>OY720393.1:6154122-11154122 GCA_963082905.1 Oligia fasciuncula | reverse complement strand
TTGTTATCATTGTTTAACAAATAATGTTGATTATTATAAATTTATTGTGTATGTTTCCTCAGGTGGATGTGGGTATGAAAATTGTAGACAGATGTCTATTTTTGACGAAATAAATAGTTAGAATATTTTTGTTACTAAGCAATGTGGGATTGTTTACTGAATGGGTATACATAGACTTAGCTGTAGAGCACTGATCCAATAGACAATGTAAATAACATTTAGATGAAATTGGAAGGATGTTTGTACAAATTGCAAGACTGTAATATACCTAAATGAGATGAAAATACAACATCTATTACGAATAATTATGTCTCTAAGGAGATTAAACATACTTTATTAGATTTCATTGCTGCGGGAAGATCGTAAACAACATTTCGACCAAAACGAAATCTGGTGAATCTTAGCACTTACAGCTGTCTCTAAGTAAAAAAAAGTTGTGATTAATATACTTAACAGAAAAAACACCTCAAAAACTTGCTAACTATCGGTAGGGAGTTAGGGAGTAAAATTAACCTAGGAAGTAGGTATTGACCGGGCTTTGCTCATACCGGGAG
Source organism: Oligia fasciuncula (assembly GCA_963082905.1). Classification (NCBI taxonomy): domain Eukaryota; kingdom Metazoa; phylum Arthropoda; class Insecta; order Lepidoptera; family Noctuidae; genus Oligia; species Oligia fasciuncula. The sequence goes on along the minus strand of OY720393.1, from coordinate 11,153,568 downwards.
TAGGATATAACCATTGCTGGTTCACACATCGTAATTATTATGATAACAACGTTTTAATATAACACATAAGGTTTACAAAGAGTTAGCGGTAATTTCTAACAATTCACGGTACGGTAATAAATATTTTGTTGATGTCTTTAGTGTTAAACATTAAACGTAACTCAATACAAATTATGACAAAGATATATTTATTTTTACAACATTTGTTTCAGACGTATTGATTTGACAATTCTTTAATTAAATACATACTTTCGGAGTAGTATACAAATCGAAGAATTCCAAATCATTTAAATTTCGATGAACAAAAAACTAGTGCCACATGTATTTTCTTCGTGTCGCAACTTGCAAATTGGGTGAATTCGATTCTAGGGTGCAATGTCAATGCGTGGCGCCTCATTTGCTTACTACTCCTGAGTCATATAAAACCACCATATACAAGATGTAATTAAAATAACTGAAAAGGGTTCATTTTCGATGGGACCAAGCATGAAATCGTGTAAAAAATCATGTTTCGTAAATTTTATAATGATTTATTTAATGATGTTACTTATTTAGGGACAATAAACAGGTTAAAAGGTTTAAAAGATATAATAAATTCATATAAGAAGTGTTTACAATATTGATTGCAGCTTGCAGCCCACTATATTATCAGCATATTAACTAAACAAATATGAAATGTCGAGTTATGCGAACAAAAATGTATGGAGGAACAGATTTTCTTTTTGCCATGTCACTGTTGGTCCTATCGAATAGTAAAAGTTGTTCATAGTGATGAGTGCAATGATGGGCCCTTTTTTTGTTATTTCAATTACACCATGTAAGTTAAATCACATAATAGCAAAATTAGTAATGTCGTTACCCAAACTATTAAGTACAAAAAGAACTCGCTAATTGTATTAAGTAGTTAAAAAATATAAATGGACAATCTAATTCCACTTGCATTACATTTTATTCTTGTAAATTCTTGTATAAAATTATATATATTGTAGTTATATGCTATATTGTATTTACTTATACTTATTATAGCTCATTTGATGCACCTATCTACATTAGTAACAGATAAATAGTTAATCATATTTCGGAAAAGATATTATTATTTTCTAAATCAGCCAGACAGTGTCGAAGAGAAAGGGTAATTTTGCACTTTAGTAGATACCTCCTTGTCGTTCGTTTGATTGTTATGTTTTAATATTCACTTAAGGGGGAAGCGCTAAGGTGGCCCGCGAAATTCAAATTTTCTTACGTTTTTTGCAATTTTCTGGTCAGTATTAAGTTGTACGTTGATTAAAATATGATTCGCGGTCGTAACAAATATGTATTTACAGAATTATAATCATTACAATCAGTAATACAACTTGTTAAGTTAGTATAATCCCCAAATGTTTCATGAAATTCTTGGGGATTACATGGTCCTAGAGAGTTGTGTTGATTACTTTAATGATTATAATTCTGTAAATACATATTTGTTACGGCCGCGAATCATATTTTAATTAACGTACTGACCAGCAAATTGCAAAAAACGTAAAAAAATAATTTCCCGGGCTACCCTGGTGCTTTTGCCTTAAGCCAACTGCTTACATAATAGATCTAGTTCTTTGGGAGTACTGTCCAGATTTTATATCATCATAATCATAAAATACACAATAGATTGAAATTATATAACTTATATTTTAGGGCCTTATTCTAAAGTTTGTAGCTTAAAACCTCGCTCTCCATTATGCATTTACCTATCTTTGTTCATTGCAGTTAATTGGTATTAAGCACCTTTAAAAATGGCGAAGAGTTTGCCTATATCTCCTTTATTGTATTATAATACAATATTATTATTAAATTAACCTGATATTATCATTTTGCGATCGTATTTTGCTTAGCATTATGCATGACAGCAAAAGCGTTAATTTTAACAAGAAAAAAAAAACTTCCATTATCCTATTTTGAAATTCCGACTTCTCGGCTATGCAATGAATGGATAGATCGTGAACATTAAAGATGTTGATCGCGAGACTATTTCGCTATTAGGATGCCATAGGTATCATAAGGTGCTTCCATAGTCTATCAATAGTATGACCATTGCGAAAACTGTTAACGAAAACAAGTTGTTGTAATGTTAATTTAGGTTTGATAAACTTGAGTTTATTAATGATCCTAACATTAACCTTAACATTTAGGTAAAATTGAACATAATTAGCCTAAAACGTTTCCCTTCCCACTGTTCTGTGAGGTCGTATGCCAGGTGGGCCCAACTCAGGTTGGTAGGTACGGTAAACGTTACACTTACATGTGTCAAGTTTTCGGTTCTATGCATGATTCGTTACGATGTTTTCCTTCTGCTGCGAGTTGCAACTGCTCCTAGCCAGTAAAAATTTTTGATTTCAATATAAATTTCCAGCATTTCATTACAAACAAGATATTAAACCCAAAGAGCAGGCTGTTAATGTTTATTACAAAATATTTTTATAAGTTTAACTTAAATGTACCAAAAATAACACGTTTGTATGACGGATACTGCTAACTTCAAATTTACTTTGTCAAATAAAAATATTACTACTTTATTTAGAATGAAATCCTGAAAACATAAAAAATATGATTAAATTAAATCAAGTAGGTAATAATAATAACACACGTAATGGATATTGTTACTTCCTACTAAACTCACAAAGAAAGTCTTACGATTATAAGAACCCGTGGTAAATTTGTTATCGTCTCCGTACCGAAACGGTAAAACGAGCGTTTGACTGTAAACGTTTTATTAAACCTAATAGTACGACCATCGTATAAAAATCATCCCTTTCCTCAAAGCATGGAAAATTGTAATATCTTTCCTTAAGTGATAGTGTTTTATTTATTACGTACTTATATAATATTATTCCGAAAATATTGTCGATAGGTAACTATAGGTATTGGTATTGTTTTCTTGTGTATGTTTTCGCTTGACTTGTTTATTTTATTAACTTATTTGGTTTGGGCATTTGTTGTTTGGTTTTAATTTAAATGCATGTCGATTGTTGGTGTAGAGTAAGCATTGTTAATGTGTGTTAAGTCTAATACAACAATAGTATATTTCATTACAAGTGCGGAAAGGCTGTCATTGCAAAGAGTTCCGACAAATGTCTACCCGAGCCGAGGCGCAGCCGAAGGCGAGGGTTGACAGTCGGAACAAGTTGCAATGACGGTTCCGCAGGTGTACTGAACGACTATTTTTAATACAGTTGCGAAAAAATTAAGCAATTTAATAAAATAATAAAAACACAATATTGCTTTTTTCTCTTCTCTCCACGCAAAAAATTTGTCGTATGTGGATATGTAACGACTTTTTGACTTTTCCGGGTAAAATGTTCTCCGAAGCATTTTGTGCAATTATACTGAGTTCCGGTGGTGTTAATTTAAAAAAAATAGGGCCGAAATTACTCATTTTGTGCAACAAACAACTAAACTCGCAAAGAAAATTTCTGGAAAATGGCGCCAACCGTAGAATATAAGCAGTTTTTTTTTCTTCACCCATTTTGGTAGGCAAAAGGAACTATCCATACAGCTTAGTCTTCAGTATATTTTTTTATTGATATGAAATGAAAATGAAATTTAATGAAATGAAATGAAACCTAACCTAACTCATTCAATTAAATCTGATATTGAAATAAATTAGTAGCTTCTTTTTAGAAATATACGTATTTGTATGAATCACAAAAACTCTTTAGTAAAAACTTCATGGTTCGTTTTTCTTTTTAATAGACATTATTTTGACAGTTGGGAAAGAGACACGCACGAGTTCGGGAAAGGTAAAAAAAAAGCACTGGTATGTAATAGCCCACTTCCCGAACGCTATACGTCCCTGCAATACACCACTTTTTGAGCAACTGTATTAAAAATTACATTTTAATGAATATTTTTCGGAGACACGACAATCCCAATGAGTCAATTTGATCGATATGTGGCATAGTTGTTTACACAATATATTTGTAAATGACTTTGTATAATTTTCATAAATGATAAACAAAGAATGAACCTATATTGTCATAAATAAATTTCCCTGTACGGAGTATACCTATTTAATTTATGCGATCAAAGTCAAAAGTATTTAAAATTGGCCTACTAAGAGTAGCACTTCTGATTAACACGTTTTGCACCGGCTGCTTCCGATTTTGACCTTTAGATACCTACCTTACATAAATAATTATTTTGTAGAGCAATAAAATTGTGATTTTTTTCACAATTATACTTGATTAACTTAACCAAATTCAATTTTCACGTCAACAATTTAGTAATATGTACTTAGATCATTCATAAACGTACCTATTTAGTAGATATCTGTTTCGTGTGCACATCAATTTCTAATTGCTTTTGTATGTACGCCAAAAAAGTCGATATGTCACTCGGTTTTTCTAAATGTCAATTAATAAATTGAACTAATCGTTAAGCTAAATTATATTTTTAATCACACTTGGCAGTAAATCATTAAAACAAGAATTTATAAAAACTTAGATATCTATCTGCCTACATTTTTTTTAATAACGTTGGTAAACTGCCAAATTAACATACCTAATGAAAAATTTGAAAACTCTTTCCTTTCTTTAAAAACCTTTATTTTCATCGATTTATTTAGGAGAGTACCTACCGGTTTTTTTTTAATATAAACATGTTTTTAACCCCCGACGCAAAAACGACGGGGTGTTATAAGTTTGATAAATGAATAAATTGGCTTTAATTTAACTTTACTTAATAGGTAACATCAAATGCTGCTAATTGTTTATTTTTTTAAACAATTATCATGAGTTTATACGGTTGACAGCCTGCGATTTAATTTCGATTTAGAAACAACATCGACTAAGACTTTAGAAAAAGGATAGACATCTCTAGGAACGTAAAAATAACGATTGCGCTCAGAAATAAGATCCGATCATGATTATCTATTATTTTCGCTGCTTAAAAAATATCCAATGATTAAGTCATTAAAATTGTAGGTACTTCATTTTGGTAGGTAATAGCTTCATCTCAGTAACAAGTTCTATTTTTCCAAGTCCAAAATGGCCATTGTTCTTTCGCGCGCTACCCTGGCGCTTTCACCTTGTTGATATGAGATAATTACTTAGGTACTCCTTTTGATTTATTCGTTGTTTTAAAACTGAAATAAAAATCCTTATCTATAGTTTTCCTGCTTTTTAGTGCAAACAATCGTCCGCAGTTGAAAATTGGAATCATTCTGTGCAATATAGGTATTTGGGTACTTAAATTCTACAATATTTTAGTGTAGGCGCGATTATTTTTAATCTAAAATGAAATCAAAATAGGTGCGTTAGACAATAAGTAACAGAAACAAGGGTATAACCAACGTGAAGGAAGTGCAATCTTACAGTTTTACATTAATGGTGTGCCGTGTAGACACTAATGTCAAAACGTAACAATTAATGATAATACCGGGACCACACTAATGTTAAATACCGTTAATTGTCGCCTTACTGGAAACATTGTTTTTTCCTAAAATAACGCTATAATTCACGGCATTAATCCTTAGTGTTATTCCAGCATACCAACAAGACAGCAGAGGAATTTCAATTCATTTTGAAATTTATAACACCGGGCAATTTTTCAAAGCGTTGCCCTATTAGACAAGTTTCACAATTCAAGTCATTCAAATATTTCTACTTTAAGATATCTAAGTAATAGATAAATCAACACCAAGTTGACAAAACCATACCTACTTTATTTAATAATATTTAAAACTACCTACTTTGTTCTGAATTAAAGGGATATACACTAACTTAACATTTACAATAATTGAAACTGTACTGATTGTGAAATAATTATACCTACTTAACCTATATACCTACAATAAATCGCTAGAAATCAACGTTTATCAATAGCCAGCAAGGGACTAATTATTAGTTACATATTTTTGAGGTGCTTCGCGTCATGGCTCTTGCAAGATGTACGAGAATTTAAGATTATAAGTATGCGAATTGATTGCAATGAAATTCCTTGTAAAGTAGTGTAATTGTCTATTTATTATAATGAGTGTTCTGATGTTGGAGACAATGTGAGTAATTATTTATTTGTAGTATCGTTGTGTGACGACGTGATTTGCGTGGATTCTTTGGCGCCCTCCGTGATGTATCAAGGTTGAACCTGTCCACAATATAATCATATTCTTACTAAGCATAACTTATTAAAGAATTACATTTTATTGTTAAACAGATCAATATTGTCAAGTGATGTTCAGTTCGCTATGCCTAGATAGAAAACAAAATACATACCTACACATAATCGGAATTTATAACTGTTTTGTTTTTTTTTTTTTTCATAATAATTAGTAAAAATAAAACGAAATCTAGTACCTAGGTACTTTTACCTAATGGCGTTTTTAGGGCACAGACTTATTGAACTATGAAAATACCTATTGTTATTAAATAGCAGATAAAATAAGAAAAGGATTTTGGAAAATGCATACCTACCTACTAAGGGCCAGTTTCTCGAACGAAAATTATAGCTAAATTAATATGACAAATTGTCAAGCGAATGTTAATTGCTGTGATTGGTGAATGAATTATTATTATTTATTATCAACAGCCAGCAAAAAAAATCTCAAATTTTTTTGCGATAATTTTCGTTCGAGAAACTGGCCGAAGTCCCGTCCCGTACAGGGCTGCCCACTATTATCCGCGCCCTATTACCCGCGCCGCGTGCACAAGGGGCCGCAAAAAGCAAGCCCTCCTGTTTTGTTAAAGACAACATTTATATCTAATCCATAATTTGATGCTCTTCTAAAGTGTCGCTAATTTGCCATTGCATCGTCCTCAATTTAGATGTATCGTGCGTCCTTTACGGCCAAGGGTCAGGGACGCGGCCGTTATTCTTTTTAAACTTTGGCTTTTCTATTACAGTAGAAAAGAAAAAGTTTAAATAAAATACCTATACTAGGTATATGAAATCCTCAACAGCATTATTTGTAACTGGGTGTGGCTCTACTAAACGTTATTTGCAAACGCCTTCAGCCATGACCCTGAACCAGCAATTTAAATAAAATATTATTTACAACATATACCTATTAATTACGCACCTGTAATTTTATTGATGAACATGCACATCCTTGTTATTTGCTGCTCCGTGATATTAAAATTCTACTAATGCTAGACAGATTCGATGTTATTAAGTATAAGCTGTACATTATAATTTGAGTGTGAAAAACCTATTGACATGAAATAAAATTTATTTAGCGTTGCAATTTTGTTTTATTACTAGATATCTACCTACCGTAATCTGGCCCTACTTTGCTCCTAAGGTGGTAAAAATGCTCCACTTCCGAAAAATTATTAAATCTGATTTTACGTATGTACTGATACTCTACTATTTAGTAGAATCCAATATTTTTATCTGAAAATATTGTTCTTAATCTAGCAACACCAGAATTGACAGATGTCAAAGTCAGCCATTTTTTTTTTTCTGTGTGTGATAGAAATGCATCGCTCTTCGACTTCCATCAATAATAGTACTAGATGAATGATTAGGAACAAAAATATGTCGCTAAAGTGTCCACGTTTGCACACACCACACATAAACATTTATATTTATTTCTACGAACTATAGAAAAAAGTTAAATAATATTAACAACTTCAGATTATTATAAACCTTAAGACACTATCATAAAGTTTAATTACGATTGCAAATGATTGATATTTAAGTCCTTCTGTCATCGAAGCAATAAATTTAAAATGTCACTTGAAAATAAAAAAATATTTTTATAATAAGTATAAAAATATTTATTCTAAAATGAAACTTAATATCTAAGCAATAAGGTTAAAAACATTTTGTTGACAATTTCGTACTTACTCGAATTTGGAACTAGACGTAGGGTACTGGCACCAATAAATGAACGATTAAGCGTTTATGACAACTTTAAATAGCTATAACTCAGTTATTTCACGACATTGATGCATGCTTATTTTTTTTTATTAATCCTATAACCCTTAGGATTTAACGGATTAAAAAAAGTACCGTCTAGATCTACAATGTTTTTTTTAAAGTTACTATTTGTAAAAATATTTGCGTTTTACCCCAATAGTTGAACACTGAGCCCTAATTATGAATATTTTGCACCCAATAGTTGAACTAACACATTCAATTCGTTCATTATTTGGAATAAGGAACCAGAAAATGAACGAATAAAATTCACTTCAGGTTCAATTTAAGGCAAGATACCCAAAATATGAACGAATAAAATGTGAACATATTTCTTAGTTCAAATTTTGGGCGTAAATCCTAAAGCTGAACAGTGCAAGATTTCATACTAAAATAAAGAATTAAAAATAATCAAAAACTAAAATCATCTGTTCAACTTTTGGTAACTAAGTTCATACATTTATTAAAATTCATTTGAGTGGTTTTGTTTTGGTCTTTAAGCGTGAGTTTATAAGTAATGATAGCTATAAAAATATGCCTTTTCTCCAGTAGTTGAACGCCGTTCATCTATTGGATCAAGCGAACAAAATTGAATCCATTACTTGAACAGTAAATTACTCTAAAAATACGGTAAATAATGTATAAATGTATCAATATAAACAAAGCCGAATATAACAAGATTTTATTCTAATCAAATCCACTGAAATCTATTAATAATTCTTTCTATAAGCTGATAAAATTCTTAAATTCGGAGGGTACTTTCCTTAAGTAAGTTTCCCTAGAAAACAGATTTTTGACGGGAAACGCTCACACAACGGCTGGCTGCGAGCGCGTCTGAGTCGTCACTGTCAAATTTTTTATGGAACCCTGAAGAAAATATGTTACCCTATGCGGGAAAAAATATTGCACACATGTAAGTAGCGCGGTCTTTTATATTTTTTTATTTTTCGCTCGATCGTTCATCTATTGGGGGTCGTTCATCTTTTGGTGCCACTACCCTAGTTCTTAGAATTACATTTCAATGCTTCAATGTTTGTTAGCATAGTTGGCGGCCGCGTAAGCCGCGTTGTCGTGTGCGTTACCCCAGCTAGATATTGTCGAAAATCGTCATCTAAGTGCAATAGATAATTAGATATACAGCTTCTGTAAATGGTAAGCACATTTTTTAATTTGGTAGTGATAGTTTTTTAATTATTTGATAAAAACAGTTCCGGCTGGAGTAACGTTACCCCAGCCAGATCTTTTGTTTTATAACGGATATATTGAAATAAATTTTATCTAAATAATTAGATATCAATTTGAAATAAATGGTACAACTTAATTTGTATTTGTATTTGCTATGGTTGCGAAGATATTTAAAATCCTGCTAGGGTAACGTTTACACGATTGCTGTATCTTGGAATTGACTAAACGGATGATTATAATTTTTTACAGGACATCTGGCTAATTAGTTATAATTTGTTAAGTACTCAATAAAATAATCCACAAAAATGCACCGTTTTGAAGTTATTTTAGTAAATAGAAATCTGCTTTAATAGGTCCTAGCACTTCTAATAAGCGCTCCAAAGAATAACTTGAAACGTTATTATATAGGTAATTACTGTCTGTAAATGGTACTGAAGTTTCATTAGTATCCTATACGTAATTAAAAAGTTATAAAGAAAATTCAATTTGTTCCGGCCACGGCGCGCAGCCGAGTTATTTGACGACCGATTAACCGAGTTTCCTGTAGTAGTGGTAACTGAATCTTATATCAATAATTAGATATACACTGTTCAATTAGAAACCTGTGAAATTTCAGACTCTCACACTAATTAATTAACGAGATAATCGGAAAAAAAATATTTATGCGCGGTAACCCGACCAAATCTAGGATGTTATAAAAAAGCGGCCGCGCAATACATTATACCAACCTTCTAAAATTATTAGCATTATTGTCCTTAAAAGTTCGTAGTCACGAATAAAATTAGTTTGATTGAAAAATTAAACTTACCATACTAAATGTTTTTTTTTAATAATAATAATAATATTCCACAACTATCACACAACGCCGTCTAGTCTCAAGCTAAGCAGAGCTTGTGTTATGAGTACTAGACAACTGATAAACATACTTATATATTTCTAAATACATACATATATAGATAAATTACACCCAGACACAGAACATGATCATGCATGCTCATCACACAAACATTTGTCCTGGGTGGGAATCGAACCCACGACCTCCGGCATAGCAGTCATAGTCACTGACCACTAGACCAACAGGCCAATCAAATAAAAAGTTTTAAATAAACTTTAAATTGTTCAAAGTAAGTATCCACTATGCCATTCTTATATCTACCTACCTACGTTTAACCATTCTATCGATGAGGTGGGTAACTGGGTACCTACTTACTTACCAATTTACAAGATACAAATTGCGCATAATTAGTTTTTAGTTAATTTTATATTAGGTATGTATTTAGGTAAAGGAATTTATTATTATATTTTAATATGACATAATAACGATACATGGTATAGATAGGTGGTAAGTATAGGCCTATGTAATATGTTATGTATATTTTTCATTTATGTTGTGTAAAAAGAGAAGAGGTGGCTTTAAACAGAGCAGAGTGGAAAATCAAAGGGGAGGCGTTTGCCCAGGAGTGGGACACTGTAATAGGCGTAGACAGAGTAATCTATAGACTCATGGTATCCGTGTCACCGAAAGGGACAAAAAATTCCAGCAATCTTCATCATACTGTCATTTTTACAGCTTATTACACTGCACCTTACCATTTTCACAGTTGCGCAAATGTGCTATTATTGAATTAAGCACGAAAAAGATCTTATTTTCCGTTTAATCGCGGTGTAGTTTTTATTATTTCATTCATATACGTCAAACTTGTTGTGCACATTGATGTGCTTAGCCGACACGCAGTAAGGGACAGAAGTATTCTTACTCTGTCTCTTTTCTTTGCTAGTGACGTTAATATATTTCTCTTTTTCTTGTGCGAATGAAAAAGAAGATACGCAGCAGTCTATAGTTTACTCTGTCTACGGTAATAGGCTAGTTAAAAAAAATGTGTAAAAAGTATACCTGTTATAAGTAGTAGAAGCATCTTGATATTAAATAATTGATCTGTGATTTGTATGCAATAAGACTTAGCTTGACTTTGTACTGTGTCAAAAAGTAAGTATTCTAAGAACTTGACTGAATTGCTATGTCGTTTATTTTTACTATTGTAGATTTTTTTTTATACAATAAAACTTAGTTTAAGAATACGGTTATCTCTAAGTAAGACATTTGTGATTTTTAAAATCAGATTAGAAAAACAGTAGCACCTACCTACCTACTATAAAATATGTTAGTAGGTAGGTACTTACTGCACTGTGATTTTATTCCATTTTATTATTGTTGATCTGTGATTTTCTATACATACATACATATAATAAATTTGTAGAAAAGTGGTGTCTGTACAATGGAAATATATAAAAAAAAAGTAGCAGGGGTTGTTATTATATCGATGCCGAACCCGAAATTGTAATTAATTTTCAGAAACGGCTTATTCGATTTAGATGCGGTTTTCACTAATATTGTAGTAGGCTTCACTTAACATTTAGTGTTTATTTCATGTCAATCGGTTCATAAATAAAAAAGTTATGTCAATTTAAAGAATCACGGCGAACATTTGTTAAGGTATTCTATCAGAGTACGTAGGTACACGCCTCGGGCCTGCGCGTCCGATCTTCGGAACTACTGGACGGATTTGAATGTTTTTTTTTTTTGTTGTATAGTTATTATGGCTGGACAACATTCAGGCTATAATTTTTCTTGGAAACTTGAACACCTGATGCAGAATCGAAACAGACCAGCTTAACTATAAGAGATACAAAAATGGTACCATAGCAAAAGTTGTTCCACGTGATGAGGATTTTCTGTTGAGAGAATAAATTTGAAGATCTGGAACACCTGATGGGGAACTCCAAGAGCCCAGCTACACCATAACACACATAGGAATGATGTCTTAGTAAAAGTTATTCGGTCTGATGGGCATTTCCTGTTGACTTATAAAAATCGAAGATCAGAAACATCTGATGTGGAAATCTAAGCTATCACTAATTTCACCTCCACGCGGTGAAGGCGGTAACAGTTTAGGACTGATTTTCGATGACGATGGTATATCATTGAAAATTTGACTCTACTGGCCAAAACTCCCATTTTTTTTTTTTTAACGTGAAGTAATGCTCATGCATTCTGCACTACCACGGGGAGATAGTGCAGTTATGTGGGACTCTAACCCACTAAAACTCCACTGTGTCCTCCTCTGCCGCTTACGGCGGGAACATGGGCACGCGTTAGCACTCATCCGTGAACCCGCCGCGGCTGTCCGTCACCGGACCCTTCGCTGGGGAGTACTCCCCATCACCGGCGCACCAGAACACATAGCACGCCGTGACCACCCCAGGGACCAAACCAGCACATGGGCCAGACGATCCCGTGTCTGGGCACCCTTGGTAGGGGAGCAGTCACTTAGATTTTAATTGATCAGGTATCTTCATAATAAAACTATAACCATGCCTAGAAAGAGGTCAAATCTTTCCCAATGTTCCAAAGGAGCTAAAAGATTGAGGATCATAAGATCCCAAGAATCTACCGAAGAGCGTCAGGAGAGACTTGATGCTGTTTGAGAACATCAGGCTGCAACTCGCTCCGTGGAAACCTCTTCGGATCGCGAAGCACGCCTGCGTTCTCAGCGTATTTACGCATCTACATCCAGATCTCTAGAGACCAGTGAGGAATATGATGCGCGACTGACCGCTGATACGGTGAGATTATCATACATTGTTCCGAACACGCACACAACAAAATATTCATAATCAGAAAGTGAGAAAGAAAGAATTGCTGGAGTACGGCATGAAGAGACAGATTAAGAAGAGCGCAACGAACGTTTGAATTCTGATCGACTTCGACATTCTCTGAACAGAATGTCGATATCATCTGAAGAATCGGATGTGTCTCAAGATATAGCCGTAGGGCATGGCGACCTTCCTTGGGTTTATAAGGAACGGAGTGCATTTACGTATACTCCTATGATTGACTACGCCACATATTCCGCCATCGGAGGTATGGTTAAAAATTTTACTTTTTGTGAAGCTGTTAAATAGAAAAAAAGAAACAAACGGTATGTGTTGCTCAGGTGGGAAAGTACATATTGAAATATTACAAAATCCTCCAGAAATATTAAGATCACTGCTAATCGGTGACCATCACAGTCAAAACATTTGCTTGGACAACATACGTTCGTACAATAATGCCTTTCAAATGACATCTTTTGTTGCGAAACAGATTTCAGAAGGCCCATTTATGCCAACATTCAAAGTGCAAGGCCAAGTTTACCACCCTATTGGTTCATTATTGCCTGAAAATGACGTCTCGAATCGTCTCGCGCATCCCGTTGTTATCCAGTACCCGGGTTCTTAGAATTCGACATCAGACGTTTCAGATCTTCGATTTTGACGACCCCGTTGTCGCTGGCCTAACCAACAGGATCCGCGTACGAAGTCGCGGGCAGAAGCTATACTAATTAAATTCGAAAGTAACTGTCTGAATGTCTGTATGTTACCTTTTCACGCCTAAGCCACTGAACGGATTTCGATAAAATTTGGCAGAGAGATGGATTGCATCCCGGGGAAGGACATAGGATAGTTTTTATCGACATACCTTGCGGGCGAAGCCGCGGGCAGAAGCTAGTTTACAATAAAACTTAATTTTAAATATGGCTACAACTGTTTTATTTTAACTTATTCGGAACGCTAAGCACAACAGTGAAAATAGTGAAGGTGTTTATCAGTTCTTAATTTTAATTTCAGATAAGCAAGCAATGTTGCATATTAGTCCATTAAAAAAAATCTGTGATTATTTTTGAAGTTAATTTATATACACTCTTACTTACCTTAGAATAGAAACTATTTATTTGCTTTAAAACATGGTACATTAAGGTCTTATAAATAAAGTTATGATCTTACATGTTTCGCCATGGACTGGCATACAAATATTTAAACATGTATTATAAACCTTAATTAATATCTGTATATAATATGATCATCATCTACATAGGTAGGTAAGTACGAGTAATTCCACTTTGCCCCACCAAGCCCGCCACCCTGGTGTGGCAAAGTGGACTGCCTAAAATTTTGCAGTGGAATATGCCCCACTATTCTGATTTGATGGGGCGGATAACACTAACCTAACCTAAGCATTTTTTTAAAATAATTATCCTCGTCTAACTAATTCGGTTCTCGATAGCCTGTTAAAAATAATCTCTTTTTTCCATATTTTTTTTCTATATAATTTAGTCGTTTCTGGCACTCGCCGGCCGCTGCCGCGGCACCGCTCGCTTCGCTCGCTCGGCTCGTGCGTAGGAGGTCACAGTTTTAACCTAACCTAACCTAAGCATTTTTTTTTTAATAATTAACCTCGTATTTATGCTAGTGTTATCCGCCCCATCAAATCAGAATAGTGGGGCATATTCCACTGCAAAATTTTAGGCAGTCCACTTTGCCACACCAGGGTGGCGGGCTTGGTGGGGCAAAGTGGAATTACCCGTAAGTACTCCATATTTTTTATTACCTACTCATTATTATTTTTGAAATGATTATTCTATCTGTAGATACAAAAATATTTAATTATAACTATGTTTTACTTTACCACTTGTGTACCCGTCTGTACCAAACACGTATTATTCTCACGTATTATCCTGTAAGTTTTAGAAGGTTGGTATAATGTATTGCGCGGCCGCTTTTTTATAACATCCTAGATTTGGTCGGGTTACCGCGCATAAATATGTTTTTCCGATTATCTCGTTAATTAATTAGTGTGAGAGTCTGAAATTTCACAGGTATATAATTGAACTGTATATCTAATTATTGATATAAGATTCAGTTACCACAACTGCAGGAAACTCGGTTAATCGGTCGTCAAATAACTCGGCTGCGCGCCGTGGCCGGAACAAATTGAATTTTCTTTATAACTTTTTAATTACGTATAGGATACCTACTCATGAAACTTCAGTACCATTTACAGACAGTAATTACCTATATTATAACCTTTCAAGTTATTCTATGGAGCGCTTATTGGAAGTGCTAGGACCTATTAAAGCAGATTTCTATTTACTAAAATAACTTCAAAACGGTGCATTTTTGTGGATTCTTTTATTGCGTAACAAATTATAACTAATTAGCCAGATGTCCTGTAAAAAAAATTATAATCATCCGTTTAGTCAATTCCAAGATACAGCAATCGTGCAAACGTTACCCCAGCAGGATTTTAAATATCTTCGCAACCATAGCAAATACAAATACAAATTAAGTTGTACCATTTATTTCAAATTGATATCTAATTATTTAGATAAAATTTATTTCAATATATCCGTTTTAAAACAAAAGATCTGGCTGGGGTAACGTTACTCCAGCCGGAACTGTTTTTATCAAATAATTAAAAAACTATCACTTTACCAAATTCAAAAATGTGCTTACCATTTACAGAAGCTGTACATATCTAATTATCTATTGCACTTAGATGACGATTTTCGACAATATCTGGCTGGGGTAACGCACACTCTCTCATGCTCGGAAAGTAGTGTTTGTTTGATCCGAATAGCGGGTGGAAGACGCTGCTTCCCACCATAGGGCGGGAAAGACTCATAGTAATTGCTTCCCTCCCTAGGGCGGGAATGAATTTTAAAAATGGAACTAAATTTGGTTAGGTAGTCAGCTCAGTCAGACACCCTTAATTGATTATGTAAATATTTATTAGGCTACCCATCAAATCTTATAAATGTGCGTTAATTAGGAGAGTTGGATAAAAAGCTCATAATTATGTTAACGCCATTAAATCTTTCATATTTAGCGCACAAGTTTAGTTAATAATTTACCTTGAATAAATTCAACATACTTAAAGGTACGATAATAATTTTGATGTCAGTTGTGGTCGAGGCTAAAAAACATAAAAATTGGGGATTTCGAACATCCTGACTTCACCATACGGGCTGTGCATATACATCATTTAATTATTCGACGAATTTATCCATAGTTTAAGGTAAATAAGTAGTGGTAATGAAGTTTTTTTATATCTAATGTCGATGTCTCGCGCCAATCGTGCGTGTTTTCATTGTTACTTTTCACAAATTTCACACACAGATGTACCTACTTAGATAAGATTTAAAATGTGACAAATATTATAAAAAACACGAAAATGCCCAGGTTTTAACGTAATATTCAAATTACCACTACTCAATTTGTGTTCAAAATCGTCGACCATTATTGTTTTTTTTTATTGCAATGATGTGCGAAAACAATTATTCCAACAATTTTTTTTTAAATTTTCACTGATGAGTAATTAATATGAGGAATATAATCGATACTTGAAAATTAAATAAAATTATTTTAAGCAATAAATACATGCATTGTTTTAATGATTTATGCTTTTCTAATAGATATCATTTCAATCTCTTCTAATAATATCATGTCACTAGCAGCATTTATTGAATTTCGCGCCAAAATGTTTCTAGGTATATTTGAATTTATATTCGGAAAGCGCTCGCTGTTTAAAATTATTTTAATTTATTGGACAATTATTTACTGTGGACTTTATTTTTGATACTTTCTAATAGTATGCTACAGAATTCCCAACAAACATTTTTTAGGTAGGCTTAGCAAAAGTTTATTTGAGAATGATGATAAATTAATTCTATAAATTGGGTATTCTGCAAACACTTAACATTTCAATACATTTTGTTAGTTAAAAGAGTTTTTTATTCAGTTTCTACAATTTTTTTTTATTGCGAGTATCGATTAGGCTGAATGCAAGTTTTGAATCGAAATAGAAATTTGTGGACGGTCAGCACTAAAAAGTGACGCGGTGTGTTCCATATTTCAAATTTAAAAAAGACTAATATATAGGTATCTACTATTCATGTTATTATTATCAATTAATATTTTAGAAAAACTGCAATTTTTTACTTTCCTTATATTCGAAATGAAAAGTAGAGTGTTTAACACGGGTGAAAGTCATCAATTCCCACTCGGACTATAGCCGCCCTCGCTGCGCTCGGGCGTCTAAATGCCTCGTATGGGAATTATTCCTTTCCACCCTTATATAACAATCTACTATTTCCGATTAACTCGTTAATTAATTAGTGTGAGAGTCTGAAATTTCACAGGTATTAAATTGAACTGTATATCTAATTATTGATATAAGATTCAGTTACCACTACTACAGGAAACTCTGTTAATCGGTCGTCAAATAACTCGGCTGCGAGCCGTGGCCGGAACAAATTGAATTTTCTTTATAACTTTTTAATTACGTATAGGATACTAATGAAACTTCAGTACCATTTATAGACAGTAATTACCTATATAATAACGTTTCAAGTTAGTCTTTGGAGTGCTTATTGGAAGTGCTAGGACCTATTAAAGCAGATTTCTATTTACTGAAATAACTTCAAAACGGTGCATTTTTGTGGATTCTTTTATTGAGTAACAAATTATAACTAATTAGCCAGATGTCCTGTAAAAAAAATATAATCATCCGTTTAGTCAATTCCAAGATACAGCAATCGTGCAAACGTTATCTACCCCAGCAGGATTTTAAATATCTTCGCAACCATAGCAAATACAAATACAAATTAAGTTGTACCATTTATTTCAAATTGATATCTAATTATTTAGATAAAATTTATTTCAATATATCCGTTATAAAACAAAAGATCTGGCTGGGGTAACGTTACTCCAGCCGGAACTGTTTTTATCAAATAATTAAAAAACTATCACCTTACCAAATTCAAAAATGTGCTTACCATTTACAGAAGCTGTATATCTAATTATCTATTGCTATTGCACTTAGATGACGATTTTCGACAATATCTGGCTGGGGTAACGCACACTAATTTCCTTACCTCCTCACAGTGAGGAAATTGCAATTGTAGGTACCTATAATATTGTTTTTTGACGTGACAACGTCTTAAATTAGGTTGCGGCTGGGAGTCACTTATGAAAAAGTGTAACGCTCGGTAACGTTACGATGAGTCACCGAACGAGAGAGAGGCCCGCCGAATGCCTTGCGTCTCTCTCCCACTCAACTATGATCGGATGATCGGTCGTTGTCACGTAAAATCTTCGCCCGTAAAACCGACTTTACAGGCAACCATTTTTTTGACGTGACAACGTCTTAAATTAGGTTGCGACTGGGAGTCACTTATGAAAAAGTGTAACGCTCGGTAACGTTACGATGAGTCACCGAACGAGAGAGAGGCCCGCCGAATGCCTTGCGTCTCTCTCCCACTCAACTATGATCGGATGATCGGTCGTTGTCACGTAAAATCTTCGCCCGTAAAACCGACTTTACAGGCAACCATTTTTTTTTTTCATTTTTTATCAAAAGTCGAAAACTATGCGGCCTAAAAAAAATGAAAAATGTTTGAGAATGTGCAAACTGCGCTCTTTCATAATTATGATACCCCACATGCCCCACTTCACTTCGAATACACCCACTTCGAATTTTTCGAAGAAGAAATAAATAAAAATATAAGTATATTTTTTGCAACAGGGACTGAAAGGGGGTCTTGTATATTTTTTGCAACAGGGACTGAAAGGGGGTCTCCCCTTTCAGTCCCTGTAATAAATAAAAATATACATATATTTATTTCTTATTTGCAAAATAGTTGGGCAAACGTCATCTAAAACTATTCCTCAAGTTGATAGCATTAGTAGTTCTTGAGATATCCAGCTGTGACAGACAGACTTAGTCTCACCATAAGGGTTCCGTTTTTACCATTTTGGTACGGAACCCTAAAAAGACGATTTTTGGGAAATCGCAAAAGAAGATCTTGCTAAGAGGACTTATCCTACTTGTTGACGCATGAAATTAAAACTGATTTGATTTGATTAATATTAATCGATCATGAATGCTTGTATGTATTTTGAACGTATGGTTAACTGATGAGATCTGAGTGAAAAAAAAATCTGGCCTATCTACCTACTAATGGGTCAATGTTCCATTAAGCATACGAAATGTTCAAACTCGCTTCGCTAGTTCTTGCATCTTTCGTTTCATCACTGAGAGGCAGCATAGACTAAAGTATATGTAGGCAGGTTAGGACGAGTAGGTAAGTACTAAAATAAAGTGTAAGTACGTGGTAAGTAGGTACCTACTTTACTCTGTGCTCAGAATAATGACAGCAAGGCACAGACTAAGAAGACAAGTTACCTTCAGCCATAGATATAAATGTACAACCTTCAGCACAGAGTAATTTGATAAGACAGCTAGGTAATCAAAATTGATAATGTAGGTACAGCATTTCAAAATTTTATATTGTATTATTAAACATACCTACACAGTTACCATGGATCCTCAGAGGAAAACTGTAGCCGGTCCAATGGCTCCTTCGAGTCTGAAGACAGCGCGGAAAAGTTTTGCAATAACAAATACTTACATCAGAAGTAAAAAAAAAGAAATAATCAGCGTACACACCAGCACTCCTGCTGTAGAAAGTCGGACTTTTGATCAGGAACAGAATCAAATTTATCAAGGAGAAGTTAACGTCCTTTCAATCATGTAAGTATTTAGATTTAGGTAGGTAGATACCTATTCTTAGTTACCTACCCATTGCAGTACATGGCAGCCGCTAACGTTCAACGGGATTAGGTAGGTACAGCACTGATGTGACCTTTGACTTTACTTAGGTAAGTATCTACTTTTTAACTAACTCATAGGCATTCTAAAACTTCGTCAACATCTCATTACCTAAGTCATTTAAATAAGAGAATACGTCCTAGTCCTAGGTGTAGGTACAGATGGATGCGCCCTAACAGGCGGTCAGGCGTTGCACATTGCAAATGGAGGAACCGAAGACCACGGTGTCCCCCTTCATATGCTGAAAGTGACCACCGTGGAAGTTTCATTATGGGGTATAGATACAACTAATATATGTTGTTTCAGAGATACGAATAAGGATATAATGTGTTGTAAATATACAGAAGATGAAAATGAGATAGCAGCTGGATTCACTGACGGTACAATGAGAGTGTTTAGTTGCCATACTGGAAATTGTATACACACTTTAGTAGACGACGAATGTCGTGCTTATCCCGGTCCTGTGACTGCTATCAAACACCGGCCAGTCAGCAAAGCGAATCCCATTACGAACATGTTGTTGTCATCTTGTTAGTATTGTGATTGTCACATTTACTCTTTATCCCACACAAAAGCTTAGGGTGACCCCACGAAAATAGATAGATATGGGAATTATGGCAAAATACCGAATTTCCGTCCATCATTTTAGGCTTTTATTCTAGAGATTGGGGATCGAAACACGTAGCTGCCATACTGGTGTTTCAGCCAGTGCCTACTCCCATCCGCCACGTACCCAAGAATAACAGCGCGAGTTTGTGAACACTACATTGCATTTGAAGCGGATTAGAGCCAGTATAGTATAAGAAAATTAAAAATCAGGGGAAATATTTCGTGTAGTTTTGTACATTGGTAGTTATATCTTGCGGTATCCAGATGAACATATTATAGAGGTATGAGGAACAGGGTGTAAAGTTCACTCATACTCTATAGAAAAGGGAGGACCCACCGACCAGACGGGTGTTGTGTCTGGCGGGCAACTGCCCGCCCCCGATGATTCATGTCGGGCCGTTGTATCTATGCTAGTTCTAGTTGCGCGGTAAACTGCTTGCGCGATGCAGGATTTGCGTACCGTCAGTATGACGCGTTTTTCGCATGCTTTTTTTTTCGGATGGAAAATCATCAAAATATGACCCCTCCCTCTCTGGGTGGAGCGGAAGGGAGTGTCAGACTCTTACTGACTAAAACCCTTCCCCTGACCCTGTTCCCCTTAAAAAAACCCTGTTCCTTCCTTAGCACATTATGTTCCGGGCCAGCGGTAACCCTTTCGGACAATCCCGCTGACCCGGCAGGCTTCGGCCCCATCCGGCCCCTCCTCGATGCTGACATCACTTTGAGGCGCGCGTGGAACACGTACGCGCCGTCCGGCACGGGCCTGGTCCTGATCGGATGGTGAGCTACCCATTACTCTCCGCCCGCAGGCCCGCGCCTACGGTGGCCGGGAGTCGTCCCGTGGCTCCCGACGCCCGGAGCGTCTCCCGCGGCGGCTGGGACGGGACTACGGGAGGCTCTCTCCCTCATCCGTCCCGCCCCCACACAGCACATAATATCTAGTAGATATCCAATATTAGTCTACTTAAATCTAAGATATCTAAGATCATAATGGAACATTTAGTAGATATCTACAACTGGTCTTGAAATCATCTCTTAGGTAAGATATTACATAATATCTAGAAGATATCTACAGCTGATCATCTCTTAGAGAAGATATTGCATAACATCTAGTAGATATCTACGGTTGGACTTAAAAATGACTGAAAGATCAGAAGAAACAAAGAAAATCAGCAATTTTTTTCGCTGAACTGAACCAATGCAAATTTATACTTACAAAATAATGAGTTGGACCCAGTTTTTCTATTTTTATTATTTAAAATAGACGTACAATTTAACGAAATGATTATATGATATAATTTCGAGGTAGACATAGATCTGAAATCGGCTTTGCTTGTTCTTTGATATTGTACGTCCACGGATATTTTTTTATCTGTGACTAGTGCTTTGTAATAAATAATTTTATCGGTACAACCGACCGTTTTTTCACGGCTTTGCGCGTCTTTAGGACGTGGACGTTACATTTTACAATTCAACTCAGCAAATCGTAATAATCTTCGCTTACGGCAAAAACACGTACTTACAATAAATCGAGTTTATTGATTGATACTTATTATTTATTTTATGAAACACTTTATTGTTTTTTGTAATGTTTGAAAGCTTTGTTTTCGAATTTTGCAACGCAGCGAGACGACGCGTTAAGATTACGTGTATAGGAACGCAACGCACCTAAAAAACAATATAACCTAAAAAGAAGGCACGCGGTGCGGCGCTTCTTTTCGTTCTGGCCGTTCCGCTCTGTAATTCTTTTAAAAACGTGTTTTCTTTGCATATAAATACCTAATTGGTGAAGTCACGATGTGGTTATTTGATGTAAAAGTGCAAAAAGAAGAAAGTGTAAAAGTGCTCCAATCCTCTGGAGAGAACAAAGTCGATTTTTGACGCTTTCTTGCTATTCACTGAAGACTGTAAGTACTTACTGATAACAATTATTATATTTAAAAAAAAATTGCTCAAAAAGTGGTACTTTACATGCCATCAGTATACTATTGTAACCTATAACTTGGTTGCAGCTACAATATTATATATTATGTCTGTCCACCTTGTAAGAACACTAAATAGCCATGTCTTCATGTGTGTCATGCCTTTGTCTCCCCTATTAAGTTTGAATTGAAATGTTCAAAATTTTTAACAAAAAGATTTTTTCAGATTTGATGTTGGAAGAGATGTTTTAGACATCAAATTTAAAATTAATAGATTATTGGAATCCTTTGATGACCTGAAAGACAAAATACTAGCTGAACAAAGCACTGATGAAGAGAGTGAGGCGATTATATCCATTACAAATAAATTTCCACTGTCTGAAGAAGATTCAGAGACTGTGGAAAATATATAATATACATTATAGAAGATGCTAAGACCAAGAACAATTTGGTAAGAAATCTAGTTACTGCTTTAGGGCCTTCCGCCTGCTACCTTAAGTGCCTAACGGGCTGCCTCTTGTACTCCCACCTGCCACCCTAGTTTTGTCTCTGTGTTATAGGTGCCTACTCACATGATTAATTGATGGTATATAACGTTACATGTCAGCTATCTTATATTATAATTATGATGTAAATTAGAGGATGTGATGTGTAAAGAACTTGTTGTTTTCAGATCAGTTATTTGAAGAAATACGGTGGAAGCAATGTAAAGGCAGCAACATTTACTCTTTTGCGGATTATGTTTTCTGATACCACTGGCTCCAAGTACTCTTGGATTGGGGCTAAAAAGAAAAAAGTTTTCTCGTCCTTGAGGATTTTAGAGCCTATGTCAGGTACAGAACAGTTTATTTACTAAACGCTATTTGTTTTACTTATATGTATACAGTTAGAGCAGTGAAAATAATAGATTATTACATATTATAGAGACGTAATGGCTTAATTTAACTTTATAATATATTATTTTGGATGCAATTCGAGGCTGTTTCAAAGATGCAGCCATCCACAAAATTTTGGTACATGTGAAGATATGGCTACGGAATGCACCCACCCGTATTCTGTTGAAACGGAAACCAAATCAATAATTACCAGTGTATCGCAGATGGTTGTGGTATCTACTATTGTATAACTGTACCATGCTCCTTTAGCCTGATAAGGTAACACTGACTTTACTTGTCTTCCTAAAAAGTGCCATATTCTTTGCAAATGTTATGTTTATGTTAAGTACCTACATTATTGTTTGTTTTCTAGAAACAGTGTAGGAGTCAATTTTAAATTAGCTTTATAAACTTTAATTTTATTATTTACGTTTGTTGTGAAAACTAATCCAACCGAAGTTTCTATGTACAGCTTGCTTACGACTTAAGAGCTATTTCATATTATCAGTTTAATTTTTAAAATTATGACGAGTGTAATGTAACAGAACTGATAGACGAAAATAAAATATCCTTGTAAAATTACGCATATTTTTTAATTTAAAAATGAAGTCCACTCTAAGCAAACATGTGAACAACAATACGTTTTATAGTATAAAATAAGACAATTTTTGCACCTATTTAATTTTTTACATTTTATTGTTGTTTTCCTGTTTTTATTGGAATGTACTTTATCCTATGTATAAGATCCTCCTGAATCACCTAGAAAACGTCTAGAAAATATTCAGCATACTTTCTATTAGACATATAGCAGATAATCTATACTGCACTCTCGAATCATCTAGAAGATGTCTAGAGGATATTTTGCTAAATTCCTATTAGATATTTTGTAGATAATCTAGAAGATATCTTCTAAAGTTTACTAGCAGACATCTAGAAGACATGTCTATTAGATGTGTAGTAGACGTGCATTTAAAATGTCTAGAAGACATTTAGGAGGCGGACATAGAGTCATCTTCTAGATATCTACTATAGTACTTGTAAATATCACCAGATATCTCCTAGATGTTTGTATGAATATTTAAAAGATATTTATTAGATATTCTTTAGACATTGTGTGCTGTGTGGGCCACCTCCTTTGCTAGCATGACTGCTTCGCAGAAGGAGGTGACTGCCTCCCACTCCCTCTCGCCCCGGACCATGGCTTGCAACAGGGCCGGACGCGAGAGGTCACCGCCGCTGCCGATCGCCTCTACGAGGACACGGCGGTGCTCCGTTGTTTGCATGCTGCGTTGTAGATACCGCTACAAACATATTAAAAGTCCTCAAGGGCCTGGGTGGGGTGTGCTGAGGGTGTAGGAGGGGGTTGTAGGTACCTTTATAATGTTTTTGCTCATATTATCTCGAATATCTGTACGAATAGCTTTAGGATTACTTCTGACAAAAGTTGCTACAAACCTACAAGTTTCCTACTTTGGTCATATTTATTATTGCTTTACCATCAATACTTTAGTAGCTATAGGGTAAAAACCCCATCGACTACTAAACTAAAAATGTACTTAAGGCTACTCTTTCGAAAAAAGCTTAAAAACAGCGTTTCAGATGTAATTTCTCTGTAAGTTCCGGAACTTACAGAGAAATTACATCTGAAAAAATAGTTGGTAATCTACATGATATGAATCGTAATTTGGTTTAGCCATAATTTTTCTATCGATATCTAGTGCTTTGCAATACAAACGAAAATGATTTGGTTTTGTTACTTTTTAAAAACATGTATATTTTTTAATATAATAAATTAAAAATGCGATCGATTAAAGTCCGTGTCTATATCATCCCCGCACTCGTCCACGAATTCAGTGCGGGGCGCCTCGTGTTGCTAGGCAACGCGTTGGCATTCGGGTGCATGCGGGTGGCGGAGTGGCGCGGAGAGGGGTAGTTAGCTCCGCCCAAATGCACAAGGTCGTTGGCATGAATACAAGCCTTAAGTGATGATGAATAATGACGAAAAAAATATTTACACACCCTATAGCTACTAAAGTCAATACTTTAGCTAGGGTGTGTAAATAATGTTTTTTGCTCTACGATCAATATCGTAGAGCAAAAAAAATCGGTCAAGAGCGAGTCGGACTCGCGCACCGTGGGTTCCGTACCATCATGTTTTTAATTTTTGTTTCATCGGCGAGGCCTATATTCGTCAGAGAATTTTAAGTGTGCACTGCGGTGTAGAACATTGCAGTTTTATATTAGCGCCATCTCTTGACCGATAGTGGAATTAATGTAACTTTTGTTGATGATTTCTGGAAAAGTGTGCTATAAAGAGACTTAGTTTTATTTTTCCTGTAATCTTTACATAAACTTCTATTTCTCACAATGATTTCAGATTTTTCTCTTTTCAAACTTCAGAGATAAGGAACGGTATTTTTTTTACATTTTTCAGCAAAAGTCGAAAACTATGCGGCCTAACAAAAAAAGAAAAAAATGTTTGAGAATGTGGAAACTGCGCTATTTTATGTGATACCCCAGATTCCCATTATAATAGCCCCACTTCGAATTTTTCAGACCCACTTTTAGTTTCACTCCCTGTTGCAAAAAATATACATATATTTTTATTTCTTTCTTAATTGCAAAATAGTTGGGCAAACGTCATCTAAAACTGTTCCAAATTTCAAGTTGATAGCATTAGTAGTTCTTGAGATATCCAGCTGTGACAGACAGAGTCTCACCGTAAGCACCATAACAAATTTGGTCATATTTATTAGGGTTCCGTATCGAAATGAAATGATGAAATGATTTTATTTTTTGTAAGTAGGTTTGTACAAACACTTTTACACGTCAATCATGTTTTTTTTTTAAACTAGATGAAGTCGGCGTTTCCTATCTGACTACTCTGAGAAGAAAGGCCGAAACAAACTCAGAGGTCACAGTCTATTTTAAAGTCCAGACATAATCTTGGTCAGGTTATATGAAGACCATGTAGATCGATGTCTGAGGTGGTCTTTTGAGGAAAGAACCACACAGATTGAGAGGACCTGTCCAGTCAGTGCACGCATTTGTCAAAAATCGTGCAGCTCAACTCAAGACTTAAGGAGCTCAACGATTCGACGAACAATACCAAAGAAAGGACATTTGGGTAGGCCACATAAATTACTCAAACTGCCAGACCTGAAAAAAAAAAGAAAAAAAAAAAAAACAAAATGGTAAAACGGAACCCTAATAAATATGATCAAATTTGTAGGAAATTTTACGTAGAAACTTTTGTCTGATCATAATGCTAGTCGTATAGAACGCAAAAGAGAGAGAGAGCAAAAACCTGAAAAAGGTACCTTCAACACCCACAGCACACCGACCCTTGAGGACTTTTAATAATAATTATGTTCATCTGATCTGGATACCGCAAGGTATAACTGTAGGTACCAATTTACAAAACTACACGAATTATTTCCCCTGCTTATACAGTGTGAGTCTTCATAATGTGCACATAACGAAATGAGGGAAACATAGCTTAATTTTATCGACGGAAAAATATTTGAAAAAATAAAAAAATATTTATAACCGCTTGGGTGTCCCGCGTCCCAAGGTTACGTCATCGAAAAGTGCCTACATTTTTTTCGACGCGCCGTATGGTGATTGCAAGGCCTTTCTTTAACAGTTGATAGGAAATGTTGTGATTGAGTTATAAACATGGTATTTTTACGTTTAGAAATCTGATACGATGGAGAATAATAAAAAAAACCGGCCAAGTGCGTGTCGGGCCACGCACAGTGTATACAGTGTATAGGGTTCCGTAGTAGCCCGTTATCACAATATAGTACGATTCTGTTGTTCTTTATTCTGAATATAAGTAATGGTAAAGATATTAGAAGTTAATGGTTATAATAACAAAAACCGACTTTAAACCCATCTGTTATCGAATAGCGATACCCTAAAAAAAATATTTTCCAAAATTTTATTCTACCACTTTCTCGGCGTAATTGATATACACACTCCTACAAAATTACAGCTTTCTAGCACTAACGGTCTCTTAGCAAAACCTCGGACAGACGGACGGACATGACGAAACTATAGGGTTCCTTGTAGGTAACCTACTACGGAACCCTAAAAAGGAAAAAAATTACTCGATAAAAGCCCCGATTACCTAAATCGGGGCTTTTATCGAGTAATTTTTTTATTGTAAAAATTGATGAAAAAATATGAGATTTTTGTTAAAAAAAAACATAATTCTCAATTGAGGGGCGATTGTTTACACAGGGGTCACAGCAGCGAAAAAGAATTTTAAAATTCTACAAAAAAATTTTTTTTTAGATTTTTTTTAATATTTTTTCCGTCGATAAAATTAAGCTTAGTTTCCCTCATTTCGATATGTGCACATTATGAAGACTCACACTGTATTATATTCGGCTTAATAAGATCGTACCATTACCACTAGCTTAGATGTCAGACTTCCACGAGGACTGATTCGTAGGTAAAGGTAGTATTTAATGTGGACCCTAATCACTAATTACACCTCGTGGCTAAAACTACTACATTAGGCAGTTGTCTACGAAATAAGTACCTACCCACTGGCTTGGTCTTTTAATTTATTATTTTAATGCAATATCTTTAGATGTTAACGGATGTATCAAATGCTGGAAATATAAATATGATCAGTGTTTATACACGATTCGTGAGAAACGACAAACCTTGGGATTAAATTACCATCCACGTTACAGTAAATTTGTTACTTACGGTGATGATGCTAAGTTGAACATGTATGACGAAGAAGCACAAACTCAAGAACGAGCTTTTTATGCCAGGTGAGCTGTGAACATACTAACCTGTAACCACCTAAAGTTCGTTTTTAGGGTTCCGTACCAAAATGGTAAAACGGAACCCTTATGGCACATGAGTAGACAAACGGTACTTATGGTGAGACTCAGTCTGTCTGTCTGTCACAGCTGGATATCTCAAGAACTACTAATGCTATTAACTTGAAATTTGGAACAGTTTTAGATGACGGTTGCCCAATTATTTGGCAAATAAGAAAGAAATAAAATATATGTATATTTTTTGCAACAGGGTCTGAAAAATTCGAAGTGGGAATTCGAATACTAGGGTATGTGGGGTATAATTGAAAGAGCGCTGTGTGCACATTCTCAAACCTTTGTCTTTTTTTAGGCCGCATAGTTTTCGACTCTTGATGAATAAATTAAAAGTAAAAAAACTTTTTTTAAAACAAGCAAATTTAAATGCGCTAAAAAAAAACTTTTACTATCAACTTATAACGTCATTACACAATTTATATGACATAAAAGCTTGTCGCGAGATTTAAGTAGGTAGGTACTACTATTTAGTTTACAAATTTAAAAAATTAAAATCAATCAGATCATGTTAATTAATTTACTTTTTTATCTACACAGGTAAATCTCGCGACAAGCTTTTATGTCATAGGTATAAATGGTGTAATCTATACAGGGTTATTGGTAAAACACCAGCAACCTCTTAAGAGGTCATTGTACTCATCATTATGAACAACTTTTACAATGGGACCAAACCTGAAATCGCGAAAAAAAATGTTCGTCTAACTCATCAAAATGTAGACAACAGCTGTTTTTTTTTTCACGATTTCAGGTTTGGTCCCATAGTAAAAGTTGTTCATAATGATGAGTAAAATCACGTGTTTAAGTATCGGTCACTAATTACTAGTCACCCTATACATATATAAAATGGTAAACTGACTGACTGATTGTTGATATATCAACGCACAGTCCAAAATACAAGTTTGACTTAGTTTGGGAGTTGGTAGATCATCAATTACGTGCTGCTGTACCTTATTTAAATTGTACCTTATTTAATAGATGTTTTTGTTGTACTCTGAGAGCGAAATAAATTATTATTATATTATTACAGTCTAAACCGCTGCTCCTAGAGACATGAAATTATATTATTATTATATTACAGTCTAAACCGCTGCTCCTTGAGACATGTTTGGAGGGTGTGTTCTTTGTGAAGAGTAGGTATCCGCTAAGAAAGGGTTTATCGAAATTCCACCCC
Source organism: Oligia fasciuncula (assembly GCA_963082905.1). NCBI lineage: Eukaryota > Metazoa > Arthropoda > Insecta > Lepidoptera > Noctuidae > Oligia > Oligia fasciuncula. The sequence continues at coordinate 11,124,571 of OY720393.1, read as the reverse complement.
TAAGAGGGTGAAATTTCACGCGGACGAAGTCGCGGGCAGAAGCTAGTGACGTTATAAGTTGATAGTAAAAGTTTTAATTTATTTTATTCTTTTTAGCGCATTTAAATAAAAGCTTGTTTTAAAAAAAGTTTTTTTTACTTTTAATTTATTTTTCACTTTTTAGTTATCGCTGGACAGGTTTTTCAGTCTGTTCATCTCGTTCACGACACCATGTTACACCCTGATGCCACTCAGTCCTCGGCACGGCCTCACCTTGACTTGGGTGTTTGGGGGAATGCGCCACTTATTTCAGCAGAACCTTACTTGTGCCTTACAAAACACAGTTCCGGGTTTGATTTTGGAGTTATCCTTCTCCTAGACAGGTTGCAAACCAAATGCTGTTGACGCCTATCTCACCAAATTACACAAGTCAAAGTTAACCAACCGATGCTACAGACTCGAACAATTTGACCTCAATATCATAATCGAGGACTCCAAAAACCCCTGTACACCAAAATATCAGACGGATTGGAGCAACGGAGTTTAACTAGCATTCGTATTCTCAGCAAGTCCTTTCATGTGATACTCATATTGTAGGAAAGCAAAAAAAACTTAGTCCGCCATATTGGATTTAGAGTGACGTTACTTTAGTTATTCTCAGCAAGCCCTTCCATTTGATACCCATATTGTAGGAGTGCATTAAAAATAACTAGTCCGCCACCTTGATTGTTCCGCCATGTTGGATTTAGAATGACGTCACACAGCAAACCATGCAATGGCGACGATTCTGTTGTTCACAAACTAAACTAAATTTAAGTTCAGGCATCTTTTTCTTTCTATTTCACTAAGACAAGGACAGAAGATAAATATTAGTTGTGTCCTGTCAAATTCGTCTAAAGTTATCTATGGAGCATCATAATTTGACAGGACTAAACTAATATTTATCTTCTGTCCTTTTCTTAATGAAATAGAAAGAAAAAGATGCATGAACTTAAATTTAGTTTAGTTTGTGAATAACAGAATCGGCGCCAAGTCATCCAAACTATACGTGTATGCAAAATTTTAGCTCAATCGGTTCTGCTTCAAAATTGAGTTGCAAGAGTCCACCCGAACAGACATAGTTACATAATGTAAAAAATACCGTTCCTTATGTCCGAAGTTTGCAAAGAGAAAAATCGGAAATTATTCTATATGACAGAAGTTTATGTAAAGATTACAGAAAAAATAAAACGAAGTCTCTAAATAGCACACTTTTTCAGAAATCATCAACAAAAGTTACATTAGTTCCACTATCGGTCAAGAGATGGCGCTGACATAAAACTGCAATATTCTACACCGTAGTGCCCAGTTTTAAAATTCTCTGACGAATGATATTCGTCAGAGAATTTTAACACTGTCGAACGAGGCCTATATTATAGGCCTCGCCGATGAAAAATTAAAAACATGATGGTACGGAACCCGCGGTGCGCGAACCCGACTCGCTCTTCACCGGTTTTTTTTTGCTGGTCTTATTTTCCTGGGGGCAATACTCTGTACCTAAGTATTGCTGTTAAAAAGGACTGTATTTGTATGAGTTATCTCTGAAACGACAATTCGGATGAATCCCAGTCTATCCCTACGTGGTATGATCTATTGAAAAAAAACTAGAAGGTGCTCGAAATTATACTGCATGGAATGGAAGTTTCAAATGAAGCTTTTGCTCATTGATGCAGAGCTTTGGGTACATGTGACTGGTGATCACAATGATGATGATCACAATCAACGAGCTTAAAGTTCGAACTGAACCAGTAACAATTGTATTTTACAGTGGCGCGAAGAATACAGTGGATGGCCACACCTCAAGAATATTTGCATGTGCCTTCAATCCCAGGTCACAGCATGAGATGATATCCGGTGGATGGGACAACACAGTTATGTGCTGGGATGACCGACAACCATACGCGACCCGCTATTTTGACGGTGTACACATGTGCGGCGAAGGACTTGATTTTGATAAACCCGGAAGACAAGTGAGTGTGCATTAGAAAGAAAGAAGCACGAACACCCATATTGCAATCGTCGTTGCGTGTTTCTCGATAGCCAGTAACTTACTTTCTAAATGTCAAAGATAAGTCTGTCTGAAGCCGCATATTTATTGGACACAAAGTTGCGCAAGCGCAACTTTTTAGGGTTCCGTACCAATTTGGTAAAAAGGAACCCTTATGGTACGACTCAGTCTGTCTGTCTGTCACAGCTGGATATCTCAAGAACTACTAATGCTATCAACTTGAAATTTGGAATAGTTTTAGATGACGTTTGCCCAATTATTTTGCAAATAAGAAAGAAATTTTTATTTTTTGCAACGGACTGAAATGGGTTCTGAAAAATTCGAAGTGGGGCTACTAGAGCATGTGGGGTATTATATGAAAGAGCGCAGTTTGCACATTCTCAAAAAAAAATTTTTTTTGGGCCGCATAGTTTTAGACGTAAAAAAAATACCGTTCCCCTTATCTCCGAAGAAAAATCTGAAAGTATTCTATATGATAGAAATTTATGTAAAGATTACAAGAAAAATAAAAACGATGTCTCTAAATAGCACAGTGTTTCAGAAATCATCAACAAAAGTTACATTAGTTCTACTATCGGTCAAGAGATGGCGCTGACATAAACAAGTTTTTACATAAACAAGTTTTTGACATTAGTAGTTCTTGAGATATCCAGCTGTGACAGCCAGACAGACAGACAAACAGACTTAGTCTCACCATAAGGCTTCCGTTTTTACCATTTTGGTACGGAACTCGAAAAAAGCAATATTCTACGCCGCAGCGCGCAGTGTTAAAATTCTCTGACGAATATAGGCCTCGCCGATGAATATTTTAAAAACATTGATGGTACGGAACCCTCGGTGCGCGATTCCGACTCGCTCTTGGGCGGTATTTTTTTTTTCACAAACTAGCGGCCCGCTCCAGCTTCGCATGGGTGCAATTTTTCTTTCGAATTTCCGAAATTTTCTTTCATACAAACCTTGTCCTGGCAATACCGAACATAACAAAAAAGAATTATCCAATTTGGTGCAGTCATTCGGAAGTTATGCGCGTATAGACATTTCGGAGACTTTGTTTTATACTATGTAAGGATACGGAATATGAGTGGCGCGCGGAGGCACTACGCCGGGGGGAAACTCCGCTTCCGCGGCAAATCGCGGCGGTGCGTACGGATCTCCGGCGCGATCTCATGGCGACATGGAAAGAGCGACTGTCGCAACCTAGCGCAGGGCACGCCACGATAGCGGCGATAACAACCCTCTTTGAGAAGTGGCTAGAGAGCCGCCACGGGCGGCGCCCTCATCTATCGCCTGACGCAGGTCCTCACCGGGCACGGATGTTTCGGGAGGTTCCTGCACATCATCAGGCGGGAGGAAACGCCCGGGTGTCACCATTGCCAGGATCGCCCAGAGGACACGGTGGAGGTCTGCCTGCCCCGCTTGGGCGGAGCACCGTCATGTCCTCGTAGAGGCGATCGGCAGCGGTGGCAACCTCTCGCGCCCGGCCCTGGTGCAAGCCATGGTCCGGGGCGAGTGGGAGTGGGAGGCAGTCACCTCCTTCTGCGAAGCAGTCATGCTAACAAGAGAGGTGGCGGGACGGCTCAGGGAGAAAGCCTACCGTCTCAGCCGCCGCGGGAGACGCTCCGGGCGTCGGGAGCCGCGTGACAACTCCCGGCCACCGTAGGCGCGGGCCTGCGGGCAGAGAGTAATGGGTAGCTCACCGTCCGATCAGGACCTGGACCGTGCCGGACGGCGCGTACGTGTTCCACGCGCGCCTCAAAGAGTTGTCAGCATCAATTGGAGGGGCCCGTGAGGGCCGAAGCCTGCCACCGGGTCAGTGGGATTGTCCGAAAGGGTTACCGCTGGCCCGGAATATAAAGGGTTGAGGAAGGAACATGGGTGGGTTTTAGTCAGTAAGAGTCTGACACTCCCTTCCGCTTCACCCAGAGCGGGAGGGGTCATTTGATGATGTCCCATCCGAAAAAAAAAAGGATACGGAACATGCTGCATGCATGTTTTCCTCAACACAAAAACATGTTGCTAAAACATAGTTGCTTAACTTTGTGTTCCAGTGAAAACGGGACTAAACACGGTGTTCCTACAAAAAGCTTGGCCGGAGGAGACCCTCGCCCATTCATCCGCTGTCTCGGCAGACCGTCCCACACCCACACTAAGGGTGTCGGTACACATCTGACGGAAAATACGTCGGGCGTAACTGCGATTGCGTCTATTTATTCGCTCGACGCATTAACGCATCTACGGTTGAGTGTGAAAAATTGAATGTTGTATCATATCATTTAGTTGTCTGTTCTGGCGTTACGTGACCGATAATACGCGACGCATTTTCCGTCAGATGTGTACCGACCCTAAAACAATGTTTGATATTACGTTGTACAGACGCCAGCAGGTCAACCTACCCGAAACTGTCAGATATTCCCAATCAACCTTGAACCTTATACTTTAGCAATAAAGTCGAAAATCTATTAAAGAAATCTGACAGATTGTAGTAACTTGATGTGCTGGCGTCCGTACTTACACTATTAACTATCAGCAGGGTCGTAACACATTATCAGTAGCAATAGCTTATATTTGACAGTTCAACAACATTCATTGCGTTATTTACGTTGTTGAGCAAGAGACAACTTTTTCGAACATACCAAGCAATGGATATTGCTATAAATTATTCAGATTGTGATTGAAAGTGTGTTACGGAATTAGGGTGCTGGACACCAAGCACTACCCTGCTTTTTGACTTCCGTTTTTTTTTTTCAAGATACTAACATGCTCTTGGCAAGAGAAAGATACCATCCAGTTATGGGATTATGGGTCATGTAAATTAATTGAAACGATAGTGCCAGACAACTTTCAGTCAAAACTATATTGCGGGAAAATAGTGCCACATACTAACTTGGTTGTATGCGGTGGATCAGAATCCAACATTTTAAGAGTCGTAGATACAAACATGAAAGTAGTAAGTTAAACAAATTGTTTCTTTTTACAAGTTTTTTTATAAGCGTAAGCATTAGTGATTACGCGCTCGGCTTCGGCTTGGGCTGCAATCCCGCCTAGAGTCCAATGATAAACTTTACCCACTTCGAAAATTCGAATTTAACTATTGTTCCAAACTACCTAGGGGCCATTCAAGTATTACGTAGGTAAGCACTACAGGGGGCGGGGGGTCTTTGCTTTGCTTATTATTGATGACATGGGGGATGGGCTGGATGGCGATTACGTCAGCAGTTTTAATTTTTTTAGTTTTTCGGATTTTCTACAAAAAATGTTTTGTCAACTTTGGTTTACACACCCTACTTGTTTAAGCTTGAAAACGAAACGCATATAACTGCTGTTCATGAATTAATAAAGAAACCAGAACACATTGAAAAATGCATGTAACAATGTTTACGTAAGCATTGGGGTAAGAGCTTTGCTTACTTTTGCGTGTGCGTTGCCCCTGCCAGAAAATGTCGAAAATCGTCATCTAAGTCCAATAGATAATTAGATATACAGCTTCTGTAATTGGTAAGCAGATTTTTTAATGTGGTAAGCTGATAGTTTTTTAATTATTTGATAAAAACAGTTCCGGCTGGAGTAACGTTACCCCGCAGCCAGATCTTTTGTTTTCTAACGGGTATGTTGAAATAAATGTTATCTGAATAATTAGATATCAATTTGAAATAAATGTTACAACTTAATTTGTATTTGTATTTGCTATGGTTGCGAAGATATTTAAAATCCTGCTGCAGTAACGTTTGCACGATTGCTGCATCTCGGAATTGACTAAACGGATGATTATATATATAATTATTTATATAATTAATTATATAATTTTGACGTGACAACGTCTTAAATTAGGTTGCGACTGGGAGTCACTTATGAAAAAGTGTAACGCTCGGTAACGTAACGATGAGTCACCGAACGAGAGAGAGGCCCGCCGAATGCCTTGCGTCTCTCTCCCACTCAACTATGATCGGATGATCGGTCGTTGTCACGTAAAATCTTCGCCCGTAAAACCGACTTTACAGGCAACCATTTTTTTTGTAAAGGGCATCTGGCTAATTAGTTATAATTTGTTTACGCAATAGAAGAATCCACAATAATGCACCGTTTTCAAATTATTTTTGCAAATAGAAATATGCTTTAATAGGTTCTAGCACATCCAATAAGCGCTCCAAAGACTAACTTGACACGTTATTATATAGGTAAATACTGCCTATGAATGGTACTGAAGTTTCATTACTATCCTATATGTAATTAAAAAGTTATGATGAAACTTCAATTTGTTCCGGCCACGGTGCGCAGCCGAGTTATTTGACGACCGATTAACCGAGTTTCCTGTAGTAGTGGTAACTGAATCTTATATCAATAATTAGATATACAGTTCAATAATATAAACTTGTGAAATTTCATACTTGTACACTAATTAATTAACGAGACGACAAAAAAAAAAAAATTATGCGTGGTAACCTGACCAAATCTAGAATGTTATAAAAAAGCGGCCGCGTAATACATTATACCAACCTTCTCAAATTATTAGCATAAATTATCCTTAAAAGTTGGTACAGGCACGAATCAATTTAGTTTGATAGAAATATTAAACCTACCATACTAAATGTGATTTTTTAAATCAGATTAGAAAAAACAGTAGATCGCGTCGTACTGTATGATATGTTAGTACTTACTGCACTGCGATGTTATTACATTTTATTAATGTAATCTGTGATTTTTTTACAATAAAACTTAATTTTAAATATGGCTACAACTATTTTACTTTAACTTATTCGGAACGCTTAGCACAACACTGAAAATAGTGAAGGTGTTTATCAGTTCTTAATTTTAATTTCAGATAAGCAAGCGACGTTGCATAATTAGTCCATTACAAAATATATTTTTGAAGTTAATTTATACAGGGTGGAAACTTTCAGAGGGGCAGTAAGGGGTACCTTATCCGTTGCAGCTACGCGAAAATGGTCTAGACTATCCATAACTTTTTATGGAATTTTGATCCCCATTTACAGATAAAAAAAAATACAGTTAGCAAGAAAATAGCCATTTTACACAAAAACATTTTTTGATGCCAATCGATCCTGTTTCTAATACTGATCAAAAACTTCTATGGGACCAACCATCGTTGGAGTACTCAAAAAGTCACAAATTGCAAAAAACTTTTCCCGTACATTTTGTATGAAAATTTTACGCAAAAGCTTTTTTAGTGACGGTTGAGATCTTTTTGTTGACTGAATCTTTTTGCTGACGATAAGTTTAAAAACAATTCAAATTTCGAACTCGTTATTATTAAATAAAAAACAATCTGACAGTTTGTTGCGTCCGAAAAGCTCAGAGTGTGTTTTTACATTATGTGCATAATTGGACAGCTATTGATAAGAGAAAAAATGATCAAAATGGCGGTCACTTCGAGCACTTGATATCGTAGGGCAAGAAACAGCAAGATTTTAAATAAGAATAACATCATCAAGTTATGTTAGTTAATAAAAAAAAAGAAAATTAATACGCCTTCTTTTTGATATGTGTAAAATTCTACGTGATCATTTGTCTTTTATTTTATTTTTTGTATTTCAGTTACACAAATTCTTTACAAAATGTACGGGAAAAGTTTTTTGCAATTTGTGACGTTTTGAGTACTCCAACGATGGTTGGTCCCATAGAAGTTTTTGATCAGTATTAGAAACAGGATCGATTGGCATCAAAAAATGTTTTTGTGTAAAATTGCTATTTTCTTGCTAACTGTATTTTTTTTTTATCTGTGAATGGGGATCAAAATTCCATAAAAAGTTATGGATAGTCTCCTAAGACCATTTTCGCGTAGCTGCAACGGATAAGGTACTTCCCCTTACTGCCCCGCTGAAAGTTTCCACCCTGTATACTTACTTAGTTAAGGCACAGTCTATACATCATACAGTCGTTCGACGAAGCCGTCTAGACAGGGCAATCGTGCGGGGTGTGAGGGGCGAGACGCGGGAGGTGCGAGCCCGAACTGCATACTGCCACCATGTTAGTAGTTCGGGACATAACTTTCAGGGTTGATGATTTCGACTTTTCGGTGTTGTTTTAATTATTGGGATACTATTTTCAAAAGTGTAATGGTACACATTTTTTTAATTTATGAAGACAAATAAAGAGCTATGTAACATTTGACTGCTTGCTTATTTGTTAAGTTTTTTTTTCTTCTAATTATTTTACTTAGTATTTTCTTTTCAGTTTATTTTTTTTTACTTGACATTTCCATGGCTTTCGAGGACGCTAAAGCCGATAGTGCAGTCAAAACGAAAATCCAAAATGGCGGCTGCAAAAATTTTCAAATTTTTCATCATGGGTGTCGTTTCCAAGAATTTCAAGGGTGCTGACAACGAATATGAGGTCATAATCAAAATTCAAGATGGCGGCTGCAAAAATTTTCAAATTTTTCATCATGGGTGTCGTTTCCAAGGATTTCGAGGGTGCTGACAACGAATATGAGGTCATAATCAAAATTCAAGATGGCGGCTTCGAAAATTTTCAAATTTCATCATGGGTGTCGTTTCCAAGGATTTTAAGGGTGCTGACAACGAATATGAGGTCATAATCAAAATTCAAGATGGCGGCTGCGAAAATTTAAAAAATTTTCATCATGGGTGTCGTTTCCAAGGATTTCGAGGGTGCTGACATCGAATATGAGGTCATAATCAAAATTCAAGATGGCGGCTGCAAAACAATGTAATTTTTCATCATAGATGTCGTTTGGCCTGTTGTTTGAAAATGGGACTGCGACACTATCTGATGTAGAAAAACGTATGTTAAGTAGAATAATTCCATTCGTAAAAATGGTCAAACTCAGCGGTCGTAGGTACCAGTCATCACTCCAGTTTCCTCATCAATCTAGGAAAAAAATAATTTTCAAGTTTTACTTAATATTCCTCATTCCCTTTCAATATAGTGTACATTATTCTACTTGTCCAAGCCCTTGCATTTGATACTTGCCTATATTGAAGGAGTTGTGAAAAAAAATGTAATTCGCAATTTTGTGGTGGCGGCCATCTTGGATTTGAAATGTATCGTAGTGTATAGTATTCCACTAGTCAAGCCCTTTCATTTGATACCCATATTGAGGGAGTTGTGAAAAATTATGTAATCCGCCATTTTGTGGTGGGGGCCATCTTGAACCGATTTTCATCAAACATACATAGCTAAGAACACTTCCGACTAATTCACCATCGGTTCAAAATCGGTTCATCCGTTCTGGAGCTACGATGCCACAGACAGACACACAACACACAGACACGTCAAACTTGTAACACCCCGTCGTTTTTGCGTGGGGGGTTAAAAAGACGATATTTTGATAATTGTTAATTATTGTTTATAGTAATGTTGATGACGATGATGATCTCAAATAAATTAATTAATAAATTAATATTGTTTACTTGAGGCAAGTGACAACCCTAGCTGTCGCGATAATGTCTAGACGTTGTCGGCATTTACCACGAGATCAAAGGCGTCGACCTACTGTATGGTTTTTATACTGTGGTTAAGGTAAGTACCTTAAGGCTACACCGACCGCACAGTGGCGCCCTCATCGTTTGTTTGGTTATTTCTTTTATTTTAGAATGAAAATGCAGAAAATAAGCACGTTAAGTTGTGCTCCACAAGATTATACGTTAATATTATTATAAACGGTAGTTTTACATTCTTTAGTTTTATTATAATCACTAAAACGGAAAATAGTGGCCATTATTATCCGTTTTAGTGATTATAATAAAACTAGACAATGTAAAACTACCGTTTATAATAATATTGACGTGTAATCTTGTGGAGCACAACTTAACGTGCCTATTTCTGCATTTGCATTCTAAAATAAAAGAAATAACCAAACAAACGATGAGGGCGCCACTGCGCGGTCGATGTAGCCTTAATTATTAACATCTGCATTATGATCATCATCGTTAATTAATTAGTGTACAAGTATGAAATATCACAGCTATATAGTTGAACTGTATATCTAATTATTGATATAAGATTCAGTTACCATTACTACAGGAAACTCGGTTAATCGACCGTCAAATAACTCACCTGCGCGCCGTGGCCGGAACAGATTGAAGTTCCATCACAACTTTTTAATTAAGTATAGGATACTAATGAAACTTCAGTACCATTTATAGACAGTAATTACCTATATAATAACATTAATAACGTTTCAAGCTAGTCTTTGGAGCGCTTATTGGAAGTGCTAGGACCTATTAAAGCATATTTATATTTGCCAAAATAACTTCAAAACAGTGCATTATTGCGTAACAAACTATAACTAATTAGCCAGATGTCCTCTACAAAAATTTAGTTAATAATTGAAAAAATCTGCTTGCGTAATACTTGAACGACCCCCCCACAACACTCCATAGTTACTTTTCACCTTTTGATCATATTTTTTTCAGTAAAAAAATAATATACATTTTTATAAAAATGTACATACATAATATGTTTAATAATATGATATATGATGTGTTTTCAGACAGAGTGTAGTATACGAAATAATCCAGGCAGCATTTATGCGTTTGATTTTGGTACAGTTAGAAGAAAACCAAAGAAAGTGGAGAACACTTACAAAAAAGTAAGCGAAGTACCGAATATTCCTCGTGTTTCATTTGTTACTGGAAGTAGACTACAGACAGTTGACTTTGGATGACTGGCTGGTATTTGATATAACATTGATAATTACATATTTTGTACTTGAATGATAAGAATATTTAAAACAATTTTGTGAATTAAATTATTTTTGAACATGCTTTGATGATTAACAACACTAAACACAATAAGAATAATATTTATAAAATATTTCACTACTAAATATCAAATCTATTCAACCACTTCTGTTTTGTTTGGTCCCGCATTGTCTTACAAACAAGGAAAGACCAAATTGTAAGCAGTGCACGTTTGGTATTATGTTTGTATTGACAGTAAATAATGCTTTCTTTTTTATCATTTTATTCTATTACTCGGGTAAGGTCTCGCATAAGAAACGCTGACGTAAAAGTTGTACATCAGTTGTATTGAATTTATTCTCCCTTTTATAACATTTCTCTACTCACAAACAGCCGTTTATACAATTTTATGTGATAGACAAATACACTGTGATTTCATTTTGTAAATATAGTATATAAAACTCTAGAAAGATAAAATATCGAGTTTGGCAAGAATTCATAATAAATAAAAAACATAAATACTTCTACATAGTATTATATACAGGATTTGAACATCTATTATTCGACCGATTCAAGTTGAGCCTCGTCAACGGATGGGTCTTCCCATGTTGCAATTGTTTTTTAGTTTGAGCTTTCGACATCACAGTTGATACCACTTCGCCGTAGTCGAGCGGCGCCAGCGACACGACCGTGGGCGCGGGCGGCGGCCGCTCCGCCGCGCCGCGCACCGCGCACTGCGAGCTGCGCGCGCGCGCCTCGCCCTCCGCCGTCAGCTTGCACTTCTTGGAGCCCTCGGGCGCCCGGCCGCGCCGCGCCTCGCAGCCCGACTCGCAGCGCGCGCGGCCCGGACGGTCGTACCGGTCCACCAACACCTTCACGGACAGGTCTTCGCCGGAGGGCGGCGAGGCCGGCGGCCGGTCGCGACTGTCGGCGGGCGCCGAGCGGCGCGAGTCGCTGCGGCGGAGCGAGTCGCCCTCCGAGCGCGCCTCGAATTCCTTCTTGAGGTTGCTGACGAGCCCGGCGGCGGGCTCGGGCGCGGGCGCGGCGCGCGGCAGGTCGCCGTGCGAGGCGCAGGCGGCGCGGCGGCGGCGCAGGCCGGCGCGCAGCCACGTGTCGGCGGGCGCGGACGCGGACAGGCGGCCGCTCCACGTGGACGCGCCGCGGTCGCGCGCCCTCTCCATGCGCGCGGCGGCGCTGGCGAGCTCCTTCAGTATGGCACACGTTTCGTTGAACTTCCGTTCGTTGTCCGCCCGCCGGCCGCCCGCCCGCGTCTCGCTGTGCTCGGTGATGATGCCGAGGTCGGAGGGTTTCTGCGGCGCGGGCCCCGGCTCGTCGGCCTTGTCGTCCTCCTTGCGCGCTCGCTCATCGCGCTCCTTGCGCTTGGCGTCGTCACGCGGCGCGGGGGCGGTCTTGGGCGCGCGCGTGTCGTAGGAGCCCCAGGAGGAGTGGCGCGACAGGTCCAGCACGACGGCGCTGTCGAACGAGCTCCACGAGCTCTGTCTGCTCGACGGCGGCGCGTCGTCGTCGGCGGCTCTTCTGTCGTCGCTATCTAAATTCGAACGTTCCACGGAATTCGCGAAAGTGTCACTAGTTGTCACTTTATTGGTCTTCACGTCTATAATTCCACTATCACTTTTCACTATATTATCACTATTACCAACAGTCCTGTTCTCGTCACCTCTCGGCCACGAAGCCTCCCCCGGGTCCCAAGTGTGTATTTTATCGACTTCGAAATTTGTTTGAGGATATTTGTGACTTAGATTTTTTGATGGAGAGGCTTGCAATGGCTTGTTCAGTACCTCAGATTGATTTATCATACTAGCAGATGTCTCTAAAGGTTTGTTGTTTTGGGTTTCATTTAGACTACCAAAAATTAATCTTTGGTATCTCCTAGTAAAATCTTTCCTATCAGTGGAGCCAGCGTTCTCTATCTCGTTGACGATGTGCTTGACAGACGGCGCGCCCTCTTCCTTCAGCCGCATGATCTGGTTGGGCGACACGCTGTAGCTGCCGCCCGCGCACGGCATGAGCATGTGGCGCGTCTCGCACAGCTGCTCCAGCGACACGGACGTGGGCGGCGAGGCGCGCGGCGCGGCTGCGCGTGCGCAGTCGGGCGACCAGGAGCGCGGCCGGCCCGAGTACGAGCCCGTCAGCGCCAGCACCAGTGGTGTCGGCTCCATCACTTTGCTTTCGGCTTTTGATGTATTTTTTGGAGATTTCAGATTAGTTTCGGATTTGGACCGCTGTAACTTCTCTTTATTTTTCATGGCATCGAGTATACCTTGGTATGTCTCGAGTTGGTTCAAAAAATTCGTATTCGGTTTAATACAGCTCCGTTTTGCTTTAACGTGTTTGAGAGCTTTTTCGAAATTCCAGTTGAATGCTTTCATGGCATACGCGATCACTACTGAAGCTGATCTACTGATGCCCATTTTGCAATGAACGAGAACTTTCGATCCTTCGTTTCTTGCTTTGTTTATATATTTGTAAGTGTTATCCCAGTGCTTCAACAGATCAGTCTTCTCATCGTCATAAACTCTAATGTTAAGATAGTCGAACATACCAGGAAAAAAGTTGTCAATCTCTCTCGTCACGTTCAATATATGCCGCACCCTAAAATTAACAACCATTTATTAGTTACGTACTGGGAACGCAGATTAGTATGATATTATTTACCTATTACATATCTAAGGACAAATATTATAATTTATTTTGCCATAGTGTCCTTCTGCTTGGTCTACGTCATGCCAATAATCTTATGAGTGTATAGTTAAAAATGTAAAAGCTTATGTACCTAAGTTAACTTAACTTATCGTATGATATTGATAACATACCCATTGCGTTGCAATTCCTCGAGATTACTCGCGTTCCATTCGGAGCCGAGGTAGACATGATCGAAAATCTCGGTGGGCGCGTCCATCTGGCCCAGAATGGTGAGCATCTCTTGGTCGATGAACGACTTGTACTCTGCGAGGTCCATGTCAAGTTCCTCCTCCAGCCGCCCTCGAATAGCTTTGCTAGTCACTTCGTCCAAGTCCACGCTCATCATTATTTCTTTCAATGTGCAGCGTATTACGCGTTCAGTTTCATCCCTCTCTCGAGGCCTATAAAATCAAAAATAAGTAAGAACATCATTATAAGTTATGGGCCTCTCTACAATTCATGGTCTGTAACGTATGATGGAAAAATGCCACATATTTTATTCTACTAGCAACGTCGATATTAAACTGTCTGCCAAGGGTATTTACCTACTTGGGAATTTCTTCCTACATGCTTGGGCCAAATAGCAGGATAAAATAACTAATAAAAACTTTTTACAAAAAAAAACAACCGACTTTTTTATTTTTCACTTTTTAGTTGTACTCACCTACCCCAAACCAATTCATATACTTAACACTACTTGCTATGTTAATATCAGTGACAGAAAGCTATTGAACACTGCCTACCCCTTCAAAGGGTACAGATGTGATGTTATGTTGTGTGATTGCGTAAACAATGCATACATAGGCTATAGCAGCAATCGCGGTTGATTTGCTGGCATTTATTGAAGAGGTCCGTTGTCTGTCTCCAAAACTCATCATCAGATCTTTACGAAATTTAAATGGAACCATTTCGGAATAAACCTCTTTCGAACAAAAAAAAATGGAGTTATGCCCGAACATACATAAAAAAGTAGTAACAACCGGATTGAGAACCTCCTATTATTTATGATAGTTAATGTTGTTCAATTGTATGTATGCGTATGGTTTGTATCTCTACGCCCTTTTCCTGCATACAGAAACTACTAAGAAACTACCACTACGTACGTACGTACTAAACTACGTAATGATTTTGATGCAGTTGTCGCTATCATTTCGAGAAGTTATTCCGGAAGGTTTATTATGTAAATACATTGATATGAATCTTACATATAATAGAGGAATCTCGATGTTTTGTTAAGTCGTAAAAACCATGAAAAGCAAGGACGGGTTGCTAGTTATGTTATATATGTAAAAACGAAGACGGCCCTATAACGGTTCATCTTTGCATGCTAGTAACGTGTTTTAATTAACGCATTGACGTGCGTTCGATCCTTTTATAGGCCAATAAACTAGGTCTAGGTAGAACACGCTTCATCAATTATTATATTACACTTTAACAAGCTTATTTTGGGAAGGTAGTTGTTTCAAGTTATGGAAGATAATCTAATTACAGACACACGTATACAAATTCACGCTTTTTCCTCATGTGAATTGGCAGACAGAAGCTACTTAACGGGATATGTGTCTTCAATGGTTAAGTAGGGTAAAACGGGTTAAAAGAAGTTGTAAACACACTTGAGTCTCAATGAATCGGGAGAGGGTGGGCGGCGGGACTCGATGCAGTCCATGGCATGCCACTCGTTGAGACAAGAGCGGTCCGAGTCCACGTGACTCTCATAGAAGGAGCACCACGCGTGCGACGCGCCGCCCGCGAAGTGGTTCATCTGCCGCGCTTGCGCACTCGCACGGTGCAGAGTTTGTAATGCTGACCTGCAAACGTTAACATTATCCATCAACGCTGCAAAACAATATCCTGTAAGTAATATGCAACACTTTCTTTAGTTAAGGCGATGGATATTTTACATGATCACCGATTTAGTATGTCCGTAAGGACTGAGGTGCCACATTTTGTATCTTAATGAAATTAAATAAATTTTGTTGGTTCGATCCTCGATTTTGTAGTATAATAATTCAATAGTTATAATGCACATTAAGGTGGCACCTCAATCTAAATTTTTGGATTGAGTAGCCACGTCAGAACTAGGAACATCATGGATGTATATACAGTGTGAAATTTTAATGGTTGTTTTCCCGAAGCGAATGATTTCGTCTTGATAGTACAATCGATTAATAAAAAAATAAAATATAAAAAAATGGCAACGCTATCTCGAACCAATAGTATAGGTAGCTTAGCTACAGCGCAAACGGACGACTACGCATGGTCGTCCTGCTACCTGCAGAGATGGTAGGTAGCGGGCGGGCGCACGTGAGTTCCTATTGATTCTCACGCTTTCGAATTGAGATCATAATAATTTTTTAATTTAATAATTTTATTATTTGAAAAAAAAAACTCCTTGAATCGGTAGCACTACTGAGTACAAATCGTTCTACCACGGGAAAACAACCATTAAAATTTCACGCTGTATATCATAATTTGGTATGATTTAGGCATTTGAGAGTAGTTAGTAGACAAAATCTGAGCTTGGTAGTGTTAAAATTAAAAAAAGTTACCATTTTTTTTTTATTATTATTATATGTGGCTCCTCAGACCATACACATACTACTCGTAATTTTTCAAAGAAGCAGTAGTTCAATTAATGCGCAATTTCTTCATCATTTAGTAGTAAGTATTAATGATTTGTAGGTTAAGAGTCAGTAATCAAAAATGAATGAATTGGGAGATATAGCACATTCTCTGGTGGCTCCTCAATTGAGATGCTTCGGTAAATAGATTTGCCTCTAATCTACTTATACTTGTGACGTGTGGAACAAAAACACCTACCTATATTTTGTATAAATTTCTACTAAATGTCATTTAGTAATAGTAGTAGTATAATCCTGCCATAAAAAAAGTACATATCTGCGATGTTATTAACTATTCTTTAATTTCCTATGAAATTGTTTCGAAAGGTGACCATGAATACATTATTTAAAAAGAAAGTCTTCGTTTCGTGGCTTATAGAAACACAAATCTATTTTATTTTATCTTTTTACTTGGGGATAACTGCAAATTAATGTCGTTACTTACCTACCCTCAATAATATTTATTTAGTAACCTGATATTCATTAGCGATGAAGCTCAATTGCTTGCGCACATATTGAATTTTTCTACGAAGTTTCGAGTATTCCAGGTACCAGAATCTATAATGATTTCAAGTAGATCATACCCATTAATAGGCGTTATAGAATTTATCCCTGCAATTAGCGACGGTGGCATGGGCCATTATAAATGTCACTACCCAATGAAGGATGAGATGTTTTGTTACGACGACTATGATTCTCACTGTAAAATTCGGAAAAGCACCGACCAACCAATATTAATTCATTCATTAACTTATGTCGAAATCGACTATTAAATACCTAAAACATATTATGAAGAATCTCTGTACCTACATACTGTGTAGATTTGTCAAAAATTAAATTTCAAAACCTAGTCATCCTAGTTTCATTTAACATCATCATCATCATTTCAACCGAAAGACATCCACTGCTGGACCTCCCCCAAATTTCCCCCTATCTCGATCTCGCCGAGAAACTCCGAGCATAGCCCTCCTCATTGGCCTTTGGGTGACCTTGAGCTTTCTTATGAGGCCCATTGTAAAACGCCACGTCTCAGTGCCGTAAGTCATAACTGGCAACACACACTGGTCAAAGACTTTTGTTTCGAGACACTGCGGTATTTCGGACGAGAAGACTTTCCGTAGGTACCCTGACTTAACGAAGTTGGACTTACCTAGTTTGACTATTTGTCCCAGATACACACACAACATGGTTACCCTTAATAGCGAATTCCTAATGAATATCGAAAAGTAATTTGTTTTCCAGATACCGAATATATACAATGTTGATTGGTACATATGTATTTAGTAGACATTTATACAAAATTTTAGTGTCTCTGGTTATTGATTCTATTGTGATCCTAGGTAGATACAATCAATTATTTACTATGCAGAACGTCAGGACTGAGGAGCCAAATAAAATGCGTTTATTTACTAAATTCACTCAGTTTTACTAATTTCTCTATATGCTACAAATTCGAACACACTACTAAATGTTTTTTTGGAGTTTGGAGTGGAATATAAATAGACGAATTACTTTCATGGAAATTCACGCTCTTATGGTATAGATTGAGGAGCCACATTAAAAGTCTTGTATATTCTTGAATATCAACAGTACTGGACTCAGATTTTTAGTAGGCACTAGACACAATTACTACTAAGTAAATGATACAAAATTTTCAAAAATATTCATTAAATACTTTCCGTGTTCCAGATGGCTCCTCAATTCAGACGTTTGGATTGAGCCACTTTTACATTGATATAACTTTGGATATATTTTACTACAAATTTCATAATTTGGCTTACAAAATTATCTGCTTTCCTGCTAAATAAGGGGGGTGAGTTTCCTTTTAAAATCGTGAAGTGGCTCCTCAATCCAAACGGACATGATTTAGTACTGTCATGAAATCAATCCCTTTGTTAAAGATTTAAACAAGTACTAGACGTACAGTAGGTACTGTGGTATAGTAATAATGATGACTACCTATAAGCTAACGAAGTAACATACTATGAATTATTCTGTTATTGAAATGTAACTGTAGCTCACTCAGCTCATACTCACCACATGGCCTGTACGGATACCGGCTTGAATATGTGTTGTTGATTGCACACACATACACTGAATCCTCTGTGGACAATGAATCCCTAATTAGTTATTGTTCTGGGCTTAGTAAAAGTATATTCAGCGAGGAAAACTGCTCCGTGTGATTACGGTCAGTGAATTGAGTATTTAGACTCGAATTTATTTATGGATGGTATAAGAAATGTAATTAATATGATACATGCTACTGATAGTAGTTATATGAAGATGTCGACGAAAAAATTTGAAAAAGCAACGTACCCATCGCCATCCAGCTTAATGGAGGTGTCAGCGAGGACGCGCAGCACGAGGCCGACGGAGGTGCGCTCATTGCAGTCGATGCCGAGCAACGCCGCCTCGTTGCTGCGGCACACCACTACCAGGTACCGGGTGCGACCTGCGTGAGCGCTCTCCAGTTTCACCGCCTAACGATAAATAAACCATGTTTTCTTACTTATTAATTCCATTAATACAGCCTAGCTACGATCATTCTACGCGTTTAAGGCTACTTACGCACTGAACGTGGCCTACTCAGTGCCCAGATATCTTAGTAAAATGCCTAGCTCTTCAATAAAATGTCAAACGTTATTGAGTTCTCAGGAGTCAGAAGTGATAGCACACTTGCTTTCATGCGTCCAGGCGTTCAGCAAGCATCGTATGAGTGCGAACGTAGCCTTGTAAGTATGCTGTGCTAGTACCATTTTGAGCGTTTCCTCGGGACGCAGCAAGTAGAACATGGACTGCAGGTGATGTTGGATGTCGGGCTGAGGAAGCACGCGCGCCGGCGATCGCCACGGGTTCGTACAGCCGCGCTCTGCACTGCCCAGCACCACTGCTGCACCCTTGTTTGCGAAGTAGCACTCATTGAGACTGAAACAATACATAACATTCGTTTTATAAAGATCATGCAACACGCGTGTTTTTTATTACCGAGTTAGTAATCAGAGATAGGCACACCCAAAGTTTGCGATGACAGTATTTCACCTCTATCTGATAATAAACAGAAGACTGATCCTTATAAGGGCTCTGACGGAAACACCTGAAAAGTTGAAGCTTTACTTCTTTTTATTAATTAATTTAGCTAACAGGAAGTTCTTAAATATACAATGGTATGTAATTATCACTAACAGAAGACTTAAGACAGTGGGTGCCAAACCAGGCACAACCTGTACTTTGGTGACCCAAACACTACACAAAGTTTCAAATAATTCATTCATTCATTATTTACCTTAGAACTGGTCAAGTTACTGAACATCATACCTAAAAGCCATTCAATCAAAACCCTTGAGTAAATTAAATTTCCACGTGACTCAACTTCGGCCGAGGCCTTGAATTTCTAATTCTAACAATTTCAAGTTCCTAAAACGAAATTTAAAATAATAACCTAAATACATAATTTAATTATGTAAGTATTTTAAGTAGCCAAGAAGGTAACATTACTAACATTGTTCTCGATTAAATATAAACATTTGTTTATCTTGTAATAAAACAGCGTACCTTGATGATAATTACTTTTAAAACATAATGCAACCGTGAAATGTATGAATGACGCCATTTTTAGTAAAGTTGTTGCAATTCGTTTTGCGGGCGGCGCATTTAACCTCCCTTTCACTGGCGCGGGCGCAGGCAGAACACTGCACCTCGCGGGCGCTGCCATCGCCGCGCTGGCTGGCTGGCGGGCTTGCCTCGACGCTTCATTCTCTCTCATTACTTATTATACGTACATATACTTGATTACTCATTCATATATTTAGTTTATTTCATTTACTAAAGCTTTATCTGCGTGGATAATACTATTGTGTACCTATATGAACACGCGTAAGGAAAACTGATTGGTACCTATTAATTATAATATGTTTATAGGACGCATTTATGCATTATGTATTTCCAGTTCAGGATAGGTATTTAACGGTAGCTTTTTATTACATTGTAGGTTATTATTATATCTATACTAATATTATAAAGCTGCAGAGTTTGTTTGTTTGTTTGTTTGTTTGAACGCGCTAATCTCTGGAACGACTGGTCCGATTTGAATGATTATTTTAGTGTTGGGTAGTCCATTTATCGAGGAAGGCTATAGGCTATATTTTTTTTCTTCAAAATTAGGGATCCGTAATAAAATTGCTATTTTGTAACACAAGGTGTAAAATCGAAAACCTATTTTTGCGTGCGCTGCAAAAACTATTGACAATAGAACAAAATAATGAACTACGGGTTTGTAGAGCCCATTAAGACCTACAAAAAAGTCCGCGAGAACATATATCTAGCTATCATGGTTTAATCACAATAACCGATTTTGTGTTCAAAATAATTATTAAATCGTCTGAAGAAAAAAAACTACGTTAAATATGTATCGTAATATTAATCTTTATCGAAATTAAGCATTATGTTATCAAGAGTATTTATGAAGAAGTAAAATACTTTTTGTTTCATCTCAATCGGATATTTCGTTTAAAAGTTATCACGTGTGTAAGATGTTAAGAGTTGGTATTAAGGAGTTATGGGCCATAGAGTTTTTTATCTATACTAATAATAAAGCTGAATAGTTTGTTTGTTTGAACGCGATAATCTCTTTAACTACCTGTCAGATTTGAATTCTTTTTGCATTTGATAGCCCAATTCTTGAGGAAGGCTATAGGCTGTTTAACATCACGCTATGACCCTTAGGAGCCGAGCAAAAAGAAAAAAACTCAGAGTGAACGGTAAGCGAATACGAAGTGTTGCGACGCGACGGGGTGGGGGTACAAGAAATTTCACGCGGACGAAGTCGCGGGCAGAAGCTAGTGTTTATTATATTTTTTTATTAATTTAGTTTCTGTTTAGTTTGAAGTTCTTAACGTAGGCCGATAAAAATAACTCATTGTTACAAATAGCGCAATTACAGCACTGGCATTTTATCTTCATACTGGTCGAGTGCCTTTCAAAAAGGTAAGTGTTTATACCAAGCGTAAATTTATTATGATAAGGTCAACCGAAAATAGCTCCACGGCCGAGAAACAACGTCTATATTCCTAAACATGGGAGGATGAACTTTCTAACGCTAATAATAGAGAGAAAAATAGTTTCACGATGGATAGTAAGCAACAAACTGAATGTTGACTTGCATTAAGGCGGCAAGGGCGGTTTCTCTCAAGGTTCATTAAAAATAGCGCTGGTCGGAGCGTTGCCAAAACGTTGCGTTGCCCGCCCATACTATACGTAGACATGAGCGTGAGCGCTGCGCTACGGCCGCCCATCGCGCTCCGTCAAGCTCACCCAATTCGGAACACGCCACACCACACCGCGTCTTTTGTTAGTAACCGTAACCACATGGCATCCACAAAGATCGGAAATACTTTAGTTCCTATGACGCAATTTACGTCTTCTCTTTTCAGTTTTACTTACTTACCTTTAATTACATTAATTGTAGAATTCAGATACTAAGAATAAAGAACTAGAGGATCAGAATGTGGACTCTGTGTGAATAACTCTTCAATCATTGTTTCTAAGCCAATACAAGTTCTAATAATTATATACTTAATATAGTTTATCTCTGTATTATAACCTTTTTACCAGACAACGGCGAAGCAAAAAGGTGGGTTATTATTTTGACCGGTATGTAGGTATGTATGTACATCTGTTTCCTCATAACTTCTAAACTGCTTGTCATAATTTGACAAACGAGGTATCGTTGGAAGCGTCTTGATCGTCCGCTGGGTATAGGCTATGTGATGTTACATTATTGAATATTGCGCCCCCTAGCGGACATAAAGTAATTTAAAAAAAAGCGGCTCTGCAAATACTTCATCTCGAAATTCATCATCATCTGCCTTGCCTTTTCCCAACTATGTTGGGGTCAGCTTCCAGTCTAACCGGATGCAGCTGAATACCAGTATTTTACATGGAGCGACTGCCTATCTAACCTCCACAACCCAGTTACTGGGTAATACGATATCTTTGGTAAGACTGGTTATCATCAGACTTTCGCGGGCTTCTGACTACCCGTAACGGCTGCCAAAGATCCACGAATGACAGCCGGGACCAACGGCTTATCGTACTTTCCGAGGCACGGAGGGGTCTCGGTATGTAAAGATGGTCACCCATCCATAGACCAACCGCGGCAAGCGTAGCTTAACCTGATCGATCGACCTGTGCGGCTGTTATTATTTAGCCACGGACCCCTCATCTCGAATTTATAACCCCCAAAATACTTAAGTAATTTAAATAAAAAATAAGTTCAAACAAGAAAGTACCTTCTTGCTGCTGTACTAACAGACTAATTATAAGCTATGGTAGCATGCGAGTCATGCGACCCCAGGAAGGTACTTTCTTGTTTCATCCTTTTCAGTAATCGGGTTTTAGTTTTTAAACTTATTTTTTTACTAACGAAGTTTACCTAATTAATTACTCTAGGTAGTTTATAAGATTGTCTATTTACCGTTCTACCATTGCAAAAAAAAAAACTTATTACTGGAATTAACGGTGGTCAATTTAATGACAAACTTATCGAGAAGTAGATGGAATTATCGATGTTCTCAGCATCAGTCGGGATGGCCGACAGACCAGCCGGCAGCCGGACCTACAATGATGCCATCATTTTCTATTGCCAAAAATGTATGGTACTTGCTATTCGTTCTGAATAGCTCCATCTCTCTCTGTCACTCTGAAAACATGATGGCTCTCACTAACGTCATAGTACGGCCCCCACTGAAAATAGAAAACATAACCACTCATAAAATGAATGAATGTTATATTTTCATTATTATCGATCAAGTAGTAAATTATATAGGGTGGAAAGTTCATAGTAAATATTGAAGTTGGCAATATTTACCCGAAAGAAACATTCATTTATTTTTAAAAGTACATAATATTTGTGACGCCTTTTTGGTGTTAAGTACATAAAATGTGGATAAAAATAAAATTAGTTAGGTACCTGCACAGAAAACTGTTTACACTGTAGGTACTACAATTTTCTGTTAATCACAAAGACACAGTCTTATTACAACCTGTCATAGCACCAAGTGTAAAACACCATCATAATTTATTAAACTGCTATGCAGGTTCACTGGTAAATAGCCATTTGTATGTATAAAAATATCACACACTGACTAATCTACTGATTAGCTCTTTCATGTGTACACGAGTCTAAATGATTTTTGCAAATTAACGATACCATATCTAAGTTTGAGATTACTTTTAAAATTCAATGAGGTGTTTGCCACAAAAAGTTGAATTAGGACTCGTGTAGGTAATGGCCATGACGACTAATGATGAATGTGAAAAGCAGTGTTACCAACCCATAACAAAATTTGCCCCCAAGATTTTTTAAAAATCCCCCTAAAAAAACCCTAAGTATAGGTTAACATAAGGTAAATTTCTTTGATACAGTGCCCAACTCCCTAAGTCGTTCGTAACTCACAAAATAAAACGCATAGGTATAGGTACAGACGCCAGCACATCAAGTTACTACAATCTGTCAGATTTCTTTAATAGATTTTCGACTTTATTGCTAAAACATAAGGTTCAAGGTTGATTGGGAAAATCTGACAGTTTCGGGTAGGTTGACCTGCTGGCGTCCGTACATAGTTTGTAAAAAAAAACTAGGTACCTAAATACCTAGGTATTGCTAAACTACTAACTAAATTTAATATTGTTGATCAGTTCCAGAACGGCATCATCATCATCGCCAGCGGTGCTACTGTTCAAGGTCGATGTATTTTTGAAATCATACATTCGTACGCTAAAGGCTTTTAGCATACATATTTGCCGTAGGTTCAAACTTAACGCAATACCCATATTCTCTGATCAGGTAAAATCTTATCATCATTATGCTCTGAAGCATATTCAGGGATAAACGATTCCTAAGTATTTTTAAATAATGGATTAATGGCATAAATAGAAAAGGCACGCTCCACGGAAGCGTTGGATACGGGCAGCGTCAATAACGCCACAGCAAACTTTTAGCCCCTAAAAATAACCCCAAAAAAAACCTGTCCCTAAAAATACCCCTTTTAAGACTTCTTCCCCCTAAATTTAAGGGGAAAACCCCAAAGTTGACACCACTGGTGAAAAGTAGGACGTTGATGAAATGGATGAGGCGTTTTTAGGGTTCCGTAGGCAAATGGCAAACACGGAACCCTTATAATTTCGTCATGTCCATCCGTCCGGATGTCACACACACAGCTGACACCACCATTTTACTCGAAGACTCTTTGCACTATATCGATGAATATTGGAAAGAAGGTGTATACTGTGCACCGCTAAACAATGGTGTTGTGGCACTCGCCATAAGTACAGACGCCAGCACATCAAGTTACTACAATCTGTCAGATTTATTTAATAGATTTTCGACTTTATTGCTAAAACATAAGGTTCAAGGTTGATTGGGAAAATCTGACAGTTTCGGGTAGGTTGACCTGCTGGCGTCCGTACATGAAACTGAGGAATGAAAAAAAAACCAAAGGACATACTTAAACGTATTTGGTATAGTTGGATCCCATAATTAAAAGATTATGACGTTTCTTAGCACTTTGCTATTTAAATAAATAGTTTTTAGTCGACTTAAAAAAAGGTGGAGGTTCTCAATTCGGTTGTATTTTTTTTATGTAGTTACCTCTGGTCAGTACGCCGTCATTTATAAACCGATTTGGAAAAATATTTTTTTATTTAAAAGGATATACTTCCAGATTGGTCCCATTTTTATCAAAATCCAGTTCTGATGATGGGATCCATGAAGAACTGAGGGAACTCCTTAAATATTATAGGCACACCTATAGCGATTTGGGTATTTTTATAGTAACTCGTGCATTAACTCTCGGAAACCACCATTTGGTGAAGTGGAACTGATGGTTTATTCCCGGTCGTCCCCGCCCCGTCGGCGTCGTCCCCACTGGGCACGAGTGGGAAGAAAAAGTTTCGTTCCTTTCCAGTGGTGACGATTGAAACTTTTTATTTTCCACTCGTTCCGCTATAGACCGAGAGTCAAAATGCAATAATGGGGATTGGAGATTTCACGGAAACTTTTTTTTTTCCCATTCGTGCTCAGTGGGGACGACGGGGTGGGGACGATTGGGAATAAACCGAACTGATGAAGAAGACCACAGATGGCCACTGGAACTACTCAATAATATGTATTTCACGGTTTGCGATTCGATTACTTTAATATGGTTGCTAAGCAATTTATGCTCGTCACAATGCGAATGGTTAAATGGAGCTGATGGTGGAATACTTACCTACTAGGAGAATTTCTCAACAATTAACGTCTATGGATCGGTAAAAGCTGTATTTTGTAAAAGGCGATGGGCAAGTTGAAATTAGGCCATTGTAACTTAGATACGTTATAAACAAACCCACTAAAAAGCGAGAAATAAAAACTTTTTAACAAAAATAAACCGACTTCCAAAAAAAAACACTGCAAAGTGAAAAATAACTTTAATTTCGGAAGTCCGTGGAAAAAACTAAAATACAGATCCAAAGACACCGACTTCCGTTTATATAAAATTCCGTTTATTTAAGTTATTTTTCACTTTGGAAGTCGGTTTTTTTTTTTTTTTGTTAAAAAGATTTTATTAGGAATATTTTCGGTTACAACCGCAAAAATAACTTAGGTTTTCATAGTTTTTTTCGAACTTAAGAAGATGGATTAGCAATATCACGGAATAGAAAAAACAAGTGGAAGTGCCCTTAGACTTCCTTAGTACGGGAACCAGTGTCGCCAAACTCACACAATTGCAAATTAAAATAAACATTTCAATACACAGAAAACGATGATATAATTGGCTACTTATTAGAAATGCAACTTTGGCGAAAAGTTTATTTATTTACAACTACTGAATGTTGTTTTTATTTTACATGTCAAAATCAATGAAGCACATTTTTCCATGTATCAATCAAATTCGAGCAATCTACAACGAGTTCAGCTACTCAACGCTAGAGGGCGATGTACTAAGTTACTCTTTTTAGCACGCTAACGTCATTGAAATAGATGTCATATTCGTATGCAACTGTTATCTATTTTGCTACTCAGCTAGGGATGAGGACAAGATTTCGATATTTGTACAATGTAATAATTAATATTTTTTATATTATGTAATGGACCAAAGTCCGATTAGTATAAAAGGTAAAATGAAACGATAAATAGTAAAGGACATGGCTAAATCGATGTGTGGACGAATCACCAGCAATGAATAAACATGGTACCTAGCAATATGTAATGCTGAATAGCTGAATATTAATATTTCATATAAAAAAAGTTACAGGAACTTTTTATATCTTTACAATCCTGAAAATAAAATCGTGTAACTCCTACGTCAAAAGGCATTTAAAAAACTGCAAACAAATGACATTGCTATGAACTTTTACCTAGGCTTTAGGATGTATCTGCGATAATATTGATAATTGTATTTTTGACTAGTGACTCGGATATCTATGCTAGCGACCCACCCCGAATCCCGTTTAGTAAATATGTACAAATGGGTAATTGCACCAAAAAACGTGATACAACAGGTATTCTACAATTCGCGCAAAAATCACTCCCCGCACGCGTGAAACTCTTGTTAATCCTAAACTACTTTCCAAATGAGTGGAAATAAAGACAGTTTTCAGAGACAATAAATAATATAAATAAGTGGTTGAATAGCTGAACCTAATCTATGGTGCTCAGACCTGATCGCTCACCGAGTCGCAAAAGTTCCGCCTTGGAGTTTGCCAAAGAGCGATGGAACCACAGATATAGAGATACACCTAGATAACGCAAGAGCAACTACTTCACGTGCCAAAAATCGCACCATCTTACGTACAAAAATCGTAAGCCGCCACTTTCGCGCTCAGTCCTGTGTACTGCTGGTTGGGTGAGCGTGAGCGCTGGCGCTAGGCCCCGGGGATGGGGGAGACGGGTGCCGCACGCGGCGGCGTTTTTGAATATGTAACGTCATAGTAGGTAGTTAAAAAATGGGCACGATTGGTTTTCATACAGATCGTGATACTTGTTATCTAGGTCTATCTATATCTATGGATGGAACGCAGCATTCTGGGTGTAAAAAGACAGGACAGAGTTCGGAACACCACGCTGCGTTCCAAAACGGGCATACTGGATGTAGGAAAGAAGGCTGCCAGGCTCAAATGGGATTGGGCGGGTCACATCAGCCGTATGCACGATGACCGCTGGGCAAAAGCCGCCACACAATGGGTGCCTGAAGATGGACGGCGCCGCCGAGACCGGTCCAGAAAGAGATGGCGAGACGATCTGGATTTAATATCTGAAGAGGAAGATGATCCATGCTACCGAATGGGCATGTAAATGTAAAGAACACACTGTGTTTAAAAATCATTTTATTTAACTGGTGGAAAGCTGGATGCGACGTTGGTAAATTCTGCAACATTGAATCGCTTCTTTCCACTGTATGGCGTTGTATACTTCTCACAGAACGGCCAAAAGATATGCACACCATTATATGGCCAAATAAACGAACATCACTAGTTGCTTCTGAATTCAGCAGTTCATAACAAGGATGACAAATGTTGGCATCCCTTGGAACCTGGAACAAACATAATTACCTTAGTATCCACATGAATTAACTGTAACACCTACACATTTGAACATTATGACATCTAAAGCAACCAGACTGTTGTAGTCGTGACGTGTTGTGGTCGTGATGAGACAAGATGAGTCTTTCTGATTCATTGCCATTGAGTTCATTTTTTATTTTGACAAAGACGGTAAACAACTTGAAGTCACATTTGTTCGATATTTCTTATATTTATTACTTCTAGAATGAGACTAGCTGTAGATGACTTACCTCAATTGTTAACCATCGTGCTAAGATAGTGAGTAGAACGGCAGGCAATGAAGAGGTGATATGCCGCCGCAGTCTTTGCGTGGCTACACCGCAGTTTATGCATCGCATGATGAACTGATTACAAGTCCGTGTCGAGTAGCGAGGGGTCAGTAGGTAGGCGAGCACACACAATATGTCCAATAATCAAGCAAGGGTCAATGAATATCCAAAATAAAAAGCACAGCGAACAAGCAAACGGCAGAGCGTTCAAACGAAACGACGTCTGATACACAGAGTACTTTGATAAGGTCTGATATCTGACGTTTGTTTTTTTCATAGAGATGGGATTGAACGTCAAGTGGAACAGAATTGATAAAATAATTGAATGAGTTCAAAGATAAAAATATAATTAGTTTTTTTCGACCACTATTCAGTTAATATCTTTCGACACAAAATAGTAAGAACGAAGAAGCACAGTCCGAAGCCTTCAGTTATTTTTATTTGATTTTGATTAGAAAAAACTGGAATTGAGTAGAGTCGATTGTCACTTTAAAAGAACCCCATTTTCTGAATCAAAACCCTGTAAAAACACACTAACAAGCACTAAGATAAAGTACTACGTATAGAGAGGTTATCCGAACCAAAAACAGTGTCACAACAGGATTATAGGGCGGAGGGCTGTGCGGGGCGAGCGTGCCGTAGATTCACTCAGTATTTGCTGCAGTTCTTAAAGAATAAGGGTCAGTTCACACCGAGACGCGACGCGACGCGCAGTTTTCAAGACAGAAATACAATTACAGACCTTATCTACTACACTAAAAGGTACACAATTCAGTGTCTACCTACTCACTTCGAGCAACGCAGCGCGGCGCCGCCGCCGCGCGGCGTAGCTCACTGAATCGTGTACCTTTTTGTGTAGTAGATAAGGTCTGTAATTGTATTTCTATCTTGAAAACTACGCGTCGCGTCGCGTCTCGGTGTGAACTGACCCTTAGTGTCGTCTCACCAAACTATAAAACATGCAGCGCTAGACCGCTTAAAACGTGTAGTTTTCTCGCGACCAAAACGTCGTAAGCGCCCGGAATTTCATGGCGCTTACGAACCAACGCGCGCTTATATATTGTTATATTGTTCACTCTATAGTTAGTACCTACGTGTCCCATCTGAACGGTTCAGTTTCCATAATCTTGAATACAAAATGTCGGGTGCATTAGAAAATAATGAATGAAAATGTAATAAAATAATAAATAAAAAGGTTTTAGTGGATTCTTACTTACCGATGATAAGTCACTCCACTTTGTTTTTTCTTCGCAGTCGATTGATTTTTACACGTTTTTAACACGCAAGACGGCATTTTTCTTTAGGCACAATTTCGGCAAGCGTCCGCGACGAGCGTAGGCGAGTGACTAAATGAGTTGTTGCCGGTCGGCAACAAAGCATGGTGCAAAAAACTGGTTTGCGGCGTCGGTTCTAATAATAATAGTTAATACGCTAGTAATAATAGTTCTATGATAACAAGCAACTAAACATGACACTGAATTGAACGCCATCGATTGATTGCCACTTCTTAGTTTCAGAAAATAAATCGTTTTGATACCTGTTATCAAAAATCGATATAAGTACAGTTTCAATTTGACATCCTGGAAAAGCGGCCCCTCCCTAGCTTGCAGTACTGTATATTTCCCGTTGAACTTGTCATCATGTCAATAAAAAAAACCAACTAAGATACTTTTTAATGTTTAATAGTTCACGAAAGTTCTAGGAAATTATTAAACGCTAAATAATTCATGAATGAATATTTAAATATTACGAGTTAATGTGAGATTACTATACATGCTTGGCGCAGTCATTTAGCCATCTCCTTTAAAATATTTATTGCCCTTGAAATAAAACATACCTATTTGTTTAATAAAATACCTAAAGTTCGAAAAAGAACAGAGACAAAGTGGAGACGCCTTATGACAAAATATTTTTTTGGGACTAATGTCCCGGGTTTCAAACACATTACTAAATTACAACTAAAATCAATAAAGTAAAACAACTATCGAATTCATTTCCTGTTTCTGTTTTTGTTTTGAATATTACCGACAGGATTGCGAGTAGGTACAACATTTGAGCACGGACTAAAATATAAAACAACTGTTTGAATAAAAATCCATAAATTGTTGAATAAAATAAAAAAAAAAATTAAATTCAAATATTTCGAAAACGGTGCGTCCTAGGCAAAAAATAACACAAAATTTAACCCCTCCTGTGTTCCCCGTGCAAGCAGTATCCCAACATGAATTAAGGAAAAAAAAATTTTTCGACCGACAAAAAATTTTAAAAAAATTCTCAAACGTTTTTTTTTTTCAATATTTCGCGGGTTTTTTACATCAGTGGTCCTCATGGTTTTCGACTAGAGCAGCAATTTCTTTCCAGAAAAGATTTGCATCCGAGCCAACATTTTGGAAATATAGAGCGTTTTATATAAAATAAAATTCGGAGGCCCATAATTCGGAAACGGTGCGTCGTAGGACCATGCTTCTTAGAACCTAAATAGTTTCTATGGTCAAGGTTACTTCGAAACTGCAATAAAATTGGGACATTAAAAAAAAAATCTAAATGTTTTTTAAGTCCTCGCGCCAGTGCCCCTGGCTATGGCTACACTCCAACCGGACCCAGTTCTTTACCTGAATTAATAACAATATAAAACGTATCTACTGGTTATTGAGAATGTTCTCCTTGTTTTTGAAGTCGGTTAAAAATGAAAATGAATTCAATTAGTGTACTCTATTAATAACATTAATATTAAATGTACTTAAGTGATGTCCCGAAACCCCGACATTAGTCCCGAAAAAACATTTTAGTCGTAAGGAAGTCTCCGACTTTCGTCTATGTTCCTCGAACTTTAGGCAAATTAACTCTACCTATTCCGATCACTCATAATATGTCATGGTAACGTATAACGTTTCACTATATAAATACACATTTTATTGTTTTATCGATACCGAACTATTTGAATGTGTCCCATACCTAATCGAGTAGCGTCGAACTTTCTAGAATGTATACGATGATATTCAAGACAGCGAGCAAGTTGATTTAGACTTTGAACAATGGACATAAGGTAGTTTTTAGTTCGCAACAAAGTAATAAATATGGTTTTGTCAATAAAAACAATTTTATTGAAATATATCATAGTTTTATACTTACCGGTGATACGATACACCTCCGCAAGATACATTTTTTGTCCTGCTATCGTTTTTGCATGTAAAAATTGCACAATAAGGCATGTTTGTAATATTTTTCGTTACGTTCGAGAAGTCCTATCACAGCAAGTAGCTAATCGCGATTGAGCCGCCTCAGAGCCGGTGTTGCGGAGCTCCGCATAATTGTGACACACGCGCGATAGCTGCGTGGCACTTCCACTTGTTTTTTCTATTCCGTGAGCAATATCCTTCAAAATGATTCAGATTGAGATTGATAGATACGCAATTAGGGTGCAGTTTGTATATTGATCAAAATATGATTCAAACAGTAAAAAATATGTATTTACAGAATTATAATCAGAAGAATCATCAATAAAACTGTCTTATAGTTAAAACTGACCTCAAAATAATTAAGCTAGAAAATATTTATTAAGTATCATTTACTTGTTACCTGCACCGAGGTTTATGCACTACAATAGATAACAATATTATTCTTCTGTCGTCGGCGTCGTTCTCACTACGAGCTATACGATAATAAAAAGTTAATGCCATGGTGAAAAGATAAGCAAGTAAGTTAGATTGGTATTGGGGACTGACCGCCCAGATATTAAAATGATAACGATGCCGATGTCAACGTTTTGCGAACATTCTGTGATAAAGACAGAAACGCTGCAGGAGCTAAACACCATAACCTATTATAATAGAAATCCTGGCTAGTTGTACTTTCTATGAAAAATCAAATTTTGTGTATTACAGACTTTCTGCAATTTGTAGAACTTTCTATAACAGGTCGATAAAAAATTTCGGACACGTGAAACAGATCGATAAAGATGCGAAATTTATTCTTTGTTAAATCTCTTTCTACCTAGTTCACTCAAATATAGGTACGTCTGGTCCAAGCCCTGAGGCCCAACGACCATAGGTTCAACGGCAGGTTTGGATCCATACTATCAGACATTCCTCGTCAAACCTCTTCGAACATTAATTTGATCTTAATCTTAATTTGAGTAACCCAAAATTAAAAGATTTTCAATGGTGTCCAACTGACCACATTTAATTTCCGTAAGATGATCGAAAAGCTTAGTTTATTTTAGCCCCAGTGCAGCTGTAGTCTTCTATTAGCCTAGAAGTTATTTTGCCCAACTGCAAGGTTTGTCCGATGTAAACATAATATTCTGAAACAGTTTCGAGATCACTGTCGTTGACGACAACAGGTTTGGTAGTAACATTATGTCTTTTGAACCTGAGTAACCTTGGTACCAGAGTAGAAAAACATTTGTTGCAAGCCTTTAAATTACCTAGCTATTATAATGACAGTATTATTAAAAAAAAATCTGAAGTGTGGGGAAACAGGGTGACTCTGCATTCAATTCTAATCTCAACGGATCACCTGTTTAATAATGTCGCTTCTTTTCTGCTCCAGTAACGTAAACATATCGCCCAATTCGTTGGAGACCCATTTCCAGGATATCGGATGCCGTTTTCACGTCTCAAAATGCTTAGGATTAGGATTAAAAAACGGGCAAGAGCGAGTCGAACTCGCGCACCGAGGGTTCCGTACCATCATGTTTTTAAATTTTCATCGGCGAGGCCTATATTCATCAGAGAATTTTAACACTGCACTGTGGTGTAGAATATTGCAATTTTATGTCAGCGCCATCTCTTGACCGATAGTGGAATTAATGTAACTTTTGTTGATGATTTCTGAAAAAGTTTGCTATTTAGAGACTTCGTTTTATTTTTCCTGTAATCTTTACATAATCTTCTATCACATAGAATAACTAGCACTTTGCCCGCGACTTCGTCCGCGTGTATTTCGTACTTTCCTCTCAAAATTTCGAATAGGTATGTATGTTTATGATCTTTATCATTTATTTAGATTAATAAGTATTCGGGCCAATTTTTAAGTTTGTAGATCAACGGAATCAGATTTTTCAAATAAACAGGATCCCCGCTTTTCACTCCCACAAGGGTGGATTTTTGAAAAATCGTTTGGGATGACGTGTCCATAACTTGACTCAAAGACCGATACCTACTCATTTTCGAGTTAATGAAAGCAAGCAGTAAAATCAACCCATTCTTCTTCTTAGCGTGTCGATAGCAATCCTAAATGGACTCGGCTACTTGCAAAATTTTACACCCCCAATCTCCCTTTAGTTTTAAATTCATTAACCAAATGAATAAGGTTTTCATATAAATAAACTGTATCCTTGCTTACCCCCCCACCCCCACACAGGGGTGGAATTTCGAAAAATCGTTAAGGATGTGTTTATTCCTTGACTCGAAGATTTATTGATACCAGTTTTCGACTTAATCAAGCCACGCAGTAAAATCCTCCGCGTAATATTAACTACACCTTTGTAGCCCGTTAGGGGTAGATTTTCGAAAAACCCTGATAAGTACATGTTATTCTTTATTTTTGGTCTTAAGTATAAATACCGAGTTTCGAATTAGTCGGACCGCGCGTTAAAATTCTTCCATACAAATTTTGACACCCCCAATCCCCCCCTTTTAGGGGGTAGTTTAAAAAAACAAAAAGTGCCAATCTTCATAATTTACTTAGATAAGTATTCGTGCCAAGTTTCAAGTTTATTAACCAAATGAATAAGATTTTTCATATAAACTGTATCCCCGCTTTTCACCCCCACAGGGGTGGAATTTCGAAAAATAGTTTGTGACGTGTTCATTACTTGACTAAGATTATTTTACCAATTTTCGAGTAAATCAAGCCACGCAATAAAATCCTCCCCTGTAAAATTACCTACCCCTTTTCACCCCGTTAGGGGTAAATTTTCGAAAAACCCTGATACACGTTATTCTCTATTTTTAGTCTTAAGTATAAATACTGAGTTTCGAGTTAATCGGACAGCCCGTTAAAATTGTTCCATACAAATTTTGACACCCCCCAATCCCTCTTTAGGGGGTAGTTTAGAAAAACAAAAATTGCCAAACTTCATAATGTTACGAGCTTCGGGTTCGTGACAATAAAAACTGCCGATTTAATAACCAAAAATAACAATTTATTTTACAACACTAATTACAACTCAAAACACTAATTAAAAGAACACAATCACACTACTGATCACTCTTAATTCGCACTTGAAGATCGCTTAGATGTTTTCGCTCTTGTCGCTTTATCCAAACTGTGTCGGTCGTCGCGCATCCCGGCCTTATATAGTGCCGCAGATAGTTCTAGAACCTTCCATTGTAGAAACATTTAGAATGTTCGAGTACATACCGGCCCCGACCGAGTAGGTGTCGATAGTTCGAGAAAGTTCTACATAGTTCTAGTATCGAATTTTCTAGAACGATCGTGACTCGACTAGTTCTGCTACTCGATACTAGATGGCGCTAGTGGTAACTAATGTCAACATGTACCAGGCATTAATTGTGGCGCGCAACACTGCCCCCTCCTAAGACATGCTCGTCCCGAGCATTATCAGCCCCATAATAACGCGCCAGTCGGTCCACATGGACGATCTTAGGAGTACCTCTTGCACCTTTCTGTATCCGGTAGGTTACGTCATTGATCTTTGTCACAATCCGGTACGGTCCGTCCCATTTAGCTTGAAGCTTAGGAGATTTCCCTTTGCTGCGGACTGAGTTGTGCAACCACACTAGTGAACCTTCGTCGAACCCTTTATTGTTCATTTTGCGGTCATAACGGGTTTTCATCTTTTCAGACATTTTCTGGCCCGATTGTCTGACGTGCTCATAAATGTCATTCATTTTGTTCCGCAAGTCATTCGCATAATCGGTTATACTGCGTGGGGCATCAGGTGGTATTCCGGTGATCAGGTCTGCAGGCAGCCGTAATTCTCTTCCAAAGTTTGCGAAAGCTGGTGTCACCGATGTACTTTCGTGAACAGCGCTTCGATATGACAACAAAAACGGTTTTATGTGCTTGTCCCAATCTCGTTGCCGATTTTCCATAACTTTGGCTAGGTACCTCTCCAATGTCTGATTAAATCGTTCCACCATTCCATCCGATTGTGGGTGGTAAGAAGTTGTTCTCGTTTTATGAGTACCCATTACTCGGCAAGTTTCCTGAAATATTTGGGACTCAAAATTCCTTCCCTGATCGCTGTGAATCTCCAAGGGTACTCCAAAACGGCAGAAGACTTCATGGACTAATCTGTCTGCAACTGTCGAAGCTTCTTGATTTGGAATGGCGAAGACTTCCGGCCACTTGGTGAAGTAATCCATCACAACCATGAAATACTTGTTGCCACTTTCACTTACCGGAAACGGCCCCGCAACGTCAAGGGCTATCCTCTCCCATGGTGCACCAACATTGTACAATTTCAATGCACCTCTACTGCGAGTCTGAGGTCCCTTTACAGCTGCACAACTTGTACATTTGCGACACCAGTCCTCGACATCGTCCCGACAGTGGACCCAGTAAAACCGTTCTCGTATCTTCAGTAGAGTCCGTTTTACTCCCAGATGACCTCCTGAACAACCATTATGGTACAGCTGTAGAACATCCGGTACTTGAGCTTTAGGGACAACCATTTGCAAATGACAGCTGTCTCCCCGAGCATTTTCCCATTTACGGCACAGGACTCCATCCTGAATCACCAAGCTGTCCCATTGGGCCCAATAGCTTTTTGTGATCGAACTCATCGCTGAGACGTCACTCCACCTGGGCTTAGGAGCTCTGGCCTTCATCCACTCCAGAATCGGCTTGATGTCCGAATCTTCCTGCTGTGCACGTTGTAGGCTTTCCTTCCACTCGTTGCTGAGGTCTGTCTTGAGCATCCTCACAGGTACGACTTCTTTACTTTCTTGCCTAGTACAATGCTTGCAGTCTTCAGGACAAGGTCTTCTTGACAATGCATCTGCGTTGCCATGTGATTTCCCGCTGCGATGTTCGACCACAAAGTCGTATTCCTGCAGTAGCTCAATCCATCTCGCAACTTGTCCTTCTGGATTTTTGAACTGCAATAGCCATTTCAGTGCAGCATGGTCAGTTCGTACGTGGAATTTCCGCCCCAGAAGATATTTGCTAAAATGCTGCAATGACTTTACCACAGCAAGCAATTCCCGTCTCGTGACACAATAGTTCTTTTCCGGCTTTGACAGCGACTTGCTGAAGTACGCTATCACAACCTCTTGATCACCATTCCGTTGAGACAACACACCGCCAAGTCCTATGTCACTTGCGTCTGTGTCAATTATAAATTCCTTGCCCGCATCAGGGTACCCCAAAATAGGTGTTTTGCACAGACGGTCCTTTAGCTCCTGGAATGCGATGTCGCAACTTTCATCCCAGCAGAAATGTCGCTTCTCTTCGGTTAGCTTATGCAGGGGTTTGGCTATGTCTGCAAAGTTCTTGACAAATCGCCGATAATAGGAGCACAAACCCAAAAATGCTCTGACCTGCGTCTTGTCTTTTGGAACTGGCCAATCCTTGACAGCGGCGATTTTCTCTGGATCCGTGCGGATACCTTCTTCAGACACTACATATCCCAAAAAGCTAACCTGTCGTTTGAATAGTGAACACTTCTTCGGACTTAACTTGAGGTTGGCACTCTGGATCTTCATGAGCACGCGTTCCAGGTTTTGAAGATGTTCTTCAAACGTGCGGCCTACGATGATGATGTCATCCAAGTAGACCAAACAGGCATCGCCAATTAGTCCAGTAAGTACAAGTTCCATCAACCTTTCAAAAGTTGCCGGAGCATTGCACAATCCAAACGGCATAACTTTAAATTGCCACAGACCCTTTCCTGTCGAGAATGCAGTTTTCTCCTTGTCCTTAGGGTCAATTTCGACTTGCCAGTAGCCACTTTTCAGGTCCAGCGTGCTAAACCACTTTACCCCAGTAAGCATGTCCAGCGTGTCATCAATTCTTGGCAAAGGATAGCTGTCCTTCTTTGTAACGTCGTTCAGACGACGATAGTCAACACAAAACCGCATGCTGCCGTCCTTCTTTCTTACCAGCACTACAGGTGAACACCATGGACTAGATGAAGGTTCAATAACACCATCCTTCACCATTCCCTCAATCATGGTTTCCACTTCCTTTTCACGTGCTACCGGCAATCTCCTTGGCCGCTGACGGATAGGCAGTTCTTCTCCTGTGTTTATTTTGTGTTGAACTAAGCCAGTCTTCCCGATGTCAGCATCGTTTGACGAGAAAACATTGGCGTACTTGAGTAACATCTTCTTCGCCTTGACCATTTCATTTTGGGACAGAGCGCTGCGGCAGTCTTCTAAAAGTGTGGTCACTTTCGTTTGTGCATCCTTGCCGAGGGTCCCAGTCGATAGATATTGGCATCGACGCAACCAATCCACTTCCTCGCAAGTACCAAGTAGTGTGCCTTTTTCTATAATCTGTTCCTGATCACAAAGGTTCAGCACACGTACCCCTGAGATGTCGGTGGCTCTGACCAAAGTTCGTGCCACTTTCCATGGAAGGTCATTATCTACCCTTTCCACGAGTACACAACGATGAGTTTGCCTAGGATTCCGAGGAAGACTAACCGGCACAATCGTTTCCGATCTCGGCGGAAGAACAATCTTCTTAAGGCTGTACACATTCCCAGGTAACGCCCCTTCCACGAAAAGTTCCTCTTGTCCACATTTCAAAACACCTTGCTTGACGTCAATCTTGCAACAATTCTTCCTCATAAAGTCAAGGCCCAGGATGCAATCGTCCATTATATCGGCCACGATGACATTATGCAGGTAGATTCTGTTGCCTAGCTTCAACTCTATCTTCTTCTCTCCATAGACGGGTATGCGCTGACCGGTGGCTGTTACCAAATTAATGCGTTCTCGGTTGTATGCGGAGTCCCCAAGGGACCGACTTGTAAGTTGGGAACTGACAACTGTGCGAGAAGCTCCAGTATCTATGGTCAGCTTACACGGCATTCCGTTGACCTCGCCTTTGATGATTAGGCTGTTCCCGTCTTGGGTTTGTTTGATCGAAACCCTTGGGGCTCTTTGAACATCAGCCAGCACCCGCCCCGCAGTCCTGGCTATTACTCGTTTCCCTGCTGCTGATGCTGGGCGGTGCTGTTAGCCGCACTGCCCTCTGGAGATCGGCCGTCTTCTCTTTCTGCAGTTCGCTTAGGGCAACTGGATCGAAGGTGGCCCTTTTCCCCACAGCCGTAGCACCTAGGGCTGTATCCTTTATTGCGGTCGCGAACTGTAGCCGCTGCAACCTCCCTGACGCGATGGGAACGATGATCCTGCCGCACAGCTTCCACCTCCAGTGCATGGGCCAAGGCGTCCTTAAGCGTCCCGTGGTGACCGAGTCTCACAGCAGCTCTAACTTCAAGGTCGCGGATGCCGTCGATGAATGCCTGCACCAGGTTCCCATCAATAAGCGCAGGTACAGACTGGTACGCTTTACGAACCAGCTTCTCCACTTCAAGGGCCCACTGCTGCAGGTTTTCATTACTGCGTTGCACGCGATCCTTGAGCTGCGCACGAAACACGTGTTCCAGGTGAGCGTCGCCATACCGAGCCTCCAATGCCTCAAGGAGCTGCTCGTAAGTCACTTCCTTACCAAAAGCTTCAAGAACGGTTAAGGCCTGGTCGCGCAGGCCTAGGGTGAGGGCAGTCATGGCCTGACTTTTATTCCACCCGTTCGCCTTCATGACAGCCTCAAACTGGATTTTGTAGGCCGACCAGGAAGAAGTACCGTCGAACGGTGGCACTTTGAATCCACGTAGCGAAGGTGTTGTAGCTACGGGAGCTGCGATTCCATCCCCAAGTTTAAGGTTACCCAACTCCTGCTTCACATCAGCAATGACGTCATTAAACTTGCTGATCTGAGTTTCAGCTTCTGACAGGCGGTTGTCATGCCGGGCAACCTTCTCCTTCACCTCCTTCATGTCTTTCCCGAAGGTTGCGTGAAGGTCCTTCATGAGGAACATTTGCTCTTCCTGGCGGCGCACCTGCTCCTCCTTATCCCGTTTGAGCTGTTCTTCCAATCGATGGGCCTGTTCCTCTTGACGGCGGGACTGTTCCTCCTTATCGCGCTGGAGCTGTTCTTCCAATCGACGAGCCTGTTCCTCCTGTCGGCGAGCTTGTTCCTCCTGTCGGCGAGCTTGTTCCTCCTGTCGGCGGGCCTGCTCCTGCAGCATCATCATCAGAGCAGCCAAATCTGGTGCTGATGATGCTGGAGCAGCTGTGGACGGGCCGGCCTCCGAGATCGGTAGCTGGCCTTCCGACCTCTGTGGCGTTGCTCCACCGAATCTCCTCTGGTCCGTCTCTTGCTGCCGTTGACTCCGGGTACGGGTACCCTCCGTGTCGTCTTTGGGTAAAACCGGCATAATCCTTGCTTCTGACACCAATTGTTACGAGCTTCGGGTACGTGACAATAAAAACTGCCGATTTAATAACCAAAAATAACAATTTATTTTACAACACTAATTACAACTCAAAACACTAATTAAAAGAACACAATCACACTACTGATCACTCTTAATTCGCACTTGAAGATCGCTTAGATGTTTTCGCTCTTGTCGCTTTATCCAAACTGTGTCGGTCGTCGCGCATCCCGGCCTTATATAGTGCCGCAGATAGTTCTAGAACCTTCCATTGTAGAAACATTTAGAATGTTCGAGTACATACCGGCCCCGACCGAGTAGGTGTCGATAGTTCGAGAAAGTTCTACATAGTTCTAGTATCGAATTTTCTAGAACGATCGTGACTCGACTAGTTCTGCTACTCGATACTAGATGGCGCTAGTGGTAACTAATGTCAACATGTACCAGGCATTAATTGTGGCGCGCAACAATAATTTACTTAGATAAATATTCCTGCCAAGTTTCAAGTTTATTAACCAAATGAATAAGATTTTTCATATAAACTGTATCCCCGCTTTTCACCCCCACAGGGGTGGAATTTCGAAAAATCCTTTGGGATGTGCTCATTACTTGACTCAAAGATTATTTGTACCAATTTTCGAGTTAATCAAGCCACGCAGTAAAATCCTCCCCTGTAAAATTAACTACCCCTTTTCACCCCGTTAGGGGTACATTTTTGGAAAACCATGATACACGTTTTTCTCTATTTTTGGTCTTAAGTATAAATACTGAGTTTCGAGATATTCGGACAGCGCGTTAAAATTCTTCCATACAAACTTTGACACCCCCCAATCCCCTTTTAGGGGGTAGTTAAGAAAAACAAAAAATGTCAAACTTAATAATTTACTTAGATAAGTATTTGTGCCAAGTTTCAAGTTTATTAACTCAAGGAATAAGATTTTTCATACAAACGAAATCCCCCCTTTTCACCCCCTTAAAGGTTGAATTTCCAAAAACCCCTTCTTAGTGCTCCCCTACATTATAAAAGGAAGCCGTGTGTAAAATTTCACATTCGTAGACCCAGTAGTTTCGGCTGTGCGTTGATATGTCAGTCAGTCAGTCAGTCATTCATTCATTCAGTCAGTCAGTTTCTTCTTTTATATATATAGATTTCAGATTTTTCTCTTTGCAAAATTCGGAGATAAGGGGGGGGGGGGGTATTTTTTTTTTACATTTTTCATCAAGTCGAAAACTATGCGGCCTAAAAAAAAAAAGAAATAATATTTGAGAATGTACAGACGCCAGCACATCAAGTTACTACAATCTGTCAGATTTCTTTAATAGATTTTCGACTTTATTGCTAAATCATAAGGTTCAAGGTTGATTGGGAAAATCTGACAGTTTCGGGTAGGTTGACCTGCTGGCGTCCGTACAAACTGCGCTCTTTCATATGATACCCCACATACCCTAGTAGCCCCACTTCGAATTTTTCAGACCCCCTTTCAGTCCCTGTTGCAAAAAATATACATATATTTTTATTTCTTTCTTATTTGCAAAATAGTTAGTAGTTCTTGAAATATCCAGCTGTGACAGACAGACAGACAGACTTTAGTCTCACCATAAGGGTTTTTACCATTTTGGTGCGGAACCCTAAAAAGGGCCCTTCCCGTGACCGTCATTGTCGTGGCTTTTCTATGCGCCATACTTATATTTTTGTGAACCCAGCTTACTCCAATAGCGGAAATTCATGGAATTTCATGTTATAAAAGCTTTCTTTATGACATACTAGCAGCGCCCCGCGGTTTTGCCAGCGTAAGTTTCGATCCCGTGGGAATATCGGGATAAAAAGTATCCTATGTGTTAATCCAGGAAATGGTCTACCTATGTGCCAATTTTCATCCAAATCTGTTCAACGGTTTACGCGTGATTGAGTAACAAACATCCAAACATCTTCACAAACTTTCACATTTATAATATTATTAGTAGGATTACAATTGGTGCGCAAATACTAATTGGCTACTTCTGGATGAAGCTAACATATTCAGAGCCGTTGAAAACCCAAAATCGAAAAATATATGTAATACTATTACATACTTAAACATAGTACGGTAGTATTTTTACCTGATCAAATAATTTTGCCGAGCCAGGTTTTTAATGGACCAATTTACTTTAAATTATGAAACGAGAGACGCCTTCGTTTTCCTGTTTGTTTCCGTGGTAATAATGACATAATATATTATGCTACTATAAGTATCAAACATTCCAATTTAGTACACACAAAGGGCATAATTATTATTTAGA
This sequence comes from Oligia fasciuncula, assembly GCA_963082905.1. Taxonomy (NCBI): domain Eukaryota; kingdom Metazoa; phylum Arthropoda; class Insecta; order Lepidoptera; family Noctuidae; genus Oligia; species Oligia fasciuncula. The sequence goes on along the minus strand of OY720393.1, from coordinate 11,082,995 downwards.
CTTCTTTTACATGTGTAGGCCAACGACAACGGTCTCGGTGGGTACATAATCAACACGACTTTTAGTTCTCTTCGAAAATTCATATACCTATGTACCTACTTAATATCCAAATCGCACATTTTGATAATTACCTGAATGCAACCATTTCTAATCCAAATATAAAATAAAACGAAATAATTGGAACACAAATCTTATGTCACTCAAGATAGCACTGGCACGAAAACTACATTTCATTTTTTTTTATGGATATGTAAGTACATTAAGAATAATTCGTCTGCGTATTTTAGCCAACCATGGCCAGGATCCCGGTACGCGGTGCACCATACAACACATCCCGTACGACAATAAAGTGTGTGCGCGACGCAACAACGAGTCCACTCCACGAACGACGTCACAACACTCATAGCTTCCTTCTGAAGTGAGCACAAACTACCGCTTAAATATAGAAACGCGGCTCAGAACAGGAACACGAGGCGATCGGGAAAGGAACACGCAGTACTTTATACTACGCGAACCATATTGTTACATTAATATGGAAGATCTTTAGTAAGTTTCAACCTTGAAGTAATTTTTTAGTAAATTTTCGATTGTTTCGGCTTGAATCTCTTCAATGGCAACTTCGATTTCATGTTTCAATGCTTCAATTGTCTTTGGATGGTTTGCGTAACATTTATCCTTAATGGTTCTCCACAGAAAATAATCCAAAGGGCTCAAATCACAGCTCCGAAGAGTCCGAGGCGGCCAATTGACATCAGCATTTCGGCTGATTATTCGATTTTCAAAAACAGTGCGCAAAAGATCGATAGCTACGTTGGATATGTGACATGTAGCCCCGTCTTGTTGAAACCAAATGTCGTCCATGTCATTCTCTTCAATTTTTGGAAACAAAAATTCGTTGAGCACCAAGCAAAGCAAAATTGGGTTGATCGGATAGGGTACTGCCGAGCCAGTCGTGGTAGTCATGTGAATGATATTGTGTTCCATTCTTAAATGAATATGTTCAACCTTTCCAATAAAACCAGAAAATTGGAAAAATAAATAATCAGTATTTTTTTTTATAGCCGATTCAAATTTAAAACACAAGATGGCCCCACCCTTTAAAAATTGTTAGACATTACACGTAGAAACAAAACAAGCTACAGGCAACTATAATATAGCTAAAGCTATACTAACGACCAACGTGCACTCAACAATTTTAATAAAAAGGTCAAACTCAAACACTAAGATCTGCTTTCAGATTTTTGTCCTTGATATTTAATTATGTAAAGGTGAATTCAAGCACTCGCAAAATTACAAACCAAGTCCCTTCTCTCAACCTTTAAGGATACCCATTGAATAAGAATATTCTTCTAATAAGGGCTGATTTTTCCATCGCCAGGTAACTTTTATTCAAGGAATGACGTTACGTGACGAATAAAGTCCAACACCAGATTACTTTATCGGAGGAATATTTTTGAATTTTTGTTTTTTTTTTTAATACGATCACTTTGTTGCCCGTCTGTCTGTCAAGACTCCGTTATCTCGGGAACGCGTGGAAGTATCGAGTTGAAATTAAATATAATTCGACACTCTCAAGGGAATCAAAATGTATAGGGTACTTCCCGTTAACCTAGAATCGAAAATTCGATGAAATTTGGCAAGAAGCAAGGTCATGTAGCACATGTAATGAAAAAAATCCGAAAGTCGTAAATTTGTAGTTAAATAAAAATAAACGCGTGATAAATTAATTACAAATTTTTACGGAACCCTCGGTGCGCGAGTCCGACTCACTCTTGACCGGTTTTTGACATGCAGATCCTAGGTTTGCCATAAGTCCCTTGCCGGATCTGATCGTTATTGAACTCAAAACCGAGTTTGGGAATCGATATAGAAGGTTATTGGTAAAACATTAACAACCTCTTATGAGGTCATTGTACTCATCCTATCCCAAATTACCGTGCCTTTCTATCATAAAATAATAAAATTCACCCACAATACAACAGATGAATCAAGGTCTCATCCAGGCAGGGTTGCTTGGTTGGTGGCCAGAGTGGCCAATTGTTCAGAGAGACGCTATTTCAACAACGATATCAAGTACATATTAGGCTCCTACCTGTGTACTTCAGTGGAAGTAAACTGCCGAAACTGGCAGCAGAGCATAAATAAAATTGACGGCAATTGCAATAACGATTTTAAGTGTAAATAAAATCCATAAATTGACATATTGATGTCAATTTATGGAGCCTAAAAAGAGATTCATGCTCCGTAGTAAGACACCACTCATTTGCACGCATTTAAGTTTTCGCTGGGTGCGGTTCACAATGGCAGGCATGAATACCTTTAATCATCATGCGTGGGTCTTGCCGGATGAAGCAGTAGCTCGAGGCGATGTTGTCTTGGCGGTGTGTCTTGACGTCGCCAATGCCTTCAACACATTGCCCTGGAATTGCAATATATAGGGAGGCACTTCTATATATCATATATATAGGTATATATACAATATCATAGAATGACAATGCAATGCCAAACTACCTCCACATCATATTTTGGGGCCTATCTGACGTAGAGACACGTCATCTATCCGGGTTAAAAAGGATGGGGTCAGCGCAAGACACAGAGATCGGTTCTGGAACCGCTCCTGTAGAACATCGGGTACGACTGGCACGGTGCGCTTGTCCATAATGTCAGCGGTATCTGTGTGTATGTGACAAGGTGGTTACCGCACTGGGGAAAAAGCACAGGCAAGTGACCGTGTTGAGTACGGCTAGGATCGCGCAAATCGTAGGTAGAATCCAGTCCCCAGGTGGCGTTGCAGAAATACGAGGCCCTTTTTTTCTCCGGGACCCCGCCCCAACACCCGGACAACCTCACCCCACAATTCTGCAAAGTCCGGAAAGAGCGATGGCCGTCAGAGTAATATATAGCGGTCACCGGTATATGGTACGGTGTCCTTTGCCGCGGCGAGCCTTTTGGCCGGATCACTGATCTTGGCGATAAAATCCTCGCATCACCATGTATATCAGATCTGATGACTCGTGTCATAACGACTAACGGAGCAAGGACCTTGCAGAGCTCGGCCCTATGCTCCGCAAGGTCCTTGTGGTGGAATGGGAACGTCAACGTACTACCGGGATTAAAAGTAAAGTCCCAGGTCTTGGGTTACCTGTGTGCCAAAGGACATCATCATCCGTTTTGGTCCACATGTAAAAGGTGCCATAACAACATAAATGACTAAGTTGAAAGATAGTAGAATGAAAATGATTGTTTCTATATAACTAGCGGCCCGCCCCAGCTTCGCACGGGTGCAATTTTTTTTACGAATTTCCTAAATTTCCTTTCATACAAACCTTGTCCTGGAAATAATATGATAAATCATTTTTAAGAAATTACAAGCTGTTGCTCATTTTTAGGGTTCCATAGTAAAACCAGGAACCCATAGTTTCGCCAAGTCCGTCTGTCTGTCTGTCCGCGATTTTACTAAAAAGCTGTAATTTGGCATGGTCCTACAGAGTATTCACACCTACAAAGTTGTGTATAAAATCATGAAAAAAAAAAAAAACCGACTTCCAAAAAAAACACTACAAACTGAAAAATAACTTTAATTTCGGAAGTCGGTGTCTTAGGGATCAGTATTTTAGTTTTTGTTTTGCCACCAACTTCCGAAATTAAAGTTATTTTTCAGTTTGTAGTTTTTTTTGGAAGTCGTTTTTTTTTTTTTGTTAAAAAGTTTTTATTTCTCGCTTTTAAGTGGGTCTATTTATAATTTATCTAAGTTACAATAGCCTAATGTCAACTTGCCCATCGCCTTTTTATAAAATATTCCTTTTCTCGATGCAGGGACGTTAATTGTTGAGGAGTTCTCCTTTTATTCGTTTTTAGATTAGATGCTGATAATCCTGGCTGCAGCATCAGGCCAAACTTATGTCAACATTGCATTGAACATAAAATTAGTCCTGTTTAAAATGAGCCCAAACACGACTACGGTGCTGTAATTTCAAGGTTTGTACTTTCTCTGATGCTCCTGGCTTCAGCATCAGGTCTTCGGTGTTCCTCAGTAACAGTACGTTTATCCACACATCGAGCCCTTTTCAATGAGCCTAAACACGATATATCTGCTGTTAGTTGTCGAGGAGTTAGGTACTCTGCAGACTATCTATATATAGACTATATAGACCAAATGTGGCAAATGCCCTATCAAATATCAAAACAATTTACTAAAACAGTCCTTGCCTGTTCGAGTAACTTCTTACTGTTAAGGAGTTGTACCTTCCATCATCAGCCCAGCTACCTGAGATGGTGACAACCATACACAAATACACAAGATAATTCATAAAATATGCGAAAGCACCCTCCGCATCCAGTTTAACAACGCTTTCAGAGCGGTTTTGGGTCTGCCTCGCTACTGCAGCGCTTCAGGTATGTTCGCATGGGCGCACACGGACTGTTTTCATGCGACCATGCGGAAGCGCTGTACGTCACTTGTGCGCAGAGTGCGGTCCAGCTCCAATACCGTTCTGAGTATGATAGCCAATAGGTTGGACTGTCCTTATGTGCGGCACTGCTGTGACAGACAAGTTACATATAGTGTCGCTCGTCGTAAGAGACTACTGTAGTGAGTATGAGTAGATTATTTGTATTATTATTGATTTGATTTATTTAATTTAATTTGTGTGTTGATGTTGTATTTATAATGTATTTATTCGTTTGTATTTATTGATATGTGTTTTTGTATTTAATATTGAATAATGTAATGTGAATGAATTGAATTTAAAAGATGTTTTCTGATATGGGTTATTTGGTACCTGAAATAAATGCTATTATATTATATTATACTGCAGTGTAGAATATTACAGTTTTATGTCAGCGCCATCTCTTGACCGATAGTGGAACTAATGTAACTTTTGTTGATGATTTATGAAAAAGTGTGCTATTTAGAGACTTCGTTTTATTTTTCCTGTAATCTTGAATTAAACTTCTATCACATAGAAAAATTTCAGATTTTTCTCTTTGCAAACTTCGGAGATAAGGAACCCCCCCTATTTACATTTGTCATCAAAAGTTTTTTCGATTCTGGGATCAATTTGCCAAATTTTAAGCTTAAAGTGGTAATTTTTGTGAATTTAAAAGGAAAACTATCACACCTAAGTAGACTCTGCAAGTCAACAAGTAATAATCAACGAACTTATAAAATATATACTTGTAGAAGTATAAATTTTGAATATACAACAACGGTTGCGAGGAACAAGTGGCATATAAGCTTGTGGTGTATTGTTGGATCCCATCATTAACCTTTTGACCACCACAGTCATGTATAGATGACAAACCAAAATGTGCCCAGCACGCCATGGTTCGACTACATGACAGACTTTGACGCCGAGGGCACATTGTTTTTTTCCGTGTGGCAGTCAAAATGTTAAATAACCCTCCTTTTGGGCTTCGCCGCAGTCGGGTAAAAAGACTATGATGTTTCTATAAGATCGAATGCAAAAAAGAACCAAAAAGGGTTGCATTATCTATGAAAATAGACATGTTACTAAAAGGTAGACGGACAGTCAACTGTAGATGCAACATTTATTATAGCCACATTAAATATTAAGATGATCATAGGCTGTGTGATCATTGATCATCTTGAAAGTCCAAGGCTAATCATCAGAGATCAGTTGATCAATTTGCTTCTGATTTTTTGATCACTCACAAGAACATCTCCCGTCCTCCACATTCTTTTTTTGTGTTATCCTGTGTACATTGTTATTATGACTGATGCAGCACAGTATTTATTTTAGAGCTGCTAGTTAACTTGGTTCATGTAATCTCACTTTAAAAGACACACAGACATTTTGATATTCGCGAGAGCTTTGGTGCCCTATACTCTTAGGTTTCAAAAAGTGAGGTCACCATCATCTGCCTAGCCGTTTCCCAACTATGTTGGGGTCGGATTCCAGTCTAACCGGATGCAGCTGAATACCATTATTTTACATGGAGCGACTGCCTATCTGACCTCCACAACCAAAAAAAAAGTGAAAAGCGAGTTCAAAAAGTGAGGTAATCATCAAAATATGTGATGATAAAGAACGTATCTCTTGATTGCGGGAGTTCGAAATTTGAATATTTCACCTGTCCAAGGGACCGCAGACTTTAATAGTTGATGTTAATTTCAAGTTTATACCTCTAGTACTGACAATAATAGCCTTTACAGACAGACATAAAAATTATCCTATAAGGTTGTTTTTTCCTTTTGATGAACTCCAAAAAGCATTAGTGTTTGCATCATATAAATAAATTATCAGTAATGTAGTTACGAAAAATATGAGATAATCAAGTAAAGTGAACCATTATAAGCAATCTTTACTGTCTATTAATCTTCCCAACGCCTTATTCCTCCCTGTACTGTACAGTGCTATGTCCTGGCGGGATTATATATCGACGGTTGAAAGGCTAATTGGTCTAAGCGACATTTTTTTAACCGACTTCAAAAAAAGGAGGAGTTTTCTCATTTCGACCGTATATATTTTTTTTTTTATGTGTGTTCGCGGATAACTTCGTCGTTTATGAACCGATTTTGATTATTCTTTTTTTGTTGGAAAGGAGATATGCCCAGGGTCGTCCCATGATAAGGAAACCAGGATCTGATGATGGCATTCCAGTGAAATCGAGGGGAACATTCGAAAATCGTAGGAGCGACTAGTGCGTTTGTTAATTTTTTCATTAAGTATTTTAAATCACTACAATTTAATAAAGGCCTGGAGTCGATCTGATGATGGAGCCGAAAGACAGTCGAGGGGACTCCTCAACGATTTATAGCAGTTACCTTGTGTTTGGGCTTGATTAATTTGTATTGATGTGAACTTTACACCTACATGGGTTGTGACTGTCATTAGGGGTCTGATGATGAAGACGAAGGACAGTTAAGGGAACTCCTCAACAGTTTACAGTAGCTACCTAGTGTTTGGAATTAATTCATTTATATTGATGAGAACTGTAAGGGCAAATGCATCATTTGGTAAAGTGGATCTGATAATGAAGACCACAGATGGCCATCGGAACTACTCAATAACAAATATTTCACTGCGATTCTATGGTTGCTAAGCAATTTATGATCGTTACAATGTGTACGGTGAAGTGGAGCTGATGGTGACTTCTCAATCAGCTCCAGTTCTCCTGGTTCTTACTAGAACTCCTCAACAATTAACGTCCCTGCATCGGGAAAAGCAATATTTTGTAAAAGGTGATGAACAGTTGACATTAGGCTATTGTAACTTAAATAAATTACAAACTGACCCACTAAAAAATGAAAAATAAAAACTTTTTCACAAAAAAAAAAAACAACAGACTTCCAAAAACACTATAAATTGAAAAATAACTTTAATTTCGGAAGTCGGTGGCAAAAAACTACAATACAAATCCAAAGACACCGACTTCCGAAATTAAAGTTATTTTTCACTTTATAGTGTTTTTGGAAGTCTGTTGTTTTTGCAATATTGAGTTATATACATATTCGGAATCAGCAAAATTTGCTCATTCCGAATATGTATATACCTAACTCAATTGCAAAAAATGTCGCTTAGACCAATTAGCCTTTCAACCGTCGATATTATACATTATCATATTTGTTTTTACACAGAAGACAAAGTCAACACTTGCTTTTTACCACACAGAATTTATACTTAGCACAGATCTTCTAGAATTATGGGAACCACAATAAAAATATACTTAACAAAGAAACTAACTAACCTAGCCACAAAATATATTAGAAATACAAGTGGTTAAATAGTTCAGCCTGAAGGTTGTTTGGCAGTCAATATGTAAGAAACTCACTCACCCAAAATAATTTATGATTATTTGAGTACTTTAGGGATTATAACATTTATTATTCTATCTCTAATGGACAAACTGTTATGATTGCCATTAATGAGAATGTTTGATAACATAACATTACCTACCTCTTGCTGATACGGTTCCCAACATCGTCTTCAATATTATCACAAGATTTTTCTGTCTCATCCTTAAACAAAAGAAAATATCAATTTAACCATGTAAACTAGTTTCTTGAGGCCACTAACTTAAGACTTATAAATCTAACAACAGTAATGACAGGGCTACATAACAAACCATTCACATTACCTACATACTACTAACTTTGTAGCACGATGGACCTATCATGTTTCAAAGTTAGAAATAGTATGATTGTAATAAATGAACTAACAAGACAAAGAGCTAAACAGGGCTTATGATTAGTGGTAAATAGCATCATATTGTAGTCTTTGGTAAATAGAAAGATATACGGGTGTTAAATTAATGTAGGTACTGAATCGTTTGTTTTTTCGTTCGTATGTTGTCAATATATTCCTCGAGAAATACTCAATACGTCTGACCAATTTGACACAACATCATAACACAAAAAAAATTGTACAAACCAGTACTCACCGTTTTCCTAGGTGTTTGCACACTCGGAGAACGTCGAATTGTAACAAGTGCCATACCACATTAGCGTTAACAAATCATTATCAAGGTATGTAATACAATCACAAAACATAGAGAGGAATACCTATTGACTTATCATAACACTAATCCTTAAATGATTCAATATATGTAAGGTAAAACTTAGTAGCATACATCACTAGATACTTTAGATACACTCATAACTGATTGCAACAAGTACAATCTATCACAACTTCGCCCATTTTTTATTTTACTAAATTCTATTCTTATTCAAAGAAATGATGGATGAGTGAGTGACTGCCACAGATTAAAAAAATGATGAGCGTAATCCATGGAATAAAAAAGTACTATCGCTATCAAAATCACATAATTATTCTCTATAGGAATTATTTATAAGCACTAAATATTATTTTCTAGATTTTAATTGAGAAATCTATACTAATATTATAATCTATACTAATATTATAAAGCTGAAGAGTTTGTTTGTTTGAACGCGCTAATCTCAGGAACTGCTGGTTCGAACTGAAACATTATTTTTGTGTTGGATAGTCCATTTATCGAGGAAGGCTATAGGCTATATAAAATCACGCAATGACCCTTAGGAGCCGCGCAGCGTATGATAGATACCACGGGGAACAGCCAGTAATAAATATTTCTAACTTATTTTTTACCTAACAAAACTATTTCATCTGATTAATTCTCAAATAAAAGTAACAATATGATCTAGAGATGGTCCGTAGCTCGGTGGCTGGGGCTGGGGCCGACACCGACACGCCCGGCCCGCGCTCAACAACCCAATTAGGCGAGTCAAACAATTTCGAAGGCGACCGCAGACCGTAAACCGCCACGGAAAAACTGCCCAATAGCAACGTCAGACCGCAGCGGCACAACTGGTTTTTACTAAACGTATTTTTAAAGATATTGATTTCGTGCGAAGATGGTGACTTTTTGTTTTGAGTCGCTGCGTGTGATACTTTCTTAGACGGAGTTTACACGTTCATTCTGATGTCAGTTCAGTCTGTGACCTTGATCACGTCTAGAATGATGGCAGAATGATGGAATGACGCGCGGTATTACACGGTAAGTCAGACTGACGATCAGTCTAACCGAAAACTTCTACGCGATAACACGCATGCATTTGGTATGGATTTTAACAAGAAAAATAATATGCTCCCGTTGCCTTCGTAGACAGGGCTAATATTATAATAGCGTTAGTTTATGGCGGCGTACCCGTGAGTGGATATATTAGTAGAAAAAGAAAGCGGTGGTATAAAAAGTGGCTAATGAAAAGACCATAAATTCACTTAAATTTACTGAATGAGATATGAGACAGATAAAGATATATTTATTGCATAACTGTGTACATAAAGTTCTTATACATATTTTTTTGTTTGTTTCAAGCAAGTTTCAAGTCTACCTGAGTCGGATATGCAATAGTAATAAGAAATTGGGTACTTACAAATTCTATTTTTTATCAAAAAACTCATGCAGATTAGGGATGTGAAAAAATAATCGATTATAGAAAAAATCGATTAATAATTGATTTTTTTTCTATAAAAATCTATTTTTATAATCGATTTACATATTACAAAAAATCGATTAATAAAAAATCGATTTCTTATTCACTGCCGATTTTTTTCACCTAGAATTTAGAACGGCCGCGCAACACAGCTTTTTAGTCAGGAGCGCGAAGCCGCAAAGTACCGCGAAGTGTACTACTAACTAATAAATGAATGACGCTAAAGGGCGCTCCACACGGCTAAGATACTATAATATTTTATCTTTGTAATCCTTTTGTAATCCCCATAAATATGAAATAAATAATATTATCTTCGTCGTGTGTAATGGTCCATTGAATTGTATGGCGAGCGATATTGTATCTTAAGGGGGAAGCGCTAAGGTGGCCCGCGAAATTCAAATTTTCTTACGTGTTTTACAATTTGCTGGTCGGTATTAAGTTGTACGTTGATTAAAATATGATTCGCGGTCGTAACAAATATGTATTTACAGAATTATAATCATTACAATCAGTAATACAACTTGTTAAGTTAGTATAATCCCCAAACGTCAAGATTTCATGAAATAGTCATTCTTGGGGATTACATGGTCTTAGAGAGTTGTGTTGATGACTTTAATGATTATAATAATTTTATTCTGTAAATACATATTTGTTACGGTCGCGCAAAATTTTAACTTAGAAAGATGTATTAATGATTCTTAGGATTAAAATTCTCTAAATATGTACCTGTTATTGTCGCGAATAATATTTTGATCAAGATACAACCTGACACTGACCTGCAAATTGCAAAAAACTTAAGAAAATTTGAATTTCGCGGTCTACTACTATCCATTCACCCTAAGAAATTTCTTCCTGCGAAAGGAGAAATTAAAAAAAAAACCTTTTTTGTGTAAAAATAATGTTTCGCTTGTTGATATTATTATTATTAACCCTTCGCATGTCGCGTGTACAGGGTATGTACAGATAACAATAGAATTTCATGCGACGGGTTAATAAAACTGAGTGCTGTGATAGTGATTATCGTTATTTCAGGCGTTTAATTTAATCTATCAAAAAAAAAGGAAAAAATCGATTATTTTTTAATCGATTTTATTACTAGGCAAAATAATCGATTCATTAATAATCGATTTTTTATGTATACTGTCACATCCCTAATGCAGATTATAAAATACCTTATCAATTAACATTTTCTTCAATTTATTTTTAAACATATTTCCATTTAATTCTTTAATTGCTGGCGGTAACTGATTGTACACACGAATAGCAGTAACATAGGTACTTTTATATTACATCATATTGTTAATAACTGGTAAATTAATGTCATATTTATATTGTTTCCGAATATTTAGACACAGGAGAAGAAGATGACTATGCTGATTATTATCGAATTAAAGAATTTTATTTTATTTTTTTTATTCGTTTTATTCCAAAGAATAGGTAACATTTCCTAATGTAAGAATAAATTCTTTCTCCGGGGCTAATGGTAGAGATGGGGACGTCGGGAGCGGCGAGGGAGTCGGCGCAGGCGGCGACATGTCGTGCGACTCCATCGCTGTCTAAGCAGTGACTGACATCAGACTGATAGCTAATAAACACACGTTCATTCTGGCATCAGTCTGACCAGACTGACAAAAATTATTAAAATATTTAAATAATCATCATTCTGGACCATCATTCCATCAGTCTACGTGTTACACAATCAGTTTCCCGTCATTCTGACATAAATCATAGACTGAACTGACATCAGAATGAACGTGTAACCTCCGTCTTACGCTAGCTACACACGCTAGCGTAAGACTGTCGGGGTAGGGCAATTCCTTATAGTGACAGATTATGGGGCATTTTTTTCAAAATGCGACAACTTTTATCCCCATCTAAAATAATTAGTTATTTTATGTCCCCGCAGATGGCGTTACTATTGTTAAAATATAATTTGTGACTAAAAAATAAATATAAAATATTTAATTTAAGTATAGTTTCAGTACTTATTGATTTAATTAAACACGTATTACAATTATTTGAAAATATTTATGTAGATTACAAAAGCTGCGTAATTACAATATGCATGACGAAAGATTTTGAAATCCTCTTCCGTAATGTAGAACACATTTAATATTTACGAAAACACCTTTATTTCGGTAATAAACTAAAGTTTAACCAGTGATCTCAGGCATATTTATTATTGATAATTATATTACTTTACTAGAGGTGCCGGTGGCTACATAATAACAACCGCAGTCGATCGATCAGGTTTAGCTACGCTTGCCGCGGTTGGTCTGTGGATGGGTGACCATCTTTACATACCGTGACCCCTCCGTGCCTCGGAAACAAGGTTGGATTTTGTACTATAATTATAGTATTTATACTATAATTTCGACCTTTGTACAGACGCCAGCACATCAAGTTACTACAATCTGTCAGATTTCTTTAATAGATTTTCGACTTTATTGCTAAAACATAAGGTTCAAGGTTGATTGGGAAAATCTGACAGTTTCGGGTAGGTTGACCTGCTGGCGTCCGTACTATATACTATCCACATCTAAGGATAGTACAGACGCCAGCACTTCAAGTTACTACAATCTGTCAGATTTATTTAATAGATTTTCGACTTTATTGCTAAAATATAAGGTTCAAGGTTGATTGGGAAAATCTGACAGTTTCGGGTAGGTTGACCTGCTGGCGTCCGTACGTTAAAATACTATAATTTAAAGTATGCTCCCGAATGCTTAGTTTTACGTCATATGAATATTTCGACCGTGCATCTGACCGAATTCTGATCTTGCGATGTTTTCTGTGTCGATGGCCGGAGATTCCCCGATTATCCTCCGCAGTATTGTACACTTCTCTCTTTCCACTAATCTCGTTCCTTCCATTCCATTCGAAATTCAATCAAAGTGACAACAATCGCTTGTGAATTTTTGTGTAAAATAATACGTTTTTAGTGTTTTAATTAGGAAAAGTTGCAGTGATGGTCATGAAAATGACGATAGACCGGAAGTATCAACCCCAAAGAAAAAACGTCTGAGTACTGGTGTTGATTTTAATGACTATTATGTTAAATTTAAAAAAATAATGAAAGTGTACTATAATTTTTTTATAAATACTATCCTTTTCATTTTTTTGTGCTATCTTTTTGAACGTGCCTAAATCCAACCCTGCTCGGAAAGCACGTTAAGTTATTGGTCCCGACCCGGCTGTCATTCGTGGATCTTTGACAGTCGTTACGGGTAGTCAGAAGCCCGAAAGTCTGACAACCAGTCTAACCAAGGGGTATCGTATTACCCAGTACTTAACTGAGTTGTGGAGGTCAGATAGGCAGTCGTTCCATGTAAAATACTGGTATTCAGCTGCATCCTTTTAGACTGGAAGCCGACCCCAACATAGTTGGGAAAAGGCTAGGCAGATGATGAGGCAGATGATACTATGGTCTCAGGACTCTCAGGTCTCAGGTCTGTCCATAGATAAAATACTAAATGTACAAGTCTGTCTGTGTCACTCTGTGTCATGTCAAGTCAAGTGTCAAACTGACTGACACACAACCAAAGAGTATAATAATTACTTACTTATATAAAAAAGTACTCTGTGATACTGATAATAATACACACAACACAGACGCGAGTCAACGTCAAAATTACGTGATCGCGATCTACAACAGGATCAAAAAGAATAATTCAAGCAAGTGTTGTAAATAATTAAGTAAATGTTTAAACTTGTAAGGTGTTTTGCTAATGACTCAAAAACTGTTATGACAGCTTTGCAACTCTATAAACATTTATTGAGGCAGTGTGAAAAACTTCCCTCTGACGCTTGTAAACACTATAAATTCGCTGTTAAACAGGTAAGTTTAAGTTGTGTTCTGATAAAACCTTGAATAAAATTATTGTAGTTTAATAGCACCTGATGAACCCGCATGTTTGAATTAATAATATGCCAGAACGTCTTATTGATTTACTATAAATAAGCAGTTCCGTCCAGTTCTTGTACTCTGTTGAATTGTTTGTAACAGTAATAGTATGTGAGTGTCCTGGGCTCCTGGCTAACATATCCAGCCTAGCTTGACTGGGCTAGTTTACTTAATAACATATTTACACGAAATATTTCAATTTAGGTACATACCTATTATTATAAAATATTATTTTGTGTCCAATTTAAAAATTAAGAAGGGCCTGTTTCAAAATTTGTATGAAATAATTGACGTATTAATAAATGTTAACAGAAACTTATCCAGATTAGGTGAAACTGACTACAGGTATACCAAATATAAACTATGGATAAATAGGTACAATAATACATTAGCAAATACCAAGATTGTTACTTCATCTACATAACTCAAACTAGCCAAATTTATTGGGTATTGACCAATTGCTTCAGACAAAATAATAATGATAATATTTTTCGAGTGTATACTACTATACACTTACTTATTACATTCTTTTTCCAGAGCTACAAGCAACACAAGTTTGAACCTGATCCAGAGAGAGTGAAAGAAATTATTTCAAAAAGTGTTAAGGATGCTAAATGGATTATAAATAAGGTAAACATAATAAATAAATGAGAGGAGTGCTGATTGTTTATGTATAATGAGGACTGAAAACAATAATACATTGCAATAGCGTAGCACACAATGAAATTAAATGATTGCCTCACAATGGATTTAGAAATTATTCAAAACATTGTAAGAGCAGTAGTAAATAATACCGTAACCTAAAAAGAAAAATAAACACAAACTAAAAAGAAATAAAATAAACTCAAGTGACATTTTAGAATAATATATAAATTTAAAAAATGCTTGAGGCGCTGATATTGTCAAAGTCAAAGTCAAATCATTTATTTCAAATAGGCACACTTTTGAACGTCAAAAAAAAACTAAATAGAAATGATTCTAGTCACCCATTCCAAAAGGTAGTTTTCGTATGGAGAAGAATGGGCAAGAAACTCCACCGTTGTGTATTAGCTAAACCGTAGACCTGTATGACGGATACCCTACATCACTGCCACAAGCTTTTAAAATAAACTGCTTGTATTAAAAAAAAATCTCCAAATTAGATCATGAAACTGCATAACAACTGAAGTAAATATAAAACAGACACTGTTTCTAATTTTTTTCAAATTACCATTATTTTTTCACTGTAAAAAGCAAATACCTAAACTATTGGTGCTGCCTGCCGCCCAGCACCTCACTCTGTCTCGCTGTCACTCAGTCCTCCAGACGTATTGTGAGAGCGAGATAAAGATTGAATTTTAGCCGTAGACAGAGTGTCTACGATTTTAGCTGAGGTAGTATGGGCTCCTAGGGGGGTTGAAAAAAATATGTAATCTGCCATCTTGGAGCGGCGGCCATATTGAATTTAATGTGATATTATTAACTTTATCGTTTTCTACTCTTCAAGCCCTTTCATTTGATACCCTTATTAAGCCCATCCTAACGTAGTTGGGAAAACCCATAATAAGGAAGGGGGTTGAGAAAAAATATGTAATCCGCCATCTTCAGCGACGGCCATATTGAAATTATTACAATATTGAGTATCGCACATTGTATTGTTACCAAAACTAAAGGTGTATGCAAAATAACAGCTCAATCGGAACTAACAAATCGCATCAATGTTAATATTAATTTAATGTCTTAAAGAACACTCAGATTAAAATTTTATTGACAAAAAACAGTGACTTTTTTCTAATATTGGCTCTCCTGTAAAATTTTATAATTTTGTTTAGGAACGGTTTTACTTTAAAGGTGCGAAATGGTCGAAAAGTAGTTTGCAAATGACGGACAACTTACATACATACGAACAGTGCAAGTGCAAGTTAAATAATAATAATAATAAAAATTAAAAGCTTGTAAAAATAAATTTATAAATAATTTGATTTAAATAAATTTCTTAGTGGAATAAGTATATGATTTAATAATAGGTTGTTGATAAGTATTAAAATAAAATGTTCCCTTTTTTTTCAGTATACTCAAACATAATGGATGATATGAAGAAGAAAGATATTAATGATTCACATAGAAAATATGGTTTTATTCATGACACCAGAATATTGTAATTGCTAAGGATGTTTGGTGAAAAAATAGAGGATTATGAAATATTGGAACATCTTGGTAAAGGAGGATTTGCACATGTTTATAGAGCAAAATGTCGACAAACAGGATTATTTGTTGCCATCAAAATGATAGACAAAGCACTTATGGCAAGTGCTGGTATGATAGGCAGAGTAAGACAAGAAGTCACCATTCACTCTCGTTTGAAGCATCCTGCTATATTAGAATTGTATACATTTTTTGAAGATGCACATTATGTTTATTTGGTTTTGGAACTAGCACACAATGGTGAGCTTGCAAAACACTTCAAGTTAGGAACTCGGGGGTTATCTGAGAAGGCTGCTGCTGATATATTTAGACAAGTGCTGAGTGGAGTTTTGTATCTTCATACACACAATATTATTCATAGAGATTTATCATTGAACAACTTATTGCTGACAAAGGATCTAAATGTTAAAATTGCTGATTTTGGTTTAGCTACGCAGTTGAATGGTCCAGATGAGAAACATGTTACCATGTGTGGCACACCAAACTATATATCTCCTGAGGTAGCTTCGCGAGACTTCCATGGGTTACCAGCTGATGTCTGGGGTTTGGGCTGTATGTTGTACACTTTATTAGTAGGAAGCCCTCCTTTCCATACTCAGCATGTCAAGACTACTCTTAACAAAGTTATTAATGCTGATTACAAGATACCTTTGGAACTGTCCCTGCAAGCCCAGGACTTATTGCAGAAGCTTTTGTGTAAAGATCCCACAAAGAGAATAACATTAAAGGGTATATTAGAACATCCCTTTTTATGTAATGTCCAAGGTTCATGCAAGCAAGATATATCACGAGATTCTGGGTTCCTGACAACACTGCACAGTACTCAACACAGCAATAAATTTAGACCTGATGATAGAACTGATCTTGAATATCCCATAAAAGAGTACAATGCGGAAAAAAAAGATGACAATCCTATGTCCTATAACATATTTACTCAAGAAGTCAGTTCTAATTCAACATGTTCTAATAACCGAAATTACAATTTGTGCACAGGAATTGATAAAGCATCTGGGGATATGTTTGATTTCAAAAATCAGCATAATAATATATTCCAAAAAAGTGTTAGTCCGTGCAACAGCAATTTATCTTTATTGGAAAAAATGAGAAAAATTGACTTAAAATGTAAAATGCCTCAAGCAAACATAAATTTAGAGGAAAACAAAGAAAATATTCCTAAACCTTGTGCAGTCAGTTCTAATGTGTTGAGTGTTCCTCCTCTGTGTGCTGAAAGATTGCCAACGATTTCACACAGGACACGAAATGCAATACTGAAAATAGAATCTTCTGGAGTAATTGTAGAGTTCATTAAAAAGAAAGGCAAAGATCGAGAAGAACAAATAGCAGAAATATGTAAAATATCCAAAGATGGTATGAAAATTATAATATATACAGTTGATAATAAGACTAGGACTCTGAACTTTGACCATGATCCTAATCCTGATGAAGTATTTACTTATCATAATTTACCACAGAAACATTGGAAAAAATATTTATATGCTTCGCGGTTTGTTGAACTTGTCAAAGCCAAAACACCAAAAATAACATTGTACACATCTTTAGCAAAATGTCAGCTAATGGAGAATGCCACCGACATTGATATATTCTTTTATAGTGGAGAAAAAGTTACATATACCAGTTTAGAAGGGTTAAAGATTATTGACAAAAATCTAAAAACACACTATAATATTGCAACAGCACCTGAGCTGAAATATATAACTGACCACTTTGAGGAATGTTCTAACCGCATGAAGCGTGTACAAACAGCACTATCTGGTATTCCTGATGAATGTTTTCCTTTGATAATAGGAAAAAGACCTGTTCAACCTGTGGGTAATTTACAATTACCTCTTCAAGGCTCAGTAACTGCAAATTATAATACGCCACTCTTAAACATTGGATCATTTCATCGAACAGCTGCTAGCTCTAGTCATGCGCCAAGTGATTATAATTAATGGACTTGGAATTTGTAATTCTCTACATGTCAGTATATCTTGACAAATTCAATTAGATGGCTTAAATTTTGAAAATAAATTGTGTTCAATCCTTTATTATATTATAGGTACAGTCAACAGCAAAAGTAGATGATCAAAATCAGAAATTCAATACTAATGAACGGAGTTCGCGTCAGAACTGTGTGGCGTCGAAGTGATTCAAAAGCATGTGATTGGAAATTATACCAAACATTTACTACTAGTACAGCTGCCATATATTCGTGATCAGTTTTAACTCCTATTAAATTTTTGATTTTGATCATCTACTTTTGCTGTTGACTGTACTACTTGTAAGTATAATAAGCGCAAGTCCTAAAAGTAGTTTGTTCTAAAAAGTAACTTGGATATAGGGGTTTTGTAACTGTGCAGCTACTTTCAAAGGGAGGACAGTCTCCGGGTAGATTTTGACTACAATACTATGCACTCACCTTAAAAGATAAAGACGTAAATTCATATTTTGATTGAGCTTTGCGCTTATTTCTTTAATTAAGTACTTGTATTGTTGTATATTGATTTAGCTAGTTAATAGTGCCTCTTACTTTGTATTATAATGTTAGCTTTATGGCATTATTGTGCTAAGAGATGTATGTAAGTAAATACATAATTATACTCAAAATAAAACTGCTTAACGTACTCTAAAGTACATGTTTTTATGTTATTTTTTTTCATTTTCACTAAGGCTGATTTTTCAATCAACAGATTTTTTTAGTCTTGGGATAAAATTGACGTTTGACAGTTTTTTTTTGTATGGAAGAACTGTCAAAAATTCAAAATTATTCCTCCGATAAAATTATCTGACGTTGGAAAAATCAGCCCTTAGAAAAATAACAATTATCACCTTTTCGTTATTTCGATATAAATCTATACATATAATAAATCTGTAGACGAGGCGTTTCTGTACATTGAAATTATAAAAAAATAAAATAGGTGGGGTGTTAAAGGATAACCAACAGATGCACTTACATAAAATTTTGGAATTTTTGTCTGTCTGTTTGGATGTGACAGATTTTTTATTTGAACAGGTTCAACGTAAAAAGTACCAAACCAATATGGTTAATTTTTATACTCAAATATAGTGTAGAACTCGGAGTAGTGATTAGTCTTTGTTTCATCGCAATCGCTTCAGTCTATCAAAAGATATAATCAATTTAAAACATTCTATAACAGCTTTTTTTTGAAATAAGTGGAAACACGTAATGACATCTATTGAGACGATATAGTACTAAAGAAAACATATTGTGATCTTTTAAACATTATTATGTGTATTATTAACTCTGATACTTATGTCTGTGTTATTTAAAAAAGTAATGGTAATGATTATAATCTATAAATATAAAAGAAAGTCGTGTTAATTACACTATTTATAACTCAAGAACGGCTAAACCGATTTAGCTGAAAATTGGTGGGGAGGTAGCTTAGAACCAGGAGACTGACATAGGATACTTTTTATCCGTTTTTTTATCCAGTTTTAGACGGACATAGTATTTAATACTTTTATTTACTTATAGGAGTTGGGCAGGAGTAGGTTAGGTTAGGACATAATGTACTCTGTGGGTTAGGAGTAGGACTAGGGTAGGGGTGGGGTAGGACACCACGGAACGATAGCGCCGGGCAGCTAGAAATAATTTATATGGCAAAACAACGTTTGCCGGGTCAGCTAGTGTATAATAAACTATTGTTTTATGATAAATACTAAGCAATGTAATTAATATAATTATATTATAGCTGCGTGTGCGGTCACTCGTATATATAGAAAATATGTCGTAATATGCCTTGCTATGTATGATTCATATTAATATACAAGGTGTTAATGAACTAACCCAAAACCTCTTAAGAGGTCATTGTACTCATCATTATGAACAACTTTTACTATGGGACCAAACCTGAAATCGTAAAAGTTGTTCATAATGATGAGTACAATGACCTCTTAAGAGGTTTTGGGTTAATTCATTAACATCCTGTATATCATAGCTACGTCTCTGTGACGGGCTTTACGACATATTTTCTATTCTATGTATATAAATTTGCGAGCGAATGACCTCTTAAGAGGTTTTGGGTTAATTCATTAATACCCTGTATATTATAGCTACGTCTGTGACGGGCTTTACTACATATTTTCTATTCTATGTATATAAATTTGCGAGTGAATGACCTCTTAAGAGGTTTTGGGTTAATTAATTATCACCCTGTATATTATAGCTACGTCTGTGACGGGCTTTACGACATATTTTCTATTCTATGTATATAAATTTGCGAGTGACCGCACACGCAGCTATAATTATATATTTCTATGACGTCCCTATAATATGTCGACATATATATCTCGGTATATTTTGGCATAGGACGATAGACGCATAGGACAAGGACGACCGCAGACCGAGTGAGGGCAAAATATATATTATAGTATAGCTCCCGTGTGTGGTAGCTTGATAAACTATAATATATATCTCTATATATTATAGCTACGTCAGCGCCTTCTCTGTCATGTCACAGACAGATAGCCAAACGGAAAACACTGTATACCCCACTGACCAAACAACTTGATATAAAAAAGTACTCTGTGTGTATAGAAGTCAGTGGTATACTCTACTGCATCATATTGTAGTCTGTGCACATGTGCACATACTGTCCGCTATTTTTATTTTCAAAATGGCTGCCACCACAGAGCATGTAACACTTTAGCAGCCACGCACACAGAGCATTATTGGACCTCTAAACAGGTGGCCAGTACGACATTGTCGTCCAAAAATAAAAAGGTCCCTCGTATCGTGGGGTATCCGAATTACCCCCATGTATGTTCCGCGACTTTTCATAGTTTTCGAGTTATGATTTTTTTTCAGAATTTTTGAGAATTTACGACCTGACCAATCTAAAAAAAAAGTAGGTTTTGTCGAGAGTTTTTTTTTTTTTGCAATGAGGTATTTTCCTTTTTTTTTTTAACTCTTCCCTAGTCGCTGGGTAGATGGCGGTGACCTTGGTAAGTTACTACAAGGAACGGAACTTCACATCATTTTTTGATTATTTCACTTGGATGTAATTTTGAGATCGTAAAACGAAAGCAAACGACAGTGTCAGTCAACGAGCGTATGTGACGTGTGACGATTTTTTTTTAAATACTCAAAAAGAAAACCTCTCATTCACTCGTTTGTTTACAATAATATGTCAAATGGAATAGGGTTGCGCCACTGCAGATTCATTATCGAGAAAACTCAATGAAAGCTGAAGTGACGGGATGGGAACAGAGAGTAAATTTTAATAAGAAATATTTTGTTTTTACATTTGGTACCTACGCTATCAGATGCATTTATAAGTAGGTATATATTGCCATGTCTTCACAACTGGTTTGTCTTATGCATAGGTAACATAATATTTTTCCCTGAAAATTCTAACTTTAAGGACGCTATCACATTTTTCCACGAATAACAGTGTTTTTCAGGTACCATTTTAACGAATTGGAGTCACAACTGCGAGGATATCTTGGTTTCAAATTAAAGATAATATATTCATCTCCAGATTGGCCCCAAAACCATTAAATAGCCCCATACAACATTTTCACACAAATACGTTTTTACCATCACAATAATCGCAAAAAAATAAATAAGAAGGGGTCTGAATAGGGCCCAATATAGCCAAATCCACTGCATATTTCAACTTAAAAATAAGAAGATATCGTTGCTTATATAGTCCTTTATAGACAAGCTAAATATTTTGTAGATAATTATATAACTTTTTCATTTATGAGAAAAATAAGAAACGCTCTCGAATTTCTCCATACATTTTCTACCCGCGGACACTCGCGGTTGATCATTCCGCGCCAAAGAGTAAAGTAACTATATAGGATCATATTGTAGTCTTTGCGTGTGACGCAACTGTCTAATAAAAAGTCGGTTAAAAAAGAAACTATGAAACGTGCACTAAACATAATGGCGGCTATCGCTGTCTTGCTTTAACATCTATTCGACTCTATCATGTTTAGTACATCCCTATCTTGTTATTATGTTGGCAGCTTTACGTCATGTCTGCAGTCTGTGTTATTTTTGTTTTGTTGGTATTCAGTTTTAGTGCACGTTTCATACAAGCGACGTTTTTCAACTTTTTTTATGGGAGTTCCGTCTCTTTTTTTTTTTTTTCTTTCTTCTTTTGCTTCGCACGGTTTGTGCATTTAGCCAATGTCACGTTTTGTTTTATAATACGAAGGCAATAAAGGTAGGGAAACAAGAAATAAAATTATTATTCGAATTAATTATATCGGGATAAATGGATAATAACTATAGGATCAGTATTTATAACGGATAGAATAATGAGCTAAATACAATGGCGAAACAATTATAACTTAATATTATTTAAAGTAATGAATGAGACTATACATTTATATACAGAAAAGCTATTTGTACAAAGTAAAGAAAGTATTGAGGTAGGAAAAGGAATACTGAGGGACAAGAGGTTACTAAGAAAGGATGAACGATCATATAGGGGACAGGAGAAAAAAATGTGATTTAAGTCGCCTACGTCTGTGCCACACAGGCAGATGGGGTCATCGATGATATGAAGTTTGGCAAGATGGGCTGGAGAGCAGACATGACCCAGTCTCATCCGTATTAGAATGGAGGTCTCCTTCTTGCCAAACTTTGCCCTGCCAAACCACGGTTTTTCCGGAACGTCGCCGTCGGGTTGAATAAGAGAAAAATAATGACCCTTCGATTTGCTTCCGATATCCCAAGCTACCTTCCAGGTGTCTCGAAGAAAAGTCTTTGGTAACGTCATGAGGTCATAGCAAAAATTTATATATGGAACTAGGTCCCCACATTGCACCGCATCACCGGCAAGTGTATCAGCCACTTCATTCTCATGGATTCCAGCATGTGCTGGAATCCACACGAATTGCAGTGTATTACCCTCAGAGATGGTTCTAAACGCAAATTCTCTTATTAAATAAATTATAGGAAACTGTGATTTGTGTTCAAAAGGGGATTTATTGATGGCTAGAAGAGCACTTTGAGAATCAGTAAAAATTATAGTATTTTTAAGTTTTAAAACACGAGTGTATTCAATGGCTTTTAAAATGCCGAAACATTCCCCCGTAAAAACAGAAGTCTCAGGAGGTAGTTTTATTTTTTGTACGATGTTGTATTGGGAATGGTAAGTACCTATCCCAACACAACCCGTCGGAGAATGCTTCGCTGCATCCGTAAATATATGGTGGTACCCTACTAAGTGTTCAGCCAGAAAATTATTAAAACTTGAATGGCAATCGGGATCTGATTTACTTACACAGTTATATTTTATGATGGGACTGAATTGTAAACTCTCATAACTACTGTTAAATATAGGAAGTTTATTGGAACGGTGAATAGGAGAAGAAAGTGAAAGGAATTTTTTATAGCTTACAACTAAACAAGGAGCACGTTTATGGGACCAGTAGTCTGAAGATTCAATCTGCAACACTAATGAGTCCAGTTTAGGAATGAGAGGATGAGTTGACATCTGAAGAATCCGGAACAAATATTTGTCAGATAGGAATTGTCTTCTAAGATATAAAGGAGCTTCCCCGCATTCAACTTGAAGTGCATTAATGGGACTAGACTTCATGGCACCCGAAATAATGCGTAAAGCCTTAGACTGGATGCGGTCCAACTTTTTAAAAGCCATAACACTACCTGGTTCCAGAACGAACGATCCATAATCCAGAGTGCTTCTGATGATTGCATTGTAAACGAGTTTCAAAGAAAAGGGATGTGCACCCCACCACACACCAGAGAGGCACCTGAGCATGTTTAGGTGATTTTCACATTTGTTAACAATATAATCACAATGAGGAACACTACTTAATTTACAGTCGAGTATTATACCTAGATATCTGAATTTATCTTTCACTGGAATAGGTATTTCCTTATAAAATTTATTATGGGAATATTTCTCTTCCGGGTGAATAAAACAGCTGCGCTTTTAGACGTGGATAAATCCAAACCGTTTTGATGTAACCATGACTCCAAAGAAGATAAAGCAGAATTAATAGCATAGCTAGCTTGATCAACAGATTGGCTTGAAGAATATAATAATAAATCATCAGCATATTGAAGAACCTTAACATTGTTAGTTAAGGACGAGTCTAAATCAAAAGTGTAAATATTGTAAAGAATGGGACTGAGCACAGAACCCTGTGGGAGACCTCTCCATACAAGACGAGATACCTCATGTTCTCCTATTAACATACTAACAGAGCGTTCAGTCAGGATATTAATAATGAAATTTGATAAATTCAATGGGACTTGTAAGGCTTTTAATTTATTTTGTAAAACGGATAATACAACATTATCATAAGCTGAATTTATATCAAGGAAAACTGCAACCGTGGATTGGTTATTAGAGAATGATAACCGAATATCGGATGTTAAAATACTCAAACAGTCAGTTGTACTTTTACCTTTTCTAAAGCCAAATTGTGACTCTGCCAAAAAACCCTTACTTTCAACATACCATTCTAGACGATTTTTAATTAAGTGTTCCGCTAATTTCATCAGAATTGAAGACAAAACTATGGGACGGTATGAAGAAGCTTCAGATGGAATTTTATTTGGTTTAAGGAATGGCAACACCCTTTGACGTTTCCATTCAACAGGAATGTTTCCTGTATTCATAACAGAATTAATAAGCTCTAAATAATAACCATAGACTAATATATATAAACTGAGAATAATAACTGAGGACGTCGTCATTTAAATTAGCAAAAAATGAATACGGAATGCCATCAATACCTGGTGCAGAATCCTTAGTTTTATGAATAACACCTTCGATCAATAATAGTACTAGATGCCCGATAAGCGCTTCAAAAACGGCCCGAAAAATACGAGCACGAATACTTTTGTGCTCTAATTTCAAATTAGTATGGTCCAATCATAGCCAATGTTAAGACGTCAAAATGCCTCAGTGCGCGTTCAAAAGTTGTGTAAATAACCACCGAAACACCAAGATTTTGGAAGGAATATCTTTTTTCGGTAAGTTTTTATCATTAAATGTTTTTCATACAATAGTAACACAATTAAATAGTAGGTAAATATAAATCAATAAGCAAATATTATTATTGTTTGGCCAATGTTTGCGACAACGCGCCAACTATTCTAACAAACATTGAAGCATTGAAATGTAATTCCAAGAATTACGTCTAGTTCCAAATTCGAGTAAGTACGAAATTGTCAACAAAATGTTTTTAACCTTATTGCTTAGACGTTAAGTTTCATTTTAGAATAAATATTTTTGTACTTATTATAAAAATGACTTTTTATTTTCGAGTGACATTTTAAATTTATTGCTTCGATGACAGAAGGACTTAAATATTAATCATTTGCAAACGTAATTAAACTTTATGTTAGAGTGTTAAGGTTTATAATAATCTGAAGTTGTTAATATTATTAAACTTTTTTCTATAGTTCGTAGTAAGAAATATAAATGTTTATCTGTGTGCAAACGCGGCCACTTTAGCGACTTATTTTTGTTCCTAATCATTCATCTAGTACTATTATTGATCGAAGAATAACACCCTTTAATTCAGTGAGAGTGAATGGAAGATCTAGAGTCGTATGAGTATCATGGTTGTTGGATACGAGAGATAGCTCAGGCACAAAAGGAGGAGCTAATTTATCTAAAAATTCACTGGCTAAAGAATCCGGAATAGGTGAAGTGTTGTTATAAATGGACCTAAATCTACGAATATTGCGCCAGACAATCGTAGGGTGAGTATTCGGTGAAATTGATGAGCAAAAGTTACGCCAAGATTCAAATTTTTTCTTCTTAAAAAGTTTAGAAGTTTCATTTATTAGGTTATTAACTTCGATCAATAATAGTACTATTATTGATCGAAGGTTATTAACGATTTCAAAATTAATATCAGACATATATTACTTTACTCTATGGACATATCAAGGGTATAGTTGTATTCTGGCTCTTTACGTTTGTTAATCAATTCTGTGCACTCAGAGTCCCACCACGGAGGCGAGGGAATTGTACTAACATTGTTATTTTTTACAGGAAAAACTTCATCTGCCGCAGCGATTAATATGAGAGCTAAAGCTTCAGCACAACTATTTTCATTGCCATCAGAAATAACGGGCAAGGAGCAAAGCTTTGTGTCAACAATGTTTCTAAATTTGTCCCAGTCATTATTATTTCTATTAGGAAGTTTATGTTTTAAGTTTGATCTCCTTAATGGAGCATGTGGTTTGGAAAGAGGATAAGAAATAACTATTGGAAAATGATCACTTCCATAAGTAGAGGTTAAAGTATGCCAAGTTAATGAAGATGCTAAGTTTGGAGAACAGATAGAAAGGTCAATTGCGCTTTGGTTCTGATTGGGATCTGAACGGCGTGTGGCAGCACCTGAGTTCAAGATGCATAAGTTATGTAAGTCTATTATATCTAGTAATTCATCACCATAACAATTAGAAGTTGAACAACCCCATGATTGATGATGGCAATTAAAGTCCCCCAATATTAAGAAGGGCTTTGGAAGACAAGAAAAGAGATTATTAATCTCTTGAAGAACAGAAGAAGAAGGGTGAGGAATGTAAATAGAAACAAGACAAGTATGATGCACTTTAATAGCAACAATTGAAATTTCCTCACTGTGAGGAGGTAAGGAAATTATAGAGAAAGGGATAGAATTCTTGATAAGTATAGCTACTCCACCATACCCATCAGATCTATCCTCTCTAATGGTTAAATAACCGTTAATTTTAAAAATATGATTAGATTTGAGCCAAGTCTCTGATAAGGCAAAGGCAAATGGCTCATATTTGTTTAAAAGATGAATAATATCACTCCTTTTGTTTACCAGACTGCGGCAGTTCCACTGGATTATTTTGGATGTGTTGTCCATCATGAATGGATTGAGATACATTGAAAGAAGGGGCAACGTTGGACGGTGAAATGTTGAATTGAGATAGAAGATTGTGTAATGCAGAAAGAAAATCGTTTATGGAAAAATTTGTGTCTTTTTTTTCGTTATGATTATTAGAAAAAGCACAACCATTAGATGGTTGGGGAAAGTCAAAATCTTTGATAATGGCATTGTGAGCCTCTTTATTGTATCCTTGTACAGATTTGGGAGGGGAGCGTGGTTTGAGAAAGACAGTCTTTTTATAGCTACTTGAACCAGGCATTCTATTAGATGAAGAGATTGATGGAGTATCTGCAAAATTTTTGGAAGGAGAAGATAAAAGTGTATCAGCATATGATTTTGTTACTGGGGGATAAACTTTTGCCGCTTCAGCATAAGATACAGAACTTTGTGCCATGTATGTTTTGATTAATTTTTGTCTTGAAAATTCTGGGCATGACTTATTAGTCGCATAATGAAAGCCAGAGCAAAGACAGCAAGATGCACTTTCTTCTTCTCTTTCACAACTGTCTCCAGTGTGGCCATGGCCACATTTATAACAACGAGGTTTGGACCTGCACTGAATTTTAGTGTGACCAAAACGACAGCAATTGAAACATTGTACAGTAGGGAAAATATATAAATCTACAGGTAATGCATTATAGCACATAAAAATTCTTTTCGGAAGAACCTGTCCATCAAATGTAACAACTATGGATTGGGAAGGTTTCCAAATGGTGTTACCATCAACAATGGTTTTAAAATTGAGGCGTCTTACTTTCAAAATTGGACCGCAACCAATTGGGACCGTTATATTATCAATAACTTCCTCCGGAGACCACTCCGCAGGAACACCACGCACTAAACCCATTCTAGTCACATTAAAAGTAGGTATAAAAGCTTTGTAATTAGATGTACCTAGACTATTGTTTATAATAAAAGAATTTGCATCCAGGAAATTTGAGAAAGATAAAGAAATTTTATTGCGACCGATTTTCTTGACGCTACCGTTTATTATGTTTTGGAAGGCGTTGTGCTTTAAAAACTTGCCAAATGTGATAGGGTGCAATGTCGTTCCATCATCGGGTGAAATTATATTTTTTTGGACATGGATAACGTATGGTGAAATATCCGTTTTATCGTATGTTTTTCTACCAATCTGAGTGGGAACAACTAAGGATGGAGTAGGAATATCGGGTTTTTTGTTATTACTGTCATTCATATCAGAGCAGTTAGGCTCCGATGGAGTAGCTAATGATGATTCCGTGCATCCACAACCCGAAGACTCGGAACCGTGGTTTTTACGGGTACGACGGCGTTTGTTGCAATTCTTGCAAATATGGACACGGCTTCTTTTTAAATTCCGGGCAGAAGATGACCCATCGGTATCCATGCCCGATTCATTCGACGCAATAGTAATAAAATTGCCTGCCGGGGGCACAAAGTCCCCCGGGTCAGGCGGGTCATTCATTTTACACTATATAACTAAAAAAATAAACTTACCACTACCGAAGAAAATAAAAAAACTAAAATGAAATTAAAAGATAAAGAAAAGAGAGCACTAAAACTACGACTACTGATCCTGTCTGAATTATAAAACAATATTTTAAAATCTTTTCAAAAAAACCGCGTCCACCAAGTCCGAAGTTTCCCGCGCTTTTGTTCCGTCTCTTTTTTTTTTTTTTTTTTTTTTCTTCTTTGGCTTCGCACGGTTTGTGCATTTAGCCAATGTCACGTTTTGTTTTATAATACGAAGGAAATAAAGGTAGGGAAACAAGAAATAAAATTATTATTCGAATTAATTATATCGGGATAAATGGATAATAACTATAGGATCAGTATTTATAACGGATAGAATAATGAGCTAAATACAATGGCGAAACAATTATAACTTAATATTATTTAAAGTAATGAATGAGACTATACATTTATATACAGAAAAGCTATTTGTACAAAGTAAAGAAAGTATTGAGGTAGGAAAAGAAATACTGAGGGACAAGAGGTTACTAAGAAAGGATGAACGGTCATATAGGGGACAGGAGAAAAAAATGTGATTTAAGTCGCCTACGTCTGTGCCACACAGACAGATGGGGTCATCGATGATATGAAGTTTGGCAAGATGGGCTGGAGAGCAGACATGACCCAGTCTCATCCTTATTAGAATGGAGGTCTCCTTCTTGCCAAACTTTGCCCTGCCAAACCACGGTTTTTCCGGAACGTCGGGTTGAATAAGAGAAAAATAATGACCCTTCGATTTGCTTCCGATATCCCAAGCTACCTTCCAGGTGTGTCGAAGAAAAGTCTTTGGTAACGTCATGAGGTCATAGCAAAAATTTATATAGGGAACTAGGTCCCCACATTGCACCGCATCACCGGCAAGTGTATCAGCCACTTCATTCCCATGGATTCCAACATGGGCTGGAATCCACACAAATTGCAGTGTATTACCCTCAGAGATGGTTCTAAACGCAAATTCTCTTATTAAATAAATTATAGGAAACTGTGATTTGTGTTCAAAAGGGGATTTATTGATGGCTAGAAGAGCACTTTGAGAATCAGTAAAAAATATAGTATTTTTAAGTTTTAAAACACGAGTATATTCAATGGCTTTTAAAATGCCGAAACATTCCCCCGTAAAAACAGAAGTCTCAGGAGGTAGTTTTATTTTTTGTACGATGTTGTATTGGGAATGGTAAGTACCTATCCCAACACAACCCGTCGGAGAATGCTTCGCTGCATCCGTAAATATATGGTGGTACTCTAAGTGTTCAGCCAGAAAATTATTAAAACTTGAATGGCAATCGGGATCTGATTTACTTACACAGTTATATTTTATGATGGGACTGAATTGTAACCTCTCATAACTACTGTTAAATATAGGAAGTTTATTGGAACGGTGAATAGGAGAAGAAAGTGAAAGGAATTTTTTATAGCTTACAACTAAACAAGGAGCACGTTTATGGGACCAGTAGTCTGAAGATTCAATCTGCAACACTAATGAGTCCAGTTTAGGAATGAGAGGATGAGTTGACATCTGAAGAATCCGGAACAAATATTTGTCAGATAGGAATTGTCTTCTAATATATAAAGGAGCTTCCCCGCATTCAACTTGAAGTGCATTAATGGGACTAGACTTCATGGCACCCGAAATAATGCGTAAAGCCTTAGACTGGATGCGGTCCAACTTTTTAAAAGCCATAACACTGCCTGGTTCCAGAACGAACGATCCATAATCCAGAGTGCTTCTGATGATTGCATTGTAAACGAGTTTCAAAGAAAAGGGATGTGCACCCCACCACACACCAGAGAGGCACCTGAGCATGTTTAGGTGATTTTCACATTTGTTAACAATATAATCACAATGAGGAACACTACTTAATTTACAGTCGAGTATTATACCTAGATATCTGAATTTATCTTTCACTGGAATAGGTATTTCCTTATAAAAGAGATTTATTATGGGAATATTTCTCTTCCGGGTGAATAAAACAGCTGCGCTTTTAGACGTGGATAAATCCAAACCGTTTTGATGTAACCATGACTCCAAAGAAGATAAAGCAGAATTAATAGCATAGCTAGCTTGATCAACAGATTGGCTTGAAGAATATAATAATAAATCATCAGCATATTGCAGAACCTTAACATTGTTAGTTAAGGACGAGTCTAAATCAAAAGTGTAAATATTGTAAAGAATGGGACTGAGCACAGAACCCTGTGGGAGACCTCTCCATACAAGACGAGATACCTCATGTTCTCCTATTAACATACTAACAGAGCGTTCAGTCAGGATATTAATAATGAAATTTGATAAATTCAATGGGACTTGTAAGGTTTTTAATTTATTTTGTAAAACGGATAATACAACATTATCATAAGCTGAATTTATATCAAGGAAAACTGCAACGGTGGATTGGTTATTAGAGAATGACAACCGAATATCGGATGTTAAAATACTCAAACAGTCAGTTGTACTTTTACCTTTTCTAAAGCCATATTGTGACTCTGCCAAAAAACCCTTACTTTCAACATACCATTCTAGACGATTTTTAATTAAGTGTTCCGCTAATTTCATCAGAATTGAAGACAAAACTATGGGACGGTATGAAGAAGCTTCAGATGGAATTTTATTTGGTTCAAGGAATGGCAACACCCTCGCTAGAGTAAATATGTTCCTTGGGCAACACCCTTTGACGTTTCCATTCAACAGGAATGTTTCCTGTATTCATAATTTCATAACAGAATTAATAAGCTCTAAATAATAACTGAGGACGTCGTCATTTAAATTAGCAAAAAATGAATACGGAATACCATCAATACCTGGTGCAGAATCCTTAGTTTTATGAATAACACCCTTTAATTCAGTGAGAGTGAATGGAAGATCTAGAGTCGTATGAGTATCATGGTTGTTGGATACGAGAGATAGCTCAGGAACAAAAGGAGGAGCTAATTTATCTAAAAATTCACTGGCTAAAGAATCCGGAATAGGGGAAGGGTTGTTATAAATGGACCTAAATCTACGAATATTGCGCCAGACAATCGTAGGGTGAGTATTCGGTGAAATTGATGAGCAAAAGTTACGCCAAGATTCAAATTTTTTCTTCTTAAAAAGTTTAGAAGTTTCATTTATTAGGTTATTAATGATTTCAAAATTAATATCAGACATATCAAGGGTATAGTTGTATTCTGCCTCTTTACGTCTGTTAATCAATTCTGTGCACTCAGAGTCCCACCACGGAGGCGAGGGAATTGTACTAACATTGTTATTTTTTACAGGAAAAACTTCATCTGCCGCAGCGATTAATATGAGAGCTAAAGCTTCAGCACAACTATTTTCATTGCCATCAGAAATAACGGGCAAGGAGCAAAGCTTTGTGTCAACAATGTTTCTAAATTTGTCCCAGTCATTATTATTTCTATTAGGAAGTTTATGTTTTAAGTTTGATCTCCTTAATGGAGCATGTGGTTTGGAAAGAGGATAAGAAATAACTATTGGAAAATGATCACTTCCATAAGTAGAGGTTAAAGTATGCCAAGTTAATGAAGATGCTAAGTTTGGAGAACAGATAGAAAGGTCAATTGCGCTTTGGTTCTGATTGGGATCTGAACGGCGTGTGGCAGCACCTGAGTTCAAGATGCATAAGTTATGTAAGTCTATTATATCTAGTAATTCATCACCATAACAATTAGAAGTTGAACAACCCCATGATTGATGATGGCAATTAAAGTCCCCCAATATTAAGAAGGGCTTTGGAAGACAAGAAAAGAGATTATTAATCTCTTGAAGAACAGAAGAAGAAGGGTGAGGAATGTAAATAGAAACAAGACAAGTATGATGCACTTTAATAGCAACAATTGAAATTTCCTCACTGTGAGGAGGTAAGGAAATTATAGAGAAAGGGATAGAATTCTTGATAAGTATAGCTACTCCACCATACCCATCAGATCTATCCTCTCTAATGGTTAAATAACCGTTAATTTTAAAAATATGATTAGTTTTGAGCCAAGTCTCTGATAAGGCAAAGGCAAATGGCTCATATTTGTTTAAAAGATAAATAATATCACTCCTTTTGTTTACCAGGCTGCGGCAGTTCCATTGGATTATTTTGGATGTGTTGTCCATTATGAATGGATTGAGATACATTGAAAGAAGGGGCAACGTTGGACGGTGAAATGTTGAATTGAGATAGAAGATTGTGTAATGCAGAAAGAAAATCGTTTATGGAAAAATTTGTGTCTTTTTTTTCGTTATGATTATTAGAAAAAGCACAACCATTAGATGGTTGGGGAAAGTCGAAATCTTTGATAATGGCATTGTGAGCCTCTTTATTGTATCCTTGTACAGATTTGGGAGGGGAGCGTGGTTTGAGAAAGACAGTCTTTTTATAGCTAGTTGAACCAGGCATTCTATTAGGTGAAGAGATTGATGGAGTATCTGCAAAATTTTTGGAAGGAGAAGATAAAAGTGTATCAGCATATGATTTTGTTACTGGGGGATAAACTTTTGCCGCTTCAGCATAAGATACAGAACTTTGTGCCATGTATGTTTTGATTAATTTTTGTCTTGAAAATTCTGGGCATGACTTATTAGTCGCATAATGATAGCCAGAGCAAAGGCAGCAAGATGCACTTTCTTGTTCTCTTTCACAACTGTCTCCAGTGTGGCCATGGCCACATTTATAGCAACGAGGTTTGGACCTGCACTGAATTTTAGTGTGACCAAAACGACAGCAATTGAAACATTGTACAGTAGGGAAAATATATAAATCTACAGGTAAGGCATTATAGCACATAAAAATTCTTTTCGGAAGAACCTGTCCATCAAATGTAACAACTATGGATTGGGAAGGTTTCCAAATGGTGTTACCATCAACAATGGTTTTAAAATTGAGGCGTCTTACTTTCAAAATTGGACCGCAACCAATTGGGACCGTTATATTATCAATAACTTCCTCCGGAGACCACTCCGCAGGAACACCACGCACTAAACCCATTCTAGTCACATTAAAAGTAGGTATAAAAGCTTTGTAATTAGATGTACCTAGACTATTGTTTATAATAAAAGAATTTGCGTCCAGGAAATTTGAGAAAGATAAAGAAATTTTATTGCGACCGATTTTCTTGACGCTACCGTTTATTATGTTTTGGAAGGCGTTGTGCTTTAAAAACTTGCCAAATGTGATAGGGTGCAATGTAGTTCCATCATCGGGTGAAATTATATTTTTTTGGACATGGATAACGTATGGTGAAATATCCGTTTTATCGTATGTTTTTCTACCAATCTGAGTGGGAACAACTAAGGATGGAGTAGGAATATCGGGTTTTTTGTTATTACTGTCATTCATATCAGAGCAGTTAGGCTCCGATGGAGTAGCTAATGATGATTCCGTGCATCCACAACCCGAAGACTCGGAACCGTGGTTTTTACGGGTACGACGGCGTTTGTTGCAATTCTTACAAATATGAACACGGCTTCTTTTTAAATTCCGGGCAGAAGATGACCCATCGGTATCCATGCCCGATTCATTAGACGCAATAGTAATAAAATTGCCTGCCGGGGGCACAAAGTCCCCCGGGTCAGGCGGGTCATTCATTTTACACTATAACTAAAAAAATAAACTTACCACTACCGAAGAAAATAAAAAAACTAAAATAAAATTAAAAGATAAAGAAAATAGAGCACTAAAACTACGACTACTGATCCTGTCTGAATTATAAAACAATATTTTAAAATCTTTTCAAAAAAACCGCGTCCACCAAGTCCGAAGTTTCCCGCGCTTTTTCGTTTGTTCGTTCCGTCTCTTATATATGTTTACATGTTTCCTTACTCCATAGACTACTATTACAATTGACTTACTCTATGACCACAGTATAAAAACCATACAGTAGGTCGACGCCTTTGATCTCGTGGTAAATGCCGACAACGTCTAGACATTATCGCGACAGCTAGGGTTGTCACTTGTCTCAAGTAAACAATATTAATTTATTTATTTGAGATCAACATCGTCATCAACATTACTATTATCATAAACAATAATTAACAATTATCAAAATATCGTCTTTTTAACCCCCCACGCAAAAACGACGGGGTGTTACAAGTTTGACCTGTCTGTGTGTTGTGTGTCTGTCTGTAGCATCGTAGCTCCCGAACGGATGAACCGATTTTGAACCGATGGTGAATTAGTCGGAAGTGTTCTCAGCTATGTTTGATGAAAATCGGTTCAAGATGGCCCCCACCACAAAATGGCGGATTACTTACATAATTTTTCTCAACTCCCTCAATATGGGTATCAAATGAAAGGGCTTGACTAGTGGAATACTATACACTATGACAAATTTCAAATCCAAGATGGCCGCCACCACAAAATGGCGAATTCGTAGACAGAGTAATTACTCTGTCTACGGGCGAATTACATATTTTTTTTCACAACTCCTTCAATATAGGTAAGTATCAAATGCAAGGGCTTGACAAGTAGAATAATGTACACTATATTGAAAGGGAATGAGGAATATTAAGTAAAACTTGAATATTATTTTTTTCCTAGATTGATGAGGAGTGATGACTGGTAGGTACCTACGACCGCTGAGTTTGACCATTTTTACGAATGGAATTATTCTACTTAAAATACGTTTTTCTACATCAGATAGTGTCGCAGTCCCATTTTCAAACAACAGGCCAAACGACATCTATGATGAAAAATTACATTGTTTCGCAGCCGCCATCTTGAATTTTGATTTTGACCTCATATTCGCTGTCAGCACCCTCGAAATCCTTGGAAACGACACCCATGATGAAAAATTTGAAAATTTTCGCAGCCGCCATCTTGAATTTTGATTATGACCTCATATTCGAGGTCAGCACCCTTGAAATTCTTGGAAACTACACCCATGATGAAAAATTTTAAAATTTTTGCTGCCGCCATTTTGGATTCAAACTCAACTCAAACTCAAACTCAAAGCATTTATTTCAATTAAACCATTTTACAGGCACTTTTGAATTGTCAAGAAGTAGGTCAGTCAGAAAAATGTGAAGCTAGTTGCCCATTCCAAAGCGTAGGTACCTATGGAGAAGAACGGACAAGAAACTCCATGGACACTCTTTTTAAATTATATTTTACAAAAATATTAGTTACATCATTACTTTTGAATTTATAATTAAATAATGTGAGAACGATGTAAAAATAAACAAGACGTATGCGTTAAAAGCGTCCAGAGTACAACAAATAGTACTAAAACAACAATCCAAAAATAAAAATAAAATAATTAAAAATAAGCCGAGGCAGCTAAGTGATGACCAGCCCCAACTGACGGCGCCCGTTCACGAACATGACGCATAGATCAGCACCATTCAGCTCAACCATTTTGAAGGGAGCTAAATGATCCAACATACACGCCACCGTCAGCGAGACATTTGTGTGAGCATGACATACTATCAGCCGCCAGGGCACATTCGAGTCAATGAAAGACATATTACCCGGTAAATGGTAAAATAAGGTATAGTACTTACATAGAACTCACATCTGTGCTATGCAATTATACAATACAAATGAAATTGAGTTTATACAATGCAAAGATAGTCTTACAATCTTCAGCAGCTCCAACAGTATTTTCAGGTGTTAATCAATTAGTTGTGGTTGTGGAGCAGGACCAGCATTGAGCCAGGCATTTTTATCAGCTATGTAATCCCCTAACTTATAATATGCCTGACTGCATAGTGTGCGTTTTATACAAGACTTGAATTTTGTCTCATTCAGTTGAAGAATGTGGGGAGGTATTTTATTATAACATTTTAAACAGTACCCCATAAAAGATGAGTCTACTTTAGCCAGTCTGAAACCTGGTTGAACTAATAGGTCCCTATTTCTAGTACTATAATTATGTCTTTCACCTCTTTTACTAAAAAGATGTAAGTTTTTTCTTACATACATGATGTTTTCGTAGATATATTGACAAGGTACCGTCATGATGTTAATTTCCTTAAACAGTTCCCTCAGAGAATCGCGCCTGCGGAGGTTATATATGGCTCTGATGGCTCTTTTCTGCAGAATAAAAATAGAATCGATGTCTGCAGCCCGTCCCCAAAGTAAAATACCGTAAGACATGACACTATGAAAGTAACTAAAATAGACTAGTCTCGCGGTATCCACATCAGTAAATTGACGGATTTTTCTGACAGCATAAGCTGCTGAACTTAGCCGTCCTGCAAGAGATGTTAAATGAGGACCCCATTGTAGCCTTGAGTCGAGCGTGATCCCTAAGAAAACAGTTTTATCGACGAATTCTAGTTTCTCTTGATTCAATATTATCTCACAATCACTACCCTTGACATTTGGTAAAGAAAATCTTATGCACTTAGTTTTTTTTCCATTTAATACTAAATTATTAGCAGTGAACCAATTTTGGACCTGCAGTAGGGCGTTATTTACGTCGTCAAAATTTGTAGCACGTCTATTTACCTTAAAAATTAAGGAAGTGTCATCAGCAAATAACACCATTTGTGGTTGATTTTTTAATAAATGGAGTAGATCATTAACATACACTAAAAAGAGAAAAGGACCCAATATCGAGCCTTGTGGCACACCCATTTTTACTTTTAAACCATATGAATTGACACCATTTATTTGGACTTGCTGTTGTCTATCATTTAAATAAGAACTAACTAAACTGAGCGCAAGTTTTCCAAGTCCGTAATGCTCAAGTTTCAAAAGCAAGGTTTCGTGATCGACGCAATCAAATGCCTTAGAGAGGTCACAAAAGATTCCAATGGCGTCTTGGGCCTCTTCCCACGCGTTAAAAATGTGTTTTAATAAGGTTACACCAGCGTCAGTCGTACAACGTCCTTTGGTGAAACCAAATTGCTGATCGTGAAGGATTTTATTCATGTTAAAATGATTGAGCATCTGATTAAGCATTATCTTTTCGAACACCTTACTGAAAACCGGCAACACGGATACGGGTCTATAATTATTGGTGTCTTTACTGTCCCCAGATTTGAAAAGTGGTATTACCTTACTGTATTTCATTAAATCGGGGAAGATTCCTTGATCAACACACAAATTAAATACTAAGGCTAAGTAAGGTGCAATAGTCTCAATTATGGAGGCACAGACTTTAATGGACATTCCCCAAAGATCTTCGGTCAATTTGATCTTAATTTGCTTAAAAGCTTTTATTACTGAAGCGGGGTTTATAAGTTTAAATTGAAATTCAACCGGGAGATTTTCGTTTTGACTGCACTATCGGCTTTATCGACCTCAAAAGCCATGGAAATGTCAAGTAAAAAAAAATAAACTGAAAAGAAAAATAATAAGTAAAATAATTAGAAAAAAAAATGGTTGCCTGTAAAGTCGGTTTTACGGGCGAAGATTTTACGTGACAACGTCTTTTTCTCGGTAGAATATTTATTGATATGAATATAATTAAATTGCACAATAGGAACAAGGAATTAAATGAAAATAAGAACGTAACGTTACCGAGCGTTACACTTTTTCATAAGTGACTCCCAGCCGCAACCTAATTTAAAATAAGAACGTAACGTTACCGAGCGTTACACTTTTTCATAAGTGACTCCCAGCCGCAACCTAATTTAAGACGTTGTCACGTCAAAAAATGGTTGCCTGTAAAGTCGGTTTTACGGGCGAAGATTTTACGTGACAACGACCGATCATCCGATCATAGTTGAGTGGGAGAGAGACGCAAGGCATTCGGCGGGCCTCTCTCTCGTTCGGTGACTCATCGTAACGTTACCGAGCGTTACACTTTTTCATAAGTGACTCCCAGTCGCAACCTAATTTAAGACGTTGTCACGTCAAAAAACTTAACAAATAAGCAAGCACTCAAATGTTACATGTCGTATCTCTGTATTTGTCTTCATAAATTAAAAATTAAATAAAATGTGTACCATTACATTTTTGAAAATAGTATCCCAATAATAAAATCAATACCGAAAAGTCGAAATCATCAACCCTGAAAGTTATGTCCCGAATCTCTAGTATTGTAATAGTGGTCCCGAACTACTAACACGATGGCAGTATGCAGTTCGGTCTCGCACCTCCCGCGTCTCGCCCCTCACACCCCGCACGATTGCCCTATGCCCTGTCTAGACGGCTTCGTCGAACGACTGTATGATGTATAGACTGTGCTATGACCATCTGTTGATGTATACATGCACAATGGTCCACTGAATGACTAAGTGCGGAAACCTAACCCATAACATAGTAGAACATAGACCATCTGTTGATGAATCTGTCGACGTGTAGAGGAGGCTTTAGATTTGTCGCTATTGATTTCAAAATGAAAAAAATTAAAGTGTGTACCCAACATCAGGATAAATTGGACCAAACAAAAAAAGTTGTCAGCTTGAAAATCTGAGATTTGCAATATAATGTAATCTGGCAACATAAACAGTGATCCTCCATCTTTTTTGTCACGATGCCTCCTAAGAAGCAACCCGAGAAATCCGGTACGTAATTCAATTTTGTGGATATATAACAGTGAATTGTGAATTATTTGACAATTAGAAGCAATTGATGCCTTTTGAATTAATTTCAAACCTATAACTTCAGTGTAGAAACAAATAATTTGTGTTCGACCATGGTGACATTTACTTGGTTGAGCCACGCGGTAATTGTTAGGGACTTATCATAGTGTGTTGCTGTTCAGTAACCTTTCTTAATTTAAAAAGGCTTAATCCTTATTTATAATCTTATTCTCACTTAAGTAAAATTTTTTAATTGACCATTTGTGTATTTTTTGACTTGGAAGGAAAGCATTTTGTATTGAGGTTATGTAGTCATGTTATTTTTTTTTATTTTCTATTGTAGGGTCATCCGGACCCAAGCCTGCGGAAAAGAAGCCGGCCACGGCTAAAACTCCAGCAGCTGCACCTAAAGCTGCTTCGTCAACTTCTGCTGCTGCTGCACCTAAGCCGGCGACAGCTAAGACTCCAGCGCCCGCCCCTAAGGCTGCTGCACCCAAAGCAGCTCCGGCAGCCAAACCCGCCGCTGCCAAGCCAGCATCAGCTCCGGCTGCCAAGCCAGCAGCAGCAGCTGCTGCGGCAAAGCCCGCAGAGAAGAAGCCTGCATCGGTGCCCACTGCCAAACCAGGCTCTGCTAAAGCTGCCGCCCTGAAAACGAAGTCTAGTGCGAAGCCTTCAGTAAAGAAAGCTGCAGCTGCTTCCAAACCTAAGCCTAAACCAGCAGCGGCTAAGTTGAAAATCGCACCCAAGCCCAAGAAGACTGGCATCAAGGGACAAAAGAAACAGGTGGTTAAACCTGTTGCCAAGGCCCTGAA
Organism: Oligia fasciuncula; assembly: GCA_963082905.1. Lineage (NCBI taxonomy): Eukaryota > Metazoa > Arthropoda > Insecta > Lepidoptera > Noctuidae > Oligia > Oligia fasciuncula. Next base: position 11,043,318 of record OY720393.1, on the reverse strand, counting down.
AGCACAGAGAAAGGTATGTTTTTATACCATAGCATTTTAATTGTATTTGAATCATGGTGATATGATTTCTACTTAGTGATGGTAGAATCTCATGATATACATGTACCTATATGTTATGTACCAAAGTACCAATCACCATAAACTTATAACTAATTCTCTCGTGTAAACTATGTGAAATTCTATATTAATATTATAAAGAGGTGAAATCGTGGTCAGTGGGTCGTCTTAGAGGCGGATTTCGTTTGTTAGAGGTTATCTCAGGAAGTACTGATTTGATTCACTGATAAAAAGCTAAACTAGTGCTGAGTGCCACGATTTTTGTGTATGTTGACTTGCATGTGAATTAAGTCAAGGGTAGAAGCCAGTGCATTATTAAAATGAAATATTAAATTGATGATTCTTCTATCTACGTGCAATACCATGACCTACTTGGTAATGCTCCTTCAAGAGATTTTCGAGTCATTTATTGTGCCTTTGAGAGTTCAAATAGGTCTGTAGTCTTATTATATGAGTGCTAACAAGGTTCACAACTGGATGCCTTTGAAAAGAAATAGCCAAAGTTAATCAATAAAAAAAAATTGCAGGGTTTATTTACCATTATTAATTTATTACTTAAATTCTAGAGAATTTACTTTGCTTGGGATTGTTTACAACATTAGTTTTTGTTTATAGTAAACTCGAAAAAGAAAAAATTGTTCAAGATGATGAGTACAATGACCCCCATTGTACTCATCATCTTGAACAACTTTTTCTATGGTACCAACCTTGAAATCGCGATAAAAAAATCAGCTGTTCCATACATTTGTGTTCACTTAAATCAACAAAATGTATGGAACAGCAGATTTTTTTTTGCGATTTCAAGGTTGGTCCCATAGAAAAAGTTACTCAAAATTATTAAAAAAAAAACTAATGTTGTATATCTAAACCAGAATGCTGCTCAAGATATAATTTGTAGTTTTGCTTTCTAGGTAGTCAAAGGTGAACATGGCAAGCGAGTACGCAAGATCCGCACATCCGTGCACTTCCGCAGGCCCAAGACTTTTGAGCCCCCAAGGCACCCGAAGTACCCCAGGAAATCACTTCCCAAGAGGAATCGGTAAGTAACAAATTATTGTAACAATGGTGTAACATAGATTGTATTGATGTTATTTCAATTGAAAGTGGTTTTTAAAAACAACCAATGTCACAATTTAAAAAAGTTTTTGCTTTTCAGTTTTTTTTTAACGTGAAGTTTTTTATCGCAGTCCAGTTTATATATTTTTAAATTACTTTTTTATTGCTCTATGGCTGCTCTGTACTCCATACTATAAATGTGTTTTACATTATGAGCAAAAACAACAAGTGGTTGAAATATATTATGTCCAAAATTATAGTGATTCTGGAAAAACAACCAAAGTCCATGATGTATCTGGCAAAAAGAACCAAGGTCCATGGACATTAGCGGTTTTATAATAAAAAATATCTATGGGTAGTCTTTTTCCTAAAAGCTTTCTTGTGGATTAATTACACAATGGATGCTATTGACAGAAGTCACGGTGTAGTTGAGTGGCCAGGACGCAAACCGCCGAAAATATCTAAAAGAGCATCAATCAAAGAGCTCGAAAGTTCATGAAGAAGCTCATATAAACCACATCGGAAAAACAATAATACTTATGGCTTATACTATTATTAGTTTTTATGTACTTGAACTAAATAAATTATCAAAAGTAGTAACTATTCTATTATCCATTTTATTAAGTTTTATTTACCTCCTGTAAAATTTGATCAATGTGACATAGGTTGTTTATCCAAAACACCCTTTGATTGATTGGGCTTTGTGCACTTGTTTAAATTTATTAATTTAAATAGCTACTTTACTGAATTCAGACTAATTTAATTGCGTTCAGCAAGTTAGCTGCCTCCAATGTAATCTAATTAGTAAGAAGTAAGGTTGCTATACAACCTTCTTTGTCACACTTTAATTTGCAGATTGGTTCAGTAAATAAATTCAGTGTTGTGTGTACAGAAGTTTTCTAAATATCCAATTTTATCTATTCCGAAAAAGATGTATGTATTCTGACAACAATTTTATTCATACAAGTGGAAAAGCCCTTTCAGTTTACAAATTACATGAACTTTTGTGTAATATTGTAGGTAAAAAGTAAAAGTACATATTATTTTTTAAGCAATCAGAATGCTCATATTTTAATGCTTGTTTTTTTTTATTCATGTTACAGTATGGATGCTTATAATATCATAAAGTATCCGCTGACATCTGAAGCGGCTATGAAGAAGATTGAGGACAACAATACCTTGGTATTCATTGTTCACACTAGCTCTAACAAGCACCACATCAAGGCTGCCGTCAAGAAGCTGTATGATATCAATGTTGCGAAAGTTAACACCCTTATCAGGTAATACACACAACACAACATGTTGATATTAATAATTCAAACATTTTTATGATGATATATTTGTGGGAATCTCATTGATAGAGAATGATATCAAAATAACACACTTCTGATAACCACAAGTCAGCATTGTTTAGACATAATTATCAATTCCCAATACTTACAATATTATTAATTCGTTGCAGGCCCGACGGTAAGAAGAAGGCGTACGTACGGTTAGCCAGGGATTATGACGCATTAGATGTTGCCAACAAAATCGGCATCATATAAACTAATGCTGTACTTTATTTTGTAAGAATAAAACACATAAATAAAATGTTGTGTTATAATTCACTGCTAGAGATGCAAATCATTCCTTTCATTGCCAAAAAGTGAACACCTGCTTCTACACCTTCTGCAACTGTGAATGTGGGTATTATAGCCTGGGGGTCTACTCCGAAGCGGTTAACCACTGTATCGGCCGAATGTTAGGTCATTTTCTGATTCGAATATTGTTGTCCTACTACGAATTTAAAAAAAAAAAAGGTTTAAGGGTTCTAAAAAGGTTCGGATTGGCACAGTTTGGTCGGGACCAATAGTCAATAAAGGAAATTAATGGTAGTAGAAAATGACCGAACATTCGACCGATAGAGTGGTTAACCGCTTCGGAGTAGACCCCCTGGATCGAATGGAATAAAAATGCAGGTGTATATTGTCTGCTTCAGAAGTTAGTAGCAGAAAGTATAATTTTTACTTGAAAAAATCTTACTGCTCTAAAGAATTCCCACTGCTGCACATAGGAATGTATTGCCATGAAAAAAAATTAAAATGGCCGATTTTTGGCGCAATGTTGTCTTCAAAAAAAAATTTTTTTTTTAAACTATCGAGTGGCTCATTTGACTTTGAAAATATAATAAAAAAATGGTATGGGTCCCGCCTGCTTCCAACTTTTATTTAATTTAAAATGGGCTTGTTTTTAACTTAAGTTTTTTACCGCAGTCGGGTTTTTATTTTTTTTAATAACTTTTTTTTGCCTTTGTATTAATGAGTAACATGGATACTCCTATTAGCATTACAAAAGGATTTCCCAATGCCTTCTTGTGAAGTCACCTTCTTCAACGAAAATAGGCATCAGTGTTTCCAATAATGCATAATATGCAGCTGGAGTCAGGCAATACATTATTGGAACATATTATGTTAGTTCTTCAGCAGTCCGGTGCGATGGGGTCGTCGTCCGCTACCAGGTCGCGGGGCAAGGGTCTCGCGTCAGGGGGGCGCGTGTGCCAGGGCGCAATGTCCTGGACATGGGGCCAGGCAGATGCGTCGGCACGCGCAAACATTCCCGTCGCGAGGCGCCGCACAAACTCATCCAGGCTCTCAATCCCGAGATCCCTCCGGATGACATCGTTCCTCACGAAACGAGGCGCGCCTACTATGGTCCGCAGCGCAAGACTTTCCTGCGCGCGGAGTAGCTTTCGGCTCGGCTCACTCGTGAGGGCGAACCATGCCGGAGCGGCGTACGTCAGTATCGGGCGTACGTACAACTTGTACACACCCAATTTGACGCGCGCCGGGATGCGAGACGAGAGCACTGGCTTGAGCAGGGTGCGGGCGACCCTACCCCGTGCGGCGACCGAGCGGACGTGTGGCTCCATCGTGAGCCGACGGTCGATAGTGACCCCTAGGTACTTGACCCGGGGCGACCACGCGACGTCGGCTCCCTGCAGCTTCAAGGGTGGTGGGAGAGGCGCGGACCCGGTGACCATCGCCTGCGTCTTACCCACGTTCACCGACAGCCGCCACTTGGACAGCCACTCGGGAAGCTTGTCGAGCGCGCGCTGCATCTTGACGGCCGCGTACTTCGCATTGAGCGATGTAGTAATGTACGCGGCGTCATCTGCGTACAGCGCGAGCATTGCGTCCGGAGTGGTGGGGATGTCGTCGGTGTAACGCGAGTAACACGCTGGCGAGACGCAGCTGCCCTGCGGTACACCCGCGAGCACCGGGCGGGCGCTAGACAGCGCCCCGTCGACCACCACCCTGAAAGTCCTGTTGGAGAGGAAAGTAGAGACCACTTTTACAACGCGACGGGGCGCGTCGGATGTGGCCATCTTGTAGACGAGGCCGTCGTGCCACACGCGGTCGAAGGCCTTCTCCATGTCGAGGAATACTGCCACCGAATATTCCTTCTTATTTAGCGCGGCTGCGAGATGGTGCAGTACCCTCGACAGCTGGAGCGTCGTGCTATGCTCCGCCCGAAACCCAAACTGCTCCGGGCGCGGCGCGATGTGAGGCTGGAGATGTCTGTGTCGGCTCGCGGCCCACACCGGCCTTATATAGTGCCGCAGATAGTTCTAGAACCTTCCATTGTAGAAACATCTAGAATGTTCGAGTACATACCGGCCCCGACCGACTAGGTGACGATAGTTCGAGAAAGTTCTACAAAGTTCTAGTATCGAATTTTCTAGAACGATCGTGACTCGACTAGTTCTGCTACTCGATACTAGATGGCGCTAGTGGTAACTAATGTCGCCATGTACCAGGCATTAATTGTGGCGCGCAACAGTAACATCCCAGACGATTTTTCAAAACCCTTTGGGGATAAAAAGAGGGGATATAGTTTATACGAAAAATCTTATTCATTTGGTTAATAAACTTGAAACTTGGCAATATTTGGCTCAATAAATAATAAATAATGTCACTTTTAGTTTAAAAAAATACCCTTACAGAGGATTTAGGGGGTGACAAAGTTAATAGGCAAAGACATTAAAGTTATTAACCTAGACGGGACATAGCGAACAAAACCGTGATCCCATACTTGTTACATACCGGTAACGAGTCTCTCAGTCTAGTATGGTACGCCTGCGCGTGAAGTCGCATTGACGCATTCGTGTCCAACAAAAGAAAAATATTTTGTATGGAAATATGGCCGGGTTGCGCATTACGATACTGCAAATCTCGTTATGGTAATGGTAGAACAACTGGACCTACCTTCAGTTTATTTTCGTATGTATTATCTATATTTACTCAGTAATTAGAATAAAATAATTTACGTAGATAGATCTAGAAAATTTGCTTATTTTGTATTAAACGCCATCTATTGTTGAGTAGCTTTACTATAGTTGGGTAAAATGTCAGCTTAAGTGTTACCACTTTTTAACGAAATTTAAATAGTGGTGTGACAAAATATTCGATTCATTCAAGTAACATTCAGTTCAAAATCGATCCATGTTAAATTGATTTTTTAAAACAGGGTAATAATTATTAGTAGAATTAAAAACTAATTAAAAGTCGGAGTATACTGCCTTACAGAGATGTGATATTATATATCGATTTTGTTTTCGATAATATTCATTTAAATGTATGAATCTAAAGGTTATCTTAGGGAAACCACCTTTTAGACATAGAGTATATTTGTATTATAGGCACAAAGTTAGTTTAGGACACTTTAATTTTTTGTTTTAAACATTTGGAACGAAGACCCTTAATAATTATTCTTTCGCGTTACAATGGCGGTACGAGGGAGGCACGTGCCTCCCCCATTTATTAACCTACCGCGCAAGCGCGCGGTAGGATAATAAATACGCGTCTACGCAGTATGCGTGTGGGCAGTGGACTAGGCACCACAGAACACTATTACTCCTAGCGGAGCTGGGCACTGGTGCGAGGGGCGCGCGTTCCACGTGCCTTCATCGCAACGGCCTGGCGAGGGAAAGAGAGAGCTTATTCTCTATACCGTTCCGGAACGCGACCGCGTATTTTATTTTAAAATGTAAATAACTACTTAAAAACACACTGAAACCGATACTTTGTCATAGACGGAGATACGGACAATGAATAGTAGCGAATAAAATTGTAGAATATTTTTTCTGAGACAATTTTTGCCTAATTTGTTTAGTTTTCGATATTTATCTAACTGATTCGATTTATATTAGGTTCTTCAGGCACCACTGATCCGATTTTCAATCCACCGATTGAAAATCGTATCTGGCAACACTAGCCACACTGGCCATCTACCGAGCGATAGCTGAATCTAATTGAATAAATTGCCGCTCTAATTTGGCTATACTACGCCAGATGGCGTCACTGAGACATGGGATCACAGTTTTTCTAAGACATTTCTTTGCATGGCCCCTCTAGGTAATCTTAAATCTCTTTGTTAATAGGTTAGAAAAATATGTAACCCGCTGTCGGATTAACTCGAAACTCGGTGAAAAAGTAGGTATGTGTTTTAGGGTTTTTCAAAAATCGACTCCTACCAAGGTGGAAAAGGGTAATAAAGTTTAAGGGGTGGATAGCTGGGAAATATAGTAGGAAATGCTGTATCCACTAGCAGGAATAGCGCCACCAGTGATTCGCAGAGCACTGGCTCCAGCGAAAGAGCCAAAATGGTCTCCGACACACGACCCTTTGCACGACAACATCCTTGTGCCACAAAGGCTGAAAAGCCGAAACAGTTTTTTATTAAAGTGTGTCGTCCCACTCACTGATGAACCACCACAAGAAAGACGGAAGCTGTGGCGAGACAGTCCTTCCGTACCCAAAACGTTCGTTTCACCCGCTGAAGACCTCCCATCTGGACATGAGTAACCTTGGGTAACCTGAAAGTCTTTAAACAGACTCCGGACCCAGGTTGGCTGAAGCAAGGAAAACCTGTTCAGGAGGAGATAGACGACTCCGCCTTGGAGTGTAAATGTGGTGCTGTTCCACAAACGATGGGACACTAAGGCGATTGGCACACTGCTGCGTTTCACGCAGCGGTGTGCGGGAAACGGAGCCAAATTCCACGCGCGTGAGTGCGTTTTTATTGAATTTGTATGTAAAAAATCACGCGCGTGAGTGCGTTATCTGCGACCCGCTGCGTGATGCGGTGCAGTGTGCCAATCGCCTTAATATCGCGTCCTGCGTGTCAGCTGCACGTTACAGGAACTGGTGGACGCTGGGGATCAAGTCCCTAATTTAAAATGTATCACATTAAAGTGTTTGTACTACAATTATGTACTATTTGTACCTCTAAAGGTAAAGGAAGTATGTCAAGACGTCCCTGATCCCGCCACTTTGACGTCAAAGTTGCGGGACCTTCTGGAAGCGCTACTCAGAGGCAGGTAATTCACAACCAAAGACAGTACTACATATACAGGTATATACTCAATTTTCAATACAATTGTAAGTGCCAAATTCAAGATACCTACTGTGATAAAACATTGGTCCCGCCAATTTGATGATTCATGTTATCGCTGAATTCATTATGCCGCATTTACACAATCGCGCGAACCGCGAGGCGAACCAGGAGCCGAATCACGAACCCGCATGTGTAAACAGTGGGCTCGCTATTCGGCTCGTGGCTCGCCTCGCGATTCGCGTGATCGCGTTGGGAGCGGTTTTTCGGACGCGAATAAAAGGGCACGAACCGCGAACACGAACTTACTGTTTACACATTCGCCTGCATTCAGTTGAGTGCTAGCGCCCGACCCAACAGGACGTGTAGACAAAATGGAGTGGAGTGAAGGGCGAATTTTAGAATTCCTAGAACTGCATCAAAAGGAAGAGCTCATTTGGAACCCAAAACATCAAATCAAAATCAAATCAAATCAAATTATTTATTTGCTAGAATGTAGGTAAGATACAAATAAGGTCGTGAAGAATTAAAGTTGAGCCATACATTCTGCCCAAGATTAGACATGCAAAATTTAAATGAATGAATATGATGCTATAACTAGTAAAAGAATAAGAACATTTAAACACAATTATCGGATAGAAATTAACAGTTCAATACAATTAATAAATACTAGTCAAAATAAGATCAAAATGTCAAAATAGGATTAAAATGTCAAAATACAATTCAAATGTCAAAATACAATTCCAATGTCAAAATACAATTAAAATGTCAAACAAAATACAATAAAAAGTAGTTAGTCATTTAATTTAGTATTAAAAAATAAAAAAAGTCACTTTAGTCAAAACTTTCAAAATATTCTAAATTCAATTTATATAATTAACAGAATTTCAAAGTCTATAATAATCGGTCATTTAGAAAATCATTAATGGAGTAATAACATTTTTCCACCAGAAAAGCCTTAAGTTTGTGTTTGAAATGTTGTAATGTGTCATTTTTTATATAGTCCGGTAATTTATTAAATAGGATTGGTCCCATACAAATAACACTTTTCCTTAATAGTGCAGTTTTATAGCCACCGACATTTAAAAGGTTTTTATATTGGCTTCTCACGGGGCCTTTTCTGGTGTCCGAGACCTTAGTGAATAAGTTCGCATTTGTTTTAACAAATATTGCCATTTCCATAATAAATAATGACGGAAAGGGAAGAATTCTTAGAGACTTAAACAAAGGTTTGCAACTATCTGTGGGTTTAAGACCGCACATCGCTCTTACACAGCGTTTCTGAGCTTTAAACACCTTATCTCTTAGGCTACAGTTACCCCAGAAAATTATTCCAAACCTCAAGACCGAGGCGATCAAACCATGGTAAGCTATTAAAGCAGTTTTTGTGTCAACTTTTTTTGCCAAATTCCATAGGACATATGCTGCAGTGCTCAGCTTTTTGCACACTTCTTCGGCTTGAGGTTTCCAAGTTAATTGATCGTCTATTAGTATTCCCAAAAATTTCGCAACTTTGACTACTTTGATCTCTTCCCCATCATATTGTACGTTTACATTTGGTGGAGTTGTACGTTGGTGGAAGTGCATTACACTAGTTTTTTGCAAGTTTATTACTAGGTTGTTCTTATCAAGCCAGCTTATAATATTTTTTAAAGTGCTATTAATCTCTTGCGCATAACGAGTAATATCAGTACATTTCACGAGTGCTGTACAGTCATCGGCAAATAAAACCATAGGATGCTGTATTTGACGTGGCAGATCGTTTATATACAGCAAAAATAGGGGCGGCCCTAATACACTGCCCTGTGGTACACCGAACCTAACTATTTTGCCTTCAGCAATCGCAATCATAAAGACAGACAAAAGATATACGATGCATGGAACCGTATATCAACTAGTATGAGATTGCCAGTCAGCAACTTAAGGTGAAAGCGCCAGGGTAGCCCGCGAAATTCAATTTTTTTTAGGTTTTTTGCAATTTGCTGGTCAGTATTAAGTTGTACGATGATTAAAATATGATTCGCGGTCGTAACAAATATGTATTTACAGAATTATAATCATTAAAGTCATCAACACAACTCTCTAAGACCATGTAATCCCCAAGAATGACTATTTCATGAAATAGTCATTCTTGGGGATTACATGGTTAAGTCATTCTTGGGGATTACATGGTTAAGACCATGTAATCCCCAAGAATGACTATTTCATGAAATAGTCATTCTTGGGGATTACATGGTCTTAGAGAGTTGTGTTGATGACTTTAATGATTATAATTCTGTAAATACATATTTGTTACGACCGCGAATCATATTTTAATCATCGTACAACTTAATACTGACCAGCAAATTGCAAAAAACGTAAGAAAATTTGAATTTCGCGGGCCACCTTAGAGCTTCCCCCTTAAAATTAAAGAAGAATTTTTACTTTAAATTAAATTTTTTACTTTAAATTAAAGATTTTTTTTTTACTTTTTTACGCAGGATACCTATCTAAATAATTGTATAAACTCATTAGATATTTAGATGTAGCGCGCATGCCGCAATTATTTCCACGTCCTCCATGTTCGTGTTGTGGTTCGTGTCGTGGTTCGTGTGCGATTCACCCCGCGAATGTGTGAACAGTAGTTCGCGACGGGGCTCGTATACGAATGGTTCGTCGAATAGTTCGTCGAGCCACGAGGCGAATAGCGAGCACGATTGTGTAAATGCGGAGTTATGAACATCGTTAGAGCTCGTGCAAAATCAAATGTGGAAACTTAGTACTTCCTAAGTACCTACCTACATGAAAGTGTGTAATTTTTATATTCATAACCTAAGTACCTACATCAAAAGTTATCTATCATTCATCATTATCTTTGAAATAATAATAAAATAAATAATTGGGGACTTGATCCCGTCATCTTGACGCTCACTATTTGTAAATTGTAACCATCAAACGATCAAATCTCTTCCCGTGTTGGGGTGGCCTATTTTTAACGGTGAACCACACGCTGCACGCAATAGGCTATTTGACAATGTAAAAAATAAGGTCATCATTATTGACACTCGTATAGATTATCGCTTTTAAAATCGATTTGCATTAATTTTACTACAATACAATGTATTATTAAAAAAAAAAAAACCCGAAAAAACTTCATCTTTTTAAATCTGGCGCCACGTAATCGAAAACGGTCTGGATTGGCTGAACTTAAGATGACGTCATGATTTAGTAAATTTCTGTCTATCGTTGACAGAACAGATGACTTTTGTCTAGTATCTCGACCGTTTCAACGGTTGTTTTCGTGAATCGTGCGTGACGTCACGACGGCATATTGTTAAAGATAGCGTTTTGGCGGCTTATTTAAACAGTACATTTTTATTTACTATTTTTTAAAAGAAATACATTATGCAATGGGTTTTTGTGGGCTCGTTAGACACCATTAAATAATCTGAGATGTTTATCAGAAACCAGTCAAATAGCCTATTGCTATTATGTCGTAAACAATGCGCAAGGCAAGGTAGGTAGTGGGTGTGGGGTATCTGCTTGTAGCTCAAGTAAAACATCAAAAAAAAAAGGTACCGTCAAACTGGGTGACTATGTGTCACATTTCAAGGTTATGTCGTGATAACAAAGCCAAATTAAATGAATTCGATAAGAAAAAAATACACTTATCGACGATGAAGTGACAAGAACCTTTATCTACCAGAACATAATTTTACAGGAAACGAAAAAAACGTTTTATTTATTTTAAACGCAAGGTATGAAAAATATTATTATTGGTTATACATATATTATACAAGGAGCGGGTATAGTAGGATATAACCAATAATAATATTTTTCTTAACTTGCGTTTAAAATAAATAAAACGTCTTTTTCGTTTCCTGTAAAATTATGTTCTGGTAGATAAAGGTTCTTGTCACTTCATCGTCGTTATGATCTTTATTTATTAATTTTACTATTTTACACCACTATTTAAAGTAACATAGGTACCTACTTTAGAAAAAAAAAAAAACGGTTTTAACATTTAGTTTTTCACCAATTCTGGAATTCGAAAAAGCCCTCTTTTTACAAGCTTTTATTTAGCTTGCACTGTTCGTATGTAAGTATGAATATAAGTTGTCCGTCAAAATTTGCAAACCATTTTTCGACCATTTGTTGGTAGGTATCCGATTGAGCTGAAATTTTGCATAGGTAGGTACCTACACCTTTAGTTCTGGTAACAATACAATGTGCAATACTCAATATTGTAATAATACCTTAGTTACCCGAGGGCCACGAAATGCGACGCTCCAAGCGAATTCGCCTTGCGCTGCAACTCTGCAAGCGTCAGCGTCGAGCGTCAAAAACAAAATGTATGTCTAATAACTACGAGGCCACGAAGTAGCGCAGCAGCAAAATTTGCTACGAGCGAATTTGCACGAGCGTTGGATGATCCGACGCGCGTTTTTTATGAGCATCGAAAACAATTGTATGAGAAAATTTGACAGCGACATTTTCACTTGTAATGTCGACGCGTGCTCACTCTGTACTCACAGAGCATGTAACCTTTTTCTGTACTGAACTGATTCATCTCCACACCGACGTACACGCTACAGGCGAATACTTGAAGTTCGTGGCCTTGCTTTTGACGCTTAGAAATGACGCTTGTAGCGAATTGACGCCTCAAGCGTGCCGTTATTTTCGTGGCCGAGGCATTAGTCCGGTTCGACGTCAACGAAGACAAAGAGTATTTAATTTATTATTAGTTATTGTTTTCGAGTAACCTTCAAATGGTAAGGAAACAATAAACTGACCAATCTCTGCAATTATTAGCGTGTGCGTTACCCCAGCCAGATATTGTCGAAAATCGTCATCTAAGTGCAATAGATAATTAGATATACAGCTTCTGTAAATGGTAAGCACATTTTTGAATTTGGTAAAGTGGTCGTTTTTTAATTATTTGATAAAAACAGTTCCGGCTGGAGTAACGTTACCCCAGCCAGATCTTTTGTTTTATAACGGATATATTGAAATAAATTTTATCTAAATAATTAGATATCAATTTGAAATAAATGGTACTTACAACTTAATTTGTATTTGTATTTGCTATGGTTGCGAAGATATTTAAAATCCTGCTGGGGTAACGTTTGCACGACTGCTGTATCTTGGAATTGACTAAACGGATGATTATAATTTTTTTACAGGACATCTGGCTAATTAGTTATAATTTGTTACGCAATAAAAGAATCCACAAAAATGCACCGTTTTGAAGTTATTTTAGTAAATAGAAATCTGCTTTAATAGGTCCTAGCACTTCCAATAAGCGCTCCAAAGAATAACTTGAAACGTTATTATATAGGTAATTACTGTCTGTAAATGGTACTGAAGTTTCATGAGTATCCTATACGTAATTAAAAAGTTATAAAGAAAATTCAATTTGTTCCGGCCACGGCGCGCAGCCGAGTTATTTGACGACCGATTAACCGAGTTTCCTGTAGTGGTAACTGAATCTTATATCAATAATTAGATATACAGTTCAATTATATACCTGTGAAATTTCAGACTCTCACACTAATTAATTAACGAGATAATCGGTAAAACATATTTATGCGCGGTAACCCGACCAAATCTAGGATGTTATAAAAAAGCGGCCGCGCAATACATTATACCAACCTTCTAAAACTTACAGGATAATACGTGAGAATAATACGTGTTTGGTACAGACGGGTACACAAGTGGTAAAGTAAAACATAGTTATAATTAAATATTTTTGTATCTACAGATAGAATAATCATTTCAAAAATAATAATGAGTAGGTAATAAAAAATATGGAGTACTTACCTACCTATGTAGATGATGATGATCATATACAGATATTAATTAAGGTTTATAATACATGTTTAAATATTTGTATGCCAGTCCATGGCGAAACATGTAAGATCATAACTTTATTTATAAGACCTTAATGTACCATGTTTTAAAGCAAATAAATAGTTTCTATTCTAAGGTAAGTAAGTGTATATAAATTAACTTCAAAAATAATCACAGATTTTTTTAATGGACTAATAAGCAACGTTGCTTGCTTAGCTGAAATTAAAATGAAGAACTAATAAACACCTTCACTATTTTCACTGTGTTGTGCTTAGCGTTCCGAATAAGTTAAAATAAAATAGTTGTAGCCATATTTAAAATTAAGTTTTATTGTAAAAAATCACAGATGAACAATAATAAAATGGAATAAAATCACAGTGCAGTAAGTACCTACTAACATATTTTATAGTAGGTAGGTAGGTGCTACTGTTTTTCTAATCTGATTTTAAAAATCACAAATGTCTTACGTAAAGATAGCCGTATTTTTAAACTAAGTTTTATTGTATGAAAATAAAAAATCTACAATAGTAAAAATAAACGACATAACAATTCAGTCAAGTTCTTAGAATACTTACTTTTTGACACAGTACAAAGTCAAGCTAAGTCTTATTGCATACAAATCACAGAGCAATTATATAATATCAAGATGCTTCTACTACTTACAACAGGTATACTTTTTACACATTTTTTTTAACTAGCCTATTATCGTAGACAGAGTAAACTATAGACTGCTGCATATCTTCTTTTTCATTCGCACAAGAAAAAGAGAAATATATTAACGTCACTAGCAAAGAAAAGAGACAGAGTAAGAATATTTCTGTCCCTTACTGCGTGTCGGCTAAGCACATCAATGTGCACAACAAGTTTGACGTTTATGAATGAAATAATAAAAACTACACCGCGATTAAACGGAAAATAAGATCTTTTTCGTGCTTAATTCAATAATAGCACATTTGCACAACTGTGAAAATGGTAAGGTGCAGTGTAATAAGCTGTAAAAATGACAGTATGATGAAGATTGCTGGAATTTTTTGTCCCTTTCGGTGACACGGATACCATGAGTCTATAGATTACTCTGTCTACGCCTATTACAGTGTCCCACTCCTGGGCAAACGCCTCCCCTTTGATTTTCCACTCTGCTCTGTTTAAAGCCACCTCTTCTCTTTTTACACAACATAAATGAAAAACATACATAACATATTACATAGGCCTATACTTACCACCTATCTATACCATGTATCGTTATTATGTCATATTAAAATGAAAAAAAAATCCTTTACCTAAATACATGCCTAATATAAAATTAACTAAAAACTAATTATGCGCAATTTGTACCTTGTAAATTGGTAAGTAAGTAGGTACCCACCTCATCGATAGAATGGTTAAACGTAGGTAGGTAGATATAAGAATGGCATAGTGGATACTTACTTTGAACAATTTAAAGTTTATTTAAAACATTTAGTATGGTAAGTTTAATTTTTCAATTAAACTAATTTTATTCGTGACTGTACCAACTTTTAAGGACAATAATGCTAATAATTTTAGAAGGTTGGTATAATGTATTGCGCGGCCGCTTTTTTATAACATCCTAGATTTGGTCGGGTTACCGCGCATAAATATGTTTTTCCGATTATCTCGTTAATTAATTAGTGTGAGAGTCTGAAATTTCACAGGTATATAATTGAACTGTATATCTAATTATTGATATAAGATTCAGTTACCACTACTGCAGGAAACTCGGTTAATCAGTCGTCAAATAACTCGGCTGCGCGCCGTGGCCGGAACAAATTGAATTTTCTTTATAACTTTTTAATTACGTATAGGATACTCATGAAACTTCAGTACCATTTACAGACAGTAATTACCTATATAATAACGTTTCAAGTTATTCTTTGGAGCGCTTATTGGAAGTGCTAGGACCTATTAAAGCAGATTTCTATTTACTAAAATAACTTCAAAACGGTGCATTTTTGTGGATTCTTTTATTGCGTAACAAATTATAACTAATTAGCCAGATGTCCTGTAAAAAAATTATAATCATCCGTTTAGTCAATTCCAAGATACAGCAATCGTGCAAACGTTACCCCAGCAGGATTTTAAATATCTTCGCAACCATAGCAAATACAAATACAAATTAAGTTGTAAGTACCATTTATTTCAAATTGATATCTAATTATTTAGATAAAATTTATTTCAATATATCCGTTATAAAACAAAAGATCTGGCTGGGGTAACGTTACTCCAGCCGGAACTGTTTTTATCAAATAATTAAAAAACTATCACTTTACCAAATTCAAAAATGTGCTTACCATTTACAGAAGCTGTACTTATATCTAATTATCTATTGCACTTAGATGACGATTTTCGACAATATCTGGCTGGGGTAACGCACACATTATTAGCACGCGATAGGTGGCGATAGATCTCATGTACAGTCAACAAAAGAGATAAGTAGGCAGGATCGTCGGATAGTTCAAGTTTAAACCTGCTTCTTCTTTTACCTAATAGGACCTACCTTAAGTATAAAATGTGTAAAAAAACCTAAACGAAACGATACCTACCTAGTAATAAAAACCGGCCAAGAGCGTGTCGGACTCGCGCACCGAGGGTTCCGTAATATCATGTTTTTAATTTTTCATCGGCGAGGCCTATATTTGTTAGAGAATTTTAACACTGCGCACTGCTGTGTAGAATATTGCAGTATTAGGTCATCGCTGTCTCTTGACCGATAGTGGAACTAGTGTAACTTTTGTTGATGATTTCTGAAAAAGTGTGCTATTTAGAGGCATCGTTTTATTTTTCCTGTAATCTTTACATAAACTTATATCACATAGAATTATTTCAGATTTTTCTCTTTGCAAACTTCGGAGGAAAACCAAGGTAACCGACATAGCCCGAAGAATTGCCAAACTTAAGTGGCAGTGGGCAGGGCACATTGCTCGCAGAACAGATGGCCGATGGGGCCGAAAGGTTCTGGAGTGGCGACCACGTACCGGAAGACGTAGCGTTGGAAGGCCTCCCACAAGGAGGACCGACGACCTTGTGAAGGCCGCAGGAACCCGTTGGATGCGAGAAGCACAGAACCGGTTGAAGTGGAAGTGCTTGGGGGAGGCCTATGTCCAGCAGTGGGCGTCTTTCGGCTGAAATGATGATGATGACGATGAAACTTCGGAGATAAGGGGGCTGTATTTTTTTTTACATTTTTCATCAAAAGTCGAAAACTATGCGGCCTAAAAAAAAAAAGAAAAAAGGTTCGAGAATGTGCAAACTGCGCTCTTTCATAATATATGATACCATGCCCTAGTAGCCCCACTTCAAACTTTTCAGATTGCAAAAAAAAAGAAAATTATTATTTCTTTCTTATTTGCAAAATAGTAATTTTATTATTATTTATCTTGTATCTCAAAGTAACAATTTCTAAGATCAAGCTTTCAATTCAAGTTCAACAAATATTGTAGTTTGATTATTTTTTTATTTTCTGGTAGCAAAAATAATGGTACCTACTCCTTCAGTCTGAAGAACCTCGAGTGTGGGTCGCCGGAGGCTGAAAACATGAACGCACGGATTTGTTAGCAGGAGTCTAAATAATTAATTTGTATGTACTTATTATTGTATGTCTTTATTTTTATTAATACCTAATTGTTTAATTACAAAATAGTTGGGTAAACGTCATCTAAAACTATTCCAAATTTCAAGTTGATATCATTACCTAGTACTTAGTTCTTGAGATATCCAGCTGTGACAGACTGAGTCTCACTAAGGGTTCCGTTTTACCATTTTGGTACGGAACCCTAAATACCCTAATCTAAAACTATTCCAAATTTCAAGTTGATATCATTACCTAGTACTTAGTTCTTGAGATATCCAGCTGTGACAGACTGAGTCTCACTAAGGGTTCAGTTTTACCATTTTGGTACGGAACCCTAAAAACCCTAATCTAAAACTATTCCAAATTTCAAGTTGATATCATTACCTAATACCTAGTAGGTACTTAGTTCTTGAGATATCCAGCTGTGACAGACTGAGTCTCACTAAGGGTTCCGTTTCACCATTTTGGTACGGAACCCTAAAAACCCTACGCGTTTTGCCAGAGGAAAAATAGTACGACACTATCCTCTGGCTCATCATGAGTCTTAAAAAATCTTAGGTAGGTACCTATGCACAACCTACTAGGGCTACTAGGTATCTGCCCAGTGCCCACTAATACGCTTTCGCGCAATCGTAGTGACTTTTTTGGAGGTTTAGTAGGTTGTTTTTTTTTCGTAAAAAGTTTTTATTTTTCACTTTTATGTTTATATTATAAACCCACACAAATACGTATAATACTACTTGCTATGTAAATATCAGTGACAGGAAGTTATTATAACATCATCAATATAAACTAAGTGGCAAAATACTTACGTGTTATTGAAACTATAACTCAAAAACTATACCTATAAAAAAATATTTTGCAAATCGGCTTATATAAATAACGAAGTTCTGAGGAAACAAAAAAATCAACCTAATTGAGAACCTCCTCCTTTATCTAAAGTCGGTTAATAATCTAAAACAAGGTTGTCAACTACACAAAGGAACGAATTTCCTAGCATGTCTCAATAAAGGAAGTTCGCTATTTATTGCTGAAGTTTGCCAATACTAAAGAACATCTAAAGTTGCCTCTTATCTAAGAGTAGGTAATGGTAGGTATTTATATTTATTGCAGGCGTCGCGTCGTCGTCGCGGCCACAGCACGCCGAGGCAGCCTGCCTGACTGGCCGTCACCTTGAGGTTCTGACCTGTTATTGCGTCACATAATCATACATATTAAAATGGAGGGCGACGTGTTTTTTCCGCAACATCATGTATTTTAAATCTAAACATATTGAACAGTATAAATCGTCTGTTGATTTTTTCAAGTTTTGCTTCGCAAATACAGGCTGGCGGGGACATCGACGCGCTGACTGGCTGGCAGGGACATCGACGCGCTGACTGGCTGGCAGGGACATCGACGCGCTGACTGGCTGGCAGGGACATCGACGCGCTGACTGGCTGGCAGGGACATCGACGCGCTGACTGGCTGGCAGGGATATCGACGCGCTGACTGGCTGGCAGGGACATCGACGCGCTGACTGGCTGGCAGGGATATCGACGCGCTGACTGGCTTTCAGGGACATCGACGCGCTGACTGGCTGGCAGGGACATCGACGCGCTGACTGGCTGGCAGGGACATCGACGCGCTGACTGGCTGGCAGGGACATCGACGCGCTGACTGGCTGGCAGGGACATCGACACGCTGACTGGCTGGCAGGGACATCGGCGCGCTATGTGTTACCATGGATTCAGTACATGATTCTGAACCCGTTGCGTTGAATGTTTTTGTTGGTTATTAATTAGGAAAAAATTAGCAGTTCCATTTATTTTGCATAAGTAAGTAGGTACCTATTGTACTTTTCTATAAAAGAGCAGATTCTTTTTTGATAACCGACCAAAAATTTCAACGCAGCGGGCTTCAGACGCTACGCTAGGGGGTCTACAATCATGTGCTGAATTCATGGTTATAGTTTGCGCGTCGCAGTCCCTGCCTCCCTGACCCAAGCCAAAAATATGCTAAGAACTAGCTAGACATTACGGCAAAATGATCTGTTGCCTGAAGGTGAATGCCATGACTGTAGAAATTAAAAACACTTTTTAACAAAAAAAAAAAACCATGTCCAAAAAACTACAAACTCTACAAAGTGACATCATCATCATCTATCTGACCTCCACAACCCAGTTACTGGGTAATACGATACGACCCCTTGGTAAGACTGGTTGTCAGACTTTCGGGCTTCTGACTACCCGTAACGACTGTCAAAGATCCACGAATGACAGCCGGGACCAAAGGCATAACGTGCTTTTCGAGGCACGGAGGGGTCACGGTACTCAGTTTAGTTTAGTAACTCGGTTTAGTTTTTTGCCACCGACTTCCGAAATTAAAGTTATTTTTCACTTTGTAGTTTTTTTGGAAGACGGTTTTATTTTGTTAAAAGGTTTTTATTTCTCGCTTTTTAATGGGTCTGCTAACTGCTTATAATTTATCTAAGTCGCAATGTCATAGTGTCAACTTGCTCATCGCCTTTTACAAAATATTGCTTTTCCCGATGCAGATTGTTGAGGAGTTCTCCTGGTATTTTACCGTCAGCTCCATTTCACCATTCGCATTGTGACGAGCATAAATTGCTTAGTAACCATATTAAAGTACTTAATCGAATCGGAACCCGTGAAATATTTATCATTGAGTAGTTCCTATGGCCGTTGTGATCTTCATCATCAGCTTCACTTTACCAAATGATAATTTCCGAGAGCAAATGCTCAAGTTAGGTAAGTACTTTAAAAAAAAATACCCAAATCGCTATAGGTTTGCCTATAAAATTAGAAGGTTTCCCTCAATTTCCATGGGATCAGATTCCAACTTGATGGCAATTGGGACCACCTTGAGTAGATATATCCTTTCAAACAAAAAAAAAATAAAATATGGACCTATTTTATTTTATTTTTTGTTTTTTTGTTGTCAATTGACGGAGAAATCGGTGAACATGGTGAACATACATAAAAAAAAACAAGTCGAACATTTCCTTTTTGGAAGTCGGTTAAAAAGGGTTTTGAACGTTTTCGATTGTGAGGAATTGTAATTTAGACTGCCAGCTAGGTAGTTTAAGATTTTTTTTTTTTTATCTATTTTTTTTTTTTTGTCAGTGACAATTCAACTGGAAATAAACTTCCTCTTCCTACTATATAGCGGCGACTTGTCTCTAAGGTCGCACTTCTCTGACAGATATTTTTGTTTTTTTCTGTTAGGTACCTACTACCTAACTACGTTTTAAGTAGTAGGTAAAATAATATGTAAGTACCTACCTAGCTAACCTAATTTTCTTATAGTAGGTACTGTTTACTTATAGTACCCGTAGCTAGTTGCTTCAAGTATTGTATATTATACTAGCTTCTGCCCGCGACTTCGTCCGCGTGAAATTTCTTGTACCCCCACCCCGTCGCGTCGCAACACTTCGTATTCGCTTACCGTTCACTCTGAGTTTTTTTCTTTTTGCTCGGCTCCTAAGAGTCATAGCGTGATGTTAAATAGCCTATAGCCAGCCTTCCTCGATAAATGGACTACTCAACACTAAAAGAATCATTCAAATCGGACCAGTAGTTCCAGAGATTAGCGCGTTCAAACAAACAAACAAACAAACAAACTCTGCAGCTTTATAATATTAGTATAGATAGTATAAATTGTTGCTTAGGTAGCTATGTAGGTATCATAATCAGTCTATGTTTCCACTCCTGGGACACCAGGCCTCCTCTATCTGTGGGAGGGAGTGGTCCATAATCCACCACTCGCGCCCATTGTGGGTTGGTGGATGTCACATAATGTTTTCGAATTTTTTGTTCTAGCACATGCCGTTTTCTTCACAATGTTTTCCTTCACTGTTTTGAGAACAGTGGTCAAACGTGCTTGGCTTTGAACCCACGACCTAGATTCAACTCGTAAATAGTATATGCTGTGATGTAATCGACTAAAGTGCATAAACATCATGACGCGATATTTTTTTCTGGAACTCCTTATGAATTTTTTGCTTAATCACTATGACATGACGAGTGTTAGACGTGATACGAACAGAGGCTCTGCCGTTCGTGATTCGTTTAGTTTAGGTTGGGTCTGTGACCGATAAAATGAGTAGATACAAACTGAGTTCAATATTTATTTAATTCATACGGATTACCAATTTATAAAAATATAAAAGACTAATGTATAGATCCGAGGGGAAATTCTCGTAATTTTTAGAACGTTTACAGTCTCTGACCTGCCTCAATCTGTCAAAAATACCTCTAATTTCCCTACATTTTTTCACAATAAGCACAGCGTGCCGTTTTTTTTAATTTAAATAAATATGATATCTAAATTCAGCAACCGCCTACGATATTCCGTCATGCATAAAGGTAGTTTTTCATACAAACCATAAAACAGGCAACAAACCAGGCCAAACCTCGTTCACGAATTCTCAAGGCAATTTTCCAGAATCAATCTCGTAGGAAGACATTCTCGTTCGAAACCTCAACCATATTTTTCGACATTACAACGCATTAGTCTCCAGACACGCATATTGCCGGTAAATTACGAGTAAGTAGGTGTATCTCTAAGAACAAAGTGTTTGACCCTTTACGGTAGGCTTTCCTATGTAGGTATGTATGTATGATGATAACCTATGCCACAAAATAGATAATAATACGTACGTACCTACGGACCCCTATATTCCTTCCCGCGTCGCCTTCCTTCCTTGTAGATCTATTATATCTTTGCAGAATGCTTAGGACATTGACCTCAAATAGCTAGCAGGTATGTTGGTAGATATCAGTGTACCTACTTACCACCTCGTGTCCTCATATAAAACCTTTCCAATAATTATGTAGGTATTTTTTGTCTTGTTTGTGTAAGTAAGTAGGGAAACGTACCTACTAGCGTCATTTGGGTCAACAACTTGGGTCTCCGTCCCCGCATTTCTGTTAAAAGTCGTCGGACTTTGTACCTACATAGGTACAATACAAAGCAAGCACATCGAGCTACTACAATCTGTCAAGATTTTCAAGGTTCAAAGTTGATTGGGAAAATTTGTCAGTTTCGGGTAGCTTGATGTGCTGGCGTCTGTACCTACCTTAACTCAGGATTCACTGATAATCAGCACGGTATAGTCTACCTACTAGAGAAGTTTGAGCATACCTAATAATTCTTGTGGTCACCTTGTGCGACAGTCTCTATGTGCTTGTCTATTAGTAGGAACCACCAGTCATCTGATGACTGGCCGCAAAACGATATTTTTACCAATTAGGTAAAGGCACATGTTGTTAGAAAAAGAAATCACAAACACATCACTTTTCACAGCCGTAATAGCACAGTATAAAGTATGTCTTTATACTGTGGTAATAGTGACTTTACAAAATAAATCTGTGTTACGTAAACCTGTTATCTAAGTAGGTAATATATGTAAGTACGTATTTAAAATAAAAATAGTCATTATGATTTAGTGATTATTACGTTAACGAGTCCAATTAAACGCATAGGTATCTACTTACTTATTTAATGACTAGCTGACCCGGCAAACGTTGTTTTGCCTTAAAAATTATTTCTAGCTGCCCGGCGCGGCGCTATCGTTCGCGTGGTGTCCAACCCCTTAGCCTATCCTACTCCTACCCTCCTCCTACACTACTCCTACCCTACTCCTACACTACTCCTACCCTACTCCTACCCTACTCCCACACTACTCCTACCCTACTCCTATAAGTAAATAAAAGTATTAAATACTATGTCCGTCTAAAACCGGATAAAAAGCCGGATCGTATGTCCGTCTCCTGGTTCTAAGCTACCTTCCCACCAATTTTCAGCCAAATCGGTTTAGCCGTTCTTGAGTTATAAATAGTGTAACTAACACGACTTTCTTTTATATTTATAGATTATAATCATTATCATTACTTTTTTAAATAACACAGACATAAGTATCAGAGTTAATAATACACATGATAATGTTTTAAAGATCACAATTATGTTTTCTTTAGTACTATATCGTCCCAATAGATGTCGTTACGTGTTTCCACTTATTGCAATAAAAAGTTGTTATAGAATGCTTTAAATTGATTATATCTTTTGATAGACTGAAGCGATTGCGATGAAACAAAGACTAATCACTACTCCGAGTTCTACACTATATTTGAGTATAAAAATGAGCCATATTGGTTTGGTACTTTTGACGTTGAACCTGTTCAAATTAAAAATCTGTCACATCCAAACAGACAAACCGACAAACAGACAAAAATTCCAAAAGTTTATGAAATGGCATCTGTTGGTTATCCTTTACCACTCTACCTATTTTTTTTTTTTATATTTTCAATGTACAGAAACGCCTCGTCTACAGATTTATTATATGTATAGATAGAAGATATAGATAATAATCATTTATTTCATAAGCCTAGGTACTAAGGAGAAAAAAGGGTTAACAATGCATTACTTAAATAAGTAAGTTAGATCCATAATTCCTTATAGTAATTAAGCTAAGTACCTACCTGACACCCAAACTAGGACATGTTCTGTATCTCAGGCACTATCAGTCTCAGGAGTCAGTGTTCCTATTCCTAACCAATGATATATTTATATTACGTCATGTTCCTACCTAACTGCCGTCATATTTGTGAAGCCTAACTTTTACAAATAATGAAGTCAAAAAGAACTAGATCTTACAAATAATGAAGTCAAATAAGAAGAAAAAAAATATAAAAGAAATAAATGTGTGTGTGGAGCAAAGAGATGATATAACCATCGTTATAAAAATTATATATAGTAAACTGTATAGGAAACTTTATGGGGTATATATACCCATTTTACCCTTTGATGTACCCCACTCTATTCGTACTGGGTATGGTGGGGTACAATCAACTCGGGGTGAGACGGGAATTTGCACTAGTGTCGTACGTGGTGAAACTGCTCCGAGGCATAGAGCACAACCCGAAAGTGCTGCAGCGGTTGCACTTGTACGTACCCGATCGTTATGTGTGGAGGCGACGCCCCCCCCCACTGCTGGTCGTACCATCAGCCAGGACCAACTTGCTGGCCAAAACCCCTCTGACTCGAGCAATTCGCATCATTAATTTTATTCAGGTCGAAATTGATATAATTATTTACATGTCACTGGGGTGAATTCGCAAAAGTACTATTGTTCACAATATGTTACAAACAATAACCTTTATTTTTAATTATGTGTGCGTGACTTGACTATCGCATTAGGTTTAGACCTGTAATGGTAGTTTTAAGGCATTTAAATAAATAAATAAATAAAGTCTTTGGTGTGAAGAGATTTAAATTAGGTAGGTAGTAAAAATAAAATCCTAACGTAATCATAACGTTTGGCCCTTGGTAGGCATAGCTGCCATCGAGATCTCTGTTCAAAAACCCACCTTGTATAAGTAGGTATTGTATGTAGGTATCTACTTGGAGAGACTAGATCAAAGTGTTCTCTCAACAAATAGGTACATTCGGTACACGTTTCTTGATGGCTGTTGTGCAAATAAGGCTGTACCTATTACATACGGGCACTATAATTTTAACTTACCCATGTTAGGTTGACCTTGCATTGCAAGAGTAGCACTTACAAGACATACCTACTTTGAAAGATTCTGTGCAAATACATACTTGACTTCTGTCTTGCCGTTTATCAAAGTAATATTACCAAGTAAATGACGAGGTACTTGATCAGATTTCAAGTAATTACCTTACCATCTACCTACCTATTTTACATTTTTGCTACAGGTAGGTACATACTCGTCTAAGAACACAGGTACTTGTACTATTTATTCTGTGACACAGGTAGGTACACATTTCTACTTCGGCTTTGGTCTGGATTAGCAGATACCTCATTAGGCCTTGGTATTATTTTAACATTTGATTAAGTAGGTAGACAGTACGACGTAGGAGTGGTGTACTCACCACTCAATAATATCCTCCTGACCGAATTTAAGTCACGGGCGGCCATGTCAGTCTTAACGGAGACTAGCCAAGTACGCAGGAGATATTATAGTGTACAAGTATGTATGCAGACACGGGGGCGTTACACCACCAAGTTCCAAATTCCGGGCAATGGAAGCACCATTGCTACTGAGAAATTCCTAATAGATAAAACCCAACACAGCCCGACGATCTGGGAATAGGTAGAACCTAGAACCCTACGATCAGTAATCGCGCTTGCGACGACGCGTGACGGCAATGGCCAACGGGGCAGTCAGTCCAATCATACCTGAACACACATTCACCAAGAAGAGGTATATGAAAGCTTATGTCAAAGAATTAAAAACATAAATACATAAATGTTTAGTTTTCCGAGAAATTTGTTATTATGACGCAAGCGGAATTCCAAACGGGTTTGACAACATTGGTAAATAGAAAATATAGGTATTATGGTAGTATGTATATTATGTATATGTTTGTATCTGCATGTGCTTCGTGGATTATAACTTATGATGTAAGTAGGTATAGCATTTTATGGAAATACTTCAAAGTCAGGAAATAGAATTTAGGACTTCAATATAAAATTCAAAATCCTGACTGACTGATTATCAACGCACAGTAAACCGCTGGTCCTAGAGACATGAATTTTGGAGGGTGTGTTCTTTTTGAAGAGTAGGTAGGTATCCAGTTATATCCGCAGAAGAAGGGGTTTTTGGAAATTCAACCTTTAAGGGGGTGAAAAGGGGAATTTTGTTTGTAGGTATGAAAAATCTTATTCCTTGACTTAATAACCTTGAAACTTGGCCCGAATACAATCATATCTAAGTAAATTGTGAGGTTTGGCGTTTTTTGTTTTTCTGAACTACCCCATGAAGAGGGATTGGGAGGTGTCAAATTTTGTATGGAAGAATTTTAACGCGCGGTCCAATTAACTCAAAACGACCAAAAATAAAGAATAACGAGTATTATGGTTTTTCGAAAATTTAGATTTTCGAAAAACCCTGATACTTTCACGTTAAAGGGGTACTAACGGGGTCAAAAGTTAATTTTACAGGTGAAGACTTTACTGCGTCTGCGTGGCTTGATTAACTGGAAAATTGGTATAAACAATCTTTGAGTCAAGTTATGCCCCCCCCCTTTTTGTCCCCATCTCGTTGAAAGGTTTTCGAAGAAACAAACTTCGATGATACGGCTTTCGCACTCAAGTAGGTATTCCATAAAAAGAGGGGATACAGTTTATATGAAAACTCTTATTAATTTGGTTAATAAACTTGAAACTTGGCAATATTTGGCTCAGTAAATAATAAAGATTGTCACTTTTTGTTTAAAAAAAACCCCCCACACAGAAGATTGACACAGCTAAAATAGATTAGAAAATATTATGTAACCCGCTGTCGGATTAACTCGAAATTCAGTACTACTAAAACAAAAAATTAAAAAAGTATGTGGTATTAGAGTTTTTCAAAAAT
Source organism: Oligia fasciuncula (assembly GCA_963082905.1). Classification (NCBI taxonomy): domain Eukaryota; kingdom Metazoa; phylum Arthropoda; class Insecta; order Lepidoptera; family Noctuidae; genus Oligia; species Oligia fasciuncula. Next base: position 11,017,026 of record OY720393.1, on the reverse strand, counting down.
CGACTCGTACCAAGGTGGAAAAGGGAGTGCATTTTACTGCTTGCTTGCAACTCGAAAATGGGTATAGGTCTTTGAGTCTAGTTATGAACACATCCCAAACGATTTTTCAAAATTCCACCCCTGTGGGGGTGAAAAGCGGGGATACCGTTTATTTAAAATCTGATCCCTTTGATCTATAAACTTAAAAATTGGCCCGAATACTTATATATTTATCTAAATAAATGATAAAGATTTTCGAAATTTTTAGAGGAATGTACGAATTTCACGCGGATGAAGTCGCGGGCAGCAGTGCGATTCTGTAACCATCTCACCACAGAACCTATGCCACAAACTGGCTTCTTTTCCGACACGTTATAATAGCGCAAGACGGCATAATTTAATATTTTTGCGGAGCTTACGTACGCTGTCAAAACAAGAGCGTGATTGCTGGCCGGTAAAGTAAACTTCGGTTGATATTGAGCATTTGCTCATGACCGCGGCGCGCGTGCCCCGCCCACAAGGCCCTTCTAACCTTCTTTTATCTGTTCTGTGCATCTCACCATGAAAACTTAGGTGAAGTGAGCGTGGAGTGAGCTGTCAATAGTGTCAATTACTAGCAAAACAAACTCACTTCACCTAAGTTTTCACGGTGAGATTTTTACAGAATCGACCGGCTGAAGCTATCTTTTAATAAGGTCTAGGCATCGGGTTAATGATAAGGGTTAGGAAACTGTCTTGCAGTGATATCGGTAGAAGGCATTATTTTTTATTATTTTGGCATCTAAGTACATAACAAGTTTACGTAACATTTATTTACAAAGACATCAATTATAATTTACGAGTGTGCATGGAACCTAAGATAGAAACACGCTTGTACGATACGACTGCATACAGAAAGCACAGCTAATAGAAATCTCTGTTCCTAGACAGCACGTTTCGCCGAAAACTTTGTTGATAGAAAACATTGTTCGTAGATATCTTGGTTCATAGGAAGCACTGTTGACAGAGATCTCTGTTCATAGATAGCACTTCTTGCCGGAAACTTTGTTCATAGAAACCACTGTTTCACAGAAAGCGCATTTGGTTCACGGAAACCAATTAGATCATTATTTTTATAGGTAAGCTGTATTCCCATTCGCTCGCTCTTGCATCCTATGTCGACGGAGCCCCGCTGCGCGGGGCCCCTATTTCTGTTACTAACACAACCGAACCTCGGGGTGCCCTTCGCTCGCTCTTGCATCCTACGTTGCGCTTTTATAACCAAGGTATCTGGAAGCACTGGTTTCTATGAACAAAGTTTACGGCAAGAAGTGCTATCTATGAACAGATATCTCTGTCAACAGTCCTTCATATGAACCGAGATATCTACAAACAATGTTGTCTATCAACAAAGTTTTCGGCGAAACGTGCTGTCTAGGAATAGAGATTTCTATTAGCTGTGCTTTCTGTATGTACCTAGTCGTATCGTACAGGCGTGTTTCTATATTAGGTTCCACACCGACAATTTACAAGCTATAACACTTAACTATTATATTATATACAAGTCTTATATAATAATAAATTAAAGAAAGAGGCAGGAGCTCATTGGGCATCAAAAAATTCGTCAGCATCGCCTGTCAATGCAATGCTGTTTTTTTTGGGCTAAAAATAAATTACAATACCTATTTTTTGATGCCCAACGAGCTCCTGCCTTTATCTTTAATTTTTTAATATACCTATAGGTACTTGTATATAATATAGGCATTAGTTATGTACTAAGTTATTTACCTTTTACACTGTCTATTTTATTATGCAGAACGAAAATTATAGCACTAATACAAATTACTTACTGTTTTTTACCCAAAGGTCAAAAACTTATTTTTACGGAAGTTTTTAGTTTTAGACATAAAGTTGAAGGAAATTTCGTGAATTTATATATTTTTATATACTTCCTGTGAGAATCTGTCCTCTAAACTAAACGATCACATGCGTTTATCAGTCAAATAGGTAATTAATTATTAAACAGTTTTAAGGAAGGACAAACAAAAATGTTACGTATTACCTATTCATTTACTAATTTTTACAGTGTCATGTCAGTAAACACTAAACAGCATCCTTCCCAAGTAGCACAAAACTGCATTATAAGATGTCACAAGAGGTAACATCGGTAATTTTAGCACTTATGAAGAGTTATTACAGTACACTCGACCTGCAATAGGTGAAAAGTGAGCTTTCACCTGAATAAGAACGTTATTATGCGTCACGGAGACCACAATGTAACGCTTGCAGCGTTAATATAGGTAACAAGTTCAGTATTATACAGCTTTAAGCAATTTAAAGGATTTTTGTGGACTTTAACTAAGCTATATTCTGAATTGAAGACCACAAGTGTACCCTTAGACCACTTGCATTTTAAGAAAGAACACGTGAGCTACTATAATGTAATCAGTTATTCTGTGGCTTCAAATAACAAAGATATAATGCCTTTTGCTGCACACGGTGGAATTTGTGTAATGTTAATCAGCTTGTTACACGCAATCGTATAATAGCTCTTATAAAGCCCACATGATCACTATGGGTGAACATATATGATGCTAAGTTAAAGCAAACTGCTCTATATTAGCTCACATGTTACCCATAATCTACACACATTACCCATAATCTAATCACATGTTAACCATACCTACAGTTATTTGCGTACATGTTACCCACTATCAAGCTTTACATGAATTTGTAGCTGACTTGTGTAAAACAAGAACCACTCGTAACAGCTCGTTACTGATTCATGTACCACGAGTGGACACTTAAACAGCTCATGCTGTTTAATTGTGGTTAATACGGTACACATAGCTTGTCTGCCATTTTTTAGATTCTAACCTATGTATACAATATAATAACAATTTGTTTTTGTTTAGTCAACGAAAATAACAACAGAATTTGAATAGAAAATGTAATGATTTTATACGTAAACAGCTTATTGTCAAATTACAAAGGAAAAATAAAAATACTTAATTTTTTATAATAATATCATCAACCTATTTTATACTATAATTTTCAAGTAAACAGTGATATTTTGAGAGCGCGTGAAAATTTTCGTCTATAATTATATAGTATTTGACAATAAACTCTCTTTCCCATTCGAATTTCATGCACATGGAGGAAAAAAACAAAGTTTTACTTATCGTTAACATATATTTGCCTATACAAACACTTTACAAAATGGTTCACACAAAACATATCAAAATAATAAGTAGTAGGGTGAAAATTATTCACAATTTTGCCACTTGTGAATTGTCAGATCCATAAAAGAGTTACAGGTATTCTGGAGTGTATTTTGTGCTGAAAAATAGGTAATAAGTACTCTATTATTCAGCCCTTGTGGTGTATAAAAGGTAACACATACCCTGATAATCAGTCATTATTCAGCTCTTGGGGCGACTGTTACCTTTAATAATGCTCAAATAACGCTGATATAGTGCAACCAGCTACATTATTCAGCTAACAGCTGATTAATTTGTGCCCAAATCAGAGTTATATCAGCTGAGTAGGCGCCTCTAACGCTCTTACTCAGCAGGTTTATTCAGCTGAAATTTCCATTGTGAACAGTGATTCAGCTACTATTCAGCGCTTCTGTGCTACTTGGGTTATGAATGACTTTTCCAGATAGACTAAAGCACGATATAGGTACCTACCTACACGGTTTGAAACGGTGGTTTCAAACCTAAGTTTAAAACTGTGTTTGAAACCAAATTTCGTAAAATGAAACCCATTGCTACTGATGATAGTGTGTAGTAGAGGATACTGTAAGAAAGACAAAAAATGTTATTGAACATGTTATGTTTAGAGTAGGTACCTACTTAGGTATTTATATTGTAGCAAAAACTTTTTACAAATAAAAAAGTAGCTAAGTAATTAAAAAAAAAAATAAACCGGTTTCAAAAAGAAATGAACTCAAAATTATGAAATAACTTTCGGAAGTCGGTGTCTTGGGATCTGTACCTATTTAAGCTTTAGTTTTTTGCCACCGACTTCCGAAATTAAAGTTATTTCATAATTTTGAGTTCATTTCTTTTTGAAGTCGGTTTAATTTTTTTTTAATTACTTTTTTATTTCGTAATTTTTAGTTTTAAGTAAAAACTGTAATATTTGTTTCTAATAAGTAGGTAATAGTTTTGTTTTAAATATTGCACTAGAATTTGACCAAGGTTTTGAGATGTTTTTCCTTTGACACCACACCCGTAGCTCGTATCAATTAGCCAGACCGTCACACTTCGACGGGAGGCTCAGGGAGAGAGCCTTCCGTCCCAGCCGCCGCGGGAGACGCTCCGGGCGTCGGGAGCCGAGCGACGACTCCCGGCCACCGTAGGCGCGGGCCTGCGGGCGGAGAGTAATGGGTAGCTCACCGTCCGATCAGGACCAGTGCCGAACGGCGCGTACCTACGTGTTCCACGCGCGCCTCAAAGAGATGTCAGCATGGAGGAGGGGCCCCATAGGGCCGAAGCCTGCCGGATCAGCGGGATTGTCCGAAAGGGTTACCGCTGGCCCGGAACATAAAGGGCTAAGGAAGGAACACGGGTGGGTTTTAGTCAGTAAGAGTCTGACACTCCCTTCCGCTCCACCCAGAGCGGGACGGGTCATTTGATGATTTACCATCCGCAAAAAAAAAAAAGACCGTCACACTTACACGTAATAGTCCATATCTTGAAAATTACTGAATCGATTTTGATGAAACTTGCACTGTTCCCTAAGTTGAAGTAAATGTAAGCCAATACAAAAAATGGTCACGATCCGATTAATAGTTGCGGAGAAATGCGTGGACAAACATACATACGTCTATAAAATTTTGTATAAGTACCTATTTGTTTGGAAGCCCTGATAGATTGAAAAATTCAAGATGATAGTGCATTTCATGAACTTTAAAGGAAAACTATAGGAACTATGATACCTAACTTTATTAGTTTAACAGTAATAGTCGTTGAACTTGGGTGTTGGATAATTTTGTACCAAATACAAAATCCTTAGCATTAAGCCTTTATAAGACGAAGTAGTTACTTGTTTATGAAGGGTAAAGACTTTCATTAAAAAACAAAATATAACATAACGGTCTACTACGGGACCCTAACCACTGTGCGTGGACCGACACGCACTTGACCGGTTTTTTTTTTGACGTGACAACGTCTTAAATTAGGTTGCGACTGGGAGTCACTTATGAAAAAGTGTAACGCGCGGTAACGTTACGATGAGTCACCGAACGAGAGAGAGGCCCGCCGAATGCCTTGCGTCTCTCTCCCACTCAACTATGATCGGATGATCGGTCGTTGTCACGTAAAATCTTCGCCCGTAAAACCGACTTTACAGGCAACCATTTTTTTGTAATTCTAACTTCATTGTTACTCTCTACTCGACAAACAGCAGTCGGAGTAGGTGAATTTTTTTAGTGTCGTGTAACTTTTGAAGTTTTAGCTAAAGAAAAGGTGTTTTCGTGCAGCTAAGAAGATAAGATTCCCAGGGTAAGAAAATACTATCTACTTTTCATACTGCTTGATATTTATATTAAAAGGGCACGATTTCATTAAAATAACTTAGTAGGCAATGTTGTGCACTGTTTTGGAAACTTGAGTGACACAACTTTGCCTGGGTCTAGGGTTGTCACTAGTCGGATTTTAGTATTGATATAATTTTACTATATAAATGTCATATTTGCATGAAATTTGCACAGCTTGGAACCCGCTTCCTAATTGCGTAACACATTATCGTGTAATGATTCAGGCTTCATTTCGATCCCAATTGGCTTCATTTTACGCTTTTCGTATTGCGTTACTTCACTATTTGTGTTTCCAACTGGGCTGTTTCAAATTGGTATAAAACGTTATAGAGTGAACGATACGTCATGAAAAACTGGGCAAAAGTCAATTTTTCAAATCAAAACCAACTGTAGTTGGTTTGAAAGCAAGGAATATACTACTCTCTAACGAGGGATGCCGATTACTCTGTAGAAATATTAGAAGTTGCTGTAGATCTTGTACGAAAAAAAAACATTTTGTCTTGAAGCGGAAAAGCAATTTAGGATCCCGCCGAAGAGCATTGCTAGAAATGACGCGATTACTCAACTTAAAGTCGGTTTCAAATTGACGCATCAGCATGACTAGTAGGTAGAGGTCGTCCTATGTAAAACTACAATCTTAATTAGGATTTGTACGAACTGAACATTTTGGCATATTGAACCGTATGAAGTAAGCCCAACAAAGGTAACTGCTGTAAATCGTTGAGGAATTCCCTCGACTGTCTATGGTCTCCATCATCAGACCTGTAATGGCACTTATAACCTATATGGGTGCAACGTTTTTATTTAATTTATTTATTTATCACATGAAATGTTTCCTTTGCCATTACAGTTCTCATCAATATAAATGAATTAATTCCAAACACAAGGTAGCTACTGTAAACTGTTGAGGAGTTCCCTTAACTGTCCTTCGTCTTCATCATCAGACCCCGAATGACAGTCACAACCATGTAGGTGTAAAGTTCACATCAATACAAATTAATCAAGCCCAAACACAAGGTAACTAACTGCTGTAAATCGTTGAGGAGTCCTCTCGACTGTCTTTCGGCTCCATCATCAGATCGACTCCAGGCCTTCATTAAATTGTAGTGCTTTAAAATACCTAATGAAAAAAATAACAAACGCACTAGTCGCTCCTACGATTTTCGAATGTTCCTGGTTCTCTTATCATCCTGGTGTCCTTATCATGGGACCACCCTTGGCATATCTCCTATCCAACAAAAAAAGAATAATCAAAATCGGTTCATAAACGACTAATTTATCCGCGAACACACATAAAAAAAAAAAAATATATATACGGTCGAATTGAGAAACCTCCTCCTTTTTTTGAAGTCTGTTAAAAAGAATTACATTTGTGATTTTTACTCATAAGTAGCAATTTGTTTCAATTTGTTACAAAGTGAATAAAAGTTGAAGAAAATAAAAAGTAATTTAAAAAAATTAAACCGACTTCAAAAAGAAATGAACTCAAAATTATGAAATAACTTTAATCTCGGAAGTCGGTGTCTTGGGATCTGTATTTTAGTTTTAGTTTTTTTTTTTGCCACCGACTTCCGAAATTAAAGTTATTTCATAATTTTGAGTTCATTTCTTTTTGAAGTTGGTTTAATTTTTTTAAATTACTTTTTATTTGGTAATTTTTAGTTGTTGCACTAGAATTTGACCAAGGTTTTGAGATGTTTTCGCTTTGACACTACACCCGTAGCTCGTATCAATAAGCCAGGCCGTCACACTTTCACGTCTTAGTCCATATCTTAAAAATTTCTGAATCGATTTTGATGAAACTTGCACTGTTTCCTAAGTTGAAGTAAATGTAAGCTAATAAAAAAAAAATGGTCACGATCCGATTAATAGTTACGGAGATATGCGTGGACAAACATACATACATACGTCTATAAAATTTTGTATATTTGTTTGGAAGCCATAATAGATTGTCATATGTGAATATAATGCAATTCCAATAATATTACATACATACGTATCGAATTGATAACCTCCTTTTTTTGAAGTCGGTAATAATCCGTATTTTTTTGGGACAACCCTAGAGTCAACGACATTTTTGTATGAAAAGTTTCTGGTACCTGCTACAACATTACCTATTAGCAGTAAAAAAATATATATTACCGTCATGGCAATAATCTAACTGCCGGGGACAAGCACGGTGTCTCATGTACACGGAAAAAAAATACTAAAAAGATCAGCAATATATTTATTGAGATATCCGTCTAGGCAAAGTTGTGTATTTTACCTACAACTTTGCCTACGACTTTGTGTTTGTAATTCTGAATAACATAACAGCATGATTTAAATAGATTTAGGTTCTACCTGGCAAGGCATAAGGTGTGTTTTCCATCTGCAAGTCTTTAGAAGCCGTAATAATAAATAGGTTCAGAGATACGAACAAAAAACGTCAAAATCCAGGCAAAGTTACAGCATTTTACGGTACCCGAAACTGTCAAATTTTCCCAATCAACTTTGAACCTTATGCTTCGGCGATAAAGTTGAAAATACAGGGTGATTGGAAGATGGGTGCAAAGCTTTAAGGCGATGATAGTACAGGCAATTCAGAACCATTTAAGCCATGGTTGTCTTAGACGAAGTCTTACCACTTTTTTTGGGTCACTATCGGAAAGACCTTTTCGCTGAAAGACAATTCACGTTGGATGACATGAAAGCAAGTTACCTAGATAGCTGAAAGACAATTCAGCTACATGACATAAAAGCAGAGTGCTCAGTCAGCAGAGAGTCAACTCAGCTGGACGACATAAAAGCAGAATGAGCTAGTAGCAAAACGTCTGGAATTGCAAATAGTCCGTATGATTAGAATACCTTATTAGCTGGAAGTCAAATTAGTAGGATGACAAAAACTCAGAATGAGCTAGTAGCGAAAACGTCTGGAAAAGAAAATAGTCTGAATCGTATGTCAACTACCCCTCTCTATCAGAATGACCTTTTCGCTGAAAGACAATTCACGCTGGATGACATGAAAGCAAGGTGCCCAGATAGCTGAAAGACATTTTGGCCCATTGTACCGGCAACTGGCAACTTTACCATGGGAATTCTGATAGAGACCCGATGGGTTGACTGTCACTCTACTCATAGTCATCCAAGTGTAGATGAATTATTATTAACAGAGTTAAATGAAAGTGTAATGTTTATTTTTCCGTAAAATATTTTATTTTTGACACTATTTACAAACAAAACTACTCGTTATATTGAAACAAAACAAATACAGATTTTTATGACACCAATGACAAAATAGTGATTTAAGAGTAAACTAGTCGCGAGCTCGAACTCACTGGTGGTCATGGCCAAAAAGCACGCTGTCTCACCTGGCTTCGTGTCCGACAGAGCTAGTATCAGTGATGAGCAGTTAGACGCTATCTACACGAACAACGTCTAGTTCTCACGCACAAAAACACCGTTCCGAACTGATAGAGTGTAAAAAAAATCGAAAAGTGCTTCGGAAAATCAAGTTTTATGAAAAAACTACTGCATAAATCAATTACAAATAAAGTTTATTGAACTCTTCGATAACTGAGCTTTGTCGGTACGGACTTGGTTTTGAAGATTTTACAGTTCGGTTGGAGTGTAGCCTTAGGGGCACTATGGCGCGAGGACTTAGAAAATTTTACGAAAATTCTTTTTTTTTTTTTCGGAAATCTGAATTTTTTTGCAGTTTCGGGTTAACCTTGACCATAGAAACTATTTAGGGTCTGAGAAGCATGGCCCTACGACGCACCGTTTCCGAATTGTGGGCCTCCGAATTTTATTCTATTCTATATAAAACGCTCTATATTTCCAAAATGGTGGCTCGGATGAAAATCTTTTCTGGAAAGAAATTGCTGCTCTAGTCGAAAACCATGAGATGGTGTAAAAAAGATGTTTTTTTTACACCATGTAAAGAAACCCGAGAAATATTGAGAAAAAAAAATTGCAAAAATTTTCTCTCGGTCGATCTTTCAGCTTGAGTATTCTTAAGGTGCTGCAAAAAAAAATTGCAGAAATCTGTTAAAAAAAAATTTTGGATAGTTAAATACTTGAATGCAAAATATGGTAGGTACTACAAAATATTGTTTGACAACAATAATGATTGTTGTCAAACAATCATATATCAACAAAGTCTGCATCTTATGGGCATTTAGCGTTCATGCCTGTTTAGTAACTATGGTATTTTAATTAAGATCCAGACGTTTTTCTACTAAGGCGTTTAGCGTTCATGTCTATTATGTAACTATGGCATTTTAAAATCCAGACGTTTTACTACTAAGGCGTTTTGCGTTCATGTCTATTTAGTAACTATGGCGTTTTAATATCAAGACGATTTGCTACTAGAGTATTTTGAATTACGACATTTTAAGATCCAGACGTTTTGCTACTAAGGCGTTTAGCGTTAATGTCTATTTAGTAACCATGGCGATTTAATATTAAGACGTTCAGGCGATGTGGTCATTTTGCAACGTGGATATTCTGTTTCTTAAGATTTTTTTCGAAAATTCCCAAAGTTTTAACTAAACTACTTATTTATGGCCAAATTGAATGATAAACGAATTCATTTTTATTGTATTTAATTAAAGTAATGTGTAAGCAATCTAGCAAAACATGTTTTAGGCCTCTGTGTCGTTAGACATTTTTTTTACAGATATTTAAAGTTCATAACAAATTTTAAAATTTATAAATACTTTTTGTAAACCTTATTTTAAAAATCACGGAGCGTGCTTTTTTTGTTCAAACCTTTTTGAAAACATGCTTGATAATCGCTCTTTCTTTTGAGGTAACATTTACGCAGATATCTTACAAATTATTGAAATTAGGACCTAAAAACCAATTTAAGGGAGAAATTTTAAATTTTAGGCAGTCTAAATAAAACAACATTTGAATTAAATTTATTTATGTTTCATGGTCAAAATGTTGTCCGTGATTCCTAATACAAGCACGGCTCCGTCTTCTCACTTCTGTTGTTGTTATTTTCAACATCATCTCCAGCTTCATTGTTTCAAACTCTGAATTCATTCTCTCTATCAGTTCTTCTCTCGTGTTTATTTCAACATTCGTATACACTAGCTCCTTGGCCCGGCCCCACACGAAAAAGTCCAGCAGGGCCAGATCTGGTGAGCGAGCGGGCCAAGGGATGGGTCCATCTCTGCCAATCCAGCTGTCAGGAAAACAATTATTTAAGTGTTCCCTTACATTTAACATCCAATGCGTTGGACAGCCGTCTTGCTGAAAGATGACTGTACTGTCTCTTGCGAATATCGGGACACCGGTTTCCTCTATCAGCTCTGGTAAATCCACTTGTAGAAAGTGCAAATCATTTTCACCATTGAAAGTCTCCGGTAAGAAGTGGGGCCCAATCAACGTCCTGCAAATTACTCCAGCCTCCAGAATTTCCTCTGAAACGACACCTGCTTCTTAAAATGTGGATTGTTGTCTTTGGCGGCCCATTCATGAAGGTTATGAAAGTTTTTAATCCCCTCCCTAGAAAACTTTAATTTGAAATCAATCTTGTGGACGGATGAAAGCAAATTTTCTAGGGCATTACAAACTTTCATAACCCACACAACACATAGGGAACATTTAAATAATTGCTTTCCTGACAGCTGGATTGGCAGAGATGGACCCATCCCTTGGCCCGCTCGCTCACCAGATCTGACCCTGCTGGACTTTTTCGTGTGGGGCCGGGCCAAGGAGCTGGTGTATACGAATGTTGAAATAAACACGAGAGAAGAACTGACAGAGAGAATGAATTCAGAGTTTGAAACAATGAAGCTGGAGATATGATGTTGAAAATAACAACAATAGAAGTGAGAAGACGGAGCCGTGCTTGTATTAGGAATCACGGACAACATTTTGACCATGAAACATAAATAAATTTAATTCAAATGTTGTTTTATTTAGACTGCCTAAAATTTAAAATTTCTCCCTTAAATTGGTTTTTAGGTCCTAATTTGAATAATTTGTAAGATATCTGCGTAAATATTACCTCAAAAGAAAGAGCGATTATCAAGCATGTTTTCAAAAAGGTTTGAACAAAAAAAGCACGCTCCGTGATTTTTAAAATAAGGTTTACAAAAAGTATTTATAAATTTTAAAATTTGTTATGAACTTTAAATATCTGTAAAAAAAATGTCTAACGACACAGAGGCCTAAAACATGTTTTGCTAGATTGCTTACACATTACTTTAATTAAATACAATAAAAATGAATTCGTTTATCATTCAATTTGGCCATAAATAAATAGTTTAGTTAAAACTTTAGGAATTTTTGAAAAAAATCTTAAGAAATTGGTAAAAAAAAAGTAGTAAGACTTCGTCTAAGACAACCATGGCTTAAATAGTTCTAAATTGTCTGTACTATCTTCGCCTTAAAGCTTTGCACCCATCTTCCAATCACCCTGTATATTAAAGAAATTTGACAGATTGTAGTAGCTTGATGTGCTGGCGTCTGTAGTACCTCAAAATGTTTTTATTTTTCACTTTTTAGTTGTAGGTAGACCCCACACTAATGCAATTACACTAGTGCATGAAGAATTGAAGACACCGACTAGAAGAATCATCTAAATTCGCATAGAAATGCCGGAGATGCAGTGTTAGTGGTAACTACGTCTAAGCAGTTTTTATTTTTCACTTTTTAGTTGCACCTACCCCACACAAATTCAATTAGGTACTTAACTAACCTAACTGACCTTAGCTAGCTTAACTAACCTAACACTTAGTGCATTGAAGAATTGAAGACAGCGACTAGAAGAATCATCAAAATTCGCATAGAAATGCCTAAGATGCAGTACATTTATGCATATAACTTCGTACCTACATACGAATAATTAATTACCTACCTAATGTATTATATAGGTACTAAAACTTCCCTGAAAGTATGAATATCACATTTATGAAAGAACTATCAAAATTGCTTCATTAGTTTTTGAGAAAATCGCGGACATACATACCTACAGACATAAGGGTCGAATACAGAACCTCCATTTTTGAAGTCGGTTAAAAATGGAACAACGCCGCCGAGACTCAAATAATGTAATGTAAGGTAGATCTGTAATTTATTAGGGTGATTATAATTATTTTGAATTGCAAAGAAAATGGCGCAACCCGCGCTACTTAGCGTAACCGAAGCATCGACAAACTCGGTCGGACTAGGTACTCATATGCGCCGCTCCACTCGTGTTCACGTCACCACGCCCGCGAGCGACGCAGTGGATAGGTACGACACGCGGCTCGGCACTTCGGCAATCAGTAATTTCATACTTGGTACCGTAGAGCAAAATACGTAACCTGCACGTGGAGCGTAGCGGGTAGGTACGTACCTCCGCTAGGAGTAATAATGTTCTGTGGTAGGTACGTACCTACAGCCAGTCGTGCCGCAGCAAGGAGTAATTAATTAATAGTGTTCTGTGGGCCGCAGCGCAGCTACAGTTTCGCTAGGGCCGCACCAGAGCTCACGTACCGTACGTCCGTACGATCGACGACGCGCCGCGCGCGGCCCCGTTCGGATTTATTCGGCAATACTCGCTTTATCTGTCGTGTCGACAGACCATGTCGACTATCGTTCTCGTTCACTCGTAAAGTTCTATCACATTCATTTACCAACTAGAAACTAAGTTGTCATTACACAGTTCAGTGATTCAGTCAGTCAGTGTCAGTGCAGTGTTCATAGTGTCGTGGGGCGTGCTGTCGCCGGATGTGCCGATTATAAAGTCCTGTCGAAAAATAAAGTCTGACAAGTGACCTTGTACCTTATTGAACAAAGTGCTACCTATTACGATAATACGTAATATAAAGAAACATAACCTACAAAATGTCAGACAGCGCACAGGACGTATTGAAGGATGCGGCGACCGGCGCCGCTGCTGCTGCTGTCGCTGGCGGATCACTATTCAGCACGTTTGATATTATTGTGCTCGTTATCTTACTGGGAGGCACCATTTGGTGGCTGTATAACTCGAAAAAGGAAAACAAAAAAGATGAAATACTGCTCAGCAAATATTCAATCCAGTAAGTGTACATTGTTGTGCAAGTTTTTGTTTATTATCCTGATTTAATTAATTAAAACCACTTTTAATTCTGAAAATAACTACCTATTAGATTTGTTCTACCTATCTGAACAAATAAAAGATATTAAGTAAGTACTTACTTAATTATATCGTGCCCCTAACTAGTATTATTATGAGTTTACAAGTAAGTCAATTAAATTGTGATTTGCGATTGATTACACTTTTACCCTTGCTTGCTACTTCCATTATCATTGTCTTCTGTATGCATGCGTAAGTAATTATGTAGGTACCTACATTTGAAGCGTGACTTTACATGTCTATTATGCCATCATTATATTCTAATCGTAGCTGTAGAAAAGTATCAGGGTGTACAGTCACGAGCACCAATATGTCGTCAACACTTGGCAACTTTATATTGCGATTTTTTCACGAAATAACGAATGCAACGTTGAAATAAGACACTTTACATATACCTATGGGTTTGAAAATACTATGTTCCTACTAATATAAAATTTCATTGAAAAATAAAGGAGAAAATCGTCTTTGAATAAAGCCAAGTGTATACATACTTTTGCTCGTGACTGTACCTACCTAATAAAATAATTACTTTTAATAAAAAATTTAAAGAGCATTAAAATTGTTTAGAAACAACACCACTTCCACCTATAGCCAGTTTAGCCACAAGTTGTAAATAACAGGATGGGTAGTCAATAGCAGTGTTTACTGACGTCATTGGAAAAGACTAGTCAGTTGTTTTTTTTTGCTCAACAGGATAATAGGTCCTTTATCATTTTATCAAGGAGAATCCGGATGACGAAGGATGGAAGTCTTCCTTTTTCATTGTGTTTGCGTACCGAACCTACCTGCATGTAATAAAAAACCGGGCAAGAGCGAGTCGGACTCGCGCACCTAGGGTTCCGTACCATCATGTTTTTAAATTTTCAACGGCGAGGCCTAATATTCGTCAGAGAATTTTAACACTGCACGCTGCGTTGTAGAATATTGCAGTTTTAGGTCAGCGCCATCTCTTGACCGATAGTGGAACTAATGTAACTTTTGTTGATGATTTCTGAAAAAGTGTGCTATTTAGAGACTTTGTTTTATTTTCCCTGTAATCTTTACATAAACTTCTATCACATAGAATTATTTCAGATTTTTCTCTTTGCAAACTTCGGAGATAGGGGCCCCGAACTGTATTTTTTTTACATTTTTCATCAAAAGTCGTAAACAATGCGTCCTAAAAAAAAAAATTTTTTTTGAGAATGTGCAAACTGCGCTCTTTCATATGATATCCCACATACCCTAGTAGCCTTACTTCGAATTTTTCAGATTTCAGTCCCTGTTTGCAAAAAATATACATAATAATATTTTTATCTCTTTCTTATTTGCAAAATAGCTGGGCAAACGTCATCTAAAACTATTCCAAGTTTCAAGTTGATAGCATTAGTAGTTCTTGAGATATCCAGCTGTGACAGACAGACAGGCTGAGTCTCACCATAAGGGTTCCGTTTTACGGTAGGACTTCAGTATCTCTGCCATCGATTTAATGCAGGGGAGGGGGAGGGTGTACAACCCCCCCTGTGAAGGAAAACTTGCGGAACTTTTTAATCTCCGCTCACTTGCGGATCTTTTTAATATTCTAACCTCACTTTCGAATTTTCATGTATTGACACCTATTTAAAGGTCAGATGAGGTGGAGAGTGACGAATAAAAGCCCCTCCCCCTTTTTTTTCAAAATATTTTTTTATTTTTGTAAATTTACAAAAATTAATGTGGTTAGGCGTAGTCGACGGAGCCCCGCTTAGCGGGGCTCCTACTTGTGGGTGCTTTAAAAAAATAACCTAACCTGTCCGAGTCGGGCTGCCCCAAGTCCCGAGCACGCTTCGCTCGCTCTCTATCTATGACTGTACTTAGAATATTGGGAACGGCCATTAAGTTAACAAACGATGACTGACAGACTATGTAAAGTAAGTGACAGCACAAAATGGCGTCGTTTTACTTTTAGTTTCACATATCGGCAATAGTCCGTAAATTATTAAAAGTGTTAATTTAATAGCACTGATTTTATTTATTTCATCATTATTATGAAGTTAAACATTTTAGTGCGTTGACCTTACGTAAAACGAATCGTTCAATGGTGAGACCAAATGTCAAAAGTAACAAAACATTCCTTAATTTCTACGATTTTGATTTTTTTTTCTCGTAAACCATTTTCTCCGCAAGTTAAAACTGTGCGTAGAGGCTTCTATCTAATAATAAGATCTATCTGTGAAAAAAATATGGACCCTCAACTCGTCGGCAGATAATATAATAAAGCTTAGACAATAAAAACAAAGTAACATCGTAATATCTGTAGAAATAAATCTTTATTAAACATTCCCAGTCTATATATTGAGGCTCAACTCACACCAAAAGAGCATCGAAGCGGAACGCAGTTTCAGTGTCATATGAGTTTTACCTTTATTTTCATTACTTTAATACTTATTATCGCATGAGAAACTCGAAAGAGACGCGCGGATGCCAGCGGCGCCGCTGGAATTCCGGCGAATTGCCTTCTCTACCGAGCGGTTGCGATAATAAGTATTATAGTAATGAAAATAAAGTTAAAATTCATATGACACTGAAACTGCGCTCCGCTTCGACGCTCTTTTGGTGTGATTTGAGCCTTACTTTATAAAACTCATTAGGTAGCTTCGATCAAGATTTAAAAAATGCGGCCAAGTGCAAGTGCAAGACGGACTCGTACGCGAAGTATACAATATTTAACACTGCATTTTTTTATATACTTTAGTATAAAAACAAGAGAGGAGCTATAGCAACATGTGAAAAAAAGCCGATTATAACACTTTTCTTGTATGGGGGTCTTTTAATTTAATTTAATTTTTATTATTTTTTGTTAAAGCGGCCATAGTATTAAACACTCTGTAAAAATTTCAAGTGTCTACCTATTACGGTTCATAAGATACGGCCCTGTGACAGACGGACGGCCAGCGGAGCCTTAATAATAGGGGGGGTCCCGTCCCGCTGGCACCCTATCGGTACGGAACCCTAAACATGTCAGTAGTGTGGGTAGTGTACCCACATCAAAATAAAATTACCATCGTCATTTAGGTATTAACCTTTGACTTCTCAAGTTCTGACGCAGTTGGTAAAAACACTAATACTCAAAACATCTTGATGAATCTTTTCTGCTGTGGAATTTTTAAACCATGGAAAAAAATCAAAGGATGTGTTTTTTTCGGCCAAATTTCTACCGAGGTATAAATTACAAGTGAAATTCCTTGCAATAAATTGTGTTCTTAGCAATATTTAAAATCCTCCTATATTCGATAGATTAAGAAATAAAAGAATATAAAAAAAAAACCGGGCAAGAGCGAGTCGGACTCGCGCACCGAGGGTTCCGTACGTATATGTTTTTAAATTTTCACCGGCGAGCTACTTACTAGATCTCGTTCAAACCAATTTTCGGTGGAAGTTTACATGATAATGTACATCATATATATTTTTTTAGTTTTATCATTCTCTTATTTTAGAAGTTACAGGGGGGCGGGAAACATTTTACCACTTTGGAAGTGTCTCTCGCGCAAACTATTCGTTTCTATTAGTTTAGAAAAAAATGATATTAGAAACCTCAATATCATTTTTAAAGACCTATCCATAGATACCCCACACGTATGGGTTTGATGAAAAATTTTTTTTTGAGTTTCAGTTCTAAGTATGGGGAACCCCCATAATTTATTGTTTTTTTTCTATTTTTTTTGTGAAAATTTTAATGCGGTTCACAACTTCACAGAATACATCTACTTACCAAGTTTCAACAGTGTAGTTCTTATAGTTTCGGAAAAAAGTGGCTGTGACATACGGACGGACAGACAGACAGACATGACGATTCCGTTTTTATTGATTTGTCGTAAACCCTTACATGTGACGCCATAAATCAAACGTTATTATTATTGTCACACATTGCGTCACTAAATGTTAGTAAAGGAACCATATTCGAAAACGCTCCCGTTATTCAGATTCGGAAGTGCCAGCCAGAAGTTTTATACGTAAATTCAAGTAATACGTAAAGCTAGACACAGATTTTTGCATTTTTCTACTAAACCGCTGTACGTATCACAAAACTTTTAGCTCGATGCCTGTCACAAATTTATGTGTCGCCCGTTGATATGCAAAAAGTCGTCAAAATCACTTCCGTTACCGAGATTGAGAGACCAGCGAAAAGTGGTTTTTCAAGCTGGCATGACACGTTTTCGATCGATTATGAAGATTCTGTAGCGTCACAAATTGTGAAATAAGGGTGTTTAGCCGTCACATAAAGTGCCCTATTGACCTAGTAAATAAAATGCGAGCTATTTGAAAGATTTGTCCAGCCAACCTGAGTCACATATAAAATGAAGTAAAGAAACGCATCATCGGAAGATTTTTGACGTGACAACGTCTTAAATTAGGTTGCGACTGGGAGTCACTTATGAAAAAGTGTAACGCTCGGTAACGTTACGATGAGTCACCGAACGAGAGAGAGGCCCGCCGAATGCCTTGCGTCTCTCTCCCACTCAACTATGATCGGATGATCGGTCGTTGTCACGTAAAATCTTCGCCCGTAAAACCGACTTTACAGGCAACCATTTTTTTTTTTTAAATCTTTATTCTTGACCATGGATACATGTCCTTCAGCCTTAATCAATAAACAAACATACTACTCATAACTAACTTAAAAATACAACATAAAACAATAACAAGTCATTCAAGTCCATCAATAGTTTTTATTAATAAATGTTTTTTTATGTTCACCGATTACTCGAAGACGGCTGAAACGATTCCAAACATTATTTTTTTGTTTAAAGGGTATTATACTCTCGAGGTGGTCCCATTATCATCAAGTTGGAATCTGATGAGAGGATCCCATGGAAATCGGGGGAAACCCTCAAATTTTATAGGCAAACCTATAGGCGATTTGGGTATTTTTTAAAGTAGCATTTGCTCTCAGAAATCATCATTTGGTAAAGTGGAGCTGATGATGAAGACCACATTATGGCCATCGGAACTACTCAATGACAAATATTTCACGGGTTGCGAATGTTGCGATTCGATTACTTTAATATGGTTGCTAAGCAATTTATGCTCGTTACAATGCGTATGCTGAATTGGAGCTGATGGGGACTTCTCAATCAGTTCCAGTTCTCCTGGTTCTTACTAGGAGAACTCCTCAATAATTAACGTCCCTGCATCGGGAAAAGCAATATTTTGTAAAAGGTGATGAGCAGTTGACATTAGCCTATTGTAACTTAGATAAATTACCGACTGACCCACTAAAAAGTGAAAAATAAAAACTTTTTACAAAAAAAACAACTTCCAAAAAACACTACTTAAAAGTAAAGTGAAAAATAACTTTAATTTCGGAAGTCGGTGGCAAAAAACTAAAATACAAATCCAAAGACGACTTCCGAAATTACAGTTATTTTTCACTTTATAGGTAGTGTTTTTTAGGGTTCCGTAGTTCCCACAAGGAACCCTTATAGTTTCGTCATGTCCGTCCGTCTGTCTCTCTGTCTGTCGGAGGTTTTGCTAAGAGACCGTTAGTACTAGAAAGCTGTAATTTTGTAGGAGTGTGTATATCACTTACGCCGACAAAGTGGTAAAATAAAATAAGTAGCTCCCCTACATCTGAAGTGGGGATGAATATTTTTTTCGTCGTCTACCCCATCGTGTGGGGTATCGTTGAATAGGTCTTCCAAAATGACTTGGGGGTTGCTAAAATTATTTTTCGATTTAATGCTCCATTTACGAAATATTGAACTTTAAAGTGCAAATTTTTGTTCCAGTAGGGCGTCCCCCCCCCTCTAAAACCTAAATTGCGGGCTTGAAAAATCTGGAAAAATTCACAATGATAGTGCATTTCATGAACTTTAAAGGAAAATTATAGCGGTTAAGTAACTTTATTAGTTTAGCAGTAAGTGCAGTAACAGTCCTTGAACTTGGGTGTTGGATAATTTTGTACCAAATGCAAAATCCTTAGCATTAATCCTTTAAAGTTACTAAGAGTTGTAGTTGTAAAAGTAGTTGCTTGTTTATAACGGGTAAAGACTTGCATTGAAAAACAAAATATGAAAAAAATATATATATATTCAGAATAAATAACAACAGAATCGTAATACATTGTGATAACGGGCTACTACGGAACCCTACACTGTGCGTGGCCCGACACGCACTTGGCCGGTTTTTTTTTTGTAAAAAAGTTTTTTTGACCTTGATTGTCGCTGAGATGAGATTGCGACTAGATTTTGAACGTTTTTAATTAGGTACGGGAATTAGCCTTCTGTTATGTGCAAGCTGCATACGTACTAGAGGTTGACACGAAACCCTATGGATGTCGAAAAACAATTGCACCGCGTATATTTTGGTTACCTATTGCATAATTTGGATCAGACTTCTGAGCACGATCGCCTATAAAACTCATGGTAACAGTAATCATTGGCCTTAGACAGTTTCGACACATTTCTGTGTCACTTTTCAACACAGCAATAATCATTTATAACAGGACATTATGTGAGGTCTGTCCTATTATACATCACTATTAGTTCATTAAAATTCCTAGTAGATTTGGCGATCTAGCGGTCAGGGTCAGTGGATAATGTTCGAACAATACGACCGTGTTGAATGACTTTTAAACAATTCGTCAAACGGTTTAGTATTGAATAAACTTATCCGATATATTATTAGGTCTACAAAGTACGTAATGAATAAACTTCATTTGCTTAATTCATTAGGAGTTAAGTCACAGATTGATTACTGAATGAATTTATTAATTAGCTGTTTGTTGACTAAAAGGAGTTGGGAACCTTTTGCTAGGCACCTTGAAGAATTAACTCCATATCCAAACACGAAAACTCAAGTCACCGAACCTCTTAAAAAAACGCCGTCTCTTATAACTGCATCTCGAAATAATGATCTGATCACCCAAATCACCCCTATGAAGGTGAGGTACTTTAATAAAACTTAAATTACTGTGTGTGACTTTGCCGTAGGTTATTAATATTATCGAACCAACATTATAGTCTAACCTAACCTAACATTATGACAATGGGTGAAACGAATACGATTAGAAGCATCATCAATTACATCAATTTGCCTTCGCGAGTGTTTGCAAACGGACGGCGCCGCCGTATGTATAATGACGAATCATACAGTTTACCGAAGACATAATTATACATAGAAAACGAATAGGAGGTGTATAAGGCTACCTAACCATTTAACTCGTGTACTTACAAGCACGCCCAAGAAAATAGTCAGTCTTTTTAATGTATCAAAGTGTGACTGCATAAATAGAATTTCAATGTGAAAGGGGTCAAAAACTCAAATTACAATACCGACGACGACTGTAGAAACGAGTTCGTTGTGATTTCTGTATTCTCCGTTATTGCATCAGATTCTAGATTCGCTTCTTTTTTACTACGCACTTACAGATTCTTAATGTACTTTCCATGGTAGGTAATCTAAAATACCTTTGAAAATGATTTAATATTAGTTGTTATAATAAAATTGAGTTAAGAGAACCTAAATCTTAATCAAAAAGATTAAAAAATCTTAAGGGCCCCTTTTCCGAAATTTACGTTTCTAGATCGAGTTGTTTTCATAGAAATCACCATATTTAAATTCGCAAAAAAATATACAGTACAGATACATGTTTAATCTAGTGACTTTTTTGGTTAAAAACACAATATTTAACATTTTGCTCGACAAAAAAAAAATCAGAAGTAAAGTCGATTTTGAAAGGATTTTAAGTTGTATGAGACTTGGGGGAACGCAATTTTTATGAAAATTTTACATTTCATTTACTAATCAGGTTTAACAGGGATATTATTGGATAGATTTTTAATATGGCACTTATTTTTTCCCATATAAAATAAATGCGTGAAAAACGACTCGCGCGCACCGCGCCAGTGCCGCCAGTGTCCTGCCGGACGTCATCGAGGGAGGACCTATGCAATTTTTGCTCGCAACCACATTATCGTCTTCGCGCGCGTAATAGTGCCTACTTAACTGAGTAAAAACGTGTTGTATTAGAAGTAATTAAAATGGCAAATAAAAAAAACAAAATTAAGAAAAAAAGGGCATCTGAAGTGAAAAAAACTTGTGGTTCTCTACACAGACTAGCGAAGTCAGTATGACTAGAGTTTTAAATCTTTAATATTTTTAATGGAAACATTCACCTTTACATATTTTTACATAAACTGACGATCCGAATGGCGCAGCGGTAGTGAGGCCGCCTTACGATCTTAGGGTCCGGGTTCGAATCTCGGTAGGGGCAAATGTTTGTGTGATGAGCATGGACATTATTTTGTTTCTGAGTCATGGATGTTTGTACATAAGAAGTAGGTACCTATGTATTTACAAAAAAAGTATATATTTATTATATCAACTACCTGGTGTCCACGACACAAGCCAACGATATTTATTTATTTACTAGCTGTTGCCCGCGACTTCGTTCGCGTGGAAATTTGAAAGTGTATGAAAAAAAACATGTGTGCAATTCACACGTGGTAGAAGTGAAACCTTCAAAAAGAGCACAAAGAGAACCACGAACTTAAGAAACACTATACAATGCTTCCTATCTAATTTTTAACCCCCGACGCAAAAACGACGGGGTGTTCTAAGTTTAACGTGTGTGTGTGTGTGTGTGATTTTTTTATTTCGTGCTTTTTGTAGGGATTCCTTAATTTTATTTTTGTCGGGGGTTTTTTAAATTTTTAATTTAATTTTTAACCGACTTCAAAAAGGAGGAGGTTCTCAATTCGTCGGAACCTTTTTTTTTTTTTTTTATTTTTTTTTTTATGTATGTTCCCCGATTACTCGGAGACGGCTAGACCGATTTCAAAAATTATTTTTTTGTTTGAAAGAGTATACTTTCCAGGTGGTCCCATTGTCATCAGGTCAGGATCTGATGATGGGATCTTGGAGAAATCGAAGGAACTCTTCAAGTATTATAGGCACACCTATAGCGATTTGGGTATTTTTTATAGTAACTCGTGCATTTGCTCTCGGAAAGCATCATTTGGTGAAGTGGAACCGATGATGAAGACCACAGATGGCCACCGGAACTACTCAATAATAAATATTTCCCGGTTTGCGATTCGATTACTTACTTTAATATGGTTGCTAAGCAAGTTATGCTCGTCACAATGCGAATGGTGAAATGGAGCTGATGGTGGAATACCAGGAGAACTCTTCAACAATTAACGTCCCTGCATCGGGAAAAGCAATATTTTGTAAAAGGCGATGAGCAAGTTGGCATTAGGCTATTGTAACTTAGATACATTATAAACAGACACACTAAAAAGCGAGAAATAAAAAAATTTTAACAAAAAAAAAACCGACTTCCAAAAAAACACTACAAAGTGAAAAATAACTTTTATTTCGGAAGTCGGTGGCAAAAAACTAAAATACAGATCCAAAGACACCGACTTCCGAAATAAAAGTTATTTTTCACTTTGTAGTGTTTTTTTGGAAGTCGGTTTTTTTTTTGTTAAAAAGTTTTTTATCTCCCACGTTAAATCTTATGAATTTATGTGTCTGTCGCCAACGCCAATAACACTAGTTTACAGCGTTTTTGTTCATGAGATGAAAACCATGTGTTTGCAATAGAGGATAAAATGCTTAATGAGATTCTGAAGTGGAATTTTTTTTACTTTTTTTTTGTTAATTTTAAGATTACCATTTAGTGAAAGTATTACATATTGCAAATTTTACTCTGTTTTAATTCAGATTTGTATCAGTATCTCTTAAATTAGACCAACAGTAAACTTTTTTTTATACCAGAAATCTTGACTTTGACTTTGCCATCCTTCAATTCAGATCCTTCGAAATCAAAATCATACATCTGGCTCGAAATGGGGTCTTAGGTTCTGTCTCCAATTCTGTGGGTTTTGCTTCGTTTTATTGACTGAAACTACTAGGCAACATCGGGTAAGGCATTCTTTTCGAATGTAGCATAGGATTTGACCCACGGTGTGGAACCTAAGATAGAAACACGCTTGTACGATACGACTACATACAGATAGCACAGCTAATAGAAATCTCTATTCCTAGACAGCACGTTTCGCCGAAAACTTTGTTGATAGACAACATTGTCCGTAGATATCACGGTTCATAGGAAGGACTGTTGACAGAGATCTCTGTTCATAGATAGCACTTCTTGCCGTAAACTTTGTTCATAGAAACCACTGTTTCCCTTGGTTAAAAAAGCGCAGCATAGGATGCAAGAGCGAGCGAAGGGCACCCCGAGGTTCGGTTTGGTTACTTTAAACCCTTTACACAGAAATAGGAGCCCCGCCAAGCGGGGCTCCGTCGACATAGGATGCAAGAGCGAGTGAATAGGAATACAGCTTACTTGAAAAATAATTATCTAATTGGTTTCCGTGAACCAAAGGTGCTTTCTGTGAACCAAGGTGAAACAGTGGTTTCTATGAACAAAGTTTCCGACAAGAAATGCTATCTATGAATAGAGATCTCTGTCAAAAGTGCTTCTTATGAACCGAGATATCTACGAACAATGTTTTCTATCAACAAAGTTTTCGGCGAAACGAGCTGTCTAAGAATAGAGTTTTTTATTAGCCATGCTTTCTGTATGTAGTCGTATCGTACAAGCGTGTTTCTATCTTAAGTACCACACTCTTTGACCCATGGGTCATCATTATATTGTATGTAACACCACTTGTTCTGGTTTTTAAAGGCTACATATTTAGTTAGGCAAAAATAACAGCTAGTTTCGTGATTTGTTAGGTCTTGCCACAAAATTGACAATCTAAATTGCACGTATTTTTTATTTCTTGCTACCGAATTTGTTAGTACTTTTCATCTACTACTTGAAAAACCCTTTTTATTAAAATTTGCTACCGAAAGTTGAAGTTAAATAAAGTAGTGCATCCATTTTTATAGCTTCTGTAACCGATCTGTTTTTTTTACTACATATTTTTCTTGTAAATAAAACAAAAAATGTTATGATCTAATTTGCACTGTCTGAAAAACATTTTCAACAAAAAACACTACAAACTGAAAAATAACTTTAATTTCGGAAGTCGGTGTCTTAGGGATCAGTATTTTAGTTTTTGCCACCGACTTCCGAAATTAAAGTTATTTTTCAGTTTGTAGTGTTTTTTTGGAAGTCGGTTTTTTTTTTGTTAAAAAGTTTTTATTTCTCGCTTTTTAGTGGGTCTATTTATAATTTATCTACGTTACAATAGCCTAATGTCAACTTGCCCATCGCCTTTTTATAAAATATTCCTTTTCTCGATGCAGGGACGTTAATTGTTGAGGAGTTCTCCTTTTATTAGTTTTTAGATTAGATGCTGATAATCCTGGCTGCAGCATCAGGCCAGACTTATGTCAACATTGCATTGAACTTAAAATTAGTCCTGTTAAAAATGAGCCCAAACACGACTACGGTGCTGTAATTTAAAGGTTTGTACTTTTTCTGATGCTCCTGGCTTCAGCATCAGGTCTTCGGTGTTCCTCAGTAACAGTACGTCTATCCACACATCGAGCCCTTTTCAATGAGCCTGAACACGATATATCTGCTGTTAGTTGTCGAGGAGTTAGGTACTCTGCAGACTATCCTGACTGCAGCATCAGGTCATGACTTGATGATCATGAGAGCAAATGTGGCAAATGCCCTATCAAACATCAAAACAATTTACTAAAACAGTCCTTGCCTGTTCGAGTAACTTCTTACTGTTAAGGAGTTGTACCTTCCATCATCAGCCCAGCTACCTGAGATGGTGACAACCATACACAAATACACAAGATACTGCATAAAATATGCGAAAAACAATAAGTGAGCCTATAAAATTTGAGGGTTGCCCTCGATTTCTCTAAGATCCCATCATCAGATCCTAACTTGGTGACAATGGGACCACCTCAGAACTATCTACTTTCGAACAAAAAAAGAATTTTGAAAATCCGTCGACAATTGGCGGAGTATTCGATGAACAAACATACAAAAAAAAACACAATCACCCGAACATAGTACCTCCTCCTTTTTGTGAAGTCGGTAAAAATAGAATTTCATTAAATGTTTCCTTTTTGAGTTTAAGACAATTAATTGATCACTACGTAACCAGATTAAGCCAAAACTTCTTGTGAGTGTTATAAAAAAACCAGACTTGATAAAAACATTTTACATTAATTTTTACTGATTAGAAGGTAGTCACAAAACAAATCCAACGGTTTTGTCCTGTGAACGAAAAAAAATAAAAAATTGTAAACTAGTGTAATATTTGTACTACTGATTTATTTGTACTGTGGCGTGCTCGTCCGCCGCCATAGGTCACCGGAGTTCATACCGCGACGGCTCCTGTGCAACGCGGGCGCAAGCCGACTCAGCGCGTAAAATGCCTAAAGTTTCGGGAAAAGGGGCCCTTAAAGAGTAAAACGGTCAACATTCAGAATAGGTACCTATATTGAGTATAATTTATTTAACTACATATTGGTACGCTTTATCGCGTGTATAAATAAATGAATTTCACGTAATTCCTACGTTAGTTAGACCTTCGTTCTTCGCTTTCTTGATGTAGCTGTGCTGGAGAACTTGAGACGGTTGCGAAACTATCCATTGTGTGGTCATTCAATTGAAATTCTACGTCTGGAATGGGTTAAAAAACGGCTAGCATGATAGGTATTGAACTTGGTGCCTTGATGGTAAGGATATTAATGTACCTAAATTCTTTTGTATTACATACATACATAATCAGCCTATAATGTTCCCACTGCTGGGACACAGGCCTCCTCTAGGTGAGAGGGAGTGGGCCGTAATCCACCACGCGGGCCCAGTGCGGGTTGGCAGATGTCACATGTCTTCGAATTTTTGGTTCTAGGACATGCCGGTTTCCTCACGATGTTTTCCTTCACCGTTTTGAGAGCAGTGGTGATGAAACAATTTACACAAAGTTAAGCGCCTGTTTGTGGGTTCGAACCTACGACAGTATTATATTGTATTATCAGTTGTTATTGTAGATTTGTAGCTGTTGTATAATATAGGAAGTCGCGACGTAACGATAACGGTGCTTCTTACGTATGGATATAACATAATTATGCGTTACTTATTTGCCTAAAACTACATACTTATCGACCTACAGATTTTAATCAAAATAATAGGTAAATTTACCCAATATTTTATCGAACAAAAATCAATCAATCTGCCTAGCCTTTTCGCAACTATGATGGCAATGATGGGGTCGGCTTCCAGTCTCACCGGATGCATCTGAATCCAGTATTTTACATGGAGCGACTGCCTATCTGACCTCCACGACCCAGTTATTGGCTAACACGATACCTTCATATATAGAATGGGACTTTTTGAGAATTTGGCTTTATAAGAATTAGGCATTTCCAGAAATAGGTATTTTCAGAACTAGGTATTTAGCGAATGAGCCCTTTTTCAAGCGGTTGGGCATTTTACGAATTGGGCATTTAACGACTAAGCCTACAGAAGCACTGACTGTATTTTAGCGGTCATACGTGAATTTCCAGACTGATGTCAAACAAGATGAAATGAGTTCAACAGCCCTCTTGGAAGTTCTGTCGGTTACCCTGCATAATATTATTATTATAATTTGGATATTCTTTGCTACACGATTAGTAATGTAAAACACAAATCGTATAACGTTTACGGAAGTTCGTTGTTGCCTTTCTTAGAACCGAAGAATTTGGATATAACTTAGGTTGTTGCTAAGCTTTACAGCTTGACTATAATCTTACTTTTAGAGTTCCTTACTAGAAAAGGAAAAACGGAGCCGTTATAGGATCACTTCGTTTTCCACAGGAACGCATGGAGGTATCAAGTTGAAATTAATCCATACATAGACAAATAATTAAAATTGAAGTGTCTGTTTGTAATGTCAAAATAACTTTTACTAAAATGTGTCTATTTGTCTGTTTGTTCCGGTTAATCTTCGATACACTAGTAAACAGAAAATATATTTTTTAGCCTACCTTAATTACTTACTTTAAATAAAAATCTGAAATTATGCAGTCTATGTTATGTAAGTAGGTATGTCACCATAATTATATACTTCAACGGTAGTCATAAATCGACGTTTCTAAACAAAGAAGTTATTTTCCTCGTATTCCTTAACACTCAAGTTACCTACATGAACCAAGTTAGTTTCTTCAAACAACTTATTAGATTTTTCGCATAGCTGGTGCCAGTGATTCAACTTTCTAAGAGAACTTTGGATGCAAACGAAGCGAGCAGCGAGCTCGAAAATGTTAGCACTAAATGAAATGTTTACTATTATTCCTGTAGTAATGGGAGTTACTTTGTTGACTTATGCAAGAAAGTTTAAGAATAAAGAGTAACTAAGATGCAATAGCGAGGGACGCACGCGAGCTCGAAAATGTTTAGCAACCCAACTCGGAGAGATTAGATTTAAGAATAAAGAGTAACTAAGATGCAATAGCGAGAGACGCATGCGAGCTCGAAAATGTTTAGCAACCCAACTCGGAGAGATTAGATTTAAGAATAAAGAGTAACTAAGATGCAATAGCGAGGGACGCACGTGAGCTCGAAAATGTTTAGCAACCCAACTCGGAGAGATTAGATTTAAGAATAAAGAGTAACTAAGATGCAATAGCGAGGGACGCACGCGAGCTCGAAAATGTTTAGCAACCCAACTCGGAGAGATTAGATTTAAGAATAAAGAGTAACTAAGATGCAATAGCGAGGGACGCACGTGAGCTCGAAAATGTTTAGCAACCCAACTCGGAGAGATTAGATTTAAGAATAAAGAGTAACTAAGATGCAATAGCGAGGGACGCACGCGAGCTCGAAAATGTTTAGCAACCCAACTCGGAGAGATTAGATTTAAGAATAAAGAGTAACTAAGATGCAATAGCGAGGGACGCACGCGAGCTCGAAAATGTTTAGCAACCCAACTCGGAGAGATTAGATTTAAGAATAAAGAGTAACTAAGATGCAATAGCGAGGGACGCACGCGAGCTCGAAAATGTTTAGCAACCCAACTCGGAGAGATTAGATTTAAGAATAAAGAGTAACTAAGATGCAATAGCGAGGGACGCACGCGAGCTCGAAAATGTTTAGCAACCCAACTCGGAGAGATTAGATTTAAGAATAAAGAGTAACTAAGATGCAATAGCGAGGGACGCACGCGAGCTCGAGATGCAATAGCGAGGGACCCACGCGAGCTCGAAAATGTTTAGCAACCCAACTCGGAGAGATTAGATTTCTTTTGACAATTTAATATAGAAATAGAAGTTGCTTTGTAGACTTATGCAGAAAAGCTGAAGACATAATAGGAACTGAAGCAAGCTTGAAAATTTTTAGCATCACGCCTCGTTTTTCCTACGGGTTCTATTTAGGTACAATGATATGAGCTCGGGTCGGGAGTTCGGGACCCTCTCCAAAACGCGGGGCCAGTGGCATTTGCTACCCATCCCTGTCCGGTGTCCGCCTGCTGTTAGGCAGGTAAACTACCTGGACGTGGTAGCTTTATTACCCCTAGGCGAGCTGGGCCCCTAGGCCGGGGCTTTGTGGGCCTAAGCCTAAATTCGGGGCTGATATAATATTATATCAGCCCCGGATTTAGACCTAGGCTAATTTATCTTTGATTTTATACTGACTGTGTTTACGTCAATGAGAGGCAGAATTGGGTATTGGTTTTAAGAATCGTAATTTGAAATGGTGATAGACCGTATGACACGACACTCGTAGATCTATTAACGTAGTTATCCACAAAATCACTCGGCATGATATCACCGAGGCCGAAAATTAATATAATTGTTTGTCCTTGTACAGACGCCAGCACACCAAGCTACCCGAAACTGACAAATTTACCCAATCAACTTTGATCCTTATGTTTTAGAGATAAAGTTGAAAATCTATTAAATAAATTTGACAGATTGTAGTAGCTTGATGTGCTGGCGCCTGTACATAAGCACATAGTTACAGTGGTAAAATAGTAAAGTTCTTATAATAGTCAGCTTTTTACAGGCGGTACACACGACGATACATTAAGCAATGCATTTCCAGTATTAGCCGACCTCGCATTGTTTATGGCTTTTCGTACAATGAGAAGTCAGCATATACTGCAAAGGATAGCTTGATATGTCGCCGTGCGTACCTAGGTGGGACGGCTACCTATACCCCGTGGCACAGAATATACAGGGTTATTGGTAAAACATTAACAACCTCTTAAGAGGTCATTGTACTCATCATTATGAACTTTTACTATGGGACCAAACCTGAAATTGCGAAAAAAAATCAGCTGTACCCTACATTTTGACGAGTTAAACGAACATAAATGTAGGGTACAGCTGAAATTTTTTTCGCAATAACCTTTACCAATAACCCTGTATAGTACAAGTAGTATACAGTAGGACGTAAATAGTTACCATCAACCTACAGTTTTATAGTAAGTAATTGGAATAAAATTTTCCATCTCCTTTAATAGATTGCTTGAAGTGACGTAAGGGTTTATAAATCCAGAAATCAGTTTAAAAGATCCCAATATTATGTAACTTTATTAAGCAGCTGCAGCTAGAGATTTATGTAAGTAAGTGGCTGCTCTCTTATTGGACAGTCAGAAAGCAAAATGTACCTACGTACCTATCTCAGCTAGATATTTAAACGGAGTTAGTAATTTCGAGATCATTGTTATCTATCTACTGAACATTGAAGCTAAGCTACTGCATCTGCATGTTATGAAATAGTTAGGTATGTACAGGTATAAGTATAGTACATACCTACGCATTAAAATGTATGACGGACATTCAAAATAAACCAAATATACAATTTTTAGACTCTTCATTTGTATAGTGATCAAAGTGCTCGGAGATTTTATTTTAGAACATTTGAGTATTGTTTATAATTTTTATAAAAACATCGAGATTATTTTATACACATTGGTAAACTTTTCGGAATAAATTCCCTAAACGATATTGAAACCCGCATCAAACTCCATTGTGTAGCCTAGAACTCTAGAAGAACTAAACAGTCACACCACCACCACACAGCCATACACGAAAAGCGACTTGTTTTTTAAGTAGGTATTTATATGTATTTATAGATTATACAGAAGATAAAAACTATAATATTTATAACCTTTAAATGCTCTTGAGGCCACGCAAACGATCGTTAATTTGGGAAATAATTACTTAAATACTGCTGACTTTTTTACCGTTTGGACAAAAACAGGGTATAAAAGGTGAACGGAGCAGAAGCCTATGGCACAGAAATCTCTTTTTTTTCCCAAAATAAACTAATAAATCGACAAATAATACAAAAAATCATCCTAAGGGTCAGTTCACACCGAGACGCGACGCGACGCGCAGTTTTCAAAATAGAAATACAATTACAGACCTTATCTACTACACTTAAAGGTACACAATGCAGGGTTTACTACGTCGAGTTACAACAGCGCAGCGCTGCGTAGCTCACTGAATCGTGTACCTTTTTGTGTAGCAGATTAGGTCTGTAATTGTATTTCTATCTTGAAAACTGCGCGTCGCGTCGCGTCTCGGTGTGACCTGTCACCTGACGCTAAGGCACCCTTCTCTAACGCGCGGAAATTATCAATGAATTCGTGGCGACGACATTCATAAAAAATGTGTTTTTTTATTAAATTTTATGTGAAAATAAAAAAAACTGTGCCAAAGGCTTGTACTCCGTTCACCTTCTATTATACTTACCCTCTTTATCTATTCCGTGCTCTTATTGTCCAGACGGTAAAAAAAGTCAGCCGGTATGTATAAGTACCTACTTACTTATCTACCTATACGTAGCTATAAATAAAACCATATATACAACACTTATAATTTTATCAAATATTGAAATCACACATTATTCACAATGTGACACTAGATAAAAATGCTTGGCTCGTATCACGTAACACACACACATTACGATAATGATAATGACATAAGCATTTAAGAAATAGGTACCGTGTTTATGTAAAGGTTGAATGAATTACATTCCACTTTTGTCTTTTAATTTGGTTAGCATACAATAGAATCCGTAATAATAAGCGGTCGGCACTGTGTACTTATAACTAGTTTCTGCCCGCGACTACGTCCGCGTGAAATTCGTACTTTCCTCTAAAAATTTCGAAAATGTAAGTCTAAGATCTTTTTCATTTATTTAGGTAAGTAAATAAGTATTCGGGCCAATTTTTAAGTTTATAGATCAAAGGTCCCCGATCCCCGCTGTTCATCCCCACAGGGGTGGCATTTTGAAAAATCGTTTGGGATATGTTCATAACTTGACTCAAAGACCTAGACCTATTTTCGAGTTAATGGAAGCAAGCAGTATATTACCCTTTTCCATCTTGGTAGGAGTCGATTTTTTTTAAACCCTAACAGAGAGATAAATTACATCCCGGGGAAGGACATAGAATAGTTTTTATCGACATAATATCTCGCGGGCGAAGCCGTGGGCGGAAGCTTGTTTTATATAGATATTCGCCAATCTCACGGAAAAGTGGTCACCTAGCGTGACAATGCAAATTCTTGTCAATATTATAAAGCTGAAGAGTTTGTTTGTTTGTTTGGTACAAATAAACAATAAGTACAACTATGAAATGATGCGGGAAGCATAGAATCGCAACCTTAATTGCGTAACACACTTTCAAACACAATCTGCTGAATCATTTTGAAGGATATTACTAATCCATTGCTTCATAATGTTCATTGCTTCATAATGCAAGGTCGAACTGCCGGTGCTTGGGGAGGCCTATGTCCAGCACTGGACGTCTTTCGGCTGAAATGATGATGATGAATTAATGAAGTAGTTTAGTTTTTTTTTATGTAACAGTTTTTCTTTCTTTTCTAAGTAGGTAGTCATTTCATTAAGGGAACAGTATAACAGAGTTTTTCTAATAATTAAAGTAGGTACATAGTGTACCACCTATCTAGTTTTTTGTTATTTAGAATTAAACGTATGTTAGGTGACTGTCAGTATATACATATATGTATATACTAGGTAGGTACGCAAAAAACTCATCGAAAGATTCAAACCGTGCCTAAATATACCTAATCAGATCGTCTTTACGGTTTGTAAGTCCAAAATAAACATTGCGACTTTTTAATCAATAAAATCTACAGGTACCTACTTTAACCACACTAATATTATAAAGGCGAACCAGGATTAACACAGGCTACTTTTTATGCCGATATTCCCACGGGATCGACACTTACGCGGCTGAAACCGCGGGGCGCAGCTAGTAATATTATAAAGCTGAAAAGTTTGTTTGTTTGGTTGAACGTGTTAATCTCAGGAACTGCTAGTTCGAATTGAAAAAATATTTTTGTGTTGGATAGTCCATTTATCGAGGAAGGCAAGGTAACATCTCGCTACGACCAATAGGAGCATCAATGAAAAACGTTGCAAAAACGGGAAAAATTATTCCTTTTAAGAGCTTCCCTTGCGTACGCGCTGTGTAAACGGTTAAAGTAAAAAAAAAAAAAAAAATACGCAAAAATCATGTATGGTATTACGGAATGGTTCCCCTTTAAAACCTTTAAAAGCTCTAAAAAAAAAGTCCACGACAGCATAATGTCTATCTTTTAAGGTTGACTTACTATAACCCTTTTTTAGTTAAGTAATCTGTTCTAAAATAATGCATTATTTGCGAAGGTGTTTTTATAAACATGGTATTAATCCTTATCCAAATAAATACGTTATAATTCATCACAAATATTTAATTTTGATCAAAATTGCCCTTGACATCATTTCATCATCATCATTTGATTTCAATGAATATCTTGGGAGATATCATATTTTACCCAACGTTCCTTTACTGTTCCTGTGACATTTTTAGGGTTCCGTAGCCAAATGGCAAAAACGGAACCCTTATGGATTCGTCATGTCTGTCTGTCTGTCAGTCTGTCCGTCCGTATGTCACAGCCACTTTTTTTCGAAACTATAAGAACTACACTGTTGAAACTTGGTAAGTAGATGTATTCTGTGAACCGCATTAAGATTTTCACAAAAAAATAGAAAAAAACAATAAATTTTGGGGGTTCCCCATACTTAAAACTCAAAAAAATATTTTTCATCAAACCAATACGTGTGGGGTTTATGGATCTATGGATAGGTCTTCAAAAATTATATTGAGGTTTCTAATATCATTTTTTTTTCTAAACTGAATAGTTCGCGCGAGAGACACTTCCAAAGTGGTAAAATGTGTGTCCCCCCCCCCTGTAACTTCTAAAATAAGAGAATGATAAAACTAAAAAAAATATATGATGTACATTATCATGTAAACTTCCACCGAAAATTGGTTTGAACGAGATCTAGTAAGTAGCTCGCCGGTGAAAATTTTAAAACATATGATGGTACGAAACCCTCGGTGCGCGAGTCCGACTCGCTCTTGCCCGGTTTTTTACTATAGTTCCACTCTTACTGATGATCATAGCTTGATGTACCTAAAACAAGTAATGTACTAAGTAATAATCTTAAGTAATACTCTTAAAGTAATGGAATATAATTATTTTAGTAGATTTTTCCTCAAATGAACGCGGGTGAATCTGCGGGGCACAGCTAGTGTAATAGATTCTGAATTCTGTGTCTGGGTGTAATTTATCTGTATATGTATGTATTTAGAAATATATAAGTATGTTTATCAGTTGTCTAGTACTCATAACACAAGCTCTGCTTAGCTTGAGACTAGACGGCGTTGTGTGATAGTTGTGGAATATTATTATTATTATTATTTAATTTCCTTTAGTAACATTCCTTATCATATTGTGATGTTAGATATGTTATCAGAGCCGAGAGTTTCGTTTAAGTATTTGTTTGCTGTGTTTGTTACTTTGTACTTTGTCTTACTAAGTTTATCAGCAAAACTTGCCGCCGCCGGCCAACTTGTGGGTGTCTTAATAAATAATAATGATTAATATTTTGAAACAGAGTTGTCTACTTATAGTTATTACCTAAAGTAAAACTGCTATTAGTATGCCTGGGCCGTATGTCTGTCTGTCAGCTTATTAGTCTATTCGCACGAATCTCCTCGCCCGAAGTAAGCGAATCGATTCCTTTTCAAAGGAATTTGTGGGCCAATAGTTTTTAATTTTATACAATAGAAATTTTAACACCTAGATCATCATCTGCCTAGCCTTATCCCAACTGTGCTGGGCTGGGGTCGGCTTCCATTCTAACCGGATGCAGCTGAATACCAGTGGAGCTATTGGTGCCGATTCCCTTGTTCACAAACTAAACTAAATTTAAGTTCAGTACATCTTTTTCTTTCTATTTCATTAAGAAAAGGACAGAAGATAAATATTAGTTTAGTCCTGTCAAATTAGACAGCGCCTAACGTAAATTGACGTATTTTTAGTAGCCATGTTTTTAATCACGTCTAAACTTGCTATGGAGTATCTTAATTTGACAGTACTAAACTAATATTTATCTTGTCCTTTTTTTAATGAAATAGAAAGAAAAAGATGCCTGAACTTAAATTTAGTTTAGTTTGTGAACAAGGGAATCGGCGCCACTGCCTATCTGACCTCCACAACACAGTTACTGGGTAATACGATACCCCTTGGTAAAACTGGTTGTCAGACTTTCGGGCTTCTGACCACCCGTAACAACTGTCAAAGATCCACGAATGACAGCCGGGACCAACGGCGTGCTTTACAAATAAGCCACGGAGGGGTCTCGGTAAAAGATGGTCACCCATCCACAGACCTATTATAATAATTAGAATCAGTAATACAACTTGTACAACGTACAAGTACCGTAATAAATATGTATTTACAGAATTATAATCAGTGGCGTAACTATAACGTCTGGGGCCCGTGGCAAATTCAAGGGATGGCCCTCCCTCAATGTAAAGAAGCTCAACCAACGTAATACATAGTTTTATTTTTACTAGCACTTTTCCGAGACTTCTTCCGCGTAGATTTCATGTTTTCCCCTACAACATTTAACACCTGACTGCTTCGTTGGTCTAGTGGTCGCAAACGATACTGCTGAGCATTAGGTCCTGTCAAAAGCTTGCATTTATAAACTTATGTTAGAATCCTCCTGTGCTCATGGCCCTCTCGGGCCGGGGACGCCCTCTGGCTGGGGGCCCGTGGCATTTTGCCCCAATGCGGCCAATGCCACCCTATAGTTACGCCACTGATTATAATCATTAGACTCAGTAATACAACTCTTGTTGTTGTTAAGTTAGTATAATCCTAAAATGTCAAGATTTCATGAAATAGTCATTCATTAGGATTATTTGGTAAGACCAAGTAATCCTACTGAATGAATGAGAGTTGTGTTGATGACTTTGATGATTATAATTCTGTAAATACATAATTTTGTTACGGACGCGAATCATATTTTAATCAACGTACAGACGCCAGCACATCAAGTTACTACAATCTGTCAGATTTCTTTAATAGATTTTCGACTTTATTGCTAAAGCATAAGGTTCAAGGTTGATTGGGAAAATCTGACAGTTTCGGGTAGGTTGACCTGCTGGCGTCGCATCTGTACAACAAATTGCAAAAAAAAAACTGACCAGCAAAAGTTTCTTTTCAATCAAACCAAACCGGTAGAAGAAGATAAAGGAAATAGATGTAGTAGGCGTAAGTAGTAAGTAAGTACTATTAGTTATTCTGTGGTAGTACTTATGTGGATTCTACAATACTTATCTATAGGTAGGATTAATTACAACCATAAAATGCAGAGAGTACAGAAGGCAATCCCATGTACACACGGCTACACATCAAGCTATACGTTACCAGTTTTAGCTGACCTCGCATTGTATAGGTTTTTCATACAATCAGAAGTCAGCTTATACTGGTTTGTATAGCTTGATATGTAGCCGTGTGTACAAGGCGGTAATAAAGCGCGACACATACATGTGATTGCCTTCTGTACTCTCTGTATTTTGTGACACCGGTGACACGGCTGACACATCAAGCTTATACATTTCCAGTTTTAGCTGACCTCGCATTGTATTGGTTTTTCGTACCTACAATCAGAAGTCAGCTTACCTAAATACCTATACTGGTTATGTATAGCTTGATATGTAGCCCTGTGTACAAGGCGGCAATAAAGCGCGACGTTGTGATGTAAATAATTTATACCTACACAAGTAGACGTACCTACGTACTGAATAAATATGTGCAAAGCTCTCGGGTGTAAGGCCGTACGCAACCAGTACTCAGTGCTCAGCTCACATACTTATTGATACTAGTACCTACCTACCAAAGAGAATATAACCCTTTGGTACCTACCTACCTAGGTACAAGTGTCGCGTCGGAATCGGTGATGATGTCGCGTTGAACGTCTAACTAGGCATTAGTAATTCAATTATGTATCTACCTACCTAATAATAATACCTACGTAACGCCTCGTTCATTCATGCTCCAAATATACCTACCTATATTTTAAGATGCATGGCTAGGTAGGTTATCTTTATGTCATACATAACATAGTAAGTACCAAGCTCCAAGCTCAAGTTCTGTCATACTGTGCTGTTTAGGTTCTTAATTCTTATCCATTCTTTTTATCATACACGCTGAGAAAACATTAATTTTTTTTAAAGTTGATTATTTGCTTCCGTGTTGAATTCAACCAATGGTAGTAATTTCTTGATGAATGACGTAGGTCAATGTTAATTACTTACGCATGTTGGGCGATTAACTTTTTGTCGTTCTCTTATCTGTCTGTTTCGGGTGATTGTGTAGGTTACCTTAGTTTATCAGTGCATGACCCTGAAAAGGTAATCCATAGGTAACTAACTAGCATTCGCTTTTAGTTTCACACAAAGGACGACTTACGCCCAGTTTCTGGAAAGAAAGTTTGCTAACAAAACATTTTTTACAATAAAAAAAAAACCGGTCAAGAGCCAGTCGGACTCGCGCACCGAGGGTTCCGTACCATCATGTGTTTAATTTTTCATTGGCGAGGCCTATATTCGTCAGAGAATTATAACACTGCACTGCGGTGTAGAGTAAGTATTGCAGTTTTATGTCAGCGCCATCTCTTGACCGATAGTGGAACTAATGTGACTTTTGTTGATGATTTTTGATTAAACTGAAAAAGTGTGCTATTTAGAGACTTCGTTTTTATTTTTCCTGTAATCTTTACATAAACTTCTATCATACATGTACATATATTTTTATTTCTTTCTTAATTGCAAAATAGTTGGGCAAGCGTCATCTAAAACTATTTCAAATTTCAAGTTGATAGCATTAGGAGTTTTTGAGATATCCAGCTATGACAGACAGACAGACAGACTGAGGTCTCACCATAAGGGTTCCGTTTTACCATTTTGGTACTAGTATTTTTATGTAAAGAATCTATGCATTTGAAATCTGTATCATGAAAAATCACAAAGTTATAAGCTTGTTAAGTTACCTGTTTGTCCGTACAAAAACATGCTCACCCGCGCCGCTCGCGCCGCTCGCGCCGCGCCCTCTTTCGCTCATTGATAATAGTACCTAGGTACCTAACCGTTCGGCGGGGAGATTGGATAACCTACTTAGTGTCGCTCAATGTCCAACTTTTAACCTTTTTTTCAATATTTTTGGGACAAAATATAAGATGGGGTAAAATTATTGGAATCGATTCAGTTAGGTAAGTACCTACCTATTCTGAGCAAGCTATACATATTCAGGTTTCGCATATACTAAAAATAACGTTGTGTACATACACTCGAAAAACATAACCCTCCTTCTGGCGCAGTCGGGTAATAACCAAATGATATATACATATATGATACGATACGATTACCTAAATCGTATCATACAGAATTTAATGATAGTATACACGTGTACCTAAGTGAGTAGGTACTTTCGTCACAGACGTCTGAATAGTTAGGTAGGTACTGATTAATTTATCTTGTTTCAGCAAAAGTTGTAATAATAAATCCTCATCATGCCTCTGGTTCTCGGGATGAACGGGAAGCCCCCGATTACATCATAAGCCGTCGAAACACATAATAGTATGAAACCTTTTTTTTCGCAGAGCTGCGGGATCCATCCAAGTTACAGAAAACTCTTTTATCAACAAATTAAAGTCATCTGGAAGAAGTTTAGTTGTATTTTATGGATCCCAAACGGGTACTGGTGAGGAGTTTGCTGGTCGTCTGGCCAAAGAAGGCATACGATACAAGATGAAGGGCATGGTCGCTGATCCCGAAGAATGCGATATGGTAATTTTTTTTTTTTAAACGCCTGTTTGTTGTTAGTGAGCGGATGCTGTTTTTGTGTAAATGTTTGTTAGATACAAATATTTAACCTACAACTAAATAATTATCATGTCTTTTTTAGGAAGAACTCATGAAACTCCAAGAAATACCGAATTCTTTAGCTGTGTTCTGTATGGCAACTTATGGTGAAGGAGATCCCACAGATAACTCTATGGAGTTTTATGAATGGTTAAAGAATGGAGAACCCGATTTATCTGGTTTGAATTATGCTGTAAGTAAAGTACATTGTTTGAACTAGATAAAATACTACAAATGAACACAAGTAATTTTATCTCACAAGTTTTAGGTTAGGAGTAATGTGAGAAAAGCGATTTCCGCGTAGACAGTTCGTACTGTGTAGGGTAGGGTAGGTATATACAGTTCGCGTCAAATAACTTTGCCACTCTGAAGCTAGTCTCTTTGCTAACCGCGCCAATCCGCGCCATGCGCGCTGCTGTTCTATTCATAGGATTAACTACTGCGCAGTGATTTGTTGACTACTTCAGAGCGGGGCAAGTTATTTGACGCGAACTGTACCAACATAATATAATATATTCGAAACATCCATATTGGTATTGCTTGTAATCACTACACCTCGAAAGAAATCTAGGAAATCAGGAACAAAACAATTGTGATAAAAAGGGTCGATCGCAGCTGTCGTTTTAGTCTAGCAAATTAAAAATCAGAGTTTACATGATATTTTACAAATACACATACTTAGGCCACCAAGGCCACCTTAGGCGCCTCACACTCACAGAGTACTTTGATAAGACTAGTCTCACACTGACACGGGGA
The DNA here is from genome assembly GCA_963082905.1 of Oligia fasciuncula. Taxonomy (NCBI): domain Eukaryota; kingdom Metazoa; phylum Arthropoda; class Insecta; order Lepidoptera; family Noctuidae; genus Oligia; species Oligia fasciuncula. The sequence goes on along the minus strand of OY720393.1, from coordinate 10,977,509 downwards.
CACGGCCCTAATTTTAAGTATTTATTTTGGAAACGTCATGTTTTATTCTATAGTCTCTTGCTTATGATTTCTGTTTATAGAAATTATAACAGAAAGCCTCTGCTGCGTATCACAGAGCTGCGTATCACAGAGCTGTAATTTACCTATTTGTAATTTGGATTTCGCGAACTAGCTAAGTCAGCAAAGATAAGTCAGATACCTAACACTAAATTGAGTCGCGTACCTACTACCTAGTATTATAAAAACCGTAGACAGAGTAAACTCTAGACTGCTGCATATCTTCTTTTTCATTCGCAAAAGAAAAAGAGAAATTAAATTAACGTCACTAGCAAAGAAAAGAGACGAAATAAGAATATTTCTGTCCCTTACTGCGTGTCGGCTAAGCACATCAATGTGCACAACAAGTTTGACGTTTATGAATGAAATAATAAAAACTACACCGCGATTAAACGGAAAATAAGATCTTTTTCGTGCATAATTCAATAATAGTACATTTGTGCAACTATGAAAATGGTGGTGCAGTGTAATAAGCTGTAAAAATGATAGTATGATGAAGATTGCCGGAATTTTTTGGTCCCTTTCTGTGACACGGATACCATGAGTATTTATAGATTACTCTGTCGTCGATAAAAATTCGACAGGCGGAGCTATGATAATGAATGATACACACACAGTGATTAGTCGACGCGGGGCGCCGCGTCCCGCTGCGTGTGTATCTAGCATTAATTGTGTGAGTTAAAAGACGCGTACCCGAACTGTTGTTGAAAAAATCTATTCTATTTTTCTTTATGATCTAATCTAAGTCCGACGGAATGACATAAAATTACTAATGTCATCGTGACACAAAAAAAATGTCAAAGTCCGGCTGTTTCATGTTTGCAAATTACTAGAATTATTAAACATTGTAGGATTTTGAAGAAATATCTTATAAATAGGAGGAAGAAACTCTTTACAGTGTTTTAAAATTGTTTGTTTCTGTGATTTACATGTTGGTGAACAGTCTAGATTATCTGCGATAACCTAATTTTGAATGTTATCGGTGTGGATATAGTTTTTTTTACAAAATGGGATACAGCAGCAATCTTGGTACAATCATTTTCGAGTTTATTAATATAAATTCATGTAAATATATTTAAATTATTGAAAGATGTGCCCCACTCATGTGATGAAATGAGTTAAAGAATCTCAAGAGTTTAACGAATATGTTCGAAAAAAAAAAAACAAAGATAATCCCATTTGTACGCACTGTAATATTCAGAAAAGTATTTTCATGAAATTCCTTGATTCTCGATAGATGCTACATAACTAAGATATAACATAGTAATTATGAATGCGATAGTACAATTACCTCGTCTTTTTGGATATAGAAGGCTGTTAGGTTCAACAATGCGGAAATTGCGTTGTGTGGTATGATATTGAGATACTTGATGCAATACATACTGTACGTAATTTATTATGTCATGATTTTAGAGTACCTATTAATAAATTTTCAGGTGTTTGGACTTGGCAACAAAACATATGAACATTACAATGCAGTTGCTATTTATCTAGACAAGCGTCTTGAAGATCTTGGCGCTACTCGAGTGTATGAACTTGGTCTTGGGGATGATGATGCAAAGTATGTATTACATTTGAGTGTATGTGCTTGCAATAATTGAATAGGTTCAATAATAGTCACACTCTTTATTGAAGAATTAAGACTGCATTTTTTACTCATTGTCAATTCTAAACTTTTTGCTATTTATTCAATCTACATGATACAGAAACAATGATTTTCAGAATTTAAGTAAAACATGCAGACAATATCCAAATGAACATTGGGCCAAAATGTATGGGGCTTGGTCTAAATGTCTACCACTGAATAGTGATGACACAGAATAGTCTTTCAAATAAGGAGTAATCTTCATAGATAATAAAATCATACTCTCTCTACTAGGTTAACAGTTTTTTTGACAGATTGTAGTGATTGCAGCAACATGTCAATAATTTCACTTTAATCTGATGTAGTATCACTTATCAATTTTTTGCTGTCAAATAAAAAATTGTGCGGTTTCTATGCCTGTGTTTATTATTATTAAATACAAAACAATATAAATAAGCCGCTTTGTTTTAACTTTAATTTTGCAGGTTTTATTGTGGAAATCAGTGTAAAAATAAAGTAAGCATTCAAACTCAAACTCAAACTCAAATCATTTATTTCAATTAAACCTTACAGGCACTTTTGAATTGTCAAAATTAAATAGTCTGTCAGTTAGTCAGAAAGTTGAAGCTAGTTTTTTTGGTTTTCATTGGTTTGCCGTTTCAATTGTGTTGTAGTGTATACAGATACATATAGGGTTTACTACCTATTAAAACACAACATTATTTAATCATAACATTTTATGAAAGTTTTAAAATCGAAATAAAACATTAATATTTTGTGGGTGGTTATTTATATATTTTATTGATATTTGAGTGGATGCAAGGTTTTTCTATACTGATTTACCTATAATGTAAAATGATTATTTTCGATTTATTAATTTGAAGCGAATACATTCGATCCCATCACTTAGTACGATAGAATGTAATTTAATATGCATAACAGTACAATAGAATGTAATTTAATATGCATAGCAATTACATTTGTTTTGTCAAATTGACACATGCACGGTACTATAATGTCGCCGCGGCGGCCTCCAACCCTCAGCCGCGATGCCTCCCATACGACATCGTGGCCCGCCTCAGTTGCGATGTCGCCCAAGCGGCACCGCAACCTACTTGTTGGCAGCTACGTCGCACAGTGGATCGACTCCATACAAACTGGCGGACATAGGACTATAAAATAATAATTTCAAGATTTTTGAAAAACAAATGTTGCCAATGTGCTCTCCTCGGTAATCTAAATTGAAAGTACTCTTATGGTTTTTTAGATCAAACCCTAATTTTAGGTGTAATGTGAGTAAAACTGATTGCAATGTATGGAATTATAGTAAAAAAATGTTTTCCTGCGATTCCCGCACATTTTCCGGTTTTGACGCTTATAATATATTTTGGCATAATATATTATAAGCGTCAAAACCGAAAGTTGACAACCAGTCTTACCAAGGGGTATCGTATTACCCAGTAACTGGGTTGTGGAAGTCAGATAGGCAGTCGCTCCATGTAAAATACTGGTATTGTACTGACTGGAAGCCGACGACCCCAACATAGTTGGGAAAAGGCTAGGCAGATGACCATTGAGAGTAGTCATATTATTTTTCAGGTTTAAGGGTTAGAAAAGTTAGTGCTTATTTAATAGACTATTTATTTACATAATGTTAGTGGCAGATATCTAGACCACTTGCCCATTGTCTTTTATACATTTACTGGAACCAGTTTAACAGGTAAAAAGACTAAAAGTATTGGAATTGAAGATAGTTATAACTGATTTCAGCATTGAAGATGACTTCATTACATGGAAAGACAAATTTTGGCCATCAGTGTGTGAGAAATTTAATATTGAGAGCACAGGAGAAGAAGAATTGACACGTCAATTTCGACTTGTGACACATGGTCCTGAAGACATACAGCCAAACAATGTGTTCACTGGTGAAATTGCAAGACTGCATTCTTTGCAAGTACAAAGACCGTAAGTATCCACACAGAAATATTGAATAGAGCATCATTTTGTTACTTTTTTGAGCAACAACAAAGATACAATTGAAATTTCTTTTTACAGGCCTTATGATGCTAAGAATCCATTCTTAGCCCAAATTACAGTAAATAGAGAATTACACAAAGGAGGAGATAGATCCTGTATTCATGTGGAACTGGATATTTCTGACTCAAAAATGAGATATGAAGCAGGTAAATCTAAGTTGTCCTTATCCATCAACTGATTGTGAGTAAAACCAATGTAAGGAAGTGCTGTAGTAGTGAAAGAGCAACCTAATTAAGCATTTGGGTTCCGGGCTACACGTAAGATTTTGAATACCTAGCCTATAAAGGACACAACCAGTGGGACAATGGGCTCCACCATAGGTATCAACATCAATGTGCAGCAAATATTGTTTTGCTTTTGAAATTGTTATATTCTGTAGTTTACAGATAAAAAAGTTTCACGGGTCTAAAAGATAAGGAAACTGAGAAAAATTAAGATAAGTTTTCACTAAATAACTCTAGCTTTTCGATAAGCGATGGCGCTAGGGCTCCGAAGCTTAATTCCAGAATCGCTAAATATATATTAGGTATATTCACAAATTACAAGACTCAAAACACCGGATTCGCCTTAAACCAGATTATGCAAATTACCAGAAACCCAAAATACCAAAAGTACAGTCCTAAACAATTGAGTTCTCTTTTAGTAACTATTTCTTCGATAGATAAAATGAAATCGTTAGATAAAAAAAGGTCGTGACCTAATTATAAACTGCACTGGCTACTTTTGCGTTGATAGATAAGATGACATTTTTGTTTTTGACGATGAAACCTGACGTCAATGAAAGGGACGCCGCACAATGGGTCGAAACTGCTTTATGAGGGACATATAGCATGGGCGTCTAGAATTAATTCTATGTTATCGTAATTTTTTGACGTTCGTTCGTTTTTTTTTGTGACGTTCGTTGGCCTTTTATAAGCCAAAGAATAAGAATCATCATCATCTGCCTAGCCTTTTCCCAACTATGTTGGGGTCGGCTTCCAGTCTAACCGGATGCAGCTGAATACCAAAGAATAAGAATAAAGTAGTTTTAAAGCAGGATCTGTCAAGACTTTGCCACATTTTAGGAGTTTCTGCTTCGTTCCATACAACAAAAATTTAAAATATTTTTTCCGGGCACACTACCAGGGGGCCTAAAAAGGCCACTTTTGCAGAATCATAAAAGGAATTCATCAAATCATTATAAATCATAATAGACAGTTAACTATTAAGTTAATCGTATCAAATCCCATTGGTGAAGGATTTTTCAGTTATTTTTTTTTTGTCTGTGCTTAAATACCAATCCAAATCCAATCCCAATCTCTTGCACCGAAAAAAAGCAAAATACGTTTATGATTCTGCCAAAGTGGCCTTTTTAGGCCCCCAGTTTTAGAGAAAAACGTTTCATAACAATTATTCGTCAGAATGTCAAATCTTTCGAAAGGTATTTTTTTTAATGGAATTTGTAAAAAAATCCCTATGTCCCTCTTAAAGCAGTTATCGACCGACAGCACTTTCGGCACTACGAAAAACTTTTACTATGGGAACAAATCTGAAATCGCAAAAAAAAAATCAGCTGTTGCCTACATTTATGTTCGCATAACTCGTCAAAATGTAGGGAACAGCTGATTTTTATTTCGCGATTTCCGGTTTCGCCCCACAGTAAAAGTTGTTCATAATGATGACTACAATGACCTCTTATGAGGTTTTGGGTTAATTCATTAACACCTTGTATATAATACTGGGATTCTGCCGTATTGCCGAAAAGATTTTGCCAAAATTTCATTACCCAAACAAATAGCAAACTTTTTTTATACCAATGCAATGTTTGGAATCATTTTAGTAAGTACGCACATTTTCATTTAATAAAATTTTTACTCGGCAGAATATTAAGTACTAAAGAAGGATAATGTCATTAGGGCATTTGGTCTCTGCCAGGCCACAGACACAATAGAAAATCTATTGTTCGCGGTCACCGGTGACCGCGGTGGCAGTCAATGCATTAATCAAATGATGTATTTACAGCAAACAATCTTTAGACAATAAACATTAAAGTATTTGACTAAATGTTTATTGTCTAATGATTGTTATGAAAAAAAAAAAGTACTTAATAGACAAATTTTTTTTTTTGTGAATTACATGGTTTTACTTACATAATTACTTTATTATTACTTTTTTAATTACATTGCATGGTTGCGGTCGGTCGATAGGCGACGTAGGATGCAAGAGCGAGCGAAGGGCACCCCGAGGTTCGGTTTTGTTAGGTTACTTTAAACCCTTTTCACAGAAATAGGAGCCCAGCGATCCGTCGACATTGGATGCAAGAGCGAGAGAATGAGTTTACAAATATCTTTACCTCATATCATATTAAACAGGGCCAATTGAAATCATAGGCAGACAGAAATAGGGGCCCCGACGATACTAAAATATTTGGCAAATTTTATTTTGCGTAAAATGAGTTATTCCAACTCAAATATTTGACTAGGTACATAAAAATTACACAAATTATTGTTTAAACGTTCACTTGCCAAACATTGGGTTTGCGTTACAATTATTTGAGAAGAGATTTTTTGCTAAGTAAAAATTTGGCAAATGAAATTATGCGGAAAATTGTTTGGGAAGTGATAATTTGGCAATTTCTTTTTGGTGAAACAAGGGAGACCCGTTTCTGCAGGTTTGCTGTGCATACATTCTGACAAAAATATTTTATATTCACAGGTGACCATGTAGCAGTATACCCAATAAATGATTCCAATCTTGTGGATCGTCTGGGCCAGTTAACCGGGGCTAATCTTGATGAAATATTCTCACTCATCAACACTGATCAAGACAGCAGCAAGAAACATCCATTCCCATGCCCAACTTCCTACCGCACTGCTCTTTCACATTATGTGGAGATCACAGCAGTACCTCGTACTCACATATTGCGAGAGCTTGTTGAATATTGCTCAAACGAAGAAGTAAGCACACGAGTTTGATGACTTTTTGATGATTTTAATGATCAAAAACTCAAGTTACCAAAATTATAATTTATCTTCTATTTCAGGATAAAAATAAATTAATGCTTATGGCAACTAATTCACAAGACGGCAAGGCTTTGTATCACTCATTTATTGTAGACGCTTGTAGAAATATTGTACATATTTTAGAAGATCTACCATCTTGTAAACCCCCTCTGGACCATTTGTGTGAACTGTTACCGCGCCTGCAACCAAGATATTATTCAATTTCATCCAGTCCTAAGGTAAGTAATCTGCTCTACTGTAAATTCGCTATAACTTTGTTTTTAGAACATTTAAATGATTTATTCAAATATATTTTATTATTTCAGATGCACCCAGAGACAGTTCATATTACTGCAGTAGTTGTTCAATATAAAACTCCTACTGGTCGAGTTAATAAAGGTGTGACTACCACATGGCTAGCAGATAACAAACCTGAGCCTGGCAAACCCCTGCCACGTGTACCCGTGTTTATAAGAAAGTCTCAATTTAGGTAAATATAAGCTAAAACCACTAGAGCTCAGGTAACAAAACATTTAAAAAATTGAGTTACTTACTATAATTTTGATGCAAAATGTATTACTTACTTTTTAGATTACCTCTGCAGACCCAAACGCCGATAATAATGGTCGGCCCAGGTACGGGTTTGGCTCCATTCCGTGGTTTCTTACAAGAACGCGCTTACGCGCGTGCTAATGGCAAGGAAGTTGGAGACAGTATTTTGTACTTTGGATGCAGACATCGCGATCAGGACTACATTTATGAGGAGGTGTGTTTAACGTTTGTAAATCCCCCATTAAACTAGGCTCAATTCCCACCGATATGACAACGGGCGCGGCTAGCAGTTTTAGTTTCAAAGTTTCCGTAACTTTATCTTTATTCCTTGTTTTACGTCCACTTGACGCACGATTACATTTACAATAACAAAATTATGGCCTTGCCGTGTAGGTAGGTATGTTACGTCAACCAACCGTTTGAAATAACCGGCCCTAAATAACACATACTGGTATCCCTTGAGAGGCTCGAAGGCAGCTTAGGGTCACGGTGTGAACTGACCCTTAGCGACCACTCGCGATCCGTTGGGGGCAGCCTCCATCCTCTGATCATATGAACTGGCCCAAGGAAAAGAGCGCGCAGCTGCAGCTGCGTGTTGCCCGTGGCCTGCCGCTTCCCTCTCGATGTCAATTGAACCTTAGTGTATCTTACAGACAGTTAATAAACACTGTTTTGTAAATTATTTCAGGAACTCGAATCATATCAGGAAAATGGCGATGTTCAATTGAAGATTGCATTTTCTCGCGACCAAAAAGAAAAAGTTTACGTAACGCATTTGTTAGAAAAGGACATGGACCTCCTATGGGACATCATCGGTAATCGTAACGGACATTTCTACATTTGCGGGTAATTATTTAAAATATACTATGATATTAATCCAATGGCAAGTATCATAATAATTACAATAACAACTGACTTATTTCAATCATTTGTAGCATATTTTGCCGTAGGGGTTGGATAGGTATAAAATGTATCCCTAATTATAGGTACCTGTGTTGTGTTAGAAACAACCCGTTTAAGTTAATAGCTGGTGAGATATGTGTTTCAAAAGTTATTATGAAAAAAAATGTGTTATGTAAAAAAGACTTTTAATTGAAGAAGATTAGTCGTGTAGTTTTTATGGGGATATTTTCAGGTACAATTTTGCAAAAATAATTTTGTTTGACAGTCTTTGAGAAATACTATGAAATACAAACATATTATTGCTGCCGATATAATCAACATTGTGCATGTCAAACAGTCAAATATAACACTGGCAACAACAGTCACTCTTTGTGCGCCCACACTGATAAAGCCGCATCATCACTATCATAATAATTTTACAGGCTTCTGATTTTCTTGTCCTTTTCAGTGATGCAAAGAATATGGCTGTTGACGTAAGGAATATTATTTTAAAAGCCATCAAGGAAAAGGGCGGACGTACGGAATCTGAGGCTGTGCAATTTATCAAGAAGCTCGAGTCTATGAAGAAATATTCTGCAGATGTATGGAGTTAAAGCATCTACATGTTTATTAATAGGCGAATTTGTGGAATTGTAGACAATTTTTCAGTTATGACTTGTGAACTTATGAGTAATGGTGATTCTTTTATGTTATGTTATTAATATTTTGTAAAGTGGCTCTGTTAGACACAAATGTAAGTTAATTGCTGTTTGCCATGTTGTTATTATTAATATTGCAGCATGACAGAAATAAATTTTATTAGACAGCTGCCAGGTCTTAAGACGGTCTGTGCATATAATAATATTTAAGGAAATACATATTTTTTAGTCAAGCTCTACTAAATTAGGTACTTTTCCTGGAAGTTGTGTAATAATTAGGTATTTGAACATCCTTTTCCACAAAAAAAAAAAAGCTTTCAAGATCTTATAATTAACATAGCCAGAGAGAAGTCGAGAAAACATTGGAAAATGAAAAATAAGTATTTGTAGCACTTTATTATACCAAACATTAAGGGTTGGATTTTACAATCTGAGTTATTTGTATAAACCTGTCAAATGTCTTTTTCCGTTTTATGATACCTGACGATAGTAAAGTCGACTTCAAATGAAGTTAGTATCATCATAAAGTACAATAATTGTGCATGTCTATTTTGAATGCGACATTCACATCTCATCATCATTTCTCTACTGTGAGACAAATACGACATTGATAAAAAGTTTACTTAACTTATAAATAAAGAACAAAGTAGAACATGTGGCTTTTGGACCTGTATGTCCATGTTGTGAATATAAATTATTAAATAATATTATAAATAGTTCAGGGTCAGATTATAAAATGTAAGAAAATATTGTTATTGGAGACCTAACATTACAGCTCCAAAAGCGTATTTGTTAATATTTCAAACATCCTGCTCGTAACGATTTTAACAGTCTACCTACAATATAATTATATTCTAACTGGCTGTGGAGGATCTGTTTACTTACGAGCATACAAAATAATGCCTAATGTTTGAATAAATACGGCCTATTATTTATTATGAAAATAAGACAGCTCAGAGTGGCCGTTTAAATACAATGAAGGCAGTAAGAAAGTTGTTACATAGCACGTGACGTGACGAGTAATTGAAGCTTGGTCGCTCAAATAGTGTTACCTACAAAATATGTACCATACTTTATTTTGTGACAGTTTAGATTTCGACTGACGTAACAGTAACTATTCTACATTTTAACATTACACCTTTTCCCCCGAAATATAGGCAGATTGTACTATGTATACCTCTGCCGCAGCTTGTTTACGATTCTAGTTATTTAATACAAAACTAAACCGACCAGTTATGGAATTTGAAATCCTAACGATAACTAGGGGCCAACAATTGAATAGATATGAAAAGATTAGCAGAAATTAAAATCATGGAAAATGAGGATTGGGAAATTCGAATTTTCATCAATTAAGCATTCATTTATGGTTATAATTATAGTATTCTGTAAGTGTATGGATCCTCTTAGATTAGCAGGAGAACTCCTAAACATTCGATGTTAAGATAAATCTATGTTTAAGTTATGATTTTATCAGCTGTTGTGTAATTTTCAGATATTTGAATATTATTGTTGAAGTTTTTATATAATGTGGAATGGGCAATTAGATATAAGTAAATAATTAATTTTTATATTACGTCTTGTAATAAATGCAGTTTTATATAAAGTGTTATTTTTTACCCTTAATAACTCAGAAGATAAGTTAAGCGCATTCCTCACGGTTTTTTGCCAGATCTATCTGGCGGGCGCGACCAGAGCGTCGGCCATAGGTACACACGCGAATGCGTGTCACTGACTGGCAGACCCACCATCAGGGATTTTAATTTTGATAGCACAAAAAATTTGTCGCCAAATATCATTTGTCGGTCACTGGTTCAAAAGTTATAAGGGTTTATAGGCGCGCGGATTCCAGCGACTGCCCGAGCAGTCGCGGGAATCCGTGCGCCTTCTCTTCTTCTTTCATGTGTTTATCGCTGTAATGCCTTGATTTGATATTGTATAGGCAGTCGTACATTTGCACCAAATAAGTAAACTTTTCTTCAGCCATTTCCATCACTTTTGTATTCGTTGCACTGCAAGGAATGAATGCGAATGCTCGCGCGCGGGGAGCGGGATATTGCCAGCTCGCGACTGCTCGAGCATTCTCGGGACTTCCCGCGACTTCTCGCGCAGTCGCACGGCTAATTCGCTGGAATTCCAGCGGCGCCGCTGGCATCAGTGCGACTCGTTCGAGTTTCTCATGCGATAATAAGTATTATAGTAATGAAAATAAAGTTAAAATTCATATGACACCGAAACTGCGTTCCGCTTCGCCGCTCTTTTGGTGTGTTGAGCCTTATATCTCAAAAACTAGGGCACCTAGCTCCCATATTTAGTCGCTAATTAGTCGGGATCAGTCGCCAAGTCACAGATTTAATCGGGTCTTAGTTTAGGAGATATAATGAGTTCAATTAGTAAGGTTTTTTCGTGAACTATTCGATCTAGCTCTTGGACTATACCTACACATATAAACCCTAATATCTTTTGAACCAGTGATCGACAAATTCTGATATTTTTAGACTGATTCAGACTAATTGGCGACTAAATATGGGAGAAAACAGATCTTCGCTAGGTGCCCTAGTTTTTGAGATATAAATGTGGCCCTGCTGGGGAAACTCTCCAGATCGGCCACCTATAAACCCTTATATCTTTTGAACCAGTGACCGACAAATTCTGATATTTGGCGACAAATTTCGACTAATTTTTGTGCTATCAAAATTAAAATCCCTGATGGTGGCTCTGCCAGAGTCAGTGACACTTCGTTCCGTAAGGCCCGGATTCCTCTGTCGCTGACGTCGGTCGCGTACCGTCAGTCGCGTAGCGCGCTGACCATCAGCGCCAATGAAAACATCCGTAGTGCGATACTGACCGCTCCACGGTACAGGCGTCTCCAAGTGGATTTGTGAAGCGGAGTTTGAATTTGGGATATTATTATGAACCCGTTTATTAATTGTTTAGTTGCTGCAGCATACTTACGCAAGCGGAGACGGCGTCAATATAGAAAAAAAAAGATATCACATTCACCCAATTGTTGCTGATAGGGTGACGAATGGTGAATTTTCTACTTTATTTGAAAAGCTACGTCAGGACAAGGAAAAGTTTTTTAATTATTTTAGAATGAAAGTAAAAACTTTTGATGAACTGTTATCAAAGTTAGAAAATCACCTGAAACACTGCTCCATGTATCGAGAAATTATACCTCCAGTGGAACGTATTAATGTTCATGGTGGCGGGCGATTGTACAGACGCCAGCACATCAAGTTACTACAATCTGTCAGATTTCTTTAATAGATTTTCAACTTTATTGCTAAAACATAAGGTTCAAGGTTGATTGGGAAAATCTGACAGTTTCGGGTAGGTTGACCTGCTGGCGTCCGTACGCGCGCGTGCCGACGACGGTCGGGAACAGAGTGAGGACGCTCATAGCGTTCTATAGCGCGTCAGTCGACCGACGAACGCGGCGCTGACGAGCGAGACCGACGCGCGTCATCAGCGGCGCGTAGCAACTCGCGCGCCGCTGATGTCAGCGTCACAGTGTGGTGCTTCATACAACACAACGTATATTCGTACGCGCGATCGACATCAGCGACAGAGGAATTCGGGCCTTAGGGTTCAAAAAATTGGCCCTCAATCCAGATGCACATGATACTGACGGTCGCGCTGGTCCACAAATTCAAGGTAGCTCAGCGCTATGATGGAGCGAGCTGTCTCTGAAGGATAAAATCAGGATAGAATAGAATAGATAGAATAAGCATATTATAAGATTATAGACTATGTTGAAGACAAGGTAGTTTGGCAATAATTCCTTCTGCACATGTGGCTTCCCTGGCTCCTCATTTACGGCTTAACTATATGTGCATCTGGATTGAGGGCCTGTTTTTTGAACCCTTACGGAACGAAATAAGACTTATAGGGAAATTAGTTAAAAATAGTAAAAACTTAAAGCAATGGGCCATGAATTTCTTAAACGTGAATTAAAACTGTTATGATTAACCTTTTAACCGCCCGACTTCAGAACAGTTGGCGTGTCCCTAGCTGGCGGCACAGTGAATCGAAAATTAATATAAACATATTTTTGATAGAATACAGCGTAATTAAATAAAAAAGCTGATTAAACGAGCAGTGATATTTTGGTCGTAAATATACGACTCTGGCGAAATGGGCCCGAAAATATTTGTCGGATTAATCCGACGTAGGAGGTTAAAAGGTTAAATAACTGAGGCCCTCAATCCAGACGCGTGCATAAAGTGGCATAGCCTAAATCTCAATAAGTACTATCTCTGGGTTAATAATTTTTATTCAAGAATTTAGTTAAGAATTTCTTAAATATATTAAGAAATTCCCAAATCTGTAGAATATGACATTACAGATTGATGGCGGTATATCTATGGCCCTCACTTCATTAATGTCTGAACTGAGGAATCTGCAAAACATTAATTTATCTGAAGAAATACATAAATACGACTAACATATTTTACTTAGATACCTATATGAATTAGTTAAAAGAGATAATGACAGAAAAGTTAATTGTTAAGAAGTAAATGAATGTTGAATTTAACTAAAACGTCTGAACTGAGAGCCCAATATTTTCGGCTTTATTTACTAGGCTCAACCTCATAGATTAACGCAAATTAGACTAAGATTTTTAACTATTTCTTAACTAAATTGTAACATATCGTCCGTTCTTCTAAATGTGATACTTTAAGAGAATATTGATTTTCAACTTTTTATAAGAGAAAAATTTTTAGGGTGACCATAATGTTCATAGTAAGTAGGTACCTGTACATTTTATAAAGCGCAGTCGGAAAGTCATAATATTTGCAGCCAAAAGTATTATGTACCTACCTACTATTTACAATTTTGTTTTCTTTATTTTTAATGTCAAATTAAGCCCCAGGCGAGTACCTACATGTAGGTAAAATTAAACTTTGCAGCGCAGTCGAGGTTTTTAATATATTTTTCTTTATTTTTCAAAATTAGGATCAGCCAAACCATATGTCAGAATGTGTAAAAAAATAGGTTGTTCTTCTCTACTATTGTAAAATCTAAGCATTAAATCATCATAACAGACCATGCGGCCCTTCACAAAACCATGCGCCTTGTAGTGACCAAGATCAGCCGGTTTCAACGAGGGGACATACTCAATATCACCTAATATTTTAAAACATAAACTGATTGTTTCGGGTAATTCCTTTAATCCAACTTTATCTGTCCCGTTAAAATCAAATGAGATCAAATTAGAAAGCTCGTAATTTGAATTTACTACACATTTACATGACACACAGGTAGGTACTATCTTCATCTCCAATACAAATTGCATCTTCTAGACTGGAAAAGCCAAAAATTCTAATCATATCTATATTAATCGGCAAAAAAGGCACCTTTCGGAAGATCTTGTCTGACGTACACAATTCGTTAAAACACTGTTTGGTGAAAAATGCACTGTAAATAGAATTTAATAATATACTTTCAAATATAAAGGTAGCATTACAAGCACAATCAACATCTATAACTTTAAATTCTCGCGCTTTTTTTAAATATTCAAGTGCTATATGAGACCTCATTTCATAAAGGTCTTGATGTGGTGAATGACTATCAGATAAATGTTGAATGTATCGTGCGATCGAAATATTTTTGAAAAGATCGATACTCTTTTTGATACTTTGATTTGTATTGTATCCTAAAGACAAAAGGTACAGACGCCAGCACATCAAGTTACTACAATCTGTCACATTTCTTTAATAGATTTTCGACTTTATTGCTAAAGTATAAGGTTCAAGGTTGATTGGGAAAATCTGACAGTTTCGGGTAGGTTGACCTGCTGGCGTCTGTACAATACGGAGTCTAGGCCACACGTGTTCCGTTCGTGTGTTTAAAGAATACCTTCTATAATTAACCCAGTCGTTATTATTATTTTTTGCTTTTTCATCGTTACACAGTACACCAATCGAATATACATTAAACTCGAACGGCTATTTGTTGTTTATCCCGTTGATAAAATTATATTGCACCAACATTTGGTTTCTTCGATTTTTTTTTATTTTATTGTCAATAATTATTTAAATTTAAAAATATAATAATATACGCTTAAGTTTAAACCCAGTAATCAGCCATTCTCGATAACGATACAAATACATGACATGTTATACTTCAAATGAAATAGGCAATATTAAAGTGATCTAGGTACTTACTTCGATATCACAAAAAGGAAAAACTGATATTATTAATATTTACTGCACTATTTAATTATTGCACCACACAAAACACAATCGCTTCCGACCGTTCAAGCAACAAATATTTACCTACTTATTCGCTTAAAAATAGCTTTTATGAGGGTACATACTGATCAGTCCAAAAGTAACAAATCGTATCTACCCTACAAAATTTTCTCCTAGAAAAAGTTGAAAATCAATTTTCTCTTAAAGTATCACATTTAGAAGAACGGACGATATGTTACAATTTAGTTAAGAAATAGTTAAAAATCTTAGTCTAATTTGCGTTAATCTATGAGGTAGAGCCTAGTCAATAAAGCCGAAAATATTGGGCTCTCAGTTCAGACGTTTTAGTTAAATTCAACATTCATTTACTTCTTAACAATTAACTTTTCTGTTATTATCTCTTTTTAACTAATTCATATAGGTATCTAAGTAAAATATGTTAAAGTCGTATTTATGTATTTCTTCAGATAAATTAATGTTTTGCAGATTCCTCAGTTCAGACATTAATGAAGTGAGGGCCATAGATATACCGCCATCAATCTGTAATGTCATATTCTACAGATTTGGGAATTTCTTAATATATTTAAGAAATTCTTAACTAAATTCTTGAATAAAAATTATTAACCCAGAGATAGTACTTATTGAGATTTAGGCTATGCCACTTTATGCACGCGTCTGGATTGAGGGCCTCAGTTATTTAATCATAACAGTTTTAATTCACGTTTAAGAAATTCATGGCCCATTGCTTTAAGTTTTTACTATTTTTAACTAATTTCCCTATAAGTCTTATTTCGTTCCGTAAGGGTTCAAGAAACAGGCCCTCAATCCAGATGCACATCTTAACTATTTAAATGTCTATTAACTGCTCTCAAATTACGATGTTTATTTTTTATTTACTTTACATACTTTTTTGACATAATCTCTTTATTACTCGACATTATATACCTACAGACAATTCAAATTTTTCATCTCTATATTAGTGGTTGTAATGGGAATAATATCACTAGGTTTTATTAGGTTTTTATTTATCCTTTTGATAGATTCTTATTTTGTAAATGTGAGGACTTTGTAGGTCTTGTAGACTTTAGATCTGTAGACCATTTTTTATTTTATCAAGTACCTGGTACTTGTTGACAGGCCTACGCTGTCCTCATATACCTACTGTAATTTGAAAATATTGTAAAAGCCAATTATTTTTAAAAAGAGTAACCGTGGAGTTTCTTGCCGGTTCTTCTCCATAGGAAACGACCAATTGGAACCGTGCACCTAGCTTCTGACGTTTCATAAGTGCCCATGTAGGTTTATGTGAAATAAAATATTTTGATTTTGAGGAATGAAATTATCCGAAAAAGAACCGGAGTTTCTGACATAGCTAGCAAAGTACACTAGTGGCAGTGGGCTGACCCATGTTTGTCGAAGGACCGATGTCCGGTGGAGCAGACGAGTCCTGGAGTGGAGACCGCGTATCGGCAAGCGTAGTGTGGGACGCCCCCCAGTTAGATGGACGAAGGACCTAAAGAAAGTGGCTGGGACAGACTGGATGCGGAAGGCGGAGGACAGGGTGTTGTGGCGCAGCCTGGGAGAGGCCTATGTTCAGCAGTGGACTGCAATAGGCTGAGTTGGACAATAAAAATACCTACTTTTATATTTTTAAAACAATGTATTAAATTAACCGCTTTATATTAGTTATATATACAGTGAAGTAAACAAAATGCAAACCATCCGTTTGTATAACCAGTAAGTACTTACACAGACTGATTACTATCATCGATCATCATAACTAAGGTAATAGATGGAAGAAAAGGATTTATCCAGAGCAATTGGCTTGGTATCGCATATATTAATCTAATATCAGCAGACGCGTAGCTGTAAAATGGAGACAAAATTAACTTACTAATCTTCCCAAAAAAGCTTAAAAAAAATAGAGCCAGACGAAAACCTATGGTGTTAGTAAAATATTTTTTACAATAAAATTATAACTTAGATTTTACACGAACTTGATTTAGAAAGATCACAAAGATTCCACTAATGATCAAATATCATTTCTTCAAAATTAGATGACCATGTGTTAATTAGGGAATAAGAATGTTTAAATCTTTTGAATAGAAATTGTTTGAAATTTAAAAGTAAGCAATGAAATTTAACATGTCTTCGTTCGAGCTCTATATCAAAATTTACTACATAATACATATACTCATACACAACATACACTAAAAACCAACACTATTTCTCAACATAGGTATTAAAATACTGGATTTACTACAACAATGAAATATCAAATTGCTTTTATCACACTAAATCTATTATGTACACTGATAGAACTATATATTATACGTCAGGATGATCAATGTGCTCATTATAAGTCAACTATTTTAAAGAGTTACCACAAAGCTTCATTAGCGTTAGTCCTCGGTTTAACATGAATGCTAATGCCGACTCTTTAGTGCCTTCTGAAAGAAAAGAAATACAAGTAGTGTCTGTTCTGTAAAAACTCATTTTTGACAAGCTGTTTAGAAGATGCAGTGTAATTTATGTAATACTAGCTTCTGCCCGCGACTTTATTTGCGTGAAATTTCACCTTCCCCCATTCACCGTTTTAGGGTGGAATTTCGAAAAACCCTTTCTTCCTGGATATCTACTCTTCACAAAGAACACACCCTCCAAATTTTATGTCTCTAGGACCAGCGGTTTAGGCTGTGCGTTGATATTATCAGTCAGTCAGGACTTTGAATTTTATATACAGGGTTATTGGTAAAACTTTAACAACCTCTTAAGAGGTCATTGTACTCATCATTATGAACAACTTTTACTATGAGACCAAACCTGAAATAGCGAAAAAAAAAAAATATGCTGTTCCCTACATTTTGACGAGTTATACGAACATAAATGTAGGAAACGGCTGATTTTCCGTACGCGATTTCAGGTTTGGTCCCATAGTAAAAGTTGTTCAAAATGATGAGTCAAATTACCTCTTAAGAGGTTGTTAATGTTTTACCATAACCCTGTATAGATTTTCATAAACTGAAAGTAATTCAATCAATTGTGGCAAAGATGATTAGAAACCTTCAATAAGTCCACTGCACAATTCTAGGCATCTTGTCAAAGAACTGAATGAAAAACAAGTAAACTCAAATCCATCATACCAGTAGTCGGGCACAAAATATTGTACTTTTTTTTTTACATATATTTTACACATAGCATTAACTGTACATAACTATACATTTTCAGTCTTCCGCAAATAGTAAACAATTGGGAGTTGGATTCACCATTTTATGAAATATTCATAAAATACTATTTTGTCACAACCAATTTTGTATTATGAATAAACTAAAACAATATAAATCAATATACTTGTGACAAATAATATTTCATGTAAGAACATTCATTGTAACAAATTGGAAGTGATATAGCTGCAGAAATTTAAAGGCACATTTTATTTGGCATAGAGCCGAATTATCATTGAAATAGTTTACACCAAGCTTTCATAATGAATGCTGCTATTTATTACTGCACAAGGCAAAGTAAATGGTCTTGGTTATAATGAGCATTGTGAACTTTTCATCGTCAACCTTGCTATTTTTATCTTTAAAAACATAGGATCATTTACCCTTTATAAGGTACCTACACATAAATCCAATAAGAATATTCTTAAAATTATCTACGTAACAATGTAGCATAAACTCTACGATTTATATAGTTCTTTTATAAGCGTATTGTATTTTATGTTTCTGTTTTGTTTAGACAATCTTTTGTTTAGAGATCGGAGATTTATATGAATAGTTTTACACATAGGCTGGATGGTAATCACAAAATGAACATTGAACGCGTCAACATTGTATCTATTATTAAGACTTAAACATAACTAAGAACTGAAATAAGTAGTAGAAGGGAAACATTTATTAATTTATAAGCTACGTGTCACAAGTCATAAAAATAAAATGTGAGACTAAAAGTAAAAACTCACAATAAGAGACCTAGCTCCTTTCTCTTGAGTAGCCAGCAAAGATTATAGAGTCTCAAATGTAAAAATTATGTACATTGTGTCAAACAAAATGCAACACCATAAAACTAATCAGCGTCATTACAGTATTTAACACGTAAGTAGTGAAGCCGGCTGGCGCGGCGTGCTCTGCCGGCCCTTGTGCGCCGCGCTCACGAATCAGGCGGAATATCCCATTCCGCAAGACCGCGGTCCACTAACTCTCTATTTAGGAATATTACTTGCTGAAATATAAAATAAAACTATTGAACACAAGCCAATTTTTTTCAAATGAAATTATTTATGTAGCGAAATAATATGTCATCACACACACACACTTCATTTATTATGCAGGAGAATAAATGTTGGAAATATTGGCTCACCTGAGGGTGTAGTGTGAGGTAGAGATGTACGAGTGGGAGGCCAGCCTCGTCGTAGCCGGCTACTTGCGCGTGTAACAGCTGTCCCGCCGTAAGTCCGGCCATAATGCGGAGTGCTTCGCCGCTCCACTCTGTTTCTATTAACATTATGGGAAAAAAAATACTATATTAGCCACTTTTTAAGAATAAGATTTTCGGCACATAATTTGTTCATATTTTTAGCTGACATCAAAAAGGAGGATGTTTTCAATTCGTAGGTACAAAATTATGTTCAGCTATATCTTCACCGATTTTAATGTTTATTTTGTTTTTTGTTTGGAAGAGTGTTCAGAGATGGCGTTTAAATTTCATGAAGATGTGATGAAGACCTTCAGAGGTAGCAATGGAGCTGCTCCTCATTAACGAACAGTACACGTATTGTGATTTGGTTTTTGCACTGAAGATTATAGAAAATTGCTGTTTAAGTGCAATAGTCAATGGATCGTGGACTTCGAAAATACCCTACGGAACTCCTAAATTATGATCAGTATACATATTGTGATTCGGGTATCGTACGCAAGCCCGGATTAACCATTAGGCAGAGTAGGCAACTGCCTAGGGGCCCCGCATCGGCTAAGGGCCCCAATGCGCGCATAAAAGTAATTTAGCATTTCGTGGTGATGATGAAATTCTTGGATCTCAACATAATGGCAACTATTTGGAAATTTTAGAATTACTCGCGGAGTACGATCCGTTCCTTAGTTCGCATTTAGCCAAATATGGTAATGTTGGGATAGGAAGACAATCCATTATCTTCAAAGATTTGCGAGGAACTTATTGAAATATTAAGAAGTAAGGTTGTGTTATTTTTTTGAATAGTAATAACTTTATTTCATAAAAATACAGATTTAACATGTTTTTTTATGTAAAGACAATGTAATAGGTATTACCTACTAACAAAGTATTACTAACATCATATGGATCAATGTCTGAAGTACCTACCTACTAAAAAGTTTTTATTTTTCTATGTTCTATGTTAGGGGTTTGGTTTCCGCACTTAGTCCTTCAGTGGACCAACCAGTTTTTTTTTATTAGTTTTTATTTTTTATTACACATATCTCGGGACCACGGGGTCCCGGTCCTTTGGAAGGCGTACGAGGGGCCGAAGCCAACTCGCAGAGACCCCTCAGGAAATTTTAATGAAATGCGGCACCAACCGACGATTATCCCTATATGCGCTATGCAAGTGCACCCAAGGATAACCCCCGGTTGGTGTAGGACTATTGCAGGATATGGAAAAATAAAAATTTGGACTATGGGTTTGGGTGGCTAAAGTGGACTGGTTATTATTTTTTATTAATTGTTAATGAAATTATTGAAGCCAAATATTTCTCAATAAGCGTTGATTCGACAACAGACATCTCATACTGATCAGCCGGTCGATTCTGTAAAAATCTCACCGTGAAAACTTAGGTGAAGTGAGTTTGTTTTTGCTAGGAATTGACACTATTGACAGCTCACTCCACGCTCACGAAACGTCACAATTCCAATGTCGATCTATCGGAATTAAATTCAAGAGTAAGCACCCAGGCTGGTTCTGAGAAATTTCTGATGGAAAAACCTAATAACACTTCACCCGACCTGGGAATCGAACCAGGATCTCATGGTCAGCACTAACGCTTGCGACCCCTAGACCAACGAGGAGATGTACCACCGTAAAATATTTGCTAGTACATAAAAGGCAAGGCTGTTCGTCAGCAAGATATTACAAGACCCATAAGTCACTCTTGAGACGTGCGCTAATCTTAACAAATCGCTCGTAGATTTTTTTAAGAAAAATACGAGACGACCGTTAGCGCTCTTACGCACTAGCGGTTAACCGCGGGGGCGGCTAGCCGCGCGGTTGACCGCTTTTTAACCGACTTCAAAAAAGAAGGAGGTTCTCAATTCGACGTGTTTTTTTTTTTTGTGTGTTTGTTACGCGATTACTCCGCCAATTGAGGACCGATTTTCAAAATTCTTTTTTTGTTCAAAAGGGTATACTCTCGAGGTGGTCCCATTATCATCAAGTTGGAATCTCAAATTCGAGGGTTTCCCTCGATTTCCATGGGATCCTCTCGAGGATCCCATGGAAATCGAGGGAAACCCTCGAATTTTATAGGCAAAGCTATAGCGATTTGGGTATTTTTTAAAGTAACTTGAGCATTTGCTCTCGGAAATCATCATTTAGTAAAGTGGAGCTGATGATGAAGACCACAGATGGCCATCGGAACTACTCAATGACAAATATTTCACGGGTTGCGATTCGATTACTTTAATATGGTTGCTAAATGATTTATCCTGTCACAATGCGTATGGTGAGTGGTTGTTGAGGAGTTCTCCAGGAGAACTCCTCAAAAAAAAAAAACTTTTACAAAAAAAACAACCAACTTCCAAAAAACACTATAAAGTGAAAAATAACTTTTATTTCGGAAGTCGGTGGCAAAAAACTAAATAAAATACAAATCCAAAGACACCGACTTCCGAAATTAAAGTTATTTTTCACTTTATAGTGTTTTTCCAGTTTAATATGCAACCGCTTATGATTGTACGCACTAAACCGCAACAAAATTTCAACCGCGGCGGTTGAATGGAGAGCCGCGGCCCGCTTCGCGGCCATCCGCCTTCTTGTGTATACGCACTGGCGGTTCAATCACTTTGCGGCGAGCCGCCGGTGTAGTTGCACGCGTTTGAGTTGCGCAGCCGTGAACTTTGACGCAGAGAAATTCATTGTTGATATTCAACAACGAGAAGCTACTTGGAATTGTGAAGGAGCAGTATAATAAATAGCAGTACAGTAAATTTGGTTTTCGGGACACAACACGCCTTCAAGCGGTTCAACCGCTTCAACGCTCAAACGAACCGCCTAGGCGGCCAACCGCTAGTGCGTAAGGACATTTAGGGCATCAAGTTGTCTTAATCCGGCACTGGTGATCATGAATAATGTGTGATGCAGTATTATGCATCACAGATAGTAGACAAAAACAATGTTTACATCTTTTTGAACCTGACTGATGTTGTTGGACAATTGGCTGTCTTACTAGACAGCCAATTGTCCAACAACATTAGTGTTGGACAATTGGCTGTCTAGTAAGACAGCCAATTGTCCAACAACATCAGTAGACTACCTTTTACCTATAACTCCTATAAGTTTACAACAAACTTATAGGAGTTATAGGAAATAGGTAGTCTGGCCTAAAGTTACATTGATAGTTACAGCATTCAAAATAGCTAAAGCCCAACCTTTTTTGGCACATAGAATAAACAACACTAACACAAAAGAACTCACCATTATTTGCTGGTTTTACAAAGGCGAGAACGGCTTCTGTGGCCTGGAAAGGTAATGTCATAAAGTCTGAGCGGATCTGTTTCAGTTGATCATTGTCCACCGTCAGATAGCCGCCGAAGTCCACCAGTTTTACAACAGATGAGTCATTCTCTTCTGATGTTGATATCACTTGTGCGCGATACCAGTTGTTTTCAGTTGGTGCAGCACAGATTGAACCCTCTAAAAATTTATAAACTGATCAAATTCTTGTAAGAGCTGAAAACTTTGATCTCATTTAGTTTCCTATGAAATACATAGCATGGTAAATGGGCTGCTTTCAATAATGTCAAATGTTAATGTTTTATCAGTATTCAATAATATTTAGAAAACAAATGAAAAAAAAAAAAAACTTTTATATTTTCAATGTCAATAGGGAACTTTATCTGTACAAAATTAACTAGTTACCTTTTACGGGACGTGGCAGAGATGGAACGTCTGGGTTCTGATATGTTGCTGCCATGAGACGGTGCAGTGCGTGCAGAGACGGGAAAGTCGGATGAAGTGGTTGTTGTAGGAAGAAATGTCCCGCACTTACCAAACACGTCATTATTGTATCATTGTTCACAGACTCCACAAGCTGAAAGTGAAAATAGCATCTAGTGTCATAAACAAGTTTTTAATGTAGTATTAGTACTTATATTAATTGGTTTTCACTAAATGCTGTAAATTATTTAGAATCTTGGTAACATAGATATTGTTGATTTAATATATGTTATTTTTTTGAGTATAAGTATTACAGATAAGGCTTATACATGATTGCAAAATGTAATCATAAATTGTTTACAAACAATACATTTCTAGCATAACTTACTTGTAGAAATTCTGGTACAAGAGGCACCAATCTTTGATATAGTTCTGCACTAATTTCTTGTAAGGAAAAGTTGGGGAATTTCTTTTCAGGAAACTTTTCCTTAATCAGTTCTAAAGCTGCTTCTATTTCAGTCTGAGTTCCTAAAATGGGATGTCAGTATTAGTAATTTTCAAAACCAGCAGTAAATACATAATTATTTGATAAGTAGTAGTAGTATTATTACCTTCAACTGCACAAATTTTTTGTTTCACAGAATCAGGATGTCTTCTAACATACACACTTGCACCAGTTTTAGTCTTTATTTGGGTTACAAAAGACCCGTGTTTTCCTATAAGGAGCCCTACAAGGCTCTGTGGTATAACAAATTGATGTATTCTAAGTGCAGTTTCAGAAGGAACCATTTCATTATTTAAATTCGTTGGGGGAGGACTGGCAGCTTCAGAGCATCCTTTACCACTGTCACTGGAACCCTAAAATAAAAATTGCATGGTTATAATGTTTTTTATTTACAAATTTTAGAAACTGTTGTGTAAATTATATGTATTACCCTTAACATTATAAATAAAGAAAACCATTTAAATAGCATAATTCTATTCTGCTTTTCAGGGTTCTGTACCAAAATGGTAAAAAGGAACCCTTATGGTGCGACTTACTCTGTCTGTCTTTCTGTCCGTCTGTTACAGCTGGATATCCCAAGAACTACTAATGCTATCAACTTGAAATTTAGAATAGTTTTAGATGACGTATGCCCAACTATTTTGCAAATACGAAAGAAATAAAAATATTTTGTATTTTTACAACATGGACTGAAAAAATCGAATACTAGGGCATGTTATATGAAAGAGCGCAGTTTGCACATTATCAAACACTTTTTTTTTTTAGGCCGCATATTTTTCGACTTTTGATGAAAAATGTAAAAAAAAAATACTGTATGCAAACTTCGTATCTCCGAAGTTTGCATAGACGAAAATCTGAAATTATTCTATGTCATAGAAGTTTATGTAAAGATTACAGGAGCACACTTTTCAGAAATCATCAACAAAAGTTACATTAAAAAACTGCAATATTCAACACCGTGCAGTGTTAAAATTCTCTGACGAATATAGGCCTCGCCAATTAAAATTTAAAAACATATAATGGTACGGAACCCTCGGTGCGCGAGTTCTACTCGCACTTGACCGGTTTAATAAAAAATTAAAGCTTAATTAACTGAGTCAACTTTGATTACAATAATGTTAAGGTCCTGAAATGATTAGGCCTTACCTCACTGTGGTTATCAGAGAAGTGGCATGTTGATGGACTAACTAGCATAGGGTCCACAGGACTATGATTAGCAGAATCTCTTTCTGAGATATGTCTACTTTGTGATGTGGAAAATCTGTTATCAGTGTCATTACTATCACTAGGTTCATCAACTACATTAACATTATTATTATTAACATTTGCATCTTCAGTGTCACCTGCAATGCTATCTTCAGTTGTATTAACCTCAGATTCAATTGCTTCCAATTTTGTACATTCTTGCTGTACAAAATTATCTCCTGATTTTCCAGGCTTTTCCTGTGACTGTACAATATTTGTATCGCCCGCCCTAATTATTATTGGGGAATGGTCAATGGTTTTTTTATGACCATTGATTACAGAGACTGGGAGTGTAGAGCACATGTTCGACGACTTCTTTTTTCCTTTAAATGATGGATCTTTAGAGCATAGGCTCATAGAATTAAACTTTTCAAAACCAGCTGACATTCGTTTTTCCTTTTCAATTGATTTTTTCCTAATAATTTTTTCTATTTCTATATCAACTTCTTCATCTGTCAATTCTAATGGGGAAGACCTTTGGGAATTGCTTCCAGTTGGTTTGATGTCAATGGGAGCCGATTTAATAACAGAACGGTCTGCTTTGCCCAAGGGAGACGTTCGTTGAGCTTCAACCTGGGCATTCAAAGCCTCTGCAAGCTCCTCTTTCAAGCTTTTTATCCTTTCTCTTCCACCCGGGTCAGATTTTGCATATTCCCTTTTTTTTCTGAACCAAAATATTCCCAATAAAACAGCAATGGATGGGACTGACCACATCAGTAATTGACGACAAGGGGCCATTGTAATGAGCCACTTTTATAAACAATCTAAAACAAAGAGAGTTGTTACTGATAAAAATGAAGTAAAAGTAAGTAGTACTTTTAGAAGGCATGCAATTTCTAATGAACACAAAGAATTATTAACTGCAATAATTCTATTAGAATTAGTTTAGGTTTAATAAAACATTGATATGTTACACATAATTCGCACCATTGGATATTAAGCAAATAGATTGATATTAGGTAACTAAATTTTATACTTAAACAACATTTAGCTTAGGTAATTGGATCAATGGCCTAGATTAAGTATGTCAAAATATACATAATTTTAATATAATAAGTTTTATTTAAATTAAAAGAAGCAGGATCTAAGCAATGAAATTAGACCGAAATGTATATCGTCAAGCACATTATCACAAGGAAATATTTTAATCACAGCTGACATACTTTTTGTTTACTTTTGTTTGCAGCAATATCTATGTTTATAGGTATACACACTAACATATAGATAGCCATAATTATTCATTTCATAAATGAATTTAATTTCATTTTAAATGTTTTCGCAATACTAATGACCTAAAGTAGAGCCTATAGGTATTCTAGACTCGAGCGTATTCGTAAAAATAAACAAAGAACAAAACATGTGATGTTGTAAGCATGATCAAGATCATGAGTTTACACACTTTTAAATCGTTTTAGTACAATTTATTTAAATGTTTGGTCAGTTTTTTAATTATTTTATCATTGGCACTTTAATCTGCTGATGCTTGTAGATTATGCAAAACTTTTTGCATGTGAATATATAGGTTAGTGCTCGCGTGTTTATTTATTATCTGAAGTGGATTCCGTAACTATAAATAGTGTTTATCCTCAATTCAATTTTATTTATGAAAATGGATAGATGAATACATTCACAATTTGCAAATAAAAGACCGGGTCCGAAGATAGTGAAATTAGAGCAAAGCATGTGCATTTTATTTCCTGCCGATCACGATAACTTTGCTTTAAAATACAGTTACTGTGATAAAAACTACTTTCAGGGCAATGCTATTAATACCTACACAACCATGTGCCACTGATCTTTTTCGGAACACAAGATAAAAATGTTGTCCGGTGAGGGTCACGAGCAATATGTAAAAAACCTTCATAAGCAACACGTAAGCAAATGTGGAACCATAAATGAAAGGTTACGCAATTATAATCGTGTCAACACCTTAAAAATTGTGAGATGCCAATTATTATTTTTATGTTAGATTTTCAATAATATCATGTAATAATTTTGTATGCTACATCTCAACCTATGAACTTGGGTAGGTACAGTCCCCGTGATCCTAATGTGGAATCATGCCGCCGGCTACAAAAACTAAACGATACTTACTTAAATTTCCAAGAAAGAATGTACCCACTTTTTAAATAATAAAATGAAAACAAGTCGAAAAGATAAGTTAACCGATATTACTACCAAATTTCACTAAATTTTATCCAACAATCCACGTGCTCACAATGTTTTCGAAGCACAACAAAATTCAATATGGCTGACTGAAGTAGAGCAGCAGTTTGGCAACATAAAAAAAAAACAAGAAAACTATGGTTCATTCTGTTCTACGCTGAGCATGAGCTCTATGGAAAATGGTCCTGTGAACTTTCTAAGTAATAGCCCGCGCAATTTTAAAACTTCTTACGTTTTTAAGACCGCGCTTTCAGTTTTTTAACTCCATTTGCAAATTGAGTTAATAATTGAACGTTCGCTCTTGCAATGGCAGCACTGTTGAATGTACAGACGCTAGCACATCAAGCTACCCGAAACTGTCAAAATTTCCCAATCAACTTTGAACCGTAGGCTTCAGCGATAAAGTTGAAAATCTATTAAAGCAATTTGACAGAATGTAGTAACTTGATGTGCTGGCGTCTGTACCATAAACTGTCATTGTCTTTACGTTGCACTATGGTTCGTGTAGAACAAGCTAGCTGGACAAAATTATTTGTTACGTTTTTACGCTTAAATGAGGTTATTAAGCATAGATATAAGGGTCTTAATACTTTTTTGAGGAGCATTGGTCGTTCGAGCAGGTATAGTGAAATAAAAACACAACATTTTTTTAAACAATTTTTTAAAATTAATTTATCTTTATTTAAATGTAACTATAAAATCTAATAACAGATACATAAAATACTTAACTTATTCTATCACTCATTATCATCAGATGAATCATCCATTGAATAGTCATGGTCATAGTGGCAGAACTATGAAAACTAGAAACTAATATATTAACATTTTGTTCCTTACAGCTAGGTTGAACTATTAAATCTAAGACTTCGGTAGGGAACGAACCTATTTTCTGCCGGGAAACTTATTCTCTTAAACCATTTATTGCAGGGTCAGATGTTATAATAACATATTAAGTAAATCTCTATTCGTAGCTATTCGAGATCGCTTTCTTAATTGTGTTGTGTTCACGAAATCTTCTGCAGTCCTTATTCCGAGCTTCCTGTGCTTCCTCGTAAAAAGATATAAACCGAAAGAGCTCCTCATTCCGCGTTTCCTTCGGGTGTTTTAGCCATTCTTCGAAAAAATCCATTTTCGAGACGGTGAAAACTGTTTAAAGAAAAAAAATAAAAAAAATAGTTGTGCAAATAATTCGAAATATTTTTTTTACTAATTACTACTAGATACTTGTGAGAATCATATAAACTAGATTCCACAGAGGGGACATGAGTGGACATGTAATTTTTTGACCATTGAATTCAAAAATATGGGTGAAAAAGTCCACATTTAATTTAATAAAATTAAAGAATGAAGTTGCTGTGATAAAAATTAATTAAAACAAAACTACTTACCCTTATGTACACAATCCATCACAAAAACACTATCACAAATTTCTTTTATTGACTTAAATAATGTTATCAATTTATGGTGTAAAAATGCAACTGAATGCACTTTGATATCAATACTTTATATATAACGGTCCTAATGAGGGTAGTTACGAAAATTATTATGTGTATTCCCTAATGTATAGGGCTTATGAGTTCATATTAGTAATTAACTACTAGGAATTGAAGAGTTGTTTTTGTCCAGCTAGCTTGTTCTACACGAACCATAGTGCGTTGTTATCCTTTTAGGCGACCGAGAACCTGAACGGGATTTGGTAGTATTTAAAAATTAAACGATAACATCGACTTGGAGAGTGACCGTCTGTCTACCACTGGTAAAAGAGCAGATTTAGTGGTAATTCATCGGATTTCGGTATTTTTCTTTGCAAAGCTTTCTATAAGTTTTCTTCTATTAACATATTTATGAAATAAAAAGCAAAAATAACATCACGGCCATAATACCTGAAGGGTTAGGCAGAGGTGTACAACATATTATATGCGTGTATGGTATGTCTGATGTTTTGTGAGAGGACACCCTAGCATACTTCTTGCTAGGGTGTCCTCTATTATATGTTAGTATTTGAAATAGTTTTGTGTACCTACCATACCTGTTTAAATCTCTATGTTAATTAAAGTAATTGGTGTTACCATTTGAATTAACAATAAACCATAAACTTATATGTACACCCACATTTCGCTATCCCAGGAATAGGAGGCGAGCCTATTGTCAAATACCTTAAACCCCAAGGAGTTGTACTATTCTTTTCACACCTCTGACTGTGTTTTGTGCCTCTGACCTCCAGCGCTTGTAAAAGTTTCCATTGGAATTTTTACTTGAGGTTCCAAATTCAAATCACATTGTTCTCCAGTGTAATCTATAGCTGAAGAGTTTGTTTGTTTGAACGCGCTAATCTCTGGAACTACCAGTCGGATTTGAAAATTCTTTTTTGCATTTGAAAGCCCAATTATTGAGGAAGGCTCTAAGCTATTTACCATCACGCTAGGGCTCTTAGGAGCCGAGCAAAAAAAAGTAAGAAATATCGCGAAAACGAACTAATAACGCGGGGAGCCGATGCGATTCCACGGGGTGGGTCGGGGAACAAGAAAATTTACGCGGACGAAGTCGCGTTCAGTAGCTAGTATGAAATATGGTCCAATACACTGACCTGTGGCCCACAGACTAAAAGAAGTTTCAGTCTATCAAAAAGTACTCTGTGCTAAGAAGAGAAGTTACCTTGCTAGGCCCCTACATGCTACAATTGGCTATTTTGGCATGTGGCCAAAATAGAACTAACATCGCCATCAAGAAGCAATGTCATGTAGCACAAGTAAAGGAAAAAATCCGAAAACCGTATACAGTAGGTAATTACTTTACAAAAAAATATTTTTTAAACTATTTACATACCTACAAATTTGAGTACCTACGGAGCCCTCGGTGCGCGAGTCCGACTCGCACTTGACCGGTTTTTTTCAAGACAATTTCCGTATGTATGTTACAATTTAGCTAATGTTACGCCACCCTGGCAATGTAATTCAGGTGCCAAAACATCCTTGATCCTCTAGTGAAAACTGACGTGATAGATAGCTGTGGTAGGGAAGGACCACCCACCCATACATCACCAAATTACGTACCTCTAGCGCCATCTCGTTGATTAATTTTGTACAATTTGGTGAAAGCGCTGAGTAGCCTACGAATGGAGATAAAAACTTCAGATGTCGCTACTCGCTACTACCACAAAATACTGCGTGATCTGAGTGCTTAAATAATAAAGGCAGTATCAAGACAGTCTAATTAAACAAAGTCTAAAGTCTAATTAGACAAGCTCGCTTTTACACCGCCCTGAATACCGCATGCTCATCATGCGCATATTCATCAACTTCAGAACACTATTACTCCTGAGTGGTCTAAGCGTGCTGACTGCGTGCTAAG
This sequence comes from Oligia fasciuncula, assembly GCA_963082905.1. Lineage (NCBI taxonomy): Eukaryota > Metazoa > Arthropoda > Insecta > Lepidoptera > Noctuidae > Oligia > Oligia fasciuncula. Next base: position 10,947,167 of record OY720393.1, on the reverse strand, counting down.
TCTTATTAGACCACGCGATATTCAGCAAGCAAGCACGGCCGAACCCATTCGGTCTGTATAATTAACTAGCACTTTGCCCGCGACTTCGTCCGCGTGTATTTCGTACTTTCCTCTAAAAATTTCGAATATGTATGTTTATGATCTTTATCATTTATTTAGATTAATAAGTATTCGGGCCAATTTTTAAGTTTGTAGATCAAAGGAATCAGATTTTTCAAATAAACAGGATCCTCGCTTTTCACCCCCACAAGGGTGGATTTTTTAAAAATCGTTTGGGATGACGTGTCCTTAACTTGACTCAAAGACCGATACCTACTCATTTTCGAGTTAATGGAAGCAAGCAGTAAAATCCACCCCTTCTTCTTCTTAGCGTGTCGATAGCAATCTAATTCGGCCCAGAATTCGGCTACTTGTTTGGCGCCATTACCAGCGTCCACCAGCACCAGTTCCTATAACGTGCAGCTGACAGGACATGCAGGACACGATATTAAGTGTCCCATCGTTTGTGGAACAGCACCACATTTACACTCCAAGGCGGAGTCGTCTATGAATCTCCACCTGAACAGGTTTTCCTTACTTCAGCTAACCTGCGTCCGGAGTCTGTTTAAAGACTTCCAGGTTACCCAAGGTGTCCCATGTCCAGGTGGGAGGTCTTCAGCGGGTGGGACGAACGGTTTGGGTAAGGAAGGACTGTCTCGCCACAGCTTCAGTCTTTCTTGTCATGGTTCACCAGTGAGTTGACGACACACTTTAAAAAACTGTTTCGGCTTTTCAGCCTTTGTGGCACAATGATGTTGTCGTGCAAAGGGTCATGTGTCGGAGACCATTTTGGCTCTTTCGCTGGAGCCAGTGCTCTGCGAACCACTGGTGGCGCTATGTGCTAGTGGATACAGCATTTCCTACTATATTTCCCAGCAATCCACCCTTTGAACTTTATTACCCTTTTCCACCTTGGTAGGAGTCGAGTTTTAAAAAACCCTACAACTAACTACACCTTTTCACCCGTTAGGGGCAGATTTTCGAAAAACCCTGATACGTGTTATTCTTGATTTTTGGTCTTAAGTATAAATACCGAGTTTCGAGTTAATCGGACCGCGCGTTAAAATTCATCCATACAAATTTTGACACCCCCCAATCCCCTTTTAGGGGGTAGTTTAGAAAAACAAAAAGTTCCAATCTTCATAATTTACTTTCGTGCCAAGTTTCAAGTTTATTAACCAAATGTTACATATAAACTGTATCCCCGCTTTTCACCCCAATTTCGAAAAATAGTTTGTGATGTGTTCATTACTTGACTCAAAGATTATTTATACCAATTTTCGAGTAAGTCAAGTCACGCAGTAAAATCCTCCCCTGTAAAATTAACTACCCCTTTTCACCCCGTTAGGGGTACATTTTCGAAAAACCCTGATACACGTTATTCTCTATTTTTGGTCTTAAGTATAAATACTGAGTTTCGAGTTAATCGGACAGCCCGTTAAAATTCTTCCATACAAACTTTGACACCCCCCAATCCCCCTTTAGGGGGTAGTTAAGAAAAACAAAAAATGCCAAACTTAATAATTTACTTAGATAAGTATTCGTGCCAAGTTTCAAGTTTATTAACTCAAGGAATAAGATTTTTCATACAAACGAAATCCCCCCTTTTCACCCCCTTAAAGGTTGAATTTCCAAAAACCCCTTCTTAGTGCTCCCCTACATTATAAAAGGAAGCCGTGTGCAAAATTTCACATTCCTAGACCCAGTAGTTTCGGCTGTACGTTGATATGTCAGTCAGTCAGTCAGTCATTCATTCAGTCAGTCAGTTTCTTCTTTTATATATATAGATAGCGTGATGTTAAATAGCCTATAGCCTTCCTCAAGAATTGGGCTATCAAATGCAAAAAGAATTCAAATCTGACCGGTAGCGCGTTCAAACAAACAAACTCTTCAGCTTTATTATTAGTATAGATAAAACACTCTTATGGCCCATAACTCCTTAATAGGTACCAACTCTTAACATCTTACACACGTGATAACTTTTAAACGAAATATCCGATTGAGATGAAACAAAAAGTATTTTACTTCTTCATAAATACTCTTGATAACATAATGCTTAATTTCGATAAAGATTAATATTACGATACATATTTAACGTAGTTTTTTTTTCTTCAGACGATTTAATAATTATTTTGAACACAAAATCGGTTATTGTGATTAAACCATGATAGCTAGATATATGTTCTCGCAGACTTTTTTGTAGGTCTTAATGGGCTCTACAAACCCGTAGTACATTATTTTGTTCTATTGTCAATAGTTTTTGCAGCGCACGCAAAAATAGGTTTTCAATTTTACACCTTGTGTTACAAAATAGCAATTTTATTACGGATCCCTAATTTTGAAGAAAAAAAATGTAGCCTATAGCCTTCCTCGATAAATGGACTACCCAACACTAAAATAATCATTCAAATCGGACCAGTAGTTCCAGAGATTAGCGCGTTCAAACAAACAAACAAACAAACAAACAAACAAACTCTGCAGCTTTATAATATTAGTATAGATTAGACAGACTAACTGGCTTATGAATTTGACAGCTAGCTGCAGGGTTGGATATAAGTATGTTGAAAAAGATAGCACAAATAAATGAAAAGGATATTATTTATAAAAAAATTATAGTACACTTTCATTATTTTTTAAAATTTAACTTGATAGTCATTAAAATCAACTACTCAGACTTTTTTTTTTTTTTGGTTTGGATACTTCCGGTCTATCGTAATTTTCATGACCATCACCCTAAAGTAAGTAAACATGTAAACATATATAAGAGACGGAACTCCCATAGAAAAAGTTGAAAAACGTCGCTTGTATGAAACGTGCACTAAAACTGAATACCAACAAAACAAAAATAACACAGACTGCAGACATGACGTAAAGCTGCCAACATAATAACAAGATAGGGATGTACAGACGCCAGCACATCAAGTTACTACAATCTGTCAGATTTCTTTAATAGATTTTCGACTTTATTGCTAAAGTATAAGGTTCAAGGTTGATTGGGAAAATCTGACAGTTTCGGGTAGGTTGACCTGCTGGCGTCCGTACTAAACATGATAGAGTCGAATAGATGTTAAAGCGAGACAGCGATAGCCGCCATTATGTTTAGTGCACGTTTCATAGTTTCTTTTTTAACCGACTTTTTATTAGACAGTTGCGTCACACTGCTCGCAATAAAAAAAGGAAAAAAAAATGTAGAAACTGAATAAAAACTCTTTTAACTAACAAAATATATTGAAATGTAAAGTGTTTGCAGAATACCCAATTTATAGAATTAATTTATTATCATTCTCAAACAAACTTTTGCTAAGCCTACCTAAAAAAAATATGTTTATTGGGAATTCTGTAGCAAACTATTAGAAACACGGAATAGAAAAAACAAGTGGAAGTGCCCTTAGGCTTGCTTAGTACGGGAACCAGTGTCGCCAAACTCACACAATTGCAAATTAAAATAAACATTTCAATGACAGAAAACGATGATATAATTGGCTACTAATTATAAATGCAACTTTGGCGAAAAGTTTATTTATTGTTGTTCAAAATTAAGTCTTATTACAACTATTGAATGTCGTTTTTATTTTACATGTCAAAATCAATGAAGTACATTTTTCCATGTATCAATCAAATTCGAGCAATCCACAACGAGTTCAGCTACTCAACGCTAGAGGGCGCTGTACTAAATTACTCTATTTAGCACGCTAACGTCATTGAAATAGATGTCATATTCGTATGCACCTGTTATCTATTTTTCTACTCAGCTAGGGATGAGGACAAGTTATCTATAATTAAATTCAAATATCTCGAAAACGGTGCGTCCTAGGCAAAAAATAACCAAAATTTAACCCCCCCTGTGTCACCTCCGTGCAAGCAGTATCCTATCATGAATCAAGGAAAAAAAAATTTTTCGACCGACAAAGATTTGAAAAAAATTCTCAAACGTTTTTTTTTTTCAATATTTCGCGGGTTTTTTACATCAGTAGGCATGGTTTTCGACTAGAGCAACAAATTGTTTCCAGAAAAGATTTATCCGAGCCACCATTTTGAAAATATAGAGCGTTTTATATAAAATAAAATTCGGAGGCCCATAATTCGGAAACGGTGCGTTCGTAGGACCATGCTTCTTACAATCTAAATAGTTTCTATGGTCAAGGTTAATTCGAAACTGCAATAAAATTGGAACAGTTTTGAAAAAAAAAAACGAAAAGTCATCGCGCCAGTGCCCCTGGCTACACTTCAACCGGACCCAGTTCTTTACCTAAATTAATAACAATAGAAAACGTATCTACTGTTTATTGAGAATGTTCTCCTTGTTTTTGAAGTCGGTTAAAAAGATAAATGAATTTAATTAGTGTATTCTATGTCCCGAAACCCCGACATTAGTCCCGAAAAAATATTTCAGTCGTAAGGAAGTCTCAGACTTTCGTCTATGTTCTTCGAAGTTTAGGCAAATAGGCACTACCTATTCCTATCACTGTTTATTAGTATTAGTTCTTTTTGAGGCCTACGTCCAGCTATTAATGAATGACATTGGTTTATTTGTCAGAATATAAATACTCATACTCAAACCATAACCATCACCATCAATTAATCGAGAAGAACGACAACGAGTACATAATATGTCATGGAACGTTTCACTATATAAATACACATTTTATTATTTTATCGATACCGAACTATTTGAATGTGTCCCATCCCTAATCGAGTAGCGTCGAATTTTCTAGAATGTATACGATGATATTCAAGACAGCGAGCAAGTTGATTTAGACTTTGAACAATGGACATAAGGTAGTTTTTAGTTCGCAACATAGTAATAAATATGGTTTTGTCAATAAAAACAATTATATTGAAATTTATCATAGTTTTATACTTACCGGTGATAGGTGATACGATACACCTCCGCAAGATAAATTTTTTGTTCTGCTATTGTTTTTGCATGTAAAAATTGCACAATAAGGCATGTTTGTAATATTTTTCGTTACGTTCGAGACGTCATCACAGCAAGTAGCTAATCGCGATTGAGCCGCTTCAGAGCCGGTGTTGCGGAGCTCCGCATAATTGTGACGCGCGATAGCTGCGTGGCACTTCCACTTGTTTTTTCTATTCCGTGATTAGAAAGTATCAAAAATAAAATCCACAATAAATAATTGTCCAATAAATTAAAACAATTTTAAACAGCGAGCGCTTTCCGAATATAAATTCACACATTATTGAATTTCGCGCCGAAATGTTTCTAACATATCGGCGCGAAATTCAATAAATGCTGTTATTGACATGATAATTATTAGAAGAGATTGAAATGATATTAGAAAAGCATAAATCATTAAAACAATCCATGTATTTATTGCTAAAAATAATTTTATTTAATTTTCAAGTATCGATTACATTCGTCATATTAATTACTCGAGTCAATCGAAATAGAAAAAAAAATTGTTGGAATAATCGCTTTCATGCCGCATTTACACAATCGCGCGAACCGCGAGGCGAACCACGAGCCGAATCACGAACCCGCATGTGTAAACAGTGGGCTCGCTATTCGGCTCGTGGCTCGCCTCGCGATTCGCGTGATCGCGTTGGGAGCGGTTTTTCGGACGCGAATCAAAGGGCACGAACCGCGAACACGAACTTACTGTTTACACATTCGCCTGCATTCAGTTTCAGTTCAGTTGACTGCTAGCGCGCCCGACCCAACAGGACGTGTAGACAAAATAGAGTGGAGTGAAGGGCGAATTTTAGAATTCCTAGAACTGTATCAAAAGGAAGAGCTCATTTGGAACCCAAAACATCGCAATCATAAAGACAGACAAAAGATATACGATGCATGGAACCGTATATCAACTAGTATGAGATTGCCAGTCAGCAACTTAAAATTGAAGAAGAATTTTTACTTTAAATTAAATTTTTTACTTTAAATTTAAGGATTTTTTTTTACTTTTTTACGTAGGATACCTATCTAAATAATTGTATAAACTCATTAGATATTTAGATGTAGCGCGCATGCCGCAATTATTTCCACGTCCTCCATGTTCGTGTTGTGGTTCGTGTGCGATTCACCCCGCGAATGTGTGAACAGTAGTTCGCGACGGGGCTCGTATACGAATGGTTCGTCGAATAGTTCGTCGAGCCACGAGGCGAATAGCGAGCACGATTGTGTAAATGCGGTGCAACACATCATTGCATTAAAAAAAAACAATAATGGTCGGCGATTTTGAACACAAATTGAGTAGTGATAATGATTAATACGTGTTATTGAACCTGTGTTTGGATATTACGTTGAAACCTGGGCATTTTCGTGTTGTTTATAATATTTTCAATAATATTTGTCACATTTTAAATCTTATCTACATCTAAGTACACACAGGTGTGAAATTTGTGAAAAGTAAAAATGATAAAATGAAAACAAGCACGATTGGCGCGAAACTTCGACATTAGATATCAAAAAACTTTATTACCACTACTTATTTACCTTATACTATGGATAAATTCGTCCAATAATTAAATGATGTATATGCACAATTCTGCCGTCCTTTAACTAAAAAGCCGTTAACCCTCAAATGGTCAATTTTCACTTTTTAATAGAATGTGACAGAGTTCAAAATTCTCTATCTTTCTGTCTAAGAAACGTTCTTAGAATATAAATAGTTCCAAAGATATGAAAATCTTTTAGGCCGTTAAGTAACATAATTTTTGATGTTTCCATCACTTGAAAGCGTCTAACCCACACTTCTTCGCTTAATGTACTTTAAAATACCTTAACTGCCCGATATGATGATTATTTTCTAGCCTTCTACTTACCTAAAAGTACGTTATCTGATTTTTCTTGACTATAAAGACGCTAAAGAACTATAACTAATTTATAGTTAAGCATTTAAAGAACAGTTTAAATGAAAAACTTAACTTATTTGCAGTTACCCGCCCTTAACGCTATTTTAGTTAAGCATTTAAATCCCACAATACTTTTTTTGAAAATAAGGCTTGCATGTTTGATGATAACGGTAAAAAAAATTATAATGTTGCTTAGCTACAAAGCACCTAAGCCTCATTATTTAGCTAAAAGGCAGTTATCCGACTCTCGCGCTGCGTTCACTCCGGGGGTGAGCGAGGTGCGGGTGCCCCGCTGAAGTCTTCCGCCGCCCCGTCAGACTTAATCTTTCCTCCTGATGGCTCCTGATGGCCACTGACACTGACTCTGTCAAAGATAAGAACTACCAGATCTAACTCAGATCGAATAAGTGCCGATACAGATGAAGATATTGAAACAGAAAAACCCAAAACTACAAGAAAACGATCCAAAAAAATAAATACAATAAAATCAAAGGTCTAGCGAGTCTCTTTAATTCCGTCATCTAAAAGGTGACAAATCCTCGCTGAAGAACTATAGTTCTCAAGAAGAAAGAAGAAGCTGCTCGCTGCTGCTGCTCTCGAGGGTTGTCACGAACTGTCTCGCCAAGAGACTTGTCGAGTTCCAGTCGGCAGATCGAGGCGGTTTTCGAAAAGGCTGTACCATATGATAGACCACATCTAATGTTCGGCAAATTGTACAGAATACCGCGGAGTACAATTACTGGGCATTTTCGGACTACGAGAAAGCCTTCGACTCCATCAAAATATGGGCAGTTCTAGGCTTTCTGTAACGATGTCGAATTAACTGGCGCTACATCGAAGAGAGACGAGAGAGAGAGATTGAGAGCCAGCGCGCGTGTGCGTGCATTGAGATGTTTGTACGACGCTGCCACGATGACTGTTCAGATCCAGGATCAGAAAAACACCCCATCCAACTGCTCAGAGGGATGACATAGGGAGATGTAATATCCACAAAATTGTTCACCCATGCGTTAGAGGGCGTCTTCAAGACGCTGCTGCGCTGGACAACGTGTACATTTCACATCTTCGATTTGCCGATGACATCGTCATAGTGGCAGAGACGCTGAAACAGTTAGACCAGATGTTGCACAGCCTAAATGGAGCCAGATGTTGGCGACAGATCTGGCAACCCGGTTGCTAGGGTCTTGTTATTGTTGGTTGGCTAGCGACCGGGCGGCTTGCGTGTTTCTTACCTTTTTATAAGTTATTCTTGTGATCTTTATTTAATTTTATTATACCCTCTTGCACCTTACCTTGGTTTTAATTTGGTGCCTAACATTCCTCCATTTAGGCTGTGCAGCATCTGGTCTAACTGTTTCAGCGTCTGTGCATCTTGTTCGATTTGCTGATGACATCGTCATATTGGCCGAGTCTCTCCAGCCGAAATGGAACCTCTCGGCGGGTTGGCTTCAGCATAGACAAGACAAAATTCATATACAATTCGCACATCTTAACGAATCCAATCCACATAGCAGGGCCGCTTCTCGAAGTTCTGGAAGGATTATGTCTATAACAAGTCATCCAGCTCAGTAGACAACTTTGAGAAAGAAACCGACAGAAGGCTCCAGTTGGGTTGGGCAGCATTCGGAAAACTTCGTCAAGTCTTCTCGTCGCCTATCCCGCAGTGTTTGAAGACTAAGGTCTTCAAACAGTGCGTCCTGCCCGTCATGACATGCAGTGTCGAAACAAGGACACTGACGGTCGGGCTGGTCCACAAATTCAAGGCCGCTCAGCGCGCTATTAATGGAGCTAGCTACGTAACGCTCAGAGTCTCTTTGAAGGATAAAATCAGGAATGAAAGTATCCGGAAAAGAACCGGAGTTACAGATGTAGCTTGCAGAGAAAGCAAACTGAAGTGGTGCAGTGCAGTGGGCTGGCCATGTTTGTCGAAGCCAATGGCCGGTGGAGCAGACGAGTCCTGGAGTGGAGACCGCGTATCGGCAAATGTCGTGTGGGTCGACCCCCAGCTAGATGAACTGAGGGCCTAAAGAAGGTGGCTGGGACAGACTGGCCGGGGGAGGTCTTTGTCCAGCAGTGGACTGCGATAGGCTGAGTTGATTGATGACTGTGTTTAATTTAGATAATGTTCGTTTCCCAAATACTTAAAAAAAGTTTATAATATTAGTAGGATTAAGATTTGATACATTTAATTTGTACACTTGAAAGTGCTGTTCATGTTTTATTAAATTATTTATTCAGTGTGCAATTTTACTACATATTTTATTACTTTTATTTGTAAAAAAATTAAGACTGAAGTTGCCTCATGGCTGATATTATAGGTAATGTCATAATAATATAATAATATATGCCTTAGTTTATTAAAATAATTGGGTTAGAAGTTTTCTATTAATTCAATGGATGGATTAAGTATATTGACCATGCCAAATAATGAACTCATGATCTGTTAGTTAATTAGTTGATTATTGCCTATCTTATAAGTACTTATTTTACCTTATAAACGTTGAATTATTATACTTTTGATTTTTAAAAGAACAATTATTTGATTAATTACTCACATTATTTCCATATGAATGCTAAACTATAAAGAAGTTAACCACAAGCGAAATATTTTTAGCCACCTTTTAGTTAAGTAAAGTAGTTAAGAGTTTACAAAAGTTCCCTAAAACATTGGCCACAATTAGCTAAAAAGCATCTAAAGCCCCGTAACCGCTCATTAGGAAAGTTATTGAAATTGAAATCTAAGGAATGTCATGACTATAAAGCAGTTATATCACTTAACAACTTTTTAGTTAAGTATTTATAAACAAAATATACCAAACATTATGAAGCTTAACATTTTATATAAATTACTTCACTAAAAAGCCGCTAAGGTATGGTTAACGGCCTTTTAGTACAGTAATAAGATGCGATAACTAGGTTACATGCTTAACAAAATAAGAAAAATGAATTTTAAAAGTAATTAATAATAGTTATTGGACAGAAAGTGTTATTTAGGATAAACAGAAAGAAATATCAATTGATGTATCCAACAATCATTAACCTAAGTATCATAGTTTTTAAGAAATAACGATTCCCGCGTTTTTTGCCATTTTCTCCGAAACAACTTTTTGGGCCTAACGGCCTTCTAGTTAAAGGACGGCAGAATTGCACAGCCCCCTATGGTGAAGTCAGTCAGGATGTTCGAAATCCCCAATTTTTATGTTTTTTAGCTTCGACCACACTGACATCAAAATGAATAAGTATGTTGAATTTATTCAAGGTACATTATTAACTTGTACGCTAAATATGAAAGATTTAATGGCGTTAACATATGAGCTTTTTATCCAACTCTCCTAATTAACGCACATTTATAAGATTTGATGGGTAGCCTAATAAATAATTACATAATCAATTAAGGGTGTCGTATATCTGACTGAGCTGACTACCTTACCAAATTTTGTTCCATTTTTAAAATTCATTCCCGCCCTAGGGAGCAGTGTGACGCAACTGTCTAATAAAAAAAGAAACTGAAACGTGCACTAAATATAATGGCGGCTATCGCTGTCTCGCTTTAACATCTATTCGACTCTATCTATCATGTTTAGTACATCCCTATCTTGTTATTATGTTGGCAGCTTTACGTCATGTCTGCAGTCTGTGTTATTTTTGTTTTGTTGGTATTCAGTTTTAGTCCACGTTTCATACAAGCGACGTTTTTCAACTTTTTCTATGGGAGTTCCGTCTCTTATGTTTACATGTTTACTTACTCTATGATTGCGAGTATCGATTAGGCTGTCTAAATGCCTCGTATGGGAATTGATTCCTTTCGACCCTTATATAACAATCTACTATATCTTGTTTGTAAATGCAGATAGGTAAATAAAATAAATTATTGGTGGGGAGGTAATGTTTTTTAGGAATCCGTGCCTCAAAATTAAAAAAACCGGGCAAGAGCGAATCGGACTCGCGCACCGAGGGTTCCGTACCATCATATATTTTTAAACTTTCATCGGCGAGGCCCATATTCGCCAGAGAAAATTTTAGCACTACACGCTGCGGTGTGGAATATTGCAGTTTTAGGTCTGCGCCATCTCTTGACCGATACTAGAACTTACGTAACTTTGGTTGATGATTTTGGTAGGTATTTGAGACTTCGTTCTATTTTTCCTGTAATCTTTACATAAACTTCTATCACATAGAATATTAACGGTACCGGTACGGTATTTAAGGGTATAACGGTTATTTTTTTTATTTTTTATCAAGTGGAAAACAATGCAGTTAAAAAAACTGGCCAAGTGCGACTCGGACTCGCACACGAAGCGTTCGGTACCACAAGGCAAAAACACCGAAAAAAAAACACATTTGTTGTATGGGAGCCCCCCTTAAATGTTTATTTTATTTTCAGTATTTGTTGATATAGCGGCAACAGAAATACATAATTAAGTCCGCCTTTGTACAGTTTTTACTTGTGCATAAAGTTTAATAAATAAAATAAATAATTTGTGAAAAATTCAACTGTCTAGCTATCGCGGTTCTTGAGATACAGCCTGGTGACAGACAGATGGACGGACGGACAGACAGCGAAGTCTTAGTAATAAAGTCTTAATAATAAGGGTCCCGTTTTTACACTTTGAGTTTATACCCAAAGCGTAAAAACGGGACCCTATTACTAATTATTATTATTACTATTTTTTAGGGTTCCGTAACCCTAAAAAAAGAAAAAAAAATTGAGAATGTGCAAACCGCTCTTTCATAATATGATACCCCACATGCCCTAGTAGCCCCACTTCAAATTTTTCAGACCCCCTTTCGGTCCCTGTTGCAAAAAATATACATATATGTATTTTTATTTCTTTCTTATTTGCAAAATAGTCGGGCAAACGTCGTCTAAAACTGTTTCAAATTTCAAGTTGATAGCATTAGTAGTTCTTGAGATATCCAGCTGTGACAGACAGACAGACTTAGTCTCACCATAAGGGTTCCGTTTTACCATTTTGGTATGGAACCCTAAAAACGGAAACCTTATGGGATCATTCGTTGACTATCCGTTTGTCTGTCAAGACCCTTTCTCTCAGGACAGGAACCCTTTTTTTAAACTTTTTGACCACCACACGTCAAAAAATCAATAAGTGCCCTCGGCGTCAAAGTTTGTCATGTGGTCGAACCGTGGCGTGCTGGACACATTTTGGTTTGTCATCTACATGACTGTGGCTGTCAAAAGGTTAAACATCAGTGATATATGGACAGCACAACACTGTCTTCGTCTTACCTGCTTACACTATGTCATGGGTAAAAGACTAGATTTAATAAGAATACAATGTTAACAGTTACGTCCCAACTACCTATTTGCCAGTGATACCAATTTTTCTTTGACATTAAAAATATTTCTGAAATTTCTGTGTTCATGCTGTCCCAGCTAGATCAATGGAGCTAGTTCAATCTAAACTTCCTTGTGTCATCTTTCACTGATCTGGAATAAATAATGATAATGGGCCTGGTGAGAAGAAACGGGAAGACTTACAAAACATCCAAATTGTTAAAAAGGTCCAAAACTATACACATTCTTTTTTACACTTTTTAATTAAATATACCTAGATTCTAATCATGGGCACTATAGTAAAATTTATGTCATTAAGTTAAAGAATAAAAATTATTAGCATACCTTAATGTTACTTGGCCATTGCTGGCGTTGAACATGACATGTGTTAAAAATACCACCACATAGCTCCCGAAGCATAAAATATTAAGTTCATAAAATGGAATGGAGCTTATTCAATACAATAATTTAACACTCACTCAACATAATAATAGGATGTAAGGACAGTCAAGTTCAAATCATAACATTGGTCTAGTCAACAAGCCTGACAGATCATATTTTGTTCCTTTTTTTAGTACTTACAAGTTAGTGTGAACATTGTTAATCGTAATCATTTGAAAATTGTTGCTATGCGGATTATGGTGTCAACGATACTAGTTGTATGTAGACCAGGAGAGTGGAAAATAATAGAAGTTAAGTTGTGTTGATATAATTATTTAATAGGTAGGTATATGTACATTCCTTATTTCTTATCATTTCTCAACTCTGACAAATGGGATTAATTCAAGGAATGTTGCACAATAATTTGACTCTAATTTCATGTAACTGTAATTATTAACAACTGAATAATTGTATGAAGTTAACATTTTACGCTAATTTGTTACAAACACTCATGTACATGTTATTTACGGAGAAATACTGTTTGTCTATAATATCTATAGATATAATTTCACAATGTAGGTATGTATATGATATAATTTTGAGAACTAAAGTTATAAAATCACAAAGTCATGTTTATTCATAACAGCAAAACAATTTACATAGACTTACTGTAGACATAATTAGTGCTAATTTTTATATAGCATCTACCGCATCTGCTTCATCTTCTGAACTAACTTCATCTCCAAATTCAATATCCTCATCCAGACCATCCACGGAATAGACCACTGTCTCATTGATTCGTACTGTCTCTGGGAATTCTCCATACGTCTTCAGATTCCTTGCCTCGTCAGGAGTGTATTTGAGGATAACATCGGCTTTCGCGTCTTGGTAATCTCGCAAACCTATTAGTATAATGTCACCTTGGTTTATCCAAACTTTTTTCCGTAGTTTACCTCGAATATGACATAGACGTTTTATGCCATCAAAGCACATGGCCTCCAAGCGGCCATTACCGAGCATCTTTGTGACTTGGGCGTACTCCTGTCCGTCTTCTTTGAAGACCAACTCACGTTTTTCTGTTTCGTTCTCATTCTTTCCTCTCCTCCTGTTTTTACCACCTTTTCCTTTATTCTTCGGCATAATTTATATAATTTTGAGTACAAACATATACAGTAAGACTACGAAAATCTCAATCTCATAGATTTGCTCTCTAGACAGGTTCGTTTGACAGTTAGTTTTTTATTTCGTGCTGCGTTGCCACTTGCCAAGCACAGATAAAAAATTTGAAGATTACATTCTACTTAGCTTATCGATAGCCATTTTAGTGAAAATAAAATAAATTACAATAAAGTTAAATTACGAATTTACTTTTTAGATAGTACAGTCCTTTCACAGTAATTTTACCTCTGACTGTAACCAAACTGCAACGTTATAGCAACGAGGTTATTAAAGATCACTGTGATGCTAAATGAGAAGTGATAAAATAATGGGGATAAAAACTGCCACTTGCTCACTTCAGAATTTCAGATGTCGCAGCGCTCCCAAGAATTTTACAGGTAGCTGTCATTATCTTTAACCAAGTGACTTCTTTTACTTTTGCATAATTAATTAATTTAAAAAACGGTGATTCCGTTGCGCGGCCGTTGACTGCAAAAATACGGGGACCCATGTATTTACAGTGCTACACTCCAAGTCTCAATTATATGTATATTTATTAACTATAAGTAAACATAAACACACGGATTAGGTAACTTTTTTTTTTTTTTGCGGATGGGAAATCATCAAATGCCCCTCCCGCTCTGGGTGGAGCGGAAGGGAGTGTCAGACTCTTACTGACTAAAACCCACCCGTGTTCCTTCCTTAGCCCTTTATGTTCCGGGCCAGCGGTAACCCTTTCGGATAATCCCGCTGACCCGGCAGGCTTCGGCCCTATGGGGCCCCTCCTCGATGCTGACATCTCTTTGAGGCGCGCGTGGAACACGTACGCGCCGTCCGGCACGGGCCTGGTCCTGATCGGACGGTGAGCTACCCATTACTCTCCGCCGGCAGGTCCACGCCTACGGAGGTAACTTGGGCAGTGTTACCACTTATGACGAGCTTTCAGTGTTTTCATCATCTTCATCATTTCAGCCGAAAGAAGTCCACTGCTGGACATAGGCCTCCCCCAGGCACCTCCACTTCGACCAGTTCTGTGCTTTTCGCATCCAACGGGTTCCTGCGGCCGTCACAAGGTCGTCGGACCACCTTGTGGGAGGCCTTCCAACGCTACGTCTTCCGGTACGCGGCCGCCACTCCAGAACCTTTCGGCCCCATCGGCCATCTGTTCTGCGAGCAATATGCCCTGCCCACTGCCGCATAAGTTTGGCAATTATTTGGGCTATGTCGGTTACCTTGGTTCTCCTGCGGATCTCCTCATTTCTGATTCGATCACGCAGGGAAACTCCAAGCATAGCCCGCTCCATTGCCCTTTGGGTGACTTTTAGCCTTCTAATAAGGTCCATTGTCAGCGACCACGTTTCAGTGCCATATGTCACTCATCACTGGCAACACGCACTGGTCAAAGACTTTCGTCTTGAGACACTGCGGTATGTGGGATTTGGGACGAGAAGATAGTAAGTAGCTTCCCGAACGCTGCCCAGCCGAGTCGGATTCGACGATTGACCTCTTTCTCGAAGTTGGACCTACATAAGTGGACAGTTTGTCCTAGGTAAACATACTCGTCCACGACTTCGAGTGTAGCGTCTGCGATCTTTTTGAGAGTGGGTGTTACATTGGCATTTGACATGACTTTCGTTTTGGCCATGTAAATTTTAAGACCCACTCTTTCGGAGGCTCTACTGAGGTCATCAAGCATTGTACTGAGGTCCTCCATTGTCTCAGTCATGACTACAAGATCGACGGCAAACCGAATGTGAGTTATGTACTCGCCATTAATGTTAATGCCAGCCCCTTCAGTCCAGAACCTTGAAGATATTCTTCTGTGCAGCGGTGAACAGTTTCGGAGAGATAACGTCTCCCTGTCTCACACCTCCCTGCAGAAGGATAGGTTTCGAGGTTTGATCCTGGAGTCGGACTGACATAGTGGCGTGTTCGTACAGACACTTCAGGACCTCGACGTACCGATAGTCGATCTGGCACCGTTGAAGAGACTGCAGCACAGCCCATGTCTCGATCGAATCAAAGGCTTTCTTGCTCTACGATGCTAAAGCCTTTACGGAATTCAGCTTGTTCGAGAGGCTGGTAGTCGTCAAACCGGCGCGCGAGACGGTTCGGGATGACTCTCGAAAACAGCTTGTAGACCCATGTCTTCTGAGCCATGCTTAGAAGTGAGATGGGCCTATAATTCTTAAGAAGCCCTGCCGCCGGACTTCTTAAAGAAAAGTATTACCACACCTCTGTTCCATGCCTGTGGTGTTTCACCCTCGAGTATGACGGAACCAAACAGCTTCTGAAGGGCCTTAAGAACGGGTTTTCCGCCGGCCTTCAGGAGCTCGGTCGTAATTCCGTCATCACTCGGCGCCTTGTTGTTTTTGAGCTGCTTCAGAGCCATCCTAATCTCGTACAGGCTGACGTCCGGGATGTCTTAGGTAAAGTGTCGGGTCAATCTAGCTCTTGGGTCGTTTGCCAGATTCGTAACGGGGTTACTTGGTGACATTTATAACTGTTCATAGAACCACTCGATCTCTCTCAGCAGCGCAGGTTTAGCGGATACGATCCTGCCTGATTAGGATTCGTAAGCTGGCTCGTCCCAGAGGCGTCTCTAGCCCATGTAGCGCCCGTGTGCAAACATTACCCTAGCGCCCCCTAGTAAAAAAAAAAAGCGTCCCCTAGTAAGCGCGCGGTCAAAATGGAATGGGTACAAAGTTCAAGTTACCACAAATTGTCAAATTTCCCCAATGGATAATAAACTATTGTTTGGAGATGAAGAAGAAATTCGTCGGTTTTGGATACCATGGTGTGCTGTTGCCTATATATTTAGAATTATACAGGGTGTTCTGGTGTTTACCCTAACAAGCCAAAACGTACCCATGTTAACATGTCTATAAAGATGTTATTTGGTAACTATAATATTTACATAATTTATGCTAATCCTATTTAAAATAAAAATAATATGTACATTTATATGAAAAAAATAAGCAAAATGATCATAGGGCATCAAAAAATTCGTCCGCATCGCTGTCAACAGGAACAGTGCCCAAAAGGCTGGCAGCATTGCCACGTTGTATGGCAATGCTATGCTAATTCTTTGGCCAAGAAATAGGCCAGCCCTCTGGTCACGTGAAGAGTCGACTAACCGCTTGGCGATATCTCGAAAAACCAAGTGGGCACTCGGACCCCATGGCCCTAGTGTTTCAACCCCAAACGGCTCGACCATATAACTCCCAATGGCAATCAGGTTGGAATATTTTCGCCGTTTGAGGTTTTCTGCACCTGCAGCAGCCGCCCCAGCACAGCCCACCGTGCTAGGAAGATGGGATGGCGCAAGGGTGTCGACACATGTTGCATCATACACCAAAGGTCTGCCTAACTTCCAGGGCATTATGGTCATTCCGTCTGGTCTCTTCCCATTGTCGCGTGCCAGGCCGTTGGGTTCTAAAACAGCTGGCACCCCGGCGGTAAAAAGACCACGATGGATGATGTCATTAATGCTGGCGTGCCGTGCTATCCGGCCTGCGCTCCTACTACAAGATAGGCCATGATGCCCGAGGCAGTCGACAGCTTCACCGCACTGACAGCGATGCGGAGCCCCGCAAGGAGCGCCCAAACGCAGACAGGTAGCGAGCCGGAAGGTGGTGTCACCCAGCATAGTGCCTATGTTGGGTGACGGGAGTGCTTGAAGCCAGAGCCCCGACTCCCACTCACCCACAGCCAGCAGGCGGGCACGCTCAGCAGAAAGATGTTATGTTACATCATATCAATGTCCAAATTTTGAAATTTCTTCATTCTAATTACGACCAAACAAAGTTCAATATCAATTGGGAACATTTGACTTTGGGAAGCTCACTGCGAGCGAGGGCCACTGTACACCCGGGTAAAAAGTATTTTTAGGAAGGAAAGAGTGACAAGAAAAAACAAAGCACAAGTTTATGGTTTTTTTTTTTTTTCAAAAAATGATTTGTTTTTCAGTTTTCAGACTGAAATTTGGTAGCGTAGGTAGCTAAATAATTTTTGACGAGTGCTCCGACCCCGTCGAAATTCGCAACAGTTGTGCTTGTGGCAGACTAATTCAGCTAGAATTAAATCTTACTTATTAGGTAAATTTCAATCAAAAGAAAAGCCGCAAATATGAAGTAAATTTCATATTTACATGTTTACTCAAATATAAAACTTAATCCATGGCGCCAAGGCTTATTTCGCAAAATTACGTGTAGCGAGCGGTAGAACAGTGCGGCACGCGCCATGCGTACTCACGCTTTTCAGAAATGCCGCGCGCTTGACGTTCGTCCATGGCATAGCAATTTGAACTTTATTGTCTATTCCAAACAGTTGAATTCGCATTATTCGCAATATGATTGTCGGCGTGTTGTCAAACGAATCATTGAAACAGGTGCCGCCAAGCGATGCGACACTCACTACTACTACTACACTCAAAATATAATATTTAATAATATACAGAGATCTGTATTATGGTTTATTTCATGTTGAAAAAAAAGTTAATATTGTAAAAGCCGCTCGCGCGCTCGTGTCGCGACTTGCTTTTGTGTAATTCGACACATTTTATATAAGAAGAGCTCCAGATGCTATACAAAATGTACGGAAAGCGGAGCTTTTTTTACGTTGGTCATTGAAAGTTCCGCGGCCGGCCATCTCGCGCGCCGAGTGGGGCTCCGAAGCGAGCGGCGCTCGGCGCCCCCAAGGACCGCTGCGCCCGTGTGCTACGCACACCCTGCACAATAGGTAAAGACGGCCCTGGCTCGTCCAATAGACAGATCTCTAGCAAAGACCTTGGAGCCTTTATTTCGCTCTATCGCGTCCTTAATACGGTCTGTATTAAAGCAACGAAGATCGCTTTTCAAGTACTTCGAGATCCGTCTATTGAGCTGCTGGTAATTGAGCGCGTCATCTGAAGACTGCAGGATCATCTCGCGCCTCTCCTTCATGAGCTGTAAAGTAGTATCAGAGAGCCTCGTTTTTTAATTTGTACGACGCGGCGACGGGAGGGAGGACGGAGCGTAAACCTGTACGACTTTCAGCGAATAAATACCTTTCGGATATTCTGAGTATAAGGTACGCCACCCTGGTCGACACACTCTCGCGTCACGACGTAGCAACGTGGTAAAGATCGAGAGTGTGTCGTGGACATATGGAAGATAAACCCGACACCACCTTGGGACTGCTGGTCGCCCTCCTGGAATTAGAGCAAGTTTCAATGTTTTAGCCTATTGTAAAAGAACTGTAGTACACTGTACACGTGTGATGGAAGATTTATCGTCTATGGTCTCCTTTATTTATAGTTATTGTGAGTTATTGTAATGGAAGTAATAATATATAGAAGTAACATTGTATAAACGAATTTTGTTTGTGAAGTTGGCTTCAGATCAGATTTTTTTTTAATACACACTGCAACCTTTTTTGGCGCATGTCTTTGTATGGTAGTTACCTAAGCTATATGTAAGTAGGATTATTTATTCTCTCGCAGCATCCAGACAGACGTGTGAATGCACTTTAACACACACACACACACACACACACACTTTTTTTTTTGATTGACATGTCGTTAGGTTTCTGATGTTTTTTGAGGTCAGTGGGTGTAAAGATTATTATACTCTTTGGTGTAAAGCCTAGTTCGGACTACAATACGACCGACTGCGACGTAACTTGGCGGGCCCGAACTTTGCGCAGTTGGCCGCAGTAAGATTTTTTAGGAGCCAAATGGTGACATGAGGCGAGTGCGAGTGAGAGAACTTGCGCGAAAGTTCTTAGTGCCTATGTTCAGGCCCGCCAAGTTACGTCTGTCGTATTGTACCTACTTTAGTAATTTAGTAGAGTAGCGTGTAATTTAGTAGAGTAGCGTGTAATTTAGTAGAGTAGCGTGTAATTTAGTGGCTAAACTAGTCGCTCGCTACTGTACAGAAATCGTTCGCATTACGGTCCAGTACAGTATATAAGTGAGTGGTGTTTTGCAAGATGAACGGGCTGCAACGCAATAGAGTGAATAAACTAAGCTAATCGTAATGGCTATTTTAGAAGAGATTTATGAAAAAGAAGTTATGGGTACGAAAATGGATCGATAGAAGAGATAAACTAGGAGCTATAATAAATTGCCTTCTGAAGGTATTAGCATTGAAAGATCCCAAAGAATACTTAAAATAATACAATTATGCACTAACCTGATGTTTATAATTTTCAATTTAATTTCCTTTTCACCAAATCCGGGTAGGTATATTTATTTTATTTTCTAAATCCAAGCAGGTAGGTATGCGGATTGTTTGTTTTTAAAATACTGGGACTTAATATTTCACAAGCATTAAAATTTATGTTCTACATTATTTGGAAACAAATTTTAAAGTTGTTTCTTCGTTGGCTCCAGCGAAACTAAATTTTTTCGGCCACTAATGAACTCGACTAATCAACAGGTTCGGAATTGTTTAGCCGGTGAGCACGGACGCATGGTGGGAGGCGCTAGTCGCCCGATAAAAATAGAGTAATGGATCTACTCGACTTAATCATTCAATAGACAACTTAACTATTTTTTGTGGTTCGCACACATTTAGCCACTAAATTACTCCCTACTCCACTAAATTACTAGCCTAGTCCGAACTAAACCTATGACACTTCACTTCCAGAAGGATTTTGAAGGAAATTCCTATAATCCAATAAGTATAGGGACTTTCGACCACAATGAGTAGTCGTGGAAAAATAGTACCTAGTTTTTCTAAAATATTTCTTGATAATAATAATAACATGAGTAGTAGGTCATCATCATCATCATCATCATCATTTCAGCCGAAAGACGTCCACTGATGGACATAGGCCTCCCCCAAGCACCTCCACTTCGACCGGTTCTGCGCTTCTCGCATCCAACGGGTTCCTGCGGCCTTCACTAGGTCGTTGGACCACCTTGTGGGAGGCCTTCCAACGCTACGTCTATACGCGGTCGCCACTCCAGAACCTTTCGGCCCCATCGGCCATCTGTTCTGCGAGCAATGTAATGCCCATTGCCACTTAAGTTTGGCAATTCTTCGGGCTATGTCGGTTACCTTGGTTCTCCTGCGGATCTCCTCATTCCTGATTCGATCACGCAGGGAAACTCCAAGCATAGCCCTCTCCATTGCCCTTTAAGTGACTTTTAGCCTTCTCATAAGGCCCATTGTGAGCGACCACGTTTCAGTGCCATAAGTCATCACTGGCAACGTGGCAACACGCACTGGTCAAAGACTTTCGTCTTGAGACACTGCGGTATGTGAGACGAGAAGATATTGCGTAACTTCCCGATTGCTGCCCAGCCGAGTCGGATTCGACGATTGACCTCTTTCTCGAATTTAGACCTACCTAACTGGACAGTTTGTCCCAGGTAAACATACTCGTTCACGACTTCGAGTGTAGCGTCTCCGATCTTTATGAGAGTGGGAGTTACATGGGCATTTGACATGACCTTCGTTTTGTCCATGTTCATTTTAAGACCCACTCTTTCGGAGGCTCTACTGAGGTCATCGAGCATTGTACTGAGGTCCTCCATAGTCTCAGCCATGACTACGATATCGTCGGCAAACCGAAGGTGCGTTATGTACTCGCCATTGATGTTAATGCCAGCCCCTTTCCAGTCCAGAACCTTAAAGACGTCCTCCAGTGCAGCGGTGAACAGTTTCGGAGAATTAACGTCTCCCTGTCTCACACCTCGCTGCAGAGGGATAGGTTTCGAGGTCTGATCCTGGAGTCGGACTGACATAGTGGCGTTTTCGTACAGACACTTCAGCACCTCGATGTACCGATAGTCGATCTGGCACCGTTGAAGAAACTGCAGTACAGCCCATGTTTCGATCGAATCAAAGGCTTTCTCGTAGTCCACAAACGCTAAGCAGAGAGGCAGGTTATACTCTTCGGTCTTCTGTATAACCTGTCGCAGCGTATGTATGTGGTCTACGGTGCTAAAGCCTTTACGGAATCCGGCTTGTTCGGGAGGCTGGAAGTCGTCAAACCTGCGCGCTAGACGGTTCGTGATGACTCTCGAAAACAGCTTGTAGACATGGCTCAGAAGTGAGATGGGCCTATAATTGTTAAGAAGGGCATTGTCGCTCTTCTTAAAGAAAAGTATCACCACACCTCTGTTCCATGCCTGTGGTGTTCTACCCTCGAGTATGACGGAACCAAACAGCTTCTGAAGGGCCTTCAGAACGGGTTTTCCGCCGGCCTTCAGCAGCTCGGCCGTAATTCCGTCATGACCCCGGGCGCCTTGTTGTTTTTGAGCTGCTTCAGAGCCATCCTAATCTCGTACAGGCTGACGTCCGGGATGTCTTCGGTATAGTGTCGGGTCAATCTAGCTCTTGAGTAGTAGGTAGCTATTTAAAATTAATTGAGAAGTTAGAACAATTTGTGAAATTTAAAATTAAATAGTCTTTTTTTATTTTAATTAAGGAACACACCTTGTTTTTATTCTCACTGGCTGTATAAACACTCACAAGACCGCAGCATTTTTCCGCCAGGGTAGCCCGCGAAATTATTTTTTTTTTTGGTTTTTTGCAATTTGCTGGTCAGTTAAGTTGTAAGTTGATTAAAATATGATTCGCGACCATAACAAATATGTACAGAATTATAGTCACTAAAGTCATCAACATACTCTCTAAGACCAAATAATAGTATTATTTGGTCTTAGACAGTATGTTGATGACTTTACTACTGAATGACTTTTGCATAAAATCTTGACATTTTAGGATTAAGTTGTAGTGTTTATTAAGTTGTACGTTGATTAAAATATGATTCGTGACCGTAACAAATATATATTTACAAAATTATAATTAAAAAAAAAATATCGCGGGCTACCTTATAGCTTCCCCGAAATGTATGTACAGTCAACAAAGGAGTTAAGTATACAGGAGCGTCGGATATAGTTGAAGTTTACTAAGAAACCGATGGATGTTCTGGACTGAAATTTAATTTAATAAATGAGCTGTATGTTTTCTATTAATAAACTAAAATTTTATTCGAGAATATCCATCGGTTTCTTAGTAAACTTCAACAATATCCGACGCTCCTGTATACTTAACTCCTTTGTTGACTGTACCTACCTACGCACATAACCACAGAGCATGTAACACATAACTTCCGAACGACTGCACTATACTGGATAATTAGTTTTTTGTTGCGTTCGGTATTGCCACAAAATACAGAGAGTACTGAAGGCAATCACATGTATGTACTTCACTTTTCATACCTACGCTCGGCGGTGGCGCTAGGGTTGTCAACTTTGGCTTATGCACAAAAAACTATCGTGGTAGTGGCACTCGTATCTAGTTGTTTGATTGATTGTTGAGCTTATTCTACAATATTAAAACAAAACAATAAACATAGTATTACAATACAAAAAGTGTACAGAACAAAAACATATAAAATTTTACATTTGTCAATTTTCACTATCTAAAATCCCTAACAACTTTAAAACGGATTACCCTATTTACATAATTTATTTTGCCCTATATCCGTTTTAGACCTAAACCTATCAAATGACACTAAAAACAACACGATATCTACATAACCAAAAAATCATGTCAAAAAAACAACCAAACAATAATCAAAAAAAAAAACATCTAGTGCCATCACTTGGGTGATCGTGGCCACACTTGCTGGAGCGTGGTTTTGACCTACATACATTTGCCACATGACCAAATCTACAACATTATGCGACATTGAATAGTGGGAAATATGTATTGCTCAACAGGAAGGGATGTGTAACAGCAGAAGATCCTTTGGGGCAAGACTTTTTTAATACAGTTGCTCAAAAAGTGGTGTATTGCAGGGACGTATAGCGTTCGGGATGTGGGCTATTACATACTAGTGCTTTTTTTTTACCTTTCCCGAACTCGTGCGTGTCTCTTTCCCAACTGTCAAAATAATGTCTATTAAAAAGAAAAACCAACCATGAAGTTTTTACTAAAGAGTTTTTGTGATTCATACAAATACGTATATTTCTAAAAAGAAGCTACTAATTTATTTTAATATCAGATTTAATGATTTAATTGAATGAGTTAGGTTAGGTTTCATTTCATTTCATCTCATTAAATTTCATTTTCATTTCATATCAATAAAAAAAATATACTGAAGACGTAAGCTGTATGGATAGTGTCCTTTGCCTACCAAAATGGGTGAAGAAAAAAAACTCTGCTTATTCTACGGTTGGCGCCATTTTCCAGAAATTTTCTTTGCGAGTTTAGTTGTTTGTTGCACAAAATGAGTAATTTCGACCCTATTTTTTTTTAATTAACACCACCGGAACTCAGTATAATTGCACAAAATGCTTCGGAGAACATTTTACCGGAAAAGTCAAAAAGTCGTTACATATCCACATACGACAAATTTTTTGCGTGGAGAGAAGAGAAAAAAGCAATATTGTGTTTTTATTATTTTATTAAATTGCTTCATTTTTTCGCAACTGTATTAAAAATAGTCGTTCAGTACACCTGCGGAACCGTCCTTGCAACTTGTTCCGACTGTCAACACTCGCCTTCGGCTGCGCCTCGGCTCGGGTAGACATTTGTCGGAACTCTTTGCAATGACAGCCTTTCCGCACTTGTAATGAAATATACTATTCCATCGAATGTGATCACACAAGTTTCAGTGGGTTTCCACATATTATCACCGTCTTTCTGAACTTTTCTGTTAATTCTACGAACTTTAAGGATTTGCCTCCATCCTGAAGGCACAGATAGCAAAGCCATAGCCTCATCTTCTGAAATATCAGATCCCGAACACCCATCCTTGTGATGTTGAATGAATAGAGGCAGTAGATATAACTGTACTTGGCTAACAGAGTGTTAACGGAAAGAGTTGGCATCTTGTTGACATGTCTACGGACACACGATTTCTACCAACCACGAACTATATTCGCAATGTTGCTGTTTAAAAAAAATCCAAAATTAACGGGATGTAATGTGGTGCCCGAGTTGAATTGGGTACGTGGACGATGTACGGAACCTTATCCATTGCCGAATATCTGACTTGGTTTTTCTTATATATTATTAAAATATCTTCGTTACCGGGACGTTTACGGGAAGACTGGTTGGATTGGTTTGCCGGTAGGCAACATCCGCGAATTGTGATAGTGGATTCGGGGAAAGAGGAAAAGAAGGACCTGGAATGTCGGTAGGATCAGGATCGGGGGGATTATGTATAGCCATCTTGGATAAAAACGAAATTAAAATACGACATTCACAACACAATACACATCTATTAGTAAGAGGGCGTCGACAAAACGCCGACCGCGCAGTGATGCCCTCATCGTATCTTTGGATATATCTTTTATTTTAGAATGAAAATGCAGAAAATAAGCACGATGAGTTGTGCTCCACAAGATTATACGTTAATATTATTATAAACGGTAGTTTTACATTGTTTAGTTTTATTATAATCACTAAAACTGATTTTAGTGGCCACTATTTTCCGTTTTTAATTTTTTGGTTGATTCATTTTCTTGATGATTCTTTTGATTGCTTCTTTTTTTTTTTTTTTTTTTTTTCGTCTCCTTGAGGCCTTTATTTGGACGAACTAAAAACTTTTTCATTTGTCATACTCGGAAAGTAATGTTTGTTTGATCTGAATAGCGGTGGAAGCATGGACGTACTATATATTACGTCCATGGGTGGAAGACGCTGCTTCCCACCTTTGGGCGGGAAAGACTCATATTAATTGCTCTCTCTCTAGGCCGGGAATGAATTTTGCTACGAAGTTTTTTACATAACTAGCGTCCGCCGGCGGCGTAGGGCCCGCCGCCCGACCCAGGGGGTCTACTCCGAAGCGGTTAACGACTGTATCGGCCGAATGTTCGGTGAAAATTTGAGGTAGGGCTACTAGGGCATGTGGGGTATCATATGAAAGAGCGCAGTTTGCACATTCTCAAACATTTTTTATTTTTTTTTAGGCCACATAGGTTTAAAAAAATACCGTTCTCCCCCCCCCCCCCCCCCCGTTATCTCAGAAGTTAGCAAAGAGAAAAATCTGAAATTATTCTATGTGATAGAAGTTTATGTAAAGATTACAGGAAAAATAAAATGATGATGTCTCTAAATAGCACACTTTTTCAGAAATCATCAACAAAAGTTATATTAGTTCCACTATCGGTAAGAGATGGCGCTGACATAAAACTGCAATATTCTACAACGTAGTGCACAGTGTTAAAATCCTCTGATGAATATAGGCCTCGCCGATGATTTAAAAACATATGATGGTACGGAAACCTCGGTGCGCGAGTCCGACTCGCTCTTGCCCGGTTTTTTTTTGTAAGGTAAATTCACGCCACCAACTATTACGGAAGTTAAGAACATGATTTTTTGGTTATGTAGATATCGTGTTGTTTTTAGTGTCATTTGATAGGTTTAGGTCTAAAACGGATATAGGGCAAAATAAATTATGTAAATAGGGTAATCCGTTTTAAAGTTGTTAGGGATTTTAGATAGTGAAAATTGACAAATGTAAAATTTTATATGTTTTTGTTCTGTACACTTTTTGTATTGTAATACTATGTTTATTGTTTTGTTTTAATATTGTAGAATAAGCTCAACAATCAATCAAACAACTAGATACGAGTGCCACTACCACGATAGTTTTTTGTGCATAAGCCAAAGTTGACAACCCTAGCGCCACCGCCGAGCGTAGGTATGAAAAGTGAAGTACATACATGTGATTGCCTTCAGTACTCTCTGTATTTTGTGGCAATACCGAACGCAACAAAAAACTAATTATCCAGTATAGTGCAGTCGTTCGGAAGTTATGTGTTACATGCTCTGTGGTTATGTGCGTAGGTAGGTACAGTCAACAAAGGAGTTAAGTATACAGGAGCGTCGGATATAGTTGAAGTTTACTAAGAAACCGATGGATGTTCTGGACTGAAATTTAATTTAATAAATGAGCTGTATGTTTTCTATTAATAAACTAAAATTTTATTCGAGAATATCCATCGGTTTCTTAGTAAACTTCAACAATATCCGACGCTCCTGTATACTTAACTCCTTTGTTGACTGTACCTACCTACGCACATAACCACAGAGCATGTAACACATAACTTCCGAACGACTGCACTATACTGGATAATTAGTTTTTTGTTGCGTTCGGTATTGCCACAAAATACAGAGAGTACTGAAGGCAATCACATGTATGTACTTCACTTTTCATACCTACGCTCGGCGGTGGCGCTAGGGTTGTCAACTTTGGCTTATGCACAAAAAACTATCGTGGTAGTGGCACTCGTATCTAGTTGTTTGATTGATTGTTGAGCTTATTCTACAATATTAAAACAAAACAATAAACATAGTATTACAATACAAAAAGTGTACAGAACAAAAACATATAAAATTTTACATTTGTCAATTTTCACTATCTAAAATCCCTAACAACTTTAAAACGGATTACCCTATTTACATAATTTATTTTGCCCTATATCCGTTTTAGACCTAAACCTATCAAATGACACTAAAAACAACACGATATCTACATAACCAAAAAATCATGTTCTTAACTTCCGTAATAGTTGGTGGCGTGAATTTACCTTACAAAAAAAAACCGGGCAAGAGCGAGTCGGACTCGCGCACCGAGGTTTCCGTACCATCATATGTTTTTAAATCATCGGCGAGGCCTATATTCATCAGAGGATTTTAACACTGTGCACTACGTTGTAGAATATTGCAGTTTTATGTCAGCGCCATCTCTTACCGATAGTGGAACTAATATAACTTTTGTTGATGATTTCTGAAAAAGTGTGCTATTTAGAGACATCATCATTTTATTTTTCCTGTAATCTTTACATAAACTTCTATCACATAGAATAATTTCAGATTTTTCTCTTTGCTAACTTCTGAGATAACGGGGGGGGGGGGGGGGGGGGGAGAACGGTATTTTTTTAAACCTATGTGGCCTAAAAAAAAATAAAAAATGTTTGAGAATGTGCAAACTGCGCTCTTTCATATGATACCCCACATGCCCTAGTAGCCCTACCTCAAATTTTCACCGAACATTCGGCCGATACAGTCGTTAACCGCTTCGGAGTAGACCCCCTGGGTCGGGCGGCGGGCCCTACGCCGCCGGCGGACGCTAGTTATGTAAAAAACTTCGTAGCAAAATTCATTCCCGGCCTAGAGAGAGAGCAATTAATATGAGTCTTTCCCGCCCAAAGGTGGGAAGCAGCGTCTTCCACCCATGGACGTAATATATAGTACGTCCATGCTTCCACCGCTATTCAGATCAAACAAACATTACTTTCCGAGTATGACAAATGAAAAAGTTTTTAGTTCGTCCAAATAAAGGCCTCAAGGAGACGAAAAAAAAAAAAAAAAAAAAAGAAGCAATCAAAAGAATCATCAAGAAAATGAATCAACCAAAAAATTAAAAACGGAAAATAGTGGCCACTAAAATCAGTTTTAGTGATTATAATAAAACTAAACAATGTAAAACTACCGTTTATAATAATATTAACGTATAATCTTGTGGAGCACAACTCATCGTGCTTATTTTCTGCATTTTCATTCTAAAATAAAAGATATATCCAAAGATACGATGAGGGCATCACTGCGCGGTCGGCGTTTTGTCGACGCCCTCTTACTAATAGATGTGTATTGTGTTGTGAATGTCGTATTTTAATTTCGTTTTTATCCAAGATGGCTATACATAATCCCCCCGATCCTGATCCTACCGACATTCCAGGTCCTTCTTTTCCTCTTTCCCCGAATCCACTATCACAATTCGCGGATGTTGCCTACCGGCAAACCAATCCAACCAGTCTTCCCGTAAACGTCCCGGTAACGAAGATATTTTAATAATATATAAGAAAAACCAAGTCAGATATTCGGCAATGGATAAGGTTCCGTACATCGTCCACGTACCCAATTCAACTCGGGCACCACATTACATCCCGTTAATTTTGGATTTTTTTTAAACAGCAACATTGCGAATATAGTTCGTGGTTGGTAGAAATCGTGTGTCCGTAGACATGTCAACAAGATGCCAACTCTTTCCGTTAACACTCTGTTAGCCAAGTACAGTTATATCTACTGCCTCTATTCATTCAACATCACAAGGATGGGTGTTCGGGATCTGATATTTCAGAAGATGAGGCTATGGCTTTGCTATCTGTGCCTTCAGGATGGAGGCAAATCCTTAAAGTTCGTAGAATTAACAGAAAAGTTCAGAAAGACGGTGATAATATGTGGAAACCCACTGAAACTTGTGTGATCACATTCGATGGAATAGTATATTTCATTACAAGTGCGGAAAGGCTGTCATTGCAAAGAGTTCCGACAAATGTCTACCCGAGCCGAGGCGCAGCCGAAGGCGAGTGTTGACAGTCGGAACAAGTTGCAAGGACGGTTCCGCAGGTGTACTGAACGACTATTTTTAATACAGTTGCGAAAAAATGAAGCAATTTAATAAAATAATAAAAACACAATATTGCTTTTTTCTCTTCTCTCCACGCAAAAAATTTGTCGTATGTGGATATGTAACGACTTTTTGACTTTTCCGGTAAAATGTTCTCCGAAGCATTTTGTGCAATTATACTGAGTTCCGGTGGTGTTAATTAAAAAAAAATAGGGTCGAAATTACTCATTTTGTGCAACAAACAACTAAACTCGCAAAGAAAATTTCTGGAAAATGGCGCCAACCGTAGAATAAGCAGAGTTTTTTTTCTTCACCCATTTTGGTAGGCAAAGGACACTATCCATACAGCTTACGTCTTCAGTATATTTTTTTTATTGATATGAAATGAAAATGAAATTTAATGAGATGAAATGAAATGAAACCTAACCTAACTCATTCAATTAAATCATTAAATCTGATATTAAAATAAATTAGTAGCTTCTTTTTAGAAATATACGTATTTGTATGAATCACAAAAACTCTTTAGTAAAAACTTCATGGTTGGTTTTTCTTTTTAATAGACATTATTTTGACAGTTGGGAAAGAGACACGCACGAGTTCGGGAAAGGTAAAAAAAAAGCACTAGTATGTAATAGCCCACATCCCGAACGCTATACGTCCCTGCAATACACCACTTTTTGAGCAACTGTATTAAAAAAGTCTTGCCCCAAAGGATCTTCTGCTGTTACACATCCCTTCCTGTTGAGCAATACATATTTCCCACTATTCAATGTCGCATAATGTTGTAGATTTGGTCATGTGGCAAATGTATGTAGGTCAAAACCACGCTCCAGCAAGTGTGGCCACGATCACCCAAGTGATGGCACTAGATGTTTTTTTTTTTGATTATTGTTTGGTTGTTTTTTTGATTTGATTGATTTTTTAATACAGTTGCTCAAAAAGTGGTGTATTGCAGGGACGTAGGTATTGCGTTCGGGATGTGGGCTATTACATACTAGTGCTTTTTTTTTTACCTTTCCCGAACTCGTGCGTCTCTTTCCCAACTGTCAAAATAATGTCTAATAAAAAGAAAAACCAACCATGAAGTTTTTACTAAAGAGTTTTTGTGATTCATACAAATACGTACCTATATTTCTAAAAAGAAGCTACTAATTTATTTCAATATCAGATTTAATGATTTAATTGAATGAGTTAGGTTAGGTTTCATTTCATTTCATCTCATTAAATTTTATTTTCATTTCATATCAATTAAAAAAATATACTGAAGACTAAGCTGTATGGATAGTTCCCTTTGCCTACCAAAATGGGTGATGAAAAAAAAACTCTGCTTATATTCTACGGTTGGCTGGCGCCATTTTCCAGAAAAAATGATTAGTTAGTTGAGTTTATTGTGCTTTTATTATTTTATTAAATTGCTTCATTTTTTCGCAACAGGTATTAAAAATAGTCGTTCAGTACACCTGCGGAACCGTCATTGCAACTTGATCCGACTGTCAACCCTCGCCTTCGGCTACGCCTCGGCTCGGGTTAAGACATTTGTCGGAACTCTTTGCAAAGGCAGCCTATCCGCACTTGTAATGAAATATACTATTTTGGTTGATTCATTTTATTGATGATTCTTTTGATTGCTTCTTTTTTATTTTTTTTTATTCAACATTTCTGAGGGCGAGGTCTTCTGTATTCTGTGTTCGGGTAATCACTTCGCTAATAGCAGGCCATGCTCCGAGCATGGTAGACAGAAAGCCATGGCTGAGAAATCCATGCCTTATGCTGAGGCTAGCAAATTAATCCCAACACCTTCCCGCAACTATGCCAACATCACTAAAACTCCGATTTCTCAGTCTTATCGCAAGACAGTAACCCGAAAGCCTAAGACCCATGCCCCACTTTCCCCATCTTATGACAAAGCTGCCCATCAGCAGATAACTAGTTCTCCCCAACCTTCATAGCCTAATGGCTGCGCTCTCAATTATAATAACGTCTCTTCCAATAATAGTACCTACTCGAACTACTTATAAAACCCTTACCTATCGTTATTTCACTTATTTCTTCTTCACTTTCTGCATTTAGTAAAACCTGCACCTCAACACGTAAGTAAATAACGCAACGAATGTTGTTGAACTGTCAAAATGAAACTGATTCCGATTGCTGTGTTACGCAATTGCCCCGCAGTTATTTGACATTACAAACCGACACTTCAATTTTATTTATTTATTTTGTATATTTATGTCGCAGATGGGTTCAAAACAACTCCGTTACGTAAAATGACTGATCAACGTTCAGCTGTTTTCCATAATTACCTATCGTCTGTATAGAAACCATGGACGTATTAGTATAATACGTCCATGATAGAAACCAAGCGTGCCATTATTTATCTACCTACTGTAGTACTGTGACGTCACATGAGCGAAGACAATGTGACATCTACCAACCAGACTGCACTGCACTGGACCCGCGTGGTAGATTACAGTCCATTTCCTCTTACAGAGGGGAGGCCTGTGTCCCAGCAGTGGGAACGTTATAGGCTGATTAGATTATGCTTATTATGCTGTCGTGTTTTTATCGATAAATAGGTAGACCGGTATGTGCTACAAATAGGGCATTGATTACCTATACCGAATATTCATCTTTACAGTTAGACTTTCAGTTTAATCAGGTTCTGCTGAATTTGCAGTTGTTTTTAATAAGGAGTTACTATCAGTTAACAATATCTGCTAGCTGCTAGACTCTAGATTCTAAAGCTACACGCAGGTATCTTCTTTTACAAGGAAGTCGCAAGAAAATTATAACATGTGAAGGGAGCCGGTGTCTAAAGAAGATTGGGAACCCCTGCCATAGCTTATACAACGTTTAAGTACCTATGCAGTTGTTAAGCGAGTGTTTTAAATATTTTTTCACACCACCTGCTCGAAAATGTCAAATTATATATCAAGCAACCCTAACCTAAAGTGAGTCATTAGTGGCCGGGGGCACAGCCGGTCAATAATGTTGTACTGGATTTCATTATGACCCGCTGGTCAATAATGTGATTTGAATTTGGAATCTCACATGCTCAGCTAAATTCCAAACACCCTTTGGTGCCAGAAAGAGGAAAGCTATTCTCGATACCCTTACTACGCGTGGATGATATTCTCGATTTCCTACAAAATCATAACGACTGCTTCTTCATATCGTTGCCATGTTTTCGAAGACATAATATTGTAAGAATAATTAGATAACTACGAACCATTTTTTAAAAGGAATGGAATAACATTAAAACTGGCATTATTAATAACAAATACCGTACCGCGCCGTAATACCGTAATAGTAATTGGCTGTAACATTAGTTAATTTATTTTAAGTAAACTGCGCAAAGATTGCTGTGGATTTTGTGAATAAATAAATAAATAATAAAACCTATCTATACTACAGTCGATTTATCACATTTTATCAAAAATACTCTATTTTCACGAGCGTCTCCAATGACGTTCTAAATTCAAAATGCATACAGCCAATCATCCAAAACCATTCTACCAGCCCTGTATAAATCTTAGTTTACACAAACGCCACTTCCATGAGAGTGATATCACTAGACACACACGACAAAACCGTAGAAGAGACTTTTTTTTTGAAAATCGAATTGTTCGTGTCTTGGCTACTTATTGGTAGACGCAATGAAGGCGCGAATTTTTGGCATTTAAACTTTAAATTTATCAACAAAGTATTATAAAATGTCGAGTGATGAAAGTGATTGTACTCCTGAATTCATTACAACCGAAGCTAATAATATTTCCAATGATTTACTGCCGGAAAAGTCAAAGGAAACTTATATAAAAGCCTACGACAATTTCCAAAAATGGAAAAGTACGAAAGGCGTCGAGTCCATTTCGGAACCAGTTCTATTTTGTTTTTCGTACTATGGCTATTATTTTCTCACAGTAGGTGTAAAAAGTAGAGTATCCTCCTCTGGGCTAAAGGTGTCTTTGCCTTGGGCTAGCTTGAATCCCTCGCTGCATTCAGGATTCTTGTATTAACTCCCTCGCTTCGCTCGTGAGTTAAATCCCGAATAATTCATTGCGCTCGAGATTCAACATGACGCCCGTGACGTTAGACACCACTTTAGCCCCTCGGTGCATAATCTACTATTATTAGTAAGGTTGCTAGATTTTATGTTGGACTTCTTCTGTCATTTATTTACTTCTTGACTGATGCTATTTATGAATCGACCCTCAAAAATTAATCCTATCCTCGATATACTCAGGAGTGTTGCTCACCTCGTTATAACTTTGTGATCAAGTGCTGCTACATCAGGATCAGGACGTAGGTTTAATTTTCATACATTTAGCTATAGGTAGTAGGTAATAAGTGTTGGCTTGCAGTATGGCAAGCGTGCAGTTGGGTCGGCGGCTAGGGAGGGTGGGACTGGGAGGTCTGCTGGGGTGAGGCCAGACGGCGAATGAACTGCAGAAAGGGTTAACGTTCGCTTCCCCTGCAGCACCGCCGCCCACGCTCGGTGCCACCGATACCTACCTATGCACATACCACTGGAAAAATAACAATGACTTAATATAATATCTCTCAAGTCTTGGGAAAACGTCTAGGTGTTTTAAGTGTTAAGATGAATTGTATTATTTTGTAGTTTTTCATAATTTTTTAGCAGTTGATCTTTACTTGATTAGTTGATTTCATGATAAATTATTCTGTATTACAGTTAATCGAGCTAATTATCTTTAGGTAACATTACGATACCTGGTTATGTATACGATCATTGTTTTGAATGAAAGTTAAACATGATGCCTAATGCAGTAGTTGAGCAGATTAAGTAATTTGAAAACACATATCTTGTATAACGTTTGATAGATACTTAGGTACGAGTATTACCATATTTAGAACACTCGTTCTATGTACCAGACTATAAGGTTATCACTGGCAAAGGGGCATGGGCGAAATAGCAATATTATTTTTATTTATTACATTTTTTGTTGACTATTTTAAAATTATGTACGGCCAATAAATTAAACAAAGGCTTTTTTTTTTTCGGATGGGAAATCATCAAATGACCCCTCCCGCTCTGGGTGGAGCGGAAGGGAGTGTCAGACTCTTACTGACTAAAACCCACCCGTGTTCCTTCCTTAGCCCTTTATGTTCCGGGCCAGCGGTAACCCTTTCGGACAATCCCGCTGACCCGGCAGGCTTCGGCCCTATGGGGCCCCTCCTCGATGCTGACATCTCTTTGAGGCGCGCGTGGAACACGTACGCGCCGTCCGGCACGGATTGCCTTCAAATTATGTAATTATTGAATCAATGTCTTTGTTTAACTTTTTTCAACAATGGAATGAAATTATTGTTCTTCGTGCGTCTGGGCAAGTGTACTTGCACTTATGACTCAGATTCAAAGGGTAACCGAGGTAGACATTCGGTGCATAGCTGCAGAGTGTAGGTGTTTGTATTACTGCGTACGTATGAAATTTCAAAACTAATTTCATATTATTTGTGGTGCTACGGCGGCGGCGTAGCACCGTAGCATTACCAGCGTAACGCAAAATCCTTATTTTAAGGGTTCCGTACCATTATGGTAAAACGGAACCCATATGGTAAGACTCAGTCTGTCTGTCTGTCTGTCTATCACAGCTGGATATCTCAAGAACTACTAATGCTATTATCTTGAAATTTGGAATAGTTTTAGATGACGTTTGCCCAACTATTTTTCAAATAAGAAAGAACTAAAAATATATGTATATTTTTTGCAACAGGGACTGAAAGGGGATCTGAAAAATTCGAAGTGGAACTACTAGGGGCATGTGGGGTATCATATGAAAGTGCGCAGTTTGCACATTCTCAAACATTTTTTCTTTTTCTTTTTAAGCCGCATAGTTTTCGACTTTTGATGAAAAATGTAAAAAAAATACCGTTTCCCCCCCCCCTACCTCCGAAGTTTGCAAAGTGAAAAATCTGAAATTATTCTATGTGATAGAAGTTTATGTAAAGATTACAGAAAAAATTTAACGAAGTCTCTTAATAGCACACTTTTTCTGAAATCAACAAAAGTTAATTTAGTTGCACTATCGGTTAAGGGATGGCGCTAACTTGACATAAAACTGCAATATTGTTACGAGCTTCGGGTTCGTGACAATAAAAACTGCCGATTTAATAACCAAAAATAACAATTTATTTTACAACACTAATTACAACTCAAAACACTCTCTTGTCGCTTTATCCAAACTGTGTCGGTCGTTTTTTTTTTTTTTTTTTTTTATATGACCACTCGCAGATGCAACTCTAGACGGTTGCCTTTCTGCTTAACCGGACTATCCTGTGGTGGCCAAAAATTACTTTAAGGCCCCCAGCCAGGGCTTACAAACTAGGATTTTTCATTAAATGAACCGACACTAAGGGCACCCCCTGCGGGCTTCGGGCCTCGGCTTAGTGCGTCATTGGGGGGAGGACAGCAACGGTCAGGCTGGGTCTGATTATTATTTGGGGAATTTAAAGCTACTTGCTCAGCTACGCGGGCTGGCTCGTCGAGCAAGGGTCGGGCTGTGATGTTACAGGGGAGTCGCGGAGGGCCTCGGCGCGCGGCGGCGGGGCCGGATACGAGGACTGTATCTGTTTTTGTTACGTCTGGTACTGGTTTCCCTACAACTCTCTTGGAGTATGGTGATGGGGTCGTCGGGTGTGATGACTGATGAGGGTATGCCTAGGACGGCGAATTTTTGAGATGTTTGAGGGGGTATATTGAGTGGCTGAGGAAATTAGTGGGTTGGGGTGTTTCTCAGCCCTGTCAAAAAAATCTTATGGAAGTCGGGGGACCTCAGAATAGAAGGTGTTCCACAGAACGGTCCCCCGACTTCCATAAGATTTTTTTAATTTTTTTTTTTATTTCATGCTTTTTGTAGGGATTCCTTAATTCTTATTCATGCTTTTTGTAGGGATTCCAAATTACCAGAATCTTAAAACGGAAGAAAATAAAATAAATGAAATACAAAAATTAAGGAGTCCCTACAAAAAGATTTTTTTAAATTTATTTTTTTATTTCATGCTTTTTGTAGGGATTCCTGTTCCACGCGCGCCTCAAAGAGATGTCAGCATCGAGGAGGGGGCCCCATAGGGCCGAAGCCTGCCGGGTCAGCGGGATTGTCCGAAAGGGTTACCGCTGGCCCGGAACATAAAGGGCTAAGGAAGGAACACGGGTGGGTTTTAGTCAGTAAGAATCTGACACTCCCTTCCGCTCCACCCAGAGCGGGAGGGGTCATTTGATGATTTCCCATCCGCAAAAAAAAAAAAGGTATCGTTTTTACAATTTTGGTACGGAACCCTAAAAAGAGCGAGTCGGACTCGCGCACCGAGGGTTCCGTACCATCATTTTTTTAATTTTTCACGAGGCCTATATTTGTGAGAGAATTTTAACACAGTGCACTGCGCTGTAGAATATTGTTGCGCGCCACAATTAATGCCTGGTACATGGTGACATTAGTTACCACTAGCGCTATCTAGTATCGAGTAGCAGAACTAGTCGAGTCACGATCGTTCTAGAAAATTCGATGCCATCAAAAACATAACTTGTAAAAAAAGTCAAGTCTCGCAACTTAGTTCTTCTACCGTAAAAAGTTGTGAGATCCATGTAATACCAAGTCGGTTAATTTATTCAGTCCCTAATTAAGGGACCTTCTGTCTTAAGCTATTACGTAATTAGCTAACCTAACAACATCTTGTTGTGTGTGACCATCAATGTTAGAAATCTTTTGTGTTTTAAATAAATAGGTTGACTTGGCCATCGCATGAAAACACAATGTATCTCACAGTGCGATTGCCAAGTCAATCTATTTATTTAAAACACAAAAGATTTCTAACATTGATGGTCACAACAAGATGTTGTTAGGTTAGCTAATTACGTAATAACTTAAGACAGAAGGTCCCTTAATTAGGGACTGAATAAATTAACCGACTTGGTATTACATGGATCTCACAACTTTTTACGGTAGAAGAACTAAGTTGCGAGACTTGGCTTTTTTTACAAGTTATGTTTTTGATGGCATCTCACTTCTTTTTGTACTTAGATAGTCCTACTTTTTTTCCTTTCCGGTACCTTTTTAACTTTTTTTTTAAATATAATTCGTTGACCATTTTACAAGTTACCTTTGAACATAATTAAATCTAGGTACCTATCTACACCTATTATTCCATTATATTATACACTAGCTGTCGCCCGCGGCTTTGCTCGCGAGGTATGTCGATAAAAACTACCGCAAGTCCTTCCCCGGGATGCAATCTATCTCTCTGCCAAATTTGATCTAAATCCGTTCAGTGGTTTAGGCGTGAAATGGACACACAGACAGACAGAGTTACTTTCGAATTTATAATATTAGTATGGATAATTGTTATTTTCCTCGCTAGAGAGCTCCGATAAACGCGTGCGGTCGCTGCTAATCATAAAGTGCTAAGGCGAAGCGCGTTTTTGTTTTTTGACTATGGCATCTCGTAGTTGACCTTCTTCTTCTTCTTAGCGTGTCGATAGCAATCTAAATGGACTCGGCCCAGAATTCGTCTACTTGTTTGGCGCCTTCACCAGCGTCCATCAGTTCCTGTAACGTGCAGCTGACAGGACACGCAGGACACGATATTAAGTGTCCCATCGTTTGTGGGACAGCACCACATTTACACTCCAAGGCGGAGTCGTCTATGAATCTCCACCTGAACAGGTTTTCCTTGCTTCGGCCAACCTGAGTACAGAGTCTGTTTAAAGACTTCCAGGTTACCTAAGGGTTACCTTGGGTCATGTCCAGGTGGGAGGTCTTCAGCGAGTGGGACGAACGGTTTGGGTAAGGAAGTTTGTAGACCTTTTTAAGGTGTGCAATACTGTAGTACATTATTTTGATCTATCTCGTAGGGTTCAGCTAGCTTTTGCAATTTAAGCGCAAAACAATGTGTTTATTTACGACATCACATTAGAAACCTCTAAAATTATCCGTGTTTCTCTACTATATTATGCATGTATTATACAAATAAACCTTCCTCTTGAATCATTCTATCTATTAAAAAAACTGGATCCATAGGGACAGACAGACAGCGGGAAGCGAATTTGTTTTATACTATGCAGTGATATACAGGTACACTGATTCATTAACTGCAAATGTAACTTTGTAATTCTATATATTTATATGGGATTACAAAGTTATTTATGCAGTTGGTGTATCTAGAAAACTGGAACGAAATTGCAAAATATTTTAGTTTTTCCTTGATTTATACACTAAACGCTAATTGTATTCTAAATTTGAAGCTTCTATGTCTGCTAGAAGTGCCTTAGAGTTTTGATGATCGGTCAGTCAGTCAGTCAGTGAGTGACAAAATTAAGAAACTTTGACTAGTTATAATTCTTAAACTACTGGTTCAAATTGAATGAAATTTGAAATATACCGTGTTTATACAATACCTGCTTGATTACTGCATGCTGCTTTATAAATTCAGGTCTCTAGTTTAATCCACAACAAAGTTATAGGGGGTCGAAAATGGCCTGAACTGCTTCGAGAAAAGGATGGTACGGCCGTGCCGCTTTTTGCTCGACTTGGCGGGGGCACTGCCGTGCCCCCAGATATTTTAGGCGCCATGACAAATGTACTTTTCCCATAAAGAGCAGTTTTATATTGCGTACTTAGTTTTGTAAATATTCTAGTTCTGTTGCGTGATCTCGTCACTATTTCAAATAAATATGGATGTTTTTTGATAAAAATAATTAAAAAAAATTAACCCAACTTCAAAAAAAAAAAAAAACTGAAAATTATGAAATAACTTTATTTTCGGAAGTCGGTGTCTTTGGGATCTGTATTTTATAGTTTTTTGCCACCGACTTCCGAAATTAATGTTATTTCATAATTTTGAGTTATTTTTTTTTGAAGTTGGTTTAATTTTTTTAAATTATTTTTTATTTCGTAATTTTTAGTTTTTGCACTAGAATTTGACCAAGGTTTTGAGATTTTTTCCCTTTTTGACACTACACCCGTAGCTCGTATCAATAAGTCAGGCCGTCACACTTACATGTATTAGTCCATATCTTGAAAATTACTGAATCGATTTTGATGAAACTTGCACTGTTACCTAAGTTGAAGCAAATGTAAGCCAATAAAAAAAAATGGTCACGTTCCGATTAATAGTTGCGGAGACATGCGTGGACAAACATACATACATACGTCTATAAAATTTTGTATATTTGTTTGGAAGCCCGAATAGATTGTTATAATATATGTGAATATATTGCAATTCCAATAATATTACATTTGATAACCTCCTTTTTTATAAGTCGGTAAAAAAGGGCCATTTCAAAGATATACAGTGACGGTACTGTATTTTTTTGTTTTGTAAAAGACTGCTTACAGCTCTCAGTTTTTTGTAGACCGCATATTGCACGGATACATCTTTTTTGACATTTGAAGACCTTATCCCGGTTAGCAGCATTGCCCCAAAAGACCATTACCTCAAACGTGAAGCAACATTATCCGTGATAAGCTACAAGTAACGTCGTCGGGACACAACTTTTTTTGCTAACATACATACTATTAGAGCATAGGATGATTGTGATAGTTTTTTGCAAATAAACTCTATACCTATGACTTTGCCTTATGTTGCTGAATATATCTAATTAACAAGTGGATACTGTTTATTACCCACATTTATTTTTTCCACTGACCAATGTAAGGCTTAATGTGCCACTAGTCGATATATTTTCCATACTTTCGGGAGAGTATTACTTAATGTGCCACTAGTAGATATATTTTCCATACTTTCGGGAGAGTATTACTTAATGTGCCACTAGTAGATATATTTTCCATACTTTCGGGAGAGTATTACTTAATGTGCCACTAGTAGATATATTTTCCATACTTTCGGGAGAGTATTACTTAATGTGCCACTAGTAGATATATTTTCCATACTTTCGGGAGAGTATTACTCCACTGTTTGACAATGTGCATCCAAAGTTAATCATGATATCGTTTTGATTTATTATTAATTTTGTCTGTACGGAAACAGAATAGTAAAATAAAAAGCCATTAAAAAGTTATGAGCCAGCAAAGATTCGTTTTTCTTGCTATTTTTAACGTAACTTTGGGTGTAATAAGACTTATGAAAGACTAGCTCTGCCCGCGACTTCGTCCGCGTGAAATTTCACCCTCCCCCATTAACCCCTCTTAGTGGTGGAATTTCGAAAAACCCTTTCTTAGTGGATACCTACTCTTCACAAAGAACACACCCTCCTTTCATGTCTCTAGGATCAGCGGCTGTGCGTTGATATATCAGTCAGTCAGGACTTTAAATTTTATGTACTATTATACTACATATACATACAGATAATACATGACATACATATAGATGATTGATATTGACTGCAGCGTAATATTATGTCAACACCGTAATAGCAAATATTAATAAACATAACATATTTCCCGAAGGAATAGTAGTAGTAGTAAGTACTTAGGTAGAGGTGTACCCGTACACTCAGCTTTCACCAGATATTTTAAAATCCCCTATAATAGGGGGCGAGCCTCTTACCAGAAACCGGGCACAAATCCAATCTCCGGGCGCTGCTGATAAATTCCATATGGAAAAACCCAGTAATACTTAAAACCCGACCTGGGGATTGAACTCAGAACCCCAAGCTTACGCCAACGAGGCAGTCATTAATAATACCTAAAATATTATTACAAAAACTCTTTATACAAACTACAGGTTACGACATCTATTTACTTTGTCGAATCTGACCGCGATAACCACAAATCCGATGTTCATCGCGTTGACGTATTGATTTCATAGATGGCGCCTGCGTTTCACGATACTCGTGCGCAAATACATATACACAAATACCTATGCAAAATGTGTCTATTTGTCTGTTTGTTCCGGCTAATCTTCGATACACTAGTATACAGAAAATATATTTTTTAACCTACTTTAACTACTTACTTTAAATAAAATAAAAATCTGAAATTATGCAGTCTATGTTATGTAAGTATGTCACCATAATTATATACTTCAACGGTAGTCATAAATCGACATTTCTAAACAAAAAAGTTATTTTCCTCGCATTCCTTAACACTCAAGTTACCTACATGAACCAAGTTATACATAGTCCAAGTCCCAAGTTTTAGATTTTTTTTGTTGTTTGTGTACTATTACTAGCTTACATACCAAATTTCAGCTTTCTAGGACGTCAGGAAGAACCTTAAGAATGTGATGATCATCAGTGAGTCAGTGACGAAATCGGGGTATTTTAGATATCAATAAAATCTAAAGTATAAGGGCTATGCAATTGAAACTTTGTAGGTTTATTAAGTCAACCACTGAAATCATATCCCGAAAATTTTGTTTATCTGGTATAATCCAAACCCAAGTTAAGAAGGTTCAAAAATACGACGAAGTGCTTCGAGAAAAGGTAGGTAGTGCCCTTGCGCTTCGCTTGGCTCGTCTTGGCAGATATGTAGGTACTCCTACAAACTTACAGCTTTCTAGTACTAACGGTCTCTTAGCAAAACCTCGGACAGACAGACAGACGGACATGACGAAACTATAAGGGTTACTTGTAGGAACTACGGAACCCTAAAAACGAATTTAGATAACTTTTGAAATGGGTCAATTTCAATTCCGAAACGTTGTGTCGATGACAAACATCTTTCAAGAGTTCATCGATTCCCGTTCCCTGAATTTCTATAGAATGTCTAAATCAATACACTTCCATTAAAATGGCAAAGGTGCATTATACCTACGCATATCTCAAGCCTCACCTTAGGCACAGATAATATATATTATTATACTTATACTCTACATACCTTAGGCATATCTCAAGCCGCGGGACGCACGTGGACCACGGGGCGTACGTACGAGTATTTTGGACCCTGATCTAGAAAGTATAAACTTTCTGCAGCTGAAATTCACGCGTTTACGCCTACTTTGACAATAGGCTGAAAATTGTGCTTCGGCCGGATCGAGGTACTTATTTAAGTATTCGTTCGGGATCTATAGTAAGGGGAAGCTCCTAACTTTACGTGTCAAGTTCAGAACCGCCTTCTGTATAACGCTCAGGTGCATCCGCTATAAACTCATTCAAAAGCACAACTATTGCCACCAAGTAGAATTCATAATAATCATGTGTTTGTCTTCATTTGGTTGACTTTATTGAGTCCAATTCATAGTAGGAAACTTAAAAATTTGCTAAACCATTCACTTGTTTTTACATGACTTCCGCATGTGCCCCGAGTGAATTCAGTCAGTACTAGTTTACTGAACCAGTTAAAAATAACTCAAAATTAGTTGCTCTGTGTTATCTAACGGTCACATTGTCAGCACGGCGCGGCGGCGCCATATAACGTTTTACGACAGCTCGAGGCAAATGTAATTACAACTCCTGGCGAAGCTTGTTTAAGAACAGTGTATTGTCAGGATCAATAGCCATCTATAATAATTACCATGAAATAAGATTTAAGTTAATTTAAGCGAGCGATGGAGCGGTGGTACAGTAGAAACAGAAACGACTGCGACGTACGGGTTGTAGGTCGTAGTTTCGAACCCGGGCAGGTAGGTACTTTACTTTATGAAAATTATATCATCACCACTGCCCCAAAACGATGAAGGAAAACATTGTGAGGAAACCCGCTTGTTCTAACTAGAACAAAAAATTCGAAGACATGCGACATCCACCAACCTACATGGCCCAGGCCCTCTCTCAGAGGCCTGCATCCCAGCAGTAGGAACAAATAGGCTGATTATGCTATGATGTAAGCTATAATATTTTGAAGTAGTTTCTTTATCTAATTTATTTTTTTCCCTTCTTAGTTTTAGTCATGATCTGGCAGTTTGAGTAGTTTATGCGGCCTACCCAAATGTCCTTTCTTTGGTATTGTTCGTCGAATCGTTGAGCTCCTTAAGTCTTGAGTTGAGCTGCACGATTTTTGACAAATGCGTGCACTGACTGGATAGGTCCTCTCAATCTGTGTGGTTCTTTCCTCAAAAGACTACCTCAGACAGCGATCTACATGGTCTTCATATAACCTGACCAAGATTATGTCTGGACTTTAAAAGAGACTGTGACCTCTGAGTTTGTTTCGGCCTTTCTTCTCAGAGTAGTCAGATAGGAAACGCCGACTTCATCTAGTTTTAAAAAAACATGATTGACGTGTAAAAGTGTTTGTACAAACCTACTTACAAAAAATAAAATCATTTCATCATCATTTCATTTCATTTTATAAGCTGAATAGTAAAGGGATATAAGGTTTTCATTATTGTCAATATTGTCATCAGATAATAATTGTCGTAGTCCGCTGCTAGACATAGGATTCTCCAACCGCAGCATGAACTCGATCCCCGGCCGCTTTCATTCTCATCCAGCTGATACCAGGCAGTCTGCGAAGTTCCTACAAGGTTGCATTCGATTTGGTATTACTGCCAACTTGATAAGTAATCATTCAGACTATGTAATCTTATTGCATGTGCTCGTAAAAAAAACATTTGGATAGAAAATAACAGGCGCCGTGACGTGCGTGCACGCGCTTGAAAATTATTTTCAGCCTCAATAAAAACGTTATTGAAAAAAACATCAAAAGACACCAGAGCTGAAAGTTTTTAGAGTTGAAAAATCAAGTACCTACATCGCAAATTGTTAATGTAGTTAACAACATCTTTAGGCTAACGGTATTTCGTTGTCAAGTAAACAGGAAGTATTGAACAAAGGCCAAGTTTTCACACCCCAGTAAATATAATACGCACAACATAGCTGGTGCGTAGTACATAAGAAGATCCTTTCGTAACAGGGTCAGGGCACTATGTGACGGTGACAGCGCGTGCGCGTGTAAAGGTCAAGGTCAGTTGCCCTGGAAGATTTCCTCGGGGTCGTCGGCCGACGCGCTTATTTTCAGAGGCCTGGTCCGGGGCCCGCGACCTTCACCGCGATATGACCCTAACGCGGCACGTGTATACTGCCGTGCGTAGGCGTTTACTCTATGGGCTTACCGATACCTACTTGATAATGAACTAAGTAATCATTTGTTGTATTTACTTTGATCTACGTCGAAGTTAGTTTCAATTTGACTATCAAAGTGGCTTGTGGATTCTCTATTCTCTCTTCGCCGAGAGTTCCAAATAATAATAAGTTCTGCGTTCATATTTTAAGGCCTCCATTTCAACTAAGATTGGGGTTGGGGCCTATTATAGGTTTCAAAACGCAACGCTAACGCAAACGCAGTACTTCAAGATGGGGTACAGGCGTTTGATCAGCGGGCTAGTTTAACAAGCATTTGCTAGATCAGAGCCAGATCACAGCCTTGAAGAGCGGAGAAGGAGGAGTTTTTGGAAGGAACTTTATAGTATTTTTCGGTGGTATTAGAAGTTTTTCTTTTGCCGTATGTGTCGAAGTTTAGAAAGCTTACAGGCTAAGAAAGACATTCCCCAAGTTATTTTTCATAGAAGCATTCATGAACCGAAAACGTAATGAGACGTTATGATCGACAACAATGACATTGGTAGGTGGTATAGATTGGCGACGCAATAACCGAACTCATTCACGTTCTCAAACAGATACGTATTAAATAAATTGTTTCAATCACGCGTTTAGGATATCAGCTGGTCGATTCTGTAGAAATCTCACCGTTGAAACTTAGGTGAAGTGAGTTTGTTTTTGCTAGGAATTGACACTATTGACAGCTCACTCCACGCTCACTTCATCTAACTTCTCACGGTGAGATTTTTACAGAATAGCACCACAGTATCTAATCGTAATGAAAGGACACGCTCATCCTATATATTTAGACATACTTAATATAATAATATGTAACTATGATTGATAATTTCGATCTAGCTAAATATTATCAAATGTTATCGGGCACGTGTGATTCGGTTCAGAGACTAAATAATCCTACCAAAAACATTTTCATGTAAAATGTTGCCAAAACGAGACCACATATGGCTCG
Source organism: Oligia fasciuncula (assembly GCA_963082905.1). Classification (NCBI taxonomy): domain Eukaryota; kingdom Metazoa; phylum Arthropoda; class Insecta; order Lepidoptera; family Noctuidae; genus Oligia; species Oligia fasciuncula. Next base: position 10,902,194 of record OY720393.1, on the reverse strand, counting down.
GACTGTCAAAAACTGGTCAGATCACATGTAGAGCCAAGCTTCTAACTCTACACGCCCTAACTTAAACTTAACTTTAGTCAAAATATGAGGCTTGGCAGTTTCGTTACTACCTACAAGAACTATTGAAAATTAAGAGTGAATAAATTTTTTACCTCACGCCCATGTGATGGTAGCGAAACAGCCATCTTTTTGTAATTTTGTAAGTTGCCTAAAAAAATTTTTTTTTTGGGGTGATTTACTAAAAATCCTGAAATATGTATTTTATTATTTATAACAAGGAGTATATTATATACATACTCCTTGTTATATAATATACTGCTATGTGAGACTTCCTCAAATTTTGATGCTAGAGGTCTGAAAATTGATATATACTGCCGGTCGATTCTGTAAAAATCTCACCGTGAAAACTTAGGTGAAGTGAGTTTGTTTTTGCTAGAAATTGACACTATTGACAGCTCACTCCACGCTCACTTCACAGTTTTCACGGTGAGATTTTTACAGAATAGCACCGCTGTATCATAGTATATTGTATATTGATATATACGAGGGTGAATCAAAAAATTCTTGGAATCAATATTAAAAAATGCCAAGATTTAAACAAAAATATTTTATTTTTCTACATAATCTCCCTCCAATGCAATGCATTTAGAATAACGCGTTTCTAACTTCCTTATTCCTTGTGAAAAAAAATGTTTTTCTTGACTCTCGAAAAGCTCCTCTACGGCAGCCATGACCGCGTCATTATCGTGAAATTTTGTTCCACGAATTTCCTCTTTTAATTTTGGGAATAAGTGGAAATCACTTGGGGCTAAGTCCGGTGAATATGGTGGGTGGTTAAGGAGGTTGAAGCCAGCACAGCGGATTGCATTGAGCGCAACTTCTGATCGGTGAGCAGGAGCGTTATCTTGAAGAAACAGCACGCCCAATGACAGTTTTCCACGACGTTTTTCTTTAATCGCTTCACGCACTTTCGGGATTAAATTTGCATAATAGGGTCCAGTAATCGTCTGGCCTTTTGGCATGTAATCAATAAAAAGGATTCCTTCACTATACCAGAATACTGAGGCCATAACTTTGCCAGCGGTAGGAGCAACTCGAAATTTCTTAATGGATGGAGAGGATGGTCGTTTCCAAGACATGCTTTGTCTCTTTGTTTCAGGATCGAAATGGTGGACCCACGTTTCATCCATAGTAACAAGGCGACGGCAAAAATTATCCGAATCACACTGGAACATTTCGAGATTACGCTTACAAATTTCCAAATGTCGCTTTTTGTTTTCGTCGGTTAACATTCGTGGCACCCATCTTGCCGACACTTTTTTAAACCCCAGTGAATCAATTAAAATGGATTGAGCGCTACCAAATGATATCTTTAGGATCTCAGCTATATGTTTTATAGTTATTCTTCTGTCTTCCAAAACCAGACTCTCAGCCTTTTTGACATTTTCTTCCGTAACGGAGGTTGAAGGTCGCCCAGAACGCGGGTCATCTTTACAGCTTGATCTACCTCTTTTAAATTTAGCCACCCAGTACGCAACCGTAGAATAGGGTACAGCATCATCCCCTAATGTCTGCTGAATGTCCGAAAAAATTTCCTTCGTAGACATTTTTTTCAAACTGAGATATTTTATCACCGCACGTAACTCACTTTTATCCATAATTTCGGGTTTTTATCAACTCGTTGCACAAAACAATTTATTACATGCGAACGAACTGACAAAAACAAGTGACAGTTTGCATTATTGTGTAATAGACACTCTTAAATTTGAATATCGAACTTCTCCCAAAAAGGTTTTATATATATGCATTTCTAAGAACTTTTTGATTCACCCTAGTACTATATCAAAATTTGCGGAAGTCTCACATAAACTTCCATCCCCTAGTTGAAAGGGTTGGGGGGTAAAAGTTTCAAGTTTTAGATTTTTTTTGTTGTTTATGTACTAATACTAGCTTACATACCAAGTTTCAGCTTTCTAGGACTTCAGGAAGTACCTTAAGAGTTTTGATGATCATCAGTCAGTGACGAAATCGAGGTTTTTTAGATATCAATAAAATCTAAAGTATAAGAGCTATGTAATTGAAACTTTATATGTTTAATAAGTTTACTATAGACATCATATCCCGAGAATTTTGTTTATCTGGTTTTATCCAAACCCAAGTTATAATAAGGGTTAAAAAAAACGACGAAGCGCTTCGAGAAAAGGTAGGTAGTGCCCTTGCGCTTCGCTTGGCTCGTCTTGGCGGGGGTTCTCCCGTGCCCCCAAATATGTAAAACATTTTTTATTGTTATTACTATTAACCGACCAGTTGATTTAACTTCTTTCCGTCATGTTTTCGAGATTAGCATTAAATTGTGTCACATGCGTATCAGCTGTGTAATGACAAGCCTTTCAAAGGGTAAAAACGAGACCCTGTTACTATTACTGTCCGTCTGTCTGTTTGTCTGTCACCAGGCTGTATCTCATTCTCATGAACCATGCTAGACAGTTGAAATTTTCACAGACGATGTATTTCTGTTGTCGCTATATCAACAAATAATAAAAATATTATAAAGTTATGGGTATAAAAGAAACGTTTTTTTCGGCGTTCTATGCCTTGTGGTACGGAACCCTTCGTGTGCGAGTCCGACTCGCACTTGGCCGATTTTTTTTCTGTAGCCGTGAATCCGTGATGGCGGCACTTTGGTACAACAGATACAACAGATATCGAGTACCTACTTAGTTGGATTTAGGAACTACGCAGCGATTAACATCTATAGATGAACATAGAACATCTATCTTTATGTATTTAGATGTCAAAGAAAAAAGAAAAGACTCACCCCCTGTTGCGTGTACCTATCAGTACGTAGTTTTCTTCTTCCACGGGTAAAACACGCGTGACATTTTACTTAATTCAAAGATTAAGAGAAGATGTTCATTATTGAAGGTGGCCATTAAGTTGGTAACTTGGTACCGATTTGCTCGATTTTTGACGATCGTTATTGTCGAATGATATATTGTGTTTTGACGATCAATAAGATCTGTCAACTTTTTACAGGTTTGCTCGATTTTATCGATTGCCACTGTTACCTATTAACGATCGATATAAGCAAGGTTAAAATTGAGCATCACTTGTTGATTTATCGACTAAAACACGATGTCTGTTGCTTACACATTTAGGTAGGTACCTACTCGATTTTGTTTGATCACACGTATCGATCTTCGAAAATCGAGCAAACCTATAGGCTCCTTTACTCGATTTTGTTTCATCACAAAATGTTGATCGTCAAAAGTGATGTAGGTACTTATATATATGCTTTGACAAGCAATAATTATTATCGAAAGATGGCGTTGGTGATCATCGGCTTAGGCACTGCGAACAGCGAAGACTTAACGCCTCACCCATGCTTCTGAAAAACTGTTGCGAAGTAAATCGTAACTTTACGTAACAAGGAGGCAATCTCTGTCTTTTACTTAGGTGAAGACAGAGAGACTTTTTGGCCAGGATTTTTTCTTTTTCGACGAAACGTTTCTAGAAGCCAGAAGTTTTTTTCTGTTTTGTTATAGTTATGTCAGATTTCATTTATTTATACACACTTCCACTGGGAATTAAACAGTATGTCATGTCGCTTATTTTCGATTTTAGAAAACGTGTGGGCAATTATGGGCTGGTTAGTAAGGTCATCAAAAATACCAATGTATTTTTGACGACCTTACTTACCAGCCCATAATTATGTATATCCCAAGCTGGCAGTACACCGGCTGTGCTAGCTTTGTGATAATTTCATAAATATATGGCACCCAACCAAAACTGACTTGCTCGCCCATAGCGATTATGAGCTTTGGAATAGTTCCGTGTTCAGATTTGTTAAGTGAATCATGGAAACTCTACGGTTGATTACTTTCGAGCAAGCATATTTTTCACCTATCAGCAGTTGCAGAATCTATATGATATTTAAACACAAACTTAAAATCTCACTTGCAATTCCTATGAATACAAGGCAATTTTTTTTTCTTAATTGTTTAGAAATACATGCGGCAGCAAGTTTATTGGTACGCCTGGGTGTGAAGCGAGGGCGCAGGCTGCGGCGGGGGGAGGGCGGTCACGGTCGAGGACGCGGCCTTGACATGAACCGCGCAGCCTCCGCGCGCTCCCCCCTCTCTCCCCTACAAAGTATCTTGGCAGTCGGCGTAATGGAGAACTAAGTTGAAATGGTACTGAATTTGACTTTATTGTTGACATTCGCCTTAGCAAGTAGCGCCACCTTGAACCGCACAGATATGTTGGACATCTTAAACACGCTCAATTTCTGAGGATATAAATGTAGGAAATACTATTGTTGTATACTATAGGTATACGACAATTCCTACATAAATAATTTTTCAACACACTTGCTCGTAAAGTGGCTCTTATTGAACCGCTTTTAGGTCCATAATGGAGTGTATTACGAACGCGTGCTTTTTCTTTACTTTAATCCACATGTTCTGTAATACCACAGATAACTATTTACTAGTCGGAGACGCGCGCTTTTTTAATCTCATCAAACCCTGCGTTCCGAATTGGGAAATAATCGATGTGTTCCGAATTGGGAAATAACCGAATTAGCGTGAGCGCGATAACGATAACGATGTCCCGTGAATCGTCATAGATGACGTCATGACATTCGCCATCTTGCGATAATGCCGACCATGCCCTAGAATAATATCACCGTGAGCGCTGTCAAAAATAACAGTGTGTGTATGAGGTTGTGTCAGTGTGTGTTTTGTTTTGAGTTGCATCATCTTTAAATTAAACTAACGTGGCATTTTTGAAATTGTGCTTCTGGCTGACAGTCGCCACCTAACCAAAGAAGAAGAACTGAAGAAGAAATGTGGTGTTTATACAAAGAAATACTGTAATAATATCTTTTTTACATTGTGTAAGCACTGTCATGTGAGCGCGTTCACGAGTGTTCCGAATTGTTGCCAGCTCTCAGCAGTCATAATAGTAATATCTAAATCGGAACGCATGTGAGATGATGCATGGACGTAATATTACGTCCATGGAGATGATGTGAGCGCTGTGATGTGAGCGATTATAGCTAATTCGGAAAGCGCCCAAGGGCCTTCATGCCGAAAGAAAAAATCCGCGGGCTATATTTAATTTTTTTTTTAAATAGTCTGTATTGTCCTTGGTCGCAAAATGAACTCGCAGGGGACCACAGACAATTTAAGGTGAATGCGCAGTGGTAGACCGCGAAATTCTTAGGTTTTTTGCAATTTTCAGGTTTGTGTTTATTATATTTTTTCTATAGGCTGTATCGGTTTTGTCTGTGCCATAGATTAATATATTTAAAATGAGTCAATGTTGCGCGCGCATCGCTAGTGCTGGCTAGCACGGCGCGCGGGAAAACAAAACCAGCGCGCCATTTTCCATAGGTACAAGTTAATATTTAACAATACAAGTCTGTTTTTTTTCCTCGCAAGTGTGTTGAAAAACGTCGTATGAAACGCGTGTGCATTAATCAATATACACTCGGCTTTCTTATCGCTCTCGCCTGCGGCTCGCGCGATAATATCGCCTCGTGCATAATGATCAACATAGCACACATGTATCATAATGTACTATTGTAAGCTTTAAATATCAATTACCGAAGCAGCTTTAGTTAATTATATTTTAATAAGAAAGGGTTATATGGTTAATTGCCCGATAAATATGTATGAAACGATAATTTATAAAAGATTAAGATATGTTTGTTGGATAATGCCGTATTGTGAAAGCCACCGACACTTTTGTGTCGTCACGAACATGACAATATATTATCGAAGGTTGTAATAACTACTCGATTCTGGACAAAGCAGATGTGTTACTACCAGAGTTGTAATTGTTTATTGTAACTATGCCATTTCATCCATTGCGTGATAAGCCAAGCTTTACCGACGTGCCAACACTACACGCTTTCTTAAAACAAGTTGGTTATATTTTAAATATAAAATTAAAAGTTTATATTGGTGTAATTATACCTTCTAGGCTTTTAATATAATAAATATGTAAAATATGCATTTAGGGATGATAATTTATTGTTACAAGTCTTTTTATGCTATTTTACATAACACTTATAATAGGTATAAGACGTATTGCTGAGGTGTCTGTAAGAAAGACAAGACGCTCAACAAGGCCTTTGGGGGTCTTTTGGTCAGCCGGCGATGAAAGAGAGAAATTTATTATTTGAGCTTATACAAGGTTATTGGTAAAACATCAACAACCTCTTAAAAGGTCTCTGTACTCATCTTATGAACGACTTTTACTATAGGACAAAACCTGAAATCGCGAAAAAAAATCTGCTGTTCCCTACATTTATGTTCGTATAACTAGTCCAAATGTAGGAAACGGCAGATTTTTTTTTCGCGAATTCAGGTTTGGTCCAATAGTAAAAGTTGTTCATAATGATGAGTACAAAGAACTCTTAAGAGGTTGTTAATGTTTTACCAATAATCCTGTATAAGCTCAAATAATAATGCTATGCTATATAGAAATCTACTAAAATATGATTTCAACAAGTATGCAAATTAACTTGCGAAACAACAGCTCGTATCATTTTGTTAATCTTGAATTCTAAAATCAGCAAAACATTGTTTTACGGGTCTACTTATAACTAGTTATAACAGTTGGAATGTTATCAAATATCGATCATAAGCTATGCAAGTTTAATTAAAGCAATGGCCTTGTGGCTAGAAATGTTAATTCAATTGCAGGAGTTTTAGTAGAAAAGGGCCGACTTCTAAGCTTTCTGATTTATGGTGTTATTAACTGTATACGTACAGGAGCTTAATCGCTGAAATTAAGTAAAACATAATGCTTAAAATCTTTCACTTTATCTTCAGGATGCAAATAAATAGGTAAGTTTCTCTCTTTGTTTATTAGGGTTCCGTACCCAAACAGTAAAAATGGGACTCTGTTACTAAGACTCCACTGTCCGTCTGTCTGTCACCAGGCTGTATCTCATGAACTGTGATAGCTAGACAGTTGAAATTTTCACAGATGATGTATTTCTGTTGCCGCTATAACAACAAATAATAAAAATAAAATAAAGTTAAAATTTAAAGGGGTATAAAAGAAACGTTTTTTTCGGCGTTTTATGCCTTGTGGTACGGAACCCTTCGTGTGCGAGTCCGACTCGTACTTGGCCGGTTTTTAAGTGTTTTCTCTCTATGACCAATAAAAATTTTGTTTTCTAGTAGTCTCATATTTTTAAGATTTCTTCGACATCAAATACCTCAAAAGAAGAAGGGTGAAACTCAAATTCAACAAAAAAGGAACTAAAAGCTCTCTTTCAAAAACATAATACTTATTAAATAACATTAACCAACTACTCCTCAGTGACACGTTCATCAAATATCAATGGATTACAATTATTAACCGCGTGTCAATTAAACCTTTGTTGTTTTTAACCGTCCCGATAACCTTGGCAGTGCTTACGAAGTTCAAGGTTGATACCGTCAGGTCACGTAATTGCTATAGATCGTAGTCAGCAGACGACAAAGCAAGTTTTAGTGTGGAATGGATCCAAAATAGCTAGAATTCTTCCAAGATTGTATTTTAATTCAAAGCTTTCTGTAAGTATTTAGGTAACTGAGAGTTAAAGAAGGTTGTATTATTAAGTGTTTAAAACCAAACAAAAACATTTCGAGGTCACACAACAAATACAATCATCAATCAGTTGATCGAAACCTAAAATATGAAATTTTGCCTAATAATAAGCTCAATTCTGGTAATGCCATCTTGAAAACAATGAGCTTTGTTACATAAATAGCATGATAATATAAAAGGAATCCTACGTAACAATGTATGATGGAGTTTGTGGACCTACATGACAGTGTTTTAAGATTCGAGTAAAGTGAAAGTGAGTGTTTAGAATCTGTCACTAAAATCTGTTCCGTCAAGGAGAAAAAGTTGTTGTGTATTTATACTTTATAGTACCTAATTGTGGTGCTAACAAATGTGTTCTATCCAAATAGCCTTGATTTCAATAGTATAATTATTAGGTACATTTATTCTGTTCACTGTTATTATCTTAGTTTTAAACTTTTATGTACTTCTATATATACTAACATAAGTATGCATTCAGTAATAACTTCAAGTTTGTTAAGACTTGAAATTAGGCATTGTTGGTAAAAGTTTAAAAATCTGCAAATGTTTAATGGATCACCATTATGAATAACCAACAAAGGATCATAGTAGGTGCAAATAAAATAAACATACAATTAAAAAGACTTCACATAAACATATTGTAAATTTCGATTGCTCAGTACGTGAACCATACAGCAATGGTTCAGGTACTGGCAATCGAACCTCTGCGCGAATGCCCTTCAGGATGCCGTTGGAGCTAGCCCGAACCCTGCGCACCAGGGATGTACATCGTTTTCGCGATTTATTCCGGTCTGATCCCCTGAACCCCACTCCCCCATCCTCGATCCCCTGCTAGTTGCTTAGGTGTACCTATAGAAACAGTTGAATAATACCTACCTGCTTGCATATTTTTTTCAGACCGACCTGAAATTCTTCATACATTAAGTCGGTAAAAAAAGGGGTAATAGTGTTGACGATATCGCGACGCTTCGCGTCGGCTCTACGCTAAACTCACTGCCCTCTGACAAGTTTGGGGGGTTACAATTCCAGGTTTCTTTCATAAAATTTTCCTTCATGGTCAGTGGTGTCTTGAATTGGCTATGATAATACAAATTACTTAAATGAGATTGAAATGGTCACCTTACTGCGTGTATTTTTTTTATATACTAATTATCCAGGAATAATAAGTTGCCTATGTCCTTCTCAAGGTTACCAGAGTAGAGTTGCTATCGCATTTATAATATTAGTATAGATATGGATTGGACACACCATGTTGTGTCAGACGTTCAAAATGCCTTCACCTAAACATGCATATTTTTACTATAAAATAGTACTTCACTAGCTTGTTCTTGTGCTATTCTGTGGTACTTGTCCGCGGAAGCGACGGAACACCACGTCCTAGCTGCGGCCAGAAATGTTCTTCCATGACGACAATTCGGTACGCGCACCACGAACGCCTCGAAGTTGACGTTGTGGTGCGACTCCAGTAACTGCACCCTCGGCGAGTACCTCGTCTTCTGGCGCTAATACTCCACGATGCCCTCCGCATTAGTGGTGTAGTGTAGGCGGGAGATATACACCGGTATTAACCTACGTCCTCTCAGTGTTGTGCCCACGCATTTTCATTTGGACGTGAAAATGCACTGACGCTTCATACGGTCTAAACCTTTATTTTGGGCAGACTTTGCATGTCCTAGGGCTCATTATGTGTGAGCAGACTTGAAATTCTATTGCCGTTTCCGAATATACCTATTTTTAGGTTTTGCGGAAGCATTAATTCAGATTGGCAGACGAGACAAAGGTTTCATTTGTCCAAAGGAATTTAATGTTTATTATTGGCGACATTTTCGGACACAAAATGCAACGTTGCGGTTTAGTGAATACAATATTAAGTACTTATTACGTTTTTTATGAAACTTCTGAAAGAACAATTAAACTACGAATGGAACAAAGCTCTGAGGTATCTTATTGCGTACCTACCTCAATCAATATTATGTATCTATTGTTTCATCCTCCATTCTCCAACTGAAAACCTACCTATTTGTATAGAAGTCTGCAGGAATCTGGTGCTGCTGTCAAATCTTTTGTCAACTGTTGTATTTGGTCGACATGGACTAAAACACGATTAAATACCATAACATGAGATTTGGCAACAGATTCACTGAATCTGTAAGTCTTATGTGATTGCGAAAAACTTCCAATGACTTAAAGTATTCAAAGTTATGTGACTTCTACTTTAAGTTTCACTGGTCAACCCATTACTGACTTGCAAGTTAATCATTTGAAATTGTCGCTTTTCTGCCTGGTCTGACCCTCGCAAAGCTAGTGTAAATTTTGTATAATGTATTTTGTGTAATTCTATGCCAATCGAAGTCAAATGAAATCATTCGTCTTTAGGGAGCTTCTAATAAATTAAGCAAATCGACAAAAAAAAACTAATAGGGTGAGTGTTTCATTGTCTCAAGTAGGTATGCGAGCGAGTAATCGTTTTCATTAGCTCAACGAACTGACGAGAGTGGAGAGAGACCACCGATGGGAGCGTTGCAAAAAGCGTGGTGCGTGGCGCGCCGGATACGGGTTCCCGTTGGAGCGCGCGGCGCGGGCAGCCGAGGGGGCGCGGGGCACGGGAATGCATCGGGACGTTGACTGTCTGGGCCCTGCCTTCGTTATCTGCAGTTGCCCTTTCGTACGATGCACCGTAACCCTCCTTCCACCCTTAGTGTGGGGGCCACCAGACTACTGCAGCCCCCTCTATTCTAGAATTTGCTATTGACCTGAAATAAGAAAGTAAACATGTTTTGGTGGGGGTCGATGAACTTTATTCGATTAGATACAAGTTAATCTTGTTAGCGATATTAGGAGCTTGATTATATTTGTGATTCTTTTGTAATTATTATTGCTAACTAATCAAGGTAATAATCTGGCCTAGTAATATAGGTAGGTATCTTTAAAGATGGCACGTGTAAGTACGTGCCATCTATAAAGATTGGCTTTCAAAATAAGTAATCGATTAAACTATGAATTTCGCCATAAAACAGTGTATGATTTGATAACACATTATACTACTTAATTAAGAGTGACAAGTTGAGTAAAGTTAACATTGGAAGTTATAATTACTGTAAGTACCACGAAGCTAGGCAGTTGTTCGCAGGAGTCGAGGCCGCGTGATAGCGATAGCAGTAAGTAATGGCCGACAAGCCTTGAACCTGCAGTGTAAGGACCTTCACAATGTCTCGTTCATTGTTTATTGAGCATTGTTATACGACCAGTTTATTTAAATACAGTTGTATTGATTGTTCTAGATGTACTAGTTGGACTAGTTAGTACACATCCACGTTGGTCATAGATGCCTGTTTTATTTTGCTCTGATTTATAAAATTCACTGAAGGAACATGACACAATTATTACACAACAATTATTATTACAACAAATATGGTTAGTAGGACTATTCATCATAATTATCTTGTCTTTAGCTCTTTAATTTTTTTTTGTTTTTATCTTGTGTTTAGGGTCGGCGCCAGGGTGTCTTCTTCTTCTTCTACGTCTCTATTACTCCTCAGCTCAGTACCAGTAGTCACCCCCGTTGTAGCCATATCATTTTTTACATAGTCCGTACATCAAGTTAGTAGGACTATTAAAATATTGTATTGTAAAGGGATTTAAATCTTATCTTTATCTAAATAGATAGATATAATGCTCATTATTGCATACCAAATAAAAGAGAAAATGTTACCTTACAGAAAACTAGTGTTAATCTTCATAAATGTAATTCTCTAGCACGTAATACGTCATTATCGAAATTAAAATGGCATCTTTCAAGAAAGTATCAGTTGCATGCAACAATGACTGGCAGTTCTAGTTTCTTATGAAAACAAATCCACTTCAGAATCATCTGAGGGGCAATTCTCGTAATTTTAAGAACGTTGACAGTCAGTCTCAATCTGTCAAAAAATACTTCTAATTTCCCTACATTTTGACAAATTTTAGACATTTATTTGTCGCCTAGATGAGACTGCGACTAGATTGTTAAGTCCTGGGGACCTAAAAAGGCCACTTTGGCAGAATCATATTATGAATCATAATGGACAGTTAACTGTCAAGTTAATCGTATCAAATCCCATTGGTGAAGGATTTTTCAGTATTTTTTTTGTCTGTGCTAAAATACCAATTAATCCAATCCAAATCCAATCCCAATCTCTTTGATTATACCTACGTAGTGCAGCGAAAAAAAGAAAAACACGGACTGGCTTCGCCATATTATGATTCATAATGTTATCTTTTATGATTCTGCCAAAGTGGCCTTTTTAGGCACCCTGTTACTTGTGATGGATCAAAAGTCGCAGAAACTAATAAGTTTTAAATAAGCAGAGTCAGCTACGTAAATGTGTTGGCAAATATCGCGAAACGTTTAAATAGATAGAAGTGCCTGAAATCATAATTAACCGCTTCTTCGTGTGTACATTTCAACATAAACTTCTTCTTTAGTGTGTTTTGATGGTGTGGATATATATTGAGTCGGTTTAGAATTTTATTTTATTTTTATTTATATATAAAGGTACACCAACAGCTTCTGAATTTGGCTAAAATTAATAGCTATAAGTTTTTTTTTACTTATCCTTTACGAGATTACAAAATTATAGGAATCCTTCTGTATCAAGACGGACTAGACTTCAATTGTTAGCTAGTTTTTACCAATTATAACCAACTTACTCATTAAATGAATACTTAGTTATGATCGAAAAACAGATACAGCATTGCAAAGTATCCACCCTAAGGGCTACTGCGTTCAATGGCCGACGCTGCCAACTCTAACGTTCATTGCTCCGTTTGAATCCAAGACGTCCTTCAAAGTATGTAGTTAGAAATTATAAATAGGTATATAATATAAATTCATCGAAATCGCCCAATCATTACATTTTTAAAAGATTTTGAAAGAGCTTAATGTACCTCTTAAGACATGAAGAAGTCTCAAGGTTATCATGGCGGCATAAAGCCTTTATTGTGGTTTTCACGCAATAAACTTTCATTGAGTAGAAAGTGAATGCTGTAAATATAGATATTATAATCTAGAAAAGTTGGCTTTGACTTGAGTTGACTATACGCAATGAACACATTTCAAGGACTTCGGATTTTTGCCCATAGACTGAGGTGGCAACACGCAAACCAACTTTATTTAGGCGAGTTTTTTACGCAACCTGTAAATCGAATATAAATCAAACATCAAGTATTTATATTATTATTACGTAGTTCTTTTATTTTATGATTATAGAAGTAGCTACTTTGATACGGTATCCATTTCATAAATGCATTTTATTAACCCAAGAAGAACACTTCGTTCTAAGAAACACGTCCCACATTTTGACAATATTTTTGAGTAAATTTTTTATTCGATAACCCAACATAGTTATAAAGTGCTCAAAGCACAGTTTATTAAATTTTATGTGCGGTTGGATCCATTCCTGGCGATGGCCAAACTTTTGTAAAGGGATTACTAAAGCCCGAGCGACCTTGGGCACCGTGTCCTCGGTCCGTGTCAACGACAGCGAAGACTTCGGCCTCGGCGTGTGCTGAATACCACCCCCCTCATCCCTTCACCCTCCTACCTGCCCACAACCGATTTCCAAAAATTTCATGAACGTCAAGTAAATACTTATAAGTCCATTCTTTTATTACAGTTGAGTCAGACTGGCTTCAGTTCTTAAAATAACTAGACCTAGTTCTATTTAAATGATTGCGAACCCATTAGTAATCGAATCATTATATTTGTCAACCCAGGCGCAATTGATTTTGAAATTTTCGTTTTCCTTTGTTTTTAATTTGCCATTATATCAGATAATATCGCAATTAAGGGGCCGGCGGAGCATGCGTAGTTCATACAAACGTAATACCAAAATAATTTGTAAATCAAACATATTTCTATATAAGGTAGTGTGTATTTAATCCGATTGGATTACAGAATATCTAGATTCCCAAATATATTATTATTTTGAATGGACAAAGACGAGTTATGAGAAAAATAAGTTTTCTATAGAAAGAAAGAAATTCCTCATAAACCTCAAGAACCTAGATATTCTGTAATCCAATCGGAATAAATAAATACATATTACCTTAACAATATGTTTGATTTACAAATTATTTTGTTATTACGTTTATATGAACTACGCATGCTACGCCGCACTACACATTTAGGCTTTACCCAAAGCGTGCCACATAGCGTATTTGTTCGAGATTTGTGCGTGAGATATGGCATTTTACGAAATAATAGGGTAATGTTTATTTACAAAGTGGTAATATAGTTAAGGTAGTGGTGCAGGGTTGAGTGCGATGGCCGGGGGTAGTGAATCCGAGGGCGTCGACTGGCACCCAGAGCCCGACATTGAGGTACCCTCACGAGGGCATTCCACCGCTGCACTCCTCAAGGTTCCAAACTTTAAATATATCAAATTATATATGAACAGATCAACCAAAAATAACTGCACTGAACAACACTGGTGCTTTATAATAAAATGATAGTCATCGCGAGTCATATACGGTAATCTTGTGTTTTAAATCTTTTCTCAAGAAGTTGTCGTTGAACTATTTTGAGTGTCAGGGAAATATCATATGTAGCATTGATTTCAAAGTATTCGCCACAATTTATTTTAACTGGAACAGGGCATCTGTAAAAAAAATATGAAAATGTGTAGGGGTGGAGTTGAGTAAATTAGTGCAATGGACCTGTTATGTCTGGGAGAAGAAATACATGTCCCGACGTTGCATATTGATCGGGGACCGCGACGCCGCCGGCTGCCGCTGCAGGCCGCATTCACACCGACGCTATGCATGCCATACTCATTGGGCATTAGTTGGAGCACTAATCATTATCATGCTATAACTTTTATTTTGTAGCTAAATAAGTGAGGCATTCTGTGGGAATATAATTTGTTGACAATTAAATTCTCTCATTTTGATCCCTAGCAAAATGTATTTGCTTTATTATTTACTAACACTCTGTACAATAAGATTGTTCATCTTAATTAGACAATCCTGCTAATATTATAAATGTGAAAGTTTGTGAAGATATTTGATGTTTGTTACTCAATCACACGCAAACCGTTGAACAGATTTGGATGTGGCACATAGATAGACCATTTTCTGTATTAACACATAGGATACTTTTTATCCCGATATTCCTACGGGATTGAAACTTACGCGGGTGAAACCGCGGGGCGCTGCTAGTAATACAATACATTACTACCTGTGTACTACCATCAATTAATTCAATTACCGTCATAGTAAGCGCAGCAAATAAATATTTACCTGCTTACTGTGCCAAGTGATTATTATTGTTGTGAATATAGGAAAAAAAAATCTAAAACAATTCAATGAGTGAAGGCTCTTCACAGCACTTCCTCCTGCAACACTACTTGACACGTTGTCTCGGCAATGCATCTAGCCTTGATATTGCTTTGTCTTTGGCACACAATTGCGTAAAGATAACATACACACATCAACACCGTCTAGGGATATTTTGTATAAAGTTCTTAAACTCAAAAAATACTGTCCAGTTTTAAATTCTTTTGATGAAAGCTTATTTTGTAAACCTTTTTGAACGATTCTAAATTTGAATTTGAAAAAATAAATTAAAAACAAAAGATTTACGCGGCATAATGGTAGCAAAGTCCGAAGGTTTCATTTACGTACAGTAGTTTTTGGCTATTTTTTTGTGTCAAATTTAAATTTTACAACAGGCTATCGGTTAATTTCGAATAGGCTATTTGACAATGTAAAAAATAAGGTCATAATTATTGACACTCGTATAGATTATCGCTTTTAAAATCGATTTGCATTAATTTTACTACAAAACAATGTATTATTTATTAAAAAAATCCCGAAAAAACTTCATCTTTTTAAATCTGGCGCCACGTAATCGAAAACGGTCTGGATTGGCTGAACTTATGATGACGTCATGATATAGTCAATTTCTGTCTATCGTTGACAGAACAGATGACTTTTGTCTAGTATCTCGACCGTTTCAACGTTTGTTTACGTGTATTTTGACGTCACGACGCCATATTGTTAAAGATAGCGTTTTGGCGGCTTATTTAAACAGTACATTTTTATTTACTATTTTCTAAAAGAAATACATTATGCAATTTGAAGTAATAGGTTTTTGTGGGCTCGTTAGACACCATTAAATAATCTGAGATGTTTATCAGAAACCAGTCAAATAGCCTATTAATGTTATTGTGTGCATCATGCAGCGGCGCCATTTAACCAGAGAGGAAATGTTAAGGGTAGTAGGCATGCTCCAAGCTGGGGCTACTCAACGGAGTATTGCTGAGGAGATTGGAACAAGACAAAACGTGATATCAAGGTTATGGTCACGTTATCGTGCTACTGGTGAAGTGGCTGAAAGACACCCAGGCGGGACGCGCATAACCACTCAACGACAAGACCGATTTTTGCAAGTTGCCGCGAGAAGACAACCAAATGTTACGGCCATGCAGTTGGTTTAGAGGCTCCAGTCAGAGCACCAGTTGCTTGTGAGTGACCAAACTGTGAGGAGAAGGCTGCATGAAGCTAACCTTCATGCTCGCAGACCGCTTCGTACTCCAGCACTACGTCGAGGAAATCGTGGACGACGACTAGAGTGGGCTCGTGAAAATTTGCCCTGGGAAGATAACCAGTGGTCTGTAGTGCTGTTTACCGATGAGTCCCGGTTCGGTTTCCACCCCGATGCACGTAGAGTACGTGTTTGGCGAGTTCCTGGTCGTGAGAGCCGTCTGCAACATCCTCAGGAAGTTCATTCATACCACGGCGGGACAACTATGGTTTGGGCGGGAATTCGTGTTGGTGGAAGAACAGACCTCGTTTGGATCAGAAACACCATGACGGCTGAAAAATACCGTAACGAGGTGCTAGTACCAATAATCTACCCCCATCGACTACAAATGGGCCAAGAATTCACGCTCATGCACGATAACACCCGTCCGCACACAGCGAGAGTGGTGACGAGCTGGTTGCAAGAGCACGACGTATCGGTCTTAGGCTGGCCCGCTCAATCGCCTGACCTAAACCCCATAGAACACGCGTGGGACATGCTCCAAAGAAGGGCTTTGAGGAATTTCCCTGCAAACATTGCGACGGAAGAGCAACTTTTTTTGCATCTTAGTCGGACCTGGGACAATATATCGCAGCAAGACTTGGATAACTTAATCTAAAGCATGAAAAACCGTTGCAGGACCGTTATTAACGTCATGGGTGGTTTTACTGACTACTGATTTTTACCGACTTCACAAAAAGGAGGAGGTACTATGTTCGGGTGTTTGTATGTTTTTTTTTTTTTTTTTGTATGTTTGTTCATCGAATACTCCGACAATTGTCGACGGATTTTCAAAATTCTTTTTTTGTTTGAAAGTAGATAGTTCTGAGGTGGTCCCATTGTAACCAAATTAGGATCTGATGATGGAATCTTAGAGAAATCGAGGGCAACCCTCAAATTTTATAGGCTCACTTATTGTTTTTCGCATATTTTATGAAGTATCTTGTGTATTTGTGTATGGTTGTCACCATCTCAGGTAGCTGGGCTGATGATGGAAGGTACAACTCCTTAACAGTAAGAAGTTACTCGAACAGGCAAGGACTGTTTTAGTAAATTGTTTTGATGTTTGATAGGGCATTTGCCACATTTGGTCTCATGATCATCAAGTCATGACCTGATGCTGCAGTCAGGATAGTCTGCAGAGTACCTAACTCCTCGACAACTAACAGTAGATATATCGTGTTTAGGCTCATTGAAAAGGGCTCGATGTGTGGATAAACGTACTGTTACTGAGGAACACCGAAGACCTGATGCTGAAGCCAGGAGCATCAGAAAAAGTACAAACCTTGAAATTACAGCACCGTAGTCGTGTTTGGGCTCATTTTAAACAGGACTAATTTTAAGTTTAATGCAATGTTGACATAAGTCTGGCCTGATGCTGCAGCCAGGATTATCAGCATCTAATCTAAAAACTAATAAAAGGAGAACTCCTCAACAATTAACGTCCCTGCATCGAGAAAAGGAATATTTTATAAAAAGGCGATGGGCAAGTTGACATTAGGCTATTTTAACTTAGATAAATTATTATAAATAGACCCACTAAAAACGAGAAATAAAAACTTTTTAACAAAAAAAAAAACCGACTTCCAAAAAAAAACACTACAAACTGAAAAATAACTTTAATTTTGGAAGTCGGTGGCAAAAACTAAAATACTGATCCTTAAGACACCGACTTCCAAAATTAAAGTTAGTTTTCAGTTTGTAGTGTTTTTTTTTGGAAGTCGGTTTTTTTTTGTTATTCACATAACTGTTAAAAACAGATTAATTTTTCCTTATTTTTCACTTTTTCTTGAGAAACACATTCATTGTTAGTTTTACCATTATTTCAAGTTTTTTCTTTATTTGAATAAAAATTTGTTTACGTAAAAAAAATTGTTTTCTTTTATTCTGGAGTGTAGTCTGATAAATGGGCTTTATAAAAATATATTCATGTTGTATGTTATTTTTAATAAATTTTGAGTAAATTGAGTAAATCCAAAATATCCCTAGACAGACAGTGTTGATGTGTGTATATATTTTTGGTTATCTACATAATACCATCTTTTTAGGGTTCCGTACCCAAAGGGTAAAAACGGAACCCTATTACTAAGACTTCGCTGTCTGTCCGTCCGTCCGTCTGTCTGTCACCAGGCTGTATCTCAAGGACCGCGGTCGCTAGACAGTTGAAATTTTCACAAATTATGTATTTCTATTGCCGCTATAACAACAAATACTAAAAATAAAATAAATATTTAAGGGGGGCTCCCATACAACAAACGCGATTTTTTTGCCCTTTTTTGCTCGATATAAATAATGGCAACAGGTAGACACTTGAAATATTCACAAGCTACTCAGTTGTATTTTTACTTTAATAATAAATAATAAAATTAAAATAAACTAAATATTTAAGGGGGGCTCCCATACAACAAACGTGTTTTTTTCGGCGTTTTTGCCTTGTGGTACGGAACCCTTCGTGTGCGAGTCCCACTCGCACACGGCCAGTTTTTTTTTAGTAATAACTTTGACCCAGCAGTAGAGTCAGCGTAGCAACAGCGTAGACCCCGCCGTAGAGACAGCGTAGCAACAGCGTAGACCCCGCTGTAGAGGTGGTGTAGCACAAGCGTAGACCCACCGTAGAGGTGGTGTAGTACAAGCGTAGACCCCGCTGTAGAGGTGGTGTAGCACAAGCGTAGACCCACCGTAGAGGTGGTGTAGCACAAGCGTAGACCCCGCCGTAGAGGCGGCGTAGCAGCAGCGTAGACATCGCCGTAGTAAGATTTAAAGAGTTAGGTTGGTGATGTTTTGTAACAAGAACTGGGGGCCTAAAAAGACCACTTTGACAGAATCATAAAAGGATAACACAATGCACAGTTATGTTAAGTTAATCGTATCAAATCCCAGTGGTGAAGAATTTTTCATTTTTTTTTTGTCTGTGCTAAAATACCAATCAATCCAATCCAAATACAATCTCAATCTCTTTGACTGTACCTACGTAGTGCAGCGAAAAAAAGAAAAACACGGACTGTCTTCGCCATATTATAATTCATAATGTTATCCTTTTATGATTCTCCAAAGTGGCCTTTTTAGGCCCCCAGCACTTTCTTGCCTGTTATTCTTTACAGGAACCCACTACGCTACGGAATGGGCTAACTATACCTTCGTCTGTCTGACTGATTCAAAAAACACTTATTTAAATTCAACCATTTACAGGTTAAATGGTTTAATTTCAATAGGTGTTTTGAGTTTGAAACTGTAACCAGATTTGTTCAATGCAGTGTTGGATTGGTCGGTGTGAGCGCAGGTCAGGGGCTCGCGGCAGTGAGCGCTCCATGGGTCACACGCGCATGCGTGAGCCACTGTCGTCGCTGCCACCCGCATGTGCCCCATCGCGCCGTGTCCTGGTGCCCTTCCATGCCATCCAACTTTCACTCCCCAACACACTAAGCCATAAGATATTGATAAAACAAAGGAATTATTTTTATAATATGTATTTATTTACGTTTGAAAAAATATTCAACCTAATCCTAAAGTCACCTACGAAAATCTATAAATGAATATTATTACACCTTCGCCCTAGATCGATTAATATTTTGAACCGATCCAATCGTTCAAGTACATTTTAATATTCGTACGTGCTCATGACTGCGAAAGTAATCTACTTAAGTATAAAGATTTATCGAAATCTAATGAAGGTCATAGGTATATTGAACATCAATTTAATGCCAGAAATAAAAAAACAAAGATATATATATCACGTAGAAACTCGATAAATAAGTAGATAATATAAGCTTTAAACATAATATTATAATTTTCAACATAATTAATTACTGCTGCCCTACGAAATGAAGGTTTCTTATTAGCATAATATTTAGTGTCATTAAACTGAACATTAGAAAGTAATTATAATGTGGAGTCAATAAGTTTACGATGCATGACAGCAGCTAGAGTTCAGTGAGACTGTCGCCAAAATAGTCGTGAATGCTGAATCCGGCCGTGAGCCGCCGGTGGCAGTGACCTCGGCGCACCCTGCGACTGCACCGCACCCCCCCGGTCCCCGCAATTGCCTCATCCCCGCACCACCCCGCACGCCTAATGCCGCTACACCCCAGCCACCCCCTGCCGCCCTCTCATGTTTATGTTTCAAAATTCTGTGTTAAATTGCAGAACATTGAAATTTTTCTACATGCACTTGTTTTCTTTGTCTAACGAATGTCTAGGTGTGTCCTAGTTCACATGGATTAATTTCAGTTCTGGGTCTTGATGCTTGTAGACTTTTCATAAGATTTTCCTACTAAATTCTGATTTCTCAAGTACAAAGGCGCTAATAATCGATTGCTAATAAATAGCTCATTAAAAATGATTAAGAAACTTTTATTTTTTAACTCAAGTGTAGGAAGAGCCACAGAGTTTTTTATTCAATGGTGGAGGTCTAAATTAAAATAACTGCATAGAAGGTAAGTACTACACCTTTTGTTATTAGAAAATAATTTTGTATTTACTACAATTTTATCACAATTATCGCCCTAAAAACAATGGGTTTTTATAGCGATAATTCTCACTGAACATCGGTTCGATCGCGAAAACGTATGTAAGACACTTTATCACATGGATGGTATGTGTTGTTACAAACGCAAGGGTCCACATTACTGCTCGTGCTACGCCACAGGTTGATTCACGTTTGTTGCAGTGCATTTAAAAGGTTTGTACATACCCATCACATGTAACGGGCTACATACTAAACCACCGGCCTCACAGCTAAATATGAAAAACATTAGGGTTTATGTAAGGTTAGACGGAGACCTGCTGAGGAGTTAGGATAAATTCGTAATTCGTAGCACGTTTACTACGTAATACAAAAGCATAAAGAATTATGATATTGAATGCAGATAGCTCTCATTATAGTACAGAATATGCAAGATCATCTGTAATCTGAACGATACTAATTTCGATAGTATAGTACCCATCTAATTGAGTAAGTTCAATGCAATGCTACATGGACGAGCAATATTTCGACTCCCATTCTCACACAGCCAGCAGGCGGGCACGCTCAGCAGTAGGTATTGGTGGGGTTATTCCGTGCCAACCTGCAGACCGGCGCATCCCACAGTAGAACGACCGACCGGCACATCCTATGGAGAAGAACGGGCAAGAAACTTCATGGACACTCTTTTTAACCGACTTCCAAAAAGGAGGAGGTTATATTATCCACTTTATGTATGTCTTTTTATGTATGTTCACCGATTTCTCCGTCAATTGTGGACGTATTTAAAAAAATAATTGTTTGAATTGGTATACTCTCGAGGTGGTCCCATTGTCATCAAGTTGGAATCTGATGAGAGGATCCCATGGAAATCGAGGGAAACCCTCAAAACCTCTGTCGACCGCAACCTTCACGATCTAAATGAGGATGTTCGACGTTATTTCTCCGTTGAATCTATGGGAGATTCTTCAAAAAATCAAATCTTTTCTCTTTACAATATTAGTATAAACGAGAAAAAATAAATACTTAATAAAAAGACCAATAACTTTTTTATAGGCAAAGCTATAGCGATTTGGGTATTTTTTTAAAGTAACTTGAGCATTTGCTCTTGGAAATCATCATTTGGCAAAGTGGAGCTGATGATGAAGACCACAGATGGCCATCGGAACTACTCAATGATAAATATTTCACGGGTTGCAATTCGATTACTTTAATATGGTTGCTAAGCAATTTATGCTCGTCACAATGCGAATGGTGAAAAATACGAGAGCTGACGGTGAAATACCAGGAGAACTCCTCAACAATTAACGTCATCGGGAAAAGCAATATTTTGTAAAAGGCGATGAACAAGTTGACACTATGCAATTATCATCATCATCATCTGCCTAGCCTTTTTCCAACTATGTTGGGGTCGGCTTCCAGTCTAATCGGATGCAGTTGAATACCAGTATTTTACATGGAGCGACTGCCTGTCTGACCTCCATAACCCAGTTACTGGGTAATACGGAACCCCTTGGTTGTCAGACTTTGACACTATGCCATTGTAACTTAGATAAATTATAAGCAAACCCACTAAAAAGCGAGAAATATAAACATTTTAGCAAAAAACCGACTTCCAAAAAAACTACAAAGTGAAAAATAACTTTAATTTCGGAAGTTGGTGGCAAAAAACTAAAATACAGATGACACCGGATTCCGAAATTAAAGTTATTTTTCACTTTGATTACACACAAATAAAAGTATAAACTTTTTATTGAAAAAAATAATAATAAAAAAGAATTTAAAAAAATAAATACTATCTTAAACTTATTTATTCACTAAAACAATATATTAATTAAAATAAAATGTTTTTGCAAAATGCAAAAACCAACTTGGGCCTATCGCCGATTTGAACGCACGTGTCTTTTGGGGGGGTAACCACTTAATGGAGCTGTGTGTACATAGAACTCACATCTGTGCTATGGAATTATACAATACAAAGGAAATTGAGATTATACAATGCAAAGATAGTCTTATAATCTTCAGCAGCTCCAGCATCAATTAGTTGTGGTTATGGAGCACGACAAGCATTGAGCCAGGCATTTTTATCAGCGATGCAATCCCCTAACATAAAACATGCCATACATAGTGTGCGTTTTATACAAGACTTGAATTTTGTCACTTGAGGAATGTGGGGAGGTATTTTATTATAACATTTTAAACAGTACCTACCCCATAAAAGATGAGTCTACTTTGGCCACCCTGAAACCTGGTTTAACTAATAGGTCCCTATTTCTAGTAGGTACTATAATTATGTCTTTCACCTCTTTTACTAAAAGATGTAAATTTTTCCTTACATACATGATGTTTTTGTAGATAAATTGACAAGGCACCGTCATTATGTTAATGTCCTTAAACAATTCCCTTAGAGAATCGCGCCTGTGGAGATTATGTATGGCTCTGATGGCTCTTTTCTGCAGAATAAAAATAGTAGTCCCCAAAGTAAAATACCGTAACACATGATAACTACTATGAAAGTAACTAAAATAGACTAGTCTCGCGGTATCTACATCAGTAAATTAACGGATTTTTATGACAGCATAAGCTGCTGAACTTGGCCATCCTGTAAGAGATGTTAAAAAATGAGGATCCCATTGTAGCTTTGAGTCGAGCGTGATCCCTAGGAAAACAGTTTTATCGACGAATACTAGTTTCTCTTGATTCAATATTATCTCACAATCACTCCCTTGACATTTGGTAAAGAAAATCTTATGCACTTAGTTTTTTTTTCATTTAATACTAAATTATTAGCAGTGAACCAATTTTGGACCTGCAGTAGGGCGTTATTTACGACGTCAAAATTTGTAGCACATCTATTTACCTTAAAAATTATGGGTGTCATCAGCAAATAACACCATTTGTGGTTGATTAATAAATGAAGTAGATCATTAATACACAAAAGGACCCAATATCGAGCCTTGTGGCACACCCATTTTTACTGTTAAACCATGTGAATTGACACCATTTTAGAAAGAAATAGAAAGTAATAGATGCATACCTGGAGGTACTGAGTGTACAATCAACAGAGCATCATGCTGTATCAGCCTCACTAAGGCCCTATCGTGCACGTCATGAAGATGATAAAAAAATCGTGTATTATCTCAAATCGGCGATAAAAAACTGTTCTATAAAGCACATAACAGTTTTAGTCGCGTCCAGTTGGTGTGCTATCTACTAGATGGTTATCAGTCGTTATCAGCGAGCGTGCTCGTTTGTCCAGCGAGCATCGATCGAGCATCACTTCTTGCCTTCGCGGAAGTGATAATAGCTGTTACGTCTTATCTCTCGACATTAACACTGACCGGGTTAATTTTAGGGACAGACGCCAGCACATCAAACTACCCGAAACTGTAAAATTTTCCCAATCGACCTTGAACCTTATGCTTTAGCGACAAAGTTGAAAATCTATTAAAGAAATTTGTCAGATTGTATTGTATGAAAGAATGGTGGAAGATCACAAGCATTAACTAATATTATATCTACGGTATACGTAACGGATAGTCAGAAGCCCAAAAGTCTTACAACCGGTCTTACCAAGGGATGTCGTGACTCGTGTTACCCAGTAACTGGGTTGTGGAAGTCAGATGGGCAATCGCTTCATGTCCATGTAAAATACTGGTATTCAGCTGCAAAGTCAAAGTCAAATCATTTATTTCAAATAGGTACATTAAAGGCACTTTTGAACGTCAAAAACTACAGTAAAATTGATTCTAGTCGCCCCTTCGAAAATATAGTGTTCGTATGGAAAAGAATGGGTAAGAAACTACACCTTTTATAATGCACTCCAGAAATCGTCTGCTCCACCGGCCATCGGTCTTTCGACAAACATGGCCAGCCCACTACCACTTCAGTTTGCTTACTCTGCAAGCTATGTCGGTAATTCCGGTTCTTTTCCGGATAATTTCATTCCTGATTTTATCCTTTAATAGAGACTCCGAGCATTGCTCGCTCTATAGCTCGCTGAGCCTTGAACTTGTGGACCACCCCGACCGTCAGTGTGTGACCCAACTGGATCCTTCTGTCAGCTTCTTTCTCAAAGTTGTGTCTACCGAGCTGGATTACTTGCCCTAGGTAGACATAATCCTTCAAAACTTCGAGAAGCAACCCTTCGATGTGAATTGAACTCGGCAAGATGTGCGAATTGTATATTATGACTTTCGTCTTTTCCAAATTCATGCCGATGCCAATCCGCCGAGAGGTTCCATTTAGGCTGTGCCGCATTTGGTCTAGCTGTTCCAGCGTTTCTGCCATTATGACGGTGTCATCGGCAAATCGAAGAATAATTACCTAATAACTCAATAATCTATAATTCCATACATAATTAACTACTCAGGTAGGTACTGGTACAATTACACACGTTGAATAATTGAATGTTAGCCTCGTTGGTACTTACGTCACCATCCTCAAGTTCAAGGGCGACATGCACAGTAATTAATTCGTAAGTCACAAAAACTTTATTCATTCCATGCTCTCTGATTTATTTTAGGTTTCACGTACCTACGCATTAAGTGTAATTTTACGGCTGGTTAATTGGATATTAAATAATTAAATGGCTGTAAGGGCTCGATATTTGTTTTGAGAGTGTGTTTACGTTGAATTATTTGTAATTCAGTAAGGTGTATCGTGAGTGCAGTGCACTCCCGTAAAGGTCACAGTTAAGGTTAAAGTTGATGTCGGATGGGCGTTGCAGCGGCGGTGGCAGCGGCGCTGGGCGGGCGGTGCAGGACACCTGAGGGCGGGAGGGCGAGGGGCGCACGCTGCAGATTCACTTTCGTCCGGCTGCGACCGCCCGCCACGCCAGTGAGAGAAAGTTGGCCGCGGCGAGCGAACGAGTCTCGCGTCGAGCGGCGCGCCGCGCACGCACGTAATCGCGCTCGAACTACGGCGCCTGGCCAATACACTTGCCCTTCAACTTCGTACGCGATCCACGTAAACAATGCGCTGAAATGTCCCATCTCTAAGAAGATTTCCGTATTGCATGTGAATTTACTTTCGATACTTTTGTGGAGTAATTGATAGTTTTATAGTAGCCGATATATATCGAGACTATAATAGACAATTTAATAGACGTCAGTATTTAAGGAACGATGCAGTGTTATCCTAAGTTATCCCCTAAGCGCGAGCCGATGGACATAGTATACGAGTCGGAGATGCTTCCTGGAGCGCGGAGGCTGGAGCTGCCGGCGCCCCCAGGCAAGGAGTTCCGCGCGCCCGTGCTGCTGGCGGCGCCCAGCATGGCGCCCGCACACTCGGTGATCCAGTGCATGCGCCCGCCGCCACCGCCACCGCCACCGCCGCCACCACGCCTCCACAAGCCGCCGTCCTTCGAGGAACCATCCAGCTCCATTCCAGATTTAGGTAAGTCAATCAATCATCAATATAAACTGTCGAAGTTACCATTAATTCTTATTAAGCCAAGACTACGCCGCCGCCGCGTAGAGGTGCTACGAGACTACGAACAACAAGAAGTCAGATAGTTCAGTCAAAACAAAAATATTTCGACTCAATGCGTAAGTACATAATTATGTTATAGTATGTATGGACCCAGTACCGTGTCAATTCATGTGACAGCATAATTTTATTTTGACATAAGCGGTGCTATTCTGTAAAAATCTCACCGTGAAAACTTAGGTGAAGTGAGCGTGGAGTGAGCTGTCAATAGTGTCAATTCCTAGCAAAAACAAACTCACTTCACCTAAGTTTTCACGGTGAGATTTTTACAGAATCGACCGGCAGTACGCGTAACATTTTTGTTAAAAACATACGTAAACGTAGGTAATGCATTTACTTGAATTAAAAGGAACTTATTTTGTTTGTGCGTCAAAACAATTACCCTCACTTAGAAATATATAAATAAACATGATAAAAGCTACTATGAGTTTTGTTTTCGGAATTACGGAAGTTTGTATACTTTTTCATTCACCTTTGACCTTGGATACTTGAAAACAAATCCGTAGCGAAATACACACGTAAAATGTTTTATGTATATTTTTCAAGTATAGGTTTTATAGCATCAACATAGTTTTATGCTACAATATATAATATAGATGAATTATTATGTGTGTAATATATTGGCTCTTTTCCAAAGGGTACGTTTCTTCGTGGATGAACCAACTTGACATGTAACATAATATATGAAGAGATTTGTTCGCTTTTTGATAATTCTATAATGATCGAAAAGATGGCTGACCAAACTAACACTGAATTTAATTTAGAGACTGCACATGGCCCCATCAACTCAGATGTAGAAATAGCTCAGGAATTTGAAAACTTTTTTTCTAATATTCCCCTTAAAACTACTGAAGCTTTAAATTCATCCCCCACGCTTTCTGCTGCCTTACTTAAAAAGAATGTAAAGGCATGCCCTTTGGAGTTTAGGTTTCAGCATACAAGCCCCCAGGCTGTTATAAAAGCTTTTAGAGATCTTAACATTAAATCAACAGAAGATCTCTGGGGAATGTCTGTAAAAGTATGTAGATCTTTCATCGAAACTATTGCGCCCTATTTAGCTTTCATATTTAACACCAGTGTTGACCAAGGAGTCTTTCCGGATCTTATGAAACATAGTAAAGTAGTACCATTGTTCAAATCCGGTGATAGTAAAGATCCTAACAATTATAGACCTGTGTCAATTCTACCAGTTCTCAGTAAGGTGTTTGAAAAGTTGATGCTCAATCAAATGTTACGTCACTTTAATAAAAATTCCATCTTTCATGAACACCAGTACGGTTTCACCAAAGGGCGTTGCACTACTGACGCCGGTGTTACCCTTATAAAGAACATTTTTAACGCCTGGGAAGAAGCACAAGATGCCATTGGAATCTTTTGCGACCTCTCTAAGGCGTTCGATTGCGTAAACCACGAGACACTTCTGATGAAACTGGAGCACTATGGAATTAGAAAAGCAGCACTTGACTTGCTAAGATCATACCTGAAAGATAGAAAGGTTAAAGTTCAAGTAAACGGCGTAAACTCATTAGGGTCTGAAATGATAATGGGTGTTCCTCAAGGTTCGATATTGGGTCCATTCCTCTTTTTAGTTTACATCAATGATTTACCCCAATTACTTCAAAATCAACCGAAGATGGTGTTATTTGCAGATGACACATCATTAATCTTTAAAATAGACCGACGGTCACAAAATCTTGACGACGTGAATAACTCTATTCTTCAGGTCCAAGATTGGTTTACGGTAAATAATTTAGTACTTAATGAAAAAAAAACCAAATGCATTAGATTTAAATTACCGAATGTTAGAAGTAGCGAATGTGAAATCATATTGAATGGCCAAAAACTAGAATTTATTGATCAGACAGTTTTCCTAGGAATCACGCTAGACGAGAAATTACAATGGGGACCTCATATAACATCTATTGCGGGGCGGCTAAGCTCCGCCGCTTATGCTGTTAGAAAGATAAGACAGTTAACAGATGTAGAAACCGCGCGTTTGGTCTATTTTAGTTACTTCCACAGTATTATGTCATATGGCATTTTACTATGGGGTCGGGCTGCTGACATTGAATCCATTTTTATTTTACAAAAGAGAGCTGTCAGAGCCATTTACAATCTACGTCGTCGCGAATCTCTTAGGGAACTATTTAAAAAGGTTAATATCATGACGGTACCTTGCCAATTCATTTATGAAAATATTATGTATGTAAGAAAAAATCAACATCTTTTTAATAAAATAAGTGATAGGCATAATTTTAATACTAGAAATAAAGATAAATTAGATCAACCTTTTTTCAGATTATCGAAAGTACATACATCTTTTATGGGGTACTGTGTTAAATGCTACAACAAAATACCTTGTGACATATTGCAATTAAATGAAAGAAAATTTAAAACTCATATTAAAAGTACACTTTGTAAACAAGGATATTACAAATTAGAGGATTATATCCAAGATAAGAATGTTTGGAAACATGCTGGTCCTGCTCCATAGGACAATCTAAGGGTCTAGACAAAATCAAACTTGTTCCTAATTTAATTTATATGTATATTTTTAATTATGACATCTTATTCTAATTCAATTTTACAATCTGCGACTACAGTGGCTCACACACTTGTTAAAGTTCAACTACTTTTGCATTTTTTCATTTTTCTTTTTTTTTTTAAATAACTTGTAAATATGTGAGCACCATGTATCTATCACTTATTTGATTTACCTGTCATTGCTTAATTTTTAATTCTTTTTACCTTTTGTGGTAGACTAATTTTATTATGGGTGCATCGTGTTCACATATAAATTTTATTATGTATACAAGACCTTGTAAAACATTTTTAAAAGAGTAACGGTGGAGTTTCTTGCCCATTCTTCTCCATACGAAAACTACCTTTTCGAATGGGCGACTAGAATCATTTCTATTTAGTTTTTTTTTGACGTTCAAAAGTGCCTTTAATGTGCCTATTTGAAATAAATGATTTGACTTTGACTTTGACTTTACCCACATTTTATTTTGAAGAAATAACTGAAAATAGAAGAGAATAAAAGAAAAAATGGTGGAATTGTGGGAAATGCTCTGTGACACGTAGGTACGAACGCGTATATCAAATAAGCTGCCCCAATCTTCTAAACATCGTTAATATAAATTGCACCATTGGTATCACAATTATAGATAGGTCGGTAGTATTTGCTCTACACGAAGATCATAATATTAATTGAGTTTCTGCCCTTCATGTAATAAATTCAAATAGAAGGCCATTTTTGTTTCAAAATAGTCCAGATAATGGTTTTTAAGTTGGGCTTATTCGATGTCAAATTAAATATCTGCTTTGTAAAAAAAATACTACGAAAAGAGTTATTTTTCTAAATAAACGAAAATAAAGTTTATATAGAGACCCTGAACAGGTAATTCAGGGACCATTGTGTTAGAAACCAGAACTACCATTATCTCCAGATTATAATCTGTATAGAATAGAATAGAATAGAAATACTCTTTATTATGTACACTATATAATTACAGACATAAAAATAGAAACTGCCGGTCGATTCTGTAAAAATCTCACCGTGAAAACTTAGGTGAAGTGAGTTTGTATTTGCTAGGAATTGACACTATTGACAGCTCACTCCACGCTCACTTAACCTGCTAAGTTTTCACGGTGACATTTTTACAGAATAGCACGGCTGTACATAGGGTGACACAATGGGCGATCTTATCGCTAAAAGC
Organism: Oligia fasciuncula; assembly: GCA_963082905.1. Lineage (NCBI taxonomy): Eukaryota > Metazoa > Arthropoda > Insecta > Lepidoptera > Noctuidae > Oligia > Oligia fasciuncula. The sequence continues at coordinate 10,872,355 of OY720393.1, read as the reverse complement.
GATCTTTTAAAGACAACCTTTAGATGGATTAAAAAGGGGAAGGACAGACAAATACTGTAGGTAGTCTGTGGTGTACCATTTACATAATACAATAAATACATACATAACGTATATCAACAACAAAAAAAACTAACTAACTAACTATATACTAAATATGCATAATGCATAGATTACAAAAAAAATTAGTGACCTTTTTGTCAATGAAGCTATAAAAGATATGCATTGTGAAGGTCAGGTCCTACTAAAGACGTTTGTCAAGGATTGTTGAAGTGCATTTTGATATAATCTTAGTATATGTTTCCGTTATACTATTATCTCAGTCTTGAAAATATGATGCCATCTTACCTACACACGAAACACGTAATTTTTTACGTCTCTGTTGCATTTGCAGTACATAACATAATCTATAACACTTTTTTTCCACGAAGGGTTGGGCAGAGGGGTACCTATAGTTCAAATAGATTTCGCCAGTTATAGTATATGTTTAAGTCCCATGTAATGGGGGTCTAGGGTCTAGCCAAGGTCTAGCCTATTAAATTGCCATTAACCGGGCACAAATTCAGACTCCGGGCTGCTATTGAGATAGAAAGCTACTAGACACACTTTTTATTTTTCTCCTTCGTCTCATATATTTTTTAATTTAGATGTTATGCATACCTGTTATTTGCATGGTTACTGAAATGTTAATTTTACATATATTTAATTTGAATTGTAAGTGACTGTGCTGTTGGTGTGCTTATTATAAATAAATAAATAAAAACCCAATAACACTTTGCCCGACTTTGAATCGAACCCCGGGCCTCATGTTCAGCAGTAGCGCTTGCGACCACTAGATCAACGAGGCTAATATATTTGCATAAAACACACACAACGTTATTTTTTGGTTAGAAACAACAAAACACAAAACAGATGTCCAGTACATAAATCTGTAGAAATAATCACAATCACACTAATATTATAAAGGCGAAAGTTTGTGAGTGTGGGGGTGTGTGTGTGTGTTTATATGTTTGTTACTTCTTCACGCTCAAACGGCTGGACCAATTTTGATAAAAATTTGTATGGAGGTAGCTGACACCCTGGATTAACATATAGGCTTTTTATCCCGATATTCCCACGGGATCGACATTTATGCGGGTGAAACCGCGGGGCGCAGCTAGTTAAAAAATAATTATGAAAAATTACAAAGTTATTATGTCTATTTCGGGAGTAAAAAATCATTACTTATTACTCAAATAAATTCTATTACGGATTCTGTACGAACTACGTTAAGGTTCACAATATTTTAAAAATAACGTTGGATATAAATACACAGATCTACAGATATACAGAAAATGTGAAAAACCGGCCAAGTGCGAGTCCGAGTTGAGCTAACTACCGAACTGCCGATGCCGTACCTACCCATACAGAAACAGACTGCGTAGGCGTAGGAATTGGGTTCCGTTAGCACCGATCCGTTGGTGATGTTTTTAATTTTTTGTTACCCTTTCTTCCAGCTTGCAATTTAAAAGGAAATTCTAATAAAAAAAATAAAGTATAACATAATCACTATCTACCTAAGCCATTAAACAAAAAACAAACAATTTGGATCTATAATAGTTTTTCATGGACATTGCATAAACTTTGTATGACGTATACAGAAAAACAGAGATTTTCCTGTTTTTTTTCTAACATACAACTACCAATATATCATTTTGCATCTTGAATGCGACCATAACACTCAAACGGATTTGTACTAACTAATTATAATATATTTCATGTATTTCTGCTGATTTTTTCCATACGCAGTGGCAAATTCAACGACGCCAAAATCAGAAGCGGTGTCAAAATACCTTTTTTTAATACAACTTTCAAACATACATTAGGATCAAAATTATTAAATTCCATAAAATAGGGAAACGTGACACTGCAACATAATCTCAAAGTATGAAAACTGAAATGTCATTACAGGATAAATTACGAGTCCAAAACTGTAGATTTTACATGGGTGTGACAAATGGACCGACTTGACACAAAACTAAGCGTTCCCAAGTTACTGAGACTAGGAAACCCTTAAAATACGTACCTACGACAATGTATCCTTTTTACCTAGTACCATAATGCAAAAAAAAAACAAAATCGTTTATGTTCGCTGTGTGAAAAGAGGATCCAGTGGTATTTAGGTAACATTTGCGACCTTCAGAACATCAGGTAATGCCTATAACTAATAATTGCGTATAATAATTTAACATCGCCTTGGCCGCTGTGAATTCATACTTCCTGCTTCGGAAAATTGTAACAGCGTACTACTGCCACACAGCAATTTCCGGGTGATGACGACACGTCATGAAGGTCGCACTTATTAAATAAACGACACATATAATATTGCATTGATTCATTATAACGTAACGTAAGTTACGGTTATCTAAACCAACACAACCAAGGATGTGATTTATTTTTAACTTTTCCTCTACATATAGCGGGCAAAAGGATCAGAAGTATGAGAACTACGTTGTTTTTTTATATAGCGACACATTTAATCGATCTCTCTTTGTAAGTAATTAACATTTTGCCATGATTTCTTATTGTTGATTTGTTGCGGATGATCGCAGATAATATTAAAAGTTTAACATCACTTATGAGTATTGTTTACTTGTTATTCAGTATGTAACGTAACTTCTTGAGAAAATTCCAAATAATCTATATTTAATCATTTCCTAATTTATTAAACGAAAAACTTTGATAATTTTAAAAAGATGCGCAAACAATGTAAAAAAATCTTAGACAGTTAGACTACTGCTGACCAACATCATGAGAAAAAACGTGCTCACGTTTTCAGTTGGAAAACGCACGTGCCTCCTCAGTAGTGATCCGTCATCTAAAAATATGTTACTCTGCATCGCTTTCTCACGTTTTCAAAAGATTCCTACCTAGACACCCACAAGAAGTGGTTACTCGGTAATTACCACAAAACATTTTCATAAATGCTAATAAAGTGGAACAATATAAAAGAAAAAGAAATCAACCTGAAGATTAATATATTTGGTAAAAATCGATCTTCCATCAACACGCCCAAAAAGAATATCTTCTAAGATCTAGCGAAAGTAAAGCTAATTGCCCCTATAATTATAACAGAATATATACATACATAATTAAACCATTGATCAATTATGGTTTTCTATTAATTTGCCGTAGAGCGAGAGGTGGTCTATTTATGCGGAAAATATAATCAAATATAAAATCGCGACTCATTAATATACGCTTGAACTTGAACATATTCTTAAAAGTACTCCTTTGTTCTGTTCTATATACATACGTTCTATGTAAACACTGACATATATGGAAAATAATCGTGCTAACATTATTTTCGCGAATAAGATTAGATAAATATCGCAAGGTCACAGCGACGAACGTGTGCGGCGCGTCATTTAGTGTCATTAAGGTCACTGTGACATTGGACCGATAGCAGTGACAAAATAATAGCCGTATCTTATCTGGCAATGTCAGCGTCGCGGGCGCAGCAGGTGCGCGCGACCCCTGCACCCTACTTGTTTGTGAACCCTCTCTCGGACGCCCACTAAACGGTGTGACAGCAATCAGTCAGATGAGTCACGCGATATGCTTCGTGCTCCTTCAATGATTTATCGCCAGCAGTACCTATGAGTGCCAAAGTGGAAAAAATAATTTAGATGGTTTCTAATTAAATGGTGAAAGTACCCCAGAAAAGAGCGGAATGGAATTGAAAGGGCTTGCAAAAAACAAAAATGGAATTATCAGAAAAACAGCCCATGGGCCGGTTTTCAGGGTTAGCGGTACTGTAATTATGCGTAGGTACGTGAATAATGTGTGTGCAAAGATTCAGCTATATAGCGCAAATGATGTGTTATCATATCGCCATAACCTTCTGAGTGAGCAAATTACTTCCTGCTGATTCTAGTTGTTGATATATCACATTATTTATCGAGCATTATTATAATATTAGCACAGGATTTTCAACCAACGACAGCGTCATTTTTAACGACCCTGTTATTGGATTGATAATATTTCTTGAAGGACAGTTTACATATTCAGCGACACAAGCACTTGTTTAAAACCTTTCTGATTAAAATAATAATTATGAATCGTTATTCAAAGTACCATATAAAGTTACTTCTAATGAACCGGAACCGTTAGCGGAAACTGAATATATAATAGCGAAAAATAGTCCAGGATCTTACTAGTTCTTTATAAAATACATCCCGGAAAACAATAAACTGGGCATGCGATTTGATTACTCTGCGCTATTATACCTACCATGTATAGATTTACATAAGTATGTACGCTATAAACGACTGAGTACATAGGGAAGTGTTGGCTCGCAACCTTGGCCGAGGTCGCGAAGCGTCATTCGCAACACTTATAAATTGTTTCATAACAACTCATTCGTGAATCCACTAATTGCTTAGTGCGGCGTTTTCCTAAAAGGCTTTTAGCAGTTGGTATGGAAACGTCTGAAATTGTGAAAGGTGTATTAATGTTTGGTGGTCTGCGCCCCCTGGGTCCCGCACAGCGCGGGCGCGCGGCGCTGGCCTTCGCTTTGAACCTGTCCCGCGCCCGCTCCACCCTCGCTGCTGTGACCGAGCAGAGGTCATGGCCACACATATTTTCGAAGCACGTGCTCCATCAATTTTCAATTACTTACAAGTTCATGAAAGGTGTCGTGTCGCCTGTATATGCTGTACACAATAGCTTACTTCATGAAAAATATTTTTTTGACTAGTTTCTGCCCTTAGATAATACTAGCTTGGCCTACAAACAACTATAGATTTGGAATCAATAAACTAATACTTGTATAGATTTACCTAATATGAATTCTATAAGGATGGTCTCGTTTCCTGTTTTCATTTGTACATACTTAAATTATACTATATGTATCAAACAAAGATATAATATACGTCAGTATGTTACGTATTTAATTCCAACATTGGCACACATACCACAAAAACAAAGTGAAGCAGACAATATCAGAAAAAGAAAATATATTATACTTTTGTATTTGTTTGATTGTGCAAGTCCGAGTTGTATGAAGGTCATTGATAAGAAATCTGCAATTTTACAAACGTTGTTTGAGGTGCTTTATGCCTTAACGTAATAAAAACATACGTAATCATAATAGGTACCTACACATAGTTCTTTGATTAATTGATTCATTTTTTATTAAAATATCGTTTTAAGGCTTCAAGGTGAAGTGACGGTAATTCTTCACTACAAAAATACAAGTACCTATAATGTTAGCATGACTAAACATACACACATCAGGGGGCCTAAAAAGGCCACTTTGGCAGAATTATAAAAGGATAACATTATGAATCATATTATGGAGAAGACATTCCGTATTTTTCTTTTTTTCGCTGCACTACGTAGGTATAATCAAAGAGATTGGATTTGGATTGGATTGATTGGTATTATAGCACAGACAAAAAAAAAATAACTGAAAAATCCTTCACCAATGGGATTTGATACGATTAACTTAACAGTTAACTGTCCATTATGATTCATAATGATATCTTTTTATGATTCTGCCAAAGTGGCGTTTTTAGGCCCCCAGGTACCTGTAGTAGTAAACAATGAAAGTATAACAGCAGTACTTATCATTATATTATTCAATCGTATATTATCTTCGATACAAATCTCTATACTGACAGATTATTGTATTTGGAGTATGATCACGTTTTTGCACACAAGAATTTGCATGCAAACATGTTTCATAGATTGAATTACATACACCCGTACATTAAAATAATATTTATGTAGAACAACAGTACCTATTCTCATTTGTTTTACATGACATTACAGTCTTATCCCTAAAGTAAAATAAATATAAATCGTACCAACAGTTTGTCAAGGTGACTATAAAGTGGGTCCCCGTTTGGCACTTGACCAATGGTGTACCAGCCTTGTCCGTTCACATGACAGTGGTGAAGTCAAAGCTAATTTACGTCTTTTGTGATTACATCTTCCTAAATCATTAAAAAAAGAAGATTGATTACGGAAATCGTACAAACTATGGTACATGGATTTCTTGACTTCCACCAAAAGTTACAAATTACTATAATATTTTAAACCATGTCTGCATGTTTATATTTATATTTATTTTATTCATCAAGTAAAGTAAATAAATGTAATTTAAACATTTAAATTATATTATATCGCAGAATCACCATAATCTAAGGATTAATTTCAAATTCAGTATTTTCACATTTTTCTCGCTCTTTTGGTAAATTATGTATGTTCGAGTAAGCGTTTATTGTAAGTTACCTAAGTACTAAAGTTTAGATGATGGCAATGGTTTTTACTGTCATTAATAGAGATATTACTTTGAGCAGGCATGTAGTTTTCTTACATGTAATGATGGGTATATCCCACAGAATAAAAAGAATTCCTAGTGTGGGGCAACGTTTTTTTTTTTTAAATAAAAAAAGAATAAATAAAGAAAGAATAAAGAATTTAATATTAAAACTTTTGTCGACTACTGCCGATGATTAGAAAATATAAAAAAAAACTGAATTTAGTAATATTAATGTGATGATATGATAATGGTACCTATCACAACTTCTGCACTAGAGCAAATTGTTGGCAGCATAATTCATCCTGTAAACTACGATGGTAAACACACACGCACGCTCTCACAAGGAAAAAACTGAAAGACGACATAGTACTTAGCTTACGAGTTGTTATTTTCGTAATAGACGATCCACCTTTTTTAAAACTATTAAAAGCAATCGCGTTATATATTATACAAATAATTTCGAATATTGTTTATTAGGTAGGTTTATGCCTAGTAGGAGCTAGTATGACGTAGTGGCACTGCTCTTATTTTTAGTATCTTGTTAAAAAAGTTAGCAATTTTAAAGATGTCATAATTTAAAACAGTTGTGTGTGTCTCTTTTTTCGTTAAAACAATTTGGCGCAGATGCTAATCCGTTATAAAACTTGGCAATATTCAGTGGAGACTGAGTCGAGCCGATTAAACTGCATCGTTTCATTTGAACCCATTAAGGAGAGTCAGACAGAAAAAAATTATGTCTGAAAGAAAAAGAATACAATGTTGGTTGGTTTTAGTTGCCCGCCCCGGAGAGGTATTCGTAGCAAACAACAATGGTTTCGTAGCAGCCACCGATTTACAGGCTGAAAAAGGCTTTACAAATATATTCTACTCTATAAATAGATTTCAGACAACAATTGCACATTCCATTGAAAATTAATTTACACTCTGAACAAACAAATGTATAAAACTTTGACAATTCAGAGCTACGATTCTCAAGCCGACGAAACCGGGAGGAGGAACTAGTAGTTGTATAAGTGTGTTAGACGAGCGAACATGGAAGCGGGCGGGCGAGGCGCCCCTGACCCACGCACTCCGCTCCGCGTTGCCATGGTCACGGCCGATCGATCCGTGCTGGGATGCACCCGGAATTGAATTTAATATCCGTGCTCAAGGTTTCTTACTACTACTAACAAGTGCAGCTACATCTATACGTAACATTGTGATAAATGTTACATTACCTATTGCCTGCTCTTTATTGGTGCTATATTTTTTAATACCGAGGGTATTTTAATTTTAAGAGTTTGCGGACCATATTCACTAAATTTAGGTGGCTTAACGTTTATAATTTTAGCGTCAAAGATACTATAAATAAAGGCTACTAATTTTGTAATTTGTTTATTTTGACTCAGTACCTAATCACAAGTAAAAGCACCAAAGGTTCCTCCTAAATTCCGGTAATTATTTTCAAAGCTCGTGTTTATTGGCGCAAATGAAATAACGTAGGTATCTAAGTATGTCGTAACAAGGCTGTTCAGACAAAAGCCTCGATGTAGTCGGAGGCCCCCCCTGCCACACGGCACGCCGTCCTTGGGCAACTCTAAGGACAGGATGCCGTGTAGCTGGCAGTAGGAGCTTTTTCCAGGGACTACGGTGGAAAACGTGAAAATTTAGGCTCTGGAAAAGAAATAGCTGTATTAATGTAAGAATACCGACTTTTGCTACTGCATTTAAAAGCAAAACGTTTTAATTTTCAAATGTTTTTATGTTGCTACAAGTAATGGACGATAGTACATTGCAGACGCCTAGTTTTTCGAACATAACACACCGCATTATCTTGGTATGTGAAACAAAATTGTTTTAGTTCCCAAATTAATTATATTCCGGACAGATGACGAGACGAGATGTTTCTGTAACGATATTACACATTTGTTTGTTAGAGGACTGGGTCAACGAACGGCCGGATAAAAATAAAGAGCTCCCTAAACATGCCACGTAAATTCAAACTCGGGCTGCCATTGAAGAATGCTAATACAACCGGATAACACTCTAAAAGAAAATGTTTAAACTACATAACAAAGTTATAGTTTGGCACTTTTGAATTTCACTTGGATTGTTATTCATAGATTTTTTGATTGATCATTCATAGTTCTTTGTATTTGTATTTAAATTGCATGTGTATATATTTTTAATCAACACAATGTAGGTACTTAAATTGTTTAATGAATAAATGAAATGAATTACACCTATTTTTCTGTTCGAAACTTCTTTTATAACTGTTTTAGACCAGAAAAATTTGAGAATTGAGAGTGTTCTTTTGTGGTTTGGATCAAAGTTATTCAAACAGAATACATTCATGATATTCCTAAACGTTGAATAAGTTCGGATACTAATAATAATCATTTTGTTACCCTAACTTCCCTAACCCAAGCCCACGCTATGCCCACGGCGCGTGACTGAATATTGTGACGACAGTCTTCGTCTAAAAACGTTGCCTAAGTACCTATTCCAACTGGTTCCATTGACCTTATGTTAAATTAAAAATAATACAATGTGACACGTTTTAGAATCTATTTTAGACAGAGATAAATATTTTCTAATTTTAAAACGTTCCAAGTATAAAAAGTAAAATACAGTCACATATTACAAAATGTACATCCAGCTTAGGTATTTATGTACTACTTTGTTGTACAGTAGGCCGCACATCGGTGGTAACAAAACCAGTTGGCCTCTTATTCTATTGAAACTCTGTACTAGTCAAAGTGTTATCACCGACGGGTGGTCTATAACTGTACCTCTACCCCAGATAATGACAACAAGGAAGGAACCGCTATTAAATTAATAATGTACACAATAAGACAAAGTGATCTTATCACACAAGGTGATCAATTTAAACCTAATGGACTGCGCAAGATCATATGGTTTTTTTTAAATGTTCTATTTTTATTGCACACAGAGATATAATAAATAATAAGCAGATACTAAAAACGTTTCTTAAAAAAAACTATCGATATTCTAACAAAAATCACCAAAAGTCACGTTTTTAAGGAAATCTTTACATATACAAAAAAAAAAAAACGAGCGAGTTACTCAACCACCTTAAACCCCCGCACCCATTGGTTTAAAATATGTAATGCATTTACTCTTATTTCTATTTAGCTTTTAATAATAAATCTTCATAGAAAATGTGCATGTGTGGTTGGAATGTTGGCACACACAAAATTTCTAGGTAAAAAATACACTACAGAAAATACAGAATGAGAATCTGTGGTATGGTCTGCAGGAAAACCAAAAGCTAGGAGTTATTCATCTCAAAATATTAGCGACATGATTTAAAAACAATGTACATTGAACAAGTCCTTTTCTGATGCTTTTAGGACCAGAAAAGGGTTGTATAGTATGAGAACCTTCGCCACCAGGATAGCATAACTCGCGAGGCGATCGCTTGTCCACGTCGCCCTATCGTCGTCACGAAGACGTCAATTGCGTCGAGCCACTTGCACAAGTACATAACGCGAATGCATTTCATACGTGAACGATCTACGTAGAGGCAGTTTATATAATTCTGTTTTAATTATTATTTGTTCTTACTGAAGGTAAAATCTAATTAATTTAATTGTTGTAACAAATAAATCTCATTGATTTGTCTTGCGTTCCATGAAAAGATAGAAAACAGCATTATTTTATTAAGAAAATGCTTTCGCTGTTATTTTTAATTTAGGTAATTATTCAAAACAATAAAATGCGTCAGACTTCATTTTGTTTAAAGTACAATGGACACTTGAAATTTTCCGTAGTTTGTTAGTTCAGTTTGCATTTGCACAAATTCAGAAACAAATTAATTCTACATGATACTTACTACCTATAGTTTTTCTTTGTTCTTCGTTTAAAATATATATTTAGATCCATGTAAACTCGTCTGTTATGACATTGAATAACCAACAAATCACATGCACTGCAACAAAGTTCGCAGCCAATCGAATCTGTGAACGTATCGAAAGGCTTACAGACGTACATTCATGCAATTCACACATGATTATCGCATTGGCAGTAGCTGCACACATGCGCATTATTATGGCTATCCTTTTTACTCTCGCAGGCAGTGATACCTCTTTAGAACTGCATGCGAATGCATTGCGCCATATTCTTGGCACGTGCAAACTCTTCGCTTTTTCAGTTGCCCTAGTAGACAGTAGTGAAACGATGATGTTAGTGACTTTTCCAACAAATGCATGCATGGGTGAAATAAAACTTATGAAAATTGTAGTTTGAAAATTCTAAAATTAAAAGGAAAGTGTCAACATGAAATTTAGAATTAAGAACCTTTTATTTTAATCATTTATTGTTAGTACATACATTTTTATTTGTTGATGGCAGCCCAAATTAAACCGGCACACACTTTGACAATGTCTTAATTAACAGATGGATTCTATCAAAGAGTAAAGAAACTATATAGGGAAATCATTCCTCTGTCAAATATGGTAACTGTTGACGTCAATAAATATTTCATTAAAGGGTCTAGAAATCTTAAGGATGATTTCAAAATTGCAGGAACCGTTTCCATCCCGTTTTGACTGACCGTCCTGATTCCCAAACTATACTGGAAAGAGCTAATTAGAGAATGAAACTTATTTAGCTGACCATGTGATTGGGCATCAGCTTAATAGACGGCATAGACGCCGAGCCAGTTTCGTCCAGATAAATGCTCAAATACCACAGTAATTCAGTTACCCACCAAGGACATGTCAGATTTACTTTTATATGGATTAGGAATTTAGCAACTTAAACAGGCTCGCTCTTATTATTATGGGGAACAAAATTTGGCCGAACGATACTTTTATTGTAGAAGTAAGTCAAGATTTACAACTAAACATTCCAGGCATTTCGTCATCACATGAGGCAGCTTTGATCAGAGGACGAATAAAGTCACGCCATTATAGTAATAGAGTGTATTACACTGATTACACACATATATTTGTGCATATTTGGGAAAAGGACTGTAGGAAGCAGTGCTCATGTGATGACAATTGTCTGGTATCTCGGATGCGCTCGGCATCAAAATGATATAACTCCACCTGCTCAGTTTCTCTACAATGTTTTAATAAAAGAAGACATTGAAATTGAAGAAAATCAATAAATGAAATACCAAATAACTAAAATAAAAAAAAAATATTTCATAACAAAACTGTAACACTTCCGTCCAATAGAACATTAGTTCAGTTTTTAGATAGGTCCCTATTGTCGAAACTTCGAAAGGCTTTTCATCCACTTCCGATCTCGAAACCAAGTCATTAAAAAGAAATTCTCCGTTATGATTACTTCACTTTTGCTTAGCGTTCTTTCCGTGTTTTAGAAAAAAAATAAGTACAACTTAAAAGTGAAAAATAATATTTTTTTTACAAAAAAAAAACAACCGATTTCCAAAAAAGACTACAAAGTGAAAAATAACTTTAATTTCGGAAGTCGTGAAAAACAACAAAAATGAGAACCCAAAGACACCGACTTCCGAAATTAAAGTTATTTTTCACTTTGTAGTGTCGTTTTTGGAAGTCGGTTGTTTTTTTTTTTTGTAAGATTTTTCGATGCATGATTTAGATTTTTTCAATTTGTGTCGAAATGGGACCACTTTTATTGCTGTTCTTTTGTAGAAGTTCTACTTTTTTAATTTTTTTTTAACTAACCATCAACATTATTTGCAACTAACCATCACTATCATAGACGTCTAAAACATTACTAAATCACAATGTGATGAATTTGAATAAAAGTGAAATCGCAATACCGCCGCGCGGCGCTCGACGAGAATGCAGTTCAGTGCAACCGAGTACCAGGGCAACACGATGCTACAAGAGATCTGAATGCACTTTTCTCTCGCTAACCTATATACATGCATACTAATAATGCTCACATCTATTATAGTAACTTATAAATAACATTTGTACATACACGTGCCGAATATATTAATAGCATCTATGCATATGTTTATGTGTCTATTTATTGTGTATAGGTAAAATGCAATAGTTAAAAAAAAACATTATGAACAAAATATTGTTTATATTCGAACTATTATTAAATAATTCTGTACTTATTAAAAGTAGTGAAAATAAATCCTTCGAAAAAAAATAAAGACTAAATTAAGATGCTTATCTCATCTTAATTTAGTCTATGAAACTTACAACGAAGTGGTATGGTCAATTGGTCATGTCAAGACAAAACGTCGTTTTTCATTCATGCAAGTTGTTTTGAAAAACACTCACTGAATTTCAACGTCCAGGTCGCAGGTGTAAGAACCCAATTTGATTGGCATATCATAACACTCTCTTAAGCAAATATTTTTCTTTATTGTCATTGAGACACTTTATTGTTATTGGGATGAGTTTGAATATGGGAAAGTGTGGGAACAAATCGCACTACACTATCAACAAAACAATGCACGGACATCACCTGCACCGACCGGATGACGATTCAGTATGGAAACTTAGCAAAACTTCTTATTGAATAACATATAATATTGAAATGAGTAGAGCTCTCGCTTTTACTTGTTTCCAAGTCGGTTATTACGCGAGACTGTAGTAGTGAGCGTTAGACGTAATAGGCATTGCTTTCTAAGCAGTGAAGGTGAGGTGCACGCTCGGCGCATTGCTCGCAGTTCAAGTTTAGAGTTGCGCGGGCGCAGCGATAATTGCAGAGATCGTTGCACTTCTAACGCCCTGCGCAGGGGCAACGAACGCACGCAGCTGCCCGGGAAATAGATCCCGTCCGACTATTTCAGAGCATGCTTGCTTAGTTAGATAGCGAGCGCTCCCGTGCCTTGCCTTAACTAACGACTTACCTGTAATGTGAGAAGCCGCCATGAAAAAACCATGACTGAGCTTCGATGAATAAGTAGGGTCGATGGAATATGGTTTACAATTTTAGTTCGTTTAGTGTGATGCTGATATGTTTTAATTGGAATAGTGAAATTTATTTAATCTCGAAAAATTCGCATTTTGAATCGTTAGATACCAGCTCTGCCCAACTCAAAATACATGTTATGTATTTTGCACATGATACAATTAATGAACAAAGATCGTAACGAAATTCTATTAGCCCTCCTTCATACAAATCTAAAATACATGATCGACTCATAACATGCGAAACAATTAAATGGTTTACAATTGATTGCCAATACTTTTTGTATAAGCTCGGCCCACTTAGTAGCGCGAAGTTCATCGGGGCGTTGCACTTTCTGTGCGATTCCTCGGCGCGCGCGCAACCCGGCCGCGAAAGTGATTCATTATGTGATCTGTGCGGTGCAGCGTGCACTTCTATTGTTTGCATTTGCCATTCATATAAATTCTCTAGCGCATCGTATTTCTTATGTCTTGCACAAAAGTCATGCGAGCCTTTTTAATGTTTAATTAATTAGGCAACACTGCATTTAAGTGCTTATTTCAGTATTATTATGGACACTAGTTCATTATTTTATTATGGTTAGTTGGTTGGTACTAATACGTAGAGTACGAATTTAAGAAAATTGTCTTGAAATTATTAAGGTTGCAAACTGACGACAGAATAATAAAAATGTTGGTATCAAAACCTCTATCTACTCTACCGTGTACTTTAATTATCTCGTGGCATTATGCTCCCGATGTGCACACTTTACTGTGTATGTTGACATAAATAATTGATCGACAAAACAGTTTGTTATTCCTTGTGCCAGCATAAAAATCCAAAATGAATGTACAACGTAAGTCAACAACCTTCACCCAAGTACCTGGTTTAGTTAGTGTAGCTAGACTAGCTAGCACAGTATATACGTTATAAAAGTGGTTTGAACGCAGCGGGTTGGGAATGTTAGTAATAGAAAAAAACCTGCAATGTTAGAAGTATCTAAGCAAGTCGGGTGCAGTGGCCGAGCAGTGCCAGTGACCTGCAAGTGAACGCGGCGACGGCGATGAATGCTCTAGAGAACTCGTAGCCAACCGCTACGAAAGTGCTACGAGCGTAGATCACGTCTTGAAAAGTTCGTTTTCTAGGTGAAAATTATTAATGATTAGCTTAAACAATTTTTCTTTCTTTCTTGCATTTAGTCGTGATCAATCGGGGTTAATTTTGTTGTACCCTCGTGCTTTTACGACATACCATAAATGTGGACGATATTGTATCTAAGAAAATACAAATGATTTTGGCGAAATGGGATGTGTCATCTTGTTTTGCTGTAGGAAGAGGGAGAAAACATGACGTGTCTTGATCAATATTGGAAATCCCTGCTGAGCCTGAAACTGCGATGACTCACCGTAACTAACTGAAAAGCTTAGGTTTTCGGGACTTGGGTACAAAGAGTTACCTAATTATTTATAGTATCTATGTTACTGTTAAATAAACGCTAATAATACTGTTATTAAATCTAATATTATTATCCACCTTTTTAAGTTTAAAATTGCCTTTTTGTGAAAACAGTTTGGAAAACCGACGATTGCGAGACCGATCGTAAAATAATGACCACATTGTTGAATTTATAATAGGTGTCATATGCCTTATAAAAACATATGGAATTATGGATTCAGCAAATGGAAGTATGAATTCAGAATTATTTGCGATACAGTGAGCGAAGAATATCGGGTGTCATCGTACGCCACTGACCGACACCTCACAACTCGTTTAAATCGATTATTGATTCGACTCGTACGATTCGACGCTTAGTAAACTAAATAACTAAATATTTAGTTATTATTTGTCTGAGAGATTAAGTATATGAGATTTGAATTATTTTATTAGACTAAACCTATTCGTCGTTTATTTAACAAATTAAACTTTTCGAATGCAGTTATAACTGACTAGAAATTATAACTATCATAAAAGCAGTCAAATAAAATAAATCTTGCTTAGAAAATGGAAGACGTTAGTCGTAATGGAATGCGGCGAATGGTGTAAAATGAGCAGTGAGTATGTTAGGGGTGCATCGACTCCGAGTGGAAAGTGCGAGTGAAAATGTGCAGCTAACCGCGCTGCCTCCGCTGCCCACTGGCCAGGTACTGCCCAGCTAGCATTACCAACAGGTGGCTAATTATTTATCCGGAAAACCTGTCCTAGCCATGCCTAGCCGCCTAGGCTCATACGAGCTTCCTAGCCTACAGCAACACACCTCAGTGTTAATTACACACATTTCCACTTCTCTGTAAACGTCGTCGTCGGTCATTAAATATAGTAAGTACCTACGCCTTTCATTCATAGCTAATTGAGCGAAATGAATTCGTAGCAAATGTTTTATATTTGTAAACGATCCTTTGACGGGCACGATTAAATATTAGTTTATTTGCTAAGAGAAAATGTTAAGCTTCTTTGTTTATTAGAATGTTTTTAAGTGAATTTCAAAGATTCACGCCGCAAAGATAAATATTGGTTCGCAAGAGAATCAGCTTATTTTTGTGATTTTCCTTTGAACACTACAATGAATCGGGTTTTAAATTGTCGCATTGTGACTTTTATTTTCACTTGTGATCCAGTATAAATATTTGAAGCACGTAGATAGGTGGTAGTAAAGATGATAATGGAGCGATGTAGGATGAATTCAGTGGTGCGCTGGCGCGGGCTCGGTCAGTTTTTGCAGTGTGTGTTGCGTTTGCGCATACTGATTCGCGACCCGCGGCCCGCGGCCCTACGGCCGACGAACCGCCCCCCGTACCCCCTTGCGCCCCGCGCGTCCGGCGCTTGACCCCGCGTCCCCGCTGCACGCTGCCCTGGGAAAACTACACCAAAGCTTCACTTACACAGTTTTCTTTCTGTAAAGGGTGCTTAACCAAACACTGTTAAGCAATGCAACAAATTAAAATGTTGTGCTGGTGTTCTGTTATGAATAAATAATAAAATGGCTTCTGCAATAAACTTGGAACTGCAGGAAAAGAGAATCTATCCCCCCCCGCCCACGTGGCGCGGAAATACTAGGAGCTAGAGAGTTTTTATAAAACTTTTGTAGTTCCAGCAGAAAATATTTTTATCATTATAAGTAACCTTTTATTGTAATTCAATTTCAAAAGATTCACTACAAAAAGTTGATTAGGGATATAATGTTGATAGTATGAAAAGCTTCGCTATCAATTAATTTTATATTAATCACAAAAGCTACGAATTTGGGACACAGATCAGGAACAAGATCAATTTATTTTAATCAGTGAGTCATAAGAGCGGAGCGGTAGAATTTTCTACGGAGTTAGGAGCGATCAATGGCGAGTGAAATATCCTCAGAATCCTAACGCTACTACTACGTGTCGAAGTCGATTTCATGTCACGTAGACTTCGGTTTCGGCAAATCTACTGCAAAATGTACATTATATGCTGACTGCATATAATGTACATTTAGAAGTAGATTTTCCAGTTGGCGTACATACACTGTGCTATGGGCATAGTGAATGTACAGCCAACAGCAAAAGTAGATGATCAAAATCAGAAATTCAATTCTAATGAACGGAGTTCGCGTCAGAACTGTGTGGCGTCGAAGTACTACTACTTAGTACTACGTAGAATACTTTTGAATCACTTCGACGCCACACAGTTCTGACGCGAACTCCGTTTATTAGTATTGAATTTCTGACTGTGATCATCTACTTTTGCTGTTGACTGTACAACTGATACCCATTATTAAAGACTAGCCATTTGGGAAAGGCCTTTCAAGGCAGTTCCCCTGTGAATAACGATGTGCTAATTTACTAGTCGATTGATCTATGTCTAGCGGGAACAGAAATGACTTTTGATTTAAAAGAGTGTCCATGGAGTTTCTTGCCCGTTTTTCTCCATAGGAACCTACTACGTTTCGGAATGGGCAACTAGCTTCATCTCTTTCACTGACCGACTCTTTAACAATTCAAAAATTGCCTGTAATTGGTTTAATTTGAATAAATGATTTGAGTTTGAAGTGAGATGTGATAGTAGGGCTGCGACACGGGCGCCCGAGTCGACGTCCGCGGCCAAGGCCCGTCGGTCAGGGACACTCCATCTAACTCGATTATATATACTAACTCGGCGTATTAGAGATAGCTCTACAAGTATTTGCGCTCTTAGCAATACAAATCCGTGTTTCATTATGTATATTTCTAGAGATTTCCTTTCAATCTTGTTATATACAGACTGTGTTATTTTTTGATGAATAGAATTCACGTTCAAAAGAGTTTATTGCTTTCGTAATTAATAACACAGTATTATTTGTTCCTGGTTAAGAATAGCACTGATCGCATTTTGAGACAATGGAGGGCAGAAGAGGTAGTAGGGTCTCTCCCCTTTGTAAGCGTGAAATGTGATTAAAGGATTATGCCAAGCGGGTGGGTGCAACACCTGTGAGTTAACAACGACATAACTATGGTCAACAATCACCAATTTGTCTGGCAAGAGTCGTGATTAACGAGATTATGTTCCCTGTTTTCAGTAGTATGAACGTGACGTACAGAAGTTACATAAACCGTTCCTATTCAAAGACTTTACACAATCAACTAATTGTGCAGATTCCAGGTTTTACCCCCAGTTTCGCTTTTGCCCCGCGCGGGTTCCAAGAATATTGGGATATTATAGCATTCCTATAAGTTGGAGCTTAACGGAGATGAACAAGAAGGCGGGAGCGGTACAGAATTAGAATATTTACTAGAACAACATTTTCTTAGAAAATATTATTTCATCCGCACTATAGAATACTACAATCAATTCTGAACAGATGCTTTCCCGCACAGAAAATTAAATAATCCAAGTTAAAAATATTACTTATTAGTGCGCATGATTCAAAGTTAATTTGAGCCAGTTCGACAATAGTAATTAACAAGTGAACCGATGTTTAAGGTAGGGTCTGCCTGTTAGTGTAGACCTTACATTGTAACTAACTGACGGATACAGACAATTAAAATTGACCCAGCTGTAACTTCGATGTGTACCTACTCGTGGGGTGTACAAGAAAGGATAACCTTGCTACTAGAGAGTAGCAAGGGCCTTTTCGCCTTCACGGTAGAGACCGTGAAGGCGAAAAGGTCACTAACGTATGAGGCTCTGCTGCCCAGTAGAGCAATCTTCGAAATTTTGACAAGAGCGAATTAATCATCGAACATTAGTAATTAGTTAGTCTGGTTCTACAAGAAGTATGCATATATATATACAATATATATATGTGTTATAGGTATAGCTTTAAAGTACTTATTGGTTTGCTTAAAAAATATCGAAACAAATCCGTTGATTTTACGACAATATGCTGAAACTGATTTCATCGGCAGACCAAATGGCACCCCTGGCTCTGTGGAGTACCACATAACATCGTTACACACGTTACTTACTATTCTTACTGATTACGATAACGCTGTTATTATAATACCTACCATAATGGATTATGCATAGAGATAGACTGCCATACCTGTCTACTGAAAATATGCTTAGTTTTGAACGAACGTTTCAGGTCAACACCCAGACACAATAAATTGCAGCACTCAAAGGTTCGTTCTGGCTTTCAATAATTTAGACTAGAAGAAGTTACCTAACTTTTGAATAAATATTCCTCCTTTTTTTTAGAAGTACTTTAACAAAATTGTGCTATTAAAATGATTTCGTATGTAAACATTATCGTTACAAAGAATAATATGCTAACTATAATCGAGCACATTTAGCAATTCCTCTTTCAAATATCACCGAGAATAGCCTTTGAAACGCGGTAAAAGCGTGTTCCGCTGGCTTGCGATGTTGCAGACTTTATTGTAGCCGCGATTACCCTCGGTGAGTCGGTACGTGCAGGCGTATATTTGTGTATGTTCGGTTACACTACACTTTGGTGCGGAAACGAGGTGCGTCGGGCTTCTCCCGTCTGGCCCCACACTACGGAGCCACCCTGTCTGCAAGCACCCCCCGTCTGCCCCCCACACCCAATGTGCACCGGCCCCCACCCCCCCCCCCCCTCTCGGCTGTAATTCACTCTCACTAACCCACTGCAGCACAGTCAATCATGCATATTGTACCTAATTCAAGGATAAACTACAGTGGATCAAGATACAGTGTATGCAAATACGTAATTCCAGTCTGTTTGTCTATATCCAAAGTAATTTGTTCACATGATTGAAAGCGGTAGTTGCGTATTCGGTATACTTTATTCACTCAAAATTATAGACTTCTGTCGCTACAAAAATTATGTATCACAATCACTGAAACAAAATAAAGAAACAGAATAAATGAAAATAATTTAAGAAAAGGTTTTACTTTCTGGCTCTAATTTACGATTATTTAACGAGGCATTAAAGAACGCAAAGCAGAAAATTAATTACAACAGTTATCGTCGTGAATAAATACCAGTCTACAATGTAACAGTAATTCGATAAGTGCACGTAAATGAATGAACACGTAACAACTTTGCGCGTAAAACACTACTCTACAGAAAGCTACAAAGTTTTTGTTCGAACTCGCGACAGTAGAGCACATTATACCGACGTACGAGTAGTATAAAGCGCTTATTTCAAATGCTACGTGAAAACACCTTTTATAATTTTTCATCTCTATTTCCCCAAGTTTTTTGTTCGCATGTCACACCACCGCGTCACTCAAAAGCTTCAGTGTGTTCTCTTTTTATAATGTCTGCAAGTCGGTGATGAAAGCGCCAGGGTAGAGGGGCGGGGTGGCGGGGAGCGAGCGCGGGAGGGGGGCCATGTCGAGGGGAAGTGCCCCCATGTCTAGACTGGGTCGGTAGTTTTCCGGGATTCAGTTGGCTTTGCCTGCAGTCTGCTCACCCACTCACTGCAATGAACCTATATCCATAGATACGTATAGAGCACGTCTGAGGACCCTCGCCGCGTCAGACGCAGTTTTTGTATTATTTGTCTATAACGTAGTTATACTGTGTCGGGGTGGCGGAATATGCGAGTGAGCTCGTCTGCAGGGGATGCTTTGCCTTACAACAATCGATATCGTTCGTTTTAAAAAAATATGTTGCGTAACATGATTAGGTGTCTCGAATTTCCTCAAAGTTACCTTATTTTACGTATTTAAAGGGAAAGCTTTTTTGACCGACGCTAAAGCTTTTCGAGAAAACTTGCACTTTAAAGAGTTTTGTAATTGTTAAATAATTCATACGCTATTTTGGATGATAAATCAGGCCTATTTGACCCTTTGTTATTTCAAGTTTCGGCGAAATAAATGTGCTTCACCTTTTAAAAATATTTTTGTAGGACTTTTTTCATGGTCTTAGCTATACAACGCTTACGTGAGTCAGATTAACAATATTTGAAGATACAAATAAAATAACACACAAGGTACATTTTGCATACAAATACTTAGGAACTTTTGCTTTAATTATCAGTTTTAATTATCAATTACGATAACTATAAAAACAATATAAGTGTCAAAACATATAACAAAAATAAAACTAAGCATATTTTTCTTGGTTATTAGAGTCCCAAAATACTTACAAAATTTTCAACGGAAAATCTCCATTGTTTATCTTTCACCAAAGGTTTTTGGAAGAAAAACTTTGGTGTTAGTTAATAATCTTAATAAAAGTTTGCCTTGTCACTTCATTCTAGCGTTTTACGTTCCCACTCAATCCAGTTTTTATTGGGCCCAAAATCACCTGTATCCTAATTTGAGGGTACGTAGGTACTACGTCGGCACAGCACTTTTATATTCGCTACTCGCTGTCTAATTTCTTCTTCTTTATTATCAAGCCGTGCGCTCGATGGGATTATAACCCATGGGAAAAAACCGGTCAACTGCGAGTCGGACTCGCGCACCGAGGGTTCCGTACAAATTTTTAGGTATGCAACTACAAATTTACGGTTTTCGGATTTTTCCCTTTACTTGTGCTTATGACATTGCTTCTTTCCAAATTTCATGATTGTATGTTAACGGGAAGTACCCTATAGGCTTTGATTCCCTTGCGAGTGTCATAATATATGGCATAAATGGAACATAAACGCCCGTATCTTTTGATTGCGTTGACTTAGGTTTGATTTTTTTTTTACTGCTTCAAGGGATTGCAGACCTGAGTCATAATCATAATCAGCCTATAAAAGTTCCCACTGCCGGGACACAGGCCTCCTCTCTGTGAGAGGGAGTGGGCCGTAATCCACCACGCGGGCCCAGTGCGGGTTAGTAGATGTCGCATGTCTTCGAATTTTTGGTTCTAGGACATGCCGGTTTCCTCACGATGTTTTCCTTCACCGTTAGACCTGAGTATTTGATGTTAATTTCAACTTGATAACTATACGCGTTCCTGAGAAAAAGGGTCTTGACAGACGGACAGACAGACGGACAACGAAGTGATCTTATTTATTTATTTATTGGTCTACTAACGATTGTTTACACAAGTTATGGGCTGTATGCCCAAACAAGCAAAAACAGATAAACAATGGTGTACAATCACTTATAGGTAATCTCAGCATGCAAAACGAAAGTTGTACGTACGATAGAGAAAAAAATTAAAAGAAAACTACCCTAATTTATATCAACCACTAGTATCCAAATTGTTACATGAAATTTAGATCCTGAAACAGAGAACAATGAAGAAGAGATATAAAAAGGTAAATTAATCCATAACTAGGTTTTTCAAAGTCTTCGCTTTTACACTGTATAGTGAGTGAAAGTGCAAGTCGATTAGAGCGCTACATTCATTAATTGTCTCGCGACAGGGGAACTAGCGCCCAAGACTGTTCGTCGGAGCGGTGGACAGAGTAGCGTGATCTTATAAGGGTTCCGTTTTTCCTTTTGAGGTACGGAACCCTAAAAATGACGAACTTTCATACAAACTTTTAGCCCCTATTTAAACCCTATAAGGGGTGTTTTTCAAAAATCGTTCCTTTGTTCTCACTTTCGGTATTTATAAGGAACAATTGTGCATTTCATGCTTCTAGACCCAGTGGTTTAGGTTCTGCGGTGTATGTTAGTAAATGAATATAAGATTTTTTTATTATGTAGATTCAGATTATCGGTTAATGAGATGTTAACCGATGTTTTCGAACTCACAGAATAATCTAAATGTATTGATAAATAAGAATTTGAACGACGCATTTAACGTAAAAGCAAATATACAAAGACTTTAAATGGGACCTGTAAAACTAACAAGTTAAGACTAAGATCTTGGGGCCTAAAAAGGCCAGTTTGGCAGAATCATAAAAGGATAATATAATGGACAGTTAACTGTTAAGTTAATCGTATCAAATCCCATTGGTGAAGCATTTTTCAGTATTTTTTTTTGTCTGTGCTAAAGTACCAATCTATCCAATCCAATCCCAATCTCTTTGATAGTACCTACGTAGTGCAGCGAAAAAAAGAAAAACACGGACTGTCTTCGCCATATTATAATTCATTAGCTTCTGCCCGCGACTTCGTCCGCGTGAAATTTCTTGTACCCCCACCCCGTCGCAACACTTCGTATTCGCTTAGCGTTCATTCTGAATTTTTTTCTTTTTGCTGGGCTCTTAAGGGTCATAGCGTGATATTAAATAGCCTATAGCCTTCCTCAAGAATTGGGCTATCAAATGCGGTAGTTCCAGAGATTATCGCCTTGAAACAAACAAACTCTTCAACTTTATTATTAGTATAGATAATGTTATTATCCTTAAAAGATTCTCCAAAGTGGCCTTTTTAGGCCCCCTTATCTCTGTACGTTTCACTTACAGCGGATATAGCCATAAACTTAACGAAACATAATGTTTAGCACAACAATGTGTCAATAGTCGACCTTACATCGATGATAACAATTCGAATTTAACTGGCGCCTTTATTTCGTTGCAGTGAAGGGTGCTTCTCGTAATTCAAAGTGCGGTTAACAGTTATATGTAGGATCTATTGAGTCTTCTACTAACCTGATATGTATACAAAGCCTGTTCCATGGAAGCGTTATCGATGATCGAGTAACATGGCGTCCGCTGCGGTTCTCGGGAGGCGCAGCCGCAGGTCCTATTCCAACCTAAACAAGTCATTGACGGTTCGTCTATGAATTAACAACAATAGGCAGTTTCCTTGTAACAGGCCTTTGTGATATTGAACTATATGCGTATAAATAAGCGTAGATCGAGCTTGTAATAAAAGTGTAAGGTGCATAAACGTTATATAGGCTTAGGGTGTGGTCACATTAGCAGTGTGCCAGTTAGTTCGGAGGTCGAGGAGTAGATGTCATCACTCGGTTTTAGACTTGCTTCTTCTATTCCTGTACTGAGCTATTAACAAAAAATTATGTTTTCTTTATCGCATGTTGTTTTGTTTTGGTGTTGAATGAATATTGGAATAATATTATTCTTATGCCTCTTACAATATTTCACTTTAGCTGCAATTCTTGGAAATCACCTCTCACCACGCCAATGTGAACGGAGTCTTAATATTAAAGTTACTACTCAAACACAATAAGGTCTTAAAATGGTTCTCTAGACATGTTTACAAAAAGCTCAATAAACACGTACCTAGTAAAAAGCGGAGTAAGTATAAGCACACAATGAGAAGAAAACGAATTCTTAAGTAATGGCTGTTCAACATACATGCAGCAGTCAACAATACGAATACCTAGTGGAGTAACAAAGAATAATCCGAGTGCATACTAACCTAATTATAGATTCCAAGTTGTGTTGCAAGTGGGGACGAAATGCCTGTCTCTCTCGAAATAGTGAAGCTAATTACGTTTCGTAACTGCGGCCTGAAGGGTCGTGTAGATCGAGGTGCCTATATTTAGTGTGGCGTGCAGGGGGCGCGGGGGCGCGTAGGCGCGGAAGGGCGCGCGGTGGCGCCGGTGACGCGGAAGCGTAGGGCGGGCGGAGGGCGTTGACCGTGAACGTGGGGCGGCATCGATCCGG
The DNA here is from genome assembly GCA_963082905.1 of Oligia fasciuncula. NCBI lineage: Eukaryota > Metazoa > Arthropoda > Insecta > Lepidoptera > Noctuidae > Oligia > Oligia fasciuncula. The sequence continues at coordinate 10,848,301 of OY720393.1, read as the reverse complement.
GCGGCCATACCCTCGCGCAACGGAAAGTGTGTGCCAAGCATGCTACAACTACGACACCGTTGCATTACAACACTAAGTAATCGACGAATTGTTGAAGAAAGCTTAAATATATTAGACTAGCTTTTGCTCGCGGCTTGGTGGTCGGAAATAATCTCACAGGGACGTACTACCGAGACAAAAAGATATCCTATGTCCTAATCCTAACCCAGGTCATGGTCTACCTAGTTTCCAATTTACATAAATAAATATAATTTAAACCTGTGTGTTTACTCGTTACCTGTATCAAATTTCACGAAAATCCGTTCAACAGTTATGCCATGTAAAGGTATCAGACAGACAGACAGACAAACAGTGTTACTTTCGTTGTTAATACTATTAGTAGGGATTGATTTTTCTTTACATTCAAAGTTCACGACTCGTACTGTGTGGCCAGGTTCATGTGCAACAAAACTCCAAACCGAGTAGATCCTAAGTGCATCGTACCCAGACACCAAACACTTGTGTTATTTATATAATTTGGATTGTAAAGTAGTCCATTCTAAATGTAGGTATGAGAGCACGTGGTCGGCGTTCGCCCAGTTTCCTCTAAGGAGCTTCCAGTGAATAATCTCGACGTGTCGATTACGGAAGCTTTGCGGGCGATGATGTAGGTAACCGCAAAAGGAGTATTTATAATTATTAGGTTATAACCATAACAATTGACCTTCAGTGTCTATAGGAGAACCTTACCGTTTATCCTTTAATTACTTAAAACGTTAGGTAGTTTACTCACCACGCAATGTTATTGTTAAGTCAAGACGAGGCTAACGAAAATCGGGTCCATTCTATATTTAAAAATGCTTTCTAAAAGTACCTACGATTTTTTTTTGTTTCAAGAAGCCCTATGTCATCTAATTATTACGTAACAATTATAACAATCCAAGAAAATTAAAGTACCTTTATTGTGTGTATTTCAAACGTATTTTATTATTCCGGACTATTACGACACAACATCCGTGCAGACGTGGAATAAACTTGAGCCCTCCTTGCGTCTATCCCTTCGATCTAATAACGAAATAAAAGTTAGTAGGGTGCCCTGGTCACGAGGGTAGATTGCTTATAGCCAAGATACACGAAGATATATATGAGAAGGGGGCTGAAGCGGTGTTTGTGGAGAGCAGTGTGCGTGCCGCGAGCTGTTTCCAGGCGTACAAACATTATCACGATAATATTCATGAAGTAATTTTGGAACAGAAATTGCATTTCCTTAAAACAATACTTAATTTTAATCGTTCGTAAGCATAATATTTATAATTCCGTTGCGAGCGAGCTTAGGGGTGGGTTATTATTAACCACAAAAGAATATTACTCCAGTTACATCATATTTTTGTTTCAAGGGAAACGGGAACATTTTTATAAATAGATCAGCACAATTATTAGGGGAAGGTTTTAAATGAAATAATGTTAGCTACAACAGTAGGAAAAATAACATCAAAAGAAATTGACCTCCGGGAAATCCGACGGAAAACCCCGCTGAGCAACAGCCAGCCTAAAAATACAGTGTATTTAAATATTGACGTTTATAGGTATCGAGTAGCAATAACGCGTATGCAATGGGGGGGTTGGGGTGGGGAGTTGAATGTCGGGCAAGGGCGGCATGAGTCACTTCACGGTCGATCAATACTGCACGGGAATGCGTGGCGGGCCCCGCCGAAGAACCCCCCAAAGCGACTGCACTCCGGAATTAATTCGATGCCATTACTTCCCCAATTCCGGCTAGTTCACTGTCACAATCACAGGGCATGTAATATAACGTAGTTACGTTATGTTTTACAGAGACTGCATGGATGTAATGGTTAATAAAAGAGGTCGATTAATTCTTAACATCTGTACATAACAAGTAAAAATACAATTCGTATACATTCGCCCCCACTAAATATAAAGTGCGTATTCAAATTGCATTTGTCCAATTGTCTATTAATGCCAATTAGTGAGCTGAAAATTGAAAAATCAATAAAACAGTAATAAAGTTGGTTTGGTTCTAAATTGGCTAAAACAATGTGACCGGAATGACTTTAAGATCGAATGATAAGTTATAGCGTCCTCTGCTGGCACTACTTATTAGCAAATGTAAAATCCCAAAAACAATGTCACCGACTATTATTTTTAAGGGGACAGAGAATAAACACAGAATCTAAGAAAAATACAAAAAGTGAACATTCTTCGATTGACGTCAGGAGTATGACGCTCATGGTTATTACAGGAATTTCGCAGGAATAGAATCTTTGTTACCTACCTGTCGAAAAAATACCTTCACTTTAGAATTAACCTCAGTATTCTATTAAAAATACCAGTGTTTGATATAGAAGATTACAAACACAGCTCTGTATAAGTAGACAGTTTTCTTTCAAATCAGACTCGTTAAGGAAAGTGTTTTTAGAGCTAAGACTGCTTTTTCCTATAGTAACTTACAAACCATCAAGCAGCATTACGTGATTCCGGATTAATACAATTATTTGAAGCATCGAAATTTCAGCCCATTTCAGGGAATACTATGTGGAGTTAGATGTTGGCGGAAGTTCGCTGGAAACTTGCCACTTGGCGATAAACACCATTGTAAATATAGGTAAGAACAAATACCTACATTAAATAACGGTTGGTTCCTAGTACTCGTCGAATTTGTTTAAATTTTATTAATAAAGTTTGTCATAATTTATTTACAAATATTAATATGTACCTACGTAATTTAAATAGTCTTTTAAAAAAATCTTATAGTTTGATACTTGTGAAAAAGTCAGGACAGTAGGGATCGCAATCAACCTGCATAAAATCATACCTCGACTCCAACTGGTACTTTGAAGCTTGAAGGGTAAAAGAGAGTTCAAAAATATATTAGTTCTCCCGGAACAGGGGGCCTAAATAGGCCACTTTGGAGAATCATAAAAGGATAACATTATGAATCATAATATGGCGAAGACAGTCCGTGTTTTTCTTTTTTTCTCTGCACCACGTACCTATAATCAAATAGATTGGGATTGGATTGGATTGATTGGTATTTTGGCACAGACAAAAAAAAAATAACTGAAAAATGCTTCACCAATGGGTTTTCATACGATTAACTTAAGAGATCAGAGAGAGATGAATTCTGCCAAAGTGGCCTTTTTAGGCCCCCAGATCACCGATTTTTTTTTTAATCTTGTTTTTATTTGGTACGAATTACCTGGCCAGTCTGTCACATGAGAATAGACAATAATTTATAAAAACGGGGGGTTTGCTATAATATAGTATCTTCTAGCACAAAATACATAACTCATCGTAGTGTTTTTGTTTGTAAGAATGTTACAAAGATACAATATCTTTATGTCTATTTACTTCACCTATAGAACTGCGTTATTACCTTAAACGTACTTTGAATGTAATTGGTTTGTGATAACTCTTAGATCTATCATTAGGTCATATCAACATCGACAGTAGTTACTGTGTTGTGTACATTCGACTTCACTTGTTTACGTGAAGACGAATGTGTGCTTAATTATAATATCATATCAACAGCTACCTACTTTAAAACCATGTCCTATCCCAATAGTATACAATAGCATTATTATAGTGAATGGAAACTAACAAGACTACTATACATGCATTATGTACCATGTCCAATTACCTAAGCCTGAAAAATCTATATAGTATGTAGTACAATAATTAATTAAAGTCGTCATCATTTAATTACACGTCCATTATATTAAATATACGTGCATAAATTAGAAAAGTGGCGCGTCGTCTCAAAAATTTAGACAATCTTTTCTGGGAGTTCGTAACAATTAATTTTAAAACCAAAGTTATAACTAACAAGTTCATACGAAAATAATGTTGTATGTAAATTTTTCCATTGTTAGCTACCTATTGTAAGCAAATAAAATAATAATGTAAATTGCGAGGGCCATTTCTGTAATATAGTTAGTTTCGTGAGCGTTGATTTGGTTCTCGTGAGCCACTATGTGGAACATTTTTCGCGTCTAGTTACCTACGTCGTTGCTCGTAATTATAGCATAGTTTAAAGAAAAATCACCTCTACAGTATATTCGTTCGTCCGGCGATCCGCCATAATGTTTGCGTGTGTTTTGTGGCATTGAGCACTAATAATAATCGGTGAACTTGACATTGAGAACGGAGGCTCGTCATCGTAACAAGATGCTCCATCTCTTCCGCACCATATTGAAATGCTGATGTTGAAAAAGGATGGCTAATATTATCTTCTGTGTTCGCGAGTGTTTGTAGGTCAGTCGTGTATTTGTTCCGGACGATAGTCCGAAAGTCGGCTGGAGGTTACATTACGTAGTTATTTAAGTTAGAACTCAGCACACAATGTGTGCAAATTATCAACACAGCTAAAATCTGCTAAATCAGACCATTCTCGTGACGGAAATTGTTTTAGTCATTGGTTTTAGTTGTGTCATCACCTAGAGCCCTCTTTGCCCGCTTTGTACTTTAACGTGTATACGATAATAATAAACGTATTTTTGTAACATTGTACAACAAAAGAATAGTGATCTAACTAATCATTAAATATAATTACATCCGTCTATGCTCTATGGGAACAGTGTAAGTATAAGTAAGTATTTAAATTAGTAGCATTATCACTCCTGATTTTCTTTCTAGTAACTTCTGTGGGAACTAAAACGATAAAAGCTTTGAAAGAAACAACTCATTACGTAAATGACCTATTCTAAAAAGTTTTTGCGCTATTTAGCTTACAAAAGTTTTTCACTTCGCGCTAAAACGAAACTTGCGATTGTTGTGAAAAGCGGTATCTAGTAGCGTTTCCAAGGCCTTCTTGCACGCGTTAACCCTATATAGCCTACGTTGTTTCGGAAAATTCCGCTAGATGGCGCTGCTTGAAGGCTGCTCGCAACTTAAAGTTTCAAATGAATCTTCAAAGATGGCGCTACTTAACGCGACTGTAGTACATTTTATAAAATAAAAGAAAGCCGTTTTTAGTAATTATTAGCATCTATTATTTTTTACTCGTATTCAGAATACGATACAGGGGAAGGGTTAGGTCTTGCATTGGAGAAGGTTTTTTTGACGATAGGTATTTTGGTTGCAAATACTGGAAAATGTAATACTTGTTTATGCACAGTTCTGTTAATTATTTATTCTTAGTCTTTTGACCATAGTAGGTACTATTTATTATTTTTTTCAAACATGTCTTTGCGACTTATTAAATTTAAGAGCGGAAGCTTCACGGAATTATTTCGGAATATCGAATTCAGACCTTTACAGACTAAGAAAATTCAAAGATGTTATTGCTGAAATTACTGCAATATTTTAACAACAATCTGACGTCCTACTCGACGCTCACATGTAACATCGATACTGCACTCTATCGGACGACGCCCTCTAAAGCAATTGTTATTAAATTATGTGGGTTATAAATCCGGATCGATACCTATAAACAAATAAAACGGCTGGCTACGTCAGCGGTGCGATGTGTTGCGTGTTCGAACGGCACGTAGAAATGCGTCACTCACTCGCGGTCGTCGCTCCCCATATAACAAATGACGTTCTGACTCATACCCAACGTTATGGGTATTTTTGTATAACGTTAAACAACCTTTTTTATTTTTAGTCTCTGAATTTAAATGTAAATGTGAAACAGCCAGGATTTTATTTGATTTGTTATTTTTACGTGGGTTTTCATAGCACAGGAATGCGCAGATTATCATAACAAAACAAAACTTATGATTACAGTTCTGATACACTAGTAATCACTTGCCACCTTTGGCTTGCACATCCCACAGGTTTCCACGCTTATCTCGGATTAACATAGAAATGATCAGCATCTCCTCCCGTGTGGTAAGCTTGTGAGTCTGTGACCGATTAACGGATACGCACAACACGTGGGCTCACAATCCCCAAAGGCCAGCCAACTGAAATTGTGTAATGTTCTAGAAGGAAGATAATCTACTTTATTTCACTATTTAAAAAACTTACATTGTTTAGATTACAAAGGTACAGCAAGCTACAACTCTTATGCATTCAACTGTTTTTATTGTCTTTCCGTAGAACTAACATAATTGATTATTTTACCTGCTTAGGTAGAAGTTAATTGGTCGGAAAATGGATATCTATTGAAATTGCGTCTGAAAATAGACAAACTATGATCATAAAATATCTGAGTAGGTACCTATCACAAAGAAAGAAACCATGAACATAGGTAGGTAAGTTTAATACCTGCACATTCCTACGCCTTACCTACTTATAAACTACAAATCAGTATTCCAGAACCTTCAGTTCTAAAGTTCTTAAGACGGAGTCAACGGAGACTGTTATAAGGTCACACAATCTAAGTTGCAAGCACAAACTAAACAGCCGCCTAAGTGGTAGCTAAAGTACCTTGGTAACCCCGTGAATTCTTGCGATCTCTTTTTCTTAATGGATTTTTAATAGAATATAATAATGATGCCTATCGGTCTTCATTGCATCGTGCACGAGCACTTCAACTTTGAACACGCAAATTGCACGGGAAAGTAACAAATTCACTGGTTTTCTTTTTTAATCAGACAACAGTTTAAATAAATTACTTATATTATCTTAATAAACTTTTTTTTCATTAAAGTATGTAACTAACTATACGAACAATATTGTACAAAAAACAATTTGATATTTGCTACGACAGGGCTACGCCTGCTACGACGCCATTTAGTTCTGCTACGACGCCATTAGTTCTGCTACTCGCCAACAGATGGCACTACTTGTTGTTTTCGCTTGAAGAGTTAAATCATGGATGCGTCGAGAACAAGTCCAAAATATTGTGTGTTAGTCAGACAAAATAAATGTCTTCAGGATATATTTCTGCTCCAAATTTACTATAATCTCTTACTATAAGTCTTACTATCCGTAAGTAGTTTTAGAATCTCGTGTGTAGTTCTTCAACTGGACAGGTTTTGTGATTAAATAGTAATAGATCATCGATTTAATTCTTATTTAGATAATAATAATAGAAAAAATACATTAAACAAATATTTAAGCCTACTGAGCCCTAACCCTAGTAAATAACTGCAAATCTATATGAGCTCTTTTAATTTCATGTAAATACCAATACCGTTAATTTAAGGCCGTACAAACAAAGGTGTGATAATCCTTAAGACCTTCAAACATAATATCGATATGACAGCAATGTAATAAAATAAAGTAGTTTGTCGGAGAAGGGCGGGCGATATCGTAACTGTAGCCAGCGATAGCGGAGTCGGTCGCAGCGCAACCTTGCAGAGTTTGTTGCTCCTGCAAGGCGACCCAGGGGGGCAGAGCGGCGGGGGGGAGGGGCGAGGTGACCATCTAACCTCCAGTGACACGGTCTAACTAAACCACAGATAAACAACAACAGTATGACAATCTAATTTACCAACTCTTACTCTTAATTAAGCTACTATTACAAATTAAACTTACGCAATCATATTACTATTCGCGGCATTATTTTTAAAGTAGGTATTTAACAAATTCTCGTTGAAATCTTTGGCTCTACTGTATTTTCCAAACAGTGACACTACATTTAGACTAAGCTATACATGCATAACATGGCAGCGTATATGGTATCTCATTAAATAATTAAGCTATCACAAATATTGATTGACCGATTGTCAGGCTTGCGTTTTTATTATTTATAACGTTGAGTTTCTGAGGATACACAGTTCGTTACAAGTTGATGTTTCATTAATGATAAGCATGTTTACTATATTTCTACATACTCGGGCCGATCGTCAGCTTATGTCCTTTATCTATGTGTGCCTATGTAGGTACTGAGTATCCTTCACACCATATCGAAAGTAACAACAAGGTTTCCAGCAACACTAACATCAGAAACAGTTTTTTGTTCTTGTAGGTAACGCAAGTGCGTGCTTCATTACGCTAATTTCAAGATTAATGCTGTTTGAAAACATAATGAGATAATTACTTAACTATCGACCAGAATTATCGTTTATTCTTGATGAAGTTTATTGTCCCAAATACAGGTTGTTTACTTTTCCACACATGTATTGTATTGATGAATTATCCATCACAATATATGCACATTGTTTATTAGAGAAGAATGTTTGTGCACCCGTACACGACCGCTCGCTGATATTGGTTTCCAAGCGTAGTTTTCTATTTATTGTTGAGCAGGTAAAGCTTTGTTCGTAATGTTAATATTAACGAAAACAATTTTTCACCTGTTGAGTTGAATGTTTTCCACGTTACCATAACAATACTTTTCAATCAGAAGCCGTGTGCTAGTCCTCGCTGAGCTTGATCTAACAAAGGTCTTTCTTCATAATAGTTTGTCCACCCACGGCCGTCACGGTTGCGTCTCTATTGGTGGCCTGTCCTAGTTTTTAAAGCAAGAACTTAAGCTAAGATTACTCCACCGTCCTCGAAGCTGTGTCTACAGCTGTTTACGTATCCGACGACTTCTTGACCTATATACCAATACAATCGTATTATTCATGAGCCTGTCACTCGATTGCCTTTGTCGCACATAATAACACAGTCCTGTATAAAATATATACTTGTTTTACAGCACCATAACAATATTGTGACCTATAAAAGTGAGCATGTAACGAAGTCGGAAGAGCTTAACACGAATCCGAACTGACGGAGCGTATTTTGGACGGAATTATTTCGTTAGAGTAAAATAGGTTACGATAAGAAAGGTTCCTTTCTGTCATTTTGGGATTAGCTCTATGATGAGACTGGAACGTGCAAATTATACGGCTATTTTTTTAAATGATTAATTCTTAATCATTGAGTAAGGGAACTTTGAAAACTCGATAAAGATTAAAATCACTATAATTATATTCACTATGTGATTGACGACAAACGTCACAGTATTATTATAATATAACAGAGGTAGGAATATTTTGTTGAGATCTATTTTAGGATAGCGAGTGTTTGTGATGCGCAAATATCGTCGTGTGCAGCGTCTCCCGATGACCTATATGTATACATTTATGAAGCTTTGCCTACATGACCCGACTCATGTCGATTGTGCTAATCACTTTGACGTTATTATTTCTATGCAAATTAATGAATATTCACGCATTTAGGCATCCGTCTATTAACCCACAATACGTTAGCAGACGACAAGATAATATGACATTGACGCGCTTACTTCATATCTCTTACGTCATTCCCCCATCACTTTGCTGTAAAAATCCCCGACACTAAAATTTTTATACATTTATATTAACTGAAAAAGGCGGCCAAACGATAAATATCAAGCTTAATAATGATGATATTAATGATAAGTATTTAATTAGGGTTTATTGCAATTACAATTCAATAACAATAGTGACTGGTATAACGAAGGTATTTAAAGGCTAATACCAGTAGGTATGTATTAGCAACGCAGTGCAAATTCGGTCAATGCTATTCAAATTCATATTGCTGTACTACATTAATTATGTCCGTCTCTATAGAAATAAGAATTGAAAGGATTAGGTATTTATTTTAACCTGAAATTAGAATGGTCGTTCTGCTAAACATCGAAGCGGAACATTCCAGAAAGAAAACTGTGATTTAGAGCACAAATTGTTTCACAGTTTAGCCAACTTTGTTCTAAAAGCATCGGTTTATTATATTTTAGAGTGGTCCATTATAATGCTGGATGCATTACAGTGCAGGAGCGTGTCGAATCTCGCGAGGGCGATAATTGCGAAGGTCGCGTAGCAGCTGGATGTAGCATCACACGCCCGACTCCTCCATGTGCTATCACTAGATAGGTGCTTCGTTACGATATATCGAGAAATGCGCAGTTTAAGCTAAAACGTAACGTAAAGCGATAAGCGAAAGGTAGTATTTACATTAACGCTTGCCTCGGTCGGTGGCCTTACCTCGTTAGAGTTCATGCACCCGCGCGAAACTAGGGCACGTACCGCGTGCTCCCCCCTCCACTCTCGCCGCCTCCCCCCCGCCGTCGTCCCGTTACCTACCACTAACTTTTCATTGAATTGTTTCTATTGCTTGCTTCAGAAATATACTAAAATAAATGCAAAAACACTTTATTAACATTTACTGGTGTACATAGCTCACAGTATTTAGCTAACTGCTCCATTCTTTGTTTGTGTTGGAACCATGTTAATAATAAGTTTAAGGTCATTATATGGTCGGGTAATAAAGCGCTTGTTAACTGTCGCTACATAAATTCATCGGCGATTAAATCATTGTTTGTGGTTACTTTAGTGTAGAGAAAGATTAATATAATGTGGAAATATCTAGTCGAGCGATGAGTAGACGTAAGTAAGTGGTAGTGGAAGAGAAATGCTGTCACCGTGCCGAGGCGAGTGAACCAGTATTGCGCGGTACAAGAGTTGCGCAAGCGCAGCCCGAGAAAGTGCGAGTAAAAGTTGACGCAACCCACGTCACACGCCGCTCGCCTTGCCACGTCACACATATACATGGCTCATGTATAGCAGCTGTATGTGTGAGTGTAGTTATGTATACGTACATAAGTGTCATGCACTGACGACACTTGATTACAATCGAACGTGTTATACAATGCCTTTAATAATAAACTTTGTTACGAAGACGTTGCCACACGTAAGAACGTCGGGGGTGCGTTTTCATAACACTTATTGAGATAAATGACAAGCTAATGTGTCTCGCACTGTGATCGCTTTAAGTTCTAGTAATTATTCAAAAACAATGAAACAATCTTGTTACACGACAGAAAAGCTGCAACTACGAGTATACTATGTGCATACGCGTACACACTTGCATTATAATATGTTTGTCTTGCGTGGATTCATTGATGCAGTTATGTGCTTGAGGAATGTATAATTATATGACATCTATTAACCAACCAAATTCTTAATATTGGTAACTAACATTGCAAAATTTATAGATTTTTTAAATAACAGAAATTATCTGTACTCTATTTTGAGTGCGTCACAGTTCACAGATTTACAGCATATAAAAATATTGTTTATTACCATTAACTAATTTAATATGCAGTGACGAACCTCGTATTTATCTTGACATATATGCACTTGAAAGTTATGTATGACTAATAAAATAACCTTTAGCGAGGCTTTTTCAAGTCTCTTAAGTCATAAAAAATATTTATTGAAAAGATTTTATAAACAGTTTTGCTGTAACTCTTAAAAAAATCTATGAATTGTAGGTAAATTGGAGTAATTTTCAACGTTGAGTGAGGATCTTTATAGGGAGGTGAGGGGAAGAAGCGGTGCGCGCGAGGGGAGCGCACCGTGGCGACAGAAATAGGGCGCGGAGGACAGAGCAAGGCTGCCCTGGTTGTCGGCCGTCGACCCGCGCCCGTACCTACGAGTACGTAGAAGATATAGCACTACTGTGTGCGTAGCGCTACGAGCTACTACGGACTACGAGCCGTGTGCGCCGCCTGACGTGCCGACGTACTATCGCCCCGATAGGGATGCACCGCTTAATCTACGTTACGTACACGACTTGTTTGTTACGATCTATTAATGTGTTACGTCGAATTCATAGGGTTGCGTTCAGATATGTCTGTATCTTTTTAATATATTAAAGAAAAAATAAGTACCTAAATTTATTTTCATTAAAAACGTAAAAAGAGTCCTTTAAAAATGTATAAATGCTAAACTAAAATAAAAGGTTTCCACTATATTTTTGTAGCGCCATCTATCGTAGAATAGAATAACTTTAGTTTATAACGAGAGTCGTGAAGCCGTTCGCACCGCGCGCCCCGCTCCTCCCCCCGCGATAAGGGCACGAGTTCGTTGCCCCGATAGAGACTGACCTCAAAAACGAGGACACTGCAAAATTAGGACGATGACAACGTAATGACTCGAGCTCCAGCTCACTCCATACGAGTTTCAACCTAAAAATCATTCGTATAAGAAACAACTTTGTTTAATCTGACATATTGAACTACATGTATTTGATCAATTAGGCAAATACGCTGACTTTAACAGCAGCGAGCTAGCTCGAAGTGTTTTACTGTACGATAATAATAGGTTCAGGTTATTACGGGAATTCAAATATAAGGTAACTGGTGTTTAGTTGACCTGTCGAGTGTGTGTTCTTCTTCTGATTCATGTAGCGTAAAAGTTGATTGAGGAAAATGGAATAATAATTAAATATATATTTCGATTACGAAACATAATAATATTAACGAGGACAAGAACGGGAATAATTATTTGTACATTTAGAACATATGTATAGGTTTATGGAGAGATGGAGGGGTTATGGGAGGTTTTATTATTATTGAGTTTCATAAATTCAGAACTTGACCCAAATCGTAGCGTCACTCAGTTCTGCCTCTCTTCTATATCACAATACATCTACTAATAGATAACTTTTCTTTTGTTACAGGTAAGTGGCAGGTCATTCCTCCGTGCGGTGCTTCTAGACTAGCTCTCGATAAGTTAAGGGGTAACTTGAAAGGTAAGTCGTATATTGGTGACGCATGTATCGAATGACAGCACAAGAACTGTTTCTCTTTTGTGTAAACTGAAAATCTTTCAGTTTAAAACATTATGTTGAGAATTCCAAAAGCATTTAGCGACGTCTCTGCTCTTTATGAAACGGACGATCATGATGTTGTAGGTACCTACATGAAAAAAATTAACATAATCTTTATAAAGTTTGTGATTTCAACACGCTGATAAACGTTAGATAGCCATTGTTTATATTTACTAGCCTTGTAATTACAGTTAATAAACGGCGTAAAACTAATGTTTACCCGATAAATTGACATGACCACGTTTGAAAGTAAACGTAAGAATGTGATGGGGATTATTTTGAAAACGTGAGCTATATAATTATGAAATGTGATAACGATTGCAATGGAAAATAAGTGCAGGATGCATCGCGCGGGCTGGGAGCCGCCGCTAAATATAGTCCGGCCGTCGACCCGCAAATAGGTCGCTCCCTGCGCGCCACTCCATCGCCACACCACCGCCACACCACAGCCGCGCCACCCTCTAATAGTAGCCCGCTTCAAATGCTACCTATTAATTTCTCCGCTCGATTCCATCGTACTTACATTAATCATAATTATGGAGTCAGCTATCTTCTCGCGGTTGTTGATGTTATGTAACAACGTTATTTACAACAACCACTTTCTCCAAGGCAGTGGATAAATCAAATGAGCAATGAAGCTTTATGAGAAATTTACATAAACATGTTGATCATCCACTTGAAGCACTTTTTATCAGATTTCTATTGAATTCCAACAATGTTTTAACTTAGCGTCGCGACCGAAACAAATCAATTTATGTTTTTTTCATTACTCGATGAGTTATGAAAAACTCATGTAAACGACCGAAGGTGCATAGACTGTAAGTGCTTAACCGTTGTAAGACAATAAGTAAACAACATAAATTCCGTGTGAGCAGCCTGCAGCTGTATTGCTACAAGTAGTTACCGGCGGAGTGGTTTCACCTTTTTTCAGCAGTCAACGTTCGTTAATCGTTTGTTTTACGCCCGGTTACTTTTTACGTCCTGTTTGATTTGCATGGTTATCAATCAATCACCTAACTCGTAAACGTGGTCAAAACGACCAATTAGCTGAGAGTTTGTTCACGTAAAGACGAAACGCTCGCAATAAATTGCAACAGCATTTTGGAACTGGCGCACTGCAATACGCATTCATAATAAATTAGTAAGGACACGTCAGCAGTGTGGCGTGGGTGTTGTTGTTTTCCCCATGGTTTATGTTGGCTGAGCTGAGCTCGGCCGGTGCTGGCGGCGCGGGGCGAGCGGGGCGCGGAGCGCAGGGCGGTGTCGCAAGCCGCGGGTGCATGGCCGGCCGTCGGCACCGCGCCGACCCTGACTGACTTATCTTGCGAACGTGCGGCGCGCGCAAATTCTAACGCTGCCTGCTGGCAAATTTAACAGCCCGTGGATTATTGCTGCACGTTGCTTCTCGGCGTGCTACACATGGTGCTATTGAATTCCGCCTCAACCTTTGTAAACATTTGTACCTTGTTATGCCATTTACCAATACAACGGCAACAACATTAAATCGAAACACAGATGTAGTCTTGACTATGTAGCAAGCTAGCACAAATACAATCACAAACCAATGCCACTCCAATCATGTTTACCGTAGTTGATTCAAAATATTTACGTTCGTAGCTCGTTTAATTACAATGTATTACGTACCGGAAACGTGTTGATCATAAAATGTTCACAAAAAGGGCACCGTACCGTAAGGAAATAAATTTTCGGTCCGTGTACTTTTCTGATTGCGCACAATACTGTCCCGTCGTCGTTGAAAGTAAAATCATTAAAGTCGTTGAACTGCAAGCTTATTATAATTTATGTTGTGACCTGTTTTACAACTGCGTTACACCCACCCTTTACAAAACAACAACATTTCCATTTACGGCGACAAATTGTGCGTGAACTGTAATTTGACGGCCGTGATCCTGTTTTGTTTTCTTGAAAGTCTGAGTTGTTCACACATTTCAGCAACAGTAGACAACAAAGGTAACTCTTCGTTGGCTCTCTTATCTTGACACTGAATATAAATGAGCTCACCACTGAAAAATTTGTTAGAAGATTCTAGAATCATTAAACCTTGTTAACTTTACCTAGTTATCTTTTTATAGACTTTCATGGTTATCTTAATAAGATGTTTACATTCCCTTTCTCTTTATCTCATATCTTTGGTAAAATATTCTACAGTTCAAGATCAGAACATGTTTGTAGAAAACCTAATTACTGAATTGCTTGGCGCCAATAACAATGCACTAGGCCACTGAAAGCTAGTTATTAAAGCACAAGGTACAGGCTGTTTGTTTCACCTTGATGTAATGAGTAACAGACATAGGTTGTAGGTATCGGCGTGCGGTAAGAGGCGAGCCTAGGCTGGATCTCAAAGGCAGAGAGGCAGGGAGCGGCCGCGGCCGACTCGGACTTTGTAATACATTCGGCCTAGTCAGCGATCGTTGCCCCGAGTCGCTCGAGGTCGCTGCAGAGCTGCGAGAGACGCCAGCCGAGCGCGCCCGAACACTCACGGAAATTACCGAACGACAAATTGGCGCGGAATTTAAATCCATGACGTTTGTTATCATCCATCATATTAGATTTATTAGTCCAAATACTCGAATTTCATGTAAATGAGTAGGCAGCTTAGTCGTGAGTTAGTAATAATATGTAGTTACTGACTCAAAATCCTAACTAAGTGTTATGGTAGCTTTGTTCCCAGTAGCATGTTTCACGATGCAAGCAGCAAGCATGCAGATCGGCATGGTAAGATACCAAAATCAAACGAACGACTTCAGGTACGTTTAACGTTCCAAATCGCATCGATATTGTTTACAGCTGTTCTTAATTAGGTAATAACTCGTAAACGGGCCGCTCACGTAATCTGCTGGAAGTTTGAAAACAAACAGCAAGACTGTTCGTGCGTATTGTTTGTAATTTCCCTTCAAAAGCAAAAGTTATAACTTATGTAAGTGTTCGGAAAGTTGTCGTGTGACACTTTAACCCAGTGCTGCATATTCCGGAGTGAGTCCAACGCACCCGTTTCGCGCTCATTAGTATGGAGACAGCGGCTCACCACTTTCACTCTCGCCAATAACAAGTGTTACGCAAGCCGCCTCCGTCACCGCCAGCTCTCTATCTCGTCGACTACTATCTCCGACGCGGGCGCATCGGTACCGCCACGCCATCGATAGATTAGCGAGCGCAAAAAATGAGCATAAATTCTCGCAATAATGCTGCAACAGTGACGAGGCAGCGTCAGACGCATCCTCGGGCCTAATGATAGTCTCGGCAGAAATGAAAGTGAATAGTGTTTCGGTTAGTTCATAGTGGGTCAGCGGAGTAGGGCAACGGGGGTCGACGCCCGCGCAGCCTCGCCGGGTGAAAGTGGCCCTCCTCGTCCCCGCGCCCTCCCGCCCTCCCGCTCCTCCAATGCTGAAGGCGCGTCGACGACTTACCTGCGCACGCGCTGCTTTTTGCAACTTGGCCATGGAACCTATTACGATAACTGCGAAATAACGCTCAGGCAGCAAATGTAAATGCATGGCCTTTATTTGTGCTCGATCACACGACATACCTAACAACCGACATGACAAGTATTTGTAAAGCTACTTTGTGTTTTGTGCAAACTAATCATTTTTCAGAGTTTCTACTGAAATCTAAAAACAAAGAGGACAACAAACTTTAAAGTTGTCTTTAAAAGGATAAATTCAACAACGAAAAGCTGCTTTACATTACAACACATGCAATCATAAGTACATAGACCCCATTCTTACTCAGAATGATCAAGGAAAATCCTCTTCGCAGTAAATTAATTCCCACATTCGTAGGTCATACATGTGCAAGCAATAGAGCTTTATCGCTACTAGTAATAAAATAATAAGCTATATTAAGGTTATTCATATTTCAGTCCTCATCGGGAAACAGGTCATTCGTTTTCCTCAAAGTGACATCACCAGCTCAAGCCTCATAATGTAGTTCAGTGGAAACAATGAAAGCGTTTATCGTTGTTCGCGAAGAGCCGTGAGCAATACGCGCGGCTTATGTAACCGGCAGACGGTAGTAACTAGTGATTGAATAGGCCCCATCTTACGTAAATGTAACGTACTTGCTTACATATCAAGTGCCGCTTACGTAAGCATTTACAAATATTTCGCTATGCTATATTTATTGCACGGGACAAGGGGAATGATTCAAGATAAAGCGCAACCCTGTAGGACTTCTAATCGTTCCGTTACAAAATATTATTCTCACTACGAATTGTGGAATCGATACAAAAAAGAAAACCTGTTCAAAGAGATGAAAACTCACATCTGAAACAAATTAAATGAATATCTACCACTTTTAAAATCACCTGCTCTGACTGAATTTAAAAATAGCGATTCTGTACTCGTGTTTTCTTTTGTTGGGAAATACTGGAAAACTAACAGACCGATTTTCCTTAATTATAAAAACAATTTAGGATTTTATAGACTGCTCTCAACAACCACAGAGTACGGTCAAATGAGGCCATTGGGAATGCTAGTAGACAATGTTGCTGAACGATTATAATTTAGATGAGTGAAGGCTTAATAAAGTGATCCGAGGCTGTGGCTGGAGCCCGGGTTGCGACAACACGAACAAAGAAAGCGGCAACGGGCCGGCCTTGCTGAGTTCATCGACCGACTTTTGCAGGTCGCAAGGTTTCGCCAATCGGGCTTCTCGTAGCTCCAGGATATTGCCAATTCAGTGCGATCAAGGCTGCGCACAACCGCCTGGCCTGGCCGAACCTCTTACTTTTCGTTGCAAAGAAAAACGTCCACATATTGCACTGCACATCGCAGGTGACAAATACTAATAGATTCTAATCGTAAGAATGGTTTAGGTAGGTAATGAAATATATTTAGGTAAAACTGCTGTGGGATTCAGGCTAGTAGAGAGAGTAGAGCAGAGTCAAACTCTAGAACAAAAAAGCTAGACGGTTCGGTTCAGTTCCTGTCAGCCAAAAAAATTTTTAAATTCAACAATATAGCTGCATTGATTTGAGTTTTTCCGTATGAATATTAGGCACTTGTACCTAGGTTGATTCATTTAATAGGTGTATAAAGAACTTACGTTTGTTACGTGCACAATATGAGAATAAAATTTATTGCCTGTTTTCAGGATCAACATTGTAAGACACATCAAAATTTTACGCTGAAAATTCTGATACCAACACCTATAAATAACATTGTATGAAATATAATTTAAGATTCGAAATATTAACACATTTTCTAGTACATTAGTAAAAAGCACATTTTTCAGTTAAATGCAAGCTAGTTTCGCAAATATCGAATTCCCTGTAAAGTATAAAAAACGGGTTCACACACATTCACAAGTCGATTGGTTTCGAGGCCAGCCACTGCCCTGAGACTTGTTCAATACATCTGGCGCTACTTTCAGTTCATGAGGTTAATTGTGCATACTTACTTACATACTGTTCAGTACTTTTCAAGCAACTATGCAAGGTTACGATATGGGATCGAATGGCCGTGATTGTTTACAATTGGTCATAAATCTTATCGCTTCACTTCATACAACTCATACTTACATATACTTGGATACATAAATGGCCTTCTCGATCACCCAGTTATAAATAGTTTATACTACACGTTACGAGAACTACGTGAAACTGTATAATAGCCGATACAACTGTGTACATAAAACATTTTTATTTTTATTGCCACTCAAATTGTCTTCTTGTTTTATTTTCATATGGTTTGCGCTCAAAGATTTTTTGTCCTTGTAAGAAAACCGTTTTATAGATTACAATGAATAATTGCCGTATGAAGTATTCCTTATAATTGCGCAATAAACACTAGAACTGTAGGGTTAGCACTTTCCTCATGATTGAACTGACATAAATCTTTTCGGCAGTTCTCCACATTCAGGCTAGCAATATCCACACCCCTCTAAGCTTTCATATTACAGGATCTAACGATACAAAAACAGTGCGAGTGGGTCGCGCTGTCGCCCTCTTTACGTTTTGACACACATACATTTCTGCCAACATTCATACAGATCAACAAAATTACGTGCTCAAAACCTAGATCGTCGGTGCGACACGGTTAGCTTTATCTGACACAATCGAATTCATTGCCTAGGGGCGCATGAATACGTAACGCACATATAGACAAAAATGGTGCGTCATAAAATATTTTATGGATGAAAAAACAAACGAAAAGTTAAATATGGATGTACGCGAGCTTTTTGTTGAAAATCGTTTTTGTGACAGCCACCAGTCTGTGTTGCGTAGGGCTGCTGCGATCACCATTCTTTGAGTTATAGTGATTCTATTCATAGGTAGCATACAAAATAAATGATAATGATTTCTTGGCCTTCTGGTTCGTCTTAGATGAGTAACTGTGTAAGTATTTTCGGTAGGTAAATGAAAATAATATAAATTTATTACAATCATCGCCAGCGTATTTAGAAAAAAGATTGTCAAAGTCAAATAATTTATTTCAAATAGGCACATTAAAGTCACTTTTGAACGTCAAAAATTGATTCTATTCGCCCCTTCCAAAAGGTTACCTACCTTTCCTGTTCGTATGGAGAACCAGAAGAACGGGCAAGAAACTCCATCACCGTTACTCTTTTATAATGTTTTACAAGGTTTGTATACATTCATTATTTATGTAAAGACGATGCACCTAGAATAAAATTAGTCTACCACAAAAGGTAAAAAGAATCCATACTAATATTATAAATGCGAAAGTGTGTCTATCTGTTACCTCTTAACGCTTAAACCACTGAACCGATTTAGATGAAATTTGCTATAGAGAAGGTTTGAGTCCCGAGAAAGGACATAGGATACATTTTATCCCGATATTCCCTCAGGATCGAAACTTATGCTGGTGAAACCGCGAGGCGCAGCTAGTTAAAAATAAAGCAATGACAGGAGTAAATTATGTGATAGATACATGGTGCTCACACTGCTCACATATTTACAAATATTGTAAAAGTAGATGATTTTCCTAGAACTTTAACAAGTGTGTGAGTTACCTGTAGTCACAGAATGTAAAAATCAATGTAATAAAAATTTATAAAAAATACAAATTAAATTAGCAACCAGTTTAATTTTGTCTAGACTCTAGATTGTCCTATGGAGCAGGACCAGCATGTTTCCAGCATTCTTATCTTGCATTGCATAATAATTCTATTGTAGAAAAATAGTATATAAAATTATGTTAGCTTTTTTTAATATGGGTAGTTAAACTAAATTGTAATTATGTCCAGCGCAGGCCACATTATTTTATGACTAAGTAAATGAGTCGCGCGACCCTGAATGATAAACACCGAGTCCCGTTACCCGATACAAAAGCGACCCGTATGTAGTTCAGTTGTAAAGCCACTTCCTGTGACACGTAAACAATGTATGCAAGAGTGAAACCCACAAGAAAATAGTTCATTTACATTGAATACCGCTACCGGCCATCAACCGTATATAGGACGCGGTGGACGGTGGTGCTGTGGTGGTGGTATGACAGGAAGCACGACCAAGTAACAGAATTAAACGAAATCTGTGAAACCACGGCGAGTGGCTGGCGCTGTGTGTGACCTTATTCGATGTTTCGAAACAATTCACATAGTATGATAAGTAAAACTTCTACATTAATGTAATGGTACACTACATACATGTCTGTTAGTTTTTCCAGCTTTAACCTATAACCACTTAGCAACTATGTATATATGTTTTGTATTTATTTTAAGTGCAATAGGATTTTCTAAATCACGCTGTTAGCGCGGTACTATAGCGGCCTTCCTCGCTTATTGGATAAAGCTAACATCATTAATTTTATAATCTTGATTTCATCTTTTTGGGGTAGAATGGTGTCAAGTCAACTGATGACTGCCCCAGTTATGGGCCCGCAAATCCGGGACGCGTACCTACTATTTGTAGGCGAAATTTTAATGTTTCCATATTCATTAGCCGCCAAGCGTGACTGATCGGACCACATTCCAATCTGCTGTTCAGTTAAATGTTCAAATAGTTTGCAAGGTGTTACTATTTGCATTTGAGGGAAACTTAATCAAAGAATTGTATTGAAACACTACTGCTGAAAATGGACACAATGGTGCCGAAATAATAGGATATTACATATTCAGGAAGGAAATAGGAGTTCTGCCAGGCAGTAAATATGAAATTAACTAAAAAAGGGCAATGTTAAAAACATTAGAACGATAACTTTGTTAATTATAAACCGGTATTACCATCAAATATGTTAAGGCGATTACATGACCTAAAGCGCGGTCTTTGTCCGACTGCACTGCATAGAAAAGAAAGAGAAGCGCGATGACAAAACGCTGGTAATTTATTGCAAAATATGAAGTAATTATTTTATTTTATTTTATTTTTTATTTTATTTTAGGAAAGCTTACAGACTAATAACATTATAGTAACAAAAATATATAACTAAATTGCTAATGACAAGCCTCCACAGATAGATACAAAAAAAATATATATATATATATTAGTTCCCTAGTACAAAACAATCTAACAAATTAAACAAACAAACTACGATCAAGTTATTGAATTATTAATTTCAAAAGTTGGTTAATTTTATTTATTTAATTGTTTATAATTTAAGCTAACTTGTAAAATAAACGGTTCAAGAGCAAGAAGGTGCCTCCTGTACAAAAAATGGCTTTGCCAATAATTTTCTGACTGTGCTTGCATTGGTGCAGAATAAATCAATACCGGGTTCACAAGAAACTTCGTTAAAACTGCGACTGGCTCTTGGAAAGTATGCATTACGCCTATAATTAGTGTTCGCAAAAGGTACATGTAAGAGTGGTCGTTGTCGCAGTCCCATCTGATTAGTGCGCAACGTTAATTTTGAAACAAGTTCAGGACAGTCGATTGAACCATTTGCGATATTAAACAAGTAGCATACATCACTAATATGACGTCTACGGTCAAGTGGTAGAAAATGGTACCTCCTGCATCGGTGAGTGTAATCAACAGACACTTGCTTTGCCCTGTAATCAAGGTACTTAAGAAATTTTCTCTGGATGCCCTCAATACGAGACTTGTAGATCTCGTATTGAGGGTTCCATACTTGTGATGCATACTCAAGGTGGCTGCGTACGAACGAACAATACAATACCTTAATCGGTTTTAGCGATCGGAAACATGCTGAGGTTCTCATTATAAACCCAAGTGCTTTTGACGCCCTATTTACTATACTATCAATATGCTGATCGAAGAGTAACTTCCTGTCTTGCATGATACCAAGATCCCTAATACTATTGACTTTGCCTATATTGATATTGTAAAGCTTATACGTGGAATCGATTATAGACTTCTGACGAGTAAAAGTCAAGTGGAAGCATTTTGAAACATTCAGTTTCAGCCTGTTACGTGTACAGTATTCTTCAAATCTATTTAAATCATTTTGTAACAAGTGTGTATCAGATATGTTCCGGATAATTTTATGAACCTTCATATCGTCAGCATAAAGTAAAATATAAGATGTTTCAAAACAGTGTTTCACGTCAGCAATAAATAAAGTAAATAAAAGGGATCCTAAAATCGAACCCTGGGGAACTCCAGAGGGGACAGAACTCCATCCAGACGTGTACCCCTGAAGTACCACAGCCTGCGTTCTGTTTTCAATATAAGAAGAGAACCAACGATACAAATCTCCGTGTATTCCGGCTTTTAATAGCTTCTCTAAAAGCAGTCTATGGTCAATACGGTCAAAGCATTTACTATAATCAGTATAAATAACGTCAACTTGTGCACGCTGTTCCATACCTTCGGATATAAATTCATGGGACAATATTAAATTAGATGTAGTGGAACGCTTCCTAATAAAACCATGCTGTTCATCACCAAAGTTGCATTTCATAGCAGCGTATACATCAGTAAACACAACGCGTTCGAGAACTTTTGAGAACAGACATATCTTGGATATTGGTCGATAATTAGAGATATCCGACTTATTACCTTTCTTGAAAACTGGGGTAACAAATGCCGATTTCCAAATTTTCGGAACTATGCCTTCTGAAAGTGACCGCTTGAATAAAATACATAGTGGTACAACAAGGCTGTCGGCACAATTTACGATAAATAATGGAGGTATAAGATCAGGGCCGCCAGATTTGGAAAGGTCTAAGGTCTTTAATAACTTTAAAACTTGTGAAAGAGATACACTAATCGAACCGATGCACGACACACCGTCTTCAATGCTATTTATATATAATTATCTGTTTACAAAAATCTATTGTTTGGACTAAAAAATTAAAACACTAGTGCTTTAGTAGGTATGTTGCTTGTAGAATAATCTGACAAAAAATCATAATGATTGTATGTATATTAGTATGGTTTTTATTGTAAAAATGAACTTTTTAGAGGTCTCTTCATGGTTTTTTTCTATCGTATCAAATTATTTTTCTGACTTTGTCTACTGTACACGATCATATACTTTTATCTTTTCAAAAACTTGAGTTTTTGTGTTTAGGTCCTGTGAGCCCCTTAAGGCGAAAGCGCCAGGGTAGCCCGCGAAATTATTTTTTTTACGTTTTTTGCAATTTGCTGCACCCTAATTGCGTAACACACTATTACTCTCAATTTGAATCATTTTGAAGCATATTGCTAATCCATTGCTCCTTATGTACGAAAAGTGTGTCTGCTCAACAACGTAATTAACTCAATGAATGTTGTTGAACTGTCAAAATGAAACCCATTGCTACTGATAGTGTGTTACGCAATTACCCCGTTGACTAAAATATGATTCGCGACCTTAACAGTTAAGTATTTACAGAATTATAATCAACACAACTCTCTAAGAACAAATAATCCTACTGAATGACTATTTCATGAAATCTTGACATTTTAGGATTAGGTATACTAACTTAACAAGTAGTATTACTGATTCTAATGACTATAATTCTGTAAATACATATTTGTTACGGTCGCGAATCATATTTTAATCAACTACTGACCAGCAAATTGCAAAAAACGTAAGAAAATTTGAATTTTGCGGGCTAATGTTGTAGATTTGTATCGCATAGATATCGATTCGAGCATCAATGAAATGTTTTGCTAACTTAAGTAGTATGTTTTCAATCTTTACCCCAAAAACACAATTACAATGACCGTAACATTTATACATCATAGGTATTTATTTCAAACGTGTGTAAACAAGTAATTAGGCATAAAGTCATGTAAGAGATCTATTGTCAGCAATTCAGCATATATTATTATATACGTGAATATGTGACATACACGTTCTCGTATCCGTTTTGCGTCATGTGTTTTATTGAAATATTGAAAATCCGTGTTCCTGTCCCACTTGCCTTAATTGTTTTATAACTGCGGTTACATGTCAATGATCTCTGACACATCATATTATAGCAGTTTTATTAATAAACTATGTAAGTAGATATATTTTTAATAAAATAAATCAAGGAAAAGCTTTCCAAAATCGAGAAAATAAATATTAATCTTAAAAGTCAATAACAGCATCAATCAACATCCCGCCAAATACTTGCAAAAGTTTTGATCTAAGTTGCATTTTTTGAAACACAAGACTTGCATTGCTTGCACGCACGAACCACATCTAGTTTCTAAACAATTTCTTGAATTAAATGAGATGGATTAATGGCGCTCAGTTATAATAGACAATATAGTCGCAAAGGAAAGTGGGCCAGTGAGATGATGTTTAGCAGTCATCAGTCACACTGCAATCACAATGCAATTAGAAAGCGAATTGCACAAGCGGCGCTCGCGCAGCGCTGCTATCAGAAGAAAGCGCGTCCAACATAGGAAAGTTGAATCGAAGGCGGGGCGCGGTTGGCGGGGGGTAGATGCGCGCACGCAGCCACTAAAGTAGTACACTTTCGATCTCAACTCGCGTCGGTGAGAGTTGTGCGAAAATGAAAGTGGTGTTGTCATTATGGTCCACTTTCCATGCTGAGGTCAAGAACCTCGCGGGTCCAGTTTTAAGCCTGTTTCCAGTTAATTGTAGGAGTGCAGCAGCGTCTAGAATATACTGTAATGTACCTGTAGTCTGTGCATACACATACCCGCCGCCACGTACTGTTTGTTATGATGCGATGTAAAAATAATGTTGCAAAGATAACACTTAGGTATGCACAATAATGAATATGAGGTAACCAAAGAAGCTTTTCGTCATAATCATAACATTGCGCACCTTTAGCTAATTAGAAACATAATATTTCTCTTACTTTCAAATGTTGTTTGTTGTTAATTAACTGTCTTGCTCTAGAGAGAGCTCAGACAGCAACAATTTCATATCGTGAGAAATAGAAATCAAGTTTTGGAGTTCTTGTTTGAGATACCGACGACGTATAGAATCTGTCAGCTGACATAATGTATGTGATTAAAGTTTAGTAATGTTAATTAATGGTTAAAGTTATGGGGGTACTTCATTATCGGACATGTGGAACGTTTGTTTGAAGCCTTCGTAGTGACACTATCGAACTTGCTAGAACTGCTCGATGTCACTCCGTGTAGTTATATAACAATGGTTTACGAAACTTTCTGTTTACTTGGTAACTTGTACTCGCATTTCATTCACTTTTACTTTTATTTAGCCGACGTCTTTTGTATTCAATAAGATCTCATATAACCTAGAATGTTCGCGAATTGGAGTGCTAAATAACAGAGCATCTAGTTTAAAAAGTGGGACACTATCAAACTACGAACATTACGAGTACCTACAGCAACAGTTCAAAGTACCTACTTATATGAAGTCACAGAAAATTTCTCTCTGCTAAAAATGGATGTCATTTGAATGCATAGATCGGTGATACGAGTGCAGCATGAATGTGGAGCGAGGGTTGCAGGGGTGCGCGGGGTGAGGTCGGGGGCTGTTGGGGGTGTGTACCGAGGTAGATGACCGCTGGTGACGTCAGCGTGACCTGATGCTGCCCGGCTTCAGCTTAACCCGAACTCTGACCTCTTGCACTGATGTTTGCATATTTTACATAAACGTGTATGTAGGGACCAATGATTGCTGTTCCCGTTGCCGCTGTTCAACTATCACTCCTAATGCTATATAAATATGCTTCAAAATCGTAGCAAAATGAAAATATTAATTGTTGTTGTATTTGCTGAGCTTTGATTTTAATATAAGCTATTCAATTTAATGTTGATTAAGGCCTGATTTTTCAATCATCTGATAACTTTATACGAGCAATAATTTTGAAAGAACAATGCTCATGGATGTATGGAATCCTGTACCATGCTGCATCAAAGTCAAACTTTGTTTTTTATAGACTATCACTTATCATATTAACTCCTACAAAAGTTATTTGTGTAAACAAAATCCGGGTTTCGAAATCGAAATAACCTAAAACTAGATACTTTATAATATTTTGTTTAACATGTCATACACGAACGGCCATTATTGGACCTGCTGCAGCGTCAATAGTATTTTTTTTAATTTATAAAACAGATTCGGTTACCACCTCGAATTGTAATTAGATATGTATATATTGACTTTGTTTTTTTTTTCTTAAATTCTAAAAAAACCGTTTCAATACATGTATTTATGACATTCGACCGTAACTGGAATTGAATCATTTCATTTGAGTGCATTATCAAAATATTTTCTTTTTATTACGATTTCGTGATCCCTGTTAGACTTTGTTGAAAAAATCAACCATTTTAAATGATAAAAATTGGTTACGTTTTTTTGAGTATAATACGATTAAAAGACGTTAAATAAAAATTATCTCCATTCAAGGTTATGAAACGGAACGTCATGTAAAGAGGGAATAAAACAATATCAACACTTTTTTACTTTAAATTAAATTCCCTGTTCAAAAATCAAATGCCCGACGCGTAATGTCGTAAAAAATTATGAAAATAATTACCATCATATTTTGATCTTGATGCATGAGACTTTTTGGTACGACTTTTGGTCATGGTGCTTTGACAGTTAATTAATACAAAAGCTGTCAAACGTCAATTTTATACGTCGAATAAAAGTTATCTGGCGATGGAAAAATCAGCCCTTAGAATAACATAAACTTTAAAGGCTACCCGCGTAGGTACACTGAAATAATTTAGTTTGGCGCGTAAAGCACACAAAGAAGGGCCATTAAAAACGAGCTTTTGCCAAAAAATGAAAATTTACTGTCCTTACCTACCTCATCATCATCTGCCTAGCCTTTTCCCAACTATGTTGAGGTCGGCTTCCAGTCTAAGCGGATGCAGCTGATGTTGTCCCTACCTACCTATAGATAGACATTTGGTCGGCAAATGTAATAAACAAAATATAAAAAAATTCGTGTTTATTTATTTATACCACCTACCTACGCTAACTACCGTCTAGTAGATATTTTGTATTCTAGAGACGACAAAAACACATTAAAACGAAGAATACCATTGTACCTACCTATTGCATTTTTAGAAAAAAATATAATTAAAAAGTAATTTTCTAAAGTTTCAGTTTCAGAAATTTGCGAAGTTCTACCATTCACATTTATTTATTTTAAAAAGGTAACTTCACCTGTTCCTGTAGCTATAATTGCTCCAAGTATTTCAGTAGTGCGCTTCATACGCACGACTTACCTACTGAAGATACAATTTATTGAAGGTATATTATAGTTGTAAATTAAAAGTTTAAAAGCGTCCGTTCATTATTGAAAGTCGTAAACCCGTAATATTTACAGCTGGTAATAATGCTCGCTTAAAGCCGCTCCTAGAGAATAATTGGTCGCCTTGGCCCATAAACTCGCCACTCTGCTCACGAATCATTCGCCAATTCTAGATTTAGGTTTCCAGTTCACTGGGTTGTTGGCATTTCCGATCTTTACGTGTCAAGTTTTCGGGCATTTTTGTACCTTTTGTTAGAAATATTTTTTTTGCATAACAGCATAACGTCATAAGTCCATTCCCTGAAGGGTTAGGTAGAAGTTTACCTATTATAGTTTACCCACATTTCACCAGTTATGTTGAAGTAGCATGAATTAGGGTGCGCCTAATCCAGATTCCGGGTTATACCGTCCGGCAAGACCGCTTTGCCCGACCAGGAATGGAACTCAGGACTTCATGCTCTGTAGTAGCGCTTGCTTGCGACCACTAGACCAACGTGTTTTTTTTTTATTACCTAAGTTTGAAATTATTTATACGTACGGTCTATTCCGATTTATAGGAAGTTGTCATGAATTGAGATAACACTTCTAACATAGTGAAATATCCTACCTACCAATGGAAAATTGATAACTTAATATGGTTCTCAATTCCTATATAAGTTCGCTAAAGCATACAAACTTAATTACTATGACAAAAGCTCAAACCGGATAATTAGAACTAATTATAAATTTTATTACTTACACCAAGGTACCTACATTAAAACATAATTGCCATACAACGTGGCAATGCTGCCAGTCTTTTGGGCACGTTTCCTGTTGACAGCGATGCGGATCAATTTTTGATGCCCTTTGATTACTTCTCCTCCTTTTTATATACTTGTACATATTATTATTATTTTAATACTGTTAGCCATTATAAATTGAACATTCAGTAATGAATAGAACCAGCGTAACAAGTTGCTGGAAATAGCGTTTCATATAAAAATGTAAATGCAGGAAACTAAACTACACAAACTAAGCAAATACATCAAGATTGAATGTAGAGTAGACATGAAAAACCTAAACGTCAAATATAGACATCAACGATAATATTTGATGTCTTCGTCTCATTCGGTACATACGACCAAAACCCTGGAAGCATAGCGAAAACGGATACCGATACTGGTACCGGTGTAGTAAGGGTTGTGTCCCGATACCGGTACCGAGACCGGTGTAGTAAGGGTTGTTAGGGGCGGGCGGCGCGTAGCGGGTGCTACGAGCGCGGCGTAGCGGCAAGCGCCGCGCGCCATTCGCGCTAACGCCGCCGCCGGCCGCACGCGCCCTATTCGTGCGGCTCATGCGTCTCCCGCTTCCCGACATGACTGTGACCGAGTGCCATCACCAACAGCAGCCGCAGGAGCCTGTGCCCCCCGCGCCACCCACCGACTCCGAAGTGCTTCTCGGCCGAGTCCTCGCAGGTGAGCGCCCGTCAGCTGATCTCCACCTGTCAACCAAAACGTGTGCTCATGTTACCGTGCTGTGAATGTTTAGATTTAGATGATTTAGATGATCCTCAATTCCTCACGTTTCTGTGTACCTTCTCCCCTTTTTAGTTTTGCCAATTCAAAGTTTGATAACAGTGATTTACACAAACGTTTCTATTATTGAAGTCATTTAACATTTTGTGTTGTAATATGTATTTGGTGTTAAGTTATGTATTATTAAATAATAGTACCTACCTAGGTTAAAAGGATAAAATAATGTCCTTTTCACTTTCCTGCGAGTGCGGGCGAGCGCGCGGGCTGTGCGGGGCGCGCGGCGCGGCTCGCAGATCTAGGTCAAGCGGAGTTCGTTGCCCTCGGCCTTCCCGGCTATATTCGACGTCGCTAATCACCGACTCACCCCCCCTCCCCTCACCGCCGCGTCGCTTTGTATCCTCGCTCCTACTGGCTATAATCACAGAGTCGGACTTAACTATCTTACGGGATTTAATTAATGTAGGTATTACTATTTACGAAGCATGCATGTAACCTAACTTACCTAACAAGCAAGTATGGATGTACTAAGTACTGTACCTATAACAAGTATTGGTATTCTACATGCCTATTGCACTGCATTTGAATTAAATTTAACAAATCATTTTCAATACGATGTGATCTTCTTGCATTAAAAATTCAGTCGACAGGAATTCCCATGACCTATTTAACCAAAATTTAAATAAATTAATCCACATAAGCAAAATTACTTCTGCAAAGTTTAATTACGAGGGTAACGTAATTATTTTGCGAAGGCAGTTCACGTTCAAATAATACATTGTATTAGTCAATCAATAGTGATTGCATTATCCGCAAAGACGAGCGAGTGTGTATCTGCGCTCGACATCATGGTCGAGTCGAGTTTCGCAAGTGGAGCCCATCGCTGAATGCCATTTTATTTTGGAGGCCGCGCGCAGTCGGAGGGCCCGCGGTCAACGGCCCCGCGCGTTATCTAGGTCGCCTCAGAATAACCTAGCGCCGATACTCTAATAATAATCTACATGAAGCCTTGAAATACTGTTGTCCCACTCTCACTCACGACACCTCCATAGCCGCGAATAGCGACAATCCGTATTTCGTAAGACATGCTCTATTCCGTGTGCGCAGCCGCTAACTAGATTTGACTGTCTCTTTTCCTCGTGCCTGCGAACCTAAACCGAATAAGCAAGTGGAATATAAGTTTCTGGCTTTCGTCCTATCTGAATAGGCATTTTACGTTTATATAATACCTGACTAATATTCTTGGAGTAACTTTGCAAATTGGACTAAATAAAAATTAAATAGGTATCTACTATCTACCTACGCCAAAAGTACTACACTACATTATTCAATAATCAACAATAAAATAATATAGGAGAGGTAGAGACTCCAACAACAATGTGAACCAACAATTTGATTTCAATATGGTATGTTGAAAATTCGCGAAATTCGATCTAAGCGCAACAAACAATAGTCTGTTTAAAACCAATAAATCATAACAATATTAATAAAATTATTGTCTACATTGGTAGTAACACGTAGTTACAAACATAGTGTGACCGTAAAAATCTAATATTTTTATGAGCCATGAATTTTAAACAAATAATAAATGAAACAAAGTGTTGCGTGTGGCGTGCGGAGTGACGTACCGAGCACGCGGCGCGAGGGGGGCGGGGCGAGAGACGCGGGGTGCGCGGGCGCGCGGACTCGGTATTGCGATCAAGGCCTCGAGTTCGTTCACCCGCCTGCAATTGGGTCACGCTCGCCGCCCCGCGCCGCGCTCCCCACACACAAATAACTGTTTAAATCACACTAAATCCGTACCTGTAACGTCACACTAAGTATGTAGGTAACCTTAATTGTTTAATATAAAGCGTTTTATAGACATCAAACGCATTGCAATCACTCGATCATTCACAACAAACGATAGCATACTTTTGTGTGACTTGTAGGTAATTAATTCATCGTTTAATTGATATGTGGCTTGAATGTAAAGGAAGTAAAGTAAATCTCTTATTACGTAAAAAGTAGTCATACATGATGAATATGAATGAGATGATTGTTAAAAGTATGTGTTAGGAAAGAGTGAGTTCATTTAACTCAAATCGATTGGCAACATAAAGAAAGTCGTTATGCAGGATTGCAGGTACCCAACTACCCATAACTTTTGCGTATCGTTTATATAACATTTCGTATCATTAACTAATACGTCATCTTCATTCAATTGTAAAGTCAACACGTAACAATTAAATAAATAGCTTTTGTGCATTTAACTACTTAAGTAATTAGGTAGGTAGTCTATTTGATAGTCTGCAATTTATTGCGGTAATGCACGCAATCCAATACACAATTAACATCAATTTGTTATAACTAATGATCACTCTTCGTGTATTAAAAAAAGAAACAAAATGTTTTAAATTGTACCTAAGTATTGTAACGTCTGTATTTCCAATTTTTGTTGTTTAACAAAATACACAAACAAAATAAGTAAGTAATAAAAGTAAATAATAATTATTATGAAGCACATAAATATAAAACGGTGATCAACTTCAGTGAAAGTTTCATGGAAAAATCGCGAATGAGCTGAAGACAATGTAGGGGTAGTGGGGTGGTAGAAGGTTGCAGAGCGGGGGCGCGCGGGCGATGCGGGGAGGCGGCCGCGAGAGGCTGCGGGTCGACGTCCGCGCCGCCCTGACCCCAATTTGATCTGCGCTCGCGTCATATCGCGCGGACCTATCGTCCAGGCACACTCAGCGGAAAATACCCATCGTTTCAACATAACAGCTTTGTGAAATGACTAACTAAAACGGTGCTTTACAACGTTTTGGATACAGGATAATTTACGTCATTATAGGTACCTAAGTTGCACGATTGCACTGGCCTATAACAGCTTCAAGCCGACCATACAGTTGCTGTGGCAGACACTGTTAAGAACGTTACCAACCATCGCAACCGGCTGTATCTTATGTCCATGTCGCTTTAGACAAAATAATTAATTAATAACAACTGTTTAACGAACCGATCATATTGTATGGTATGGAACCCATGTTCTATAATCCGCGTTATATTTCTCCAGTAACCCGCTAACCCGCCGCTCACCGAACCTAAACTTTGAGAAGAGTGCCGAACATTGTGTTAGTTACCTCATTTTTTATACACGCCCCGTTCATTGAGTACTTAAACATTGTCCGTAATTTCAACTAACTGATTTTTTAAATGAAAATACTGGGTCATGAGTTCATGACTTAGTTCTATCTAAAATTTTATTAGCCACAAAGAACATTTTTATTGATTGTGATTTTGTAATTTTGTACGTAGTCTAAAATCATTTTGGCCAGAAATACCTGTTCCTAAGCTAATGATTATTACCACCTGCTAGAAAACGGACTAGGTAGTTATTCACTGTAAGCGGTTATGTAAGACTTGTGTGTTTGTACAAATTTAGGTCAAAACACCGAAAAGTTGTTTCACTTTTTAGTACATTTTCTGGCTAGCAGACGAACGAGGGACAACGCCAATATTTAATAACTGTTAGATAACAATTTACGCTAAACGACAATAGGCACATACATTAAACGTACACATCATTTGTTTTAACGGATACCGTAGCGTTGGATACATAATAATTGTCATTTTTACAAGAGTACATACCCTACTTAGCTATAATCCATCCATACTTACTAATATTATAAATTCGAAAGAACTCTACCTGTCTGTGTGTATTCCTTTTCACGCCTAAACCACTGAACGGATTTCGATAAAATTTGGCAGAGAGATAGATTACATCCCGGGGAAGGACATAGTATTGTTTTTATCGACATACCTCGCGGGTAAAGCCGCGGGCGGAAGCTAGTGCTATATAAACCAGAGACCTTTATTTGAATGTGTGCCATCTAGCAATTGAATTATTTTGCCTTGAAAATATGAACGCACCTTGAATCTCCCACTCATTGATTTACATCAATGTTACTAGTTACTACGTCATCGTAATTTCTGTGTATTTTTATTTTCAATCCATCGTTCAATAATCTGGCCTAGAACAGCGTTTATTGCTTCTATTATTGATATTACCGATTCCATTCACTAAAATTAAATTTCATAGTTTTTAAAGTCACAATGGTAAACATGCAGTTAATAATGGATAGATATCGTGATTATCACTACTAATAACATAATATTTTGTAAAAACGTGGGAATTTACCGAAGGTTCATCTGAAACGGTCATTGCCACATAGATATCTAAAGATTAGTCATTTCTTGCCAGGCATTTCATCTTGTCTATTTTGTAGCAACTGTTTAATTTAATTCAGAATTCACACGTTATTATTAGCAAGACTAGGACGAACCATTTTCTTATTAAAATAAATCTGCATGTTCGGGCATTCGAGAGCGCGTTAGCAATCGTTACGCTTACTCTAGCCGCTGATGATTAAGTATAGTGGGTCATACCATGAGTCAGTGGTGACCTAGATGCGGCAGGCTGTATCGACGGTGAGCGGGAGCGCGGCCTACGTGCTCTAAATACTACCAGAGTAGGTTAGGGAGCGAGGTCGACGACCTCAGCCCTGCCTACCCACCGAAATTTCCGGGCCATCCGAATCGTGTGCCCTACTGTGTCGGAATCGGCTCACGGACCCCAATGTTGATCCAGACAAATTACTTTAATATACTTAACTCTTTAAGTGGGACATTATTAACGTATACAGAATTAACTAACACTTCAGTATGTGTAGTAGATAGCTACTATAGCTAGGTTTGCTTTTATGTCAATGATTTTAATATACTTAACGAAAATATATATTAAATCAATCTCAAAAATATGGAACGTAATCTCTCGTATAAGGCGTATTTATTTACGTGTATGTACAGTATATAACTCTGTGTACGTACTACGTTGTACATACAACTGTGCACAATTGTGTAGAAATAATCTTTTAAATGTAAAAGAACCGTTAGACTAGCACACAATGCCAGTCCAAAGCCAATGACCAGAGCTTGCTTTGTTGTAACCAATTTAATTGACAAATATTTATTTTGTAGATTACATTTGTTAAATTTTACTACACACCTACTCCACCAAATAGATTATACTATTAATGGTATGATAAGCAGTTACGTAGGTATGTCTTTTGAGATATGGAATCAACCTTTTTTTTTTTAATAATTGTTAATTTCTTATAACTATTGGCTTCATCTAACGAAGGGTTAACAGTACTTTATTGGGAATTAACTTAAAAAAAACGAGGAAAATAAACTGTTCACAACGCCATCTAGCGTCGAGTAGAACGTTTGAAACAATTTAGATAGATGTCGCTAGCTTCCCGCGTGAACGAAAACATCTCAACCGTCAAAACAGCGATCATATTATTTTTTTTCTTTGTAGTTATAAAAAATTACATGACAATCTGTTGATGGACGGTTTATTAGAAGTTACATATAAAAGTTGTTTACTAGCAATCGTTTTTGGTTATTCACAGTTCATTATTGTACGAAGGTTTAGTTGGAAATTAGTAGGTATTTTTAATTAAAATCATTATTTTAATAATTTTTGCTGTATTCTAAATTATAATAGTTGCATAAATATTTCGTGACATCGCCAAGCGGTTGGTCGACTCTTTGTGACCAGGGGACTGGCCTATTTTTTGGCCAAAAGATCAGCATCGCCATACGTGGCAATGCTGCCAGCGTTTTGGGTATTTTTCCTGCGATTTTTTTGATGCCCTATGATTCTTTTTGATCGTGTTTATTGTATGTACATGTTTAAACGATTATTATTGAGTCTGTTAGCTTATACGAGTAGGTATATTGTGTAAATATTATTATCGTCTTGTTTGAAAATAAAAGTTGGATAACACACAGGACAGGGGGCCTAAAACGGCCACTTTGGAGAATCATAAAAGGATAACATTATGAATCGTAATATGGCAAAGACAGTCCGTGTTTTTTTTTTTACGCTGCTCTACTTAGGTATAATCAAAGAGATTGGGATTGGATTTGGATCGGATTGATTGGTATTTTAGTACAGACAAAAAAAATTACTGGAAAATGCTTCACCAATGGGATTAGATACGATTAACTTAACGGTTAACTGTCCATTATGTTAACCTTTTATGATGCTGCCAAAGTGGCCTGTTTAGGCCCCCTGGTATGAACAAGCATATTAGCTACAAATTGAATAGCTATTGTAGACTATTTAATTTGTAGCTCTATGCTTGTATCTTTGTGCGTAACAACAAATTGAACAAAAAACTAAACAATAGTGTTTAGTTTTTTGTTCAATTTGTTAAAATATCGATTACCGATTGTATAAAATTACGGTGCCAATAGTGGCACCGTAATTTTATAGGTACAATCGGTCTGTGATTTCTGTAAACTTACATCTAAGCCCAAACATAAGCTGAGACCTAAAAATAGCAGCCGCTGGTTAGGCCGCATGGACACAGCCGTAGGGTGGCAGGGTGGTTGGTGGGTGGTGGGTGGTGGTGGGTGGTGGTGGGTGGTGGCGCCGCTTGGCCGTGAACTGCGCCGACCCCTCGCGCCCACATCACGCCGCTTCCTCCGCGGTCCGCAAACAACATTACCTGCTAGCATTTAAATGAGTTCAAGTGGTTTTAGATAAGGTTAGATCCGGATCCGTGGTTAGATCTTATAAATTCTTGTTACAGTAGATATCTATTTTTATTATGAGAGAATATTGAAAGTAACAGCTATCTAAAAATGCATCTACATATTAATGATTCTCTTTGAAAGCTAATAATAGCTCGTCAGTGCCATAAGCTGAAAAACAAGTTCAACGACCTTTTGTTTTCATGTGATACATGGAAGATCCAGCCAAAATAAATGTTATTATCGATAAGTAAGTACAATTCTCATAACATTTAATTAAATTGAGCAATCTTAGAAAGGTTACATTTAATAATCATATTTCACAATTTAATAATACCGTGGGTTTTAAATTATCGCTTGTCGGAGGGTGTAGAAGGGGGTTGTTCATTGACGTCACGGGGGCGCATGCGCGCGACTCGCCCACGCTTTCACCCTACGTTCGCCGCTCGCTTTCGCGCCAAACCGTTGTTGGATCTCGCGCCGGTTATAACCTAACATACACTAACTTAGACCAAGTATTTTATTTTAAACTTTAATCTAATCACCGATGTTTTATCATTATGGAATCTAATAGTGACAATACACAGCTGCAACAGCAACCAACAGGTGAGCAATTTAAGTATTATTGAATATTTTAGTGACCTTTTGAACTTGAAATATAAGTAAGCGGTCATTGAACTTTGCTCTTTGTCTGTTCGTTATCGAATTCTTCGCTGTGATCTTGAATTGTGTAACTTATTCGTTACAGTTAACTATAAATAAAACGTTTTAAATTAACTACATTTGTAAGTGATAACAACAACTTGCAAACTAAAATAGATAACTTGCAACTTAGTCTAAACAATTACATAACACAACCGAATTTTATAACAGATTAGATTACGCAACTAAAATATATCTAGCCACATCTGTTTGTGAAGTAGGATCTAAAAGATTTAAAAACACATTGGCTATATTTATATTCCAAGGTTTGAGGAAGCTTTCCGAGATTTGTTAAATAAAGCGTGTGGCATAGAATGTGTATGTTACCGCGTCATGGTCATCAGTGCCGGATTAGCCCATAATCAAATTAAGCAATTGCTTAGGGCATCACGTCTAGGGGGGCAGCATAAGGCAGAAACAACACCGAAACTGTATTTGCTAGCACTTGAATGGCAAGGCTATTTATCACCAAGATATTACAAGACCCAAAAGTCTAGAGATGAGATCTAGAGATCTTTACAAATCGCTCGTCGATGTATTGGAAAAATGCGAGGCGACTAGTGGATAGGAGGGCCTAAAGGCGTGGATTGCCTAGGGCATCAAGTAGTCTTAATCCGGCACTGATGGTCATAAACCACAATTTTATGGGGAATGGTCTAGGATGGTTAGATAGATGTAAGGAAAACACGCGATTTTTAATGCCAGCAGTTTAAATGTTTAAAGTTACAACATTTAGCGGGTAAGAATTGGAAAAGGTGCAAAATGCAAAACAATTACTGTGCACTTGCTGAAATTAGGATCAATAGTTGCTTACTCAGAATTTATTGTCAGAAAAATCCTGACGTAGAAGCCTTTGTATGTGAGCCGCGCTTCAATCAAGCAGCTAATGATCGGTTTAGGTTAAGTGCACATAGGTGGGTGGTGCGTGCATGAGTCAGCCGCATCCAGACCGGAACATGGCACGTCAGC
The DNA here is from genome assembly GCA_963082905.1 of Oligia fasciuncula. NCBI lineage: Eukaryota > Metazoa > Arthropoda > Insecta > Lepidoptera > Noctuidae > Oligia > Oligia fasciuncula. Next base: position 10,811,498 of record OY720393.1, on the reverse strand, counting down.
GCACCCTGCGCACGGTCACCCCGCTCCATTGCACGCATGCATATTCCATTGTAATGCACCAATATCCGTTCCACTTTTACGGTTATCTGCGGCCACTTGCATGCGTAAAGTGCAGTGTCACTTGTTATGGTTAAAATGTTCATACTTGCCGACTGCCGTACTTGGCGGGATTTCCGGTCGTGCAATCGTTCAAGTTTGGCTGTCCGTTTTACTTTGTTTAAAAGGTGTTAAAAGCTGTTGTTACTTTAAAATCGTTCATAACAAATAACTGAAATAACATTCCAAATACAATCAAGAATTTCAGAAATAGTTAACTTTGCTCAAGTTGTAAATAGTCCAAACAAGGCAAGCTGTCAATAGAGTAGGTCGTTAGGTAATAAAGAATTGCATGCAGTCGCTCGCTACATAGGTACGCAGGCAAAAACGCTGAAGAAAATGGTTTCAGAACTCAAAAGGATCATTTTCTCCGAAAGGATTTTTTCCTTGTCATGTAAAACTCTCCTTTGAAGGTATTCTGTGCAGTAATATAGAATACGTGTGTGTTTGCGCTGCGTGTACATCAGCATTTCAATCTTCTTCAGCTTTGAAAGTCTTCTTTTCAAGTAAACTTTTTATGTAAAGAGAGACTCGACGGCGCCCTACACAACTGCACATAGAAAAAATAGGTGTGTGCCTTAGTGTGCGTCGAGTACGCGGCACTACGAGTATGTACTTAGAGAGTGCATCGCTCCCGGGCGCCGGTGTCGTCGCACTGCATATAGGCCAGTGCACGCGAATGCCCGGACCAATCCCCCCCCGCCCTGAGCCGTCGCCGCCCCAACTCCCCGCTGCACTTCGCGATTTTCCATTTCCATCGTATTGCCCGTTCGCTAATTCCAGCGGTTGACTCGGCGCGATGTCGTAACGCGGGGAAATTTCTCAGGCCTTTCTCCGAGCATGACTCTGCAGCAATGACGTCTTCCGGTAAAGGGCATTCACTGCTTACAACTTTGACATTAATAAACTTGATCTGTAACATTATATAACAGTTTGGAATTTTGTTAGAGCTGCACCCTGCACGTGTTTAAATTATATAAAGTGATAGTTTTCATTGAAACATTTATTTAAACTTTTTATTTTATGTACACTTGAAACGAGAAATGGACCACAACACAATACATTTTAATTTTTTCATTAAACTTGTTAAAAAAATATATTATTAAGTTGTTTTGTAGAGCGCGCAAGTGGAACAACAATGCAATTTTTTCCGGGCATGATTGGTACAATGAATGATTTTTAGTATTGTTTACAAAACAAAATAATTCAAGGGCAATAATTTCACAATGGAACTGATTCAATTTACCTAATAGACGGACATGGCGTAGTGATGACGTCGCAGTATTCATTTTCACTTAATAACAAATAAAGAATTGGGACAGACATATTATGTGCAGCGAACTGTCAGTTTATATTAGGCACGTTTTAATGCGGAAGCCGCGGATCTATCGGTATTGCGAAGAACGCCTGTACCCTATCGAGTGTCGAGTGTGGGTTCAAAGCGCTCGCTAAGGCGCGCGGGTACACAACGTCGTAAGCGCGCCGGTTCCGAGGCGCAGTTACGTCTGTACGGTTCTGAGCCCCCGGATGTAGTTACAAGTTCCCGCGGTCGTTGCCCGCCCGATGCGTGCACGATTCCCCTATATCGGTTAACTGTGGCGCGAAAACTAAAAGCGTGCGCTGCGACACATATTATGTGCTTTCATGCCTTTACACACTTGTTAGTTATGCGTTTCAGACATTAACAGAGTTTTCAGTGCCCTATTTTCGGAAATGGTTTTCCTGCTTCGGGAAAACCAGTAAGACTCTTGTGTTTTTTAAGAATGAGTAACTTCCACTTAGACTGTGTCTTATAATATAAGAAATGTCTTATTGGTAATTTTTGTACGAGGGTTTTTAGTTTACATAATAGCCTGACTACGATTTTCATATTAGTGTGACAGCATCAGTAGGCCAATTAAAATTGTATTATGTATTAACTGTCATCAACACTCATTACGTTGATGATTCATTTGAAACATTTCAATTAAATAATTAACTTTTATATACCGACATAAGTAAGAAACATGGAAATAGTACCTGAAGATGACGATATGATTCATTTTTTTTTAATCCGATTGAAAATTATTTCCCACAAATGCAGATGTGACTGCGTGAACACGGAAACGGTTGGGTGCCATTAGCTAGTAACCGTGCATTTTACTAACCGTGCATTTTATTACAATATTGACTATCCTCATTTTAGTCGCATAATATTTGCAGTAAGCTGCGGCAATAACCTATTCATCAGACACAATCCAATTACAGGCACGCCATGTGTGATGTGGTGCGAAGCTGTGTGCAGGTGCTTACCCCACAAAACGAACATGTCGCATCTCCTATTTACGTAATACCATAAATACTTCAGCGTTAATGAGTTGCGCAACGTTTTTTGTGATTCTTTTGGATGTTCTTAACTTACACGTTACATCGTAGGCGTTACTTAAACCTAGCATACCTAATGCCTTTTTGTGTTAACGTAGGAACTTTGAATACCCGTTCGTGCCTCGAATTGAAATCGGGGACAGTGGTGGGACTCCTCGGTGTTTACAGAAGTAGTATTTGGAAAACATTGGGAGGAGGAGGGTTGTGTGTGCGTTAGGGTGCACGTCGGCGCGCGGCGGCGGGAGCGAAGGGTTAATGACCGGCTGTCGGCGCATTGTCGCGCGGGTGTTGCGCCCGCACCCGCCGCGCGACGCGACACTCGGTGACTCCACTTCAGCTACGTGCACTGCACGCGATCTAATCTACGATATCTATAACAAGTTTATCACTATATAAATAGATCGTTAACATTTTGAAGCTAGTCCCTCCTTGGACGATCGTAGGTACATATTTCTAGAACGACGCAATGTGGTTATTGATTTCATCCGGTATTATTGACCTCTAGAATATCGTCTGTCCAAATTAACAAATCCATATTTCTATCTTCAGCGTTAATAATCTCCCTCTTATTTGCATAATCAACTTTGCTACAACGAAATAAAGATAAAATTCGTGTGATACGATCTCTATCATACCATGATAGTCGATTACCCCGGGTGACGTAAACGGCGTCCTTGGAGCGAATCTACAAACACAATTGTACAAATATCTGCCATGAGTGGGTCAGTCACCCTCGACGTCGGCTCCATCGCGATACATCGCTACAATACAATGAAGGTTATATACGTTTGCTATCGAATACTGTTGAAGTTGAGCTACAATGACTCTTATTTCTTAAGCCTATATCGTAGCGTAGTCAGTCACGCGTAGGTGACAACCAAATTAATGACGAAAATAACTCGTAAAAACAATGCGTCAGCCACACAATCTGCTATTAACGGTGTTAGTAATTTAGTAACAATGGATTATTTTCCTACGAGACTGCGGTTATAAAAATATGCTACATTTATAATGTTTTGAACAATTTAAAAGTTTTTTTCCACGTAATCTGATTTATACAATGATGTAGTAGCACCTGCGCTTGTCGTCGTATTCACGACTTCCTAATTATTTTCTCTCTTAATGTGCTCCGCTTTTCAGTCATTCATTTATACAGTTCCATTTCCCCGGTGCGTCATCAGCATCACTCCTACGCTCTCATTTACATACTCAAGCATTCTTACACGCTCATTAAGACGTTATGTATGGAACATAATACATTATTTTCAGTTCGGTTTGTCTGAGAACTTTGCCGCGTCGTTGTTTGTGAACATTGGTTCAACTCGGTTGTCATGTCACAGTAGATTCCGCTACACGGTGATGGTACGTCAAGCACTGACTCATGACAGTTCACTAAGAAGTCCATTGACACGAACCTTTCGAAACATATTATATTTATGTGTTAGTTATATACACGTCGCCGAAATAAATCGGCTACAGGCCAACTTGATCATTGTAGGCTGTAGAAATCTACTGCGAAAACAATTGCTAGAATGAAAGAAACTACATACCTACAATCTACATGAGCTACATATCGTCGTTGCGACTTTAAGACCTCTTATGTGTCACTTTTGGCAAAATCACTTTTTTACGCCAGCCGATTCTACATTTTGAAGCTCTATCGAATGCAAAAATTCTCATGTGTATACGACGTTTTAATCGTAATTTATTTACGAAATTCAAGATTTCCAACGTCCTTGCTAATTAAAAGTTAGTGCTTAAAAAAATCTTATGTGTCACCTCTTATGTGTCATCTTATGTGTGACTTTTCGTTTCAACTAACAGTGGCAAAGTTAAAAGCACGAAAATCATGTGGCTGATACCTATATTTTTGTTGTAGTTGGTTTCACTATATTTTTTTCAGTAGACTGTTTTTATCGATTTTCTCATAAAATTGATTTTTACACATAAGAGATCTTAAAGTCGCAACGACGATATGAGGTATTTGGTTAGTAACACGAACGCGAGTGAACACGCATTTTTGTGCGGTAAACGGTTTTGTGAAAAACCAGTTTAGATTTTGATAGAATTAAAAAAAATGGTAACAATAATGAATACCTAACCTTCACCTTAGATGACACGATAGACCACAGAGTATCTACATGTACATAGTTGGAGTCAAAGTGGTATGATCGAAACAAACAAAGGAACCTACACTGTATTATCAGTGACATACATTGCTAGCTCGATAGCATAGCAGCGATAAGCTGAACAAAACATCGCTTCGGTACAATGACCCAGAATTATATAAAAATGTCCTCGATTTTGATAACGCTGTGGCAATGACATTTTATTACGGCCTCGAGCTATTATTATTATTACTTATATTATATCAGGAGTGGTGTATATGTTACCGATTTTGGGATGAACTAGTTTCGCCTAGGCCAAACTAGTTCTCCCTCGCTCTTACATCCTATGTCGACGGAGCTCCTATTTGTGTAAATGGTTTAAAGTAACCTAACTAAACCTAACCTCGGGGTGCCCTTCGCCTATCGACCGACCGAAACCATGCAACCCGGTAGGGAGAACTGCAGGGTAATTGCGTAACACGTTGTTGAGCAGACACATTTTTCGAAGATAAGGAGCAATGGATTAGCAATAAGCTTGAAAATGATTCAAATTGAGAGTAATAGTGTGTTACACAATTAGGGTGCAAGTTTGACCTAGGCCAAACTAGTTCATCCTAAAATCGGGTTTGGCCGGTAACTATATATTATATAACATCCAACGTCAACAAATCACATTTTATAATATTAAATTATGTTGTTCAGGAAGTAGTTGATACGTCACGTTATGCGCCGCACAAGTACTGATAACATATTTAGTTATTCAAAATGACCGATAAATAACGTATTAAAGTAATTGATTATCGCACTTATGTTAGCCTTAAAACTATTGAAGAGCGTGCCTAAACACAACAGGACAAATATTGTTGTATTGTCATGTCACATGTTACGCCATTAGTACATGTTCAAACTCTACTATGCGTTACTCGAGGGAGTTGCACCGCGCGGCGCTCAGTGCTAATTGGGGTGCATCGCGGTGCGTTGACTCTGGGCTGAAAATGTTGGCCGGAACGTTCCACGAACGGATGTCAACTTTCTCGCGGTTACGTAACGCGGAGAGATGTGAGCACTAGAACGTTCGGAGTCATCGACCACGGCCGCCACTCCGCCAGTTACGAAACACTGTGCTGCACACCACAACACTGCACCTAAAATATTGAACTCATATTAACATGTGAACAACATTCAACTTATATAATCTAACGTATTCGCAATAAACGCTGCAGTAACTAACAAATTAATAACTACATAACACATGTTGTTGTTGTCTATGTCATTAAAATAAAAAGTTTAATTATTGCAACGCCATAAATCGTGTAGGTGTAGGTAATTGTAATTACATGCAACATAAACTACCCCACGTAATGGTCCTTACTTAGTTGCGGACGGGGTAGCTGTATAGAGGCAGCGTGCGGTTATTAATGAGTATTATATCAGGTGCGACGATTAGCTAGACTATTTGAAGTATAAATTGGTTGTATCGTGTTTAGTTAGTACGAGGCGGTGGGTCGTCGTTCGCGGCGCGAGGTCAACGCCGCGGCGCCGCCACCCGTTCAACTTACAGCTTTTACGACGAAGTACTTCAACACATTTTACTTAAGTACTCAGTTCGCCCGTCTTGAAAACTAACTAGACTGTGGATGTATTAGATATTAAAATATTCTAAACTATACAGTCTGGTAGATCAGATTTGTAAAGTACGTAACTAACGTAGTTATGAGGTCAATATCAAAACAATATTACTATTTATTCTGTCTATGAATTATTTATTGTTTCTGTTTACTTTCTTCCTTATCGGTTTTGTAGGTCAGTATGTATAGCCTTCCTATCACGGTTGTCTCGGGACAAATTTGAAGTTATGGACTTGAGTTAACGATAAACTTCAAACTTTACGTGGAATGTATTTATAATACAACAATGAATTTCTAGATTATTTCTAGAAAAGTAAAAAGTCTAGTTAAATTGTAGTAGCTAATAATACTTTTAATTAAAATCAAATTGTTTTCCTCGATGTTCTAAATTCTTAGAATTATTTTAAGTAGGTACAAATTCAATTGGGTTGTCAACAACGTTATCAATGAGCGATTATTTAGTTGTATTGGTGTCTGGTTAAGTGGTTACAGTTGGTTTGGCACGTTCGACAAGACTGGTTAACTATTCCTTTTTATCCCATATAGTATATAGAGCGTAACAATTACGTGATCATCAGTGGGTTGAGATATTTCAGGGCCGGTACACTCGGTACAGAAGTGAAGGGGTCGAGTGCACGTTCATGACACGCCAGCAATTATAAGTACGGAGGCGTCATTGAACCCGCATTATTGCGAAACAACGGAAACCAGTCCAGTGCCGCCTCTCCCCCCTCCGCACGTTGCGATCCCCTCCTACACACCTGCTGCGAATTTTTAAAATCCTAGATTATAGTTGACATGCGACTAGCTCCTATCCGACGTGATTGGCATGCCCAGTTGGTTACATCACTAGCCATCGCAGTCTGCAAAAACCGCTCAATTATTATTTTTCCGAGTTTTTATTAACAATAAACATTTTTGATAATTTCCTATTAATAGTTTTCTAAATGCTTTGGTTAAATAGAAATCTTACATAATTCTAATAGTCATGCAGAGAAAGAAGCTTAGGATTTCTAAACAATACATTTATTTATATAATAATCATTTACAACTACCATAATATTTTAGAATGAAACTTTCAAAAACCAAATTATATCAAAACAGTTCTAGCTTCTCTATGTATAACAACAAACAGCAGTCTGAGTTTGGCACTACCCAAATAATTTCAATTCCTCACCGGCCACATTATTGTGTGAAGTAAATTTCCGCAACAGCAGTAGTATTATGCTGTCGGTACCGCGCCTAGCAGCGACCTATAAAGATACGTGCTTGATAGTGGTGCAGTCAGGGACAACGGCCGGACTGCCTCATTCGCAAGAATCGCAGGTAGGCTAAGGGGTTAAAGAACTCCATTGCACTATATCAAATACCATTGAACTCGCTCTGTCCCGCTCCCACGTTGCACCCCGCGATGCATCGCTTGCACTCGCCACCGTGCGAATCCTGTCTGATTACGCGACACGCATGCGTATGACATTATCTACGAGTAACTATGGTACACGTAAACCGGTATATGGACGTTACCTATGTGCTACCTACATGCAATATTCTTTAAAGGAAAATGAATATAAGATACTGGCCAGTTTTAATGCACGCGCAACTCCACGTGACGGGAAAATAGCCTCAGATTAGATTAACAGAACAATTCGGGGAAACTATAGTGTGGGAAAATTTTTGGTCAGATCAATGTGTATTCTTTTACGTAGAATCGATTTGTTTCAACTCTAAATAAAATCATTATTGCCATAGTAATGTTTTTAACAAAGCAACAGAACAATTAAAAGTTGCTAGGTTTCTCTTTATTATGGCTATGAGTGTATAGTATAATATTAAAAGAAACCATAAATCAATAAAATGATAGATTTGCTAAGTCGATGTTATAACTTTTAGAAACTCGAGCCACCTGTTACATAATCGGTATAAACTCAGCTTACGCTGATCGTGTGTCGATAATCAAGTTTAACGAGTGGAAAGTTCAAAGAGGGCAACGACATCAGACGACAGTGTCGGCGCTTTGTCGCGCAATCTCCTGAAAATCGCGCTAATTTGTATGACACTCGATCGCGTGTTACCGCAGGTGACGTACCCGTGAACCAGGAACAACTAGCCGAAGATCAAGTTCCACGGGCGTTGACTGCGACATGTGCGCGCCGCCGTCGGTAGCTACTTATTTTCTACTGCACACCTATTACGTCATGCTTGCATGAACTCACATGCCACGTCAAGAAAAAAAACAAACATGTAATCAACTCGAAAGTACAAACAAATAGTAAAACAAAAGATTGTCTCTATTGGTATTCGATAAATATTGTACCCAAAAACAAAAAAAAAAATGTTTTTTTTTAATGAAAATTACAAATACTTTTTGGCGCTTCAATTATTTGGCAGACAATAGCGATAAATTCAAGGCGAAATTATAAAATGTCATTGAACTTGATAAAAATAATTTAATTCTACACGTAGGTACGCTTTGTAATCTATGTAGGTAATTCGTGTTTGTTGGAAAGAAAGAATTTACATGTTGCATTGTTAACTTAGAGTTTGGAACAACAGACAGACAGAAATCTTCAAGGCATATATTCCGTTTGCAGGAATGATGTCTTGTCAAAGAAAAAATAAAAACATTCTCAAGGTATATGTAAAACGTTGTAAGTTTAATATAAAATAAACGTGCCGCGGCCCGCGTGTAGCACGGCCCCGTAACCGATGAACCAATTCCCCAAATTGTAGCGGTCGCTTTTCCCAGAGACCTCGACTCGAAAATGCCCGTCGCGTCAGCTCAGTGGCCACTCTCTCCCGCTCCACTTCATTCCGCCCGGTCTACGGAAGCGTAGCAGTGGCGTAGCAGTCGCGTAGCACCTTCGTAGCACTGGTCAACGTCGTAGTAATGCCTACGTTACATAAAAGATCTGGATCCCTTGAATTGATTCTAAAGTTCAAGACCATTCAAGACCAATGTGACCATAAATTAATTCTTCTTTTACAAGATGACACAATGTGTAGCGACGACTCTATTGAGCCGAACATAAATATTTACATTCTGTCGCTCTTGATAATAATTGTCAAGCAATTACTGGGGAAGAAAGCGACGTGATAATTATGCTCACATAATTATTATTTTTTAAATAAGTGTAACGAAATCATGAAAAAAATTAGGTATAGTGAACATTTATCAGCGTGACCCTTATGTATAAAGATAGCACCAGATTTACATGCAATATTGAACTTTTGGCAGTCTAAGAGTCTATATCTCAATTCAAGGCTATTTCAAATTTCCATTTATTGCGTCTTTACAATGTTTTCAGGAAAACCAATATTTTTAAATATAATTCTGGCCAACTCCAAACCACATAAACAAGTTTCTAGAAAACAAAAAGTACCTATACTATTGACGTATGCATAGGTATAAAAAAGGCTGATCCACAGATTATAGTTCAAAGACAGGTATTTTATCAGTGGAATTTCATACCGAATTCGGAATAGGTAACGCTGTCATTAGATCACGTGGTGCGGTGGAGTAGGTAAAGTCGATAATATAAGTCATGCTACACGCTACGTGTAGATAGGTGGCGAGGTATATGCGTCGGCACTTGTTTACCGCGCGATGCTCGCAGACCTTGAGATTCGGCAGCGGTCAGTGGCCCGAGGCCTCGCAAACAAAATATAAATCTTATTATTACCCGCCGACCTCGGTGGCTCGGTTCCTCACTGGTTGTTCTATTACTAATCGCAGAAATTTATCCGGAAATTAGTCATTCTGCATTTGAGTTGAGTTTTGCCTGTACATACTTGAAATATATAACCTCAAAGAAGGTTGGTTTTGTGCGTACGATTGAATAATTACAATAATATATTAATAATTCAATGTTAAACTAACAGTGTGAAGGATGAATGTTTTAGATGAATAATATGTCGGTAATTCTTGTGCTAATTGGCAAATATTGTGAATCAGACGCCCAAGGGTCTGACTTCTCTGAAATGATCAGAAGCATTCGTGTTACAAACGCACTGCGATTTCCTTGTTAATACGTGATTTTATAGATTTTGAGATTCCTTTCCTACAATTTATTAATGTTTCAAGTGAAGAAGGCTGCCAGCCTTCTTCACTTGAAACATTAATAAATTAATTGAGCATGAGTTGACATGATTAAATTAGAACAGTTTCACATGTTTCCGGAACGTGTCCAAAGGACTGTGTCATATTATGTGGTAAAGCTGATGTAACTTTTTAATTTTCTCCAACAACATAGTTGGACTTGTTATTTTCACATGCGATTCATTTTTCACATTACGGTTCGTTGACTTGGTGTTCGCATGTACTGGTAGCCGAACTGAGTGTATGCTCAGGTTTACGTCGGTGTGGGTGAACATTCTTGTGCTATATAGCGCTCGTGTGTGCTCGTTACAGCACGGCGAGATGTGAAGTAACCACGTCTGTGTTGGGTATTGGCGATTTCGGAGGCGGCTCAAGGACGCCCGGCTCAAGTTCAGTAGCCACCTTCGGCAGTGAACGACATCATTTCGTGCGTTGACCCTACCGCTTCCTGTGCCAACTGAGGCAAATACTAAATTTATCGCTTAAAATTTCTATTTAATAGTAATATATGCCCACCATTTAATCGACTTTGACTTAGAAACAATACCTTTATTAGCATATAAAGTGATATGTAGAGTGTGAATGGCCTCGTTGTTTGCCTCGACACAGACCATAAAAATAACGACCACTGTTTAATCCATTGTATTTTTCCTGGCTATCAGTTGAAGCCATTGTGAGCAGTTTATTTAAATTTTGATCTAGACTTGAGTTAAATATTTACAACTTAATGCTGAGTAGCTACAACGTTTGATTTTCCTTGTTACAGGTAAGTGTCACCGACCGCCGCACCGTCCTCAAGTTTGTTCGAAAGGAGGTAAAGTTAGCTCGCTTGATATGATTGCACATAATGGTGTGTTCTCGTTAGAGCACAATGCACCAGGTTGCAGTGCTGGAGTCAGTCACCCCGTCCTAACGGGGCTCGCCCTATGCCCGCTCGGCTCGCGGCTCGCGGCTGCCGTCATCACGCCGCAATTGTCGTGCAATCGTGCTTACTAATGCCAACTGGACTCCATATGCATACATAATATTATGGACATTCGCATCGCCCCTGCTCCACGCCTATTCAGAATGCACATTGAGGAAAAGAACAGAAATTCTGTCGTAAGAATGAGTCGCCAACTATTGTTACAAGCAATGTCCAAGAATCCTGCTGAGCTTTAGAAAACAAATCACCAACACAAAACACCACAGAAATAATTATTTGGGTGCTGATTACTTTAGGTTACCACATACTAAATTGTCGTTAAGTACAGGGATCCCAAGGGACTGGGCTATTGTTGTCATCCTTATACCAAAGTGATTTTTTTTTCGTTTTACATACGCTTCTGTAAAAACGATGTTGGCTTTGCTCGATAAAAAATTAAAATATCGCATGTTTGATAAAATCAATATAAACGATATATCAAACGTGTTAATATCAGTTTTTTAGAGAATCGCAAAATAAAACCTAAATTATGAGAATACAATATTGTGAAAATATTGCACGGTATCCCGCTGATATTTTATCATTAAGGCGAATATTTGTAAGGGCATTCCTCGGCCACGATATCGTTTAGCGCCGACACAATACATCAGCGATCTGGGAATGTCGGTTACGAGCCGCTCTAACAAAAGGAAGTTAAAAAACTTTTGTAAAAGATTCAATCCTCGCATTTTTTGTCGTTAAAAAGGTTTCGATTAAACAATCATTTTAATTTTTTCACCATCTCAGAAGAGTTAGATATCGCGAAACTTGCACAATAACGTATCCCGGCAAAAAGTTGGACTTTACCTGTTCGTGAAATCCGAGATGAAAAGAAAGGGTAGGTCGAATCGCATCGTGATTTTTTTGACAATACGAGAACACCATTCTGCTTGCATTTTTTACGCGGATTGTAAAATTTTTCAACCTTTGAAATCGAAGTTGAAAGGAAGGTGGGGAGTAAGGGGTTAGTAGATTTCTATTGCTCTATTGTTTACTCAGCAGATGGTATTAAATTCGCTCGTTGCTCCTTGATCCATTGACAATATGGGTCACGATACTTACGTCCAACCAGCACTATATCCCTTAACTTATCTGTCTCAGCCTCAGCCCATTCAAAATATATGCGACATCAAAACAATAGCTACCTTTTGCTAGAGAAAAGAAAAGACCCTTGAGACAATGTAACGACACAAAAGCTATATAATGTACCGTAAAGACTTTTCTACGAAATTGACATTAGTGGTAATTTCACCAGTAAATTTTTAACACAGTTTTGTTGTTCATAAAGACTTTTTGTAGTAGTCAAAGACTTGCTAACCATCAATGCTGAATAATTACCTACTTGTATTTTTTTTTGTAAACTATAGGTAGTGTGTAGAATTAATTCCCTATACTTATTTCGTGACTTGAGTTATTAGTGTTTCTATACCATAAATAAAATAAATGGTTGCCTTCATGCAAAATCGTTATGACACATTTTTTCGAGAAGGTTCCTTTCCTAGTTATCAAAGTGATAGTGGAGTGGCACAGCAAGAACGTGGTGCACCGTTACACGCACTTGCGGAGTTGAGTGCACGCGCGCGCGGTCGCCGACTCCACCAGGGCACCAGTCCCACAGTCCCACGTCCCCAGTGCTCTTCCCGGCGCCTATTTACTGCCCCGTAATCTATCTAAACCTGAACCTTGTATAGTAATCCAACAGTTTATTAAATCTTACGATTACGTCACTGTTGTTGCCTGAAAACAACCAAGAAACATGTGTCGGTTGGCACGCGGCGCACATGCGTATGGCATGCGTTGGTTGTATATATTTACTTACATTACTATAATAATATACGTACTCATAAAAAAACACCACAAAAGGCCCAAAATATTTAAATGCCGATGTCTGTGCGGATCCACTTTTTACTAATAACAAGGTGCAGCTCTGCCACGTTTCTGCGCCAGCTGGGAGACGAGGAAGTGCGTTCACAATGCCAACCACGCAAATTATTGATTGCCGAAAATCGAAACTGCTCCAATAATAACCATTGTGTTCTTTTCGGTAAATAAATGAAAACTTTGCATCGCCTCCAACCACCTTTAATAATACTTATATCAAGTTGAATGACTGCTTTATAGTAAGTTTTTGTTGACAAGGAGGTCACTGTGCGTGATATTACACTTGAATCCCGCTACCAAAGACTAAATTAGAAGGCATCTTGTATAGACAGCCGATTATTCTCTGCTGTAGTGTAATTACAGCAATTCCAATAATAGTTATGGCATCCTACGCAAAATGGTCGTAGTAAATGATGGAACGGAATACGACTTACTAAAGCCACAGTGCTTGATGCTTACCTACATAATTTAGAGGGCAGCAGTGTTAGTTCACGTATGAAACTAACTAAGCTTATTGTTATTTTTATCTGTGTAACTGAAACTAAGAGAGAACTTTAGACTTTATAATTTCCGGCTCTATATAATGATCATTGCGTAAAACTAAAGTCACTAATTATTATTATATCAAAAATAACAATACATTGCAGAACATAACAAATGTATGAACTCATTTAATCGTATACCATGGTCCATGTGGAGCGTGGGGGGGACTCTAAGAAAAAAGGTATTGGAACCGGTCTCTTATAAAATGAAAGTTGGTTATAGGTAATGCGCAGCACTTTCTCCGCGAACTACGTTCGTACTTCGGCGGCATTGCTCTTCATCGAACAAACAGAACAACAAAAATTTAGTTTACCTGATTTTCCGAGTTGAATTCATAAACTAAATGCACATACGTATGTAATACATTTGCCCGGGTACTACATAATATACATTTTCCCGGTTTCAGCGTGAGAATATGTGACTGTGTACCATGTGCTTTTCATTTGACTATTATTAGGTTAGGTGTATTATATAACTGTTCTAAGTAAACATGACATTCGAATATTTAATAATACGTATGTGTACCTACGCTGACATCACGCATACAAAAAGGTAACATCCCATAGGATTTAGCCAGCTGGCAGAAGTCGAATTAATTTTATTACATAATTATGTTTTTTTTTTTCAATATTTTCAATATATTCATAATTTTCAACCCGCACTGGGCCCGCGTGGTGGATTTACGGCCCACTCCCTCTCACTGAGAGGAGGCCTGTGTCCCAGCAGTGGGAACGTTATAAGGCTGATTACGTATGGTTTTTTAACAATGCCTAGCAGCATTGTCTTTTTTCCTCCAAAATATTGACATTTAAATATTTATTTAGGTACTATCTATTTGAACGGAGTGGGTGATTTAAATAAAGTCAAGGGTATCATTTGCGTCGCAAACAACGACGACGGGGTCAGTAGACTCTTGTGCGCAACTGCCGAAATTATCGCGGCCGGTACACGCGCCGCGCGCCGCCGCGGCCAACGAACGAGCCAAGGCCACGATGCCTCCCCGGCCCCTACCCGCCGCCCACTCTAATCTCACAGCTCCTGCTGGCAGCCTAGATATCTATGTTATGAGTAAATCGATCACCCTTCATTCACATTAAACATAAAAATATAAACCTTGCTTGTCGGCCGACTCGAGGCCTTGAACCGCGATAGCGAACTTATAAAACATTTAGGATTTCAATTTAGCGATAGGTACATCTTGATAACAATGCGTTGTGCACCATATTTATTTATTGCAAATTAATTTGAAATGTATACGAATACTAAGTTGTCTTTGTTAGAGTTACGGTACTATTAGGTATATGTGCCTGAATGTAACTGTAATGGAGGTTATTTATCTAGGAAGCAATAAACGTGGATCGGGGAGGCCCGGCTAGGTATCAGTGTAGGTGCGAGGTACAGCGCCAGCGCGGGTGGCTGGCGGGTGGCGGAAGAGCCGTGCGGAGCGGGCGCGGGCGCGGGGCGCGGCAGGTGGTAACGTCAACGCGCGGCCGTGAACTTTCTTCGGACACGTTTTCAGGATCTAATGCTGCGCAATATTTCGCGGCTAGCCCGACAGCCCCGGATCACAGCTTATTGCCACGTGCCACTTTTCTCGCGTCTTTTTCTTTAAAAATATAATTCAGTGGTTTCCTTACATATTTTCACTTTCAAGTTGCAGTATAAATGCCTTAAAATTTGTACAGTGTGGGACAACGCAGTGCCCAATTTAAATTGAAAATAAATTGAAGAATTATTTTTGCACCCCAATAGCCGCGCAGTTGTCATGTAGGTACCTACATATATGGGCTGATTTTTCAAAAGTTTGGTGACTTTTATTTGAAGAATAATTATGACAGTTTGACATATTTTCTATACAAAAGCTGTCAAACCGCAATATTTATTCCTCAGATAAAACTTATATGACTATGGAAAAATTATATTTATTATAGGAAATAGATCTTAACTGATTTAAATCTGTTTACGATTTAGTAGTCGTAGCCGACAGTTTAACTCAGACTCATCAAAATGTAAATTTTACGTATTTCGTTCGAGTTCATCGATTATGTACAAAATTCAGAGTGAACCAGAATAACATGTTGTCCTTTTGCTATTATCGATTGACAACACAAAACTTAAGCGCGCTCGCTGCTTACATAACCTAAATCCAGACATATGTAAAACTGGGATTTCGTCTGTAAAACAGTTACATTTTCATATCTTATTCATTTAAATTCATAGAAAATGATCAGAACTCACACAAGGCGCTATATGGCATTAATGAGGGCGAGTAAATGTAACACTAGGAAATGTTCGGCATACACTTCCTCATTGTTGCGCATAGTTGTAGAGTGTAGGTGAGTAGTGCAACGCTGAGCCGCAGCGGCGCGGCGGCGGCGGCGACGGCGCCGGTAGCAGCGCGCGGCGGCGCGGGCGCAGCGCATACTCGCCCGACCAACAACATTATACAACGAGGCGCATCATCGCCGCGCGGGGGACACCGCGATGCTCTGATTACGCAAACGCGCACTGCGCAACACCTCTCCTATACTTCACTACGTTACGTTATTGCAACGTATAATTAAACAAACTCTCATATAAATATAAACTATGATTAAAAAAGCTCTAGAGTCTTGGACCAATAGCCGACTTCAATGCTCTACTTGGCGCGTTCGCATTTCGCTCGTTATGCTACGATAGAGAACATGTGCTTTGTCCTATTTTCTAGTTATGTTATATAATTATGTTTTAGTTGTAGAGGGTAGATACATCAGATCTGAAGCGGGAAATATGTATTATAAAACTGAGTTTCTTAGTAGGATGTGTAAATAACATGCAGAATTGCAGGCGTCCTCTGATGGAGCAGGAAGTCTCGACTTGATGCAAATATCAAGGTGAGGTGACCGAAAGGAGAAAGGCTCCTTCATCAGCACAATAACTTGCATAAATATTTTATTTATTTCACTTGACTTATGGTTAACAAGTGAATCCTTCAAGGAAATTCTTCTCAAGTCGATTAGGGTTAGGGCAAAAGCCTATATATCAGTTGATATTTAGGCTTTTGCCCTAACCCTAGTCGACTTGAGAAGATTTAATAAATATCAAAGCATTTAAACGCCGCCGTCAATAAAATTTTGGCAAATCAATGTAGTTAAATCTTACAGCCATAATTATTTACATTTATGTTGATAGGATAGATGAATGGCCCTATTCTAGAATAATGATGTCCACTGTTGATAGATGGTTGCGCGAGCTCTACCTATGTTTAGAACATCACACTAATAAAACTAATCACACTAATATCATAAAGGCGAAAGTTTGTGAGTGTGTGTGTTTATGTTTGTTACTTCTTCACGCTCAAACGGCTGGACCAATTTTGATACAATTTTGTATGGAGGTAGCTGACACCCTGGATTAACATATAGGCACTTTTTATCCCGATATTCTCACGGCATCGAGACATATGCTGGTGAAACCGCGGGGCGCAGCTAGTAGTAAGCTAGTACCTAATATATAAATAAGTCAATGGTTTAGCACAATTAGATTAGTCGCTTTAGTAAACCGTCAAATTTCCTCATGTCAGGCGTTGCCTTGAGGATGACATTGCGGCTAAATCAGCATAGTTTGACATTGACATGTTCCGATTTTCGAATGAGGAAGTGCTCCTAGTTTATTCGGCGGGGCCGTCCACATGTTTGGAGGTTTGCGATATTAGACAACCTACATAGACGACCGGTATTGTTCACATTTTGATATACATACAATTGGTGTAAGAATACTGATGACTACACGTTATTTTTATGAGCTCTAAGTACTGAATCACGTCAGGGTCGTTGTAGCCTCTCATTTGCGTGTTTTACATTATTTTTTGCCAAGTTTCGAAGGTTACATTGCGTCATCCAGTTTGCCGTTTACGCATTTAAACATTCGACTTCAAATGGAAAACAACATTGAAATACCTATTTAAAGAACGATTAATGCCTGTATTGGATACCATCCATAAATCACACTAATATTATAAAGGCGAAAGTTTGTGAGTGTGTTTGTATGTTTGTTACTTCTTCACGCAAACGGCTGAACGGATTTGGATGAAATTATGAAAACAGATAGTTTATAACCAGGATTATTCTTATGTTCCTATTATACTTTTGTCCCGATATTCCCACGGGATCAACACTTATGCGGGTGAAACCGCGGGGCCCAGCTAGTAAGTATTAAATAAAGACAAGGGGAAGCGCCAAGGAAGCCCGCTAAATTCAAATTTTCTAAGTTTTTTTGCGATTTGCAGGTCAGTAACAAATATGACTTCACAGCAGAATTATAATCATTAAAATCATCAATTCAACCCTTTAAGTTCATTTATAATCCCATAGATTGATATTTCATGAAATAATTATTCAAAATTTGAATTTCTCGGTCTACCTATAGCATTATCCCCCATGTGATAACGCTACAATTTCAATTGAAACGTATGTCTTTGGCTAAGTTCAGTACCTACCTACGAAGCAATATCCTGCGTCGTGTCGTCTCTGCCGAATTAATTGTCGTAAACGGGTCCACACAAAGTGATGCGTTGGACGGACGCTGCCGCTGTGTGGGGATCCAGGCGTCACCGCATTGAGCTATTAATTGAACACACCCGACAAATTGACCTTGGCCTTGGCACGGGTTGCCGAATCAGCCGAGGTCAACCACGATTGAGAGCGTCCGGATCACACGGCCTGTATGTCATGCTTGCTTATTCATGGTAATAATACACTCTGCCGCACAAATACTGTGATATGTAATATGTAGGCAGGTATAGTAACCAACAAATAAAATAATAAGCGATTGACTCGGTATATTTTGGAAGCACGCAATTTAAGCTATGGTAGCATGCGACATGGAAGGTACTTTCTTGTTTCATCCTTTTCAGTTTTCAGTAGTCGGGTTTTAGTTTTTAAACTTGTTTTTTTAGCACTTATTTTGGGGCTTACTTCAGTAATATTTATTTTTTAAATGTGCTAATTAAGCCCTTTCATTTGACACCCAACAAGGCACCACCCTAAAATATTTATTTTTAAATTCATTACTTTTGTCCTCTACATGGCGCCATATTGAATTTAGTGTGACGTCGCATAGCCTATATTCGGCGGACGGTCAAGCATGGACGTAATATATAGATACTTCTATATATTACGTCCATGCGGTCAAGACGCTTCTAACGATACCTCTTTTGTCAAATTATTATACATACATACCGGTCAAAATCATAACCCTCCTTTTTGCTTCGCTGTAGTCGGGTAACTAAAAGCTATACAAGAAAATGTTCTATTAAATCTAAAATACGTGTTATCATTTCTTATCTAAAAAAAAACGTGGGGTGGTGATGGCGCGGCGCGGGCGCAGTGTTGTCAATTACCCCGGGCGGGCTGTAGCGGCGACGTGGACGCCGCGGCGTCCGCGTCGCCGCCGCCGTCGCCGCTACAGGCGCTACAGCCCGCCCGGGGTAATTGACTCATACTGACCTCGCACTGCTTCGGAAAAACTCGCTACAGCTCGGCTCTCTTCGCCACTCGTAACCGCTACGTACCTACCCTTTTGATTTATCAAATACTTTTTGTTGGTTCGTACACAAAATTAGAATTTCTGACATTTTTTATTAAGCTTATGATCAGGATCAGAATATTTCTTCACTTAGCTAGGTATTCACTTTTCGTGAAAGATTCCTCTGGAGATTTTTCCAAATCTGAATTAATTATCTCCTGAAAAAAACAAAGCTATGGGTACCTACACTACCTACCTACCGATTCATTGCAAAACATCACATTACGTTGATGAAATTGAGACTAGAGCGATGGATTTTGGCAGCACTACAGGCTCAAAACAATAAATAGTACTCTTAACTAATAAGTAGCTGAAATTCAAGTTAAATAACGAACACGAACCACGTACGTTAAATAACGATTTTTAACCAAATTCAGAAAAGGAGGTTCTGTATTCGACTCGCGATTTTTTATAAACACCGAAGTTGATGATCAAATACGGCTACAATAACATGTTAGTTTGGCAAGCGGGTCGTATTTCCGATGCGCATCGGGTGTAATCGTCGTCTCAGCGAGGCCTTGACCGCGCGCTGTCCGCTGCAAACATTCGGACTCCATTCCGAACGACCGAATTGCCAACGAGGCTCCTCGTGACTTCGCAGAACTTTCCAGCGAATCCAGGCCGCCAGCATCCGATTACAATAATATTGCGACGTAAATTTTTCTATATTGTTTTTAAAGAACTTGCGGAAAATAATATAGGTAAGGTAAAAAAATTCAGTTTTTGATTTCAAAGTGTGTGTCTTGCACACAATTTGCCATCAAAAACTGAAATTTTGGTAAACGATCTTCACGAAATTTCTTAAACCATCAGCCTCCACCAGCTCTCCATAGCAATTCAAGTCATTTTTAGGGTTCCGTACCCAAAGGGTAAAAACTCGATATCCGTGGTAAAAACGGAACCCTATTACTAAGACTTCGCTGTCCGTCCGTCCGTCTGTCTGTCACCAGGCTGTATCTCATGAACCGTGATAGCTAGACAGTTGAAATTTTCACAGATGATGTATTTCGGTTGCCGCTATAACAACAAATACTAAAAACAAAACAAAATAAATATTTAAGGGGGGCTCCCATACAACAAACGTGTTTTTTTCGGCGTTTTGGCCTTGTTTGCTCGATATCTGTCACCAGGCTGTATCTCAAGAACCGCGGTAGCTAGACAGTTGAAATTTTCACAATATTATGTATTTCTGTTGCCGCTATAACAACAAATACTAAAAACAAAATAAAATAAATATTTAAGGGGGGCTCCCATACAACAAACGCGATTTTTTTGCCCTTTTTTGCTCGATATCAATAATGGCAACAGGTAGGCACTTGAAATATTCACAAAATACTCAGTTGTATTTTTACTTTAATAATAAATAATAAAATTAAAATAAAATAAATATTTAAGGGGGGCTCCCATACACCAAACTTGTTTTTTTCGGCGTTTTTGCCTTGTGGTACGGAACCCTTCATGTGCGAGTCCGACTCGCACTTGGCCAGTTTTTTTATAATTGGACGATGATGTAGGTACAGAACAAGTTAAATAAAAGCTTGTAATAACAAAACCCATAAAATCGACATTAAACTTGACAAACCAATACAATACACCATGTCACTTTCTCATTCAAATGCATATTACGTTGATGGATCATATTTCAACGCCTGCCTGCCCTTGCGGTTGTCAGGCGTGAAAAAGGATTACTGATCACATTCTTTGAAAAGTTGTTAAGCTAATTTATGAGTGGGATAATGGATGCGAAGTAAATAAAGTGCTAAGTCCCGTTTGACCGGAGGCTGGCAGGCACGCTCGCTTTTGTCCCAGCAGCGTCCTTCGGCCGGCGAGGGAAGGCCGACCGGCGGCCCCTCGGTTATTGTTGCCTTTTATTTTGTTAAACGACTTCTCAAATAATGGTCGTTAAAAGCTATGGTTGAACCATAAAATCACATATTTAAATTGTGTAGTGCAGCAATGTTCACACATAACTAGATAACCACGCAATTTACTTAATTAACATCAAGTTTTTGTTATTTTTTTGCATTAACTTATAGCTTATGGCGCTATTGATGTTGATTATGCCTTGTGTTACCATATTTGCCAAGAGTAGGTAATCCGGAAAGACAAAAAATGTACCTAAACCATAAATTGCAAACAATATGGCATACGGTCTGCTTTTTATTATTTCGTTAAAAAATGGCCGATCAATCGAGATGATCAAGTCCCACCGACTGTGGTCACAATGAACAATACAAAACTATACATGTGGCTACCGACTGACGATGCCGGCTTTGAGTTTTTTGGCTGTGGACGACATAGGAATAAGAACTCTATTTCAAGAGACGTTAAATTCAGTATAGTGATTTCATACAGTTTTTAGTAAGAGCTGACTACGAAATTTGATATTCGCACCCCGATATTAAAAGTGAGGGCAGCGGAAGGAAGTAAAAAACTGGGTTCCTATTCACTTTCACGTTTTACTCGACACACATGTCGCCATTCGATATTTTTTTTTCGTATTTGCGTTATTTAGGTGTCAGAGATCAGAGGACAAGAGTAAAAGTAATTTAATCATTATAAACGTATACCTTAGGTATACATCCCAGTACCCAATGGAGCAATAATTTGGTGTCATTAATTTACCTACTCTAATTATAGAATAATGTAAATAATTAAATATATATTAAATTGTTATCATCATCATCGTTTCAGACGAAAGACGTCCACTGTTGGACATAGAACTTTTTTTAATTGTTATAAAACCTCTTATTCACTGCCACAAAATTGTGTTCTATAAAGTAATCAGATTCAAGCAAATAGGGTACGAAGCAGCATAAAAAAAGCAAAATTTAGTACCTACCTACATGTATACCTAAAGATATTGCAAAGCCACATGTAATTTCACAAAAAATGCACGTGTGGGAGGATATTTGCGAAACCCTTTAAAAAGTTTCCTTTTGTGCAAAAGGGAAAGTATTGGAGCGAAATAATCTCCACAAAAAATGTAAGAAAACATTGACGAACACCTTTCAGTAGCAGTTTAGGGGAAACCAACGAACCCTTTGCTTAGTTTTTAGAGGTATTGAAGCGACTAGTTTCTCAAAATTCACCATAGATATACATAATTATAGATCCAAAATGTAAAAATACATCCACGGAATTAATTTTATTCCATTCATTTAATATTTTGTGTGAAAAAGGCTTTCGTACCTAATATCAGTCCGATTCTTATGTCAAAAATATATAAACTCTGGCAGTTTATGTGAATTTGGGGCAATATTTTGTTTTCATCGTAAATTATCAAACAATATCACATAACATGATAAATGAATACCCAATAACTAGTCAGAAAGACATAATTATTGACGTTGTGTAACTATTTATATTGGTTCCGCTTTTTGTTGACGACCTAACTACCTAGGTAAGTATATACATAGCTGTGCCAATTTTTTTACTAGCTCGACGGAATTATCTGTTATAATTATAACAGATTTCAGAGCTGTTTCACCTATTTATAGAGTTATATCGCAATGAAATAAAATAAATATAATTAATTGTGTCGATGTGTCGAATTTCGAGTACAAGAAGTGCTTAGTAGTGGAGTGTCAGTAGGCTGTGTCAGAGCGCCTGCGCGCCGCGTGCCGGTGGCCTTGACCGGCCTGCGCCAAAATTTCCAGGTCGTTCACCCGCCGCGACGCCCACCGCCACTCGTTTTATCTCGCATAAATAACTGCTCGCGCAAGCGAATAAGCACCTAATAAAGCTTCAAATAAGAACGAATCTTCCGCTTTCACAACAATTGTAACGTCAGTGTTATATAAAGTCGTGTTTATGTACCTATTGTTAAAAGAAACTTGTTTATCAATTACAAGAAGGTAGGTAATACGTATTATGTAGAGTTACACAAAGTTCCTTATTATGTAGGTAGTTTTAATAGCAGTCACGTTAGAGCAATCGGTGCTTTACAAGCTTTAGTCTGTTGCTTTTAATTATGTATCTTACATACTACCAGGTCTCGTGTTTTATGCATAGGTATGACATTTGTATATTTTGAATAATTATTATTTTATCACGTTTTGGGTATTGATAGATTATTACTTTTATAATACCTAAGTTGGCACTGTCACGCGCTTTATGTGTCCAGGGTCTACGTACGTATGGGCAATGTGAAGGTTGTAAGTTGTAGGTCGTCCCAAAAGTATTACTAGGTAATTTATAGTCATAAAATCCCGGAAGTGTGTGCTCAGACTGCTCAGAGGGAAGCAGGCAAACAGGGCGCTCCGGCAGCGGGTCAGTCCGTCACGCGGCGACCTACACCGCGCTCGCCATCCATTAGCTCGATTTCGTGTTCAAGTTCACTCGCGCTCCATCACCAAAAATATTTTCGTAGTGTGACGCAACCGGCAACGGCTACGTCCCACTCGAACGCTCGGCTAGTCTCTCTGTCGGTGCCGCTCTCGCGCGACCTTGGCCGCGGTGAGCCGCAAGGTTCGGGTCTTCGAACTCGCGCTGGAGCGCGGGCGCGGGGCGCGGAGCCGACAGTCCACCAATCGCTCGCCGCGCACGCTTCAGCGTGCTCGTGATTGGTCCACCGTTGGCGCGGCAATGACCTCGGAGACCGGAGTTCGAAGCGCGCCGATCCTCGCTCCGAAGCGCAGAACGACAGGCTTAGCCGACCGATAGAGGCGAATTTCGCTTAGCCGTCTACGCTTCGTTGTCGAAGCGATTGTATCGCACAGAGCGCTGATCTTTTTGCAGACTTTCACTCTTAAGGGGAGACTCGTGCCGCTTCGAGCAGGAGCGCGCGCGGCACTCGCTCAGTTCGTCGATCGAGCTCGAGTGAGACGCACGCGGCGCGTGCAGCGGCTATATCTCGCGGGACGAGCGACCTTCATCCCTCAACGTGCCGGCCGCGCGCCCCGGCCCATGCACTCCTGTCCTATATTCAGTGTCACAGCGCGCAGGACGTTTCAAGTCTAAAGCCAGTGGGCTCCATGTGGTTTACGTGTAGTGCAGTGCGGGGGAGGACAAAATAATTAGATTTGAAGTACCTACATAAATATAAATGACTTTAGTGATGTCTCCTGATAGCAGCTACGGGCGCTACGATGCGCCTACGCCGGCTGACCATAATATGATGAGCCCGGCGCATAAGGAACGAGAACCCGAGTTGCATATAGGTAGTCCCTTTTATACAATCATTTTATTTGTTTATTTACATTACACATTATCACAACATTAACTCTGTGCTGTAATACCTGTTGTCATAATATTGTTGTCATTTCAATCGTTGTTGTTGTTGACAATTTTTCCTGTAGAACGTAAGTTCAATAATTATCTCATATGTTTAAATTTTTTAAATTGTAATTTTACAATTACCTAAATCATTAAGCTATCAGAATTTTTTTATTCTATCATTTTATACATAGGTTACGTTATAGTGTGCATTTTTTAATTTACTGCAACGGAATATTGTTTATGATGTGAGTACCTATTGTGAGTTACTTAGCCATAACGATTAAAAAAATCTAATTTATTACCTACTTCGTCTTACGTAACTTCCGTACTAAGCACAACGAGGTCCCGCCAGTTAGGTATTACTTATTTAATATCATAATAATCAACTTAAGTTAGGCAGGCATATACCTAATCTATTTCAGCTAAATACAAAATTCTTTTGTCTTGAATGCTATTTTCTTTTAATATTTTACACCGTAATTCGCGTAAAAAATAGCTTGAGATAAGCGAAAATAAACTCGTTTTCAGGTATAAAGTAAAGGCCAAATTCTCAGAGGAATTTAGAAAAATAAAATAAGTATGAGACCTTCCGAAATAATAATAAAGTAACCGGTAGGACACAATAACATTTCATGCTAGATTAATTATACTTGACGACATTGGTAAAATCTGATTAATGATTTATTTTTAATGATCAAAGGGTACAATGCTAACATAATATAGTATTATTTACAAACGAATGTCAAATCGTCTGCAGAACAAATATTTGATGGATGGATTGTTGAACATTTCCGCTCGGAAGGGCCCAGCGAAAAACAATTAAAGGCATTGTACAAAATAACGTACTGTACAACGATGTCAATAGTTTCTCCGTACAAATCAGTGGGGTCCGGCTGGAGCCGTGGCAGCGGGGAGCTCTTCAATATTTGCAATCGATTCCTAATGATCTTATCGCTCTTTATCAATTGCTTTGTGATTTTTTCCCGTGAAAAATCAAGCAAATATAACAAAGAGTTAACCGTTACTCACTGGCACCGCTGCCACCCCTTTTAATAACTAAATTAATGATTTAAACTATTGATAGTTTTCCCATGATGTAAGAAAAGTGTTATGTGTAGAAGTAATAGGTGCGTGAAGCAGGTTCAACGTGGCGAGTGGCGACAACTGCCTCACCACACCACTTTTACTTTTCTCTGAATGCGTGTAACACAAGATTATTCGCTTGCACATAATTTATGATAAACAAGTCGCTGCAGCACGTAACACTGCACACTACAAAGTAAATTGACATTAATTGTCAATTTGCAGATGAATTACCAATCAAGATCAGCTGATAATAATAAAACCTCTCTTATGCATAATAAACGTGTTAAATAACAAGGAAATACGATTTGAAACGTGATTTTGATCGTCGTCAAGTAGGTACCTACTAATTATTTACAAACAAACATCGCCGTGACACAGATCGGCAGCGGTCGGAATGGCCGCGTCAGTATTGTGCACGGTCGGTCCGTCGCTCGGCATTCGCGTTACGTGGACGAGAGACTTTCTCGCGCACTTTCCTCGCCTTTTAATTGACGTAACGAACGAGCGACTCTCACACACGCCACCCAGAAAAAAGCGCGCGTTGCATCATACGAGGAGAAATGGCTGCACGCTACTGACTCTATTGCAACTGCACCAGTTACGTCCCACGTTGCTTTCCCTGTTCTATTGTGTTCCCCACCCACCGGCGCAGTCGCCACCATGCTCTGTTGCCACTGTAGCGAGAGATGAGACCGAAATTATTGCGTCGAAGGCGACCATACACCGCCTTTAGAAAAAAGAAAGTAACAACTATAGAAAGCGACGGCGTCGAACGTCGACCCGCGGCGAGTGGTGTACGCCAGAAATAGAAAGTTTCTTCCAAAAGGCGAGCCCGCTCCCTTAACAAATAAACAAACGGCTGGAAGAGGAAAGTGAGAGCAGTCCGGGGCGCCGCCTGAACCAGTTCCTGGTCGCCAGGCGAGCCGCCGAGCGCGCCCGAACGCCGACCCGACATGACACCTGTTGTTGCCGAGCCTGCCTATCACTGACCTATTAACCATTATTACTAACATCATTAAGGAATCTTAAATTTGTATTTAGTTTAAGATAACGCTTCCGTATTAATTGTCTTCACAATTAATGGATTGGATAATAATGTTGCAGGAAAACGTAAGGTTTGACCTATTTAGGTTAATATTATCAGAGAACATAATTTAGGTAATGTTTGTAATCACTATCTCTAAAGTCAGTGGTTTTAATTAACATTGTTGTTTGTTACGAAGATGGGGTCATTGACTTGGCGAGTTGAGAGACTTTCTAAAATGTCTATTGAGTGTCTGTCACCTTGAGGCACGCATATTATGAGCAATGCAATACGATACATCATAATATTCATAATAAATGACCATTGATACAATCAATGCAATTTTTTACTTAGAATTGTATTATTCAATGCCTTATAGGTATGCCAACGACGTAAACCAATACACAGATCGTAATTACATTTTTTACTCTAGTACTAAAACAGTAGGTATTATGCATTTTTCACACAAATCAGAAGGCAGTAAAAATGCTTGCAAAATCTCTTATCGTGAGGTAATGTTATGAGTTGAAATGAAAGCTAAGCTAGTAACACGCGAACACGCCTCACGTGTACTGCCGCTGATAAAATCAGACTGCACCTACCTACATATACACTGCACCACGGATTGCACACTGCATCTCAGAATTCACTGTTGATGTCAGTTAAAAATAATATTCTCGTTCTATAAGGTGCACGTGCAACTGATTGTTATATTAGTCCAATAACACTGGCTTATAAAATGATAAACTTCTTGGAATTAAAAAGGTCAGGATATAGGTTTCAATTCAATCTGAAGTTTGTACATGTTTCACTACTTCCGACTTACATTGTGGCAGTCACCTTGACGCCTTGGCGATAATGTAATGCACTTCGTCATCATCATCATCATCATCATCAGCCTATAGCAGTCCACTGCTGGACATAGGCCTCCCCTAATGAGCGCCATAGCGCTAATGCACTTAAGCACGTGAAAATGCGAAATTGCCGAAATTATCAGCTCGTCACCAATCAGTGAGTAATGATGATATGCATGAGTGGTGTTGGACTTTTGATGTTGGTGGCACAAAGCACAAGGTCACGTGCAAGCACCGCTATGTTTGTTACACAACTCAGGATGTTTGGCACGAGCTAACTAACGCCGTAATCTTTCAAACGTCCATAAAATTTATCGCGAATTACGTGTACGTGTACTACATATACGTATACATACTACAGATCTCTTTAACCGTTTTCTGTGTTTTGTTGCAGAGTTTGACGGTACTACGGTGCTGTGTCGCGTTTGCGGTGACAAAGCTAGTGGATTCCACTACGGCGTGCATTCCTGTGAAGGCTGCAAGGTAAATATCAAACAATTATACCAATAATATTATAGTAAATAAGTCGTCGTTATCCATATGCTCGCCAGCACCGATGTTTCGTTAATACAACTGCCACCACTACCACTACGTCGCGGTCGTCGTTACCGCCGAACAAACATACCGTAATAGGAAATACCCGGAGCACGTCTTATTTTAAAATGACAATAGTTAATCGAGTGTTGCATGCGGGTAGTCTGGCATCTGAAGCAGGAAGTGTATGTACGGGTGACATGACGAGGACCCCCTTCTCCCAGTGCGAGTAGTCTCGCGGCAGGTGCGAGTTAGTACCAGCACCAAGGTCGCGACACGCGGAACACAATCTCTGTGCACTCGCCGCGCAAACAACCAGATGACCTTATTTACTTACTAAATGTTAATTTGTTTCACTATGACGACGTCGCCCGGAGATTCACTACGACGACGTCGCCCGGAGATTCACTACGACGACGTCGCCCGGAGATTCACTACGACGACGTCGCCCGGAGATTCACTACGACGACGTCGCCCGGAGATTCACTACGACGACGTCGCCCGGAGATTCACTACGACGACGTCGCCCGGAGATTCGTTTATTAACTAATCGGCAAAAAACGTATCGTGTGAACTTGTATTAAGAATGGTTTTTGGGTCAACGGGTAGGTACCTGCCGGCCTCGGTCGGGCGAGCGACGACGGTCAGACCCCTGCGCCCCAATTCTAAACATTTTATTTCAATACCTGCGCCCGCCGCCGCCGGGACAATCACACGGGAACCGGCTGTCACCTTTAAACTTGTGATCCACAAGTCAAACGTGCATTGATAGAAAATAATAAGCATTGACCGGCTAGTAGCTGTTAATGATGACTTGATGAGGTTAAAGTGACACTCAACTCAATTCACATCAATCATAATAGCTGTAAATAGGTATAAAGTAATATCCGTTTCGTTTCGTTCGTTTATAGAACGATGTATGCGGCTTGTGACTCCTTATTCCTTCAACTGACGACCCTTGAACATAAATACTCGAGACACATGGAAACATCCTTTTTAAAGTGGGACATCCATGGCTCGTATGTACACTTTTTACTTTGTAATTTATTCTTCCACTTAACCGCATGTGGTTTGCTTCCTTCTAGATTTGTTTAGATAAATCAATGAGTAGCATAAATACTTCTAATAAAAAAATAAGGAAATTTGAATAGCAATAGCTCACGTACCTATAAAATTGAAACACGCAAAATAATTGAAAACTTGACGAATTAAGAGAAACTTCATTATCACGTACTAACGCTAAAGGTTATTGTTAGTGAAAGCAGACAATTACGTGACCGGTGAGCGTTCAAGAGCATTGGAGTCCACCGTAATTACTTCCTCATACATATTGAACAGTATTATTAGCTCAACAAAGAATAGGTAGAATTTCCCTTGATTTGTTCGTTGTATCTACAATTTTACAAAGTTGTAAATAGACTCGTCGGTGAATATAGAGGTCATTTACGAGTGTGAAAGCGAGGAAGCAGACGGGAATAGAAGTGCAAGTGTAGTGTAAACTGGTTTGTACTCTAGCCGAACTTGTAACGTACTTTACAAGTTCGGCCAGAGCAGACTCGCGACAAAGCACGTCCTTCAGCGCTGCGGATGTCTGCTGCATTGTGCAGTTTCAGACGTATTAATTAAACGATTAACGGCTATAGAACTTACCCCACCAGACGGATCGGACGTATTATGCGGTTCATTTAGGTAACCATAATCAGCCTATAATGTTCCCACTGCTGGGACACAGCACAGGCCTCCTCTCAATGAGAGGGAGTGGGCCGTAATCCATCACGCGGGCCCAGTGCGGGTTGGTGGATGTCACATGTCTTCGAATTTTTGGTTCTAGGACATGCCGGTTTCCTCACGATGTTTTCCTTCGCCGTTTTGAGAGCAGTGGTGATGAAATAATTTACACAAAGTAAAGCGCCTGTCTGGGTTCGAACCTACGACCTACAACTCGTAAGTCGTGTCCGTAACCACTGGGCCACCACTGCTCTCATTTAGGTAAAATGTATAATTATTATTCCTTTAGTTACACATATAAATTATATTTTTAAATATTAGAATATTTAAAAATATAAAAAATAATTATTATTATTGATAGTTTTGTTTTTTTTGTTTAAAAAAAACTTTGCTCCACACTAGGAATTTCTCCTGTATTGTGGGCGCGTTTACAAACATTTAAACTCACATACACAAACAGCCAAACCCGCAACAACTACTTGTAGGTCATACAAATATTTGTTCCGTGCGGGAATCGAACCCGCGACACGCAGCGCAGCAGTCAATCGCTTAACCACAGCGCCAACCGTGCCGTCAAACAATGTTAGTACAACAATGCAATGTATCGTTTTTCGTTACGCATCTCTTGAGACTATTATTCCGAAAATCCTAATTGACGACTTTAAGAATCGATAAAAGTATAGATAATTGGAATTTAAAAAATGACATTAATTTCATGACAAAATTGAAAATATAGGTCATTTTGGTTTACCCGCTTGCATAACAACACCGATTAAAGCGCTAGCTAGCGGCGTAAATATGAAACTGATAAAATAGGTCGGCTACTCGCCACTAGATGTCGCGTCGAGCGTAGCGCTGCGGTGCTGCCATGGCTTTGCATTGCGGCTACGAAAGGAAACTACTTGAATGAATGACGAGTGAGCGTGTAATTTTTATAACGACATGAGGTGCGAGGTGTTCGACCGTACGCACTGATGTCAACGAACCCAATGTTACTATTTACCTTTTTTTAAATAAACTTATCAATTATTGATGATCCTTACGTCCATTCTTACGTAGTTTTCTTTTATATAAGAATGTTTTTTATTAGTAGCAATAGCAACTTGCACTATTTATTGTGAAGTATTGTAAACTATGAGGTTAAAATATCAGTTAATTTCAAATTCGACGTACTATCGTAGTCACTTGGTCATATAAGTTAATTAGGCATCAACTTCCAAGCAACAAAAAATCTTATTTTTAAATAAGTCGTGAAATAAAATCGTCAATATAATCCGGAGCGAGCGGTTGCGACGTCGCCGTCGGAAGAGCTCGCGGACTTCTTTGTTCTCGTCGTTGGCCGACATAATTTCCGTGCGTTGTGGGTCGCTTATTTTTTCGGCACCAATTCTGCGGTGTAGGGCGAGCGGCCGTCGACCTCGCTAGCTAGCTTTGCGCGCCAGGCGCCGCGTACACTCGCGGCGCCGCCGCCTCTTCTCGCCGTAAACAACTTTTACGGGCATCGAATGTACGCGCTACGTGAACGTAACCCACATTATTTTTGAACTGTCAGCTCATAAGTTCGTTGATCCCCAAGCAGTCATATTATTTATTGAGAACACCGCGCGCTGACTGTTGCGTTTGCGTTTATTATTTCCTGTTCAACAAATCTGTACCTACTGTAGAACTTGACTCTAAAGAAGTGATGTACAAATAGGTACATAACTCATTGATTTTTTGGTTTAATCAAGGTTCAAACACGAATGCAAATTGATTTTGTACAACTCGTATCAAATATATGATCTGTTGCGAGTTTGCGACGATTAGCTTCAATAACAACTTGTTTTCATATTTCAAATGATGTCAAACAATTTTGTTTACATATTATAAATTGTAGTTTCGAAATACATATAAATACCTAATACTGTTACTCACATAATGTAGATCAAATAAGTGAAACTTCTCCATTATTATATTACATTAATTACCTACTATGTATTTATACATTTTTGTATGTATGTGGTTGAGTTTTTCCTTATGCGTTCATATGCATTAATTTTACAGTTTTTGCGGTAAAGCTGAATCAACTTTGCACCGCGCCCACATTTAGTGTCTATAACACTTCTAACATTTGATATGGGCATGTTGCAATGGGGACAGCGAATTACCTATAGGAGTTACGTTAGTTACTAAGAAATAAACCGCGATACGTGAACGGGAAATGAATCGCAATGACGTGAGTCAGACGTGTGTTATCAAGTAAACATCTGTGACCCGCCCGGCGTCGGGCACGTAAGGCGGCCTGCCAGCGGCCGGTCGGCGGTCGCTTCCTCGGAAATATAGCGATCCAATGCGTCAGCATGTTTTGAGCTTGAGCCGGTGTTAGCGGAGTCGTTGTCCGCTGCACCGTTAGCCGTCGTCAGCGCGCGGCAACACCTCGCCTCGCACGCCCAGGCCAGGCCAGGAGTTTGTCACTGCGCCACCAACTAACAACCGTACACTAAATATTATGTATCGTCTATTATTTGTCGTCGCCTATGTACGTTAGTACTTATATTGTTTTTAATTAGCATAGGTATTATAGACGAGTTTAACACGTAGAAATTGTAAAAATACTAAGTTATTTGCGCGTCTGCGCGTAATTTCAGCGGTGCCAAATTCGCTTTATATAATTATGAACAACAGATAAAGCCCGGAATAATATCTGCTCATAAAGTGCGATAGTGAAGAGCTGAGCTTACAAACAAACAAACTGCGCCCGTATATCGCGAAGCTTAATCACAAAGTCTTTTTGGCAAAAAAACGCCAACGACGCAACTAAGCTATGCTAGTGAAGATAGTGACGGACAAGTCGACCCACATAGTGTTGACGAAACCCTCGCTCTTACTCTACTTATTTATTTATATCTACGCGCCATTTATACATATATAGGTACCCGTTCTCATGACTCACCAAATAGACGAGAACTAGTTATGTGAATCCGTCACTTATCAATACGTGTAAATATTGAAATACACAAAATTAGCACCAACTATACAAACTCGTCGTTTCAACATAATCCTTGCGAACTCCAATTGCCGTTGCATTCTCTTACAGAACTTTAAGTGCTTCTTCTAATAATATAAAACTATTTGCGAACCTTATGAACTATTGCAATCTATATTAATAAATAATGATAATAATACCATTGTATTATAAAGATACACGTGCCAATAAGTATTGATGCAGAATATAAATTTGAGTCATCACGTTATCAAAATGACCTAAAATGATTGAACTACTTACAGTATAATGGAATTTAGTGAGTACCGGACACATATAGAATGAGTATTTTTTAGAACTCGAAAGGGAGTCACCGTGTTAATTGCTTAGCGGTCGTTGACATATTAAGATTATTCAATTTAAAAGAAAGACGTCCTACTAAGATAGCAATGCACACCTATATAGCTTATATAATTGCATCGGTCAGTATTGATTCTTTAACTGTGTCAATGATATTGTTTACAAATAAAAATTAATTCGTGTATTAGTTACAGTACAAACTCTTGACTCTTAACACGATTCTTTAATTTTTTGTTCTGTATGTAAAGATGTGTAGGTACATAATCGCTAAGTGTAGTTCAGTCAGACGGGCAGGGAAGGTTTTGTTTTCGCGCAGCAGGTCAACGACCGCTCGGCCGGTCACTGCCCGCGCTGCGACCAATTATGGGCCACTCGCACAGCGCACAATGGATCGATGGCAGCGCGAAATTAGGCCACCGACCCGAACACCGCGCGGCCCGCTTGCGCCCCGCCCGGTTGCCCGCGCCAGCCTCCGCGCTCGCTCGTAGAACCTCATAGTGAGGCAGTACCAAATGCCTATAAAATAATACTCTCTGCGTCAATGTAATTATTATAATTAATCCGTAATTCAAGTACGCCCAATAGTAAAAAAAATGCATTTTCGTAAACTGATCAGACCTAATATTTGAACATGTTTTCTTTTACCGCGTAATGGTCTGACGGCTCATTGTATTTTAAATGATACGTTCAAAACCTCAATGATATTATTGTTAAAGGTATTGTTTTGTATATTTAAATAAATAACATACATTTGTGAAGTTCTATGAACAATGCGAAAACAGTAGTACTTATAATGTCGTAATCAATTATATTGGAACGGAAACGTACGATAAATTGCACAAGTGCATTGTGGTGTAATGATCCATTAATTAAATTGGATCAGTGCAGCCCCTAGGGGAGCGCGCGCGCATTGAGGTAGGCCGTGACGCATGCGTGACGTCACTGGGCGTAGAGCCGGTCGACGACCCGAGCGGGCTGCAGCCAGCTCCCGGGCGCGAGGGGCGTGCGGGGGAGCCTCCGCGGTTGTGCAATCGAGCGGTCGACGACCCGGGGTGAACGGCCGCGCGCCGCGACGCCACCGGGATGCGCCCGGCCTATATCCGGCGCACCGGTGCAGCGGCGGCGACGCATTCTAGAGCGGCGTGGACCGTTAGGAGCGCGCGAGGGGGCCGGGGGCACTCTCACTTTCTCGGGTGGGTCGGCGGCCGGCAAGTAGGTCGCGCGGGTAACTGTGC
The DNA here is from genome assembly GCA_963082905.1 of Oligia fasciuncula. Taxonomy (NCBI): domain Eukaryota; kingdom Metazoa; phylum Arthropoda; class Insecta; order Lepidoptera; family Noctuidae; genus Oligia; species Oligia fasciuncula. The sequence continues at coordinate 10,777,250 of OY720393.1, read as the reverse complement.
GCCGCGCGACGCAGCGCCCGCACAGTCCGCTGTCGACCGCCATCCACGTCGGTGCAGTGCGCGAAAGCCTTATTGCACGTTCACGTCGCGGCACTGTTAGCGAGGAGAGTGGTGGTGCTAGTGGCAGGCAGTGTAGTGAATGGTGCGTAACATGTCGTGTGGCGCGGGCGCTGAGTTGCGCGAGCGACATTCGGTGCTGGTGAGCATGCTGGAGGCGCGCCGCGAGTCCAGCGACTCGGGTTGCTCCAGCGACGACGGTTCCGACAACGAGCGTGACTCTAACTGCCGCTGTGATCCCCAGGGTTTCTTCAGGCGGTCCATCCAACAGAAGATCCAGTACAGACCCTGTACGAAAAATCAACAGTGCTCCATCCTTAGGATCAACAGAAATCGGTGCCAGTACTGCCGATTGAAAAAATGCATCGCCGTTGGCATGAGCAGAGATGGTGAGTTGAAACATTTCTTATTGATATAATTAGAGAAAATATTGGAATAAATAAAGAGTTGACAATATTAAACAAAATTCGAAAATTTGCTTCAAAAATAAAAAAAAGCATTTATTTACTCTAATATCTAATTTCAAAAAGCTACATTACAATATTTTGATTCATAAATTGGACATTACAACTCTATCACCCCGTCGTAATATTGAGATAGGTCAAAAATTTATTTTGAATAATATTACCATCCCTCTTAATTTTTATTTTTTGTTATAACTAATGGGTTATGTGATATTATATGACTAGATGATTACGTTGTGATATGTCGATCAGCATACACTGGGTTGCAATATGCATACGCAATTAGCAACGGGAAGGTCGGGCGCACGCACGTCTCGTCGTCGCCAAGTGTGCCGCACGAGCATGCTGGCGTGCAGCGCGTGTGCTGCTCTGCGGACAGATCCTATTTCGCGCATGGGAGGGGGACGTGAGACACGGGGCGCGGGGTACGTGGCGCGGGGCGCAGCTCGCGGTGTGGGAGGTCGGTTATGCAAGCGCGGGTGAGCGCACGCTAAGCGGGTCGACGCCCGCGCTATACAGCGCTGCCCCGCTCCGCTCGTTGCGACACTCGCTCGTAGCAGCGACATAGCGAGCCCCGCTGAGCCGGTGAAAGCAGAGAAAGGCGCATTTCGTAAGCGCGAGAGTGAAATTGATATTTTCACTTTCGTAATAAAGTTCGATGACCTCGCTTAGTTTCCCCAGGTGTATCGTAGAGATGATGATATACACAAAAATCCAATAAATGTTGCTCGTAGGTGTTATTGTTATCGGACAATAGATTTTATTGCTACTATATTTTAGCATAAGAGGCGTCCTCATCTACTGGCGGTTTAAATATTTTGTAAACAAAGTAAAGACAAACGAAATTATCCAAGTGAATGAAAGCGAATAAACGCTTTTCGAATGAAAGCGTTTATTAAGCGTTATGAAGCGTAATTAATTCTTCTTATATCCATGCCGTTCCAATTTGACTAAAATATACAAAAACCTTTAAAAATAAAGAAGTCATAAGTGGATTTTATTTTTATAAAGTGCATTTAAAAAATAATCAATTGTACGATCAAAGTAATCAGACAACAAGAATAAACTCTAGTAAAAAACTGATGTCATACATGGCACGATAAATTTAGTTCGGCTACTCGATAACAGATGGCGCCGTGAGTGCGATACTAGCGCCGGTATGTTTTTGTTGGAACTAATAGTGGCCTTAAATTCGTGAATCGTAATTATTTAGTCGTATTAATACAGTTTAATAAAATATTCAGTAGGAAACACAAAAACAAATGATTATAAATTATTTTCGAATTAAAATTTTCTATCACTAGAAATGTTCTAGTATGAAATAAAGTCAATACGTATTTTATTCTTTAATTTCTACTTCGTAATTCTTTTCTACGTTACATATTACAAGTAGTTCTGTAATACGTAAACATAATTATATTTATAAACCAACATGAATCCTCACCAAATTACCACGGTCAAATAAAATAAATGATTGAACACGGAAATAGTTTACAAGGCCTTGATATTTACATAAATATTCAGGAAATATTTTCAGGAAACTGTACAATTTCCTTGCAATAGATATTATACTATTTCCGTTTTAGATTCAAAATATTTCTCTTACCTTTAACTTTTATGAAATTTATTCGATGATTACGCGAAAATCGTTTAAAGTGTGTCATAAAATATTACGTATTGTGTGCAATAAAACAAAAAACAATGTGCTCATTGTAGACTGACTTCGACTTTTATTAGCCAAGAGTTAGAATTTGGAAAGCGATCGTAATATTCCCATGTCACGTCAAATTGGCAAGGCTCAAACGGTAGGTGGCGCAAGTGGTGGAGAGGGGCTGACTGGCGCGGGGGCAGGGGCCTGCGCGGAGTTTATTGACGGCGCCCCCCTCCCGCGCGCCCCGCTCTCCCCCCTCTTCAAGTTCAAGGTTGGCGCGGCGCGCGCCGCGGCGCAGTGCGAGGGAGTCCGGCCCGCGCACCGGTCGTCAGCCCTCATTGCTATCGCTATGTTATTAAGTCGCTCCGCAGTTCGGTACGAGAACGCGATACTTGCTAACGGTGACCGCTCCAGTATACGCCGCTGACTACATCGCGGTGCGCCGAACTTACACTATTGGATTATTACTGCTACACATTGGATTACAGTGATTGTGCAAATTATGAATATTTTCTTCATGTGATATGTGACACTTTACTTCGTGTTTAAATTTAAATTAGTCATAAACTAACTTAAAGTTACCAATTCATCTAAGTTATCAGTGGCCATTGGCTGTGAACTAGTAATAGTGAAAAACTGTAATGGTATCAGACATGGGAGAAGATTTACCAATCCTGAAAGGGATCCTCAACGGGGTTGTGAACTATCACAATGCACGTAGGTATTTTTTATATACAAATAATGATTAACTTTATTAATTATATTTTGATTTTGTAAACATTTACCGATGTTCACTTACGTTAGCGAAAACTTCGTAGCGGGCTGCTACGAGTACTACGCGTCGCGTAGCACTGAACTTATAGGATTTGGGAAATACTTATTATATCATAAAGTGCATATAAATGCTGGTCTAATTTAACAAAGCACACTTATATTTAATATACTTAAATTTAAAACAATATCTTTCCAGATAAAAAAAACTTCACTTATAAAAGACATAAACGCATTCTTTGGCAATACAATACGTCGCTTCTATTTCTGACAGGTACAAATAATATAAGAGAAAACATATTATATTATTATATTATACATAAAAATAAAATTTGTCGAATCTATCAACAGGTAGGTAGGTAGGTGTATAACAAAAATACTTAAACAACGTAACACCAGTTTACGGTAAAAATGATTAACAAAAATATTTGATGTTAGGCAAATAACGCAGAAACCTTTATTCACAAAGCAAATATTTAATGTATAGGTAGATATTATAAAGTACAACAAAGGCCATTGTAACAAAAAAAAAAGCAATGTTGCCGGTTGTGAACAATGGGATCGTGCATCTGGTGCGACCCACATCGCACAGCGAAAGTCAGGAGAAATGGCGAGAGGGCGCTCTCCGCTTTCGTTTTCAACCGCGCGGCGTGCACGCAAACACTTTCACCGACGTGCGCGCATGAACGCCGCAAGCGCCGCGCCCGCCCCCGGCGCATACTACATTTTGGTCCACGGTGTGCCTAGCGCGAGAAAGTCGTAACACTTTTTAGCGTGACCTCGCATTTCGCGCTTTGTCACTCGTCATTCGAACTAGTTCACTTAACCGAGACGCATTCAGGGTTCCCCTCGGATTTTATACAAGCTTTCCGCGCCAGACAAGGGTTGGCCGCGTGATGCGACGGCCGATGAACTCTACCCCTGCGTCAGCTGCGTGTGCACATGGCCCGCGGCGCACCCGCACACGCGCGCACTTAGCGACAGCTGCAGCCCAGTGTATGTTTAGTCACGACCTTGCGCAACATTCCCGTTGTTAGTTGCCAGTTCATTGTTGTCCCGCTTTTTTTTATATCGAGTCCTGGAGGTCATTTTAAAGGTTTGTGCATAAATTAAACTTTGTTATTCTTTGTTACAGCCGTGCGATTCGGACGTGTTCCAAAGCGCGAGAAAGCGCGCATCCTTGCAGCGATGCAACAATCGTCGACGTCGCGAGCAAATGAGCAGGCAGCGGCCGCAGAGCTAGACGATGCCCCTCGATTGCTGGCGCGCGTGGTGCGCGCTCACCTCGACACCTGCGAGTTCACGCGCGAGCGCGTCGCCGCCATGCGCGCACGTGCTCGCGACTGTCCCACCTACTCGCAGCCTACTCTGGTGAGCATACTTTACTGGACTCCAATGTAAAAGCCAACTAACTCAAGTAATTATTTGAAACACTGAGTATTGCAGATCAGATTGTAACGAAATATTTTCTTTTGTTTTAGGCGTGCCCCCTAAACCCTGCACCAGAGCTACAGTCTGAGAAGGAATTCTCTCAGCGATTTGCACACGTGATTCGTGGTGTAATAGACTTCGCTGGGCTCATTCCTGGCTTCCAGCTGCTCACCCAGGACGATAAGTTTACGCTGCTCAAAAGTGGACTATTTGATGCGTTATTTGTGCGGCTAATCTGTATGTTCGACGCGCCACTCAATAGTATAATTTGTCTAAACGGTCAAGTCATGAAACGGGACTCTATCCAAAGTGGCGCCAATGCAAGGTTCCTTGTTGACTCTACTTTCAAGTTTGCCGAGCGCATGAACTCTATGAACCTAACAGACGCGGAAATCGGTCTCTTTTGCGCTATAGTGCTCATCACGCCAGACAGGCCGGGACTTCGCAACGTAGAACTTGTGGAAAGAATGCACGCGCGACTCAAGGCGTGTCTGCAAACGGTGGTCGCCCAGAACAGACCTGACCGACCAGGATTCCTTAGAGAATTAATGGACACCCTTCCCGACCTCCGCACTCTGAGCACACTACATACCGAGAAACTAGTGGTTTTCCGTACTGAACACAAAGAGTTACTACGGCAGCAGATGTGGACTGATGAAGAGGGTGTGATGTCATGGGGTGATTCCGGTGCTGACGAGTCAGCACGCAGCCCCATCGGCTCCGTGTCCAGCAGCGAGTCCGGCGAAGCCGTCGGAGACTGCGGCACGCCTCTACTGGCCGCCACACTGGCCGGCCGTCGGCGACTCGACTCGCGTGGATCCGTAGACGAGGAAGCACTTGGCGTGGCACATCTCGCTCACAACGGGCTCACCGTAACGCCAGTTCGCCCGCCACCGCGCTACCGCAAACTGGATTCACCAACAGATTCCGGCATTGAGTCGGGAAATGAAAAGCACGAAAGGATAGTCGGCCCCGGATCCGGCTGCTCGAGCCCGAGATCCTCCCTAGAGGAGCACTCGGACGACAGGCGGCCACCTCCCTCAGCTGACGACATGCCTGTGCTCAAGCGCGTGCTGGAAGCGCCACCGTTGTACCACACCACCTCGCTCATGGACGAGGCGTATAAACCGCACAAAAAGTTCCGTGCGATGCGCCGCGACACCGGCGAGGCCGAGGCCCGCGTGGTGCGGCCGGCGTCGTCGCAGCCCCCGCAGCACCCGCACCCCGCCAGCCCCGCGCACCCTGCACACTCGCCGCGCCCGCTGCGCGCTTCGCTGTCCTCCACGCACTCCGTGCTGGCCAAGAGCCTGATGGAAGGGCCGCGCATGACGCCCGAGCAGCTAAAGCGCACCGACATTATCCAGCAGTATATGCGGCGCGGTGAGGCGGGCGCGGACGGCTGCCCAATGCGCGCGGGTGGTCTGCTGGCTTGCTACCGCGGCGCGTCGCCCGCGCCTGCGCCCGTCATGGCGCTGCAGGTGGACGTGTCGGACGCCGACGCGCCACTGAACCTCTCCAAGAAGTCGCCGTCGCCGCCGCGCTCCTTCATGCCGCAGATGTTGGAGGCGTGAGATCGGCCCGCGGAGCCGCTTGTCTCCGCCACCCCACCCCGACCTACTTTAAATTAAATAATCTAGTTAATAGCAATCGTTCGCAGATCGTTTTAATATATTATATGTGATAATTTGATTAGGACGCGTGAGTGCGTGGCCGGCGCCGGACGAGGAGAGCGCAATAGACTGAAAAATAATTTAAGACTATATAAGTGTAATTTATAAATGCAATGCAGCGCCGGTCGCGGTGTGTTTGTTGTGTGTATTGTATGTGCGTATGTGAGCGTGCTCAGTCATTTGTTTGTTAATATAATGACAGGTTGTCGAACTAAAATAAAAGAATCTTGTAAAAATTACTTATGTATTTTAATCCCCCCAAATCCTTATAAGAACATTCCTAGACAGAGAAACCTAAACACATAGGTACACACCAGTACAAAAAATACTGACAAATCTAGGACTCTACCTACACCATGAAACATGTTCACAATCACGGCGAAATCCAAACACTTATTCATGAAGTATTATGTATTACAGTATTATGAAACATATACAGAAACATGTTCACAATCACGGCGAAATCCAAACACTTATTCATGAAGTATTGTGCATTACAGTATTATGTCGCTAAAGATTTATAAAGCCTTGAATCAACTCTACTCTTTCGATCTTGACTTATCAATGAAGTTTGAATAATTGCTTTGATTCAAACAAATCTATGCATCCAATCAAATAAACAAACCTATGCATATAACAATTTTGAGCCTGTTTTTTTTGGTAATCTTGACGCTTACGATTAGAAATCTAAGAAATAATTAGGTAAGTTCTGCTCCGCAATTAGACTACATACTACGAAATGGAATTCGGAGAATCCACACTTAAGGTGGCACTAGTCGATATTTATTCCATACAAATTTCGGGAGAGTATTACTCCACTGTTTGACATTGTGCATCCAAAGTTAAACATGATATCGTTTTGTCTTATTGTACGGAAACAGACTAGTAAAATTAAAAGCCATTAAAAAGTTATGAGCCAACAAATATTTGTTTTTCTTGCTATTTTTAACGTAACTTTGGGTGTGAATAAGTAATAAAAGAACTGTAAAATCTTCAAAACCAAGTCCGTACCGACAAATCTCAGTTATCGAAGAGTCCAATAAACTTTATTTGTAATTGATTTATGCAGTGGTTTTTTCATAAAACTCGATTTTCCGAAGCACTTTTCGATTTTTACGCGCCTATCAGTTTGGAATGGTATGTATTTCTGTGCGTGAGAACTAGACGTTGTTCGTGTAGAATAGCGTCTAACTTCTCATCACTGATACTAGCTCTGTCGGACACGAAGCCAAATGAGACAGCGTGCTTTTCGGCCATGACGAGCTTGCGACTAGTTTACTCTTAAGATTGAGTACAGTAAAGAAGAATAAACGAGGAAGTTGACCACCGAGCGCGAATCAACCACCAGGCAAAGAGGATCACCAGTATTATTACTATATATATACAGATTCATGAATGATTTCTGTACTTGAAGGCCTATACATGTATCAATAATTGCAGTACTTAAAATGGTCATGATAATAAAGAGGAAGGGCACGGAGCGGTCGTCGACCTGCCTCAGTTCATTTCCGGGCGGTACTACCGCTTCCACTTCTGTTGAGGTTGACCCTACCGAATCCGCATATTCAAGGCTCACTAAGTCCCCATTAACATCGCACACATTTACTCTTGTGACATAAAATATTCAAGTAATTAATGGGTAGAAGAACATTCTACCTACACAATTCCGGTTCTTGGTCAGGTTAGTTCAGATGAGCCTGATAGCACGGTCCGTCTGATTTCCTTTTCACACGCGGAACTATAAAACGACCTAGATCATAGTTCCGCTTACCTCCTAAAGTATTCAAGATCACTGTTTATCTTAGTTCGAATGAAAATAAAGAGTCATATTACCTATTTCCTTAACATGACAGTGGGTGTCGTGGGCCTTATAGGGACGTTCACACACGTCTTAGGCCCCAATTCGTTTTCAATTTAATTATGCGTGGATCCTGATTTACGGTGGATAAAATCATCTTGAGGAAACTTTGACTTTCTCGAACTGAAATGACCATACCGTTTCTATATGGGGAGCAGTGGGACAGATATTTAAAACAACGTTATCGTAGTGATATAGCTTTTATAAATAATTAAACTCACTTAACTTTTTAGGGTAGAGACGTCATGACGCCTGAAAAGCTTAATTATTTAGACAGTAAACATAAAGGTGTTCTAAATATATCATTCTGAAAATATCTTCATAAATACTGCGTTCATCAATACTTAATTCGATTCCTATAATTACAGTCACAAGACTTTCGATTCGAAATTGAATTTGTTGATAATTTGATCCTTCATTATACTAAATTTAAAATATTTTAAGACGAAAATATTGACACTCTTAAATTTTTCAGGCTTTTTTCAGGTCATAAGTAGTAACCTACAAATTATAATCAAGTTCTGTTCGCAATCTTTGGCTAGACGAGCGACTTTCCTCAGTCATAATAATGATTTCGTTATGATAACAATCAAATAGCCTTAGCATCTTTTAATAATGCTATAATTAGCCACATTATTCATATTATGCTGTGATAAAGCATGCAACAATAAAAAAACATGTAATCATAACTGCGCAGTACCTAATACAAGATGGCATCGGGGTGGTTCCCGATTCCCGTAGGCGTGAAATGTGGCAGGATATTCACTTTGTTGGATGTTATTGACCGGTCGGTGGTCGCCGGGCGCATGACATTTGGCGCGGGTGCACGGCGCAATGCGCGGCCGTGCACTTGACTCGGTAGGATGCAACGTCCGCCCGTGCCTCGCCACGCGTAACCCCGGCCGCCTCACCCCAACGCCCAGCCGCCCGCCTCGCCTCGCCCAGCATCGCAGCCTCCACTTCAACAGCTATCTATATAATCCTTTTACCGCCATCTTCTTCCTGGAAATTATTTCAACAGAAATTTCCATGCAGGCTTCTACCTGTTTTGATGTTAGTATCGAATTATCGATTTTGTAACGATGGAGCATACAAGAGATAAATTTATTTAGTTTGTGTCTGTCAGGGCCTTCCCTGATATTATCATAAATTAGGTGTTACGGTAAGCACATCAAAAATATATTTTTATCACAGAATTATGTGTTGGAATTCCATTACTACCTGTTGTAGTCGGTGCAGATGAAGATAACGAGTCCTTTTTCCAGGAAGATCTCTAAATACTTTTGATTCTTCTTACTAACTCTGATATGGTTGCAAACACGATGATAAGAGTACTTGCCGGATACCTATCAACTCACAAACTTAGATTTTCTTATTTACTCATAGTAAGTATACCTAATAGATATCGAGTGTTAGTAGTTATAACTTAAGATTTAAATAGATGGGTAAGTAGTAATTAAATTTTTTTTAAAGCGTTGTTCAGAACTGCATTTTATTCCTGATAACTAACTTCGTCATCCCAAAGCGGCTGCATAGCTTGTACAACTTTGTAAGTAGGTACGTGCTGGCCGGTTATCTTACTGCCTATAATCCTTGAAAATGTTGGCATTATGTCACTCTTACATAGAATGACACAAATAAATGAGCTCGTTGTTCCTTGTACATATACAATGTATTTGCGGTACTGTAAATAGTCAATGTCAGAGACCTTCAGGCGGGAGGTATACGGAAACCCCCGAATAAGGCTGCCCGCGACCTTGTGCCGCCGAGGTCGAGCCCGGGCTGGGCCTCGGTTCACGCGGAAACAGGACACTTATGTGTTTAGTGTTCATTAACGTCCATAATATTAATATTGTCTAGACTTTTGGCCACGCCGCGCAGCTAATAGTCAGTTCACAAAAGCCAATATTGTAAACAAGTATGTTATGCAGAATATAAGGCATTATAAGGCATATCTCGGACTAATTTCGGTGACTTCGACAGATTGTCACTTGTTGTAGGATTATTATTTCCGCGCTCGTTACATGAGCCCTTGCAGTGATATATGTAGGTAAGTATTAGATTTTGCACGAGGTGTAGAGCGTGGGCGGCCAGGAGATAGGGGCGGGGGTGAGCGTAGGCGCGCGGGTACTGTGCCACCCCCGGGGGAGCGAGCGGGGCGCGGGGGGCGCGGGCGGTCGGCTCCAAGGTCGCAGAGTCACAGCCGGGCAAGGTCGGCGTGCCCGCGCGTGCCCGGCCGCCCCGTACCTCAGCCCTCACACCCGATAACACCCTAGATTTGCGTGGGACGTGACCTTTTTCCACGTTCCGGAGAAATAATTGTATAAATACTTAATGCTTTTTTTTCGGTTACCTATGTATATATTGTACGTAATACCTACGTCGTATGTGCCTACTGATTTTACAAAGGTTGAGTTATAAGAAGTTACACAACAGTGCTATTCCTACATTTCCTACCACAGCCCGTAATGCGTTAATGTCAACTGTTGAACATGGCCCTCGCTCGTACTGGGGTGGCTAGTCTTGGTAATCACGTTTGGCAGGCAGATGGAAGTGCGCAGTTAGAGTACGATGTTATAGCGTGCAGGGGCCGGGGGATGCTGCTGCCTGACCTTCAGTTAGAGTATAATATTATGATGTTATAGCGTGCAGGGGCCGGGGGATGCTGCTGCCTGACCTTCAGTTAAACTGTGATGTAATCCATCAATCACCTCTCACAACCGTATAACGAACGCAACAGGCAGAGTTTGGATAGTTTAATTTGGAACTAAGAGGACACAATCACTTTACAAAAGTTGTGTCAACTTATATCAGTCTTATATTGTTTGTATTAATTCAAATCAAATCAAATAATTTATTTGCATAACACAGGTTCAGAGGATGTTATAAAAGGTTCATAAGGTACACTGTATTATAACCATGTGAGGTGTGCAAATACATATATTAGGAACATTATGACACAATTATTCTTATTCATTTATCATATTAAATTACATTGTCATTGGAAATATACATAGATAGTCAATTAAATTAAATCTGAATTAATAAATTATAATAGGAATGCCTAGCATATTAATAATGTCATAGTAATTATTGTTTACCCATCTCGCTCAAGATGGCGGGCTGTTCACGTAGTACGTCCTCAACTTGTAAATAATGGCATTAGGTTCTATTTCCCTAGTAATGGAAGTCTAGCCAACCTATCCCGTTCCATTTAGAAGCAAAATCGTTTTCTTAGCTGATGGAATCCATTGTTTTTTAAGTGGTCTCTTACTGAATTGTAACCGTTGAATACAATTTTTATTAAAAGTAGTAAGAGTGTAAGTATACAAATCTTGTAGTAAACTATTACTCTGATTGTCATTGTGGTTTTGAAAAAGAAATAAGAAGTCTTGTTCATATAATTATCTGCTATAGGCAATATTTAAGCCAGTAGACTTAGCAATTCAACGAACATAATTATTACATTATCTTTCGACCAGAATCTCTGTAATTTCCAAGCACTCAATTTCGCTATTAGGTACCAATGTAAAGTTTATAGAATAAAACAAGATTTTCCAGCAAAGGTTCACCCGGGCTTCATCATAGCTCTTGCGAGAACATAAGCTTTCATGCCATTTATAGAATCCGTGGGCGGCTGGAGAGTGAGCAAAGGGCAAATGTCATAGAGACAGTTTTATAGTGAAAACTGTAATACCTTCCACGTGCCACCGGCAACTATATTGCATGCTAAATTGTGATAGAATACACACAAGTTAACGTAATCCAAGGTGACAAAGTGTAATAGGTAATACTCGTATTTGACAACGATCGTGATTTGAAAACAATAAATAAAATGCAAGTGATTAAAAGGATTTTTTTAAACTCCTTTTTAATGCAATCTGTCCTGAAACATTTAGCAATAGGTAGGTGGTGGTTTCCGATCTTGCACTACAGCTCCTTCATGCTGTTTGTAAGTAGGTCTTGGGGCCCTTTTCTTCGGTCTTGTGAAGGTAACTGGGTTTGTCATTAGTCTCCTTGCCAATTGATTTGAAAGAACTTTTAATCTGGTGGAGTATGTTGTGATACTAGCTTTGACTTCCTCTCTGACAGTCTTTATATCTAAATCCTAGTGAATTTTGTCGTTTGTGATGTACCACGGAGCATTTACAATCTGTCGCAGTGTTTTAGATTGAAACCTCTGAAGGATTTCGATGTTGGAGTAAGCTGCAGTTCCCCAAAGCTGGATACCATAGCACCAGATAGGCTTGAGAATACATGTATATAGGAGTAGTTTGCTTTCCAGAGACATTTGGGGCTTTCTGTCAATCATCCAGTGTAAGCTACGGAGTTTTTGGCCTAGGGCTTTGCGTTTGGTAAATATGTGGTGTCTCCACGTAAGGCGTCTGTCAAGGTATATTCCAAGGTATCGTGTCGGTCTGCTTGCGGTGCTTCGGCATGTTTCTTTGCGTGTGGCGAAAGTCACCTGGACTGACTTTGTTTCGTTGGCTTTTATCTTCCAATCTCTAAGCAATTCGAAGATCAGCTTGAGGCTGTTTTGCAGTTTTTTGGAAGCCTCTCTCGGGCAGGCGTCAGTAGCCAGTATGGCCGTATCACCGACAAAAGTGCCTGTTAGGACATTTTTATCTAACGGCAAGTCGACAGTAAATAACAGGTAAATGGGACCCAAGACACTGCCCTGAGGCACTCCGGCTTGAATCGCACGTAGATTTGTGACCTCATCTCCTTGCTTCACTAGGAAGAATCCTTCGCTGAGTTGGGAGCGTAGAAACAGGTAGAAATTAGTTGGGAGTTAGGTTTTTATTTTGGTCAGTAGACCCTGGTGCCATACACGATCAAAAGCCTGCGAAATGTCCAGAAAGACCTCAGAGAAGTACTCCTTATTTTCAAAAGAGGTGTTGATTTTTTCCACCAGTCTATGTACCTGTTCCATAGTACCGTGTCCCTTCCTGAATCCAAATTGGTGTTAGGAATCAGGTTCCTTTCTACCAGGAGCGGTATGAGTCGCTTTAGAAATATTGTTTCCAGCAACTTTGAAGTAATAGGCAGAAGGCTGATAGGACGATATGATTTGGCGATTTCAGACTTGTCAGGCTTGACTTGCTTTAAAATCATGATGATCTGCGCAACCTTCCATTGCTTGGGGACATTAGGTGCGCTGCAGTATAGTAATAAAAAGGTAAGTAAGAAATGTTATAGCTACTTCCGGTAACTGCTTCAGAATGGACGCGGTTATTTGGTCGTAACCTGGAGCCTTGTGGTTTCTCAATTTATTGATGGCATAATTAACTTCACTGCGAGAACATTTTCTCAGTGGTGAATCTAGTTGGTGAACAGATAATAGTGTGTTATTGACATAGTCCATAATTTACTTGAACCCTCGTCGGGGTGTGGAGTAAAGACACTTTCAAGATGGCTAGCAAAGATTTCAGTCTTTTCAGCATCACTACCAAGCCTTTCTGATTGGAGGTTGGTGCAGTTGAGGTCTTTTAAGCTTTTCTGTGGCTTTCTATAGAGAGCAGTTAGAGGTTGCAGTCCCATCTAGATTTTTCAGGTGTCTCTGTACTCCTGCATTTCTGATTTCTTCCAGAGCCTGCTTTAGTTTTTTATGTGTGCATTTAGTTGTCGTTAGGGTAGCTTTCCATGACCTTTGCTGTATAGTGTTATTGAAATGTTCCACACCTTCTTCAATGTCTTGGTCACTTGAAAACGGTAAGTTTAAGTTGATTTTTTCACCCAGAAGGCATTTGAACTTGTTCCAGTTTGTTTTGTGGCTGCAGACTTGGCATGGTGGGAAGGTCTGTGCAATATTTGGATTTAGGTGGAAAAACACTGACGAATGATCAGACGATAGTTCCAAGCTAGTTTTACATTTAAGGTTTTGAGTGTTTATACTTTTTGTGATGAAGAAATCTATCAAATCAGGGATCTTATTTCTGACCGTAGCCCAGTAAGTTGGTTCACCAGAAGATATTGGTCTGAGGTTGAGAGAGTCCACTGCCAGGTAAATTTGGCGTCCTTTAGCACACGTAGTTCGGGAGCCCCAGAAGGTGTGCTTGGCATTAAAGTCTCCGCCTGCAATAAACTTAGCTCCAAATGTAGATAATAGTTTCACATAGTCCTCCTTATTGGGTTTGTGTCTGGGCGGGCTGAAACAGTTTCTTTTTTTGCAGTTGGGTAAAATAACTATTAGTGTTTTAACGCAAATTCGTCGTTATTTCTTCTCCATATATATTTCCTTACACAGCTCATACCATCGTGTACCCCATATGACTTTCTTCTTCGCGCGGTAGGCCATACTGCTGATCGGTTACATGGAAGAGAGCTTAAAAATAAAAAATATATAAATTAGATTTTATTGCTAGCTTGCTAAATAATATGTATCAATTATACGAATGATCTAAATGAAATTATTTTGTAAAATCGATCATGGACTTGAAAAATAATTTAACATTTACGTTCCTTACGTTTTCATCTAATTAATTTCGAGTTATTTTACTGTAATGGAAGTTACGAACTGATGTAAAAAAATATCCTTAGCTGCTCCGTGCTTAGAATATTGCGTGAATTAGACTTTCTCTTGTTTTAATTTTATTTTTGTATAGTACGATATTTTCTACGCTAGCACTTGCATATATTTACCAAGTTAGTATGACGGCCGGAGTCGCATAAATCGTATTACTGGAGTATCAGGTATCCTTGAAATGAAACACTATTGTATTCAAATACAAAAGACTAATGTTATGTATTAATGCTAATAAACAAACATATATTCTACGATTATCATATGAAAAGAAAAGTTGCATTGAAATTATAAAGACTGATTTTGATAGGAAATGTATGCAAAATCACACAGTATTGATCTTCCCTACAGAAATGCTGCAATAGTTCTTCTAATAAAAAAATACTACTTAATTACCAATTACAAAAAAATTCTAAGTGATTTGACAACAGGTGCCAAAAATGATGTACCGATACTCACACCAAAACTTATTTTAATACATTTTATTAATTTCGTAGCACTTTACTTCATTCAAAAATAGTTCCTAGTACGGAGCCACGCGTAGCGTTATTTATGCGTAGCACTTCGTAGGCAGGCGCGTAGGACGCGTACGCAGGCACTCTCGCGCGTACTTGCATTGCGCACAAAAAAGTTACAACTTTTCCACGATATAGAAGAATGCAGAGTTTAATGCGTTGGAACAATCAATTACGAACCAGTATTTCCTGTTCTTAATAAAGATTGGAAAAATTATACGAGGAAATAATTATTTCACTGGCTCGACCTATTTGCTAACCACAACAAAGAGAAAAAACTACAACCCTTGTTATGGTTACCTTCCGAGAACGATTATAACATCTTTGTGAACCTATATTCTTGTATTTTTTAAATGCTATTATATATATATATATTACGTTAGTTAACTAACTACTTTATCAAACTTATTAAAAAAAACATCTGTGATAAACGGTTTAAAGAGCAGACAGAAAGTTGCCGAAAACTACAAAATTAATACTTGTTAAGCGAGTAATGGAAAGTTTTCTGTCCTGAGTTTCCCTTTCACAAGAAATAGATGTAGAACAATAGCGCCATACGACCGCGAGGGCGAATTCCAGCTAGGCTAACACGATTGTCTGTCTTATTGTGAACCAAATCCACTAATATTGAGGTGACCTCGAATAAAATAATCGATCCTTTGTCTGAGTCCTTAAAAGCCTATCCGACCCCCGGTGGCCTTGATGTTTAGATAATTTAGGCGGGAATTTAGGTCATTTGGAGGCAATGAATTGGGGACGAGCTGAAGGCAACGCCGAATGACATTTATGGCTTACATGTGGACTTGTGGAGTATTATAGTTTCATTTGAAATTGACTTGCACATAATTTTGATACCAAATTGTAGCTACTTGTGACACGAAACATAAATAGACGCTTGGATAATTCAATTCATGACGTCGTGTATTTTATGATTTTTTATGTTACTGTCTAACGTTACTGTCTAGGTTTTGGTTTATTTAAGAGAATCCTAACGTAGATCTCAAAGACGGAAATTAAAGTTATAGTTAACTGCAGCATGAAGGAGCGGCAACAGTTAAAAAAGTTCAATCTTTCTAGGTAAAGTATAGTTAAAATAAAACGGGAGGACAAAAGCGGTACCAGGAATAAATTTCCGTTTCCATTGAAGTTTACGAGTCAAAGTAAAATTCGAAAGATATTCCAGCATGAATTTTCCAACTCCATCCAAAGTGCGAAATGTAAACTGAGCCGCGAATTTGAAATTAAATCTATTCAAGAAGCTTCCCTGATTGTCCCAAGGTTGCGTAGCTAACACGGTGTCCTGAGAGGGTGGCGGGGGCGGGCGGGGGCGCGGGGGCGAGGAGGCACCGGGGGTAAGGTCGCGACAAGGTCACCGCGGGGTCGCTCCGACCAGCATTGTCTGCAAACATAATATTGTAACAAAACCTGCCTACACGACCCAAATGTTAGGCATTACGCAATACCTAAGAGATCGCGTTCATATTGATTAAACATCGTGAACCAAACTATCTTCGGGTGGTTTCGAGACAAAGTTTTATTCCTAAACCTAAATTGATCTAAACAATATAAATATATATATGTATATATATATATAACGCGGACTGTCTTCGTCATATTATGATTCATAATGTTATCCTTTTATGATTCTGCCAAAGTGGCCTTTTTAGGCTCCCCAGGAGTCGGGACCGAAAACCCGCTTCTACATGTAAGCACACTAATCACCCTGCAATATACCAGAAAAATGGCTGAATACAGAAACTGGATTTAATTTCCTTTGGGTTCCCAACAATGGAATGAAAATGGCGCCACCATTTTCATTCACTTTGATAGTTTTCTCTAAGTTCAAATAAGGAGATCTACTTTTACAACGATGAAGGAAATGAAATTGTAAGACGTGAGTTACCTTTTACTGTGAACTGATGATTATCGTGTAGGTAAATCCGTTAATTAAATTATTATGTTTTCCACAAAAAAAAAAACTATCTTTTAACCCTTCCACGTGGATCCACGCGAGACGGCGAGACACAATGACTTTTTAATTGTTTCTGTAATTACGGCATTCAACCGGTTGATAATAAAAATCTGAAATTCATTTAACTGACAGACAACACACAGCCTAAACCTAGGAGCATGATATTTTATAAAATTCATACCCTAAAGTGGTTAAATAGGGGATGAAAGTTTGTATGGAAGATCGTCGTTTCTGCCGATCGGACATCCCATCGGACAAACGGCTGGTTTTTAATAAATTCCCTGTTTAATTACCAACAACTCTAAAGTTAATTTAATTTAAAAATGCAAAGCATGTGAAGGTGACGGTATGCACACGTATGTCGCTCGTGGATCATACAATGTCAATTAATTGCGACTTCACCAGTCTATGATGCGCTTAACTCCTACAAATAAAGTATATGTTTAATGTAATTTTTATAATAACTAAATAAATTATTATGGTTTCATGAGCCAAAATATTCATTTGAGAAATAATTTAGTTACAATCAAATTAAACATTCAGCCTTCTAAGGAATTTGTATAAAACATAATAAACCAAAACTCTGTACATTTTACTTGCCAATTTGCTACGAGTGTGTCATCATCATCATCTTTAATGGCCTTATTCCACCCACTGCTGACTAAGTGAGTAGACTTGGTCCCATAATTATGTGCTTTGCTTCCCTGGTTTGTGCAAGTCTTATCCAGATCTTACTTGCGGTTGAGCGGTTCATCAGTTCGATTATTGTACCTACTAACAAATATGGATGTAATTAATCTGATAAATAAATTATTATTATTATTATAATATCGTTAGACGCACAACAGTGACGTCTCGTTTACGCAATCAATTTGGTCATTGATGCAACACGCGTTTTATACGTAGGTACTTACCTACGTTATCAAAGCGAGACTCATTTTCTACACAGGTGATTTGGCACGAGGCAGATTGAATAGATTGGGTCGGTGGGTGACGTCAAGACTAATTTTAACTATTGTTAGAACTTTAATAGTGATTCTGAGACCAATAATGGCGATGTTGTCCGAGTTTGGTGCCCAAGTTAAATTTAAAATAGTGGAATAATTTTGTTTTTAATTTTATTTTTTTTGGAATAAAAAGGATTGTGATTGTTCTTTTGAGATTAGTGCTATTTGACCTGATAGTATAGGTAGTTAAATATTACTTGTAATTTTTTTTTTTTATTAGGTCATTACTTTATGTACAGTATTAAAATAATAATAAGAATATGTACAAGTATATAAAAAGGAAAGGAAAGAATCAAAGGGCATCAAAAAATTCATCCGCATCGCTGTCAACAGGAAACGTGCCCAAAAGACTGGCAGCATTGCCACGTTGTATGGCAATGCTGATTCTTTGGCCAATATTACTTTGAATTGAACTAAATCATGTAAACACTAAACACACAATTAAATGTGGATAATTTATGATTTCGTAACTTTACAAACTAATTTTAGAAAATTCTATTTCCCATGTCGCTAACGAGTAACAACTAACAAGTAATTAAAATAACTAAAAAACCCGACTGCGGTAAAAAAAAATAGTTTAAAAAAAACTGAAAAGCTAAAAACAAGGCCATTTTAATTTAAATTAAATAAAAGTTGAAAGCAGGCGGGACCCATTTGAGTTTGAAAATATAATAAAAAAATGGTATGGGTCCCGCCTGCTTCCAACTTTTATTTAATTTAAAATGGCCTTGTTTTTAGCTTTCAGTTTTTTTTAAACTATTTTTTTTTACCGCAGTCGGGTTTTTTAGTTATTTTAATTACTTGTTTTTTATTTCCAGCTTTTTAGTTTACAAATTTGAAAGATTTCGCAGACGATTTACTTATGTATTAATTATTAGCTGACTCGTAAAGTCACTCAACAGGGAACAAGAAATAATTATTTTATTTAACGTGTTTTTTACGATTTGTCACTTCGAATTGCTTTTAACAATATAAGTTGCATATATTTTTGTAATCATCTTTTAAAACCCTTAATTTTGATATTTCACTCGATAGTATTAGAAGAAGAAAAAAAAATTCGAACTCCACAATATGTCACCCTAAATCCGCCATTTTACTTTGTTTTTTATTTTAATGTAGCCAGTGACACTGGCGCTACCAAGACAAATCTAAAGACGTACAATTTATCCAAATCCGTTTATTCGTTTAGAAGTTACGAAGGAACAAAGAAACGGACATACATACATACATACAGGTCAAACACATAACCCTCCTTTTGGGCTTCGCCGCAGTCGGGTAAAAAGTAAAAAAAAACCTAAGAGAAAACGACTCTGCTAAGAAATTAGCAAAGAATGCAATAAAAATGGGCGTGTGATTTTGCAACAATAGGTAAATATAATACAATACAATATAATTATAGGTACTTATAGTAATGTGGAGCATCTATATTTAGAGAGTCATCCACGTTGATGGCACGACAGTGTTGTGAACACATGTCAAACGGATGATTTATGGTTTGTTTGTAAACATTCATTGTCGCATGAACTTACTAAGGAGCTGTACATTACTGGCTCGGTTACAGTTATAGAAGAGACCATGGCACTAAAGCTGAGATGGAAACAATTCAGTAAATACTTTAGAGTGTGCAGATTGTTGTGAGTTTACACGTGACCACAAACGACGAAGAAATGTTTGCAGCGTCTGGAAAGTAAAACTTGGATGATATTCAAACGCACAATGATAACTTAGTTTTATTTCAATTATTCTCACACACCTAATACGCACGCCATATACATACATATATGGCAAAATATGTACATGTTAAACTAGTTTATTTACATCGTAACCTGCTGTGTTACCTACTTATGTTTATTATTAATAAACTTTCCTCACAATTAAGTAAATGTAATGAGTACCTCATACTTAATCACCCAATTTCCCGAAGCATACCTACCTTGTTTAGGTATAGGTAGGTATGTCATACTTTGAAGTTCTTTGTGTTGAAAGTAGAACCTAATATTGAATCGGTTGACTAGGCATGTAGGCCTGTTAGGCGGTGTGACCTTGTAAGGGCGCATTAGCGAGGATGTAGGTCAGTGAGACCCATCGCCCTTGACCTAGGGCGGGTGCCCTTCACGGCGCCCTCTGCGACGCTCTGCCAAATATCGTAAGACAAGGGCATTTCAAGCCTAGTTTACAATGTATTTTCGTATAATAAAACTGTGTAAACAATGTCTACGTTATTTTATTGTGGTATAGTAAAACCGGAAAATCGCGTTGGATAATGAACGCCTGTCCACACGTAGTCAATTCCCTACTTGGCTTGTCCTCGATGACATTCATGTGGTTTTCCCAAAAATATTAATTACGTTTTATAATGATTGAAATAGTGGTTTATTAGTTTAAAATTATTATAAACGCATTATTAATATTATTTAACATGTAACGCATGAAAATAAGTATTACAACCATTAGCGTAGTAAGCGAAATTCAATATTAATCATTTAAATTTGTTCAATATCTAAACCTTATTAATAAATGTTTATTGTAGGTACATACATATTCTGCCCCTGATACTTTTCATTACAGCCAAGATTATAAAATTTTGGTGGATAATCGCTTCCTCCTGGTAATTTAAATGTTATATACCTACTGGTTTATGAGTACAGGGGGCATAAAAAGGCCACTTTGGCAGATTCATAAAAGGATAACTGTTAAGTTAATTGTATCAAATTCCAATGGTGAAGCATTTTTTTTTGTTATTTTTTTTTTATCTGTGCTAAAATACCAATCAATCCAATCCAAATCCAATCTCAATCTCTTTGATTGTACCTACGTAGTGCAGCGAAAAAAAGAAAAACATGGACTGTCTTCGCCATATTATAATTCATATCTAATGTTATCCTTTTTTGATTCTCCAAACTGGCCTTCTTAGGCCTCCAGTTATCACAGTAGACCAGGTAACAGAGGCAGGGCAAACTGAAAACCATACACTAGCGATCTGCCCCAGCTTCGCACGGTTTTTATGACTCGACAAGACACAAAGATTTCTTGTTATATAGAACATGACTATAATAATAATTTATAATATTAAATTATGGTGAATTATCTCATCAAAATCCGTTACGGAGTTTAGAAGAACAACGTACCTAGTAGACATGTGTGCCGATCGGCGTGGCGCACGCCGCCGGTCATTTTAGCCACGCCGACGCCGCCGGATTTTTCATCGGCGTAATCGGCGTCAAAATCCAAATAATATTCTAGATTATATAACGCACATTATTTAACAAAAGTAGTATTTTGGGCGATTTAATAACATTTTTGAAAATAATAAATAATAAGCGTGCCATATAATTTTGACCCACCAAAAACATTTTCATGTAAAATGTTGCCAAGACGAGACCACATATGGCTCGCACTGCCAAAAAGTTATCATATCTCATGTAGAGCCAAGCTTCTAACTCTACACGCCCTAACTTCACAAACTCTACACCTTAGTCAAAATATGAATCTTGGCCGTTTCGTTACTACAAGAACTATTGTATAACAGAAAAGTAATGAACAGTGAATAAATTTTCACCTTACGCCCATGTGATGGTAGCGAAACGGCCAAGCCACATATTTTGACTAAGGTGTAGAGTTTGTGAAGTTAGGGCGTGTAGAGTTAGAAGCTTGGCTCTACATGAGATCTGATATCTTTTTGGCAGTGCGAGCCATATGTAGTCTCGTCTTGGCAACATTTTACATGTTTTTGGTGGGATTTCACATCTTTTTGAAAGTTGCTTATGAAATAAAAAAATTTTTTTGTTTGGGGGTTCTTTACTAAAAATCCTAAAATACGTATTTTATTATTTATAACAAGGAGTCCCTATATCAATTTTCAGAACTCTAGCATCAAAATTTGCGGAATTCTCGTACAAACTTCCATCCCCTAGTTTAAGGGGTTGGAGGGTAAAAGTTCCAAGTTTTTAGAATTTTTTTGTTGTTTGTGTACTATTACTAGCTTACATACCAAATTTCAGCTTTCTAGGACTTCAGGAAGAACCTTAAGAATATGGATCATCAGTGAGTCAGTGACGAAATCGGGGTATTTTAGATATCAATAAAATCTAAAGTATAAGAGCTATGCAATTGAAACTTTATAGGTTTAATAAGTCAACCACTGACATCATATCTCGAAAAATTTGTTTATCTGGTATAATCCAAACCCCAGTTATGAAGGTTCAAAAATACGACGAAGTGCTTCGAGAGAAGGTAGGTAGTGCCCTTGCGCTTCGCTTGGCTCGTCTTGGCGGGGGCACTTATAATAAATAAATAAAAAGTTTAATGTGGATTGAGAAGTCTTTTCTACTTATTTTGACCATCCACGCCGATTACGCCGATGACGCCGCCGCCGCCGACAATTTAAACGCTAGACGCCGCCGCCGGTCAAATGACCATCGGCGCACATGTCTAGTACCTAGTTACACAGACAGACACGAAAAGCGATTTTAATGTATAATTTATGTAAGTAGATAGAGATCAACCAGCATGTTTCCCTTCGTAGCATTTTACCGGAAAATGCTATGTGAGAAACCGACAACGTTGGTGAACGTTGTAGGAAAACAAATTCACGTGTACAGAGGTACAGTAAAACAATGTGAGCATATATATATATGTTATGATCGTCTGTTTTTTAAATATTTCCTGCATGAGGAATATTTAATTCAACCTTCACAGACAGTCGTTCAATACCCTTTCGGATTAGTTAACTTATTTATCTATATTTACATTGTGTCCTGGGGGCCTAAAAAGGCCACTTTGGATAATCATAAAAGGATAACATTATGAATCGTAATATGGCGAAGACAGTCCGTGTTTTTCTTTTGTTCGCTGCATTACGTAGGTATAATCAAAGAGATTGGGATTGGATTTGGATCGGATTGATTGGTATTTTAGCAAATCAAAGACAAAAAAAAGAACTGAAAAATGCTTCACCAATGGGATTTGATACGATTAACTTAACGGTTAACTGTCCATTATGTTATCCTTTTGTATAATGTAGATCGGTGCAAAGCTTGTAGAACTGCGCCGATAGTCAAAGAATAACCTCCTGAAAATAGCGATGTGAGTTTACCATGACCTTGCACAAAGCTATATTTATCGGAATCAATTTTGCATAGAGCGCTAAGGAAAATCGTATTTTCGCGAATTATTCCGGGAAGTGCTGATAGAGGCGAGTAACGGGTTAGCTGTTGTTATTCACATATTACCGCACTCACACCACCTAACGCTTATATGTATATCTAGTTCGCGTAGCGTACACGAAGACTGAGCCTGTGTGCGTCTGTGACATTGAACTTCACACTTCACGCGGCGGCGCATGAGTTGCGTAACCGCGCCACACCGCAACTTTGAGCGACGAGTTCACTTCTACCGACGCGAATAAACCAATATACTTTATCTCTTCTAGATAGATTTGAGTGTAACGCGATAATTACACACACACGCTCCCTACGCGCTTTCACACAAGGTTAAATTATTACTAAAACATTTCATGTAGGTACGATTTAGTCATACACCATGCGTAGATATCTTAAAATCCAATAAATAAAGTGAAATTTATCGGAAAATGTTGCATGTCCTGCATATTGCAATTTACTGATCAAGAGTATTGGCACATTATTTTTAGTTAATTTCACACTAGAACTGTGGGTACAGAACATTTTTCGTGTAACACACATTTTAAATCAACAACGTGTTGCAGTTGCAGCCCAAGGAAATCTTTATCAAAAAGCGCACATTTTATAGTAAAAGAAGTGGGATGATGTAATATAATGAAACTTGTTGACAAGGTAGCAACAGCACGTGGCGTGATTTCGGCAATGGCATTGACATTGGCCGCCGTCAGGGTTCCGACGAGTGGTCGCGACCGCGTGCACCCGTGGCAAGGGAAATAAAACGTCGTGTATACTATTATATGTATCATATAAACGGACTTTTAAATAGGCTGGATAGAAATACAGTATAACAATTTAACCTATTTTTATTTACACAAAGAGACTATGTTTGATCCTTTCTACGAATAATGTACCTACGCAAGGATAATGCATAAAATCACAGAGGGTACGGTTTTCTAGATGCCTTTATGTTAATGTGTGATATTCATTATACTTGACCTCATCCACGTGTGTGGTTTCTTTTTCATGACAATGACTAATCCCTATTCCGATAATCTAAACTAAACAATCATACATACACAATGATAGTGTAGGTATATTACACATTAATTACAATAATTTTCCTGCTATAGGACGAAAACGCAATTTGTTCACTTATGCCTTGTGACGTTTCACTTACCTATAATAATCGTTAATTGGATTTCATTGATGTCTGTGTTGTCCTTGAGTATATACTAATTTGCAAGTGGACGCTTCCGCGACGCGTCGCGAGGTCACCCTTCTGTATTGTATTAATAATATTTATTACTGGTCTGCGCGTGGAGTATATAGCATCTCGACGTTTCCGTGATTGACAGTACACAATTTTATCAAAAACAATGATAAAAAATACTAGTTCATTATCACATATCGTTATACCTATCCGCGACCCAAAAATGCGAGCAAGTAATTTTGATAAAGAGGTCAAGGTGGGGACGACATTGACTATTAAAATTATTAGTGTCAAGAGCAAGTCCATTAATCAATATTAGTTAATTGAAGCGGACTGTGTACCTATCTAGACAGACACGTTTTTTACCTAAAGGCGTTAAACAGACATTACGAAAATGTCAAAAGTAACAAATGTAGTTATAGACCGAAGAGTCGACCGGGTGGCCTCCGCAATCCGCAAATAATAGTCAATAAAGTGGCAAGTCCGGGTGACGCAGATGGTCGAGCGGCAAAGCGGCGCGGGCGCGGGCGCTCGCTCGTCTATCTGACTGTACAAATAGCAGCGACCTTGAGATTCGGCGCGCGACAAGGTCATCGCGCAAATCGTTATCAGCGTGACGTTAGCATGTGACCTCCACGGAGGTGCCCGCGAGATAACGCGGCCAGATACCGGTAGCGACCGATAGTGGCGAGTCGCGGGCGCACTCGCCGCCGCGCCATCCTACCGGCATGCACGCTACTTCCGCGTACCTACGCACACCTCTACTACGAACACCATGCCATACTCTACTACTGATGCATATTGCATACTGCCACATAAGTGGAAGCTGCGTTAACAAATCACTAAATCTAGCGATGTCCTCGCCGGATTCCGTTTTTGCTACAGATTTCAATGAACATTGCTAATTTCTAGGCTACAAAGTTACAAACAAATTAATGACAGGACAATGAGTTTATTGACTCTTGCGACATTAATAGTATACGTAAAGTTTTACACGAGGCATGCGGTTTACTTAGTATGTGGATCAAATACTAGATTCCTATCACTAATTACCTATCGCGATTCTCTAATAAAATTGAAACGCGGTTTTACTAAGAAAGCCGCTTTTTTATCCATTATGTTTACCTAATATTTTTGCTTCAAGTGATTTAGCATGAGGTGATCAGCGCACAGATTTGCGAACATCATCGAGAAAAAAAAAATCGTAGCAATTGTACTATGTACTATCGACAAAAGGTTTTTTTTTCAGCTTTCGTTCTATGTTAGTTTGGAATAAAGCCAAAACAGCATCGGTCGATTGGAATCACTTTCTACGCGCTTATAGTCGCCGTCCGCAAAATATTGTAGCGACCTTGTGTGTTCATGGTCGTGCAAAAATATCAACTTGACATTCTAGCGATTTCCCGATCATTGAGTTGCTAACCAGGAAGCAGCGGTTCACATTAACCACGCCTCACGTCCCGAGGTCAAGCGCTAATTTTATGTTCGTCTTAAAACATGCTTAAATGTATAATGTAGGTACCTTTAGACTTTGTAAACACCATGTTTGCCAAACTTAAAAATAGACTACAAAATTAAATATATTAGGTAATTCGTTATACCCATTGGTCGACATTGCAAACATTTAAAAAGTTCTTGGAAAATAAATGGTAACTAAACTAGGTAAATTACTTATTCATAGGATGGCTTAGTTTGAAACGGGCGTTTACAGTAACCTTACTTTAATCCACATATAAATACAAAAATACAGATTTCCATGGCGCAAGAAAGTACCTAAGTACCTACAGCGTGGCAGTAACGTTTATTTGATAACAAAACTAAACAGCGTGCCCACTTCATGCTCGAACACGTGCTGTTGTACTAAAAGTAAAAAATATGTATTGCACTTACATGTGCCAACATGCGACGAACAAATTCAACATTATGCTGAATTATTTATTCTTCATTGACATTGATATTTAGCCAATTATTTGTTCTAATCCCGCAAACTTATTAAACGATCTCATTAACATTCCATCTGCCGTTTGATGTTAACAAGGCACAAGCCCACAGATTACTGTTGCTAATTACTTAATTGTGAAATCCATTTTCTAAAACTCATTTCCCAACATTTCTTTCTAGTAGGTTTCGTCTTGTATCATAAATAAACTAGAGTGTGTTTGGGTGAGTTGAACATGACCTGAATCCAAATACGGGCGCGAGAGAAATCTTTCTTGGGCTACGAGCAGCCAGAGACGGCGAGTATCACGCTGTGGGCGAACAGATATGAAGAGAAAGGATCTCTTCCTTTTTAATATGTATGGCCTGATTTCAATAGACTGACTTTATAGGGTCTAAAACTATAGGTATGAGCGTCATCTTAAAATTGTTAACATTATCATCTTCTTGGCTACGTAATTATGTAAGTCGATAAGTTAGTACCTTATCGACTTGGCCTCATACATAATTATGTACCACAGATGTATTAAAAAAAAATCCTTGCAATGATATCCTTCCTTCTTAGTGTTATCAGAAAGCGATTGTCTGAAAAAAGGTTAATTTGACGTAAAGCAGCAATAAACAGTAGAGAGTCAGGAAACGGGTTTATAGTTACCATCTTTGTTGGCCACTAGGACAGAAAGTACATGTGGTCGTATTATAAGTGATATCGCCTCAATTTCTCTGAGTGCAGCGCGTGGCAGGGCGCGGCAAGTCCGCGTGCGCCCGCGCCGTTCGTGGAGACACCGCTGTACAATGGGCGGAGAAAACGGATGAATGCTGTCATCGTACTCTCGCGGCTTGACTTATGACTTACAAAATCTACATACAATCATCAGCGATGTGGAGCAGGCCAGTGGGCCGCGCGGCCACGCACCGCTGCGCGCGCTTTTAGCTCTCGTAAAGTGTCGCATAAGTAATTGAAAATTAGTTTCCATAGATGTCTGAAAACTATAAACTTTTAGAGAACAATTCTTTCAACTTTCAATAAATTCACTGAATCTCGATTACTTTAAATCTTTAAAAACACAATTTATAATATTTAGGTATGCATGATAATATCGCAAATGGAAGAAACCCACCTACAACATTACTGGTGTATGGTGGATTTGTATGTCATGGAAAATAGTTTGAAATAAAATATGTAGTTATCATAGTTAGTTAGTTATATCTATCTAGTTAATCTCAAAAAATATTCGAGTATATTTTCACATATTTCACGTCTCGAAAATGATTTCTCCACTAGGGATGTACCGCGTATTCGCCGAGAAGCCGGCCGGGAAAGCCGTCTGTTTGGCCTCATTTGAATAGTCGGCAAATAATCGTTTGAATCATGTTGAATGAAACGACTGCATCCGTCGATGACTGAATTTGAAATAAGTTTTACAAAAATAATGTCAATGTAGTGATTTTTTTTTTATACCTTTGTAAATAATTTCTAAGACTTTATGTAATAATTTTACCAATTTTAATACTGACTAAAACATTTAAGTAAGTTTTTTTTTTATTATTTGTTTTGGGTTTTTTTTCGGACATTAGTGGAGGTGTGACTTTCTCATCTCCTTTCTACCAAAACCAAAACTAAAACACAACGAGGATAAAAATATTTAGGTAAATATTAGAATACGCTCTTCTAAAGCCCTATTCGGACCAGGATACCAAATATCATACGATCAGAAGTGGACTAGTTAGCTGGTTGAAGCCGACTCTAGCTATCTCTAGACAGTGGGCCAATCTCTAGTCGAATCTCTTTTAGTTTTCTTTGACGGTTACACAGCTGTACTAATCCAGAAGGCCAATTCACGTATTTAGAAACGTTCAAGCAATCTCATCTCAGTGACAATCAATGTCAAAAACGCAGGAAGGTAAATTACAGGTATTTTTTAAAGATTAGAAAAGATTAGAATGTCAATGTTCTTAAAAATACGGAAATTGCCCTTTAATATACTTATGTCATTATTTGCCTGATTTTGTATGACCGATAAATGCAAGAGCAGGCAGCTGATTATGAAAAATGATTATATTTTTTTTTCTTTTAGATTTAATTCACCTAAGTTGTGTAGAATAATGTCACGACCTCATTTCTACTACAGTGTATCAAACTACAGTTTGTAGTTGTAGCGTTTCAGCGCAAGATAAAACTCAGTGAGGTGTTTTTTCGCGGTCGGTGACCCGCATTTCACGCTCGTACTCAACACTTGAATCTTTCCAATTTATTGCCTTACTTTGCTCAACGCCTTTTTATATTCTTTCTTTACAGCAGATGACAAATTGAATACAGAAGCCGAGCAAGGGCGCAACGACCGTATTTACGCCAGATTTTATAAAATTAGAAACTTTAAATTACATTTTTAAACAGAACGATTAAGAACTTGGGATTATATTTCAACAGACAATTTATTTGCCGCATAAACAAATAAATTAAAACATTTTTCCGAAAGTGTAAGCCCTGTCGTCTTTCACGTTGACACTCTGTTAGAAAACCAAAGTGTTTTATTTGAGGAAAATGATGCAGGCATGCTTTTCTTATGTTTTAGTCACATTTTATTTGCCTACGTTTTGTTTTCGATAGATACTATAAAAACCGACTTATTTAAGGCTACGCCGACCGCGCAGTGGAGCCCTCATAGTTTGTTTGGTTATTACTTTTATTTTAGAATGAAAATGCAGAAAATAAGCACGTTAAGTTGTGCTCCACAAGATTATACGTTAATATTATTATAAACGGTACCTAGTTTTACATTGTTTAGTTTTATTATAATCACTAAAACGGAAAATAGTGACCACTATTATCCGTTTTAGTAAGAAAGTTGTCAAAACGGCTTGCTTCAAATAAAGCGGAGGTATTTGTTTGTATATGTCACGGCTAATAGCCGAAGTGTGGCTACACCTAGTTTTAGCCGGCCACATGCGGTTCGTGTGTATTTCGGGAGGCGACATAGGATGCAAGAGCGAGCGAAGGGCACCCCGAGGTTCGGTTTGGTTAGGTTCCTTGAAACCCCTTGCACAGAAATAGGAGCCCCGCGAAGCGGGCCTCCGTCGACGTAGGATGCAGCAGCGAGCGAAGGGCACCCCGAGGTTAGGTTTGGTTAAAACTAGGTGTAGCCGCACTTCGGTCATTAACCGTAACATATACATATAACTTTGCAGACGATGCTCGGTCAGTGCGAATCACATAACAATGTCTTCGCTAATTCATAATATAATGTATGTAATTCAGACAGAGGGCAAAGACACATAGTTTGTATAACGAAGCGTGTTGATTGCGACGCAGAAACGGTTATCGCTCAAACACGTGGCGAACTGCGTGCGACCGCCATGTCGCCACAACGTGATCGTTGCAATCATGAGATCCACTCGAGAAATAGGTACTACATGGAATAAAAAATATCAATTCTACAAAAAACATAATTCTAATTCCAAATATTTTTATTCCGATTTTTTTCAATCTTATTTCAGTAAGTTACGAGTATCTAACAAATGTCACGCTACGGAATATTCTAGCGGCTCGAACGTATACTATACAAGAGAAATAAATATTAGAATGCAAATCTAAAATAAACTACTGATATTGATCGAATGACAATAGAATTCGTATGACGTGTTTCCCAACACTATTTGTATTTTCACTCTCATTGTATTTTATCTATTTTATGAAAATGTTTCCCACCGTAAAACAACACAGTCTGTAACTGTATGTTAGTCACAAATCAGTTTTTTTTTCCAATGTGCCTTTCTTTTTTGGATATTGTATTTATTTGTTGTAATGCTATGGACCCTACCTTTATATAAATATGTATAACTTACATAAGTATATATTATCGTGTTGCTTTCAGGATGGAAAACCAGCGGCCTAATAATGGCAGTTCATTCAAAGCATGCTTACGTTTTGAATATGATTTAACAAGAAGACTATTTATTCAGTGGAAACAGACCAGTGATTTTTTTAAAGCAATTCAATATTTTGTAACGTTTTAACTTTCTTTGTTGTTGTTGCTTAAACTTTCATAATTGTTGGCGTAAACTTTTCCCAGGTTCCATAGTTTCATACTGTACGACAACCGTTCATAAAACACTAGCTACTACTAACAACCGGAAGGCATAATGAGGGATCTGTTTTAGTTAAAGGGATCTGTTTAAGTACAATTTGCATAATAGATACTGTCACCAAAAGAAATAAGTAAACAAGTAGAAAGCAAACAGTGCATTTACCTATCAAATTTAATTTAATTCGTAAATATCCATCTGTTTTTTTTTAAACTTCAGTTATACCCAACGACACTGGCTACTTATCTCTTTTGGTGACTGTACACGTCATAGCGAAGTTTAAAATAATTAACGAAGTCACTTTAGGTACTCGTCGCCATGTCCTCCGAAATTGCATCCGTATTGCTCGCCGGACTGCTAAATAAATTAAAACGTGGGTTACAGTTTTCTGCTATTTTACTTAGTTACACATACTGCTGACACCACGCGGTTATTTCTGTGAAATATCTGCACAGATAAGTTGTCACGACATTACTATCGTGACGTGATAATGTTATCAGTCTGGCTTATAGTGTCCGTGAAAGATTTGGAATTAGACAAAAACACATTCGATGATATGGCTTTAATGCCAATTGTTGACTTTCACACAACGTGTGTCAAGTACACAGCAATTGTAATGATAACTTAGTAAAGGTTTATGACATAGAAATGTAAAAAAATATAGATATGTATGGTTTATGATATGATCTAAATAAATTATAATTATTATTAATTATAAGTATTCGACTAAAAGTCATTTAAATAAGTTTATGTCAGTATAATAAATATTTAATCAGAACTAAAAGATTTACAAGTTATATAATAGTACATTATGATACATGTGTGCTAAGTTGATCATTATGCACGAGGCGATATTATCGCGCGAGCCGCAGGCGAGAGCGATAAGAAAGCCGAGTGTATATTGATTAATGCACACGCGTTTCATACGACGTTTTTCAACACACTTGCGAGGAAAAAAAAACAGACTTATATTGTTAAATATTAACTTGTATGGAAAATGGCGCGCTGGTTTTGTTTTCCCGCGCGCCGTGCTAGCCAGCACTAGCGATGCGCGCGCAACATTGACTCATTTTAAATATATTAATCTATGGCACATACAAAACCGCTAAACAGCCTATAGAAAAAATATAATAAACACAAACCTGAAAATTGCAAAAAAACCTAAGAATTTCGCGGTCTACCACTGCGCATTCACCTTAAATTGTCTGTGGTCCCCTGCGAGTTCATTTTGCGACCAAGGACAACACAGACTATTTAAAAAAAAATGGTTGCCTGTAAAGTCGGTTTTACGGGCGAAGATTTTACGTGACAACGACCGATCATCCGATCATAGTTGAGTGGGAGAGAGACGCAAGGCATTCGGCGGGCCTCTCTCTCGTTCGGTGACTCATCGTAACGTTACCGAGCGTTACACTTTTTCATAAGTGACTCCCAGTCGCAACCTAATTTAAGACGTTGTCACGTCAAAAAAATTAAATATAGCCCGCGGATTTTTTCTTTTGGCATGAAGTCTCTTTGGGCGCTTTCCGAATTAGCTATATTCGCTCACATCACAGCGCTCACATCATCTCCATGGACGTAATATTACGTCCATGCATCATCTCACATGCGTTCCGATTTAGATATTACTATTATGACAATTCGGAACACTCGTGAACGCGCTCACATGACAGTGCTTACACAATGTAAAAAAGATATTATTACAGTATTTCTTTGTATAAACACCACATTTCTTCTTCAGTTCTTCTTCTTTGGTTAGGTGGCGACTGTCAGCCAGAAGCACAATTTCAAAAATGCCACGTTAGTTTAATTTAAAGATGATGCAACTCAAAACAAAACACACACTGATACAACCTCATACACACACTGTCATTTTTGACAGCGCTCACGGTGATATTATTCTAGGGCATGGTCGGCATTATCGCAAGATGGCGAATGTCATGACGTCATCTATGACGATTCACGGGAGATCGTTTTCGTTATCGCGCTCACGCTAATTCGGTTATTTCCCAATTCGGAACACATCGATTATTTCCCAATTCGGAACGCAGGGTTTGATGAGATTAAAAAAGCGCGCGTCTCTGACTAGTAAATAGTTATCTGTGGTATTACAGAACATGTGGATTAAAGTAAAGAAAAAGCACGCGTTCGTAATACACTCCATTATGGACCTAAAATCGTTTCAATAAGAGTCACTTTACGAGCAAGTGTGTTGAAAATAATGTTTTAAAACATTGATGATACGATGAGACGATACGTTGAGATTAACTATTCATTATTATTATATTTCCGTAATTTTAAAACAAACCGGCTATTATCTGACGACACATAGGTATTTGATCCTGTAAAGTTTTACATAGTTATTTTTCAGCAAGGTTATTAATTTTTTCAAGGCGCAATTTTTAGAAATGTTCTTTTTTTGCAACGTGTGGGCAGTCTGTTTACAGCTGCGAGCCGCTAGTGATTTACAACTGAATATACGCAGCTAATAACATTGTATGTAATAGAACAACAAGGTCTTGACGTATTTTGGTGGAAATGTTAACGTACAGTCAACAAAGGAGTTAAGTATACAGGAGCGTCGGATATAGTTGAAGTTTACTAAGAAACCGATGGATGTTCTGGACTGAAATTTAATTTAATAAATGAGCTGTTTGTTTTCTATTAATAAACTAAAATTTTATTCGAGAATATCCATCGGTTTCTTAGTAAACTTCAACAATATCCAACGCTCCTGTATCCTTAACTCCTTTGTTGACTGTACATTAACAACTAATTAACTAATGCGATAACTCATACCTATCGGCAAAAAATATAATATTTTATTAGCTATTTATTTAATTGTACCTACGTCTTTTAGCTAACGGAATAGCGACCTTCAATTAAATGTACACGTAGCTAATTGCTTGTTAAATGTATCAGTTGTTGTTGAAAATAAATGCCGCTCGATATTGCGATAAACGTCACAATGTTCGTAGATTTATTTAGAAAGGTCTCACGAAGGTTTAGTCAGTCACATGAAGGTCTAGTGGCATTCGCATTTTGTACTTTTTAACACTGTCATTTATCATAATAAAACCCTGATGGTAGCATAAATAAATAATTTTTGTGTTCTTTCACTTCTATCCTAAAATATGTATATCAACTCTCCATTACACCAAAGTTGCAATTGCATTTTTAAAAGACATTACATACTTAGGTCATAGGACCCAGGACACAGTATGTGTTATCATCAAAAAGAACTCATAGATTTAAAAGGGACACAAAAAACGATATTTCCTAAAATTATAGACATGAAATCGCGATTTCATAGTTTTCATAGTTTAACCGCACAATGTGCTCATGCAACAAAAGTAGTAGGTAAGTCAGAGCAAGAACGTATGTACATATTCCACTCTACTCGTCACACATTGTTACGTCAACACGCTATTATTCGTCAAAAGATTGTTAAATCTATACAGTGTTCCTACCCATAATCAATTCAATTAGCTGCGGATGTCTAAATTAAACCAGCTGCAGCGCGGCAGCGCTCCAGTCCGTGCAAATCCGCAGATTAAGGCTGACATTCACTCGTTTGTTCGGTTGCTACATTTGCATAGACCTTGCCGTATTGAGAACACTAATAGGAAGCTTTTAATCAATTATATAATACGTATACATTTATATAAGGAACAAATGTGATGGGTGACAAGCAGAACGTCACCTACATTGTCGTTGTTGCTTTTTATGGTAGTTTTATATCCTTGTAAGGTGCAGCGGGGGTGTTGGCGTATTGGCGACCTTAGAAGCAGCATCATGCGATATTTTTGCTCTCGGCGTTAATGCGGAAGACTATTTCAAGAGTCAGGGTCAGCGGCGGCGCCCGTCACCCGCGCCCGCGCACCTTGTGAGCGGGACGCTGTGGTGTCGGGTTTCTGTAACGTGACGCGACATCTACCCTCCACTATTTCGACTTAATATTAAATATTCGATTACCTATGATCCCTCCCTACATGCCATATATTGACGTACGACAGCGACAACTGGCAACGTAATAGTTTCTAGAATTGCTAAGTATTAACAAAACCGTCCATTGTCTGCATACATAAACATAAGCATTACGATATTTTTCATAAATCAATGTACAAAAGACGTCAATACGCCGCGCGCCGACGCGACGGTTGCGTTCTTGTAGTTGCGGTGAGTTCTTCTGACCTCAACCCGCTTGTGTGAAGGTAACCTATAGTGATGTAAATAGACAGGAAGCCCATACAATGTCAGGAGCTCAATTACATATTTTTAACCAACCATTTAAAGGTTCTGTATACATTTCTAAACTTGGCCAACTCTAACCTTAATGATTTAGTGTGTCGGATTAGAGTAATTGGCTCTATGGACATTAATTATATTCCTCTCTTTTGAAACAAGTATTTAGTTCGTTGTAGTATTAATAGTATTTAGTTTAGTTCATCAAAATATACCAATTATTATTAGTATTAGTCTATTTTTATTATTTATTGGATAATCGTTATTTACCTAAATGTAATACATTATTTTATTTATTCAGATGTAGATTTGTACAACATAAAACCATTGTAATTTAAATAAACTGTTGTAAGTCGCGTCTGAGATCACCTCTAGACTTTGAAATGAAACCAAGGCCAGAGCTAATGTTCATTTGACCTTCAATTTTTTTCACGAAATCATTTTACAAATACACAATAAGGATGGACCAGCGGAAAACATTCGGTTGCTAAAGGATTTTTTACGAACGATATAACGAACACACACTTACACAAACAATTCGAGAACGCTTTAAAGTTTTTTTTATATAGAAGTCGTTTTATTTATCATAATCAAGTAATGAGAGAAAGTAGGTACCTTCGATACATACTTAATTTATTTACAAATTACTAACCGATTATGTCGTCACTAACTAGGCACTAATTACTATTTTCTTATTTCTTGCCTTTTGTTCGAAACCGGCAACGTAGGGTAAGCCCGTAAGCCCCACGGGCCATGTTAGAAGATACATTTCATTTGTAGTGCGTGAACTCGCGTGATCAAGTGAGTGAGTCAAGCAAAGCTAGGGCGAATTTCACCCATGAAACTGAATGCGATCAGCACATCTAAAGCGCGTTCAAGAACAGTCAGTGTCATCAGTTTTTGATCGCGGTTTAGATGATCGCGTTCAGTTTCATCGGTGAAATTAGCCCTTAAACATGAAACAGTTCGCCGCCGGCCAGCTGAGCACGAGATTGAGCACATGATATAATATGCTGTGTTTCAGATTCGTTGTACACCTGGAAGTCGTTTATCAGAGTTATTAGTAACGAGGTAATACACTTGAAAGTCGGGTCCAGGTGGTACGCGCGCGCACCTGCCGATTTCACGCAACTGTTCAGTTTTCTTCACAGGGTAATGCTGAGCTGACCTTAATTTCGCAATAAGTTTAGTATGCACATAAGTTTCATACAAAATACACATATAATTAAGTTGGATTTTGGATTATATTTGCTTCATTGAATCGTGAGAGCTACCAGAGATTACTTCAATCAAGTCCCCTTGCTTACAGTTTACAAATCGGGTTTGTGTTATTTTGTACCATGAAATGCTACAAAATAATAGCATCTTGTATTGTATAACATCATTACATCACGTTTAAATTCCCAGATCGAGTTGACAGTGTTGCTGTAGAGCAACTGCTCTACATTTTGCTCGCTGATGATCGCATGTCATATGTAATAATGTCGTTTACTGACCACAAATTTAAAAAAAAACCCAACATTCTTTCACGTCCGGTTATCCTTTGGCCGATCAGAGAGTCGAACCTGGAACCTCGTATTCTGCTGCGCTTGTCGTCACCCAAGCAGTGAGACGGTCACATATTTAATGAAAACATTAAAAAATCTCGAGTGTTGTCCTCGAAGGAACCTTCACATGAAAGTACAATGTTTCTCATTGGTCATTAGCAGGGCCTTGAACTTTGAGAACGCGCCGGTAAACATGTTTGCGCAATGCCCACTGCGCACTCTATATTGCTGTGACGTCTCATCTTGCCCTATACTGCATTTGTTTTATTCCCCGGTTTATTCCGTTACCTTCGGGCACGTGGCACTCCAATTGGATTCCTATCTGGCCTTCAGTTGAACCGAGACTAACGCTTATGGTGTTCTACGACATACCATCATTCAAGGCTAGTTCTTTTATTACTATTGGATGTTCGTATTAATCTTCTGTAATTTATTGTCTTGTCGAGACAAATGAATTTTTATTCCCGTATCAGCACATGGCAAATCAATAGTGGTTAATACCTATTATGATAAATGCGGTATTTAAGATTAGGTACCTATGTAATAAGTAAATTAAATTAATGTCATTGCATACTGTCAGCCAGCATCATCCCACTGTTGGGCAAGAGCGCATTTATATAGAGATTGAATTAATCTGAAGGATAGTAAGTTTAATTAACATTGTATCGAATTGAATTCATACAACAGGACATTGTATATTTCCACGTAAAACCATAAATTTTATCACAATAACCAGCAATAATCTCTACATTATATGAGTGTGATGAATAAAAATAACTTCCTAGTTGTCCGGCTTCAACTCAACATACCTACATACATAGCATAGTAAAAACAATGATCGAGGAAAACATTCCTGTTTACGTACATAGTTAATAAAGTCCTTTGTGACGTAGTACCTATAGTATGGTGACCGAGGTGGCCGAGATAATGAGTCCGTCAAGGTCAACGCGTGTTAATTACAATTACCGTGAGTGGTCATTCTTTGTTCCAATAATGATTAATGCCGGTCGCGAGTGGCGAGAAGTATCGTAAATGAGATAACAGGAAGCGTCCGTGTCTCGCCAATGTCATATGACAAGGTCGGCTGACATTGGCCTGCGCCGTCACCCGGCCCGCAAGCGACCCGTACCGCCGCCGCGCCGCCGCCGCGCCGGACCTAACTGCCATCCCGGAAAACGAATTAACAAAACAGCACCGTCCGTTCATTTACCGGGCCAAAACTAGCCCAAACCGGAGTTTGGACCTTCAAAGTAGGAACTTTGGAAGGATAGGCAGTCGTCCTAACCGTCCGTCGGGACTCCTTGGTCCCAAGGTGCTAACGGGCGCTATCGCGTGTTACATTGACCTCATCCTTGTCGCTCTGCCGCGCGCCAACCACGACATTGTAATTTATGATTTACTGCAGTTCCTTGTAACACAAACAGGGACGCTTCACAATGATAAACGGTATAACAACACCCTGGTTTTGTGACTGAAATACAAAAGTTTAGTTAGAAGGTAAGCATATTATAAGTACTGGCGCACTAACCGTGTGCCTGTGTACCTACAGTATCTACAGTTTTCATACCTTTCATACATGTAAGCTGTAACCTTGTACAAGAAAAAATATCAGCAAATACCGTTATTGTTTTTTTATTTAGATGATGATGCGCAAACTAAACTGAAACGTATTAATAAACACAAAGGCTCCAAATTGCGGTGACATTGTTCTTTCTTATCGCCTAATCAGAAAAGCAGCGAGACCTTGAGCCTGACCCTGGATATTTTTGTCCGCATACACATTTCGCGAGTGTTATGTAGACACGAAGCTACGTGATGAGGAACTGCCGAAATCATATTTAAGCAATATCAGATAAAAACAAAGATAAAACGTTTTTTACCTAAGTAATGTAAAACCGAAATATTTGTTCAAGGATAAAAATAAATGTGACATCATAATAGCAACTCGTGCGTATGAAATTAAAACGTCGCAATACTATAATCTTTGCTAATTTTCTATGATAACCTTCAAGGAAAATAAAGCAACAAATTAGAGGAAACTCTTAAGTGAAAAGTGAAAAGAGGAGTGAGGATGGATTGTCCTGTGTGTTTGGGGCGGGCGGAGGACCCCGAGGCGGGCGGCGGCAGGCGGCGCGTGGCGACTGCGGCAAGGTCGGGCACTGCCTATCTAGGAAGTCAAGCGATACGACCTCGACCTTGTGTGTGTGAAAAAATATTATTCGACAACGACGCACACACATACACCTCTCCCTCCCTCCTCGACCCTCTCATGGTCCGCTCGCTGTGACCCCCGCGTTCTCTTGTACATTAACATAATTAACATTAATCACATTACCACGAAAAGATTACGTTGTAAAATTTAAGGAATACGACTTCTGGTATTAATAATCACAATATGATTGTACAAAACTTAGCAAACAACCATCAGAGCATCTTCACAACAAGATTACGAATTGCGGAAAAGATTGAAGGTCGTATGCAGATGTTTGTGGAATATATACAAAAGCGGGTTAATTTACGACGTATATGCCTAACTAAAATATCAGACGCGGAAATGTATGAAGAAATGTAACAATAAATTAATCATGTGGTACATTACATGTTGAGTCGTAACTAGGATCACACGTGATCCCTTGACTCATCGGTGACAGACAGACGAACACTTCATTACTTTAATCAACGCATGACGATAGCACTCGAATAGTTTCTTAGTACTTTAGTACGGTACTTTTACTGGGAACACTTGACATGATACTAACGTCCAGGAAGTAGCACTCAATGATTTTATTAATGAAATACCAAGAAAAATTATAAACCACAGATACGCCTACTTAATATCAACTTAAGTAGAGTATTACCTAAAATAGAACATTTTAACTACATAGTGGGTGGAATAGATAAAATCTCGAATTGACATCACTAGGCGAGAGCATAAAAAGGTCTCTATCAAAATTATAATCACCCTTTGTGATTTTTCCTTTAATAGCTTGGGAAGAAAGCTGAGAATTTTATTCTATTCAAGTTAATTTGTTTGTCAGTATTAAAACAAACTTATCTGTTTCTGAAATCGGGCTAATCGTTGTTAACATATTTGTTATACGTTTTCAAAGGGCGGAGTATAGGCGGAGGTCTGTAGGCAAGACTAGCGAAGTGATCTAACCATTCTGCTGTAATTATTTACGCAAGTGCAGGCCATGTGAGAGAGCTGCGAGCCGATCTCGATTGTCGTCTGATGTTATGGCAATATCCACCCCTGCCGCCATTGTTCGCCTTTGTTGCGTAACACCGTTTGTTAAACATTCGCAAGGTAGCCCTCAATTGTTTTCATTTACTATATCAACAGGCTCTAACGAACGTACACTGCGCGTACTCGCCACTGGCTGTTCAAAAGGTGTTTATTGACGCCGCGCCAAATGATGTTAAATAAGGACTATAATAACATTTAACCGTAAGAAATAACTATTTGTTAATAGGTAATACGGGCTAGTGTCCGCAACTCCACGTCAATGCGCGTATTTTGCGTACGGGTATTTGTTAATATAATGCCTAGGCCTACCTAAGAGCCTAATTTGAGAGCAGCAATAAATACTTTTATTGCAATCGTTACCAATTGTACTGTACATTTATATATTATATGTAACTGCGTTTCTGATTTCAAATTACTTTTCGTATTGATATTACTCATTCAGCCATTAACATTACCGAAATTCATGCTCACGATATTACATCAGGCTATTTTGTTACGCAATGAGAATGTTGAACATTTAATTGGTCATAATGTGGCAGGTTTATCTGTACTTAAAATTCAAAACGAGCAAGACATGTTTAGATTCCTAGTGTAAACAGTGATAGCCTCAGAACGCGACGTGCGACATTATGAAATGACCTTACTCTTGAACGATAGAGCGACTGCGCGGTTGTGGACAACAGTGGACAGCGCCCGCGGCCGCCAGCACCACTCGCCTTATCTAACGCTTGTTGACTTTCGCCGAGTTATCACAAGCCACAACCGCTAGGGTTGACACTCTCCAGTGTTCACCCCACCTTGTAAACCGTTATCTTTACGTTATTGTTGCGAATAGTTATTGATTCACACTTTCGCTAAATAAGCGGCACACGACCTAAAATTTTATTAACACACTTCATGTTGACACGCTTTTATAACTCTGCTTTCATGAAAATACTTGATATGCATATTACTATAATCTTAATGTACATAACACAGAAACTGACCAAGGTAGAGCCAAGGAGATGGCACGGGTTACGGGTCGTATGAAAGTATCGGCTTCAGCTAATAGAGATTTGGTGGGAGTGGCTGATCCCAATCCCACCAATCATAATATAATAATATGTTGGAATCTAGCTTGGGTTTAGTCCGCGTCTAATCTCTTTTTATTTATGCAGCTTATGTATGCAGCCACGGAATAGACAGCTCATCTCGGACGGGGTAGGTATTTAAATTTGTATAGCAGATACCTCCCCCCCCCCCCACCCCGATTATGATGAAATCTCTTGATATAACAAGACCCTCATGGCAACTGGTACACGATGTGAGGAATTTTGTCGGATTTTTTTCCATTAGCAAACTCCCACTAGCAGTCAGGAGTATGGATTTATTTGCGTCCGACATGGCATTATAGACTCGCTCCTTATTTCGGAGTCTCGCCATAGCTTCTGCTCTAATAAGTTGTTTTTTAAATTAAATCTTTACAATTCGAAACATTGGTTGGAGGTAGGTACTAATTTATTAGACGTTGTTTGGTGAAACTGAAACCATACATTTTGCAAAGCTTTACAATGTATAAACAGTAGTTACAAAAATAATATACATGGTTGCACAATATTATACAGAAAACAAAAAAAAAATTAGTGGAAACGATAATGTGTCGCCAACCGACGCCCACTGCCTATGAAAGAGCTTTTTGTACGTTTCACAAACAAAGTGTGGTTCTAGGAAGATACTGTACGAGTTCTTTGTGTGCGTCGCACGTCTACACTTAGATTATTTATCAGGTAGTGCAGCACTGGCCCAGTTATATTCCATGAATTTAGAATTCGCACTAACCTATATCATACTAGATAAAAATATCAAAAAAAACAAGTTAGATTAAAGTTGTTTGTGCCAAAATTGACACAACACAGCAGGTGAGCTTGTTTAAACAATTATACTTTTCAAGTTCCTCCATTCCTAGATTCCTTTAAACCAACATTGTAATAATCTATATACATAGTTATCCCATGTATTATGAACAGAATCCATCTAATCTATTAAGGAAGTCATCATCTGCCTAGCCTTTTCCCAGTCTAACCGGATGCAGCTGAATACCATACCAGTATTTTACATGGAGCGACTGCCTATCTGACCTCCACAACCCAGTTACTGGGTAATACGATACCCCTTGGTAAGACTGGTTGTCAGACTTTCGGGCTTCTGACTACCCGTAACGACTGTCAAAGATCCACGAATGACAGCCGGGACCAACGGCTTAACTTGCTTTCCGAGGCACGGAGGGATCTCGGTATGTAAAGATGGTCACCCATCCACAGACCAACCGCGGCAAGCGTAGCTTAACCTGATCGATCGACCTGTGCGGCTGTTATTATTTAGCCACGGGCCCCTCTTTAATCTATTATGGAAGTGTTGTTGTCAATTACAAAACGAATCAAAGTCTTTGTAATACTAAAATCATGCAACAAATAAAGTTGCGCCTGCGCTGTTGAGTTTCAAAGACTTTATTTTTACATATAATTGTAAATAGATATTAGTTATGTGTTAATACAAAGTGTCATTGTTGGCCCTGAAGACAAGAGATTATGAGTAAATATGCTACAATATACTTATATGACGTAGCTAGTTCCTCGTAGTAATCGTGGCGCTGAACACCGACCACTTCCTTGTTCGTCTTTGTGATCTGTTATTGCAAAAATAATAAAAATACTTGTAAATTCAAGGTTAACATGGCCTTGTTTATACAGTAATTCGTAATACGTCAATATGTTTAATTATTAAGTTTCACACAACACACACACACAAACAGCCTATAATGTTCCCACTACTGGGACACAGGCCTCCTCTCTTTGAGAGAGAGTGGGCTGTAATCCACCACGCGGGCCCAGTGCGGGTTGGTGGATGTCACATGTCTTCGAATTTTTGGTTCTAGGAACAATACCCGGCAAGCTGGCGAAATCGCACGCGGCACAATATTTCCAGTTCCTACGTAGGTAGGGAGGTACGAGTACCTACTATGTACTAGGTAACGTACGCACAACACTTCACATTTTTATTAAACATGGAATAAACTCAGCAAAAACGTCGTAAAATCGCGCAAGTTTTCATTTCTACTTACGTATACAAGTAATAAACTTGCGTTACATTATAAACTTGTAGGTAATTTGTATAGTTATGACTTGCTATAGTAATTGTCTATTAGTAATCAATGTTTTATACCTAATTCATACATGTGTTCACAATAATAGATTGAAAGATATGCATGAGCATGTGGCAGTCAACAAAAAACAAATATTAATAGTCATTGAAACGAATGTGTGTCAAGTGTGTGCGCGTAGAGCCGCCTCGTCGCAGGCCGTGTGGCCGCACATCGCATCTGCCCCAATGCTGTCGGAACGGGGGCGTCATTGTTAAATGCGACCATTCGACGAAACTTAATTGGCCCGACCTAGCTCGTAAAAGCGTTGTAAAAAGTGTGAAGGTCTGGCGGAGGTAAGGACTCGACAGAAAGAGGTCAAGTGTAATGCCTCGTGTTCCACTGACCTCATTTGGGAACCGACTGCCGGCTGCCGAGTGCCGACTCTGATCGCCGCGCTCGCCGCCTTTCATATAAATATTATGTCCTAGTTTGCCACTATTCTACAATTACTGTTAAGACAACACGCTGGGTATAAGCAGCTTGTTATAAATATTTTTCAGAAATTACTTGTTATTAAAAACAATAATTTATTTATTATGGATTTAATAATTTATAAAGAATGAGGTATCATGTCTGTCTATACTCTAGATTATGTTAATAAAAATGGGAAAAGTTACATTTCGAATACCTAATTAAGAATGCAGTTTGTGAATACTTAATTTAAAATATAATATCAGAATGAAAACCTACTTGTACAACTAATTCTCGTGTGAATAAAAACACTAAAGACAAAAAAAAACACACACACAGTAAAGACTTATGAATCTGAGGCCATTCAGAACTAGGAATAAACGTTCTCTAAATGAAAGTGACATAACACAAACAGCTTGCAGCAGTTAAAAACAATTCCGACTCTGCAAACTAAATTAGAATAACAATGAATAATCCGGAAACAGTCGCAGAAGAAGTGACCTCCTCTTGTCGAATGAAACCTTCAGCTGCTATTATTAACGTTATGACCGCGAAATCGGAGCACTGACACACATCCCGCCCGAATAATACCATATACTACATAATTCATAGGAACCTTGGCCCCAATGCTGCGTATGCGTGGCTCATCAGCACAGCCCGACGAGACCTATCATGAAAAAGTTACGATAATGTCGGCGAGCGACATACATTACCTAATGCTAACTAAACTCTAAACACTATCCATCATGAGCTCTTTAAACATATACTGTTTAAAGAGGAGTCTTTGGTCAACTGGACCCACTAGGAACTGGACCCGCGGGTCCAGTTGACGTAATCATTTATTTTCTGTATTTTTATTGGTTAACTGGACCCACATTCAAACAATTGAAGAACATCTATGAGCTCATGGATTGTGTTTAGAGTGATAGAAGCCCTGTTAACTACACTAAAGTATAATGTGTATTTTTTTAGTTGCATAATTCTAAACAAATGGTATATACAATTATGTAAATGTCAGTTATGAGAAAACATACAGCGTAGGTACCTAAATCTTGACGTAGATCAAGGTGAACTTAAGCGAACGTATTCAATATTCTTACGCGACCTTTGCCTATGGACACTCATTGTCTTTTTTTTTTCTTTAAAATCCTTGTGAATAATGAAAGGTGTCCTTAAAAATGTACATTTGTTCAAACAAAGCTGAATTGAAAATATACATATTTTCAAGGCTCTACAGTCAATTATGTGATTTATGCCAGAACCCAGCCCAGTGCGAATTAAACTGGGGTTCTAAGGGTCCGTTCCATAAAATAGGGGTCCAAAAAACGTTTCTTAATGGGGACTTGACTTTTATTTTGACATTTTGGTTCTCCACGTTAATATATTATGATAAATAATTTTATTTCTGTAAATAGGTTTCTACAAACACTTTTATGTCAATCATATTTAAAAAAAAAAAAACAGATGAGGTCGGCGTTTCCTAATCTGAGAAGAAAGGCCGATACAAACTCAGAGGTCAGTCTCTTTTAAAGAACAGACATAATCTTGATCAGATCATAACATATGAAGACCATGTAGATTGGTGTCTGAAATGGTATTTTGAGGAAAGAACCACGGATTTGAGTGGACCTGTCCAGTCAGTGCACGCATTTGTCAGTAATCGTGTAGCTCAACTTAGAAATTAAAACAATTCAAAAGTTACAATTTAAAAGATCCATGTGAGCATTGTGAAAAAAAAAACCAGACGCACAGACAGGCGGCATGGGCAGCGCGTATATTCCCTCTTTTTTATATTATATTTTTATGGAGCCTATTGTGGTGGCCCACTGTTAGGTAGACTTTTTGGATTATTTGG
Source organism: Oligia fasciuncula (assembly GCA_963082905.1). Classification (NCBI taxonomy): domain Eukaryota; kingdom Metazoa; phylum Arthropoda; class Insecta; order Lepidoptera; family Noctuidae; genus Oligia; species Oligia fasciuncula. The sequence goes on along the minus strand of OY720393.1, from coordinate 10,732,470 downwards.
AAAGATTTTTTGGGGTGCAAGAGAGAGACCTGCTGCTGCTGGCCTCCTTCATGCGCCCCAAAAAATCTTTTAATATGTACGTTGTTGTTAATACTATTTTTTTTTTTGAGTTTTATTTTGTTAATTCTAGACCAAGAGATAAGACAATTACAATTTACAAGCTAAAACTAATATATATTATATACAAGTATATTTGCGCAAGTTATATTTGCGCCGTTTGAGGTTTTCTGCTTCTGCAGCAGCCGCCCCAGCACAGCCCACCGTGCTAGGAAAATGGAATGGCGCGAGGGTGTCGACACCGGTTGCTTCCCACACCAAAGGCCTACCCAACTTCCTGGGCAGTATGGTCATTCCATCTGGCCTCTTCCCATCGTCGCGTGGCAAGCCATTGTGTTCTAAAACACGCCGGCACTACTGACAAGAACCCGACGAATGATGTCATTAATACTGGCGTGCCGTGCCATCCCACCAGCGCTATTGCTGCAGGACAGGCCATGGTGTCCTAAGCAGTCGACTGCTTCACCGCATTGACAGCGATGTGGAGCTACGCAAGGAGCGCCCAGATGCAAACATGTAGCGAGCCGGAATGTGGTGTCACCCCTAATAATGCCTATGTTGAGTGATGGTAGCGCCTGAAGCACCCACACCCACCCTGCGCCTGACTTCCATTCACCCACAGCCAGCAGGCGATCAGGCTCAGTAGTATTGGTGGACGTATTAATAAGTGTATTCCGTACAAACCAGCAGAGCGGCTAATCCCACTGTCACTGGGAAGACGGGTTCTCGGGTTGAACCGTGTCCGGGCAAGCCACTTTCTAGACGTTCACAGCATCGGTCAAACACGGCACTTCAGAGTCAACCTGAGCAGAAATCAAGATTCGAGTGGTTAAATTGATTTGAAATAAATATTATTATGTTTGTTGGTGTGCCACAAACACGGTGCCATGATGATGAGTCAGTGCAATTTCTGTTTGGCTATACAACTGCGGAGAGATTAATGACATCGATCGCCACGTGGAAATGCTCTGCGGCTGTCTAAGTTTGTTCTCGTCTAGAACACGAGGGATAGGACACTTGTGCAGAGTTAATTATAAATCTGATAACGTGTGAATGCGTTACACATAGACATAATATGTAATTGCACAAACAAGTTAGAAAACATGACGCGGCTTGTTTTGGCATTTCTCCAGATAACTATTATCCCGCGTCGTGTTACATTCTTGTTGCATTTATATGCGTAACTAGAGTATATAGTGCGGTCTAAAAACGTGTCATTATTCAATTTGCGTTTAACTAAGTCCTAATTCTTTTGAGTTAGACCTTTTCACGCTGTAAATAAAATTCGTGGAATCTGAGCATGAGTCAGAGAACAGACGGCTATATGTATATTATATCCGCGTGGCTAGCCACAAGCTTATTTAAAATTAACAATAATTTAACGAACAACTTAAAAAAAAATGCACTTATTAATTATCGGCAACCAGTTGCTATGTCGCTGTATAAGGCAATCGGACGAATAATTGTAATTGCTTATCATAATAAGTATTCTGTTCATTCAGGTTTTCTTTCTTTGGTTTCGACGAACGCACAGTATAAGCCTTTTAGTTTTCGTAGAGCTAGGACAATATTGGGGGCAATAAATAGAAAGCTCGTAGCAGCGTATTTAGTATTATTTTTTAACTTATTTTTTCATATATTTTGTATAAAAAAATATTGAAGTTTTACACATACAACAGAACTGTCGAAAGGCTTGTCTCAAAGGAAACTCAGACTTTTTCTTGATATTTAAAATAAAATACACTTGGTTAAAATACGTCTTTATTCAAAAATAAAAAATAAAACATGTGCAATTCTTAAATTAGTTTATTTATGCTTGTATGTTATGAGTATTATGTACGAGCCGTTCATCATCACACTCATATACTCATATCCCATTATATTTCTATATAATTATTTACCAAGCGTATTTACTGTAGATAATATAAAGGTACATAGACTTCAGACATCATACCTGGTATAATTTACGGATTTGTTAAACTGACCGATAAAAATACGATCTCGTCTTTCAAGCAGGAGAGGTCGGATAATATTACTTCAAGGTCTGTTGACGGGCTGACCTCGGCGTATCGGTCGCGGAGGACAGACGGTCGCAAATATTTGCGCGCGTGAGAGGCACGAGAGGCGAGCGCGCGGCGCGGCAAGGGGAGGCGGAGGGGGGTAGCCAGGTGACCTTGCCGCGCGTCTGCCGCACGACCTTGATCTTGAGACGACCGCGGCAGCGCCCGCCCTCGCCGCTATGCGAACTAACGACACGACACTTGAACGACTCCTACCGCTCCGGTTGCGAACTTCATCAACAGAATAAGCCATTATTATCAGTACTAATTACTTGTGGAAACACTAAAAACAAAAACATGGCAGCTTCATATGAATCATAATGATCCACACGTTGTTCTCGGAATTGGTGCAAGACTGACTATCTGCTAGATGTCATGAAATATGTTTTGACTCAACCAGCCCAATTTAGCATTTGACAAAGGAAATAAAAATATCTGCTAAAAATATGACTGAATTCATAAACCAATTTTATTAAAAGTACACAGGCTCAAGCCATGATTATTCAAACCTAATTTTTATTTATTTCCTAAAACCATTTTTAATTTAAAAAGAAAAAACAACTAAGTAACTAACATGGATTCTTTAAATTCGATATCTGTGCATGAAACAAACTAGCAGCGCCCCGCGGTTTCACCCGCATAAGTGTAGATCCCGTGGAAATATCGAGATAAAAACTATCCTATGTCCTTTCCCGAGACTCAAACTATCTCTATACCAAATTTCATCTAAATCGGTTCGGCGGTTTAAGCGTGAAGAGGTAACAGACAGACAGACACACTTTTCATTTATAATATTAAAAAGTATTATAAAATCGAAAGTACCTCTGTCTGTCTGTCCGGCTGTCTGTATTTTTTTTTTATTACTAAATTTATGTTACCTTTTCACGCCTAACCACTGAACGGATTTCGAGTTTTCGACTAATATTATAAGTTCGAAAGTATAACTCCGTCTGTCTGTATGTTACCTTTTCCCGCCTAAACCACTGCCTGAACGGATTTCGACAAAATTTGGCAGAGATATAGATTGCATCCCGGGGAAGGACATAAGATAGTTTTTATCGACATACCTCGCGGGTGAAGCCGCGGGCGGAAGCTAATGGATTATAAATAATTTTATACGCACGAATAGTAAGACGATTACGGAAACATTGCAATAAATTAACGTTAGGTACCCAGGTAGAGCTTCATTCGGTAAGGTTAATGGAATAATAATAGGTATACGTCACAGACAAAACTGTTGAAAATGCTGTAAATAATTTTTTGTGAAGCGTTTTTTCTTTGTAGTGATTCTAGATACTACTAAAGCGTTTTGTAAAACTAAAACTGATTTTCATAGAAGAAAAGGAGTTTTCTCAGTAGCAGCCGGAGTCAGGATCTGTGCCTCGTTGAAGCCAAAAGGCTCGTCCTTTTACATGGGACTTAAGTATAACTGGCGAAATGTGGATATACTACAGGTACACCTCTGCCTAACCCTTCGGGAATTACAGGCGTGAAGTTCACGATTTTGTCTGAAACCAGACAAAACTGGTTTTGACCGGTTAACTGTGTCGATTGGTGTGTACATATTTTCAATAAACGAATTTAATTAGGAAACAAATACTATAATATTGTTGTAACCCGTCCAAAATACATATATATTGTATTGAATAATATTCTTTTCATTTTTCTCATACTCGGAAAGTAGTGTTTGTTTGATCCGAATAGCGGGTGGAAGACGCTGCTTTCCTCCCTCTCTAAGGCGGGAATGAATGTAAAATATAGAACTGGTTAGGTAGTCAGCTACGAATTTATTTACATAATTAAGAAAAATGCTGCGGTCTTTTGAGTGTTTAAACAGCCAACGTGAATTAAAAAAAATACCTATTGTGACAATGATAGTGGTAGACCGCGAAATTCAAATTTTCTTACGTTTTTTGCAATTTGCAGGTCAGTGTCAGATTGTATCTTGATCAAAATATGATTCGCGACAATAATAGGTACATATTTAGAGAATTATAATCATTAATATATCTTTCTAAGTTAGATTTCTACCACCAACCACCAATCTCTTATGGAAAAGTGTTCTTCTTGTCTATTCACAGGCATTCTCAGTCAATATTCGGGTGCTCTGCGATGCGTAAGTAAGACCAAAGTTTGCGGCACAGCAACACATTCGCATTTCCTGCTGGAATCGTCTATGAATCTCCACCTGAGCAGTTTTTCCTTGCTTTCATACTCGTAACTTGGTTAAGTTTTAAGTTTCGTGGTTTCGACCAATATGGGTCCGAACTCCGTAGTTTATTTAAAGACTTCCAAGTTGACCAAGGCAAATCATTTACGGTCAGTGGAGGGATATTACTTCACATTACCTTATCTCTTGCCAATAATAGAGAACAATCTTATTTAGGTAGGTACACCCGCTGTAAGAGAACTCAAACTCAAAGCATTTATTTCAAATGTATAGATAAATCAATTACAGGCACTTTTGAATTGTCAAGGGGTCGGATATTCAGAAAGATGAAGCTAGTTGCCCATTCCAAAGCGTAGTAGGTACCTATGGAGAAGAACGGGCAAGAAATTACATGGACACTCTTTTAAATCGAACGTGATGATTTTGATAAATGAAAAATGCGAATGGCTCCCTATGCCCCAAGCACTACGCTTGTGAAATCAGTAATTTAAAATGGCGTTGATACACGTATCGATCAACATTCTGAAAGTACCAGATGTCGCGTCGGTAGTGTATCACCGAAATGAGGGTAGGGTCGTCCCCTAACAAGCAGGCCCGACGACTGATACTCCTGATAGCAACTGTAGACTGCAATTCCCCTGGTTAATTGAAATAAGTATAAGTACCTACTTACTACTTAGATGAATGATGTTGAAGTTTGATGATGATTAGGATATCTGAAAAAAACTTTATAACAACTTTTATACACCTACTTATCAGTTTTTCCGCGTAATCTTAATTCTTTTTTTTTCATTTAAACTTCATAACGATAATCTATTTTCCTTGTCTACCTACTTGTGCTGTTTAGTTAGAACGTAGTGAAGGTAGCTAGAGAAAAGGCGCAACGTATAAAATGGTCAGCAACACGTGGACGCTGCAACCTTGCGATAAGCGGCATCCGCTGATAAGGAGGCGGCACGTCATCGCCGCGGCCGCACATTTCTCGCGGCTGTACTCCGCGCCCCGGTCGCCGCGCCGCCCGCCGCCGCCGCCAGCTACGCTGCGCTCGCGCATTCTGCAAGGTCGCGCGTGCACCCTGCTCGCAATAAACTTTACACGTGTCTATAACACATCAGTGCATACGATAATCTGTGATACCTAAATTAAATGCATTGCATCAAAACCACCCACTTTATACTCTACAGTTATTACTCATTGTGCCGTGGCATCACACATGGCATTATAAGTATAAGACACATGACCCACATACTTTTTGGACTCAGTCCGAAATATTTGAAGGCCTCGACTAGACTATGACTAGACTAAAATATTTAAACGCCGGATGTGACCAATTATTATTCAACGTTCTGAATATAACATCTGTAGAGCTGCGGCTGTGACATGCACTTCGTCATATAGTCATCATCTTCATTATGAGAAGGCCAATTCTCGTAATTTAAAACGTTCAAAATCTAGTCGCAGTCTCATCTTGGTGACAAACAAATGTCAAAAACTTGTCAAGATGTAGGGAAATTAGAGGTATTTTTGACAGATTGACACTGAGATCAGACTGCGAACATTCTTAAAATTACGAGAATTATTGCCCCTGTGGTATCCGCCCACTCCAGATTGGATCTTATCGGTTAATAATTAATACACATACAGACAAACTGAAGAGCCCTTTACATTCAATTAAAATGTATAAAAATAAAACAACACGCACTAACTAACATAGCATAATACCTATCACTTACATTCAGGCTGAGAAACAACTACAGGTGTTGAAAACCAATGACGGCCAAGCTCGAGTCTGACCCACTCACGAAGGGTTCCGGACCACCGTACAATATTGAACACTACATAATATTTTTATACATAAGTTAAAATATAACAATAAATTTAATGTGAAAAACGCCGAAAAAAACACGTTTCTTGTATGTTAGAAAATAAACTAATAGGATTATGAATAATAAAACTGGCATTCATTTAGATGACGCCCGTACTTCGTTAGTTAACAAACATACCTACTGATAAACGTACTGAAAACTGGATGCTAATTTTTGAATCAGCATAAATTATATTATAATCTATTCGTCAAATAAACCATTACTTTACCAGATTACATTACCAGACTCTCATCTCACTCTTGTTTCCGTCTAAAGAAAAGAGTCAGTGGGAGGGATCAATTCCCCATGATGGCTCTCCCCCGCTTTGGCCTTGGGTGGGTTCCCTTACTGCCGAGATATTTGAAAATCCATTAAAGTGGAGGCCGTACTTGAGAAAACCAATGCGACTTTGGTTTAGTACCTACATATATTATTTTAGCGGAAAAGGCAATATTTTTTTTTCTGTGAAACATTTTATATTTACACTTACAGTCAGTTCGACGCAGTAGCGTAATCTCTGTAACCGTACGTACATATACTCGTATAGCCTGCTAGTACTCGCGGAAAGTCCCTGAATGCATACACACGTTTAAAGTATGTATTGTGTAGGGAAAACCGAGAAAACTGGATAATACAAAAATGGGACACAATAATTGAATTATTCATAAAAAAAATAGCCATTGTACCTATTTTACTCAACTTCCAGGCCGATTTCGTTGAAATATTCGTTGCCACCATGTGCACTGACTCGTCGGTATCGCATAAATTAAAATGGCAACTAATCATTTCCTTTCACTATATATTTGTTCCAAATAAATCTTCCCACTTTTCACTTTTCCCACATTTCAGTTTTAGTTGCCTTTTATTAGTGATAAGCCTCATAGTACAGACATCAATAATGCAGCAACAGATTCATGATTTTTATTTCAAACTAGCTTCTGGCCGCGGCATCGACCGCCTGGAGGTCGTAAATTTTCCCAAGGGAACGTACTACTGGGATATATATCCTATGTCCTCCTAACCCAGGTCAAGTAGGTATTGAACTTGCGTGAAAAGGTATCGAATTTAAGTTAATAATTAATAGCTTTCTAAATTATGTAAATACTAGCTGCGCCCCGCGGTTTCACCCGCGTAAATGTCGATCCCGTGGGAATATCGGGATAAAAAGTAGCCTATATGTTAATCCAGGGTGTCAACTACCTCCATACCAAATTTTATCTAAATTGGTCCAGCCGTTTGAGCGTGAAGAAGTAACAAACATATAAACACACTCACAAACTTTCGCCTTTTAATATTAGTGTGATAATGTAGTTTACTATCTATTACTTACAGAAATAATATTAAAGTATATGGATTTCAGCGTTGATTTGATATCCTATAATCAATAAGATTTATTAACGATGCGAGTCATCTGCTCTTTCTGGAATTACCCATCAACAAATAGCCTGCAACATTGTTAGAAGTATTATCACATCACACATATAGATACAACATTATTAGAGATTATGCATTTGCTTATAGAAATACATCATCTAGTTCTAGAGCGATCTTGAGAACATACCTACGTTAATGATGAAAGAAGCCATTCAATAGCGTCACATCAGATACAGCTTATCCACACCAAGACTGCTTTATTCACTTTCAGTTTAATGATCGTAGGTATCTAAGTAGCAACAATGGATCTTGTGTTTCATCGAGCTAGCAACATATTTACGATTTTACGTAATACATTATCAAGAAGTTTAACCTAAGTTAAGATCACTTGTCAAGGTCGGGGCAGGTAGGGCGACGTGTCAATTGACGTTTTGTTGTGTTGAATGTGACCGGCGGCGGGCGGCTGTGGCGCGGACGCCGCGTCTTGCCGGATGGGGGGTGACATTGTGCGACCGCAACGTTTTTTTTATACAACTATTTGATGATACGGTGACGCAAACGTCTGTTACTACAAGGTCGACTTTAATTGTATTGTTGAGTATATTTTTATTTATTAACCACATTATTGTTCTAAGTGCAAATTAGATATTGTTGTAGGTGCCTTGTGTTACAACAACATTAAATAAGCTATATTGCATTAAAATGTCTTGCCCTACAAAGGGTGACCAAGGTAATCCCGAATGTATTGCAACGTGACAGACCCCTTGCCTGCTCTTTGAAAAGCACCCCTGTGTCTGGAGTCTGGACCGATAGGGGTGCGAAGCTAATGCACACCTGGATCTAGACAAGAGAATTAAATAAAATGCGAAATGGTTCAATTATTAGAACAATTACAACCCTTATTATGTAGGCATATTTTTTTAATTACCTTCAATTCATAGTTTTACTTTATACACATCATTTATTAATTAAATCTTCTCTTAACTTTTAAAGTTTCGCCCCATTACGAACTTCTCCCTGTTTCGTGGGTGCTTTACAAACATAAATCTCACTAACAAATACCTCTCTCTCTCTTTCGATTCAAAATATTTATTCCATGCAGTAATCTAACTTACACACAAAACATTATACACAAATGAGTAAATCCTCCTTCATCACTTTCGTTTGTTTGTATGAAAAAAGCTTTTCACAAAAATAAAAACCGACTTCCAAAAAAATACTACAAAGTGAGAAATATCTTTAATTTCGGAAGTCGGTGTCGTTGGTTCCGCATTTTCATTTTTTGACACCGACTTCTGAAATTAAAGTTATTTTTCTCTTTATAGTGTTTTTTTTAGAAGTCGGTTGTTTTTTTTGGAAAAATGTTTTATTTTTTAGCTTTTAGTTGTACCTACCCCACAGAAATTCAATTAACAATACTTGCTATGTAAATATCAGTGTCAGAAAGTTACAAAAACATCACCAATATAAACTAAGTGGAAAAAAGTCGTATTTTTGAAGCTAACTCACAAACTACCCAAGCAAAGTTAATCTATGAGACCACCCCTGAGACATACCTTATCCATTTAGAACAATACATAGATATACAATTGCAGCCAAGCGGTGCCAAGCTATGGTGCATTGAAGAATTGAAGACACCGACTAGAAGAATCATAAAAATTCGCATAGAAATGCCGGAGATGCAGTACATTTATGCATATAACTTCGTACATAAGAATAATTACCTAACGTATTATATACTAAAACCTTCCTGAAAGTATGTAGATACGTTAATGAAAGAAAAATCAACATTGCTTCATTAGTTTTTGAGAAAATCGCGGACATACATACATATGGATCGAATACAGAACATCCTTTTTTGAAGTCGGTTAAAAATGAGTTGAACTGCTTTGCGACTGTAATGTGCGCTTTGTTTTGTCTAGTTAGCCTGATTTTATTTTATAGACGTGTTTGTTTCTGTGCAATACTTCCACTAACGGAAAAACAAACCTCAAAGAAATGAAACCTTCAAAAAGTACATACCTACATATTACACTGCATTTACATATTATTTTATTGTTATTATAATATGTATAATGCAATCATATTATTTATTATTGTTTATTACATTACATATCAAGGAACCTAAATAAAAAAGGAACTTGAACTATTTTTTTGTAGACCGTGCTACGCCGCGCCTACGCAGCCGTAGAGGGAGTAAAGTATCCAGAGACGCAACTTGAGCAAATTACCTAAACTTTATACAATTTCAAAATAAACAGCTCAATGTTTTATTTTGGAATAAGTGAGCATAATGAGAAATGAGTGGAAAACTTTATAGGTCTACGTAAAGACCAAAACTGGTGGTAAAAGGTACTGGAAATCTTGTGTGGCGTAGCACGTAAAAAATATTTACTTATTATTAAATTTAAGTAAAAATATCATAATCTCTGTTACATATAGCAACACTACCAGCCTGGGTAGTCTATGAAGAAAGGCACTTGTCTATGCCTGTTCCGTCATGACACCGCCATGACACGCACGCCCGGCCCTTGTACGATATTGTCTAAGTATTATTAATAAACCATTTTCAATAACCGACAATCGTTTATCTTCAATCCAACATGGTGTCAGAAGAAGAAGACGACGCAGTCACTAAGGATGAGGAGAAGAAAAAGTCCTTTTCACGAAGCCAAGATGGCGCACGCTCCGGCACGGCACCGGGATTATCCGTAGGTTCAGGACACCTCGGACCACTAGACCTAAAAAGCCACAACACGGCTGTGACATGGAGGAACTGGATCACGCAATTAAAAATTTACTTGCGAGCTAACAATCTCGAAAACGAGAGAGACGGCCGCAAGGTAGCCATCTTGCTTCACTTTATCGGAACAGAGTCCCTAGCAACATTCTACTCATTCAACTTAGATATCGACGCTATCACGTTTGATGACCTCGTCTCCAGATTCACCAACCACTTCACGCCACAGACCAACGTAACGATGGAACGCCACAAACTATTCAATAGGCGTCAGGGCGCAGAGGAGACAATTGATGACTACGTCACGGATTTAAAAAACATCAGCAGACAATGCGAGTTCAACACTCTAGAGGACAGTCTCATCAGGGATATATTTAGCTGGAATCTCAACCCCCAAAACCACTACATAAAAGAAAGGATCCTAGTCAAAAAACCGAAAACATTGGAGGAGGCCGTACAGTTAGCTAGATACATGGAAACCACTAAAATTCAAGCCAAAACATTAGAAGACACAGCAATGGTCGGCCAAGTACATGCAGGAAGACAGCAACAGCCAAGCAGCTACAGACAACCAAACCGCTCTACACAGACACATAGCCCCAGACAGTCGAACAACTCCAAGCCATCAAGCAGTACCCAACCAGACACGTGCTACCGCTGTGGTCAAGTGCACCGATTCAAGTGTCCAGCCAATGGAGTCAAGTGCAAGAAATGTGGAAAATTCAACCACTTCGCTGTTGTATGTCGCAACAAGCAGGTACAAAATATTGAACTAGATCAGTCCGATAACTCCCTTTTTATGGGATCAATCCACATTAATAGCCTTCAATCTGAGTCATGGTATGCAAACTTATCTATCAATAATGTAAACATTAACTTTATGTTAGACACAGGTGCAGACACTAATGTCTTGTCAGGTAAAACATTCAATACATTGAGTGTTTCACCTGATTTGATCACTAAAAGTACACACAAACTCTCTACTTACAGTGGACAGCAAATACCCACTATAGGTCAGTGTATTCTACCGCTATGTCATAAAGGCCACATCTATAATGTTCTGTTCCATGTAGTAGATATAGATTCACAAAATGTAATAGGAAGGGAGTCATGCAACACGCTCAATTTGATCAAAAGGATACATAATGTCGAGGTGAATACCAGCAATAATATTATGTCTGCTAACAGTGATTTGTTTCAAGGTTTAGGCTGTTTGAAAGATTTTAGCTGCGATTTAAAACTAAAACCAGACGCAATTCCAAGTATAGACGCATGCCGGAGAGTTCCATTTCAATTAAAAAACAGGCTTAAAGCGGAGCTAGATGAACTTGTGAAAATTAATGTTATATGTCCAGTCGAAGAACCCACCGAATGGGTAAGTTCTCTTGTTATAACTACTAAAAAGAATGATAAACTACGACTCTGTATAGACCCTCGCAAACTTAACCAAGCCATAATGAGACCACATTACCAGTTTCCCACTCTAGATGAGATAAAGTCTGACCTCTCTGGAGCCAAATTCTTCACTACACTAGATGCCAATAAAGGTTTCTGGATGTTAAAACTGTCAGATGCTGCATCAAAACTGTGTACTTTCATAACACCCTTTGGTAGATATAGGTACACACGTCTTCCCTATGGTATTTCAGCAGCACCTGAAATATTTTATAGAGAAATGGTAAATAGATTCAATGACATCAAAAATGTTAAAATAATGATGGATGACTTCTTAATCTATGGTAAAACTGTTCAAGAACATGATGAAGCCCTACATAAAGTCTTAGACAGAGCCCGCGAAATCAATCTAAAATTCAATAAAGACAAGTCAGTCATATGTGCCCCAGAGGTCAAATACTTAGGACATATATTCAGTCAGAACGGTGTTCAAGTTGACCAATCAAAAGTCAAAGCAATTTGCGACATGTCCAAACCTACTTGCATAAATGACCTTCAAAGATTCATGGGTATGGTCAATTATCTCAGTCCCTTCATACCAAATTTGTCTAAAGAAAACAGTCTTTTGAGAACACTTTTGTCAAAGCAAACCGAATGGGTTTGGTCAGAACAACATGAAGCAGAATTTAACAAAATTAAAAAACTTATTAGCAGTGCTCCAGTACTTTCATACTATGACCCAAATAAAGATATCACAATGTCTGTGGATGCCTCAAAGGATGCTCTTGGTGCTGTACTGTTACATGATAAGCAACCAATAGCATATGCATCTGCCTCATTAACAAAATGTCAACAAAATTACTCTCAAATTGAAAAAGAACTGATGTCCATACTATTTGGCTGCTTAAAATTTCACCAATACATATATGGTAGGTTAGTCACAGTAGAAACAGATCATAAGCCCCTCATTTCATTATTCAAAAAAGCACTAGTCGATATCCCTGCTAGGTTACAGAGGATAATGTTACGTCTACAGCCTTATGATCTTAACGTAATATACAAACCTGGTCGTTATCTTTACATTGCAGACACATTGTCCCGAGCAGCATTGAGTGAACATACACTACAAGATCTTGAAAAAGATCTAGACTTACATGTTAATTTCATAATGTCTAATTTGCCGGCTAGTCAGGATAAACTTAATCAAATCAAAGACTTGACCTGCAAAGACCCTACTTTAAGCCAAATTGCCCAATACTGTCAAGATGGATGGCCAGAACACAAAAGGTCTGTTGGCCAACCGATCAAACCTTATTTTTCACTAAAAGACAAACTACATGTCATGAATAACATTCTCTTTATGGCAAACAAAATTGTTATACCTGAATCCATGAGAGACTATGTAATAAAAATTACACATGAAGGACATCCAGGAATAAATAGTTCTATAAGATTAGCACAAACTACTGTTTACTGGCCCAATATGAGTAATGATATTGAAAATTTTGTGAACAAATGCCATACTTGTTTAACCTATCGTAGAAATAACAGCAAAGAGCCAATACTAAATCATGAATACAAACATTTACCATGGAATAAAGTTGGTATCGACATGTTCGATTTTGATGGTAAAAAGTACCTAATAGTAGTAGACTATTTTTCTAAATATGTAGAACTAGCTCTTCTAAACTCAGGCTCAAGTGCTAAGCTAGTCATAACCCACCTAAAATCAATATTCGCTAGGCATGGTATTCCAGAGTTCCTCATGTCAGACAACGGTCCTCCATTCTCTAGCATAGAATTCATAACATTCACCAAAGACTGGAACATTAAATTTAACACTTCTAGTCCCTATTTAAGTCGGTCCAATGGTATGGTCGAAAGAGCTATTGGTACAATTAAAAATATGCTGAAGAAATGTAAAGCAGACAACACTGATCCATACCTAGCCTTACTTTTATATAGAAATACACCTAAAAAGATAGGATACTCACCAGCACAACTATCTATGTCTAGATACTTACGATCCAAACTGCCCATCACTGACTCACAGCTGTCTCCAACTTTAGTCAATATTGATTTACTTAAAAAGAATATTGAAAAACAAGAGTCTTATACAACACTATATTATAATAAAAACACAAAACCATTAACAGAACTAAAAAAGGGTGACGCAGTATACTTCAAACATAAACCACATAGTGTCTGGGTCCCAGGTAGAATCTCAGAAGCCAGCAGCGAACCTCGCAGCTTTGTTGTACAATCCCCGGAAGGAGAATTCCGTAGAAGTCGTGAGCATATCCTCAAACCCGTCGCTCCCGCAGCTGAGATGATACCTGTAAACAAAACAAACATTAATAACACTCCAAATGAAAATGTCAATGTCTCTAACAATATCAGTACTAACACAGCACCGAAAATGACGCGCTATGGGCGAATCATTAACAAGCCAGCTCGTTACTGTGATTAATTTTACAAGCAATGTGTTTTTAGCATTTACTGTAAATTAGTTTTAAGGTTATCTGTCAATGTCTAGTTGTAATCAATGTCAGCCTGACATTTAAGGTTTCGTTCAGAAAATTGTAAAAGATTCCATAGCCTGGATACTAGTCTTTTAAGCACATCATTAAAATTAAAATTTATACTTACCTTGTCAGGGTTCTGGAATCTTATTATCGAAAAAAAGGAAGATGTTACATATAGCAACACTACCAGCCTGGGTAGTCTATGAAGAAAGGCACTTGTCTATGCCTGTTCCGTCATGACACCGCCATGACACGCACGCCCGGCCCTTGTACGATATTGTCTAAGTATTATTAATAAACCATTTTCAATAACCGACAATCGTTTATCTTCAATCCAACAATCTCATAATATTATTATAATATCTTAATCTGGTACTTCGGAATCCATATCACAAACACATACCTATTTATATGTTTCAGGCAGCTTTTTCGAACTAACTTGTATCTTTTGTTATTGACTGAAACTTTTTAATAACATATTTACATCATACATTGAACGAACTATGTAATTATTTACATAACACGTGATAATATAAAGAATCGCTTGGCCATAAAAAAGCAAATGACAGCAGGAGTTATCAAAGTGACCTTGTACTTGTATTATTGAGACGGATTCGACGCTCCACGAGAAGCAAAACATTGCGGGGACGAATTAATGCGCGCAGTTTTTCTAGGGGTGAACTCAATGATGTTCTTTTGGTACCTATAAAATTTACAAAAGTATTTTCATAAAAACGCCCGAGTAAAATAAATTCTAACTCCGTTAAGGATAAATACTGAAACCTAGTAATTCGTACAGTCGGTGACTTTCAATAGCGAAGCGAAATGTTCATGTGAAAATTCAGAATCATTGGACAGTGATACTCTACAGAGTATCACTGTCCAATGATTCTGAATAATATATTTATGAATGAAACCTTACTAAGAATTCCGTAATGTTCAGGTACTTTTGTTGCTGACTTTATAATTACAAAATCTATATCATGCTAGGTAAAACTATTATTATCTGCGCTGTCTATAGAGAGCTGGGAAGGATTTTGAAAAGTAAATACTGCTGAAATGGGAAACGGTTCTCTTTCTTCGCAGACACAGGCTTAACCTTAGGTACTAATCCGCACTTAATCAGCACTATGTACTTATATACAGACTAAATACAGACACATTAAACTATGTCATTATGTATTTAAATGTAATATTGTATATGTATAATGCATTCAAACGTCCTTCACGTTGATATCTAGTGGCTCTTGAAATATAAAGTTACATGGGCTAAGAACCCATGACTCATATTAATCGTTATAAATTATCTTATGTTTTTCTATAAGATATATAATGATACGTATGTACAGATGTTGTCTTGATTCCCTCTAAATAGACGTCACATGACGCACGGTACTCGGTAGTGACTGGAATAAAGTGCTTTAAAGACGAATAGTAAAAAAAAATGTAAATTTGGGCGACCTAAGTATAATGAATTAGGCTCCACTGTCAATGCGAACCAATGACGAAAATAAGGCAACTGCTAAAATTTTACAGTGATATAGACATGAGTGACACTTAAGAAGATAATAAAACTATCCATTACTTATAGACCTCATAAACTGCTTAGCATCGTTATACACGTCACACGTATTTTAGCAATTTTAGTTAAGTGGCGACGAACTTGAATGGTAAATTAGTAATACTTAAAATGGTAAAATTAGCGAAGGCAGAATGACCATTTGTAGGTACGATATTCAGACATGAGCAAAAAAGAGTCATGACATGCAAGCTTATCGTGCACAGCTATCCTTGAAAGTAAACCAATAACAATTGGCCAGTGTCGTCTTCGTCACACACGCACATCTGACTCATTAGGTACTGGAATTATACTGTGATTAGCGATCGCCTGCGTCAGTCGATCACACAATAGAGCCTTATATTACTAAGAAAGTTCGGGAAAACTAAAACAACGAAGCATTGAAGTATTCAATAAAGTTATAACTTTCTTCATTCCCATCGGTTACCCTACACTCTCGAAAAAAAAGTCTTTTTGAGAAAAGCCTGAAGCGAATGGAAATTCAAGAAAAAATATCGTCTCGGGGGTTTATTTCCCAGTAATAATTAAAATAGTCCTTCTTCTAACGAGTGTTCCTTCTTCCTTCCCTACGGACTCTATGATTGTGGTAGCGCATTACGTCGCCATTACTACACGTATCTAAAGGCGACGAAATGTGCTAATGATAAAATTCATTTATCAGCCCGACGCGACGACGCGCCAATCAATTATGCAAAGAGATTTAAGATTTAATGTCTTTGCAATTATGCCAATCCGTGAGAATTAATTGCAGTCTGAAGTACTGATAAAAGAGTGCAGGGTAACCCATCTTCAGGAACGTTCACTGGCTCTTATAGAGAAACGTTTAATTAAATAAACGGTGTAACGGTGAAATAAGTGATTTACAGTCCGCAACATAAAATCAGCCTTTTTAAAAGAGTTTTATGAAAAAAAATATAGTCTTTTATTACCTGCTTACAACGAAAAACAAATATATAAAATGATTAGGTTCTACGATAGAGAAATTTTGAAAGTTTCGAAGTGACTAGGGATTTTTGTCTCTGACTGTACCTCACGAACTCGCGGTCCACCCTGTCAATGACCGACGTGACACAGATGGCTGGCGGTACAGTACAACCATTCGATGTACCAGTTTGGATTGCCCAGGCTCCAGACCACCGATTTAATACTAATTAATTGCACGTACTACTTGAATGAATAATAAATTAAACAACAATAAATAACAACAATCAGTTATTTATTTGGGTTATGAAATTAAATTAGAATGAGCTCTAAATTAGTCACACACTGTGGTTTACGCGCCAGTCATTAATACTTTAATAGGACAACATGTTGACATGTGTAATGATGTGTATAATCAGTCATTCGATTCAATTCAAACTTGTGACTATCAAAACTTCTAAGAATTAACATATTTTGGAAAGTATAGGCAGGCGGTAAATGAAATACTCAAATAAACAAATAGTTACGAGAATTTAATAGAACTAAAAAAAAAACTTCACTAGTAACTATGCTATAAATAGCTGCAATAATTTTATGGCAATCCGCATTTTTTTTACAAATACCAGGCAAAGTAATAGATAGACACATTTTCACGAAAACAGGCTCCCCCAAAGTTTTTTTTTTCAATGGAGTATAAGCACAACACGAACTTCTTGAAATTATTACATGAATCACAAACAAATGAATTAATTTGCAATCAATACAAAATACATGGGCAAATCCTGTCCAAACCGCAAAGAAATTGGTGTGGTTTTGGAAAACTGTAACAATACCTAACCTTTTGTTGCCAGCGCGTTATAATTAACTACTTAATTACGTACTTTAGATAGTTGTCCGAAAATAAGTCGTCGATTAAATTAGAAATAGATCGTGTTTGGCAGTGCGGTGCAACGACGTTTTATATAATTAGCGATGCACAAATGAAGTGGCTTCGAAGGAATTGGGTCGCTGAGAGTGGCGGGCGGGTGCGGGCGGCGCGGGGGGCGTCGGAATTCGCGTAACGTTACGTCAGCGGGCGTCGGCCTCGCGGCGGTCGCTGACCTGCGGCTATCTCTAGCGCGGCCGCTAGTCGCACGCGCATAATTACGCACACACCATACACATGTGCTGCATCACTAAGCTGCTAAATGCATTGACTAGCCGCTCTAAACATCTGCGTCACCGACCACTTAATTGCTCCAACATTGAGAAGGATTCAGCATAACGAACACTTTTTGTCTAAGTTGATCTGACGACAAGAACCTCCGCTAGCTGTTGTCAATTCACGAAGAACTTGAAAAAATAAAGTTTTTCGAAAATAGATGCTCAAAAATAATAAATGATGGGATTGGTCCAGATTGTTATGAATGCGTAAGTTTCGTATTATTTTCATGTTAAGAGTCGAATCGTGTAACGTACTCAAGGTTGTCGACCTGCACGCTTACTCTCGACACTCGATCTCAATCGAAATTGGAAATTGGGATCGAAATCTTGTCATTTGGCAATCTTGAATGCTACACTAGCGCACGATTGGAATCGATTAAGGTGGATTCTTTTGGTACTAAACGAAATCGACTTTACTCGAACGAATGCACTTTTTTCGGTACTCTTGACGAGATTTTGACGTTAACATATCGCGTTTGAAGTCGTGTTTATGTCAAAGTTGAACGATTACAAAAAGGCTACTTTTTCGGGATCGAGTTTGTTCTTGTGGCTGATTTGTGAGGTTTTTATTGTGAATAATGGCACGCTTAGAAGTTATTTGTGATATTTTGGACAATGCTCATAAGTTAGATATGAGACAAAGGCGGAATTTGGGACGAATGGCGCGTTATGCAGACAACGCGTTTGCCATGACTGACGATGAATTTAGGAAAAATTACCGAATAAATAAGGAGCTTTTTGAAGTGATTTATAAGGATTTGGAACCTTTGATGCCCCAGCCTACTCGCCGTAGCGACATTCCAAGAAAATACAAGGTTTGTAAACTAGAAATTCCAATTTCACATGGTAGGTATTTTTTTATATGTAAGTAAGTAATTAAATAGACTAATTTTATTTTTTAGGTATTAGTGGCTCTTTCATTCTACGCCACAGGCAGCTACCAAAGATTAGTAGGTGGAACACAAGGTACAATGATGTCCCAACAATCAGTTTCGAGAGCAATAAGAGAAGTTACAAATGCTCTTAATTCAAACAATATTTTAAATAAATGGCTTAAGTTTCCACCGACTCGCCGACAACGAGACTTAATTAAACAAAGGTTATTAAGAACTTACTTATTTTTTACCTCAATATTAAATATGTAGTATCATTCAATACTTTAGACATTATGTTGTTTTAACACTTAATATGTTTTATTTTACTTATTTGTAAAGAATATTAAGCTAATAATAAATTAATTCCAGATTTTATGAAAAATTTAAAATTCCTGCAGTCACAGGATGTATTGATGGTACTCATGTGGCTATTGTAAGACCATCAGAAAATGAAGAGCGGTTTTACAACAGAAAAGGTTACCATTCGAGAAATGTTTTGATTGTGAGTTAGGTTGGCTAATTATCTAGTTATTAATTATAAGAGTAACTGTAACTTTCTATATACAGTATTCTTTTGCAGATTTGTGATGCAGATCTCAATATTCTAAGTGTAGATGCTTCATTCGGTGGAGCCTCACATGATACATTTGTTTGGAACCAACATCCTGTTAAGAATCACCTTATAAATTTAATAAATGCAGGAGAAAGAGTTTTTTTACTTGGTAAGCATTTCATACATTTGTTCAAATTGGAAATTAATTTCCATTAGGTCTACAATATATTTTGTACTTATATGTATATAATAACTACTCAGTCATTTTAATATAATTATAGGTGATTCCGGTTATCCTCAAAGGGAATATATGATGACCCCAATAGTGGATGCACCGCCAGGATCAGCTGAAGAGTACTACACAAAGCTGCATTGTGTGGCTCGCAATACTGTTGAGCGCACAATTGGGGTTTTAAAAAATAGATGGAGATGTCTTCTAAGCCATAGAGTTCTTCATTATCATCCAGACACAGCTGCTAAAATTATAAATGCATGCTGTGTTTTACATAACATTTGTAACCAAGCGCGATTGGGTTTGCATGATATTGAGGATGCCGTACCACCCATGGAAGAAATGCAATTGGCACAGAGTGGGTTAGAGGCGGATCGAGGTTTTGCCTCCGAGGAGCTGCGCAGGGGTCGGGAGGCTCGTGCACAGCTTGTACAAGAACTGTGGACAGCTCGGCATCTTCATTAATATTATTATTTACTTAAGTATGTAAGAACAATTTTTTGACTAAGAATTTAAAACCTAATTCAATGAAACTTATTTTGTAAATTAATCTTTTATTTTTCACTACACATACTATTTCTAGAGATAGCTAAATATTTATGTGACCAAGACTTGTACTTACTCTCTTTTATTATAATTGTAAGACTATTGTTCTATTGTGTCGTTTGATTTCTATTTTGTATTAAATAATGTTATGTGTTGTGCTGAGGGTTAATAATAATCAAAATAATATTGAGCTTATCTAATAAGTTTAATAAAAGTTCATGGTACAATAATTATTAAAGAAGAGCTTAAGTTTTAAAGGTAATGTCTAATTATTATTATTAACAAGTACCTATTTGAATAAATATAATTATTATAGCCTTTTTATTAAGTAATTTTCTTTTATATCCACACACCATACACACAACCAATTTTTATTTTGTTCACATCATAAGTTAGGTCTAAACACCGTGTTTATACAAGTACTGTATAAGACATCTATTATACACAGATATCCATTATATATATAGGTATATGTTTCCAATGAAAAGATACTTCAATGTAAATAGGAAAAACATGTAATTTTTAATTAAAAACTGTTTTATATGTTAAATTACTCGAAAAGTACTTAACCGATTTACGAGTACCTATAGATACCTCAGGCTGGTCTAAAACAATACAATATTTAAAATAACTATGTTTTTCAGGGCGTGACGCGCCCTCGAATGATGGTTGCAAAAACTATATTTACAAAAAATAACAAACTAAAGTTTTACAACAATATATAAACTCAATTAAGCAGGCTTTTCAGCAGGACTAGACATAATTTTACGTCCAGGGTACCTGAGTCCTAGGTCTAGGGTACCTGGACATACAAAAAAAAAAACTATAGATTACGGCTTTATAGCCCACTTAATTGAGGTTTATAAGGGTTGTACTTACGATTTATCGTAGAATCACTATTTTACCACAAGGTTTTGCTTAATTTAGCAATATTATCACTATGAATTTAAGTCAATGAAAAGAAAAAACACTTTGTATAAAACTGTTTAGTGACGCATCATCGCGAACAACTTCCATATTTTTAACTCTAAACTAGTACCTACTTAGTTATTATTATAAACTTAATTACTGCCTATTTTGCCTCAGGGCATCAGCGATATTAATGAGAGCATTTGCCACAGTTTGAGAGCCTTCTCTTATGGCTGCTGAAAGTCCCTCCATTTGTTCTACAGCTCGAGATAGGGCCCTCGCTGTGACAGTTTCTGCTTCAACCCTCTTCCTCTCTATCTCTGTGAATCTCTCACGGTTTTGATCTAACATAGTCCTTGATCGGGCACGCTGTCCCGGGGGCAGGCTGGTCCTTCCAGGACTATGTTCTCTTGCTGTTGTAACTGATAAATAAAATAAATAACATTAATGTAAGTAATTGAAGGATGGCATACATAGTTTGAAAGATTTATTACCTCTCACAGTCTCTTCATTTTGGTCGGGAGAAGCATGAGACTCCAATTCATTTGCTTCCATATTAGAATCTTCAGTTGGAATGATAATTTCCAGTTGGATGTCATTCTGGCTTTGGCTCTGCAATTATAGAATAAGTACTTCATTAAGAAGGTGTTAACTTTTATTAAGTTTACAATTGTCTTAAAATTTACAACTAAACTGACTTACTGTGGATGGAAATGGATTGGCAGCAACATGGCTGTCTCCTGCAGCAAATTGATAGCCCCCCATCACTGCTACCACGATGGGTGTTAATACAGGTAAATTATCTGCAGACCCACCACCTGTACGCCTCATCGACTGTGCATGCTCGCCACATGTCTTCTTTAGGGTATGCTTTTTGTCAGCCCAATACTGAAAAGGAAATAAATGTACTAATTATTGTAACTGTTGTCATATAATTAAGTAAAAAAAAATATTATTAGTATGTGGACAGTACCTTAGCCCAGCCTTTACCATCTTTCTGTGCACCACCTAGTGCGTTTAAGGATACTGCTATGTCGTTCCACTTTCTCTTTGTCTCCTGCTTAGCATGAGCAGTGCGCAATAACCCCTTGGCAATTCCTGGGTTCTGTACCAGGAAATCTACCAGAGTCTCCAGTTGTTGGTGTGTTGGCCTGCTCATCCTGTAAGAACAATAAACGTTTGTGTTGAGAAAAAGTGTTTAATATTAAAATTTAAAGGAATTACAATAAGTATATTTAATAGAATTGTGGCCTTACCTTGATATTTTCGTCTTCCTCGGTTGAATACTTGCCTTAAAGTAAAACTAACTTGAACTTGTGCATATAAACATACTTTAATACATTCCAAAACTAAACACTTGAGAACATTTCGACGAAAACATCGCTTTGAAACTTTTGTTTATCGCAACAGTAATAATTCACACTTTTTAGGGTTCCGAACTCAAAGGGTAAAAACGGGACCCTATTACTAAGACTTCACTGTCCGTCTGTCTGAGGCTATATCTCATGAACCGTTGCCGCTCTATCAACAAATACTAAAAACAGAATAAAATAAATATTTAATACAACAAACGTGATTTTTGTGCCGTTATTTTATATGTAGTGTTAAATATTGTACGGTGGTACGGAACCCTTCGTCTGCGAGTCCAATTCGCACTTGGCCGGTTTTGTTATTCAAGTAGGAACATATTTTAAGATTTTTAGTTTAACAAATTTTAAGTGGATGAATGACAGATGACAAATGCGTGAGAGGTTTTTTTTTTAATGTACCTAACGTAGGCAATGACATGCACAATGAGCCACTGCTGCCTAAATATTTAGTACTAAAATACATATAAATGCAAATAAAGAACACTTAAGTGATTATATATGTTAAAATAAATATAAGAACAAATTTATTAATAGATTTAACGAGTTATTCAATATTTATATATTTGGTAATTAACGTTTTGATGTGTATGGCCACCCCATGTGAATCAGTGTAGTCGAACATGCAGTCGATTCCAATCTCAATCTCGATTTCGTTCAAGAGTGCCAATTTTCTAGATATTGGAATTGAAATTGGATCGAATTGGAATACAATCGAGATTGGGATTGATTTCAAGAGTAAGCCTGCTGGTTCTACACTGTTCTTTTGAATCTTGAGTCTCAAAGGTTGAAATGAAGGTACGCGCCTACTGTTTTCAAAACGGGAAATAATACGGTTCATTTCATTCATCAACTTTGTGTTCTTCCATATAATGTGGGTGTAATGATGCGATTTTGTGCGTCTTGTGTAAAAGCTATTAGTACATATTTCTTATTAGCATCATTGATTCATTATCAACCATAAAGTATATCGTGCAATATTTATGTAGCTGTTGCTAAGCAGTGCTAACTATAAACCACAACAACCAGTTAATGTTTTTTGTAGTAACGCTGGCGCTGAACGTAACCGAGGAGAGTTGCAGTTTGTCTCAATTAAAGGACTGTCCAGAGGAAAGTATCGGGGTCCCTACTCCCTAATGTTACAAATTACAAAGCCTTTTATGCCAGCCAGTCTCTGTCCATTATTCACAGATCAAACAATCCTTTGTTGCCTGATTAAGTATAAATGAACATAAGTAGGTACACTCTACACAGCATATCATACACTTACGTACATAAGTGCACTATATACTTTTTTTATCGACCCGAAAAACGAAGTTTGAGTCAAAAAGAATGACTCAACTAAACTTACTGTACCTACCTATATTGTCTTACTAGCTTCTGCCCGCGACTTCGTCCGCCTGAAATTTCTTGTACCCCCACCCCGTCGCGTCGCAACACTTCGTATTCGCTTACCGTTCACTCTGAGTTTTTTTTCTTTTTGCTCGGCTCCTAAGGGTCATAGCGTGATGTTAAATAGCCTTAGCCTTCCTCAAGAATTGGGCTATCAAATGCAAAAAGAATTCAAATCTGACAGGTAGTTAAAGCGATTATCGCGTTCAAACAAACAAACTCTTCAGCTTTATTATTAGTATAGATAAAAAACTCTATGGCCCATAACTCCTTAATAGGTACCAACTCTTAACATCTTACACACGTGATAACTTTTAAACGAAATATCCGATTGAGATGAAACAAAAAGTATTTTACTTCTTCATAAATACTCTTGATAACATAATGCTTAATTTCGATAAAGATTAATATTACGATACATATTTAACGTAGTTTTTTTTTCTTCAGACGATTTAATAATTATTTTGTACACAAAATCGGTTATTGTGATTAAACCATGATAGCTAGATATATGTTCTCGCGGACTTTTTTGTAGGTCTTAATGGACTACCCAACACTAAAAGAATCATTCAAATCGGACCAGTAGTTCCAGAGATTAGCGCGTTCAAACAAACAAACAAACAAACAAACTCTGCAGCTTTATAATATTATATTATTATTATTATTTTTATATTTTAACATATCTCGGGACCATGGGGTCCCGGTCCTTTGGAAGGCGTACGAGGGGCCGAAGCCAACTCGCAGAGGCCCGTTAGAGATTTTCAATGAAATGAGGCACCAACCGACGATTATCCCTGTTCGCACTATGCAAGTGCACCCAAGGACAACCCCCGGTTGGTGTAGGACTATTGCAAAATATGGAAACAAAAATATTGGTTTATGGGTTTTGGTGGCTAAAGTGAACTGGTTATCTAAGACTATGGAAAAACTATAGCCCCTGCCTGACCGATGTTCTCTATAAATTACACAGATTAAATGGCAGGGGGTGACTTGCACACTCAATAATGGGCCCCCGAAAACGGTCGCTAGCACATAGTGTCGTAGCGGCAAGGGGGCAACATGTCCTGAGGTGCTTATGAGGAGTGGAGAGGTACTTCACGGCTATCAGGACAATCCCGGAAGTACGGTCAAGATCCCTACCAGCATCTTACTGGAATACTTCCTTCCTCCGAGCACGTTTGCTCTTGCGAATCTCCACTCAAGCCAGCCAATAAAGGCAAGAATGAGGTGGGAGCTCTGTTCCTTGTCATTGTTCACTCCAGCCGGCCAATAAAGGCAAGCCAGAGGTGAGGAACAAGACTTCTCCCTGGAGATAGGGTCCGTGGGGTCGCTACTGCCCAACAGCTCGCCACATGCTGCCCTGCGGATTTCTGTATCTCTCTTGGTCTGGCTCCTAACTCTAGACCTGTTCCGGCAAAGTAAACCCTTCCGGCACAGGCCTAGAGTTCTGAGCGCGCAAGCCCCACCACGACGTCAACGTAGAGATACGGCGGTGGGGTTTATTATTATTATTATTATATTATTATTATTATTATATTATTATTAGTATAGATTAAAAAAAATTTTTGTTCCGTGTTTTTGACTTTCTTCTTAAAGAGACGGAGCATTAAGGGATATAGCGCCGCTTAACAACAACTTAGAACTCCAACAGCAACCCACCTAATGACCTGGATAGCTGGCGAGGCATCAGGAAGGCTCTTTGTGTCTGGCCTGGTTCGATGACATCACACGTGAGAAACTATAGGAATGCTGGAATAAGTATTTGTTATTTGATAAACACTAATAGGTGCCAAAGCATACTCTAAGTCTAGATTGTTTACTGAGAAGTTATTAATGCAACCTAAACGTAAATCTATCTATACTCATTAGTTCATTACTCATCACTGAAATTAGAAAAAAACAGCTGCATGGGGTCATTCGTTGGGGTTAAATGCCTAGTGAGTAAGTAGATAATACTAGAGCGTATAGCTTTATCAACTTTCTTATCTCCCCTGGATAACTTTCCGTGGGGCAATTTTTGCATCATACATGCAATGCGTCCCGCTTACGCCTCAGAGATACATACAAAAATACTATATATCGTACCTACTACGTAAGTATGTAGTCACGTACCTACACCCGTAGTTCAATTATCACATTAGGCATCAAATGATAGGGATCGGCTTATCGACACTTATCAGACAAACGATCCCGAGTCGATTATGCATGAATATTCCAGAACTTTCTAGTAAGTATTTCGAAATAAATCTTATTTATATATAACAATGCAATTAACAGTACCTAGGTTTAACGCTTAAACCTACTGGTAATTGTATTTTATATATAATAGCTTAAACTTTAAGCTAACAATAACATAGAAAGTTCATACTACAGAACTCAGCAGCACATTTTATCCACGTAGTGTCAATTACCAGTCAAGGACCACATCATTTTATCATCACTACCTACTGTAGGTACTAACGTTCTTGAACACCATTCATGAATTATAAACTACTAAGTATGTACTCTTCTAAAAAGGTATTGTCCCTAAGTACCAGAAATTATCAGTAGAAGGTCATTAAGTGAAGTTGTTGAAAATAAAAGAAGGTAACTTTCTCGCGCTAGTGACAGTGGCAGACAGAGGCGCAGAGCACCGCGCGGCCACCGCACCGGCGCGGCGCGGCGGCGCCGGACCGGCCACTTTCTACTGCTGTGTCAGTCAGCACTCTTACTCGCCCAACCAACTTACTAAGTAAATAAACATCGTACTTTTATAAAAGCATCTCTCGATCGATCTCACTTCTAACTAATACTATTTACCTACTTGATTGTTATGTCAACTACTACGGTTGGAAACGTAAACATCTACGAGTATGTTTTTATCCATTGAGGTGTTGAAATAAATATTTAAAACATTTCGCATTCAATAGTTGTAATCTATGGACTTCTAAAGAACGAGGTTGCTACTTTAATACTTAGCAAATACCTAGCTATGTGCAGGGGCGTACATGTAGAAAAAGGCGCCTAGTTACGTAGTAACTATTCAGTAATCTGTGGCCTAGGCCATGCATCATAGTTGCGCCTTGCACTATGCGCCTTCGTAAATTTTATCATAATAAGAAACTTCAGATACACTAAATAAAACAATCATACATTTTACTTTATTTTCTTTTTTATAACGAAAGTAAGTGCGTAAATCCTTTTACATTTACACCTGCACTGGCCTTCTGCGACGCAAACAATATCGATGATGTTGAACGTTGTCGAAATTAATTTTATCCGTCACTTTTAGATTTAGCTCTACACTGAGCAAAGCTAGGTCGCATATTATAAACCTTTCTTGACCCATTGTAGCCCTCAAATACGAAAGTATTAATTTCAACTCAATATGAGATCGCTCACAACTTCCGATGGATACTGCAATTGTAAGCAGAATTTGTGACTGATCAAGATCACGAAGTAAATATAGGAGTATGAAATGGTTTATTGTAGTGTTTTCTTAATTGAAGTATTGGCGATTTTGGGCCCGCTTCGATACGCGCCCTGGGCTCGTGCCCTACTTGCCCCACCCTAGTTACGCCTCTGGGTATGTGACTTTTCATCACTAGTTTGAGGCGCACGAAATCATTGTAAGGAAACCTGAACTTCATGAGCAGAGAGCGTTAATAACAAATGATCAATGGTCGTTAAGCTTGTTTTTAGTTTTTTTCTTTGCTCAATTTTATGGCGAACAGCTAGGGTTCCCACGTAGTGATAAGAGTCACCGCCATCTATGGAGATCAGAATACTGGAGGCTTCCCAGGTGCCCAGGTTCGCTGCCATCACAAAACTAAGCTGAAAACTGAAGCAAACCTTTAAAAACACTGACCTCCATTTTTGCATGAGATCGCGGCGGGTGATGTGGTAGGTAGGTACCTAAGAGCTAGTACTCAACAATACTCATACTCTACACTTCTACAGTCATGTAATATTAATCAAATAAAAGTTAATCGATTCCGTATCTAACGACTAACTGTGAAAGTTATATTTCATATAGTAAACACTGACAATAAAACCGACTTGTTATGCTATTCATAGAGCATTTGCATAAAAAAGATGCGTATCACTGTATTGGTTTCCTTATTTCAATAGAGCAATAAATAGAAATGCTTCCGGATATAAGCAAACTAACAAACAACTGTAACAAATAGATTAGATAAAAAAAAGTGCGAGAAAGCGTGCGGGGTGAGGGAGCGGGGTGAAGGAGCGGGGAAGTAGGACACTTTCATTTTCGTTCATTTCTTTTCGGATGCAACGCGCCGAACATTTGCCGCGCTGCTTAGCACGTATCCATTACCTCCTTTCCTTGCACACTTATTAGTAGAGCTTGGTGCCGATCTTGTATTAATTTACGTAAAATATAAACCGAGTTAATTACAAGTAAACACCTTTTAAATAAAAAAAAAACTAGTTTAATTCAGAGTCTCGATGTCTTTTGTCAATACTTGTTGTGTAAATGTGTTACGACGTACGGCATTTCATACAAACTTTCAAGCCCTTGTTTTTCGAAATGAATGAATCGATTTTAATGAAACTTCATACGCATAAGCAGGATACAAAGGTCTAAAAAGTTACTAAAGAACATTTTCGAAATGTTTTATTTAAAAAAAGATAACTGGAAATAACTGTTTCTATGGAAAATTTAAAATCGGTCTAATTTGGCTGTAACACTATTTTCGAAAATGTTCATAACTAACTTTTTAGACCTTTGTATCCTGCTTAAGCGTATGAAGTACCTATAATTAAAATCGGTTTATTCATTTCGAAAAACAAGGGCTTGAAAGTTTCTATTAAATGTCGTACCTCGTAAATGCTCTTAACTATACCTATAAAGATGACTTAAATATAAACAGCCATCAACAGGTAGATTCTTAAAGAACGTTAAATATAGGTGAGCCCTACTAAGCAAACATCGATAAGATCGATACGCAGACAACCAAGTATTATTTATTTTTATTGGTTGTTCATACACAACTTGCAATCCATTTTGTGACGTTTCTTAAGAAGTTATCCTTTTTGTGACTGCAAATGAGGACATACAATACATAAGAATTACCTCTTTTATCTGTTCTGTAAGATAAACACTATTTGATTGTTTTAAAATGTGAACCGGATTTTAGTCATAAGATTAGCGTACAATGACGGAACCGCGCGGGCGGAGCTGTCGAAAGTAAGAACTTTCTAGGCCACTATCCACCGTCACGTTAATCACGCATTTTTATAATAGAAGAGTTTTCTAATATGTAAAAATACCAAACTATCTAATAGTAAAAGCTTGAATGATTTGAATTAGAAGCCTCAAGCCATAACGATAGTAAGTGTTGTATTTTCATCATAGAAGTGATATCTTGTCTATTCTTTAAAAGCTTTGAACTCTCGTGACCTGATTGTAATAATCCTTACTGTAATTAATAATCCCACCAAAAACATTTTCATGTAAAATGTTGCCAAGACGAGACCACATATGGCTCGCACTGCCAAAAAGTTATCAGAGAGCCAAGCTTCTAACTCTACACGCCCTAACTTCACAAACTCTACACCTTAGTCAAAATATGAGGCTTGGCCGTTTCGTTGCTATAAGAACTATTGTATAACAGAAAAGTAATGAACAGTGAATACATTTTTCATCTTACGCGTCCATGTGATGGTAGCGAAACGCCGCGATCTTGGATATTGTTATTGTTTTGTTATTTAGTTGTCGTGTTGTTTGTTGTCATTGGAATTATTCCTTAATACCTTTTGTGTATATTTGCCTCTGTGCTAATTAAGTCAGTTATTCTGCATCATAACAATTAAATAGTAGGTATTGTTGCTTTGTTTATCATTCAAATGAAATGTGTTCAAAAACTAACTGGGCGTATGGAAATAGAAAAGTTTGTTTTTCAAACATATTATATTCAGATTCGATTACTTGATAAAAAAACCTATGAGATTGTAGGAAAAGAGGCTTCATTAGTTCGATATTTCGAATTCTTGTCTCATGGATTCGGCGCCCTCATGATACTGCCGCCCGGGGCAAGTGCCTCGGTTTGCCCCCCCTTAGATCCGGGGCTGGTTATATAAAGTGCACCCAATGTAAATGAATTGGATTAGCATACAATTTACCTATACACACAACCCCGCACTTATGTTTTTTGAAAGGGTAATTTAGAATACTGCAGAGGTAAAGACACCTAAAACGGCCTTAAAACGGATTTCCGTTAATTATACCTAATTATAAGGTACAGTTACGGACTTCAAAATACATATATGAACATTGGTAATGAAAACATTTTTCATTATCAGATACAACGTCAGCAACGTCCGTTTGTTCTCCGTTCTAATGAGTTCCAGTAACCTAATTTACTGTAAAACCGATATAGCTTTCTACGGCCGAATCGCAACAGGTCAAACTACACTGTGGAGTGGAAAAGGTGAAATTTAGCAGAGCGAGAAATCGACGGGATGTGATGTTTATTGTAACGAGCCCACGATCGGGCGTGCGCGCAAGAGAAACTGAAAGTAATGGCGCTGCATTCAACCCACTTTCACTGGTGCGCTGCGCGGGCGCAGGCGACGACGCCGCGCCGCCTCTCGTGCCCTATGCCGCGCCGTGTTTTGTCGTGCCGCGAAATTTGATACGCACATGACGAACATTATTTACACTTCGTACAAGAAAGTACTTTCACGATTACGAAATGTTTACACCTTTAGGCTTGACATTGACGATCGGGAGATGATGTATTGTGTATGCTAAGTGGCTTTTAGTCTACATGGCCCCCATACGTACTTATGATTTATTACTGACGCTACGAGGACACCGGCCAAATGTAAATTTTATGTAATGTGTAGTTGTTATCTGTTTCAGCTGCTTTCTTTTATAAATATAAAATAATACTCAATATCTACTTTCATCATTCTACTCCAGATGCTTCTTTCCTCTGTCCTTTTTTTATCCGCTAACATTCACATTTCAGAAAAAATCCATTCTTCTCACAGAAATTTGAAGCGTTTGTTAGATGTCTTTACGATACGTTAATAATTATTATGCATATTCTTAAGAGAAAGTTTGTGCATAACACCTTGTTCATTTATTATTTATTTAATTATAAGATTTACTTTTGGAAATATAAAAATGTGCTTCTGTGTCACGTAGGTACTTATCTAGTGCAAGTGAAAACACAGCAGGTACGTTCAGTAAGTAGGTTAGCTTAGAGATATGTTCAGCTAACTTTCAGTTAGTCGAGCAACTTATTTGCGATTTATAATTGTACACCTTTCACCAGCTTTTCAATTTTCTAGATTTCGGTTGTTTTGTTCTTGTATTTATAATACGCACGCATTTTCTCAAAACTACTAGTAATGGAGCGATAAATCACATAACGTAAATATTATTTCGCTTTAGGTACATAAGCGAAATAATATTTTCTATCTGGTCATTGTACGAGTACATATCTGTCTGGTATGTATGATACGTACCTACTACGTATTGAAATGTTTGAGACAATTCTCTTGTTAGCTGTAGTGAGTGCGTACACAGGATTGTGTCACCTACCTCGTGATGTAAGTACGTGGGAAAGCCGATATTAAGAGTAAACTAGTCGCGAGTTCGAACTCACTGGTGGTCATGGCCAAAAAGCACGCTGTCTCACCTGGCCTTCCTGGCTCTTCGTGTCCGACAGAGCTAGTATCAGTGATGAGCAGTTAGACGCTAGTCTACATGAACAATGTCTAGTTCTCACGCACAGAAACATCTTTCCGAACTGATAGGCTAGTAAAAAAATTCGAAAAGTGCTTCGGAAAATCGAGTTTTATGAAAAAAACCACTGCATAAATCAATTACAATTAAAGTTTATTGAACTCTTCGGTAACTGAGCTTTGGTACGGACTTGGTTTTGAAGATTTTACAGAATTTTTATTACTTATTTACACCCAAAGTTACGTTAAAAATAGCAAGAAAAACGAATCTTTGTTGGCTCATAACTTTTTAAAATGGCTTTTTATTTTATTATTGTTTCCGTACAGACAAAATTAATAATAAGTCAAAACGATATCATATTTAACTTTGAATGCACAATGTTGAACAGTGGAGTAATACTCTCCCGAAATTTGTATGGAAAAAATATCGACTAGTGGCACCTTAAGTAACACTAATATTATTATAATTAGGAAGAATGAAAATTTTATCAGCCTAGGGTAATTTAGGAGTTTGTTTTCACATTTGGTGCCGTATAACCAAAAAGAATTTACAGTCTTTGCGTACTCATCGTGCCAGTGGCAAGGTTGGGCAGAATAAACTGTAATTTAGTGCAAAATCAATAACACAGTAGTTATCTCATCCCTGCTGGTCAGAAATTCAGAATAGACCAGCAGGGACGAGATAACTACTGTGTTAGCTAGTTTTAAGCACTACTACTGTACATTTGTGAAGAGAAAATAAATAAACTTATTATTATTATTAATAGTGCTAATCCCTCGCATGCACGCATCGAGTGGAATCGTGGAATGACAGCTCACTTCACGCTCTGCACTTCACCTAAGTTTTCATGTTGAGAGTTTTACAGAATCGAACGGCTGGAGAAAGAAGAAAGTTATAAAGCATTAACTATTTATAATATTTTAACACTTTCTATTTCTTACCTGTTACAACATTTGCGGAGACATTCGATGGCACATTCATGTTTTTCATATATGATTAGGCATCTACAATTGGTAAAGGACTAGTGTCCATTAGCACACTACTCCTTTGACTCGACTTATTATTTGTAAAAACATAAACCAAAAAACCATCCACCAAACCAAACCAAAAAAAAAATCATCCATCATTCATCTTAGTAAACCATCTTAGATAAACTTTATGTGTCTTCAGTGAATCTGGTCAAATCAAATCTAGTGTCACGTGAAACTTATTACACATTTCAAACAATATTCGTCATCGAATTCAGTTCTCACGAAAATACGTCACGTACTTTCCTGTTTTTCCATAAGAAACTGATAGAGGTTTGCTATTTACCATAGTTTTATCTATATTTGTATGTCGGGTCTGTTCTGTTATATAGCCAAATTTTATGTAATAATAGGAGTCATTGTGCAGGGTTAAAATGTGCAGTTTTAAATTTTCAAAGCGCTGACAAAAAAGCCATTTGCAAAAAAGTACGGACATTTTATCTTTCTCTATTAAATACTCCTTTAACATTTTATGTTTTCTAAAGAAGAATAAGTTTTATAAAAGTACGGACGAATGACAAGGACGGACAAAGTCCGGACAGGGGACAAAAAGCTGTATGTCCGGACCAATTCGAACGGTAACCCTAGCCATGCCAAGGTATACGTGAACATGTGACATTTTATTTGTAATTCCAACATTATCTATCTCTAATTTAAAAGGAACTAGTTATCATTCATTTTATTTAGACTAGATTACAGCACAGCACCCTCTATTCTAATATAGGTCTCGGGTACCTATTTACAACAACAATTAAACCATTAAATATCGAATGCTAAAATGAACCCACATGAAGTTCATAATAGCCAAAGCGAGTGCGTATCGCTGCTCGGCGCGCTCGTGGCGCTAGCGATAGCGGCGCGCGCGGTGTCAGGCGGTGTCGCTGAACCGCGCGCGAGTCAAGGGCCTCGGTCGACGACCGCCCGCCAACCGCGGCCCCTTTTCCTCCACCACAATACACACACTAAATTGGCAGGCCGCTTTACAATTCATTAAATTTGACTCTATGTAACATCTGGGTAACTGTATTTTTATATTCTAGTAAGTATTATTATTCATACTTTGCGCACAATCACCTATTTATTATACAATATTATCATGCTTAGGAACGAGTAACGACACCACATCTACAAAATGTTTGTACACATTGTTTTGGTAATAAGACAACAAATGACTCTAAATTAATTTCGCGTAAGTGCCTACCTATTTAATAAAGAGTCTTTGCTAAATAAATGTGTAGGTAGGTACCGTATAGATAATCGCAATAAAATTTATTGATAGGTAACATTTTGGGTTCAAACGAAGAAATTTAAAAACTTAACTTTAATGCCATAATGACACAAAATACCCCCGTCGTATCATCGTATAACTGTATCTAAGATCGCAGTGCGTGTGTTTACCAACACGCGCGTACGAGCATGAATTGTATGTTTTCATTGAGTGTTGGAGTTGCAATAGGTTGGTTTGGTAATCGGTCAAATACGTGGCGTGCAATGCGTGCGGTGGCGCGGGCGGCCGGCCACGGCTGGTCGACGAACCCGCGCGATCATAACGCTCACTAACTGACTCAACAACCTGTATTGCTACAAAATAATAACAAACTAAATACGTGCAATTTTTCAATCAAGGCCTACGGGCTGACGGCTTACGACCGATTTCTTGAAGTTGAAACTGAACGGTACATTGGAACTTGAACATTTAAAAATATTAAGTATTTTCCTTCTCTTTTTGCTATACAATGTAGTTACATAAAATAAAAATTGTTTATATCTAATACAGTCGCCAAACCGATTGCTAAAAAAATCACTCTTGCATATTATTCGAAGACATATATATGTTTTGTAGTAATTAACAAAAACTGTAATTTTACATCTGGTAAGTTGACCAACATATTTGAAAAAAGAAAAAGTACATAAGTAAGCAGGATAAAATGATAAGTTTGATAGTTACCTATTAATAGTAGATTATGCACCGAGGGGCTAAAGTTGTGTCTTATGTCACGGGCGTCATATTGAATCTCGAGCGCAATGAAGGATTCGGGATTTAACTCACGAGCGAAGCGAGGGAGTTAATACAAGAATCCTGAATGCAGCGAGGGATTCAAGCTAGCCCAAGGCAAAGACACCTTTAGCCCAGAGGAGGATACTCTACTTTTTACACCTACTGTGAGAAAATAATAGCCATAGTACGAAAAACAAAGTAAATATAAATAAACAAACAGTAAGAATAACATAAGAGCTTCATTTAAAAAAGTTTCAACATTCATAGGTGTGAAAACTTTCGATTTCCTCTTTAGAAATGCTAATAGCTTAGCTTATGTCTTGATGTCTATATTGTGTTTCATGCTTATTGTTGACCTAAGCATTGAATAAGTACACCATTAGGCTACTTGACTTCTGAGTACAAGATAAATGCTGAAAATACACTAATAGAACTGGTTCCGAAATGGACTTGACGCCTTTCGTACTTTTCCATTTTTGGAAATTGTCGTAGGCTTATTATATAAGTTTCCTTTGACTTTTCCGGCAGTAAATCATTGGAAATATTATTAGCTTCGGTTTTAAATGAATTCAGGAGTACAATCACTTTCATCACTCAACATTTTATAATACTTTGTTGATAAATTTAAAGTTTAAATGCCAAAAGTTCGCGCCTTTATTGCGTCTACCATTATGTAGCCAAGACACGATCAATTCGATTTTCAAAAAAAAAGTCTCTTCTACGGTTTTGTCGTGTGTGTCTATTGATATCATTCTCATGGAAGTGGCGTTTGTGTAAACTAAGCTTTATACAGGGCTGGTAGAATGGTTTTGGATGATTGGCTGTATGCATTTTGAATTTAGAACGTCATTGGAGACGCTCGTGAAAATAGAGTATTTTTTATAAAATGAGATAAATCGACTGTAGTATAGATAGGTTTTATTTATTTATTCACAAAATCCACAGCAATCTTTGCGCAGTTTACTTAAAATAAATTAACTAATGTTACAGCCAATTACTATTACGGTATTACGGCGCGGTACGGTATTTGTTATTATTAATGCCAGTTTTAATGTTATTCCATTCCTTTTAAAAAATGGTTCGTAGTTATCTAATTATTCTTACAATATTATGTCTTCGAAAACATGGCAACGGTATGAAGAAGCAGTCATTATGATTTTGTAGGAAATCGAGAATATCATCCACGCGTAGTAAGGGTATCGAGAATAGCTTTCCTCTTTCTGGCACCAAAGCAAAGAGTAAAGTAACTATATAGGAACCAAAGGGTGTTTGTTAGTACTAGTGATGAGCGTTGAATGAACGAACTAGTTAATTCGACCGTCGACGTACTGTGAACGAATCGACGGTTCACCAGCAATCCATGGACTAGTCGAATCCGTAGACGTCTCAACACCAGTCAACGACTAAACTGAATGCGAATGCGACTATCGACTCAAAAACTTAGGCAAGTAACACAAATTCATTCGTCCTTAGAAATAACACAATCGCTAAAACATAAAATCATCGCCGTCACCGTAGTAGACTTCGTTGCAAATCGTCTGCATAACCAAGTCGACGCATAAACTAGTCGACGAATTCAACTAGTTGATGGACTAGTCGATGAACAAAAATGGACGGTCTCGTTTCGTTAACGCAAAATGCGTCGACGACCCATCTCTAGTTAGTACTATACTGCCAATTTAGCTGTGCATGTGAGATTCCAAATTCAAATCACATTATTGACCAGCGGGTCATAATGAAATCCAGTACAACATTATTGACCGGCTGTGCCCCCGGCCACTAATGACTCACTTTAGGTTAAGGTTGCTTGACATATAATTTGACATTTTCGAGCAGGTGGTGTGAAAAAATATTTTTCACTTCAGTAGCTCAAACATGTAGGTTTTGCTGCCTGAAATCAGTGAGCAAAATCGCATTTTGCTCACTGATTTCAGGCAGCCAGTGAGACCAAGTAACTTTTTAATTATTTTTTCTGAAAGCCGCGAATATCTTATTCAGCTTTGGGTTAATCATACAATTCGAAACATTCACACTCTATCTCTTTCCCGCCATTAGAAAGAGAGAGAGGCAAAGACCATCCCTTTCGAAGTTCCGATTTTGAATTCGACCTCAAAGACAAACACGTTCGGAATTTCGTACTAACTAAAGAAATTTTGCAAAAATATACTTATGTCTTTTTAACCGACTTCAAAAAAGGAGGTTTCTCAATTCGACCGTATATTTTTTTTTTTTTTTTATGTGTGTTGGCGGATAACTTCGTCGTTTATGAACCGATTTTGATTATTCTTTTTTTGTTGGAAAGGAGATATGCCAAGGGTGGTCCCATGATAAGGAAACCAGGATCTGATGATGGCATCCCAGTGAAATCGAGGGGAACATTCGAAAATCGTAGGAGCGACTAGTGCGTTTGTTAATTTTTTCATTAGGTATTTTAAAGCACTACAATGTAATGAAGGCCTGGAGTCGATCTGATGATGGAGTCGAAAGACAGTCGAGGGGACTCCTCAACGATTTACAGCAGTTACCTTGTGTTTGGGCTTGATTAATTTGTATTGATGTGAACTTTACACCTACATGGTTGTGACTGTCATTCGGGGTCTGATGATGAAGACGAAGGACAGTTAAGGGAACTCCTCAACAGTTTACAGTAGCTACCTTGTGTTTGGAGTTGAGTTGAGTAATCACGTCATTTCTAGCAATGCTCTTTCGTCGTGTGGCCTACTCAATAATTAACTTGAGCATTTGCTCTCGGAAATCATCATTTGGTAAAGTGGAGCTGATGATGAAGACCACAGATGGCCATCGGAACTACTCATTGACAAATATTTCACGGGTTGCGCTTCGATTACTTCAATATGGTTGCTAAGCAATTTATGCTCGTTACAATGCGTATGGTGAGTGGTTGTTAAGGAGTTCTCCCGGCTCTTACCAGGAGAACTCCTCAACAATAAACGTCCCAGCATCGGGAAAAGCAATATTTTGTAACATGTGATGAGCAGTTGACATTAGGCTATTATAACTTAGATAAAAAAGTTTGTAATTACAAACTGACCCACTAAAAAGTGAAAAATAAAAACTTTTTACAAAAAAAAACAACCGACTTCCAAAAAATACACTACAAATTGAAAAATAACTTTAATTTCGGAAGTCGGTGTCCTTAAACGAAAATGCGGAACCAAAGACACCGACTTCCGAAATTAAAGTTATTTTTCAATTTGTAGTGTTATTTTTGGAAGTCGGTTGTTTTTTTTTGTAAAAAGTTTTTATAATGTAATTTATTGAATTTTTAACTTATTGTTGTATTTAAACGAAAATAAGTATTTACTGCAAATAAAACTGATATTTAACCTATAAATATTTATTTCTAGTTTCAATAATGTTACGTAATATATTTTGAAAAATAAAATATCATGGGTGCTATTTCCGAACACGCCTTACAAAGTGTTCTCGCTGCTGAAGTGAAAAGTTATGTGTGTTACACGAGAGCAAAGTTTTTTGCATATCGTGCCTTTGAATCCCTCGCCACACTCAGGATTCAACTTTAGAATCACTCGCTACGCTCGTGATTCAATCTTTGAATCCTTCGCTTGCTCAGGATTCAGCACTCGCAGCAAAAAACGACTTTGCTCTCTTGTTGCACCAATAACTATTTCACTGCTCTTGCTCAAAAATACCGTCATTGTAGCCTATATAGCGTACCAGAGCGAGGGAAAAATAGCATATTTTCCTGTAGGGGAAAAAGGTTTTTTTTTTGTCTGTTACCAACGAGCCTACAAAAACGAAAAGTCGTTATTCATAAGTAGAATAATCATGAATCGACTCGACATAATTACTGTTTCATAAAAAAAAGAACATTTTATTTTTGAAAATGGAACTAAAAGCGGCGATCTCTTCGGTAGAATGCGTGCATTGCGTTGCGGCTGCAGAAGAAATAAGAAAAAGACATTGCCGCGAAATCTTTAGAATTTTTCTCTAATTGCAAATTGAATTGGCCGTAATTTATTTTACAACAGTGAAAATGTCATCATCTAGTGAGAATGGAGACCCTAATTTGTTAATGGAATAGAAATAATTTTCAATCTGTTGCCATCAAGGTCACAAATCATTTATTTAAATACTTACGAAAAGTTTATGGACAGAAAAACGAGTGGATTCGCTTACGCAAGGAGATTTTCTTACGTATTTTGATGAACTTTCCAAAAAATATCAAAGTTCAACCCTTTGGAGCACATGTATTCAATGTTACGAACAACTACAGATAAGACATAATGTCAATATAAAAAAAGAATATCGAAATTTGACAGCTTTTCTCCAGAAATTGTCCACCGGCTACAAGCCCAAGAAATCCAAAGTTTTCACGAGGAAAGTTATCGAGAGTTTCGTAAATAAGGCACCAAATGCAAAATACTTGGCAACAAAGGGCTATTATTTTCATTATACTAAATTGGTAGGTAGAGGTACCAACCAAAATACCGTTTTAACACACTTATTTTTTCTTTTACAGGTTGCTTTAATTTTTGGGATCAGCGGTGCCTGCAGAGGGATAGAACTTTCTAACATAACAGTGGAAGATGTCGAAACTTACCCATCTTCAAGTCATAAACCTGCCCAATACAAAGACATTGGAGAGGAAATTCGTTATGTTTCGTTGGTATTGGAGAATTTATAAAAATTGTCAAAGCCTACCAAGATTGACGGCCGAGTGGAGTGGGCACGCCGAGATTTTTTCTCAACTATAAAAACAGAAAATGCACGAGCCAGGTTATTGGCAATAATAAATTAAGCAACATGCCAAAAGAGATCGCCACCTATTTTAGTTTGCCTAATCTGGAACAGTAGACTGGCCACTGTTTCCGAAGAACATCCGCCACTATCTTGGCGGATTCTGGTGCAAATATAACAACGCTAAAACGCCACGGTGGATGGAAATCCAATCAAGTGGCGGAAGGCCACTTATATCGTGAGCTCCTTTCAAAACAAATTTGATATCACCCAGCGTATCTCCTCCCTCTCTCGTTGTCACCCTTTGTACAGTTTCTATATTTAATTTTATGTCTGTAATTTATATGTTGTACATAATAAAGAGTATTCAATTCTATTCTATCACAGAACGCCTCAACATTCTCCCAACTAGCCCACGACCATCGAGATCAAGGGTTTCACTGTGAAATCAGCTGATTCTCTATTCAGAACATTCGAACGAGGGACCGGAGGGACCCTCAAACCTGGTACTACGTGTTACACGTTTACCCCACAGACAACTAAACATTCATCTTCACAGAGGACTGAAATTAAGTAGCCGGGAAAAAAATATCTCGTTAAATATCCAGAATTGTACAAATTATAAATTTAATTTTTAATAAAATAAACTATTTAATATTATTTATTATTGGATTATTTTATTTGCTCGCAGTCGTAGTGAAAAGTAGAGTGTAACACACGGCGCTAAAAACCCATTATAACTCGGTTTCTATTTCCTCCCTCGGTAAAGCTCGGGAGTAAAACTACCTCGTATATAATGGGTCATTTTAGCCCCTTGTACCATAACAATCTACTATTATCAAACAGAAAAGATTTTTGATAAATGCTACAAAGTTGTTTATTGAAGAGACGTTTGGTATTGCTTCTCTTGATTTTAGTTAATATGTTAAAACACAAACACAGCCAGCTGACAGCTGATATGAGCTTAATTTTCTTTAATTTATAGCTTCTGATTGCATTTTGATGTTTCAGCATTGCTTGCTTTTTATAGGCATACAAATGCTAGTAAACGCTTCGGGTACAACTTACAAGTATGTATTTTCAGGGAGGAATTCACCTCACTTGCCTTTCGCGTTATGCGGATTAACAGTGTCAGTGACCATCAGTGGCAATATTTACATGTAAGGATAGTGTGGGTTAGGTAAACACCAAGGAGGTGTCATTGGTGTTTACCTGACCTACCTTGCTGACTAGGTAGTATTTTTACCTTTTTAGGGTTCCGTACCAAAATGATAAAACGGAACCATTATGGTGAAACTCAGTCTGCCTGTCTGTCTGTCTGTCATAGTTGGATATCTCAAGAACTACTAATGCTATCAACTTGAAATTTAGAATGATTTTAGAAGACTTATTTTTATATTTATTAGTGAACAAGTCGTTAGAGTACCTAAAATAAATAAATAAATAAGGACGTTTGCCCAACTAACTATTTTGCAAATAAGAAAGAAATAAAAATATATGTATATTTTTTGCAACAGGGACTGAAAGGGGGTCTGAAAAATTCGAAGTGGGGCTACTAGGGCATGTGGGGTATCATATGAAAGAACGCAGTTTGCACATTCTCAAATTTTTTTTATCATTTTTTTAGGCTGCATAGTTTTCGACTTTTGATGAAAAATGTAAAAAAAATACCGTTCCCCCCGTACCCCCCTTATCTCCGAAGTTCGTAAAGAGAAAAATCTGAAATAATTCTATGTGATAGAAGTTTATGTAAAGATTACAGGAAAAATATAACGAAGTCTCTAAATAGCACACTTTTTCAGAAATCATTAACAAAAGTTACATTAGTTCCACTATCGGTCAAGAGATGGCGCTGACATAAAACTGCAATATTCTATACCGCAGTGCACAGTGTTAAAATTCTCTGATAAATATTAGCCTCGCCGATGAAAATATTAAAACATGATGGTACGGAACCCTCGGTGCGCGAGTCCGACTCGCTCTTGCCCGGTTTTTTTTTTGTTTCTTGTGCCGATTCTACAAAGGAGACCCTACAGTCAGATTTATCCCAAGGCAACTTTAATAATTTTATCATCAAACTCTGTAATAATGGTGTACTATATACTAACTAATTAAACACAAAACATGTTTGCAGTTATGCACTGAGGTTGCTCAGTGCAACAACAAATACGTGACAAATAAGTGAACATAGTGAATTTATTTATTTATTGCACAATGCACACATACATAGTTATAGGCTAGGCTTAAACTAGTCAGTACATGACCCTGTTAGGGTGCAGCAAGATTACTTAATTAAAAACTAATAATATTGTAATGAGTATTAGTAGTAGTATTAGTATTAGTATAATAGTATTCAAATTCCTTATTTCAGACTATATATTAAGTATTATTATTATTAAGAATTTAGAAATTAAGATATTATTATAAACGTGGCAATGCTAAAATTTATCACTTGAAGAAAGCATGTTATAGAGACACACGTCTGCAGTTCGTCACAGGTTTTACTGTCGCGTCGTAACCGTAAAATGTCCGAATGGTATTTGTAACCAGACTGGCATCACCTTGTGGACCTATTTAAGTAGTCATTTTGGCTAACGACCGTCTGGCGAGAGGTTAATCGTGGTTCACCTGCGGGTAACTGTCGGCGCGGTGCCACAGCGGCTTTGTTCGCCGTTGTTTGGTAGGTGTTTCCGCGAGGCTGACCATGAACGTGGTCGCTCACCCGCACCGCGCGCACTAAACTTGCGAACTTTATAGGGCGGGGGCGGCCACCTGTCCCGAAGATTTGTGTAACGTCCCCTCGAACAGACAATCCATCCACAGCTCGATGCGTCTCGTCACAGAAATAAAGGTAGCGAGGAGCGCTGCTCCTGCTTGTCCAGTCACAAGAACGTTGGTGATACATTCAATTTATTTATAAACTTATTGTCTTTATATTCTACCCCTACCCACTCCAAATCTGACTGTTTACGAAAAAACTAAATGTTTGAGTGTTTTTAGCTAGTTAGAAAGGTGAAAAATATTTACTTAATCAGACTACATACGAGTAGGTGTACGTATGTTGGTTTCACATTTGTAAGGGAACTGTCTGTAATCACCACGCTGAGGAAAGAATATTATTGCACCTGGACAAGCAGCTTGTATGTGTCATGTCGTTCCCAAAAAAGAAAAGGTCACGGACTGCCCACTTCTGGGCGTCATAAATGGCGAGATTACGAATGAGCTGCACCCTAATTGTGTAACACACTATTATTCTCAATTTGAATCATTTTGAAGCTTATTGCTAATCCATTGCTCCCTAAGTTCGAAAAATGTGTCTGCTCAACAATGTAAATAACGCAATGAATGTTGTTGACCTGTCAAAATGAAACCCATTGCTACTGATAGTGTGTTACGCAATTACCCTGCAGGAGCACCTTTCTGTCTGAAAATAACATAAATACCTATGCCTTATTTTATTTCTTGTATTTAGTGCATTGATATACATACACTAGATTAGCAATTACCGCGCCAATGCGTTGCCACTGGGATCAAGGCCACAGTCTCAATCGTAGCTAATGTCAGTTCAGTGCTCTGTATGACGCCAACCGAAGTTAGCCGAGTGAAAATTACCGCCAAAATGGGAAAATGCGTAGTGAAAGAGTGCGATTCGAGGTCACAAAAATACAATAAATTAACCGGAATTACTTTCCACGCGTAAGTTTATTGTTTCTGTGTTTATATCAACGTAAAAACGCAATAAAAATAAATAAAATGTAGAATTTTGTAAATTAGGTTCAATG
This sequence comes from Oligia fasciuncula, assembly GCA_963082905.1. Classification (NCBI taxonomy): domain Eukaryota; kingdom Metazoa; phylum Arthropoda; class Insecta; order Lepidoptera; family Noctuidae; genus Oligia; species Oligia fasciuncula. The sequence goes on along the minus strand of OY720393.1, from coordinate 10,689,480 downwards.
TTGCCACTAAAAACTTAGTTTTAGTTTCCCACATTATGTGGGAGTTTTTAATTTATAGAGTATGTGATTTAAAATATTTTATAAAACTAAATGTGTGACAATGTGTAACAAAAAAATAACAATGTAACATAAAAATAATTGTTTTTAAATATTTAAATACATAATTCAAAAATAACGTTCATAACGTTTAATGTTTTTTTTGCGTTTTTTATGGCTTAAAAAGTTGGGTAAAATTTCGCATGGTTAGGCAACACCCTCCCGCCATTGCATGTTTATATTGCGGTCTTTGTCTAATCTAAGCGACGCGACGGTATTATTCATGCGACTTGTGTAAGTGAGACAGATATATGTTTACTTTTAAATGGTAGTGGTTTCAAAGCTACGTCGTCGTCGCGTTTAAATAGTGGTTAAATTTTTTTGACACATTTTAATGAGGTTTGCTTCTCTAGTTATTTAGCTCAATGATTTAGTGGGGAAAGCCCGCAGACCATTCACCATAGTACGAACTGAATATGTACTTAAAGAAAACGTTCCAGTTTGCGATTCTGAATTTCACTTCCAATATGTAACCTGTAAAGATATAATTAAAACTTTTCACACGTTAAATGTTAAAAAGACCGCAGATCTATGGGGTAATTCTGTGGATGTTGCTAAGTCGATAGACATTGTAGCACCTACTTTAGCTGTTATATTTAATAATTGTATTGACCGTGGTGAGTTTCCTGATCTTATGAAAAACAGTAAAATAATACCGTTGTTTAAATCGGGTAGTACATCAGACCCTACTAATTATAGACCTATTTCAGTACTACCTACCTTTAGTAAAATATTTGAAAAACGTATTTTAAATCAATTGCAAAGATTTTTTAATAAAAATAAATTACTACATAACAAACAGTTCGGATTTACAAGGGGTCGTTCGACTACCGATGCAGGAGTTGAACTTTTAGGACATATTTATAATGCATGGGAGGACAAATGCGATGCTTTGGGCATCTTTTGCGATTTGTCCAAGGCATTCGATTGTGTTCTTCATGAAACATTAATCAGGAAACTGCACCACTACGGAATCCGGAACGCCTCTCTGGATCTTCTTACTTCTTACTTGAGTGATAGGATTCAGAGAGTTGATGTTAACGGAAAAAGGTCACCCGGATCTGTAGTCAGAATGGGGGTCCCCCAGGGCTCAATTCTCGGCCCATTTTTATTTATTATTTATATAAATGACTTGCCTTACCTCATAAGGGATGAACATGATATAGTGTTGTTTGCAGATGACACTTCACTCTTATTTAAACTCAAACGTCAGCAGCTTGTTACTGACAATGTAAATAACGCCCTTGCAAAAGTAGTTAACTGGTTTAATGTCAATAACCTACTTCTTAACGGAAAAAAAAACGAAATGTATTAAGTTTACCATACCCCACGTTAGACAAGTAGAAACTAGTGTTCTCATTAAGGATGAAGAGTTGAAACCCGAAGATACCACAGTATTCCTAGGCATAACGTTGGATGCCAAGCTTCAATGGGGTCCCCATATAGATAAATTGTCAAAAAAGCTTAGCTCTGCAGCATACGCCGTTAGGAAAATTCGTGATTTAACTGATTTAGAGACAGCCCGTTTAGTATACTTTAGTTATTTTCATAGTGTGATGTCGTACGGTATTCTGTTGTGGGGAAATGCCGCCGATATTCAGACAATTTTTATTTTACAAAAAAGGGCAATTCGTTCCATTTATAAATTAAGTCCCAGACACTCCTTTAGAGACAAATTTAAAGAGATTAATATAATGACTGTGCCTTCTCAGTACATTTATGATAATCTTTTGTATGCACATAAAAATATTAATCTGTTTAAAAAATACAGTGATATCCATAACATAAATACAAACAAACACAAACACAAATTTGTTGTTCCTACAACAAGGCTCAAAAAAATAGGTGGCTCGTTTAGATGCCAATGTATACGTTTTTATAATAAACTTCCTAGCCACATTCAAGAACTAAGCCTTAATAAATTCAAATCTTTTATAAAGCGAAAACTATGTCAGAAAGCCTATTATACTGTAAAAGACTATATTGAGGACAAAAAGGCTTGGGATTGAGCTGCTCCAATAGGTTTAGAATGTTGTTTTTATTTTGCTATTTTACACTTTAATAATTTTCTTTTTTTTTTAAGTATCTATTTACTTAAATAATGACATGTACATTTACTGTATAAAGTATTATATGATTTTAATTATTGTGAATGTGAGGACTATGTGGGTAATTTTTTTGTTTTTTTTTTCTCTTCGTTTTAATCATGATCTGGCAGTTTGAGTAGTTTATGCGGCCTACCCAAATGTCCTGTCTTTGGTATTGTTCGTCGAATCGTTGAGCTCCTTAAGTTCTGAGTTGAGCTGCACGGTTACTGACAAATGCGTGCACTGACTGGACAGGACCGCTCAATCTGTATGGTTCTTCCTCAAAAGACCATTTCAGACACTAATCTACATGGTCCTCAAAGATTATGTCCGGATTTTTTAACACATTGACATTGATGAATTTTATTTAGACAATGACATGAATATTTACTTTGTAAGTAATTTTTTTTATTTTTTTATTTAATTATTGTGAATGTGAGGACTATGTGGGTCATTTCTTTTTTTCCTTCTTAGTTTTAATCATGATCTGGCAGTTTGAGTAGTTTATGCGGCCTACCCAAATGTCCTGTCTTTGGTATTGTTCGTCGAATCGTTGAGCTCCTCAAGTTCTGAGTTGAGCTGCACGATTTTTGACAAATGCGTGCACTGATTGGACAGGTCCGCTCAATCTGTGTGGTTCTTTCCTCAAAAGACCATTTCAGACACCAATCTACATGGTCTTCACACGATCTGACCAAGATTTTGTCTGGACTTTAAAAGAGACTGTGACTTCTGAGTTTGTTTCGGCCTTTCTTCTCAGAATAGTCAGTTAGGAAACGCCGACCTCATCTAGTTTAAAAAAAAAATATGATTGACGTGTAAAAGTGTTTGTACAAACCTACTTACAGAAATAAAAATCATTTATCATTTATCATTACGTCGTGAGTAAATACTTAACATGTTAGAGTAAATTATTAGGAGGGCCTAAGTTAAGTAGTTAACGTTTAGGCTCAACTCACACCAAAAGAGCGGCGAAGCGCCCTGTAGAGAAGGCGCGCGGATTCCAGCGACTGCCCGAGAAGTCGCTGGAATGCTCGAGAAGTCGCGGGAATCCGCGCGCCTTCTCTTCTTCTTTCATGTGTTTATCGCCGTAATGCCTTGATTTGATATTGCATAGGCAGTCGTACATTTGCACCAAATAAATAAACTTTTCTTCATTAATTTCCATCACTTTTGTATTCGTTGCACTGCAAGGAATGAATGCGAATGCTAGCGCGCAACAGACGCGCGCGGGGAGCGGGCGCGAGGGGCGGGATATTGCCAGCGGCCGCTCGCGACTGCTCGAGCATTCTCGGGACTTCCCGCGCCTTCTCGCGCAGTCGCACGGCTAATTCGCTGGAATTCCAGCGGCGCCGCTGGCATCCGCGCGACTCGTTCGATTTCTCATGCGATAATAAGTATTATAGTAATGAAAATAAAGTTAAAATTCATATGACACTGAAACTGCGATCCGCTTCGCCGCGCTTCGACGCTCTTTTGGTGTGTGTTGAGCCTTACGGACTGAGGTGCTATTCTGTAAAAATCTCACCGTGAAAACTTTGGTGAAGTGAGCTTGGATTGAGCTGTCAATAGTGTCATTTCCTAGCAAAAACAAACTCACATCATCTCAGGATATACGGTGAGATTTTTACAGAATCGATCGGCTGATAATATATTTTTCACTTCAGTAGCTCAAACATGTAGGTCTCACTCAGTGAGCAAAATGCGATTTTGCTCACTGAGTGAGACAAAGTAACTTTTAATTTTTTTTTTTTTTCAGAAAGCCGCGAATATCTTATTCAGCCTTGGATTAATCATACAATTCGAAACATTTATACTCTATCTCTTTCCCGCCATTAGAAAGAGAGAGACAAAGATTTATACCTTTCAAAGTTCCGATTTTGAATTCGACCTCAAAGACAAACACGTTCGGAATTTCGTACTAACTAAAGAAATTTTGAAAAAAGAGAATTATGTCTTTTAATGTAATTTATTGAATTTTTAACTTATTGTTGTATTTAAACGAAAATAAGTATTTACTGCAAATAAAACTGATATTTAACCTGTAAATATTTATTTCCAGTTTCAATAATGTTACGTAATATATTTTGAACTAGCTTCTGCCCGCGACTTCGTACGCGGATCCTGTTGCTTATGCCAGCGACAACGGGGTCGTCAAAATCGAAGATCTGAAACGTCTGATGTCGAATTCTAAGAACCCGGGGACTGGATAACAACGGGATGCGCGAGACGATTCGAGACGTCATTTTCAGGCAATAATGAACCAATAGGGTGGTAAACTTGGCCTTGTACTTTGAATCTATACTAATATTATAAAGCTGCAGAGTTTGTTTGTTTGTTTGTTTGTTTGTTTGTTTGAACGCGCTAATCTCTAGAACTACTGGTCCGATTTGAATAATTATTTTAGTGTTGGGTAGTCCATTTATCGAGGAAGGCTATAGGCTATATTTTTTTTCTTCAAAATTAGGGATCCGTAATAAAATTGCTATTTTGTAACACAAGGTGTAAAATCGAAAACCTATTTTTGCGTGCGCTGCAAAAACTATTGACAATAGAACAAAATAATGTACTACGGGTTTGTAGAGCCCATTAAAACCTACAAAAAAGTCCGCGAGAACATATATCTAGCTATCATGGTTTAATCACAATAACCGATTTTGTGTTCAAAATAATTATTAAATCGTCTGAAGAAAAAAAAACTACGTTAAATATGTATCGTAATATTAATCTTTATCGAAATTAAGCATTATGTTATCAAGAGTATTTATGAAGAAGTAAAATACTTTTTGTTTCATCTCAATCGGATATTTCGTTTAAAAGTTATCACGTGTGTAAGATGTTAAGAGTTGGTACCTATTAAGGAGTTATGGGCCATAGAGTTTTTTATCTATACTAATAATAAAGCTGAAGAGTTTGTTTGTTTGAACGCAATAATCTCTTTAACTACCGGTCAGATTTGAATTCTTTTTGCATTTGATAGCCCAATTCTTGAGGAAGGCTATAGGCTATTTAACATCACGCTATGACCCTTAGGAGCCGAGCAAAAAGAAAAAAACTCAGAGTGAACGGTAAGCGAATACGAAGTGTTGCGACGCGACGGGGTGGGGGTACAAGAAATTTCACGCGGACGAAGTCGCGGGCAGAAGCTAGTGTTGGCATAAATGGGCCTTCTGAAATCTGTTTCGCAACAAAAGATGTCATTTGAAAGGCATTATTGTACGAACGTATATTGTCCAAGAAATGTTTTGACTGTGATGGTCACCGATTAGCAGTGATCTTAATATTTCTGGAGGATTTTGTAATATTTCAATATGTACTTTCCCACCTGAGCAACACATAGGTACCGTTTGTTTCTTTTTGCTATTTAACAGCTTCACAAAAAGTAAAATTTTCAACCATACCTCCGATGGCGGAATATGTGCCGTAGTCAATCATAGGAGTATACGTAAATGCACTCCGTTCCTTATCAACCCAAGGAAGGTCGCCATGCCCTACGGCTATATCTTGAGACACATCCGATTCTTCAGATGATATCGACATTCTGTTCAGAGAATGTCGAAGTCGATCAGAATTCAAACGTTCGTTGCGCTCTTCTTAATCTGTCTCTTCATGCCGTACTCCAGCAATTCTTTCTTTCTCACTTTCTGATTATGAATATTTTGTTGTGTGCGTGTTCGGAACAATGTATGATAATCTCACCGTATCAGCGGTCAGTCGCGCATCATATTCTGCACTGGTCTCTAGAGACCTGGATGTAGATGCGTAAATACGCTGAGAACGCAGGCGTGCTTCGCGATCCGAAGAGGTTTCCACGGAGCGAGTTGCAGCCTGATGTTCTCAAACAGCATCAAGTCTCTCCTGACGCTCTTCGGTAGATTCTTGGGATCTTATGATTCTCAATCTTTTAGCTCCTTTGGAACTTTGGGAAAGATTTGACCTCTTTCTAGGCATGGTTATAGTTTTATTATGAAGAAGATACCTGATCAATTAAAATCTAAGTGACTGCTCCCCTACCAAGGGTGCCCAGGCACGGGATCGTCTGGCGTCCATGTGCTGGTTTGGTCCCTGGGGTGGTCACGGCGTGCTATGTGTTCTGGTGCGCCGGTGATGGGGAGTACTCCCCAGCGGAGGGTCCGGTGACGAACAGCCGCGGCGGGTTCACGGATGAGTGCCAACGCGTGCCCATGTTCCCGCCGTAAGTGGCAGAGGAGTTTTAGTGGGTTAGAGTCCCACATAACTGCACTATCTCCCCGTGGTAGTGCAGAATGCATGAGCATTTCTTCGCGTTAAAAAAAATAAATGGGAGTTTTGGCGAGTAGAGTCAAATTTTCAATGATATACCATCGTCATCGAAAATCAGTCCTAAACTGTTACCGCCTTCACCGCGTGGAGGTGAAATTAGTGATAGCTTTGATTTCCACATCAGATGTTTCTGATCTTCGATTTTTATAAGTCAACAGGAAATGCCCATCAGACCGAATAACTTTTACTAAGACGTCATTCCTATATGTGTTATGGTGTAGCTGGGCTCTTGGAGTTCCCCATCAGGTGTTCCAGATCTTCAAATTTATTCTCTCAGCAGAAAATCCTCATCACGTGGAACAATTTTTGCTATGGTACCATTTTTGTATCTCTTATAGTTAAGCTGGTCTGTTTCGGTTCTGCATCAGGTGTTCAAGTTTCCAAGATAAATTATAGCCTGAATGTTGTCCAGCCATATAATAACTATACAATAAAAAAAAAACATTCAAATCCGTCCAGTAGTTCCGAAGATCGGACGCGCAGGCCCGAGGCGTGTACGTACTCTGATAGAATACCTTAACAAATGTTTGCCGTGATTCTTTAAATAAATTGACATAACTTTTTTATTTATGAACCGATTGACATGAAATAAACACTAAATGTTAAGTGAAGCCTACTACAATATATTAGTGAAAACCGCATCTAAATCGAATAAGCCGTTTCTGATATTAGCGTGCACAAACAAACAGACAAACCGACAAACAGACAAAAAAAAAATAATTACAATTTCGGGTTCGGCATCGATATAATAACAACCCCTGCTACTTTTTTTTTATATATTTCCATTGTACAGACACCACTTTTCTACAAATTTATTATTATAATAATAATAATAATAACTAGCTTCTGCCCGCGACTTCGTACGCGGATCCTGTTGCTTATGCCAGCGACAACGGGGTAGTCAAAATCGAAGATCTGAAACGTCTGATGTCGAATTCTAAGAACCCGGGGACTGGATAACAACGGGATCCGCGAGACGATTCGAGACGTCTTTTTCAGGCAATAATGAACCAATAGGGTGGTAAACTTGGCCTTGCACTTTGAATGTTGGCATAAATGGGCCTTCTGAAATCTGTTTCGCAACAAAAGATGTCATTTGAAAGGCATTAGGTATTGTACGAACGTATGTTGTCCAAGAAATGTTTTGACTGTGATGGTCACCGATTAGCAGTGATCTTAATATTTCTGGAGGATTTTGTAATATTTCAATATGTACTTTCCCACCTGAGCAACACAAATACCGTTTGTTTCATTTTGCTATTTAACAGCTTCACAAAAAGTGAAATTTTTAACCATACCTCCGATGGCGGAATATAATAATAATAAGATATAAGAATTTTTATATCGATAATAATTTATAAGAATTGAATTGAATAAAGGAGATAATAATAATTTATTTATTTAATTTTTTTACCACAAATTACAGATAGTAAATAATAGTCTACAGACACAAATTCATAATTAATTTGTGGAAGACTGGTGCCTAAACTAAGTTTTTTACAAAACCTGTATGTCAGGTCACCAGGCCCCCTAAACAAAGTTTTACATTAATATGTGGCGTAGTCAATCATAGGAGTATACGTAAATGCACTCCGTTCCTTATCAACCCAAGGAAGGTCGCCATGCCCTACGGCTATAACTTGAGACACATCCGATTCTTCAGATGATATCGACATTCTGTTCAGAGAATGTCGAAGTCGATCAGAATTCAAACTTTCTTCTTATTCTTAATCTGTCTCTTCATGCCGTACTCCAGCAATTCTTTCTTTCTCACTTTCTGATTATGAATATTTTGTTGTGTGCGTGTTCGGAACAATGTATGATAATCTCATCGTATCAGCGGTCAGTCGCGCATCATATTCTTCACTGATCGCTAGAGATCTGGATGTAGATGCGTAAATATGCTGAGAACGCAGGCGTGCTTCGCGATCCGAAGAGGTTTCCACGGAGCGAGTTGCAGCCTGATGTTCTCAAACAGCATCAAGTCTCTCCTGACGCTCTTCGGCACATTCTTGGGATCTTATGATCCTCAATCTTTTAGCTCCTTTGGAACATTGGGAAAGATTTGACCTCTTTCTAGGCATGGTTATAGTTTTATTATGAAGATACCTGATCAATTAAAATCTAAGTGACTGCTCCCCTACCAAGGGTGCCCAGACACGGGATCGTCTGGCGCCTATGTGCTGGTTTGGTCCCTGGGGTGGTCACGGCGTGCTATGTGTTCTGGTGCGCCGGTGATGGGGAGTACTCCCCAGCGGAGGGTCCGATGACGGACAGCCGCGGCGGGTTCACGGATGAGTGCTAACGCGTGCCCATGTTCCCGCCGTAAGCGGCAGAGGAGGACACAGTGGAGTTTTAGTGGGTTAGAGTCCCACATAACTGCACTATTTCCCCGTGGTAGTGCAGAATGCATGAGCATTTCTTCACGTTAAAAAAAAATAAATGGGAGTTTTGGCCAGTAGAGTCAAATTTTCAATGATATCCACATCAGATGTTTCTGATCTTCGATTTTTATAAGTCAACAGGAAATGCCCATCAGACCGAATAACTTTTACTAAGACGTCATTCCTTTAAGTGTTATGGTGTACCTGGGCTCTTGGAGTTCCCCATCAGGTGTTCCAGATCTTCAAATTTATTCTCTCAGCAGAAAATCCTCATCACGTGGAACAATTTTTGCTATGGTACCATTTTTGTATCTCTTATAGTTAAGCTGGTCTGTTTCGGTTCTGCATCAGGTGTTCAAGTTTCCAAGAAAAATTATAGCCTGAATGTTGTCCAGACATATAATAACTATACAACAAAAAAAAAAACATTCAAATCCGTCCAGTAGTTCCGAAGATCGGACGCGCAGGCCCGAGGCGTGTACGTACTCTGATAGAATACCTTAACAAATGTTCGCCGTGATTCTTTAAATTGACATAACTTTTTTATTTATGAACCGATTGACATGAAATAAACACTAAATGTTAAGTTAAGCCTACTACAATATATTAGTGAAAACCGCATCTAAATCGAATAAGCCGTTTCTGATATTAGCGTGCACAAACAAACAGACAAACAGACAAACAGACAAACAGACAAAAAAAAAATTAATTACAATTTCGGGTTCGGCATCGATATAATAACAACCCCTGCTACTTTTTTTTATATATTTCCATTGTACAGACACCACTTTTCTACAAATTTATTATATGTATAGAAGATAGATAATATGTATATATATATATATATATATATATATATATATATATATATATATATATATATATAGAAGGAGAAGAAGATAATAAAATATCATGGGTGCTATTTCCGAACACGCCTTACAAAGTGTTCTCGCTGCTGAAGTGAAAAGTTATGTGTGTTACATGAGATCAAAGTTTTTTGCATCTCGTGCCTTTGAATCCCTCGCTACACTCAGGATTCAACTTTAGAATCATTCGCTACGCTCGTGATTCAATCTTTGAATCCTTCGCTTGCTCGGGATTCAAAATCAGCTCTCGCAGCGAAAAACGACTTTGCTCTCTTGTTGCACAAATAACTAATGTCGATGGTAGCCACGTAGGCGTAGCCACCGTGTTCACCCTCTGACAACCTCTGACGCCTGCCCGTCACGGCTATAAGGATTGGCAAATTGAATGGTAATGCCCGCCATCTGTCGGCCGCCAGACTTTCATCGGTTAGCGACAGGATATAGGTTGGTATAGCTAGATAGGTACCTACTACTGCGCAGGTGAGGTTCATATTTAGTGTCATCTATTTGTTCCAATGCAAACAACAAAAATGCCGAATCTATCAAATAAGCAACCCAACTCTGCGGGTTAAGCAACTCCCAGACTCATTTTGGCGGTTATTTTACTCTATTGTGGGGTTTCGATTCACCGTAACGCTAATACGCGGTCTTATGTACAAATAATTCGTTAATTAGGTAAACGAATTCTCTTTCTTTATTCAGGTACCTACCTACCTAATGAAAGAAACCCACAAAATAGAAGTGGTTCATTACCATTTTTGCCGACTTAAAAAAAAGGAGGTTATCAATTCAACACGAATATTATTGGAACTGCATTATATTCACATGACAATCTATTAGGGCTTCCAAACAAATATACAAAATTTTATAGATGTATGTATGTAGTAGGTATGTATGTATGTTTGTCCACGCATTTCTCCGCAACTATTCATCGGATCGTGACCATTTTTATTGGCTTACATTTACTTTACTAATACGTGTAAGTGTGAGTGTGACGGCCTGGCTTAGATATTGATACGAGCTAGCGTATGGGTGTAGTGTTAAGGGAAAGCATCTCAAAACCTTGGTCAAATTCTAGTGCAATATTTGCAAGAAAACTATTAGGTACCTACCTACTTTTATTACAAACAAATATTCCATATAGTTTTTACGAACTAAAAATTACGAATTATAAAGGAATTTAAAAAAATTAAACCACGCAAAGTCGATGGCAAAAAACTAAAACTAAAATACAGATCCCAAGACACCGACTTCCGAAATTAAAGTTATTTCATAATTTTGAGTTAATTTATTTTTGAAGTCAGTTTAATTTTTTTAAATTCCTTTTATGTATGTTGCTTATCAAGTTACCACAGGTACTGTGTTGCGCTTCCCCCAGGACAAATCTCTCTAATAAACATTACATCCCAAGATAAAAATAAAGCGATCGTCCCGCGAATACGCGATCATATTCGGCGAGCGAGCCTAAAACAACGAAATCAACGCGACAATAGCGAAAGTTTAAATAACACTGACCTTCATTTATTTTTTAACAGCATTATTATTAGGTACCTAAGTGATAACTACACAAATAAAATTATGTTTCGAAAAAGTTTCCTGCTGAGGCATTAATTTATTTAGTAGTTTTTAATTGTAAGTGCGTAACCCACTTTCTATAGCACAATCCTAAGGATTTTGAAGGAAATTCATTGCAATCCGTTGCTTCATCTGTTTGAAAAATACATCTGCACGGCAACGTACTTAAATAACGCAATGATCAATGTTGAATTGTCAACTGGGATTGGGATTGTGATCGGTGTGTTACGCAATTACCTCGCGGGTAAGATTACCCTTTGGATTCGTGTCGTAGTACAGGATAATATTTTTTGCATATACCTACCCTACGAATGTGTCGGGTTGATTCCCGGTTGAGGCAAAATCAAATCAAAAGTCATAAAAAGACAATCCCCCAAAACGCCCACCCTTCACCACTTATCAGTGCTTTCGCTGGGAAGAAGTGACGCAACAAAATCTGGGTTCTGTTCACATAGCTGTCCCTGTAAAATAACTAAAATAAAATAGACTAAACGAGCTGTATCAACGTCAGTGTATTGTCTTACTTTCCTGACGGCGGCGTAGGCAGCCGAACTGAGCCTTCCTGCTTGAATTGATATATGAGGTCCCCATTGAAGTTTGGCATCTAGTTATTCCTAGAAAAACTGCCGAGTCCACAGTTTCAAGAACCTCTTTATCTAAGACGATGTTGGGTCCTAGATTTCTAACATTCGGTAAGGGCGAACTTTACACATTTCGTTTTCTTAGCGTTGAGAACTAGGTGTTATTTGACGTACACCATCCGTAACTATTGAGAGTGTACTGTTTACGTCGTCAAAATCTTGTATATTCCTGTCTACTTTAAAAATAAGAGAGGTATCATCTGCAAACCGTACCTACATCATCACAGAAGACCTTAAAATCATTGTATATATACTAAGAACAAGAATGGACCCAGTATTGAGCCTTGCGGTACACCTAACTGAACAGAAGATTTCACACCAAGAAACTTCTCAGAAACATATTAGCGCTATTTTACATTATACTTTTAAAATAAATGAATGTCAGTGTCATTCAAACTTTCCACATAAGTATAGAAGTACGTATTGGTACGGTACGTTATACATACTAAAGATACTTATGTACCTCAATACCTAGTGTATTTTAAATAGTTGACACAAATAAAATTAGATCAGGCAACTCTTAGCATTTTATTATGTTAATGTATCGGGAGGCGAGAATCATTCTGGAAGATTACTATAGGGAGGGATGAGTGGCGTGGCCAAGTGGAATGGAACCGGCGACCTTGTCAGGGCGAGGTCACACCACCCCGCCCCGGGCCCGATGCCACCTCAGCAGCTTCTACCTGCGCCTCTGCGGACGTCAACGCGAACCCACTATACTGTGTAACATAAATGCCACCACTCATAGAAAAACTCCATTGGTTTTATTTCTGAACTTTTTTTTTTGCGTTAATATCAGCATATTTGAACAATCGGCTGACTTTGATGCCTGGAGATAGGTTAATAGGCAATTTATTGTCTTGCCTCTGCATTCTGCATCACCAACTTCTGCATGGTACTTAATTCTCTCCTGCTGTTGGTCACACGCTCCTATATAGTATACTCAAAAATCACTCATATATTCAATAATCTTCGGAAACTGATATGAACGACAACAACTACGCAATAAGGTAGGTGTTGTGTAACTTACACAGTTTATGTTTAGTTATGGACACGATCCGCGACCGCGGGTACGGCGGCGGCGCACGGACGTCGTCGGTCGGTCGGAGCACTCAGAGCGGAGTCGGGAGCGATGACGGCGGTGCACGGCCTTGGCCGTGATCGCGCGCTCGATATAGCCCGGCCGAGCGCCCCGCCCCTGCCGCTTGCCTCCAACCTCCCACGTACCATCTCCTCCCCACATTTCCCCTCATACCTACCATATTTTATTTCCTTCCGAATTTGAATTTCTTATGGGTATTTTATAGTTATGTCCGACCAATAAGATGCAAAACTATGAGGTCAATTTTTAGATTAAACGCGGATTTTTCAATAGTCAAATAATTTATATCTGAAGAATAAATATTAAAGTTTAGCATCATTTCTATACAAAAACTGTCAAACCGCAATATTTATTCCTCAGATAAAAAGTATCTGAATATTGAAAAATGAGGCCTAAGGAAAATTACAACGGTTAGGCAAGTTTTTATAAACATAGTACCTACCTTTTCGCTTCGCAGTGGCAACAGCACATTTGTAAGGAAAATTCGTAGGTATGTAGGTATTCAGTCTAGCATTTTCAATTTGTAAATTAGGTACCTCTACCTACCTACACATTTTTTTTTATTAAAACATCAAGACCATGGCTGAATTATGAACGCTTCATACCACGCACCTTGTTATTGCGATCCCAGAATTATGGTAAAGCAAACAATATTAACGTCTGGAGGTCGAAAACATTGCGACACAAAATTTTTATTCCGCAAGCTGTGCATAAAGTCGCTCAATAGTACTTAGTAGGCAGACGGCGTAGTTAGAGCGAATCAGAATTAGACACCAAGGCCACCAAGCGAAGTGATATCATTATATGGCGTGTCTGTCCCTGAACTCGGCGAATGACGCACGTGGATTCAAATATCACCCTGACCTTAGTCGTAAAAATAATCTTTGTAATGCCAGCTAATGGAAATACTTTCCACACAAACACTTAGACATATCAAGGGTCACTTACAAAATCAATTGTCTTTGAAACTAATATAGCTCAAGAATCAATAAGGACAGTTCATATTAATTTTATTGGGAAACTGAAGGCACAGTAGGTACCTACATTGAGTATGTATGTACAGACGCCAGCACATCAAGCTACTACTACAATCTGTCAAATTTCTTTTAATAGATTTTAAACGTTGGCGCTGAAGCATAAGGTTCAAAATTGATTGGGACAATTTGACAGTTTCGGGTAGGTTGATGTGCTGGCGTCTGTACTATGGAAACCATGTGCTGAATTCAAGAAATAAATAAAAGTGTATTGCAAAAAATTGCTATTCTGTGAGCAGTAAAACCGGTTGTTATTTGTATTAAAATTAATTCGCTCCATGTAAAATACTGGTATTTAGCTGCATCCGGTTAGACTGGAAGCTGACCCCAACAGTTGGCAAAAGGCAGATGATGCTGAATAACAACCTCAAAGTGAAAACCAGGTTGTTATACATTTTCGTATATTTATTTATACTAAATATTACAATTAATTTTATTTAGCTTTAGCCTTCTTGCCCTTATTTTTAGGCGGCGTACTTTTATTAGTTTTATTGTTTTTAGAAGAATTGCCCTTCTTGCCGCGACCCTTCGTTTTTTCCTTTGCCTTTTGCGCGCGCATGTCTTTCTTCATACGAGGGTCGACCACCTTGTATTGTCCTTTAACTCCCTGAGGTCGTTTCATACGTTTGGCGGTAGTATGTTTTTTAGCCACCACATAAGTTATTTTCTTTTTGCCTTCTGTCTGTGCCTTTTTATACACAGATTTGATTTGTTGGGCTTTCTCCCTCTCTGACATATCGGCATTTTCCATAACTTGTTCTACCTTCTTCTTAGCACGTTCCATCTTCTTTATCATGCGCTTCTTCTTTCGCGCTTTGGCTTCTATCACTTTCTTAATCGGTCTGGCGTTGATGTCTTGCAACCTATTCTTATACTCGTCCGTGTATTTCTGCAAAAATTTAGTAAAATTTACATGTTTCACAGAAAAAAAAACACTATAATAAAGAATGAGTTAAAAGCAGCAGTTACAAGCCGATGCATTAAAGCAAGGAATCTTAAATGGCGACTTGTACTTGCGTTGACAGATACATAGTACATTTAGCATATAAAATTTCAAGTCGAAGATTTTTTTTAAAATAAAAATAATAAAAACATGACCGGGCCGTATTTATTTCAATCTAGCATCTGCTAGCGGCTTCGTGCGCGTTAAAGTTGAAAATTTAAAAGACACGTGGCAATAATAAAAAATAACAAACAAAAATCAATAATAAAAAAAAACAATAACAAACAGGTAACAAAATAACAGAAAACAATAACAACGAATTCGTAAAAAAAAAAAAAAAAACATGACCGGGCCGTATTTATTTCAATCTAGCATCTGCTAGCGGCTTCGTGCGCGTTAAAGTTGAAAATTTAAAAGACACGTGGCAATAATAAAAAATAACAAACAAAAATCAATAATAAAAAAAAACAATAACAAACAGGTAACAAAATAACAGAAAACAATAACAACGAATTCGTAAAAAAAATTACTGAGTGCGTGAAGATAGCGTGAAAGCAAATCAAGACAGATTTTTTTTTCTGCCTACGGTACGCGCGAGAGTGAGTATAGACGGCACTAGTGTGCAAGCGAGAAAACATGATAAGCACCGCCATTTTAGAATCCTTTCTATAATGAACCGGGTTATACAATAAAATAAAGTTATGATCATCATCACAATTACCTCTGGTACAATGACTTCTTTCTTCATGTGTTTCTTTTCGTCGTCCACAAACCAATCTGGCAAATTCTTATCATTAAAGGCGTAGCGGTTCCATCCATCATCTATTAGATCTCTTTTGAATTTCTTCGACGTAGCTATCATCGTTCCTAAAGCGAGGGTCTCAGCATCCATCTTTAGACTTTTTTTCAGCCGTTTTAAGTCTTTAAAATAATTAAAGGCATGAGTAAATGAAATAAAAACAAACCAACACATTGTTATAGGCAGATTGGACACCTGCATAGCTATTCACAACCATTTGCATCGAAATTGACCCATTTTCAATTATTAATTTGCCTTGCCCCCAAATACCTTGTAAGAATGGCGGCTGCTATTTGATTTAATCTGACAAAATTTTCGGGTTTTGGATTTGTAAAAAGCCTTTAGAGTACTTTTTGATATCATTGACTCGGCACGCGAGGGTATCAAACGGTTGTGAATATTTTATATTGCTATGCTGGAATTTTATATTCCCAAACCATACCTGGATCTTGTGCAACAACTTCAAAGCCATCTTTTTTACTGGCTTTTGCCCCAGCTTTGCCTGCTGTAGGAGCCACATTGTCTTCTACTTCGTAATCACTGTCTGATGAATCATCATCGGAGCTGTCGTCACCCAGTTTTCTTTTTAAACCCCCACTTTTCATGTCTTCAGTTATACCATCTTCTGCAACTTTTTTGCCTTTTTCTTTGTAAGTTTCCACCAACTTGTCCAAGTCGACACCTTCGTCGTCATCTTCATCAATGTCCTTAAAACTGTCTTTCTGGAACCACAGCTCTGCCTTCATGGAGCGTCGTGAGATTGGATCAGTGTTATCCAAGTCAGTCAACAGTGGGTGGTTCTTGGGTACAGCCTGTGATTTAGACACCTTACTATTTCGCAATGTGTTTAATTTTGTTATTTTGGCCACTTTTTTATTTTCAGTATCTGAATCTGAAAAGGCTGAAATACAAAGCGAATGCAATGTCAAGAACCAGTCAATGATAAAAATAATACCGAAATTATATTTTTTTTAATTTGTAGCAAAGCATAGCAAATTAAAGTTTTACCCAAAGTCTCCTTGTCTTGCTCAGTATCAGAGTCAGATTCCATTTCGAGATCACTGTCTGAATCTTTATAGTAGAGTCCTGATGAGTCCAATTTAGAAGACTCTGTATCATATTTAACATACTTTTGTTTTACTTTGAACTCATCATCGGAGTCGCTGGCCTCTGCCACTATATCTGGTTGCTGATCTATCATATGTGCCAATTCCTAAAACATAAATTCTTGTTAAAATATGTGATATGCCATGAAGATTGTGTACATTTTTCTGTGTGATATTATAACACCAAAAAGAAATTCTAAATCAAATCAAATCAAAATCATTTATTTGCGTAAATAAGGTACAGAAGGTTCTTAAAGATATATTGATCTCTTATTCTGCCATTCATTTCGGCGTGCAAATTTTACATAACTATTAAATTAAAGAAAAAAAATTAAAAAAGTTTTAATTTAGTTTCAATTTCTAATTTATGACAACTTACTTCAGCATTCTTGATATCTGATAACTTGAACATATCATTGCTCTCCAAAATTGGTCCTCCATCACCTTTGAGTACCATTTTCAGATTCATTTTCTCTGCCAGTTTCTGCCTTTGTTTATTTAGTTGTTTCCTCTTGCGTTTGGACGTGCGCCTTTCTTCATCCTACAAGAAATGTTGCATTAAATAATGGTATGTATAGATTCATAAATTCTTTGGTTAAATAAATTATAGATTATATTATAGATTCTCGAAAAAGTAGGTAAGTAGATAATTAGTAAATACTTCGAACAGTTCAAATCCATAGTATTCTCCATATCATATTCTAAGAGCAGACATAAAAATGCCAAGTCTGGTTAAGATATAATATGAAATTTCTGTGAAAAAGCAAATAATTGCCCTGTAAAGCCCACAATATTGAAAACCCAGCTAGGAAATAAACAAGTAGCGGATCAACAAGTATATAGAGGAGCTTGAGGAGCTAGAGGAAGTCGACCGAAGGTTAAGTTACGCTTACCGAGGTCAGTCCGTGGATGGGTAACCATCCATTACATACCGAGAAAGCACGCTTGGAAAACACATTAAGCCGTTGGTCCCGGTTGTCATTTATAGATCTTTGATAGTTGTTATGGATAGTCAAAGCCCAAGGTTCTAACAACCAGTCTTACCAAGGGGTATTGTGTTACCCAGTTACTGGGCTGTGGAGGTCAGATAAGCAGTCACTCCATGTAAATTACTGGTATTCAGCTGCATCCGGTTAGACTGGGTGCCAACTGCAACCCCAACATAGTTGCAACATAGTTGGGAAAAAACTAGGCAGATTGATTGGATCAAAGTACCTGTAGTCCAGCAATCTCTGCATCAACATCATCTTCATCATCACCCTCAGTTGCATCCACTTTTGCTTCGTCATCACTGCCTTCTTTAGAATCTGTCTGGACTACCTGCAAAATAAGATCCAATATGCTTCTGCTTCATAACATAATATCATATTATGTAATTGGACATGAAAAGAAAAGAACATTGTGGCTGAAATCAGAATCCCAATAAACAAAAATCAACTCAATTTCTTACCTACTGTTCACATTTAGCAGCAATAATGTTGTTTAAATTATAAAACTCTAACAAAATCCACAAGATCAGCTCTTAAATGAAAGGGCTTAATAATATGGCTCAAATCTTTGAGGTACAGAACAAAAAGAACCTTATAAGTAATCCTGTATTACCTGTGAGGCTTTAAAGTCCTTCATTTGTTTGAACCAGCTTAGCAAAGCTTTCAGATCTTTTCTGCCAAGTACTTTAATATCTTTACAGCATTCCTTTAATTCTGCAGTAGTTTTAGGGTGTTCTTCAATGGATTTATCATCAAACACAATCTGTAAACAAGTTACTATAGCTGTTACATTGTTGACCGCAATGTAAAATTAAATAAAAATCATTTAAATGTCAATGCTAAAAACCTCAGAGCATCCTTGCAGTAAGTCTATTGGGTCCTGCTCTTGACTCAGAAACTGTGAGAGCAATACTTTGTGGTGAGTGGTGTAATCATTTTCCAGATATCCCTCAGCTTTAGCTTTCTTTTGTTTTTCCGGATGTAAAATATTTATGTGTTGTTTCTTTACAATATCCAAATCCTCAAATACATTTTTGGGATCAAGAAATTTAGGGTCAATAGTATCAGGTGCAATATAGCCCTGACAGACCACAAATATTTCAGATGATTCATTACGAGAGGCCTGTGGTTTTGTTGCATGAACTTTCTTAAAAAACTGTTTCAACACCCACAATAGGGCATGATAATCTTTAGATCTGAATACTTTGGTTACAAACCATCCTCCCTCTCTCAAGAAATTTGTAGCCAGTTTAAGGGCGCTGAGTGTTAGACAGGCCTGCTGGTATGCATCATGAATCCAGTTCAAACCAACATTTGGGGCACCATCATTGAGAACAACATCAGCTTTCCATGTTTTGATTTCTTTTTTTAATGCTGATTTACATTTTTCTGTTGTAATATCTTCAGTTAGGCCGATACAACCAGGGACCGGTTTGATCGGAAACAAATCAACACCAATAACCACACTGGAAACAGGCATGTTCTGATGAGCCACCTGCATCCATCCACCAGGCGCGGCACATAGATCGATGCATACTCGTGACTTTTGTAAGAACCCAAATTTTCGATTCAATTGTATTAATTTGAAAGCAGCTCTGGAACGATAACCTAAAATCACATGTAACGCATAAATTATTATATACAACACGAGCACACAGGAACCTAAAAATTAAGAATTACTTTTCTTTCTTTATATATTGCATAATATAAAGTTAACAGTCTTAAAATAATAATAGTATGTATATAAATATAATAAGTATATAAAAGGGCATCAAAACTTTCAGTATTACTTCATAAAAATATTACCTGTCTCTTTTGCAAGTTGATAATATTTATCTTTCCGCTGTTTTCCTACTTTTGTCTTCTTCCCCATTTTTTTTAATGGATCACATCAATAAATATCTGAATAATTACAACGTGTTTAGTTTACAGCTCCGAATGTTGCTTTTTTGAGGTTATAATTTAAGAGTGTAAAGTCAGAATTGTATGTCAGACGTCAGCCGTCAATACATACGTCAACGTCAAGGACCGTCAGCATATATATGTTCTGTGGTCAAGGACTCAAGGCCCATAGATGGATGCGTTCTGAATTGCGCTGTAATCGATTTGAGCGTGCTTAAACCCGTACCGAATAAGCGTGAGGCGGGTGAATATTTCAGAGGGCCAAAATTTATGTCTCGCTACAATACTCATCAATACTAAAGAATTTCAAAGTCAAACATTTTTATTCCATTACTTAAATAAATTATAAAGATGCTATCGGAGCCATTTTGAGCTTTAAATCACACAAAGTAAAGATATTCAAATATTACTTAAAAAATCGGCAATATTTGGCGTGTCGCCTGGGTATAGTTTCCAACATTTCGTGACATAAAAAAATCAGTGTATTGAATGTGATACATTGTGTGAATAAATATTAAACTTAGATAAATAAAGAACGTTTTTCATTACAATAATGTTAGAAAACTGTATTAAAAGTTACTTTAAAATGTAATCAAACAATGTTCAAAAAATAAGCGTCATTATCGGCAACAATGTTGTGTGTAATTTTTTTACTTATAACGAAACGCGACCGAATATTCAAATGATGTTTAAGCGACGCTTCACCCCGCGCCTCAGTCGGCTGACACGCTTTGGAGTGTAAGGACGTCGCGTGATTTGAGCAGGAAGTATTTCATTTTGATTCTCCAAAGTTTGTCATCACAATCGTCATTCTTATTTTTGACTGTATCTCAATTATTTCTTCATAATGAAGTGTTTTTATGTAACAAAGTTGAAGTATGCGTGAAACTAATACTGCATGTGGCACTCTCTCCGACGAATATACCTAATTATTTTGTAAAATGGTGAACTTTCTAGAATTCGTCATTATTGGCAACATCATTTTCAGCAACGTCGCATGAGACGACAATGACACGTGTTGCTAAAAATGATATTGTCTTGATTGAGCAATGACGGTTGTTACCGATAATGATTTTAGTATTCGACCTAATAGTTAGATATATCGTGTTTTTGTTGGTTTCCGTTAATTTCGGCATAAAGCTTGGTACAATAACATATTTTTTTGGCAAATTCGGAAAAATACACTTTTTCTTTTATTTTTTAACAAATTTATAATGAATGTATGGATAATTGCGTTATTTTATTTATTTTATCTGTCTGCATGGTGCTATTGTTCGTTTCGAGGTTTTTGTTATTTTTTTTTATTTGCATAACGTTTATTTGAAATTTACTGTCATTTTAGCCGAAAAATTAAGCTGACATATTATGTCTTTGTAGTACACATGAATAGAATGTGAACGTTAATCAGTTCACCAATATTTTAGAAGATTTCGCATTTATAATTGCAACATATCAAGGTGGTCTGCGTAAGGCACTCTGTGAAGACCAGCAAAATTTGAAATTATATCGTAGCTACAATATAAGCAATGAGCTTAGATACGAAAGTGTTCAAATTGAGCTAGACGGTAACAGTCCGGAGCAGATACAAAATATGTACCAGTACGTAAAGGATTGGTCTGTGTGGTGCCGGACTTAAAGAATAGCACCACCCCATGCTTCCCGTGGGTGTCGTAAAAGGCGACTAAGGGTCGTACCGGAGAATGGGCAGCAGCGTTCTCTATACATTGCACCACCATACCATACTGCGGTCGCCAACCCACCTGCCAAGCGTGGCGATTACGGCAAACCCCCCCCCCCCGCAAGAATGACAAGCACAAAAAACTCTTGACCCCTAGTACCAGGCGGCCCGCCTACCCTTGGCTACGGTAGCGGCCAAGGCCACGGTGAGGCAAGGGGTGCTAAGAATCCCCGGAAGAGATCCGGCTACCACAATCACCGAAAACTGGACCTGGCAACTTATAACACGCGTACACTCCGGACCGACGAGAAGATCACCGAATTTGAGGAAGAATTGAGCAGGTTACAGTGGAGTATAGTGGGGTTATCTGAAGTCCGAAGAGGGGAAGACTTGATAAGTCTCAAATCCGGAAACTTGCTCTATTTCCGGGAGGGTAACAAGCAGTCCCAAGGTGGTGTCGGGTTTATCGTCCATAAGTCCCTTGTGAGCAACGTGGTGAAGATCGAGAGTGTGTCGACCAGGGTGGCGTACCTCATACTCAGAATATCCGAAAGGTATTCGTTGAAGGTCGTACAGGTTTACGCCCCGACGTCGTCACTCCCCGACGATGAGGTAGAGACCATGTATGAGGATATTTTCAGAGCCATGCATGGCTCTAAAACTCACTTTACCGTTGTCATGGGGGACTTTAACGCGAAACTGGGTAAACGAAACGATGATGAGCTGCGAGTGGGGCAATTTGGAGTTTTCCTTCTTCAGAAAACGTGAGCACAGAAAGTGGACTCGGCAGAGCTCGGATGGTGCAACTAAAAATGAGATTGACTTCATTATGTCGACGAAGAAGAAAATTTTCAATGATGTCTCTGTGATCAACGCGGTGAAAACCGGAAGCGATCACCGCATGGTAAGAGGCACATTGAACTTAAATATCAAGCTGGAAAGATCTCGACTGATGAAGTCTACGCTCCGCCCAGCACCTATTCAGGTCTAAAACCCCGAGAGCTTTCAGCTCGAACTTCAGAATCGTTTCGAATGCCTAGGGAGCTCCGTGGACGATTATAACGATGGGTTCGTGGAAACTGTCCATACGGTCGGGTCTAAGATCTTCAAGACCCGTCGTACGAATTTAGAAAAGAAGCTCTCTGATCCGACTTTACGGCTCATGAAGGAGAGGCGCGAGATGATCCTGCAGTCTTCAGATGATACGCTAAATTACCGGCAACTCAATAGACGGATCTCTAAGTCCTTGAAAAGCGATCTTCGCCGCTATAATACAGACCGTATTAAGGACGCGATAGAGCGAAATAAAGGCTCCAAGGTCTTTGCTATAGATCTGTCTATTGGACAGAGCCAGCTTACTAAACTGAAGACCGATGATGGCAGGATCGTATCCTCCAAACCTGAGCTGTTGAGAGAGATCGAGAGATTCTATGGACAGTTATAGACGTCAACAAGTAACCCAGTTACGAATCTGGCAAACGACCCAAGAGCTAGATTGACCCGACACTATAGCGAAGACATCCCGGACGTCAGCCTGTACGAGATTAAGATGGCTCTGAAGCAGCTCAAAAACAACAAGGCGCCGGGTAATGACGGAATTACGGCCGAGCTGCTGAAGGCCGGCGGAAAACCCGTTCTGAAGGCCCTTCAGAAGCTGTTTGGTTCGGTCATACTCGAGGGTAGAACACCTGCACAGGCATGGAACAGAGGTGTGGTGATACTTTTCTTTAAGAAGGGCAACAATGCCCTTCTTAAGAATAATAGGCCCATCTTACTTCTGAGCCATGTCTACAAGCTGTTTTCGAGAGTCATCACGAACCGTCTCGCGCGCAGGTTTGACAACTTCCAGCGTCCCGAACAAGCCGGATTCCGTAAAGGCTTTAGCACCGTAGACCACAAACATACGCTACGACAGGTTATACAGAAGACCGAAAAGTATAACCTGCCTCTCTGCTTAGCGTTTGTGAACTACGAGAAAGCCTTTGATTCGATCGAGACATGGGCTGTACTGCAGTCTCTTCAACGGTGCCAGATCGACTATCGGTACATCGAGGTGCTGAAGTGTCTGTACGAAAACGCCACTATGTCAGTCCGACTCCAGGATCAAACCTCGAAACCTATCCCTCTGCAGCGAGGTGTGAGACAGGGAGACGTTATTTCTCCGAAACTGTTCACCGCTGCACTGGAGGACGTCTTTAAGGTTCTGGACTGGAAAGGGGCTGGCATTAACATCAATGGCGGGTACATAACGCACCTTCGGTTTGCCGACGATATCGTAGTCACGGCTGAGACTATGGAGGACCTCAGAGTCAGTACAATGCTCGATGACCTCAGTATAGTCTCCGAAAGACTGGGTCTTAAAATGAACATGGACAAAACGAAGGTCTTGTCAAATGCCCATGTAACACCCACTCTCATAAAGATCGGAGACGCTACACTTGAAGTCGTGTATGTTTACCTGGGACAAACTGTCCAGTTAGGTAGGTCTAACTTCGAGAAAGAGGTCAATCGTCGAGTCCGACTCGGCTGGGCAGCGTTCGGGAAGCTACGCAATATCTTCTTGTCTCACCGCAGTGTCTCAAGACGAAAGTCTTTGACCAGTGCGTGTTGCCAGTGATGACTTATGGCACTGAAACGTGGTCGCTCACAATGGGCCTTATAAGAAGGCTAAAAGAAGCTGTTTTTGCCAAATGTTAATTTAAATGTTTTGTCAAAAAATATTATTTTATTATAATATTGCATTTTATTTTCCTTGTCCATATCATAATATCATAACAAAATAATACCCAAAATAGTATTTAAGTCACATGTAAATTCATCTCCATATTTATAATACTTATTCAACTCATTGTCGGCAACATTGCGTCATTATTTTTAACAATAACGTCATTATTCTCACAATGTGACATTATCAGCAACAACGTTTTTTAATGATTTTGAAAAATATCCAAAATTAATGGACTGCTTGGGGTGCCTTCATTACCACATACTTTATATTTGATATATCTATACATCTGGCCTTAAATAGAAGCTCTGCCGCGAGGTTTATAAAATCTTAATTATTTTTGTCAAGAATATTGTTTTGAGGAGATCCGCCCGAGCACGATAACGATGTCCCGTAAATCGTCATGACATGCGCCATCTTGCGATAACACCGACCATGCCCTAAAATAATATCACCATGAGCGCTGTCAAAAATGACAATTGTGCTGTTTTGTTTTGAGTCTCATATTATCTTTAAACTAACGTGGCATTTCCGAAATTGTGCTTCTGGTTACAGTTGCCACCTAACTTATGAAGAAATTTTTGTTGTATAAGTAAACAAAGAAATACTGTAATATCGTTTTGACATTGTGTGAGCACTGTGAGCTCCGCTAGGAGTAATAGTGTTCTGTGGTCCCATCGGAGTATGAGAGTGAGGGAAGAGGGAGTGCACCTGTGTCTGCGCGCACACTTGTGCACTATAATATATCCCGCGCCGAGGGCTCCGTTGAGATTGGCCGCCGTGGCCGAAATACGGTCTGGAGAACTTTATTTGTTATATTATGGCTGCTGAGACCGAAACTACAAATGTAGTACTTACCTATATAGCAGTTTCATAAAAATGTGGCTGCTGACTTCCACGCGAACGAAATCGCGGGCAGAAGCTAGTTTAAAATATTGACTCATTATTTAAAGCTAATAAATAAATAATACTGTTCAAGTATCAAGATCAGCTGTGTCGTAGTACTGAGTTGCTATCTGAACAATTGTGGCGCCCTCATTTATTTTCCACTCTTTTAAGTCGCACCAGACTGAAATATCTAAATCGGAACGCATGTGACATGAGGTGAGTACTGTGAGCGATTATAGCTAATTCCATACCATATACTATAATGTACGGACGCCAGCACATCAAGTTACTACAATCTGTCAGATTTCTTTAATAGATTTTCGACTTTATTGCTAAAGCATAAGGTTCAAGGTTGATTGGGAAAATCTGACAGTTTCGGGTAGGTTAACCTGCTGGCGTCTGTACTCTGTGGCTAATTCGGAATGCAGCCATGGTAAGAAGAGGGTCGAGGGGTGAGGGTAGTTTATTATTTTTATAAGATTATTTTGTGTATTTTATCTATGGGCCTTAGTTGCCTGAAAATAAAATGATTATTATTATTATTATTTTCGTTTATTTGTCTATTTGAACATCTAATTACATTTTTAAATATTTCTTAAAATATAAAATAAGTATAAAAAACATTTAAAAATATAAAAAAATAGCGATCCGCCGGTGTCGGGAGCAGGGTCCAAGCTACCGGTGGTTAGGGCTCCAGAGACAGGAACCTCCTCACAATGCGAGCCGTATCGAGGAGTACTGCCTTCTGAATCAGGCCCTTGACCCAACCGCCTAACGAGAGCCTCGATAGATGTTGATCGAGGCTTTCGGCCATCAGTCCATTGGCCGATACGACAATCGGTACAATGATAGCCGAGCTAACATTCCACATGTCAACAACCTCGTGTGCTAAGTCGAGATATTTAATTTGCTTCTCTTTCTCAGCTTTCACGAGGTTCCCGTCATGTGGAATGGTAACATCGACAATCATTGTGCGGCGCGCTAATCGGTCTATCACTACTATAACAGGGCCTGCAGTCTCGACATAGATAGCAATCGCTTTACGACCGAATTCGGTCGCAAAGTCCTATCGATCCGGATTTAGCGATATTTGGTAGTCTCGACTGTCAAAGTTATCAATTGTCATCGGTATCTTACCGAAGTTTGTCGCAAACTTTACGATTTTCGTAATGTTTACGAATATATTTTGCGAGCATTTTTGACAGATGTAGAGACTTGCGTTTGTCGTAAGGATCGTTAAGGCTAGCGATTATTGTCGGTATTATTTAGCGATCGGTAGTTTGCGACAGCGTCGCTATCTATGTCGAGACTGCAGGCCCAGGCTTATTGGCAACAATAGTCCTGTCAGTAATGATAGACCGATCCCAGTACAATGTGACATGGCCATTTTCAAGAACTGGGTCGGGCACATACTTTTAGTACGGTACCTCAGAATCCACAAGTTTATATTTCAAAGCAAGTTGCTGGTGAATAATCCTAGCTACTTGGTTATGCCTGTGCAAGTACTCGCCGTTAGCCAGACGAGAACAACCAGAGATAATATGTCTGATAGACTCACCCGGACGGTGGCATGCCCGACACACGTCAACCGTCCCGTCCTTCATAATATGTCTCCGGTAGTTATTCGTTAAGATAACTTCGTCCATAATTGCACAGACAAAACCTTCAGTTTCCCCGAAAAGGTCACCAAAACGTAACCAGGATACGGACGCTAAGAAGTCTACACCGGGCTCATGAAGAGCCCGATAGAAGCGCCCGTGAAGCTCCTTGCTTTACCATACCTTCTTGCGGTCATCAGTAGAAAGTACTACAGGTTTGCGCCAGTTCTCTTTAGCCATGGATAGCGGGGTGAGCCCCTTGTCCACTGCGACCACATCACGGTGCATACCCACTTCGGTTTTTAAAAAATATTCCCTGAGACTGCACACCTCGCGATTGTGGAGGGTCTTCGCATTTAAAAAGCCTCGACCCCCGCACTTCCGCGGGATATACAGTCTCATCACCGATGATCGTGGGTGATGCATCCGGTTTGCGGTCAGTAGTGTACGGACTCTTCTATCCAGGGCGTCGAGTTCGGTCTGAGTCCATTTGAGTATGCCGAAAGAGTACATCAAAACCGGCATGACCCAACCATTGAAGGCGCGCACCTTATTTCCGCCCGACAGAAGACTATTTAAAACCTTCTTCAGGCGACAAAAGAAGCGCTCCTTCAACGATTGCTTCATGTCAGCATCGTTGATGCCTAACGCTTCCGACATACCCAAATACTTATAGCTTTCGGATGAGGAGAGGGATCTGAGGCTTATGGAATTGGAGAGTTGAATTCCCTCGGATTCCATAATCTCCCCTCGCTTTACATGCATGACTGCACATTTGTCCACACCAAATTCCATCCTGATGGCGCTACTGAAAGTTTCAGTTACCTTCAGTAGCTCCATCAGACGCAATTTGTTGGGGGCAAAGAGTTTTAAATCATCCATGTAAAGGAGGTGAGATATGACCTGACCACCTCTTTTCAACCGATAGCCTAGACCTGAATCCTCCAGTAGTGTACTTAGAGGATTCAGGGCTAAGCAAAACCAAAGTGGACTCAAACTGTCGCCCTGAAATATTCCCCGTTTAATCCATACAGGCTCATCATTCCCCTGGATCAGTCGACATCCTGGATAACGAAGGACCGTCTTCCATTGCCTCATACACGACTCAAGGAAGGTGCGTAGAGTTGCATCTATCTTGTACAACTCCAGCACCCTCATGAGCCATGTATGTGGCACCGAGTCGTAGGCCTTCTTGTAATCTATCCAACATGTCGACAGATCCTTGCGGGATCGACGAACCTGTTGGCTAATGGTCATGTCTATGAGGAGTAGCTCCTTAGTACCGCGGGACCCATTCCTACATCCATTTTGAGAGGCAGACATAACCGAGTTACTCTCAATGTGTGTATTAATTTTCGCTCTCAAAATAGATGTAAGAAGTTTATAAACCGTCGACAAACACGTGATCGGTCTATAATTCTTGGGTTCCGCGGGACTACCTGATTTATGGAGCAGGTGGGTAACGCCTGTTGTTAGAAACTGCGGTAGCGACCCAGACTCTAAGGATGACTGGAACTGAGATGCCAGGCAAGTGTGTGAACTAATTAGCCATTTCAGCCAAAAATTGTGCAGTCCGTCCGGTCCCGGTGATTTCCAATTCGGTAACGGACGGACCGCTCTGGCAACGTCTGATGGCGTAATTAGGACTGTTTCCATTTCTGGTACAGACTCACACACTCGCTCGACATCCTGCATCCAGTCAGCCTCAGTGTGACAGACGGGCACCGACCAGATGCTGCACCAGAATGCACTTGTGGCGGCATCATCCGGGCGGCATACATCTGTCACATTTTGTTCAGGTCGCTCCCAAGCTCTATACACCCACCTTTCATCGCTCTGGAACATGCGATTCTGCGTGTATCGATCAACCCGCCGCTTATACCGCCGAATTCGGCTCGCCCATGCACAAACTTTCTGCTTCAGGAAGTCGATGCGCTCTGTGACACGGGACATGTATTCTCGAGGACTGATTCCAGTCCCCGAGAATGCCCGCCTTACAAAGCGCATCACACGTGGTCGTGTATTGCCCTCCCTGAAGCAGTATAGTTTGCCGATGAGTACCCTGGCCCCATCAATACGACGTTCGATCCTGCGCTGCCAGGCTGGTACGGCTGGTTTTGGTCGAATAGCTCCGTCACAATTTGGGAATTTGACGTTAGCTAAACGACATGCCGCCACAGCCGCACAGTACAGGATCGAATGTGTATCAACGAGATCCTCGCTGCTCTCGAAGAAACTCTTGAGCTGCGAGTCCAAGGCACACACCAGCGCCCTATTTTTTTTGTGCATGGGTAACCGTGGTAATCGGGGTCTAATTTCGGCTGGAGTGGACCTATACTCGCGTAATGCATCCTCCAGTGCGCTCCTCAGTCAGTCGTTGCACTGGCTACTTACTGTGTCAACCCTATCATGCTCTTCTTCAACATGATTGGACCGCGGCGGGATGGCATCAACAGTTGACGCCTGTGCCGCAGTTTGTGTCGAAGTCGAGACGATATGGTTGCTCAGTACCTCTGAGCGCAGCCTATCAAGTGCGATATCGTCCAACCTGTGATTGCGTTGGATGACCCGCACCTGATCCGACAGTCGTTGGGCGGAAACGTTGACGGTTGGTTCCAGTTCCTGAAACAGAGACAGCATCCTATCGCGGTACGCAGTGAGGTTAATTCCCCCCTCTGTAGACCCGTAATATGCGCGCATGACGTTCTCGTTCATAGACTGAGTCCATCTCATGCGCTGCACACAACCACCGGTAGCGGGGACCCGACTCGGGGCCGGATGGCCCCTAAGTCCCAAGCTCCTCGGTGGCCGGCCTCTCCCCTGCC
This sequence comes from Oligia fasciuncula, assembly GCA_963082905.1. Taxonomy (NCBI): domain Eukaryota; kingdom Metazoa; phylum Arthropoda; class Insecta; order Lepidoptera; family Noctuidae; genus Oligia; species Oligia fasciuncula. The sequence goes on along the minus strand of OY720393.1, from coordinate 10,659,940 downwards.
GACGTACAGGTGTTGGCGACGTCGGCGGAGAGAAATACTCGTCGCTCGAGCTCGACGCAACTGCTACGGCCGGTGTCACAGCACTCTCGATGGGGCTGGGTTCCGGCGGTGGCGGGGCGGAGCTGAGCGACGAGTCCGGAGGTGGTGGGCGTGCACGGCGAGCTGCTAATCTCGTCAACATTTTTTCATATCAATATTTTCGTGTTTTTATGTTCGGAGGTGACATGACAGGTGTCACCTCCGTTTCGGCAGTTTTTGATGTAGGTTTTTATATAGGTAATTCATTGTGTTTTTTAAATTATTTTTGTTAATTCAATTTTGGTTTCACATTCAACATAAAAAATATAAATATGACTGTGGTACTGCTTCTAAAAATTAAAAATCTTAAAAATTTATAGAGGTGACAATATTGACGTGTTGACGCTGTTGGTGTTGCTATTGTTATTACAAAGTACTCTGTGATTATTAGTATAAACCACCATTATCTTATAGGTAAAATCCGTCTCACGAGGGAATCCCCGCGGCAATAAGTGGAACTAATCTAATTATTCAGTTAGTGGAACTAATAACAACTAAATTAACACACCTCCAGCAACCCTTCCCTCAGACACCTTTCTCTATTTTTAACCAGTCCCTATATTATGATGTTTAGATAAATCACCACCACCACCGGAGTCCGACGTCAAGCAGCCTGCTGCGTGGGAGTTTCAGTGCCATAGGCATCTTTTGGGCACGTTCCATTATAGACCTCATCCATCGTTTTCCATCAGGCGTGATCAAGGTCAAGAGCGGGCCCATTAACAAAAAAATAAAATATTTATGATTCCGTTGAATGCCTGAAGTAGCACTGCGTCAAATCTGGCAGTTGCCACCTAGCTCAAGAAGAGACCATCTCGAGGCCTCGGGGCCGTCAGATAAAGCATACTTCATGGTAATACCGTAATACCTTTGCAGTGGGTCATGCGTTATGCTAGATACACACGTAGCAACCTTAGTCATTTATGTCCACACACAGATTTTAAAATAGCCAGCGAGTTACCGGCGATTGAAGTCGCTGCGTGTATATCTTCCATTACTCTGTGGGTAATGACCCACAGAGTAATGGATCACAAAGTATGACACGGGGGAAGCGCCAGGGTACGTTAGTGTCAGATTATATGTTGAACAAAATATGATCAATACAACCCTCTAAGTTCATATAATCCTACTAAATGATTATTTCATGAAATATCAATTAACTTAGTGAATTAATTTGAATAGTCTTTCGGTACTCATCATCACCTGCCTAGTCTTTTCCCAACTATGTTGGGGTCGGCTTCTAGTCTAACCGCATGTATCTGAATACCAGTGTTTTACATGGTCGACTACCTATCTGACCACAATCCAGTTACTGGGAGTGGGTACTAAGATACCCCTTGATAAGACTGGTTGTCGGACTTTTGAGATTCTGACTACCCGTAAAAACTGTCAAAGATCCACGAATGAGAGCCAGGACCAACGGGCAAGCACGGGCCCCTCGGTCTAGTCTTTGGGTACTATCTATTTTTAAAAAAAACTGCTCAGCTATTCTCGCATTTATGTGTAGGTATGTACGTACAATACGTTTTCACTTTCGCCTCACATTGGATTATGATTTCGGTCCAAGCTTGGCTACGAATTGAATGGCCAATCATTGTACCCAATTATTGTTCCGTTTATGTCCAATATCTGTCCAAGACCGATATATACATTGGTGTATTGGATCCAAGACTACAGCTTGTAGCCAATATACCCAATGTGAGGCGCCACCATCAGATTGTCGAGAATTTATGTTCTGTGGTCGAAAATAACAAACGATGACGTCAATAATTTCCGTATTTTTTATGTTGGCAATCGGTTTCATCACTTTCATCAAAATCACCATTGTTTCGTATCGAAGAGTTCGTGGTTTCATGATTTGTGACTGCGCATTCTAAAAATAATCAGTCTTTATTTAAGCATCGTGCCATTCACTAAATACTGAAGTTACTTTACAAGAGTTTTGGGATTTTACTACAAAGAAAATTACTTGAAATAATCGATTATTATCCCGTCATCATGACTCCTAATCTACAAACATTCGTCAACAGTTTTCAAAATCGTCTGTGAGTATTGCTTTTGCCATTATTCCCTTTTAAACTCCATTCTCTAGGATGTATATAAATTATGATTATTAAAAACAAGTAATATCATTTTCACGAAGTTAATTTTAGTTAATGACTGTATCATTCTAGAAGTTCTAGAACATTGTAGTACAAGGTACATTCTGTGACACACATACAAATAAATATTTAGTGTGCTAGGCTGTTTAACAATAACATGTTTTTACATATGTGATAAAGACTATTAACATTTCATGTGCATATTTATGTGTACTTAGTATTTTTTCTGTTTGGTACTGAAACTTCGTACTTAGTAATGATGTAATGAATACTTGGAACATAGATAACACACCCAATCTAGATGGAGATAGAGTATTTCATTGTGATTTCATGTATATGTTTCGATGTTCCACAGAGAACCACCGGTTCGTCAGCATTTAAAAAATGTCTATGGAACCTTAATGATGACATGTGGCTCAGCTCTGGCTGGGGTCTATGTTGACATGTACACCTGGTTTCAAGCTGGTATCCTGTCTGCTATTGTTGGGGCAGGTCTAATGCTTATGTTGATTGCAACTCCTGACACTGGCAAGAATACAAACCTGCGTCTTGGATATCTCTTGGGTTTTGGCCTTACTTCAGGTATAAAATCCTTACTAATACAAAAAATTGCAAAAGTAACTTGTGTCTGTATATTATCTATTCACACCTTAAGAGCTGAACAGCTTTCAATGGAATGAGGCACACAGGGATACTTTTTATGCTAGTAGTATGTTCCTTTGGGATAAACACCAACCGCCTCAGTTAAGTAGTATACCTGCAGTTCATAATTATGTTGATCATGTTTATCTTTTCACAATGTTTTGTGGATTTAATAAATTGTGCAATGATGTTTGACTTTACTATCAGTTAAGATTGTTTATGTCATACGGCTTTTCATACAAACTTTCAAGCCCTTATTTTTCGAAATGAATTAAACTTCATAATATACGTATGAAGTTTCATTCATTTCGAAAAATCAAATGTCTTTTAGACCTTTGTATCCTGCTTATCTGTATGAAGTTTCATTAAAATCAGTTCATTCATTTCGAAAAATAAGTGCTTGAAAGTTTGTATGAAATACTGTACGGCGTAAACACTCTTATGAAGAAGGTTTGTTTTCAATATTTTAACTATAATAAACATTTTAGGAATGAGCCTTGGACCACTGCTGGAGTATGTCAGCTTTATTGATCCATCCATCATAGTGACAGCTCTCTTGGGCAGTACATTGGTGTTTGTTTGCTTCTCCATTGCTGCAATGTTGGCTGAGCGCGGCAGCTGGTTGTTCCTGGGAGGAACCCTGATGACTCTGCTCACTTCTATGTCACTCATGACTCTTGTCAATATCTTCATGCAATCTCACTTCCTGTATCAAGTAAGTACAACAAATACAAATTGTATTCATACTGTACGTACATACTGTATGTAATGTAGTTAGTGGTATATAGGCTTCTGGAGTATTGTATTTATGTTAATTTAGAAGTCATATTATGACCTTGTTAAATAACAAATCACTGTACAAAGTTCAGTTTTCTTTTCTTGGTTTAAATTAATGCATTGCATCAATATTATTTCTGAAGATTGATATGAATATATTTTAATGTTGGCTTGAAGTTCAAGGGAACCTTCTATCTCTGTATGAAAAGAGGCCTTTGCCTTGCAGTGGGACAGTCGGACAATGGAAAATAATTTGATATTCTAAGTGTCAGATTCTTAAAACCTTCATAATATTATGTTACAGGCTCACTTATACCTCGGACTTATGCTGATGTGTGGCTTTGTACTATTTGACACACAACTCATCATTGAGAAACGCAGAATGGGCAGCAAGGACTTTGTGCAACATGCTTTAGAGTTGTTCATTGACTTCATTGGAATGTTCAGGAGACTGCTCATTATTTTGTCACAGAAGGTATGGTATTTTTTCATGTACAGACACCAGCACATCAAACTACTACAATCTGTCAAATTTCTTTAACAGATTTTCAACTTTATCGGTTAAGCATAAGGTTCAAAGTTGTGTGTGAAAATTTGGCAGTTTCTGGTAGCTTGATGTGCTGTAAATACATAATATTGTGTTTATATTTGAAATAAAACCACGTTAAAAAAAAAACTAAACAAAAACATTCTTTTTTTTAGGAAGAACAGAATCGCCGCCGCAAACGTGAATAAACAACATTACGTCGAAAATTCCTTATTTACGCAAGACTTAACTAGTGTTACAATACAATGACGTAGTCCACACATACATACGTACGCAAGTGGCTCAAATGAGTCATCTTTCAACTGATGCAACTAGGCAGTTAAGTTTCGCGAAGGCAAGGACATCTCATAGTTTTGGGAAGAATCCTTGAAATTGTTTTATTTACTATTTTGTTATTATATGATATTTAAGAAATTTACAAGTTTAATAAAGGATTAAAATAAATTGGAACCAATGGATGTGGTTTTTTTTTCAAAGTATGTCCAGACATCCTGTAAGATTGCCACGTCATCTTGACTTATTACGTCACTTTCGCTCATCATTTAATAGTAGGTAGGTAGGCCAGCAAATCAAAAACATCAAGTCGCAATCTTGAATTCGACTCCACCTGGCCTGGGGGTCTACTCCGAAGCGGTTAACCACCGTATCGGCCGAATGTTCGGTAATTTTCTACTACCTTTCATTTCCTATATTGACTATAGGTCCCGACCAAACTGTGCCAATCCGAACATTTTTAGAACCCTTACCCTTTTTTTAACTTTTTTTTTTTTTAATTCGTAGTAGGACATCAATTTTCGAATCAGAAAATGACCGAACATTCGGCCGACACAACAATCGACCACTTCGGAGTCACCCCCTGAAGATCTATACATATAATAAAACTTTCTGTACATGAATATATTAAAAAAAAATTGAGGGGGGTTTAGAAACAGTAACGGCACGAATCAAAAAAAAATTCTGTCTGTACACGCTAATCTTCGGAACTACTGGACGGATTTGACTGATTTTTTTGTTGTTGTATAGGTATTATGTCTGGGCAATATATAGCCTATAATTTATCTTGGAAACTTGAACACCTGATGCAGAATGTTCCACGTGATGAGCATTTTCTGCTGAGAGAATAAAGAAGATCTGGAACACCTGATGTGGAACTCCAAGAGCCCAGCTACACACCATAACACATATAGGAATGACGTCTTAGGGTCAGTTCACACCGAGACGTGACGCGACGCGCAGTTTTCAAGATAGAAATACAATTACAGACCTTATCTACTACAATAAAAGGCACACAATTCAGTGTCTACTACGTCAAGTTACGCCGCGGGGCGCAGCGCGGCGTAGCTCACTGAATCGTGTACCTTTTTGTGTAGTAGATAAGGTCTGTAATTGTATGTCTATCTTGAAAACTGCGCGTCGCGTCGCGTCTCGGTGTGAACTGACCCTTAGCAAAAGTTGTTCGGTCTGATGGGCATTTCCTGTTGACTTATAAAAATCGAAGATCAGAAACATCTGATGTGGAAATCAAAGCTATCACTAATTTCACTGTCTAATTACAAAATAACATAGGCTGGGAGTACCTCCACGCGGTCAAGGCGATAACAGTTTAGGACTGATTTTCGATGACGATGGTATATCCATTGAGGTATATAACTAGAGAAGCAAACCTCATTAAAATGTGTCAAAAAAATGTAACCACTACTTCGATCAATAATAGTACTAGATGCCCGATATGCGCTTCAAAAACGGCCCGAAAAATACAAGCACGAATACTTTTGTGCTCTTATTTCAAATTAGTATGGTCCAATCATAGCCAATGTTATGACGTCAAAATGCCTCAGTGCGCGTTCAAAAGTTGTGTAAATAACCACCGTAACACCAAGATTTTGGAAGGAATATCTTTTTTTCGGTAAGTTTTTATCATTAAATGTTTTTCATAAAATAGTAACACAATTAAATAGTAAATATAAATCAATTAGCAAAAATATTATGATTGTTTGGCCAATGTTTGCGACAACGCGCCAACTACCGTCAAATGGGGTGAATAGGGATGCAGGGGTGAATCGGGACGAAACTTTAAAAGCGATTTTAACATTGAAATAATATAGTTTGTTGCCAAAAAAGAGTCTAATGTGTTTATTGAATTATAATTAATGATTAAATGTCCTTTTCGGGAACAAACTGTATTATTTCAACGCTAAAATCCATTTTAAAGTTTTGTCCCAATTCACCCCTGCATTCCTATTCACCCCGTTTGGTGGTACTCTAACAAACATTGAAGCATTGAAGTGTAATTCCGAGAACTACGTCTAGTTCCAAATTCGAGTAAGTACGAAATTGTCAACAAAATGTTTTTAACCTTATTGCTTAGACGTTAAGTTTCATTTTAGAATAAATATTTTTGTACTTATTATAAAAATGACTTTATTTTCAAGTGACATTTTAAATGTATTACTTCGATGATAGAAGGACTTAAATATTAATCATTTGCAATCGTAATTAAACTTTATGTTAGAGTGTTAAGGTTTATAATAATCTGAAGTTGTTAATATTATTAAACTTTTTTCTATAGTTCGTAGTAAGAAATATAAATGTTTATCTGTGTGCAAACGTGGCCACTTTAGCGACTTATTTTTGTTCCTAATCATTCATCTAGTACTATTATTGATCGAAGAACCACTATTTAAACGCGACGAGTGTAGTGGTTTCAAAGCTACGTCGCGACGTAGCTTTGAAACCACTACACATTTAAAAGTAAACATATATCTGTCTCACTTACACAAGTCGCAAGAATAATACCGTCGCTTAAATTAGACAAAGACCGCAATATAAACATGCAATGGCGGGAGTGTTGCCTAGCCATGCGAAATTTTACCCAACTTTTTAAGCCATAAAAAAACAAAAAAAAAAACATTAAACGTTATTTTTGAATTATGTATTTAAATATTTAAAAACAATTATTTTTATGTTACAATGTTATTTTTTTGTAACACATTGTCACACATTTAGTTTTATAAAATATTTTAAATCACATACCCTATAAATTAAAAACTCCCACATAATGTGGGAAACTAAAACTAAGTTTTTAGTGGCAACATTGAACCTAATTTACAAAATTCTACATTTTATTTATTTTTATTGCGTTTTTACGTTGATATAAACACAGAAACAATAAACTTACGCGTGGAAAGTAATTCCGGTTAATTTATTGTGTTTTTGTGACCTCGAATCGCACTCTTTCACTACGCATTTTCCCATTTTGGCGGTAATTTTCGCTCGGCTAAGTTCGGTTGGCGTCACACAGAGCACTGAACTGACATTAGCTACGATTGAGACTGTGGTCTCAATCCCAGTGGCAATTTTTGTCGCCAATTAGTCGGAATCAGTCGCCAAATATCAGAATTTGTCGGTTTTTTTTTTTTGTTGTTTGTCGGTTTCAAAAGATATAAGGGTTTATAGGGTGTAGGTGTAGTCCAAAAGCTAGATCGAAGAGTTTACGAAAAAACTCTTGGACTATACCTTACTATTCTAATTGAACTCATTATATCTCCTAAACTAAGACCCGATTAAAATCTGTGACTTGGCGACTGATTCCGACTAATTGGCGACAAAATATGGGAGAAAACAGATCTTCGCTAGGTTCCCTAGTTTTTGAGATATAAATGTGGTCCTGCTGGGGAGACTCTCTCCAGATCGGCCATCTATCTTTTGAACCAGTGACCGACAAATTCTGATATTTGGCGACACATTTCGACTAATTAGCGACAACTTTTTTGTGTTATCAAAATTAAAATCCCTGATGGTGGCTCTGCCAGAGTCAGTGACACTAACCAAAGAGATTTAAGATAGGTACAATAGAGAGGCTATGCAAAGAAATGTCTTAGAAAAACTGTGTGATCCCATGTCTCAGTGACGCCATCTGGCATATTAAAGCAAAATAAGAGCGGCATAATCACGGAATAGAAAATTGTATTATTAATGCAACTTTGGCGAAAAGTTTATTTATTGTAATATTTACGGACTGTTAAAAGTAGTGATTTCAAAGAGCAATGCCTATTAATCTCTTTAAATTATTATTGTTGTTCAAAATTAGTCTTAATACAATTCATGAATGTTGTTTTCATTTTACATGTCAAATCAAAATCAATGAATGAAGACCATTTTTCCATCTAACAATCATATTCGAGCAATCCATAACGAGTTCAGCTACTCAACGCTAGAGGGCGCTGTAACCAATTGACTCTATTTAGCACGCTAACATCATTGAAATAGATGTCATATTCGTATGCACCTGTTATCTATTTTTCTACCAGCTAGAGATGTGGACAAGATATCGATAATTTAATGTCGATGTTTGTACAATGTAATAATTAAAATCATTTATCTTGTAATGAACCGAAGTCCGATTAGTATAAAAGGTAAAATGGTTAAATAAATCGTTTAAATTAAAAATATTTATTGTCCTTGAAATAAAACATAATATATTTGTTTAATAATTGTCGTTTTGACTGTTTTATATTCAATGAATGATTATGTTAGGAGAAAGATGAATATCATAGGAGATATCATAGTTTTATAATAACTCCGCAAGGCAGCTGGTCATGAGGGTATAAGTAATAATCATATGTACTCTTACAGTAATGGGATATAATTATTTTAGGTTTTTTCCTCAAATTAACGCGGGTGAAACCGCGGGGCACAGCTTGTAATAAATATTATCGATAACAAAATCGATAAACAATATCACACAGGGCGTTTATTACAAAATTAGCAAATTTTCTTGATCTATTTTATGAAAATTATTTATTTCTAATTACTGAGTAAATATAAATAATTCATACAAAAATAAACCTACGTTAGGTCCAGTCGTTTTACGATAACAATATTTGCAAAATCGTAATGTTAACTCGGCTATTTCCTTAGAAAATATTTTTCTTTTGGTGGACACTCGTGGACACGAATGCGACTTGACGCGCAGGCGTACCATACTAGACTGAGAGACTTTTGACCACTAGGTAATAAGTATCGGATCACGGTTTTGTTCGCTATGTCCCGTCTATTGTAAATAACTTAATGTCTTTGTGATAACACAAAAAAATTGTCGTTAAATATCAGAATTTGTCGGTCACTGGTTCAAAAATATAAGGGTTTATAGGTGGCCGATCTGGAGAGTCTCCCCAGCAGGGCCACGGTAAGGTATAGTCCAAGAGCTAGTCGAAGAGTTTTTTCGTGAACTTTCGTAGCTCTTGGACTATACCTTATTAATTGAACTCATTATATCTCCTAAACTAAGACCCGATTAAATCTGTGACTTGGCGACAAAATATGGGAGAAAACAGATCTTCGCTAGGTGCCCTAGTTTTTGAGATATAAATGTGGCCCTGCTGGGGAGACTCCAGATCGGCCACCTATAAACCCTTATATCTTTTGAACCAGTGACCGACAAATTCTGATATTTGGCGACAAATTTCGACTAATTAGCGACTAATTTTTTGTGTTATCAAAATTAAAATCCCTGATGGTGGCTCTGCCAGAGTCAGTGACACGAGAGTTACTTATGCGATTCCAAGTTTAGGGTTTCAGAGCAATCTCTCCTCACGAGCTTAAGATGACTGTATGTGGATTGAGGGCCCATTTTTTGAACCCTTGCAAAACGAAATAAGACATAAAGAAATTAGTTAAAAATAATAAAAACTTAAAGCAAATGGCCATGAATTTCTTAAACGTGAATTAAAACTGTTATGATTAAATAACTTGGGCCCTCAATCCAGACGCGTGCATAAAGTGGTATAGCCATAATCTCAATAAGTACTATCTCTGAGTTAATATTTTTTTTTTTTAAATTTAGTTAAGAATTTCTTAAATATATTAAGAAATTCCCAAATCTGTAGAATATGACATTACAGATTTATGGCGGTATATCTAGGGCCCTCACTTCATTAATGTCTGTAGGTAACAAATCGTATTTACCCTACAAAATTTTCTCCTAGAAAAAGTTGAAAATCAATTTTCTCTTAAAGTATGACATTTAGGAGAACGGACGACGTTACAATTTAATTAAGAAATAGTTAAAAAAATCTTATTCTAATTTGCGTTGATCAACGAGGTTGAGCCTAGTCAATAAAGCTGAAAATATTGGGCTCTCAGTTCAGACGTTTTAATCAAATTCGACTTTTATTTACTACATAACAATTAACTTTTATGTCATTATTTCTTTTTAACTACCTACCTAATTCAATAGGTATCTAAGTAAAATATGTTAAAGTCGTATTTATGTATTTCTTCAGATAAATTCATGTTTTCAGATTCCTCAGTAGGTACAGACAATAATAATGTGAGGGCCCCAGGTAAACCGCCATAAATCTGTAATGTCATATTCTACAGATTTGGGAATTTCTTAAAATATTTAAGAAATTCTTAAATAAAAATTATTAACCCAGAGATAGTACTTACTGAGGTTTAGGCTATGCCACTTTATGCACGCGTCTGGTTTGAGGGCCCAAGTTATTTAATCATAACAGTTTTAATACACGTTTAAAAAATTTATGACCCTTTGCTTTAAGTTTTTACTATTTTTAACTAATTTCCCTATAAGTCTTATTTCGTTTCGCAAGGGTTCAAAAAATGGGCCCTCAATCCAGATGCACATGATTACTTTTACCGTAAATGACATAAGTAACATAAATGACAAAGGTAACATACTTCGTAACAGTCATGTTTGACACTTCCCGACCACTTAGGGACATTTCAGCCAAATGCTGAATAGCATCTAGTGTCCTTTCAAAGAATAGGTATTCCAACATTGCTTAGGTGCTATTGGGTAGTTTTTGCTATCTACTACCGTTTTCATCATGTGGATGTATTTTGTTTTTATCATATAGAAAAATTTTCCTAGCTTTACCAAGTTCATTATTAATTATTATGCTAATAAAATTTATAACATTAGCCTCTCCATTCTGAATATCTGTTGTTCGTGCAACATCTAATTTACTTGCCATTGATCCACTATCAGGATTAGCATGAGTTTGGGTTGGCTCTTTAGATTTTCTCATGGTATATAACTCTTGTGATATACTCCACTTACAACATTTACAATTCTTCAAATATTTGTAAGAGGGAACTTCTGAGTCCCAACTTCGTACCACATATTCGTACGTTGTAACTCCTAGCAAAGATATATAAATGTGAAAACAGCACAAATGTAATAAGGCACATCCTATTGCTGACGCCATTGTGCAAAATAAGACTAAAAAAATTAAGAAAGATAATGAATTCCTACACAAATTTGACGTCGTAGTCGTGTTGTACAATGTACTACAGTTAATAAAGTTTTGGGCTGATGCACTTAAATATTTAGGATTTGTAAAAAATATCACAATGTCTGCTGCACACAAAGATGACGTAAACGTAGATATCATGAGCGCAGTAGCGACGCATGCAATAAACGCCACGTAATTCCTCCGGCCGATGCAGTTGTTGAGCCACTTGCAGTGGTGATCGAAGTGGTCCACACATTTGTTGCATATACTACAATGTTTTGTTCTTCTGCTGCTCGTGTGTATATTGCACAGATGACATCTTCCATTTTCAATAACATGGGCGTGAACTTCTCGATCAAATTCAGGAAGATTGTAAACTTTCAGCTTTCTCAATTCAGTTTCGCTGGGATCCAATAACGATGCAGTAAGATGCGACGATACATGGAACACATACAATACAATCAGGATCACTAGAGTTATTGTCCTCAATTCTTCAAATTGTATTTCAATCAGAATAAAAAAATTCAACGATCCAGTCGCAATGAAGACAAACCAACCGATAATCTGTAGATAGTTCAGCGGTAATTGAAGCCCGTTCAATCTCCTTTGCGGTCTCGGCGATTGATGTGAAGCACAGCATTTATCCATCGGTATGGTTACTAATCATTGATTTCAGCACCTACTTTAATATTATTTATTGTCACGTTATTCGTCGGACGCTTATTAAAACTCCACACAATACCAACACACTATTCAGTCAACTCGAAACTATTGTATTTTTTTTTATTAATTTGGTAAGTAGGTATATAAAAGATACAACAATAACCTTGTGTTGTTAGGTACTTAATTGCTGGTCAAGCCCGTTTAATGCGCGCGCATCTATTCAACTTCAGTAACGATTTCACCTTATTAACCTTTTTTTATGATTTGTCTAATTCCTAGGATGACTTCACCCTAGGAATTAACCTAATTAACATGACTTCATATAAAATGCTGTCAGTATATTAGACACCTATTTATATTAAAACACGTAAGTATTTAATACAGTTTGTATGTACACAGTGTGTGGAGAAAGTTTCTATGGTAACCAATAACATGTTTTCAATTAGGTACATTCGCAGCGACTCGCTGGCGAAGTGGCGACTTCAAAATCTCACTTCCACGCACAGATTTTGAAATCTGCTGTCAAAATCTGTGTGTGTGTCGCAGGTTTATGACAAAATCAGGTTTTTCATCAAAAACCTAGGCTTTTGATCAAGAACTGGAAGAAGACAAAATTATTACTTTATGTTATCATAAACCTGAGAAAATCCAGTTTTTTTATAAAAAACCTAAACTTGTTTAGGTTTATGATAAAGTTTAAGCTCTCGACGCGATCGAATGGAAGATTTCGGTTGACGGGCTTCACCTGCACTCGCGTGCGCCTCACTCACGCCACGCTAAGGGGCAACCCGTGAAATGTATGTAAAATTATTAGATCAGTTTTCTTTTATTTCAAATTATTTTTAACATTTCTTGAGGAAACCACAATTAGTGGAGAACCAATATATTATGTGCTAAATATCAAATCAAATCATTTATTTTATGCCAACATGTGTAGGGGTATAGATGTTATACATGTTTTGATAATGTTCTCCATGCTCTGCCGTCACTTGGGCATGCAAAATTTACACATAAATTACAACCTACTACGAGTATGAAAATACCATGCCGAATATCAATAAATATTACAAAATTATTAAATTGGAAAATCATTTTAACCATTTTTTTTTCATTTATCATTCACACACACACGTCACACATTTTTTATTTTAAATATTTGTAAAATTATAACAAATAAATCATTGTATAATGTCTCTTAATTGTTTTATTTATTTAAAGTAATAGCAACCGACATTGTTTTTATCATAAAACTAATCCAGTCCAAGCTTTTGATAAAAAAACTGGATTTTCTCAGGTTTATGATAACATGAAGTAATAATTTTGTCTTCTTCCGGTTCTTGATCAATAGCCTAGGTTTTTAATCAAAAACCGGCTTTTGTCATAAACCTGCCACATATGCACTTGAGAAGTTGCAGCCTGTGTAGCTAGCATTAACAAGGCAGCATGATAAGAAACTGCGATCGATTGATTATTATTTTTGTATATAAATATTTTAATAGATAATAAGCTAAACATATACTTACAGATACAGAGGAACTCTATGTTCTATGTTAGGGGTTTGGTTTCCGCACTTAGTCCTTCAGTGGACCATTGTGCGTGGGCCATGGCGGCCGTCGGTGGTTATTCCAACCAGCCCACCACCCTCCAGAAGCTGATCAAATCTCCTGGTCTGTTAAGAACATCTGTGTACGATCCGGGTGTCCCGAGGGTTTCTGACCTTATCTGGGTGACACCTGTGCACTCAAAGAGCACATGTGCAATGGTTTCATCAGCCTCCATGCAAGCCCTGCACAGGGGACTGTCTGCTATGCCTAATGTGTAAAAATGTTTATTTAATGAGCAGTGTCCCGTGATGGTCCCCGTCTTCAGGCGCAGGCCTTTCCTGTCCAGTCGTAGTAAGCGCCTGGTTAGCCTGCCATCCAATAACGGCATGGCTTCTTTGGACTGCCTGCATCCTGGTGATGACGTCCACCAGCTTTCTGCTTGTGTGTGGGTGTGCTCCTGTAGCCACCTGCGTAGTGGGTTGAAAGGGATGGGCACGATAGGTTCCGGTCCACAGACTGACATACTTCGTTGCCTAGCGATCCACTGTGTCCTTTTATCCATTGTAGTGTCACTGTAATGCGGTTCGATACAGTTACCCGCTCGAGCGCATTGTGACATTCTAGTATTAGGTTCGATGTAATACATTTTTTGTCTAAGGATTGGAGGACTGAGGCGCTATCGGAGAGTATGCGGACATGGGTGTCCGTGACTCTTGGCCGCTATGGCATAAGCCGCTTGCATTATGCCCACACACTCTGCTTGGTAGACCGTGTTGAGCATTCCCAGCGGTTTGGATATTTTTATGTTGAGGTCGTGTGAGAAGACTCCGACTCGGTTCCGCAGTCGGTCTTTGAGCCATCAGTGTAAATTCTCAGTTCTTTCGGGCCCGAGTAAACGCACCGCTCCTCTTCAAGCACAATGTTGTAATGCTTTTGGAAGCAGTATTGTTTCGGGGCTTTGTCGCAGGGTGATGCCATCATTGGCTGCCGTTTGATCGCATCTTCTTTTAAACGTATGTGTTTGACCCTAGTCTTTGCTCAGGGTCCCTGATTTGAAGAGCCTAAAGGCAGCCAGGGTCGCGTCCTCCCTCACTATGAGTTGTAGAGGCGGCAGTCCAAGCATAGCCTGTAGGGCAGCAGTGGGTGTAGTTCTCATGCAGCCAGTGATTGCTACACACGCGAACCGCTGCAGCTTTTCAAGGTCTTTTTGGGCTGTGCTCAGGTCTGTTCTGGGCCACCAGACTAGTGAGCCGTATGTAATGATTGGTCGGATAACTATGGTGTATAGCCAGTGAGTGACCCTGGGGCTAATCCCCCAATTCTTGCCAAGCATTCGCTTGCATTGCCACAGTGATATACTGGCTTTCGTGGTAATATAGCTCGTGTGTTTTGCCCAGTTCAGCTGTTTGTCCAAAAAGATGCCCAGGTATTTGGTTTCAGTTGATAGGCTTAGGGTTGTACCAAAGAAACGTGGTAGTTGTAGTGTCGTCAGTTTCCTCTTTTTTGTGAAGAAAACCAGTTCAGTTTTTGTGGGGTTCACTGATAGTTGGTGTTTACCACACCAGTTTTCCACTATTTTCAGGGCCTGGCGCATTAGATCACAGGGTGTTTTCGTGGGACAGAGGAACAAAAACTAATTCTTGTTAAAATTACAAAAACATGTAGATATTGGTCTCATAACTACTACTTATATATATATAAATATTTACATAATTATAATAAAGTCAAGGAAATTTATTGGTTATCAAATTTACTACTTATTAACTTGAATTATCCGTTTAACACAGCAAATTGATGTAGTGTGACAATTTGAAATAGAAACAATTAATTTTCCTAACTATACATGATTATTAATGATAGGTTGCCAAATTAGTTAGTAGTCTAAATTTGTGTGTTATTCTCGACATTTGAAAACTTCCGAGCCATTTCCCGCCTTGTATGTACAAGTATCCCATGGCCTTTACAGTCTAAATCCTCTTCATAGCATTTATTTCTGCAACATTTTCTACACAGTTGGTACAGGCATTTTCCACCCTGAAAATAAAATGTATTTCTTTATTCACATAATCCAACAAGTAATTAAAAAAACAAAAAAACCCGACTGCGGTAAAAATAATTAGTTTAAAAAAACTGAAAAGCTAAAAACAAGGCCATTTAAAATTAAATAAAAGTTGGAAGCAGGCGGGACCCATACCATTTTTTTATTATATTTTCAAACTCAAATGGGTTTAAAGTAATTCGAAGTGACAAATCGTAAAAAAACACGTTAAATAAAATAATTATTTCTTGTTCCCTGTTGAGTGACTTTACGGGTCAGCTAATAATTAATACATAAGTAAATCGTCTGCGAAATCTTTCAAATTTGTAAACTAAAAAGCTGGAAATAAAAAACAAGTATAGCACGGGTTTTTCTGTGCCTTCAGAAGGTAGGTACGATGTTGTTGCTACGCTGTGCCATACCCAGCATTACATTGTAGTCTTTGGTCATACCGCGCGCGCCCCCCCTTCTCCGCCGCCCGCGCACCTCGCTGCTAGCGGAGACGAAGCGACGCGGGCGACACGGAGAGAGAACCCCGATCGCAAACGGACACGGACGTATAGTAGCGATCCTCCGCGACTCTCAGTCGCGAAGCCATTTTTTGTATTAATTTTTGTACACGGTGTTTATTAGCCCAATAAATAAGATTATTTAAAGAAGTGACTTTAAACTGGCGCCCCAACTAGTGGCTCGAACCGTTACGAACTGTGATTCAGTGCCTACGTGACCGAACGTATACCTACTCACCTTGTTAGGAATAAGCACGGACATTCGACCTTACCGTTGTCATCACTAAGCGTGAAGATGCCGACAACGAGGAGAGGAGAAGCGCTCCGTCAACAACGAGGAGAGGATGAGGATAACGTCACGCTCACTGAAGAGGAGGAGAGCGTCGTGGAGCGCGGCCACGCAGATGAAACCGCGAGCGCCGGCTCAAGGTCGACACAGCAACCAGCTCCCCAGTTCCCTTCAGACTTTCTATCCACGCTGATCGAGTCTATCACGCGTGCGCAAGTGGAAGCCAATAGAAGCCTCATTAACTCGCTGATGACTTCCAACGGCGAATTCAGGGCCTCCACCCCAGTCGGGGTCTCTCCAACCACCAACGCGAGCAGCGGAGGTGCCGCTGCTGGTGCCGTGTCGCGTGTCGACGCCAACTTCACACGATGCACGGCGAGATTCGACGGGTCCTCCCAGGACGCTGAGGTCCTGGAAGCATTCCTGGACGCCGTCGAAGTATACAAGGAGTGCGCTGCCGTAAGTGACGAGCATGCCCTCCGAGGATTGCCGATGCTGCTGGAAGGTGAAGCAGCAGTATGGTGGCGCGGCGTCAAGGCGTCGGCGGCTACGTGGTCAGAAGCGATCGCGCGGCTCCGCGCGACCTACGGCGTGGCGCAGCCCGCGTATCAACTCCTGCGGCAGATCTTCGCTGCGGAACAACAAGAGGAAGAACGCGCGGAAGTGTTTTTGTGTAAAGTGCGGGCATTAATTGCCAAATTACCATACAAACTCGACGAAGTAGTGCAGGTAGACTTTTGTTACGGATTACTGCACCGACGCGTAATGAAACGAGTGCCGCGTGATTGTGTACGTAATTTAGATGATCTGTTGTATAAGGTGAGGATCGCGGAGGATACATATAAAGCGCTTAAGGTAACAAATTCTGTTATTAGTAATAGTAATACGACCCCGCAAACCAAAACATCGACATCGAATTCGAGTTCGACCACCACGAGTGCGTCGTCGGCACCGCGTAGCAATAACAAAAACAGACCCCGTTGTAATTATTGCAAGTTATTCGGGCATGTTAGCGACGAATGTCGTAATCGTGATAAGGCGACTAATAATAAGAGTAGTAATAGTATGTCTTTGAGTAATAGCGACTCTACGCCTAAGGAGTTACGTTGTTATGGTTGTGGTAAACAGGGCGTCGTGAGATCGAAATGCGATGTTTGCGCGAAAACATTGTCAAAACCGGACGAAAAAACATCTTTCAACACTGTTGATGTAGATTTTTGTTGTCATGATGATAGTAACATTAGTACGAGTGATACCGCTTCGTGCGTTCAATTAACGAATATGAGTGCGCGCGAACATCACCCGATGGTAAATATTAGTGTTATGGGCCGTAACGGCGTGGCGATTGTAGATACCGGCGCTACACATTGTATTGCGAGCCCTCTATTGCACCGACTTTTAGTTGATTCAGGAGCCCGGTTTAACGAAACTAAACGTTTCGTACGCCTGGCTGATGGTACACAAGGGTGGAGAGACCTGTTGTCAGCCGAGGTAAATATTATTATTCAAGGCCGTAAGGTACTTTGTCAGTTTTTAGTATTGCCTGGAAATAATATTAGAACGCTTTTAGGCATAGACTTTTTAGCGCGGGCCGGCATGGTAATAGACGCCGCCCGACGCACTTGGTCATTCTCGGACAGTCCGGGACATTGTTATGATTTTGTTTACACATATACGCTTGACCCTACTGATGCGGAGCTCTTGTGCACCGCATCCACTGAGCTGTCGTTACGCTCAGACGAAGGTTCAAAACTGACCCCCGAGCAGCGGCATATACTCGACGCTTTTATAGAAAACCGTGCGCCGCAGTTCGCACGTGACGGACCGGCGACGGAGTTCGCCACACATCGTATAAAGGTAAGCTCACAACAAGAACCTATTGCTTGTCCACCGTACAGGATGTCGCAAAACAAGAAAGAGGCCTTGCAGAAGGAGCTTGATAAGCTGCTGCAAGATGACGTCATCGAAGAGTGCGAGTCACCTTGGGCCTCCAATGTCGTGCTTGTGGCTAAGAAGGACGGAAGTTTAAGGCTCTGTATAGATTACCGGAAGCTTAACGCGGTGACCGAACCAGACCGGTACCCCCTCCCACGCATTGAGGACATACTGCACGCGGCCAAGACCAGTGAGTATATGACCACTCTTGACCTTCGCTCAGGCTACCATCAGGTGAGCGTCTGCCCAGAGGATCAAGACAAGACTGCGTTTACGTCACCTCTTGGTACCTTTAGATTTAAGCGGATGCCGATGGGACTACGCAATTCAGGAGCCACTTTTCAGAGGATGATGGACCGGTTCCGTTCTAACCTAAAGGAAGTGGAACTCCTCGCATACCTTGACGATCTGATTTTGCTGTCACCTGGACCTTTCGAGAAGCACCTGGCTGACCTTGAGGCAGTCTTCGAACGACTAGCCATGTTCAAGTTAAGAGTCAACAGGGACAAGAGTTTCTTTGCAAGGGAATCTGTCAAATTCCTAGGCCACGTTATCGTGCCAGGCGGGATCCAAGTGGATCCAGACAAGACCGCGGCCGTTGACAACATGGCCGCCCCTCAAAACGTAAAACACTTAAAGTGTTTTTTACAGACGTCGAGTTGGTACCGACGCTTTATCAATAATTACGCGGAAATCGCGAGGCCCCTGACTAACCTCCTGAAGAAGTCGAATGCTTGGCGATGGGACGCTGAGCAACAGGAGGCGTTTGAACGCATCAAGTCTCTCCTCGTGTCCGCCCCCATTCTCTGTCAGGCGGATGAGTCGAAACCCTTCGTCCTTTGCACTGACAGCAGCGCTTATTGCCTCGGGGCTGTTCTAATGCAGGGGGAGGGACATGACGAGAGGCCCATTGAATACGCAAGTCGACTCCTCACTAGCGCCGAGAAGAACTACTCCACGACCGAGCGAGAGGCTCTCGCCGTCGTGTGGGCACTCGGTAAGTTCCGCGGTTATGTAGAAACCGCGAAGGTTACGGTAAGGACGGACCACCAGCCTTTGCGATGGCTGATGAGTCAAAGGTCACCTAGCGGCCGACTGGCCAGGTGGGCCCTCACCTTGCAAGAGTTCGACCTTAACATTGTATACACACCCGGTCGCGCGAACGTTGTTGCAGATACGCTGTCGCGACCCGTTTGTTCTGACGACCAGAACGAGTGTGACCTATGCATGACTGTCATCGACATGCCGAAGAGGAACAGCAGTGACATCCGCGGCAATCAGGTAATGGACCCAGAGGTCCGGAAAATTATTGAGGACATGGAGTCCGACGAACCCTCTAGGGGGAGACCATGGTCCGACCGCGGGTACACCATTTCCGACGGTATCCTCTACAGGTACAGCTTGGAGTCAGACGATGGAGAGGACTGCTGCTTAGTCGTGCCTGAGCATGAACGCAGGCAGGTCATGGCCGACTTCCACGATGCGCCAACAGCTGGCCATTACGGCGTGGAGCGCACGTTAAGCCGCGTTCGTGCAAGGTATTATTGGCCTGGCATGCGCACGTTCATCGCGAACTATATAAAAGAGTGCGTGCCCTGCCAGAGGTATAAAGCTGACAACCGCAAGCCAGCAGGACTGCTGCAGACTCCCGCTGTGTCACGACGATTCGAGGTAGTTTCCGTTGACCTGTTTGGTCCGCTCGTAGAAACGCCTAGAAAGAACAGGTGGGTACTGATCGCTGAAGATGTCTGCTCGCGCTGGGTGGAACTGTTTCCGTTAGAGAATGCCACCAGCGTCGAATGTGCTCAGACTCTCGCGAATGAGGTGTTCCTCAGGTATGGGGTACCACGTCGCCTTATCAGTGATAACGGCGTGCAATTCGTGAGCGAGGTTATGCAGCAGGTCTGCCACGTTCTGGGAATAAGCCAGTCGCTCACGCCCTTTTATCATCCCGAGGCCAACCCCATTGAAAGAAAGAACCGGGACCTCAAACCTCAATTGGCTATGCTCGTAGGCCACGACCATACCACTTGGGACGTGCATCTGGCAGCAATCAGGTTTGCTATGAACTCTGCGATTACCAGCAGTACAGGGTATTCGCCAGCTTTCCTCACTTTCGGGAGGGAGTTACGGGCTCCTTCCGACTCTGCGATAGACATGAGAGCTATCGTAGAACACGACAACTTCGTGCCCAGCATTACGCCTTACCTGAAGAAGATGGCTGCGACCCTGGACGAGGCCAGGGACACTCACGAGAAAGCGCAGGCCATTCAGAAGGAGAATGCTGACCAAAAGAGGAGGCCGTCACCACAGTACAAGGTAGGCGACCTAGTTTTATTGAAAACGCAGGGACCTAACGACGCTGGCCGCGGACAGACCGCGAAGTTCATCCCACGTCGTGACGGCCCATACAAAATCGGGAAGGTTATCAGCCCGACCACTTACGGTCTGGAAAACGTACAGACCGATAGGAACGTAGGGAAATATCACGTTTCGCACCTCACGCCTTTCGCCGGTCAGGTAGAGCCACCCATTCGGGAGAAACGCAGACGTGGTAGGCCGCGTAGGTACTTAGACTAGTCTAACCGCGAGGACACTTAGTTAGGCTAGAGGGGGAGGATATAGCACGGGTTTTTCTGTGCCTTCAGAAGGTAGGTACGATGTTGTTGCTACGCTGTGCCATACCCAGCATTACATTGTAGTCTTTGGTCATACCGCGCGCGCCCCCCCTTCTCCGCCGCCCGCGCACCTCGCTGCTAGCGGAGACGAAGCGACGCGGGCGACACGGAGAGAGAACCCCGATCGCAAACGGACACGGACGGAAGCAGGCGGGACCCATTTGAGTTTGAAAATATAATAAAAAAATGGTATGGGTCCCGCCTGCTTCCAACTTTTATTTAATTTTAAATGGCCTTGTTTTTAGCTTTTCAGTTTTTTTTAAACTATTTTTTTTTACCGCAGTCGGGTTTTTTTAATTACTTGTTTAAAGTCACTTCTTTAAATAATCTTATTTATTGGGCTAATAAACACCGTGTACAAAAATTAATACAAAAAATGGCTTCGCGACTGAGAGTCGCGGAGGATCGCTACTATACGTCCGTGTCCGTTTGCGATCGGGGTTCTCTCTACGTGTCGCCCGCGTCGCTTCGTCTCCGCTAGCAGCAAGGTGCGCGGGCGGCGGAGAAGGGGGGGCGCGCGCGGTATGACCAAAGACTACAATGTAATGCTGGGTATGGCACAGCGTAGCAACAACATCGTACCTACCTTCTGAAGGCACAGAAAAACCCGTGCTATATCCTCCCCCTCTAGCCTAACTAAGTGTCCTCGCGGTTAGACTAGTCTAAGTACCTACGCGGCCTACCACGTCTGCGTTTCTCCCGAATGGGTGGCTCTACCTGACCGGCGAAAGGCGTGAGGTGCGAAACGTGATATTTCCCTACGTTCCTATCGGTCTGTACGTTTTCCAGACCGTAAGTGGTCGGGCTGATAACCTTCCCGATTTTGTATGGGCCGTCACGACGTGGGATGAACTTCGCGGTCTGTCCGCGGCCAGCGTCGTTAGGTCCCTGCGTTTTCAATAAAACTAGGTCGCCTACCTTGTACTGTGGTGACGGCCTCCTCTTTTGGTCAGCATTCTCCTTCTGAATGGCCTGCGCTTTCTCGTGAGTGTCCCTGGCCTCGTCCAGGGTCGCAGCCATCTTCTTCAGGTAAGGCGTAATGCTGGGCACGAAGTTGTCGTGTTCTACGATAGCTCTCATGTCTATCGCAGAGTCGGAAGGAGCCCGTAACTCCCTCCCGAAAGTGAGGAAAGCTGGCGAATACCCTGTACTGCTGGTAATCGCAGAGTTCATAGCAAACCTGATTGCTGCCAGATGCACGTCCCAAGTGGTATGGTCGTGGCCTACGAGCATAGCCAATTGAGGTTTGAGGTCCCGGTTCTTTCTTTCAATGGGGTTGGCCTCGGGATGATAAAAGGGCGTGAGCGACTGGCTTATTCCCAGAACGTGGCAGACCTGCTGCATAACCTCGCTCACGAATTGCACGCCGTTATCACTGATAAGGCGACGTGGTACCCCATACCTGAGGAACACCTCATTCGCGAGAGTCTGAGCACATTCGACGCTGGTGGCATTCTCTAACGGAAACAGTTCCACCCAGCGCGAGCAGACATCTTCAGCGATCAGTACCCACCTGTTCTTTCTAGGCGTTTCTACGAGCGGACCAAACAGGTCAACGGAAACTACCTCGAATCGTCGTGACACAGCGGGAGTCTGCAGCAGTCCTGCTGGCTTGCGGTTGTCAGCTTTATACCTCTGGCAGGGCACGCACTCTTTTATATAGTTCGCGATGAACGTGCGCATGCCAGGCCAATAATACCTTGCACGAACGCGGCTTAACGTGCGCTCCACGCCGTAATGGCCAGCTGTTGGCGCATCGTGGAAGTCGGCCATGACCTGCCTGCGTTCATGCTCAGGCACGACTAAGCAGCAGTCCTCTCCATCGTCTGACTCCAAGCTGTACCTGTAGAGGATACCGTCGGAAATGGTGTACCCGCGGTCGGACCATGGTCTCCCCCTAGAGGGTTCGTCGGACTCCATGTCCTCAATAATTTTCCGGACCTCTGGGTCCATTACCTGATTGCCGCGGATGTCACTGCTGTTCCTCTTCGGCATGTCGATGACAGTCATGCATAGGTCACACTCGTTCTGGTCGTCAGAACAAACGGGTCGCGACAGCGTATCTGCAACAACGTTCGCGCGACCGGGTGTGTATACAATGTTAAGGTCGAACTCTTGCAAGGTGAGGGCCCACCTGGCCAGTCGGCCGCTAGGTGACCTTTGACTCATCAGCCATCGCAAAGGCTGGTGGTCCGTCCTTACCGTAACCTTCGCGGTTTCTACATAACCGCGGAACTTACCGAGTGCCCACACGACGGCGAGAGCCTCTCGCTCGGTCGTGGAGTAGTTCTTCTCGGCGCTAGTGAGGAGTCGACTTGCGTATTCAATGGGCCTCTCGTCATGTCCCTCCCCCTGCATTAGAACAGCCCCGAGGCAATAAGCGCTGCTGTCAGTGCAAAGGACGAAGGGTTTCGACTCATCCGCCTGACAGAGAATGGGGGCGGACACGAGGAGAGACTTGATGCGTTCAAACGCCTCCTGTTGCTCAGCGTCCCATCGCCAAGCATTCGACTTCTTCAGGAGGTTAGTCAGGGGCCTCGCGATTTCCGCGTAATTATTGATAAAGCGTCGGTACCAACTCGACGTCTGTAAAAAACACTTTAAGTGTTTTACGTTTTGAGGGGCGGCCATGTTGTCAACGGCCGCGGTCTTGTCTGGATCCACTTGGATCCCGCCTGGCACGATAACGTGGCCTAGGAATTTGACAGATTCCCTTGCAAAGAAACTCTTGTCCCTGTTGACTCTTAACTTGAACATGGCTAGTCGTTCGAAGACTGCCTCAAGGTCAGCCAGGTGCTTCTCGAAAGGTCCAGGTGACAGCAAAATCAGATCGTCAAGGTATGCGAGGAGTTCCACTTCCTTTAGGTTAGAACGGAACCGGTCCATCATCCTCTGAAAAGTGGCTCCTGAATTGCGTAGTCCCATCGGCATCAGCTTAAATCTAAAGGTACCAAGAGGTGACGTAAACGCAGTCTTGTCTTGATCCTCTGGGCAGACGCTCACCTGATGGTAGCCTGAGCGAAGGTCAAGAGTGGTCATATACTCACTGGTCTTGGCCGCGTGCAGTATGTCCTCAATGCGTGGGAGGGGGTACCGGTCTGGTTCGGTCACCGCGTTAAGCTTCCGGTAATCTATACAGAGCCTTAAACGTCCGTCCTTCTTAGCCACAAGCACGACATTGGAGGCCCAAGGTGACTCGCACTCTTCGATGACGTCATCTTGCAGCAGCTTATCAAGCTCCTTCTGCAAGGCCTCTTTCTTGTTTTGCGACATCCTGTACGGTGGACAAGCAATAGGTTCTTGTTGTGAGCTTACCTTTATACGATGTGTGGCGAACTCCGTCGCCGGTCCGTCACGTGCGAACTGCGGCGCACGGTTTTCTATAAAAGCGTCGAGTATATGCCGCTGCTCGGGGGTCAGTTTTGAACCTTCGTCTGAGCGTAACGACAGCTCAGTGGATGCGGTGCACAAGAGCTCCGCATCAGTAGGGTCAAGCGTATATGTGTAAACAAAATCATAACAATGTCCCGGACTGTCCGAGAATGACCAAGTGCGTCGGGCGGCGTCTATTACCATGCCGGCCCGCGCTAAAAAGTCTATGCCTAAAAGCGTTCTAATATTATTTCCAGGCAATACTAAAAACTGACAAAGTACCTTACGGCCTTGAATAATAATATTTACCTCGGCTGACAACAGGTCTCTCCACCCTTGTGTACCATCAGCCAGGCGTACGAAACGTTTAGTTTCGTTAAACCGGGCTCCTGAATCAACTAAAAGTCGGTGCAATAGAGGGCTCGCAATACAATGTGTAGCGCCGGTATCTACAATCGCCACGCCGTTACGGCCCATAACACTAATATTTACCATCGGGTGATGTTCGCGCGCACTCATATTCGTTAATTGAACGCACGAAGCGGTATCACTCGTACTAATGTTACTATCATCATGACAACAAAAATCTACATCAACAGTGTTGAAAGATGTTTTTTCGTCCGGTTTTGACAATGTTTTCGCGCAAACATCGCATTTCGATCTCACGACGCCCTGTTTACCACAACCATAACAACGTAACTCCTTAGGCGTAGAGTCGCTATTACTCAAAGACATACTATTACTACTCTTATTATTAGTCGCCTTATCACGATTACGACATTCGTCGCTAACATGCCCGAATAACTTGCAATAATTACAACGGGTCTGTTTTTGTTATTGCTACGCGGTGCCGACGACGCACTCGTGGTGGTCGAACTCGAATTCGATGTCGATGTTTTGGTTTGCGGGGTCGTATTACTATTACTAATAACAGAATTTGTTACCTTAAGCGCTTTATATGTATCCTCCGCGATCCTCACCTTATACAACAGATCATCTAAATTACGTACACAATCACGCGGCACTCGTTTCATTACGCGTCGGTGCAGTAATCCGTAACAAAAGTCTACCTGCACTACTTCGTCGAGTTTGTATGGTAATTTGGCAATTAATGCCCGCACTTTACACAAAAACACTTCCGCGCGTTCTTCCTCTTGTTGTTCCGCAGCGAAGATCTGCCGCAGGAGTTGATACGCGGGCTGCGCCACGCCGTAGGTCGCGCGGAGCCGCGCGATCGCTTCTGACCACGTAGCCGCCGACGCCTTGACGCCGCGCCACCATACTGCTGCTTCACCTTCCAGCAGCATCGGCAATCCTCGGAGGGCATGCTCGTCACTTACGGCAGCGCACTCCTTGTATACTTCGACGGCGTCCAGGAATGCTTCCAGGACCTCAGCGTCCTGGGAGGACCCGTCGAATCTCGCCGTGCATCGTGTGAAGTTGGCGTCGACACGCGACACGGCACCAGCAGCGGCACCTCCGCTGCTCGCGTTGGTGGTTGGAGAGACCCCGACTGGGGTGGAGGCCCTGAATTCGCCGTTGGAAGTCATCAGCGAGTTAATGAGGCTTCTATTGGCTTCCACTTGCGCACGCGTGATAGACTCGATCAGCGTGGATAGAAAGTCTGAAGGGAACTGGGGAGCTGGTTGCTGTGTCGACCTTGAGCCGGCGCTCGCGGTTTCATCTGCGTGGCCGCGCTCCACGACGCTCTCCTCCTCTTCAGTGAGCGTGACGTTATCCTCATCCTCTCCTCGTTGTTGACGGAGCGCTTCTCCTCTCCTCGTTGTCGGCATCTTCACGCTTAGTGATGACAACGGTAAGGTCGAATGTCCGTGCTTATTCCTAACAAGGTGAGTAGGTATACGTTCGGTCACGTAGGCACTGAATCACAGTTCGTAACGGTTCGAGCCACTAGTTGGGGCGCCAGTTTAAAGTCACTTCTTTAAATAATCTTATTTATTGGGCTAATAAACACCGTGTACAAAAATTAATACAAAAAATGGCTTCGCGACTGAGAGTCGCGGAGGATCGCTACTATACGTCCGTGTCCGTTTGCGATCGGGGTTCTCTCTCCGTGTCGCCCGCGTCGCACAGTGGTCTGAAAATCGAGCTCCATACTCATAGAAACTTAAAGTCAGGAATTTAAAAAAAAAAAATTGTAATGTCTCTGGTATACATCCCTATATATGATATTAACGTATGGATGGTAGTAGCAGCTCCACGCGTGAGAAAAAAAAGTTTTGTGTTTTTTTTGTATGGGAGAAAACACTTAAAAGTACATTTTTTTGAAATTGAATGGAACTGAAGGGCTGGTGCTCACACGACTTATTATACCATACAAGGCGATCAAGATGACATCCAATTCATACACCTTTGGGTGCCGCTTTGAGTGTAGCAAATTTTTTAACTTTTGAATTTACGGTATGTGATTTTTTAAATTTTTGACGTGGTTAAATGAAGTTGCCGATGGATTTACATATACTATCGTTAGTTAATAGCCTGCTAATGACTTTTATGATGAGAATAATTAAAGACGATATTGATTAAATACTTATATTTACAAAATTGCATTTTAAGGACTAAGTAACTAAAACTAAAACTCCACCGTTACTCTTTTAAAAAGTTTTACAATATTTTGCATACATTAATTATATAATAATAATATGTGTCGACGATGCACCTAAAATAAAATTACTATACCACAATAGGTAAAATAATTAAAAACGAAACCATGACATATAAATTAATTAATTTGCTGATAGATACATGGTGCTCACATATTTACAAACATGGTAAAAGTAGGTAAATGATTTTCATTTAAAATAATAAACAAAAAAAATAATTCAAGTTGTCAGGGTCAATGTCAGGGTGTGAGTTAAAGAAAAATAATTACAGAATGTAATGAATGTCAAAAAGAATAAATTTACAATAACTATGTTAGTATCACTTAGTTGCACTAAGTCTTTGTGCGTTCCGGTGGCACTTGTCCGCGAAAGCGGCGGAATAGCACATCCTGCGGCCAAAAGCTTTCTTCCATCACCAGGTGCAGGTAGCATGTTGGTATGCGCACCACAAACGCCTAATGACATGAGCATTAACCTCTATAGTACACATAAAATCTACTGCTAACAGAGAGTATCTTCGCCCTCATCAGAGTCCTCTAAATCCGAATCCATCATTGACGCACTAACATCGACAAATTCAACGTTCTCTTTGTCTACACCTGAATCGTCACTAATGAGAAGAAAGAAAGAAACAAATGAGTTACTTAGTTCTTGGAATGCACTTTTGTAAAAAAATTGTATTTAATTAATATTATTTTTTAATTATTCTCATCATAAAAGTCATTAGTAGGCTATAAACTAACGATATTATAAGTAAATCGATCAGCAACTTCATTTAAACACGTCAAATATTTGAAAAATAACATGTCGAAAATTCAAAATTTCAAAACTTTGCTACGCGCAAAGCGGCACCCAAAGGTGTATGAATTGGATGTCATCTTGATCGCCTTGTATGGTATAATAAGTCGTGTGAGCACCAGCCCTTCAGTTCCATTCAATTTCAAAAAAATGTACTTTAAGTGTTTTCTCCCATACAAAAAAAACACAAAACTTTTTTTTCTCACGCTTGGAGCTGCTACTACCATCCATACGTTAATATCACATATAGGGAGGTATACCAGAGACATTACAATTTTTTTTTTTTTAATTCCTGACTTTAAGTTTCTATGAGTATGGAGCTCGATTTTCAGACCACTGTGCGTCGCTTCGTCTCCGCTAGCAGCGAGGTGCGCGGGCGGCGGAGAAGGGGGGGCGCGCGCGGTATGACCAAAGACTACAATGTAATGCTGGGTATGGCACAGCGTAGCAACAACATCGTACCTACCTTCTGAAGGCACAGAAAAACCCGTGCTATACTTGTTTTTTATTTCCAGCTTTTTAGTTTACAAATTTGAAAGATTTCGCAGACGATTTACTTATGTATTAATTATTAGCTGACCCGTAAAGTCACTCAACAGGGAACAAGAAATAATTATTTTATTTAACGTGTTTTTTTTACGATTTGTCACTTCGAATTACTTTTAACCATATAAGTTGTATATATTTTTGTAATCACCGTTTAAAACCCTTAATTTTCATATTTCACTCGATGGTATTAGAAGAAAAAAAAAATCGAACTCCACAATATGGCACCCTAAATCCGCCATTTTACTTTGTTTTTTATTTTAATGTAGCCAGTGACACTCGCGCTACCAAGACAAATCTAAAGACGTATAATTTATCCAAATCCGTTCATTCGTTTAGAAGTTACGAGGGAACAAAGAAACGGACATACATACATACATACAGGTCAAACACATAACCCTCCTTTTGGGCTTCGCCGCAGTCGGGTACAAACACAGCAGTGGAGTGCTATCGGTTGAGTTGTATCTTCATCAAAACTAAAAGACTAGTAGCAAAAGTATGTAGGTACTAACTAGAGGGTTAGGACAATCTTTGTTAACACAAATTTGACCACTTCTGCCATTTTGTTGCACGTCTTGTTTTTCTGGTCTTCTACTCATCCGCCTTATCTTTTTCATTTTCTTCCGAGAAATAGGAGCTCCATCAATATCCTCATCACAGTGTCTTTTTTCAGCTACACTTTCCTAAAAGCAACAACTGGTAAAATATTTATTTACACATATTGTTCTACAAATCACTCGTGTTTCTAATTGTTTTACCTGAATATGAATAGTATTCAATTTCTCCATCTTTTGTGTGTGCTCTTCAGGTGACATTCTTACATAAGGTTGGCATATCCATGGTGGCAATATTAAATTGAATCCGATCCTGGATATATTTTCGTCATTCTCAAAATGAAGTTTTCCTTCATGATATGGTAAATACTTGTTTCTAACATTTGTACATACTCTTCTAAAGTCACCTAAATTTTGTGCTGTAGCCAGAATTTGTCTATCCTCATTGTTATCTTCAAATGAAAATCTATAAATACAACTTTATATTTTATACCACTGCATTGTAGCATAGAATGAATATTAGCTGTAGTTATTTGGACGATTGATTTACTCACATTTTATGAAAAATTTTAAATAAGTGTCCTCTTATGTAGGATGATGGGCAAGGATATTTTTCAACCAGGTGTAGATACTCTTGAACCATATCCCATGTTAATGGGTTAATTCCTTCAAATAAGGCAGGATTGGTAAGGTTACCTTCTGCACTCATTATCCCATCTACTTTAGTGTAATCTAAACATCTGTAGACATCTTCTAAACATTGAATGTTTCCATTTGCTAGCATGGGTATTGATATTGCTTCCCTGAAGATAAAAAAATCTGATTATTTCTATATTATTATAACTTAT
This sequence comes from Oligia fasciuncula, assembly GCA_963082905.1. Taxonomy (NCBI): domain Eukaryota; kingdom Metazoa; phylum Arthropoda; class Insecta; order Lepidoptera; family Noctuidae; genus Oligia; species Oligia fasciuncula. Next base: position 10,630,140 of record OY720393.1, on the reverse strand, counting down.
CTCGAAGTAACATTATTTCCTACAATACCAAATTATTTTATTATCTTAATCTTATGAATTCACCGTAAATATAGTATGAGATAGTAATAATAATAATTTATGTATTTGCCAAAAAAGATTGTACAAAAAACAACTTAAAAATAGTAAGCATTATCAAGGTTCTACTTCACTGTGTTTTTATTATCATATTATTTCAGTCATGAGGGCCAAAACCAAATGTGTGTGACACAACTTGGGACAAGTCACATGTCAGTGTTATATAAAATTTTATTCACAAAAATAATTTTTTAGGGTTCCGAAAGCCGACCCCCAAAATAGTTGAGAAAAGGCTAGATAGATAATGATGACATTTTTAAGGTTCCATAGATCCAAATGAAAAAATAGAACCATTATAGGATTGCTTGTGTCTGGTGGTCCGAACAAAACGGCGACAAATGCAATGAGTGAATTTAGAAGCGCAGCTGCCCTCATTAATGCTTATCAAGAACCTATCCGGACTGGGATAACATGCATAAAAAAAATTAAGCCTAACCTGTTTGCAGACTATATAGATGTACATAATATGAATCTGCAAAGGGTAGTGTTTATATGATTAGATTAGAGCCTAATCACCCTGATCTCAGAGACTTTCTGAGACTGACTGATAATATTTAACAGTAATGTATTTTATGTATACCTACACTATTTTACATGTGTATTTTTCTGTGTAGTATTTACTACATATTATACAATGCGGGGCTAACAAACTTTATGTACGTACGGCGACATATTAAACTATACATTTCCAGTATAAGCTGACTTCTCATTGTACGAAAAGCCTATACAATGCAAGGTCAGTTAAAATGTAGCCGTGTACACATGAAAAGAGCAAAAAAAAAATCGTTATTATTAAAAATAAAAAAGTACCACAAACAATCATGGGGATAATTTTTAAAGAAAGTAATTTCATATTAATTATCTAAATATTATTATCTCTTTAAACCGACTCCTGACGCAGGTTGTTGAAGCTGAAGCAAGGAACACCTGTTCAGGTGGAGATTCATAGACGACTCCGCCTTTGGAGTGTAAATGTGGTGCTGTTCCAAAAACGATGGGACACTTAATAATTATCATGTCCTGCATGTCCTGTCAGCTGCACGTTACAAGACCTGTGGACGCTGGTGATGACGCCAATCAAGTAGCCGAATTCTGGGCCGTGTCCATTTAGATTGCTATCGACACGCTAAGAAGATCTACAATGAATGCCCTTTTACCCCACATACCTTTTTTATTAAATTGATTTTGGCCTATACATATTTGTGCATTCTCCTAAAAATATTGAATAGTGAATTTAGTATGTGGGGATCACCATTGAGAGAAAAATAAGAATCCCACCAAAAACATTTTCATGTAAAATGTTGCCAAGACGAGACCACATATGGCTCGCACTGTCAAAAAGTTATCAGATCTCATGTAGAGCCAAGCTTCTGACTCTACACGCCCTAACTTCACAAACTCTACACCTTAGTCAAAATATGAGGCTTGGCCGTTTCGTTACTACAAGAACTATTGTATAACAGAAAAGTAATGAACAGTGAATAAATTTTTCACCTTACGCCCATGTGATGGTAGCGAAACGGCGGAAAAATTTTCAGAACTCCAGCATCAAAATTTGCGAAAGTCTCGTACAAACTTCTATCCCCTATTTTAAGGGGTTGGAGGGTAAAAGTTCCAAGTTTTAGAGTTTTTTTTTGTTGTTTGGGTACTATTACTAGCTTACATACCAAATTTCAGCTTTCTAGGACTTCAGGAAGACCCTTAGAATATTGATGATCATCAGTGAGTCAGTGAATCAGTGAGTCAGTGACGAAATCGAGGTATTAGATATCAATAAAATCTAAAGTATAAGAGCTATGCAATTGAAACTTTATAGGTTTAATAAGTCAACCACTGACAACATATCCCGAAAATTTTGTTTATCTGGTATAATCCAAACCCAAGTTATGAAGGTTTAAAAATACGACGAAGTGCTTCGAGAAAAGGTAGGTAGTGCCCTTGCGCTTCGCTTGGCTCGTCTTGGCGGGGGCACTCCCGTGCCCCCAGATTGAACATTTAAAAAAAATATTTGCAAACTGTAGGTACCCTGTGACATATCAAATTAAAGGGCTTACTTAACTGTGAGGGTCTAATTTTTTTTTATAATTTTAAAATAAACAGTTTTAAGGTGAATGGATAGTAGTTGACCGCGAAATTCATATTTTCTTACGTTTTTTGCAATTTGCAGGTCAGTGTCAGGTTGTATCTTGATCAAAATATGATTCGCGATTAATTATTATAATTCTCTAAATATGTACCTGTTATTGTCGCGAATCATATTTTGATCAAGATACAACCTGACACTGACCTACAAATTGCAAAAAACGTAAGAAAATTTGAATTTCGCGGTCTCAACTACCCATTCACCTTAAATATATTTCAGAAAAAAATTATCTCTGAAACTACCTTTATCTCTGAAACTACCGAGTCCAAAATTTGAATTGAAAAAAAATGCAGTTAATACATATAGATTACGGGAAAGCCTATAACAAGTCTAGGGTCTTAAAATAACATAGTAAATTTCTCAATATTGTGCATACAAACTTATATTTGCAGTTGGAATGTACAGGGACATGTTTTCGAACTGCAATGTTAAGTTTGTTCTTGGGATAAATTCATCCCTAATATGCAATCCATAATACATAATCGCCCACCTTACTGCCTTTATATGTTTCCAGCTAGCAATACCCGTCAATGGTCCTTTTTGTTCTCTTGTTCTTCCATGAACTGTAAGCATTTTACATCCTGCATCTTGCAACATGAGTGCATATTCCACCGACCTCTCTATGCTCTCAAATATCCGTACTTTACATGTTATTGGTACAGATACTGCTTCAGACATTGCTTGCACTGCAACAAGACAAGTTTACTTAGTAAGTTAACAATGGCGCCGATTCCCTTGTTCACAAACTAAACTAAATTTAAGTTCAGGCATCTTTTTCTTTCTATTTCATTAAGACAAGGACAGAAGGTAAATATTAGTTTAGTCCTATCAAATTAAGATACTCCATAGCAAGTTTAGACGTGATTAAAAACATGGCTACTAAAAATACGTCAATTTATGTTAGGCGCTGTCTAATTTGACAGGACTAAACTAATATTTATCTTCTGTCCTTTTCATAATGAAATAGAAAGAAAAAGATGTACTGAACTTAAAATTAGTTTAGTTTGTGAACAAGGGAATCGGCGCCAGTATTTATTTGTTTTTATTAATTTACATAGTTTAAGAGCGTAGACGGGCTGCGCGAGAATTGAGAAATAGGTATTTGAAGAAACTATTGCCGTCGCTCTGCGCCCTAGCAACCGGGCGGTAGAGTGCGATAGGGACAACTGCAGCTCAGAACGATTTTACCTAGAAAAAACCATGACCGATCGACGTTTCGTATTCCCCTGTTTTCTCCTCGAAACCTAAGCCGATTAAAATATTTTTGGTATGAAAATTTAAAGGAAGAATAGATGTATGCCCCTATCATTTGTTTTTATCTTAAAAACTTTTAAATTTTCTTTGGTAGTCATCTGATTACGTAGGTAAAAACGGGGATTTTTTTTAGGTTTTCGGAAAATCATATTTATTTTTGCGCCGTGTGGTGCCGGCCTAGAATTGCACCACCCCAACTCTTCTCGTGGGTGTCGTAAGAGGCGACTAAGGGACATACACCGGGGGGCGGGCAGCAGCGCCCCCTGCAGACTCTGCCCAGCGTGGGGATTATGGGCATTACCCTTTAATGATAAGACAAGCCAGAAAATGGCCCCCAGTTCCCGGCCGCCTCGCTATTTCTGGTCATGGTAGCGGCCATGGTAACGGCGGGGCAGGGGTGCTAAGAATCCCCGGGCTACATTAGGCTACCGATCACTACTTAACAATATGACCCTGGCTACGTTTAACGGACGCACTCTGAGGCTTGATTACCATTTAGCGCAGTTGGAAGTGGAGTTAGAGAACATTAAATGGCATGTTCTAGGGTTATTCGAAGTCCGTAGAGAGGGGGAGGACACCGTAACCTTAGACTCGGGCCATCTTCTCTACTTTCGCGAGGGTGATAAAACATCCCAGGGTGGCGTAGGTTTCCTCGTCAACAAGGCGCTCTCAAACAACGTCCAAGAAATCTCCAGTGTGTCGACCAGGGTAGCGTACCTGATCCTCCGGCTGTCCAAACGGTACAGCTTGAAGGTAATTCAGGTTTACGCACCGACCTCGGCGCACTCGGATGATGAAGTGGAGGATATGTATGAGGACATATCCAAAGCCTTACACAACACCACTAAGGCTCACTTCAACGTTGTAATGGGGGACTTTAACGGCAAGGTGGGAACCCGGACTGGCAACGAATCCCGAGTAGGCCCGCATGGTTATGAAGTTAGGAACCACAGGGGGCAAATGCTTGTCAACTTCCTTGAGAAGGTTCTTAATGAACTCCTTCTTTAAGAAGCCACCCCAGAGGAAGTGGACGTGGAGAAGTCCCGACACTGTGACTAAAAATGAGATCGACTTCATCATGACGGATAGCAAGCATATATTCAGAGATGTCTCAGTGATCAACAGGTTCAATACCGGATCTGATCACCGACTCCTCCGAGGCTCTCTGAATATCAATCTGAAGTTTGAAAGAAACCGTCTGATGAAGTCCCCGCTCCGACCTAACCCAATGCAAATCATGGCGGGCACCGAGAAGTTCCAGCAGCTTCTCGGGAATAGATTCGCTGCCTTGGATCCCACTGATGACGCTGACGAGACCCTACACAATCTGGTCGAAACTATGAGAGACGAGGGCATCAAGTTCTGTCAAAAGCAGCGTACTGGCAAGAAATCCAAACTCTCGGATGCGACTCTCGGGCTGATGGCAAAAAGACGGGAAACCACCCAAGCGACTTCGTCAGACAGGTCAGACCTGAACAAGCGAATTGCGAAGATGGTACGGCGCGACCTTCGGAGCTCCAACACACGCCTCATTGAAGAGTCAATAGAGCGGAACCGAGGTTCCAAAGTATTCACTCAGCAGCTTGGCAGGAGCCACCTGACGAAGCTTAAAACGCACGACGGGAGGACCGTTTTGTCGAAACCGGAGATCTTCACCGAGATAGAGGATTTCTATGGCCGATTATACGCTGCACATGCCCTTCGTCCCCAACGAGACGGCCAAGATTCCAGAGCCACCCTGACACGCCACTATACCGACGAACTGCCTGACATCAGTCAAGACGAGATCGTGCTAGCTCTGAGGCAACTTAAAAATGGAAAAGCCCCCGGTGAGGACGGAATAACATCAGAGCTTTTGAAAGCCGGAGGAGCCCCTGTTATACAGGAACTACAGAATCTCTTCAACACCGTCCTTCACAGTGGGAGAACTCCAAAGGCGTGGAGCGGGAGTTTGGTGGTGCTCTTTTTTAAGAAGGGAGATAAAACCCTCCTTAAAAATTACAGACCCATCTCGCTTCTGAGCCACGTCTATAAGCTGTTCTCACGGGTGGTCACGAACCGTCTCGCCAGGAGACTCGACGAGTTCCAGCCACCGGAACAGGCCGGGTTTCGCGGAGGATACGGCACTATAGATCACATACACACAGTGCGGCAGATTATACAGAAGTCCGAAGAGTATAATCAGCCCCTGTGTCTGGCCTTTGTGGACTATGAGAAGGCCTTTGACTCTGTCGAAACCTGGGCTGTTCTGGAATCCTTACAGCGATGCCAAGTAGACTGTCGTTATATCGAGGTGCTGAGATGTCTCTACGACGCCGCCACCATGTGTGTCCAAGTACAGGACCAGCAGTCCAAACCCATCCAACTGCGCAGAGGAGTGAGACAGGGGCATGTCATATCCCTGAAACTGTTCACGAGCGCGTTGGAAGATATGTTTAAGACGCTGGACTGGAAAGGTAAGGGCATTAACATAAACGGCGATTACATCTCACACCTGGCTGAAACGTGGACACTCACGATACGGCTGGTCCACCAGTTCAAAGTCGCTCAGCGAGCTATGGAAAGAGCTATGCTCGGAGTCTCTCTGAAGGATAGGATCCGTAACGAATGCATCCGACAGAGAACGAAAGTTATCGACATAGCTCAAAGAATTAGCAAGCTGAAGTGGCAGTGGGCCGGCCATATCTTGCGAAGAACCGACAACCGCTGGGGTAAACGAGTTCTTGAGTGGAGACCGCGACTTGGCAAACGTAGTGTGGGACGCCCTCCGGCCAGGTGGGATGACGATCTGCGAAAGACTGCAGGCAGATGCTGGATGCGTCAAGCTGAAGACAGGGCGCTATGGCGCTCATTAGGAGAGGCCTATGTCCAGCAGTGGACTGCTATAGGCTGATGATGATGATATTTATTTTTGTAATAATTTTTTGAAAAAAAAAATTACAGGGGCATGCCTTCAATAGACCTAGATTTTTATAAATAAATTACTCTAGAGCAGGGTTTCCCAATCTATGGGTCGCCTCGCGACCCACTGGTGAGTCGCGAACGAATTTTTTGTGGGCCCTGTCTGTAGAACGACGCACCAACCAACCGTGCCAACGGCCGGTCGGCGGGCGACTGACACTACTGACAGCTAGCTGCTAGCTAGACGGATTGCAAGCGCGGGCGCCGCGCGTGCTGAGCTGGCTACATATTAGTAATCTGTGGTGCTGAGGTGGGTGGTGAACGAACGCATTTTGTGTGAGTCCGAGCCGAGAGTTCCGAGAAGTCTTTTGCTTTACGAAGTTCATTTCGCGTTGTCGTGTTCGTTAGCGTGTAATCTTATTCGATAATTTGCGATATTTACGTTCGAAGATAATGGAAAAGTGGTTGAAACGTGTAACAAAAACTACCTCGCCTACCTTATTTGAAAACCCCCTTTATTCATATTGGTAACGGTTAAAGGACATGGACAAAAAAGTACATTCCATATACACATACATAGTCAATAATATTAAATATTAAAAAAAGAAAAATGAATTTATACGTAGTTTTTGACCTCTCTGAACTCGTCAGATTTTATTTCAAAATATTTAGTAATGCAAGATGAAGTACCATTTGTCAACGTCCGGTCGTGCGCCCTATTGGACCATAGAGAAAGATAAATATAATAATGGGCGTTCCATACCATGAATACTACTTGTAGACATGTGATATGGACGACAAAATGCTCTTATTAAGAACATTTTATTCATACGAAAATGTCTTCATTGGTATTTGTTGCATTTAATAAAATTATCTATTCTTAATGATCAACATTAAGAATAGATAATAGTTAAGTTAAGTAAGATAGTTTTTTTTATATGTCACAAAAAAAAAATATCCTAAAACGGAACGCATTTACTTGTTTGACAATGTGTCATTGTCTATGTCAATGTAATGTCATATTTGCATAATTGCAGATTCTTCCTTGTGTACTGTTTGTGTTTTTGCGATTATTTTCTATTTTTTAATATTTTTGACCCCTGCTTATTCCTACGGACTGATACCTTCTACCACTCGATTACCTTGCTATTAATACTGGACTCTGATTTGCATTACGTTTCGGATTTGTTTTGTGGATCAATATGAGGTGCATCAACTGCGGAATAGCCATGCAAAGGTTGCAGAGACATCTCATATCCTCGCTTTCTGCACACCATCAAACAAGACTTTCGCGTTGGATAACCAATTCTCAAACCCAGGTAAGAAGTTCGACTAGAAAAAACTTAACCTGATTTGTTTTTATATACAATTCTGGTATGCGAAATTAACTTACAGTGCATATTATTTTCAGTTTCCTCTGGATACAATTATTTGTCATCCATGCTTATTATTATTAAATACCGAAGCTGGTGAACACGAGAGACTACTGGGGCATAACATGGTTTGCCTTGGTTGTGGCAAATCTGTGAGGAAAATAAGACACCATAATGTCAGTATGGAGTGTCCATTGCTGGCTGTCCTAATATCACAAAATACTAATTATGTGGTAAGCATTTTGGTTTTCATTATTATAAATACCTATTTGTATAAATCTATAAAAAAAAACGAGTTTTGATAGTATGTATGTATGATTGTAATATCTGTGTTTATGTATTCCATCTTTAACATATACTTGCCTAAAGTAGGCATGTGTAACATAATAGGTACTGCTCATTTTAGAATAACATAATACTTGAAAAGATACCCTTGTTACCCAGTCACGTGACAATCTCCGAGATTATGCATTGTGTGCAATTCATCAATCGGACGTCGGCCAGATCTGGCTATTGTGACAGCAAGCACGTTCCACGCCTCAGTATTTTTTTTTTTTTTAATTTTGTTTATAGGAGTATTGCTTGCGTTCCAGGTTCTTTAGTTGAGTTGTTAAATATAGTACATCTGTGCCAAAAACCGTGAGTGCGTACCGGCATTACGAAATAAGTTATCTGTAGTTGAAAATCATTAAAAAAACAAATGACGCATGCTTAATTCGATACTCGCGTGATGTTAATGTTATTGTTTATCAAAACTTTAGAACAAAAATGGTATGTATTATATGTCATTCGATTTAGTATGAATGGGAGGTTAATAAAAAAATAGGGTCATCGCTTTCGATTTTGAAATAAAATTATTTTCTGTACGAGTCGTGTATGAGTGACAAGGGCGCCCCGCGGCCCGTCGAAAAAAATGTACTGGAACAATTAACATACTGATGACGTAACCTTGGGACGCGGGACACGTGACTGGGTACTAAAAATTATATAAACATAAGCATTTATCAGTGTTTATTCTGTGGTTTATTTTCAGCCCTCAAGAAACAACTATGTTTGCCATGTGTGTTGGATGCGAGCAAATAGACAGGCAGTGCATGACTCATCACGAGACATGCAGGAATTGGCTTCGGACAACAATGCAGCAGTCCCTAATGTTCAAGTTGTTAGCCCACCAGAACCACCACCGTTGCCGCCTGTTCAAAGAGGGCCACTACAAAGGGATAATAATACCATAACATTACCTAATTATAAGCGAGCTTCGATCACATCTGTTCATTGTATATTTCAACAATGCAGAAACAGAATGTTGCATTTGGTCCCGCAATTCATTAAAAGACTGCTTTTGCAAGAACATAGTTTCTATGTTCCTCGGAGTTGTAGAGTGTGTGAAACACACTTGTACAGCGATCAGTGGCATTTATTGCCTCAAATGAATGAGACACATTCTAGATTTAGTGCCATCCATATAGAAGACATAATTAATATTATGAAGTCAAAAGCTAATATTTTGAACTTTGAAAATGTCTCAGAAATGCCGAACCATTTTTGCCATTATTGGACGGGTCTTACAGTACCCCAGTTTTTAATTCTGTATAATCTTTTACCTCCTATAAATGTTAAGCAAACTAAACGCGCTTTAGCTATTTATTTAATAAAATTAAGAACAGGCGAGAGTAATAGACGCTTGGCAACTCTTTTTGATATACCTAGGTCAACATTGGAACTTATAATGAAAAAAGTTAGGTTGTGTCTCAATGAGAATTTCGTGCCTAATAATATTGGTATTGACCATATCACTCATAGGGAAATATCGGAGAGGAACTTGAGAGTTCCTCAAGCATTATTGGGTGATCCTGACGAGTCTATAACTGGAGATAGGCCTGCAATCGCAATATTTGATGGGACTTATATTTACTTGCAGAAAAGTGCAAACTATATGTTTCAAAAGAAGACATACAGTTTGCACAAATATGACAATTTGATAAAACCTTTTATGATTGTATCTTGCGACGGTCACATCATCGATGCTGTAGGGCCCTATGCTGCCACCCAAACTGATGCCGAAATTATGACGCACTTGTTTGAAAATGAAAATGGACCGTTCCGAAGACTTTTTAGAGAAAATGATATTTTTGTTTTAGATAGGGGCTTTAGGGATGCCATCCCTTTGCTTGAAAATTGTAATTATAGAGTATATAAACCTGAATCATTAGATGAAGGAGCAACCCAACTTACATTTGCACAAGCTAATAAAAGCCGTAAAGTGACACTATGCAGATGGGTTGTGGAAGTCGTGAACGGGAGGTTTAAGAGGGATTTTAAACTGTTTAGGCAAAGGTATTTTAACAATGCCTCAACACATTTAATGGTTGATTTCAGAATTGCTGGGGCTCTATTAAATAAATTCCATCCTGTCTTAAGGGATAGTCCTAACGCTGAAAATATAATCCAAAGAGCATTGCGTTATATGGATGAACCTAATCATCTGGGACAATTTATTAATGATAATAATATAAACAGAAGACGAGTTATGTTTACCCATATTGATGGTAACTTGCCTCAACTAAATAATTTCCCAGTTTTTACATACAATGATTTAATATTGTTTGCATTAGGCCCTTATCAGGTGAAACAAGCGCGTTCATACTTCGGTGAACATGTTAGGGATAATGGTATCTATGTTGTTGAAGTGTGTCCGGAACTGGAACACTCCCAAGAAATGATAGCACTGGTTGGTGGAAATAATCCTTATTTATTAAGAGGACGTATTAAGTCTCGTCATGTTTCCCAGAGAATTTACTTTTCTTATGTTTTATTTGACACTGAACATGATAGTGATTCGGTCTTGGAAGCTATTTTAGGGTACTATTGTAGTTGCCTTGTAGGGAACAGGACCGTTGGTTGTTGTTGTCATGTTATGACAATAATTTGGTACCTTGGTTGGGCAAGACACCAAAACAATATCCAAGCTCCAGCAGGATTTTTAGACAACATACTATTAACAATTCAAGAATATTAAAATATTCTAACAAAGGCTAATCTTTCTTGAAAACCATAATCACAATTGTAAAATAATAATAATAAATATGTGCTTGAATTTTTTTACATGTCTGGTTATGTTTAAAGCAGTTATTTATGTAATTACTGAAGCCCTATACTTACACTGTATCCAGGTTTGTGAAATAAGAACGCTCTGTTTTATCGAAGCTCGTTGATTGACCTCTCTCGGTCTCTTTATTAATACTATCGCTGCATTGCTGTAATGTATGTTATCTAGGTAGGCATTTAAGATATGATAAGTATAGCAAAATATTTTTATTTATTTTCTCTAATAAATAAATATATATTTTTTTTTTGTTTTATTTTGTGCTTCCCTTGTTTATTGTTAATTGAACTATTTAAAAAAATATTAGGGTAACCTGTAAAAATGTACTTTACAGAAAAACATTAGTTTCGAATATACTTTGATAATATTATTATGACTGCCTCGTTGGTCCAGTGGTCGCAAGCGCTACTGCTGAGCATGAGGTCCTGAGTTCGATTCCCAGGTCGAGCAAAGTGATATTGGGTTTATTCATCAGGAATTTCTCAGTAGCAGCCCGGAGTCAGGATTTGAGCCCGGTTGATGGCAACAGAGTCGCCCCCTAATACATGGTATTCAAAATAACTGGTGAAATGTGGGTGTACTATAGGTACACCTCTGCCCAACCCTTCGGGTAATACAGGCGCGTTGTTATGTAGTGTTTGTTATTATTGTCACATTTTTTTAGACTATTTCCCAGTTTAATAAATGTTAATCAATATGCAGTTTAAAAATCCTTCATTTAGGTGGCCATTACTTTGTTTAAATGCTTAATAATACTAAAACCATATACCTAAGTTATACCTAAACGTAATAATTCATAACTGTTCGCTATTTTAAAGCGCCTTTAAGTTTTTTAATAGCAAAATTATCATCTAACACCTTCTTGCTAGCGATGTTGTTTAAATATTTAATTAAACTGTTTTTGTCTAGTCTGTTGTAAAGACAAGTTCTCTGAGTTTTTTATTTATAGCAATTTAATGAGCCAATATTCACGAACATAAAACACCAAAAAACATTGGTGTACACCAAATTCAGTAACTATGCCGACGTCCTTACAAAAATTGGCCATGTCCTTTCCTAGAGGTGGGTCGCGAGTTTGGTAACTTGTTTTAGATATGTCGTAGGCCAGACAACTTTGGGAACCACTGCTCTAGAGGCATTATCCAGGAAGAGAATAGGGGAATACGTTTGTATGGAAAAAATGCAGCCCGTCTACGCTCTTAAGGAGTCTTCATAGTATTTTTTTCACTTTTTTTTGTTAAAATATAATGTTATTCTAATAATTAAAGAGGTAAAAAACGGAGGCATAAAAACTGTTTTGCCTTGCCTGATGCATATACTTAAGGCGCTGAATAGACCCAAATAGGCTTGTCTCCAACAATTTTTTAGCCAAATCTATACAGTTTGAGACAGCGGAAAAAATATATGTTAATCTTGAACATATTTCCTAAAACTTCGTTGTTTTCAAAACACGTTTTTGAAAAGTTTTCTCGATACAAAAAAATGGTAAACTAACCTCCTAAACTGATCTTCCAACAAAAAAATCTGAATTATTTACCAACGTACGTTGGTAAAATTTATAACAATAACGTATCATATCAAAATACAAAACTTGGTTGTCTAATATTTTTGACAACTCAACTTATTTTTAAGTAATTAATTATTTGGTGGTTTGTAAAAATGTACGAGCGTCGCGAAATCGCGCTTCTCTTTCTTATGTACGCAATCCGACAGTGATCGCTTAGGCGCGCTGCTAGACGGACGTATGTCGCTTTGCCTCGCAATCCGTTCATTTCATATTATCATCAAACAAAAATGTCGGAGGCCAGCAAAAAATCACTTCTATACTAACAAACCAATACGTCCCATGGAAGTAGTAATATAAGTAATTTTTATATTGACAAAACAGGTACACGAACAGAAAAAATGAAACTCTAAACAAATAGTTACTAGGCTATTTTGTACAACGCATTGCGTAAATTCATCGCTTATAACAAGGCTCGCTTGGTCGAGTGGTTTTTGCATAGATTCTGAATAGCGAGTTATCGGGTTCGAAACCAAGTTGAGTCTTATCAGGGAATTCGTATTGTTTTTTTAGTTTTATGATATTATCATTGTTTTTTTTTAGTCTTAGGATATTTTTATTGTTTTTTTTTTATTTATTTTGTATATTTTTAGAATAATTATTAAAGTTCTTTACAGTAAAAAGAGACGTTTGGCGAACAGTTCAGAAGCGAAGCAGACGCGCGAATCCACTTGCGCGACGAGACAGTTGCGCGACAAAGTTGAGGAAAATGAGATTTCTCCATAACATCACGCATGTATTCTTTCCAAGGGTTGGGCAGGAGTGTATAGTACACCCACAATTCACCAATGCTTCATCATGGATATCGTTTATGATTTTCGAAAGTTGTAAAGCCGATAGAAAAGTCGAAATTAAAATCCAAGATGGCGGCTGAAAAGATTTTTCAAATTTGTCATCATGGGTGTCGTTTTCATGGTTTTCGAGGGTGCTGAAGCCGATAATGAGGTCAAATTGAAAATCCAAGATGGCGGACGTGAAAAGTTTCAAATTTTTCATCATGGGTATCGTTTTCATGGTTTTCGAGGGTGCTGAAGCCGATAGTGAGGTCAAAATGAAAATCAAAGATGGCGGACGTGAAAAGTTTCAAATTTTTCATCATGGGTGTCGTTTTCATGGTTTTCGAGGGTGCTGAAGCCGATAGTAATGTCAAAATGAAAATTCAAGATGGCGGACGCGAAAATGTTCAAATTTTTCGTGATCGGTGTCGTTTTCGTGGTTTTCGAGGGCGCTGAAGTTGATAGTGGGGTCAAAATAAAAATCCAAGATGGCGGACGTGCAAAATTTCAAATTTTTCATCATAGGTGTCTTTCCCTGATAGACTCAACCAAGTCTTTTAATCTTATTGAAGCTTGCCCATATCTTGGACGGCTATTTGTGTTTTGAGCCACTTGACAAAATTTGATAAATTTTTAGCTCCGTTAGGCTTTTCTGCTGACGTAATCCGTCTAAAAACTTCCATTGTCGGCACGGTTGGCGCAGTGGTTAAGCGTTTCGCTACCATCACATGGGCGTAAGGTGAAAAATTTATTCACCGTTCATTACTTTTATGTTATACAATAGTTCTCGTAGTAACGAAACGGCCAAGCCACATATTTTGACTAAGGTGTAGAGTTTGTGAAGTTAGGGCGTGTAGAGTCAGAAGCTTGGCTCTACATGAGATCTGATAACATTTTGACAGTGCGAGCCATATATGGTCTCGTCTTGGCAACATTTTACATGAAAATGTTTTTAGTGGGATTTTATAGTTACTTATCAGTTTAAGTTATAGGTATTTATATTACTTATTAGGTAATAGGCTAGATTGTAATGTAAATAAAGTATCACCAACTGTGCTACCACAAGGCAAAAACGCCGAAAAAAACACGTTTGTTGTATGGGAGCCCCCCATAAATATTTATTTTATTTTGTTTTTAGTATTTGTTGTTATAGCGGCAACAGAAATACATCATCTGTGAAAATTTCAACTGTCTAGCTACCGCGGTTCTTGAGATACAGCCTGGCGACAGAAAGACGGCAAAAACGCCGAAAAAAACACGTTTTTTTGCGTTTTTTTGTATGGGAGCCCCCCTTAAATATTTGTTTTATTTTGTTTTTAGTATTTGTTGTTATAGCGGCAACAGAAATACATCATCTGTGAAAATTTCAACTGTCTAGCTACCGCGGTTCTTGAGATACAGCCTGGCGACAGAAAGACGGCAAAAACGCCGAAAAAAACACGTTTTTTTTTTTGCGTTTTTTTGTATGGGAGCCCCCCTTAAATATTTGTTTTATTTTGTTTTTAGTATTTGTTGTTATAGCGGCAACAGAAATACATCATCTGTGAAAATTTCAACTGTCTAGCTACCGCGGTTCTTGAGATACAGCCTGGCGACAGACAGACGGCAAAAACGCCGAAAAAAAAAACTTTGTTTTGTATGGGAGCCCCCCTTAAATATTAATTTTATTTTGTTTTTAGTATTTGTTGTTATAGCGGCAACAGAAATACATCATCTGTGAAAATTTCAACTGTCTAGCTACCGCGGTTCTTGAGATACAGCCTGGTGACAGACAGACGGACGGACGGACGGACAGCGAAGTCTTAGTAATAGGGTTCCGTTTTTACCCTTTGGGTACGGAACCCTAAAAAGGTTAAAAGTTGGACACCAAGCGACACTAAGTAGGTTATCCAATCTCCGCGCCGAACGGTTGATGAGAAACTGATGGTGGTGGATCTCCACCACCATCAGTTTCTCATCGTTCCGACCGACCGTATCCGACCGTAGAAATTGAGAATTTGAGAATTTGAGAATCTTTTCAGCCGCCATCTTGGATTTTCATTTCGACCTTTCTATCGGCTTTAAAACTTTCGAAAACCATAAACGATATCTATGATGAAGCATTGGTGAATTGTGGGTGTACTATATACTATATACACTCCTGCCCAACCCTTTGAAAGAATACACGCGTGATGTTATGGAAAAATCTCATTTCCTCAACTTTGTCGCATAACTGTCTCGTCGCGCAAGCGGATTCGTGCAAGTGTCTTTCGCGCAAGCGGATTCGTGAAAGTGTCTTTCGCGCAAGTGGATTCGCGCAAGTGTCCTTCGCGCAAATGTCTTTCGCGCAAGAGTATTTCGCGCAAACGACCATTCGCGCAAAAGTCCATTTGCGCAAAAGTCTATTCGCGCAAAAGTCCATTCGCGGAAATGTCTTTTGCGCAGGTGTCCCAGATCCGTTTCTGAACTGTTCGCCAAACGTGTCTTTTTATTGTAAAGAACATTAATAAATATGTATTCTAAAAATATACAAAATAAATAAAAAAAAAACAATGAAAATATTCTAAATATATACAAAATAAATTAAAAAAACAATGATAATATCCTAAAACTAAAAAAACCAATACAAATTCCCTGTTATGACTCAACTTGGTTTCGAACTCGATAACCCGCTATTCAGAATCTATGCAAAAACCATTAGACCAACCAAGCCTTGTTAAAAGCGATGAATTTACGCTATGCGTTGTACAAAATAGCCTATATGGAACTATTTGTTTAGAGTTTCATTTTTTCTGTTCGTGTACCTGTTTCGTCAATATTACATTATAAAAATTACTTACTTTACTACTTCCATGAGATGAATAATAATATACTAGAGCGCCATCTATTGGTTCATTGTTAATTATTATTAACCGCGTCACCGTGCCTGACTCGGTAGTTCACTGTATCACCGCCCTTTAAGAATGGCGCTAGGATATCGGAGAAATAGTGGGCGTGGCTAAAAATACCGAAACATCGGAACTCAATTTCGGGTGACAGCCCCTTAAGTTATTAGAGCCTGCATAGACTATAAGAAAGAAAAAGTACCTATTAGTACTCTGGAAACTGGAAATTACAACAACACTGTAACAAATAGGTGTAAAATAATATGGAATGTTACCAATATTCTTCAATAGTTCCCACTCTTCCTGAAGAAATGAACCATATCTACCTCTCTTAGCGATAGATTGAGGACATCCCAGATTTATGTCAATGGCATCACATTGTGATTCAACCAGTTTAGCTGCAGCAGCCATTGTTTCAGGGTTATTCCCACAGAACTGAAATGAGCAAAAGTACTTAAATAATAATTACAATTGTAAACAATGAATTGAAAGCGTTAACTGTAAGTAATTCCACACAAAAGTACTTTAGATTGATATAAGAAAACCATTTGACATACATTATAATTTTATTGATATAAACCATGCAAAGGAGTGTTACACCACAATGATATTCTATAAATTATGCTCTGTCTACAATAAAAAATAATTATAAAATATTAGGTGTATGTAGGGCTGCCATCACCTAAATTAGTGACCCTGGATAAAAACTTCAAAAACCCTGGATATTACGGTGAAATAAAAAAAAACCCAGGACTCCTTCGAAAAAAAAAATTACAAATAAAAACATTGTATCATATTTTTTGTCTTATTTATAGAATATCAATTTAAAACTCAACAATACAAATGAAACGCTTAATTTATTAATCAATTATACACTCTTCTCTATGTGAGTTATTCTGGTAAAAAAATAATTAGGAACTATAATATTGCTTTTTGTAATCAATGAAAATTAAAAAAAAAGTAAATAAAAGCAAATTATGAATCGTCACGAGCGCACACATTTACCGCGCGGCTAATTTTTTACCATGATTTTATTCTTTAATTTATTGCAAATCATTCAAAGTCTAATTTCCCCTAACACAGAACCCTGCCCGGACGCTCCCCGGACGCCCACCAAACTAGGACAAATCCGGGGAAACCCGGACGGATTGCAGCCCTAGTTGTATGTGACACAAATGGTTTAATGAGTATACTACTTTTTTACATACCAACCTGGACAATGAGCGGGCGATCCTCTTCACATGTTACCATATTATCTTTCCTATATTTAGGATCTTTGGTGAAGACAGTACTGTGAAACATAGGAGTATAGCACAAGGTTGCTCCATGTCTGCGGCAGAGAATACGCCAAGCTAGTTCACTAGCATCTACCATAGGAGCGACTACAAATCGTGGCTGCCCTATAGATTCAAACCAGTCATGAGTCATCTTTATACAATAAAATAAGGCAGTAAGACCTATTCTTTAAAATTAAATACGGAGAGTATTTCATCAATATATCGATATATCCTGGTTGCCCATTTAACATAACATAAGATACCAAATCTAATGCTGTTTAGCGCACGTGCAAATTAATTACACGTTGACAGACACTTGACTTGACAGTGACACTAGGTAATTTTTTTAAATTTTTTTTTGTTCCTTGTTTTGTTGACACCAGGTAACTTCCCCTGCGTTCCGAGTTGGGAAATAATCGATGTGAGCGTGCTTAAACCCGTACCGAATTAGCGTGAGCGCGATAACGACGTTCCGTGAATCGTCATAGATGACGTCATGACATGCGCCATCTTGCGATAACGCCGACCATGCCCTAGAATAATATCACCGTGAGCGCTGTCAAAAATGACAGTGTGTGTGTGAGGATGTGTCAGTGTGTGTTTTATTTTGATTTGCATCTTATCATAAAATTAAACTAAAGTGGCATTTTCGAAATTGTGCTTCTGGCTGATAGTCGCCACCTAACCAAAGAAGAAGAAATGTGGTGTTTATACAAAGAAATACTGTAATAATATCGTTTTTACATTGAGTAAGCACTGTGAGCGCGCTCACGGGCGTTCCGAATTGTTGACAGCTCCCAGCTGTCATAGTCGTGCTATCTAAATCGGAACGGATGTGAGATGATGTGAGCGCTGTGAGCGATTATAGCTAATTCGGAAAGCGCCCTTCTATTCTGTCTTTTTTTTTTTTTTTTTAATGGCCTGGTTGCTGGGACCTTATAGCCAAGTCTTTATTTGGTTTAATCATTGACATTTATTAGGTTCTTGAAACTTGAAAATCTTGAAATCATTTAGAAATTTTCTTCTCTAAATTACTTCAAAAGTGTTTTTATATAATAATAATAATATTCCACAACTATCACACAACGCCGTCTAGTCTCAAGCTAAGCAGAGCTTGTGTTATGAGTACTAGACAACTGATAAACATACTTATATATTTCTAAATACATACATATATAGATAAATTACACCCAGACACAGAACAAAAATGATCATGCTCATCACACAAACATTTGTCCTGGGTGGGAATCGAACCCACGACCTCCGGCATAGCAGTCATAGTCACTGACCACTAGACCAACAGGCCAGTCATAGTACAGATTCAGTATTTTAATGCTTTTTCGGTATATTTTATCGACATTTCCGAGCATGCATATAGTAGTAGTGCTTTTATAATACATCATATTGTTAATATCTGGTAAATTAATGTCATATTTATATTGTTTCCGAATATTTAGACACAGGAGAAGAAGATGACTATGCTGATTATTATCGAATCAAAGAATTTAATTTTAATTTTTTTATTCGTTTTATTCCAAAGAATAGGTAACATTTCTAATGTAAGAATAAATTCTTTCTCCGGGGCTAATGGTAGAGATGGGGACGTCGGGAGCGGCAAGGGAGTCGGCGCCGGCGTAGGCGGCGACATGTCGTGCGATGCGACTCCATCGCTGTCTAAGCAGTGACTGACATCAGACTGATAGCTAATAAACACACGTTCAGTCTGGCATCAGTCTGACCAGACTGACAAAAATTATTAGCAGCGTTTTACCTTACAATAAAACGCATATTAAATGCTTACCTTATTTGAAGCTTACTAGTTTGAGATAGGCCCCTCTCCGTTTTCCGCTTTGTTTACCTCTCTTTCTATATCCGCTACATCTATCTCGCTCGCACATCCCACCACCCCCACCAGGTGCCTCGAGTCATGGGAGCTCGGAGGCGTTCGTCATTGTGTCGAAAACACCAGGCAGAAATTAAATGTAAGCTTCAAATAAGGTAAGCATTTAATATGCGTTTTATTGTAAGGTAAAACGCTGCTATTAAATTCTTGACCGTTATTTGAAGCTTACTAGTTTGAGACGTGTTTGTTATCGCCTGGTGGGGTGGACGCCAATGTGAAGAATTTAGTAGCTGTGTAAATCGATCAAAATCCCTGTATACCTTAGCGGATTTTACCTAAATAGTTAAATTCCATAAGATATAATAATAGGTATATAGGTAGCTAGATAAAGATGTACCTAATTACTGATTAGGTATGGGTAATTTAGAAAAGAATTTGAACTACTTAGACTAGTTTAAGCAGGTAAGTAGGTATGTAATTGTGTAAGTATGGGATGTGCGAATAGAAACATGTTATATTTCTCCTTATCATCACATGTAAGGAGTATCTATAGGAAAAGCATAAGTAAGTACCTGTGTACTACGGGTTGTATGAAAAGGTAAATACCAATAAAACATATCTTTATAGGCTACAAAAGAGTAAGTATATTATAATCAAGCAAATAGTCATACAATATTGTGACAAAATACATAGGAATGTAAATATTACGGTACCATTATTAATGCATATTGTAATATGACATAAATAAAGCAGAAAAAATATCATCAAAGAAACAACGATGACAGAATGGACTATATAATCAAATAATTTTATAGCACAAATAGATAATTAGCAGATTTCTAAGAGTGCTACTATGGGTACTTATCAATTAATTGGATTAAACAACCTTGTAATGCTATTCCTGACGGAAGCTGGCATAACTTCACGTTTATAAAATCGCGAAAAGGTGTTGCTGGAACGCCAATTACCTCTGGCTAAAATCTCGTCTAAAGGATAGTTATTGTCCCAATTTTTTGAGGCTACTGCAGAACGTAAACTGCCGGCCGAAGAAAAAATACCAGCTTCTGACAGGACAGCCTTGACCCATCCAGCAATTACCGTGCGTGACGCGGCCTTGTTCTGACCTCTTATGTTTACAAACAAATTATTACATTTGGCTAATTTGCGTCTAGAATCTAAAACTGAAATCGTCTGTCGTATCCAGTAAACCGGGTCCAGATTCTTATTATTATTGGAAAGTAATTTCCACCCAGACTGCCTATACGTAGCACTATCTGTTTTCGAACCAAAGATAGGCCATAAAACAATAGAATCATTAGAGTCAGTAAGGTGGTCTCGATCTATGGCTAATAGTGTCAAGTCATGCACTCTTCTTCCAGAACACAAGAGCAAAAGTGTTGCTGTATGACTACACGTTGCAAAACTATTATTCTCGTTAACGTTTCTTTGCTCCAAGAAAGATGACAAAACATCTATATTCCAAATAGGAGGTTTAAGAGCTACAGGATTTTTTATGGAAATAGATTTCAATACGTTTTTAACCAGCGTATGTGCGCTTAACAGTCCAGCGTTCTCAACATTAGCTAAGGTGGCAACTACCGACTTATGTAGTAAAACTGTGTTGTATGACAATTTGTACACCAAGTGTAAGTCTGCAAGAAACCTAGCTACTATTGAGCCGGTAGGCTTACATGGATCAATGTTATGCTTTCGGGACCAATGGAGCCACCTATTCCAAGCTACTTTATACACCTTACGGGTAGATGGCCGCCATGCAGATCGTAACAACTCTAGCTGAGCTTCATTCCATCCCATTAAACTCCCTGACCACCCCCAACTCTCCATACTTCCAGTGTCATTTCTTGAACACGAGGTGGTGGGTGGCCCGTCGCTAGATCGATCAGGTTGCGGTTCAGTTTGTGGAGAGTGAAAGGAGCTGCTATCGCTCGAGTTTTCAGATCTGCGCGCCAGAATACGCGATCCCATCTGGGAACTACTACCAGGTAAACTCCGATCGCACAGTTGAGGTGGGAGAGCACCTTGGGAATTAGATAAGGTGGAGGAAAAACCCATGCCAGTGGGTAGTTCCACACTCGGGAGAACGCATTGTGATACAGAGCTTGATGGTCGTTCAGATCCAACGACACATAGTTGTGAACTACATGCGCTCTTTCTGATGCGAAGAGGTCGATCATGGGAGTTCCGAACTTCCTGAAAACCTTCTCTGTACACGCTGGTAGCAAATGCCACTCTGGTGGAATATTGTGACGCGACAGATGGTCTGCGTGGCTGTTGTATTTGCCGGGCATGTAAAAGGGAGCCAGGTGTATCTGATGTCTGTACAGGAGATCGAAAATTTGGCTTGTTATGTCCAGCAAAGGGAGAGACCTGGTTCCGCCCTCGTTTCTCAGGTAAGCCACGGCCGTGCGATTGTCGCACTGTACTAGTACTGTGGATCGATGCATGAGATCGCCATGAATCTGGAGAACCTTCAAGACGGCTATCATTTCTTTGGCATTGCAATGTAGGCTCTTTTCGTGATTGTCCCAAGTCCAAGACATCGACTTGCCGTCTAGCTGAGCACCCCAGGCTATATCGGACGCATCCGTGGTCAGAAAATGAGTTGGTGGCGCAAGGTGGATCGGCGAGCACAGGTGACAATTTTGCTGCCACCATGCCAGCTCCTCGTGGGCCTTTTTCGGGAGACAAAATTCCTTTATCGGGGGCGCATCGAGAAGAGAGTTTAGAAATAAAAGAAGATTTCGAAAATGGAGCCTGCCCTGGGGTATCACAAAACTCGCAAAGTTCATAAGACCAACCAGACTCTGTAGTTCTTTCAGGCAGGTCTTGCCTTTCTGGGCCATTGACGTTATTTTGTCCATCAGTCGGACAATTTTCTCGTCTGGTAAAGACTTTTTGTTTGTCCACGGGTCCCAATGAATCCCCAAAAAAATTATAGTCTTTTGAGGAATCACTACAGACTTTTCGTGGTTGACTTGCCAACCCAGATGTTGCAACCGGTCTAATAAAATTTGGACATGAGTCTGCAGAATGCGTCGATCCTGGTGTACAATCAGAAAATCGTCCAGATAAACAATTATCCGTATGCCTTGTTCCCTTAGTGTGCGAGCCACCCAATTGGTCAACGACGCAAAGACTCTCGGTGCTGTGCTGAGGCCAAAGGGAAGACAAGTCATTTGGAGTAATTCTCCGTCGTATACCAGACGCAAAAACCGCCTGTGACCTTGAGCTATTGGCAGGTTGAAGTAAGCCTGCGAGAGGTCCACTTTGCAGAGCCAATCGTTTAGTTGCAGGAATTCTGGCACTCTGAATACATTTATTAGCTTGAACGGTTCGGTTATGACATATTCGTTTAGTGCTCTTAGATTGAATATGGGCCGGTTCGAGCCATCGTTTTTGGGCACAAGGAACATTTTTGACAGAAAGCTTGGAGACCGCGGGGCATCCTCCAAGACTCCCTGCTCCTTCATTTGCGCGACTATTGCAGCCATGGATGTGGATTTCTCCGTGTGAAACATATTTGCCATCGCCAAGTTGGGGATGACTAGAGGGGGCTTTTGTCGAAAAGGTATGCGATACCCCTTTATTATTTTCAACAAAAATCTTGGAGCTCCCATTTTTCTCCAGCGCAAAAGGAATTCTGCTAACCGGCCCGCTTTGAAAGTCTTCGAGTCAATATTTGCGTTTTTTGTTGGAATTGTTTTCCAATGCATTTCCTGGGCGTTTTCGGTTTCCTTTACCTTGGTCAGAGGGTCTGTTGCCCTGACGACCACCTCGGGAACGAAAAGTTCCTCTTGAATTGTGAACCGTGCGACGGTCCGAGTTGTTCTGACCGTAACCCTGCGAGGGCCGGTTATTGTGACAGCAACCCTGCGAGGGTTGATAGTTTTGCTGACGAGAATGATGAGGCACTTGCGCGCAACATCCATGATTAGGACCCTGCGAGGGACCAGGATAAATGGCCGACCCCTGCGGGGGGTGGCGCGAAGTCTTGTAAGATCCTGTTTGCGAAACAGGTCCACTGTTAGACTTCAGGGGCAAAAAGGCTTTTTTGACCCCTCCTGCTTTCTCCAAAGCCGTGGTGAAAGCCTCTTGACTAAACAGATGTCTACTAGAAGGCGGCACTTTTCTCAAGGCAGATTTGACGAGAGGGTCACGCACCATGTTGGTAATGCCATCCCGACGCATTTGAATCACTTCGGCGCGGTGGCCGCAGACCATTTGCAATAAATCAGACGAAACTTTTGAATACTCACCTTTAGCAAACAAATCTAATAATTTTTCGTGCATACCTTCAACATTCAGCTGGTTCTGATCACGGGCCCAAGTCAACAACTCTCGCAGACTGCTCTGGAGTGCATCCCTTTGTTTTAATACACAAAAGGTTAGGGCAGCATAAGCCTTGTCTGCATAAGAGAGGTGTCGTAATGAGTCATAGGCTTTGACCTCTTCGTTGACCTCTAGATCCACGAAGCCAGGTGTATGGTTGTAAGATTTCTGAACCTCGGCGTAACGCACCTCACACCACTCGCTTTTCTCAAAGTATTGAATATCCTGAAGGGTTTTCAGGATATTTTCTGGTGCCTTGGGCACTGCTGGTTCTTTGAGTTTTGTTTCTATGCCAAAATCAAAGCTAAGTTGTGACTCACCATCTTCGTTATACAAAATACCACTGACACTGTCATCGATAATATCACCATCTAAAGCAGGGCACTGATCAATAGGGCCACAATTAACGTTAGAGCAATGACCGTTAAGTGCATCAACGTTGTCAGCGGAATTTTCATAACAAGTAATTTGTTTTCGCAAATCACTAACCTGTCGAGACAATTTATCCAATTGCTCATAATTTCGGCGGGTGCGCTTGCCTTTTTTGTTGCGATGCCGGCGTGAGCGCTTCCTCTTTTTGGACCTGGAGTCTGAAGAACTCGTGGAGGAGCTGCTGCTGGTACTCGAGCTGCTACTCCTGGACGAGCTGGGAGCTCGTGCCCGCCGTTGCCGAGTATACGAGGGCGCGGGCGGCGGCGGTGCGGATGCTGGGCCCGCACCGTCTTCCTCACCCACTTGTTTTTCGGAATTTGTTTTGTTAGGATCCATCCTAAAGAAAACACGGTAAGAATTTGCAGGGAAAATATTTCAAAACCTTAAGGTTTTTGCAAAATAAATTTACAAATACGTTACACTTTTAAAAATTTAAAACAAAACACCATAAGAGAGGACAACCTGCATTCTTTAGAATGCTCAAATTTTAAATCGAACGGTAAAACCGTTAAACAAAGGTAAAAAAGAAAAAACTTACGTGTACAGGATCTTATCAGTTCTTTGTTACTGATAAATTACCACACTTTTAAATTTATAAACCGTTATTTGTAAAAACTTATGTAGTACACAATTTTTGTTCCACTTTTTAATAAGAATATTTTAACGGAAATTCAAAAAATGATCACACTTTTCGAAAGTTGACTGTTCGCGGCGGAAAACAAGACGCCAATGACGAACGCCTCCGAGCTCCCATGACTCGAGGCACCTGGTGGGGGTGGTGGGATGTGCGAGCGAGATAGATGTAGCGGATATAGAAAGAGAGGTAAACAAAGCGGAAAACGGAGAGGGGCCTATCTCAAACTAGTAAGCTTCAAATAACGGTCAAGAATTTAATAAAATATTTAAATAATCATCATTCTGGACCATCAATCCATCAGTATACGTGTATACAATCAGTTTCCCGTCATTCTGACATCAATCATAGACTGAACTTACGCCAGAATGAACGTGTAACCTCCGTCTTATTACATTATCCAATTTTAAGCAATGCTAACTAGGAACATTCTAACTAGGAAATCGGAGCTAGTGATTACACTACACTAAATTGGATTCTAAATCGGACAGAGAGAGACGACGCATTCAGCGCATTGTCGGCGTCGCATTCGTGAAGAAGGATCGTACTAGGTTGCACGTTTCGAATTTTCTATCGATGGCGCCGTATTTATCAAAACAACAGAAGAAAATAATAATTTAATGTGGTTTAAAAATATGAAAAAATTAAAATAAATAATTTTGGTCGTTATTATTATAAAGACTAGCTGCGCCCCGCGGTTTCACCCGCATAAGTGTCGATCCCGTGGGAATTTCGGGATAAAAATTAGCCTATATGTTAATCCAGGGTGTCAGCTACCTCTATACAAAATTTTATATAAAAAAAAAGATTTATTTTTTGTAGTTTTTTGTATGTATGTACAGACGCCAGCACATCAAGTTACTACAATCTGTCAGATTTCTTTAATAGATTTTCGACTTTATTGCTAAAACATAAGGTTCAAGGTTGATTGGGAAAATCTGACAGTTTCGGGTAGGTTGACCTGCTGGCGTCCGTACATTTCTATTAATTTATTTAAGACTAGCAGCGCCCCGCGATTTCACCCGCATAAGTGTCGATCCTGAGGGAATATCGGGATAAAAACTATCCTATGTCCTTTCCCGGGATGGATCTATCTCTCTGCCATCGAAATCCGTTCAGTGGCTTAGGCATAAAAAGGTAACATATAGACAGACAGACAGAGTTTGGTACTTACTTTCGAATTTATGATATTATAGTATGGATAGTATATACAGGGTGTCCCAGAACTCAACGTCAAGCCGAAACGGGGTGACAGGATTGATTGTAAACATCATGAGAAAAATCAGAAAAAAATCTGTCCCATGCAGTTTGAAAATTATGGGCATTTAAGAATAATCTAAAAATTTGGTCAATCTGACACCATTTTTCGGTTATTGTGGTTAATTTTTATTATTTTTGTTCATTTAAACTTTGGAACCGTAACCCTAAATAATATTTATAAGAATCACGGTCAAAAATAATGACACAATTGCCCCAAGTTTCCTAGAATTAAGACTTTGTTAAACTATGAATTAAAAAATTTCAAAATTTGTCGACTTTGAAAGGCCCTCCTTTAAAAAAAATGTACTAGAGTGCCTTGGCAAGTGCCATTAAAAGTTGGCGCATTTAATTAGGATTGTAAAATGGTACAATACTTGTTAGTTTCATTCCAAAAAAAAGGACTAAAAAACTAAAAACCTCAAGTAACCCGATTTTTGCTAACCCATTTTACTCAGTTAAAATGTTTTTTATTCGCACAAGCTCTTGGAAGGTTCTTAATTTTACGGCAAAATGATGAGAGAGATGGATAGTGGACATGTTTGCCATGAGTGAGAGAGACAGACATACAAATACATACAATTTTTGTTCTAAAGTTTGGACAAACAATATCATTAACATCACGCGAGTATCGAATTACGCATGCGTCATCGCCGTCATTTGTTTTTTTAATGATTTTCAACTACAGATAACTTATTTCGTAATGCCAGTACGAACTCATGGCTTTTGGCACAGATGTACTACATTCAACAGCTCGACTAAAGAACCTGGAACGCAAGCAATTCGAGCCGAGCTGCGTGAACGAATTTCTCAAGCTGCTGAGGACATCAACTCTCGAGGATATGCCTACCTAATAAGTAAATCTTTTTTAAGAAGATGTAGGGTGTGTATTGGAGGCTGATGGTAAACAATTTGAACATTTGTTGTAATAAAAAATGTTATTTCCCTATCTGACTTTTATTCCAATAAACCTAAACTAAACTAGGTCAAGATTTTTCACTATTTTATTAATTTTACTTACTTTTGTTGTTTGTTGACTTTGGTAAAAGTGGCGTCACTATCTGTCTCTCTGACTCATGGCAGACATGTCCACTATCCATCTCTCTCATCATTTTGCCGTAAAATTAAGAACCTACCAAGAGCTTGTGCGAATAAAAAACATTTTAACTGAGTAAAATGGGTTAGCAAAAATCGGGTTACTTGAGGTTTTTAGTTTATTACTCGTTTTTTTTAGTATGAAACTAACAAGTATTGTACAGACGCCAGCACATCAAGTTACTACAATCTGTCAGATTTCTTTAATAGATTTTCGACTTTATTGCTAAAACATAAGGTTCAAGGTTGATTGGGAAAATCTGACAGTTTCGGGTAGGTTGACCTGCTGGCGTCCGTACCATTTTACAATCCTGATTAAATGCGCCAATTTTTAATGGCACTTGCCAAGGCACTCTAGTACATTTTTTTTAAAGGAAGGCCTTTCAAATTCGACAAAATTTTGAAAATTCATAGTTTAACAAAGTCTTAATTCTAGGAAACTTGGGGCAATTGTGTCATTATTTTTGACTGTGATTCTTAGAAATATTATTTAGGGTTACGATTCCAAAGTTTAAATGAACAAAAATAATAAAAATTAGCCACAATAACCGAAAAATGGTTACAGATCGACCAAATTTTTAGATTTTTCTTAAATGCCCATAATTTTTAAACTGCATGGGATAGATTTTTTTTTTATTTTTCTCATCGTGTTTACAATCAATCCTGTCTGTCACCCCGTTTCAGCTTGACGTTGAGTTCTGGGACACCCTGTATATACTCGTAGCACATGGATTTTTTTTTCTGTGGGCAATGCTGTCGTTTCCGATACAGTCGCCATGTTGTATGTAGCATTTATATAAAAAAAACTGGCCAAGTGCGAGTCGGACTTGCACACGGAGGGTTCCGTACCACAAGGCAGAAACACCGAAAAAACACGTTTCTTGTATGGGAGCCCCCCTTAAATATTTATTTTATTTTGTTTTTAGTATGTGTTGTCTTAAGAGCCTATACTACCTCAGCTAAAATTCACTCTTTATCTCGCTCGCATGATACTGCTCGCGGACTGTGTGAAAGCGAGACAGAGTGCGGTGCTGGGCGGGAGGCAGCGCCAATAGTTTAGGTATTTGCTTTTTACGGTGAAAATAAAGGTAATTCAAAAAAACTAACTAACATAAGACCTGCTTTATAGTTAGTTCAGTTAGTATGCAAAGTTTCATGATCTAATTTGAAGTATTTTTGAATACCAGCGGTTTATTGTTCGGTTTGGAGGTAACTTTGGAATTTTTTTCTATCGAGAAAATTTTATGGAATCGTGTTTTCGTCTAACATAAGACCTTACATTAATCCTCAACTTTAGCATATATTTATTTCAAAATTAATGCTGCGGAATTTTCGACATAATGGAGGATCATGCTAAGCCATTTGAGGTAGTATAGGCTCTTAACGGCAACAGAAATACATAATTTGTGAATATTTCAACTGTCTAGCTATAGCGGTTCTTGAGATACAGCCTGGTGACAGACAGACGGACGGACCTCTTACCCTTTGGGTACGGAACCCTAAAATACTCTTTGGTAGCATTCGTGCGCGCGGTCTACTCGTCCACCTTGCTCAAAGCGCGGACCACAGAACATTAATACTGGCGCGGACGCCGACTAGTCGTTCTAAATCGTAGCGCCGTGATTACACTATCCTAGATTGGATCCAATTTAGGAAGTAGAAAATTGGATCCAATCTGTTCTAACTGCGATTACATCTGCCGATTTCCTAGTTAAGCCGCGATTACATTACCCAATTTTAAGGAATGCTAACTAGGAAATCGGCAGATGTAATCGCAGTTAGCACAGATTGGATCCAATTTAGTGGAAATTGGAGGTCCAATCTTTCTACTTCCTAAATTGGATCCAATCTAGGATAGTGTAATCACGGCGCTAGCATTCCTTAAAATTGGATAATGTAATCGCGCCTTAATAAACTGGATCCAATCTGTTCTAACTGCGATTACATCTGCCGATTTCCTAGTTAGCATTCCTTAAAATTGGATAATGTAATAGCGCCTTTAAGGAATAAAGAGCTTTGAATTGACGTTTGTGGAGTCACACCATAGATTCTATGGTGTGACTCACGAGTACATTGTGTGACTCCACAAACCAGTGTTGCCAAATCGTTCCTTTTGGAACATTTTGCGTTCTATTTTAAGGTCATGCGTTCTCTTTGCGTTCCCATTTTTTGTGCGTTCTTTTCGTTCCTTTTTGTATAAGTACTACTTCACCTCTAGCGATGAAGCCGTGCCGCCGCCGCCGGCGCCGTCACCATGGTATAGAAAAGTTTTAAGTCATAAGTCTGTGTACTGAAGACTAGGCTGTAAGTACTTAGAATCCTTTGCCTAACCAGAAAGGGTGGATCAAACAAAACTTAAGGCGAAAGCGCCAGGGTAGCCCGCGAAATTCAATTTTTTTTAGGTTTTTTGCAATAGGCTGGTCAGTACTAAGTTGTATGTTGATTAAAATATGATTCGCGGTCGTAACAAATACGTATTTACAGAATTATAATCATTTAAGTCATCAACACAACTCTCTAAGACCATGTAATCCCCAAATGTCAAGATTTCATGAAATAGTCATTCTTGGGGATTACATGGTCTTAGAGAGTTGTGTTGATGACTTTAATGATTATAATTCTGTAAATACATATTTGTTACGACCGCGAATCATATTTTAATCAACGTACAGCTTAATACTGACCAGCAAATTGCAAAAAACTTAAGAAAATTTGAATTTCGCGGTCCACCTTAGAGCTTCCCCCTTAAAACCCAAACATTGATTACCAAAGAGTAAAGTAACTATAGAGGAAATTGATTACTCTTTTCGTAGGAAATAAATTATATACAGACACTTTAACAGCCCTTATGCACGCCAGTGACGGCATAAATCTTCAAAGAGGTACGTATAAGAAAATATGAACCTACACAAAATTTTCTACAAAAGAAAATTTCTTATAAAAATAAGCAGTATCTAAGCTGTATTTTGTGGCTGTAGTATAATTATATTATGGCTCTAGGAAAGGTGTTTTTTTTTAATAATTAATTTGATTGAGGCTGTCATCAAGCAATTTTTTTTTTTTACAAATTTTTCATTTGCGTTCCCTCACCGCTAATTTCGTTCCTTTTTAGACATCCCAGCGTTCTAAATCTTCAATCACTACTGGCAACACTGCCACAAACGTCAATTTCTTCCGCCGCTACTCAAGTACTAACCGGCTTCGTTTTATTTTTATATAAAATAAAATGTCGTTTTCATTAGTTATTCCTCAACTTATTAAAATTGTGTTAAGATTAAGATAGCCCTGCTGTCAGCTTAAGTAAAAAAAGTGGTGTATGCAATACGTAATGAATTACTGAGAGTATAACTGCGTCGAAAAACAA
Organism: Oligia fasciuncula; assembly: GCA_963082905.1. Classification (NCBI taxonomy): domain Eukaryota; kingdom Metazoa; phylum Arthropoda; class Insecta; order Lepidoptera; family Noctuidae; genus Oligia; species Oligia fasciuncula. The sequence continues at coordinate 10,599,811 of OY720393.1, read as the reverse complement.
TTTCTATTTTTGCAGGATTTGGCATTGCAATTAGTTTTATTAGTTGAATAATTGGAATAAACAACCTAAAACCTACTTTGACACAAGCTCCACAAAAAACTACAGAAATGGCTCACGATATCATGGTATTTTAGTTATTTATATCATTCACTTTAAAACTTAGGTACATTTTATTCCATGTGTCTTGATTATCTTTCTATGTATTAATATTTTTGTTTCAGAGCCAGTTTTACACAAGTCTTAATTTACCGCTTCAAGAAAAAGTAGACGAATTGACACGAATTATAGACCAGTCCACTCCCAACAAAGATCTTCAAACTTTGTTTCCTCAATTGATAAGTAACATATTCTCAAATACTTTCAACAATGGCTGGGGACTGCGGACAGTTACTGGTGATAACAAAAAGCAAGCATTTGAAGCTTTGATTGGTTTCTTTGAACCATTAGGACCAATGTTTCGTCTATGTTATAAACTTTTATCTGACCCACAGTTAAAATATAACCTACCTCTAAATGCCTTACCTGTAAGTATCCATTTAACCTTATGTTGTATAAGCATAGCTTTACCTTCAATCACACTCTGTGGCTGTTGTCATTTAGTCACAAGCCCCTTAAATCTGATTTTTTAATATAAATTATATATTATAATATTTATTTGCATAAAAAGATGGTAAAAGTAGAACAAAACATGTTTCGCCAATATAATAATAAGCATGCAAATTTTTCAGTATGTAACCGACATTAACATTGTTTCTCAATGAAATCCTTAACACTATAAAAACTATTAACAGATATAACTTAGTATTTAAATTTTTGAGATCATTTGGTAACTTATTATATAAACGTACACGCAAGGCACCTTTTATTATATTTAGTTAGCCTTGGAATCTCACTTAGTAAGAGCCTGTTGGGGTCTTGTCGGTTTCGAACATTAATATCATCTGCTTTCACAAATAAATTTTGATGCTTTCTGACAAATATACATATCTCATAGAAAAAAAGAATATAAAGAGATGGTAATAAACCAAGTTTTTTGAATACATATCTACATGATTCGTCTGGTTGGAGCCCGTAAATTGCTCTAATACATTTTTTTTTGAGTTTCTTGCTGGTTCTTCTCCATAGGAAACAACCAATTGGAACCGTGCACCTAGCTTCTGACGTTTCATAAGTGCCCATGTAGGCTTATGTGAAATAAAATATTTTGATTTTGAGTAATGGAATTGATATACAGGGTGAATTTTTCAAGTGGTTGTGGATGGCCAAATCCGAAACTATGAGGAATAGCGAAAAGTACTCAAAGGAGTTGCAGGCTCGATTTTGATGAAAACTAAAACTGCATCATTGGATTTTTGAAAAATCAATCTTTCTAGCCAGGAATCGAACCCGTTGATTTTGATAAAAAAACACACACTGTATTATTACACCACTTGATAGTGTCCCTAATAACCTGATCAAATTCTGGGAAGTAATGATATACGCCATACTTGGGCAAACGTCATCTAAAACAATTTTAAATTTCAAGTTTTTTTCATTAGTAGTTCTTGAGATATCCAGTTGTGACAGACTGACAGACAGACTGAGTCTCACCATAATACCATTTTGGTACGGAACCCTAAAAATCGGCCCTATTCCTGGCAGCTGCTTAATTTTGATCAGAACAAATATGAATAATCATAAACATTGTTTGTTGTAGGTATGTTTAGAATATAATAAAAGTTGATATTATTCAAATAAACAAATAACGAAATTCTAAAAGTGTTTGTGAGTTGAGGTATTATTAAAATCTACATTGAAAGGGACATACAGGATAATTTTTTATGCATTGCGCAAATTTTCACAGGATGTTCTACTCATGAATATGAACAACTTTCACTATGGGTTCAACTCTGAAATCACGAAAAAAAAATCAGCTGTTTCATACATTTTGGTCGAGTAGGTATTGAACTTTTGTATGAAACAGCTGATTTTTTTTCCTGTATAACTGACCCGGCAAACATTGTTTTGCCATATAAATTATTTCTAGCTGCCCGGCGCTATCGTTCGCGTGGTGTCCTACACCTTACCCTACCCCACCCCTACACTACTCCTACCCTACTCCTACACTACTCCTACACTACTCCTACACTACTCCTACCCTACTCCTACCCTACTTCTACCCTACCTACCTTCTCCTGGTTCTAAGCTACCTCCCCACCAATTTTCAGCCAAATCGGTTTAGCCGTTCTTGAGTTATAAATAGTGTAACTAACACGACTTTTATATTTATAGATTATAATGATTATCATTACTTTTTTAAATAACACAGACAAGTATCAGAGTTAATAATACACATAATAATGTTTAAAAGATCACAATATGTTTTCTTTAGTACTATATCGTCCCAATAGATGTCGTTACTTGTTTCCACTTATTGCAATAAAAAGTTGTTATAGAATGGTTTAAATTGATTATATCTTTTGATAGACTGAAGCGATGAAACAAAAACTAATCACTACTCCGAGTTCTACACTATATTTGAGTATAAAAATGAACCATATTGGTTTGGTACTTTTTACGTTGAACCTGTTCAAATGAAAAATCTGTCACATCCAAACGGACAAACCGACAAAAATTCCAAAAATTGATGAAATGGCATCTGTTGGTTATCCTTTAACACCCCACCTATTTTTTTTTTATAATTTCAAATTTCAATGTACAGAAACGCCTCGTCTACAGATTTATTATATGTATAGATAAAGGCGCGTTTCCATTATGCAAGTGATTGCATACATGTATGATGAAATTATATGAAACCTAATTGCATACAAGTTGCAACTTGTTTGCAAGTTGTTGTTTCCACTATACAATTTGCATGCAACTTGCAACTAGTATGCAAATCACTTGCATAATGGAAACGCGCCTTAATATACGCTAGTGATTGACTAAATCGGAAAGTTATCGATTCTTCCATTCAAATTGTATTTAAAAAAAAATAAGGTCATGAAAATAAAATAAATAAAAACTATATGTCCAGAACATATTATATTAAAAATCAATAAAATGTAAGTAGCTAAAAAAAATTATTGAAGTAAATAAAAAAATATTAACATTAAATATTTTACATCTTCTCAAGGGTCTACCAACCGGATTGAAACGTCATCTTTTCAGGTCTTCTATAAACCGGGTTAAAACGGTTGACAAATTAACTATAATAGCAATATATTCGTTGGGCAATCGACATTGTTGTCGATAGCCTACGTTGCTTGGTGGATTCACAACCACATCACTATCTCGCCGCAATACACAGCGGCTGTACCGTACCGCAATACCATGCGACGCTCCGCAAAAATAATGCGGGCCACTCACGATCAAGTTCACCGTCAAGTTTACAGCCAATTTAAAGCCGCGTCCCATTGACATAATAATATATATTACTAGCGTAAGGACCGGGCTAACCGCGCGACTAAATGGCACCAACGCGCTGGCCCTAAAATGACGGTTTTAGGGCCAACGCGACTCAGTTGACAGTGGTGCGCGCGAAGGAGAGAACGTGTATTTGCCTGTCATAAAAATGCCTAGTTGCGTGGTAAAAGGCTGCAAAAATTACGATACAAAAATTAAAAAGAAACATGGGATGTCGTATCATCGGAATGTAACCTTACATTATTTTTGTTGCAATTAAATGATTAAATAAACACATTTTTATCTACAGCGACAATTATTTTACAATGGCGGCCATTGTGTGGCCAATGGCTCCTCGAAGTGAACAAAGTAACCTTGTACGGACGTAATTTTTTTATTTCTGTTTTATTTTTGTCTTATGAACGTAGTGTAAGTAATTTTGAATTTTGGTACCAAATTATGAGAAGACATAGGTATAAACGATTTTTATACAATATGCGATAGCAAATACGATACAAATAATATTTAAATTACAGATTTCCAAACTAAGGAGAAGGCTTTTTAACTTCATGACAACAATGTCAATGAATCAAAATAGGTAATAATATAAGAAAACCAAACAGTATTTTATTGCAAAATGTGCAATATGCAGTCTATTTGCTGCAAAAACTAGCTAGGTTTTTTTTTGTAATATTACTAAATTTTGATTTCGCCTGTCTGAAATCTGATATATTGAGAATCTTATATTTTCAGAATCTGGTATTCTGAGTTTAAAGGATATCGGCATGCAACTGACTTATACTGACTGACGACAAAATGTGATCAAAAAACATTTAAGTAAGTACGCACGTACAAGGTTACGTCGTCGACCTATGCAACGCTGCACTCACGTAGTTCGTATGATTTATGACAGATGGCGTTACTTTTGCGTGTATGAAGGACGTCTATGTAAAATGTTCAGATGGGCGTATCCTTACTTTTGAAATCATTGCCGCGTCCAGTAAACTTGACGGTGTATGGCTATGGGTATGCATGATAAGTCGACTTCGTCGATCGTTTTGTAATTTTTACATTGTTTGGTCAGTCACTTAGCGACATACTTAGGTAATTTTGAAATGTATGCGCTGTACCAACGGGTTACGTTTTAATCCGAGTAAGAAGTCACAACACAAACGAACTTTGTTTAATTTTTGAATTACAATTTTGTGAATAATAAAAACCGGCCAAGTGCGTGTCGGGCCACGCACAATGTAGGGTTCCGTAGTTCTGCGATTCTATCTACGATTCTGTTGTTCTTTATTCTGAATATAATTATGTACTTAATGGTAAAGATATTAGGAGTTTATGGTTATAATAACAATATATGTGTCCAGAGTAAAACAAAACTCTAACACATAACGTAACCACGGAGGTCATAACATGCAAGAAAATCTTAACACCGCGATCTACAAAAGTGACGTCACGGTACAACGCCATCTGTTATCGAATAGCGATACGAAACACAACAAAATATTGGTTTTCGAAGATAATTATTTAAACAGATTCGACATTAACTAATACCACTTTCTTCCTTGTAAAGCTAAAAAATAAGAGTACGATTGCTGCCAAGTTATTTGAAATAATAACTTACTTGAAATATATTTTTCAAATTTAAAGTCGATTTTTGTTATTATAACCCTTAACTCCTAATGTCTTTACCATTACTTATATTCAAAACAAAGAACCAAAAAATCGTACTATATTGTGATAACGGGCTACTACGGAACCCTACACTGTGCGTGGCCCGACACGCACTTGGCCGGTTTTTTACAATTTCTATGGGTATTTCAATTTCAGCTGGACTTACAGATGACTTTGGAAAGAGGAAGATGTCCACAGTTTTACTCTGATATGCTTGTTACGGACCCGCAAACTCTTAATGTGGTGGCTCTAGCACTCAGTATCCTTTAAAAGAGTACTATACAAAAGAGTTTTACACGGAATTCAAGCAGGGTTGCATGTGCATCCAGCTCAATGGATTCCACTACTTTTCATGTTATAATAATTGTATGTGAGGAAATTTTGCCTTATTCAATAGATCGGAATTGTTTCATAGTATTGATATTCTCTTGACATGAGTCTATAATTGTCTGTAGATAAGTGAAATACTGAGAGGAAAGTGATTGATGAGGAAAGTTCTCATTGACCATTGCACAACTTTCTTTAATCCTTCCTTAATCTATAATAATGATTTCCGAAAGTCAGAGTACATATTCCAAGCATTCTGCACAAATGACATATAAGTATTTTCTTACATAATGTTTAATCAGATCCATTTGATTATTACATCATCAATTTTGCCCTGCATCTTGTGAGCAACAGCCAACAAACAAGTTCTTGGGAAAACTGGAGCAGTGCTTATTTCGCTCTAGCATGTGATTATCTCATGCACTTCCTGCCTGCGGATCCTAACATATCTGTGTTGCCACATATACCCAACTACACTGGAAAAGTGCCCATGGCTGCACCTTTACAAACAGCTAATAGGTAGGTACTCTTCTTTTTTTATTTTAAGTCTGACTTTAAACGCACATTAGATAATTGTTCGCGCCAGACCGCGACTTCACTGTTGTGCTATTAACCACAGAAGTTTAAATACTTACATTCAGAAAACAATAAAACGAGATTTCTCATATCAAGATGTATCAATCATTAATAGGTGTTACATTTAATTTCCAGGCCCCTGTATTCTCCATCTCTGCTGCTAATACCGGACCTATCTGGCTCCAGCATGAGCAATCAACATACATCACAAAATCAGTCACGCAATGAGGTTTGGCGCTCTGAAACAGTGCTACAAGCGTTCATTGATATTTGGATGAGTGTAGAGCAATTCAGTGCCAGAAATGTTGAGGTAAGTTGAATGCCATGCGGATGGTTCATCTGCTGCATGAATCCACTGATAAACTGTCGGAGGACTGCACGTATAAACACAGGCACTTTCAAACTACACAGGGCGTGAGGATACTTGCTTATGGTTGTTCATTCTCAAAAAGAACCCTGCCATGCTAACTGCTCTTACAACACTTACCTACTTTGATCAAATTGTGGTTATCGTGCGTTTCACACGGCTTCGAGGCATGAGGGTTTCACACCGCCATCATCCAAACTCCGGGCTGTTACTGAGAAATTTCAGCTGCAGTTTATTCTTAATTTTAACTGATTTAATTATTTTTATTCAATACAGATGTTCCAAAGGAATTACTCGACTATGTCTTCGAGTCCAGAGCGCGTAAGAACAGTGCGAGTTCTTGTCAAACATTTGCACTCCTTCTCAGCCAAACATATGTCGGACCCTGCCGTTCGATCATCAGCACTTAGAAAATATGCTCGACAGATAATGTGTGTTCGTGCCTACCATTATATCAAACATTTGGTTACGACTTGGCCACTAGATGCGTCGTTTAGACTCGTCATGGAACTATGGTTGAGTCTAATACAGCCTTGGAGATATGTAAACAACAATATTTCACAAGACAGGTGAGAATGTGAGATTATACCTATTTAAATAAATATTTAATGCTGTTTGTTGTTGGTACAACCCTCAAGAGTTAACTCGAGACACAAGCGGCCCCTCCCGACCCCCGCCCTGTCACCGCTCTCGCCATCGACCTCAGTATTGCGTGCTTACGTTATCCGAGCGAAATGTTGGTACAACCCTCAAGAGTTAACTTGAGACACAAGCGGCCCCTCCCCCCTCCCGACCCCCGCCCTGTCACCGCTCTCGCCATCGACCTCAGTATTGCGTGCTTACGTTATCCGAGCGAAATGTTGGTACAACCCTCAAGAGTTAACTTGAGACACAAGCGGCCCCTCCCCCTCCCGACCCCCGCCCTGTTACCGCTCTCGCCATCGACCTCAGTATTGCGTGCTTACGTTATCCGAGCGAAATGTGGTACAACCCTCAAGAGTTAACTTGAGACACAAGCGGCCCCTCCCCCCTCCCGACCCCCGCCCTGTTACCGCTCTCGCCATCGACCTCAGTATTGCGTGCTTACGTTATCCGAGCGAAATGTTGGTACAACCCTCAAGAGTTAACTTGAGACACAAGCGGCCCCTCCACCCTCCCGACCCCCGCCCTGTCACCGCTCTCGCCATCGACCTCAGTATTGCGTGCTTACGTTATCTGAGCGAAATGTTGGTACAATCCTCAAGAGTTAACTTGAGACACAAGCGGCCTCTCCCCCCTCCCGACCCCCGCCCTGTTACCGCTCTCGCCATCGACCTCAGTATTGCGTGCTTACGTTATCCGAGCGAAATGTGGTACAACCCTCAAGAGTTAACTTGAGACACAAGCGGCCCCTCCACCCTCCCGACCCCCGCCCTGTTACCGCTCTCGCCATTGACCTCAATATTGCGTGCTTACGTTATCCGAGCGAAATCTCAATTTAACTCTTGCGGGTGTAAGCGCATCACTTGAGAATGGCATGACCAATTCGTTTTTTTTATAACTGACCCGGAAAATTCGGGAAAAACTGAAAGTGCCTTTTGGTTGGAATTTTTGTATGAACTATTTGTGTAGGCAGGTCAATGTCTGTCTGGTAAGCTAGTTGTTCAATTATTTTGTTATTTCTTAAATCAAAAGTCTTACCATATATCAAAGAAAAATTGTTTTATGTAAGTCTCTAATAGGGGCGAGCCTTTTGCTATGAACGGGGCACAAATCCAGAGCCAAATTAAACACATAATAACAATTTGCCACAGTTTCACTGTAATGTATCCTATATCAAGCCATAAGTAATACGATGAACGGAAGATCAATACCAAAAATAATGTAATTTATTTCTTCCAGGTTTCCTATGTCCAACAATAACCAAGAAGAACAATTGACGAACACACTAGATGCAAGTTTTACCCAGTTCATTGCTGAAAACTTTCCATCATACACTTGTATCTTCCAACTTGTACTGCCTAGATTTATGAGGCTAGACCTGAGTGCCTACAAGAATGCTGTAATGCTGTTCAGATTAGGCAAGGTGTGTGTCTTTTGCTAAATAGAGCCAATTATTAAGGGTCTTATCTGAAGGTGATTTAATTTGTCGTAATTTTTCAGGTATTTTCACAGCAGCATCTATGTCCTATTTTATGGAATTTAGAACAAGCAATTACTGACAGTGGTTTAGGATTAAATTCAAGTCCAGATACCAGCTATAACAATTCTGGTATTGAACAAAGGTAATTTCGTTCCTACATTAATTCTAATGATTTAAGAAATCGTTATGTGAATGTATCTCCTTTGTTACAGTTATACATACAATGGCGTATCTTTACATAAATGGGTGACAATAGCTAAACAATCTATATCAGAATTAAATCTGTCAGCTAATTTCGAATATCAACCGATTTGGAGCGATAACATGCGATCATTTGCGTCTCAGTTAGTGAAGAGAATCGTAACTGCAAAAATAACAGCAGAAAATAATATTGAAGAGTTTACTAAGATATTACATCTACGACAAAAAGGTAGTTTAGTGTTTTGTTTTGTAGTTTTGTGTTGGAACGAAAAATACTATAGCTGTGAATAAGCACTTTTCATTTTCGGGATGAATATGATGATGAACAGGAGACATAAAGTTATAACTATTAATTTTTCAGGCATATGGGGAGCAATTAAAGTCTTTCTGTTGATAGAAGATCAGGATGAGGAAGTAGCTTTATTGGAAGAGTCCAAGAGAGTGCCAAATTATTTAACTACCAGCTTTCATCACTTTTCTCATATATTTGGGGTAATACAAGTGCATTTTCATATTTTATGAAAGCTTAATGATTTTTGGCTTAGGAAGTAATAGTAGCGTTATATTGTAATGCCATAATAGAACTGAACTAAAGGTACGTGTGTGAATTACAATGTATAACTCAACAATTTTTTTTTACTTTTTATTTTTCAGTTGAATGAGAATGCGATGCTTCCACCAGAGCCCATCATAGAAGACAATTCTCTGGAACATTCTTCTTTTGTCAACACCACAAGTTTTCCACTTTCCATCACCAATAAGGTTAAAACAAATAAACATTTTTTATTTACAAGACCATTGGATTATGTTTGTTGAATATTTTTTTAGAGAAGTAATAAGTGCATCATATCGTTGTAAAAAAATCGCTGAAAGTTAATAGTTACATCGCATATAGGTTCATTTCCTCGATAATTAACTTATCGAATTATTTTACGGCAAAGTAACGTTTCAGCGAAGTTGTCTGTCCCGTAACTTTTATTAACCCACATAAGTATCTGTTCATATTTCGTTTCTTCGTGGAATTTTGGTTTATATCACTGTAAATAGAAACTAGTTACAACGACGACACGTTCCATTGTATGTTTTTTCGTTAGCCTATATTGTGTCCCACTGCTGGGCAAAGGCCTTCTCTTTTTCCTTTCAAACGTCTTGAGCGATCTCTGGCCATGTTGGCCCTGCAAACCTCGTTAAACCGTCACACTACCTTCGCCGTGGGCTACCTAGACGGCGATGTCCTTCAGGCGTCCGGAATGGGAATTGAATAGAAATGAATGCTTATTAAACAATTTTTCCCCTGTCATAGCGAAGAGAGCTGCGTCCGTTATCTAAAAAAATATGTAAATCATATATGCGTAACGATATTTGTGAAATAGTTTTGTGCGAATGAAAATCGATGTAATAAGTTTCGATAAATATGTAATAGATAACCATTTTTTTTATGTTTACAGCTCCGCAGCAATTCTACTAACGTACACTATATGGGTGACCCCGATCTGATGCCAATAACGACATATGAGAGCACGATATTAGTGAGGATGTTGTACCAAATAGCTTCAAGATTAAATGAAATGGTATGTTTTAAAACGAAATTATGAATAGGTACTTGGTACTGTCTAATGTCTTATTAGTTGATTGATGACCATACCTTACATTAGACAGTAACTAACAATTATGATTTTTCTATTTACAGTATGGAGGCCAGTTTACTAGTTATTGGAATAGAAATGACTTGTGCGGATTCGCTGCTCGTGAAGTACTACAATCGCCTTGCACGATTCATACTTATGTGAAGGATGTAACAAATCATCAGAACATTGTGAGTGAAGAGCTCCCCCCGCGCCTCTCCCTCCGCCGGCTGGGCTCCCACGCCTTCGTCATATGGGTCACTCTCGGCTATATTATAATCAAGATGTTTTCCTTCAGTGGTTTCTTTTATGTGTTTGTGTTAGTAATCATGTGGGTAATGTTTGTTTTCACAAAAGCTACATCTAAAATGTTAAGATTAATTTAAATCATGATCATTCAATTTTATAAAACTATTCTTACATTGAATAAAATATTTTCTTATGAATTTTGTGTTTTATTCTGAAGGTAAAAGATTACAGTATTTTTCCATTGACTGACAATATTTAAAATATACAATGCGTAACATAATGAACGCAAGACCTCATACACCCCAATTGGAGTATTGAGTTAAAAGCATAATACAATGATCAAAACAATTTTTTTTAAAGCTAACTATTTTTATTAAGAAAATTGTGTTGACCCTATCATTACTTTAAGCATTCAAAATTGAGTCTTATTGCCTTGACATAAGATTTAATTTTCTTTGGCTCAATCGGCGATCAGTATGGCAAAATACATAATTTAAAAAAAAAAAACCTATCTTAAATGTTACCGAAATTGATTCAGTAATCAATTATGAACGAACTACTTTCAGGACTTGCGTTTATTCTGTTAGAACACCTTGTATAAGAACTGCTCTACAGGATAGCAACAGAACAAACACACATTGATATGTAAACCGCACTTACAAAATGTGAGCTAGGATTTACAAAACAAGTTCAAAGTTAGTTCAAGTTACCTCGAAATTAATCGTAGCGACTGTTTACTACGCGAGCGAAAGTGATGCAATTACTTTTGAAACGCAAAAGAAGAGAGATGGCTATAATGTGCGTGCGCTCGGAATAAAACGACGTACGTGCCTAAACGAATTTACTCCTTTTTTAACAAGATAAATGAATTAAATTTAAAACTACTTTGAGTAAATTTTGACCCACCAAAAACATTTTCATGTAAAATGTTGCCAAGACGAGACCACATATGGCTCGCACTGTCAAAAAGTTATCAGATCTCATGTAGAGCCAAGCTTCTGACTCTACACGCCCTAACTTCACAAACTCTACACCTTAGTCAAAATATGAGGCTTGGCCGTTTCGTTACTATAAGAACTATTGTATAACAGAAAAGTAATGAACAGTGAATAAATTTTTCACCTTACGCCCATTGTGATGGTAGCGAAACGGCCAAGCCACATATTTGTGCCCTTGCGCTTCACTTGGCTCGTCTTGGTTTTAAAGTAAATTCCATTGAATAACTTCTAAGCGTTACGCCGTGACGTCAAAAAACATAATTTTACCAAAATGTTAAATCCCTATTCCAAACAAGTTACACGAAATAGAAAAAACCGGGCAAGAGCGAGTCGGACTCGCGGACCGAGGGTTCCGTACAAAGACTATAAATAACCACTTGACTGCGCATACAGTGCCCCGAGACGCTCGAAAACCATTGGCTTTTGGTCGCCAATGTATAGGCTACGGTACTAGTAACCATTTTAATTGTGTCCAAGTGTTAGACCTCTGTGCATTCTAAATTTAAATCAATTTTTTATAACTTTTTATGCAATTATAAGGCATCAAAATGCCTTCATGCGCGGTGAAGTGGTGTGGGAAACATTCCAAGACATCTAGTTACAAAAAGGATGGTATAACTTTTCACCGGTAAGTAAACAGTATGCAGTACCTAACGAAAAATTAGTTTTGATTTGGTTTTAGCTTGCTTCCTCGATCTATCCAGGGTTTTTGATCTGGTTTCCTATGATATATTATGGAAGAAACTTGAAGCTATAAGCTTGCCATAGCTTATAAGTATCTTCAAGCATTGGTATGGAAGCCAGGTCAATAATGTTCGGTGGGCAGGTGTGCTATCGGAGCCATACCTATCAATTGGAGTGTGGAGTGAGACAGGGGGTTTGACCTCCCCTGCCCTCTTCAATTTGTATATGAATGCTCTGTTTGAGGCGCTTAGCAGTCATCATGTCGGTTGTCGTATTGACAATGTCTGTGTCAATAATTTAAGTTACGCGGACGACATGGTGCTGCTGAGCGCGTCACTCGGCGGTATCAGGAATTCAGGACACTATTGGCCACATGTGAACGTTACGCAACTGATTATTGTATAGCGTTATGAAAAGTCAGTACATTGTTTTTGAGGCGGGGACCAAGTACCATCTTGATGTGCCTCCCATACGGCTAAACAGTGTTCCTCTTGAGCGAGTAAAACAATTTAAATATCTAGGTTACTTGGTCACCACTGACCTTAAGGACAATGCTGACATTGAAAGGGAACGAAGGGCTCTTTCCGTGCGTGCGAATATGATAGCCCGCAGGTTTGCACGTTGTACTGCAGACGTAAAGGTGACGCTCTTTAGAGCATTCTGTTCCACCTTCTACACGTGCAGCTTGTGGGAGGGGTATTCGCGGGCATCGTATGGAGCCCTTCGTGTCCAATTGCATTCAGAAAACTTGATGGGGTTGCCATGGCGTTGCAGTGCGTCAGGGATGTTTGCCATGCGGCGGTGCGTGTAGACTGTTTTTACACAATAATGCGCAAACGCGCAGCATCGATGGCGGTTTGAGTCATGGCCAGCCCCTACAGGGTTCTGAAAATGATTGCTGACAGAGTGGACTGTCCGTATATACTTAATTCACTGCTGTCAGTTACATGTGCCATCGTATCGTGTTGTTTACTAACACTTAGTTATAAGAACAATGTTACTAACCCTATATCAGTCTTCGCTCGAATTAAAGTATTTGAATTTAATCAGATTATGAGCCATCGCAGGGGTCTATCTAAAATGCTGAGTAAACGAGCACATTTTTTTAGTCCCGCGTTGATGTCTTTTGGAAAAGTCTCGTTCTTGTATTAGACAATTCTAATGATTCTATCCCTTTCTTTCCCTTTGTATGTTTATCGTAAAAATAGTGGTTTTTTTTAGCGGAAAGTTGATATTGAAAATAATAAAATTAATACAATTTTTATTCAATTCACTTACTGTAATGAAATACCTATCTACTTTTAACCGATTTCAAAAAAAGGAGGAGGTTAACAGTTCGTCGGTTTTTTTAAACAATTAATTTTCCTGACTGTACAAAGAGCTAAGTTCCTACTGGCAATGGGATACCGAATAATGAAAGTAATGTAAATAATTTAAAGAATTTATTAAAGTAGCACTTAAGACAATATCCTTACGAAATAGAAAAACACAACAGTCGCACGTCTATAACGTTGTTTCAGGCTAACAATATTTCTTGAGAGTGAGTTTGGGGACTATGTTCATGGAGGCCAGTTCTTGGAAGAGAAGCTTGCAGGCGTAGGGCATGTCGACACTGGAGACGGCGGCGGACGAGTGGCAGGCGTGGCACCACGCGCGGGAGGCCAGTCGCCCGCACGCGCCGCAGATGTCCGCGCTGAAGGCGTCCGACGCCAGCATCAGGCGCTCCATCAGCAACATACTGCACAAATTAGATAGGTAGAATATTCGTGATGACTATCGCAGAACACTCAGAGATAAAGGCGGATTGGTTAGATGGGACTGCACTACTGCAGTCCCATCTAACCAATCCGCCTTATAAGAAAATTCGTTTTCGCTTTGCCTTGTGGCCCTACGGCCACAAGGCAAAGCGAAAACGAATTTTCTTTTTTTCCGAAACTATAAGTACACTGTTGAAACTTGGTAAGTAGATGTATTCTGTGAACCGCATAAGGCTGCACCGAGCGCACAGTGGCGCCCTCATCGTTTGTTTGGTTATTTCTTTTATTTTAGAATGAAAATGCAGAAAATAAGCACTATAAGTTGTGCTCCACAAGATTATACGTTAATATTAGTATAAACGGTAGTTTTAAATTGTTTAGTTTTATTATAATCACTAAAACGGAAAATAGTGGCCACTATTATCCGTTTTAGTGATACCTTCAAGTACCAAGATTAGTTATAGTTACGTATAAAATCCAGCGGACAATGGGTTCAATGTGTGCGTGCGCGTAATGTTGTTGTGTGGCGCTTCAAATACCTAAACTTGAGCGAGTTTAAAATGTGATAGCGTCCTTAATAGAAAACAAACAGCTCATTTATTAAATTAAATTTCAGTCCAGAACATCTATCGGTTTCTTAGTAAACTTCAACAATATCCGACGCTCCTGTATACTTAACTCCTTTGTTGATTGTACATCATTTACAACATACTTTTTTAGTTTTATCATTCTCTTATTTTAGAAGTTACAGGGGACACACACATTTTACCACTTTGGAAGTGTCTCTCGCGCAAACTATTCAGTTTAGAAAAAAATGATACTGGAAACCATTGATATACATACACTAGATTAGCAATTACCGCGCCAAGGCGTTGCCACTGGGATCAAGACCACAGTCTCAATCGTAGCTAATGTCAGTTCAGTGCTCTGTATGACGCCAACCGAAATTAGCCGAGTGAAAATTACCGCCAAAATGGGAAAATTCGTAGTGAAAGAGTGCGATTCGAGGTCACAAAAACACAATAAATTAACCGGAATTACTTTCCACGCGTAAGTTTATTGTTTCTGTGTTTATATCAACGTAAAAACGCAATAAAAATAAATAAAATGTAGAATTTTGTAAATTAGGTTCAATGTTGCCACTAAAAACTTAGTTTTAGTTTCCCACATTATGTGGGAGTTTTTAATTTATAGAGTATGTGATTTAAAATATTTTATAAAACTAAATGTGTGACAATGTGTAACAAAAAAATAACATTGTAACATAAAAATAATTGTTTTTAAATATTTAAATGCATAATTCAAAAATAACGTTCATAACGTTTAATGTTTTTTTTTTGCGTTTTTTATGGCTTAAAAAGTTGGGTAAAATTTCGCATGGCTAGGCAACACCCTGCCGCCATTGCATGTTTATATTGCGGTCTTTGTCTAATCTAAGCGACGGTATTATTCTTGCGACTTGTGTAAGTGACACAGATATATGTTTACTATTAAATGTGTAGTGGTTTCAAAGCTACGTCGTCGCGTTTAAATAGTGGTTACATTTTTTTGACACATTTTAATGAGGTTTGCTTCTCTAGTTATTTAGCTCAATGCTGGAAACCTCAATATTTTTGAAGACCTATCCATAGATACCCCACACGCACGGGTTCGATGAAAAAAAAATTTGAGTTTCAGTTCTAAGTATGGGGAACCCCATAATTTATTGTTTTTTTTTTCTATTTTTTTGTGAAAATCTTAAGACTGCACCGAGCGCACAGTGGCGCCCTCATCGTTTGTTTGGTTATTTCTTTTATTTTAGAATGAAAATGCAGAAAATAAGCACTATAAGTTGTGCTCCACAAGATTATACGTTAATATTAGTATAAACGGTAGTTTTAAATTGTTTAGTTTTATTATAATCACTAAAACGGAAAATAGTGGCCACTATTATCCGTTTTAGTGATACCTTCAAGTACCAAGATTAGTTATAGTTACGTATAAAATCCAGCGGACAATGGGTTCAATGTGTGCGTGCGCGTAATGTTGTTGTGTGGCGCTTCAAATACCTAAACTTGAGCGAGTTTAAAATGTGATAGCGTCCTTAATAGAAAACAAACAGCTCATTTATTAAATTAAATTTCAGTCCAGAACATCTATCGGTTTCTTAGTAAACTTCAACAATATCCGACGCTCCTGTATACTTAACTCCTTTGTTGATTGTACATCATTTACAACATATTTTTTTAGTTTTATCATTCTCTTATTTTAGAAGTTACAGGGGACACACACATTTTACCACTTTGGAAGTGTCTCTCGCGCAAACTATTCAGTTTAGAAAAAAATTATACTGGAAACCATTGATATACATACACTAGATTAGCAATTACCGCGCCAAGGCGTTGCCACTGGGATCAAGACCACAGTCTCAATCGTAGCTAATGTCAGTTCAGTGCTCTGTATGACGCCAACCGAAATTAGCCGAGTGAAAATTACCGCCAAAATGGGAAAATTCGTAGTGAAAGAGTGCGATTCGAGGTCACAAAAACACAATAAATTAACCGGAATTACTTTCCACGCGTAAGTTTATTGTTTCTGTGTTTATATCAACGTAAAAACGCAATAAAAATAAATAAAATGTAGAATTTTGTAAATTAGGTTCAATGTTGCCACTAAAAACTTAGTTTTAGTTTCCCACATTATGTGGGAGTTTTTAATTTATAGAGTATGTGATTTAAAATATTTTATAAAACTAAATGTGTGACAATGTGTAACAAAAAAATAACATTGTAACATAAAAATAATTGTTTTTAAATATTTAAATGCATAATTCAAAAATAACGTTCATAACGTTTAATGTTTTTTTTTTGCGTTTTTTATGGCTTAAAAAGTTGGGTAAAATTTCGCATGGCTAGGCAACACCCTGCCGCCATTGCATGTTTATATTGCGGTCTTTGTCTAATCTAAGCGACGGTATTATTCTTGCGACTTGTGTAAGTGACACAGATATATGTTTACTATTAAATGTGTAGTGGTTTCAAAGCTACGTCGTCGCGTTTAAATAGTGGTTACATTTTTTTGACACATTTTAATGAGGTTTGCTTCTCTAGTTATTTAGCTCAATGCTGGAAACCTCAATATTTTTGAAGACCTATCCATAGATACCCCACACGCACGGGTTCGATGAAAAAAAATTTTGAGTTTCAGTTCTAAGTATGGGGAACCCCATAATTTATTGTTTTTTTTTCTATTTTTTTGTGAAAATCTTAAGACTGCACCGAGCGCACAGTGGCGCCCTCATCGTTTGTTTGGTTATTTCTTTTATTTTAGAATGAAAATGCAGAAAATAAGCACTATAAGTTGTGCTCCACAAGATTATACGTTAATATTAGTATAAACGGTAGTTTTAAATTGTTTAGTTTTATTATAATCACTAAAACGGATAATAGTGGCCACTATTTTCCGTTTTAGTGATTATAATAAAACCACCAAACGATGAGGGCGCCACTGTGCGCTCGGTGCAGTCTTAAGATTTTCACAAAAAAATAGAAAAAAAAACAATAAATTATGGGGTTCCCCATACTTAGAACTGAAACTCAAAATTTTTTTTCATCGAACCCGTGCGTGTGGGGTATCTATGGATAGGTCTTCAAAAATATTGAGGTTTCCAGCATTGAGCTAAATAACTAGAGAAGCAAACCTCATTAAAATGTGTCAAAAAAATGTAACCACTATTTAAACGCGACGACGTAGCTTTGAAACCACTACACATTTAATAGTAAACATATATCTGTGTCACTTACACAAGTCGCAAGAATAATACCGTCGCTTAGATTAGACAAAGACCGCAATATAAACATGCAATGGCGGCAGGGTGTTGCCTAGCCATGCGAAATTTTACCCAACTTTTTAAGCCATAAAAAACGCAAAAAAAAAACATTAAACGTTATGAACGTTATTTTTGAATTATGCATTTAAATATTTAAAAACAATTATTTTTATGTTACAATGTTATTTTTTTGTTACACATTGTCACACATTTAGTTTTATAAAATATTTTAAATCACATACTCTATAAATTAAAAACTCCCACATAATGTGGGAAACTAAAACTAAGTTTTTAGTGGCAACATTGAACCTAATTTACAAAATTCTACATTTTATTTATTTTTATTGCGTTTTTACGTTGATATAAACACAGAAACAATAAAGTTACGCGTGGAAAGTAATTCCGGTTAATTTATTGTGTTTTTGTGACCTCGAATCGCACTCTTTCACTACGAATTTTCCCATTTTGGCGGTAATTTTCACTCGGCTAATTTCGGTTGGCGTCATACAGAGCACTGAACTGACATTAGCTACGATTGAGACTGTGGTCTTGATCCCAGTGGCAACGCCTTGGCGCGGTAATTGCTAATCTAGTGTATGTATATCAATGGTTTCCAGTATCATTTTTTTCTAAACTGAATAGTTTGCGCGAGAGACACTTCCAAAGTGGTAAAATGTGTGTGTCCCCTGTAACTTCTAAAATAAGAGAATGATAAAACTAAAAAAATATGTTGTAAATGATGTACAATCAACAAAGGAGTTAAGTATACAGGAGCGTCGGATATTGTTGAAGTTTACTAAGAAACCGATAGATGTTCTGGACTGAAATTTAATTTAATAAATGAGCTGTTTGTTTTCTATTAAGGACGCTATCACATTTTAAACTCGCTCAAGTTTAGGTATTTGAAGCGCCACACAACAACATTACGCGCACGCACACATTGAACCCATTGTCCGCTGGATTTTATACGTAACTATAACTAATCTTGGTACTTGAAGGTATTATTTTTTTAATTTTACTGGTATTTATTGAGTAAAGTTAGTTGTTAGTTCGCAATCGAATTTGGTAACTGTTATTAGTACTTACTATGTGTGATAATCATGTTTTTAGTATTGTTGAAGTTCATCAGTCATTATCATTACGTACATTATGTAGGTGCCGAAAAATAGTAGGTGCCGAGGGGCCCGTGGCTAAATAATAACAGCCGCACAGGTCGATAGATCAGGTTAAGCTACGCATGCCGCGGTTGGTCTGTGGATGGGTGACCATCTTTACATCTCTCTTTATTATTTTACATACTGTGACCCCTCCGTGCCTCGGAAAGCACGTTAAGCCGTAGGTCCCGGCTGTCATTCGCGGATCTTTGACAGTCGTTACGGGTAGGGTAGTCAGAAGAAGCCCGAGACAACCAGTCTTATCAAGGGGTATCGTAATACCCAGTAATTGGGTTGTGGAGGTCAGATAGGCAGTCGCTCCATGTAAAATATTTAAAATATTAGTATTACAATATTATTTAAAATATTTGTATTACATTGTAATTTTTTTTTTTTTACATTGTAAAATATTAGTATTACAAGGAAAATCTACGTTTATCCTCCAGTCCGCTGTTAGTTTGAAAAGATGTAAGTACTTTTAAATATTTTTGAGTAGTTCCGGTGGCCATCTGTGCTCTTTATCATCAGTTTCACTTCACTAAACGGTGCTTTTCGAGAGCAAATCTACGAGTTACTTAAAAAAAATATCCAAATTGCTGTAGGTGCCTATAATATTTGAAGAGTTCTTTCGATTTCCAGATCCAGGATCCCATCATCAGATCCGGACCTAATGACAATGAGACCACCTGCAAAGTCCTTTCAGACAAAAAACTAATTTTAGAAATCGGTCCAGCCGTCTTCGAGTAATCGGGGAACATGCATAAAAAAAAAGATGCCGACGAACTGAGAACTTCCTCCTTTTTTTGAAGTCTTCTTAAAATCAAAAGTCATTTATTCAAATTAGGCTGAGAATCAGCACTTTTCGAACGTCAAAATTACAAAAGACAGTCCCTCAAACCGCCCGCCCTTCACGACTTCCTAGTGCTTCGCAGGGAAGAAGAAATGGCGCAACTGTCTGTTCATTTAGAAAATACTTGATTACAAGATATGCAAAGTAATTAACATTACAAGACACAGAACATTAAATTAAATTATTTGCCAAATGTCAGCTAGCCACGCCAATACAACAAATACAATAAAAACTATACGTAAAATAGTGAAGAAACTAATTTAACCGTTACTTTGTTACTATTGATGAAGAAATTGGGCGTAAGTCGATTTATCACAAAATAAAAATCAGCCACCTCGTATACAAAATTGGATGGTATATTCGTAAACACCACCCTAAACACCTCCACAATCGATATCAATGTCGATTTTTATTTAAAAACTTTTTTAAAAAGAAAAATAACCGACTACCAAAAAAAAACTACAAAGTGAAAAATAACTTTAATTTCGGAAGTCAGTGGACTTCCGAAATTAAAGTTATTTTTCACTTTGTAGTTTTTTTTTTAAGTTTTTTTTTCACTTTTTAGTTGTACCCACCTACCCCACACAACATCATATAACACTGCTTGCTATGTGGATATCAGTGACGGGAAGTTATTGAACACATCTGCGTACCCCTTTAGATGGCACAGGCGTGATGTTATGATGTGAAATCAGAAATATTTTATTTGTGATACATAGGTAGTAGGGAATGCAATCCGGATTATCCGTAATCCGAAATATCCGGATATCCGCACATTTTTAATAGACTTCCAAATCCGGATTTGAAAATCGAATCCGGATTTTTTGAATAATTTTTTTTTTTTTAAATTGTAAAGAAAGAAATTGTGAAGCGAGCGGGGCACGGGACGCGGGTCGAGAAAGTGTGTGAGGCGTCCTTGATCGTTCCGTTCATTCCGCATTGTTTTGTTACTTTTGCCTACGTTATATTTAATAATTTGACAAGGAGTCTATTTGTCTTTATTTTTGTTATTCAGAGTTTCTTTTAATTTGTACCTATTAATTATTTTATCTCCTCATTTCTGATTCGATCACGCAGGGAAACTCCAAGCATAGCCATCTCCATTGCCCTTTGAGTGACTTTTAGGCTTCTAATAATACCCATTGTAAGCGACCACATTTCAGTGCCTTTTTTTTTTTTTTTTTTTGCGGATGGGAAATCATCAAATGACCCCTCCCGCTCTGGGTGGAGCGGAAGGGAGTGTCAGACTCTTACTGACTAAAACCCACCCGTGTTCCTTCCTTAGCCCTTTATGTTCCGGGCCAGCGGTAACCCTTTCGGACAATCCCGCTGACCCGGCAGGCTTCGGCCCTATGGGGCCCCTCCTCGATGCTGACATCTCTTTGAGGCGCGCGTGGAACACGTACGCGCCGTCCGGCACGGGCCTGGTCCTGATCGGACGGTGAGCTACCCATTACTCTCCGCCCGCAGGCCCGCGCCTACGGTGGCCGGGAGTCGTCGCGCGGCTCCCGACGCCCGGAGCGTCTCCCGCGCGGCTGGGACGGGAGGCTCTCTCCCTGAGCCGTCCCGCCACCTCCTTCGCTAGCATGACTGCTTCGCAGAAGGAGGTGACTGCCTCCCACTCCCTCTCGCCCCGGACCATGGCTTGCACCAGGGCCGGGCGCGAGAGGTCGCCGCCGCTGCCGATCGCCTCTACGAGGACACGGCGGTGCTCCGCCCAAGCGGGGCAGACCTCCACCGTGTGCTCCACCGTGTCCTCTGGGCGATCCTGGCAATGGTGACACCCGGGCGTTTCCTCCCGCCTGATGATGTGCAGGAACCTCCCGAAACTTCCGTGTCCGGTGAGGACCTGCGTCAGGCGGTAGGTGAGGGCGCCGTGGCGCCTCTCTAGTCACTCCTCAAAGAGGGGTCTTATCGCCGCTATCGCGGCGTGCCCTGCGCTGGGTTGCGACAGTCGTTCCTTCCATGTCGCCATGTGATCGCGCCGGAGCTCCGTCCGCTCCGCAGCGATTTGCCGCGGAAGCGGAACTTCTCCCCGGCGTAGTGCCTCCGCGCGCCACTCATATACGCGCGCGAGGACTATCGCCTCCAGATCCCATGGCGGCAGTCCGGCAATGAGGCTTGCCGCCTCGCCAGAGATCGTGCGGTAGCCCCGGATAAGCCTTATGGCTACCACCTTCTGGGGCGCGTTCAGGTAGTGGGCGGCTCGCCGCCGCAGTGAACGCGCCCACACCGGGGCCCCGTATAGGGCCATGGACCGCACGACCCCCGCGTAAAGCCTCCGGCAGGAGGCGTTTGGCCCCCTCAGGTTGGGAAAGAGCCGCTTGAAGGCGGCCCCGGCCCGTTCCAGTTTGGGGGCCAAACGTCGGAAATGCTCGACGAAGTTCCACCGGCTGTCGAGGACGAGATCCAGGTACCTCATCGTTGTCTCGACGCCGATGTGAACCCCTCCTACCGTTAGTTGGGATCCCGATGGTGGCGTGTTCCGGGGCCCATGAAACGACATGGCCTCGGACTTGTGCAATGCCACCTCGAGACCCAACTGCCGGATCCTCTCCACGACTATCGCAACCACATTTCAGTGCCTTATGTCATCACTGGCAACACGCACTGGTCAAAGACTTTCGTCTTGAGACACTGCCGTATGTGGTACGAGAAGATATTGTGTAGCTTCCCGAAGTTAAACCTACCTAACTGGACAGTTTGTTCTACGTAAACATACTCGTCCACGACTTCGAGTGTAGCTTCTCCGAGCTTCATGAGAGTGTGTGTTACATGGGCATTTGACAAGACCTTCGTTTTGTCCATATTAATTTTAAGACCCACTCCTTTGGAGGCTCTACTGAGGTAATCGAGCATTGTACCGAGGTCCTCCATGGTCTCAGCCGTGCCTACGATATCGGTGGCAAACAAGGTGAGTTATCCACAGATTATCCTAGTTATAGGTATTGTTATTGTTATCATAAGTATTCTTTACTGTTGAAAAATTGATAAAATAGTAATGTTTAAATAATGTAAATCAGGTATTAGAAACTTGTGACAAGTATCTAATACCTGATTTACATTATTTCAGTATGTCTGTAAAAGTAGACTAGCTAAAATCTTAAGGAATAGTGTCGCAAAACATAGAAAATATTCCAAACGGAAATCCATCTTTTATGTCGTTGATATTTTGAATGACGGTAGATAGAACCGTCAAAGTTGTTTGTTCACGACTATAAAAGGGGGTGTTCCGAGTGGCAAAGCACCACCTCCTTAAACCGGTGCTCTCGTCCCGAATACCGGCGCGCGTCAAGTTGGGCGTGTACAAGCTGTACGTGCGCCCAATCTTGACGTACGCCGCCCCGGCCTGGTTCGCCCTCACGAGCGAGTCGAGCCGAACGCAGCTCCGCGCGCAGCAACACCTGGCGCTGCGGACTATCATGGACGCTCCTCGTTTCGTGAGGAACGATGTCCTGGAACGGGACCTCGGGATTGAGAGCCTGGACCAGTTTGTGCGGCGCCTCGCGAAGGGAATGTTCGCGCGTGCCGACGCATCCGCCTGCCCGCATGTGCAGGACATTGCGCCCTGGCACGCGCGCCCCCCCGACGCGAGACCCCTACCCCGCGACCTGGTAGCGGACGATGACCCCATCCACCACCGGACTTGACGCCTCGAGTGAGCCGTACCCAGGTTACACGCGGCTCACTCGACCCAATAGCACTCCACATACATTACACACATTCGTCGCGTGGCGTGTGCTAAGTTAATATAGGCACGTTACGCGGCGAACTCAGCCA
Organism: Oligia fasciuncula; assembly: GCA_963082905.1. Taxonomy (NCBI): domain Eukaryota; kingdom Metazoa; phylum Arthropoda; class Insecta; order Lepidoptera; family Noctuidae; genus Oligia; species Oligia fasciuncula. Next base: position 10,576,249 of record OY720393.1, on the reverse strand, counting down.
TTCACTACTACACAGACGCCTAAACTCACACGCGTATGCGCAGCGCGGGCCGCGGTACGCGTAGACACTGGGCGGTGTTACACAATACAATACCGCTCACACATACATGACGCTCCTCAGCCCGGACCGTGGACGGCTAGCTCTGGAAGCGGGGCGGGCGGGAGCAATATCACCCAATTCTGTAGGAGCGTCGAGTCGGCACCTCCGTCGCTGGTCGTCCCCCGCCGGGCCTCCCCCAGGTAACTGGGGGTCTCACCTGGCGGGGACGGACCGCCGAGGTGTCGTGAAGAAAGCGGCGCTGTGAGACAGCGTCGTGGCGCGTCTACAGAAAAACAACATGCAATCACTCACATGGGCGCGCGCAATAGTACGTGCGCCCAACAATGCCGCAGGCCAATGAAGCCGACATATTGAGGGGCCTGTATTGGCAGGCCACCGCATGGCCTCCGCGGCCGGGGGGCGAAGCCCCGGCACCGCTCGCCACGCCCCCTGACGGGGGCGTTGCGACTTCCCATTGCAAAGCACCATTCTTGTTTGAGACATCGACCAGAACGGAGCTCCGGCCTACAGGTAAAAGTTAAGTTATTTTAATACTGTTACTAGATTTTCAACATGCTCTGTGATTATTATATTATGATCATGATGATTAGGAACTGTGTTTAAATGTTTGTTGTTTTACTACTGCTGCTATTATTCCGAGTCCCTTGGACCGTTAGTTAATATTATTATCTTGATTATTGCTGATAACTATGTTGTTTCTGTATTGTTATAATATGGCCAAAATTGCTTAAGGTGTATAATGGTATATTCCTAGCCACTGTTATTATGCTGCTATTATTCTGATTTCCTTGGACCATTGTCCAACAGATGGAATTAATTGTTTTTAAAATAACGATAATTTATGACAATGTAATAAATGTACTAGATTTGTTGATATAATACTGTTTCCATGGAGTTTCTTGACCGTTCTTCTCCATACTGAATAGATTTGTGAACGGACGACTAGCTTTCTGATTACTGACAAGCCTAAATTCTAATAAACATCTGGTCTTGTCTTTCTGTGGTTTATTTTATAAAATCCATCCCTAAATACCATACCATATTCATAGGTACTACACATATTATATAACTAGTAACCATACCTACTGATATTCAAAGCTTTATATTTGGGTAATATTTAGATATACCTACTTACATACAGATTATACTTTATTTAGTTAAACCTACTTACATATAGATTATACTTTATTAATTAATATAGGTACACTTAATAAATAACTAGTGACCATTCTGATACACATAGCTACCATATTTAAACATATATACTTAATGTTTGCTATCACACTCGCCATTGATGTTAATGTGAACAGTTTCGGAGAGATAACGTCTACCTGTCACACACCTTGCTGCAGAAGGATATGATTGGAGGTCTGATCCTGGAGTCGGACTGACATAGTAGCGTTTTCGTACAGACACTTCAGCACCTCGATGTACCGATAGTCGATCTGGCACTGTTGAAGAGACTGCAATACAGCCCATGTCTCGATCGAATCAAAGGCTTTCTCGTAGTCCACAAACGCTAAGCAGAGAGGCAGGTTATACTCTTCGGTCTTCTGTATAACCTGTCGCAGCGTATGTGTGTGGTCTACGGTGCTAAAGCCTTTACGGAATCCAGCTTGTTCGGGAGGCTGAAAGTCATCAAACCTGCGCGCGAGACGGTTCTTGATGACTCTCGAAAACAGCTTGTAGACATGGCTCAGAAGTGAGATGGGCCTATAATTATTAAGAAGGGCATTGTCGCCCTTCTTAAAGAAAAGTATCACCACCTCTGTTCCATGCCTTGGTGTTTTACCCTCGAGTATGACGGAACCAAACAGCTTCTGAAGGGCCTTAAGAACGGGTTTTTCCGCCGGCCTACAGGAACTAGGCCGTAATTCCGTCATCACTCCGCACCTTGTGGTTTTTGAGCAGCTTCAGAGCCATCCTAACTTCGTACAGGCTGACGTCCTGGGATGTCTTCGGTGTAGTGTCGGGTCAATCTAGCTCTTGGGTCGTTTTCCAGAATAATAACGGGGCTACATGTTCCGACCATAGAACCTCTCGATCTCTATACACAGCACAGGTTTGGCGGATACGATCCTGCCATAATCGGTCTTTAGTTTCCTAAGCTAGCTCTGCCCATTAGACAGATCTCTAGCAAAGACCTTGGAGCCTTTAATTTTGTATGCGAGAAGCACAGAACTGATCGAAGTAGAGGTGCTTGGAGGAGGCCTATGTCCAGCAGTGGACGTCTTTCGGTTGAAATGATGATGATGATGAATTATTTTATCATCGTTACTTAGCACGCGAGTCACAGACTGATTAAGAATAATTACATTTATACCAACACAAAACCATAATAATGGTATTTAATGATGATGGTTTGAATAATTCCAAATAACAGAGCATTAAAAAATTAGTTTGATTTGATTTTCATGTGCTTTTATTTTAATCCATTTATACAAATATAAGAAACATCATATTAAAAAACTAATATGGGTAGATTTGTTTATTTTCATGAAAAATCCGTAATATCCGGATAATCCGGATTGGACCAAAAATCCGTACTTAAAAATCCGGATTTTAAAACAGAACGGATTTGCATTCCCTAATAGGTAGGTACAGTGTGATTGCGTAAATAAACAATGCATAGATATGCGATAGCAGCAATCGCGGTTGATTTGCTGGCATTTATTGAAGAGTTCCGTTGGCTGTCTCCGAAACTCATCATCAGATCTTTACGCAATTTAAATGGGACCACATTTCGGAATAAACCTCTTTCGAACAAAAAAAGAATTATGCAAATCCGTCTCGGAGTTATGCCCGAACATACAACCTCCTCCTTTTTAGAAGTCTGTTAAAAATACACTCGCCATCTTGAATAAAAAAAATGGATGTCATGTTCATAATCACCACCCCAAAATCGACTATAGTACGATTTCTAAAAAAAAATTGTTTCCGTCAGTTTTATTTGATCATAATTTATTAACATAAATATACAATACAATCTTTATCCGTCATCTACATCCATTAAACAAAAAAATATAACTAAGTATTTATTTCTAAAACAAATTCCAAAAATCGTACTTAATTTTATTTCGGTTCGAAAAAGTATCAACTTCGTACTGCGGAGTACACAAAACGGAACTCACTTTTTAACGTAATTATTTTTTACGAAAAAGCAATACAGACGTGCTTTCACGAGCGCCTCTGAGCGCGGAATGATCAACCGCGAGTGTCCGCGGGTAGAAAATGTATGGAGAAATTTGAGAGCGTTTCTTATTTTTCTCATAAATGAAAAAGTTATTTATTTATCTACAAAATATTTAGCTTGTCTATAAAGGACTATATAAGCAACGATATCTTCTTATTTTTAAGTTAAAATATGCAGTGGATTTGGCTATATTGGGCCCTATTCAGACCCCTTCTTATTTATTTTTTTGCGATTATTGTGATGGTAAAAACGTATTTGTGTGAAAAATTTGTATGGGACTATTTAATGATTTTGGGGCCAATCTGGAGATGAATATATTATCTTTAATTTGAAACCAAGATATCCTCGCAGCTGTGACTCCAATTCGTTAAAATGGTACCTGAAAAACACTGTTATTCGTGGAAAAATGTGATAGCGTCCTTAATAAACTAAAATTTTATTCGAGAATATCCATCGGTTTCTCAGTAAACTTCAACAATATCCGACGCTCCTGTATACTTAACTCCTTTGTTGACTGTACATTATTATGTAAACTTCCACCGAAAATTGGTTTGAACGAGATCTAGTAAGTAGCTCGCCGGTGAAAATTTAAAAACATATGATGGTACGGAACCCTCGGTGCGCGAGTCCGACTCGCTCTTGCCCGGTTTTTTTATTCGACAGCAATAAATCGATAATCGAGACTACAAACCATTAAAGTGTAAATAATCCAAATTACGTTGTTGCAATCACTAGTTCCATCTGTCAAACAAGTGCGAGTCGGACTAGCGCATCGAGGGTTCCGTACAAATTTGTAGGTACAGTCAGCAAAAGAGTTAGGTATGCAGGATCGTCGGATATAGTTGAAGTTTAGTAATAAACCGCTAGATTTTGTCGACTGAAATTTGATTTGATAAATGAGCTGTTTGTTTTCTATTTATAAAATTAAATTTTATTCGACAACATCCATCGGTTTATTACTAAGCTTCAACTATATCCGACGATCCTGCATACCTAACTCTTTTGCTGACTGTACCTATGTAAATAGTTTATCACGGTTTTTTTTTAAATGTATCTACAAATTTACGGTTTTCGAATTTTTTCCTTTACTTGTGCTACATGACCTTGCTTCTTGCCAAATTTCATTGATTCTGGTCAATGGGAAGTAGCCTATAAATTTTGATTCCCTTGAGAGTGTCGAAATATACATTTTTTGCAGCATAAACGATATATATATAAATATACAGGGTGATTGGAAGATGGGTGCAAAGCTTTAAGGCGAAGATAGTACAGGCAATTCAGAACCATTTAAGCCATGGTTGTCTTAGACGAAGTCTTACCACTTTTTTTTTACCAATTTCTTAAGATTTTTTTCGAAAATTCCCAAAGTTTTAACTAAACTACTTATTTATGGCCAAATTGAATGATAAACGAATTCATTTTTATTGTATTTAACTAAAGTAATGTGTAAGCAATCTAGCAAAACATGTTTTAGGCCTCTGTGTCGTTAGACATTTTTTTGAAATTTGGAGGGCATTACAAACTTTAAATAAATAGTTTAATTAAAACTTTAGGAATTTTTGAAAAAAATCTTAATAAATTGGTAAAAAAAAAGTAGTAAGACTTCGTCTAAGACAACCATGGCTTAAATGGTTCTAAATTGTCTGTACTATCTTCGCCTTAAAGCTTTGCACCCATCTTCCAATCACCCTGTATATCATATCTTTTTTTAGGTTAACTTAGAAGTTTGATTTTTTCACAGCTTCAAGGGATTGTAGACCTGAGTATATGGTTTTAATTTCAACTCGATACCTCCACGCGTTCCCGAGATAAAAGGTCTTGACAGACAGACGGACAACAAAGTCATCCTATAAGGGTTCTGTTTTTTCCTTTTGAAGTTCGGAGCCCTAAAAACGGATTACCTAGTGGACAGCGTGTACAAAGCTTACCTCGCACCATATCCAATGAGACAGTCTCGTTCCATCTCGCCAAGACGTAGGCCTCCGTCTCGCGAGCGTCCTTCCGTCGGCTGGCGAGTAAGCACGGCGCGTGGACCGCGGGCGCGCGCGTGCATCTTATCTTGAACCATGTGTTTCAGCTTTTGGTAGTATACCTACGTAACAGAAAAAAAGTTTTATAGGACCCTGGCTTATGATGAAAGGAATTGTTGTTTAACAAAGATATTGCAAAGAGGCATCAAAAGTTGCTTGGTTAATGATTTTGCATACTACTACTCGTAAAAATAAATAATAATAGGGACTGCGTAACTGGGCGTATAAACGCCCCAAAGCTATACTAGATGCGCGATTTTGTACTAGAGTACAAAAGAGAGGAAGTTTTTTATAACTATCGTATTTATACTTACAGGACCAGAATAAATATAAGCTTCCAAGGGTTCTCCAGTTAATCCAGAATAAAATATATCTTTGCCATGATAGTTATACCCGTGCTTTTCTAGTTCATGACATACATCACGAACCTTGGACCCACCAAATGCAGTACCTGAAGGAAACATGTAGCAACACTTTAACAAAAATTTTGCAATATATTTTATGATTGAGTTAGAATTAAATATTTGATTTGTTCATACCGTAATGAAATTTGCCTTCCATCAGGCCAGCTTTTCCCGCTAACAATTCGATTGTTTTCCCCACCGTCATTCTAGAAGGGAAACCATGTGGGTTCATGATCATGTCAGGACAAATGCCTCTGTCGTTAAACGGCATGTCTTCCTGCTGCACAATCAAACCGGTCACTCCTTTCTGACCGTGTCGGGAACTGAACTTGTCTCCTATCTCCGGAATACGCGTCTGACGTAATAATATTTTAATGAGAAAAGCATCCTCCGAGTTTGACGACACCATAACTTTTTCTATATAAGATTCGACGGGACCTTTATATGTAATAGGAACATCTTTGTAATCCACTTGTTGTGGCTGGCCCTGCGTGACGGGGTTCAAAGTCGCTGGCGGCATCTGCTTATTTATCAAAACTTGTCTATTTTCAACCATTTCGCCTGGTGCAGCGATGCCGTCCGTATCAAGAACTTCATGTGCTCTAATAATTTTTCCTGTCGTAGCATCTCTCGATGGTCCCAAAATCCTATCAGAGGTTTGATTACTGTATCTCTTCATAGTAGTTTTGGCACTTTTGTATACAAGACAGCGACCGTACCCACGGTCGATAGATGCTCGGTTCAGAATCAAAGCGTCCTCGATATCGTATCCGCTGTAGCTCATTACGGCGACGGTGGCATTTTGTCCAGCTGGCAGTTTGTCAAAATTCGTCAGCTCTATCGTTCTAGTCTTAACCATTGGACATTGCGGATAGACTAAATTGTACATTAGTGTATCTATCCTGTTTTTCTGGTTGTAGCCAATAGTACCTGAAATATTAACGACCACACTATTATCACGAGTTCAGAACCCAATTTTAATAGGAAATATAGGAATAATCCCTAAAAAGGTAGCAAGGTAAGGGAACAGACTGACGTTTGTTACCTTTTCATGCCGTAAATGGATTTCGCTGAAATTTGTCACGCAGTATAGTTAAGTTAGATCGAGACCTGGGTTAGGGTGTATATACATACATAATCAGCCTATAATGTTCCCACTGCTGGGACACAGGCGCGAGGTAGGCAGGAGGTCTCGGTGCGAGGGAGTGGGCCGTAATCCACCACGCGGGCCCAGTGCGGGTTGGCAGATGTCACATGTCTTCGAATTTTTGGTTCTAGGACATGCCGGTTTCCTCACGATGTTTTCCTTCACCGTTTTGAGAGCAGTGGTGATGAAATAATTTACACAAAGTAAAGCGCCTGTCTGGGTTCGAACCCACGACCTACAACTCCTAAGTCGCGGCCGTTACCACTTGGCCACCAGTCCACTACTGCTCTAGTTACTGGTTAGGGTATAGGATACTTTTAACTTAGTAAGGTAGTACGCCCCCCGTGGGTTAATTTACAACCTCTTTCGCCCGCGGGACTTCGTCTGCATTTTTATCATAAGACAGCAGGAAGAAAAGTTGCGGAGTAGCCTATGCTGCCTTCCAGGTCTTAGGCTAACTATCTGTCCAATTTCATAACAAAATATATATATATATATATAGGATGACTGGTAATTAGTGACCGATACTTAAACACGTGATTTTACTCATCATTATGTACAACTTTTACTATGGGACCAAACCTGAAATCGCGAAAAAAAAATCAGCTGCTCCCTACATTTTGACGGGTTATGCGAACATAAATGTAGGGAACAGCTGATCCACGGCGTCCTCACCTTCCGCCTAACGCAGGTCCTCACCGGACACGGCTGCTTCGGGAGGTTCCTGTTCCGAATAAGGCGGGAGGAAACGCCCGGGTGTCACCATTGTGTGGATCGCCCGGAGGACACGGTGGAGCATACGGTGGAGATCTGCCCAGCTTGGGCAGAGCACCGCCGTGTCCTCACGGCGGCGATCGGCGGCGGCGATCTCTCGCGTCCGGCCCTAGTCCGGGCCATGGTACGGAGCGAGAGTGCATGGGAGGCTATCGCCTCCTTCTGCGAAGCAGTGATGCTCGCGAAGGAGGAGGCGGAGCGCGTGAGGGAGCGGCAATCCCTGCGCCCTTACGCCCCCAGCCGCCGCAGAAGACGCACCGGGCGTCGGGAGTCGATAGCCGATTCCCGGCCACCGTAGGCGCGGGCTTGCGGGCGGCGAGCAATGGGCAGCTCGCCGTCCGGTAAGGACCAGGCCCGGGTCGACGGCGCGTTGTGTTCCACGCGCGCCTCAAGGAGATGTCAGCACCAACTGACGGGGTCCGCTAGGGCCGATGCCCGCCGGGGTCGCGGGTTGTTCGAAAGAGATACCGTGGCCCCTGGCACAGGCAAGTGAAGGAACACGGGTGGGTTTTAGTCAGTAAGAGTCTGACACTCCCTTCCGCTCCGCCCAGAACGGGAGGGGTCATTTGATGATTTCCCACCCAAAAAAAAAAAAAAAAAAAAAAAAAGGGAACAGCTGATTGTTTTTTCGCGATTTCAGGTTTGGTCCCATAGTGAAAGTTGTTCATAATGATGAGTAAAATCACGTGTTTAAGTATCGGTCACTAATTACCAGTCACCCTATATATTGATATGTGAGGTAGGTTTTTATTTTTTAGGTTTTGTTTTGTAGGTTTTAATTAGATTAGATTTTATTTGTTATTTTTTCTTGTTATTTTAATTTTAACGTGTTTTTATGTGTACCTATTATGGATCAATGGTCTGAAAATAAATATTTATTATTATTATTATTATAACGATCGGTTCAGTGGTTTATGCGTGAAAAAGTAACAGACAGGCAAACATATGTAGTTACATGCGCAACAATAATATAGGGATGCATAGATGTACTTACCCATCGCTTGTTTACCCATAGCGCATTGGTAGGTATTTCTAGGACTCTGATTGTGATGTGGGTAGGGGACCAGACCCGCACAAACGCCGAGAATCGTGAACGGCTCAATCTCCAAATGCGTGGTAACATACGGATCTATTTCAATTTCAACAGTAGCTATATGACTGTCATTCTCCTCGTTTACATCTAGGTACTCAATAAGTCCATCATTTAAAAAGTCTTGAAATTTTCTGATTCCTCTGTTTAATTCGTTTATATGGAATTGTTGGACTAGTGGGTAACCTTTTTCTACAATGATATACGGTCTACAGAGTCGACCACCATCGCTGCATATGTAGACTGTCCTCTGATTGTGATTAGGGTAAATAGACACGAAAGCCGATATAAGCCCACGTCGTCGGAACATTCTAAAGACTTTTATAAGCCTTTTGTATTGTCTTGAAACACCTAGTATATTACCTGAAAATAATAATAAAATGATGAGGTTTCTCATTACTTTTGAGTAACATCCAATCATCTGGTTAATGCCTAACCATTCAGAAACACCATGTAGACGGCCGGGTGATTGATTTCCTCGCCACCTAACAGTCTGACATCTTCTACGCCCGCGTTGCGAGCGAGCCTGGCGATGGGCTCCTCGGAGCACTCGGTGGTGATGTGCGTCATCAGCGCCAGGTTCTTCACGAGCCCGCACGCTTCACCCTCCGGAGTGTCGGACGGACACAACATGCCCCACTGCGAAGGTTGCAAGGAACGCGGTCCAGATACCTTCCTAGTCTTCTCAAACTGAGAATTAACTCTGGTCATCATACCCAAGGCTGATATGTAACTGAGACGACTTAACACTTGAGTTACTCCATGCCTTTCCATTTTGAATCTTTTGATCGTCCAGTTACCCTGGAACAGAAAATATTTTTTTGACCACACAATTATTTCTAGATTTGAATTTACTGAATGAAATATTTATGAAGTCTTACAGAAGAAATGGCGGCGAACAATCCATTCGCAATCAGATCAGGTCTCATGTGTTTAACAACATCAAACGGTGCAGCTTTAACTTTAGGTATTATTTTGTCTGCTATTGATTTCAATTCCCAATTGAATCTTTTGAAAAGATCTTCAAACATCAAAGCAAGCAAAGAGCCAGCTAGCTCAAGTCTCTTGTTTCCATAGTAGTCAGGGTCATCAATGGCAGCCTTATTTGTCTCAGCTTCAATTACTCTTTTAACCATTATAGCTAGGTAGATAGCTTTGACATAGAAATTATAATTTTCTACTGATACATGAGCTAGAATTGTTGTAGCCAACAAATCTCGAGCCTCGTCAATGGGAGTGCGTACTTTCGCACCGCCTGATTGAAACCTGTGAGAAGAAACATTTACACCACAACATGTACACCATTATGTATAACTCAAAATGAAAATCATTATGCAAGGCCTATATTTATGAATTGTATACCTTTTAACCTTAAGTTTGCTTCCGATATAAGAAAGTGCTTGATTTTGAGTAAATATTTTCAAATTATGACAATCCATGATGCAAGGGGCCATCTTTTTCAGTGATGTATCATCAGTACCTATGAGCTGCATAATTTCTTGATCACTGCAGATACCCATAGCCTTGAAGGCGACAGCAATAGGAATGTCCTGAAAATTATATGCAAATTAGTGTAGGTCATAGAGATAGTCACACTAATATTATAAAGGCGAAAGTTTGTGTGTGTGTGTTTATGTTTGTTACTTCTTCACGCAAAAACAGCTGGACCAATTTTGATAAAATTTAGTACGGATGTAGCCGACACCCTGGATTAACATATAGGCTACTTTTTATCCTGATATACCCACGGGATCGACATTTACGTAGGTGAAACCGCGGGGCGCAGCTAGTAAAATATAAATGTTTTGTTTAGAGCAGTGGCTGAGAAAAAGATTGCCACACTATTTATACAGGTAATACAGGTTGCACGGACATCGGCGCACAAACTGTATCCATCCATGAATTCGTCGATGTCACCCTGCCACCCTCTGGGTTCAATTTCCACAGAATAAAAATAATTTATAGGAAGGACTTCATTTCTTTTCTAGATAATTTCAGTAACAGTTTCCGATACTTAGGTTTTTTACAGTTAGGTAGATACCTAGTAATACTCATAAACAACTTACATCGGACAAGGCATTATGTCTCAATACATATTTTCCATTTTTTACAATGACATTAGTTCGGGTTTTCTTTTCATGTGTGGAACTAGTCACTTGACATTGAATGGCTCCTTTGAACTCATCAACAATCATACGATTTCTGGATAATTGTTCTTGGATCAATATCACTTTTTCTTGACCTGTAAGTTTTTAAATAGTAATAAATCCTACTAATATTATAAATGTGAAAGTTTGTGAACATATTTGGATGTTAATTACTCAATCACGCGAAAACCGTTGAAAAGATTTGGATAAAAATTGGCAAATAGTGAAATACCATTTCCTGAATTAACACATAGGATACTTTTTATCCTGATATTCCCACGGGATCGAAACTTACGGGGGTGAAACCGCGGGGCGCTGCTAGTAAATGTTTAAATATTACTTGAAACAGAGTCAGTGATCAAAATAATTTAGGAAAACTCATGCCTTAATAGGAAGTTGAGATGCAAAAGTCATAGACACTATGTGATTAATCTTAGACCCGCATAGTGACCTAATTTCAATCTTTTTGCTTTAATCCAACATTAAAATCAAGTAAATTATGAAATCATATACCTCTAATGATAAAATAGCCGCCTGGATCATGTGGACATTCATTCAGTTGTGCTAGTTCAAAGTCGGATTTATTTGTTAGTACACAATTTGAAGACCTTAACATCAATGGCATTCTGTAAACAATAAAATGAAACAAACCTTATTAGTTTTACACATAACAATGTAACAACACATTACAGTAATAACAGACCCTTTGATAATTTTTGAGTGTTTTATATTGTACTAGCTTCTGCCCGCGACTTCGTCCGCGTGAAATTTCTTGTACCCCCACCCCGTCGCGTCGCAACACTTCGTATTCGCTTACCGTTCACTCTGAGTTTTTTTCTTTTTGCTCGGCTCCTAAGAGTCATAGCGTAATGTTAAATAGCATAAAGCCTTTCTCAAGAATTGGGCTATCAAATGCAAAAAGATTTTTTTCAAATCTGACCGGTAGTTCCAGAGATTATCGCGTTCAAACAAACAAACTCTTCAGCTTTATTATTAGTATATAAATAAAAAACTCTATGGCCCATAACTCCTTAATAGGTACCAACTCTTAACATCTTACACACGTGATAACTTTTAAACGAAATATCCGATTGAGATGAAACAAAAAGTATTTTACTTCTTCATAAATACTCTTGATAACATAATGCTTAATTTCGATAAAGATTAATATTACGATACATATTTAACGTAGTTTTTTTTTCTTCAGACGATTTAATATTTATTTTGAACACAAAATCGGTTATTGTGATTAAACCATGATAGCTAGATATATGTTCTCGCGGACTTTTTTGTAGGTCTTAATGGGCTCTACAAACCCGTAGTACATCATTTTGTTCTATTGTCAATAGTTTTTGCAGCGCACGCAAAAATAGGTTTTCGATTTTACACCTTGTGTTACAAAATAGCAATTTTATTACGGATCCCTAATTTTGATAAAAAATATAGCCTATAGCCTTCCTCGATAAATGGACTACTCAACACTAAAAGAATCATTCAAATCGGACCAGTAGTTCCAGAGATTAGCGCGTTCAAACAAACAAACAAACTCTGCAGCTTTATAATATTATATAGTATAGATTATTTTTTAAATTATGGACAGCAATATGATAATGAATACACACCTTCCAATCAACTGTTTATTCTTTATAACCCTTTGATTACCTCTTATATATTCTATGTCAACTGTGATTGGTGCGGAATATGTCATGTCCCTGAGCCTGCACTCATGGGGTGTAGTAGGCTTGGTAACATTGTAACCTTCTTCTAAGTCTGGTGTTCCAACATAAGCATTTAAATATTTTATGTAAAATAATGGGTCTGCATCACAGAACACTTTTTCATTGGCTTGTACTATTTTCTTTATTTCAACATTGATAAAATAGTTAAAAGAATCAATGTGCTGTTTAACTAAGCCTTTGACTTGTAAAAATGATGGCACTAGCTTCCATTTGTCCTGAAAATGAATAAACTTATATGAACTTCTTCCTCTGCATATTGATGTTTATATTGACATCTATCTATACATATAAAAGAAAGTTGTGTTAGTTACACTATTTATAACTCAAGAACGGCTGAACCGATCTGGCTGAAAATTGGTGGGGAAGTAGCTTAGAACCAGGAGACGGACATAGGATACTTTTTTTCTTTTCTTATAGGTGTAGGGTAGGAGTAGTGTAGGAGTAGATTAGGAGTAGGGTAAAGTAGGGTAGGAGTAGGTTAGGAGTAGGGTAGAAGTAGGGTAGGAGTGGGGTAGGAGTAGGGTAGGAGTAGGGAAGGGTAAGGGGTAGGACACCACGCGAACGAAGTAGCGCCGGGCAGCTAGAAATAATTTATATGGCAAAACAACGTTTGCCGGGTCAATATAAAAGGCTAGTATCCCGTCTGACACTTCATAGTGCAGGTGTCACTGCACAGAAAGCATTGTAAAAACTAAATAATTAATTTTATTGTTGTTTATATTTTACAGGAAGATGACTGAAGGGTTATAGCTTCAGTGTATAAGACTTGGAATAATAATCCCCAACATCTGTTAGACCTCTTCTAGCACCATAACTTTGAGTATCCTGGACCCTGTTAATGTTACACATTGGTTATGTGACGGTCTTACATTGGTAGAACTTTGTAGTGGTCTTTCTTTGTTAACGAAACGTAGCAGTATAAAACATACTGCTCTCATCGTAAACTAACCTCCAGACTTTTTATAGGATCTCGCGAACCCTTAGAAGAATCCCAATCATTTTGTCTCTTGTTAATCTCCCCCATGATTACAGTTTCAATAGACGTGTACTTATTTACTTCATTAAATTAACTGTGTACAGAAAATAACGAACAGACTGTATTTTCTTTCAAACGGCCCAAATAAATCAACTAAAACGTTTTCTCGTGCGGGAAAGCCACAGCACACATTTATTGTTGACCACAGTTGACAGTTGTTGACAAAATGACGGCTGGTGTCAGTGTCAATGTCAAGTTGTCAACCAGATGAATTTTGGGTGCGTTCCGAGTTGCGCTGTAATTGATTAGGGCGTGCTTATCTCCGTTCCGAATTAGCGTGAGCGCGATAACGATGTCCGTGAATCGTAATAGATGACGTCATGACATGCGCCATCTTGCAATATCGCTCACCGAAAAAAAAAAAAAACCCAATATTTCATGAAATCTTCACATTTTACAATTATACTAACTTAACAAGTTTTATTACTGATCCTAATGATTATAATTCTGTAAATGCATATTTGTTACGGCTGCGAATCATATATATATATTTTTAATCATATAATATAAAGGTATATTTTAATCAACATACAACTTAATACCCACACAGCACACAATGTCTAAAGAATATCTAGTAAATATCTTTTAAATATTCATACAAACATCTAGGAGACATCTGCTGATATTTACAAGTACTATAGTAGATATCTAGAAGATGACTCTATGTCCGCCTCCTAAATGTCTTCTAGACATTTTAAATGCACATCTACTACACATCTACTAGACATGTCTTCTAGATGTCTACTAGTAAACTTTTGAAGATATCTTCTAGATTATCTACAAAATATCTAGTAGGAATTTAGCAAAATATCCTCTAGACATCTTCTAGATGATTCGAGAGTGTAGTATAGACATCTTCTAGATTATCTGCTATATGTCTAATAGAAAGTATGCTGAATATTTTCTAGACGTTTTCTAGGTGATTCAGGAGGATCTTATACATAGGATAAGGTGCATTCCAATAAAAACAGGAAAACAACAATAAAATGTAAAAATGATAAAAAAATTAAATGGGTGCAAAAATTGTCTTGTTTTAAACTCTACAACGTATTGTTGTTCACATGTTTGCTTAAAGTGGACTTCATTTTTAAATGAAAAAATATGCGTAATTTTACAAGGATATTTTATTTTCGTCTATCAGTTCTGTTACATTACACTCCTCATAATTTTAAAAATGAAACTGAAAATATGAAATAGCTCTTAAGTCGTAAGCAAAAACATTAATAGCTCCCGCAGCTCTGGGGACAAGGGTGTTTAAGTCTGCGGTTGTAAGTATAAGACATAACCACCACTACTAATTTGATATGTCCTATTGTATAAATCTATTCCAAAATAATTTTCCATGCAGTAAACACAACGCACGCACAATAATCAATGTTTCTCGTCACACCGGCAAACTAAATGGTCAGTTATAATTATAAGTTCATATCATGGATCAACAATTTTGCTTATATCACCAGTTAGGTATTATGATCAGCAAGGCACATAATTTTAACATATTTGTTTACCTAGGTACAGTCAACAAAAGGGATAAAGCATGCAGGATTCTCGGATATAGTTGAAGTTTAGTAAGAAACCGATGATGTTCTCAAATAAAATTTAATTTTACTATTACAAAACAAACAGCTCCTTTATCAAATTAAATTTCAGTCGACAACATCCATCGGTTTCTTACTAAACATCAACTATATCAGACGATCCTGCATACTTGTCTCTTTTGTTGACTGTACATGGAAACTTCGATTGGATTAGTTTTCACAACAAACGTAAATAATAAAATTAAAATTTACTCCTACACTGTTTCTATAAAACAAACAATAATATAGGTACTTAACTTAAACATAACATTTGCAAAGAATATGGCACTTTTTAGGAAGACATAAGTAAAGTCAGTGTTACCTTATTAGGCTAAAGGAGCATGGTACTGTTGCGCGCCACAATTAATGCCTGGTACATGTTGACATTAGTTACCACTAGCGCCATCTAGTATCGAGTAGCAGAACTAGTCGAGTCACGATCGTTCTAGAAAATTCGATACTAGAACTTTGTAGAACTTTCTCGAACTATCGTCACCTAGTCGGTCGGGGCCGGTATGTACTCGAACATTCTAGATGTTTCTACAATGGAAGGTTCTAGAACTATCTGCGGCACTATATAAGGCCGGTGTGGGCCGTGAGCCGACACAGTTTGGATAAAGCGACAAGAGCGAAAACATCAAGCGATCTTCAAGTGCGAATTAAGAGTGATCAGTAGTGAAATTGTGTTCTTTTAATTAGTGTGTTTTAGCTGTAATTAGTTTTGTAAAATAAATTGTTATTTTTGGTTATTAAATCGGCAGTTTTTATTGTCACGAACCCGAAGCTCGTAACAATTGGTGTCAGAAGCAAGGATTATGCCGGTTTTACCCAAAGACGACACGGAGGGTATCCGTACCCGGAGTCAACGTCAGCAAGAGACGGACCAGAGGCGATTCGGTGGAGCAACGCCACAGAGGTCGGAAGGCCAGCTACCGACCACGGAGGCCGGCCCGTCCACAGCTGCTCCAGCATCATCAGCACCAGACTTTGCGGCCCTGATGATGATGCTGCAGGAACAAGGCCGTCGGTTGGAAGAACAGCTGTTGCGTGACAGGGAGGAACAGGCTCGTCGGTTGGAAGAACAGCTGCTGCGTGACAGGGAGGAACAGGCTCGTCGACAGGAGGAACAGGCTCGCCGACAGGAGGAACAGGCTCGCCGACAGGAGGAACAGGCTCGCCGGTTGGAAGAACAGCTCCAACGTGATAAGGAGGAGCAGGCGCGCCGCCAGGAAGAGCAGATGCTCCTTATGCCTTAGACCTTCACGCTACCTTCGGGAAAGACATGAAGGAGGTGAAGGATAAGGTTGTTCAACATGACAACCGCCTGTCGGAAGCTGAAACCCGAATCGACCAAGTTAATAATCGGGTTGACAACGTGATAGCTGACGTGAAGCAAACCGTGATGGCTGACGTGAAGCAAACCGTGATGGCTGACGTGAAGAAAACGCTGGATTACCTTAAACTTGCTGATGGAATCGCAGCTCCCGTAGCTACAACACCTTCGCTACGGGGATTCAAAGTGCCACCGTTCGACGGAACTTCTTCCTGGTCGGCCTACAAAATCCAGTTTGAGGCTGTCATGAAGGCGAACGGGTGGAATAAAAATCAAGCCATGACTGCTCTCACCCTAGGCCTGCGCGACCAGGCCTTAACTGTTCTGGAAGCTCTCGGTAAGGAAGTGACTTACGAGCAGCTCCTTGAGGCATTGGAGGCTCGGTATGGCGACGCTCACCTGGAACACGTGTTTCGTGCGCAGCTCAAGGATCGCGTGCAACGCAGTAACGAAAACCTGCAGCAGTGGGCCCTTGAAGTGGAGAAGCTGGTTCGTAAAGCTTACCAGTCCGTGCCTGCGCTTATTGATGGAAACCTGGTGCAGGCATTCATCGACGGCATCCGCGACCTTGAAGTGAGAGCTGCTGTGAGGCTCGGGCACCACGGGACGCTTAAGAACGCCTTGGCCCATGCACTGGAGGTGGAAGCTGTGCGGCAGGATCATCGTTCCCATCGCGTCAGGGAGGTTGCAGCGGCTACAGTTCGCGACCGCAATAAAGGATACAGCCCTAGGTGCTACGGCTGTGGGGAAGACGGCCGATCTCCAGAGGGCAGTGCGGCTGACAGCACCGCGCAGCACCAGCAGCAGGGAAACGAGTAATAGCCAGGACTGCGGGGCGGGTGCTGGCTGATGTTCAAAGAGCCCCAAGGGTTTCGATCACACAAACCCATGACGGGAACAGCCTAATCATCAAGGGCGAGGTCAACGGAACGCCGTGTAAGCTGACCATAGACACTGGAGCCTCTCGCACGGTTGTCAGTTCCCAACTAATAAGACGGTCCCTTTGGGACTCCGCACACAACCGAGAACGCATTAATTTGGTAACAGCCACCGGTCAGCGCATACCCGTCCTTGGAGAGAAGAAGATGGAGTTGAAGCTAGGCAACAGAATCTACCTGCATAAAGTCATCGTGGCCGATATAATGGACGATTGCATCCTGGGCCTTGACTTTATGAGGAAGAATTGTTGCGAGATTGACGTCAAGCAAGGCGTTTTGAAATGTGGACAAGAGGAACTTTTCGTGGAAGGGGCGTTACCAGGGAATGTGTACAGCCTTAAGAAGATTGTTCTTCCGCCGAGATCAGAAACGATCGTGCCGGTTAGTCTTCCTCGGAATCCTGGGCAAACACATCGTTGTGTTCTCGTGGAAAGGGTAGACAATGACCTTCCATGGAAAGTGGCACGAACTTTGGTCAGAGTCACCGACGTCTCAGGGGTACGTGTGCTGAACCTTTGTGATCAGGAACAGATTATAGAATAAGGCACACTAGTTGGTACTTGCGAGGAAGTGGATTGGTTGCGTCGATGCCAATATCTATCGACTGGGACCCTCAGCAAGGATGCACAAACGAAAGTGACCACACTTTTAGAAGACTGCCGCAGCGCTCTGTCCCAAAATGAAATGGTCAAGGCGAAGAAGATGTTACTCAAGTACGCCAATGTTTTTTCGTCAAACGATGCTGACATCGGGAAGACTGGCTTAGTTCAACACAAAATAAACACAGGAGAAGAATTGCCTATCCGTCAGCGGCCAAGGAGATTGCCGGTAGCACGTGAGAAGGAAGTGGAAACCATGATTGAGGGAATGGTGAAGGATGGCGTTATTGAACCTTCATCTAGTCCATGGTGTTCACCTGTAGTGCTGGTAAGAAAGAAGGACGGCAGCATGCGGTTTTGTGTTGACTATCGTCGTCTGAACGACGTTACAAAGAAGGACAGCTATCCTTTGCCAAGAATTGATGACACGCTGGACATGCTTACTGGGGTAAAGTGGTTTAGCACGCTGGACCTGAAAAGTGGCTACTGGCAAGTCGAAATTGACCCTAAGGACAAGGAGAAAACTGCATTCTCGACAGGAAAGGGTCTGTGGCAATTTAAAGTTATGCCGTTTGGATTGTGCAATGCTCCGGCAACTTTTGAAAGGTTGATCGAACTTGTACTTACTGGACTAATTGGCGATGCCTGTTTGGTCTACTTGGATGACATCATCATCGTAGGCCGCACGTTTGAAGAACATCTTCAAAACCTGGAACGCGTGCTCATAAAGATCCAGAGTGCCAACCTCAAGTTGAGTCCGAAGAAGTGTTCACTATTCAAACGACAGGTTAGCTTTTTGGGATATGTAGTGTCTGAAGAAGGTATCCGCACGGATCCAGAGAAAATCGCCGCTGTCAAGGATTGGCCAGTTCCAAAAGACAAGACGCAGGTCAGAGCATTTTTGGGTTTGTGCTCCTATTATCGGCGATTTGTCAAGAACTTTGCAGACATAGCCAAACCCCTACATAAACTCAACGAAGAGAAGAGACAGTTCTGCTGGGATGAAAGTTGCCACATCGCATTCCAGGAGCTAAAGGACCGTCTGTGCAAAACACCTATTTTGGGGTACCCTGATGCGGGCAAGGAATTTATAATTGACACAGACGCAAGTGACATAGGACTTGGCGGTGTGTTGTCTCAACGGAATGGTGATCAAGAGGTTGTGATAGCGTACTTCAGCAAGTCGCTGTCAAAGCCGGAAAAGAACTATTGTGTCACGAGACGGGAATTGCTTGCTGTGGTAAAGTCATTGCAGCATTTTAGCAAATATCTTCTGGGGCGGAAATTCCACGTACGAACTGACCATGCTGCACTGAAATGGCTATTGCAGTTCAAAAATCCAGAAGGACAAGTTGCGAGATGGATTGAGCTACTGCAGGAATACGACTTTGTGGTCGAACATCGCAGCGGGAAATCACATGGCAACGCAGATGCATTGTCAAGAAGACCTTGTCCTGAAGACTGCAAGCATTGTACTAGGCAAGAAAGTAAAGAAGTCGTACCTGTGAGGATGCTCAAGACAGACCTCAGCAATGAGTGGAAGGAAAGCCTACAACGTGCACAGCAGGAAGATTCGGACATCAAGCCGATTCTGGAGTGGATGAAAGCCGGAGCTCCTAAGCCCAGGTGGAGCGACGTCTCAGCGATGAGTCCGATCACAAAAAGCTATTGGGCCCAATGGGACAGCTTGGTGATGCAGGAGGGAGTCCTGTGCCGTAAATGGGAAAATGCTCGGGGAAACAGCTGTCATTTGCAAATGGTTGTCCCTAAAGCTCAAGTACCGGATGTTCTACAGCTGTACCATAATGGTTGTTCAGGAGGTCATCTGGGAGTAAAACGGACTCTTCTGAAGATACGAGAACGGTTTTACTGGGTCCACTGTCGGGACGATGTCGAGGACTGGTGTCGCAAATGTACAAGTTGTGCAGCTGTAAAGGGACCTCAGACTCGTAGTAGAGGTGCATTGAAATTGTACAATGTTGGTGCACCATGGGAAAGGATAGCCCTTGACGTTGCGGGGCCGTTTCCGGAAAGTGAAAGTGGCAACAAGTATTTCATGGTTGTGATGGATTACTTCACCAAGTGGCCGGAAGTCTTCGCCATTCCAAATCAAGAAGCTTCGACAGTTGCAGATAAGTTAGTTCATGAAGTCTTCTGTCGTTTTGGAGTACCTTTAGAGATTCACAGTGATCAAGGAAGGAATTTTGAGTCACAAATATTCCAGGAAACTTGTCGAGTTATGGGTACTCGTAAAACCAGAACAACTTCTTACCACCCACAGTCGGATGGAATGGTGGAACGGTTTAATCAGACATTGGAGAGGTACCTAGCCAAAGTTGTGGAAAATCGGCAACGAGATTGGGACAAGCACATACAACCGTTTTTGTTGTCATATCGAAGCGCTGTTCACGAAAGTACATCGGTGACACCAGCTTTTGCAAACTTTGGAAGAGAATTACGGCTGCCTGCAGACCTGATCACCGGAATACCACCTGATGCCCCACGCAGTATAACCGATTATGCGAATGACTTGCGGAACAAAATGAATGACATTTATGAGCACGTCAGACAATCGGGCCAGCAAATGTCTGAAAAGATGAAAACCCGTTATGACCGCAAAATGAACAATAAAGGGTTCGACGAAGGTTCACTAGTGTGGTTGCACAATCCAGTCCGCAGCAAAGGGAAATCTCCTAAGCTTCAAGCTAAATGGGACGGACCGTACCGGATTGTGACAAAGATCAATGACGTAACCTACCGGATACAGAAAGGTGCAAGAGGTACTCCTAAGATCGTCCATGTGGACCGACTGGCGCGTTATTATGGGGCTGATAATGCTCGGGACGAGCATGTCTTAGGAGGGGGCAGTGTTGCGCGCCACAATTAATGCCTGGTACATGTTGACATTAGTTACCACTAGCGCCATCTAGTATCGAGTAGCAGAACTAGTCGAGTCACGATCGTTCTAGAAAATTCGATACTAGAACTTTGTAGAACTTTCTCGAACTATCGTCACCTAGTCGGTCGGGGCCGGTATGTACTCGAACATTCTAGATGTTTCTACAATGGAAGGTTCTAGAACTATCTGCGGCACTATATAAGGCCGGTGTGGGCCGTGAGCCGACACAGTTTGGATAAAGCGACAAGAGCGAAAACATCAAGCGATCTTCAAGTGCGAATTAAGAGTGATCAGTAGTGAAATTGTGTTCTTTTAATTAGTGTGTTTTAGCTGTAATTAGTTTTGTAAAATAAATTGTTATTTTTGGTTATTAAATCGGCAGTTTTTATTGTCACGAACCCGAAGCTCGTAACAGTACGTACAGTTATACAATAGTAGATACCACAACCATCTGCGATACACTGGTAATTATGGATTTGGTTTCTGTTTCAACAGAATACACGGGTGCATTCCATGTCTTCACATGTACTAAAAAATTTTGTGGACGGTTGCATCTTTGAAACAGCCTCAAATTGCATCTAAAATAATATATTATAAAGTTAAATTAAGCCATTACGTCTCTATAATATGTAATAATCTATTATTTTCACTGCTCTAACTGTATACATATAAGTAATACAAATAGCATTTAGTAAATAAACTGTTGTGTACCTGACATAGCCTCGAAAATCCTCAAGGACGAGAAAACGTTTTTCTTTTTAGCCCCAACCCAAGAGTACTTGGAGCCAGTGCAATCAGAAAACATCATCCGCAAAAGAGTAAATGTTGCTGCCTATACATTGCTTCCACCCCCACACAGCACACAATGTCTAAAGAATATCTAGTAAATACCTTTTAAATATTCATACAAACATCTAGGAGACCTCTGCTGATATTTACAAGTACTATAGTAGATATCTAGAAGATGACGCTATGTCCGCCTCCTAAATGTCTTCTAGACATTTTAAATGCACATCTACTACACATCTACTAGACATGTCTTCTAGATGTCTACTAGTAAACTTTAGAAGATTTCTTCTAGATTATCTACAAAATATCTAGTAGTGTAAGGGATGTCGTCGCCGGAGGATTTATTACACAACGTACAGAGTATAATTGTATATATTTAGGACGAAATGACGAATCCACACAACCTTTTCCCAGAAGGGACGAAGGAGGGGGAAAGGTGTCCTCTAAACCAAAAAGGACACTAGGTCTAGAGTTAGGCTAACTAAGTAGCGATGTCCCGTGTGACTATTCCAAGGTAGGACGTAATCCACGGATGCACCACTAGTTCAGTTTTCTCAAATAAAATAAAATATACTAGCGGAGGTCATTAACCATCGGAGAATCTCGTCACCGCGATTCAGAAACGTGACGTTTTGCGTCAGCGCCATCTAGCGTAGAGTTGTGACATGTTGTAGTGTCTCTCATAAGTAATAGGTGGCGTTGGTAGATTAAAAAATAAGGTTTGCTACAGTAGGAATTTAGCAAAATATCCTCTAGACATCTTCTAGATGATTCGAGAGTGTAGTATAGACATCTTCTAGATTATCTGCTATATGTCTAATAGAAAGTATGCTGAATATTTTCTAGACGTTTTCTAAATGATTCAAGATATCTACTAGACGTTATGCAATATCTTCTCTAAGAGATGATCAGCTGTAGATGTCTTCTAGATATTATGTAATATCTTAACTAAGAGATGATTTCAAGACCAGTTGTAGACATCTACTAAACGTTCCATTATGATCTTAGATATCTTAGATCTCAGTAGACTAATATTGGACATCTACTAGATATTATGTGCTGTGTGGGCCGTATTTCTTCAAATAACTGATCTGAAAACAACAAGTTCTTTACACATCACATCCTCTAATTTACATCATATAATATAAGATAGCTGACATGTAACGTTTTATATACCATCAATTAATCATGTGAGTAGGTACAGAGACAAAACTAGGGTGGCAGGTGGGTGGGAGTACAAGAGGCAGCCCGTTAGGCACTTAAGATAGCAGGCGAAAGGCCCTAAAGCAGTAACTAGATTTCTTACCAAATTGTTCTTGGTCTTAGCATCTTCTATATATGTATATTATATATTTTCCACAGTATCTAAATCTTCTTCAGACAGTGGAAATTTATTTGTAATGGATATAATCGCCTCACTCTCTTCATCAGTGCTTTGTTCAGCTAGTATTTTGTCTTTCAGGTCATCAAAGGATTCCAATAATCTATTAATTTTAAATTTGATGTCTAAAACATCTCTTCCAACATCAAATCTGAAAAAAAATTCCTTGTTAAAAATTTGAAACATTTCAATTCAATCTTAATATGGGAGACAAAGACATGACACACATGAAGACATGGCTATTTACAGTGTTCTTACAAGGTTGACAGACATAATATATAATATTGTGGCTGCAACCAAGTTATAGGTTACAATAGTATACTGGCATGTAAAGTACCACTCTTTGAGCAATTTATTTTAAATATAATAATTGTTATCAGTAAGTACTTAGTTACAGTCTTCAATGAATAGCAAGCAAGCGCCAAAAATCGACTTTGTTCTCTCCAGAGGATTGGAGCACTTTTACACTTTCTTCTTCTTTTTTTTTGCACTTTTACATCAAATTACCACATCGTGATTTCACCAATTAGGTATTTATGCAAAGAAAACACGTTTTTAAAAGAATTACAGAGCGGAACGTCGTGCCTTTTTTTTAGGTTATATTGTTTATAGGGGCGTTGCGTTTCTATACACGTAATCACAACGCGTCGTCTCGCTGCGTTGCAAAATTTGAAAACAAAGCTTACAAACATTACAAAAAACACTAAAATGTTTTTTGTAATAAAATGTTTCATAAAATAAATAATAAGTACCAATCAATAAACTCGATTTATTGTAAGTACAAAGTGTTTTTGCCGTAAGCGATGATTATTACGATCTGCTGAGTTGAATTGTAAAATGTAACGTCCACGTCTATATAATCATTTCTTTAAATTGTATGTCTATTTTAAATAATAAAAATAGAAAAACTGGGTCCAACTCATTATTTTGTAAGTATAAATTTGCATTGCAAGGTTCAGTACAGCGAAAAAAATTGCTGATTTTCTTTGTTTCTTCTGAACTTTCAGTCATTTTTAAGTCCAACAGTAGATATCTACTAGACGTTATGCAATATCTTCTCTAAGAGATGATCAGCTGTAGATGTCTTCTAGATATTATGTAATATCTTAACTAAGAGATGATTTCAAGACCAGTTGTAGATATCTACTAAACGTTCCATTATGATCTTAGATATCTTAGGTTTCAGTAGACTAATATTGGATATCTACTAGATATTATGTGCTGTGCAGCGCATTATCCCTGGTGTTATCCAAGGCTTCATTGCTCTTTTTCGTCGCGACACAGTTTTTATTGAGGTATGTTTATCTAGCACCTGAGTCACGATATGTAGGAAAACATTAGTAGCTTCTTCAGGGTTATTGTTCTGTAAAATATTAACCCAGTCTAATAAACTCAGTTCATTTATGACAGCTTCGAAGTCCGTTTTGGAGTACGTTTGAGATTTGACCTTATATTGTTTTTGTTTTTTATACATAGTTAGTATGACCGTGGCGTGGTCCGTGAAACTTGTTTCGCAAATAATTGTTTTTGTAGGGAGCAGAGTTTTAACAAGGACGTGGTCTAAGCATGTTTTTGTGTGAGTTGGAAGTACGTGTGTAGGTGGTAGGGGTAAGTGTGTGCTAAGCCAATGTAAAAAAAAAACAAAACAATGGTGGACTCTCTGTCTACGAATGGTGGTTTGTCACTGACCTCCAGTATAATAATAATGTACTCTGTGCTGACCTCTATAATACAAGTATTATAGAGGTCAGTGTGGTTTGTAGACGGGCAGCAGTGTTGCCACCTATGACGAGCTTTCAGAGTTTTTATGTTTTTAACCCAATGATATTTTTACTAAAATATCATTGTTTTAACCCCACGAAGGTGTCTCAACCATTGAACCAATAACTCCAAACCTGAAATCGCGAAAAAAAATCAGCTGTTCCCTAATTTACGAGTATGTTCGTATAATTCGTCAAAATGTAGGGAACAGCTTTTTCGCGATTTCAGGTTTGGTCCCACAGTAAAAATTGCTCATAATGATGAGCACAATGACCTCTTAAGAGGTTGTTAATGTTTTACCAATAACCCTGTATTAAACACTTGACCGTTATTTGAAGCTTACTAGATTGAGAGTGGCACTACTGGTTTCCGCTATATTATCCCTCTCTTTTGCTCTTACCTTTAGTCGTATCTATCTCTCTCTTTCGCACATCCCGATTCCTCACCAGGTGGCGCTGCCAAATGTGGGCTTAGCCATGGCAGTGAATCACTGATCATTGGCGTCTTTTTCCGCGTGAAAAGAGGTTGTCGAGACAACTTTTAAAATTAAATTTAAATTCTTCTTCAAAAAAGTGATTCTAAGTGCATTCCATCGGACAAAATTGTAAGTAGAAATAAATTTTCATAAAACTTTTTCAGTGATGCGATGCATGATCACTATGTTTAAGGGCAAAGTTAAATATAATAATAACGGTGTTACCGTTCGTCGCGCCCTTAGCCAGCATTGCATTATTTTATTCGCAATGCAAAACTTGTATTGAAAATTAATTTTTCAAACTACCTACCCTCATTTGCTCAAAATTATAGGTACTAATTTTATGAAATGTTCGTTTGACAATGATTATTATTAATGGTCTATTAGCGTATTGTTGACCCTAATAATAATTAATGTTACAATAGACTCGTGATTATAAATCAGCAATCGTTTTTAATTGTACCAATGTTTTAATTGCTTACGTACTCGTTGGTGTGTCGAGATAGGAATCATAAAAAAAATCGAAGTTTTCATTTTAAATAGGATGGAGGGCTCAAGTAATCCAAATGCGATGGACGCTCCGGGGCTTAGAGCATTTAACCTATGCTCTAAGCTCCGGGGCCATCAGGTTTACAAACCAAGGGGTCTACATTACGTCGAGAACATCGTAAAATAGAGTCTTCTAGCTCCTCATCCAGTTCTTCTAGCAGTTCCACTTCGTCATCAGCGAAGCCCAGTAAAAATAAACGTCGCCGTCACTATAAAAAAAAGAAGGGGGGCCGCCATTCCCGTAAAGCAGATTTATTGCAACAATTAACTCAAGAAATTAGCGAGCTACGAGAACGAGTTTTTTATAGTGATAAAATCTCTGCATGTTCACCTCGGCGTTCAGCAGAAATGCAGGCAGACGGCAGTAATGACGAAATTTCCTTATTAGATAATAATGATTATAGGTCTTTGTATGATTATGATGTAGTAGATGAAAAATTAGACAAATCACATCAATTCAAATTTGATTTACAAGTCAAATTAAAGGAACCGCCTGTTCCTAAGGCTCCTGAAAATTATCTCAAATCTTTAAATGATATTCAGCATTTTAATAAAAATGCATGGTGCGAGGTTAGGTATTCGGAAGTGCAGAAGCTATATAATCACAGTCCCGGTTTTACTGAGCTGGAGATCAACGAAGAAATCAAACCATATGATT
Source organism: Oligia fasciuncula (assembly GCA_963082905.1). NCBI lineage: Eukaryota > Metazoa > Arthropoda > Insecta > Lepidoptera > Noctuidae > Oligia > Oligia fasciuncula. Next base: position 10,549,670 of record OY720393.1, on the reverse strand, counting down.
CTTTAAGACATTTAGCTTTGGCTGACAAAGCCTATGGTGCTCTAACATTTTGTGCAATTAAACAGCGAGAGGTATTACAAACTAGCATGGCTGATCTTTTATCCTGGGCACGTGTCAAAGGTAGTGTAACACCCGATCAGTTGCATAACAAAATCTCTGAATTATTTTCGGATGGTGAATATTATAAAGTGTCTTCAGATATGATTCAACTTATTTGCGGTCATCGCGCAGAAATAATTCAAATGCGTAGAGACGGAATAACAAATTATGTTCGCGATCCTCTTGTTAAGTCTGCGTTGCGCAGAATCCCACCCTCTAATCAGCTGGTTTTTAGTCCTGAGCTGCTATCATCAACGTTGGAAAAGAACGGAGGTGTTAAGAAGACCTTCTTACCTCCAAATAAAACCAGTGGCTTCAAACCTACTTCGCAAGCAGGATTTAAGAAGACCACTCGCTACCCCCCGCAGGGGTCAGCTTATTATAGGGCACCCTCGCAGGGTACCCGCCAAGCGTGCTGCACTGTGCCATGTTTCCAGCCCTCGCAGGGCTGTGGACACAACCACACCTCACAGAGGTCAGGTCATTGCCATCCCTCGCAGGGAACCGGCAACAACAATAAAGGAACACGTGGGCCTAGCCATAATTATCATGGGCCTTTTCGTTCAAGAGGAACACACCAGCAGCCTAACAAACAAGAGACGAGCAGAAATAACAGAAAACGGAATTCAGCCACTGAATGTCCCCCAGGAGGAAAGAGGAGCAGGTTTTGACAGACAGAGCTTCAAAGCGGGCCAGTTAACACACTATGCCGATCGATGGAAGAAACTCGGAGCACCAAAAACCCTTCTTCGCATAATAAAAGGCTATCGCATTCCTTTCATCAAAAAACCTCCTCTAATGATACCCAATGCACAAAGCCCATTTCAAACAAAGGAATCCGAGGCAATGTCAACTATCATATCTCAAATGATAACGCAAGAGGTGCTAGAGGAAGTTTCATATTCTCCGAGTTTCCTGTCCTCAATGTTTCTGGTCCCCAAAACCGATGGCACCAACCGGCCTATTTTCAACCTAAGAAATCTGAACGATTTTGTTTACACGGAGCCATTCAGGCTCATAAATGTGTTCCGTGTCCCAGACTTCCTCCAACCAAACGACTGGCTTTGCAAAGTCGACCTGACACAGGCTTACTTCAATTTACCAATACACCAGTCACACAGACGATTCCTACGTATATGTTACAGAGGAAAATTGTTAGAAATGACCTGCCTTCCTTTTGGCCTCAGCACAGCACCCAAAGTCTTCGCGACTCTAACAAACTGGGTAGCACAGACACTAAGAGAGGAGGGTGTTCGAATACTCGTCTATTTAGACGATTTTTTCGTGGTTCACCAGGACCATCAGGTCCTGCAAGTGCACGTCCAAATATTAATAGATCGCCTCCACTACCTGGGGTGGCAGACGAATTACCAAAAATCTGTCACAACTCCGTGCAAAAGCCTCGTATTTCTAGGTGTTCTATGGAATCCATGGACAAACGAGAGATCATTGCCTCACGAAAAGATCACAAAAGTAAGAGAAAAGGTGCTGGATCTGTTACACAAACACACAACGATGATGAAAGCACTACAAAGCCTGGTAGGACTTCTAAACTTCGCCACCTTCGTGGTACCCAAGGGCAGACTTCACTTTCGGGACACACTAATGTTTCTAAACAAAAAACTAAAAGAAAACTGTGTCAGCGTAGTTTTGCCTATAGAAGTAAAGGAGGACCTAAATTGGTGGCTACTAAATTGTCATCGGGCTTCTCTGATTCACAACCCGCCACCATCACATTTTCTGACCACAGACGCGTCGGATCTAGCTTGGGGGGCTCAGCTCGATGGATACGCACTATCAGGACCATGGACAGATCAAGAGCAACAGCTCCATTGCAATCAAAAGGAGATGCTCGCAATACTAAAGGTTATAGAAGAGCGGGGTTCAAGCATGTCCAAGTCTACCGTTCTAGTTCAATGCGACAACAAGACTGTTGTAGCCTTTTTGAGAAACGAAGGCGGGACCAGGTCTCCTTCATTGCTAAAACTCACGAGAGAGATTTTTCAAATCCTAGACCAACTCCAAATAAACCTGAAAATTCAGCATATTCCGGGAAAATACAACTGTCACGCAGACCATCTTTCTCGTCATCGGCTTCCTCCGGAGTGGCATCTCTTACCCCAGTGTACGGAGAAAATATTCAAAAAGTTCGGAGTTCCAGTGATAGATCTATTTGCGTCAGAAAGGGCAAAAGTCGTGATGAATTATGTATCACTGGATCAGAACGACATTCAAGCAATGTACCACGATGCCTTCTCCCAAAAGTGGACCTACCCACTAGCTTGGGTGTTCCCTCCACCTTACCTAGTGCCAAAAGTACTAGCTCACCTCAACTCTGCGTCGGGAGTCTTTCTAATGGTAGTCCCAAGGTGGGAGAGAGTCTTTTGGAGAGCAGACCTAAAAGCCCGTGCGTTAGCACCTCCATTCACAATCCGGAAACTGCATTCACAGCTGATAGATACGGCGACAGGCCTCCCACCCCCAAGAGTCCGGGAGATGACGTTAGAAATATGGAAATGTGGGGGTGGTCCCAGACCTTAGTCGAATGGAATGAAGCTCAGTTACAGCTTTTAAAATCCTCATGGCGGCTATCAACCAAAAAGACTTATCGAGTAGCATGGAATAGGTGGCTCACATGGACAAAACCAACAGGTCAGGTTTTGGCTCGTTTTCTTGCAGATTTGAGTATTATAGAGGGTTTAGCTTATAAAACTATTTTATTACATAAATCTGTGGTCTGCACGCTAAGCAACCCTGACGAATCTGCCAAATTAAGTTCCCATGTTTTAGTTACTCATATATTAAAGTCTATTGCTTTAAAAAACCCAGTAGCTCAAAAATCTATAGTCTGGAACGTCGATAAACTAGCAGAATTTATGGGAAGCTATTCTGTAGACGCGAATAATGTATTTGCTACTTGTAGACATACGGCAACCTTGTTACTCCTTTGTTCCGGCAGAAGAGTTCATGATCTAACACTACTAGCTGTGGACTCAAAACACCTGTCAGAAAATAATGATCATCTGATTCTATGGCCAATATTTGGTTCTAAAACAGACACTGCCGATTATAGACAGTCTGGTTGGAGATTATCGCCTAATCCTACTAACGAGAATTTAGACCCTGTACTTTGGGTGAAACGAACTATTGCTATACTAAAAGATAAACGCCAGTCAGGGTGTCTCAATAATCTGTTTCTTAATTTTAGAGGAAAATCAAGGGCCGCTTCTCGTACAGTCATAGCAGGTTGGGTCAAATCTTTGTTGTTAGAAGCAGGAGTAAGTGCTTCGCCTGGCAGTCTTAGGTCTGCTGTAGCCTCTAGAAACTGGGTTAACAACTACTCCTTAGACGAAATACTCTCTAGAGGTAATTGGCGATCGCAGAATACCTTCACCCGCTATTACTGTAGAGAAGTGATGCCCTGTATACCCACCAGTTCTAGTTTTAATGTATCTACAAAGTTTAATCCTATTAATTAAGATAATAGAGGTATATTTTTAATTTTTTTTTGTATTCTATGTAATTCTTCTCAAGAAGTGTTAGAAATGTTTATATTTGCATACCTAATATTCTAGAAACAAAGGTACCTAGCTATTGTGCAATTTATAAAACTGTTATCAAACTAAAAGTCAAAATTTAGTTCATTAATAATGGAAAGAATAGTTCATTTTATGTGTTAAGTAGGTATCTATTACCTATTATAATATTTTCGTTTGTATGTATTGATTAATTCATTCAATTAAATGTATTTCTCTCTATGCACAACTAATTTTATTAATAACTTTTAACCACGTTCACATTGGCGTCATTTCCCACCAGGTGATAACAAACACGTCTCAATCTAGTAAGCTTCAAATAACGGTCAAGTGTTTAATAGCAGTGTTTTACCTAAAAATAAAACACATCTATACTATACTAATACTAATATACTAATTACTAATCTATACTAATATTATAAAGCTGCAGAGTTTGTTTGTTTGTTTGTTTGTTTGTTTGTTTGAACGCGCTAATCTCTGGATTGGGGTCCGATTTGAATGATTATTTTAGTGTTGGGTAGTCCATTTATCGAGGAAGGCTATAGGCTATATTTTTTTTCTTCAAAATTAGGGATCCGTAATAAAATTGCTATTTTGTAACACAAGGTGTAAAATTGAAAACCTATTTTTGCGTGCGCTGCAAAAACTATTGACAATAGAACAAAATAATGTACTACGGGTTTGTAGAGCCCATTAAGACCTACAAAAAAGTCCGCGAGGACATATGTCTAGCTATCATGGTTTACTCACAATAACCGATTTTGTGTTCAAAATAATTATTAAATCGTCTGAAGAAAAAAAAACTACGTTAAATATGTATCGTAATATTAATCTTTATCGAAATTAAGCATTATGTTATCAAGAGTATTTATGAAGAAGTAAAATACTTTTTGTTTCATCTCAATCGGATATTTCGTTTAAAAGTTATCACGTGTGGAGTTGGTACCTATTAAGGAGTTATGGGCCATAGAGTTTTTTATCTATACTAAGGCTGAAGAGTTTGTTTGTTTGAACGCGATAATCTCTTTAACTACCGGTCAGATTTGAATTCTTTTTGCATTTGATAGCCCAATTCTTGAGGAAGGCTATAGGCTATTTAACATCACGCTATGACCCTTAGGAGCCGAGCAAAAAGAAAAAAACTCAGAGTGAACGGTAAGCGAATACGAAGTGTTGCGACGCGACGGGGTGGGGGTACAAGAAATTTCACGCGGACGAAGTCGCGGGCAGAAGCTAGTAATAATATTATAAAGCTGCAGAGTTTGTTTGTTTGTTTGTTTGTTTGAACGCGCTAATCTCTGGAATTACTGGTCCGATTTGAATGATTCTTTTAGTGTTGAGTAGTCCATTTATCGAGGAAGGCTATAGGCTATATTTTTTTTTTTATCAAAATTAGGGATCCGTAATAAAATTGCTATTTTGTAACACAAGGTGTAAAATCGAAAACCTATTTTTGCGTGCGCTGCAAAAACTATTGACAATAGAACAAAATGATGTACTACGAGTTTGTAGAGCCCATTAAGACCTACAAAAAAGTCCGCGAGAACATATATCTAGCTATCATGGTTTAATCACAATAACCGATTTTGTGTTCAAAATAATTATTAAATCGTCTGAAGAAAAAAAAACTACGTTAAATATGTATCGTAATATTAATCTTTATCGAAATTAAGCATTATGTTATCAAGAGTATTTATGAAGAAGTAAAATACTTTTTGTTTCATCTCAATCGGATATTTCGTTTAAAAGTTATCACGTGTGTAAGATGTTAAGAGTTGGTACCTATTAAGGAGTTATGGGCCATAGAGTTTTTTATTTATACTAATAATAAAGCTGAAGAGTTTGTTTGTTTGAACGCGATAATCTATGGAACTACCGGTCAGATTTGAAAAAAATATTTTTGCATTTGGTAGCCCAATTCTTGAGAAAGGCACGCTATGACTCTTAGGAGCCGAGCAAAAATAAAAAAAAAAAATGGTTGCCTGTAAAGTCGGTTTTACGGGCGAAGATTTTACGTGACAACGACCGATCATCCGATCATAGTTGAGTGGGAGAGAGACGCAAGGCATTCGGCGGGCCTCTCTCTCGTTCGGTGACTCATCGTAACGTTACCGAGCGTTACACTTTTTCATAAGTGACTCCCAGTCGCAACCTAATTTAAGACGTTGTCACGTCAAAAACTCAGAGTGAACGGTAAGCGAATACGAAGTGTTGCGACGCGACGGAGTGGGGGTACAAGAAATTTCACGCGGACGAAGTCGCGGGCAGAAGCTAGTATTAAATACTTACCTTATTTGAAGCTTACATTTAATTTCTACCTGGTGAAGATTTTCGACACAATGATCAGCGATTCACTGCCATGGCTAAGCCCACATTTGGCAGCGCCACCTGGTGAGGAATCGGGATGTGCGAAAGAGAGAGATAGATACGACTAAAGGTAAGAGCAAAAGAGAGGGATAATATAGCGGAAACCAGTAGTGCCACTCTCAATCTAGTAAGCTTCAAATAAGGTAAGTATTTAATATGTGTTTTATTTTTAGGTAAAACACTGCTATTATTGAATCTGCCGGTCGATTCTGTAAAAATCTCACCGTGAAAACTTAGGTGATGTGAGTTTGTTTTGCTAGGAATTGACACCATTGGCAGCTCACTCCACTCTCACTTCACCTAAGTTTTCACGGTGAGATGGTTACAGAATCGCACTGCTGGTGACACCTTTTATACAAAAAAAAAAAAAACTCGTAGGTACCTAAGTACCTATACATACAATCAACGAAAAATATGCGCTCGCGACGGCAGACGAGCGGCGACGGCGACATAGCGTCCTAAATTTAATTATACCCTTCCGATTTAGAATCCGATATAGATTTAGGACGTGGGAAACCATTCTAGTCCTAAATAAATGATAGATGATTTTATTTTTGCAAGTAGGTTTGTATGTAAAACACTTTTACACGTCAATCATGTTTTTTTTTAAACTAGATGAAGTCGGCGTTGGCGTTTCCTATCTGACTACTCTGAGAAGAAAGGCCGAAACAAACTCAGAGGTCACAGTCTCTTTTAAAGTCCAGACATAATCTTGGTCAGGTTATAAGAAGATCATGTAGATCGATGTCTGAGGTGGTCTTTTGAGGAAAGAACCATACAGATTGAGAGGACCTGTCCAGTCAGTGCAAGCATTTGTCAGAAATCGTGCAGCTCAACTCAAGACTTAAGAAGCTCAACGATTCGACGAACAATACCAAATATTGGATATTTATAGTCGAGTATTCGGCACAATTCAATTTAGTTATATTTAGATTAAGTGGCAACACTACTTTACCCTTTTCCCGTCCGTGCTACCCACAGAACACTATTACTCATAGTACTCATAGCTCATAGGGTGCTACCGCGTAGAAAAGACGTGTTTCATTATGTAGCAATATTATAGCTGAACCACAGAACACTAACTTCCACTCACCCAAAGATAACAAAATTAAGTTATCTTCAATACCAAAGAAAGGACATTTGGGTAGGCCACATAAATTACTCAAACTGCCAGACCATGGAAAAAAACTAACAGAACAGAGAGAATACTTAATAAAAAAATATATAAAATGAATAAAATTACCCACATTGTCTTCACATTCACAATGAAAAATAATATAATACTTTACAAAGTAAGAAAATGCCATTGTTTATAAAAAAAAATCATCAATGGCAATGTGTTTAAAAAAAACCGGCCAAGTGCGTGTCGGGCCACGCACAGTGTAGGGTTCCGTAGTAGCCCGTTATTGAAATGTAGTACGAATCTGTTGTTTTTTATTCTGAATATAACAAAAACATATTTTGTTTTTCAATGCAACTCTTTACCCATTATAAACAAGCAACTACTTCATCTTAATCACTTTAAAGGATTAATGCTAAGGATTTTGTAACAAAATCATTCAACACCTTGGGTGTTAACGACTATTACTGCTAAACTAATAAAGTTATCTTATCCGCTATAGTTTTCCTTTAAAGTTCATGAAATACACTATTATCGTTAATTTTTCCAGATTTTTCAAGCCCGCAGTTTAGGTTTTAGAGGGGGGAACTTTAAAGTGCACATTTTTGTTTCAGTGGAACAGTGTTTTACTGGAACAAAAATGTGCACTTTAAAGTTTAATATTTCGTAAATGGAGCATTAAATCGAAAAATAATTTTAGCAACCCCCAAGTCATTTTAGAAGACCTATTCAACGATACCCCACACGATGGGGAAGACGAGGAAAAAAAATATTCATCTCTATTTCACATGTAGGGGAGCTACCCTAAAAAAAAATATTTTCCAAAATTTATTTTACCACTTTGTCGGCGTAATTGATATACGCACTCCTACACAATTACAGCTTTCTAGTACTAACAGTCTTTTAGCAAAACCTCGGACAGACAGACAGACGGACTTGACGAAACTATAAGGGTTCCTTGTAGGAACTACGGAACCCTAAAAACATTCAAAATGCAGAAATTGGAAGCAGCTCAATTCCAAGTGATTTTAGGAACGAATAAATATCGGGTCCGATATTCAGGATGATGTAATAAGCTCTTTATTTACTTGGGCTGTGGGCAAGACCACAGAACACATATACTCCACAGAACACATTTTTTTTTCTTGGTCTTGCCCGCCGCTGGGAGTATATTATACTCCCAGCGGCGGGCAAGACCAAGAAAAAAAACTTATTGACACTTTGACAGCGGCTGCCTGTGAAGTGAAGCAAAAAAGTGCTCTGTACAGATAAATTTTATCTATGAAATACTCTGTGAAGCAGCGTTGCCAGACCGTACCAAAAAGTACGGTTTTCCGTACTATTCATCACACAACCGTACCTCAGTGTAGACCGTACCTTTTTCGTACCTTTTCTATACTAGTGATTTATTTAAAACAATACTTTTTGTTCCTTTAAATATAGAGAATAATATCGCTTCATATCTGAACTTCCTCATCACATTATTCCTATGATAAATTATTATCAAAAAAAAATTTTATTCATTGCATCATTAACGAATTTAATGACTTTACTTCATTCTATAATTGATTTACAAATGAATTTGTTCGTTAATGGCAATCGGTAATAAACTACTTTACCATATCCCTTTGATTATTCGATTCCCTATCACTTTTTTTCCAACCTATGGTCGCAGACAGCCAACTCGAAGAAGAAAAAACTTATCTAGTTCTTACAGAAGTATCCCGACCCAACCGTACCTTTAAGTTAAAAACCGTACCTTTTCAGAAAGCCAAACGTCCATTTTTGGGAAATCATACTGGCAACACTGCTGTGAAGTGAAGTGTCTGATTATGTCTGTCTGTGGCTTTTGCTCGCTAAAATAATAAAATTATGTTCATCAAACTCGAAATTCTGGCGGACTACATTGCGAAAGACTACTTCGAGACAAAAAATTAGCATCAATAAATTACTCTTTCATGAGGAAAATGTCCCTCTAAGTAATCTATCAAATTTTTACAAATCAAGATGGTTTACGAGACCATACCTCGTACAGTTAGAATTCTCCTACTAGGAGAACCTGGTGTCGGAAAAACATCGCTCATACTTTCCTTAGTAACTGAAGAATTTACTGAACATGTGCCGCCGAAGGCTGAAGAAATCACAATTCCCGCAGACGTTACGCCGGAGCAAGTACCAACGAACATTATCGATATTTGTCGTATGTACTTATTATTACAATACAACATAAAATACAATGCTAAGTAAATGCACTGTTACGATATGTATTATTTGCTTTACAAGCTTTTAACGAGATGCATAAACATGTAGACGCAATAAATAGTACTTAGAAATTGCATTGCATAATTTCCGTTTTACCTAGAATTCTAGTAAAGTAAAACCAATTTCTGTAAAGCGAAAAAAAACTTAACACAGGTTAATGTTTGACATAAGTAAAAAAAATTTACAAGAACTTTTCAAACTAGAATGGCTAGGCATTATAGTCTTTCTTGTTTCAAAGATTGAATTGTTCAGTGTATCTATTTGACAATTGAATGCAATTTATTATTTAAAGTAAATCCTCTTAGTTTAATCAAGTATAAACATATTCTAGAGTTTATAAACCTAACATATAATAAACCCTTTAGTTGCAGAACAAACACTAGAGCAGGTGGGAGAAGAAATTGAAAGGGCTCATGTAATATGCATAGTTTTCTCAGTGGACAGACAAGAGACACTCAACAAAATAGCATCATATTGGTTACCTTTTGTGAGAGAAAACTGTCCTGATGAGTACAGAAAGCCCGTCATTCTGGTTGGAAACAAGATTGATTTAATTGACTATTCTGTAATTGATGTAAGTTTTATATCATATTAATACGTTTTGTTTATATGATTCTGATGATTATTTTATTTAATTAGAGAAATAAACAATACTAATTAAATAACTAACTTAAAAAAAAACAATACGACTATTATCATTATCTGTGTCTCACTGCTCAGTCATCAGTGCAGTTAGCATGTGACGTTATTACCTCCGTATTATTTAATTTCTGAACACAACCTGTTTGACAGGTACAAACAGTTTGTATGGGATAATAAAATTGTTGCTTTTACTATTTTCCTTACAACTTCTTCCATATTTTCTCACTTTTTAAACTTCATTTTTGAAAATTTATGTTGCAGAATATTTGGGACATTGCAGAAGAATATCCTGAAGTGGACAGGTGTATAGAATGTTCGGCTAAATCTCTTATAAATGTTTCTGAGATGTTCTATAATGCACAAAAGGCGGTCCTCCATCCAATTAATCCTATTTACAGTATTGAAGATCAAGAGGTAAGTAATTACCTGCTCAATAATATTTATGTGGGTAAACATAGTCAAGAAATTCATAGATTTTTTTATAGCTAACAGATACATGCAAAAGAGCTTTAACAAGGATATTCAAGATCTGTGATTTAGATGGTGATGGCCTGCTAGATGACTATGAAGTAACAATGTTTCAACGGAAATGTTTTGATTCACCTTTGCAATTACAGGTAATTTATTGAACATTGTGCAATTGTTTTAGCATCATGCGTTGTTAGGTCAATCAATTATGACATAACAGACTAGTTACCTACTGTATTCTGAATTTTAATCAGTATTAGTATTTTTGATTGAATAATTAATTTCAGGTTTTAGATGAAGTAAAATCAGTAATTGCTCAAAACATCGCTGGTGGTATAGAAAATGATTGTATAACAATAAAGGGTTTTATTTTCTTACATTGTTTATTTATACAAAGAGGGAGAAATGAAACAACATGGACAGTCCTTCGTAAGTTTGGCTATGAGGAGAGCCTGGAATTAACTCATAATTATTTATATGCTAAGTGAGTATTCTATGTTTATCTAGTCTTAAATAATTATTATTTTCTTAAGGGAATCATAGACATATTTTTGTTTTTTTTCCGAGGTGCCAATAAAAAATAATTTTCATTTGCAGTATTAAAGTACCTGTAGGCTGTACATCCGAACTATCATACAAAGGCCAGCAGTTTCTAGCACAGTTGTTTGAAAAATACGACAACGACAAAGATGGCATGCTAAATCCCACTGAATTAAAAAATGTGTTCTCCTGCTGCCCTAGAATACCATGGCATAATTTGCGATACACTGTACCTACAAATGACAAGGTATTTAATTTTATTATGTACCTATAATGTTTTTCACTAAGCAAGTTCAAAATATTCTGTAGTGTATTTAAGACCATAAATATATCAGCTACCTCATCATTTTAAGTCAGAGACCTGAAAGTCGTGTGCGTTACCCCAGCCAGATATTGTCGAAAATCGTCATCTAAGTGCAATAGATAATGAGATATACAGCTTCTGTAAATGGTAAGCACATTTTTGAATTTGGTAAAGTGATAGTTTTTTAATTATTTGATAAAAACAGTTCCGGCTGGAGTAACGTTACCCCAGCCAGATCTTTTGTTTTATAACGGATATATTGAAATAAATGGTACAACTTAATTTGTATTTGCTATGGTTGCGAAGATATTTAAAATCCTGCTGAGGTAATGTTTGCACGATTGCTGTATCTTGGAATTGAGTAAACGGATGATTATAATTTTTTTACAGGACATCTGGCTAATTAGTTATAATTTGTTACGCAATAAAAGAATCCACAAAAATGCACCGGTTTGAAGTTATTTTAGTAAATAGAAATCTGCTTTAATAAGTCCTAGCACTTCCAATAAGCGCTCCAAAGACTAACTTGAAACGTTATTATATAGGTAATTACTGTCTATAAATGGTACTGAAGTTTCATTAGTATCCTATACGTAATTAAAAAGTTATAAAGAAAATTCAATTTGTTCCGGCCACAGCTCGCAGCCGAGTTATTTGACGACCGATTAACAGAGTTTCCTGTAGTAGTGGTAACTGAATCTTATATCAATAATTAGATATACAGTTCAATTTAATGAACGAGATAATCGGAAAAATATATTTATGCGCGGTAACCAGACCAAAGACCAAATCTAGGATGTTATAAAAAAGCGGCCGCGCAATACATTATACCAACCTTCTAAAACTTACAGGATAATACGTGAGAATAATACGTATTTGGTACAGACGGGTACACAACTGGTAAAGTAAAACATAGTTATAATTAAATATTTTTGTATCTACAGATAGAATAATCATTTCAAAAATAATAATGAGTAGGTAATAAAAAATATGGAGTACTTAGCTACCTATGTAGATGATGATGATCATATACAGATATTAATTAAGGTTTATAATACATGTTTAAATATTTGTATGCCAGTCCATGGCGAAACATGTAAGATCATAACTTTATTTATAAGACCTTAATGTACCATGTTTTAAAGCAAATAAATATATTCTATTCTAAGGTAAGTAGGTATATAAATTAACTTCAAAAATAATCACAGATTTTTTTAAATGGACTAATATGCAACGTTGCTTGCTTATCTGAAATTAAAATTAAGAACTGATAAACACCTTCACTATTTTCACTGTGTTGTGCTTAGCGTTCCGAATAAGTTAAAATAAAATAGTTGTAACCATATTTAAAATTAAGTTTTATTGTAAAAAATCACAGATCAACAATAATATAAAATGGAATAAAATCACAGTGCAGTAAGTACCTACTAACATATTATACAGTAGGTAGGTAGGTGCTACTGTTTTTCTAATCTGATTTAAAAAATCACAAATGTCTTACGTAAATATAGCCGTATTCTTAAACTAAGTTTTATTGTAAAAAAAAAAAACTACAATAGTAAAAATAAACGACAACAATTCAGTCAAGTTCTTGAATACTTACTTTTTGACACAGTACAAAGTCAAGCTAAGTCTTATTGCATACAAATCACAGATCAATCAAGATGCTTCTACTACCTACTTACAACAGGTACCTATACTTTTTACACATTTTTTTTAACTAGCCTATTACCGTAGACAGAGTAAACTATAGACTGCTGCTTAACTTCTTTTTTATTCGCACAAGAAAAAGAGAAATATATGTATTAACGTCACTAGCAAAGAAGAGACAGAGTAAGAATATTTCTGTCCCTTACTGCGTGTCGGCTAAGCACATCTATGTGCACAACAAGTTTGACGTTTATGAATGAAATAATAAAAACTACACCGCGATTAAACGGAAAATAAAATCTTTTTCGTGCTTAATTCAATAATAGCACATTTGCGCAACTGTGAAAATGGTTAGGTGCAGTGCAACAAGCTGTAAAAATGACAGTATGATGAAGATTGCTGGAATTTTTTGTCCCTTTCGGTGACACGGATACCATGAGTCTATACAGTGTGTTACGTAAAGGGTATGGACATATCAAACACACTGATTCTTTTGGTGATAATGAACTACATGGCAACATTTTTTAATACCTATACCTACATAATTATAAAGTTAAGAAACATTTAAGGACGCTATCACATTTTAAACTCGCTCAAGTTTAGGTATTTGAAGCGCCACACAACAACATTACGCGCACGCACACATTGAACCCATTGTCCGCTCGATTTTATACGTAACTATAACTAATCATGGTACTTGAAGGTATTATTTTTTTATTTTACTTGTATTTATTGAGTAAAGTTAGTTGTTAGTTCGCAATCGAATTTGGTAACTGTTATTAGTACTTACTATGTGTGATAATCATGTTTTTAGTATTGTTGAAGTTCATCAGTCATTATCATTACGTACATTATGTAGGTGCCGAGGGGCCCGTGGCTAAATAATAACAGCCCCACAGGTCGATAGATCAGATTAAGCTACGCTTGACGCGGTTGGTCTGTGGATGGGTGACCATATTTACATCTCTCTTTATTATTTTACATACTGTGACCCCTCCGTGCCTCGGAAAGCACGTTAAGCCGTTGGTTCCGGCTGCCATTCGTGGATCTTTGACAGTCATTACGGGTAGTCAGAAGCCCGAAAGACTGACAACCAGTCTTATCAAGGGGTATCGTAATACCCAGTAATTGGGTTGTGGAGGTCAGATAGGCAGTCGCTCCATGTAAAATATTAAAAATATTAGTATTACAATATTATTTAAAATATTAATATTACATTGTAAAATATTAGTATTACAAGGAAAATCTACGTTTATCCTCCAGTCCGCTGTTAGTTTGAAAAGATGTAAGCACTTTTAAATATTATTGAGTAGTTCCGGTGGCCATCTGTGGTCTTTATCATCAGTTTCACTTCACTAAACGGTGCTTTTCAAATCTACGAGTTACTTTAAAATATATCCAAATTGCTGTAGGTGCCTATAATAATTGGAGAGTTCTTTCGATTTCTCCAGGATTCCATCATCAGATCCTGACCTAATGACAATGGGACCACCTGCATAGTCCTTTCAAACAAATTTTTTTAGAAATCGGTCCAGCCGTCTTCGAGTAATCGGGGAACATACATAAAAAAAAAGATGCCGACGAACTGAGAACCTCCTCCTGTTTTTGAAGTCGGCTAAAAATCAAAAGTCATTTATTCAAATTAGGCTGAGAATCAGCACTTTTCGAACATCAAAATTACAAAAGACAGTCCCCCAAACCGCCCGCCCTTCACGACTTCCTAGTGCTTTCGCTGGGGAGAAGAAATGGCGCAACTGTCTGTTCATTTAGAAAATACTTGATTACAAGGTATGCAAAGTAATTAACATTACAAGACACAGAACATTAAATTATTTGCCAAATGTCAGCTAGCCACCCACGCAAATACAACAAATACAATAAAAACTATACGTAAAATAGTGAAGAAACAAATTTAACCGTTATTGTGACTTTGTGACGTTACTTTGGCTGTTACTATTGATGAAGAAATTGGGCGTAAGTCGATTTATCACTAAATAAAAATCAGCCACCTCGAATACAAAATTGGATGGTATATTCGTAAACACCACCCTAAACACCTCCACAATCGATACCAATGTCGATTTTTATTTAAAAAACTTTTTTAAAAAGAAAAATACCCGACTCCCAAAAAAAAAAAACTACAAAGTGAAAAATAACTTTAATTTCGGAAGTCGGTGTCGTTAGTTCCGCATTTTCGTTTATTGACACCGACTTTTTCTCTTTGTAGTTTCTTTTTTGGAAGTCGTTTGTTTTTTTTTTTTAAGTTTTTTTTTTTCACTTTCAGTTGTACCCACCTACCCCACACAACATCATATAACACTGCTTACTAAGTGAATATCAGTGACGGGAACTTATTGAACACATCTGCGTACCCCTTTAGAGGGCACAGGCATAATGTTATGATGTGAAATCAGAAATATATTATTTGTGACACATAGGTAGGTACAGTGTGATTACGTAAACAATGCATAGATATGCGATAGCAGCAATCGCGGTTGATTTGCTGGCATTTATTGAAGAGTTCCGTTGGCTGTCTCCGAAACTCATCATCAGATCTTTACGCAATTTAAATGGGACCACATTTCGGAATAAACCTCTTTCGAAAAATAAAAGAATTATGCAAATCCGTCTCGGAGTTATGCCCGAACATACAACCTCCTCCTTTTTAGAAGTCGGTTAAAAATACACTCGCCATCTTGAATAAAAAAAATGGATGTCATATTCGTAATCACCACCCCAAAATCGACTATAGTACGATATCTAAAAAAAATTGTTTCCGTCAGTTTTATTTGATCATAATTTAATAACATAAATACAATATTTATCCGTCATCTACATCCATTAAACAAAAACATATAAATAAGTATTTATTTCTAAAACAAATTCCAAAAATCGTACTTAATTTTATTTCGGTTCGAAAAAGTATCAACTTCGTATTGTGGAGTACACAAAACGGAACTCACTTTTTAACGTAATTATTTTTTACGAAAAAGCAATACAGACGTGCTTTCACGAGCGCCTCTGAGCGCGGAATGATCAACCGCGAGTGTCCGCGGGTATAAAATGTATGGAGAAATTTGAGAACGTTTCTTATTTTTCTCATAAATGAAAAAGTTATTTATTTATCTACAAAATATTTAGCTTGTCTATAAAGGACTATATAAGCAACGATATCTTCTTATTTTTAAGTTAAAATATGCAGTGGATTCGGCTATATTGGGCCCTATTCAGACCCCTTCTTATTTATTTTTTTGCGATTATTGTGATGGTAAAAACGTATTTGTGTGAAAATTTTGTATGGGGCTATGTAATGATTTTGGGGCCAATCTGGAGATGAATATATTATCTTTAATTTGAAACCAAGATATCCTCGCAGTTGTGACTCCAATTCGTTAAAATGGTACCTGAAAAACACTGTTATTCGTGGAAAAATGTGATAGCGTCCTTAACTAAAAATCCAAATGCTTCCAATTGAATTCTACACATCACTAGACCAAGTCAGCTGATCGGTGTCAATAAACTACACACAAAAGAACAACTCGGTAAAAGATTTTTGTTTCTCCTGGTACTATTTGCTAAATGGATTCCGCATGTCAGTTTTATTCCACAAAATATTACACATTTGAACACAAATGAGTTACTTGTTTTTTAGTAAAAAAACCTGCTGCCTAGTATGTATCTACGTAATTATTAATACAGTATGATTTTTTTTTTTCTTTCATAAAATCTTTTAAATATCGACTAAAACACTCCTAAAAGCTATAGTCTAAATTTTCTATGAATTAAATGACTACATGCAGTCATCATCAGTTATCCAACTAATTTCAATAAATTTTCTATGTCAGCAATAATAACAATTTTCCTGCAAATCTCCTTTAAGTTTAGCATAACCATCCTTTTTTTTGTTTTTTTTGACACTGTAACTAACTGAGATAAATGGCTGTCAAAAGTGTGTTAAAACTGCAATAATAGGAAACTACAAAACTACTCAATACAAAAAAAAAATATTCGATTAAGTTGAAAATGAACCCTAGAAAACTTTCTTACGTAACTTATGTGTGTCCTGGTACAAATAATGCCAGAGGGTTCAGCACTTAATTTTATTTTTAGTAAATTTTTAAATTGAATATGTAGGTGTTATGGCTGTAGTTACTTCATAACAACCGCTGACATCGCATACCGCTAATAATATCAAAAACAATTGAATTATTAAATGTATCCAAACACGTCACTTTGTTTACAGTTGTCCCGTTGTCCGATCGTCGATGATAGGCGCGTGCGCCGTGTTTGAACGGAAAGTGTTTAAATTCAGCGAATGTCTCCATCATATGCAAGAGAAGTTATTTAAAGTACTAGGACTTCATGAGTAACGGAAATTTTCACAGTAATAATAATGAAACCCTAATTTCTGTACTTTTACAATCATGTAGGATAACAAAGGTTACCCACACAGTGATGTTTAGGGTCAATGAAGCAGTTTTCTGCTTTTTATTAAATTATTTTTTCATTTTGATTTACAGCAGCATTTTGCTTAATTATGTTTTATGTTCAAAACTTTTGTTTATTTCCTGATTATCCCCAATATCCATGTAAGCAAAGTTTAGCAACTAAAACTTACTTGTTCATTTCAAAATAAACCTTTAGTGAACAATAATTACAATGTTTGTAAGTATTGTTCATTTAATTAAGGTTAATTTTCAAATGGATTTATCATTTTCGTGTATTAACGCATGAAAGATGCTTCTTATGACGTGTTTCGTGTCGTAAATCGGTCAATTTATTATGAAAGAAAAAAAAAATCGAAAGCAATAATTGGGTCAGTTACCCTTAGTACTAGGATAATAGGATATCCGACTTTTTTCGTGTGCTTTTTAGTCGCTCTCTGTCTGTATCGGTGCGAAGTTGTGATTAGCAGATCAGTGATCGTTGTAGAAATTTTCGCGAAAATGTCGTCACGCAGTAATAGCGAATACTATGAGATGATGATGTGTACGCAGTGGAGTGTGATACCGTGCTCGAAATGGAAGTGCGAATTAAAAACGAATTCAGGAGTGTAACGCCGGATATGCTCCGCAATGTTCAGCGAAATCTGAACGAGCGTGCGGCTTTGTGCGTACACCCCCAAGGCCAGCACATTGAACCTCACCTTTAAAATGTAAGTTACTTTAAAAAAATTCATCTATCAACTTATTCTTAATTTTTTACATAATTATTACGTTTCCCGTAACATCGTACGCAGAGAAAGGGGCCGCGCCGCGCGCGGTACTCTTTTACGATTCGCAGATCGGGGATTTCCCGATCGCCGCGGCGTCGCCGTTGCAGCGCCGTGACACAGTATAAAGATCATACAGTATTGTAACTCAGCCGTAACCTTGAAATAAATGCCTACAGCCGCGCGGTACGTAAACATGCGATAGGGCTGCCCGCCTCCAGCATTTTAATTACATTTGCCTACTTTGTGTTTCCATTTAGTTTTGTTATTGTATTTTACTGTGTGTACATAAATATTATTAATAAAAACCACGTCTTTACATTGAAATAAACAAACTAACAAAACAAAACACACATGCCCCGAGGTTTTAACACAAGCGTACCTACCGTATAATGATTCATGACCCGCCTATAACTACTAATTTCACTCATGTCTATCATTTACCTTTACTCAATTCACTTTATTTATTAATCCAGACATCTTTTTTTTCGGGAGATAAAAGGAAATACTTATCCATTAAAAAGACACATTATGTACCTACCTACCTACTAGTAAGTAAAATTATTTTATAGTCTTACCTTTCAGAGTTTCCAGGTAATTTAAAAAAAGTTATCTCTGGATGCGTTATTGACGAATTCATGCAACCAAAAACAGCACAATATAGCCTACTCGTCATATTAAGTATGTACTTACTTTAATTTATTTTTAGTGAAAAAATCGCGCGATTATTGTTAAAAAAAAACAACACACCGTCCGTTCGTCACGCGGCACAGTCGCGACTGTCTGCATGCCGAGCGCAATCCGAGGTCGAGGCGCGTAGGTATAGCTCGCGTTTCGTCCGTTTCTATGAAGTCGAAATACTGTATCTTTATACTGTGGCCGTGATGTGCGTGTGTGCTAGGCGCACAGACACGTAATGGATAATGTTAATGAGCCTCGTAGTGCGGTGACACGTTTGTTATGATTTCAATTTAATAAACTATCGAAATAAAAAAAATATTAGGCATTTTCAAAGTTATTGCTTTTGAGCTGAAATTTTGTACATAGATTCTGGACCAGATACACTCTTCAACCCGTTTGTATGGATATACCTTTTCCGTAACACGCTGTAGATTACTCTGTCTACGCCTATTACAGTGTCCCACTCCTGGGCAAACCAAACGCCTCCCCTTTGATTTTCCACTCTGCTCTGTTTAAAGCCACCTCTTCTCTTTTTACACAACATAAATGAAAAATATACATAACATATTACATAGGCCTATACTTACCACCTATCTATACCATGTATCGTTATTATGTCATATTAAAATATAATAATAAATTCCTTTACCTAAATACATACCTAATATAAAATTAACTAAAAACGAATTATGCGCAATTTGTACCTTGTAAATTGGTAAGTAAGTAGGTACCCACCTCATCGATAGAATGGTTAAACGTAGGTAGGTAGATATAAGAACGGCATAGTGGATACTTACTTTGAACAATTTCAAGTTTATTTAAAACATTTAGTAGGTATGGTAAGTTTTTTCAACAATCAAACTAATTTTATTCGTGACTGTACCAACTTTTAAGGACAATAATGCTAATAATTTTAGAAGGTTGGTATAATGTATTGCGCGGCCGCTTTTTATAACATCCTAGATTTGGTCGGGTTACCGCGCATAAATATTTTTTTCCGATTATCTCGTTCATTAATTAGTGTGAGAGTCTGAAATTTCACAGGTATTAAATTGAACTGTATATCTAATTATTGATATAAGATTCAGTTACCACTACTACAGGAAACTCTTTTAATCGGTCGTCAAATAAGTCGGCTGCGAGCCGTGGCCGGAACAAATTGAATTTTCTTTATAACTTTTTAATTACGTATAGGATACTAATGAAACTTCAGTACCACTTATAGACAGTAATTACCTATATAATAACGTTTCAAGTTAGTCTTTGGAGCGCTTATTGGAAGTGCTAGGACCTATTAAAGCAGATTTCTATTTACTAAAATAACTTCAAACCGGTGCATTTTTGTGGATTCTTTTATTGCGTAACAAATTATAACTAATTAGCCAGATGTCCTGTAAAAAAATTATAATTATCCGTTTACTCAATTCCAAGATACAGCAATCGTGCAAACATTACCTCAGCAGGATTTTAAATATCTTCGCAACCATAGCAAATACAAATTAAGTTGTACCATTTATTTCAAATTGATATCTAATTATTTAGATAAAATTTATTTCAATATATCCGTTATAAAACAAAAGATCTGGCTGGGGTAACGTTACTCCAGCCGGAACTGTTTTTATCAAATAATTAAAAAACTATCACTTTACCAAATTCAAAAATGTGCTTACCATTTACAGAAGCTGTATATCTAATTATCTATTGCACTTAGATGACGATTTTCGACAATATCTGGCTGGGGTAACGCACACCTGAAAGTCCATCACCAACACAACAACCAGTTTTAAGGTGTATTGTGTTCCCCAATAACTGGGTTGTAGAGGGCAGATCTGTTGCTCTATGTAATATACTGGTATTCAGCTGAATTTGGTCAGACTGGAAGCCAACCCCAACAGAGTTGGGAAAAAGTTAGGTAGATGATGATCATTTATACTTTACACTTGCCCTTTCATCCTTAGATTACCGTAATTACAAGTTGGTGGGGACTCCCCACCAACTTGTAATTACGGTAATATACTCCCCACTATAAATATTACTCCCCACTGGGGAGTAATATTGGCAGTGGTGTTTCTGTTTCCCATAATTTCTAACTAACCCATTGTTGTCATTGCAGGGATATTTGACTTTACAAGGTTGGATGTGTCGTTGGACTTTAATGACGTTAGTGGACTTGCAAAATACAAGTGCTTACTTAGCTTACCTGGGCTTCAATTTTCTAGAAAATGAAACACAAAAAACAGCTATACACAGTAAGTTCAAGAGACACACTACACAATATGACATAATATTATCTATTTTTGTTTTGAACTATGACTAGTACAACAGTAACTCGTAAATGCTTCGGTTTTTTTTTTTTTTTTTTTTTGACGTGACAACGTCTTAAATTAGGTTGCGACTGGGAGTCACTTATGAAAAAGTGTAACGCTCGGTAACGTTACGATGAGTCACCGAACGAGAGAGAGGCCCGCCGAATGCCTTGCGTCTCTCTCCCACTCAACTATGATCGGATGATCGGTCGTTGTCACGTAAAATCTTCGCCCGTAAAACCGACTTTACAGGCAACCATTTTTTTATTCTGTTCGGGAAACTTACAGCTAAATTAAACAATGCTCTTATACAATATGCATCTGAAGGCCATTTACAAGTTTCCACTAATAAACACTTAAACAAAAAATACAACAAAAAAGGTCGGTACAAAATACCTCTAACATAAATTAGGAAACAAAAATAACTTAGTATTTTTTACAGTAACTCGTGAAAAGAAAGTTGATATTGCCAAGAAACAATCCAGTCGTAATGTTTACCAGTGTCATATCATCGGTCCAAGGTCATGTGGAAAAACATCTATTTGTAGGAGCTTCCTCGGCATAGCACATAAGGTTGGAGTTGGATATATTTCTTGTTCTACTACAAAAATTATTATTCCATTGCGAATCTGTACTTTTATTAACTTCTTTTCAGAAAATAAAGCCACACGCCAATGAGCGTGGAGACAGCAATACTTCTGAGAATTGTTGTATAAATACTGTGTTGGTGTATGGTCAAGAAAAGTACTTAGTATTAAAAGAAATACCAATAACGCGTGTCTCAGATCCGCTGCAGCCGCACGAAGTCAATTGTGATGTTGCTTGTCTTGTTTATGATGTTGCTGCCAGTCGGTCCTTCGAATATATTGCTCGGATATATATTGTAAGTATCATTCAATGTGACAATTTAAACCTAAAAGAGACGCATAGGTGGGATAGGATGTGGCTGGCCTGTATTTAAATATGTTGCAGATCATAGCAAAAAACCATATATAATACCAATAGACCCAAATATGTATTTGATTTGAATTAGACAAAGACAATAAATTATTTACAATAGACGGGACATAGCGAACAAAACCGTGATCCGATGCTTGTTACCTAGGGGTAACAAGTCTCTCAGTCTAGTATGGTACGTCTGCGCGTCTAGTCGCATTCGTGTCCACGAGTCTCCACCAATAGAAAAATATTTTCTAAGGAAATATACGAGTTACGCATTAGGTACGATTTTGCAAATATCGTTATGGTAAAACGACTGGACCTAATTTCGGTTTATTTTCGTATGAATTAATTACTCAGTAATTAGAATTAAATAGTTTTCATAAAATAGATCTAGAAAATTTGCTAATTTTGTAATAAACGCCCTCTATGGTTGAGTAGCTTTACTACTGCCGCGCAGAGATGTGATATTGTTTATCGATAATATTGATTACTAGCTGTGCCCCGCGGTTTCACCCGCGTTAATTTGAGGAAAAAGACCTACTAAAATAATTATATTCCATTACTGTAAGAGTATTACTTAAGAATATTACTTATACCCTCATGGTGACCAGCTGCCTTGCGGAGTTATTATAAAACTATGATATCTCCTAAGATATCTGGGGGCACGGGAGTGCCCCCGCCAAGACGAGCCAAGCGAAGCACAAGGGCACTGCCTACCTTTTCTCGAAGCACTTCGTCGTATTTTTGAACCTTCATAACTTGGGTTTGGATTATACCAGATAAACAAAATTTTCGGGATATGATGTCAGTGGTTGACTTATTAAACCTATAAAGTTTCAATTGCATAGCTCTTATACTTTAGATTTTATTGATATCTAAAATACCCCGATTTCGTCACTGACTCACTGATGATCATCAATATTCTAAGGGTCTTCCTGAAGTCCTAGAAAGCTGAAATTTGGTATGTAAGCTAGTAATAGTACACAAACAACAAAAAAACTCTAAAACTTGGAACTTTTACCCTCCAACCCCTTAAAATAGGGGATGGAAGTTTGTACGAGACTTCCGCAGATTTTGATGCTAGAGTTCTGAAAATTGATATAGGAACTCCTTGTTATAAATAATAAAATACGTATTTCAGGATTTTCAGTAAATAACCCCCCAACCCCCCAAAAATTTTTTTTTTAATTTCATAAGCATCAATATTCTAAGGTTCTTTCTGAAGTCCTAGAAATCTGAAATGTTGTATGTAAGCTAGTAATAGTACACAAACAACAAAAAAATTCTAAAACTTGGAACTTTTACCCTCCAACCCCTTGAACTAGGGGATGGAAATTTGTAAGAGACTTCCGCAAATTTTGATGCTAGAGTTCTGAAAATTGATATAGGGACTCCTTGTAATAAATAATAAAATACATATTTCAGGATATTTAGTAAAGAAATCCCCAAAAAAAAAATTTCATAAGCAACTTTCAAAAAGATGTGAAATCCCACCAAAAACATTTTCATGTAAAATGTTGCCAAGACGAGACCACATATGGCTCGCACTGCCAAAAAGTTATCAGATCTCATGTAGAGCCAAGCTTCTAATTCTACACGCCCTAACTTCACAAACTCTACACCTTAGTCAAAATATGTGGCTTGGCCGTTTCGCTACCATCACATGGGCGTAATGTGAAAAATTTATTCACTGTTCATTACTTTTCTGTTATACAATTGTTTTTGTAGTAACGAAACGGCCAAGCCTCATATTTTGACTAAGGTGTAGAGTTTGTGAAGTTAGGGCGTGTAGAGTTAGAAGCTTGGCTCTACAAGAGATTTCAGGATTCATCTTTCTCCTAACATAATCATTCATTGAATATAAACCAGTCAAAACGACAATTATTAAACAAATAATTGTTTTATTTCAAAGACAATAGATATTTTTAATTTACTACTTAACGATTTATTTAACCATTTTACCTTTTATACTAATCGCACTTCGGTCCATTACGTGATAAAAGATTTTAATTATTACATTGTACAAACATCGACATTAAATTATCGAAATCTTGTCCACATCTCTAGCTGGTAGAAAAATAGATAACAGGTGCATACGAATATGACATCTATTTCAATGATACTAGCGTGCTAAACAGAGTAAATTGGTTACAGTGCCCTCTAGCGTTGAGTAGCTGAACTCGTTATGGATTGCTCGAATTTGATTGTTAGATGGGAAAATGGTTGTTATTGATTTTGACATGTAAAATAAAAACAACATTCATGAATATTCAAAATCAAAATATTTTATTTCACATAAGCCTGCCTACATGGGCACTTATGAAACGTCAGAAGCTAGGTGCACGGTTCCAATTGGTCGTTTCCTATGGAGAAGAACCGGCAAGAAACTCCACGGTTACTCTTTTTAAAAATAATTGGCTTTTACAATATTTTCAAATTACAGTAGGTATGGGAGGATAGCGTAGGCCTGTCAACAAGTATCAGGTACTTGATAAAATAAAAAATGGTCTACAGATCTAAAGTCTACAAGGCCTACAAAGTCCTCACATTTACAAAATAAGAATCTATCAAAAGGATAAATAAAAAAAAAAAAAAAAACCTAATAAAACCTAGTGATATGATTCCCATTACAACCACTAAGAGATGAAAAATTTGAATTGTCTGTATATAATGTCAAGTGATAAAGAGATTATGTCAAAAAAGTAAATAAAGTAGAGTAAATAAAAAATGAACATCGTAGTTTGAGAGCAGTTAATAGACATTTAAATAGTTAAGCCGTTAATGAGGAGCCAGGGAAGCCACATGTGCAGAAGGAATTATTGCCAAACTACCTTGTCTTAAACATAGTCTTTAATCTTATAATATGCTTTTTTGATAAGGACACGTTTGATGAAGGTTTTGAATTTTCCATCGCCAAGTTCTGTAACCGGCTTTGGCAACTTGTTATAAAAACGGACGCCGTTTACAAGAAATGACTTGCTAGTTTTAGTTCATCTAAATTTAGGTAACACAATTTCATTTTTACTACGTGTAATATTGTGGAAATCGCTTCTTATTTTGAAGAGTCCTAAGTTTTTGCGAACATACAAAATACTTTCTAAAATATAAAGAGAAGTCAGAGTTAGTATGTCAATTTCTTTCTAAGAGACTCGCGAGGACCCATTTAATAGATTGCGCGGATTGCCCTCTTTTGTAAAATGAAAATTGAATCTACGTCAGCTGCCTATTGTAATAAGACTTAATTTTGAACAACAATAAATAAACTTTTCGCCAAAGTTGCATTTATAATTTGTAGATAA
The DNA here is from genome assembly GCA_963082905.1 of Oligia fasciuncula. Classification (NCBI taxonomy): domain Eukaryota; kingdom Metazoa; phylum Arthropoda; class Insecta; order Lepidoptera; family Noctuidae; genus Oligia; species Oligia fasciuncula. The sequence goes on along the minus strand of OY720393.1, from coordinate 10,524,242 downwards.
TTTTCTATTCCGTGATTATGCCGCTCTAATTTTGCTATACTAAGCCAGATGGCATCATTGAGACATGGTTTTTCTAAGACATTTCTTTGCATAGCCCCTCTATTGTACCTATCTTAAATCTCTTTGGAATTAGACCACCTATGTAAATGTTGCTAATTCGTTTACAGAAATATTTTGCAGAAAGTCATATACCTGTATTAATAGTGGGAACTAAGGGTGATGCGCTGATCGCAAGACAGGAGTACATTCTCCAACCAGATGTGTTCTGTAATAAATACCAACTGCTGCCACCTCAGTTGTTCAACATTAGAGAAAATAAACACGATGTGTTCGTCAAACTCGCTACCATGGCTGCATTTCCGTAAGTAAACACTTATTTTTCAGTACTGCTTTTACAAAAGATGTTGTTATCCTCAGTGTAGTTGTGGTTTGCAATAATTTAAACTTGAACTGATCTTATAAAACAAAATTCAACAAACTCTTCCTAAATAATAATTGCTGGAATTGCGATACTGTTATTTTAATTGTCTTTGTCAGTCAATTTCAAGCAGCTTGGATTTTATTCAGCAAGCACAGGTTAGTGTAAATTGTATCCCAATTATTTTGAAGGCTTCAAAGGTTTTGTTTTAACAGTGAACTCCTAATATTTCAGACACTTGAAGCACTTTGCCAGCTTGACGGGCGACAATTCGTCGTGGTGGAAGGCGGGAATTGGAGTCGCCGCTGCCACTGTCGTGGGCTTTGTACTTATTAAGATATTTAGTTTCCAGAAACGTTGATTAGAAGTACTGCAGCTTTTATTTATTGTACATAAATATTGTTATGTATTAAAAATAGTATTGAATTTAAATGCTTGAAACATTTATTTAAATATAGACCAAAGAAAAACCTTGAAATACAAATAGTTTACTTATTTTGTTTTCAGTTGTAAATAAAACATTTGATTGCAGAAACCGCTTTCATTATAAGCCACAGCCAGTCCGTTATGAGCACACAATCTAAAATGTGTGCCGCAGCCAGAAAATGTCGAAAATCGTCATCTAAGGGCAATAGATAATTAGATATACAGCTTCTGTAATTGGTAACCAGATTTTTTAATTCGGTAAGCTTATAGTTTTTTAATTATTAGATAAAAATAGTTTCGACTGGAGTAACGTTACCACAGCCAGATCTTTTGTTTTCTAACGGGTATGTTGAAATAAATGTTATCTAAATAATTAGATATCAATTTGAAATAAATGTTACAACTTCATTTGAATTTGCTAGGGTTGCGAAGATATTTAAAATCCTGCTGCAGTAACTTTAGCACGATATCTGCATCTCGGAATTGACTAAACGGATGATTATAATTTTTGTACAGGACATCTGGCTAATCTATATACTATACTAATAATAAAGCTGAAGAGTTTGTTTGTTTGAACGCGATAATCTCTGGAACTACCGGTCAGATTTGAAAAAATCTTTTTGCATTTGATAGCCCAATTCTTGAGGCAGGCTATAGGCTATTTAATATCACGCTATGACCCTTAGGAGCAAAAAGAAAAATAGAATGAAATTTTAAAAAGAAAAACGAACGCTAAGCGAATACGAAGTGTTGCGACGGGGTGCCCCCACCCCGTCGAAGAAATTTCACGCGGACGAAGTCGCGGGCAGAAGCTAGTTAGTTATAATTTGTTACGCAATAAAAGAATCCACAAAAATGCACCGGTTTGAAGTTATTTTAGTAAATAGAAATCTGCTTTAATAGGTCCAAGCACTTCCAATAAGCGCTCCAAAGACTAACTTGAAACGGTTATTATATAGGTAATTACTGTCTATAAATGGTACTGAAGTTTCATTAGTATCCTATACGTAATTAAAAAGTTTTGATGAAACTTCAATTTGTTCCGGCCACGGTGCACAGCTGAGTTATTTGACGACCGATTAACCGAGTTTCCTGTAGTAGTGGTAATTGAATCTTATATCAATAATTAGATATACAGTTCAATTATATACCTGTGAAATTTCAGACTTGTACACTAATTAATTAACGAGATAATCGAAAAAAAATATGTAAGCGTAGTAACCCGACCAAATCTAGAATGTTATAAAAAGCGGCCACGTAATACATTATACTAACCTTTTAAAACTTACAGGATAATACGTGTTTGGTACAGCACAAGTGGGTAAAGTAAAACAGTTACAATTACTTACATATTATTGTATCTACAGATAGAATATTCATTTCAAAAATAATAATGCGTAAGTTAAAAATTTGGTGTACCTACCTACTTAAGTAGATGATGATGATCATATTATGCAGATATTAATTAAGGTAAGTAACTAGTGTCAGGGTTATTGGTAAAACATTAACAACAATCGCGAAAAAAAATCTGCAGTTCTCAATCTACATTTATGTTCGTATAACTCATCAAAATGTAGGGAACAGCTGTTTTTTTTTTTTTCGCAATTTCAGGTTTGGTCCCATAGTAAAAGTTGTTCATAATGATGAGTACAATGACCTCTTAAGAGGTTGTTAATGTTTTACCAATAACCCTGTAGTTAGATTAACCTCAAAAATAATCATTTTTTTTTAATGGACTGTTATGCAACGTCGCTTGCTTATCTAAAATTAAAATTAAGAACTGATAAACACCTTTACTATTTTCACTGTGTTGTGCTTAGCGTTCCGAATAAGTTAAACTAAAACAGTTATAACCATATCTAAAATTAAGTTTTATTGTAAAAAATCATAGATCAACAATAATAAAATGTAATAACATCACAGTTCAGTAAGTACTAATATTATACAGTAGGTAGATAGGTTGTACTGTTTTTTCTAATCCGATTTAAATAAATCACATTTAGTATGGTAGGTTTAATATTTCTATCAAACTAACTTGATTCGTGACTGTACCAACTTTTATGGACAATTATGCAAATCATTTTAGAAGGTTGGTATAATGTACAGACGCCAGCACATCAAGCTACTACAATCTGTCAGATTTCTTTAATAGATTTTCGACTTTATTGCTAAAGCATAAGGTTCATGGTTGATTGGGAAAATCTGACAGTTTCGGGTAGGTTGACCTGCTGCGTCTGTACCAACCTACTCGTATTACGCGGCCGCTTTTTTCATTCTAGATTTGGTCAACCACGCATAAATATTTTTTTTCGATAATCTCGTTAATTAATTAGTGGACAAGTCTGAAATTTCACAGGTTTAGAATTGAACTGTATATCTAATTATTGATATAAGATTCAGTTACCACTACTACAGGAAACTCGGTTAATCGGTCGTCAAATAACTCGGCGGCGCATCGTGGCCGGAACAAATTGAAGTTTCATCAGTTTTTAATTACGTATAGGATACTAATGAAACTTACATAACCTAAAGCGCGGTCAGTGTCGGACTGCATAGAAAAGAAATAGAAACGTGATGAAAACGATGTAATATAAGAAGCAATTATTTAATTACAAAATATATCTATTCTTTGGACGAAAAAAATTAAAACACTATTATTTTAGAACGTTGCTTGTAGAATAATCTGACAAAAAATCAGAATGATTGTATGTATATTGGTATGGTTTTTAGGGTTCCGTAGTTCCTACAAGGAACCCTTATAGTTTCGTCATGTCCGTCCGTCTGTCTGTCTGTCTGTCCGAGGTTTTGCTAAGAGACCGTTAGTACTAGAAAGCTGTAATGTTGTAGGAGTGTGTATCTAAATTACGCCGACAAAGTGGTAAAAAAAAATTTTTTTTTTTTTAGGGTATCTCCCCTACATGTGAAGTGGGGATGAATATTTTTTTTGGCCGTCTACCCCATCGTGTGGGGTAGGTATCGTTGAATAGGTTTCTAAAATGACTTGGGGGTTGCTAAAATTATTTTTCGATTCAATGCTCTATTTACGAAATATTGAACTTTAAAGGGCAAATTTTTGTTCCCCCACTCAAAAACCTAAATTGCTGGCTTGAAAAATCTGGAAAAATTCACGATGATTGTGCATTTCATGAACTTTAAAGTAAAATTATAGCGGTTATGATAACTTTATTAGTTTAGCAGTAATTAGTCGTTGAACTTGGGTGTTGGATAATTTTGTACCAAATACAAAATCCTTAGCATTAATCCTATATAGTAGTTGCTTGTTTATAACAGGTAAAGACTTGCATTGAAAAACAAAATATGTTTTTTTTATATATTCAGAATAAAGAATAACAGAATCGTATTACATTGTGATAACGGGCTACTACGGAACCCTACAATGTGCGTGGCCCGACACGCACTTGGCCGGTTTTTTTTATTGTAAAAAGAAAGTTTTTAGAGGTATTTCAAGATTTTTTTCTATCGTACCTATCAAATTAGTTGTATTATGTTTTCAAAACACTATCTACCTAGCATAATTATATCCTGACGAATATGATCTATTTTTCTGATTTTGTTTACTGTAGTCGATCATTATACCTACCTATTTTTATTGTTTCTAAAACTTGCGTTTTTTGTGTTTAGGTCCTGTAAGTTAAGTAAGTTATTTTAGCAAATAGAAATATGCTTAAGGGGCTAAAGCATATTTCTATTTGCTAAAATAACTTCAAAACGGTGCATTATTATGGATTCTTTTATTGCGTAACAAATTATAACTAATTAGCCAGATGTCCTGTACAAAAATTTTAACCATCCGTTTAGTCAATTCCGAGATTCAATTTCAATCGTGCAAACGTTACTGCAGCAGGATTTTAAATATCTTCGCAACCATAGCAAATACAAATTAAGTTGTAACATTTATTTCAACATACCCGTTAGAAAATAAAAGATCTGGCTGCGGTAACGTTACTCTAGCCGGAACTGTTTTGGTTTTTATCAAATAATTAAAAAACTATCAGCTTACCAAATTAAACAATCTGCTTACCAATTAGGTAGGTACAGAAATTATCTATTGCACTTGATGAAGATTTTCGACATTTTCTGGCTGGGGGAACGCACACATTTAAAATATAAACCAAAGAGTAAAGTAACTATAGGAAAAGAGTAACAACTCTGTGGTAAAATTTGCATGTATGGAAAGTGCTGCCACCTTGAGTTTGGCGGGTGAACTAAGGCTATACACCTACCTATAGATATAAATATACACCTACCTATAGATATGCAATGCTTATTAGTTAACTATCTCAAATATTCTCTCGTATATTGACTCGCTACTCATAGTAATATGCATACTTACTTACTATGAGTAGCAACAAAACCAATAACAGTAACTATTAAAACAGAAATAACTGAGATAAACTCGGAATTTCGGGAAGCGCATCAACATCGGGAAAGCCGGAATTGACAATATGGCGGATGGCCGCAGTGTTGCCAACAGATAAACTAGCTCTCCACCAGATTCAACTTCGAAAACCACTAACAAAAAATCGGCCCTACTCCAAAATTCGCTAAAATTTCCACTTAACACAATTTTAGGTTTTTGCGAAAGAAAACAGTAATTAAAGTAGTTATATTAGTTAAAATGTTCTTTATTATTAGTTATTATTTATAATAAAATATTAAAAATCAGTAAATCAACATGCAATATTATTAGTAAATCAACAAGTCAAGATGAGGAACATAAACATTATTCAATAAGAACAATAACTAGGATAAAAACTGATATTCTAAAATTAGTCTTCTTCAGATGAATTTTTGTCTGCACCATCGTCGGTTTCACATTTATAATAAATGATTATTTGGTACTGATTTGTTAAAGAACTTTTATTAGAATTTACCTACACAGTAAAAGTAAATACTTCTGAAAATTAAATGAAGTAAAAATAATATGTTTCGTGACGTTTTAGTGGCTTAGTGGTTGAGTGATAGCATTTTTAGTAATTGAAACTGAATTCTACTAAACCACTAGAAAAACCACCAGCCACTAAAAGTAATAGTTCGCCACTAAAAGGGGGGTCAAAACCACCCGTAGACAGAGTAATCTATAGACTCATGGTTTCCGTGTCACCGAAAGGGACAAAAAATTCTGGCAATCTTCATCATACTATCATTTTTACAGCTTATTACACTGCACCTTACCATTTTCACAGTTGCGCAAATGTACTATTATTGAATTATGCACGAAAAAGGTCTTATTTTCCGTTTAATCGCGGTGTAGTTTTTATTATTTCATTTTGATTTCATGCATAAACGTCAAACTTGTTGTGCACATTGATGTGCTTAGCCGACACGCAGTAAGGGACAGAAATATAATTACTCTGTCTCTTTTCTTTGCTAGTGACGGTAATATATTTCTCTTTTTCTTGAGCGAATGAAAAAGAAGATATACAGCAGTCTATAGTTGACCAGCCACCAGTGGAAAATCCACTAAGTTGGTAACACTGGACGGCCGGCGACAATGACATTTGTTTGACAAACAAGACAAGATGGCTGCCAAGTTTTTTTAACACTCCAAACTCCAGATGTCGCTGTCGTCTATGGAAATTGTAACAGTTCTAAGTGTGCCCCCCCTGATATAAACATACTAGCTGCGCCCCGGCCGGGCGGCCCCCGCGCGGCCACATGAGTAGACAAACGGAACAGATGCAAAGCTTCATACAACTGCGCGAATCGGTTGCACTACTACAAGCACGCGGGGCATGTGTGCGTGACCACTGGCCGCTTGTCGCGTACGCGGTGAGACTGGAAAAAACCGGTTTACGCTGATACAGCCAGTTGACAATCTCAGGGTTGCGAATTGCGACGCACGTTGTTTGTTTTTTTAGTTGCAAGTTAGCCATAGCCATCGCTCTTCTTTTGCGTTTCAAAAGTAATTGCATCACTTTCGCTCGCATAGTAGGTTTTACCATTTTAGATTTTTGAGGTAGCGCTATAATAATGGTTGTTTATTGTACTGTGTGTATGAATAATATTAGAAAATATAAAAATATAGGTATCATACTTTAACTATCCCAAGGAGTACTTACAATAGGTAAGTAAATATTTGATTAATACTTTTTCAAGTAAGTACGTATAGGTACACCTTTATTTTATTAATATTATGATAAAGAAAACCATATTTTAAGTTTCTTTTAATTTGTATTTATTTATCTGACGTTTTGTCAATAAGCTCAATTATCCATAGCAACCACATGCAGATGAAATGTAAATGAATAAACTATGGTAACGGTATTAAAAGAAAAATTATACCTCCTTTTTTGAAGTCGGTAAAAAGAAAATTATTAGAAACTTGTAAAGTATTCTATCATACTGAATAACAAATGTTTTGTTCAATTTGTCTTAACCTAATTGTGACAACCCTACCAAACATAGATTTATAAGAACCAGATTGAGTGTACCGTATAAAACGCAACGTTCAAATTGAATGCATTTTGTAATGCGCGTGTGCGTGCAAACCGCCCACCACAAGTGTATTATTATCGTTTCTGCGTTTGTGTGCGTGACATTTTCTAATACCAGCGCAAAATGATTACCCCAAAATATGGGAAAATTCGGGTAGTTTTCTTATTCATATTGACATAGGTAATTATGTAGTTAATATATGTGTACAAAATGAAACCCGCCTTTTACATTCATACCGAGTGCCTATTATGATAGTTTTTGGAGATTGTTATAATTTTATTTTATAACATGGTTTTAATTCGTAAACATGTGTGAATGAACAAAAAACTTTTAATATCATACTAACATTATAAAGAAGAAAGTTTGTGAGTGGTGTGTGTGCATGTTTCTGTGTATGTTTGTTAGGTACTTCTTCTTAAAGATCGAACGACTGACTGAATGTATTTCTACTTTCGCGCGGGTAAAGCCGCAGGCAGCTATAAAAGAAAAAATAAAATAAAACAACGTATTCAAACTTAAACTCAAAATTATTTATTTCACGGCATGTGTTCATGTGAATTCATGTAGTCCATGAATCCGCGAAGCCTATAGTGTTCTCAAATTCACATTATAAAAAGAAAACATAAAACATACACCGATAACGTAAATAAAATATCTTTCAAAATAGTTAACAAACAAATTTACATTTTCGCTAAAATAAATTCGCAATTTCTTATTAATTCTTATTGGAATCTTATTAGTTACTTATCCTATTTTGAACCTTCTGAATAATAAAACTATTTATCAAATGTTTCATTTAATTTGTTTTCACCTATTGTGACAACCCTACCAAAATAGGTAACAATATTACACGTTCTTAGTAAGCTTTCCCTCTGTACGGTTTATCTACTCATGTGGCCGGGACTTCGATTGAAACACGAAAATCGGTTACTGCGCATTCAAAGTCGACCGTCATGATGGTTCAACTTATTTGCCGCGTACTGTACTGCTTTGAGAGTTATCACTACACAAACATACGTACGTTAACGTAACAAACATACCTGAAATATTGTTTTACTCCAAATCCGTTTGTTGACTCAATAATATCGCAATATTTTAAGAGATGATAAAAGTATTTCATACCCTTGGCAACCATTGATATCATTTCTTTTTTTTTTGTTAATAATAATGTTGATTTCGTAACATTTTACAATATTAAAATATCGCAGCACAAAAAAGGGGTAAAAATATTTCACACTGTACCTTGGCAATACTCAAATATTATGGATTCGTTTTGTTTTTATTTAGTTTTCGTAATATTTTCAAAGAAATTCATCATAAAATTGCAAACTTGCATGTGAAAAGTAATGTTCGTATCCTTATCTTTTTTTGGAGTGTAGTTTTTACACGATTTCACCGCACAAACAGTCATTTTTTCAATATATTGTTACGAGCTTCGGGTTCGTGACAATAAAAACTGCCGATTTAATAACCAAAAATAACTCTTTAATTAAAAACACTAATTACAGCTCAAACACACTAATTAAAAGAACACAATTTCACTACTGATTACTCTTAATTCGCACTTGAAGATCGCTTGATGTTTTCGCTCTTGTCGCTTTATCCAAACTGTCGGCACGCGGCCCACACCGGCCTTATATAGTGCCGCAGATAGTTCTAGAACCTTCCATTGTAGAAACATCTAGAATGTTCGAGTACATACCGGCCCCGACCGACTAGGTAGGTAGGTAGGTGTCGATAGTTCGAGAAAGTTCTACAAAGTTCTAGTATCGAATTTTCTAGAACGATCGTGACTCGACTAGTTCTGCTACTCGATACTAGATGGCGCTAGTGGTAACTAATGTCACCATGTACCAGGCTTTAATTGTGGCGCGCAACACTGCCCCCTCCTAAGACATGCTCGTCCCGAGCATTATCGGCCCCATAATAACGCGCCAGTCGGTCCACATGGACGATCTTAGGAGTACCTCTTGCACCTTTCTGTATCCGGTAGGTTACGTCATTGATCTTTGTCACAATCCGGTACGGTCCGTCCCATTTAGCTTGAAGCTTAGGAGATTTCCCTTTGCTGCGGACTAGATTGTGCAACCACACTAGTGAACCTTCGTCGAACCCTTTATTGTTCATTTTGCGGTCATAACGGGTTTTCATCTTTTCAGGCATTTGCTGGCCCGATTGTCTGACGTGCTCATAAATGTCATTCATTTTGTTCCGCAAGTCATTCGCATAATCGGTTATACTGTGTGGGGCATCAGGTGGTATTCCGGTGATCAGGTCTGCAGGCAGCCGTAATTCTCTTCCAAAGTTTGCGAAAGCTGGTGTCACCGATGTACTTTCGTGAACAGCGCTTCGATATGACAACAAAAACGGTTGTATGTGCTTGTCCCAATCTCGTTGCCGATTTTCCACAACTTTGGCTAGGTACCTCTCCAATGTCTGATTAAATCGTTCCACCATTCCATCCGACTGTGGGTGGTAAGAAGTTGTTCTGGTTTTATGAGTACCCATAACTCGACAAGTTTCCTGGAATATTTGTGACTCAAAATTCCTTCCTTGATCACTGTGAATCTCTAAAGGTACTCCAAAACGACAGAAGACTTCATGAACTAATTTATCTGCAACTGTCGAAGCTTCTTGATTTGGAATGGCGAAGACTTCCGGCCACTTGGTGAAGTAATCCATCACAACCATGAAATACTTGTTGCCACTTTCACTTACCGGAAACGGCCCCGCAACGTCAAGGGCTATCCTCTCCCATGGTGCACCAACATTGTACAATTTCAATGCACCTCTACTGCGAGTCTGAGGTCCCTTTACAGCTGCACAACTTGTACATTTGCGACACCAGTCCTCGACATCGTCCCGACAGTGGACCCAGTAAAACCGTTCTCGTATCTTCAGTAGAGTCCGTTTTACTCCCAGATGACCTCCTGAACAACCATTATGGGACAGCTGTAGAACATCCGGTACTTGAGCTTTAGGGACAACCATTTGCAAATGACAGCTGTCTCCCCGAGCATTTTCCCATTTACGGCACAGGACTCCATCCTGAATCACCAAGCTGTCCCATTGGGCCCAATAGCTTTTTGTGATCGAACTCATCGCTGAGACGTCGCTCCACCTGGGCTTAGGAGCTCTGGCCTTCATCCACTCCAGAATCGGCTTGATGTCCGAATCTTCCTGCTGTGCACGTTGTAGGCTTTCCTTCCACTCGTTGCTGAGGTCTGTCTTAAGCATCCTCACAGGTACGACTTCTTTACTTTCCTGCCTAGTACAATGCTTGCAGTCTTCAGGACAAGGTCTTCTTGACAATGCATCTGCGTTGCCATGAGATTTTCCACTGCGATGTTCGACCTCAAAGTCGTATTCCTGTAGTAGCTCAATCCATCTCGCAACTTGTCCTTCTGGATTTTTAAACTGCAATAGCCATTTCAGTGCAGCATGGTCAGTTCGTACGTGGAATTTCCGCCCCAGAAGATATTTGCTAAAATGCTGCAATGACTTTACCACAGCAAGCAATTCCCGTCTCGTGACACAATAGTTCTTTTCCGGCTTTGACAGCGACTTGCTGAAGTACGCTATCACAACCTCTTGATCACCATTCCGTTGAGACAACACACCGCCAAGTCCTATGTCACTTGCGTCTGTGTCAATTATAAATTCCTTGCCCGCATCAGGGTACCCCAAAATAGGTGTTTTGCACAGACGGTCCTTCAGCTCCTGGAATGCGTTGTCGCAACTTTCATCCCAGCAGAAATGTCGCTTCTCCTCGGTTAGCTTATGCAGGGGTTTGGCTATGTCTGCAAAGTTCTTGACAAATCGCCGATAATAGGAGCACAAACCCAAAAATGCTCTGACCTGCGTCTTGTCTTTTGGAACTGGCCAATCCTTGACAGCGGCGATTTTCTCTGGATCCGTGCGGATACCCTCTTCAGACACTACATATCCCAAAAAGCTAACTTGTCGTTTGAATAGTGAACACTTCTTCGGACTTAACTTGAGGTTGGCACTCTGGATCTTCATGAGCACGCGTTCTAGGTTTTGAAGATGTTCTTCAAACGTGCGGCCTACGATGATGATGTCATCCAAGTAGACCAAACAGGCATCGCCAATTAGTCCAGTAAGTACAAGTTCCATCAACCTTTCAAAAGTTGCCGGAGCATTGCACAATCCAAACGGCATAACTTTAAATTGCCACAGACCCTTTCCTGTTGAGAATGCAGTTTTCTCCTTGTCCTTAGGGTCAATTTCGACTTGCCAGTAGCCACTTTTCAGGTCCAGCGTGCTAAACCATTTTACTCCAGTAAGCATGTCCAGCGTGTCATCAATTCTTGGCAAAGGATAGCTGTCCTTCTTTGTAATGTCGTTCAGACGACGATAGTCAACACAAAACCGCATGCTGCCGTCCTTCTTTCTTACCAGCACTACAGGTGAACACCATGGACTAGATGAAGGTTCAATAACGCCATCCTTCACCATTCCCTCAATCATGGTTTCCACTTCCTTTTCACGTGCTACCGGCAATCTCCTTGGCCGCTGACGGATAGGCAATTCTTCTCCTGTGTTTATTTTGTGTTGAACTAAGCCAGTCTTCCCGATGTCAGCATCGTTTGACGAAAAAACATTGGCGTACTTGAGTAACATCTTCTTCGCCTTGACCATTTCATTTTGGGACAGAGCGCTGCGGCATTCTTCTAAAAGTGTGGTCACTTTCGTTTGTGCATCCTTGCTGAGGGTCCCAGTCGATGGATATTGGCATTGACGCAACCAATCCACTTCCTCGCAAGTACCGACTAGTGTGCCTTTTTCTATAATCTGTTGCTGATCACAAAGGTTCAGCACACGTACCCCTGAGATGTCGGTGGCTCTGACCAAAGTTCGTGCCACTTTCCATGGAAGGTCATTGTCTACCCTTTCCACGAGAACACAACGATGTGTTTGCCCAGGATTCCGAGGAAGACTAACCGGCACGATCGTTTCTGATCTCGGCGGAAGAACAATCTTCTTAAGGCTGTACACATTCCCTGGTAACGCCCCTTCCACGAAAAGTTCCTCTTGTCCACATTTCAAAACGCCTTGCTTGACGTCAATCTCGCAACAATTCTTCCTCATAAAGTCAAGGCCCAGGATGCAATCGTCCATTATATCAGCCACGATGACATTATGCAGGTAGATTCTGTTGCCTAGCTTCAATTCCATCTTCTTCTCTCCATAGACGGGTATGCGCTGACCGGTGGCTGTTACCAAATTAATGCGTTCTCGGTTGTATGCGGAGTCCCCAAGGGACCGACTTGTAAGTTGGGAACTGACAACCGTGCGAGAAGCTCCAGTATCTATGGTCAGCTTACACGGCGTTCCGTTGACCTCGCCCTTGATGATTAGGCTGTTCCCGTCTTGGGTTTGTGTGATCGAAACCCTTGGGGCTCTTTGAACATCAGCCAGCACCCGCCCCGCAGTCCTGGCTATTACTCGTTTCCCTGCTGCTGATGCTGCGCGGTGCTGTCAGCCGCACTGCTCTCTGGAGATCGGCCGTCTTCTCTTTCTGCAGTTCGCTTAGGGCAACTGGATCGAAGGTGGCCCTTTTCCCCACAGCCGTAGCACCTAGGGCTGTATCCTTTATTGCGGTCGCGAACTGTAGCCGCTGCAACCTCCCTGACGCGATGGGAACGATGATCCTGCCGCACAGCTTCCACCTCCAGTGCATGGGCCAAGGCGTCCTTAAGCGTCCCGTGGTGACCGAGCCTCACAGCAACTCTCACTTCAAGGTCGCGGATGCCGTCGATGAATGCCTGCACCAGGTTCCCATCAATAAGCGCAGGTACAGACTGGTACGCTTTACGAACCAGCTTCTCCACTTCAAGGGCCCACTGCTGCAGGTTTTCATTACTGCGTTGCACGCGATCCTTAAGCTGCGCACGAAACACGTGTTCCAGGTGAGCGTCGCCATACCGAGCCTCCAATGCCTCAAGAAGCTGCTCGTAAGTCACTTCCTTACCGAGAGCTTCCAGAACAGTTAAGGCCTGGTCGCGCAGGCCTAGGGTGAGGGCAGTCATGGCCTGATTTTTATTCCACCCGTTCGCCTTCATGACAGCCTCAAACTGGATTTTGTAGGCCGACCAGGAAGAAGTTCCGTCGAAAGGTGGCACTTTGAATCCACGTAGCGAAGGTGTTGTAGCTACGGGAGCTGCGATTCCATCCCCAAGTTTGAGGTAATCCAGCGTTTTCTTCACGTCAGCCATCACGGTTACCTTCACGTCAGCCATCACGTTGTCAACCCGATTATTTACTTGGTCGATTCGGGTTTCAGCTTCCGACAGGCGGTTGTCATGTTGAGCAACCTTATCCTTCACCTCCTTCATGTCTTTCCCGAAGGTAGCGTGAAGGTCCTTCATAAGGAGCATCTGCTCTTCCTGGCGGCGCGCCTGCTCCTCCTTATCCCGCTGGAGCTGTTCCTCCAACCGACGAGCCTGTTCCTCCTGTCGGCGAGCTTGTTCCTCCTGTCGGCGAGCTTGTTCCTCCTGTCGGCGGGCCTGCTCCTGCAGCATCATCATCAAAGCAGCCAAATCTGGTGCTGATGATGCTGGAGCAGCTGTGGACGGGCCGGCCTCCGTGGTCGGTAGCTGGCCTTCCGACCTCTGTGGCGTTGCTCCACCGAATCGCCTCTGGTCCGTCTCCTGCTGGCGTTGACTCCGGGTACGGATACCCTCCGTGTCGTCTTTGGGTAAAACCGGCATAATCCTTGCTTCTGACACCAATTGTTACGAGCTTCGGGTTCGTGACAATAAAAACTGCCGATTTAATAACCAAAAATAACTCTTTAATTAAAAACACTAATTACAGCTCAAACACACTAATTAAAAGAACACAATTTCACTACTGATTACTCTTAATTCGCACTTGAAGATCGCTTAGATGTTTTCGCTCTTGTCGCTTTATCCAAACTGTGTCGGCACGCGGCCCACACCGGCCTTATATAGTGCCGCAGATAGTTCTAGAACCTTCCATTGTAGAAACATCTAGAATGTTCGAGTACATACCGGCCCCGACCGACTAGGTAGGTAGGTAGGTAGGTAGGTGTCGATAGTTCGAGAAAGTTCTACAAAGTTCTAGTATCGAATTTTCTAGAACGATCGTGACTCGACTAGTTCTGCTACTCGATACTAGATGGCGCTAGTGGTAACTAATGTCACCATGTACCAGGCTTTAATTGTGGCGCGCAACAATATTTAACAGCGTAGACGCGCTTTGAACGTCTGTCGCGTAATCGCGGCCTGTGGGCGGGGCTTACGAACGAAGACGCTATTTTGGTGTGTTTGAATTCGAAGCATTTGGACAGCGCGTACTAGGCATCTGGACGTTCTTATAAATCTATGCTACCAAAATAGGTAACAATTTTGCACGTTCTTAAGAAGCTTTGCCTCTGTTCCGTTTGTGTACTCATGTGGCGCGGCCGCGGTTTCACCCGCATAAGTGTTTGGCCAGACTGGGGACTGGTTCAAGCGGCGCGCGGGTGTCACTCACTCTGGCATAGCCACCATCAGGGATTTTAATTTATATACTTAACACAAAAAAAAATTCGAAATTTGTCGCCAAATATCAGAATTTGTCGGTCACTGGTTCAAAAGATATAAACGTTTATAGGTGGCCGATCTGAAGAGAGTTTCCCCATCAGGGCCACATTTATATCTCAAAAACTAGGGCACCTAGCGAAGATCTGTTTTTTCTCATATTTTGTCGCTAATTAGTCTGAATCAGTCACAGATTTAATCGGGTCTTCGTTTAGGAGTTTTTCATGAACTGTTCGATCTAGCTCTTGGACTATACCTTACTAATAGAACTCATTATATCTCCCTAAACTAAGACCCGATTAAATCTATGACTTGGCGACTGATTCAGACTAATTGGCGACAAAATATATGAGAAAACATCTTCGCTAGGTGCCCTAGTTTTTGAGATATAAATTTGGCCCTGCTGGGGAGACTCCAGGACCTCAAGTCTGCTATTACAATAGTGTCAGAATGGTGTATCATTGATTTCATAATTGTCGATTGTGACAAGTTTGGTAATCTACTAATATAATGGCGTCATTATGATTTTCCAATGGTCAACCACTGACACTCCATTGAAAGAAATGGCACAGAATGGTAATCTTATCAAATGAATGACTGACTTAGGCGATAATCTGCAAAAATTTTGACAGTTCCTTTGATCAGTGACCTACCATTAGAACGTCATTGTGCAGTCATTGCTTTTAATTCGTTACAAGTATCGTTTATAATAATAATAATATTCTTTTCAACACACTTGCTCGTAAAGTGGCTCTTATTGAACCGCTTTAAGGTCCATAATGGAGTGTATTACGAACGCGTGCTTTTTCTTTACTTTAATCCACATGTTCTGTAATACCACAGATAACTATTTACTAGTCGGAGACGCGCGCTTTTTTAATCTCATCAAACCCTGCGTTCCGAATTGGGAAATAATCGATATGTTCCGAATTGGGAAATAACCGAATTAGCGTGAGCGCTATAACGATAACGATGTCCCGTGAATCGTCATAGATGACGTCATGACATTCGCCATCTTGCGATAATGCCGGCCATGCCCTAGAATAATATCACCGTGAGCGCTGTCAAAAATTACAGTGTGTGTATGAGGTTGTGTCAGTGTGTGTTTTGTTTTGAGTTGCATCATCTTTAAATTAAACTAACGTGGCATTTTTGAAATTGTGCTTCTGGCTGACAGTCGCCACCTAACCAAAGAAGAAGAACTGAAGAAGAAATGTGGTGTTTATACAAAGAAATACTGTAATAATATCTTTTTTACATTGTGTAAGCACTGTCATGTGAGCGCGTTCACGAGTGTTCCGAATTGTTGCCAGCTCTCAGCAGTCATAATAGTAATATCTAAATCGGAACGCATGTGAGATGATGCATGGACGTAATATTACGTCCATGGAGATGATGTGAGCGCTGTGATGTGAGCGATTATAGCTAATTCGGAAAGCGCCCAAAGAGACTTCATGCCGAAAGAAAAAATCCGCGGGCTATATTTTTTTTTTTTTTAAATAGTCTGTATTGTCCTTGGTCGCAAAATGAACTCGCAGGGGACCACAGACAATTTAAGGTGAATGCGCAGTGGTAGACCGCGAAATTCTTAGGTTTTTTGCAATTTTCAGGTTTGTGTTTATTATATTTTTTCTATAGGCTGTATCGGTTTTGTCTGTGCCATAGATTAATATATTTAAAATGAGTCAATGTTGCGCGCGCATAGCTAGCTAGCACGGCGCGCGGGAAAACAAAACCAGCGCGCCATTTTCCATACAAGTTAATATTTAACAATACAAGTCTGTTTTTTTCCTCGCAAGTGTGTTGAAAAACGTCGTATGAAACGCGTGTGCATTAATCAATATACACTCGGCTTTCTTATCGCTCTCGCCTGCGGCTCGCGCGATAATATCGCCTCGTGCATAATGATCAACATAGCACACATGTATCATAATGTACTATTATTTTCGGACAACAATGATCCAGCGTGTTAGTAAACAATATTATAACTTATTACTAGTGTTAGTAGTTAAAATAAAATAGAGAAGAAAACCCGCGCGCGTTTATGTTCTGTGCCATTGACCGACCAATGATCGACCATTACGAATTTAGCAGATTACGAACTTTTAGCAAAATGACAATGGGATCGTGTTGGAATGACGAATTTATAAAAATAGCAGACTTGGGCCCCAGATCGGCCACCTACAAGGTGTTGATTTGCATCCTCGTCAAATTTCAGGAGGTTGTCATAAAAGACATTTTAGTACTTAGTAAAGTAAAAGGCGTTTGTTTCTGTGTGAAAGCGCGGTTATAGGGCTAGTAACAGACGGGCCGCGTTTAAATACGGCTGGTACAGTCAACAAAGGAGTTAAGTATACAGGAGCGTCGGATATTGTTGAAGTTTACTAAGAAACCAATGGATATTCTCGAATAAAATTTTAGTTTATTAATAGAAAACAAACAGCTCATTTATTAAATTCAATTTCAGTCCAGAACATCCATCGGTTTCTTAGTAAACTTCAACTATATCCGACGCTCCTGTATACTTAACTTCTTTGTTGACTGTACACACTTACGGATTTCCGTAAATAAGAAAAAAAAAACCCTACCCATTTTATTGTTGATTTGGGTCGAGAATCATTAGCATAATTACGTCCTTGAATTTGACTAGGATGCAAATCAACACCTTGTAGTATAAACCCTTATATCTTTTGAACCAGTGACCGACAAATTCTGATATTTGGCGAAAAATTTCGACTAATTGGCGACAAATTTTTTGTGTTATCAAAATTAAAATCCCTGATGGTGGCTCTGCCAGAGTCAGTGACACGGCGCACGACGGGCGCGGGGAGCGCGCGGGCTCTACTCACGCCATAGCTCGTTCATACAAGTGGCCGCAGTGGGAGCGCGGCGCGGGCGGCTCGCGCGGGGACCGGGGTTCTCAAACTAGTTAGAGCTTTTTTCTAGTAAAAATAAGACTTCTTCATACATATCTCTAGTATTTAATAGTAGTCTATGATCCATATTTTGACAAACACTGGACACAACACGCAGAACCGGCAGAACGCAGCCGCGCTCCAGTGCCACATAGTACTTTTTGATAGACTGAAATCCAGTGCGGACAGGCAGCCCGCGCGCGTACCCGCACCCGTCTGGCCAGACACAAAGTGTCTATCCCGTGGGAATATCGGGAAAAAAAGTATTCTGTGTTAATCTTGGTTATAAACTACATACATGTGTGCCAAATTTCATCCAAATCAGTTCAGTAGATTGTGCGTGAAGAACAAACGCACTCACAAACTTTCGCCTTTATAATAATTAGTGTGATACTGCTTGAAGTTGGTGCAAAGTGACTCGAAGACGTAACCCATATTTTGAATCTTCGCCTATGAGTAAATTAGTTTGTCCGCTCTGGGGGCCTAAAAACGCCATTTTGGCAGAATCATAAAAGGATAACATTATGAATCATAATACCTATATGGCGAAGACAGTCCGTGTTTTTCTTTTTTTTCGCTGCACTACGTAGGTAGGTATAATCAGAGAGATTGGGATTGGATTGATTGGTAACTGAAAAATCCTTCACCAATAGGATTTGATAGTCCATTATGATTCAAATTATCCTTTTATGATTCTGCCAGTGGCCTTTTTAGGACCCCTGGTTTAGCCGACCGGGCGACCTCTTCTTGTCCAGTCCTCGTCTTTTCCCTTGTATCATGTTTTTTTTTTTCATTCATTCGTATCGCCCGTTCCGTACCTTACACAAACCATTGAGGTTTCTTTCACAGTTTACCCCTGACAGCAGTAACCTAAAGGCGCGTGTGTCACTGACTCTGGCAGAGTCACCATCAGGGATTTTACTTTTGAATGACTTTTGATAACACAAAAAATTTGTCGCTAATATTAGTCGAAAGTCGCCAAATATCAGAATTTGTCGGGCGAAAGCGCCAGGGCAGCCCGCGAAATTCAATTTTTTTTACGTTTTTTGCAATTTACTGGTTAGTATTAAATTGTACGTTGATTAAAATATGATTCGCGGCCGTAACAAATATGTATATACAGAATTATAATAATTAAAGTCATCAACACAACTCTCCAAGACCAAGTAATCCCCAAGAATGACTATTTCATGAAATCTTGACATTTGCGGATTATACTAACTCTACAAGTAGTATTACTGATTGTAATGGTTATAATTCTATATACATATTTATAAGTGGCCGATCTGGAGAGTCTTCCCAGCAGGGCAACATTTATACCTTAAAAAAAAAAAAAAAACCGACTGCGGTAAAAAACTTAAGTTAAAAAAACTGCTAAGAACAAGCCCATTTTAAATTAAATAAAAGTTGGAAGCAGGCGGGACCCATACCATTTTTAATTATATTTTCAAATTCAAATAAACCTTTTAAAAAAAAAAACTTATAGCTCGATGCCTGTCACAAATTTATGTGACGCCCGTTGATATGCAAAAAGTCGTCAAAATCACTCCTTACCGAGATTGAGAGACCAGCGAAAAGTGGTTTTTCAAGCTGGCTGGACTATAGATGCTGGCGGGAAAAATTCCGAATCATTCCCGTCGAATACTTCGGAAGTATTCCGAAACTTTGGGAATATTTCAACTGCCAAAGAAAAACCAGGAAAATCGACCTTACTAGGTACCTACCTATTTCGCGCTTGGAAGTTGTAAATTATATTATCTTCTGTTGTGTTGTGAGCGGTTGGTAGGTATATTAAGAGCGTTTACGCCGAACGTCATTTCATACAAACTTTCAAGCCCTTGTTTTTCGAAATGAACGAACCGATTTTAATGAAACTTCATACGCATAAGCAGGATACAAAGGACTAAAAAGTTAGTAGAGAACATTTTCGAAAAATTGTGTTACAGTCAAATTAGACCGATTTTAAACTTTTCATAGAAACAGAGATTTCCAGTTATCTTTTTTTAAATAAGGCATTTCGAAAATGTTCTCTACTAACTTTTTAGACCTTTGTATCCTGCTTATGCGTATGAAGTTTCATTAAAATCGGTTCATTCATTTCGGAAAACAAGGGCTTGAAAGTTTGTATGAAATGCCGTTCGGCGTAAACGCTCTTAATTGTACACTTTCATTTCAACATTTTTTTATGACACGTATTACACATAGTGACATACTGTTCTGAAAACTGCATCAAAATCGGTTCAGCCAAACGCGAGATGATCGCGGACAAACATACATAGGTACATACGCGATACGGTTCAAACTCATAACCTCCTTTTTTTAAGTCAGTTAATATACCAAAACCTGCTCCTAAGTATTGAAAACCGCATCAAAACGTGTTTGCTTGCAAGGTTTGCCTTTATTTGTTTTTACCCGACTGCGCGACGCAAAGGAGTGGTAATGTGTTTTTACCCGACTGCGCGACGCAAAGGAGTGGTAATGTGTTTATCAGCCTATGTATTATGTTTGTATGTTCCTTTGAAGCACTATACAGACAAAACGCCTGAGCCAATTTTTATGATTCACACGTCAATCGATTCCTCTTAGTCCGGCGAGTGTCACTAAAGACATGACGTTACTGAAAATTCAGTACTATGTATGTATGTATATCTCTTTGGCACGATCTGTAGCCTAAACGGCTTGATCGATTTCAGCTTGAGAGGTGCCGTTAGATTCGTCCTAATTGTGCGAGTGACAATGGGTGTATCAAAATTGAAAAAAAAAAAATGCCCGATTTTTGGCGCAATGTTGTCTTCAAAAAAAAATTTTTTTTTTAAAGATGATTACAAAAATATATACAACTTATATGGTTAAAAGTAATTCGAAGTGACAAATCGTAAAAAACAAGTACCAAGAACTAAATCCTCAGCGAAATCTTTCACATTTGTACGTAAACTAAAAAGCTGGAAATAAAAAAAGTTACTAAAAAAAAAAAAAAACCCGACTGCGGTAAAAAACTTAAGTTAAAAGAATTGAAAACCTAAGTTTTTTTTAGGGTTTTTTATTTTTTTTAATAACTTTTTTTTATTGACTGGGCTAATATACGCGTTAAGTAGTTAGGTAATGATTAATACCTACCTACCTATGGGACTAGCGAATACTCGCGATGCGTACAGAGCTACATACAAACTAACCAAAAACATAGGTAGGTAACCCTTTTTCAAAAAACAAATCAAATATGCTAGGCCTGGTTTTTTATTCCACAACTGACATTAAATAAAAAAAATAGCATTCGATTTCGAAATAAGTAGGCACTTAAAAACAAAAGAATAAAAATCCTGTTAATCGCAGGCTAACATATATTTCTACCTATAAAAATATCAACATATACCTACTTAATCAATCCCATTTATAATAAAATAAACATTTAAATTTTACTTCCATAATTATGTGCCACTGAACAATAATTAACTCACCCACCACACCACAAACAAACACGTTTATTCCCATTGAATTATCCGGGCGAAACATGAAACATTCGGCGGAAACATTCGATTGCGGGGTATGAATCTTTCTCGCGCGGGGGAAAACTTCTCCGGGGAGCATCTCCCCTCTTACCGCACCCCGCACCGCCATCGCCTGCACGCACGAGCACGACTCGTGGCACTCGGGCGCGCGCGGTTTGAATAATTCCGACTTAAAGAAACTTTCCCAGAAGTATTCCGGAATTATTCAGAATTTTTGCAACTATAGGCTAGACACGTTTTCGATCGATTATCTAAGATTATGTAGCGTCACAAATTCTAAAATAAGAGTGTTTAGCCGTCACATAAAGTGCCCTATTGACCTAGTTAAATGCGATCTATTTTAAAGATTTGTCCAGCTAGGTAGATACATCAGAAAATGTGAAAAATGTTGTACTAAAATTTGACGAATCAGTCGTCCCTGTAAGTGTTATACTTAGAAAGATAAATCATTTTTTACAATCCATAAGGAAAACGTTGAGTAGGGTAGGCATACTTTTTTATTTTGTCCGGAAAAATGTATAACAGCAAAGAAGAACCAGTTATTTTACATACTTTGTCCTACGGACTTATTGATTAGGTCCGTGACTATCTGCGTCAAGTGTGTCCCACTGGAGCGTGCACGGTTGAAGAGCTGCGGGCTAGGGGAAGTTATAAGTCGTACAAGATTGGTGTTCCCGTTATTTACTACGAAAAATGCTATTCTACAGATGTATGGCCATTGAACGCAAGAGTGAATACATGGATTACGTATGAGAACCCGAGACAAACCAGCAACTATAAGGCACCTGATAAGGCCCAACCAACTCACCAGACATTTCGTGCCTAAGCAGCCTGTTAATAACAAATTGAAGAGCTTTAGCGTATTGTACCAAAACGTCCGTGGTCTCAAAACCAAACTTTCGACGTGGAGAACGAACTTGTTACAGCAGGAGCATAATCTGATCGCTGTAACAGAGAGCTTTCTCGATGGTTCTATTGAAGACGGAGAACTTGCAACTGAGGATTGGAATGTAATGCGACGCGACAGGAGCACACCGTGCGGTGGGGTGATGCTCGCTGCTCGCGCACCCATTGTGCTGCGCCGCCGTCGTGATCTTGAAACGGACAGTGGTGAGGACTTATGGGCTGATTTTACATGGTGCGGCCGAACTGTTCACGTATGTGTTGTATATATTAAACCTAGTGCAAGTGATGATGAGTACATGCGATGGTTTTGTAAAGTGGAAGAATATATAAATAATTTAAAAGGCCTTGTAATAATATTAGGCGACCTAAATTTAAATAGTGTCTCGTTAAATATTAAGAATTATTATTGTTATTTTGTATCATATTGTAGTCTGAATGAGATGAACGTTGTGGAGAATTTGCATGGAGGTATGTTAGATGTTGTTCTAGTCCAAGAGAACATTAGTGCACGAGAGACAGTTGTAACCGCTACCGAAGGAATTGTACCACTGGATGCTTATCACCCGGCACTACACATTGACGTAAGAGTTGATGTAGTTCATGTTTCAAATTCAATTGAGCCTAGCAATATAGACGGTACCAAGGATTGGAACTTCGGAAAATGCGATTACGAACAGCTTTATTTATTACTCTCTAACGAGAATACTTGGGAGGAGGTTTTGGAATCCAAAGATGTACACACAGCTACTCATAAGTTTTACAACATAATTTATAATATTTTTAATACTTGCATGCCTAAAAAACGCAGAAAGAAATCGACGGATAAACGATATCCTGTATGGTTTAATAATGATATCATCCGAGATCTAAGGCTCAAGCTAAAGTATCATAGAAACTGGAAACGCACTAACTGTGATAGCGCGTATTTGTTATTTTCTGACCTCAGGGAAAGCTTAAAGATCAGTATTTCAGATGCATATCTCTCGTATATGAGACATATAGAGAATAAAATTAAAGTTACCCCTCGTGAATTCTGGTCGCACATTTCCAGCCTAAGATCCAAAGGTGGTTTTGAGCCTAACATTTCATACAGAGGTATAACTTTTTCAGGAACTAAAGCAGCAGGTGCGTTTTCTGAGTTTTTTTCTAATGTTTTTCTGCCTGATGCCCCGGGGCTTATTGCTGATCATATTAGTACGGATGACCATACCAGTGACAGCAATTACATTAATATACCTCTCTTGTACCCTATAGACATTGTTAAAGGCATAAATAAACTAAAACCTAACAGCTCCATTGGCCCCGATAATATTCCCCCCTCTATCATTAAATGTTCAAAACATATTTTCAGTAATCCTCTTTGTCACATTTTCAATTTAGCCTTGCAGACTGGTGCATATCCCTCTCAGTGGAAAGTTTCTAGAGTAACACCTATTCCTAAAACCCAAAACAAAAGCTCCGTTGAAGATTACCGCCCTATCGCAATTTTATCTTCCCCGGCGAAGGTCTTTGAGAACATCCTCCATAATGCCATATATGAGCAAGTAAATAAATATTTATGTAATGAACAGCACGGTTTCAGAAGCAAGAGATCAGTTGACACGAATCTCCTGACACTGGTTGAATATGTGTCCTCCAGCTTGGACCGCGGGCGTCAGGTAGACGTACTTTATTTCGACTTCCGGAAGGCGTTTGATAGGGTTAACAACGACACGCTGCTGATGAAACTTAGCAAAATCGGTTTTGCACCATCTCTCCTCCGTTTTTTCGCAGACTACCTACGCGATCGTCAGCAGTTCGTTAGGCTCGGTATGTACGAATCAAGCACCTACCACACGCGTTCCGGAGTAAGTCAGGGTTCAATTTTGGGGCCTTTATTATTTTTAATCATGGTTAATGATCTTCCCCAAGTTCTCCGTCATGCAAAATGTCTATTGTATGCGGATGACTTGAAACTGTACCTCGAAATAAAGTCCGAGCGTGACTGTTTAGCAATGCAGCAAGATATAGACGCGATATACAAGTGGAGCTTAGACAATAAGATGGAATTTAATCCCTCCAAATGCTTTGCAATGACATTCGGTCGAATGCGGCACCCAGTGAATTATGAATATAAGTTAAATAACAATACCATCATGAAAACATCAGCCATGAAAGATCTGGGAGTCACATTCGACCGAAAGCTCACTTTCCACGACCACATCGCCACGGTAGCCAAGGAATCCTACCAAAGATTGGGTTTCGTTTTGCGTAATTGCCGCGATTTTCGCTCCGCACATGCCATCAAAATTATATTTAATGCACTTGTACGTAGCAAATTGGAATCTAGCTCCGGCGTGTGGAATCCACACGAAAATACCTACGTGCTTATACTGGAAAAGGTACAAAAAGCGTTCCTTAGGTTTATTTATAAGCGTAAACACGGCTATTACCCTTACCTCTATCCGACTAAATTTCTACTGGGATGCCTCGGATATAACTCGTTAGAGGTAAGACGAGCAAAAGACCAGCTCACCATAGCCTGTAAGACGCTCCGTGGCACTATTGACGCGCCTGATCTACATGCTGTGCTGCCTCGCTTCTTTGTGCCAGACAACTACTGCCGCGGCAGAAAGCACAGGCTGTTTGCTGTGCCTCCATGTCGCACAGTTGCGCGTGCTAAGTCCCCAGTGCCACGTACTCTGGCCGCACTTAATGATCTCTTGGACTCTAATCCAACAAACGATCTGTTTGCGGACGATTGGACGAAGATTTTGTCGGCATGTCAGGAGTACTGTGAGAGGGATGTATGAAAGTGTTGTTAACTTTTTACTTGTTTTATATTTAATGTTATATGTGTATGTGTAAATTGTCTTTAATTCTTGTAATTGGTTGTAAACCGTTTTAATTAAAGAATAAATAAAATAAAATAAAAAATAAAAATAAAAAATGTAATTATGAGTGAAATTAAAAAAGTTTAAATTAAAAAAGTATTTTTTTTTTGGTTACCTTAAAATTTCTGAACTTTTTGTGTGTAAGAATTACTTAGAATTAGAATTACGAATTTAGAATTCCTTAGTAAGAGGAGCACTACACATACAGCATAGTTACTCTACTCTTTGACATACAGTACCTAACTTTGCGGAAACTTGTCATTTAAAAACGTAATTTTATAATATTTAAATTATGTAGTGAAACCAGACACAAATTACTTGTATAAAAACGTTTAAAGTGCATCATAATTTGAATTGTACAGGTAATGATTCCGACCGGCGATGTGGTCACCCTACTCAACGTTTTCCTCAAGGATTGTAAATGATTTATCTTTTTAAGTATAGCACTTACAGGGACGGTTGATTCGTAAAATTTTAGTACAACATTTTTCACAATTTCTGATGTATCTACCTTCTACCTATAAGTTTTGGTTTATTAAATATAGTTCAAAATAATGATCTCTCAGTTGGGACGATCGACAAAAAACAAGATTTTCATTTTCTCTTGAACCAGTAAGATTTTAATCACGATTTTTGTTTCACAAATTTTCCCAGAAGCATAATTTGCAATAAACATGATAATTATTCATACTTTTTCAGTATTAGGTTGTGTTTTACAAGATCACTCAATTGAAAATTGTCCACTCTGAGTGATCCACATAAACCGTTATAAATCTTAAACGTGGCTTTGAAACGAATCGAAATTTTGTTTAGGCAGCTTCCACAAATCCTTCACAATTAATTAAAATGCAAATTATAAACACATAGGCAGTATATTCTTGGATACGCGTTATGGCTTTTTCTTCAGTTGTCCAGATTGAGAGATCCAGTTAATGAGTTCTAACTTTCTTTGTTTATGTTTCACAAATTTTATACCTTACCATGAAGTTTTCACAATTATTTCCTAAATCCTGTTATAATTTGGTTGGGATTGGAAGTTTTTCGAAAAGATTTCTCAATCCACACGCACATGGGACGGGCCGCACGGCCGGTCAGTGTGCGCTTATAACCGCCGCTACACCGAGTTCAGTTTGTATTCGCATAAAAATTGAGTGAACTGACGATCAAACTCTTTTATTAATTGATTTGTAGGATCGGTTTTATAGGACTGTCAGAGTTGTTTTTATATTAAAATAAAATCAAAAGGAATGATGCCCTGATGGAGATTGCTATATGCTTATTACACTATAAATGCTTCTGAAGCTAAAAGCACCTCCTCTTCTTCGTACGTCTCGAAAGACACCGCACAAGGCGGGCCGCAAGGCTCTTAAAATGAGGGGGGCGCGTTGCAAAAATACAAAAGGCCTCGTGGCCCAAGAGGCCGCGCGGCCCTAGTGGGGACGAGGACATAAGTAGATCACTGTGGGATGGACTGTAATCTTGTCTTTGGTCTCTCTCCATTATTAATAATTCTCCAAGAGTACGGTGCGTAGTCTCGATCACTTTGCCCTCACCATGGAAAAGTGATCAGAGATACCGAAAGTCGAAGCATGTCGGAGAGATGGGGAACAGATCCGGTGAGACCACCGAAATCGTAAAATATTCGATGGAAATGGATGGAAATCGATAATTTACATCTCATTCAATCAAGTTGTCTGGTTAACTAGCACAGACAAAAGGAAACAAAAAAAAATACCAATATGCTATAATAACTTATTTAATGAATGCATGCCAAGTTTCAAAATACATAATACTATCCTTACACACTTTGTAAGACAGAACTTGCATATTATGCAAGAAGAAAGGTTTTACATGTCCTTACCTTACCTAGCTCAATTCAAGTGAATGAAATCTCATACCTATACAACATTATTTTCTATTTGATTGACTTACAACGCGTTACAGCAGGTTGAATATCTTCATCACATTTGTTTGTTTGGTTTGTAGAATATTGAAACAGTTATCTCAAACTAACCTTACTACCACAAAACCGTGTTTATCAGATGTTTAGGCTAAACAACTGATTTAAACGGGTTTTTGATAAGTTAACATTTTATTATAATCATCTATATGAGTAGATCATTGTATACTTTACTGTTGAAATCTAAATAATTATCGTTGAAAAAAAAAAACTAATACGGTCTCTGGCGATCCCTGCCCCTGAAACAAAGAAAACAAAGATGAATTAATACAGTTTTTAGGGTTCCGTAGCCAAATGGGAAAAACGAAACCCTTCTAATTTCGTCATGTCAGACTGTCCAAATGTGGCACAGCCATTTTGCTCACAGACTATTAGTATATTCGCACTTTCGACCTCACTTCGCACTTTAAGTAGATTACCTTCTGTACTATCTGTATTTTGTGGTTGTGTTCGGGTTTCACTAATCTATTATTATTTATCTATTTATACTTAATTATAGTATATGTATCGGCCAACGACACGACAGTGTTCAAGATTTGAAAATACTATATGCGTTTTTTTTTTTAATTTTGCCCTCTAGCGGAACCACCGTGCGCGGTGGTAGGGCCAACCTAGCGACATCGGGTTCTGATACATTTTCAACTACCGGGCATAGCTCCTTCTTTCATATCTCTATGGTTAACACGCATTTAATAAAGTAATAAGAATAGCGAGTACTTCAATAGCCGCTCTTATAAACTGTATAGAATAGCAAGTACATCCGTATCTTCGTTATGTACTCAGAACGTTCGCTATTAAGCTGACAAGGGATAGAGATACGGACACGAAACTTCGTCCACCGTGTTTATGGGCCATTAGTTACCGTTTAAACCGTTTATTCCCGGTCGTCTCCGCCCCGTCGTGTGGGGGAGAGACGACTTTTCCCCCCTGGGGCCGAGGGGAAAAAAAAGTTTCGTTCCCAGTGGTGACGATTGGAACTTTTTATTTCCCACTCGTTCCGCTGTAGACCGAGTCAAAATGCAATTAAATGTTTTAATTGAGTGAACAATGTTTTTGATTACAAATAATTTAAATAAAAAAAAAGACTGAGGCAATAAGTACAGTATTTATGAACCACAGGTAACCAACGAATAATTCTCTCAAAATTATGCATCACAGATGAACTTATTTACACAAATTTTCTTAGTTTTAAAGTGCGTATCACAGTTAATCAACAAATTAAAATGTTCACTCTTGCTCAGAAAGTCGTAATTAAAACATTTTAACAATCCGTGGAATCTCATATTGAAATCCCCATTATTGCATTTCAGTCTATCAAAAAGTACTCTGTGATTTTGACTCTCGGTCTATAGCGGAACGAGTGGGAAATAAAAAGTTCCAATCGTCACCACTGGAGAGGAACGAAACTTTTTTTTCTCACTCGTGCCCGGTGGGGACCACGGGGCGGGGACGACCGGGAATAAACGGTTTAAGCTATGTACGAGTCAAGTACATAAGGTCCGTGTACAGTTTATAGGAATCTCAAAGGAGCGCGCTATGATTTATAAGGAAGTACATGGTTCCTCAAATTTGGAAAACTTTTTAGACCAGAAGGTGAATGGGTAGTGGTAGACCGCGAAATTCAAATTTTCTTACGTTTTTTGCAATTCGCAGGTCAGTGACAGGTATCTTGATCAAAATATGATTCGCGACAATAACAGGTACATATCTAGAGAATTATTATCATTAGAATCATTAATACATCTTTCTAAATTAGATTTCTACCAAAAACACTTTTCCTTAAGAGATTGGTTGTTGTGGTACAAATGTAACGTTATTATATACCTGTGAAATTACAGAGTTGTACACTAAATAATTGACGAGATAATCGAAAAAAAATATGTACGCGTGGTAACCCGACCAAATCTAAAATGTTATAAAAACTCTCTATTCATAAACGGTTTCGTTTCAGTGTCGTCACTAACACTTTATTCATTAACGGTTTCTCTCAGGTTATGGAGACCACGTTGGCCGAACGGGCTGATGTTCCGAGAACTAAAATTCATTTTACTTTTAACCGGTGGTATTACGACTAAAAGTAAAGCAGTGGTTGTTTGTCACAAAAGCGTCACTAACTCTCTATTCAGTAACAGTTTCTCTAAGGTCCTCAGCTATGGAGATAAATAAATGCTTCTAACTTTCGAACTGTTCTGTCATGTCACGAAAAACTGGAGTAGCAGCCAGCTGCCTACCTCGATTGGCCTAACGTTCTGATATACATGAATATTTTACTTGAAAATTATAAATCCCACCAAAAACATTTTCATGTAAAATGTTGCCAAGACGAGACCCCATATGGCTCGCACTGTCAAAAAGTTATCAGATCTCATGTAGAGCCAAGCTTCTGGCTCTACACGCCCTAATTTCACAAACTACACCTTAGTCAAAATATGAGGCTTGGCCGTTTCGTTACTACAAGAACTATTGAATAACAGAAAAGTAATGAACAGTGAATAAATTTTTCACCTTACGCCCATGTGATGGTAGCGAAACGGCCAAGCCTTAGCCTTAGTCAAAATATGAGGCTTGGCCGTTTCGTTACTACAAGAACTATTGTATAACAGAAAAGTAATGAACAGTGAATACATTTTTCACCTTACGCCCATGTGATGGTAGCGAAACGGCCAAGCCACATATTTTGACTAAGGTGTAGAGTTTGTGAAGTTAGGGCGTGTAGAGTCAGAAGCTTGGCTCTACATGAGATCTGATAACTTTTTGACAGTGCGAGCCATATGTGGTCTCGTCTTGGCAACATTTTACATGAAAATGTTTTTGGTGGGATTTATAATTTTCGAATGTCCAAACAATGCTCGAATGTCCAAACATTTTTGAGAAAAATTACCTTTTGTTAATCGCCTTTCATTCATTGTTTCAACATGGCCAAACCATCTAAGTATACTCTTTTAAATATTTCTCACTACATCTTTTAAACCGCACCGTTGCTATACCACATCATTCCTCAACCTATCATTAAAAGCCACACCACACATGCTTCACAAGGAACGCTCATGTATTCTACCTACTATCCGTTACTAGCGTACTTTCCGAGACACGGGGTTATGCATGCATAAGCGTTGGCACCAGCACACCATTGTGAACAGTCAGTCGAGCCTTACAAAAATCTAAAATCAACTACAAAATTAAGTTGATTTTTTATGTTTTTAGCTTGACCTAAAACCATTTTACAATTAAAAATCCATAACGTTATTTCCTTTCTATTATTAGCTAACTAATAGCTAGCTAGTTTAGCTGTTCTAATATACCAACAGACAGAAAGCTGCAATAGCGCAGCGAAAAGTTCACTTAATGGTGCGTCTGTGTGTCCAGCACTTACCGACGTGTGCACATTCACACTAACTAATCAATCTCGCACACATAGCCGAATTATTCAAGTCACAAGAAAAAAGGAATGTTTCCACAAACTGATTTGTAGTCTGATTAATTCACAAATCGAGCAGAAAAAAGAAGAGCAGATGCTCGCGCATACCGCCAATGCGAGTTTATCTATAAATAAATATCAATAATGATAGTTACCCTCCGTCGCTCCTCATCGCGCCGCCTCCACTGCCGCGGTCGCTGCCACCGCCGCTGCTGCCGTAGCTGCGTCGGTCGCCGCCGCGGTCTCCGCCGCGATCCCCGCGCCCGCCGCCACCGCCCCAGCCGCCGCCGCCCCGGCCGCCGCCGCCGCGCCCTCCGCGGCCCGGCGGGCCCCCGCCGCCTCCGCGCCCGTTTCCACCTGAGGGTGGCCCACCTGCTCCACCACCTGCACCTTCCGGTTTCTCCTCGTTACATCTATTGCAAGCTTTTCGCCAGGAAAAGTTTGTGTTTCCGCAACTCGGATTAGGACATCTCCAATCCCCAGCTCGATTGCCGGATGGCGGGCCGCCACCACCACCACCGCCACCGCCGCCGCCGCCGCCGCCGCCGAGCGCGCCGCCGCCCCCGCGTGGTGCTCCGCCGCCGCCGCCCCCGCGCGGGCCTCCGCCGCCGCCGCCTCCGCCACGACCTCCACGGAAGCCACCGCCACCGCCTCCCTTATTTCCGCCCCAAGTGTTTTGTCGTTGAGCGAGGGACACTTTAATAGTAGCTCCATTGAAATCTTTTCCGTCGAACCACTGAATAGCAGAGGATGCGGCGTTAGAGTCTTCATAAGTCACGGTAGCTTCTCCTTTTGGCTGTCCAGATACTTTATCCTTATACATCCATACTTTTGGTCTTTGAGTCTTCTTGTCGGTCTGTAGCAACATAATCAATACTTTAAGAAACTGAAGAAGAAAAGTAACTACTTCATAAGACAAGGTTTCCTTTTAACTACACTACAAACTGCACACTCTCAAACTAACAAAACAAATTTGATAAAAAAAAAGAAATACAAGTAGGTATTGGGTTTTTCGCAAATCGAACTCTAAAGAGACAGAGAAAAGGGATTTATTAACTGTCCGGACGTTTCTCGTAAATAAAATAGTATTGCGAAAATACAACACAATTAAAAAAATCTAATTTTGAATAATCTGTTCCTAATGTTTCTTTATACAAGTGTCATTAGAGTTGGGCTGTACATACTGCATTAATTTATTGAAATAGCAACTCCACGTCACAAGAGGGAATAATGGCTCTTTTCTAAAAGATATTATGTTAAACAAAATATACCTTAATAATACCGATAGATCCAAAGTGTTGACATAACTCATCTTCTGTAGTACTTGGATTCATGCCTTGGATAAAGATAGTGTCTTCTTGCGTTACCATATCACCCCCACCCCCACTCCCACCCCGGTCTCCGCCGAACCCACCGCCACCACCTGCAGATGAACATTTATTTAGTTACTGCTATCCCAAAGTATATTACACACTGCCTGCAAACGAACACCTATTTTTGTTTTACCCATCCAATACGGCTTGAAAGAAATTAAGATTTTTATTGGAAGTAACCCAGTGTTATTATAACGGGTTCCCCCTTTATAGCAGAACTTTTTATGTAATAATATTATTTTGCATAACAGTGAATAGCATAAACTTCATTTCGCAGAAAATCGTTTGGCATACACTCATTTATCATACATTCAAAACTCATAATTTTGTAAGTCAGAATCATCTTTAGGCATAAATTTCATATCCATAATAATTAAAAAGTAGAACCATCATATCGCAGAAAGTTCACAGACAGAATCGTCTTTTGGCATACGCGAGTTCGTGCGAAGGGTTCACAGTTTTAACCTAACCATTTTTTTTAAATTATTAAATAGGGTCTAAGTTGGTTTACAAGCAATAATAAATAAGAGGTAGTCGACGAAGCCCCGTTTTGCGGGGCTCCTGTTTCTGTCTATAGGGTTTAAAAGCGTAGACGGGCTGCGCGAGAATTGAGAAATAGGTATTTGAAGAAACTATTGCCGTCTCTCTCTCTCTCGTCTCCCCCCGTAGAGTGCGATAGGGACAACTGCAGCTCAGAACGATTTTACCTAGAAAAAACCATGACCGATCAACGTTTCGTATTCCCCTGTTTTCTCCGCGAAACCTAAGCCGATTAAATTATTTTTGGTATCAAAATTTAAAGGAAGAATAGATCTATGCCCCTATCATTTAATTTTGTTTTTATCTTAAAAACTGTTCAATTTTCTTTGGTAGTCGTCTGATTACGTAGGTAAAAACGGGGCATTTTTTTAGGTTTTCAGAAAATCATATTTATTTTTGTAATATTTTTTTTGAAAAAAAAAAAATAATGACAAGGGCCTTCAATAGACCTCGATTTTTATAAATAAAAATGATTACTCTAGAGGCATTATCCAGGAAGAGAATAGGGGAATACGTTTGTATGGAAAAAATGCAGCCCGTCTACGCTCTTAAAGGTCCCGAGATCGCTTATAGAAACTATTATTTTTATAGTTCATTCAAATACCATGGAAAAATACACCGAAGAAACAATATTCGTTAAAAAATAATTCTACTGTTATCTTCATAGTAAAGTGAAATTATGCTAAATAAAACTGATATCTTCATAGTATGACAAGTGAAATCACGCCAAATAAAGTCCTGCTATCTTAAAAGTATGCCATTGTAAATTCGGACATATAAACATTCGGCCAAACAGCAATTATGTTAAATAATTTTTATGCCTTAAAAATATTCGTTTAAAGAAGATTATGCCAAGTGTGTTATGCCAAATAAATTTCGGAGCATCAATATTCTGCCAGATAGACGGAACCCTATTATAACACAATACCACAGTATTTTAGAAGTAGGTATATTTGATAAATACAATGCAGTCTTTTTTTTTTTGTCCAATTTACCGATTACCAAAAGCAAACACTTTCTCTGTAACTGTTGATACAACCAAAATTTGAACCTTTTATCAAAAAGTACGGAATCACCTAAGATTATTGTATTTCCTTAGTTGCAAAATAATATAAGGTGTCTAGGTCCGAGAATGTCGCAATAGCACATATAGTACTTGCCATTAGTATGGCACATCGGTAACACGACAAAGACTGGTAGCGTTTTGTGCAGCATTGGGTCTGTGGCATATTGCACTGTTACCGTCTTATAATACCTAGAGACGTGAGAATCCTTTATGTCAATAATGAATTGCAATAAAACTCATAGCAGGAATCGATGATTGTTAACTGCCCTACATAATATTTAAATAATATATGCGAATAAACCTTAGTTGTGAAAGTGTAGTGAGAGAAGTGCGGCACACCTTGTCGCGTCAACGATCGACAAAGATATCGCTATACGAAACCAAGTTTAATCGCGTGACACTTTCTTGTTTCCGATGTACCATATTTTTGGTCAAGTACAGTACTATTGGTATTAACCACTGCAGATTCTATTTTATGTAACAATTTCCAATAACACATTCAATTAAATTTCAATTAGGGCTGCCAAAACGATATACATGTTTCTGGTATTACCATAAAACTTACACCAGTAATACGCAAAACTTATCATAATAACACCAGTTGTGTTTACATTACACAACAACCAATACACCTTTCATGAAATAACATAACGGGAATGTTGGGTTGGAACCAAAACTCGTGTCATATAAATGACAATGACGGAGCTTCTTAGATACGAATAGGAATATATCCGCCATAGCGTGCGTTGAGCCACCTATTTAACACACCTTAACTGGGGGAAATTATCACCAACCTCGCGCAGTCCATACACCACACCCCTATAGATTTTGATTTACTTATTTTGTTTCTTTGAGTGTGATGGCAACAGGAAGCTTAAGCTAGCGTTAAAAATGTTAATACAATTGCATGTAACACCGCAAAATACTTGCATTGCTTACCCAAAAAATAATACCGACAGAGTACTCAAAGATAGTTTGATGAAACTTTAGTGTTGCTTCAGAATACGAAATCCCTAACTAAAATTAGTTCTTACAGGTACAGACAGTCTCAAAAAGATCCTATACATCGACACGAATTCATTTGATTATCTACTATTTGTGTTCCATAATACTTTATCAATGTGTAGCTACAATTAGGAACCCAATGTGTCATGTTTTGTGGTTACACATTGATATAATATTATGGAACAAAGATTGTAGACAATCAAATGAATTCTTATCGATGTATACATTTTTTGAGGCTGACTGTGTACGCTAATTCGCCGAGAACCCAGTATGAAATACGCACCCAACCAGGTTTTTTTTACCAGTGAACCAATAGAATACCAGGTTTGGCAGCCCTTAGATAATTACAAATTAATAAAATGTTAACAGCACCGCTCGCTCATCGCGAGGAGCTTTACCTTTATTATAACCACCCCCCCTGCCGCCGCCACTAAAACAATAAGAACAGCGTTTAGTACACTGGGCAGGCTGGGGACACACTGTACGGCCGCGGAGATTGATTCACACCTAGGTACACTTTTAAAGTGACCTTAGTCCATGTGTTGCATCCTTTTCTTTACCATAACGTTTAATACCTTGATACCTTGAAAACCTTAGAACATTGTTGGATGATGTTAATATTACAACAGTTTTCGACATATTATGCATGCTAGCAGTAACACTTTAAATATTTTCAAGAAGAAAGCTTGAAATATATTTTATAAAACAACCTTGAAACTATTTACGCTCATGTTGATACTTTGAAATGCATTATTTTTCAAAATTGTTTTACGCGCACACACCTTTACTTGGAGAATGTAATTAAGACTGGAATGACGGCTTTCCGGTAGCCAAATAGAAGAGAAGTCTCCATTCGGTCCCATTCTCTATGCAAACATGTGTTAACATAATTATATAAAGAAAGCTAATATGCTTCTGATGTTCCGCTAGTAAGGGCTCTTCCTTATTTAAAACATTGGATATGGATTAATGAACTTTTGGTAATTTATTAGTTGTAATACATTTTTAGTGATGATGACCTGCATCATGATCGTTTGTGGTGACATTCAATGATATTAGCCTTCATTACACAATTAATATAATTATGTACACTAAATTTAATTAGATATATGCCACTCTTTAGGATGGTCGAGACCCATTCTCTTAATTTTAAAATATTTACAGACAGTATTCATGATATTGCTCAACATAAAATGGTGTTTTATGATTTAAATAGCTAAATCCAACAAAATACTGATAAAAGTGTGTACATAATTATTATTAATACTAATTTAACACCAATAACAATTTTAGATAATACAAAATCAGTACAGCAGCACAATGGAATTATTTTCTTTGATAGATAGGAATAATATGTGGAAAAATATTTTAACGTAAGACATTTTAGCTGTTATTACTGATACATATTTTATTTTCATTTCGAAATGAACCCTGACGGCTTTGTAAAAAATAGAATAAAAAATACTCAAACAATAAGATGTGCAGTAGAAATGAGTAATTATTAGTAAAGGATTTAAATAGCTAAGTTTATATTGCTATAAAAATAGAGGCCAGACATATTAAACAATCTGTTTTACTTACTTGACTAAAGCATCTGAATAAAGACATTCGTCATAGTTTTCTTGAAATAATATAATTATATGATTACATCTTAAGATTTACAAGTGTAAGAGCAAGAACAGGTAGAAAATTCAACCTATTGTGCGCTTTTATAATAACTAAAGTGACGATATTATCGTGATGCCGTGGACGTCCACGATAATGCCGTCACGTTAGAAATTATTAAAGCATACATTAAAGTACAATTTAATTTTTATTTGGTGTCTACCACACAAAAACATTAAAATATTTTTTACAAAACCTGCCAAGATCGAGTCGGTTACTCACTTAAGAGTTACGTTATGTACCAAAGTACACTGAGCAGTCTATAGAACAGTCACTGGTCTGCCGAAATTCCTGTACTGCACGTAATTAATAAACCTGATCTAGCTCCTAAACTATACATTTCAATAACGTAGTGTCGAGGAGAAAATTATCTGCTCTATTACAATAAACCTTACTAACATTTTTATTTGTTAAAGATTACATAGGAAGGCCTTCTTAAGTAGGCACATAATTTGAAACGGTTTTATTATCTTGCCCTGTTTGTTATTTATTTATTTATTTGGGTCTAACTTACTTGAAATGTAACCCCCTTTCTGTTGGCAGATTGGTCTGATATTTGGTACACACCTTTAGTTTTGATGAGAATATTATATAATTTAATCAGTATCATTGTAAATCCAAGATGGCCGCTGCTACAAAATATGGCGGAATACGAATTTTTTTCAGAACCCCCTCAATATGGGTTTCAAATGACCCTTTCATTTGAAACCCATATTGAGGGGGTTCTGAAAAAAATTCGTATATTGACTAGTAGAATACTGTACACTATGAAAAATTTCAAATCTAAGATGGCCGCGCCGGCACAAAATGCCAGATTTCATATTTGTTTCAATATGGGCAATGGGTATCAAATGAAAGGGCTTTACAAGTAGAACACAGTGCATGGCGGATCATAGAGTTTAAATAAAAACTTGAAAATAAAATAAGTACTTAAAAATTGTTTCAAGTTAAACGGTTTTAATGAAAATAATGATGTAGATAATGTACTAAAAGCTAAAAAATAATTCGGTAGGTCCTAAGGGGTACCAGTCACGATTTAATTTTTTTGTCTGATCAATGCCTTAGATTGATGAGGAATGTGGTATGATGACTAGTACCTAGGACCTACCGAATTATTTTTTTGGTTTTAGTACCTACATTATCTACATCATTATTTTCATTAAAACCGTTTACGTAACTTAAAAATATTTTTTACTTATTATTGTCATCGCTACCTTATGCTACATTACGCTACGTTATCATGCTTATTATTGTCATCATTATGTTGTCGCAAATGGCTATAATTTTCCTGTAAGAAATTGCTCAATATCTATTAACCATAATAAAATCAAGATTTTTGCTCCAGAAACCTAGGAGATAAGTTAAAGGTCGAATTATAAGGTCGAACGATAAAATTTGCCATATATGAGCTACGAGAGTGACACTGAAAGTTCTTAGAAAATAAAAAGCAAGTTATTAGTTTTATTATATCTTTTCAAAATAGTGTCCATTTACATCAATACATCGGATGGAACCACTGAGAAAAGCACTTTGCCCACTCGTTCTTAGGGGTCTCTTCGACGGCATTTTCAAACGCAGCCACTGCTTCCTCGGCGTCCATAAAACGTTGTCCTCGAATTTTTTCTTTTATTTTCGGAAATAAATCAAAATCGCAAGGTGCGAGGTCGGGGCTATAGGGCGGGTGACCCAGTAATTCCACGTCTGACGTCGCCAATTAGAATCCTACTGCGAGGTCGTTTCTCTCGAACTTTGTCTAAGACAAGTGGCAAACAATTCTTAGTGTACCACTCTGCAGTAACTGTTTTTCGATCCTTTAAAACAATTGTTGCGTAAAGACCTGTCCTTCCGAAGAACGAGGCCACCATCTTTTTTCCCACGCTTCGATCTCTTTTCACTTTAGCTGGCAACTCCTCGGAAGGAAACACCCAGACAGCACACTGTCTCTTAGTTTCAGGATCATCATAACAATAAATCCAGCTTTCGTCACCAGTACTTGTATGTCGAACACAGCATTTGAGTCACCTCCGTTAAATCTTTGAACCATTTCACAACACCAATCAACACGATGGAGTTTTTGGGCTTCTGTCAAATTATGAGGTATACACCGGGCACAAAGCTTCCTGACCGCTAAATGTTCATGGAGGATTTTGTGTACTTACTCATACCGATGCCTAAGCTTGTCCGAATCTGCTGATAAGTAACTCTTTTGTCAGTCTCTATCATACGCTGCACAACACTGATGTTGTCTTCAGTCGTCGCCGTAGAAGGCCGTCCCTCACGCAGGTCATTGGTGAGATTAGTGCGATCACGTTTAAACTCATTAAACCAGTTGTAAACAGTGGCACGAGATGGGGCTTCATCGTGAAAGGCCAATCGAAGTCTATCATAACTTTCTTGTTGACTTAAATGACATCGAAAGTCATAAAAAAATATTGTACGACAATTTTCTCGCGTTAAATTCATGCTGACGTGACACAGACAATTTTAAATTTGCCGCCAAATCGTAAACAAAATGACAAATGAATAAAATACATACACTATAATCGTTTACAAGTGGCCAGTTCTAAAAACTTTCAGTGTCGCCCTCGTACTAGCAAATATCGGAATAAAAAGTATTCTATGTGTTAATCCTGGTTATAAACTATCTGTGTGCCAAATTTCATCCAAATCCGTTTAGCCGTTTGTGCGTGAAGAAGTAACAAACATACAAAACACACACAAACATTCGCCTTTATAATATTAGTGTAAAGTGTGATTAGCTGTTGCCCGCGACTTCGTACGCGGTCCGTGATTTGCATAATGTGGGATTTTTATTGTAAGTATAAGCAGATTTCGCGGTATACTTTGCTTGCACGATGTAGGATTCTGTGAAGACAGTGGTGTTTTTGAAGCCCAGGCAGGGATCGAACCACAGACCGAACTACCTAAAAAATCAGTCATTTTGCGGCCGCTATACTCTTTTCGGTAACGCATTGCCTCACCAGCCTATCCTTCACAAATATAAGAGACCCCAGATCATCAGAAGCGAACTTACCGCACTTGTTTAAAGATTAAATAACGAAAGAAGTTTAAAACTTATACAAGTCTGCGTGACGCCGTTGTGAGAACAACAAATGGCGCAGATTTATCCCTCACACGATAATACACACTGTCAGGTGCAAGTCCAAAAACAATGGCCATTCTCCTACTATGCTTGGACTAGTCCAAAAGGTTTGATATTGTTTGCCCGAAGATTATATACCATAATCATCATATTCCCGAATTTCATTTGCCCGAATGTTTTGTTTGCCCTAAAAGACATATGACATACTTTTAATTGCCTGAAACTTAGACGCCATAAGATACGAGTGCCATACGTATTGTTTTACATATTTTCAAATGCCATAATAATGATTAGACATAATATTTAAATACCATAATGATTGTTAGATATAATATTTAAACGCCATAATAATCATAATAAGAATAAGTAAGAATAAGAATAAATTTATTTATTCTTCTCTTTTAAGTTTAATGGTCACAGTTCTAACCTAACTGAAATGGCACCTAACCAAAACCTTAAAATATTCTATGCATGGTCGCGGGTGGGCTGGGTGGTTTATAAAAAAATAACCACGAAGGGGATGGCGGGGTCTATTCGTTCGCTTTGCTCGCTCATACGACCCCGCCATCCCCTTCTAACCTAACCTATCAGAGTCGGGGTGCCTTAATGTCTAGGTGGGCTTGGTCGACGGAGCCCCGCTAAGCGGGGCTCCTACTTCTGGGTGGTTTATAAAAAAATAACCACGAAGGGGATGGCGGGGTCTATTCGCTCGCTTCGCTCGCTCAAACGACCCCGCCATCCCCTTCTAACCTAACCTATCCGAGTCGGGGTGCCTTAAAGTCCCGATTGCATCCAGTTTCTCCTAATATAACAACCGTTACACACCCAATGTCGATGGCAAATGATGTTATGGCACATGATAATTATGGCATATGATAATTATGGCATGTGATAATTAGGGCACGTGATAATAAGGGCTTACAATGATTATGACAAATGATGTTATGGCAAGTGATTTTATGGGAAACAAAGCTTCTAGCACGTGACTATTATAGCAAATAAGAGTAGGGCAAATGAATATTATGTCATATAATATTATGGCTGTTGACTATTATGGCAAACGATATTAGGGCAAATAAAATTCGGGCAAACGGGGGTATACCAGTCCAAAAATCTAATAAAACGTAACTTTTGATTATATTGTGTCGTTACTTTGCCTAATGTCTGTTCTTCTAAAAGTACCTGATGAAAGTGTAAACAAACCCTGTTTAGGTTAAATTCTTACGCAATCACTCATTATAGGAAATTAGTAACAAAAAAGGAAATTAGGTTACACACAGGTACGTTATCTGCTCCTGCTCCATTCTCACGTTTTATTTTTATGATGCCAATTGATGCAGTAACGTTACTTAAGTTTTTTTTTTTTGTTTATTGCTACAAAAGATCGCAAAAATTGACATTTTGTTTACACAATATTTTTCTACTTCGAATTAGAAACCATTATAAAAACCATTTGATGTGAATCAGTCGTTTCCTTTACTAATTTTTTATTTATAGGTACCTACTTAACTCGGACAAAATATTAATGTACTTTTACCCTCAGATTATAAAATCCATCATTTGACAGAGACCAATTAATTGATAAAATAGCACCGACACATACATCATCAGCCTATACTGTTCCCTCCTCCTGGCCTCTTCTCTGTGAGAGGGAATGGGCCATAATCCACGACGCGGGGCCAGTGTGGGTTGGTAGATGACTCTTCGAATTTTTGGTTCTAGGACATGTTGGTTTCCTCACGATGTTTTCCTTCACCGTTTTTGAGAGCAATGGTGATGAAATAAATTAACACAAAGTGAAGCACCTGTCTGGTTCCGAACCCACGACCTACAAATTGTAAGTTGGGTCCATTACTACTGGGACACCACAGCTCTCACCGACCAATTCACCGTAATTGCAACAAGCTCGTTAGTGGCTAGTTGGTCAAAACTGCGATTTAATGGCGACATTGGACGATGCGTTGGTTGGAATTCTTGGAATCCACGTAAACCCATGTTCTTTTTACCCGCCTGCGCGACATCATAGACAGTATTTTTTAGAATAGTCCTAACTAATTCAACGTCAAAGCAATATTTTAGAACTTGAGGGGTCCTATCATAGTGACACTGTCTGTACCTACCTTAACTGCTGTCAGTCCCTAGGTATAGCTATGATGCAGGAAAGCCATCAGGTGATTAATTTTACGAAACCCATAATACACAGAAAACTCTGCATGCACATGCACAGACAGGATTTTCTGTGTAATTAATTTTAAACAAAACAATTTAAAGTAGTTTATTTATGTAAGGTAATGTAAACCTGGAGTAATAGCATAATCCTTATTGACTAGATTTTTCACTTTTCATAGATTTATTTGGGTCACCATTCGAAAGGACCAAGTGTTGCCATACAAATTCAAGTTGACTTACATCCAATAACAAGAAGACCTAAGCTGATAATAATATTTAAGAATACTAATCAGGGCTTGAAATACTGGTATTTTTGGGAACCAGTACACATACCAAACCTAGGTGTGATACCGGTACCAGACTTAGTACCTGTACTATTGGTATTTCTAATCAGTATTGGGACTGTACTAGTACCAAACAAATATTTCCATAAGTTAGAGTGAGAAAACAAATATTTCAATAAGTTAGAGTTAAGAAACCAGATACACACATCAAAAGTGTCTAGGGATCAAGCATTTTTATGCGGATTTCTTGAGATTGAGATGTGGCTTTGTAATAAATTTATGATTTTATAAATTTATATGGATCCTTTTTGGTGCATTTCATAATTTGAATCAGGAACTGTGAATCAAATTCGAGTAAAAGATGAAAATCAGCTGTCAATATTTTCCCTATAAAAACATACAACGCATTGAAGACATTATTAGTGCTACTGTTTCCCTACTACTGATTAAAACCAACGTTATTATGGAGCGGCGACGTCATTTAAGCAGGGAAGAAATGCTCAGAGCCGTGGGAATGATAGAAGCTGGTTCCCGGCAACGTACTGTGGCTTTAGCTCTGAATACAAGTCAGAGTGTTATCAGTCGACTTTGGACACGTTACCGAAGCACTGGTACCGTGGCTGAGCGCCATGGAGGACGGTATCGCTGCACCACACGGAGACAAGACCGATACATTCAAATCTTAACTCGAAGAGCTCCAACAATAACCGCCATGATGTTAGCCGTGAGGCTTCATCACTCTTCAGGGAACTTAATTAGCGACCAAACAGTCAGAAACCGCTTGCATGAAGTGAACCTTCATTCCCGAAGACCGCTACGGGTACCACCTATAGCAATGCACAATCGTAGGATTCGATATCAATGGGCTCTTGAACACAGAAATTGGGCAGAAGAACAATGGCGTTTCGTGTGCTTTTCTGATGAGTCTCGTTTTGGTATGAGACCGGATACAAGACGTATACGACACTGGAGAACCCCTGGACGCCAACAGCGATTAAAATCCTGCCAGGAAGTCCATCCTTATAGTGGTGGAACCATCATGATATGGGCGGGTATTTGGATCGGCGGAAGAACTGAGTTGATTTGGATCAGAGGCAACCTCAACGCTCAAATTTATGCTGAGACGATTGTATCAGACGTCATCGTTCCTCTACAAGTGCAAATCGGTCCCTTATTTCAGTTAATGCATGATAATGCACGACCGCACACCGCAAGAGTTGTAAGACAGACTCTCGCCGCAGCTAACATCAATGTCCTGCCCTGGCCTGCTCAGTCGCCAGACTTGAACCCGATTGAGCATGCATGGGATATCCTACAGAGAAGAGCTCTGCCGAATATGGAGGGTATCCAGTCGCAAGAAGACCTTTTTTTGTTGTTGCAACGAACATGGGCGGCCATTCCACAGCGTGATTTGGATGAACTCATTTTGAGTATGCCAAACCGATGTTCTTGTGTTGTTAGTGTTCGCGGTAGAAACACGGATTATTAATTGTTTAAGTTACCCAATAAAATTTTAAAGAAAACTGTTATTTCAGTCTTTTTTTCGAACTTTTGTGTTAGTGGTTCAAATGTCAAAAATCCCTTTATTAGGAAAATGGCAAATTTCTTTATTAATGCAAAGGTGACTTGGTTTATCGTTACTGTGACAAACGTAAACACTTTATTTGATGAATCCTTAAAGAAAATTTTAATTAATATCAATCAGGAGAAAAGTTATTGCAAAAATATATGTTGATCCCTAGACACTTTTGATGTGTGTATATTCTGAAAAACGTTAGTTAACACGCATTCGAAAAATAACTTTAAGATACAAATACGAGATTTGTGCTGCGCGGTGGGTACTTGAATTTGGTACTGGTACCCAGGTACCGAAATGGCAAGAACTGCTAAGTACCGGTACAGAACTTATATAACCAGCTCCAAGCCCTGATATAAATTGAATATAATAGATGAAGTAAAATATATCCATACATATAGTATGTACTCGTCCTTACGATTTGTGTAGATCTCTTGAGTATAGTCCATTTGAGTCCAACTAAACATAATTTATGGGTACATTTTGAAATTTAACCTTAAGTTCTTCTAAAGAAATGCTGAGGTTATGATCATGCTGCACAACCCTACCAATGTTT
Source organism: Oligia fasciuncula (assembly GCA_963082905.1). Taxonomy (NCBI): domain Eukaryota; kingdom Metazoa; phylum Arthropoda; class Insecta; order Lepidoptera; family Noctuidae; genus Oligia; species Oligia fasciuncula. The sequence goes on along the minus strand of OY720393.1, from coordinate 10,480,456 downwards.
AACAGGAATTCTGATTAACGTTTATTGACTTACATATTTCTTTTCTTGATATTATGATGATTACTTGTATAAAAGTTCAGGTTAGGATCAGTAAAAATTAATCTCATCCCTGCATACATTCAATAAAATTTTGTATACAAATAAGTATACTAAACTAAAATCACTAATGTTGTAGACTACTCTGGACTCATGTGGAAGCCTTATGTATGATTTACCCAGTATTCAACCTACATAAAATATAAAGCAACAACACTCACCCATAACCACCATCTCTACTCCCTCCATCTCTATTGTAGCCTCGATCACCTCCTCCAAACCCTCCTCGGTCACCATTGCCACTGCCACCAGAATATCCTTGTCTGTCACGATCTCGGTCTCCACCATAGGTAGAGCTACTGCGATCACCACCTCCATAATAACTGCTTCCACGATCGCTGCCGCTCACATTGTAGCCACCACTACTGCTGTTGCGATCATAGCCACTACCACCACCCCCACTGCCGCCATAGTTGGAATCAAAGCTTTGACCATAACTGTTTCCTTGTTGGGCACTTCCATATGAGTTACCACCTTAAAACAAAATATACACAAGTTTCACATTAATTGTTAATAATTGATAACAGCCACAATGAATTCTGGCTCTTCATTATGCCAAAATGCTTGGTACACATTTTTTGGTTTGTAGCTGCTTTCAGTAGGTCTGGCCAGAAATCTAACATCAGTTTGTGTTAAAAGTATAGTGTATGTAAGGAAAATATTATGACTGGAGTGAGAAATAGAAATCATTTATTATGGAGGACCGATAGTAAGCAGATGTATCACAAATTGAGACGTGATGAGAAGGTTACTAAGTATCCGTTACCTGCCGCATGAGGCTTCAGTGTTGGGATTAACGAGCAAAAAACAGAGTAATGATCAAACTATCGTGCAGTTTTAAAAACTTGTCTATAACCCACGAGTCACGACAAGATTTGGTGACCACTCAAGAAAACAAGAGAAAAGGTAAAACAAGTATCTCACCGGAATTTTGTTGATTCCAATCTTGACTTTGGCCAGAACCATAACTGCTTTGATAACCTTGTCCAGAGCCAGAGTAATTGTTGTCACCAGAAGCCATTGCTGGAGGCGGCACAGAATATTGAGCTGAGTATCCGCCGCTGTAATCACCCGCTGAAAAAATAAATTCACAAATAAGCTGTAGCTTCAGAAAATAATCGCAGGAGCAGCAATATGATAAAAATAGCTACTTACGGTCACCCATTTCGAACAAGCAGAAATTTAAAAGAAAGCAAAAATCAAAAAATTCTATTCAAGAAAGTATAGAACGCGGAGATTCGGAGGGAGTCCGAGGGAGACAAACTGTGGAGACGAGACAAACCACGCCACGCTACAATGGCGCCCGTCGCGTACGTTTTTTTTTTTTTTTGGTTTTCTACGTTTTCTCTATGGGCGCTTTCCGAATTAGCTATAATCGCTCACAGCGCTCACATCATCTCACATGGCGTTCCGATTTAGATATCACGATTATGACAGCTGAGAGCTGTCAACAATTCGGAACGCCCGTGAGCGCGCTCACAGTGCTTACTCCACAGATATAGATAGACCTAGATAACGCAAGTATCACGAACTGTATGAAAACCAAGCGTGCCATTTTTTGACTACATACTATGACGTCACAAGCTCGCGCTCTCGCTCACGCTTACCCAGCCAGCAGTACACAGGACTGAGCGCGAAAGTGGCGGCTTATGATTTTTTATCGTAAACTGGTGCGATTTTTGGCACGCGAAGTAGTTGCTCTTGCGTTATCTAGGTGTATCTATATCTATGGCTTACTCAATGTAAAAACGATATTATTACAGTATTTCTTTGTATAAACACCACATTTCTTCTTCTTTGGTTAGGTGGCGACTATCAGCCAGAAGCACAATTTCGAAAATGCCACGTTAGTTTAATTTTATGATAAGATGCAAATCAAAACAAAACACACACTGACACATCCTCACACACACACTGTAATTTTTGACAGCGCTCACGGTGATATTATTCTAGGGCATGGTCGGCGTTATCGCAAGATGGCGCATGTCATGATGTCATCTATGACGATTCACGGAACGTCGTTATCGCGCTCACGCTAATTCGGTTCGGGTTTAAGCACGCTCCACGCTCACATCGATTATTTCCCAACTCGGAACGCAGGGACGGTGTGACTTTAGTCTTTATGTCTGGATTGACTTGACTGAAGCCAGAATGATAGATGATTCGAAGGTTACAAGCTCGGCGTCAGATCAGTCCATGATTGATGCTAAAGGCGTTCTACACGATCCAGACTGACCGCCGACAGAGGTGACCTTGGTCCAGTTGGTGTGAAAATCTACAGTGTAGTCGTTGGTTGGCCGACCAGATATGGGCGGGGTCAAACGAACTTCTGACGACCTTGGTCAAGAGCGCATCCATCGCGACAGGCTGCGTCCTTGGTCGGCCTCAACCGTCTGGAACGCTGTCGGCCGACGGGAGACTCCGGGAGAGCTTCAGTGTGCGTCTGTCTGCCTCAACGCAAAGGCAGTTACCAGCTAATGACGAAAATGAAAATATCTTTCAATTTTCTATACCATCACCTAATCAAGAATCCTTAAAATATTAAGGTGGTTCAACGTAATTCGCTCTTTGAGCCACTGTTTCATCCACTCTCTTTTTTTTCTTTGTTTTTCTTCTTCACTCAAGCATAAAAAAGTTATTGCCAAACTGACCTTCTGTTGCTTTGAAAGGCAAGGAGCCATATTGATACGTCTTTACGCTGCGCGCTGTGAACACCGGACGGAATGAGAGGTTTTCTTTTTGAGTATTTAAAAAAAAATAGTTTCCAAGAACTCTGTAGATGGCGTTGTACTGAATACGTTACTAGGTGACAAAGCCAAAACGCTTGATAGAAAAACATTGCGTCACGTCACATACGCTCGTTGACTGACACTTTCGTTTGCTTTCGTTTTACGATCTCAAAATTACATCCAAGTGAAATAATCAAAAAATGATGTGAAGTTCCGTTCCTTGCAGTAACTTACCAAGGTCAGCGCCATCTATCCAGCGACTAGGGAAGAGTAAAAAAAAAAAAAAGGAAAATCCCTCATTGACAACTTGACAAGTTGTGTCACCACCGTGTAGAACGAATACAAAAGTTAGTTGACGCGACCAAGTTCACCTCTGTCAGCGGTTAGTCTGGATCGTGTAGAGGCCGTCAGAATGACGGGAAACTGGGGGCTTGTAAGTGACTGACCTGACGATCAGTCAGAATGAGCGTCTAATGGCAATTGAATTCCATCACTCACCATCATTCTTTTCGTCATTCGTGACTTTTGGAATGATTGAATTGATTGACGTAAAACCTACCGTGTAATGGGCGCCTAGAAGTGATGGTAAGCCCCCTGAACCAATGACGGCTAATTGCGGAAACATACTTACGTGTCGTGGCGTGTCGTGACGCCTTCTGATGCAGTGGTAGCCAATCAAAACTCGTTGTAATTTGACGTGGTCCTGAACAGATTCGTTTGATTGGTGTATCCCGAGTCACGACACAACACGACACAGTAATGTGTCTCTGGCTTAACTGTCGGTCGAAAGTCGAAACCACTGCATTATATTATAGTCTGTGGTCGAAAATCGAACTGTCAGAGTGAAAGAAGTAGTCTGTGGTCGAAATTAAATTCGAACCACAGAGAAATCGTTCAGTCGTTCAAGTACTTCAAGTCGTCGAACTCTATGAGTAATAGTGTTCTGTGGTCGAACTGTCAGAGTGGAAGAAGGCTCAAGAAGGAAGGAGATATTTTATTAACTTTTACTCAAATCAATCAATGCGAAATAGATTCAAATAGACTTAGATATATTTCAATGCATATTTACCTAATGTGATTGAAATATCATAACATCGATTGTGAGCGATTACGTTTTATTAACGTTTTAAAAAGTAGCCTGGATTTATCCAGCGTTGCTTTTTATAATCTTTTGGCTGTTTTCGCGCTTCGGCTTTCTCACTCAGCCTGCGTTTTGCTGAATTTAAAATGTCTGCGTATGTTGATATGAGTTTAGACGATATAATTAAAAAGAAAAGAGAAAACACCAGGTAATAAATCATTATCTTTTTGTTGTCTCTCACAGGTCTCTCATACATACTACTCCATCGGAATATTATAATAATTATAAATATCTTTCTTTGTTTCAGAGCGAAAAGGAATAATGTTATAGCACAGCCATTCAAACCATCGCCTAAAAAGGCGCCACTAATCGATGCTAGATATAAAATTATATCAAAAAAAAGAACTCAAATTACCGATGCTAGAGAAAGACTAGCACAACTTGCTAAACAGAAGGATGCAAGATTTAAATTAGAAAAGTTACGCCAAGAAAGAGTAAGTTCTGATTAAATACTCCTTTATGTAATCAGTAAGAAATTGTTAGACCTATGGTCTATCAATTTTAGGTTGGACATTATATGTACAGTTTGAATTTTGTATGCAGCACTTTATTTATTTGTTCTTCGGATTCAGCGATCCAGTTAGTTGAACAATAACCCGTAGCATGTCCAATTAGCAGATACAATAGAAATTCTATTGTTATCGGTACATACCATGTACACGCGACATGCGAAGGGATAGTGGTGTATTGAATTTGTTGAAATTATTAATTTCTTTTGTATAATGGTAGATAAAAATTTTGTTCATTTTTAGGCAAGCGTCCCTGGAGCAGTTAGAAATACATTTCCAAACAGAGGTAAATTTACCAGGGCACCATTAGCTAAAGAAAGATGTAAGTAAAATTTTGTCAAGTAGATAACATTAGTGATACTTTTTTATGCTAATTCAGAAATCAGATTTTAGGGTGCAATTAATGTAATTAAATGATGTTATCAGAATATGGCAAAGCGCCCCTAAGACGACCCACTGACCAAGCTATATAATCCAGGTGTTCCAGAAATAACTAATTTGTCATATACTGGTTGTACAAATAATTAAAATAATAAGAGCTGATTTTTCCATCGCCAGCTAGTAGGAATATTATTGACATTTGACAGTATTTTTCAATCATCTGCTATCTTTATTTAGGGAATAATTTTGTAATTTTGACAGTTGTTTCATACAAAAACTGTCAAACATCAATTTTATTTTATTCCTTGAATAAAAGTTATCTGGCGAGGAAAAATCAGCCCTAAGTCAATTTTAGTAACTGACATAATTATTTGAATTCAAACTTGGTTTTAACCGGTTAACTTCCACTATCAAAACCAAAATTCATGAAAAACCGGTTTCTCGCATAAAGCGGTAAAAACCGGTAAAGTGCAAACCTTAACCTAAATCGATTTCGGTTTGGGGTCAATGACCGTAACCGGTTAAGAATTTTAACTGGTTTCCGAGCCCTGCATAGTACACTCAAAGCCCTGTTGTTGTTCGTAACATTAACTAGAACACTTGCGAAATGCAGTGTTTATTCAGAAGCTGATAAAAGTGTTAGAGAAGTAACTGAGATAGAGAAGGGAAGTGTCAGACTATTGTTCTTTTAGACACTGGGAAATAGTGATAATAGCTAAATTGGTTTATTCACATCAATGAAAGCTTGTACACGCACTTTATTTCTACATCTTAAGGAAAAAAAAAACCGCTCATGTGCAAGTTGACCTCGCGTGGAGAGGGTTTAAATCTGACCCTAATTTGTTTGTGGTAACTTATAAAAAAACTTATTATAATTGAAAAACATGTGTTCTCTCATACATTCCAACTGTAAATGTAAGTTTGTACGCACAATATAGAGAGATTTACCATGTTGATTTAAGACCACAGACTTATAGGTTTCCTGTAATCTATAGGTTATATCTTTACTATTTTTAGGCTCCGTAGTTTCCGACATAAGGGAAAATCTTATGGAAAAGTGTTGGAAATCTAACTTAGAAAGATGTATTAATAATTCTAATGATTATAATTCTCTAAATATGTATCTATTATTGTCGCGAATCATATTTTGATCAAGATACAACCTGACACTGACCTGCAAATTGCAAAAAACGTAGAAAAGAATTTCGCGGTATCAACTGCCCATTCACCTGTATATGTCACACGGTACAGATTGCGAACCTTTTTTTTTTATTTTCTATTTGCTCCCCAAAAATGACCCCCATATTCAAAATTTATTCATCTAAGCGCACGGCAGTGCGCAGGCCAAGTTCCAGCAAGAGGCCGCACGTACGCCGTGCACTATTTACCCGAACCGCTTCGAGCTACTTTTGACCACCTTGTATCCAACTATTTGTCACACGAAATCGAATCAAACTTCACATACATAATACCATGACTGCTGTTAGTTCGAATACCAAATTTCATAACTGTAGCTTTAATAGATTCGAAGTTATATGGACTTTTCAAAATAGCTAAAGTGTCACTGACTGACTGACTCACTCACTCACTTAGAGCTAATCAAAATGTTTAGGGACTTCTAGTAGGCTTAGAAACTTGAAATTTGGCACGAAGCTAGACATTAGCATGAAACTAAAGGAAAAATTAAAAAAATGGTCAAGTGTGAGTCTGGCTCGCGAATAGAGGGTTCCGTATTAATTTTTGGTTCTAGCCGGCCTAGAAACTTCTATCGGCGCCTAGAAACTTCTATCGGCGCCTAGAAACTTGGAATTGGGCACAAAGCTAGACATTAGCATGAAATTAAAAGAAAAATTAAAAAGAGGTCAAGTGTGAATTTAGCTCGCATACAGAGGGTCCCGTATGAATTTTTTTTCTAGCTGGAACTAGACATTACCATGAAACTAAAAGAAAAATAAGTTTTGAGCCGTGCTTTTGTTTACCGGGAGCAGTTTCCGATATGATTAGCTTACGCGATCACAAGCTTCCATAAGAGTCAACGTTTGAGATTGGACAATGCTTTAATTGACTATATATACTTTATATTCACTTGTGGTCAAGCCTATGTAGCATTATCTAGGGTAAAAAATTTAAGTGGTGTCCATTTGATAAATATCGATCCTAGCCAGATCAAAGCACAAGAAAGTGCTGTTGTTTAGTACAACAGATTAAAGTCGCTCTATAGGCCGGATTTAAAAAACATATATGTGTGAAAAAGAATAAGTAAAAAAAAACAGCTGATAGGGAATGGTCTGTACATCCAAACATTGCCGCAGTTCAGACTGCAGCGGGGTCATCATTTAATAAAAAAACACCACGTAAAAGAAAAAATAATAAAAAACCACAAATAAATATAAAAAAAGAAAACCTAGGCTATACAATTAAATCCTACACGTGTATCTACCCACTTGGAGAAAAGCAATGAAATCCCACCAAAAACATAATGTTGAATAAAAAGTAATTTAAAAAAATTAAACCGACTTCAAAAAGAAATTAACTCAAAATTATGAAATAACTTTAATTTCGGAAGTCGGTGTCTTGGGATCTGTATTTTAGTTTTATGCCACCGACTTCCGAAATTAAAGTTATTTCATAATTTTGAGTTAATTTCTTTTTGAAGTCGGTTTAATTTTTTTAAATTACTTTTTATTTCGTAATTTTTAGTTTTTGCACTGGTATTTGACCAAGGTTTTGAGATGTTTTCCCTTTGACACTACACCCGTAGCTCTTATGAATAAGCCAGGCCGTCACACTTACACGTATTAGTCCATATCTTGAAAATTACTGAATCGATCTTGATGAAACTTGCACTGTTCCCTAAGTTGAAGAAAATGTAAGCCAATAAAAAAAAAAATGGTCACGATCCGATTAATAGTTCCGGAGATATGCGTGGACAAACATACATACATACATACGTCTATGAAATTTTGTATATTTGTTTGGAAGCCTTAATAGATCATCATATGTGAATATAATGCAATTCCAATAATATTACATACATACGTATCGAATTGATAACCTCCTTTTTTTTTTGAAGTCGGTAAAAAGAAGGCCAAGTTCCTTACTTCATGTAGATGTTTGACCAGCAAAAGAGTTGAAATCAAAACCAACGCCAAGTTTTAAACCATTTTCTTTGTACAGTCAACAGCAAAAGTAGATGATCAAAATCAGAAATTCAATACTAATGAACGGAGTTCGCGCAGAACTCTGCCACACAGCCACACAGTCTCTCTCTCACACAGTCTCTGCACACAGCTCAACAACTACAACAACAACAGCAACAGTTCTGCCATACAGTTCTGACGCGAACTCCGTTAATTAGTATTGAATTTCTGATTTTGATCATCTACTTTTGCTGTTGACTGTACCAGCCGGCCGGTACAAAGAAAATGGTTTTAAACTCTAATCATGATATTATCATGATTAGAGTTTGATACCCATTGAACGTCTGTGAAGTTTTTGCTAGCTAATTTAACTAGACCTTGTATTGGTATATCTTTACTATATATGTATGATGTCTATATATGTATGTGTTTTGTCTGTGTTAATTTTAAACGAGGCAATTTTTCATTACAATAACACTGCAAAACCAAATGTAAAGTACAATGGGCAAATTTGTATTGGTTCTGTCCCCACCCCCAGGGTGTATCAAGTTATGACATATGTAATTTAAAAATCTTAATAAAAGCTTTATTTTACAGTGTGACACCAACAAAGAGACTCGTGCATGGCAAGAACTAAGAATTATTTAATTTTTTATTAAATTATGTATTATTTTTAGACCTATATTCTCACTTAGGCAGACCGGGCGAGCTTTATTTATTTTATTATTTATGTACACACAGTAAAATGGATGCAGATACGACATATTATTTGGTAGGTGCCTAGTGCTATTAGCACCAGGTCTACCTCGCTTAATATTGGGAATCGTATCGCTCGAAGTACTTCGTCAGTTATTGTATTGAACGCTGCCCTTCTCGACAATGTTATCACCCAAATGATTTGGTTGACGTATTCTTTCCTAGACTATTTGGCTGACATGTGTTGTATTTGCAAAGGGCTCTTTGAAAGTATGCATTAGTGCGGGAGCAATTCGTACGTCTGTAAACTTGTCATCTTAAATGCAGAGTTGAGATTATTGCCTACTCTTTGTGGGAGGTATGTGCGCATTATAACCGTATTTTTCTATGTTTGGGATTTCTCTCGGATTTCTCTATCTAATATAAGAACATCGCCGACATGCAGTACAATATGCATTAGAGCTTCATTATGTAGGCGCGCGGCTAATCTTTTATTAGGTTCTCCAGACCTTATCTTCATCAAATACAATCTAGTACTGTCTTGGGGCGCCGTGATAATTCTAATAAGGACAGAGTCTCGTCTAAAATCCTCTGGAATTGTTCATTTTCATTTTTTTTATCATACAAATTATGGGTATGAAAAATTTGTATGATAAAATAAAAAATCATAGATCTTTGGTGTCATACAATAAAATAAAGCTATTATTATGACCTTTAAACTGACGTATATCACAACTTATACATCACTGGGGACAAACCGTCCATACTCCTTTACCAATTTAATCAGCACTCATACGTTGTTGTTATTCGCGAAGATTAAATTTTTCCAATTATCCTGCGACATACCTATACATAGTTACACTAACTGTTGATGAATTTGTTTGTTTAGTATTTATGGATTCTTCAAGACAAGTAGTTTCACAGCCTTTAACTACATCTAAATTTGGCCTGAAACGTCAAATTAACACTGGAAGATTTGCTGAGGCCAGGTCAATTGAGAAGTCAAGATTTTTTGGTAATTCTATTATCTTTTTTATTTAAGAGATTTTTCTCGTAATTAATTGGAATAACACTATTGATAGGTACTTAAAAGTTATATTAATAATAATAATTTATTATGCTTTAGAATTTCAACATAAACATAAACCAAAACTTGAACCAATACTTCGAACTGTTGAAAATGATTTAGAAATGATTGATGACCCCATGGAAGATGAATACATCCCACCAAATTCGGCGTCATTAAATCGCAAAGCTAGCCTGCAGCTCAAGATCATAACTCACAATAATGACGTTCGTGAAAGCAGAGTCGCTACTATTCACAGGTAATAAATGGTTCTATCTGTCTCTATTCTTTATACTATAAACTAACGTTAGTACACCATATACGTTCGACAACTGCGTAAGCCAGATAGGAACAGTTCTTCATTGTGATGATTATTTTTAGAACTACTGTAGCAGAAAAGGAGAAGAGTCCACCAAGACCACCATCAATTCTGAAAAAACGCCCTATGGCTGCCCTAAGAAGTGAAGCAAAAGCTCAAAAAACTGAAAAGCCACAAATGGAATACAGAATAATAGTGAGCAATTTAAGGAACACTGTTACTGGTGGAGATATTGAGGTTGGTATATTCAAATAGGATAATATTATGCTCGCATTTCCACAACAGGGTCGATTTCAAAAACATTTTCTGTTCCATTTCCTAATTACAGCACAAAATAATATGAACATTGCATGTACCATTAGGTAATCGTATTTAAGAGGGTATTTAACGGTTTAGTTTTTTTTATAACAAACATGAAAATAGTAAATCGGGCTAAATCGGCTCGCGCTCAGAGTGCTGCGGGACGTCGGCGAGGATGGAATTGTGTCAAATTAAAAAAAAATCGCTCGCCTGCCGTTGTTCCAAAAAATCGAATAAAAGAACAATTAACACATCTAATATCGGGATAAAAACGCGTTTCAAAGGCCTACAGGCCCGGAAAACCTCTCCTTAATTAACTCAGAGACTTAAAAGCTGTAATTTGGCATGGCACATATTAATCACGCCTACTAAGTTGTGAAAAAAAATTGTCGGTGCGCCTCCCCTGCACGTAAAGGGAGGAAAATGTTTTTTACTCGTCGTCTCCTCATTGTGTGTGTCTTTGAAAAGGTCTTTCAAAATTATTGGATATCGATGATTTTCGAAAATATTAAGGTTTAAAGTGGTAATTTTTATTAGTCACCTCCCACCGGCTAACCAAACCGTTATTTTTGGATAATATGTGAAAAGTATTCACGATATTAGTTGGTATACAGGCATATGGCAGGTATATGGCAGGGACATTGACGCACAAGTCACAACCTGTTACCATGGATTCAGTACATGATTTTGAAACCACTCTGGTCAGGTCTCTTTTCACTCACACACACACGCAGCACACGTGTGCAGGTCACTTTTCTATGAAACAGCAGATTTTTTTTTGTAACTGACGAATAGAGTCTTGTGCTCAATTCAGTGTTACAGTTTGCGCGTCGATGTCCTATGCCACCCCTGTATTATAACGAAGTTGAAAGGAAAACTTTTATAGCTAAGTAGAGCCTACTTATCTATAAAAGTAATCTATATATATATATATATAGTATATCTATATAATGTAATATATCTTAACTTTCCTACAAGAAGTAAAATCCGATAGACTTACAAATTCATTCGTACTTGGATAAGAACTGAGAAGGCGTTTAGCCAATAAGTTAACACTAGATGCATAATAACTTTGTAATGCTATCGTAAAATGTAAATTAGCAGTTAAACCGCGAACTCAATTAATGTGCTCATAGTATTAAAAAGCTCCCCCTCCTTCCTAAGTGTAAGTACCAACGCATATTGTGACGGGCAACTACGGAAACCTACACTACCGGTTTTTTTTTTGTTTTTGCTTTTAGTTGATTTTGCGTTATCGAATTGACAGGATCATTTGCGTAAATACGACAAGTGTAGCACCAGCGATTTAAGTGACATGCAAACGGAGTTATTTTTATTGGTAATACAATACTTACCTTCATCTGACAGTTCAACACCATTTATTGCGTTACTTCCGTTGTTGTAGCAGACAAACTTTTTGAACATAATTATGAAACAATGGATTAGCAATATCCTTTAAAATGATTCAGATTGTGATTGATAGTGTGTTACGCAATTAGGATGCTGTTTTTTTTTTCCGTGGATTTTCGTATTTTTTGCAGCTTTTTTAGAACCTTTTTAATGCCGCTATCCTATTTATTATGTTTTAGGAATTATTTGGAGATGTGGGGGGCATGCTGGAATCACGATTGGTTCGCCCTGGCACTGCAGAAGTTATTTATAAAACTCAAGAAGATGCTCAGAAAGCAGTGGATTTATATCACAATAGACAGCTAGATAGTCAGCCTATGAATTGTCTTCTTGTTACTCCAAGGTCAACTTCTACGACAACCAGGTAGGTAATAATTAAATATGTATTATAAAATTAATTGATATTTTTCCTGACTTTAATGTAGTAACACCTTATATTACAATGAAAAAAAATCTATGATTATAGACAACTTTTAGTGACAGAAATGAATAAAGCAATCATGCGGATTGATTGTGTGTGGGTTTTAAAAATAATGCTGTCGAGATGACGCCCATCTGCTCGTACAGTCTCCTCCAACGCACGCTTCATCGCGAGGAAAACTTTCTTGCACGTTTCTGACGTGATTTGGTTTATTTGGGTATGAATATTTCTTTTAAGCTGGCTCAAATTTCTTGGCGGCAATGACGGCGAGTCGTACACTTTAGATTTCTAGAAGAAATCCAAGGGCATGAGGTCAGGCGACCTTGGTGGGTACGGGATGGTTCCAAACTTTTAGATTATTTTTGCTCCGAAAATTTGCCTCGCAGTTTCTAAAGACGCCCGTGCCGTGCGAGCTGTCACACCAACATGCTGAAAACAGATTCTTCTAACAATAGAAGAATTTGTTTTCATCATGTTGGTGTAGGATACAAATCCTGGATGGTTCTGCAATGCTGGGTGCAAACATATTGCAATCATGTTGCAGTAACGTTGAGATGTTACTGCGACCCCTTCTTTAAAAAAAAATATAGCCCGATAATCCCGTTCATAGATATTCCGCACCACGCTGTCACCTTTGGACTGTGTAGTTGTTGTGCATATATCTGATGTGGGTTTCCTGGAGCCCAGTATCGAAAATTTTGTTTATGCACATAGCCTTTTTTTTTTTTGAGGGTGGGAAATCATCAAATGACCCCCCCTCCCGCTGTGGGTGGGGCGGAAGGGAGTGTCAGACTCGTACTGACTAAAACCCACCCGTGTTCCTTCCCTAGCCCTTTATGTTCCGGGGCAGCGCGGCAGCGGTAAAGGTCTTGGCACACTATACCGGCACCGCAACGACACCGCTCCAACCCAGCAATTAACTTGTCGTTTTTAGAGCATTAAATCGTGTGTCGTATAATATATTTCATAAAGTCAATATGAAAAAGCCAACGGCGGGCAGTCAGCTTGCTTGCCGCTACCATATAACTCGACTCGCAGCCCGCGTGCTTACAGCGCGCCGACCGCGTGCTTACTGCGCGCCGACCCCGAGTCGCCAGCGAAACAATGTCGTTGCGCCGTCGCCCGCGTGTTCAATGATTCAATCACAAATGCCATAATAACAATTTGTGTTCGCGGTGACAGCAAGCTTGCACCTCGCGACCGACGCGCGGACTGCGAGCTTGCACTTCGCGGAAGACGCGTAGTTAGCGCGCTGGCGGCTAGCCGTAGCCTAAATTCCAGGCGAAGCCGTGCTGCAGCTGTGCAGTTGCGGTGCTGGTATAATGAGCCATGACCTTAAGCCTTTCGAACAATCCCACTGACCCGGCAGGCTTCGGCCCTAACTTCGGCCCTTCATTGATTCACATAGCCTTGCAGATGAAAATGAGTCTCATCACTAAAAATTATGTTCCCAAGTGTCCGAATAGTGCGAAATAGCTGTAGCATTGTTTCGGCATATGTTTTTCGCAAACTAGTCGTTGGGCTTTAAATACTGAACCAAATGCATCTTGGATGGAACTTAAGTATTTTTTTTTTTCATAATCCGATGTATGGATGACTTACTGAGGCCCAAAGCAGCAGCATGTTTACGAATCGATCGCCGTGAATTTCGGATGACTGCGTTTCGCACTAAATTGATATTTTCTTCGTTTGATATCGCATTGCACGGGCCAGGTAATAGATTATTTACTGTAGATCTGGTTTGCCGAAACTTCTTAACCCACGTACAGACGCCAGCACATCGCACATTGAATGACACAAAAAATTTACAGAACACAACATTATTATTGTATGCTTATATAGGGTGCCCCAATCAAACTTAGATAAATTTCACGACAACTTGAACAAAATATTATATTTTATATGCTTCGATCAATAATAGTACTAGATGCCCGATAAGCGCTTCAAAAACGGCCCGAAAAATACGAGCACGAATACTTTTGTGCTCATATTTCAAATTAGTATGGTCCAATCATAGCCAATGTTAAGACGTCAAAATGCCTCAGTGCGCGTTCAAAAGTTGTGTAAATAACCACCGTAACACCAAGATTTTGGAAGGAATATCTTTTTTTCGGTAAGTTTTTATCATAAAATAGTAACACAATTAAATAGTAAATATAAATCAATTAGCAAATATTATGATTGTTTGGCCAATGTTTGCGACAACGCGCCAACCTCTCTAACAAACATTGAAGCATAGAAACGTAATTCCAAGAACTACGTCTAGTTCCAAATTCGAGTAAGTACGAAATTGTCAACAAAATGTTTTTAACCTTATTGCTTAGACGTTAAGTTTCATTTTAGAATAAATATTTTTGTACTTATTATAAAAATGACTTTTTATTTTCAAGTGACATTTTAAATTTATTGCTTCGATGACAGAAGGACTTAAATATTAATCATTTGCAATCGTAATTAAACTTTATGTTAGAGTGTTAAGGTTTATAATAATCTGAAGTTGTTAATATTATTAAACTTTTTTCTATAGTTCGTAGTAAGAAATATAAATGTTTATCTGTGTGCAAACGTGGCCACTTTAGCGACTTATTTTTGTTCCTAATCATTCATCTAGTACTATTATTGATCGAAGTTTATATGTTTAAAACTTAGCAAAAAGGTTATTTTATGTGGTGATTTTAATATTAACATTTTGAAAAGGAATATACATACTTTGAACTTTGAAAATACACTGATAAGCTATAACTTAAAATTGCAATTTTCTCAACCCAGTAGGCTAAGCAGTGGGACATGTTTAGATAATATTGCACATAATGTAAAGGGCTGTAAAGGAGAAATTATAGAACTTGGCTTGTCTGATCATACTGCACAACTCCTGAAATGTCCAGTTAAGAAAACATGCGCTATAAAGCGCTGGCGAGTAAAAAGACGAAATTATTGTCATGAAAATATAGAAAAATTTAAAAACAGCATAAAAAGTCTTACATTTTCAGACATCTATAGCGCCAGTGACGTAAACGAGGCCTACAATAACTTTCTAGACATATTTCGATGCTTTTACAATCTCTGTTTCCCTTGTGAAATGCGATGTTTGAAAAGGCAATGCTTAGTAGGTTAAACAACTTTCTCTCTACACATGAGATATTATGCAAAGAGCAATTTGGTTTCCGCAAGGGAAGTTCCACTGCCCTTGCAATCTTTAACTTGATACAATTTGTAACAGAAAGCATAAATAATGGCAACCCAGTAGTGTCCCTTTTTCTAGATATGAGTAAGGCCTTTGACTTTGTAAATCACTCTATACTTTTACACAAGTTGGACTTTTATGGGATAAGAGGGAAAGCATATGAATGGATATCTAGCTATCTACAGAACAGAAAACAGTGTACAGAGATATCCAAAGTTGTAAAAAAAGGCAGCAGAATATATTTCAAAGAAAAATTTAAATCAAAGGCATTAGTAAATAAAAATGGTGTGCCTCAGGGTAGCATTGTAGGCGCTTTACTTTTCTTGCTTTATGTAAACGATCTTCCAGAGGCCACTTTGCAGAAATGTATTCTTTTTGCAGATGATACTACCATTATTATAAAATGTCAGGATAAAAACGCTTATAAATCAGTTACCGAAAATGCCCTATCAGATATAGTAACTTGGATGGAAAATAATAATTTAAACATAAACATTAGTAAAACAAAATTAATCGAATTTACATCCTACAATGCAAAACCATTAACTTTAGATATTATGTATAAAGACAAAAAAGTAGAACAAGTAGATGATTTGAAATTTCTAGGACTTATTGTAGATAAAAATTTAAATTGGAAAAGCCATATAGATACAGTTTGTCAGAAACTCGATAGATTTGTGTTTGCGTTAAAAAAGTTAAGGCAAAATGTTTCTCTAGAAGCTGCTCTATCGGCTTACCACGGCTATGTGTCATCTGTACTGAGCTACGGATTAATAATTTGGGGCAACTCGGTCGACATCGACAGAGTTTTTAAAATTCAAAAACGATGCATCCGGGTTATCAACAGGGCTTGGTTCCTAGATAGTTGCAAACCTTTATTTAAAAATTGTAAAATTCTTCTAATTCCTTGTATGTATATAAAAGATATCTGCCTCTTTACCAAAAACCATATGCTCTACTTTAAACATTATAGTGAGGTCCTAACTAGACAAAAAAGGGCTAAATTTCGCAACCTACTGTATCAACCACCCTGTCATAAAGATATCTATAAGAAAAATGTGTTTAATATGTGTGTCTTAGTTTATAATAACTTACCAAACGAGTTAAAATTATTACAGGGGAATGTGTTTAAGACAGAATTGACTGAATGGCTTCTGAAGTGTTCTTTTTATAGTATTAAGGAATTCATGGAACATAAAAATTGAAATTTGTATATTTATTAAAATTTTAACAATAGAAATTAGTAAATTGAATAGTGAATAATTGCATGATAATAGTAGATAATAATAATAGTAAAATAATAAATTGTATGTAAACTTAATAAAATTTGCACGCTTGCTTGCAGGCAGAATACAATCACACTTAGGTTATAAGATCTTACCTTTACCAAAGCAATGTATTTCTAGCAAATAAACGTTTGATTTGATTTGAACAATATCAATTACCAAAAAAGCAAAATGGATCTCTAAAGGGATAAGAAAATGTAGTAAAAAGAAACGGCAACTGCTGTGGCAATATAGAGCTAATCCTACATCAAAAAATAAAAATACATTCAAAATCTACTCTGCTAGATTAAAGAAAATTATATCATTGACGCAAAAATCACAAAACAACTATTACATTAAAACCTCCAAAAATAAATCGAAAGCAGCTTGGACAGTCATTAATAATTCTAAAAGCTTCTGGGAAGAAGCTTTTAGAATTATTAATGACTGTCCAAGCTGCTTTCGATTCGATTTTCGAAAGAGCCAATAACCGAAATACGAACAGGCTCAAAACAAATTACAAACCCAATAGAAATAGCCGAGTCTTTTAACAATTTTTACGTTGACCAAGTTATTGAACCTAAAAAGAAGGCATTGCCAATTCCTGATGTCTCGAACACCTCTAGTTCTTTACTTATGGAACCAACTATACCGCAAGACATAGTTTATCATATAAAATCACTTAGAAATACAAATAGTGTTGGCTGTGACGGAATTTCCACTAAAGTTATAAAAGAAGTGGCTCAATACATAGCTCCACACCTCAGTCACATCATGAACATGAGCTTAACAAATGGAATTTTTCCCGAATCACTAAAAACTTCCATAATTATACCATTGCACAAAAAACAGGATAAGCAATCTATGGCAAACTATAGACCTATTGCTTTGATACCTGTCTTCTCAAAAATATTCGAGAAAGTTATTTATAAATCCCTGTATACATACCTGGAGAAATCAAATATACTAGTCAAGGAACAAAAGGGATTTCGTAAACAAAAGACAATTAACATGGCCATACATGATCTTCTTCTTCCTGTTGTAACAAATGTGGACAAAAGAAATCCTGTTTGTGCTATCTTTAGGGATCTAACCAAAGCTTTTGATTATGTAGATTACGAAATTTTGTTAAGTAAACTTGAAAAATATGGTATCAGGGGGAATATACTTAAATTGTTAGAATCCTATTTGAAAATAGAAAACAATATGTAGAAATAACACAAATTTGCACAAACATAGGTTGCGAGAAAAAATATCGATCCAAATGTAGGACAGTAAAGTACGGCCTGCCTCAGGGCAGCGTGCTAGGAGCTCCACTCTTCTTGCTATACATTAATGACCTTCCCCGACACATAAAACATCCTATGGTACTTTTTGCTGACGACAGCACAGTAGTAATCAAATGCGACGATCCTATGACATATGAAAATGAAATAAATACGACATTAAATACAATTATATCATGGTTTGACAAAAATAATCTCATTATAAATCTAGAAAAAACTAAAATTATGCATTTCCACCAGAGAGTTCCGAATAAAATCCCTGACATTAATTATTTAGGGACTCAAATTGACTCAACTGATGTCACCAAATTCCTTGGGATCATAATAGATAAAAATTTGACCTGGCGGTCCCAGACAGACGAAATTTGTAAAAAAAAATGTAAATTCGCTTATGTGCTTTACAAACTATCAAAGACTGTCAGCCATGACTCGTTACTAATGGCATAGAATTTGTATTTAGAGCTCAAAAAAAGTGTATACGATCTATGTGTGGCCTAAATAGCACCGACAGCTGCCAACCGTACTTTAAAAGCCTAAATATTCTTACTTTACCATCGGTGTATATCTACGAAACTAACATATTTGTGAAAACACACATCTCGCAATACAAAGTAGCTTCCAAAAGCTATTATAGACAGCTACGGAACAAAAATAAGTTAGAGCTCGAAATAACACATGGCAGAACAGCCCTAATGAATAAAAGTACGTTCTGTATGGCCACAAAAATATATAACAAGCTGCCTGAAACGATGAAATCACTAAATCTCGACAAATTCAAGAGAGTACTTATGAAAATCCTAATAGATAAATGCTACTACTCAATAAAGGACTATTTCGATGACAGATCTATACTTTCTCCTCCAGATAATTAACATTGGGTCAATCTTAAAATGTATATTTGCTTGACGATTTTGAATTTTATTTGACATTAGCATTATTATGACATTTAACTTAATATATTTGACATTTATCGAAATTAATTATATTTTCAATTTGTATTGTTATGCATGCTATTAATATTGATTTTATTACTAATGTGAAAGTTTACATAATTTTACACAAGTCTACCACTTCATGATTATATATAAAAAATTCGACAATGTCAATTTAATATATTTGTACGCCTCTGGGCAAAACATAGAGGATCTACCTACCTGTAACATCTCGCACACTATTGTAATTTGACCTATGTTTACAAATAAAGCATTCTGATTCTGATTCAAGCTACTACAATCTGTCAAATTTCTTTATTAGATTTTCAGCTTTATCGCAAAAGCATAAGGTTAAAAGTTGATTAGGAAAATTTTACAGTTTCGGGTAGCTTGATGTGCTGGCGTCTGTGTATCGCGACGCGTGTAAGCGCGACGGTTAAGTGCGCGATGCATATTGCGTTACGATACTTTACTTGGCTCCTTGCGGGTGCGGCCACTGGCCGTGGTCATAGCATAGTGCGCGAGTCCGACTCGCACTTGGCCGGTTTTGAATGAAGTCCTGATAACTATTAAGCTAATCTTTTTTTGCTTGTTCTTTCAGAAGCAGTAACAAACCTGAATTATATAGCACAAATTCAAATGTAGAACCTGATATTTCTACTTTTCATAAAGTGCTGTTCAGTAACTTGTAAAGCACCACATGTTAAGTACTTACTTGTGAACATTTCTTTTGAACTCGAGTGACTTTAATTGATCTACTTTCATGTGTGAATAAAATAAATCAAGAATATTAATAATAACCTGATTCTTAAATTACGTTCATTGTCATAGGATGATAGGACTTTACGTTTTAACGTGGAGTTGCGGACACCAGCCCGTATTACCCATTACCTACCTATCTTTATAATTATGTACTTGTATCATGGAGGTTAAACATTAGGGACTGAATTTTCTAATTAAAATTTAAGTGAAATCCAATAAATAATATGTATGAATAAATGTTTTTGTAATGAAGTCATACTTTGAATTGAAAATATTACATAAAACAGCTCTAAGATATTATGGTATCCTAAATATTGTACCTTTTAATCTAATGTTGTATGTATGTAAAACATAATAAAGGTGCTCTTCAGAAGGTGACCGCAAATGTAAGCAGCTACGTCGCCCAATCACAATGACAGACCCCAGCGAACGAACGAACGCAGCGTCACAACTTCGACGGCAGCGGCATTTCTCTTCTTTAGTTTCGCGATAGCCTTTTGTGTAACAAAAAAATACGTCTTGACGCTCTGTTACAGCCTCTGTGGTAGCTAGTGACGGCATTACTGGTTGGAGGTCTGCTTTCGACGCTTGACCGATAGAAACATAGAACCAGGTTATTAGAGATTGCGGTTGCGGTCGCCTTCGGAAGAATAATTAATTTAGAAGTTCGTAAAGTATTGCATGGCAGTCCTAGGCATCTCCTTCTTACTTTAAGTTTAGTTTTACTTGCGACTGTACAGCATATTTTAATATAATATGATTTCATTGGACTTACTTGTCCATAAGAGGTTTAAATGTTTTGGACTGTGTATGTATTAAACAATTATAATTAAATACCACCTAATATTATTATAGGTTTTCTGTGGAGCATAGCCAAAGTGCAACTTATAATTAAAATAAAATAGTATAAACCATTTGTCACTTACTCTATGCCTGTTTTTATGGTGATGTTTACGGCACGCGCATAAGGAAAGCTTGGTTCATTACAATACATTTCGACCGCTCTACTGCATGACTATAAAATCAACCTTATTTCCCTAATAAATGTTTGTGTGTATATTAAATAACTAAACCTGCAGCAATGTATGATGGCGCCTGTGACAGCTTACAAATTATAAAAATACCGCGTAACCATTCGATAAATTACAGTTCCAGCGATACCTACGTTATTAATGCGATCCGAGGGCACAACAATGTATTCTACACCGTTTTTTTCTCACATTTAGCAGTAGGATATAATAATAGAAAATTTAAAATACTGTTATTCAACTGCATTCGATTAGACGGGAAGCCGACCCCACTTTAGTTGAGAAAAGAATAAGCAGATTGATTGAGGGCTGATTTTTTCATCGCCAGATAACTTTTATTCGAGGAATAAAATTGACGTTTGACAGTTTTTGTATGAAATAACTGTCAAAATTTCAAAATTATTCCTCGAATAAAGTAATCAGATAATTGAAAAAAATCAGCCCTAACATAAATAATAATAGAAATTAAAATAAATAAACGAATGAAAATGGAAATTCATAAAAACGTCACAAGCCATCATACAGTGGCGCCATTGTAGTCTAGAATCTATATAGGTACCTGTAATTTAGAATGAGTGAAGCATGGATGTCGATTTAGTACTCGGTCATTCATCAATATTCATGCTTTAGTATTTTTCTAAAAAACTATACCTACCTACGGCCTTAGAATTAGATACAACTTGTAGCTTGAATTACCAATTTGATCAATTTGCTAATTAAACATTATCAACACATTTTTTGTTTAAATGTTTATTGCTTAACCACTCACATGTACGCTTCCCGCGTGAGGGGCATTGTTATGTCCCTACATTTTTTCCAAATTGGTCCAGCTGTTTGTTCGTGAAGAAGTAACAAACATACAAACACACTCACTAAATTTCGCCTATAAAATATTAGAGTGTGATGTATGTTTTAGCCCATGTTGCGTCCTGGTGCAATTAATACCCTGGCGCCTTCTAGTAGGCGCGCAATCAAAATTATATACTTAAATATTGTCGCCAGTGATCGTACGCAAGTAGGTATGGATAAAATATCGCAGACACACAACGAGTTCACATTGACAATTTTAGTATAAAATATGTACCTACATTGAAACCTTTGTTAGCTTAGCTTAAGGGTGACCACAGGTAGCTTACCTAACTAGATTCAATCAGGTCTTCTCCATAAAAGACGCAAAATATTAATAATCCCTTTTTACATAGCTTAGCGATCTCTACAGGCTACCTACTTAACCTAACACTGCAATATTGTTCATGCAAATCCTTGCTACAAGCTCAACACCGATGTGGAAAGGTTGCAGCAGCGACTCACATACAAGCAGTCCAGTCTGCTCGCGATACATCGCAATATAATGTTGGGGCTGGACCACACCCGGCGCACCAGGGAGGCGCATCCCTAAAACGCTACAGAAGCAGAACAGCCCCATGAACACTCGGAACGCATTATTATATTGAAAGCGAAGGGTGCTGTACGATTTTTGAGTGTAATCTACTCACAGGCTGTACGTGTAAAACGAGGTACAATATGCGAACGCCCGCCGTATTGGCCCTAAGACCCTGCGCCCGTGTGCGGGCCCCAAATCTTGAGACGCACACACACAGCACAGCACAAGTATGTACAGAAAGCGTCACTATGTCCTAACCCCTCAAGTTTTAAAATGTTACACTGCTACAACATTGAATTCCTTACGAATAATCTAAAGAATACTTCAAAAAGAGTCCATTGTGTTGACTCGGATTCGAACCATCGCATCACCGAACGTCGTCATACTCATACCGGCAGTTTGACGAACTAGCCAGCGAGCCCATACGAATTGCGATGAAATTGTTATCTACTATCGGCTGAGTCATTATATCTTTAGGTCCCTGTCTAATCGAAAGATGTTATAATTTGAGGGTATCCATTAATTTTACTTACTTACGTTGTCTTTATAAAATTAATCCATACCTTCAAGTTAGAACTTTGTATACGTTCACTTAAAACGGCGAAGAGTAAACGACTACTATTTATCAATTATTTTTTTAAATGATTTCTGATTTTATGAGAACTAAAATAGTTGTTCTGTTTGTTGTAAAATAAGATCATAGTTTTGTTAAATAATAGCAATAATAAATATTAATAAATGATTAATAAAGTATTTTATTTTTCTTGATTTTTTAATTCTTTATAAATAATTACTACTTAAAACAAAATAGAAAAATATATCAAAATAATATAATGAACAAAAAGCACATTTCGTGCCTATATAGGATTTGAACTTCCAATCTTATGCACGGTAAGCGGTCTTGAAACCTCCAGTCTATTTAGACGATGAATAAGTTGTCGTAAATGTTAACCCTATTATTGTTGCTTGTCGTCGCAAAAGTATTGTTTTATTGAAAAAAACAATAATAAAAACAAAAAACTTACTTAAACTTATTTATTCACTAAAACAATACATTATTTAAAATAAAATGTTTTTGCAAAATACAAAAACCAACTTGGGCCTATCACGGATTTGAACGCACATGTCTTTTGGTGGGGTAACTACTTAATGCAGCTGTGTGTACATAAGTACATACTTGTGTTGTGCATGTTTGGGTGTCTGGGGAGTTTATTGCGCCACACACTGCCCAGCGAGAGCACTAGGAAGTGGTGAAGGGCGAGAGTTTTGGGGCACTGACTTGTGTAATTTTGACGTTCGAAAAGTGCCGATTATCAGCCTAATTTGAATAAATAAATGACTTTTGATTTTCATTTAATCTATTCACGGTCGCGAATCATATTTGGATAAACTTACAAAAAAAGAAATACTGACCTGCGAGTTGCAGAAAAGGTAAGAAAATTTGAATTTCGCGGGCGCTTACACCTTAAGGTGCCACTAGTCGATATTGTTTCCATACAAACGGGGAGTATTAGGTACTCCACTGTTGACATTGTGCACCCAATGTTAAACATGATATCGTTTTGATTTATTATTTATTGTGTCTACGGCTACGGAAACAGAATAGTAAAATAAAAAACCATGAACCCTTACAGTTTCGTCATGTCTGTCCGAGGTTTTGCTAATGAGACCGTTAAAATCATTGATATACATAGTACACTAGATTAGCAATTACCGCGACAAGGCGTTGCCACTGGGATCAAGGCCACAGCCTCAATCGTAGCTAATGTCAGTTCAGTGCTCTGTGTGACGCCAACCGAAGTTAGCCGAGTGAAAATTACCGCCAAAATGGGAAAATTCGTAGTGAATGAGTGCGATTCGAGGTCACAAAAACACAATAAATTAACCGGAATTACTTTCCACGCGTAAGTTTATTGTTTCTGTGTTTATATCAACGTAAAAACGCAATAAAAATAAATAAAATGTAGAATTTTGTAAATTAGGTTCAATGTTGCCACTAAAAACTTAGTTTTAGTTTCCCACATTATGTGGGAGTTTTTAATTTATAGAGTATGTGATTTAAAATATTTTATAAAACTAAATGTGTGACAAAAAAATAACATTGTAACATAAAAAATAATTGTTTTTAAATATTTAAATGCATAATTCAAAAATAACGTTCATAACGTTTAATGTTTTTTTTTTGCGTTTTTTATGGCTTAAAAAGTTGGGTAAAATTTCGCATGGCTAGGCAACACCCTGCCGCCATTGCATGTTTATATTGCGGTCTTTGTCTAATCTAAGCGACGGTATTATTCTTGCGATTTGTGTAAGTGAGACAGATATAATTATGTTTACTATTAAATGTGTAGTGGTTTCAAAGCTACGTCGTCGCGTTTAAAAAGTGGTTACATTTTTTTGACACATTTTAATGAGGTTTCAGTGATGCCAGATTGGGGGGAATCCCCCCAAATTTGGGGTTTTTTTATAGTTATGAGGGGACAATATTTATGGGGGGAGAAAAACTAGGTGTGGGGGGATTTGGAGGATTTTTACTACCATAACTAGTCTGGGCAAAGCCGCGGCTAGCAGTGATGATTAAAAAATATATTATCAGAATGCATCAATCGAATCAACGCGATCAAACCACTAACTAATCAGTGAAAGCACACAAAAAAATGCAGTCGGTTATAGAATCTACGGACATGTTAGCAAATTGGCATTAGGAATTTTTCTCGTTGCCTTTAGCTATCGCATTTGTGGAAAGAGCCTTCTCTCAAGTAGCTATTAATAAAGACAAACTTCGAAACAGATTGGCCATTCACACTGCCGAATCAATCTTGAGAATAAGATATACATTGCTAGAAGGATTTGTTCATTTTAAACCTAGTTCAAAGATGCTAAACAGATTTATTTGAGAAAAAATATATACGGAACTGCAAACGACGCGGGTGAAGAGGCTGATTCAGTAATGGAAACTATTGCTGAAATAGTATACAATTGTACGGACGCCAGCACATCAAGTTACTACAATCTGTCAGATTTCTTTAATAGATTTTCGACTTTATTGCTAAAGCATAAGGTTCAAGGTTGATTGGGAAAATCTGACAGTTTCGGGTAGGTTGACCTGCTGGCGTCTGTACCTTTCATTAATCCTAAGGAAAGAAAAATAATTTTAATTAAAAAAAAATAACATGAATAAACAATTGATTTAAAAAAAAAAATTGCCATTTGTGGGGGTTTTTTTTTTCAAAACCCGAATTTTGGGGGGATTTCGGGGAAGGTTTGCCAGAACGCGAGACGGTCATCTGGCAACACTGTGAGGTTTGCTTCTCTAGTTATTTAGCTCAATGGTTAAAATGGCTTGGCTCCATTTACGAAATATTAAACTTTAAAGTGCAAATTTTTGTTCCAGGGTGTCCCCCCCCCCCCTCCCTCTAAAAGCTAAACTGCTGGCTTGAAAAATCTGGAAAAATTCAAGATGATAGTGAATTTCATGAACTTTAAAAGAAAAGTATAGCGGTTATGATAACTTTATTAGTTTAGCAGTAATAGTCGTTGAACTTGGGTGTTGGATAATTTTGTACCAAAATACAAAATCCTTAGCATTAATCCTATATAGTGACTAAGATGAAGTAGTTGCTTGTTAATGACGGGTAAAGACGCATTAAAAAACGAAATATGAAATTAAAAAAACTAAATTATGATAAGTTTCACTGTACTGCCGCTAGATGGCGCTGTATATCGTCCGCCAGGTATATCTGCCGGGCAAAACCGTGAGTGAATTCAACGCTTTATTAGTTTACTTTCCTTCCTCTATGGTTGGTTGGCAGTTGTATTCGTCGTGAAAGTCACTTTTGGTGAATTTAGAAGAATTGGACTATGTAAACAAAAAAGCAACAAACAGCATCCATACAAATTTAATCAAATTTACTCAAATTGAATGCCAAAACTAAACCGTGTAACATTGCCTTACCATGCAGTAATTACTAGCGGAAAGAAGAGTGATTCCATTTTTAACCGACTTCAAAAAAGGAGGAGGTTTCTCAATTCGACCGTATATATTTTTTTTTATGTGTGTTCGCGGATAACTTCGTAGTTTATGAACCGATTTTGATTATTGTTTTTTCATTATTGGGTATTTGGATAGCGTGCATACTGATGAAAAAAAAATATAACAAAGTCAAATAATTTATTTCAAATTTCCTACAATGCATTATAGGCACTTTTGAACGTCAAAAAATACAATAAAATAGAATTGATTCTAGTCTTCCAAAAGGTAGTGTCGTATGGATAAGAGGGCACGTATAGAGTGTTTAACGAAACAGTCCGCAGTGAAATGTTTACTACAAAGACGATAATTAGATTTAAGACTCCAATTTTCCATTTTCATGTTATTCAGCCCTGCTTAGTTGAGTTGGTGGGAAATCTGAAATTATGTATTTAATTAAAGTAAAACAGACTAAAGTATACCTACAGTACACGGCTTTGCCCGCGAGATATGTCGATAAAAACTATCCTATGTCCTTCCCCGGGATGCAATCTATCTCTCTGCCAAATATCGAAATCCGTTCAGTGGTTCAGGCGTGAAAAGGTAACATAAAGACAGACAGACAGTTACTTTCGAATTTATAATATTAACTATTATTATCGTATCTTATATTTATTATTATTATCTTTTGAAATTAGAAACTAGTATTTGCTAATTTGTTTTAGCTAATCAAATTGCGGAAACTGGCGACCATAGATTTATAAGAACATCGTTCTTATAAATCTATGCTGGCGACAGTAAAGGACATAAGTGTGACAACCATAATAACACAGCTAATGTTTTCATAGATTCCAGGAATTTTAGTAATGTAAAGGAAAACAATCAGAAGGAGAATTTTTAGGATTATAATTCGCACACACACGGTCACAAATTCACAATAGTCCAGTTAATCAATATTAATTAAAATAAACTTATATGAAACTAAAAAATATTTTTTCTAAGTCTGACATTTTCGTCAACAAGTTGAATCACCATGGAAACCAGATACAGATTAAAATGATTTGTGTTGTGCAGAAACAATTGCATTGGTTGTACATACATACATACCAATGCTATTAATAATGTTGCAGAATATTTTAAATAACAATAAGGTGTATAATTTGCTTTAAAAAATGATATTTAACCATTTTTTCTTTGTTTCAATGTGCAAAAATAATATTACGACACCAAAAATATCTGGATTTAAAATTTTATTTATTCAATAATGGTGTTTTTAATATATTTTTTGTTTTTGTAAGGCCATCTTAAATAAGTTTCCCTATCAGAAAAACCACACGTGACAGCTGTCCAAAAAAATTTATTTTAAGTCCATTTCCTTACATGTCCTATTTGAAAGACGTAAATTTAAAATTATTAACTGTATGAATAAAATTATCGACATGGAACATTTACAACCCTATTCAAATCCGTGCTTGCTTTGAGTTTAAAGCCGCAATTATATTTAGCCCGCGCCGCGTGTCGCCACGCGTGGGTAAGCTATCGGTTACATACATTTAGTGCGTGGCGTGGCGACACGCGGGGCGGGACTAATGTAATCAATCCTATACCTACTAAATGTATGTAACCGATAACTTACCCACGCGTGGCGACACGCGGCGCGGGCTAAATATAATTGCGGCTTTATCCTTTTGGACATTCTAGCGTATTTCCGGTTGCGTTAGTTTTTGGCAGTGGACCACTAAGTGGTTAAGTGAAAACTGAGCCCTAATTACACTTAAATATGATGGGATATTAATAAAACCATTTATTCTAAATATAAGATAGTATAAAAAATGCTCACACAAGCAATCGAAACATATAAAGTCATGAAATTTACTTGTGTAAGGTTAATCCGCTGCCTTTTTGACAGCGAATTTTACAAAATGCGCATGCTTTCTAATAAAAATGTTCCAAATATCACGTAGTAAACACAAAATACACAAATAAAGTAGATTTTCACGATTTAGACCTAAATCATCGGAGAAAAAGAAAACAACTCAACGTCCATTTGAAAGAACATGTCAATTTTAGTTCCTGGGGGCTTCGAGCGGGGCGCTTTGAATCGGCACTTACTACACGTACAGACGCCAGCAGGTCAACCTACCCGAAACTGTCAGATTTTCCCAATCAACCTTGAACCTTATGCTTTAGCAATAAAGTCGAAAATCTATTAAAGAAATCTGACAGATTGTAGTAACTTGATGTGCTGGCGTCCGTACCTGTATTCTAAAGGTCAGTGCCAAATACCAATATCAATAAATAAAATACATACCAAGTGTGCATTGGTGTGCATCATAGCATGTTTAATGTCAATGACTAAACCAAATAAAGACTTGGCTAAAAGGTCCCAGCAACCAGGCCATAGAAATAACAAAAAAAAAATTACACTCATCCGCATGTTATTGAATGGCCTAGTCCAAAGCCTAGTCCCTAGCCTAGAGTCTGTCTATTGAAAGCTGAGAGTGAAAATGAGCGGCAAATTAAAAAAAAATAGGTCGTGTATCCCCGGATCAACTAGGAAAAAACTTATTTGATACTTGAATATCTTAAAATTTCTTGAATATCTTAAAATATATTAACATTTCTATCAAATATGTTTTTTCCTAGTTGATCCAGGGATACACGACCTATTTTTTTAAAATTTGCCGCTCATTTTCACTCTCAGCTTTCAATAGACAGACTCTAGTAAGAAAGCTATAGAGCATCGGGTAGCGTGGCCACACATGAGACAAAAAACTAACTTAAATAACATTGGCTACTTATGTAGCTGCCTTGAAAAAACGGGCACGCACTGAGAGACTGAAATAGTATAGCTTTACCCTTTTCTGTTATTTATAATTACGTCCATGGTTCAAATGATTTCAAGATTTTCAAGTACGGACGCCAGCACATCAAGTTACTACAATCTGTCAGATTTCTTTAATAGATTTTCGACTTTATTGCTAAAGCATAAGGTTCAAGGTTGATTGGGAAAATCTGACAGTTTCGGGTAGGTTGACCTGCTGGCGTCTGTACATACACTAATAAAAATGTCAATGACTAAAGAGCTTATTACACCTTCCTAAATATCGGACCCGATATTTAGGATCCGATTTAGGACAAGAAATTCAGTCGCCGGAGCTCCTGATTACACCTTCACTGATTTAGGACACTGAATCTGAATCAGTCGGTAAGGACGAGTGACGGACGTGTCGAGTTAAAAAGAAGTGTGTCGAAATGACCCCAATATTATCGAAAAACCAAAACATTGGTATTATCGTAGCCCTAGCGGTTGGCTCCACAGAAATTAAACAGAGAAAAAGAACGAGATGGGTGAAAAATTATTTATTATTGCGTCAAAAGCTAGCAAGCATGAACATTATGAGGGCTTTAGAACCAGATGACTTTAGAAATTATGTTCGAATGAATTCAAAAGAATTTGATCTACAGGGTTATTGGTAAAACATTAAGAACCTCTTAAGAGGTCATTGTAACTCATCATTATGAATAACTTTTAATATGGGACCAAACCTGAAATCGCGAAAAAAAAATCAGCTGTTCCCTACATTTATTTTCGTATAATTCGTCAAAATGAACAAACAACAGAACAGCTTTTTCACGAATTCAGGTTTGGTCCCATAGTAAAAGTTGCTCATAATGATGAGTACAATGACCTCTTAAGAGGTTGTTAATGTTTTACCAATAACCCTGTATTATTAAATCTGGTGACACCTTTATACAAAAAAAAAGATACTTTTTACCTATGCATAGAATCAACGAAAAACTCGTACCTACTTAATACCTATGCAAACAACGAAAAACATGCGCTTGCGACGGCAGGCGAGCGGCGACAGTGTCCTAAATGTGACTATACCCTTCCGATTTAGGATCCGATATAGATTTAGGACGTCGGAAACCATTCTTGTCCTAAATCGGATCCTTCCTTCCTAAATGCGATTTCTGAATCTAGGAACCTAAATAGAAAACTAAATATCGGGTCCGATATTTAGGATGATGTAATAAGCTCTTAAACCAAATAAAGACTTGGCTAAAAGGTCCCAGCAACCAGACCATTAAAAAAAAAAAACATTCACCAAATTTTTCCTGGAGTAAGTGGAGTTCATTCGAGTTTCATATTGTAGTCTTTGGTTTTAATGATAAATTACATATTTTTGTTGTAAGCCGAATGATTTTTTAAAGCAATTACAAAGTTACGGGAAGTATAGTCTTGAAAATAGTGAAATCAATCACAAGTTGTCTACAAAGATGGATAGAGAAGATGGTGAAATGAGTGATGATAATGCAATGCTTGTTGATGATGTAAAAGAACCAATTTCATACAACGAAGATTGTACAGTGGTACGTAATTCTATACACTATTTACAACTTACTTCATTATTCATACAACAATACAATACATTAATATTTAGTTGGATAAAATCTGTGATAAAAATACCAAAAACTAAAAACCGTAAAATATGTGTTATTTTTGTAGCGTAGCGTAGTTGATCTATTAATTAGCAATAAAAGCATAGTATATGTACTTAATTTATTGTTCTCTCATAAACCAGGTATACAAAGCTGACAAAACTGGTTTAATCATTGAAAAATTGGAGAAAGTTGATGCTTCTAAAATAGAGGAAAGAGCAAAGAGATTTGGCTTAAATCTCACTGGAAATAGAGTAATTACACAGAGACAAATCGATGAACTTTACTCAAATTTTGGCATAGAAAGTGGAAATGAGAGACATTTTCGTTTTGATGCAATCAATTTAAATGGAGTTGATGGGCTTACTACAAAAGAAATATTCCAATATTTGGAAGATTATAAACCATTATCTCTAGAATGGATTGATGAAGTTTCATGTAAGTAGTGTTTCACGTACTTATTATACTTATTCAAGTGTGCAGAGTGATGCAACACATTTGATGGCTCTTACATTTAAAATGTTTAATTTTCAGGTAATGTTGTTTGTCAGGATCATATCTCCGCTGCATTAGCACTGTTGGTTCATTCTAGAGAAATTAAAGATAGCAACTTGAGACAAATGCTTGCTGAAAAACCAAATCACCATTGGCGAGAAGGCATGCCACATCCTAAAAATGACTTAATATTAATGAGGTTTGCTACCAATGGAGACAAAAAATTTATTAAAAAGAAATCACAAAGTAAAAATATTGATGAATACTATGATCAAAGTATGGATGCTGTAAGTAAGAACCCATGGGGTGATCTGTGTAAATCATGGGGAGTTTATGATCACCAGGAAGTTTTTCAACGCAAGCCTAGATATACTAATGAAGATGATTTGGAAGAGCCAGATAAAACTGTGAAAATAAAAAATAAAAGTTTAGCCAGTCGATTAGGGAAAAGACATGCTGAAGGATACAGCAACCAGTCTATACAAGCTGAAGAGAGTGATTCAGATTCAGAATGGAAAACCAAATCTAAGACACCTAGAATGAGAATGCATGCAGATGATGAAGAATCTAAGCAAAAGAAAAAGGTAGCTTCTCAACACTCTCAAGATCCAGATGTATATTCAGCATTGTCAATTGAAGTAGACAATTCACGTAGCAATTATAGTCAAAGGGAACACACAAAGCTGTCCGAAAAATTTAAAAAGCATGCTACAAAAAGTAAAAATCACAGTATACTGTCACGATTAGGTGAGAAAGTTGTTCCTCGGGAAGATAATGAAAGTTTTTCAAGTGATGATTTATCAGAAAATTCGGACAGTAATGTTATGAGTCGGGTGCATAAAGTGAAAACCACTAGTAGTGTTTGGTCTAGATTAGCTGTGAAACCTAGTGGTACAGTAAGTCCAAGTGACCAGAGTGACCTGCGGGAAATTTTAAAATCAAAAAAGCACAAGAAATCTGATGACTTACGAGACAAATTAGGTAAATCGAAACAGAGTAATTTACGAATTGAAATTGACAATAATTATGCACATGATTTATAGTGCATACTCTAGCTTAATTTTATCATTATATTACCAATGGCTCAAAACCACCAAGATGGGAAATTACAGGGCTGGTTTAATGATGATAAATATTTACAAGGTATAATTATTAGAGTTACTTTGTAATGGTCACTTAACTTGTGTACAAACAAAACTATTTCCGTTTTTTTCTTTTTACTAAATGGATGGAGCCTTCGGTCGTTTGGGGAATGATTTTAAAAAGTTTATGAAATGTCCAAAAATAACTTAAATGACTTTTTATTTGTTTATACAGCGGTGTTGGTATATATACAGGGTGTTACAAAACTACCCGTAAAGCCGAAAGGAGGTTAAATGGGGCTTTATAACGAGTCCATTCACAATATTTAGGAACCGTAGTAGTAATGCTGTATAACATACCCCAAAAAAATAAAAAAATATTATTATTTTCACTGATGTGCAAAACCCTATTTCAGTAAAATTAAAGAGTAAACTACCCAGAATGTACCTACATTTCTACCTAATTCATGTAACGACAAAATTCGAAACAGTTGTAGGATATCGATAAGAAGATTTGAAATTGACAATTTTTTTTTTCCAACTGGCTGTTTGTGTATGTGAGTTTAAATGTTTGTAAACGCACCCACAATACAGGAGAAATTCCTAGTGTGGGGCAAAGTAGACAATTATTAGGTAAAATAGGTACGTAGGCCTTTCTGTTAAATAATCTGGTTCCCTGACATGACAGCTTCCTAGGGTTGACTAAATTTTTGACTTTGATATTTAATTATATTTTTTACGGGGTATTTTGTAACATCTTGTATAATTATATAATTATACAACATTTAATGCATAAATAAATAAAAAATGCATTCCCGGAATGATGAATTATTATTGATGTAAGATTATATTAAAGAATAAATTAAATTAAAAGGTACACAAACTACTAAAGTACAATTTATTTGGTGGAAAAACCTGACATCCAGTTATAATGATGTTTCTTCCTACTACAGAGGTCTAACATCTAATGGCTGGGTTCACTTTTGTTTATTTTTCTGCCATTACAACTGCATCTAAAGAAATAATAATTATGCTGTCAGACAAATCATTTTAATGTATTTTTATTTAAAAATCAAGCTTTTCTTAAATAATACTTCAATAATAATGTTGATAATTAATGGAAGCTGTTAATTATATTTAAATATGTTTTTAATGTTTACTTTTCAAGTGTTTTGTATGAAGTACAGTTAAAACCAAACAGTTTTAATGTTGCCTTTTGGTCATTTGCTCAATAAAATTACGATTTTAATCATTTATTAGCTGGTAGAGAAAATTTTCCACCTTGGTGATTTTGAGCCCATAGTGTTTTAGCTAATTATATAATTATGTTAAGTGTCTGTTTTTTATTTAGTGTTTTCAAGTAATGTGTTTATATGATTTCACTAAAGAGTCACTAATGAATTTGACTATCATATGCATAATAAATTGTTATAGTTACATTTTATTTAAGTGCAGACGCCAGCAGATTAAGCTACCCGAATCTGTCAAATTTTCCCAATCAACTTTGAACCTAATGCTTTAGCGATAAAGTTGAAAATCTATTAAAGATATTTGACAGATTGTAGTAGGTTGATGTGCTGGCGTCTGTAAATAAAAGGAAAATGTTTAAATTTGGTAATAATATGAATTCTTTAAGTATTTAATTGTCTAGGGACACATAATCCATGTTTATGTGACATTCCAGGTTGCAAATTGATACCCAATAAACGTCTAGGCCTCCAAGTGTATAGAGTGTTGTTGTATTGTATACACAGTCACTGTTGAGTATATTACCACCAATGTGTATAATTTGTGATTCTGTACCATGCCTCAACATTCTATAAACTGCCTAAAAATAATACAAGTAATGTATAAAACTTTATTACTAATAAAAACTTAGGTCCCATTTACACGATGAGAATTACTTGCTTGAGGCATACAATAAAATTGAAGCAACAAATGCTCTAAACACTGTTTAGATGGTAAAACTTTTATTAGGGTTCCGTACCAAAATGGTAAAAGGAAGGGTTTATAGTGCAACTCAGTCTGTCTGTCTGTTGATCTGTTCGTCTGTCACAGCTGGATATCTCGAGAACTACTAATGCTATAAACTTGAAATTTGGATTATTTTAGATGACGTTTGCCCAACTATTTTGCAATTAAGAAAGGATCTAATCTAATCTAACTAGCCTGTACTGTCCCACTGCAGGGCAAAGGCCTCCCTCTCCCTTTTCCACACAATTCTGTCTTTTGCTAGTGCTGGCCAGTCCTTACGGTAGGAGTCAAGCTCGTCCCGCCATCTTCGTCTTGGCCTGCCGCGATGGCGTCGTGCGTTTAGTGGGACCCAATCGGTGGTTCTCTTAGCCCAATTGTCATCTGACATGCGGCAAACATGTCCGGCCCAGTCCCACTTAAGCTTAGCGGCTTTTTGGGTAACGTCGGTTATCTTAGTTTTGGCGCGCAGTATTATGTTCCTTATACGGTCAGAAATTCGAACCCCCAGGATACTGCGCTCCATGGCTCGCTGGCAAACCTCGAGTTTGGACCTCTGCCGAAGTGTCAAAGACCAGGTTTGAGCACCATATGTGAGAATGGGGAGAATACACATGTCCATAATTCTCCTTTTGAGACATAGCGGTAGATCTCCTTTTAGAAGATCTTTCATTGACCTCATTTATGTTCGTATAACTCGTCAAAATGTAGGGAACAGCTGATTTTTTTTTCGCGATTTCAGGTTTGGTCCCATAGTAAAAGTTGTTCATAATGATGAGTACAATGACCTCTTAAGAGGTTGCTGGTGTTTTACAAATAACCCTGTATATAGTCTTGGACATATGCAATCTCCTCACCCCCAATATATAGCCTCCTTTTGATGCTGTTAGTCATGAGTTTGGTCTTTGACATGTTCATCCTAAGCCCAATCTCGAGGCTTGCTTTGTTCAAGTCTTCGAGCATGTTACCCAACTCTGCCGCTGATGAGGAAAAAAGTACGATGAGGAAAAAAGGACGAATTAAGAAAGAAATAAAAATATTTATTTTTTGCAACAGGGACTGAGAGGATGTTAAAAATTTGGAGTGGGGCTACTAGGGGGCATGTGTATCATATGAAAGAGCGCTGTTTGCACTTTCTCAAACATTTTTCTTTTTTTTTGGCCGCATAGTTTTCGACTTTGATGAACAATGTAAAAAAAAAATACCGTTCTGTTAACTCTGAAGTTTGAATAGAGAAAACTCGGAAATTATTCTATGAGATAGAAGTTTATGTAAAGATTACAGGAAAAATAAAACGATGTCTCTAAACAGCACACTTTCAGAAATCATCAAGCAAAAATTACATTAGTCCCACCACTATCAGTCAAGAGATGGCGCCGACCTAAAACTGCAATATTCAACACCGCAGTGTGAAAATTTAAAAACATGATGGTACGGAACCCTCGGTGCACGAGTCCAACTCGCTTTTGACCGGTTTTTATTGCTTCAACTTATGGTATGCCACAAGCAATTCAATCGCACTGTGTAAATCAGGCTTTAGTCTCGGTATTGTATAAAATGACACAACAGTAGGCAGAAGTCAATGTATAAAAAAGTAATTTAAAAAAATTAAACCGACTTCAAAAAGAAATTAACTCAAAATTATGAAATAACTTTAATTTCGGAAGTCGGTGTCTTGGGATCTGTACCTATTTTAGTTTTATGCCACCGACTTCCGAAATTAAAGTTATTTCATAATTTTGAGTTAATTTCTTTTTGAAGTCGGTTTAATTTTTTTAAATTACTTTTTATTTCGTAATTTTTAGTTTTTGCACTAGTATTTGACCAAGGTTTTGAGATGTTTTCCCTTTGACACTACACCCGTAGCTCTTATCAATAAGCCAGGCCGTCACACTTACACGTATTAGTCCATATCTTGAAAATTACTGAATCGATCTTGATGAAACTTGCACTGTACCCTAAGTTGAAGAAAATGTAAGCCAATAAAAAAAAAATGGTCACGATCCGATTAATAGTTCCGGAGATATGCGTGGACAAACATACATACATACATACATACATACATGCATACATACATACAGTCACGAGCACTAATATGTCAACACTTGGCAACTTTCAATGTAGATTTTTTCGTGAAATAACGTATGCAACGTTGAAATACAACACTTTACAGAAACCTATGGGTTCGAAAATACTTTGTTCGTAATAACATAAAATTTCATTCAAAACTAAAGGAGAAAATCGTCTTTGAGTAAAGCCAAGTGTATACATACTTATGCTCGTGACTGTACATACATACATACATACATACGTCTATGAAATTTTGTATATTTGTTTGGAAGCCTTAATAGATCATCATATGTGAATATAATGCAATTCCAATAATATTACATACATACGTATCGAATTGATAACCTCCTTTTTTTTGAAGTCGGTAAAAATAAAGGCATATGCTTAGCATTCAAATTCACAGTAGGTAATTTGCATTCTACATAATACCTTGACTGTATACTAGTGCGTGTCGGACCAGGTTCCCTAGTTGTGATGAATGTTTATGCATGCATAATTGATTTATTCGACCGTATAAATAAGTTTGTAAAATTAAGTTTCGGAATTATTTGCAAAGCAGGAAAGTAAGTTAATAGAAATCCTAATTAATATTTATCACCGAGATTATATTTTGGCTCTGGCGATGGAAGTACTGCGTGAAAGTCCATTACGAAACCTTTCGTGAACAAAATAGACTGTCAAAGGTCCCGAAAGTTCGTTTCTTCCTTACTTAATTCTGCATACTCAACAAAATTCTCTAAACTACTGTTCTCAATATTATATTATGTCAATAAAATGATATTTTCATGCTGAAAAAAGGAGTTGAATATTTCTCTAAATTCTAAACAGTTTTCGAGCATCACGCTCTGCAAAGCTCCACTGGTGTCTGTCTGTTACCTCTTCACGCTTAAACCGCTGAACCGATTTCGATGAAATTTGGTATAGAGATAGTCGAGTCTCGGGAAAGGACATAGGATAGATTCCATAAAGAAAAAAAAAAAAACATGCTACTTTTTATCCCGAAATAACGCCGAAGTAGCAGGCAACTGCTAGTGTTTGATAAAAGTAGTTTTTTCGAAAATTTTCGCTTTTCCGGAACGTGTAGTTCGAGAATGGGTAGGAATTCTAAAAAGTGTGTAAGTTAAAAGTTGTAGAAAATTTTATTAAATAATTTTTCTCTACGACGCACCGTTTCAAAGATATTAGCGAAAAACTCAAAAGTGGGAACTTTTATCCCCCCCCCCCCCACTCCGGCTTACTCCTAGACGCGGGGGACTTTTATTATGTTTACTCCCTAAGCACCCTGAACAACTTTCTGAAGAAATCGCTTAGGGCCCAGCTCACGTACCTACTCTACAACTGCTTTGTTGAGTGGACTATAATATAAAATTTAAAAATAATTAAGTTAATTAGTCAATGACTTCCGAAGAAGCTAACATACTGCTCTCGGCTACTTTATCAATTTAAATTCTTACCTACTCCACATGCGATTTTTAAAAATTGTATTAGAGTTGAAAATAATCTTTCGCAAGCAACTTTATTCAATGATAACGTTAGCAGAGAACGCTAGTCCCTAGAAGGGCGAATCCAGCCTTCGACTCAGGGGGGGTTAATTAGTCGAGGTCCAGTCGGGACAGGTTCCAATTAATGGCGGACTAAGCATCTTGGGGGCCTGGGGCGGCAAAACAAAATGCCCCCGCAGTCTTCGACTTCC
The DNA here is from genome assembly GCA_963082905.1 of Oligia fasciuncula. Lineage (NCBI taxonomy): Eukaryota > Metazoa > Arthropoda > Insecta > Lepidoptera > Noctuidae > Oligia > Oligia fasciuncula. The sequence continues at coordinate 10,442,680 of OY720393.1, read as the reverse complement.
GGTGCCTTTGTGTCGCGCGCGATTTTATCGCATGTCGCGCCTGTTTGTAGGGGGGTTCCAGAATTGGTCTTTTAAGAGGAACCGGGACCACCTCTATGTGCTGATGGTGATCACCGGGGAGTTAATGTAGGAAATTCTGGTAACATTTTGCAAAATAAAAGCAAGGATAACGTGCGTAATTATACTCCAGCTACACCATGGGCCTAGCACCTGGCAGGATATTTTTTTCAGGGAGGTGCTTTTTCATCTCCTCAATATGCTATTTACGAATAGAGCCAGGCAAGCTCGGAAATTTTTAGCACGCCGTCTCCGGTTTATCAGTTAGTTTTCTATTGAACTTTGTTATAGGAGGTTTATTTTCTTTATTGCGTCATGTTTACCGCAAATAAACGTATTTTCTTTCTTTCTTTCTAATAGTCATACATAAATAGGAATTACTTTGTGCATGCAGAAACATAGGATAATGTAGGCAGTTATAGCGAGCGAAGCGAGCTCGAATTTTTTTTGCGCTCTACATTTATACATATTTTGCATACGTAACTCCAACTGCAAATTGCATCTTACTGAATATATTTTGACTATTTTTGACCGTGTTTAGTATTTGGTCAAAAACTGCTTAAGATTTGGGCCAGAAAGTTATTATCAACTTTACATTATGAAGCTGAATCCAAGTTTGAGAATTGACCAAAATATTTCTTCAAAGCTGTCTTTAGACCACCAACGTGTTTCTCCAATAGCCTTTTTAGTATTTCCGTCCTCTTTAGTTTGAATTACAGCTTGAGTAGTAGGTACCTATCTCATACTAAATTCAATACATGTGTTCTGGAGATTCTTTGGAAAGCCAGGGAGAAAACCTACCCGACCCGATATTAGAAGACTTTAAAACTGAATCAACTAAAGAAAACATATTCTTCCCGGTTCTCACATTGTACAATGACGATAACGTAAATTGAACTAGGTCCTCGAATTGACGGTAGAAGTCATTATTTTAATAGGTAGATGTATCACGTTTTTTTAAATAGCAAAAGAACGTCGATCGGCAATCGGCCACACCGGCCCATCAGGCATCCGGCCCATCGGGCCTTCGCCCGATTTGCCCGTATGGCCAATCCGGGCCCGATTTCAATGATGAATTGACTATAGAGTGGTTGTGTTCTGAATTTTAGAAGTGAAGCCGGTGGGAATCGGCTTATATGGATCCTTCGCCACTGGTTGGTGGCATCTCATCGGAAATTGAACTAAAATACCTAACTGCATTAGACTGCTTAAAAAGTGAGCTTGTTTTGGAAATTTTTTTAAACTTTTTAGACGACCCACTGACCTTAGATTAGATATTTTTTTCAAGTCAGTACTTATTGACTTTTAAAATCCGCCATTTTAATTTTATAAAAACCAACCTTTTATTTACCGACATAGCTTGCAGAGTAAGCAAACTGAAGTGGCAGTGGGCTGGCCATGTCTGTCGAAGCACCGATGGCCGGTGGAGCAGACGAGTCCAGGGGGTCTACTCCGAAGCGGTTAACCACTGTATCGGCCGAATGTTCGGTCATTTTCTGATTCGAATATTGTTGTCCTACTACGAATTAAAAAAAAAAAGGGTTAAGGGTTCTAAAAAGGTTCGGATTGGCACAGTTTGGTCGGGACCAATAGTCAATATAGGAAATTAATGGTCGTAGAAAATGACCTAACATTCGGCCGATACAGTGGTTAACCGCTTCGAAGTAGACCCCCTGGAGTGGAGACCGCGTATCGGCAAGCGTAGTGTGGGACGCCCCCCAGCTAGATGGACGGACGACCTAAAGAAGGTGGCTGGGGTAGACTGGATGCGGAAGGCGGAGGACAGGGTGCTGTGGCGCAGTCTGGAAGAGGCCTATGTCCAGCAGTGGACTGCGATAGGCTGAGTTGATTGATTGAACCTTTTATAAAACCAGACGAGTCGATACACAGCTCATGTATTAAAATCCATCCTGCGGTTCGCTTGCTTTGAGTATAAAGAATCTCAGATACAAAGATGCGCGTGAAAAACATAACCATCTTTGCTGTCGCGCAGTTGGGTAGGACGACGCCCAAATTACAACATTCGACAGCGAGGTACGCGCCACAGCAGCCTCCACCACAGACTTCGATCTCTGTCGCAAGAATGGCAAGCAATTAAGCATCAACACGGAACTGAGACGTAATTGTGCGCTTTTGATGCACTACTTCATACCTAGTCTACATAATACTGTTGCGCGCCACATTTAATGCCTGGTACATCACCATGTACCACACCATGTAACTAATGTCACCACATTATTTACCACTAGCGCCATCTAGTATCGAGTAGCAGAACTAGTAGAGTCAATTGGCGAAAAAATATGGGAGAAAACAGATCTTCGCTAGGTGCCCTAGTTTTTGAGATATAAGTGTGGCCCTGCTGGGGAGACTCTCCAGCTCGGCCACCTATAAACCCTTATATCTTTTGAACCAGTGACTGACAAATTCTGATGTCCGTGACTACCGGCCGGACCACCAACGCCAATCGCTTCCATATTTTGTAAATAATTAGTACTCAATTGGTACTAATTAGTACTCGAACCACAAAATTGGTACCTTAGTAGTTTTCGAGAAAATCGACTTTGAAGGTGGTCCGGCGGTAGTCACGCTCCTTTCAGCAGGACCACCATGAGCGCCGAAAAAGGGGGCACGCTACAGCTATTCTAAGTATACAAATAATTAGTACCCATAAATATGATTTATTTCGTAAAAAAAAACAGAACTCTAACATTTGTATTTACCGAGAATTCAACGATGATAACTTTCTCGCAATTGTTCAGCAGGACCACGATTTTGAATGTTGATTCCAAGTTAGAGTCGCTTTCCTCAAACCTACATAAAAAATTAGTACCCTACAAGATAAAATTAGAACCCAAAATTCAAAACTAGTACTCCAGTAGTTTACGAGATATACCATGCCATTGGTGGGGTGGCGGTAGTCACGGTGCCAAATTTTCATTTCAAGATTTCCCTATTAAAAACTCTGTGATTTCTTCCAAAATTTATACAAAAATTAGTACCCATAAAGAAGTTATAGCGACCAAAAATTCAGATTCCTAAGTGTTGTATTTAGCTTTCATTACTTTTCCATACTAAATCTCCGCGTATAACCCAAACAAATTAAGTTGTGCTTGTGAACAAGGGAATCGGCGCCATTACCATTGACAACTTAATTTGGTCGGGAGATATAAATGTGGCCCTGCTGGGGAGACTCTCCAGATCGGCCACCTATAAATCCTTATATCTTTTGAACCAGTGACCGAAAAATTCTGATATTTGGCGACAAATTTCGACTAATTTTTTGTGTTATCAAAATTAAAATCCCTGGTGGTGGCCCTGCCAGTCAAGGAGACGATATGAGCCACCAGATTGGATAAAGCGATACAAGCGAATACATCGAAAGCGATCTTCAAGTGCGACTTAGAGCGATCAGTAGGTAGTGCAATTGTGTTTTAGATATAATTAGTGTGTTTGAGTTGTTATTAAAGTGTAAAATTGTTTGGTTATTGAAGGGATATGGGAGAAAAAAGCACCCTTTACAGCAATAAAGTTTATTTATACTAAGACGCTGATTACATGATGTTAGCGGCGCGTACGCGGAACCGAACTAGACACATTCTACGGTAGGGGAATACCTACTTGAGTGCGAAAGCCGTATCATTGAATTTTGTTTCTTCGAAAACCTTTCAACGACATCTCTATACTGCGACGCCTTGTTAAATCGATGCCTTGTTACTGCGATATTTCGTTACATCGAAAAACTGTACTGCGAACGATTTTACTGCGTAAATATCATACTGCGAAGCCTTGTTCAATCGATGATGTCACGTTACGTTACTGTGATGTTAATTTAGAACTTGATGGCAAAAAACTAGACGCTGTTACGGAAACTGTATTTCTAGGAATTACTTTAGATTCAAAATTACAATGGGGCGCATACATTAGAGCTCTCTCAGGTAGATTAAGTTCAGCTGCATATGCAGTAAGAAAAATAAGGCAGTTGACAGATATAGCCACAGCTAGGTTAGTATACTTTGCTTATTTCCACAGCATTATGTCTTATGGTGTTCTGCTGTAGGGAATCGGCAGCTGACGTAGATTCAATTTTCATGTTACAAAAGAGGGCAATCCGCGCAATCTATCAAATGGGTCCTCGCGAGTCTCTTAGAAACAAATTCAAAGAAATTGATATACTAACTCTGCCTTCTCTTTATATTTTAGAAAGTATTTTGTATGTTCGCAAAAACTTAGGACTCTTCAAAATAAGAAGCGATTTCCACAATATAAATACACGTAGTAAAAATGAAATTGTGTTACCTAAATTTAGATTAACTAAAACTAGCAAGTCATTTCTTGTAAACGGCGTCCGTTTTTATAACAAGTTGCCAAAGTCGGTTACAGAACTTAGCGATGGAAAATTCAAAACCTTCATCAAACGTGTCCTTATCAAAAAAGCATATTATAAGATTAAAGACTATGTTGAAGACAAGGTAGTTTGGCAATAATTCCTTCTGCACATGTGGCTTCCCTGGCTACTCATTAACGGCTTAACTATTTAAATGTCTGTTAACTGCTCTCAAATTACGATGTTCATTTTTTATTTACTTTACTTTATTTACTTTTTTGACATAATCTCTTTATTACTTGACATTATATACAGAAAATTCAAATTTTTTCCATCTCTTTATTAGTGGTTGTAATGGGAATCATATCACTAGGTTTTATTAGGTTTTTATTTTTTATTTATCCTTTTGATAGATTCTTATTTTGTAAATGTGAGGACTTTGTAGGCCTTGTAGACTTTAGATCTGCAGACCATTTTTTATTTTATCAAGTACCTGATACTTGTTGACAGGCCTACGCTATCCGGGAATACCTACTGTAATTTGAAAATATTGTAAAAGCCAATTATTTAAAAAAAAAGAGTAACAGTGGAGTTTCTTGCCGGTTCTTCTCCATAGGAAACGACCATTTGGAACCGTGCACCTAACTTCTGACGTTTCATAAGTGCCCATGTAGGCTTATGTAGGCTATCGCATTAACAAGGCGTCGCAGTATAGAGATGTCGTTGAAAGGTTTTCGAAGAAACAAAATTCGATGATACGGCTTTCGCACTCAAGTAGGTATTCCGTGCAAGCCTAGGTCCTTCACGTCGGTACCAAAAGAACCGATCGTACCATTGAATAAAACTGGCGGCAAGGTTATCTACCTTGCTATAATACTACGAGCACTGCGAATGATGATCGCCTGACACTTCGTAGGGTTTACAGCTAAGCCAAATCTATCAGACCAGGTTTTTATGGCTATCAAGTCCTTATTTAATTTGTCGATAGCGTCAGGTAATTCATCAACCTTCCCTTCCTTTATAGTACAACTGCAAGTCATCTGCAATCTGCATACAGATGATACGCACACTGAAATTCGGAAGTTATAAGATTATTAAAAATTGAAAACAGATGAGGAAAAAGTATACCGCCTTGAGGAACGCCAGTTGCCAAATCACACCAGCTAGAAGAAGAATCTTTTTTTTTTTTTTTCTTTAATTTATTTATTTCAACAAAAGTTACATATACCTATGTATTTCACAAATCTTCTGCCAAACTGCAGGACAGTTTGTCGGCAGTGTTCTCGTGGACACAATAACATTGTAATTCTACAGCCCTATTCCTATTCTACTTGCCCGCCATCCCATCACGCGCGGCGAAAGCACGTGCCCCTAGCGTCCCGACCACCGCCGCAGTCCCCCCCCCCCCCGGTGGGAGACGAGCTACCCAGCGCGGGTGAGACACTACAGCCACAGTATAAAGATCATACAGTATTGGAACTCGGCCGTAACCTTGAAATAAATGCCTACAGCCGCGCGGTACGTAAACTGCTGCCCGCCTCCAGCATTTTAATTACATTTGCCTACTTTGTGTTTCCATTTAGTTTTGTTATTGTATTTTACTGTGTGTACATAAATATTAATAATAAAAACCACGTCTTTACTTTGAATTTTACAAACTAACAAAACAAAACACACATGCCCCGAGGTTTTAACACAAGCGTACCTACCGTATAATGATTCATGAACCGCCTATAACTACCTATTTCACTCGTGTCTATCACTTTCCTTTACTCTATTCACTTTATTTATTAATCCAGACATCTTTTTTTTCGGGAGATAAAAGGAAATACTTATCCATTAAAAAGACACACATTATGTACCTACCTACTAGTAAGTAAAATTATTTTATAGTCTTACCTTTCAGAGTTTCCAGGTAATCTAAAAAAAGTTATCTCTGGATGCGTTATTGACGAATTCATGCAACCAAAAACAGCACAATATATCCTACTCGTCATATTAAATATGTACTTCAATTTATTTTGCGCGGTTATTGTTAAAAAAAACAACACACCGTCCGTTCGTCACTGCGGCACAGTCGCGACTGTCTGCATGCCAAGCGCATGCCGAGGTCGAGGCGCGTAGTCATAGCTCGCGATTCGTCCGTTTGTATGAAGTCGAAATACTGTATATCTTTATACTGTGCTACAGCGGCCGCCCGACCGCCAGCAGCACGTCGCGCGCGCATGCTAGCATAGCCGACCCATTCTTGCATAATATAGTACATAATAACTAGTACACTTCACACGACGCACCCGCCCCGACACTCGCCCAACCCAGTCGTTAAAAATGAACTTTATCTCGATAGAATTAAGCTATACTTTCCATAAAGCAAATTAATGCAAATCTCCGGACAGGTACGCCAAGCGAAGCGACATCTTAACAATTTAGGTTCCAGTGCTAGGGACACAGACCCAAATAGTGCTTACGCAGGATATTTTTTAAGGCACTTTTAGATACTGTTTCAGTAGAAATTTCCTTAGGCAATTCGTTTAACCATGTTGGAACTAGCCATTGTCTCGTCCTTTGACCAAAATAATTCCTCACCTTAGGGACCGCGTAATTGTTTCTCTGTGTCGCTTTGCGGATTGGGCGGTTATACACTTTCTTTACTTTGTGCTCCTTTTTGTTGTGCTGTTCTAAAATTATAGCAGTCTTTACTTTTTTCTGTATGGGTAATATACTACAAATTCTAAATAATTTTTCGTACTCCTTATTAATACTATCTTTAGTTGCCCTGTTAACTAGTAATTTTAATAATCGAATTTGCAATAGCTTAATTTTATTTAAATGTACCGGAAATGTCAGTCCATAACCACCCAAACCGTAGTTTATTGTTGCCTCTGCAAGTGCATGGTAAAGAATATACAGTACCCGCCTACTAACTATATATTTTAAGTTATTAAGTTTCCCCAAAACAGAGCGCAGTCTGTTACATACAGTGTCTACGTGTGCGTCCCAAGTAAATCGTTCATCAATTAATAATCCTAGGTATTTGTATTTCGCCACACGCTCAATAGACTCACATTGGCAGTTTGCATTGCCATCATGAAGGCATTCGTACGAGTGGCCTTTTATCGAGATACAGGCACTTTTACCTATGCGGTTATACGGGGACGATATCAACATACACTTGGTTTTCTTTATATTAATAAGGATACCATTATCGTGCGCCCATTTGACCACTCTATCTAAGTCTTCTTGCATTGCCGATTGGATCAGTTCACAGTCCCGACCGCTGTATGTCAAGCATGTATCGTCTGCATACATGTATGCATTACAATTTTTAATGACATTGACCATACTGTTGACGTGCATGATGTAACCTATCGGTCCATAAACTGACCCGGTCGGCACTCCGTAATCGACTTTACCGAGTTTACTGTCTACTCCCTTAACCCTAACTTTTAGATACCTATTGTCTAGATACTGCCTGAACCACCCTTTTATGGGGCCCCGTATCCCACACTCGTCCATAGCCTGCAGCAGGCCCTCGTGTTCCAAAGTATCAAACGCTTTTTTAAAATCAATAAAGGTCAATAGAACCACCTCTTTTGTATTCAATGAAGCGTTTATGTCATCTGTAAACTTACTTAATGCCGTTGCTGTGCTTCTATTTGGCCTAAACCCGTGCTGAATATCTGTTATTATATTATTAGTTTCTAAAAACTTTGTGATTTGTCCTATAATTACTTTTTCAAAAAATTTATTAATTACACTCAATATCGCGATGGGCCTATAATTTGTGTACTCTTTGTATTTCCCCCCCTTGAAAATTGGTCTAATAGTTGAGGTTTTTAACTCATTAGGGTATAGTTGTCGTTCTATACACTTATTAATGAAATGTGCGAGAACCTGGCTGATAGGGAACTTAATAGTTTTTAAATCCTGTACTCGAATGCCATCAGAGCCTGGGGACTTGCCACAGCTTAACTTATCTATTATTAAACATATATCTCTAGGGCAGGCCTTTTTAAATCTAAAACTAACATCACTTTCTTTTACATATTCACATCTTTCATAAAACAAATGGTTACATAAATGCTTCTGTTTTAGCAAACCAATTTGCATTACATACGCTTTCCAGTTTGTCGTCACTGCTTACAAAATACTTTTGAATCACGTCATCAACACTTAACTTTTTTCTACCAAGCCACTTGTTCGCACACTCCCACACTTTTCTCATATCTCCGTTACAGTTCTTCAACTCTTGGCGCATGTGTGCATTTCTAGCAACATTTACAGCTTTATTTCGATATTTTGTGTACTCTAATCTTAGTGACATATTTTTAGGACTTACTTTCCATTTTCTAAACAATGCGTCTTTAGTTTCTAATATTTTTTGCAATTTTTTATCAATCCAGATGTTAGATTCCCTCTGTTTAACTAGCTTTTTTGTTTCAGACGTACTGTAAATGTTGCTAAAAATATTACACATTTGCCTGTACAGCTCTAAAGGATCTTCAATACACATGAGATTAGTCCATTCTACCTTACATAACTTAGTTTTAACCGCTTCATTATTGAGTGTCATGCGATAACACGGAGGCATCAGCTGTTTATTTACTTCGATCGAGAGTCCCGTTAAGTAGTGATCGGACACAGTAGTTGTTAGTACGTAGGCATGAAGCTCGCCGGCCGGTCGCGCACTTCGCACAAAAATATGATCGATGCATGATGCCACTCGTCGCTCTGACAGTACCACCTCCCGCGTAACATCTTGAATGCAGCATTCCATGCCTAACTCACTGAGGGTGTTTAGGTATTCGTTGGCGCGTGAGTCGGTTTCACCTTGCAGTATGTTTACGTTGCAGTCTCCCAATAACACTAAATCATTTCCAATAGGTATATCTTGTATTAATTTCTTGAGTTCGTTTATGAAGTGTGATTTGTTCATTTGCGGGGGCCTGTAGGTAGTTATTATGTCAAGTTTTTTGTGTTTCGTGACAATTTGGCCATGTATTAATTCACAGCTTAGGTTATATTTCTTAATAATTTCAAACTCCATATTTTCATGTACATAGATAATTATACCCCCTCCCCTTCTTTCCGTTCTAGTTAAGTAATATGAACAGTAACCATTTATTTCATAATTATAAACTTCCTCCTCCTTTATATTTATTTCTGTTAGACATATTAGTCCAATTTAGGTAAACAGTCCTTTATTAATACTATAAATTCATTAAAATGCTTCCTTAACGAACAGATATTCATATGTATGATGTTTAATTTATTTTCAGTATGTGTTACATAATTTATCCAATGTTTTGCGGAATCATATTTTGAGTATGCAATATCTTGTAAATCTTCAGAGTTCATATTTGTACTTAGAAACTATAAATAAGTAAATTCTATTCTACAGTGAGTTCTGTTTATGTATTTACTCTCCGTTTTCGCTAGTAATAGATATGTATTTATTTATGTCGCTTTCACAGCTGATATTATATACTTTCTTCTCATCCTCACTCTTTTTAATTAAAATTTTTCCATCTTGAATCCATATAAACTTGAACTCATCCTTTAGTTTTTGCTTCGTTATCCAGAGTAATTGGCGCATATGGCGTGTAAGATTTTCATTAATATAGATGCGGGTATCATCGTTGTTGTTGTAAATGGAGTGGTTCGTCAGCTGTTGTTTCCTGCTTTTTAGCCATTGATTGCGCGTTTCCGCGTTACACATTTTTACAATAACTGGCCTGCCACTTCCCTCACCTCTGACTCTCCATACCTTTTCTATGCCATCTACCCTCAATTTCAATTCTTTTGCAATCTTCTCTACTACCTCTTTAACGTTTTCGCCCTCATGTTTACGTACATTAATTAACTCAACATTGAATTTTAATTCCTTCTGCTCCAGCCATCCTATACGTTCCTCAAGTGACTTGTTATATTTTTCTAGAAATATACCCCGTTGTATCAGGTCCTTCATCCTATTTTCATTTTTATAGTTTGAATCAATTAGTTTTAAGTGCGCCTGATCTAATTCCTTGTGTTTACCTTCTAAGTTCTTGATAACATTATCCGTGTCACAGCTCTTTGTTTTTATTTCCATTACCTCCTTTTTAATTTCCGTAATGTCGCACTGAATAGCAGCGTATTTCTCATCCTGCTGCTGCTTCACGGTGGTCAACAACGTGTGCATGACCTTCATTTCTTCACGAAGTGCGTTAAGTGTTTCGTTCAGTGCACCTGTTGAACAGCAAGTCTCCAGCATGAACGGACTGCTGACGTTCCTGAAGTTAAGAGGAAAACCATTCCAGTGCTTCGGGAGAGACCATAATATATGACAGAATGGCTAACAGGATGTCATGACTGACAGAAATGAAGGCATTTGAGAAATCAACTAACACTAGCGCAGTAACACGGTGTCTTCCAGTCCTGCCCTTATATCGCCAGTCACTTTTAAGGAGTGCGGAAACAGTGCTGTGGCCAGGCCTAAACCCAGATTGGTGAGGACTAATAATTGAGTTACAATTAGGGCTTGTAAATATTCGAAGTTTTTAGATATTCGAATATTAGCTTTTTCCTTTGAAACCAAGTTGAAACCTTGAAGGGACAACTTGCTTATACAATTAATACACAAGTTTGAGTAGAGTATTTTTATTATATAAAATTGAATCACCTATAAGCAACATACTTTGACATTATAATGAAAAAAAAAAAACAAATCAAAAATATTAAGGGGGAAGCGCTAAGGTAGCCTGCGAAATTAAAATTTTCTTACGTTTTTTGCAATATGCTGGTCAGTATTAAGTTGTACATTGATTTAAATATGATTCGTGGTCGTAACAAATATGTATTTACAGAATTACAATAATTACAGTCAATTTGTTCGACGACACTACTTTTCACCTCGCTGCTTCCCTACGTCTAGGCACTCCTTGCTGTTCTCCCCATCGCTGTCACTGTGGCAAAGATGTCTACAGCCTCGGACACCACGGCCTGTCTTGCAGCCGAAGTGCAGGTCGCTCAGCGCGGCACGCTTAGCGCGAACATTAATGACATCATCCGAAGAGCTCTTGTCACCGTCGGCGTTCCAGCTGTATTAGAACCCAATGGCTTGGCACGCGACGATGGCAAGAGACCGGACGGTATGTCTTTATTTCCATGGAAGGTGGGTAGGCCTTTAGTGTGGGACGCTACGTGTGTTGATACTCTTGCGCCATCCCATCTTCCCGGCTCGGCATGCTGTGCTGGCGCTGCTGCTGTGGCTACGGAAAACCTCAAGCGGCGAAAATATAATAACCTCATCGGAAACTATATTTTCGAGCCGTTTGGGGTTGAAACTCTCGGGCCGTGGGGTCCGAGTGCTCATGGTCTTTTTAAAGACATTTCGAAACGGCTGGTTGACAATTCCCGTGACCCAAGGGCTAACTTTTATCTTGGCCAGAGGCTAAGCATCGCCATACAACGTGGTAATGCCGCCATTCTCTTGGGTACATTACCAGTCGACAGCGATGCGGATGAATTTTTCGACGCTACTTTTTAGTTTCTGTATAGTTTTAGTCAAGTTAGGATTTAATTTTGTTATTTTTAGTTTGTATAGCCAAAAATATCTATACTATCTATACTAATATTATAAAGCTGCAGAGTTTGTTTGTTTGTTTGTTTGTTTGTTTGTTTGAACGCGCTAATCTCTGGAACTACTGGTCCGATTTGAATGATTATTTTAGTGTTGGGTAGTCCATTTATCGAGGAAGGCTATAGGCTATATTTTTTTTCTTCAAAATTAGGGATCCGTAATAAAATTGCTATTTTGTAACACAAGGTGTAAAATCGAAAACCTATTTTTGCGTGCGCTGCAAAAACTATTGACAATAGAACAAAATAATGTACTACGGGTTTGTAGAGCCCATTAAGACCTACAAAAAAGTCCGCGTGAACATATATCTAGCTATCATGGTTTAATCACAATAACCGATTTTGTGTTCAAAATAATTATTAAATCGTCTGAAGAAAAAAAAACTACGTTAAATATGTATCATAATATTAATCTTTATCGAAATTAAGCATTATGTTATCAAGAGTATTTATGAAGAAGTAAAATACTTTTTGTTTCATCTCAATCGGATATTTCGTTTAAAAGTTATCACGTGTGGAGTTGGTACCTATTAAGGAGTTATGGGCCATAGAGTTTTTTATCTATACTAAGGCTGAAGAGTTTGTTTGTTTGAACGCGATAATCTCTTTAACTACCGGTCAGATTTGAATTCTTTTTGCATTTGATAGCCCAATTCTTGAGGAAGGCTATAGGCTATTTAACATCACGCTATGACCCTTAGGAGCCGAGCAAAAAGAAAAAAACTCAGAGTGAACGGTAAGCGAATACGAAGTGTTGCGACGCGACGGGGTGGGGGTACAAGAAATTTCACGCGGACGAAGTCGCGGGCAGAAGCTAGTCAGTAATACAACTTGTTAAGTTAGTATAATCCCCAAATGTCAAGATTTCATGAAATAGTCATTCTTGGGATTACATGGTCTTAGAGAGTTGTGTTAATGACTTTATTGATAATAATTCTGTAAATACATATTTGTTACGGCTGCGAAACCTCGGAGTGGCGGCGCAGGCACTGTGTGTGTACGTGTAAAGCGCGGTCTGTAGGTAACAACTTGTAAGACAGACGTAGTTCGTATTTTCAAACTGAACTAAAAATTATTCGAATATTCGAATTTAACATCAGTCAATATTCAAATAGCAAAAATGATCGAATATTCGCATTATTCGAATTACAAGCCCTAGTTACAATGAACAAAGTTGGAGAATTGTTTGTGGACACAGGCCTCTCGAGCACTTTGGATGGAAGGGAAGAATAGAAATTGGACGGAAATCGGTAGGAAGAGAGGGATTGGATACCTTAGGTAGTGGACGAACATAGGCTTTGCGCCACAGGGAAGGGAATACTCCAGAGTACAAGGAAAAGAAAAGTTTAGTTTTGATTCTGAATGTTTTTACATCTGTATTTTATTGACGTGCAAGTGCATCCTGTTGCACCCCGCTTCCGGCGCCCATGTTATTATGGATAAGCCGGCGGGGTAATTGCGTAACGCCAGTCACGTTCATTGCGATTTTAACCTATGTTGTTGAACAGAACAGTTGTCAAAATTAAAGGTAGGTATTGCGATCGATTGCCATTTTGTGTACCTACTTATCACAGTTACCCCGCTGGGTGATAAGTTTTGACTGCCCCGTGGACATAGACTGTATAATCTATGCCGTGGACAGCCTCATTAGGTAGGTACTCTGAATTGCACACGTAGCGATTCATTCAGTTGTCTGCAAAGACTACAATATGATGCTGTATAAAACTCGCTGGCGCACTATGTGTCAAAAGGCCGTCCTAGTCGGACAATATTATAGTTAGCTCTAAAGGCGGTATCTATAGATGATTTGTCTAAATATAGCAAAAATAGAAATAATTACATTTTCAACACACTTGCTCGTAAAGTGGCTCTTATTGAACCGCTTTAAGGTCCATAATGGAGTGTATTACGAACGCGTGCTTTTTCTTTACTTTAATCCACATGTGCTGTAATACCACAGATAACAGTAACTATTTACTAGTCGGATCGGAGAGGCGCGCTTTTTTAATCTCATCAAACCCTGCGTTCCGAATTGGGAAATAATCGATGTGTTCCGAATTGGGAAATAACCGAATTAGCGTGAGCGCGATAACGATAACGATGTCCCGTGAATCGTCATAGATGACGTCATGACATTCGCCATCTTGCGATAATGCCGACCATGCCCTAGAATAATATCACCGTGAGCGCTGTCAAAAATTACAGTGTGTGTATGAGGTTGTGTTTGTGTCAGTGTGTGTTTTGTTTTGAGTTGCATCATCTTTAGATTAAACTAACGTGGCATTTTTGAAATTGTTGAAGAAGAAATGTGGTGTTTATACAAAGAAATACTGTAATATCTTTTTTACATTGTGTAAGCACTGTCATGTGAGCGCGTTCACGAGTGTTCCGAATTGTTGCCAGCTCTCAGCAGTCATAATCGTAATATCTAAATCGGAACGCATGTGAGATGATGCATGGACGTAATATTACGTCCATGGAGATGATGTGAGCGCTGTGATGTGAGCGATTATAGCTAATTCGGAAAGCGCCCAAAGAGACTTCATGCCAAAAGAAAAAATCCGCGGGCTATAATTCAATATTTTTTTAAATAGTCTGTATTGTCCTTGGTCGCAAAATGAACTCGCAGGGGACCGCAGACAATTTAAGGTGAATGCGCAGTGGTAGACCGCGAAATTCTTAAGTTTTTTGCAATTTTCAGGTCGGTGTCAGGTTGTATCTTGATCAAAATATGATTTGCGGCTATAACAGGTACCTCTTTACAGGATTATAATCATTAGAAACATTAATACATCTTTCTAAGTTAGATTTGTTCCTTATGAAAAAATCTCTTAAGGAAAAGTTCTTAAGGAACAAAATTCTAATGACATGAAATACATATACATTATAGGTAGTCGCGAATCATATTTGATCAAGATACAACCTGATATATAATAAGGTGAATACCTTAAATTGACCGGGGTTCCTTCCGAAACCAAACGGAAAAGACCCTGACTGGCGTTCTATTATTGCGGATTCTCACTGAACGAATGTATATTTCTCTATGCCAATTTATAGTACTTTCTAATTCCATAAATAAAACTACAATTTGACGTACAACACTACAATCAGTCTAAACATTAGCTAGTTTGTGTTTATTATATTTTTTCTATAGGCTGTTTAGCGGTTTTGTCTGTGCCATAGATTAATGTATTTAAAATGAGTCAATGTTGCGCGCGCATCGCTAGTGCTGGCTAGCACGGCGCGCAGGAAAACAAAACCAGCGCGCCATTTTCCATACAAGTTAATATTTAACAATACAAGTCTGTTTTTTTTCCTCGCAAGTGTGTTGAAAAATGTCGTATGAAACGCGTGTGCATTAATCAATATACACTCGGCTTTCTTATCGCTCTCGCCTGCGGCTCGCGCGAATAATATCGCCTCGTGCATAATGATCAACTTAGCACACATGTATCATAATGTACTATTATTTTTGGTACATTTAACGCTATAATAAAATTGTTGACAAATTCGGGAAATGTTCATTTTAATATTTCTTGTCGACTCCTCTGTTACGTCGCGTCGTAAGTTTCGTATTTCTTAGAAATATATTCAAATATACGCGTATTTTTTTCATTTTTTGGATATTTTATCCATTGTTCGTAGAACTCCCTTCTAGATATAAATATTACGATTTCTGAAAAAAAATATTTTGACGTCAGCTTAACTTAAAATATTGAGAAGGTTCCGCACCAGTCCGCACTTTCTAATTTACTTTGAGCAATACTATACAAGCAGTCATGCTAGCGAAGGAGGTGGCGGGACGGCTCAGGGAGAGAGCCTCCCGTCCCAGCCGCCGCGGGAGACGCTCCGGGCGTCGGGAGCCGCGCGACTCCCGGCCACCGTAGGCGCGGGCCTGCGGGCGGAGAGTAATGGGTAGCTCACCGTCCGATTAGGACCAGGCCCGTGCCGGACGGCGCGTACGTGTTCCACGCGCGCCTCAAAGAGATGTCAGCATCAAGGAGGGGCCCCATAGGGCCGAAGCCTGCCGGGTCAGCGGGATTGTCCGAAAGGGTTACCGCTGGCCCGGAACATAAAGGGCTAAGGAAGGAACACGGGTGGGTTTTAGTCAGTAAGAGTCTGACACTCCCTTCCGCTCCACCCAGAGCGGGAGGGGTCATTTGATGATTTCCCATCCGCAAAAAAAAAAAAAAAGCAATACTATACAGCGTGTTACGGAAAAGGTATATCCATACAAACGGGTTGAAGAGTGTATCTGGTCCAGAATCTATGTACGGACGCCAGCAGGTCAACCTACCCGAAACTGTCAGATTTTCCCAATCAACCTTGAACCTTATGTTTTAGCAATAAAGTCGAAAATCTATTAAAGAAATCTGACAGATTGTAGTAACTTGATGTGCTGGCGTCTGTACAAAGTTTCAGCTCAAAAGCAATAACTTTGAAAATGCTTAATATTTTTTTTATTTCGATAGTTTATTAAATTGAAATCATAACAAACGTGTCACCGCACTACGAGGGTCATTAACATTATCCATTACGTGTCTGTGCGCCTAGCACACACGCACATCACGGCGCTGCAACGGCGGCGCCGGCGCCGCCCGCGGCGATCGGGGAATCCCGGGAGTTTTTAAAGTAACTTACATTTTAAAGGTGAGGTTCAATGTGCTGGCCTTGGCGTTGTACGCACAAAGCCGCACGCTCGTTCAGATTTCGCTGAACATTGCGGAGCATATCCGGCGTTACACTCCTGAAAGCGTTTTTAAATCGCACTTCCATTTCGTGCACGGTATCACACTCCACTGCGTACACATCATCATCTCATAGTATTCGCTATTACTGCGTGACGACATTTTCACGAAAATTTCTACAACGATCACTGATCTGCTAATCACAACTTCGCACCGATACAGACAGAGAGCGACTAAAAAGCACACGAAAAAAGTCGGATATAATATCCTATTATCCTAGTACTAAGGGTAACTGACCCCATTATTGCTTTCGATTTTTTTTTCCTTCATAATAAATTGACCGACTTACGACACGAAACACGTCATAAGAAGCATCTTTCATGCGTTAATACACGAAAATGATAAATGCATTTGAAAATTAACCGTAATTAAATGAACAATACTTACAAACATTGTAATTATTGTTCACTAAAGGTTTATTTTGAAATGAACAAGTAAGTTTTAGTTGCTAAACTTTGCTTACATGGATATTGGGGATAATCAGGAAATAAATAAAAGTTTTGAACATAAAACATAATTAAGCAAAATGCTGCTGTAAATCAAAATGAAAAAATAATTTAATAAAAAGCAGAAAACTGCCTCATTGACCCTAAACATCACTGTGTGGGTAACCTTTGTTATCCTACATGCTTGTAAAAGTACAGAAATTAGGGTTCAGTATTATTACTGTGAAAATTTCCGTTACTCATGAAGTCCTAGTACTTTAAATAACTTCTCTTGCATATGATGGAGACATTCGCTGATTACGGAAAATTTAAACACTTCCCGTTCAAACACGGCGCACGCGCCTATCATCGACGATCGGACAACGGGACAACTGTAAACAAAGTGACGTGTTTGGATACATTTAATAATTCAATTGTTTTTGATATTATTAGCGGTATGCGATGTCAGCGGTTGTTATGAAGTAACTACAGCCATAACACCTACATATTCAATTTAAAAATTTACTAAAAATAAAATTAAGTGCTGAACCCTCTGGCATTATTTGTACCAGGACACACATAAGTTACGTAAGAAAGTTTTCTAGGGTTCATTTTCAACTTAATCGAATATTTTTTTTTGTATTGAGTAGTTTTGTAGTTTCCTATTATTGCAGTTTTAACACACTTTTGACAGCCATTTATCTCAGTTAGTTACAGTGTCAAAAAAACAAAAAAAAGGATGATTATGCTAAACTTAAAGGAGATTTGCAGGAAAATTGTTATTATTGCTGACATAGAAAATTTATTGAACTTAGTTGGATAACTGATGATGACTGCATGTAGTCATTTAATTCATAGAAAATTTAGCTTTTAGGAGTGTTTTAGTTGATATTTAAAAGATTTTATGAAAGAAAAAAAAATACCTACTCATACTGTATTAATAATTACGTAGATACATACTAGGCAGCAAGTTTTTTACTAAAAAACAAGTAACTCATTTGTGTTCAAATGTGTAATATTTTGTGGAATAAAACTAACATGCGGAACCCATTTAGCAAATAGTACCAGGAGAAACAAATCTTTTACCGAGTTGTTCTTTTGTGTGTAGTTTATTGACACCGATCAGCTGACTTGGTCTAGTGATGTGTAGAATTCAATTGGAAGCATTTGGATTTTTAGTTAAATGTTTCTTAACTTTATAATTGTGTAGGTATAGGTATTAAAAATGTTGCCATGTAGTTCATTATCACCAAAAGAATCAGTGTGTTTGATATGTCCATACCCTTTACGTAACACACTGTATAAATGAGACTAATACATAAGTAAGTTTCAGCCATGGTACGGACGCCAGCAGGTCAACCTACCCGAAACTGTCAGATTTTCCCAATCAACCTTGAACCTTATGTTTTAGCAATAAAGTCGAAAATCTATTAAAGAAATCTGACAGATTGTAGTAACTTGATGTGCTGGCGTCTGTACAATAAAGTACATGTAGTTTATGGACCTAAAAACGCAAAGTTAGCATTAAAAATGTAATATCCATCACATCAGACTGCTATTTTTCGGCAACCGATAAGGTATTTGCAATGTGAATGAATAAAAATTGTAGTTCTTACCATCAACTTCACGATTCATCACTAAATTTATAACAATTATGAAATGAAATGAAATGATGATGAAATGATTGAAATGATGATGAAATGATTTTATTTTTTGTAAGTAGGTTTGTACAAACACTTTTACACGTCAGTCATGTTTTTTATAACTAGATGAAGTCGGCGTTTCCTATCTGACTTTCTGATTAATTTTATAAACACTTTGAAATAGCGACAGACCAAGTGCAGAAAAGTGAATGATTTCATTGTGAATTCCACCCGTGATGACACTTTAAAATTATTTATTAATTTATTGGAGGGTACTTGCACAAAATTACTATCGGAATCGTGACCTCGGTGTTGCCTGCTATCGCTTTTGCTAGTATTATCACAGTCTATACATCATACAGTCGTTCGACGAAGCCGTCTAGACAGGGCAATCGTGCCCCGCACGATTGCCCTGTCAGGGCCTGTCTGCCTGTGAGGGGCGAGACGCGGGAGGTGCGAGCCCGAACTGCATATTGCCACCGTGTTAGTAGTTCGGGACATAACTTTCAGGGTTGATGATTTCGACTTTTCGGTATTAATTTTATTATTGGGATACTATTTCCAAAAATGTAATGGTAGAATGGTACACATTTTATTTCATTTTTAATTTATTATGACAAATACAGAGATACGACATGTACATTTGAGTGCTTGCTTATTTGTTAAGTTTTTTTCTTCTAATTATTTTACTTATTATTTTTCTTTTCAGTTTATTTTTTTTTTACTTGACATTTCCATGGCTTTCGAGGACGCGATAGTGCAGTCAAAACAAAAATCCAAAATGGCGGCTGCAAAAATTTTCAAATTTTTCATCATGGGTGTCGTTTCCAAGAATTTCAAGGGTGCTGACAACGAATATGAGGTCATAATCAAAATTCAAGAGGGCGGCTGCGAAAATTTTCAAATTTTTCATCATGGGTGTCGTTTCCAAGGATTTCGAGGGTGCTGACAATGAATATGAGGTCATAATCAAAATTCAAGATGGCGGCTTTGAAAATTTTCAAATTTCATCATGGGTGTCGTTTCCAAGGATTTCAAGGGTGCTGACAACGAATATGAGGTCATAATCAAAATTCAAGATGGCGGCTGCGAAAATTTTCAAATTTCGTCATGGGTGTCGTTTCCAAAGATTTCGAGGGTGCTGACAGCGAATATGAGGTCAAAATCAAAAATCAAGATGGCGGCTGCGAAACAATGTAATTTTTCATCATAGATGTCGTTTGGCCTGTTGTTTGAAAATGGGACTGCGACACTATCTGATGTAGAAAAACGTATGTTAAGTAGAATAATTCCATTCGTAAAAATGGTCAAACTCAGCGGTCGTAGGTACCAGTCATCACTCCAGTTTCCTCATCAATCTAGGAAAAAAAATAATTTTCAAGTTTTACTTAATATTCCTCATTCCCTTTCAATATAGTGTACATTATTCTACTTGTCAAGCCCTTGCATTTGATACTTACCTATATTGAAGGAGTTGTGAAAAAAAAAATGTAATTCGCCATTTTGTGGTGGCGGCCATCTTAGATTTGAAATTTATCTTAGTGTATAGTATTCCACTAGTCAAGCCCTTTCATTTGATACCCATATTGAGTTGTGAAAAATTATGTAATCCGCCATTTTGTGGTGGGGGCCATCTTGAACCGATTTTCATCAAACATAGCTAAGAACACTTCCGACTAATTCACCATATCGGTTCAAAATCGGTTCATCCGTTCGGGAGCTACAGTGCCACAGACAGACACACAACGCACAGACACGTCAAACTTGTAACACCCCGTCGTTTTTGCGTGGGGGGTTAAAAAGACGATATTTTGATAATTGTTAATTATTGTTTATGATAATAGTAATGTTGATGACGATGTTGATCTCAAATAAATAAATTAATATTGTTTACTTGAGACAAGTGACAACCCTAGCTGTCGCGATAATGTCTAGACGTTGTCGGCATTTACCACGAGATCAAAGGCGTCGACCTACTGTATGGTTTTTATACTGTGGTATTATTATAGAATGGCAGTAACCCTTTCTGTCCTAGATCGGCCTTTTGACACATAGTGTGGCGATTCAAAATAATCACGCCCACACAGATTTGTACAGCCGATTTGTCGTCGTAAAATCTGTGTGTGGACATGAGATTTTGAAGCTTCCAACGAGTCACCGGCGCGGCGCACAGTGGATCGAAATTGCTATATGAGCAAATAATAAATTTAATCAAAATTGTCTTTTTTCTTGGAAAGTAGTCACAAAGAGTGAAATTTTTTTTCCTTTAAATTTATTTTTTGCTATAATTTTGAAAATATATTTTTTGTACTTTTTTCGATAAATATATGATTTTAAATGATTAATATTTCTTAGTTTATAAGTATTTTAATGTAACACAATAATTTTATCTATGATATTATTAAAAAAAGTACAGACGCCAGCAGGTCAACCTACCCGAAACTGTCAGATTTTCCCAATCAACCTTGAACCTTATGCTTTAGCAATAAAGTCGAAAATCTATTAAAGAAATCTGACAGATTGTAGTAACTTGATGTGCTGGCGTCCGTACCTTTTACTTACTTTTTTTTTTCATTTTGCTGAACCTCAACCTTCAACTCTTGAATGGGCAACTATGGGCGCGTGCTGATAGCGTAGAATTATAGCCAACAAGCCAAAGAACAAGAATAAAGTAGTTTCAAAGCAGGACCTGTCAAGACTTGGCCAAATTTTAACAGTTTGTTTCGTTCCATACAACAAAAATTTAAAATATTTTTTTCCGGGCAAACTACCAGTTTTAAAGAAAAACGTTTCATAACAATTATTCATCAAAATGTCAGATCTTTCGATAGGTATTTTTTTTAAAAGGAATTTGTAAAAAAATCCCTATGTCCCTCATATAGCAGTTTCGACCCACTGTGCGGCGGCGGCTACTAATGTCGCTGTTTTGTATACATTAGGCATTGCCTAACTAGGTGGTGGACGTTAGGAGCCGTCTCCACGAGCGAGAGAATCGCGGCGATAGTCTCTCCGTGCCATTAAATTTTCGCGGCGGTGATATCGCCGTGTGGAGACACGTTCTAAGAGAGTGTATAGAAATGTGGCACGACGATAATATCGCCGCGATTCTCTAGTTCATGGAGACGGCCCCTTAGTGTAAAACCATTCGTCAAGTCATTCCCAAAGGTGATTTTCTTTGAAATAAAAACCATTATTAGTGGGACTCCATTTTATTACTTTTGTGCGATTTCTTGTGCAATTAGATAAGAAACAGTAGTAGTATTGTGATTGATTAAAAAAACGATGTTAGTTAAAAAAAAAACAGTGGCACTCCGGGAGTGTCGACAGAAGTGAAAACTTGAACAATTACGTGTATTTTTTAATCGTCTTATAAACAAAACACGCGCGGCGTCGGTTACGGTAACAGTGTCGCGAGTTCAATCGTTTTTTTTCCATCTCAAAAAATGCACAACGCGCCCAAAGAAGTTTTCACTTCTAAAATCTGGTTACTTACATAAAAAGTGAACATAAGTATATTAAGTATGTACAGACGCCAGCACATCAAGTTACTACAATCTGTCAGATTTTTTTAATAGATTTTCGACTTTATTGCTAAAACATAAGGTTCAAGGTTCATTGGGAAAATCTGACAGTTTCGGGTAGGTTGACCTGCTGGCGTCCGTACCTCGAATACTTGTTTATATTTATCATTACGTTAAAAACTACACATGCATGTTGAAAAAAAAAATCGTATAAAATATTTTTACGAAGTTAACTTTTTTTTTCAAACTACCGACAGAGGAACGTCACAGCGCCAGGTGCACAGTTAGTTGGACGGGTTGTAGGCTCCATTTGCATTGCGCATAATGGAATGGAAGCGAATTGTTTTGACCAATGTCAAGTTGATATAAACTTATAATTAAAACCTTTTTAACCTTTTCACCGCCACGCCATATCGGTATTCCTATGCCCTGTACGCCAAGCCCGAAAATCTTAATTAAATACCTACAAAAAAAATAGGGATTTCAACATTATATCGATACCCATTATTATTATTTTTCTGCGACCTGTTTTTTGTCGAGTATAGCCGTCGTTGGCGCACAGGGCACGCTTGCTCATGTCGGCTATAGCCGACATTGGCGTTCAAAAGGTTAATGGTCTGGCCATTTATGAATTATACATTTTAAAACCATAATCCTCCTTTTTGCTTCGCCGTAGTCAGGTAAAAAAAACACTTATTTCGTCGTAAAGAAGATAGAAATTCTGCGATTGACATTATAACCAAATAATGCTGAGTAGTAAAGCAGATTCTTTTAACTTTTCTTGGGTAGATTTTGTGTATGTTGATGATGTTATAAACCTTCCTGTAACTGTTGTTTACATAGCAGGTAGTGTGTAGTGATATACGAATTTGTGTGGTGTGGTACTATATGTAAAAAGGGAAAAAAAAAACAACCAATTTCTATGTTATTATTTTCACTTTTTTGAACGTTTTTCTTTTTAGTTCTTACTGTCAACTATTCCCGCAGCTACAAATCCATCGTGAATTGCAAACTAACGCTTTCGTTCCATTCCGTTCCTCGGCAATGTAAATTGATCCATAGGCTCATATTTCTAATCAAAAAAGAAATTATAAAATATATTATGTATCAAAATATAACGTTCAAGATATTAATGTGGGTGCAAAAGACTAGTTATTAATAAATCTAATTATGTAGAAATATGTTTTATATTTAATTAAAATAAAATATAATTTAATGTATT
The DNA here is from genome assembly GCA_963082905.1 of Oligia fasciuncula. Classification (NCBI taxonomy): domain Eukaryota; kingdom Metazoa; phylum Arthropoda; class Insecta; order Lepidoptera; family Noctuidae; genus Oligia; species Oligia fasciuncula. The sequence goes on along the minus strand of OY720393.1, from coordinate 10,419,120 downwards.
AGCAACAAAGATAAATAATTTGATAATTCGGAACACGAGTATTCGAATTGACTATAAAACAGTACTTAAATTAATATTTTACATAAACATGAATTTATTATGTAAGTAATTACATTAACCGTTTTGGTTATAGTGTGTGTTCATTAGTTATTGTTGTTAAGCCTCTAGTGATGATGAATTGATGATGTACAAATTCATAAAGACGAAAGTTTACAAAATTATTATGCATGGCTCTCCATCGGTTACCTATCATAAGTTCGAAAAATATTTGACCGAATTTCATTTCACCTATAAACTTTTCAAATATTTTCGTTTCGTTTTTAGGGTTCCGTAACCAAATGGCAAAAACGGAACCCTTATAGATTCGTCATGCATGTCTGTCTGTCTGTCGGTCCATATGTCACAGCCACTTTTTTCCGAAACTATAAGAACTATACTGTTGAAACTTGGTAAGTAGATGTATTCTGTGAACCGCATTAAGATTTTCACACAAAAATAGAAAAAAAAAACAATACATTTTATACTTAGAACTGAAACTCAAAATTTTTTATTCATTAAACCCATAGGTATCTATATATCGTATCTATGGATAGGTCTTCAAAAATTATATTGAAGTTTCTAATATAATTTTTTTCTAAACTGAATAGTTTGCGCGAGAGACACTTCCAAAGTGGTAAAATGTGTCCCCCCCCCTGTAACTTCTAAAATAAGAGAATGATAATACAAAAAAAAAAAAATTATGTACATTACCATGTAAACTTCCACCGAAAATTGGTTTGAACGAGATCTAGTAAGTAGTTTTTTTTTAATACGTCGTAAATCGTAAACAGCAATTTACCTTTCATTCATTTCAAATGTTACTTGCTGCTACGGAACCCTTCATGGGCGAGTCCGACTCGCACTTGGCCGCTTTTTTTACTTCATCGAAGTCACGTCTGCCACTGTATCAGTTGACCTGTTATCAATTCGATTCTTTTCGTTACGACGTTTAATTTGGTCGAAAAACTTTTTACCGAAGTTACACCTACCCGCAATAACATTTGTTCGAAGTATTATGTTTCCGAACATTCATTATACCACAGTTTTAATTACCATCTAGTAGTTTTACCAATTTTAATGTAGTCAAATATTTCAGTTGGTATAACATATTTTACGCAAAATAAAATAAGCCAAATATTTAGTATCGTTGGTTGGGCCCCTATTTCTGTCTGCCTATGATTTCAATTGGCCCTGTTCAATATGATAATTATGAGGTAAAGGTATTTCTTTTCTCATTCGATCGCTCATGGACCCCAAGGTCGACGGAGCCCCGCCAAGCGGGGCTCCTATTTCTGTGCAAAGGGTTTAAAGTAACCTAACAAAACTGAACCTCGAGGTGCTCTTCGCTCACTCTTGCATCCTACCTATAATATAATATATATATAAAAAGACGTCGGTCAATAGTTTTCGGTAAAATGAAATTCGAACAAACAAAATTCGGAAAAGTGATCAGTTCCCCTCTCCATCTCTTTACGGAGTACAACAAGTAGGTACCTACTTGCCAAGATAAATGTTGTTCTAATATTGTCACGAAATTACATTATGTACTAGCAGCGCCCCGCGGTTTCACCCGCGTAAGTTTCGATCCCGTAGGTATATCAGGATCTATACCAAATTTCATCTAAATCGGTTCAGCGTTCAAGCGTAAAGAGGTAACAGACAGACACACTTTCACATTAAATAATATTATAGTATGGATTGGATTATGTCAAAGTTCTTTTGAATGCCTTTTGTCTTTACGTTATGTAATAGATAATAAATATATTTTTTCTAGTTTTAGAATTTTCATTGAAGCCTTTTTAAACGAAAAGGATACTTAGCACTAATATTTATCTGTTAGTGGGTAAGTATAATACTGACGATTTATATCTGCTTTGCAACTATCACTAAGGCTGGCCGCATACGTTCGGTTTCCGGATCAGGAATTCAGATTCGGAAACCTGAATGCTTCATTTACATTCAAAATGTTCAACAAGGCGCACGGAACGGAACGGAAAAAAACCCCACGTTCGTTTCGGAATTCATTCTAATACAAAAAAACGGATGTTTGCGCTAGGCACACGGAATTCCCAATCTGAATTCTGATCCGGAAACCGAGCGTATGCGCCCAGCCTAAGGCCTGCTTGCACCACAAATCTTAAATGCGTTTAGCGCTAAACATATATAAATAAAACATCATTCTGTCTCTATCATTTTCAAACGATTATGAGGTGATGTTTTAAATTCGCGTGCTTAGCGATTTGTGGTGCAAGCGGTCCTAAACATTGTAAATACGTTAGTTAAGTACTCGATGTTATCATAATTATATGAAATTATACAATGCAAAAATAACGAAAAAACGAATAATAATATCATAATTTACCTGTTTAAGTGTTAAAAATAAATTCTTTTTTAATTTATGCCAAACCTAAGCAAAATTTCTAAAATAATACACATATTTAGGCACATGTTAATTAATTATTATGCTGTTAGCCCATATAACATCTTATTCTTTTGGTGCTATTGCAATAAATGTTACAATGTGCAATTTATATGACCATTAAAACTGTTTAAAGAGTCGGCAAATGTGGTCTATAGATCAATAGCGATATGTGTGTAAGGACACCTTAACCGTTCAGCAACAGGAAAAAATCTTTGGAGACTGTCCTAACTTTAATTTTTACACTTTGACCTGCGTTTACAAATTTTGAATAAAAAAATATTAAACTACCTACCTATTAAAAAACATGGGCAATTTACTCAAAAACTTTTTTTGATTTCGATCATGTTTCTAATATGCAAAACATAACTGGACCAAGCTAGTTTAGAGTACTAGCAATCTCACAAATGGTAAAAAAACTTTTCCTAAAAACAATATTCGTAGTGATCAATCAGCCTACCTATCTCCTAAAAATTATAACGTATTCTATTACATATGAAGAAAGAGAGCCATCTTGTGAATTTCTTAAATAAAAACTATTTTTGTTTTCAATAAACTTATTTTTGGGGTAATCAAAAATCAAAGGGTTTTAGATTGCGTCTATGAGGTGACTCATAGTGGTCAGTATCTTTACACTACGAAAACTGTCAACTACTTTCTGGATCTAATAAGGATGTTATGTTATGAAAAATGGTACAGTCAGACTGTACCATTTTCACAAAATCTGTGAATGCTGTTAGCAATTTCTTAAAAAGTTAAGGGTAGTCTCATAAGAACGTTTTCCTGTAGCTACAACGCGACGGTTAAAGACTTTGATGCCCTTTTGCTCAAGGTTATATTAGATGAAGTATCCCTACACAAATATCAAAACCGTATCGTTATTGGTCCATAGACCTCTTCCCATACAAATTTGCGTTTCCTTTTTAATTAAACGCAAACTCACGTTTATAGCTGGTCCAACTATAGATAGTTAACAGATCAATTCTAGTTAAATAATAACTTTCTAGTTTCTATGTCTAATTCTGGCACGTAATTTCCACATTTCAGTTTCTGAAATTATTACAAACTTGTTTTTACCGACTTCAAAAAAAAGGAGGTTATCAATTCGATACGTATGTATGTAATATTATTGGAATTGCATTATATTCACATATGATGATCTATAAGGGCTTCCAAACAAATATACAAAATTTCATAGACGTATGTATGTATGTATGTATGTATGTATGTATGTATGTTTGTCCACGCATATCTCCGGAACTATTAATCGGATCGTGACCATTCTTTTTTTTATTGGCTTACATTTTCTTCAACTTAGGGAACAGTGCAAGTTTCATCAAGATCGATTCAGTAATTTTCAAGATATGGACTAATACGTGTAAGTGTGACGGCCTGGCTTATTGATAAGAGCTACGGGTGTAGTGTCAAAGGGAAAACATCTCAAAACCTTGGTCAAATACTAGTGCAAAAACTAAAAATTACGAAATAAAAATTAATTTAAAAAAATTAAACCGACTTCAAAAAGAAATTAACTCAAAATTATGAAATAACTTTAATTTCGGAAGTCGGTGGCATAAAACTAAAATACAGATCCCAAGACACCGACTTCCGAAATTAAAGTTATTTCATAATTTTGAGTTAATTTCTTTTTGAAGTCGGTTTAATTTTTTTAAATTAATTTTTTTACAGTTCAATTTAGTTTAACATAAATCAAAAATATTCCTCCCTAAGATTTCAATTTGTATAAGTAATAAGTATGAAATAGTGGAATGTTTCAGTCTTACTTATAAGTACGGTCTTTATGCTATGCGTCATCGCCATAGCGTATTAATAATAGTATTAAGGCGCCTACAAACTATGCCGGTGGCACTGCCGCCCGGGGCTCACAATATTGATTGTGGCGGCAGCTAGTTAATCCTGGTGGTGGCACGGTCAGTGACGGCGGCAAGTGTTTTAGTAGCCTTTAAACGTTTAACGAAACATACCAAAATATGGTAAAATTTGGATAGAAAACAGCTTAAAATTATGTGTCAGAACTCGCAATAATATAATTCATCATTTAACTCTTTTTTCTTTGTCTTTCTCTTCTTTGCGGTCACTTGAATCGTCTTTTTTCTTAGATATTAATGTGTGCTTGGCTTTCTTAAATTGTTTTTTAACTTTGTCCTTCACTTTACTTTTTTTGGGCGTTGGTATAACTTCTACAGATTTCATAGATGAACTATTTGATTGATCACTATTTCTTTGCGCTGAAAAGAAAATAAAATAATTCCATTATAGATTAATATAAAAATAAAATTAATCAAAACATTTAAAGAGGGTGCTTATTTCTAAAGCTGGACATACATTTGTCATCGCCGAATCTGTTGACATCATCTGCAGAGCTTTTTACAACCGTTCGATTCGCTGTCGGGTTCGTTTAGGGACGACGCTACAAAATGGTAAATTTAATGATGGAAAATAGTATAAATACATAAGTTATGAATAGCTCTGCTGAATGCGTCTGGGATATTTTCCGAAATCTTTTGGCGGTTCGTACGATTCGACGTGGATTGGTGACTGAGGTTTCATAGGATTTCATATAAGAATGATACAATTCGGCTTGTTCGGCGAAGACAAATGTGCCTTACACCATTAAAAAAAAAGGCATTAATGATCAAAGGTATTACTAATTCCTGTTACAGTGATATCCGTTTTATTTACCTCTCTTGCTGGCGATGGAAGCGGCGATAGCAAGATCTTCTTGGCGTTCTCGGCGGCGCTCTGCATCAATTTGCTGTACCAACTCGTCACGCATGCGAACTATTTCTACAAGACGCAGTACCAACTTTTCCTCACGGGCCTGTAATTATAAACCAACATGTTAAGGTCGTCACATAATCGGCAAATCAGCAGATAACAAATTGAGAGGCAAGGAGCATATTTAGTGAGGATAAAGTAGGTATAAGCTATCCCAAACTATTCCTCAAGGACATTGGACAAAAACATATGGGGATTGGACCAAATGTCCATCACTAGCGAGACCTACCTCACTGAATAGTTTATTAAATAAGGAGTAACTTTTATTTATTAAAAAAATATTTGTCAATGAAAACTTATATTTGTTTTAATACATTATAGATTATCATTAGATTTGTTTAAACCAATGACACGAATTAATGTGGCTATAATAAATTTGAAAAATAAACCTACTAACTAGACGGATTTTAGAGTGTAGTCAGTTTGTCAGTTATAAATAACATTTAACAAATACCTCAATGTTTAATTGCCTATAAAATGAGGATGCTTTTCGGACAATAGGGCGAGATTAACCCCTGCCTCACGGGGTATTAAACCCCTGGGTGGAGGGCCACTAAAAACCTAAGCAACTTCCTAGTGAAATTTAAAATAAAAAGTTATAAATAGCAATTCTTAGAAAACGATGGACAAGAGATCAAATAGGTGGTAAATGGTAGCACACAGGTCACACTATTACGCCTTATCATGAATTCGTAGAATTACAACTTACTCCAAAAAAAAATGGGGGGGGGGTCTTCGGCGTCTTGTTATGTAAATTGAAACAGTATAAACTTCGCTGCACTTTTTGAGTATATTCCACTTGACTATTTGGGTATCACAATAGCTCAGAAATAATCATTGCTTACCTTATCAGCATCAATGCGGTTAACAGCGGGCCGTGATTGGATTATCCGAATTTCATGTTCAATGTCAGCTTGTTCTTGTTCTAACCGTTGTTGTCTTCGTCTGAAATGTTGTTCATGAATAACTATCGTGTTGCTGTGGTAATCTGGCAGATGAGCAACTGATAATAATGTGCATTAATCTACGTTGACAACCCAGTTGTAATTAGAATTAAAGAGTACTGCCAGCATTTAAATTAATTGCCTGGTCTGGCCTGGTCTGGTCTGGTCAAACATAAGGTCTATTCAAATGTATGTTTCCAAGTTAAACAAATATCAACTTTATTTTAGTGGTAATTAAGTTGATTTCAGGGTGACTAGCACTATTTAAAAATTAAAAAAAAAAATTTGATGTTGTAGTGTAAACTGAACTTTATTGTGTGGGCATTGCAGTATTTTTTCCAAATACTCATATTTGTTTACACGTTTGGCAAATAAATCGCGAACGGTGGTTAGGTACAATAGCTAAAGACAGCAATTTTCTAGCCAGTATTGTCCCACTGTTGGGCAAAGGCCGCCTTCTCCCCTTATTCGCACACTGTGTTTATGATGTCATGCTATTAAGTCAACGTTTTGTAAAAGACATCTTTGTTTTTTGGCAAGTTCATTGCTGTCCACCAATGGGAGAAACTGACTTGTTTCACCGGTAGTGGTGGTAGCACAGACAGTAAACAAGCACTGTTTTATTATAGCAAGTTGTATTTTTTTTATTATTTTGAGTAAACCTAAACGCCACTAGTGTTTTGATGTTCAAATCGTACCATTCATTTCATCATGACTTTCTCCTAATACATTATTTGCAATTTTTAAATGGTTGTACAGACTTCCACATAAAACTAAGAAGAAAAACAATGTACAGACGCCAGCACATCAAGTTAATACAATCTGTCAGATTTCTTTAATAGATTTTCGACTTTATTGCTAAAGCATAAGGTTCAAGGTTGATTGGGAAAATCTGACAGTTTCGGGTAGGTTGACCTGCTGGCGTCTGTACCTATCTAAGTAGTATATTTTCAAACCATTTAATGGACTGCTGGTGCTGATGTTACCACCTATGGCCCATTCGTTTCGCGTACACTGTCCAATTGACTACCATTATCATAGGCCGGTTTGATCGAGTTAAAATACTAGTTTCCACTCATAAACAATACAAGTGGTACTTACATGAACATCAATTCAGTTTGTTTTCTGAACAGGTCATTTTTCTCATTGACTAGTTCACACAGTTGAATGACTAAATCTTCGACTTCCTCTTGCGGTACCGTGTCAGCTTCATCGCCTGTAATAAATACGTCCATTACCCGTGGCTAAATAATAACAGCCGCACAGGTCGATCGATCAGGTTAAGCTACGCTTGCCGCGGTTGGTCTGTGGATGGGTGACCATCTTTACATACCGAGACCCCTCCGTGCCTCGGAAAGCACGTTAAGCCATTGGTCCCTGCTATCATTCGTCGATCTTTGACAGTCGTTACGGGTAGTCAGGAGTCCCGAAAGTCTGGCAACCAGTCCTATCACGGGGTATCGTACTACCCAGTAACTGGGTTGTGGAGGTCAGACAGGTAGTCGCTCCATGTAAAATAAGTATTCAGATGCATCCGGTTAGATTGGAAGCCGACCCCAACATAGTTGGGAAAAGGCTGGGCAGATGATGAGAGGATACATAAGAGATATAGGGTAGAGAAGTCAAACAAATAAAAACTGCACCTTGAGAGCAAAAGCTGTGAGTAAGACATTTGAATTTCTCTGAAAATTTACTGTGAACAGAAACCTCCCCTTTTTAATCAGGGTTCCGTAGCCAAATGGCAAGGGACGGACAGGACAAAATCATAAGGGTTTCGTTTTTACCATTTGGCTACAGAATTCTAAAACGTCTAATACATTTAGATTGAGAAGTAAGAATGGGTGCTCAAATAGAAATAAAATGTGCAGGCATATGTTTACCCTCACACTTGTCGCGAATCATTCGTTCGATAAGCACGCCCTGTCGCTCGAGGCCGAGCTGCTGTGTCTCCAGCAGGTCCAGCTGCACCTGCAAGGCTTCGGGCGACATCTGCAGCTTCACCTCGCGCCGCTCCGGGAGGGGCAGCCCCGGTGCAGGACCCTTTGCCTTCCGCCCGCCTGATGAACATCAAATATTTACTTAAGTTGTACTCATTATGCTGCTGATATGGGAAAATATTATAATTAATTATAAATTCATTATCCTGTGGCGTACTCGATCAATAACCAATTAATAAAAACATTATATTTGCCCATTGGAATCCGTTATAGACATTCAAAGTGTTCAGTTTTGAAATAATTTAGCTATTATATAAGTAAACTTTAAATTATGGTACTTTGTTATGTAAGTCAAAGACAATAATTTATGTAACCACGAGTTTGAACTCTACTGACGAGTTGAAAAGCTTGTATTATTTCCCACCTTCGGAATTGATGCTCTTCATGCCAGTAGTGTTGATACCTTTCTCCAAGGAGCCGCCGCCACCCGACACCGTCGACAGACTGTCAGGAGGGGTCGGCGCGGGCAGCCTCTTCTTAAGAGTTGGTGTGGACTTACCGATGGATTTCTATGGAAAAAAAACATCGACTAATTAATATGTTTTAAAAACGAAACTCTACGAAGACGGAACGGAACCGAATTCACGCTGTGAAACATTATAACTTTCGGACGGAAGTTATGTAAGTATATTAACCCTACATTCATAATGTTCTGCTTTATAAAAGCACATTAATAGGCAATATACATGTCGCAGCCAACTGGTTCAATTAGTCGTTAAGTTAACCGCCTGGCCTTTGTAACTTGTGCTCGACTCGCTTCGCTCTCTCAGCTCGCACGCGGTTGATCACAGTTCTAACCTAACCCATTTGGTCGGGGTGGCCTGGCTTACTTACTGCGACCAAATCAGTTCGCGCTTGATTGGTTACAGTTCCAACCTAAACTATAATTGAATATCATTCAGGCCGTTAGTTAAACGGCCGCCGTTTAGTTAAAAGGCTAGACGGTTAACTAAACGGCAACAGCAATTTTCATTGTCTCATTTTAGTTTATGAAACTGTTGCATAAAAGAACGGGGTTATTAAAACACTTTATAAGGGATGATTTATGCTAGACCGTGGCAGGAGCGAGCCGTGCCACCTACGAGGCGCGGATGAGGCACCGATCCAATACACAGTGTGGCGCCCGCACGGCCGAGCCTCATCCGGAATGCGGGCGGCGCGCGGAGTATGAACTGCTTCTTTTAAAACGTTCATGAAATTTGGATCCGTGGCTCGTCCGCGCCTCGTACGTAGCACTGGCACGGCTCGTGCGTGCTAAGCGCTAGCATAAATCATCCCTATGTTCTAATAACCCTAAAATAAAATTCCTTTAACTATAAATAAATAAAATATCCCATTTTCAACCCCTTACAGGTTGAATTTCCAAAAACCCTTCCTCAGTGCGTGCTTATATAATAAATGGAAGCCTTGTCCAAAATTTCAGATTGTTTGTCCCAGAAGTTTGGGCTGCGCACTGATGTTATCAGTCAGTTTTTTCTTTTATATACAGAGTGGAAAGATAAAGTGGGCTTCGGAGGGGAAGTACATACTTTATGTCCGTAAGGATTAAGGAGCCACATCAGATTTTTTAAATCTGATCTCACCATTATTTAGCAGCAATGTAGCTTATTTTGCAGCACGAATTCTAGATTTAGCAGCAAAATATATCACTAGTTATTTTAATGCAAAAGTGGCTCCTCAATCTAAATGTTTGAATTGAGGAGCCACCTGGAACTCGATAAGTAATAGATGAATATTTATGAAAATTTTGCATCATTTAGCAGCAATTTTGCATATTACCGTCTAAAAATTTAGGATCTGTAGCGCTAAAATAAAAGAAAATACAATACTTTTAATATGGCTCCTCAATCTAAACTCAAGAGGTGAATTTCTATTGGATGTGAGCGATCAATTAATATATTCGACATATTGATCATTTAGCAGGTGTTGTGTTTGTTTTTGCAGTATAGGAGTAAAATAGTAAAACAGAGTAAATTTTGTATATGAACGCATTTTCTTTGGCTCCTCAATCCTGACGTTCTAATTATATATGTTTGACTGTAGCCACCTGAGATCTCAACGGAATCTAAAGCCAGAGATACTAACATTTAGCAGAAATGTCTGCTAAACATATCTGCACAGTTCAGCAATGTATATATTTTGGATTCTGAAAAAACAATACTTAACTATTTTCTTGTAAATTCAGTGTGTAGAGGGTGACCATATTATACTCGTATTAATGAAACCAGGATAAGTAATTTAATAAATTTATATTTCCATAACAGATTATATCTATCGTACCTATTGGTTATTTAGCAATCAATTTCGCTATAAGTTATAGAATGAATGAATATTGGCTGATTAGTACTTATACGAATTTTAGAATCGTAATCATCGTAACAGAACGTTTCATCTTTCGGTGTAAGATAGTGACATTTGTAGTGGCCTATGCCAGTTTCGATAGTTGCAGGAATAAATTCTATAGCACCTACTTATTTATATGATTTATTCGAAAACATTACAAATTCTGGTATTATTATTAACAAATATTTTAGAACATTAAAGTGCTTCAATTTGGTCTATTTTAAGAATCGACCGTAGTACTTATGTATTTTAATTTGTAAACTTCGAACCCAAACATACTACATATTAAATAAATAAATGTAAAAAAAATAACAATAGTCGGCACAAATGTACTTACATTGAAAACAGGATATCAAATCCTTTTTTTAGCCGCGAATATCTTATTCAGCCTTGGGTTAATCATACAATTCGAAACATTCACACTCGTATCTCTTTCCCGCCATTAGAAAGTGAGAGAGACAAAGCAAAGACCAGCCCTTTCGAAGTTCCGATTTTGAATTCGACCTCAAAGACAAACACGTTCGGAATTTCGTACCAATTAAAGAAATTTTGCAAAAAGATAATTATGTCTTTTAATGTAATTTATTGAATTTTTAACTTATTGTTGTATTTAAACGAAAATAAGTATTTACTGCAAATAAAACTGATATTTAACCTGTAAATATTTATTTCTAGTTTCAATAATGTTACGTAATATATTTTGAATAATAAAATATCATGGGTGCTATTTCCGAACACGCCTTACAAAGGGCGCTTTCCGAATTAGCTATAATCGCTCACATTATCTCACATGCGTTCCGATTTAGATATTACGATTATGACAGCTGAGAGCTGTCAACAATTCGGAACGCCCGTGAACGCGCTCACAGTGCTTACTCAATGTAAAAACGATATTATTACAGTATGTCTTTGTATAAACACCACATTTCTTCTTCTTTGGTTAGGTGGCGACTATCAGCCAGAAGTACAATTTCGAAAAGGCCACGTTAGTTTAATTTTATGATAAGATGCAAATCAAAACAAAACACACACTGACACATCCTCACACACACACTGTCATTTTTGACAGCGCTCACGGTGATATTATTCTAGGGCATGGTCGGCGTTATCGCAAGATGGCGCATGTCATGACGTCATATATGACGATTCACGGGACGTCGTTATCGCGCTCACGCTAATTCGGTACGGGTTTAAGCACGCTCACATCGATTATTTCCCTATCTCGGAACGCAGGGAAAGTGTTCTCGGTGCTGAAGTGAAAAGTTATGTGTGTTACACACAAGTACTTTTTGATAGACTGAAAGTGTTACGAGAGCAAAGTTTTTTGCATCTCGTGCCTTTGAATCCCTCGCCACACTCAAGATTCAACTTTAGAATCACTCGCTACGCTCGTGATTCAATCTTGAACTCGCAGCAAAAAACGACTTTGCTCTCTTGTTGCACAAATAACTATTGTAGGTACCTACCCCCAAAATGTGGTCACCCTACACACTGAATTTACAAGAAAATAGTTAAGTATTGTTTTTTCAGAATCCAAAATATATACATTGCTGAACTGTGCAGATATATTTAGCAGACATTTCTGCTAAATGTTAGTATCTTTGACTTTAGATTCCGTTGAGATCTCAGGTGGCTACAGTCAAACATATATAATTAGAACGTCAGGATTGAGGAGCCAAAGAAAATGCGTTCATATACAAAATTTACTCTGTTTTACTATTTTACTCCTATACTGCAAAAACAAACACAACACCTGCTAAATGATCAATATGTCGAATATATTAATTGATCGCTCACATCCAATAGAAATTCATCTCTTGAGTTTAGATTGAGGAGCCATATTAAAAGTATTGTATTTTCTTTTATTTTAGCGCTACAGATCCTAAATTTTTAGACGGTAATATGCAAAATTGCTGCTAAATGATGCAAAATTTTCATAAATATTCATCTATTACTTATCGAGTTCCAGGTGGCTCCTCAATTCAAACATTTAGATTGAGGAGCCACTTTTGCATTAAAATAACTAGTGATATATTTTGCTGCTAAATCTAGAATTCGTGCTGCAAAATAAGCTACATTGCTGCTAAATAATGGTGAGATCAGATTTAAAAAATCTGATGTGGCTCCTCAATCCTTACGGACATCATACTTTACATATTATTGATGCTACCAATTTTTAATTGACTTCAATAAAGGAGGAGGTTCTCAATTTGGATGTTTATATATATATATTATGTATGTTCTGGCATAACTCCGCTGTTGCTGTCACTGATATTTACATAGCAAGTAGTGTCATATGAATTTGTGTACGGTAGGTACAACTAAAAAATGAAAAAAAAAATTCCAAAAAAAAAAAAAACAAACTTCCAAAAAAAAAAAAAAACCTACAAACAAAGTGAAAAATAACTTTAATTACGGAGGTCCGTGTCGTTGGTTCCGTTCCGTTCATTTTTCACTTTGTAGTTTTTTTTTGGGAGGTGGTTGTTCTTTTTGGAAAAAAGTTTTTATTAAATAAGTACTCAAAGAAAACATTAGATTTTTTAAAAAAAAGAAAGTAAAACTGCATCTTCTATATTTGTAGATGTACGAGAACACATGCTGCATTTTTTTTTGCTTTTTTGCATGCTGCTTTTTTTGCATGCATTTTTTTTTTGTTACATGCTGTTTATAATATAAATGAAACGCATACTTGGTCAGAGTTGATGGTAGAGTTGTACGAGCTAAAGGAGGATATGCTCGCGACGTCGTCCATGGAAGTAGAAGGGTGTTGGAGCCGCGGCGTCTCTGATATCGATATGACCGGCGGCGGCGGCGGCGCTTTTGCCTTTTTCCTTCGGGGCGTGCTTCCGGGGAGATTCGGAGTACTTGTTGCCATTGAAGATCTATACATTGAGCTAGAAACATATAATAGAATTTTAATGCGGATATAAACTGCCACTTGCTCACTTCAGATGTCGGTGCAATCCAACGTCCCAAAAATTTGACAGCTAGCTGTCACTATCCATACATTTTTTGTTTGTCTTTTACGCATAATACAATTAATTCTAACGGCACTAAAGCTGCTTTTTTACCTGTGGTAGACGCTTCCCTTTTCCTTATCTCGTCTTTTAATAGTGTTACACTTCAAGTCTCATACATATTTATCTTTGTTTAATTTGTGATCGATACAAAAGTAAACATAAACAAAACAAAGGCGATTTGTAGACGTTGAACAGTACTGCCATCTATGACGAACTTTCAGTTTTTAACCCCATTAGCACGTTAACCTTTTGAGCCAGCTGATATTAATAAATAAATAATTTCATAATTCTTACCTTTTGCTGTGTGTTTCTTCTTCGTCTGACGAGGGTTCTTCGCCATCGGACCAGAATGGATTTACCGCGATAAGCCTTTTTCTGTAATAGAAACAAATAATGGCGTAACTTATTTTATTTTGTAATAATCCACATTGTATGTTGTACAGTTGTTTTTCAAATCACACTAATATTATAAAGACGAAAGTTTGGGAGTGTGTTTGTTACTTCTTCACGCAAAAACTACTGAACGGATTTGGATGAAATTTGGCACACAGATAGTTTATAACCTCGATTAACACATAGATTACTTTTTATCATTTACTAGCTTCTGCCCGCGACTTCGTCCGCGTGAAATTTCTTGTACCCCCACCCCGTCGCGTCGCAACACTTCGTATTCGCTTACCGTTCACTCTGAGTTTTTTTCTTTTTGCTCGGCTCCTAAGGGTCATAGCGTGATGTTAAATAGCCTATAGCCTTCCTCAAGAATTGGGCTATCAAATGCAAAAAGAATTCAAATCTGACCGGTAGTTAAAGAGATTATCGCGTTCAAACAAACAAACTCTTCAGCTTTATTATTAGTATAGATAAAAAACTCTATGGCCCATAACTCCTTAATAGGTACCAACTCTTAACATCTTACACACGTGATAACTTTTAAACGAAATATCCGATTGAGATGAAACAAAAAGTATTTTACTTCTTCATAAATACTCTTGATAACATAATGCTTAATTTCGATAAAGATTAATATTACGATACATATTTAACGTAGTTTTTTTTTCTTCAGACGATTTAATAATTATTTTGAACACAAAATCGGTTATTGTGATTAAACCATGATAGCTAGATATATGTTCTCGCGGACTTTTTTGTAGGTCTTAATGGGCTCTACAAACCCGTAGTACATTATTTTGTTCTATTGTCAATAGTTTTTGCAGCGCACGCAAAAATAGGTTTTCGATTTTACACCTTGTGTTACAAAATAGCAATTTTATTACGGATCCCTAATTTTGAAGAAAAAAATATAGCCTATAGCCTTCCTCGATAAATGGACTACCCAACACTAAAATAATCATTCAAATCGGACCAGTAGTTCCAGAGATTAGCGCGTTCAAACAAACAAACAAACAAACTCTGCAGCTTTATAATATTAGTATAGATGGTGCTACTTGGGAAGAGATTAAAACTAAGGCAGAAATAGCACTAAATATTATTATGGACTGGTTCCACCAAAATCTACTGACATTAAACGTGGATAAATCGTGCTATATTCCTTTCTCAATCCGACGAAACACCAAGCCACCGCATAGCTTTGTTGTAACTGCTCACTCCTGCATGAACTCATCAACACCCTGTTCATGTCCTTCACTAGCAAGAAGGGACTGCGTTAAGTATCTAGGTCTTCAAATAGATGATGGCCTACGCTGGGACAAACAGCTAGAAATGATAACTAGCAGGACAATGCGTCTTATATATGTTTTTAAATCCCTTAGAGTATCGGCTGACACAGATACATTAAAAATGGTTTATTTTGCACTGTGTCAGTCGATTATCGGATATTGCATTACTGCATGGGGTGGTGCTATTAAAACTAATTTCCTGAGGGTAGAGCGAGCTCAAAGAGCCGTACTTAAAGTTATGTCTAAGAAACCGTTCTTATACCCAACCAAACAACTTTATGATGAATGCAAGGTATTAACAGTTAGACAGCTGTTCATCTTGCAATCTGTCCTCAGAACTCACAGAGCCATGCCAAGATCTAACCCAAAAAAACGCACAAATGTCCAATGTATCACATAAAACTACCTTTGCCCAGCGCCAATATTACGTCATAGGTACTTACATATATAAGAAACTACATAAAATACTGAACATACTTGATTTGAACAGACATACTCTAAAACAAAAAATTACTCAATGGCTACTGCAACAGGACTACCCCACCACGAAGAATCTTCTAGCATACATCTCATAAAAATACATTCACAAAATCCACGCACATATACACACACATACACGCACATACTCACCGCTGCACACGCACACACACCCCCACACATACACGAACTCTCACTCACATACACAGCACATTAATTAACCTACCTACACTTATTTCATAGAATAACTTTACCACATCGACGTTGCTTCACTTGTTACAGAATGTGAATTATTTAATGTACCCTTTCGGCTGAACCCTATCTCTTAAGACACAGGCTAGACCTAGTTTAAGGGATAGAGTCTATTCACTTGTGCTTATAGTGTGACAAATGTATTTTTAATCTACAATGTATACAGTGCAATGTGTTTCTTGTTTTATGAAATAAATATTTTTATTATATTATTATTTATTATTATTATCCCGATATTCCCACGGGGTCGAACAAGAACTTATGCGGGTGAAACCGCGGGGCGCAGCTAGTGCTACTATAAAAAAAAAACCGGCTGAAGGGTTCCGTACCTCTGTACAATTATTTTATTTTTTGTTGTTATAGCGGCAATAGAATTCACAGTGAAAACTTCAACTGTACCTATTACGTTTCATGAGATAAGTACAGTCCGCTGACAGACGGAAGGACGGACGGACGAACATCGGAAGCTTAGTGATATGGTCCCGTTGGCGTCCTTTGGGTACGGAACCCTAAAAAAGAACACAGTATTATGCAATCGCACATCACATATTATTATAATTACAGTAGAAACTCAACGACAGTCCCTGTTAAGTGCTTTTACCAACCCCGAAGTCGTGATTCTGATAATTGTGCTAATGCATTATAGGTATATTGTCGAGAAGAAGCAGCGCATGACTGCATCTAATTAACATTCAAATATTTATGTATGGAAAATCTACCCACTGCATGTTTATAACCGTATACGGCTACAATGTGAGCCGAACAACGAGGTAACGTTTGATATAATGTTAGTTGGTACTCCATACGCACTTATTGTTCTTTTGTTATATTGCGCACACTACGTGATCTACGTCAACTACGTCGACATAATATGTTGTACTCATGTGAGTACTTGAAACGTTGCGGAAAATATTACAAATCAATGTAATCGTTCGTAATGTAACATATTTTTATATATTCATGACGATTTATTTATTTACGATCTCCAATGTAGCACAATACATGACACACAATAATTGTTAAAATATTTAGAGAGAAATTGAAACAATGTTGGGTATAACTTCAAAAAAAGTTAATAAAAGTTTTCAAAGGACATTTAAAGTGCGCTTTTATGTATAATTTCTAAGGTGGCGATATTTATCGTGGACGTTCACGTTCACGTCACGACATCACAACAACACAGGGAAGTAAAATGTATGAAAACAAATGAAGACGGTTTTAAATTTCCGTCCACGATAACGTTATAAAGTGCATACTAACGATAATTATACTAACGTGCATGTTAACGATTTTATGGACGTGAGAGTTCACGATAATATCGTCATGTTAGAAATTATAAAAACGCACAATCTAAATGTATAGAATTCAAAGTCCTGACTGACTGACTGACTGATATATCAACGCACAGCCTAAACCGCTCTGGTCCTAGAGACATGAAATTTGGAGGGTGTGTTCTTTGTAGAGTAGGTATCCACTAAGAAAGGGTTTTTCGAAATTCCACCCCTAAGAGGGTGAAATTTCACGCGAACGAAGTCGCGGGCATAAGCTAGTATAACATATTGTAATTACTTATAACGTTTAGAGATACTTAAATAAATTAAATCTATGTAGGTATCAATATTTTTTATACAGGTTGGCAGGGACATCAACGCGCAGACTGTAACCTTGAATTCAGCACATGATATTAGAGTAGACATTTTTCATCGGTTAAAAAAAAACCAATGTTTCATAGAAAAGTACAATACCTACGCGGTCAAAATGCGTGGAACAGCATTTTTTTTAATAAGCGAAGGAATATTTCAACGCCAATCAATCAATCAATTCATAATCATGTAATGAATGCATGGTAACAGGTTCCGCGTCGTTGTCCCTGCCACTCTCTCTGTATTTTGATAGTGACTCGCAGATGTCTAAATTCGTAGTTTTATCTAACATGTTAATATATTGTTCGACTGCCCCGTTTTTCTCGTGGTCGTAAGCGCGACTGCTGAGCATGGGTTCGATTCCCGGGTTGGGTGAAATGTTATTGGGCTTTTCCATTGAGAATTTCTTAGTAACAGCCCGGAGTTTGGAAGTTGGCGGTGTTAAAAGCCCCGTCACTCGGAAAGTACGATAAGCCGTTGCCCCTGCGCCTGAACTGTCCGCCTCTCCGGTCACAGTAAAGATATGAACAGTACGGAAACTACGTACTAATTTTCGAAACGGCACACTCACACAGACGCGCGCATCTCCGGTACCCCTAGCGATAGTCGCGGTGCTCTCAGCCACGGGTGCCGCTTAGGGGTACCGTAGATGCGCGCGTCTGTGTGAGTGTGCCGTTTCGAACGTTAGTACGTAGTTTCCGTATTGTTCATATCTTTACTGTGCTCCGCTCCGGTAGTGTCGGATTGCCGTCCCATCGGACAATGAGAGTGAGTGAAGAGGGACTGCACCTGTGTCTGCACACACACACCCACACGCGCACATACTTTTTTTTATTCTTTTTCGTAGTTTCTGCAATCAGCCCTTGAGCTTTAAGATTGGTTGTTTATTCACTATTGCAGTTAGAGATTGCTCACACCCAGCGATGCGTCATCTCGTTATTAGATTTATCAGTGTCGTTTAGATTGACGCTATTCGATCTTTTTTAAGTCAATAGGAGAGTCTGAGGACTTTAGAAATGTTACAGCGAATTCATTTTATGACGTTGAAGTCTTTCCTTGTAATTCTTGTAGGACCTTTCTACAACCTCCTCCTTAATAGTTGGGATTTGTAGGTACCCATGTACTTCAATGTTTTTTGTGAACAAAGGTGCACCACTTAAGATTTTTAGTGCCTTATTTTGGAAGTGCTGTAGTAGATATCTCAATATTTGAGTGGCTCGCCGATCCCCAGAACTCTATACTTGTACACTATAATATCTCCCGCGCCGCAGGCTGGTCTCCGCTGAGATTGGTCGCCATGGCCGAAATTCGGTCTGGAGGAGTTTACTTTTTATATTGCCTACAAAGCGTTGGCACAGCGGCGTAATTACGGAGGTTAGTTAGCGTTAGCGCATTGGGGACTTCTCGATATGTGTTTCATTTTTACTGACTGTGTGTGTGGCTTTGCTGTGTGATATTTTCAGTTGCAACCGCAGTTTTTACGGTCGATAAAAACAATACTGTGCATGCGTAAATATTCTTCCTGACTACGGATCCTTGTCTGAGCGTGGTCTGACACCAATTTTTTTTTACCCACCTGCCTATGTCTACCTTGGGACAGTTCAATAATTATTATCATCGTCCAGGTACTTTTCCTTTAGTTACAAAATGATATACTTAAAACAAAACAGTATTATTTTATCCAGCGATGGCGTCTCGCTAATTAGAAATACTATATTATGAATTATTCATAAAATTATGTTTTTTGTAGTGATATCTAATACTCACATAGGTGAGGCGGTAGCATTCTCAGGTTTCGGTGCGTGCGGTATGGGTGGCACTTTGTCATCTTCTTCATCACTACTACCAAAAGGATTTGTGCTGACTTTTTTAGTAGGTTCCAGAACATTCTTAAAAAGAAAATGTAGCTGATTAAAACATTCATATTATTTATATTAAGCGTGTTATTAAAAAAGATAATACCTCATCCTCATCATCTGAGAAGGGATTCAAATGGCCTGGATATACTTTAATGTCCAACTTTGTTTCTTTTTCCTTTTTAATAGCGGATGCTAAAGCTTTTTCTAAAGCATTCTGTTTTTTTCTTCTAGGAGGAACACTAATACTTATTTCTTGATCATGTTGAACTTCTAAAGGTTTTTCTAATGGAGGAGTATCCTCAATAACTGTTGATGAACTATTGGCTATCCTGCTGTCATCTGTCACATTGTTGATCTCTGTATGTACACTGCTGCATGCATCATTATCTACTTCTGTAGTAGTCATAATATGTTCAATAGTATTTACACAGTCTTTGTCTTTGTTTCTTGTTTCTATTACATCTATAATATTTTCTAAACTCTTTTCAATATTTATACTGTCATCAGCTAATTGTGTTTGTAAGAAATTAAACTTTTCAATATTACTTTTATACACTTTCTCTGGCATGTTATTACTTAACACATTTTCATTTTCCATCTTCGTTGGATTCACACTTACAAGTATTGATTTTGAGTCTATTTCACATTGAGATCTACTGGTACTGCTAATGTCTTCAGATTTACTAATACTATTGTCTTTTAATGAAATATTTGAGATTTTGTATTCAATATTAGTGTCTTTATCTATATTTTTCTCAAACATGTTTATTTTGTCTAAAAAATGATAACATTTTTTAAATTAGCAAGCAAGACAAAGTAACTAGTTTATACCATATAGTTATAAAGATAAATAAATGGACACACACATGACGAACATAACAAAAGCATCTTCCGTCAAGTTATCAAAATGTAGCTCTTATTCACTCATTAGACTAGTTGTCTTATTGTGCAATAAGAAAACATATCAGGATGTTGAAATAAGCATTCAGTATGTAGTCAACAAAGAAAGAACATGATGCAGAGCAGAAAATTGTTGGAAATGGGTAATGTTCCAAAGTAAATTAAATTACATTATTAATTCCATATAAATCCAGCATCAATACTTAGTATTATGAAAATGTATTGCCTGGCAACAGTAGCATATGATATTTTTGATAAGATAATAGGACTTTATTCATAGTTATTGACATTTATATGGCATAGGAATTTTATTAAATGATTGCAATGCAAGTAAAATAAAGCACTCACCCATAATAGATTGTGGTCTTGATTTATATTTAGGAGTAACAGGCTTCTCATTTGGCACTGATTTTGTCTCAAGTGCAGTATCAGTGAATGCCAGCATACCCATTTGATCATGATCATTATTATTAAGATATTTTGATAAAGTCTTTTCATTTTTACAACTATCACAGGTAAATTCAGATCCTTCAACTATCTCAAAATTCTTAGGGTTAAGATGTCCTGAGCATTTAGAACAACGGAAACATCTTCTGTGGTACAGTTTGTGCGATACAAGAAGACGCTGGGCAAGGTACACAGGCAGGCCACATGCTGCACATTTGTCTAGACCAGTCTTTCCAAATCTTATCGGTGCCTACAAGAGTTATAAAGATAGGTAATAAAGTGTGAGACAGAAAGTATTAGAGAAATTAGAAAACAATAGTTTCACTGCAAACATTGCACACAGATATTTAGAAAGTAAGATACTTAATAATATGTTTGTTGTACTAACTGGTGCCTCCCTGGTAGTTGTTTGAGTTGATACTTTTGACTCATTTTCAGATACCTTGGTATTGACTGAAATTGAAATGCTAATTAAATCATTGTTGGTATGATGGTTAGTATTTAGGTTTCTTATGAGGTAACCAAAGTAAAAATAGGATTACTTTTGCCAAAATCTCAAAAGATAGCAGAAAAAAATTACTTTATTGATTAATAATTAGTTGCAAAGACAATAAGCATTGAATATGAGTTTATGTGACTGAACTCACCTGTATGACCTAGACGCTGGTAAAACTGAGACAAGTAAGTTAATACTGACAACCTGTCTGGCACATCATTCTCAACCATATCCTCTGGGTCTAACAGTGAGGGAATACCTAGGTGCTTCTCAGCAACACTATAAGCTAATTGATTGTTTTCATATATATTTTCGGGTTTTAACTTTGACATGTCACTGAAAATCATAACAACACCAATTCATTGAATTGAAAATATCATGTGTTTACTGTTCACAGATGACTCAGGATAATAAGTATAATTATGTATATCCATTCCAAGTTAACACTTACATTAAATCTGGCCTAAAGTGATGAACCAATGCACAAAATGCTAAGCCATTTCTCCAAGATGTTGTCATATTGTCTATTTGCACCTCAGGGCAGTCTTTGACTAAACGTTTACACCATAACTCCAGAGCTTTAGTGCCTTTTCGTTCAGACATTTTTAAAAACTTTTAGGCAACTTTACAAGCAGTTCAAAACGTAGTACATCATCTATGACTCATTTAATGAATCTTTTCACTGAAAATAACAATGAGCTATAATTATTACATTTGCGACGAACAACGCAGTTATAATTGTCCAGATACTAAGCATTGAAAGCGCATTTGAATAGGAATTTCTAATAAAACATTCATTACAAGTTAGAGTGGTTAGTTGGCAATTTGGCATTGGCTAGGGATGTACCTGGACCAAGGTACTGGTGAACAGAACAATACTGCAAAATGTCAAATGTTATCAGCACCAAAATTAACTAATTGATAGGGAGTTCTTAGACGATTAATTTAGCCAGCCATCTGTCAAAGATATAGTCAAATAACTGTACTTACTAATTCCATGGTTAATTCGGCTGGTGTTGCCAACTCCAAAAGTTCAAATTATCGAGTTCCCAAGTCGAAATTATCGTTTTATGGGCAAAATTATCGTATAAAAGACAAAATTAAAAAAAAAAAACCCAAATTGATAACAAACGACAATGAATTTTCAAAAAGTAAAAGAAGTGAAAGTATGTGTCAAGTTTCATCACTAGTGTCCATCTATTGTATGTTCAGACGCCAGCACATCAAGCTACCCGAAACTATCAAATTTTCGAATTAACTTTGAACCTTATGCTTTAGAGATAAAGTTGAAAATCTATTAAAGAAATTTGACAGATTGTAGTAGCTTGATGTGCTGGCGTCTGTACCTACAGTTCATAAACAAATCGCCGCCAAACTGTTCACCCACAACCACAGACGGAATGTATCACGAATCACAGGAGTGTTTATTTACTTTTTATTACTTCCTGTGCGCACACAGGTGTCACAACACATTAGACTACAACATAAAGATAGCTAGATAGAAGCAAATAGAGAGGTATCTGTTAAAAGCACAGGAATACAGAATAAAACGCGGAGTTTTGGACGGATGGAAACACAAGTGAAAGAAATGTGAGGGAAAGAGAGAGAAACACTTATACAGGGTGATTGGAAGATGGGTGCAAAGCTTTAAGGCGAAGATAGTACAGACAATTTAGAACCATTTAAGCCATGGTTGTCTTAGACGAAGTCTTACTACTATTTTTTTACCAACTTCTTAAGATTTTTTTCAAAAATTCCTAAAGTTTTAACTAAACTATTTATTTATGGCCAAATTGAATGATAAACGAATTCATTTTTATTGTATTTAATTAAAGTAATGTGTAAGCAATCTAGCAAAACATGTTTTAGGCCTCTGTGTCGTTAGACATTTTTTTTACAGATATTTAAAGTTCATAACAAATTTTAAAATTCATAAATACTTTTTGTAAACCTTATTTTTAAAAATAACGGAGCGTGCTTTTTTTGTTCAAACCTTTTTGAAAACATGCTTGATAATCGCTCTTTCTTTTGAGGTAACTTTTACGCAGATATCTTACAAATTATTGAAATTAGGACCTAAAAACCAATTTAAGGGAGAAATTTTAAATTTTAGGCAGTCTAAATAAAACAACATTTGATTTAAATTTATTTATGTTTCATGGTCAAAATGTTGTCCGTGATTCCTAATACAAGCACAGCTCCGTCTTCTCACTTCTGTTGTTGTTATTTTCAACATCATATCTCCAGCTTCATTGTTTCAAACTCTGAATTCATTCTCTCTGTCAGTTCTTCTCTCGTGTTTATTTCAACATTCGTATACACCAGCTCCTTGGCCCGGCCCTACACGAAAAAGTCCAGCAGGGTCAGATCTGGTGAGCGAGCGGGCCAAGGGATGGGTCCATCTCTGCCAATCCAGCTGTCAGGAAAGCAATTATTTAAGAGTGCCCCATGTGTTGTGTGGGTTATGAAATTTTGTAATGCCCTCCCTAGAAAATTTGCTTTCATCCGTCCACAAGATTGATTTCAAATTCAAATTTTCTAGGGAGGGCATTACAAACTTTCATAACCTTCATGAATGGGCCGCCAAAGACAACAATCCACATTTTAAGAAGCAGGTGTCGTTTGCTCTGTCAATGTTTGGGCTGGAGTAATTTGCAGGACGTTGATTGGGCCCCACTTCTACCGGAGACTTTCAATGGTGAAAATGATTTGCAATTTCTACAAGTGGATTTACCAGAGCTGATAGAGGAAACCGGTGTCCCGATATTCGTAAGAGACAGTACAGTCATCTTTCAGCAAGACGGCTGTCCAACGCATTGGATGTTAAATGTAAGGGAATAATTAAAATAATTGTTTTCCTGACAGCTGGATTGGCAGAGATGGACCCTTCCGTTGGCCCGCTCGCTCACCAGATCTGACCCTGCTGGACTTTTTCGTGTGGGGCCGGGCCAAGGAGCTAGTGTATACGAATGTTGAAATAAACACGAGAGAAGAACTGATAGAGAGAATGAATTCAGAGTTTGAAGCAATGAAGCTGGAGATAATGTTGAAAATAACAACAACAGAAGTGAGAAGACGGAGCCGTGCTTGTATTAGAAATCACGGACAACATTTTGAACATGAAACATAAATAAATTAAATTCAAATGCTGTTTTATTTTGTCTGCCAAAAATTTTAAATTTCTCCCTCAAATTGGTTTTTAGGTCCTAATTTCAATAATTTGTAAGATATCCGCGTAAATGTTACCTCAATAGAAAAAGCGATTATCAAGCATGTTTTCAAAAAGGTTTGAACAAAAAAAGCACGCTCCGTTTTTTTTAAAATAAGGTTTACAAAAAATATTAATGAATTTTAAAATGTTTTATGAACTTTGAATGTCTGTAAAAAAAATGTCTAACGACACAGAGGCCTAAAACATGTTTTGCTAGATTGCTTACACATTACTTTAATTAAATACAATAAAAATGAATTCGTTTATCATTCAATTTGGCTATAAATAAGTAGTTTAGTTAAAACTTTGGGAATTTTCGAAAAAAATCTTAAGAAATTGGTAAAAAAAAAGTGGTAAGACTTCGTCTAAGACAACCATGGCTTAAATGGTTCTGAATGGTCTGTGCTATGTTCGCCTTAAAGCTTTGCACCCATCTTCCAATCACCCTGTATAACACACTGTGACATTTAAAACTTACTTGTTGATATAAGTACGTGACATTGACATTTTGTTGATTTTATAATAGCGTTTTTATTTTGTCTGACAAATACGCTTTGGAACTTTTTTTGTCTTCAATACTCAAAATTATCGTACGTTATACATTCACTATCGTACATCGTACCCATGAAGGTATATTCATGATCGTACCATTGCCAAAATTATCGTACGGGTTGGCAACACTGGCTCAAACTTCAAAGAGTAAAGTAAAGCCTCGTAAACACGGTCCATCTGGCTGTACGTACGTACGTCCCGCTAAGGTCATGAACGATGCACGATAAAAACAATGTGAATAGGCTCGGACGTAGTACGTCGAAATTTTACAGATGATGTAGGTATATCTGTTGCTGCTTTAACAACAAATACTAAAAACAGAATAAAATAAGCATATATGGGGGGCTCCCATACAACAAACGTGTTTTTTTCGGCGTTTTCGCCTTGTGATACGGAACCCTTCGTGTGCGAGTCCGACTCGCACTTGGCCAGTTTTTTCTAACATAATGTAGCGTAACTTTTAGTTCAATGGACTCTGGAAAAGTGCAGGTTGATATGACGATCGCTGGGTTTAGGTACTTCCTGTGCTGTGTATGGTAAGCAAAGCACATGCGTCAGCAGAAAACTGCAACTAGGTCGTCATGCCACCTATCTTGTCAGTCACTATTGCGGCGTATCCTGTTGTTAGACCATGCCCTACTCCGGAATCGGCTGCTCACCAGACTACGCACTAGCTCCATCCGGCGCGGCGCGGCGCCACCGATCGGTACAGTGACGCAAGGAAAGGATCTTGCCGTCCAGTCCAGCACGCGTAGCATGACGACGTTTTGTCGACGGAAGAATAGACAAAATGACACATTGCCATGCTTAGACGCGTAGAATGCCTACAAATATTTCTACAATCTGTCATTTTGTCTATTCTTCCGTCGACAAAACCCATTTCTACGGCGCGGCGGTCATGCTACGCGTGCAGAGGCACGAACCATGACAGTCGAGTAACGTAGCGTTTGATAAATGAAAACATAATTTAAGTTATTTGAGTAGATATGACGTTAATTTTTATTGTTCAATTAATTTTAAAAAACTGGGCGACAATTTCCAAGAGCGTCAGGCCTAT
Source organism: Oligia fasciuncula (assembly GCA_963082905.1). Classification (NCBI taxonomy): domain Eukaryota; kingdom Metazoa; phylum Arthropoda; class Insecta; order Lepidoptera; family Noctuidae; genus Oligia; species Oligia fasciuncula. The sequence continues at coordinate 10,392,989 of OY720393.1, read as the reverse complement.
AGCCCACAGGGCACTGGTTTGGTACACTTATAACATTTCTATTGACTTCGCTTTGTTCATAGTTCTCCACTTGACCACCTTTATAACCGATGTTTAAGTCATTGATGTTCTGCAAACTGAAATATAAAAGAGTAATTTTTAAGGTTTGATGCCAGCAAACTGATGAAAGGGGAAGGAGAAATGGGAACTACAACTTCCACATCTTGTTAGCAACTTCTGAACATTAAATTAGCAACACTGCAGTGTCATAAAATTGGAGCTCGTACAAACCAATGTCCCTATAATTAATCGCCAATCTCTTTGTAATCATTAGACACATAAGGCAGCTAAGCCTTGGCCTAGGACAGGATCTAGGCACTCTATCATAGCGCCTATTAAGAGCCTATACTACCTCAAATGGCTTAGCATGATCCTCCGTTATGTCAAAAATACTGCAGCATTAATTTTGAAATTAATATATGCTAAAGTTGAGGATTAATGTAAGGTCTTATGTTAGACGAAAACACGATTCCATAAAATTTTCTCGATAGAAAAAAAATCCAAAGTTACCTCCAAACCGAACAATAAACCGCTGGTATTCAAAAAATACTTCAAATTAGATCATGAAACTTTGCATACTAACTGAACTAACTATAAAGCAGGTCTTATGTTAGTTAGTTTTTTTGAATTACCTTTATTTTCACCGTAAAAAGCAAATACCTAAACTATTGGCGCTGCCTCCCGCCCAGCACCGTACTCTGTCTCGCTTTCACACAGTCCGCGAGCAGTATCGTGCGAGCGAGATAAAGAGTGAATTTTAGCTGAGGTAGTATAGGCTCTTAAAAGAAAAAAAGGGTCGGTCAATGGACAATTTCAAAATTAAATTAATCAATGTAGGTTAATCCATACTTATTAAATATTTAATATTATAAATGCGAAAGTGTGTCTGTCTGTCTGTTACCTCTTCACGCTTAAACCGCTGAACCAATTTAGATGAAATTTGGTATAAAGATAGTTTGAGTCCCGGGAAAGGACTTAGGATAGTTTTAATCCCGATATTCCCACGGGATCAACACTTATGCGGGTGAAACCGTGGGGCGCTGTTAGTTGAGACATAAAAATTGAATACGAACGTTAGATTTTCATCATCCTAGCCTTTTCCCAACTATGTTGGGGTCGGCTTCCAGTCTAACCGGATGCAGCTGTTTTACATGGAGCGACTGCCTATCTGACCGTTACGTTAGATTTTGATCTAAGAGAGTTATAATCTACTATATAAAAATAAGTCGGGTTTTCCTTCCTGACGCTATAACTCCAGAACGCACGAACCGATTTCCACGGTTTTGGGTAGGAGTTGGGTAGGAGTAGTGTAGGAGTAGGGTAGGAGTAGGTTAGGAGTAGGGTAGAAGTAGGGTAGGAGTAGGGTAGGAGTAGGGTAGGAGTAGTGTAGGAGTAGGGTAGGAGTAGGTTAGGAGTAGGGTAGAAGTAGGGTAGGAGTAGGGTAGGAGTAGGGTAGGAGTAGGGTAGGAGTAGGGTAGGAGTAGTGTAGGAGTAGGGTAGGAGTAGGGTAGGGGTAGGGTAGGACACCACGCGAACGATAGCGCCGGGCAGCTAGAAATAATTTATATGGCAAAACAACGTTTGCCTGGTCAGCTAGTGAGATAATAAATTACCTTATCACCACTCTCAACTAACAGCGCCTCGCGGTTTCACCCGCATAAGTGTTGATCCCATGGGAATACTGGGATAAAAACTATCCTATGTCCTTCCCCGGGATGCAATCTATCTCTCTGATAAATTTTATCGAAATCCGTACAGTGGTTTAGGCGTGAAAACTTAACATACAGACTGACACGAGTTAGTTTCGAATTTATAATATTAGTAGGTATGGATGTCCGCCATGCTCATGTCAGGTCATGGTTTAACTATTGTGCCAAATATCAAGTTAAGCGTGAAAAGGTATCTAATTTAAGTAGGTATAAGTAATCACCATCATCATCTGCCTAGCCTTTTTCAAACTATATTGGGGTCGGCTTCCAGTCTAACTGTATGGATACTAAGTAGTGTTTTACATGGCGCGAATACCTATATGAGTATATGACCTCATAAGTCATAACCTACCTAATACGATACCCCTTGCTAAGACTTTCGAGCTTCTGATAACCCGTAATAACTGTCAAAGATCCACAAATGACTGCCAGGACCAACACGGAGGGACTCGGTATGTAAAGCATCCACCCACGCAACGGCCTCAACAACGATCGACCCGTGCGGCTGTTAATACTAAGCTACGGAGGCGCCTCCACCTCACTACTTTTGCACAAAGGAACTTTTATATGCCTACTTAAGTAATTTGGTATTTACTTATTATTGGTACACACCTTCTCCATACGTCGCGGCATTGGCCATTGATGAATTCTTGTCCAGACGGACAGTTGGTGGGCACTGTGATGACATTTTTCGTATTTGTTCCGCTTCTCCATATGTCGCGACAAGAGCCATTGATCCATTGCTGATTAGGGCGACAGTTGGGTGGAACCGTTATTACATTTTGTGGTGACATGTCTGAATAGTCCGGTTGAATTTCACTGAAAAACAAACATTTTTACTTAGGTATAATACTTGTTTATGTAGATAGTACCTATAGAATACCTACAGCTTTATTTACGGAGATAAGTGTCAGCTTAATATGCGTTGAAAACTTAGGTACGTATTCCCTAACCCCAGTAGGTAGTGTCAGATTGCCGTCCCATCCGACTATTGAGTGTCATTCAGTGTCACCTGTGTCTGCGCACACACTTGTGCACTACGTATAATACTCGTATCTCCCGCGTAGATGGCCTGCCATGGCCGAAATTCGGTGTGGAGGACTATTATTATTAATTTAACATGTTCCACGTGTCTTATCGTTAAAGTTAATATTTTCCCTAATAGGTTTCTTAAGATGATAAAAATTATGCATGCAATTTTTATCGCAATAATTTCGATAGGTAGTTAATCGGTGTCGATTCCGTAAGTAGATTGAGTCATTTATTGTATTTATCCTCCTAAGCTTATGAGGAAAATAACAAAAACTTTTTACAAAAAAAATAACCGACTTTAAGACACTATCTACAAAGTGAAAAAAAACCGGGCAAGAGCGAGTCGGACTCGCGCACCGAGGGTTCCGTACCATCATATGTTTTTAAATTTTCACCGGCGAGATACATACTAGATCTCGTTCAAACCAATTTTCGGTGGAAGTTTACATGATAATGTACATCATATATTTTTTTTAGTTTTATCATTCTCTTATTTTAGAAGTTACAGGGGACACACACACACATTTTACCACTTTGGAAGTGTCTCTCGCGCAAACTATTCAGTTTAGAAAAAAATTATAGGATTAGAAACCTCAATTCCTATCATTTTTGAAGACCTATCCATAGATAAACCACACGTATGGGTTTGATGAAAAAAAAAAAATTTTTGAGTTTCAGTTCTAAGTATGGGGAACCCCCATATTTTTTTTTTCTATTTTTTTGTGAAAATCTTAATGCGGTTCACAGAATACATCTACTTACCAAATTTGAAAAAAGTGGCTGTGACATACGGACGGACAGACAGACAGACATGACGAATCCATAAGGGTTATGTTTTTACCATTTGGCCACGGAACCCTAAAAAACCTCTCAAATGCTAGTGGGACCCGTTTTTCTTTTTGAGGTACGGAACCCTAAAAATAACTTTCGGAAGTCGCGACTTCCGAAAGTTATTTTTAGGGTTCCGTACCTCTTTTTTCCAAAAACAAAACAACCGCGGTTGTTTTGTTTTTGGAAAAAAGTTTTTATTTGAACGAAACACAATAGAAGTTTTATTGTTATTACCGATTACGTCGAGGGGCGAAGTGTAAAGTTGTACTTAGGTACCTACTCCACACAAATTCGTAAAACACTACCTACTTGCTATGTAAATATCAGTGACAGGAATTTATTATGATATCATCAATATAAACTAAGTGGCAAATATACGTACCTACTTATATTCAAGCAACTCAAAAACTACCCAAGCAAAGTTAATAAAATGTATATGGGACCACCCCTGAGGCATAGGTACATACAATTAAAAAAAAGTTTTTTTTAAATTAATTTACCTCCGATCAATATTATTGAGAAAAACACGTATGGGAAAAATATTTAAATCATCATCTAGCCTAGCCTTTTCCCAACCATTGTTGGGGCCGGCTTCCAATAAAATAAATATAAATATTTATTTTATTTTGTTGAAGCGGCAACAGAAATACATAATTTGTGAAAATTTCATCTGTCTAGCTATCGCGGTTCTTGGGATACAGCCTGGTGACAGACAGACGGACGGACAGACAGCGAAGTCTTAGTAATAGGGTCCCGTTTTTACCCTTTGGGTATGGAACCCTAAAAACTACCGAATTGAGAACCTCCTCCTTTTTTTGAAGTCGGGTAAAAAACCAGATTTAAGTGCGTAATCGCACCAGGGGCCAGATATATTTGAGTGAATATTTCACAAATTCGTGTATACTACAATGTTCTGCAACGTTATTTAATTTTAACTACAATCTCCCTCGACCTCTTTCTCGAAGGGTTACAAACATACTCGTCCACGACTTCGAGTGTAGCGTCTCCAGTCTTCATGAGAGTGGGTGTTACATGGGCATTTGAGGCTCTTTCGGAGGCTCTACTGATGTCATCGAGCATTTGATTGTACTGAGGTCCTCCATAGTCTCAGCCATGACTACGATATCGTCGGCAAACCGAAGGTGAGTTATGTACTCGCCATTGATGTTAATGCCAGCCCCTTTCCAGTCCAGAACCTTGAAGACATCCTCCAATGCAGCGGTGAACAGTTTGGGAGAGATAGCGTCTCTCACACCTCTCTGCAGAAGAAAAGGTTTCGAGGTCTGATCCTGGAGTCGGACTGACATAGTGGCGTTTTCGTACAGACATTTCAGTACCTCGATGTAGCATCCACTGCCGCTAAGTATTTCCAACATTCCGTTTCAGTTGGATTCGTAACAGCATCTAATATACTAGAAGACGTGGAAGAATGTTTTTTGGACAATTGAAGCAATAACTGAGGTTCAGATGGACTTTAATTCTTGGGAATAATTCGAACCTCGACAAATATGACACTGGTTTGGCCAATTGGCTGGTTTGGTTTGTTGTCTAATGATGACGGCTTCGTGACGGTGGGGTGCTAAGGAGGAAGCGCCGACAGAGTAGCTGTAAGAACCGCTGCGGCAAGGCTCCTACGGAGCCCAACGATAAACTGCGTGCTGCGAAGCCGAATACTCCGGTGTATATTTCCCGCCTCCACTACACCACTGACGCGGAAGACATCGTGACGTACGTGCGCCAAAGGTTGAAGTACGCGCCGAGGGTGCAGCTGCTGGAGTCGCATCGCAACGTCAACTTTAAGGCGTTTGTGGTGCGCATACCAACATGTTTCCTGCACCTGGTGATGGAAGAAAGCTTTTGGCCGCAGGGTGTGGTATTCCGCCGCTTTCGCGGACAAGTGCCACCGGAACGCACAAAGACTTAGTGCAACTATAGTGATACTAACATAGTTATTAAGTTTTATTTACTAACAAAATTGTTACTATATTATTATGTATGCTTAGGTTAAGGTATGTATCTATGGGTCTTTGTTACCTGAAAATAAATGATTTATTTATTTTAATATCATGTAGCCCCTGAAACCTAGGATCAAGCATAGCAGCTGACACAATCATGTTGTGAATATGTTATTAGGCGTTTACTTGCCCATGAAATAAACTTAAAAAGACACGCCGATTTCACGCCGGGGCCTCGTAACCGGCGGCGTGCTTCAGAACCACCGGCGGCGGCGGCGGCGTGGCGGCGTGGCGCACACGCCTAAGTATGTGTATTCATTGAGCTTCTGTAAATCTTCGAAGTTCATGATCAGTACTTAACTACTGTTAGACCGTACCTAATTAGCAATTTTCTTTGATCTTCAGAACAATAATCAAATCAAAATACGTGTAGGTACAGTTCGTTATAGACCGTGCCTAATTAGCAATTTTCTAAGATATTCAGTAATCAAATCACAATACGTGTATGTACAGTTTGTTATTGATGAGTTCCATTGTCTATCTCCGAAGGTCCTCAGATTTTTACCATTAAACGGGACCACCTCGAAGAATACTCTTCCAAATAAAACCGACCACCTTATATCGTCGCTCACATGACTAAAAGTCTTATCTCATTTTTTAGTTAATTTGAGGTGGGACAGCTAATTCTATTCGTGATTCTTTAAATTTTTTTGCCTTTCAAAATGGTTATATTTTGAGATCAAAATAACATCTAATTATAGAGGTACGAGCGACGGTTAGTAAAAATGTAAAGAATCACTAATGGAGGAGTGTGGTTGTCAAAGAGAAGTGGTTGTATTGTATCGTCGTTGGTGGTTGTCCTGACTCAGATCAACTAAAAATAAAACTTCTATCCACAGACTTATATTGGCTTCTATTACATCTATACTAATATTATAAAGCTGCAGAGTTTGTTTGTTTGTTTGTTTGTTTGTTTGTTTGAACGCGCTAATCTCTGGAACTACTGGTCCGATTTGAATGATTATTTTAGTGTTGGGTAGTCCATTTATCGAGGAAGGCTATAGGCTATATTTTTTTTCTTCAAAATTAGGGATCCGTAATAAAATTGCTATTTTGTAACACAAGGTGTAAAATCGAAAACCTATTTTTGCGTGCGCTGCAAAAACTATTGACAATAGAACAAAATAATGTACTACGGGTTTGTAGAGCCCATTAAGACCTACAAAAAAGTCCGCGAGAACATATGTCTAGCTATCATGGTTTAATCACAATAACCGATTTTGTGTTCAAAATAATTATTAAATCGTCTGAAGAAAAAAAAACTACGTTAAATATGTATCGTAATATTAATCTTTATCGAAATTAAGCATTATGTTATCAAGGGTATTTATGAAGAAGTAAAATACTTTTTGTTTCATCTCAATAGGATATTTCGTTTAAAAGTTATCACGTGTGTAAGATGTTAAGAGTTGGTACCTATTAAGGAGTTATGGGCCATAGAGTTTTTTATCTATACTAATAATAAGGCTGAAGAGTTTGTTTGTTTGAACGCGATAATCTCTTTAACTACCGGTCAGATTTGAATTCTTTTTGCATTTGATAGCCCAATTCTTGAGGAAGGCTATTTAACATCACGCTATGACCCTTAGGAGCCGAGCAAAAAGAAAAAAACTCAGAGTGAACGGTAAGCGAATACGAAGTGTTGCGACGCGACGGGGTGGGGGTACAAGAAATTTCACGCGGACGAAGTCGCGGGCAGAAGCTAGTAGAATATAACTACATTTCAGATATTTCTCTATGCAACTTCGGAGATAAGGGGGAACGGTATTTTTTTTTTTAAATTTTCATCAAAAGTCGAAGGAAACATGTTTGCGAATGTGCAAACAGCGCTCTTTCATATTATTATGATACCCCACATGCTATAGTATAATATATAATAATATATAACACTTCGAATTTTTAAGACCACCTTTCCCTTTCAGTCTGTTGAAAATAAAAAAATATATTTTTATTTCTTTCTTATTTGTAAAATAGTTGGGCAAATGTTTCTATCACATCTATTCAAAAAGACCAGCGGTGCTATTCTGTAAAAATCTCACCGTGAAAACTTCGGTGAAGTGAGCGTGGAGTGAGCTGTCAATAGTGTCAATTCCTATCAAAAACAAACTCACTTCACCTATGTTTTCACGGTGAGATTTTTACAGAATCGACCGGCTGTATTGATTATTAGAATATTGTTCGTAAACAGGGACTAAAATAGCTCTTTAATCCCTAGGGACTAAAATTGCTTTGAATTTGGAATGTGGATATTGTTAGTAAAAGTTCTAATCACCAAAAAGATCAATCACGAACATTGTATGAACAAGTAACAGACTGTATTCAACAGCAAAACACGCGCCAAATTAAAAAAAAAGTTTGTGCACAAATAGGTGCATACATTCATTATGTTATAGGTACTTGCCTAGTTTTAAAAAAATGACTAGAGTAAAGGGGCAATTCCCGTACTTTTAAGAACGTTCATACTGTCAAAAAACACAAACTCCTGCAGTGTTACCAACCCAGAACAAAATTTGCCCCCAAGATTTTTTAAAAATCCCCCTAAAAAACCCTAAGTATAGGTTCACATAGGGTAAATTTCTTTGATGCAGTTCCCAACTCCCTAAGTCGTTCGTAACTCACAAAATAAAACGCATAGGTACAGTCACGAGCACCAATATGTCAACACTTGCCAACTTTAAATTGCGATTTTTTCAAGAAATTACGAATGCAACGTTGAAATACGACACTTTACATATACCTATGGGTTCGAAAATACTATGTTCCTACTAATATAAAATTTCATTAAAAAATAAAGGAGAAAATCGCCTTTGAATAAAGCCAAGTGTATACATACTTTTGCTCGTGACTGTACATAGTTTGTAAAAAAAAAAAGACTAGGTACCTATTGCTAAACTACTAACTAAATTGTAATATTGTTGATCAGTTCCAGAACGGCATCATCATCATCGCCAGCGGTGCTACTGTTCAAGGTCCATGTATTTTTTAAATCATACATTCGTATGCTAAAGGCTTTTAACAATTACATATTTGCCGTAGGTTCAAACTTAACGCAAGACCCATATTCATACCCATAGATACGAGCAGCGTCAATAACGCCACAGCAAACTTTTAGCAAGCCCCTAAAAATAACCCCAAAAAAAATCTGTCCCTAAAAATACCCCTTTTAAGACTTCTCCCCCCTAAATTTAGGGGGAAAACCCCAAAAGTTGGCAACACTGAACTCCTGGAAATAATTACTTAAATTATCTCAACGTTTGTGGGGAATCCCCGTCAAACATAAACGGCACGAAAAGGGTTGCCAGTTCAGAAATGTAAAATTGGTAAAAAATTAGGGAGAATTTCTTTTGAAGTATTCTCAATTAAAAACATCATTACATAACGAAAGAGTGGTTCCTTCTTTGATACCTATTAAGGTATTTCTTCTTCTTTCTTTCGGCTTGGCTTGCTTAGGTGCTGTCTTATATTTTTCTTAGATGACAGCATAATTTATAAGACAGTGGCGCCGATTCTGTTGTTCACAAACTAAACTAAATTTAAGTTCAGGCATCTTTTTCTTTCTATTTCACTAAGAAAAGGACAGAAGATAAATATTAGTTTAGTCCTGTCAAATTAGTCAGCGCCTGACGTAAATTGACGTATTTTTAATAGCCAATTTTTTAATCTCGTCTAAATTGTCTATTGAGTATCTTAATTTGACAGGACTAAACTAATATTTATCTTCTGTCCTTTTCCTAATGAAATAGAAAGAAAAAGATGCATGAACTTAAATTTAGTTTAGTTTGTGAACAACAGAATCGGCGCCAGTACCTACTTTAAAATATGATGGTCCGTCTGAGAGTTAACAGCCGCAAAAGTAGCATTTTTTAAAGAAACTGAAAACCCTGAAAAATTACTTTTTTGTTGGGCTGCTAAGCACGGTAATTTTTATAACATTTATCTCCTATCGAGAAAATTAAGGATTTCGTGCAACCGCCCGGCGCCCTCAATTTTGCTGCTCTGGGCATTTGCCTGGCTGCTAATTTAAGTTCTCCTACGTTAAATAACATTTGGGTACACAGACTGATGCACAGATCGATATTTACATCTTAGATAAGTTTCATTGAGTCTTATCTCTACCATTCCCTGTACCTAAACATAAAACATGACCATGGTAATAAGATAAAATAGGTACCTACCTATCTACCTACAGTGAGCCCGTTTGTATCTAACTCTATGTACTTACATAGAGAGCCAAGGCATGGTCATGTAACAAGTTCATTAGTAAGTACCTACCTATTGAAAATTAGGAACAAAATAGAACTCACCTGAGGTCGCTCTCTTCTATCAGGGCTTTTTTCCAAACGTCGCGGCATTGTCCATTAATAAATGATTGGCCTGGCGGGCAGTTAGTGGGTACCGTGACAAGGTTAGCAGGCGCGACCTTATCACTCCAGATCTCGCGACATGCGCCGTTTACCCACTCCTGCCCATCTGGACAGTTTGTTGGAACCGTAACCACATTTTGTGGATTGATATTATTTGGACGGGCGTTACAAGAACTTGCAAGAAGACAAAGAAACGTAACGAATTTATTCATTTTAAGTTGTTGCACTAAATTGCGAAATTCTTTTGTCTAACTATAGCCTATAGGTACTGCTAGCTCGTACTTCAAGATGAGAGAACAATTGAACAAGAATCTTAATTGGTTTCTGATTGTATTTATCACTTCAAACGTAGTTTATAGAGAAGATAATCTAGTGACGTAGTAGATATGCTATCTGTAAGTAGTTTATTTATTTATACAAAGAGGTTTTATTTTTTGTAGGTAAGTAAATAAAGGTAACGTAACGTAAGTATGGATATTTTTGTTTTTGATAAATGCACAATTATTAAGAATAGTAGGTGCCTAGATATCATTTTTACAAATCGGCCTCTTTATTAAAGAATCAATTTAACAATTGAGAGGCACGTAGCTATATAGGTAGGTACATACCTCTGGACATTCCCAGGGTTTCTTAGTATGTCAATTTGACCATAATGATAAAAGGTACTATACGCTGATCTTGAAACACAGTAAAATGTACCATTTGCTGTGTACAGAAAGACTAAAATCGTTATATTAACGGACATGTGCCAGTCACGTGGACTCTAGTCCCTGCGAGCTGGTGTGGATAAGTAACTTCCGGCTATTAACCAATGGATGTCGTGTTTTGTGTCTCATCGCGCGCCTGCTGTCATGCTGTGTTATTTTTCTAGAATGAAAAATCTCAAAAAGTATTTAATATGTACCTACCTACCTAAGTATATGGAAAAGCAACGAGATCCTATCAGTCGCGCCGCCGCGCCATGTCACCATGTCGCCACACACACACAAGGTAAATCGTCCAGCCCGGACCGAGTATGCGAGGCACACGAGCCTGCAGGTCTCGCCCGCCCCGCCCTAACCGGACCCGGGCCGTACCGCCGGACTAGAGTGTGTGCGTATGCAGCGGCGGCGGCGTGAATAAATGGTATTAGGGATGACAAACTGTACCTGGGGTTGATTCCGAGAAGAATCTTCATATATTAGGATGTCTGCTTCGCATTAATAGTTTTTTTTATTTTGAACCCGCTTATTTTGTCTTGCACATTTTGCACCCAGACCCAGAGCAACCCAGCACACTGCCGCAACTCAGCGCAGGGCACGCCGCGATAGCGGCGATAAGACCCCTCTTTGAGGAGTGGCTAGAGAGGCGCCACGGCGCCCTCACCTACCGCCTGACGTAGGTCCTCACCGGACACGGAAGTTTCGGGAGGTTCCTGCACATCATCAGGCGGGAGGAAGCGCCCGGGTGTCACCATTTCCAGGATCGCCCAGAGGACACGGTGGAGGTCTGCCCCGCTTGGGCGGAGCACCGCCGTGTCCTCGTAGAGGCGATCGGCAGCGGCGGCGACCTCTCGCGTCCGGCTCTGGTGCAAGCCATGGTCCGGGGCGATGAGGGAGAGAGCCTCCCGTCCCAGCCGCAGCGGGAGACGCTACGGGAGTCGGGAGTCACGGGACGACTCCCGGCCACCGTAGGCGCGGGCCTGCGGGCGGAGAGTAATGGGTAGCTCACCTTCCTATCAAGATCAGGCCCGTGCCGGACGGCGCGTACGTGTTCCACGCGCGCCTCAAAGAGATGTCGGCATCGAGGAGGGGGGCCCCATAGGGCCGAAGCCTGCCGGGTCAGCGGGATTGTCCGAAAGGGTTACCGCTGGCCCGGAACATAAAGGGCTAAGGAAGGAACATGGGTGGATTTTAGTCAGTAAGAGTCTGACACTCCCTTCCGCTCCACCCAGAGCGGGAGGGGTCATTTGATGATTTCCCATCCGAAAAAAAAAATACCCAGAGCAAGTGGTAAAAAAAAAACTGGGCAAGAGCGAGTCGGACTCGCGCACCGAGGGTTCCGTACCATCATAATTATGTTTCTAAATTTTCATCGGCGACTTCGGCGAGGCCTATATTTGTCAGGGAATTTTAACACTGTGTACTGCGGTGTAGAATATTGAAGTTTTATGTCAGCGCCATCTCTTGACTAATAGTGGAACTAATGTAACTTTTGTTGATGATTTCTGAAAAAGAGTGCTATTTAGAGACTTCGTTTTATTTGTCCTGTAATCTTTACATAAACTTTTATCACATAGAATAATATCAGATTTTTCTCTTTGCAAACTTCGGAGATACGGCGCGAGAGGGGGGGGGGGACGGTATTTTTTTTTTTAATTTTTATCAAAAGTCGAAAACTAAGCGGCCTAAAAAAAAAGAAAAAAATGTTTGAGAATGTGCAAACTGCGCTCTTTCATTATGATACACCACATGTCCTAGTAGCCCTTCGAAGTTTTCAGACCCCCTTTCGGTCCCTGTTGCAAAAAATATACATATATTTTTATTTCTTTCTTATTTGCAAAATAGTTGGGCAAACGTAATCTAAAACCATTCCAAATTTCAAGTTGATAGCATTAGTAGTACTTGAGATATCCAGCTGTGACAGACAGACAGACAGACAGACTTAGTCTCACCAAAAGGATTCCGTTTTTACCATTTTGGTACGGAACCCTAAAAAGTTATCTAATAAAATGATCACGTCTAAATGATAATCGCAACGGTCCTTCCGTCTGCTAAAATGCATAGGTATACCTACTCCAATTTGTTTACCAGCCGTGGCGTTGAGCTACATTACCACACCACAACCCCGCCATGCCACCATACAATTGTCCCTATGTGTCACCTGTGGGGCAGTAAGTTTAGCATAATATTGAAGGTATCCTCGTGATAGCCAGAGACCTAGTAAACCTAGTCTAGTTACTGTTTACTGTAGGAACCACGGGTAGGAACACTCCGTAAGGTGTTCTTAAATGACAAGTACCTACTTATCTATGCCTGCATGTATGTACTAGAAATCATTAAATACGTTAAAACATCGTTCTGTTTCTGTCAATTGTTTGAAGATGAAAGAGGCAGAACGATGATGTAAATAGGTTTCTGGTGCAAGTGGGCCCTAGTGTTGGTAGGTACCCAACCTAAACTTCATGGTAAAATTCTTCTGTCTCTTATTAATCAAAGAAGAAATACTCTTCTCGCTAGTGAATCACTAGCAGTAAAAGTTTTGTTTTTGTATTGTTTTTAACCCCCGACGCAAAAACGACGGGGATAAGTTTGACGTGTCTGTGTGTGTGTGTGGGTGTGTGGGGTGTGTGGGGGTGTGTGTGGGGGTGTGTGTGTGTGTGTCTGTCTGTGGCATCGTAGCTCCCGAACGGATGAACCGATTTTGATTTAGTTTTTTTTGTTTGAAAGGTGTATTAGTCGGGAGTGTTCTTAGCTATGTTTGATGAAAATCGGTCTAAGATGGCCGCCGCTACAAAATGGCGGATAACATATTTTTTCACAATTCCCTCAATATGGGTATCAAATGAAAGGGCTTCAATAGTAGAATACTATACACTATAACAAATTTTGAATCCAAGATGGCCACCACAACAAAGTGGCGAATTACATTTTTTTTCTCAACTCCCCTCAATATGGGTATCAATTGAAAGGGCTTGACTAGTAGAATACTATACACTATTAAAAATTTCAAATCCAAGATGGCCGCCACCACAAAATGGCGAATTACATTTTTTTTCACAACTCCTTCAATATAGGTATCAAATGCAAGGGCTTGACAAGTAGAATAATTTACACTATATTGAAAGGGAATGAGGAATATTAACTACCTAACGAAATGAAAACTAAAAACTTGAAAAATATAATAAAACAAAAAAATCTGTTTAGTCTTAAAAAATATTCTTCAACTATAAATTAATCAATATTTTTTGACGAATAAAAAATCTGATTATTATACACCAAATTACCAGAATCTTAAAACGGAAGAAAATAAAAGAAATGAAATACAAAAATTAAGGAGTCCCTACAAAAAGCATGAAATCAAAATCAAAGTCGGACCTCAGAAGCAGAATAGAAGGTGTTCCACAGAACGGTCCCCCGACTTCCATAAGATTTTTTCAAATTTATTTTTTTATTTCATGCTTTTTGCAGGGATTCCTTAATTTTATTTTTGTCAGGGGTTTTTTAAATTTTAAATTTAATTTTTTATTGTGAGCATGGTTGGTCTTTGTCTAATATTTTGTAAAAATGGCCTACCTAATCATATTGTTTTGTCAACATTAAAAACCGCACTTAAATTGTAAATTTTTTTATCAGTTAAAACTGCTTAGTTTCTATATAGTTTTAGTTACGTCAGAATTTAATTTTGTTATTTATACCTGTCTAAATAAACGTTACTAATTCTTAATTTTGTAAACCAAACCATAAACCCATGTCTTGTTACTTCAAATGATCGATTAGAGGGAGGTAGTTGGCTATGGTGGTAGGTAGGTAGGTACCTAGGCTACGTTTGTTTGTGCCCTGCTGTTTGTGTTTCCATGTTGGAATATTGATTCGTCGAAAGAGTCCATGTTGTTAGCGTGCGGTCCATTTATAGCGTTTACCTAGGTACCAACTACGTAGGTCACAGCACCTATTAGGTATAGATGTGTGTCCCGCTGTAGTGCGCAATAGGGTGGGCGGTCAACATTCGACCATATTCTTGGGTCGATTCACTTAGCGGTCGAGAAACAGAGTGTGACACACGACAGTACAGTGTTGACGTATGTCGTACAAGTGAATACAGTGTGAACTTTGATACAATTTTCGGGACTGTTGTTATAATCCAAAGACTGAAATATGAATCGGAAATATTTTGTAGCGTTCCTTACTATTTTATTTATTGTTTGTGCCGAAGGAAGAAAAACATCAAGTAGAAGCCGTGGCTCTGGATCTGGTCGTGGATCGAGCAAAAAGACAAATTATAACCCTCAACCTGCGCCAACATCTTTTAGTAACCCACAAGCTTCAGCTCCAAAACCGACTTTATTTGGATGGCAATCTAAGCCGTCCAGCGGGCAAAGTCATTCGTATCCTTCCAGTGGAACAGGATTATCTGGTGACAGGTCAAAACCAGCGACTAATCAAGAAAGTATTCAACGAAGTAGTGCAACTAATAATTTAGCTGGTCAACAACATTCTAATAATCAACCGAGTCATTCTTACCCATCTTCGAACGGTTTATCAGGAAGTGCTGGCAGTGGATATCCTCAGCAAACTGCGAGCAAATATCCACAAGGAACTGGGTTGTCTGGAAACACTGGAGCTGGTCAGGCAGGGTACCCACAGTCAACTGGATTATCAGGAAGTGGCCAGCCTGGACACAGCTATCCACAACAACACGCATCCGGTGGTGGCTACCCTCAACAAACGCAGCAACGCAATACTGGAGTGGCTGGTTCTGCTGCTGCACCACCACCGTATAACAATGGTCAGAATTATCAAAATAACTACGGAAACAATTACCATCCTCAAGGACCACCTGCTCATTCAAATTACGGCTCTAATTACGGCGGTGGCGGTGGATACGGTGCCTATAATCCAGGGTACGGCTCTCAATCATCTGGATACTTTGGAAATTATGGTAGAGGAAATGGAGGGATGAGTCGTTCAGGAAGCGCTCTGAAGGGTATAGGTATCGCAGGTGCTGGTATTGGAACGGTATTGACTGGATTAGCCCTGTGGAATTTGGCCCGCTCTACTGGAAGACAGCACCATACCGTCATATACGATAACAGGGGTCAGCCTGTAGCAGTCACAGCTGCCAACGACACTGCTCCCGTTGCCGATTCAATTTTGGCGGATCTAGTAAACTGCAGTTTGACCATAAGTAATGATAACAAAACCGAAGTACTGGCAATACCTTGTTCAATCGCTACTTCGTTTACCCCAGATGCCGACGTAAAAGATTCTGGTGTTAGCAAGAACTCTACTGACAACACGAAGTGCACCATTACGGTTCTTACAAAAGCAGGCGAAGAATTTATGACGACAATACCATGCTCAATTCTCTTAAACTCTGCTGCAGAAAACAATGTAACAGAACCTCCTCTGGTGGTTGATGAAGCTGACAACATTAGTAATGTTACTAGCGAGTCGAGCATCCAAAATGGCACTTTGACTGAAAATAACGCAACTCTAAGTGAACCGACGGCGCTCAGGCTTTCCGGCGAAGATATAAATGCGGATGGTGCAAAATTAGCACATATAAATTGCACTCTCCAATCAGAGGAAATAAGAGATCCGATCAATCCTTGTTTGTCTGTTAATCATAATTTAACTGTTATTCCGTTACCATCCACGGAGGCGCCACAGTAAGTAAATATCTTTGAACCTGCCTTAAATAATGTTTCTTAAAGTTATATCATCGTAAGTTTTTATACAGGCGCAAATAGGTTCTAGGTACCTACTTTTAAAGCAAATACCTTAGTATAATATCTAAATATAGGTAAATAAAAAATCTTTCAAAATTATAACTTCCTCCATCTCTTTTTAAACAAGTTAGATTTATTTCTACATATTTAATTTTAACAAGTTAGATTTATTTCTGCAAAAAATGTATCAAAGTATAATACTTAATAGCCTAATGCATTGTAACATTAGAGGTTCTAGGCAGGTAGGGTCCCCGTAGGGTAAATCTATTCCTGAAATGGGATAACAGGTACACAAAATCCCTTCAATAGAAGAAATTTACTATGTTATGATCAGCAGGTTAATTGCGTAACACGCTATCAGTAGGAATAGCTTTCATTTTGACAGTTCAGCAATATTTATGTTGTTGAGCGGAAACATTTTCCGAACTTAGGAAGCAATGGATTAGCAATATGCTTCAAAATGTGATTGATAGATAGTGTTACGCAATTAGGGTACCTACGTCTAAACATGGTCTCTATTTGAGTTTACATCCAGTGGTCCTAGATTTATAACCTACTTTATTTGAGCACTTTCTTGTAGCTTGACCCTGTCGTATAGCTTTATTTTCTTGATAGAGTATCTTTCAGTGTTCCTTACACATTTTAGCTCACTTTGTTGACTTGTTGATGTATATACAAATTATAGGTATACTACACATCGAATGTGTCGTTGATGTACATTATACTACACACTGAATGTGTCTTTGTCACTGTCTGTGTGTGCTTACACGATTGAAAATTCATTGAACAATGAATAATTATAGTACGGACGCCAGCAGGTCAACCTACCCGAAACTGTCAGATTTTCCCAATCAACCTTGAACCTTATGTTTTAGCAATAAAGTCGAAAATCTATTAAAGAAATCTGACAGATTGTAGTAACTTGATGTGCTGGCAGTCTGTACAGTCACGAGCACTAATATGTCAACACTTGACAATTTTCGATTGCGATTTTTTCACGAAATAACGAATGCAACGTTGAAATCCGACACTTTACATAAACCTATGGGTTCAAAAATACTATGTTCATAATAATATAAAATTTCGTTCAAAAATAAAGGAGAAAATCGCCTTTGAATGAAGCCAAGTGAATACATACTTATGCTCGTGACTGTACATAGCTTAAAAATATGTAGCTTGCACGGTGTTGTGTTGATTGTAGCTTTCACGTTTATGTAGGTCAATAAATTGTAACCTTTTGCATTGTTTTATGAATGAAATTCTGTAACTGTTGTATTATTGTGTGGTGTGTGTTTTTTTGGTGGAAATAAGGGAATACACCATTGTTTAGAGTTTTGGTACCATTTAATTGATTGTACCTAGATATATCTATGTTTTGACTTACGGAATACCTTATTTAATAAAGACGAAATCAATGTTGTTTAAAGACTAAATCAACGTGCATTTTATTTACTACTATGGGTTATCTAGGGTCCTGTATATAGGGTGTTTGGAAGCTGGAGGGGGTGTATTTTTAATTTTTTCCCCGCAGTTAAAGTTGGTATGTTATTTTTGACTAAAAGCTTGTAGTTAAAAATAAAAAAAAACATACTTTCTTAGTCTAAGACATGTATGGCGCAAATTGCTGTAAATGGTGTCAACTATCACTCCCTTAAAGCTTTGCACTCAGCTTCCAAACACCCTGTATAAACAAACACTGCGTCCATAAAGTAAGTATAAAAAAGTAGGTGGTATGTGGTGGTAGTGGTGGTAGGTGGTGTGGTGGTGGTGATGGTGGTGGTAGCTCAAATTGTGTAGGTCCCTACCTACCTACTTCATAAAATCATACTTTTCCGTGGCCTCGTCATGGGGGGTCCTCAGATGTAAAAAAAGAGGTGGTAAAATAAGTTTGAAGCGTATAGCGCAAGTGTACCCCAAGGAGCCCAACACCCAACATAAACAGAGGGGGGGGGGGGGTTATCGGTGCTATCGTAGTTTTCAAAACGAATGGACCAATTTCAATGCGTTTTTTAGGGTTTTGTTGATGATTCTAAATGACTTTGCTATACAGGGTTATTGGTAAACAACCTTGTACTCATCAATAGGAACAACTTTTACTATGGGACCAAACCTGAAATCGCGAAAAAAAAATCAGCTGTTCCCGTTCCCTACATTTTGACGAGTTACACGAACATAAATGTAGCACAGCAGATTTTTTTTTCGCGTAAGTATTCAGGTTTAATCCTGCAATAACAATACACAATGACCTCTTAAGAGGTTGTTAATGTTTTACCAATAACCCTATATAAACTATTAGGGGCATCCATTAATTACTTGAGGCGTTTAGGGGGGTGGGGGGTCAAGCCGATTCTCAACCAATCTGACGTGGATTCCTGGCAAGTATCACGTAATTTTTTTTTCCACAAGAAAATGTGTAAATTTGCGAGAAAACTGGGTTGAATTAGTTAAATTTTTTTATTGTGATTCTAGAGTCTAGACAATCAGATACGATCTTAGTAGGTAATCTTAAATAATATGATTGTAAGTACTAGTCATAAATAAAAATAATTAAACAATTTTTTTTTTAAAATAAATCCAACGCAATGAAGCATATAATAACGTATTTTTTACACACTTGAGTTATGCTAGTTAACAAATCAGGTACTTACCTAGGTTTTGCAACCAGCACCCCTACTAAATTGTAAAATAACAAGCCTATACATAGTTTAGTTTCACAAAAGAATTGCAGGAGAACAAGTGTTTTTTTTGTTAACAGAAGACCATAATAAATGCAGAATTCAGAAAAAAAAAATGAAGTATTTACACTAAAAATACGCATTTTGAACAATCTCACGTGAGATTAGAGGGACGGGGGAGGGGGTAGAGCCAAATCTCACGATATCTCACTAAGGGTGATTGATGAGGGAGTTTAAAAATCGCTAAAATCACCTCGCGTAATTATTGGACGTCGCGTGTCGCCTTATGTCAATAGTTTGAAACATGGGATATTTTCGGTGACAACTGTGGAAATAACTTCCCTTTTCACAGACTTTTCGAGAATACTAAGAAATACCTACATACACATTTTTGTCGACGTTATGGTCATTTCTTTGCGTAAATATTCTCCTAATTAAGGAACCCTTAAATGCGCGTGGACCGACACGCACAGTGAAATGATAGGTATGCTCGGAGCCAATGTGCCATCAAAACAGAAATGAGGAGATCCCCAGAAGAAGCTAGCAAGCGCTCCGGTGCGTTTGAATTGTTTTGATGGCGTCTTTAGTCAGTAGGTAAATATAAAGGTAGGTAGTTAAGCTCCTTAACTATGAGTGTACCTACACGTGTACATACTATCTAGTCGAATGCTCCCTCGATTTTATCACATTGAGCTGACTGCGAGTACCTATCAAGCATTTAGATAAAGTGAATTTAATTGAGTCACCTAATCAGCTTGTCACGGTACGGTCTACAGTAGTCAGTAAGTATAAGGATGTCTCTGTACTCACTTTTCAAATTCGATTTTGATTTTCCATTATTTTTTTGTAAAAGGGGGAAAGCTAAAAGGGGCTAAAACTGTGTCTAATGTCACAGGCGATTACTAGCTCGCAGTAGGTGCGAAAAGTAGTGTTCTCCTCGGGGATAAAAGTATCTTCGTCTTGGGCGAGGTTTTACATGACTGTCATACTGAACTTCGAAGTTCGAAATATCGATGTACGGTATTCAGAAAGTTTACAAGTACGAATTACGTGAGTTCGAAGGTACGCTATGACGAATTACTTAATTTAGAATGTTCGTCATCGCGAAGTACGGAACTTCGAAAGTTTGCTATGACGAATTACTTAATTTAGAATGTTCATCATCGCGAAGTACGGAACTTCGAAAGTTTGCTATAACGAATTACTTCATTGAGAATGTTCATCATCGCGATGTACCGAACTTCGGAAGCTTGCCATGACGAATTACTCAATTTTGAATGATCATTATCGAGAACCAAAGTGTAGGCACTGCGTTTATACACACATAGTATATTTATGCATACGGCCCCGCGAAGCGGGCCTCCGTCGACATAGGATGCAAGAGCGAGCCAGGGGCACCACGAGATTAGGTTTGGTTAGGTTACTTTAAACCCTTTACACAGAAATAGGGGCCCCGCGAAGAGGGGCTCCGTCGACATAGGATGCAAAAGCGAGCAAAGGGCACCCCGAGGTTAGGTTTGTTTAGGTTATTTTAAACCCTTTACACAGAAATAGGGGCCCCGCCAAGCGGGGCTCCGTCGACATAGGATGCAAGAGCGAGCGAAGGGCACCCCGAGGTTAGGTTTGGTTAGGTTAATTTCCCCCCCGGTGGGTTCCCGCATTGTCGAGGCGGGGGGGCTCAGTAGTAGTAGTAGTGGCTTCACCGTGGCTTGGACACCCACGGTGAAGCGAAGAGGAACCCGAGGAGGGGCCGCTCGTCAGGGCTTTTGCCGACAAGCCGACGACGTAGCGGCCAACATGTAGGTTGCGGTGCCGCTTGGGCGACATCGCAACTGAAGCGGGCCGCGATGTCGTATCGGAGGCATCGCGGCTGAGGGTTGGAGGCCGCGGCGGGAGAGAAGTGCCGGTATTACGGTGCGCCGCTCTCCCTACCTTCCGCGGCCTTGACGGGGTCGCCACCGTTCGATGGCGGACGCGGTGGGGCCGCAGGGGAAGACGAGTATTGGTATGACGTTGGCCACTCTCCCTATCCTCTGCGGCCGAAAATTGGCAGGCGGCGGGGCCAATGACCTGACCCGTCGCAGGGGGACCAAGGGTGGCAGAGACGGGTTCGTCTGGCGCCCATGTGCTGGTTTGGTCCCTGAGGTGGTCACGCCGTGCTATGTGTTCTGGTGCGCCGGTGATGGGGAGTACTCCCCGGAGGGGGGTCCGGTGACGGACAGCCGCTGCGGGTTCACGGATGAGTGCTAACGCGTGCCCGTGTTCCCGCCATAAGCGGCAGAGGAGGACACCGTGGAGTTTTAGTGGGTTAGAGTCCCACATAACTGCACTATCTCCCCGTGGTAGTGCAGAATGCATGAGCATTTCTCCACGTTAAAAAAAATATATGGTTAGGTTAATTTAAACCCTTTACACAGAAATAGGGGCTCTGCGAAGTCGGCCGCGGTTCGCGGGGCCGTATGCATAAATATACTATTTGGGCATAAACGCAGTGCCTACACTTTGGTTCTCGATAACGATCATTTAAAATTGAGTAATTCGTCATGGCAAGCTTCCGAAGTTCGGTACATCGCGATGATGAACATTCTCAATGAAGTAATTCGTTATAGCAAACTTTCGAAGTTCCGTACTTCGCGATGATGAACATTCTAAATTAAGTAATTCGTTATAGCAAACTTTCGAAGTTCCGTACTTCGCGATGACGAACATTCTAAATTAAGTAATTCGTCATAGCGTACCTTCGAACTCACGTAATTCGTACTTGTAAACTTTCTGAATACCGTACATCGATATTTCGAACTTCGAAGTTCAGTATGACAGTCGTTTTACATCCCTCGCTGAACTCAGGGGGTCTACTCCGAAGTGGTTGATTGTCGTGTCGGCCGAATGTTCGGTCATTTTCTGATTCAAATATTGTTGTCGTACTACGAATTAAAAAAAAATAAGGTAAAAAAAGGGTAAGGGTTCTAAAAAGGTTCGGATTGGCACAGTTTGGTCGGGACCTATAGTCATTAGAGGAAATGAAAGGTAGTAGAAAATGACCGAACATTCGGCCGATACGGTGGTTAACCGCTTCGGAGTAGACCCCCAGGATTCTAGTCTTAACTCCTTCGCTTCGATCAGACCTCCGTTCTGCGCTCGGAAGATGTAGAATTCTTCGCTACGTTCGGGATTCAATATAGCGCTGCTCTATTCCCTTGATGAATAATCTACTATGTTCCGTTCTTCTATTTTTTTGTAAAATAAGTATTTATTTTTATTATTTTAAATCATCGATCAACGGTAATCTGCAAAAATAACGCTTACATTGAATACACACTTATGTACTTACCAAAGATCTTATCTTATCAACCTCGTGATCAAGGAATCAATCTGTCTGTTACCTAAGAATTTACTTACTGTCTGTCTGCTAAATGTATTGTTAGTATACCTAGGAAATGAATGATGCTTTAAGGCCTACGCAGAGGAGTGGCTAGAGAGGCGCCACGGCGCCCTCACCTACCGCCTGACGCAGGTCCTCACCGGACACGGAAGTTTCGGGAGGTTCCTGCACATCATCAGGCGGGAGGAAACGCCCGGGTGTCACCATTGCCAGGATCGCCCAGAGGACACGGTGGAGCACACGGTGGAGGTCTGCCCCGCTTGGGCGGAGCACCGCCGTGTCCTCGTAGAGGCGATCGGCAGCGGCGGCGACCTCTCGCGCCCGGCCCTGGTGCAAGCCATGGTCCGGGGCGAGAGGGAATGGGAGGCAGTCACCTCCTTCTGCGAAGCAGTCATGCTAGCGAAGGAGGTGGCGGGACGGCTCAGGGAGAGAGCCTCCCGTCCCAGCCGCCGCGGGAGACGCTCCGGGCGTCGGGAGCCGCGCGACGACTCCCGGCCACCGTAGGCGCGGGCCTGCGGGCGGAGAGTAATGGGTAGCTCACCGTCCGATCAGGACCAGGCCCGTGCCGGACGGCGCGTACGTGTTCCACGCGCGCCTCAAAGAGATGTCAGCATCGAGGAGGGGCCCCATAGGGCCGAAGCCTGCCGGGTCAGCGGGATTGTCCGAAAGGGTTACCGCTGGCCCGGAACATAAAGGGCTAAGGAAGGAACACGGGTGGGTTTTAGTCAGTAAGGGTCTGACACTCCCTTCCGCTCCACCCAGAGCGGGAGGGGTCATTTGATGATTTCCCATCCGCAAAAAAAAAAAAAAAAACGGGACGGGCGGCATGGCAAGGGATTTTGCCGTCAGTCAGCGCACACTAGCCGCTTAGATACCGCGGCATTCCAGCGGCTTCCCCGCTTCTTTACCCCCGCCGCCTCACCCCGCGGTATGTCACAACGAGCGCCGGAGTCGGAGTCCTTCCTTGACATAGACATACCGTTGCCTACCTACCGCAGGACGCCACGGCATTCCGCCGCGGGAGCCCGTGGCGTGTCTTTTAATGCCGTGCAATGAAATCCCTTTCGATGCCACGGCATCATTTTAAAGCATAGCAATTTATGTCGTATTTCTATATCGATACGTTTGAATGTCCATTAGTAAAAATTTAAATCCCTTGCCATGCCGTCCCGGTCTGCGTAGGCCTGTAGGCACTTAGTGCTAGTCAATAGAACACGGCCCTTAAAGAAAGACGAAGCGTTTCGGAAAGGGGGTAACCTGGCAAGTTTACCTGCCTAATTCAGACTTTATTTTACACGATTGTTTGCGATGATTGTTCTCAAGGCGTACTAAACTGGACTCTATTCTAGTGAAAAACGCTAGATTTTCCGCCAATAAGGAAGACCAGGTACAATTGTACCAGGGTACGGTAGTACCATCGGGACTATCTCTACACCCAATCGCGCTCTTAAAGGGCGTGCCGAAAACCGACAGTCCCTCGCGCGCGTGGCTCAACGTGCGCACTTGTGTGGCACATGAGTAGACAAACGGTATGTGGCGGCGAGCGGGCGAGGTGAAATTTCTGGGCAGTCAAAGTACATTTTTTCGATCTATTATTATTAGTAATAGTGTTAACAGAAGATCTAGGCATTACTTTTTACTCCATGCCAATTTCTGACTATTGTTGGCTATAATGGCTTTACATGTAATTGTATTCAAGTAGTTTCTAGTTCGTAATCACGAGATTTTAACTTTATCGATGAAAAGACCTTGTGGGGGACAATTGTATAAATATTTCGGGGACGGTTGTAACAGTAGGTACAACTGTCCCCATGGCCATGGTAGAATCGACCCCGTTAGCGCATCGCGCCCGGATTTAAGATTATCTGTTAAAAAGAAACGTTAAAGAAGTAAGAAAAAACATGAATCCTGAACCAAAAACCGGCCAAGTGCGTGTCGGGGCACGCACAATGTAGGGTTCCGTAGTAGCCCGCTATCACAACATAGTAAGATTCTGTTGTTCTTTATTCTGAATATAGGTAATGGAAAAGATATTAGGATTTAATGGTTCTAATAACAAAAATCGACTTTAAATTATCATTTCTAAAGACTTGCGAGAAGTGTGATGGTCTTGTAACCCGTTGGTACAGCGCCATCTAGCGGTAGTATTGTGAAACTTATGATAATTTAAATATACCCCCCAAGTCATTTTAGAAGACCTATTCAACGATACCCCACACAATGGGGTAGACAACGAAAAAAATATTCATCCCCACTTCACATGTAGGGGAGCTACCTTAAAAATAATATTTTCCAAAATTTTATTTTACCACTTCTATACACAATCCTACAAAATTACAGCTATCTAGTACTAACGGTCTCTTAGCAAAACCTCGGACAGACAGACAGACGGACATGACGAAACTATACGGGTTCCTTGTAGGAACTACGGAACCCTAAAAAGCCCCATTTTAAATTAAAAGGCGATTTATAGGAATCGACTGTGATTCTTGTTGGAGTTTGATTGTGATTGGCTCCATAGATAAAATACCAAATACTAAATTGGCTCTGTGGTGGTTAGTCTGTGGTATCACTGATCTGTCACTTGCGGCGCGTTCCGATTTGCGCTGTAACTGTTTTGAGCGTGCTTAATTGCTTATTGCCGCTTGCCGTTCCGAATTAGCGTGAGCGCGATAACGATCGTTGTCCCGTGAATTGTCATTGATGACGTCATGACATTTTACGATAACGCGGTCGGCGTTATCGCAAGATGGCGCATGCCATAAAATAATATCAACGTGAGCGCTGTCAAAAATGACACTGTGTGTTTTGTTTTGAGTTGCATCATATCTTTAAACTAACGTGGCATTTTCGTGCTTCTGGGTCACAGTCGCCACCTAACCAAAGAAGAAGAAATGTGGTGTATACAAAAAGAAATACTGTAATCTAACCATAAATATTCAAGAAAATAAAGTTTTGACATTGAACTTCGATCAATAATAGTACTAGATGAATGATTAGGAACAAAAATAAGTCGCTAAAGTGGCCGCGTTTGCACACAGATAAACATTTATATTTCTTACTACGAACTATAGAAAAAAGTTTAATAATATTAACAACTTCAGATTATTATAAACCTTAACACTCTAACATAAAGTTTAATTACGATTGCAAATTATTAATATTTAAGTCCTTCTGTCATCGAAGCAATAAATTCAAAATGTCACTTGGCACATTGTGACAGACGATTTGCAGGATGACGCTGACATTGAGAGGGAGCGCAGAGCATTGGCAGTCAGGGGGAACATGGTTGCGCGTA
Source organism: Oligia fasciuncula (assembly GCA_963082905.1). NCBI lineage: Eukaryota > Metazoa > Arthropoda > Insecta > Lepidoptera > Noctuidae > Oligia > Oligia fasciuncula. The sequence continues at coordinate 10,367,214 of OY720393.1, read as the reverse complement.
GGTTTGCTCGCTGCTCGAGGGAAGTAAAGATAACTCTTTTTAAGGCATATTGCCAGTCCTTTTACTCGAGCAGTTTGTGGATAAACTACACTCATCGGGCTGCTAATGCTCTGCGTGTCCAATATAACAACATTTTCAGGATGCTGATGCGACTGCCTCGCTATTGTAGTGCGTCCGGAATGTTTACGGAGGCGCGAACGGACGGCTTCCATGCGTTTGTGCGCAAAAAGGTAGCTTCATTGTCACAGCGTGTGCGAGGCAGTAGCAATGGCATCCTGCAGATGATTATATCGCGTGCGGATTGCCCTATCCAAAACAAATGGATGCGCATTGTTTTGGGCGATCACTGATACATTGATTATTATTTTTTACTACCTACTCTCAATTTTGATTTTGTTTTTATTGTAAATTATTTAATTTAAGGTAATGTTAATATTTTGTAAATTGATTTTAATTTAATTTTGTGTAATGTCAGTGTTTTTGTGCCAATTGATTTTAATTTAATGTATATGGATTATTGTTATCTGAAATAAATGAATTAATAATAAGCAATAAGGTTAAAAACATTTTGTTGACAATTTCGTACTTACTTGAATTTGGAACTAGACGTAGTTCTTGGAATTACATTTCAATGCTTCAATGTTTGTTAGAATAGTTGGCGCGTTGTCGCAAACATTGGTCAAACAATAATAATATTTGCTTATTGATTTATATTTACTATTTAATTGTGTTACTATTGTATGAAAAACATTTAATGATAAAAACTTACCGAAAAAAGATATTCCTTCCAAAATCTTGGTGTTTCGGTGGTTATTTACACAACTTTTGAACGCGCACTGAGGCATTTTGACGTTTTAACATTGGCTATGATTGGACCATACTAATTTGAAATAAGAGCACAAAAGTATTCGTGCTCGTATGGGCCGTTTTTGAAGCGCTTATCGGGCATCTAGTACTATTATTGATCGAAGACATTGAGCGAGCACTGTGACCGCGTTCATGAGCGTTCCGAATTGTTGACAGCTCTCAGCTGTCATAATAATCGTGATATCTAAATCGGAATGCAAATTATTGATGCATGGACGTAATAAAATAGAAGTAACTATTACGTCCATGTATTGATGTGAGCGCTGTGAGCGATTATGGCATAATTCGGAATGCAGAGCCTTGATCATTGCTTTGCTGTCAGTTACTCGGTGATAAAAAAAAAACTTGACTGTTGACACTGACAGTTATTGTTATCAATTATCAACACAGAGCAGGTAACCTTTTTTAATTATCAATACAAACACAAGGCGCAAAGTTGTAGGAAATAAGTATTGATGTAATGAAAAATATAATCTTTTACAGTTGAAAGCATTAAGATAAGATCAAAATGTCGGACCCTACAATACAAACATTTTGTTGCCATCATACTGGTAATAAAGAAGACTTTGCAGTCAAAATCATGAATGAATTTAACACGGATTCATACAATATAGTGTGTTTAATTTCGTCTACAGTTGGAATTTTAGGATCAGTATATCAGGTAGGCGTTATTTAATTAATTTAATCAGCATGTATTTTTCTTAAGTTCGTGTATTAAACTTTGTCCCTATTGTGGCTTCTCAAGTTACAGTTTGCCGGTTTGGAAATCGAGGGCATGTAATACTCGGTTGCCTTTGGTGTACCCGTACTTTATAACTTTCTAGCCTTTAATATTTATTGTTGTCACCAGTGGTTTACAAAATAAAGCTGGACAAAATGAATTAAAAAAAGTAGGTATCTCATACCCCTAGGGTGTGCAATCATAAGAATTAAGTACATAAAAAGAATATCCTAGTGTGGACAAATACAAATCTAAACTATCTAACATCTGAAGAGCAGGCATTTATTTAACTTTTATTCAAATATTTTTAGATTTTTCCAGATGTCATCAATCGGATACAGAGAGGGGTTGGCTCCACACATGGACGTCGAATTATCATCTGGCTAGCTGTAGCAGATTTATTGGCTTCATTTGGTAACAATTCTTTCAGCATCAACTTTTGTTGTTTTTATAATAAAATATAGATTAGTTTTGTTAAATGGAATAAAATGAATATAACATAATCATAATCAGACTATTTCAAGCTTTTTGAAATGGAAATGGGGTGGCCCAGTGTGGTCACATCTTAAAATTTTTATTTTAAGACATTTATTTTGGTTTCCGGTCTCACTGTTTTGTGAGATAAAATTATTATTATATTTTAATTGCAGGTGTCCTAGTACGATCTTCTCTGTGGCTTAGGTATAAAAATATAATGCCTTTACCAGATGATGATGTTAGTGTATTGTTCTGTAGCATAACTTCAGTAAGTAGTTCATATTATTGCTTAGTAGCTCTCTATACTTTTAACACATTAAGTGGTTATGCAATCTTATACTACTGGTACTGAGCATGAGGTCCTGGGTTCGATTCCCAGGTTGTGGAAGTGCTATTGCTGTCTTTTCATCAGAAATTTCTCAGTAGCAGTCTCAGACCAAATAAAAACCAAGACAGAGGGATGTCAACAGTAAAGTGAAGTCTGTTTCGTAAACATGTGTGCACATAGTGAGGTGTAGTTTGATTGTAAATGTGTGCGTGTGAGCTTGTATGCACAGAACGGAGGTGTTGTTTTTGCATGCTTCACTGTATTGTTCGCAGCGCTATGTCTTGACTTTTTATTTGGTCTGAGATAGCAGTCCAGATTGTTGCCTGGTTGACAGCAATAGGCTCGCCCCCATCACTTGGGAATTAAACAGAAATGGCAAAATGTGGGTGTACTATTAGGTACTCCTCTGCCTAACCCTTAGGTAAAACAGGGTCAGTGGGTCGTCTTAGGGGCGGATTGTGAGCTTATTTGTGTGTGTCAATGCATAATATTCTATTTCAATAATTTCAGGCATGGACACAGTACTTTTACACAGTGACTTGGTTTTGGACCTTGTTTTATGCTATAGACACGTGGCTTACCATAAAGGGCCGTGATTCACATACTTTACTGTACCACTCTATTGCCTGGGGACTACCTGCAGCTACTACTGGTGTTGGCTTATCTATTCTATACATTCCTAATGCAAAGTAAGTACTTCAAGGGTTTGCTTCAAAGTTTGGAATGTTAACATGTAAGACGATTTTCTAATGCTCTGCACCAATGATATTCTAATAAACTAAAATATCATTGCTCTGCACATAATTACGTATAGCATATTTACTAAAATATCATTGCTCTGCACATAATTACGTATAGCATCATCACAGTAGAAAAATAAACTCCTTATTCATACTAATAAAATTCGAAAGTAACTCTTGTCTGTCTCAACAGGCTCAACTCACACCAAAAGAGCTGCGAAGGGCAGCGACCCGCTCGGTAGAGCAGGCGCGCGGATTCCCGCGACTGCTTGAGAAATCGCTGGAATGCTCGAGAAGTCGCGGGACTCCGCGCGCCTTCTCTTCTTCTTTCATGTGTTTATCGCTGTAATGCCTTGATTTGATATTGTATAGGCAGTCGTACATTTGCACCAAATAAATAAGCTTTTCTTCATCCATTTCCATCACTTCTGTATTCGTTGCACTGCAAGGAATGAATGCGAATGCTCGCGCGCAACAGAGGCACGCGGGGAGCGGGCGCGAGGGTCGGGATATTGCCAGCGGCCGCTCGCGACTGCTCGAGCATTCTCGGGACTTCCCGCGCAGTCGCACGCATAGACTGTCGCACGGCTATTCGCCGGAATTCCAGCGGCGCCGCTGGCATCCGCGCGACTCGTTCGAGTTTCTCATGCGATAATAAGTATTATAGTAATGAAAATAAAGTTAAAATTCATATGACACTGAAACTGCGCTCCGCTTCGCCGCGCTTCGACGCTCTTTTGGTGTGAGTTGAGCCTAAAGCTGAAGAGTTTGTTTGTTTGAACACTTTAATATCTGGAACTACCGGTCGGATTTGTGAAACCTTTTTGCATTTGGTAGCCCAATTCTTGAGGAAGATTAAAGGCTATTTAACATATCGCTACGACACTTCTATGATGCTTTTAACCCGGTAGTAGGTACGTTCTCGTGGAATTTTCGACCTCCGTGCGGGCGAAGCCGCGGTCAAAAAGTACAACAACAATACGAAAGTAGTACTATTTTGGTACACGTGTTATAAAGATTAAGCAAATAAGATGCAAACAATATTCATGTTTATAAATATAATCTATACTAATATTATAAAGCTGCAGAGTTTGTTTGTTTGTTTGTTTGTTTGTTTGTTTGAACGCGCTAATCTCTGGAACTACTGGTCCGATTTGAATGATTATTTTAGTGTTGGGTAGTCCATTTATCGAGGAAGGCTATAGGCTATATTTTTTTTCTTCAAAATTAGGGATCCGTAATAAAATTGCTATTTTGTAACACAAGGTGTAAAATCGAAAACCTATTTTTGCGTGCGCTGCAAAAACTATTGACAATAGAACAAAATAATGTACTACGGGTTTGTAGAGCCCATTAAGACCTACAAAAAAGTCCGCGAGAACATATGTCTAGCTATCATGGTTTAATCACAATAACCGATTTTGTGTTCAAAATAATTATTAAATCGTCTGAAGAAAAAAAAACTACGTTAAATATGTATCGTAATATTAATCTTTATCGAAATTAAGCATTATGTTATCAAGAGTATTTATAAATAAGTAAAATACTTTTTGTTTCATCTCAATCGGATATTTCGTTTAAAAGTTATCACGTGTGTAAGATGTTAAGAGTTGGTACCTATTAAGGAGTTATGGGCCATAGAGTTTTTTATCTATACTAATAATAAGGCTGAAGAGTTTGTTTGTTTGAACGCGATAATCTCTTTAACTACCGGTCAGATTTGAATTCTTTTTGCATTTGATAGCCCAATTCTTGAGGAAGGCTATAGGCTATTTAACATCACGCTATGACCCTTAGGAGCCGAGCAAAAAGAAAAAAACTCAGAGTGAACGGTAAGCGAATACGAAGTGTTGCGACGCGACGGGGTGGGGGTACAAGAAATTTCACGCGGACGAAGTCGCGGGCAGAAGCTAGTTATGTATATTTATGCTATAAATAACAGAATCCTTGTTGAATAAATGTCTGACCTCAGTTTTATTACATTTTATTATACTCTTAGTCAATTAACTAATTTGTTACAGATGCCACAACCTACCGACTGTCACCAGTGCCTTGTACAAAATATTGCCCAACTATTGTGCTACATATGTGCCTATTGCTATGGTAATGATAGTAAACCCAATTATGTATATGATGTCAAGTAAGGATGTGGAAATGGCTGTTGCAGTTCCTCTTTCTCAGGTACCTAAACCACCATGCGGGCCCAGTGCGAGTTGGTGGATGACGCATAATTAATATCTTCAAATTTTTGGTTCTAGGACATGCCTAGTTTCCTCACGATGTTTTCCTTTACAGTTTTGAGAGCAGTGGTGATGAAATACTTTACACAAAGTAAAAAGCCTGACTGGGTTTGAAGTTCGAACGTTCATAACACCTCGTAAGTCGCGACTGTTTCCACTGGGCCACCGTTCCCTTGACTAGATATTATAATAGTACTTATCAAGTACCTATTCAATGTAGATCTATAGTAATTTAGCTTGCAAATTGCAATGTTCCGCATGATTAATGCAGCAACGTTATTCTGCTGACGCACAAAATCGCGTCATTTGCAGTGAATGAATTAAGAGATACATAAAATGGTACCTATAATGCAAAAGAAAACTTGTTTTAATATTTTTTGCACAGGTGAATTATTATGTTTGACTTCTTTCTGTTCTGTTCGTCAGATAACCGACCTTGGAAATTTACTAAACGAGCTATAGAACGGGTCTACCTTGTAGACTCGAATGACGATGATGTAGCTGCGATTATGGTTAGGTACCATCCGTCCGGATTTGTCCGGACATGTCCGCTATTTGGCTCTACAGTAGATCTGATAACTTTTTAACAGTGAAAGCGTTATTTAAGGGTGCGTTTCCACTGAAGCGGAGCTGGGCGGAGCGGAGCGGAATCGTCCAATCACAATGGTTGAAATTCCTCATCGCGTCAGTCGTCTCGTCTGTGATTGGACGATTCCGCTCCGCTCCGCCCAGCTCCGCTTCAGTGGAAACGCGGCCTAAGTCTTGGCAACCTACTTTACATCAAATGTTTTTGGTGAGATTATTTATTACGATGCGTCAATTATGATATCTCATGACTGTGGTTAGTTCAGCTGCAGGACGTCTGCCCCCCTAGATAAAATCCCTAGCTGCGCCAATGCATGTACAACATCATTTAATTCTATCATTGGACCATTCGACTTCAAAACCATAGGTACGCTGTGATACGTTATTTCGCACCAGCGTGCAGCATGTGTCGCAAAAACGTCATTTGAATTTAGATAGTTGACCCTTAAAAAACCATGTTACCATAAGACAAAGACATTAAATTATTTACAATAGACGGGACATAGCGAACAAAACCGTGATCCGATACTTGTTATCTAGGGGTAACAAGTCTCTCAGTCTAGTATGGTACGCCTGCGCGTCAAATCGCATTCGTGTCCACGAGAAAAAGAAAAACGAGTCGAGTCACCACCAAAAGAAAAATATTTTCAAAGTAAATATTATATAATGCCGAGTTACGCATTACGATTTTGCCAATATCGTCATGGTAAAACGACTGGACCTAACTTTGGTTTATTTTCGTAAGAATTATTTATATTTACTCAGTAATTAGAATTAAATAATTTACATAAAATAGATCTTGAAAAATTTGCAATTTTTGTAATAAACGCCCTCTATGATTGAGTAGCTTTACTACTGCCGCGCAGAGATGTGATATTGTTTATCGATAGTATTTATTACTGCTGTGCCCCGCGGTTTCACCCGCGTTAATTTGAGGAAAAAACGTACTAAAATAATTATATTCCATTACTGTAAGAGTATTACATATTGTTACGAGCTTCGGGTTCGTGACAATTAAAATTGCCGATTTAATAACCAAAAATAACAATTTATTTTACAACACTAATTACAACTCAAAACACTAATTAAAAGAACACAATCACACTACTGATCACTCTTAATTCGCACTTGAAGATCGCTTAGATGTTTTCGCTCTTGTCGCTTTATCCAAACTGTGTCGGTCGTCGCGCATCCCGGCCTTATATAGTGCCGCAGATAGTTCGAGAGCCTTCCATTGTAGAAACATCTAGAATGTTCGAGTACATACCGGCCCCGACCGACTAGGTGTCGATAGTTCGAGAAAGTTCTACAAAGTTCTAGTATCGAATTTTCTAGAACGATCGTGACTCGACTAGTTCTGCTACTCGATACTAGATGGCGCTAGTAGATCGTAGTACCTAATGTCACCATGTACCAGGCATTAATTGTGGCGCGCAAGACTGCCCCCTCCTAAGACATGCTCGTCCCGAGCATTATCAGCCCCATAATAACGCGCCAGTCGGTCCACATGGACGATCCTAGGAGTACCTCTTGCACCTTTCTGTATCCGGTAGGTTACGTCATTAATCTTTGTCACTATCCGGTACGGTCCGTCCCATTTAGCTTGAAGCTTAGGAGATTTCCCTTTGCTGCTGGTGCTGGGCGGTGCTGTTAGCCGCACTGCCCTCTGGAGATCGGCCGTCTTCTCTTTCTGCAGTTCGCTGGGGGCAACTGGATCGAAGGTGGCCCCTTTCCCCACAGCCGTAGCACCTAGGGCTGTATCCTTTGTTGCGGTCGCGAACTGTAGCCGCTGCAACCTCCCTGACGCGATGGGAACGATGATCCTGCCGCACAGCTTCCACCTCCAGTGCATGGGCCAAGGCGTCCTTAAGCGTCCCGTGGTGACCGAGCCTCACAGCAACTCTCACTTCAAGGTCGCGGATGCCGTCGATGAATGCCTGCACTAGGTTTCCATTAATAAGCGCAGGTACGGACTGGTAAGCTTTGCGAACCAGCTTCTCCACTTCAAGGGCCCACTGCTGCAGGTTTTCGTTACTGCGTTGCACGCGATCCTTGAGCTGCGCACGAAACACGTGTTCCAGGTGAGCGTCGCCATACCGAGCCTCCAATGCCTCAAGGAGCTGCTCGTAAGTCACTTCCTTACCGAGAGCTTCCAGAACGGTTAAGGCCTGGTCGCGCAAGCCTAGGGTGAGGGCAGTCATGGCCTGACTTTTATTCCACCCGTTCGCCTTCATGACAGCCTCAAACTGGATTTTGTAGGCCGACCAGGAAGAAGTTCCGTCGAACGGTGGCACTTTGAATCCACGTAGCGAAGGTGTTGTAGCTACGGGAGCTGCGATTCCATCCCCAAGTTTAAGGTTACCCAACTCCTGCTTCACATCAGCAATGACGTCATTAAACTTGCTGATCTGAGTTTCAGCTTCTGACAGGCGGTTGTCATGCCGGGCAACCCTCTCCTTCACCTCCTTCATGTCTTTCCCGAAGGTTGCGTGAAGGTCCTTCATGAGGAACATTTGCTCTTCCTGGCGGCGCACCTGCTCCTCCTTATCCCGTTTGAGCTGTTCTTCCAATCGATGGGCCTGTTCCTCTTGACGGCGGGACTGTTCCTCCTTATCGCGCTGGAGCTGTTCCTCCAACCGACGAGCCTGTTCCTCCTGTCGGCGAGCTTGTTCCTCCTGTCGGCGGGCCTGCTCCTGCAGCATCATCATCAGAGCAGCCAAATCTGGTGCTGATGATGCTGGAGCAGCTGTGGACGGGCCGGCCTCCGTGGTCGGTAGCTGGCCTTCAGACCCCTGTGGCGTAGCTCCACCAAATCGCCTCTGGTCCGTCTCCTGCTGGCGTTGACTCCGGGTACGGGTACCCTCCGTGTCGTCTTTGGGTAAAACCGGCATTTTAATCCACGCTTCTGACACCAATTGTTACGAGCTTCGGGTTCGTGACAATTAAAAACTGCCGATTTAATAACCAAAAATAACAATTTATTTTACAACACTAATTACAACTCAAAACACTAATTAAAAGAACACAATCACACTACTGATCACTCTTAATTGGCACTTGAAGATCGCTTAGATGTTTTCGCTCTTGTCGCTTTATCCAAACTGTGTCGGTCGTCGCGCATCCCGGCCTTATATAGTGCCGCAGATAGTTCGAGAACCTTCCATTGTAGAAACATCTAGAATGTTCGAGTACATACCGGCCCCGACCGACTAGGTGTCGATAGTTCGAGAAAGTTCTACAAAGTTCTAGTATCGAATTTTCTAGAACGATCGTGACTCGACTAGTTCTGCTACTCGATACTAGATGGCGCTAGTGGTACCTAATGTCACCATGTACCAGGCATTAATTGTGGCGCGCAACAATATGAATATTAATTATACCCTCATGACTAGCTGCCTTGCGGAGTTATTTTAAAACTATGATATCTCCTAAGATATTCATCTTTCTCCTAACATAATCATTCATTGAATAAAAACCAGTCAAAACGACAATTATTAAACAAATAAGTATGGTTTATTTCAAGGACAATCAATATTTTTAATTTACTACTCAACGATTTATTTAACCATTTTACCTTTTATACTAATCGGACTTCGGTCCATTACATGATAAAAGATTTTAATTATTACATTGTACAAACATCGACATTAAATTATCGAAATCTTGTTCACATCTCTAGCTGGTAGAAAAATAGATAACAGGTGCATACGAATATGACATCTATTTCAATGATAGCGTGCTTAATAGAGTAAAGGTTACAGCACCCTCTAGCGCTGAGTGGCTGAACTCATTATGGATTGCTCGAATTTGATTGTTAGATGGAAAAATGGTGGTGGTGGTCTTTATTGATTTTGACATGTAAAATGAAAACAACATTCATGAATATTGTAATAAGACTTAATTTTGAACAACAATAAATAAACTTTTCGCCAGTTGCATTAATAATTTGTAGATAATTTTCTATTCCGTGATTATGTCGCTCTAATTTTGCTATACTAAGCCAGATGGCGTCACTGAGACATGGGATTACAGTTTTTGTAAGACATTTCTTTGCATAGCCCCTCTATTCTACCTATCTTAAATCTCTTTGCCATAAGATAAATAGTTTTAAAGTACCTACTAAAAACATTTGTTTTTCAGTTCACAAGTAAGGAGCGAAGAGTAGTAGATACATTGAGATTGAAGTTTTTCTTGATCAATGTGGTGTTCTATCTGTGCTGGCTACCAAACCTTGTAAATGGCTTTTTGCTTTGGACAATGTGGTTTAACATGCCTGTCAAAGTTATTATCACTACATGGTACATAATGGTCAGTATTATAACATGAACATTTTTTTATCTACCTTAAATTGTAATCCCCATCTAATGATTGTTTTGTTTAATTTTTCAGGCATTAACAAATCCCATGCAAGCATTATTAAATGCACTTGTTTACCGAAAATGGAACACAAATAAATGGAGAAATATGCCATCATTTAGTAACGAGTCACGAAAAGAATTTTGTTTCTATGATGAGCAGTCCCCACTGTTGGGCTCAGAACCTCCGAGATTACAGTTATCACCTATCCCACCGGGTATTAATAACTACGCGACTTTGTGATTAATTCAAATCATTCCCAGTATTGTTGGCATTTTGTTATACATTTTTTTACATGAATATACTTTTATAAATGACTACACATTTGCCTTATTTATTTAATTCATTTCGATTCGACGGCACGGTTGCCGCAGTGGTTAAGCTATTGACTGCTGCGCTGCGTGTCGCGGGTTCGATTCCCGCACGGAACAAATATTTGTATGACCTACAAGTAGTTGTTCCGGGTCTGGCTGTTTGTGTATGTGAGTTTCAATGTTTGTAAACGCACCCACAATACAGGAGAAATTCCTAGCGTGGGGCAAAGTTTTTTTTTTTAAAATTAAAGAATGTGTTATTAAATGGGCATTCAGAGAAAAAGTATTTGACAATATTAAGTGAAATAGATGATTTTTATTAGTTACAAGTAGGTATATATACATTATTTATCATTTTACAAAATACATAATTATGCAATTAATGATAACTATCACATATCATCATGCTCATTATCCGGTGGGGCCATAGTAAGATCTGTTACATCTTTTACAATCATATGGGCTATTTGCCAGGCCATTTCTTCTTCCACTTTAGATGTATTCATTGGTACAAACCGGCTCACCATTTTCTTTAGGACAGACTTATCTTTTTTGTCTGGATCCGGTTCAAATTTAGATTCAAACCTGCCTAAACTATTAACTCTTCCTAGATTTAAGCCATCAGGTCTATTCCTCTGCCATAAAGCATCGGCGTTATACAGCTGATTGGAGTCTATTGTCATGTCAGGTACAGAGAGATTGCGTTTCTTCTTACGGAAGACTGGGTCTCCCATTGCAAGGAGAGTATTTTGAGTGCTAATACTAAATTCACTGCTACAATCAGAATGTGATTTATGATTGGAGGACCACATATTTTCAACTGAATGTATCATTTCTGAGAGGTACTTAAAATACAACTCTGATTCTAAAAATGCTTTGACATACTGAGTCAATGTTTTAAAAACAATTTGATAAGGCAAATCAAAACAAGTTGGTAGTGGACCCTCTTCTCTGCATATATCACTTTCAATTCTTAGTCTAATATCAGTTGGAAATCCAATTGGATGTGTTGCCTGAAGAGAAAAATATTTTTCATATATAGATATAGCATCAGCTTGAGCTTGGTCAGGGCTTGTTGTGTTACCATTTAGCAAATTATCTCGGAAGTGCATGACAGCCATTAAAAATTCTAATAATACCCTGCAAGACTCTTGTTCCAAAAATTCTGTGAAGTAAAACAAAACTGTTTCATTATGTATAATATCTTTAAGATTTAGAGAGCCACTGGTTAAAATGTCAATTTGTGCTTTAATGTAAAATGGGCTGTTGATGAAATCATTGTAATGATTGTTTTCTATTTGGCTAGTAAGAACATCTTGCACTGGCTTAAAACAATTTTCTTGTATCTGCCCTTCAGGATGGCAAATATTGGATATAACAGATTTCCTGTTACTATCAGGTAAATCAAGTTGGTATGGAGCTTCTAAAGCAACAAACTTTTTGAAAATTGTTACAGCTTCCTCAGTGTAATCCCTGAGTCGAGTATTGTCACTGGCCGAGTTCTCAGATTTTACATGTTCAGGTAAGTTGCCACATGAACTCATAGAACAGTCATTAAATCTTGTATTACTAGTACTTGTAAACATGTCACTGTTTTCTCTCCAGCTACATCTTTGTGACTTTATGGTTTTTTCTTGTTTTGATTCACACTTGCACTGAAGGTCCAAACTTTTAGTTCGATTAATTTTGGAAATATTACCACTTTCGTTAGCATTGGTCGAGTTTAGTACATGTTTTCTGAATTCTTCTATTTCCAACAAACATTTAATGAGGGCATCCTTTCCTATTGATTCCATGTATTGTACAAAATATTTGAGAGCTTTCTTTTCAATAATTATATCATGTAAGCTGAGGGACAACTTGGAGCTCTTTTCAAACATTTGTTTTGGATCTGGAACACAGTAGCACATACGTTTTAGAACACTTTCGTGCCACAGTTAATTGGTGTGTTTATGTTTTGTACTTACCTTCATTTTCTTCAAGTAATATTTGCACATTTATTAGACTTTTGATATCAGGTGTGCTCACGTATTTGACTTCTGGAGGCCGTACTGGGCACCCAGTTTTACCTTTCGCTAAAATGATTGAACATTATTATCAAACATCGTGTAGCTTCTTTCACGACGTTATAGGCCGAACATTAAAAAAAAATTAAGGTTCATTACAGAATATTTTACCTGCACTTTTCCAGAATTTAATCATTTTCGTATAAACTCTTCGTTATACGTGTCTATTGGAACTATGTACAACCGCAGAAGTAACCTACGTAAGCTCTTCATAAGTGCGTTTTATGACCATAAGCGTAAACAATAATAAGAAAATGAAAACAATTTGTTTATGTACTAGGTGCTAGTGGTAGTGGAATACGTTTACATTATAAATGTCAGTTTATTCGTGTCAAACATGTGTCAAACGAACCCCAGAGACTGCTACTGCTTAGTTTTTTTATTGACTTGGTATCTCGTTAATTTAGTCTAATTTTCAAAAAAGCATCCATTTTTTAACCTTTGTGACGCTGTCGACGTACAGAACATGTTATGAAATGGGCTTAAAAGTATTTTTTTTTGGACAGCTGTCATGTGTGGTTTTTCTGATAGGGAAACTTATTCAGGATGGCCTTACAAAAACAAAAAAATATTAAAAACACCATTATTGAATAAATAAATATTTTAAATGGCTTAAAATAAAACCAACGAATTATCTTCCTGATTTGTATGTATGGCATTGATTCTGTAGGGTACATACCATTACCATAGTTTATATGTGCATCTGGATTGAGGGCCTGTTTTTTGAACCCTTACGGAACGAAATAAGACTTATAGGGAAATTAGTTAAAAATAGTAAAAACTTAAAGCAATGGGCCATGAATTTCTTAAACGTGAATTAAAACTGTTATGATTAAATAACTGAGGCCCTCAATCCAGACGCGTGCATAAAGTGGCATAGCCTAAATCTCAATATCTCTGGGTTAATAATTTTTATTCAAGAATTTAGTTAAGAATTTCTTAAATATATTAAGAAATTCCCAAATCTGTAGAATATGACATTACAGATTTATGGCGGTATATCTATGGCCCTCATTTCATTAATGTCTGAACTGAGGAATCTGCAAAACATTAATTTATCTGAAGAAATACATAAATACGACTTTAACATATTTTACTTAGATACCTATATGAATTAGTTAAAAAGAGATAATGACAGAAAAGTTAATTGTTAAGAAGTAAATGAATGTTGAATTTAACTAAAACGTCTGAACTGAGAGCCCAATATTTTCGGCTTTATTGACTAGTCTCAACCTCATAGATTAACGCAAATTAAACTAAGATTTTTAACTATTTCTTAACTAAATTGTAACATATCGTCCGTTCTTCTAAATAAGATACTTTAAGAGAAAATTGATTTTCAACTTTTTCTAGGAGAAAATTTTGTAGGGTAGATACGATTTGTTACTTATATGGACTGATCAGTATGTACCCTCATAAAAGCTATTTTTAAGCGAATAAGTAGGTAAATATTTGTTGCTTGAACGGTCGGAAGCGATTGTGTTTTGTGTGGTGCAATAATTAAATAGTGCAGTAAATATTAATAATATCAGTTTTTCCTTTTTGTGATATCGAAGTAAGTACCTAGATCACTTTAATATTGCCTATTTCATTTGAAGAATAACATGTCATGTATTTGTATCGTTATCGAGAATGGCTGATTACTGGGTTTAAACTTAAGCGTATATTATTATATTTTTAAATTTAAATAATTATTGACAGTAAAATAAAAAAAAAATCGAAGAAACCAAATGTTGGTGTAATATAATTTTATCAACGGGATAAACAACAAATAGCCGTTAGAGTTTAATGTATATTCGATTGGTGTACTGTGTAACGATGAAAAAGCAAAAAATTATAATAACGACTGGTTTAAGTACGCAAAATACGCGCATTGACGTGGAGTTGCGGATACCAGCCCGTAGTACCTATTACCTGGGTTAATTATATAGAAGGTATTCTTTAAACACACACACGAACGGAACACGTGTGGCCTAGACTCCGTATTGTACCTTTTGTCTTTAGGATACAATACAAATCAAAGTATCAGAAAGAGTATCGATCTTTTCAAAAATATTTCGATCGCAAGATACATTCAACATTTATCTGATAGTCATTCACCACATCAAGACCTTAATGAAATGAGGTCTCTTAGAGCACTTTAGCACTTTTTTTTTCGGATGGCAAATCATCAAATGACCCGCTCTGGGTGGGGCGGAAGGGAGTGTCAGACTCTTACTGACTAAAACCCACCCGTGTTCCTTCCTTAGCCCTTTATGTTCCGGGCCAGCGGTAACCCTTTGGGACAATCCCGCTGACCCGGCAGGCTTCGGTCCTAAGGGGCCCATTCCTCGATGCTGACACCTCTTTGAGGCGCGCGTGGAACACGTACGCGCCGTCCGGCACGGGCCTGGTCCTGATCGGACGGTGAGCTACCCATTAGTCTCCGCCCGCAGGTCCACGCCTACGGAGGCCGGGATTCGTCACGCGGCTCCCGACGCCCGGAGCTTCTCCCGCGGCGGCTGGGACGGGAGGCTCTCTCCCTGAACCGTCCCGCCACCTCCTTTGCTAGCATGACTGCTTCGCAGAAGAAGGTGACTGCCTCCCACTCCCTCTCGCCCCGGGCCATGGCTTACACCAGGGCCAGACGCGAAAGGTCGCCGCCGCTGCCGATCGCCTCTACAAGGACACGGCGGTGCTCCGCCCAAGCGGGGCAGACCTCCACCGTGTCCTGGCAATGGTGACACCCGGGCGTTTCCTTCAGCCTGATGATGTGCAGGAACCTCCCAAAACTTCCGTGTCAGCCGGATCGGCGTCAGGAGGTAGGTGAGGGCGCTGTGGTGCCTCTCTAGCTACTCCTCAAAGTGGGATCTTATCGCCACCATCGTGGCGTGCCCTGCGCTGGGTTGCGACAGTCGCTCTTTCCATGTCGCCATGAGGTCACGCCGGAGATCCGTCCGCTCCGCCGCGATTTGCCGCGGAAGCGGATTTTCCCCCCGGCGTTGTGCTTCCACGCGCCACTAATACAGGCGCGCGAGGACTATCCAGATCCCATGGCGACAGTCCGGCAAGGAGACTTGCCGCCTTCCCGAAATCGTGCGGTAGCCCCGGATAAGCCTTACGGCTACCACCTTCTGGGGCGCGTTCAGGTAGTGGGCGGCTCGCCGCCGCAGTGAACGCGCCCACACCGGGGCCCCGTATAGGGCCATGGACCGCACGACCCCCGCGTAAAGCCTCCGGCAGGAGGCGTTTGGCCCCCTCAGGTTGGGCAAGAGCCGCTTGAAGGCGGTCCCGGCCCGTTCTAGTTTGGGAGCTAAACGGAAGTGCTCGACGAAGTTCCACCGGCTGTCGAGGACGAGACCCAGGTATTTCATCGCGTTCCGGGGCCCATGAAACGACATGGCCTCGGACTTATGCAGTGCCACCTTGAAACCCAACTGCCGGATCCTCTCCACGACTATCGCAACCACGCGTGTCATCGCGTCGGCCGCGCCTGATGCGACCTCCCCTGCGCCAGGACTAGCGCGTCTTCAGCGTTGCAAACCACGCTGACGCCATCAGGGAGGTCGGCCCGCAGCACCCAGTCGTAGCCGATGTCCTACAGGAACGACCCCAGAACCGTTCCCTGCGGGACACCGCACGACATCTCTCGCCGGTTCCACTCCCCGTCGCGACCGGGGTAGATGACGGCTCTGTCCGTCAAATACGCCTCGACTATTCGACGGAGGTAGGTCGGCACCCGGTGATACCGGAGTGGCTCCACAGTGCAGCTCCAGGGCAGGGTGTTAAACGCGATGGCGATGTCGAGAGACACCACCACGCCACCCCGGGACACCGCATCCCCCGTCGTGAGGGCTCTCACGCGCATGATGGCGTCCACCGTTGAGCGCCCCTTGCGGAAGCCAAACTGGCTGTCCGCAAGATCCGGCCCCGTCCTCACCAGGTGCCCGACAAGGCGGCCCGCAAAAAAGAAAAAGAGCTTGCCGACCTCTTTACGCGAGTAAAGACGCTTTTTACGCTTTTCAGGAAAATCGTCTTCGATATCCCATTCTTCACAAACTTTTACGATTATTAATTTGTACGAAGAATATACGCGGACGACGCGAATCCACAAGTATAAATAAATAAATAATAGGTGTTGTTAGTGGCCCAGGTCTGGTCATTTTTGCGCCCCTCCAGGGTCTGCGCCCTGTGCCTGGGCACCGCTGGCACCGCCCTATTTACGGCACTGGCCAAGTGTATACATACTTATGTTCGTGACTGTACTGTAGGCTGTAGGTAATAAATCTAGATTGAGATAATACTTTTAAGCCTTTTTCTGAGCTGTTTTGAGTTGAAGATGCAGTTTTCTTTCGTCTCTAACGATTTGAAAGTACTTAATGCTAATACTGGAAATGTTCGATAAAGTTCTTACAAGGTATACCTAGGGCATTACTGACTGGTATACCTGCTGTAATGTCACCTTTTGCTCATCTGCGAAAATGTGTAAACATGTCGTCAAACAAAAAACAACATACTGAGCTCTTAGGCGCGAATTACAACTTACAAATTTTACCTCTATATATTACTAGCAGCGGCCCGCGGTTTCACTCACATAAGTGTTGATCCCGTGGGAATATCGGGATAAAACTATCCTATGTCCTTTCCCGGGACTCAAACTATCTCTATACCAAATTTCATCTAAATCGGTTCAGCGGTTTAAGCGTGAAGAGGTAGCAGACAGACACTCATCTTCTTCACTACTTCCTTAAGGATTTGTGCTGACTTTTTGGAAGTCAGTTGGAAGCAGGCGGGACCCATTTGAGTTTGAAAATATAATAAAAAAATGGTATGGGTCCCGCCTGCTTCCAACTTTTATTTAATTTAAAATGGCCTTGTTTTTAGCTTTTTAGTTTTTTTTAAACTAATTTTTTTTACCGCAGTCGGGTTTTTTAGTTTTTTTAATTACTTGTTTTTTATTTCCAGCTTTTTAGTTTACAAATTTGAAAGATTTCGCAGACGATTTACTTATGTATTAATTATTAGCTGACTGAAAGATTTATGGAGATTTTAATTGTAATAAAATAAAGCAATCTTCTAGATTTAGGGAAAAAAAAAATGGTTGCCTGTAAAGTCGGTTTTACGGGCGAAGATTTTACGTGACAACGACCGATCATCCGATCATAGTTGAGTGGGAGAGAGACGCAAGGCATTCGGCGGGCCTCTCTCTCGTTCGGTGACTCATCGTAACGTTACCGAGCGTTACACTTTTTCATAAGTGACTCCCAGTCGCAACCTAATTTAAGACGTTGTCACGTCAAAACATTCAAAATATCACTTCCCTGGAAATACATAGACAGGGAAATGAGAACACTCCAGAGAAGTGATAAAAGGCTTGTTCTGTGGCTGTTGGCACTAAATAAAATGTGCACTGCGTTATTACAAGCTTTTATTTAACTTGCCATGTGCGTTAGTTTGTTAGTTATTATGTATGGGTCAAATCTTGCAAGTCAAATTTGACCAACTTCCCAGTGTCCAATCGAATTGAAATTTTGTACACCTTTAGGTCAGGGGGCTAACTCTCCAAATTAATTTTAATTCTAATGAAAGGCCAATACGATTCCGATGTTAATTTTACAGTCACGTTATTCGGTACTCTTGAAAACAATATTGTTACCATTGAAATGAAATTGACATTGGTCTGACATTATTTTGTTACACGTGAAGTTAGCTACGTAACGGGCTGCAATAGTATGATTCAACTCATTACGATAAACCGATAATGGGGCTTTAAAATGCTTTATCCTTTAAATAACAAGGCTGATAAATAAAAATGATATAAATAGTTCTTTAATTGATTAATTATAAAGTATTTAATTCATTTGGGCGTAAGAAAATGATTAAAATCATAAAATTAACCATGACTTTGGCTGCATGCGGTAGGATCGTTGCCTACACTTCTAAAAAAAAAAGACTGCGTGTAAGTTCTCCAATTTCAAACATATGTTTTGTTTGTTTATGACAATATTGTTCGCGTTTGGTTCTTTTTAGTAAGAAATAATTACTGTCCGTTAAGTTACTTAACTAATTAGTATTACGTTTTATACAAATGATACCAAGTAAATAGATAAACAACTGCTTCATAAAGTACTTAATGTTTTAGTAACGAACGCCGAACGTGTTTATGTGAATAGTGAACATTACTGAGAAACCAGTGAAGTGATATTAGAATATGTAAAAGTGATACCTAGTTAGAATAGGATAATTGGACGTAGTTACACAAAAAGGATCCAATCCACGTGAAGGTAGTTTTGAGTTATAGGCCAATGAAGTTGTAACACAGTTTAGTCGAACATTTGATATGTTTAGATCATATGTGTTGTGATGATTATTTAGCAAATTTTTCGTATTTAATTTCGTATTAAGTTTTGTAGTAAAAGTAATAAAATTTTATAGAGATACTGTGGAAAAAGTCGATCTGTATCCTTTTTGCTAAATAAATAAGTGTAAGGGTGCTGCTCAACATACATTCATCAATAACGATCCACATAATGTTTTAGTAACTTATTCAATAAAAATCAATGTATAATAATAGTTTTTTTATTAAATATTAATAATTATTATTAACAAACTTAATGCTAACAGAGTATTTTTGGCTTTGAAACTTGCTAGTTTCGTATGAAAACTATCAATAAAAAGAGATCAAAATCTGTTGTCACTTTACCACTTTTGCTGTAAGAAAGTGCAGACTTTGAGTATGTATACTTAAAGGAAAACCATTCCCATATCAGCCGTAGGACGTCCACTGCTGAACATAGGCCTCCCCTATAGAGACCAAGTTTCAGTGCCATAAGTCATCCTTGGTAACACGCATTGGTTAAAAACTTTCGACTCATAAGTCGAAAGTTTTTAACCAATGCGTGTTACCAAGGATGACTTAGAGACAAAGTTTCAGTGCCATAGCACTGAAACTTTGTCTCTTACTATGGGCCTCATTAGTAAGCTCAAGATAGCCCAACTCAAGTCGAAAGTTTTTAACCAATGCGTGTTACCAAGGATGACTTGAGGCACTGAGGTAACTCGATTGACTTTCCCAACAGGTGCAGTGAGTGGTGAGTAGAAATATTTTATCTACATTCCCTTATAGTTAGCTATAGACACTCGCCATAGTTATATATATTGGCCTCCTTATAGATTTCCAATAGGACCGGTTGGAAGCGACTTGCATATCCAGCGCGATCCTGTGGTCTTCATCGGATCGTCTGTCCACCTTGTAGGTGGAAATCCTTCGTTGCGCTTATCACTGCGTGGTCTGCATTCGAGAACTTTACGGCCCCAGTTCTGCGTGCTGTGTGGCCTGCCCACTGCCACTTCAACTTGCTAATTCGCTGGGCTATGTCGGCAACTTTGGTTCGTCTACGAATCTCCTTATTTATGATTCGATCACGCAGAGAGACTCCGAGCACAGTCCTCTCCATAGCTCGTTGGGCTATCTTGAGCTTACTAATGAGGCCCATAGTAAGAGACAAAGTTTCAGTGCCATAAGTCGAAAGTTTTTAACCAATGCGTGTTACCAAGGATGACTTATGGCACTGAAACTTGGTCTCTATAGGGGAGGCCTATGTTCAGCAGTGGACGTCCTACGGCTGATATGGGAATGGTTTTCCTTTAAGTATACATACTCAAAGTCTGCACTTTCTTACAGCAAAAGTGGTAAAGTGACAACAGATTTTGATCTCTTTTTATTGATAGTTTTCATACGAAACTAGCAAGTTTCAAAGCCAAAAATACTCTGTTAGCATTAAGTTTGTTAATAATAATTATTAATATTTAATAAAAAAACTATTATTATACATTGATTTTTATTGAATAAGTTACTAAAACATTATGTGGATCGTTATTGATGAATGTATGTTGAGCAGCACCCTTACACTTATTTATTTAGCAAAAAGGATTCAGATCGACTTTTTCCACAGTATCTCTATAAAATTTTATTACTTTTACTACAAAACTTAATACGAAATTAAATACGAAAAATTTGCTAAATAATCATCACAACACATATGATCTAAACATATCAAATGTTCGACTAAACTGTGTTACAACTTCATTGGCCTATAACTCAAAACTACCTTCACGTGGATTGGATCCTTTTTGTGTAACTACGTCCAATTATCCTATTCTAACTAGGTATCACTTTTACATATTCTAATATCACTTCACTGGTTTCTCAGTAATGTTCACTATTCACATAAACACGTTCGGCGTTCGTTACTAAAACATTAAGTACTTTATGAAGCAGTTGTTTATCTATTTACTTGGTATCATTTGTATAAAACGTAATACTAATTAGTTAAGTAACTTAACGGACAGTAATTATTTCTTACTAAAAAGAACCAAACGCGAACAATATTGTCATAAACAAACAAAACATATGTTTGAAATTGGAGAACTTACACGCAGTCTTTTTTTTTTAGAAGTGTAGGCAACGATCCTACCGCATGCAGCCAAAGTCATGGTTAATTTTATGATTTTAATCATTTTCTTACGCCCAAATGAATTAAATACTTTATAATTAATCAATTAAAGAACTATTTATATCATTTTTATTTATCAGCCTTGTTATTTAAAGGATAAAGCATTTTAAAGCCCCATTATCGGTTTATCGTAATGAGTTGAATCATACTATTGCAGCCCGTTACGTAGCTAACTTCACGTGTAACAAAATAATGTCAGACCAATGTCAATTTCATTTCAATGGTAACAATATTGTTTTCAAGAGTACCGAATAACGTGACTGTAAAATTAACATCGGAATCGTATTGGCCTTTCATTAGAATTAAAATTAATTTGGAGAGTTAGCCCCCTGACCTAAAGGTGTACAAAATTTCAATTCGATTGGACACTGGGAAGTTGGTCAAATTTGACTTGCAAGATTTGACCCATACATAATAACTAACAAACTAACGCACATGGCAAGTTAAATAAAAGCTTGTAATAACGCAGTGCACATTTTATTTAGTGCCAACAGCCACAGAACAAGCCTTTTATCACTTCTCTGGAGTGTTCTCATTTCCCTGTCTATGTATTTCCAGGGAAGTGATATTTTGAATGTTTTTTCCCTAAATCTAGAAGATTGCTTTATTTTATTACAATTAAAATCTGCATAAATCTTTAGTGCAACTAAAATACATACCTACTTACAATGTATTAAAATTAAATAATATTTTATAATTTAACTGTAAATACGTACCATGTGAGTGAGAATTTGTCTGACCCGAACGCAAATGTCACCACTAAACGCACGGACACGACCCGATCACTGCTCGAATGAAACAAAACACAGCCGTTACATGCTGTCGTCACCCCTTTCTTTCTATTGCCCGAGCGGCAACGTTACTTACTATTCAATTTCAAGGTGATTTTAACAAACTTTTAGGTGACAGGGAAGTGATACTAAATACGCGTCGCCTTTGTGAAGTCGACAATATTCGGAGAAAATAAGAGACCATAAAACTGTTTTAGCGTTTTATGGAAACCTTATGTATATGATTATTATCTTATAATAAAATTATTCTACTAAACTGCTTTTTAAACCTTATTACATGGTCTTATATTTTGCATTTTGGAATGTCGCCCCACAGGGAAGTGACAATTTTGCCCCTTTTTACCCGACTGCGGCGAAGGCCAAAAGGAGGGTTATGTGTTTGACATGTATGGATGTATGTATGTCCGTTTCTTTGTTCCCTCGTAACTTCTAAACGAATGAACGGATTTGGATAAATTACACGTCTTTAGATTTGTCTTGGTAGCGCGAGTGTCACTGGCTACATTAAAATCAAAAACAAAGTAAAATGGCGGATTTTAGTTGCACTAAAGATTTATGGAGATTTTAATTGTAATAAAATAAAGCAATCTTCTAGATTTAGGGAAAAAACATTCAAAATATCACTTCCCTGGAAATACATAGACAGGGAAATGAGAACACTCCAGAGAAGTGATAAAAGGCTTGTTCTGTGGCTGTTGGCACTAAATAAAATGTGCACTGCGTTATTACAAGCTTTTATTTAACTTGCCATGTGCGTTAGTTTGTTAGTTATTATGTATGGGTCAAATCTTGCAAGTCAAATTTGACCAACTTCCCAGTGTCCAATCGAATTGAAATTTTGTACACCTGGGGGCTAACTCTCCAAATTAATTTTAATTCTAATGAAAGGCCAATACGATTCCGATGTTAATTTTACAGTCACGTGATTCGGTACTCTTGAAAACAATATTGTCACCATTGAAATGAAATTGACATTGGTCTGCCATTATTTTGTTACACGTGAAGTTAGCTACGTAACGGGCTGCAATAGTGTGGTTCAACTCATTACGATAAACCGGTAATGGGGCTTTAAAATGCTTTATCCTTTAAATAACAAGGCTGATAAATAAAAATGATATAAATAGTTCTTTAATTGATTAATTATAAAGTATTTAATTCATTTGGGCGTAAGAAAATGATTAAAATCATAAAATTAACCATGACTTTGGCTGCATGCGGTAGGATCTTTGCCTACACTTCTAAAAAAAAAGACTGCGTGTAAGGTCTCCAATTTCAAACATATTTTTTGTTTGTTTATGACAATATTGTTCGCGTTTGGTTCTTTTTAGTAAGAAATAATTACTGTCCGCTAAGTTACTTAACTAATTAGTATTACAGTTTTATACAAATGATACCAAGTAAATAGATAAACAAATGCTTCATAAAGTACTTAATGTTTTATACTTGTATTTCCGCCAACGGTGGAAATACAAGCATGCAGTTAACTGTGAACAGTCAACTGCATATTTGTATTTCCAACAACGGTTGCCACCACCACCACCACCAGCGTTTGCGAGTTTAACGAAGTCATTAATGGGTCCGTTCCGCTCGCGGTGGAAAATGGAGAAGTATCATCATTAACTGTTGATGAACTATTGGCTATCCTGCTGTCACATTGTTGATCTCTGTATGTACACTGCTGCATGCATCATTATCTACTTCTGTAGTAGTCATATAATATGTTCAATAGTTTTTACAGTCTTTGTTTCTATTACATCTATAATATTTTCTAAACTCTTTTCAATATTTATACTGTCATCAGCTAATGTCTGTTAATGTCGGCTAGTATTTCACTAGTCACGACACTCACGACTAGTATTTTACTAGTCACAAGTGTCACTGTCTGTATCTACTATCTAGTCGCACAATTAATTAATGAGTCAAGTCGAGTCAGTTAATTATCTTTTTTCAAAATATTGTGTTCCATAAATGGCCATATTTTTTATTGCTTTGACTTAGATCCAAGGGAAGTTACAGTGTACACCTAGGTACGCTTGACACCTCCACGCGTTCCTGAGAAAGAGGGTCTTAAGTCGCGATTACATTATCCAATTTTAAGCAATGCTAACTAGGAACACTCTAACTAGGAAATCGGAGCTAGTGATTACACTACACTAAATTGGATTCTAAATCGGACAGAGACAGACGATGAGACGACGCATTCAGACGCATTGTCGGCGTCGTCGCATTCGTGAAGAAGAATCGTACTAGGTTGCACGTTTCGAATTTTCTATCGATGGCGCCGTATTTATCAAAACTACAGAAGAAAATAATAATTTAATGTCGTTTAAAATTATAAAAAAAAAAAAAAAAAAAAAATATTTTTTTTAGTTTTCAGACAGAGTTAGGTACTTTCGAATGTATGATATTATAGTATGGATAGTATAAATTATACATATACTTGTAGCACATGGATTTTTTTTTCTTTGAGCAATGCTGTCGTTTCCGATACAGTCGCCATGTTGTATGTAGCATTTATATAAAAAAAAACTGGCGAAGTGCGAGTCGGACTCGCACACGGAAGGTTCCGTACCACAAGGCAAACACACCGAAAAAAAAACACGTTTCTTGTATGGGAGCCTGCCTTAAATTTTTATTTTATTTTAATTTTAGTATTTGTTGTCATAGCGGCAACAGAAATACATAATTTGTGAAAATTTCAACTGTCTAACTATCGCGGTTCTTGAGATACAGCCTGGTGACAGACAGACGGACGGACCCCTTACCCTTTGGGTACGGAACCCTAAAAATACTCTGGTAGCATTCGTGCGCGCGGTCTACTCGTCCACCTTGCTCAAAGCGCGGACGCCGACTAGTCGTTCTAAATCGTAGCGCCGTGATTACACTATCCTAGATTGGATCCAATTTAGGAAGTAGAAAGATTGGACCTCCAATTTCCACTAAATTGGATCCAATCTGTGCTAACTGCGATTACATCTGCCGATTTCCTAGTTAGCATTCCTTAAAATTGGGTAATGTAATCGCGGCTTTACTCTTGACAGACGGGCGGACGTACCTAAACTAAGTGATCTTCTTTAGGTGTTATAATTGTGGTTTAAATAAAATAATATATATATGTATAAGTATATTAAGGTTTCCGTTTTTTTACCCTAATAATATTTCCGTTGCATAATTACCTAACCTAATCAAACCATAACTTTGCTGGATTGATAATTTTTGTGCTAAATACCTAAATACAAACACGTATACCGTACCTACTTACTAACCTACCTATTTTAACAGACTTAAAAAGGAGGACGTTACGCATTCACCAGTTTTTTTAATTTACCTACCTATGTATCCAACTTTTCTGTGATTTATGGGCCGATTTCATTGATATACATACACTAGATTAGCAATTACCGCGCCAAGGCGTTGCCACTGGGATCAAGACCACAGTCTCAATCGTAGCTAATGTCAGTTCAGTGCTCTGTGTGACGCCAACCGAAGTTAGCCGAGTGAAAATTACCGCCAAAATGGGAAAATGCGTAGTGAAAGAGTGCGATTCGAGGTCACAAAAACACAATAAATTAACCGGAATTACTTTCCACGCGTAAGTTTATTGTTTCTGTGTTTATATCAACGTAAAAACGCAATAAAAATAAATAAAATGTAGAATTTTGTAAATTAGGTTCAATGTTGCCACTAAAAACTTAGTTTTAGTTTCCCACATTATGTGGGAGTTTTTAATTTATAGGGTATGTGATTTAAAATATTTTATAAAACTAAATGTGTGACAATGTGTTACAAAAAAATGGTTGCCTGTAAAGTCGGTTTTACGGGCGAAGATTTTACGTGACAACGACCGATCATCCGATCATAGTTGAGTGGGAGAGAGACGCAAGG
Organism: Oligia fasciuncula; assembly: GCA_963082905.1. Lineage (NCBI taxonomy): Eukaryota > Metazoa > Arthropoda > Insecta > Lepidoptera > Noctuidae > Oligia > Oligia fasciuncula. Next base: position 10,341,349 of record OY720393.1, on the reverse strand, counting down.
CATTCGGCGGGCCTCTCTCTCGTTCGGTGACTCATCGTAACGTTACCGAGCGTTACACTTTTGACGTGACAACGTCTTAAATTAGGTTGCGACTGGGAGTCACTTATGAAAAAGTGTAACGCTCGGTAACGTTACGATGAGTCACCGAACGAGAGAGAGGCCCGCCGAATGCCTTGCGTCTCTCTCCCACTCAACTATGATCGGATGATCGGTCGTTGTCACGTAAAATCTTCGCCCGTAAAACCGACTTTACAGGCAACCATTTTTTTCATAAGTGACTCCCAGTCGCAACCTAATTTAAGACGTTGTCACGTCAAAAAATAACATTGTAACATAAAAATAATTGTTTTTAAATATTTAAATAAATAATTCAAAAATAACGTTCATAACGTTTAATGTTTTTTTTTTGTTTTTTTATGGCTTAAAAAGTTGGGTAACATTTCGCATGGCTAGGCAACACTCTCCCGCCATTGCATGTTTATATTGCGGTCTTTGTCTAATTTAAGCGACGGTATTAATTCTTGCGACTTGTGTAAGTGAGACAGATATATGTTTACTTTTAAATGTGTAGTGGTTTCAAAGCTACGTCGTCGCGTTTAAATAGTGGTTACATTTTTTTGACACATTTTAATGAGGTTTGCTTCTCTAGTTATATACCTCAATGGCCGATTTACGTCATTCTTTTTAGGGTTCCGTACACAAAGGGTAAAAACGGGACCCTATTACTAAGACTTCGCTGTCTGTCCGTCCGTCCGTCTGTCTGTCACCAGGCTGTATCTCAAGAACTGCGATAGCTAGACAGTTGAAATGTTCACAAATTACCTATGTATTTCTGTTTCCGCTCTAACAACAAAATATACTAAAAACAAAATAAAAGGGGCTCCCATACAAAAAACGTGTTTTTATCGGCGTTTTTGCCCTGTGGTACGGAACCCTTCGTGTGCGAGTCCGACTCGCACTTTGCCAGTTTTTTTTCATTTGGTAAGGAAGCTTACGCAGTGGTCCCATAATTTTTTTGTTAATTTTGCTTGGGAAGCATTTGAGTTACCTAGCTTCAATAATAGTAAGCATTTAATCCACTTGTGACTTGGTTATGATGATGTTTTAAATAAAACCTGCCACTGTTGTTTACAGAGCAAGTAGTCGTAAGTTTACGAATTTCCGTAGCGGCAATGAGGTTATACAACATCATTGATGTAGGGTACTACCGTAGTACCTACATTATGTAACACAAATAAAAAGTTAACAACATAAAAAGATTAGGTACCTAATTTGTGAAAATATTTCTTACTTACGTACCTACTTATTCGATCTTTTTATACCTTCCAACTTGCTGCAATTATTATTAAAACGGCACCTATTAAAACAGTACAATATCTGCGATCCCTTACGTAATTTGAAGTCTTAAAACGCATTGCACCGGCTGAGGCTATCGACCTTCCCACAGTTACTTGAAATAACTGTTAAGTTGCTGGAAATAACTCGGTGTTAAGCAGTGAGCAGGGCAACCGGTGGCTCAGGCCAGTTGCGCATGACCACGGGACTCGATCGCTATTCCTACTTCATCGCCCATTCGCGTACTTATTATAATAGCAAAAATGTGTAAATTAATAGCCCTCGCCATGACTTTGTGCTCTGTTTTAGTTGGAACAACAAATTGTACTTCAAGTTTTGATCAGAGACAAACGGGAGATTTAAATGTGCAAATTGGTTTAAAGAACATTAACATTATTGCTTTACTTAAAGGAGGAAAAGAAGAATATGTGGTATGTATCTACATGAATGAAAAAAGTTAATTGGTGTAGGTACGTCCCGTTAACTACGGGTACAAGCCAGGATTTTTTATCAACAGAGTTGCCTACGTATGTTGATATTATTTGTATATTCGTAGGTACGAGATACAGCATTATATTGTAGTCTTTGGGTACGAGTTGCCTTTATCTTTAAAACAGTTCATTTCTATGGAGCTATATTTTTTATTCATTTTGCAGGATTATGATTACGCATACGATTACTCAGAAATGACGATAAAACCGCCGAACGGTACAACTCCAAAACCGTTAAATGCAACAAACACAACTATAAACAATGATACGCAACACAATGCGACTACTTCTACACCACTATTACTAGAGCAGTTTACAGAAGTTATAAGAAGTAGCACTGTTGTTGCTGTAGAAGTAACAGAAGTGTCCGTGAATCAGACTGCTAACAATTATGTTGTTACTACACTTCAGACGGCAGCGGACGCTCCGACAACAATACCATCTCCACATTCTTCAATTAACGTAAATGCCACAGCTCTACCAATAACAAATAAATGCAGAAGAGGATTTGCTCAGAATAATGAAGGAAAATGTGAATATAAGGTTCATGGGACATCGAACGCGTAAGTTGAAAGTTAATAATTTTAGTTGAGGTTTTCCTCTGATATTCTGAACACAAAATAAAACCATTAAAACTCCGTTTTCGGTCTGATTTTTATTGGATAGGTATTGTATAACGTCTGTACCCGCTAATATAGCTGATTGTATGCTGTTATTTAAAATAATTGCTTTGTTAGAATAATAGTTTTAGGGAAAAAATTTGAGATTATGTTGAGTTGGCAACCACAACTACACCCAGATAATTAGGTATGCTGCTTTGCATATTAAGTACTGGTATTGGGAAAATAAAGGGTAACAAAATCGTTACAGGCTAGGTACTTGTTTTAACAGTAGGTACCTAAATGCATGAACAGACTACAAGTACCTACCTAGGGCAAACAGGTAGATACTGTCGGTTGATGCCAGTGTTATTGAGTTTATCTGTAAAAATTAAAAATGAGTGTACCACAAAATTATAGGCACCTAATAATATATTTTTAATAATATCACCAGCGCTAATGAAGTGTGGATTTACCTGCTGAGACTACAACTCTCCCTACTCCTTTAATAATTTATTTGTGTTTTCCAATCACAAGCTGTGAATGAATGAATATTTCTAATGTTAAATAATTATTTTCTTTCAGATTACGCAGAATCGTAAAACTTGCTCAAAAAATCAAAATAGGCAGAGAGTATGGAGGATCATAAAACTATTTGGATATAATTTACAAGAAATAAACAATTGCCTTGTCCGCTAGTGAATTGTTGATGCAAGAATTAGAGGACTTATAGACTAACATTCCTGCACTCAAGTAAAATAAATGGTGCCTTTTTTATTAGAACAGGCATGTGAGTCTGTCTGAAATAAATTAGTTTTAATTTGTTTGAGGTGTATTATTTTTTCATGTAATTAGGACCTATAAACCCTTTCACGAGGTTGTTAAAATTATTATTGTAAAGGTGTTTTGAACAGTATTTAAAAAGGTGGGCTGGTACATATATCACGTGATTTTAGAAATAAAGTACATAATAATTGAAGAAATTTATGTAGTGTTGTTTGAAATTCTGATGGTCTTGGGATAGTAAATATGGAAGATTTAAGGTGGTTGTGAAACATGAAGAAAAAGATGTATTTTAAAATAAACTCAAGTTATTTATTTACATAAAGTGCATCTGATCAGCACATAATGTGTGCGCATAGTGTAGAATTTAATTAATATTTCAACATGGGACGGGCACTATTCATTTTGCATTTGTTGGCTTTGTACTATCACCATTGAGCTTTGATATTAAGTGCTTGAAAGTAATGTCAATATGATTTATTTAAGTAAAATTATCATTACCCACAATAAATTAAAACATACTAAACAGCGTACAATCACACAAAAATAATAAAGGAAGTATAATCAAGCAGAGATTATAGTTTACAGAGGCAGAATAAAAGTGGAATGAAAGCACCTATAGTTATGAACACTGGGACTAGCACAGAGCTCTCGTCCATAGAATATGGGTCTGGCTGTTTGGGCCCACTGGCACGCCGAGACTTAGAACTCTTCTCTTCAACCTCATCTCTAGGTTCTTCTGTTTCATTTTCTGGCCACACCAATGGAGGCAGTTTAGGCACTTCATCAATAGTGCCTCTCATTACATATAATGCATTGATTTTAGGATTGTCTCTGTAACCTTTAATGAATTCTACCTTTATTTTACCACCTCTTATGTCAGACTCTTCCTCATTGTAATACAGTTTTCCATTTTTGATTGAATAAGGTATATACTCATCATGGGCAACACCACGGCTTACTTTGTCAAAAATGTCCAGGTCCGCAACGATGGTGTGGTCTCCATTTAAAACTACATCAAACACTTTCATGTTAGGTGCATTGAAGTACACTTCACTGAACTTCAACACTAGCACGTAGTCGCCGTCCCTGTTCGCTGGGATGTCGTAGCCGAACGTGCTGTGGTGGTATCTCTCAGTTTGATACAGTATTTCGTCTTTTGGGTTCACTCTTCCGATCATAACCAGTTGTTTACCATAATCAGAAGCGGTACCGATTCTTCCTTGTAATGGATCCTTCTCGTAATGTATGCCATAAATATCAGTATGGGCTGGTCCGCCGGCGTTTATCGCATAAATTATTTCACCCAAGCCGGTAGCAGTTTTTAAAACAGAAATTAATGAAACAACGATAAAAAATATCAACTGACACATTTTGTATGACGACGACTGTCCTCGTTCGAGATTTAGAATGTTTAATCACTTGTGTCAGAAGCTAACAAAATGTCACTTTTATTACTGAGGTAATTGATACATTATTAATTTATTGTAACTTTCCTTTTACAAGTGAAAATTGACACAGTAACCAAGAGCCGGCAATCGGCATTCATTCGGCAAACCATGCCATGCCATCCAGTGTTGCCAATTCTAAAAATTATTTTATGCTAAATCTACATATAAAAAATGCCAAAAATATGCCAAATTTTTTCGGTAAATACAAAAGTTTATCAATTCCTGTTGCATCTGTTTTAAATTTTTGCGCTATTTCAATGATTGGTAGTTTGACAAGTTTTAGCGTTTCTTGTGCTGAAAATATTGAAATATTTCGTAGAACTGCAAAGTTCGTAGGCAATCTCGCTTGCAATAAATTCTGTTACAAGTACTATATATCATATCAGGCTAAAATGCTAAAAAATATGCTTTAAGCTAAACTCAATTTCGACGGCACGGTTGGCGCAGTGGTTAAGCGATTGACTGCTGCGCTGCGTGTCGCGGGTTCGATTCCCGCACGGAACAAATATTTGTATGACTTAAAAATAGTTGTTCCGGGTCTGGCTGTTTGTGTATGTGAGTTTAATAAATATTTGTAAACGCACCCACAATACAGGAGAAATTCCTAGGGTGGGGCAACGTTTTAAAAAAAAAATATGCTAAATCACTGGGGAATATGCTTAATTTAGCCAAAAAAAAACTAAGTTTGCAACACTGATACCATCATTGCCATTTGCCAAATTGTAATTCTTGTAAATCGATTTTTTTATTATGTTTGTAGCGAATGGAAGCTGAGTCATTTGAGCCACCACAATATTATATAGCTTAATAAAATCATGAGTCGACAGCGACAGTGGCGCCACCCTGAATAATGGTAGATGGAGTGGTGGTTAATATATCATATAGCAAAATAAAGCACCTTGCTTAATACACACATCATAAAGCAAACGCTATCGTGGCTCTCACAAGTTGCTATTTGCTTATTGCTTTTTTACATCGCACTCTGTCTCTGTCATCGCGCGAAACGCATTAAGCAATGAATATATTATTAAATCGTTATAAGCAAGCACCGCGTGTGATTTGCGATCTCGGGCGGCTCACGTAAATACGTAATATAATTAATGATATGCTATTTGGTTCGTGTTTTTTACTTTTGTGATTATTTTGCTTCGTACTTTTTTAGTGTAAATAAATAATTATATATTAATAAATATCGTATGAGGTATATGAGGATATGTATAAGTATGAAGGAAAGTTGATGTTGTTGTTGTTGAGTTGTTGTTGTTGTTGATTTTGTTGTTGTTGAGTTGATGATGTTGTTGTTGAGTTGATGATGTTGTTGTTGAGTTGATGTTGTTGATTTTGTTGTTGATGTTGTTGTTGAGTTGTTGTTGATGTTGTTGTTGATGTTGTTGTTGTTGATGTTGTTGTTGAGTTGTTGTTGTTGATGCTGTTGTTGTTGTTGAGTTGTTGTTTTTCATTTTGTTGTTGATGTTGTTGTTGTTGAGTTAATGTTGTTGTTGTTGAGTTGTTGTTGATGCTGTTGTTGTTGTTGTTGTTATTGATGTTGTTGTTGATGTTGTTTTTGATGTTGTTGTTGTTGATTTTGTTGTTGTTGATTTTGTTGTTGATGTTGTTGTTGAGTTGATGTTGTTGTTGTTGAGTTGTCTTTGTTGAGTTGTTGTTGTTGATTTGTTGTTGATTTTGTTGTTGATGTTGTTGTTGAGTTGTTGTTGTTTTGTTGTTGAGTTGTTGTGTTGTTGTTGAGTTTTTTGTTGTTGATGTTGTTGTTGTTGTTGTTGAGTTGTTGTTGAGATTGTTGTTGTTGATGTTGTTGTTGAGTTGTTGTTGTTGATGTTGTTGTTGAGTTGTTGTTGTTGTTGGTTGAGTTGATTGTATCTGTTTTATCGTAATTCATAAACGCGATGTAATATTCTTTAGCATGCTGTCAGTCACCGCGCTTGCTTTATTCGCGCCCGCCCGTAACATAACAAGTCAAGTATCAGGTACCTACGCGTATAAAAAAAGCATGATTTAATAAAGCATATTAAAAATCATGATTAAAATATAAAGCATTAAGCATTAAGCAAGTGATTGCCTTATAGCAACTTTGAACACCACTAAGATGGAATATGGGTATTAAGCTTATTATTTAGGTAGCACAAGTTTACGAGATATTTTTTGATGAAAAATATGTTCAAAACAATTAAGAGAGGACGTAAACGTAAAAAAAATGCAAGATGGCTATTAGGTTTTTGTGGCACGTGGCCGTGGCCAAAACCGGAACTTACACCACTATCTTGTTTTGTCAATACTTTGGAATTAGTATGTAGGTACTTTATTTGGTACAACTGGAATGCTTACAAGAGTTACAAGCACCGAAAAGTCGGTCTTTTAAGGTGAATGCGCAGTGGTAGACCGCGTAATTCAAATTTTCTTAAGTTTTTTGCAATTTGCAGGCCAGTGTCAGGTTGTATCTTGATTAAAATTATGATTCGCGACTATAATATATTATTATATGTATTTACAGAATTATTGTAATTAATAGTAGATTGTTGCATCGAGCGCAAAGTGCATTAATTACTCACTTTAGCAAGGTGCGTAATGTACTTTTCTTTCAACTACCGTGATAAAATATACCTTCTCAAATTAAAAACTCAAGATAATGAAAACAAAGTTTTCATTTCTCATGCTCGGAAAGTAGTGTTTGTTTGATCCGAATAGCGGGTGGAAGACGCTGCTTCCCACCTTAGGGCGGGAACGACTCATAGTAATTGCTTCCCTCTCTAGGGCGGGAATGAATTTAAAAAATAGAACTATATTTGCTTAGGTAGTCAGCTACGTTTTTTTTTAAATAATTAAGAAAATTGCAGCAGTCTTCTGAGTTTATAAACAGCCAGTGTTAATTTAAAAAAAAAACTTAGTAAGTGGGACGGCCCGCCGAGGCGGGAATGGGAACAGAATCTACCTATGTTTCTGTGACGCGGTGTGTTCCATATTTCAAATTTAAAAGAGACTATTAAATAGGTAGATAGTATTCATGTTCATGTCATCAATAAATATTTTAGACTACTACTTTTACTACTATTTTTTACTTTCCTTATATTCGAAATGAAAAGTAGAGTGTTTAACGCGGCTGAAAGACATCAAATTCCCACTCGGACTATAGCCGCCCTCGCTGCGCTCGGGCTAAATACCTCGTATGGGAATTGATTCCTTTCGACCCTTGCATAACAATCTACTATTTCATAAGCTTTTAGATATTTATCCCGCGACTTTTGTGGCAAAAGGTTATTAACAATTTCATTTGCAGCTGTTTTTATACTTTCTGGAGTTGAATTCATAATAGCGATATGAATTTGTCTATTTCCATTTATTTAAACTTCTTGCTAAATATGAATTATCAAAGTTTTACAATGGTACAAAATAGGCACCATTTGTTTTTTTTTTATCAAGTCGGTTTTATTCAGCCGATTTTTATTTTCAGCCAGTATCTTTTTGATCTAATGCATATGTTACGGCTAATGACCGAAGTGCGGCTGGCTACATTTATAGTTTTAACCAAACCTAACCTCGGGGTGCCCTTCGCTCGCTCTTGCATCCTACGTCGACGGAGCCCCGCTTTGCGGGGCTCCTATTTCTGTGTAACGGGTTGAAAGGAACCTAACCAAACCGAACCTCGGGGTGCCCTTCGCTCGCTCTTGCATCATCATAAGTCGCCGCCTCCCGAAATACACACGAACCGCATGTGGCCGGCTAAAACTAGGTGTAGCCGCACTTCAGCCGGCTAAAACTAGGTGTAGCCGCACTACGGCCGGCTAAAACTAGGTGTAGCCGCATTTCGGCTATTAGCCGTGGCACATACCTACATTTTATATTATACTTAATGGGATTTATATTTTATATTATACTTAATGGAAATTAAATAGTCTGTCAGTTAGTCAGAAAGTTGAAGCTAGTTGCCCATTCCAAAACGTAGATCTCTATGGAGAAGAACGGGCAAGAAACTTCATGGACACTCTTTTAAATCAAGATATTACAAAATAACTAAAAGTATGTTGGTTGTTGTATGGGGGCTAATGTCACTATTTTATGTAGGACTAATGGACTATTAGCTTCCACCCGTGACTTCGTCCGCGTGAAATTTCACCAATTTCACGGATGAATGAAATTCAGTACAATTTTCTTTCCCTGTTTTTAACAGATTAAAAATGAGTAATGTTATGTTCGCTTTTTGTGGCATAGAATGTCACTTTTTTGAGCAAGTGGTACGAAAACGTAGTTTACCGGCGAACTGGATACAGTCGACCGGATTTTGAGGTAAATTATTAATTACTCTTTCTAATCATACCATTTACTTACGTCTTGAAATGAAAATATATTTAAATGTTACACGAAATTGTAATATTAAAATGCATTCAGTTCGTAAGTACATGTTCTAGACTCTGCTCTAAGTCAAAAAAAATTCATTTTAATTTTCATTCATTTCATTTCAATTCATATTACACCAGCAACAAGGGTGTTCATGCCTTTAGGTGCATATTAAGATCCAATCGAATTTCTACCGACATTGGCTTTTCATTCCTGAAATGAAATCAATACCTGAACGGTATCCTACAAAGTTTTAATTAAAAAGTATAAAGATTCGACCGTTTAGTCTGTTCAAACAGTCGACAACAGACTTTTGGGGATCCAATTATTGTTTCCTATAAGTTAATCAACATTTTTAATTTTATCATTCATTATAACATCATATTTCAAATAATTAGAAAGTTACCTTTCGAAGTATTTGAAATATGATATTATGATATACTTACTCGACTTAAAAACGGAATACCGAGCTTGATTAATAGCTGACATTACAGATTCATTCAATATTCTCTGCATTACCATAATATAATCTATATACTAATTGTCTATAGAGACAATGGTCTAACAATAATAATAGTGAATATGCCAAGCAAAACCATAATAGATGTGTAATTATAGTTCTGGACAGATATATGCAGTTGCAGACGTTGCGGACTTGCGGTGTCCAAGCCAACAATATATTGTAGTGCTATACCTACACACGAGTAGGTTCCTCACTTACTGGTTTGGGTGTCACACGTGTACTAACTAGTAAATACATCTTGAACGTGATACTATTTCGATATATTGACATTCAAAGTTTGAAATCAAAGAATTTAGTAGTATTTAGTAGTTAGGGAAAACAAAGAATTGTACATTACACAATTGTACATCTAAGATTACAAAATAATTGGAAGTGGGTAAATGTACAATCCACGAAGATTCCACAAATTACTTAGGTTAAGCAGAAAAAGACAGGTAGCGAAAGAAGTGGATGTAGGTACTTCTCTCAAACTAAAACGTATTTACTTGATATTTGTAATTACTAAGAAAGCAAACAAAAAGAAAAGACACCACACATCACGCAAAAGCAGAATATTCACAAAATATTTCCTAAATCTAAAAATATTATAGTACGTACCTATTTTAAACTGGGTTATTGTACATTCGCCACAATGTAAATTCGCCACAAAAAAAAGTATCTGTAAACTCGCCACAACTCTATTTTTATGAAAAAAATCCGCCATATTGTTTATCACTGTACAGACAGCAGATAAATCAAACAATAAAGAATAAAACGTTATTTCTTTATTTTTCATAATCACAGAAATCACAGTTCTACGTACAGCTAAAATATACGCTAATACGGTTTGTCAAGGACAGCGTGACCTGCGTGACAGGCCTTATTCTAAATAAACATGTATTTCAAGTGGCTGATTTTCTTACAACATTACAATTTTAAGAAAAATCATCATCATCATCATCATTCATCATCATTTTATTATTTTTCATTTTAGAAAAATAATAAAAGATAATTAAATCACAGTAATAATCACTTTTTTTGCACGGTTGGCGCAGTGGTTAAGCGATTGACTGCTGCGCTGCGTGTCGCGGGTTCGATTCCTGCACGGAACAAATATTTGTATGACCTACAAGTAGTTGTTCCGGGTCTGGCTGTTTGTGTATGTGAGTTTAAATGTTTGTAAACGCAACCACAATACAGGAGAAATTCCTAGTGTGGGGCAACGATTAAAATATAAAAAAAAAATAGTGTTTTCTAACCACTGGGCTACAATATAGTCGTTGAATTGTGACTGCATCGTTCTGTGGAGCATTTTCCATGATGTGCAACTAAGCGTCTTCAATGTCCTGTTTCTTTATATGGACGAATGCAGCACACATGGCTAAGTGTCTCTTCTATTCAATATCATTCAATTGTAAGGCATGAGCTTTTTGGCCAGTGCTTGTTTGAAGTGGAAACTACATCCAAGTAGTTTAACATCAGGAAAAAAAATTTTAGCGCTAAAAATCAACAACTTTGTTTTCTACCAGTACTTCATGCAAAAAATATGTACCTATGCAGACTTGTGACGAATTTACACATACTTTTTATGCATGTGACGAATACACTTTCAATGTATGGAGTTTACAAAATGTGACGAATTTACTTTGTGGCGAATGTACAATAACCCTTTAAACTATGTAGGTACAACTTACAGTTTTTTTTGATGAAAATCTATTGAACTACATAACATATTAGATTACAAAAGTTAACACAGTATTACTTTCATGTTCAGTAATGTGTTTTAGAATATTGTGGGAGATTAGTATTATTTATTGGGCAAATTATTAATGGTTTCGACTTATCCCCTCCACTGAGCTCGCACTTAGCAAAAATTTCAATAACGTACTCTCAACAGGACTTGATAAATGTTTAGTGGATGGTACTGGTGACTGTGCTAGATGATAGTTCCAAATTCACGGTAGGTAGGACCTAAAAATGTATAAAAAATAGGATGAATAGTAGGATGTTGTAAATATTGCACTAGAAATTGACCAAGGTTTTGAGATGTTTTCCTTTTGACACTACACCCGTAGCTCGCATCATTAAGCCAGGCCGTCACACTTCCTACACGTATTAGTCCATATCTTGAAAATTACTGAATCGATTTTGATGAAACTTGTACTGTTCCCTAAATTGAAGTAAAATATATGCCAAGAAAAAAAAAATGGTCACGATCCGATTAATAGTTGCGGAGAAATGCGTGGACATACATACATACATCTATAAAATTGTTTGTAAGCCCTAATAGATTGTCATATGTGAATATAATGCAGTTCCGATATTATTACATACATACGTGTCGAATTGATAACCTCCTTTTTCTTGAAGTCAGTAAAAATAAAGCAATGACAGGTAACTCAATTAAGTGATAGATAGGTACATGGTGCTACATATTTACAAATATTGTTAAATTAGACGATTTTTCTAGAATTTTAACAAGACGTGTGTGATTTACTGTAGTCTCAGAAAGTAAAAATCAATGTCATAAAAATTTAATATTAAAAAAATATAACGTGCCGTCTGCACGTCAGGCAGAGGTAATAGCAGTGGTAAGAGCAGCGGTGGCCCAGTGGTATCGGCCCCTAGTTAAGGTCGTGAGTTCGAACCCAGGCAGGCACTTTGTGTATTTATTTTCATCACCACTGCTCTCAAAACCGTGAAGGAAAACATCGTGAGGAAACCGGCATGTCCTATCAAATCAAAATCAAATCAAAATATTTATTTGCTAGAATATGGTACATAGGGTGTTACAATGAATTTGTTTCAGCATATCCTGCCATAACATGGCGTGCAAATGTCACAATCAGCGATGTCAATTACTCTAGCTTACAAATTACAGGTTCTATTGACTTGTCTTCTAAATAGTCCTTAATGGTATAATATCTTTTAGATAGTAATAGTTTGAAAAGTATTTTTTTAAATATTGTCAACGGTAAGTCTTGCAAACTATTTGGTAAATGATTGTAAATAATAATCGACATGCAGTATACATTTTTCTTAAATAATTTTAGTTTTACTGGCGGCAGCCGAAGTCTATCTTTATGCCGTGTTCGGCTATTTGGCCTGTCCGTGCTTGTTTCATATAAATTGTAGTTCCTCTTAACAAAAATACATATTTCAAAGATATATAAACATGGCAAAGGTAGAATATTAAGTCTTTGAAACAGTGGCTTACAGCTGTCTAAAAAGTGAGCTCCACAAATTACTCGGATACATTTTTTTTTGGGCTTTAAAGACTCTGTCCAGATCTACTGAGTTACCCCATATTACAATGCCGTATCTAAGTATGGATGATACATAACCATGGTAAGCCAGCATTGCAGTATCACAGTTTACTGTTTGTCTGATTCTTTTCAAGGCATATATAAAGCGATCTATTTTTGTCAGAATTTTATCAATGTGCGTTTTCCAGTTGCAATATTTATCGACCGTTATACCTAAAAATACACAATTATCGACAGTGGTCAATTGAGAATCTTTATAATGAATGTCAAGTTTATTTATGTTTGCGTTGTATGTCTGAAATTGTATTAAGTTTGTTTTAGTCATATTTATTTTTAAGTTATTTTTTTCTAGCCAGTCGATTGCATTATCCAGAGCTTGGACGATTTCATTTTCTAAATTCTTGTCATTATCACTCTTAATCATTATTGTCGTGTCATCAGCGAATAGTATGCACTCTTTGCCTACCGCCTCTGGAATGTCGTTGATGTAAACTAGAAAAAGTAGTGGGGATACGATACCTCCCTGTGGCGTGCCATAATTATTTTGTTTATAGTCCGACCTATAGGTTTTTTTTTCATTTTGACAAGTTTTTGTAATTTCTACGCATTGTACTCTCTCAGAAAGATAACTTTTGATCCAGTCGTTGGCCTTACCTCGGATCCCATAATGCTCAAGCTTTGAGAGTAGTTTTTTATGGCAGACAAAATCAAACGCCTTTGTCATATCTAGGAATACGCAACTTATCCTAGAAACAAAAATTCGAAGAAATTTAAATGACATCTACCAACAAGCACTGGGCCCGCGTGGTGGATTATGGCTCACTCGGGATCTCACAGAGAGGACGCCTGGTGTCCCAGCAGTGGGAAAAATATAGGCTGATTATGCAGTGGTAAAAAAACAATATAGGTAAGTACGTACCTATAAACAATTTCAATAGAAAAAAAAAAAGTCTTTATTATTCTATTGAGATTACGTACTAAATACCATTGACGACGTGCGGTCGACTGTACATTCTTATTTTACAAGTGCAGCGTTTACTTTTACGCGTATTTAGCAATTGCTTGGATTAGATGCTTTTAGGCTTCCGTAAGGGTCCCTTGGGTGATAAGAAGCACATAGTGCTCACGTGCACCGCGAGGATTGGGGTAGTTTCCCCTGATGTACGTGCTATAGTAGTCGTAAAGGAGGTCCAAATCCTGGTCCATGTACAGTCAGCGACGAAAGTCTATCAACACTTCAGTTTTTTAATCTTAATTATTGAGCTACTTACTTAGTACCTATATGAAATACTGCAATACATAGAATAATTTGCATAAAAGTATCGATGTGTCAAAGTAGCAGCAGCGGTGCGTAATCGACTTATACAATACCTATATCGCTCACCGTACAGTTACATAAATACGGTTATTCGGTTATTCCGGCTGCGACTCCTCGTTAGATAATTATCTGATATCATAACCGTATCCACGACATCAGGCTTTCCTCACAAAAAAGGTATACCTACCTACCTACTTCGGTAAGAATTACATTTGAATAATATCTGTACTTACACCATGATGTCCATAATATGATCAAATTTTGTAGTAGAATTTACAGAACTTATAAAATTATTAACATCGTACGTAATAATAGCCCTCCAGACCGTAATTCGGCCATGGCGACCAATCTCAACGGAGACAAGCCTTCGGCGCGGGAGTGTGAAGACCAGACACAGGTGCACTCTCTTTTCCCGAGCGTTTACGCAACATGTCATACAAACTTTCAAGCCCTTATTTTTCGAAATGAATGAACTGATTTTAATGAAACTTCATACGTCTATGCAGGATACAAAGGTCTTAGAATCCGTTTTACTAGAAGAACCTATGCCACGAGTTAAATAGGTAAGCTCTTTCAGCAAAAGATTTCCAGGCAAAAGCTCATGTGCCGATACACATCTATCAAAATGATGGTGTCGTAGGTTACAGTAAAATAAATCCCACCAAAAACATTTTCATGTAAAATGTTGCCAAGACGAGACCACATATGGCTTGCACTGCCAAAAAGTTATCAGATCTCATGTAGAGCCAAGCTCCTAACTCTACACGCCCTAACTTCACAAACTCTACACCTTAGTCAAAATAAGAGGCTTGGCCGTTTCGTTACTACAAGAACTATTGTCTAACAGAAAAGTAATGAACAGTGAATACATTTTTCACCTTACCTTTTTTACCTTGATGGTAGCGAAACGGCCAAGCCACATATTTTGACTAAGGTGTAGAGTTTGTGAAGTTAGGGCGTGTAGAGTTAGAAGCTTGGCTTTTTGTAACCTTGGATGTCTAAATTGACCGAACTAAGTATATAGATATGTTTTGCTCATGCAGAACAACAATTTCTGCCTTTTTAAACATTGATAAATGTTGCATGGTTGGACCCACAGAAATAGGTAAATCCGCACACGAATATGAGTAGGCAGTAATCAATAAACTCAGTAATGCAAATACTCGTAGATTGACAATTTTTTTTAATTGTGGGTATGTAGTTATTTTTCACTTCAGTAGCTCAAACATGTAGGTTTTGCTGCCTGAAATCAGTGAGCAAAATGCGATTTTGCTCACTGAGTGAGACAAAGTAACTTTTTAATAAAAAAATTCTGAAAGCCGCGAATATCTATCTTATTCAGCTTTGGGTTAATCATACAATTCAAAACTCTCACACTCTATCTCTTTCCCGCCATTAGAAAGAGAGAGAGACAAAGACCAGCCCTTTCGAAGTTCCGATTTTGAATTCGACCTCAAAGACAAAAACGTTCGGAATTTCGTACTAACTAAATAAAGCAAAAAGAATATTATGTCTTTTAATGTAATTTATTGAATTTTTAACTTATTGTTGTATTTAAACGAAAATAAGTATTTACTGCAAATAAAACTGATATTTAATCTGTAAATATTTATTTCTAGTTTCAATAATGTTAGGTACGTAATATATTTTTCACACCACCTGCTCGAAAATGTCAAATTATATGTCAAGCAACCTTAACCTAAAGTAAGTCATTAGTGGCCGGGGGCACAGCCGGTCAATAATGTTGTACTGGATTTCATTATGACCCGCTGGTCAATAATGTGATTTGAATTTGGAATCTCACATGCTCAGCTAAATTGGCAGTATAGTACTAACAAACACCCTTTGGTGCCAGAAAGAGGAAAGCTATTCTCGATACCCTTACTACGCGTGGATGATATTCTCGATTTCCTACAAAATCATAACGACTGCTTCTTCATATCGTTGCTATGTTTTCGAATACATAATATTGTAAGAATAATTAGATAACTACGAACTATTTTTAAAAGGAATGGAATAACATTAAAACTGGCATTAATAATAACAAATACCGTACCGCGCCGTAATACCGTAATAGTAATTGGCTGTAACATTAGTTAATTTATTTTAAGTAAACTGCGCAAAGATTGCTGTGGATTTTGTAAATAAATAAATAAATAATAAAACCTATCTATACTACAGTCGATTTATCACATTTTATCAAAAATACTCTATTTTCAAGAGCGTCTCCAATGACGTTCTAAATTCAAAATGCATACAGCCAATCATCCAAAACCATTCTACCAGCCCTGTATAAAGCTTAGTTTACACAAACGCCACTTCCATGAGAGTGATATCAATAGACACACACGACAAAACCGAAAGAGAAGACTTTTTTTTTTGAATATCGAATTGATCGTGTCTTGGCTACTTATTGGTAGACGCAATAAAGGCGCGAACTTTTGGCATTTAAACTTTAAATTTATCAACAAAGTATTATAAAATGTCGAGTGATGAAAGTGATTGTACTCCTGAATTCATTACAACCGAAGTTAATAATATTTCCAATGATTTACTGCCGGGAAAGTCAAAGGAAACTTATATAAAAGCCTACGACAATTTCCAAAAATAGAAAAGTACGAAAGGCGTCACGTCCATTTCGGAACCAGTTCTATTTTGTTTTTCGTACTATGGCTATTATTTTCTCACAGTAGGTGTAAAAAGTAGAGTATCCTCCTCTGGGCTAAAGGTGTCTTTGCCTTGGGCTAGCTTGAATCCCTCGCTGCATTCAGGATTCTTGTATTAACTCCCTCGCTTCGCTCGTGAGTTAAATCCCGAATCCTTCATTGCGCTCGAGATTCAATATGACGCCCGTGACATAAGACACAACTTTAGCCCCTCGGTGCATAATCTACTATTGAATAATAAAATATCATGGGTGCTACTTCCGAACACGCCTTACAAAGTGTTCTCGCTGCTGAAGTGAAAAGTTATGTGTTACACGAGAGCAAAGTTTTTTGCATCTCGTGCCTTTGAATCCCTCGCCACACTCAGGATTCAACTTTAGAATCCTTCGCTTGCTCAGGATTCAAAATCAGCACTCGCAGCAAAAAACGACATTGCTCTCTTGTTGCACAAATAACTAAGTATTCTAATCAGTCAAAATAAAACGGCCTGAGAGTTCGGTGGTTGTTTCAAACGTTGCAAACTTCATTACTCATCCATGAACGGGATCGAATTGTTATAAATTCAACTTTACGCAATGTTTTAATAAAATAATAAATACAAAAAGAATATATCGCTGCACCCAAGGTTTGAACTTACGACTTCTGGTTCCCTGACCAATGACTATAGCCATTGTGCCAATGTTGCTATAAATAGTATCATGAGAAATAATATATCTCATTCAGTAACATAAACGAATGATTACTATACCTATATTGGTATAATATACCAATATATAGTTTGTATTATGGTAATTGGTATGCCATACGCACACTAATAAAAACAGAGCTCGCTCGTATTATTTAGTGTTTGTGTGCATAACTATGACTGCACCCATACAATATGTAAAATGTAAACTAATTAGTTTGTCCGACTGTACATAGGTAGGTACTCGTATCGTTTTTAAAACTAGAGCAGCATTTATTTTAGTTAAAGTAGAGGTGGTGTAAACGTATTTCACTCATTTTCAATTACCTACCGAGTATCAACTTCTTCAAGATTCCCTAAGCATAGTGATATCGATCAGTGAATCACACTAATATTAATAAAAGCAAAAGTTTGTGAGTGTGTAGGGGTGTGTTTATATGTTTGTTACTTCACGCTCAAACGGCTGGACCAATTTTGATAAAATTGTGTATGGAGGTAGCTGACACCCTGGCTACTTTTTATCCCGATATTTCCACGGGTTCTACACTTATGCGGGTGAAACCGCGGGGCGCAGCTAGTTCATCCATAAAGTTTATTAACCGCCTATAGTATCAATTACGCGGCTTCTTTCATTGGTCGCTTAGTGACAGTGTTTCATTGTTTACCGTCAGTTCCAGTACCTACCTACACCTACCTGCTAACTACAAAGCCTATTGATATCGTCGGGAAAATAATAACGTAATACTTACCATAGAAAAAAATGGTTGCCTGTAAAGTCGGTTTTACGGGCGAAGATTTTACGTGACAACGACCGATCATCCGATCATAGTTGAGTGGGAGAGAGACGCAAGGCATTCGGCGGGCCTCTCTCTCGTTCGGTGACTCATCGTAACGTTACCGAGCGTTACACTTTTTCATAAGTGACTCCCAGTCGCAACCTAATTTAAGACGTTGTCACGTCAAAAAATGTATTCACTCTGGTAATACGGTTTAATGTACCTAATAGGTAGATAGGTATGTTATTGTACAAAAATACAGATCAAGGTGAACACGTTACTAAGGTGTAGATGTATGGCGTAGAATCATAACATCACGCACCCTCTTCATAGGACGGTATAAATAATAATATAAATGTTGGCAGTTTGGAACCAATCGCCTTTTTGGTTATGTGATTGGCACAGCTGCTATGCGTGACAATCGATTCTTTTACTGCAGTATTTTTCGGGTTTTTCTTTTAGGTCATACAAACAGACGTATGTCGCGTGTTGATACAGTTTGGAACCGCTAGGTATCTGCTACCTAGAATCTAGAATTCATGATGAATTTTACATCTTGAATACAACTGGTTTCTTATAAAACACACACCATATCATTTTCTGGAAAAACGCCTCAAACTTATTTTAATGTTCCTTTTTTTCAGAGGAAGATTTTGGAATAACAAAGTGCATTACATTTCTAAGTGCTGGACGTAATACTTCTAAAAGATTTCAGGTCAGCGTAATGCGACTTTTGAGTCAAACAAAGTTTGATATAAGTAATTCGCAAATGGGGAACCCAATAACTTGGAGTTTCCATCAAACGTAACAAAGGGTAGTCAGTTACAAAGAATTGAAGGCAGAAATAGGTTTCCTTTAAGTTCCGGAAGGAACAGTGATTTAGAGCGATAGGAAATGTGGAGCCAAGTTTAAGGGAATTATAGGTCGGGCTTAACTATTATCTATGTAAAGCCAAAAAGGTACCCCAGCATAGAAACTAATTTTTATATTTCTATGGTACCCAGACAAGAAAGAAGGCCCTCTTATTTATTACTTACTTTTCATTTTATATTTATAGAACATGAAAATATGTAAATCATTCTCTGATTAATACTAAAAGCTTCGTTGTGGATGGATATTAAAAGTTTGTAGATAATTGTTACGGTGGTTTTTAAAGGATTTGCAAATCATGGAGAAAATCACTGACGACGCAGATACAACGGGAACAATCTTGAGTTATCCACTTCCAGGGTAGGGCGAGGCTGGTTTTGATAAATTATTGAAGCTTTTTGTGACTTGACCATAGTTATGTGGATTACGGTCGGAGGCGCTGCGACGAGCGACGCGACCGGAGCGCTAAGTGGGCCAAAGTCCGAATCTAACAATGGGATTATGTCTACCCATGAAAGCCACCAATAAAAATGTATTCCGGAGTTCTATTTTTTAGCATTTTATTTTTCAACAAATTTTCTTGTAGGTATCTATATGTCCGGCGTGCGTGTACGGGTATGACCAGATGTATGAACATAGATAAACAAAGCAAAAGAAGAATGTCAGGGCCTAGGGGGTAAGCAGAAACTACGGTACCTACGCCACCTCTTCTGTATTTTTATGGGAAGAAGACATGAGTTAATGTACCCTGTATTTAATTTGTTTGCTTACAAGAAAGCTAACGGGCATATTTGCTGAATTTTGTATAATTGTCTTGAGTTTTTACTTAAGTCTATCAAGGGCATCCGGCATTCCCATTGTACAAACGTTTTTTGTTACCTACTCGTATTTCTGTAATAGCAGATTTCCCTCCGGGTCCTCATTAAGATTCCTTTCTGTGAAATATTTTATATTTATATGAAGAACGAATTTCTTGCCAAACGTTTGCATACAAAAATGTTTTTATAGGAACGGCTTCCTTATAGGGACCTTCTTATAATTTCAAAACATAACATAGGTATCTAAGGTAAGTCGGTAAGTACTTTATCAGCTTAATTTAATGCCTAAATTCCTTTTTTCAAAGGTACTTACCAAAGATGCGTGGTACTTACTTATAGGTAGCATACAAATGACTATGTTTTAACCCCTAAAGGTTATTTTCATTCTGCTTACAGTCACAACAGAACGTTGTTTTGAAATTCCTGCGGCAAACGGATATCAATTATGCGAAACACTAGGAACATTTTAGGGGTAAAGATCCAAAACCAAACATCGAAAGAAGAAAATAATTTGAAAATCTTTTACCTAAAATCTTTTCATGTTGAAAGAAGCATGACAATAATAGGTAAGTACTGATATCGTAGAACCATTCGACTTGGTAATCTAGAAGGGAATTTTAAGGATGCATTTATTACTTCCTCGATAGTGTAGTCGTCGCAAGCGCTACTGCTGAGAAGGTCCTGGGTTTGAATCCTAGGTCGGGCAAAATGTTATTGAGTATTTTTATCTGAAATTTCACAGTAGCAGCTCGGAGTCTGGATTTGTGCCGGGTTGATAGCAACAGTCTACATGTGGTTTTGGTTTACACATAACGGGATAAATGTGGGTGTACGAAAGGTACACCTCTGTTCAACCCTTTGGGGAAACAATGTTGTTCACTATAGGAACACAACAAAATAAAGTATTTTAAAAATAAAATAGCATTGTGTAAAACTGTAAGTAAAGGGTTTCTTTCGAATTAATTAGGTACCTATTAGGCCGTTAATAATGTGACCAAAAATTTACTAAATAGACTCGAAGGAATTCTTGAAACCGATATTCATTGTACACATAATGTATGTATGACCACACGTAATCATGACATAATGTGTGTGTGTGTCAACACATTCAACTAAACAACTAAAGCGGCTTTGTTGGTATAGACCTACGTAGTACGTAGTATCAAACAAAGCCGCTTTTCGTGTTTCTCTGTATCTTATATCTTCTAAACTGCACAATGGATTTTTATGTGGTTTTCACCACCAATTAGATCATTTAGTCCGGAGGTTTATCTGCGTGTTGTAGGTAGGTATAATAAGTATTATTTTTCTATTTAGCTTATATATGTATAGCACAGAAATCTCGATGTTTTGACATGTCGTTATAGAACACGTACGAAGCAGGGTGGGTCGCTAGTAGATTAAAAATAAGCAGATGTTTTACAAAAAAAATTAGTAGATTGTTATGCAAGGGTCGAAAGGAATCAATTCCCATACGAGGTATTTAGACTATAGTCCTAGAGAGAGGCTATAGTCCGAGTGGGAATTGATGTCTTTCACCCGCGTTAAACACTCTACTTTTCATTTCGAATTTATGGAAAGTAAAAAATAGTAGTTTTTCTAAAATATTTATTGATGACATGAACATGAATACTACTTATTTAATAGTCTCTTTTAAATTTGAAATATGGAACACACCGCGTCACAGCCACATAAGTAGGTAGATTCTGTTCACTGCCGCGGCGGGCCGTCCCACTTACTAAGTTTTTTTTAAAATTAACACTGGCTGTTTATAAACTCAGAAGACTGCTGCAATTTTCTTAATTACTAGCTTCTGCCCGCGACTTCGTCCGCGTGAAATTTCTTGTCGACTTGACCCCGTCGCGTCGCAACACTTCGTATTCGCTTACCGTTCACTCTGAGTTTTTTTCTTTTTGCTCGGGGGTCATAGCGTGATGTTAAATAGATAAATGATAAATGATTTTTATTTCTGTAAGTAGGTTTGTACAAACACTTTTACACGTCAATCATATTTTTTTTTAAACTAGATGAGGTCGGCGTTTCCTAACTGACTATTCTGAGAAGAAAGGCCGAAACAAACTCAGAAGTCACAGTCTCTTTTAAAGTCCAGACAAAATCTTGGTCAGATCGTGTGAAGACCATGTAGATTGGTGTCTGAAATGGTCTTTTGAGGAAAGAACCACACAGATTGAGCGGACCTGTCCAATCAGTGCACGCATTTGTCAAAAATCGTGCAGCTCAACTCAGAACTTGAGGAGCTCAACGATTCGACGAACAATACCAAAGACAGGACATTTGGGTAGGCCGCATAAACTACTCAAACTGCCAGATCATGATTAAAACTAAGAAGGAGAAAAGAAATGACCCACATAGTCCTCACATTCACAATAATTAAATAAGAAATAATAATAAAAATTACTTACAAAGTAAATATTCATGTCATTGTCTAAATAAAATTCATCAATGTCAATGTGTATATAAAAAATCCGGACATAATCTTTGAGGACCATGTAGATTAGTGTCTGAAATGGTCTTTTGAGGAAAGAACCACACAGATTGAGCGGACCTGTCCAGTCAGTGCACGCATTTGTCAGTAACAGTAGTAATAGCCTATAGCCTTCCTCAAGAATTGGGTTATCAAATGCAAAAAGAATTCAAATCTGACCGGTAGTTAAAGAGATTATCGCGTTCAAACAAACAAACTCTTCAGCTTTATTATTAGTATAGATAAAAAACTCTATGGCCCATAACTCCTTAATAGGTACCAACTCTTAACATCTTACACACGTGATAACTTTTAAACGAAATATCCGATTGAGATGAAACAAAAAGTATTTTACTTCTTCATAAATACTCTTGATAACATAATGCTTAATTTCGATAAAGATTAATATTACGATACATATTTAACGTAGTTTTTTTTTCTTCAGACGATTTAATAATTATTTTGAACACAAAATCGGTTATTGTGATTAAACCATGATAGCTAG
Source organism: Oligia fasciuncula (assembly GCA_963082905.1). NCBI lineage: Eukaryota > Metazoa > Arthropoda > Insecta > Lepidoptera > Noctuidae > Oligia > Oligia fasciuncula. Next base: position 10,318,449 of record OY720393.1, on the reverse strand, counting down.
ATATATGTTCTCGCGGACTTTTTTGTAGGTTTTAATGGGCTCTACAAACCCGTAGTACATCATTTTGTTCTATTGTCAATAGTTTTTGCAGCGCACGCAAAAATAGGTTTTCGATTTTACACCTTGTGTTACAAAATAGCAATTTTATTACGGATCCCTAATTTTGAACCAAAAAATAGCCTATAGCCTTCCTCGATAAATGGACTACCCAACACTAAAAGAATCATTCAAATCGGACCAGTAGTTCCAGAGATTAGCGCGTTCAAACAAACAAACAAACTCTGCAGCTTTATAATATTAAGTATAGATTAAAAAAAAAATGCAGCTGACTACTTAGGCAAATTTAGTTCTATTTTTAAAATTCATTCCCGCCCTAGAGATGGAAGCAATTACTATGAGTCGTTCCCGCCCTAAGGTGGGAAGCAGCGTCTTCCACCCGCTATTCGGATCAAACAAACACTACTTTCCGAGCATGAGAAATGAATAAAAGTTTACGTAACGGTAACTTGTACATTAGATAGAATTATTTGTTAGATTTAGATTGGGTAAGTACCTACATATTTGCTGGCTGATTTTCTATGCCATTAGACATACACACATTCACATCGATGTTGTAAATGCAATCTATTCGCAAACGACATTAGGTAAATGTTTACGAGAACCCAGGCCAGTGATTTGTTCAAATCAAGTACTTGTTTGTGCATAGCAAGGGAACATTTAAAGCGTTCGCTGTCTGAAAACTTCTGAAAGAATGGTAGTTTTAAAGAACACTTGGTTGAAAAGTGCTGAAACGTCGTCGCCGCGTCAGTCTCGGCGCCCGGTGGTCGGTCGTTGTACCGCGTGCATTACGGCAGACCTGCTGCAATCGACAATTCTATTGTCTCCTGTCGCTTATAGAAAATAACCGTTTCCAAGGTGTATTCGTTTCTAAATATAGATTTGTAGAGCTTTATCTATAAGACTCTGTCATGTGCGTGAAAATATTTTTAAAGAAAAATAATAGTTACCAACTCGTACGTATATAAGTCCACTATATTAGAGATAGTGTTCACTAGTTTAATCTGAATGGCTAAATACTTATCTAGCTGTTAATTTTGATATGTAGGTAAATAATCTAAAAACTACTTCGATTATCAGGATATTCGGTTAATTAGTGACTAGGTATGTACCTACTACAAAACAAATAACAAGAGATTTATCTTAATATAACTTGGCATTAAAGATAAACTACTTCGCAAGTGATGTTACTAAGTCAAATTGAACCGGAGTTATTCAGGTATAAATACTAACACCTACACTATTACTCCCGTGCTACTGCACAGCAGGAAGTTGGCCAAACTTACACAATACGACCACAAGTACCAACATGAACACGCTCCAGTTAAATTGAGTAGTACGGACTAGTACGCGATACGTCTTCGAGTGGCAGTCGACTGTGCGAGCCACCCCCAGCCACCTCGAGCCATCTCGAGCCACCATGAGCCAAGATTCAGACGTGAATACATACTTCATGAATACTGTATGACAAGTCAAGACGTTGACATAGGAATGGTATATGTATGTAAACCAATTGTTATGTACAATGTTGATGAGGATAACCAGTTACACCTATTCGGCATCAGTTCTCACCGCACACCTGCTGCTCCACTTCGTTTTTAAGCATTGCTGACATGCCATCCTTCGTAAGTAAGTGATACCTACATTGTTATCAGTATGCAAAATTATGTTAAACACTAGTAATGCTATGGGACGCCAGTTAGTGCTCGAATATACTCCGACAGTACACAGCTTGTTACCCCAGCATCGCAAATTCATACTACACACCTTTATGTATTAGCATTTTATATGTTCCTATCCACACAATATATATATACGCTTTATCATAGTTGTGTATGTATTTAATATTTTAATTAGGTTATAATGGTTGTCATTCTAGTGATATTTATTTTAGAAGTATGTATGTTTATTTGTATGTGTATATTCTCATAATACTTGTTTAGTTTTATTAAGTGAATTGTTTTTAGATTTTATGTGTTATTTTTTTTGTCTCCTTTACTCTTTCACACGCTGTCTACATCTATCTATTAATTGTCCTATCACAGGTACCTATGCTGGAAGAGATTTCGTATGAAATAAGCATCACCTTTGTAGTTGTAGGTACCTATTTTTCTGTTCTGTTTTTTTTTCTTGTCTGTTTATATAATGTGTGACTGTGTGTACAGTCAATAAAAGAGATAGGTAATCGAATAAAATGTTATTTTATTAATAGAACACAAACAGCTCATTTAGGTATCAAATTAAATTTCAGTCGACAACATCCATCGGTTTCTTACTAAACTTCAACTATATCCGTCGATTCTGTATACTTATCTCTTTTGTTGACTGTACATAAATGGTAAAAAAAAAAAACTGCTAATTATAGCCTGCATTTGATAAGACGGCTTCAAGATTATGGAAAAATAGAAGCTTAAGTAAACCATAATATACCTACGTATATAATTGTTTTAGACACTTAATTTCACAAAAACGTCGCACATATTCTAAGTCACACTCAATCTTGCATGGTTAATGATAGTAAATGATGCTAATTGTTTCGCTGATCGCTGAGGGAACAAAGCTCGGAGCTAAGTAACATTCCGGGCCGGGCATTACGATCTCTGTGTTTATTCTTTTGTCGGCAACAGTACCTTCCAATGCCACTAGGCAGACAAAAACAGCTGAAGGTAGCTTTCACGTTTTTTATTCAGTAGATAATGGACGGTTGTGACTGAACCTCGATTAAAATTTATCTACACTCGCGCCTGCAAGTTATGAGCTAGCAACCTCTCTCTACTGTATAATCCAACACTTATCTACTGCTAATGCTAAACAAGGCATACCTCCAGTGTTTACACCTCCATCTTGAAAGCTTTCAGAATACGAGCTCAGTTTAATTTGAAACGAAATAAAATAAATTAGCTTACTTACTCATGTTTCTACATTGACTCCTCACTACTGCCTTGAGAAAACTGAAATGAAATGTAAGAAGATGATTGATATCTGCAAAAAATTCTAGGCGGGCGGCGGGCGGCGCGCGGTGCGAATTTGATTCGTTTTATCAAAATAGATTAGACGAGACAGACATGCAAACTAAAGTAAGTCAAGTAGGTATCGGGTCGTTTGTTGTTTTTGTTTAATTCCAATGGGAGGTGTAGACCAAATCATAAATCTGGTAGAAACAATGATTATCGCACAGCCTACTACAGCTTACCTACATCATGAAAATATCCGACCCAAACGACCGGGAAAGACAGCGCTGGTCATATCTATTGGTGTAAAGTTGACCAAAATCATATTGACTGGAACCTGCAATAATTCTGAGAAACCTGTATTTTGATGATTACAGATGTTTTAAAGGTGAATAACTAATAGGTATAATATGATTATACTTATTAAGGTTCTACTCAATGAGTTTGAAACAAACAAGTTACCTCCTTTTAAACTGTGTTAAACTTTAAGTTACGGCCAGGTAACTTATATCAATTTATTAAGTGTGGCAGACGTGTGGGTGAACTAAGCGACGCTATCGGACCGAGAGTGGCCGGCACGACGGATATTAAGGTGTATATTTCACGTTTTACAGCTCCGGATACTCGAATAGCTCCGGATACTCGAATAGCTCCGGACACAGCTTGGCAGGTTAACAAACACCCCTTAAACTTCACAATATAGGATGAAACTTAACACACTTTATCCATAACATCATTTTCTTTGGGGGTACAAAACAAAGCGGAAACGCCCACAGTTCGTTAACCCTTCACAAATATTTTTTTTTAGGTTTAAAGATAATGTATTCCTCTTAAGAACATAAATAACAGTTCACTTAAAATGAGATCACAAAGTGCTTACATCTAAATAATAATATCATATTTGCCTCTGAGGTGTTGGCGACGTTACAGGGTAGACGTGGCGACATACATGTTTCAGTTTTGTTTTAAATATATTAATACTATGAGCCACACTTCTTTAAATCCTCCGGTAAATCATTAAATAGTTATGCTGCCTCAACCAATATTGTTTTTTTGCCGTGAGTAGCCCATGCACGTGCAGTAATTAGTTGAAACTTATTTTTACTTGTTGTGCTGTATGTTATGGGGGGGCACGGGAGTGCCCCCGCCAAGACGAGCCAAGCGAAGCGCAAGGGCACTACCTACCTTTTCTCGAAGCACTTCGTCGTATTTTTGAACCTTCATAACTTGGGTTTGGATTATACCAGATAAACAAAATTTTCGGGATATGATGTCAGTGGTTGACTTATTAAACCTATAAAGTTTCAATTGCATAGCTCTTATACTTTAGATTTAATTGATATCTAAAATACCCCGATTTCGTCACTGACTCACTGATTCACTGACTCACTGATGATCATCAATATTCTAAGGGTCTTCCTGAAGTCCTAGAAAGCTGAAATTTGGTATGTAAGCTAGTAATAGTACACAAACAACAAAAAAACTTTAAAACTTGGAACTTTTACCCTCCAACCCCTTAAAATAGGGGATGGAAGTTTGTACGAGACTTCCGCAGATTTTGATGCTAGAGTTCTGAAAATTGATATAGGGACTCCTTGTTATAAATAATAAAATACGTATTTCAGGATTTTCAGTAAATAACACCCAACCCCCCAAAAAAAATTTTTTTATTTCATAAGCATCAATATTCTAAGGTTCTTCCTGAAGTCCTAGAAAACTGAAATTTAGTATGTAAGCTAGTAATAGCACACAAACAACAAAAAAACTCTAAAACTTGGAACTTTTACCCTCCAACCCCTTAAAATAGGGGATGGAAGTTTGTACGAGACTTCCGCAGATTTTGATGCTAGAGTTCTGAAAATTGATATAGGGACTCCTTGTTACAAATAATAAAATACGTATTTCAGGATTTTCAGTAAATAACCCCCCAAATCCCAAAAAAATATTTTTTTATTTCATAAGCATCAATATTCTAAGGTTCTTCCTGAAGTCCTAGAAAGCTGAAATTTGGTATGTAAGCTAGTAATAGTACACAAACAACAAAACAATTCTAAAACTTGGAACTTTTACCCTCCAACCCCTTAAACTAGGGGATGGAAGTTTGTAAGAGACTTCCGCAAATTTTGATGCTAGAGTTCTGAAAATTGATATAGGGACTCCTTGTAATAAATCATAAAATACATATTTCAGGATTTTTAGTAAAGAACCCCCCAAAAAAAAATATTTCATAAGCAACTTTCAAAAAGATGTGAAATCCCACCAAAAACATTTTCATGTAAAATGTTGCCAAGACGAGACCTCATATGGCTCGCACTGCCAAAAAGTTATCAGATCTCATGTAGAGCCAAGCTTCTAACTCTACACGCCCTAACTTCACAAACTCTACACCTTAGTCAAAATATGTGGCTTGGACGTTTCGCTACCATCACATGGGAGTAAGGTGTAAAATGTATTCACTGTTCATTACTTTTTTGTTATACAATAGTTTTTGTAGTAACGAAACGGCCAAGCCTCATATTTTGACTAAGGTGTAGAGTTTGTGAAGTTAGGGCGTGTAGAGTTAGAAGCTTGGCTCTACATGAGATCTGATAACTTTTTGGCAGTGCGAGCCATATGAGGTCTCGTCTTGGCAACATTTTACATGAAAATGTTTTTGGTGGGATTGTTTTTTTTATGTTTGATTGTACGGAATTTGTGGTGATTTTTTATGAGAATGCAGGTGTAATAATATGTACAAAGTTGTGTAAGATTTAGTAGGTTAGTTTTTTCGTATAATTTTTTTGTTGGATGTAGATAGTGATTTATGCTTTTTATATTGTGCTCGGAAAGATTTTCTGACTTTCATCCTAAAACCGACCTGCATATTATTACGGTTATGTATGCACATTACACACATACATTTTTCCACAAAATAAATAACATTCGTACAGTAGATAATTTGCAAGCAAGGCGAACGTAAATATAAATTGAGTTTACAAAAAAATATTACACTATACTAAACAGGAATATAATATAATATAAAATGCATGGACCATTTTCCAATATTTTGAAATCAATAAATATACATAATAACCACATTGTACACTGTACACACACTGCACACTGTACTGTACTGTATATACTACATAGGGGGTTTTAATATGTATTATTATTATTATTATTGTAAAGATTATTTTGTGTATTTTATCTATGGGCCTTAGTTGCCTGATAATAAAATGATTATTATTATTATTATCTCCTTTATTTCATTAAATAACACTTATAAATTACATTTTTAAATATAAAAATATAAAAACATTTAAAAAAATAGTAGCCCACCGGTATCGGGAACAGGGTCCAAGCCACTGGAGAACAATGCGGGCCGTGTCCAGAAGTGCCGCTTTCTGAATCAAGCCCTTGATCTAGCTGCCCAACGAGAGCCTCCTCCATTGGCTGTCAGGACTATCGGTACAATGATCGCTGAGTCCATATCCCACATGTCGACAACCTCGCGAGCCAAGTCAAGATACTTGATCTGTTTATCTTTCTCGGCTTTCACGAGGTTCTCATCATGCGGGACGGTTATGTCAACAATCATTGCGCGCCGCTCTGATCGATCCACCATCACTATATCAGGCTTATTGGCAACAATAGTCCTGTCAGTGATGATGGATCGATCTCAGTACAATGTGATATTACCATTTTCGAGAACTGGGTCGGGCACATACCTGTAATACGGCACCTCCGTTTCCACAAGGCTGTATTTATTATTATTATTCTTATAACGCTTCTGATTATTTAGAAGTCAATAAAACTAGGCATTAAGATGTTCGTTCGCTAAGCCTTGTGATAAAACCATAAAACTTGACATTTTAATTATTATGCAAAATCATCATTATAGGTAGTTATAAAATTTTATACACACATTGACATTAATTAATATTAATACAAAATGACATGAATATTTACTTACAAGTATAATATTACTTGAATGTGAGGACTATGGGTATCCCACCAAAAACATTTTCATGTAAAATGTTGCCAAGACGAGACCTCGTATGGCTCGCACTGCCAAAAAGTTATCAGATCTCATGTAGAGCCAAGCTTCTAACTCTACACGCCCTAACTTCACAAACTCTACACCTTAGTCAAAATATGAGGCTTGGCCGTTTCGTTACTACAAAAACTATTGTATAACAAAAAAGTAATGAACAGTGAATAAATTTTACACCTTACTCCCATGTGATGGTAGCGAAACGGCCAAGCCACATATTTTGACTAAGGTGTAGAGTTTGTGAAGTTAGGGCGTGTAGAGTTAGAAGCTTGGCTCTACATGAGATCTGATAACTTTTTGGCAGTGCGAGCCATATGAGGTCTCGTCTTGGCAACATTTTACATGAAAATGTTTTTGGTGGGATTTCACATCTTTTTGAAAGTTGCTTATGAAATATTTTTTTTTGGGGGGTTCTTTACTAAAAATCCTGAAATATGTATTTTATGATTTATTACAAGGAGTCCCTATATCAATTTTCAGAACTCTAGCATCAAAATTTGCGGAAGTCTCTTACAAACTTCCATCCCCTAGTTTAAGGGGTTGGAGGGTAAAAGTTCCAAGTTTTAGAATTGTTTTGTTGTTTGTGTACTATTACTAGCTTACATACCAAATTTCAGCTTCCTAGGACTTCAGGAAGAACCTTAGAATATTGATGCTTATGAAATAAAAAAATATTTTTTTGGAATTTGGGGGGTTATTTACTGAAAATCCTGAAATACGTATTTTATTATTTGTAACAAGGAGTCCCTATATCAATTTTCAGAACTCTAGCATCAAAATCTGCGGAAGTCTCGTACAAACTTCCATCCCCTATTTTAAGGGGTTGGAGGGTAAAAGTTCCAAGTTTTAGAGTTTTTTTGTTGTTTGTGTGCTATTACTAGCTTACATACTAAATTTCAGTTTTCTAGGACTTCAGGAAGAACCTTAGAATATTGATGCTTATGAAATAAAAAAAATTTTTTTGGGGGGTTGGGTGTTATTTACTGAAAATCCTGAAATACGTATTTTATTATTTATAACAAGGAGTCCCTATATCAATTTTCAGAACTCTAGCATCAAAATCTGCGGAAGTCTCGTACAAACTTCCATCCCCTAGTTTAAGGGGTTGGAGGGTAAAATTTCCAAGTTTTAGAATTGTTTTGTTGTTTGTGTACTATTACTAGCTTACATACCAAATTTCAGCTTTCTAGGACTTCAGGAAGACCCTTAGAATATTGATGATCATCAGTGAGTCAGTGAATCAGTGAGTCAGTGAGTAAGTGAGTCAGTGACGAAATCGGGGTATTTTAGATATCAATTAAATCTAAAGTATAAGAGCTATGCAATTGAAACTTTATAGGTTTAATAAGTCAACCACTGACATCATATCCCGAAAATTTTGTTTATCTGGTATAATCCAAACCCAAGTTATGAAGGTTCAAAAATACGACGAAGTGCTTCGAGAAAAGGTAGGTAGTGCCCTTGCGCTTCGCTTGGCTCGTCTTGGCGGGGGCACTCCCGTGCCCCCAGATATTTTTTTATTTTTCTTTCTTAGTTTTAATGATGGTCTGGCTTTGAGTAAGTACTTTATGCGGCCTACCCAAATGTCCTTCCTTTGGTATTGTTCGTCGAGTCATTAAGCTTCTTAAGTTCTGAGTTGAGATACACGATAACTGACAAATGCTTTCTTTACTTTAAAAAAACTGACTCCTCAGTTTGTTTCACCGTTTCTTTTGAGGGGTAATATCCAGGTAGGAAATGTCGATTCTCTCTAGCTTATTTTTTATATTAGGTACTTGTGATTCCGATATCCTATTTACAGAATAAACAATTTCATTTCATTGCGCGAAGACAAAGTGTGACTGCTGAGCTGCTGCAGGCTTTGGGATCGATTACCAGGGCGGGAAAAGTGTTTGGATTATTCCAATTAGGAATTTCCTTGAACGTACCGACCCAAAGTTTAGATTTTGTATGTTTTATATGTACATAGTTATGTATTTAAAACATAAATAATGTCGGTGATGGGTTGATGTCATGTTTTGACAGTCGTTGCACGTTAGTTGTCCGGGGTAGGTACCTATCCCGGACAACTAACGTCATTATCATCATGATTCCATCTCAGCTGTCGCTAACTGAAATGGTAAAAAAAATGGACATAGCACTTCGCATCAGTCATCACCATTGCCATTATCCAACTAGAACTCGTATCTATTTTGGTACTAGCTCTTAGTCTATCTAGAATATTTTCAAGTGACAAGTGAAACGGTCGGTAATTCGGTATGTATCGAGAGATTGAGATCCGTGTAACCGCTACATTGGTTCCAGCCTTCCAGCGAGCGTACTCGACGCTCCGTCCAACGCCAGCCACTACCAGTCAGCATGAAGCGCGCCGAGCGGTAGCACGCGGTACGTGACTCGCCTTTTCGCTTTCCTCTAAACAGACACGATTTATCAACGCTCCGTAAAAAGTTATGATGAATTATTTTCATGCAATTATAGTGACCCTGTTAACGTTAAAAAAATAGGATATCAAAACAAATACTAAGAGATGAAGAAGTTAATTCAATGCTAACTAAATCTATAATGTTTTTTTAATCACTGTGATGATGAGAGATCCAATTTTGTGATGTTAAAATAACAATTGAAGAATGCCTCGTAAGTATTGTTTTCCTCGTGAATTCTTTACGTACAAAATGTAATTTTTAATTTCTTAGAAGTTTTCCGCGCACTTTTCAATTTTGTTTTCCCACAGTCCCACGGCGAGATTTTCATGGATACATTAGCATGACTCATTATATAAATCTACGTGTTTTATTAATTAATTCATGTTACTTAATGTGCTATATTTATTTAAGTAAATACCTTAAGTACTCAGCTGTCTGTTGAACAAATTTGATGAACCGTAGCAATGACGGGTTGTATGAAATATGATCCTAAGAAGAGACGTCTAAAGTTCCACGTAGGGCCAAGGACAAAATATTATACAATGACTGAAAAGAAAAACATAGGTAATTAAATAGGCATGGAAAACTTTAACATTGCCCCGAGCTTGTATACTATCCCTTGTTGTAAGGGAATGTTAATGGCTCTCTAAGGGTCTTTGAGAGTAGGTACTTCGCTATCCACCTTTTCACATATTTCGCTGGATAACCCTTTCAAATAGGGAGAATTGAATACCTGCTTATTTAGGACCACAAGTTCACAATACGTTGATCTTATTATTATGGTACGTGTAAGGTATTGTGATATAAATAAAAAGGCTTGGCTATTTTTTTTAGACATTTATTTTATTTATGAAACGGTTTTTTACCTTTTTTCCGAGCATGATTGTAATTAATGTAGTAAGGCTTTCTTATAATCTGTTTGAAATATTATGCCCAAACATTAGCTATAAGTACCTACCTATTTTGATGAAAATGAACTAGGTACTTATTAGTCTTTTACAGGAGATAGTTTGGTACCCTTATTCAACATTTCATGTTCATAACAGAGTGTTTGCAAAGTGGCTGGTGGTATCACTTATATATGTTTAGTCTCGAAGTACAAGTATGTTGCCTGCTTTTTATTATTAATTAATAAACACGTTTCTAGTCCGAACAACCCATGTGGACTTTGGCAGGCTTAAAATTCACAGATATTCTGAGTTTTGAGGCACGGATGTTCGTCGAAAGCGAAAATACTCCGGATTTCTAATCTACGTTCACATATTCGACGAGTCTATTAGATATTGAAAGGTTTGCTGAAAGGCTCGAATAAAAGAACCTTTTCATTACGTTTAAATTAAGGATATTGGATCCTTTTTTACCGACTTCAAAAAAAAGGAGGTTATCAATTCGACACGTATGTATGTAATATTATTGGAACTGCATTATATTCACATATGACAATCTATTAGGGCTTCCAAACCAATATACACAATTTTATAGATGTATGTATGTTTGTCCACGCATTTCTCCGCAACAATTAATCGGATCGTGACCATTTTTTGTATTGGCTTACATTCACTTCAACAACTTTCATCAAAATCAATTCAGTAATTTTCAAGATATGGACTAATACGTGTAAGTGTGTAAGCCTGGCTTATTGATACGAGCTACGGGTGTAGTGTCAAAGGGAAAACATCTCTAAACCTTGGTCAAATTATACTTAATGCAATATTTACAACAAAACTATTAGGTACCTACTTATTACAAACAAATATTCCAGTTTTTACTTAAAACTAAAAATAAAAAAGAAATTTAAAAAAATTAAATCGACTTCTATACATATAATAAATCTGTAGACGAGGCGTTTCTGTACATTGAAAATATAAAAAAAAAAAAATAGTTGGGGTGTTATAGGATAACCAACAGATGCCATTTCATAAATTTTTAGAATTTTTGTCTGTTTGTCTGTTTGTCGGTTTGTCGGTTTGTCTGTTTGTCTGTTTGGATGTGACAAAATTTGATTTGAACAGGTTCAACGTAAAAAGTACCAAACCAATATGGTTAATTTTTATACTCAAATATAGTGTAGAACTCGGAGTAGTAGTTAGTTTTGGTTTCATCGCAATCGCTTCACTGTATCAAAAGATATAATCAATTTAAAGTATTCTACAACAACTTTCATTACGTAAGTTGGATACACGTAATGACATCTATTGGCGCTTTATAGTACTAACGAAAACATAATTATTGTGTTTATAACATTATTATGTGAATAATCACGTCATGCAGGCTTACCTATAAGATGACTATCACAGTCACTTCTGCCTGTGTTATTTGAAAAAGTAATGATAATCGCTTTCGATTGTTGGTTGATTAGTGGCGCTAAAAGAATTTCAAATAAAAAGTGAGGATAATGTAAGATAATAAATTATGTGATGTGGTGTTCTGAGTGATAAAGATTGCAATGATAAATGATTTTATTTTTGTAAGTAGGTTTGTAAAACACTTTTACACGTCAATCATGTTTTTTTTTTAAACTAGATGAAGTCGGCGTTTCCTATCTGACTCCTCTGAGAAGAAAGGCCGAAACAAACACACACACGGGCAACTTTATTTATGAGCTCTTTCGAGGGGCAAGCAACCTTTCTAACATTGTTAACAGAGAAGCATTTTTTTAGTGACATAAGGTTATAAGATCATAATTATCATGCTTTCATAGTATTTTGCCTTTTTTCTCGATTTAAAAAAAAAATTCTTTACCATGATAACGCTTCAACGCACACCTCCAGACGGGCTGTTGATTTATTGTGTATAGGTTCGGCAGGTGCACACCCTTTTTTTTTGTTTCCGGGGTGGAAAATCTTCAAGGATGTCCGCCGCCCTGGGGCGGGCGGCGAGGTCTGTCAGGCTCTTACTGACTAAAAATCACCCCAGTGTTCCGTCTCACACCTACGCCGGGTGTTGCGGGACCGTACGATCCTTCCGCAACCCCCGACTGGTGACGTCAAAGAGGGGCGCGCGTGGAACACTACGCGCCGCCAGCTCAAGTCCTGATGTGTTGGCGGTGACAGACGTCCCCGAATTCGTCGTCTCTGGACCCGTTTAGGGGGGCTGGAAGAGGGCGTTGTCCGCCCTCCGCCGACGCCCGATGCGCCTACTACGGGCCGGATGAGTGGATGAGATCTCCCTCTCCCTTTCCACAGCCTCCTTCTGCGAGACGACCGTTTCGCAGAAGGAAACCACCGCGTCCCAGGACTCTTCGCTGCCGTCGACTCGACTACGGCCGGCAGCGATACGTCAAGGTGCACACCCAATACAAGTAGCACTGCAATGTCGTAAAAAGGTATTGTAAATTATGTCTTCGATACAATAACTAAATTTTTAGCCATTGTGTCTTGGTTAAAACCATATCGACCCTTTTTTTTTTCGGATGGGAAATCATCAAATGACCCCTCCCGCTCTGGGTGGAGCGGAAGGGAGTGTCAGACTCTTACTGACTAAAACCCAGCTACCCATTACTCTCCGCCCGCAGGCCCGCGCCTACGGTGGCCGGGAGTCGTCACGCGGCTCCCGACGCCCGGAGCGTCTCCCACGGTGGCTGGGACGGGAGGCTCTCTCCCTGAGCCATCCCGCCACCTCCTTTGCTAGCATGACTGCTTCGCAGAAGGAGGTGACTGCCTCTCATTCCCTCTCGCCCCGGACCATGGCTTGCACCAGGGCCGGACGCGAGAGGTCGCCGCCGCTGCCGATCGCCTCTTCGAGGACACGGCGGTGCTCCGCACAAGCGGGGTAGACCTCCACCGTGTCCTCTGGGCGATCCTAGCAATGGTGACACCCGGGCGTTTCCTCCCGCCTGATGATGTGCAGGAACCTCCCGAAACTTCCGTGTCCGGTGAGGACCTGCGTCAGGCGGTAGGTGAGGGCGCCGTGGCGCCTCTCTAGCCACTCCTTAAAGAGGGGTCTCATCGCCGCTGTCGCGGCGTGCCCTGCGCTGGGTAGCGACAGTCGCTCTTTCCATGCCGCCATGAGATCGCGCCGGAGATCTGTCCGCTCCGCATCGATTTGCCGCGAAAGCGGATCTTCCCCCCGGCGTAGTGCCTCCGCGCGCCACTCATACAGGCGCGCGAGGACTATTGCCTCCAGATCCCATGGCGGCCCCGGCCCGTTCCAGTTTGGGGGCCAAACGTCGGATATGCACCATATCGACCCTCAAGGTATCTTATGGCTATCCACCAAGAGAGAGTTAGCAAATGTGGGCACAGGTTTACAGGATAAGTTAAGAAAGACTTCAAACTACTTTTCAGATAAACTTCAGTAGGTAAGATTTAAGAGTAACACCATTGATGTATTCTTCTTCTTATCTTCTAGATATCTCGACGCTATGATAAAGTCTTAATATTGGTATTTAAGATATCTACAATACCAAGTTAAGAATTTCTAAATTTATCGCAGAGCGGCAGAGAAGAAGACAAGACTTATAAAAACTAACTTCAAACTTCACCTACTAATCTCAGATATACTTTAGATAAAATGGTGGTATGATTTTACGATTTATTCCGGTCTAACTTAGAATTCTAAAACAAATGCAAAATAAAATGGACATAATATGGCTATTTGGTCAGACAATCAGCCTCGAGCAGGCGCTTTCATTTTTATTTATCCTCAAAAATCAAAGTGACACTTCGTCGCATTGTCATTATGAACCCTGAAGACGCAGTGACTGCTGTGCAGTCGAAAGGGCTATGGTTGAGAACCCCAGGCAAGGGAAGCGTTACCAGACAAGATCGGAAGATTTTTCCTTTTACACCTTTCCTAAGCGACACATTATTGTGTTCCGACATCCATGCGAACGAAGTCGCGGGCACAGCTAGTCAAAAATAAATTAACTGAAAATTATGAAATAACTTTAATTTCGGAAGTCGGTGGCAAAAAACTAAAACTAAAATACAGATCCCAAGGCACCGACTTCCGAAATTAAAGTTATTTAATAATTTTGAGTTAATTTATTTCTTTATGGTAGATAGATCTATAGACCTAATACTATCCTGCCTATGTTAAATAACCATACCAAAACAACTTAAAAGTATAAATACTAGGTATTACGAAAACACATTCCTGAATAGTTATGTAACTTACGATGAAGACAACTTTGATGTAAATTGCTAACAAATGCAAATAAGCTGATAGGAAGTGTGCGTTTATCTAAAAGAATCGTACTTGTAAACAACGCCCAATGTAAACCGACGGATTTTATCAGTAGTGTTCCTGAATTTAATTTTAGAATGTGAGTGCTTGTATGGAGGAACTCTCTTCAATTGTGTCGGGCTCCATACCGTGCTCTACGCCATTGATAAGCTGTCGTCATCGATCTTAGCAGTGTAAAGGATTTCCACGTCGTTTGTGGGGGGTGCAGTTTCACACACAACAGAAATTCAATCCCGCCGTTTGTAGGCTACTCGTGGTGGCACTCGAATAAGTAGATGAAAATAAAACTGAAAGTGATTTGTAGATATAAAGAGAAATAATTTGAGCATCAACAGAAGAACTGTGTAGATTAATCTTGTGAGCTTAAATTCACAGTGTACATTTTCTTGCCTCATGCGTTTCTTTTTTTGTAAATTCTGCGTTGAGCAGTTTGAAATAGAAAAAAAATCGACTACGCCCGCATCCGGTTCTAAAAAATAGAAAATTAGAGAATTAAAACACAAGCAAAAATAAAGATTTAATCATAGGTCTGCAACTGTATGCAGATGCGGGCGCACTAGTTGCACCACGTTAAATTATTCGACACAAAAGTCAAAACTTTTGTGTCGAAACAAGACTTGTATTTTCTTTACACCATCAAAAATTATTCTTTAAAGTACACCAAAACGGACAGCGCATAAAGTTAGGTATTGTGCAATGATTCTTTTTTTTGATCCTCCTTTGGTCAACAACTTACGCGAAGCGAATTGCAATACATATTATAGGTAACATTTAGTTTCTTAGAGGTCAGCAGATTATTTTTAATCAAAATATTAAACTGGAATCTGTGCAACAAAAACAATTTAAACACGTTAAGTAGGTACCGGTTTCAAATTGTTATTTTAAGGCACCTGTTCTGCTGACTTCTTCATTACATTACATAACATAGGTACATCATGCATAATCAGCCTATAATGTTCCCACTGCTGGGACACAGGCCTCCTCTCGGTGAGAGGGAGCGGGCCGTAATCCACCACGCGGGCCCAGTGCGGGTTGGCAGATGCCACATGTCTTCGAATTTTTGGTTCTAGGACATGCCGGTTTCCTCACGATGTTTTCCTTCACCGTTTTGAGAGCAGGTGTGATGAAATAATTTACACAAAGTAAAGCCTGTCTGGGTTCGAACCTACGACCTACAACTCGTAAGTCGCGGCCGTTACCACTGGGCCACCACTGCTCTCTTAACATTTCACTACATTATTGGAAAATAATTTTCTGCATTAAGGATCCCTTGAGTTTGAGCGAAGGTTGTCGTCATACGTGATCAATACAACTTTTTCCTGCTGAAATCATTTCACATTGTACAGACAGGGCAAACATTAATCAGATATGTCTTACCAAAGTGCAGTCAAGCGACTAATACTGTTTGATTTGCCACGTGATAGCTTTTGGAGAAAACTACATGGAACGGTAAGAAGTACCTACGAAAAACATTACTTTTTTATGTTTAATGTAATTCTAGGTTGATGTAATATTAGGTAAAGGTCTCTAAGATGTCATCTGGGCTGATGCCATCGAATTCTCTATCTACAAGGTGTAATTACGATTTATTAACCTCAGGGGGATATTGTACTCATCATTATGAATAACTTTTATTACAGGACAAACCCTGAAATCGTGAAAAAAGCAAATCAGCTGCTACATAAAATTATAAACTACTCAACACAAAATTAGGGTTCACCCTAAGTTCATTTAGAATTTTGTATTTTTTTTTTGAATTAATTAAGTATTTGTGAAGTAAAGCACTAAACTTTGTTCTTGATATGTTTATGGGTTCATAACAATGTTTCGACCGTCAATTTTTATAGCGTCGAATTCAAGTGGGTAGACATAAAATGTGAAGTGCTTGAAAAAATCTACAGCCGGTCGATTCTGTAAAAATCTCACCGTGAAAACTTAGGTGAAGTGAGTTTGTTTTTGCTAGGAATTGACACTATTGACAGCTCACTCCACGCTCACTTCACCTAAGCTTTCACGGTGAGATTTTTACAGAATAGCACCGCTGGTACCAGAGTCCGTGATCAAATCATTCGTAATCGTCTTCACGAAGATGGTCAACGTTCCCGAGTGCGTGTTGTTCGACTCAAATTGACCAGGGCCCACCAAGCAGCGCGCTTTACTAGAGGGTTGTACTCTTTACAGTTTGTAGGGTCAAGTTATTCAATGATGATAAACGAGTGCACGTGTGGAGAAAACAAGGTGAACGTTTTACAGAACCAAGCATCCATAGAACATACCGTGTTGGGGGATTGTCCGAAAGGGTTACCGCTGGCCCGGAACATAAAGGGCTAAGGAAGGAACACGGGTGACAGTAAGAGTCTGACACTCCCTTCCGCTCCACCCAGAGCGGGAGGGGTCATTTGATGATTTCCCATCCGCAAAAAAAAAAAAAAAAACATCCATAGAACATACCGTTTTGGGGGTCCAAGTGTTATGGTATAGACGGGGATAAGCTTAGTAGGCAAAACAGAGCTGATAATACTGGATGCGGGTACCGTAACTGCCGCCTGTTAAGTTGACCGGGTAATCCAACCTCATGTCGTCCCATTTTCGCAAAGAGTGGAGTGGGCGCCGGCGTTGTTTTAATGCATGACAATGCTCGCATACATACGGTCACTATCATAGTTTGGCCATGGCCAGTTATGAATCCCGATCTCAACCCTATCGAGCATTTATGGGATCAATTGAAAAGAAGCCTTTAAGTAAACTACAGCCATGTTCACAGTCAACATGAGCTCGTAAACGCGCTAAAACTCTGCTGGGAACGAATTCCGGAACAAAATGTTACCCATCGTATTGATAGGCTTAGAGTGCATACAGAGCAGAGGAGGCTTCACTCGCTGCTAATCATAATAACATTTATCATCAAACGGTTGCAGGAAATGGGCTATGATATGACTGGGATATGATAGACTATGTTTATTTTTCAAGTTAAATTGAGTTTATTTCCCTTGCAAATGCTTTTTTTGTGTAAATGGATCAAAAGAAACTACCATTGACTATGTTTAAACAATTTTTAAATCTTTACTACAAACATATCTATTCATAAAAAGCACTTTTCAGTTATCACGTTGCGTAGCAATTTATAGCAGTGACCTCTAGCCTCGAGAGCAGTTCAATCCTTAACATAAAATTAATGGAACTCAATTAATTAAAATGTAGCTATGGTAACAAGAGATTAGTTCCTTATGACGCAGGACCCAGTGTCATTGGACCAATTCTTGAGGAAATAATAGCATTTAAATCCATTGTAATTTGGTGGAGGAATCTATTACGGATTGAATTGATGTTTTGCGTAAAACTTTGTCCAAATTACATCCTTAAATTACTGAGTTCAGTTTCAAATAACACTTAAATAGGTAGTCTAAATAGTAAGTTGTTAATTGAATATAAGCATTGTATGTTATTAAATAAGTTTCATGTGATAATTAGGTAAATAACAAAGATCGTAATTAATAATTAAAAAAAAAACTGAAGTAGGTGTTTCCCTTTTACAAAGAAGAAGCCTGTGTCCCAGCAGTGGGAACATTATATGCTAAGTAGGTGTCAGTAGCGAAGGGTCAATTTTTGTAAGAGGTAAGCCGCGTAGATATCTTTATTATGATTATATTATTTGTCTATAGAATACTGAATGTGCAATTTTTCAAGGGGAATAGCTTGACTTAAAGATTATTTACACCAATTTTCCAATAAGCCATGTAATAAAATACTCCCCTATGAAATTGACTATCCCTCTTCACCCCGTTAGGGGTAGATTTTCTAAAAACTTTGATGTAATTTATTATTTATTTTGATACTGAGTTTAGTTAGAGTTAATTGGACCGCGCGTTAAGGGGGGTACGGTATTTTTTTAAATTTTTCATCAAAAGTCGAAAACTATGTGGCCTAAAAAAAAAATGTTTG
This sequence comes from Oligia fasciuncula, assembly GCA_963082905.1. NCBI lineage: Eukaryota > Metazoa > Arthropoda > Insecta > Lepidoptera > Noctuidae > Oligia > Oligia fasciuncula. The sequence continues at coordinate 10,299,856 of OY720393.1, read as the reverse complement.
AAAATCTGCAAACTTTCATAATTATGATACCACACATGCCCCAGTAGCCCCACTTCGAATTTTTCAGACCCCCTTTCAGTCCCTGTTGCAAAAAATATACATGTATTTTTATTTCTTTCTTATTAAAATAGTTGGGCGTCATCGTAACATCAAACGTCATCTAAAACTATTCCAAATTTCAAGTTGATTGCATTAGTAGTTCTTGAGATATCCAGCTGTGACAGACAGACAGCCTTAGTCTCACCATAAGGGTTCCGTTTTACAATTTTGGTACGGAACCCTAAATTAATTAATGTGACAGAAGATAGAATTATATTTTTGTATTGAATTACTTTCTTCAAGTACCTACCTAGTTAGGACCTATAGTCTTGTTCTGAAGTTCGAAATTACAATTTCTGAAACTACATTTCGAACCTGAAAAAAGTATCAGTCCCTACTTTATTCTTTGCATGTGCCCAAAACACATCCCTAGTAATCATAAAAGAATAATAACTGATGATCAAGTCTTGTTTAGTAGATGTTAGCGTAAATATTTCAAAATCTCGGGATTACTCTGGTTGCAAACTTCAGACGACGGTCTCACAAAGTAGGATCCGACAAATTGGCCATAATATATCACGGCTGACCAATTTACTTTAAACCACGAACAATTCACATTATCTGAAGGTATAACATCGAAACCGATTCATATCTTGAAATATGGAATGGATAATAGACCGAGCATCTCAGCGAAGTTTATTTAAGCGACAAATTTTCTATGATTCAGCATTCCGTGGGATTTGAAGCGAGTTCGAACTGACTATTGTAAAAAATATCTTTGAACTATCAACCAATTTCTGGTTTGGATTCCAGATCTCTGGAAATAAACCTGTTTAAAGATTCGTTCTTAAATTTTTTGTCATGTAGTGTGGGTAAACATGAATATTTTTACGCCAAAGTAACAAATTCATGAAGTTAGGTACGAGTATATTCTTGTTTGGCGTGAAAAGCAGAAAAGTATATACAGATAGGCACGCAAAGTCTCAAAACTCGTTATAACACGGATTATGTTGGTTTAAAATGTGCTTTAGAAATAGGATTATTTAATCATATCCATTTAAATTTTACGGTTTGGATGAAAGCTTATCGGAATACGGATGCACGCCTAAGATAAGTCAACTCGGTTTAAGGTCAGGGACACATTCGGTTAGAATAATGAAAAATAGATTAAAAAGACTTTTTGCCTAACTATAAGATTAAGTTAAACGGTCTTTTAGTTTTATTGTATCTGTAATTATATTCTAGAGATTTTAGGTTACGAAGAGCTAAAGTTTTAGCCGGTTCTCAAGACAAAAATAAATATATGAATAGATAAATAGCTTTAGTTTTTTTCTCTCTTAAGTTTCTGGAAATATAGAGTGGCTAAAAACAGCAATTACTGCGGCGTTTAATTAATGTGTCTAGCTGAACTTAGGACTAATTTATTATTTCGGGGAAAAAACATGTCGCCTAATGCTAGGATTTGTGGGCCCTATAACTCCAGAAGTCCAATATACCATTCTGCAAAAATAAGGTTAGTTAGCTGACACTTTCTTAGAATAATAATATAGTTTATTAAAATAGGCATGTATTTAATTCAACCTTAATAAAAAAGATATTATTAAACACAATTTTTTGTGAACGTCAAAGAAATCCAAAATCATCTTTATTTTAATCAACTGTATAATTTACTTGTGTGTCCGAAAAAATAATCCGTCATCTACCTTGTTGGTGAACCTTTATAAAATCGGAGCGACCGGCAATTTAATGGAATTAGCTAAACTCAAAACCTTTTTTGGTCCACTGGAAATATCAAATGTGCTCTTTTATCTATACTGTTTTAAATTATTTATTAGGAAAAAAACCGGCCAAGTGCGTGTCGGGCCACGCACAGTGTAGGGTTCCGTGGTAGCCCGTTATCACAATATAGTATGATTCTGTTGTTCTTTATTCTGAATATAAGTAAGTAATGGTATAGATATTAAGTTAATGGTTATAATAACAAAAACGACTTTACATTTGAATTATCATTTCTAAGACGTGCGGGGATGTCGATCACTCGAATATACTCGAATGAAAACGTAACCCGTTGGCAGCGCCATCTAGCGGCAGTATTGTGAAACTTTTGATAATTTATTATGGTTTTTTTAGATTTTTTATTTCATATTTTGTTTTTCAATGCAACTCTTTACCCGTTATAAACAAGCAACTACTTCATCTTAGTCACTTTAAAGGATTAATACTAAGAATTTTGTATTTGGTACAAATTTGTCCAACACCCAAGTTCAACGACTATTACTGCTAAATTAATAAAGTTATCTTAACCGCTATAGCTTTTCTTTAAAGTTCATGAAACGCTCTATCATAGTAAATTTTTCCAGATTTTTCAAGCCAGCAGTTTAGCTTTTAGAGGGAGGGGACGCCCTACTGGAATAAAAATTTTCACTTTAAAGTTTAATATTTCGTAAATGGAGCATTAAATCGAAAAATATTTTAGCAACCCCCAAGTCATTTTAGAAGACCTATTCAACGATACCCGACACGATGGGGTAGACGAAAAAAATGTTCATCCCCACTTCACATGTAGGGGGAGCTACCCTAAAAAAAGATATTTTCCAAAATTTTATTTTACCACTTTGTCGGCGTAATTGATATACACTCTCCTACAATAATTACAGCTTTCTAGTACTAACGGTCTTTTAGAAAAACCTCAGACAGACAGACGGACATGACGAAACTATAAGGGTTCCTTGTCAAAACTACGTAACCCTAAAAAACAGTTACATGCTTAAAGAAAATGCTGAAAAAACTAAATATATATTTCAACCTTTTAAATCTATTTTGATTAATGAAAAAAATTAACTACAGGTATAACAACTTGTTATGGGCATCATCGATGGGTCCAAATGAAAATCAAGTAGTTAAGTACTATTACTAAACAGTTTACCATACTTAATAACCGTGGATTATTTGGCAATTATTAGCAAATCTATTTAAGAAGGTGGATTAGGTAGAGGTAAAATAAAACAGTTTAGCAGAAGCATAGGTAGGTACAGTTTATTAAAATATCAATTAAAAATCAGAAAGAGCAATGAGATTAGTAGCACCACGTAATACAAAGATCACAATGGAACTTTCCGTTGTCCAAACTTTTTTTAACGATAGTTAAAAAAAAAACAAAAATTAAAAAGAAGCGCAATCATTAAAAAAGATCCTCATCGCATTGTTAAATATTTCCCTTTAAAATATAACTACCTAAATCATGATTTAACAACAGAACAATAACAACACATATAAAGACAACACCATAGTCAACGTGTAAGTTCAACAGGTACCTAACATGTAAAGAGTATATCAGTAGCTTGCTAATGTTCATGAAAGGAAATAAACTTGAGTTATGTAGGTAGGTACTAGACGTATAGAATGATAAGTAGGACCTATCGACGTGTGTGTAATTACGTTATCTAAGTCTGGTAATGGTTACGGTCTCCAAATGCTTCGAGTTATTAAGTTATTACTAACATATGGTGCCCGGTGATGGCGACGCACCGGTTGGGACTTGCTTGGGAATGTTACTAATACTGCAAAAGCTTTTGTACAATTTGCGACATCGCGGTTAAGACACGGTAATGTAGATATTATATATATTTTGGGTACCTACATTGAATATTAGTAACATCATCATATTGATTAAATAAAAGTTTCGAAGATAGGCACAAGCTAATACATAAAAAATAGAACAGAATTCGTAAGAAATTAAATCGCAAGTAAATCGGAACTTATGATGTTCATTTATTTTCATTTTATTTACGAGTATAAAAGTAAAAATCAATAAAGTAAAATTTTCGGTTCATAAGCACCCAGCAAGATAATATTTGTGACAGCTGGCTGCTTTTGACTATACTGGGTTTAGGACCTGTATGACATATCTCCGGAGGTGGCAAAACGGGCCACAAATATTCCTGCAGAATGAATAACAAATGCGGATATGTATGAATATCATTTTGAGACTTTTGGCAGCTGATGAATGTAGTTTGGTCATAAACTCATAAATATGCAATGGGGTCCAACTTGGGGCAGCTCCGAGACTGCGGCTATGGACTGCATTTTAGAAAAGGCTTATATTAGCTGTGGATCTTTAAATTGAGTAGATGCTAGGTACTAAAAGCCAAAGCTGTAGAAAGAATAAGTATTTTAAGGCACAAATTACCATGAACTATTTTTTTTTGGTAACGCCTTATTGAAATCGGTTTTACTAATATAAGCTCCCGTTTCTTCGCGAAGATACTGTTTGAGAGCTTTTACCAAGAAAAGTTGAGAGTAATGAATCTTAATTTTTTTTTGTGAAGGGTAAAACTAAGAATCAAAGTAGAACGTAAAACATTTTTAAATGAATATTTTATCTTTGAGCTATTTTAGAATATAGTCCACCAATGAACCTCTTTGCTTTACCGTCAGACTAAGTAAGATTCTCAAACGTGCATCAAAAATCCCAAGACGTGAAAGTTGTTTGTAAGCGAATATCTTTCAAAAGTAAAAATGTCTTGAGAGCAAGCTTTCAACCTCGCAACTTCAAATTTTTGAGGGTTCTCAAGTAAACAGGCTTTTATAGAGATATTTTAAAACAACAAAGGGAATATGCAAATGTTGTTTGTTTAAAACTGGGAACAATTTGGCTCCATGTTGATCTAAGTTGTTGAGAGTTTTCTATACAGCGATGTTGAGTGTTAATTCCTTCAGTGTTTGCCGTGTCGTGTGGCAGGTTGCACTTGTCTTAGACACAGTAAAGATATGAACAGTACGGAAGTAAGTAGCCCTAACGATAGTCGCGGTGCGGTGCTCTCAGTCACGGGTGCCGCTTAGGGGTACCGTAAATGCGCGCGTCTGTGTGAGTGTGCCGTTTCGAACGTTAGTACGTAGTTTCCGTACTGTTCATATCTTTACTGTGCCTTAGATATCTCGCTATCATTCATAGCAATCAATCGCTGTTATTACTGGTCCCCCAAAGCTGACACAATCTATAATAATAAAATATTTTCCACAAAAATAAAAAGAAAATCCGAAAACTTTTTTCCGCTAAATGTTTTAGGAAGAATTAAATGAATCCTTTTGTACAGCAGTAGATCTGTCTAACTTCAGACCAAAGAAATCTTTGCGCAAAACGATAGAAATGATAAAACTTGGATTTAACGAAATGTTTTCAACCTTTATCGGGCAACAACAACAATATAACTAACAATAATAATGACACTTATCGGTATAGCCTTTTAAAGTTTGTGTAGCAATTGGATACGACCGACTGAACTTGTTTACACGTGGACCTTGAATCTGTAAAATGTAGGGCAGAAGGGCGTAACTTTAATTGGATTAACATTTCCTTTACTGTTGTGTTCTCTTTGTAAGCAACTATTATACAACACATGTCCTATGAATATGAGTAAATACTTTTTACAGTTATCTTTAGTAAAAGAGTGGGAATCTGTAATATAATAACATATTATAATATTATCCAAAGCACCTGCCATCTAATCTCTTCACCACCCTTGGTTGACTGGTAGAGAATGCCTAAGGCATTAAGTCCGCCTTTGTACCTTTTTGTGCGAAAAGTTTAAATAAATAATTAAATCTATCATGGAATAAATAACAACGAACTAATCGTGATCTTACAATACCAGTAACGGACACTATCCTTGATTGTTTCATGAACGGTTCCTTGACTACTTGGCAGTCTTTAGATAAATCAGTGTCTTATCTCAATACGACTTAGACCTCAAGGTGTGTTTGAAGTTGGCATCAGGTAGTACAGACGTGCGCTCGGGTCCAAGGGGGTCTATTTAGATAGCGATATCTGTTCTATAGACATGCACTCTTGTTGTTGAATTTCGTTTTAATGAGGATCAAGAGATTATTATACTCTACGTAACAACTATACTCTCCAAATAACACGTGGAATGTTGTTGTGTCTGGTAAAAATCCACGCGGGTTATGGGATAAGAGTGTAAGACTAGTCATATATGGATTACACATATTGTGTAGTATTTTTTGCTGGTAGATAATGAACTCGACAGTACCAACTCTGCGACGCCTGCCACTGAACTAAAAGGCACTCACGACTGACTGATGGCGGCATAAACAATGTCTGAATGTCTGGACCAAATATCCCATGTGCCAAGCTAAAACATTGTATTTAAACACATAAAGTTGGCAATATTAACGTACCTACTTGTAAAAATACCCAGTAATTATTTGTTTCTTCCAAAGATCCAAAACACAAAAACCAACCAAGTTGGTAGTGTTGTCCCGAACACTTCATACATTCGAGTCAACGTTTTCTCATCCCAAGGGCAAGAGATTATTACCACATGTGTGAAGTAATAGAATCAGTATGCAAGCCACGATACAGCCTCTCTTAATTATATAGTTATAAAATGAATGGCTCGTCTGGAGTCTGAGATTCAGCGTCAGTTTTGCATACTATGAATTAATTTAATTTTGTTGGCTTATTTACAGCTGGAGTCATGAATTTGTCACCATTACATTTTACTTTTATGTTTAGTCTCTTTCGCTATTTAATTAGTATGTAGGCAAATCCACAATAATTAATTATTTAGGGATGAATACGGTTCACAGGGTTAAAGTGCTTTTATTAATTCAAGGCTTTGCCAGTTCTTGTTGGATTTAGAATGTGTGTCCCGTACCCGTAACAACGCTATCGGCACGTGGCGTGGTGCGATTGTGAGGGAGTGAGGGAAACCGCAGCGCCACTTTAATCCTCGTTTAGTTCGGATAACGAGAGGAATGTTTAAAACTAGGCCGGACACATAAGGTGCGGCTTTCGTGTAACTGTACGACACCCACGTCCATGGTCCACGTTCAAGCTACTAACATAACATAGCCAGGCCTTTTATAGAGCAAATTGAATGTTAGAGAACTAACCATGTTTAGCAATGACGAAGATGATTCAATTAAGTCTTCAAATTAGGGCTTTTCATTATGCTTTGTTACTCAAGTTGTCAAGAATCTTTTATAAAGCGAAAAATATGCCAGAAAGCCTATTATACTGTAAAAGACTAAAATATATTAGAGATATTGAGGACAAAAAGGCTTGGGATTGAGCTGCTCCAATAGGTTTAGACAGTGAATGTTGTTTTTATTTTTTGCTATTTTACACTTTAATTTTTTTTTTAACTATTTACTTATACAATGACAATGACGTGTACATTTACTGTATAAAGTATAATATTATTTTAATTATTGTAAATGAGGACTATGTGGGTCATTGTTTCCGTTTTAATCATGGTCTGGCAGTTTGAGTAGTTTATGCGGCCTACCCAATTGTCCTGTCTTTAGTATTGTTCGTCGAATCGTTCTGAGTTGAGCTGCATAGTTACTGACAAATGCGTGCACTGACTGGACAGGTCCACTCAATCTGTGGTTCTTTCCTCAAAATATCATTTCATACACCAATCTACATGGTCCTCAAAGATTATGTCCGGATTTTTTATATACCTACACATTGACATTGATGAGTTTTATATATACAATGACATGAGTATTTACTTTGTAAAGTATTTATTTATTTTATTTTATTATTGTGAATGTGAGGACTATGTGGGTCATTTATTTTTTTTCTGTTTTCCTTCTTAGTTAGTTTTAATCATGATCTGGCAGTTTGAGTAATTTACGCGGCCTACCCAAATGTCCTTTCTTTGGTATGGTTCATAGATATCCGTGGATGGTCGAATCGTTGAGCTCCTCAAGTTCTGAGTTGAGCTGCACAATTTTTGACAAATGCGTGCACTGATTGGACAGGTCCGCTCAATCTGTGTGGTTCTTTCCTCAAAAGACCATTTCAGACACTAATCTACATGGTCTTCACACGATCTGACCAAGATTTTGTCTGGACTTTAAAAGAGACTGAGAGTATTCTGAGAAGAAAGGCCGAAACAAACTCAGAGGGAGTTTGTTTCGGCCTTTCTTCTCAGAATAGTCAGATAGGAAACGCCGACCTCATCTAGTTTAAAAAAATGTACTTAATTGACGTGTAAAAGTGTTTGTACAAACCTACTTACAGAAAATAAATCATTTATCATTTAGAAGACGAACAAGCAGGGGATCGAGGAAGGCCGGTCAGACCGGAATAACTCATCGATTTCATAGGCTGAATTAATTAAATGGAAATGTAGGTGTAGACACATCGATGAACCTACGTAGGTCCAAAGGCGACCAGCTGCTCCCTAATTGTGTTACACACTTTTAATTACAATCTGAATCATTTTGAAGTAATAGGTTCGAAAAATTTGTCTGTTCGAAAAATAACGCAATGAATGTTGTTGAACTGTCAAAATAAAAAGCCATTGCTACTGATAGTGTGTTACGCAATTACCTTGCGGACCTGGAAATTCCAACTAATGTATTTGGACGGGAATCATGTGAAATTCATGAAAGAGGTTTTGAGTTGCAGCAAAGCGAGTGAACAAGAAATTCTCATCTGATCAAATTGAGAGACCGCTGTAGAATTCCTGTCATACTGGGTATATTGCTGTAGCAGCTACTTTACATTAATCAAAGCTATATTACAGCTACAGTAACTGCAACTACTATATTATTAAGTTTACATTTAATCTTTGAGTTGATTGAACTGTAAAGCTTTGAGTGCGGAGCTGCGTAATAAATATTTGTATTTTATTTTAACATCCAAAAAATACAACCCTTTGGTTGAAAGGCGGGAAAATTTGCTATAGTAACAAGCACTGGGAGGCACTCAGCAATTTCATGGCTGTGCGCAGATAAATATTGGTTGTTATGCTTGCATAATCAAGAGGAGTAGGTATTCATATGTTGTCTGATGAGTTACCTTGGTATTAGTTGATTAGCTTTACCGAGACTATTCCTTTCCAAAGCCTTAACGTTCTAGCGCACTTTAATTAAACTTCGTTATTCACGTACTTCTGTAGCAAAGAGCGATCTCCGTCGATTGATCAGTGAGCCGATTCATCTCTACATATAACACGGGTTTCTTTACTTTTGTGTACTAATGAAACGCTGGCGTTTGCCTCGGATACATAAATACTCATCTAGGTACCTACTACTTATTAAGCCTGATATAATTATTAGGATTCGATTTAATGTGCTGTTGCGTGTAAGGCAAGAATCGTTCGATCTGTGGCATCTGTATGGGATTCGCCTAAATCGGCGCAGATCGATGGGTAATTTATACGGTACCGAAAACAAAATTATACCGACTATCTAAACATTAAGAAGTTAGGAAAGTTACATAGTAAACAATCCTGAGGCAACGAAGTTATTCAGACAGATAATTTAATAAAAATATTATGTCCACAGAGGCTTTTTTTCATATGAAGCTTGGAGTAAAACAAATATTACAAAGCCCCTAAAGAAGAATAACAAAGAAAAATTGTAGAGAGCAAAAACTACGCATGTGCAGTGAAAAAACAACATATTTTTTAACGAAATGCCTACTTTCGTATTCTAAAATCGATAGAAATACTTTATACTATACTAGACTAAGCTGAAAATATGATATAGAAACAAGTTTTTTTTAGCTTGATAATAATATCGATAGCTCTACGAGAAAATTGATATATGTTTTTATACATTTTCCTCTGTGCTCTCCAAGATAATACTGAATAAGTATTAGGTGCAGTGTTCTTACATTGTCAACAGAACAGTAAAAAAACTCTTCTATAAACGAGCAACCATAGATAAAATAACCCTAAATGAGAGCTACCTAGTATATACTTGTGAACCTAATAAGAACCTTTCTTTGCCTAGGTAGGTACCTACACCAACTTTAATAATGGCTTTTGGTAGAGGCTCGTAAAAAAGGGGAAACAGAATCCTTGTATGTGACGAGATTTAATTTATCACCTTCGCGTATCTCCCGAATCATTTAGGCTTATTTCGGTACATGTATTTTTGCCAGAAGGGAAGTTTTATACAATATTTCAGTCTGAGCAAGTGCTATTATCATTATAATGATAGGTGACGTTGACGATAGAATAATAGTACAGAAAGCGTCACTATGTCCTAACCCCTCAAGTTTTAAAATGTTACACTGCTACAACATTGAATTCCTTACGAATAATCTAAAGAATACTTCAAAAAGAGTCCATTGTGTTGACTCGGATTCGAACCATCGCATCACCGAACGTCGTCATACTCATACCGGCAGTTTGACGAACTAGCCAGCGAGCCCATATGAATTGCGATGAAATTGTTATCTACTATCGGCTGAGTCATTATATCTTTAGGTCCCTGTCTAATCGAAAGATGTTATAATTTGAGGGTATCCATTAATTTTACTTACTTACGTTGTCTTTATAAAATTAATCCATACCTTCAAGTTAGAACTTTGTATACGTTCACTTAAAACAGCGAAGAGCAAACGACTACTATTTATGGGTAGTTCTTCGAAATTTGATTCTTTGACTGATCCATATGGCCAAAATTTAATTTCACTTTCAGCTCTGTAACACATGTTCATATGAAAATAGGTGTACCAAATAACATATATTTGAATGAGGGACTCGTTTTTATAAAGTAGTTTTCAAGATATTAATTTTGTGCCCAGATGAATCAGAATGTGTTACATATTAATCAGAAACAGAAATAAAAAGTAATAAATACACCGTTAGTTATGAATGTAAATTCTAAACAATAATTATTAATTCTTAAATAGGACTAAGACATATCAAAAGTATCATATTTAGAACAAGATTATACTCCTGTCATTTTTTATTATTCAAAAGGTTATAGCTAAGTAAATAATAATAAATAAGATTAAAACTACTGACTTGTACACGGTCAAAAATTGGACAAGGAGAATTACGCAACAAAAGCGCTCCTATCGTGCTGGAGAGGGGAAAAACTAATTTATTTTATTATTCATATGGGGTTTTGACCATACGAATCAGGCACAGATGAATCAGGATTTTGCCTACAATCATGCATAACTCATCGTACATACAGACTTCATTATTTTCATTTTTCTACACGAATCTATAACCCAAAAGCATCACACGAAACACAGATTGAAGTTTTAAAACAATAAAATAAATTTTATAAAGTAGGCATTGTAATCAGGATGCCACCTGAACCAAACACAGATGAATCAGGTATTTTCCTTCGTAACACTGGATCTAAGCCAACAAGCCGCACGTCCACCTTCTAGGTCGTCCGTTGCACGACTGGCTTCCCCCCGCGCAAGAAGCCAGACTCTCATTATTATTACCCGACCAAGTACGGTCAAGCGCAGCTTACGCCACATTAATCAGTATTATACGCCGGACACTTCTTTTTTACTTATTTATAAACAGACTAACGTAGTTATAACTAATACACATTTTTTTTGTAAGAGGACAATTCATTTCCTTTCGATATAATTATAATTTTTATTGATGTATCAAAGGGAAAATGCGACATCGACCATTTTGTTCCGGAAAATGGCAAACGGACGCGCTATATGAATCAGAAGAACGACCTTCAAATATTTTTATTTTGTACCTAGACAGCAATTATTAAAAAAAAAACATTTGTCCCAGTAAGGGATAAAGCTAAACTGTACAAAAAAAAATATTACATGCCGTTTTTTTAGTTGGTTACAGAAATATACCCACAGACATCGAAAATTTTGTCCCTGAAGAATTACCCTTATCAATTATTTTTTTAAATGATTTCTGATTTTATGAGAACTAAAATAGTTGTTCTGTTTGTTGTAAAATAAGATCATAGTTTTGTTAAATAATAGCAATAATAAATATTATTAAATGATTAATAAAGTATTTTATTTTTCTTGATTTTTTAATTCTTTATAAATAATTACTACTTAAAACAAAATAGAAAAATATATCAAAATAATATAATGAACAAAAAGCACATTTCGTGCCTATATAGGATTTGAACTTCCAATCTTATGCACGGTAAGCGGTCTTGAAACCTCCAGTCTATTTAGACGATGAATAAGTTGTCGTAAATGTTAACCCTATTATTGTTGCTTGTCGTCGCAAAAGTATTGTTTTATTGAAAAAAACAATAATAAAAACAGAATTAAAAAAAAAAACTTACTTAAACTTATTTATTCACTAAAACAAAACATTATTTAAAATAAAATGTTTTTGCAAAATACAAAAACCAACTTGGGCCTATCATGGATTTGAACGCACATGTCTTTTGGTGGGGTAACTACTTAATGGAGCTCTGTGTACATTATGATACATGTGTGCAATGTTGATCATTATACTCGAGGCGATATTATTCGCGCGAGGCGCAGGCGAGAGCGATAAGAAAGCCGAGTGTATATTGATTAATGCACACGCGTTTCATACGACGTTTTTCAACACACTTGCGAGGAAAAAAAAGACAGACTTGTATTGTTAAATATTAACTTGTATGGAAAATGGCGCGCTGGTTTTGTTCAGTGTGACGCAACTGTCTAATAAAAAAAGAAACTATGAAACGTGCACTAAACATAATGGCGGCTATCGCTGTCTCGCTTTAACATCTATTCGACTCTATCATGTTTAGTACATCCCTATCTTGTTATTATGTTGGCAGCTTTACGTCATGTCTGCAGTCTGTGTTATTTTTGTTTTGTTGGTATTCAGTTTTAGTGCACGTTTCATACAAGCGACGTTTTTCAACTTTTTCTATGGGAGTTCCGTCTCGTAAATATGTTTACATGTTTACTTACTCTATGGTTTTGTTTTCCCGCGCACCGTGCTAGCCAGCACTAGCGATGCGCGCGCAGCATTGACTCTCATTTTAAATATATTAGTCTTTGGCACTGACAAAACCGTTAAACAGCCTATAGAAAAAATAAATAAACATAAACTAGCTAATGTTTAGACTGATCGTAGTGTTGTCGTATGTCAAATTGTAGTGTATTTAGTATGGAATTAGAAAGTACAATTGGCATAGAGAAATATACATTCGTTCAGTGAGAATCCGCAATAATAGAACGCCAGTCAGGGTCTTTTCCGTTTGGTTTCGGAAGGGACCACGGACTAATTTAAGGTATTACTACTTTTATTATATATCAGGTTGTATCTTGATGATGATTCGCGACTACCTATAATATATATGTATTTACAGAATTATAGTCATTAGGATTGAATCCTTAAGTTAAATTTGTTCCTTAAGAACTTTTTTCCATAAGAGATTTGTTCTTAAGGAACAAATCTAACTTAGAAAGATGTATTAATGATTCTAATGATTATAATTCTGTAAAGAGGTACCTGTTTTAGCCGCAAATCATATTTTGATCAGGATACAACCTGACACCGACCTGAAAATTGCAAGAAACCTAAGAAAATTTGAATTTCGCGGTCTACCACTGCGATGGCATTCACCTTAAATTGTCCGTGGTCCCTGCGCATTCACCTTAAGGTAAATAAATATTAGTTTATTTTGCGACCAAGGACAATCCAGACCATTAAAAAAAAAGTGAAATATAGCCCGCGGATTTCTTTTGGCGTGAAGTCTCTTTGATGATATTAAAAAAGCGCGCATCTCCGACTAGTAAATATTTATCTGTGGTATTACAGCACAAGTGGATTAAAGTAAAGAAAAAGCACGCGTTCGTAATACTCGCCATTATGGACCTAAAAGCGGTTCAATATGAGCTACTTTACGAGCAAGTGTGTTGAAATAGTAGATTGTTATATAAGGGTCGAAAGGAATCATTTCCCATACGAGGCATTTAGACGCCCGAGCGCAGTGAGGGCGGCTATAATCCGAGTGGGAATTGATGACTTTCACCCGTGTTAAACACTCTACTTTTCATTTCGAATATAAGGAAAGTAAAAAATAGCAGTTTTTCTAAAATATTAATTGATAATAATAACATGAATAGTAGATACCTATATATTAGTGTTTTTTAAATTTGAAATATGGAACACACCGCGTCACTTTCTAGTGCTGACCGTCCCCACAACTTTCTATTTAGATTCAAAACTTGCATTCAGCCTAATTGATACTCGCAATAAAAAAAAATTGTAGAAACTGAATAAAAAACTCTTTTAACTAACAAAATGTATTGAAATGTAAAGTGTTTGCAGAATACCCAATTTATAGAATTAATTTATCATCATTCTCAAATAAACTTTTGCTAAGCCTACCTAAAAAATGTTTGTTGGGAATTCTGTAGCATACTATTAGAAAGTATCAAAAATAAAATCCACAATAAATAATTGTCCAATAAATTAAAATAATTTTAAACAGCGAGCGCTTTCCGAATATAAATTCAAATATAGAAACATTTCGGCGCGAAATTCAATAAATGCTGCTAGTGACATGATAATTATTAGAAGAGATTGAAATGATATCTATTAGAAAAGCATAAATCATTAAAACAATGCATGTATTGATTGCTTACCTAAAATAATTTTATTTAATTTTCAAGTATCGATTACATTCTTCATATTAATTACTCGTCAGTGGAAATTAAAAAAAAAAATTGTTGGAATAATCGCTTTCGCACATCATTGCAATAAAAAAAAAACAATAATGGTCGACGATTTTGAACACAAATTGAGTAGGTAGGTAGTGGTAATTTGAATATTACGTTAAAACCTGGGCATTTTCGTGTTGTTTATAATATTTTCAATAATATTTGTCACCTTTTAAATCTTATCTAAGTACATCTGTGTGTGAAATTTGTGAAAAGTAACAATGAAAACACGCACGATTGGCGCGAAACTTCGACATTAGATATAAAAAAACTTCATTACCACTACTTATTGACCTTAAACTATGGATAAATTCGTCGAATAATTAAATGATGTATATGCACAGCCCCTATGGTGAAGTCAGGATGTTCGAAATCCCCAATTTTTATGTTTTTTAGCCTCGACCACAACTGACATCAAAATTATTATCGTACCTTTAAGTATGTTGAATTTATTCAAGGTAAATTATTAACTAAACTTGTGCGCTAAATATGAAAGATTTAATGGCGTTAACTTATGAGCTTTTTATCCAACTCTCCTAATTAACGCACATTTATAAGATTTGATGGGTAGCCTAATAAATATTTACATAATCAATTAAGGGTGTCTGACTGAGCTGACTACCTAACCAAATTTAGTTCCATTTTTAAAATTCATTCCCGCCTTAGGGAGGGAAGCAATTACTATGAGTCTTTCCCGCCCTATGGTGGGAAGCAGCGTCTTCCACCCGCTATTCGGATCAAACAAACACTACTTTCCGAGCATGAGAGATGAAAAATATATTTATGTTTGAGCAGGGTGTGCACAGGGGGCCTAAAAAGGCCACTTTGGCAGAATCATGAAAGATAACATTATGAATCATATTATGGCGAAGACAGTCCGTGTTTTTGTTTTTTTCACTGCACTACGTAGGTATGTACAATCAAAGAGATTTGGATTGGATTGATTGGTATTTTAGCACAGGCAAAAAAAATAACTGAAAAATGTTTCACCAATGGGATTTGATACGATTAACTTAACAGTTAACTGACCATTATGATTCATAATGTTATCCTTTTATGATTCTGCCAAAGTGGCCTTGGTAGGCCTGTGGCTTTGGGGACCGATTTTAATGAAACTTCATACGCATAAGCTCGTGCTTATGCGTATGAAGTTTCATAAGTATCCCGTAAATTTAACTAGAATTCTAAAATTGTTTGGCAGGTTTGTTCGGTTTAGTCGAATCGAATTAGTTTTCAAGCAAATGGAACAATTTTGGGAAAGTTGTCGGATACTTTGAAGTACCTACCCGTGTATATCGTGATTATTACAAAATACAAGTTAACAAGTACTAGGTACCTACTAGGTACATTTTTGTTACAATAGAAATTAATCAAAACTTGTCATAATATTCAATTTAGTTTTCAAACGAATTGAAACAAGCAATTAAAATAACTTAACACTGACTTACTAATGCAGAGAGAAGTAGGTACCTACTCCTACTATTAACTGGGTTAATTATAGACATATTAAAATGTCTATTGTGTTGTCTCGTCTAGATTATACCTAACGAGGTAATAAAAATATGCTTTTGATGCTTGCTTAATAAAACAGTTTTTTTTTTATAAAGCAAATATCTTTAACATATTACAGTAAACTTATAGTAGGTAACCTGTACCTATTATGAGATGGATTGAAATATGTAGGAAAATATTTTATCTAGCGGATGCAAGAAAGATTTCCATAATATTAGCGAAGTTTCAAAATCTCTCTAGCGTCTTTAAGGAAATTCACGTTCTTGCATTATTATGCAGAGCGCCGCCGGCCGGCGGAACAGCTACCAACGTCGGCAAGGCTTGCGGCTACGGCTATGCACGTCTTCGGTGTTGTATCCACTCTTGTGTTACCCATACCGACTAAACCGCAAACGTAATGTAGAATACCTATTGGTAAAAAAACAAAGCAGGTATCTACATAGTTTGTTTTGTTTTTGCAGCGTTAAGCCAACTATATAATTATTTCTGTTCTGTATTTCTTTGGGTTTTATGGCTTCGTCTGTTATGCCTACTAGTGTTTAACTTTATTTCAAACTAGCTTCTGCCCGCGACTTCGTCCGCGTGAAATCTCTTGTTCCCTCGACCCTCTCGGCGTCGCTTGGCCGCGCTATTACTTCGTTTTCACTTAGCTTTTTTCGAACCTTATTTTTATTTTTGCTCGGCTCCTAAAAAGCCTACCGTGATGTTAAATAGCCTATATTAAATAGCCTTTTAAAAAAATTGGGCTATCAAATGCAAAAACAATTTTTCAAATCCGACTGGTATTTCCAGAGAATAATAATAAAATAAAATAAAAAACAAACTCTTTAGCTTTATTATTAGTACAGATGTGTTTCGTTTAAAACATAATTATAATCTTACATAATTACTTGTCGAGATACATCTATAGAAAGTTAAGGCCGGAACTCGATAGACATGAGCTCAAAATAATGCTAATCTGCGGGTTCGGGGCTGCTCAATTTAAGTTAATTGTTTATATAGCTACTCTTGACAGATTATGCCCACATGTCTGTATAGATAAGGGTGAAATACGGATTAATTAAACTTTAGCCTCTCTCAGCCTTTATTGTACACACAGAGACGTCAAATTGTTAATTACGACACGAGTACGCAAAGAACAAACTAATTTTCGCTCTTATTCCAACTTTTATTAGTCTGTACTTGTTTTTAGGCATGTTTTGGACGCTTTGAAAAGTGTGTCGTGTTCACTAAATCATTACTGCATGTCGCCCTTCCAACCTAACTAATAATTTAGGGCGGACAAGCAAGAGTTACTGTTTCATAGTTTCGTTAGCTATTTAATCGATTTTCTTGAAGTTTGTCATTTGTATTAAATATATTACCCACATATTGGATATTATTAATTTATTTTTAAAGCCAGGATTTTTGAAGTCGATTTACATCGACTTTAAAAATAAAACTTTTGCCTCTAAGAAGTATCAGAACGCAGGATCTAATTTCTGAACCATACTTTCCTTTGATGTCCATACTTTTTCTTGGTCATAGTCGAATTTATTTTTAAACCAAAATTAAACTGTATAAACTCGTGATAGTTATTTAAAATAAATTATCAGACTTTGATGTTATTGAAAAAGGTAATGCGGTCGGAGAGACTTTTGAAAAAGCCTAAGTAAAAAGTCATAATTCGAGGTTTGGCTCTCGCCTATTTCCGCCTTCAATATTGGACCAATTTAAAAGATATTTCATAATCTGAATAAGAAGGATATAGACTGTACCTATGTTTTTCTTTTTTCATTAACAGGTGTCAAATTTGTACACTAGGCCTCTGTTAACAGCGGTTTAAATCGGCATTTTTTGAGGGTTCTAGTGCTTATAAAAATATATTATCATCAAAAAGGAAAACAAGTAGTTACTATTTATTATTCAGTAAAAAATCATTGCTTTATGGTCATTAGCCAGAAAGAAAACAGGCGAGAGCGTTTCTATGGAGAAACGACCAGCCGCATTTGACGGCACGGTTGGCGCAGTGGTTAAGCGATTGACTGCTGCGCTGCGTGTCGCGGGTTCGATTCCCGCACGGAACAAATATTTGTACGACCTACAGTAGTTGTTCCGGGTCTGGCTGTTTGTGTATGTGAGTTTAAATATTTGTAAACGCACCCACAACAGGAGAAATTCCTAGTGTGGGGCAACGTTTTATTAAAAATGGTTGCCTGTAAAGTCGGTTTTACGGGCGAAGATTTTACGTGACAACGACCGATCATCCGATCATAGTTGAGTGGGAGAGAGACGCAAGGCATTCGGCGGGCCTCTCTCTCGTTCGGTGACTCATCGTAACGTTACCGCGCGTTACACTTTTTCATAAGTGACTCCCAGTCGCAACCTAATTTAAGACGTTGTCACGTCAAAAAAAAAAAAAAAACCTCCTAAAGCTCATTTTACGTACAAGGTTAAAAACGTGATCTTACTTTTAAGAACAGGTAAAGACGTAATTAGATCGATTACGTAGTCTCTCTATTTTTGTTAAGTAAAAGTAAACAAAAGATTGTCATTTTTCTTTGGTACTTTTGGCATCGATCTGCGTTCTATGTGGTCTCGTGTTATTTCGCACCCTTTATTATTTTGTGTTTAGCCGTACCTACTCTATAGTCCGTTCGTTTATTTTACCTCTGATTTTGCATCACTGTCCATATGGACAGTACCTACCCAACAGCAACCTTATTAGTATATATATAAAAAAAAAAAAATTGCAAATAAGGTATGTTAGCTATATTTGTATATACGACAACATAAGATAAATAAGTAGACACTATAAAATCAGTAAAAAATAATAACTTTGTCTTGAAATTAGTAATGTAAAGGCAAAATGTAAGAGCTGTTTAAAATTAATCAAATAAATATAGGAATAAATAAATTTAAGGTAAACTGTAGGCACTGTATTAAAATAAATAATAAAATAAAAATACCCCTAGAAAAGGTCTCTGATAACGTCAGAGGATCACTGAGCAAGGGCAGGAGTGTGGTTTTAGCCGGTAAGAGTCCGGCACTACCCAGACTGCATCACCAGTGGGACAGTCTGGGTGTCCATGAGGATTTCCCACTCCTGCCAAAAAAAAAAAAAAACCTTATTAGTATGAGAATAAAGATCACTGTAATATCACAGTGATCTTTATTATATTACTACATTTCTAGTCCAAGCAAGTTAGTTCCATAATGTCAAGTCCTTAACTAGTCGTAGTCGAATTTAGTAGGTAGATACTTGTTGTGAATTTCACAGAGGTTTCCCACAATAATCAAGAAATGGTCGGTAGGTTAACTAATGTAACTACATACTTCGAGCTCCAAACAGCAGACCTATTCTGTAAATATGTCACCGTGAAAACTTAAGTGAAGAAAGCTTTCAATAGTGTCACTCTTTAGCATCACGTGGAATGACTGCTCACTTCACCTAAGTTTTCACGGTGAGACATTTACAAAATATCACCGCAAAGCGCCCACGGTTCCGGCAAAAAGAGCGGAATTCGACGGAAACCCTCTACTAAAAACCTTTTGAAAACTGTTTTAAGAAAACATTCTTCGACAAATTGTTCTTTCAACAAGTTCGGTCTAGCGAAACGTTTGTTGGTGAACCCTCCATCAAATTCAATACAAACATTTTTGCCAAATCATTATCGATTTTATATCGTAAGGTATAGGTTGGTTGATTGTTGGATTTGTCAACATGAGACCTTTTTAACCTTATTATTTTAGTATTTTTGCTTATGTTAGATACCGTGACTTTTTTCTCACGTTTTGTTTGTAGAAAAATCATGACGTCCAGCGTCAATTTATTGTAATGTCTGTTTCAAAAGTAATTATCTGATGAAAGTATAAACAAACCCTGTATAGGTTAAATTCTTTCGCAATAACTCACTAAATGGAATTATTAACACATTCATCTGTAGGTAGTACAATATTTCAACTTTATGTTCCACTACTTTTACTAACAATTATTCATCGACGAAAATTGCGTTACCGATCATTGAAATCGATTGTCAATTAAAAAACTTTTTTAAGAGGTGATTTAAGATAAGAACATCGGGTTTTAAATAAACAAAATAAATCAAAGCACTCAATTTTTAAGTGTCACTGCAAATTGTCATCCTCAGGTAGGTAGGGGGAAGTCCCGTAGCGCCGGACGGCACCTAGCGTCGGACACTCGTACTATCTCGACAAACGACAACGTGATCTATTCAAATATTGGTGAAAGGGGGGCGGGGGAACGTAGCGATACAGGATCACGCAACGCGGTTTGCCAGTGAGGCGTACAGTCGCGGTGGGAGTGGTGGATTGCTGTTTTTGGCGGGAAAGCGTTGCGTCTCGTAAATTTCAAGTGAATATTACTGGTATAGTTTTGTGTTTAATCGTTTTGTTATTTGTTAATAAAGACAGTGTTCCATAATAATTCGTAAATTGTGAAAGTTTTTATTAATTACTTAAACAGTTTTAGTATGAAATACGTAATTTTGGATATTCCCTGTCCCCTACCTCCGGACACAAAGTTGTCCCTTACCACCGGACAGTTTATAGGTTGGCCTTTTTACTAAGCATGTATACTTTTCATACTAATGATTGTTTGTTGTTTTACAGGATAGAAGGAGGGAGATATTTCAACATGGAAGAGACAAAAAAGAAAGGAAAATGGGATCAGCAAAGTTTGAAAACTGTAATATCTAATATGGAAAAAACTACTTGTGGTGTGTTTAGAGGACCACGACGAGGACTGGAAACAATGCTGCAGCTGCCAAGAATGGGCCCATGAAGCATGTGCAGACGTTCCGAAATGTGGAGATACCTATTTAAGTGATAGATGCACAATGTTTTAAGAATGTCTGGCGCTTGGGGTTTGAAGATTAACCCGTCCGGTACTAGGTGCCAATGTTAAAGACTATTTTTTTTCTACCAAAATTTAATTAACGTTCCAAGATTATGTTTACGCAGAGATTGTATTTTTGTTAATTGATTTTGATTTCATATTTTGTTCATTTAACTAATTCATAAATAAATACATATTTCTCGAAGTAGTTTTAATTTTATTTTCGGAAAACCTTATATGTCCGTCACTAGGGGACTTCCCCCTACATTTACTGATCCATTTGTTTACATTTCCACCAGATACTTTTGAAACAGATTTGAATTGAGAATCTTGGTGTTTGTAATAAAAACCCACATTACGCATTACATGAAAAACTGCTCAACCTCAAAAAATTATCTGCTTAGCCTTTTCCCAAATATGTTGGGATCGGCTTCCAGTTTAACCGGATGCAGCTGATTATTTTACATGGAGCGACTGCCTGTCTGACCTCCACAACGTAGTTACTGGAACCTCAACAAATGAAACATAAAAAAAAATTCTCATTAATATTCATCAACATCACTCCCGAAGGGTTAGGAAGAGGTGTACCTTTAGATACACCCACATTTCGCCAGTTATGTTTAAGTCCCATGTAATAGGGGGCGAGTCTGGGCGAGCCTATTGCCATCAACACACAAATAATTAATATTTGTTTACAAAAAAGACAAGTAGAGGAAAAATACACTGAAATCAAGAATGGTCATAAACTAACAAACGTTGATAGGTTCTTCATTTTTAAATTAGTATAAATGAATAGTGAAAACGTAGGTACTACGTACTTTATGTACCTACTGGGTACATAGTGATTACAAGCCGCACACCGATTAATTATAATTACCGTTTATAACTAATTACAAGCTATTCCAAGTAGTCTTCGTAGTAATTAATTAAGGTATCTACGAAATACTCATAGTAGAGAGCATTCAATTATTAGCAATTTAGCCTCTAGCCATACCTACATATTGTTATGAGGAGAGAATCTTCATCATATTGTAGGGATTGCTAATAACTATTTTATCTTATACTAGCTTCTGCCCGCGACTTCGTTCGCGTGACACCCTCCCCCCAACTACCCTCTTAGGGGTGGAATTTCGAAAAATCCTTTCTTAGTTTACCTAATTTTCACAAAGAACACACCCTCCAAATTTCATGTCTTTAGGACCAGCGGTTCGGCTGTGCGTTGATATATCAGTCAGAACTTTGAATATTATATATCTGGGGCCACGGGAGTGCCCCCGCCAAGACGAGCCAAGCGAAGCGCAAGGGTACTACTTACCTTTTCTCGAAGCACTTCGTATTTTTGAACCTTCTTAACTTGGGTTTGGATTATACCATATAAACAAATTTTTCGGGATATAATGTCAGTGGTTGACTTATTAAACCTATAAAGTTTCAATTGCATAGCTCTTATACTTTAGATTTTATTGATATCTAAAATACTCCGATTTCGTCACTGATTCACTGACTCACTAACTCACTGAATCATCCATATTCTAAAGGTTCTTCTTGAAGTCCTAGAAAGCTGAAATTTGGTATGTAAGCTAGTACAGTAGTAGTAGTAGTAGTTTGGTTTTTGTTTTTTTTTGTACACAAACAACAAAAAATCTAAAACTTGGAACTTTTACCCTCCAACCCCTTAAACTAGGGGATGGAAGTTTGCACGAGACTTTTGCAAATTTTGATGCTAGAGTTCTGAAAATTGATATAGGGACTCCTTGTTATAAATAATAAAATACAGATTTCATGATTTTTAGTAAAGAACCCCCCAAAAAATGTTTTTGGTGGGATCTTATATTTAGTCATATTTTCATCTCATTTAATATTTTATTCAGTATCTCGCTATAAAAATTAATTCACTCCATCGCAATTTATCAATAAATTGCTTTAACATAAAATAAAAACGAACGCAATTATAGAAGTCTTCCCGAGTCTCACAATAAAAAAGAAATTCCCCCCGGTACCGGTAGCAGAAAAAAAGTCCGTTTATGAAACAATTACAGTTTTCCAGGAGTACCTACTAGACATGTGCGCCGATGGTCATTTGACCGGCGGCGGCGTCTAGCGTTTAAATTGTCGGCGGCGGCGGCGTCATCGGCGTAATCGGCGTGGATGGTCAAAATAAGTAGAATAGAAGACTTCTCAATTCAATCCACATTAAACTCTTTATTTATTTATTATAAAGTGCCCCCGCCAAGACGAGCCAAGCGAAGCGCAAGGGCGCTACCTACCTTTTCTCGAAGCACTTCGTCGTATTTTTGAACCTTCTTAACTTGGGTTTGGATTATACCAGATAAACAAAATTTTCGGGATATGATGTCAGTAGTTGACTTATTAAACCTATAAAGTTTCAATTGCATAGCTCTTATACTTTAGATTTTATTGATATCTAAATTACCCCGATTTCGTCACTGACTCACTGATGATCATCCATATTCTTAAGCTTCTTCCTGAAGTTCTAGAAAGCTGAAATTTGGTATGTAAGCTAGTAATAGTACACAAACAACAAAAAAAAACTAAAACTTGGAACTTTTACCCTCCAACCCCTTAAACTAGGGGATGGAAGTTTGTACGAGACTTCCGCAAATTTTGATGCTAGAGTTCTGAAAATTTATATAGGTACTGTTTGTTATACCTAAATATTTTTTTTATTTCATAAGCAACTTTCAAAAAGATGTGAAATCCCACCAAAAACATGTAAAATGTTGCCAAGACGAGACCACATATGGCTCGCACTGCCAAAAAGTTATCAGATCTCATGTAGAGCCAAGCTTCTAACTCTACACGCCCTAACTTCACAAACTCTACACCTTAGTCAAAATATGTGGCTTGGCCGTTTCGCTACCATCACATGGGCGTAAGGTGAAAAATTTATTCACTGTTCATTACTTTTCTGTTATAGTTCTTGTTATAACGAAACGGCCAAGCCTCATATTTTGACTAACGTGTAGAGTTTGTGAAGTTAGGGCGTGTAGAGTTAGAAGCTTGGCTCTACATGAGATCTGATAACTTTTTGGCAGTGCGAGCCATATGTGGTGTCGTCTTGGCAACATTTTACATGAAAATGTTTTTGGTGGGTCAAGATTATATGGCACGCTTATTATTTATTATTATTATTTTCAAAAATGTTATTAAATCGCCCAAAATACTGTTTTTGTTAAATAATGTGCGTTATATAATCTAGAATATTATTTGGATTTTGACGCCGATTACGCCGATGAAAAATCCGGCGTCGTCGGCGTGGCTAAAATGACCGGCGGCGTGCGCCACGCCGATCGGCGCACATGTCTAGTACCTACTCATCTTTTTCTTTATCGCTAGGATACATGGTCACAGAAAATTTATATTATGATTAATTAGGTAAGTAGGTGTACCTGGACTATTAAAAGATTTTTTACCAGCGAACATTGAGGGGCTTAGGTATTTATGAATACCAAACGGATATGAATTCATGGGCAAAGCTAATAATGTAGCTCCTAACGCCTCGGTCATAAATATGCCCTGATGCTTATTAAACAACATCAATTTCCTAAGGGGATTATACCATTATACCTTTTTGTTCATTCCCATAAAGTAGATTACTTAATTCCACAGATGTAGATAAAAGTAAAAGAATGTTTAATAAAACATGCTCAAAGTGACTTCATAAGTAGTGTTTCGCTATGCGCATACTCGCGCGGCTGCACGCCGAAATATGACAGTTTTACGCGGTTATGGTGGAAATAACCCTTCACATAATTTGAATGTGAAGGTTCTCAAGGGTACCCACGAGTTTTATGAAGCTTTACATAGTATTAGTATTATAGTCGTCGTATGATAATTCCTTGGCATTCATATTGAATAACATTTACTTAAGCACTTTAGATGAATGTGTTTTAGGAATTTATATTTTAGATGACTGGTTCAGCCATCTAATCTATTCTAACTAGCCTGTACTGTCCCACTGCAGGGCAAAGGCCTCCCTCTCCCTTTTCCAAACAATTCTGTCTTTTACGAGTGCCGGCCAGTCCCTACGGTAGGAGTCAAGCTCGTCCCGCCATCTTCGTCTTGGCCTGCCGCGATGTCGTCGTGCGTTTAGTGGGACCCAATCGGTGGTTCTCTTAGTCCAATTGTCATATGACATGCGGCAAACATGTCCGGCCCAGTCCCACTTAACGTATGTTATCTTAGTTTTGGCGCGCAGTATTGTGTTCCTTAAACGGTAAGAAATTCGAACCCCAAGATATTGCGCTCTATGGCTCGCTGGCAAACCTCAAGTCTGGACCTCTGCTGAAGTGTCAAAGACCAGGTTTGAGCACCATATGTGAGAATGGGGAGAATACACATGTCCATAATTCTCCTTTTGAGACATAGCGGTAGATCTCCTTTTAGAAGATCTTTCATTGACCAATAGCTCCTCCAGGTGCTCTCGGTGCGTCGAGCAACTTCTTTGTCTTGTCGCGCCTGAAAGGAGACTATTTGGCCTAGATATATATAGTCTTGGACATATGCAATCTCCTCACCCCCAATATATAGCCTCCTTTTGATGCAGTTAGTCATGAGTTTGGTCTTTGACATGTTCATCCTAAGCCCAATCTCGAGGCTTGCTTTGTTCAAGTCTTCGAGCATGTTACCCAACTCAGCCCTTGATGAGGAAAAAAGTACGATGTCATCAGCGAAGTGGAGGTTCAATAGTCTCTTTTCACCGATGACTAGTCCCTTGTCTGCCCAGTTTTGTGCCAAAGTTAAGAAGGCTTCCTTAAGAGTGACTGTAAAAAGCTTAAGGGACGACGGACCCGTCGTCCCCAAAGCAAAGAGACCTCCTTGCTTGACTCCTCTTTTAATCGGAAAGGATGGCCCAGTGGTGTTAATTTTGATTTCATAATCAGCCTATAATGTTCCCACTGCTGGGACACAGGCCTCCTCTCGGTGAGAGGGAGTGGGCCGTAATCCACCACGCGAGCCCAGTGCGGATTGGCAGATGTCACATGTCTTCGAATTTTTGGTTCTAGGACATGCCGCCGGTTTCCTCACGATGTTTTCCTTCACCGTTTTGAGAGCAGTGGTTATGAAATAATTTACACAAAGTAAAGCGCCTGTCTGGGTTCGAACCTACGACCTATACTCGTACTACTCGTAAGTCGCGGCCGTTACCACTTGGCCACCACTGCTCACTTGGCCACCACTGCTCTTTTTACCATTTGAACTTTGAACCCATTTGAATTTGAAAATATAATAAAAATGGTATGGGTCTCGCCTGCTTCCAACTTTTATTTAA
Source organism: Oligia fasciuncula (assembly GCA_963082905.1). Taxonomy (NCBI): domain Eukaryota; kingdom Metazoa; phylum Arthropoda; class Insecta; order Lepidoptera; family Noctuidae; genus Oligia; species Oligia fasciuncula. Next base: position 10,273,726 of record OY720393.1, on the reverse strand, counting down.
TTTAAAATGGGCTTGTTTTTTTAGCTATTCAGTTCTATTAATAATTTAAGTTTTTTACCGCAGTCGGGTTTTTAATTTTTTTTTAATAACTTTTTTTTAGTTCTTAGATGTTGAATTTATCTTTGCAAGAAATCAGGACTTGTCAAAGCGTTTTATGGTTCTGTGAATGACCTGTGCTCTGTGTATTTTGAAATTGAATCTTACAACCGTGCGCAATAGTCGGTGATCTGAACTGATGCCAATTTGGTTCAAAATTTGGAGACAACTTATAATTTGTTTGTTGGAAGACAGGCAGAAGGCTATTTAATTTTTTTTTTATTCCATTTGGGGATGCCCTTGTCCAGCGACGATGTGGTTTTATGAAAGAGAAGCTATTACTAATACTTAAGTTTTGTTCATAAGCAAATTGGATTAGACGTTCACCTCGCGTGTTTCTAGTACCCAATCCATTAGGTCCTATAATGTTTCGATTATCATAATCAGCAACTGCTCGAAGTTTGGAATTAAAGTCGCCAAAAAACGAGTGTCCAAGTCCCTTTCTGCTCGTCACAAGCTGCTGAGCATGTCGTAAAACTCCTCCACTTCTTCGTCTGGGTGTGCGGATGTAGGAGCATAAACTTGGATGATAGTGAGACTTTTCTTTTCAGCAATCCGGAATTTTAGCAAACCTATTCTATCGAAATACGCATTGAACTCCAGGATATTATGTTTCCACTTGTTCGCTACGAAAAAACCAACACCAGACTGACCTCCTGGACACCCGTTGTAGTAAGTTTCAGCCATACCTAAATTATTTTCATTCATATTGAAATACCTTTTTAAAACACTAGCTTATTTTCTTTTAGGGATGAGGGTGCGTAGTGTGGAGTGTAGACTCTATACAAGAGAACATCGATTCAATCATTAATTCTGAGAGCGTCTCGTCGTTCTCAGTAATGTGTTTTTAAACTACAGACGAACTGTAAACTTGATTAATCTAATCAGTGCTTTAAGAGCGCTGTTTATTTGGTATTGGCGTAAACTCTCTGCATTTTATAGCTTTTAGACCGGGGAAACGCTTCACTTTATCTAAAGAGTAGATACTTACCTACTAATGCCTATCGAACCGTGTTTGTTAACAGGAACACGACACGAGGAACATGCCATGCTTTTGTTCTTTTTAAATTTTTATTTTCTCTTTTTTTTTCTTTTATTTTTTTTTGTAATTATTTAGCCTTTTTACTTTGGTCCTTAACGAATAACGCCTAAGCTTGTTTAGATTAATTTGGCTTGATCATTATAAGTAGTGTTCTAAGAATCTATTAGGTACACGAAAGACATACAAAATACATTAATTCAATGTCACATTATTACTCTATTTCATTCCCTTTAATTGACTTGTTTGTATTCGTGAATATATAGGGTGACTTGTAAGATATAATGTGACGTATTCCTCCCAGAAAGCGAGTGTGACCCATTTATAACAATTATGCACCCCATAAAGCCGAGGTGAAAATTCATGGAATTCGAGAAAACCCATGTGTTCATGTATTTTTGAAAATTGAAAGTGATCAGTGATTAGCTCATCGACTGCGAGTAATACTAACAACTCTTCTACGTAAAATTTCAAGTCACCCTCTGTACGAAAAACAAAAACTGAAAGTCTACGAATTTGCAAACGTAATCCGTCGCTAACAAACGGTGTTTCGCTCTGCGTCATTAGGCGCCATCTAAGCCCAAGTGATTGTCCACTATATTAATGGTAATAGTGACTATTTTTTACGCCAACGCAAGTTCGAACGGGGCAAAAAGTTTCCTGATGAGAAGAAAGTGCTAGATTTATTTATTTGGAACTATTATTCTGTTATATGACCTACTTAACGAGGGAAAGTTCTTTGATGGAGAGATCACAAAACTTTGATTACTCGTGAGGGTGGCAAAATCAAATGACTAGAAGTGACATAGATGTCACTGATGATGCTATATCTTATCATCATCTGCCTAGCCTTTTCTCAACTATGTTGGGGTCGGTCGACTGCCTATCTGACCTCCACAATCCAGTTACTGGGTAATACGATACCCCTTAGTAAGACTGGTTTTCAGACTTTCGGGCTTCTGACGACCTACGTAACGACTGGCACAGATCCACGAATAACAGCCGGTACCAACGGCTTAACGTGCTTTCTGAGGCACGGAGGGGTCTCGGTAGGTAAAGATGGTCACCCATCCATAAACCAACCGCGGCAAGCGTAGCTTAACCTGATTGATCGAACTGTGCGGCTGTTATTATTTAGCCACGGGCTACCTTATATGAGTACCTTTTAGTATTCACTGTTAGTCTATTAGCTATACTTAAATTAGTTAAGGGTAGTTCTTTTAAGGTTCGGCACACATCTGACGGAAAATGCGTCGCGTATTATCGGTCGCGTAACGCCAGAACAGACAATTATATGATAAACCATTCAACCTTTCACACTCAATCGATGATGCGTTAGTGCGTCAAGCGAATAAATAGACGCAATCGCAGTTACGCCTGACGTATTTTCCGTCAGATGTGTATCGACCCTTAGGTTTTTGACTCGGTTAGCATGAAAAACAGGCGTTGAAAGTTAATTAATTAAGTACCTGCTTTGTTAAGGTTGTGATTATAACAACCGTAGAAGGTAGGTACTACAATTTGGAGGTACTTGATCAGTAAACCTTACGTTCTGGATATTATAATACAATCCAAACTTTGGAAGGTTTGTTTTCATACTACCTAGAGTAATTTTAAACCACTTTTGTGACTCTTAATTGCCAACCTAAAATGTCAGTAAAATTAATTAATTAACTCTTTGCAAGTTTCGGAGCTAAGTTGAGTTGTTTGCTGTGAAACAATCAAATTTAATTTAGTTTTTTCATTTGTCTGTTTATTCAAACATTGAAAATGGCTGATGTGGAACATTACGAAACGAATAGGTCGCGAATTGTGTCCAGCTATAGAAAAGTTAGTTGTTAAACAGCGACACACCTTTCCCTGTAGCTTTTTGGGTATCTACAACGCGGACGTGCCGTCCCCGGAGTGCCTTTGAATAGTAATTCCTATAAGGGTGAACGTGTCACAAAAGAGGAATATTTTTCGACACGCGTTCTGCCCTTCCTTAGGCGATATTAAGCTGACTGATCTTATGGGCAATGATGGCTCTCGCATGATAACAATTAAGGAAGAAAAAAATAGGATTATTTGTCTCAGAAACATGTGCATACAAAGAGATAATTAAATAACTCGAATAATAAAGAAAAATAACAACAAAATAGATCTATAATCACGAGTACAAAACAGAAATAGTCGACAGCTGCACGTCATCACTGTGGCAAGAACTCCGCTCTGCATGCTATGCCCCGGGGACCCACAGCACAGCGTTAATTTTCTGTGGTTACCCAAAAAGGACGTACGAAAATCAAGTCAGGTTTTGTCATATTTTACGTAAAAATCTATTAACATTACAAAAGTTGCATCCACCTTTTGTAGATTACCGTACGGCTTGTGGGTATCAGTGTCATAGGGTACGTACTATGGTACCTACTATGGTATGTACTTTGCACGGTAACACAATTAGCCCGTAACTACCACGTTACACGTACACGGCAACTCCTAATTGTCAGGATTCAGTAAAGTGAGCTGAGGTCTTGTGGAGCACCCCTCGGCATGAGCTAAAAGCACGCACTAAACTAGTTTAGTCCCTCGGGATTACTCAATAAACAAACTTTGTCTCTAAGCCGAAGTTATCCAGGAGAATAACTTCGAATGTGCGGGTGATACTCTACTGTTAAGTGATTAATATTGAGGTAATACTTAACTATTGTCTCGTGAGATTTTTTTTTAAATAAAAGTAAATATTTTTAAGATTTTTAATTTCTCTCGGATATATGATTACTAATGACAAAAAAAATGCTTTTACAGTAATCGACTTGATTCAGTGAACACGTAGGTTGTGGAAGAGAACGAAAAGAAATTATCGATTTATGTCATACTAATAATAAAGGTACAGACGCCAGCACATCAAGGTACCCGAAACTGTAAAATTTTCCCAATCAATCATGAACTTTATGCTTTAGCGATAAAGTTGAAAATCTATTAAATAAATTTGACAGATTGTAGTAGCTTGATGTGCTGGCTGTGGCTGTCTGTACCTATAAGAAGAGTTTGTTTGAACGCGATAATCTCTGGAGCTGGAACTGCCAGTCGGAATTGTTTTTTTTTTGCATTTGATAGCCCAATTTTGAGGGAGGTGATGAAGAAGGCTAGTTACTTAGCATCACGCTAGGACCCTAAGGAGACGAGCAAAAACGAAGTAATATTTCGGGCAGGCGATGCGATGGGACGGGTTGGGTCGGAGGAACATTAAACGCGGAAGAAGTCGTGGGCAGAAGCTAGTTTTACAATAAAATACGTGTATCTTCCATTATTTTGTAGTTGAAGTCACGTACACAGCTAACATAAGAGTTTACATTAAAAAACACCAAGGCTCTTTCAAGCAAGTACAGTTTATTTATGGCTAGAAAATCTCGTATTCAACTAAAAAGAGATGTTTATCTCCTCTTAAGTAGTTAAAGCACAGTAATTTAACAATAGAACTGTCAGTTTATTGTTAGTTAAGAAGATATTAAATGCTACTAACTTGGCAAGTCCGCCTGAAGTATCCGGATTACTGTTTGTTCAGCGAGTGAGAACTTCATACATATTTATGTGCATATAGTAATCACAATGTTCGTTGTATGGCGTGAATAATTCCGTATGATGTTACACTTACCTACATCTAATACATACCTAACAATTTTATCATAAGAAGGTACTTCCAGTGTTCAATAGAGTTCAGGCCAAATTAATCATAGCTGTTCGAGGAACGAAAACTTTTGCGATCAATAAATCCATAGTAGAATAGAAATTTTTCGTCGGTTACAAAAAAAAAAAAAGGTAACTGAATCCTTGCTTCCGCGTCAATGTCCGCGTCAATGTCTTCGCCACTCTGTTGATTATACTCTTACCGGTGCGGCGTATCAAATGTCTTGTTATTAACTTTTTCAATACTCGTCCCTACTTATTATTTACTAGCGGCCCGACCCAGCTTCGCACGGTTGTAATCTTTTTTTCGATTTTCCGAAATTTTCATTCATACAAACCTTGTCCTAAAAGAATTATCCAATTTGGCGCAGTCATTCGGAAGTTATGCGCGTACAGACATTTTGGCGACTTTGTTTTATACTATGTAAGGATACCTACCTAGCTTTTGTTCCAAACGTTGACACTGTTTGAAACCTTACAGGTAGTACCGCCGTAAAATTCACCATTCATTGAGATGGCTTAATTCAACCACTCTAAACTTTGAACAAGCAGTTTGCAAGTCGAGTTTATAGTTAATAGTGCTTTTCCAAGTCTGCCGGGACTCTGAGGCACTAATTCGATAGGAAAAGAAAATACGAGCTCCTTCAGTCGTTGCGGACAATCGGAGAAAGTGGCGCCAAGCCGGAGGACGGCGCGCTCCTTTATTTATGGTTATTCCATTTCACAGCCACGCTACACGCACGGACATAAATAACGACATCATGCGGATAACACATAACCAGCCGGCAAATCTTGTGCCTAAATATTTTTATTCCTTTACGGGCTTTGATAATATATTTTTTGAGTGACAGCGGTCCGGTTTCCCATGTTTTTCTATGACATTCCCTGAATGTATGCAGCGTTACGTGTATTACCCAGAATTAAGCTTTATAATAAATGACCTTTCTTTTCTTTACAGACAATGCACGCTGTTCATAGATAGTTTTCCAAGAATCTGTGGCTTACACATAACAAAATATAAAAATAAAGTTGTTGAGTATGGAAGGCGACGACGTGGCGTACTGCGTGCCGGAGGGGCAGGTGTTCCAGCGGGCCTATGTTCGGATACATGGCTATATCGCGCTACTCATCTGCCTCCTGGGCTGCGCTGCCAACTCCGTTAACATCGCCGTGCTCAGTCGAAAAGAAATGACCTCGTCGACCAACTCTATTCTCACCGGACTCGCAGTCGCCGACTTGCTCGTCATGATCGACTACATTCCCCTGGCGTTACATATTTATACAGATATATGCGCAGAACTCAATCGGAATTCGTATGCGTGGGCTGTTTACGTGTATTTTCACTCCATATTCAGTCAAACCTTTCATACAATATCTATTTGGTTGACGATCACGCTTGCCGTTTGGAGGTTCATAGCAATAAAGTTTCCTCAAAAAAATAGGACGTTGTGTAACAAGAAGAACACAAATATTGCTATAGCAGTGGCTTATGCCGTATGTCCAATACTGTGTCTTCCCATATATTTTGCTATGAAAATTCAAGAAATTCCTTCATCAACGAAAAATGGGCATGATAATGCCACATTGAACGAAACGGATACAATGGGAAACGTAACAGAGAGCACGGAGCGAGACTACGCTATAGTGATGACCGATAACAACGAACTGCTCACAGCTATCTTTTGGATTTACAGTGTATTTATTAAACTCATACCGTGTGTAGTGTTATCGATACTAAGTGTGTTACTAATTCTTAAAATGAAATCCAGTGATCGGAGAAGACAAAAATTATTGAAAAAATCAGCAATCAGCACTAACGAGGTACGACTAGTTTTATGTTTTTATTTAGTATTCAAATTCAGTTCAATCTAGTTTCTGATTTGAACAACCAGGTCATGCCAGTAACGATTGTACGTTCTAACTAGTCTCAAAGTTTGCATATTCTACGTGCATTTGCAGTGGAACTCGGAAATTCTTCTGTAGGTACTCCACAAAGCTCTGCATGCATAGCCTTTTGCATTCGTGAAGAATTTATTTAACAACTTCTAGTAAGTACGTAAATGTTAAATCTTGTTTGAATTTAGTGAGAGCCACTTAAGTATCTTACTTAAGTGGCTTAAAGCAGGTCTAAAGGATCTAAGCATTTATATATTTGAATAGAAACAATACCTACGTGCAATAACAACGTACACGAGAACTATGAAAATAAAATGTTAGTTCTTTTTCTTTGTTATGTAGCCCCAATGCTTTCAGGCAGATTTGTGACAATAGAGCGGATTATAATGAACTACAGAAAAGCTTGTTGAATTCGCATTATGTGTTTTCTTTTGAGCGTGTTGTTCTCACATGACCTCTGCTAAAAATGAGCCTCCCAATGACCGCTACATTGACTGGTTAAAAGGGAGTTTATAACAACTACCTTATTTTGTGCAGGGTGAGAAAGCTCGGTTGAACGAGGATGGTGCGAAGCGAGGCGGCGGTGGCGGAGGCCGCACCGACCGCACCACTCGGATGCTGGTTGCCCTGCTCGGCCTCTTCCTAGCCACAGAACTGCCACAAGCTCTCTTCGGCCTACTCACTGCTATAGCTCCGCATCTTTTTCAAATCTGTTACTATGCTTTCGGTAAGTCTTTCTTCGTAACTTCTGGTATTCTGGTAGTCTATCGTAGCTTAATTGCTACGACCTAGGTCCATCGATCTACGAGGTGTCAAAGTGTTGAATGGTAAAGCTGTTTATACATCAAGATGGCTCCGTGTATCGGAGAGCGGTATAATTGATGAACTGATGACACGGCTAAGGCCGTGTAGTGTGTGTGAATATCCATAAGTTATAGAAGGCAAAGCTGGTTGCGATACGTTTGTCGCGTATTACAAGAGGACTTGTATAATATCAATAACCTACAAACGAATAAAATAATTTTCTAAATTCTTAAGACTTAGAAAGCCTTAAGATTTCGCTGATCAAAGAAAGAAAGAAATGCAGTTGCATTTCTTGATATGATACACTTGTACCACATCTATTGTGATAGAAGTTACACAGAGTACTCTTGAACATACTTATTTCCTGTTTTTTTTTTTTTAAACGAAAGGATGTAGTCATCTGTGCAGATGTGGCTGTCGAGAGGTGCCCTTACATTATTAACAGATAAATTTAGCAGGGTAAGGTTGGATGGTCCTCTAATCTCTTCCTCTTATTTTATGGGCACTTTTGGCAAGAGCAGACCACCCTTATACTCTACATTATTAACACAAATTCGAATATAAAAGAACAATTAGGACGAGAGGATTTTCTTACACCTATTATTTTTAAGAGCAACTTATTTTGTGTAGTATTGCGAAAACAATTATGTAGTTTTATTTTATTAAACCCGGTAAGCGATGCAATAATCTTAGACGTTTTTAGGTAGGTATAGGTAATAAGCCTATGATGATGTGGCTTTGGCAGACCCTTAGAGGGCAGATATACGTAATTAAGTAAACGGTACTGTCAGTTATTATTACTCATTATAAACAAAAGCGTAGTTTGGATCACGCTACCGTAATTAATTCCACGATACAATACTCTTTCATTCGTTTCCTTTCTTTTATCTTAGATGGATCTATTTACTTATTTAGTTCTTCCTCTATGATGGATGTAACTTGATTCTTTATTACATTTGTGGACCCTAAATTACATTTTGGAGTTATGGAACAATGACTAAAATATTGATTCAGAGTTTTGAATGTCTGTGACGACACACGACAGACATAAAACGAGATGATGAATTCATTAAAGAATTAAAGGAAGTAGTTAAGTACCTACAATGAAGATTAATTTATTTATCTCCCTTACAGCTATCATTACAGGTGCATGTGTTGTATAAGATCATTAATACCTACTCTGTTGTAGATAGCAGTGGGACACAAAAGTAGAAAAACAATAAATTAAAGTACCTACAATACTTAAAGTAAATACAAACAGCAACAAATAAATACTTCGTCATATTCCTTCTGCCTTGGATACATTTCGATTATGTTTATATTTTTAACAAAAACACTGAATGCCCCTGAAATTATTAAAACGTTATAAATGATTTTAAACCACAACTCCAATGTGATGGAAAATATTAAAATATCTAATAGTTTCACAAAGATTCTGTCAGGAAAATTTATTAGCGGTTTCAGCCACATGAAAAATATTTTTCTTTTAGCTCAGATATTGTAATGAAAATCGTTTTAAAATTGTGTGTAAGTTTAAGCTGAAAAAGCCGCGAACTCGGCTCAACAATGATGGTCGGCTAATAGCTATATAATAATTCACGTTAATGTGGCAGAAGGCGGTAGTATTTATTACTTAGTCGAAAATGTTCTAGGTAAACCGCAACAAAGCTGTATTTACAAACCGACTATATAAAAGTTTCACAAAATGATTAAGCTGGTACCAAAATAATTTATGAGCCCATGTTTAAAGTAAGTGTTGTTTGTACATGAATGCAGGGTAAAAGGAATATTTTGGAGTTAGTTATTGTTGTAGGATTGCATAATATACAAACTTATCTAACTGTTAACGAAGCGAAGCCTCTGGGCACCGGGTAGTAGTAATCAGACTGTCTGAGAGCGATGTATTTGAATTGCATTGTATGTAATAAACATACAATGCAATTCAAATAGGTACAGTCAACAAAGGAGTTAAGTATACAGGAGCGTCGGATATTGTTGAAGTTTACTAAGAAACCGATGGATGTTCTCGAATAAAATTTTAGTTTATTAATAGAAAACAAACAGCTCATTTATTAAATTAAATTTCAGTCCAGAACATCCATCGGTTTCTTAGTAAACTTCGACTATATCCGACGCTCCTGTATACTTAACTCCTTTGTTGACTGTACATAGCTCTAACAACTAGCTACTAACAACTACTGACTATACAACATGATGCAATCAACATGCTCAACCCGAAAGACGTTTGAATAATAATACCTAAATATAATCATGTAATAATGTGTAAAATTTTTCATTATATATATTTTCACGGAAGTCAAACTTGCAATGACCGCAGCCAAGTGGATCTGAGACAGACCTTATTGGTGCTTATCTCTTTAAACTTTCGTTCAGCCTGAAATTACTTTCAGAAATATCTCGTAGAAGCAGTAGCAAACATTAATTTTAAGTCATGATTTCATGAATAACGTTAACGTTAATAAAACACATGCATATTACACAAACATTTTAAAGTATAAGATGGTAAACTCAAAGGTGGCCGTGCATAAACCCTCAAACATAGATAACAATTTAGTCTCTAAGCTGCTGGATAGCCACGGAAAAACAAGCAGTCCTGATGCTGTTTAGAATTTTAGATTAGTCTACTAAAGTTCCCTCAAACTCTTGGTGCGTTCAAACGAATTATTACTCAAAGGCAGCACCGCTAGTGCTTGCGAGTAACACTGTATTAATTGCGCACTACGGTGTTATTTAGCCCCGTTTTAGTACTGAGAATTCATGAATAGGAAGCTAACTGCACTAAATATACGGGGTGGCAAGAACATCGACGCGCAAACTGTAACCATGAATTCAGTAGGTATATGTTTCTAGACCCCCGGCGTAGATATTTTCTTTCGTTTATTTGGTTCATAATAAAAAAAAAATCTGCTGTTTCATACAAAAGTGCTACACCTACGCGGTTAAAATGAATGGAATAGCATTTTTTTTTAAATTACCGGCAAAAAAATTCAACGCAGGGGGCTTTCAGAATCATGCATTGGTGACAGGTTGCGCGTCGATGTCCTTGCCACGCTGTATATTTATGTAACTTGTTTGTTTAACCTTTTGACCGCCACAGTCATGAATAGATGACAAACCGAAATGTGCCCAGCACGCCACGGTTCGACTACATGATAGACTTTGACGCCGATGGCACGTTTTTGATTTTTTGACGTGTGGCGGTCAAAGGTTAACAGGACACCGAATGCTAACAAGGTCATAGGAATCGAAAAGAGGGAGTTGCGGTACGTCCGCTACACGTATCGTCCGTAATGGCCCTATTGTATTCTTGAAGGAGATTTTTTCTCGGATCAGTCGCGTTACAACTATAAAAATCGGGCGACAAAAAGTATCTCCTGATAAATCTGCTCACCTAGTACCATGCTTTACAAAATGTTAATTTGGTCTGTGTATTATTTTTCTAAAAACAAGCTCTCCTAGCGTTGAGCGTACTTTTAGGTAGAACGGCTGTAATGCGACTGATCCGAGAAAAAAATACTTTCAAGAATACAATAGGGCCATAAACGGACGCTACGCGTAGTGGACGTAATACGACTACCTCGAAAATTTTATGGAATCGTGGGCACAAATAGAATTCTCGGAATAGCTAACCACTCTTTACGCTATAATGTATCAATATAGATTAATGTTTAGCGATGTAGAGTGCTACATCGCTAAATATATTACATTATATATACTGATTGTAGCTAAATAACTCCTAACTAATCATAGTTAAACTAACATTTATGCAGTATCTAGGTAAACTGTTACTAGTATGGATATTAATCGTTTTCACCGAAAAGTAAACAACCTCGTTTTAGTTTGGTCGATTCAATGATTCGAATACCTAATTATGTAAATTCCTATAAAACAGTAATGTCAGTGCGGTGTGTTTATGTGGTTTGGGTTAATGAGTGCTTATAGTCTATCAGTGATTTATTTATTGGATATATAAAGGCTACCGATTGTTTCAAGCCGTTTATGGCACGACTAATGATCGCAAACATACTAGGGTAAGTAACAGTTAGCTAACATTTTCTTTTTTCTTAAATGTGCTTCATTTTCGATACAATTTGAACAGTAACGTGATTTGGTAGAGCCAAAACAAATTAACCTAAACGTGATGTTAATTTAATTAAGTGTATGGCCTTAAATTAATTAAAGTGGTGTTAATGCTGTGATTCTGCTACATAATTAACTAAGTAGGTACTATCATTAGGCGGTGTTGAAGTTATTAGAGGCTTTCGCCAACTATTTTTTATGCTATTTTGGTAATGAGAAGGCTAAGAGGCTTGTGGCTAAGTAATAACAGCAACATGTTCCAATCGATTAGGTTAAGCTACGCTTGCCCGGTTGGCCCGTGGATGGGTCACCATCTTTACATAACGAGACCTCTCCGTGCCTCAGGAAGCGCGTTAAGCCGTTGGTCCCGGCTGTCATTCGTGGATCTTTGACAATCGTTACGGGTCGTCAGAAGCCCGAAAGTCTGACTACCAGTCTTACCAAGGGTACAAGGGGTATCGTATTACCCAGTCACTGGGTTGTGGAATGTGGAGATCAGAAAGACAGTCGCTCCATGTAAAGTACTGGTACTCAGCTGCATCCGGTTAGACAGGAAGCCGACCCCAACATAGTTGGGAAAAGGCTAGACAGATGATGATGGTAATGAAAAGGCTTGTAAAATGACGATACCACCTACTTAATAACTATGACTAGGTTTTCGGCAAAGACTGACTTCGTAAAAACTACTACATTGCTGTTTTTCACCTGTTCGTAGCATTAATCATGGCAAAATTACGATAATGCCATCTATACAATATACCTATCTATATAAAATTCAAAGTCCTGACTGACTGATATATCAACGCACAGCCTGAACCGCGCTGGTCCTAGAGACATGAAATTTGGAGGGTGTGTTCTTTGTGAAGAGTAGGTATCCACTAAGAAAGACTTTTTCGAAATTCCACCCCTAAGAGAGTGAATGGGGGAGGGTGAAATTTCACGCGGACGAAGTCGCGGGCAGAAGCTAGTACTATCATCCTTTTATATCTATATATATAAAAGAAAGTCTGTTAGTTACACCACTTATAACTCGAGAACGGCTGAACCGATTTGGCTGAAAATTGGTGGGGAGGTAGCTTAGAGCCAGGAGAAGGACATAGGATACTTTTTTTTTTTTTTTTTTTTTATAGTAGGAGTAGGGTAGGAGTAGGGTAGGAGTAGGGTAGGAGTAGTGTAGGAGTAGGGTAGGAGTAGGGTAGGAGTAGTGTAGGAGTAGTGTAGGAGTAGGGTAGGAGTAGGGTAGAGTAGGGGTAGGGTAGAAGTAGGGTAGGAGTAGTGTAGGAGTAGTGTAGGAGTAGGGTAGGAGTAGTGTAGGAGTAGGGTAGGAGTAGGGTAGGAGTAGGGTAGGAGTAGGGTAGAAGTAGGGTAGGAGTAGTGTAGGAGTAGGGTAGGAGTAGTGTGGGAGTAGGGTAGGAGTTGGGTAGGAGTAGTGTAGGAGCAAAACAACGTTTGCCGGGTCAGCTAGTATATTATAAATTCGAAAGTAACTCTGTCTGTATGTTACCTTTTCACACCTAAACCACTGAACGGATTTCGATAAAATTTGGCAGAGAGATAGATTGTATCCCGGGGAAGGACATAGGATAGTTTTTATCCCGATATTCCCACGGGATCGAGACTTATGCGGGTGAAACCGCGGGGCGCTGCTAGTATAGGTACCTATATAATACTTCATCATCATCATCATTTCAGACTGGAATCACCCACTACTGGATATATGCCTCCCCTTTTTTCTGTTCTGCCACACTTCCCGGTTCCGTACAATCACACTTCCGGGTTCCGTACAATACATAAACAGTGAAAAATGTAATAGCTGTATTAAGTCCTTTTGTCCAAATTGAAAGCACTCTATGGCGTGTAGATAAGTCATAGCCGATTCTTTCGCATCACCAGTGTTTTCGGTCATTGGACAGATCATATCAGTTATCTATGCAGATCTATACTCGTACGTATATTATTGGACAATTATAGGATTTGGTTACGAGCGCGGTAATCAATGCACACGATACGCTTCGTAGATATTTTATTGATCAAATCTTAATTATACAATTATACTTAAGTAGGTCGAATGATTGGCATCCTAATTAGGCCGCTGCCTGAGGTAGCTACGCGGTGCGGGAGGGGTGATAGTTGACGAATCACTGAGCTCTCGCATCACGTCACCACATCCCTCCCGCACCGCGCTGCTACCTCGGGCAACGTCTCAGTTAAGCGGTCGGTCTAAAGAGGCTGAGTAAGGTAATTGCATGAAAATGTAATTTGATGTTGGGTACTAAGCTGAACATTATGTGTCCTACCCTAATATAATGTGGGTAGAACATTAAAAGCTAAGTTGTTTTGCTGACGGAGGAAGCCTAAGATTTTTCGCAATTCAGTTACCACGGGGACACTAGAGTCGTGCCTAATTGTAAATAGTGTAGTCTGACTAAGTCTACATGACTGTTGCCAAAATGCTTAGAAGTCACGTCAGGCTTTGGCTAAACCATTAACAGACGTTTGTCTAATAACCATGTGGCACATTGTGATGCAATCTCGGAAATTGGTCGTTTTAAAAATAAAATAATCCGCAGCTCGCGTGACTCACGATCTCAACTGCGATATAGGCTTGTTTCACTAAACTTGACTTTACTTTATTTTATGTAGGTACTTAATTATTAATTGGTTTTGACAGTACGGTACCTTGACCTACTCACTTACTTACTCAGTAGTAAAATAATTTTAATAAACTGCACTTTAATAACTATTTTGGGAGTTTCAAAAAGCGAACATCATAACTTTGGGAAATGCTTTAGAGCTATACAGTCCAGGATCCCAGGACCCATTTTTACCATTTATTACTATCAAGCTAATTTTTTGCAAGTAGCTTCATATTGATGAGACGCTCAACTTTTTCTCTTACATCAATTCTCCATTGTGGTAGCTAACAGGGGATAGAATAGGTCGGTTTGACAATTCTCGAATATTTATTAATAACTGAGTTTTTTTATTATATCTTAAAAAATAATTTACATTATTGAAAAAAATATTTGTCCTACACAATCTATGGTTTAATCAAAGAGTGGTCGTTCCAACATGTATCGTTAATGAGGTCATTAAAAATGATTACTAACTAGCTGTTTTTTTACTGTTGCTTAGTTAATATTTATCTATATACAGATTGGGTGGTACTTTATCCCGGTCCTACGCTCAAAAGTGGTAGTACAGATCTACTATCAAGCTGAATCTTCGTGAATAGCTTCGTTTCGATGAGACGCCCAACAATTTCTAATACGAACATTTTTAGATTGAGGTAGCTTACAGGGGTAGCAGGGATAAAGTAGGTCGATTTGACGATTCTTAAAAATGTATTAATAACTGTAGGTTTTTTATTAAATCTGAAGAAAATAATTTACATTATTGAAAAAAATCTTTGTCCTTGGTTTGATCAACGAGTCCTCCTTCCATCATGTACAGTCAGCAAAAGAGTTAGGTATGCAGGATCGTCGGATATAGTTGATGTTTAGTAATAAACCGATGGAGGTTGTCGACTGAAATTTAATTTGATAAATGAGCTGTTTGTTTTCTATTAATAAAATAAAATTTTATTCGATTTTTTTTTTCGTGGAGCACATCCAGGTTGGAAGTTCTGCAACACAAATAATACAGGCTGGTAATTGGTGAATAATAAATTCATTACTAAAATCAGGCATAAAAACTTTTTTGAAATTAAAAAAAATTGTTATTGTTGACAATTCTTGTCGGATTAGTGATACACACCGGCACCCTAATTGCGTAACACATTGTCAATAGGAATCTGAATAATTTTGAAGCAAATTGCTAATCCATTGCTTCATAAGAAAAAATTGTATGCTCGTCACGTAAATAACCGAATGAATGTTGTTGAACTGTCAAAATGAAACCGATTTCGATTGATAAATAATGTTACGCAATTGCGCCGCTGGTTTCCTAAAGGACATTGTTTCATTTGGATAGAGAACACACTAACCTAATATGTCATATTTTTGTCCTACAGTTAGTAATAAGAAAAATGGTGTTGTGGTATTAACTATTTCTGAGCGTAGGACCGGGATAACGTCAATGCAATTTGTAGGACAATAATAATAATAATAACCCACCGCCGTATCTCTACGTTGACGTCGTGGTGGGGCTTGCGCGCTCCGAACTCTAGGCCTGTGCCGGAAGAGTTTACTTTGCCGGAACAGGTCTAATGTGAGGAGCCAGACCAAGAGGGATACAGAAACCCGCAGGGCAGCATGTGGCGAGCTGTTGGGCAGTAGCGACCCCACGGACCCTATCTCCCGGGAGAAGTCTTGTTCCTCGCCTCTGGCTTGCCTTTATTGGCCGGCTGGAGTGAACAATGACGAGGAACAGAGCTCCCACCTCATTCTTGCCTTTATTGGCCGGCTTGAGTGGAGATTCGCAAGAGCAAACGTGCTCGGAGGAAGGAAGTATTCCAGTAAGATGCTGGTAGGGATCTTGACCGTACTTCCGGGATTGTCCTGATAGCCGTGGAATACCTCTCCACTCCTCATAAGCACCTCAGGACGTGTTGCCCCCTTGTCGCTACGTCACTATGTGCTAGCGGCCGTTTTCGGGGGCCCATTATTGAGTGTGCAAGTCACCCCCTGCTATTTTATCTGTGTATATATAAAGCATTGATCAGGCAGGGGTCATAGTTTTACCATAGTTCCTGGAAACCGGTCCACTTTAGCCACCCAGAACAATAGTCCAACTTTTTATTTTTCCATATCCTGCAATATAGTCCTACACCAACCGGGGGTTATCCTTGGGTGCACTTGCATAGTGCATACAGGGATAATCGTCGGTTAGTGCCGCATTTCATTAAAATTTCGTAAGGGGCCTCTGCGAGTTGGCTTCGGCCCCTCGTACGCCTTCCAAAGGACCGGGACCGCATGGTCCCGAGTTATGTAAAATATATAAAATAATAATAATAATATTCCACAACTATCACACAACGCCGTCTAGTCTCAAGCTAAGCAGAGCTTGTGTTATGAGTACTAGACAACTGATAAACATACTTATATATTTCTAAATACATACATATATAGATAAATTACACCCAGACACAATGTGGCAGTTAAATTATTTAAATATTAACTAAGCAACTGTAAAAAAAACAGCTAGTTAGTCATCATTTTTGATGACCTGTTATGTTGGAAGGACATATTTTTTTTCATTCAATAATGTAAATTATTTTCTTAGGATTTATTAAATAACCCACAGTTATTAATAAATTTTTGAGAATCGTCAAATCGACCTATTCTATCCCTGTTAGCTACCGCAATGGAGAATTGATGTAAGATACAAAGTTGGGCGTCTCATCAAAATGAAGCTACTTACAAAAAATTAGCTTGATAGTAATAAAAGGTATATCTATGTGTCCTGGTATCCTGGACTTTGTTTGAAAAATTGGCGAAAGCATTGGTAATTTCCTAAGTGGATTGCTATTCTGATGGGACAAGGAAACAGAAATCATATGTTTACTTAACCGGGACCCATATAATTTTTATTTTATTTCCAAACTCAAAATTGGGTTAGCTGACGAAGAATATTGATTTCTGTTTCCTTGTCCCATCAGAATAGCAACCCACTTAGGAAATGACCAATGCTTTTGCCAATTTTTCAGCACAAACCTTACGAGCGGTGCGTCGCCGTCGTGGCATGGTTCATACATTTTTGTATATTTTGTTTTTACCGCTCGCTGCCCCGCGTTAAGCTGCCGCTGATAGCGGCAAGGTCGTGGCCAGGTCGTAAACGTTCGCAACACGTTTATATAAAATTTATTTGTCAGACGAAAGTTTGATCAGTAGGTACCTACATAGATGAAAGAGAAAATTTTTTTTTTTACTTACAAGGTTACCTACAATTAATATCAATCTCAGTGAAGACGTCCATTGAAATTAATTAGGTAACCAGCTGTCCAGAAAAAGTCCCTTGTAATTACTGAAGTACTTCCCAAGCTGTATAATATAATATCACAGACAATCACTTCCCACTACATCCAGTCTATTTTGTAAAAATGTCACCGTGAAAACTTAGATGGTGCTTAGCTTAAAGTGAGTTGTCAATCCGTAGCGATCTCAAACATCAGCTGGAATGACGGCTCACTTCAAGCTTACTTCACTTTAGGCTTCACTGTGAGTTTTATACAGAATTATAGATCGGCCTATGTAAACGTGATCACTAATTCACTAGCTATTAATGCACAAACTTTTACTTAGTTGTTCTATGTTTTCCAAGGGATCGTCGACTGCCGAACCCAGATTGATTTCCAAAATCAATCTGGAGCAGCAATTCGTGCGCAACGAAATGAACAAGCCAATAAAAGTAGCTACTATTACCTTCACTGAGGCATTCCCTTTACTTTGCTGGGCACGCAGCTGACCTGTGAGATATAATTTAAATGGTTTTTTATTTCCCGAAAATCCTGAAGGTGTAAGGAAATTGATTGTAGGTACGTAGTTGAAGTTATTAGCGAGGCTCTAATCTTATTTGGCGCTGAATTAAAATTTAATTTGGTTTAACGTTCTGTAGGTACACGTTTTCATAATGAAATTGGTTTAAGAAATCTGAAATCTGTTTAATAGGTGACTGCTGATAATAATTGTTAACTTACTTACATTGGAAAACTAAAATAATGTGACTACCTACAGAGTCAAATGTTATAGGTACCTTACTTATTACTCTATTAAAAACTTAACAATAAAAGTATACAATTTCGAACGCGCTTCGTATTTTGATTAACAGTGATTAAATTCAAAGTGTTACCCTTTGACATTTTGATCAATTCGCTTCCAATGGAAATTGAACGGCAAATTAATTGAAACATTTTTATATCATGTATGATCCAATAACGTGAAGACATGACTGAAGTAAGTCTATAAGCCGAAACCAACAGATTTATTGAAATGAAACCAATTTCTATTTCAATAACGTTGTTTGGTGTTTGCTTATCTATAGTCTTACTTCAGTCAACGAATATAAAATAGTGTCCTTGGAGTTTCTTGCCCTTTCTTCTCCATAGACACACATCTACGTTATGGAATGGGCTAAAAAAGCTACATTCAGACTAACTCACTGACTCTTTGACAATTCAAAAGTAAACGGTTTAATTAAAATAATAGGTTTGAGTTTGAAGTTGAAATGCAAAGACATGTTGTATATCCCGATAATTTGTCAGCCCAAGTGACTAGCTGATACTAAAGGAAATTACATTTTTATAATCAATCCACATGATGCAGCGCACGGTGGTTCCGCCCATAGGTCATAAATCCATACAACTCATATTCGAATTTCCAAAAACAAGTTACATATTTCGATAGACCATTAAACGAGCTATCCGGAGATATAAATATGTCACCTATTTGTTTTAATTATCACTTACTTTTTGACCTCGGAAGTGAACGCATCGTTACGTTGCACTCGCTGTTATTGGTGACTCATCATTAAAGTATTTGGTTACAAGTGAATTCTCGGAATTCTTTTGTTTGTGTTGTTGTTTTGTGCAATGGAAATTCAAGAGCAAGGTATGTTTGTCACATTTGATTGTATTTTGAATAAATTGTCAGTATAATATTTGTACTATTTACGTGCTACGCCATACATAATTTATTGTATATTTTTTCTAATATGATAACTTTGCTTAGAGCTACAAAATTTTGCAAGATTTTGCAAACATTCGCAACTATCTTAAACTGTAGTTGAGACTGTATATTTTAAAAATATTATACTTTGATTTGCGCCATTCTGCGCTGACGGCTGCTATAAAGGGCCTACGCCTGCGTAGACACAATCGTAGCAAGGTCTACGAAATTTGCAACTAATTTCAAACTTTTCTTTCAGGTACTTTGATCAAGTGTTCCTTCTCAAGGATGTATATCTTTGAGATTTGGAGTACTGTGAGTGGAAAAGCAACCAAAAAACACCAAGGTATATAAGAAGTTTTGCTGTCATCATTCAGTGATCTCGAAAATATAGACTTTAAGGATTTAGATGATCGTATACTGTGTTTATGTAAAAGTCTTGATTATTATTGGAATTAAGTAGGTAGGAGTAAATCAAAGTTATTACTTAAGTATTCTGATTGGCTGAAAGACATTGAATGTATTGAATTAAGAAGGAGCGTTGAGCAACGTGTTCATGAAGAAATTCAACCAGAAGCGGGGCCATCTCGCTGGCGTCCAAAAAAAGATTTTTCCCAGCTTAGTCAGAGATCAAAACGTAGACGATTGAGACAGCTATCTCAAGTGGATGACTCTGTGAAAACATTGCTCGACACTTCAGATAAGTCTGATACTAGTTTTACATCAGATATTAATGCAGAAGAGGTCACTTGTTGTAGAGGCTAAATTAACACCAATATTTACTAATTAGAAATTTTGTTAATAGTAAAACTTCACGTAATATTTTACCGTCCTACCAAAGTATTTTAAATGCTAAAAAGAAGTGCTACCCAGATAATGTATGCATCTCAGAATCTAAAGCCGAAATTGAACTGCAAAGTTTGTTAGATCATACAGTTTCCAGAATCCTCGAATCACAAAAAGATGTTTTATATAAAGATAATTTAAATTTGATCGGGAAATGGGGATTTGATGGTAGCACAGGCCAAAGCGAATACAAGCAGCAATTTTCAGATTTAGATTCTGATTCAATTTTAGATTTATTGCAAGTCTAGCTAATTTTAAATCTGTTATGTAAGTTCTAATTTTAAGTCGATTTCATGTAAAATATCTATTGATTTACATTTTTATTTTTTCATTTATCTATTTAGTTGTGTCTTTTTGACACATAGAGAATACACCCCAACATGAAACGTTTTGATTTATTGTCAAAAACGTTTCAGAACGGGGGACAAGCACACGTAATATTTTGATATTTATTTTATTATTCTTTTCGTGTTAACAAATTATCAAATATATATCATTATGTAATAATTTACATATATACTAATATATTATGAATTTTTATTGCTACTTGAACCACTTCACACGAAAAAAAAGCATTATATAAGATTTTCAGTATTTATGAC
The DNA here is from genome assembly GCA_963082905.1 of Oligia fasciuncula. Classification (NCBI taxonomy): domain Eukaryota; kingdom Metazoa; phylum Arthropoda; class Insecta; order Lepidoptera; family Noctuidae; genus Oligia; species Oligia fasciuncula. The sequence continues at coordinate 10,253,069 of OY720393.1, read as the reverse complement.
CGCCTTTGTTCGGCGGCGGAACCACAGTGCAGCGTAAGCAAGCTGCGAAGGGCGATCCAAAATATATTAAAAGTTAGATTGATTTGCTTATGAAATTAAGCGGTCGGAGCATAGATAGATAGAGATGCATACATTGTGTTCTGTAGGGCTGAGCAAACATTCGTGCAAAGCTTTAATTAAGTGGGTACATCAAAATGATTGGCACTTGACGCACGGCGCGGCGTGGCAAGCATTACCAAGAGAGGTCTTATTTTACGATGTATTCTGCGAAATAACTGCTTTAATATTACACAACGAAAGTTTCGAACCAGTAAATCAAATGTTTCACTTAAGATAAGAAACGTTATTGTTGTATTCACCTTTTGACCGCCACGTCAATCACGAAAATCCGTGTTCTCTACGCCAAGCGACAAATTCCATCTTTCATACCTACACAATAATTGTTTATTTTGAACTGTAAAAAGGGTTATTTTAGACGTGCCGTGCGTTTAAAAGTGCTCACGACGCCACGGACGCGTCCGTGGCGTCGTGAGCACTTTTTGATTTGACGTCCATAGACGTCCGTGGCGGTCAATAGGTTAAGTAAACCTGAAAGTAGGTACATAGTTATTCGTACTCTCAAGTTTACTGAGGGTAAACCTGTTTTGCAGGAGTGTTGAACTTTGTCTTAAAGTTATCTAATCAGTAGATTTAATTATGGGAAAGTAACCACACCGAGAATCCGAAAGTCGTAGAACGAATTTAGTCAATATTCTAACAAAAACAGTGTAAGTTTTCCACAAGATTCTTTTAGCTCCTAATAATACCTTTACCTATGTACCTATTAGGTATTCATGATCATGACGCGTTCCTTATAAAAACTTGATGTAGTTTCATTACTAAAATTGAAATCTGTCAGAAATGGGTAGGTAATTTATCTGAAAAAAAAAAGAATACTTACCTACTTCGGGTTCTCATAAATCTTTCACTCACTTTTATTAGAGATACAATTTATATACTTATTATTCTTCTAACGATCCTACGAAGAAGAAAATATATTTATACAGTGACATTTGACATGCCTATTTCTAACGAAACCAAAAGAAATAAGTGTTTGGTAAATCTACGTTGCCAAACCTGGTGTCTGTACCGGATAGTTAGGGCGTGTCAATATAACGTCGATAATATTGGTTTGATAAATTGCTATTACCCAGATATATCAAGAACGAGCTCCGACCCTTTTGTGTCCAATTGTTTCATGAAATAATAGTATCTACCATTGATACGTATAATATTGAACTAATTGGAATTATAATTCTTCTAGCTTGGCCAAATCTACCTTTTTGCCACTGACCTTATATTTTAAAAAGTGAATTAGCATGCAATGATAAATATTAAATTTGGTCTACGCAATTTAAGAATGTAATTTCTTGGCTTATTTCTCTTTGTTAATTACCTACCTCATTACTAATCTCTATTGTTGACTGTGTTAAATTGCAAACACGGTCAGTTTACATGGAGTGAATATAATAGCTCATTTAGTTTTCCATTGGCGCAGGCGAGGTGATGGACTTGATGGCGCTGGTGGGGTCTGCAGTGAACTTCGTGCTGTACTGCAGCATGAGCCGGCAGTTCCGCTCCACGTTCACGAGGTTGGCCCGGAAGGTACTCCCTGCACGAGGCGACCCCGTGCCCGCGACTAAAGCGTAGCACTCGCGCACCGCGGCTACCTCAGTCGCGCACCTTTAAATCATTCACAAGGTACAATCATTCGAATGGAAATCATTCAAGTACGACTCAATGAACTCTCTGATCGTTTAAATAACAATGTCATTTAAGTTTATTTTGGACTTATTAAAGTGAATGAAGTGTGGACGCTGATTTTCTCTATTATAATGAAATTAACTTTTTTAATTATGTAAGTAAAAGTTAAAGCGGTGCTTACTGTTCGAGATGTTTTAGTAATTAGTGACGAGGGGTTAAAGCTACGAACCAAATTGTTTAGAATTTGTGATTATGTACTTATATATAAGTACTATTGTATAGTTATATTATGTAAGTTAAATGTTAAATAAGTTAGTTACCATCTATTGTGAAAATATAGTGGATAATTACCTATATAATAGCTTCAAAACATGTTCTGCGGTAATATGTTGGGCTAATTTTCAAGGTTGGTTTTGGCAGCAAATGTTTTTGTTGCGAGTAAGTCTTGTAGTACCTAACCTTGTTTCGAAAGTATTCAGACAGTTTTTATTGTTTTATTCTAAGTTCGGTCTGACTACGTGAAATCTGACCGCAAAAATATCTGTTGTTAGTGAACGGAATTCAAAGTTAAACACAAAATGCCTCTCAGAAACAACTAAGTGCTAGAGCTCATGTCATATTAGTACAAATGTACCTAATTATTACCATCAATCAGAGACTTTGTGTCGAGGTTTTTACCATCAAAATATACATACCTAAACATGATAGGAAACGCTTGTTAAACTTGAGACGACATGATATAATTATGTAAGGGTAATCTTACCCAGTTTTATTAAAACATAATTACATTAATAAGCCCTTTATAAATATACAAATGTCAATCATGTCCTGAGAGGGCAATAGACCTAATAATTTTAGTCATATTATAATGATATTGATTATGAATACTTGCTAGTGCACTAGTCATTTTGGATAAACAAGTACTTATATCGGTACCGTTGTTGTATAATTTTCCATTTTGTATACATTTTGTATTCATAGGGTTACTGGCTTTCGCTTCTATTGGTGGCAGGCACTTGATGTAACACTGAAGTATAGAAACTTATGTTCGTTGCAAATTGGAAACTTAGTTCTTAAAGGTTAACGTATAACGCTTCAAATTGGAAACTAATTTAATTAAGTACTTGCAACTTGCAAAGTTCCATGCCTTGAACATAGGTGTGAAAGAAAAACTCACGTACCTACATTTGTTGAGCTTGAAACTTCAGTTAGTTTACTGTTACAGAAGAAGTAGAAAAGTTGACAGTTAAGTAAACATAATTATGTTTTCATATTTATACTTGCTTCGATTTTATTGTAGGTACTCTTACACTGTCATGTTTAGTCTCCATTGAAATTATTTCAAAAGAGAGAGTCCACTATAATTTTCTCTATTACTTTCGAAAGCTGTATTTAGCTTTACACAGATTTCTAAAGTAAAAAGAGGGTAGAACTAAAGTTTAGTTGGCACTTTGTTGCACGGACCAAGGACTGGATTACTAGACTAATCAGAACGGATCAGCTTTTACTTTTTTATTAGGTGCAAGTGGAAACTAGGTCGAGGTTTATTCAATTCAGACTATCATCAATTGTATGTTTTCAGTTCTAAACTTCGCGCTGATTATAGCATAAATAAGAATCCGTTGAATTCAAATTAAATTCTAATTGATCACTTGTAAGCACGTTCCAACTAATTATTTATTATTCCTATCGTGTAGGTATGATTATATCATGGAATGAAATGTAAGTATGATTATTTATGCATAGAATAAATACAGAAATAATATTACCAAAAAAAAAGTCGTGCGTAATAATATAATAATGCATTAATCATAAATACATTTCTAAGTAAAGCTAAATAAATAACTTAGGGCAAACGTAATTACCTACGGATTGTTCCTTCCATGTTTTCTGGTCACGTCTTTTGCGCCTCGGAAACTGTAATGAAATGGAGCCCAAAAGTTTACGCAATTAATATCATATTACCTAAGTAGGTACTTTTAAGAAGTACCTACTCTTATAATAGGTATTATAAATAAAAGGGCATCATCCAAAAATCTCAAAGTTTTGCTGGTCGTGAGTTATGTCAATGTTTTTTAAGTCTACAATCCAAAATCCAAAATGCAAAAAAAACAGTCAAAATGCAGCGTCCTTTTGTTTCGAATAACAACATTTTACGTGAAAATATTTAGTTAAGGACGTAACGCCGGTAAAAGCAGCTAAACAACGTGAACGCTCATTTCTTAGAGTGATATTGTTTCCCGCAGACCTCTGAGCAATGCTCATATATTCGTCGTAAACGTATCTGTGCGCTGCCGCGCTCTGTTGAATTATTAACGTTCACGAAATTCCAGTATGAACCCAGACACTTTGTCAAAACATATTGTTTCTATAATAATAACAACGGCCGTATCATTTGTGGTATGTGTTTCAAATTGCGACTAAGCTACGTATTACAAGTTTTTCAAAGACGGGTTTTCAATGTAAACAGCCGTGGGTTTGGTATATTCGACCTTTTGGTAGGATTCCAGTATGAATTAATAAGGGCTCAGCTTACTGTTTGAGTTCACCGGAAGACCCTAAAAAGGAACTTTAACCGATTTATTGTTCGAACAGATCTAATCGAGTGCGATCTAAAGGGTTGACCCAATTGACTTCGTAAAAAACCCATTTGATGTGACCTATCCTGGTATTACCAACTTTTATTGAGGGAGTTGACAGCGTCCGTCGTGTACCTAGTACTGTTATGCCGTGACTCAACAGTTATGAATTTAGTATCGTATCTATATTTGCGTTAGCGTTCTTAGCGATAAATTATGTATTAATTTTCCGAAAGATATTTTCCAAATTAAAATTCATAAGAAGTTGCTAGCTGAACTAAATGTGGATCTAACTCAGCTGAAGTTTCATTAATTTTAGCTTCAAGTTCTTCAAGAGGCTTCCATCGCTCAACTTTCATACCTCTAATTTTATTCCGCGATAAAGTGCAAACATTCAACTAACGAGTAGTAGGTAGGTATGTGCTTTCAAGTGAAAAAAAAACCTGATCGTTATGTTATTTATTTATAAGGAGTATTATATAAAATGTAAGTATGTATGTATGTGCGTCAGATAAGTAAAGTCTTAATTGTGATGAATAGGGTTCCATTGTCAATTTAAACTATCTCCGTATCTTTTCAAGATTGATGAGTACCTTAGCTATCCACCTATCGATCTTCACATATTATTTTAGGTCTCAAATCTATGTACCTAGTTCACGCGTAGATAATTATATTTGTAATTTGATGCAGTCATATTCTAATAATGTAGGTAAGCATTGTTCTCATGTAGTCAATTCCTAATCAAAAAAGTTGTACATACTTTTTATATGTGAAAGAGACGTATTAGTGAAATATATTAGAAAGTAGACAGTAATCTATGTGTACCTATAAGATTTTTTACCAAACATTGTACTTACAATTGTATTAGGTTAGACCCCTAGATAGTAATTTGACGATTTTTATTTGTTACCTTATTAGAGTAGGTACCATAGTCCGTGCGGAACTAGTTGGCCGCTCCTTAGGTATGTCAGCGGTGGGACGGAGGGGCGGGGGAGCTTTGCCATTACTCAGTACGTGGGTTGCGAACACTAGGCAACCCCGCCGCCATCAGGCCCCGTCCCCACCTAAGGCGCGGCCAACTAGTTCCGCGCGGACTATAGCTTACCCGCGAACTTCATACCGCCTCAGAATTTGAAATATCTTCATTTTTTTCTCTTAAGTTTTTCCCATTTTTTAACAGTTATTCGATCATAAAAATTGGTTCAGCCCTTCTTGAGTTATAAATGGTGTAACTAAGCCGACTTTGTTTTATTTATATAGATATAGGTATTTCTCTCGACATTTCTCACCTGTAATGTGCATAATTCAAGTATATGTGTTAGAAAAGCCTCCTGTAAATGTGAGAATGACGCAAGCCGATTTATGTGATCGTCGATAAGTTTTAACGGAGCTCCCCGAGGGCATTCGTCCCGAATTGCGACAGTTTGTGAACCGCATTTAATGTCGCAATATATCCCAATATATTCCACACATAATCGTACTCTGGAAAATTGAGAATCTGTAATACAAAATCAATGCCTTCTGGTTCTGTGTGTATCTATCGTGAAAGAGAACGTAAAAATATTACTTTTAGAAAATTGGATATCTTAACTTGTCAATATTCATGTCATAAACATTATGAACCGAGGCGTGAAATTTTTCAGATATTATTATCTTTAGCTGATATACAAAATATATACATGTATCTTGGTTGGTAGGTACATAAAAACAAAATCCATCAAAGTTTGGAATGTGCCCAACTTTCCCATTATTTGATATTTTTGAAATGTTATTTGGTACTTGTTTGCTTAAAGAAACATCTTTTAAAATTTGTTTAAGGAAACATTTTGGAAGAAGCTTATGAACATAAAAGTATACAATGACATGACGATTAAATAAATGAATGAATGAAACAGAAAGTTTATTATTATTTTTACGGGGCTCAACAGATCAAGGAGGCATTGTATTTGCGTCAGATTTCATCTGAATAAATGCAGGATGTCGCAACTGTGAACAATTAATGAAATAATTTAAAGTTACCTACTTTGAATTACTTTGTCCAAAAATGTTTGGACTGTGACAAAAAGGCTTCCACTTAGCATGATGCAGTGGGGACACACAACACAGCGCTGATTTTCAGTGGTTACCCGAAAAGGACGTACGGAAACCAAGTCAGATTAAATGATTCGTAATTTCTCATCTACACATCTGTAAATAATTATGTATGATACTATCTTTGTATAAACTTTTTATGCGCACATTTAGATCATCAATAACGTGTATCACAAAATATCATTAACTTACATAAAAACTATAAAAAATAATGAGACGTACCTATGTATTTTCACAGGATTGTCATGAAATTATTGAATGCGATAGAATAATTAGAATTTTCCTTGAAATCATGTTAGTAAGTGAACCGTTGTAAAAAGTTCGAATCCTCCTATTTGATTCTATTATTGAATGGTTTGATAGCCCTCTGGGACTTCAATCCTCTAACGGTAGTTGTACAAAGTACCAAAACGTCTAAAGTGAGCGTCTCGTGATGCCATTTTCTACGATGTTAATCTTGAGAAATCGTCTCTTATGTTTGTAGAAATATATTGTAGTAGCTAGGTACTAATTTTGTGTAAATGACTGTGAAATCTGTACTTTATGTAGTTGTTAAAAATGTATTGTAATGTTATAAGTGATGTTGTAAATAAAGATTATACATATTTTTTAATACTCGCCTTGTCTTGTATAGGTACCCCACGTTGGAATAGTTCTTTTATTTATGTTTTTTATGTTACCACCTTACCATGATTAATTACTCAGATAAAAAATTAAATTAAAAATTTTAAAAAACCCCGACACAAAATAATAATAAAATTAAATGTAATTGGAAAAGGATAAAATAATTTAAAAAACTTCGACTTAAAGAATTTATATAACAAGACTAAAACAGAAAAATTCATATCATAATTCGACTTCCATATGAATTTTTTCACTAAAACCACTAAAATAATCACAATAATAATATATATATATACCTATATATGTATGTTTTAGTGATTATAATAATACAGAACAATTTAAAACTACCGTTTATAATAATATTAACGTATAATCTTGTGGAGCACAACTTAACGTGCTTATTTTCTGCATTTTCATTGTAAAATAAAAGAAATAACCAAACAAACGATGAGGGCGCCACTTGGCGGTCGGCGCAGCCTTAACGTATTTCAAACCTTGACTGGTGTAAGGTCGATATTGCATACATCATCACTTTTTGTTCGGTTCTCGGGGCCTGCAGCACACATTTCGCGTTTCAGAAAACAGTAATATATCATAATCATCTTTTCTATTTGCTGGCCTCGCATAGTTTCGTCTGTTGTTTTTACCGCGGTAGATGAACCGCGGTAAAAACAGTGTGTATTTATAAATTGAAAAATTTGATCAACGATATGCAGTGGATGAGTGTGGACTTTGGTACCTACTACATTTTGTTCATGAAAATTAGTGATTGCCAAAAGGAATTTAATGCTTTTGTTTCTGTTAAAGACGATATCATTTTGACCCACAACAGAAGGCTCTCTATAATCTACGTAGTAGGGTATTAAAGTAGGTAAGTACCTACGTATTTAATTAGTTATGAATATTATAGGTAAGTACTTCATTTACAAATGTATATAAAATGGTAAACTGACTGACTGATTGTTGATATATCAACGCACAGTCTAAACCGCTGCTCCTAGAGACATGAAATTTGGAGGGTGTGTTCTTTGTGAAGAGTAGGTATCCACTAAGAAAGGGTTTTTCGAAATTCCACCCCTAAGAGGGTGAAATTTCACGCGGATGAAGTCGCGGGCAGAAGCTAGTATAATTATAATTTTACTTCCTAAGGACGAATAAAAAATATATTTTATTAAGTAATAGAAAACAAACAGTTCATATATCAAATTAAATTTCAGTCGAAAACATCCATCGGTTTCTTAATAAACTTCAAATATATTCGACGATCCTGCATACTTATCTCTTTTGTTTACTGTACCTAAACATCTTGAGTTTACAACGACGGCGACGCCACGTGTGACACGTTGAAGCAGAACCTTATTAAATATTTATTTCGCTTTTCGGCTTAATTAAATAGGGAATATAAATCTTTAAAATCTGAAACATGGGCTGTGAAAAGCGTCTGAAGACCCATTTCATTGTGAAGATATCGAGAAACAAACCCATTCAAGAAAACGTAGGCATTACATAAACATTTTCATGTATTCATTTATAAATAGACAAAAATATATTTTTATGGGCTACACTCATATCTACGTGCTAAAAATATAAGCGTACCTATGTAGGTTTTCTGTTCCTTGTATAATTCCATGATACATAAACTGGGTATTATTAGCGAGGAGTAGATATGTGAATCAATTTAGTCAATGATACTTCAATGCCGGGTCAAGGTCTCTATAAAGCAACGGCACAAGGCTACGGCCAGCTCTTCAGGTCGTCGATCCGATTGTCTCGGCGTCTCTTGCCAACTCGCTGTCTCCGCATTACGACTCGTTTACACCAACACCCAATGAATCTACATAAAATAATAAATGCAGCGATTGTAATTCTTAAAAAAAACATCTGTTTCAAAGACTGTCAGTTATTACATTAACATTTCCCGTCGGAGTGTAGCAGTCATGAAAACAATGTTCGGTAAAATTCCGTGAAGTCTTGAATTAAGCATCAGTTGATTTAGGGGAACATAAAATGCGCGTAACTGTTCCGAACTCTAAGCAATCTTCATGAATACTTCGAGGCAGGTGATGTGATCACGAGTGCCACATTAATCGAGACTGTACAAGTAACGAAATAACTCAATCAGAAACTTCTTTAAATTACAAGCGATTTCAGCTCTCGCTCGATGATCTTTGTAACGACTCCCGATAAACTGGGTACGGAATAAGATCTGTGATGGGCGTTACGACTGGAGTCAAAGCGTTTCTTTTAAGCATCAATTACACTTAATGTATGCCGACTTGCCATGTCGTGGAGTTCGCCAAATGCTCGATGGATTTGGGGTAGGTAAGTACGATGTTAAAATACTGAGGGTCTAAAAAGGCCACTTTGGCAGAATGTAAAAGGTTATCATTAGGAATCATAATATGGCGAAGACAGTCCGTGTTTTTCTTTTTTTCTCTGCACTACGTAGGTATAATCAAAGAGATTGGGATTGGATTTGGATTGGATTGATTGGTATTTTAGCACAGACAAAAAAAAAAAACTGATAAATCCTTCACCAATGGGATTTGATACGATTAACTTAACAGTTAACTGTCCATTATGATTCATAATGTTATCCTTTTATGATTCTGCTAAAGTGGCCTTTTTAGGCCCTCGGGTAGGTATGTGCCCAAATAGGACATTACGTATGAATGGAAACATGATTCGCGTCGTACAGATAGGATATCGACCGTGATGCCAGTCAACCTTGTAATTTAAGTATCTTCCTACTGTATAAATATTTAAATATTAACGTTTAAAGCCACATTACAGCTTCAAGGCTCAAACATCTTAACAGAGTTGAGAAAAGTAAGTATTGGAAAAGTGTTAGGTACTGTCTCCGTCAAATACAATAGCTCCTGAGTTGTACGACACAATTCCTAGCAATTACATTTTTTTTCTTTTCCGCAGCCACCGAGATTAAACTGGGTGCAGATTAATCCGGAAATTATCCGCAACAATCTTCTACAAGTCGCATGTCTTTCCAAGCGCCATTTCTCACTCAATCCTGCGAGATGGCAGACCTTTATTTTAATAGCTTTTCATTTTAGGGCTAAATCTACTATAGGTACTGCTAGATTGTAATCAGAGCTATTTTAGTAAAAAAATATAGAATGTTGCCTTATAAATCAAATGAATTCTATCACTCTATCATGCCAGAACAAAATGAAGGCTACTTCTTCAAAGGGTAAGATAAATCCTGTATGTCATAATTTTCATGAAAAATAAAAAATAATAAATTAATACGTAGGTACTACGAAAAGCTTTATTTCTAATTCATTTGAATCATAAAATTATCATCGGAGGGCGATTTCCCGGACCTACTCTTCAATGCCCTTTTTAGTACCTACTAAAATAATTCGTTTGCGTAATTTGAAGAACGTAATAGACTTATTACCTATTTTTCCAAAATAATGTTGACTTTATGGAGCGCTTTTTGTCAAATGACAACAAGAAGGTCAGCTGAGCAATATATACCTATCATTATTTTGTGACAGTTTTGATGTCGTAGTAACCGTGTACCGAGTACGCAAAAAGGCCTCTCATTTGCTTAAGAAAACAATAGATGGGGTCTCGTGTAGGCGAAGCTTGAGTGAATAGCCACTTTAGTTATGCTCAGGTTATTTTAGATAAACAACGACCCATCTATTATTGTGAACTCAGCATGTTCCCAACATCATTATTACATAAACTGTTAATTGTTGTTACTGAACAACGAACAACATGAATATTAAATTGTTCAGAGTGAAAGCTTAGTTGGAAGTAATTTGCGGAATTAAACTGATAGGTATTTTTTGTATGTACGTGCCTGTTGATATTTGATTAATAGATAAACCGCAAACTGTTCAGTGTTTGGGGAAAATAGGGTTCCCGCGGGAATACAATGTGATCGGCTATTTTGTTGTGCGAAGTTATTTGTCAATGTCAGCGAACAGTAATCATTAGCTATTTAATCTTTTCTACATGTATATTGTATAGGCTTGCGTTTGACCACCTGCCGATCTATTCCGTAAAAATTTTACTGTGAAAATTTAGGTGAAGTGAGCTGTTAATCCCAGCGGAGCTATTCTGTAAAAAGGTCACCGTGATAACTTAAGTGAAGTGAGCTTAAAGTGAGTTGTCATTCCACCTGGGGGCCTAAAAAGGCCACTTTGGCAGAATCATAAAAGGATAACATTATGAATCATAATGGACAGTTAACTGTTAAGTTAATCGCATCAAATCCCATTGGTGAAGTATTTTTCAGTTATTTTTTTTTGCCTGTGTTAAAATACCAATCAATCCAATTCAAATCCAATCCCATAGTCTCTGATTATACCTACGTAGTGCAGCGAAAAAAGAAAAACAAGGACTGTCTTCGCCATATTATGATTCATAATGTTATCTTTCTATAATTCTGCCAAAGTGGCCTTTTTAGGCCGCCAGGTGGAATGACAGCTCACTTCACCTAAGTTTTCACGGTGAGTATTACAGGTATCAGGTGGAATGATACCTCAGCCTATTCTGTATTCGCTAGGAATTAACCTGGCGATGATGTGGTCGACGTTGGTACACAATTGCTTTGAAGAATCTACTCTTATAAGTTAGTCAACTTTTTACACTCGTATTTTTCAACAAATAAAGTTGCGCAACGAACTATTTCTCATTGAGGCCTGTTTTGGGCACATTAAGTTAGGCAATTAAGAAGGAAATGTCGACCTCTTTTATTTGTGTTCTCCATTGGAAAACTTTAGCTGAAGATCTTCAAGTTCCGGATGCTGAAACTTGTTTTAAATGATTACGTCTGAAACTTAACACATTATTAAAGCCTGGTATCACACTATAATATCACACTAATATTATAAAGGTGAAAGTTTGTGTGTGTGTGTTTATGTTTGTTACTTCTTCACGCTCAAACGGCTGGACCAATTTTGATAAAATTTTGTATGGAGGTAGCTGACGCCCTGGATTAACATATTGGCTACTTTTTATCCCGATATTCTCACGGGATCGACATTTACGCGGGTGAAACCGCGGGCGCAGCTAGTGTACTATAAAGAGGGTTGAAGATTATTTTGCGCCATTATTGTTTAGAAAAATGGCGATAAACCGTATACACGACAGCACTCACTTCACAGCCTAATAAATAGCAGGGATAAAATGTTCTAATTTAAATAGACATTGTTCTCAAATGATTAAGCAATAAATAGTAGGTAGGTACACAAGGACTTGAAAAGCTTGTAGGTCGCACAGAGGAGGGTCTAGCCATTTTCAAACTTCTGGACAAATAGAAGGGACAATGGAATTTTAGCAGCTGATAAGTAGGTACTATAAAAGGTGCTTATGTATTTACGAGAGTTTCTGAATATTATGAAGACTTTTGGTCAGGCATATGTACACACAGCTCCATTAAGTAGTTACCCCCCCAAAAGACATGTGCAACATGTCATGACATGACATGACATGTGTGTTCAAATCAGTGATAGGCCCAAGTTGGTTTTTGTATTTTGCAAAAACATTTTATTTTAAATAATGTATTGTTTTAGTGAATAAATAAGTTTAAGTAAGTATGTTTTTTTTATTCTGTTTTTATTATTGTTTTTTTCAATAAAACAATACTTTTATTATTGCGACGACAAGCAACAATAATAGGGTTAACATTTACGACAACTTATTCATCGTCTAAATAGACTGGAGGTTTCAAGACCGCTTACCGTGCAAGTTCAAATCCTACATAGGCACGAAATGTGCTTTTGTTCATTATATTATTTTGATATATTTTTCTATTTGGTTTTAAGTAGCAATTATTTATAAAGAATTAAAAAATCAAGAAAAATAAAATACTTTATTAATCATTTAATAATATTTATTATTGCTATTATTTAACAAAACTATGATCTTATTTTACAACAAACAGAACAACTATTTTAGTTCTCATAAAATCAGAAATCATTTAAAAAAATAATGGATAAATAGTAGTCGTTTACTCTTCGCCGTTTTAAGTGAACGTATACAAAGTTCTAACTTGAAGTAATGGATTAATTTTATATTGACAACGTAAGTAAGTATAATTAATGGATACCCTCAAATTACAACATCTTTCGATTAGACAGGGACCTAAAGATATAATGACTCAGCCGATAGTAGATAACAATTTCATCGCAATTCTAATGGGCTCGCTGGCTAGTTCGTCAAACTGCCGGTATGAGTATGCTACGTTCGGTGATGCGATGGTTCGAATCCGAGTCAACGCAATGGACTCTTTTTGAAGTATTCTTTAGATTATTCGTAAGGAATTCAATGTTGTAGCAGTGTAACATTTTAAAATTTGAGGGGTTAGCACATAGTGACGCTTTCTGTACCACTGGTCTCCTAACTATGCGAAGCTGGGTAGTCCGGCCAGTGCTCTTATGACCGCTACCAGTACCTAATTGCTATTTGTAGGGTGAGACACCCATCAATCAGTCAATTTTCATAGTAGTGATGATACAAGTTTGAGTTAAGGGTTCAATGGCAGGAGAGAACATAGATAAGATAAGGTTATCTATTGATATGTGAGAAATGTAAACATTCCTGGAGCTTTACTGTATTTTCAAATCATAATAAACGTAACATAGTCTCACTGTTTGGGAGAGGCTTAGTCTGCTTATACCAGTGTGGATCGGATGAGACCTTCATAAATTTAACTTTTTGGAATAGCAAATTTAATGTTTCATTATCAAAAAGGATGCGCCTATCTCCCGAGAGCTCGACAACTAAAGCGAAAAGTCCTTGTTTATGATTAGATGGACTGTATTAAACGGAAATTACGCTAGTTCTCCCACAACAACGCACTTTGTATACTTTGAATGTTTTCTTGCACTTCTTCAGAACCTTAACCTTTGGTTACGGCGTTGAAGAAATAAACCATCGTTATTATAGATCGTAATCCAATCCCGGCCGGAGTGACTCGATTATAGGATTTAGGGTTCAATAAGGCATCAAATTATACGAGCATGAGGGAGAGCGTTGTGCTCAGGGAACATTTCATGCCACAGCTGTTGAACGTAAAATATATTTACTGGAGAAAAAAAAATGTGCCGGTAACTTATTGTCTCAATGCAGTCTAGCCATCGAAGCTTACAGCTTAGCGAGGACTTTTCTTTTATTTTATTTATTTTACAGTTTTTGGAAAACTTACAGCTAAACACTTTTGTACGATTAAGAATAACAGAAATAAGGCCAATTACAAGTTTTCACAGATAGAAGAGCATTTACAACAACAAAAAAATATTTGAGAAGGTAGACAGTTTTTTCGTAGAAACGTATGTAAGGTAAAAAGGTAAAAATGTAAAAATGTGTTTCAAACAGAGTAAATTGTTACTAGATAACAATTTACTCTGTCCGAAACACACTTTTGCGATCTCCTTCCCGATCACGCAAGCCAATAGATTCTATCAGATTACCCGACCAAAAAAGAAATCACAAAGAGTCCTTTTTAATTTTAAAATGCTGGTATTGAAAACATCGATGTCAACGTCCCGGCAGACCGCATTATACGTATGACTCGCTCTAATTAAGTACGAATTTCGTCGGTAATTCGTTCCTACCCTAGGAGTATGCAACAGATAAGGATTGCGCAGAAAAGCAGAAGGAGCCCGCAGACCGATTTTGTTCAGCAATTCGGGAAGCTCGGTAGAACCGTTAGCGATTCTAAACAAAAACGCCAAGTCTGCAATTCTTCTACGCTCAGAAAGAGGAAGTAGATGGAATCTTTTACAGCGTAGGAGATAAGTGGGAGAATAAGTTTTAGACCGGAATTGAATATACCTCAAAAATTTTCTTTGTATACCTTCCAATCGATTGATGTAAATGTTGTAATTGGGATTCCAAACTTGAGAGGCATACTCGAGATGACTGCGAACAAAAGTACAGTAAAGAATTTTAATGGTTTTGATGCTCCTGAACTCAGACGAGACCCTCAATATAAACCCTAGAGATTTTGATGCTTTATTAATGACGTTATCAATGTGTTGATCAAATAATAATTTTGAATCAAATACAACGCCCAAGTCTTTGACTGTATTAACCCTAGCTAGGGATCTGTCTAAAAGTTTATAGTCAAATGTGATAGGTACGGGCTTCCTAGTGTAGGAGCACACGTAACACTTGGAGACGTTTAAATGGAGTTTATTAGTTTTGCAGTAGTACTGGAACCTATCTAAATCCTCCTGCAATGATAGAGCATCTGATACGGAGGATATCTTTGACATATTTTTTTTTTTATTGGTGATAAATTATTATTATTACGTTATCATCAGAGGCCCAAGGGCTCACCCTCCTTAAATTTAAATTACCTGCTTTCAAATGACATCTTTAAGATTTTCTTGGGAAATAAAGTTATGGCGTTATTTTATGGTCTCAAAGAAAACTCGCAATAGATTTTAGATTTTTTTTGTTAGCCTATTTTGTGTCCCACTGCTGGGCACAGGCCTTTAGATAATTAAAGGATTTTAGATAATTTTAAAAAATCTGAAAATATTTGTTCAGCAGATAGGTAGGTAGCTGTACGGATAGGTACCTACACGTATTCTATTTTTTCAGTAGGCGCCCACGTAACTCTTATTAGAAAATGTTGTGTTAAACTCAAAGTATAAGTAGGTACAAGACTTACCTTTTATTGGTTACACATCACTTCAAATGTTCCCTTCAGCACATTCAGAGTGAAAGCGATCGTGGAAGATAAACATTACCTAGTACTGAGTTTCAATTCAGGCATGGTTTTGAAATTACATTGTCCTACATGATGATTATACAATTAACATACGAGTCTACTTGGAGATTTGTATTATGGTGACCTAAATTCGGGAAACATCGTTTTGTCTGAATATACCAAACATACAGAGCTTGATGGAGATGGCTAGAGACATTGAGATACTAGGGCTTACCTCTTAGATGTTATACATAATAATAATAGTGAAGTTAACAAAGAGATATTGTGACCTTTTTCACTAAGATAAGTTCGGAATAGAAGTTTGCTTTTAGGGTACACAGGATAAGCGTACAGTCGTCCACCGTTATGACGATCAACTTAATGTCAACGGGTGAGCTTCAATGTATAATGGTTTTTAGGGTTCCGTACCCAAAGGGTAAAAACGGGACCCTTTTACTAAGACTTCGCTGTCTGTCCGTCCGTCCGTCTGTCTGTCACTAGGCTGTATCTCAAGAACCGCGATAACTAGACAGTTGAAATTTTCACAAATTATGTATTTCTGTTGCCGCTATAACAACATAATTATACTAAAAACAAAATAAAATAAATGTTTAAGGGGGGCTACCATACAACAAACGTGTTTTTTTCGGCGTTTTTTTACTAAGTTAAACATTGTACGTTGGTACGGAACCCTTCGTGTGCGAGTCCGACTCGCACTTGGCCAGTTTTTTATGTAGATTTTATCACAGTAATGAATATGTACAAACGGAATATCTCCAAGTTGTTTAACGTTTAGGTACTATTTACGAGAAATCAAATAAAGCACCCGTCTTGAGATTATGAAGAGGTATTTTTATTAGAGTAATGGCGGACTTATGTGAGGATTTTAGGTCGTAAAGACCACCCTCCCGACACCACATAACATAATAATTCCGCTGTTACACGCGTCATCATATTTTTACGACAGGCTTCCAATGTTCGATTAAAATTTATAGATTCAATAATATTGTGATGGGTACCTAATCTGTAAGTAAAAATAGTGTCATTACGATGCGAATACATTTAGACCCTGAACGTGAGAGCACGTATTGTAAATGACGCACCCATTTCCCCAAAAATAATATTAAATAGGTAGCTAATCATCACGTAATATATTCGTTCTTTATCGGTTGTCGGTATCTTTGACAAAACATTCTCAAAATAATGTGAATGACTGTTCATAATGGATCATAGAATCAGATCATAATATTTTATGTATGAGCTGTGAATGTCACAATAATGTGTCATGATTTCCAAACAATAATAAGATTTATCGATGTCAAACATTAAATATAAAATTTAAAGTATTTGATTCGATTAAAATTATTTTTGTATACCGTAGTCATGAAGTTTAAAAGTATCTCATTTGACAGTTACCGCCAAAAGTACTGGTTTTATTTCTAACGGAACGGAATGGAAACATGATGTTGGGAGTGTCGTCTAGTTCCTAGGGCAGTTCTCTTCGAGCCTCAGAACCAAAAGGTTGACTACAAGACGTTTAAAATTGCTATTAAATGTTAGATGTTATGCTAGTATTATTGTTACCAAGTTTGTACGTGTACACTATTAGATAAATACATAAATATTTCTACTGAGCAGACGTGTATCATTTCATCTCAGAAGAGGGATAAACCAAAAAGGTACGTGGATCATTATAAAAATAAAATTATTGCTTGTAATTAATTTTATTTAAACACGATTGCTAAACGCTCACTTTTGAAAAACTTATCAAGAGACTTATGAGAACAATTAAGTATTTATAAGGATTATTGTATTTCTTTTTCTATATAATATATTGCTATCATTTTTTTTTCGGCTGCATGACGCTGCACATCGGGTCAGGGCAACTCTCTGATGATGTGTTGTGTTGTGTAGGTTGTGTGTAATACTGTGTGTGGGTACGTGGTTAGGGCTACACTCTGACGGTATCTTACCGCACATTATTGCACATACTGACTGGACGAGTGTGGTGTTTGATCGGGGCGACTCCTCGATAGCACGGGATGTGTTCTGGTTGCCGGAATAAACTAGTGAGCGTGATTTCGGGGCACTAGTGTGGGTGTCGCACATTAGGTCAGGGCAACTCTCTGATGGTGTGCGATGACACATGTGAGCAATGTTTTGTGCGGGTACGTGGCCAGGGCCACTCTCTGGCAGTACCATAGCGCGAAGTTGTACACTGCGGCTGGACTTGTCGCGTGCTTGGTCAGAGCTACTCTCTGATAGCGCGGGATATGTTCCGGCCAAAAAGGTGCCCTGGAGTCATGCTTTTGGGGTTATTTAAATGAAGCAATGTTTACAATTTCATAATATTTCTTTATTTTTTTTTTGATATCGTTACTTATGGCTACGTTCCCATAAGCCTCTATAGAGGATGTAAATGAGCTACATTTGAACATATATACTTTATTTCATGATTATTTACAAGCAACCCGTGTAAGCATAAACAAATTGTTGGTTATGATTATTCCTGCCTTAGTTATTGTCGTGATCATTTGCATAATGGATAAGTGAACTATGGTTGTTCACTAGGTAAATGTTACTGGGCGTACTTTGTGACTTCAGTTTTGAGTGGGTATGGTTCCTACTGGTTGTTGAATGAGTCACTAAGTCGTCGGATTATGTTACTGGGCGTACTTTGTGATTTCACTGGATTCTGAGTGGGTATGGTTCCTACTGGTTATTGAATGAATCACTAGTCGTCGGATTATGTTACTGGGCGTACTTTGTGATTTCACTGGATTTTGAGTGGGTATGGTTCCTACTGGTTGTTGAGTGAGTCGCTAGTCGTCGGATAAATTATTTTTAAATGCATAGTAACTGGATAGGGCATTGCGATTGCCTATAGGTTAATTGATTGAGTTAACGAACTTGGCCAATACTTTGTTTTTGCTTGGATTTATTTACATTAATGATAATCTCAAATGGATGTGAGTTGTAGGCATTATGATAATGATAGATTTTATGATACAGTTTTATCATAGTTCATCCATACAATTTTTCAATTTTTATTTGAGTATAGCTAACTTTAAATTCTGATAATAATTTTTTGATAATAATTTACTAAAGTTTACTACATGTGTAAGGATTGTGAACGGATTACGCCCCAAGTAATGTATAATGTTTCAGAGGTGTGACGATGACGTCGGATGTCGAGCCTGGTACGCCATCTGGTACTACTCTTCCTGGTACTACCCCACCCGGCACCCCACCTGGTACACCTCCGAGACGTCGGCGTATATCGAAGATGACGAAGGCTAGGCAAAGAAGCTCGTCGTCATCTAGTTCAAGTGAAGAGGCTGTACCAAGAAAGATACGTAAGCGTGCAAACAAACTTTCTACTAGGGATTTATTAAGGTTAGTTAAGCATGTTACAAGAGACGCTCCAAAGAACTCCTGGAATAATAATAATCTTAGTAATGTAATTCCGGAATTTGATCCGTCGAATAGAAATCAAACCATCGAAAGCTGGTTGCGAAAAGTTAATGAATGTGCTGTTATTTATGGATGGGATGAGAAACAAATTGTGCACTTCTCTTTGCAAAAGTTAGCCGGCCTAGCAAAGCGATGGTTTGAAGCCTTGTCGACAGTTGTCTTCACTTGGGATGAGTGGCAGATTAAACTCAAGAAGGCTTTTCCAAGTGCAGAAAATTATGGACGTCTGTTAGAAGAGATGTTAAATCGTACCTCACGTGGTGACGAAAGTCTTCGTGAATATTTTTATGATAAATTAGGATTACTAAATAGGTGTGAAATTAGTGGTAAAAAGGCTGTTGATTGTATTGTATACGGTATAAGCGATCGTGCGATTAGGAATGGAGCGCAGGCTCAAAATAGTTTGGAACCCGAAGATTTACTTAACTTTCTTACATATCAGAAACCTCAACCGCAGCTTAATAATAAATTCCGTGAACGTACAACTCCGAAACCAAACTCTAATAATACCAGCGGCAGATCAAATGGTGCTAACTCCAATTCAATCACTTGTTACAACTGTCGTATGAAAGGTCACCCTTATTTTAAATGTACCAAGCCCATTATTACATGCAAACAATGCAATCGGATAGGGCACAATAATGACGATTGTAAATTGGAACCCTTTGTTCCTTCGAATTCTAAATCTAACCAGGGAGAAAGTATGGAAAAAAAGACTTTAAAAATTGATTCTTACAATACGGGCAATGCCAAATACTTTAAGTCCGTGATAATAAATGATAAGTCTTTCGAAGCGTATATTGACTTTGGTAGCGAGTGTACACTCTTGCGCAGGACCGATGCAGAACTACTTAATTTAGTTAAGAGCTTAGATAACGTTCCGATTGTTAAGGGTTTTGGACAGTCGTCAGTTGTGCCTATATACAAGTCGGTTGTGTTTATTAGGATCGATGACATTGAATCTGATATTGAAGTATTGGTTGTAGATGATGTTCACATGCAGACATCACTTATTATTGGTCAGAATTTTACTGAATTGCCGTTTATCACTGTTTTAAAAGATAGCTCTAAACTTATATTTTATAAAAGCCCAGGCTTAGCTCATTCTGACCATCCAAAAGGTATTTTAAAGCTATACATATATTACTAATAGAATAGAAATCTTGAAAACCAGTAGGGTCCCTGTTCATTCAAACTGCAACTTCACGGGAGACGTATTTATAGAAGGTTTTAACGCTGTAGAAACTGGTAAAGAGTTCTGTCTGTTACAAGGTGCTTATAATATTTTAAATGGTAAGGGATTCGTAGTTATATCTAATTTGTCACCCTTTGCTATTACCTTACAACCAAACGTTTTAATTGCTAGAGCCATTCCGTACAATGAACAGAAAGAATGCCAAATAAATAAAATAGCAAAAGATTCCACTACTGTAGCGCCCCTCAATAAAGATGATATTAAAACAGGACCAAGATTAAACGATGAACAATTGGATAGATTGTACTTATTGTTGCAAAATTATCGCGATTGTTTTGCTATGAACCTTAACGAGATAGGTTGCGTCGTTGATGTAGAAATGAAAATCGATTTAACAGATAATAAGCCAATTGTTTACCGTCCGTATCGATTGTCACATTATGAACGCGAACGAGTCCGAGAAACCATTGACGAATTGCTTCAAAACGATATTATTCAGGAATCGAAATCTGACTATGCTAGCCCGATTTTAATGGTCAAAAAGAAAACGGGTGAGCAGCGATTATGCGTGGACTTTCGAGCCCTGAATAATAAAACTAAAAAAGATCGTTTTCCGCTACCGATTATAGAAGACCAAATATCAAACCTCAGTGGCAATGTTTTCTTCACGACTCTGGACCTCACTTCAGGGTATTATCAAATACCCATGGCTAAAGAAAGCCAACATCTTACTGGTTTTGTTACACCCGATGGTCATTTCGAGTTCAAAAGAATGCCTTTCGGTCTAGCAAATGCCCCAGCCGTGTTCCAGAGAATGGTTAACAAAGTGCTCGGAAACAGAAGATTTGAATACGCGTTAGCTTATTTAGATGACGTATTAATTACCGCGAAAACAGTGGATGAGATGTTCCATAGACTAGAAGACGTGTTAATACTTTTTAGGCAAAATGGGTTAACTTTAAAACTGACTAAATGTCGTTTTTTTGATAGTACTGTTAGCTACCTTGGGTACGAAATCTCACCACAAGGCATTCAGCCGAGTGAAGCAAAAATTATAGCAGTTAAGGAATTTCCGAAACCACGAAATGTCCATGAGGTTCGACAATTTCTTGGGTTGACTGGTTACTTCCGAAAATTTATTAAGGGTTATGGAGAGGTCGCTCGTCCGTTAACATCTTTATTAAAAAAAGACTGTTTATGGAAATGGTCTCATACGGAAGACCAGGCATTTTCAATCTTAAAGGATAGTCTGGCCGGTCGGCCTGTCCTAGCTCTTTATGATCCCACCCTTGAAACCGAACTCCATACCGACGCTAGTGCTTTGGGTGTAGGAGGTATACTTATGCAATGGCAAAAAGACGCTAGGGTCTTAAAACCGGTCGCTTATTTTAGTCGACAGACTACACCCGAAGAAAAACACCTGCATTCCTACGAACTAGAAACACTAGCTGTTGTATGTTCCCTAAAAAAATTCCGTGTGTATCTGTTAGGCATTCATTTTAAGGTTTATACCGATTGTGCTGCTCTTCGCACTACACTAACCAAAAGGGATCTCGTTCCGCGAATAGCGAGGTGGTGGCTACAAATAAGCGAGTTCACGTTTGATATTGAATATCGACCTGGTGTTCAGATGTCACACGTCGATGCGTTAAGTAGGAATACCAGGTTATCTGCGGAACCAGATGATAGCCCCTCTGTTGGCGTATATACAATAGGTAAAGAGAACTGGCTTTTATCATTACAATTAGCAGACCCCGAAATATCTCGTATATTTAAGATCCTTAAGCCCGAAAATGATCAGGAATGTAGAGAAATTCGCAAAAACTATGTTGTAAAAGACCATACCGTGTATAAAAGGGTAGACGATAGGTTATGTCTGGTTGTACCGCGAAGTGCTCGATGGCAAATATGCCGAGCCAACCACGATGAAATCGGTCATCTGGGGTACGCAAAAACCCTAGAGAGAATACAACATTTATACTGGTTCCCTAAACTAAGAAAATTTATTAAGAAATACGTTGCGGCATGTTTAGACTGCGCTTATAATAAAGATAACGCGTCAAAACAAAAGTCGGGATATCTGTATCCAATAGAAAAAGTACAAATACCGTTCCATACGATTCATATGGATCACCTTGGGCCTTTTGTTAGGAGTAAAGACGGTAATACTCACATTTTAACGGTAGTAGACGCTTTCACAAAGTATGTCTTCGTAAGAGCGGTTAAAGATGTGAAAACAAAAACTACGGTTAAGGTTTTAGAGAAAATATTTTATGACTTCGGTGTTCCGGCTAGGATTGTGTCTGACCGCGGCACGAGTTTTACGTCAACAGCCTTTCAAACCTTTTGTCATACACATGGTATTAAGCACATTTTGAACGCAGTAGCTTGTCCCAGAGCTAATGGCCAGGCAGAGAGATTTAATCAAACCATCTTAAATTCATTATCATCTCAAAACTTTTCAAGCCATGAACGTGACTGGGACAAGTGTCTGGGAAAAAATCAGTGGGGCATTAACAACACTGTTAATGCCTCAACACAGAAAACTGCAACAGAAGCTATGTTTGGAATACAATTGCGCGATGTCTTGTCGAATAAGCTTAACGCTGAAAATAATTCAAGTAGTACTTTAGAGTTACAACAAATCAGAGAACAAGTTAGTAATAATATGAAAAAAGACCAAGAAAAACAAAAAAATAGACATGACGCAAGTCGAATCCCCGCAACTAAGTATGAGATCGGTGATTTGGTTAAAATTTCTCGAAATAATTTTGATAATGATAAGAAAAGTACAAAGCTTCTGTCGAAATTTGTGGGTCCTTACAAAGTCACTGAAGTTCTTGGCAATGACCGCTATCGAATAACAGATGTCCCTGGTTTTGCTAAGAAGGGTAAACCTTACAAAACTGTTATTGCTGCTGATAGAATCCGACCGTGGATACACATAAAAGCTTTGGAGCTACATAGCTCCGATGAAAGTAGCTCTGATAATAATAACTGAACAAAGCTAAACCAAAATACTCTAAAAAAGAAACTAGTTTTATTATAAAATATTACCTTGATTATTATAGTAAAATGTTTTGTTATGTTTGGTATATTATAAGGCAGTGTAATGTTTTGTTGTTGTAGTGATTTAGTAAAATATTTTGTATAGTATTATTATTAAGGCAGTGTAATGTTTTGTTGTTGTAATTATCTAGTAAAATGTTTTTCATATTTTGTATAATATTATTATAAAGTAGTGTAATGATGGTATAGTTAAAATGTATTGTAATAATTTGTATATCTTTAAGAGGAAGTTAACGCATTATGTTTTTTTTTTTTTTTACAAGCTTGAATGTCATGATTTCAATTGATTATGTAAGATTATTGTGAGTGTGCCAGGAGGCAACACAGTGTCGGATGGCCGAATGTCATGATTTCCAAACAATAATAAGATTTATCGATGTCAAACATTAAATATAAAATTTAAAGTATTTGATTCGATTAAAATTATTTTTGTATACCGTAGTCATGAAGTTTAAAAGTATCTCATTTGACAGTTACCGCCAAAAGTACTGGTTTTATTTCTAACGGAACGGAATGGAAACATGATGTTGGGAGTGTCGTCTAGTTCCTAGGGCAGTTCTCTTCGAGCCTCAGAACCAAAAGGTTGACTACAAGACGTTTAAAATTGCTATTAAATGTTAGATGTTATGCTAGTATTATTGTTACCAAGTTTGTACGTGTACACTATTAGATAAATACATAAATATTTCTACTGAGCAGACGTGTATCATTTCAAATGAGGTAATAAGATTAGGAACATGCTGGATAGACAGATAGGAGCATACTACGGGCAAGGTGCCAGATGTGTATCCGAGCTTACCTACACTGATTACTTAGCTTACATGTGATTGTGATTACTGACATTTTGTACATCACTTCTATTAGGTACCTCAGGATCGTGGAATGGGTACAATAAGTGTAATGTATCAGCATTAATCTATCTCCTACCGCCTTCAGTGGTATCCCAGGCTTAGTTACCAGAGCCCATTTTGTAGAACTTAGGTACAGTCACCAAAGGAGATAAGTAACCAGGGTCGTCGGATATAGTTGAAGCTTACTAAGAAACTGATTGATGTTTTCGAATGAAATTTAATTTGATAAATGAACTGTTGGTTTTCTATTAAATAAATTTAATTTTATTCACATGTGGTTCCAGGCAGAGCGGGTGGGCTAGAATAATAGTCACTGTATTCTACAGTCTACTTCACCCAAGTCGTAGCTTTTATTAGGTGCGTTTCATTTAATTTTAGTGCTTTTTGTAGGATGACATTTCTAGAAAAATAAGGTATTTTTTTGTAAAAGACGTAAAATTTAATTGTTTGAGGAATAAACCCGGTAAAAGCGAGGATGAAGACGACAATGGAGGAATTATTTATGAGTTGAATTTGACGGGAAATATGTTTCCATTTAGTAACATCTCTGTTTTTCATATAAAAAAGAAACATTATATTCTAACATCATGTTCTTTGCATCGTTATTTAAGAGGATAGGCTTATTAAATCATTGGCACTGAAAGTAAGTGTTTGTTTTGGTAACAACAAGAGCAAACAATTTACAAGAACAGATGTTGACGGTGTCACTACCTACTATAAATTTCCTAGAAAATGTACATGAATTTTGCGGTGATATTTTGGAACAAAGGGAATTTGTAAAGGGTGACAAGCGAGATTAGATTTTTAATGAGAAACTATTACTCTTGCTCCATTGCTTTGCACACAACATTAATTTTCGACTTCGTCAAATGATGTGTCATCAAAGATTTAAAAACAAAATTATGCGCTCATTAGTTTCAATATTGTCCTTTAGGTACTCCGTAGTTATGGCTGCCTGACGCTTGCTATAATTCGTGGACCTAATTTCTTGACGCTCTGAAATAAATTAATTGTTCGTCGCGCTAAGTTGGTTTGAAGGCTAGTCTTTGAACCAGAGCAATGCGTTTTGGCATGTAATTATTCTATTAATAGGCATAATTATAATGCAGTCAGACATCATGACTTTACCAGTACATCTGAATATTTTTAAATAAATAATTGTTTTTTTATTCACCGTGCAACATGCAATATGAATCACGGGAAAGTCTGTATCATGCATACCTATGCATCGTTTGACATTTGATAACCGAACATGTAAACGGAGCGGATTGATGTCAAGGATCATATTTTTTCAATCATTCAAATCCTTCACAAATTCAAAGGTTTCTTTTGAGGGTGTAGGTATGTTTTTAAAAGGTTTCCCGATTCAAGGGTGACTTGTAGGGGATGCAAAGTACTAAAAGTCAGCTAATCAAATCGGGAGCCTTCGCGAAGTCTTTCAGTCGAGTCACGTCCGCTGTTGTCAGCCGCCGTCCGTCAACGGCAGTAAATTATTATTATGACTTCACATAATTTGACTATCCAGAGGATTTATTATCCGTATCACAATTTGTACCGTATTTAGGCCGGAAGAGTTTAATCACTTGTAGGAAAACACTTAACTTTCTGCTATTTCGTTTTGGATTATCTTTCATCCGTCGAGATAACGCAGATTGCTCGTTTCCGTTTTGCCGAAAACTTAATTTAAATGTTTTTAAATGGGAAAAAATACTGTGTCCTGTTTATATATAGGTATATGCACGAAGAAGCCTCTTCGGGTAGCGCAGTTTGTTCCGCCGGTTACTCAATTGAAGTTGGTTCAATTGAGTAACCGGCGCGCGGAACAAACTGCGCTCGGCGCATCCTGGACAGACACACCCAAAGCCTTATTTGACGGGCCAATTCGTATGCTTAAATATGATTTTTTGACGAAAGGTTTAATATTTGTTATTACTTATTAATAATAAATAAATAAATAATCCTAAATCCTATATAAAACAGTTCCACTGATACCTACTGACACTGCGATCCAGTTTCGTCTAGGACGCGTACCTATGTGTGTTACAGAGAGACTGTTATGAAATAACATCTAAAAATAGAACATTGTTCAGTGTTCGCACATTTTTCTTTACATTCAATGCGAGTCAGCTATTCGCATACGGGGCAGTAAGTTATCCTAATTGTCAATACACGTTGCAGAAATATCTACGTTCAGTGGATTCAGAGCTAAAGGAAGGGGGAACAGTCAATAAATTGTTATCGGATTCCTACCAAAGTTCGATGAGTCATATAACATTTCGTATGATATTTGAATAACAAGGTACGAAAAAGTGTCACTTACCAGCCGTTTGTTGATTTGTGTTGTGGTATCTACTTCATACTTTCGTTTCTTTTTCTATCGAGCTACTTTGTTATTATGAAATATTATAACAGCAACGAGAGTATAACAAGAAATGGTAATTTTATTTAAACAAGAAATCATAACTATAAACTAATAATTAAGTTCTGGCGGTCGATTCTGTAAAAATCTCACCGTGAAAACTTAGGTGAAATGAGTTGGTTTTTGCTAGGAATTGACACTATTGACAGCTCACTCCACGCTCACTTCACCTAAGTTTTCACGGTGAGATTTTTACAGAATTATAGCACCGCAGTAAGCTTCTTTTGTTTCGAGTTTAGGTATTTGTAAGCAGCCAGTTTTTATTTACCTGGATTGTGACGTCACGTGTCCATAAAAATACCACTATTAGGTCCGTTTATAAAATTGCTTTTGAAATTGTTCGAGTTGGTATGGGAGTGACTGAATAAGCTCTAGGTACACCTTTTTCCTAGAATGTCGAAAAGGTTCTAAATCAGTAAAAGGAAGTTAACAACAGAAGGGTTAAGCAGCTTTTGAATGAGGGTCAAGTCCATCAATGTGAAGAGGAACACATTTATTTTACGATGGCACTTCTATCCGCGAACTTAATAGGATTGAATGATGGAAAAATAGGTTTATTGGATTTTCCTTAGCAATGATTTTTGTTCCTATTAATGTATGATGAAACTCACTTCAAAATAATAATAATATAATAATAGTATTTTATTTCTCTCAAAAAGGTAAAATTTTGATTGATAGCATGTGCAAGCAAATGTAACTTACATTTGAAAGTTTATCCTTTGTGAGAGCTGGAGTCTATATTGGGTTCAGGCCCTGGGGGCCTAAAAAGGCCATTTTGGAGAATCATAAAAGGATAACATTATGAATTATTAATATGGCGAAGACAGTCCGTGTTTTTCTTTTTTTCGCTGCACTACGGAGCGGAGATTGGGATTGGATTTGGATTGGTATTTTAGCACAGACAAAAAAAAAATAACTGAAAAATGCTTCACCAATGGGATTTGATACGATTAACTTAACAGTTAACTGTCCATTATGTTATCGCTTTATGATTCTGCCAAATTGGCCTTTTTAGGCCCCCTGTATGACAAATCTCCAGGCTCACACCCTTAAAATTACAATATTTAATTGCACTTACGTACTACAACATTATAAAACCTCCAAGTAGGTACTGATAAAGGAAAACTATTCAGGTAGCAAACGTGAAATCTCATTACAGGGCCTATAAGTACTATCCTTCCGCCTTTATCTACCTGTGGCATCTATCGTTCAGATGTACCTAAACCGTAAGGGCGGTAGTGTTTGTGCCCAAGCACAGATCGAATAATATCGACGGTTGAAAGGCTAATTGGTCTAAGCGACATTTTTTTTGCAATCTTGAGTTATATACATATTCGGAATCAGTAAATTTTGCTGATTCCGAATATGTATATAACTAATATTGCAAAAAAAATGTCGCTTAGACCAATTAGCCTTTCAACCGTCGATATGAATAGTTATCAGGAACATTTTAGGTACAGACACCAGCAAATCAAGCTACCCGAAACTGTCAAATTTTCTCTATCAACTTTGAATCTTATATTTTAGCAATAAAGTTGAAAATCTATTAAAGAAATTTGACAGATTGTAGTAGCTTGATGAGCTGGCGTCTGTACATACTTGTCGGCTTTGCACGATGTTGTTTCATACGAACAATTTAATCGGAACGTGAACGCTTATAGGCTTACAATATGGCTGCTAAAATACTACCACGTGACGATATCTACTTGCAGAATAGTCTTAGGTAAAGTCACGAAGTGTGACGTGCGTATACATATAATATAATATCTTGTTTCGCGATAAATTGGTATTCAATAGTTTCGAGTAGGTCCTTACACGTTCTTTGTATTGTTTAAAGTTATATATGTCAGAAGTGTTGAAGTCTTTGAGACATTTGGGAATAATATAAATAACCCGTCAGGCCGACATTCAATCCCGAAAATTCTTGTCTTGCAGAGCATGATATCGATGTATTTCAACGACTTGACAGCCGATCCACTGAGCTACGATACGACGAATACAATTATAATATACGACACGACGAAGGAATTATGTTATTTTTCAACACACTTGCTCGTAAAGTGGCTCTTATTGAACCGATTTTAGGTCCATAATGGAGTGTATTACGAACGCGTGCTTTTTCTTTACTTTAATCCACATGTTCTGTAATACCACAGATAACTATTTACTAGTCGGAGACGCGCGCTTTTTTAATCTCATCAAACCCTGCGTTCCGAATTGGGAAATAATCGATGTGTTCCGAATTGGGAAATAACCGAATTAGCGTGAGCGCGATAACGATAACGATGTCCCGTGAATCGTCATAGATTACGTCATGACATTCGCCATCTTGCGATAATGCCGACCATGCCCTAGAATAATATCACCGTGAGCGCTGTCAAAAATGACAGTGTGTGTATGAGGTTGTGTCAGTGTGTGTTTTGTTTTGAGTTGCATCATCTTTAAATTAAACTAACGTGGCATTTTTGAAATTGTGCTTCTGGCTGACAGTCGCCACCTAACCAAAGAAGAAGAACTGAAGAAGAAATGTGGTGTTTATACAAAGAAATACTGTAATAATATCTTTTTTACATTGTGTAAGCACTGTCATGTGAGCGCGTTCACGAGTGTTCCGAATTGTTGCCAGCTCTCAGCAGTCATAATAGTAATATCTAAATCGGAACGCATGTGAGATGATGCATGGACGTAATATTACGTCCATGGAGATGATGTGAGCGCTGTGATGTGAGCGATTATAGCTAATTCGGAAAGCGCCCAAAGAGACTTCATGCCAAAAGAAAAAATCCGCGGGCTATATATATATTTTTTTTTTAATAGTCTGTATTGTCCTTGATCGCAAAATGAACTCGCAGGGGACCACAGACAATTTAAGGTGAATGCGCAGTGGTAGACCGCGAAATTCTTAGGTTTTTTGCAATTTTCAGTTTTGTGTTTATTATATTTTTTCTATAGGCTGTTTAGCGGTTTTGTCTGTGCCATAGATTAATATATTTAAAATGAGTCAATGTTGCGCGCGCATCGCTAGTGCTGGCTAGCACGGCGCGCGGGAAAACAAAACCAGCGCGCCATTTTCCATACAAGTTAATATTTAACAATAGGCACAAGTCTGTTTTTTTTTCCTCGCAAGTGTGTTGAAAAACGTCGTATGAAACGCGTGTGCATTAATCAATATACACTCGGCTTTCTTATCGCTCTCGCCTGCGGCTCGCGCGATAATATCGCCTCGTGCATAATGATCAACATAGCACACATGTATCATAATGTACTATTAAACCATAATTTATTCATACAAAGATGTTAAAGAAAGAGTGCCTGTTTCGGCAAGGTATTCACTCATCATTAATTTCTGAAAGGTTTCTAAAACGATTACTAATTAATCCATACTCATGTCCTGAAGAGCGAGCAATGAGCAGAATACAGAAAATATAAGAAAAGCCATAGGTACCACCGCATACCTATAAAAGTACCTATAACTTGGTAGTCAAAACATCAATCGCAGTGGGTCTTTATCCTGTTGATCTGTGGGAATCAATATTCCAGTGATTGTTATGCCGTAAAACTTTACGACCCCATTTGGATTTCTTGCTTACTACATTCTTTTGTATCCCTGACTGTATTGTTACTTATACAAAATAATTCAGCATCAAAACATTCTCTACTATAGTCTTACTTTTTATAGTACGCACGTCATTATTCTATGATTTAAAAATAAAACTGTTACTTGAACATTAGATAACAGTAACATCACGCCTGTAATCCCCGAAGAGTTAGGCAGAGGAGATTAAGTACTACTTATTAAAAAAAACCGGTCAAGTGCGAGTAGGACTTGCCCACCGAGGGCTCCGTACAAAGTAGGTAAGTATGTAAATAGTTTTTTTTTTGTAATGTAACTACAAATTTACGGTTTTGGGATTTTTTCCTTTACTTGTGCTACATAACGGTGCTTTTTGCCAAATTTCATGATTCTAGGTTAACGGAAGTATTGGTTTTCGTTTCGGAACATAAACGTCCGTAACATGAAATTTGATTTTTTTAATGCTTCATGGCAAACTTCAAGGGATTGCAGCCCTGAGTATTTGATATTAATTTCAATTTGATAACTCCACGCGTTCCTCAGAAAAAGGGTCTTGACTGACGGACAGACAGACGGACAACGAAGTGATCTTATAAGGGTTCCGTTTCTCCTTTTGAGGTACGGAACTCTAAAAATATGGGTACTATTTCATTTCAGCATTCCGTCAGTTGCTGGAAAATTTAAATGTCAACAGAATACACTACAGTCAAAACATGCCGCATGCATGTCGTTTTTTTGTATGCGTCATGTTTACCGCAAATAAACGTGTTTTCTTTCTTTTTCTTTCTAAAACACTCTCGTTCATTCCTGAAAATTATAAATTACTTATGTTACACTTCCGTATAACTACGCTATGTATACTACTTACTATCTTATAGGTAGGCACTTATGCCACTATTTCGGCGACAGATAAACGAGTTTAACCGACTTCCTGATCCCTTTCAGAAGTTTATCAAGTTGAATATAAATACCAACCATCTGCCACAACTTTAACCCCATTAGTTAAATCACATCACACTAAAAAACTGCACTAATATTATAAAGGCGAAAGTTTGTGAGTGTGTGTGTGTTTATATGCTTGTTACTTCTTCACGCTGAAATGGCTGAACTTATTTTGATAAAATTTTGTATGAAGGTAGCTGACACCCTGGATTAACATATAGGCTACTTTTTATCCCGATATTCCCACGGGATCGAAACTTATGCGGGTGAAATCGCGGGGCGCAGCTAGTTTGGTATAAACCTATTTCCAACGCCAACATACGATAAAGTACCTTATCCCGACGTTATAAATCAACGTGTCGCTTAGTGTTTGTATTTTTTAGCTTGTGTATTTTGAATTTAAAATAAACTTGAAAGCTAATCCTGCTGCTGTTAAGGTTCACCCCTATTAAGGGATTAAAGCACTGTGTGGGGCAAAATTAAACTCTAATGTACGGCGTCAAAGCATGACGTTGGCTAATTTATATACCTACCTACATTATTATTAATTATCGCACCACATGTAAGCGAATTTTAAACCTTATTTGCACATGTTGGAACTGGCCGATGATTGACGAGGCTCTGCCAATCGACATGACAGATGGTTGCCAGATTTAAATGATTCCCAGGCCTGTGAAGAGCAGCCAAGTTATCGATATGAAAGGCATCTGCGGTCAATATTCTCATGCCCATGAAACATACCAACTTTACCGGAGTTACGTATGTTTAGCCATGCCGTGCACGTTACCCCAGTAGGAAAGTAGCTCCTAGAGTAATTAATGTGTAATCTGCTGTAAATGTGCGCCAAATAAAAAAATTGTGTGCTTTGTTGTTTTCGAAAAAAAAAAAACGGAAAAGCGATTCCTGCTAGGGTAACGTTTTTCCAGCACGACAATTCTAAACGAATGATCGGAGAGAGAAATATTGTGCAACTTATATTTGTGCAAAAATGTGCGCTGCTGCCTTTATAAATGTTTCAGCCTGATAGTTAGAATGCAACATTTATTTGGACTATATTATTACAAGGATTGATGTTATATTATGTGAACTGGTTAAATGTGGGTGTACTATTTCACCCATATTTCACCAGTTATGTTTAAGTCCCATCTAATAGGGAGCAAGCCTATTGCCATCAACCGGGCACAAATCCAGCCTCCCGAGCTGCTACTGAGAAATGCTTGATGGATAAAGTCAATAACACATTGCGCGACCTGGCAATCCGACAACAACCACAATCACCAACGAGGCATTGGACTTTAATACTTACCTACAACAAAATATCACTATAACTACTCACACGTAATTCCGAGTGGTGGATCAAAATATTGACTGCTGTTCGAAGGAGATAAGACAAGAAGGAAATTAAGATGAACGACCAACTTCCAAGTTCAATCAGGACAACTTATGTATTATGGAGTAGACCGGGTCATTTTAAGTGGTTTAACGCTCCTGCCTCCTGCCTACAGATTGGGCCTTGTTTTAGAGAACTAGCTAAGTAACTACTGTAGCACCTCACCTATAGCAGTGTTCGTTATCTCAAATAATTTACATTACATCGCCTCTTAATCAGTTATCTACTTTAATTAAAATTATTCTAAGTAGATTTTTGAGTGACCATTTGTAACAAAAAGGTCGTGAAGTTTTTGTTCGCAATGGAATTTGAACTTTGTTAAGTATGACATTCAATTTGTTGTTGCATAACTTGAAAATTATCGCATATTCTTTATTTCAAAAACAAATGTACATTTAAGTACATGTATTCATAGGTCATGATTCCCATCAGTCTTACAAATTAATTTTGCCTAGTAAATAATATAAATAATCTTCTTCAAACTCCGGAGGTTTATAAAACTTTAAGGGTGAAAAATGAAGAGGAAAATTAATTTAACCGGGACTTGACTAACGTAGGAGAGGAGAGTGGTTGAGGCACCGCGTCGGTCATTTATAGCTGTCCAAAGGCTCAGAGGTCGGAGGGCACTCCCTTGTGTGAAACATTTCAAAATAGCATGTTTTTATTAAATCATCTGCGATAAATCAACGTCACCGTTGAGGTCAGCTCTTCGGCATGATGACCTTCAGTTGTCATTGAATTAAAACACCGCGTAACTTCAGCGAGAAGTTAAATTCCGTGATAAATGAATCTGTGTTCAATTTTGAATTTCGGTTAACGCGCGAGTAATTAACATACATTAGTTATAAAAGTTAGAATTTGTTAAGTTTTCGATCAGTTATTTCAAACGCACCGACAGAGGTCTACATAGATTTAGTAATTCAATAAAATATTACTAGGGATTCTCCAATTGTAATATAAGTTTAAATGTTTTCAATGAAAGAGAAAGAGAAACATTTAATTAATGAATTCTTTATTTCAGAATGTGGAGTTTCAGCAAGAAAACGTAACTTTATTTGAACTTCCTGAGACATTACAGTGAAGTAGAAAAGATCAATTACAAATAAAGCTTTTGCCAAACATTACTTTATAATGGATTCTCTAAGAAAATGTAAATAAATGATGTGGAGGTTCATGTTCTGTACTAGCAGCTCAAGTTGGTTCTAAAGAGACCCGTGGAAAAATGCAATTTGTAGTCCCATCAAAATCGATAATAATAATAAGGATCGATATAATGAGGAATTATAATATTGATAATAATTTAGAACATCGGATCCACTAAGCTGTTATTAGGTACCTAAGTAGTATCTACACAAAGTTTGGAGGTCTCTAGACTACAAATTATAACTGGAGTTTATAACTTTATTAAATGAATAGGCGGTTACATTAGCAATAACTGGATCATATTCATAATGAACGACGGCTTGTATCTTTCTCACAAAACATGTTTACTTTACCCGGGTTGCGGTAATTGTCACGCGACATGAGGAAATTCAATTACGTCCCATGTTATTCTTGTTTCTGAACATAATTAATGTCATGACACTTTATTTTAGGGTCACACAGTTTTCAAAGCATTTAACTTAACAGGATTTCGTGTTTTGGGTTTTGTTAGCCGCTTTGTCTCTTGCTTGACATTAAGATCTAAACTGGCACATCTATACAATTTTACGACTTCTTCGTCAGTTGCCTGATAGTGTGGTAAACTTTGTATTTTTTCCAATTTTAAAGAGTTTAAAACCTTAATAATTGAAGACTTCAACTGAGCAAATATAGAGCGCTTTGATTTTTCTCTTATATATCTCTCATGTGGCCATTGACGGAGAGCTAGAACTGCATCGCGATGTTGTTTGCAAATTTTCAATTTCAGTGGTTTGGTTTGCGCATCTTTTGCCATGTCCTTTAATGCGGCATCAGTGCTGCAATCTAAACGCTGTGCAGGCTGGATACTCGTAGACTTATGTCGTTTCTCGAGTATAGCTGAGCTCCGAGACTGGACTCCTACTTGACGACATCTGCCCAATCCAGTTCCAGTTTGAACTGATATCGAACGAGATTCTGGTCGCTTGCCTCTCCCTATGCTGTAAGAACTGTAAGTAGAGCATGCAGCATCAGATACTTGGATAGATTTGACATTGACGCGAGCAGTGGTTAATGTTGTTGGAACCCTTGTGGCTTCTTCAGAATCGCGTGATCCGCTAAATATGCGCAGTCGTAGTTCATGAAATAGAGCCGTAGAAGGGTCATTAACTAGGTTACCTAAATTACAAAGAAACTGCGACATGTAGCTTTTGGCATTCGTTACACTACTCACAGAGCATGACACTACTTAAAAATAATAATAATTCATGAATATTTGACAATTTAACATTTATCTATGCGGTTATGTTTCCATAGAGAGCTATATCTGAATAGAGGTCTTACATATTAGGTTTTATTTATATACCTAGTACATACTAATTCCATGAGCATATACTGTACAAACTATTTTAGAGAGGGTTTTTTGTAAGTATAAAGATTTGTATGTAGGTTTTAGTGTTTTATGGCTTAAATACATGTAACGTCGGGGAAATTATTTGTTTAGCAAATTGAATACCAACTTATAATGTCCGTGTATTCAAATCAGAACTTTGAAAGTGGTATGAAATGGCTTTATCACGGCAAATTGACTTAGTTTGCTTAACAATTGATTTACCTGACTGTACCTACCTAACTAAGTTTAATCTGTTTAATAAGGCAGAACATAAACTTACTTTAACTGTAATGTTGTATAGATGAATTTTCAGATTTAAATATTGAAGATAAGCAGTCTTTATGAAATTCCACTGGAACGCAGGTTTTGATTCATCCAAGTGGCGAGGAAAATATTGGAATTATTGCTGTCCACTGATTTGGAATACTCAATTTATTACTTCATAGCTCTCTACTTAAAATAAGTATAAAGGTATATTTTGAGAAAGACTTTCCTTATTCATGTTTTTCCTTTTTTATACGTAATTGAGTCAATTGGATGTAAGGTAAGTTCGAAGATAATGTGGGTAGAACAGTCTGGAGATTGTGCAAATTTGTGCCCGGTAATGGGCAATAGGTTTGTTCCTTTCAGGAAAAAATGGCGCTCTAGTATTTTGTTTGTGTGAAACGAAATTATGAGCAGCACTATAACCTCCTAAATACCATAAAAGATCCAGTAAAAACAACAAGTTTACAAGCTAGGCTACTTACAGATGAGCGGCATCTTGCCGGCGACTGAGATGACTGCAGTCAATAGTGTCGCTTGAAGTTTATTCGACGGCAGTTGCGTACTGTTAGGATGGCGCTCCGTGGGTCCTTTTTTTAATTGAAACAACACTTTGGTTTGCTACCACTGAATTAATTTAATAAAAAAACTGTACACGAAATATTACAATATTGGACAAAATTTGTAAGTTGACTGCATTGCTTGCATAGCGAGCAGTTTTATATAGTACATGAATTTTCAAATCAGCAATTTTGGAATAGTGATGGAAATTATTTATAACATCTCCCCCCTTAAGACGGAGCTTAATAAATTAAGCGAAGGATAAAATGTAAGAATTAAATAGCTCCAAACGAAAAGGAAAGAGAACAGAAAATAATTTCATTATTATAAGGTAAACTATAAATAAATTACAAAATAATTAAATTTCACAAATAGGTAAGTACAAAACAAAAACACATACAAATAGGTTACAAAAACAAAGGTAATTAAATCTAAGGAAGTCCCAAAATGAAAATCAATAACAGTATTGAATGTTTTTTTTTTTATTATTTAAAAATTACTTAAGTTTCGGCTAGATGAGGCTCTGTCGAAACTTCTAAAAGCGACTCTATTTTTATTTTTATTAAGTTCCATTTCAGGAAGACTTCTTATCGACTTCTTGTCGCATTCCACAGATTCAGTTTGGATATCTGTTAGCTCAACTGAGGTTACTTTTCTGTTTTTTTTTTTCAAAACATGGATTTCTTATGTAAATGAATGCAACAAGATGTATATTAATCAGTGGGAAAACATTTGAAATAAACTTTGTATACATTAAAAGAAGAAATAACAGCAATTAGGTACAATAATAGTATTAAGTGTAGAATAATAATGTCCATATTTGACAATGTGAGACTGATTTTCAGCTTCATGAAGATATATGGAATTTCAGCAGGATTCGGATATCGTATTTGGTTTTTATAAATATGAATTTTAATATTAGTGCCGTGGAAAATGTACGATATCATGTCATATACTTTCACGTAAACTAATTTAGTAAAAGGTTCTGGAAAATCTGAAATAGATAATTCTTCAATTTCTTTTTTTGTAATAATTTGATCTCTTAATTTTAGTAATAAATTGTAAATTGTTTTGTAGGATGTTTCGTCATAATGATGAACTTTAGTAAATAAGAAATATAATATTTTATTGTTTGCATCGACCGACTGTACGGTTTCAAGTTCGCGCTTAGCTGATTGCAACTCAGCGGAATTTTGTATCATTGACAACAGCTGTTCGCAGTGCGGCATAGTGTTGTCGAAGTCAAGTGAAACGGGACACGCAATTAATTCTTTTTTCGATAAATGTAAACTTTGACTGTGTTCTTCAATCTTTGTATCATTAGAGATGGCTTTAGTAGTTTGTTTTTTTAGATATTCTTCATAAGTACTTTTATTTAGGTTAGAATGAACGATTGAATTTACTGGATAACGAGATAAGGCATCTGCATTTGAATTTATTCGACCAGGCTTGTAAACAATCTCGTAGTCGTATTCTTCTAATTTTAGTCGCCATCTTATTAAACATCCACCTGGATCTTTCGCATTAAATAAACATGTTAAAGGTCGATGATCTGTTACGATTTTAAACTTATAACCGTAGAGATAGGGCCGGAATGTGTTAACAGCGAAAATAATAGCAAGGAGCTCTTTCTCAGTTGTTGAATAGTTCCCTTCTTGTTTATTTAAAGTCCGAGATGCATATGAAATGGGCTTGTCTTTGCCAATCTCGCCTTGACATAGAACTGCTCTGACGGCATAATTGGAAGAATCCGTCGTAACTCTATAGGGCTGAGAAAAATCTGGATACTGCAACAAGGGAGCTGAGATGAGTTTTTGTTTAAGCGTGTTCAAAACTTGTTCTTGTTCATGGGACCAGTGGAATTTAACATCTTTTTTTAATAAAGATGTCAGAGGCTTCGTTATGTGGGAGAAATTTTCAATGAAACGACGATAATAACCTTTTTCTGACCGCGGGGGTATGATATACAATGGCTTACTACAACAAATGGGTATTTCATAACCCTCTAAACTAAGGGTGCTGGTTGAATATTGAATATCTATTTTAAAATGTTGTATAAAATCGCTACCAATAATACCATCGTAGTGTAAATTGATCGTATCGTCAATCGCATGAAACAAATAGTCAAAAATTATTTTACTTTTTGACGAGACACTATAATCAAAACAGATTTTAATAGAACCTAAAGATTTGCAATAGGAATCGTTATCACTTAGGCCTTTAAGTTGTATAATTTCAGGGCCAAGCACTGGTTTATTATGTAAACTGGAATGTTTGACAATAGAAGTTGTAGAACCAGTGTCGATCAAAAAGCACAAGGGCTTATCATTATAGTTTGTTTTTAAGTATACGTGAGGTAAAGAAACTCTGTTATTAATGTAGTTAATGTTAAATGTTTCCTCACGCAAACAATCCCTAGAAGAAAGATTCGATTTTTCGAGAGATGAGGGACTGACTTTAAAATTTAAATCTGAATTAGGACATTTGGAAGTCTCTGTATGTGCACTAACCTGTGTTTGATAAAATTTAGGAACACAGTTTGAAGGACTTGTAGTACCTTTAGTAGCACTAACCTGTGTTGGAAAAAATGTAGGAACACAGTTTGAGGGACTCTTAGTACTTTTATTTGCGCTAACCTGTGTTGAAGACAATGTAGGAACACAGTTTGAAGGACATATAGTACCTTTATTTGCGCTAACCTGTGTTGAAGCAAATTTAGGGACACAGGATTGAATAAAAATGTTTTGCGTGTCATTTAAATTGTTAACATTAGGTTTCGGCAGACACGGAACCGAAACCTTATTTAGTTTAAACTATCATTTTCATTAGAAGTGTCAACATGATGCACATTAGAGCGATTATTGCTCGACACGGTATTCGAACTCGGTGCAGTTGCACTTAATAGTGTTGAGTTACTTGGTTCGGTTCGCGAATTGTTATTGTTTTTTGCTTTCAGCTTACGACATTCGCTTATCAAATGACCACGTTTTTTACAATAAGCACAAAATTTATTTGGATCAAAATTTGAGTTAGAGTATTGATTATTGTTAAAATTATTTTGTTCATTATTATTATTTATGCTTACATGATGCGCATTAGGAGAAAAGTGCTTATTTTTATTTTTATAACACTCTGACGCGATATGGCCGTTCTTATTACATGTTGTGCATTGTTTATTAAATCGAGT
This sequence comes from Oligia fasciuncula, assembly GCA_963082905.1. Taxonomy (NCBI): domain Eukaryota; kingdom Metazoa; phylum Arthropoda; class Insecta; order Lepidoptera; family Noctuidae; genus Oligia; species Oligia fasciuncula. Next base: position 10,213,902 of record OY720393.1, on the reverse strand, counting down.
TGAAAGTTTTGATAAGTTAAATAATTTCTCTTCTTCAATGGCATTTGTAATTGCATCTGATAACGTCTTAGGGTTTCTACACCGCACAATATTGGAAAAATTAGAGTTCAACCCTAAAATAAAAGTATTAAGAGCCAAATCTTCCATTGCGGCAATACGACCTACAAGTTCTTTATCGTTTTCGCAGCTATAATGGATGTCAGCTTGTAGTCGTGTTAAACATGATTCAATGCGTATAGAAAATTGCATCACGTCTTCGGAAGGCAACTGTTTGCATTGTTGTAAATCGACTAATAAGTGAGTGGAGTGTTTTTTCTCTCCAAAAGTGATTTTAAGGAACTGTTTAATCTCTGACCAACTATTAAAGTTTTTTAAACAACAAGCTAATTGAGCTTTGCCTTCCAACTGCGAGATTATATATTTACATAAGACGTTCTGCTGTTCTGTAGTTGCTAGGGAAATCGCATTTTCGCAGTTTAACAAAAACGCGGGCAACGACTCACGGTCACCATTATAAGGTTTTATGAATTTTGTGAGGACAGAAAGGGTAATTTTGTCAGCCATTTTAATTTTTGGTTTTGGTGCTGGACTGTCCTCTGCAGAATCTGAATTAGATGAAGATGCGATTTCTTCGGAATTCTCTTTTTTTAGAGGCATTAAAATGATGACGTAATTATCGCAATAAAGCACTACAGAACATCAGACACACAAAAACACAGAAAAATATCTCAATAAATTTGTGTACAAAAACATGTGAAGGTAAAAAAAAAGTATAAATCTAATTTTAAGAGAGTTCAAGAAAAAATACGTAATGTTGAAAATTTGGGAAAAAAAATCACTTTACTAAAATAGACTTGAAAGCACTTTCACTAGGCAAATAGATAGGAAAACTCACAGTAATAGGGATAAGGCAGCAGCGCACGCGAACATCCTAGGAAGATGACGTCACACACACGTAGTGCGGGCTGCGGCGATACACGACGCGCGACGTGGCGACCTGGCGACTCAGCAAGTCGTATTACAGGTCGTCGACACGACACGTTGCGTTCCGCTTGCACGCGGTGCGACCACGTAGCTGATGATGGATGATGTACAGACGGAGGTCGTCAGTGAGACCTCGACGGAAGGTCCTCTTGTGATGCGGGCTCGCACTCGTATAAATGGAGACTGACCGTCGACCACAGGGCAGCAGGAGGTGTTCCGGTGTAATGCGGGCTCACGCTTAATAGCGGAGGCTGATCGTCGATCACGTGGCAGCAGGAGGTGTTCCGGGGTAACGCGGGCTCACGCTCAATAGCGGAGGCTGACCGTCGATCACGTGGATTGCAGTAGCGCGGGCTTAGGTTTTTAGGAACCCAAGGCTTATCGTCGACCACTTACCGAAAGGACTTCTAGGTCACGGAGCCAACAAATACTATAGTGCAGACGAATGGAAACGAATTCGCGACGCCTACACCTATAGATCCCAGTACTCAATGATTTTTCCTGGGATTCCACTTCTGACACCAATTTTGTTAGGATGGCGCTCCGTGGGTCCTTTTTTTAATTGAAACAACACTTTGGTTTGCTACCACTGAATTAATTTAATAAAAAAACTGTACACGAAATATTACAATATTGGACAAAATTTGTAAGTTGACTGCATTGCTTGCATAGCGAGCAGTTTTATATAGTACATGAATTTTCAAATCAGCAATTTTGGAATAGTGATGGAAATTATTTATAACAGTACCTACGTGATGACGACAGCCGCCAGTGACGATGGCTGCAGTTACTTCTGTCGTCGACAAAATGCCGTTCGTCTGTAAGAGCTGTTATTGGATTATAATAAACATCTATAAATCAAGGTTGCTAAGAGGTTTCTTTTGAAAATATTCCGCTTTGTACTTAAATGTTACGCCGGATATTGCTCTCAAGTATTTCGAATTCGAACGACAAAAAGGGCTTAGTTGTCTGTGAACGAGCGATTCTCCAAATACATAACCTACATAGTATTTCCGATACAAAATATTGACATCTTTCGGAATCAGGTGTCTTATTTATCTCTTTCCGTTCTAAATTTGTCTGTTTCTATTGAATTCACTGCAACAGTTCTTATAACTAGAAGGATTTTTTTTCAGGCACTTGTTGCCAGAAATTTCATATTAATTATAAAACATTTTATCTGTCTTACTTTTTTCTGCCTCTAGACATAACCTATCTTATCAAAAATGTAATAAAAAATCAGTACAAAATTCGAAACTCAGAGGATGAGGCGGGTAAGAGGCAGTAGATACTTGAAAGTACAAGAAGACTCGCTCGTAGATCGGCGCGACACTATAAGCAGATCAGTTTCCATGAAGTTTTCATAGAAGTGGTTCTATTAGAGTCGCGTCGCGCCTGTCTGTGGGAGCCTTAACCATACTCTTACCTAATGATTTGATTTGATTCCAAATAAAACAAATCTAAATAAGTTCTTAAATCCTTTATCTTTATCAACATAGTTTAAATATTATGTTATCTTCAGCCCAGTCTGTTTATCGAGAAACGCACAATAAAATGTAAGTAGGTACCTACTCACTTTCTGGGACGTTACACCTACCCTTTATATGTATAAAATCACTCGTGATGACATACTTGTAAGTACATAAGATGATTTCGATGATCCTTTTTGTGCACAAGAATATTCCAGATACGCAAATGATTTCGACACGAGGAGCTTTTTATTATAGTAGAAGGATATTTCTTACTTACCTTCCTACTTACTTCAAATGATTACTGGCAGGGTAGCCCGCGAAATTCATTTTTTTTTACGTTTTATGCAATTTACTGGTCAGTATTATGTTGTACGTTGATTAAAATATGATTCGCGGCCGTAATAAATATGTATTTACAGAATTATAATCATTAAAGTCATCAACACAACTCTCTAAGGCCAAGTAGGTAATCCCCAAGAATGACTATTTCATGAAATCTTGACATTTGGGGATTATACTAACTTAACAAGTTGTATTACTGATTGTAATGATTATAATTCTGTAAATACATGTTTGTTACGACCGCGAATCATATTTTAATCAACGTACAACTTAATACTGACCAGCAAATTACAAAAAACGTAAGAAAATTTGAATTTCGCAGGCTACTTTAGCGCTTCCCCCTTATGCAAGAGGTAGCTGTTTGCAAAAGGAATTATACAGAAATCACTAGGTGTAATGAACAATGATTCTTAATTTAATTATACAAGTTGATAATTTCATCAGTTCAACAATCGATGGAAAATTCAAACAAACTTCAACTTTTGATTTTGTGATCGACATTTCTTTCAATAGAATGAAATGTAATGGATTGATGCCGTCCGGGGGCGGACTAGCTTTTCCTGAACTTTTGAATCTTTTGATTGATGTTTTTACGTGAACGATTGTCACCTGTTCTTCAGTGCCTCCCGACCAGCCACTTCTGTTTCCGTTCCTCCAGTTTCAGTTTTCAGTGTCAAATCCATAAACTGTCAAAACTCAGTTTTGTATTGGCTTGACACTTAAATTGAATTTGTATCTCTGGTTATAATAATTATAGCTATTTTATGTAACTTCAACAACATCAAAAATACCATAGCGCGAAAGTAATGTAATAAAATTTATAAAAAAAAAATTGGCCATTAGTAGACTCTCATTTCCATTAGTTCCGAATAAATTGCGAATTTTGTACTTGATCAAATTAAAATTTTCATGGTCAAAACGAGGATCAATTATTGAGAGTAAATAAAGTATTTTAGTTAGGAGTCGTTTTACAATCGTAAGTTGATGAATCTGATTAATGATCTTTGCTTGCCGAGAAAATAATGTTAAATATTTAACAAAAATCTTTGAGAGCTGATTTTTCCAACGCTAGATAATTTTATCAGAGGAATACTTTTTAAATTTTTGATAGTTCTTCCAAACAAAAACTGTCAGCAGTCAATTTTATTCCACGAATAAAAATGATCTGTTGATTGAAAAATCAGCCCTTAGTAGACTATTTAATTATTAAGGGTCCTGATGAGTATCAGCCAGTCGATTCTGTAAAAATCTCACCGTGAAAACTTAGGTGAAGTGAGTTTGTTTTTGATAGGAATTGACACTATTGACAGCTCACTCCACGCCCACTTCACCTAAGTTTTCACGGTGAGATTTTTACAGAATAGCACCGCAGGACCCTGTTTCTGACACAGGCTGACGTTTTTGTGATAAAAATTTAAAAGTATAATATGATTCGGACATTGCCAGCAAAGCCTTTCAAGAAATAAAATATTCATTTGGGAATAAACATACAGTAGGTACCTGAAGGTCTATTCTGTAAAAATCTCACCGTGAAAACTTAGGCGAAGTGAGCTGTCATTCTACCCAATGCTAGGGATTGACACTATTGACAGCTCACTTCACCGAAGTTTCCACGGTGGTATTTATACAGAATAGCCGGAATCAAATTAAATCGGCCGGAGGTAAAACTGGCACATTGAGCTTTCGAAGGAGACTGTCGAATCGACTGTCGTGTCGTGACAGAGTCGACGTTCTAGAAAGCCGAACTTTTATGTCCGTAAGGATTGAGGAGCCACATCAGATTTTTTTAATCTGATCTCACCATTATTTAGCAGCAATGTAGCTTATTTTGCAGCACGAATTCTAGATTTAGCAGCAAAATATATCACTAGTTATTTTAATGCAAAAGTGGCTCCTCAATCTAAATGTTTGAATTGAGGAGCCACCTGGAACTCGATAAGTAATAGATGAATATTTATGAAAATTTTGCATCATTTAGCAGCAATTTTGCATATTACCGTCTAAAAATTTAGGATCTGTAGCGCTAAAATAAAAGAAAATACAATACTTTTAATATGGCTCCTCAATCTAAACTCAAGAGGTGAATTTCTATTGGATGTGAGCGATCAATTAATATATTCGACATATTGATCATTTAGCAGGTGTTGTGTTTGTTTTTGCAGTATAGGAGTAAAATAGTAAAACAGAGTAAATTTTGTATATGAACGCATTTTCTTTGGCTCCTCAATCCTGACGTTCTAATTATATATGTTTGACTGTAGCCACCTGAGATCTCAACGGAATCTAAAGTCAAAGATACTAACATTTAGCAGAAATGTCTGCTAAATATATCTGCACAGTTCAGCAATGTATATATTTTGGATTCTGAAAAAACAATACTTAACTATTTTCTTGTAAATTCAGTGTGTAGGGTGACCACATTTTGGGGGTAGGTACCTACAATAGTTATTTGTGCAACAAGAGAGCAGTCGTTTTTTGCTGCGAGTTCAAGATTGAATCACGAGCGTAGCGAGTGATTCTAAAGTTGAATCTTGAGTGTGGCGAGGGATTCAAAGGCACGAGATGCAAAAAACTTTGCTCTCGTAACACTTTCAGTCTATCAAAAAGTACTCTGTGTGTAACACACATAACTTTTCACTTCAGCACCGAGAACACTTTCCCTGCGTTCCGAGATAGGGAAATAATCGATGTGAGCGTGCTTAAACCCGTACCGAATTAGCGTGAGCGCGATAACGACGTCCCGTGAATCGTCATATATGACGTCATGACATGCGCCATCTTGCGATAACGCCGACCATGCCCTAGAATAATATCTCCGTGAGCGCTGTCAAAAATGACAGTGTGTGTGTGAGGATGTGTCAGTGTGTGTTTTGTTTTGATTTGCATCTTATCATAAAATTAAACTAACGTGGCATTTTCGAAATTGTACTTCTGGCTGATAGTCGCCACCTAACCAAAGAAGAAGAAATGTGGTGTTTATACAAAGACATACTGTAATAATATCGTTTTTACATTGAGTAAGCACTGTGAGCGCGTTCACGGGCGTTCCGAATTGTTGACAGCTCTCAGCTGTCATAATCGTAATATCGAAATCGGAACGCATGTGAGATAATGTGAGCGATTATAGCTAATTCGGAAAGCGCCCTTTGTAAGGCGTGTTCGGAAATAGCACCCATGATATTTTATTATTCAAAATATATTACGTAACATTATTGAAACTAGAAATAAATATTTACAGGTTAAATATCAGTTTTATTTGCAGTAAATACTTATTTTCGTTTAAATACAACAATAAGTTAAAAATTCAATAAATTACATTAAGACATAATTATCTTTTTGCAAAATTTCTTTAATTGGTACGAAATTCCGAACGTGTTTGTCTTTGAGGTCGAATTCAAAATCGGAACTTCGAAAGGGCTGGTCTTTGCTTTGTCTCTCTCACTTTCTAATGGCGGGAAAGAGATAGAGTGTGAATGTTTCGAATTGTATGATTAACCCAAGGCTGAATAAGATATTCGCGGCTAAAAAAAGGATTTGATATCCTGTTTTCAATGTAAGTACATTTGTGCCGACTATTGTTATTTTTTTTACATTTATTTATTTAATATGTAGTATGTTTGGGTTCGAAGTTTACAAATTAAAATACATAAGTACTACGGTCGATTCTTAAAATAGACCAAATTGAAGCACTTTAATGTTCTAAAATATTTGTTAATAATAATACCAGAATTTGTAATGTTTTCGAATAAATCATATAAATAAGTAGGTGCTATAGAATTTATTCCTGCAACTATCGAAACTGGCATAGGCCACTACAAATGTCACTATCTTACACCGAAAGATGAAACGTTCTGTTACGATGATTACGATTCTAAAATTCGTATAAGTACTAATCAGCCAATATTCATTCATTTGTATAACTTATAGCGAAATTGATTGCTAAATAACCAATAGGTACGATAGATTATAATCTGTTATGGAAATATAAATTTATTAAATTACTTATCCTGGTTTCATTCATACGAGTATAATATGGTCACCCTACACACTGAATTTACAAGAAAATAGTTAAGTATTGTTTTTTCAGAATCCAAAATATATACATTGCTGAACTGTGCAGATATATTTAGCAGACATTTCTGCTAAATGTTAGTATCTCTGGCTTTAGATTCCGTTGAGATCTCAGGTGGCTACAGTCAAACATATATAATTAGAACGTCAGGATTGAGGAGCCAAAGAAAATGCGTTCATATACAAAATTTACTCTGTTTTACTATTTTACTCCTATACTGCAAAAACAAACACAACACCTGCTAAATGATCAATATGTCGAATATATTAATTGATCGCTCACATCCAATAGAAATTCACCTCTTGAGTTTAGATTGAGGAGCCATATTAAAAGTATTGTATTTTCTTTTATTTTAGCGCTACAGATCCTAAATTTTTAGACGGTAATATGCAAAATTGTTGCTAAATGATGCAAAATTTTCATAAATATTCATCTATTACTTAACGAGTTCCAGGTGGCTCCTCAATTCAAACATTTAGATTGAGGAGCCACTTTTGCATTAAAATAACTAGTGATATATTTTGCTGCTAAATCTAGAATTCGTGCTGCAAAATAAGCTACATTGCTGCTAAATAATGGTGAGATCAGATTTAAAAAATCTGATGTGGCTCCTCAATCCTTACGGACATGAACTTTTACTAATACTTGAATTACTCGGTGTGTCAGATTAATAGATGCATACTGTTCTCATGTCCACTACTCCACATATGTAACTAGATCACTTGTCTTTGTTTTATGGATAGAGAAGTTGCTTGACAAGTTGTGCCATATGGAGAATGATAAAGCTACATAATTAAAATAAACTTACATAATTCAATGTCCATCTCAAAAGGTCACAAGAAGAAAGTGAGACACTACACCTAGAAATTGTCTGTGCTGGGCCTTTTTTTATTTGTTGTAGCTAGCAGGTAGAAATTCCGTCGCCATATTTACAGGTATCGTGACGAAGAGATGTAACATAATCTTTCGAAAGGTCGGATATATCGAGAGCTCATAAAATTTGGGCTCCCTGAAAGGTTTGCTGACTTTTCTAGCAGGGTTAGATAACGCAACGACGACGGTATATTTTTATTATTTTCGATTATGAATTTCTTTGGACAGCCTTCAAATAGCTAGTGTTTATAGACGCTCAAATCTCTTTCAATTTAAATCTGAATAGAGTTAGTATGTTACAGTCACTTCATTTCTAATTTTATACGTACAGTTTTGTGAATTGGAATAATTGAAGTGAAGCGATGAGTGTGAGTTTACCTGTGAAAACTGAATGTATTACCTTCTGATGAGTTTCAAATTGCAGTTTCTCTAATAAAATTTCCTACGTGCAACATCAAAAATGGTCGGCGACTATTGCTTACAAATATTCGCTTATCGATCTAGAATAAATTGTAGACACTATTCGAGTCAGCGCTGCACCAGCCACAGCACTACGTGCTGATTCCGCTCAAATATAGGTTTATGTCTTGAATAAGCCAATAAGCTTCATGTTTAAGCAAACTTGCAGCTGTTTTCGAAACTTATTTCTTTGAGACTGACTTATTTATTTGTGTGAGAGTTTACTTACGGGATCCGTGCCAATTTTTCTACATAAGTACTAAAGGAAAATGCACTTTGAAGTAGGCCAGATACAACAGATACTTACCTACAACGATTGTTGTTTTAATGAAGTAACAGATGCCTTGTGGCTATATATGTAAATAACATCACACGGGTACTTTTTCTTCAAAAGCGATTGATGCGTTCTGTGTTTTCCTTGTAAACACATTCGATTGAGTAAATATAATGGCCAACCAATTTGTATTGAACTTTTTTATTAACGCAGATTCAGAGAAGCGTGTATTGTAAATTAAATTCAGCAATCATGAAAGAATGGTGGAAAAAGGAGTTGTTCAATTACCAAACTAATTGAGGTGGGAAAACAAAACATTGAGTGTGAAACCGTTCAGAGCGAGGCCATGTGATGCCAAAAGTTTGGATATAAACAATTTCGGATCAAATTACGTTCACAGTTAGTTTCTGACTAATTGCTTAAGTTGACATTGTTTGCAGGTGCACAATAGCGCTACGAGAATACACTGATTTTAATTTTAAACAAACCTTTCCCATTTTGATGGCAGTTTTGTTTCATAGTTTAACAGCAGATGTTAAATAGCTAAGAGCCAAAATTTCGTTGAACAAAATTGCCGTCTGCTAAGATTTATGAAAATTCTTTATCTTTTGACAACTAGGAAAGATCGTGAAGCAAGAAAAGACTTTGATTAGAAAGCTTTCATATTCATTTCTCGATGTTGGAAACGTAGTCTGGATAGACATGCGGTGGCAGTCTAATCCATCATTATTCATGCACAATCGTGCGCTCACGGTGTCACGTCGTTAAGCTTTGTTACTGCGGGTGAGGGCAACGGGAACGCTTTGCTCGTTTCTACATTCTGATTGTATGGTCCACGATAGCAGAAAACCGTAAACTCAAACTCAAAACTCAAACCATTTATTTCAATTAAACCATTTACAGGCACTTTTGAATTGTCAAGAAATCGGTCAGTCAGAAAATATGAAGCTAGTTGCCCATTCCAAAGCGTAGGTACCTATAACGGGCAAGAAACTCCATGGACACTCTTTTAAATTATATTTTTACAAAAATATTAGTTACATCATTAATGTTGAATTTACAATAATGTGAGTACGATGTAAAAAAGACGTATGCGTTAAAAGCGTCCAGAGTACAACAAATAGTAAGAAAACAACAATTCAAAAATAAAATAATTTAATATAAGCCGAGGCAACTAAGTGATGACCAGCCCCAACTGACGGCGCCCGTTCACGAACATAACGCATAGATTAGCACCATTCAGCTCAACCATTTTGAAGGGAGCTAAATGATCCAACACACACGCCACTGTCAGCGAGACATTTGTGTGAGCATGACATACTATCAGCCGCCAGGGCACATTCAAGTCAATAAAATACATATTACCCGGTAAAATGGTAAATAAGGTATAGTAGTACATACATAGAACTCACATCTGTGCTATGCAATTATACAATACAACGGAAATTGAGTTTATACAATGCAAAGATAGTCTTACAATCTTCAGCAGCTCCAACAGTATTTCCAAGTGTTAATCAATTAGTTGTGGTTGTGGAGCAGGACCAGCATTGAGCCATGCATTTTTATCAGCGATGTAATCCCCTAACATATGCCTGACTGCATAGTGTGCGTTTTATACAAGACTTGAATTTTGTCTCATTCAGTTGAAGAATGTGGGGAGGTATTTTATTATAACAAAAACTAGTAAAGCCACACAATTAAGGAGTAGGTAAAGAAGAGAGGTAGTAACAATTCCCGTTAACGTTAAGGCTATCAAAATTTATATTAGAACGGATATCGACTTCGATAATGTCACATTATCGTTTTATACTCGTAGATAGCTTTGAGTTCACGTGTTCTTAATCAAAGTTGAGATATAACTTCACACTCTTAAAGTGTTCTACCTAAGAGATGCTTATAAACGGCGTCAGGAGATTTATCTAATTTATTTATTTTTATTCTGAATTATTGAAAGCTGCGAATTTTTCCTCCATACCTATAAATAGAAAATAAAAAGAAACTAGTTGCCAGTCTATCTTACTCGTATTATTAGGAAAGAGTTTAATTATTTATTTAGGTAAAAATAAAAGCGTCGCGATAAAATATCATTCCTTCTACAAAACTTTTGCCTCAAAATCCAGACCAGGCTAGAAAAATATATCGACATTTAGTTCGGTATTTATAAAGCGTGTGAGTTGGGTTGTCTGTTTTACGTCGGTCCTTTGTCGGTGCCCTAGGGGCCCTAGGGCGCACTTTTCTGGCAGCCAACATGTGTACCATTTTATTGTCTTGTGTCAGACACGAAGTTAATAAATTACCACTGAGCTGTAGGTTCAGACGCCAGCACGTCAAGCTACTACATCTGTCAAAATTCTTTAATAGATTTTCAACTTTATCACTAAATCATAAGGTTCAAAGTTGATTGGGAAAATTTGACTGTTTCGGGTAGCTTGATGTTCTGGCGTGTGTACATTACTTTATATTTGACTTTTACGGCTCGTAAAATTTTACTACAATGGAAGGAATCATGAGATACGTGTCTAATATCCAACGCATTCCAATTAAACATGTGAGGTTCGTTTGAAATGACTTCGGTCCCTTTTTTATCTGAAAAGTGTTTGCACAACATAACAAATGAATTTCGAATTTCATTTTCTTTAACTGTAATATAAACACCGCCGTAGTCTATAAGTGGAATTTCATCGAACGTAGCACCACAACAACATACGGAACACGGATCGTATCGGACAATCTTTTTTGTAAACCTTATTATACCGGAGTTCTTAACTTTTAGATTAGATCTTATTATACACTACTTCCCATTCCATTGGATGTTGGCAATTACCTCACGACGCAACTTGTAGCAGTTGTAGCAAAGATTTCGTTTTGGTGAGTTCCAAATAATAGATACGTACGAAATCGTACGATTTTAATTTGCAATTTCATTACAACACGTAGGGTGGATTATTCCGATTCCTTTCTTTGCTACTGTATCTTAGTTCGGGGTATTCCTACTTATCTACGTAATAAAAATAAAACTACAAATATTTGTACGGTCTTCAGTAAAGTGTTCGGTAAAGTGGTTTCTGGTCTTTTTGTTTCTGAATGTGCTACAATTACGTTTTTTGATCATTTAAAGATTTATCTAGGTACCTTTGGGCTCGTAACGCAATAGACGTTTCGAAAAAAATCCAATATTTATAAAGTGAAGGATAGTTGCTGTTTTGCAAATACTTTTTGGTCATCAAGAAGAAAAAAACACAAAAAATATTAGGTAGGTACTTTCCTAAGTAACCTGATTTAGGAAATTGTCAAGTTAACTGTACATTTTAATATTAAAATGTAGATTTGGTGACCTTATTCTGTTTGAGCCGATATTGGGGCAGATTGCCACCGTGAGAAAAATGTAAAATTCAGGCACAGATGTGAAACCCCAGTATTGAAATGTAGCGCACGCACGCTCACCGCAAATCGGGCAGGTAGCTCCCAATCTTTGAAATGAGCATGTCCCGTTCTTTAGTGAGCGCTGAAAATTATTTCTTACAAACAAGAAGTCCTACCTTTTGACCGCCACAGTCATGTATAGATGACAAACCAAAATGTGCCCAGCACGCCACGGTTTGACTACATGACAGATTTTGACGCCGAGAGGGCACGTTTTTGTTTTTTGACGTGTGGCGGTCAAAAGGTTAAATAATAGCATGAGTTTTTATCATTTTACAAATTATATTTTTGGTAGGTAGCTTGGTTAGGTTAGCTTTATCAAATCCTCCCTCAATGATTAACGACCTACAACTAGTTAGTCGCGGCCGTATCTATCGCTACCTACTGGGCCACCACTGCTACAATACAATACAATATTTTACTCATTTACGCGAAACCTTTTTTATTTATAATCCATATCCATACTAATTCATTCGAAAGTAACTCTGTCTGTCTGTCTGTATGTTACCTTTTCACGCCTAAACCACTAAACGGATTTCGATAAAATTTGGCAGAGAGATAGATTGCTTTCTGGGAAAGGACATAGGATAGATTTTATCCCAATATTCCCACGGGATCGACACTTATGCGGGTGAAACCGCGTTGCGCTGCTGCTAGCGTTGAAATAAACATAATAAAAAAGATTTCGTCCAAAATGATTAAAATATTGTATCAAGTTTTGTTCATTTCCATGACTACGAATGTATTTTGAGATATTTTCCATTGGGAGAAAAATATTTAACAAGCGGGAAGTTAGCAAATAATACCCCAGTTCAGTTCCCAGTTTCATGATATTATGATACTTATTATTTTGCCATTATTAATTTACACGAAATGGATATTCGGCCGCAAGTATCAGTTATAAAACCACGCAAATTTTCCACCCCTCGACGTAGGTACCTATCAACTTTATAATGAAAAAAGCTTGCTATTGTACCTATTGTCTTTTTGATACTATCTACAGTGACATCTGTAATTCCTATGGTGTGTACTTAGTAGAGAATTTACTCTAAAATTAAAATCGACTGACATCCATCCTGTAGAACAGTAACAGTTTAACCGTATACAATAATGGATTTTTGTTTTAAATGTCTGCCGTTAGTACACACATAAAATGTAGGCCAGCGATCAAAAAAACTTTTAATCCTGCTCCATAATCTCGTTTTATCATAATATGAACAAACAATATAATGATTAATGCTTCCGCTGCCTATTTGTTTTTAAAAGAGTACAAGACTTATTTATAGAAGGATTAGGTACTAAAGTCGCCACAATGAATCGAAAATTCATAATTTTTTAGAAATACTGAAAATTGTTAGCATATTTTTAGTATGAATCAATATGAAATTGCAGAGCATCGGTGTAATTCAAATGCTAAGATAGGTACCTAATCGGTTATCCACATGTTTGAGTTAGTGGTAGATCTCTCTCCGGTCGTGTTGGATCGCCATCCCATCGGACAGTAAGAAAAGAGAGAGAGAGCATCTGTGTCTGCGCACACATATAAAAAAAAATCTCGTAGTAGTAGTAAGTTTTTAGTTCTGAAACAACAATTTGTGAGTAAGCTCTAGTTTTATTTAGACCAAATGAAGACATCCTTTCAACTGTAATATTAGTTTCTCTAAATACACTCAACCGAGAAATGCATTTACGAAAGAAAACCTTTTTGCTTAGAAGTTTAAAAATCTTTTTGTGGCGCGCTTTATCCAGTCTAATTCTGAGCTTTATTAAGTCGGTCTTCACTGATAATAAATACCTCTTTTTGTTTCGTTGGTCCGTAAAGCCGACTATTACTGTATCAGTCTGAAGTTTGTATCGATTTATTGCACCACGTGTATGCTTCGCTGAATTGAAAAATACATAGGTACTTATGTATTCTGATGCTGAGTTACATCACTCACACCAAAGGACTTAATTACTGTAAGTGTACATAATGATGAAAGATTTGTTTTAAGTAAGTGCAATAATTCTCTGGCTAGTTTTGAAAACTAACTACTATTTAAATATGGAAAGGGTTATCTACTTTTTCGGTTCATTCAGGTTCATTCAAGTTCATTGGAGGCTGAATTTTTTTTCAGCTTAAACTCTATAAGTAATAATAATTTTTATTTCATAATAAATAATAATAAGTAGCTTTACAAAGCTATTTTGGCTTATTTATTGATTCCACACATATAGATATAACGTGTAGGCATGATAAAGTTTGTTTATGTTTATTTATACGTTAGCTAGTAGCGTGATTCATGTTCCAGTTGAAAGCTTCGACAGCCGTGAAAATAAATCGAAATTCATTTATCGAAAGCTCTCTCTTTTTAAAGGTTTCAGTGGTCACCATTTCAAACCTGAAAATAAAACGATATTTTCCTTGACTTATTTGAGTTTCGGTTTATCTACTGGTCAGATGTAAAGGGAATTACTATAGTTATTTGACATTTTCTAAAGGTTTGATAGATAACGTTTCCAAAATTGTAAACGTCGCAGAAGGCTTCGTGCTTCGACCCGATCAATCTACTCAACGCAAAGTTCGGTCGCGGTTTTTAGTAAAGTGCTGTTTTTTGTTGTTGTTTTACTCCGTTTAAAGTTATTTCTAAAGGTAAAGTAAACAGCCATGATGTGTTTTGATGGATTGAATTAACTACAGATGGGAATCTACTCGGTAAGTTCCCGGGTAATTCAAACTTGGGTAAATACCGGGTATTTATCCGGGTGAATTCCCAGATGATGGGTAGGTATTCAATTTTATAAGAACGAAGTTATTTAAATATATTTACACATTGCTTAACACATGCATTCTGTGCTATGCATGCTGCGCTATGCATGCTGGGCTATGCATGCTGCGCTATGCATGCTGGGCTATGCATTTTGGGCTATGCATGCTGTGCTATGCATGCCGTGCATGCTGTGCTATGCACGCTGCTCTCGGCATGCTGTGCTATGCATGCTGCTCTCTGCATGCTGTGCTATGCATGCTGTGCTATGCATGCTGCTCTCTGCATGCTGTGCTAATCATGCTGCGCTAAGCATGCTGTGCTAAGCATGCTGTGCTAGGCATGCTGTGCTACGCATGCTGTGCTATGCATTATGTGCTATGCATGCTGTGCCACGCATACTGTGCCATGCGTACTGTGCTATGCATGCTGTGCTATGCATGCTTTGTCCCTTTGGGTATTTACCCGACGCCAATCTCTAAAATTAACATTCTATGTAAATTATGTGTTTTATATTTGGATTAGTTGCTTGCATGGTAACCAATATTTTGCTAATAAAAAACATATTCAGATTGATGACCGTCTGTAGACCACGATTGTTTGCGTATCGTCGTATAATTTTACGATTTTTGTATAGGTAATAATAATTGATGGTCTCGCGTACCTATATGATTTATTTTAAACGACAAATTCAACTCGTTTAATAATGAAACACGCTTCTGCAGCACGGGGCGCGCGGTAGCTCGCGTGAATAAAGTAATAATAAATTAGTCGACGATAGATCCATGCCGTACGTGCCTTCATAAGCAAGAGAGTGATTGTGAAACAATTACTACTATATTTTCCACTTTCACTTGTAGGTACCTATTTTTACCGACTTCACAAGAAGGAGGAGGTACTATGTTCGGGTGTTTTTTTTTTTTGGTATGTTTGTTCATCGAATACTTCGCCAATTGTCGACAGATTTTCAAAATTCTTTTTTTGTTCGAAAGTAGATAGTTCTGAGGTGGTCCCATTGTCACCAAGTTAGGATCTGATGATGGGATCTTATCTTAGAGAAATCGAGGGCAACCCTCAAATTTTATAGGCTTTTTTTTTTTTTTTTTTTTTTTTTTTGCGGATGGGAAATCATCAAATGACCCCTCCCGCTCTGGGTGGAGCGGAAGGGAGTGTCAGACTCTTACTGACTAAAACCCACCCGTGTTCCTTCCTTAGCCCTTTATGTTCCGGGCCAGCGGTAACCCTTTCGGACAATCCCGCTGACCCGGCAGGCTTCGGCCCTATGGGGCCCCTCCTCGATGCTGACATCTCTTTGAGGCGCGCGTGGAACACGTACGCGCCGTCCGGCACGGGCCTGGTCCTGATCGGACGGTGAGCTACCCATTACTCTCCGCCCGCAGGCCCGCGCCTACGGTGGCCGGGAGTCGTCGCGCGGCTCCCGACGCCCGGAGCGTCTCCCGCGGCGGCTGGGACGGGAGGCTCTCTCCCTGAGCCGTCCCGCCACCTCCTTCGCTAGCATGACTGCTTCGCAGAAGGAGGTGACTGCCTCCCACTCCCTCTCGCCCCGGACCATGGCTTGCACCAGGGCCGGGCGCGAGAGGTCGCCGCCGCCGCCGATCGCCTCTACGAGGACACGGCGGTGCTCCGCCCAAGCGGGGCAGACCTCCACCGTGTGCTCCACCGTGTCCTCTGGGCGATCCTGGCAATGGTGACACCCGGGCGTTTCCTCCCGCCTGATGATGTGCAGGAACCTCCCGAAACT
Source organism: Oligia fasciuncula (assembly GCA_963082905.1). Lineage (NCBI taxonomy): Eukaryota > Metazoa > Arthropoda > Insecta > Lepidoptera > Noctuidae > Oligia > Oligia fasciuncula. The sequence continues at coordinate 10,197,494 of OY720393.1, read as the reverse complement.
TCCGTGTCCGGTGAGGACCTGCGTCAGGCGGTAGGTGAGGGCGCCGTGGCGCCTCCCTAGCCACTCCTCAAAGAGGGGTCTTATCGCCGCTATCGCGGCGTGCCCTGCGCTGGGTTGCGACAGTCGTTCCTTCCATGTCGCCATGAGATCGCGCCGGAGCTCAGTCCGCTCCGCAGCGATTTGCCGCGGAAGCGGAACTTCCCCCCGGCTTAGTGCCTCCGCGCGCCACTCATAGACGCGCGCGAGGACTATCGCCTCCAGATCCCATGGCGGCAGTCCGGCAATGAGGCTTGCCGCCTCGCCAGAGATCGTGCGGTAGCCCCGGATAAGCCTTATGGCTACCACCTTCTGGGGCGCGTTCAGGTAGTGGGCGGCTCGCCGCCGCAGTGAACGCGCCCACACCGGGGCCCCGTATAGGGCCATGGACCGCACGACCCCCGCGTAAAGCCTCCGGCAGGAGGCGTTTGGCCCCCTCAGGTTGGGCAAGAGCCGCTTGAAGGCGGCCCCGGCCCGTTCCAGTTTGGGGGCCAAACGTCGGAAATGCTCGACGAAGTTCCACCGGCTGTCGAGGACGAGACCCAGGTACCTCATCGTTGTCTCGACGCCGATGTGAACCCCTCCTACCGTTAGTTGGGATCCCGATGGTGGCGCGTTCCGGGGCCCATGAAACGACATGGCCTCGGACTTGTGCAATGCCACCTCGAGACCCAACTGCCGGATCCTCTCCACGACTATCGCAACCCCGCGTGTCATCGCGTCGGCCGCCGCCTGATGCGACCTCCCCTGCGCCAGGACCAGCGTGTCGTCAGCGTAGCAAACCACGCTGACGCCCTCAGGGAGGTCGGCCCGCAGCACCCAGTCGTAGCCGATGTCCCACAGGAACGGCCCCACGACCGATCCCTGTGGGACACCGCACGACATCTCTCGCCGGTTCCACTCCCCATCGCGACCGGGGTAGCTGACGGCTCTGTCCGTCAGATACGCCTCGACTATTCGACGGAGGTAGGGCGGCACCCGGTGATACCGGAGTGCCTCCACAATGCAGCTCCAGGGCAGGGTGTTGAACGCGTTGGCGATGTCGAGTGACACCGCCACGACGACCCCACCCTGGGACACCGCGTCCCCCGTCGTGAGGGCTCTCACGCGCATGATGGCGTCCACCGTCGAGCGCCCCTTGCGGAAACCAAACTGGCTGTCCGCAAGATCCGGCCCCGTCCTCACCAGGTGCCCGACGAGGCGGCCCACAATCACTCTCTCAAAGAGCTTGCCGACCTCGTCGAGCAGCACGATGGGCCGGTATGCGGACGGAGAGTCCGCAGGGCGCCCTGGCTTCCGAATGAGGACCAGCTTCCCCGTCTTCCAACGGAGTGGAAACTGGCCTCTCTCCAAACATGCGCTTAAGAGCGCCTCCAGTCGAGGCCCGAGAGCCCTCGAGGCCAGGACCCAGGCTTTACCCGGCAAGCCGTCGAGTCCTGGGGCGGTATTTTTGGCCTTCAGCCTTCCTACCGCCGCTCTCAGTTCTACCCCGGTCACTTCAGGGATGTCGTCGTCGTCGTCCGCGTGGTCCGCTTCGGGCACCGCAATTGGCGGAGCCATGGGCGGGGGGGTGTGCACCCCCCGTGAAGGGAACAGAGCGCTCACCACCTCCTCCACCAGCTGGGGGCGGAGACTCTGCGTCAGCGGGGGGGCCCAGGTGCGGAGTTTATTCCGCACCATTTTATAAGGGCGCCCCCACGGATCTCTGTTCAGAGTCTCCAGCATCTCCTCGCGGGCCATATCCTTGGCCCGCTGGACAGCCTCTTGGAGGGCGGTCTTCGCTGCTCTGTACCCCTCGTACAGCTCCGCCTCCGTGGCTTCCGCATCCGGAGGACGAATGCGGAGCCTGCGGTGCCTGGTGTACCGGTGTCGCGCATCGACGCACGCCTTGCGTAGCGCACCCAGCTCCTGCGACCACCAGTACACCCGACGTCGGGCGCGTCCTGGCCGGACTCGGGGCATTGCCACGTCGCAAATCTCGGACATGGCCTCCCGGAACCACTCCGCCTCCTCGTCGATATCGGCAGGCCTGTCCGGTGATGACACCCAGGCCTGCACGATCGAGGCTTCCAGGAGGAGCTCCCGGTCCAGCTGCTTCAGCGCCCACCGCGGACCACTCGGGGCCTGTTGGACCAGCGCGCTAGAGGTCTGGGCGGAGACGTCGAACCGGATATACCGGTGATCGGAGTAGGTCTCCACCTCCTCCATGACGCGCCAGTCAATGACACGCTGTGACAGAGCGGGGCTGGCGAACGAGATGTCCACCACTGACTCACCCCGCATCCGCACACACGTGGGAACAGAACCCCGATTTAGGACGACCAGGCCTGTTTCCAGAGCCCAGTCCTCCACCATCCTGCCCCGCACATCCGTGCAACGGGAACCCCAGGCCAAATTCTTGGCATTGAAGTCCCCGAGCACTAGCACGGGGAAGGGATGGCTTCCGGCGACGACGACACTCAACTCTGTTAAAGAGTTGTGGAACTCGGCGAGAGTTCGGCTCGGAGAGAAGTACACTCCCACGACTACAACCTCTCCGAACCGTGCTGCTACACACCCCTGTCCCTTCGTGACGCATTCCAGGGACGGGGTGCCGGCGGCGACCGACGAAACTATGGCCACTGAGCCGCTCAGGTCCTCCACCCAGTCATCCCTTTTTTTTTTTTTTTTTTTTTTTTTTTTACGTGGAGAAATGCTCATGCATTCTGCACTACCACGGGGAGATAGTGCAGTTATGTGGGGCTCTAACCCACTAAAACTCCACGGTGTCCTCCTCTGCCGCTTATGGCGGGAACACGGGCACGCGTTAGCACTCATCCGTGAACCCGCCGCGGCTGTCCGTCACCGGACCCTCCTCCGGGGAGTACTCCCCATCACCGGCGCACCAGAACACATAGCACGCCGTGACCACCCCAGGGACCAAACCAGCACATGGGCGCCAGACGACCCCGTCTCTGCCACCCTTGGTCCCCCTGCGACGGGTCAGGTCATTGGCCCCGCCGCCTGCCAATTTTCGGCCGCAGAGGATAGGGAGAGTGGCCAACGTCATACCAACACTCCTCTTCCCCTGCGGCCCCACCGCGTCCGCCATCGAACGGTGGCGACCCCGTCAAGGCCGCGGAAGGTAGGGAGAGCGGCGCACCGTAATACCGGCACTCCTCTCCCGCCGCGGCCTCCAACCCTCAGCCGCGATGCCTCCGGTACGACATCGCGGCCCGCCTCAGTTGCGATGTCGCCCAAGCGGCACCGCAACCTACATGTTGGCCGCTACGTCGTCGGCTTGTCGGCAAAAGCCCTGACGAGCGGCCCCTCCTCGGGTTCCTCTTCGCTTCACCGTGGGTGTCCAAGCCACGGCTACTGAGCCCCCCCGCCTCGACAATGCGGGAACCCACCGGGGGGGTCCCAGTCATCCCTGGGCGGGACAAAGTACGGCTCAGCGACCACGGCGATGTTGATCGACCACTGCGCCACGCTCTGGAGCAACAGGTCCTGAGCGCAGGCGCAGTGGTTGATGTTCGCCTGGAGGAGGCGCAATGGAGCCATTAGTCCTCCATTTCAGCCCCCTCCCGGGCCCCCTGCGAGGGCTCCACTACGGCAGCGACGGCGGTGGCGGCGGTAGTGGCGGCGGCAACGGTGACTGCGGTGGCGGCGGTTGTGGCGGCGGCAGCGGCGGCGGCGGTGGCGGCGGCGGCGGCGGCGGCGACGGTGGGAGTGGCAACGGCGGCGGAGGGCCTGCCTTTCCTCCTGGTTCCGGCGGGTGGAGCGCAGGACTTGCTCCCCGCCCGGTGATCGGCCGGCTTGCCAGCAGCCGCACATGTGATGCAGTGCGGCGCGGCGTTGCACGAGCCGGCCTTGTGTCCGGGCTGACCGCAGCGGAAGCACAGTGTGCTGCGGTCCACCTCGGAGGTGCACTGGATGCCAACGTGGTGCCCCACATGGCATCGGTAGCACCTCAGAGGCTTGGGGTCCAGGAGTTTGACCTGCGCTGAGACCCAGCCCACCAGGAGCCTTCGGCCCTCCGTGATGGTTCTGGCCGCCGTCACGGGGCAGCTTACCGTTATGGTTCGCATGCCCGTGTAGTCAGGACGTAAGGTGCCCGCCTTCACCTGGTCGGCCAGACACCCGCCCGTCCTGACAACGGCGGCCACCACATCTCCCTCCGTCACGGAGTCATCCAGGCCCAGTATGCGCATGTCTGCGCACTTGACGGGCCTGGTGATCCGAGCTTCGTCCGCGAGGGACGCCCTTAGCTTCTCAGCTAGGGCGTCAGCGGTGGGGCCACTTGTAGCACCGGGGATCTCCAGCATGCGGGCGCCAGTGGCGGTCACCCTGTGCCGGAGGCCCCCGGTGATCCCCAGCTCCCGGAGGTCCACCTTCTCTCTCGCCTTTGAGAGCACGTCGCAGTACGTCACGCCCCTCTTGACCGCGTCCGGCTGTAGCGTTATCACTACAGCCGCGGTCTTCGGGGCGCGAAGCCTAGCCGCGACGGCTCTCTCCTTGCGACGCCGCCTCTGCTCCTTTTTTCTGGCCGCCTTGGCCGCCTTCTTCTTCTCCCCGACCACCTGCCATTGGGCGTCGGTCGTGGGAGAAGTGGGGGAGTTTTGGGGGCGCGGCGTAGGCTCTGGGGCCTTCGCCTCCCGTGCCGCTCTGCCCTTCTTCTTTCGGCCCTGCGCCGGGGGATTGCCCGTAGGCGCCGGGGCCCCGCCAGCTGGCGCCGGCGCCGCGGCTCCTCCAGCCGATGCCGGCTTGGCCGACGCCGGTTTGGCCGGCGCCGGTTTAGCCGACGCCGGATTGGCCGACGCCGGCTTGGCCTGGGCCCGGCCCGACGGCCCGGGTTTAGGGGCGGCAGCTGCCGCAGCGGCGGCGTACGAGGCCGCCCTTGGCCCCGGGGTCGTTCCGCCCGCCAGGGGGGGGCGCAGGACTATGCCCTCCAGGACGGAAAACCGCGCCTGGAAGGCCGCCAGCTCCTGCCGAACCAGGCTGAGGACCTGGTTCTCCACCGGGACGGGCTGGCTCGGTGGTTGCGCTCCCCCGGTGGCCCGCAGGCCGGCCAGGTCTGCCCGGAGCCTCCCGTTCTCCTTTTGGAGAAGCTCCGTGGCTGCCGTCAGGCGGGCGACCTCCGCCCGCAATTCGGCCACTTCGCCGGCCGAAGGGCCGGTGTAGTTGGCCGCCTCCGCTGCCGCCATGATGGAGGCCGTCGCCGAGACTATGGCCCTGTTCTTGGAAGTCTGTAACTTCTTCAAGGACACGTCCCGGATGGCGGCCTCCACTACCGCCGCAAACCTGCTCATGCAGTCCGCCTCGGGGTCAGGGGCGTCAGCCGCACCCGCCTCGTCGCTCGAGGGTCCCGAAGCGACCGCGCGACCGGTCCCCCCCTCCTTTGCGGGCTCCTCCGCTCTCTCCGCCGCCTCACGGGCAGTGAGCCCCCTGCCCTTGCCTCGCTTTGCGACCCCACCCCGCCTACTTGTGGGGATTTTTCGGGCCGAGGCCTGCTCTCCGTCTGAGGACAGTCCCTGGCTGTCCCCAGACCTTGGCCGCTTGCCCGTCTTCGCGGCCTCCTCCCCGGCACGGCAGGGGCTCTCTGAGCCTCCCATGCTCGTGCCTCCAGATGCGGCGTCGGACTCCGACCCCGCATCACTCCTCACCTCTTCTTGGTCCCCTGAGGGACAGGAGCCTCCTCGGCTCTTGTTGCCAATGGCAAGTGGAAGACATCTGTTGCCCCCCCCAGAATACGAATGGGGGCTTGACGTTCCCGAAGGGAACGTGGCGGATTCTCCGGCTGCTGAGCAGCCGGTACCGCCCTGGGGTAGTTTTTTGTCATCTGTCTTGTTCATTTTGTTTATGTTCCTTTTAAGGGTGAGGTCCCTTTTCGCGCTAACGACCGGATCCCCTCCGGCCATTCATCCCCTCGGCACGCTAGACCTTGGGATTGGGGTAATTTTTTATAGAGGTTGTCTACCTCGCGGCCCGGGCCTCAGTGGCCCGGACCCCCGGTCCTGTCAGTTCAGGGTTACGGGGTGGCCGGCGGCTGGGCAGAACCAACCGCCGCCCCGGCGTCCCCACGCTGCCGCCGGATGCCGGACAGACGCAGCGCGGGCATGGGACACCCTCCACCACCCACACTCTCGTGGGTACCGCGGTGCTAACCGCCCCGCGACGGTCCGCGCCAACTCACCTTCCTCTGTAAGCAGAGGGGGAGTAGACGCGTGACCGTCTATAGCCCGGTTCCCTTCACCGACCATCAAAGATGATCGGTGACTGGAACCATGACCTTCCCCTCCTGTCGAAGATTTGCCGCCCGCCCCAATTGTCCACCCAAACCTGGTGGGCAATTGGAGCCGACGTTGCCCAGGGTGCGCCACGTGGAGGCTCTTCAACGTGCACCCCAAATTTTATAGGCTTACTTATTGTTTTTCGCATATTTTATGAAGTATCTTGTGTAGATATTTGTGTATGGTTGTCACCATCTCAGGTAGCTGGGCTGATGATGGAAGGTACAACTCCTTAACAGTTAGAAGTTACTCGAACAGGCAAGGACTGTTTTAGTAAATTGTTTTGATGTTTGATAGGGCATTTGCCACATTTGGTCTCATGATCATCAAGTCATGACCTGATGCTGCAGTCAGGATAGTCTGCAGAGTACCTAACTCCTCGACAACTAACAGCAGATATATCGTGTTTAGGCTCATTGAAAAGGGCTTGATGTGTGGATAAACGTACTGTTACTGAGGAACACCGAAGACCTGATGCTGAAGCCAGGAGCATCAGAAAAAGTACAAACCTTGAAATTACAGCACCGTAGTCGTGTTTGGGCTCATTTTAAACAGGACTAATTTTAAGTTCAATGCAATGTTGACATAAGTCTGGCCTGATGCTGCAGCCAGGATTATCAGCATCTAATCTAAAAACTAATAAAAGGAGAACTCCTCAACAATTAACGTCCCTGCATCGAGAAAAGGAATATTTTATAAAAAGGCGATGGGCAAGTTGACATTAGGCTATTGTAACTTAGATAAATTATAAATAGACCCACTAAAAAGCGAGAAATAAAATAAAACTTTTTAACAAAAAAAACCGACTTCCAAAAAAAACACTACAAACTGAAAAATAACTTTAATTTCGGAAGTCGGTGGCAAAAACTAAAATACTGATCCTTAAGACACCGACTTCCGAAATTAAAGTTATTTTTTAGTTTGTAGTGTTTTTTTTGGAAGTCGGTTTTTTTTTGTAGTAAATGTTTGAGGAGAATCTGAACATTTGCATTCCTAGAACAGCTGTGTGAATGTGTAGGCGGCATAGGTTGATGTTTCGTTGGTGAAACCAGATCGATGAGATCCTTAGAGGATTTAAAATCCAGGAAACGTGGCCTTTTCCAAATATTTTTGTTTTCGTTTTTTAACTCCTTCTCCTTGAAAAAATTAATTGTATTACGACATGAAGACGGAAAATAGTAAAAGGGCAAAACAGCATTAGACAAAGCTGTTTAGAAAGAGGCCGGGCCGAAACAATTAAGAGAAGAATCTTAATGCTCTTTAAGTCTTTGTTATATACCTACTCATGTTCGGTAAATTGAACAATTGAATTACAATCGAACAAATTCGAACCTTTGTTCGTTTACATTGGCAATCATTCTTATTCCCGGAAATGCCAACTAAATGAAAACAGCATGGACCTCTGCGAAGTTGAGTCAATAAATGATTGTGTATTTTTCTTCCTCTGTTTAATATCTCATCATAAATGCTCTTAGGGAAATTCGAAAATAACTGAGAGGAATTTGTAGATTATTTTGATATCAAATATTTCAATACGACCATTTTGCAGATATTGAGCAGTCATGTGGAAGGTGTAACAACGCAGATTCTCTTTTTTTTTAATTGTTCGTAACTTAAATAAGTAGGTACCTACCTACTTAAACAGCTATAGTATATATGTTTGATTTTTGTGAACTGAGTAGTACGTTTGTGTTCATGTAATAGGTACTTTTACATACAATTGCATAGAAAATGAGATGCTACGGAGTCAAAAAACAAAAACTAAATTATAAATAGGTAGGTACTGGTATTCAACCTTGTACGACTGTAAGTGCACAGTGTTGACCTAGTGCAGAATTACGTTTGTGGCGCAGAAAAGCCGATAATTAATATTCTACACTTAATTAAGTGTGGCGCAAAACGTGCTCTTAATTTCTTACCCACGCTTGTGCTGTATCAACATCCGCTTGCAATGTAATTAAGTTGGTTTAGTTGTTTTTTAAAAGAAGCTTTTGTAAACGTTGTAGCAAAAACTCGAGTTCTTTCAAGTTTTTTTCTTTACAAACGTTTGTTACCTTAAATCCAAATGGTCAGTATTAGATATATTTCTCAGTAGCAGTCCGGATTGTGCCCAGTTATTTGAACTTGGCTCGCCTCTGGAACAAAAAAATGGGTGAACTACAGTTCTCCCTGCTGGAAGGTAGTTACTTGTTTGGGAATACGGGCGTGAAAAACATAATAGGTATATGCAATATCCCACAAACTATATAACGATCATATTGTGACTATAAATAAGTCAAGTACTATGGCAAGCTTCACCGCGATAGTCTTTGTATATTTTTCCATCGTTAAAAGTGCGTTGTGTTGACATATCGATGAGGGTGGCAACATGTGGCATGTGGACACGAAAGGGAGAATGATAAACATCGTATTTTTATTCCGTCTCTTGTTTGTGTTGCTTTAAAAAACCTTCGAAGTTAATTCAAAATGATAACACAACTAACAATCTACCTACCGCATACCGTGATAAAATATGCCTCCTACTCAAAATAAAAACTCAAGTTAATGAAAACAAAGTTTTCCTGCAATATTTATCCCGCGACTTTTGCGGCGATAGGTTATTAACAATTTCATTTTGCAGCTGTTTTTATACTCTCTGGAGTTGCATTCATATCGCTATCGCTATTTCCATTTTTTAATTTTTTTCTTGCTAAATATGAAGTATCAAAGTTTTACGATGGTACAAAATGCGCGTCATTTGTTTCTTTTTTTTCACCAAGTCGGTTTTATTCAGCCAGTTTTTTATTTTCATCCAGTATCTTTTTGATCTAATGCATACATTTTATATTAAACTTAATGGAAGACATTAAACCTATGTGCTAAATTTTTATCTACTTAAATAAAAAATAAAAAACAGTGCGTTAATGAAAAACTGTGCAACAATGAGATTTCATACAACATTTCTGCACTGTTTTGGTTCTAAGCAAAAAATACGTCCTTTGTGATCGGTTTTGTAGTGATTAATACATTACTACTTATGTAGTTGAAAGAAAAATGTTATTCTTACCTACATGAAATTAGAGCTTTCATTGACCATTATTTGATGACAATAATAAGGTAATTTTATGTTCAATTATAGTAGATTCACTCATCAATTACTTATGGTATAAAAATATAGGTGACTATATGAAATTAGAGTACGTTGAAATTATTTTATAGATGCAGTTGATGCACTTAAATTATTAGAAGCTGGCAATGCGTAGACATATCACAATCACCATGCTGCGTCATATTAACAGTAGCTAAAAGTAACTAAAGAAGCTGCCATAATTAGCACCCGTTTAATTTGGGATACTCAATAAATAACTCGGATAGAATAGAATTGAATAGAATACTCTTTATTATGTACCTCACGATAAATATTACAGATAGGTATAAATGTAGAAATTTTACAAGGGGTGTCAGGTGTCACAATGGGCGGTCTTATCGCTAAAAGAGATCTTTAAAAAACAACCTTAAGAGAATAGCTTTACGGATGTTATGAGGACAAAGACAATCAACATTTGAACAAAGCATGTTTTAAATTAATCCCTTTTTGCAATATAAATAATAAAAGCTACATTATAATGAACAGCTATTAATATAACGATGAGTACCTACCTACTTAGTTATTAACGGTATACTTACTTCAATTACAAGCTGTTCAAAGGCAATTGATTAAAAGCCGCTGGGGGGAAATTAAACAGGTATTCCCTAAAAGAAGCTTTTAGTGAACGGGGTTTCCGATTCCGGGGTTTAGTATTGAGGTATGTCTTTAATATTTACAGTAGTAGATACCTACATAGAATTGCTATTTCTACCGAAAAACGATTATATGCTTTCCACGAATTAATTGTGACGAGGTTACAGGTGGGCGCGCGTAGGGTGTAACTTCAATATTACTATATAAATTAAGCTGGTTTATTTTGAATGGCTCTCCAATGACAAGAGGACGAAAAGAAGTTAGAGGGAATACATTTTGTATCTAAAGTACTTAAACCAAAGTGAAAAAGAAAGAGCTGCTACTGAAAAAACATCAAAAAATATTAGGAAGGTAATTACCTACGTATATTTACCCAGAGATAATAATTAATGCAGGCAGCTTTAAAACTACTTGTGCTTATGGTGTGTCTAGTTTTGAAAATAGCTTGTTTGTGATTTGTGTAGCATTTATCTTTGAAAAGTTTTACGCGAGCAACCTTGCCATTTCTCAACTACATTGGGGTCGGCTAATATACCGACGGCCTATAACCTTCACAACCTTTAAGACTGATTGTCAGACTTTAGGGATTCTGACTACCCGTAACGACTACCAAAGCTTTAGGTACATGACAGCCGGTACTAACGACTTAATGTGCGCAACAATGCGCAAGCAATTTAACAATGCTTTGCCTGGCAACTGACTATACCTACAAGAAAACCAAACAGTTGTTTACTGTATACTCCTATAAAAAAAACATTCTCTAAAAGCTAAAATACAACTAAAAGTACAATGAATTACAAGTATTCTTAATAGATAGAGGTAAGTCTGGGTTAACAATGTTTAATTACACTTTTACAGTCAACAATGAGATTAATTAATAAAGCTATGCTAAAAGAAATTCATTTTGTAACAAAATTCATTTTATAAATTAAATTGTCTGTAGAAAATCTTTTTGCAGATTTTCGGCGCTCACGTGAAGGTATCAGATTTTTTTTTGTATAAGTAGATATATCTGTCATTACAAGACTGATTTATCAGAACCGCTCCGATGTCGCGAAAAGATCGGTAACAAAAGAAAAAGTAATTGTGTCTCAATAATGACAGTTGAGCTAATATAGTACATTATGATACATGTGTGCTATGTTGATCATTATGCACGAGGCGATATTATCGCGCGAGCCGCAGGCGAGAGCGATAAGAAAGCCGAGTGTATATTGATTAATGCACACGCGTTTCATACGACGTTTTTCAACACACTTGCGAGGAAAAAAAACAGACTTGTATTGTTAAATATTAACTTGTATGGAAAATGGCGCGCTGGTTTTGTTTTCCCGCGCGCCGTGCTAGCCAGCACTAGCGATGCGCGCGCAACATTGGCTCATTTTAAATATATTAATCTATGGCACAGACAAAACCGATACAGCCTATAGAAAAAATATAATAAACACAAACCTGAAAATTGCAAAAAACCTAAGAATTTCGCGGTCTACCACTGCGTATTCACCTTAAATTGTCTGTGGTCCCCTGCGAGTTCATTTTGCGACCAAGGACAATACAGACTATTTAAAAAAAAATTGAAATATAGCCCGCGGATTTTTTCTTTCGGCATGAAGTCTCTTTGGGCGCTTTCCGAATTAGCTATAATCGCTCACATCACAGCGCTCACATCATCTCCATGGACGTAATATTACGTCCATGCATCATCTCACATGCGTTCCGATTTAGATATTACTATTATGACTGCTGAGAGCTGGCAACAATTCGGAACACTCGTGAACGCGCTCACATGACAGTGCTTACACAATGTAAAAAAGATATTATTACAGTATTTCTTTGTATAAACACCACATTTCTTCTTCAGTTCTTCTTCTTTGGTTATGTGGCGACTGTCAGCCAGAAGCACAATTTCAAAAATGCCACGTTAGTTTAATTTAAAGATGATGCAACTCAAAACAAAACACACACTGACACAACCTCATACACACACTGTCATTTTTGACAGCGCTCACGGTGATATTATTCTAGGGCATGGTCGGCATTATCGCAAGATGGCGAATGTCATGACGTCATCTATGACGATTCACGGGACATCGTTATCGTTATCGCGCTCACGCTAATTCGGTTATTTCCCAATTCGGAACACATCGATTATTTCCCAATTCGGAACGCAGGGTTTGATGAGATTAAAAAAGCGCGCGTCTCCGACTAGTAAATAGTTATCTGTGGTATTACAGAACATGTGGATTAAAGTAAAGAAAAAGCACGCGTTCGTAATACACTCCATTATGGACCTAAAAGCGGTTCAATAAGAGCCACTTTACGAGCAAGTGTGTTGAAAAATTATTTATTTGATAGAAAAATAACGTCACATTGAAAATAAAAAGTTGTGAATGAAACATTGTGTATTTGTATGGTTACTCTATTTGGACTACTCACGTTTTTCAATTCTTTGGAAGTGCCTCAAGCATCATTAAAATAGCCGCCGAAGCCATATAAAGAAATAACTACACGACTTGAACATTACCATTATGCACTAAACAGTCGCAAGTATCTAGATCTCAGTTTATCTCATAACATCAACAGCACTCCTTCTTTTTTAATGTTTCGGCCTTATAAAGATAATGTGAATATTTTTTTATAACTGTCGTGAAAATGTTTTTTATTCGCGTTTGGTTAATTTGATGTGGCGTGTGGGAGAGCGACTACTGTTTTGCATGAAAATTATTTGTATCTACAGAATTTTTTTTTCATGTTTATTCTATGGATCGCGACTTGATTCTCTTTTATTATTATCTATCATTGTTGCTACTAAACCTTGACATTTATGTTTAATAAGTGTACTTATAAACGAGTAGCTCACAAATTGAGCCCAGAGTTTGAATTTGAATAAAGTTACTTGAATAATTTGAAAAAAAAAAAAGTTTGGGTAAACTGTCATATTTTTACTTAGCCCAGCTAAGTAAAAATATGACACCTATTCAAACTCTTTCATTGAATACATAATAGAATATACAAGTACCTAATATAAATGTAACTACTGTAGGATCGTGCAAAGATGACACTGGCCGTGAGCGGTTCTATGAATAATACTGTGAACCTATAACCTACTTGACCCTGATTGCCATACTCGGCGAGGGCAGCCGGCTACTAAACACTAACTAGCGTATCAATCACCTACACTGTAGTGTTCTCGTAATTGGACACAAGTAAGCTTATTATCATACCTACGCTTACTATAGTGCGGTTACGTATTAACCAGATAATATTATCAGAATCGAGAATACGAGACCGGAATAATCCATTAGCAACATCACAAAACCCTGCACAAACTAAGGTTACACGGCTGTTTTGAAAGAAAAGTTGTTACATTTAATGGGCATAATTTTGTATATCAGATTCAGGTGGCCTTCGCAAACGGCGTCAAAGCTTGTCATTAGATTTTGTTTTACGTGGGTCGGGGTTTTAAATTGCCGTCTCGTAAATGCCTTTTTAGGGTTCCGTACCAAGATGGTAAAACGGAACCCTTATGGCGAGACTCAATCTGTCTGTCTGTCTGTCACAGCTGGATATCTCAGAACTACTAATGCTATTAACTTCAAATTTTGAATAGTTTTAGATGACGTTTGCCCAACTATTTTTCAAATAAGAAATAAATAAAAATATTTATGCATATTTCTTGCAAACGGGGACTGAAAGTGGGTCTGAAAAATTCTAAGTGGGTAACTTATACATGCCCATGTGGGGTATCAGAACGCAGTTTGCACATTCTCAAACACTTTTTTTTTTTTTTTAGACCGCATAGTTTTCGACTTTTGATGAAAAATGTAAAAAAAATACCGCCCCTCCCCCCCTTATCTCCGAACTTTGCAAAGAGAAACATCTGAAATTATTCTATGTCATAGAAGTTTATGTAAAGATTACAGGAAAAATAAAAATAAATCTCTAAATAACACACTTTTTCAGAAATCATCAACAAAGGTTACGTTAGTTCCACTATCGGTCAAGAGATGGCGCTGACATAAAACTGTAATATTCTACACTGCAGTGCACGGTGTTAAAATTTTCTGACGAATATAGGCCTCCCCGATGAAAATTTAAAAACATATTATGATGGTACGGAACCCTCGGTGCGCGAGCCCGACTCGCTCTTGCCCGGTTTTTTACATTTACGCTTGTTTTACATTGCAGAATTTTCTAGAGTGTCGCTTTTGACACAACACTGTTTCGTGAAAGTGGGAATGCTGTGTACAAATTGGAAGGTAATAAGGATGGCAAGAGTGCTTAGAGTGCGAAGAGACCATTATATTAGTTATGTACAACTGTTTTCAATACTGAAATGGTGTTGAACTTAATTGGAGCATGCACCTTTCTAGATTTAAATTGGAATTAGGAATGGACACAGCTGCCCCAATTTAGTTCCTCAGAATTCGACGCTGACTGTAAATCTCATGAGCTCTTATTTATTTCTATCTTGAAAAAAAAAATACAGGGGCGGACTTACAGACCTACAGGTAGAAAAATCCTAAGACATTAATGCCCTAGGACTTTCCACAGCTGGTGGAAATAAGTACCTACAACAATAGTGCGTGCGTCTTCGTGCGTGAATAAACTAAGATGATGTTAAAAAAAAAATCTTTTGTAATAATTGTGTGTAGCCAGGCATTGAGAAAAAAACTGGCCAAGTGCGTGTCGGGCCACGCACAGTGTAGGGTTCCGTAGTAGCCCGCTATCACAATATAGTACGATTCTGTTGTTCTTTATTCTGATATAAAAAAAAAGTTCATATTACGTTTTTCAATGCAAGTCTTTACCCGTTATAAACAAGCAACTACTTCATCTTAGTCACTTTACAGGATTAATGCTAAGGATTTTGTATTTGGTACAAAATTATCCAACACCCAAGTTCAACGACTATTACTGCTAAACTAATAAAATTATCTTAACCGCTATAATTTTCCTTTAAAGTTCATGAAATGCACTGTCATCGTGAATTTTTCCAGATTTTTCAAGCCAGCAGTTTAGGTTTTAGAGGGGGGGGGGGGGGGACGCCCTATTGGAGCAAAAATTTGCACTTTAAAGTTTAATATTGCGTAAATGGAACATCAAATCGAAAAATAATTTTAGCAACCCCCAAATCATTTTAGAAGACCTATTCAACGATACCCCACACGATGGGGTAGACGACGAAAAAAATATTCATCCCTACTTCACATGTAGGGGAGCTACCCTAAAAAAATATTTTCCAAAATTTTATTTTACCACTTTGTCGGCGTAATTAATATACACACTCCTACAAAATTACAGCTTTCTAGTACTAACGGTCTCTTAGCGAAACCTCCGACAGACGGACGGACATGAAGAAACTATAAGGGTTCCTTGTAGGTACTACGGAACCCTAAAAAAACGGCGATTCAGCTTATGTAGGCATATATACGAAACTAAGTTAATAGTTTGTAACTCACACATGCAAAAACAGGGAAATCGACAAACAATATTGTAATTTCAAAGATGAAGGTATTATCATACCGTTAAGAGCGAGAATAAACCAACATTGCCGATCGTAAATTGGATTTTACAGAAGGCGAAAATTCGAAGACATGTGACATCTACCAACCCGACTGGGCCCGCTTAGTGGATTACGGCCCACTCCCTCTCACCAAGAAGAGGCCTGCGTTCCAACAGGGAACGGTATAGGCTGATTATACTTTATGCTAAGCGAAAAAACATAAAAATTCCTTGATAGAAAATCATCACGAAGTTACCTCTAAATTCAATGCATTTTTGATTTACTATGATACAATTTACAGGAACCCGTTGGATGCGAGAAGCACAGAACCGGTCGAAGTGGAGGTGCTTGGCCTATGTCCAGCAATGGACGTCTTTCGGCTGAAATTTAATATTGTGTTTATATATATTTTTTTTATTAATTATAATTATTTTTTTTTTTTTTTGTGAAATTTAATTTTACAATATTGTGCATTTTAAGAAATTCCTCTATTTATAACCGACTTCAAAAAAAGGAGAAGGTTCTCAATTAGGTTGAATATTTTTTTTATGTTTGTTACCTCAGAACTCTGTTATTTATAAGTCGATTGCGAATTTTTATTTTTTACTTTCAGATTTGGTCCTTAAAAAATCGGTTCAATAGTTTGTTTTTAGTTTTGTTTTTGTCGTTGGGTTCGTATTATCGTTGTTTGCCACTGACTTCCGAACTTTGCAGTGTCTTTTTTGGAAGTCGGTTGTTTTTTTCTAAAGAAGTTTTTATTTTAAATTTATTACTGTAAAACGCTTTCAGCATTTACTGGGTTCTTTTTCCGAAGAAATAGCCATCTTCCGTCGCATATTTCATTTCATAAATCGGGAGTGATACTTGTGTCGTTGGGTTCGCATTTTTGTTGTTTGCCACCGACTTCCGAAATAATTCAAGTTATTTTTCACTTTGTGGTGTCTTTTTTGGAAGTCGGTTGTTTCTTTTTGGAAAAAAGTTTTTACTTTTCACTTTTAAGTTGTAGGTACTTACCCCACACAAATCCGTATAACACTACTTGCTTTGTAAATATCAGTGACAGGAAGTTATTATAACATCATAAATATAAACTAAGTGACAAAAATACATATTATTGAAGCTAACTCAAAAACTATCCAAGCAAAGTTAATAAAATTTATATGGGACCACCCCTGAGGCATACCCTATCCATTAAAAAAAGAAAAGTCATAGGAAAGCAAACGACGCAATTTCGTTTACTTGAATTTTTACCAGTAATTTTGGTTTAAAAACCAAACTACTAAACTGATTTTGATAAAATTTCTATGGGACCAATCCGAAAGTATATCCTTTCAAATAAAGAAATTTTGTAAATCGGCTTATAAATAACGGAGGTCTGAGGTAACAAACATAAAAAACAACCGAACTGAGAACCTTCAATTTTTTTTTAAATCGCTTAAAAAGGCTTTTACTCAGATAAACTCACCCGTCCATACATAAACCTATTACTTTAGCTAAAAGACAAAAATTAGATTTGCGTCGTTTTCGAGTTGATTCGTTACTTTAGCTAAGGACACGCCTGAGCCGACCCTTTACTTGGAAAAGCTACCGAATTACTGTCCTGTGACTGAAAATGGTATCGTTTGATTAATTAGATTTTTCGTATTAACATAGGAGTCCAGTTTACATGCAAAAATTGAGATTTATTTCTACCAATTTAGATGGAAACAACCGTAATTGCGATTAAATTGCTGCCCAAATTGGGGTATGAACTTGTTTAACATATGTATTTACCTCAATCATATATGAATTTCGGCTAGTATGATAAATATTATATCCATTTGAGATAGAATGATGGTATTTACAAGCTTTGCTTAGGAACAATTTTATCGCTACGGCTAGCTAGATACTAAACAGAAATCGAAATACGTTACTTTTCCAATCTTGATGAGCCTTTGATGTCGAGGATCAGGAAAAAAATAGTCAAAGTAAATCATTTATTTCAATTAGGCACTTAAAAGGCTATTTTGAACGTCAACAAGAAAGAAAATAGAATTGATTCCAGTTGCTCCTTCCAAAAGGTAATTTCGTATGGAGAACAATGGCCAAGAAACTCCGCAGTTACTCTTTCAAAATGTTTTATAATATTTTGCGGCCACCGAACATTAGCTGTGTCAGTTTGGAATGATGTGTCGCTACACTGAGATTAGATATACTTATATTTGCAATTGTCAACAGATAAAAACAGACTGGACGGAGTATAGATAACTTAGTTTTGTGTATGTGAGTAAGTTGGTGTAGTGAGTGTGTGTGTAATTGGCATGAGTGTACAGATTTCACTGTAGAACTATATCGGTTGTCACTTTATGAAAGTTTTAACGGCCAATCACGCAACAGCAATTTGCACTTTGAGAAAGACTGCTCGTAGTTGTTGAGTTGTTTGTGCGGTTTGATACAAAGACAAGGACCTAGGACAGAAATGTCGACTGGCAAGTGTGATCCTATGGCGTATGTTGGGATTTACATGGCGTTTGCGTCGTTTCTCACCCTTGGGACATAAGTGAGAGGAATGTTGGCGCAAAATTGACTGAAGGACAAAGAGCTGTCTCACTGATAAAATGTTACATTTGCTATATTACAGAATACATTTCTGTTATATAGCGAATGTAACATTTTTTGGGTACTTGACTTGCGTAGTTTCTTAAGCATAACCTTTAACACAGCTTCCTGGCCCTTTAAATGCCGCGGCAGTAGCACCGTCTCACGCTGAGATACAGTACCTACCTATGAGAGAAGGGACTGTGCCAAAGCATAACTTAAGCTGTAAGAACCAACATGGGTCTGTTCAGATACTACTTACGCGGTGGGTATTTTGTCAACACCGGTAGTAGCATAAGCAATAACTTATGGGTGGGTATTTTGTCAACACCGGTAGTAGCATAAGCAATAACTTATGGGTGGGTATTTTGTCAACACCGGTAGTAGCATAAGCAATAACTTATGGGTGGGTATTTTGTCAACACCGGTAGTAGCATAAGCAATAACTTATGGGTGGGTATTTTGTCAACACCGGTAGTAGCATAAGCAATAACTTATGGGTGGGTATTTTGTCAACACCGGTAGTAGCATAAGCAATAACTTATGGGTGGGTATTTTGTCAACACCGGTAGTAGCATAAGCAATAACTTATGGGTGGGTATTTTGTCAACACCGGTAGTAGCATAAGCAATAACTTATGGGTGGGTATTTTGTCAACACCGGTAGTAGCATAAGCAATAACTTATGGGTGGGTATTTTGTCAACACCGGTAGTAGCATAAGCAATAACTTTATCACTAAGAGCCTACATGTACTGTCGTACATGTAGGCTCTTAGTGATAAAGTTAAATTCAGTATCACCAACTGGTAGTATATACTGGTAGTTAAGAGGGCAATTTCATGACTACGCAAAATAGAATAGAATGATATATCTAACTGTAGAGATCGGTGAATAATCGGGAAATGGTGTAACTATAGAGTTGGTACCAAATCACATCCCTCCATAAAATACATCAAGTTGAGAATACCTACTATCGAACGTGTGTAGAAAAAAAAAAGAATCGAAAAGAAGATTTATCTTCAATATATTTTCCTTGCCACTTTGCTTTCCTCAATTATATCGGGGCCGACAGCTATTTCTGAAGGTGCGACATCAAGATCTGATAATAATGTCTATTTTTTGTGGAGCAGAATGAAGTAATTTGGTCGTCGAACCAACGCGTTTTGTAATTACTTACTCTGTCAGTACTTATTTAGTTTCTGGGAAAAATAGGCGTGCTTTTGAAATCTAGATCAATCAAAAGGACAGACAGCAGTGTCTTCCTATTTGCTATAGGTAGGTACATTATAATGGTTGGTACATTGCATCTTTGTCGCGAATGTAAATTCGTTGATTTAACGAATAATATATCAAAAAAGCAGATTACAAACACAAAGCTGGCCCCCCAATAGCCATTTTTCCAAATAGTCTGAAATAAATAGGGAATTACAGCAGCTTTGTGTACCTACCCACGAAAAATTTTGATAGGTACAATTTGTTTTGTTGACACTTCGCGCAAGCTGCGACACGTGCGAATAGTAGGTAGATACTTATGTGTCGACAACATTTGGGGAAATAAATCTTGCAGCCAGGTTTGATAAAACTAGCGAATCCCTCTCATTTGTCACAGGCTCCGGAGATGACACAACGGTAAGCCGTTAATCAAGAATCGTTTTTATTTTCCACAAAACCTGACATTTGATTTCATTACATCACTTTGTCAATGAGGTTTCATTCTAGTAAGGTGTGGCGTAGGTGTGGACGAAAAGGTAACTAAGTAAAGTTATACTTTGTTCATTTAAAACGTCGTTGTGGTAAGTAATCAGCTGTCGGCCATGGCTCATGCCATCGTAACGATAATTTTGTGTGTCACATCGGATTGCGGTTAGAATTTCCAGTTTTCCACTGACTGAACAATTTCGATATTTGCTTTTAAGCTAAAAGCGAATAAAAGCGGTGCTGTTTATTTGCGTATTGTTGAGTTAGGTACGTATGATTACAAGACATATAAATGGTTATATGTATGTTTTGTCACGACCTTTGTGCGTCAGCAGAACTGCAAGTAGGCACCACTAAGCGGTATCATATTTTGGCCTGTACACAAAGTAGAAATAAATATAATTGTATTAGGTATATGTATTTTATGTAAGGAACGTAGACCGCAACTTCTTAACCTTATAAAGGGTATAAAAATCATAAGATTGGGTAACTATTTAATTTACATAATTGAATCTTTAATAACAATAAACAAGCTTTAATCCTATCCTAACTAATATTATAAATGCGAAAGTAAATTTGTTTGTTACCTTTTCACGCCTAAACCACTGAACCAATCATGCTGTTTTGCATATACGTTGTCAGGTGTACAGAAACGGACATAGGGTAACTTTCATCCCGAAAAAAAGTGTTGTTCCCGAGGAAAATAACAATAACGTTATTATGATAATAGATAATGCCACGTATCTTTCGAATCAAAAACAGGACAACGTCTGTCGGGTCAGCTAGTAGCTTTATAAAATTATAACAAAAAAAATGAAATATGCATTTACATTAAAGAGTATCGAAATTCACAGTAGTGGTTTCTGTGTCCGAAATGATCATGGTAAGTTTATTGAATAGTTAAAGTGTAATATTAATAGACGCAGGTCTATTTACTGAGACTAAGTACCTAAACATAATTACAAGACGCTAAGCCATGGCTTAATTTGATACTTACCAAAGTTAATAATTTGCTTTGTTGGTGTTACAACCCTTGTTATAAGTAGTTAATTAGTTAGGTACAGTACAGCAAGTAGCAAGTTAGTGGTAACAAAACCTAGGTATAAGCTAGCCTCTTACTAATAAACGTTGTATAGCGTCTGTATAGTTACACAACGCTTTGTCTTCTACTTTCGAAAGTCAAATTACTGAAGACTGAAAGAGAGAAATCGGTGTGTAACTATTCATCTGATAAAATACTTTTATTAGTAAGGGGTTATTCTACTGAAACTTCGTACCTACTACGCTACGCCAGCGGAACGTCAAAGTGTTCCACCGACTTGCTGTCCACTGTACTAATCTTTACTTTTCTGAAAGATAAAAGACGGGTAGGTATAAATAGGAAGAAGACATAAAAAACACCTGTTCTTCTTCGCTTCGGCTATTTGTTTCCGACTTCCTGATTCATTAGAGATGGAAAAATTCCAGATATTTATTTATTTCGTACAACCTTCATACTTGTCTCAGTCTCAGTTTCAGGGAGAGAAAATACCAAAGAAGGGAAATATTGTTTTGTTTAGGTTTTCACCCACCCCACCCCAGTACTTCAGTACTATATATAGCCACCTATAAGTACCTATAGATAGTGAATGTGGGCGTTCCGTTCCTTCAATAAACCTTAATAATGGCTGCTTAGTATCCCTATTGTTATATGCTTGAAGGAATATTTTTAATTAACTTTTATAAATTTAATTGTTCATTGAAAGGGTTTCTTGAAAAGGGCCGGAGTTCCTCGTGGGCCTTCAGGGGAAATTTGTGTTTTTTTTAAATTGGACAATAATTACCCCAGGCTACATCTTCTGTATTTAAAGACATTTTTAAAAGCAACAGACTATGATTGACCGGATAAATATACCAATAGGTATGTATATATTGAATCCGCATCGATACAAAATATTACCAACATGTTGCGGGGTTAGCAAATCTATACTAATATTATAAAGCTGCAGAGTTTGTTTGTTTGTTTGTTTGTTTGAACGCGCTAATCTCTGGAACTACTGGTCCGATTTGAATGATTATTTTAGTGTTGGGTAGTCCATTTATCGAGGAAGGCTATAGGCTATATTTTTTTTCTTCAAAATTAGGGATCCGTAATAAAATTGCTATTTTGTAACACAAGGTGTAAAATCGAAAACCTATTTTTGCGTGCGCTGCAAAAACTATTGACAATAGAACAAAATAATGTACTACGGGTTTGTAGAGCCCATTAAGACCTACAAAAAAGTCCGCGAGAACATATATCTAGCTATCATGGTTTAATCACAATAACCGATTTTGTGTTCAAAATAATTATTAAATCGTCTGAAGAAAAAAAAACTACGTTAAATATGTATCGTAATATTAATCTTTATCGAAATTAAGCATTATGTTACCAAGAGTATTTATGAAGAAGTAAAATACTTTTTGTTTCATCTCAATCGGATATTTCGTTTAAAAGTTATCACGTGTGTAAGATGTTAAGAGTTGGTACCTATTAAGGAGTTATGGGCCATAGAGTTTTTTATCTATACTAATAATAAAGCTGAAGAGTTTGTTTGTTTGAACGCGATAATCTCTTTAACTACCGGTCAGATTTGAATTCTTTTTGCATTTGATAGCCCAATTCTTGAGGAAGGCTATAGGCTATTTAACATCACGCTATGACCCTTAGGAGCCGAGCAAAAAGAAAAAAACTCACGAGTGAACGGTAAGCGAATACGAAGTGTTGCGACGCGACGGGGTGGGGGTACAAGAAATTTCACGCGGACGAAGTCGCGGGCAGAAGCTAGTAAAATATATGCGGCAGGCAGTGGCGGTACCTTCATAGAAGCAGAAAAGCCCGGCTTGCCCTAATAAAATCATAATTCACAACAACAAAATCAATAAAAAATATATTCAAAAAATTCCAGTCAATTAACTCAAACTCAAACATTCATGACATATAATACAATTTCGAAATCCGAACTAGCGCTAACTTTGGGATAGGTTCGCGCCAAATTCGGAATTCGGCTCTAAACGCTATACAATGCGTTCAAATGCGCCTTCTCGCTCACACTTAGTCTGGCTTTTTACCTGGCTTGCCTTTCCTTTCTCTGTCTCGCAGTTTTCGCATACAAATTGCTATAGAAACGTTTACATTTGTTGATATATTGGTAAGTACTTATACACAGAGTTCTATGAAATGAAAAGCCAGGCTTTTGAGAGGCATGAAGTTCGCGCAAATGCACTATCCGCGCGTTGCGTTGACCCGCGTAAAGTTAGTTGCGAAAGCACGTGTGGCGGGCGCGATGAGTCGATGACACGACGCGACTCAAACAAATTGTTATTGTTTTGAAGTTTTGAATACTTACTTTGAGAATTAGTTTTATTATTTGAAAAAAATATTGATTGTGGTGATTGGTGATGTCATTCCCTATGATTTTGTAAATGGTTAATGAATATAGTGTTCTTTTATCATTATGTGTTCGGAATCTGTCATCGAAAAGGTACGTAAATACATTGAGTTTTCTGCCATTTTCTGCCAATAAATAACTCTTTACTTCACCGTAGCCAATCTTAAATTACTGTCGGACTGTCGGTACTTCTCGGAAATAAAAACAAGTATTTTTGTCAGTCAAGAAGACAGAATAAATAAAATAGGTACCTACTCATTCGATCGTTTATTAGGTATGAATATGATATGACAAACCTATGTAGTGGCTCATGTTAAAATTATCAATTGACTTTAAAAATGTAAGTACCTAATTCATAAAATAATGCGTACGAGAAAATAACAATAAATCGATAATATTTGGAGGCCATCTAGTGCATTTTGATTGAACAAATTTTGCAAGTGATAAGCAAAATGAAAATAGGTCCGGCTAAGCGTTGTGGTTCATTTATTTTACGCATTCATTAGTATAGATGGCGCTTATGACAATTACGTACTGATGCTTGAAATAAGTTTTTCTTACCAAAATTATAATAATGATGTTAGTACTACTAACAACCATTAACAACAAGAAAATCAGCCAATCCCTCAGTTGGGCGTTTTTTTTTTTTTTTTTTTTTTATACCTTGAAAATCTGTGGGCTTGCCCTAATTTTGACCCCTAGGCACGCCACTGGCGGCAGGAAACTATCCTTTTTGGGTTTCGTAAGAGTTAGCGTTTTTCGAGGTACCAGTTCATTATTGTGCATCGATTGCAATCGTGTCTTATTTTTAGAATGAAAAGTTATTTTCTTTTTTGCCAAGTGAACAAAAAGTGGCCCTCTTTGAAATATTGTAAGGTCTGTAAAAATCATTGAAAATATACCTAGCGTAATCTAATATGATCCAGACATGGCTGTAATAAAGAAAAACTTTCCCTGTTCTGTATGAAAGAAAATAATTTTATTAAAGGTAGGAGTCGGCGATGATTATAGAAATATTCGCTATCTTTTGTATATCATCTTGGGATGGAACGTGTCACTTGAGTCTGGGTGACGTATCAGATACGTAAATATCATAATTATGGTAACGTAGTAACGTAGTAGGCTACTTTTTGTCCCAGTAGCACGTTCCCGTAGGATGATTTCCGACATCCATGAGGGCGAAACCGCGGGCAGAATTAGTAGAAAATAAATTGAATGAAATCTTGCTATCCAAAACTCAAACTCAAAGCATTAATTTCAAATAAACCAATTACAGGCATTAGAGATTAAAATTATGTACAGTATTAAAATAATAATAAGAATATGTACAAGTAAGTATATAAAAAGGAAAGGAAATAATCAAAGGGCATCAAAAAATTCATCCGCATCGCTGTCAACAGGAAACGTGCCCAAAAGACTGGCAGCATTGCCACGTTGTATGGCAATGCTGATTCTTTGGTCAAAAAATAGGCCAGCCCTCTGGTCACGTGAAGAGTCGATCAACCGCTTGGCGATGTCTCGAAATACTACGTGGGCACTCGGGCCCCATGGCCCTAGAGTTTCAACCCCAAACGGCTCAAACATATAGGGTGACTGGTAATTAGTGACCGATACTTAAACACGTGATTTTACTCATCATTATGAACAACTTTTACTATGGGACCAAACCTGAAATCGTGAAAAAAAACAGCTGTTCTCTACATTTTGACGAGTTAGACGAACATAAATGTAGGGAACAGCTGATTTTTTTTTTGGGATTTCAGGTTTGGTCCCATACTAAAAGTTGTTCATAATGATGAGTAAAATCACGTGTTTAAGTATCGGTCACTAATTACCAGTCACCCTATATACGATCCAAAGAGATTGGAATTAATAATTAATTAATAATTACAGGCACTTTTTAATTGTCAAGGGGTCGGTCAGTCAGAAAGATGAAGCTTCCAAAGCGTAGGAGGTTTGGAGGTTTGGACCTTTGGAGAAGAACGGGCAAGAAACTCCACGGACACTCTTATAAATCATAAAGTTGTTACAAAATATTGGTAAGGTACATCATTTATATTGAAATTATACATGTGAGAACGATCTAGAAAGACGTGCACGTTAAAAGCGTCCGTATTAAAAAAGATAAAAACAAAAAAACAATTCAGAAATGATAACAAATTAAAATAAGCCGTGAAGATGAACAGTCCCTACTGACGGCAATCAACGTTCTTTCTTTTCCTTCTCGTTATTGCTCGCAGTTACGAGCTCAACTTTATTAGCTGTTTTTATTTGACCTTAAATCTATTTAACAAGTTAACATTCAATGATAAAGATGGCAATCGTTTTAAAAGAACCGTAAGTAACGAGTTCTACATATTTATAAAGTGCACGTGTGCAAAAGGGATCCCTTTTCCAGTTGATCAAACCCTCCAAAATCCGGTCCATTATAAAAGATTAGAAGAATCTTTGAGGGCCGTAAGATCAAAAGCAGTTTAAACCGGAATCTACGATAAAATATAATCGATGGTTTAATTTACTGTCCTAAGATCTAATGGAAAATATAAACATTTGGCCTGAGAAACAGATTAGATAAAGTCTGTTACACATGGCAACATTCTCTAGTTTATTCGAAGTTCGTTCATCCGTTCATTAAAATAATGGCAACAAATAGATCCATTTGACATTGACACTGACATTTGACGTTTGTGTGAAGTTTTATTATTAATCATGTATTTAATTTCTTCGAACCTTTGGAGACACGAAAACGATGTATTCAATTCTATAATATCATCCCATTGATTCCCATGATTGCATCTTGATCTAACGACATGCGGTCTACTATAATAACGGTTGACAACACTAGCCCTACTTAATTGTTAACCCTTACCGAATGCCTGTGTTCAAAATAAAAAAACCGTATCTGAATGTTTGATATTTCATTTTATCCAATTCACTCATTTATCATCTCCGAGTAAAGGTACAATATAGTTACCCATTTAACTTTTAATTGTTTTAGGTAATTAACCACTGCTTAGCTTTCACGGCACCTACCGCTAATTAGTTAAAATGAGTTACATATTCTGAATCTGAATTAATTTTCTGCTCTCAAAACGGTGAAGGAAAATATCGTGAGGAAACCGATATGACCTAGGACCAAAAATTCGAAGACATGTGACATCTACCAACCGGCATTGGGCCCGCGTGGTGGATTACGGTCCACTCGCTCTCACAGAGAGGAGGCCTGTGTCCCAGCTGTGGGAACATTATAGACTGATTATGTTGAGTAACATAATAAATAACATTACTTATTTTTCATATCATCAATGCATAATTATTAAATATGCGAAAAACGCTTATGGTGGAAACTCTTTTTGAAGTCATGCGTGTTTGTGGCATTTTGGTTTTGCAGTTTATTAAATAAAACATATTAAATTTTATGCTGTTTAAATTAGGATACCAACGGTAACCTAGCTAATTCTTCATGGGTCTTGTATCAAAATATATTGGGGGGCCTTTTTACCCGATTACGGCGAAGCTCAAAAGGAGAGTCTTGTTTTTTATTAAGGCTTTCTTCACTTCTGCCTAACCCTTCGGAGAATACAGGTGTGAGGTTATGGGTTATGTGCCTCTTATTAATAAGAATTTGAGACTTGGGATAATCTTTTACGAATTTTTGCATATACACGTGGGGGCCCTTGTAGCTTGGGGGGCCCGTATCGTTGAGACGGCTTATACGGCGGAGCTACGCCCCAGGTTACCAACCCTTCATTCCAAGTATCGGATCAGTAAACACACATTTATTTTGAGAAGTAAACATAATAACATACCATTTTCAGGGAGCATTAGAAAGCTGGAATATGTAACATATAGATAGTTGTGCGGTGTCTGTTAATGTTACAACGACTATCGTAGTTTATGTGGTCGGGTTCCGGACAGGGAACATACCCCAAAATACATCTAAACCTACATTATAGGGATACATTTTATGAGCGAAGCTTTGCGCCAATATAAGACCCACGCTATGACTTGCCGCTTTTGAGGCAAATTTAGTACTTATAAAAGTTAGGGTTGATTTATTGTAAGATAGTTTTTGTTGTATCGCTATAAATCAATCCAGTTTTACATGTGTCCTATGCTACAGAGATAGCCATCCTCGTGGAATGTCTTTGAAAGTGATTCGGATTTTCTGTTCGCATAAAAAGCTCGCTTACGCAGCTATTTTGTTACATTAGCTTTTTTGGGTACATTAGCTTGGCAAACAGTATGACTCGTCTTAGGGTGGGCATATTATGGTTATAGTAATTAAAATTCTTGCATTTGCTCTATAAATGCTAAAATACTTCAGCTTCATAAGTCAATAAATACATACTGTAGATTATATAGCCTATTTTGAACAATCTCCACGAGTCTCTTATAAATACATAGATGGCACAAATACGAGACGAACTTTGATTTATATATAAAGAATAAAATGAAAAGCAGTAGGCGTTAGATTTGGCTGACAAGCCAAGAGACAAGGATACATACAAAATACAAACAAAAAAGGCCCCTTTAATAAATATGTATGTTAACCATAACCATAATCAGCCTATAATGTTCCCACTGCTGGGACACAGGCCTCCTCTCGGTGAGAGGTAATCAGAGTTATTACGCAGTTAGGAATATTTTGTAAAAAGTGTCAATCCCTTAAAGGAACTCCTGTATCCTAGTAACTAGGAAAATCCTGTATCTTGAAGGACAGTGTACCTTCAAGATACAGGATTTTCCTAGTTTGAAGGGCAGGGATCTTCTCAAATGTAATAGCCATTCCCATCCCTTATTGAATTAACAGTGATGTTACCTAGGCTAAGTCTTTTAGTAAAATAAATAATTACTTACTTACTAAAAAATAAATAATTACTTACATAATTAATGTAAAACGTAGAATCATTTCTAGGAATAATTAGGTATTGAAGTAATATGACAAACTGGTTTAATTTAATCGTCCCGGTACTGAGAGCTCGTAAAATTCTCACAGTACCTACGGTGTCAATCACGGAATAGATATATCTATTCCGTGGTGTCAATATTGTTTCTCTGATTCGACAAGGGACTTGAGGAATTCCAAAAAACATAAGTAGGTAAGCTGTGTCACACATTTTATTCGAAATATAATTTCTTTAAGCGTCATATTTCAATACTGAAATATTGATGTATGTTGATAAAATATATTTGTGATATACTTTAACGTTTATACACGATATTATATTATACCATATGTTTTCGAAGGGTTACGTGTCGGTACGTGTGACATGAATTATTAAAACATTCTCCCACACTTTTTGCGAAGTACCTACTGGATTGTATTTTTTAGGTACGTTCCACGGTTGGTAGGTAAGTGATCGAATATTGAATACGATAGGTCCCGAACAACGAACCGTTACAATTACATGACTTGCTTTATTATACCTCCGTAAAACGAAATTCATAATAGAAAACGAGGAAAAAATACGAAATTAAGAGAAAGCAGTTAAAAGCTACCGTGTTTGAGAGGCAGATATTTTTATAACAATTTATAGATCATATTATTTTCGTTTCAAATAACCTGAACGTTCAGATTTGTTCATAAATCGTTAACACAGCAACTTTACTCCACTCTCCTCCCCTGGGTCCTCTTCATTATGTCGGTAATCACTTGAAAGGTTTTACACCGTTCAGTTTTATAATACAATCGAATCACGTTTTATCGATCCATGTTCCCAAGGCGAGTACAAATAGAAATAATCGCGGCCAAATTACCCCATGATGAATAGTCACGATCCGTCATAGCCCTTACACCAGCTTATAAATCAAGACAATTTCTATTAAACTGATTTATCTATAAACTCGACCCATCGAACACGAAACCGAACCTTTGAAACAACAAATATGTTTTTAGAAGTTTTTGTTTGAAATAAGAAATATCGAATATAAAATATAGGCAAGTACTTATTTATTGTTTTTTGCACCTCAAAATTTGTATTTGCTAAAACTCAGGCAAAATGTAAAGCCTCTGTGCATGACAGAATTATGGTGCTAAATAAAAATACGACACACAGCGAATATTAAAAGAGTTATAGTTTCCGGTTAAAGGATCGGGCCCTTTGTTGGCACTGAAATGAATGGCACACGCAAAAATTTAGGACACAGATGTAGAATAAGCTCAAAGCATTGGTTTTCCGTTTTTCCCCATGGGAATGATAGGGCGTTGTTTCATTGTATAAAAACATACCCTATTTATAACCTGTGGCTGACCGCCCTCGTATCCAAATACACGCGGAGTTTGTTGCGAATTACGATATTTCGTTTGTCTCATGCGGGCTACATGATTTGTTTCATTAATTAAGGACATCAACGTAAAATTACATTTTTGGGTCCTCTCCTTTTGTTTGTCGTGCCAAATTAATTTATCAACGGTGCTTCAATTGATCAGAGGGTAACAATTTAATAGCAATCGATTATGAAAACGAAAATGCCCGAACGAAATATATCGTCACATCCACGGCAAACTTACGAATCTGCAGAAAATGCATTTTACAGGGAAGGGTTTTAAAAGCAAACATCAATGATAAGTTTTTTTCCTATAATAGGTACCGTGGTACATTTGGTTTTCAAAAAATAGTACTTTTTTAAGATTATTATCAAAGGATTGTCAATATTTTGTATGAATCAGAATAGTAGATTGTTATATAAGGGTGGAAAGGAATCAATTCCCATACGAGGCATTTAGACGCCCGAGCGCAGCGAGGGCGGCTATAGTCCGAGTGGGAATTGATGACTTTCACCCGTGTTAAACACTCTACTTTTCATTTCGAATATAAGGAAAGTAAAAAATAGCAGTTTTTCTAAAATATTACTTGATAATAATAACATGAATAGTAGATACCTATACATATATTAGCCTTTTTTATTTAAATTTGAAATATGGAACACACCGCGTCACTTTTTAGTGCTGACCGTCCCCACAACTTTCTATTTAGATTCAAAACTTGCATTCAGCCTAATCGATACTCGCAATAAAAAAAAATTGTAGAAACTGAATAAAAAACTCTTTTAACTAACAAAATGTATTGAAATGTAAAGTGTTTGCAGAATACCCAATTTATAGAATTAATTTATCATCATTCTCAAATAAACTTTTGCTAAGCCTACCTAAAAAATGTTTGTTGGGAATTCTGTAGCATACTATTAGAAAGTATCAAAAATAAAAACCACAATAAATAATTGTCCAAAAATTTAAAATAATTTTAAACAGCGAGCGCTTTCCGAATATAAATTCAAATATAGAAACATTTCGGCGCGAAATTCAATAAATGCTGCTAGTGACATGACAATTATTAGAAGAGATTGAAATGATATCTATTAGAAAAGCATAAATCATTAAAACAATGCATGTATTTATTGCTTAAAATAATTTTATTAAATTTTCAAGTATCGATTACATTCCTCATATTAATTACTCGTCAGTGGAAATTAAAAAAAAATTGTTGGAATAATCGCTTTCGCACATCATTGCAATAAAAAAAAAAAACAATAATGGTCGACGATTTTGAACACAAATTGAGTAGGTAGTGGTAATTTGAATATTACGTTAAAACCTGGGCATTTTCGTGTTGTTTATAATATTTTCAATAACATTTGTCACATTTTAAATCTTATCTAAGTACATCTGTGTGTGAAATTTGTGAAAAGAAAACACGCACGATTGGCGCGAAACTTGGACATTAGATATAAAAAAACTTCATTACCACTACTTATTTACCTTAAACTCTGGATAAATTCGTCGAATAATTAAATGATGTATATGCACAGCCCCTATGGTGAAGTCAGGATGTTCGAAATCCATAATTTTTATGTTTTTTAGCCTCGACCACAACTGACATCAAAATTATTATCGTACCTTTATGTATGTTGAATTTATTCAAGGTAAATTGTTAACTAAACTTGTGCGCTAAATATGAAAGATTTAATGGCGTTAACTTAAGAGCTTTTTATCCAACTCTCCTAATTAACGCACATTTATAAGATTTAATGGGTAGCCTAATAAATATTTACATAATCAATTAAGGGTGTCTGACTGAGCTGACTACCTAACCAAATTTAGTTCCATTTTTAAAATTCATTCCCGCCTTAGGGAGGGAAGCAATTACTATGAGTCTTTCCCGCCCTATGGTGGGAAGCAGCGTCTTCCACCCGCTATTCGGATCAAACAAACACTACTTTCCGAGCATGAGAGATGAAAATAAATATACATTCGTACCCCGGCAAACTTACTTACTTTCTTTACTAACATAATAAAAAATCCAATTGAGACTTCGGTGAATTTACGAAAGTACCACTTTCGTAAGTTTGCCAGAGGTATAAAACTATAACATTCAAGGTAAAGCAGTACAAAACTGTAAATTTAAGCTGTTACAATAATTGCAATTGCGAATATACCTGATTCGCAAGTTGACAGTGGCACATTTTACTCGAACAATAGAAATTCTACTACGCTAAAACATCTTAAATGAATTTGGTAACTTTACTATGGGTGTAATAACATAAAACGCAGAATCGAACAATTTGAATTCTGTAACCGTCAGAGAAAGAAATACGTATTTTTGCCACGGTACATTAACGTAACATTAGGTAAGTACAGTTTTTCATCTAAATATCGATTTTTACTAAAATTGCAGATTCGTAAGTTTGCCGCGGATGTGACGATATAATGCGTTCAAAAGTAAGTTCAATATTACCTACCTATGTTTAATTTTGTTAGAAAGGGCCAAATGTTTTTAAGGTAAAAGTTTTGTGTTGGGGTTTCTAAGTTGGTAACTTTAGTGTAACTGGAAAAATAGATGCTCTATTTATGGTGGATCAACAGCAGTATTTTCTAATGTAAATGTTATCCTGGCTATATAAAATGCAACCACGTTTTGGCTACGAAAACAACTTTGATCTGAATTTTATTGAAGGCGATTTTACTCGTAGGCGGTAGGTGTATTAAAATAACCTATCTATTACGGAACTGGTAAGTACCAGGACCTACAGCATAATGTGTAGGTACAAGTTGATATTTGTTTTATTCATAAATTAAAACTTTGTCAATTCTGTCCCAATTGTTGGCGACGCATCAACGAATCCCATTCGTGTTATACCTACTTAGGTGTCATTATGTAGCGGTAACCAAATTCAATCATTTGGGCGTTGCCTTGTCTGCCTATTAATTAGTTACGTAAAAACTATATCTATAAATAACTGTCTACTTATAAGTACCTACAGGTTGTAAGTAATTGAATAGGTGCGTTAAATTAAAACCTCTAATTCAACATGATCTATAGAAAACGTGCGCGTAGGCAAGCGATTTGGCAACGTCGCGGTCGGTCGCCGCGTCGTCGCGCGCCCTTTTTTTTCGTAGTAACGGTTAAAATGTAAATACCGCTAGTTCAACGGGTTGCCAATTTGCTTCATGTTGTGAACTCTGCGATGAATAAATTGCGTATCCGGCGCGCGCTAAAATTGATATTTTAATTTTCTTTTGTTTTTTTAATAGGACATGAACAATTTTTATGTTCTGGAACGTCGATATTCTTGTCTGCTTAAAGGCAATAACTTAGTTTGCACTATCTAAGACGATAATTACACGGTATTTTTGTAGAATTTAGATTTGATAATGATTATGTAGGTAGCAGTTACTGCACCTCCTATTTCGAATTGGCGCAAGTTTTCAATTTCATCCTGTTTAGTTTCATCGAACAAAAATTAACAATTTCCAGTGAATAATGATACCCAATTAGTTAGTAGCGATAGTGTGGCAAATTTGGAGACTGTCAGGACCGTCTTCTCACAACCATCTTCGCAGAACGGTTGCAAACCAACTTCGCTCGTAATGACTTTATGCAGCTATATTCGCTTGCTGTCAAAGTTTAGTATACCTATTTGATTACAATATCTCTGTGTTAGCGTTGATTTCAGCAAAGCACTCAGCAAAATTAACTGTCAATGTATAACACAATATCGTCGGCTTTTACGACATATTTGTTTAAAGGAGGAAATTTAAAGCGCCAATTGGAATACTAATCGAGTAGACGCATTAACGTATTGAGTTGTAAGCATAACAGTAACACAAGCACCCATTGATATTAAGTAATTAACTTTTGCAGTACAAACAAGTAGAAAAAGTAAAAGAAAAATCTCCACGTCGAGGTTTTTATGGTTTGGAAATTAAATGAAAAGCACCTACCAGATCACGATATGCCGTGTATAGTCCTGGGCTCAAGAGACTTGCGATTGTGAATACTTTTTATTTCTACAGGGGTCGATGTTATCTGTAAGGCTTTTACACCTAGTCGTACAATAAAGTTGTATCTAGAATGAGATTAAGCGTCGAACATTCGTGTATATCTACTGCTAAATGTTAGCACCATTGTACCTAAAGCGAGAATCGTTGTAAGACTGTCATGTTCCTCGCAGTTCCATTTGTTGAATTTCTCTTTTTACGTCTGTTCCGTCGTTTCGTTAGACGTAGGTTCGGAATTTGCATAGTGTGTTGGTAATTGGAATGTACAATGATTTTATGCGTTTTCAGCAGAGCTTAGTTGCCGTGTCGTCATCAGGTAATGTATTACAGATTGATTTAACGGGGGTGTTCTGCTGACACGTTTAATGGCGTTCTAATACCTTCCAACCCTTCCCTGAAACCTGCGGTGTATCTATTGAATATCTAATAAGTACACAAATCATAGCTTCATTTTGGGTTATTTGACGGCGCCAGTAATATGTCCTCAGGTAGGTAGCTACCTACCTATAAGTTCATAAATTTATGTATGTAACTGCTATTATGTTTATTCGCTGTTTTGTGTGTCTCGGGCAAGTTCCTATTAAATTAGGTTTGCTTTCCATGATTGATATAACAAAAGTATCTTTTTTCTTTATGTTCCTAATTAAAATCACTTGTTGGTTGTCTCGCATTCGGGTTGTAGGATGCATGCTAATGTGCTGTAATGAGCACGCAGGTAAGCATTTCCTTTTGACAAGGCCGATTCCACCCCTGCGTGTAATGAACTGGAAATACAGAGATAAAAAAGTTATGTACGTCCACCATAATTATTATTTTCATTTGCACTACGAAAACGGTGGTTTTAAAACGTGAAAAATACTGTTGTAGTCCTTTGGCTGTTATTAATACTGATACAAATACTCGGCTTTACAGCTTTTATTTTCTATATATTTTTTAATCACAACATTCCTGCCGTGCCTGCGAATGAAAAGTACATACTTAATGAAAATTCGTCTACATAGGTAGATACCGACATATATATATATAGATACCTACATATATATATATATTATATTAATTACTGACCAACTTCATGCCCAGGGGTGTCTCAAAAGAGTTCCCACGAGTTGGGGACGGACGATACACACATAATTATGCAAAGACTTCGCTAAAGTAGGTAGTGATCAGTGTGATACAGAAATAATCTGAATCCTACTGCAATTTTTTTTTTCGCGATTTCAAGTTTGGTCCCATAGTAAAAGTTGTTCATAATGATGAGTACAATGACCTCTCAAGAGGTTGTTAATGTTTTACCAATAACACTGTACTTATAATAATTAGTGACTACAAAAAAAAAATAGGTAACCTTAAGAACCTCCTTGCATATTCAGATCGAAATGCAATCGCTACTGGCCACCTGTTGTTAATATAATCAAGAAATGCCATTAGAGTTTTCATCTTACGTTTTACTTTTTCAGTAATGGCTTTCATTTTTTTTACCGCTATGTGTCTCTCTGCTCCAATTTAATTTACCGTATCAAAGAACTATGAAAAAACAACAATAGTGGATAATTTATAATTTAATTCATAATTACTTTCATTATTTATTTCACAGGATCACTTCAGCGAAAACAATATTTTATCCGTACCATTGAAGTATATTTTTTGCAGAGCTTAGTAAAGTTATAAGTGTGTTCATCAGAAGGAATGGTATTTTTTATTGATGGGAAGTCTATTTTCTTAAAAGAGTCGAGTCGGTGACGACCTATAGATGAATAGCTTAAATCCTATTACTTTGATTAAAGTACTTAGTAAGTTCTTCCGATGAACAATCGTCAATACAAGACCGATGAAATAAAAAGTAATTTAAAAAAATTAAACCGACTTCAAAAAGAAATTAACTCAAAATTATGAAATAACTTTAATTTCGGAAGTCGGTGTCTTGGGATCTGTATTTTAGTTTTATGCCACCGACTTCCGAAATTAAAGTTATTTCATAATTTTGAGTTAATTTCTTTTTGAAGTCGGTTTAATTTTTTTAAATTACTTTTTATTTCGTAATTTTTAGTTTTTGCACTAGTATTTGACCAAGGTTTTGAGATGTTTTCCCTTTGACACTACACCCGTAGCTCTTATCAATAAGCCAGGCCGTCACACTTACACGTATTAGTCCATATCTTGAAAATTACTGAATCGATCTTGATGAAACTTGCACTGTTCCCTAAGTTGAAGAAAATGTAAGCCAATAAAAAAAAAATGGTCACGATCCGATTAATAGTTCCGGAGATATGCGTGGACAAACATACATACATACATACATACATACATACATACATACATACATACATACATACATACGTCTATGAAATTTTGTATATTTGTTTGGAAGCCCTAATAGATCATCATATGTGAATATAATGCCATTCCAATAATATTACATACATACGTATCGAATTGATAACCTCCTTTTTTTTTTGAAGTCGGTAAAAATAAGGATGAGAAAGCTCAAAATCATAGCTCACAAAAATTTGTAAACACGAGTCTTTGAATCTCCATTTTAAATTCAGATCAAAATTCAATTGCTACTGGCCACTTGAAGTCAAAACAATAATTAAGCAAATTCCATTAGACTTTCAATTTTTATTTATTTAACCATTTATGTACACACATAATATAAACAGACAAGTAAAACAGAACAGAAAAATAGGTACAAAGGTGATGCTTATTTTTCATTATGACGAATGGGATAAGTACAGACGCCAGCTACTACAATCTATCAAATTTCTTTAATAGATTTTCAACTTTATCGCTAAATCATAAGGTTCAAGTTTGATTGGGAAAATTTGACGGTTTCGGGTAGCTTGATGTGCTGGCGTCTGTACATAATTATATTATTTATAGTTTTAAAAGTGCCTGCATTAAATCAGTTACTTTGTAAAGTAGCCTCTCTATTACAATAACATTATTATTTTAATCTTATAACCCGGAGGAATTGTTAGGTGGTTAGCTCATGGCGGTTGCATGCGGTAAGCTCAATAGCTCACGGATGAGTGCTAACGCGTGCCCGTGTTCGCGCCGTAAGCGGCAGAGGAGGACACCGTAGAGTTTTAGTGGGTTAGAGTTCCACATAACTGCACTATCTCCCCGTGGTAGTGCAGAATGCATAAGCATTTATCCACGTTAAAAAAAAAGGTAAGCTCAATAGCGCAGTCCCGACCTGAAAAAGTACTCCAAAGACAATAACCGTCACAGATTATCTTCATGAAGTAAGTATAAAAAATCTTGAATATATTTCTGTAGGTTTGATAATCAACAGATTAAAAACTTTCGTATTTTAAAAATAGCAACAATTATTTCGATGTAATTGTTAGAATACTGATGAAGTGATGATAATAGTCACGATCCGTCATAGCCCTTTCACCAGCTTATAAATCAAGACAATATTACATGATACCAAAGATTTGCAACAACAGCTGTGAAAGTTTAGTTATAAATAAGAAATATCGAATACAAATATCGGCCAGTATTTGATGTTTTTTGTCAAAACTTCTATTTGCTGAAAACTCATGGAAAATGTAAAGATTCTGACATGATTATAGTGCTATTTTTCCGGGAATATGATCGAGACATAAATAAATGGGGAAGGAATCGATCACTTTGTTGGCACTGACAAGAATTTAGGACACCGATGTATTCATAGAATAAGCTGAAACTCACTTTACTCACATAACTTCTTCTGGGCACTATTCTTAGAGGGAAAAAACTTAGGTTACCGTAATAAAATACGTGTGAAAAGAAGCTATTGGTTTTCCGTTTTTTAGGACGTTATTTAATCGTGTAAAATCTTATTCTTATTTATAATCTGTCCCCTGTCCCGCGGAGTTTGTTGCGAATTACGATATTACCTACATTTGTCTCATGCCCAGTACAGGATTGGACCATCAATTAATTTTTTTTATTTTTTATTTATGATTTATTTATGTGTCCCCCCTCCCTCTTTTGTTTTTGTGCCAAATTAATTTCTCAACGGTGCTTCAATAGACCAGAGGGTAATAAATTGATAGCAATCGATTATAAAAAGAACAACGCCTGAACGAAATATATGCGTTCAAAAGTAAATTCATCAATGTTTAATTTCGTTGCCAAATGCCAAAATGTTTTTATGGTAAAAGGTTAGTTTGGGGTTTCTAAGTTGGTGACTCTAGTGTAACTAGAAAAAAAATGCTCCATTTACGGTGGGTCAAGAACAATATTTTCTAATGTTAATGTTTAACCTGGCTGTATAAAATGCAGCCTCGTTTTGGCTTCGAAAACAACTTTGTTCTGGATTTTATTGAAAGGGATTTTACAGTTAGTATATTAAAATAAACTACTATGGAACTGGGAAGTACCAGTACCTACAGCATTATGTGTAGGTACAAGTTGTTACTTCTTGTGTTCATAAAAATAAAACTGTCAACTCTGTCCCAAATATTGACAACGCATCAAGGAATCCCATTAATGCAGCGTAGCGGTAAACAATTTCGTTCAGTTGCCTTAATTGCCAACCTTTTACTTACGTAAAAACGTATCTTTTTGTATATTAGTTTCATCGAACACCAAATTAACAATTTCCAATGATATTCCTATTTAATGGTAGATACCCAATTAGTTAGTAGCGATATAGTGTGGCAAATTGGGAGACTGTCAGGACCGTCTTCTCACAGCCATTTTCGCAGAACTGTTGCAAACTAACTTCGCTTGTAATGACTTACTAATAAGCATAAAGTAGCTAGACCCGCTTGCTGTCAAAGTTTAGTAGGTACATTTGATTAAAATATCTTTATGTGTTAGCGTTGATTTAAGCAAAGCACTCGGCTAAATTAACTGTCAATGTATAACACAATATCGTCGGCTTTTACAACATATTTGTTTAAAGGAGGAAATTAAAAGCGCCAATTGGAATACTAATGGAGTAGACGCATTAACGTATTGAGTTGTAGGCATTACAGTAACACAAGCACCCATAGATATTAATTAACTTTTACAGTACAGACAAGGAGAAAACGTAAAAGAAAAATCTCCACGTCGAGGTTTTTATGATCGGGAAATTAAATGAAAAGCACCTACAAGATTACGATATGCCGTGTACCTATAGCTATAGTCAGGGACTCCGGAGACTTGCGATAGTGAACACATAAAGGGGTTGACAAAATACCCTTTTTTATTTCTACAGGGGTCGATGTTATCTTTACTATCTACACTCGAGATAAATGAATTAGGGTCACATAAAGATACCTAATGTGTGTAATGTTTCGGAAACTAAGAATGTTAACTTAATGAAATAAATTGTGTTTAATAGACAATCAAATGTTCCTTAAATGAAAGTAATAAAGGACAATGAATAATTTTGGGCCCACCTCTCAATAGAAATAAACTTAGTATTACGACTTAGCATAAAAGTCTTTCGGAGTTATACTGCCATAAAAGTGATCCCAATCTAAGCAATTAATGAGACTATTTTGATGAATTTACGTCATTAAAAGATACACATGTCATTACCCAGACTCAAACCGGACGGCACGGTTGGCGCAGTGGTTAAGCGATTGACTGCTGCGCTGCGTGTCGCGGGTTCGATTCCCGTACGGTACGGTACAAATAAGTATTTGTATGACCTACAAGTAGTTATTCCGGGTTGGGCTGTTTGTGTGAGTTTAAAAGTTTGTAAATGTACCCACAATACAGGAGAAATTCTTAGTAAAGGGCAAAGTATAAAATAAAAAAAAACCTTATCGTGTAGGTATATTCGTCTATTGTAGTGTCATTAATCTATTGAAGGCTGTGCCCAGACCCCATACATTTGTTTCCCACTCTCCTTTTATGTGTCAATCATTCATAAAAATATTACATAAACAAAAAAAAACCAGTCTCATCTTATAACAAAAATAGAAAAGCAATTTTTTTCTACCACTTTAAAATGTTCATGTTTTCTTGTCCTATAAAGTTGTATCTAGAATGGGACTACGCGTCGAACATTCGTGTAGGTATACTGCTAAATGTTAGCACCATTGTACCTAAAGCGAGAATTGTTGTAAGTTTGTCACGTTCCTCGTAGTTCCGTTTGATGAATTTTTGTTTTTACGTCTGATCCGTCGTTTTGTTAAATGTAGGTTCGGAATTTGCATAGAGTGTTGGTAATAATTAGAATGTACAATGATTTTATGCGCAGTTTTCAGCAGAGCTTAGTTGCCATTTCGTCATCAAGTTATGTATTAAAGATTGGTTTAACGGGGTGCTCTGCTGAAACGTTAAGTCGTGTTCTAATACCGGAAGGTATTAGAACACGATGTAACCCATCCCCCAAACCTGCGGTGTATCTATTGAATATCTAATAAGTACCTACACAAATCATAGCCTCATTTTGTGGAGCTACGTATGGTATTCCGAAATACCGCTCACCGAAAGGTCGGTTTTCCGATAACACTCTACTCCGACGGTTAGTTGAACGAAAAAATAATTGGCCGATGAAACGTTTCGCCGATAATATTATTCATCGACGGTTGGTAGTCCGAATGAATCCTTCGCCGATGTAACGGTTCACCGAAAACACTCTTCAACGACGATTGGTTAAGCGAACGAATCTTTCGCCGATAGCACTCGTTGTAGGGGAATTGTTTTTTACAATAATCAATATGATTATGATTATTATGATTTCTCTATTAGAACTGCGACAATAGAAAAAAATTAAATAAACTGTGCGAACAAAGCAAAAAACAAATAAAAGTAACACAACGTGATAAATTTTTGAAGTTATAATAAATTGTGAACCTGTATTTTTAACATGACTTCTACAACACCTAAGGGTGTTGTCAAGCTGAAAGAAAAACTATCCATTTGGCAAAAGACTTTACTACAGTTTTATATTTTGAAATCCCAGCATTCCAACCGTGCCTGCGAATGGTAGTTACATACTTAATGAAAATTCATAACATAGGTACTTTTATATTTTTAATTTTAGTTACTGACCAAATTGGCGGCACGGTTGGCGCAGTGGTTAAGCGATTGACTGCTGCACTGCGTGTCGCGGGTTCGATTCCCGCACGGAACAAATATTTGTATGACCTACAAGTAGTTGTTCCGGGTCTGGCTGTTTGTGTGAGTTTAAATGTTTGTAAACGCACCCACAATACAGGAGAAATTCCTAGTGTGGGGCAACGTTAAAAAAAAAAAAAAAAAACATGTTTCAGAGATGTCCCAAAAGAGTATCCACGAGGTAGCAATGATACACACTTATGCAAAGTTAGTTCAGCTGTTAACCTGTAGCTGGTTAATCTAAAGAAAATCTTTACCTTCGCTAGGAGACGATACAAAAAATGTTTTGACCTAAAGAAGATAAGAACCTCCTTATATACTCAGATCGAAATGCAATAGCTACTGGCCACCTGCATTTAAAATAATCAAGAAATGGAATTAGAGTTTTCTTTTTATGTTTATTTTTTCAGTATAATAAATGGCTATCATTTATATTTTTACCATTAAGTGCCAACTTTAATTTTTACTTTTAATAATTTAACCTCTTTGTTACAATTTCATTTATTGTATCAAAGAACGATGAAAAAAATCTTTAGTAGTAATCATTTATTGCACTGGGATCAATTCAGCGGGAACAATATTTTATTTCTACTTTTTTTTTTTTTTTTGTGGATGGGAATTCATCAAATGACCCCTCCCGCTCTGGGTGGAGCGGAAGGGAGTGTCAGACTCTTACTGACTAAAACCCACCCGTGTTCCTTCCTTAGCCCTTTATGTTCCGAGCCAGCGGTAACCCTTTCGTTCTCGATGCTGACATCTCTTTGAGGCACGCGTGGAACACGTACGCGCCGTCCGGCACGGGCCTGGTCCTGATCGGACGGTGAGCTACCCATTACACTCCGCCCGCAGGCCCGTGCCTACGGTGGCCGAGAGTCGTCCCGTGGCTCCCGACCCCCGGAGCATCTCCCGCGGCGGCTGGGACGGGAGGCTCTCTCCCTGAGCCGTCCAGCCACCTCCTTCGCTAGCATGACTGCTTCGCAGAAGGAGGTGACTGCCTCCCACTCCCTCTCGCCCCGGACCATGACTTGCACCAGGGCCGGACGTGAGAGGTCGCCGCTGCTGCCGATCGCCTCTACGAGGACACGGCGGTGCTCCGCCCAAGCGGGGCAGACCTCCACCTTGTGCTCCACCGTGTCCTCTTGGCGATTCTGGCAATGGTGACACCCGGGCGTTTCCTCCCGCCTGGCTATGTGCAGGAACCTCCCGAAACATCCGTGTCCGGTGAGGACCTGCGTCAGGCGGTAGGTGAGGGCGCCGTAGCGTCTCTCTAGCCACTCCTCAAAGAGTATGTTTGAATTAAAAATTATTTTGGTATTACGTTTGTATAAACTACGCATTAGCATGCGTAGTTCGCCGGCCCCTTAACTGAAAATTGATTAGGGCGCGGTCAGATCGCAAGCTATAAACTAGTGGATAGTGTTTTGGTAAAGATAGAGCGCCTGACGGTCAGATCAGTGAGCTTTAAATATGAGGATAGGCTTAAAACTTAGCCTAAAAACTATTATGGTTGAGCTATTAGCTCAACCATAATAGTTTTCTCCTGGCTTTAACTACATTAGTTTTACAAGCAGAGATCACATTAGTTCGCAATGTGAACTAAAAACTATTGAGCTATTATGTCGCCATTTCGCTCTAACCTAGTAAATCAAATGGCAGTGGTATTCTTCGTGATAGTCACTTTTGGTGTTCAATTTGGAAGAATTGAACCATGTAAACAAAAAAGCAACAAACGGCGTCCATCAAATTCAATCAAATTCACTCAAATTGAATGTCAAAAGTGATCCTTGTAACATTACCTTACCATGTAGTCATTTTTAGCGGAAAGGAGAGGGATTCAATTTTCATTATTGGGTATTTGGATAGCGTGTTTAATAATGGAAAAAAAAAAAACAAAAAATAACAGAGTCAAAGTCAAATAATTTATTTCAAATAGGGACATAGGCACTTTAGTAAAAAAATACAATAAAATAGAATTGATTCTTAGTCTTCCAAAAGGTAGTGTTCGCATGGCGAAATGGAGAAGAGCGTACGTGTAGGTAGACGAAACAGTCCGCAGTGAAATTTTTGCTACAAAGATGATAATTAGATTTAGGACTCCAATTTTCCATTTTCATGTTTTTTCAGCCCTGCTTAGTTAAGTTGGTGGGAAATCTGAAATTAAAGTAAAACTGACTAAAGTATACAGTACCTACATTGTAAATGGCAAGTTTTATTTCGGTGTTAGGACTTTATTTCGGAAACAAGTAGGTACACATTGCATATAATACTAGCTTCCGCCCGCGGCTTCGCCCGCGAGGTATGTCGATAAAAACTATATCCTTCCGCGGGATGTAATCTATCTCTCTGCCA
The DNA here is from genome assembly GCA_963082905.1 of Oligia fasciuncula. Classification (NCBI taxonomy): domain Eukaryota; kingdom Metazoa; phylum Arthropoda; class Insecta; order Lepidoptera; family Noctuidae; genus Oligia; species Oligia fasciuncula. The sequence continues at coordinate 10,154,593 of OY720393.1, read as the reverse complement.
AATTTTATCAAAATCCGTTCAGTGGTTTAGGCGTGAAAAGGTAACATACAGACAGACAGAGTTACTTTCGAATTTACCTATACCTATAATATTAGTATGAATTTATCTTTTAAAATTAGAAACTAGTATTTGCTAATTTATTTTAGCTAATCAAATTACAAAAAATTCTGGCGACAGTAAATTTCTATTTGAAAGACGTAAATTAAAAGTTATTAACTGTCTGAAGAAAATTATCGACACATTTATCAACATGGAACATTTACAACCCTATTCAAATTATTGTATTCAATTTAAGTGAAAACTGAGCCCTAATTACACTTAAATATGATGGGATATTAATGAAAACATTTATTCTAATTATGAGATAGAATTAAAAATGCTCACACAAGTAATCGAAACATAGTCATGAAATTCACTTACTAGTGAAAGGATAATCCGCTGCCTTTTTGACAGCGAGTTTTACAAAATGCGAATGCTTTCATAATAAAAATGTTCCAAATATCACATAGTAAACACAAAATACTCAAGTAGTTTTTCACGATTTAGACCTAAATCATCAGAGACGAAGTAAACAACTCAACTTCCAATTGAAAGAACGTGTCAATTTTAGTTCCAGGGGGCTTCGAGCGGGGCGCTTTGAATCGGCACAAAAAACAACTGTCATTTCGTAGAGTAGGTATTATTAGTCCAGCGAAGGTACTTGTATTATAGAGGTCAGAGTAATAATATATTATGTATTATTTGTAGGCGCTTATGAAAGTGCCTGCGTTAAATTAGTTTTTTTGTTAAGTAAGCCTCTTTAATACAATAACTGAATCAATCTAGGTACAGCAAATTTTAGATACTTACTCGATATTTACAATTACCTACACTCTACTCCTCCTAAGAATCAAAAACCTAAAGCACGTACAGTCAACAGCAAAAGTAGATGATCAAAATCAGAAATTCAATACTAATTAACGGAGTTCGCGTCAGAACTGTATGGCAGAGCTGTTGCTTTTGTTGTTGAGCTCTGTGTGCAGAGACTGTGTGGCTATGTGGCAGAGTTCTGACGCGAACTCCGTTCATCAGTAGGTATTGAATTTCTGATTTTGATCATCTACTTTTGCTGTTGACTGTACCTACTATTGCAATTTGCTACGTGGGCGCCCGGCCTTTTGAAAAGTAACTACTAAAAAGTAATTTAAAAAAATTAAACCGACTTCAAAAAGAAATGAACTCAAAATAATGAAATAACTTTAATTTCGGAAGTACGTGTCCTGGGAACTGTATTTTAGTTTTAGTTTTTTGCCACCGACTTCCGAAATTAAAGTTATTACCGACTTCAAAAAAAAGGAGGTTATCAATTCGATACGTATGTATGTAATATTATTGGAATTGCATTATATTCACATATGATGATCTATTAGGGCTTCCAAACAAATATACAAAATTTCATAGACGTATGTATGTATGTATGTATGTATGTATGTATGTATGTTTGTCCACGCATATCTCCGGAACTATTAATCGGATCGTGACCATTTTTTTTTTATTGGCTTACATTTTCTTCAACTTAGGGAACAGTGCAAGTTTCATCAAGATCGATTTAGTAATTTTCAAGATATGGACTAATACGTGTAAGTGTGACGGCCTGGCTTATTGATAAGAGCTACGGGTGTAGTGTCAAAGGGAAAACATCTCAAAACCTTGGTCAAATACTAGTGCAAAAACTAAAAATTACGAAATAAAAAGTAATTTAAAAAAATTAAACCGACTTCAAAAAGAAATTAACTCAAAATTATGAAATAACTTTAATTTCGGAAGTCGGTGGCATAAAACTAAAATACAGATCCCAAGACACCGACTTCCGAAATTAAAGTTATTTCATAATTTTGAGTTAATTTCTTTTTGAAGTCGGTTTAATTTTTTACCGACTTCAAAAAAAAAAGGAGGTTATCAATTCGATACGTATGTATGTAATATTATTGGAATTGCATTATATTCACATATGATGATCTATTAGGGCTTCCAAACAAATATACAAAAGGAGATGTTTCAAAACGGGCCCAGTATATTATGTACAGTACCTCGAAAAATCGAGAAAAATCCCTGGAATTCGGGAAAAATACAGATATATTGCATAAATGCATATTTTGCTTGTAATCATTTGATATTTATTAATTATTTTTATCGACTTTCAATATGGCGTCTCGCCAATTTAGGTACTCTGTGGTTAAAAAACAATGACAGTATACCATAGATCGACCATTGATCATAGATCGTGAACCGTCTACTGTCACTTCAGTCACTTTCGTTGTCGATCGTGTTTTGATGTTCGGTTTGTTTGAATTTCTCGAGTTATTATTAACAACCTCGCTTTCGTTTTTTGGATTTCGTACCGTTTCATTCCCATCTGTTGACCTGGCTTTTGTTTTTTTTTCGTAGCGATTCTCTTTGACAATGTAATATGACAGAAATAAACATGTCAAACGTCGATAATCAATCAACATGACAGCTTACCGCCATGACGGGTTTTTGTTGTGTGTTGCAATTTCAAGTGTACATTCTTGTGCTTTACAACCAAACAAAGCCAATTTATAGTAATTGGATGATTGAAAACTGTTTTAATTGTGTTTCCCCATTTTTTAGTATGGTGTACACAGACCTGGCCGGGGCTCCATACATTTTGAAACATCTCCTTTCATAGACGTATGTATGTATGTATGTATGTATGTATGTATGTATGTATGTTTGTCCACGCATATCTCCGGAACTATTAATCGGATCGTGACCATTTTTTTTATTGGCTTACATTTTCTTCAACTTAGGGAACAGTGCAAGTTTCATCAAGATCGATTCAGTAATTTTCAAGATATGGACTAATACGTGTAAGTGTGACGGCCTGGCTTATTGATAAGAGCTACGGGTGTAGTGTCAAAGGGAAAACATCTCAAAACCTTGGTCAAATACTAGTGCAAAAACTAAAAATTAGGAAATAAAAAGTAATTTAAAAAAATTAAACCGACTTCAAAAAGAAATTAACTCAAAATTATGAAATAACTTTAATTTCGGAAGTCGGTGGCATAAAACTAAAATACAGATCCCAAGACACCGACTTCCGAAATTAAAGTTATTTCATAATTTTGAGTTAATTTCTTTTTGAAGTCGGTTTAATTTTTTTAAATTACTTTTTTTTTATAATTTTGAGTTCATTTCTTTTTGAAGTCGGTTTAATTTTTTTAAATTACTTTTTATTTGGTAATTTTTAGTTGTTGCACTAGAATTTGACCAAGGTTTTGAGATGTTTTCGCTTTGACACTACACCCGTAGCTCGTATCAATAAGCCAGGCCGTCACAATTTCACGTCTTAGTCCATATCTTGAAAATTACTGAATCGATTTTGATGAAACTTGCACTGTTCCCTAAGTTGAAGTAAATGTAAGCCAATAAAAAAGAATGGCCACGATCCGATTAATAGTTACGGAGATATGCGTGGACAAACATACATACATACATACGTCTATAAAATTTGGTATATTTGTTTGGAAGCCCTAATAGATTGTCATATGTGAATATAATGCAATTCCAATAATATTACATACAATACGTATCGAATTGATAACCTCCTTTTTTTGAAGTCGGTAAAAAGTCAATAACCGCCACAGATTATCCTCATGTAAGTACCTATTAGGTACATGACAATTATGAATATATTTCCATAATATCGTTTAATAGCCAAACAGTTTAAAAACTTTTCGTATTTCAAAAATATCAATAATTAAAAAAATAAAAATAAAACGATTATTTCGATGAAGTTGTTAGAATACTTATAGCGCCAATGCTCACGCGATGTTGCCATTACAGGTGCCGTAAAAGAAACAGTTGTTGTGTGAATGTGAACTAGTTAAGTGCCTAACTGGAAAACTTTTTCTTCACTCCCTCCGGATGACCGGGACTAGTTTGATGACAAAAACTGAACTGGTAACACTCGTCTGTTATGGCGATGAAAAATATAGTTACATGTTTGACTTTAGCTGCAATTTTATCAATATAATATAAGCATATACTTAGTAACAGTTATCAATATACTTCCTTGATATACTATCGACGTTATATTTAGTTATCCATTTATTTCAGGCATCAAGGCCCATATAAACACATACAATACAATATTAATATAGCTTAAATATACTATAAATACATACAACATTATATTAACACTAAAAACTAACGTACACGAAGTGTCGGCGTCGTGTTTCGCTGACTGGTGTCATGTAGCCGGCCACGAAACCGGCGGTACACAACACCCTTCGGCCAGAACTCTTCCTTGAGGAACTTCTCGAGATGCTGTGTCGGAACACGCACCACGAACGACTTGAAGTTCGTGTTGTGACGCGACTCCAACTTCTCGACCGTCAAAGTCCAGTTGGTCTTGACACGCATGTACTCCACAATCTCCTCAACCTTCGTGGAGTGGTGCAGTCTGGACACGTACAGCTGCGTCGACGGGATTGCTGGACGCAGCAGCATGTTGGGTCCTGCCTGCCCGGTGCCGCACTGGTTCTGACAAGGAGGCTTCTTCTTCTTCTCCACCTTGATGAAACCATCCTTGTCGCACGTGTCCTTCTCTGGACCCTGCCTTTTCAAAACCTTGTTTGGTTTCGACCGGCTCCGTTTCCGTTATATTGGTACCACATCGTTAATGGACTATCTGCTGTGTGTAGTCCTAAAATTATCCAAGTAATTCTTATCATTCGATTTTTTTCTGTAGAAATGAAGTTAAGAAATACCTAAATAAGATAAATTACCAATATGTAGTTATCACTATACTTGGTAATCTCGGTTTTCCTTAGTAAAGTCCCAAGTAGCTTGCATTAAGAGCAGGGCCCTAGAAAGGGAAAACTTCCAACAATACAGTGTCCAAAAGAACATTCACTATGAAGCCCTTGAGTTAGCCTAACGAGAACCTCTTCAGGTGTCGGTGGTAAGGGTGTGTACACTACTCAAAGCCTGGCGGCGGCGTAACCCGGGCTTAGCCGCCAGGTTCATTTTGAACAAAAGTTGTTCGACTTGCAACGTTCTGAAGCGGCCAACCTGTAGACAGACACCTTTGGTGTGTGTGTGTGTGTGTGTAAATAACTTAAGACCTCGAGATACAAATGGTACTATGATCGGTGACGGTGAGTCTATATTCCACTATATAGGATAATTATGTATCTACAATACGTGACGTAAGGTGTGAAGTCGTGTGTCAAGTCGCATAAATACATAGTGTTGATATAGGTATCCAATGGTATCCAATAAGAAAACAAGACATATATCATCGATGCTTTTGAGCAGGAATATAAAAATCTAAATACGTCGTATGAGATGCCTCGCCCCCCCAGGGAAATATGAGTGAGATAATAGATAATATTATTTTGTACGCTTCGTAATATTGCAGTAACTAATATATATCTTGATTAATAAACATTTAGCACCTCCTAAGTTAACTAAGAAACTATTTGATAGTTGTTCAGTCAGGGAACTTTATTTATTAAGCAAATTCGCACCCTGCGACAATTTTCCGCGATATAGCCAATTCTTACAACTTCAAAGAATGACAGTAATGATTTGAATACACGGACAATTTAAATTGTTGGTCAATATTTTCCTGACTTTACCTAGTACCAACCTACGTCATGTTATTATAATACCTACCTACCTCAGCACGTATAGGCTCCATTCATACAACTAGGTAGGTCTATGTACAGACGCCACGCTAACACATCAAGGCATTAAGCTACTACAATCTGTCAAATTTCTTTAATAGATTTTCAACTTAGTGACAAATATAAATATCGTCGACCGTCGTCGTAGGTTCAATTAAGGTAAGGGACAAAATACCCAAAATGAGTTGAGTATACAGTTTTGTTCAGAATTTTGCGCTCTTTCGAATGGTGTTATGAAAAAATTCTAGCTTAAAAAAAATGTCCCTTACCCTACTGATTTTTGGATTCGAATTTCGAATCAGCCCCATAATAACAATGTATCTGAAAAACTATGCAATATAGCAACTTGAAATGGTGTAATTACCGCCGCCAATCCACTTCAAATAAGGTAAGGGTCTTCCCAATCAACGAATTATTCTTCACACATTTTTTCAACAAGACCTTTACACTATTTTTTAATTATAGATTGGATCCACAACGTAGAGATCAATTTAATGTAAGGGACATTACTAACAAAATACGTTGGTGTAAGGGACGTCTATTTTCTTAAATAGCTAACTTATTTAAATAAATGTTACACAGGTAGATAGAGCACTAAAATACAAGATTATGTGTGAAATCAGATCCGAAAAAGGTTAATAACAAAAAAAGTTATAGGCGATTTAGTCCGAAAAAAAACTTTGTCGGCCTCTCCTGAAAAATCGTATTATGTCCCTTACCTCAATTGAACCTACGGTCGACGATATATAAAAACTTGCTAAAGCATAAGGTTCAAGGTTGATTGGGAACATTTGACAGTTTCGGGTAGCTTGATATAGTGGCGTCTGTACCTACTAACCGACCTTCTCCATAAACCAGTAGGTAGCTGTCACAAACAAAACTAGCGAGTCTTTACTGTGGAATACTAGAAAACTAGTAAAATTACTGTGTTTTTTTATGGTTTTTATTTCAAGGATTTCTCACGATAACAGAGAAATGTATCCTTAGCCTAATTGATAGCGATGTCCTTATTGTGTTATATACCTAGATGTCTTACTAAATTAACCCCCCCCCCCCCCCCCCCCGCCTATCTGTTGCTCTTTCTGGAAAGTATATACATATTTTCAACGATCTTGACGGGTACTAGTGGTGCCATTAGGTAGAAAATTAACACTTCAAATAAGAGGCTGGTTGCTGACCGATTATTATAGTTCTTTACGTTACCGCTAGATGGCGTGAAGTTAAGCTTGTATGTTTCTCTTTCAGGAAAGTAGATGTCGCTACTTGTATCGTAATTGAAATGTAACCACGTGGGAGATGTGATCGTGAAATGAACAAGGATTGGAGAGCGTCACTAAAATGCCATGTTTATTGTTCGTGTTTGTTTTATTTTATGGCTGATTCCTACAATTTACGAACCTTTATTAGTTAATAAATAAAATTCTTTTTATTTACTTAGGTATAAGTAACCAAAAACTGTTAAAATAAATGATCCAAGCGCTTGTTTCTGACACTATGTACTTACCTATCTGTAGTTAAGTTTTGCATTTTTGTATGAAATAGCATAAGTATCTTTGTTAAAATTCACGATTTTCAGCTTAAAAGATTGTCAATGAATTCAAAGTAGGTACTGAATTGGCAAAGTCCCAGCGATTCTAGCCATGATAATAATGAGAACGGACATTACAATTCGTTCATTCCCCGTGACATCACCAAGTTTGACGCCACCGGTGGCGGTGGTGTCACGGGGAATGACAGGAATCACTATTACCCGTGACATCACCAAGTTTTACGCCACCGGTGGCGGTGGTGTCACGGGGAATGACAGGAATCAGTATTACCCGTGACACTACGGGAGTGACTCTCTCGTCTCTCACTGAGAGGAGACCTGTGACCCAGCAGTGGGAACAGTATAGGCTGATTATGATACGGGGAATGAGCGCAATGATTTATGTCAATTATTTCGTAAGCTACATAGTACCATTTTTCTCTAAGTAATAACTTTAACAGCCACCTGAAATCGTTTTTAAAACCGTCCAAACGCCTTTTACTTTGCTTATTTACCAGCCACGTCTCGCAGCTTTGTTCACTTACCTACTTTAATGTGTTCCAGTAGTGTACCAAACTACTTCTTTGACAAAATTAAAAGTTGCCTTGGTAGTTTTAACTGTGAAAATGTAGGTAAGTACTTACCTAACAGACAAAGCAAGATGCACTTTCGTTTACTTAGTAAGAAATTAATAAAGGTAAGCTATCATCAAACGAAATATTTAATTTTCTTATCATCAGTGAAATTCTTCAAAACTTCTAGAGATAATACATATAAAAGCCATGTTTTTATAAGAATTCCATTTACAAGAAACATTACTGTCTCCTTCAGAATAAAAATAAATTTAAAGGAGCTTAAGATACGTTTTAATCGTTGGTCTCTGCTCTATTCCGCCCCCGGCTGCTTCTGAACGAATCTCTCCAACGTTCCTCATTTCAATTCCATAAAAACGGTTTCGCAACTCCTTTTCTTTTTGCGTTGAAAAATACCTTTTGTTTCTTTGTACAAGATGGGTACAACCGTAATAGAATACTTATAATAAAATATTTTTAGGTATTTTGATACTAAACTTAAATATGGTTTTGAGTCTAGAGGCTGAGGTTCCCTAATAGGGGCCCTAGTCTGCTATTTTTATAAATTCGTCATTCCAACACGATCACATTGTCATTTTGCTAAAAGTTCGTAATCTGCTAAATTCATAATGGTCGATCATTGGTCGGTCAATGGCACAGAGAACATATACGATACTCATAACGAATTAAAAGCAATGACTGCACAATGACGTTCTAATGGTAGGTCACTGATCAAAGGAACTGTCAAAATTTTAGCAGATTAACGCCTAAGTCAGTCATTCATTTGTCATTATGTACGAGATTACCATTCTATGTCATTTCATTTAATGGATTGTCAGTGTTTGACCATTGGAAAGTCATAATGACGCCATTATATTAGTAGATTACCAAACTTGTCAAAATCAACAATTATGAAATCAATTATAGACCATTCTGACACTATTGTAATAGCAGACTTGAGGCCCTGGTCACAGCCCTGGAATGTCAAAAAAGAATGTCAAAAAATTAAATGCTGAATCCTTCGATCAAAAATAGCATTAGATTAAGGATAAAGGTCATAGCACACATATCAACTCGGAAAGGGATCATCACCGTATCGCCTTTCGCCTCGCCGCGCCGTCCAACAGACGTCAACCTAAAGCACGTAACCAAAGCGATACGTCGACTCAGCTACGGCTAGGCGACGCCGACGCCGCGCTTACGGCTCGCTGACCGCCTGGTTGATGGTGCTGCAGGCAGGCCGCGGGAGGGGTGAGAGGGGGCAAGGGTGGACGAAGAGACGTAAGCTCGGGTACGGAGACGACGCCGACGAGCCGTAAGCGCGGGAACTGCAAGTTGACCACGCACCCCACTGCGGTTCTTGAGCTTGTCCCGAGGCGAGGCGATTACGTTATGATTCCGATTAGTGTGCGTTGCAGTAGGTTGTTTCATACAAAGAATACTGAATGGCTCGAGTTGATACGGTGACGATCCCTTTCCGAGTTGATGTGTGTTATGACCCTTACGAACAAAAACACATCGCTCAAGTGGTACGCGCCGTCCGGCACGGGCCTGGTCCTGATCGGACGGTGAGCTACCCATTACTCTCCGCCCGCAGGCCCGCGCCTACGGTGGCCGGGAGTCGTCGCGCGGCTCCCGACGCCCGGAGCGTCTCCCGCGGCGGCTGGGACGGGAGGCTCTCTCCCTGAGCCGTCCCGCCACCTCCTTCGCTAGCATGACTGCTTCGCAGAAGGAGGTGACTGCCTCCCACTCCCTCTCGCCCCGGACCATGGCTTGCACCAGGGCCGGGCGCGAGAGGTCGCCGCCGCTGCCGATCGCCTCTACGAGGACACGGCGGTGCTCCGCCCAAGCGGGGCAGACCTCCACCGTGTGCTCCACCGTGTCCTCTGGGCGATCCTGGCAATGGTGACACCCGGGCGTTTCCTCCCGCCTGATGATGTGCAGGAACCTCCCGAAACTTCCGTGTCCGGTGAGGACCTGCGTCAGGCGGTAGGTGAGGGCGCCGTGGCGCCTCCCTAGCCACTCCTCAAAGAGGGGTCTTATCGCCGCTATCGCGGCGTGCCCTGCGCTGGGTTGCGACAGTCGTTCCTTCCATGTCGCCATGAGATCGCGCCGGAGCTCAGTCCGCTCCGCAGCAATTTGCCGCGGAAGCGGAACTTCCCCCCGGCTTAGTGCCTCCGCGCGCCACTCATAGACGCGCGCGAGGACCATCGCCTCCAGATCCCATGGCGGCAGTCCGGCAATGAGGCTTGCCGCCTCGCCAGAGATCGTGCGGTAGCCCCGGATAAGCCTTATGGCTACCACCTTCTGGGGCGCGTTCAGGTAGTGGGCGGCTCGCCGCCGCAGTGAACGCGCCCACACCGGGGCCCCGTATAGGGCCATGGACCGCACGACCCCCGCGTAAAGCCTCCGGCAGGAGGCGTTTGGCCCCCTCAGGTTGGGCAAGAGCCGCTTGAAGGCGGCCCCGGCCCGTTCCAGTTTGGGGGCCAAACGTCGGAAATGCTCGACGAAGTTCCACCGGCTGTCGAGGACGAGACCCAGGTACCTCATCGTTGTCTCGACGCCGATGTGAACCCCTCCTACCGTTAGTTGGGATCCCGATGGTGGCGCGTTCCGGGGCCCATGAAACGACATGGCCTCGGACTTGTGCAATGCCACCTCGAGACCCAACTGCCGGATCCTCTCCACGACTATCGCAACCCCGCGTGTCATCGCGTCGGCCGCCGCCTGATGCGACCTCCCCTGCGCCAGGACCAGCGTGTCGTCAGCGTAGCAAACCACGCTGACGCCCTCAGGGAGGTCGGCCCGCAGCACCCAGTCGTAGCCGATGTCCCACAGGAACGGCCCCACGACCGATCCCTGTGGGACACCGCACGACATCTCTCGCCGGTTCCACTCCCCATCGCGACCGGGGTAGCTGACGGCTCTGTCCGTCAGATACGCCTCGACTATTCGACGGAGGTAGGGCGGCACCCGGTGATACCGGAGTGCCTCCACAATGCAGCTCCAGGGCAGGGTGTTGAACGCGTTGGCGATGTCGAGTGACACCGCCACGACGACCCCACCCTGGGACACCGCGTCCCCCGTCGTGAGGGCTCTCACGCGCATGATGGCGTCCACCGTCGAGCGCCCCTTGCGGAAACCAAACTGGCTGTCCGCAAGATCCGGCCCCGTCCTCACCAGGTGCCCGACGAGGCGGCCCACAATCACTCTCTCAAAGAGCTTGCCGACCTCGTCGAGCAGCACGATGGGCCGGTATGCGGACGGAGAGTCCGCAGGGCGCCCTGGCTTCCGAATGAGGACCAGCTTCCCCGTCTTCCAACGGAGTGGAAACTGGCCTCTCTCCAAACATGCGCTTAAGAGCGCCTCCAGTCGAGGCCCGAGAGCCCTCGAGGCCAGGACCCAGGCTTTACCCGGCAAGCCGTCGAGTCCTGGGGCGGTATTTTTGGCCTTCAGCCTTCCTACCGCCGCTCTCAGTTCTACCCCGGTCACTTCAGGGATGTCGTCGTCGTCGTCCGCGTGGTCCGCTTCGGGCACCGCAATTGGCGGAGCCATGGGCGGGGGGGTGTGCACCCCCCGTGAAGGGAACAGAGCGCTCACCACCTCCTCCACCAGCTGGGGGCGGAGACTCTGCGTCAGCGGGGGGGCCCAGGTGCGGAGTTTATTCCGCACCATTTTATAAGGGCGCCCCCACGGATCTCTGTTCAGAGTCTCCAGCATCTCCTCGCGGGCCATATCCTTGGCCCGCTGGACAGCCTCTTGGAGGGCGGTCTTCGCTGCTCTGTACCCCTCGTACAGCTCCGCCTCCGTGGCTTCCGCATCCGGAGGACGAATGCGGAGCCTGCGGTGCCTGGTGTACCGGTGTCGCGCATCGACGCACGCCTTGCGTAGCGCATCCAGCTCCTGCGACCACCAGTACACCTGACGTCGGGCGCGTCCTGGCCGGACTCGGGGCATTGCCACGTCACAGATCTCGGACATGGCCTCCCGGAACCACTCCGCCTCCTCGTCAATATCGGCAGGCCTGTCCGGTGATGACACCCAGGCCTGCACGATCGAGGCTTCCAGGAGGAGCTCCCGGTCCAGCTGCTTCAGCGCCCACCGCGGACCACTCGGGGCCTGTTGGACCAGCGCGCTAGAGGTCTGGGCGGAGACGTCGAACCGGATATACCGGTGATCGGAGTAGGTCTCCACCTCCTCCATGACGCGCCAGTCAATGACACGCTGTGACAGAGCGGGGCTGGCGAACGAGAGGTCCACCACTGACTCACCCCGCATCCGCACACACGTGGGAACAGAACCCCGATTTAGGACGACCAGGCCTGTTTCCAGAGCCCAGTCCTCCACCATCCTGCCCCGCACATCCGTGCAACGGGAACCCCAGGCCAAATTCTTGGCATTGAAGTCCCCGAGCACTAGCACGGGGAAGGGATGGCTTCCGGCGACGACGACACTCAACTCTGTTAAAGAGTTGTGGAACTCGGCGAGAGTTCGGCTCGGAGAGAAGTACACTCCCACGACTACAACCTCTCCGAACCGTGCTGCTACACACCCCTGTCCCTTCGTGACGCATTCCAGGGACGGGGTGCCGGCGGCGACCGACGAAACTATGGCCACTGAGCCGCTCAGGTCCTCCACCCAGTCATCCCTGGGCGGGACAAAGTACGGCTCAGCGACCACGGCGATGTTGATCGACCACTGCGCCACGCTCTGGAGCAACAGGTCCTGAGCGCAGGCGCAGTGGTTGATGTTCGCCTGGAGGAGGCGTAACGGAGCCATTACTCCTCCATTACATCCCCCTCCCGGGCCCCTTGTGAGGGCCCCTCGACAGTTGTGGCGGCGGCGGCGGCGGTGACAGCGGCGGCGGCGGTGGTGGCGGCGGCAGCGGTGGCGGCGGTGGCGGCGGCGGCGACGGTGGCGGTGGCGACGGCGATGGAGGGCCTGCCTTTCCTTCCGGTTCCGGCGGGTGGGGCGCAGGCCTTGCTCCCCGCCCGGTGATCGGCCGGCTTGCCGGCAGCCGCACATGCGACGCAGTGCGGCGCGGCGTTGCAGGAGCCGGCCTTGTGTCCGGGCTGACCGCAGCGGAAGCACAGTGTGCTGCGGTCTGCCTCCGAGGTGCATTGGGCGCCGACGTGACGTCCCACAAGGCATCGGAAACACCTCAGAGGCTTGGGTTCCAGCAGTTTGACCTGCGCTGAAACCCAGCCCACCAGGAGCTTTCGGCCCTCCACAATTGCTCTGGCCGCCGTCACGGGGCAGCTTACCATTACGGTTCGCATGCCCGTGAAGTCAGGACGTAAGGTACCCGCCTTCACCTGGTCGGCCGGACACCCGCCCGTCCTGACAACGGCGGTCACCACCTCTTCCTCCGTTACGGAGTCATCCAGGCCCATGATGCGCATGTCTGCGCACTTGACGGGCCTGGAGACTCGAGCGTCATCCGCATTGAGGGACGCCTTTAGCTTCTCAGCTAGGGCGTCCGCGGTGGGGCCACTCGTGGCACCGGGGATCTCCAGCATGCGGGCGCCAGTGGCGGTCACCCTGTGCCGGAGGCCCCCGGTGATCCCCAGCTCCTGGAGGTCCACCGTCTCTCTCGCTTTTGCGAGCACGTCGCGGTACGTCACGCCCCTCTTTACCGCGTCCGGCTGTAGCGTTATCACTACAGCCGCGGTCTTCGGGGCGCGAAGCCTAGCCGCAACGGCTCGCTCCTTGCGACGCCGCCTCTGCGCCTTCTTCCTGGCCGCTTTGGCCGCCCTCTTCTTCTCCCCAACCACCTGCCATTCGGCGTCGTTCGCGGGAGTGGTGGGAGAGTTTTGGGGACGGGGCGTAGGCTCTGGGGCCTTCGCCTCCCGTGCCGGTTTGCCCTTCCTCTTCCGGGCCTGCGCCGTGGGGTTCCCAGTAGATGCCGGGGCCCCGCCAGCCGGCGCCAGCGCCGGGGCTTCCCCAGCCGACGCCGGTTTCGCCGACGCCGGTTTGGCCGGCGCCGGCTTGGCCGACGCCGGTTTGGCCGACGCCGGCTTGGCCGGCGCCTGGGCTCGGCCAGACGGCCCGGGTTTAGGGGCGGCAGCCGCCGCCGCGGCGGCGTACGAGGCCGCCTTCGGCCCCGGGGCCGTTCCGCCCGCCAAGGGGGGGGCGCAAGACTATGCCCTCCAGGACGGAAAACCGCGCCTGGAAGGCCGCCAGCTCCTGCCGAACCAGGCTAAGGACCTGGTTCTCCACCGGGACGGGCTGGCTCGGTGGTTTCGCCTGCGCTCCCCCGGTGGCCCGCAGGCTGGCCAGGTCTGCCCGGAGCCTCCCGTTCTCCTTTTGGAGAAGCTCCGTGGCGGCCGTCAGTCGGGCGACCTGCGCCCGCAATTCGGCCACTTCGCCGGCCGAAGGGCCAGTGTAGTTAGCCGCCCCCGCTGCCGCCATGATGGAGGCCGTCGCCGAAACTATGGCCTTGTCTTTGGAGGTCTTGACCTTCTTCAAAGACACGCTCCGGATAGCGGCCTCCACGACTGCTGCGAAGCTGCGCATGCCGTCCGCCTCGGGGTCGGGGGCGTCAACCACACCCGCCTCATCGCTCGAGGACCCCGAAGCGACCGCGCGACCGGTCCCCCCTTCCTTTGCGGACTCCTCCGCTCTCTCCGCTGTCTCGCTGGCAGTGAGCCCCCTCCTCTTGCCTCGCTCCCGGACCCCACCCCGCCTACTTGTGGGGATCTTTCGGGCCGAGGCCAGCTCTCTGTCTAGGGACGACCCCTGGCTGTCCCCTGACCTTGGCCGCTTGCTGTTCTTCGGAGCGGTCACCTCCTTGGCACGACAGGGGCTCCCTGAGCCTCCCTTGCTCGCGCCACCAGATGCGGCGTCGGACTCCGACCCCGCATCACTCCTCACCTCGCTTTGGTCCCCTAGGGGACAGGAGCCTCCTCGGCTCTTGTTGCCAATGGCAAGTGGTGGACATTCGTTGCCCCCCCCAGAATACGAATGGGGGCTTGACGTTCCCGAAGGGAACGTGGCGGATTCTCCGACTGCTGAGCAGCCGGTACCGCCCTGGGGTAGTTTTTTGCCGTCTGTCTGTTCCATTTTTTGTGTTCCTTTTAAGGGTGAGGTCCCTTTTCGCGCTAACGGCCGGATCCCCTCCGGCCATTCATCCCCTCGGCACGCTAGACCTTGGGATTGGGGTAATTTTTTATAGAGGTTGTCTACCTCGCGGCCCGGGCCTCAGTGGCCCGAACCCCCGGTCCTGTCAGTTCAGGGTTACGGGGTGGCCGACGGCTGGCAGAACCAACCGCCGCCCCGGCGTCCCCACGCTGCCGCCGGATGCCGGACAGACGCAGCGCGGGCATGGGACACCCTCCACCACCCACACTCTCGTGGGTACAGCGGTGCTATCCGCCCCGCGACGGTCCGCGCCAACTCACCTTCCTCTGTAAGCAGAGGGGGAGTAGACGCGTGACCGTCTATAGCCCGGTTCCCTTCACCGACCATCCAAGATGATCGGTGACTGGAACCATGACCTTCTCCTCCTGTCGAAGATTTGCCGCCCGCCCCAATTGTCCACCCAAACCTGGTGGGCAATTGGAGCCGACGTTGCCCAGGGTGCGCCACGTGGAGGCTCTTCAACGTGCACCCCGTGTTATGACCCTTACGAACAAAAACACATCGCTCAAGTGGCCGCGATTGCATATAACTTTATAAACCTTTTTAGAACATGAAGAGGATTGAAGATTTTTATATGACATACTTATCTACTGTAGCCATTTTGTTTTTTTTTTCAAAATTACTTAACCCTTCTAACGGCGATTTCATCTAAGCAATAAGGCAGAAAAAGTATGTTGCTAAATAGGACCTCAACGTTATTTTTCCGGCCGGTTTTGATGCGCTCATTGGAAATCTAGTACCTAGATACTATTGTTGATCCAAGGTTAAACCCAAAGACTATTGGTTATAAATATCCTCTTTGGTTAAACCGAACGAGTTCAACTTTTAAAGGTTTTTTTTCATTTTTATTCCTACTCTATCTAAATATTATCCAACATGTTTCCAGCAGAACAAACGATGCCCATAATTCTTCGATGTTATTCATGTCACTGTTGAAAAATGCATGCTGTGATGCCGGTGCATGCAAATGAAACCAGCCATGAAGATTGACGGAATAAAACGGACTATTTTTGAGTATCTTGGCATACGAGTATTCCGGAATAAATCGATCTATCGAACTTTTCGTAATGCCTTGTGAGAATTTTGGAAAAAATCAATGATTACAATGTTGTTTGCAATGGCTAATATATATAATAGATAATAAAATAATAGATCCAATACCATTTTCGCAACGGAAAGAAAACAAACATTCAACTATCCAAATATGTATTTTGTGATCCCTCGTATAACTTTTAAACTATATTGAACATTGCGTTTTACTATGTTGATTTGAAAAGTAGTGGTTAAACACTTTTATTCATATCTTTTTAGTCAGATTTCCAGATATACTTTATCGTTTATAGCTCTTTAATAACACTTATTAAACAAAAGTGTTGTTCGTGTTCCAAAGCAAATATATAACAGAGTTTATTACTAGCTAAGTTCTTACTAAATCTATTAGTACCTACATGCTGTAGGAGCGGAGAACGTTTCAGTTTTTATTTTGTTTACACTCCCTCGAGAGCGTGCAACTATTTGTAGACACGTAGATTAATACACGATTAAGAGCTTTTAATCACCACGCTGTAACCCACGCAGTGCATCTTTACAAATAATTACTATACACGTTATTTAAAAGAGCGTTTAGACCCGCTAGTTAACTTACGTTGTTATGGTTTACTGTACAGTAGCTGATCAAGAAAAGAAACAGTGATAAGTAATATAGCAATACGATTTTATTCAAAACTTGGTAGTTTGGAATCATATTATTTAGAGGGAAACCATAGAGATTTTATTATTTTACAATAGGAATCTATATTTTGGAATGCAGCTTCAACTTGTTTTGGAATGGAGCTTCAACATATCGAGCCTTTTCAGGAAGAACATCGTAAGCGCCAAAATTCCCAAAAAACGGTTTTAACTCTTTGATTGTCGTAATTAGAGACACAATAGAAAGACAATTGCTTATGTCGGACTGAGTAACATAAGACATACGAGAGGTTAATTATTAACCGCTAGATCAACTGATTTTGAATCTTTTGTCACTTACTTGAGTTCATAGTGGAAATGGTAATTAACTTTTTTTAATTACGAAACTTTCATCGTAAGTTACAACCCATTCGGTTTTTTTAACGTAACCTCCACCGAGTGACAGATCGTTAGTATAGTACCTGTCACTTACGATATAATCTTAGGTAAATAATTTTATTGCAAACATCCTACTTGGCACTTACGATAATAAATTATGCAATTTGGAACGAAACGGAAGCGAAAAGAGGGTGTAATGAAATCTGTACTATTATCTTTAAATATCTTAAAATGGTTGACGAGAGAAGGACCCAAAATGAAGTTGCATTATACTGTGACAGTTGCGCAGGACAAAATAAAAATAAAGCCATGATTGTAATGCTGTATTATTTCATGCAATATCATGCGAGTTTTGTTGAAAGGCTGACTATAAACTTCCTCATTCCTGGACATACCATGATGCCAGTAGACTCTGTGCATGCAACAATAGAAAGATTTATACAGAAAAGAACTATTTACGCACCATCTGAATGGCAAACGTTGATTGGAAATGCTCGGACAAATCCCAAAAAATATGAGATAATTATTCTTTAAAAACATAATGAAATTAAAGATTGGAATTCCTATGCAACAGCCTTCTTACCAAACAAAATTAAAATACAAACAAGTAAGCTGCGTAACGCTAGATTTGAAAAAGGCGACAAGTTCTATCTTAAATACGACTATGATGGACCCGAACAAGCTGTTGATGTGTCTCTTATATTGAGGTCTCGGCAGAATCAACAAGCTATTCGTGAACCTAAAACTGCTTACACTGAAAAAATTCCCATTTCGAAGGCGAACTACGAAGATTTAAAGAAAATGTGCGAAAAGGGTATCATACCAGAAGTTTATACAAAAGAATATCTGGGGGTCTACTCCGAAGTGGTTGATTGTCGTGTCGGCCGAATGTTCGGTCATTTTCTGATTCGAATATTGTCCTACTACGAATTTAAATTAAAAAAAAGGTAAAAAAAGGGTAAGGGTTCTAAAAAGGTTCGGATTGGCACAGTTTGGTCGGGACCTATAGTCAATATAGGAAATGAAAGGTAGTAGAAAATTACCGAACACAACCGCACAACCGGCCGATACGGTGGTTAACCGCTTCGGATTTGCCCTGCGATAGAAACACAAGAGACGCTTTACCTCAGACTGATGAAAACGAGGACTGATGACTCTTTTTGTATTTCATTTTATTAATAAAGCTCAAATTCACTTAGAAGTACCTACTTAATTATTTTTTTTACTTTTTTTTATTTCTGACTCTTTGTCCTTCTCCGCCTGCCTCGTAAAAACAGTTAAAAAAAAAAACAAAAAATATTTCTACTGTTTTATGATAATTATCGTAATCGACATACTCATATCAGCTCTACATAATAACGGTCATCAGTTTTAACGTAAGCGACAAATATATGTGATTTTATAGTATTAAGTCAAATCTTAACATTTGAATTAATAGGGAGGTGCCCATATAACACCAAGTAAAAATTTCAAATTGATGCTGTAAATATTTTGAGAAATATTTAAAAAAAAAGTTCTCCTGTAAAATATGCAAAATGGCGGTTACGATCTTCTTCCTGAAAAGGCTCGATATACTCCTCAACACTTAAAAAATAATCGTGAATGGTTTAATCAAAATAAGAAAGAGTTCTGAAAATGGACACACTACATAGGCCTAACATACTAAATCTATGTCTAACTAAATGCGACCTTAAATTAAATACTTAGAAAACGTGATGTTTCTTATTCCCAGCACGTAGTTACTCGCCCAAAGCGAACTAATTCAAACGAGCGACATCTTTTTCTCCAACGGTGAATGAATGGTAATCGATTTCATTTGTTTTCGTTCGAGTGCAGATTCTCGTATGTGTGTGGGTGGGCTCAAAATCAATACCCATAGAAAGTGGATATAGAGGGTGGAGAATTATTTTTGCAAACAAGTCAAATACTTATTAGACAATAAACGGATTGTGCGTAGTTAGGAGAGGTATCATTACAAACGTAATAGGATTACCTACCATAACTACCAAATTCCAATTTAACGCTTCTACAAACAGTCGCGACCATCACGCCGCTGCGCTCTAGTAGATTCTAGAAAAAACACGAGATTCTCCGAATTTTGTTTAAAAAGGCTTATGTGTATTATTAAAGGATATGAATGAATATAGAGGCAAAGAAGGTACCAATTAGGATCGTTTCGTAGCGCGTAGAAAGAGACAAAAGGGTGTACGGCTACACTAGAATCGTAGCACGTAGCGACTAGTAGTACGAATACCATCATGAATGTGCCACTTCATACTAAACTTGTTTTGTACATAAATGTTTTACTAAACAAAGTGCCTAAAAGAGTAACCGTGTAACACGTGTTGACAACACGCTTATCTGTTCCACACGGTGCCGTCGCCATTTTGTTAATTTAGCGTTATTTTACGGCCCATTTACGTTTATTAGCTTGCAAGCAGCAAGCATGACTTGTATTTCCATTTAAACCGCTGGCTGTAGTACTAGTACCTTGGTACCTTTTATTTATGCCAGGGGACGTTTCAATAACCCGCAACGGTAACACTCAACCCCTTTATGTAATTGGAAAAAAGTGATGAATGAGTTAATACCATTTCATTTGTAAAACGATTAATTATAAGGTGTTTCTTTTTTTTTTGTTGGCTTGTATATCGTTGTGTCATGGTCATGTTAAAGAAATGTTTCGACATATTTATTTGATGGGAAACTAAGCAAAATGAAAAAAAAAATACGAAGAAAAACGTTTAAAAAATTGTACTTTTATGTAGGTTTGTTATAAAAGATAAACTTTACACTCCACTTCTTTGCCTACAGGTTTAAAAGACGAAACATCTTTTTGTACAACCCTTTACAATGATTATGATCAATAGAGACAACACTCCACCAGTTCTTTTAGTGTTTTACTTTAATGGATTTTGCGACTAAAATCTGCTTCGAGCTTTTTCAGTAATATTCATGAAATACCTATCTGTCTACAGTGATCGATATTCGATTGAATATAAAATATATCATCAAATACGACAAGATCATGAATAAACTAAATGAGGACCGGACAAAATGGTCCCCACGATCAATAACAACTGGGCTGCTACTGAAAAATGCAGAAGCAGGCGAAGAGTGAAAAATAAACCTTCAATGTGCTGTTTTTTCAGGTTGAATTTAATAGTACGTGTTATTTTAGTCATCGCTGCTCACTCGTAGCTATTCAAAAGTTGCGTTATAAAGCGTCAGTTATCAGGTTCTTGTCATCAGATAAAATGAACAGGACTCGTTGAGACACATCTAATGAGCCCACATTCGAGGCATTTACTAGTAGCTATTCAAGGGTTCCGCCATCTAGAGCCCAGGTCCATAACTCGATGGTACCATGTTAATGGATTATTATCGGAATGCATACATTTGAAAATATTCAAACTAAGACCACTAGAAGTAATTAACTATGCAAGGGGTGTCGTGTCAGTCCTGCGAAACATCGCCATAACTTTTTTCACACAGCGATTTGAAATGGGCCGCCATAGCCATAGTAGTTATTGTAATATAATAAAATACCTATCTAATGACATGTGTGGTTGTTATTGGTGCTAGGACCAGCTTCCATAATATTTTGCAGATTCCCCTTTGAGGAAAAATAAAAAAGAGTTGTTAAAAAATTGTACAGACGCCAGCACATCAAGCTACTACAATCTGTCAACGCTAAATTATAAGGTTCAAAGTTGATTGGGAAAATTTGATAGTTCGGGTAGCTTGATGTGCTGGCGTCTGTACTTTCATCACGATTTCTACAATAGACATCGGAAATATGACAAAAAACTGGGCAAGAGCGAGTCGGACTCGCGCAACGAGAGTTACGTACCATCATATGTTTTTAAATTTTCATCGGCGAGGCCTATATTCATCAGAGAATTTTAACACTGTGCACTGCGGTATTGCAATTTTATGTCAGCGCCATCTCTTGACTGATAGTGGAACTAATTTAACTTTTGTTGATGATTTCTGAAAAAGTGTGCTATTTAGAGACTTCGTTTTATTTTTCCTGTAATCTTTACGTAAACTTCTATCACATAGAATAATTTCAGATTTTTTTCTTTGCAAACTTCGTAGATAAGGGGGGGAACGGTATTTTTTTTACATTTTTCATCAAAAGTCGAAATGTGATTTAATATAATGATTGGGGAGCCCAGGTTTTTCACCAAACATTCAGCACAAAATCTTGATAGCTGAGAGAGGGCGGAAGCGTGATGATAAAGGAAGTTACAGATATTTTTATGTGCCCTACACAATCCGCCATGATACAATAACATGTAATTTATTATTATTATGTAAAACTTAACTTAATCTAACTAAATCATTATCGCCCCGGGATCTAGCCGGACATTAATACTATGATGGATAAATAATACTATGATTTTGGAACCTCAAAAGAAATTCCTATGAAATTTTTTCCAAAAAAAAAAAAACCGTATAGCTTTTTATTACCTCCCAGGTGTGAAATGAAGAGTATAGTATTCTCCTCGGGAATAAAGATGACTTCATCTTGGGCGAGCTTTAATCTAGCGCCGGTGACATAAGACACTGTTTATCCCCTTGGTGAATAATCTACTATCAAAACTTTTGACCAGCTTAAGCTTTTCAATTTCATACACACAATGGTTTGTATTAGCGTAGCCAACACATCATAAAATCTGTGGCCGCGGCTAGCCGGCGCGTCGGGCGGATGTATGATTGATGTGTCAAACCTCGCAGTGGTTTGTGTCGACAGAGTATGATGAGAGTATGATTCAACTACTGATGCCGGCGTTGAACTATTAGGACATATTTATAATGCATGGGAAGATAAATGCGATGCCTTGGGCATCTTTTGTGATTTGTCCAAGGCATTCGATTGCGTTCTTCACGAAACGTTAATCAGGAAACTCCGCCACTACGGGATCCGAAACACTGCTCTGGATCTTCTTATTTCATACTTGAGTAAAAGGATTCAGAGCGTTGACGTTAATGGAAAAAGATCACCCGGATCTATAGTAACAATGGGAGTCCCACAGGGCTCAATTCTTGGTCCTTTCTTGTTTCTCATTTATATTAATGACTTGCCGTACCTCATAAAGGATCATCATGATATAGTGTTGTTTGCAGATGACACTTCCCTTTTGTTTAAACTTAAACGTCAGCAGTTGGTTACTGACGATGTAAATAGCGCGATCTGGAAAGTAGTCCACTGGTTCAATGTTAATAATTTGCTTTTAAACGAGAAGAAAACCAAATGCATTAAGTTTACGCTACCCCACGTAAGGCAGGTGAAAACTAATGTGTTAATAAAGGGCGAGGAATTGAATGAAAAATGAAAAAAAAATTCAGAATGTACAAACTGCGCTCTTTCATATGATACCCCACATGCCCTAGTAGCCCCACTTCGAATTTTTCAGACCCGCTTTCAGTCCCTGTTACAAAAAATATACATATATTTTTATTTCTTTCTTATTTGCAAAATAACTTAACTGGGCAAACGTCATCTAAAACCGTTCCAAATTTCAAGTTGATAGCATTAGTAGTTCTTGAGATATCCAGCTGTGACAGACAGACAGACTTAGTCTCACCATAAGAGTTTCGTTTTTACCATTTTGGTACGGAACCCTAAAAATGATGATATGAATATGTCTGATTTGATTGATCATTCAAGATTTTCAGGCATCCTGGAAATTCAGACTGAGAGCACCAATATCCGCTCTATTGGCAACATTTCTTGTGTGAGCATTATAGTTTTCCGTAATGTAGGGTCAAAGCATTACACTGAGGTGCGTAGATATTCATGTCCTGTGTTTAGATAATTATTTCTGCAACTGTCTATCCACAACGTGGGACACCACATTTTAATTTTTAGCCGACTTCAAGAAAAGGATTTGGTGAGCATTTTTATATTCTTTAGAAATCAGCTTCGTTTATAAAGGCTGATGATAGGATACTTCACCAGTCAATTTAGGTTTGGCAGGCAGATTTTCGATCGCCCTTTTTATTTTCAATGATATTATTAATATAATTACTTACCTACTGAAATAATATAACATTTGTTAATATCCAATTAATATAAGATATGACATTTAACGTCTTATTCATGGAGGCAGTTAATATTTTGCTTGTTTCTTATTAGCTCTAAGACTTGACTAGGTATTAGTAATTCGTCATCAGGCTAGCTATACTACCCGTTGTACTTTTTGATTTCATAAGCAGACCTACTTATGTTTTGTTCTCGATTTCCAATGTTAGGTAGAGGTAGGTACAAATGATCGAACCATTTTCATAATCACAATCTTCAAGAAGTAATTTATTGTTCTCGAAAGTCATAACAATTTTAAGTTGTCAAGCCAGTGTCAAAGAATGAAGGGATAGCGCTCTGTTCAACAGTTTGTTAAGATATTAAAGTTAAGCATCTAACAGGAAAAAGTACTAAGTTGCGAAATTGGTTGACTTAATTAAAAGTATTTTTAGCCTTACCTGCGGTACCTATCATCAAAGTTTTTAACAAAAATAGGACTTTTAATGCAATCACTAAGCGCCTTAGCGCTTTTATTATCTGATCGAACAGTAGGAGTTATAAGTTAAAACTTAAATTAAATAATTTTAAAATAAAACAAATTGCTTTAAATGTTGGCACAAAATATACGACTTTTTATCTTAAAATCTAAAAAAACAACGTTTAGACAAGTTAAACATTGGATAAGATTTATGAATAGAGTTTTATTTCACAAAAAACAGCTTAAAGAGACTTTAAAAAATTATTTCTCAGCGCTCCCAGATGTGTCCCGGAGTCGATTTTTTTTTTAACATTTTCAAGACAGTTTTTTTGCACGAATCATGAAACATTATTTTCCTTCAGTCAGTATAATTTATAAGTAGCAATAAGCTAGAAGCTGATATAATGATTTATTATAGCATTGGATTTTAAATGATGCTTCCGTTTCCGGCTCTAACATTACATAGTTATAATGAAATATTACATTGTCTTCGTTTCTCATCCTAGAGGATTCAGCTTAGGTACACATTTTACACTTTTCTTTCCTCTTGAAAAAAACATGTTTTTCTTAAGATTAATGTGTTCAGAAACCAATTTTTTTCGCAGGTATTCCTGTTTGACTTTCAGTTTGTTTTGGTTGGATATGTCCTTTCACTATTTCTGATGATTTATATGATTAATAATTAGATATTCTTCATTTTCTCACCATTTCTTGTTATTTTAGCGCATTTTGTAACTAGACGTAGGTACTATAATCTTCACACAGGAGTATGACCTTGGTAGGTCTTTATAGTCTGTTTAGTTCGTAATTCCTACTCGTCTATGCATTATGAAAATTTGTAAGTTACATTACGGACATATTCCGAGTATTATTATGATTGTGCGTTATTTGCAGCAATAAATATTCAGCTACGATTTAATAACGTACTCATTGTATCTCGCCTTGGTTGGTATATATTGAAATAGATATAGGTTGTAGCCATACCTAGCTCTATGTTTGTAGCTTTTCCCATTGCGCAGTTTTTACATACCTCGTTTTTATTTTGCAAATATGATAATTAGTTACCTCAAATGATAACCTTATCTGGGAGTAAATAAAGGGTTGTTATCATTTGTATTCTTATCACAAACTGTAGGTACCTAGTTACCTACCAAATTAAATTTTTTGTTTCCGTTTCAATGTGTTCATGTTTAATGTGTTTCAACTGTGTATCATGTTTTAGAATAAATTAACAATGCGTTCGTGTAACGACATTAAATATGATGTGTTTTCATCTCTAGCCTCTATATACAATAGGTATGTGTCACTGAAGCAAGCTTTGCAACTAACAAACATTTGTGAATAAATGAGTGTTATGAGTTTTGTGGATTTTAAAATGAAAACACTCTTATTTCTGTTTGTTTGTGGCGCAGATGTAATAAAACGGAGTTTACACCGCTGACTGTTGTTTTCATTACAGCTATGACACGTCATTACACTAGGAGATTGCAGTAAAACTCTGATAGGTATAACTCGTAAAAACTATATGTATGGAACTGGAGTAATCAAGCACATAAATATTCAGTTCAGTTCTTATTTATTTATTAACATATGAAGTTCTTCATTCGTGGATCTTTGACAGTCGTTACGGGTAATCACAAGCCTGAAAGTCTGACAACCAGTCTTACCAAGGGGTATCGTATTACCCAGTAACTGGGTTGTGGAGGTCAGATAGGCAGTCGCTCCATGTAAAATACTGGTATTCAGCTGCATCCGGTTAGACTGAAAGCCGACCCCAACATAGTTGGGAAAAGGCTAGGCAGATGATGATGAAGTTCTTCATCTGCCTAGCCTTTTCCCATCGACGTTGGGGTTTTACATACAGTGTAACCGGATGCAGTTAAATTCCAGTAGGCACTTTATATCAAGCGACTGCCTATCTGACCTCCGCAACCCAGATGCTGGGTAACACTATATCCTTTGGTAAGACTGGTTATCAGACTGCTTCATACACCCCTATGATGTACAAAAACTGATTGGATTTGATTTGCTTTCTGTTACCACTATAGGTATATCTTTGTTGTTATTGATAATTAAATAGAATATTTCCACTGTCATCTTCCGTAGTTAGGCGGAGATCTGCTCGTATAAACCTATAAGTATGTATGCAGCTCGCTTAAAGCATTAGCTGAGAGGTGGTTCTATACCTTGCCATTCACCAAAGTAAATTCCAATCTCTAAAGAAACTGAGAATTTCCTTCAAGGAAATTCGAATTACGCTTCCTAAAAGTTACTCGGAGGGTACCAAATTGCGGCGGGTTCACGAAGGAGTGCTAACGCGTGCCCGTGTTCCCGCCATAAGCGGCAGAAGAGGATACCGTGAAGTTTTAGTGGGTTAGAGTCCCACATAACTGCACTATCTTCCCGTGGTAGTGCAGAATGCATGAGCATTTCTCCACGATAAAAAAAAGGGAAACAGATTCTTGACATCAATCACGCCTGATGGAAAGCGATGGATGAGGTCTATGATGGAACTAGCATACCCAGAAGATACCTAAGGCTCTGGAACTCCCACGCATCGACGAAACACAGCAGGCTGCTTGACGCCGGACTACGGTGGGAAACCAGGAGGGCGTTAGCCCTACCGCCGCAAGGGAAGAATTGGCCAGTCAAATAAGGTGTTGGGTATGACTGTTCAGGATGCGCTGAGCGCTCGGTTCAGTTGAGTAACTGGCGGAACAAACTGCGCTACACGACGAGGCTTCTCCATGCATCCCAAAAAAAAAAAATAGTAAAATAAGTATCTGATAATTTTATCCCGCTACCTTGCCAAGTAATAAATCGTCAGCGAAAGTCGGTATGACATAATAACTAAGTGGTTAAGCAAAATACATTACAACTCAGATAAACAGATTGAAAAGTGTTGGTACTTTGAAATTACAAAGGAAATAGTCGGAGCTGGGGCGCTCGGGGTAAAACGACTTCCTCGGCGGATACACCAGTATTTGAATGCCTTCTCCGGAAATAAACGGTTCTGGTACACTGATGCAAACATTTTTGTTCTTGTTGACATAATTACACAGTTTTTGTCGGGTACCTATTGTCCTATAGAGGTCACAGACGTTTACTTCAGCTTCTAGTTATAGCACAATTTAACTAGACAGTTCCATTATACATTTAGATACCTAGTAATCGTTGTGTTTTAAATTAGTTGTGTCTTAACCATTGAGCTAAATAACTATATCAATGGTCTTAACCAGCTAAGACCTCTTAGTGCGCTCTTTGAAGATGACATTACCGAGATGAATTACAGCAAAAAATCTACCTAATGATACCTACAGCGATTTGTCCTTAGATCTTTGTCTTGACATTTCGACGGCCGCCGGTGGGTTTGTAATCGTTAATCACGTAGCAATTATCTGTCACTTTGGTAGTCGTCACGTTATCCACGTGATCAGAAAGTTAGCAGGCAGGCGTGATTGATCAATCGATTAAGTGTCGATAGTTTATTTACGTTATGAAATCTTGACCGATAATTAGGTATTAACATTAATTTCTTTATCAGTTGGTCGTTTTTGATGGCTAGGATTAAAGGGGCGTAAGAGAAACGTCAGATCATGTGACATAGTCCTCGGAAAGTAGAACACTATAAGTTTAATGACAGGCTAAAGGCTCTTTCAAACAGGCGCGACACGCGATAAAATCGCGCGCGACCAAAAGGCACCACAAGTCGCGCAACGAGCGGTGCCTTTGTGTCGCGCGCGATTATATCGCGTGTCGCGCCTGTTTGTAGGAGCCTTTATTGTTTCTTTACCAGTAGGTCGGCTTTCGGTGGCTAGGGTTAATGGGGAGGTGAGCGTAAGAGAAACCTCAGATCATGTCGCATAGGCCTTGGAATGTAAGACGTATGAAATAGGTTAAAAAAAAAAATGTGATGATCGTTGAAATTTTTGCGTTTTATTTATACATTTAGTTATGTGTCTCCTACTGTTAGTAAAAACGGTCGAAAAATTATGGAAAGAATTAAGTTGAGCCAGAAAAGTTTAAATAGCTTTGTAACTGTTGTATTATATTTTCACTGGGTAGTAAAGTGGTAATTTGATTAGGTAGGTAATTAGCTAAAAACTTCGTTGATGTTGTCGTAGCAGGTTAATACCTAACAAGTTGTTAATTACTAGACAGCGGTATCATACAATTTAGTGTCGAACACAATTTGATGTTGTACACAATATTTAATTCGCTTTCGGCGCCTTCCGACAGTTTGCGGTTTCCGATTGAAGCATGATTTATTGAATCCGCAGTCCGCAGAAAATAGGGGTTCAACATTGACTGATTAAGCTTTGATTGCCAAAACAAACTTCGGCACTTTGTATGGAATATTTTAGGAAACATTCTATGACAAGTTTTTCTAACATATTGAGAATTAAAGAAAAGCTTTCGTTCAAAAATAAAGTTCATTCGCTGCATTCGTCTCTAAAAGGTACTTCATAGTATCGCAATATTCCTGCCGATCTATTCTGTGAATTGTTTTTTTTCTCTCTCACTATTAATGGTGAGAACTCATTCCACTTGATGCTAGAGATTGACACTACTGACAGCTCACATCACCTAAGTTTTCACGGTAAGATTTTTACACAATAGACTGGCTGAAGGTTCTTTTTTCATGCGAGAATTCTACGCGTGCTGGAACATTTACATAGGTGTAAAACTTAGGTGATTATACACTGCGGCCATAGCAAACAGTCTGCGCGCGGGAGAGATTGTGTTTTCTATACAAACTGATACAATATTGAATCTGTCGCCCCACGTTACGTGACGGAGCGTGGTGCAGTGTGATAATCGCCTTACAATCGTTCGGAAGTGTCACCTATGTCAGCTGATACCGACATGACGTGGGGTAGGCCACTCGGGACAGGAGGATCACTTCCCTACCTACTTGCTAATAGATTTCGGCATCTGGTTGTGATAAGCCTCTCATTCATCATCCATTGAAGTGGATTATGGAAATACGTTAGTCTTTTGACAAGTATTTTCTGGTTTATTAACCAACTTTTACCTTATATTACAGAGTTATAGATTGCATTAATTAGTAACCGAAATAAGGATAGACTACGCCTAAAAATACCGTGGTAGGTAGGCTTGCATGTTTATAGTCAATAAAAATATTATTGTTATCGTTGTTTCATAATTTCTTTTAAACTCTGACTTCATTT
This sequence comes from Oligia fasciuncula, assembly GCA_963082905.1. Lineage (NCBI taxonomy): Eukaryota > Metazoa > Arthropoda > Insecta > Lepidoptera > Noctuidae > Oligia > Oligia fasciuncula. Next base: position 10,125,892 of record OY720393.1, on the reverse strand, counting down.
TATATTACGCAGGCAAAGGCTCTTCTTCTTGAATAGTTTTGTTAGATTTTATTTAGCGCTTTACAAGACAGACATTTTTGTACTGCGATTAATTAGGTATTTATTTTCCAAATATATTCTAGATATTAACTAACTTCTTAGAAACTTTTTAGGTAATAGTGAGGTAATTGCTGTAACTTTGTTAACAGAACTTTATTGAATATCCTTAGACTAAAGAGAACTAAGAAAACTAATATAAATTAACAACTAATTAAAACTAATTCAGGGTATTTTTTGGAGGGCTGCATTTAATTTGCAATTTTTCGTTTTCATTCAATTAGACATCGTTTAATTAGTTATGGCTCCTTTCACTCTATTTTCGTTAAAAGTTTTCAAGACTGGTTCATAACTTTCATCGTCATACTAACGAGACCTACTTATCACGACACGACATTTACACGTAATTTTCTTGATTTGGTTATTAAAGTTTTGAACTACCTACACATATAAATACGTTTTTTAACTGAAACACTATCTAAATTAGACTATGTACAGTCAACAAAAGTGATAAGTATGCAGGATCGTCGGATATAGTTGAAGTTCAGTAAGAAACCGATGGATGTTGTCGACTGAAATTTTATTTGATAAATGAGCTGTTTGTTTTCTATTCATTAAATTAAATTTTATTCGCGTACATCCATCGGTTTCTTACTAAACTTCAACTATATCCGACGATCCTGCATACTTATCTCTTTTGTTGACTCTACTTAAGGGGACACAAATTTCACGACTTAAATGTCTTGTCACGTTGGTTTATGACCAGCAAGCGAGAATATCCTCATTAGGTGAATATATGCGTTATGTGGCAGAGTGGCACGAACTATGTAACTTAGCATGTATATGTGTGTCATCAGACAGTGCGACTGCACCGAAATATTAATATCTACGTAGTGTCGCATTGTATTTCTGCTAGCGGTTTTGAACTAGAAGCGAATTGACAATTTAATAAGTAATGACTCCATTCATAGCGTTACGTTACGTTACTAGTTCGAATATTCAGCTGTAGCTTATTAGCCTGTCAGTGACAGATTAATAATTATTTTGACTTCGACTCTGAAATAGTAGAATTTTCTGCTATGAATATTCTAATCAGAATTTAAAAAAAAATACCGAAAATGATCATGAGTAATCCGTTACCTACTCTTTCAGAACAATGTCGTTTTCTGGAACATTTCCAGCCAGTTCCATTGAATGGATTGGCGTTTTTATCTGTAATTTACTGGTGGTGGAAATAAAAGAAATCGCTCGTCGAGAATTAATTCCTAACAAATGGGAAGTGGCTTCGACAAATTGGTTTGTTTACAGTTTGTAAATGAAGAATCTTTAGCAGTAATTATAATCTGCATCTCGTGAACGTTCATTGTTACAACATTGGGCTGAGGAAGACCGCTGTAATAAAGGTAGACCAGTACCTACCTATTCTGTTGCTATTCTATTGTTCATCACGCCCCGAAAACAAGTTAGAACAAAAGAACACTGCTGCTACTACTTCACAAAGGCGTGATGTTATGTTATACCTATCACATAAAACATAACATCACGCCTGCATTCCCTGTGGGGTTAGGCCGAGTTGTTGTACAGTCAACAGCAAAAGTAGATGATCAAAATCAGAAATTCAATACTATTGCACGGAGTTCGCGTCAGAACTGTGTGGCGTCGAAGTGATTCAAAAGTATGTGATTGTAAATTATTCCAAACATTTACTACTAGTACAGCTGCCATATATTCGTGATCAGTTTTAACTCCTATTGAATTTCTGATTTTGATCATCTACTTTTGCTGTTGACTGTACCTATAGTATACTTGCCTTTCGCCAGTTATGTTAAAGTCGCATGTGATAGGGGGCGAGTCGATTGCAATTAATCGGGCATAAATCCAGACTTCGGGCTGATACTGAGAATAACACTTTGCCCGACCCGAGAATCGAACCCAAGATGCTCAGCAGTAGCGCTAGCGACCACTAGACCAACGAGGCTGGCCACTTATTTCTTGGCAAAGTGCCATAATCGCTTTTCTCCTGACCCATTTCAAAAAGCATCATTTCGTCCCGAATAATTAAGTATGCCCTTTGAAAACTGAAAATTGGATGATCGCTTTATTGCATGACCAGTGTGCGTAGTTTGTATCCAATGAAAATTAATTGGTAATCAGATTTTCAAGATTAGTAAGATAATAGAAAGGGGAATTCCTATTCATACAGATCTTCAAGATTAGTAAGATAATAGAAAGGGGAAGTCCTATTCATATTGTTTATGGAAAATACTATGCATGAAAAATTTATTTGTACCTACATAGACTGAATTATAGCCTTCTATCGCGCTTTTAATAAAGCCTCTAATGTTCCGTCACTATTGACTGTTAATTTAAAAAAAGCTTTATAAAAGTAGAGTATATGGAACACTAGCTAAATATTTTAAATGTGTAGGTACTGTGTTCAGACAGTCGACACGTTCATGGTTTCGTCAGTTTGACTTTAACAGTGCCTTTATTTCGTAGCAGTAAGGGCCATTTTCGTAGCTCAAGTTACTAGTGACGTGCAGATGACCGTAGGTACCATCACTCTAAAATATTTCACGGGGTATTCGCTAGTCTTTCTATTATGCAAGTAAGTAGTCTGCACGCAAGTTTGCGGAATGGGAACAATATTTCACAGCAAGTTCCTGCTAATACGTGATTTTGAATTGTGTTGTGTTGTGCAGGTGTGCAAACTACAAGTTGCAACACGGAAATGCGGTGTTATTTTCATGCAAATAAATAAAAGGCCGAACTAGTCTTTCTTTAGGTTGCAAATTATCGCGTTGGTTCACCTATATCTTTGAAAAATGGCACAGTCAGTATTCTATAGACAAATGATATAATCATATTAAAGATAAGATCTTCTCCGGCTTACCTCTTACAAAAATTTACCCTTCGCTACTGATGTCTTGCTATATTTATTTCTGGATTTCTCGGTCAATAGGTTCTCAATAACAGCTTTGGCCATTGGCTTTGGCAGTTTATTTGAGCGGCAGGCGACATCAAATCTTCACTATCACTACTAGACGGCATTTCGAGTAGATCGTAGACACAAATTGAAAATTCAGATAAATAAAACAAAAGAAAGCTGATTTTCGCTTGTTCATTCTTTTTATTTTATAAAATATCAATGTTCAGCAAAAGTACCTATGTGGCCAGTATCATTTTGCGCTTGGTGATAAAAACTTTTGCATTTTGGCAATAAACTATATTTAATTAGATTAGCTATAAAAAAAATACAGCATTGGTGTGTTGTGTGCAACCTGCTCCACTCAACCACCAGGATTCCTTCATCCCCGCGCACGGCACAAACACGCGGGAGGTCAAAAAGCTGTCCATCATCTGCTCTTGTTCGATGGTGGACACCATAGATTTTCATAATTATACTTTTTCGAACCGCATATTAGTACCTACAACAGTAATGACGTACATTTTGCCTAATTTGAAAAAACAGCAGCTGAAAAACATATTTTGTACAAAACACAATTGGATGTTATCCATTAAATATTGGAAATTCGTCAACGAAAGAATGAAAATACTATATGAGTGAAGAAAAGCTTGAAAAACTCGTGTGGACCACACACGTATTTTTTTATAATGACCCAAAGTAAACCAAATATGTAACCACCTACTTGCACTATACGTAGGTCCATAGGTAGGTACCTACTTTTTTTTTTTGCGGGTCGGAAATCATCAAATGAGGGGTTCATTTGATCCCGCTCTGGGTGGAGCGGAAGGGAGTGTCAGACTCTCACTGACTAAAACCCACCCGTGTTCCTTCCTTAGCCCTTTATGTTCCAGGTCAGCGGTAAACCTTTCGAACAATCCCGCTGACATAGGTAGGTACTTACCTCAGCGTTATGTTGCTTCACACACAAAGGAGAGAATATTTAACCGGCTTCTAAGCCTTCTAAGCCACTGTAGAGCTCATGAAATAATTATCTTCAAAAGATGCCTTTCACGTTAGCTGTTCAAAGACTTCTAAAATAATTAACAGTTTCTATTTCACGGCCCGTCTTTAGAATATCTAGTAGAGGCATCAGGGATGTAAAATGTCGGATCCCCGTTACTCACACGTCTTCTTTGTGAAACATGCCACGGTTGAACGCTGGCAGAATGACACCACCGATGAACTAGAAATGCTTTAATATTCCTCGTGAAAATGTCAGAGGAACAATGAAAGCGTTAACTCTAAAGCAAACCTTATGTAAGTAAGTACCTATAATTATTATCAAAACTTGACTCAACTGACGATCTTACCGCAATCCGACAGTTATTCGTCACAACCCTTGTATTTACAAACCAAATAAGTATACACCAAGGCTCGGCTCATGGCAAAACTTTGCTTTCCACGATAAAGTCATGATGACATGATGATCTTGGAGGTCATAATCTTGTCCCCGAATCTTGAGATCAGGAACCCGTTAAATTTCTCTTTCAATAAATATCGTTTCACGAATTGAACTGCCCCATGCCGTTTTGATAATAGGTACCTACACTTTAATAATTTCAAAGCGCTGTTCAAAAGTATAGCGACTCATCTTGATAAATGCCGGACATTTAATGACTCATCTGTCAAAAAGTCGCACCAACAGACAACGTGATCGGCATCGGTATGGACCTACCTACGCAGTAAGCAAACCGTTAGCAGCAATTTTAGAATCCTCTATGGCTAATCGAAAAAATAGAATAGTTATGTAAAACCATATCCTTGGCATACCCATACTATGTTCTGATGTTCCGGTGCCGAAAATGAACGTGTCGCTAGTGCTATTTTTATCTCATCTTTCATGATAAGTATTTCCGTTCATAGAACCAGGCAGCACACTATACGTACGTCATCGAGAAACATTTTCAAGGCCACAATTGCTGGCCAGGAGCTTATGCATACGTTCTCCTACCGTTGTTGAATTTAAGTTCATACGGTAACACATAACAAAATAATATCTACTTACCTAAGTAAGTATAATATAATTGAAACAGACGAGGATAACTTTATAAGTGAATAATTAAATTATTCTGTCAAAGTTAACCGAAATGTGCTTATGAGCGAAAATTTTATTGTAGAAAACACACATAAATGCTATTGTCGAATGCAAATTATCTCCGGAAAGTTGGTCGAGTCAGATAGAAAGTTGAAGTGACGCATTCCCAACAAACTGTGAAGATTAATAACGGTGAAGTTAATTACTTTTGGGCAATATAACAAAGAGTTGCTCAGAGCAGCCATTAATGGAATAAATTAGAGAAACTGCTGCCCTTTCCATCACACCGCTGCGCTCTAGTAGCTCCTAGAAAAAATACGAAATTCTCCGAACTTCCATTAGAAAGGCTTATGTTTCAATGGAATGTTGATCGAAGCAAATGAAAGGATGTGAATGAATAGAGAGGCAAAGGCGGTTCCACATAAGGGTCGTTTCGTAGCGCGCAGAAAGAGACAAAAGGTATGAATGCCATCATGAATATAATGTGCCACTTCTTAATAAACATATTTCGTACCTAAATGTTTTACACGCTTATTATCTGTCTCACACGGTGCCGTCGCCATTTTGTTAATTTAGCGTTATTTTTTACGGCCCATTAAAATTTTCGTCATGAGCTTGCAAGCAGCAAGCATGACTCGTATTTCCCTTTAAACCTCTCTGGCCTTAGGTGGTACTAGTACCTAGGTACCTTTTATTTATGCCCGGGGACGTTTTAATAACCCGTAATGGCAATACCCAATCCCTTTATGTAATTGAAAAAAAGTGATGAATGGGTTAATACCATTTCATTTGTAAAACGAGTATAATTTATGAGATTTTATGGTGTTCCTATATTTTTTTTTATTGGCTTTATTTTGATGTGTCATTGTTATGGTTAAAGTAATGTATTTGGACGTATTTATTTGATTGGGAAATTAATTAAAACGTGTCATTCGTAGAAAATCGATAAAAAAATTGTACCTTAAAATGTTTTTACGTTGGTACTCATGTAGGTATTAGATACATTTTATACTCGATTTCTCTACTTACAGCTTTAGGAAGCGACATATTTTTGTACAAAACTTTATAACGATTATGTCTATGATCAATGGAGGACATTAAAGGGTTTTAAAAGCAACACAAATCTGCAACGAGCTTTTAAAGTAATATTAACGAAAAACCTACCTGCCTGTCTACAGTGAACGATATTTGATTGAATTTACATATAGTACGTCTTACTGACATGCATATGTAAATTTATTAATAAATTGATTATTATTGATATATTTAGACAGGTAAAAATAACAAAATTTAATTCTAACATAACTAAAACTATACAGAAACTAGCAAATAGCGTCGAAAAACTCTGTAAATTATGTAAATTCAATCTAATATCGCGACAAGATGATTGATACTAACATTATTTTTATAATTTCAACCATATTAAGAGCGTTTACCTTGTACGGCATTTCATACAAACTTTCAAGCCCTTGTTTTTCGAAATGAATGTGAACCGATTTTAATGAAACTTCATACGCATATGCAGGATACAAAGATCTAAAAAGTTAGTAGAGAACAGAATCAACCTATTTGAATGATTAAACGGGGATCGGTGAATCCGGGAGTGAATGGAGAGTCATGTTCTCAAAGAATATTTTTTCACACCACCTGCTCGAAAATGTCAAATTATATGTCAAGCAACCTTAACCTAAAGTGATTCATTAGTGGCCGGGGGCACAGCCGGTCAATAATGTTGTACTGGATTTCATTATGACCCGCTGGTCAATAATGTGATTTGAATGTGGAATCTCACATGCTCAGCTAAATTGGCAGTATAGTACTAACAAACACCCTTTGGTGCCAGAAAGAGGAAAGCTATTCTCGATACCCTTACTACGCGTGGATGATATTCTCGATTTCCTACAAAATCATAACGACTGCTTCTTCATATCGTTGCCATGTTTTCGAAGACATAATATTGTAAGAATAATTAGATAACTACGAACCATTTTTTAAAAGGAATGGAATAACATTAAAACTGGCATTAATAAATAAATAAATAAATAATAAAACCTTTATTTTCAGGCTACTATGATAATAATAACAAATACCGTACCGCGCCGTAATACCGTAATAGTAATTGGCTGTAACATTAGTTAATTTATTTTAAGTAAACTGCGCAATGCTTGGCTGTGGAATTTGTGAATAAATAAATAAATAATAAAACCTATCTATACTACAGTCGATTTATCACATTTTATCAAAAATACTCTATTTTCACGAGCGTCTCCAATGACGTTCTAAATTCAAAATGCATACAGCCAATCATCCAAAACCATTCTACCAGCCCTGTATAAAGCTTAGTTTACACAAACGCCACTTCCATGAGACTGATATCAATAGACACACACGACAAAACCCTAGATCAGACTTTTTTTTTTGAAAATCGAATTGATCGTGTCTTGGCTACTTATTGGTAGACGCAATAAAGGCGCGAACTTTTGGCATTTAAACTTTAAATTTATCAACAAAGTATTATAAAATGTCGAGTGATGAAAGTGATTGTACTCCTGAATTCATTACAACCGAAGCTAATAATATTTCCAATGATTTACTTCCGGAAAAGTCAAAGGAAACTTATATAAAAGCTTACGACAATTTGCAAAAATGGAAAAGTACGAAAGGCGTCAAGTCCATTTCGGAACCAGTTCTATTAGTGTATTTTCAGCATTTATCTTGTACTCAGAAGTCAAGTAGCCTATGGTGTACTTATTCAATACTTAGGTCAACAATAAGCATGAAACACAATATAGATATCAAGACATACGCTAAGCTATTAGCATTTCTAAAGAGGAAATCGGAAGGTCACCAATCAAAGAAATCGAAAGTTTTCACACCTATGAATGTTGAAACTTTTTTAAATGAAGCTCCTGATCATAGTTATCTTGCCGTAAAAGTAAGTACATCATTTAATTTTTAACTAAATAAAATACAGCATGGTAGCAAATAGCAACAAGAACGCTTATGTATACTTACTGAATTTACGTATGTTAGTACCTATTTTTTTTTTTTTTTGTTACAGGTGGCTTTAATTATTGGAGTGAATGGGGCTTGTCGTTCTCAAGAAATGATAAACATGAAGGTCCAAGATATAGAAAAACACTCAGAAGAGTTGTTATTGATTAAGTTGCCAGACACTAAAACCAAAAGGGAAAGGTCATTTGTCATCCGCGGAGCATATGTAAAGTTTGTGGAAAAGTATCAAGCTCTGCGGCCTCCTAACATAAACACTAACCGATTTTTTGTAGCGTTCAGTAGTGGAAAATGCACCCGTCAAGTGATTGGGAAGAACAAAATAAGTGCCATGCCGAAGGAAATTGCCAAATACTTAGGATTACCAAATATCGAGCTCTATACGGGTCATTGTTTTTGTCGAACGTCGGCTGCACTGTTGGCGGATGCGGGAGCAGATTTATAACCCAAATAAAACGCCATGGTGGCTGGAAATCGGATACAGTAGCGGAGGGCTACATTGAAAATTCTGTACAAAACAAAAGTAAAATAAGCTGTCAAATTGGTAACAGCATCACTTTAAAAACGTCATCTGATTCTTTTTCACCACAACCTTCAACATCACACCATCATATTCCATCTTTCCCTGAGCCTCATGCACCACCTTCACCAACTTTCACCACCCAAAATGCCACACAACACCTATCAACAACATCTATAAACGTACCAAATAAAAACTTAACTTTATCTTTGCACAACTGGACTAATGTCTCAAATGTTACCATTAATTTCAATTAATATGTAAGTGCATATAACTAACTAGTTGTAAATATGTTATTCTTACTGTTTTTTTATTTAATAAATACTTTGTTTTTCGTACTATGGCTATTATTTTCTCACAGTAGGTGTAAAAAGTAGAATATCCTCCTCTGGGCTAAAGGTGTCTTTGCCTTGGGCTAGCTTGAATCCCTCGCTGCATTCAGGATTCTTGTATTAACTCCCTCGCTTCGCTCGTGAGTTAAATCCCGAATCCTTCATTGCGCTCGAGATTCAATATGACACCCGTGACATAAGACACAACTTTAGCCCCTCGGTGCATAATCTACTATTAGTGTTCCGTAAGTACCTAAAGGTGCCAACAGGTCGATATAACAAACAAAACAAAAACCAACACAATGTAACAATACACAACACAACAACGCGTTGTTGTGTAAATAACTTAAAAAGAAAAAAAAAATGTTTATTTTGCACAAACAAAACGCACTTTACAAAAAAACATACTTAGAGGACAAATTTTAATTTAAAGAAATTTCTTTCTTTTACATAAAATACATACAAAGTAGCCAAAAGCCAATGCTTTTAACTATAGAAGGTTGACAATTTTGTCCATTGCTTAAGTAATGTCAGGTCCAGCGACCAGAGACAATATACATTAAACTGCGTTGCAACAATCAAAACAAAAACAAGATGCCTTTTGCAGATTGCAAAAATAACTACATACTTTAGTAACAAACAAATAACAATAATTATAAGAACAATTAAGCCGTGCGTTGCATCTGGCCAAGAACAAGTCGTTGCTCAGCAAAATACTGTGACTTCGGTCGAACCTATCGTCATCAGCGCTGATTACCGACTTAGACTCCGCTGTCCGTCCGTGTGTCAAAGGGCTATGTTTTAAACCGCAATAGGTAAACACTTGAAATTTTCAGTGTGTGGCCGTATTAACAACAAATAAATTTCATTTTAATTTATATGGTGTACATAATAAAGAGTATTCTATTCTATTCTGTTACCGTAACCGACACCGCTTCGGATGTGGTCGGCTGTCCTCGCGATGTACTCTGTTTTAATGTATATCCGATATGTCAGTGAGTGATGGCAAAGTATTCTGTTTGTGTTTTGTTTTCACTTCTGTGGGCACTACTGGAGTGCCACTTTTTTATTATTGTAACGTATATTGTTTAGTATGTATCTATGTGTATCTTTTATTGGAGATCTCAAATAAATGAGCAATGAGAGACAGTGACATGAAATCAATTCACTCTTGGAAAGGGGAGATTGGATATTTTGTGATTGTAATTATTAATTGTTCTATTCAACATTATGTAACATAACACACCTAAATATTTTAAAAACAATAATTTCATTCAGTGACGGTTATTCATTTATGGTTAAACAGCTATATAGGTACTAACTTAAGCAATGCAAACAAAAGTAATAGAATAGCAAAATAAACAAAGCAATTTACGAATACAATACCAGAGGAAGGCATAATGGTTCTCAAAACAGAAATCTATTTTCAGCACAAGAATGATTAATTGAGGAAAAATAAAAAAAATATTTGTTAAATAATTATAATTGTTCTTTCATCACGTTAACTACAATAGACATCGGAAATATAATTATGTCATATTTGATTGATCATTCAAGATTGTCAGACATCTTGAAAATTCAGGCTGACAGCAGCAATATCTGTTCTATTGGCAAAAAATCCTTGTGTGAATACCATCCCTCTCACCGAGAGGAGGCCTGTGTCCCAGCAGTGGGAACATTATAGGCTGATTATGGTTATGGTTATGGAATACCATAGTTTTCCGTAATGTAGGGTCTAAGCATTACACTCAGGTTTGTAAATATTCCTGTCTTGTATTTAGATTATCATTCATGATAGGATACTTCACCAGTCTATTAAGGCTTGGCAGGCGGATTTTGATCGTCCTTTTTGCCTTTTACTTGATGATATTTTTAACAGATAATTAAATATACATTTGATACCCAATTAATATAAGACATGACATTTAATTATAACGTCTTATTCGCGGGTAGAAAATGTAGAAATAGGTAAATGATCGAAACATTTTCAGAATCGCAATCTTCAAAAAGTCATTTATTGTTCTCGAAAGCCATAAGAATTTTAAGTTGTCAAGAAAGTGTCAAAGAATAGAGAGATACCGCTCTGTTCAACATTTCGTTTAGAAATTTATCTCTACCATCTAACAGTAAAATAAGTTACGATACTGGTTAAGTTCAAAGTATGTTTAGACTTACCAGCGGTACCTATCATCAAAGTTTTTAACAAAAATAACTTTTGATACGATTTATAATTGCCTATCTAGCTTTTGCTATTTGACCGAGCAGTAGGAGGGTTATAAGTTAAAACTTAGATTACTTAGCTAATTTTAAAACAAAACAAATTGTTTTAACTTTTGGCACATACGATTTTTTATCTTAAAATCTAAAAAAATAACGTTTAGATAAGTTTAACATTGGATAAGATTTATGAGTAGAGTTTTATTTCACAAAAAGTAGTGTAAAGAGACTTGAAAACTTATTTCTCAGCGCTCCCAGATGTGTCCCGGCGTCGAATTCTTTTTTAAATGTAAAAATCTCGTTTATCATTTTCAAGACAGTTTTTTGCACGAATCGTAAAGCATTATTTTCCTTCAGTCAGTATTTTATTATTAGCAATAAGCTAGCCGATAATATAATTATTGGATTTTAGCTGATGCTTCCGTTTCCGGCTTGCAAGTACCTAACATTACATAGTAATAATGAAATATTACATTGTGTTGTGTTCGTTTCTCATCCTAGAGGATTCAGCTTAGGTACACATTTTACACTTTTATTTCCTCTTGAAAAAAACATGTTTTTCGTAAGATTAATGTGTTCAGAAGCCTATTTTTTTTTGCAGGTATTCTTGTTTGACTTTCAGTTTGGTTTGGTTGGATATTTCCTTTTACAATTTCTAATGATTTATATGATTATAATTAGGTATCCTTCATTTTCTCATCGTTTCTTGTTATTTCAGCGCATTTTGTAATAGACTATCTTCACACACGAGTATGACCTTGGTAGGTACTTTATAGTCCGTTAGTTCGTATACTTAAACTTAACGCCAGCAATAACAAAGCTTTACTAATACCTATATACCTGTCCATGCAATATGAACCTTTGTGAGTTACATAGGTACGGACATATTCCAAGTATTATTAAGATCGTACGTTATTTTGCAGCAATAAATATTCAGCTACGATTTAGTAACATACTCATTGTTTCTTACCTTCTTGGTTGGTATATCATGAAAAAGATGGGTTGTAGCTATAGTTCTATGTATATTTGTAGCTTTTCCCATTGTGAAGTTTTGACTTAACTCATTTTTATATTGCAAATATGATAATTAGGTGCCTCAACGATGTTAAAATTATAACCCTATCTGGGAGTAAATAAAAGAGGGTTGTTTTCATTAGCATTCATAAGGCAAAACGATAGTTACCTACCAAATTAATTCTTTGTTTCTGTTTAATGTGTTTCAAATGGTTTCATGTTTTAGAATGAATTAACAATGCGTGTAACATATATGATGTGTTTTGTCTCTAGCCTCTATATACCTACCACTGGAGCAAGCTTTGCAACGAACAAACATTGTGAATATATGACTGTTATGACTTTGTGGATTTTAATTTTTTTCTGTTTGTTTGTGGCCAGTTATAATAAAACGGAGTTCACACCGCTGACTGTTGTTTTCATTCCAGTTATGACACGTAATTACACTAGGAAATTGCAGTAAAACTCTGATGTAACTCGTAAAAACTATCTCTATGTATCGAACAGTAATCAAGCACAATATTATGTTCAGTTCTTATTTATATAGTAACATATGAAGTTCTTCATACACCTCATCATTATCTGCCTAGCCCTTTCCCATCGACAGTGGAGGCTTACAGTGTAACCGGATGCAGCTAAATTCGAGTAGGTATTTTATATCAAGCGACTGCCTATCTGACCTCCGCAACCCAGTTGGGTGGGTGGCCTTCACGGGGAACAAACGGTTCTGATACTTTGACGCAAAGATTTTTGTTCTTGTTTACATAATTACACAGTTTTTGTCAGGTATTGTGCTAAAGAGTTCACAGACGTTTACTTCAGCTTCTAGTTATAGGGCAATTTAACTGGACAGTTCTATTATACTTTTAGATACCTAGTAATCGTTGTGTTTTAAATTAGTTGCGTCATAACCAGCTAAGACCTCTCAGTGCGCTCTTTGAAGATGAAATACAGCAAAAAAATCTACCTAATGATACCTACAGCGATTTGTCCTTAGATCTTTGTCTTGACATTTCGACGGCCGGTGGGTTTGTGACGTTAATCACGTAGCAATTATCTGTCACTTTGGTAATCGTCACGTTATCCACGTGATCAGAAAGTTAGCAAGCAGACGTGATTGGTCAATCGATTAACTGTCGAAGATTTACAAGTATGTTAAGAAATAATGACCCTTAATCAAGTTTAATAACAAGCTTCTAATTTATTTTTTAACCATAACAAACTGGTTTAGGCACTTTGTATGGAATATTTTGAGGAAACACTCTTTGAGAAGTTTCTCTAACATTTTGGGAAACAAAGAAAAGCTTTCGTCCAAAAATAAAGCTTGTTCACTGCATTCGTCTCTAAACGCCACTTTACAGTATCGCAATATTCCTGCCGATCTGTTCTGAATCTTACCGTGAAAACTGAGGTGAAGTTAGCCATCATCCCACGTGATGCTATGACACTATTGACAGAATAGACCAGCTGAAATATCTTTAATTTATGAGAGAATTCTACGCGTTATGGAACATTTAATAAACAACAAATAAATTTCATTTTAATTTATATGGTGTACATAATAAAGAGTATTCTATTCTATTCTGTTACCGTAACCGACACCGCTTCGGATGTGGTCGGCTGTCCTCGCGATGTACTCTGTTTTAATGTATATCCGATATGTCAGTGAGTGATGGCAAAGTATTCTGTTTGTGTTTTGTTTTCACTTCTGTGGGCACTACTGGAGTGCCACTTTTTTATTATTGTAACGTATATTGTTTAGTATGTATCTATGTGTATCTTTTATTGGAGATCTCAAATAAATGAGCAATGAGAGACAGTGACATGAAATCAATTCACTCTTGGAAAGGGGAGATTGGATATTTTGTGATTGTAATTATTAATTGTTCTATTCAACATTATGTAACATAACACACCTAAATATTTTAAAAACAATAATTTCATTCAGTGACGGTTATTCATTTATGGTTAAACAGCTATATAGGTACTAACTTAAGCAATGCAAACAAAAGTAATAGAATAGCAAAATAAACAAAGCAATTTACGAATACAATACCAGAGGAAGGCATAATGGTTCTCAAAACAGAAATCTATTTTCAGCACAAGAATGATTAATTGAGGAAAAATAAAAAAAATATTTGTTAAATAATTATAATTGTTCTTTCATCACGTTAACTACAATAGACATCGGAAATATAATTATGTCATATTTGATTGATCATTCAAGATTGTCAGACATCTTGAAAATTCAGGCTGACAGCAGCAATATCTGTTCTATTGGCAAAAAATCCTTGTGTGAATACCATCCCTCTCACCGAGAGGAGGCCTGTGTCCCAGCAGTGGGAACATTATAGGCTGATTATGGTTATGGTTATGGAATACCATAGTTTTCCGTAATGTAGGGTCTAAGCATTACACTCAGGTTTGTAAATATTCCTGTCTTGTATTTAGATTATCATTCATGATAGGATACTTCACCAGTCTATTAAGGCTTGGCAGGCGGATTTTGATCGTCCTTTTTGCCTTTTACTTGATGATATTTTTAACAGATAATTAAATATACATTTGATACCCAATTAATATAAGACATGACATTTAATTATAACGTCTTATTCGCGGGTAGAAAATGTAGAAATAGGTAAATGATCGAAACATTTTCAGAATCGCAATCTTCAAAAAGTCATTTATTGTTCTCGAAAGCCATAAGAATTTTAAGTTGTCAAGAAAGTGTCAAAGAATAGAGAGATACCGCTCTGTTCAACATTTCGTTTAGAAATTTATCTCTACCATCTAACAGTAAAATAAGTTACGATACTGGTTAAGTTCAAAGTATGTTTAGACTTACCAGCGGTACCTATCATCAAAGTTTTTAACAAAAATAACTTTTGATACGATTTATAATTGCCTATCTAGCTTTTGCTATTTGACCGAGCAGTAGGAGGGTTATAAGTTAAAACTTAGATTACTTAGCTAATTTTAAAACAAAACAAATTGTTTTAACTTTTGGCACATACGATTTTTTATCTTAAAATCTAAAAAAATAACGTTTAGATAAGTTTAACATTGGATAAGATTTATGAGTAGAGTTTTATTTCACAAAAAGTAGTGTAAAGAGACTTGAAAACTTATTTCTCAGCGCTCCCAGATGTGTCCCGGCGTCGAATTCTTTTTTAAATGTAAAAATCTCGTTTATCATTTTCAAGACAGTTTTTTGCACGAATCGTAAAGCATTATTTTCCTTCAGTCAGTATTTTATTATTAGCAATAAGCTAGCCGATAATATAATTATTGGATTTTAGCTGATGCTTCCGTTTCCGGCTTGCAAGTACCTAACATTACATAGTAATAATGAAATATTACATTGTGTTGTGTTCGTTTCTCATCCTAGAGGATTCAGCTTAGGTACACATTTTACACTTTTATTTCCTCTTGAAAAAAACATGTTTTTCGTAAGATTAATGTGTTCAGAAGCCTATTTTTTTTTGCAGGTATTCTTGTTTGACTTTCAGTTTGGTTTGGTTGGATATTTCCTTTTACAATTTCTAATGATTTATATGATTATAATTAGGTATCCTTCATTTTCTCATCGTTTCTTGTTATTTCAGCGCATTTTGTAATAGACTATCTTCACACACGAGTATGACCTTGGTAGGTACTTTATAGTCCGTTAGTTCGTATACTTAAACTTAACGCCAGCAATAACAAAGCTTTACTAATACCTATATACCTGTCCATGCAATATGAACCTTTGTGAGTTACATAGGTACGGACATATTCCAAGTATTATTAAGATCGTACGTTATTTTGCAGCAATAAATATTCAGCTACGATTTAGTAACATACTCATTGTTTCTTACCTTCTTGGTTGGTATATCATGAAAAAGATGGGTTGTAGCTATAGTTCTATGTATATTTGTAGCTTTTCCCATTGTGAAGTTTTGACTTAACTCATTTTTATATTGCAAATATGATAATTAGGTGCCTCAACGATGTTAAAATTATAACCCTATCTGGGAGTAAATAAAAGAGGGTTGTTTTCATTAGCATTCATAAGGCAAAACGATAGTTACCTACCAAATTAATTCTTTGTTTCTGTTTAATGTGTTTCAAATGGTTTCATGTTTTAGAATGAATTAACAATGCGTGTAACATATATGATGTGTTTTGTCTCTAGCCTCTATATACCTACCACTGGAGCAAGCTTTGCAACGAACAAACATTGTGAATATATGACTGTTATGACTTTGTGGATTTTAATTTTTTTCTGTTTGTTTGTGGCCAGTTATAATAAAACGGAGTTCACACCGCTGACTGTTGTTTTCATTCCAGTTATGACACGTAATTACACTAGGAAATTGCAGTAAAACTCTGATGTAACTCGTAAAAACTATCTCTATGTATCGAACAGTAATCAAGCACAATATTATGTTCAGTTCTTATTTATATAGTAACATATGAAGTTCTTCATACACCTCATCATTATCTGCCTAGCCCTTTCCCATCGACAGTGGAGGCTTACAGTGTAACCGGATGCAGCTAAATTCGAGTAGGTATTTTATATCAAGCGACTGCCTATCTGACCTCCGCAACCCAGTTGGGTGGGTGGCCTTCACGGGGAACAAACGGTTCTGATACTTTGACGCAAAGATTTTTGTTCTTGTTTACATAATTACACAGTTTTTGTCAGGTATTGTGCTAAAGAGTTCACAGACGTTTACTTCAGCTTCTAGTTATAGGGCAATTTAACTGGACAGTTCTATTATACTTTTAGATACCTAGTAATCGTTGTGTTTTAAATTAGTTGCGTCATAACCAGCTAAGACCTCTCAGTGCGCTCTTTGAAGATGAAATACAGCAAAAAAATCTACCTAATGATACCTACAGCGATTTGTCCTTAGATCTTTGTCTTGACATTTCGACGGCCGGTGGGTTTGTGACGTTAATCACGTAGCAATTATCTGTCACTTTGGTAATCGTCACGTTATCCACGTGATCAGAAAGTTAGCAAGCAGACGTGATTGGTCAATCGATTAACTGTCGAAGATTTACAAGTATGTTAAGAAATAATGACCCTTAATCAAGTTTAATAACAAGCTTCTAATTTATTTTTTAACCATAACAAACTGGTTCAGGCACTTTGTATGGAATATTTTGAGGAAACACTCTTTGAGAAGTTTCTCTAACATTTTGGGAAACAAAGAAAAGCTTTCGTCCAAAAATAAAGCTTGTTCACTGCATTCGTCTCTAAACGCCACTTTACAGTATCGCAATATTCCTGCCGATCTGTTCTGAATCTTACCGTGAAAACTGAGGTGAAGTTAGCCATCATCCCACGTGATGCTATGACACTATTGACAGAATAGACCAGCTGAAATATCTTTAATTTATGAGAGAATTCTACGCGTTATGGAACATTTAATAGGTGATACAATGTTGAATTCGCCGCCCCGCACTTAACCGCCTTCCAATTGTCACCCACGTCAGCTGACACCGACATGACGTAGGCACGTAGCGTAGCCCACTTGGGATAGGAGGATCACTTTCCTACTTCACCGTTAGTTACTTACTAATAGATTTCGGCATCTGGTTTTGATAGGCCTTTCATTCATCATCCATTAAATGTGGCTTAGGGAAATACGTAACCTCCTTTTGACGTTAAAGCCTTTTGGCGGAAACGCCTTTTGACAAGGTATTTCATGGAATTTATACTTTTTGAGAGACGCAAACGATTCCTAATGCTTTGGATTGCTAAGAAAGTAAGTGGATGGCCACACAATGATGACTTTCCAAATACAGAGCGTTTTTGACATCTTAATGTCAAATATTAGTAAAAATGACAGATTTTCATGACGGTCGTATAATAACATTATAATAATGGCGGAATCGCTTTCCTAGTAAACTAGAGCCAAAGCTACTTTTAAGTGTTTAACGGTATGTAACCACGTAAAAGTGGCATAAGCTATGGTCTTCCAGAGTTATAAGTAGTTACCGAAATAAGGGCACGCCACGCCTGAAAATACCGTGGTACTTGGTAGGTAGGCTTGCAGGCATGTTTATAGTACCTACTATTTAATTTATTAATAGTATTTACCTAATCGTTGTTTTATAATTTCTTTTAAAACTCTGACTTCATTTTTATATTACGCAGGCAAAATTCAAAAGTCTTCAACCACACAAAAGGTAGAGGCTCTTCTTAAAATTGTATCTTGAACAATTTCGTTAGATTTTATCTAGCGCTTTTCAAGACAGGCATTTTTGTACTGCGATTAATTAGATAATTAATTTTCAAAAGATATTCTAGGTAGGTACTAGAAACTTCTTAGAAACTTTTTAGGTAATAGTGAGATAACTGCTGTAACTTTGTTAACATAATTATTTTTTATTGAATATTCTTAGACTAAACTGAAAACTAACATAAATTAACAACTAATTAAAACTAATTCAGGGTATTTTTTGAATGGCTGCGTTTAATTAGCGCTTTTCCGTTATTATTCAATTTTTTTTTTTTTTTTTTTTTTTTTAAAACGTTGCCCCACACTAGGAAATTCTCCTGTATCGTGGGTGCGTTTACAAACATTTAAACTCACATACACAAACAGCCAGACCCGGAACAACTACTTGTAGGCCATACAAATATTTGTTCCGTGCGGGAATCGAACCCGCGACACGCAGCGCAGCAGTCAATCGCTTAACCACTGCGCCAACCGTGCCGTCAAAATAGAGTGATAACTTTTTAAATTAGACATCGTTTAAAAAGTTATCACTCTATTTTCGTTCAATGTTTTCAAGACTTGTTCATAACTTTCATTGGCGTACCTACTAACAAGACTTACTTATGACGACACTCATTTACAAGTTATGTTCTTGATTTGCATATCAAAGTTTTTCACTATACATAGAAATACATCTTTTTACTGGCTCACTCTCAAAATTACTCACTATCTACTAATTAGACTATGTACAGACGCCAGCATATCCCAAAACAAAAAAAAAATTAAATAAATCGTCGACCGTAGGTTCAAAAGGTAGGGACAAAATACGACTTTTTAGGAGAGGCCGACAAAGTTTTTCCAGACTAAATCGCCTATAACTTTTTTTGTTATAAACGTTTTTCGGATCTGATTTCGTTGTATTTTAGTGCTCTATCTACCTGTGTAACATTTATTTAAATAAGTTAGCTATTTAAGAAAATAGATGTCCCTTACACCAACGTATTTTGATAGTAATGTCCCTTACTAACCAAGTATCTTGTAGCCCTGTCCCTTACATTAAATTGATCTCTACGTTGGATCCAATCAATAATGAAAAAATAGTGTAAAGGTCTTGTTGAAAAAATGTATGAAGCGTTTTCAAATGTCTTTTATAATGCGCACAGCAAAAGAGTGGAACTCTTTACCTGCGTCTGTGTTTCCGAGCTCATACAACCCGAATCTCTTCAAAGTAAGAGTGAACAGGCTTCTTCTGGGTGAGCTCACTCCATCGTCGACTTTGTCTCTGTCAACTCTGACCTAGACTAGAGTCAAGAGCAAACCCATTTCAAATAAAAAAAAAAAAAAAAATGAAGAAAATACGTTGATTGGGAAGACCCTTACCTTATGTGAAGTGGATTGACGGCGGTAATTACACCATTTCAAGTTGCTATATTGCATAGTTTTTCAGATACATTGTTATTATCCCCTTGTATGTGGCGCCATCTTTGCGCATTTTTGTCGGTGCGTGCGCACTTCCGCGCTTTCCCGCGCGAATACGCCGCGGCTGATTAAAACGACGATATCTCTGAAGTTTTGTATGGGAGCTGTATATAAAAGTTATGTCGTTGGAATCGTTATAAAACAAGCTAATATTAAAAAATATAACACAGTGTAATGTATTATTCATTCTAGATAGAATCTAATTGGAATCCAATAGGAGCGACTTTTTTCCAGTTTATTGTACAATAGTCGTTATAATTAAAAAAAATTACCATTATTTCAAAATATTATTATTTTAATTACGTAAGTATACATTATTTCACATTAATCAATAAAAATAACACACCTCCCCATACATTTTTTTTACACCACGACCTTACAAAAACTTGTTATTGTTAAAGGGTCATTCGAGGTCAACAGTCACTAGAATTTTTTCATATACACCATTCGAAAGAGCGCAAAATTCTGAACAAAACAGTATACTCAATTCATTTTGGGTATTTTGTCCCTTACCTCAATTGAACCTACGGTTGACGAAATATACAGGGTGATTGGAAGATGGGTGCAAAGCTTTAAGGCGAAGATAGTACAGGCAATTCAGAACCATTTAAGCCATGGTTGTCTTAGACGAAGTCTTACCACTTTTTTTTTACCAATTTCTTAAGATTTTTTTCGAAAATTCCCAAAGTTTTAACTAAACTACTTATTTATAGCCAAATTGAATGATAAACGAATTCATTTTTATTGTATTTAGTTAAAGTAATGTGTAAGCAATCTAGCAAAACATGTTTTAGGCCTCTGTGTCGTTAGATATTTTTTTTACAGACATTCAAAGTTCATAAAACATTTTAAAATTCATTAATATTTTTTGTAAACCTTATTTTAAAAAAAACGGAGCGTGCTTTTTTGTTCAAACCTTTTTGAAAACATGCTTGATAATCGCTTTTTCTATTGAGGTAACATTTACGCGGATATCGTACAAATTATTGAAATTAGGACCTAAAAACCAATTTGAGGGAGAAATTTAAAATTTTTGGCAGACAAAATAAAACAGCATTTGAATTTAATTTATTTATGTTTCATGTTCAAAATGTTGTCCGTGATTTCTAATACAAGCACGGCTCCGTCTTCTCACTTCTGTTGTTGTTATTTTCAACATCATCTCCAGCTTCATTGCTTCAAACTCTGAATTCATTCTCTCTATCAGTTCTTCTCTCGTGTTTATTTCAACATTCGTATACACTAGCTCCTTGGCCCGGCCCCACACGAAAAAGTCCAGCAGGGTCAGATCTGGTGAGCAAGCGGGCCAACGGAAGGGTCCATCTCTGCCAATCCAGCTGTCAGGAAAACAATTATTTTAATTATTCCCTTACATTTAACATCCAATGCGTTGGACAGCCGTCTTGCTGAAAGATGACTGTACTGTCTCTTGCGAATATCGGGACACCGGTTTCCTCTATCAGCTCTGGTAAATCCACTTGTAGAAATTGCAAATCATTTTCACCATTGAAAGTCTCCGGTAGAAGTGGGGCCCAATCAACGTCCTGCAAATTACTCCAGCCCAAACATTGACAGAGAATTTCCTCTGAAACGACACCTGCTTCTTAAAATGTGGATTGTTGTCTTTGGCGGCCCATTCATGAAGGTTATGAAAGTTTGTAATGCCCTCCCTAGAAAATTTGAATTTGAAATCAATCTTGTGGACGGATGAAAGCAAATTTTCTAGGGAGGGCATTACAAACTTTCATAACCCACACAACACATGGGGCACTCTTAAATAATTGCTTTCCTGACAGCTGGATTGGCAGAGATGGACCCATCCCTTGGCCCGCTCGCTCACCAGATCTGACCCTGCTGGATTTTTCGTGTAGGGCCGGGCCAAGGAGCTGGTGTATACGAATGTTGAAATAAACACGAGAGAAGAACTGACAGAGAGAATGAATTCAGAGTTTGAAACAATGAAGCTGGAGATATGATGTTGAAAATAACAACAACAGAAGTGAGAAGACGGAGCTGTGCTTGTATTAGGAATCACGGACAACATTTTGACCATGAAACATAAATAACTTTAAATCAAATGTTGTTTTATTTAGACTGCCTAAAATTTAAAATTTCTCCCTTAAATTGGTTTTTAGGTCCTAATTTCAATAATTTGTAAGATATCTGCGTAAAAGTTACCTCAAAAGAAAGAGCGATTATCATGTTTTCAAAAAGGTTTGAACAAAAAAAGCACGCTCCGTTATTTTTAAAAATAAGGTTTACAAAACGTATTTATGAATTTTAAAATTTGTTATGAACTTTAAATATCTGTAAAAAAAATGTCTAACGACACAGAGGCCTAAAACATGTTTTGCTAGATTGCTTACACATTACTTTAATTAAATACAATAAAAATGAATTCGTTTATCATTCAATTTGGCCATAAATAAATAGTTTAGTTAAAACTTTAGGAATTTTTGAAAAAATTGGTAAAAAAAAAGTAGTAAGACTTCGTCTAAGACAACCATGGCTTAAATGGTTCTAAACTGTCTGTACTATCTTCGCCTTAAAGCTTTGCACCCATCTTCCAATCACCCTGTATATGTAAAATTTTCCCAATCAACTTTGAACCTCATGCTGTAGCGATAAAGATTTGACAGATTGTAGTAGCTTGATGTGTTGGCGTCTGTAGACAAGGTGACACATATCTCGACTTAAATGTCTTGTGACGTTGGTTTATGACAAGCAATAAGCGAGAATATACTGTTTAGGTGAATATAAACGATGTGACAGAGTGGCACGAACTATATACATGTAAATGTGTGTAATCAGACAGCGTGACTGCACCGAATTACTAATATTACGTATTGTCGCACTGTATTTCTGCTAGCGGTTTGCGAACTAGAAACTAATTGACAGTCTAATGAGTAATGACTCCATAATTGCATACATAGCGTAACATTATAACGTTACTTGTTCGAAAATTCAGCCCTGGCTCATCAGCCTTTCAGTGACATATTAATAATTATTTTGATTTCGACTCTGAAATAGTAGAATTTTCTGCTCTGAATATTGTATTAGGAATTAAAAAAACAAAAATAATCTTATGTAAGTCGTTACTCTGTTCAGAACAATGCCGATTTCTGGATAATTTCCAGCCAGTTCCAGTAAATAGATTGGCGTTTTTATCTGCAACTTACAGCGGAGGAACTAAAGGAAATTGTTCAGCGAGATTTATTCCTAACGAACGGGAAGTGGCTTCAATAAATTGGAAATCGTTTGTAGGTTTCTAATAAGAATCTAATCAGTAAATAATAATCCTACCAAAACATTTTCATGTAAAATGTTGCCAAGCCGAGACCATAATGGCTCGCACTGTCAAAAAGTTATCAGATCTCATGTAGAGCCAAACTTCTAACTGTACAAGGCCTAACTTCACAAACTCTACACCTTAGTCAAAATATGAGGCTTAACCGTTTCGTTACTACAAGAACTAAATAAATAAAGTCCTCCAGACTGTATTTCGGCCACGGCGGCCAATCTCAACGGAGACTAGCCTTCGGCGCGGGAGATATTATAGTGCACAAGTGTGCGCGCAGACACAGGTGCACTCCCTTTTTCCTCACTCTCATAGTCCGATGGGACGGCAATCCGACACGACCGGAGAGAGATCAGGCGCAGGACCAACGGCTTAACGTGCTATCCGAGGCACGAGGGTATCACACCGCCAACTTCCAAACTCCGGGCTGTTACTAAGAAATTCCTAAAGGAAAAACTCAATAACACTTTGCCCGACCCGGGAATCGAACCCGGGACCCCACGCTCAGCAGTCGCGCTTGCGACCACGAGACCAACGGGGCAGTCAACTACAAGAACTATTATGTAACAGAAAATAAATGAACAGTGAATACATTTTTCACCTTTTAAGGTGAAAAAGGTAGTGACTAAGGTGTAGAGTATTACAATTTTGATGATCATCAGTGAGTCAGTGACGGGAGTGAGCAAATCGGGGTTTTTAGATATCAATAAAATCTTAAGTTTATGAGCTATGTAATTGAAACTATATATATTTAATAAATCTACTATTATATATTTAATAAATCTACTATTTTATAATTAATAAATCTACTATTGACATCACATCCTGAGAATTTTGTTTATTTGGTATAATCCAAACCCAAGTTATGAGGGTTCAAAAAAACGACGAAGCGCTTCGAGAAAAGGTAGGTAATGCTCTTGCGCTTCACTTGGCTCCTCGTCTTGGCGGGGGCATATGAATGTCGTACAGTTCACTGTTACAACATTAGGCTGCAGAAGATCGCTGTAATATATAGGTAGGCCAGTCATTGTAAGTCATTGTGATACCTATTTTTGGTATTTTACTCTTCATTACGCGTCCAAAACAAGTGAGGACATAGGAACACTGCCGCTACTTAGGTACTTACTACTACTTATCCTCTTATCCTAAGTAAGCACATGCATTATTTACTATTTATTTATTTAATAACAGAGAGTCGGGGTCGGGGTGGAGGAATTAGTTTATTTTGTGTCCAAACTAAAATTAATTGGTAATCAGCGCTGCGATTCTGTAACCATCTCACCGTGAAAACTTAGGTGAATGAGCATAGAGTGAGCTGTCAATAGTGTCAATTCCTAGCAAAAACAAACTCAACTCAGTTTTCACGGTGAGATTTTTACAGAATCAACCGGTAGATTTTCAAGATTAGTAGGATAATAAAGCCAAGATGAATTTCTAATGAAAAACTGGCTCTATTTTATAATCCTAGCCATGTACACATTTGGATGTTTATATGTACCTAGAGAGACTGAATTATAGTCCTCCATCGTGCTTTTAATAAAGTTTAATGTTCCGTCACTAGTGACTGTTAACATAAAAAAGCTTTTTAAAGTTGAGTATATGGAACTCTAGCTAAATATTTTAAACGTGTACTGTGTTCCGACAGTCAACTGCACGGCTATGGTTTGGTCAGTTAACTTTAACAGTGCCTTTATTTCGTAGCAGTAAGGGCCGTTTTCGTAGCTCAAGTTACTAGTGACGTGCAGATGACCGTAGGTACCATCACTCTAAAATATTTCACGGGGTATTCGCTAGTATTATGCAAGTACGTAGTCTGCACGCAAGTTTGCGGAATGGGAACAATATTTCACAGCAAGTTCCTGCTAATACGTGATTTTGTGTTGTGTTGTGTTGTGCAGGTGTGACGTTTTACTCGCGTGCAAACTACTTGCACCACGGAACTGCGGTGTTATTCTCATGCAAATAAATAAAAGGTTGCACTTGTCTTTCTTTATGTTGCAAATTATCGCGTTGGTTCATTTAAGTAGGTACCTGTATAAAGCTACGGTTAAATATATTGGCGTGTTACTCCCCTGTTACAAACCAATGTTAGTTATTTCGAGAACAGTTTCTCCCCTATTAAAACCAGTAAGCAGATACCCTTAAACCAACGCGATTTTCATGATTTCCCAAGCAGGCTGTAAACTGCGTACATTTGCCTGCTTAAGTATACATTTCCAGTTAAACTCAAATGTAAATACGGACATTAATATCCTCATTATTGTTCTAACAGAATACGGCGTCTTGTAATATTAACAAGTAGAGGTACCTACCTAGCCGGCTTTTAATGCCCTTAAACCATTAGTGCCTCTGTTGAACGAAAGGATTTTCATACCTTTAGTGCTCTAAAATGTTAACTATAAACTAGGCTAGTTGTATAGCTTGGTTTAACTTTATTATGAAATCGCAGTAAGTATCTACCCTTTTATGTAAAAACTTGGCCTGAAAGAACTAAAAACATTTGATATTTTATAAAAAGGACACTTAAGTGTTACCAAAATATAGGTATAAATCGGAGTAAGTTACGAACATTTTTTTAATGACTTTTTCTACTTAGTCCATTATGAAAATAATAGAGTTACCGAGAAATACAATACATGTGGTAAAAAATTACAGTGGCATAACTAGAGAAGAGTCATATCTAGAGTGACTTATCATAATTTAAGGACATAAGTAAGTATCTAAATATCGGAAAAACGAGCGGAGTACAGGTGAACGATCACATCCACTTCGAACGGATAATGTCTTTAGGGAAGTTTTAGACACGGTACACAACAGAAAAGCTACTGCCTCATATCAGGATGAAATGGTGGTAGTGGTTTACAGCTTTACAGACTACCGCAACAGACATACACCTATCTATAGTCTGTAATCACCAGAAACTCTAGCTAGAAACTTTTAATATTTCCTAGCAGCGCCCTGCGGTTTCACCCGCGTAAGTTTCGATCCCGTGGGAAAAAGTATCCTATATGTTTATCCAGGAAATGGTCTATCTATATGCCAATTTTCATTTAAGTCTGTTCAACGGTTTACGCGTGATTGAGTAACAAACATCCAAACATCTTCACAAACTTTCACATTTGTAAGGTAAGATTGTCTTGAAAACGTGTCATTCTTCTATACAATTGAATATGATGTCATTTCGAGCGTTAGAAATAGACTGTCACACAGGTATGAGTGACAGAGACGACGATCAACAAAGTCACAATTATTGCCATACTAGCTTTTGCTCGTGGCTCCTCCTGCGTGGAGGTCGGAAATTATCCCACGGGATTATACTACCAAGATAAAAGTACATGTCCTAACCCAGGTCTTGGTTTACCCTTGTGCCACAACCAAATCCGTTCAGCCGTTTTAGCGTGACGTAACAAACAAACAAACTCACTTTCACATTTATACTATAATTACTAGCTGCGCCCCGCGGTTTCACCCGCAAAATTGTCGACCCTGTGGGAATATCGGGATAAAAATTACCCTATGTCCTTCCTCGGGATGCAGTCTATCTCTCTGCCAAATTTTATCAAAATCCGTTCAGTAGTTTAGGCGTGAAAAGGTAACATCGGCAGACAGAGTTACTTTCGAATTTATAATATTAGTATGGATTAGAAATATGACCCGGCCGGGTTAGGCCGTAGCCTAACCCCGAGCCCCGTTTCAAATCCCGCTCTGGCCGCAAAACAGCTCTGCGTTTAACCCGTAAAGATTTCAATTTAGATTCAGAGGACCTTTGTAACTAACGATTGTGGACGTCAGACACAGTCAACCGAATGGATTCAGAAGGAGGACAACATGGTTAGACAGGGTATTGTGGCTCAACTTGGGAGAAGCATAAGTCCAGAAGTGGTCTGCCATATAGGTAAAGTTGATTTTGATACTATACTCGGGTTAGTACAAAGCTCTTTAAATAAAGATAAAAAAAAACTCGGGTCAGTACAAACGCAAAGTTAGAGTCATAAATTACTTTTATAAGACCTCTCGCTCACACCTAAGACCCTTATGAAGTGTTATTGTTGTGCGTAGGTAACTGTGTTATTGACGTAATGATTTATACTCGTAACTATAACTTTGCATTTTTATTGGTCCTAGGACAGTATATTTTTCTCTTACGAAGCGACACGCGCTTTACTTGTACGCTGTGAATATGACATGTGTATAAGCGCAGGAGCTCTCGGTGCCGTCTGAGACAATGGTGAAGTCTGAAGTGTGCATGTGTGTGTTATGTGCTGACGCTACTCGTCTTTACGCACACATTCACAGCGTGTTTGTACATTTGGTTACCACAAGAAAAGTGCGCGTCGCTTCGTGATATAAAAATAATATTTCAGAGGTGCAATTCTCGTAATTTTAGGAACGTTCACAGTATCATCTCAGTCTCAATCTGTCAAAAATAGATCTAAAAAAAATTTATAAAAAATAATTAAATTGAAAAAAAAAAAAGTAATTAATATATAAATAATATATAATTGATTATATATAATTTATATATATTTTTAATTATAATAATTTAATTGTTTTTTTTAAATTGAATTTTTTTTTTTAAATTACTTTAATTTTTTTTTATTAGAGTTATTTAACGTTCAAAATCTAGTTGCAATGCGACTAGATTTTTAACGTTTTTAATTACGGGAATTGGCCTTCTGATATTATGACACGAGGGAAAAAGAAAAGAACTGAAGCTCTAAGGCTCCTTCAAACAGGCGCGACACAAAGGCACCGCAAGTCGCGCAACGAGCGGGGCCTTTGTGTCGCACGCGATAATATCGCGTGTCGCGCCTGTTTGTTGGAGCATTTATTCTTTGCAAAAATGTTGCGAAAATCTTTAGCTGCCTATATTTTAATTTTTTTGAAATAATTTCAATACCTGCAGAATACACCTCGAATACCTTCTCGGTACGAGTTTTTTTTTTTTTTTTTTTTGCTTTTATCAACAATGGAGCTTACTATTGTAATAATAGATGATACGAGGAGGGTTTTCTAGTATTATATCCCTTTAATTTTATTATTGTCAAAAGCAGGCCTCTCACATGCCGGTGGCCATTATAGGTACCTACTCTCATACATTTATCAAAAATAACGGCGGTCTTTTTCGTTATCTCAATTACACAATAGGAAAATTTATTAATATTATGTCCGTTGGTTATAAATTTCAGACACGTGATTTTTTAAAATTATATTTTTATGTGTGCTTTCACGTCTATGTAATTGTGATAACAAAGTAACGTTACGGGTCGTCAGAAGCCCGAAATTTCGAAAACCAGTCTTACCAAGGGGTATCTATTACCTACCCCGTAACTGGGTTCTGGAGGTCAGATAGGCAGTCGCTTCATTTATAGTAATTGTATTCGGCTGCATCTGGTTTGACTGGAAGCCGACCCCAACATAAGTAGTTGGAAAAAGGCACTGCTAGGCACATGATAATTATGAATTGTTTTATATTTTATGGTCGTATCCGTGTCGGTCCCGGAGAAAGAATAGGACCACCCCATCTCGTCCCGTGGGTGTCGTAAGAGGCGACTATTTGACTAAGGGAGCTCCAGACCCAGTGCATACCATATAGCACTTTGGGTCACCCGCGCGATGGCGGGTAAACCATCAACAATCGCATTCCCAAGGAGGGTTGGTGTCAGGCAGGCGGCCGACTGTAAAACTTTGCCAAACCTTTTAAGCAACATGAGGAGTAATAATATGATGCGCGATAGGGCTAGGGCGTACCCCACAGGCGACGCGCAGGGGCAGCACCCGGCTCCTGTGGGAAGAGGACTAGGGTTGTTGCACCACCCCGGGCGGGGGCAACGTAAGAAGCGAGCCCGGGAAGTGAGATTGAGGTATGCAAGTTGGAATGTTGGGACGATGACTGGGAGAGCCAGAGAGTTAGCGGAAGTATTAAAAAAAAGACGAATAAATGTGGCGTGTTTGCAAGAAACAAAATGGAAAGGAACGAAAGCGAGAGAAATCGGTGAAGGATACAAGTTTTTCTACTGTGGTAGTGACGGGAAAAGAAATGGCGTGGGAATAGTGTTAGACAGTAATTTGAAAGAAGGCGTGATGGAGGTAAAAAGAATTAATGATAGACTAATCGTTGTAAAAGTTATGTTAGAACATGTAATGCTGAATGTAATAAGTGTGTATGCACCGCAGGTGGGATGTGATGAAAGGGTGAAAGAGAAGTTTTGGGAGGACTTTGACACAGTTTTGACGAACATTCCGGTGCATGAAGAAGTGATAGTTGGAGGTGATTTTAATGGACATGTGGGAAGAATGCGAGGGGTTTATGAAAGAGTGCATGGAGGATGGGGTTTTGGTAATGTAAACAATGAAGGAGAGACACTGCTTCAATCAGCTACCGCATTTGACCTGGCAGTAGCCAACACTTGGTTCCAGAAGAACGATGGACACCTAATTACGTACAAAAGTGGCAATCACAAGACGCAAATTGATTACTTTCTGGTACGACGCAAATACTTAAAGCATATCAAAGACTGCAAAGTGTTACCGGGAGAAGATCTAGTCTCACAGCACAGACTCCTAATTATGGAAATGGTTGTGGAAATAAAGAACAATAATAACAAAGAGCGACCCCCCCCCAAAATAAAATGGCATATGCTGGAGAAGAATGACTATGCGAAGAAATTTAAAGAGCGAGTGGTGGATAAAATGATATATATGGGAGACATGAATGATCGAAGTGTAAATGAATGCTGGAATGAAATGGCAGGGCATATTAGGAGTGCAGCGAAAGATATTTTGGGAGAGACGAAAGGAAAGGGTACGATAGATAAGGATACATGGTGGTGGTCGACAGAAATACAGAACGTGTTGCAGGATAAAAAGAGAAAGTTCAAAGAATGGCAGAGTGTTGAAGATGAGAATTTTAGTTTGAAAGCAGAAAAAAAGAGTGAGTATGATGCTCTAAAGAAAAAAGCCAAGAAAGCTGTGGCCATAGCAAGAGCAAAAGCCCAGGACAAGCTTTATGACACACTGGATAATCCAGCAGGTCAAAAACATCTCTACCGGCTTGCTAGAGCTAGAGAGAGAAAGACGAGGGATATTTGTCAGATAAAGTGTATAAAGGATGAAACTGGAATAGTTCTTTCGGATGCTGAGAAAATTAAGGATAGGTGGAAGAGCTATTTCGAGAGACTGATGAATGAGGAGAATGACTGGAGTGGTGTGCTTGAGAATAAACCAGTAAATGAGGGGTTAGTGAGAATGATTAGTATGGATGAAGTGAGAATAGCAGTAAATGGGATGAAGAATGGTAAAGCAATAGGTCCGGATGGAATACCAGTTGAAGTATGGAAGTTATTACGGGTAGATGGATGGACGTGGTTAGCTTTATTCTTCAATAAGTTGTTGCTGGAAGAAGCCATACCTGACGAATGGTGTAACAGTTCGCTGGTGCCCATCTTTAAAAACAAAGGTGATGTGCTGGAGTGCAACAACTATAGAGGAATAAAGCTAATGTCACATAGTATGAAGGCTTGGGAGAAAGTTATTGAAAGGCGACTGCGAGAAGAGACTGAAATTTCGCAAACCCAATTCGGTTTTATGCCTGGTCGAGGAACAACAGATGCCATCTTTGCCATCCGCCAGCTGTGCGAGAAATACAGAAGTGCGCATAAAAACTTGCACATGGTATTTGTTGACCTCGAAAAGGCATACGACAGAGTGCCTCGTGAAGTTTTGTGGTGGGCGCTGAAGGAGAAAGGTGTGCCAGAGAAGTATGTGCAGTTGATTAGAGCGATGTACAGTCGATGCAGTACCCAAGTCCGGTCTACAGTGGGCACTACTGGCAGCTTCGATGTGGCTGTCGGCTTGCACCAGGGTTCAGCACTCAGCCCGTACCTCTTCGTGCTGATAATGGATTCTCTTACATCGGATATCCAAGAAGAGGCTCCCTGGTGTATGCTGTTCGCCGATGACATTGTGCTGGTTGCCGAGAACGGCCTAGAGGTCCAGAGCAGATTGGAGGTGTGGTGGGAAAGACTCGAGACCGTTGGCCTGAGAGTAAGTCGGACCAAAACCGAGTACCTGTTTTGCGACTTTGGTGGTCTCTCCAGTTCTGTGCCCATATCTCTCGCCGGAACGCCCTTACCGATCTGCTCCGACTTTCGGTACCTCGGGTCGCTTGTCCAAGGAGATGGCGAAGTAGACCGAGACGTAACGCACCGGATCAACTCAGGATGGATGAAATGGCGACAGGTCACAGGAACAACTTGCGACCCACGGATGCCCCTCAAGTTAAAGGGGAAAATTTATAAGTCCGTGATAAGGCCTGTCGTACTGTATGGGTCTGAATGCTGGGCCGTGAAGAAGACGGATGAAAAAAGATTGCATGCAGCGGAAATGAGAATGTTGAGATGGATGTGTGGAGTGACGAGAATGGATAAAGTAAGAAATGAGTATATAAGAGGAAGTCTGAAAGTGGCGCCAGTGACAGAAAAGTTGAAAGGAAATCGTTTGTCTTGGTATGGGCATGTGATGAGAAGGGACGAAACGCATGTGACTAAAAGAGTGATGGATATACATGTTGATGGATGGAGAGGGAGAGGAAGGCCGAAGAAAAGATGGATGGATTGTGTGAGGAATGATATGAAAGAGAAGGGAGTGAATGATAGCGTGACGGTTGACAGGGGCGAATGGAAGAAGAAAACGTGTTGCGCCGACCCCAAGTAAACATGGGATAAGGGCAGGAAGATGATGTTTTATATTTTATGGTCGTGTCAGTGTTCGGGTTTGAGTTTCACGTTGTTAAACGTCAAAGGCAGTCAGAAAATAGTATTATTTGTTATAATACCTACTGCTAGTATAATATCCCGTCTTACACACCTGGCGGGTAAACTCTGTGTCTAACTATGAAGAACAAGCCCAACTGTTTTCACTTAAAAGTTAAGTTTCAAACAAAATACAAGGTACAGAAGAACTTCGCAAGTGTAGAAACTTCTAGGTATATCAAAGTGTAGATAAAACCTACGCTATTCTTACAAGGTGTTGAAAGCCCTCGGTAAGCAAACATTTGATTCTGGAAGAATCAAAATCAAAAGTCATCCACTCAGCTGTCCCGCTCCCGCGTAGACGTCATCTAGAATGTCCCAGAAAAAAAATTTCAGCGCGCCGCGGTGCACCTCGCCTCTTATACACGCCTTGTGTGGACAGAGCAGGGTACATTCAAAGCTTGTTTTGTAACTTTAAAGACTTCGTTTTTTTTCAATAATTGTTTCTTTTTAATGTTTGTTTACATTACGCCAGTAAAAAATTAAAAAGATATTATTTGAAAATTGAAAGATGGCCCCTTTTTTTTTATTTACCTAAAAAATAGCCCCATTCATACTGAATCGAATGACATTTAATACATACCATTGTTCTTCCAAAGTTTTGATATACAATTGCAATAACATTACGCGAATATCGCATTGCGCATGCGTCATCGCGGCCATTTATTTTTTTAATGATTTTCAACTACAGATAACTTATTTCGTACTGCCGATACAACAACACGGTCTTTGGCACAAATGTACTAAATCGAACCACTCGACTAAAGAACCTAGAACGCAAGCTTATTCCCATAGACAAGATTACAAAAAAAAAACGTAAGAAAAGTCCGCCTGGACAATCTGTGGTTTTCGTTCGATGTGTATTTTGGGCGGCCGGACAATTTGGGGTTTTCGTTCGCTGTGCACTTTTGGAACATCAACATTACATGAGACAGTCCTCCATAACGTCCGCCCTTCACCACTTCCTAGTGCTTTATCTTGTAGTGTAGTTCAACCTGATACCGGATTCAGTTCATGATTCTGGACCACCCTGTGGTGAAACTTTACGTTCGGCTGTAAAAAAAAATGTTGTTCCATACATTTTGACGCGTAGGTATGGCACTGTTCTATGAAATAGCAGATTCCATCGATGTCCCTACCACCCTGTATGTTTTTATATACAGGGTGATTGGAAGATGGGTGCAAAGCTTTAAGGCGAAGATAGTACAGACAATTTAGAACCATTTAAGCCATGGTTGTCTTAGACGAAGTCTTACTACTTTTTTTTTACCAATTTATTAAGATTTTTTTAAAAAATTCCTAAAGTTTTAACTAAACTATTTATTTATGGCCAAATTGAATGATAAACGAATTCATATTTATTGTATTTAATTAAAGTAATGTGTAAGCAATCTAGCAAAACATGCTTTAGGCCTCAGCTGTGTCGTTAGATTTTTTTTTTACAGATATTTAAAGTTCATAACAAATTTTAAAATTCTTAAATACTTTTTGTAAAACTTATTTTAAAAATAACGGAGCGTGCTTTTTTTGTTCAAACCTTTTTGAAAACATGCTTGATAATCGCTCTTTCTTTTGAGGTAACATTTACGCAGATATCTTACAAATTATTGAAATTAGAACCTAAAAACCAATTTAAGGGAGAAATTTTAAATTTTAGGCAGTCTAAATAAAACAA
The DNA here is from genome assembly GCA_963082905.1 of Oligia fasciuncula. Classification (NCBI taxonomy): domain Eukaryota; kingdom Metazoa; phylum Arthropoda; class Insecta; order Lepidoptera; family Noctuidae; genus Oligia; species Oligia fasciuncula. The sequence continues at coordinate 10,092,281 of OY720393.1, read as the reverse complement.
CATTTGAATTAAATTTATTTATGGGTCATGGTCAAAATGTTGTCCGTGATTCCTAATACAAGCACGGCTCCGTCTTCTCACTTCTGTTGTTGTTATTTTCAACATCATATCTCCAACTTCATTGTTTCAAACTCTGAATTCATTCTGTCTGTCAGTTCTTCTCTCGTGTTTATTTCAACATTCGTATACACCAGCTCCTTGGCCCCGCCCCACACGAAAAAGTCCACCAGGGTCAGATCTGGTGAGCGAGCGGGCCAAGGGATGGGTCCATCTCTGCCAATCCAGCTGTCAGGAATGCAATTATTTAAGTGTTCCCCATGTGTTGTGTGGGTTATGAAAGTTTGTAATGCCCTCCCTAGAAAATTTGCTTTCATCCGTCCACAAGATTGATTTCAAATTCAAATTTTCTAGGGAGGGCATTACAAACTTTCATAACCTTCATGAATGGGCCGCCAAAGACAACAATCCACATTTTAAGAAGCAGGTGTCGTTTCAGAGGAAATTCTCTGTCAATGTTTGGGCTGGAGTAATTTGCAGGACGTTGATTGGGCCCCACTTCTTACCGGAGACTTTCAATGGTGAAAATGATTTGCACTTTCTACAAGTGGATTTACCAGAGCTGATAGAGGAAACCGGTGACCCGATATTCGCAAGAGACAGTACAGTCATCTTTCAGCAAGACGGCTGTCCAACGCATTGGATGTTAAATGTAAGGGAACACATAAATAATTGTTTTCCTGACAGCTGGATTGGCAGAGATGGACTCATCCCTTGGCCCGCTCGCTCACCAGATCTGACCCTGCTGGACTTTTTCGTGTGGGGCCGGGCCAAGGAGCTAGTGTATAAGAATGTGGAAATAAACACGAGAGAAGAACTGATAGAGAGAATGAATTCAGAGTTTGAAACAATGAAGCTGAAGATGATGTTGAAAATAACAACAACAGAAGTGAGAAGACGGAGCCGTGCTAGTATTAGAAATCACGGACAACATTTTGAACATGAAACATAAATAATTTAAATTCAAATGTTGTTTTATTTAGTCTGCCAAAAATTTAAAATTTCTCCCTCAAATTGGTTTTTAGGTCCTAATTTCAATAATTTGTAAGATATCCGCGTAAATGTTACCTCAATAGAAAGAGCGATTATCAAGCATGTTTTCAAAAAGGTTTGAACAAAAAAAGCACGCTCCGTTATTTTTAAAATAAGGTTTACAAAAAGTATTTATGAATTTTAAAATTTGTTATGAACTTTAAATATCTGTAAAAAAAATGTCTAACGACACAGAGGCCTAAAACATGTTTTGCTAGATTGCTTACACATTACTTTAATTAAATACAATAAAAATGAATTCGTTTATCATTCAATTTGGCCATAAATAAGTAGTTTAGTTAAAACTTTGGGAATTTTCGAAAAAAATCTTAAGAAATTTGTAAAAAAAAAGTGGTAAGACTTCGTCTAAGACAACCATGGCTTAAATGGTTCTGAATTGCCTGTACTATCTTCGCCTTAAAGCTTTGCACCCATCTTCCAATCACCCTGTATATTAAAATTCAAAATCCTGACTGACGGTATATTAACGCACAGCCTAAACCGCTAGTCCTAGAGACATGAAATTTTAAGGGTGTGTTCTTTGAGAAGAGTTGTAGGTATCCAGGAAAGGGTTTTCCGAAATTCCACCCCTAAGAGGTGAATGGGGGGAGAGTGAAATTTCACGCGGACGAAGTCGCGGGTAGAAGCTAGTTTCTTGTATATATACTGCATAGGGGCCCGTGGCTAAATAATAACAGCCGCACAGGTCGATCGATTAGGTTAAGCTACGCTTGCCGCGGTTGGTCTGTGGATTTGTGATCATCTTTACATACCAAGACCCCTCCGTGCCTCGAAAAGCACCCTAAGCCGTTGGTCTCGGCTGTCATTCGTGGATCTTTGACAGTCGTTACGGGTAGTCGAAGCTTGAAAGTCTGACAACTAGTTTTAAGATGGTGTATCGTATTACCCAGAAACTGGGTTGTGGAGGTTAGATAGGTAGTCGCTCCATGTAAAATACTGGTATTCATCTGCATCTGATTAGACTGGAAGCCGACCCAACATAGATGGGAAAAGGCTAGGCAGATAATGATGATGCTTCATTATGTATTGGTATGGATTTCTTAATGTTAAATAAAATAAAATAATAAATCCAATTAAATCATATAAAAGGATGGAAAGGATGGGTTGTCTCACCCTATGTAAAATTTCTACATTCATATGTCTAGTTTGTAATATACATTATTATATTATTCTATTCTAGTATGAATACACATGATTAAACCCTTGCGTTATTTGCAAGAGCGATTGACTGCGACGTCGAGGAAGTCGGCAAACGAGGTTCGTTTGAAACAACACTGAAGGGGGAATCCGTGAGAACAACACCTTGTGTTTCATATAACAAATTAATTCAAACGTTTCTCGAGAAATAACTGATTTGTTAATTGCGTCATTGTCAGTGGTGAATTAATCGAGAATAATTGACATGAGACTGACTATTGACTGTGAGAAATTTGGCTTAATTTCAGAAATGTCTGTGCCTGTAAAATTGGAGTTAATGAGTGCTGTAATGAAGAAGACCTGTCACCTTTTCCCCCTGTGTTTAAGTTTTAAAACCTTAAACTTAAACACAGAGGAAAAGGCGACAGGTCTCGATAAGTGTCAATCTGGACACTATAAAACAAAACCTTTTTTCACAGTTTTCGGATAGACACTACGTGTCTTTATACTATGTAGCCACAATACATATTACACATTGGGTACCTACTTAATTATGTTGTATGTTGTAGCTACAGCAATGTGTAGCTACAACATACGTAATTAAGTACAGTGCAAACAACAATTACAATTTGTATTCCTTAATACTGTATCAATAAACCAGTATTAAGGAACACAAATTGTAGGCAATCAAATGAATTCTTGTCGATGTAGTCGTACACATCTTTTTGAGGCTAATTGTACAAATATAATTATAGAAGAGTTAATAGTTGTGTGTACCAGCACCTAGTAGATAAGTATATCTAGGCTTACAGCTTGTCTGGTACGTTGAATGGCACTCGATGGTCACAACTTATCTCCAGCTCGGTGCTAATGACAGTTGCACCATTAGCATATCGTAACAGTTTAATCGATAGTCTGAGTGGCTTCTCACTGTTTACACATTAGTCTGTTACTGTCACTAGGTATTTGTTTACATGATTTATAGAAGTACTCGACTGTTAATAAAGGTACATGGTCTTATAGAAAAGAAGAGGGGATACCGCACTCAGGGAAATTTATTGTTTGGAAAAGTGACACCTGTCAATTAGCCGTGCCATTACAGCCATTTCATACAACTGTCAAAAATGACAGTGTTGTGATTTGAATTTACAGACAATTTAGGTTGGCAGTCCATTGCATTTCAATTTATTTCCCTAAGGGCTGATTTTCCCAACGCCAGGTATTTTTATCCGAGGAATAATTTTTAATTTTTGACACTTCCATACAGAATCTGTCAGACGTAAATTTTGTTCCACGAATATGAATTATCTGTCGATTGAATAACGTCATCGTCATGAAAGTCATCAGAAGAAAATATAATTTCGCCGCGCCGCTACGGATGTTTTCATTATCTACGTATCTCCATCAATATCTGCCTAGCCTGATCCCAACTATGTTAGGATTGGCTTCCAGTCTAACAGGATGCAGCTGAATACCAGTATTTTACATGGAGCGACTGCCTATCTGACCTCCACAACCCGGTTACTGGGTAATACGATACCCCTTGGTAAGACTGGTTGTCAGACTTTCGGGCTTCTGACTACCCGTAACGACTGTCAAAGATCCACGAATTACAGCCGGGACCATTATCTACTTATCTCTGAGTTGATAACAAAGAATTTGTTTACATGATGAAATGATTTTATTTTTTGTAAGTAGGTTTGTACAAACACTTTTACACGTCAGTCATGTTTTTTATAACTAGATGAAGTCGGCGTTTCCTATCTGACTACTCTGAGAAGAAAGGCCGAAACAAACTCAGAGGTCACAGTCTCTTTTAAAGTCCAGACATAATCTTGGTCAGGTTATATGAAGACCATGTAGATCGATGTCTGAGGTGGTCTTTTGAGGAAAGAACCACACAGATTGAGAGGACCTGTCCAGTCAGTGCACGCATTTGTCAAAAATCGTGCAGCTCAACTCAAGACTTAAGGAGCTCAACGATTCGACGAACAATACCAAAGAAAGGACATTTGGGTAGGCCACATAAATTACTCAAACTGCCAGACCATGAGAAAAAAAAAACAGAACAGAGAATAATAAAAAAAAATATATATAAGTATGTAAAATGACCCACATCGTCTTCACATTCACAATGAAAAAATAATATAATACTTTACAAAGTAAGCAAATGTCATTGTTTAAAAAAAAAATATTCATCAATGTCAATGTGTATATAAAAAAGAAAAAAATCATTCAAAATGCAGAAATTGGAAGCAGCTCAATCCCAAGCCTTTTTGTCCTCAATATAATCTTTAACGGTATAAAAGGCTTTCTGGCACAACTTACGTTTAATGAAAGATTTGAATTTATTAAGGCTTAGATCTTGAACGTGGCTTGGTAGTTTATTGTAAAAGCGTATACATTGGCATCTGAACGAGCCACCTATTTTCTTGAGCCTTGTTGTAGGTACAACATATTTGTGTTTGTTTCTAGTATTTATATTATGGATATCACTGTATTTTTTAAACAATTTTATATTTTTATGGGCATATAAAAGATTTTCATAAATGTACTGAGAAGGCACAGTCATTACATTAATCTCTTTAAATTTGTCTCTGAGAGAGTGTCTCGGACTTAATTTATAAATTGATCGAACAGCTCGCTTCTGCAAAACAAAGATAGTCTGAATATCGGCGGCATTTCCCCACAATAGAATACCGTACGACATTACACTATGAAAATAGCTAAAGTACACTAAACGGGCAGTCACTATATCAGTTAAATTTCGAATTTTTCTAACAGCGTATGCTGCAGAACTTAGCTTTTTTGACAATTTATCTATATGTGGACCCCACTGAAGCTTAGCATCCAAAGTTATGCCCAAGAATACTGTGTTGTCTTCAGGATTCAATTCCTCGCCCTTTATCAACACATTAGTTTTCACCTGCCTTACGTGGGGTAGCGTAAACTTAATGCATTTGGTTTTCTTCTCGTTTAGAAGCAAATTATTAACATTGAACCAGTGGACTACTTTCGAGATCGCGCTATTTACATCGTCAGTAACCAACTGCTGACGTTTAAGTTTAAACAAAAGAGAAGTGTCATCTGCAAACAACACTATATCATGATGATCCTTTATGAGGTACGGCAAGTCATTAATATAAATGAGAAACAAGAAAGGACCAAGAATTGAGCCCTGTGGGACTCCCATTGTTACTATAGATCCGGGTGATCTTTTTCCATTAACGTCAACGCTCTGAATCCTTTTACTCAAGTATGAAATAAGAAGATCCAGAGCAGTGTTTCGGATCCCGTAGTGGCGGAGTTTCCTGATTAACGTTTCGTGAAGAACGCAATCGAATGCCTTGGACAAATCACAAAAGATGCCCAAGGCATCGCATTTATCTTCCCATGCATTATAAATATGTCCTAATAGTTCAACGCCGGCATCAGTAGTTGAACGACCCCTTGTAAAACCAAACTGTTTGCTATGTAATAATTTATGTTTATTAAAAAATCTTTGCATTTGGTCTAAAATTAATTTCTCAAAAATTTTACTAAAGGTAGGTAGTACAGAAATAGGTCTATAATTTGTGGGGTCTGATGTACTACCTGATTTAAACAAAGGTATTATTTTACTATTTTTCATAAGGTCAGGAAACTCCCCATTGTCAATACAACTATTAAAGATAATAGCTAGAGTAGGCGCTACAATGTCAATAATAGACTTGGCTACTTCTACAGAATTACCCCACAGATCTGCAGTCTTTTTTACATTTAAAGTGTGAAAGGTTTTAATTATATCTCTACAGGTAATATATTCAAAATGAAATTCTGAATCGCAACCATTAACATTTTCTTTAAGCAAAGACTCAGCAACAGAAGGTGATGAGTTTAGTGATTTAGTAGTTGAAACGGGAATATCTGAAAAGAAATTTTCAAATGCCTCGGCGACTTGTGTGTCTGATTTTATTATGTTGTCATTAATAGACAGACTGTAGTCAGTATTTCGGTTACTAGATCTTCCCGTTTCACTATTAATAATATTCCAAGTCGTTTTAATTACATTACTGCTGTTTTTAATCTTTGAACTCAAATAACGTGACTTGGCCATATAACAAACTTTTTTAAATAATTTTGAATAATTTCTAACATACAAATTAAATTCATCAGTGTTAATATAAGTCCTATCATTGTACAGTTCATAAAGCCGTGTTCTACTTTTATGAATACCAATGGTAGCCCAATCACTGAACGATGCATTACAATTAACAGAAATAGTCTTGGGAATAAAGGTGGAATCAAATTGTTTACAGTATACATTAAAAAAATTATCATAAAGATGATTAGGATCAGCATGAATAGACAAAACTGGTAATTTATCAATGAGTTTAACTTTAAAAGCCTCCAAGCGACTTGCAGTTTTGGGGTTAACAGTGATATCCTTTTTAGCCACTTTTTTGTTTTGATTTTGAATAGTAATCCTTTGCCCGCAATGATCAGAATCTAGTAAAGTTATAATTTCTTTGTGGCTTGGTATAATATCTGTATATATATTATCTAGGCATGTGGCACTAGTAGGGGTTATTCTTGTGGGCTCCAAAAATAGGTTTAGAAGATTGTAGGACTGAAACAGACTTAAAATTTTACTACAAGAACCTGAGTTTTCTAATAAATTGACATTAAAATCACCGCAAATGATAACGGACTTGTTTGAGTTACAAATCCTGTGTAACACTTCATCCATTACCTTTTCAAAGCAGTCATACAATCCTGAAGGGGGTCTATACACACTTAATACAATAGAGTGCTCCAATTCTACACAGGCAATTTCAACCATACGCTCAACTGATAGGCTCACAATATCTATACGATCTTTAAATTTGAGCTGGTTACTTACTAAAATTAATGAGCCACCATGTATAGCATTTGTTCTGCTAAACGAACTACCAACCTGGTGATTATTAAAATTGAACAAGAACTGGTGGCTTTTCAGCCAATGTTCTGTTATACAAAGTATGTCAATACTATTAAAATTCATAAATAATTCTACTTCTAATTCTTTGTTCATAAATCCTTGAATATTTTGATGCACTAGGTTGATACTATTGACTGATTTTAAGCTTTTTTTGCGTACATTATAGCTAGAGGTTGCCTCTATTGTCTTAATTTCTAATTTAAATTATTAGCAATGTCATTAACCAGTAGTCCATTATTTATCAGAATATTGTTACATAGTTACACAAATTCATAATATTGTGTTGTTACCGACCTACAAATACATTTTCAGGGTTTAGTTTGTCATAATTGGGTAAATTATGATTCCAGGTTATTAACACCTTCCGGCTGTTATAGCCGTCATAACAATAAAACTTTTATTATCCGTTTGTTTTATGTTGTGTCCAGCTGAACAAGGTTTAATAGATTTTTTTCTGTATCTATGTGATGACAGGCTCATTACATGTATATTATAGCAGCTGTAGTAGGAGTAGAAATTTTATTGGCTACAAATAAAGTCATAGGTACCTAAGTATTGATGGATATGCCTTACAGGCGTTGCACGGGGGGGTTCCAGAATTGGTATTTTAAGAGGAACCAGAACCCTATGTGCTGATGATGATCACCGGGGTGGTTTTAGTGAGGTAAAAATCCCACACTCCCCGACCTCTCTCCCCGGAGGTCGGGTGCCTTTTGAAGGTTTCCCCCGACAAAAAAAAGGTACCTAAGTATTATTCCTACTTATAACTTTGCTTTTCCTTTTCCTGCGTCACCTCGAAACAGCCCTCGTGGTCTCTCTCTAAGTCCTCTGTCCACCGCTTTCTGGGTCGACGTCGCGCAGAAAAATAAAAAGAGTTCCTGGAAGGACTTGGGAGAGGCCTAGCAGTGGGACAGTATAAGTAAAAAAAAAAAATCGCCTATGTCTAACCAATAATGCCCGTTTCACGTTATTCCGATAGCATTCCGGTCGCAGCGATCGCAACCTGCGCTGTAATGACACTGGAATAATGTAAACCGGCACTGGAACGCCTATTCCAGTGAACAATCCAGTCCAGTGACAGGATCGACAGTCTGCATTTTCATTCTAGTTCACCCATTCTAGCGAAACTGGAATAGTTTAGACGGTCAATCCAGTGCTGGATTAAACGCTAAGCTGGAACACGCATTTTTTTTTTTTATCTGACTGAATAAATTACTTTAATAATGTAGACGATATGATCCAGTCTAGCTTTGGACTGAATCATTGGACTGGAACAATGTGAATCGGGCATAAAATTGTGAGAGGCGGACTGAAAACGTGAAATAGTCCACGAAAATATGCACACTGTACGATTTAGCATAAATAAATCCTGGATCTTATGGATGATGAATACAATTTGGGTCCCACTCATAATCTTTTGGTCTCTGCGATCCGAGTAATTAATCATCGGGAACCGTCGTATCGACATTGAAATAAGGGTTATTGAAAACCCATGTGACCTTTTACGAATCAATTAATTTATTTATTAACCACAATGATATAAAGACAATTACACCGATGAAATAGATAATAATGACACATAACAAATCAAACTCAAAGTATGATCAGAACATTACGTGGATATTAACGTAATGTCATCACAGATATTATTACTATGTAGGTACTTACCTACCTACATTCTTAATTAGGTCCCGACTATTCACAAAGTTATATAGGTAGTAGGTACTTGTGTAGGTGTATAAATGAATAGTTAGGTACCATGAATTATAAATTAAATTGTCTTCAATCAGGGTCACCTTTGTTTAGCTACGACATTTAAGATGAAGGGGATCCATTAGCGAAACAAATATACTTTAGACCCTCGTGAATTCCTAGTAAAGGACACTATTTCCAATAAAGTTAGGTATACCAAAATTATTTAAAAGGTTTTATTTATAAACTAGATTGAGCTACCGATCTATAAATAGCGGGTTCTGTCTCAGTGAAAATACGTTTAAACACACTCAAAGGTCATGGTCTCTTTTCAAAGACCAGAAATCAGGATAGCCTAATGTGATACGAATTAATTTGTTAAAACATGCCCTTAATACGTTAAGATCAAAGGAAAATGTAGAATAATGTAGGTTATCTTTAGCGTTTTCATCATAATCATCCTTTATTGTCCCCACTGTTGGGGACCACACCCACGAGGTACGAATTTGCTTTGTTTAGTTTGTGTGTTTCGTTTTCAGCCACTTTCGACGGGTTTACTTCCTGAGTACCCCGATCCCCGAGGCCCCCGTCCCGGAGAACCCCGAATACGATAAATATGATTACATTTATTTTTTTTCTTTTCGACTGAGGTTAGCAGTCGAGTTTTGGTTTATGTATTACTAACGACCCGCCTCTGCTTAGCACCATTTTTGCGACTTCACAAAACATCCAGATTTCTTTATTGTTTGTACGTTTAATATTATTTGTTATACCTATATCTTCTAGAATAAATTCTCTAAATGATGGAGACTCTAATTTGATGATTAAAATGAAATAAGTTTATGTAGCGTAGTTTTTCTTTAATTAAAATCTTCACACTCAAAATTAAAGCAAGATAAAAGAAAACTAAAACAAGTGCTCATCAGTCCATTTCAAATAGTCATCGTTTCTTTGTTTAAAGGCTTAGTTGAAGAAAGAGCTTTTTAAGCCCCATTAAAATGGAAAGGCTATTAACGAAGCAATCTATTTTGTATTTAGTCTGCATAGAACTTATTTTCGGCCAGCGTGGACTGAGCTAAACTTTATATTAATTATCTTTCTTCCCATGGACCATAAAGACAGCATTGCGAAAATGGTGTTGCTTTCATTTATTGAACTTGTTTTCATTCTTCCATTTGTCCCGTTTAATTAAATCGTACATAGTGAAAATATTTGTCTGGAGTTCACTTAGTCGGTATCAAGTTGTCTGTGACGTAATATGTAGGTATCTATGTAGTATCATACATGGCATAAGCATGTCTGTTTTCTTTGGGTCCGTATAGCTACGTACCCACGGAACCAAAAAATAGACATGCCAAAACTAAAAAGGCATATTATGTAATCATGATCACTTGGAGAAATAAATTGTTTATCAATTTGACAAACGTCAATTTGCCGTGATATGACAGTTGTGATTTGAATGTGCGGAAAATTTAAAATGATTAATTTTACATTCAGTTTCACCTCATGGCATTACGGCATTAGTATAATAAGTAAGTACTTGTAACTATTCAGTCAGGCCAAACCGATGCAGCTTCATGTTGCAGTTTGCGCTCTGTCTGGTAGATTTTCAGGCTCTCTTTTTTGCCATTTAGGTACAGAATTATCTGCAAAAAGCTGTTGACGTGTCGATGAATGTTCGTTGTACTGGTTTTTTTTTTTTTTTTTTTGCTGATGGGAAATCATCAAATGAACCCTCCCGCTCTGGGTGGACCAAACCCCTAAAACCAGAATAACACCTTTAACCCTTAGATATTATTCTGGTTTTAGGGGTTTGAGTACTTAAACTACAAAAAGCAGTTTCGTGCTATTCCTATCACGGTCGCACAATTGTCAAACTACAAGTGCAAGATAGAAACGGGAACATGTCTAGGTCAAAGCTAGTGGTAAGTACCGTTTATAGAACTCGGCCTAAGTAAATCCATCTGCCGCACTATATTACATGGCATTATTAAACTACCATCTATGATTAATTTTACAAATTTACATGTATTTTGGAAACCGGCATGTCCTAGAACCGGCACTGGGCCCGCGTGGTGGATTACAGCCCATTTCCACTCGAAAAGAGTTCTGTGTCCCAGAAGTGGGAACTTTATGAGTTATGAGTACATGTATTTTATTAACATGTTTAACTCAAAAAACAACAGCAGCAGTTATTTCTGATTTACAAACCTCATACGGATTTAATACAGCTAAAGTACCTCGTTCCAAAGAGTAATACGACCAAGTATCGTCAACGGATGCCTTAATAAAAATCAACTACACGAATAAAATTTCATGGTCTTTATCTGGTGGGCTTGAACGCGCACTTGACCAATATTTTATCGATCTATTTGTATGGATACGGGCGAGACAGGACAAGGTATTACAGAAATAGGACAGCAAATATAGGGGGCCCCGAACAGGGCCGCTATTAGATGGCTCATATTTTCACATACAACACTACAGTTGGCATGTTCGAATTAACAATGCGACAGCTTGACTATATTTCCATATAACTTGGATGTTACCGAATTGTCTCGTTGATAGGCTGGGTCTGAATGATATTATTATGAAGGGTAATGTGGTGGTATTGGCATAAGTGGTACTAGTAAAACTCGTTCAGAAGGAGTTCCTAATGGGAAGTTACGAGCCTAAAAACAATACGCTAAACAACATTGCAATGTTCAGAAGGCCAATTCTCATAATTTAAAACGTCAAAATCTAGTCGCAGTCTCATCTCGGCAACAAACTAATGTCAAAAAGATGTAGGGAAGGGAGGTATTTTTGACAGATGAGACTGAGATCAGACTGTGAACGTTCTTAAAATTGCGAGAATTGCCCCTCTGGTATGTAGGCCCTAAAAAAACACAAATATCGGCAAAACCTCCTCGTACCGCAGTAGGTGTCACTGTTTTAACCTTGATAAATGTCTGGGAAAAAGCAAGTTCTCCGCCTTAATATCGCAGGATTTTAGTCCTTTCCAATAATTCACCAATCACCTCGCTGTATCGATATTTTTACCGCACGGTCAAAATAGCAGATTGTTTGCCAAGGGAGCAAACAACTATTTTCAAGGCGAGAGCGTTTCTTTGAATCCAGAGCGGAGCGAAAGATTCTAGAGTGGAATCCTGAGCGCAGCGACCCCTCGCTGCGCTCAGGATTCCACTCTAGAATCTAATGTAGAATCCTGAGCGCAACGAGGGATTCAAACTACGACACCCGAGCTTAAAATAGTGTTGTTCCCGAGGTGGACACTCTACTTTTTATCACCCTCTATGAAAAAATAAGTAAGTGGAACTTATGAATAAGAATAGTATGTTTATTTATTTACATACAATTTTGAGTCAACAATTAAATAAAGAAAGAAAGAATAAAGTTTATTTGGACACAGTTCGTGAAACACAAAATACGAACGTTATGTTTTTATTTTTTCACATACTTTTTTTAATTTGGTTCTCGCGCGTTTTCTTTATCAAACAGCCTGTTACTTGTTCATACAATGTTCGTGATTGATCTCTTTGGTGATTGAAACTTTTACTAACAATATCCATCCACATTTCAAATTCAAATCACTTTTAGTCCCTAGGGATTAAAGAGTTATGTAATTTTTAAATCCCTGTTTACGTAGAATACACTAGCTCTTTTTGAATAGATATGATAAAGAGTAAATTACTTTATTGTTATTGAAAATGTTTGATATAAGATAGATAAGTTATTTATTTTTTGTAAAACGAGTACCTACTACAATAGATTTGCATGGTCTTAAAATAACATTTGGGAACAGGATCTACATGTTTTGCCTTAGGATATGGCGTACAAAAAAAATCTTTATCTAAACTAGGTAGGTATAAAATAATGAATTAATAAAGTTTTGTCATTATTTCAAGAAATTGAATGTCCTACAATTACCATAAGTTTGCTCATGCCGCCTGTGATACAGGTTTATCCTAATACAGGCATCATTATCTCATCATCTGCCTAGCCTTTTCCCAACCATAGGTAAATGGGGTTGGCTTCCAGTCTAACCAGATGCAGCTGAGTACCAGTATTTTACATGGAGTGATTGCCTATCTGACCTCTACAATCCGGTCTACTGGGTAACACTATACTCCTTGGTAAGACTGGCTGTCAGACTTTCTGGCTTCTGACTACCCGTAACGACTGTCAAAGATCCAGGAATGACGCCGGGACCAACGGCTTAACGTGCTTTCCGGGGCACGGAGGGATCTTAGTATGTAAAGATGGTCACCCATTCACGGACCGACCGCGGCAAGCTTAGCTTAACCTTACTGATCGACCCTTGCGGCTGTTATTACTTAGCCACGAGCCCCTCTAACATTATTAGGCATCTAACATTATTATACCTTTGTAAATTATTTCTGAGACTCATCATCATCTGCCTAGCCTTTTCCCAACAATGTTGGGGTCGGCTTACAGTCTAACCGGATGCAGCTGAATACCAGTATTTTACATGGAGCGACAGCCTATCTGACCTCCACAACCCAATTACTGGGTAATACGATACCCCTTGATAAAACTGGTTGTCAGACTTTCGGGCTTCTGACTACCCGTAACGACTGTCAAAGATCCACGAATGACAGCCGGGACCAAAACGGCTTAACGTGCTTTCCGAGGCACGATTTCTAAGATTTCTAAGACTATGTAAATATTTTACCAAGTTTAATACTGAATAAAATATCTATATTTATTATTATTTTCCGTTATTTCTATATTTACATTATTATAATATTATTATTTATTATAGGATTAAAATAAAGCACGGGCTTTTAAATTTAAAGGTTTATACGACAATGATTTTAATCTTACAGGTTTAGGTACTTCATCGAATGACCAATAAATATGTGAGAACTTTATTTGATATTCCTGATAAGTAACTTCCAAATTGGTATTTTTTGTTTGTGAATCGTTGATGTTATTCCATAAAAGATCGGCACTGAATGGGTTACGATGTCAAAGTTGCTCGAATTGCCTTTTGTTATGACATAAAACGGTGAAACTGCAGTTGAGTTGGATATAAAGCTACAGAGCAACAATAGTGCGGAAGCAGTAAACATTGGTTCATTGTGTTGTTGCCTGTCACTCGATAAAGGTGCGTTCTGAATATGCAGGTCGCTTTGACGGGGGTATCTCGTATCACTAGATCTTGGGACTCAATTCAATCTCAATAATTGTGTAGGTACCTGATATCGTGGTGATCAATTATAATGTCGCACAATGATTGTTGGTACAACAGTCCGAGAACTTTGAGGAAGCCGAGAAAGATAAGGAATGGAGGACTGAGCGTTCATTGCTTCGATACCAGTTGTTACAGTCGGTAATATATTAGGCAAAACCCTTGGCCAACTCCCGAGGAGGCTCTCGTTAGCCAGTTGGAATCGTTGGTTGGTTGGGCTTGATTCAGTAAGCGGTACTCCTAGAATTGAAAACGGCGCGTATTTTTAAGATGTTCCTGTCTCTGCAGCCCTGGCCAGTAAAGCTTGGACCCTGTTCCCGATACCGGTGTGATAATATTAATAATAAATATTGAAAAATTAAAATTGGATATACCGAGTAAACAGATTATTTTTTACGTGCCAAATATGGACTAGCAAGCTCATGTTTCCATTAAGCTAAATTAACTCATAAAAACCATAAGCTACTTATTAAACTTTCTGCCAGCATGCATTTTTTGTGTAGTTAATAACATTAAATACTTTGATTTTCGCAGAATACCTACTTAATTACTTTGCATGAGCCGAAAGAGCTTAACGTAAATCCTGTAACAAAGTTTTAAAATATTAAAACCAATGATTTTAAATGCAATATTTCATGAGTACGAAATTGTTCGCTTCCAAAAATGAAGTAATTTATTTCCAGGTCGGTGGCATACTTCCAAAAAACGCTCGTATTACACTGCACCCGTAACTATGCAAATTGTCTCCATAAGAATACGTGGAAGTGGGCATACTACTTTATTTCTACCTGATTCGGCTGAACAAAATAAGCAATGTTCTGCTTTTGGCAACAGACTAAACTTCTAATGTGGATTACCTACCTATTTACGTGACGTCGTGCTGTATACCTACTAAACTTAATCTATCGATTAATGGTAGCTGGTTTTATAGAAAAATTTAATGGGATTACAAGCGACGAGTTTCTTGATATTTTTTAATTGTTTTATTATGAGTAGGTATTCGCGTTTGTAAGATTTTTAGACTTAACTACGACTGACGTGTAAACACAGACAGACTGATATAAATGTTTTATAAGAAATGCATAATTTACAAGAAGCAGATTATTTTGAGTGACGGCTAAAATGCAACCCGCGTTTTCTGCTGATAAACGTAAATAATTTGGAAAAACAAAAACATTCACCACAACATGAAATGTCTAGGCGATAGCATCTGTTACCTTAATCTAATTAAAAAAACAATATTGTATACCAAATTACGTCCCAAAAAAGTCACAGGTAATTTACAACACAAAAAGCAAAAGCATATCTAAATTAAATCAAAATACTTATTTCTTCACCATTGTCAAACACGTGTTTACTTCGATGACTGCCTCCAATAAGGGCGAGTTATTCTGGGCAATACTTTTAATGATTTCATACCTTTTACTGTCCTCGTGCGAAGCTCGTGATTCCAAGCTCACCCACGCGAATCCAATCACGACGCGTAATGTACTTATGGAACAGTCTAGTAAATTGCGATACAACGAGGTTAAAATAAACCTTTTTCTATAGCAATCTTGTATCGAAATTGAACAATATCGGTGCTATTTATTTTAACAGATACTTTACTCTCAACGATAAAGGGAAGCGATTTTTAGTCGAATAAAAATGCGATCTGTCGGTGCTAAATGATCATCGTTACATTTTCAGGTCTCATAATAGCAGTCTGAACTTTTGTTTTTTACCTATTGTGAAAACGCGTAAGTTATAGTTATTTTTGTAAAATAACCTAAAATAGCCCTACCATTTTAGCTGCGTTGTCGATTAGAAAACTTTGTGGTACTTTGTGATAACTTTGTGGGTTTGTGGAAGGTTTATCTATTATTTATTTTATTATTTTATTTTATGTCTAAAAGGTGATTAATCGAAAAACGTCACGTGCGCCTTAGAAAAGCACGCCTCTACGCAATAAAAGTATTGTGCCCCAAGCCAAGATCCGGAGGCGCGGCGTTCTGAACACGTAGGTATGTGTGCGCCGGCGGCGGCGGCGTCACACAATAAAATAAAATCGTGTCATTTCCCACGCCCCAATATCTGCCAACTGAATGTTTCAGCGATACACTAGTCACTCTTTACATACACACTACTTTTTACTACATTGAAATGGGATTATGTCGCTGTCAGACATGTCTCCAGACCTTGAGGATAAAAATGGTTTATTGGAATCGACTTGATTTCTGTTAACATTTCGGCACTGAACGTGGTTGCTTAGAATTTTATTCTGCTGATAGCAAAAAAACACAAAAAAAGTTTATTTTAGGAAAACTCTTTTTCATACAAATTCTCCCGCAACGAAATATTGAACATCTACAGTTCTGTAGGTACTTTCTGTTTACCCCACATTGGAAAAGGGCGTGAGAGTATGTATGTTACTGGCAGAACTTATTACTCAATCAACATTCTCCACACGTCAGTAATAAGGCAATAACAATACAATCCCTGTATACCTCAAGTTTGTTGGCGCTACACGCATCATAGTCGCCCGCAAACGTCTATTGCCGAGCTTGTCCTGATGCAATCATGTCAACGTTCACTAATGTCATTTCACAAACGATTACCCCTCAAATGGGCCGTACGCTCACGCTTATCAAGCGTTGGTTGTCATTGAATTAACAGTTACTAGTGAACTAATTAACATTAAGTGTGGGTCTATGCTCATCTGAGTGTTGTAATTTGTCTACCGACTCGTTCTAAGAGATCAACAGCAATGGGCTTGCAATGGTTGCATACCTAATTAGCAACCTGCTGTGCTGAAATTCAGTGTTATATTTTTTTATTTTATCGTTTCAATCAATTTTGTTCCTTGGTTTCGAAGAAAAAATAATCTGCACCGATAACAAGGCTGCAGAGATTTTTTGTTTGTTCGTTTGAACGCGCTAACCTCTGGAACTACCAGTCGGACAATTTTTTTTTATTGTATTGGATAACCCAATTCTTAACCCTAAGGAAGGCTACAGACAAGACCTAGAGTTCGGAGCGCGCAAGCCCCACCACGACGTCAACGTAGAGATACGGCGGTGGGGTTATTATTATTATTACATCACACCTGTATTTCCCGAAGGGTAAACCCACATTTCACCAGTAGTATATGGAGTCCCATATAATAGGGGGCCAGCAAATTGCCATCAACCGGGACCGGGCACACATCCATACTCCGGGCTCCTGCTGAGAAATTTCTACCTACCTGATACATAAACCAAATCCAGCTCGCTTCCCCATAATTTTTTCTACTAAAAACATTATTCCAGTCGAAAACATTGCGCTTTGGGCTATAAATCTTTCAAGACTTATCCAATAGTTCTAGATTTTTCTCCTGACACTAGGTTTGATTTTATGAAATGTGTGAAACCCAGCTATTTCTAACACTTTTATTTTACTCATCAACATAATTTATTTAAAAGTTACAAGACACATCGATAAATTGATACCACTTTTAATAATCCAAGTAATATATATTCGGATTTTATTTTCGATTTTCAAAAATGTAGCGCGACGAGTGATTCACGCACTATGTTATTTAGTTCTACTACTTCTGTATACGTATTCTAATCTATCTTCAAATTTATTGTTCGGAATTTTTATTTTTATCTCTATACCTAGATTTTTTGGTAGAGATCACGGCTGTTGTTCTATTCCTAAGTCGGGGAAGCACAATATTCCAGAGAATTCTCAACTGCCGGTTTTTACATTGGAAAAAACCCAACGCAATAAAACAATGTTGGAAAACTCCTTATCTCTCCTGTCCCTGTGAAACACATGCAGGGCTGTCGTCCCACAGTGATCCTCCAATTTCCTAGGCTTGGATGCAAGATTTGCTAAGGATTTTTTAACTATCCATTAGATAAAACATTCTGACATTGTAAGCACAAAATCGTACCATCATAATATAGGCATTTTCTTTATATTTTTCGCACAAAGTATGTAGCTAAGCGTAGATTTATTGTACCTAACATTTTTAGGGTTCCGTACCCAAAGGGTATAAACGGGACCCTATTACTAAGACTCCACTTTCCGTCTGTCCGTCTGTCACCAGGCTGTATCTCATGAACCGTGATAGCTACACAGTTGAAATTTTCACAGATGATGTATTTCTGTTGCCGCTATAACAACAAATACTAAAAACAGAATACAATAAATATTTAAGGGCTCCACCATTATTTTTTCGGGTCTGACTCTCAATTGGCCGGTTTTTATTTTCCGCGTGTCTTGTTGGAATAATCGTGGCAGGTGTTAGTTTCTCAGGCTCGAGACCGACAAAGCGAATTGTGGAAGATATTAGCTCCTATATGTCTGATATATTATGTAATGGAAATGTTCCAAACATGGGAAATATTCCAGTTAAGAAATACAATTTACTAACAAGAAATTCGCAGAATTCATAGAAAAGCATGCAAGGGTATTTTGAAGACGCTTTTTTGTGCTTCTATTATAGATATGATAATTTACTTTTGGTTTTATAAAACGAAAGGAGAAATGAAAGACGTACGGGACTTTGAGATAAATACCATTTTAATATATGCCGTCAGTTATCAATCACTAACCATTTTTAGTGTGTTCAATATAAATATTTATCGAAATTTGTGAGTGGTTTCCAAGGAATGAATGTCCTTTCTTGACATTAATGTCACGAGGTGAATAGCATGCATTAGAAGTTATTGGAAAGCAGCTGTTTCATACTAAACATTAGTGCCAATGCACCTTCGGTTGTTTATTACTTGTAACTCATATGACTTTCCGATAAAGAAAACAAGACATCACATCAAAAATGTTTGTTTTGCTAACAAAAAATATTTACGTAAACGATAATATTTATGTCTTTGATGGTTATATTACATTTCCCTTCAGCTGTAAGCGTGCCATTAGAAACACATAAATTAAATATAAGTATTGATAAAATAAAGACTCGAATTTGTGGGGATGATTTGGGAAGGCAGAATATAATGAGAAAGACAAGATGTCGGTCGTTCGGCGGCAAAATGTGCGGACGACATTGTTGCCATCGCGGGCAAAATCTGGATGAGGGTAGCTTAAGAGCGTGGTGATTGGCACAAGAAAAGAGGCCTATGCCCAGCAGTGGGCCAAGTCAAGCTGTGGATGTCCATGACAATACTAATAATAAGTTTATTTCTCTCTCCACAAAGGTTAGCTTATAAATAACACCTTAGGACTAAACCATACGTACAGTCACGAGCAAAAGTACCTATGTATACACTTGGCTTTATTCAAAGGCGATTTTCTCCTTTATTTTTGAATGAAATTTTATATTAGTAAAGTTGCCAAGTGTTGACATATTATTGCTCGTGACTGTACAAGACAAAAGCTCCTTTGCGAGAGACTGGAGTCCGTGCTAGGGAAATCCTGTGTTACTGATCTCCAGGCCATGATGATGATGAATGGTACTTAAAATCACTTAAATCACGACTACAAGTTTGAAAAAGTCGAATTTGTTATAGAAGCGATATTTCAGTCACACATCTAATAAATCATCTGGAGTTTCTAAAATAAACTCCAGATATACTTAATTATAATTTCACATACTGACAAAGGCAGGTAAATGACACCGAGCGTACCTACTCAAAGTGTTGTTACTTAGAACTTCATTGTAATGTACCAAATATTTCATGAATCTTTGGTAGTTACTATAAAATTGTAATTCAATCCACGTTCTTACGATAAAATGATATTTACTACCGGTCAGGCGGAGATCACTCTCAGCCTTCGCTTACTCGGTCACCGCTCCTTTTGTAGTGTTTAGCTAAAAGTACCTAGTTTTATCGTGTATGTTGGACATTTGGACGTTTTGTGTACCTAGATTAGGTACATTTTTCTTGAACATAAGACGTGGATAAGGACATACACAGATAATTATGATAATGAAAAAAATTTCGTTCAACATTATTCAATTCCTTTAATATCTTCAGTTTGTTATCATTAAATTCCACGTTTTTTATAGGAGTATGTAAAGAAAGATCCTAATTACGTAGCGTTCTGAAGTCTACCCCAACGCTTCTGAAAAAATATCGTGAATTGATTTGATAAATACTGTGTTCAATATTGAATGCCCAAATATTTATGTACGTGAAGGTACTTAGTCAATTAGCTTTTAACATAATTGAAAAATAAATTATTTAAAGGTAATATTGCTCGTTTATAAATATAATTTAGTTCCACGCAACCCTTTTAGTTACATTAAAACATGGTTGATTACATTTAACGAAGAGGCCACCAAGTTTATTTGCTCTAACTACATAGCTAGGCAATCATGAATTTATTACCTACTTTTAACGTAGGACTGTTAGTTGATTTCTTAATCTTTCCCTATTATAAGTCCGCCGGTTTCGTGGCCGGCTACATGACACCAGACAGCGAAACACGATGCAGACACTTTGCGTGCGTTAGTTTGTTAGTTTTTTAGTGTAATTAATATAATGTATTATTTTTAAGTTATATTAATATTGTATTGTAATAAGTTATATTAATAAGTCCACACTGGCGCATACTGTTGTGTGTACTGCATACACCTAGGGTGCAGTTACTGGAGTCGTAGCGCAACGTCAACTTCAAGGCGTTCGTTATGCGCGTACCGAATTGTTATCTGCCCGGCGCGTCGTCATGGAAGAATACTTCTGGCCGCAGGACGTGATGTTCCGTCGCTTCCGCGGACCAGTACCACAGAACTGCACAAGAACAAGCTAGTGAAGTGAAGTACTATTTTCTAACAAAAATAATTATTTATGTTTAGGTTAGGTTATGGGCCTGTGTCGCCTAAAATAAATAAAGTAACAATAAATTATTGTGTGTTAATCTTCGTTAATGAAGAAATAATTGTAGTTATCAGTATAGTGTACTAGTTAATAAAGAGTATTCAATTATATTCTAGTCTATGATCTTTTAAACAGGTTGAGCTGTAGAGCTCTCATTTAGTAGGTACCTACCTACAATATTTTTATTTTTACAAATCTGACTAAAAATATTTCACATATTCCTCATGTTGAAATTAATGAGATAAAAATTATAATTAATCATAATGAGCCTTTCGAAATAGGCACAATGTATAATAAGGAAATGCATAGACTACAAACCACAATCTGCTAATATTATAAGCGTAATAAGCAGGGAGATTATTGTTCGTGGCGGAGTATATAGCATTGTGACTGACACCTTGAAGGATGACCATGACGTAGAGAGGGACCGGAGGGCACAGTCGGTACGAGAAAACATGCTGGCACAAAGATTCGCTCGTTGTACGGTAGACGTTAAATTTATGCTATTTAAAGCGTACTGTCAAATTAGACGAGAGGTATTAATAACAATAACATTTCCAGGGCACTGTTGCGGCTACCTCGTTCTTGTAGTGCTTAGGTTTGTTTGCGGACGCGCATATAGATGACTTCTATGCAATTATGCGGAAAAAAACCACGTCAGTCTTGAAAGATGTGCGGGGGAGTAGCAACAGCATCCTGAAAATGATAGCAGATACGTAGGACGCGGCTGTGTTCAATCGATTCATCAATCTGCATGTGAGAGGTGCGGGTTGATGAAGCGACATTATTTTTCACTTTTTAGGGTTTACCCAAAGGGTAAAAACGGGACCCTATTACTAAGACTTCGCTGTCTGTCCGTCTGTCTGTCCGTCCGTCCGTCCGTCTGTCTGTCACCAGGCTGTATCTCAAGAACCGCGATAGCTAGACAGTTGACATTTTCACAAATTATTTATTTCTGTTGCCGCTATAACAACAAATACAAAAAATAAAATAAATATTTAAGGGGGGCTCCCATACAACAAACGTGTTTTTTTTGGCGTTTTTGCCTTGTGGTACGGAACCCTTCGTGTGCAAGTCCAACTCGCACTTGGCCAGTTTTTATTTTTGTACCTATTAACATAGTTTTTTTTTGTAACTAACATTAAGGTCCCAGGTTCTCTGAAAATATATATTTTTTGTAGCTTTGTAGCCGGGGAGTCGAATGAAACACAGTCGTAGCGTCGTAGCACGTAGCGCGTAGCAGGGGGATGCGGAATTAACAATAAAAACATGTTTATAACCTTATTTAATAATGATTGTTAGATATTCAAACGAGATTCGTGGTCTCTGCTAAATAAAACTTTTATAGTATGGAAATAAAACAAGAGATGATTTTCTGTTAAAAAAAGATTTTACATTGTAGGTACAGACGCCAGCACATCAAGCTACTACGATCTGTCAAATTTATATAATAGATTTTCAACTTTATCGCCTAAGCGTAAGGTTCAAAGTTGATTGGGAAAATTTGACAGTTTCAGGTAGCTTGATGTGCTGGTGTCTGTACATATAAAAGCTCTTTTAGTTATATGTCATGTATCGCAGCCTGCTTAATCCAACTTAAGCCCGCTTCTGCAAATGTGATTTTCTCGAACATGTTTTGAAATACGAGCATTATTTTGACAACCTTCTTCGAGATAAATCTAAAATACTGTAGGTACTGGTCAAATAAATGCGAGCAGCGGCCGGCAATGTTAGTATGAAAATCCATATAAAATATGTTGTGTATACCGGCCGAATAAATTACTATGAAAAATGCATATCTATCGTGCTTAGACAATATGCATAAATGGAGCGAACTGTTTACTTCGCAACATGGCAACCAAGGAGGTAACTTAACAAGGATTATTATTATTATTAAAATTAAATGATTTAAATTTCGAACTAGCTAGAATGAAACAAATGAACATATTTGCGCATGAAAATGATTGTTCTTCCTCATCGATTCTGATTTATATTTAATTTACTTAGTGTGAATTTTCGCGCATTTTTTGAGAAAAGTAACCTATATAAGAAAAGTAAACCTATATAAAGTAAACACTATAACCTGTGCTATAACAAAGCATTGATGGACTAACGTGTGTGTGCCTCGGGTTTGTTTTGGCCCACATTTTACGTCTTTTGCAGGCCGCTACAGTAATGTACCTACTAATTCGTGTAAACCAAGCGTGAGATAACCTACCTAACTTAAGAACCTAAGATAACCAACTCTACAACGAAGACTAATCTAAAAAGATAAACATGAACCTATTTCAATGTTTTACCGCTTTTATGTTTGCAATAAAACTTCCGTAATATTTTTAGCTACCATGGGAGTCTGTTATTTATATGCTGGGTCGGTCTGAATGATTGTCCGGATTATCTCGAAAACAGTTGAGCCGATAGTTGATTGTCTTATAAATATCAAGGTTGGGTTACCAATTGGAATATTTACGAATAAAGGCTCCTTCAAACAGGCGTGACACGCGATAAAATCGCGCGCGACACAAAGGCACCGCAAGTCGCCCAACGAGCGGTGCCTTTGTGTCGCGCGCGATTATATCGCGTGTCGCGCCTGTTTGTAGGAACCTTAAAACACATAACTATCCGATTTAAATCGTTAACGTAGACTGAATCACTGGACATTTGATAGAAATAAAATTGTCTGGGTCCTACGACCTACAACTCATAAGTCGCGGCCGTTACCACCGGGCCACCGCTGAACTTTTTTTTTTAACGTGGACAAATGCTCATGCATTCTGCACTACCACGGGGAGACAGCGCAGTTATATGGAGGACACCGTGGAGTTTTAGTGGGTTAGAGTCCCTAACCCACTAAAACTCCACGTTGCCTCCTTTGCCGCTTACGTCGGGAACACGGGCACGCGTTAGCATTCATCCGTGAACACGCCGCGGCTGTCCGTTACCGGACCCTTATCTGGGGAGTACTCCCCATCACCGGCGCACCAGAACACATAGCACACAGTGACCAAAGCAGCACATGGGCGCCAGACGACCCCGTGTCTGGGCACCCTTGGTCCCCCTGCGACGGCACAGACAGTTGGCAGCGGTTTAATACCCGAAAATAAGATAAACCTGGTAATATGTTGACTGCCTCCTTAGTATAAGGTCACAAACACTACTGCTAAGCACGATGTCCTGGGCTCGATTCCCAGGTCGAAAAGTGTTATTGGGTTTTTCCATGTGTAATTTTTCAGTAGCAGTCCGGAGTCTGGGTTTGCGCCCGGTTAACGGTAACTGGCTCACCACATATAACAGCTGGCGAAATGTGGGCGTACAAAAGGCACTCATATACCTACTCGTACCAAACCCTTCGGGTAAACAATGGCGTGATTTAATGTATGTTATATTATGTATGTAATTACACATATTTTGATTAAGTATACAAATGATTCGCTCATTTGGGTTCTTGGTGTTATCGTAACAATTCGACCCTTAACTAGGCGATAAACACAAACAAAGGAAGCATGTTTTAATTAATTTCTTTTATAAGTATATAAATAAAGTTCTTTGTAAGTAGCAATTTTCTTACAAAAACGAAAAATCCTAGAAAGGAAAATTTGCTCTCGGTGGCACGTTCCTGGAAGAATTTGTTGTAAGACACGCTTTATTTGTGTACTTAACTATTTATATTTTCTTGAGTACCTACAATATTTTTCTATATTAATAAATGAGAATACTTAGAAAAAAAATTTGCTCAGTACATTGTCATTCTCATGTGGCGCTTCGTGGTTCTTTTTTTTTTATTTTTGGGCGTATCGCTAGTCTGTCATCTAACGTCTGTTACGCTTAACTGATAGGATGATGCGCTAATTAGCAAGCGCAGGCGCAGAACCAGAATACAGATTAACGCAACATAGATTTTTTGTTGGAAATTTAAATATTAAACTGATTCAGAAAGAAGACTGTCGGTCCATCTGTGTTATTGTAAAAGTATGGAATCATGAAGACGAAACTATCTCTTACTACATACATCATTTTTGTTCATCTGTAACAATTCACAAATTGATAGATTTAAATTGATAAGAAAGTTTTACGAAAAACAGTTCTTTCACAAAAGAAAAAATAAGAACGCAGCGTACCCAAATATTATTAGTGTCTTGGCACGAAATGAAAGACAATTTCTTGAAATTATTTTTAGCATAATAATTACGATGTTTTGTCCCAGTCTGCGGTGTAGCGTGGGTTACTGTATACGTTGAGTTGGTGATGTAATATAACCGACACGACTACCGCGTTTCTGTAACCAGTGTAACTTGACACAGGGAAAAATAAAAATCTAACTTCTAAAGTACTAAATTATATATCTTATTGACATTTTCCTTTGAAAGTAGCGCCGCCATAACGTGCCAAAATATAATGGGCACTTTTGATTAAAAGTTTAGAGATCGTACAGTGCTGACCCTTTTGCCGTAAACACAGCTGTTCCATACATATATCATCTACAAATAACTATTTTTGATTATACCTCATCGGTGTAGCGGTGGAAACCGCGGCTCCCGAGAAATGAAGCCATGCACTTCGATTACAAAATAGAGTAAAGTGGGTAAATTATAGCTCTTTCCTAGTACCTACAGTTGATGCTTGGGGCTGGAATCGTACCTGCTACTTAATTGGCTTAACCTTACTTCCGTAAGGCTAAATATTATGCCTATTTTATTGGTAACAGGAAATTATTGAGCTATTATCTATCTTTAAATATGATAAACTAGATTCTGCCCGCGACTTCGATTGCGTAAAATTCTTTGTTTCCTAGCCTTTCTCGAGAATTGGGCTATCAAATGGCAAAAGAATTTTTCAAATCCGGCTGGTAGTTCCAGAGATTAGCACGTTCAAACAAACAAACAAGCAAACTCTTCAGCTTTATTACTTATATAGATTAAAAGTAAAGCGTGTCTGTCTGTGTGACCGCGATTGTATTTCTAAACTATGCACGGGATTTTGATGCGGTTTTCACCATCATTTATAGAATTTATTCTTGAAAATTAGAAATAGAATTAAAATTTATTTCTCAGGCTAGGTGGACCGACGATCTTCGCAGGATGCTGGATGAGAGTTGCCGAGAACCGAGTTAATTGTCGTGTAATTGGAAACGTCTATGTCCAGCAGTGGACTGCAGCTTCTGTAGGCTGATGATGATAATGATGGTTCCGGAAAGTTTATGTGTTTAACATTACATTATACATTAAAATTAAACTTACACACAATAAATAAATCTCCATGTTTTGTCAAGCTGTAAGAACAGTCCGAAGCAGAGGCGGGTCACGAGTTTATTTACATGCATGAGCAAGTTGCAAGACCATCTTATCCCAATCAAAGATGGATTCCTATATAGTTCTGCCGTTATTGAATGAGACTCTGCCACTGACACTGCGCATATTTACCGAAGCGGAGAGTTCCTACCACAGAGTTAAAAGGCCTTTTAGAAGCATGGACATCCGATCTCAGCGATGAGGAGCCTTTTATCCATCAGGCTTCTTTCAAACACAACGAACAAAACATGTGCTAGTAATTAAACCGAGTTCAAAATTCAAATAAAGACAGTTGCTCCGTCAGTCAGTTTGGAAGACTCTAGAATATGGATGGTACATTCTAGAATATACTTTAGACCTAGATGCAATATCATTGTGCTATGTAATACAAACCTCAGCTTGCGATTTCTGATAAAAAAAAGACTTGGAAGAAAGAGTTCGCTTTGCCAAAAATATAACAAGTAGGTAAGTGAAATGAGGCGGTACTAGACAACGAAACCAGGCCAGCAGCCATAATTATAATGCCATAAGTATAATGTAAAGTTAATTGAAATAACATTATGGCAGTTCTTGTTACTCCAAAGGCAATATTTGCATGTTCTAGTTTATTCTTTGTCTTGTTAGATAGAGAGTGTGCTTCTACAATTCGCATTTTTATAGCTTATCACTTTAGACATAAACATGGGCTTAATAGGGTATGTAATTATTTGTATTACTTTCAAGGATCAAGAATGAATATCACTTCGTTGTTAGAGTTCCGTAGATTCACCCCAACTACGGAACCCTTCATTGTGCGTGCTCCAAGAGGCACTTGGCCTGTTTTTTTGTTTTACTCTCCACATGTGGTGTTTATTTTTATTTCTCCGTTTATTCATAACATTCTCGCGGAGGTCATGCATATGTATACGAGTGAAAAAAACTTTTATTACCGGAGTATTTGATGGAGCAATCAAAACAATTTGATGAGGGCTTCATGCAAAAAGTTTGTTTAGTGTACTCGCACTATTGAGCAATGAGTAAGTACCTACAAGATCATCATCATCATAATCAGCCTATAATGTGCCCACTGCTGGGACACAGGCCTCCTCTCCGCCATAATCCACCACGCGGGCCCAGTGCGGGTTGATGGATGTCACATGTCTTCGAATTTTTGGTTCTAGGGCATGCCGGTTTCCTCACGATGTTTTCCTTCACCGTTTTGAGAGCAGTGGTGATGAAATAATTTTCACAAAATAAAGCGCCTGTCTGGGTTCGAACCTACGACCTACAACTCCTAAGTCTTGTCCGTGACCACTGGGCCACCATTGCTCAAAGATAGATGGGTGCTTACCTACTCGTCATTTTGGGCAAAGATTTAGCCCAGTTTTTCTTAAGAACTTAGACAGAGTAGCAAAAATACCAAGTCTATCTTACCTACATAATGTTATATTTTAATTCTTGGCCTTCATTAATACATTCTCACGCATTTCATTATAGACATTCAATACAATTGTTTTGAATAGATATTATTCTACCTATATTTATTAGCTGTCACAAGGTCACTAATTACCTACGTTCGTCATAATAACTGGTTTTTATGGACACTTGTCAATCCTACTTTTTACGATAAGTGCATCTTATCGTCCAGATCGAGTAATATACCTATAAATTAATTAATTAATTTTAACTGCATCCTGATTTAATAAAAAAAACGGCCAAGTGCGTGTCGGGCCACGCACAGTGTAGGGTTCCGTAGTAGCCCGTTATCACAATATAGTACGATTCTGTTGTTCTTTATTCCGAATATAAGTAATGGTAAAGATATTAGGAGTTAATGGTTATAATAACAAAAATCGACTTTAAATTTGAATTATCATTTCTAAGACGTGCGGGGATGTCGATCACTCGAATGAAAACGTAACTCGTTGGTACAGCGCCGTCTAGCGGCAGTATTGTGAAACTTATGATAATTTATTATGGTGTTTTTAGTTTTTTTATTACATATTTCGTTTTTCAATGCAAGTCTTTACCCGTTATAAACAAGCAACTACTTCATCTTAGTCACTTTAAAGGATTAATACTAAGAATTTTGTATTTGGTACAAATCCAACACCCAAGTTCAACGACTATTACTGCTAAATTAATAAAGTTATCTTAACTGCTATAGTTTTCCTTTAAAGTTCATGAAATGCACTATCATCGTGAATTTTTGCAGATTTTTCAAGCTAGCAGTTTAGCTTTTAGAGGGAGGGGGACAAAAATTAGCACTTTAAAGTTTAATATTTCGTAAACAGAGCAATAAATCGAAAAATTATTTTAGCAACCCCGAGTCATTTTAGAAGATCTATTCAACGATTCTCCACATAATGGGGTAGACGACGAAAAAAATATTCATTCCCACTTCACATGTAGTAAAAAAAATATTTTCCAAAATTTTATTTTACCACTTTATCGACGTAATTGATATACACACTCCTACAAAATAACAGCTTTCTAGTACTAACGGTCTCTTAGCAAAACCTCGGACAGATAGACAGACGGACATGACGAAACTAAGTATAAGGGTTCCTTGTAGGAACTACGGAACCCTAAAAAAAATGTATAACAGGGGCCGTGAGGTAAGGTAAGGTTTACTGCGGACAATAAGTTGCAGGCACAATAGTTATGCGATTGTGTCCATTTAATAGTAATGTGCGATAAAGGAGGTTGGGTTACTGGCATGATTGTCGCTACTCCTCGCGCGGCTGGTTGGGCAGTGGGCGCCCATCAGTGCGACTTTCGTGCCCGCAGCCGCCACACGCACCGCGCGGACACACTTCCAATGTTTCACATTTTCCGACGCGACGCGCTCGCTGACGCTCCCGTAACGCGCACCTAATATTAAAATTTGCGAATGAATAAACAACCATGAAATCGTGTATTATCGAGTACAACACTCGGTAAGTCGGTTTAGTAGTACTTTTACAGATTTATTATAAACAACTTGTTGAAAAACGTGTAGTTTTGTTGTAATTTATGTGGTTACGACTGTTTGTTTGGACTTTTTCGATGACTATTCTTGTAAGTAAATAATTATTAACTGATAATTGATATGCTAAACGTAAGAATGAAGTATGTTATTAGGAGCACTCATTGAATAATTATGTACCTAAGTCATGTAATTGACTTTCTCGGAACTTGTTGATAGACCCATGCTATTATGGAGTGGGCACTGTACTTTATAGCCCTGTAATTACTGAAGCCGTTAATGGCTCATTATTGTTTTCTCACAGTTATACACCAACAATAGATACAACAGGTTAAGTGGCACTCTACGTTTTGTTGAATAAGTTTTGAAATGCGTGTTTAGAAACAATTACGATCATTGATAAAGAAACTTAAGTAATTGATCGTGTATGGGCTAATTAGTTGGTTACAATTAATGAAGTAAATGAAAAACATAGGTAGGTACATTTAGAATTCATGTTTAACATTAACATTGCCTTTAACATTAACATAATAATAACTAATTCGTACTTCGTTCAACGAAACTCGAGTCTACCTAGACGTAAAACACATTACGACTCCTTTGCGTCGCGCAGTCGGGTAAAAAGATCACGTAGATTTTCCCAATTTTTTCTCTTATTTGGTAAAAAGAGGATCTTTTCTACGGCACAATATCTACTGATCTGATATTAGATTAGATTTGGTAAGAACTGCCAATGAAGACAGGCATTGTGATAATATCATGTAGAGGTATCACATTTATTTACACCTTCTACAGTCTGACACGGCCAGACCGTGTTTGTTATATTGACATATCTTTACCTAATAATACACACATCAAAAGTGTCTAGGGATCAACATATATTTTTGCAATAACTTTTCTCCTGATTGATATTAATTAAAATTTTCTTTAAGGATTCATCAAATAAAGTGTTTCCGTTTGTCACAGTAACGATAAACCAAGTTCAAATGGTTCAAATGTCAAAAATCCCTTTATTAGGAAAATGGCAAATTTCTTTATTAATGCAAAGGTGACTTGGTTTATCGTTACTGTGACAAACGGAAACACTTTATTTAGTTCGAAAAAAAGACTGAAATAACAGTTTTCTTTAAAATTTTATTGGGTAACTTAAACAATTAATAATCCGTGTTTCTACCGCGAACACTAACAACACAAGAACATCGGTTTGGCATACTCAAAATGAGTTCATCCAAATCACGCTGTGGAATGGCCGCCCATGTTCGTTGCAACAACAAAAAAAGGTCTTCTTGCGACTGGATACCCTCCATATTCGGCAGAGCTCTTCTCTGTAGCATATCCCATGCATGCTCAATCGGGTTCAAGTCTGGCGACTGAGCAGGCCAGGGCAGGACATTGATGTTAGCTGCGGCGAGAGTCTGTCTTACAACTCTTGCGGTGTGCGGTCGTGCATTATCATGCATTAACTGAAATAAGGGACCGATTTGCACTTGTAGAGGAACGATGACGTCTGATACAATCGTCTCAGCATAAATTTGAGCGTTGAGGTTGCCTCTGATCCAAATCAACTCAGTTCTTCCGCCGATCCAAATACCCGCCCATACCATGATGGTTCCACCACTATAAGGATGGACTTCCTGGCAGGATTTTAATCGCTGTTGGCGTCCAGGGGTTCTCCAGTGTCGAATACGTCTTGTATCCGGTCTCATACCAAAACGAGACTCATCAGAAAAGCACACGAAACGCCATTGTTCTTCTGCCCAATTTCTGTGTTCAAGAGCCCATTGATATCGAATCCTACGATTGTGCATTGCTATAGGTGGTACCCGTAGCGGTCTTCGGGAATGAAGGTTCACTTCATGCAAGCGGTTTCTGACTGTTTGGTCGCTAATTAAGTTCCCTGAAGAGTGATGAAGCCTCACGGCTAACATCATGGCGGTTATTGTTGGAGCTCTTCGAGTTAAGATTTGAATGTATCGGTCTTGTCTCCGTGTGGTGCAGCGATACCGTCCTCCATGGCGCTCAGCCACGGTACCAGTGCTTCGGTAACGTGTCCAAAGTCGACTGATAACACTCTGACTTGTATTCAGAGCTAAAGCCACAGTACGTTGCCGGGAACCAGCTTCTATCATTCCCACGGCTCTGAGCATTTCTTCCCTGCTTAAATGACGTCGCCGCTCCATAATAACGTTGGTTTTAATCAGAAGTAGGGAAACAGTAGCACTAATAATGTCTTCAATGCGTTGTATGTTTTTATAGGGAAAATATTGACAGCTGATTTTCATCTTTTACTCGAATTTGATTCACAGTTCCTGATTCAAATTATGAAATGCACCAAAAAGGATCCATATAAATTTATAAAATCATAAATTTATTACAAAGCCACATCTCAATCTCAAGAAATCCGCATAAAAATGCTTGATCCCTAGACACTTTTGATGTGTGTATTATAAATGTGAAAGTTTGTGAAGATGTTTGGATGTTTGATACTCAATCACGCGTAAACTATTGAACAGATTTGGATGAAAATTGACACATAGATAGACCATTTCCTGGATTAACACATAGGATACTTTTATCCTGATATTCCCACGGGATCGAAACTTACGCGGGTGAAACCGCGGGGCGCTGCTAGTTAAGTATATTTCGGGTAATCAAAATGCTTTTTAATCAGAAGAAGTACCTACTAATTAGAGTACAACCTTATTGTCATTCACGCACTTAGCGTTGATAACATTAGGAGTTGATTCGTAAAAAGGTGCGATTTCATTACGAGTCACCCATGACATGTTCCCAAAACAATATGGAAACTGGCACACCTTTACCAGAAAGCATAATTTGTTATGCCTGTGTGGTTATAATTAATACTATCTTATCATTTGTTATTATCAATGACACCAAAATGACACATTTTATAACTAGACTTATAAGATATAAGTAAATACAGTACTAGTTTATAATAAAAATTGATTTCATCAGGCAAGTTTACAACACCATTCGGAAAACATCACCCGTCCATTTTTGTCAATAGCTTAGTATTGGACAAAATAGTAAAAAGTTATCAATATCGCCTCATTATATAATATTAATTAGTTTCTTATCCGTTGCTCAGATAGGTTATATTGAGTTTTTAATTAGTTTCTTATCCGTTGAATTGTTTCTTCATTTGTCTTGAATTGTTTCTTCATTTCTGTCTTTTTTACATTGTTCTCACATATAGAAGCAACAAGAATAATGTACCCAGGATTTTGTAATATCTTGATTTAAAAGAGTGTCCATGGAGTTTCTTGCCCGTTCTTCTCCATAGAGATCTACGCTTTGGAATGGGCAACTAGCTTCAACTTTCTGACTAACTGACAGACTATTTAATTTTGACAATTCAAAAGTGCCTGTACAAGGTTTAATTGAAATAAATGATTTGAGTTTGAGTTTGAGTTGCTCAGTTAGGTTATACTTATTGAGTAATGAAGTGCTGTCGAATGTTCGCGAGGTCTGTTGAAGTAATTAAGTTTGTTAATTGCCTATTAAAATTTAGGTCTTGCGGTTGAAGGATTTATTGAGAGATGTTCATGTAGGTCACAACTTTTAACTACCATCTGGTTCCCGGTAGCAGTGTTAATTTGAGTAGTTACCTAATTGCACAAAGAGGAAGACAATAACTTCTCGTGCATGAGGTTGCAATTTCGAACCTGGCAATACCAGTGTGAAAGTTAATAATTAGAAATCACTATCACTGACGGTGAGTAACCCTAGGTTTAGATCACCAATTTTTTTCTTCTTTTAGTGTACGTATGTAAAATTGTGTGTAAATTCAGATACAAGTTACTGTTTATGAATAAATGACTATGACGAATCAATACTGAACAACTAACAAATGCTATAACTTATAACTAAGCAAAGATGTTTCTTTTCTGAATGAGAAGAAGGCTTTGCTAAGTTGTGGGATATTAATAACCGGCCGGTTTAGTTTTAGCTAGATACCTACTCGTAACTACTACAGACGGCCTTTTTAGTAAAATTCTTATTATTTTGAAATCATTGTTTATGTAATCGCATTTTTCTTACTTTACTCACTATTTCATAATATCTTCTAACAATCAGGTTCTGCCTTTCTTTACAATTTTGTCCGAATATACACGAATTTTATACCGTATCTTCCATAGTCACATCATCCTCAATAAGATGTGTACGAGTATGTACGAGTATTCAGTAGTAATCATAACCTGCAACCTATCCGTGTATTTCTTGTAAACTTATCTATTAATCTTAACGACGAAAACTTAAGTCAAGAAGTGAGCTTGAAGTGAGCTATCATTCCTCCTGATGACACTATTGACAGCTCACTTCAAGGTCACTTCATCCATTTAAGTTTTGACCGTGAGATTTTTAATACCACTACAGCGGTGCTATTCTGTAAAAATCTCACAGTGAAAACTTAGGTGAAGTGACCGTGGAGTGAGCTGTCAGTAGTGTCAATTCCTAGCAAAAACAAACTCACTTCACCTAAGTTATCACGGTGAGATTTTTACAGAATCGACCGGCTGGTAAAGATCTGTTCACCTACTTTTCCTCAACGATGAAACAGGAGAAAATAATAATAAAGAGATATAGAGTGTTTTATTTTTACTAGTGAGTGATTAGGTCGTACTCTTTATTCATATGACGTACGGTGATATACTTTTCATATGACGTACGGTGATATACTTTTCATATGACGTACGGTGATATACTTTTCATATGACGTACGGTGATATACTTTTCAATGTTCGTAGGTCACATTCAAGGAACGTGTTGTTTGAAATACTTTGTTTTGTTAGACTTGAATAATATGGTTAATATTCCACAACAATTATTTATTCGTTATTTTACATATAATTAACACTTGACAGTATAAATTCGCCTAATAATTCTTCCGCATTGCTTCCGTAGACAGAGATGACAACCACTTTGTGCCCACGACTAACCTTCATATATAATAAAGTATTGGTTATTTTGTGCTAATGCATTCAGAGGCCTTTGATAATGGTCCCATAAACACTTAAAATCTCATTTTCAAACAGCTGACACACATTACTTTTCTTTTACTTCCTCATGGCGCAAAGGTATTTGGATCGGTGTTATTAAACAAAAAATGATTAATTAGTTTCCTTGTTTAAATAATAAGTGTCCAAATATTTACCATGTTGTAAATGGGTCAATATCAACAAAGTGATTTTTTGTTCAATTTTGGTGGCGAATTTTTTTCTTCAGTTTTCGTGAAAAATAATGACCTGGTATAATAATAGAAAGTCCAAGCTGGAAGGATCTTCAAGAGGTCTGAGAATATCTCGATAACTTTTTGAGATATTTTAGTTCAAAGTCTAATGTGGCCACCAAAATTGAAAATCGCCCACCAAAATCGAAAGTGCCCACCAAAATTGAAAATCAGTGGCACCAAAATTGGATTAGAAGGTGAATCTGAAACAATGTGTAAGGTGGATATCTCGGGAAATATTATTTCAGCCTGTTCGGGATTGCTCTTTATTCTTGCTTTTCTTCTTGACCCCTGTAACACAGGTTTTGCCTAGCACGGGGGTCATTGGTCATTTATTTTGGACCAGGATATTCGCATGCTTAAATTGTCACTCTGTATTTGTGTACTTACCTTTTTATGTCAAATAAAATGTATTATTTCCTTTAGTCATTTACATAATCTTATTTTATTGTATTTTTAAATATTTCTAAAATATAAAATAAGTATAAAAAACATTTAAAAATATAAAAAAATTGCGATCTGCCGGTGTCGGGAGCAGGGTCCAAGCTACCGGTGGTTAGGGATCCAGAGACAGGAACCTCCTCACAATGCGAGCCGTATCGAGGAGTACTGCCTTCTGAATCAGGCCCTTGACCCAACCGCCTAACGAGAGCCTCGATAGATGTTAATCGAGGCTTTCGGCCATCAGTCCATTGGCCGATACGACAATCGGCACAATGATAGCCGAGCTCGCATTCCACATGTCAACAACCTCGTGTGCCAAGTCGAGATATTTAATTTGCTTCTCTTTCTCAGCTTTCACGAGGTTCCCGTCACATGGAATGGTAACATCGACAATCATTATCTCGTCTATCACTACTATATCAGGTTTATTGGCAACAATAGTCCTGTCAGTAATGATAGACCGATCCCAGTACATTTTCAAGAACTGGATCGGGCACATACTTGTAGTACGGTATCTCAGAATCCACAAGTTTATATTTCAAAGCAAGTTGCTGGTGAATAATCCTAGCTACTTGGTTATGTCTGTGCAAGTACTCGCCGTTAGCCAGACGAGAACAACCAGATATAATATTATGTCTGATAGACTCACCCGGACAATGGCATGCCCGACACACGTCAACCGTCCCGTCCTTCATAATATGTCTCCGGTAGTTATTCGTTAAGATAACTTCTTCCATAATTGCACAGACAAAACCTTCAGTTTCCCCGAAAACGTCACCAAAACGTAGCCAGGATACGGACGCTAAGAAGTCTACACCGGGCTCATGAAGAGCCCGATAGAAGCGCCCGTGAAGCTCCTTGCTTTGCCATACCTTCTTGCGGTCATCAGTAGAAAGTACTACAGGTTTGCGCCAGTTCTCTTTAGCCATGGAGGGCGGGGTGAGCTCCTTGTCCACTGCGACCACATCACGGTGCATACCCACTTCGGCTTTAAAAAAATATTCCCTGAGACTGCACACCTCGCGGTTGTGGAGGGTCTTCGCATTTAAAAAGCCTCGACCCCCACACTTCCGCGGGATATACAGTCTCATCACCGATGATCGTGGGTGATGCATCCGGTTTGCGGTCAGTAGTGTACGGACTCTTCTATCCAGGGCGTCGAGTTTGGTCTGAGTCCATTTGAGTATGCCGAAAGAGTACATCAAAACCGGCATGACCCAACCATTGAAGGCGCGCACCTTATTTCCGCCCGAAAGAAGACTATTTAATACCTTCTTCAGGCGACAAAAGAAGCGCTCCTTCAACGATTGCTTCATGTCAGCATCGTTGATGCCTAACGCTTCCGACATACCCAAATAGAGGGATCTGAGGCTTATGGAATCGGAGAGTTGAATTCCCTCGGATTCCATAATCTCCCCTCGCTTTACATGCATGACTGCATTATTATTATTGTTATTATTTATTATTATTCTTCTTTCTGCCATTCTCTTTTTAAGCAGCCTCTCTTCGGTGGTCTGTTTTGGCATTCTAAAAAGCAACAAAATAAAAATATAATGATAAGAAACTTGGTCATTAGTAGGTCAAACTAAAACTCAAAGCATTTATTTCAATTAAACCATTAACAGGCACTTTTAAATTGTCAAGGAGTCGGTCAGCCCGAAAATATGAAGCTATTTCTAAAAATATGAAGCTAGGTCCTAATAGACCACTTAGGTACTGCCAAGTAGGTACATAATATTTATTTATTTGCTAATCAAACTGACTTGCAACTTAAAAACTGGCTTTATATGTACAAACAATACTTACAGTATATACTTAAAATTTGGTGGCTAGTTTTCAATTTTGGTGTCGTGAAAACGCCACCAAAACCACCAAAATTGAGCCACCAACATTGAAACCAGATATAAAAAAAATCATTAAAAATAGGGGTTTTAAGTTACAATTTATTTAATATCAATGATTTATGCGTAACCCAAATCACTACCTATAATGTGTACCTTACTATTAAAACACTTTAAAATTAACAGCAAATCGATCCACCAAAAATTGAACAATTCTTGTCCCCCGTGCCACCCAAGATGATACTTACGTTTTTGGCGGAAAATCAGAGCACTAATCACACACCTGTTACACGCAAGTGCCGGTGCATGACTGAGAGGTGTGAAATAATAAAACGCGATTGATCGCACACGCACGAAACTTCATTTTACAGTATGTTGAATATGTGCCACCAAAATTTTGATTTTTGCTTGGACAAACTTTGATCGAGTATCCTGTGCTTTTAAATTAGATTTTCTAATACAGTTAATTGTTTTTAGATAATGTGTCATAAGCATACACTAACGAACTTGTTTATTTTTTATTGTATAGCAAATTGTTACTTTGGTGAATGCAATTATATCAAAAAATGGAGCTGGGACATGCCACCTAACTTGAATTACAAGGCGATTTTTTTTTTCCTGATTATTTAAATACACATTTATAAAAAAAAAATGTGGCCCTAATTGAACCAAGTTACGTAGTTAACTATAAAAAAAAATAAGCAACATCCTATCATTTAACACCTCGATTCTCAACGTGGACGCGTAAAATTTGCTGTGGGGATATTCACCCAAATGTATCTGAGAGGTTAGCTTCAAAGTCACGTTTATAAACGAAAATGTAAAGATATTCTTTCTGGCTTTTACAAGTAGGTACATTAGCGTTGTTAGCAGACAGGGGTTCATTATAGCTGACTGAACATTAAAAAGAAATTCTCGGTAATGGCAACGAGTATAATGGCAATGTGTTGTATATGTTCTATTTGATATTTAGGGAGAATTATCGAGATGGGTCTGCGAGGCGAAAACAACATTGCTACAAAGAAAAGTGGTCAAAGTTATCATGAAATGAGAATGAAAAGGAGTTTCGGAATCTATTTCTGTCATTCTCGAAAGCACTTGGATTTGCCACAATCAAAACCCCATAGCCCTACCTAGATAAGACTGATGTTGATGCAGCGAATGAACTGAGAAGGCGACGCGCGACGATTACAGTAAATCACGATAGATGAATAAACTTGCTTTATTCGTTATTTAATCAATAATTTGACAGTAGGTACTACTGTTATAGATTATTGTTATTGTAAGAAATGCTTTCTGTTTTATTAAAACCAAAGGCTCTGGTTATCAAACAACCAGTAGTTGAAAAATCTTGATAATTCTTGTATTCTCTGAAATGGATCACGATTCCTTTGACTAAGTTTTTCTATAGCTGTACAGGTTTCCATGCTACCTAATTCTCGACCAATTTCATTGGGAAAATTCATCCTTTTTGTCCGCAATATGAGTTTTGTTTTCGTTGTAAGCTGTTGTGTTTTTCTATGTAACAT
This sequence comes from Oligia fasciuncula, assembly GCA_963082905.1. Taxonomy (NCBI): domain Eukaryota; kingdom Metazoa; phylum Arthropoda; class Insecta; order Lepidoptera; family Noctuidae; genus Oligia; species Oligia fasciuncula. Next base: position 10,054,064 of record OY720393.1, on the reverse strand, counting down.
TCCGTGATACGCCGGGGGCCAAATTACGTGCACCTTTTTTCTCTCTAGGTAGCGTGTAATAACAAACAGACGTAGTTGTTTGTTTTTGTCTACGGGAAAGGCATCCAAATTTTCCACTTATAACGAAAATATGGGTTTTTAGCTTCTTCTTCATAATTAATATCGGCACGAACTAGGTAGGATACCTATATAAAATAATTATGAAAATACACTGAAAAAAATAATTTGTTACTACACCACATTGAAGCGATTTCATTAAGAGCGTTTAGCCGTACGTCATTTCATACAAACTTTCAAGCCCTTATTTTTTAAAATGAATGAACTGATTTTAATGAAACTTCATACCTACGCATAAGAAGGATACAAAGGTCTAAAAGTTAGTAGAGAACATTTTCGAAAAATAGTGTTACAGCCAAATTAGACCGATTCTAAATTTTCTATAGAAACAGATTTCCAGATATCTTTTTTTAAATAAGACATTTCGAAAATGTTCTCTACTAACTTTTTACACCTTTGTATCCTACTTATGTGTGTGAAGTTTCATTAAAATCGGTTCATTAATTTCGAAAAACAAGGGCTTGAAAGTTTGTATGAAAGGCCGTACGGCGTAAACGCTCTTAAGACTTACTGACTTTATACAGTAAGATGAAATGTTTGTAAAACAGTAAAAGACAAAACAGTAACTTTTAATGATTTAACATACTATTCACTGAAAAAAACAAGAAAAAAAGGAAAAACTTGTACCTAAGTAAATTTCAGTGGATTGAACGATATCACCAAATGAATAGAACAGTTAATTTTGTGACCTTTTAGCTACTATCATGACAGTAACAAAGGTAATAACATCAAGCTGATCAGTAAAAAATACAAGATCAGTTCATCACAGTTTCATAAAAGCCAAAATACTGTTTTGAACGTTATTCAAAACAGTATTTTGGCTTTTATGAAACTGTTTAAAGCAGTTCAGATCAATTTTTTTTTTCATTTTTATTTACTGCTTATTTCTTTCAGTGTAATTTCAGTGTTCTTTCCCCATGGTAAAAATATTTGCTAGTCAACAATTGGTATTGGGTAAAGTTAGTCAGTTTGCGCCAAACGTACATTTACCTAATGTATTCGCCACTCGTATTTATGCGTTTGTAGCCAAAGAAAGACGTGCAATAAAACGATGCTTAACATAGCTTTCTTTACTTTAAAAAAAATAGCATATAGGATGCGGATGCACGTATGTAGGTCGATCGGTAGGTATTCTTCTACTCGAGTCTATAGTAAATAAATGTATTATGTCAAAAGAGTTGGGTCCAAAAGGCCACGCCAACCACGGCATTTTATATCAATCACAATAGCCTTATTCATGTCATATCGTGCCATATTTAGTACCGAGTTTTCACTTTTGTCTCATTCATATTAAATCCTTTACGGAATTTCCGGCATCGGAGAAGTTGGTTAAACTATTCATATTACTGAGCAGCGCTATTTCCTTCCGTGTCACATCACTAGGTACCGTATGTAATCGTTCGTTGAACCTGAATAGTTGTGTAAAGGTTCGCGACCCTTTAAGTGATCAAATTATAATTACCTACATCCGGAAGGTGTCGATTTTCCAAATATTGTTACATGGGGAATTCCCGTCCTCTTTCTCTCCGTTCCATAATCAAATATTTAACAAAGACAATAATTGTTTATTTAGCTACCTATAACATAAAGTCAAAGTCAAAGTCAAAGTCAAATCATTTATTTCAAATAGGCACATTAAAGGCACTTTTGAACGTCAAAAAAAAACTAAATAGAAATGATTCTAGTCGCCCATTCGAAAAGGTAGTTGGTACTACATAGTATGGCACTAGAGTAAATTTTGATATTCTATTTTTTTTCTTCATATTTTTAAAGTATTGTATTGAAGTTATTTAAGAAAGTAGATGAAAATAGACCTTTCCCCCCCTTATCTCCGAAACTAAAATTTTGAAAAATACAGAAAATAGTTCTATACCTAGGTACCTATAGATTACAGAAAAACCTATAGGTAAGAATTCTGTGGTCTTACAACAACATGGTATATCTCTCAAGTGTGCGTACAAACTTACATTTTCAGTTGGAATGTATGGGAAAACTTGTTTTTCAACTACAATATTAAGTTTGTTCTTGGTATAAATTTATTCCAACTAACCTCGGAACCCTTCTTTGTGAGTGGTCCGACTCGCCGATGACGGTACCGATCTAGGTAGGTACCGTCATCGAACATATAATCAACATCATCACAACATCCTTGCTCTTATCTCAATTTGTTTGGTGTCGACGAACATGTATTTTTCATCCGTACCTACTGCTATAAAAGTCATCTCGGCCAGTCAACGCCTTTATAGTCATATCGTCTTTGAGTCTGACACAGTCCATCCATCGTTTCATCGTTTGATTTTCCCTTCTTCTTCATCATAATCATCCCTTCATCTTCCCGACGCTCTTATGTAAGAATCATCAAATATATATTTTTAGACTTTATTATCTAATAGAAATTCAGTGAGTAAGTTTCTATTACGTAAAAGTTACGAGCGACAAAAAAAGTTAAGCTTAGTGACACTTATCGTCGCGAACATAGGTATTTTCTATCCATTAACTTCTGATGCCGCCGCTTTTCTGAGCTAGTTTATGTATTTAATTTTACTGAACAATGAACACTACTTTATTTATTTTTATTATCTTAAGAAAATTCTATTTTCCTGCGAGCGGATCAGTTGCGACTGCCACATAAGCTACCTGAAGCCAACATTGGAATATTGTAGCGAGTACAAAACTTGGCGGGCCTGAACTTTGCGCAGAAGGCTGCGCAGTAAGATTTTTTTAGGAACCAAATGGTGGCATGAGGCGAGTGCGAGTGAGAGAACATGCGCGAAAATTCTTAGTGCCTATGTTCAGGCCCGCCATGTTACGTCGGTCGTATTGTAACTGCCGCCGACTACATACTTACATAGGTACTTGTGTACCCTATTGTGTGTAGGCGACCATTAGTCGTTATGTGTGAATGCAACATTCAGAATTTTCCATTAAATAAACTTTTAGTATCAGTTTTGGTACGGCCCAAAATTAAATTAAGTTTACAAAGTAAATATACTCTTACTCCAAGTGTTATGTTGCCTGTTTGAATATAGGAGCAAAACAAATATTGTTTTGCTCACACTTAACAAAACTTAGGGTTTCGTAGTTTCCGCTGAAGTTCAACAATGTTGCCATAACAATAATTAAGCAAATGTAGGTATTTAATCATACATTTTGCGCTCCTAAAAATATTATTGAGCACTCTAGTATAATGATTGCGCCTCTTTTTGTGAACCTCAAATAAATCGTATTTTGGGGTCCTAAAATACTTATTACCTAAGTAACTGCGACCAACTTGGATGTAGCGCTCGTCGGCTGCTCCCGCGGCAGTGGTTGGTCACAGTTCTAACCTAACCTAACCCAACCCATTTGGTCGGGGTGCCCACTTAGAGTTACTGCGACCAATTCGGTTCGCGCGTAGTTGTTCACAGTTCCACCCTTTTTTTTTTTAACGTGGAGAAATGCTCATCGTCGTTGATAGTCCAATTCCGCGTAACTAACATTGTTAAATACCGCGTATGTACACTTCTGCTAATTTTACAGGAGGGTTAAAAAACTGATTTTCTAAAAGACTAATAGGCCGAATTTTGAACGAACTTGAATATAGGACCGTTTCGTTCTCCTTAATCCAATATACTATTTTTAAAGTGAATATTCCCAATAGTTTACTTACAAAATCACTTACGCTGTTTAGTTTCGAACGATTCTGGTTCATAGACAGTACTTACGCGAAATTGTAAATGAAATAAAATAATGCCAAAACCTCAATCAATCATGTATTTAATAATATTAAGTGTTTAAATGACTTTTAGTCATTAATAATGGGTATGAAGGTATGAAAGAATACAAGATATCTCGTTTTGTCCATGTTCATTTTAAGACCCACTCTTTCGGAGGTTCTACTGAGGTCATCGAGCAGGTCTTCCATAGTCTCAGCCATGACTACGATATCGTCGGCAAACCGAAGGTGAGTTATGTACTCGCCATTGATGTTAATGCCAGCCCCTTTCCAGTCCAGAACCTTGAAGACGTCCTCAGTGCAGCGGTGAACAGTTTCGGAGAGGTACTCGTAACGTCTCCCTGTCTCACACCTCGTTGCAGAAGTATAGGTTTCGAGGTCTGACCCTGGAGTCGGACTGACATAGTGGTTTGGTTAGACATAGTAGTTTTCGTACAGACACTTCAGCACCTTGATGTACCGATAGTCGATCTGGCACCGTTGAAGAGATTGCAGTACAGCCCATGTCTCGATCGATCAAGCAAGAAGCAGAGAGGCAGGTTATACTCTTCGGTCTTCGGTTTAACCTGTCGCAGCGTATGTATGTGGTCTACGGTGCTAAAGCCTTTACGGAATCCGGCTTGTTCGGGAGGCTGGAAGTCGTCTAACCTGCGCGCGAGACGGTTCGTGACTCTCGAAAACAGCTTGTAGACATGGCTCAGAAGTGAGATGGGCCTATAATTCTTAAGAAGGCCATTGTCGCCCTTCTTAAAGAAAAGTATCACCGCTCTTCTGTTGTTTTTGCGTTGCTTCAGAGCCATCCTAATCTCGTACAGGCTGACGTCCGGGATGTCTTCGGTATAGTGTCAGGTCAATCTAGCTCTTGGGTCGTTTGCCAGATTCGTAACGGGGTTACTTTTTGATGTTTATAACTGTCCATAGAACCTCTCGATCTCTCTCAACAGCTCAGGTTTGGCGGATACGATCCTGCCATCATCGGTCTTCAATTTCGTAAGCTGGCTCTGCCCAAAAGACAGATCTCTATCAACGACCTTTGACCCTTTATTTCCCTCTATCGCGTCCTTAATACGGTCTGCATTAAAGTGGCGAAGATCGCTTTTCAAGGACTTAGAAATCCGTCTATTGAGCTGCCGGTAATTGACCGCATCATCTGAAGACTGCAGGATCATCTCGCGCCTCTCCTTCATGAGCCGTAAAGTAGGATCAGAGAGCTTTTTTTTTGTATTCGTAAGACGGATCTTGAAGATCTTAGAATCGACCGTATGGACAGTTTCCACGAACCCATCGTTATAATCGTCTACGGAGCTCCCTAGGCATTCGAAACGATTCTGAAGTTCGAGCTGAAAGCTCATGGGGTTTTGGACCTGAATCGGTGCTGGGCGGAGCGTAGACTTCATCAGTCATCTTTCCAGCTTGATATTTTAGTTCAATGTGCCTCTTACCATGCGGTGAACACTTCCGGTTTTTACCGCATTGATCACAGAGACATCATTGAATACTTGCTTCTTCGTCGACATAATGAAGTCAATCTCATTTTTAGTAGCACCAGTTTCGAGATTGTGGTAATCGTTTCCTACAGTAGTCTACATCCCAATTTTATCTATATAATAAAGTATAAAATACGTGTGACATACTTTACTTTAAAAATAATCCAGTAATTACTTTAAAAAAACAATTTTTACCCGGAGCGTCACTTAGACACTGCACGCGGATACGCGGTTTTCGTGTCGTAACTTGTTCGTCGAAAGATCCGCGGTATTGTTATTTTTGAAATACTCGTCTTCCTTTTGGACGATTCAAAAAATTGTCATACGGGTCGACGCCAATCACAATCAGTTACCTACAGCCGCGAAATCTCATTTTTGATTTTTTTGTAGATTCGCGGTTTTGAATAATGTTAGTTACGCGGTATTGGACTATCAACGACGTCATGCATTCTGCACTACCACGGGGAGATAGTGCAGTTATGTGGGACTCTAACCCACTAAAACTCCACGGTGTCCTCCTCTGCCGCTTATGGCGGGAACACGGGCACGCGTTAGCACTCATCCGTGAACCCGCCGCGGCTGTCCGTCACCGCTAGCTAGCTTAGTTACTGTGACCAACTGTGAGAAAACACGAGAAAGTTAAAAGAGTGTCAATTATACAAAAAAAAAACCAAACTAAAAAACAAAACACAAAAACACAAAACTTTTTACTCTTCTAATGATTTAGAAGAGTAAAAAGTTTCTAGAGGACTAGTTAAATATTTCCCTTTAATTATTGGCAACCTTAACAAAACTGTATCATGATGCTATAGAAACTCACCAACAGTAGTAAAGAAGGTCAAATGAATCCTATGACAATAAGACGGTCGACAAAAGTCGGATGTCGAAGCAACTTTAACTCTGAGAGGAAGTCCTGCCAAACCAAGTGTACCAAGATAAAGTAACTTACAAAGAAAAAATATTTTAGAGATAAGTATTCAATTTTGAGCCTTCGATAATGTCTCAGAATGAAAATGAAATTGTATCTTTTCGAAGTTCAGTTGGCAGCAGCGTTATCTTTTATATATATAATACTTAAAGTATTCTATTATTTTAGAGATAGGTACCCTTTAGCACCTTACTGTGCCCATCTGAAATATTAATTTTTCGATGTTCTGTTACAAGATAAATGATATATGATTTATTTTCTTTAAGTAGGGTTTGTATGTACGTCTACAAACAATTATTTTCAATTGATTTTTATACTCTAAGGCTGCTAGAAAACATTGAAGAGAAAATGTGTGCATACTGAGGAGCATTAAACATACATACCTACATTATACTTAGATATTATACCAACTGACTTTCAAGCCACACTACAAACATAGAATTATAAATATTGATAACAAGTGACGCACGAAAGTGCAAACAAAATAAGACAAAACGGTTCGGAATAGTGATTGTAATGCAAAAAAAAGTGAATATCATTAATGGATAAAACATTTTGTACCTTTGTGCCGTTGTTTGTGCCAGGAAATATGCATTTGGGCATAAACTTATTATTCAGGCTAAGTGTGCTTAACCAGCAGATCGAGTATCTCGCGGCTAACGAGGGTATTGTTTGGGCAAACAACAGTAGCTACCTTCTAAGTCCCTGGTGCTTGTTATCCCCGTCAGACCTCGCCGTCTCCTATACTTCACAATTCTGTAAAGCGAATTTTTACTCTAACAAAAGATCCTGCACGTGCCGTCATGTGGCGGCCATTATTTGTCAAAATACTTGGAAATAATGAATAAAATTTCGAGTTTTTTCGTTGTTTGTGTAGTTGAGATACTTAGTTAAAGAAGGCGACTAAAACAACGCGATATAACCAACTACACATTATGTTAGTAGGTACCGTAGTACCTATTTTCATCGTTTGACCATAATTCGTTTCTGACAAAATGGGCATCGGGCAGAAGGTACTTACTATTACCTATTCTTCGGTATTGGTAACAATACCTGGCGATTACGACAGGTAATTAAAACTTTACAATAAAACAAAATGAGATATTATTTAACTGTATTATGTTCTTAATTATGATATTATTATAGGTACAGAATATTCAGAACATAAGGAAAATACCTATGTATATTTATTTATTTTTTATTTTGTTATTAAAACTTTATGCACAAGTAAAAACTGTACAAAGGCGGACTTAATGCCTTGGGTATTTTCTACCAGTCTACCTTAGGGTGATGCAGAAACAATACACAGTATTAGTATGTCAATCATGGGTGTCTATTTATGGGCAACATAATTTGTCTTTGTCAGGTCAGTCTGCTAACTTAAATAACCACTACGCCCTCATTATGCATGACTTTAATTAGTCGTTATAATTTAACCAATAAGTAAGTTACCCCAAATAATAAAAATTCTTATAATTATCCCGCTGATTCTGGGAGCAAATTGACCGTAATTTTGAACCGAGGCCACCAATGGGGCTTAGCGTATTGGGAATTTGTAATACCATCAAATTTTAATAAAACTTTATCAAGCCGTCGACGACAAAGTGTTTAACAATTAATATCATACTGCGAATTCTGTTAAAAACCAACAGCAAATGGTTTACAAAGAAAATCTTAATTATTTTTTTATTAGTATTTTATGATGAAAATTAAACCGGGATTGCGTAGTTCAATAACAGGTACTTGAAGTTATCTATTCCAATATAATCCACTTATCCGACTATCTCCCAAACAAGGCACATAACCAATAAAATGGCGTCGAATGTCACAAAATGTCGATAAGTTAATAGCTATAACCGTCTATTTGTTCTGTAAGCGACACCTATTGAAGCTAATGGCTTGAATAACAAACAGAGCACGAGCTATGTTCAGCCATGGATGATTTATTGTTTAAAGTAGACGCTACTGCAAATTGTTCTCTGGTAACTACGCTTGTCACGGATGAAATGCGGCTGCGGACGCTGCGGTCATGAAGTTCATTTGCAGTTTGTCCGTGGTTTTGGCAGACGAAATACTAAGAGCAGTTGTACCCAAAATAAGGTCGAGAATCGCAATCTTGGAGCTATGCGGGTTTTAAGTAAATCGCAGCACTCTCAATTAGGCGCATTTGCAAAGTCAGTGTAAAGTTTTTATTCGAGAAAAGGATTGTTAAAACTGAATCTTACTTAATACTTTCCAGAAAACACGAAACGTGGAATCACTGCATCAGACTATGTATTATGCAGGTAACGTTACGAAGGTGCTTTACCATAATATGTAAATTTCTCTTATAAAGTCCGCCGCGCCGGTCTAAAGTAGTGTGAGCCACATTAGCATGGTTCGCTGCTGTAAAATTCCGCAACTTCTGCTTACACGGCGGAGTTCCACCCAACTTTATAATGCGGAGACACTTTTCAGCTTCCGACGATTCTGGAACAATTTTATATGGAAAGTTCGACCGGTTTTAAATCGATACTGTTGATCAAACTTAGTAAACCGGAGCAAGTTAAGTAGGTACTTACTGCTTGTTAGACTTAGTATTTAACTGTTTAAAGGATCGACAACTTTCTTTTCCTAGAAGACAATCGCTTGAAACTTCAACACTACAACAACATAACATCACGCCTGTATTCCCCGAAGAATTAGGCAGAGGTGTACCTATTATAGTACCTATACCTACTTACATTCCAGTTATGTTTAAGTCCCGTAATAGGGGGCGAGCCTATTGCCATCAACCGGGCAGAAAAACTAGACTGGGGATTACTACTGAGAAATTCCTTAATTGACACTTTTTGTTACTATTTTATTACTAGCTGCGCCACGCGGTTTCACCCGCATAAGTTTCGATCCCGTGGAAATATTATAAACGACTTTATTCAAACTGCACACGTAAACAATAATTATAACTTTATTTTCTAATATTACACTATTTTTTTATAATAATTCTTATTACACTATTTTATAACAATTCTGAAGATGTTATTCGCACTGTGTTCAACGACCAACTGTCGATCATCTATTCCAATATTCGTGCGGCAAGTGTCGCCCCACCATTGCTCCGGAAGTTCGTAACGGGGCAATAATGGCGCGACACCAGTGCTGCCAACTAAACATGAATCAAATAATTTATTTAATTTTAAATAGCTAAACGTAGTTCATTTCGAGTATCTCTTAAAATACTATTAATTAAATATGTTTTTACAAATAAATTAACTAATAATTAAATCTTAAATCAAAATATGTATGTTTGTCCTTGGAGCGACAACATCCGGCCGTCCTGCACACGCATCCGCCCTCGGATAGCGTCCCAGTCTGGTGCAATTGCTGAGAACAAAGTAAAAACAATGAGTCACAATAATCCATAGAGTGAAGCTACGATTACTAATTACTCATTCGAACTGAGCGTCTACTCTACTATTCCATCAACGGCCAGCAGAGAAAGACCCCAATTCAAAAGATCTGTTTACATTACATATGTTGGTATTTACCTATAAGTATCTAACTGTTCCATCAGCGGTCAGTTATGTTTAGAGTTTGCAGTTTTCCCTAGGCGATGCCTTTGGCCAACCCTAGTTGCATATCGCTACAAACCCTAAACTTGTTTGTCACAGATTTATTTTACACGGATAAATACTGTAACTTAAAATAATCCAAATACCAAAATATGTTTGAAGCAAATGCACTAGACAAATGTTAAATAGTAGTAAATACTTTTAGAAGAATACATTGAATCATTATTTGGGGTTAATAAATACCTGACAACATCTTAGGCCATTTCCGAACCTTCAACATCTAGGTCTGCCAACTTGATCCAAGGTTTCATATTTTCAGCACACGTGGTCCCCTCATAGCACTTGCTTGTTCTTTCAGCGCCACGCATATCCTTTACTTTATAGCGGTCGTGACCTAATACTTCAATCACCTGGAAAGGTCCTTTGAAAAGTGGTAATAATTTAGTACTTTTCCCGTCATTGGATTGACTAGGAATTCTTACAACTACCAAATCGTCGACGTTGTAACTGCGAGCTTCTTTTCTTTTAGAATCGAAAGCCTGCTTTTGTTTGTCTGCACTGACCTGAATGCGACTGTTGACGTTATTCCTCAATAACGTGACATCAACTGAATGGTCTTCCTGTGCCACCATGTCAGCATCAGTTTGAAGTCGGTATCCAAAGAATACTTCACTGGGAATAGCTGAAGTGGTTTTATTAATGGTACTGTTAATACCTTGCTGGATACTAGTAATATGAGTGTCCCATTTGTCATAGCTAGTATTAGCACCCATACTTCTCAATGCGTCAAGGATGGTGCGATTAAAACGTTCCACCTGACCGTTTGAGCGTGGAATAGCAGTAGCTATAACATGTTGACGTATATTTTTGTCCTGACAGTACTTAACGAATAACCTAGACGTGAAAGAACTTCCAGCATCACATATAATACGCTTAGGATTACCAAAAACTTTAAATATTTTATCTAACTCGCTAATAACAACTTGGCTTTTAGTGTTACGAACAGGGGATATAAATACAAATTTTGTAAAAGAGTCAACAGTCACCAAGAGATAGGTATTTTTACGCGTGGTCTTTACAAATGGACCCAGGTGGTCTATGTGAAGCGTGTGAAAGGGCTTTGCATATTTAGGTATAGGAAACAGTTTGCCTTCCTTTTTTCCATGGATGTTTTTATAGTAAATACAGTTAATGCAATTTTTAATATATTTGGATACTACTTTCTTAATTTTGGGAAACCAATAACATGATTTTATTCTTTCAACCGTCTTATCCACGGCAAAATGGCCAAGGTCATCATGATTAGCTCTTATAATTTGCCAGATGCATTGTTTAGGGACAACCCATCGTCTACCGTAATCAGTCCGACGGTATACCTTATTACCTAACAACTCATACTCATTATACACTTTCTTATTTAGCTCGGCCTGACCTGATTCTAATATTTCTTTTATTGCACAAATACTTGGGTCTTGTAACTGAACTGACAATAACCAATCTGCTTCAGTAATGGCCAACACACTGTCATTGCATATGGGGGTGGAATTTGTATCAACTGGATTTCGGCTTAAAGCGTCAACATGTTGCATTTGAGCCCCTGGTTTGTGGATTATTTCAAACGTGAATTCTTGTGTAAGTAATACCCATCTACCGATTCTAGAATTAATTTCTTGCTTATTTATTGTATATTTAACAGCATTGCAATCTGTATAAATTTTAAAAGTAGATCCCAATAAATAGTGACGGAATTTTTGAAGCGCAACAATTATTGCTAAAAACTCTAACTCAAAAGAGTGGTACTTTTTCTCCTCATTAGAAGTCTGTCGACTATAAAAATGGATTGGCTTTTCACCTGTAGTAGTAACTTGGGTCAGTATGCAGCCAATACCATCACGACTGGCATCAGTGTATAAAATAGTAGGTAATTTGGGGTCATATATTTTTAATGAAGCATTATGTAACAACTCATCTTTTAATTTATTGACCGCTGAAACTTGATCGTATCCCCACTCCCATGTGATATCCTTTTTTAAGAGCTTTGTTAACGGTTTTGCTATAAGAGCACAATTCTTCACAAATTTTCTAAAATAATTAATTAAGCCTAAAAATTGTCTTACTTGATGCACATTGTTAGGTTCAGGGTAATTTTCTACTGCCTTTAATTTCTTTTTACCTGGACGTATACCATCTTCAGAAATATCGTACCCAAGGAAGTTAACAGAGCTCTGGAAAAAGTGACATTTCTCCAAATTTATAGTCAAACCGTTATTTTGCAATATCTTTAATACTTCGTCTAACTGCCTAATATTATCATCCACTGACCTTGTAGCTATCAATAGATCATCCATGTAACAAATAACTTTATCAAAACGAAGTTTACCCAAGACAGTGTTCATTAACCTTTGGAATACAGACGGTGCATTGCATAACCCGAATGGCATCCTCCTGAATTCAAAGTGACCATCAGGAGTAATAAATGCAGTTTTAGCAATAGAATTTTCATTGACATTAATTTGGTAATAGCCACTTTTTAAATCAATAGATGTGTAGCATTTACATCCTCTAAGTTTATCTATAAGGTCTTCTACAATGGGCATCGGATATTTCTCTTTGACAGTAATTTTATTTAGTGATCTATAATCTACGCACATACGTTTTTCGCCCGAAGGTTTATCGACCAATAGAATTGGACTGGCATAAGCAGAATTACTTTCGCGAATTATTCCATTTTTTAATAAGTCATCAATAATTTCCCTGGTCGCGGCCTTTTCAGATTCAGACATACGATAGGGTCTGTGGTAAACCGGTTTATTAGTTATTAGTTCAATGTCTAACTCAACACAAGAAGTCTGTCCTAACGATTTTAAATCTTTTGAAACAACCCGAGGATATCTAGAAAATATTTCATTTAACACAGATATGTGTTTAATAGAATCAGGGTTGAACATAGACGAATCTATTAAAGCGACGTGGTAGCTACTTATGGGGCAAAAAGAAAGGCTACTTCCTACACGTGCATACATAATTCTTTTATCTTCCGTAAAATTTCTACCAATTAAAATAGGACAGCCAGCTAATTCATCACAAATATATAGGACCACATTAAGCTCAGCATTATCAACCATAATGTCCACCTGTGCACCATGTGTGACCTCAGAGCAAGAATCTGTTTTAAATCCTGTTAATAAAACAGGTTTATTTAATTGGAAAATTGTAAGGTTTAACTCATGTGCCAAAGAAGATGTTATTAGAGAACAACTACTGCCCATATCAATAAAAGCTTGTTGTTTACATCCGTTAATTACAACTGCCTTATAAAATTTATCCTTAGGTGTAGGTTCAACTATTAATTTTACTTCGCTATCCTGTTCAGGTTTAATTTTAGGCTTGGACCTACATGCAAGCTCTAAATGACCAAATCTATTACACACATTACATTTGACATTATCTTTCTGACTGCAGCTGGTCTTTTTATGGCCAGGTTCACCACAGCGAAAACATGTTATATTTGTACCAGCATTGGAACCAGAACTATGCATTGGTACTCCATTGGAGTTGGAAGAACTGTCTGTCTTTTTATCAACATTGCTATATAATAAGCGAGTTGAATGTTTATGCTTCTGAACGGACTTTTGTTCCGGGTCAACATGAATTTTCCCGTGCAAAAATGAGGCCAACTCATCACAGTGTTTAAAATTGCCAGCGTCTGCTGCAGTGATTATATTTTTATCGCCAATTGATCCTACAATTACTGAAATTATATCTTGTTCAGAAAATGACAATCTCATCTTGTCAATTTTTCCTTTTTGTACAAAATAAAATTCGTATAATGACTGGCCATCCGAGGGTTTCGTTTGGACCAAGTCTTTTAGCAAACAATACATATTACGCTTTATTTGGAATGTATCTAATAGTGTATTTCGCCAATCCTTCCATTTCCAGGTAGTCCAGGAAGTTTTATTTTTTTGTAGTGAGTCATACCATGTTTTAGCAGTATTACGCAATTTTTGCAACGCTTGATATTGTAGGACACGGTCAGACCAACGAAAAGCACGGCCATTGGCTTCCACAACATTTATCCACATTTCGATATCATCCACTAATGGGTCAAAATCAGGAATCACTGAAGATAACATAACATTTTGGCTTACTGCGGGAGACGCACGCCTGGTGCGTCTCTTTTTCCTGCGTCTGTGTCCATCAGAGCTGCTGCTGCTGGATGAAGGCGATCCAGAGGTCGATGACGAGCTACTCGTACGACTTACTTTTGTCGCACTTCTTCTCCCTCGAGTGCGCTTGCGGCTTCTCGGCATCTGGGCGCGTTTCCGTACCACTTCTGATATAAACGACTTTATTCAAACTGCACACGTAAACAATAATTATAACTTTATTTTCTAATATTACACTATTTTTTTATAATAATTCTTATTACACTATTTTATAACAATTCTGAAGATGTTATTCGCACTGTGTTCAACGACCAACTGTCGATCATCTATTCCAATATTCGTGCGGCAAGTGTCGCCCCACCATTGCTCCGGAAGTTCGTAACGGGGCAATAATGGCGCGACACCAGTGCTGCCAACTAAACATGAATCAAATAATTTATTTAATTTTAAATAGCTAAACGTAGTTCATTTCGAGTATCTCTTAAAATACTATTAATTAAATATGTTTTTACAAATAAATTAACTAATAATTAAATCTTAAATCAAAATATGTATGTTTGTCCTTGGAGCGACAACAATATCGGGATAAAAAGTAGCCTATATGTTAATCCAGGGTGTCAGCTACATCCATACAAAATTTTATCAAAATTAGTCCAGCCGTTTGAGCGTGAAGAAGTAACAAACATATAAACACACACACACCCCCCACACACTCATAAACTTTCGCCTTCATAATATACTAATATTATGAAGGCGAAAGTGATGTGATAACAGCCAGTAAAAACTATAATATGCGTAAATCGTAATGTCCAAAACGCAAAAACCCTTTTTCATGAGGAGAAGCAATGAGATTTGGTCACTACCATTTTGCTAGCTGCATGTTGACGATTTTAAACCATTAAAAATACATGACGCCTGTAATTCCCATAGGTTAGGTTAGGCTAGTAGGTACCTCAAGTGCACCCAAATTTTGCCACTTATGTTTAACCATTAATTTTATAGGGTAATGTGTGGTTGCGGTATCCGATGTGTTCAACCGTAATTATATTAATGTGTGTACTGGGTAAGCTATAATACTTGTTTGATTTAATCGAAAACATTTTCGAGATAATGCTAGGTAGAATGGAAGGAAGCCTGAACTTGACCGAAATCTTAAATCCAAGAATCTACGTATAAGAAATAAGTAGGGTCGTCTGAAAAATTGGATAAGCGGTATCCGATGCGTTAAAGAAGGCCTGAATAGACTTACTCATCTGTAACATCTGTAAAACCATTCTAATTCAATAGTATATTTCATTACAAGTGCGGAAAGGCTGTCATTGCAAAGAGTTCCGACAAATGTCTACCCGAGCCGAGGCGCAGCCGAAGGCGAGGGTTGACAGTCGGAACAAGTTGCAATGACGGTTCCGCAGGTGTACTGAACGACTATTTTTAATACAGTTGCGAAAAAATGAAGCAATTTAATAAAATAATAAAAACACAATAAACTCAACTAACTAATCATTTTTTCTGGAAAATGGCGCCAACCGTAGAATATATAAGCAGAGTTTTTTTTTCTTCACCCATTTTGGTAGGCAAAGGGAACTCTATACAGCTTAGTCTTCAGTATATTTTTTTAATTGATATGAAATGAAAATAAAATTTAATGAGATGAAATGAAACCTAACCTAACTCATTCAATTAAATCTGATATTGATATAAATTATTAGCTTATTTTTAGAAATATACGTATTTGTATGAATCACAAAAACTCTTTAGTAAAAACTTCATGGTTGGTTTTTCTTTTTAATAGACATTATTTTGACAGTTGGGAAAGAGACGCACGAGTTCGGGAAAGGTAAAAAAAAAGCACTAGTATGTAATAGCCCACATCCGGAACGCTATACGTCCCTGCAATACACCACTTTTTGAGCAACTATATTAAAATAGTATATTTCATTACAAGTGCGGAAAGGCTGTCATTGCAAAGAGTTCCGACAAATGTCTACCCGAGCCGAGGCGCAGCCGAAGGCGAGGGTTGACAGTCGGAACAAGTTGCAATGACGGTTCCGCAGGTGTACTGAACGACTATTTTTAATACAGTTGCGAAAAAATGAAGCATTTTTAATAAAATAATAAAAACACAATATTGCTTTTTTCTCTTCTCTCCACGCAAAAAATTAGTCGTATGTGGTTATGTAACGACTTTTTGACTTTTCCGGTAAAATGTTCTCCGAAGCATTTTGTGTACCTAATTATACTGAGTTCCGGTGTTGTTAATTAAAAAAAATAGGGTCGAAATTACTCATTTTGTGCAACAAACAACTAAACTCGCAAAGAAAATTTCTGGAAAATGGCGCCAACCGTAGAATATAAGCAGAGTTTTTTTTTCTTCACCCATTTTGGTAGGCAAAAGGAACTATCCATACAGCTTAGTCTTCAGTATAGTTTTTTTTTTATATGAAATGAAAATGAAATTTAATGAGATGAAATGAAATGAAACCTAACCTAACTCATTCAATTAAATCATTAAATCTAATATTGAAATAAATTAGTAGCTTCTTTTTAGAAATATACGTATTTGTATGAATCACAAAAACTCTTTAGTAAAAACTTCATGGTTGGTTTTTCTTTTTAATAGACATTATTTTGACAGTTGGGAAAGAGACACGCACGAGTTCGGGGAAGGTAAAAAAAAGCACTAGTATGTAATAGCCCACTTCCCGAACGCTATACGTCCCTGCAATACACCACTTTTTGAGCAACTGTATTAAAAAGAACATTTCGGCGGGAGATCAATCCACTTGATTTTCTCTTCCTGTGCATTTTGTCACGATCTCTTAACAAGCTTCATGACGTAAGGAAATGATAAATCTCTTTCAATACTTCGAAAATAAAATTGGTATACAGAAAAACCAGAAGATTCCGGGTATTTATAAATTATTATATTTTCGAAGTTTCTTTTCCAAAATTTCTTTAACAAGTTTTCTTCGGAATTGGATCGACAATTTAGTAACGTAGGTATCGATAATTGTTATTAACGATCGTGACAATAGTCATCGTAAATCAGATTGAGACAAAGACAACGAAGTAGTTACACAACTTACGTAGACGTTAATGTGTTGAACTCAAAGTAAAATCATTAAACGAAGTTAATTGTTTTACCTCAAGAAAGAAAAAAAAAAATGCGTTTATTGGCATTACTGCAAAATAAATACACATTAAAACTACAAAAACCGAAAACAAAGATTATCACGAGCGTGTGTGTCATCATCATCATTTCAGCCGAAAGACGTCCACTGCTGGACATAGGCCTCCCCCAAGCACTTCCACTTCGACCGGTTCTGTGCTTCTCGCATCCAACGGGTTCCTGCGGCCTTCACAAGGTCGTCGGCGCGGTAGCGTGTGTGTACCTACTCATAATTTATTGCGATAGTCATTTATTTAGTTATTGTTTTTTCAAGAAAAAGCTCCTTTATATCTTGTGTGCCACGTGTTAGAGAAAAGTTTATGTCCGCAATTGGAAAAGTGGGTAGAAATATTAATTTTTATTTAGATCATCTTTCTTGAATGGCTTTTTATAAAATAGCAATATCAATTTCATTAAGATATTTTAACACAAACAAATCAAAACACCGAAAACAATTCCATTTGAATAACTCATAGTTTATATAATTCATTATAAAATCAACCATTTGCATTGGGGTTTCTGCCGCTGAACATCGCTTTACTGAAAATATGTACTCGTTTTTTACGCATTACTCATACCACAAATCTGTTAACGGCCTGAAATACTGAATAAATAGTTTGTTTGAAAGTGTTTTGTGATGACTGACAGATTCGTGCCAAGAGTGTGATCTCAAAGTGTTTTTACATTCCGTATGAAAAAATGATAAGCGAAGAAACAACGCGAGTTGTGTTAGTGCCACTTGGAGGACTGTGCTGATTATATTTTTTTTTTAATGGCCTATCTACTATTATTAGATGTGTATATGGTCCACATACCGACTTAATGGATAGTCCTTTTTTCTTTATCGCTTTCAAAGTTGATTCAGATTGATTTCGATCATTCAAAACGTAGCTAAAATGAATATGCTATTCAATAGCTTTTCAGTGAAAGAAATAAGCAGTAAATAAAAATTAAAAAACATTGATCTAGTTCCATATGAGCCTTACGTTCAAAACAGTATTTTGTACTGATCCGAAAACAGTTAAAGCTTGAGGCAAAATGTTACCGTCATGACAGTAAAAACGTTTTAACTTTAACGTGTTTTTCAGTAAATGGTATATTCAGTCATTAAACGTTACTATTTTGTCTTTTATTATTTTACAAACATTTCTTCTTACTGAAATCGCTTTAATGTGGTGTAGTAAGAAATTATTTTTTTCAGTGTTACAATACTTTTGTGACTAAGTGAATTCTTTCACAATTGCCGCATGTTTTGGGGTTTACCTAGTACCCCTAATTATAAACCGAACACGGACTATTTAGGCCTGTTACTAGAATGACACTGGTCAAAAAAGAATCACGATTTAAAACAGACAGAAATCATACTTTCTGAAATCAGTTTTAAATCAAAATGCATGCTTGAGCATTATAAAATACAGGCATTAAATTATAAATGTAATTATCTAGTTTATTTATAATTAACTAAAAATAACAAAATTAAATTCTAACTTAACTAAAACTATACAGAAACTAAAAAATAGCGTCGAAAAATTCATCCGCATCGCTGTCGACTGGTAATGTACCCAAGAGACTGGCGGCATTACCACGTTGTATGGCGATGCTTAGCCTCTGGCCAAGATAAAAGCCAGCCCTTGGGTCACGGGAAGTGTCAACCAGCCGTTTCGAAATTTCTTTAAAAAGACCATGAGCACTCGGACCCCACGGCCCGAGAGTTTTAACCCCAAACGGCTCGAAAATATAGTTTCCGATGAGGTTATTATATTTTCGCCGCTTGAGGTTTTCCGCAGCCGCAGCAGCAGCGCCAGCACAGCATGCCGAGCCAGGAAGATGGGATGGCGCAAGAGTATCGACACACGTAGCGTCCCACACTAAAGGCCTACCCACCTTCCATGGAAATAAAGACATACCGTCCGGTCTCTTGCCATCGTCGCGTGCCAAGCCATTGGGTTCTAATACAGCTGGAACGCCGACGGTGACAAGAGCTCGTCGGATGATGTCATTAATGTTCGCGTGCCGCGCTAAGCGACCCGCACTTCGGCTGCAAGACAGGCCGTGGTGTCCGAGGCTGTTGACATCTTCGCCACAGTGACAGCGATGGGGAGAACAGCAAGGAGTGCCTAGACGTAGGGAAGCAGCGAGACGAAAAGTAGTGTCGTCGAACAAAGTGCCTATGTTCGACGAAGGTAGTGCATGAAGCCAAAGACCCGACTCCCACCTACCCACAGCCAGCAGGCGCGCACGTTCCGCAGTAGTAGCAGACGAGTCAAGTAAATTGTTCTGTACTACTCTGCAGAGCGGCTCATCCCACCGTCTCTGGGAAGATGGATTGTCGGGTGGATCTGTATTCGGGCAAGCGAGACTCCAGGTATCCATAGCCTCGGTGAAACACGGCACATCATAATTAATCAGTGTGGAAGCTAGGATTTTCCTGATTAATTTATCAGTGCCGTGGACCGAAGATATAAAAGCCGGTAAACTAATACTAGAAATTTTGCGGACGCCGAGGCCCCCCATACGAATGGGAAGAGTAGCTTGTGCCCAAGCTCGGTCGTCCATGGCCACATTTAAAATGGAAGTTAATGTATGCCTGATAATTTGGTCCATTTTGTCTAAAAGGTGAGTGAATTATCTAGTTATATTATTTAATTCCTACTGCGTGTGTTGATAGGCAAAAGTTGAAATGTATTATCTAAGTTCATAAACTAAATAGTTAAAATTAATTACAAACCATAAATGAGCTGTTACGTTTATTATCTCAGAAAATATGAATGTTTCTCTGTTTCCTCTTGGTATCTAAGACAAGTTTAGTAGCATCACTTTTCATTGAGAGCTACCATTGTCCAATCTTCCAGAAAGTTTTTGCCAGTGGTGAGACATTTCGTAATATTGGGGGCTTAGTTACTTGCTAATTAAATTTTCTGTTCAAAAAGTGTTCTTAATTAAACGTGCGTCGATACTTACTTTGCCGATAATAATCTCTTATTAAATTATAAGTAAGCCTTCGTCTTTTCTGTTCTGAACATTTTAGCAAGTTTGCAAGGTTGGTAGGTTATTAAATATCGTCTGCTCTTGGGCTCTTTAACAACAGCCCAAATTGATAAATAAGAAGATAGATAATTAATTCAAGTATATGCAAGATTAAGTTCCTACTTTTATGCGCTATAGCTGACGTTAACGTTTTATTTTACAGCCGCATGACTTATTATGTAGATTATTGACTAAGGGGATAAAGCATTGTCTTTTGTCACGGGCGCTATTTTGAATCCCAAACGTTACGCAGGATTGTAGGGCTCCCGAACGCAGTGAGGGAGCTCAGCAAGGCAGAGACTAGAATCTCAAGAATTTAGTCTTGGCTCCTGCTGATCCTGAGTGCATTGAGCGATTCAGGCTTGCCCAAGACGAACATACCTTTATCCCCGAGGAGAATACTCTAACGTTCGGAACTACTGCGAGGTAATAAAAACCAATTCGATTTTCGAATTAGTAGCATATTAAACTGTTAAATAAATGGGAATACCTAGTTTTGTGCAGTTTCATACGCTGTTCTATTTAAACAGCAATTTCTCAAAAACACAATACCATTATATTCGTAAATAAGACGCCTAAATCCAAAATTATACAGAAAACCATTTGTTATATTGTTGTTACAATTTTTGTTTTGTCTATTTAATTTATAATTATATATGTATGGAATGGATTAGTAATATTCTTCAAAATACTCGGATTGTGATTGAAAGCGTGTAACGCAACTAGGCTACAGGATTTTAAGCCATTTTGACGAAATCCTAATATTTTTCCCGTGGTATATTGAATGAAGTAAGAAGATTAGTA
The DNA here is from genome assembly GCA_963082905.1 of Oligia fasciuncula. Lineage (NCBI taxonomy): Eukaryota > Metazoa > Arthropoda > Insecta > Lepidoptera > Noctuidae > Oligia > Oligia fasciuncula. The sequence goes on along the minus strand of OY720393.1, from coordinate 10,033,097 downwards.
ATACAATTTATACAATACCAATATTAATTTATCAGTATTTAATTAATACTGGTCTGTATTTTATTGCCAAAGAGACTTTATTAAGCTTTAAATCGCTATAGAGATAGCGCTCCTTATTACTGAAGTAGGTATCGACTACGATCGTTTAAAAATAGTCATGTTTCAATTTTATTGTTTCAAAAGACGTTTAAAGGTAATTGCCTCAGGTATCTAGAAGTGAATTAAAAGAATTTTGGAAGTGACACAAGAACTTTTTACGGCGAAGTACAGTCACGAGTACTAATATGTCACTCGGCAATTTTCAATTGCGCTTTTTTCGTGAAATAACGAATGCAACGTTGAAATACGACACTTTACATAAACGTTAGGGTTCGAAAATACTATGTTCGTAATAACAAAAAAAATCATTCAAAAATAAAGAAGAAAATTGTCTTTGAATAATGCCAAGTGTATACATACTTATGCTCGTGACTGTACTTACCTTACTTTTAAATTAAACGTCAGGTTAAGTACACCATAAAAAACGTATTTTAACGTTACAAAAATTTGCCTTATAAAACACTGGTAAAATATTCGCACGCATTCATTTTTTTATACATTTTTTTAGTTGGCTTTTTCGACTTTTTGAATCGCGCGACAGATTATTTTACTTACATTTCCCTAACATTTTATTAATTGGTTAGGTATTTATTTCTTAGTAAGCTTACTTGTACCTATTTAGTATCTACTACTATTTAGAAACCTAGCTCTACATAAGTAGTTCGTTTATGAGCTTACTTTTACCCAATTTATTATCATGTTCTTTTGTTTAATATACTGAAGTACCTAGCAGTTCCATAATAACTTAGGTACTTTGGTATAGCAGTCTATTAGATTGGCTTACAAATAAATTACTTCAGATAGGTATTGTTGTTATCATGAAAAATTTAGTTAGACCGGTAACTTTATTCCTGAAAGTTGAAACAAATCCTTCTTAGTGTTCTATCAAGGAACACCTACACGAAAATTACTAACCTGCAAATAGATAGTAGGTACTAAAGTATCCTTCTCACATGAAAATGACGTACGTCGAGTACGAGTAAAATGACGTAGCAAGCAGTAAAGCGGCATCTTGAATGTGTGCCCGGAGGTTCATGTCACTGTATGAGAGTTTATTGTACCTGCAGCAGCGAACATTATCTTGTTGCATAATATTAAGAGACATATAGGTAAATTTCTTAAAGGATTTTATGCTCGCTGGAGATTCTCACAATTTTCGCTCGATCGTTGACTGCCACGTAGCTACCTACGTTTAAAGTGCATTTTAGCGGCATGACTGAGTTTGTATGCGTCCTTTGCAGATTTATAGAATTCTGGAATTAGAATTCTGGTGGAGTATAAAATTCTATAAACTTTTATCCCGTTTATCAATTTAAAGAAAACCTATATAAACGCGTCGAATTCTCTCCTCTTCGGTTCTTGGCAGTTTGTTATAAAATCTCTCGACATTTTTAACATACCTACTACTTTATCTGGTACAATAAAAAAGTTGGCATTGGTATTTTGCTTTCCACAATAACATTAATGTAGTCACATCTACAAACAGTTGCACAAATCTTGAACCAGGCCATAACAAAGAACACTTAGGCACCCTTTGTTCAATAATGCATTAGGGGTCCATCGCCAGATTGATATGTATTTGAGTTTCTGCGGTAAGGGACCGAGAATTATGTAAATCACATTCAAATGTATTACGATACCTCTCATGACCTCTTATGGGAGGGATAACTTGGGACGTAAGCGATTATTAACCAAATAAGGTAAAGGGATTGGCGGTAACAACAGTTTCTGCGTAAGGTACCTATCTGATCCGCCATAATGGCTAAGTAACTCGATTTTGCCAAATTAAGTGTCCAATGAACTTCACTAACAAGGTCTTCGCAAAATTATTAATTGGTGCTTTTATTAATCGATGTTGGCTGGTTAGTAATATTTAACGGTATCAATAAATAAACTGTATTGTTTCGCTGTTTCCTGAACAAATAAATGTTCAATTGGCGCCAACATCAGGCACGTAGGTATTGTGAAGTGTAGGTAGCGTGTGCGTGAATAAAATGTTAAAGTACCAATTCGCAATAAAATACACCGACAATTTGTTATAATATTGTATTCTACAGTCTGTGGCGCTAGATATTATCATAAAACTTCAACAAACCTCCGATTCAATATTTCGTACATTGGAGTTATTTCGCCTTTGTTAAAGTTGGACGTCATTTGTTCCAGGTTATGACGACAAAGTACGTAACGAGGTAGTTGGAGTAGTTCGCGGTGAGGGTACAGCCTGCAGTGCCGATGACCAGCCGGTGCGGGCCGCGAGCGCACCGCGAGCATGTCGAACGCGACCGACGCGTACTGCGTGCCTGGCGCTACCAACTTCAACAAGGCGTACAGCCGCCTGCATGGCTACATTGCGCTGGTGATATGCATTGTCGGCTCGGCCACCAACTCCATCAACATCGCGGTGCTCAGCCGCCGCGAGATGACCAGCTCCACCAACTCCATCCTTACCGGGCTCGCCGTCGCAGACCTGCTCGTCATGCTGGAATACATTCCCTACGCGCTGCATATGAACATCAAAATAGGACCTCAAGTTAACAAGAACACTTACGCTTGGGCGGTTTTTGTTTACTTTCATTCAATATTCAGTCAAACGTTTCACACTATTTCTATCTGGTTGGCGGTGACTCTGGCTGTGTGGAGATACGTCGCGATCGCGTTTCCCCAGCGGAATAGCACCTGGTGTAATAAGAAAAATACAACTCTCGCTATCGTAAGCGCTTATGTGATATGCCCTTTCTTGTGTCTTCCGATTTATTTCGCGATGAATATAGTGCCCAGTGAAGTGACAGCTCAAAACAATTCACAATTCGCAGAGGATCTTTCCCTGCCGGACAATCGGACCGTTTATGTTTTAGAAATGTCAAAAAACGTACAATTAGTTACAGCAATAATGTGGATTTATAGTGTAATATTAAAACTCGTGCCGAGTATAGCGCTGTCGATATTAAGTACTTGTTTAATATCGAAGTTAACAACAACGGAGCGAAAGAGGCAGAAACTTCTAAAGCGTTCAACAATCGGCCCAAATGAGGTAAGTTGGAATGAGAATTATATTGGAAGTGTTCGGTTTTAGTAGGCACTGTTCACTAGGTACTTTCATCACGTCGTAACAAAACAATGTTTTCAAAACAAACAAGCTTAGCTATTCTCCTTACGAAAGTGAACTGGATAATAGGTACCATTGTGTATCAACCGCTATTGCTATATGAATTGTTATGGTTGTATAATGTGTGTATTTATAAACCATCTGCAATAACATTTAACGTACTGAAATTGGAATTATTACTTGAGTACGTGTCAATTAAACTTAATCAAAATGTTGACTACAAAACCACAATCTTTGAAAATAGGAATGTGACGAGTAAAGGTAATTCGAGTTAGAAGGAAAAGCTCTTCAGCAGTCCTCCACAATTATTAACGGCGACACTAGATGCTGCTTTACTTTTATTCTCACTCGGAGACTCGTTTTGGAGATATGAAGTGTTACTCGGTCGCAGCCACTTGGGGGTACTTCAGAAGTTATCATCCGTAGAGTAAATAAGTCGTTATTTTATATAGAAAACAACAACCGAAAGTACAGACAGAAATATAGGTCAATTTTGGGAACATTTTGCTTGAATATTGTGTTTTAGAATATAATGAGGTACTGGAGTAATATCTTATTTATCTTCATTGTTCTTGTTTCAAAAACACAATTATATTTCATTCAGAGCTTTCAAATGAAGAATGAAGCGATAACGTACAAAAATAATCATTGTTCATGCCAAGCCTTTATTTAAAACTTTATTCAAGCCATCAATTCATCATCATCATTTCAGCCGAAAGATGTCCACTGCTGGACATAGACCCCCAAGCACCTCCACTTCAATCGGTCCAATCATTGTTAGCTTGAGACAAATCCCATCGACACAAGAGTTGCGTAAACAGTATCATTAATTTTTACCCGTGAAACTACCTCGACCAAAACCATACTAGATCATGTCTCATCCAACCTACAGGAAAACAACTTTCACATTGTCATGATTGAATCTGCGATGTCCGACCATAAGCAAATATTTTTAGAAATCAAACAATATGTTCCTCCTCCCCCTATGAAAGTGGAATACACGGCATTGGATTACCCAAAACTGTACAAGTGTTGTGAGTACATTTTAAATAATGCAAACGATGAAGAACCCATATATGAGAAATTGGCTAACAAATTACAGTCTTGTTTATCTAAGAGCAAAATAACGAAACTAAACGTTTTGAACCTTCCACGACATGATTGGATAAAAAAAAAAATTATACATGATATTAACAATCGGAACATATTATGGCAAAAATGTAAATCAAGCACATCGGTCGCGGCATTAAAAACGGAATTTAAGAAAACAAAAGCGAGAGTAGCGTACAACATACAAAAGACGAAAAATACATATTACTATAAAAGTTTTAAGGACAATATAACAAAACCTCGGAAAATGTGGCAACTAATCAACGATCTATCCAAAAATAAAATAAGAGAAAGGAGTGGACCAGAAAAACTCGAGACTGAGAATGGTACTATTATAGATCAAAAGGAAATATGTGAAAGGTTCAACACTTACTTTTCAACCATTGGGTCATCGCTAGCAAATCTCATCACTAATAAGACAAACGGAAACCTAGCTCAAGAACCTACAACAAGTGACTCAATGGAACTTAAGTGTTTAATACCAGCAACCACGGATGAAATTATTAAAATTATTGAGGATTTAGATCCAAATACTGGTTCTGGCATTGATGGCATAACTGCAAAATCTATACATATAATATATTACATATAATAAAATTGTAGAAAAGTGGTGTCTGTACAATGGAAATATATATAAAAAAAGTAGCAGGGGTTGTTATTATATCGATGCCGAACCCGAAACTGTAATTAATTTTTTTTTGTCAGTTTGTCTGTTTGTTTGTGCACGCTAATATCAGAAACGGCCTATTAGATTTAGATGCGGTTTTCACTAATATATTGTAGTAAGCTTCACTTAACATTTAGTGTTTATTTCATGTCAATCGGTTCATAAATAAAAAAGTTATGTCAATTTAAAGAATCACGGCGGTATTATTCTATCAGAGTACGTACACGCCTCGCGCCTGCGCGTCCGATCTTCGGAACTACTGGACGGATTTGAATGTTTTTTTTTTGTTGTATAGGTATTATGTCTGGGCAATATATAGGCTATAATTTATCTTTGAAACTTGAACACCTGATGCAGAACCGAAACAGATCAGCTTAACTATAAGAGATACAAAAATGGTACCATAGCAAAAATTGTTCCACGTGATGAGCATTTTCTGCTGAGAGAATAAATTTGAAGATCTGGAACACCTGATGGGGAACTCCAAGAGCCCAGCTACACCATAACACATATAGGAATGATGTCTTAGTAAAAGTTATTCGGTCTGATGGGCATTTCCTGTTGACTTATATGAATCGAAAATCAGAAACATATGATGTGGAAATCAAAGCTATCACTAATTTCACAATTTTCAGGACTGATTTTCGATGACGATGGTATATCATTTAAAAATTTGACTCTACTGGCCAAAACTCCCATTTATTTTTTTAATGCTCATGCATTCTGCACTACCACGGGGAGATAGTGCAGTTATGTGGGACTCTAACCCACTAAAACTCCACGGTGTCCTCCTCTGCCGCTTACGGCGGGAACATGGGCACGCGTTAGCACTCATCCGTGAACCCGCCGCGGCTGTCCGTCACCGGACCCTCCTCTGGGGAGTACTCCCCATCACCGGCGCACCAGAACACATAGCACGCCGTGACCACCCTAGGGACCAAACCAGCACATGGGCGCCAGACGACCCCGTGTCTGGGCACCCTTGGTAGGGGAGCAGTCACTTAGATTTTAATTAATCAGGTATTCTTCACAATAAAACTATAACCATGCCTAGAAAGAGGTCAAATCTTTCCCAATGTTCCAAAGGAGCTAAAAGATTGAGGATCATAAGATCCCAAGAATCTACCGAAGACCGTCAGGAGAGACTTGATGCTGTTCGAGAACATCAGGCTGCAACTCGCTCCGTGGAAACCTCTTCGGATCGCGAAGCACGCCTGCGTTCTCAGCGTATTTACGCATCTACATCCAGATCTCTAGAGACCACAGTGAAGAATATGATGCGCGACTGAGCGCTGATCGTGAACGTCATGCATTGTCTCGCGAGTCGCAGACGTTCACGGATAGAGAATTGCGCTTGAGTTCCAAGCGTATCTACGCATCGACTTTTAGGTCTCCAGAGACAAGTGGGGAATGTGATGCGCGACTGACCGCTGATCGTGAACGTCACGCATTATCTCGCGAGTCGGAGACGTTCACGGATAGAGAATTGCGCTTAAGTTCTCAGCGTATCTACGCATCTGCTTCTAGGTCTCTAGAGACAAGTGCGGAACGTGATGCGCGACTGTCCGCTGATCGTGAGCGACATGCATTGTCTCGCGAATCGGAAACGTTTACCGATACAGAATCACGCTTGAGTTCTCAGCGTATTCGCACATCTACTAACAGGTCTTTTGAAATGAGTGATGAACGTGAGGTTATCATACATTGTCCCGAACACACACACAACAAAATATTCATAATCAGTTAGAAAGTGAGAAAGAAAGAATTGCTGGAGTACGGCATGAAGAGACAGATTAAGAAGAGCGCAACTAACGTTTGAATTCTGATCGACTTCGACATTCTCTGAACAGAATGTCGATATCATCTGAAGAATCGGATGTGTCTCAAGATATAGCCGTAGGGCATGGCGACCTTCCTTGGGTTGATAAGGAACGGAGTGCATTTACGTATACTCCTATGATTGACTACGCCACATATTCCGCCATCGGAGGTATGGTTCAAAATTGTACTTTTTGTGAAGCTGTTAAATGGCAAAAAGAAACAAACGGTATGTGTTGCTCAGGTGGGAAAGTACATATTGAAATATCACAAAATCCTCCAGAAATATTAAGATCACTGCTAATCAGTGACCATCCACAGTCAAAACATTTCTTGGACAACATACGTTCGTACAATCATCATCATCATCATCATCATCAGCCTATAGCAGTCCACTGCTGGAAATAGGCCTCCCCTAATGAGCGCCATATAGCGCCCTGTCTTCAGCTTGACGCATCCAGCATCTGCCTGCAGTCTTTCGTTCGTACAATAATACCTTTCAAATGACATCTTTTGTTGCGAAACAGATTTCAGAAGGCCCATTTATGTCAACATTCAAAGTGCAAGGCCAGGTTTACCACCTTATTGGTTCATTATTGCCTGAAAATTACGTCTCGAATCGTCTCGCGCATCCCGTTGTTTTCCAGTCCCCGGGCACTTAGAATTCGACATCAGACGATTCAGATCTTCGATTTTGACGAGCCCGTTGTCGCTGGCATAAGCAACAGGATCCGCGTACGAAGTCGCGGGCAGAAGCTAGTCTTTAATATGTGTTAAAAATCTAATTGCTAATGAACTTACAGCATGTTTAAACCTTTGTTTGGATCGAGGTATTTTTCCCGATGACCATAAAATTGCTAAAGTTATCCCTATTTACAAATCTGGAAGTAAGTCTGATCCTTGTAACTACCGTCCCATATCTGTCCTTCCTGTTATCTCAAAAATTTTCGAGAAAATCCTTTATCGCCGTCTGGAAAGTTTCCTTAAATCAAAAAACTTTTTATATCAAAAACAATACGGTTTTCGACCTCACTCGAACACTCTCTCGGCAACTATTGATCTCGTCACTAAAATCAAAAACAAAATCGATCACAAGCAAACAGCTGTAGGAGTTTTCATCGACCTCAAAAAGGCTTTTGATACTATTAGTCCCCATCTGTTATTACAAAAACTATCTCACGTCGGTATCACAGGCAAAGCACTCCAGATTTTTGAGTCATACCTGCAAAATCGAAGACAAATTGTTAAAATAGGTCAACATCAAAGTAGTACACATTCTGTCACTTTCGGTGTACCTCAAGGATCAATTCTGGGGCCACTGTTGTTCCTTATTTATATTAATAACATATCCCAGATTGGCCTCAAGGGAGATATCTCGCTTTACGCAGATGACACAAGTCTTTTCTACTTTGGTCATTCAATCGAAGCTATGACACCATACATCCAAAACGATTTGAATTTACTTAATGAATGGTTCCAATCTAACCTCCTCACTATTAATACCACAAAAACAAATTATGTTGTTATCGCCCCCAAAAATAAAAAAATTACCGATAATATACAACTCAAAATAAATGATCAATTGATTCAAAGAAAAACAAAAGAGAAATATTTAGGTTTAATTTTAGATAACTACCTGAGTTGGAAGCCTCATATAGAGAAAATCAGATGTAAACTCTTGTCACTTACAGGAGCTCTTCACAATATAAACATTTGCCTTCCTCGGAAAATTCGATACATAATTTATAATTCTTTAGTTAAACCACATATAGACTACCTAATAGAAATCTGGGGGACCGCAGCTAAATCGAATTTAGAAATATTACAAACAGCACAAAATAAATTAATCAAAATATTATTTAATTACCATTTTAGAACGTCAACTCAGAAAATATACAAGGAAACAAAAATAATGAACATTTCCCAAACATATAAGTACTATACATGTGTACTAATACGCAAAATATTACATAAAGATATCCATACAACAATAAATTTCACAAAAAAACATCAAGTACAAAAAATTAAACTACGAAACTCCAATTACTTAGTAACACGTCCTCCCAGGACAGTTAATTACGGGAAACGAAATATTGAATTTGAAGGTGTTAACATGTACAATAAAATACCCATGGAAATAAAAGAAGCGAAAAGCATGTCTTGTTTTAAAAAGCAACCAATAGCAATAAAAACATTCAGTCATTCATTCATTCAGTCTAATTTAAACATTCAAAAAATACTAGCGTTATTGTTAACGCTAACGGGTTCATACAAACAAACAAATTAAAAATAGTTTTTGTCAGTAAGCTGCCATGAATGTCACATCTAGTAATAAATCCAATTTTACTTTAGACCCGTGTTTACTCGGTTGGTGATTAGTTGATATGTACTTTTTTTTATCACTACCTTCCTTTTCATTATTGTAAATCTACTTTTAACGATGTTATTGTACGCTCGTAAACATTTTGTGAAAATTTAGTTTCTCAGTAAGTGAATTATTGTTAATTCTTAATGAGAAATAATAAAGTTCTTAAACCATATTAATCACCTGCTATTCAATAGTGCTCCTTTTAATACGTTTCGTCGAAATAATATCTGAAGTTCACCGACAACACCTGCCTATTAATTATTCAGTCCCAAATTAAATCAACCTATTAATAAGGGAACTAATGGGTCCATTCTCTCCCTCCGCAATGTCAGTATAAAATGACATGAAATCAAATTGATTGAAATTTAAGTAACCCTTTGACTACCGAACCTATCTGTTGATGAGTAAAAGGGTCCTAACGTTAACCCTAGTTAATGCTATTTAATGGCGTTAATACGTGTTATTATTTAAAAGTGTAATTGAAATAAAGTAGCGAAAAGGGTTAAAATTGTTATTAGGGAGCCCTATAATCATTAGCTAAGAGTAGTTCAATTAGAAGATAAAGAGAGATATTTTAAATGAGATTTAATATTATTTTTAAGTGTCTATAAAATGTTTCGCGTTTGTTACGTTTATTATTAGTTATTTATGCAAAAGTAAAGGGTTATCCTTACAAGAAAACGTAATGTATGGCTATAATAGGTATCGCTAAACCATAGGGGATGAAAGTTAGTAAATCGCTTACTAGATAATATTATTATACAGTTGTAGTTAGCCTTACCTTTGAAATGGGTATCCCTAAACGATATAAGACCTGTCAACTTCTAAAGTACATTTAAGGTTTATTTATATAATCCATACTAATATTATAAATTCGAAAGTAACTCTGTCTATCTGTCTGTATGTTACCTTTTCACGCCTAAACCACTGAACGGATTTCGATAAAATTTGGCAGAGAGATAGATTGCATCCCGGGGAAGGACATAGGATAGTTTTTATCGACATACCTCGCGGGCGATGCCGCGGGCGGAAGTTAGAATATTATTATATATTTATATACTAATAATAAAACATGAAGAGTTTGTTTGTTTGAACGCGTTAATCTCTGAAACTACCAGTCGGATTAAAAAATATATTTTTGCATTTGATAGCCCAATCCTTCAGCAAGACTTTAGGCTATTTAACATCACGCTAGAGCCCTTAGGAGCCGAGCAAAGAGAAAAAAGTCACAAAGAACGCTAAACTAAAACAAAGTAATAGCCTGGGCAGGCGACGGTGTGGGTCGGGGGTACAAGAAATCACTCGGACGAAGTAGCTGGTAGAAGAGTCTAAATATGTATATAACACTCTTGTTGTTCAGAAAACTAAAATGTATTGATAGATAGTGCTTCTGTAGTTTATTATAGTTTCATTTAATGCTCTTTATAATAGAATCCGCACATCCACAGCAGAAGATTAATTTTATATATCAATGTCTGGTGTTATCCAAAAGATGAATGGCAGGTCAATGTACAGATGTCAGAGTTTTAATAGATGGAACCAATTTATTTGAGTTGGAATATAAAAAGAGGCCATCGTCGCTTCAATGAGAGAGTTCTACGAGTGAATGAATAAATTAGTTTCTTCAAATAGGTACAGTTAACAAAAGAGATAAGTATGCAGGATCGTCGGATATAGTTGAAGTTTAGTAAGAAACCGATGGATGTTCTCGAATAAAATTTTATTTTATTAATAGAAAGCAAACAAATCATTTATTACCTAAATAAATTTCAGTCCAGATCATAAATCGGTTTCTTAGTAAACTTCAACTACCTATATCCGACGCTCCTGCATACTTATCTCCTTTGTTGACTGTACAATCTCTGTTTGTAACATGTGTTTGTCGTGATTCAGGGGTCAAGACGAGAGCTTGAAATACCAGTATTTTTGGGAACTGGTACCGTTGGCCTTGGTGAGATACCGGTGCTAGAATAGTACCTGTGCTATTGGTACCGCTACCAGTCGTAGCACCTGACTGTTAGTATTATTCAGTAGTTTAATCAGTATTGGTAGGTACCGGGTACCCAAACCGGCACCTAACAAATATTTCCGTAAGTTAGAGTGAGAAAACAGATAGTCAGATAGTAAGTAAAAATATTAGAAAAATAATTTTAAGGTTGCCAACCATACGAAGTTCTTTGCACAAATATGAGATTGGTGGGTACGCGCCGGGTATCTAATATTGATACCGGTACTTTTTAAGTGGAAAACCACCCATCTGAAACTGGTACCCAGGTACCGAAATTGTATGACCCGCTAAGTACCGGTAGAGAACGTGTACTTTTGGTACCGGTTCTAAGCCCTGGTCAAGACTTATTATTTATTCCTAAAATTATCTTATTTCAGACCAGGCAATTTTCCTTGCTTTTACCAACATTTTCTAAAATTCTTCTGTAGTCTTTTACATTGAAATAACTCGTCTTGACCCCTTGCTTCTAATCTTTATAAACTCATCAGCTTCCATACCCTTTATTCTCTTTTTAAAGTACTTTTATTTTTGGGTAGGTACCGATTTGTTAAAGTGGGCGTCAGATAAGTAATACGCATTTCTTTTTGTTAAGAAGTTCTTTTTCGCGACTGATAACCTTTTAGTATCTATTTAATACAATAATCCTCTTTCACTTCTACCCTCGCTATCGTTTCGTTTCAGTTTTGGGGAATCTGGAACCAAATCTATTTTATTGTACGTTAAACTTTTAATCTTCGATCAATAATTGATCGAAGCTTTTAATGACCAAATAAATGACTGTCTTTAGTTTTAGAATCGTCGAATTATTTTAGTTCGCTTTGTTAGAGGCTCGGTTTGTTGGAGTCAAAGGAAACGTCTTAAGTGTGTACCTCGCTAAATTACAGTTTTGAAAGATATTACTTTGGCGTATAATTTTCGTGTACTCACCTGACGCGTGTGCACTAATTAGTTCTTGGGAAGACGCGACGTAATTAACGTAATAACGTTACTGTCTCAAAGGCATCGGTTCCGCAGACACGTCGCCTAACCCAATTAGCGACGTCTAAAAGGCGTGAAAGTGACGTATTTTATCCTATAATAACTTTAAAGAATAGGGAGTGAGTTTGTTTGCAGTGCACAGCTTAGCATAAGCGGAGTTAATGACGCTAACTCGGCTACATAACTTTGTAGCCTAGGTTGTCAACCGTTTGTACGGGAAAACTTTTCTGCATAGCTACGAGTATTCATAACCTCTCGATACGGTTTCGTACCGTATCGAACATCGATCAATGTTATCGTAGGAGTCCTCTAAACGCTATCACAAGTCCAAAACCCAAAAATGTTGTCAGTTTAAATCAAATAGACGATCACCTCCCAACAACTACCTCACAACAACAACAACAACGACAACTACCTCTTTGTATTTACAAGGAGGTTGTTTGCCGTGTTTGCAACATGCTTGGCAAACACACGCCAATCCCAAGCTTCCTTTTACTTGTTCACGTGAGTTCACGCTCAACCTACGCCTCCGCTACGCGCCGTAGCAGGGCGCTACTCGTCTACTAAAAACCTGCAATTCAAATGCATCTTGTTTGTCCTATGTTATCATGAGTTTAACCTTTTGACCGTCAAAAAATAAAAAACGTGCCCTCGGCGTCAAAGTCTGTCATATAGTCGAACCGTGGCGTGCTGGGCACATTTTGGTTTGTCATCTATTTATGACTGGCGTGGCGGTCATACGAAGCTCATGTTGAAAGGTCGAAGCTAAGCAACAACAATGTGCAGGCTTCTGGTTACCCACCGTTACTTGTTGAGTCTTTCAATCGTGATATATCGCCCATATCATATTTTCGTTATACTATAAATAAAATTAGAATCCTAAATTATTATTGGGTAAGTATGTAAAACTTTTCTCATCTTAGAAATCCTTTCAGATTATACTTTTCATGGGGTCTAAGCATTTCATTATTCCATAAGTACATACGACATAATGTGTTGCTAATGATGCAGGCTGTAGCGTGAAATACGTAATCGCTTTTCAACTAATCAATCAACGCCGTCTGCCGCTGTCTGTATGTAGGTATACACTCGGTACGATTAAACGGAACATTACCCAGAAAATGTCCATTACAACTAAATGGTTTCCGTTCGGTGATCGACTGGCATAGTCTTTAATCCCTGTTCAATGTAGAAGGTTGATGTTTGTTTGCCGTGATTTTTTTTTATCAACGTGTACACAAAGTACAGAGAGTTTAAACAGAAGACAATCTACATACAAAGTGGGCTCGAGCAACGCACACATAGACACCGCTCACGGACACGTTATCTCGGACTGGTTGGGACTACTGCGAGCGCGAGTGCCATCCGCTTGAGACACGCGTCTGTGAAATGCAAAAATAAGCTCGATTTATATAAAAGTTTCCTATTTAGAATCAGTATAAACGAAGTAATTTTTTTGTAAGGTAAATTCACGCCACCTACTATTACGTAAGTTGAAAACATGATTTTTGTTTGTGTAGATATTGTGTTGTTATAAGTGTCATTTGATAGGTTTAGGTCTAAAACGGATAGGGCAAAATAAATTGTGTAAATAGAGTAATCCGTTTTGAAGTTATTAGGGATTTTCGATATTGAAAATTGACAAATGTAAAATTTTATATGTTTTTGTTCTATAAACTTTATAAGTTGTAATACTATGTTTATTGTTCTGTTTTAATATTGTAGAATAAGCTCAACAACAAACATCTAGATACGAGTGCCACTACCACGATAGTTTTTTGTGCATAAGCCTAAGTTGACAACCCTAGCGCGACCGACGAGCGTAGGTATGAAAAGTGAAGTACCTACATACATGTGATTGCCTTCTGTACTCTCTGTATTTTTACCGACTTCAAAAAAAAAAGGAGGTTATCAATTCGATACGTATGTATGTAATATTATTGGAATTGCATTATATTCACATATGATGATCTATTAGGGCTTCCAAACAAATATACAAAATTTCATAGACGTATGTATGTATGTATGTATGTATGTATGTATGTATGCATGTATGTATGTATGTATGTATGTTTGTCCACGCATATCTCCGGAACTATTAATCGGATCGTGACCATTTTTTTTTTATTGGCTTACATTTTCTTCAACTTAGGGAACAGTGCAAGTTTCATCAAGATCGATTCAGTAATTTTCAAGATATGGACTAATACGTGTAAGTGTGACGGCCTGGCTTATTGATAAGAGCTACGGGTGTAGTGTCAAAGGGAAAACATCTCAAAAACTTGGTCAAATACTAGTGCAAAAACTAAAAATTACGAAATAAAAAGTAATTTAAAAAAATTAAACCGACTTCAAAAAGAAATTAACTCAAAATTATGAAATAACTTTAATTTCGGAAGTCGGTGGCATAAAACTAAAATACAGATCCCAAGACACCGACTTCCGAAATTAAAGTTATTTCATAATTTTGAGTTAATTTCTTTTTGAAGTCGGTTTAATTTTTTTAAATTACTTTTTATGTGACGTGTATTCATTATGCCGGTTTATTCGCAACTGTTCTTAGTGGACTGTATGTTTAGAGGTAGTTACTACTTAAATGTATCTATAGGCTCACAACACACAAACGCTAATCTATTTGGACATTCCGGCTAACTTTCCGACCCAATGCTGTCGCAAATTTTCGGATAAGGCTGCCCGTTCTCATTAGTTCTCGCCGAATGTTTCTAATCATTCTGAAACCGGTCATTTTGGGACATAAACTAAATAAATAACTTCTTACTTAAGTACTTACTAATTAAATATTGATAAGCGAAGCCAAAAGAAAATCATTTCACGAGTTCTATTTCTAAATTTGTGAGCTTCATCAACAGAATAATTAAACAGAATATTCGCTATGAAAGCTATTTAAATTTTCATGGGTAGATCTGGATTTACCGAAATAACATTGCTTTCATATTACTTGCGTTAAAGGAATAAATTAATACGCAATTAACTTCCAGCCTTCCGGCCATTTCACAGCTGTCATTATTAACTACGGCCATGGCAATAACTATAACTTCAATTAATTTGTGCAAAAAAAAATCGTTTATCATATAGTGTTTTTATCTCCAGTCCATCCTTTAGTGCTTTTTCTCTCCAGTCCACGTACCGCATGCTATATGGTGGAGGAAAAAAATAGCGTCGCAAAACAAAAATAAATAAAATGGCCTACTGATTTAACATGCTTCAATAGCTGCGGGAAAACGCATGCGGATACAGTAACTTTCCGCACTTTGAGTTTGATTCCCCACTGTTCCCGACTACAATGGCCGTACCATTATCGGTGGCTATCACTTCAGAATATTGCTTGTTGAACAATAGCGATCGACACAATCAACCATTGATTTAAGCAAAGGGGTCGAGAGCGTCTAATTTTCATCTTCGATTAAGTACCTACCGAGGTGAGCTTTACAAACGTTTCCTTCCCTTTAGTTTCTGCTTAGCTTTTGACATTGAGACAAACAATTGATTTTAACTTGATTGTTATTGTTAGTAAAGATCAAGGTGTTCTTTTTATCATCCATGTGTCTAAATTCAATCGTTTTAGGCCTCGATAAGCGTAGACAGAACAAAACGTTCTTTTCATTAAATAACAAGAGAGGTAGTGGTTGTTCTTTCTGTGACGTTATAACTTTTGTAATTGATTGCTTTATGCAGTCTTTATTATATTATTTTTATTTTTTTTATTGTTCTAACAAACAACTTACGTTTATATTTTTTCTTTTAACTACGTAGTGATGTTATCATTAATCACTACAAAACCGATCACATAGGTCATATTTTTTGCTTAGAACCAAAACAGTGCAGAAATGTTGTATGAAATCTCATGGTTGCACAGTTTTTCATTAATGCACTGTTTTTAATTTTTTTATTAGATATAAATTTACCACATCATATTAAGTTTAAAATAAAAAGTATGCATTAAAACAAAAAGATACGGGCTGAAAATAAAAATCGGCTGAATAAAACCTACTTGGTGAAAAAAAAAAAACAAATGGCCCGCATTTTGTACCATCGTAAAACTTTGTTAATTCTTAATAGCAAGAAATGATTTAAAAAATGGAAATAGCCATAGCGATATGAATGCAACTCCAGAAAGTTTAAGGAATAATGTAGGTACCTAAAATTATTAATTTTTAAATTGCGTAACAAATATTTCCTCACCATGACAATTCAGTCATGGTATATATTTCATATTCAGATCATAAGTAGGTTAGTAGACAGTAGTTCAAAACTAATATTAAATGGGATTGAACATTTTTATATGGAGTTTGGCATACCTACTATCCGCCATTTTGTTACTTTTTTCCAAAATGGCAGCCACTCATGAAACCTTATAAATCGATAGCTGACATCGATGCAAACGGAAAACATAATAGCACCAAACCCCGTAAAGCGTCACGTTTCCGAGATATTAACATTCAAAGTGAATTACGTGACATCCATATTTTTTTGAACTTGCGTAGGTACAGACGCCAGCACATCAAGCTACTACAATCTGTCAAATTTCTTTAATAGATTTTCAACTTTATCTCTAAAGCCTAAGGTTCAAAGTTGATTGGAAAAAAATTACAGTTTCGGGTAGCTTGATGCGCTGGCGTCTGTACTTTTTGTTGCATAGATGTTTGAAGTAATCACTAACATTCAGAGTGATTACTTCAAATATCTATGTAAAGTAATCATTCAAAGCCCTCTAAAATATTAACCTATATCCATTTTATAGCCAGAAAAGCAGTGCCTAGCAACGGAAGAAGCGTGCGCTCGGCGGTCCAGTCGCACGGACCGCACGACTCGCATGCTTCTGGCCGTGCTCGGCCTGTTTCTGTCCACGGAGGTGCCGCAGGGGCTACTGGGGCTAGCCAGCGCGCTGGCGCCAGACTTCTTCAAGAGCTGTTACAGCATGTTCGGTAAGTTCAAACTCGCACAGCACCCAAAGAGTGCAAACTCAATTCAAGGATTGGTTATTGGTAAGCTTACCCAGAAATTGATACAAATAATTATGTACCTACCTAAGTGTGTGTGTGTTAAAAATTGAATTGATTGATTTGTGGGCATCTCCTTCAGTTGGTACCCGTTCTATCTGTCTTTTTTTTTAAGGTGAGCCAGATTCAGTCGGTTATGGTTTCGTAACATAATATTGCTGAAAAACACTTAGGGGGACTACATGACCTAAAGCGCGGTCACTGTCGTACTGCATAGAAAAGAAAGAGAAGCGCGATGACACAACGCTGGAAATTTATTGCAAAATATGAAGCAATTTATCTATGTATTTACAAAAAATCTATTGTTTGGACTAAAAAATTAAAACACTAGTGCTTTAGTATGTTGCTTGTAGAATAATCTGACAAAAAATCAGAATGATTGTATGTACAGTCAACAAAGGAGTTAAGTATACAGGAGCGTCGGATATAATTGAAGTTTACTAAGAAACCGATGGATGTTCTGGACTGAAATTTAATTTAATTAATGAGCTGTTTGCATATATGTTGTACATATATTAGTATGGTTTTTATTGTAAAAAGAAAGTTATTAGAGGTGTGTTCATGATTTTTTTCTATTGTATCAAATTAGTTGTATTACGTTTTCAACACACTATCTAACTATGTAGCATATATCCTGAAGAATATCATATATTTTTCTGATTACGTTGCGTTTTTTGCGTTTAGGTCCTGTAGTTCCCTGTACTCGTAATAACTCTATAGGCAACAAAAACGTCAATGTTTTTGATTATGAAAAGCTTAAGTATATTTAATATGATTTCTAACAAAGAGAGGGCGACATTGTTTCATCGTTTGACCACAACTGGCTAGACATTATGACTGGCTGACTTCAATATTTTTTGTAAATCCGGAGCAGTAACGAATGTTCCCTCCCTCTCACTGAAAGTAGACCTGTGTCTCAGCAGTGGGAACATTATAGGCTGATTAAGTTGAACGAATGTTCTAGTTCTAGCAAAATTCTTGATCCATGTTCTAAATGTGTACACGCAAGTTCTATATAATATATATTATTTATGTTTTTTGTATATATTATAAATTAAAGTTGCTTTTCGTGTAGGTACGCCTGTGAGTGACCCTGTTTGACCGCGTTGTTCTTCTAAACTATGCAACGGATTTTGATGGGCCTTTCACTATCCTTTAGAGAATTTATTCCGGAAGGTTAATGTGTATGATAACATTAAAATTATATAACATAATTAAACCTTGATGTCCTGTTAAATCGTAAAAACCGTGCGCTCAATACCTATTATCAACCCACCCCTGCGTGGATCAGTATAATTATAAATACATTTAATCTTTGTTGCCTAGGTACCTACGCGTTTGTTTATCCTTTTGTTTGAACAGTTACGACTGTTCATAAATGCCTACACTTGTTTACGTTTCCAACTCTAAATAAAAAGTATATAGGCTATAAACTGTGTTTTTATCGAGTACAATTTTTTTTTGTCTTTCTGTTTGTAATAAAATATATCTGTGTAAGTAAATACTTTACTACCTGATTTTACCGTTTGCTTAGGAGAGTTGACAGGAAACAGCTGTGTGTCAAATTTCCCGACAGTTTTCAGACTTATTCTCTTCTCGATTCTGTTGTAAATATTTATACTTATAGGTAGATCGAACATACAGTAAATCTATACTTTTAAATACAAAACGTTCCTACTACAGTATAAAATATGCTTACATTTATCAGATTAAACACGTCACTTTCATAATAGAACAAAAGAAAAGGAATTATGAGTAGGTACAAGGTGCAGTAAACGAAAACGTAAAAAACTTGTCTGTAATCGCCAGACACGAAATCAGAAAGAGCAAACGAGGTAATGTGATTACTACGATACGATTACGATAGCGCCATCCAAGAAGACGCGCCCCACTCTTCTTCCTAATCGCTTACACTACATGTGGCCAACATTCCGCTAGTGTTTTAGTTTTGTCGATACACAGTAATTACTTATTAGTGGGTAATTATTGTGTATCAAAAAACTAAAACTCTAGCGGAATTAACTAGCGATAACCACTAGAGATTAGTAAGAAGAGTGGGGAGCGTCTGCGTGGATAGCACTGTCTATACATTATTGGCGTTCCTCCTTTGTTTAAGAACATAATTACCTTTTCTCTCCAGTGGGACACGAACTGATTGATAATATTATGCTTCTTAGACATGCATGGCGCACACTATGCGACTTCCGACTGCTACAGCTCGACGACTAGATATAACGACAGGCAGTGGCCGGCAATTTTCATATATTTTATTCAAAACTCCGCTCACTTGGCGTCGAGTTGCAGAGCCGTAACAACAGGCTAGGGGAGTCGCATGCACGCTCTCACTCTACTTGTCGCAGCAACTAGACGCACAGACTGTAGACAGTCAAAATTGGCTTTACCAATGATACACCCGCGACTTCCAAAAAACTTCTCAGCCTGAGTAGAAATAACCTTAGAATAATAATAGGTTCAATTACGGGCCACAACCTCCTCAACAAATATCTTTTCAACATAGGCGCCACAGACAGCCCCCTTTGCAGGGGCTGCCTTGACGCCGAGGAATCAGCCGCCCACGTCATCCTGGAATGCGAGGCCGTGGCTTCTCAACGTGCAGAAATCCTCGGAACAATGAGGTCGCTCCGCGAAGCCTATGAAGCTCCCAGGAAGCTTCTGTGCTTTTGGGCGGAGCTAGCCTGGCTCTGTTAGCCAGAATCCCCACGCACAACGGACCGAATGAGAGTCAAAATGCGGAAAAGGGAGTCCTATCATCATCATCATCAACTAGACGCACAGTGCACGCGCAGTACGCGCACACTGAATGTCAATAATGGTAAACGACTGATCAGCGTCAGTCTTGCTGTGAGCGCTGGGGAAGGTGTACGTGTTTGTCTGTGCCGTACACCGACGTGGATATGTTCGATGTCGATGTTTTCGAATCGGACGTCGAAGCGCGCCGAATACTAAAAGAAAATGGTCACTTTCTGCACCACGTCTATCGTAACAATTAGACACAGATGCAAACGACAACTTTTGCAACAAATATAATAGGTAGGTACGTATAAATTCAACATGCAACTTACCTTATAAACAGTCTGAATAAAATTCCCTATAGTCTTTAACGTCACTAAAAGTAAACATGATAGGTACATACCCCGTTAATTGTTTCCTGGATAATTATGCAAAGGGCTTGCGAATATTATAGATATTCATTTATGCAATAAGTTAAGGGACCGGGTGTTTGGCGCATGTCCAGCTTTGTCATAATTATGTACAACAGATTGAGCTGATTAATTGACGAGACTACCAAAGACTTTTCGTATTAAAATGTTAGTTTCAGTTTCGGAAAAGGTTTCGACCAAAAGTTATAAATACTCATCAGGTAATGGTTTTTCAAATTTTAAATACCTACTATTTATATTTCGTTGCATGACTATACGCCACTTATGCCATTTATCGTGCACGTCTTTGAACTTAGGCCGCTGTCGAGAAGTCAGCAGAAAAACCAATTACACACTTTGCCAGATCTAGAAATCTACACAGTCGGCAGTTCAAACTTCACAGATGAAACAATTTCTAACTTAAGTTAGGGGTTAACCCTTTATTCCAAAACGCGGTTTGGGTTACGATAGAGTAGATACCTAGAAACTGTGTAAAATCACGATTTGGAATAAGTGGAATAAATGAAAGAAACAATGGCTTTGTGCCAGTGTTACGTACCTAATCATTACGGAGTAGGTACTCAATTTATTTATATATATACTTTATTGTACACCACAAAGTTAAATAACAAAAAATATATCGAACACTACAAAACATACAATGGGCAATTGTAATGTTTTGAGTGACGCGGTTCACACATTACTAACGTACATAGGTTTATTACATCGGTAGACACAATAGATAGCGCACCCTAACTATTTCACTAAATAGTTTTTATTTGACATGAAAATTTTTCGGTAAGAACTCAATATTTTATACTTTCATTGCGGACGACATAGATTCTTTTTTTTTTCTTTTTTTTATTCTTCTGTGTACTGTCAACAAAAGAGATAAGTATGCAGGTTCGTCGGATCCTGCATACTTATCTCTTTTGATCGAACAATTAATTTTAGAAAACATAGCTCGTTTATCAAATTAAATTTCAGTCGACAACATCGATCGGTTTCTTACTAAACTTCAACTATATCCGACAATCCTGCATACTTATCTCTTTTCTTGATTGTACATTTCACAAAACAATTGCACGAATGTTTACCAACACGTGCCAGAAGATCCTTGTACCAGGTGTAGATAGGGACTTTAAAAGAAAGAGGAACTTACCTATCTAACATTGTACCTATAGGTCGCCGCAGCGCAGGGTGCTTTACGTGTTCTTTCAGTCTTAAAAGGGATCGTGTCATAAGTCGGCCCCTCTCGGGTCCTATCAACTGCAGCTTAACCGTGTATTTTAACAATGCAATTACCTTCAGTAACAGACCGGACATTTATGATATGCTCTCGAATGAACTACGGCTCTGCATCGCATTATTGTGCGGTCACGGAAATTAATTGTTAAACAAATTGACGCAGCGTGTACTTACTTACTATCATTCTTTGACAGTTGTCAAAGAATGTCAGAATGTCATTAAGTTGTGATTTGAATAAACGGACTATGCAAGTTTAACTTCCCTGACTTCACATAAAATTCTATTTATTTTCGTTGGAACCCACTTTTGAATCCCAGTTTAATATTTTTGGCGTTGGATCCCACAAAACATTATTACTTATGTATTTCCGTTTCGGATCTACGCTCTTTAGGAGACAGAATTAAATAACCGCACCTTTATTTGTGCACATAATTAATGAGAACTCATTATAATGAAGATCATTTTACCTTTGCTTGAAACAGTTTTCAGAAAGTTTAAAATATTTTGGGGCATTTTTAAAGTCAATATAAAAATAACAACAAAATAACAAATAGATTCCGCTGGTATATAAAAAGAAACCAATCCCCGCAGCTCTCTATTATATTTAATCTTCTCACCAACAAAAAGTTGTATACTCAATAAATAAGCGGATTGAGAGATACCTAAATATCGGTTTTAGAGACACCCACCGCTCAATCTTTCATTCAAACTCTATGAGAATTTATACAGATGTTAAAAAAGAACAGCTAGACAAAATGTTGAAGGATTTTCTTATTTTCGTCTGTCGAAAAATGTTGAGAGAAAATATCGAAGAAGAGTTGTTACTTGATAACTTGACTTTTTCTGTATATTCGAAAATGTTATTACATACATATTTTATATCCTTATCAGATCGTTGGGAACAAGCTATTACATAAATCATGAATAAAAAAAAACTATTTACAAAAAAAAAAACAACCGACTTCCAAAAAAGACACTATGAAGTGAAAAAAGTAATTTAAAAAAATTAAACCGACTTCAAAAAGAAATTAACTCAAAATTATGAAATAACTTTAATTTCGGAAGTCGGTGTCTTATGGGATCTGTATTTTAGTTTTATGCCACCGACTTCCGAAATTAAAGTTATTTCATAATTTTGAGTTAATTTCTTTTTGAAGTCGGTTTAATTTTTTTAAATTACTTTTTATTTCGTAATTTTTAGTTTTTGCACTAGTATTTGACCAAGGTTTTGAGATGTTTTCCCTTTGACACTACACCCGTAGCTCTTATCAATAAGCCAGGCCGTCACACTTACACGTATTAGTCCATATCTTGAAAATTACTGAATCGATCTTGATGAAACTTGCACTGTTCCCTAAGTTGAAGAAAATGTAAGCCAATAAAAAAAAAATGGTCACGATCCGATTAATAGTTCCGGAGATATGCGTGGACAAACATACATACATACATACATACATACATACATACGTCTATGAAATTTTGTATATTTGTTTGGAAGCCCTAATAGATCATCATATGTGAATATAATGCAATTCCAATAATATTACATACATACGTATCGAATTGATAACCTCCTTTTTTTTTTGAAGTCGGTAAAAATAACTTTAATTTCGGACATCGTTGTCGCTGGGTTCGCATTTTCGTTGTTTGCCACCAAGTTATAATTCACTTTGTAGTGTCCTTTTTGGAAGTCGAGTTATTTTTTTTTTGTAAAAAAGTTTTTGTGTTTCACTTTTAAGTTGTACTTTCCCCACATAAATTCGTATAACACTACTTGCTATGCAAATATCAATGACAGGAAGTCATTCTAACATCATCAGTATAAACTAAAACAAACAAACTAAGGCAAAAGTATTATTGACGCAAACTCAAAAACTACCGAAGCAAAATTAATAAAATTTTGTATGGGACCACCCCTGACCCTGAGGCATACCATATCCATTTAAAAAAAGAATTTTTGAAATCGAATCCAAATTTCCGGAGATATCGCGTAAAAAACATTAAAAAAATAAACATACAGTCGAATTGAGAACCTCCTCCATTTTGAAGTCGTTTAAAAAAGCACTGATGAGCAAGGATAACTCATAGAGTCGTGTTTGCCGCCCACGAAATATATAACTTTTAGATTATATACACGAAATATACAGGGTGATTGGAAGATGGGTGCAAAGCTTTAAGGCGAAGATAGTACAGGCAATTCAGAACCATTTAAGCCATGGTTGTCTTAGACGAAGTCTTACCACTTTTTTTTACCAATTTCTTAAGATTTTTTTCGAAAATTCCCAAAGTTTTAACTAAACTACTTATTTATGGCCAAATTGAATGATAAACGAATTCATTTTTATTGTATTTAATTAGAGTAATGAAGCAATCTAGCAAAACATGTTTTAGGCCTCTGTGTCGTTAGACATTTTTTTTACAGACATTTAAAGTTCATAAAACATTTTAAATCTCATACATATTTTTTGTAAACCTTATTTTAAAAAAAACGGAGCGTGCTTTTTTTGTTCAAACCTTTTTGAAAACATGCTTGATAATCGTTTTTTCTATTGAGGTAACATTTACGCGGATATCTTACAAATTATTGAAATTAGGACCTAAAAACCAATTTGAGGGAGAAATTTTAAATTTTTGGCTGACTAAATAAAACAACATTTGAATTTAATTTATTTATGTTTCATGTTCAAAATGTTATCCGTGATTTCTAATACAAGCACGGCTCCGTCTTCTCACTTCTGTTGTTGTTATTTTCAACATCATCTTCAGCTTCATTGTTTCAAACTCTGAATTCATTCTCTCTATCAGTTCTTCTCTCGTGTTTATTTCCACATTCGTATACACTAGCTCCTTGGCCCGGCCCCACACGAAAAAGTCCAGCAGGGTCAGATCTGGTGAGCGAGCGGGCCAAGGGATGGGTCCATCTCCGCCAATCCAGCTGTCAGGAAAACAATTATTTAAGTGTTCCCTTACATTTAACATCCAATGCGTTGGACAGCCGTCTTGCTGAAAGATGACTGTACTGTCTCTTGCGAATATCGGACACCGGTTTCCTCTATCAGCTCTGGTAAATCCACTTGTAGAAAGTGCAAATCATTTTCACCATTGAAAGTCTCCGGTAAGAAGTGGGGCCCAATCAACGTCCTGCAAATTACTCCAGCCCAAACATTGACAGAGAATTTCCTTTGAAACGACACCTGCTTCTTAAAATGTGGAAATGAAAAAGTGAATTGTCTTTGGCGGCCCATTCATGAAGGTTATGAAAGTTTGTAATGCCCTCCCTAGAAAATTTGAATTTGAAATCAATCTTGTGGACGTATGAAAGCAAATTTTCTAGGGAGGGCACTATAAACTTTCATAACCCACACAACACATGGGGAACACTTAAATAATTGCTTTCGTGACAGCTGGATTGGCAGAGATGGACCCATCCCTTGGCCCGTTCGCTCACCAGATCTGAACCTGCTGGACTTTTTCGTGTGGGGCCGGGCCAAGGAGCTGGTGAATACGAAGGTTGAAATAAACACGAGAGAAGAACTGACAGAGAGAATGAATTCAGAGTTTGAAACAATGAAGCTGGAGATATGATGTTGAAAATAACAACAACAGAAGTGAGAAGACGGAGCCGTGCTTGTATTAGGAATCACGGACAACATTTTGACCATGAAACATAAATAAATTTAATTCAAATGTTGTTTTATTTAGACTGCCCAAAATTTAAAATTTCTCCCTTAAATTGGTTTTTAGGTTCTAATTTCAATAATTTGTAAGATATCTGCGTAAATGTTACCTCAAAAGAAAGAGCGATTATCAAGCATGTTTTCAAAAAGGTTTGAACAAAAAAAGCACGCTCCGTTATTTTTAAAATAAGGTTTACAAAAAGTATTAATGAATTTTAAAATTTGTTATGAACTTTAAATATCTGTAAAAAAAATGTCTAACGACACAGAGGCCTAAAACATGTTTTGCTAGATTGCTTACACATTACTTTAATTAAATACAATAAAAATGAATTCGTTTATCGTTCAATTTGGCCATAAATAAATAGTTTAGTTAAAACTTTAGGATTTTTTTAAAAAAATCTTAAAAAATTGGTAAAAAAAAGTAGTAAGACTTCGTCTAAGACAACCATGGCTTAAATGGTTCTAAATTGTCTGTACTATCTTCGCCTTAGAGCTTTGCACCCATCTTCCAATCACCCTGTATAACATTTACTAGGCATTTGTCGAGTTTTGTTTATATGTTATTCAAGACACGTTTTCTTCTTCGAAATTGTATCTTTCTATGTGACCGTAAAGTTATTTGTCCCATGTAGTACTTACAGAATATTAATTAATAAATGCCGACTGGTCCAAACTTCATGCGGCCAGAGGGCTAGCTCGTTCTTTGGCCAAAGAATTAGCATGTGCTGCCGGTCTTTTGGGCACGTTTCCAGATGACAGCGATGCGAACGAGTACATAGACGCCTAAGTGGCCAAAATACAAAAAGATTTTTTGTATTTATTTATTTGTTTTTAGTTATTTAACTCAGACCTAGTGTAAATTGTTGCGTTTGTATTTATAATCATATTAATAAATAATTAACACTGCTGAGCCCAGGCAGTTTAAGAAAATACCATCCAAACATTTGTTTACGTGCTAGGCCTCTGAATAGGGTGTTGTTATCAGTAACTTAGCGTTAATTAACTTTCACTCTGAAAGTTGCCCCGAAAACAGGGTGAAAATAACTTACAAAATATGAAACTGCTTTTAGCCTTAATGAGAAAAGACAGACCTTAGACAGACTTTTTAGGCAGATCTTTGGTGTGGAATGCAACATCTGTCGACACCCTTGCGCCATCCCATCTTCCTAGCATGGTGGGCTGTGCTGGGGCGGCTGCTGTAGGTGCGGAAAACCTCAAACAGCGAAAATATTCCAACCTGATTGGGAGTTATATGTTCGAGCGGTTTGAGATTGAAGCACTGCAGGGCCATGGGGTCCGAGTACCCACTTGGTTTTTCGAGATAGCGCCAAGCAGTTAGTCGACTCTTCACGTGACCAGAGAGCTGGCCAATTTCTTGGTCAAAGAATTAGCATCGCCATACGACGTGGCAATGCTGCCAGCCTTTTGGGCACGTTTCCTGTTGACAGCGATGCGGACGAATGTTTTGATGCCCGGATTCTTTTGCTAATTTTTTCATATACATGCACATATTATTATTTTTAATGTTAGCGTATATTATATAAATATTATCTTGATTATGTACATAAATATGAGAAAATCTAATAATATCCTGAGAAGTTGATGCCAATAAAGTTTGTTTGGCACCGCCAACGCGTAAATTAGTTTATTGTGACATTTTCTTTCTCGGAAACTAAATATCTCGAGTCTGGGCCAATTAGGAGTTTTCCAACTTAATTGCGACAACATAAGACTTCGGGTGGCTTTTGTGCTATTGCAAAGAAAATAAACTCTTTGTCAGTTTCTTAGAAACTCGTAGACCGTAAAATGAAACACAATGACTGGAAGCGTAGGGGCTTAATCTAAACTACATGATCCCATCTAAGGACCCCATATCGTGGCATCCACTGACAATAATATACGTGACCCAAATTGTTAACGGCCCATCGGGGAAATTCTTT
This sequence comes from Oligia fasciuncula, assembly GCA_963082905.1. Classification (NCBI taxonomy): domain Eukaryota; kingdom Metazoa; phylum Arthropoda; class Insecta; order Lepidoptera; family Noctuidae; genus Oligia; species Oligia fasciuncula. The sequence continues at coordinate 10,005,893 of OY720393.1, read as the reverse complement.
TTCAATTTTCATTTTGGGGAACCGAAACGTAAGGTGTTATTATTTATAGGTTAATAATCTAAAAAACTACGGTATTTTCCGAAGCTTTTCTCTTGCACTTTTGGGATTTAGTTACTACCTATACCTACTCACCTATATTATTTCTCACACTTTGGTGATGACGGTTTTGGCCACCTGTCTATTGTCATATTACCTGAACATAACCGCGGACCTTGGCCTGCTCTGCCACTTAGAATTTCAAAAGAAACCTCGAACCACGCTTTCCGTCCTATAAAATCGAGCTCAGTGAGCCAGACTCAACCGAGAAAATAAGCTTTATCCAGGACAACAGTTTTTATTATAAACAATATACAAATTATATAAGATACGTTGACACGACCTATCGCCACCCGTATTATTATAATTCAAAGGTATTCCCAACCTAAACACACAGGCTACTTGGTTGTGAGACGTATCTGTCAACCTTGAGTGTCTGCTGGGAATGTAAATAAACTTCGAGAAACAAGTCCCATCTGGAAAAATAAATGAAAGATCTTTAAATCGTAAACACGGTATTCCAATTCAAAATAACTATGATTTAAGTTGGTTTTCAAGAACTCAAGAAGAACTCATGAATTTTCAGTACCTATTCCTTTTTAAATGAAAAAGTAAAGGGGTGTTTAATCGCAGTCCCTGCGCTCTGATTACTTTTTATAACTGGTCCGTTGGTTCGCTTTTTATGTATAGCTGGAAAAGATTATGCTTCCTTATATTTTCTTTATTTTACTGAGAAATATTTACAAACTTTTATATTTTAATTCACGCGAATCAATCTAAATATTTTAAAGAATTTTGCAAATAAATATACCTAGTGTTAGTGTTTAGTATTGTCTTTCGATCAGAAAAACAACTCGATAGGAGTATTTTTCTTATCGCATCGACGCTAATATAAGCCCGGTATTAAAATAGTTATATCACAGATAAACTATAACTACAAAAAAGTACAGACGCCAGCACATAAAGGTACTGCAATCTGTCAAATTTCTTTAATAGAGTCAACCTTATCGCTAAAATATAAGGTTCAAAGTTGATTGGGAAAATTTGACAGTTTCGGGTAGCTTGGTGTACTGGCTTCTGTACCTTGACCGTCGTGTTTAAGGCCCATTCTTAACAAAGATGCCTCGTGTATTTTACTACAGCAGAATTCTAATTTCTATTCTACAGCATTCTGCTGTAGTAAAATGATATTTATTAGCTACTAGAATTGTCGCACTGACAGGTGTCAGTGCGACAATTCTAGTAGCTAATAAAGATCAAATTCGCTTAACACGTATTCGTTTACATGAAACTGACAGGTGTCCAGAACGCATTCTTTCGTCGGCCGAACTGTAACAGTCTTATATGTCTTCCACAGGTGACCTAATGGATGTGCTGGCACTGTTCACGTCATCGGTGAACTTCGTACTGTACTGCAGCATGAGCCGACAGTTTCGCTGCACCTTCGCCCGCCTCGCGCGCCGCATGCTGTCTGCGGCAGAGGAGCCCGCCAAACTAGCCAATAAGTTAGAACCGACCACACAGGTATCACAATGTTAGGACACCTAGTTTATTATCAGTGTTAAATGTTTGTGAGTAACATCAGTCTAGCACGTTGTAAGGCCCGCTTTGCGAATTGATGATTTGAAGATGAAAAGGTCAAAGCCCACGAAATTCAAAGGGCTTTGGTTAAAATCAATGGGGCTTGTCATTAAATGTTCTATACATAAACAAGACACAACTTTTAGTAAGACACCCATAAAAAGATTTGCCTGTAAAAAGCTATGCTTAGCTTGTAGCGGTATCTACAACGCCACATGAGAACAACGCGTCATACTGACGTCACGCAGAATCCTGCATCTCGCATGCAGAGTTTACTGCGCAACTAGCATAGCTATATAGAACGGCCCGACATGAATCATCGGGCAGTTGCCCGCCAGACACAACGCACGACTGGTCGGAGGATCCTCCCTTTTTCTATAGAGTATGAGTCAACTTTACACCCTCTTCCTCATACCTCTATAAGCTAAATAAAAAACTTGAATACAATTACTGAAATCACGTCCCAAAAGTTGTGAGATGTTTATCTCCCAACTTTAGCGGCTTCAATCTGTAAACAATCTATCCTTAAGTATCTTGGGGTCCAGTTTCAGACGTAGTTACACAAATTTTGCTTCGTTTAATCGTTGCCATCTCATAACGTTAACATTAACAGATAAATATGTATTGTATTATGCGTATAAATGTTCAAAGAACATTATTTACGTAAGTAGGTATATAGCCTTCTTACTAGGCTTATTATTATTGAGTACAGCTATTATATTGTCTACACAAAGAAAAATAAGTTATAATTATGATTATGTTATTTTCTTTGAAGCGTAATTTAATGTCTGAAATCTTTTACTTAGAATCATAGTTGTCTAAAGTTCTTTAATCTGGATAGCAGAATTCATGTTCTGATCTTCAAAGGCCAGAATGAACATCATAATTTATCCTAACTTTTGTCCAATTAAACGACCAGTCTTTAATTTTTTAGCAGACCGGAAAAAATAGCTTTATTAAAATATGTAGGTATATTTAAATAAATACTAAACTTAATGTCAAATAATGTACCTAATTAGTACATATTAATTTCGTTTTAACTATTTTTTGCTACAAATATTTTTTACCTACCTACCAAATGTACCTACTGAAAATCCTGAAGAAAATTATGCAAATAGGTAATAAAATATATTTGTTACAATCATTAACAAAGAAAAATAAAACCTTTTGGAAATGTCAAAGCTTTTAAGAGGGAACAAAATAAATCTTCCACTTGTTACTGTCGTAAATACACTTAGGTTGGTGACCTACAATTTGAATATAATTTCTCGAAATAATCAACACAAGGAAAATAACTCTCCTAAATAATAGTAACAAGGAGAAACTTGGTGCAGCAGAAAATTTAGTAAAATAAAATTGCCTTATCGATCTAGGGTTCGATTCCCAGGTGGTAGAAAAAGATAGTGGGTTTTCCCAAATGGAAGTTATTAAAAGCAGCCCGGAGTCTCGATTTGTGCCCGGGTGATGGCTCGCCCCCTATTACATGGTACCTACCTAAACATACCTGGTGATAACTTGGTGTACTACCTATATGTGCACGTCTGCCATACCCTTCGAGGAATATAGGTGTGATGTTATAAAACTATTCTGAATAAAACTTTGATGACGTCATACGGTAACCTTCGGTCCTGTAACAGATACCGATACTTTTATAAAACGACGATAATCCTATAATCTCTTCATTTGTTTTAAGCTAATCGTGTTTTGATAGCTCATATGTGCCGCTATGCTTTTGCAAATAAACCATTATGAACGGATTTGATAAATTTTCCATCCATTTTAATATCATTTTCAGACTTGTTTATCAACCAATTTTAGCTTATCTTCCATTATTTGTCAATGGTGGTCGAATAACAGAATTTCCGTTAGAGATTTGAAACAGAGTCGATTTTTTTAAATTTGGGTCTTATTTAAAGTAGTTTTCTAACTCTCTCTATACAAATTAATTGAGAAATGCTACCATTAGTATGCTTAATTAGCATTTCTCAATTAACATTATTACCAATTTCTCAATTAATTACCAATTGGTAGAACAAAGATGGATCTCACTCTCGATATGTCCGAGTTACCATATTGTTCAAAGGATGATGGAATTATAATTAATTGTAACATCCATCTCGGGATTAGGTGGTGGTGACGTGACGTCACAATGACCAGTAATAGACGTGTCTGCTAATTGAGTGATTGTTTGTTCACAGGTCACCGGGCCGCTATAGCGCCAAATCCCCGCCCTCATCAGGGTGGTAGAAGAGAGTATTATATAAATAACGATACAGGTAAGAAACAAACATGTATTTCAGTACTTTGTGGAGCACCTAGAGAGTAGTAAAAACTTTTTGTGTTTTCAGCTTAGTGCGTTTTATACTCAGTATACCTAAGTATGTCATGAATATCCTTTTATCACAGTGTGTTTGTAGATTTCTTTGTTCAGCATAATGTAGTTCCACTCTTTTAGTAAAAAATAGTTTAAGTATATTATGCTTCTACTTTATCTGCATTAAGCTTGATACTTTCGCAATGTAGACAAAAACGGTATATAGTATTTTATCGTGCACAAAATATCAGGATGAATATCAACTCTAACTTAAGTATACAACATTAGTTTGTGTTTATACTAAATCCGAAAAGGGGGTCATTGTACTCATCATTTTGAACAACTTTTTCTATGGGACCAATCTAGAATCGCGAAAAAAAAATCTGCTGTTTCTTCATTTTGTCGATTTAAGTGAACACAAATGTATGGAAGAGCTGATTTATTTTTCGAATTTAATATTCTTTTATAAAGTCATAATGTGTAGGTGTGGCACAATGTAGAGCCATCTGTCATGCTACTGCATCTATCTGTGCTATATGCTGAATTAATGAATAGTTAACCCAACATATATAAGTACATAATCAGGACCACAAAGCATTAGCATAATGATGTTTATGCGTTAAATATGGACCGATGGGATTAACGTCCTATTCTCACACGTTTGTGCTTGCCAAACACAACAAACCAAAGATTTGCCTATACAACGTGATTGAGTGACGTAGTTGCATCTTATGGTCCTGTTTCAATCACCATCTGTTCTTTAGTGGCAGCTCCATTACTGAACCGTTATGAAGTGTCAATCAAACGAGTATATCAGTGGGTTTTGATCACTGTTTCGATGTTTTATTTAGCTGCTTGATGATCAATCGGTTCTGACTGATTTTCCCTGCTACGGGTACTTTTGATTTCGTGGCCTGTTTTTGTTTGTTTTTTTATTTTTTTTTATTGCCGAATGGAGGGCCCATTGGGCTGGACCAGAGGGCTCTTGACCTCGATCACGCCTGATGGAAAGCGATGGATAAGGTCTTTGATGGAACGAGCGTGCCCAGAAGATGCCTAAGGCCCTGGAACTCCCACGCATCGACGAAACACAGCAGGCTGCTTGACGCCGGACTCCGGTGGGAAGGTGGTCGCAAACCAGGCGGGCGTAGGGCGTAGTCCTACCACCGCAAGGGAAGAATTGGCCAGTCAAATACACATTATTTGACTGGGTGTGACTGTCCAGGATGCGCCGAGCGCTCGGTTCAATTGAGTGTAACTGGCGGAACAAACTGCGCTACACGAGGAGGCTTCTTTATGCATCCCAGGTCTAGACTCTACAGACTAAAACAGAATATTGCCAGCCAGACTTTTGTCATTTGGCATAATTTATTAGTTACAGTCCGTTCACGGTTATTTTGCCTCTGACGCAGCAACCGAACAGTAACCTTATAGTAAACATAATAAAGATCACTGTGATTTAGACAGTGAAGCAAAATCAAAGGTAAAAAAAAAAGTTATGCGTGGTCATACATAAAAAAAAATACGGCGTTGACTTTAGAACCTCCTCCGTTTTTTTCGTCGGTTAATAACTGAGTCTGCTGCGTCTTCGTTTTAAGACGTGTCAACCAAAACTTTGATTAGAAGTAGTCAATAGATACTTATTTTACATCATAGTTTTCTTTCTATTCGATTACAAATTTAAAAATGCTTGAAACAAAGTCGTGCAGACTGCAGAGGTACCTAATATACCTTTATTTCAAGTCGCAAAGTCACTCAAGAAGCTGCTGTCAGAAACCTCCTTGAATCTAAGATATATTTGAGTGACGTTAAGATTATAGAAGTATTTCGAGAAAACGGTATGACAGTAATTCCACGATCGACTTCACTTATTTAGTACGCAATATTTAGGTACTGGATCTCGATGCCTAACAAGTCTCTAGTGTCACGCTTCATTTTATTGCCAAGGATACGTGACGACGCACTCACTAGGTCTGGATAATATAATCTAAATGGATTATAATATCCAGACCTAGTGCGTCCATGTCACGTACGGAGTAGTACACGTTACCGAGTTATTTGTTGGGTTACGCATCAACCTGAGATACCAATCTTGTTCAAAAGCAATTTATTTCAATGAAACCTGAGCCAGCATGGAAAGCTTGGGCAAACAAAACTAGGTCAAGGGCTCTAAGCCTATTAAGTGTTCGTGAAATAACATTGGTAAATCAATTATGTTTATAATTTGTGATAATGAAGTCATCTAATTTTCTGTTTCAAATTGAGCATTTCATTATTAGGATCTTTAGCTTTCAAATAAATGTGTAACGTGTATTTATGTTCAGTCTGTGTATCTGCCGGTCGATTCTGTAAAAATCTCACCGTGAATACTTAGGTGAAGTGAGTTTGTTTTTGCTAGGAATTGACACTATTGACAGCTCACTCCACGCTCACTTCACCTAAGTTTTCACGGTGAGATTTTTACAGAATAGCACCGCTGTACAATTGACTAACTAGGTTTTCACTAACCAACATTGCATCAACATTAGTTAATCCATCTTACTTAGGAATTATCCCAGTCTAATAACTCCAACTTTTTGTCAAAGAGTAAAAAAGTATTAAAATTCGGCCGACATTTTTTTTACTTTTTGTTATTAACACGTTGAACGCCATGTGAAAAATCGGGTATTTCCATTCAGGCCATGGGGCTCACCGGTGAGCCTTATCTTACTGAACCATTCGAGCCATAGGGGTCACCCGTGAGCCGCGTGAAAGGTACTACGGAAACGCTTCCTACAAGCCACAGATTGCAGCTATCAAACAAAACGCGTATGGAAGTGAGCCGCGTGGCCCTGTAGCCGAACCGGACCGCGTGGTTTTCAAATCCAACATAAACTTGTAGATTTTACCAAGGTAATTGCAATGATGCTAGGGTAACGATACGGTAGTAAATATAAATTATATTTAAAAGCGGTAATAAAACTATATAATAATATTAAAATTCAAAAATACCATTCAACAATCACAAATAGGGCACTTCTTTTTTTTTAAACCACATTATTAAATAATCAGTCATCATTGAAGCATAAAACAATTATTGGTGAATCTAATTAAAACAAGGTAAACAAAGGTAAGGTTAAGTTGGACAGCTTTGGCAATAAGTGGATACTTTATACCGTGAATACGTTTTTAACATTCCTTCCAAAGTGAGAGGCAAGTCAAAAAACCAATGATAACAAATTCGGGGGATATAGTTTGGTGTTGCCGCTTCATATCTATCATCTCCATCCTAAATTCAATTACACCATTAGATACCTAAAGGATCAAAGAATTCATTACGCCAAGTGAGGACTGTGACGCATCGGGCGTGGTGGAGGGGGAAGCGCCGTCATTTTGAGGTCATTTTGCTGCGTATCGAGATTTCCACTTAGTATAACTTTTGTTATGGAAAAGCTACGACGTTCGTTTAAATTTCAATCATCAGCTCTCGTCAAAATCTATCGAATGTATACAAAACATTAGTGTAAAATAGTGACAGTGAAAATAATGTGTTAAAATAATATAAAAAATATATAATGTCGGCCTATACGCGTCAAAAAGCCGAATCAAAATACAGAAATCGTATACGGTTGGAAAAATCTTCTGAAGAGCATTCGAATGGTACCAATATAACACCTTAGGACCGAGTCAAGCAGTGCCGGGAACGTAAAAGAATGAATGCGGCCGACCGGATCAACCCCGTTAAGTAAACGTATTCACGTACAACACCCGGTGTTTCATACTCTTCGGTCTTCACTGTCTGACAATACAATTCGGCGGCATCTTCTTTTCGTTGGGTGAACTAAGTCTTCATCTGAATCTATTTGGAAACTATGGTTCAGAAGATTTATCTCGATGTTGGATAACTGCGTTATCTCCTCTTCCGTTAACTCAAAATGTTCAAAATCATCCATTTTTGGCGGGAAAAGCGTAACCGATCCTCACTTGTCGACGCAGCGCGCGATATTGATCGGCCGGCGTTTATCACTACGCCAGAAGCGCACGAGCGCCGGGTGGGCCGTGGCGTGACCCGGCGGCCCCCGCCAACGGAAAAATACACAGTCCTTTGTACCAGGCCACGGGACCCACCTGTGAGCCTTTTACAATATCTTAAAAACTAGACGGTAGAAGTCGCAAATTTTTATTGTCCATACAAATTACCACCTTTTATAAGCTTTGGAATGAAAATCTCAAGTTGATAAAAATTACCGATTTCCTGATTTTGGCTTGGCCCGAACGGTGTATTACGCTAGGCCCACCGGTGGGTCGTAAGGCATAAAACGTGTAAAACCTTTGACGTGGTTTGTAGGTACTCGCGAATATCTAACATAGGTGCATCGACCTTGTTGTTTTCACCAACTTCAAGTAGTTACGTACTTGCGTGCCTTTTTTTTTTTTTTTGCGGATGGGAAATCATCAAATGACCCCTCCCGCTCTGGGTGGAGCGGAAGGGAGTGTCAGACTCTTACTGACTAAAACCCACCCGTGTTCCTTCCTTAGCCCTTTATGTTCCGGGCCAGCGGTAACCCTTTCGGACAATCCCGCTGACCCGGCAGGCTTCGGCCCTATGGGGCCCCTCCTCGATGCTGACATCTCTTAGAGGCGCGCGTGGAACACGTACGCGCCGTCCGGCACGGGCCTGGTCCTGATCGGACGGTGAGCTACCCATTACTCTCCGCCCGCAGGCCCGCGCCTACGGTGGCCGGGAGTCATCGCGCGGCTCCCGACGCCCGGAGCGTCTCCCGCTACTTGCGTGCCTCACAAAGCATTTTTGAATTGAAATGGTATTCAGTCAACTTTGCTTTTTGAAATCGGAATTCGATCGGGCTTTTTGAAAATTAATGCAAACGGCTTGAATAAATTTTATGCTTGCTATCCTCGGCGCGCATTGAAAAAGTAACTACAGTAAGCGGGCAAAACTTTGACTTTGATTCTGTCATTTAATCTACCCGTATGGCAGGCTCTCTAATCGTCTGTATGTCATATTCACCAACCTCTGTTCTGTAAAAATATCACCGTGAAAACATAGGTGAAGTGAGATTTAAGTGAGCTATCGATAGTGTCAATAGGTATAGCATCAGGTGGAAATGATAGCTCACTTCAAACTTACATCACCTACGTTTCACGGTAATTTTTTTACAGAAATAATCGGCTGTATGTGGCCCTCGAAAAAAATAAGTTTTGTGGTTCGCTGGTCTATTTTGCCAGTTCCGAGTAGAGCAATTTTCCTAAAATATTATGGAAAGGTTTATCGACTCATATAACCGTTCCGATTAAAAGTTTAATCGTTTTGAACTTTATTCATCGGTAGTCGAGTAGCAAAACTTTTAACTATTTTCTCTGTTGAGAGAAGTTGTGAACGTAGATATGATAATAATTTATTTACTGATTAATTAAAACTAATGTAAAAACTAGTTAGGTGTACTTATAGTACCTATTCCACACCTTTACACCTGGCAGTTTGAGTAATTTGTGTGGTTTACCCAAATGTCTTTTTGGTATTCTTCGTCGAATTGAGCTGCACGATTATTGACAAATGCATGCACTGACTGGACAGGTCCACTCAAAAAATACCATTTCAGACATCAGTATCTCACACAATCTGGCCAAGATTATGTCCCAAGGTTATTTCTGGACTGAAAGAGACTGTGTGACCTCTGAGTTTGTTTCGGTCTTTCTTCTTAGAGTAGTCAGGAAACGCCGACTTCAGCTAGTTTTCGTGTAAAAGTGTTTGTACAAACCTACTTACAGAAATTAAATCAGTTACAGTATTGTAAATACACGAAAACACACTGAAACTTCATTGTATGCATAAAATAATACATTTTCGCTACCATTGGTTCACATAGCGACTTATAAACTCTTGGGCGACGTAGAATCGAGGATTTAGAGATAATTCCGCTATATTGGCTACTTACTAGGAATATTCCGTGAAATATTTTGCAGCCGTTGCGGATTATTCGGCTTGCTGAAGGGGAATCTTGTATAGTGTTGTGATGTTAACCCTTTGCCCCGTTATCATGATCGTCTTGTATTCCCTACCCGGCCGGGCGGCCCCGCAACAGCTTTCAAAGATAAACACCATTTTAAATTTAGGTACAGCTAACGTGTTTATTTTCCGACTTTGTTTAACGAAGGCCATGTTGAATTATTAACTTTATTGTTATACGAATATATAGCATATTTAGGTATCTAAAACTAGCATACAAAGTAATTACTTATATGAAATGACCTAACTATGTTCTATCTATGTTATGGGTTTGGTTTCCGCACTTAGTCCTTCAGTGGACCATTGGGCGTGAATGACCTAACTAATTAATTATGCAAATTGATATAGGAATAAATAGCACACGTAAAATTAATGGACATGAAAGAGACTTCATTAGCGATTGATCAAAATTTTATACTTAAACGCTTTTGTAATTTACATTCATATACTTACTAAGCCTACGTAGTACCTAATATGAAATCCTGAACACGAGTGTAATTTTAAACAACTTGGTCTGGTTTACAAATAGTTCTCCACAATCGATAATGTTTAATATTGTACAATTTTTGAGACATTCATGTACATTCACCCAATTTTGAACAGATCGAAATAGTTTTAGGTTCATTAAAGCTTAAAGTTCGTTGGAAATCAAAGTCACATGGTTGAATAACTTTTAGATCTTGATGAATGGAGCTTTAAAATAGTGAAGCTGACTGGTGGAATTGTTTTGATCTATTTTTATTATTATTAATTAAGGTGCCAGTAGAGTGAAAGGGAAATCTTAAGAGTCTTACCACAAAAATTTAAACACTTGTTCAACGTGTGTCTAATGTCAGTGTTACGTCAAAGTCCATATAAATAAGGTGTTTAGCCTAGCCAACGTTTATGATTGCATCGTGATAGCTTCGTCTACTATAGCGTATACCTAGCTATTACTATGTCTACTATAACATTTTCAACGTTATTCCATAAGTATTACGTGGCCCGTAGGACGGGAGCTTCCGAGCTTCTTAATCATTTTTAATATTAGCTATGAGGACCAAAATATGAGTGAAAATAAAAATATTTCATGGTTTTAGTCCTAAGTGCTCAGTGACAATTTATGCGACGGACCCAAGCGTCTGAGCGCCTAGTAAAATAAGGACTAATCTAATGTATTTGGTACTTAATGTCCATGACGTCTGTTCGTGGAATATTCTTAGGCTTGCCCAGATTATTTTAGTTTCCATAGGTACAATAAGTATGATTACCTAACGATATCACACATTAAACTAAATGGCCATATTTACTTTCTTCGCATATAAATGACTAAATTACACTAAAATCCATAACATTATCTACGTATTGTTTGCATTTTATGTTTTACTAGCTGCGCCCCGCGGTTTCACCCGCATAAGTTTCGATCCCGTGGGAATATTGGGATAAAAAGCAGCCTCAGGGTGTCAGCTACTTCCATACCAAAGGAGATGTTCCAAAAATGTATGGAGCCTGGGCTAGCACTATGTACACTAAATGTAAATATCGCTATACAAATAGAAACCGTTTCTTAATGTTAATTTTCTCTAATTTGACTTCGTTTTTATGTACATTATAATTTAACTCTGTCAAGGAGAGCAACACAAAATAAATATGGTGGATCAGCAATATGTGAAATGTCACTATGACAATGACATTAAATTGATGTGTTGTATTAACTGTGAAAGAAAACAAAACACGAATTCCGAAAATACATGGGTTTTGACTAACATTCAAAATTGAAAACATACCAAAACAAAAACAATCACTAAAAACTCCGAAACACATCCAATTCAACACGCGGGAACACAACAATCCAGGCAAAGTCAAACTGTCAAAGAAAGACGTCACTCACGAAACTTAAAACTGTCAAAGTCGTCAAACGTCATGTCAAACAACTGTCATGGCTACCTTAAAAATAGGGTTATCTTATCAAAAAAACTTCCCAAATAATCATTTGTGTACAGTCGAAGTTCTTTAATATCTGAGCATGTTCATGAATCAAGAATATATAGGCAATGGTAAGATTCATAAAACTCTAAACAGGTTGTATTGCATTACATGCTTATTAGTTGTCACAATATTATTAACTTTTTTAACGTTCATATATTTTTGAAGCCTGAAAGGGTCAATATATTAATGAACTCGACTGTACACCTGTACTTTTCTTCAAATTAATTTGTTTGTATTTTTATGAAAATCCGCTATTTTTTTCCTATTTATCTATGTAGTGTACATGGTGGTAGCCCAAAATCAAACATCTCCTTTAATCAAAATTGGTCTAGCTGTTTGAGCGTGAAGAAGTAACAAACATAAACACACACTCACAAACATTCGCCTTTATAATATTAGTGTGATTTGTGTATCTATCTACGCAATCTCTAATTCGTGAGTTTGGAGTTTTTTAGGATTTCAATATAAGAAGTGGTACTTATAACATAAATGCTAAATAGAATATATTTTTGAAATGGTTTCAAATGTTGGCAATCACTCAGTAAGTACTTAAATAGTCGTTTAAGTAAATATAACATGTACCTACTCTAAGTTGTCAAAGACGTACATTCGTAGAAGACCACTTCTTGAAGGTACAAAGGGCTAGGTAGCCTTTGATTGCATTAGGTTTTAGGAACGGGGTTGGCCTAATGCAATTCAATCAAGAACAAGTTGGAGCCTTGGTTGCTGCTGAGGCTATCTAGGTACCTACACCTACCTACACGGGCGAACTAAAACCGTTATAAAAAATATCTATCAGATATAAAACAAAAAAAAACGACACAATATTACGACAAAATATTTTTGCCATTGTTTCCATAAAAAACAATGGCAAAAATATTTATAAAAATAAAATATTCTCAATCCAATATTGACAGAATGAAAAAAATGTTGATAATTATTTCTTTGCGAATTGAACAAAATAACGTTCCTGTCTATATCTATCTACTCGAAAGCTCAATAACAGGATGCTATGTTTACGAAATGGAATGTCAGCCATTTTGTTAGGCAGCCGAAAATATCACACTCGAAAACTGGCAAATGTTATGTAGGTAGTTAGGTATGAGTAAGTATTTCTATACCTACTCAAAAACAGCAATTTCTATTTTGATGTTAAAGGTGAACTCTAGTATACCTACTTATTATTTTTTGTTTTCTATTGCAACGGTTTTTGAAAATATAAATGCTGTACAAGTATACCTATGCTCCGGGTCAGCGGGATTGTCCGAAAGGGTTACCGCTGGCCCGGAACATAAAGGGTTACACGGGTGGGTTTTAGTCAGTAAGAGTCTGACACTCCCTTCCGCTCCGCCCAGAGCGGGAGGGGTCATTTGATGATTTCCCATGCACAAAAAAAAAAAAAGTATACCTATGCTTGTATTTTGCACAATTCTACATCATGGCGTGTTTTGCAGTCTCACTGCCAACTATAGTTTCTTATACCTAAATGATAAAATCATTCTGGTGTGTCCTAGGAGTCTGTAAAGATCTCTCACACCAGAATTTTACCTAACTACGAATACTCCGGCCGAAAGAGCTGTAATACCCTAATACAAAATTTATTCAGTATCAAATATTCTACGTAAAATGGCTATACAAAAATGAAGAACAAATACAATTAAGTGAATTCTTAAAGAATAACAAGACAAAAGAGTTTTGTGAATAGAGTTTTTCGTCCCCCGGTACCTTGGCGTAGGTACTTCTCATTATTTAGATAATGAATTGTGCAAAATGGTCTAGTGACTGGCTCCACAGGGAGTAATTTCATTACAATTAGCGAATAGTATATAGCAGGTATGTGCGTTGGTTAGTCACCAAGGACGCGAGTTTACGACATTACTTAATTGTAACACATCGTACGTAGGTACATTAGTTAACATAGTACTAAAGTTATTAAGTTAAGTATAAAGCCATCAAATTTAGAACATAAAAGCGAGTATGAATATTCAAAGCTGGTAATTAGGCGAACGTTTTCCCGGTATGGCTCAGCGATAAGCCATTCCAAAAGGGCTACTGAGAAAGCTTTAGTTGAAAACAGTAGTTTAAGAGAAAGCTTTACTCTTCTGAAAAGGAAACTACTGTTTTAGGGCTATATAAAGTGACGTGTATCGACTTTAGCTATTTGTGTAATATCACGTGACTGTCGTAATGTAGCAGATAGATTTCAGAATTTTAGCTGGTTTTTTTAATAACTGACGGGAAATTACTACCCCAGGGGGCCAGAATCATATTATACTGAACCCATGGTAATAGTTTGCGCGTCGATGTTCCTGCCACTATAAAGGGTGCTCAAAAAGTCGTGGATCAAACGAAATAGGGAGATAAAGGAGGTAATTTCCAATAGAATATCTTTTTACAGCATGGCCATATTTCAATTGCCCTAAAAGTTAAGAATATTTTTGTATACCGAGCAGACTAATTTAAAAAAATGTGACATAAACAATGAAATAAACGGTGTTGCATTATTACTAGATAATGTATCAGCACTACAAAAATTCTATTGCGGCTCTGGGTACCACTTTAAAACCGTTGGATATGACCTCCTTTATCTCTATTTGTTTACAACGACAAGACATTAAGTGTATCAGTAGCCTCCGAAGCCACTCGATCAACGGAGTGTTAAGATGAAAATTTTGATCCTACATAGATCGATTTTTTGTATATCTTTACATAAAATATATTTTGGTGACAAAGACGCATGGTGTTTTGATACTAAGAGGTTACTTACTGATATTCTTCAATAATAAAATTGAAGCAGTAGAGATAATTATAATATATTACAAACGAGTTTTGCCTTAATGAGGTTATAATGAAATTATCTCTACTGAAGTTTCTGGGACATACATATGTAGTTCCCGAAACTTCGGTAGGTACTACATAAATTTCCTAATTTTCTACCATCTTCAAAATAATAGTGTTGTAACTAATTCTCACTTAACTTTCGCATTGAAAGTAATAAACTTTCTCTCATGTGGTTGTTCTACCAAATGCCAAATATATTTCCAAAGAACCCTGAAGCCTGAAGGCTGTATGTAGTATCTTGTCGACATAAGCCTTCGCAGCCCTAGTTTCGAAGCTAGGAAACTCATATTATTGCAATAACCTTTTCTTGTGTGATGTAGAGTTAGTAGAATTAGGGCCTTATTGAGTTGGGCATGAACACTATATAAGCTTGTAACTTTACCGTCTTCGCTAAGGAGATATTATATTTGCTGTCAATATTGTAGTGTAAGTAAGACGTCTTCAGGCTTGTTGTTGGGGTAACGATAACTGCAACATAGCTGCAAATGAATGTATGAGAAAGTGAGGGAGGAAAAAGTTTAGTATTATGAGCAATTGGAGAAGCCTAACACATAGACTCTGATCATCTCATACATAGTACAAATCAGTCGCTCTTCATGCCTGTCTTAGTTCACCTAAACTACACAAGTTTTTATGTGGTTTTCACCATCATTAAGAGAACTTATTCCGGAAGGTTTACGTGTTTATGGCATGTTATATTTAACTTAGATATAATTATATAACTTACTAGCTTATGAAATTTCACCCTCTTAGGGGTGGAATTTCGAAAAACCCTTTCTTAGTGGATACCTACTCTTCACAAAGAACACACCCTCCAAATTTCATGTCTCTAGGACCAGCGCGGGCTTAGACTGTGCATTGATATATCAGTCAGTCAGTCAGGACTTTGAATTTTATATATTTAGAAGATAGCGCAGAAGTCTCGATATTATAATATGTCGCCTTAGCAGTGCATTGTACAGTCAACAGCAAAAGTAGATAATCAAAATCAGATATTCATTACTAATGAACGGAGTTCGCGTCAGAACTGTGTGGCGTCGAAGTGATTCAAAAGTATGTGATTGTAAATTATACCAAACATTTACTACTAGTACAGCTGCCATATATTTGTGATCAGTTTTGACTCCTATTGAATTTCTGATTTTGATCATCTACTTTTGCTGTTGACTGTACATAACCGTGCCAAGCTGGGGCGGATCATTTGTGGTACCTATATAAAAGTTCATTCTTGTAGTAAAACTATAAACGACACCCGTAAAATTATCAAATAGGTACTAAAAATATTATGTTTCTCACGTGTCAACCTTCATAAAAGTTTTTAATGGAATCCCGATTTATATTCGCAAGTGACTATTGCTAAAACAAACGAAACCGGGCTATTTTCGAATCGTCGATTTTTGTTCCGAATCTGCCAGTATGTCATGTTAAAAACCGTATACTATATGTAATGTAATAAAAATTTAATCATACTGGAGGAGGAAAAATTTCTACGTACAGATTATAATTTGAATGAACAAGCTCAAAGAAATACGGCTTACATCATCGTGAGATGACAAAAAATCCCGGTTGTATTTAATTAAAGCACAAAAATTTATGATGTATTCGGAGTTACAGGGGGCCTAAAAAAGCCACTTTGGCAGAATCATAAAAGGAGAACATTATGAATTATAATGGACAGTTAACTGTTAAGTTAATGTATCAAATCCCATTGGTGAAGGATTTTTCAGTTATATTTTTTTGGTCTGTGCTAAAATACCAATCATTCCAATCCAAATCCAATCTCTTTGATTATACCTAAGTAGTGCAGCGAAAAAAAGAAAAACACGGACTGCCTTCGCACTATTGATATTATGATTCATATGTTATCCTTTTATGATTCTGCCAAAGTGGCCTTTTTAGGCCCTCAGGACGTTGAATAATATTTTACCGTTCTTTTGTTCTTTTAAAATCCACGTTTTTCATCTAGGTAATGTATTATTTTTAACCTCACAGTATGTACAGTCAACAAAGGAGTTAAGTATACAGGAGCGTCGGCTATAGTTGAAGTTTACTAAGAAACCGATGGATGTTCTGGACTGAAATTTGATTTAATAAAATTGAGCTGTTTGTTTTCTATTAATAAACTAAAATTTTATTCGAGAATATCCATCGGTTTCTTAGTTAACTTCAACAATATCCGCCGCTCCTGTGTACTTAACTCCTTTGTTGACTGTACGTAACATGTCCACTTTTTAACCTCACAGTATGTACGTAACATGTCCACTTTTTAACCTCACAGTATGTACGTAACATGTCCACTTTTTAACCTCACAGTATGTTCGTAACATGTCCACTTTTTAACCTCACAGTATGTATGTAACATGTCCACTTTTTAACCTCACAGTATGTACGTAACATGTCCACTTTTTAACCTCACAGTATGTACGTAACATGTCCACTTTTTGTTGCAGGTACCATCGCTCTCTATAACTTCGACAGCTTCGTTCAAAAACATAAGTAGCAATTAGTGTATTGTAATTATTATAATCTTAAGCTATAGTCACACATTACTAGATAATTATGTAAATATATTAGATAAGCCAAAGCTAGTAAATAAGGCCATAATGTAACTTTGTATTTTAATTAATGGACTTGTATTGTAGTTTTTGCGTCTAATGAGCCTTGACGCAAAAACTAGCTACTTCAAATATTTTAAACTGTAAATAGGTACTTTTACTATTATACGTTATTTTTAATTATAACAATCATGAATTAATGTAGTTTTACTTAGGGTCCAATGATATGCATAATTTTTAATAATAAATGTTAATACTTTTGTGAACTTTTGCATTTATATCGAGTTACTCTGAAGGACGATTATGTTGTTTATGAATATTATAACAAATTTATATAATTGTCAAATTGCATTTTATAACTAATGTTATGATCTAAGATATTCTTTTTGATGTATGCTGATCTGCTCTTATTGACATGTAAGTCTAATGTACCTAACAGCTTAGTCACCAAAGTATGTACCAAAGTTATATAATAATATATATATATATAGGTAATACCTACGTGTTCATTGTTCGCACCATTATTATCATAATATTAAACCGATTAATTTCTATTAATTTGGAAGTGGTGGTTTTATTATCCTTATCTAATCAAGTTTCGAAGAGGGTTGGGCATGAAGCTGTTCTGCAAAATATAGGGTAACTTCGTCAAAACTAAAAGTGGTAAAGTTTGTCGACGCGTCAATCAATCACTGACACTCTCTCGATTACTATACGTGCACAATCCGTGTTATAACACTATCTACAGGCTACAGCCAACCACGAAGCAAAAACCGGACTTAAAAATAAACAAGGACCTTTGTCACAGTATGATGGATTTCAGCTGGAATACGAATATTAGGTAACAGTTATTTATAACACGGGATCAAAATCAACATAGTAGACAGTTTCTATGTTATGGGTTTGGTTTCCGCACTTTGTCCTTCACGTGGACCATTGTGCGTGGGCCATGGTGGCCGTCCGTGGTTATTCCTAGTAGATAGATCGTAGGTTGGTGGTAGGACTGGTAGGACGTCAGTGGTGGGTATCGAATGGTAATACCACGGAACTCTATGAGCCGCATAACACGGTTTATAGAGATTCGTGGCTGTCACTCATGTCTGAAATCATAATATGTTAATCATAGTTTAAATGTAATTTAGTTTAACCTTCGTCCAATACTTAATTACATTATCAAAACTATGTTTATACGTATATGTTTCATAATTAAATCATTACTACACTACGTGAGCTAATGGAAAGTTCGCGTGTGAAGTTAATAACTGTATACCTTCATTTCTTTGGATGTTTACTTAACTCTTCGCACGTCGAGTGTACACCATGTGTACCGATATCAATAAAAATTCTATTGTGTCTGCTAATTAGACGCGGGACGGGAAATGTTTGATTAGCACATTTTATTTACAGATATGTCACTTTTCCAATATTTACTGATCGTCTTCTACTAACAGAATGTAGGAAGTGTGTGCAAGGAAAACTAATCCATTAGTAGGTATGTACACTTATTTACGAAGTACTTTAGTTCAAGACAAAGCAGCAGAGGGAGTGTGCCCACCGTTGTACTGTTGTGTGCGATTCACCAATAGAATGCTTGACAGCAATCGAGTGATTCAACTCATTCAGTCATTCACTTTGATCAGTTTCCGTTTACCGTTTAAGATAATTGTTCTACCAATCCAAACACTCGAAATTCTATGTAGTGGTTAAGTTTTTCCCTAGGGGATTGGTTCCGGTATCTGCGGTATCAACGACTTGTTTACAAGAGAAAACAGATGAAACTTATTGATGATGTAGTGTAGGCAAGCTATATATGAATGTTAACATAGGTATTATTAGATTCTATTATTACTACTTATATTCTAGATTGTATTATTACTACTTATATTCTAGGTATTTCTCAAAATGTAAAATATTTATATTTATTACTAGCTGATGAACCAAGGTAACCGACATAGCCCGCAGAATTGCCAAACTTAAGTGGCAGTGGGCAGGGCACATTGCTCGCAGAACAGATGGCCGATGGGGCCGAAAGGTTCTGGAGTGGCGACCACGTACCGGAAGACGTAGCGTTGGAAGGCCTCCCACAAGGTGGACCGACGACCTTGTGAAGGCCGCAGGAACCCGTTGGATGCGAGAAGCACAGAACCGGTCGAAGTGGAAGTGCTTGGGGGAGGCCTATGTCCAGCAGTGGACGTCTTTTGGCTGAAATGATGA
Source organism: Oligia fasciuncula (assembly GCA_963082905.1). NCBI lineage: Eukaryota > Metazoa > Arthropoda > Insecta > Lepidoptera > Noctuidae > Oligia > Oligia fasciuncula. The sequence goes on along the minus strand of OY720393.1, from coordinate 9,986,377 downwards.
CTAGCTGATGCCCGCGACTTCGTTTGCGATCCAGGATGAAAAATAGCCTGTCCTTTTTCAAGTAGGTATGTCCTTTTCCAGGTCTTTTTTCTTTATTCCGGGAATATAACTTGTTTAAGTACCTACGGCCAAAGTCTGTCTGGCCGTGCTTAAACAAATTATGTTCCCGCAATAAATTTACTCAATTAAGCGTTTAGTGGGTACATACAACCGTTTTGTACCTTTTGAAGTAGCTTCTCATGTGTGGGCTAGAAAACCTACACTGACTGCTAGTATAATAGATACTTTATCCATCATAAAGTATCTATTATACATTACTAGCAGCGCCCCGCGGTTTCAACCGCATAAGTGTCGATCTCGTTCGAAAGACACGTGGCGCCATCTATTAGGTATCATAATAACGTTATTGTTGTTTTTCTCGGGAACAGCACTTTTTTCGGGATGAAAAGGTACCCTATGTCCGTTTCTATATACCTGGAAACGTATATGCAAAATTTCAGGATGATCGGTTCAGTGGTTTAGGCGGGAAAAGGTAACAAACAAACAAACTTACTTTCGCATTTATAATATTAGTTAGGATTAGGATTACAGAAAGCAGTACTTAGGTAGTAGGTAAGTATCTAAATCTACTAAGTGGGCAGATTTCGTTTTTATCAGAACACACCTAATCGAAGCACATCTTAGTGTTTAAAGGTAGGGTAAACTTGCCTAATTCGTACTTACGCCAAATTCGTACTCCACTTAAAACTCGGCTTTGGTAACAGCTATCAGCTCCTCTAGTGTCAAAACATAGAAATAACAGTCGGCCATTTCACCACCTGACAGATAACACTCGTGAAGCTGCTCTCGAAAAGAAATATTGAAAAAGTAAGTTTTTTTCAACTATTGTTGTAATATTTTTACACATTTCGTAAGAATTTTATTCAAATAGGATCGTGTATAACCTATTTTACGATTTGATACGTATTAATGTGTACCTTTGCGATTTCATCTGACGTGTTATCATACTCGTGACTGTTGTAAAATTTTTTGCCGGTAAATTTAAAATTTGTTTGGCTCTTGCTCCTATTTCGTACCTACTCGAGTTAAGTTCTTAAAACGTACTGGTACGATTTAGGAAAAGTATTTATGATTGCCGAGAATTGGCGAAGACCATCCGTCGAATTTGTTAAGAATTACTACTTATTTTAATAACACATTGTTAATTACGATGCTGATTCTCAATACTGTATACCAATGAATAGATCTCAAAGTACGAATTAAGGTTATAGTAAGTACGATTTGGGATGAATGGTCTTAAATCGTACTTTTTTAGTTTTTTTTTAAATTGTTTATTTTTGAGAAGTTTATAAAGTTTATGTTAAATTTGATTATAGAAGCAATAAAACATTTAGCAAACAATAATTACTTTTAATTAAAACTAATTTATCTTTCCTAATTTTCTAAATATGATGGTTTTCTCTTAAGGGGTACGAATTTGGCAAGTTTACCCTACTAAGCGTTTCTAGGAGGAAGGACTCAGCGCAGTGCTACAAGAAACACCATCGCTGAAACATGTTCAGCTTTTCATTGTGAAAACATCAATCCCGAAACTATTCTAACTTTGAACAATACTCAGTACTCATATTACAACTTCATTAAATAGAGTGGCGATGGTGACATGTTTTATACAAACTTCGTAACTTGTTGTTCATGTTCAACTATAATGATCAAGGCAAAATATGTAACGGATTAAATATCTCCCGCGACCCTCCACCATATGAAGGTAGGAATATCATTTATGAATGAAATTATGTATCTGTGTAGACCTAGCACGCCAGCTATGAATAGAACTTTTTTTCCATGATACCTGGGGGCCTATAAAGGCCACATTGGCAGAATCATAAAAGGATAACTTTATGAATCATAATATGGCGAAGACAGTCTGTGTTTTTATTTTTTCCGCTGCACTACGTAGGTATAATCAAAGAGATTTGATACGATTAACTTAACAAATAACTGTCCATTATGATTCATAATGTTATCCTTTTATGATTCTACTAAAGTGACCTTTTAGGCCCCCTGGTATTGGTAAATATTCAAGCAGAATATTAAGTACACACATGCTGTACATGCGGTAAGAGGTATACAAACATGCGATTTTAAAAATAAAAACTCGATAAAAACGCAATATCGCACACCCCTTATAAATGATCTGGATTCAAATGCTTTGCATGTGTAAATAAACGCTGAAATGAATTATTCGTCTACTACTAGGTACATGAAGGGTTATGTAATTAGGGAATGTAGCCAGAGGCCGCACCTTTTACATATTCTATCATTACTTAAATTTGCTTTTTAAAAGAGTCAGCGAATGCGTCAAGAACGGAGTTTAAGTGTGTTGGAAGTAAATTCAGCTTCAACCAGAAAACTTGATTTTGGTTTAATTTATAAAACACTGGTTTGAAATTGCTTACAAAGACCTTTTTTTCTCGCTTCCTCCTCTGACCTCATTACATGTCATATTTGTTTAAATTTCGGGATAACCTCAACCACAGAGAACCAAGCTTTACGAAGTCACGGCAGCTACGGGATAAATGACGAGACATTTTGTATAGTTTCAGGCGGTGACGAGATTCTCCACTGTCTGAGTCACCACTAACCACCACTAACTGTGCGGCCGTGCACACATAGCACGCCCACATATCTATCTGCACCATTTGGAAACTCTCTCAATTATAAGCTCAGAGTAATAATATGAAGTTTGGTCTCTATTTAGAAGTCTACATACTCCTTGACTTCAACTTCGCTGAAATACACACGTACATACTTTTTACAAGTCCTTAACCAAACGCAGGAAAAATATCAACATACAAATTAGTTACGGATGATAATATTTTTCAATATGTCACATCTGCTGGGGACCGCGGGATGCCAGAATGACCGCAAGACTCGAGGATTTAAAGGGGCTTACGCAGTAACTGAGTTGCTTTAGGTACATAATGTAGAATATTTACTACCAAGCTAGACTTGACTTTTATATTAGATTAAGTAAAACCTTTAAACCTTTTTAGGCACAAAACCGACGCACGTCTAGAAGCTTTATTCTTTTCGTAAGCTGATTCCTACTTACTGGATTTACTTTTTTAAACTTGATTGGATTTTAACCGACTTTAAAAAAAGGAGGAGGTTCTCAATTCAGTTTTGTTTTTTAATTTTTTACCTCGGCACGCCGTCATTTATAAACCGATTTGGAAATTTTTTTATTCAAAAGGATATACGTACTTCCAGATTGGTCCCATTCTTATCAAATCTAGTTCTGATCATTATCATGATCATTATAGGCACACCTATAGGGATTTGGGTATCTTTTTAGCTCGTGCATTTGCTCTCGGAAACCTCCATTTGGTGAAGTGGAACTGAAGAAGAAGACCACAAATGGCCACCGGAACTACTCATTAATAAGTATTTTACGGGTTGCGATTCGATTTGCTAAGCAATTTATGCTCGTCACAATGCGAATGGTGAAATTGAGCTGATGGTGGTATACTAGGAGAACTCCTCAACGATTAACGTCCCTGCATCGGGAAAAGCAATATTTTGGATAAGGCCATGGCCAACTTGACATTAGGCTCTTGTAACTTAGATACATTATATACAAACCCACTAAAAAGCGAGAAATAAAAACTTTTTAACAAAAAAAAAACCGACTTCCGAAATTAAAGTTATTTAGCACTTTGTAGTGTTTTTTTTGAAGTCGGTTTTTTTTTCATTGGTATTGTTGTGTAAATTCTTATCTAAAATTAATAAATAGGTGGGTACATTGCTAATAGGTAAAACTGAGCATCGAATACGCTCACCCGTATTTGTGATAATGTCATTACATTAGTACGGATCGTTTTTAATACGAAATCGTGAAACAAGAAAAGATTACAGGTTATCATTACAATGGTACCTATTATTATTCGTCTGACGTAATAATAACAAACCATACTGAAGATGAGAGATGTAGATGTCAAGAGAGATTCTTATATGATTTTCCCGTTATTTTCCCAATACGTACCAATTAGTTTCGTTTGTATGTCAGTTTGTAAGTAATGATTGTATAGACAGAATAAGATTTTAGATAATAATATAGTAGGTATGTAGTAAGTTTTAATAGAGAGTATCTAGTATTATATTATTTCTTAACACAATGTTATGCATTTATTATTCATATTGATAGAATAGGTATCTGAATTTAAATCAGTTTTATTCAGAATATTTTTCATATTAATTTATCTGCAATAGTTGCAAAATAGATACTCCTGATAAATACATGTAAATCAGTTTGACAGTATGTCTGCTTAATATTTCAGTGTTCACACATTTTCTGCTTATTTAAATCAGTTCTATGTTTCAGACTGTAATGACAGATAGACAGCGAGCCCGTAACAACTTCAAGTGTAACCAAATAATGGCGGAGCAATGTCACTTTCATTTCAATGTTGATAATATTGCTTTCAAGAGTACCGAATCACGTGACTGTAAAATTAACATTGAAATCGTATTGGTATTTCATTGGAATTAAAATTAGTTTGCAGAGCAAGCCCCAGGTTGCTTAGTGCTTCGGAATGATGGATTAAGATGTTCTTATACGGCAATAAATATAAACTTGAACGTGATGTAATGAAGAGATATTGGATGGTAAACATTTTGAAACGTGAAGTTTGTATTTAAAATGAAGATACAGATTTGATTTATTTCTACTCGAACGGAATATCATTAATTTTAGTTTAGTTAGTTTAGTTTTTGTTTTGAGTAACAATTTGAAATCCAACGTTACAAGGCAACCATCGATACATCATCTTTGAAATATATTAACTGACATAATAAATGCATCTGCTGAAGCCAAGTAGTTAATGTTGAATTAATTGCTTGAAGTTGGTACTTAATCTTCACTTCACCCTATGAAGCGATTCAATTTCAACGTTACACTCGAACGAATCGTTCGCTTAGAGCATCGTACGGATGAACTTGAGACACTCCGCCGGTTCTCTTTCGCTAAAGTAAGTTAGTAAGTACTCCTTGGGGCCCATATAGGATTCCCTCATCAAAGAATCACGAGTTTTATGCTGGCGCAGATCCCATCCGCATCGTCACTGCACTATCAACTTTTTGTAATGTTGGAATGTGTACCTCAGAATACTCTGTTTAATTGTAAAAATATTACACTGTCAGCATGGTTAGTAGGGTAGCCTCTGTCACGTTTGGCTTCCTCACAATGTTTTCCACCAGAGAAAGTTAGAGGTGAACTAGTGAACTAGTTGTTGACAAAGCTGAAAGTCAGGTCAAAACAAAGCTGAATAGTATAGTAAGTTTCAAGCTACAATTAGCTCGTGGTAGTCACTGTATTTGGTTTGAGAGTGATATTCAACTCGATTACATATATGTCAAAGCTAGTGCACACTGGTTTGCAATATCATTTCGGACAATTTCCAGCGAAATTCCCTAATCAGTGAATTACATAAACTAATCTGGATACGTTGCTTTTACACGAATTTTCATGTGTCGTTCTGGCTTTTATCAACGCATATTACGTCCCCTAATTCATTCCTTTGTGTACATTTTAGCCTTAATTTCCTGCCTAACGCTTCGATAATAAATTAATTCAGAATGTGGGCCACAAATGTGATTAACATTTCAAGGACTTTTACCAATACTACACTACTGTAATGTGTTTGTAAACCATTTATTTGCATTGGTAATTAATTTAATGTTATAAAGTGTGCATAACTTGTAGGTACAAATTCACACACGCATCATTAGCACTGATAAAATGTTAACATGAATGTATTCATAAATTCGCTAATATTATTGGAGATTAGCAATTGGTCAGACAATGGAATGTACCTGCACTAGGTGAAGTTGGCAACATTGGAAATACGATTCCGTTTGCCAAGCGCTCAGATTTTGGCAATGTTTACTGTCGTAACCATTTGGAACATTAAAATACATACTTAGCAGTTGACATTTAACGACCAATTTTTGCATCACTTACCTCCTCCCAAAGAGGAACCCTGAGTCCCAGTAGGTACTGAGAAAGTTATGAAGGCTGATTACTGCAGGTAAAAACGTAAACAGCGTATTAGGTATCCAAGTGAAGAGAAGTAGCTTTACTTCTCTTTACTTGGATACCTAATACTTAGGATCTGTACGGTTGTTTAGAGGATTTATCGGAATTCTATGTTTGACATGAAGGGCTGGGTTTTCGATGTTGATTAACTATATATTATGATTATTTAAATTGTGTAAATGATTTAATCACCACTGCTCTCAAAACGGTGAAGGAAAACTTCGTGATGTTTTAGAACCAAAAATTTTTAAGACATGCATGTAACATCTACCAACCCGCACTGGGCCCTCGTGGTGGATTACGGCATACTCTCTCTTACAGAGAGGAGGCCAGTGGAAAAATTATGGCTGCTTATTTCTAACGATTATTTATACATATATAAATTTTTACACGCTCATTATAGAATTGCCTAGTGATGCTTCCGCTGCCTCCAAGGTATCGCTTGAATTCGAAACCAATTATGTATGAGCTAATTTATATAAAAATAAAAATATAAAAATAATATAAACGACGATTTTTCGCGAGAGTTACACGAATCGTATAATGTAAAGTGTCATCATTTGCTGCTAGTATCATGACACGTACCCGAGGAGGGAGGGAGGGGCCCGTGGCTAAATAATAACAGCCGCACAGGTCGATCGATCAGGTCTGTGGATGGGTGACCATCTTTACATACCGTGACCCCTCCGTGTCTTGGAAAGCACGTTAAGCCGTTGGTCCCGGCTGTCATTCGTGGATCTTTGACAGTCGTTACGGATAATCAGAAGCCCGAAAGTCTGACAACCAGTCTTACCAAAGGGTATCGTATTACCTAGTAACTGGGTTGTGAAGGTCAGATAGGCAGTCGCTACATGTAAAATACTGGTATTCAGCTGCATCCGGTTAGACTGGAAGCCGACCCCAACATAGTTGGGAAAAGGCTAGGCAGATGATGATGATCATGGTTCATGGCACGTATAACAATAAATGTTAACGAAATGCAAATTGACATTAGTACAGCATCCTGCGGATTGTTCTACCGCAACCCAGTTACTTTCTTATGAATAAATAAAAGGTTATGTACATAATAAGCATGCGGTTTGGACAGCAGTACACAGTAAAAAATCTTAAGTAGTAATCTTGATCACCAATGTCAACATTTTCATGCTCTCTAATAATGCAAATTTCGTCATTAAATTGTTCCCTAACGCAATTTCCATAAAATGGGGGAGAAATTACTCCAATGGTTAACGACATAAAACGGGTTACGATGTGCCCTTCATTAATTTAACCAAATTACCGTAGTATCTCAGTATCCAGACACCGTACAAAGCGAGAGTTCAGTCAATCACGTTGTCAACATTTATCAGATACGGCGCGTAAACCTATTATTATAACGTGTCAGGAACGCTCCAAATTGCTGTACGAGTGTGTTCCAGATTCCAATAGTCACAATTATTATTTATAGTAGTAACATAACATTTTATTAGAGGATTCGAGTGAAATTCGGGGATTATTTTATTCGCTTATCCGAAACCATACTTTAGTAAAGGAGTACCCGAGCAAGTCGTAAACTGTGCCTAATACTTCCCAAAATCACGCAGTTACTATAATAATGCATTGCCCACAAACTAGGGCATGTAAGGATTCGTGTGAGTCAAGTTTACAGAGTGCCAAGCTGGCGTTTCCCGAAACTGGTTTCGTAATGTAAACTTTACACAACATTGCAATGTGTTCCTTCATAGTAGCCGAAGCAAGAATGATCACATGCATCGCTACGACGGCTACGAGCTACGGCGTAGCAGATAATGCGTGTGCATGTGTGTGTGAGTTTAGATCAGCCACAAATCTCTTTTTACCCGAGTACGGAGGGTATTTAATATTATTTTAACCGGTATGTATGCATGTATGTATGTTCATCTGTTCCCTCATAACTTCAAAAGTACTTATATTAATTCAACAAATTAGCTATCGTTAGAAGCGTCTTGACCGTCCGCTGGTTTATAGGCTATGTGACATCACACTAAATTCAATATGGCGCCATCTAGAGGACATAAAGTAATGAATTTAAAATAAATATTCGTTTTAGTGATTATAATAGATTTATTATAATAAAAAATAAAAAATTGCGGCCATGCACTATTTTCCGTTTTATAAACGGTAGTTTTACATTGAATAGTTTTATTATAATCACTAAAACGGATAATATTGGCCACTATTATCCGTTTTAGTGATTATAATAAAACTAAACAATGTAAAACTACCGTTTAGAATAATATTAACGTATGATCTTGTGGAGCACAACTTAACGTGCTTATTTTCTGCATTTTCATTCTAAAATAAAATAAATAACCAAACAAACTATGAGGGCGCCACTGCGCGGTCGGCGTTTGGTCGGCGCCCTCTTAATGTTTTTGTACATGGCCATCGGAGTCACTGTGGCTCAAGTAGGTAGTTTTAAGTTAGTAAGACACGTAAATCCTTCTGGCTCTCGACAGCTTGAATAATTTGCTGGGATCATGCCTAATCCCTTCCCTCTCGTGAGAGCGCCTGACCGAATGCCCCTTACAACCGGCTTATGGAAACATACATACTACACACTTAAGGAGTCTACTTACATATGCTACATAATAGATGTGCTTATAATAACGAGTAAATAAATTATTTACCTACCTCTGTAAAGGGTAGAGGAATATTTATGTGAGCTTATTACTCGTCGTAATTTTAGTCAGTGTAATCCTGTAGTAATAACGTGTAGAATACACAAATGTATAGGCCATCGACTCGAAAAATCGAGAATCGAGAAAATTATATATAATTATTTTATATCGATGAATCGAGTGAAGCTCTCTCATGAAGTAGTATAATATCAACATTATTGGTGTTTCTCAAATTGGCAATTGAGCTTACTGGAGGTGTATTTCGCTGATCAAATTGAGATCAACTTACTTATGATATTTACGCAAATACTATAGTTATATTCCCATTGTATTTACACATGTTTAGTACAATGATAAACAGATAAACGGGTTTCATGACAAATCACCTAAACTCCAGTTCTCTTCTCCAACATCTTCCATAGTTTTCAATGATTAAGAATAAAAACAGCTAAACATTGAATAAAGCCTAGACCTCCTTAATATTTCTTATAAAATAAGAATGCTATACTTATCTAATAAACGGGTATTTAAACATAATAATGAAAATGGAAAAATATCCTTGTCCTTTTAACATCGTAATTCATAAAGCGATCATTACTCCACGCCACGCGTCAAGAAAGCCGAATTAAAATGGAAAGAAACAACAAACAATAGACTAAAATTAGCTTCGTGCCATTAGCTGTTTAACGTCTGAAAAGGGCAGCACTAAGTGGTCCAAAACCATTATCATACAACGACGTACTGTTCCGGCTCGTACTGAGTTCGGTCCGTAGCCCGATAATGCAGAAAGGTCGGAGACCCACTGGATGGGGATACGACAAACATGGAACTTCAGGTGGTTGTACAGACGCCAGCACATCATGCTACCCGAAACTGTCAAATTTTTCCAATCAACTTTGAACTTTATGCTGTAGCGATAAAGTTGAAAATCTATTAAAGAAATTTGACAGATTGTAGTAACTTGATGTGCTGGCGTCTGTACAATAATTAGTAAATGATTGATGGACTGAAATATTATTTAAAGTTAGGTTGGAGCTTTCTCGAAGCTTATTTAAATAAAATTGAGATTTAATTTCAGTTTTGTACAGCTTTATTATTTATGTTCTCCGAGATAGTTTCGACTCGGGTGTGTCACGTTTGATATAGAAACAAAAGTTCTAATGATCATAAGACCTAACTTCGTTTGTTATAATTTTTATTTAACATAACGGTCAACGGTCATAATGAATTATTGATATAACTTCATTTTACCTAATTTCATATGGTATAATGAACATTTTACATAATTTCAAATGGTATAATGAACAGTTTATATAATGCACATTTGAAATAATATTCACATAATATAATATTCAGTTGCTATAATATACAAAATCTATAAGTAACGTTTAATATAATTTAGAAATATCTACTTTTATTTTTCCAAAAATTTATTAGATTTTAAATGCCTGGCACTTTCAAAGAACAAGTGGTGCTTGTTTTTGCTAGCACGAAAGTGCCAGGCGTTGTTATCGCTGATACTACATAGTTTGCTTTTATGAGGGTGGACGGATATTTTTTATTTACATAGAATGCAAGAGCGAGCGAAGGGCACCCCGAGGTTCGGTTGTGTTAGGTTACTTTAAACCCTTTACACGGAAATAGGGGCCACGCGAAGCGGGGCTCCGTCGACATAGGATGCAAGAGCGAGCGAAGGGCACCCCGAGGTTCGGTTGTGTTAGGTTACTTTAAACCCTTTACACGGAAATAGGGGCCACGCGAAGCGGGGCTCCGTCGACATAGGATGCAAGAGCGAGCGAAGGGCACCCCGAGGTTCGGTTGTGTTAGGTTACTTTAAACCCTTTACACAGAAATAGGGGCCCCCCGAAGCGGGGCTCCGTCGACATAGTATGCAAGAGCCAGAGAAGGGCACCCTGAGGTTCGGTTGTGTTAGGTTACTTTAAACCCTTTACACAGAAATAGGGGCCCCGCGAAGCGGGGCTCCGTCGACATAGGATGCAAGAGCGAGCGAAGGGCACCCCGAGGTTCGGTTGTGTTAGGTTACTTTAAACCCTTTACACAGAAATAGGGGCCCCGCGAAGCGGGGCTCCGTCGACATAGGATGCAAGAGCGAGCGAAGGGCACCCCGAGGTTCGGGTATTTTAAACCCTTCACTCAGAAATAGAACACACACACATAGAACACAAGAGCGATTCTTTACATAGAATGCTGGATCGAGCGAAGGGCAGAAAATTAGTTAATATGAATGTTAGGTCATACGAACGTTATATAAAAGGAGCATTATACAATATGAAAATTATATGAAATGAACGTTATACTAAATGAAATTAGAGAAAAAGAAAATTAGTTAATATGAATGTTAGGTCAAATGAACGTTATATCATCATCATCATTTCAGCCAAAAGACGTCCACTGCTGGACATAGGCCTCCCCCAAGCACTTCCACTTCGACCGGTTCTGTGCTTCTCGCATCCAACGGGTTCCTGCGGCCTTCACAAGGTCGTCGGACCACCTTGTGGGAGGCCTTCCAACGCTACGTCTTCCGGTACGTGGTCGCCACTCCAGAACCTTTCGGCCCCATCGGCCATCTGTTCTGCGAGCAATGTGCCCTGCCCACTGCCACTTAAGTTTGGCAATTCTGCGGGCTATGTCGGTTACCTTGGTTCTCCTGCGGATCTCCTCATTCCTGATTCGATCACGCAGGGAAACTCCAAGCATAGCCCTCTCCATTGCCCTTTGGGTGACTTTTAGCCTTCTTATAAGGCCCATTGTGAGCGACCACGTTTCAGTGCCATAAGTCATCACTGGCAACACGCACTGGTCAAAGACTTTTGTCTTGAGACACTGCGGTATGTGGGACGAGAAGATATTGCGTAGCTTCCCGAACGCTGCCCAGCCGAGTCGGATTCGACGATTGACCTCTTTCTCGAAGTTAGACCTACCTAACTGGACAGTTTGTCCGAGGTAAACATACTCGTCCACGACTTCGAGTGTAGCGTCTCCGATCTTTATGAGAGTGGGTGTTACATGGGCATTTGACATGACCTTCGTTTTGTCCATGTTCATTTTAAGACCCACTCTTTCGGAGGCTCTACTGAGGTCATCGAGCATTGTACTGAGGTCCTCCATAGTCTCAGCCATGACTACGATATCGTCGGCAAACCGAAGGTGAGTTATGTACTCGCCGTTGATGTTGATGCCAGCCCCTTTCCAGTCCAAAACCTTGAAGACATCCTCCAGTGCAGCGGTGAACAGTTTCGGAGAGATAACGTCTCCCTGTCTTACACCTCGCTGCAGAAGGATAGGTTTCGAGGTCTGATCCTGGAGTCGGACTGACATAGTGGCGTTTTCGTACAAACACTTCAGCACCTCGATGTACCGATAGTCGATCTGGCACCGTTGAAGAGACTGCAGCACAGCCCATGTCTCGATCGAATCAAAGGCTTTCTCGTAGTCCACGAACGCTAAGCAGAGAGGCAGGTTATATTCTTCGGTCTTCTGTATAACCTGTCGCAGCGTATGTATGTGGTCTACGGTGCTAAAGCCTTTACGGAATCCGGCTTGTTCGGGAGGCTGGAAGTCGTCAAACCTGCGCGCGAGACGGTTCGTGATGACTCTCGAAAACAGCTTGTAGACATGGCTCAGGAGTGAGATGGGCCTATAATTCTTAAGAAGGGCATTGTCGCCCTTCTTAAAGAAAAGTATCACCACACCTCTGTTCCATGCCTGTGGTGTTTTGCCCTCGAGTATGACGGAACCAAACAGCTTCTGAAGGGCCTTAAGAACGGGTTTTCCGCCGGCCTTCAGCAACTCGGCCGTAATTCCGTCATCACCCGGCGCCTTGTTGTTTTTGAGCTGCTTTAGAGCCATCCTAATCTCGTACAGGCTGACGTCCAGGATGTCTTCGGTATAGTGCCGGGTCAATCTAGCTCTCGGTTCGTTTGCCAGATTCATAACGGGGTTACTTGTTGACGTGTCCATAGAACCTCTCGATCTCTCTCAACAGCTCAGGTTTGGCGGATACGATCCTGCCATCTTCGGTCTTCAGTTTCATAAGCTGGCTCTGCCCAATAGACAGATCTCTAGCAAAGACCTTGGAGCCTTTATTTCGCTCTATCGCGTCCTTAATACGGTCTGTATTAAAGCGGCGAAGATCGCTTTTCAAGGACTTGGAGATCTGTCTATTGAGTTGCCGGTAATTTTGCGCATCATCCGAAGACTGCAAGATCATCTCGCGCCTCTCCTTCATGAGCCGCAAAGTAGGATCAGAAAGCCTCTTTTTTGAATTCGTACGACCGGTCTTGAAGATCTTAGACCCAACCGTATGGACAGTTTCCACGAACCCATCGTTATAATCGTCCACGGAGCTCCCTAGGCATTCGAAACGATTCTGAAGTTCGAGCTGAAAGCTCTCGGGGTTATGGACCTGGATCGGTGCAGGACGGAGCGTAGACTTCATCAGTCGAGATCTTTCCAGCTTGATATTTAAGTTCAATGTGCCTCTTACCATGCGGTGATCACTTCCGGTTTTCACCGCGTTGATCACAGAGACATCATTGAACACTTGCTTCTTCGTCGACATAATGAAGTCAATCTCATTTTTAGTTGCACCATCCGGGCTCTGCCAGGTCCACTTTCCGTGCTCACGTTTTCTGAAGAAGGAATTCATCATAAAGAGGCCTTCCTTCTCCATAAAACTGGCCAGTAGGTGGCCCCGGTGGTTCCGGCGTCCAACTCCAAATTGCCCCACTCGCAGCTCATCATCGTTTCGTTTACCCAGTTTCGCGTTAAAGTCCCCCATGACAACGGTAAAGTGAGTTTTAGACCCATGCATGGCTCTGGAAATATCCTCATACATGGTCTCTACCTCATCGTCGGGGTGTGAAGAGGTCGGGGCGTAAACCTGTACGACCTTCAGCGAATACCTTTCGGATATTCTGAGTATAAGGTACGCCACCCTGGTCGACACACTCTCGATCTTCACCACGTTGCTCACAAGGGACTTATGGACGATAAACCCGACACCACCTTGGGACTGCTGGTCGCCCTCCCGGAAATAGAGCAAGTTTCCGGATTTGAGGATTATCGAGTCCTCCCCCTCTCTTCGGACTTCAGATACCCCGACTATACTCCATCGTATCTTGCTCAATTCTTCCTCGAGTTCGGTGATCTTCTCGTCGGTCCGGAGTGTACGCGTGTTGTATGTTGCCAGGTCCAGTTTTCGGTGATTGTGGTAGCCGGATCTCTTCCGGGGATTCTTAGCACCCCTTGCCTCACCGTGGCCTTGGCCGCTACCGTAACCAAGGGTAGGCGGGCCGCCGGGTACTAGGGGCCAAGTGTTTTTTGTGCTTGTCATTTTTGGGGGGGGGTTTGCCATAATCGCCACGCTTGGCAGGCGGGTTGGCGATCGCAGTATGGTATGGTGGTGGAATGCACAGAGAACGCTGCTGCCCATTCTCCGGTACGGCCCTTAGTCGCCTTTTACGACACCCACGGGAAGTATGGGGTGGTGCTATTCTTTAAGTCCGGCACTACACGGACGTCTTTAAGTCCGGCACTACACGGACGTTATATAAAAGGAGCATTATACAAAATGAAAATTATATGAAATGAACGTTATACTAAATGAAATTAGAGAAAAAGAAAATTATATCAAATATAACATTCGTTCATATGACATTAGGTTAAATGTATTTATAGCATATGAAAATTATATCATATGAGAGTTATGTCAAACGAAATTAGACCATCTGTTGTTATACCAAACATTACACACCCTTTTGACTCATACGTTAGATAGGTCTTTAGGTAGCTTTTTATGAACCCTACATTTTCCATTTCGCTGTTCTGCGTCATATTTTATTATTTTTTCAGCCGATTAGTTCGATCGTCGAACTAGTGCGAATTTTTTCTCAATTGTTCGACCGTCACGTATCAAATAGACCTATTTACCGCAATTTTTCAAAAAAATGCCCAACACCAATTTGTCCGCATGTATCTACGCAATATTTTATTTTTCTTTTTTTTCTATACGAAACATCCTATGTGTTGAAAGAGTAGATACCCTTTAGTGCTTATAAATACCATTAATTATTTTTGACGATCCCAATATGACTTATGACCGTAAGTGATTGCTGCACTGTTTCATATACTTACACTTTTTCATGTTACCTTTAGCATAAACCAGTGTAAAATTGTTAGTGAACCAATAAAAATAAATAAATGATCGTGGTCATAAGTCATACTTTTGGAATCGTCTCCTCGAACCATTTATTTTGACGTAGGTAGGTACTAAAAACTTTTTTCACGACTATTGTGTTATAAAGTCAGCCATGTTGATTTTTGTGAAACCTCACCTATTGAATTATTAATTTCCTTCAAAATCCATCGGATTGCGATTGAAAGTGACGTGCGTTACGCTCGGAGGTCACCACAATTCTAACGACATGTAAATCATTCATCATCTATGAAAGAATAAAGAGTCCTACATAACTATATATACAGACGCCAAGCACATCAAGCTACTACAATCTGTCAAATTTCTTTATTAGATTTTCAACTTTATCTCTAAAATATAAGATTCAATGTTGATTGGGCAAATTTGACAGTTTCGGGTAGCTTGATGTGATGGCGTCTGTACCAAACAAAGACATGCGCTAAAGACATAACCCTAGCCAGGTTTGATGCTTTCTATTTTATTTATAACTCTGTGGTGCCGCGTGTGACAGCATCAAAATACGTTTTGTTGTGATTTGTTCAAAAATGTCATGGACGTGTTTCTGGTTATCTTTTTGCATTTCTGAGTGACTTCGCCTTTCTTTGACTATGGATTTTTGCATTGCAGTTTACCTCGGCTACAATAATAATACCTGGTCTATAACTCGCATCTCGGACAACTCTTATTTTGCCAGGTTTCCAACAGAGATCCAACGACGTTCTATAAACTGCGGAAAAGCAAATAAATCATTTGTGTGATTTAAATTCAATCTGTTGGAAGACAATGGATTACTCCGTGATCGACAGGTTCAAATATAAGTTTTTGACAGGTTTGAAGTCATCAGATTTGGCAAGAGGGTCTTATGGCCCTTCACCAAGTTTTACGACGGACAAAAAATACAGGGTTTTGATTATATTACTATTACAATCTTCATAATACATTTTGTTTTATTTGTGTCCATTTCTGGGGGCCTAATTAGGCCACTTTGGCAGAATCATAAAAGGATAACATTATGAATCATACGCTGCACTACGTAGGTATAATCAGAGATTGGGATTGAATTTGGATTGGATTGATTGGTATTTTAGCACAGACAAAAAAAAATAACTGAAAAATCCTTCACCAAGGGGATTTGATACGATTAACTTAACAGTTAACTGTTCATTATGATTCATAAGGTTATCTTTAAGTGTGGCCTTACACTTTGGCAGAATAATAAAAGGATAACATTATGAATCATAATACGGCGAAGACTGTCCGTGTTTTTCTTTTTTTCGCTGCACTGCGTAGGTATAATCAGATATTGGGATTGGATTTGGATTGGATTGATTGGTATTTAAGCACAAAAAAAAACACTAAAAAATCTCTCACCAAGGGGATTTGCTTAAAAGTTAACTGTCCATTATGATTCATAATGTTATCCTTTTATGATTCTGCCAAAGTGGCATTTTTAGGCCCCCTGGTTCAAGCTTGTATGGGACCGGTTTCCATCTCCTTTACCTCTTTATATAATTAGTGTAGATTTATAGATATTTCAGGGATAAGGAAAATAATATGAAACACCAAGATATTTTAACACTCATATTCTTTGTCAACATCAAATTTAATATTTTACACCATACCATCACATCTCCTATTCTCCACGTAATATCACTATTTATAGAGTATTCTAATATTTAAAATAATATTAATAGGTTACCTTAATTTACTATAGATTTCCAAAATTTCTATGCCTAAGTACATTTTAACCGACACAGCCACTCGGAACGTCGCGTCGCCGTCGTACCTACTGTCATCAGCGCCTGAACAAGAAGCTCACGTTGCGCGTCATTTACATTTCGGATCTTTTGCTATTGCCAGTACAATCAAATTGTTTTGCACTAACTTGTAAAATATGTTAGATACTAAAAACTGCTTTAATGTGGCCAGTAAAATATATATCTCAATAAATCTAACAATAAATTATGCATGAATAAATTTAAACCTAACACTACATTCCTAGAGCAGTGGTGGCCAAGTGGTAACGGCCGCGACTTAAGAGTTGCAGGTCGTAGGTTCGAACCCAGACAGGCGCTTTACTTTGTGTAAATTATTTCATCACCATTGCTCTCAAAACGGTGAAGGAAAACATCGTAAGGAAACCGGCATGTCCTAGAATAAAAAAATCGAAGACATGTGACATCTGCCAATCCGCACTGGGCCCGAGTTGTGGATTACGGCCCACTCCCTCTCATCGAGAGGAGGCCTGTGTCCCAGCAGTGGGAACGTTATAGGCTAATTATGTTATGTATGTTATGTACTACATTCCTACATGTTTACCCACTTACCTTCACATTGGAATACCATCCATTTTCAGGTTACAGTCCATTTCAATTGAAATGGATTTTAGTGATGAGTCCATTAAAAGGATTGTGCTTTGACGGCAATAGACGGAAACATCTAAATACCGTTCTTACGTCTTGGCGCCCAAATGGGACTGCATAAACTAAAAAATATAAAATAGTTGTACCTACTTAAACTTAAAAATTTCTTGTATTATTTAAGTATCTACCGCTAGTCACTGTGCATATATTTTTAAAACGAATTGTTCGTTTGGCAATAATAATTTTATTAGGTTTGTCTAGTTCAGCCGAAAAACAAATGGGCGTGGAAAGGTAGTTGCAAACCTACCCACATTAATTTGACTTGGGTTGGGATAAGGGACCTTAATAGTATGTTTCTGATATTTTTATTATTCAAGTAAACCAATTCAGTTTTACAATACTGGAGATCCAAGCAATATTCAGTTCAGATTTATATTAGATAATAAAAGTGCACCAGTAGTAACAGATCAACGACCCACAGCGAGAAAACTTTCGTTCGTTGGAAGAAGATTCAATTTTTGTTGACGATAATCCTAGAACACAGTCGTGCAATGGACGAGCGAACAAAAGTAATATCGCTTGATACGGTTCAAGCGTTGTTTGAGGAATATTGGTTGAAGAAAAACTTGTGAAGAATTCCGGACATAATGTTCTTAAATCGCCAACGAAAAGTGAGTAAAGTGCTTTTATAATTTCTAACATGACGACATTATCGTGATCGCCCACGCGGCCACGTCCATAAAGTGTTCGGAAAGTTACACCATAAAGTTATCGTGGAAGGAAATTTAAAAGCGTCTTCATATTATTTCCATACATTTTACTTCTCTATTTTATCGTGATGCGGTGACTTGGACCTCCACGATAATATCGGCACGTTAGAAATTATAAAAACGCACAATTAACCTAAACGTAGCTATCAAGGCTTCTTCAATCTCTGTATGAAATGTTTTTTTGGCCTGTAGTGGCACAATAACAGGGTATTTTATTATTTATTTTGAATCTGTATCTGGACGGTTGCTCTGTATATGTTACAACCATTATAGTTCAATGCAAATATTTAAATGAAAGCAACGTGGGCTACCCGTATGGCCCAGAATTCGAAAATTTCCGTCACCGCCATGCGATGCAATTTTTATATTAAATTGCATGCATTTAGTCATGAATGAGTACGAAAAATCTGCAGATCTCGTATATTGATACCTACTGATTTAATCAAAGGCTAAGTAGCTATTTGAGTCGGGTTGAAGGCATCAACTGAGTGTCAAATGGAATGGAAGTAAGTAGCTACTTAACTCAAATGCTGTGGAAGAAAACCCTGGACCTGGAAGTTTCGGTCTCTGCATGTAAATACATGCTAACGCACCACTACACGAGGTAGTTCAGTATTCTCATGATCACAAGAATAAGCTTAGGTATCTAGATGTTGAGTCGAGGTTCTAGTAAACTATAGACGTTTTTAAACGACGACGCTTACGGCAGTACCTCAAAGGAAGCTAGATAATTGTGGTCACACTAAATGTATCAATTATATGATGTATGTACAGTCAACAAAAGAGGTAAGTATGCAAGATCGTCGGATATAGTTGAAGTTTAGTAAGAAACCGATGGATGTTCTTGAATAAAAAGTAATTTTATTAATAGAAAACAAACAGCTCATTTATCAAATTAAATTTCAGTCGACAACATCCATCGGTTTCTTACTAAACTTCAACTATATCTGACGATCCTGCATACTTATCCCTTTGTTGACTGTACATACCCCACTTGAATATGACTTTTTAATTAGGCTTTTTCAAAAGTCTCTCCGACCTCATTTCCTCTTAATGGTTTAACAAATAACTTACATGATTGATTACTTCTATGTACTGTGGGAGAAGTACAGACGCCAGCACATTAAGAGCCTATACTACCTCAAATGGCTTAACATGATCCTCCGTTATGTCGAAAATTCTGCAGCATTAATTTTGAAATAAATATATGCTAAAGTTGAGGATTAATGTAAGGTCTTATGTTAGACAAAAACACGATTACATAAAATTTTCTCGATAGAAAAAAATTCCAAAGTTACCTCCAAACCGAACAATAAACCGCTGGTATTCAAAAAATACTTCAAATTAGATCATGAAACTTTGCATACTAACTGAACTAACTATAAAGCAGGTCTTATGTTAGTTAGTTTTTTTGAAATACCTTTATTTTCACCGTAAAAAGCAAATACCTAAACTATTGGCGCTGCCTCCCGCCCAGCACCGCACTCTGTCTCGCTTTCACACAGTCCGCGAGCAGTATCGTGCGAGCGAGATAAAGAGTGAATTTTAGCTGAGGTAGTATAGCTACCCGAAACTGTCAAATTTTCCCAATCAAATTTGAACCTTATGCTTTAGCAATAAAGTTGAAAATCTATTAAATAAATTTGAGAGATTGTAGTTGCTTGATGTGCTGGCGTCTGTACTTCAATAAAACCCTTCTTTCCGATAAAATAAATAATTATTCACGAAATCGTTTTACGTTTTTATATTATGACGCAATGTCAGTTCGGCAGCTAACTCCCACTTGTTTTTCTTCTATTCTAAATATAAATTAACATTTGTCTCGTAATTATCCCATCAACGTATAGGAGACTCGCGGAGGTGGTTAAAACCATTGGCTTAGGCTTGGTGAGAAAAAACTAACAGGTAGGGGAACTTTATAAAGGTAACTGCTATTTCAATTTCCAGTTAGTGTATAATCATTAGTTATAACTCACAGATGACTTTTTCTAGTTCACCGGGCAACATGAGGAGAAACTGTTGACAACATGATTGAAAAAAGTAAAACAACTTTTTAATCAAAGTTACTTATTCATATCTATGGCTTGCAATCAATTATTTTACTATAGGTTCTAATAAATAGTTCTCTTTCATGTTATGCGATAACAGCATTTACCAGTTAAATGTTGAGATAAATATACTTCTAAAAATTGCTCTCATAAATATTGATTCCTTCACTGGCACATTCTAGAAATGCAGTATGAAAAGATTCAAGCATTTATTATTAAAAGCTACATTCGAAAAGGACATAGGGACCGCAGTTCCTAACGTAAATCGATTCACAAGAGCTACTGAATTAGAAAATATTTGATATCGCATTCCCATCAAAAAGTAAAATTATCCATCTACATAGGTACTTGAAACTGAAGTACCAGCTGACTTCACTGTATTCAATTTAAATGTGTTTCTTCTATTGTAAGAGCACCCGTAAAAAAGTTAGATATTGAGTTCTCCACTGTGTAAAATGTATCGGGTCGAAACAAAAATGTAAAAACAAAACAGGTTTGCTATTATTTGTAGGATAGGTTTGGTTTTGCAAATAATCTATGCATTGTTAGACTTATGTGAGCTACTATACTACTACCATTATTGGTGATTTGTGCATACAATCTGTCTTGTCATTCCATTGTGTGCAGGAGCACTAAATATATAAATAGGTACATATGTTCATGATTTATATATCTTATATTAGGTACTTAATTACTTCTCAAGATGAACTTTACTATTGACTGTAAACGAATTCTTATGTCCAAAAAGCATAGTTTTCCTTCTATAATATCTACTTAATTATATATAAATGCCTGAGTTTCTGCTAAAGTAAACAGTGGTAACTTAACCTCTCAGGGACAGGATATTAATGTGGTTGGTGAGACAAGCATAAAGCATGCATCGGATAGCTCAAACTTAAAAAAAGCATTTATTTCAATTATACCCAAAGAGCAGTAGTCTTTGATTATACCACTTACACACACTTTTAAATTGTCAAGGAGTCGGTCAGTCAGAAATATGAAGCTAGCTCATTCTAAAGCTTTAAAAAAAAGCGTAGTAGGTACCTATGGGGACGAACGGGCAGGAAACTCCATGGACACTCTTTCCAATTATTTTGTTACAAAATATTGATATAAATTGAGAACAAAATTCGGCCAGTCGAACATCATTCATATCCATCAATTACAGACCACCCAGGCATGGGCCAATATAATATGTATACACATAACATCATCAATATACATCAATAATTATATCTAGCTATGGAGGTAAATTGCTACAGGCAACATCAACGCACTCCATTTTGATATTGGTTTTAGGGATAAATAAGAGTAAAAGGGAAAACCAATGTTATTTAATACCTACGGTGGCCATATATGTATTTTTCAAACCAATATCATAGAATTGTCATTATATTTCTCTTCCCTGCTTTTTTCGAGATCCAATTCAGAAGCAAATGACATTTCTATGTAAGTTTATTTGACAGTGGATATGTCTGTTATATTTGGTAATTTGCATAGCGATGTCGATCGGGCTTTGAACAATGTCATCTGCGGTTAGGGGACAATGGATTCCCCACTATAATTGTGTTCAGCAAGTTAATAGCTATTCTGTAGTGCAGTGAATAAGAAATTCCTTGCAGTCTTGATTTTAGTTAATAACTTTAATGTAGGTTGGTACCGATCTAAGTAGGCCTAAGTAGAAATATTTGACAAGTTTATGTAGAAAAGAGACAAATAAATTCAAGTCTTTAGAAAATAACATGACTTTTTAGTTAAGAGCCTGAAAAGCTTCGATACAAAAGAGCTAAAATCAAAGAACATTACATTCAATATTTTCACAACTACTATAGAAAAAAAGATTTGACAGGTCTGAGTAAACATGCCATCGAGTCTATCTTTTGTCTGAATTTTCCGGAAAGAACAAAAGCCTAGTCCTATTGACTTCAACTTTGTGAGTACATAAGTATATTTCATGAAATGCGATAAGGGCAAGACAGAGAGTTTTGTTTTATAACATACTAGCTGCACCCCGCGGTTTCACCCGCATAAGTCTCGGTTCCGTGGGAATATCGAGATAAAAGTATGTTATGTCGGATGACCCAACCCAGGTTATGGTCTACTCATGTGCCCATCCAAATCTGTTATGCCGTTTTAGCGTGAAAGCGCAACAAACAAACAGAAAAAATCAAATCTTTTATCTTTATAATATTAGTTTAGATACTGTAGTTTATTTACCCTAATCGTGACGTAAGCTAACTCCTTGTCCATTAAGCTGTCAGACCTTTAACACAAAGAGATGCTGAATCTGTGTACAACAAACAACACGTGTAGGTACGCGAATGACCGGGAACGTTGACTTGATGCTTTTATTTGTAGAACGAAGTTTCCGAAAACAAAATTGTTATTGTTACTGCAAAAGTTGAATAATATTGATGTTTGGTACTCAATCACGTCACTTCGCTGCATGCAGGGATTTTGTTTATTCCTCCAAGATTGGAGTTAGGTTGTGAGAGCGATCCCGGATATGACAGACTACAGTCGGTTCTGGTTTCGAAAAACGAAGGACTTTCCACTCAGTCAGTTTTATTATTTGCTAATATTTTGACATAATTATTTATTTCTGTTTCTGTAACTGCCAGTGACATTACAGCGGGCCCTATCAGAATACCAGTGCTATGACATTTATTTTTTAAATGTCGCAGCATCATGCTGAGATAGGAGCCTTTTGGCCTCGTATTAGGACTTTCTGTTTCATTTTCCTTTTGTTACTTTTTTTTATATAACGTGGATTTTTATTTTACTGTGTTTAGTTTCGTTTGTGATCTTCCTTTACGAGTCGCAATAAATACTTTTTCTTTCTTTCTTTTCTTTCACTCAAATCTATTACAGTCAACTCGTAGTTTCACTCGGAATGGCTATAGTGTTATTTTAACAAACTATGGCATCGTAACGGTTTTAGGAAGACATTAGACCGCTGAGAATGGCTAATGAAGATTTGCAATGCAGACTCTCATTCTTGCAAATGTTCCAAATTATGCAAACGGCTATGGGTACGACATTAATAATAATGTACATTTATTATGTTGGTGTTTGACCAGAATAATATCTTCCTCTGTAATATTACGTTAGTTTCAATCGCCATTCCTAGTACCTATTCGTCCATGTTTCACGGTTCAAATTAAACAAATATTTTTTGGTCGCAAAATAATGAAAGAAGGCAGGAGTTTTTTAACTCTCGCCAAAAAATAACAAAATGGGGAGAACCAAAAAAGATAAATGGGGAATTCCAGGAAACGTAGACGATTAGCCAATACATTTTTTACAAATTACAAGAGCGTTCGAGCGCAACAAGCCTGAAAGAAAATGCGGCCGCACACGTAATACGTGGGTTCACGCTTGACTAGTAGGTAGGTACTCGTGGGTACATACGGTTGTCGAGCCATAACGACTTGTAAAGTATATAAATATTATTTTTGTATACGAAGTTCAAACGTAAAGTTTTTAAGTGATTGTACTTAATCCATCACTACGTCATTGATATGATTATCCACCCCAAAAAATCCAGCCTAAGAAGGATAAGCGGAAAGGCATGTCCGAGAATCCGGAGCCTATAAATTCCGTTTATCAAACTAGGCCTAGGGTGGATTCTTGGACATGCGTTTCCACGGATTTTTTGGGGTGGATAAACGGAATAACCCATTCTATATTGTAGACATTCTTTATAGGAAACCCGGCCGTCGCCCGTTGCGAACTGTGGCAGGATACTCTTCCCCCTCCTACTCACTACCTACCACCAAAGGAGCATCTCCCTGCAGGGTGTAACCTTCCGTGGCCTACTTGGAAGTCTCTGAACCGTCTCCGGACACAAGTGGGAAGATGTAAGTCCAACCTGGTAAAGTGGGGCTAACTTGATGGAACGGCAGAAGGGTGTGATTGCAGACCTATGTCACAAACCATGCTCCACCTCCTATCCTGCCCTCTGTGTCCCAAAACATGCAGTCAAAGTGACCTCTGCGCTGCCATCGACAACGCCGTGGAAGTGGCAAAGTTTTGGGAAAAGAAGATGTAAAATACAGTCATGCCAGCGACACGAAGAAGAAGATTGGAGACTAGTTTCCCTTATTCGTACCTAACAATGCTGTAGCCACGTCCATGTATATGGTGTCATTAGTATAGGTTTAATATGATTGTTGATGAGTCTAGTGGTCTGAGCATGAGATCCTGGGTTCAATTTCCAGATCGGGCAAAGTATTTTTGGGATTTTCCATCATTAATTTCTCAGTAGCAGCCTGGAGACTGAATTTGTGCTCGGTTGATGGCAATAGGGTCGCCCCTATTACAAAAAACATTGTACTGTAGGTTCAGCTCTGCCAAACCCTTCGGGGATTGTAGGCGTGATAATTATTGTCTATACAATGCGTAACATAATAAACGCAAGACCTCAAACACCCCAATTAGAGTATTGAGTTAAAAGCATAATACAATGATCAAAACAATTTTTTTTTTAAAGCTAACTATTTTTATTAAGTAAATTGTGTTGACCCTATCATTACTTTATGCATTCAAAATTGAGTCTTATTGCCTTGACATTTAATTTTCTTTGGCTCAATCGGCGATCAGTATGGCAAAATACATAATTTAAAAAAAAATACCTATCTTAAGTGTTACCGAAATTGATTCAGTAATCAATTATGAACAAACTGCTTTCAGGACTTGCGTTTATTCTGTTACACCTTGTATAAGTCGTAGAGGTTTAAAGCTAGATTAAACTACTTACTGCTACGCTGCACATTGGCTACGAACGCCTACGCACCTACGCCGCGTCGACCGCTACAGATCGCTACACGGCAGGGCACGTGTCCAGTAAAAGTGCTTTATAAAGACAACAGAATCAAACAATGAATTTTTATTTTATTTATTTATTTAAATGCCTTAAAACTACCATTACAGGTCTAAACCTAATGCGATAGTCAAGTCACGCACATAATGAATGTCTTTCCCTGTGTTCTAACCAAAAGTGACAGTTGCGACTTATGTGATCGTTTACAAAAAGTAATGATGTAACTAATATTTTTGTAAAATATAAAAAGAGTGTCCATGGAGTTTCTTGCCCGTTCTTCTCCATAGGTACCTACGCTTTGGAATGGGCAACTAGCTTCACATTTTTCTGACTGACCTACTTCTTGACAATTCAAAAGTGCCTGTAAAATGGTTTAATTGAAATAAATGCTTTGAGTTTGAGTTTGAGTTACATGAATTATGACGTTCAAACGCGAATTGATTAATTGCGCGAGTACGTCATCCATACTAATAAATAATAATATGTATATTCGAAACTATCTCTGTCTCTATGTTATATATAAAATACCTACCACCTTAACTTTTCAGGCCTGAACCACTGAACGGTTTTCGATAAAACAAGGAGATAGATGACATCCTGGGGAAGGACAAGGGCTACAATTTGTCCCGGTAGCGCGTCCCCGCAGAATAATTTACCGGCATCCACACGGGCGAAGCCGCGGGCTTAAGCTAGTATATTCATATAAACGACTGCGACGATCGCGTACTCGCGCAACAATCGCTTTCGTCTAGGACACTGTCTAGGACTTCAAAATGGAAAATTTCCAAGTTATAATTATGTAGGTATGTGCCTCAAGTTTGTTTTAGCGATTAAATATAGAGAAACATAGCAATTTATTCTTAGCAATGACGGCCCCCCAAGTTAAAAATGCTATTGTAGAATCTTGAAACAAAATTAATCACGTAATCTTTCTTTTTCATTTTGCCGAGGTTGATGTCTGGGAAATACGAGAAGAATTTATTGTATCAACTTTGTCGGTGTAACGATGGGAGAATTTTAATCGGTACCGGCAAATTAATGACTTCGTTACAAAATGACTTTGAAATAATATGCGGGCGTAATTTTCGCTCACTCTGCATTCGCTTGGATATATTAATTTTGGTAAAAGCGATTTACGGCGAATTATTTCGATCGAATTATGTGTGACAAGTTTTAATCGAAATAATATGGTTAGCTAATGTAACGAAGTCCCTAAGTTAGGAACATAAGGTCCTGTCGACTTTTCAGGCGTCAACACAACGCAGGTAGTACATGAAGTAGGTACAACTTGTCACTAACGAGATTGATAGCAGCATACACAGACAAACAGACTAGTTATCTTTAAACGTGCTACGAATCAATAGCTAACCTGCTTACAGGTCTGCAAACAACAAGACAATTGCCATCTCCGTGACTCCAAGTATTGGCTTCCTGTTTGAGAGCTGGCTAAATTTAGCAACGATTATACGCTCTAGATCGAAAATTACGCCCTATATAGCGCCATCCAAAAGGACGCGCCCCACTCTTCTAACTAGTCGCCAGTGCCCGCGGCTTCGCCCGCGTGGTTGACGGAAAATAGCTCACGGGAACGTACTACCGGGATTAAAAGTACCCTATGTGTTAACACAGGTTATAAACTATCTAAAAAAAAGTAAGTAGTTGTATTATATTCTTAAGAAAGAAAATACCAGATGAAAATAAAAAGACCATAAAAATATACTAGAAGACCTAGGACACGACAACAGGCACATCCACGATCTCCGGACTCGTCGCTCAGCTCCGCCTCACAGCCTACGCGCCGCCCGCACCGCCGTACGCGCCTCAACCGTGAGCGCCGCCGTGTCACCGGTCGCTGCAGTTGCGTAGAGCTCGAGGGCTCGAGTGACGAGTTTTTCTCCCCACCGTCATCACCAACGCCATCACGACGGCGAGGAAGAGGACGGCCACCATTTTATCGATCAACCACTTATTGATGAAGACAAAATCGAGATTCTTGAAATCATAAAAAAGCAGCATAAATCCTTTTCTGATAGTACCTAACCTAACCAGACGAGTTTGACCGTTCAGTGCACGAACTCATTGATTTGCATTGAGACTCAGTTAATATTCACGAAAGAGATTAACTTGTCACCAACTTACAAAGCTCATTAAACTTCCAAGGCCTAATAGATAGTTTTAAATGCAGAGGAAGTGCTAGCTTACTAGTTAATTCGTCGTCAAGATGTAGTGCCGACACATTATGATTTCATCGTGATTCTAGGAAACGTAGCGTAACAAGATTATACAGAGATAAGAGAAAAACGAACCACAATTTGACTTGGGTAAATCAATTTTGGTGCACAGCTGTTTGCTTGCTCATAAATATTTGTGATTTTTGCGTTCTACAGCCATCTGACGCAGTACAATTTAAATCTATATATCTATGGGTACACAATAAATAAAGCCGTTTTTCGTGAGCGTCTTTGTAACCGCTTAGTTTTTCTAAACTATGTAACGCATTTTTATACGGATTTCACCATAATTTAAAGATTTTAAGGCTCCTACAAACAGGCGCGACACGCGATATAATGCGTGCGCGACACAAAGGCGCCGCTCAATGCGCGACTTGCGGTCCTTTGTGTCGCGCGCGATTTTATCGCGTGTCGCGCTTGTTTGAAGGAGCCGTAAGAAGGTTAATGTTTATAATACATTATTATTTAACTGTAATATGGCACAGAAATATTGATTCGCCATTGCACCCGTGCGAAGCAGGGCGGGTCACTAGTATTTAATAAATATTGAAAGAAGAGTCGAGCTCTCATTGGCATCCGTAATTAAACAGAAAACTTTCGATCAGCTGTACAATTTACTTGAAATTTTCTGCAGCTTAAGCTCAAAGTTATAGGAATGGCAAAAAGAGTAAAAAGTTTTACATTACGCAATTAACGGCATTAATTACACAGACCAAAGTTTTTATACTAAAAACTAAACTAAATTTATAAACTGTCTTTCTTTTTGCTGGACATATTCTACTGCTCTTGCCAGAAACACCGTACGTTCAGTCTTGAAAGAGACAACAGGTCGTAACTCTGATAGGAATTGTGCGTGAGATCTGACTATAAAGATGAACAAGCATCTTTAGCCAAAGCATCAACACACCACAATGGCTAGGTATCTAAACTGACTGAACATCCTTTTGATTACTAGCGCAGGAATAAAGAGTATTTAGTTTATAAAATAAGGGAACTGTGCAAGTTACTTTTAAAAGGATTTTGGACTAAAGCAATATGAGTCATATTGCTTTAGCAATAAGCTGATAGTCATATTATATGACTATCAACTTATTGCCCGTGTATTAAAATCACAATTGTCATTTATTGACAGCACGTCCAATTGACGTAGGATGTCAATTTGCTTAACAATTAATTACCTCAGCGTACGAGTACAGTCAGCTGTATTGACCTACGTGAAAATCCCGTCTTCAAACATTCAATTTGTAATGCTCAGACGAAGCTACTGCCCAGTAGCTTCGTTGGTATAAATCATGTCTAATCCCTTTTGGTTTACCCGCCGCTTGGCAGCGGGGGGTAAACCGGACGCGGGTGTAGGGAGGGTTCCTACGCTACTGAATATTTTAAGAATTTTGTTGGTGCTTATCTTGTGTTAATTATTGGCCATTGCATTGGCTTTTAGTAATTATTTTAAAATTCCAGTCACGTCTCGAGGCTACGCTGAAGTACTTTTGTAAGAAGTTTAAATAGGTAGGTATGATAGTCTAACAAAATAAGACTATTAAAGGGAGAGATAGGGATGTCAATAATATTTTGCAAAATAGGGCTTGGCAACATTGAATGGTTTAGGTGGGTATACAAAGAAGAAATACAGAATTCATTCACACAAAATAGATTTCGACCACTTCTCCATATTGGCTACACCGAGATTCCGTGATGTTAACTCCAGCCAGATTTAATGAGCTTCAAACTGTACGCTTGTCACGAACCTTCATTATAATTGGAATTTGTGCTACTTGCCTTCTACATTCTTCAAGAAATTATCTTTATGAAAACATTTTATAACAACGAAGAAATAGTTACGCAAAAAGACAGTATAAGATACTGACTTCTTGTAGATTTTAAGTTGATTCAGGTTTTTTTTTTTTTTTATCTTTGTCTTTTGAGGATGTCTTTTGCTTGGGCACGCCACAATTGCGGCGATAAGTCCCCTCTTTGAGGAGTGGCTAGAGAGACGCCACGGCGTCCTCACCTTCCGCCTAACGCAGGTCCTCACCGGACACGGCTGCTTCGGGAGGTTCCTGTTCCGAATAAGGCGGGAGGAAACGCCCGGGTGTCACCATTGTGTGGATCGCCCGGAGGACACGGTGGAGCATACGGTGGAGATCTACCCAGCTTGGGCAGTACCGATTTAAATTGATTTGTAAAAGGTCAAAAAGCCTTCCATGTAATTTATTTAGCTTTTCGACCTTTTACTAAGTTAGGATTAGCTAGCGCGTAGGTTAGCGCGTTATACTTTAATTCTAATTTGAATGGAAAACCCTTTCATAATCATATCTAACCCTTACAATATGCTGTCCTCCCATACCTACTGTAATTTGAAAACATTGTAAAAGCCAATTGTTTTTAAAAAGAGTAACCGTGGAGTTTCTTGCCAGCTCTTCTCCATAGGAAACGACTAATTGGAACCGTTCACCTAGCTTCTGACGTTTCATAAGTGCCGCCCATGTAGGTATTTAAGTGAAATAAAATATTTTGATTTAGATTTTTTTTGACAATAACAAATTCGCTGCTGCACATGGTTATCTCTTAAATATATTTTTAGGGTTCCGTACCCAAGGGGTGTCAACGAGACCTCCTGTTACTCAGCCACATTACTAAGCCCTATTACTAAGGCTCCGCTGTCCGTCCGTCCGTGTGTCACAGGGCTGTATCTTTAGAGTCGTAATAGGTACTTGAAATTTTCAATAAGTGTGTACTGTAAAGGATGTCCGCTAAAGCCAACCTTATGTAGTGCAGGCTGGCTATAATTTAGCGCGGGTTCCATTCGAACAGTCAAGCAAGTTTAGAATTTCTTCTCAATTCGGATGTTTATACTTATTTTTTTTTATGTACAGGCGTGATGTTGTGTTTTGTGATTGCGTAAAAAATGCATACCTACATAATTATGAGATAACAGCAATCGCGATTGATTTGCTGGTATTTATTGTAGAGTTTTTTGGAATAAACTTCTTTCGAACAAATAAATCATTTTGCAAATCCGTCTATATATGACGGATTTATGCCGTTCGTACAAAACACAACATCACGCCTGTACCTGTCTAAAGGGGTCCGAAGATGTGTTCAGTATACCACGTTACACCGTCATTTCTGTCAAAGTTGTTAATGGGGTACCTCTAATCCAAAAATTCTCTCATTTTTTTATGGATAAGGTATGCCATATAATTTTTTGTGAACTTTGCTTGGGTAATTTTTAAATTAGATTCAATAATACGATTTTTTCCACTTAGTTTATATTGATGATGTTTTAATAGCTTCTTGTCACTGATATTCACATAGCAAGTAGTGTTATATGAATTTGTGTGGGGTAAACTAAAAAGTGAAAAATAAAAACTTGGAAGTCGGTTGTTTTTTTTTTTGTATAAAAGTTTTTATTGAGAAGGTTTTTCTTGTTTTAGGAAAAAACAGTTCTAGTTTAGTCGGCAATATGTAAAGACGTTCAGTCAAAATAAACGTGAAGAAATCATAACGTTGTTTGATTTCTTAGAAGGGCTCATCAACTTTTCACATGGCCGCTATAATAACATTTAATAAAAATAAAATAAAACATCCCTCATACAAGAAACATGTTTTTAAATAGGTATACGTAGTGTTAAATATTGTACGAGGTACGGAACCCTTCGTGTGCGAGTCCGACTCACACTTGGCCGCTTTTTTTCAGTGATGCAGTAAATGATTCATTTGTATACCAGTTTCAAAGGATCACAATAAATTAAAGAATCCTCTCGGGGGTACAATGGGCGGTTTCATAGCAATCAGTGGTCTCATTCAGAAAACATTTTATAGATCTTTATAAAAGTCTGTTATTTCGGGAACGTCTTTAGATTTAGGAAAAATGCCATTTAAGGGGAAGCGCCAGGGGTAGCTCGCGAAATACAAATTTTCTTACGTTTTTTGCAATTTGCAT
This sequence comes from Oligia fasciuncula, assembly GCA_963082905.1. Taxonomy (NCBI): domain Eukaryota; kingdom Metazoa; phylum Arthropoda; class Insecta; order Lepidoptera; family Noctuidae; genus Oligia; species Oligia fasciuncula. Next base: position 9,955,247 of record OY720393.1, on the reverse strand, counting down.
GTTGAATGTTGATTAAAATATGATTCGCAAGCGTAACATAAGGTTAAAATCATCAATACAACCCGACACTGACCTGCAAATTGCAAAAAACGTAACACAATTTGAATTTCGCGGGCTATCGAGCGTATCCCCCGTAAGCAATAGGTACCGTTCTAGATTTGGTCCAGTCTAATTTCCTTTGCGGTAATTTGTCGTAGGTGTAAGCTACAAAATATATGTACACATGCTAACATTTACGCTCGAATTACGCTCGAATTTAATTGTACTTACAAAATAACATACGAATTTATCCATAATTTAGGTACATACTTAGGTTAAGATGTAGAATTACTGTAAAGTAAGCAACCGGAATCAATTCGTGTTTGTAAATATTAGTGCAGCAAGTCTTACAGTTCTTGTTTGTCTTGAAAGCTTAGTAGTTTCACAAACATTCGTTAGTTAGCCAAACGGAACGGAGTACCTACCTAAGTATGAATAGTAGGATGAATGAAAGGCGCGTTTGTAAATATTAGTGCAGCAAGTCTTACAGTTCTTGGTTTGTCTCTTGAAAGCTTAGTAGTTTCACAAACATTCGGTTAGTTAGCCAAACGGAAACGGAGTACCTAAGTATGAATAGTAGGATGAATGAAAGGCAATTGCATGCTGCTGAGATGAGAATGAAACACCACACATATGTACCTCTTAGATGTGTGGTGCTACACAAATGGATAGAATAAGAAATGAGTATAATAATATGTGGAAGTCTGAGAGTGGCACCGGTGACGTAAAAGCTGTGCGGAAATCGGTTGTCATGTTAGGTAGGTATGTGATGCGGAAGAATGAGGAAAATGTCACGAGGAAAGTTTTGAGAATTGTGGATGGCTGTAGGAGTGGGGAAAGACCAAAGAAACGATGAATGGACGTTAAGTACTTTTCTTATCAATATTTATAATTTCATCCTAGACATGGACATCGCTCCTTGGTTCGATTCCCAGGTCCGGCAAAGTGTTATTAGAATTTTCCAGGAAGGAATTTCTCAGTAGCAGCCCGGAGTCTGGATCTGTGCCCGGTTGATGGCAATAGGCTCGCCCTCTATTACATGGGACTTAAACATAACTGGTGAAATGTGGGTGTATCTAAAGTCCATCCAAGCTTATGTTTCAAATTGATGTTATTTCAAGTTAAACAAATATCCACTTTATTTTAATGGTAAGTAATTAAGTTGATTTCAGAGTGACTAGAACTATTGAAAAAGTTGTAGCGTAAAGTGAACTTTATTTTGTAGGAATTAAAGTTATTTTTTCATAAACTCTTACTTGTTTATATTTTTGGCAAATGAATCGCGAATGCAGATTACATCAAGTATTCGTTTCGGAAAACTACGACCGGAATGCTTCACGGATATAATTATCAGAGGTACTTAAACTGACTTATTTTTATGTCTGTAATTTATTTGGTGTTCATAATAAAGAGTATTTCTATTCTATTCTATTCTTAATTGATTTTGTTGTAAACAAGTTCAGTAATCTCACAGGACCTACAGAAAAGTCCCTAATCGGTTATTAACCTTTTTACCAAACCGCCATTTGAGGTTCAACCAGACACTTATATTTTCTAATGGACACCCTAATCTGGTTTGGCCCAGCAGAGCGTAAACCAGAGTAAGTACCTCTTTTATTCGACTCACGGGCTGTAGCGCGAATCGCAACGTAATTTCTGCAATTCACTTTGAGCGGCGTAATTTACACAGGATTTGAAGTAGAATATCTTTATTTTGCATAAAATATGGCGACGATTGGTGACGGTAGTTAGTAGCAACGTAACTAGTCACAATCGATTGAGTTCGCCTTAGCTTCCACATTTGCTTGACTAGTTTCTCTGTAGACCCATAATATTTGCTGCAGAGAGCTTGGATTGAGAAGCGATTGACCGCTGAATCAGTTTCGAAACAGCAAATACACATCAAACTTTTGGCAGTCAACCAAGTAAGTACCTAAATGGTTCTGTGCAACGGTTTCACAACTGTACGTCGTAAGTTTTAAACCCCTCAAATGAGACCCGGAGCTACAACTATAGTGAGACAGAAGTAAATGCGACCCCAAGGCCCAATCACAGGCAATAAAGGTTCCGTGAAAGTTACACCAGCGCGAACGACTTGGTGGTCCAAAAGAATTCAATCTTGAGATTTTCATGCAATATTCTGTCTGCCTGAAGTTTATTTAATTGGGTAATGAGATGAATGAGAGAGACGAGGAGCTGCAACTTGCTTGTATTTTCTGCACTAACGCAACTAAACTAGTCTTGAAGTTATTTTAAACCCTAGTTAGCAGACAGAAATATTGTGCCATTGGTAAAAACGTAATGTCGCAGTAGTTATATAAAACAAAATATGCATAAATAAACGAGTTACCTTTCCGTCAATCATTTTACAAAGTCTCCATGACCACAAAGCGGAGTACCTACCTTATTAGTTACAGTGAGCAATTTAATTTTTTAAATCATCTTTCGTCGGGGAACAGCTGTCATTTGTTTAAGAAAACTTTTCATGTTTTTATAAATGAAGGCTTATTTTTAAGACCCAATCTAAATTCATTCAAAATGTTTCCTTTTTTGCATAGTTCCACCTTAACACGGTACTTGGCTAAATAAGAGACAACGCTAATGGGCTAACTTAAATAAACAAAGGCCTGGCTGTTCACTTCACATTTCTATTCTTCGCAGAATCTTTCAGAGGAACATTTTTATAGGACCACAGAAAAGCTCTTTTCTCGTTTAGGATTAGCTGAAAAAATAGCTTAACTAATTTGAGAAACGTACTTGAAGCGCTGAAAAAGCATGTATATACATTTCCGTGCGCAAACCATGACTGCGAGTATGGAGTGCGTGCGTATGGAGTGTTACGTCAATAAAAAGTTGAGAACGAGGGCTTTCGACTTAAGATTCCACTTCGAAATAATAATTTTCAACTTCCACCCCGAGAAGCAACGAACAAGATTCTTTCTTGCATTCGTATTTCGTTTTTTATTACTTTTTCATAACTCCTCAGAGGCCCTCGAGGTTTCGTCAACAGATTGTGAAAGATTGTTATGTTGAAAGGTAGGTCGTAGATGGCACTCGAACTGCGAACGGTTCAATGAAACTGCGTTCACAGCTTGTACGAAAGCCACGTCGAAGCTTTAGACCTTTTATAAGTGCCTTTTAAGTGCTCCCGTCTTAATGTCTCCTTTTGTATCGTTCTACGAGAAGTGTTGCGCGTACATGCGGAATATTATGTAATGCATCTGATTAGTGTTGATTCTAAAACCTATTTTGTTATGTTAAAATTACCTTTTTTGCTACACAAGAATGCTGAAATAAATTTCTGATTTATCCCATCCCGCTAAACGTTACATTTATTCGGTAGTTATCTCTTTTATATTTATGTATACATTTCCATATTACAATGTGTATGATTTCTAAGGTAACTTCACAGTGGAATCTGTTTGCCACTCGTGCCGCGTCGGCTTCATTTTATTCGTGACCTGGGAAAAGAGAAAACATAAAGAGAATTTCCTGCTGATAGTATTTATAGTTGTAACCTTAAATCAAAAAGATTTCTGTGCACAGTAGACAGCTCAGGTGGTAGTCATTTTCAATCCCTCTTTAACATGTGAACATAAAATTAGAAAAGTTTAGAATTATCGATCGTAAAATTAAACTATAAAATATGAATTTTAGTTCAGTCGCAAAGATTTTTGTAAAAGGGGTTTTTATCAGCACCCTTTTGTAAAGATGGTACTTAAGTTTATGAATTTTAAGCAGTTTTTCCATGAAAATCTTCCACCATTGGCAAGTATGTCCCACAGCAATGGGCTGATTATGCTAAGCCGATGTCATCCAACCCGACCCGAGGCCAAATAAATATAAACAAATTATTTAGGATAACTTCCAAGCTTTAAGTACTTAGTCAAGTTCTATTCTATAGCATTAGAGTTATTTTGTAAATATTTAAATATATCTAGCTATTTGGCTTTGTATTGTTAGTATTCATAGCATAAGTGTCCATGAATTTTCATTTGATAAGATTAAATTCTTTGATTTCATGTGTTTCAAAGTTCACGGCAGACTAGTCCAGCGCTACTCAATCTTAATTAAATTTAACTTACCTAATTGTTAATTCCAGTTATGAGACTTCTCTTTTAAAATAAATGTGTATAGAGACGGAAAGAAAGAAAAATTCGTCTGTTCGACAACGTAAATACCGCAACGAACGTTGTTGTACTGTCAAAATGAAAGATAGGTATCGCTATTGTAAGTGTGTCACGCAATTAGTGTTCTATGTTATGGGTTTGTTTCCGCACTTAGTCCTTCAAATAGACCATTGTGCGTGGGCCATGACAGGCGTCGATGGTTATTCCAATTAACCCACCTGCCTCCAGAAGCTGATCAAGTCTCCCGGTCTGTTGAGAACATAATGTGTACGATCTGGGTGTCCCGAGAGTTTCTGATCTAATCGGGGTGCACGGGTCCCTGTGCACTCAAAGAGCACATGCGCAACGGTTTCATCAGCCTCCATGCAAGCCCTGCACAGGGCCGTCTGTTATGCCTATTGTGTGGAAGTGTTTATTCGCAATTAGTGTTTCTGTACTTCTGGGAAAACTGAAGACATTCGTGGCACATAGCCGATTTTTGCCATGGTTAGGTACTGTTTTATTTTCATTATTTTGTCCATCTTCGCGTCAGCCGCAGGCTAGGCAAGGGCGAGCGGCATTAGCTGAGATCTTTTTGGTATGATCTTAAAAGAGCAGGACATATGCACAGACAGAAGAAGGCAATTTAGATAAAAACAAAACATGATTTGAAGTTGATTCACTTATGAATTAATGGTACCTGTTAATACGACGTAACACAAATTTGAAGGACATAATTTGTATTGGTAAGATCTGAAACACCGAAGCCTGACTTTAACTCTGACCCTGTGACAAAGATTTCCATGCTTTTTCTGTTAATAACCTCCACGGATTACAGAACTAACCCTACTAAGACACAGACAGCCGCTTCAACCCAGATTAACCCTAACATAGACAGACAATTATCCTACATTACTTTTAAACAAAAAAAATTGTCTAAATGATGGTAATCATCATCATCATCATTTCAGCCGGAAGACGTCCACTGCTGGACATAGGCCTCCCCCAAGCACCTCCACTACGACCGGTTCTGTGATTCTCGCATCCAGAGGATTCCTGCGGCTGTCACAAGTTCATCGGTTCACGTTGTGGGACGCCTTTCAACGTCACGTCTTCCGGTACGCCGTCGCCAATCCAGAACCTGCATGGGACCGAAACCATCGGTCATTTGTTCTGCGAACAATGTGCCCTGCCCACTGCCACTTAAGTTTGGCAATTCTTCGAGCTATGTTGGTTATCTTGGTTCTCGTGCGGATCTCTTCATTCCTGATTCGATCACGTAGGGAAACTCCAAGCACTCTGCATATTCCTTTGGGTGACTTTGACCCTTCTGATAACGTCAATGGTGGTAACATCCGCATCAAAATCAATTGTGTAGTTTAGAAGAACTAAGCAGCCAAACAGATAGACACGTCACGCGTCTTTGTTTTGTACTGTTTATATGTATATATATACGAGTAGATAATATAATCTACGCCCCGCGGTTTTACGTATCGGTATCCCGTGAGAATATCGAGATAAAAGTATTCTATGTCCTAATCCAGGTCATCTACTCATTTGCTAAATTTCATCCAAATCTGTTCAGCCGTTTTAGCGTGAAAGTGTAACAAAAAAACATACAAACACACAGAAAATATCTGTAAAATAGTTGTATCGAAATAGGATTGATGTTTGATGTTCCTAATCAACGAAAACACGAAATCCTAATATAAATCATCCGTGAAATTCGCTTCTCAGGAAATTCGTACATGACATAATGATACAAGCAAATTATTTAATTAAAAAGAAACGAACCACGGTGACTGGCCACCAAGTTATGCAATCGAATAAGTTGCATGTAAAATTAAATTAATCATTTACGAGCACTTCGGTCATTAGCCGTAACATATATATATCCTTTTTCTTTACCAAATTTTAAATTTCATGGAATTCAATAAAACATTTTTTGGTGAGCGATTTAGTACCTATGTGTTTAATCTTCTAAATATGTAATCAAGTTTAAACAACATTGCAAATGTTTCGGCGCAAATAAATAGGATATGCTGCTACGCAACAAGCTCGGCGTAGCGGATTCGTAGTGATCTCGTAGAGCCAGGCAATGACCATTTGTTATCTCCCGTTGCGAAGTGCCCGGCTCTAGACTTTCACATTGAGTACCCACCAGACATAAATTTCACCAGCCTTACAAGATAGCACAGATTTCTTTATTTGAAGAGCAAAAAATATTTTGTTACTTAAATAATTCCAAAAATACGGATCCAGCCAACTGAAGGCAAAGCTGCAAATAAAGTGAAGTCCAAAACATTCTAGTATCTACTCGGTACACTGATTTCTCAATTCCTTTAACAGTATGGAGGACTTTGTGGTTCATTGAATAGTCGAAATATTCTAAATCTGGCAGAATTTCGAAATATTTGGTACAAAAATGTAATTTACACACATCAAAAGTGTCTAGGGATCAAGTACGTGCCGCAATTGAGGATTATTATTTTAACTTTTTTGGATCGTTATTGATTCTTTTTAGTTAATTCCACTATTTTAATAAATAATTTTCTTTTTTTTTATTAAAAATAGAAAAACAACTGCCAGAGGGGCCCGTGGCTAAATAATAACAGCCGCACAGGTCGATCGATCAGGTTAAGCTACGCTTGCCGCGGTTGGTCTGTGGATGGGTGACCATCTTTACATACCGAGACCCCTCCATGCCTCGGAAAGCACGTTAAGCCGTTGGTCCTGGCTGTCATTTGTGGATCTTTGACAGTCGTTACGGGTAGTCAGAAACCCGAAAGTCTGACAACCAGTCTTACCAAGGGGGCCGATGAGCTAGGCTGTGAAGCGTAGCTTCCAACGTCTCGTCGCCTATAAGCCTTTTAGCTCTGCGTTCCACCGAGTCAAGTGCAGCAAGCTGGTATATTGCTGAGCCATCCCACAAGTGGCTGCAATACTCCAGACAGGACCTGTACATCCAAAATACTGCTCGACGGAATCGTACCATAACCGCCATGATGTTGCCTACGAGGCTCCACAGCTCTTCAGGCTTGCTGATAAGCGACCAAACCATCCGAAATCGTTTACTTCAAGTGGGTCTGCGTTCCCAAAACCCGCTGAGAGTTTCACTTATAGTACCCCGCAATCGTAGGGCCCGTTTACAATGGGCTCGCAAACACAGAAATTGGGGGGAAGAAGACTGGCGTTGTGTTTGCTTTTCCGATGAATCTCGTTTCGGTATGAGGCCGGATCTAAGACGTACTCGAGTTTGGAGGACCTCTGGACGTCTAGAACGTTTGAAATTTTGTCAGGAAGTTCATTTATATGGAGGGGGAATAATAATGGTTTGTGCTGGTATTTGGATCGGTGGAAGAACCGAACTCATTTGGATCAGGGGCAACCTCAATGCTCAGATTTATGCGGGGAGGACTGTTTCAGACGTGATTATCCCTTTGCGAAGCCGTTTGGGTGACTCGTTTCGACTAATGCACGACAATGCACGTCCACACACAGCTAGAATCGTATTAACACGCACCTTTGCCGATGCTCGCATCAACGTTCTGCCGTGGCCTGCTCAATCACCAGACCTCAACCCAATTGAGCACGCGTGGGATATGCTCCAAAGAAGACCTCTGCCGAGTATGGATGCCGTGCATACCCCCAAAAACTTTTTGACTTGTTGGTAAGAACGTGGGCAGCCATTCCTCAAAGTGATGTTGATGAACGGAATAAGCATGCCAAATCGCTGTGATTGTGTGATTCGTGTCAATGATGGAAACACAGATTATTTTTTTTTATCTTTACAATAAAAAATGAAAAATCCTCATTTTTGCCTTTTTCAGTTAATTTCTCGTTGCATAAATTGCAATTTTTCTTAATTTTTACAAAACAAGGGATAAGTTGTTAACTTAAACATAGGAATTAAAGTAAGAAGGCCAGTCTGGAAGACTAGATTTGGTAAATATTAATTGGATAGTTAAAAATGTACACTTTTGATGTATGTAGATATCGGGACAATGATGTTCTGTATGATGTTTTTATTGAAAACACATTGTATTTAGGTCTTTAAATGCATTTAACTTTGCCTATTAAATAATCGTTACTCTAGTTTTAATAAGAAACTATTTTAGAAATTAATAAGCATACGCTTAATAAAGAGCACACGTCATAACAAACATCGTTTTCACCTAATATACAGCAGACAGGTACATGTAAGAGTTTACCCACATTCAAGGGATTACCATAAAAAGGGATGTAATAACACATACATACACACATAAAAACCTAGCAGGTGGCGTTCTTTATCTGCCTACCCCATGACAAGACAGAAACCACTTGCTTACGATCCTTAAATACTCCAAAATAACATATTTTCCGAAATTAAATATATTTGACTCTCTTCTAACGGAGGCAGTGGAAGAATTGCGTCCCCGTTTCCAAGCAACTACCTACTTATTAAATACTAATTTGATTATACTTCAGTTACCTATTCATTTAATTTGACCTATTTTATAAATTCGTTATATCATCGAAGCGTGTCGATTTCAATTTTGTACACGACGTTGATTTAGTTGATTTTATATGTGGTTCCGAGGACAGAATAAACTTTTTTATGTGTCTTGAGGCACGTATCCGAGTAGATTGCATAAATATAACGTATAGCGCGAAGCAGCTCCAGTTTCTAAATAATTTCTGATAAATAAAGGTTAAACCTTAAGGGGAATGCGCTAAGGCAGCACGCAAATCAATATAGCTTACGTTTTTTTGTAATTTGCAGGTCGGAATTAAGTTGTATGATGATCAAAATATGATCACGATCGTAACAAATAAGTATTTACAGGATTATAATCATTATACAATTATCAATACATCTCTCTATGTTAGAATTAGCCTCAAATGTCATGTTCTCATGAAATAATCATTCAATAAGGTATCATTTTTAATTAGGTATTATCATTATATATTATAACACATTGTTACAAAATACACATGTTAGATGGACCGGAAGATGGCTGGGACGGCTGGACGTGAAAGGCGGCGGACAGGGTGTTGTGGTGCAGCCTGGGAGAGGCCTATGTCCAACAGTGGACTACGATATGCTGAGTTGATTGATCGATTGACATGTTAATCAGTAGCATGTTGTAAATTTGCAATGTACAGGACAGTAACAGTTACTGTCCTGGGGGTCTAAAAAGGCCACTTTGGCAGAATTCGGGATTCATAATGTTATCCTTCTAAGATTCTGCCAAAGTGGCCTTTTTAGGCCCCTTGTACATTGCAAATTGCGTAAGAAAAATTGAATTTCGGCAGTTCAAAATGCCAACTCATTCCTAATCATGACTCCATTTATAATCTCTGCAAATCCTATTATCTTGCAGAAGATACAAATCTGCGGTTATTCTTGTCTACTTGCGTGGGCATCATAAGATCATAACAGTGCCTTGTTACTAGGGCTTAGTATAAATATACTTGTAGGTTAATCGTTTAGGTTACATCAGTTCCCGGTAGATGTATTTCTAATTAGGTCACATCTACGGGTGGCTGGTCCACGTGGGGGTGAAAGAATCGAATTACATCGTATCTTCTGCCCTCAATCAGCGCAGTTTTCAACCGACTGGATAATTAGATTCACATTATTAACTAGATTTGTGATGTTTTCACAAATTTGATTAAATATATTCCTGTAATTTACCTGCGGTGCGTAACAGATTTTTTTTTTACCGACGATAAAGCCGAGGAGTTTCTCAAGTCGACGCGTATATATTTTTTTTTTAATGTATGACCACGCATAACTTTTTACAGAGTAGTCCGATTTTGATCATTCTTTTTTTATTGGAAAGGGTATACGCCGAAGTTGGTCAAAAATAAATTTGGAAAAAAAAATCCAACCCTAAGGGTAGAAAAACAGGGGATGATTGATTGTTCACTCACTGATTGTAATGTATGACCACCCATAACTTTTTTTCTATTTATTTATTTAGGCAACCAACAGCGATACAAATAATATGTTACAGAGTATGTGTATTACAGTATTGTATGGCTAATAATAGGTTTCCCTGCATAACTAGGATATGTATAAAACATGCGAACGGACTACAGACTAAGAGATATTTAAACACAAAAGGTTTAGTTTTAGGTATATAACTTCAGCGGGATTGTCCGAAAGGGTTACCGCTGGCCCGGAACATAAAGGGCTACACGGGTGGGTTTTAGTCAGTAAGAGTCTGACACTCCCTTCCGCTCCACCCAGAGCGGGAGGGGTCATTTGATGATTTCCCATCCGCAAAAAAAAAAAAAAGGTATATAACTTTTATTTTAGAGAAAAAAAAAAGTTTAAATTACATATTAAGAAAAAAAAAAGTCTAAATAATTAAAAAGAGATTAGCCGTTTATAAATTGTCTTTGTTTATCGTTTTTATTATTTGTTTTTTGAATGTAGGTTTACTACAATTAAATATATCCACCTGTGAGAAATCTATGTTATAAATTCGAGCAATACGGGTCAATACACAATTTTTGGCGTAATTAGTCGAGTGCCGCGGCACGTGTAGCATCGTCGTGTGACGAGTGCGCCGAAGGGGAGTGTTGAAAGTTACCTGTGCGACGAACTCAGGGCAATCGAGGCGTCCATTGAGTATGTCATAAAGCAAACACATATCCATAATTTTGCGTCTTTCATCGAGTGTTAGTAGACCATGTGTTCGACAACTATTTTCATAGGTCATCGGAGGTTTACGGAGGCGATAATTAAGGTGGTTAACAAATTTTCTTTGAACCCGTTCTAGTTGGTTCTTATCTATACTATAATATTATAAAGCTGCAGAGTTTGTTTGTTTGTTTGTTTGTTTGTTTGAACGCGCTAATCTCTGGAACTACCGGTCAGATTTGAATGATTATTTTAGTGTTGGGTAGTCCATTTATCGAGGAAGGCTATAGGCTATATTTTTTTTCTTCAAAATTAGGGATCCGTAATAAAATTGCTATTTTGTAACACAAGGTGTAAAATCGAAAACCTATTTTTGCGTGCGCTGCAAAAACTATTGACAATAGAACAAAATAATGTACTACGGGTTTGTAGAGCCCATTAAGACCTACAAAAAAGACCGCGAGAACATATATCTAGCTATCATGGTTTAATCACAATAACCGATTTTGTGTTCAAAATAATTATTAAATCGTCTGAAGAAAAAAAAACTACGTTAAATATGTATCGTAATATTAATCTTTATCGAAATTAAGCATTATGTTATCAAGAGTATTTATGAAGAAGTAAAATACTTTTTGTTTCATCTCAATCGGATATTTCGTTTAAAAGTTATCACGTGTGTAAGATGTTAAGAGTTGGTACCTAGGAGTTATGGGCCATAGAGTTTTTTATCTATACTAATAATAAAGCTGAAGAGTTTGTTTGTTTGAACGCGATAATCTCTTTAACTACCGGTCAGATTTGAATTCTTTTTGCATTTGATAGCCCAATTCTTGAGGAAGGCTATAGGCTATTTAAAATCACGCTATGACCCATATGAGCCGAGCAAAAAGAAAAAAACTCAGAGTGAACGGTAAGCGAATACGAAGTGTTGCGACGCGACGGGGTGGGGGTACAAGAAATTTCACGCGGACGAAGTCGCGGGCAGAAGCTAGTAAATAATATATTGGGGGGACCAAATTGGGCACGCATATTCTAAGACGCTGCGGACATATGCAAAATACACCGATATAAGAGCCTCGATGCTTTTAAATACTTGACACGATCTAATAACAAAGCCTAAGTTCTTATAAGCTTTTGTACTAACAACGTCAATATGATCTGAGAATGTTAATTTACTGTCAAACATTACTCCTAAATCTCGGACCATTTTGACTCTATCAATGACAATTCCATTAAAGTTATAAGAGTAAACAACAGGATTTTTTTTACGTGTATAACTAATACATTGACACTTTGTGACGTTTACTGTGATCTTGTTTTTTATGTTATATTTATTTAAGTTATTAAGGTCCTCTTGAAGAGCCCTACAATCATCTAGTGATCTTATTTTATAAAATATTTTTTTGTCATCAGCGTACATTAAGTATTCAGAGTATTTAAAACAGTCAGTGATGTCAAATAAATAAGCGTTGTAAAAGAGAGGCCCCAAATGGGAACCCTGGGGAACACCGCTAGGGATTTCAGTAAAATTAGAACGGTATCCTCCTATTACTACAGCTTGTGATCTTTTAAATAAATATGATTGCACCCATCGTAAAAGATCGCCGCGTATACCCAGTCTGTATAGCTTGTTGAGCAAAATGACGTGATCAACACGATCAAAAGCTTTTTCGAAATCCGTGTAGATCACATCAACCTGCCCACCGCCATCTGTATTATCGAGGACAAGATTCGAAAAGGTAGCCAAATTCGATACAGTCGATCGTTTTTTTAAGAAATTAATATATTTATTTAATTTTTTCTGACCCGCTGCTGCCGCGGGTATAATATAATTATGTATTAATTCACAGCTTGAATATTTTATTAATGTGAATGCGCAGCTGAGCCCGCCAAAAAACCAAAGAAAATTGTATTTGGTGGGCTCAGCCTCGCATTCACCTTAAGTAGACTTCTTTCAATAAGGCGTGTACTCATAAAAAGAGACTCCTCTTTCTCAATGTCTCTAAAAAAAATCGTTTGTCGCACCCTGGACTTGCTCTGCTACCAACCTTACGATTGGTTTATCTTTTTGTTACTAAGCAGCAATATTGTGTAGCATAAAGTCGTGTAGGAACCTACCTAAGCACGAAAGGAGTAGTACCTACTTTAAAACAAGTTACGAGTAGTAACCACATCTGTTGCCAGCTTCGTGAACGTGATTTCTTGGACTTATAGGTATATAAATGATTCGTTCTTAGGGTTCCGTACATCCGAAATAAAAACGGAACCCTTATCTTATAGGATAACTCGTGTGTCTGTCTGTCTGTCTGTCCGTCTGTCACATCCAATTTGCACCGAATCTAAAATTTAGTACAAGTATGAAATTCTGTGCCCCAAACAAGGACCTAGGGTGTAAATTAATATAATATAATATTATATAATGTACATAAGGTAAAATATAGTATAGGTATGTATTTATACAATAATTAAAATGTTGATTATGAGGGTTAATTTTGGGAGGCAAAAAAATTAAAATGAAAAGTTTGGCAAACTGTAAGAAATCAAATGAAAGAACTATAAATGTTAAAAAAATAAAACAAATAGTTCCATATTTGTAGAATACATGAAAACCTATGTGAAGTTTATGGTCTTAAAATAACATGGTAAATGTCTCATTATTACGCGTACAAACTAGAATGGGAGAACATGTGTTTCAACCACATTATTAAGTTTGTTCTCTTCTCGGGATAAATTCATCCCAACCTCAGAATCCATATTTTGTGCTTGGTCTGACACACACTTGGCCTATTTTAAACATTCTCACTGTTGGGACACAGGCCTCCTCTCTGTAAGAGAGAGTGGGCTATATTCTACCACGCGGACCCAGTGCAGCCACATAAACACAAGTCTTCGAATTTTTGGTTATAGCCGGTTTAAAAAACACAAAGTATGATGCCTGCCTGGTGGCCACTGGGCCACCACTGCTTTCCTGTTTGTAGTTTTTACTTGCCCATTGTCTAAATATGGCTCCTGTCATATTATCAAAATTTGGTTATTCAACATTAGGTAAGTATAATTTAATTAACGCCATAAAACCCAGAACTCATTGTTTTCCGCCCTGCGCCATTCGATTTAGATCAATAAATGGGTAAGCCCAGTCCAGTACAATTAAAGCTGGATGACGTAGGTATTTCTATTGTCAATTAAACTGAATTGAATCCGACATATTCCTTTCACACTGTATAGTATAACATTTATTTAAAAATTTAATTAAATACATATAAATGAAATATGATCATTTTAAGTACCAATATTGAATTAAAATTCCGGTAGAGGCTACATTACGTAACGACAACATTCGTACGCGCAACGATGATGGGTAAACCTTGCTACGTATATTTAACTTGCTACGTTTTTTTTTTGCGCTGGCAACACTGGTAGCCGGTCGTCAAAAACTGATCTCTAGGTTAATTATTTTAAATAAATTAATAAAAGTGTTTTAAATGTATTAAATTAGTGTAATATAGTCAAACCTAGATATTAAGTATTCTAAACAGTGATTACAAAGTGTTTTTTGTCGCGAAAACTTCGTAAAAACAAGGATTCAAAACCGGCTGTCAACTCAACGTACCAACGGTGACGGATTTCAAATTATCATCGATCCCGGGGAGTATTTTGTTTTATTTATGTGCTTGTAGTTAATATTTACAGAACACAGAACATCACAGAGTACTGCTCAGGTCTCTGAGCTACGTCCATCACACACTGGCACGGTTTATGTCTCCTTTTGCTTGACAACTAGTGGAAGCAAAATCGACGACGAAAACATTCGCCCAGACAATAAACACTACATAATTTACTACACAAAAATAGGCTCTTTTTATGTACCCTATTGATTAAATGATTCATACTTACTATAAAACCTGTCATGTGTTATAAACTTGTTATTGTCAATTAAGTTTCTTTTTGTTTTTTACAATAATAGCAGTATTCCTTGTAACTTCACTTCTATTTAACATTCCCATCTAATTTCTTAATAGCTTGACCTAACTTTAAAATCTATTTGTTAACATTTAATTACTTATTTTTAACTTAATTTTATTTTATTTTTCCCTTCTACCTCCTACTAATCTAAATATTGGAACATCTTTTTTCTCACACTGTTATTTAGCTGCATAACTTCACACATTCCAGGTGACTGATACTTCAAAGAAAATGATGACCCGCAGTGCTACAATCAAGGAGATGGAAGCTAAACTAAGAGCCACCTTGAAGGAGCTACAGAATTCTGAAGCGATGTGTAAACAACTGCTCCGCGAAAGGGAAGACAGCGAAGTAGAAGTGGAAAACATTATTTTAAAGAACACCTCCCTCAAGAATGAACTGTCTCAGCTACACATCCAACACATGGACTTAACTGACCAGCACAGTCAATTACAACACGCAGTGTCAACATTTCAAGAGTGCAGTGATACCCACGAATTGGCACTGAATCGCATCACAGAGCTTGAACAGAGATTGTCTGAAGCCCAAGAAGCACTATCCATCTCCGAGTGTATCAAGGTCAATAACCAGGTTGTGCGCACTAGTAATCTTTTTGATGAGTTGGTAGGTAGTAAACCAAAATCAGTGTGTGAGCCAGCTGAAACTATAGATTTGACTGGTGATGATACCATACCATTGTGTCCTATTGTTATGAGTCACAACAAATTAAAGAAATATATTAAAATCAAGAAATTAATTAAACGGTCACAGAGAGTAATAAAAAAACAAAAACTCTTAAAATTAAATCTTTCGCTTAGAAAGGAACGTGTTGTCTTATCGAAAAGTTTAATTACTTGTACTATTGAGTTAGATAAATGTAGGGAAAAGTATGACACTGATATCCAGCTCCTCTATAATGATATACTACACAAGGAGCATTTGCTGAAGGATATTTTTGAAAAATATGAAAGTTCACAACGACAACTAAGTGACCGCTTGTTTGAGGCTGGAGAACTCCTGGATTTGGTGAAGTACAATGCTGAGAGGTATGAGTCTCTGACAAATGATCTTTCATGCAGCGGTGCCAACCAACCACCACCTCTTCAACCTCAGTCTGACTTACCCCTTCCGGTGTTAGCTCTTCCAGCAGAGACCACACAGATAAGCAAATCAATATTTTTTTGTGACGAGTTAGGTTCTGGCTTTGGAAAAATTCTACTCAATTACCTAAGCCATAGTTTTACCAATCATAGTTACCATAACATAAGTTTTAAACAAATGATAAAAAGAATTGCCAATGCAAACCTTGATAATTATTGTACTATGGTTTTGCTATTAGGTAATAGCACTGGTATTACCAGAAAGGACATAGTGGATGGTGTAAACACCTTATTAAAGTTAAACATAGGTAAGCTAATGTTGTGTGCTTTTCCTTACTCAGATACTTTATCATACAATGAAAATAATTATATTTATAAGTTGAATAATACTATTCACAATCTGACATGTTGTCATAGAGACAAATTATTGTTTTTTGACACTAACAAGTTTGTTAGTGGTATTAAGTTAACTCAGAGAACTATATCTCTGTCTGGGGAATGTAGACATATGATTGCTATGTTGATAGCATATAATATTAACGAGGTTATAGCTAATATAACGAGTTCTAGTATTAGTGACGAGTCCGTGTTGCCTAGTTATACTAACAACATGGTGATTAATTATGGATCGATATGTTGTACGAAGGAGGATCCACCACCACCACCACCACCACCTATAATACCAACATCCTTGGAGACTACTACCAGTCAGATAGGATATTCTCCTCCCGCTGGAACATACTCGGGCAATCCAGACTCTCCAGTTGTAGTTGTGGAGGTCACTCCGGATAACTATTTAAACTAGTCAGTGAGACAACAGAAGTTACCCCTTCAAATAACAAATTATTATTACAGAATAATAAAAAGGTATCTTCTGGCAATATAATTAATAATAATAAAAAACCAAAGGGAGTGCAACATATTTTAAAATTATTTAATCAGAATATCCAAGGTTGCGCTTCCAAATTATTGGAAATAGAATTGTTTTTGGAAAACACCAAGTTTGATGTCATTTGTTTAACAGAGCATTGGTTGAAAGATCATCAAGTAAAGTCAATTAATTATGAAAATTATTGTGTAGTTAGCCATTTCAGCCGAAAACGTATGATACATGGCGGATCATTAATATTACTTAAAAATTCTATTAAATCAAAAGAACGAAAAGACATAATCGGACTGTCTGTTGAACACACCATTGAATTGTCCTGTGTTGAGCTTGATAAGCATGTTATAGTATGTGTATACAGACCTCCAAGTTACCAGAATCTATCGGTGTTTGATTCTGTAATGGAAGATGTGTTAAAGAAACTTAGTACTAGTAGTAAGTCAATAATAGTATGTGGAGATTTTAATATTAATTTATTGGAAAATAACTCGAATACTGTCAGATTGTTAAGTCTTTTTAGGTCATTTGATTTGTCAAATGTTTTTATTGAACCAACCCGAGTGACAGCTTCTTCTGCCACTTGTATTGATAATGTTTTTTGTAATTGTGATTACTTACACAAAGAAATTGTAAATAAGTTGCCATCTGATCACAGTGGACAAAAAATAACATTTAGCTCCTACATGCCTTTACAAAAAATTCAAATAAGGTTTAGGACAATTACATGTAAAAAGTTAGAGAAATTAAATAATTCTTTGGCCAGTAAGTTATGTGATCAGAATTTTAATAATATAGGTGACCCAAATGAATTCTACGCCGAGTTCTTTTCAATATTAAACGCGCAGTTTAATGACACTTTTCCACTAAAAACTAAAAATATTCACACAAAGTTTTTATTTAGTGACTGGGCGACTCCAGGTATTCGTAAAAGCAGGGAAAAACTTTTTGAACTCTATGGCTTAAAGCAACATATGAATAATACAAACTTTCATCAGTATGTTGCAAAATATTCAAAAACTTTTAAAAGTGTGTGCCAAAAAGCTAAAGCTCTTTATATTAGCAATAAAATAAAATCAGCTGATGATAAAATAAAAACTACCTGGCAAATAATAAATAATGAAACAGGTAGGAAAAAACAGCCTAACACTGAATTTAATTTAGAGACTGCACATGGCCCCATCAACTCAGATGTAGAAATAGCTCAGGAATTTGAAAACTTTTTTTCTAATATTCCCCTTAAAACTACTGAAGCTTTAAATTCATCCCCCACGCTTTCTGCTGCCTTACTTAAAAAGAATGTAAAGGCATGCCCTTTGGAGTTTAGGTTTCAGCATACAAGCCCCCAGGCTGTTATAAAAGCTTTTAGAGATCTTAACATTAAATCAACAGAAGATCTCTGGGGAATGTCTGTAAAAGTATGTAGATCTTTCATCGAAACTATTGCACCCTATTTAGCTTTCATATTTAACACCAGTGTTGACCAAGGAGTCTTTCCGGATCTTATGAAACATAGTAAAGTAGTACCATTGTTCAAATCCGGTGATAGTAAAGATCCTAACAATTATAGACCTGTGTCAATTCTACCAGTTCTCAGTAAGGTGTTTGAAAAGTTGATGCTCAATCAAATGTTACGTCACTTTAATAAAAATTCCATCTTTCATGAACACCAGTACGGTTTCACCAAAGGGCGTTGCACTACTGACGCCGGTGTTACCCTTATAAAGAACATTTTTAACGCCTGGGAAGAAGCACAAGATGCCATTGGAATCTTTTGCGACCTCTCTAAGGCGTTCGATTGCGTAAACCACGAGACACTTCTGATGAAACTGGAGCACTATGGAATTAGAAAAGCAGCACTTGACTTGCTAAGATCATACCTGAAAGATAGAAAGGTTAAAGTTCAAGTAAACGGCGTAAACTCATTAGGGTCTGAAATGACAATGGGTGTTCCTCAAGGTTCGATATTGGGTCCATGCCTCTTTTTAGTTTACATCAATGATTTACCCCAATTACTTCAAAATCAACCGAAGATGGTGTTATTTGCAGATGACACATCATTAATCTTTAAAATAGACCGACGGTCACAAAATCTTGACGACGTGAATAACTCTATTCTTCAGGTCCAAGATTGGTTTACGGTAAATAATTTAGTACTTAATGAAAAAAAAACCAAATGCATTAGATTTAAATTACCGAATGTTAGAAGTAGCGAATGTGAAATCATATTGAATGGCCAAAAACTAGAATTTATTGATCAGACAGTTTTCCTAGGAATCACGCTAGACGAGAAATTACAATGGGGACCTCATATAACATCTATTGCGGGGCGGCTAAGCTCCGCCGCTTATGCTGTTAGAAAGATAAGACAGTTAACAGATGTAGAAACCGCGCGTTTGGTCTATTTTAGTTACTTCCACAGTATTATGTCATATGGCATTTTACTATGGGGTCGGGCTGCTGACATTGAATCCATTTTTATTTTACAAAAGAGAGC
Organism: Oligia fasciuncula; assembly: GCA_963082905.1. Lineage (NCBI taxonomy): Eukaryota > Metazoa > Arthropoda > Insecta > Lepidoptera > Noctuidae > Oligia > Oligia fasciuncula. The sequence goes on along the minus strand of OY720393.1, from coordinate 9,936,019 downwards.
TGTCAGAGCCATTTACAATCTACGTCGTCGCGAATCTCTTAGGGAACTATTTAAAAAGGTTAATATCATGACGGTACCTTGCCAATTCATTTATGAAAATATTATGTATGTAAGAAAAAATCAACATCTTTTTAATAAAATAAGTGATAGGCATAATTTTAATACTAGAAATAAAGATAAATTAGATCAACCTTTTTTCAGATTATCGAAAGTACATACATCTTTTATGGGGTACTGTGTTAAATGCTACAACAAAATACCTTGTGATGTCACAAGGTATTTTGTTTATTGTTATTGCAATTAAATGAAAGAAAATTTAAAACTCATATTAAAAGTACACTTTGTAAACAAGGATATTACAAATTAGAGGATTATATCCAAGATAAGAATGTTTGGAAACATGCTGGTCCTGCTCCATAGGACAATCTAAAAGTCTAGACAAAATCAAACTTGTTCCTAATTTAATTTATATGTATATTTTTAATTATGACATCTTATTCTAATTCAATTTTACAATCTGCGACTACAGTGGCTCACACACTTGTTAAAGTTCAACTACTTTTGCATTTTTTCATTTTTCTTTTTTTTTTAAATAACTTGTAAATATGTGAGCACCATGTATCTATCACTTATTTGATTTACCTGTCATTGCTTAATTTTTAATTCTTTTTACCTTTTGTGGTAGACTAATTTTATTATGGGTGCATCGTGTTCACATATAAATTTTATTATGTATACAAGACCTTGTAAAACATTTTTAAAAGAGTAACGGTGGAGTTTCTTGCCCATTCTTCTCCATACGAAAACTACCTTTTCGAATGGGCGACTAGAATCATTTCTATTTAGTTTTTTTTTGACGTTCAAAAGTGCCTTTAATGTGCCTATTTGAAATAAATGATTTGACTTTAACGTAACCAAACCAGGCGACCGACGCACGGCCATACGTTACCTGAAAGAGTTCCATTGATAAAAATAGACTTTACAAAAAGTTAAGACGAGAATGGATTGTGAGGTCTTGAGGTGGACAGCGCCGTCGTCGGCTGAGTAAGTGTCGCTTAATAAAGTGGAGCCTGCGCTTCAGCGGAGTAATGGCCGCGCTGCCCGTGTCTCCGCTGAAGGATACCTTTTATATTACAGGTTCACTCACCTGGCAACACTGACACAATATGTTCTCATTTCGAACAAACTAAAAAAGGAGTAACGAAATTAATTACCAACGAAGTACTTGTAAAACTTGCACAATTAACCTAATTTGACTGGCTACTTGTAGAATAAGATTAATTAGCTAAAATATTAGCTAAAATTAAATGCTTTACTACATTTTGAATTGATGATGAAGTCGTAAATAATACAGAATTACAATAATACATCACTTTTGAGTGAAACATATAATTTGTTTCAGAATAAATTGAGTAGCGTTCCTGCCTCCGTAGTCTATCTCCGCAGTACTTTGTGTGTAAATGTGGATTGCTGTCAGCCATTTGTTAACATCATGTAACACGGTAGGTTCCAGGTAGACATAACGAATCTTAAAATTATAATATTGAAATGGGTAAACATAAAAATAAAACCTTTTTTCAATGAATTCCATGTATAGAAATGTGTGCGAGTAACAAAAGAATACATAATAGTACATTATGATACATGTGTGCTATGTTGATCATTATGCACGAGGCGATATTATCGCGCGAGCCGCAGGCGAGAGCGATAAGAAAGCCGAGTGTATATTGATTAATGCACACGCGTTTCATACGACGTTTTTCAACACACTTGCGAGGAAAAAAAACAGACTTGTATTGTTAAATATTAACTTGTATGGAAAATGGCGCGCTGGTTTTGTTTTCCCGCGCGCCGTGCTAGCCAGCACTAGCTATGCGCGCGCAACATTGACTCATTTTAAATATATTAATCTATGGCACAGACAAAACCGATACAGCCTATAGAAAAAATATAATAAACACAAACCTGAAAATTGCAAAAAACCTAAGAATTTCGCGGTCTACCACTGCGCATTCACCTTAAATTGTCTGTGGTCCCCTGCGAGTTCATTTTGCGACCAAGGACAATACAGACTATTAAAAAAAAAAAAAAAATATAGCCCGCGGATTTTTTCTTTCGGCATGAAGTCTCTTTGGGCGCTTTCCGAATTAGCTATAATCTCTCACATCACAGCGCTCACATCATCTCCATGGACGTAATATTACGTCCATGCATCATCTCATATGCGTTCCGATTTAGATATTACTATTATGACTGCTGAGAGCTGGCAACAATTCGGAACACTCGTGAACGCGCTCACATGACAGTGCTTACACAATGTAAAAAAGATATTATTACAGTATTTCTTTGTATAAACACCACATTTCTTCTTCAGTTCTTCTTCTTTGGTTAGGTGGCGAGTGTCAGCCAGAAGCACAATTTCAAAAATGCCACGTTAGTTTAATTTAAAGATGATGCAACTCAAAACAAAACACAGACTGACACAACCTCATACACACACTGTAATTTTTGACAGCGCTCACGGTGATATTATTCTAGGGCATGGTCGGCATTATCGCAAGATGGCGAATGTCATGACGTCATCTATGACGATTCACGGGACATCGTTATCGTTATCGCGCTCACGCTAATTCGGTTATTTCCCAATTCGGAACACATCGATTATTTCCCAATTCGGAACGCAGGGTTTGATGAGATTAAAAAAGCGCGCGTCTCCGACTAGTAAATAGTTATCTGTGGTATTACAGAACATGTGGATTAAAGTAAAGAAAAAGCACGCGTTCGTAATACACTCCATTATGGTTCAATAAGAGCCACTTTACGAGCAAGTGTGTTGAAAAAAAATATGTTGTTATTCTGCATTTATTTATAAAATTATAAAAAAAAATATTTTGTATGATTGCCTCGTTGGTCTGGTGGTCGCAAGCGCTGCCGTTGAGCATGAGGTCCTGGGTTCAATTCCCCGGTCGGGCGAAGTGGTATTGGGTTTTTCCGTATGGAACTCCTCAGTAGCAGTCCGGAGTCTGGATCTGTGCCCGGTTGATGGCAATAGACTCGCCCCTTATTACATGGGACTTAAACATAACTGGCGAAATGTGGATGTACAGTTGGCTACTCACTTAGCAGTGTAGCACGTAACGTATCAGATACAGTATCAAGTGAGTACGTAGGCACGAGCCCGCTGCGAGCCGCTCGCGCGTGGAGCGCTGTAAGCTCGCAGTGACCCGCCGAGTGGCGGTTTCACTGCGAACACAAAGGCAATCGCAGTGTGCTCGTGGACGGCGTCACGACCGCTTGTGTAGTGAGTACGTACGCGCGAGCTTCAAACGAACTTACTTATTCAATTATTCATTATCGGTATCGCTTTTCTAAACCTTGTGTCTCTAGTGCGAATTTGAGGTCCAATTAAATTAATTAGATACTCAAAATCTGTACTCGACATACGAGTGAAAGTCTTGAAATGTCCATTAATCTCTTGAGACTTCATAATTATCCATTACTAAATTGTTAGAACGATTTCTATCTTTGAAAATTTTGACTTTGCCAAAATCGACGTGGGCTTTTATAATTATCTAAAATATTATACATGAATATGAACGCAGCACTAGCCACCATTTGAGACATGTTGTCGGCGTGACGTCGTTGCGAGCACTGCGGATCCGGCAGCTCGTAGCTAGATACGCGGAGGACCGTGGACGAGCCGTACCCACTTGCAGGTTGATACCGTATCTGATACGTTACGTGCTACACTGCTAAGTGAGTACCCAGCTTACTATAGGTAGTAGATACACCTGTATAACCCTTCGGGGAACATAGGCATGAAGTTATGTGTGTTATTTTGTATTTTCCATATGGAAATTCAAATTTCGAATAGATAGTGCCGGATGCTGCATCAAATTGGCGGGATATACCGCGAGCAAACAACTCACAAGAATAATGCAGGGACTTTGGGACTTTTGGGAGCATATAACTAACGAACAGAATATACATTTTTGGTTTAGCAATCAGCCGAACTGCAAAATGAATTGATTGAGCCGCAGCAAAGCGCAGAGGAAGCGCCTGTTCCAATAACTAGTTCGTGGCTTTAAATTTCTAAGTTTATTTGGAATTGTTTTAGGTAGTTAGTGCTTGGTATTATACTGTGGTGGTGTACCATCATATCTTTTGGTCATGTCCACTTAAGACGTCCACCGACCGTCCGTGACCTCGTCTCATTATACCTGCCCTCAAAAGTTTACCTATGGTTTTTAAGCCAAGGGTAAAAACGGTCAAACGCTGAGAAAATTTATTATAATGGCCTAGGTTCCGTCAAAACTGGAAGGAGGACGCGCGGGCTCGCGAAAGATGGAAGTAGTGGCGGGAGGCCTTTGCCCAGGAGTGGGACAGCGCAGGTTAGTTTCACCATGTACCACACAACTATTATCAAAGTTTGGTAATGAGGTCAACACGTACCTGAACAATCGTGAACACGTACTTGTTGTCTTCATTGATTTCAGCAAAGCGTTTGATTGTTTGGAATATAAGACACTTTTTAATAAATTACAGCAAAATGGTATACGGGGACCATTCTTAGAATGGTTTAAAAATTACCACAGAAACCGCTTCACGTCAGTAAATGTCTCAGGTTCATTAAGTAGCATGATTCCAACCGATAAAGGCACGGCACAGGGTTCGATTCTCGGGCCGACCGAATACTTACTGTACGTGAACGACATGTGCAACATTTTCACGGAAGGCTCCGTGTACCAATTTGCTGACGATACATGTCTGGTTGCTGCACACAAAGAAATTGTGAAATTGTTACCATTTTCCAGCACTGGTACGGCAACCAGGTCAACAACGTGAAATGGGCGGGAGCTCTGTCAGACTCGTACAGGTTGGAGTGCGGGGTGAGGCAGGGTGGCCTGAGCTCACCTACGCTCTTCAACTTGTACATGAATGAACTTATTGTCGCGCTCAGCAGCCGCCATGTTGGATGCCATGTCGATGATGTTTGTTTTAATAACATCAGCTATGCGGACGACATGGTGCTGCTGAGTGCGTCTGTGGGTGGTCTCAGGGAGCTCATAAGCATATGTGAGACGTACGCTCACTCACATGGCCTTCAATATAACGTCGCGAAGAGTGTGCTTATGGTCTTCCAAGCTGGGACCAAAGGTCTGACGGAGGTTCCTCCAGTCAAGTTGTGCGGCGTGCCCTTGGAGCGCGTGCATTGTTTTAAATACTTGGGCCATATTGTGACACCTGACTTGAAGGATGACGCCGATATTGAACGGGAACGGAGGGCGCTGTCGGTGAGAGCGAACATGATAGCTCGCAGGTTTGCCCGTAGCTCCAAGGAAGTCAAAGTCACCTTGTTTCGAGCGTACTGTACTGCATTTTATACGGGCAGCCTGTGGGTGTCATACACGCAGAAAGCCTACGGTGCCCTCCGAGTGCAATATAATAACGCGTTGAGGGCATTGTTGCGGCTGCCTCGCTACTGCAGCGCGTCGGGGATGTTCGCCAATGTGCGCGTAGACTTTTTTTATGCCACGATGCGCAGGAGGGCAGCCTCGATAGCGGGCAGAGTGAGGGACAGCGGCAACAGTCTCCTCGCCGTCGTCGCTGACAGGTCAGATGGGCCATTCATGCGGCATTGGTTGGCCCTACATGCGCCCTTTTTTAAGGCATGGGGGAGATAAGCTGTTTATTTATTATTCTTGTTTATTTTTGTCTTTATTATTTTATTTATTATGTTATTATTCATTAAATTAATCAGTTATTTATATGTAATCTAATCGACTATGTTATTTTAAATTATTATGTTCTGAAATTATGTTCCTTATTTGGTTATTTTAAATTTTTATTATAAATTATTATTTTAATTGTTAAAGTATGTATTTTGACTTTGTATGAATTTTATGTTATTTTTATTTATTTTTGTTGAATTTGTGATTATGGATATTTTTTGTCTGACTTAATAAATGAATTGAATTGAATTGAAAGACATACGTGAGGCACAGAGAGTGATGCAGAGTAACTTCGACCTGTTATGTAAGTGGGCTCACGACGTTGGTCTTGTGATTAATGCAAAAAAAAACAAACTACTGCATATACACTCTCCTTACCTCACGGCGTCTTGTGTGCCTTTTGTCGTTGCCCATGAGCATCTGTGTCTCCACCGACCGGTCACAGCGTGTAGTTGTCAGAGATTAGAGTTAGTGACTCAACATATGTATCTTGGTGTGATAATAGATAGTAATTTCCACTGGCGGCCGCACATTGATCATGTATGTAATAAGCTTAGGTCTATATTAGCAAAGTTATCGATACTTAAGCATAAACTACCTTATAGAACACTTAGAACATTGTATTTGGCACTGGCCGACTCCGTTATTGATTACGGCCTAAGTAGCTACGGGCGTACATACAAGACTTACGTCGAGGATATTTACAAATTACAGTTACGCATTTTAAAAACGATTGTACCCACAAAAATAAAACATGAATTCCAAGATAATGACACGGGTTTATTTAAGCACTGCCAAATTGTAAATGTCTTTGACAAGATACGTTTACGTGTTATAAGTGAGAATTGCCTTAATTTAAGTAATATTCGTAAATACGAAAGATTAAAGTCGTTGCGTTGTTTGACCTACTTACCCACATTTATAGTACCTAAATCAAATAATGTTTATGGAGCGCGGACGTGGGAATGCATGCTACCTTCGTATATGAATGATCTACCTATGGAAATCTGCAATGTAATAAATGCGAAGAACTGTTCGAAGGTATTGAAAAGATACTTTATAGATTGCAGTGCAAACTAGGAAAAAAAAATAAAAAAATATATATACAATGCGTAGCATAATGAACGCAAGACCTCATACACCCCAATTAGAGTATTGAGTTAAAAGCGTAATACAATGATCAAAACAATTATTTTATTTTAAAGCTAACTATTTTTATTAAGTAAACTATGTCCCTATCAGTACTTTATGCATTCAAAGTTGAGTCTTATTGCCTTGACATAAGATTTAATTTTCTTGGCTCAATCGGCGATCAGTAGGGCAAAATACATAATCAAAAAAAAAACCTATCTTAAATGTTACCGAAATTGATTCAGTAATCAATTATGAACAAACTACTTTCAGGACTTGCGTTTATTCTGTTACACCTTGTATATAAAATAAGAAAATAATATGTATGTACCTATACTAATTGCACCGAGTTTGCCGTGTCTGGCCAATGTACCGCTGTTAAACCCGCGATGGTTTGTGCGGTATGTTTGATTGTTCATAATGTTTTGTAACTTTTCTTTGAATATTAAACAATAAAAAAAAAAAAAAAAAAAAAAAGTAAAAAAAAAAAACTTAATTCCTGACTCAAAAACTCAGGCCAGAATTGCTGTAGTACTTTTTTGCTGTCACCTATATTTTCACGAAAAACAAAACGAATGCGAAAAACATGGATCCCCATTCATTTTAACTGGTACACAGCGCACGGAAGATGAAAAATAGTAACATTTTTAGTGGGTTTGAAACTGAGGCTTGTGACGAATTTCATACATTTTTACGTACTTTGAACCGTTCTAGTTGGAGGTTTTCATTAATGTACCAGTTTTAATAGTTTTCTTAATCATTGTTCCTCTCAGCCAAAGCACCTGCCATAATCTCTTCACCACCCTTGGTTGACTGGTAGAGGATGCCTAAGGCATTGAGTCCGCCTTTGTACCATTTTGTGCGAAAAGTTTAAATAAGTAAATGTCGAAACCCTCCGTGTGCTGTATAGTGTTTTTTTTTGTGTTAACCTTGGCGACTAGAAAACAGATACACCTACTCAAAAGTGCGGTTGGCAAAAAATTGCATACCTTGCCTTTTAAACGTAATATGTGATGAAATTTTTAATCCATTCACAGAAAAATTCAACTCCTCTGCTTCGCTCCTTTGGTTTCAGTTTAATTGGCTGTCGGTAACATTTATATTTTAATTTGATGTCCATGATTTGACGGTTCAATTAAGCCGTTTCCGCATATTTAAAAAAGTTTTCTTTATTCTGTAACAGCGAAAAAAGGGGTTACAGACCGCTATAAATGAGCACAATGGTGAAAATTAACGGTAAAAACGAACGAAATGAATTAACGGTAAAGTTTGAGACGGCCACATGCTTTATTCTTTAAATGTTCAAAGTTTTGAAGTATGCCGCTTATAATCAGTGGAACAAAGTGTTACAGGAGGGTCAGCTAATTCTTTTGAGGCTCGTCAAAATTAATTTTGAAACAAAGATGACGTTTCATTTGTTCACATTTGTTTTGTGAAGACTGAGTTTTAAGACCGAGTCGAGTCTTTGGTCAACTGGACCCACTCGGAACTGGACCCGCGGGTCCAGTTGACGTAATTATTTATTTTCTGTATTTTTATTGGTTAACTGGACCCACATTCAAACTTAGAAGTAGAAGCAAAAATATTTCGTAGATTGATAGTTTGCCAGGAGCAAAACAAAATATAGATAATTATTGCGTTTGTCCTTCTTCGTCGCATCGATGATTCCACATATATATTAGTTTCGACCAAACCCATTGTGGTGATTTTTTTGTCTAAATTCTTTTTAGTATTTTTGTACCAGTTTTTGCACATGAATTGTTTTTGTTTATGTGTAAAATCTGAAATCTATGAAGCATTTTTCAAATGAAATATTTTATTTTTATAACGAAGACAAGCGGCGTAGAACAATGATTGTTATTGGAACCAAATTGGATTTTGTTAGACACTGAAAGTATTTTAAAATAATAGAGCAGATACGAGTAGAAAGAACCATTTACATGAAAATAAATTAATGGTTTATGAATGAAGCCTCGATTATTATTAGAAGTCCAACTTCTAAAACTGTGCAGTTAAAATGAATTCTGCGATTGGCTAAAATTGACTTTTAATTTACATAGAGAATATTTTCATAGGTATGACCAAAAAAAGGTTACGGTAAAACTGTGCAGGTAAAATTAATTCTGTGATTGGCTAAAATTGACTTTTAATTTACATAGAGAATATTTTCATAGAGAATATTTTCAAAAAGAGGTTACAGACCGCGTTGCGTAGGACGGCAGGTTCTACTTTTACTGTTTAGGAAAGGTTAATTATGACTTGTTTGACCCTTTTCCTCATACGAAGCCACTCATAGCTACATAAGTTTCTAATTTTATCACAGTTTAAACAAAAGGTCAATTACAAAAAACTAAATTGTATCATAATAAGGATTTATTCTTAAAACAGAACGAATAGTTTCGTCTATGGTAAAGCCTTCAAATGTGTTAGAGGGCTGGAGGGCTCCTTCTGCCAAGCAGTAATGAGGGGGCGGAACGCGTGAGGGAGAGGCAATCTATGCGCCCTCACGCCCCTAGTCGCCGCAGCACTCGTAGCATGACGACGTTTTGTCGACGGAAGAATAGACAAAATGACACATTGCCATGCTTTTTTTTTGCGGATGTGAAATCACCAAATGACCCCCCCCCGCTATGGGTGGAGCGGAAGGGAGTGTCAGACTCTGACTAAAACCCACCCATGTTCCTTCCTTAGCCTCTATGTTCCAGGCCAGCGGTAACCCTTTCGGACAATCCCGCTGACCCGGCCGGCTTCGTCCTCGATGCTGACATCTCTTTGAGGCGCGCGTGGAACACGTACGTACGTACGTAGGGGTATCCCCCTTGGTAAGACTGGTTGTCTCCTCCGACAGACAGGTTGGTAAGACTGGTTGTCTCCTCCACAACCCAGTTACTTTTACATTTCGATAATAATACCCAGTAACTGGGTTGTGGAGGTCAGATAGGCAGTAGCTCCATGTAAAATACTGGTATGCAGCTGAGCATCCGGTTAGACTGGAAACCGATCCCAACATAGTTGGGAAAAGGCTAGGCAGATGATGACTTTGACTTTGACATTCACCAAGTGTGTAAAATGTTTCAAAGATTTTCAAAAAGCCACATATGGATGAACGGTCATTTACGACAAAGCATACCAAGCCATAAATGGCTTTGTGCTATAATTTCAACAATAACCATTGTATTTTTATTTTCGATTTGTTTCTTATTTTAGCTCAATAAAAAAAAAACCGACTTCCAAAAAAACACTACAAAGTGAAAAATAACTTTAATTTCGGAAGTCGGTGTCTTTGGATCTGTACCTATTTTAGTTTTTGCCACCGACTTCCGAAATTAAAGTTATTTTTCACTTTGTAGTGTTTTTTTGGAAGTCGGTTTTTTTTTTTGTTAAAAAGTTTTATTTCTCGCTTTTATGTGGGTCTGTTTATAACGTGTCTAAGTTACAATAGCCTAATGTCAACTTGCCCAACGCCTTTTACAAAATATTGCTTTTCCCGATTCAGGGACGTTAATTGTTGAGGACTTCTCCTAGTATTCCACCATCATCAGTTCCATTTCACCTTTCGCATTGTGACGAGCATAAATTGCTTAGCAACCATATTAAATTAATCGAATCGCAACCCGTGAAATACTTATTATTAAGTAGTTCCGTTGGCCATCTGTGGTCTTCTTCATCAGTTCCACTTCACCAAATGGTGGTTTCCGAGAGCAAATGCATGAGTTATTGTAAAAAATACCCAAATCGCTATAGGTGTCCCTATAATATTTGAGGAGTTCCCTCAATTCCTCGTGGATCCCACCATCAGAACTGGATTTTGATAAAAATGGGACCAATCTGGAAGTATATCCTTTTAAATAAAAAAAGAATTTTCCAAATCGGTTTATAAATGACGGCGTACTGAGGTAACAAACATAAAAAAAAAATACAACCGAATTGAGAACCTCCTCCTTTTTTTGAAGTCGGTTAAAAACAACTAGTACAGCAGTCACAGTGGTGGCCCAGTGTAACGGCTGCGACTTACGAGTTGTAGGTCGTAGGTTCGAACCTAGATAGGCACTTTACTTTGTGTAAATTATTTCATTTCCACTGCAAAACGGTGAAGGAAAACATCGTGAGGAAACTTGGATGTTCTAAAACCAGAAATTCGAATAAATGTAACATCTACCAACCCACACTGGGCCCGCGTGGTGGATTACGGCCTACTCCCTCTTACCAAGAGGAGGCCTGTGTCTCAGCAGTGGGAACATTATAGGTGATCATGCTTGAAAACAACTTTTTAATACAGTTGCTCAAAAAGTGGTGTATTGCAGGGACGTATAGCGTTCGGGAAGTGGGCTATTACATACTAGTGCTTTTTTTTTACCTTTCCCGAACTCGTGCGTGTTTCTTTCCCAACTGTCAAAATAATGTCTATTAAAAAGAAAAACCAACCATGAAGTTTTTACTAAAGAGTTTTTGTGATTCATACAAATACGTATATTTCTAAGAAGAAGCTACTAATTTATTTCAATATCAGATTTAATGATTTAATTGAATGAGTTACGTTAGGTTTCATTTCATTAAATTTCATTTTCATTTCATATCAATAAAAAAAATATACTGAAGACTAAGCTGTATGGATAGTTCCTTTTGCCTACCAAAATGGGTGAAGAAAAAAAAACTCTGCTTACAATGCTTACATTCTACGGTTGGCGCCATTTTCCAGAAATTTTCTTTGGGAGTTTAGTTGTTTGTTGCACAAAATGAGTAATTTCGACCCTATTTTTTTTAAATGAACACCACCGGAACTCAGTATAATTGCACAAAATGCTTCGGAGAACATTTTACGGGAAAAGTCAAAAAGTCGTTACATTCCACATACGACTAATTTTTTGCGTGGAGAGAAGAGAAAAAAGCAATATTGTGTTTTTATTATTTTATTAAATTGCTTCATTTTTTCGCAACTGTATTAAAAATAGTCGTTCAGTACACCTGCGGAACCGTCATTGCAACTTGTTCCGACTGTCAACCCTCGCCTTCGGCTGCGCCTCGGCTCGGGTAGACATTTGTCGGAACTCTTTGCAATGACAGCCTTTCCGCACTTGTAATGAAATATACTATTGTGCAAAAATAATAATCATTGTACCTTCTTCGTAATTCCTGCAGTATTAGGGTTTGTAAGGGTCTATGCTCTAGGTGAAATGTCACTTATAACATAGTTATGCACGTTCCTACCTCCCTAATATTACTTTATTTTTACTTTAGACCGAACTTTCGTTCTGAGTCAACCGTACCGTCATTTTCATATGATAGGAAATGTTCTTGATCAATATAAGGTACCTACTTACGACTTGCAGTGATAAAATACAAATATAATAAACTCTCATTAAAAACCCGAACTAGCCACAACTATTTCAACCAGGCTCACGATTTATTCCTGTACGCAGTAAACATGGACTCGTGTTAACCTTTCGCTGTAAACTGAGACAATAAAGTAGGAACTCTGCCCCAAAGCCTCGAAGTGGTAAAGCTAATAAAGATAAATTGGTTCTCGTGGTCGACGCCGACGTAATGGGAAGTCTAGCCGGTAGTATAATTATAAACTTTATTCAAAGCACTAAGATCGGAAACATGGTCTTCATCAGAGATTCAGTTTGAATAGGGGAGTATTTTTAATTTCTCGCTATTTCGCGATTTTGGTAGTTTTTTTAGCCTAAACCACATAAAAGTTCACACTGTTTGGAAGCACTCGTAACTATGTAAAACTAGAAGTTGTTCGGATTTGTGAGGCCAAACGGTAAAGCTGCAAGTTCCTACCATACTTTACGCTGTTAGACTCGCTGACCGCTCTGCTTTCGTTGCGAAATACTATACATTTTCATACATCTTGTTATGTTATTGCAATGTGTTCGCAAGCCGTTGCGTTGGTGTGGTGTGGCTTGAAACTTCGATACTCATCAGTGTCTCGTAGTTTATTAAACTAATTCGTGGCGCTCGCGGTTGTCACCAAAAACATCTACTATACTATTTTATTTCCGTATAAGTACACAGATGATGATGATGATGAGATTATGAAAGAACCTTCTAGTATATTTACCATTTAAAGACGCAGACGTAGAAATACATGTTATTCTGTTCTGTTCACACCCGTTGTGGCTACCCGGTTGCCGGGACGTCTGAAAAGGCACTAAGGTGCTTTTCACACGTCCCGGCAACCGGGTAGCCGGTTTCGGGTACCCGGCGGCGAAGTGTATAGCCATGTACGTTACATTCACACGTACGTACGTAGTTTGCTTAGCAAGTGTTACCGGATAGTCGGTACCGGCTACCCGGTAACCGGGACGTGTGAAAAGGTACTAAAGCGACACGCGCGCGTCTCTTGTTTCCGTCTGTCGCTCTGCAAATCGCGTCGCGAATAATCGTGGCTTGCTCTAAAAAACTTATTTCATTTGTTTTCTCCGTAGTCGCTGTCGCAAGACGCGTGTCGCTTGAGCGTGTAGCTTGCAGCCATAGGGTTAGACGGCTTTCAAGCACTAACTAATGCGGAAGCGCGTTTCCTTGTTACGTGCGAACATTAGGTACCGTCCAACGGGCTTCTACCCAACTTGCATTGAAACTTGATTGCTTCTACCAACGAACAATTATTACTATTCGCCCATCACAGAAACCTCTGTGGTATTAGGTATTTAAGAATGGGCACAGTAGACAAAAAAAAATTGGTTATAAATAAAAATGTTTCAACAGATCTACTCTCGTAAGAACTGTTTGAGAATATAATACTAATACTTAAAGTATGAACCAGTCGACAAGGTGGTAGGCACATGCAAGAACAAGCAGGAATAAGGGCTGACTGCCCAGGGTGCGCTGGATTTACGTCCGTATTTAATCGTATTTCATATTTCTTAAATTTAGGCAATATTCTTTGCTACACTAAGATGGACGTGACTAGAAACAATCGATTACAGTTTTCGACCACTCGTCGCACTACCATCCGGGTTTAAAAACAAGTTGTAGTAGCCTGCATACTCTTTTAATAATAATAAACATTTATTTCAGAATGAATGCCATATTTGTTAGTACCTACAATGTAAACTTATAAACTAATGTTAGTGACATTTATTTTAAGCTGTATGTGTGAGGCTTGTCGATCCTGGGGAGTATCTACTTGACTGCGTGCAGTCGTATTCACCGCCCCAAGATTGGACATTGCTTTTTTTTGCTGACTGTCCAAGTTACGAAATTATTTCCTAATCATGTGTAGAGTTTAGGTTTAAAGATTATATGGATTCTCGTGAAAGGATTTTGGTACGTGGTGTTTACTGAAAACGTACTCGATGTGATTCCTTACCACCCCACAGAAATTGGCCCACCTTCCATCTCGCGCCGCATTGTCATAAGATCATCAAGTGCACAGGCATTTGATCTTATGACTGCTTCAGTAAGCGGAGTTCGCAGCTGAATTTTGGGCCAAAAATATTTAAACTTTTTGCCATCGATACGCTAAGAAGTGTAAATGGGCAGCTAATAATAAACAAAAAGAATAATAATAAAGGCACGATATTGTCGAAGGTCTTGCGCTCGATTTCTAATCGAACTGGTAATCTCGGCTCAATGACTATCTGAATCTGAATGGTTTTATAGAGAAAAATTATGAATTGATCTGCCTTCGTAATCAAAATCATCCCGTCGTTTTAATTGGGCTTCTTTACATTCGTTTATTGCCTATTCCGCATGTAATCGTGACTTCTTGGAAGAGTCTACTTTCCCGACTATTATATTATCCCTAAGTTTATTAATTTGACCTAGTCTACTTTCCCGACTATTATATTATCCCTAAGTTTATTAATTTGGAGTATTTCTGCTTCTTATCACGGCATTCTTGAGCCACTTATCATGGAAGTCCTTCCCAATTCCTTTTAAAAATAAAATCCATCTAAAACAATAGGTACAAGGAGCACAGTGAACGGATGTTAAACAGAGAATGGATTATACAGTACAGTACCTACAGATAGTATTTCAATGGAAGAATATGCATTTCTGAAAAACGTATACCTAATACCGCTTTAGACTGGTACCATACTAATAATGTTCCACCCTGCTGGCTTTGAAAAGCGTGTAAACTTTAGTGTTTCGGTACAGGGCTCGTGAAACCCGTCCCTTGGCCCTCGTTTATCCTTTCCACGAACCTTTTCAGCTAGCGGTCGGGTACTGTAAGATTAACATGAACATAAAAAATACGTCGTTAAACTTCGTGTGATGATGACATCGAGAAAATTTGAGAATATTACGGAAATCTGACATCGTATGTACATAACGGATCGGATGTGTATTTTAACCAAATATTGCGGTTATTATATAACATATTGTGTACGGTGTACGGGTTGAGCATTTCCATACTTGCTGAATAGATACTACCGATGCCTCGAGTTCGTTTTTCAAATTCTGAAGAATAGCGGTGCCTATTCGGTAAAAATCTCACCGTGAAAACTTAGGTGAAGTGAGGGTGGAGTGAGCTGTCAATAGTGTAATTTCCTAGCAAAAATATACTTACTTCACCTAAGTTTTCACGGTGAGATTTTTACAGAATCGACCGGCAGTTAAAATTCTGTTGAAAACTTCATTTTATTCATAAACAATTTTATTCTAGATTTCCAGCTAAAAGAATGGAAAGAACACCAAATTTTAAATGAGCAAAACAATGAAATTAATTAAAGACCTACAGCGGTGACCAAGAAAATAGTGAAGCAGGTAGGTATTAAAAGTCAGGGAAATTAATTGTTTATTAAACTGACTACGAACTTGTATTACTAACCAACAATAACAATATCGTGCTTTTACAGTTGTATGAAATTCTCGTAGTGTGTCAATTTGATAAACAATGAATAATCCTGATGAAAATGTTCTCTACTAGCTTTTTAAACCTTTGTATCCTCCTGCATAAGCATATGAAGTTTCATTAAAATCGGTTCATTAATTTCGAAAAATAAGGGCTTGAAGGTTTGTATGAAATGCCGTACGGCGTAAACGCTCTTAATGTAATAGCACTTGGCAATACATAACCAATAAGTCCAATAGTGATGGTCCTATCTTGTTCGATAAAAGCATTCCTATGGCCACCTTTTGACTCCATCATCAGACCCTGAACACCACCTACTGCCATAGCACTTATCAATACATTTTCAATGAGTCCGAACGCAATGGTCATATCTTATTTTAGTAGTTGAGGAGTTCCTATAGCCACCTTCGGGCTCTATTATCAGACCAACTTCAATGTATCGTGTATTGTTGCGTTGTCACCAAAATTGTATAAGTATGTTAAATTCAACAGCTGCCACTACCAGCCAGCCAGTTGTCAACTGTTGTTAGTGATCAATCGGAAGTGCTTGAACATGACAAAGGGAGTAACTGGAAACACATGCGAACGAAGCAAGTTAATATAAAGCTTGTAAAAACAAGATCAAACAACCTACAAGTTAATGTTTTTAAAATACCTCCTTCTATTATGTTTAAAGCCTCCCAAGGAGCTATTTTCCTATAGCTCGGCCCAATTTATTATTCCAATTAACATTTTCAATTTACATTTTCAATTTGTAAAAAGCGAGGAAAGAGACGTACCTTTATTCCTTCTGGCAATACCGTTATAGGTAATTATATTTATGATATTTCGGTTAAGTGGGTTTACGTCGAAGCCTCACTGTGTAAAGAAGAATTAAACGAGATGAAAATGTTTTCTTAAATATCTGAAAACATCTAATTGAAATTGATGAGATATATTTTATTTGACTAGCTGTATCTTCAGAATATTCTAAACTAAAAGCTAGCTCTTTTGCTAAAAAATATAAACGAAAGTTCAGATTTTTTTTGTAGAAAATCTTGACACCATAATTTATTTATTTATTTTATTATTTATGTACACACAGTAAAATACATAGGGATAATGTGAGTACAAATGTACTATTTGGTATATAATATTTTCAGAGTCAAAATTAACTGAAGCAGACTGAATATAGGCCGACCGCTTAAATGAGACCTGTCTGAGGTAGCAGCGCGTTGCGGGAGGGGTGTGGTGACGTATCACCTAGAATCTATGCACATTATCAAGTGTTTAACTGTTCATGCTAACAGCCGGTTCAATGTTTCAGATGGTGAATGAAATTCTATGCTAAGTACCACCCAACTAGCAATTCACTTTATGAATGGCAAATAAACAGGTCGTTCGTACAACTATCCTGAAAAATAAAGTTTTTGGGCATAGGTATATAGGCAGGTACAGTAGACCGCACGTCAATGTTAACAAACGCAGTATAATCTGGCCTCGCATTTTATTGAAACTCCGTACTATGCTAGGCAAACTGAAGGTCGAACTGTGACACCGACGTACGGCCAAACAGCGGCCGTTCATATAAAACTTTTTTACAAAAAAACTTTTTTATATTAGGGGCTAACCAAGGAGTGAACATTCAGTCCCTGGCAAATGGTACAAACGCCAGCACATCGAGCTACCCGAAACTGTCAAATTTTCCCAATCAACTTTGAACCTTATATATATTAGTGATAAAGTTGAAAGTCTATTAAAGAAATTTGACAGATTGTAGTCGCTTGATGTGCTGGTGTCTGTGCATTGAAGCACTTAGGTGGATGTTTTTTTTATATCTACTGGGTAATGATAACTAGAAATAGATCGGTAATTATTGTGTAAGCGTGGATTCAAGGGTAGAATAAAGTCATACTGCTATTACTATAGATATTACGTGGCTATTACTGGCTTGAAAGCTATTATGTTATTTTAATTTATTAAAGCACTAGTGTACCTATCATGTTCTCTTCTAATTTTTTTTTTGTGACAAAAGTTATGTCGGTACTATATTCTTAATTATTTTATTTTTTTTATAAATCTTACTTTAAAGATTCGACGACGGATTACAAGTTTACGTAAAAGTTAACTTTAAAATGCGTAATAAAATAAATATATAAACTGCCTTATCTTATTGAATTACTTATCTTATTTATGACTTCTTCCAAACATTATAATACCGTAGGTACGTGTATGAGTTAAAAAAATTGTTATGCGTAATAAATTACATTCTATCTATCGTACCTAATAGGTGATGGGATTGAATGTATTATAACACTATTTTAGTTACATCCGTTTCGTCCATCCTCATCACACCCATACCAAAACAAATGATTCCCTTTCAACTTTTCTGTAACTGGCAACACAGAAAAAACCGGGCAAGGGCGAGTCGGACTCGCGCACCGAGGGTTCCGTACCATCATATGTTTTTTAAATTTTCACCGGCGAGCTACTTACTAGATCTCGTTCAAACCAATATCAAATATTTTTTTTAGTTTTATCATTCTCTTGTTTTAGAAGTTACAGGGGGGGGGGACACACACATTTTACCACTTTGGAAGTGTCTCTCGCGCAAACTATTCAGTTTAGAAAAAAATTATATTAGAAACCTCAATATCATTTTTGAAGACCTATCCATAGATAAAACAGGTATGGGTTCGATGAAAAAAAAAAATTTGAGTTTCAGTTCTAAGTATGGGGAACCCCCATAATTTGTTGTTTTTTTCTATTTTTTTTTGTGCAAATCTTAATGCGGTTCACAGAATACATCTACTTACCAAGTTTCAACAGTGTAGTTCTTATAGTTTCGGAAAAAAGTGGCTGTGACATACGGACGGGCAGACAGACAGACAGACATGACGAATCCATAAGGGTTCCGTTTTTGCCATTTGGCTACGGAACCCTAAAAACTGTCTCTAATTTACTTACTCATTTCTTTTGTTTATTCAGGCGTGAAGTCCGATAGCATAGCATAATCAGCCTTAAACGTTCCCACTGCTGGGACACAGACCTCCTTTCGGTGAGAGGGAGTGGGCTGTATACTACCACGCGGGCCCAGTGCGGGTTGGCAGACACACACGTCACATGTCTTCGAATTATTAGTTCCAGGAAATGCCGGTTTCCTCATGATGTTTTCCTTCACCGTTTTGAGAGCAGTGGTGATGAAATTTTTTTTTTTTTTGTTTTTATGAAGTCCGATAATATTCCATAAAATTTTTGTTACACCAAAATTATTTATATCTACCTTAATATGACATTATAATTTGTCGTCACAAAAATAATAATAGTGCTTTCGTATATTCGAAAGTAAAACATAATTATAGGCTACATCTATTTTAATTTACTAAAACACTATTGCTTGTTTATTTTTGTAACTAATGTGAAAACAAATGAATACATCTGATGGAATTTATTACTGTGGCCATCGTAGTCGGCTTCAGAACATATTTCTTACGACAATTGTTATTTGAGTGATTAACTTGTGGATTATATAAAGTGTGACTTATACTTTGTAAAATGCCGTTCTTAAGAGGGACAGTTAAACTGGAATCATTTTTAACATTCAACGGAATTTTGTGGTTAAGTCTAGTATTTGGGTTTTACTTCAAAAATAATACTTCAGCTACTGTTCGCTTACTAACAAAATTTTACTGCATCACCGTTTGTGTCCTAAACATTGCATTTGTTTCTTTCAAATTACAAGAACAACCCTTGGATGTAACATTTGTATATAATGGATATCTGTACGGCGTTGTTTTAATCATAGAGTCGTTAGCTAATGTTTTATTATCGTTAATTACCGAGTCAGAATCTTTTATGTCGTTCTCTTCAAACTTGGTGGCTACTATGTCTACTTTACAAAAGAAACAGTCTTGTTTTGTATCATATTTCATTTTATTCATAACTGGTACTGTAGTATCTGTAATTTATTCCCTTAGCGATCTAAACCACTTACCGGCACTATATTATGTTGGGTCCATCTATCTAGAGTTATCAAGTTACTTAAGTCGCATACCTCTCATTTATGTGACAGATAATTATAGAAAAACAGTGCAAAGAATTTGCAAATCGCTATTAACTAATTTAAATAAACCAAATATTAATGATACTGAGAAAATCAAACATGTAAAAGAGTTTACTGATGCTTATATAAAACTATCAAAGAATTTGAATTCAACGATAAATATAATGAGGGTGAAGGTAAATAAGTGTATAAAACTGGACAAAAATAAAATGGAAAAACAAAAATTAATACTTACCTAAATATTATTGTTTCAGATGATAATAGCCTTTGGGAGTGATTTTTTTAAATTAATTTCTTTCGTTTGTTATTTGAATCAGGTGGCACTGGTACGTTTATTTTTATATGTCCCGATTGACAATTCGTAATGTTACATTTGATACTTGTGTTCTATGTTGATCATTGCACCCGAGGCGGTATTATTCTCGCAAGCCGTAGGCGAGCGCGGTAAGGAAGCCGAGTGTGTAATGATGAATGCACACGCATTTCATACCAAGTTTTTCAACACACTTGCGAGGAAAAAAACAGACTTGCATTGTTATTAACTTTTATGGAAAATGGATCACTCGTATTGTTTTCCCGCGCGCCGCGCTAGCGATGTGCGCGCAAGTGTAAATAAAGGCACTGATAAAACCGCTAAACAGAGTATATACAAAATATCATAAACACAAAATAATGTTTAGACTGATCGTAGTGTTGTTGTATGTGAAATTGTAGTCTTTTTAGCATGGAATCAGAAATTACTATTGGCATAGAGAAATATATGTTACGGGCAATTTGATAAGTCCGAGCACTATTAATAATGGCCGGTCTGTATTCATAATGCCCGACTAAATTGGGCAATGTGATTAAAACAGCATTATTAATCATTTTTCCCGGCCATTATGAATAATAATAATAATAATAATACAGTTTATTTTCTCTCATAAAGGTACATTGATAAAGCAGTGTGTAAATACAAGTTTGCCTTAGGTATGCTAGGACCTTTGTGAGAGCTGGAGTCTGAACTAGGTTCGGAACCTGTATGACAGATCTCCAGGCTCACACCCCTTTAAATATTTATCAAAACGGCATCTTGATTTAATTTAGGTATACATAATATTATCACTATTACAAAACTGTTTAAAAAGAAAGGTAAATCTATAATAAAGGTGGTATAATATTAGTGAAGTGTAATGTAAGGTGATGTTATTGTAGGATTGCGTGTGTAGTGTAGTGTGTGACTGTGAGAGGGTGTTATGTGTATGTGCATGTAAGTCCTCTAAGAGAGTTTGTGCTTATTAGTAAATATGAGTGTGAAAATTATTTAATGGTTTGGATGATACTTTCTGTACTTTCAAAGTCCATATCCAGCAGCCAGTTCCTTACAGTAGTTTTACATTTATATTTAACCATTGAGTACATGTGTAGGATTGTATTAACTTTATTGTACACATAAGGACCAAGGAAGTAAAAGAATCGTTGAGCTAGCTTTGAATGAACAGGAATGGACGAACACACTGTATGCTTTCGTCTCAAGGCTTCGAACTTTTCGGGATTAAAGGAATTTCGGGAATGGACTGTTAGAATTAAATTAAGAATGAACAATTTCCGAATAGAGAGGACCTTACAGGTTTTATAAAGTTCGGTGGTAGGAAATTGATAAGGAAGGGACCAACCTACTTTAAGGATCGCTCTTTGGGCACGTTCCAGTTTTAACAAATGTGTTTTTGCTGCCCCACCCCAGGCAACTATACAGTACTGTGCAATTGACTGGCAGAGAGCTAGATATACTTGTCTAAGCACCTGTGTGTCGGCCACATGGCGGAGATTCTTAAAAACAAATATCAATTTGCGCAGTCGGGAGGTAAGTATGTCTATACAGGATGACATTTAATTCATTGGCAATATTTTAACCACGTATTCCAACCATGATACTGGTTCATTTAAGCCAACAATATCGAATATTAATATGGTCAAATTATTAATTTAAAAAACGTAATATAACTTGATATTTACTTACATAAAGACCGAAATTAATAAACAAGATTAAAAAAAAGAAATAAAAAAAATGATAATTAAACATAAATAAATTTAATTATCAAGATTCTTTCGACACGTGTAGTAAAACTAGGCGTTATTATTACTTACGCACAGCGTACGAGCTCTCATTCAGTAGATATGTCCTTCAAAAGAAATACCGCCAATACGGCAAAAGAACAAACTACAAGCGCGCGCGTCGCACCCCCGCCCACCCCCGCCCCCACATGCGCCTGAGCGCCGGCCGGCCGCCGCGCTGCTCCAGTCACGAGTTTATTTGGTCAAGTGTGTACGTGTAATTGGCGAAAAAAATATTGGATTGCAGTGAACCACAGGGCTAACATGCCTCGACCACGTAGTGCAGTGTACACGAACCAGCAATACCTGGATATGGTTTTATTCTACGATAGAACACACAGTTTGCCGCGCACTCGTCTCATGTTTCACCGCCGCTACCCCGATGCACCGATTCCATCGCGAGACCGAATCTTGAGATCAACGCAAAACCTGCTGGATTTTGCATCGTTCCACGTACCACTGCATGCTCAAGCGCGTGGTAGAGCGCCGGTGTACCCAAGAACCCTGCATCGGCAAATAAAGCGGTACTTCCAGAGGAATCCACAGGCCAGCACTAGACAGGCAGCGCGACACTTTCACGTCAGCCAGTTTTTTGTCTGGAAGCTGTTAAACGCCTCTGGAATGCACCCTTACCATTTCCAAAAAGTGCAGGAGTTGGCGTTGGCTGACTACACGCCCAGGGTCCGATTTTGTAATTGGCTATTACAAAATCTGGATAAAAATATCCTGTGGACAGACGAGGCCACGTTCACTCGACTCGGGCTGTTTAATGTCCACAACGAGCATTGGTGGGCTCAGCGTGGGCAGAACCCGCACGTAAGCCGAAGACACGCTTTTCAAAATCGTTTCTCGGTGAACGTGTGGGCAGGCATAATTAACAGTTGTATCATAGGTCCCTTCTTTATTGAAGAGAGACTGACCGGGGAGCGCTATCTCCGGTTGTTAGAGACCTCCGTAGAAGAACAGCTGCAGAACGTGCCTGAGAGCTATCAGTCCGAGCTGTACTATCAGCATGACGGAGCACCGGCTCACTACCAGCGTGACGTTCGCGCCTTCCTCGATCGTAAATTCGGTGAACGTTGGATTGGTCGCGGCGGACCTGTAGCTTGGCCAGCGCGGTCGCCTGACCTGACGCCCTTGGACTTTTTTTTGTGGGGTGAGGTTAAAAGACTAGTTTACGAGCAAGAGAGTGAAAGCCGGGAACAGTTAAAAGAAAAGATTATCACGGCGTTTGATACGGTTAAATCGCGTACTTTTGTGTTGCAAAATGTGAAGGTGAACCATAGGCGCCGTGCTGAGCTGTGTGTACAAAGAGGAGGTGAACATTTCGAGCACCTCTTAAAGTACACGTAGGTAAGTACCTACCTACCTACTAAGTTTAATTTAAACGTTGCTATACTAGGTTTCAAACACAAATCTCACACACACAAACCGCCAGACTCAACAATTAATTAACATCACAACATTTAATTATTTTATTCAACAACATTTCATTATTCAACATTTAACAACAACAACAAACAAGATTTAATTATTTTATTGTGCCGTAGTAACGATTTTAAATTAATATGATTAAAATTTAAAACTACATACTAAGTAATACTGCTATGTAAATTCAATTTAAAAGTGCACCCAAGTCCCAATCAGCTGTTTCGTCAAAGGTCGCGCGCGGCTATCGCAGTGTTAGGTACTTTACTAAACATCTGCACACAAACGCGCGCCCCGCCCGCGCCGCGCTCCGCCGCGCCAGCGCCGAGCCAGCAGGGCACAAGCACAACAGGCGCGTCATTTATTAGGTATTTTAAAAGTCAAAGTTTTACTAGCGAATTCAATTGAGATATTATTGGGGTAATAATTTTTGCACACTTTAACCGACTTTAATGCAGACAAAAAACTAAGTAATTTTTAACGATCATTACATTGTAGCCTTGTAGGTATGTAATTTGAAACTTTTATTAATAGTAACTTTTGTTTTGACATTTCACCAAAGTTTAAATCACTTTCAATTTTCCAATCCTTCTTCATTATTTTTTAAACCATTCCCTACGCTAGTATTGTTGGTATAATAATTGAAATAATTCAAATCACACTTCATCTTTCTGTGCGGGAATCGAATTTGCGACACGTAACGCAGTAGCCTGTCGCTCAGTCACTGCGCCAACGGTACCGACTATTACAACTTATTATTATGTGAGTTTTGCTTTCTGCATTTTAATGATTTATGCGCCAAAGCGGCGCGGCCCCCCATTTTAAACTTGTTTTCTTATGGGTGATAATGTGATTTTCAGTCAAGTTTTTAGTTATTTTCGGAGCTTCTTAGTGTGTGTATGTGGGTTAAGTGTTTTAAACTGCGTCAAGGACCTAACATAAACAATTTAATTTAAGTACGCGTTACACTTCAGTTCCGTAGAAAAGTCGAAGCTGCTAGTGCCTGCTACATGCAAATCGGGGGGCGCCGCGCCGCCCGCCGCCGCCGCCGCCTCCGCCGCTGCCGCCACCGCGCGCCCGCAAATAATTGAATGGCGCGCGTGCGACGGTGATGGTGTGCGGCGGAGGGGGGGACGAGGCAATCACCTATTATTGATTTTATAGCGCGCTATCACCATTTGATACTTTTATTTTATTTGTTCATTTTGAGAAATCTCTTGGTTATTATTTTTGAACACTTTACTAGTATTAGTTATTATTCGTTCCTCAATTAGATTCTTGGACTAAAATATTGCCAATGAATTCAAAGTCTTCCTGTATGGTTATAAAATGATAATGAGTCATCTATTTGAACACCCAAATACCTTACACTATCTATGCGACCTAGAAGAGGACAGCTACATGGTGTTTGTGGTGATGCATTACAAGTATGCGCAATCAATGAGAAATGGGATGTTGATGGTTTACTAACTTTTGACAGAGAAAAGGTAAGATATTTAGATTTATCTACATTTAAAGTGAGTAGGTTGCGTGACAACCAGTCAGTAACAGTGTCGAGTCCTAGTTGTGCGTATTTAAATGTCGACTCCCAGGAAAACCCGTGGAATATTAAGGCAGTATCATCGGCGTAGGTAAAGATGGATCCATTGGCAAGCACGAGACGACAGAGGTCATTAATGTAGATAAGAAATAAGGTCGGTCCAATGATACTGCCCTGGGGCACACCGTATGTTATAGGGAGTTCGTCGCTCATCCAGTCACCTATCTTGACACATTGGCGTCTTCCTGTGAGATAACTCGCGAAGAGTGAGAGCTGATCGCCTCTGATACCAATCTTCTCAAGCTTAGCAATGAGAGCGGGAATTGAGATGGTATCAAAGGCTTTTGCCAGATCTAGGAAGACGCCAATAACATACTGTTTATTATCTAGATGAGACACAATGTTATTCGTGAGGTCTAAAACCGCACTATTGGTTGACACTCCCGAACGAAAACCATATTGGCTAGAAGACAAAAGATGATTTTGCTCAAGGTATTTGACGAGCCTATTATTCATGAGCCTTTCTAACAGTTTAGATAGTGTTGGTAAGATTGATATGGGTCTGTAATTATGAGGTTTATCTTTGTCACCGTTTTTATGCACAGGGTGTACGATTGCCAGCTTGAATGCCTCAGGAAAGACTCCTGTACTGAATGCCAGGTTGTATAAATATGTGAGGTGTGGAATAAGTAAGTGCTTAAATTTTTTAAGAAATGTACCGGACACGTTATCGGAGCCTACCGCACAATCAGTCCTAAGCGCGTTAATTAAAAGTTCTAACTCAGAATTGTGAGTATGTAAGAGGACAAAGGTTTTGTGATTCTGGATATCATCCTGTTGTAGGGGTGTAGCTGGTACGAGTATGTTTTCAGCAAGTGAGCGTGCAATGTTCGCGAAATAAGTGTTGACTTCATTAACAGAACGTTTGGGATCAGATGATGACAAAAGATCGGTAGCATGTGTTTTATGTTTAGTTGTGTTGGTAATTGTTTTTATAGCTTCCCATAATTTTTTATTATTGTTTTGTGCGTTATTAATAAGCTTTTTATTGTAGTTACGTTTAGCAGTTTTGAGCAACATGGAACAGTAATTCCTGTACCTTTTAAATGTAATTTTTAAAACCTCGTTTTCTGGAGATTTCTTTAATTTTAGATGCAGGTTATCACGGTTTCGGAGACATCTTAAGAGCCCTGGGGTCATCCATGGCTGTCTCAGCCTTTTCCGATATGGCACAACTTTAAGGATCATGTTTTGTAGTATGATTACATTTAGAGTATTGATAAAGTAGTTAGTAGCTTCATTAACATCATGGAGACTGTATAGAGGACTGAAATCGGATTGCTCAAGCATTTGTTCAATTTTACCGTAGTCGAGCACTTTTGATGTTTTACTTTTTAATGGAAGGGTATTGAAAGTTTTAGAAAGTTGTGCGAACAACAGAACTGTATCATGGTCAGTGACTGAGGTGTTGGCGACATACGAGAATGCTGGGAGTTTTGATTTTAGCATTACATGATCAAGGCACGAGCTACTGTTGCGAGTGGGAAGCGTATGTGCCGGCAACATACCGTGATATGCAAACATAGTGAGATACTCAGTAGCACGAGAGTCGTTATTACTATCGGAAATGTCAATATTGATGTCACCCGTGACAATAATATTACGATAAGAGGAAACAGACATAATAAGTTCGTTTAAAGATTGAATGAACGGTGAGACATTGCGATATGCAGGAGGGCGATATATAGCTATGATTACTGTGTCTTTATTAAGTTTCGCTACGAGACAGTTTGCATCCTGAAGTATGTGTTCAGTGACGGAAATCGGGTGGTGGTTCTTATAGTAAATCACCACTCCCTCATTTTGTGTGCTATGTATGCTAGTAGCCGCGGAAGTATAGTCGTTAAGTATAGGCAGTGGAGGGGAATTATATAACCAGCACTCAGTGAGTACTATTATATTCCAGGATATTCCGCTTCTTTCAAGTAAGGCAGTAAGTTCAGTAAAATTCTTATTTACACTTCTTATATTTTGACATAGAAGCTTTAGTGCATTTCTGTGTGAACTAGCAATACTGTTGCACTCTTCTATGTTACATGTTGCAGAGTCGGCTACTGAGACGTTATCCAACTCATCTTGAATATTAGTTAGATTATCGAATATTTACGGTAAGTATAACAGTGGTTCGAACTTAGGTAGTGCTCAGAGAGGATAGAACGATGTGGTATATGAGATCTTGGCTTACAGTATGAAATTTTAATAAAAATTAGATGCAAAACAGATAACACGGACGAGAAAGTATCTTGGCTTAAACAAGTATGAAGGCAGTTTGGGTGCAATATAGGGTGTAGTTTACAGGTGACTGAAAAGTGTGTGTTTGTATATGTTTGTGTTAGGTGCTTAGTGATTTTAGATGAGTGTAAATGTGTAATCATTGTGACATAGATAGTTAAACCGGGTAAGAAAGTGAAAACATAAAAATGCATAATGGTACAACAAACAAAGCAAAATAAGAAGTTCCTATCATTTGTGTGAGTACACATTACAAAGCAAGTGTCTACATAGCGTACTAAGGAAGACTTAAATCGATTACCTAGTCATTTTTCAATAGTCTTAGATAAATCCCCTTCCGAGTTAATGCAATACCGATTCGCTCCGTCCTCTTTGCGAATGTACACTTTGCCATGAGCTGACCAACAGTGTTTGAATTGATGAAGAGCAGCAAATTCTCTAGCCAGGAAGAATAATTTCCTAGTTTTCGTAGGCAGATTATCGGAAATATATACCGGGAGTTTTGGACCATCCATCTGCAGGATGACGGTGTTTAGCTTATTATTACGATTCTCCTTATTGTAAGTCCTGGCAGCTTGCATTATGTTTTCCTTTTTTATAACTGTTGTGAGGTCTACAATAATGGTGTTATTCATAGAGGTGGACGAATGGATCCTAAAGACATCCTTAATGCCCATATCTTGGACAAAGTAATAAAATAGGTGAACTGTAGTGCTCTTGTTTATTAAATGAAATTAAACTACCTCGGGGTGCCCTTCGCTCGCTCTTGCATCCTATGTCGCGTTGTCCCCATAACGTACATTCGGCTAACGTGGATTCTGTGTAAAGGGTTTAAAGTAGGTAACCTAACCAAACCGAATCTCGGGGTACCCTTCGCTCGCTCTTGCATCCTATGTCGACGGAGTGACATGATTAATTATCACATTGCCCGGCTACAAGTAGGGAATTATTCATACTGCCCGGTCTAAGTGATAAATTCAAGCTATCTCAAACACTGACTTATTACATGGACCACGGGCCGTCGGGCATTATTAATAATGGCCGGACCATGTGATAAATTAATCACTTTGCCCATCGCTCTTGGGCATTATTAATAATGGCCGGTCCTTATTAATAATGCCCAGTTCAAAGTCAAAGTCAAAGTCAAATCATTTATTTCAAATAGGCACATTAAAGGCACTTTTGAACGTCAAAAAAAAACTAAATAGAAATGATTCTAGTCGCCCATTCGAAAAGGTAGTTTTCGTATGGAGAAGAATGGGCAAGAAACTCCACCGTTACTCTTTTAAAAATGTTTTACAAGGTCTTGTATACATAATAAAATTTATATGTGAACACGATGCACCCATAATAAAATTAGTCTACCACAAAAGGTAAAAAGAATTAAAAATTAAGCAATGACAGGTAAATCAAATAAGTGATAGATACATGGTGCTCACATATTTACAAGTTATTTAAAAAAAAAAAAGAAAAATGAAAAAATGCAAAAGTAGTTGAACTTTAACAAGTGTGTGAGCCACTGTAGTCGCAGATTGTAAAATTGAATTAGAATAAGATGTCATAATTAAAAATATACATATAAATTAAATTAGGAACAAGTTTGATTTTGTCTAGACCCTTAGATTGTCCTATGGAGCAGGACCAGCATGTTTCCAAACATTCTTATCTTGGATATAATCCTCTAATTTGTAATATCCTTGTTTACAAAGTGTACTTTTAATATGAGTTTTAAATTTTCTTTCATTTAATTGCAATATGTCACAAGGTATTTTGTTGTAGCATTTAACACAGTACCCCATAAAAGATGTATGTACTTTCGATAATCTGAAAAAAGGTTGATCTAATTTATCTTTATTTCTAGTATTAAAATTATGCCTATCACTTATTTTATTAAAAAGATGTTGATTTTTTCTTACATACATAATATTTTCATAAATGAATTGGCAAGGTACCGTCATGATATTAACCTTTTTAAATAGTTCCCTAAGAGATTCGCGACGACGTAGATTGTAAATGGCTCTGACAGCTCTCTTTTGTAAAATAAAAATGGATTCAATGTCAGCAGCCCGACCCCATAGTAAAATGCCATATGACATAATACTGTGGAAGTAACTAAAATAGACCAAACGCGCGGTTTCTACATCTGTTAACTGTCTTATCTTTCTAACAGCATAAGCGGCGGAGCTTAGCCGCCCCGCAATAGATGTTATATGAGGTCCCCATTGTAATTTCTCGTCTAGCGTGATTCCTAGGAAAACTGTCTGATCAATAAATTCTAGTTTTTGGCCATTCAATATGATTTCACATTCGCTACTTCTAACATTCGGTAATCACGTTGCCCGTAACATATACATTAGTACAGTGAGAATCCGAAATAATAGAACGCCAGTCAGGGTCTTTTCCTTTTTGTTTCGGAAGGGACCATGGACAATTTAAGGTACAATTGCAAAAAACCTAAGAAAATCTGAATTTCGCGGTCTACCTTTGCGCATTCACCTTAAATTGTCCGTGTTCCCTGCGCATTCACCTTAAGGTAAATAAAGGACATTGCCTAATTTTGTATGCAAGTTAGACAAAGTGCTGCCTAGAATACTCACATAGGGCATTTTGTTCCTCAGACCATCACTAATTGTAATTCAAAGGGCATAAAAATCTATTTTATTTTGGCATGGAGTCTCTTTGATGATATTAAAAAAAGCGCGCATCTCCGACTAGTAAATAGTTATCTATGGCGTTACCGCACTAGTGCGGTAATATGAAGTAAAAAGCACGCGTGTTTAATACACTGCATTATGGACCTAAAAGCGGTTCATTAAGAACCACTTTACGAGCAAGTGTGTAGAAAAGCTTTTTCTAAATAATCAAATTACGCTGATTGATGTTATACAGGTTGGAAGGGACATCGACGTACAAACTGTAAGCATGAATTCAGCCCATGAATCTAGAACCCCTAGCGTAAAAATGTTCGTCGGCTATAAAAAAAATACTACTTACTAAAAATATTACTAAATCCATGCGAACAGGTTGCGCGTCGATTTCGAATGTCACTCTGTATTTTTTACACAATTTTTCATGTTTCAGAATCCTAAAGCGACTCTCTTATGGTGTTTGGAATTGATTATTGCAATAAAACTATTGTGTTTGCCATCATGTTTAATGGAATTAGGTGCTAATTACCTGGATGACATGAAATACAAACTT
This sequence comes from Oligia fasciuncula, assembly GCA_963082905.1. Taxonomy (NCBI): domain Eukaryota; kingdom Metazoa; phylum Arthropoda; class Insecta; order Lepidoptera; family Noctuidae; genus Oligia; species Oligia fasciuncula. The sequence continues at coordinate 9,905,750 of OY720393.1, read as the reverse complement.
GCAGATGAGATTTTAATGTACAAAGGTATCTTATTATCTTACGGCCGAACCCAATTACCAGTTTTGGCATCCTGGAGGTAGAAAATCTCTGGTTTTAGCGTCCCAATAATCTATATCGGTAGCGATTTGTATGATTATATTACACTGACAGTTATAATTATACAGGCTACTATCAGTAGCTATCTGTTGATAGGTTATTGGTTTCGGCCATATATCTTCATCTATGTCTATCTATGTTCCGATCTAAATACACTCACTGACTGACTAATCTTGAAATCTCAAAAACTACCATTATGAAGTTTGGCAAGTAAGTTCTTTTTATTATTATTTATTTATCCAATTTTTTCAGGCATCAAGGCCATACAATATTAATACAACTTAAAAATACTATAAATACATACAACATAAAAAAAAAAACATTATAATTACACTAAAAACTAACAACTAAAAACTAACGCACACGAAGTGTCTGCGTCGTGTTTCGCTGACTGGTGTCATGTAGCCAGCCACGAAACTGGCGGTATACAACACCCTTCGGCCAGAACTCTTCCTTGAGGAACTTCTCGAGATGATGTGTCGGAACACGCACCACGAACGACTTGAAGTTCGTGTTGTGATGCGACTCTAACTTCTCGACCCTCAAAGTCCAGTTGGCTTTCACACGCATGTACTCCACGATCTCCTCAACCTTCGTGGGGTGGTGCAGTCTGGACACGTACAGCTGCGTCGTGGGGATTGCTGGACGCAGCAGCAGGTTGGGTCCTGCCTGCGCGGTGCCCCACTGGTTCCGACAAGGAGGCTTCTTCTTCTATTTCTTGCTTTCTTTTTTATGTTGTAGCTTAGAATTTTTGGAAATTCTACCGCTAGTGAGGTGAAAAGGGGGTCAAGGTTTGTATGGAAATCCGTCGTTGTCAAAGTTAGAAGCATGAAATTAAACATTTGGGTTTTTGGTTGTGTGTAAAAATCCATGTGGTTTTCCGTTTTTAAAATTCCTCTCATATGGGGGTTAAAACGAATATGAAGTTTTGTATGGAAGTGTGTTTGTATAGATTGATAAGTTAACTCTTTTTCCGAAGTTCTTAATAACTGTTGACAGCGATGCGGACGAATTTTTTGATGCCCTATGATCATTTTGCTATTTTTTTTTTTTCATATAAATGTACATATTATTATTATTTTAAATAGGTATTAGCATAAATTATAGTTCTTAATTAGATTCTCCTGAATATGAGACCACTCTGAAAGTATGCTCTTTCAAATAAAAGGAATCATCGAATTCAATGTACAAATGTCGGAGATTAGATATTATTCAACAGTGGTCATAGCAATGACACCAAAAACCGGAGGTCATGGGGTAGACCAGAGCAAATGAAATTAGGATAAGAAACTCAATCTATACAGCATTATCAGCCTATAATATTCCTACTGCTGGTACACAGGCCTCCCCTCTGAGAGAGAGAGTGAGCAGTAATCCACCACGTGGGCCAACTAAATCAATTATTAATTTATTATTATCCCACGGAAACGTACTACTTACTACTTTTGATAGATCGTTTTAAGAGAAATAATTCTGCATTACATTGTTTTCATATAGGTAACTCTATTGGTTTACGCGGCGTACGACAGTAAAGCTCCCAGTCGACATAGTTTTTTTTTTCCGACCTGTTTAATAATCATCTTCATAATATATCAACTAATGTACGGACGCCAGCAGGTCAACCTACCCGAAACTGTCAGATTTTCCCAATCAACCTTGAACCTTATGTTTTAGCAATAAAGTCGAAAATCTATTAAAGAAATCTGACAGATTGTAGTAACTTGATGTGCTGGCGTCTGTACATAAAACCTTACCGCGTACCGGAAGACGTATTTTTGGAAGGCCTTCCACAAGGTGGACCGATGACCTTGTGAAGGCTGCAGGAATCCGCTGGATGCGGGAAGCACAGAACCAGTCGAAGTGGAGGTGCTTGGGGGAGGCCTATGTCCAGCAGAAACCGTCTTTCGGATGATGATGACACAAAACCTTCATAAATAATACACTTAAACCTTCCTCATGAATCACTCCGTCTATTAGTGTAAACCGTATGAAAATCCGCTTTTTAACCGACTTCCAAAAAGGAGGAGGTTATATGTTCGACTCTATATATGTTTTTTTTAATTTTTTATGTATGTTCACCGATTACTCGAAGACGGCTGGACCGATTCCAAAAATTCTTTTTTTATTTGAAAGGGTATACTCTCGAGGTGGTCCCATTATCATCAAGTTGGAATCTGATGAGAGGATCCCATGGAAATCGAGGGAAACCCTCAAATTTGGGTATTTTTTAAAGTAACTTGAGCATTTGCTCTCAGAAATCATCATTTGGTAAAGTGGAGCTGATGATGAAGACCCACAGATGGCCATCGGAACTACTCAATGACAAATATTTCACGGGTTGCGATTCGATTACTTTATTATGGTTGCTAAGCAATTTATGCTCGTCACAATGCGTATGGTGAGTGGTGGTTGAGGAGTTCCGACCTCAACAATTAACGTCCCAGCACCGGGAAAAGCAATATTTTGTAAAAGGTGATGAGCAGTTGACATTAGGCTATTGTAACTTTGATAAATTACAAACTGACCCACTAAAAAGTGAAAAATAAAAACTTTTTTACAAAAAAAACAACCGACTTCCAAAAAAAAAAACACTACAAATTGAAAAATAACTTTAATTTCGGAAGTCGGTGTCAATAAACGAAAATGCGGAACCAAAGACACCACTACAAATGATGATGATGAAATGATTATCAATGATTAAATGACTTTTTGTGTCTTTGCAGACAAAAAACTACGAGATGCAATTTTCGACGTCTTCGACTATGTTGACGCCTGTTCTTCTAAATACACAATGTGGAATCAGATCCCTCTTAACATGAACTTAGTTTTTGCTTATTTTACTTTATTCTCTGCGTATGTTGTAGCCATACTACAATTTTCATATTAGTTTTGCGGCAATAATTGAAAGTGATTTGAGCTTGTTATAAGCACCAATTAGATTGTGTAATTTGAGATATAATAATCCACTTTGATTGTTCTAGTTCAATATAATTGTAAAGGCACTTCATAATTTTACTTACTAACACTAGCTCTAAGATATTACTAACATTATGGATCTTTGTTGTGTGAATAAATAGATTTTGATTTGATTTTGATAATTTCATTTCACACAATACTTGGATGTCTGCAATGAAAGAGGTCGCATCGTCGAGTTCCAAATAAACTTACATACAATCATAAAATGAAATTCTACCGTAAAGAGCGAACCTATAGAGGGTTTATCAAATTGTAGAGATGGAGTTACCAGTTTTTGTCCTATCGGAGGACGAAAATTAACGACCTAAAAAGGTATGATGAAAAAAAATCTATAATTATGTGTTATGGTTTAAAATAACTTCATCTTCTGGCGGTCGTTATTTAGAGTTAATTAAACCATCAAAGAGCTGTCTTTTGACAGCCACCGAGAAAAGCTCTCCATGAATTATATTCTTTTCTTTTTTTCTATTAAACCTTCATTAAAATAATAAAATGTAACGTTTGCTAACAGAATTCCATTCCAAGGTAGTAGCAGGTTGGCCACTGCTGTTTTAGCAAACTTTGGTGTTCATATTATTTTGGGATTTACAACTGGTTCTGTCTTTAGCAATCTTGTGTATGCCATCAGGTTTAATGGAGTCAGCTGCAAATAATCTAACTGAGATACAAAACCTATTTAAAGAACAACTGTTGCTATCAGGGTATTTGTCATACATATATATTTCGGAACTGCGTTAGTCATTCGTTTAACTATTCGGGACGACAGCGCCACCAACGGCGCTCGACAGTCTCTAGCCTGACGTTCGTGCGAGTCGACGAGAGTACTACAGCGGTGTGGAGCAGTCTCTTGATCATTGGATATCAAACGGACCACATGTGCTTGGCTTGAAATTTATCATAGTGTATAGTATTCTACTATTCAAGCCCTTTCATTTGATACCCATATTGAGGGAGTTGAGAAAAAATATGTAATCCGCCATTTTGTGGTGGCGGCCATCTTGGACCGATTTTCATCAAACATAGCTAAGAACACTCCCGACTAATTCACCTTTCAAACAAAAAAAACAAAATCGTAATCGGTTCATCCGTTCGGGAGCTACATTGCCACAGACAGACAAACACACACACACACACACACAGATTCTCACAGACACGTCAAACTTATAACACCCCGTCGTTTTTGCGTCGGGGGTTAAAAATAGAGTCATTTAGGTATATACTTGTTGGAAATACGTCATTCGTTTGACTGATCGGGACGCCATTGCCAGCGCGATCTTGCGGCGCTGGACAGAGTCTAGCCTCAGTCTGTGGGGGGTCGAGGAGAGCGAGCAGCGAGGTGGAGCGGCGCACTTGATCATTGGACATCGTACGGACAACGTGTGCTTAGAAACTGTCTAGCGTTCCGTATCGTTGAGTTGTGTACCTTACAGTGTGTGATTCGCAAGTGTGATTAAACTGTTCGTAAAATTATAATCTGATTTGAACTGTAAACGGTTTTTCTATTGCGCGATAACCAACACTACCCATAGTACGCCCATAGTAATTAATAAAATATGGCTGATAATAACGAGACACACATACCTTCTCAGTCATACTTTTGTTTGGGCCAACGCTTAAGAACTTCATTTAAAACAAACCAACACATTTCTACTTCAACTCTTTGCAAGGAAATCCTACTAGCGCATCTAAAATCATAATATTTAAATTGCTCCTTTATTATTTATTCTAAACTGTGACATATACGAAACACAAAACTAAACACACACACACCCCCACACACACCCCCACACCCCCACACACACACACACCCACCCACACCACACACATACACCAACACCACACACATAAGCCCACACCATACACATACACCCACACCACACACACCCATTCGTGAATTATAGAAATAATAAGTGTTAAGTACTTATGATAAACTAAGTTTTTATGCCTACCAAAATTCCTATCAAGTGCAGCAAATTATCAATGAACTGTAAGAGGAAGGCGCCTGTGTCTGTAACACAGTTTATACTAGCACAGACACAGACGTTCACTCTGTCTCAAATAATGCATAAGTAGCGTTGTTTCATTGTTTTGTTTTTCTTTTTATGTTTGATTGAGATGGACACATTGTACTTGGCTTTTTGAAATAAAAGTTATTATTATTATCTCCTTTATTCAATTAAATTCTTATAAATTATATTTTTAAATATTAGTATAAAGAAATATAAAAACATTTAAAAATATAAAAAATAGTAGCCCACCGGTATCGGGAACAGGGTCCAAGCTAACGGCGGTCAGGGCTCCAGAGAGAGGAACCTCCCAACTATTCGGGCCGTGTCCAGAAGTACCGCTTTCTGGATCAAGCCCTTGATCCAGCTGCCCAACGAGAGCCTCCTCAGGTGTTGGTCGAGGCTCTTGGCTATTAGACCATTGGCTGTCACGACTATCGGCACAATGATCGCTGAGTCCACATCCCACATGTCGGCAACCTCGTGAGCCAAGTCAAGATACTTGATTTGTTTATCTTTCTCGGCTTTCACGAGGTTATTATTATTATTTCTATTCAATTTTCACATCATTGACACACGAAAAAATTTACAGCGGACTACATTTTTTCCCAAAGAATTATTTATTTCGTTCTAATCACAGAACGAAGATACGCGACAGTATTTTCCTTTACCAATGTCGGTAGCTAGTAATAATATTATTCTAATTACCAACGTACCCACAAACGGCAGTGGACGGTGCCGAGACGTTACGATGTGATAACAAACTAATATCCTAAATAAATGTCCTAAATAAACCAAGATAACGTGATTGCTTCAATAATTAATTGAGGTAAGGCCAAAGTAGGAAGCGGAAGCATAAGTTTGGACAGAATGTTGTTAGATTTAGATACATGTAGGAGTATTCTTTGATTATAGCTTATTTAGATCGCTTTTATTGATAAGACCATTCATCCCATAAATGTCTACATTTAGATATATCTGTAATTGTTATAGAGTACATAATAAAGAGTATTCTATCTATCTAATTAGTTAAATATTTATATGAATGTAGATACTTCGTAAAAGTATTATCAAACCAGACTAAACATTCTAGAATAACATGAAATTAATGGAATTTGAAATGAAATAATTTAATGCGAATGCAACGTCAACGTGCACATTTTGTATGAATAAAAACACAGAAAGGTTTAAAGTTAGCATTTTCGTTAGATATTTATTTTAATTCTATGTTGGTTTTACTTTTGACAACGTACTGAGGTATTGTGTGTACTGTGACTTCTGAGTTTGTTTCGGCCTTTCTTCTCAGAATAGTCAGTTAGGAAACGCCGACCTCATCTAGTTTAAAAAAAATATGATTGACGTGTAAAAGTGTTTGTACAAACCCACTTACAGAAATAAAAATCATTTAATCATCATTTAAAAATTTAGACTTTTTAAATCTCTGCACGTCATTTTAAAATATTATAGGTAATACAATTTCGCCTTAACGAAATACGACGAAAAATAGTTTCGTTTTTGAAAATTTCAATTAGATATGTTGTTTTGATCGAATATTAGTTTTGATACCGTTAGATTTTACGTTTGGTGGTGTGTTCGTTTTTGGCTTTAAAACGGTCGAGACACAAGAAAAATATTAATTAGTAGCCACATTAATTATTGAAGCATAGCATAATGTTGCCGCTGATGGGACACAGGCCTCCACTCTGTGAGACGAAAGAGAGGTTTTATATATTTCGATTAATCGTAGCGCGATTAGCGATTGTCGCATTCGTTTTGTTCGGCGAATAGTGCTGACGGAGGGCGCCTTCCAGTTTCGTGTGTTATTAATTATTATGATGACACTCGCATGTCGCAATCATAATAATTATTTACGCGACGACCGCTTTCTAGAAGGACACGAGGATACAGTCTTGTGAATATTTGAATCATCCCTCAGAGTCTGAACACAGAGATACATAAGCCACTGGAGGCAACAATTCGTACGTGCTTCATACTTCCATTTTTTCTCCTTGTATTATGTAATAAAAAATATACGCCTTCCATTTTGGCTTTATTGTAGTTGGATAAAAAGTATGATATCATGTTAAGTAAAGTGGTTTATTTCCAAATGTGCAGTCATTTATTCGTGAAGGCTGCCATTTTTTTTTACAATGCTTTTCGTAGTCCGATGCGGCACCAAGCCGCGTGTTGTTTTGAAGCTCACATTTCAAATCGTAGAGATAAAAGTTATATGAGGGACCCGTCAATCCGTGGCTAAATAATAACAGCCGCACAGTTCGATCGATCAGGTTAAGCTACGCTTACCGCGGCTGGTCTGTGGATGGGTTACCATCTTTACATATCGAGACCCCTCCGTGCCTAGGAAAGCACGTTAAGCTGTTGGTCCGGGCTGTCATTCGTGGATCTTTGACAGTCGTTACGGGTAGTCACAAGCCCGAAAGTCTGACAATCAGTCTTACCAAGGGGTATCGTATTACCCAGTAACTGGGTTGTGGAGGTCAGATAGGCAGTTGCTCCATGTAAAATACTGGTATTCAGCTGCATCCGGTTAGACTGGAAGCCGATCCCAACTGGATTGGAACATAGTTGGGAAAAGGCTAGGCAGATGAGAGATAAAAGTTATAAAGAAACGCCATTTTCTGTGTACCCTCTACTTCTACCTCGTAAAGAAATTAAAACGTAAAGAATTTTCGCGTTAGTCACATGTGTAGTGTTTCTCGGTACTTATTTGTGTACCTAACTGTCAATTTGTTGTGCAAGGCGTAAGTGCACATCGTTAGGGTCAGTTCACACCGAGACGCGACGCGACGCGCAGTTTTCAAGATAGAAATACAATTTCAGACCTTATCTACTACACTAAAAGGTACACAATTCAGTGAGCTACGCCGCGCGGCGGCGGCGCCGCGCTGCGTAGCTCGACGTAGTACGTAGACACTGAATTGTGTACCTTTTAGTGTAGTAGATATGGTCTGTAATTGTATTTCTATCTTGAAAACTGCGCGTCGCGTCGCGTCTCGGTGTGAACTGACCCTTAGCTTCAACAGAAGTAAACCTCACTTGCATGCGTTAGTTGATATCGGTACTGACCAAATAGCGCCAAATTTATTAATGGTGCGTAGAATTTGTATATGCACACACAACTATACGTATGTGCTATTAATCAATGACGAAACTTGTAAAATAATATATTTTCACAAATAAATAAAATTCTCAACATTAAAAAACTACTTTTCTAACCCATAGTAATGTTATACGATAGGTTTTTCGTTCGTACAGGCTCATATTTTTTACATTTTACGGTTAGTGCCCGGAGCAGCAGCTGCACAATACTATATTTTCATTCCGAGACTTCATAAAAAAGTCAGATATCACTGTTTCAAACAATAAAAGTAAAAAAAAGGTGCACTTGGCTTCTTTCACCGCTCGCGATATTCTTTAAGTTTGTGGCTTCGTGATAAATTACTGGAGATATATTAGGGCAAAGTAATATTTTAAATGTGTTTTATGTTCTAGCTGCGGTCTCGAAGGAAATCTTTCTTGAACCTAACCTCGTTTGCGTGATAGAGACCGCGTCTACCGAGACCGGCTGGCGCGGCCGGTGCTATCCCAGCACTATTAGTTCCTTGTGTGAAATTTGAACCGATTATTTTCATAATTTAAGAATGTTTAGTATTTCTTTCCCAAGAAAGGAATATGAAAGGAGTACAAAACCAAAATTAAAATATCATCAACAATATATTTTAACTTTATTCGAAATGCGTTTTGACATTGCTAAAAAACAAAAGAAATTCCACAAATCTTTGGTAGATTATGTCGCTCAACTTTTCTGTTACGATTCTAATCAAACATCTGTGTAACTTTGGCTTCAAGAATAGATATCAGTTTTAACCCGTAGTATGTCGGAACGTAGATCCGCGCGAGACACAATGGCTTTTTAATTGTTTCTGTAATTACGACATTCAACCGGTTAATAAACGTTTCATAGTTATCTTGCGATCGTAAAAATGAGAGGAAGGTTTTCTCGCTGAGTGAGTGAGTAGGTACTTGAGCGCTGTTAGTTAAAGTGTCAGGTTTGTTACTTGGTAAAGTGTTAATTACCCTGACCAAATGCCATTCAATGACCTTCTCAGTTAATGGGTTTCAATTGCATAGTTAACTAGGTAGGCCTACCTTCCAATAGTACAAATATTTCAAATGGGAAAAAAACCACTATTCCGATTTACTAGATGGAAAGGTAGCTTGAATCAAGAAAAGCTTAAAATTAAACAATGGGGAGTTGAATTTTGTATGGAAGAATTTAAAATCTAAGCAGACGAACACACCGGCAAGGATAATGCACGTAAGTTTTTGATATTAACTTACCATTTCCAAGCTAGAGCTTAAGTAATGGAATGTGGAAACATTTCATATTTTGAGGTTATTAATTAAAATGTGGAATATATTTAAAGATTCGGGTCTTCACCTCTCTTTGACCGAGAATAGAGCATTTACGATTATTAGAATGGTGAGTGGGTAGTAATGTAATTGGTTACCTACTTGCGAAATATAATCACAAGGCTTCGTGGAAATATCGGATTATCTAAAAATAGACTGGCACAATTATTCAAAAAATTTTTTGCGAATTTTTTTAGCAACGCAGCTAAATTAATGTAGGGTCGACCTACTTTTTAAAGACGAATAAATAATATTTAATAAATATAGGTGTATATTTTTTTTTTAATAATTTATTTATTTTTCACTCCAAGACACAAACATCAGTGTAGCCCTGGTTCTTGTATTAAGAGTTCCTGTATCACAAGAGTCAATATATAATTTAAACGTAGTAAGTATCTATAGATCGTAACAGGTATCTTTCTGTAGGTTCTGCCAACTCCCATGGAAAAAGGCGAGAGTATATGTATGTATGTCCATAATAAATAATGGCATGTATTTAATCAAACCTCTAATAATTCTCCATTTAGAGCTCATAAAAATATTATTGAATTCTCTAATAAAATGATTGCGCCTTTTTTTGTGAACCTCAAATCATTTCTATTTTGAAGCCCTAAAAATACTAAATAGCCAAGTAAGTGCGACCAACTGTGAGAAAAGGTCAGAAAGCGTATGCATCGTTAGAAGCGCAAACAATTTTTAGATGTTCATTCATTTATAAAAAATGGTAGGTAATTATTAGAAGGTCACGTTTTTAGAGGTTCAATTAAATACTTCACATAAATATTCGACAACCGTTAACTTTCACTTCTTTAGGGGCGTCCATTAATTAAAACTGACTGTATCTATCAAGGTATTACGTTCTTGCTCATTAAAAAAAACAAAGTAAGGCTGCATAAAAATAAGCGTAAATATATTTAAAAGTTTGACATTTCTCGGCACACGTTCCATTATTACAGCAGAATTCAATTTGATCCGGACCGGCGGGTTTTACAGAAACCTTTTGGGCAAGAATAACAAAAACATTTCTGTTTATTTTCAGTGAAAATAATTATCTGTTTGTTTCTATGGTAAAACGGGAAAAATTTAAATATTCCTTTTGGGCTTCCATTTACCTAGGTTCTCGGTTAGATATTCAGTTCAAAATATAAACGCATAGAAACTAAATATAAGAACAGTTTGTAATTTTTGCCTTCCAAAGCTCTTTGTTTTATAAACCGTTTCTGACGAAATCGTCCACCATTTCAGCTGCGGGCTGATTCTATTACCAGCAAACTTAATTTGAAATTGGGAAATTTATTGATCTTATTGGATCCATTTTGTTTCTGACCGACCTATGCAAAATGTGATTAGGTTGAGTGATCCCGTGGGTCCATTTCGAGTGGGTCCAGTTGACTAAAGACTCCTGGTACTGAGTCGGACGGTTCATGCAAAAGTTTCTAGTTTCTACAAATCGGAGCAGCGATTGGAAAGAAAGGACTTTCAAACAAATGTGAAGTTCTTAGTTTTCTGCTGTAAAAGTTTGTCTTAATAACTTGAAGGTTTTCTTTGAATCTTCAATTGAATTGGAGTAATTTCAAATAAAAGATATTTTTCACTAGAAAGGTATTATCGGTTTTTTTCCGGATGCGAAATCATCAAATGACCCCTCCCGCTGAGGGTGGAGCGGATATAGCCTGTATTAGATCGACATCCGTTTCCCAATTCGAATTTCCCTAACATCGAAAATTACTTTGGGGTGAAAATCAATCAAAGCGTCAAGTTACGTGTGAGTTAGATTTAAAAGTCGAGAGACTCTTTTTTAAATCAAAGTGATACCTGAAAATAACTCCGTATTTAAGTTCAAAAGCTCAAAAGGAAAAGTGTAAAGCTGTCGACGAATCGAATTAGAAATTTTTACATCTTTCACAGAACAGTTCCGATTTATACCATTTATTTTATGGAAATGTTTCTTCCAATGTGTTATTCAAAATAATATGAACATTTTAATAGAATGGACGTCATTTGCAAAAAAAGAAGAAAAATCTTTGTTGAGAAAAATATTAGGTACTCGTGTTTTTCTCCGACAAGCCATGCAGTGGCTTGCCTTGCTAAATAAAACTGTGACAACAACCTATTCTAGAGCCTACGACCGCTCAGGCATGCGATGACTTTACAGAATTTGAAAGCTCGTCTTAAGTGAGTAAGTTCAGTTTGATACCCTTTGTAATTAGTATTATCTTGCCGCTCGTTTTAGCGGAGTCAGGAAGGCTTTAAACATTGCCTACTTATTTTAATGTGCTAAGCGATTAACTCCGAGCATTTCTGACCCAGGGTGTACCAGTAGGGTGTCAGGTACCTAAATAAAGGACAATAAAAGAAAAAAAACCGGTCAAGTGCGAGTCGGTCTCGCACACGAAGGGTTCCGTACCATAAGGCAAAAACGCCGAAAAAAACACGTTTGTTGTATGGAGCCCCCCTTAAATATAATATTTTATTCTATTTATAGTGTTTGTTGTTATAGCGGCAACCAAAATACATCATCTGTGAAAATTTAAACTGTCTAGCTATCACGGTTCATGAGACACAACCTGGTGACAGACAGACAGACGAACAGTGGAGTCTTAGTAATAGGGTCCCGTTTTTACCCTTGGGGACTTCCGTCCCCAAAGGTAAAAACCTAAAAAGGCAGTTTATAAAAAACCAACTGCTGTAACATAGATTATATTCAAATCAAAACTTGCCCTATTCAACAATTTGTAGACTAGTTCTGTTCAAGGGGCTGAGAGCATAACTACCAAAAGACTTTATAAGATTTGACCTTAACATACACTTACATACTAAAAACGGAAATAAATGAAAGATTTGTTGACTCCTTAATTTAATACAATCTAAAGAACAAGGAAAATGTGGCCTTCTAAAATCGGAAATGTATGCATGTGCCGAGTTGCTTTACTTATTCTAAAAGGATGCAGTTGATTAAATATAAAAATGTAGGTTAAAACGAATGCAGCTGTAAACGTTCATATCTATGTGGTCCCTGTGCAAGTACTTTACGTAATACTTTGTTAGCTCTTTTAAAATGTTTGTCGCCTTCCCACTTTGTAGTAAACTGATGAAACTCGCATATACAGGAAAACCGTACCTACAGTCTGTTTCAAAAGTATCTGATGAAAATGTAAACAAATTTTATCCAACAATTTGAATAACAGTTACCTAAAAAACGTTTTTTAATTTTACAGTTGAGGTATTGTATTAACCTCATTTTTCGTCGATGGTTTTTCAATTAGGTAGATACTATTTAATTGAAAAACCATCGACGAAAAATGTGGTTAAACAATTTACGTCAAATGTACAATTTAAAATGGTTTTTAAGGTGATTTAAAATTAAAATTTCGGGTTTACATAGGTAATAAAACCACAGCACTTAATTAGTTGCACTACAAATTGGCATTTCCAGGTAAGGTTTGAAAGGAAAGAAAGAAACAAAAAGTATTTATTGCGACTCGTACAGGAAGATCATAAACTAAACTAAATACAGTAAAAAAAAATAGTAACAAATATTAGGTAAATAATAGGTTTCTGGTCCATTCCTTTACTTTTTCATCAGATACTTTTGGACTACTTTTCCGTATTTTAGAGTCATCATTCTGTTTAAGGCATAGTCATTGTCAAATGAAACCGACACAGACTTAAAAAGCAGCTATCATGTATTAACGAGGACTTAACACTTTAACATTAGTAAAATTCATAACAGTTACTTCTATACATACTATAAATTAAAGTCACTTTTCGTGTCTGTGTGACCACGTTGTTCTGTTGTTGTTGGCTGGCGATGCGATGCGACGGGATACCCATCCAAACGACCAAACTCCAATCCAACGAGCAAACTCCGACCCCGGAGGAACAAAAAAGTTTCACGCGAACGAAGTCTCGGGCAGAATCATAATAATATAATTATAATTATTTTTAACTGTCTTAACTCTAACTCCTAAAAGTAGTTGGCTAAGATTATTAAATAAATGGTCTTCTAAGCATTTATTAACTTACATCGCTTGTGGCAGACCTACGCACGTCGCCGCGTCGCGCGTCGGGGTCGGCTAGACTTGGGGTCGGCTAGTTTAGGTATAATTCTGAATACGTAGTCCGCAGTTTATTTTGCTGCGAAAATGCATGATATTTTAAGTGGAAAGTAGGTATTTCCATATTTCATCTGTTGTTGATAAGACATAACCTCTAGAACTTCAAACTGGAATATTTTTAATTCATGACTTCCAATGTATAACTGAAGACAAAATTGTTCAGAAATTCAAACTCTGTATTTTAACATATTTTTCATCGACAGACGCTAAACAAAAATGTCAACCAAAATTTGTTTGGGAGTTCGCCATTGCTCTTTGATTTCGAGGATGTCAGTGAAGACACCTAATTTACAATTTAAATTCACCGTGTTTCTGATTGTTGAGCCAGAAAAAAAATACTTTGTGTATACAAACTTTGTAAATGTCTGGTAACGACAATTTTCGATGACAACATTGCTTGATTAGGGCAAAGAAGTTTATGGAATGCAAGTCAAATGTGATAAGATATTCAAAAGGAAGGATTTTGAGTAGGTCGTTTGGTTCTATAATATAATCTAAATGGTAGAAAATAAAGTCGCTTTTCGTGTCTGATTAAGGGAGACCGATTCTTCTAAACAACCCAATGGATTTTTGTGCGGTTTCCACCATCATTTAGAGAACCTATTCCAGAAGGTATAAATTATTATTATTATATATTCCAGAAGGTATCATCATAATCAGCCTATAATGTTCCCACTGCTGGGACACAGGCCTCCTCTCTTCGAGAGGGAGTGGGCTGTAATCTACCACACGGGTATAATACGTTAATATTCTGACATGTCGCCATCGCACCTGTGCGAAGCAAGGGCGCGCCCCCGGTACTAAATAAAATATTAAAGACACTACATACCTAACAAGTACTTAGATGATTTTTATTTATTTCCAAATTCAAAATCATTTACATATTTGCATATTAAATAATGGATAAACAATATGTAGATGTTTCTCCGCCTTACAAGCCTTTCTGTCTGTTACCACTTCTTTGTCTAAATAATAACATTCAGTTGGGTAAAGAGGTTGTTGGCAACACAACATTTAGGTTTATATTTTATCTGTCATTAGTCAGTAGGTGCTGTCAATGTCAACAACATCATTTAAACACTACAAGAAAATATTTTCGGAGGCATACAGTATTTCTATCCGGTCTGCATTTTTCATTTTATGATCAATCTAATTCCCCAAAAGTGGTATCATAAAGTTATTTTAGTACCTCATTATAAGTAGCGAGCAATCCTAAGAGGATACTAAAGGCTCCCAGTGCATCATAAACCCATAGACATTAAAATATATAGCTTAGTACTGATTTGCTTAGCCTCATCTCGACTGCCTCGTTGGTCTAGTGGTCGCAAGCGCTATTGCTGAGCATCATGAGGTCTTGGGTTCGATGCCCAGGGGGCCTAAAAAGGCCACTTTGGCAGAATCATAAAGGGATTACAGATTGCAGAGACATCGATGCGCAAACGCAGATGGGTTCAGAATCCATGGGTTACCAATGATGTCCCTGCCAGCGGGGTAATTGCGTAACACACTATCAGTAGCAATGGGTTTCATTTTGACAGTTCAACAACATTCGTTGCGTTATTTACGTTGTTGAGCAGACACATTTTTCGAACATATGGAGCAATGGATTAGCAATATCCTTCAAAATGATTCAGATAGAGATTGATAGTGTGTTACGCAATTAGGGGGCTGCATAGTATGGATAGTATGAACAAAGTGAGCCTATTTCTATAACGGGCACAAATGCCGAGTTATTCCGGTCTGATCCCCTGAATCCGTCCAAAGATCCCCCTTCTGCTTGTTCGTCTTCTGTTTTAATCTCTGTCTTACCGGTTCTATGCTGTTACTGAGAAGTATATTTTGATACTCGGAGAGATGCAAAGTTGTACACATGTGATTGGCGTGGGAAGTATGATTAAGTAGCGCAATATATTTTTTGTTTTTTTTTTCAGATTTTGTACATATTTCAAGCTAGGCATAAAGCAAAATTTGTATGCAAACGTGGGCGTGTGAACGCGCCAGAGATTTATATTGGACACGTGCCCACTGCCCGTGTCACTTTATTACGTTTGTGTGTATTTCATAACTGTGTTATATCCTGGTAAACACGTATCATTGTTGGACGACTTTGACACACACGAGCTTTTGCAAATTAAAACCATATCCGCGTTAACTAAGTTATATCCTTATGAATTTTCGAGATGATAGTATAAAGATACGCTTGCCGAGATCGGTCCGTGGATGGGTGACCATCAATTAAATATCGAGACCCCTCCTTGCCTCGGAAAGCACGCTCAACCGTGATCGCGGCTGGCCGAAGCCCGACAGTCTGACAACCAGTCTTACCAATGGGTATCGTATTGCCCAGTAACTGGGCTGTGGAGGTCAGTCATGTATTCGCTAATAAAATGCTGGTATTCAGCTGCATCCGGTTAGACTGAAAGTCGGCGCAACATAGTTGGAAAAAAACGCCTAGATGATGATGATAGTTTTCCCACCCAAAATAAAAGGTATTTCTTCTTGCAATATAATATTTCGTAAATTCAATGCTTATAGATAAATCAAATTACAAATAAGAATTTATTGCTAGCCGGCCATGACAGTTTGGTAAAGTAACAACAAACAAGCATTGTGTTGGTAATAAATTTGCGTGATTTAAAGCACTAAATCTAGTTTAAATCTAGATCTAGGTGTAAACTTTGAAAAATAATAAAAGTTCGCGTGTAACTCTATCATATGGCCGACTATGTGTGAGGTAAGGGGCGTAGGTACAGATAATAAAGTGACCTTGGCTGAATGAACGACCGCCTTTGCTTTATTTTATCCTCTTTTTATCATTAGAAAATCGTGTTGTCGTAAACACTACAAAGTAAATATAAAATATAGCTATTCAATACATTTTGACCTCACATATTGCACTTTTCTATGAAACAACTAGCTACGCTAGTGTTTAGAATCATGTGCAGCCGGTCGATCCTGTAAAAATCTCACCGTGAAATCTTGGCTGAAGCGAGTTTGTTTCTGCTAGGAATTAACATTATTGACAGCTCACTCCACGCTCATTTCACATAAATTTTCACCTATGAATTCATGGTTAGTTTGCGCGTCCCTACCATCATGTATATCATAATCTACTCTAATTGATTTTTCTATTGAAAACTTACTCATTTCAATGCTTTTTCATTATGCATGTGGGTTGTATTGCCTCAATCTCTTGGTTTACTTTTTGTGATGTCATGATGACTAAATAATTTTCTAGTTACGAACTTTAAACGAACTGGGTACAGTTTTGTTTGGCGAATGTCGCCGCCACCGTCTTATTACTTTTGCACGCGCTTTTCAAAACCTTGTTTACATTAGGATGATGGATTCCAATTGCTGCCTTAGTTTTTCCAGAACTTTTTACATTTTCGTTATAAACAAGTAGTATTTTCTGCACAACCACTCAACTGCTTATCTTGCAAGCTCTTTTATTTAATCTCAAGTTACTGGTAGAAAAGACAAAAATTTGAAATTTATATTTGTTAAAATTTAATCCATGGGTAACTTCTTTAAATAATAAAAACTTTATTAGCTCAAAAGATTACAGAGAATTTACATTGGCCCCAAACTAGGCAAGCCTCAGATCTTGGATTTAAACTATTTTTCTTTCTGAGAGCCGAAGGATGGTGCGATAGTTAACTACTCTTAGTTTAATAAGTGTACGTAAAAGTTCAAGCTTCAGTCGTAAATCACGTCAGTAGATGAAATTGCGTGTGAAGACAGATTACAGACTCCACGTTTCGCTTCACTCAGCACTTTAGCCACATTAAATTAATTAAGAACGTAAGTCGTGTTGGAGCTTACTTTCCACTTTCCAATACCTATTGTTTGCATATAAAATATTGGTAAGTTTTGAAAAATAATACGGGGATAAAGTCTTTTGTGTTCTGGCAGTTTCAAGCTCTTCGATATTTAAGTAAAAACGCAATAATTTGGACTTTATACCAAATATAGTATTAATTATGTCTGGTTAGTAATTGTTTCATTATGTGAAGTTTACAATAAAATCTATTTGTTTTCGAACCGAGCACTCGGCGCATCCTGGACGGTCACACCCAACACCTTATTTGACTGGTCAATTCTTCCCTTAAGGTGGTAGGCCTAACGCCCGCCTGCCTGGTTTGCGACCACCCTGCCTGCAGTGTTTCGTCGATGCGTGGGAGATCCAGTGCCTTACGCATCTTCTGGGCATGCTCATTCCATCATAGACCTCATCCATCGCTTTCCATCAGGCGTGATCGAGGTCAAGAACGGGCCCATTCAGCAATAAAAAAAATAAAAATAAATTAAAATTTTTTGAAAATTGATTCCCTAAAGGGAATTGCAATTCGTCAATTTTAGCCGATGGGGAAATAACATCGGGCACATGGCTTGTGTAGGTTCAATGTATAAAACTTCCATTGCCCTTCCAATCCATATGGGTGTGTGAGTATACCTCCACTGAGTGGTGTAACAAAGCAATTCCCCTCTGCCGTGTGAAGAGAATGCTGAAAGATGACCATGAGGGCTGTCAAGTTTTAAACCACTTGCAACACGGTCAGCAACAAAATACGATAAAACATTAAAAAATCTTGAAAACAATACTTATAATTATATGAACTCCTAGCTGATTCGTGCCAGTATTAATATGTAATTATTTTGTGTTTTTTAATGATATTTATAAAAACGGCGCTTATCGACTTTTGTTGCTGACAGTACAATATTTTTACCGACTTCTTGAGCTTAGTTTCTCCTGAACTGTACTTATTTCAACAGAAAGTCTTCCACGTTTCACATTCAGTCTGCTTATTCAGGTTCTTATTCATCATACCGTTTCCATGTCTAAATTTCCTTCGTCCAAGTTTGTTTTGTCTCGGCGTGGCTCAAATGACATGTAAGAATACAAGAGGTCAACACTTTAAAAAAAAAACTGTAAAACGTTAATTCACTGAAATGGAAAAACAAAATTACAAAGACAGATAAAAGTGTACGTTTTCCATTACTGTTCGTTCTCAAAACTTTGCAAATAAGTTTATAAAATAAAAAGTCGAATCGCAAAATAAAGTATCAGCTTTGGGATCATTGGACACGTTTCGTTGATCACCGCCACGTTCTATGACCTGACAGCGGCAGCTGGGAAATGGAGCATGATATTTTTGGAATCACTTACCCTACCATTTTCCGATCGGATATCTCCAAATCGATTTATTTACACTCGATTCTGACATCGTCCTTGATTCCATCGCGGAAATCAATCACTCGATACCAATTAGATAAACGTCAAACGACGTCTCGTTTGACGTTTATCTAATTGCTTGACCTAATTATTTTATTATGAATCGGTTATTATGAAATACAAAATGAAAATGAAGCGCCACTTCTAATAGTTTGTCCAATACCTCATTATACAATAATAATATTATGTATTGTATTTATAGTACCTACAATGTTTATAATATAGGTACATTAAAATGCTTGTCATCTGCCTAGCCTTTTTTCCCAACTCTATGTTGGGGTCGGCTTCCAGTCTAAACAGATGCAGCTGAATACCACTATTTTACAAGGAGCGACTGCCTGTCGACCTCCACAACCTAGCTACTGGGTAATACAATACCCCTTGGTAAGACTAGTTGTTAGACTTTCGGGCTTCTGACTACCCGTAACGACTGACAAAGATCCACGAATGACAGATAAAGAAAAAAACAAAAGATATACAAAGTCGTTGATTGGTGCACACAAAAGACATAGCCCAACATAAAAAAGCACGATAAAAAAATCCATAATGTTAGGAAATAGCTACTAGGTGCCAATATATTATATACAAATAAAAAAAAAAGAAAACGAGACGTATTGTGATGACACTATCGACTATGACACACTAAGGGACACTTAACTAGGCGTCAAACCACTCGCCCGCATCGCTGTCAGCCGGAAATGTGCCCCAAAGACAAGCAGCATTGCCTCGTTGAATGGCAATGCTAATTGTTCATTTGGCCAAAGAGTGAGCCAGCTCTCTGGTTCAGTGAAGTTTCGACCGGTCGGAGAGAAACTTCCTTTAAAAATAGCACATTTGGTACCTATTTAAGCATTAATATGTTACAATTAGGTAGTGGACACGACGCCCTTACTGCTACGATATAAAAGCGCTGTCAATGTCAAATTGATTGAGTGTAGCTACATCTATGTATGAGTGACAGAATCGACGCTCTGTGTAGAGCACATTATCTACTCATGTGGTGTAGAGTGCAATTTATTCGACAGGATAATTTCGTTTGCTTATTTCATTTCTACAACAACAAATATTTTTTTAACAATGCTCGCTACACTTTATTATAATAAATAATGTGCAGCGAATATTATGTAATTTTGTAGTACTTAACCATAATAATAATATTATGTCACTCAGCGAAAATACGTAGGTAAGTATTTTATACTTGTTATCAAAAAGTGCTTCATAATGAAGTCATTCGGATGATTGAGTTAAAAGGGCTGCAAAGTTCCTTCCGTTTAAAATTAAAATATTTACTCGGAAAATTGTTTCTAGGCAGTTTAATCATTTGAAGTACACGAGCGTAATAAATGTATAATTGATGATTAAAAAACAGTAACGTTACGTGATAGATTAATATCTAGGTACATATTTTACAAAAAAAAATATTTTGCGAGAACTTTAACATCACGCCTGTAATACCGCAGAGGTATACCTATAGAACACCCACATATCGCTAGTTATGTTTAAGTCCCATGTATTAGGGGGCGAACCTATTGCCATCAACCGGGCATAAATCCAGACTCCGGGCTGTTACTGAGAAATGAAAAAAAAACAAATAACACTTTGCCCGATCCGGGAATCGAACCCAGGACCTCATGCTCAGCAGTAGCTATTGTGACTACTAGACCAATGAGGCAGTATAATATTATTTGTAATTAATGCCGTTTTTCGCGTGAATAACTACACCACAAAAATATAGACCTTCCATAAAACACCAAAAGAATAAGTTCGATCCAAATTCATAATTAAAAAGAAACCAGCACCTTGCGTAAGACACTATCAATGTCAATCTGAATAATTTTGAAGGATCCTGCTAATCCATTGCTTCATATGTTCGAAAAATGTGTCTGCTCGACAATGTAAATAACGCAATGTTGTTGAACTGTCAAAATGAAACCCATTGTTACTGATGGTGTGTTATGCAATTACCCCATTTGTCTAATAATCCCTATTGTTTTGAAGGATTTCTATCAACATTGGTTGTCGTCATACATACCTAACAATATGTGCTTAACAAAACTACTGTGTACAGAGAAGTTTTAACAGAGAGGAAAGACTTGTGCACTCTGCGACTACTTTACATGCGCGAATCTTGTGAGAGTATAAGTAACTCACATAAGTTCATGATGTTGTGAAACAATACTTGGTATTGGTATAGTACGTATTTCCTTGAGTATAAAGGTACACAGAGTAATTGAAAAGCTTTTCTGAAACAGAAACACAATACACACTTTGTCCATTTATTCCAGAACAGTAAATGTTTTTTATTCCATTTTATACCACGCGGCTTTGTGTACCTATGATGATTTTATAAAAGAGCCTTTTTCTTATTAACAGAGAAGGAAAGAACAGCCTGAAGCCTATTTTTAACCGGCTTCGAAAAAGGTGTTCTCAATTTTATTCGTCTGTAAATATATTTTTTTATATGTTCATTTTGTATGATTTTTTTTACAGCATATCACAAAAAATCTTTTGAAAATGACGAGGAAAACCTTTTTTTTATAGCTAAATTAATAGGTACGCCACCTACCAAACTTCAGAAAGATACCTGATATTTTAGGAGTCAACCAACTGGAATACCTCCTTTCATCTCTCAGCGTTCCTTTGAATATAAAAGAAAAGGTATCGGCTGCTTCGCGCATTGTTTGCTCTAAGTAGTATTGTTATTTATTTTCTCAAACGCGTTGTTTTCGAGACCATAGAACCGAAGTAAGCATATTTCAGTCACAAAAGCAGAGTCGCACCGGGGACGTCACATATTATACAATTATTTTAAACTAGCTGCGCCCCGCGGTTTCACCCGCGGAAATGTCGATCCCGTGGGAATATCGGGATAAAAAGTAGCCTATAGGTATGTTAATCCAGGGTGTCAGCTACCTCCATACAAAATTTTATCAAAATTGGTCGGGCCGTTTGAGCGTGAAGAAGTAACAAACATATAAACACACACACACACACCTTGTAATGATGTGGATAGATTTTGTAATAAATATGAATTTATAAAGTTGTTTGTTGTTAAAGTTTTTCGTTACAGTTGAAGCTTGTAGTATTAATACGGATAGCCCATTATATTAATTAAAAAGTTTAAGCTGATTCTCATGATTGAATTTCGCTACAATACTGCTCTGATTACATTTTGATCACAGACCAGTTGGATCCAATTACAGAAGATTTAATTCGATTTCTTCCGAAAGGTTTCTTATTTAAACCGAAGTGGAAAACTAATCAACATTTCAGTAGAAGATTCAACACATTTTATATTTTTGTTGAGCAAGGATTAGATTCTGTTGTACTGCAACACGTTGACCTCTACTACAAGGACATACGTCACGACTTGTCGGGGTTATTTTCAGTAAGTGTAGGTACAGTTAGAAAGAAAAGTATTTTAAATGAAACAATTTAACACGAATTTATGTTCTATTCATCTATCATCATTTGTGCTTTAGATATTATGTATTGTTAATTATGTCTTTCTATGCTTTACTATTACTTAGAGGTCTTGCGCTCTACTAGGGCGGTGAGTGTTTTAGCATTAGCAGTTAGTACCTTCTCCACCTGCTGGACTCCAATTGCACACCATTTGAATCGTATCTCGGCGTTTATCATCTAGATGCCACCAATCTCGTTCGTCCTAGATAGTTGCTACACCTAGGTTGGTGTAGAAAGCAAAAAGAAAAAAACTCTGCTGTTTCCTACATTTTGTCGAGAAGAACGAACATTATGTAAATGTATGGAGCAGTTGTTTTTTTTTTCGTGGTTTCAGCGGGACACAAAGTAAAACAACTAAAAAAAAATTGTTGCTGCCAGTACCTACATGTACAGTCAACAGCAAAAGTAGATGATCAAAATCAGAAATTCAATAGGAGTCAAAACTGATCACGAATATATGGCAGCTGAACTAGTAGCAAATGTTTGGTATAATTTACAATCATACTTTTGAATCACTTTGACGCCACACAGTTCTGACGCGAACTCCGTTCATTAGTATTGAATTTCTGATTTTGATCATCTACTTTTGCTGTTGACTGTACAATTTGGTTTGGTCTTTCTATGATACATGTCGGGAACGATAATTGCGAAAATAATTTATTTGTATTCGATTCAGCCTTAGTTTTGATAAGCATTTTGGTAGAAATAGGGATTTTGGTGTTTTTAATTTATTATTATTGAAAGTCCTTTATGTAGGGCAATGACCGTCTTTCTTTAAACATAATTTTTTTGTACCGTTAATGTTTCGTTTAAAAGAAACAAAATATCGAAAGATATTATTGACTTAATATTTCCACTGATAATGACTTAGCTTAGGAAACCTAAGGCCTGAATCAAATCTTGTGCTTGACGATTTGCAACTACAAAAGAAAAAGTACAATCGCATAAATACGATTACGTACCCGAGGGTACTTTTAACAAAGAGTTTAGGCTCAAGATGCTTTTCACAAATGTTTATTGTTTAAGACATATTGCTGAATGTAAATTATTCTGTTCAGGAGCATAAGATGTGCGTGCGAGCGGGGACAAACTTTTCGACTTTCAGGGTCTCCAAACGAAATGCCTGCATCATGTATTTGAAAAGCCATTATTCTGATTTATAATCTGGTCGGCTTCAGAATATTTCAACCATTTAAATTAAATCTTATTCTAACGCAAAACAATTTATCCAACTGTATAATTTCTACTTATATCACAGCGTACGTTTCAGTATAGGTCGGCCATTAGGTATACAATGAATAACCATTAAAATGAACAATTTGGGTTTGTAGCGTTGAAGAATTATTTGTCGTTCTACATAATGTGTATTCATTTTAAGCATATTTCGTAAGCACGTATGTGGTATCAGGTGGAGTGTTTAAGAATACTAAACATGTTTCAATACGATGTCATAAAAGTTAAAAAACTTTCATTTTCAGCTACTTAATGTCTGTAAGCTAAGTGCTAAAGTGTGTTCACTATTAGTCTCTAAAAATATTACACACCTACTTACAGAACAGCGTGCAGCGTTTGTAAAGTAGATATCTACAATAGAAAGAAACATGCTTGTTTGAGAGTTAGTACTTGTTTACTGGAAAGATCTCGACTGATGAAGTCTACGCTCCGTCCAGCACCGATCCAGGACCAAAACCCCGAGAGCTTTCAGCTCGAACTCCAGAATCGTTTCGAGTGCCTAGGGAGATCCGTGGACGATTATAACGATGGTTTCGTGGAAACTGTCCATACGGTCGGGTCTAAGATCTTCAAGACCCGTCGCGTCGTACGAATTGAAAAAAGAAGATCCTACTTTGCGGCTCATGAAGGAGAGGCGCCAGATGATCCTGTAGTCTTCGGATGATGCGCAAAATTACCGGCAACTCAATAGACAGATCTCTAAGTCCTTGAAAAGCGATCTTCGCCGCTTTAATACAGACCGTATTAAGGACGCGATAGAGCGAAATAAAGGCTCCAAGGTCTTTGCTGGAGATCTGTCTATTGGGCAGAGCCAGCTTATGAAACTGAAGACCGATGATGGCAGGATCGTATCCGCCAAACCTGAACTGTTGAGAGAGATCGAAAGGTTCTATGGACAGTTATACACGTCAACAAGTAACCCCATTATGAATCTGGGAAACGACCCAAGAGCTAGATTGACCCGGCACTATACCGAAGACATCCCGGACGTCAGCCTGTACGAGATTAGGATGGCTCTGAAGCAGCTCAAAAACAACAAGGCGCCGGGTGATGACGGAATTACGGCCGAGTTGCTGAAGGCCGGCGGAAAACCCGTTCTTAAGGCCCTTCAGAAGCTGTTTGGTTCCGTCATACTCGAGGGCAAAACACCACAGGCATGGAACAGAGGTGTGGTGATACTTTTCTTTAAGAAGGGCGACAATGCCCTTCTTAAGAATTATAGGCCCATCTCACTTCTGAGCCATGTCTACAAGCTATTTTCGAGAGTCATCACGAACCGTCTCGCGCGCAGATTTGACGACTTCCAGCCTCCCGAACAAGCCGGATTCCGTAAAGGCTTTAGCACCGTAGACCACATACATACGCTGCGACAGGTTATACAGAAGACCGAAGAATATAACTTGCCTCCCTGCTTAGCGTTTGTGGACTACGAGAAAGCCTTTGATTCGATCGAGACATGGGCTGTGCTGCAGTCTCTTCAACGGTGCCAGATCGACTATCGGTACATCGAAGTGCTGAAGTGTCTGTACGAAAACGCCACTATGTCAGTCCGACTCCAGGATCAGACCTCGAAACCTATCCTTCTGCAGCGAGGTGTAAGACAGGGAGACGTTATCTCTCCGAAACGGTTCACCGCTGCACTGGAGGATGTCTTCAAGGTTCTGGACTGGAAAGGGGCTGGCATCAACATCAACGGCAAGTACATAACTCGCAGAACAGATGGCCGATGGGGCCGAAAGGTGCTGGAGTGGCGACCGCGTACCGGAAGACGTAGCGTTGGAAGGCCTCCCACAAGGTGGACCGACGACCTTGTGAAGGCCGCAGGAACCCGTTGGATGCGAGAAGCACAGAACCGGTCGAAGTGGAAGTGCTTGGGGGAGGCCTATGTCCAGCAGTGGTCGTCTTTCGGCTGAAATGATGACTTGTTTACTTAATACGTATCTCAAAAGAAGCCCGTTTCAAACAAATCTGTATGAAGGTATGAGTCCCCCTGCTTTTTCGTAAGTCTTATATCCAAAATGATGTTATAGAGATTTTCCTTCTCACTATATTAAAAAGTTAATGACTGGGACAGGTAGTATTTATATGTTTTGGACCTTTTTATTAGTACATAAGGTAGGTAGTCATTGAATGCCCAGTTTTTAGAGTTCCGTACCTCAAAAGGAAAAACGGAACCCTTTTAGGATCACTTCGTTGTCCGTCTGTCTGTCCGTCAGTCTAAACCCTTTTTCCCTGGAACACGTAAAGTTATCTAGTTGAAATTAATTTCATATACTCAGGGGCTACAATCCCTTGAAACAGTGAAAAAATCAAACTTCTAAGTCAACGAAATCAAAAGATACGGGCGTTTATGTTCCGAAATCAAAACCTATAGGGTACTTCCCGTTGACCTAGAATCATGAAATTTGGCAAGAAGCAATGTCATGTAGCACAAGTACAGAAAAAAATCCGAAAACCGTAAATTTTTTGTTACATTACAAAAAAAAAAATTTAAACCCTTTACATACCTACAAATTTATACGGAGCCCTCGGTGCGCGAGTCCGACTCGCAGTTGACCGTTTTTTTTTAATCCAAATTCCTGATCAGTAAATCTGTCAAATCCCACAAAAGCCGTTGTGATTGGTTATCCGAATTAACGAAGGACAATCAAATCAGTTGCGTGTTTATTGAATTCCGGATTATGTTGAATGGGCTCTTAAAACCCTAGATTATGGTTGAAGCTCTGGTTTAGGCGAATAAATACCACACAGTACAACAATCTGAAAACGGTGTTATAGTTATTTAAGTATGTTGTTTCGGTTTCGTCTTAATCTGGTTAAACATTGGTGGTTCGGTTTTTTTTTTTACGGCCCACTCCCTCTCACCGAGAGGAGGCCAGTGTCCCAGCAGTGGGAACATTATATGTACGCCTCGATCAGATCCTGCGCTACGATACACAGACTTAATTAATTACTGCAAGAAACAAATATTAGCATGGCACAGAATATTCGCACCGATACTGACCGATCGATCGGGGTGCACGGCCGTTAGCTTTGACAGCAAGTAAAACAAAAACAATTTTACTACGTAGGTACTTTATTTTTCACTGTATTTTCTGCTGACGTCTAGAGCAAGAAGAATACAATATACTTAAATTCACAAAAATGAATTCAGATAAACTGCAGCTATTTAAGTTCAAGTTAAATGCCATGTTGATTTCAGTTATAAGCTTTTACCAAAAGCGACGCGCTTAATCCGCCTGGGCATGAGCTGACAGATCCCTACAACATGCTTTCAACTAGTACCTACTTTTTATTACAGAAATAGTTAGTTAGTTAGCTCCTTAAGTACGTCATGTTAAGCCCTAAAAGCCTTACTTATTTCTAAAGGTGCTATTTTGTAGCTGAAACTTGAACATTATAGTGGCGGACGAAAAATTTTGGAGTTTTAAATTCAATAACGTTGTGTGTTTACGGCATGAGACCAAAATACATTAGCGGCACGTAATTTTATACAAGGTGAATATCACTCTGGGTTACAAAGGGACGTATTTTATTTCGAGGTCTTTATACCTCATGAAAATCAATGCCATCATGTGCTGATTGCACACAAACGAGGGGAGGTGAACCTGAACAGTATCATTTATTTAACCTTGCATGTAGATAGGGACACCAAAATAGAAAAGCTTGTAACAAAATCGCCGTCGGAAAATGCGGCTTTCTCAGAAAACGATCAAAATTAATATTCAAATGACGAAAAAATTCAGCACGTCTGAATTTGGTTACAGTTAGAGCGTGACTGAGCCGACAAGAAACTTACATTAGTTACGCGAAAATGAGTGAAAGTTAATTTTGAATATTGATGAATTATTAATACATTGTTTTTGTACGCAAACTTGCTCTTAAAGTTTGACAAAGCTAAGAAGCAAATGCGACCGAGATTGAACAAGGATATTAAAAAAAAATACACTCTTTCCTTTCCTAGATAGATAGAGAAGTATGGAAGAAAAAGATTCTTTCCTTTCTTAACATTCGCCAAAAAAATAAATAAGGTTAAATATTCGATAAGGTAAATGTGAGTTTGGAAGTATATTAAATAGCAATAGGCAACGAGTCGATTAGTTCATCACTTTATAGTTAACTTCGGAACCGGCGAACTTCGTACCGCCCCGCCAGCCGCTCTGCCCCTGCTTTTTAAATCTCTGATATCTTCTAAGATATTCATTTTAAGGGGCTTACATGACCTAAAGCGCGGTCACTGTCAGACTGCATAGAAAAGAAAGAGAAGTGCATTGACAGAACGATGGTAATTTATTGCAAAATATGAAGCAATTATTTAATTACAAAAAATATATTGTTTGGACGAAAAAAATAAAACACCAGTATTTTAGTATGTTGCTTGTAGAATAATCTGACAAAAAATCAAAATGATTGTATGTATATTAGTATGGTTTTTATTGTAAAAAGAAAGTTTTTAGAGGTGTCTTCATGATTTTTTTCTATCGTATCAAATTAGTTGTATTATGTTTCCAACACACTATCTACCTACCGACCTACCGTGGCGACCGCGAAGACGTAGCGTTGGAAGGCCTCCTACAAGGTGGTCCGACGACCTTGTGAAGACCGCAGGAACCCGTTGGATACGAGAAACAGAACCGGTCGAAGTGGAGGTGCTTGGGGGAGGCTTATGTCCAGCAGTGGACGTCTTTCGGCTAAAATGATGATATACCTAGCATATATCCTGAAGAATATCATGTATTTTTCTGATTTTGTTTACTGTAGTCGATCATATACTTTTATTGTTTCTAAAACTTGCGTTTTTTGTGTTTAGGTCATGAATTTTGATCTACATGAAATGCACAACGTATGTAATGTATTTAATTGGATATGGAATAATACTGTTGGTAAAATTAGCTTGTTAAATAATCCATATTTTTTTGTAATATGTAAAAGATAAAAGTGGTTACTGTGGGTTATCCTTAGAAGATCGGCTTTTCTCTACTATCTATGCATCAGTAGCGAAGGGTTTTGTAAGAGGTAAGCCGGAGTAGATATCTTTAACATGATTATATTATTTGTCTATAGAATACTGACTGTGCAATTTTTCAAAGGGAAGCCGGTAGGAATGGAGTTGTATGGAACCTTCGCCACCGCTATGCATGTAGGTATTATACATATAAACCTTCCTCTTGAATCACTCTATCTTTTGCTGATTGCAATAAAATCCGTTGCGTAGTTAAAAGATCTAAGCTTACAGACTGCGGGAGCGACTTTGTTTTATACTATGTAAAGATATCAATCTCTCGCTCGGCTGCCGACTACCTCGTATTTTCTTGTCTAAGTAGGGTATTACCTACTTAGACATGAAAATACGAAGAAAATATTATTTCCCGAGGAATTCCTGCAGGATCGCGAAAAACGAATG
The DNA here is from genome assembly GCA_963082905.1 of Oligia fasciuncula. Lineage (NCBI taxonomy): Eukaryota > Metazoa > Arthropoda > Insecta > Lepidoptera > Noctuidae > Oligia > Oligia fasciuncula. The sequence continues at coordinate 9,876,781 of OY720393.1, read as the reverse complement.
AAGTAAGCTACAAGAAACTGCGAGGTTCATGAATATCTTAACCAAAACACAGTGCATCAGGAAGTGAAAAGCTGGGCAGAACGCTACAGAGCACGCCTTCAGAATCATCCAAATCCTTTGGCGAACGTGCTCACTAAGCCGGATCATAAAAGGCGGCTGAAAAGTTTAGCTGTGGTGGACCTTGCCAATGCCAACTAAGACATGCTGCCATGAAATATTATGAGGGAAATCTCGCTGGAGAAACCACTCTGCACCATCAAATCCATCAAAAAATCTGCTCATAGTCCAGGGACTGATTGCAGAAAAAGATATGGAAAAAAAAAATCGAGAGGTTTGTTAACGAATAGTGAAACCCTACCCTACATACCAGTGCACTTTGTAAAATGCGACCAAATGATTGCTAACTCCTTCACTCTTTTTTTTTTCGTAGCATCTTCCAAGACAGTCAGATCATTTCTCCAAAATCGTCCAGCTTAATTGTTTGGCAGTTCAGAGTTACCTAAATAGGTGAAACTTGGGCACCGAAGCTAAGAATTTCTTGGCGCCCAATAGCCGTAAGACAATATACCTATATATACCAATGGAAAGAGATCTTCACGGACAACCTTTGCTACAGATACGACTTTGCTAATTGTTAGTCAGTTCGGAATTAATTACCTAAATAAGTGAAACAAGGGTACCGAAGTTTAGGAATGTTCTTAGCATCCAATAGACTTAAGTATAATCAATGGATATTGCTTTTTACCGACTTCAAAAAAAAGGAGGTTATCAATTCGACACGTATGTATGTAATATTATTGGAACTGCATTATATTCATTATAGATGTATGTATGTATGTTTGTCCACGCATTTCTCCGCAACTGTTAATCAGATCGTGACCAATTTTTTTTATTGGCTTACATTTACATCAACTTAGGGAACAGTGCAAGTTTCATCAAAATCGATTCAGATATTTTCAAGATATGGACTAATTGTGTTAAATATTGTACAGTCAACAGCAAAAGTAGATGATCAAAATCAGAAATTCAATACTAATGAACGGAGTTCGCGTCAAAACTGTGTGGCGTCGAAATGATTCAAAAGTATTCTACGTAGTAAGTATTCTAAATAATAGTACTTCGACGCCACACAGTTCTGACGCGAACTCCGTTCATTAGTATTGAATTTCTGATTTTAATCATCTACTTTTGCTGTTGACTGTACGGTGGTACAGAATCCTTCGTTTTACGTATTTTGTAGCATTGTTACTTAAATTAACCTCAATTAATGAGATGTCTGTATGTATATTCACTCCACCTCATTTGTGTTATTCGTGGAAACTTATAGTAATCCTTCTTTAGCTTTTAATATTTTACTGATACCTTTATATTACCATAACCGAACCTTTGCAGAACCAAGGTAACCGACATAGCCCGAAGAATTGCCAAACTTATGTGGCAGTGGGCAGGGCACATTGCTCGCAGAACAAATGGCCGGTGGGGCCAAAAGGTTCTGGAGTGGCGACCACGTACCGGGAGAAGTAGCTTTGGAAGGCCTCCCAAAAGGTGGACCGAGGACGTTGTGAAGGCCGCAGCAACCCATTGGATGCGAGAAGTACAGAGCCGGTCGAAGTGGAGGTACTTGGGGAGGCCTATGTCCAGTAGTGGACGTCTTTCGGCTGAAATGATGATGATGTTGATCTGTATATTTAGTCAAATTGGTTGCTTCTCTGATAAAGTAAAAATAAAATAAAAACGAACTGCGATCGTTAATCTATCAACGAGTATGAATTGAGCGTTGAAATATTTCGAATTAGATTTCCCCAATTTAGAACAGATAACCGACCCATCCCCGTCAACTGTGAGCTGTGAGGAATTAGCATTAATAAAACATTGCTGAATTGTATATAGAACTTAGGTACAAAGTGGATTACTTTGGATTAGTTTGACAACTTTATTTTTGTTCAGTTTCAGTATTATTTAAAATTATGATTGAAAAAATAATTAAATCTGACGAAGATAAGCGAAATGGAACATTTCATAAAAATGTACCTAAAGAACTACCTAACGTTTGAGTTGAAAACTAGTCTCAGAGAACATTTACTAAAGTTGTAGAGAACTAAAATGAAATCTCAATTTTATTTGACTAACCTTCGCGAATGCTTCGTACTTAATTAGGTACAGACGGGCGCACATCAATCTATTACAATCTGTCAAACTTTAATAGAATTCCAACTTTATTGCTAAAGCACAAGGTTCAAAGTTGATTGGGAGAATTTGACAGTTTCGGGTAGGTTGATGTACTGGCGTCTGTACAAGAACAAACAGACCAAAACCTAGTACCTTAAATGACATAACCACATTGTAGTCTATCTGTCATTTAAGCACTAAGTAATGTTTCGCTACCCGAAGTTCCATGTTTGTCGTATCCCGATTCCCGATCCGGTGGGTATCCGGCCTCTCTGCGGCACCGGTCACCGGACCGAGCGAAGTCCGGGCCGGAACGGTACGGAAATTATCGTTGCATGATAATGGATATAGACCACTTAAACCGCCCTTGTCAAACAATAAACAGCTAATAAACCATGACATGAAGCTAATATTAGGCTAGTGTTTTTTCTTCTTTCCATTTTAATACGGCTTTCTTGGCGCGTAGAGTTATCGATCGCATTACGATGATGTTTAAACGAAAAATGTAACTTTTCCAAACTTAGGGACATTACTTATTTTTAGTTGATGTTTACACAGGGGATTTAGTAAGTATAGCAATTTTTATATTTATAAAAAAATATTTTTATAAAAAAGATAAGGGAGATCAAGACTAATATTCAGTGGGTAGCAGTTTTATTCTTTATCATTGTCAATCATGGAAATGTTGGACAGAGCACTAGAGTTTAGGTGATTTGTCATTAAATCCCTAAAACTGTTTATCGTTCTACTAAACAAAAAGTACCTAAATATCATGGGTACGTTAATCTCAATATAATAAGCGAAATATACGTCCAGTAAGTTCATTTTTGAATGTAGATAAGATCAAGGAAATAAACCGGGATAATAAATGAAAACGAATGGAAAAACACTATAAATAAAAAAAATATTTTAAATAAATTATATACGAATACCTCTCTCACCGAGAGGAGACCTGTGTCCCAGCAGTGGGAACATTATAGGCTGATTATGATGATTATGATGATATACGAATAAATTATATACTAGACTAATCTAACAAAAACAATAAAAACATGAGGAGAAACGAGGTGGCGGTCGGTGGTGTTCGTCTAACTAGAAGGAAGGATCATCCAAACCATGCGTTTTTAACAACCTTCAAATAAAAAACAAATGGGCAAGGGCTAAGGGGAATCAGTTTCAGACGAATGCATTACGGCAAATGAATAATACATGACACTCACAAATAATGGCTTTCTATTGGTACAAGAATTTTCAAAATCAGTTCAGTAGATCCAGAGATTACTCCGTACAACCTCACAAAATTTATCTCTTTGACAAAGGACCAAAAAAAAGTCCGTACCAAAAGTCTAAGGCCAAATGAGAACAATGAAGGCTGATTCTGTTTTCAGCACTCGTTGAAATAGTGCTCCTGTGAATTGGCAACAAAAACCTGCAGAGGTTTACTTCCGCAAGCAATTCTTCTGCAAGTTTGATTTGTTTGCTTCTGCAAGTTTTGTTGCTAAGCCTAAACATCTTTTTACACACATGAACCTACAGACACTGAATGCATTATCAGCTACGGCGTAGCTCGTAGCCGTCGTAGCGATGTAATCATTCTTGCATCGGTTACTAAGACATTGCAATTTCGTGTTAAGTTTACGTTTGGCTGGCCTGTTGGTCTAGTGGTCAGTGACTATGACTGCTATGCCGGAGGTCGTGGGTTCGATTCCCACCCAGGACAAATGTTTGTGTGATGAGCATGATCATTTGTTCTGTGTCTGGGTGTAATTTATCTATATATGTATGTATTTAGAAATATATAAGTATGTTTATCAGTTGTCTAGTACTCATAACACAAGCTCTGCTTAGCTTGAGACTAGACGGCGTTGTGTGATAGTTGTGGAATATTATTATTATTATTATTACGAAACAAGTTTCGGGAAACTTCAGCTTGGCACTCTGTAAACTTGACTTACACGAATCCTTACATGACCTAGTTTATTGGCAAAGCATTAAATGCCGGGGCTACTTGAGCTCGCAATCTGAATACCGTGGCAAGGCTCGTAATTGCGTGATTTTGGGAAGTATTAGAAGCTGTTTAAGAAAAGCCTTTTGCCCGGTAGTCCTTTTGTAATTTTTTTTTTTCAAATAAACTATGAATATTTTAGCTATCCACGTGTCACAAAGGCTGAAAAGCCCCAATAGCTTTTTAAAGTGCCCCCTACGTACTGGCGAACGTGGAAAGGAATTGTGCAAGATAGTGCTTCCCTATACTCAATCCAATCGAGAAGAGAGAAGAGCTATGGCTAGTCAATATCTATCCTGTACTCACGTAAATTATTGAACTTACTGATTGGAACATAAATTAATCCCAGAATGTCACTGTAAACCTGTCGTGAAATGTTATGTCACCATTATAATAATTGTAACTGTTAGAATGTGGAACATACAGCAATTTGGAGCGGTCCCGACACGTGACAATAATAGGGTTACGTGCCGTATCTGATAAATGTTGGCAACGTGATTGACTGAACTCTCGCTTTGTACGGTGTCTGAATACCGAGGTACTACGGTAATTTAGTTACATTAATTTAAGAGCACATCGTAAACCGTTTCAAGTAATTAAACATTAGAGTAAATTCAAGAAATTGGTTAAATTTGTATAGTGAGAATTGCGTTAGGGAACGATTTAATGACGAGGTTTGCGTACTTAGAAATCATGAAAATATTAACATGGGTAGTAAAATTAATGTGTAGTAGATTATGTTTTGTTATATGAAATGGTTTATTAATGAGGGGCTATCCTAAGTAGAAGTGCTTGTATTACACCTTATGTTGCTTTTAATATGTGCGAATTTGAGAGGTAAAGTGCTAAAAGTTTCACCGACCCGTGGTGTTACAGGTGTGTATGTAAAGGTCAAGGTAACCGCTTTCCATCACGTAAGCTGTTGGCCTGTTTAACATGATAAATTGTGTGCGAATCCATTTTTCTGTTCTAGGTTCTGTGCGAGACGTGTGCTCGAGGTGCCCGCTACAAAAAATTGGAATTTCGGTAAGTTACTTTGTTTTAGCGGAAAGTAGGGAATGATTTCCTGTCTACTAAGTTCTTCTTTTCATTATTAGGGAAACTGCAAGTATGCTTAATTGCTTGTTACTAAGTTAACCATTTTTATTTTCCATTCGCCCTGATAAAAAGTCTTAGATAGTACCTATAATATGTTCACTATACTTAGTCAAAGGCTATGGCTTATTATTCCTTTCATAAACATATTTTGCTTAACTCACTATAAAAACCGAAAAGAATAACTTTGAACCAGGTGCACACTCGGCGCTTACTTAAAACTAAGTGACTTTATTAGTTTTCATCACAATAATATTAACTATAATATTATTGTGAATAGCCTTCCAACCATAGATATCCGACTTCCAACTTTATGAACTAAAGGAAAGATCTATTTGTAAGTATTGCTTTTCTATTCTTGAATTATTGTGGAACTTATTTGTTTGCGGCTATAATACAACTAATTGATGCAGACGAAGGAATGACCTTTATTATGTGTAATTACTTCACGTGTTTATGTCTTTCGGTTTTTCTAAAAAACAATTAGACGTTAGGGCCATGACGTATATAACACATTTCCACTGTTTATCATAAATAACTATACAAAAATACACAAATAAACAGTTTACAAATAAACGTTTTATAGTAAAATATTCACCTGAATTTGTCCCGACCGCAGAAACTCGTTCGGATACTTGGAATCCCCCACGCTTGTTCTCTCCAAATTGAAAAGAGCCAAAATCTAGAGCGAATGCCCCGATTCAAACACAACGTGAAAATTCATGTCGTGTCGCGTCGCCGTAAAACAACCACAATGTTTAACGTCAGGAAAACAAATGTGAATTGAACGGTTATGCAGTCATAACTCAAAAACCACTATTATTATATAATATTATATATTTATTGAAAACTCATAGTCTAACCACTTTTGAATTTTGACCGACACTAAGTTATAAAAGGATACAATTTAAATGGTGAGCATTTATATTGTATCCTTTTATAACTAAAATAATTTTTGAACCTACCAAAATGGATAAATGCTCGTCAAATCTTGTTTCCCTGAAATAGTAACATTAATACCCAAAATGAAAAATATTGGCGACGTAGGATGTAGCGAGCGAAGGGCACCCCGAGGTTAGGTTTGGTTAAAAAGGGCGCGAAGCGTGGCTCCGTCAACATAAGATGTGGCATAGAATAAAAAGAAAAATAGGTTAATTTCTACAATACTTTATGAAACGCAATTTGGTGACCATTTATCCATTCTGGCAAATATTTCGAAGTTTTTGGTAGTAAAATAGGTACTTCTGGTAGGCGTTTAAACACAAGCCGTTAAAAAATAGTACCAGCCACAACTTGGCATCGGTTGTACCAACCAACTTTTACATAGATGACAACTTAAGAGGGTTAGTTTATGTGTGCAGGAAACTCCATAGAAATCAACAGAAAAACTAAAAAATTAAATCTGAACCGAAGAAAAGGAGCAGTGCACAAGGTTTTATTTAAAGTAATCAATCAAACTGTGATAAATATTAATGGTTTTTTTTTTACTAGCCGTTGATGTCCCACTGCTGGACAAAGGCCTCCCTACTCTTCTTCCACCTCTCTCTGTCCAGAAACTCAAACTCAAACTCAAAACTCAAAGCATTTATTTCAATTAAACCATTTTACAGGCACTTTTGAATTGTCAAGAAGTAGGTCAGTCAGAAAAATGTGAAGCTAGTTGCCCATTCCAAAGCGTAGGTACCTATGGAGAAGAACGGGCAAGAAACTCCATGGACTCCATGGACAGAACTGTCAAGGACCAATATGTTTATTGAAGGAGTCCAGTTCGTTCCGCCTTCTCCATCTGGGCCTGCCGTGACGTCGTTTCCTATTAAGCGGGACACACTGGGTCGTAAATTTGGCCCATTGGTCGTCTGACATACATGCGGCAGATGTGTCCGAATACCATTTAATTTAAGCGTGTCAGCTGATTAGATGTACCTAATCCTTTTTAATCATTCGCAGAGGATTTATTCATAAATCAGTGTCATAAATCCTAGTCTAATGTAATCAATGTCATTTTAAATGTATGAAATAAAATAATATTTGGCATTCTGTTTAACATTTAAAATATTGTTAAAATCTTATTCAGCTGAAAGCAGTAGTAGATATTATTTATGTTATCGAAATAGAAATATAAGTAACGAAACTAACTAGCCTGTATTGTCCCACTGCAGGGCAAAAGCCTCCCTCTCCCTTTTCCACACAATTCTGTCTTTTGCCGGCTAGTCCTTACGGTAGGAGTCAAGCTCGTTCCGCCATCTTCGTCTTGGCCTGCCGCGATGGCGTCGTCGTGCGTTTAGTGCCCAATAGGTGGTTCTCTTAACCCAGGTATCATCTGACATGCGACAGACATGTCCGGCCCAGTCCCACTTAAGTTTAACTTTCTGGGTAAGATCCGTGATCTTGGTTTTGGCCCGCAGTATTATGTTCCTTATACGGTCAGAAATTCGAACGGATACTGCGCTGAAGACCGCGTATCGACAAGCGTAGTGTGGGACGCCCCCCAGCTAGATGGATGGACGACCTAAAGAAGGTGGCTGAGGTGGACTGAATGCGGAAGGCGGAGGACAGGGTGTTGTGGCGCAGTCTGGGAGAGGCCTATGTCCAGCAGTGGATAGGCTGAGCTGATTGATTGATTGACTGCGCTCCAATCTCCATGGCTCGCAAACTCAAAAGTAAAGTCGAAACTATTATGTAAGTATTATGGTTAACTGAAATATCATATATTTTAGTCGCGAAAACGTTGAAGCTTGCAATCGACCTTATCCAACAAGAAAAAATATGTATAACAGTGTATAGATATTAAAGTGAAATACCTACTCATAAAAATAATAATCTAAATACGTGATCAAGATTACTGCTTAAGATTTGTACTTTTACTGTGGACTGCAGCTGTCCAAACCACATCGTAATTATGTGCATAACATTTAAGTTATTCATGAGAACGTAATTGGGTTCCGGTAGAACAATCCGCAGGATGCTGTAAGAATGTCAATTGAATCATTTTTATTTATTTGTACCTATTAGTAGAATTAAAGAATATGCATTTTACACTTCGTATTGCTCTCGCTGCATCCGGTTAGACTGGAAGCCGACCCCAACATAGTTGGGAAAAGGCTAGGCATGATGATGATTGCTCTCGTAAGAAATCTATCTATCTTTAAAAATAAAATTCTAAGTCCTGACTGATTCAACCCACAGCCTAAACCGCTGGTCCTACATACATGGAATTTGGTGGATGTGTTCTTTGTGAAGAGTCCACTAAGAAAGGGCTTTTCGAAATTCCACCCCTAAGAGGGTTAATGAGGGGAGGGTGAAATTTCACACGGACGAAGTCGCGGGCTGAAGCTAGTCGTTGTATATAATAATAGTTTTCATATAGTGTTCTAACTCTAGCGCTACCTTGGAGGTATATGTAGTATCACTGGGCAATAAATACTATAATGTGCACGTGAAACATAAAAAAACACATTGAATAAAGTTGATAAACAGAAAACACAGTACTTACTTGATGTCAAAAATAAAATTCCAAGAAATCCTCGCAACAACAAATACAGTGTAACAGATCCTAAGTATCAGGTATCTAGGTAAATAGAAGTAGCTTGCTTTTAACCTGCACTAATCAGCCTGTAAAACTTTCTCAGTACTGAGCCTCAGGGCTCCTCTCGGGAGGAAGTACTTAATTGATCTAGGAATTAGTCGGCAAATGTCAACTGCTAAATATGTACTTTAATGTTCCGAACGGTTACGAGATCAAACATTTCCAAAATCCGAGCGCTTGGCAAACAGATTGGTATTTGCAATGTTGCTAAACTTCACACAGTGCAGCTACATTCCATTGTCTGACCAATTGCTAATCTATAGTAATAATATTAATGTTTCTATGCGGATTTATTCATTTTCTTTTTTTTTTTCTATGTTGCGCTATCCCACTCCTGGGCAAAGGCCTCCCTCCACTCCTTTCATCTTTCGCAAGCCCGCGCGTCCTCCTTCCAGTTTGGATGGAACCTATCCAGCTCGTCCGGCCATCTCCTATGTGGTCTCCCACGACCCCGCCTCACTGTCTTAGGGCACCAATTCTGCGCTATTTGGGCCCACAGTTTGTCCGGCATGCGGAAGACATGTCCTGCCCTGTCCCATTTAAGTTGAGCAGCCTTTTGAGCCACGTCAGCTATCTTTGTTTTGGAGCATTTATTCATACGTGTACACACAGCTCCATTAAGTAGTTACCCCACCAAAAGACATGTGCGTTCAAATCCGTGATAGGCCCAAGTAGGTTTTTGTATTTTGCAAAAACATTTTATTTTAAATAATGTATTGTTTTAGTGAATAAATAAGTTTAAATAAGTATTTTTTGTTTATTCTGTTTTTATTATTGTTTTTTTTAATAAAACAATACTTTTGCGACGACAAGAAACAATAATAGGGTTAACATTTACGACAACTTATTCATCGTCTAAATAGACTGGAGGTTTCAAGACCGCTTACCGTGCATAAGATTGGAAGTTCAAATCCTATATAGGCACGAAATTTGCTTTTTGTTCATTATATTATTTTGATATATTTTTCTATTTTGTTTTAAGTAGTAATTATTTATAAAGAATTAAAAAATCAAGAAAAATAAAATACTTTATTAATCATTTAATAATATTTATTATTGCTATTATTTAACAATACTATGATCTTATTTTACAACAAACAGAACAACTATTTTAGTTCTCATAAAATCAGAAATAATTTAAAAAAATAATTGAATAATAGTAGTCGTTTACTCTTCGCCGTTTTAAGTGAACGTATACAAAGTTCTAACTTGAAGGTATGGATTAATTTTATAAAGACAACGTAAGTAAGTAAAATTAATGGATACCCTCAAATTATAACATCTTTCGATTAGACAAGGACCTAAAGATATAATGACTCAGCCGATAGTAGATAACAATTTCATCGCAATTCATATGGGCTCGCTGGCTAGTTCGTCAACTACGCCGGTATGAGTATGACGACGTTCGGTGATGCGATGGTTCGAATCCGAGTCTACACAATGGACTCTTTTTGAAGTATTCTTTAGATTATTCGTAAGGAATTCAATGTTGTAGCAGTGTAACATTTTAAAACTTGAGGGGTTAGGACATAGTGACGCTTTCTGTACATACATAATTTTCAATTATTCATACGTGTTGTTATTTTATCAGTGCTAATGATGAGTGCTGCATTTGTAGCCACAAAAGTTATGCACACTTTATAACATTAAATTAATTAACATTGCAAATAGATGGTTTATAATGACATTACAGTATTGGTAAAAGGGTCCTTGAAATGTTAATCATATTTATCGCCCACATACTGAATTAATTTAATCAGATTTAAGCATTTAGCTAGAAATTAAGGCTAAAAAGTAGATAAAGCAATGAATTAAGGGACGTAATTATGCGCTGCTAAAAGCCAGAACGCCACATGGGAAATGTCGCGTAAAAGCAGCGTAACCAGATTCGTTTTTGTAATTTACTGATAAGGGAATTTTGCTGGAAATTGTCCGAAATGATATTGCAAACCAGTGTGCACTTGCTTTGACATGGATATAATTGAGTTGAATATCACTCTCAAACCAAATAATAATTGTAGCTATAATTTTAGCTTGAAACTTATCCACTATAGCGGTTAGCAGTTCAAAGTGAATGACGTGTTACATGCCAAACCCGATTTTCAATTTAGTCAACAACTAGTTTGCGGGTCAATTTCAAGAGTGTTGTTTATCTGGGACATCTCTGACTTACGCGGGAGTAAAATATTGTGAGAAAATCAAGCGTGACAAAGGCAGTCAGCGATGCTAACCTGCCTTTTTTTATCGTGGAGAAATGCTCATGCTTCCTGTACTACCACGGGGAGATAGTGCAGTTATGTGGGACTCTAACCCACTAAAATTCCTCGGTGTCCTCCTCTGCCGCTTACAGCGGGAACACGGACACGCGTTAGCACTCATTCGTGAACCCGCCGCGTCTGTCCGTCACCGGAAACTCCTCGCACCAGAACACATAGCACGCCGTGACCCCCAGGGACCAAACCAGCACATGGGCGTCAGACTATTGAGCTAAACTCGATCTGAGATGAAAATGTTCAGTGTCTCAAGTTCATCCGTACGATGCTATAAGCGAACGATTTGTTGGAGTGTAATGCTAAAGTTGGGTCGCTTCATAGGGTGACGTGAACATTAAGTGGCAGCCACACTTAGGTATATGTAGTTATGTGTAGGACTGTAGGTTAAGCTTATTATAAATAATTGAAAAAATTTAAATAAGTAGTAGTAACTTGTAGCGTGTTCTTTAGTCTGATTAAATACATCGTAGTGTAAGTTTTTAAAAGAAAAAGAAAGAAAGTGTAGAGACGTTCCGTTTTATTTACTTTAGACCCCTTCTGTAATTGTAAACTTCAAGCAATATACATACATTTACTACTTGATCAGCATACTTGTTCATTTTATCAGTTGATATTTCAAAGATCATGATGTATCGAAAGGTTACCATGTAACGTTAGATTTCCGTATTTATGTATTTTCAGTGGTTGTACCTACCCCACACATATTCGACTATTCGTATACTAAACAATTTTGTATAACATCATCAACAAACAGTATGTATATATATTAGTATATTAATTGGGACCACCAAGTGAGCTTCCTCTACCGAATGAAAACAGAATCACGTAAATCGGCGGTATAATATACTTGGTACTTGGTTGGGTACTTAGTTGACTGGCAGAGAATGCCTAAGGCATTAAATCCACCGTTGTACCTTTTTTGTGTGCGAGAAGTTTAAATAAATAATAAATATTCCACTCGCGTAAAAATAAATCAAATCTTCATCTTCATTTTAAATATAAACTTTCTTAAAACCTCTCAAAATGTTTACCATCCATTCTCTCTTCATTATTCACGTTCAAGTTTAAGTATATTTATCGCCGTATAAGAACATCTTAATCCATCATTCCGAAGCACTAAGCAACCTGGCTGCAACGCTTGAATAACATAAATTGCTAATTGCACTAATTGGCGAAACGCTCTCGGCAAACTCTCACATTTATTAGGTACTTTCTATGCGAAGGTAAATGTTCGTCGAAATAATAACTCCTTTTTAAAAAAAACAAGACTTCGTTTGACCCTTCTGTTATTAAAGCAATATCTAAAATGAATGGATGTTTAATTTTCATTTGAAATTAAAATATCGTGGGTTGTGGATGAAAATAAAAACACATGCAGCGCTCTGGTTTGGAGGAACCGGTATAATTTACAAATACTAATTTTGCAAAATGTCTATGGTCACTTACCACCAGGAAGACTGCCGAAACCTGCGGGTACTAGGTACAAATATTTCTAGCCTAGCCTTTCGTAGCATTTTCGTAGGCGGTAGGTGCTACGAGTGTCTACGACGTGCTACGCCGCTACGTAATTGATTTGAGCACAATCATCTGTCTATCTCTCATTACTATTACAGTCTGAACCATGAAACTGAGTTAAATAAATAGAAAATGTATGAACACATTATTCTTAACCCGTCGCGCGTCTAATTAGCAGACACAATAGAAATGTTTTTAAAATTATTTGTTATCGGTACACATGGTGTACACTCGACGTGCGAAGAGTGCAGACATGCTGTCAAACTGATTTACATGTATTTATCAGGAGTGTCTATTTTGGAAATATTACAGTCATACTATTATTTAAAAAACACGTGAATCAAGTGTCTTCCCCTTAACATAGTTAATAGAAAGACGTTATTGGACGATTTCTTAATTTTATAATAGTTACTTAGCAGTTTAAGTTATATTTAAATTACTTATTAGCTAATAGGCTAGATTGTCATGTGAATAAAGCACCACTGACTGAGAATAAAAATGAGATTTCAGTTCAGATAAGTATTCTATCAAAAAACAATAAATCGAAAACATTGCGATAATGCAAAACAAGATAATACTCGCTGTAATAACTTACTACTTATTATGTATCGTAATTCTGTGTAGGACATTAGGACATAGTTTGAAGAGCCTCCTAAGATTTTCTCACAAACGAAACTAATTGGTAAGTATTCTGTCAAGAAATCTCCTAGAGATAGGTAACAATAGAAAAAGTAATTGTGCCTCGTTAGTGACAGTTGAGCTAATACGAATCTCGCTTGTCTGTTTTCATCTTCAGTATGGTTTAATAATATTACGTCAGACGAATAATATAATTTTCAATACCTCTATTCTTTTCTTGTTTCACGATTATTAAACACGATTACGTGGTAAATACCGTAATAATGTTACGACATTATCACAAATACGGCTGTTTTACCTATTAGCAACTGCTTCTAGAATGTACTTACCTTATACATATTTACTTTTTTTAGGATAAGAATTCACAACAATGACTTACGGTAAGCCGATGTACACCACCATTTGAAAAATATGTCCTTCCATCAGGCTTGGAACTGATTGCAGTAAGTTGGAATCAGCTCACGAAAAGAATAAATCTTCTAGACGTCAGTTTTATGCCCAAAAAGGTTATTTATGTCTAGTATTCTGATAAAAAAGTCAAGTCTAGTTTGGTAGTAAATCTTCTACATAAAGCTACTCAGTAACTGTGTAAGCCCCTTTATATCGTCGAGTCTTGCTTGCGGTTATTCAGGCTTACTGTGGTCCCCAGCCGATGTCACATGTTGATAAATATAATATTTACATATTAACTTCCGGACATGTTGATATTTTTCTTGCGTGTTTTGTCAAGGACTTGTAAAAAGTCAAGTAGTATGTAGATTTCTAAACAGAGGCAAAACTTCATATTAGTACTCTGAGATTATGTTTGAATTAGAATATTTAAATGGTGCAGATAGATATGTGGGCTATGAGATATGTGCGCACAGCCGCACATTATGTGGCCAAATAGACATAAGCAGTGGAAAGTCTCGTCGCCACCACAAACTAATAGTATCGTCATCGTCATCCCGTACCTGCTGTGACTTCGTAAAGCTTGGTTCTCTGTTGGAGATCCACTCCTGTAGTTGAGGCTATCCAGAAGTTTACAAAAAACGTCTTTGGAGGAAACAAAAAAAGTGTTTGTAAAAAAAGCCAGTGTTTTATAAATTAAACCAAAAGCGAGTTTTCTGGATGAAGTTAACTTTTGTGCAAACACAATTTAAAACTTAATTCTTAATATTTATTCGCTGATTGTTTAAACTAATTTGCACGCTAAGCGAATTTAATTAACGATAGAACTTGTAAAAGGTGCGGCCTCTGGCTACATTCCGTAATTACATAACCCTTCTTCGTGTAAACCAGACCAGTAACTCATTTAAGCGTTTATTTACACATGCGAAGCATTTGAATCCAGACAATTTATAAGGGGTGTGTTATGGGCCCCATAGGGCCGAAGCCTGCGTGTCAGCGGGATTGTCCGAAAGGGTTACCGCTGGCCCGGAACATAAAGGGCTAAGGAAGGAACACGGGTGGGTTTTAATCAGTAAGAGTCTGACACTCCCTTCCGCTTCACCCAGAGCGGGAGGGGTCATTTGATGATTTCCCATCCACAAAAAAAAAGGGGGGTGTGTGATATTGAATTTTTATCCGATTTTTGTTTTTAAAATTGCATGTTTATACACCTGTACAGCATTTAGGCGTATACTTAATATTCTGCTTGCAAAACTACCAATTCCGTATAGGTATTATCTATACTAATATTATAAAGCTGAAGAGTTTGTTTGTTTGAACGCGCTAATCTCAGGAACTGCTGGTTCGAATTGAAAAATTATTTTTGTGTTGGATAGTCCATTTATCGAGGAAGGCTATAGGCTATATAACATCACGCTACGCCCCTTAGGAGCCGCGCAGCGTGTGACACCGCGGGAAACAGCTAGTAGAAAATATGATTAGCGTTATATACAGATACATAATTTAATCATATCTTCATATGGGTGGAGGGTTGCGGGAGGTCTTAAAATCCGTTACATACCTATTTTGCTTATAAACTTCACTTGATCACTATAGTTGAACATGAACAACAAGTTACGAAGTTTGTGTAAAAACAGTAGCTTCTGCCCGCGACTTCGTTCGCGTGAAATTTTACCCTCCCCACATTCACCCTATTAGGGGTGGAATTTTGAAAAACCCTTTCTTAGTGGATACCTACTCTTCACAAAGAACACACCCTCCAAATTTCATGTCTCTAGGACCAGCGGCTTAGGCTGTGCGTTGATATATCAGTTAGTCAGGACTTTGAATTTTATACAACGTTATTTTTAGTATAATTATGCGAAGCCTGAATATAGTTTGTTCAGAATAAGTAACTATAATAAATAAATAATAAATAAATAAATATTTATTTCCATCAATGTAGGTACAACAATTTCTTAAACTAATAACAATGTAAAACTTATTTTAAAGGTTGTACGAGTTACATAGAATTATGGAATTCTCTAACTCCTAAACTAAGTCAAACTTGTATTATAGGAGTTAGTGAGCTGTTGACTTAGACACAACCTTGAACTTATGCAACTGTAAGACATAAACAAGGTTATTGCTTAAAAATAAAAGAAAAAGACCCAAAACTAACTGTAAAGTTATACAAAATGATATCAATAAATACTTATTTACTACTTACATATAACAAAACAATACTAGATACCTAATATACCCATTATACATACTTACTTTTTGACTGTTAAAAGTAATTCTGTCTGATCATAGGTCAGAGTTAATAGCCAATTGTTCAACCTATGCTTTACCTCACGTTTAGTTAAATTGTATATTGCCAGTATTTTATTTACCTCATTATACAATCTTGAGCTAGCGACCTCATATTGGCGGCTTGCAAAAGCTGTTCTGCAGCTAACGCCGGGACATACAACTGCACCGGAGCGCTTTTTATTTATTTTTTCATCTAGAGGTAGCCAGCGGTGTCTTCGGAGAATGATTTTTTGTATGTATAGCTGTCTCACGGTTTGTACGCGGCATTCAGTATAAAGTTTGGTGGTTGGATACAAGCGAGGCTTATAATTAATCACCTTCAAGACTGCTCTCTGCGATCTTTCCAACATAAGAAATAGTGTTTTATAGGTACCACCCCATATAGGTATACAGTAGGTTAGTACAGATTGACAGAGGGCAGTATATACCATGTAGATTGTAGATTTATCAGCAGTAGATCTGAGCTTCTTAAATATATACATAAGCCTTCTAATTCGGCTAGTGAGAGCAACTGAATCTATTCCAATAATTTTTACCCCATGTTACATTTTGTCCCAAAAATATTTAAAAAAGTTTCAAAGTTGGACACCGAGCGACACTAAGTAGATTATCCAATCTCCGCACCGAACGGTAAGTACTATCAATGAGCGCAAGACAGCGCGGCCCGAGCGTCCCTGGTGAACATGTTTTTGTACGGACAAACAGGTAACTTAACAAGCCTAAAACTTTGTGATTTTACATGATACAGTTTTGAAATTTTATATAAAAATACTAGACACGTGTTTCGGGTTTCGCTTAAACTTAAAATAATGTTGTATATTTAAGATGTCACCATCTCTACCTATATATTGAAGTTGTAATGTGAGTAGGTACTGAGTTTTGTTCAAAGTACTAGAATAGTTTCGGGATTGATATTTCACATTGAAAAGCTGTATAGTTCCTATGTTACAACGATGAAAACAATGAGGTGTTTCTTGTGGCACTACACTCAGTCCATATACATTCCAAATTTCTTAGAAACTTTGAATTAGAGCACTAATTTTTCTCAATACTTATCGCAGAACTAAATACTTAGGTACCTACCTAAGTACTGGACTCGGTAATAATGTATAATAACTTTGTCCGTCCTAGCAATCTGTTACAGTCTTCTTCTAGGAACTGGGTAACTCGTGTAGCCCAGACACGAGAAGCTACTTCAACAGGTACAAATTGGTTGCACTCACTCAAATCTTTTCAGTCAAGTTATTCAGGGAATATAATTTGTGTAGGTAAGTACGGTCACAGTCTGTGGGTAACCACTATTTATTTTTTAACCACCCAGTAGGCCAGTTTGCTCGCTACGTTAAATATAATATATATATATATATATGTTCGAAGTTCTTAGTTTTATCCGATAAAGTACGATTAAGCCCTGAGATTGTTACACAAGCTTGGTATTTTAATTAAAATGTTCTAGATTGAGATCATTTCAAAGTTCCTGAAAGCTTTGTCTTTGTTCTGTTTTAAACTATATAGACGATAATGCGAATTATAATTATTAGAATAAGTAATCATTACAGTCATGACTCGGGTTTGTTTATTCAAAGCTTTTCCATTATGTACAGAAAGCGTCACTATGTCCTAACCCCTCAAGTTTTAAAATGTTACACTGCTACAACATTGAATTCCTTACGAATAATCTAAAGAATACTTCAAAAAGAGTCCATTGTGTAGACTCGGATTCGAACCATCGCATTACCGAACGTCGTCATACTCATACCGACAGTTTGACGAACTAGCCAGCGAGCCCATATGAATTGCGATGAAATTGTTATCTACTATCGGCTGAGTCATTATATCTTTAGGTCCCTGTCTAATCGAAAGATGTTATAATTTGAGGGTATCCATTAATTTTACTTAATTACGTTGTCTTTATAAAATTAATCCATACCTTCAAGTAAGAACTTTGTATACGTTCACTTAAAATGGCGAAGAGTGAACGACTACTATTTATCAATTATTTTTTTAAATGATTTCTGATTTTATGAGAACTAAAATAATTGTTCTGTTTGTTGTAAAATAAGATCATAGTTTTGTTAAATAATAGCAATAATAAATATTATTAAATGATTAATAAAGTATTTTATTTTTCTTGATTTTTTAATTCTTTATAAATAATTACTACTTAAAACAAAACAGAAAAATATATCAAAATAATATAATGAACAAAAAGCAAATTTCGTGCCTATATAGGATTTGAACTTCCAATCTTATGCACGGTAAGCGGTCTTGAAACCTCCAGTCTATTTAGACGATGAATAAGTTGTCGTAAATGTTAACCCTATTATTGTTGCTTGTCGTCGCAAAAGTATTGTTTTATTGAAAAAAACAATAATAAAAACAGAATAAAAAAAAAAACTTACTTAAACTTATTTATTCACTAAAACAATACATTATTTAAAATAAAATGTTTTTGCAAAATACAAAAACCAACTTGGGCCTATCACGGATTTGAACGCACATGTCTTTTGGTGGGGTAACTACTTAATGGAGCTGTGTGTACATATTGAATTCATATTGTTTCTCTGTTTGCATGATTATATTATATTTAGACCCAAATTAATAACAACCTCTGACGTCAAAGTATTAATGATCAAAGAGTTCGAGCACTTCGTAGGTTTTAGTTGCCGTCGACACACAAAAATATGAAATTACGCAATTTAATATAGATAATATTGTGAAATAATAAGTTAAATAATATGTACATATTAATTAAATAGATAAAACAAAAATACTAACAACAATGAAAACAATTGTTTTTGAACTTCTCTTACGCAGATGAGATTGAAATTGAAAAAAAAAATTAAGTCTATTTGAGGCTGACTGTACTTCTGGTGTGCCAGTAATTCAGTAATAAAACCCCAAATAAAACCACGAATGGAGGGACGGAAACTGAACAATAAAAGGCTGATAAAATTGACGTCAGACGTCGGCTTTCTCAGAAAAGGATCAACATTCAATTACTAGAAAATTTACCACGTTTGAACCTAGATAAAATAAAAATACAAAAATGTTTATTTCTTTACCATAGCTGTTTACATTTTGTTGATGAATGGCCTCGTTTTAAGCAGATAATGCCTGTGTTAGAAGACGCCGCTATTTCTTAGGTAGGCTAAAGGATTAAAAAAACTTCTAATGACATTTTACAAAAGATATTTTATAGTATGTGTGTTCGCATATGAAGTAGGAGGGGTGTGGGGGTGTAAGTGTGAGAGAGGTGTGATGTGATGTGATGTGAGTGATGTGGTGTGTTTGTTTACCGTATTATACAGTTGAGCAGATCGATGTTCATATTGTATGGCTGCGAAATTCATTTTAGTCGGTGGTATTTGTACAATCAAGTCTTTTCGCCTTTCCGACATTATTTTTAAATCATATGAAAGAGCTTTATGTTTTTTTAGGACAGTTGATATGATATACAATTTCCTAACTGAAAGTAGACAGTGAATTTCATAGAGGTTTTCAGTAGAATATCTCATCTTTTTAAAATACGTTGTTTTTATTAAGGATCGCTGTCCCCGTTTTAGATTGATAAACTTTGTTTTTGCCGCACCTCCCTTTATAGGTATGCAGTAAACTGTAAACTATGACACATTGCGCAAGTGATATATAGATTTCATTTAGGAGATTTCTAGGAGTTCCGGGGTTTGCTTTTGTATTTTTTAGAAGTATATGTCTTAGAGATTTGAAAATCCAACCCAGTGTCCTAACTCTCGCAGTAACGTGTTCAAGATGGGAATACCAGGATAATCTGGTTCCAATTAGTGCGTGACTGAGCTGACGAGAAACATGTCAGTAGTTACGCGCAAACGCAAAGCAAAAGTTTATTGAGGGCTGATTTTACCAAAGTCAGATATATTTTATTCGTGGAATAAAATTCACGTCTGACAGTTCTAGTGTGGAAAAAAATACTAAAGTTCAAAATGTATTTTAAGGATAAGACTTATTCGAGGTATACAAGTTTGGTAGAATGGGCCCTTTACTCGTAGAATATTGATGAATTATGAATCCCTTGTCTTTTTGCCCAAACCTGCACCTAAATATTAAGATAGTATAGAAGCGGATGCGAACGAGCCTTAAAAAAAAAAGGAGTTACAAAGCTATATGATATGCAAAAAATACGAACTATAAGCATCAACATCATGGAAAAAAGTAAACTCATCATTTCCTATGGGCCAAAGTAGCCTGAAAATAAAGGTTTTATTTATTATTATTGTACTCACCTCATTTTTGTTACCCGTGGAAACGTAGTAGATTGTTCAATAATCCTTCTACACCTTATAATAATTTTTACTTTTTGTTTTACTTTTTATTATTAATCTTATGTTTAATAAGTATTTTGCCACAATTTTTAAATTCTAGTCTTTAGATTTATTAATAAAATATACAGTAATATGCAACTCAATTACTTTCATGTCAAAGCTAGTGCACAATATCATTTCGAACAATTTCCAGCTATACTATATATCAGTAAATTTCAAAAACCGGCCAAGTGCGTGTCGGGCCACGCACAATGTAGGGTTCCGTAGTAGCCTGTTATCAAAATATAGTACGAGTAACAAACTATTTACATTGCTGATTAATTAAATGTTAAAAAGTGTGCATAATGTATGTAAATTGTAGGTATAAATGATAAATGATAAATGATTTTTATTTCTGTAAGTAGGTTTGTACAAACACTTTTACACGTCAATCATATTTTTTTTTAAACTAGATGAGGTCGGCGTTTCCTAACTGACTATTCTGAGAAGAAAGGCCGAAACAAACTCAGAAGTCACAGTCTCTTTTAAAGTCCAGACAAAATCTTGGTCAGATCGTGTGAAGACCATGTAGATTGGTGTCTGAAATGGTCTTTTGAGGAAAGAACCACACAGATTGAGCGGACCTGTCCAATCAGTGCACGCATTTGTCAAAAATCGTGCAGCTCAACTCAGAACTTGAGGAGCTCAACGATTCGACGAACAATACCAAAGACAGGACATTTGGGTAGGCCGCATAACTACTCAAACTGCCAGATCATGATTAAAACTAAGAAGGAAAAAAGAAATGACCCACATAGTCCTCACATTCACAATAATTAAATAAGAAATAATAATAAAAATTACTTACAAAGTAAATATTCATGTCATTGTCTAAATAAAATTCATCAATGTCAATGTGTATATAAAAAATCCGGACATAATCTTTGAGGACCATGTAGATTAGTGTCTGAAATGGTCTTTTGAGGAAAGAACCACACAGATTGAGCGGACCTGTCCAGTCAGTGCACGCATTTGTCAGTAACCGTGCAGCTCAACTCAGAACTTAAGGAGCTCAACGATTCGACGAACAATACCAAAGACAGGACATTTGGGTAGGCCGCATAAACTACTCAAACTGCCAGATCATGATTAAAACGAAGAGAGAAAAAACAAAAAATTACCCACATAGTATACGTCCAATCCTCCTCAATCTTAAAATTAGCTTATTGCCTGCGCTATTGTCTAACCAATTGCTAATTTTAAGATTAGCAATTGGTCAGACAATGGAATGTAACTGCACTGCGTGAAGTTGGCAGATGCAGCACTGCAAATACCAATCCGTTTGCCAAGCGTCCGGATTTTTGCAACGTTTACTCTCGTAACCATCCGGAATATTGAAGTACATATTTACTAGTTGACAGCAACTAATTCCTGCACCCATTACCTCCTCCCAGACTGGGACTGGGACTCCTCCCCAGTACTGAGAAAGTTATACAGGCTTATTAATGCAGGTTAAAATAGATACCTAATACTTAGAATCTGTACTTTGTGTGTTGTTTAGAGGATTTCTTGGAATTCTATTTTCGACATTAAGTGCTGGGTTTTCGGAGTTTCAACTTTATTCAATGATTTTTTTAATGTTTTACGTGCAGATTGTAGAATTGCCCAGTGATCTACCTCCAAGGTAGCGCTATAGCTCGAAAACTATTATGAGCCAATTTATTATAAGTATTTCTCACGAGAGTTACCTACATTTCGGCTGTGCAACTTAAAAACCTAGCAACTGACATTAAAAAATAAAATCGGTGTTTATGCATAATTATTTGACTTACTAGATAATATGATAATCATCATCATCATATCAGCCGAAAGACATCCACTGCTGGACATAGGCCTCCCCCAAGCACCTCCACTTCGACCGGTTCTGCGTTTCTCGCATCCATCGGGTTCCTGCGGCCTTCACTAGGTCGTCTGACCACCTTGTGGGAGGCCTTCCAACGCTACGTCTTCCGGTACGCGGTCGCCACTCCAGAACCTTTCGGCCCCATCGGCCATCTGTTCTGCGAGCAATGTGCCCTGCCAACTGCCACTTAAGTTTGGCAATTCTTCGGTTTTGGCAATATGATAATAATATAATAATAATAATAATATATGCATAAACACCGATTTTTTGAGAAATGTCAGTTACTAGGTTTTGAAATTGCACAGCCGATTTAGTGTAAAATATCCTTTAGATCTAGTATCATGGCATGTTTTTAACAATATAATATTAACACAATGCAAACGCTTCTAACAAATTGCCATTCTTACATCATCTTGCGAATTGTTCTACAGCAACCCAATTACGTTCTCATGAATAAATAAAAGGTTATGTACATAATAAGGATGTGGTTTGAACAGCAGTACACAGTAAAAGTGCAAATGTTAAGCAGTAATCTTGATCACGTATTTAGATATTTTTATTACGAGTATTTGTATTATACTACTTTTATAAATATTTTAGTTGTTAGACAAAGTCGATATCTGCAAGCTTCAACGTTTTCGTGGCTAAAATATATAATATTTCAGTTGATGGTGCATGAATCATCAATAAAACATAATAGTTTCGACTTTACTTTTGTGTTTTCTTTATTTATGTTTCTGTTTCGACAACATAAATAATAACTACTAGGTACTACTTTCAGCTGAATAAGGCTAACTATATTTTAAATGTTAAATAGAATGCCAAATAATGTTTTGTTTCACACATTTTAAATAACACTTAAGTAGGTACTTATGATATGCATTTATGAATAAATCCTCTTTTACTTTTAATAAACGGCCAGGCATTCGGCTGGACATCTGCCGCATGTTAGACGATCAATGGGCCAAACTTACGATCCAGTGTGTCCCGCTTAATGGCAAACGACGTCACGGCAGGGGTTAGCCCAGCAGTGGGACAGCAATGGTTAGTGAAAAAACCTTTAATATTTACCTACAGCTCGATTAATTGAAAAACTGTATATTAATTGAAAATATAAAACCTCGTGCATTGCTCTTTTCCTTCGGTTCAGATTTAATTTTTAGTTTTTCTATTGATTTCTATGGAGTTTCCTGCACACATAAACTATACAACATTGGTTTAGGTAGTTAACTAAAGGTAAACCAAAAAAAACACGCGATTCATGGGTGCTAAACCTTTTTTTACAAAATTTAAAATCATTTTATTTGTTGAACAGGGCTACATACCGAAATTTTATCGAAATTCTTACACACATCAAAAGTGTTTAGGGATCAAGCACGTTTTTGCTAGTTACTATGTCTATGGAGTTTCCTGTCTGCCATTGCACACAGAAACTCTATCCAGCTTTAGTTGTAATCTATGAAAAAGTTAGTTGGTATAAAGCCGATGACAAACTGTGGCTGGTACCATTCTAAAGCTTAGTTTCGGTCAAAGTTCAAAAGTGGTTATGAGTTTTGACTGATTCATAGCTGCATAGCTGTTCCATTCGAAATATCGTTTTCCTAACTACCTGCTATTAAACATTGTGGTCGTTTTACTGCGACGTGACACGATATGAATTTCAAGTTGTGTTTGAATCGGGAAATTCGGTCCAGATTTTGGCCATTTTCAGTATGGGAAGAACAGGCGTGGAGATTCCATACTTGAATGAGTTTCTGCAGTCGGGACAGGATACAGGTGTATATTTTACTATAAAACGTTTGCCTGGTTGGTTTCTTTGTTTTTTTTTTGTATATTTTTGTATAGTTATTAATAATAAATGTAATGATATTGTGCATATCATTATATGCCGATAGTCGTGACAGCCAATGGGTTATTAGCCTCGACCAACACCTGAGGAGGCTCTCGTTGGGCAGCTGGATAAAGGGCTTGATTCAGAAAACGGTACTTCTGGACACAGCCCGCATTGTCAGGAGTTTCCTCTCTCTGGAGCCCTGACCCGGGTAGCTTGGACCCTGTTCCCGATACCGGTGGGCTACTATTTTTTATATTTTTAAGTGTTTTTATATTCTGATATATTAAAATATATTTTTTATGTATTTAATTAAATTAAGGAGTTAATAATGTAATAATAAAGAATATGTGATTTCCTTGATCACGTCTAATTGTAATAAAAAAAAACAGAAGTATGTAAACAGTTACATACACATAGAATAAAGGTCATTCCTTCGTCTGCATCAATTATTTGTATTGCAGCCGCAAATAAATAAGTTCCACAATAGTTCAACAATAGGAAAGCAATACTTTCAAAATAAATCTTACCTTTAGTTCATAAAGTTGGAAAGCTATTACAAACAGTACTTAGAATACCTCAGATACGAGAATAATATTGTGAAGAAAACTAATAAAGTCACTTAGTTGTAAGTGTGCGCCAAGTGCACCTGGTTCAAAGTTATTATTTTCAAATAAGAGGTGCTAATAATGTTTAAACAAAAATCTACTTTAGTTTTTATCGTGAGTTAAGCAATGAATGTTAAATAAGAATGGTGAATTTAGTAATAAGCAATTATGCATGCTTGCAGTTTCCCCTAATAAGTAAAATGAGACCTGAGTGTACGGGAAATCTTTCCCTTTTTTCCGATAGCGGGCACCTCGAGCACACGTCTCACACAAAACCTAGAAAGGAAAAATGGTTTCAAACACAATTTTTCACGTTTATCAGGCCAACAGCTAACTGATGGGAAGCGGTTACCGCGACCTGCACATACACACCTGCAACACGAAGGATCTGGGAAACTTTAAGCCTTTTACCTCTCAAATCACATTTCACACATATAACAACAAAATGTATGGTGGTGGCGGTGGCGGTGGTGGTGGTGGTATGGTGGTGGTATGGTGGGTGGTGGTGGGATGTATGGTGGTGGTGGTATGGTGGTAGGTATGGCGGTGGTCTTAGTATAATTAACCATTTCAATTATTCTATTAAAACGCCGAACAAAGCTTAATATAGCTCATTAATTTCATCGCGTTCTAATTACGCTAATCCCGTCATTAAATCGATCCACAGCGCAATTTCCATAAGATATACCAATTCAACCTATTTCTTTGTAATATGGGCGAGAAATTACTGTAACATTTAATGACCTCCATCGGTTAACGATGTGCCCTTAATTAGTTCAACCAAATTACCGTAGTACCTCGGTATCCTGGTACCTACCGTAAAGCGAGAGTTCCAGTCTATCAGGTTGCCAACATTTTAGATGCGGTGCGTAAACTCATTATTGTCACGTGTGCTGTATGTTCGAGATTCCAACAGTTACAATTATTATAGTAGTAACATAACATTTTACGAGAAGTTTAGAGTGAAATTCGGGGATTAATTTATGCTCCAAACAGTAAGTTCAATAAGTTACGTGAGTAACGGTGAGTACAGGATAGATATTGACTAGCCATAGCCCTTCTTAGCGTGTCGATGACGATTTAAATAGAGTTGACACGTAATTGCTACGAATTTGGCACCTGCAGTGGAGTCCATCATGATCAGTTCCTTTTTTCGTTCTTCCAACAATAGGACTCGCTGGCCACAATATTAAGTGTCCCATTTTTTTTGGGACAGCACCAGATTTGCACTCCGGGGTGGCGCCATCTGTGAATCTCCACCTGAGCACGTTTTCCTTGCTTCGGCTAAAACGTGTTCGGAGTCTGTTTAGAGGCAACTTCCAGGTAAGCCAACGCAACTAATGTCCAGGTGGGAGATTTTCGGCGGAAGGAACGAATGGGTTGAGTATAGGGAAGCTCTATCTCGCTACAACCTGTTCCGTTAGACCTTTCGCCATTGAATATGGGACAGTTAAAAAATCTGATGCGGCTTTCAGTCTTTGTGACACGTGGAAAGCTAAAATCATCGCTTATTTGAAAGAAAAAATTTGCAAAAGGACTCCGGCCATGTCGTAAACAGTACCTAATACTTAGTTCTCAAAATCACAGTTACGTGCTAAGCACGCTATTCAGATTGCGAGCTCCTATAAAAATGCTTTGCCCACAAACATAGCTCAGACATTGTTATACAGTGTGAGTCTTCATAATGTGCACATATCGAAATGAGGGAAACTAAGCATAATTATATCGACGGATTTTTTTTTTTAAATCTAAAAAAAAAAATTGTAGCATTTTAAAAATTATTTTTTGCTGCTGTGACCCCTGTGTAAACAATCGCCCCTCAATTGAGAATTATGGGTATTTTTCAACAAAAATCTGATATTTTTTCATAAACTTTTACAATAATTGTAAAATTACTCGATAAAAGCCCCGATTACCTACCCTTTTTGATTACTTTAAATTATTCTCCATCGTATCAGATTTCTAAACGTAAAAATACCATGTTTATAACTCAATCACAACATTTCCTATCAACTGTTAAAGAAAGGCCTTGCAATCACCATACTTTTAGCAGGTAAAGATCCTTTTATATATATTTTTATTTTTTCAAATATTTTTTCCGTCGATAAAATTAAGCTATGTTTCCCTCATTTCGTTATGTGCACATTATGAAGGCTCACACTGTAGATTTAATTTTGATTTTTCAACAGTCGTGTGGGTCAAGTTTACAAAGTGTCAAGCTGAAGTTTTGCGAAACTGGTTTCGTAATGTAAACTTCACATGAAATTGCATTGTATTGCTACGTAGTAACCAAAGCAAGAATAATCACATAGCTACGACGTGACGGCTACGAGCTACGGCGTAGCACATAAAGCGTTTACTGTCTTTGTTCATGTGTATTACATAAAACAAAATTTAGGTTAGCAACAAAACTTGCAGAAATTTATTTTCGCAAGAAATTCTAACTTAGAAAACTTGCAGAAGTGATGATTGTTTTCTCGGCAAGAACTGCTTGCGTAAGTCAACTTCTGTAGGTTTTTGATGCGAATTCACAGAAGCACTATTTCAACGAGTGTTGAAAAACTGAATCCCATTGATTATCGTTTGCCGTAATGCATCCTTATGATACCGATAAACGAGGTGAATAGGGATGCAGGGGAGAATCGGGACGAAACTTTAGCTGGGATTTTAACATTGAAATAATATAGTTTTTTGCCAAAAAGGAGTATAACGTGTTTATTGTGTTTAGCCCTTTTGTTTTGTATTCGGAGGATGTTGAAAAAGCGCTTTTGCAACGCCCGCCGGACAATATCGGACGCCTGGTTGGAGGATCCTTCCCTCTAGTTGGAACACTTTGTTTCTCCTCACGTTTTTATTGTTTTTGATAGATTAGGCAATTAGGTTTTCATTATTATGTAACCGGTTTATTTTCCTAATTTTGCCTACATTCGAAAATTAACTACTTAGTTTATTTACAGATTGGTATTTTAATCACACCGCATGCTTATAGGTTTCGTCGACTCCCAAACGAGCCTACGCAGCAATAGTAGCCGCTAATAAGCCTGCTGAGTCGCACAAATCGCAGGTAAAACTAGTGGAAAAACAAAAAGGGGGCAAACGGAGCCAGTCGAAAACCAAAAAAGTTTTGAAAAGGCAGGGGGTCTACTCCGAAGTGGTTGATTGTCGTGTCGGCCGAATGTTCGGTCATTTTCTGATTCGAATATTGTTGTCCTACTACGAATTAAAAAAAAAGAGGTAAAAAAAGGGTAAGGGTTCTAAAAAGGTTCGGATTGGCACAGTTTAGTCGGGACCTATAGTCAATATAGGAAATGAAAGGTAGTAGAAAATGACCGAACATTCGGCCGATACGGTGGTTAACCGCTTCGGAGTAGACCCCCTGGATCCAGAGAAGGACACGTGCGACAAGGATGGTTTCATCATGGTGGAGAAGAAGAAGAAGCCTCCTTGTCGGAACCAATGCGGCACCGCGCTGGCGGGACCCAACATGCTGCTGCGTCCAGCAATCCCGACGACGCAGCTGTACGTGTCTAGACTGCACCACTCTACGAAGGTTGAGGAGATCGTGGAGTACATGCGTGTGAAGACCAACTAGACTTTGAGGGTCGAGAAGTTGGAGTCGCGTCACAACACGAACTTCCAGTCGTTCGTGGTACGTGTTCCGACACATCATCTCGAGAAGGAGTCGGTTTCGTGGCCGGCTACATGACACCAGAGGGTCTACTCCGAAGCGGTTCACCACTGTATCGGCCAAATGTTCGGTCATTTTCTGATTCGAATATTGTTGTCCTACTACGAATTTAAAAAAAAAAAGGTAAAAAAAGGGTTAAGGGTTCTAAAAAGGTTCGGATTGGCACAGTTTGGTCGGGACCAATAGTCAATAATAGGAAATTAATGGTAGTAGAAAATGACCGAACATTCGGCCGAAACAGTGGTTAACCGCTTCGGAGTAGAACCCCTGTCAGCGAAACACGACGCAGACACTTCGTGTGCTTTAGTTTGTTAGTTTTTTTGTGTAATTATAATGTTGTATGTATTTATAGTATTTTTAAGTTATATTCATATTGTATAGTATGTGTTTTATATGCCTGATATAAATGGATAATAATAAATAATAATAATATAACCTGCTTAAGGAAATCTAACATAATCAATAAATCAACTCAGCCTATAAAGAATAAAAAACTGCTATCCACTGAATATTAGTCTTGACCTCCTTAAATAAAAATAACATTGCTATAGGTAGCTACCTACTAAATCCCCTATTTAAACAAAAGTCCCTAAGTTTGGAAAAAAATAAATTTACCTTTTAACATCGTGAAGCGATTATTACTCTACGCGCCAAGAAAGCCGTATTAAAATAGAAAGAAAACAATAGTCTAAAATTAGCTTCATGCCATTAGCTGTTTAACGTTTGAAAAGGGCAGCTTTAAGTGGTCCATATCCATTAACATGCAACGACAATTTCCTTACCGTTCCGGCCCATGCACTTACTTGGTACGGTGACCGGTGCCGCAGAGAGGCCGAAACAAAAACTTCGAACAAAAACGAAAAAACATGAAACTTCGGGTAGCGAAACATTCATTAGTACTTAAATGAGTTACTATAATGTCGATATATAATGTTATTTACTAGGTCTTGGTCTAACTTTTGTTTATGTCAATAAAAATGAAGCATTTGCGAAGGTTTTTTAAATAAAATTGAAATTGAATTTTAGTTCTCTAACTTTATTAATTATCTTCCCTGAGATAAGTTTTCAACTCAAACGTTAGGTACATTTTTATGAAACGTACCTAGACGTTCCATTCCGCTTTTCTACGTCATATTTCATTTTTTTTTATAATAATTTTAAATTAAATAACTGAAAGCGAGCAAAAAAAAGGGTTGTCAAACAAATCCAAAGAAATCCTTTTTATACCTAGTTTGATTTTTTTAATTCAGCCATATTTTATTAATGCTAATCCCTCACTGCTCACAATTGACGGGGACGGGTCGGTTATCCGTTCTAAATTGGAAAAATCTATTTCAACGCTCAATTCACGCGCGTTGAAATAATTAGCGATCGCAGTTTGTTTTATTTTTACTTTAAAAGGGAAACAAACAATTTCACAAAACCTATAACAGTAAGATATTAAAAGCTAAAGAAGTAGGTTACTGTAAAATTCACTACGTTTCCACAGATATCAGAAATGAGGTACCTACAGTAAAAATACATACAGACAACTAATTAATTGAGGGTTAGTATAAGTTACAAAGCTACAAAATATGTAAAAAAGTGGCCAAGAGCGAGTCGGACTCGCACAAAAAGGGTTCCACCGTATAATATTTAACACTTATTTTTTTTTTAATGCTTTAGTAAAAGAAACACCTTTATTTTAAGAGGGGACGGGGCCTGCGAGCTATTTGAAGAAACTATTGCGGTCGCCTTACTTCAAGTCTGCCCTCGTAAAAATTTTGACGAGATCGACGATTCGTATTCCCCTTTTTTCTTCTCGAAAACTGAGTCGATTCAATTATTTTTTACTTTGAAATTTTAAGAAAGACTGTTTAGGTTCCTAATTTTTTTCTAATTTGTCTGGTAGTCCTCTCTAATCAAGGCGCGGCGGTAAAAATAGGAAATTTTTTGTCATTTTTAGAGGGTTATATTTTCTTTACTAATTAGTTGCTGAAAAGAAGAAAATGACATACGTGTTTACAGCAGACCTTGATTTTATGCAATAAAAAAATTTGCACTAGAGGCATTATTCAGGAAGAAAAACTGGGAATTCATTTGTATGGAGAATCGCACGCCCTCTTCCCTCTTTATTATTTGTTGTTGTTGCGGCTATAGGTAATAGTACAGTCAACAGCAAAAGTAGATGATCAAAATCAGAAATTCAATACTAATTAACGGAGTTCGCGTCAGAACTGTATGGCAGAGCTGTTGCTGTTGTTGTTGTTGAGCTATGTGCAGAGACTGTGTGGCTGTGTGGCAGAGTTCTGACGCAAACTCCGTTCATTAGTAGGTATTGAATTTCTGATTTTGATCATCTACTTTTACTGTTGACTGTACATACCTACTCTGTGAAAATTTCAAGTGTCTACCTATTACGATTCAAAAGATACAACCCTGTGACAGATGGACGGACAGCGGAGGGTTACGTTGGCACCCTGTAACGGAACCCTACAAAGTGAAGAAATTAAATTACATGCTACATCTACAACGCTAAAATCACTATCAGCATCAGCATCTCTTAACTTAACACTCATACAAGCGAACTCAAGATGACACAGCGTCCCTTCGCAATCTTTTGGCGTGATATGCAACCACTATAACTCCTAAAACCTATAATTTACAGTAGCGTTTACTAGAAAAGCGCCTGGACAATGAAGCTGGACGAGTGCAGAGAAATGACCCGACTGTCTTGGAACCCGCTACGAAATAAAGCAGATGAGAACAGTGAAGGAGTAAGCAATCCTTTGTTCGCATTTTACAAAGTGCACTGCAATGTAGGGTAGGGTAAGACTATTCTTTAGCAAACCATTTTTATTTTTTAGTAAATTCAGTCAAATGCCCATGTAACACCCACTCTCATAAAGATCGGAGACACTACACTCGAAGTCGTGGACGACTATGTTTACCTAGGATAAACTGTCTACTTAGGTAGGTCTAACTTCGAGAAAGAGGTCAATCGTCGAATCCATAGATATCCGTAGTCGAATCCGACTCGGCTGGGCAGCGTTCGGGAAGCTACGCAATATCTTCTCGTCCTACATACCGCAGTGTCTCAAGACGAAAGTCTTTGAGCAGTGCGTGTTACCAGTGATGACTTATGGCATTGAAACGTGGTCGCTCACAAGGGGCCTTATAAGAAGGCAGAAAGTCACCCAAAGGGCAATGGAGAGGTCTATGCTTGGAGTTTCCCTGCGTGATCGAATCAAACTCAAGTGGCAGTGGGCAGGGCATATTACTCGCAAAACAGATGGCCGATTGGGCCGAAAGGTTCTGGAGTGGCGACCGCGTACCGGAAGACGTAGCGTTGGAAGACCTCCCTCAAGGTGGTCCGACGACCTTGTAAAGGCCGCAGGAACCCGTTGCATGCGAGAAGCACAGAACCGGTCGAAGTGGAGGTGCTTGGGGGAGGCCTATGTCCAGCAGTGGACATCTTTCGGCTAAAATGATGAGTAAATTCAGGCTGATTTACCTACGTCTAAAAAACATGACAAGTCGTTTCTCTAACTCGGAAGTCTACTTCATTAGTTTTTCGCAATCCTACGGGAATTCCTCGGAAAGAAATACTTTCTTCGTATTTTATTGTCGTAGTAGGGACGTAGGGTACTCTGGGTAGTCGAGCGAGAGACTGATATTGACCATAAAGTGATGAACGAAACGACTGGTTGCCTATTGTTATTTAATCTACTTCCGAACTCACATTTACCTTGTCGCATATTTTTGCCTTATTTATTTTTGGTGACTGTTACTAAAGAGTTTCATTTTGTTAGAAAATTTCCGTTTCAGTTTCCTGGTTCAGTCTTGGTGGTATTTGCTTTGTCAGTATTAAGGTGCAGGTTAGGGCACAAATAGGTACAAGGGATTAATAAATCATCAATATTCTAAATTAACTTTCACTCATTTGCGCGTAACTAATTAAAGTGTCTTGTCGGCTCAGTCACGTGCTAACAGTAATCAAATTCAGACGTGCTCAATTTTTTTGTCATTTAAATATTCATTTTGATCGTTTTCTGAGAAAACCACAAGTTCCGACGTCGATTTTGTTACAACCTTTTCTTTTTTAGTATCCCTATCTACATAGAATGTTAAATAAATGAGTTACTGTTCAGATACCAACTCCTCTCCTCGTTATGTGCAATCAGCACATGATGGCATTGACATTCATGAGGAATAAAATCTTATCGAAATAAAAAAAAAATACGAAATAAAATACGTCCCTTTTTAAGCCATTGCTAGAAGATTCACCTTGTATAAAATTACGTGCCGCTAATGCATTTTAGTCTCGTGCCGGTAACATACCCCGCACGAAGTAATTGAATTTAAAAATCCATAAGTTTACGTCCGCCACTATAATATTCAAGTTTCAGCTACAAAATAGCACCTTTTAGCAGACTTTCAGGGATTAATGATGCACTTATGGAGCTGCTTTTTCTGTAATAATAGTAGGTACAAGTTGAGAGCATATTGCAGGTATAACATCTGTCAGCTCATGCCCAGGCGGATTAAGCGCGTCGCTTTTATTATAAGCTTTTAATTGAAATCAACAGGGCATTTACTTAACTTGAACTCGCATCGCTGTAGTTTATCTGAATTAATTTCATTGTGATTTAAAGACATGTTCAAGTATACAGGGTGATTGGAAGATGGGTGCAAAGCTTTAAGGCGATGATAGTACAGGCAATTCAGAACCATTTAAGCCATGGTTGTCTTAGACGAAGTCTTACCACTTTTTTTTTACCAATTTCTTAAGATTTTTTTCGAAAATTCCCAAAGTTTTAACTAAACTACTTATTTATGGCCAAATTGAATGATAAACGAATTCATTTTTATTGTATTTAATTAAAGTAATGTGTAAGCAATCTAGCAAAACATGTTTTAGGCCTCTGTGTCGTTAGACATTTTTTTTACAGATATTTAAAGTTCATAACAAATTTTAAAATTTATAAATACTTTTTGTAAACCTTATTTTAAAAATCACGGAGCGTGCTTTTTTTGTTCAAACCTTTTTGAAAACATGCTTGATAATCGCTCTTTCTTTTGAGGTAACATTTACGCAGATATCTTACAAATTATTGAAATTAGGACCTAAAAACCAATTTAAGGGAGAAATTTTAAATTTTAGGCAGTCTAAATAAAACAACATTTGAATTAAATTTATTTACGTTTCATGGTCAAAATGTTGTCCGTGATTCCTAATACAAGCACGGCTCCGTCTTCTCACTTCTGTTGTTGTTATTTTCAACATCATCTCCAGCTTCATTGTTTCAAACTCTGAATTCATTCTCTCTATCAGTTCTTCTCTCGTGTTTATTTCAACATTCGTATACACTAGCTCCTTGGCCCGGCCCCACACGAAAAAGTCCAGCAGGGCCAGATCTGGTGAGCGAGCGGGCCAAGGGATGGGTCCATCTCTGCCAATCCAGCTGTCAGGAAAACAATTATTTAAGTGTTCCCTTACATTTAACATCCAATGCGTTGGACAGCCGTCTTGCTGAAAGATGACTGTACTGTCTCTTGCGAATATCGGGACACCGGTTTCCTCTATCAGCTCTGGTAAATCCACTTGTAGAAAGTGCAAATCATTTTCACCATTGAAAGTCTCCGGTAAGAAGTGGGGCCCAATCAACGTCCTGCAAATTACTCCAGCCTCCAGAATTTCCTCTGAAACGACACCTGCTTCTTAAAATGTGGATTGTTGTCTTTGGCGGCCCATTCATGAAGGTTATGAAAGTTTTTAATGCCCTCCCTAGAAAACTTTAATTTGAAATCAATCTTGTGGACGGATGAAAGCAAATTTTCTAGGGCATTACAAACTTTCATAACCCACACAACACATGGGGAACATTTAAATAATTGCTTTCCTGACAGCTGGATATGGATGAGATGGATCCATCCCTTGGCCCGCTCGCTCACCAGATCTGACCCTGCTGGACTTTTTCGTGTGGGGCCGGGCCAAGGAGCTGGTGTATACGAATGTTGAAATAAACACGAGAGAAGAACTGACAGAGAGAATGAATTCAGAGTTTGAAACAATGAAGCTGGAGATATGATGTTGAAAATAACAACAATAGAAGTGAGAAGACGGAGCCGTGCTTGTATTAGGAATCACGGACAACATTTTGACCATGAAACATAAATAAATTTAATTCAAATGTTGTTTAATTAGACTGCCTAAAATTTAAAATTTCTCCCTTAAATTGGGTTTTAGGTCCTAATTTCAATAATTTGTAAGATATCTGCGTAAATGTTACCTCAAAAGAAAGAGCGATTATCAAGCATGTTTTCAAAAAGGTTTGAACAAAAAAAGCACGCTCCGTGATTTTTAAAATAAGGTTTACAAAAAGTATTTATAAATTTTAAAATTTGTTATGAACTTTAAATATCTGTAAAAAAAATGTCTAACGACACAGAGGCCTAAAACATGTTTTGCTAGATTGCTTACACATTACTTTAATTAAATACAATAAAAATGAATTCGTTTATCATTCAATTTGGCCATAAATAAATAGTTTAGTTAAAACTTTAGGAATTTTTGAAAAAAATCTTAAGAAATTGGTAAAAAAAAAGTAGTAAGACTTCGTCTAAGACAACCATGGCTTAAATAGTTCTAAATTGTCTGTACTATCTTCGCCTTAAAGCTTTGCACCCATCTTCCAATCACCCTGTATAATTGTATTCACCTGGCTCTAGCCGTCAGCAGAAAATACGGTGACAAGTAAAGTATGTACTAGTAAAATTGTTTTTGTTTTAGGTACTTCATTTCGAAACTTGGATTTTTGACGTAAAACGTCTGTAAAATCACACCGACATTATACCACCACACCAGGGAAACGTGCGTAGGTACCATAACTCACAATAAAATGGACCTAATTAACAGACTGTTCAGTATCGTGAGTGCAAACACTCAAGACTCGGTGCGAATATTCTGTATGCCATGTGTATGCCATGCAAATATTTGTTTCTTGTTATAATTAAGCCTGTGTATCGTAGCGCAAAATTTAATCGAGCCGTCGCGCGTCGTCGCGTCATACATAAAATTAGATTAATGTTTATCAAAATTAAGACGAAACAGAAACAACAGACTTAACTTATCCATCAAAGTGTTTTCACCTCGTTGTACTCTGTGGTATTGATTCGTCTAAACCATAAACCAGAGGGCAAATCCTCGTAATTTTAAGAACGTTCACAGGCTGATTTCAGTCTCTATCTGTCAAAAATACCTCCAACTTCTCTAAATTTTTGACAAGTTCTTGACATGATTGTTGCCGAGATGAGATTGCGACTAGATTTTGAACCTTTTTAGTTCCGGGAATTAGCCTCCTGGTGTATTAAGAGCCCATTCAACATAATCTGGAATTCAATAAACTGATTCATTGGCCTTTGTTAATTCAGACAACCAATCACAACGGCTTATGTGAGATTTAACAGATTTAATGATGGGATCTGGCTGTTAAAAACTGGGGATTAAATGACCACCTACCCTATGTAGGTACCAATAAAAAAACCTGGCAAGAGCGAGTCGGACTCGCGCACCGAGGGTTCCGTACCATTATATGTTTTTAAATTTTCATCGGCGAGGCCTATATTCATCAGAGAATTTTAACACTGTACTGCGGTGTAGAATGTTGAAGTTGTATGTCAGCGCCATCTCTTGACCGATAATAGAACTAATGTAACTTTTGTTGATGATTTCTGAAAAGGGGTGCTATTTAGAGACTTCGTTTTATTTTTCCTGTAATTTTTACATAAATTTCTATCACATAGAATATTTTCAGATTTTTCTCTTTGCAAACTTCGGAGATAAGGGGAGGTGGAACGGTATTTTTTTTTTACATTTTTCTTCAAAAGTCGAAAACTGTGCGGCCTAAAAAACAAAAATATTTAAGAATGTGCAAACTGCCCTCTTTCATATGATACCCCACCATGCCCTAGTAACCCCACTTCGAATTTTTCAGACTCCCTTTCAGTCCCTGTTTCAAAAAGTATACATATATATTTCTTTCTTTCTTAGTTAATAATAACAATAATAATAATAATATCTTTATTTCCCAAGAATACAGATGGAGAACATTTACATAATACATTTGGATGATGCAGAAATCTGTACACAAATAGATTAATCTCTGTCTCTTAAACTAGGGTATCCTGTATCTTAAGAGACAGTGATTCGCAATGAGGTTCCAATTGATTTTATGTATGAGTGGACTGTGTCAAATTACCTTCAGAAGGGAAAAAAAGGAAAAAATAAAATAAAAAGAAAAATTATAGTTTACGTTACAGGTTTTAACTTGTTGTGAGAGTATGTGAGAGTGTGATGATGTGGGTAAAATAAATTAAATGAATGTGATTATTGGTGTGCAGGTGTGTGTGTGTGGGGAATAAGTAGGTAATGTGGTGTGGTGTGTAAGCGAGTGGGGGAGATTGTATATGCGAGTGTGTATGACGTATACGTGCAAGCATGAAGATGAGTGTGTTCATAATATTATTAGTATTTAGGCGATGTAGGTCAGTAAAGTCTCCGTTGCGGCATAGTCCTGTTTAAGTAGCCATTCTGTCACTTTTAGTTTTAGGTTGTGTTTGTTGAGGTCTAAGATATTCAGTTTTATATGAATATTTTTGTAAATTTTTGTAATATTAGTTGCAAAATAGTTGGGCAAACGTCATCTAAAACTATTCCAAATTTCAAGTTGATAGCATTAGTAGTTCTTGAGATATCCAGCTGTGCCAGACAGACAGACAGACTAAGTCTCACCATAAGGGTTCCGTTTTACCATTATGGTACGGAACCCTAAAAAGGTCAAAAATAAACGTTATATAAATACTCCCAGTCCCAGTCATAAACTGTTTAATATTGTGAACGGGAAAAGCTCTATAACTTCATTTTAGTTACAATGACTTACGAAAAAGCAGGTTACTCAAACCTACATACAGATTTGTTCGTAACGGGTTTCTTTTGAGATACGTAAATAAGAACTAACTCTCGAACAAGAATGTTTCTATTGTAGATTATGTACTTTACAAACGCTGTTCTGTAAGTAGGTGTGTAATATTTTTAGAGACTAAAAATCAACACAGTTCAGCACTGAAAAAGCTTAGAATAAAATATTATTAACTTTTCATCACATCGTATTGAAAGAGATAATATATGTTTAGTATACTTATAAGCACCCCCACCTGATCCCACGTAACGTGCTTGACATCACATAACGAAATATGCTCCAATAAATACATACTATGTAGGTATTAATAATTCTTTAGCACAACAGTCCCTGACTGTGTTTACTCTTAATTTCAATAGTCGTCCATTGTATAACGCCTTCAAACAACTGAAACGTACGCTGTGTTTTAAGTTAAAATTATACAGTAGGATAAATTGTTTTGCATTAGAATAAGATTTAATTTAAATGATTGAAATATTCTGAAGGCGGCCAGATTATAAATCAGAATTGTGGCTTTAAAAATACATGATGTAGGTATTTCGTTTGGAGCCCCTGGAGTGCGAAAAGGTCGTCCCAAAAACAAGAACAAGTAGATTCGTACAGACGCCAGCACATCAAGTTACTACAATCTGTCAAATTTCTTTAATAGATTTTCAACTTTATCGCTAAAGCATAAGGTTCAAAGTTGATTGGCAAAGTTTGACAGTTTCGGGTAGCTTGATGTACCTACGCGGCCGTTTGGCACTTCGAGTTTTCGATAAAAGCGTCGTTTCTGTCACTCATACATTATATGACAGTCTCTTTCTAAAACTAGATATAGGTACAGCTAACAGCACATCAGTGGTAAAAATTTGGGAATGACAGCACCTTTATATCGTAGCAGTAAGGGCGTTTTTGTGTCGCAAGGGTAACCACTGATTTGCGATTGTCTGTGCCATATTAACAACCAAATAGATACAGCGGTGCTATTCTGTAAAAATCTCACCGTGAAAACTTAGGTGAAGTGTTTGCAATAATATTAGGTATTTTATAATGTCGTAGGTACAAATGAAGACGCACTAATTGATCAAACTATGTATTAGAAGTGATGCTTCAATTTAATTACCTATGTGTTTCATCAACCAATTAATAATATAATTTTGTCAAGCGATCTATCCAATTTGTATTTATAAATATCGCAGATAAACGTCAGACGACGCCGGTTTCGAGTGATTAATTTCAGCGATGGGATCAATGATGGTATCAGAATCGAGTGTAAATAAATCGATATGGACATTATTGGATCGGAAAATGGCAGAGTAAGTGATCCGAAAAATATCATACTTCCTGTCCCGGCTGCCACTGTCGGGTCATATCACGTGGCGGTGATCAACGGAACGTGTGCAATGTTTCCAAAGCAGATAGGTACTTTATTTTGCGATCAGACTTTTTCTGAACGCAAATAAACTTACTTGCTGACCCGGCGAACTTCGTACCGCCCCGCCAGCCGCTCTGCCCCCGCTTTTTAAATCTCTAATATTCATTTTAATTATATGCTGTAAATGGCAGTTTTGGTCCCCATAAAATGCACAACGTATCCAATGTATTCAATTGGATAAGGAATAATGCTGTATTGTTTAAAATAGCTTGGTAAATAACCCATCATTTTTTTGTAATATGTAAAAGATAAAAATGGTTGTGGGTTATCCTTAGAACATAAACATATACCATTGCGGACTTTATGTCGATTTTTTTAAGATATACAATTCCGTAGTACATTAATTTGATCTATCTCGTAAAATTTAGCCAGCGTTTGCAATGTAAGGGCACAAAAATATGTTTGTTACGACATCACATTACAAATCTTTGAATGTTTTCTCTACTATAATATTCATGTTTTATACATCTAAACCTTCCTCTTGAATTACTCTATCTATTGCTGAAAACTGCATTAAAATCCATTGCGTAGTTTAAAAGATCTAAGCTTACAGACAGCGGGAGCGACTTTGTTTTTATACTATGCAAAGATTTGAGAATGAACTGTAATGGAAAATGTATAAGTAGATACTTTTCTTTTTTTGTAATTTTGTTTTTCCGTTCTGGAGAATTCACTTCCTTGCTTTACGAATTTATTTATGAAAATAAAGTACTGTTCTCGTGTATTTGTTACATGTTGTTTGGTACACCGAGACGTAACAAACTTGGACAAAGGAAATTAAGACTTGGAAACGGTAATCGCAGTGTGATTATTATGAACCTGAATAAGCGGACTGAATGTGAAAGGTAATCGCGAAAAAAAATCAGCTGATCCCTACATTTTGGCGAGTTATACGAACATAAATGTAGGGAACAGCTGATTTTTTTTTCGCGATTTCAGGTTTGGTCCCATAGTAAAAGTGGTTTATAATGATGAGTACAATAACCTCTTAAGAGGTTGTTAATGTTTTACCAATAACCCTGTATATTACCTACTTAGGTATAGCTAAATAAATTTTTGATGTAAAAATAGTAGGCAACTGTTCCGTTATTCGGTGTGGTG
Organism: Oligia fasciuncula; assembly: GCA_963082905.1. Lineage (NCBI taxonomy): Eukaryota > Metazoa > Arthropoda > Insecta > Lepidoptera > Noctuidae > Oligia > Oligia fasciuncula. The sequence continues at coordinate 9,837,026 of OY720393.1, read as the reverse complement.
TGGTGGAATGGAACATCGCCATTACTCGGCGTGGTCATGCATGAAATCCAACCTGACAGCTCAGTAATGAAAACTGGAGTGTCGAACTCGACGAAATGCTAATTGGTACATTTTTATTCTTATTTTTACGTACTAACGTACCACGTGTGAGATTTTACTCCCTGTTTCTGATATCGTGTAAAATAATTTCTTGCTGTAGGCTATATGCTTTATATGACATAGGTAAACCTTAATATAGGTTTAGGAGGTTATAGGTTTAGTTATGTAACAAAAACACAGCCAAACTAGGCTTTCTGTCTACTTTATCTAAATTAATCAGAATATAAATTGCCTACTCAGAAACATAGGACAATGTGGATCCCTACTACAAGCCAGGCTTTACTACTAATTAAATTAGTAAAACCATAGTACCTACAGGTCGAATATAATACTAAAGTCGGAACAAAACTGCTCATACAGCAATATTGTATGAAACCGTAATGTGGATGCTATGCTATGCACGGTGGATGTCACGTTTGTTCCGTTTGTATTCGCTAGTAGGATTTCGTTGTTCATTATTTAAATTTTATTTACACTAAAGGATTTTAAACGTAGGTATTATTTTGACCAGCACCCTTATTGCGTAACACACTATCAATAGGAATCTGAAACATTTTGAAGCAAATTGCTAATCCATTGCTTCATAAGTTCCAAAAATGTGTCTGCTCAACACGTAAATAGCGCAATGAATGTTGTTGAACTGTCAAAATGAAACCGATTCCGATTGATAATGTGTTACGTAATTGCCCCGCTGAATAACGAATAGATTGAACATCATAAGATAACAATTATTAACCACACATGTGTAATATGTGTATATTATTACCATATTTGGCAGGATGTTGCCATTGTATAAATATAAAGTCTAAATTATTCAGTTTTTACTGAAATATTAACGAACTTGAAACTACTTGAACACAAAAGACTTTATCCCCGTATTATTTTTCAAAACAAGCCAATTTTTTATATACAAACTAAAAAGAACTTTAGTCGTGTTGGAGTTTTCTTTCCAGCATTGAAAGAAAGCTCCAACACGACTAAAGTTCTTTTAATTAATTTAATGTAGCTAAAGTGCTGAGTGAAGCGAAGCGTGGAGTCTGTAATCTGTCGGAAGCATATCTTCACACGCAATTTCATGTCTTATCGTGATTTACGACTAGAGCTTGAACTTTTACTTACACTTATTAAACAAAGAGTAGGTAACTAACGCACCAGAGCAGTTTGTAGTTGGGCAGTGGGGAATATAATCTGCACAACTCAGTTGCGCAGTCAGTTGAGCAGTCAGTTGAGCAGTGGGGAAAAAGGGATTCATACAGATTTTAGAAGAAGAATGGTAAAAATACCTACTTTCTAAAATAATAGCCAATACCTAGACTAATAGGTACCTATTTAAAAAAAAAATTTTTTTTCTTTTCTACCAGAAACTTAATAAATTGGTAGATTAAATAAAAGAGCTTGCAAGTTATGCAGTTGAGTGATGGTGCAGGAAATATCTACCGGCTACAAGTTTGTAAAGAAAATATTAAAAAGTCTGGAACAACTAAGGCAGCAATTTGAATCCATCATCCTAATGTTGTTTGTTGTACAAGATTTTGCAACGTGCGTGGGAACAAAGCGACCGGCGGCGGCGTTCGTCAAACAAAACTGTACCCAGTTCCTTTAAAGTTTGTAATGTAACTAAAACATTATTTACATCACAAAAAGTACTTAAATCAACAAATCAAGGTAATACAACCCACATGCCTAATCTTACCATTATGAAAAAGCATTGAAATGAGAGAAAGATGCCAAGGAACCGACTTATCATCAGTACTTACAGTTACACCTCACCACACCTCACACATAGTCGGCCATATGTTAGAGCTTCACGTGAACTATTATTCATTTTCAAAGTTTATACCTAGATTTAAAAAAAATAGATTTAGTACTTTATAGGCTGATTTTTCATTCGACAGATAATTTTTATTCGTGGAATAAAGTTGACGTCTGACAGTTTTTGTATGGATGAACTGTCAAAAATTCAAAATTATTCCTCCGATAAAATTATCTGGCGTTGGAAAATCAGCCCTCAATCATACAACTTTATTATTAACACAACGCTCGTTTGTTGTTACTTTACCAAACTGTAATGGCGCGCATTCAATAAATTGTTATTTATAATTTGATTTATCCACACGCAGTGAATTTAGAAAATATTATATTGTAAAAAGAAATACCTGGGTACCTAAAAAGGCCACTTTGGGAGAATCATAAAAGGATGACATTATGAATTATATTAAAAGTCGTAAAATGGTCACAAACTGACAATTCATAATATTGTTTGCGTACAATTCATAGCACGCAATTCATCTGTTTGACAATTTTGTATGGAGATTCGTAAAATGGTCCACAAAATAGGAATTGCTTTATTGTCAAATAACGGAATCATTAGAAGTTAGTCAAAAGCAACATTTCACAAATCGGATTGGAGGCTTTGTGAAGAAATATTGTTATAATCAATGATATTCTAAGTAATAATTCATCCGCGAGGCCTATATTCATCAGAGAATTTTAACACTGTGCACTGCGGTGTAGAATATTGAAGTTTTATGTCAGCGCCATCTCTTGACCGATAATGGAACTAATGTAACTGTTGTTGATGATTTCTGAAAAAGTGTGTTATTTATAGACTTCGTTTTATTTTTCCTGTAATCTTTACATAAAAGTAGTGTGTTTTAACTAAGTAGTTCCAGATAGACTCTATCATCTATTATTAAAGAGGTTTAGGTACTCTGTACCCCCTCAGTGAAATATATACAATCTTCTATTCACATTTTAGGTGTACTTACAATAGGTACACCTCTGCCTAACCCTTCAGGGATCTATAGGTGTGATATTGTTAAAGTATCATACTTTACTTCAATTTTATTAAGTAGTTTATAAATGAGGACCATAAAAGAGGATACCATATAACTGTAGCAGCAGGCATACAACCTTCTTTACGATGTACTCTGGCATACAACAGATACAACTGGCTGCGTGCCGCGCAACGAGTAATAATTTATAATTCGAGTAAATCGACCCGCTCACCTGTGATTGGCTATTATACTTTACAGCATCATATTGTAGTCTTTGGTTAGTTCTACTGCCTACATCAAGGTGTCAAACATAAATATATATATAAAATATTCAATCCGAATAGTATTTTATTTAACCAGACAACTGGTAAAGTGGTGACCCCGACGTGATTGAAAATGGCAACCAACGACGAAGTAGCGACCGTCTCCTTAAAGTCACGCATACCAACGTTTTGGCGTGACAAACCACTTCTCTGGTTTGCACAATTTGAAACGGTGGTAAACCCGCAGAAGCCCGGCGACGAAGCGAAGTTCAGCCTCCTAGTAGCTCACCTTGAGAAGACGGATGTCGAACAAATTAGCGACATTATTATGAGCACGACACGCGCAGGCCGATACGAGGTGGCTAAGAAGAGACTGTTGTCTGTTTATGAAGAGTCTGAGACGAAGCAACTGGAAAAGCTGCTCACCGAGATGGAGTTGGGAGACCTGAAGCCGTCCCAGCTATTGCGTAGCATAAGAGAACTAGCACGGGACAAGATGCCCGATACCACCCTGCAGATACTGTGGATGAGACACCTGCCTGCCTCCACACGTGCTGTATTATCGGTCAACGAAAACGCCACACTCGACGTGCTTGCTGCTATGGCCGACAAGATGCACGAGCACACCCGAGAAGTCCATTTGGTCTGTGCATGCAAACAGCCGTCCACGTCTACGTCACGACATGGAAGCATTCACTCGCAGCCAGACCCAGATCTTTGAGAAGACATTATGCAGCTCACGCGAGAAATTGCGGCAATGAAAATGGACAGACCAAGACAAAGAAGATCGTCATTCCGCTCAAGATCACGTTCACAATACCGAGGGCGAACGAATTCTTACCAGCAGACGTCAGGAGATATTTGTTATTATCACACCCGTTACGGTAAAGAAGGTTGTATGCCTGCTGCTACAGTACCTTTTACTAAAATAAAATAATATTATAATTTATTAACAATTCTCATCTTTATTAAAAACTAATACAAACATAACAATTAATTAGGCTTTTTTTCATTCATTAATTTAGGTTTGCGACTCTTTATTTGTGTCAATGCTAGCTGCGAAGGGGCAAACCATGTCTCCTTTTTATGGAATCACCATCCACTTAGGACCCACTTGGAACAACTCCACCAGGCTGAAAAGGAAAATTTGTGGTTTTTAGTAAGTCAAATCATCATCATCACCATCTGTCTAGCCGCCGCCGCCTTTTTCCATAAGTCTTAACCGCAATATGAATAGCTGTAGGGTTAGAAAAATCCACTCCACTGCGGTATCTCGCTTGCCGAGTTCGACGAGGCAGCGGCACTGTCCGTCGCGTGCATCGGCGGGGGTAGGGCTTGGTGCTGACACACGAGTCTGGACATACCATGGGGCTGTAGTGATCTCTAAAAGGAGCTCAAGATCGACAGCGCTTTGACTGTAGAAAGTCGAGCAGATTGTTCCATTGTATCTCAGACACTAGCTGCACGCCTTTCCATTCCTACAAAATATTACGTACATTTAAATACATTTGCACAGCATTATAATTAAATAATGATTTTTGTGAAACAATTATACACTTACTTTGTATTAAAAACGATCTTACTCGCACGAAATACTTGTTATAAACTACACACACTTCAGAGTACAATAATATCTCAGATTCTGAGATAATTTAAAAACTTAAGCAAATATAGAATTTAAATTAGCCACCAACGAACGACTAGTTGACGATGACGTTGACATAACTCAAGGTGACTCAAGGGATAAACTAAAAACTCCTTTGTACGCGTTGCCAGCCTATAAAGTTTTTATTGTTTCTAATTTTCCTTTTCAAGGCTTATCTGCGGTCTTTTTAACAGTTATAAGTATATTAAAATGTAATAACATTTAAACTGTAGAATTAAAAAACTAATTTGATTAATAAAAACTGTAAAAAAAAATTGCCGATAAAGTTACGGTCTTTATTTTTTTCATGTGGTAATATTTACCAAATATGATTCTATTTTAAATTGAATTCTATAGGATTCAGCTATTATGTGTCACCATTTTACGAAAAATAGGGGAATTGCTACTGATCTACTGGGAATTCAGGAAATTACTCGTTTTTTGAGGAATTGCTTAAAGTGGCCTTTTTAGGCCCCCTGTAATTTAATTACTATCATCATCATCTGCCTAGCCTTTTCCCAACTATGTTGGGGCCGATTTCCAGTCTAACCGGATGCAGCTAAATACCAGCATTTTATATAGAGCCTATCTGACCTTCATCCACAACCCAGTTAGGTACTAGGTACCTAATACGATACCCATTGCTTGGGTAGACTTTAATTGTCAGACTTTCGGGCTTCTGATTACCCGTAATGACTGTCAAAGATCTACAAATGACAGCCGGGACCAACGTTTTAACGTGGTAACGTGCAATGAACGGTCACCCATCCACGGACCGACCTCGGCAAGCGTATCTTAAAAGCTTCGATCGATCTGAGCGGCTGTTATTGTTTAACACTATCACCTCGAAAATTCATAAGGATATATAACTTAATTAATGTGGACATGGTTTTAATGGTGTCCTGCCTTTTCGCCGAAAATTGTTTGGCAGATTATCACTTGCCAGCCAACGTTTCGCCGATGTTTCACTTTGACAACTAACGATTAGCAAATTTATGTATGACAACGTTTCATTTGGTAGAATTATTGTTAAGCCGATTATTGTAATGACACAAAACGTTTGAGATATGATTATAATAATAATAATATAATAATATTCCACAACTATCACACAACGCCGTCTAGTCTCAAGCTAAGCAGAGCTTGTGTTATGAGTACTAGACAACTGATAAACATACTTATATATTTCTAAATACATACATATATAGATAAATTACACCCAGACACAGAACAAATGATCATGCTCATCACACAAACATTTGTCCTGGGTGGGAATCGAACCCACGACCTCCGGCATAGCAGTCATAGTCACTGACCACTAGACTAACAGGCCAGATTCCGTTGTGGACATAGGATGCAAGAGCGAGCGAAAGGCACCCCGAGGTTCGGTCTGGTTAGGTTACTTTAAACCCTTTACACAGAAATAGGAGCCCCGCGAAGCGGAGCTACGTTGACATAGGATGCAAGAGCGAGCGAAGGGCACCCCGAGGTTCGGTTTGGTTAGGTTACTTTAAACCCTTTATACGGTTCTCTGCCCAAACTAAAACATTCTGCTACTTGAAAGTTGTCATTATGAAAAGCAGACCAAACGTACAGTTGGGAACTGTTAGGTTGGGAAATAAAACAAAATTATATGATAAGTTGGCAAATGATTATTCGGCGAAATAAAATTCTGCGAAACGTTGGTTGACAAGTAAAAATCTGGCAAACTATTTTCGGCGAAAAGGCAGACAACCGGTTTTAATTAGCAAAAGCTCGTTTGTGTCAAAGCCGTAATCGCAATGATACGTGTTTGTACCAGGATTTATTGTTTAAAACCACAAATGTAAATTTGTTGAAGAATAAACAAATAAAATATAATACATTTAGGAAATGCACACAAACGAAATAAAGTGATAGGCACATGTCCAATATAAATCTGTAACGCGTTCACACGTCCACGTTTACGTACAAATTTTGCTTTACGCCTAGCTTGAAATATGTTAAAATCTGAAAAGAAAATGCATGAAATATATTGCTCTCCTTGATTATACTTCCCACTCCACTCACATCTGTACAACTTTGCATTTTATATGAAGCGACTGCCTATCTGACCTTCACAATCCAGTAACTGGGTAATACGATACCCCTGGTAACACTGGTTATCAGACTTTCGGGCTTCTGACTATCCGTAACAAATGTCAAAGATCCACGAATGACAACCGGGAACAACGGCTTAACGTGCTTTCCGAGGCACGGAGGGGTCTTGGTATGTAAAGATAGTCACCCATCCACAGACCAACCGCGGCAAGCGTAGCTTAACCTGATCGATCGACCTGTGCGGCTGTTATTATTTATCCACGTTCCCCTCACTCTGTATTAATATATTCCGAGGCACGGGGGTATCACACCGCCAACTTCCAAACTCCGGGCTGTTACTAAGAAATTCCTAATGGAAAAACTCAATAACACTTTGCCCGACCCGGGAATCGAACCCGGGACACCACGCTCAGCAGTCGCGCTTGCGACCACGAGACCAACGGGGCAGTTAAGCTACGCACGCAGTTAAGCACGTTAAGCCGTTGGTCCTGCGCCTGATCTCTCTCCGGTCGTGTCGGATTGCCGTCCCATCGGGCTATGAGAGTGAGGGAAGAGGGAGTGCACCTGTGTCTGCGCGCATACTTGTGCACTATAATATGTCCCGCGCCGAAGGCTAGTCTCCGTTGAGATTGGCCGCCGTGGCCGAAATACGGTCTGGAGGACTTTTTTTTTTTTTTCTTATTAATATATTAAATACGAAATAAACTCTGTCTGCCTGTTACCTCGTCACGCCTTATCGGCTAAATGGATTTCGTAGTACAGACGCCAGTACATCAAGCTACCCGAAACTGTAAAATTTTCCCAATCAACCTTGAACCTAATGCTTTACCGATAAAGTTGAAAATCTATTAAGGAATTATGACAGATTGTAGCAGCTTGATTTGCTGTCGTCTGTACCTACATTCCCATAGGATAATTTTACATCTTCGTGCGGGTAGAGCCGCGGGCAAAAGCTATATAAAAAATATATAAATATATTAAAAAAATATATTAAAAGAGATTAGTAGTACCTACACCCACATTTGGGTATGTATGACTGCTGAGACAACACTTATACATACATACATATCTTCACGCTTGTAGTATTACAAGCGTGAAGATAATATGTATGTTATGGTCACACAGTCATGCTTGTCTTACTATTGACGGTGCGTTAAAAAATCAATCTAATTTATTGAAATCTTCTTTGTTCTAGTTCAACAAGTAATTTATCCACAGGGAAGTCCCGCACCACGTGATTACGTCATATGTATTGTTCGCGAACATTTTTTATTTTGGGCCGAGGATATTCGCTAAAGAAATCACAACATAATATGAGGCCTGTATTCTCCGAAGTCCCATGTAACAGGGGGCGAGCTTAATGCCATGAACCGGGCACAAATGTAGACTCCGGGCTGCTACTGAGAAATTCCAGATGGGAAAACTCAATAACACTGCCTGGGCATCGAACCCGCAGACCTCATGCTCAGCAGTAGCGCTTGCAACCACTACACCGACGAAGTAGTCCAGACGAGACTAAAGAAATCAGTACTAAGCTATATATTTTAATGTCTACGGGTTTATGATGCACTGAGAGCCTTTAGTATCCTCTTAGGATTGCACGCTAGCTATAACAAGGTACTAAAAGAACTATATGACACTAACATATATCTGAATGTTATTATGACAAAGAAGTGGTAACAAAAAGAAAGAGGCTGTAAAACATCAGATTATTGTCTACCTATATGTATTTTGCGAATAAATTATTTTGAATTTGAATTTGGAAATAAATAAATATCATCAACGTGAGATTTTTTTATTATGTTATTCAAACTAGCGACCCGCCCGCCCCTACTTCGCACAGGCGCAATGGCGACAGGAGGCCTGTGTCCCAGCAGTGGGGACATTAGGCTGATTATGATGATACAAGTGTTTGGCCAGACTGGAAGCGCGGGCGCGGGGCGGGCGCGTCGCGGCGAACTCAAACATATGAACTTTCTTTGGATGTCCATAGCGGGCTCGCAGGCGCGGTGAGCGGCACAGGCTCTTCGGTGCGGGGAGCGCGCGGGCAACTCACGCCATAGCTTGATCATACAAGGTGCCGCAGTGGGTACGTGGCGCGGGCGCGTGCGGTCCGCGCCGGGACCGAGATTCTCTAACTAGTTCGAGCTTTTTTCTAGTAAAAATAAGTCTTCTTCATCCATATTATGTTTTGACAAACACTGGACACGACAACACGCAGAACGCAGCCGCGCTCCAGTGCGGACAGGCAGCCCGCGCGCGTACCCGCACCCGCGCCCACGCCCCAGTCTGGCCAAACACTTAAAACCTTCCGGTATAGGTTCTCTAAATTATGGTGAAAACCGCATCAAAAGCCATTGTGTTGTTTAGAAGAACAAAGCGATCGCACAAACAGACACGAAAAGCGACTTTATTTTATACCATTTAGATTATATTATAGAACCAAACCGCCTACTTAAAATCTTTTTTTTTTATATCTTATCACATTTGACTTGCAATCTATAAACTTTTTTTTCCTAATCTAGCAATGTTGTCATCGAAAATTGTCGTTACCAGACATTTACAAAGTATAGGTACACGAAGTATTTTTTTTCTGGCTCAACAATCAGAAACACAGTGAATTTAAATTTGGTATGTTCAGTGATCAAATTTTCATACGAGAATATTCATTCTTTGAGTTTGCGAAAATCAGAATCTCAACGTCTGATATATTTATTCACTTTTTGCTGTTCCTTACAAATGTTTAACTATGGTAACGTTGCGCGAATTTGCGATCGACTGTTTAGGACTCGGCCTTAGGGGTTTTGTTCCTTCCTATCTGTATGTTGAGAGAGATCGAGAGGTTCTATGGACAGTTATACACGTCAACAAGTAACCCCGTTATGAATCTGGCAAACGACCCGAGAGCTAGATTGACCCGGCACTATACCGAAGACATCCCGGACGTCAGTCTGTACGAGATTAGGATGGCTCTGAAGCAGCTCAAAAACAACAAGGCGCCGGGTGATGACGGAATTACGGCCGAGTTGCTGAAGGCCGGCGGAAAACCCGTTCTTAAAGCCCTTCAGAAGCTGTTTGGTTCCGTCATACTCGAGGGCAAAACACCACAGGCATGGAACAGAGGCGTGGTGATACTTTTCTTTAAGAAGGTCAACAATGCCCTTCTTAAGAATTATAGGCCCATCTCACTCCTGAGCCATGTCTACAAGCTGTTTTCGAGAGTCATCACGAACCGTCTCGCGCGCAGGTTTGACGACTTCCAGCCTCCCGAACAAGCCGGATTCCGTAAAGGTTTTAGCACCGTAGACCACATACATACGCTGCGACAGGTTATACAGAAGACCGAAGAATATAACCTGCCTCTCTGCTTAGCGTTCGTGGACTACGAGAAAGCCTTTGATTCGATCGAGACATGGGCTGTGCTGCAGTCTCTTCAACGGTGCCAGATCGACTATCGGTACATCGAGGTGCTGAAGTGTTTGTACGAAAACGCCACTATGTCAGTCCGACTCCAGGATCAGACCTCGAAACCTATCCTTCTGGAGTGAGGTGTAAGACAGGGAGACGTTATCTCTCCGAAACTGTTCACCGCTGCACTGGAGGATGTCTTCAAGGTTCTGGCCTGGAAACGGGCTGGCATCAACATCAACGGCGAGTACATAACTCACCTTCGGTTTGCCGACGATATCGTAGTCATGGCTGAGACTATGGAGGACCTCAGTAGAATGCTCGATGACCTCAGTAGAGCCTCCGAAAGAGTGGGTCTTAAAATGAACATGGACAAAACGAAGGTCATGTTAAATGCCCATGTAACACCCACTCCCATAAAGATCGGAGACGCTACACTCGAAGTCGTGGACGAGTATGTTTACCTATGACAAACTGTCCAGTTAGGTAGGTCTAACTTCGAGAAAGAGGTCAATCGTCGAATCCGACTCGGCTGGGCAGCGTTCGGGAAGCTACGCAATATCTTCTCGTCCCACATACCGCAGTGTCTCAAGACGAAAGTCTTTGACCAGTGCGTATTGCCAGTGATGACTTATGGGCCTTATAAGAAGGCTAAAAGTCACCCAAAGGGCAATGGAGAGGGCTATGCTTGGAGTTTCCCTGCGTGATCGAATCAGGAATGAGGAGATCTGCAGGAGAACCAAGGTAACCGACATAGCCCGAAGAATTGCCAAACTTAAGTGGCAGTGGGCAGGGTACATTGCTCGCAGAACAGATGGCCGATGGGGCCGAAAGGTTCTGGAGTGGCGACCACGTACCGGAAGACGTAGCGTTGGAAGGCCTCCCACAAGGTGGACCGACGACCTTGTGAAGGCCGCAGGAACCCGTTGGATGCGAGAAGCACAGAACCGGTCGAAGTGGAAGTGCTTGGGGGAGGCCTATGTCCAGCAGTGGACGTCTTTTGGCTGAAATGATGATGATGATGATCTGTATTATTCACTTTCAAGTAATTTACACCCATAACTAAACATAAAATAACATACAATCAATCAAATTTTGAAACTAATAAGCATTTTATTTAAGACCTTTTATATGAGTAACTAGCTTCTGCCCGCGACTTCGTCTGCGTGAGATTTCACCCTCCCCCCATTCACCCTCCTAGGGGTGGAATTTCGAAAAACCCTTTTTTAGTGGATACCTACTCTTCACAAAGAACACGATGGACGATTTCGTCAGAAACGGTACCTATAAAGCAGAGAGCTTTGGAAGGTATAAAATAACTAACTCTTGTCTTGAAGTAAGCCTACCGGACCTTTTAGTACATATGCGGTTAAATTTTAAACTGAATATCTAACCGAGAACCTAGGTAAATGGAAACCACAAAAAAAAACATTTTCAATTTTCCCGTTTTACCATAGAAACAAACAGATATATTAAACTAACAATAAAAATGATTTTGTTATTCTTGTCGACGTGGCACATATCTAATTAGCTTTTAACAACACTGATAATTTCGACTCTCCCAAGATTCGCCCGCTCCAGACAAATACAAAAGAAATAAAACAACTGTCTACAACTCAAAATAAAATGCGTTTCAAACTGTTATCCTTACTGCCATCAGATATTTTTATTAATATTTCAACTCCAAACATTAATAAAATGTATATCTAGTAATATAATTATTCTTGGCCAAATTATGATATTATAAATGGCACAAAAAAGTCGCCCACGTATATTCAACGTAATGTGTTGTTGTAAAACTGGAACAATTCGTAAAAAGCTTTATCAAAGTTTGTTGAAAAGGTTTCCCTAAAAACCACCAGTCCGGATCAAATTAAATTCTGTTGTAATAATGGAACGTGTGCCGAGTACCTATTATCAACCTTTTTAATATTTACAAGCTTGTTTTTATTCAGCCTAACTTCGTTTTTAGGGTTCCGTAACCAAATGGCAAAAACGGAACCCTTATGGATTCGTCATGTCTGTCTGTCTGTCCATCCGTATGTCACAGCCACTTTTTTCCGAAACTATAAGAACTATACTGTTGAAACTTGGTAAGTAGATGTATTCTGTGAACCGTATTAAGATTTTCACAAAAAAATAGAAAAAAAACATAAAAAATTTGGGGGTTCCCCTTAGAACTGAAACTCAATATTTTTTTTTCATCAACCCCATGCGTGTAGGGTATCTATGAATAGGTCTTCAAAAATGATATTGAGGTTTCTAATATCATTTTTTTCTATACTGAATAGTTTGCGCGAGAGACACTTCCGAAGTGGTAAAATGTGTGTCTGTAACTTCTAAAATAAGAGAATGATAAAACTAAAAAAATATAATGATGTACAATGTACATACATTACCATGTCCACCGAAACTTGGTTTGAACGAGCTCTAGTAAGTAGCTCGCCGGTGAAAATTTAAAAACATATGATGGTACGGAACCCTCAGTGCGCGAGTCCGACTCGCTCTTGCCCGGTTTTTTTTTATATACCTGGGCCCACGTGGATTATGGCCCACTCCCCCTTATAGAGAGGTGGCCTGTATCCCAGCACTGGGAACATTACAGGCCGATTATGCAAATGATACTTTTTATCAGTCGTTTTTTATCAGTAGTCAGTTTTAGCCTCATTATACTAACCTATGTCCAATCCATTATGCTGAAAGAGCACCTTTTACATATACTGTACTTTATGTATTTCTTTAAGTCTTATCTTTACAAACAGTAGCTTAGAGGAATACATGACGAGTCCGGAGATATTAAACACAACAAATTAATTATAACAAATATGCTCCACACGTTCTTCGTGGATTATTTCAAGTATTTATAGCTAGCTAGACAGTGATGTAAAATGAATATAAAATGAAAGTAACTTACTTAAGTTAAGACTAAGATTACTTAATATATCTTCCTGTATTCTGTTCGTAGGTAAGCGCATCTTACGCACCTGAGAACGGCTGGCCGATTTGCCTATTTTTCGTTTTAAAATGTCCGTAATAGTTCGAATTAGGGTTTTATGGAAAGAAAAAGTTTCCCTGATTTTTTTTTTATTCGGGAAATACTGAAGGTTCTTTTTTCTATTATCTATGGGATTATGTATTTGGACAGGACAAAATTGTCTGGTCAGCTAGTTACAAATAAAATAAGCACACCACCACACCACCACACACACACCACTACACCACTTTTGGTGTGCCGTAAAAAAATGTTAATGTATGTATACCTAGTAGTGGCCATACAGGCACAGACTTGTACACGTATAATGCTCACACAAAATATTTCAGCAAGTGTTCTGTAAACGTAATGTAAACACATCACATTATCCGCGATGAAGATGTACAGTCACGAGCATAAGTATGTATACACTTGGCTTTATTCAAAGGCGATTTTCTCCTTTATTTTTGAATGAAATTTTATATTATTAAGAACATAGTATTTTCGAACCCATAGGTATATGTAAAGTGTCGTATTTCAACGTTGCATTCGTTATTTCGTGAAAAAATCGCAATTTAAAGTTGCCAAGCGTTGACATATTAGTGCTCGTGACTGTACGTATCAGCAATTACTGCTCATTCCACTTGTATACTTAGAGATAGAGAGGAGGTCTTTATAAAGGTAGTTGTAGACAATGGCCTCAATCAGTAGAGCTCCATTAGCCTTGCTACTTTCTGTGAACTTACCTGTAATAGATACGCATGACAACACCTCAAACTATACATTTCCAGTGTAAGCTGACTTCTCATTGTACGAAAAGCCAGCAAAGCAAAGTCAGCGATGTTTTTTTTATTATATTATTTTAATATAATTTTTTAATTTTATTAGTTAGTTTTTTATTAATTATAATTAAACTACTTATAATATAATTGATTTTAGTTTAGTTAAATTTTAGTTTTTGTTTTCCTGCCTTGCAATAATCTCTATACAATAATCGCTAATTAATTGATTTGTTGTTGCACTGTTGATTTTATTTTGCTTCGTTTGATCTCACGCTGATGACTATGTATATTCTAAACAATTTTTTTTTTTATTGATTTTAGACTAGTTAAATTTTAATTTCTCTTTTCCTGTCTTGCAATAATCACTATGCACTATGTACCACTTTGAAAATGTCGCAACACTGACTTCCAAGATACAGGCAAATGCCTAGTTTGGGGGTCACCGTCTATTCTATTCTTGTACAAATTGTGATTAATAAATAATTTGAATTTAATGTGTCGTCGATTCACTTATTAGATTTTTGAACACTGGCCTCATAATCTTTCACTCCCTCTGGCTAATACCGTCTGATGGGGTAAAAGGATCTGAAGTTAAGTTCAGTTAACACAGTAAGCCTCATCCAGGCTGATTTGAACTTTCACATCATTTGTTATCGAAGGAGGCCAAGTCGCATCTTTTTCGCCCGTTTTTGGCGCGATGAGGTTCAAGCAAGACAACGTTAGTTTGTGTTGATGCATTTTAGCACTCTTAAATGTAGACTTACCTAGCACTTAAGGGAGTGTTAGTTAAGTGTTTCGTTTGTCCTGACTTGAGCCCTGCACTTAGAAAGTGCTGGACCTCACAGTGTTAACTTCGGGTGTTAGGTAGTTTTTTCCTTATAGGATTAGTAATAGGTAGGAATGCTTAAATTTTCGAATCGTTAGAATTAAAGTCTTGAATTTTGATGCGGGCTAGGCCAATACTTTAATTCAAAGTGGGGCGTAGCTCGTGTAGTAGCTTGTGTGTTCTAGCCTTTAGCAATAAGCACTGGCTAGAAATATTATTCGATTCGTTGGTTTAAACGTATGTCAAATATTATGATTATGGTGTTTGATTCTAGAAGCATAGATTCATATGTTGACCGCGAAGTTGTAACGATTACTCATATACATTATAATTTATTCTTGCAAAGTCTTAAAGTCGTCTTATTTGTATTTCCCCCAGACTCTATAGTACCTACAGGATTCACTATCAACTAAACCGATTTTCTACGCTAGTATAGGTAACACCAGATATGCAAAACGTTAAATAATTCATATCATAGGTAGTCGGTAAGTAGCGTCAATATAGCATAATATTGCTACAACTACAGATATTTAACTTTCGTTACGAATTGGAACCAACGCTTAATTGATTGCACCCAAACCAATATTGCGCAAAATTATGGCCCGAGCTTAACGATTAATATTCGGCTCCGATTTGTGAACCGTGCATACCTTTGTTGTTCAAGAATATACATAGGTTCCTCCTGCATTATAGGTAACCTACAAAAACTTGTTTTGAACTAAAGAGCGTTCGCAGACGGTATTATAGAGACTCTGGAAGAGAGCCCCTCAATGTAATTAAAACATCGATAGGTTTTCATCAAACTCTATTGGTAGAAAAACTTTACATTATCACATTAAAACTAATGCTCCTTAACTAAAAAAAAATACTTAATAAAAATATTTGACACACTTGCTTGAACGTTCGAATGGAACACGCGCTCAATTAAAACCAGCCTGCATTATAAAAGGTAAGGCTACATACATAGCCTCTACAGTATACAATCGGTGGCTGGCTTTTCGAAGGAGCTAAATGAAACAGTAGAGATCAAATTTAACAACGCAAACGCACTACAAAATTTAGGTAATACAATAAAAATTCGGACCAGTTGTAGAACTTACAAAAAGTATGACGTATGCGAGCGCGCATAATAATTCTAGAAGCTCTACATACTCGCTCAAAACAACCACTTGTTTACCAGGAAATCATAAACTAATGAGATCATGTTGAACATGTGAGTCTTACATACTTGGTGGTATCGTATTAAGTAAACACTACCTCCTGAATGATTGAAATCATATAAAAACGTGTTTATTGTTTTATGCGGAGTGGGAAGTCGTTAAAGGTCGTATTACACATGGTTTATGTCAGACGCGTAAAGTTGGTCGTCCGGTGTGTGCCTTTTATGGCAGATTTTCCTTATCGTTTAGTCTATGATGGCAAAATGCAGCTATAATTTAAACGGCACATAAAAACGCAGAAGCAAAATTATTTATAGATATCCAGAAATATAAGTTGTCTAAAATAATATTCCCGTGGGCCACTCCGTAAAAAGCATGAAGCTTGTCTATGATGAAAAGTTTTGATAATAAAACACTTTTAATTGACAAAAATGAACAAAGTTGTAGGAAAGGGGGACTTGACATTCAGAAATTTTAACAAAACACATAACTTTTGAAAGCCTATAGGGTTCATAATGAGGAATAAGGTGGAAAATCTCTTTTTTACAATTTGGTCACTTATTTATATTAAGTTATTTTTATAAATATATTGTTAATTTACATTTTAACTTCTCGTAAGCCAACACTGTGCCAAGTTGCCGACCTATTATTAATTTTCAATCTCATACCAAAATTTTGTCGACATTTTTCTTCCTATAAACTCATGAAATTATTTTATTAGTTATAAAGTCTTCCGTTTACGGTCACGCAAGATGTTCTTATGAACAGTCCCTCTACCTACATATACATCGTAATATTATTTTAAGTGGGTATCCTGTCGATCCTTTAAGTAAAAGTTATTTAATGTAAGGAAAACGGTCGTACCTTTTATGGGGCTTATATATAAGGTCCCATTAAAATAGATGGACAAACTTTTATAAATCATTCAGACCACCAAAATACGGACGATGGTAAAAAAATATACAAGAAAAATAATTAGCTAACGAAAATACAATAATGTGCCGGCAATTTATTATTTTAAGTCAAAATAAAATCACTTTAATTAATGTTTTTTTTTGCTTGGATATCTTTGGCTAGACGTACTGAGTGTTGGAGATTGAATGAAACGTCGACTGTTGTTGACACAAAGTTTATTGAGCACTGATTACACTTAACACTGTTGTAGATAAGTATGAAAGGTATTATTAAGCTATTATTTAAGGAATAATGTGCGAGACGTGACGCTGGTACGGAGACCGAAACGGAAGAGGAAGACTCAGATTACATAGATAATTTTTCAGAGATTTCCATAGACAATTTAGTATAGACTGACATAAACAATTTAGTATTGAAAATACTAAACATTCTCGCACCTTATTTAAAAGTAAAGCTATGTTAGTAAGTTAAGTACCTAGTTAACTAGTAGCTTATTGAAATACAGATTCATAATCATAGTTGAATTATTAAGGATGTTGCTTAAATAAATTACAGAGGTAAGTCAATAGTTAGTTATAGTTGTATGTAGTGCTTAAATTTAGTAAATAAGTAGAACCTAAATTTATAAAATTATACATTAATTATTGTGTTCAAACTCAACTTTACAATGTTTTCAGATTAAGGAGATAATTCTTTAGTGTTACATACATGTTAAAATATTTTAAGTTTTAAATTAAGAAGATATAGGTAGCAAAATTAGCTTATGAATAGGCCTGGTATATTCTCCCTTAGATGTGCGTACCACGGCTGATCTAACTAAGTTATCATTCTTATTAACATTAGTGGAAGTTATTCTGCCTAGAGGCCAACAAGTGGGAGGAGTATTTTCATCTTTAATTATTACAAGATCTCCAATGTTTACATTCTTCTGTATTTGCAACCACTTATTTCTACATTGCAATTCTGACAAATAGTTACAATAAAATTGTTTCCAAAATTTTTGTTTTATTTGCATTTTTTTCTGATAGACGTTAATTCTAGACTCATTCAGGTTTAATACACTAGGCTCAGGTAAGTCAGTTAAAGCTGTACCTATGAGAAAATGACCTGGAGTTAAACATGTTAAATCATAAGGTAGGTCTGTCAATGGATAGAGTGGTCTAGAATTAAGTATACCTTCAATTTGTGATAATACAGTGTACAAAAATTCGTATGTTAACTTAGTACTAAACAAATGTCTCTTGAGTAAGGATTTTACAGATTTTATACCTGCTTCATATATACCACCCATGTGGCTAGCTAATGGTACAGTAAACTTATATTCAATATAGTTTGAAGATACATATTTTAGTATATTACTGTAGCAAGTTTCGTTTTTAAACATTTTATACAAGTCGTGCAAATCAGATTTAGAACCTTTAAAATTACTAGCATTATCTGTATACAAACAAATAGGTATGCCTCTTCTAGAAATGAAACGTTTCAAGGCACAAATGAATGACTGAGAGGACATATCTGTAACCAATTCAAGATGTATAGCGCGAGTAGACAAACATACAAATAGACAGATGTAACCCTTTGTATATCTACAATTTCTACCCATAGAATTTCTAACGGCTATAGCACCACTATAATCAATTCCTACATGATTGAATGCACGTGTTAATGTCACTCTAGCTGCTGGAAGATCAGCCATTTGCTGACCACAGACTCGACCCTGGTACCTAGTACATCTAACACAAGAGTGAATACATTTTTTTACTTCACCTCTTCCATTAATAGGCCAGTATTTCAGTCTGATGTTGTATAATGTGTTTTGTATACCTGCATGTAATAATGTCAAGTGATAGTGTTGTATTACAATATTAGTAATGTGACATTTAGAAGGTAATATGAGGGGATGTGCCTGATTGAATGGAATGTCAGCATGACGAATGCGACCTCCAACTCTCAGAAGATTTGACTCATCTAAGAAGGGATTTAATTTTTTAAGTGAACTAGATTTTAAGACATATGATTTCTGTTTGCCTTTTGAGTACTCAGGAGTATCTGACAGAGTGTCTGAGTGGATTGACTGACTGGATTGTAATTCACAAATTTCTTTGTAATAATGATGATGCTGACATGCTTTGATTATAAAATCATGTGCATACTTCAATTCAGAGACTGTTAAGAAGGAAGTTCGCATGTCTACGTTTTTTAGATTATGTATGAATCTAAATAAATAGGCAACAGACCTAATTAAGCGCGTAAAATTTGAATGTTTACAAAAATACTCATAGAAAAAATCATAATTTATAGGACTGTCTTGGCAATGAGTGATCAGACTGGTTTTATTATCAGTAGGGACTACTGAAGGGCTTGGAGTTAGCTCCTGAAGCTGAGCCAAGGAAGTTGTGGGCCACAAAGTAGTGTCTTCACACAACCAAGAGGGACCTTGCCACCATAATGTGCAAGATTGTAAGCTCGCGGGCATGACTCCACGTGTGATGGTGTCAGCTGGATTTTGTTTGGTATTTATGTAATACCAATCATCACCTTTGGATGTATCAATAATTTGCATAAGGCGATGTGATATATAAGTATGGAGTTTATTTTTATAAGGAGTTTTGATCCAACTAAGTACAATAGTCGAATCTGTAAAGAGATAGATTTGGTCAATAGTAATAATGTCTTTAGTAGAGGAAATGAATCGATTACTAAGTTTTGCTAAAACAAGTGCACCATTTAATTCTAGTCTAGGAATTGACTGTTGTTTTTTTATTGGAGCAACTTTAGATTTGGCAGCTACTAAATAACAACTAGGCATTTTGTTAGGGTAAGTAGCTCTAATGTATAAACAAGCACCGTAGGCTTTACTGGAAGCATCACAAAAACCTATGAATTGTATCTTATCAGATATGTCAGAGAAACAATATCTAGGTATGTGAATGTTATCTAAGTTTTTTAATTCTATAATAAACTTGTGCCATGTATCTTGTAATTCATCTGAGACTAAAGAATCCCAATCAGTATTTAGTTTCCATATTTCTTGCATTAGAAGTTTAGGTAAAATTGTAGTAGGGGCTAATATACCTATAGGGTCAAAGATTTGAGCAATTTGAGATAGAATATTCCTCTTTGTATAAGGTAATTTGTTAGGACTAGGGATAGACACTTGTAGTGTGTCCACACTGGGTGTCCATTTCAAACCAAGAGTTTTCACTGAAGTAGATGGTGTGAAAATGTATGACTTGTCATTTCTATCACTAAGTGATGTATCTTGCATTTTATTAGACTCAGTTTCACAAAGATCTGGAAGATTAGATGCCCATTTGTGTAACTTAAATCCTGCTTTATTTAATAAATCAATAAGTTCTGAATACAGCTGTAGACATTTGTCTTTGGATTGTTCACCACACAAGTAATCATCCATATATGAGTTATTTTTAATACAAGAAGCAGCTAATTTGTATGTGTCTTTGTATTTTTCTGCCAAATCCAGCATTACACGACATGCTAAATAAGGTGCACATTTAGTACCATAAGTAACTGTGTCTAATTCTATACATTTTAGTGGTTCAGATTTAGAATTTCTCCATAAGATTCTTTGCAATGACGATTGTTGAGGATTTATATAGATTCCTCGGAACATTTTAACTATATCACATGAAAATGCATATTTATAGAGTCTGAATCTAAGAATTATTTCAAATAGCTCATTGTATATATTGGGACCTTCATATAATATGTCATTCAATGACATACCAGAAGAAGTTTTAGAACTTGCATTAAAAACTGTGCGAAGCTTAGTGGAAACACTATCAGGTCGTAAAATAGCAAAATGTGGCATGTAATATGAATTGTCATCTGTAGCTGAAAACTGTTCTATATAATGAGCATGACCAAGGTCAATAAATTCCTGTATGAATGCCCGGTACTGATTATAAAATTCCGAATTATTTTTCATTTTAGATTCAAGTTGAAGTAAATATTTATAAGCTATATTGAATGAATTACCTAATTCCTTTACTCGTTCTGATTGAATTGGTAAATTGACAATGTAGGTGCCAGACTCATTCCTAGTAGTGGTAGATTCGAAGAGTTGTTCACAAAAGTCATCCTCAGGTGAGCGGAGTTTGCATTTAGAGGAAGTTTCTTCCTGTTCCCAGAAGGATTGTAATAACTGATCTGTTGAATTAGATGCAACTAGCATGCATAGAGGCTGTGTGCAAAGCAAAGAAGACTTATCCATATTCACTGGACCCGAAATAACCCAACCGAATGTTGTGTCTATGAGGTAAGGCAAATTAGGACCTAGCTTCATGCGACCCATTTGAATTATAGAATAGAATAGTTCTGCACCAATGAGCAAATCGATAGAACTAGGGATGTAGAAAGTAGGATCAGCAAGTGTTTGTGCTTGTTTAGCTGGTATAGGCCATGTTTGTGTAGGTATGTAAGTATGCGGTAGCGGCACAGTAATGTTATCCATGATAATGAATGAAAGAGTAGCTGTATAGTTGCTGTAGCGTGATGAAATATTGGCTTTAGTACTCACTTTTGTTTGTTGTTGGTTGTTACCAACACCTTGTAATATAATAGCATTTTCATTCAACTTAAGCTGAAGCATAGAAGTGAGTCTGTGGGTAACAATGTTGACTTCACTCCCAGCATCCAGAAGAGCACGCGCATGCATCCACCTTCCTGATGCATTTTGGATTCTTATAATAGCTGTGGAAAGCAATATTTGATTTGTATTATTGTTAGACACTAACACAGTTGAAGGAATATTATTATTTGTAGAGTTGGTATTAGAACTCTGTAAACAGTCAAGTTGAGTTGACTCAGCAGGATGCGATAAAGGTAAGTTTGTAATAGTAGGTTGTAGTGGTTGAGTGTTATTACACAATATAGATAAGGTAGAGCTAACCTGTTCGTTGTTGTTAGGTTGTTTGTCTATGTGTATACTTGTGTGATGTTTTTTATGACATCTTAAACATTTATATTTGGAGCACTTATGATTAGCTTGGTATGGCTGTAAACAATTAAAACATAGGGATTTAGTTTTAATAAGCTGTATGCGATCAGAAGTAGACAATTCGAGATAACTGGGACAGTTGTGCAATGCATGTTTGTTTTGACACAATGTGCATGAGGCATTAGGCTGATTTGAACCTACATGCGTTGCTTTCACACTTTGTTTATCACTAGATGATTTATCATTCAACAATTCAAAAGCAGTTCTGCGTAAATTCAAAAAGTCAAGCAGTTCAGACAATGTAGCAATAGTATTATCTTTCCTATTTATTTCCCATGCAGCACGCAAAGAATTATCCAATTTTTCACAAATTAAAAATACTAACAGTACATCCCAGGTATCAACAGGTAGATTGATAGCCTTTAAAGAATCTAGACTTTGTTGCAGAGTTATAAGAAAATCTTTAAGATTAGATTTTGATATTACATTAAATTTTATTAATGCAGCTTTTAAATGATAATTTACTACTATGGTTTTGTTTTCATACCTTTTGGACAGGATGTCTAAAGCCTTTTGATAATTATCGTCTGTTATGAGCAGTGATGCAATTAGACCGGCGGCTTCCCCCGTGAGCGCAGACTTCAAATACTGCAGCTTGTTGACCAGCGGGATATCTGCGTAGTCCACCGATGAATAAAATATGTTTTTGAACGCGGGCCATTGTTTGATGTCGCCATCGAATCGTGGTAGTTCCAATTTTGGAAGTCTGACATGTGGTTTTTTTATGGCGGTTGAGTTCAACAACGTGGCGTGGTTCTCAACCGACACATTAGCAGATGCTTTATCCGCCGAGTCACCGAGTAGCTCTTCCAATTTTGCTTTACAGGTGAAGTATTTTCCTTCGAAAGTTTCCCGCTCTTGCTCGTGCATCGATTGGCGTTCTGGGGCGTTGTCCAAAATTTCAATTTTTAATTGCACCTCTTCATAGCGTTCCAAAATTTGACCAATTTCGGCTTTTCTCACTATCAGTTCTTGCACGTTGTAACTGGTTTCCTCCACATCGAGGCTAGAGATATAGTTACCGATTCTAGTCAGTTTCCCTTTGATGGAACTTCTTTGAACTTTTAGAGCGTCGATCTCCATTTTGGTATTCATGTAGTTGGTAAGCTGTAGCTGTTGAGTAGATACACGTGTCCGTGTTTGGAACTAGAAAGTTGATTGTAGTTTCCAGTGGTATCACTAATTGTAGCCGTAGTTATTACTTTTGGCTGAATAGTATTAGCGTATGTACGTAGAAGTAGTTGTTACTAATTGTTTGATCACGATCGAATCCGAAAATCTGTAGTGTAGTAATGGCGGAGTTCGATATACTCTTTCTTTTTTAAGATGGCACTATTGTGGCTGTGCTGGTATTGGTTGGCATGTATGCCCTTGAGTCGGACGGTAATGTCGTACCAATATCGAGCTGTGATTGGCGTGTTCGCCGTGAAATGCCTTTGTCTTCCAGTAGATGGCGTAAGGCGTCTTCCGTCGCGTCGATAAAACAGGCACTTGCGCTTATGTTGGCTGCGCTGGATTTCTTCCACCCCGCCACACGAACTTGCACGATGTTCACACGAACTGTCCCGAAGTACTATGTGGAACAATGGCGTTTTCTAATATGGCGATTTCTTGGGCGTAGGCAATCGAAGGACCATTAATGTTGGAGATTGAATGAAACGTCGACTGTTGTTGACACAAAGTTTATTGAGCACTGATTACACTTAACACTGTTGTAGATAAGTATGAAAGGTATTATTAAGCTATTATTTAAGGAATAATGTGCGAGACGTGACGCTGGTACGGAGACCGAAACGGAAGAGGAAGACTCAGATTACATAGATAATTTTTCAGAGATTTCCATAGACAATTTAGTATAGACTGACATAAACAATTTAGTATTGAAAATACTAAACACTGAGCGCTGTGTTAAAATTTGTCCATCTATTTTCTTTTATTTTTCTTTTTTTTTGTAAAAACGTTGCCCCACACTAGGAATTACTCCTGTGTTGTGGGTGCGTTTACAAACATTTATATTCACATACACAAATAGCCAGACCCGGAACAACTACCTGTAGGCAATACAAATATTTGTTCCGTGCGGGAATCGAACCCACGACACGCAACGCAGCAGTCGATCGCTCAGCCACTGCGCCAACCGTGTCGTATTTTAATGGGACCCTGTATATTATAAGTAGATATATTCATTATTAATAGTACATTTTGCCGTAAGTAAGTAGGCTTGAAAGGTTTTATATTCTTCAATTTAAGATTATTGATGTAACACAACATGGTAAATGCTTATTTAATGTTCAGTGTTCCATGATTGATTCTATTAAAGAACTAAATTAATTTGGTTCTTAAAATATTAGTTATATTATATTCTGCCTTAATAATTATTATCCCTGAACATAAAAATTTCCTTCGATTAATAATGCCTAGGTCAGTAAGCCTTCATCTCGTAGTATACTAGTACATAGTTATTTAAACAAAAGACCACTCAACTTCTATTAGAGGTCTTTCGCAAAAAAACACCATTTTCTTTTTTGTTTTACTTTTGTTTCATTGATGGGATCGAACTAGAACCGAAAGAACACAAACAAAGAAAAAAGTCTTTATTAATTTATTTACACTCGCAGTTGGTTTAGGTAGGTTTTGTACCCTAAAGTTACGACGTTTTTACACGATTTATTTTTGTAAGGGAAGAGCAAAATTGCTAATAGTTTAAATAAGTTTGATAAGTAATTGCTATTTGTGTAGTAAAAATATGCGAAAGAAAAAAATAATATTGCTTTGTTTACCTTCCTTCATACCTATATCTGTTAATTATTATAGCAATGCTGAAAAAGGTATGAAATACTGTTTTCAATAAAGTGGTTATAAAAAATAAAATATTTTATTACGAAAGAATTAAATATTTAAATTAAATTTATAATTATTGCATTTTATGTACGTAGGTATAAATAGAAACATATAAATCTATCTACGTTTTGCTCCAATGAAAGATTTAATTACATTGAAATATTTTTAACCACTTATTTATGTACCTACGTAATTCAATTTAATTTTTATTTATTTATTCAATTGGTCTTACGAGCTAACAGATTTGACATCCAAAACGCTCATACGATTAATTTTCTTACAATTCAATTAATACATACATAACATACATACATAATCAGCCTATAATGTTCACACTGCTGGGACACGGGCCTCCTCTCTATGAAAGGGAGTGGGCAGTAATCCACCACGCGGGCCCAGTGCGGGTTGGTAGATGTCACATGTCTTCGAATTTTTGGTTTTAGGACATGCCGGTTTCCTCACGATGTTTTCCTTCACCGTTTTGAGAGCAGTGGTGATTATATAATTTACACAAAGTAAAGCGCCTATCTGGGTTCGAACCTACGACCTACAACTCGTAAGTCGCGGCCGTCACCACTTGGCCACCACTGCTCTCCAATTTTATTTATTTAAATTTTTTATTTTTATTTAAATGTTTAAACACATTTATGTGAATTTAATTTGTCTGCCTTTACTTTACTTTACTGTATCTAATAAATCTCCGAAATGCAATGTCATAAAATTCACACTATCTGCAAAAATGTAAAACGTAAATTTTACGATTCATCCTATTAGTCGGATTTATTATGGACATGCTGTTAAAAGTAACATTATCTCGTCTATATTGACAAGTCGACGGACGTATAAACTTTGACGAAACGCAACTTTGACTGAAAATGGTCTTGACGAAGTACAATTTTGACGAAAACTACTTTTGACCAAACACAACCTTGACCGACCGCCCCGAACTCTTCTCGACGACGCGGTGAAGACCGTATGTGACGCAATGACGTTTGAGTGGATTAAAGAAAATCTTCTTTAGTCACTTCTTATTTTCCCGTTCAATGTAACAAATCTAGTATCGCCAGTAGGTACCTACATACCCTTCCAAATTTTTTTTCTTTATTGAAGTTAATCATCCGTAGCCACTTCGTTTAAAAATTAAGTCAAATTTTATTAACATTTGTATTCGTTGCTACCAAACTTAAAAGTTGTTGTTTACCTATTTATCTGTAAAATTATCGGGTAATTCTTAAAATGTCTGTCTGGGTGAACATCGAGCTTACTTAAGTTTAAAGAATTCTTGTTGGCCAATTTCTTGGAACCCTCTTTGATAAGCTGCATTTTCAGTTACTTATTGTTTTGTCGAAAACAACGTAACCGGATTCTCTATTTACCTACTGAAGTACGCATGAGTGAGTTCAGAAACTTATTACGACAATTATGAAGTTTTGTACATGACGGGACTCCATTCAAGAGTTCTGAGTTAATTAGGAGTCGAATATAGCTTCAGCAGTATCTGGTGGTGACTTATCTCTGTCTCAATATTTATATAAACTAAGCGCCATTAATTATGATGAAAACAAGCGTTACGTACTCTTTGCTACTGTCAAAATTACACCGACCACTTTTTCAGCACAGCGTTAACCCGCAATAAAGAACAAATGGTTTAGGTATTTCTAATTTTGTTGACAAATATGAGTACACGGTCACGTATGGCATGTCTTGTGATCCGTCTTCTGAAATGTTTATTAGGGTACAGTCACGAGCACTAATATGTCAACACTTGGCAACTTTCAATTGCGATTTTATCACGAAATAACGAATGCAACGTTGAAATATGACACTTTACATAAACCTATTGGTTCGAAAATACTATGTTCCTAATAATATAAAATTTCATTCAAAAATAAAGGAGAAAATCGCCTTTGAATAAAGCCAGGTGTATGCATACTTTTGCTCGTGACTGTACGCCTTATTCAAAGGAGCAAGAGTCACGAAATCAATATTCGGCGTTATGTGCATGGCTTATAGCTCTCCATACAAAAACGGCGACTAGAACACTTGAGAAATCGCTGAGTTGATCAGCAAAATGTTCGCCAAAATATCCTTTGTTTTCTGGTTTAAGAAATTCATTTCTGAACAAGGAAATTCAGTTTGTTTTACGCAAAGAAGTGAAAGTTAACGTTTATTCAATGGAAATATTTAACTGATCCTCTAAAAACTTATTGAACTTCTAATGTACAAAATCTAAAACAACAACTTCTAAAACCACTTTTTAGGGTTCCTTACCCAAAGGGTAAAAACGGAACCCTATTACTAAGACTTCGCTGTCTGTCCGTCCGTCCGTCCGTCCGTCTGTCTGTCACCAGGCTGTATCTCAAGAACCGCGGTAGCTAGACAGTTGAAATTTTCACAAATTATGTATTTCTGTTGCCGCTATAACAACAAATACTAAAAACAAAATAAAATAAATATTTAAGGGGGGCTCCCATACAACAAACACGATTTTTTTGCCCTTTTTTGCTCGATATCTGTCACCAGGCTGTATCTCAAGAACCGCGGTAGCTAGACAGTTAAAATTTTCACAAATTATGTATTTCTGTTGCCGCTTTAACAACAAATACTAAAAATAAAATAAATATTTAAGGGGGGCTCCCATACAACAAACGTGTTTTTTTCGGCGTTTTTGCCTTGTGGTACGGAACCCTTCGTGTGCGAGTCCGACTCGCACTTGGCCAGTTTTTTTTTTTAATTAATGAACCTCTAAAATTGTTTACGCTTCTAATGATGCACATTTTTTAAAATAATTAATTATATACTCTTTTAACTTTCTTGCCTTTTCTCACAATATGTCGCAGTAACTTGACAACTGAACTAACAGACCGAGAGAGAGCGAGCGAAGCGAGCGGTGCCACGGTAGCGGCCGGAGAGCGGTACATCCATCCAAGGTGGTCGCAGTTACTTGGCTATTTAGTATTTTAGAACCTTAAAATATAATTTTTTTGCGGTTCACAAAAAGAGGCGTAATTATTATAGGAATTATTAGAGGTTCGATTAAATACAACATGCCATTATTTACATACATACATAAACTCTCGCCTTATCCCATAGCGGTAGGGGTAGGCAGAAACTACAGAACGCCACCTGCTACGATCCTTACATTTACTTCCTATATATGAATTCATCTTCATAAAGTAGGTACCTAGTAGGAGAACCTACTCCCTTATTATAAACGTATTATATCAGATGAATGATATCAGATGATGATAAAACACAGCGATTTCTCTCTTTCAGTCGTCAGTAATTTGACTTTCGAACGAAGAAGACAAAGCGTTTTGTAACTATACAGACGCTATACGACGTTTATTAGTAATGGGGTTACTGTATTAGCTCTAATACTTTGCTGGAATATTCGCTAAACTTGAGGATTAATTAGATTTAGATATATTTAGAATAATCTTGCCAGTCTATTCTTAGATAATCCGATATTTTCTCGAAGCCTTTTGCTTATATTTCGCCAGTAGCACCAACAATATTACTACCCACTCCACATTCTAATAATCGTAATATGCTCTATCCTTGGTTAAATGGAGACGAAGACCCGAATCAACTTCTTTAAATAAATTCCACATATCATTTATAACGTTTTGGAATATCATTGTCACTTTCGAGCTTCAAAATCGGCCTACGAAATTCAATTTTTTTTTTATGATTTTGAATTTCGCGAGCTACATCACGAAGGAATTTCCTTGTAAGAGTTTCACAAATCCTCAATTTCAAATGCTCGATTCAGAAACCAGGTGTAAGACCCCTTTCTCATTGGGAATATTGGTGGGTAGGTACCTAATATGGATGCAATATAAACCCGTTGACTGAGGACGATCATTGACTGGCTTTGGGTAACATGAGCACTTTACAAAGCTACAACTCGGACACTTTAATTAACAGTGCTCGAGTGCATACCAACTCACTTGATCAATAAGCAGGTACAGACGCGCACATCAAGCTACCCGAAACTGTAAAATTTTCCCGATCAACTTTGAACCTTATGCTGTAGCGATAAAGTTGCAAATCTATTAAAGAAATTTGACAGATTGAAGTAGCTTGATGTGCTGGCGTCTGTAACTCTGTACCTAAGTAGTTGAGAATAAAACTATCCTCCCGCCTTTGTCGATCGCAAGATAATTACGAAACATTTATTAAAACTGATCTCCATTCTTTACGCCAAAGTTACACGGATATTTGATTAGAATCACAGAAAAGTTGAGCGAAACAAAAATGACGTATTCTATCAAAGTTTGTGGAACTTCTTTAGTAATGTCAAAACGCTTTTCAAATAAAGTTAAAATATCTTGGTGATGATATTATTATTTTGATTATGTATGTACCCATAATAATAATAAGTAATAGGTATCTTTTATTAATTTTTTCATCAACGTTACATCAACAATGTTCCAGACTTCTAAAAACAGTCGTAACAGAAGCTAACAATAATTATTTCAGAAATAAGAAATTATTGTTGTCACTATAATCAAAAACCTATTTTCATATTCCTTTCTTAAGAAATCCGAGTGCTCATGGTATTTTTAAACGGCTGATTCACTTCCCGTGACCCAAGGACTGGCTTTTACCTTGGCCAGAGGCTATGCATTGCCATACAACGTAATAACGCCACCAGTCTCTTGGGTACATTACTGGTCGACAGCGAAGCGGATGAATTTTTCGACTCTATATTTTAGTTTGTGTATAGTTTCAGTTAAGTTTGGATTTAATTTTGTTATTTTTATATTAATGGATTAGGTCTCAGTTGTTATTTGCTTACTTACTTATAATTTTAATTTCCTTAAATTATAAAAATAATCCGTTCAAATTTCACCCAAGGGAACTAATAGTGCTGGGATAGCACCGGCCGCGCCAGCCGGTCTCGGTAGACGCGGTCTCTATCACGCAAACGAGGTTAGGTTCAAGAAAGATTTCCTTCGAGACCGCAGCTAGAACATAAAACAGATTTAAAATATTACCTTGCCTTAACATATCTCCAGTAATTTATCACGAAGCCACAAACTTAAAGAATATCGCGAGCGGTGAAAGAAGCCAAGTGCACCTTTTACTTTTATTGTTTGAGACAGTGATATCTGACTTTTTAGGGTTCCGTTGCAAATGGCAAAAACGGAACCCTTATGGATTCGTCATGTCTGTCTGTCCGTCCGTATGTCACAGTCACTTTTTTCCGAAACTATAAGAACTACACTGTTGAAACTTGGTAAGTAGATGTATTCTGTGAACCGCATTAAGATTTTCACAAAAGAATAGAAAAAAACAATAAATTATGGGTGTTCCCCATAATTTATTGTTTTTTATATATACTTAGAACTTAGAACTGAAACTCAAAAATTTTTTTTTCATCAAACCCATACGTGTGGGATATCTATGGATAGGTCTTCAAAAATGATATTGAGGTTTCTAATATAATTTTTTTCTAAACTGAATAGTTTGCGCGAGAGACACTTCCAAAGTGGTAAAATGTGTGTGTCCCCCCCCCTGTAACTTCTAAAATAAGAGAATGATAAAACTAAAAAAAATATATGATGTACATTATCATGTAAACTTCCACCGAAAATTGGTTTGAACGAGATCTAATAAGTAGTTCGCCGGTGAAAATTTAAAAACATAATAATATGATGGTACGGAACCCTCGGTGCGCGAGTCCGACTCGCTCGTGCCCGGTTTTTTATGAAGTCACGTAGTCTCGGAATGAAAATATAGTATTTTGCAGCTGCTGCTCCGGGCACTAACCGTAAAATGTAAAAAATATGAGCCTGTACGAACGAAAAACCTATCGTATAACATTACTATGGGTTAGAAAAGTAGTTTTTAATGTTTAGCAGTTTATTTAGTTGTGAAACTATATTTACATGTTTCGCCACGTATAATTTATTAATGGTGCGTAGAATTTGTATATGCACAGTCATATAC
This sequence comes from Oligia fasciuncula, assembly GCA_963082905.1. Classification (NCBI taxonomy): domain Eukaryota; kingdom Metazoa; phylum Arthropoda; class Insecta; order Lepidoptera; family Noctuidae; genus Oligia; species Oligia fasciuncula. The sequence continues at coordinate 9,806,282 of OY720393.1, read as the reverse complement.
AAATTCTACGCACCATTAATAAATTTGGAGCAATTTGGTCAGTACCGATACCAACTGAGGCGCACCGCATGCAAGAAAGGTTTACTTCTGTTGAAGCTTATGTGCACTTACGTCTTGCACAACAAACTGACAGTTAGGTAAACAAATAAGTACCGAGAAACACTACACATGTGACTAACGCGAAAATTCTATACGTTTTCATTTCTTTAGATACTTTATGAGGGTTTACTGAAAATGGAAATTCATAATTTTCACCTTTACGAGTTGAAATGTGGGCTTCAAAATACGCGGTACCTAGGACTATGAACAGCGTTGTATAAATAATGGCCTTCACGAATAAACGACTTCACACTTGGGAATAAACCACTTTGCTTATCAGGATATCATATTTTTTCCAATAATTCAACAATAGCTCAACAATCCCATAAAGCTAAAATGTAAGGCGTAACTATATTTTTTATTACATAATACAAGGAGAATAAAATGGAATTATGAGATACACGTACGAATTGTTGCCTCCAGTGATATTATGTAGTTCAGATTCTAAGGGATCATAAAAATATTCACAAGCATAGATACTGTATCTACGTTTCCTATAGAAAGCGGTCGTCGCACAAATACGCGAGCGTCTCGATCATAATAATTGTAAAAGGCATGAATGTGGCGATCGCTTATTAAATAACAGGACACGGCTGGACACGGCCTACAGCTAGACATTTTAATATAATGCCTTCTGAATGAAATGTAGTTCTGAATATTTTTCTTGTCTCAACCGTAAATTAATAGCCAAAAACGAACACCCTATCGAACGGAAAATCGAACGGTATCAAAACTAACATTCGATCAAAATAGCATCACTAATTAAAATTTTCTTTTCCAAAAGTGGACGATATTTTTCGTAGTATTTCGTTTTTATGTTCGAGACGAAATTGTATTTTATGATTTTATTATGACGTCCAAAAGTTTCACAAGTCTATTTTTGAAAACCTTAAAAATAACATAGAATTTAAATAAAGTAACGCACATGCTAAGTTTAAACCTTTCTATGTTTATTCATACAATGTGCACGTTGCATTCGTATATGCATGCTATGCCATGCATGCTATGCATGCTGTGCTATGCATGCTATGCCATGCATGCTATGCCATGCATGCTAAGCATGCATGCTAAGCATGCTGTAAAAAAATAGTGATCCGCCGATGTCGGGAGCGGGGTCCAAGCTACCGGTGGTTAGCGCTCCAGAAACAGGAACCTCCTCACAATGCGAGCCGTATCGAGGAGTACTGCATTTTGAATCTCCCTTGATCCGACCGCCTAACGAGAGCCTCTATAGATGTTGATCGAGGTTTTCGGACATTGGCTGTGTAGTATTTTGCTACAGCAAATCCACATCTACAGCATTGTTTTATCCTATTCAATACTCACCCAAATTTAGGGCTTAGGTAGAAATAGGGCGGAGGGCCTACACCTTTTGAAGAGCCTGACTACCTTTGAGCCTGACAGGCCAAACAGGCGGGCGGGGGGTTTTTCAGACCTACTCAGTGAGACCAGCCTCAGCCCTCCGCCCTATTTCTACCTAAGCCTGCGCCTGATACAGACGGCCTTCTGACCTTCCTGTTTTCTTGGCTCCGGGATTACTACATCGTCAGACGAGGAACCTGCTTCTCGTCACCTCTTGCTGCAAAGGAAGACCAGGGGCGTTGATTGACGTCGAGGGTCCTCCTCGGCCTCATCCCCGTTCCAGAAGAAGAAGACCAGGAACGACGTCGAGAGATCTCCTTCAAGAAAACCAGGAACGACGCTGAGAGACTATATTTGAAGAAGACCAGGGGTTCCTCGGATTTGTTATCGAGGGACCTCCTCCTCGGCTCAGGGCCCAGAGGAAGAAGACCAGGACCTACACCGAGTCGAGGGACCTCTTCCTTCGAGCCTCCTGAAGCTTTTTTAAAAACCATGTATACCTAGTTATATACATGGTTTTTAAAAAAGCTTAAATTTAAAAAAGTTTAAAAATAGCCCATCCGGATATTTGTAACGTTAAAGCTGATAATACGACAATCGGCACAATGACAGCCGAGCTCACATTCCACATGTCAACAACCTCGTGTGCTAAGTCGAGCTAATTAATTTGTTTCTCTTTCTCAGCTTTCATACCATAATGCATGCAATGATGCAATTAATGCTATATATGCATACTATTAAAGAGACTAGAGAACTAATTTCTTAAAATTAATTAAAATTGCTAAAAAAATCGAAGTTCATATATACTCGTAAGCACTTAGGAACTTATGAGTATTATCTAAAGCAATTCCTAATTAAAAATACCATCAATCACGTTCCGCAAAAAGCGTTCCATTTCTTAAGATCAATCATTTTTTCTCTTTTCCTGAATATTGTAAGACATTTATAAAAGACGTCGCTTCGTTAGGAACGCAAATATTTATCACAAGACAATATTAAAGTTCGGAAGTTTTCAGTACCTACATACCATTTGTGAACGAGCGAGTAAGACGAAGTTTCGTTTTAGTATCCGTTCTTAAGAAATGGGTCACGTTTCTTGGTGTTGAACGACATTGTTATTTGTTGACAATCTAAGTTGGTATCAAATTTGATAAACAATTAATTTCCCTGACTTTTCATACCTACCTACTTCACTAATTTCCTGCGATAACTGCGCAACACACTATAGTAGCAATAGCTTTCATGTTGACAGTTCACCAACATTCATTGGGTTATTTACGTTGCTGAACAGACAACTTTTTCGAACATAATTATGTCGCAATGGATTAACAATATACTTCAAAATTATTCAGATTGTGATTGAAAGTGTGTTACGCAATTATTATTTCATTGTTTTGCTCAATATATCCATCTTTTTAGGGTTCCGTACCTACATCAAAATAAAAAAACTGGCCACGTGCGAGTTGGTCTCGCACACGAAGGGTTCCGTATCACAGGGCAAAAATGCCGAAAAAAACACGTTTGTTGTATGGGAGCCCCGCCCCGCTGAAATATTTATTTTATTCTGTTTTTAGTATTTGTTGTTAAAGCGGCAACAGAAATACATCATCTATAAAAATTTCAACTCTCTAGCTATCACGGTTCATGAGATACAGCCTGGTGACAGACAGACGGACGGACAGACAGCGAAGTCTTAGTAATAGGGTCCCGTTTTTACCCTAACAAGATACGGCCATTTATGCCACAAAAAACGAACCTGTATTTCGACACTCTCAAGGGAATCAAAATTTTAGGGTACTTTCCGTTGACCTAGAACTATGAAATTTGGCAAGAAGCAATGTCATGTAGCACAAGTAAAGGAAAAAATCCGTAAATTTGTAGTTTCATTCCAAAAAATTACCCGTGATAAACTATTCAATACCTACAAATTTGTACGGAACCCCCGGTGCGCGAGTTCGACTAGCACTTGACGGTTTTTTTTTATTAAGAATTTTAGCAATTCTTCAGAATTTTGAAAACAAACTTGATTTTTCGGTGGTACCTATTGTAATGTTAATAAAAGGACTAAATTTACTTTTTTTGTTACTCTTTGGTGGGAGTTGTTCTCTCCTGGATACAGCCTGCAACTCCTTATCATCAATCGGCGTCTGTGTCCTTGACACTGATTGGGAAGTTGAGGGTTTCTGGTGCAATGGACAAACGATGATTTCCGTTGGTAAAATGGTTTATCGGCCGTGAGTTGTACTTAGATTTATGGTATGTTTCTACAACCCTATGATACGTTAGCTCTCGGCGAGCTAACGCTACTACTTTATTAAATAAAACGCATAATTACGCGTTTTATTTAATAACTTGCATACTTATTTAGATCAGTTTTTTTTTATAATAATCTACAATTTATATCATGGCGTTCACTTCTACGCACGCACTTGGAAGTCCCTGAACCTTCTCCGAACACAAGTGGGAAGATGTAACTCCATCCAGGTAAAGCGGAGCTACCTCGACGGAGAGGCAGTAGGGTGTGGTTGTGGAGCTTTGTCGCAAACCACGTTCCACCTCTTATCCTGCCCTCTGTGTCCCAAAACATACAGTCAAAGGACGAGAAGAAGACCTTTTTTTTTAAATAAACCGTGTTCAAAAAAGACAATGTGGAAGAGGTCGCAAAATCGGGTTAGTCCAGGACATTAATTTTATCTGTTATATGTTTTCGGAGCATCAAGAGGTGTCCTAGTCAAAACAGCTTGTTGATTATGATGAGGAAATAAATATAATAACATCGTGGTTGAATAAAATAATACGGATAATGTTGTCATACAATTTTCGGAATAATTTTCGCAAATTATCCTTGAAGCGGTGACGAAATTTCAATTTCGAACCTCGAAGATGATAGGTAAACAAGTTTCGATTTCGCAAGGTTTTAATACGGAAGTCGTTCCAAAGAAATGAAAATATAACAAAGAAATTCATTCCAATGCGATCATTCATATCTAGGAATATAGATTTAAAATTGAATAGATTACATAAAAAACCCATGTTGAAAACGTAGCGTTGGAAGGCCTCCCATAAGGTGGACCGACGACCTTGTGAAGGCCGCAGGATCCCGTTGGATGCGAGAAGCACAGAACCGAAGTGGAGGTGCGTGGGGGAGGCCTTGGACATAGGCCTCCCCTAAGCACCTCCGCTTCGACCGGACGCAGTGGACGTCTTTCGGCTGAAATGATGATGATGATGATGATAAATATAATGGGGATTTAAATATATTTTTATTGACATAAATGGATGGAAACTTTTTCTTTTTTTTTATATCATTATTATTCATTGGTTTTGTTTCATCATGTTGCTGCATTATTTTTGTGAGATCAGCAGGGTTTGAAGCATTAATTACTTTATTTTGTTTTATGTTTCCATTGCGAGCGGAGGAAGAGAAAAAGATGTCAACTACGGCGGCATCATAGTGTTTTTTTTTTCGATATAGTACAAACACGCTCCAAGATTATATTTTTGCAAAATGTGATCCGTCTCGAAGTGGGGTGACACTCGATCTGGGCTGAGATCAGCTTTAGAAAAGGGTCTTAGCCTTCACAAAGTGTGTTTGGTTGACACAATTGGTTTCTGCTGAATTGAGGACCCACAGTTCAGTCAATATGGACTAGTGACAGTATCTGGGGCTTAATCTTGAGTCTAGGTGACGAATTTTTTTATTTTTTCCCTTTGAAAATTTAACACACCTAACTCACGAACTGACTTCGAGTTCGTGAGTTAGCTGTGTTCAATTTTACTCAGTTGTGACTTTTCCTCGCACACAATAACGTCTGATGAAGTATAATAAGCCATTGTTGTATAAGGTTTTAGTACATAGGCTGATATGAATTGTCATGTCATTTTGTTTGCTCGGTAGGAGGCCGCGTCGCATCTTTTTCGGCAGTTTTCGCGCGACGAGGTTTAAACAGGACGACGTTAGTTTGTGTGTGTGCACATTGGCACACGTTAATAATATTTAACTTGACTGACACACGATCGACTCGCGATAATCCGACATCACGACGTGTGACACGTCGTGATGTCGGATTATCGCGAGTCGTTCGTCCTGACTTAAGCTTTCTCTATTAAGAGACGTACCTCATATTGTTAGCATTCATTTCTGGTGTTAGGTAATTGTTCTTATTAGGTATAGGCAGGTATATGTAGCGTTTATCTCATATTGATAAATTAAGACATTAGCCCATTTACATTAGCCCTATTTCATAGGCAGTAGGGGCGTAGCTGATGTTGAGATTATGACTTGCATGGTTTTAACATGCAAGCTTTTCTAGTAATTATAAGATGATGGAATAATATTTTGAAAAACGCTAATATGAATTCAGAAAGCAGAAAAAGGAATTGGGAGTTAGCACAGACTACAATATAATGCAGTGGGAGTTAGCTTAGTGGGCTGACAGAAGACGTCATGATGTAAAACAGTAGTTCCGATTCTAGAAATAATTATCCAAGTTGTAAATACCTATGTACAGACGCCAGCACATCAAGCTACTACAATCAGTCAAATTTATTTATTAGATTTTCAACTTTATCGCTAAAGCATAAGGTTCAAAGTTGATTGGGAAAATTTGACAGTTTCGGGTAGCTTGATGTGCTGGCGTTTGTACTATCAGCCCGCGTTATATCTAACAATACTCTAGATATTGAAATGCTCACATCCGTACCCATGTTATAACCGCAATATTTGGCTTAAACACACATCCGATTCGTTAGGTTAGTTATGTATGTACATACACACGATGTCAGCTTTTCCGCAATATTCACCAATTTCCTTCGATGACGTCATCACACGATGTTTTTGTCGACGTATTTTCTATGTTCATGTTAATATTACAGTACCCGACCGCTAACCGAAAAGGGTCGCCGCGATAAACGAGAGCCAAGGGACGGGTTCCATGAGCCCTAATGTACCGGAACACCAAAGTTTACATGCCTTTCAAAGCCTGAAAAGGATGGAACACTATTAGAAGGGTACCAGTCCTTAAAGCGGTACTATTCCACGTATTCATTGAAATACTAACTGTACTGTATTGTATAATCCAATCTTTGTTTTTCATCCGTTTACTGATTTGCGAATTCCTCTATAGCTACGTACAGTCAGCAAAAGAGATAAGTATGCAGGATCGTCGGATATACTTGAAGTTTAGTAAGAAACCGATGGATGTTCTCGAATAAAATTTTATTTTATTAATAGAAAATCGGTTTCTTAGTAAACTTCAACTGTATCCGACGATCCTGCATACTTATCTCTTTTGTTGACTGTACATGGTTTTGTTTGATTACCCGATTCAATACGGTGAAATTTAGTTAGTCCTTCCCTATTTGTTGTTCCCAGTACCTACTGTGTTAGAAAGATTTTATTTTCAAAGAAATTGAGTAGGACTTCTTGGATAAGTGGGTCAAGAATGCCATGTTATGAAGCAGAAATAATAAGGTTTATGATTTATTTTATTAGGGGAAATAAACAATTACCGTACTATATTAAGTATAAGACTAAGAGCTGGAGAAGTATTACCGTATAATCCAACTACGTTTCCATGGATACCAAAAATGAGGTGCAGTTAAGATACCTACATACAGACCACTAATTAATTAACACCTACAAAATAGAAAAATTAAATTAAATTACTGAACTAAAGAACACACTAATAAGCTAGAGAATAACATCCTGGAGGTAGAGCCTTGCAAGACGTCCGGATTAAGTGAAGAAAATAAAAAAATGTAAAGAAGTCAAACTATTGAAAGACGGATTGATAAAAAAAAACCGGGCAAGAGCGAGGCACACCGAGGGTTCCGTACCATTATATGTTTTTAAATTTTCATCGGCGAGGCCTATATTCATCAGAGAATTTTAACACTGTGCACTGCGGTGTAGAATATTGCAGTTTTATGTCAGTGCCATCTTTTGACCGATAGTGTAACTAATGTAACTTTTGTTGATGATTTCTGAAAAAGTGTACTATTTAGAGACTTTGTTTTATTTTTACTATAATCTTTACATAAACTTCTATTACATATAATAATTTCAGATTTTTCTCTTTGCAAATTTCGGAGATAAGGGGGGGAGGCGGTATTTTTTTTTACATTTTTTATCAAAAGTCGAAAACTATGCAACCTAAAAAAAAAAAAAATTGTTTGAGAATGTGCAAACTGCGCTCTTTCATATGATACCCCACATGTCCTAGTAGCCCCACTTCGAATTTTGAAAGACCCCCCCTTTCAGTACCTGTTGCAAAAAATATACATATATTTTTATTTCTTTCTTATTTGCAAAATAGCTGGGCAAACTTCATCCAAAACTATTCCAAATTTCAAGTTAAATGATAAATGATTAAATGATGATTAAATGATAAATGATAAATGATTTTTATTTCTGTAAGTAGGTTTGTACAAACACTTTTACACGTCAATCATATTTTTTTTTTAAACTAGATGAGGTCGGCGTTTCCTAACTGACTATTCTGAGAAGAAAGGCCGAAACAAACTCAGAAGTCACAGTCTCTTTTAAAGTCCAGACAAAATCTTGGTCAGATCGTGTGAAGACCATGTAGATTGGTGTCTGAAATGGTCTTTTGAGGAAAGAACCACACAGATTGAGCGGACCTGTCCAATCAGTGCACGCATTTGTCAAAAATCGTGCAGCTCAACTCAGAACTTGAGGAGCTCAACGATTCGACGAACAATACCAAAGACAGGACATTTGGGTAGGCCGCATAAACTACTCAAACTGCCAGATCATGATTAAAACTAAGAAGGAAAAAAGAAATGACCCACATAGTCCTCACATTCACAATAATTAAATAAAAAATAATAATAAAAATTACTTACAAAGTAAATATTCATGTCATTGTCTAAATAAAATTCATCAATGTCAATGTGTATATAAAAAATCCGCCATAATCTTTGAGGACCATGTAGATTAGTGTCTGAAATGGTCTTTTGAGGAAAGAACCACACAGATTGAGCGGACCTGTCCAGTCAGTGCACGCATTTGTCAGTAACCGTGCAGCTCAACTCAGAACTCAAGGAGCTCAACGATTCGACGAACAATACCAAAGACAGGACATTTGGGTAGGCCGCATTAACTACTCAAACTGCCAGATCATGATTAAAACGAAGAGAGAAAAAACAAAAAATTACCCACATAGTCCTCACATTCACAATAATTAAAATCATATAATACTTTATACAGTAAATGTACATGTCATTATTTAAGTAAAAAGATACTTAAAAAAAAAAAAAATGAAAATTATTAAAGTGTAAAATAGCAAAAATAAAAACAACATTCTAAACCTATTGGAGCAGCTCAATCCCAAGCCTTTTTGTCCTCAATATAGTCTTTTACAGTATAATAGGCTTTCTGACATAGTTTTCGCTTTATAAAAGATTTGAATTTATTAAGGCTTAGTTGATAGCATTAGTACTTCTTGAGATATCCAGCTGTGACAGACAGACAGACTTAGTCCCACCAGAAGGGTTCCGTTTTTACCATTTTGGTACGGAACCCTAAAAATGATTTTCATTATGAAGGCAGATCAATTCAACATTTTTCTCTATGAAAACCATTCAGATTCAGATATTCATTGAGATCTAGCCGAGATTACCAGTTCGATTAGAAATCGAGCGCAAGACCTTCGACAATATCGTGACTTTGTTAGCTGCCCATCTACACTGAAGGAATTAGGTCGAGCACGTTTTCAATAAACCTTGAACAGACACGTTTCCAACCACGCAACCAAAATCCTTTCACGAAAATCCATACAATCTTTTGACTGAATCTCTACAAATGAATATGTAACAGTTTCGTAACTTGTACAGTCAGCAAAAGAGATAGATATGCAGGATACTGCAAGTTGTTTTTAAGGCCGGGTGGTAGTGCGACGACTGGTCAAACATTGTAATCGATTCTTTCTGGTATAATAATAATAGACTGTGGTGTGTGGTTGACCTGGCTAATGTCCGTTGGGATTGGTCTCAACGGAAATTAGCCAGGTACGCAGGAGATATTTGACGGCACGGTTGGCGCAGTGGTTAAGCGATTGACTGCTGCGCTGCGTGTCGCGGGTTTGATTCCCGCACGGATAAAAATATTTATATGACCTACAAGTAGTTGTTCCGGGTCTGGCTGTTTGTGTATGTGAGTTTAAAAGTTTGTAAACGCACCCACAATACAGGAGAAATTCATAGTGTGGGGCAACGTATTAAAAAATATATATATATTTCATAGTGCACAAGTGTGTGCGTAAACACAGGTGCACTCTTTGTTCCTTGTACGGCAATCCAACCCGACCGGGGAAAGATCAAGCGTAGGACCAACGGCTTTACGTGCTTTCCGAGGCACGGGGATCCTATAAATATAAAAATTAATTGACGTTTGTTAGTTTTTTGCAATAAAAGTAGTAACGACAACTTCAATTGGCGGTACGAAGTTCCACTAACATCTACACTATGGGCTATGGGTCCGAAATTTTTAATTTATTGCATATTTTTATATTATTGTTTTGAATAAAATTTGATTTGATTTTATTCGAGTTATTTTGATTTATTTTAAGTTAATTTATTTTGTTTATATTAATTTGATTTATATTGATTTCATTTTATTTACGCTTCCGCTTTAGTTAGGGCTTGAAAGCCGTCTATCCCCGTAGCTACAAGCTACACGCTCAAGCGACACGCGTCTTGCGGCAGCGACTACGGAAAAAACAAATGAAAGATGCCACGAGTCACCGCGTCGCGACGCGACGGACGGAAACAGAAGACGTGCGGCGGTGTCGCTTGAGGCAAGTCGCACCGCTCGTGATCGTACCGGGGCTTAGTGCCACATTCCACATGCCGATGGTACAGAAAACGAAACTGGTAGGAACATGTTAAGTCGTAACTTAATGTATCTAACAGTTCTAGAAAATAGGTAGGTACTTACATTTGCTAAGCTCTTTCCCAACTATGTGTAGGTTGGTTTCCAGTCTGACCAAAATCAAACTAAATACACCTAGATAGATATACCTACTACATGGAACGGTACAACCCTATTCCGAGATTAAAGTAGCTGCTAGACATTTAGGTTTGTATGAGTCTTTGGTCAACTGGACCCACTCGAACTGGACCCGGGGGTCCAGTTGACGTAATCACATTTTGTGACGCATGTTTTCCCCGAACTTGTTATTTTTTTTTTTTTATGTGTCATGTTTTCCTTTTTTCTTTTTCATTCTGTATACATTTTGTAGAATATATTTTTTGTAGAATATATTTATTTCTGCGTAAATGGGAAAGATAGGTACTAGAAGGCCCTAATTCCTTTACGACTACACTGACATACGAACATCTGCAGTCATACGGATATACCTTTAGTAGGTATATCCGTATGACTGTAGATGTTCGTATGCCGCGAGCGCCACGGGTTGTTTATACTACGAGACACTGATGAGTATCGAAGTGTAAAGCCGTTAGTACACCAACGCAACGAGTTGCGGAAACATTGCGATAACAGAACCAAATGTATGAATAACCTCCTTTTTTTTAAGTCGGTAAAAACTTTATTTTACCGTTTGGCCTCGCAAAACCGCACAACTTTTAGTTTTACATAGTTGTGCGGTGCTTCCAACCAACACAACGGGAAGTTTTACGTGGTTAGTCTAAAATACACCAAATACAATATTGAAGTTTCACTATAAGTACTCCCAAATTCAAACTGAATCGGTGATGAAGACCAGATTTCCGATCTTAGTGCTTTCAATAAAGTTTATAACATATTACCGGTTAACTGGGTCATTATTTGAGGTGGTGAAATTCTGTTCAGGCGTAATAATTTACAAAGCAGAATAGAAATGAGTGTTATTGATTCAAATTATAACTGAAATTAACTTTATTTATTACTGTATGTTTGTTTAAATATTTATTTTTATTAAAAACTTTGTGAAATTAATTTTTTTTTAAATAAAAATCACGTTACGTGGTCTGTTCAGGTGATATACACTGGACTTCTTGCGTTTATAAAAAATATAATTTAAGTGAAAACGGACCTTGTCATTACGTTTTTGTAATGAATAATGTATATTACTATATCTTAAATGAATGACAAAAAATAAACAGACTTATATCCTTAATTTTTTTTACGATTTATGTTGTTCCGAAAACCATCATCACCTTCGTGGTCACTCATATTTTAATACTATTTTTAACTAAATAATGGTCAACCCAAAATATACTTGTTAGTAGCAACACTATAATTGGCTGTTTTAATATCGCAAAAAAATTTAGATTGAAAATATTAACGGTTTTTGTTTAAAAACATATTCTGTGTGTTAAAAATATTGTGTCAAAGATCGTGCATCACTTTCGTGACAGCTGTATTTTGGTAAGTTGGTAATAAAAAAATAGAATTACATACTTCTTCTGTTCGAATTATGGATATGTTACAAATAGGCTATTGTATTTTTTCTAACCTCAATACTGTTTCATACTAGAACCGGTAAAGTGCTTAATTATCACTTTCGTGGTCCTCATTTTCGTGGTCAAGATTAAAAAAGGGTTAATGCCGACTTAATAACACTGCTGAAGCCAGCATCCTTTGACTTCTTTTGTTCACAATTATATAATTTTATTGAATAGGGGTGGTACAGTCGCCAATACCTCAAGCTACCTCATATGGTCAACAGTTTAACATTCCATGAATTTTAATAACGAAATACGATTTATCAAAAAATAAAAAGATATTTCTTACAGCTACGGCCAGAACTCGCAACAAAACTACTGATGAAGAAAAGAAGGCAAAAAGACGAGAGCATAAAAAAATTACAATGCAGAAGTTAATAGAGAAAAAGAAAAATATTCCATTTGCCTTAGAAGAAGACAGAAGCAGCGTTCAATTTACATAACACCAGTGCAGCAAGCTCGCCATCTACATCTGAAATGCCTTCTGCGTTGGATTCAGATACCACAAGTGCTGCAGGCTCGCTATACCTTCTGAAACACCGAATTCAGGCTAAATATCCACATCGCGTGAGCTCTGTCTTGGTAAACTTAGACCTTCTTCAACTGATACTGTGGTATGCTGGAGCACCGAATCCCCGTAAAAACCGTATTTTTTTCTTTGATTCGGATAGCACTAGCTCAAATTAAGATTGATTTAGTGAGGTAACTTAGGTGACATCACTTTCGTGGTCAAAGTGTTTTTTTTTTTTTTCATGACTAATTATTATTTAAGTTCATTGTTCTCTAAGTAATTATTGTTCTTAGTATTATACGTACCTTTGGTTAAGTTTCAACAGAGGTTTAAATTAAGAGACTGATTATGATTCATATAAGTGTTATTTTTCGTGGTCTTCACGATCACTTTCGTTACCTACAAAAAACGTTTTACTGAGATTTTTTAATAAATAAGCTGTATCCATCTTTAATTCTATTTTATCTGTAATTATTATGCGTGTTCTCGTCCATAATAAAGCAAATTTAATAAAAATAACCAATTTTTTTTTAATTTTTTTTTTATCCCGCCCTAAATAATGACCCAACTGCCCACTACCTCGGCGTCGGCTACGAGAACCAATTTATCTTTATCGGCTTTACCACTTCGAGGCTTTGCGGCAGAGTTCCTACTTTATTGTCTCAGTTTACTGCGAAAGGTTAATACGAAAGTCCTTGTTTACTGCTTACAGGAATAAATCGTGAGCCTGGTTTAAATATATGTGGCTAGTTTGGGCTTACATTGCGAGTTTACTAGGTACCTATAGTGTTTTATGACAGCAAGTCGTGAGTAATATTGGCCAAGATCATATCCTAACTAATTAAAATGTAGCTAAGGTTGACAAAATAACGAATATTCGTCTTAGAGTGAAGCTAACCGTATGTACAGTCAACAAAGGAGATAACTATACAGGAGCGTCGGATATAGTTGAAGTTTACTAAGAAACCGAGGGATGCTCTGGACTGAAATTTAATTTGACAAATGAGTTGTTTGTTTTCTAATAATTAAATTAAATTTTATTCGAGTACATCCATCGGTTTCTTATTATCTATATTTCCATATTTGGTTACTGAAAACTATCAATCTACGAAATATCTTTACCACACACACTGTCTTAAATTTCAGTGATCACAAAACATATATACCTACAACTTAAATGTCTTCTTTGTTTCAAAATTTATTTTGACGAGGCTCAAAAGAATTAGTCGACCCTCCTGTAAAACTTTATTCCACTGATTATAAGTGGCACAGTTCAAAACTTTTAACATTTAAAGAATAAAGCGTGTCAAACTTTACAGCGTTTTTTACCGCCTTTTATTTCCCTAAAACTCGATAGAATTACATGTTTAACCGGAATGTAAACTCGGGAGACGACGAATATTAAAATAAAAAAGATCTGTCTTTTTACCAAAAAGGTATATCATCAATTCAAAGAAAACTAATTTTGGTTTAAATAGCGTAAAACATAAAACAGGATAAGTAGGTACTTAAAAAGAAATTCTTTTTCTGGTCCAACACCATTGTAGATACTTATTTTTAAATATGATGGCTTCACTTCATGTGAGTTCGTGATTAAGGATGTACCGTGAATTTGATGTTATTTACTACCCAAGTTACATTCGTTCGTACCCTTTTACGGCTTTCAGTCGTAAACATATTCACCGCAGGATTCAAGCAAAACTTGGTACTTTACCAACATTGGATAAACGGTGTTGTGTACGGTCGGATATTACATATATTTTAACAGCGTTAACAAAATGAACTCTCCATTGTAGAGGTTCTTTACTGTTTGATAAGTAGAATATTCAATAGTTAACATTCTTAAGAGAAAATGCGGGTGGTCGTTTCTGCATAGAAACGCTCTCGCCTGTTTTCTTTCTGGTTAATGACCATAAAGCAATGATTTTTATCAGAATAATAAATAAATATTAACTTGTATGTCCCTATGTTTTCGTTTTTGATGATACATTATTTTTATAAGCACTAGAACCCTCAATACCAATTTAAACCGCTGTCAACAGAGGCCTAGTAGTGTACAAATTTGACACGTATTAATGAAAAAAGAAAAACAGTATATATCCTTCTTATTCATTTTATGAAATATCTTTTCATTTGGTCCAATATTGGAGGAGGAAATAGGCGAGACCCAAACCTCGAATTATGACTTTTTACTTTTTACTCTCCGATCACACTTCCTTATAAAGTGTTAACAGTGAGAATTGTTTGTAAATAATAAGTTTAACGCAAACTTTGGGGTTCCCACGCCGATTTGTAAATGAAGGGGGAATTTCGTCGCTTGCTTTTTCATTTTCACCATTGTGTTCATGTAGGTATGCGCGATCTGTAACCCTTTTTTTCGCTGTAACCGAACAAATAAAACTTTTTTTTAAATATGCTGAAACTGCTTAATTGACCCGTCATATTGTAAAGATTAAAATATGTTACCGACAGTCAATCAAACTGAAAGCAAAGAAGCGAAGCAGAGGAGCGATTAACAAAAGTGCATTTTTCTGTGAATGGCTTAAAAATGTCACCAGTTACAGACAGGACAATCTGCAACACTTTTGAGTTGATATCTCTGATGTCTACTCACCAACGTTACCACATAAAAAAGAGGAAACGGAATTGACACTACACGGCACACGGAGGGTTTCGACTTTAATGAAACCCTCCAACTAGAACGGTTCAGAGAACGCAAAAGCGCATGAAACTCGTCACAAGCCTTTGTAGGTCCTCACCGCAAAAGTTTACTAGGTACTCAGTTTTAAAACCACTGAAAATGTTACTTTATTTTCATCTTACCGGCGCCGTGTACCAGTTAAAATGAATGGGGTTCCATGTTTTTCATAGTCCTTTTATTTTTTCCTGAAAATATTATACGTGGTAGCATCCGTGGTGGTAGCAAAAAGAGTACCTACAGTATTTCTGGAGAGAGTTTTTGAGTCAAGAATTATGCCATGATAATAAATATTCTCAGCGCTCAACCGTTTTTACCCTTGGTTTAAAAACCATATCTAAACTAGCACACGACACTTGAGGGCGGATACAATGAGACGGAGGGTAAAGTGGACATGACCAAAAGGTGTAATGGGACGTCATAATATAATACCAAGCATTAACTACCTAAAACAAGCGACCTTATTGCCATCAACCGAAGATAAATCAAGACTCCGGACTGCTCATGAGAAATTCCGTATGGAAAAACCCAATAACACTTCGGCCAACCTGTGAATTGAACCTAGGACCTCATGCTCAGCAGTAGTGCTTACGACCACTAAACCAACGAGGCAATCATATAAAACAATGTTCTTATAATTTTGGAAAAAAAAGCAGGACAACATAATTTTGTATGTACAGTCAACAAAACAAATAAGTATGCAGGATCGTCGGATATAGTTGAAGTTTAGTAAGAACCGATGAATGTTCTCGAATAAAATTTAATTTTATTAATAGAAAACAAACCGCTCATTTAACAAATTAAATTTCAGTCGACAGCAACCATCGGTTTCTCACTAAACTTCAACTATATCCGACGGTCCTGCATACTTATGTGTAATAGATAGATACAGTCAAAAAAACAGATAAGTATGCATTATCTGTTTTGTTGACTGTACCTATTTATTACTCGTATGTAACATGTAACTATACAAAAATAAAAGGAACTACAACGAAAAGATTTTTTTAATATTTTTTATCCCTTTCAATATTATAATTTCAAGATTCGTTATGTCAGCCTCCCGTATTATTATTATACTCTTTGATGTCAGCCCGATACCGTGTTACATGATGTTAACAAATGGCTGACAGCAATCCACATTTACACACAAAATACCGCGGAGATAGACTACTCATTTATTCTGAAACAAATTTTATGTTTCATCCAAAAGTAATGTACGCCCGAGATAAATTCTGTATTATTTACGACTTCATGAGGCTTTACTGTTAAGTTACTGTAAAGTAAAAATAACAATTCTAAACGTAGAAAAACATTTATTTCAGCTTATATTTTAGCTAAGTAATCTAATTCTACAAGTAGAACCAGTCATATTATGGTAATTGTGCGAGTCTTACAAGAATTACGATGGTAATTAATTTCGTTAGTCATTTTTCTTAGTTTGTTCGAAATGAGCACGTATTTGTGTCGGTGTTGCCAGGTGAGTAATATAAAAGGTATCCTTCAGCGGAGACAGGGGCAGTGCGGCCATTACTCCGCTGACGCGCAGGCTCCACTTTATTAAGCGACACTTACTCAGCCGACGTCGGCGCTGTGCACTTCAAGACCTCTCGATCAATTCTCGTCTTAGCTTTTTGTAAAGTCTATTTTTATCAATAGAACTCTTTCAGATATCGTATAGCCGTTGGTCTCTTGGTTTGGTAACGTTAAATACGCGTAGCATAACTTACCCCTTAGCAGTACGAATGTTGTCGTTACGTAATTAAATTTCCTGTAGATATGTTTTTCATTCGGACATACGGAACCCTAAAACGAATTATTTTATGTATACAGTCTAAGAAATTCCACGTAAAACTAGGCCCACGGTCACGAAGCTGGCACCAGGTGTGGTTACTAACTTTGTATAAATTATGCTCCTTTCGTGCTTAGGTAAACTCAAACTCAAAGCATTTATTCCAGTTAAACCATTTACAGGCACTTTTGAATTGTCAAAATTAAATGGTCGGTCAGTTAGTCAGAAAGTTGAAGCTTTGTAGTTGCCCATTCCAAAACCTAGATTTCTATGGAGAAATAAGGGCAAGAAACTCCAAGGACACTATTTTAAGGGGATTACAGGAACTAAACTAAAACTAAATGCCAAAACGCAAGTTTTAGAAACAATAAAAGTATATGATCGACTACAGTAAACAAAATCAGAAAAAATATGTGATATTCTTCAGGATATATGCTATGTAGTTAGTGTGTTGAAAACATAATACAACTAATTTGATACGATAGAATAAAATCATGAAGCATTGAAGATACCTCCAAAAACTTTACTTTTACAATAAAACCCATACTAATATACATACAATCAGTCTGATTTTTTGTCAGATTATTCTACAAGCATCATACAAAAAAAATTGTGTTTTATTTTATTAGTCCAAACAATAAATTTCTTGTAATTCAATAATTGCTTCATGTTTAGCAATAAATTACCAGGGTTGTGTCATCGCGCTTCTCTTTCTTTTCTATGCAGTCCGACAGTGACCGCGCTTTAGGTCATGTAAGCCAACAATTCAATATAAAAGATATAAGCCCTAATAAAATATTCAAGCAGAGAACAAGACATAAATCCGCAGCAGCTGGTCAGAGAAAATACCAAATAAAAAAAAATGCGACGCGCCACGGGTTGGACCCGTGGCGCGTCGCATTTTTTTTACAGGAATAGATTTAATAAAATTTGTGAAAAAATCACAAATCCATATATATTATTTAAAGTGAACCTACTTTTTCCAGTCGATTGAAAACAGCACTGATTGAGGGCAGAAGATACGATGTAATTTGATTCTTTCACCTCCACGTGAACCAGCAAGCCGTAGGAATTAGAAAAACATTTAACGGGAACTGATGTAACCTAACCCTACAAGTTTATTATACTAAGCCCTAGTAACAAGGCACTGTTAAGATCTTATGATGCCCACGTAACTAGACAAGAATAACCGCGGAGTTGTGTATCTTCTGTAAGATAATGGATGTGCAGATATTATAAATAGAGCCATTTTTAGGAATGAGTTAGCATAATTATAGGGTACTATCTTCCGCCCGCGGCTTCGCCCGCGAGGTATGTCGATAAAAACTATCCTATGTCCTTCCCCGGGATGCAATCTATCTCTCTGCCAAATTTTATCGAAATCCGTTCAGTGGTTTAGGCGTGAAAAGGTAACATACAGACAGACAGACAGAGTTACTTTCGAATTTATAATAATATTAGTATGTATTTATGGTAATTAGTTAAAAACGCCAGAGTAGTCCGCGAAATTCAAATTTTCTTACGCATTTTGCAATGTTCAGTAACATGTTGTCAATCGATCAATCAATTCAGCATATCGTAGTCCACTGCTGGACATAGGCCACTCCCAGGCTGCACCACAACACCCTGTCCGGCGCCTTCCGCATTGTCTGTCCCAGCTTTCTTTTCTATCTTTTTAAGGCCGTTCATCTAACTTGTTGTATTATGATCAAAATATGAATCATGAAAGTAGCTTAAATCATACCTTAATGAATTATTATTTCATGAAAACATGACATTTGAGGCCATTTCTAACATAAAGAGTTGTATCGATGATTTTAATGATTATAATAATTCTATAAATACTTATTTATTACGGTCGCGATCATATTTTGATCAACATACCTACATTATAGTGTTAAGTTACACTGACCTGTAAGTAGCAAAAAATTTAAGAAAATGTCTACTTTAGCGCATTCCTTCCCCTTAAAGTTTAAACTGTATTTATCTGAAATAATGTAAAAACTACGGCTGTTTTGCGCTATACGTTAATATTCATACGCACTAAAGGATGCTACAGTCTATTTATGCAAATTACTTCGATACCTGCCTCAAGACACATAAAAATGCATATATAGTCTTTCCGCGGAACCACACGAACGATAAATGATAAATGATTTTTATTTCTGTAAGTAGGTTTGTACAAACACTTTTACACGTCAATCATATTTTTTTTTAAACTAGATGAGGTCGGCGTTTCCTAACTGACTATTCTGAGAAGAAAGGCCGAAACAAACTCAGAAGTCACAGTCTCTTTTAAAGGCCAGACAAAATCTTGGTCAGATCGTGTGAAGACCATGTAGATTGGTGTCTGAAATGGTTTTTTGAGGAAAGAACCACACAGATTGAGCGGACCTGTCCAATCAGTGCACGCATTTGGCACGATATTAAATCAACGTCGTGTACAGAATTTAAATCGACACGCTTCGATGATAAAACGATTTTATAAAATAGGTCAAACGAAGTGCTTCATTTTTCCGTTTCGGTTAACCAACCTTAACGGAATATAAATGAATGGGTAACTGAAGTACCTATAATCAACTAGCAGCACCCCGCGGTTTCACCCGCGTAAGTTTCGATCCCATGTGAATATCGAGATAAAAAGTGTATGTGTTAATCCAGGAAATGGTCCATCTATGTGCCAATTTTCATCCAAACCTCTTCAACGGTTTACGCATGATTGAGTAACAAACATCTACACAAACTTTCACATTTATAAAATTAGTAGGATAAGTATTCAAAAGGTAGGGAGTTGCTTGGAAACGGGGACGCAATTCTTCCACTACCTCTGATAGAAGGGAGTCAAATATATTTCATTTCGGAAAATATATTATTACGGAGCATTTAAGGATCGTAAGCAACTGGTTTCTGTCTTCCCATGGTGTAGGCAGAGACTATAGAATGCCACCTGCTAGTTTTTGTGTGTGTGTATGTGTTATTATCCCTTGAAAGAAAAAAAAATGTAGGTAAGCCTTAATTTCCTATCTGATGTATATTAGGTGAAAACGGCGCTTGTAACGTGTGCTCTTTAGGCGTATGCTTACCTAAAAATTTCTAAATTACTTAATTTCTTACTGAAACTAGAGTTACGATTATTTAATAGGCATAGTCTACATAAATTTAAAGGCCTTAATTAAGTAGCTTTTCAATAAATACATGACAGTAAAAATGAGAAGAGATTGCTTCATAAATAATGCATACTGACAACACCATTGTCCCGATACCTACATAGATTACATTTTATCAAATATTTTAAAGTATATCGATTATTCAATTAACAACAAAGTCCTCCAAATGTTTATAGGCAATTGGGAAACCAGTGTACCGAGTAGATCATCATCATCATCTGCCTAGCGTTTTCCCAACTATGCTGGGGTCGGCTTCCAGTCTAATCGGATGCAGCTGAATACCAGTATTTTACATGGAGTGACTGCCTATCTGACCTCCA
This sequence comes from Oligia fasciuncula, assembly GCA_963082905.1. NCBI lineage: Eukaryota > Metazoa > Arthropoda > Insecta > Lepidoptera > Noctuidae > Oligia > Oligia fasciuncula. The sequence goes on along the minus strand of OY720393.1, from coordinate 9,785,866 downwards.
CAACCCACCCAGTTACTGGGTAATATGATACCCCTTGTTAAGACTGGTTGTCAGACTTCCGGGCTTCTGACTACCCGTAACGACTGAGTAGATACTAGAATGTTTTGAACTTCACTTAATTTGTAAGCTTAGCCTTCAGTTGCTTGGATTGGTATTTTAGGAATGATTTAAGTAACAAAATATTTTTGCACTACAAGTAAAGAAATCTGTGCTATCTTGTAAGATTGGTTACATATGTCTGGTAAGCACTCAATGTGAATGTATAAAGCCGGGTACCTCGCAACGGAAGAAAATAAATGGCCATTGCCTGTCTCTACGAGACCGCTACGAAACCGCTACGCCCAGCTTGTTGCGTAACATCGTATTTATTTGCGCCAAAACATTTGCAATGCTTTTTATATCTTGATTAAGTATGAAGTAGATTAAATACATACTCAATCATGTGTTTGAGCAAACAAGAGAGTAAAACAAACAATTTCAATAAAAAATTTTTTTGGTGGGCACCAAAAAAATGTTTTATTGAAATTCAAAATATGGTAAAGAATACAATGTAAGCAAAAGGATTTTATTGCGCAAATACTCATAAATTATTAATTTAATTTTACATGCGACTTTTTCGCTTGCATAACTTGTTGGCCAGTCACCGGGGTTTTGCTTGTATCGTAAGTATGTTATGTACGAATTTCCTGCGAAGCGAATTTCACGGATGAAAATTTATACTATACTGATTACTGGTATTCAGCTTCACATCCCTTGTTGATTAGGACACTTATTTCAATCATCGCTGTTACATAATTATTATCAAAACTAATATAGTAAAGGGAATGGAAGATGAAATTTAGCACATGGGTAGATGAAGACCTGTATTAGGACATAAAGAATAGTTTTTATCCTGATATTACCACCGGGATCGAGACCTATGCGGGTGAAATCGAGGGACACAGCAAGTTATTACCTATACAAATAGTATAAAACAAAGTCGCTTGTCAAGTCTGTGTGGCCGCTTAGTTGTTCTAAACTACACAATTGATGTTGATGCGGTTATTATCATAATTTTGATAATTTATTTTGGAAGGTTGTTGTGTATAATACATTAATATTTAACTTAGATATAGCACGGAAATCTCTATGTCTTGTCATGGCGCCACATCAGTAGATTGCACCCGAGCGAAGCTTAGGCGGGTCGCAAAATATATGACCAAGTATGTACATAGAGGTAGATGAAATACAATTGTCTGTCTATGTTGGGATTTATCTCGCGACTAAGCGACTGTCTGTGTCTTATTAGGGTTAGTTCTGTAATCCGTGGTGGTTTATTAACTGAAAAAGAAATGGAACACTTTGTCACAGGGTCAGTGTTAAAGTCAGGCTTCGAATTAATATGTTCCAGATCTTACCAATACAAACTATGTCCTTCAAATTCGTGTTACGTTGTATTATAACTTTATAAGGTACAACCTATCTTTGCAAAAATATCATATTTTTTGGTTTTCTGTCTGTGCTTATGTTCTGCTCTTATAAGATTATACCATAGTGCCATAGTAGCCAAATTTTGCAATGGTTAGGACCATTGCAAAATTTGGCTTTGTTTTACGAATGTCTACAGTCTTCCTAGAATTAAAGAAACACTGCGGGGTAACACACTTAAGGCGACTACATGACCTAAAGCGCGGTATTTGTCGGACTGCATAGAAAATAACTCTTTCTTTTCTATGCAGTCCGACAAAGACCGCGCTTTAGGTCATGTAGTCGCCTGCGCGATGACACAACGCCGGTAATTTATTGCAAAATACTAGCTTCTGCCCGCGACTTCGTACGCGGATCCTGTTGCTTATGCCAGCGACAACGGGGTCGTCAAAATCGAAGATCTGAAACGTCTGATATCGAATTCTAAGAGCCCGGGGACGGGAAAACAGCGTGATGCGCGAGACGATTCGAGACGTTCCAGATCTTTCATTTTTGTAAGTCAACAGGAAATGCCCATCAGACTAAACAACTTTTGCTAAGACGTCATTCCTGTATGTTATAGTGTCGCTGGGCTTTGGAGTTCCACAACAGGTGGTCCAGATCTTCAAATTTATTCTCACAGCAGAAAATGCTCTTCACGTGGAATATTTTTTGCTATGGCACCATTTTTATATCTCTTATACTTTAGCTGGTCTGTTGCGGTTCTGCATCAGGTGTTCCATTTTCCAAAATAAGTTATAGCCTATATGTTGCCCAGACTTAGTACCTATACAACAAAAAACTTTTCTTCCCGTAATTCCGCAGTGGATCCCAAAGGTACACTGAATTAACAATAATATTGCAAATAACTTTTTTTTTAATTCTTTATAAACTATAGCTGTACCCGTGGCTTTGCCCACATATCGCACAAGTATTATTTTAATTTTAATAATAGTTAGTGATAGTTTGTTGATTTACAGAAAAACTCAAAAGATGCGTCTCATACTGTAACTATAGCTTAGATCCCTCAAAAACTATTTGGCTTAGTAAACTCAAAACTTGAGAAAGTTATGTAGTTAATTTACTGGTAAGAGACGTCAGGTTAATAAGGAAATTTAGGAGACGTCGAAAAACAGAAGTGTTATAATTTACTGTAACACTTCTGTGTAAACAACGTTCGTTGTTTTTCCCTCGGTCTCATTCAATATGTAAGTACAGCGAGTCAGGACTGGTGACGCGGGAGCAAGCGACGTACAGTTATCCGTGTGAGATGCAGCTCGTCCTGAGGTCGACACCCGCAGCCTTCAGTGTCTGCCCCTGCGACTTATTTATTGTCATGGCGAAGCACACGCTCACAGGAAACTGCACGCGCTTGAATTGAAAGGGGTAATTGTGGCCGGGTGTCACCATTGCCAGGATCGCCCAGAGGACACGGTGGAGCACACGGTGGAGGTCTGCTCCGCTTGGGCGGAGCACCGCCGTGTCCTCGTAGAGGCGATCGGCAGCGGCGGCGACCTCTCGCGTCCGACCCTGGTGCAAGTTATGGTCCGGGGCGAGAGGGAGTGGGAAGCAGTCACCTCCTTCTGCGAAGCAGTCATGCTAGCGAAGGAGGTGGCGGGATGGATGAGGGAGAGAGCCTCCCGTCCCAGCCGCCGCGGGAGACGCTCCGGGCGTCGGGACCCACGGGACGACTCCCGGCCACCGAAGGCGCGGGCCTGCGGGCGGAGAGTAATGGGTAGCTCACCGTCCGATCTGGACCAGGCCCGTGCCGGACGGCGCGTACGTGTTCCACGCGCGTCTCAAAGAGATGTCAGCATCGAGAAGGGGCCCCCATAGGGCCGAAGCCTGCCGGGTCAGCGGGATTGTCCGAAAGGGTTACCGCTGGCCCGGAACATAAAGGGCTAAGGAAGGAACACGGGTAGGTTTTAGTCAGTAAGAGTCTGACACTCCCTTCCGCTCCACGCAAAGCGAGAGGGGATTTGATGATTTCCCATCTGAAAAAAAAAGGGGGTAATTGTGGGGAATCAGTGTATACGTAGTATAAACACTGTCTCGCCGACACCACAACCTGTTAGAATTTCCGCCTCAATGATATTTCTCTGCAGCGAGACGACTTTGAGCCGGGTCCCATTGCACAGTTTCGGCGGAGTGAGATTCCGAAGAAGAGTAATTGGGACACCGACCTTTAGCTTAATGGTGTGCGCTGGTAGTCCACTTGCACTGAGGGAATTGAGAAATTCTACGGGGTAATGTGTGGCGTCATCTTGGTCGACAACAGTGTTTATTGAAGTGTAGATCACTTCATTTCCCTCAATTCCCGCGAGAATGCATTCATTGATCGCTGAAGGTTGGTCGTTTCTGGGTGTTAAAATGGCTCGTTCACACACCCAAGAATTATCTTGTTGCGGTATCCTATTGATATCCTCGTACACCAGGCGAATCAAATCTTCTAAAGTGGACACCACTCTCCCAAGTATCTCAGGTAGAACCACCTGGCCACCGTCTACTGGTAGCGTTCCCTCACCCAATTTTAAGAGAACATCAGAAAATTCTTAGGCGTGTACATTCCCGCGAAGCTGTGCTCTCATATTCATCGTTAAGCGCAACCTATGAATATGTTGCCATAAGAAAGAGCATTTTAACGAAGCATTCACCTCATCAGCCCTAGTTCCTCGCGTCACCACAGGCAGCGTTTGTCGGAAATTGCCGCTTAACAGAACGGTAACGCCACCCATCATTTGCTGGTTCCTGCGGATGTCCTGCAAAGTCCTGTTTACCGCCTCTACTGCTTTTCTGTTCGCCCTAGTGCATTCATCCCACACGATTAAAGAGCAATCTGTAAGCACGCGCCCTTTGTCACTGTTGCGTGACACTCCACAAACAACAAATGTGCTTGGTAAGATATAACTTAGAATCAAAAGTTTGACTTTACTTTATGATAGTGTAGCTTGCTGTACCACCAATCAATCTGTTTAGTAATATTGGTGTGAAACTCCCCATACAATTAGATAGGACATGTAAAGTTCTCAGATTTCATAACAGTATCGTTCCTAATGCACATAAAAAATGCAAAAATAAAAAAAAAAGAATTTTACGATTTAAAAAAATAATAATACGGGATTTGAACTCGCACCATTTAGTGCGGTAAACGGTCGCCTGACCTTACCGCTAAATTCCCTTTTGACATATTGTTGAAATAGCTGTTCCCTTGCAATTAATAATATTACTGCCCCGCTCCTTTTATAAAAATAGCATGATTGTTATGTTTCCAGGGTTAAATTTTTATTAACTAAATAAATAACATGTCATTTTGGGCTTTCAATTATTTTGTGCATTCAATTACGAACCAAAACCTTTTAAAATCAATATTGCTTACCTACCATAACATACGGCGTGATAATATGTAGCCTAAAGCCTTCCTTGGTTTACAAAGAACATTTTTGCTGAATTTCAATTCAATCTTTTCAGTAGTTTTGGCGTGAAGCCGTACCATACACACAGACAAACAGACAAAAATTCTAAAAAGTCACTTTTTGTCATCAGATACGTTTTTCTAACAAAATCCACTAATTTTTTCTCGAAAATTCTCAATGTACAGTTTTTCTTTCGTTACTGTTTTATTATATGTATAGATTATGCTTTAAGGATTTTTCTGAAATAAACGTTTTATTTTTTTTATTATTATTATAACTTTACTGAGTTATCCTTGTTTATATTTTGCCTCGGATCGGGTTTGCTGACACTTCAGCTTAGCATAATCAGCCTATAATGTTCCCAATGCCACATACTTGCCAGTGGCGGAAGATTTTCATGGAAAACTTGCTTAAAATTCATAAACTTAGGTACCATCTTTACAAAAGGGTGCTGAAAGGAACCCCTTTTACGAAATCTTTTATAGTTTCTTTTTACGATCGATAATTCTAAAATGTTCTAATTTTATTTTCACAGGATAGAGGGTCGGAGAAGTTTCCAAACGACTGTCACCTGAGCTGTCTACTCTACACATCATACCGGTATCTAACAAGTGCACCTTTTTGATTTGAGGTTACGACTCTATATACTATCAGCAGAAAATGCTCTTTATGTTTTTCTCCATTCCCAGGTCACGAATAAAATGAAGTCAACGCGCCACGTCAGTGGCCAACAGATTCCTCTGTAAAGTTACTTTAGCTTACAATAGGAATATGGAAATGTAAGATATAAATATAAGAGAGATATCCCCGATTAAATATAACTTTTATGAGGATGGGATAATCAAGAATTTCAGTTCAGCAGTTTTGTGTATCAAACAAGTTAATTTTAACATAAAAAGTTGGTTTTAGAATCCCGAACAAAACACTAATCAGGTGCATAATATTTCGCATGTACGCGCAACACTTCACGTACAGCGACACAAAAGGAGACATTATAAAGCGAGCACTTAAAAGACACTTAAAAAAGGTCTAAAGCTTCGACGTGACTTTCGTGCAAGCTCTAGTGTGAACGCAGTTTCACTGAACCGTTCGCAGTTCGAGTGCCATCTACGACATCTACCTACCTTTCGACATAACAATCTTTCACAATCTGTTGACAGAAACCTCGAAGTCCTCTGAGGAGTTATGAAAAAGTAATAATTAAAGAAATACGATTGCAAGAAAGAATCTTGTTCGTTGCTTCTCGGGGTGGAAGTAGAAAATCTGGAAGTGGAATCTTAAGTCGAAAGCCCTCGTTCTCAACTTTTTATTGACGTAACACTCCATACTTGAATCGTGTAGCACGCACTGACATGTATCAACATGCTCTTTCAGCGCTTCAAGCACGTTTCTCAACTTAGTTAAGTTTTGCAGCTAACACTAAACGAGAAAGGAAATTTTCTGTGGACCTATGCAAATGGTACTCTCTGAAAAGATTTTACGAAGAGTAAAACTTTGAACAGCTATGCCTTTATTTATTTAAGTTAACTCTTTTAGCGTTGTCTCTTATTTAACCAAATACTTACTAAGTGTCAAGGTGGAATTAAGCAAAAAAGGATCTATTTTGAATGAAAGGAAATTGGGTCTTAACAATAAGCCTTAATTTAACAAAATGTAAAATCTGAAAAGTTTTCTATAACAATACGACTGGAATATTAAGTTAGCGGTGCCCTGACGAGCTCATACACTTTTCAAATGAAATTACTTCACTAAAACTAATAAGGGACTTGGTAAACTTGTAAAATGATTGACGGAAAATTATGTATATAACTCGCTTATTTCTTGTATATTTTGCTTATATAACGACTGCGAATTATGTTTTTTTACCAATGGTAAACTATTTTTGTCTGCTAGCTATGGTTTAAAATCATTTCAAGTCTACTTTAGTTAGGTTAGTGCTGAAAACACAAACCAACATGCAGCCTTACATTTTCTTTCAAATTTGGAATATGAAGACATGTAACACAGGACGTCATAGTCATGGTTGGTGATTTTCCAATTGATACACTATTATCATTATCAAACATTATATTGTCATATTTGTAAGACAATTTCCGTCTTATTGTTGAACTCGTACTATACGATTCTTATTAAAATTTATTGCATAACATGACACCACAATCTAAATATCTCATAACCCCCATTAAACAAACTTCAGGCAGATATATTGTTTGACAGTCCCTTATAATTGAATTCTTTTGGCGCACAGAAAGACGTTCGCATTGGTGTAACTTTCACGGAACCTTTATTGCCTGAAATTCGGGTCGCATTTATTTCTGTCTCAATACAGATGTAGCTCCGGGTCTCATTTGAAGGGTTTAAAACTTACGACACACAGTTGTGAAACCGTTGAACTGAACCATTTACTGACTTGGTTTACTGCCAACAGTTTGGTGTCTATATTTACTGTTTCGGAAATGATTCGGGAGTCTTGAAACGTCGGTCGCTTGAATCGCTCTGCAGCAAATATTATGTGACTTCAGAGAAACTAGTCAAGCAAATGTGGAAATCTCCGAACTCGATCCCTTGTGACTAGTATGTAGCAGGCAGATGTAGTTTAATAGCAAAGCGCTAAAATGTCTGGTTTACGCTTTGCTAGGCCAATTCAGATTAGAGACACATATTTTCTAATGTACACCCCATTAGAAAAAATAAGTGTCTGATTGAACCTCAAATTGCGGTTGGATAAAAAGGTTAATACCCGATTAAGGAGGGATGCATGAAGAAGCCTTCTCGTGTAGCGCACTTTGTTCCGCCAGTTACTCAACTGAACCGAGCACTCGGCGCATCCTGGATAGTCAGACCCAACACCTTATTTGACTGGCCAATTCTTCCCTTGCGGTGGTAGAGCTAACGCCCGAAACGTTAAAGTTTACTGTCATGACGGTAACATTTTGCGTCGAGCTTTTAATTGTTTTCGGACTTGTTTTAATTGTTTTTTGTTACTGCTTTGAACGTAAGGCTCTTAAGTTAAGGAACTGTTTAAAGCAGTTCAGAATAATGTTTTTTTATTTTTATTTACTGCTTATTTCTTTCAGTGTATTCATCATTCTCCTGCTCTTGCTCCAATTTATTTGGGGTCGGCGCAATGTGTCTTTTTCTTCAATTCTCCCCTATTAATCATCATCTTGGTAGTCACCCCCTTTCTAGCCATACTATCTTTCACACAATCCATCCATCGTTTCTTTGGTCTTTCCCTACTCTTACAGCCATTCACATTCGTACTCAAAACTTTTCTCACGACTTTTTCCTCTTTCCTCCGCATCACATACCTACTCTGACAACCAATTTCCACACAACTTTTCGGTCGCCAGTGCCACTCTCAGACTTCCTCATAAGTTGAGTACAAAAGAGGAAGTATGAGAGTGGCACTGGCGACGAAAAAAAAATCTAAAAGCGTCCCTGAAATAGAATAGAATAGACTTACTTATGAAAAGATCTGTAAAATGTTTTCAGAATGAGACCGCTGATTGCGATAAAAACCGCTCATTGTAGCCCCCGAGAGAGTTCTTTAATAGATTAATACCTACAATCATTAAAGAAATCTCTCCCTTAAAGCTGGCATACTAAGGAATCATTTAGTTCGTGACTAAAAAATATATCTAAAAGATTTTACCTAAAACCACGTGCAGCAGTGAATTGTTATTGTAGTGTGTATCTACATATCATTATGAAAGTGCTTTTCATACAAAATAGAAAAATAAAACTAAAAAGCTCTATCCTATCTTAAACACAGTTAATAACAATAAAAGGTCAAAGAGCCAAATAAATTACGTGTAAAGCTGTTTGCCCTTTTACAAATTAATTTACATCGGTACCTACGTAATAAAAACAACATTAAAGAATAATAAAAAACCCACTCACGAACACAGCTTTATCCTGATTCTGAGAAAATATAAAAATGTAAACTCTGTGGTTGTGTCCACAGTAAAATGTATATTTTTTGTCCGGAACATCAATGCTTGGTTAAATTCAGAATGATGACTGAGTCGAAACGACCGCGACGTCCCTCCGACAAAAGACAGCCTCAAAAGACAAAGACAAAAATGCACACTTGCTTTTCCAATTCACTTTTGACATTGGCAGAATAGTCGACATCGTCTTTACTTGCCATAATTAAAAATAGAATAGAATATAAAATGCATGACCTGAATCAACTTGAATCTATAAGAAAACAACAGTATCTGAATAAGTACTGTCTTTCTGCGTAACTATTTCTTCGTTGTTATAAAATATTTTAATAAAGATAATTTCATGAAGTATGTAGAAAGCAAATAGCAAAAATTCCAATTATAATGAAGGTTCGTGATAAGCGTCCGGTTTGAATCTCATTAAATTTGGCTGGAGTTTAGACCGCGAAATCTCGGTGTAGCCAATAAGGAGAAGTGAGGGAAATCTATTTTTTAATTCTCTCCGCTTCTTCGTTTTATACCCAAACATTTCGGAGTTGCCAAACCCTATTTTGCAAAATATTTCTGACATCCCTGTCCCTTCCTATAATCATTTCATTATGTGAGATAATTATACCTATTTAAACTTCTTACAAAAGCACTTCAGCGTAGCCTCGAGACGTTACTAGAATGTTAAAATTATTAATAAAAGCCAATGCAATGGCCACAACACAAGAAAAGTACCAACAATTCGTAAAATATTCAGTAGCTTAGAAACCCTCCGTTTGGCTGCGGCGGGTAAACCAAAAGAGATTAGACAAGATTTATAGAAACGAATTTGTACCCTAGGGTCTAGAATCAGAATTACATAATATGCTGAATTAATGGTTACAGCGGAGCTAATCTGTAAAAATCTCACCGTGAAAACTTAGGTGAAGTGAGCGTGGAGTGAGTCAATAGTGTCAATTCCTAGCAAAAACAACTCACTTCACCTAAGTTTTCACGGTGAGATTTTTACAGAATCGACCGGCAGTTGTCGCGCCGATGTCCCAGCCACCCTGCATACGAAATGGATACTCAAAATCTGTGAGGAATTTAGTCTTCTGTGAAGGATCACGACATCAGAGCTGGGGGCCTAAGAAGGCCACTTTGGCAGAATCATAAAAGGATAACATTTACTTGAATTACTAGCTGCGCCCCGCGGTTTTACCCGCATAAGTGTCGATCCGAGGGAATATCAGGATAGAAACTAAGTATCCTATGTCCTTCCCCGGGATGCAATCTATATCTCTGCCAAATTTTATCGAAATCCGTTCAGTGATTTATGCGTGAAAAGGTAACATAAGAATAGAATTACTTTCAAGAAGTTACAGAGAGACAGACCGACAGACAGACAGTTACTTTCGAATTTATAATATTAGTATGGTTAGATATATATATTGAATTTGTACTGCGGCAGATGTCTCTAGAACGCAGAAATCACAAATATTCATGAGAAATCAAACAGCTGTGCACCAAAATTTATTTTTGTGGTTCGCTTTCTCTTATCTCTGCTTATTCTTGCTACGCTACATATCCTAGAATAATGATGAAATCATAATGTGTCTGCTCTAGATCTTGGCTACGAATTAACCAGTAGATAAACATAACACTTCCCCTGCATTTAGAACTATCTATTAGGTACCTGGGAAGTTTAATGTCTGGGGATCAGCAATAAGGTCAGCTTAAGTAGCCGACAAGATTAATCTCTTTCGAGAAGATTAACTAGGTCTGAATGCAAATCAATGTGCACATGCACTGAACGGTCAAGCTCGTCTGGTTAGGTACTTACTATCATAGACGGATTTATGCTGTTATAAAGGGTTCAAGAATATAATATAATAAAACTGATATAGCAGTGTAAAGTCATTGACAGTATTCACACCGGAACACCGTAATGCTATTCGAACCATTTCGTGTTAATCGAATTTTGTTACTGACCGCACCTACTAAAACCCTGGACTTTTTTTACAAAGAGTTTCATCTTTAATTAGAGTAGATATATAACTGCAATAAAATCTATAATAAGTAGGTAAGTATGCTTCAACTAGATACGCCACACCATATTAAAGCTATTCGCGGAATTAATTCAATTTAGGGCCGATTTTTCAATAGTCAGATAACTTTTACCCGAGGAATAAATATTGCGGGTTGACAGCTTTTATATAGAAATTACGTCAAACTGTCTTATTTATTCTTCAGATAAAAGTTCTATCACTAAGTATCTTATGACTATCGAAAAATCAGATCTTAGAACGTTTTTTTATTTATTGATTTTATAATTTATGTACACACAGTAAAATACATCGGGAATATCGGGATATGACATAATTATAATTTGAGTATAAAGGTACTGCTTATTTCTTAAGAATTTTTTTCTTTTTCTTCTTTTTATTACAAAAGTCTTACTTAATTTTGTTACAAATGAACCTACGAATGAAATATCTAATTAGAAGTGTTTTTGGCTATTCATCCTGTCAGAAAAACGACACTAATGTCGCTTTTCACTTCCACAGAAATGGAAGAAAGAACGTTCGCGAAGTACTTTGAGACAAAAGCTGTAGAGAAGATAATAATATATTTGGTGAACTATGTCATAACCTCAGTTGATGTTTACATCTCGTATTTTTTTGGAAAAAATATAGACAAGAATTCTTCCGAAATTACATGAAAATTACTACGTACAAAACTGGAAACTACACATACAATACACACACTATTTCTATAACTATACATATAATAAAATAGTAACGAAATTTTTTTGTCCGTTTGTCTGTTTGTTTGGATGTACCGGATTAGCGCAAAAACGGCTGAATGGATTAATTGTCTGTTTACACAAATAGTTTATAATCTGGATTAACACATAGGGTACTTTTATAAACTATCCCGTTAGTACGTTCCCGTAGGATATTTTCCGACATCCACGCGGGCGAAGCCACGGGCAAAACCTAGTAACGAATAAGCTACAAACACAACAAAACATTAAACTTGTGCTAATATTTAAATGTGTGGGCAAACGCTTTGTAAAATGATGCCTTTGCCCAGCATTGCGACATTAAGGGCAAAAAAAAAAGTATGTTTTTTTTTTAATATTTATTTAATCCTTAGTGTTACAATTTTATTTTAACATAACACCTGCCAAACTGCAAAGCAATTTGTCGGCAGTAGGTTCTCGTGGATTTTGCACGACTTTATGCTAGACTAAATATTAAAATTAAATCTAAGTTAAAACTAGAACTAATACCATGGCATGTGTGTGTACCTATGTGTGCTCTTTCTATAATCTACACTCTAAAGCCTGATTCACACGGTGTGATTCAATTGCCTCCTGTGATAGCAAAAGTTGAAACAACAGATAAGAGTTGCACCATCTAAACAGTGATTAGCTGATGGCTTGATGCAAGTCAATCAAATTGTTGCTTAAATTTTATTGTACTTATTACTGCCACGGCAGAAATCTCAGGCTGTTTGCTGTGCCTCTTTTGTGTTGCGCGTGCTGTGTTCCCAGTACGTCGCACTCTGACCGCACTTAATGATCTCTTGGATTCTAACCGAACAATCAATCTGTTTGCGGATGAATGGACGAAGATTTTATTGGCATGTCAGAAGTAGGTACCTACTGTGAGAGGGATTCATGAAAGCATTGATATTTTTTACGTTTTATGTTTTTACCTGAACTCTATAATTTTGTATTTTCTTTTTTATGTGCATGTAGGTATGTGTCTCTGTATTTAATTAATTTTAAACAGTGATAATTAAACTTAAATTAACCCGACAAGCCCCGCGCGTGCCATAGGTAGGTACAATAGAAAATCAAATGTGTCTCTTTAGCGGAACTTGAGAATGGCAAGAAACTTTCATCGTGTAAATGGCGCAGAATTTTCGGTCTAGAGTTAAAATCTTTGGTAAATACATATCCCACTCTCAAACAGGAAGCCAATACTTGAAGTCACGGGGATTGGCAATTGACCGCAGATACGACCGAGTGGACCACAGACCCCAACCCGTAAAGCAGGTCAGGAAGGGATACAGATTCGTAGCACGATGTGTACACTTGGTGTACCTACTGTTGAAATTTCAAGCATTTTCTCTCATGTACACTTGGTGTACAGTGGACGCTTAAGGGGTTAAAGATAGGTACCCAGTCTGTTTGTGTGTGTATGTTGCTATTAATCTCGTTAGTGACAAGTCGTACCTACTTCATGTACTACCTGCGTTGTGTTGACGCCTGAAAAGTCGACAGGTCCTTATGTTCCTAACTTAGGTACCTACCTACTTAGGCTTACGTCGCTTTTACCAAAATTAATACTTACATCCAAACAGGTGCAGAGTAAGCTAACATTAGGTACTGATTAATATTATTTCAAACTAATTTTGTAGCGAAGTTATTAATTGGCCGCCACCGACTTAACTTCCCCATCGTTATACCGGGTACGATGCATTAGTCTCGTATTTCCCGGACATCCATTAAGGCAAAATTAAAAAAGTATATTATATATTTAGTGGTTCATTTTATTTCAAGACTAGCTGCGCTCCGCGGTTTCACCCGCATAAGTTTCGATCCCGTAGGAATATCGGGATAAAAAGTATCCTGTGTGTTAATCCTGGTTATAAACTATCATGTGTGCCACATCCAAATCCGTTCAGTAGCTTTTGCGTGAAAGAGTAACAAACATCCATTTATCCATCCATCCATCCATCCTCACAAACATTCGCGTTTATAATATTAGTAGGATTCTAAAATAGCAACTTTAACTTAATTGTTAGGAATAAATTAGCTATGTTTTCTCTTTCATCGTTAAAACAAACTAGAAGCAAATTATAACTATGGTTTGTTTTTTAAACCCAGATAGTAATTTGACAGAGCAGCTGGAATATCAAATTCCCATACTAAAAAGCAAACACACAAAGACTTAATGTCAGATTAGATACTATCTGGGTTTAAAAAACATACTTTAGAAAAACTTTACAATTTGCAGTCTAAAGCAGTGTCCTAGACGAAAGCGATTTTCGCACGATTACGCGATCGTCGCAGTCGTTTATGTGTATACTAGTTTCTGCCCGTGGCTTCGCCCGCGTGGTTGTCGGAAATTATTCCACGGAATGTGCTGCCGGGCCAGCCTATATCCTTCCCCAGGATGCCATCTATCTTCTCGCCAAATTTAATCGAAATCCGTTCTATGGTTTAAGCGTGAAAAGGTAACATAACAACAGAATTACTTTCAAGAAGTTGACAGCAAATAAACGGTTTTTATGTTCATACAATTTATCAATTTTTATAGCTATTGATATAAATAGTGTTTTGCTTCTTTTTGAAACGTTACTTTATATGGCTTGTGGCTTACCTAAACCTCTATTAGTATGGATGGCGTACTCGCACAATCAATCAATTCGCGTTTGAACGATCACGTAATCGAAAGTGCGTATTCGCGCGACAGTCGCTTTTCAAACTCAAACTCAAAGCATTTATTTCAATTCAACCATTTACAGGCACTTTTGAATTGTCAAGAAGTCGTCGGTCAGTCAGAAAATATGAAGCTAGTTACCCATTCCAAAGCGTAGGTGCCTATGGAGAAGAACGGGCAAAAACTCCATGGACACTCTTAAATTATATTTTTACAATAATATTAATTACATCATTAATGTTGAACTTACAATTATATGTGAGAACGATGTAAAAAAGACGTAGGTACGCGTTAAAAGCGTCCAGAGTACAGCAAATAGTAAGAAAACAACAATCCAATTTTGGTTAGAACACAGGGTAAAAGCTGCATTTATACGGTTTGATTCTATTTTCTAAATAATTACTTTTATTGGACACGTGCCCTGCGGGTATAGCGACCTGAAGCTACCGACGGCGGGCGTAGGCGCGTAGCCGTTCGTAGCCGATATGCGGCGTAGCAGTCAACAATTTAATCTATATAGCTTTATGCTTCCACTACATACATAACATCACGCCTGTAATCCCCGCAGGGTTAGGCAGAGCAGTGTACAACATCCACATTTCGCCAGTTATGTTTGTTTGTAATAGGGGCGACCCTATTGCCATCAACCGGGCACAAATCCAGACTACGGGTTGCTTTTGAGATATTCCTGAAAAAATATTCGTTTCATTGGAACCGTGAAACGTGGACGAGGATTCAAACTAACGTAATATTACCGAGGAAGATATTATTCTGGTCAAAAACAAACCTCATGTTTAGTTTAGTTGTTGTGTTTGCACGAGTCTGCATTGCCAATCTATATTATCTACTAGCTGACCCGGCAAACGTTGTTTTGCTCCTACACTACTCCTACCCAACTCCTACCCTACTCCCACACTACTCCTACCCTACTCCTACACTACTCCTACCCTACTTCTACCCTACTCCTACCCTACTCCTACCCTACTCCTACACTACTCCTACCCTACTCCTACACTACTCCTACCCTATCCTAGACTACTCCTACACTACTCCTACCCTACTTCTACCCTACCCCTACCCTACCCTACTCCTACCCTACTCCTACACTACTCCTACCCTACTCCTACACTACTCCTACCCTACTCCTACACTACTCCTACACTACTCCTACCCTACTTCTACCCTACTCCTACCCTACTCCTACTATAAAAAAAAAAAAAAACAAAGTATCCTATGTCCGTCTCCTGGCTCTAAGCTACCTCCCTACAAATTTTCAGCCAAATCGGTTCAGCTGTTCTTGAGTTATAAGTGGTGTAACTAACAGACTTTCTTTTTTAGATATAGATTTGAAACCTTCGTTTTTCGAAACCAGAACCTACCGTAGTCTGTCAAATCCGAGGTGTCACTGACTCTGGCAGAGCCACCATCAGGGATTTTAATTTTGATAGCACAAAAAATTTGTCGCTAATTAGTCGAAATTTGTCGCCAAATATCAGAATTTGTCGGTCACTGGTTCAAAAGTTATAAGGGTTTATAGGTGGCCGATCTGGAGAGCGTTTCCCCAGCAGGGCCACATTTATATCTCAAAAACTAGGGCACCTAGCGAAGATCTGTTTTCTCCCATATTTAGTCGCCAATTAGTCGGAATCAGTCGCCAAATATCAGAATTTGTCGGTCACTGGTTCAAAAGATATAAACGTTTATAGGTGGCCGATCTGGAGAGAGTTTCCCCAGCAGGGCCACATTTATATCTCAAAAACTAGGGCACCTAGCGAATATCTGTTTTCTCCCATATTTTGTCGCCAATTAGTCGAAATGACAATGAGCAGAAGTGGTCCAAATTTCCACCACTATTGAGGGCTATGTAAGCTTAAAGTCGACTAAATACCATACAATTTTGAATATTAGGTGAAAAAAATATATTCACTCAGAAAAAAGTTATGACTGTTTTAAAAATACGTATATTTAGTTATATAGCCGTAATTTTTTTTCGCACATAGCCACATTTCAAGCAGTAAAAACATGGTAGCAATGATGACGCATTCCCCCTGTTCTGCAATGCGCTCAAATCGTCTGCAAAGTATACAATGATACCCTTAGCGCACCTACCCATATAAAAATGTAATCGGAACGGTTCGCAATCGTGCTAAAAGTATTTTTTAATATTTTTGCATTTCGGAACCCGGGGATTGCTAGCGTCGACTCGTAGATGGAGATAGCATTAGTTTTGTCCCTTTCGCACTTAGGAAGCAGTATTACAAATATTTTAAAATAAATATAAGCATTGTAAAGATAGCTATAAGTCCTTTCATTTGATTTGATACCCCACATGATAGGGTTTGATTTTTTTGACGTAGCGAGGTACCTACCGCGACCGCCATATTGTTTATATTTTGGCTCATATAGCTTATATCAACCAATAACGTATGAATTACAACGAAATGTCATACACCTAAATCAATCGAGTAGTTTAAAAGATATAGTGAAATAATGAAGCGTAAAAAGGTTTTTAAATTGCAAGTTTTCATGGGGTCATAACTTTTTACTGAGTAAATATTTTTGGTTGCGGTCTTCTTATAATGATTCAGAACGCAGTGTTCCATCATATGTCATAGTTCTTATTGATGGTGGAAATTTGGACCAAGCTCCATATATTTTTGCCCATTCTTCTTTGTCGCCAAGTTACAGATTTAGTCGGTGTGTAATTAAAAAGATATTAAAGAATTAAATTTCCCCATACATTGGTACAAGCACGTACAAAATACTTTGTGTAGTTTCTAGACAATATCTATGACGTCATAAGGAGGAATGTTTGTTTAGAATTAAATAAAAATAAACTTATTCTATAATTTCAACCCACCAAAGGAAAGCTTTATTCACTACCTATAAACTTTCAGCCAAATCGGTTCAGCTGTTCTTGAGTTATAAGTGGTGTAACTAACAGACTTTCTTTTTTAGATATAGATTTGAAACCTTCGTTTTTCGAAACCAGAACCTACCGTAGTCTGTCAAATCCGAGGTGTCACTGACTCTGGCAGAGCCACCATCAGGGATTTTAATTTTGATAGCACAAAAAATTTGTCGCTAATTAGTCGAAATTTGTCGCCAAATATCAGAATTTGTCGGTCACTGGTTCAAAAGTTATAAGGGTTTATAGGTGGCCGATCTGGAGAGCGTTTCCCCAGCAGGGCCACATTTATATCTCAAAAACTAGGGCACCTAGCGAAGATCTGTTTTCTCCCATATTTAGTCGCCAATTAGTCGGAATCAGTCGCCAAATATCAGAATTTGTCGGTCACTGGTTCAAAAGATATAAACGTTTATAGGTGGCCGATCTGGAGAGAGTTTCCCCAGCAGGGCCACATTTATATCTCAAAAACTAGGGCACCTAGCGAATATCTGTTTTCTCCCATATTTTGTCGCCAATTAGTCGAAATTTGTCGCCAAGTTACAGATTTAGTCGGTGTGTAATTAAAAAGATATTAAAGAATTAAATTTCCCCATACATTGGTACAAGCACGTACAAAATACTTTGTGTAGTTTCTAGACAATATCTATGACGTCATAAGGAGGAATGTTTGTTTAGAATTAAATAAAAATAAACTTATTCTATAATTTCAACCCACCAAAGGAAAGCTTTATTCACTACCTATAAACCAATCTACAATAAATATATGTAATTATTTATCTAACACAATGTGCACTTACCCACTTAGTCGCTGGCAGATAGATCGCTGCGCTCCGTTTCATTTACGGTAAGTAAGAAAGAGATAGATGCGCGTGTACAGACGAGCTACTTAGAACGAGTTGCCCGTCACGTAAGTTAAAGTCAGCCAGTTTAATTAAAGTGGAACTTATTATGAATAGTTACGAACTCGAGTGTTGTTATCTCTATTCTCTAGGTATTCCGCAAATACAAAAACGGGGAAAAGAGCAAGATAGAACGAGGGTGTCACCTGCTGCCCGTCACCGGCGCGGCGAGTCGGCGTTCGCGCCGCTCAAAGTACCTACTTAAAAAAATATGTAAATAAACAAACTTGCTCTAAAGGATTTTTTCTTTAGTCATCCACCGGGAGTACAGCTAGAAGGTTTGTTTGTGTAAAAAATTGAAAGAACAATTACGAATTATTATTCTAACCTAAATTAAGATAAAATAAAAACTCAACCCGTCCATACCCACAACACAACACTTACAATCACCTCAAAATACACACACAAACACAACACACATTAAAAGAACTTTTTGGAAATTCATTTTTTTACAATAAAATTTGATTACAATTAACAATACATTTTCAACGTTTAAAACATTTTACTAATAAAGGTACGATATTGTTTTTATCGTTATTTAGAGCTTAACATTGTAAACTGGTAAAACAGTTGCATGCGACTGTACATCTTGACACCAAATAGACCAAGAGCATGGTTTAATGTTTTCAAAGAAGTTTAAGCCACTCTAACCTAGTAATTTAAAACATAAAACATGTATGTATTTGAGAATTTATCTCTAGGACATTTCTAAGAACTTTAGACCGATAAAACTAGAAGTATATATATAACAAATATTAATGGAAATATTTTTTCTTGGCAATTATTCGTGAACTCTTCGATCTAGCTCTTGGACTATACCTTACTAATTGAACTCATTATATCTCCTAAACTAAGACCCGACTAAATCTGTAACTTGGCGACAAATTTCGACTAATTGGCGACAAAATATGGGAGAAAACAGATCTTCGCTAGGTGCCCTAGTTTTTGAGATATAAATGTGGCCCTGCTGGGGAAACGCTCTCCAGATCGGCCACCTATAAACCCTTATAACTTTTGAACCAGTGACCGACAAATTCTGATATTTGGCGACAAATTTCGACTAATTAGCGACAAATTTTTTGTGCTATCAAAATTAAAATCCCTGATGGTGGCTCTGCCAGAGTCAGTGACACAAATCCGAGATACATTCTCGCAAACAACTCCAATCCAGGTCGAATAAACTACATTCCTGCATGCAGCAAAGTGACGTGATTGAGTACCAACATCAATACTATTCAACTTTTGCAGTAACAATAAAGGTCTGACCGTTTAATGGTTAAGGAGTTACCGTATACTGTGAAGTATCTATACGTAAACATTTAAGCAAATTGTCTTTTTTTTTCCATAAAATATTCCGATTGGTAGTGTGTTAAGCAATTTAGGGTGCTGATCTTGAATCTCGACTCAATATCTAGGTAGGTATGTACCTACATACCCTTATTCTTGTGATTGTGAGAATACTGAACTACATCGTGTAGGTACCTATCTAATGGCGCGTTAGCATGTATTTACATGCAGAGCCCGACTTCTTTACTTCCAGCGATTTCTTCCACAGCATCTGGGTTAAGTGGCTACTTCCATTCCATTTGACACTCCGCTGATACTCTCAACTCGACTCAAATAGAGGTACCTACTTAGCCTTTGATTAAATCAGTGCATCATACGAGATCTGCATTTTTCATACTCATCCATGAATAAATGTAGGTAGGTGTGTAATTTAATATAAAAATTTCATTGTACTTATCAACTTAATTAAAACATAGGTATTGGTGTGTTGTTACTAGGTAGGTATTGAACAAATTGAAAATTTTCATCGCCGCCTGCGATGAAAATTTACAAACTTTTGGTAGGTAGGTACGGGAACCCCCGCATTGCTTTCATACTTTAATTAAATATTTGCATTAATCTACAATGTTTGTCCTACACAGCGCAACAGTCCTGAGTGAAAAATAAATTAGTAATAAAATACCCTGATATTGTGCCACTGCAAAATTTTTTTAAAGAGAAGGAACGAGCATTGATCGCTACGCTAGGTTAACTGTGCACTTTTATACTTTCTAACGCGCCGATATTATTATCGTGTACTTCCAGTCATCGCATCACAATAATACCTACCTACAGTGAAGTAAAATATATGGAAAATATGAAAACGCTTTTAAATTTCCATCCACGATAACTTTATGGTGTAACTTTCCGTACACCCTATGGACATAAACGTGGGACATCCACGATAATGTCATCATGTTAGAAACTATAAAAGCTCACACTCGCTTTTCGTTGGCGATATTTTAAGAACAATACCTATGTTCGGAATTGTTCACAAGTTTTCCTTCAACCAATATTCCTCAAGCAACGCTTGAATTCGTATCAAGCGATATCGATTGCTTTAGGTCGCTCGCCCATTGCACGACTGTGTTCTAAGATTAATGAGTTGGGGCCCCGGGAGATATTTGTACAGTCGCCAGCACATCAAGCTACTACAATCTTTCAAATTTCTTTAACAGATTTTCAACTTTATCGCTATAGCATAATAAGGTTCAAAGTTGATTGGGAAAATTTGACAGTTTCGGGTAGCTTGATGTGGTACATTCGCCTCACCCCCGACTGGTATCAGCCCGCCATGCCTAGCGAGCCCTTCACCAAGTGCGGCCGATCCCATGACAGCACGACTGGCTGCCTACAGAAGGTACTAGGTATCAAAACTAGGGTAGGGGAGCATTGTTCGAAGTTTTAAAAGTAATTTTCAGTTATTTTTATATGGTAAAGAAAACTCGACAACAGGAAATAACTTAATTATCATGGGCGATTTCAACTCAAAAATAGGTCAAGGGAACCCCACCGAAAACCTAATCATGGGCAAATTTGGATTTGGGAAAAGAAACGAACGAGGCGATAGACTTATCAAATTTGCACTAGAAAATAAACTTACGATAACTAACACCCTATATAAAATGAAACGTGACAGGAAATGGACCTGGGTATCGCCTGATAAAAGAACAAAAAATGAAATCGACTTCATTCTTGCCAACAAACCAAAGCAATTTGAAAATATAGAAGTGCTAAACAACATAACCTATTCTAGCGACCACAGACTATTACGAGCAACAATAGCATTGAAAACTACAAGAAAAAAACGAATAAATTTCAATAGGGCTTCAACGATAATGAAATCGGAAGAGGAACAGAAACTTTACATAAAAATTCTGCAAGAAAAAATTCAGAATCTAAACAATGATGATCCTGTTGAAACTTACCACGACAAAATACATAAAGCAATAACTCATAGCATGAAAGAAGTACAGTCAAAGGTTACAAGTCAAAAATATGAAATTATAAGTAATGAATCAAAAAAACTAATTTGCAAACGTCACGAATTACAAAACAAGAAGAAATTATCGAAAGAAGAAAAACACCAACTAAAAGTATTGTATAAAACAACAAACAAGAGTATTAAAAATGATTATAAGACACACAGAATGAAAATAATAGAGCAACTTCTCATAACAAAAGGCAGCACAAAAAAAGCTAACAAATTAATAAATAAAGAAAAAACATGGATTCCAAAACTAAACTCAAGTAAAAAAGACAATAAAACACAAACACGAGCAGATATTATAGAAATCGCTACAGATTACTACAGAACTTTGTATAGCAACCCGGAAATTACATCAACAGAAACCAGACAAGCCCTAAACTCACAGGCAAACATAGAGATAAAACCATTTGATGAACCTGAAATTGTAAACCGCATTGAAAAGTTAAAATCTGATAAAAGCCCCGGTCCAGACAATATATCAAACGAAACGCTACAACTATCCAAATACATTCTTGCAACACCACTGACACATATGTTCAACAAAATCTTAAGAGAAGAAATAGTCCCAAAATCATGGGTACTTTCAGACATAATACTCTTGTATAAGAAAGGTGATCCAGCCGATGTAGGAAACTACCGACCAATTAGCCTAATGCCAAATTTATATAAGCTGTTTGCCTCATGTCTGGAAAATAGAATAAAGGAAGATATAGAGAAACACCAACCAATAGAACAAGCAGGGTTTCGTAAAGGATTCAGTACAGTGGACCATATACATGCCATAGAGCAAATTATAGAGAAATATGAAGAGTTCAATGCACCGCTATACTTAGGATTTGTCGATTACAAAAAGGCATTTGATTCGATTTTCCATCAAAGCATATGGGACTCTCTTTCAGCTATAGAGCTCCCACTAACTTACACTAACATTATCAAAGACATTTACAGTAAAAGCAGAAGTAGAGTCAAACTGGATAGAACTGGAGATACTATAAAAATAGGAAGAGGAGTAAGGCAGGGAGACCCGCTATCCCCTAAACTTTTTATAAATGTCCTACAGCACATAATGTCAAACCTTGATTGGTACCGAAAAGGCATCTTCATAGATGGGAAACATTTCAGCCACTTAAGGTTTGCAGACGACATTGTTTTAGTATCAGAATCTGCTAAACAACTAGAAAAAATGTTAAACGACCTCCATGCAGTAAGTTCAAATGTTGGTTTAGAAATGAACACCCTGAAAACAAAAATACTAACAAACAGGACAAAACAAGAAATAAAAATAAACAACGAATCAATAGACTACGTAGATAATTATATATATCTCGGCAAACAGTTATCTTTTAACAAAAATAAAAACATAGAAGAAGTCAAGCGAAGAATTAACATAACTTGGAGTAAATTTTGGAATTACAAGGAAATAATGAAATCACGCTTACCTGTAAAACTTAAAGCTAAAGTCATAAATTCTTGCCTACTACCATGCCTTACTTACGCTTGCCAGACGTGGATTTTTAATGGCACAGTAAAAAATAAAATACAAGTTTGCCAAAGGGCCATGGAACGAAGCATCTTAAACATCAGACTGAGAGACAAACAACGAAACACAGCAATCAGAAAGAAGACACAAGTCATAGATGCCCTTCAACACGCTCAAGCACTGAAATGGAGATGGGCGGGCCACCTGGCGCGATCAGAAGATGACAGGTGGACCCTTAGAACAACCGCTTGGAAAGGCCCACACGGTAGGAGAAAAAGAGGCAGACCAGCAGAGCGTTGGCACGACGAGATAGAGGAATTAGTTGGCAAATCATGGCTTGAGAAAGCAAAAACCAGAAAAGACTGGAAATTACTGGAGGAGGCCTATACCCGTCGAGGGGTCCTTAATTAGTAATTTTTTAAATTTTTTAAATTCTTAATTTATTTAACTTTATTTACTGTATAATTAAGGAATAATAAAGGCTTTTTTATTTTTATTTATTTATTTAAAGAAAACTCGATCGCCTTTTAATAATGGCAGAAGGAAGAATTGCTATAGATACCTACCTAACGAAGGCTTTTATACCTACATTTAAATAATAGTGGCGTGTTAAAAATAACTTAAGGGTCAGTTCACACCGAGACGCGACGCGACGCGACGCTGCACGCACACTTTTAAAAGAGTGACTCAAAATATACTTTATTTTCTACACGAAAAGGTACACATTGCATTGTGAGAGTTCAGAATACGTTGCGCGGCGTCAAGCTGCACCGCGCGGCGTCGCGCTGCGCCTCGCGGCGTAGAGCGACGCATCGCGACGCAGCGGCAGCGCGCGGCGTGCGAGAGCGGCGCTGCGCAGCGCGACGCCGCGAGGCGCAGCGCGACGCCGCGCGGTGCAGCGTGACGCCGCGCGGCGCAGCCGAGGTCGCCGTGGCGACTTGTCTCTACTACATATTTCCGTCCAGACTTCGTGCAGAATTGATGCTGTACGGTCGAGTGATCGAGTGATATTATAATGATAGACTGGGATCTTGTTATAATCTGACTTCTTGCAGAAGAGAAAGAGGAAGAAGAATACAAAAATAAAATAAAAAAGAAGACATCACACAGGAGTATTTGGGTGCATAATTTATGGAGAAATAGATTAATTCATGGTGAATTTCAAAATGAATGATTATTACAAAATGGATTACAAAAAGTTTCAAAACTTATTGAATTTGTTGAGGCCATACATAGAAAGTGGAAGTGCTTGGGGGAGGCCTATGTCCAGCAGTGGACGTCTTTTGGCTGAAATGATGATGATGATACATAGAAAAACAAAAAACGTATGATTCCTTTTTTATTGCATTAGACCCAGTTTCAAAATAAATTTAACGTTTGCTAAGATTGTTATTAAAAGAATAGTTACGTATAGTTAGTACGCAATACATGTTGGATAATTACGAGATTTACGAGAGCAACTTGAAAATGTGATTTTTTGTTTATCGAGAAATCTTAACGATGTTGGTGTCAAATGAAAGGTCTAGGTCTAAAACCATTTTGTCCGTTTGAATCATGTAAATCGGTCCACACGTTTAGGAGATGTGTGACTAGTGTGACTACGAGTCAGTAATGGAAAATTTAAACAACCATAATTTTTTATGTTTTTGTTCTACGTACTTTTTAATTAATGCAAAATGTGAAAATATTATTATTGTACCTAGGTAAGTTAATGAGGAATGTTAAATAAAGAGGTAGGTATCTAGGTACCTAGTCTAAAGATTAATGGTTTGTTTTCAATTGCTAATTACAATTTATTTTTAGTTTTGACGATACATTATACAAACATTCGTAGCGCTGCACAAAAAAAATAACTTCTCCTCTATCTCCATAATGCACCCGCCAAATAGACGTCGTTCTCATGCGCTTGCAAATGGTAGACTGCGGGTGGGGTGGACGCGGGGCGGGGCGGGAGCACGTAGCGAATGTAGACACGTCCCACTGCGCCGCGCGGCGTCTAGCTGCACCGCGCGGCGTCTAGCTGCGCCGCGAGGCGTCGTGTTGCCAACGATTATCGCGACGTTGGGATGCGTCTCGCGGCGCAGCGCGACGTCACTGGCCTCTTCTAGTATCGTCACGTCTCGTCGCGTCGCGTCGCGTCTCGGTGTGAACTGACCCTAAATCGTAGCAAACTAAAATAATTAGGATACTATTTGCCTACACTACGTGTAGGTAGCTATGGCGCGCAAACATGAAAGTCTCGCAAACTATTTTGCTAGTGTGGACGCGCCCTAATAGTTCGCAAGCGTATCCAGAGTTCGACTAAAACAGACTAAAACCATCTATATACCTATACGAAAAGCGGGTAGGTAGGTGATTTAGACTTTTCAGTTTTCTTCTCTGTAGGTAAAGGAGCATTGAAATAAATATTATACAAAATATTGATAGTATCGTATTCCATTCAATGCAGTATATTATGCATTCGCAATATATTTGCGAATGCATATACTGCAAAAATGTAAACAAAATAATATGAGGTTAGGGAAAAATAACTTTAAATCCTACACAATAAAGTTCAGTTTACGCTACAACTTCAAACATTTTAATAACTTTTTCAATAGTGCTACTCACTCTGAAACCAACTTAATTAACATTAAAATACTTAAAGTTGATATTTGTTTAACTTGAAACAATATATTAATTTGAATAGACTTTACGTATTGATTTTCTAAACTAAAGAAAAAAAGAAAAGATTTGCGTTTTTAACCGACGAATAAAAGGAGGAGGTTCTCATGACAACGTGTATATTTTTGCACGTTTAGTTTGTTACGCCGTTTTAGGATTTGGATGAAATATGGCACATAGATAGACCTTAACCTGGAGAAGGGCATAGGCTTTTCATCCTGGATCAAAGACGAAGTCGCGGGTTAAAGCTAGTAAAAAATAAAATAGTTTACAATTAATTAATTTAATTATACTTAAATGAAATTAATAATATAAACTAATAAACAAAACGTATGCACGGTAAATCACTCCCATAACCGACCGAACTAACGCATTTTAGCAACAATCGTCTGCAAAATAACAGCTTCGTACACGTATATGATCGCAATCAAATTAACTCCCAAGGATTGTTTGTGACGGGCCTAACCGCTTATCAGGGACTGACTTGTTATCAATGGCACAATTCCCAGTGTATGTAGGTATGTACCTATTATTAATGTTATTTTAACTCAACGTCTGCAAAAGACGACGATGGTGTACTTTAACACAATGTTACACAAATAAAACACAAAATGTATGTAAACAATACAATTATTCCAAGATTGGTATAGATTGTTCTTTATTGTCCACTCGTTTTTGGTTACAGCTACTTTTGCTTACATGATAAAACTGTAGAGACACCGTTATGAGAAATCTAAGATCTCTGAGAAATTTACAAGACGCCATATGTATATTGGCCTATACGAAAATAAAATACAAGACATTGCAGTACGTTACGGGTACGCAATAGGATTAAAATAAAACGCCAGAATAGATTAATGTGCGGTTATAATATAAAATACTTTCAGCCTATCGAAACATAATCCTATGGGTTCTAATCGATATTTACATAGAAATATGAAAGGCGGGAGGACATTACAAATCTAGAAATGAGTCCCGACAATATCCCGTGCCTGACGAGACTCAAGTTTACACCGGTTACTTATTATGCATGATCGTGGAAACAGTCAGTAAAGCCTCGCGTGCTCAGATTAAGTTTCGTGCCAACCAGGTCCCGAGCTGGTGCATAAATTTGTATACTCTTTAGAGTTCACAGACAGTCCTAACCTCGAATTTAGTGATTAATATCACATTTTATAAAGTTCCGGTCACTTCTAAACTTAAAACAAGCGCACCGCTCTGCGGCGTCTAATCATCGTGAGGGCGCGGCTCCGGGAAGCCGCGCGCGGACAGCGGGTCCGGCGCCGGCGACGCGTGCGGCGCGGGCGAAGCTGCCGGCGACGCTGCCGGCGACGCCGTGCTCAGCGGCGAGGGCAGTGTCGCGTACACTGTGGGTCGCGGTGGCTGGTACGACGGCGCGTACGAGTCGCTGCGCGGATTGTAGAAGGGCGAGTCGTCGGCGCTGCAGTCCAGGTTGGGCGAGTAGGGCGTGGCGGCGCCGCAGGAGGGCGCGTCGTCGCTGGGCCGGTAGGCGGGCGCGACGGGCGCGTACACGGTGCGGCGCGGCGGCTCGGCCTCGGGCCGGTGGTGCGACGACGGCGCGTACGCGTCCGACCAGCTCGCCTTGCTCGGCGTGAAGTCGCCCTTTATGTACAATTGTATCGGTCGCCGGAAACCTTTGCTCGCATGCTGCGGGACGCCCAGTATGCAACACTTGCTGAATCCAACTTCGGGTGATAGCAAGTAATCACGAAATTTGTTCGGGAATAACTCGATCGAATTGAAGTTCTCGTATATTGTCGGCTGAAAATAATTAAATTGGCATATTAATTACATACTTGCATACTTATAAGCTGAACTAGTACTTAAAGAAATGCTATCAATCTAGAAAAGAGAATGCATGATAAAAATACATACCGTTAGTCGCTTCTTTTTCTTATAGCTAGCCCAGTTTTGAGCTTCTAGCACCAATTTCCCGCCGGGACGTAGATCGGCGAACATGCGTCGAAAGGCACGCTTGAGGCCCGCGTCGCCCCAGTTTAAATGCATCCACTTGGTGGTGGACAGGCACAGGATCAGATCGAACTGAGGACTCTCGGGGCCGCTGCCGACCGGAACCTCCTCGCGAGGGACGTAGTTGCCCTGGAAAACGAAAATGTTAATCAGATTATGCTACTGCACATGAGCTGATGAGTCACCAAATACACCATGACAGAGAATGAGTGAATAACATAATATATCGTAATTTATTTCACAATATGAATAGACATGACGAAATATTCCTTAAGTAAGTACATCATGGAATATTTTAGCATTGTAAGTAAGTTCTGAATAGAATTACACCATTAGATGAAATAGAAACATACCTGTTTGAAAGTAACATTGGAGGGGAACGCTGGCGGAGTTACCTCCGCGGTTGAGTCTCCCAGTGGTCCATACAACATAGTCATGGACATGGGAAAGAAGCATTGGCCATGGTCTTGTTTATGCACCGCCTTCCTGTTCTTCCTTGGCCTCCGTAGTTTTCTTCCCGGCAGAGGGAGAACCTTCTTCAAATCTTCGTGTTTGTCGAGCTTCTGATCAATGGTACAATCATCACATTTATCTTCCTTACACTTATCGCAGTCTCCTTTCTTATCGTCTTCTAAATCTGTTTTCTTTTCATCATCCTTCTTCGGTTCAATTGGAACTGGAATGAAGGACCTCAGATTCTTCCTTGCTCGTCCTGGAATTAGAAAATGTTTCTATGATTAATGTATTTCTCTCTCTCCAATAAAAAATAGAGATACTGGGTCAGTTATTGACTCATCAATAATAAAAGACAGCTGTAAAAGATAACAAAACAATGAGTAGTAAATCAATCTTAGATTTCACTCAGATATCCAATTAATATTTTGTTATCAAACTTTTTTTTTCATCTCATTATTTTTTAAACCATTGTTCCAAAACTCACTTTTAAGAAATTGTTTTTGTAACGAAGTTTTTTATCGTGGCATGCAGTAGGAGTTAATAGGCAGAAATTGACATGTAAGGAAAAGTGTTATGCCCTCTCCATGCGACTTTTTCTCTCTGTCTCTATCTATTATATACAAGTGTGTCTGCGTGCGAGTATCGCGTTAGGAACTTCGTTCCTGATAGGAGTCCCCCAACTGCACACATTTTTTTACATCTTAATCCAATTATTATCTGTTTACCATGCCAAAAATTATTTTGAAAGGTCTAGTGGCTTTATACATATAATAATTTATTACTGTCCTGAAAAGTTAGCAAATCACACAATATTGATGTAATTGGATCCCAGCCAAAAGTGAATACCACCTAATCAGGTTAAGTCAGTGACCTACTAAAAATTTTGTGCAGTTTCATATCTATTTATCTTGTGTATTTTACTTGATACATACCTATCAGCTCTGAGTCAATATCCATGCCAACAACAGATCGGGCACCGAGTGTGCGAGCCACTGCTATTGAAATATGTCCCACATTGCACCCTATGTCCAACACATCTTTGTGTTGGAAAAGATGCCGATGCATCTCAAATACTTGCAGCCGAATGTCCATCATAGCATTTAAGTTTCGGTAACCATAATACCTGAAATGTTAAAACTTCGAGTTATAAAATCATACAAACAATACATTATTAATAATATTATGCTCAAGATGTTTAGTTGCTCTCCTTGAAATTTTACTTTTTTTAAATCATTAAGAACTAGTAATTCATACTGTATACAATAACAATAAATGACAAAAGATTTATAATGTAGAGGTCAAGCAGTTGTCATGCAAATATTACCAGCTGGCAAAATAACAGAATAACATTAAAGCATCAGAAAAATTTACATTGAAATAATTCAATACCTTCCCCTAACGGATTAACTGTCAATGGTTAAAAAATATGTTACCTGTCGTAATTTCCATACTGGTATTTTGAATTTTTGATGTGGAAAGTGGGTAGTTTTAGATCTTCATTGGTGCTACTCTTGAGTTTGGTGCGATGTGGCGAGGCGGGGCGCTCGGGCGGCGCCGTGCGCTGCTGCGGTCGTGCCCGCATCCATGCTCCAGGCTGAGGCACAACTGGACTGACAATTTTATCTAATGAATCTATTCGACGTAACTTTTTGGGATCTTTTCCTTTCTGTGATGCATTGTCACTATCACTACAAGATCTTTTACGTGATTTACATGCTGATGTCGACGGTTCTGGTGGTGGTGGCTCCTTGATACCCACAACAACCACTTCAGGAGGCTCCTCTGTGACTGGAGATGTATTATCTGTTGTGCGTCTCCTTAGCTTAGCCTTCTTGCGTGGCTTGCGTTGCTGCATCTCAAGTCTCTTCTCATACTCCGCATTATCCAATGGTTCCAATAAATTCAATGGGTCCCTGATGTTAGGAGGAATAATAACATCAATCTTGGCCTTGTGACGTGGTGGTGTAGGTAAAGGTGAAGATTCTGGAGTTACTGCATTCATGGCTCTATTGATGTCCTCATCCTGTAAACTATTTAAATTAAGAGGATCTGATATATTGCCCCCAAGTAAAAATTTTGTAGGTGGAATGAAAACTTCTTTGCGTGGTCTCTTGTGGGGTAGGAAAAACTTTGAGATTGATGGAAAGCTCTGTGCCCTTTTTCTTCCTTGCTTGAACTTGGCACCAATGTAATTCGGTCGGCGTATGATACTCCTATCAGGGTTGTCCTTGGCAGGTGTGTGACCTTTCTTGCCATGGCGAAATTTCTTCTTGGTCTTTTTTGAATTTCCCACTACTGCATCACCTTCCTTGGTAGTGTTGGCATCACACGAATTTAGAGCATTGGACTCACTAATATTTAGAGAAGTTTCTGTCGAGTCGCCCACTTCGTTCTCAGATATGTCGCCAGCTGTTTCAATGTCAGCATTGTCTACAACGTTGCTTTCACAAGCAATTACATTTTCTTCCGGGCTACCCATTACTTATGCTTACCACAAGCCACAACGATAACTACATTATAAAATTATAAATCATATAAAAAGTCAAATTTGCCGCCACTTCACTTCTTGCAAAACCTACAAGGACATCCGTCAATGGTGATAAACAGTTTAACAATGCGGTTTGTTTTTATTATTACTTGCCACTGAAACGTATACTTTAACGATATTAGAAAGCTATGAAACGATTCTAAGAAAATATTTCACTTTACACTTAAACACAATAAGATAACTATCCACTTTTCAAAATTATACACAGCACTTCGTGCAATACTTTGATAGGATGGCAATGGCAATTTGATTTCATTTGTTTTAGTTTTCACACAGTACTGTAAAACTGCGTGCTAGCCATAACCTAATTTTCTTATTGGTTGAATTTCTTTCGTTTTCCTCCACGAGCCAATAAGAAATAGGAACGGATAGAATAGACGGAAACATTACTTTGCCCGACTTAACAGTTTGCTTGAAGAATAGAAGAACGAAGTGGGAGTTGCCAGGTTCAAAAAACCCGAATTATTTTAGTGTTAAATGTGGTAAAAATAAAATAATGCTAGACAAATATTCTCGCATTGCTTACATACTTTTCTATTTCAATACAAAGTTGCGTATACACACACGCATTTTTGAGACAGGCGCAATACCCTATGAGAGCATTACCTAGGTCTGTCATGTGGCTCCGTTCGCTCAATAGTTTGAGCGGTCGTTCACACGGCGCTGTTCTGTACAATATTTTAAGGTAGAAAGTTGGGAATATCATACATCAACATCCACTTTATCAAAATTAGAAAAATGTTGTACAGACGCCACCACATCAATCTACTACAATCTGTCAGATTACTTTAATAGATTTTCAACTTTATTGCTACATCTTAAGGTTCAAGGTTGATTGCGAAAATGTGACAGTTTCGGGTAGCTTGACCTGCTGGCGTCCGTACTAATCATTGCCGTGTGAACGGAGCCTGACTGTCCCTACTTACCCACTCGGCGCATTTTGTACTGTTGCTATTTCAGTTATTTTTTATCTTTTATTTATCTATAGGATTTACAATACGTTATTAGATTTTTTCCCATAAATAAAATTATAAACCATAGACTGCTGGGTATTAGTTCCCGGGTGCCCAAGTTTTTATTAGTAGGGCTCAGCCCCCTCGGCCCCTCCCCTCTTAACTTTTATTCGGGCTAGACTAGTACCCAACCAACCACTAATCTCATAGAAAAGTGTTACTGGTAGAAATTTAACTTAGAAAGATGTATAATTATTTGGATGGGTCTCCCTTGTTTCATCAAAAAGTAATGATTACTTTTATAAATGTATGTACTACAATACCTGCTAGTGTCGCGAATCATATTTTGATCAAGATACAACCTGACACTGACCTACAAATTGCAAAAAACGTAAGAAAATTTTAATTTCGCGGTCTCAACTACCCATTCACCATAATGATTATAAATAGGTAAATACATATTTGTTACAGTCGCGAATTATATTTTATTCTACGTATGTACAACTTAATACTGACCAGAAAATTGCAAAAAAACGTTAAAAAAATTGAATTTCGCGGGTGCAAAATTATTTGTATGTTTATTTTTCAATTTTTCTACTTGTCGACAAGGAAACTTCTATTTCCATAGTAAAAAGAAAATCTAAGCTGTTCGAGTCGGTTGGTAAGATTTACGATGACACTTTTCTGCATAAATCAATAAGTTATCCTGGTCAAAATTAAACCAATCAAATCAAATACAAATGTATAAATAACTTAGTCCATTTCAGCCAAATACACATTTCTTAGAACCATTACTATATTCTAAGCTCAAAACGCAATAGTCCACACGATGATATTTATTATTTCATACATGCAACATCGAAAAGAACTAGCGTCAGTCATGTAATTTTTGAATTTTGAATTGAAAATATCCGTTGTGATTCGTGTTGACAAAAATGATTGTTTAGTTCAACGGAAAGTGAAAAATAAAAATTCGTTGGTAATTACCTTTAGTATTTTATCTATGGTAATTACTCCAGTGAATGCTAAGAAACTGACTCTCGAATATAATTTATCAGTTAGTGTAGCATCAGTGAAACATTAGAAGTTTTTCACCAACAATATTTTCAACAAATTGGCTAACGTTCCGAATGTGCAACGAATGTAATTTCGAATAACAATTTCGTTTTCAGAATCGTCGATACTTTTGTTTACTACGAATAAACTGGCCTAGACATTGTGATGAATAAGGTAAGAATTAAAACTCTATAGTCTTAGTAATTTAGCTCTAGGTAGCTCTTTACTGCGTAGATAAGTAGCTTGCCGACAATATATATTCGCAACTTCAACCCAAAATCTAATTTTATCTGAAGAATTTTAAACAAGTCATTTGATTAGAGAATGAGTGCTTACAAATATTTTAATTCACCTAAGTACCTTTATAAATAAGTGAATATGGCTAGAAGGAGAGTGACAACCGAGATGGCGACTAATAGGGAAGTACATAAGGATGAAAAAACAATACATAATATTTATTTAGTTTTAATAAGTGCTTCAAATAATTTCAGATGTCCCGAATACCCAAAATGCCAGTGACTGCCACCAAAGAAAATAAACCGAGTATGTTAAATCGTCGTCCAATGGCAAGAACACTGGTCAGTGCTCTTAGCGATGCTGATAAAAAGGATTTGATAATGAATCACACCAAGCCTGCAGGACGCGGTGGGCCTTCCGCTACAGTTCCAGCCCAGCGTCTCAAGAGGTCAGCTACTGCACCATCATCTGTCTATGTCCCACCATCAAAAGTAACAAAAGTTGAAAAGAAGACAACTGTAGCTCCTAAAATTGCACCATATGATTATAAGGCAAGATTCAATGACTTGCTTGGAAAGCATAAGAACATGAAAAGCGAATTTGATGACTTGAAAGAAAAACATGTTGAAGTGTCTGACAGTTTTGAGAAGACTAAAGATTCAGTACAGAGTTGCATTAATGAAAGAGACAGACTAAAAGAAAATTTATTGAAATCCCTCACTGAATTGAGAGAGAAAAATGCCGAGTTTGACAAAATGAAAGTTGATTTTGATATTCAGAAAATGGAAAATGAAAACCTTCAACGTAAGACTGTATTATTGGATGAAATAACCAATAGTCTGAAGCAGAAAACAGCGGAACTAGACAGAGTTCAGTCAGATTTTACTGAACTGTCCAGACAACATAAAAGTCTGAAAGAAGAAACAGAGGCATTGAGAGTCTTAACGGATCATCTTAAGAAAATATCTATTCAATTTGACAAATTGCAACTTGACTTTAAAGAAGGACAAGAGACTATTGCTAAATATAAGTCGGAATCAGAAATATTGCAGAATATTTTAGCTGCAATGCATAAGGAGCAAAGAGACTTAAGAAATACTATTCAAGATTTGAAAGGTAATATTCGAGTATACTGTAGAATACGACCTCCTTTGGAGTCTGAGCAAACAAAGCCAAGATTCAATCTCAATGTTCTTGATGCTTGTTCTATAGAGGTTGAAAAGGTTGAACTATTAAATTCTGTTAGAAAAGGGAAGCCACAACATGGTTTCACTTTTGATGGTATATTTACACCACATGCATCCCAAGAAGATGTGTTTGCTGAAGTTTCAACTATGGTCCAGTCTGCATTAGATGGGTACAACGTGTGTATATTTGCATATGGTCAGACTGGTTCTGGTAAGACATACACTATGGAAGGTGGTTGTGGAACCGAGGAGTATGGAATCATACCAAGAGCATTCAACATGATATTCACATGTATGGAAGATTTAAAACGCATGGGATGGGAGTTAACAATAAAAGCATCATTTTTGGAAATATACAATGAAATAATTTACGACCTGCTAAATTCTAGCAAGGATCAAGTATCTCATGAGATTAAAATGTCAAATTCCAAAGGAACTGATGTGTATGTTTCTAACTTAAAGGAAGAGGAAGTTCAGAACTCACATGATTTCATCAGGCTGATGATATTTGCACAACGTAACAGACAAACAGCTGCAACCCTGAACAATGAACGCAGTTCCCGGTCTCATTCAGTCGCCCAAATTAAAATATCGGCGATACACGAGAAGCGTAAAGAGAAATATACAAGCAACTTGAATTTGGTGGATCTGGCTGGATCAGAGAGTGGGAAAACTACACAGCGAATGGATGAGACAAAGCATATTAACAGATCTCTATCAGAGTTATCTAAAGTTATTTTATCACTGCAGACTAATCAGTCTCATATACCTTACAGAAATTCTAAGCTGACCCACTTGTTGATGCCCAGTCTGGGAGGTAATTCAAAAACACTTATGTTGGTAAATGTCAACCAATTTGATGAATGCTTCAATGAGACTCTTAACTCCCTACGCTTTGCCACACAGGTTAATAATTGCAGAGTTGTTAAGGCCAAGAAAAATATCACTATGTTTGACTCATAATAACAATTAACTGTTTTGTTAAATTTATTGACATTATATTTTATGTAACGGTTAGTACTATTAAAATAGAATAGAAGAAGTCTGCTTTCTTAACAATTAATTAGGACATGATAAATTGAATTTAACTATGGTATTGTTATTGAATACACGATTCATTTGGAGCCTTAGCTAACTATTTTAATCCAAGATAGTTCTCGATTATTCTTGATTCATGAATTAGTATCAATAACAAGAAGATACCTAGTCCTAATGGACTATGATGCTTTAACTTAATTCATCATTTCTGTAGACATTGAAATGTTAATGTACAAAATGACGATATTATAAACATGTATTTTACTTTTTTTTCTTGGAACATAATTGCTACAGTTTTTTTATCTTTTTAAGAGGTGTTTGTACACCACTTTAATCAGTAATTTAACTAAATAATAGTATTTAATTTTCAATAGTTTTATGTCAAACAATTATGTTATTATTAGTTTTCATGTGTAATTGTATTGTTTATTAAATATAATATACCTAAATTTAGTAAACCTCTTTGTATTTATTCGCACGTACCCAGTTGATGATAATGTAAGTAAGACCAGTAAAAGCCTGCGTCCACTGACGGGTACGGTACGGCAGGGGGGAACCTTCGGCATCAATTACTTCATGGTCTACATCACAGAGTAAAGTAATATATCGGGTAGACATGCAAACGCATTCTGATGACAACGATGCCGCGGTGAGGCCGTTTACACATTATGCCGCTGCAGTTAGGTTCGGCATAATGTGCAAACGGCCTAACCTTGGGCATGCCGCGGAGCCATTAGGAATCAATCGTTGAAATTTCAATTTTATTGTCATTCTGTTAGGTTAATTTCTATTCGTTGCATAAAAAATCCCGCATCGTACCGTGCCGCCAGTGAGCGCAGGCCCCAACCGTGAACCGTCCATCCTTCAAAAGCCTGCGCGTATGCGCCTGGTCACCGTTAGATGGCGCTAGTAGTCTATCCGATAGCTAGGTCTACAAAGTGCCTAACTACAGAGTAATGCAGCTTTCGACGTCTCTTTGCTCTTATGAAGCGGCTAAGAGAGGTTTCTAGATAGGCTTCTGAAGTTCATTGTGAGAGCAGTATTCTTCAGGTTACTATGGGCCAAAAATTAACCGCCTCATACTTACATATAATTTATGTTCGCATAACTCGCTAAGGAACCGCGTTTTCAGGGTTCGTGCCATAGTGAAAGATGTTCATAGTAATGAGTTCAATGATCCCTTTTCAGGGTTTCAGTTATTTCAATTTTGTTACACTTTCTAAAGGTACCTCTTTAGTTCTTTACTTTTAACTTGGATACTTACTTTTATTTTATTACCAAATCTTACCTTTTAGGTACTATTTACGGCTTATGAGACTTCTTCAACGATGATGCTTTCAGGATGCGGTTCTTTTGAACACAATCTCGCCTGTAGGAAGGTGAAAATTGCCGAAAGATAACGGAAGAGGTACTATTGTGAAAGCAATTTATTCGCGTATTTACAATAGGTACCTACCTAGCTATTATTATCAGTCTGGCCATGGACACAAACAGTGCATAAACAACTATTAATAGGTACCTAACAATGTTTTCCTGTAAGGCACCTACCCTTGCAGCTTGCAGACATGGATTTAAAGCGGCCGTAGAATTGTGAAGACTGTTTCTTTTATTGTAATAAACTAGCGGCTATGCAGCCTAGGCTATGATTCAATCAAAAAAATAGCTTTTAAAGCAGTAGGTTACATTACACATATAATTACACAGAGCTATAGGCCGACCGCTTAACTGAGACATTGCCTGAGGTAGCTGTGCGGTGCGGGAGGGATGTGGTGACGTGATGCGAGAGTTCAGTGATTCGTCAACTTGTGACAACTATCACCCCTCCCGCACCGCGCAGCTATCTCAGGCAACGTCGGCCTAATAGCAGTGGACTAGCCTATATAGGCTCAGGTCTTATATGTATATGTTGTACCTGTGTCCGGATATGAAAACAAAACTCCCTGATTCCGTTTTTCGAATGACCTACGTTTCTTCTCCTAGCTACGCTTTGATTTTAAAACTCTCACTCTCTCTTTTCTCTGATTCTGAAAATGGTGTAACTAACCCGAATTTGTTTAAATACAAATTCGGGTTAGTTACACCATTTTTAACTTACTAGCGGCCCCCCCATCTTCGCACGGATGCAATTCTTTTTTCGAATTTCCGAAATTTTCTTTCATACAAACCTTTTCCTGGCAATACCGAACACAACAAAAAAAAAAGAATTATCGAATTTGGTGCAGTCATTCGGAAGTTATGCGCGTACAGACATTTTGGCGGCTTTGTTTTAGGTATACCTACTTACTATCCGAAAGGCTTACCTACCGCTGCCCCGGAACATAAAGGGCTAACGAAGGAACACGGGTGGGTTTTAGTCAGTAAGAGTCTGACACTCCCTCTTCCGCTCCACCCAAGCAGGAGGGGTCATTTGATGATGCCATCCCTTCCGCAAAAAAAAAGGAAGAACAGCTGGACCGATTTTTATGATCTCTGATTTGTTGGATTTCTCTCCGCCCCGAATAGCAGAAAAACTACCTATTAAAACAGGAAGACCATCCACGAAAAACAAAATTATATGCAATTCATTTTCTCATACGTTTTGGATGGAACGGCTTTTTTATGATTATGAAATCTTGTCATTTATTGATTCTGAGGCGCTACGAAGTTTGCCGGGTAAACTAGTAAATTAAAGGTAAATTTGAAAGTAAGTAAGTCTGTCTGTAAGTTATCTTTTCACGCCTCGACTTTTAAAACCACTGAACGGATTTCGATAAAGTTTGACAAGGGGATACATGACATCCTTGGGAAGGAAATAGGCTACTTTTTCTTTTGGACATCCAAGGGCGAAACCGCGGTTCGAATCTAGTAGCACACTTGGTATGCGATAGATGGCGTTAGTTGTACAACAGCGTATATATTGATGTCTCTGTTTATGTTTACAGTTCAGTTTCCCATTGAGGTGTCTGAGATGTCTCCCGCCTGCTTAAAACCATTTAGGTACGTACTGTTCATTTACAGTTTAATCTGGGAATCGAACCCTGGACCTTACCCAATAGTAAAGTTTTAATTTGGAGATTCAAACTGTCAGCTGTTATTGAGTTGCCATTGTGAATCAGAGCATTGCCCTCCCTTACAATTTAGGGTAGGTACTTATATAATTTATGTCTGTACTTATTTGTATGAGTTAGGGCGAGGATATAAAAAAAAAAGTGTCTTAGGCAGGCAATTGTACCTATTCTACGTAGGTATTTAATCAAATGACCAAACTATGATTAAACGGAGAAAAAAACAAACAAGTTTTATAAAATCATGACGAGTTTATTTAAATAGTTAAGGACTAGATCGAAACATTAAGCGATAAATCGCAATTCTCTTCATATGCAAAAATATACATGTTATGATACATCTCTCCGTGCGTCGAATCGGGCGCTAGTGGAGCGGTACTAGGGCGCAAGGCCAGGCAGACGGTGACAACGACCGAGGGGCGAGTCCAGGGTCTCTCGCCAGATTATGTTCAACGTGATACATCCGGTTCTGTCACTGCTTCGTCGCGTGGCGTCGGAAGCTTTGCCGTTTCTATAGTGTCTATAAGTCTATCCAAGCCGTAAAGAAAACCTTCTTCATGATTGCCTTGTTGCCACTCAGCGCGATGGTCTACCTGAAGACCTTCCGGTACACTTCTAGTTTTGGCGAAGTCGATCAGCCAGGCTCCAACACGTTCATCGTCGTAAATTATAAATATACTGCTGCCGACGATTTCATGAGTTTTGAAGAAATCAGAATGTTCAAAAAGTTCTCTGATTTCGCGCAGCCGCGTGATGATGGCACGACGCGCCTTTTCATTATTGCCCAGGAACCTTGCCACTGTGGTTGCAATTTGTTGAGGTTCGCGCACGTTTTGCAGATCGGTGAGGGGTGGTTGTCCTGGAACTTTTACTGCTTCAATACGAAAGCCTTGCTCAGCTGAAGCAGACCGCTGTTCACGGAATTGCATGTAACGTAGTTTTGTAACAGCATGAGCCTCATGCTCGGCTTCGGTGGGAGCTTTCGGGTCCAGACGCACCATTTTCTCGTAGAGGTCCGAACGAGCACGAGCGTTGCTAACTTCATCTTCCAGGAAAGTGCGGGTGCCCATCTTCACGTCCATGACGTGAGGATCTCTGAAGCCGTGCAATAAGTCTTGCAGTTCGATGAAACGTTCACCGCCGTATTCCAGTTCGCGGTAGTACCGCGGGATGGCGGAGCGCATGTGGGGGCAGGCGGCGAGCGCCTCGTAGGCTTCGCGCTCAGGGTTGTGTGCCGGGTGGTCGCCGGCGGCGCGGCGCTTCCACACCGTGCCGGGCCCGGCGGGCGCCAGCGAGCCGGGGTGGCCGGCCAGTTGGAACCATTCCGACGAGCGCGATTTCAGCAACGCATCAGATGCGGGCGCTGATAATTCCAATGCATTCTGCAACAATAGAAATATAACTATTAGCAACGAGTTCAATATTCGTGATCATTTGTAAGTGATTTTTGTTTTTTTTTTTTCAAAACTTCCTATTTGATTATATTTGTAACTTTGTTTGTATGTACTTTGAAATAATTGTAATAAATTGTATTTATAGCAATACTTACAATAGCTAGGAACTTGAGTAGCTCGGAGGGTTGAGGGGTGGGCGCAGTGGGCGCTGGCGTGGAAGTGGGAGCTTCAACAGTGGATGGGGTGCGCCGCCAACGTTTGAACAGCGCACCTTCATCCTTGCTGCGCCAGCGTTCCTCGTCTTTGCCAGGTACTGCGACCTGAGGACAACCAAAAGCACACGTTTAAACACCTTGTCACACACCATGGAACACTTAGGAAATATTCACTTTCACAAAGATTTTCGAACACAAGCACATTTCGACGACGTACCGCTAAAATCTTATTGGCAGCGTAGAGTAGCCCGCCAGGGCCGAGGCGACTCAGCACGGACTGGCGGGAGACACTGTTCATCTTGCTGGAGACGGTCATGGCGTACGAGTGTGTGCGTAGATGGCGCGAACACGAGTGAGCGATAAAACAATTAGAGCGCGGATAGCGAGCGAACGAGCGTGAGCAATGGACTGCTGCTAGCCAGCGTGTGATGTAAGTGGGAGGGACGCCGGCGGTTTTATAGAGACCTCGGCTTTCTCGTGACGTAGGCGCCGCAGCCCGCTCGCGGCCCCGCGCGCGCACCGCATCGCCACTGAATTTTCCTAGCGCTCTGTTTTTCATACTGCATTGACGTATCAGACTGTGAGACAGATGCATGGCATGTAGAGATTTTTATATTTATTTTATATTCTTTTACACGGTGTGTTACGTATAATTAGCTTTTCAACAAATTATATTTCCGATTCATATCTCTAGAAGGCGTTTTGTTGCGAATATAATAGGTACCTACCTTCCTACTGAAATATTGGTGTCAATTTAAGGGCGTGTGATCATTAATCTTTAAATTATTCACATTCATAATAGTACAGATGCAGAGCCTGTTAATACTTAGATAATTTATAAATGTGATCACATAACATTTACGGATATTTTATTAAGTATCCTTCGGTTTAAGAAATGATACAATATTTTACTGACAAAGTGTTTTAAGCATAGAGAGCAAACTGGGAGAAATCTTCTAGAATCTCTAGATCTTTCAAGTGACGCTGTACAAATACTTAAATAGGAAAAACAAACACGGACCACGTTCGTAAAGTTTGCCCCCAGAACCACTTTCAACTGGCTGCAGTTCGGTTCCTATGGCGTATGTTTTAGGTAAGTACCTACTATAAATAATTAGGCCTAATAAAAAAAAAGTTTTTTGATACCTACTTAAACATTTTCACCCTTCAAAAAAGTAACTTTTTATTGGCCAATGCATTGTCTAGGTGTGACATTGTTAAGGATCAACCAATCGTAGTCTAGGGTGTGTATAGCTTCTCTTACCGCCTTTAATGGGGTGCTCTCTTGACTGTCCTTTATTGGCCTAAAGAAATTTAAATGATCACATTTATTTGTATGAATCGTAGTGACATACGAAGTCATTTAGTAATCCCAGCTGACTGTGAGCGAAGCTGCGAGAAAAACTATGAGCAACGTTATGGTGCGGCGAGGCCACAAATCCTATACCTAGGCGTCCAGACAATCTGTATTCCTGACATAAATTATGTATTTATTAGACTTATATTTCCATTCAGCTCATTTTTATTTAATTTTATGTTTTCCCACAGCTCGTGTATCTATAAGTATATTCAGACAACTTATGTATTAATTCTTGTCGAGAAAAACAAATAAGTTTATGGAGTCTAGTATCGTACGCAAAATACGCGCATTGACGTGGAGTTGCGGACACCAGCCCGTATTACCTATTACCTATAGGGAGTCTAATAATGCTTAAGCAATACCGTATTAAATAATGTTTTCCTTTAATTGACTAATGAAGATTTCTACTGTTCGTTAATGCAATAGGTACCTCATCATCATTATTTCAGCCGAAAGACACACTTCTGGACATAGGCCTTCCCCAAGCACCTCCACTTCGACTGGTTTTGTGCTTTTCGCATCCAACGGGTTCCTGCGGCCTTCACAAGGTAGTCGGTCCACCTTGTGGAAGGCCTTCCAACGCTACGTCGGTATGTGGTCGCCACTCCAGAACCTTTCGGCCCCATCGGCCATCTGTTCTGCGAGCAAGTGCCCTGCCCACTGCCACTTAAGTTTGGCAAATCTTCGGGCTATGTCGGTTACCTTGTTTCTCCTGGGGATCTCTTCATTATACAAAACGTGCCTACCTTCTCGTAACTAGTAGGTAACAACAAAATAATGCAACTGTATTAGTAATTAAGTATGTATCTGGTTTCGTGTAACGTTTTCTTTGTCTCAAATAACAAATTAATCCTTTCATATTACATAGTTCCCACAAACGCTAAATAAATATCTATCAAAAATCTCCTTCAAATTATTCAAACGTTTTTATCAGCTTCCTATTGATACATCATGCCGTGGGAACCAAATCTTGTTTGTCATATAGGCACAATTTCTTATGCGCAAAACAAATAAAAAAAATTAGATTAGTGATGAAAATCAAGCCTGAAGGAATGACGTAATGATGAATGTCCTTAGTTCGTGACGCAGGGGGAAGGAAGCGTAGGTATACGCGTAGTATGGTAGGCAAACAAATGACGATAGCGATCCAGGCAGGCACGACCGCCGAGCGCTGAATGCGCACGACCCGCCGAACTCAAATAGTGACGTAGCACGAACATTTTCATATCTAATAATTACGCGCATTGTAGTTATATAGATTAAATTGATGTCTGAGTT
Source organism: Oligia fasciuncula (assembly GCA_963082905.1). Lineage (NCBI taxonomy): Eukaryota > Metazoa > Arthropoda > Insecta > Lepidoptera > Noctuidae > Oligia > Oligia fasciuncula. Next base: position 9,743,606 of record OY720393.1, on the reverse strand, counting down.
GGATAGATAAATTGAATGGAGTCTTCGTTAAAAAACATTGTGTGATTGTGACGCACTAAGCAAAAACTTGAAGGTGATGCGCCGAGATGTTAAGGTGAATGCGCAGTGGTAGACCGCGAAATTCAAATTTTCAGTGTCAGGTTGTATCTTGATCAAAATATGATTTTCGATATGTATTTACAGAATTATAGTCGTTAAAATCATTAAAATATATTTTTAAGTTACATTTGTACCTTAAGCACTTATGAGATTTGTTCAAGGTACCTACAAATCTAACTTAGAAAGATGTATTAATGATTCTAATGATTATACTTCTGTGTAATTACGTGGGTACCTGTTATAGTCGCGAATCATATTTTGATCAAGATACAACCTAACAGTGACCTGAAAATTGCAAAAAACGTAAGGAAAATTGAATGTCGCGGGTTGCAACTGCGCGTTCACCTGCGAGTATAATCTCTACTCACGTTACGTTGGCAACTGTTCAACAAAAAACTAGCTGAATATATAGCCTAATATAATAATATGAATTAAAGCAGACCAATGATCTTCACTATAGTGAATAGAACAATGAAAGTTGAGAAAGTTGCAGAAGAGTGCAAATGCGGTAGACTTCGGAGCTCGCCATTAATCGTGTTAGTAGGTAGGTAGGTACATACTGGGTGTGTCTGTGTAACGTTATATAAATAAAGATTATCGAAATATGGTAGAAGAAACTATGTAGTTCATGTAATGATATGATATTTATTTCTGTAATGAATGTTTGTTTGTCTTTAACAAGGTGATAAATTCGTATAGGTGTTTAATTTATTGTACACAGAAACGACAGACCTTTGAATAAAGCCAAAAATGTTGACTTGCATTTTAAAATTTGATGTAATTTGCCGACGACTACGACGATTACATAAAAAAATCTTTAAAACAGGAATGCGGCTAACGTGGTCGTTGATGTAGAGCATACTCATTAAACAACGGAAATGTTAACTAAACAAAGTTAATATTTAACTAAGATACGGACAAACTGAGATAATAATCCTGAGACAATTAATCTTGTTGGAGAAACTTTACTATAGTGCACTCTGGAGCTGTACAGTAGAGTAACTTTCTCTTATAGGCAGACATTTTGTACTATAGGAATTCAATGACGTTTATCTTTAACGACTATTAAGTCCTTAAGTCATCAGTGAAACCACTATTGATATCTACTTCAACATGAAATGAGTGTCATACCAAGTTAGGTAAGTGATTTACACAACAGGTTATCAAAAAGTTATAATTTAAGTCGCAAAAAATCCTTATATGAACTTGTGAGACAATTTTTTATTGCATTGCGCAGATGTTATGCAGAAACAAAAATAATTATTGTGCGTCATGAAAAATCAAAGACTCTTTGGGAAAAATACAGGTGTAAGTACACTGAAAAAAAATAATTTCTTACTACAGCACATTAAAGTGATTTCATTAAGACTTAGGTACTGACTTTATACAGTAAGAAGAAATGTCTGTAAAACAGTAAAAGACAAAATAGTAACTTTTAATGATTGAACATACTATTTACTGAAAAAAATACAAGAAAAAGGAAAACCACCATTACTATAATATAAGTAAATTTCAATGGTTTGAACGATATCACCAAATGAATAAAACAGTTAATTTTGTGACCTTAAAGTTTACTGACATGACGATAACATTTTGCATCAAGCTTTAACTGTTTTCGGATCAGTAAAAAATACTGTTTTGAACGTTAGGCTCTTATGGAACTGTTTAAAGCAGTTCAGATCAATGTTTTTTTCATTTTTATTTACTGCTTATTTATTTCAGTGTATTTACAAGTTTGTCTCCAACAACCTGCGAGTAGGTACATACATAGGTAAATTGGTGAGTACTAGAACAGACTGATAAAGGTGTCACAGAGCGGTTCGTCGATGTTTTAATATCATAAATTATGCACGCTATAAGTATGGCAGCCTGTGGGCGCCATCAATAAAATTGTATTGAAATCGAAACGAATATTTGATCAAAATGATATTAATAGAGCATCAAGATCAAACCGCATCTGTGATTGTTATCAAAATTCAGATACAACGAATGAATCTATTGCAATCTAAAAGCCACGATGTAAGATGATGATACAGTTCTAAAAGTCAATAGCCTGAACGTAAACAGTTTTGTTTAGCCAAGATATTTCCCAGTGTCGGTTACGTCGTTGTAAGTCAATCTTTAATATCAATAATATAATACGTAGGCATTTCCAAGCTGAAACATTACACTGCATTTTCGTAAACATTTGCAAATCTTAAAACACTACAATTTGATCGCCTTAATACTTTGAAGATAAATTAGGTAATTACAATTGTACACAGAGTTAGAAATTATGCTTAGCTTGACGTATACAATAAGGAATTTTTCAGGTTATTTTATGGTATTTCCATGTCACTCATTAGTCATTAATGTCAGAAATGTTTAGCTATGTCCGGGTCAACAGGTTAGATTTAGCGCGTATTGTCAAATATATTGGAACGCAATTTTTTCGGTCATTTGTCTATCAGTGTGTTTAGGCTTGATTCGGAAATTCCTGACAAACAGTTGGAAAAATACAACCAGTCGATAAAAAAGCAGAAAAAAACAACTGAAAGAACAGTGAACTATGTTCTGAGAAGTCAGACTTATTTAAAATAATACGGGTAAGATGAATTCCACATAGATGCGAAATGCCGACCAAGTTGTCCTCCCAGAGGTCAGGTCAGGGTCGCTCCATGAAAGTTATTACTAGTTACTGCGCTGTTCCACTGCACTGCACTTAGGGTTCACGCACATTGAGAAAAAGCCGCGAAAACGTACGTATTTTATTAAAAAAAATCCTGACTACGAGATTGTGCACCTACAGGCATCCGACCGACGATACATTTTTGTGACCTAACTAACAACGGTTTGAATTTTTTACGCAATTGCTTTAAGCGGATATTCTTTTAGTTACAATTTAAACTAATTCCTGTTATTGCATCCCTAGAAGCAGTAAAGTGCACTCATGCGCCAGACGGTGGCGCGTCGCAAGTCTCGAGGTCGTGCGTTTACATAGATCTCGTACTGCACTCTTTGTTACGTTAAAAAAGAATACATTACTTTAGTTGTTATTGACCGTGACTGCACCATGCCACTTAACATGAATACATTGAAAAAGTTGTATAAAGGCTCCTTCAAACAGGCGCGACACGCGATAAAATCGCGCGCGACACAAATGCACCGCAAGTCGCGCAACGAGGGGTGCCTTTGTGTCGCGCGCGATTATATCGCGTGTCGCGCTTGTTTGTAGGAGCCCTAACGAACATTAACTCCATCTTAATATTTTTATTACTTTATTAATCTCGGTAAGAATTCACAACTGTTGCGGCCGGTGCGTAAGTACCTAAATGTGCCTGTTTGAACATTTTTGCCAGCTAAAGTGCGCTAAATTATATCCAAAGCAATGAAACTACTTTCTTTCCTTAAATGCAATTTCACTTGCTTAATTATAACGAACGTTAGCAGATAATACGACTTTAAAACCTGACTTAAAACGGTTCAAATTTAGGACGATTTGAGTCATACCTAATACTTTTACTGACAAACACTGTAGGGACAGATTTCAACTCACAATGGGAAACAAGCCTAAATCACGAACTATAGACCAACAAACAATATCAAAGGCCAACTGGATTTTATTTTCCAATCTCCATCCCGCCCGACCGATAGTAAAAAAAAAAAAGAAATACGATTCGTGCATAATCTGTTACCAAAATTAAGCGTAGCACTGCGTAGCTCCGAGCGTAGCGACGTAGACCCTCCCACAATTTGTTAGAAACTTTTAAACTGGCTAACGAGTATTTTCTGTAGTCAGAATATTTAATTATGTATCTACCAAATAATGTAATTTTTTCGTAGTTGTTTAGTGTATTTATTCATTTTGGCATATGTATAAAATAGGTATTAACTTTTGTGGAATCTACGAACAAAATTGGAAATGTTTCCTTGAAATGTTATTTTATACGCAAATAATATCATGTAATGACTTAATATGACAAAATACTTCGCAGTTACAGTTGTTTTCTATGTCATGACCTTAGAAAATTAACTGGCACGCGGCAGTTATAACTTAAGTTATAACACGCTTTCAAAAGGTCAAAAGAAAACTACATTCTTGATATTTTTAGACAATACTCATATTTTTGTGAGGGCGTGGTCAATATTATTATATTACTAATTTATTATGAAAAATACAACTTAACGAAACAGTAAAAAAATACAAATGAGGTATTTACCTACTTTATTTTAAGATGTCCGAGTTAAATAAAATAAATTATCGTAAAAGTAAGCAGACAGACACCTACAACTATTCGTAAGTATGAATAATTTATTTTTTTAAAGTTATTAGTAGTTTACAAATCGTGTTAATTTAGTGAAACACGTCCATGGCAAGAAGGAATATTTTTTCTCAAAAGTTAATTAAATTCCCTGCGGACCAGTTTTTTGTTCGATTAGGTCACCCTCACGGATGTGCTATTTTCGTGTTAATGACATAAACCCTTTGAAATAAATTAATAAGTATTGAAAAGGTCTTTTCGTCGACTTTATTACCTGCAATCAACCGCACGGTTAGTTTGAAAAGGTATACACATAATTATGTGTTACGCAATACGCATGTACATACGTACGGCTACACATCAAGTTATATATAACCAGTATAGACTAAGTTCTGATTGTACGAAAAATCTATACAATGCCAGGTTAGCTAAAACTGGAAATGTATAGCACGTTGTGTAGCCGTGTGTAGGTACCTATATATATTTTTTGTCTCCCTAATTAGGTATTTTATCATTCGTTTTGGTACATTTCATACAGTCAATTGCAAAGATTAAGTACCTAAATCTGAGAATCCGAGAGATTACAAAAATGTAATTTGAAGTGTTACTGCTTATTTAGTAAATCAGTACCTAAAAATGATTCTTTCCATGAAATTGAAGAACCAATAACGCCTACTTCTGTTTTGTGACATCTGCATATCATTAACGTAAGGAACAGATTACTTAATCATGCTGGTTAGCTATCAAATTACATCTGAACTAATTCCCAATATTCGTGGTAATACAATGCCTTCGGGTTTCTAACTCGTTCCAGTTCACAATGTTTCTAAAAAACCGGGCAAGAGCTAGTCAGACTCGCGCACCGAGGGTTCCGTACCATCATATGTTTTTAAATTTTCATCGGCGAGAGGCCTATATTCGTCAGGGAATTTTAACACTGTGCACTGCGGTATAGACTATTGCAATTTTGTGTCAGCGCCATCTCTAGACCGATAGTGGAACTAATTTAACTTTTGTTGATGATTTCTGAAAAAGTGTCCTATTTAGAGACTTCGTTTTATTTTTGCTGTAGTTTTTACATAAACTTCTATCACATAGAATTATTTCAGATAGTTCTCTTTGCAAATACCGGAGATAAGGGGGGAACGGTATTTTTTTTTACATTTTTATCAAAAGTCGAAAACTATGCGGCCTAAAAAAAAGAAAAAATGTATGAATGTGCAAACTGCGCTCTTTCATATGATACCCCAGATACCCTAGTAGCCCCACTTCGAATTTTTCAGACCCCCTTTCAGTCCCTGTTGCAAAAAATATACATATATTTTTATTTCTTTCTAATTTGCAAAACTGTTGGGCAAACGTCATCTAAAACAATTCCAAATTTCAAGTTGACAGCATTAGTAGTTCTTGAGATATCCAGCTGTGACAGACAGACAGACTTAGTGTCACCATAAGGGTTCCGTTTTTACCATTTTGGTACGGAACCCTAAAAATGGAAAAGACCTGGCTTGCTTTGCAAAATGAATTATGTACAGTCATGTTTTGTGTTCCAACAAGCTGTTATTACAGTTATTTTTATTATTAATTTGCATTGTTTTCTAAAAATAAAACGAAACCGGTTTGAATCTAATTAAGGTTCACGTGCGATGTCATGTACACTACAAAACATTATCACCGTAAACAAGTCTAGCTTTATTATCACCAAAAAATAAAAGAACTCGTACCTACCTACGGTCAGTCAAGAAAGTAATCAATCAATTGCCTATTAAGCTAAGTAGGACTCTGTTGAATCTGGAAAATCGCCTTTATTGTTGTAACATAAAAACGTTTTTCTTTCTAATTTAGCGCTGTAAACCACTTTTGGCTTACTATAGGTACAACAGAATACAGAAATGCCAGTCGTACATCGTGCACACGTACTCACAGCCTCCTGGCGTGCGGCGTACTTTTCCAATGTTTGCGATATGGCCACTGGTCGTGGCGTTAGCACTCGTTATGTCCAAATCAAATATGTTTAACAGTAGCTAATAGAACATTAGTTTGCTCTAGCTTAGACACGCTCAATACAGTTTCATCATTGAAAACGATAACAATATTGAAATAAGTTAATATTTAAGCAACATATTTGCCGTTCCAAAAGAATGTGCTCCATATTGTAATATCAATTACCGGGATGGTTATTAGTTTTTCTATGATGGGCTATTAATAACTTAGTAATTCTATATATAAAATCATCAGCTGAACAGGTTTATTAATAAATATTCAAGTTATGATTTTGTTGAAAGTAGCTCAATGGAGAGCGTTAACCTTTATGAAATCGTTGTGTTCACTGGATTCGAAACGCGGCTTCACGCACACATGCTTAAGCTTCTATTGTGTCTAGCTCAGTATCCTTCAATGTGTTAAGACATAATTTATTTTTAGTCGTGTAGGTATTTAAAGATATCTTAATTACCACGCAAACATAAGATGCCACCACGGTTTCACTCAGACAGACCCAAGCTAAATATTACTCACATGCCACAGTAACGACGATGAATTGGGAAAAGGGCATAATTTTCATTGTAAATTCATGCATCGTTAAAAACTTTATTCCATACCTCAAGTAAAACCGAAACTGAAATATAGCCAAATGAAGTTCTACCTATTTAAATTCTAAACTCTGTGACTTAATTATTTAAAGCTAACTATTGTTCTCAAGCCTCGTGTTCCCTTATCCTAATCGAGTGTTAGTAATTATCGCAACGAGCACTGCACAATACTCTCATTGTCCAGTCGTGTCACGTGACGACCAGCGCCATTTATCGCCCTTCCTGTGGTATTACACACATTTTATACGCAATTAATATTTAAACATGCTGTATAGTTTTTGTTTTTCTCTGGGCGCCATTTCAATAAAGTAGATAAAAGTTTGTTCATGACGCTATTCGTTACGCTTTTGTTTTCGACTGATGTGATGATGTCTCAAAGTATTCGCTGACTCATTTCAAGTTCTAGTTTTAACGAATAAATAAAATACTTGTATGCAAATGTAGAGTGAATTTCATTCAAGTAATGACACATGTTACGGTTACTAACGTCAGTAAATAGTGTTACTGTCGATGAATATTTTACTTAATGAATGTACCTAATGTTATTGAACGGCTCGCGTGGAGGCGGTGTCGAAATTAATCAGATGACGCAGGATGGTGTTTGGTTCTGCGCAGGTGTCGCTGTTGGTTCAGCTGCTCGGACATAACTCGCTTATGTTAGTAGATAAAAAATATTTTAAAAATTTAAACCATCATCAGTCATCTTCACTTGCACTAGAAATTTTTTGGTCTAGCCAAGATGAAGGTTTGAGTTGTAGAGCAAATGCTACAAAATTGCAGCCTGACTAAAACAAATGTTCAAATAAAATCTTACTTCGTCGCAGGTAAATAGGTAACTAGGTAATGTTCTAATTAGGTAACTATTATGTATGTTTCATGATGTAATTAATTAAATATTGCATTAACACATCATACATAAACATAAGGAAGTAATGAGAATAGCGCTTTCTATTTTTTATTTGTGTCTATATAATTTATGTAACTAAGTGTTTTGCCGACGTGTGAAAAATGGTGTTTCGGCAGTGCACTTACTGATAATTTAAACACCTGTGTACTTACAAGCCCTTTCTAAGTGAATATTCTACTTACGTATACAATAGTACGTGTCAATGCTAAGTAAATCTTTCGTAATTTTATGAACAGACACAAACAGATGTCCCAAAAGTTTCACAATAGGCCGTTAGCTATAGGAAATGGGCGTGCGGGCATGTCGCATGCCTTATGGACCGTATGGTATGGTCCATAGCCAACTAACTACCATAATCATATCATATGTTCGAGTATATTTTACGCTCTCTGACTACCAGTATAATCGTTGTTTTTAAAATCGTATTGTCTTAAAAGTTCATACAACTGTAATGTTGTGGTTTGACGTTAAGCCTTGCTGCTTCTAAGGGTTACAAAAGGTCGTGACTGTATGGTCGCACCTGCTCTTATTGTGTCTCCGGTTACAAAGTTAAACAAATATCATGAAAGCAAGGTGATGGCGTCATTGTAGATTGCTTTAGAAGTCTCAGAGAAGTGATAGTTTGGCTATGTCAGCATTCCAATTTAAAGCTGATTTTTCTAACACCAGATATTTTATTTTATTATTCGTTGGAGAGTTTAAGGTATTGTTTCTGCAATGAAAATATTCATGAAAGCTAGCTAGCGTTATTTTAAATGAATCTTGCTCACCACCTTACTGTGCTTCATCCATAGGCCATAAAATCGAACGACTAAATCCGCCACGGAAATCCTATGGCACTAGAATTAATCTAAGAATCCACCGATCGATTCATAATTACATATTAGTATGTCTGGCGGTAAATTGTGCAGTTTCTTTGCACAAAACGTTGGACAACACTCAGCCAATTCGGGGTCAAATGTTAATAATATCGGCAAGCGGAAATCTGTTCTCGCGAATACAAAATACCAGACTAAGTGTGGCCTGGCGGAAGATAAGCTCGCCATGGCTTGAGGATAAATGAGGCCGACTAACAGGGCCAAGGCAGTAAGTACTACGGTGGAAACTAGTAAAATGTGTACCTTGGTGCTACTAAAGAAAATCTTCATTTGTTTTTGACACCTCCTTACCATCTCGGAATGTAGCGATTACAGTAGCAAAGATGCATTTTGATTTCAAAAATGGAATTATAGTTGGGTCATATTCAAAATAATTGTATATTTACTACTGTCTTAATGTCCAACCCAATTATTTTCATAACGAGATGCAACTGACTAGAATTTCATAAACAAACAGATAAAATATTTATTTGAGCTTAATAAAAAACAACGAAACATTTGGTAAACCTAAACAATTCATTTAAAAAAATTAAACCAGACATTGCGTAGGATCCGTTTCATACAAGTATTTTATGTCCACGTCTTTAACGGTAAACTAAAAAAAATAATTTAATTATTAACCATTCTACAAAAGTTAAAAAAAAAAATATATTCAGAGAATATTGTTTAAACTTTCAACACTTTACTAAACAAAATATAAAATACTATTTAGTGTACTCCAAATTTAATTTATTAATGAGTGTCCTGATTTTGCACATATCTGTTATTCTTCTCTGTTATGCTATTTTAACATTATTTCCATGGCAATAAAGAAATTTGAAATACTGGCAAAATTAGTTCACTAGCTGTTACTACACGACGCGTAAGAATAAACGCTTTGCCATTTTGTTCAATATAGTTTTTCAGCTCGTTTCGTTGTCGAAGAAAATTAGACTTTTAAAAGTAAATATTCAATGTGAGTCGTTTACAGTAGCGGTAAGTACTTACTGTTTTATTACTCATACTAGGAAAGGGCTGTATTGTGATATTTGTTATAACTATAAAATATTCGTATAATCATGTGAATTGGTGTGAAAATAAATAGATTTGTAGGATAGACACGTGCAATTAATTCATATACGTTATTTTATCTGTCACTTTTTTCCGTTACGTAACAGATATGAATGATTAGGCGTTATTCACATTGTCTCATGTATGAATTAATGAAAATAAAATATTAATAGGTACTTAGTGCACCGCAGGTTAGCCAAAACATTTTTTTTTACTTACTTAAATTTATTTGAAGTATGTAAAGTTTGCGTATTTGTGCCATGTATTGCATTGCTGTGCCATGTATTGTCTGTGTGTGCATGTTTTACTGCGTATCCTCAGTCTTCACTGCTTGAGCCTTTTATACTAACCGCGTAGCCTCGCCGAGGCGTACCCAGCCTCTCGTCGGCCGTCTCAGTATCAGTTTAGGGGGATGCGCCAAGGTAGCCCGCGAAATTCAAATTGACTCAGGTTTTTTGCAATTTACAGGTCAGTGTAAAGTTGTATGTTGATTAAAATATGATTCACGACCGTAACAAATATGGCTTTACATAATTCTAATCATTAGAATCCTTTTGCCTTAATATTAATATCAAAATTTTAGGCTGTGTAGTTTCGGAGATAAGGCATTATGGCAATGATGATGATGAATTTATGGCAATTATACCAACTAAAATACGATCACCAAAATGTTATTTCATTATGTACCCACCTAGCGACCCACACCGACTTCGCACTCGTAGCATGTTATAAACGTGTGCTATTTAAACTTGCCCTAATAATTCCTTTCTGTTATTTTTCTGTTACAATCAAATAATATTCATATCTGTTTCCTATCCGTAACTTACAATTATTTTGAATATGACCCAGTTATAATAGAAACTGTTTCTCTTATTTTCACTTACAATAAAATAAGAACTAAATGATGCTAAATAAAAAGTAAATAATACACGTTTGGTTCGATTAAAACCCAAAGTATCATCTGTGATACCCCCTTTTTAAGTTTCTAAGTTATTAGTGTTGGCTTTTAAGATTTCCCGAGCATTAAGCAATTTCTTAGCATTAAGCTAACCTTTTTCGCCCGTGGTCCCGGTCCCTTAATCCCCAAAAATGGGCGAATCTTCCACAAACAAATTATGTCAATTATAAAATATGAATATTCATTAGAATCTTTGATGATTGCGTATTTAGTAGACATGTCAGTCTACTATGAATGTAAGAAACGCTTTTGTTAACATTTAAATATTCATGTCGTTCAGGGCGGTGTGTACGAAATTGTTCAAAACCAGAAATTAAAGTTGCTTTCAACTTTTGTGGTTGTGATTATAGTATCTACTAATTCAATTGCGATTTTTTTATATAGCTACCAACACAATGAAAATATCGAGCTAAGTAGATATACTTATGAGAAAAGTTCACTTCAGTAGTTGAGTTTGACCAAACGACCAGAGGACAAAACAAAACACTCGCGGTGTACCACGAGCATAACTGCCTACCCTTTTTTATTGCAACAATATTTGTAAAAAGCTTTTGAAGTGTTTATTATTTTAAATACCCCCCTCCCTCCGCCCCATCCAGATTTCTTTATTCATCATCATCATCTGCCTAGCCTTTTCCCAACTATGTTGGGGTCGATTTCCAGTCTAACCGGATGCAGCTGAATACCAGTATTTTACATGGAGCGACTGCCTATCTGACCTCCACAACCCAGTTACTGGGTAATACGATACCCCATATATCGATATTTCTTTATTATACAGGGTAAATTAAATTAGCAAGCAGTCTACACACAAAACCCCACCTTCCGACACAGCCCGGCTGATGTCGGCGGCTTTATTTCAAAAGAATCATGTCGGCGACTTGTACCCGCGCGTGTCGGCGGGTCATCATGTCTGCGGGTCGGCAGCAGGTTTGGTGTGTAGACTGCTTAACAAGATAAAATAAAATAAATTTGATATTTATCTTTTTGGAGTCGACGACCGCTGGTAGTTTTGTTACTTTGAAGTATGAGTTGAGAAAATCTGTTTTCTTTTGTTTTATCGTGTTGAGACATCGATACCCATAATTTCTGTGAAGTTTACACATTTTAGGAGCCTACACTAACTGCACACACATACACAAACCATAATAACATATACACAACGCAGTCACACAGACAGACACGAAAAGCGACTATAAGTACCTACGTCAAAATAAGTCTTACATTTGCGCACATAATTAAATAAACACTTTAAAAGCTTTTTTTTAGCTTCATAGGTTATGCTCAGATAATTAAGTTTGATAAAAATAATTTATAAGTTCGTCCAAACCTATTAATCAACTAGGTACTTACAGCAATTTGAATGTCATAATTTGCGTGTATTAACTAAAGAAAAACAATAACAGGATATTGTATGAATCTGTTGGTACACATGGCTATACATCAAGCTATACATTTCCAGTTTTAGCTGACCTCGCATTGTATAGGTTTTTCGTAGAATCAGAAGTTAGCTTATACTGGTTATCTATGTGATGTCTATGTAGCCTATGGGAAATCGATGGCGGCTAAATGTTAACGAACGCGATTTCACAACAATCAATACATCGCACACCTAGATCTAAAGAGAGCTAACTCTAAAATCTCAATTTTGAGGTATGCATACCATCGAATTCCCTAACTCACTACCTAGCGACCAACAAAACAGATTCAAAAATAGTTCCATTACTCAACTTAAAAAGTATTGATCAATACAGCAAACTCCTGCAGTGCATATGGACATAGTAATCAGTTTTTCAACTTTCCCGAAAAAGTGTTTTTTTGAGTTAATACGCTGTTTAGATCTAGGTGTGCGATATCTTTTGACCGCCACACGCCAAAAAAACAAAATCGTGCCCTCGCCTCGGCGTCAAAGTCTGTCATGTAGTCGAACCGTGGCGTGCTGGGCACATTTTGGTTTGTCATCTTTATTTATTTTAAAAAGCACAGCCACATCACGTACATTAAACTTATGCTAGAATAATCTTAATAACTAAAGGACTAATGTACATGACAATTACGGCGTACATAGCATTGATTATTTAACTTGCTGCCTTGAAAAGTATATAATGCTAAACTAAAACTAATATAAACTAAAACAGGCTAAAGTAAGTAAGATGGGTAGTAAACATGAACAAAAAGTTAAGAATAAAAATAATAAAATAGCAATATCATAAATGAAACTAAAAGCAACTTGGCAAGGATAGCGTGATTTTCTTTCTGAATACCGGTAGCTTCATCTATAGATCTATGACTGCGGCGGTCAAAAGGTTAATAAATAGTCTATGCCTTCGGCGTATTATTAAAGCACATTTATTATACTAAAGGAGTTCTAGTTATAAAAAGATGATTTCTTTAGTTAGTTGAAGGTTTTTTAGTCATGTACTAATAACAAATCAACAAAATTGTAGAGTGTGGAGATGTTTTGGGTCAAAACATTTATTTGGTTTTGATTAAATAAACTGTATACTATGTTTTGTACCTATACGGTGGATAAAATGTTATGGAACGAAGGTTGTTGACAATAGCATGGTTCCTTGTCCGTGTATACATCTTTTTGGGGCTGACTCCTTATTCGGTACTAAGTATCCAAATCTTATTGAAATGGTAGCTATTCCAATTGTTATTAGGTGGGTAGGTATTTAGTGGAACCTAATAGTAAACATTTTAAATGTGTTTACGATAGTATCCTAAGTAAATACATAGTTCAATTACTTACAGAATAGATAAGAGTAGGTACTTACCTTAAGTTACTATTTATAGTTTTGTAATTACAAAACTAGGTATAAATAATAGTAACTCTGTAAGTATTGTGAATCTTTTAAACTGTGAATTTGCTTGACTGAATTATAAAAAACTTTTTTTTTTTTCATGACAGGTTGTGGCAGGGAAATCGACTCGCAACCTGTTACCATGGTTTCAGTAATTTCTTAAGATCGCCCCTCCGTTAAAATTTTCCATCGGTTATTAAAAAAAAAGAAGCTTTTCCATGCAATTTGACGGGGGCGGTATTGCAATTTTCTATGAAACAGCTGTTTTTTTTAATAACCGTCAAAATGTTTTTAGGATAGGGAAAAAAAAAAGAAAATTTCTTTTATATTTCTATTTTTTTTATCATGAGTTGAATTCATGGTTACAGTCCGCACATCGATGTCTCCCTGCCACCCCTGTATGCATGGATTTCAAATGCTGCTACACTTTTACCCCCTTACTGAAAAACGTTGTATAGCGTCTGTATATATAGTACACAACGCTTCTTCTTCTTCTTTCGAAAGTCAAATTACTGACGACTGAAAGAGAGAAATGGGTGTGTCATCTGATATAATACGTTTATTAGTAAGGCGGTTAGTATAAGAAGTCCACAACCTGCGTAATACTTACGCACATAATAAAGTAGGTAAATAGTATTTCTTTGTAAAACACCGCAATACTAATTAACACCATGAGTAATACCAATTAATAGAGGCTATGAGGCTGTCAGACCAGTAACGTCTCCTCATAATTATTTACGCACGGGGACAATACTACCTACGAGAATAATTACTTATGTTAGTCATATACGAGGTATCAAAGGTCCTCTTACAGCTTCGGTTTATAACTCCTGCGTACTAGAGTAAATAATTACTGGTATGTATGGAATGCAGCACTAAGGTAGGTATGTATGGAATGCAGCACTAAGGTATGTATAGGTCTGCCAGGGTCGCGGGTTATTCGAATGAGTTACCGTGACCCCTCCACAGGCAAATGAAGAAACACGGGTGGGTTTTAGTCAGTATAAGTCTTATATCCCGTTCCGCCCAGAGTTATTTGATAATTGCCCACCCAAAAAAAAAGTTATGTAACTAGATAGGATGGTTACCTTCAATGTATATTGCACATTACTTAGGTATTAGTGTCGCTTGCAGGCGCGATCGCAGCCTGAAATTTTAGAGACATTATTATATAAAATAAACATTATTGCACAAGACACAATTTTATTATTATAAATTTATCGCTGTTATTATAAATTTATAGCTAGAAATTTCCTTTTATTATTTGGCAAATTTCCTTTTATTTTTTGAGATTTATCAATTTGACCTTAGATTTTGGGGGGGGTCATGTCCCCTGTGACCCCCCCCCCCCTTCGGACCGCGCCTCGTGGCTTGTGAATGCCTCTTCACTGGTTATAGGAAACGTTTCAGGAGCAAAACTCGTTACAATAACACGACGTTTTGTATTTTGGATTTTCTACAAGTCAAAACGGTGAAGGAAAACATCTTGAGGAAACCGGCATGTCCTAGAACCAAAAATTCGAAGACGTGTGACATCTACCAACCCGCACTGGGCCCGCGTGGTAGATTACAGCCCATTACACACCCTCTCGCAGACAGGATGCCTGTATCCTGTATCCCACGCAATAATATTTTCTACTCAAGTTCCTTGTTTTAAATCTAGACAGAAATAGTTTCTGAAATACCGAACTTAAAAAAACATCTTTCCAAGTTTAATGTTCTAGTTTTTATACACCTTTTAATTTTCTAGTTTTTATACACCTTTAATTTTCTCGTTTTTATACACCGTTAATTTTCTCGTTTTTATACGCCTTTTAGAATAAAATATCATGCATCCTTAAGAATTAATTACTGACTCATCAATCACGTAAGCAAATAAAAATAGAAACTTGTTCCTATCGTGTTCCTCTGTAAGTAGGTACCCATCGTAAGAGATCATTAAGGGTTACATCAAGAGCATAACCAGAGCATAAGTAGAGCATAACCAGAAGCATAGACTAGTTTAATCACCGACGATTAGGATGAAAGAGTTCGTCATGTGTTGTTCATTACTTAATGAAAGCAGAACTCCTTTCAGCAAAGTTAACAATTAGGTATACGGGGAAAACATGGTGACAAATAAGAAGATTAACATAACAATATCGTTTGCTCATCTCCTTATGTAAATACTGACAATCTCTCTTATTATGTAATTTTTGTTTCCACGTTGAAGTTGAAGGAATCTATAAAACTAAGGGACTGATTAAATTTTTTTTTCAGTATCAAAGGTTTTAGGCCATCAGGGGAACCCCCCTGATCAAACATACACACTCTAGCAGGCAAGAAGTGTCAAGCGATTTTGAACCATGTGCGTTGCGATCCTCATTTATTTTAAGTACGATCTGAAGGCCGCCTCCCGTAATTAAAAACGTTCAAAATCTAGTCGCAATCTCATCTCAGCGACAATCAATGTCAAAAACGTGTAAAAAATGTAGGGAAATTAGAAGTATTTTTGACAGACTGTGAACGTTCTTCAAATCAAGAGGATTGCCCCTCTATTTTCCTTTCTCGATTTAAACTCCGTTTTACGCCGGGTCAGCGGGATTGTCCGAAAGGGTTACCGCTGGCCCGGAACATAAAGGGCTAAGGAAGGAACACGGGTGGGTTTTAGTCAGTAAGTATACTTTAGTTATTTTCATAGTGTGATGTCGTACGGTATTCTGTTGTGGGGAAATGCCGCCGATATTCAGACAATTTTTATTTTACAAAAAAGGGCAATTCGTTCCATTTATAAATTAAGTCCCAGACACTCCCTCAGAGACAAATTTAAAGAGATTAATATAATGACTGTGCCTTCTCAGTACATTTATGATAATCTTTTGTATGCACATAAAAATATTAATCTGTTTAAAAAATACAGTGATATCCATAACATAAATACTAGGAACAAACACAAATTTGTTGTTCCTACAACAAGGCTCAAAAAAATAGGTGGCTCGTTTAGATGCCAATGTATACGTTTTTATAATAAACTTCCTAGCCACATTCAAGAACTAAGCCTCAATAAATTCAAATCTTTTATAAAGCGAAAACTATGTCAGAAAGCCTATTATACTGTAAAAGACTATATTGAGGACAAACAGGCTTGGGATTGAGCTGCTCCAATAGGTTTAGAATGTTGTTTTTATTTTTGCTATTTTACACTTTAATATTTTTTTATTTTTTTTAAGTATCTATTTACTTAAATAATGACATGTACATTTACTGTATAAAGTATTATATGATTTTAATTATTGTGAATGTGAGGACTATGTGGGTAATTTTTTTGTTTTTTCTCTCTTCGTTTTAATCATGATCTGGCAGTTTGAGTAGTTTATGCGGCCTACCCAAATGTCCTGTCTTTGGTATTGTTCGTCGAATCGTTGAGCTCCTTAAGTTCTGAGTTGAGCTGCACGGTTACTGACAAATGCGTGCACTGACTGGACAGGTCCGCTCAATCTGTGTGGTTCTTTCCTCAAAAGACCATTTCAGACACTAATCTACATGGTCCTCAAAGATTATGGCGGATTTTTTATATACACATTGACATTGATGAATTTTATTTAGACAATGACATGAATATTTACTTTGTAAGTAATTTTTATTATTATTTTTTATTTAATTATTGTGAATGTGAGGACTATGTGGGTCATTTCTTTTTTCCTTCTTAGTTTTAATCATGATCTGGCAGTTTGAGTAGTTTATGCGGCCTACCCAAATGTCCTGTCTTTGGTATTGTTCGTCGAATCGTTGAGCTCCTCAAGTTCTGAGTTGAGCTGCACGATTTTTGACAAATGCGTGCACTGATTGGACAGGTCCGCTCAATCTGTGTGGTTATTTCCTCAAAAGACCATTTCAGACACCAATCTACATGGTCTTCACACGATCTGACCAAGATTTTGTCTGGACTTTAAAAGAGACTGTGACTTCTGAGTTTGTTTCGGCCTTTCTTCTCAGAATAGTCAGTTAGGAAACGCCGACCTCATCTAGTTTAAAAAAAAAAAATGATTGACGTGTAAAAGTGTTTGTACAAACCTACTTACAGAAATAAAAATCATTTATCATTTATCATTTATCAAGAGTCTGACACTCCCTTCCGCTCCACCCAAGATTGGTATAGGTAAAATATTTAAGTAAAATAACATTTTTAAAATCTACCATGAAAATGTAGAGCCATGTCAGAGCGACATGTTCTTTTGATAGGCAAGGTTTTCCTTATTACTGGACAAAGAAACTATGTGAGCCAAAACGTAAAGCAACTCAATATGAAAACAAGCAGTTGCATGTCAAATAAATCAAAATTCAGGGTACATAGCGGAAGGGGGAAACTGCGAATATCCTTACATCCTCGTAACTTATCCTTGCAAGTATCCTGTTGAATAGATCAAATAAATATAAATGTGTTAACTTTACCTTCAGGCTCAGTGTTCGTCTGTTTGTCTAGTGACTTGATAGGTAGTCTTGCCGGCAGACTGAGATATTATAATAATAGTTGAAAGTTCACAATAACGAGTACCTATGGCTAAATAACTTGTAAGTAGATGCAAGCTAAACAAGTGATATACATAAACACGTTATAGACTTTTATGATTATTAGGATTCACCTACCTACTAATATCCAGATATACGTCTATTTTTTTTTTCTATTTTTCCGCTAGTCTGAACTTCATAGATTATAATATACAGTTCACGGCAAGTACAAAAAAACTATACAGCCTTGTGAATCCGAGTTCAGTCACTCCAAATTGTAATATTTTTTCAAACGTGGCAGATCGCGATATTATTCCAAAAAAATAAAAAACAATATTGTGTGCCCGCGCGACCGTGATTAGAATGAATAAGTTTCAGAAAACTGTTAAGGGGGACCCGCCAGGGTAGCATACCTACAACTTGACACTAACCTGCAAATTGCAAAAAAACGTAAGAAAATTTTAATTTTCAAATACACAATTACAATCCAATACACATTACCTACTGGCTTTATTCAGGCTAAAGACGTGTCCGTGTCATTGATTTTTTTTTCCTAAGATTATAAAACAGATCCAATTTCCGCCGTAATCAGAATGTAAAAACGTTACACAATGACCATTCATTTATATCACAGTGGTCTACTAAGATCGGAATTTAGTTTCAAGGACTCGATTAATATGATTCGATTTTGCGTGTTCTGTAACATTGATGATTTGTCTCATAGACGTGATCCGCAAACCATGTGACATCAAAGATTATGCATATTTAGGGTCGACCTTCGGTTTCGCAAGTTAGTGCACTCGGGCATTAGAATGCAGGCGGCGGCAAATACCTTTATTATGAGTTAACATCGTGATGTTGTTGAAGATAATGAAGTAGTTAAGAAGCGATGCAAAGATAAGTAGCATTCATGAATATTAAGTGGCTGGTGTTGTTGTAAAGTAACAGTGCGTACATTCACAAGTATATCGTACAACGTGCTCCTCGCCGTGTGGAGCACCGCGGAGCACTTGTGAAATGGGGCGCATCCACAAGGCTAGAGCTTGCGTCACCTCAATCACATTATTCACGAAACGTTTCGAAATTGAGCCTCAATTTATTGACTTGAGGCACATAAATATTTATTCGCATTTTTTTGTCCCTAAAAATGTTCACTTTACAGGAATACGTGTTTCATACTGTAAAAATATTATTTTGGTGAGCTACTAAACATGTCAACTGCATAATCAGTCGGTGTATATCAACCATCAGTATACGATAAGTCAGGTGTCGATCTAAAACTGGTCTTTCCAATGATGTAATTTATTAGCTTTAGCTTCGCTTCTTTACGTTTATAATGTGAATTAAAATCGATTACCGCTGATAGGTTAATATACACTGTGAACGAAAATATGACGCTGTTACTAAAGCTGGAACATAGGGGGACATCGACGCGCAACTTGTGGGGTAATTGTATAATACTCTTACAGTAGCAAAGGCTTTCATTTTGACAGTTCAACATTATTCATTGCGTTATTTACGTTGAGCAGATAAATTTTTCGAACATATATGAAGCAATGGATTAGCAATATCCTTCAAAATGATTCAGATTGTGATTGATAATGTGTTACACAATTGGGGTGCTGTTACCATGGATTCAGTACAAGATTCTGAACCCCCTCGCGTTGAAATTGTTCGTCGGTTCATATTTTACAGAATTAGGCCTATAGATTTACAGTCGCGATATTCAATAGCAGATGGCTAAAGGAAAATGTGGCAGTTTTATGGGCACCTGCACTTGCAAGCTCATACGTCGTGAAACAATATCTATTTGTATGTATTTATTTGTGTACCTACATTAAAATTATCGCTGTATTGTTTTATTCTACTGACGCAAAACTATTTGAATTTGGTATATAGCATCGTACAGATACAAATAAAGTTGTTTGCTCCCTACTGGGTAATGTATGTTTATTCGTAGAAGCACGTACACTTGTCTTGTCCTTCCGATACCCGTGACGTAATGGGGTGATAGACGATCAAGAGAGCATTATCTACGACTCTAGAAATACATAAAACATGGCTATCATGTGCAAATAAACACTATCTATATGGCGTTTTGTTAGATGTTGTTTTTATGCAGTGGAAGATTTGAACATATTTTTGAATTAGATACTTAGGTATTTATTTTGTGAGCTAAGATTTTAAAACTTTATCTGATACTTTTTATTAGTGGTATTATTCAAATCGAGTACCTACAGACACCTACAAACAGTTATGTACCTTAGAAAAACTGGCCAATGTGACTATGTCCGTACATTTTCTCCACGTCAATAGGTAGGTACGAAGATTATATCAAGATTGTATAACCTTAGTAAATTGATTTACAGATACTTTAATGGACCTGTCATTATCATTTCTTAAGTAATTAAATGTCTAATTGATTTAGTTACAGATACTTAAACGTAACTACATAAGAAGATAAATTAAATTAGTCTATGTTTACAATAATTTATCGTAAAATACAAAGTAGGTACATGTACTTCGATGCTCTTCGCAACTATGGGATTTCTACAATATAAAAAACACATGATTCATTTAAAGATAACATTGCTGAAATTGTAATTAGAAAAAACAACGAGGGCAAAGTCGGGAGACGTATTTGCCAGTGAGCTTGAACAATAATAACGGTAGCTAGATTAACAGATGTTATCATTATCACATACATACAAGTACCAGCATGTATGATTACTGCATACCACTGACTTCTACGCCGCATGCGCAACAACAAAAAAACAATTAACCCAATGTATACTTTTATATTCTTGTGCTACTCAGGGAGACCTCGGTTCATCACTTAGGTATATCGCCATACATGTCATAATGGAACACAATACAGTATTTTGTTCCTAAATAGAAAGAAACCACGTATATTTTTCAAAATGGCGGCAGTAACACTAGAAACCAGTTCATGATGAGCCATGACGTGTGCTACTATTATTCAAATGAGTTTATCCGTTGTATTATAGAGCAGTCCGCCAAATAAGGACATAGCGCTTGCTCCTCGCAGTTCCAAATATAAAATACTTTATATTTTAAAGGAAGCTAATAAAAACTTGTTTAAATACTTTGCATCTTTCTTGTAATTTAGTAAACTTAACGGCAGAAAAAACGCCCTTCCCAATTTATACAAAACCACAGTTCCGTGTTTACACAAGAAGCACCGTTCAGACGATATAGTGATGAGGATGACATTGCTGAATTTACAGATTTAAAACTCTGCTCACGCAGGTAGATACTGTTTTACATGAAAGCAGAGTTTTAACTATTATAATAACCATAACAACATCATGTCATGTATATAGGGTTATTGGTAAAACATTAACAACTTCTTACGAGGTCATTGTACTCATCATTATGAACAACTTTTACTATGTGACCAAACCTGAAATCGCGAAATCACTAGTTCCCTACATTTTGACGAGTTATACGAACATAAATGTAGGGAACAGCAGATTTTTTTTGCAATAACCCTGTTTATCTGGATTTCAGCCGAAAGACGTCCCCCAAGCACCGCCACTTCAACAGGTTCTGTGCTTTTCGCATCCCGCACATTCCTGCAACCTCACATTCTATACTGAGATTTAAGTGAAAAAGACTCGGTATAACAACTTTCTCGTTACTGTCGGGAAAATAATACCTAATAGCTGTCTGCATTTCATTCGCTAATTAACATTGAAGTCATTGTAGTTTTCAATAACACTAAAATTATGTAAGAATGTTTGCACTAACTATACCCGACTAGCTGCGCCCCGAGGTTTCACCCGCACAAGACTCAATCCCGTAGGAATATCGGGATAAAAACAAAACGAAAATATTGTTAACAATTATTTACATCTAGCTGCGCCCGCGGTTTTACCTGCATAAGTTTCGATCCCGTGGGAATATTGGGATAAAAAGCCTATATGTTAATCCAGGGTGTCAGCTACCTCCATGCAAAATTTTATTAAAATTGGTCCAGCCGTTTGAGCGTGAAGAAGTAACACACACACACACACTCACAAACTTTCGCCTTTATAATATAAGTGTGATTGCGATAGTGTGATAACAGATAAATTAATTATTTTAGTCTGGCGCCATGTTTTCAAACATAAATTATCGATCTAAGCACGCTTAGCATACAAGTTTACATAGTTCATTTTAATGTAAGTATTTAATATATTGATTAGTCTGTATTGATGACCTTGTATAGCTGCTAATTATTGTGACACTAGGGGATTTACATTACATATTAAGTAAGTAAGTAAAACAATCGCGTCCCGTGAATTCTTCAAAATATCTCATTTTGCTGACCTGTGATCATCTATGATCAATCGTCATGTATAATAGCATCATGCAAACTATTTTGAAACTTAGATTATTTCTCTATTTTATTAATGAACTACCTTTTTTCAGTGGCTTCGCCCGCGTGGAGGTCGAAAATTATCCCACGGGAACGCACTACCGGGATAAAAAGAACCATATTAATCCAGGTAATAAACTATCTGTGTGCCAAATTTCATCCAAATCCGTCCAGTAGTTTTTGCGTGAAAGAGTAACAAACATCCACCCATATTCCATCCAACCCTCACAAACTTTCGCGTTTATATTATTAGTGTGATGTGATGTAATAAACCTACTATAGGCAGTAGGCACATGTATTATCAAAGTACCTACCTACATATATGTGACAAAAAGTAAATAGATAATAAAGCGTCTGTTACATGAAATAATGAAAGGTTTTATTATCAAACCACTTGTGTCACATTATTGCATAATATGAAATTATTGTTTATTAATAAGTATCTACAGAATAGATAAGTTAAAAATTCATATGAAATTGTTTCGAGGTAACATTAATAAATTGAGAAACATGTTTCGCAAACCATAGGTAGGTACAGGGAGTTTGAACACATACTGGTCTGTCAATTGGAGCTAGGATCATAATACTGGTGGCAATGCTTTGTTTGTTCAATGTACAGAAAGCGTCACTATGTCCTAACCCCTCAAGTTTTAAAATGTTACACTGCTACAACATTGAATTCCTTACGAATAATCTAAAGAATACTTCAAAAAGAGTCCATTGTGTTGACTCGGATTCGAACCATCGCATCACCGAACGTCGTCATACTCATACCGGCAGTTTGACGAACTAGCCAGCGAGCCCATATGAATTGCGATGAAATTGTTATCTACTATCGGCTGAGTCATTATATCTTTGGGTCCCTGTCTAATCGAAAGATGTTATAATTTGAGGGTATCCATTAATTTTACTTACTTACGTTGTCTTTATAAAATTAATCCATACCTTCAAGTTAGAACTTTGTATACTTTCACTTAAAATGGCGAAGAGTAAACGACTACTATTTATCAATTATTTTTTAAAATGATTTCTGATATTATGAGAACTAAAATAGTTGTTCTGTTTGTTGTAAAATAAGATCATAGTTTTGTTAAATAATAGCAATAATAAATATTATTAAATGATTAATAAAGTATTTTATTTTTCTTGATTTTTTAATTCTTTATTTTATAAATAATTACTACTTACTTAAAACAAAATAGAAAAATATATCAAAATAATATAATGAACAAAAAGCACATTTCGTGCCTATATAGGATTTGAACTACCAATCTTATGCACGGTAAGCGGTCTTGAAACCTCCAGTCTATTTAGACGATGAATAAGTTGTCGTAAATGTTAACCCTATTATTGTTGCTTGTCGTCGCAAAAGTATTGTTTTATTGAAAAAAACAATAATAAAAACAGAATTTAAAAAAAAAATACTTACTTAAACTTATTTATTCACTAAAACAATACATTATTTAAAATAAAATGTTTTTGCAAAATACAAAAACCAACTTGGGCCTATCACGGATTTGAACGCACATGTCTTTTGGTGGGGTAACTAGTTAAAGGAGCTGTGTGTACCTCATGAATTTATCAACAAGGTCCAATGTACCTCGATCATTTTGATAGAAATCACGATAAATCGCCTCATCTATCCAGCGGGGCCCTCGGCTGTATTGCGCTCGTAATACATTAAAAAAAATATGGATCGCATCTACTCCTAATGTAAATCTCGGAATTTTTGATAGAACAGGAGAAATTCAGCATGAAAGTTTTGTCTTTCCAGCAGGAGGGCCCTTTGTAATTAGAATGAATACGAACAGAAAAAGCGTATCATTTTTATGTATTACTAATTTACCTCAAAGTTCTTCACGTTTTACCAAGTTTTGATACAAAATTATGATAATAGTAAATAGTAGTTATTCGCTTGGGGTAAGGTCAACAAAATGGATATTTTCCGCAATGAGGGTAGGTGTGCTAAACTATATTACTGCATCATTTTTATCAGTTGGAAACGAAACACTGGGTTGCTTTTTATCAAACTTTCTATCAAAATGATCGTGGTACATTGGATCTTGTTCATAAAAACATTGCCACTAGTTTTATGAGCTTAGCTCGGGGGGCCCAGCTAGGAAGAAACACATAGTTACAAACTATATTGATGCTAATTTGAATCTTATGTCTGTCTCAATTTATAAGATAATCGAATGTAACCGTGCGTTTACGGCATTGCAGATAACACTTCAGGTTAAAGGTGCCAACTAGGAAGTGTGCACAACCACGCCATGACTTCCGGTATTATCCACGACGATGTAAAAGGTACTCGACTAACATGTCAACTACTTGTAATTCATTATATACTTACAATGAACATAGAAATGCCTCCTATTCGTAATAACCTAGTAAATGGGAACTCTGACCAATAAACTTGATGATTTATTGTGAAGAAAAAACTCGTTGCATAAATTATGTAAATGTAATAAATAGCAGTTGAGCAAGTGTTCGACGAAATCTCAGTTATTTAAACGAATTGGATTGAATAAACCAGAATAGAATATATTTATTCGCTATAAAACATGGTACAGATGCCAGCACATCAAGCTACTACAACCTGTCAAATTTCTTTAATAGATTTTCAACTTTATCGCTAAAGCAATAGGTTCAAAGTTGATTGGGAAAATTTGACAGTTTCAGGTAGTTTGATGTGCTGGCGTCTGCTTTAAGGTGTTATTATCTATATATTACGTCCATGGTTATTATTACCTAACAGAATTATGATCTTACATGTTTCGCAATGTATTAGCATACAAATACATATTAAAACAATGTAATACTTTTATCACATTAATTTGTTGAAATGATTATTATAACATGTCTAAAAATAACACTTGTTATTAGGGTTTAGTATCATAACAATGTTTAGGTTCTTAAAGTAATAATATAATAAAAACTCAGTATCATATCTGTTACTTTTTATCTATAAATTTTTTCAGACTATGAAGACAATAACAGTTCCGAATAATATTGGGATAATAATCGAATACTTGGACCATAAAAAGATTAAAAGTCTAAAACCTTTGTTTTAGCTCTAGGCCATCCTAGAGTCATTCTATTTTTTGCTAACCCAATCTTAGTGTGAAATAAAAACTTGATATTTTATATAATCAGCTGAATTATCTAGAGTTTCATAACAAAGTTAAGATTACGGGTTCACGCCTTTTCCTTACATTCAACAAAATTATATTTTTGGGAAAACAATGTTAATAATAGCTATTTATCTGATGACCAGCGGATTTTTACGATATCGTATGATGCTGACGTCACGGGCACAACAACCTCGTTAGAATGGAGATTATATACTCTCATAACAAGCTAACACGCGCGGCGCGACAAAACTTTGTCATCACATTATCTCCTGCTGAAACGAGGTGTGACAAAGTTTACGCATATTTCAGTGCGAGAAAATGCGGCGACAGAATCTTGTCGTTCGTGCATGTTAGCCCGGGCTGTGGCAATACCTTTTAGTCACCAAGAACAAAATGACGTTGCAAGTTATGTGAATATTTAGTTCAGTGAATTTATTATAATTCTTTTAGCATAAGAGAATAAGATCTAAATCGACAGAACATTCACCTTTGATTTTGAACTGAAACGCACGAGGTATTGTTGCTTGGACATCCTGTGTTAGTCTATGGCTTTGTAGCTTTACTTATTGTTTTAAAGATTAGATCTATATCTCAGTACCTACCTAGTTGTTTTTTGCATGGAAGTTGAGATTTTGCGTTTGTTTTTAGCTTTGAGGACATTAAAGACATATTTTAAGAAAACTTCCTAACAATAAGCATGTACAGTAATTATGAGATGAGCACTCAGTAGGCACATGGTCAGCGGGATTGTCCGAAAGGGTTACCGCTGGCCCGGAACATAAAGGGCTAATTGCTGCAGAGCGGACGGATCTCCGGCGCGATCTCATGGCGACATGGAAGGAGCGACTGTCGCAACCCAGCGCAGGGCCCGCCGCGATAGCGGCGATAAGACCCCTCTTTGAGGAGTGGCTAGAGAGGCGCCACGGCGCCCTCACCTACCGCCTGACGCAGGTCCTCACTGGACACGGAAGTTTCGGGAGGTTCCTGCACATCATCAGGCGGGAGGTAACGCCCGGGTGTCACCATTGCCAGGATCGCCCAGAGGACACGGTGGAGCACACGGTGGAGGTCTGCCCCGCTTGGGCGGAGCACCGCCGTGTCCTCGTAGAGGCGATCGGCAGCGGCGGTGACCTCTCGCGCCCGGCCCTGGTGCAAGCCATGGTCCGGGGCGAGAGGGAGTGGGAGGCAGTCACCTCCTTCTGCGAAGCAGTCATGCTAGCGAAGGAGGTGGCGGGACGGCTCAGGGAGAGAGCCTCCCGTCCCAGCCGCCGCGGGAGACGCTCCGGGCGTCGGGAACCGCGCGACGACTCCCGGCCACCGCAGGCGCGGGCCTGCGGGCGGAGAGTAATGGGTAGCTCACCGTCCGATCAGGACCAGGCCCGTGCCGGACGGCGCGTACGTGTTCCACGCGCGCCTCAAAGAGATGTCAGCATCGAGGAGGGGCCCCATAGGGCCGAAGCCTGCCGGGTCAGCGGGATTGTCCGAAAGGGTTACCGCTGGCCCGGAACATAAAGGGCTAAGGAAGGAACACTGGTGGGTTTTAGTCAGTAAGAGTCTGACACTTCCTTCCGCTCCACCCAGAGCGGGAGAGGTCATTAGCTGATTTCCCATCCGCAAAAAAAAAAAAAAAAAAGAAAAGCATTTATATGTTTACTTATTCGCTAATTACTTCAGCTCTTTGTGACGCTGATGTTCATGCAAATAATCTAAGGTGCTAATTCATATAGTTTAGAAATAAATAATTGGTTTGACCCATAAATAATATTGAAATACAACCATGAGATGCCAAAATCTATGATATCATTTGGCCGCTCGAGATCAGCTTGTACCTATTCTAAAACTGGAACAAATCGGACATCCGTTGTTAACAAGAAAGGACAAAGTCAACACAGCTTTTGTTCGCCTCTCCCGTAAACGACCCATAAATATTATTTATAAAAGCGTCGCCGCCCCGCCCGGCGCAAGATTTTGACCCGTACGTACTTAATCGGTTGCGTGTGCGTCAATGCTCGTCATATATGAGTCCGTCGGCCGGTCAGCTCAGGCTTATTCAACAATGACATTAATACCAACCATATCAAGGGTTATCTATATTTAAATACGAGTTACTTACAAGCACGCAGTGCTATTTTTGTAGGATAACGAAATTATTATCTATCTATCGTCTATTTATGGCCTGACATTAAAATTACTATTACCTAATGTTTATTTCTTGAAGTATTTGTTCAATTAATGATGTGAAATGATGAAACGTCGCGTTAAATTGCAGTTGTCAGAAGCTGGTACTTAAGGGATTACAGAACCTAAACGCAAAAATGCAAGTTTTAGATGCAATAAAAGTATATCATCGACTTGTTCTTCAGGATATATATATGCTGGGTAGATAGTGTGTTGAAAAATTTGATACGATAGAAAAAAATCATGAAGATGGCTCTAAAAACTTTCTTTTTAGAGTAAAAACCATACTAATATCCTACATACAATCATTCAGATTTTTTGTCAGATTATTCCTACAAGCAACATACTAAAGCACTAGTGTTTTGATTTTTTAGTCCAAACAATAGAATTTTTGTACATAGATAATTGCTTCATATTTGGCAATAAATTAGAAACCAGCGTTGTGTCATCGCGTTTCTCTTTCTTTTCTATACAGTCCGACAGTGACCGCGCTTTAGGTCATGCAAGCCCCTTAATTGTGAGCATTACCTTATGTAATCATTATTGTTTTTTTTTTTTGTTTACCTACATTGTGTCGCACTGCTGGGCAAAGGCCTCCCTTTGTTTCTTCCAAACCTGTCTTGTGCGATCTCTGGCCATGTTGGCCCTGCAAATGTTACCACATCGTCGCACCGCCCTCGTAGTGTCTACCTCGAGTGAGTGACAATCTTTGCCCATCACTCCGGGTGCATTCGTGAAACGTGTCCGGCCCACTCCCACTTCCTATTGGTTAGCGTGATCAGCCTATAATGTTCCCACTGCTGAGACACAGGCCTCCTCTTTGTGAGAGGGTTCACCGTCACCGTCCTTCATTATTTTTTTATAAGTACAAATTGTACAATACAGAATATATTAATAAATAATTCAAATCTCTGACGAAAACTGTTTGACCTGGGCGTTGATGTGTCAGTCAGTCAGTCACCTTTTCTTTAATATACATTATGGTAAATCCAAGATCTTTGTACCGATATCGACCTTTTGCGGACTATGAGATTTTTTATTCTTTGCCAGTACTTGTATTAAGTCTAGTTTACTATTAGGTAACTGTAGGTTTTATTTGAGTCGTCGCTGTGTATCACACTTTACAAGCTGCCGTTCAGGATCTGTGTAACTAAAAACGAATTTTGAAATGACGTCATCATGCCTAGCCTTTTCCCAACTATGTAGTTGGTGTCGACTTCCAGTCTTACCGGATGCAGTTGAATACCAGTATTTTACATGGGGCGACTGCCTATCTGACCTCCACAACCCAGTTACTGGGTAATACGAAAGACCTTGGTAAGACTGGTTGTCAGTCTTTTAGGCTTCTGCCGACTGTCAAAGATTCACGAATTACAGCCGGGACCTCTGTGCCTCGGAAATCAGGTTAAGCCGTTAGTATGTGAAGATGATCACCCATCCACGGACCAAATGCGGCAACCTGATCGATCGACCCGTGCGGCTGTTATTACTTAGCCACACAAGCCTTTATTTACTTTTTTAATGAATTAAAACAAAAGTACCCTTGTACAATTTTAGGGTTAGGACCATAGATATCCGAGTTCGCACCTATAGGTTCACTGCTCTAGACCATTCTACGTTTTACAAGTTATACGTCATATAAGTTTGATAAAATTCAGCAGAAAAACTAACTATCTTTGAAATATAGTAAGTGTATGTAGGTAATAGTGAGCAAAGTGAAAAAGATTCTAAGAAACAGTGTTTTAATCCATCACTTAAATCATGAAAACCACTGACAGATCAAACGAACAGTGCATTGCCACTTAACTTTAATTATTTTACGGAAAATATTCTAGAATACCTACTTTAGCGCAAGTACAAAAATAACATGATTTTTGAGGCACAGTTTACTCTACCTGAACAAATTATTAGTCCCGCGGACACTGAAAATACTCACTCTGAATTCAGAAGATACCTACGTGGGTAATTTCAAGTATACATATGAAACAAAAAAAATCTTAAAATAGACAACAGCTCTAATTAAATTAATTAGGTATCGTTAAAACTAAGCTATTGTTTTGTTGAAACAGACAAAACTTAGTTATTTTTACTATCTCACTCGTTCGAAATAGAAGTCCAAAGAGTCTTAACGAAGCTACTAACTGTCATAGAGATAAAGATATATGCCAAATAATAACTAATCCTTCCTTATCTATCCTTTAATTCGGTTGTAAGAACAAACGACCATTAATTTATGAAGAGACGATAGTTAGTAAATGGCAGGGTTGCATGATTCAAGGTAAAAATAAAATTTAAATATTATCAAAGATATTTTTGACATTCATCATAATAATGCATTAACTTTTAAGTCAGTATTTTTTGAGCTTTGAAAGATATTCAGTCTATAGATACCTACTTACATGTAAGATTACCCATTTTTTCCAGGAATTTATATTAGATAAGGTAAGGTATATTGGTACAAGTTAAGTGCAAGTTCAACCAAAATCACCATCACCATGAATTAATTGAACCTAAGTAGGTAAATAGGTAGGTACAATCATTTTTGTTAAAGTACAAAAATTAGGACAAAATAATATAATTGCTACAAATTAAGTAGCAGTTTAAAAATTAAGTTGCTTGCCATAGTTTTGACAAGCTTCAAGAAAAGTTAACGTGCATTGTTATGACATTTGAAAATAAGCGATAAGGCCACCCATTGTGTTTTGTATTAATAATCGTATTTTTTTTTATTATGAATTTACTGGTGTACAATAATACTTATAAATATAAATAAAATATATTGAAATAATATTATAAACCTAGCTGTATCGTTAATAGTAATTATAATGGTTTATGATTTTTTTGGTAAGTTTTAATAACCAAGGAGTCCTCGGCTGCAACCCTATGCGGGTCTATCGGAGAATCAAAGTTTGTTTGCGGAAAAAGTCGCTGCATGGCAGAAACTTGTACTATCGAATTAAGGAATAAGAAAACCCTAATCTAGCGTCTCAATTAAGACGTAAATAGTCTTAATCTCATTAAATAGATCGAGCATTCTATTTTTGGCGGTGATTACTGTACTGAAGAGTTGGTTTTTAAAAGAACAAAGTAAACACCACATTTGTAGTAAGTTTTTTCAGTACCTAGTAAGATTTATTTTCAGTAGTAAGAGCTGAAACTCAGAAACTGTAAGACAGTAAAGTTTCCGAAAACATTTAGGTACTAGGGGTAAAGCTCCGCGCGTGACCAATGGGTCACGAAACAATAGAAAATCAATTGTGTCTCATCAATATTATAGGTAGGTAACCTATTGAGAAAATAAGGGTTGTAATGAAAACGTCATGAAAACCATTATTTTCTCACTTTTGTGTGAACATTTTTGAAAATATAGATGCCTACTCTAAGAAAACCTTGTGCGGTTTAGATCTAGAAAGCTCTAACCCATTAGTTAAACATTTAATTATCATTTTATAATATACTGAGACAGCCTTGGTCATAACTACGCAAATTCGTTTTTATTAAATCAGCCATTAGAATTGAAAATAACAAAAGTACAATGAACATGCGCTCATCAAATGACGAATTCTGGCGACTTTATAACTGGTTAGGTTACTGTTGCATGTCTATGGGGTATAAAAGGCGACAGAACCGTTGTTCAAACGCGTTCATCAGTTATGCGTGCGGAAGTGTCTAATCAGCAGAATGCAGCAGAGGTTGTTGGCGTCGCGCGTCGTAGTTTTAGACCAAGCGGCCGGCTGCGGCACGCGGGCGGCAGGAAGTGTCCGGACGCGGAAAGGCGACGCGACGTGCCCGCTAGCGATCGAATTTCGAACACTATGGCGTCTATGCCCAGCATATCTTGGCATGTCTCGAATTAGGGAACTAAATTCAAACTTTTGAATGTGACATTTTGTTTGACATTCCCCTTTGCGAACAGCGCCGCCATGATCAGCCCAGACAAACTGGGCACCTTGTTTACCACACCGGACGATGCCTTCGTCACAAGTCACTATCGATCTGTCACTGGTAGACAAGTCGACAAAAGCTTATCTACTATGACGACAATCCGTGTCCAAACGTGGTCACGAAGTCAATCCATTTAAAAATCGTGCGCTACTTTTTGAGCCGCGGCTTTGACGCACGTAGTACCGAAACCGGTCGGTTCGAAATTAAAAGTGCCCATGTTTGGGTACCATGTAGGTGCCAACTAACTGAGCTATCGGACACCCGGGTGACTTTTATTGAAAGCCGAAGGATTACTTATTTTTAATGCAGTAATTTCCGGGAGATGAGCTCGAATTTCTATTCTAGAATTAAAATTAATAATTTAATTTATTTATTTTTATTTAGTAGAATCGGTAATGTAGCATATCAAAGAAGTATTTTTAAACCGTACCACATAGATTATGCTAATGTCAATGTCACCAAATTAAAGTCGAAGAAAATGAAAAATGTAAACACTTACCCCTTTATTCAAACACGTTGCTTATAGTTAAGAGACGTATAAATGCGTATAAGCGTCAAAAATTTATGGTTAAACAATCGCTAATTATTACTTAACTTTGGGGAAATAATATATAGATGACTGTTAATGAGATACTTTAAAACTAAACCGAGCGGCGTTAAATTATGTTTGCGAAAAATTAACTTAACTGGCGATAATTATGAATGATTAAAATTCGTAAAATGAGCTACTTCCGGTGGGAAACAGTTAATCTAAGCTAGCAACTAAAATTCCAAGTGTCCGAATTAAATACTAAATTGGGTAAAAAAATATTGAGTAGCTTCGTGCGTACTTCGGGTGACATCGGTTGCATGATTGCGGTCGGGCGATAGGCAACGTAGGATGCAAGAGCGAGCGAAGGGCACCCCGAGGTTAGGTTTGTTTGGTTAGGTAATTAGGTTACTTTAAACCCATTACACAGAAATAGAAGCCCCGCATAGCGAGGCTCCGTCGACGTAGGATGCAAGAGCGGGTAATTCTAAATTTATAATTTAGGTGAATGACTAACTGTAGTTTGTTAGTGTTTTAAATTTGTTCGCTTAATAATTATTATACTGATCGTTTTGAATAACTCGTACTTCAAATTCGTATTTTTAAGTCGCCGTTTTCAATATTTGTGTTCGCCCTCAGTCTTTCGCCCACTTAGTATTTCAGTACGCCATAATCAGTATTTTTGACAGCCTTCGTTTAAATTTATATTCGATCGTTAAAATTAAGCCCTTAATTTTAAGCAACATTTACCTATAAAAAAAACCCCATTGAGTTAAAGGCGTCTAATACATAATTATTATTCAAGTATTTTTTCAGAGAGGTATTTTCAAAACTTAATTTGATCTTCTTTTTTTGGTTACCTACATTGTTGAATTATATGTACAGTAGGTACGTACGTCATCGCCCTACAGCTTAACCTTTCGGGGATCATCGCGCGGGAGCAGCGGTTTGGCAAAGGGTATACGGTACGTTTATTTTTCCTTATTCCATACCTAAGTACTAACAGTGTGACTGTTGATTGGAGCTGTCACTTCTGTTGAAATAGTTGTCTACTGTTGATTGAATTTGTTGTTTACAGCATGCCAATAAAATAGATTTCACTAAAATGCTCTAATGTTGGAATGTAAAGTGCATAAATAATCTACATGTTTAATTTCGTAATTACTTCATAAAAGAGATGGATGTATTGTACAGACTGGAATATATCAAGCTACCCGAAACTGTCAAATTTTCCCAATCTACTTTGAACCTTATGCTTTAGCGATAAAGTTGAAAATCTATTAAAGAAATTTGACAGATTGTAGTAGCTAGATGTGCTGGCGTCTGTACTTTGTTACATACATAATAATAATTATTATAAGTAGTTTAGTAATATTAGTTAATAATAATTACAAGCAAGGTCATACGCATAATGTACACGTGTCAGTGTTGTTACAGTATCATTATGAACGTGTCAATTGTACACTTGCATAATAAGAGCATAACTAAATACTAATAGATACTAAAAATAAAAATTAATATTCCCAGTCTTTTTTTATTACATAATATGAATAATTAACAATTTATTCTCTATATTAACATTTAATTTATTTAATTTATTCTGTTTATTAACATGTAATGCAATCTTTAGCAGAGTACATACACTCGGCTAAATGCAAATACATATTTCAATGACGTAAATTATTTCAAGCGCGCTAGCTTCGAATTAATTTGTTGGAGGCAGTGGGCGGCGCCGGCGCAGACCTTGAAGCTGATAAAACCCTCGAGTCGACCGAGATTACCTCACGCGGTGGACGACGATATACTAAATGGTACAACAAATCGTTTGTTGACGATCCAACTTTACGATAAGCTTTAAATAAAAAAGTTCAGCCTCAAATCAAGTGGCTTAATGTGAAAAAGAAATAACAAGATCTGAATTAACATAATCATACCGTCGAAGGTTTATGAGTTTGTGAGTGTATTAACTTATGAAGTCATGATATTAAAGCTTTTATAATATAACTATAACATTTAGAGCCTCAAGAAACAAGCCATGTCAGTTTGTGGTTCATTGGCATTAACTTTTTGACCGCCACAGTCATATTGTATAGGTAGATGACAAACCAAAATTTGCCCAGTACCTACGCCACGGTTCGACTACAATGACAGACTTTGACCCCGAGGGCATGTTTTGACTTTTTGACGTGTGGCGGTCAAAAGGTTAATGTCACAATTTAATGTTTAATTTTTATTCATAACCTTTATTAATTTAGGTATAATTATCCTCCAATTTCCAATTTTCCAAACTATCTTGAATTCCTGATGATGACGATCATGAATCGTAAAATACCTACCAGACAGGTATGTGGTGGTATCCATACTTAATATTATAAATGCGAAAGTGTGTCTGTCTGTTACATCTTCACGCTTTAACCGCTGAACCGATTCAGATGTTTGGTATAGAGATAGTTTGAGTCTCGGGAAAGGACGTAGGAGCTTCTATCCCGATATTCCTACGGTATCGATCGAACGGCGCTGCTAGTAGATGAATAAATTGAGGTGCGGTGCGTCTGAATGTAGCGGAGTTAACAAGCTATTTACGATTAACTTTCAAATCCTTTTGCTAATATAAACAGTACTTGAGTTACCGCAGTCAATTGCGTTACAGGATATATTATGGCTAAAGATTGAATATTGATCATTGAGTCATGCAACTTACGGACGTCATCAACAATCCCTACAATATTAAATTTTCCTCCTATGCGATCAAAATGTAAAAACCAGACTGAAAATATTTTAATAGTTCCTGCAACCGTATCCATATTAACAAATTCGGGGAACCAGGATTCCCCTTTATATCTGAGAAAATATACCACCTTAGTAGGTACTAATAAGACGTTTGTTTAATGTTCCATGTGTGAAGGAGACAAAAAAATCAATCAACGCATGCACAAGGTTATGCTTACTTAACGGCATTAGATAAAACTTGCTTATTTGTTCTACAGATACTTTTAGTTAAAAATAGAATAGAAAAACACAATCTATAGGTTACTGTGCAGACAGATTAAACAGGGATGTATGCTTAATCTTAACTTAATTAAATAGTTTTGGGAGCGTTTCGCTGGAACTTTAACAAGACATAAGTATAATAAAAACGAAGTGTGGTGACGTCGTGACGACAATGCTTACTTTGTCTTTGGATGATAGGCGTCTTAGGTCAAGGAGCTTTTGGTACTGGCGGAGTGCCCGCAAGTAGAGCCGGACCGGGAACTCGGCCGGCATGGAGACGGGCTCCGGCGCCGTCCGCGACGCCACCCCTGCTCCGCTCATCGCAATCCAACACGAGCAACACACAACACTTGTTCTTTATTCATAAGCACCAAACCGTCATAGACACGAGCGCCAGTCGCGCGTCCGAAGTGAACGTCGGTTCCATGCAACACTGACGTATCGCGCGCTCCGCGCATGCGTACCCAGTAGGCTAGGTTTGCAAAAAAGAAACTACAAGTTATCCACGCTCGAGTGACTTTCCCTACTCACTCCGCCGACTGCTGGCTACGGACGTGACCCGCTTTTACTGTGACCACAGTTGATGCAGTAGGATGATTACTAGCTAGAGATGACAAACTGGCTAAAGGCACTTCTTGTAGAAAATTAAAACGCAAAAGCTTTCCACCACATTTTCTTCGAACTTTTCGAAAATTGATTTGGTTTTCTAAGAATTAAAGATGCCAAAAAAATGTGTTTGTGGTGCAAGCTTATCGTTTATTTCATAAGCCAACCCATAAAATGGCGGTCATTCAGCTATCAACATTTATAGCTTTATTGTTATGCGCTACATGATAAGATTATAAATTATTCAATGACATCTTATAAAAAGAAAACTTTTCCAAATAATAGCGAATTATAAAAATAATAAGTACTTAATAATAATTATTGCAAAAGCTAGCTGAAGAGGAAGGAAGTCGTTTAGGTCAACCAGAAGACCAACATAACATTTAATTTTGAACGAATGCAAAAAATACATACCTAAGCTGTATCTAAACACAGTTATGATAATTATCTTATTTTATTATCAATAATGTTTAATAAAATTATATTATTTTACTGGAAGCATAATATAAACAAATAACAACAACAGGTCTAAATACAGGAAATGGCACAGCTTTCCAAAGTTCGCTCTTGTATTAGGTACTTAAGCAAGTATAGGTATTCTTCTTATCAAGTTATGTAAATACGTGTTGGAGATTTGTAAATATTATACAATTGTTATCGTTAAAACATACGATAAACTTGTTTAAATGTGTCGCTATGTCAAAATCTTGACAACAATCATCCGAATTAAAGATGAAAAATAAGGACAAAGATGCTTTTAATTCAAGCTTTTGTACGTCACAAAAATATAATATTTAACCTCCATTTTATCTAATTCTAAATCTACCTATTATGTGCCTGTGCCACTGCAGGCTAAAGTCCTAAAATAATAAAAACAATTGCAATAAATATTGTAATAATTAAAAGTGATGTTAAATACATGTTTATCGAGGGGCTGACGAGTGCGACCAATGGGCGACACTAATAGGGATGCTGTCACGCCATCAGACCGGATAATTGAATTGATTATGCATTGTAATAGGACGGAACTATGACGATGGCGATCCACATAAGTACCTTAGTACGTACCTAACTACGTACGTTTATATCAACTAGTATACCTTGGGACTGTGGGAACAATCGTTCTTTTTGTACCGACTACGTATCTCTTGGCTCTGACAGAATCGGATAAAAAAAATATGAATGATTTCCGATATGAGAATTACCTCTTGATTTATCAAAACTTGGCATTTATAAAAAGTTGAATAAGTATCCATCTGTCCTTGTCAGTTTCATTTTCAATGAATTGAGATAATAATATTATTACTTTGATCGACTTGTCGCTCGCTCATTTATTTTTTGACAACTAACAAACTGTGTTAGGACAGTTTGGGTTGTCCTAACAAACGGTTTGTTGACTTGACTCATGTATAATAAAAGTTGTTCGACTCGCAACGTTAGCTCGCTAACTCGCTGGCACCCGCCGACCCGACGTTCGTGACTAGGTAGATACAAACACCTTTACAATTTATTTTTTGCTTATGGTTAGACTTGAATAAGTAACAATCGGGCTTGGTGTCTATTGCTGTTTATTTCCATACTTGTCATGAATGAAGAAAAGTTCAGCCACTTGGTTTACTGTATACTCTACTGAAATTATTGCAAAATCTAACATCTTAAGGTACGATTCCACCGAAATAGTGTGCAGCACATTTGTTCACAAACATTTTGTGCAGAACTCCAACAGTGTACGTACTGAGCTGCAGATCCGATAGTCTCTGTTTCCACCGGCAAAGCTGTGCGTAACTTTTGTACGCGCACAGTGTAGCACACTTGTGCGCGAACATGATGAAACAGGACAAATATTTTTTTTCACTCCGATAGCGGAAGCAAGACTGAGTTCGCGAACAACAATAGTGTACGCGTCGACGCGACTCCACTGCTTGCATATGTGCGCGCACAAAAGTATGCAGATGTGCGCGAACATTTCTAACCACTCACGCGTACGCCGTCATAAACTAACGCAACCTAAAATACGCCGCAATGACATCTGGATAAAACTCACATATCATAAAACTGTGACAGCAAGCCCTCAGTATTTATTTTTTTGTAATTTTGTCTATGGGAGTATTGCTTGCGTTCCATTTTCTTTAGTCGAGTGGTTAGATGTAGTACATGTGTGCCAAAAACCGTGAGTTCGTAGCAGCATTACGAAATTAGTTATCTGTAGTTGAAAATCATAAAAAAAAAACAAATGACGGCGATGACGGGTGCGGTAATAGGATACTCGCGTGATATAACGCCTTTAGGATTAAAACACTTTTGGGAAAGCTGTAGAAAAGCGATGAGTTCGATCATGTGCTTGAAACTTCAGGTTCTGTATTTTTAACGAAACATTATCTGTAACAATGATATTATAAAGGAAAGATACGCTACGTTCATACCTACCGAGCGATGTTCTCTATAGTTGCGTTGTTATTAGATACTATAATATCATTGATCTGTAAGCGCTTGTAAGATATGAAAATGGTTGTTTATGCTTATCTATAAAGACTTTAGTGTATACAAATAAGACGATTAAGTATGTACCCACGACACGAGATAATCTTTGAGATAAACCAATGACTGTCGGCAGAGAGAAATAGGTCACTATAGAAGATAGATTTTATAAGCGTCCATACCCAAGTTAAGGCAACAATACAAGTTGCACCGTCTAAACAGTGTTTCGAAGATGCCAGTCATTTGTTGCTTGAATTTTATTGTATGCCCGTTTTACAGGCATGAAACTTGCATCGTGCAGTGCTAAGTATCAATGGATCGATCGGCGATTGTTCAGTGTCACATTCTGAACGCTTTTACGCAAACGTCTAGACTCTACGACGATGTTCCTTCACATAATAAGTACCTTCGATGTATGTTTACCCTCGGCCCTATGAATGATCACTACTTAAATAACAAAGACGCAATCATCGTCATCATCAATACAGCTCCACTGCTGGACATCATCATCATCATTTCAGCCGAAAGACGTCCACTGCTGGACATAGGCCTCTCCCAAGCACTTCCACTTCGACCGGTTCTGTGCTTCTCGCATCCAACGGGTTCCTGCGGCCTTCACAAGGTCGTCGGTCCACCTTGTGGGAGGCCTTCCAACGCTACGTCTTCCGGTACGTGGTCGCCACTCCAGAACCTTTCGGCCCCATCTGCCATCTGTTCTGCGAGCAATGTGCCCTGCCCACTGCCACTTAAGTTTGGCAATTCTGACAAACTTAAGTGCAGTTTTGGCAAACTGCTGGACATAGGCCTCTCCTATTGCACTCCATTTAACAGGATTTTCGGCAACTCTCATCCAGCTGCTATCAGCCATCCTGCGAAGATAGTCGCTCCACCTAGCCTGAAGGCGTCCTACCTTACGTATACCAATTCGCGGTCAAATACGTAGGTAATGTTGGAATTTACCTCTGTTTTGATAATAATGTCGGTAGTAAATTTGATTATGTTAATTGAACATGGTCTACGTGATATTATGTAGACGTAGGTATATCCCATACAGATATCAGTTTGTTTATCTTCAATGTAAACAACATTATAAGGAGAACATTTATCAATCAGCTGTTCTTTATTTATATATTCACTTTATGTGTGTTATTTAAAATGGAAATTATGTCATAGGAAGTAGTTTACACTGATTATTTTACTAAAATCATTCGTATTTTTATGGGGTTTATAGGACATAATTATATTAATTTTTGGTCGTAAAGCACATGCTATCTCAGTCAATACAAAACCAGGGCCATTTTTGAAAAACCTTCTTAAACATAACAGGCATTTTCTGGGTACGTTAGACCTCATCTATCGCTTTCCATCTGGCGTGATCGGGGTCAAGAGCGGGCCCATTTAGTAATAAAAAAAAAACATCAAAAATCTAAGAACTTTGTCCCTTGGATACTTTTATGTAGCTCTAAATGAGAGAGAGTTAAAACGAAAACTCTTTTTTTTTTTGGTTTTTGCTCTCTTGAAAACCTAAGTTTTGGGATATACGCCCTTTAAGTTCAGAGATGGCCGAGGCCCGATATGTACTTGGGTATTATGTGAAGGAACTTTGTCATAGTCTAGAAATTTGCTTTCAGACTGAGACACTGAAACAATCGCCGATCGATCCGTTGATATTTACTGCACGATGCAAGTTTAATTCCTGTAAAACAGGCATATAATAGAAGGCATACAATAAAATTGAAGCAACAATACAAGATGCATCGTCTAAAGTTTAGACGGTGCGGTGTTTACCTTCGACCCTATGAATTATCACTACTTACTTAATAAATACGTAATATTGATAATACTTAGACTTTACCTCTGTTTTGATAATAATGTAGGTAATAAATTTAATTATGTTAATTGAACATGGACTACATGATACTACGTAGATGGTAGGTATATCCCCTACAGATATCAGTTTGTTTATCTTCAATGTAAATAACATTCTAAGATAAATGATACATGATTTATTTTCTGTAAGTAGGTTTGTACAAACACTTTTACACGTCAATTATATTTGTTTAAACTAGATAGATGAGGTCAGCGTTTCCTAACTGTAGAACCTTTATCAATCAGCTGTTCTTTACTTATTTGAACACTTTAAGGGTGTTATTGAAAATGGAAATTATGTCATAGGAAATAGTTTACACTAATTATTTTACTAAAATCATTAAAAATGTCGCCTAAAAGTCGCGGGACCGAAGGAACCCTTTTTCAATGAGTTGAAACAAGCCGACGCGACGCTACAATGTTGATAACGTGATTCACAGAGTAGATAGAAGATATTATTATTACAATTTCTAGTTATGTTAAAATACAAAATAGCGGAAATAATTAACAAACACTTGACTTACTTGCGACCATATCTCCTTCGTCAACATAACCTCTTTTCACAGAACGTGCACAAATTATACATGAAGACATGAAAAAAAGTGTCGGTGCTATTGATTTCACTTTCGTATTGAATATTTTAACGTATTCACTTGTTAGGCAGCAATATTTTATACATTTCGGGGCTTGGCGTGTGATGTTTCTTGCGTTGCGCGTCCGTGGTACGCATGCTCTCGGGAACATCCCCCCGAACCGCGCACCCCGCACCCCGCCGCCGTTTCTCAGAGCCATCCCGAACTCCCGCAGCTCTCCCGTTCATTGTAACGGTGATTCTTATTATAACCTACAAACCCAGCTGCCTCACGAACATTTGGCGGGTTTAAATTCCAAGTGTTGACTGGGTTTAATTATTTCTGAGATTTTTTGATAAAAACTCGCTTTTCAATTGCTGGTTTTCTTAAATTGTTTTCTGTCATTATTTAAATTAAGTACTCATCAATAAACATGATTTTACACGATCAGATGTTCAACTAATCGACGTTTTTAAATCGTTGGAATGTATATTCTTATTGTAACTGTAGTACGATCATTTTGATTGTCACTTTTAAAAAAACAGCATATTAGCAAATCAGTCTAACCCTAATACGACCCTATTGTAGCCACTTTATGACATTTTAGTTAAATTAGAATATTTGGGCTTACGTAATAAACTATTAGTTATCGTCCCTCATTTGTTTATTTTTAAACTCTCGTTCATTATGCATTAACGTTTTAAGTTGGATTAGGTCATGGTTACCCACTGACGTCAAAATTAAAAGGAGAAAGTCAACATTAGATAAAAGAATTGAAAGTAAAAGTAATATCTCTGAACCTATTATTAGAAGCGCCATTACTTAAAGGTGTTAAAAAATAAGCTGCTTAGTAAAACGACTTAGGTATGTACACTATGTACTTCTATTGACGCTATCAGTTAACTTAACTCGGAATGTACCTATTGAAAGGACGTCAAACGTTCATATTATCTTGGTTGACACACCTTTGCCAAAGCAAGTGTGACAATCGAGAAAAAAAATCCTGTTTGTCACACTGGTGTTACAATCTGGTGTGACTACGAGTCGGTAATGAAAAATTTAATGATTTCGTCAAACTACGGAGGCTTATATATTTAGGTACTTGTTATTGTAACAATTTAAGTCTAGTAGGTGTTAATTAAAGAGCAAAAATAACCTCCTTTTTTTTGAAGTTGGTAAAAAACGGGCAATTAAGCAACTTACCTAGTTCAATGATACCGTCATTGAATTTGATTATTCTAAGTAACCTAAGTCCTCTGAATCTTGTAAGGGTCAGTTCACACCGAGACGCGACGCGACGCGCAGTTTTCAAGATAGAAATACAATTACAGACCTTATCTACTACACAAAAAGGTACACAATTCAGTGAGCTAAGCCGCGCGGCGGCGGCGCCGGCGCAGCGCCGCGCTGCGTATCTCGCTCGACGTAGTAGGTAGACACTGAATTGTGAACTGACCCTAAATGTATTAGTACTTAGTTTCATTCAAATTTGTGAAACACGAAAAATTAGGTTGAAAGACTATAAAAACAGACAGTAGGTATTGTACAGACGCCAGCACATCAAGCTACACATCTGTCAAATTTCTTTAATAGATTTTAAACTTTATCGCTAAAACATAAGGTTCAAAGTTGATTGGGAAAATTTTACAGTTTCGGGTAGCTTGATGGGTCTGTACCTAAACGATAAGTAACAAGTTAATTTAAAGCTTGTCGATAACATATATTTTTATAAATTTTATGTAAAAAATTTAAAGTGCAATAAAAAGTGTGGCCGTCCTTGCTAAAATGGCAGCTTGCATTCGTCTGGGTAATGCCATCAAGGATATTCCGAATGGTTCCTTGTGAAATACGTTCTTCCGCAGCAAAATGACTTTGCCGCTGCTGTTTGACTTTTCAGCTCCCTGGTGGTTTACGGAGCTGGCTGCACTGACCTGACTCGTCGCTTCAGAACATGCCACACTGGGACACATAACATTCACTACAACCTTCCTCAAGCAGCGGTATAATTTTGCTGGCTATCATCGGCTTACAATTATCTTGAAAAACGCTAAATACTGTACCAAGACTTAGTAAAAACGTCAAGGAAATGAGACAATTGAGCAATACCTAATTATCTAAAAGTGATCTAGACACTTCCTTCATTCGTGACAAAATATGCAGTTTTAACAGAATTTTCTTTCATCCGTCTAAAAGCCCGCCTACCCAAAGAAAAAAAAGCGTTTATGGATAAATGTAATTTAAATTTGGAAATAACTTTTTAAACTCGATGCTACACTAACATACCAGTGACCGACCAGTGACATAATCAAATGAATAAAGCCTTTTTTGTATTGCAATTTTTACAGACAGGGAAAACATTAAAACAGTCCTTTTTTTCGCAAATGAGTGTACGTTGACTTCGAATCGAAAGAAATCAATTAAGAAATGTATGTATGTGTAATTACTAGTATCGACCGATAACTTGTATGTGTGGTGCAAACTGTAAATATAAGTTGGTTACTAATAATAAATCAATTAAATACAGGTTCAGCAACTGACATAATAATATTTAATTTGCGCATTGGCAAGTCTATTATTGACCTCTGTTTCGACCCAGGGTTCGATGAATGACAAAATCTGACTCCAACTTTAAATGCGTTTAATAAATTTTTCCTTTTTACAAGTGGTGGTTCACAAGCTAATGCTACGGTAGACGATAGATGATTATGACCGAGTGAATATATAAAAGAACGTATGGACGAATGAATGGTCGCGTCGTGGGTTCGCTTGCTTGTCGCTCCAAGACATCTCAATCAGTGCGGTGCACGAACATCCTCCGGGGCCTTGGAAGCTCCTGACTCCAATGAAGCATCCTCTGTAGCATCCAGCAGGGGACATAGGTACTTCACACCTCTTCGGTAAGTGCCGGAAGTTGTCTTGATTTCGGCAACTCGAGCTACTCCATCCTTTCCTGGGAACAGAGATTGAATACGACCTAATTTCCAAGACATGGGTGGAGTATTTTCTTCCTTCAGCAATACCAAATCGCCAGCTTGTAGCGGTCGAGTGGGAACTCTCCACTTCTGCCTCTGTTGCAGCTCAGCTAAATACTCTAGCTGCCAGCGTTTCCAAAAACCTTGGCGCAGCTGTTCCAGTCGCTGAAAACG
Source organism: Oligia fasciuncula (assembly GCA_963082905.1). NCBI lineage: Eukaryota > Metazoa > Arthropoda > Insecta > Lepidoptera > Noctuidae > Oligia > Oligia fasciuncula. The sequence goes on along the minus strand of OY720393.1, from coordinate 9,699,758 downwards.
GTCCAATCTGTTGAAGTTTAAGTTGTCTAGATTAGGGGACGGCATCGAAGTTAGCGGTCGTCCGATCAGGAAGTGACCCGGAGATAAGGACTGAAGATCATCAGGACAGGAGGATAAGGGATATAAAGGGCGGCTGTTGAGGATAGCCTCTATTTGGCTGAACAAAGTGGCTAACTCCTCAAATGTTAAATGTGCATTACCTAAAACCCGTTTCAAGTGAAACTTGGCAGATTTCACGCCAGCTTCCCATAAGCCTCCGAAATGGGGCGCATACGCTGGTTGAAATTTAAACTTGATACCCTCACCCGAAGCAAAGCCTGCAACATAATCAGCATGACTTGAGATCAAGTCCCTAAGTTCCCTGTCCGCAGCAACGAAATTGCGGCCATTGTCGCAGAATATTTCTGTAGGTTTTCCTCTGCGAGCGATAAAACGTCGCAACGAAAGTACAAAGGCATCTTTCGAAAGCTCACTCACAGCTTCGAGATGTACGCATTTAAGTCGTAGACAGACAAAAATGCAAAGATAGCATTTTGTAATTTTACATCCTCTCCCCTTCCTATCTGTTATCAAAAACGGGCCTGCGAAGTCGACACCAGCGCTAGCAAATGGGAAGTCGGGATTTACACGCTGTTCAGGTAAGGAACCCATCATGGGAGTAAACGTTTTCCCGCTAGCCTTCCTACAAACAATGCACTGCCTCGCAGTGGTCCGCGCGAGATCTCTGCCAGCAAGTGGCCAGACGAATTCACGAATAGATGCAAGAAGTAGCTGTGGACCAGCATGGAGAAGACGTAAATGCTCATGCTGAAACAATAATTTCACAAGTTTATGCTTAGCATGCAACAACATTGGATGACGCTTCTCAAATGAGTAAGAGGAATATTTTAGACGGCCTCCAACTCTCATAATATTTTTACTATCTAAGAAAGGACTTAAAGCTAACAATGGATTTTTAGGACTTAGTGTCTTTTGAGAACGAAGCAGTTTCAATTCTGAACTATAAAGTTCCTCTTGAACAAGACGCACTAGCCCTTCTAACGAAGCTTTGAGTTCATCAGGCTGTAAAACATCCGTAATTTTATCATTAAATTGTTTGCAATTACGTATGAATCGAAGTACATAAGCAAAAGAACGTTGTAATCTAGAAAACTTAGAATAGTTATCGAAGATAATTAATTTATTTGTTTCATTCTCATTATTTGTACATACATTTGATTTTATCTCAGGTAAGTCACTAATATTGTTTATCATTTTATTATTTGCAGGCCAAAACGTATCCGACATAAGTAAATACGAAGGACCGTTCCACCATAAGCCTAAGTTATTAGTTTTACTTGCATCTACTCCCCTTGATGCCAAATCTGCCGGGTTGAGCGTGGTAGGCACATGACGCCATTCCGAGCCAGCGGTAAGCTCTAATATACTGCACACTCTGTTAGCAACAAAAGTTTTTAATTTGTCGTACCTGGCCCCTAACCATGCTAGCGCGATGGATGAGTCAGTCCAAAATACCTTTCGAGAGATAACACATCGCAGTGCGCGACATGCGGCCGCGGCGAGCTGAGCTCCCAGCAAGCACGCACACAACTCAAGCCTGGGCACCGTAGTCGGCTTCACCGACGCAACACGAGCCTTAGCACACAACAATCGCACTGTGACGTCACCTTGACTATTTGTTGATCTCAAATAAACACATGCGGCATAGGCGGTCGTAGACGCATCACAAAAACAATGCATTTCTATCAAAACCGGATCGTTACATAACACATGACGGGGAATGAATAGATTGCGAATATTAGACATATTATTTATGAAGGATTGCCATGATTTAAGTACATCGTTAGGCACTGGTTCATCCCAGTTTATTTTTTGTACCCATAACTGTTGAATTAATATTTTAGGTTTGATAGTGAACAAACTTAATAGACCGAGAGGATCGAAAACTTTACATGAATCAGACAATATGGATCTTTTAGTAGGCTTGTCACTTCTATTTTCATAATTTGTGGGAAAATGAATGTAATCCTCATTAGGGTTCCACCCCACTCCTAACGTGTGTGATGATGAGCTGATTATCAGATTGCGTTGTACATTTTCGGATTCTGAAATTAAGGAGCGTGAATTCGACCTATATTTACGCAATGCAAAACAACCAGCTGACAAAGCCTTTTCTATTGCGTCCCTAATTTTAATCAATTCAGCTTCACTATCGCAACCTGTCAACAAATCATCCACAAGAAAATCATTTTGTATTTTGGCCCTTATTTCAGGGTCACTACATTCCTCGCCTAATTGCCATAAACAACGAGTACTTAAAAAACTTGAACTAGTGTATCCATACGTAACCGTGTTCAATCTGAGTGATTTCAATGGCTCAGTGTCACAATTACGCCATAAAATTATTTGCAAATCACGATGATCTTCGTGAATTAGTACCTGCCTGTACATTTTTTCTACATCGCCTGATAAAACATAGGCGTATTGGCGAAATCTAAGCAAAATATTTAACAATGAATCTTGTATATTTGGACCGGTTAACTGCAGATCATTAATGGAATATCCTGACGTTGTAGGTGCACTACCATTGAATACCACACGTAATTTTGTGGACTCGCTAGTCGGTTTTAACACTGCATGATGCGGAATAAAGTAAGACTGTTGTGGAATTAAAACACTAGATTCCGATAAATGCCCTAGGTCAGAGTATTCCTGAATAAATTTGGAATACATGTTCTTCAGTTCCGGATTTTTATTAAAACGTTTTTCTAACGCGATAAATTGCCTTTTAGCCATTATGAATGAATTGCCTAGACAGTTGGGTTCCGTATGAAGGGGCAACTTAACCATAAACCTACCTTCATTATTTCGGGTGGTATTGGTAACAAAATGATTCTCACATGCTATCTCCTCCTCAGTCTCAAAATTGTTTGAGTGAGGAATTTGTTCCAACTCCCAGAACTTGGTTAACCTTTTGTCTAATAATTCATTTGACACACAATTATCTGTACTATCAATGGCAACATGATTACAATTAATAGATTTATTTCGCGACTTACTAATATCTCGAACATACAGTGGGCCTGCCAAAATCCAACCTAACTTCGACCTACGCATGATAGGTTGGTTGGGACCAAGAGATATTTGTTCACCCTCTATAACCGACCAAAACAAATCGACGCCTATCAACATATCAACCTTAGCACATTGGTTGAATGTGGGATCGGCTAATTTAATATTAGGGGGTAAGTTGATTTGCGAAATATCAAATGTTTTCTTAGGTAAATTACCTGTTAACTGAGGCAATACTAAACATGACACATTTACTTTAAAATCATTGTGTTTTGATTTAATTTGCACTACACATCTTTGTAGTGATTGAGAAGTAGATATGTTACCTATTCCTACAATATCGACCTGGATTGGCTGAGGAGTCAACTGAAGTTTATGTCTCAAACTATCAGTGATTAAAGAAGACTGACTCCCGCTGTCTAGCAGAGCTCGAATTGTTGTGTATTGATTCGTCACTGGATTAAAAACATCTACCAGAGCTGTTGACAGCAACACGCTATGGTCGGCTTTGACCGACATGCTAACTACGTCATCAGTAGCAACACTTGAAACTTGCTCGACTGGAGATTCAGTCGAGGATGCAGACGTGTGAACGTTTGATGTGCTCGCAGGCTCAGTCGTTTCCCTATGCAACAAGGTGTTGTGTCTTCTATTACAAGTAGAACATGGACCTAACCTGCATTGGCGTGATGAGTGTCCCTTACGCAAGCAATTTAAGCACAGCTTCAATCTCATCACCTCCGAGGCTCGATCTGCTGGTGACTTGGCCAAAAAAGACGCACAATCGTACAAACGATGACTACCCTTGCACAGGATGCACGCGTCAGAGGACGCATCTGCATCAGCTGAAATGGCAAAAGACTTAGTGTGAGACTTAGCACCTTTATGAGAAGGAGAAGAATTTGTTTCACCCCTCAAATTAGATTTATTACTTTGAACAGCCTCTAAAATATTAGCTCGATTCTTGAGAAATTGAAAGAATTCCTGCAATGTAGGAGAATTTTCTATTGTGTTTGTGTATTCCTCCCACTTGAACATAGTACTGCTATCAAGCTTCGCCGAGGCCAAATGGACAACTAGACTGCCCCACCACTCTGTAGGCTCACCCAGAGTCTTTAAGGCACGTAAGCCTTTAGACACATGGTCTATCAGAAATCGCAGAGACTTGGCAGAATCTCGAGAGGTAGGTGGAAAATTACAGAATGAATTAAAATGATTCCTTTTCAACTGTTTAACATTGTTGTACCTCTCGCAGAGGAGATTCCAGGCATCTTCGTAATTTGCAGAACAAACAGACAAGTTACTGATTACATTGGAAGCCTCGCCCTCAAGGTAAGAGTTCAAGTAATGAAACTTGTGTATAGGTTCAATTATGTCATTGCTGTGAATTAAGGAAACAAACGTATCACGGAATTCCATCCATTTAAAAAAATCACCATCAAACTTAGCTATTTTAATCAAAGGCAATTTGAAACTCATAGGTTTTTGAATGCAGCATTTAGAAGAGTGAGAAGAATCGGGACTTCTACTAGGTTTCGGAAGATTAGCATCTATAAATAATTTAGCCTTTGCAATCAGCGAACTAAAATCGCCTTCTATGGCATCTCTAATGTCAAGTTCATTTTCTAGCTCAGAGGAGTTTAATAATTCTATGTCTGATTGCAGATCTTCGAAATAAATAAACAATTCACGAAACCTTTCGTACCTATTTTCTAAAGTTTGCACTTCAGCATCGGTAGGGTTTTCTAATGAAGTCAATTCTTTCAAAAAGTTATTGAACTTAGTTACGCGACCTTTGACTGAACTACGCTTTATAATCAAATCTTTTAAATCTTTAATTGAATTACTAGCAGTAGGAACTTGAAGTTTAACACCTTCCATAGGTGATTTAGAACGCGTACTTGTATGCGACATAGTAAAAATTCAGCAATACACAATTGAACGCACAAAGATAATGAAATAATGAATAATACTTAATTGCAATCCAGCGTATGCGTCGATGATTCAAAGTCACAATCACAGGTAACGGGACAAATCAGCTGATGGATCGGCTGGCGACTGGCGATAGATAACGCGCCGAGTAAAACAATGGGCGTCGAGCGAGCGTCAGCTGGTCCGTTTTTCAAGGACACACTTCACTCACACATGGAATGCACTGGAATGTGTAATTACATAAGCATTAATTACTTATAAGAAATAATTATAATGGTTTAGATCTTTAGGAATATTATTAAGTAAGATTAAGCTTTGAACTGGCAATTTGCGCATGCGCACGTGGCTGTGAAATCAATGAGCTGCACGGCTTGCGACTTATAAATGATTTTTAGGTATTATTTTAATGATGAATGAGCTATTTAGCTTGACACTTGTATAAAAGTTAAATAATGAAGAAAATCAGCACAATTTTCAAGCAAATAGAGGACAGGAAATATGGAAAAATAACAGAGGAAATAAAGGATGGATCACTTCCCTGGCTGGCTTCCCTGGCTGCGGTGCTCCTAATTCACAATATAGCTGACCGGCTGGGCTACAAGCTGTCTCTGGAATGATCTCCTGGCGATTAGTTTTAGCTCCAATCGTATTTCCTTGGCAGTAATATGGACTGTCCACAATATCGAGATTATCTAGTGGTTTCTCCTCAGGTTATAGAAACCAATCTCTTTTTAAGTTTGATTCTTCACCGACGTTCAAATTGAAGATGAAATTCAACGGCTGGGCAACGTATTTCTAATCAGTGTGCGTCAAGTACAAAGTCCGCTTTCGGTAATGACGATGCAATTTGAAATATGCCAATAGCTGCGCAGAATCTTCTTGATTTTGGTTTAATCACGTCGGGGTCACCATGTTTCGACCCAGGGTTCGATGAATGACAAAATCTGACTCCAACTTTAAATGCGTTTAATAAATTTTTCCTTTTTACAAGTGGTGGTTCACAAGCTAATGCTACGGTAGACGATAGATGATTATGACCGATTGAATATATAAAAGAACGTATGGACGAATGAATGGTCGCGTCGTGGGTTCGCTTGCTTGTCGCTCCAAGACATCTCAATCAGTGCGGTGCACGAACAACCTCTCTAAATTAACAATTATTGCCCCTACTATTGCTCCCCGCGTCCGCATGATCGGACCTAAAACACACTTCATCAAAGAATCATATAAAATAGTAATTCTATTCATATTGCTTTGATAAAGCAAGCCAAATGTATCCCACATTGTAATAACACATAAAAATAATTTATTAGCACGTCATACATATACAGCTACCTATTTAAGATTAATGAGATTTTATATGGATGACCACCCAGTCGGTGGCATTGTCTATCTGAGGCAACCTTTTATAAAAAGACCGCCCGACTTCGTAGGTCTGCCTATCTATGAAGTAACAACTAAGATATATACATTAAACAATACGACTGACGTAACTTGGCTGGCCTGAACTTTGCGCGATCATCAAACACGGAACTATTTTGTAAGTTTGAATAGAGTAAGAATGGTTAGAATGGAGAGAAAAAGATTAATTTCATGGCAACAGTAATATTGTAACAACGCAAAAACTTGCGAGACGTTTATCATATTCATTAAAACTGTTTAAAGTCATAATTGCTTAGCACTAATTAAGTAACTACCTATGGGAAGCATGCTTGTGCATATTGCAATAAAAGAACACATATTCTGACGCTGGCTCCGCTAGTGGAAAAGTTAAACAAATATTTTCACAGTAAATAGTAGATAGACGCCGAGAATTTGCCTGTTGACTATATTTACTATGCTAAGTTTTATAACTTTGGTTGTTAAGCAGGTGGGATACCTAGTAGATATTAAGTATTAGCTATTAGCATAGTATAATATAGGTTGTCTAAACTAATATTATAAAGAGAAAAGATTTAAAAAAAATTATGTGTTTGTAACGCTTTCACGCTAAAACGGCTGCACGGATTTGGATGAAATTTGGCACATGGGTCGATCATCACCAGGATTAGGACATAGGCCACTTTTTATCCCCATATTCATAAGGGATTGTGACTTATGCGGGTAAAATAATAAAAATAATTATTTATTTATTTATATTTACTTTAATGTAGGTACACCAGAAAATACGTAACAAGAAAATACGATTATTACTACAAAACATACAATGGGCGGCCTTATCGCTTTCTGTGATCTGTCCCAGGCAACCTTGGAATGGACTCTACTTTCCATTGCATGGATAAAAAAATGGAGTTGTCACTGATGCAAAATATTAAACGATAATAGATACATAAATAAATAAATACTACAACTGGCAATGCGTTTCATTCCATAAACGAGCGGCCTGTACAGAAAAGGATTTGTCGAAAAATGTTGACCTCAAAAAGTTCGTGTGTCACAAAGATACTGAAAACGTTTTTTAATGTAGAAAGGGGTGGAAGTGGAAAAGAGCACATTAAATATACAATGGGGAAAAAATATGAGCATTCCGGCGAAGGCGAATTGCTAACCACTTGAGCTTCACACGAAATTCTGAAACATGGTCACATTTGCGCAAACCGAATATGAACCTACAGACATTTTGAAGCCGCTCAAGTAATAATGGTATATATCAGTGGACAATCCGCTACACGGCCTCAGCACGGGGAGGGAAAATATTTCTATATAATAATTATGTCCATTGACGTAAGTAGGTAATTCTATTGTTTGGTATAATAAAGTTTACAGGGTGACAGGGACATCGACGTGCAAACCATGAATTCAACACAAATGATTCTAGACTAGGAGCGTTAGAAGTCTTTCGACGGTTACGTGCAAACCAAGAATTCAACACAAGTGATTCTAGACTAGGATCGTTAGAAGTCTTTCGACGGTTACGTGCAAACCAAGAATTCAACACAAATGATTCTAGACTAGGAGCGTTAGAAGTCTTTCGACGGTTACGTGCAAACCAAGAATTCAACACAAATGATTCTAGACTAGGAGCGTAGAAGTCTTTCGACGGTTACGTGCAAACCAAGAATTCAACACAAATGATTCTAGACTAGGAGCGTAGAAGTCTTTCGACGGTTACGTGCAAACCAAGAATTCAACACAAATGATTCTAGACTAGGAGCGTAGAAGTTTTTCGACGGTTACGTGCAAACCAAGAATTCAACACAAATGATTCTAGACTAGCGTAGAAGTCTTTCGACGGTTACGTGCAAACCAAGAATTCAACACAAGTGATTCTAGACTAGGATCGTTAGAAGTCTTTCGATGGTCACGTGCAAACCATGTATTCATCAACACATGATTCTAGAACACAGCGTATAAGTTTTTCGACGGTTATCAAAAATAAAATCAGTGCAATACCTACGGTGAAAATGTATGGAACAGCTAAATGTAAGTTTCAGAATCATGTACTAAATCCATGGTATAAACAGTTTGTTCGTCAACGTCCCTACCAACCACCCTGTATGAGCTAAAGTATTAGTGGGTACCCGACTACGTGTTGCACGAATAATCACTCTGCAATCATCCTATATTTTTTTCTGACATCTGTCAAAAATCCATACAAAAGTGAACTTAAATTCAGTGTATACTATGTTACCGGCCAAACCCAATTTTAGGATGAACTAGTTTCGCCTAGGCCAAACCAGTTCTCCCTCGCTCTTGCATCCTATGTCGACGGAGCCCAACATATGTTTGTGTAAAGGGTTTAAAGTAACCTAACCTCGGGTGCCCTTCGCCTATCGACCGACCGCAACCATGCAACCCGGAGAGCTGGTTTGGCCTAGGCGAAACTAGTTCATGCTAAAATCAGGTTTGGCCGGTAACATAAAGATAGGTTTTTTCTTGTTTCCTTAACAAACACCTCGTATTACGTGGATCTTCCGATAGATACCCACTAAACAAGCACTTGACCAGTTTTTTTTATAATCTCGTAGGCTCGTGCTAAATGTTCCGAAGGCTAAATTACTTGACCACAAACTGTTTGGAAGAAAAATAAAAAGGTTGAAGTAAACTGTTACATCCTCTGTCCTCAGAAAATACGGTTCAAAGTATCATATCTTGCAGAGATTAATGGCCGTTTAAAAAAACATCGTAATATACAACGGAACTGGTTATCGCAACTCAATTTGCAAATAGGTAAATTGGCTCCAACGGGGTTTCATATAGCTAGAGCTACCTTTTATTTGTAAAGTTTGTTCACAAGAACAAGTAGTAGGTACCGACGTTCATTGACTTCAATTTTTCAGAGAAAATACAGGTTTTATTGTATATTTTTTGTACCCTAATTGTGTAACACACTATCAATCGGAATCTGAATCATTTTCAAGCAAATTGCTAATCCATTGCTTCATAAGTTCGAGAAATTTGTCTGCTCAACACGTAAATAACGCAATGAATGTTGTTGAACTATCAAAATGAAACCGAATCCGATTGATAATGTGTTACGCAATTGCCCCGCCGGTCAAGATTAGATACGGCCTAACTCTGTAACTAATGATTAGATTTAATTATGATTTGATTTTTTAATGATTAGGAAATAAGATAAACATTAAATATCCTCCAGTGCACTGAGAAAGGATATAATCTATTGATTTGGTTATGCAATTTGAGGGCTGTTTGAGTAAGTATTGCAGAACAGTCACAAATTTTCTAACACTTTCAAATCAAATCAAAAGTCATTTATTCAAATAAGGCTGAGAATCAGCACTTTTCGAACGTCATAATTACATAAGACAGTTCCCCAAAACGCCCACCCTTTACCACTTTAAAAATGTAAAAGGTTTCAATGCGTAGGCACAAACATCCATACTAATATTATAAATTCGAAAGTAACTCTGTCTGTATGTCGGTCCGTCTGTCTGTCTGCCTGTCTGTCTGTATGTTACCTTTTCAAGCCTAAACCACTGAACGGATTTCGATAAAATTTGGCAGAGAGATAGATTGCATCCCGGGGAAGGACATAGAATAGTTTTGGTCCCGATATTCCCACGGGATCGACACTTACGCAGGTGAAACTGCGGGGCGCAGCTAGTGTTATAAAAATAATCAAATAATTTAAAAGGTTTCTTCATAGAGGCATTAACCTGTTATGTAAAACTTAGACAGTCTGGTAATAAAATAATAATGAGGGTGCCTCGTCACGTTTTCGCGCATTTGCGGTTTAAGGCTTTAGCGATGTTGACATCAAGAATTATATTATTAGTAAATGGTTGAGCAGTGTTTTGTGTGGAGGGGCCCGTGACTAAATAGTAACAGCCGCACAGGTCGATCGATCAGGTTAAGCTACGCTTGCCGCGGTTGGTCTGTGGATGGGTGACCTTCTTTACATACCGAGACCCCTCCGTGCCTCGGAAAGCACGTTAAGCCGTTGGTCCCGGCTGTCATTCGTGGATCTTTGACAGTCGTTACGGGGAGTCAGAAGCCCGAAAGTCTGACAACCAGTCTTACCAAGGGCTATCGTATTACTCAGTAACTGGGTTGTGACTTGTGAAGGTCAGATAGGCAGTCACTCCATGTAAAATACTGGTATTCAGCTGCATCCGGTTAGACTGGAAGTTGACCCCAACATAGTTGGGAAAAGGCTAGGCAGATGATTGAGCAGTGTTTTCAAATCGAATAATATTTACCTATGCCTAAAAAGTTAGTTTTTGCAAGGTTGTCAATATTAACGATAGTGTCAACGTTCACAATGGTTTTTAACTAAGTGATAAGAAAAGGAATTTGATAAAAAGCCCACAAACCCTATTATAGTCTTATTTTCATCGTGCTAAAGAAAAGTGGGTTTACGTATCCGAACAAATAAGAAGCAACGTATGATAAGTGTTTGCTTGTATTGACTTAGCTCGTTAGCGAGCCGTGACGTAGAATCAATATTTCTACGACGATTCAAATCAGACAATAGCTTAGATAATGTATGAAGCGAGGTGATTGAGACTGTTTCTATCTGTCTATCTATTATTTTGGTATGAATGTGTGTAGATTGAGTCACGACTTCGACATTGAATATCTCCAAGCGTTTGCAAGCTGTATATAGTAAGCCATTTTGTTCTTTGATCATTTAGTCTACTTGAACAACAATAAAATACTCCAATATATGACTGTTAGAAAGGTTATCGCTAATCTCAAGTTCTTAGAACTCTGCAATTTTGTTGCATTTATGAATAGAACTTTCTCGTTCACATTTTGCGTTTGCATTGATGACGTTAACTACGAAAGATTTATATTCGCAAAGGCTTTGTATATTTACAAAGTAAAGAAAGATTTGATCTAAGCAATATCTGAATACAGTGTAGAAATCGGTTATCTATATCTCCTCTCCACAAAAGGCTTGGTTATGATACAATACCTACGCGTGTCTTTCTTTTCTCAAGATATACATCTTCTGTAGTACGTGCGTCCGTGTTACGTAAAATGAAATAGGTACAGATACCTATACTTAAATTTTCCAGTCCAGTACTTATGTTACTTGACGATCAGCGCTTTCGTTAGCGTGGCTGTACGCCACGCTAACTCCTGAATGAAGGTGTCAGGACGCGCAGAAGATGATGTACAGAAGTATTGGATTGGGAATGCAATGCAAGATATATTTAATAATCAGTTGGTTCAATGTTTACGTTTTAATGATAGCAGTAGGTATGTTCTAAAACGAAAATTAAATTCGTCTCTAAAACCATTCGTTTATATACCTAAACTATATTTAAAGTTTTATGTCCTTCGTGAACATAGTTAAAACATTTTGGGATGCATGAAGAAACCTCCTCGTGTAGCGCAGTTTGTTCCGCCAGTTACTCAACTGAACCGAGCGCTCGGCGCATCCTGGACAGTCACACCAAACACCATATTTGACTGGACATTTCTTCCCTTGCGGTGGTAGGGCTAACGCCCGCCTAGCTTGCGACACCCTCCCTCCGGATTTCGGCGTCAAGCAGCCTGCTGTGTTGCGTCGATGCGTGGGACTCCCAGTGCCTTAGGATCTTCTGAGCTCGCTCGTTACATCATAGACCTCATACATCGCTTTCCATAAGGCGTGATCGAGGTCAAGAGTGGGCCCATTCAGCAATTTAAAAAAAAAGTTGAAACATTGTTTACATTTTTATTTAACGAAGATTTTATTCGTTTTTTGTTCACGTGCAATGCCTTATATTTGTATACTAGCTTCTGCCCGCGCTATTACTTCGATTTTGCTTAGCGTTTTTTCTGACTTTTTTCTTTTTGCTCGGCTCCTAAGGGTCATAGCGTGATGTTAAATAGCCTATAGCCTTCCTCAAGAATCGCGCTATCAAATACAATTTTTTCAAATCCGACTTATAGTTACAGAGATTACCCCCTACATACAAACTTAGGTATAAACTTTACCTCTTTATAATAATAGTATATACATATCTAAGATACAAAAACTAAGGAATAACGAGTTCTGCACACATTGTTACAGGCAGGTCCCTAGCTCTAGGTACTTGCTTACATATTTAATGTTCTCATTTACATTGATGATTTCGATTATTATTTTTATTGAGTTTAATCATTTTTTCCCCGACTACAAAAATATTATACAAACGAAGGCCCGAAAGATTCAAAAGCCACCTTGAATTAATTTGAAATTGTTGTTTTGCATCTGCCAAATTTTAAACTAAACGATCCGTAAATCATAATTAGGATTTTAAATAATAATCATTTCTCGAATAATAAAAGATTTATTTGTAGTTAATTTAGAGGCTCCGTTATATTGTGGTCCGACCCTGTAGGCTCTGACGTCAATGGCTTGCTGTGATCCAAAGATAAGCGCGCGCGCACGTGAACCGACTAAATTATACATAACGAGACATCAGACAATAATGCAATTTAGTAAATAAAAATAGTGTTAGCTTTGATTAGTCAATCAACAAAGATATTAATTCATGTGTCTTATTTGGCGGTAATTTGTACAGACAATTTAGAAATTTAAAACTAATCAAAATAAAACCTTAAAATATTATTATCTAATGAATGACAACTTTCAATCGTAAGAATTTAATATCTGACTTTCGACAAAAAAGTTGTATCTTGCACTAATGTTAGGAAGATATTTTTTTTTATAAAGGTTATTTCATGATAGATAGTCCCTTCCCAAAAAAAAACATAAAAAGAGCTTGTCGAAAAAAGCTATACATTTTTAAAGATGTTTCCGAAGAATTTCCCCAAAAATAAAAGATATATTCATCATCTCCTAAACTATCAAAAATCGGGGAACATACATGGGGTGTTTTCGAATATCCCCAGGTGTGAGGAATCTAATTTTTTTTATTAACGTCACTTTTTGGACCACCTGTTTAAGGCGTAGACGCTGACGCCACGTAGAAGACGCGCAGGTACTGAGGCCTCGTAGACCCTACGCTACGTAGCCACTACGCCGCAAAGTCGCTACGCCACGTAGCCGCTACACCTCGTAAGTGCTACGCCGCGTAGCCGCTACGCCACGTGCCCCTACGCAAGACGCATTGTAAACAAATAACGTCGCGTCCGCGGAACGTCTATGCTGCATAAACGTTCGACAAACGCCAAGGCGGAATCAACACTTAATTAAGATTAACTCAGCAACTACCTACAAGAAAACAAAAAAATACAAGGTTAATCAGGTTAAACGTCGAAATTCCACTGAAAATGTTAAACGGTTTAAGTGAGAAAATTGAACAATCAGTGTGAACAGGTCCTTAAGGTGATACTTAACACTCTTGACAAAATGTTACTGCCCTAAAAAATATAATGACGAGGCCACCACGAGGCGAGCTGAGAGCTCTTAACATGCGGCGCATGTGGCATTGGAAGATACAAAGCGTCCACAGAGTGACTACTCTGGCTACTTGCCTAGTCCAGCAGTTTTGAGGTTGTTGTTTTATGGAATCACATGTGACTTGACTCGTTTTAGAATTGCGTGAAATTGCGTGAGACGTTGAGAAGGTTTTTTGGTACCGAGTAAAAATAAACCATTGTTCAAATCAAATCAAACGTTTATTTGCTAGAAATATTTTTGTTTTTATAAAGGTGAGATCTTATAGCCTAAATGTCATTGTATTCTGCCTTTTACATATTTATTAAATTTTAGGTTTGATTGTTTTTAATTTGTAAGTTTGTCCCTGGGATTGTTTTCTCATTTGCCATATAAGGTTTGCTACTTAATTTATTTTCATTCTGAAATTTAGATGCGAAAAAAAGAAATAAAAATTGGTTTATTTGTCACAGAAACACGTGCATAGAAAAAGATAAGTAATTCTAATAATAAGGAAAAAAAAATCTATAATCACGAGCACAAAGCAGAAATTGTCGACGGCTGCACGTCATGACTGCGTCAAGAAGGCTCTCAGTATGATGCTGTGCTATAGGTGACCCACAGCATAGCGCTGATTTTCAATGGTCATCCGAAAAGGACAAGTTAGATCAAATGATTCTATAGGTAATAAAGTAAAATAAAACAAACAGTAAGTACTTATAACATAAAGCAACTAAGCACATAAACAACCAATGAAATGAATCAATATTATTAAATAACATAAAATGTAATTTATCCGCAGGCATTTATTACACAAGAATATTCACAAGAATATTTATGCGAGATTATCATCTTGCTTAACTAGAAGAGATGCATAATTAAAATCCGCAACGCATTCCTAATATTACAGTCAAGAAAGCATTTACTAAAATAATACGTAGATAACTTCGTGGTTAAATGAACTCTAACTGTATGTAGCAGTGACAGATTTGCTATCATTTATCTTGTCACTAGCTCAGCACGCTTAGCATGACCGCCATCAGGTGTGATACCTTATACCTAAAGTTACGTCTACAGTAGCCATAGGTATAAGCCTTGACCTCAATAAAAGAGATAAGATGTCACGACCACTCACGCATTCGATATATTTACATAATAGCTACATTTTCCAGATTCGACTCTATGCTTCGGGTCAACGATTATTTGCTATCACTGTTTCAATAATAACATACTATATTATAATCACTCCATCGCTTATTTTTCCAAATTTTTGTTTTAATCTTTCTTTTTGAAAACAAAATTGAATAACTATAGAAATTAAAGAAAAAAAACAAACCATCGATACGAAAAGAAGACGATCGAAATTTTCAATACAAAGTTATTATTTCATTTCTTAAACATAAGAAAAAGATACCATATCAAGAAATTCTAGATATGTACTAAACAGCTACACAACTTTCCGTTTTAAAAATAGTCTCCATCTGCTAACCTTGAAATTAACAACAATGCCGAAAATCAGTAACAAAATAATATGTCAAGGGAACTGCTTTGACACAGATGATGATAGCTTGGACAATAATAACTTACTTAAGCACGAAGGCTAGTACTTAAGACGGTGTATAATTACAAAAATTCATTGAAATAATAGTAGATAAGAGCGATTTAAACACCTATGATTAAAAAGCATGTGATTACCTACCCGATGAGAGAATATTAAGGGCACATACAATTATAAATGTATAGGTGTATAAGGCACTGAAATAATACTTCAATAAACAGCGTTGGTAGGTTTCAACAGGCAGGCATTTTACTTTGTGTAAATAATTTCAAACAGTTAATGAAAACATCGTGAGGAACCGGCATGTCCTAGAACCAAACATTCCAAGAAATGTGACATCTACTAACCCGCACTGGGCTCGCGTGGTAGAATACAGCCCGCTCCCTCTCGAAGAGAGGACACCTGTGTCCCAGCCTGGTGAACATTATAGGCTGATTATGGTGAGGTCACTACAGTGTAGGTAGGTTTGCAAATAAAACTCCAATATGTTTTTCACGTTATCCATAAACTGTGTCAAACGCTTCTATAGCTTTTACAAATTTAATCTAACAAAGGAAGTAGTACTTAAAAACGCTTCGTTACAAAGATATTTACAATTTCATTTAATGAAATTTAATTGAGCTATGCAGTAAGCAAGGGTCTTATCTTAGTTTTGACAAGTTTCATCCCGCCAATTCTTATGAATGAAAATACGTCGTTGCCAATTCGGATAAAGAGGCATGCAAGGTTACATGCTCTGTGGGCATGCATATCAGGTGATTTACGCCAAGGTATTTAGTTTGTATGAAAATTAACAAAAAATAAGAATTCATTAGTGTGTCCGTAATGAAAAATGCTTACTTCCTTGGTCTGAACATCTGGTCGAAGTTTATGTATATCGTCCGGAACACGGTGAATACTGTTGGTACGAACCTAGTACCTACTTACAGTATAAATATTGGAGTATTATTCGCAAGCCTGTCATTCGAAAACAAACATCTTGTTATTTTTCTAAAACCATTCTAAGTCGAAAATAAATAATTTTCCAATCATCCGATAACCTTATTCGAAGAATATTTTGAAATTTTTACGGTTATTTCATAAAAAAAACTGTCAAACGTCAATTTTATTCCTCGAATAAAAGTTGCGATGGCGATAGAAAAATCAGCCCTAAAAGAAAAAAAAACGATAAGATATATGGTAATCAACCTGATAAACCACTTCAAGCAATTAATGATCACAGAACGAACGTTATTTACATATTTGACCACATGACACACACTCGTGATACAGTATTATACTAGTACGAGGGGATAGGGCGAATCAGTCCAAAGACAACCAAACCATTTTTATGGTCTACCATTTCACATTCTCCAACTGTTGACCTGCCTTTATTGTCAAAATAACTTTAAACGATATTTGTCTATACTAGGTTTATTATTAAGTTACTCTGTATCTACGGTTGTCTCATGTTCATCAATAAAAAAAAGAAAAAGATTATTATTAATTGAAGATCTTTACTCATACTTTATCAATTGTTAAGCTTCTTGTAAAATCCTTGGAAATTAAAAACATAATTGTTCAAAATAATAGCTACTTGTAATAACTACGTATGCAACATATTATTAATTGTATCAGTGTAGATGCAGTTTGATCCGGTTTAAAGTGATATCAAGAACATAGCACCGCTCTCAGCCACTCATACAAACATGGTCGCATTATCGTGAACCGTATCAAATAGAACTGAACCAACTTCCTTTATCTCTCTATATTACGATTACACTGAAGTCTCAAGAAACCCAAGTTTATGAAGCTCAAAGTTCAAGTTAATTACGTCACAGAATTTGTGTAAACCACCGGTATCATACGTATACGTATAGGTCCTGTAAATAATTTCTACTCTACTTATTTATTTTAGATGTTAACAGTTTTGACGCTGAATCAATCTAAATAATGACGTAGTCTTAGTACTTGTGGTCTTGTGGTAGGAGATACCATTGCTACGTATCATCTTATTTTGCATAATTTATTAGGTGTGGGGATTATGTTAATAGCGTATTCCGTACAGGTTTTTTGGAGGCCACCCAAAGAGCAAGGCCTTACATGGGTCACCCACCTTATTTAGGGCGGAATTTGCTCTTACTGCAGTGTGTCAACAAGAGAAGTGAGGCGCTGTCAATTTTTTCTTGCAACTTCTTTTGCTGTGTGGGTGGACTTCTGTGGCAAATTCTTCGAAAAAAGTTTATGCTGTGTGCAAAGAATAGTGAACCGTCAGCAGCGCTGATGATTCGTAGAAGCAATATATCCTATACCCATAATCAGCCTATAATGTTCCCACTGCTGGGACACAGGCCTCCTCTCGGTGAAAGGGAGTGGCCCGTAATCCACCACGCGGGCCCAGTGCGGGTTGGTAGACGTCACATGTCTTCGAATTTTTGGTTCTAGGACATGGCGGTTTCCTCACGATGTTTTCCTTCACCGTTTTGAGAGCAGTAGTGATTAAATAATTTACACAAAGTAAAGCGCCTCTCTGGGTTCGAACCTACGACCTTTATTTTATTATAATTATATTTATTTATAATTATACAGGTTCATGTTTGTTTTGTACCATTAAACCAGAAATGGTTGGTATTGGTAAAATCACATTCGATATAACAACACTACTTAATCACTACAGTAAATAATAGTAGTCTAAGGGTCGGTACTATAGATACCGTGGTCGGTACACATCTGACGGAAAATACGTCGGGCGTAACTGCGATTGCGTCTATTTATTTGCTCGCCGTACTAACGCATCATCGGTTGAGTGTGACTGTGTGAAAGGTTGAACGTTTTATCATAGAATAGTCTGTTCTGGCGTTAAGCGACAGATAATACGCGACGCATTTTCCATCAGATGTGTACTGTCTAGCGACCCTAAGCTTGTACTATTTATTCTGTGCCCTAAGTCTTTTTTTTTTTCGGATGGGAAATCATCAAATGACCCCTCCCGCTCGGCGGAGCGGAAGGGAGTGTCAGACTCTTACTGACTAAAACTCACCCATGTTCCTTCCTTAGCCCTTTATGTTCCGGGCCAGCGGTAACCCTTTCGGACAATCCCGCTGACCCGGCAGGCTTCGGCCCTATGGGGCTCCTCTATGCTGACATCTCTTTGAGGCGCAAGTGGAACACGTACGCGCCGTCCGGCACGGGCCTGGTCCTGATCGGACGGTGAGCTACCCATTACTCTCCGCCCGCAGGCCCACGCCTACGGTGGCCGGGAGTCGTCCCGTGGCTCCCGACGCCCGGAGCGTCTCCCGCGGCGGCTGGGACGGGTGGCTCTCTCCCTCATCCGTCCCGCCACCTCCTTCGCTAGCATGACTGCTTCTCAGAAGGAGGTGACTGCCCCCCACTCCCTCTCACCCCGGACCTTAGCTTGCACCAGGGCCGGACGCGAGAGGTCGCCGCCTCCACCGTGTGCTCCACCGTGTCCTCTGGGCGATCCTGGCAATGGTGACACCCGGGCGTTTCCTCCCACCTGATGATGTGTAGGAACCTCCCGAAACTTCCGTGTCCGGTGAGGACCTGCGTCAGGCGGTAGGTGAGGGCGCCGCGGCGCCTCTCTAGCCACTCCTCAAATCTCTAGCCACTCCTCAAAGTGCCCTATGTCTAAGTTTAAGCGAATAATGTAGGTACATTAACAATATTTTGCACGTAAGCTAATATCTATCCGTAATTCTGTGAGTTACATGTAATGTTTCGAATCTGAGCTACTGGGCGGCTCATTAGAATACCGGTTCTAGTTAACGTAAAAATTCTTATACAGCAGGTTGTTTCGCTTTTATTTTATTTTTTTAGACAAATATTATATTAAACTAAGTTATTATGTAGTAATAGTATTTTTTGTATTTTTGTTTATAGTTTTTCAAGCGCCGTTGGTCCCGGCTGTCGTTCGTGGCTTTAACAGTCATCGGTCGTCAGAAGCCCGAAAGTCTGACAACCAGTCTTATCAAAAAGGTATCGTATTACCCAGTAACTGGATTGTGGAGGTCAGATAGGCATTCGCTCCATGTAAAATACTGGTATTCAGCTGCATCCGGTTAGACTGGAATCCGACCCTTACATAGTTGGGAAAGGGCTTAGGCACATGATAATATGATTGAAATGTTCGTCCATAACTCGTGATTCCGTATGCTATAATATATTTCGCTAGTAAAGCGATATAGGTACAGCAGGTTTAGCAGTGTTTTGAACGGAACTTTAGGTTTCAAAATGTAGAATTTTGTCAGTATAGCGCGCAACTCGTCACAGACTGAGTCCACGTGAAAAGTCCAGCTAAAACGATTTTCCACGACAAATCCAAGGTAGGTTTGGTGTGTTACTGGATCAATTGCACTCACATCGGCATGTACCTACCTAACAGAGTGGAGTGAAGACAACTGTGACTATGTGCGATTATTTTAAAAGAAGTAATGTGCTTTAGATGGCTAGAGTGGTCATGAATGATTTGACCTACAGCTCGTAAGTCGCGGTCGTTCCCACTTGCCCACCACTGCTCCTGCAGAAGCTCTATAAATGCTCTCTGCAACTGATTTACTTCAGATTTCAGTTTACATGTTCAACCATCACACACTTAGATGATGAAATGACCGATATAAATACCAACAAAAATAAACTGACGTCAGTGGAAGCTTAAAAGGCCGGATCAATATTTTGTGCTCTGAATATCACTCACTTCTGCCAGTCAACAAAGTTGAACAATTCGGATTTTACATCGAAAGGATGGCTCCTTGTTAGCACTTCAGAAATTTTCCACAAGTGACAATATACTATTGCTAAATATATCGAACCAATTATCGCAATAAAAATCTATTTTTACTCCAAATACGTCAAACCACTATGTCAACTCATTATTTTATTCTCAAGTCGTGACAAAATCACAATAAACTTGTGGGCAACAGCCACCTGTTAGAGCCTTTCAAAATGGACCTGAACTATAAATAACTTGGACTCGAACGACATATTTGTGGTAGAAATTAGACTATATTTAAGCAGGTAATATCATGTCACTCAATAATCAACATACAATTATATATCGTTTGACAAAGACAGTTATTTTCTTCAACCACTTATATACTTACAGTATTTAAGTAAAATAATTGTGTTAAGTTACTATGTGAATATAGCATGATATTATATCGTGATTATCACACCGTTGTTTGTAAATACAAACACGTAGTTTTAGTATAATTGTGTCACTTAATTAATTAATTGACACGATCACTGTGTCAAAAATCGTTCAAACTTTATTGTGGACGATAACCTTTTTAAAGATAAAAGGTAAAATAATTGCGTTTAAAATGACGTGTTATTAAACAAATCATTAAGAGATAGAGCGTGACTATCATCCACTAAAAAAACATACGCATGCGCAATTGCATTTTTTTTATTAAAAACTTTATGCACAAGTAAAAACTGTACAAAGGCGGACTTAATGCCTTGGGAATTTTCTACCAGTCTACCTTAGGGTGATGCAGAGACAATACACAGTACGTGCAATACCAGAAAACCACTTAGAAAATAACTAGAATTTAAAAATAAATTTTTCGTATTACATAAAGCGCTTTTTCCATATATGTACAGACGCCAGCACATCAAGCTACTACAATCTGTCAAACTTCGAAAAAGAAAACTTATAAGCAAAATAACTAAGACACAAATAATAATCAACAAGGCACAGAGAAAACACAAATATCTGGCACAAATGAAAAAGATGTTCTTGAAGAAAATGCCTGAAAACGTGGAAAAGCGTCGCTAGGTACAATAACCACCTCTAGATACCTACCACTCCTAATCATAACCAAGCGTTATCATCTAGCTGACAATTTGTATGTTTATATTATGTTTTCCTGTATGATGTAAATATGGAAAAAAATGCGTCGTATTCAGGCGCCGTGCGCGTGTACGTATTGCAGACGGAGGGTTATCTCGGGGCGGGGCTCTTTCCACTCGCTATCGGCTAGTCCCACATAAGGACCATGTACATAAGCTTATAATTAATCCACCATATATTGATACCTAGATATAACTTAGTAAGAAATAAACGTTTCTTAAACTAGTTGTGTTGCCCATGAAATGCCTGCACTTCCGAATACTTTGAAATGCTCTTGAAAAAAGGCATTTTTTGCTGGTCTTTAACCAGCAAAAAATGATCAGGTTCTAAGCGCCCCATGGAAGGGCAGAGTTCTCTTTTATTAAAGTCTAAGTCAAACCATTTATTTCAAATAGGCACATAAAAGGGACTTTCGAACGTCAAAATTTACAAAAAAATAGAATTGATTCTGTTTTTTTTTACGTAGCTTCGTATGGAGAAGAATGGGGAAAAAACACCACCGTTTTACAATATTTTGTATTGATTAATAATATACCTATATAATTATGGGTGAAGACGATGCCACTATAATAAAATTATTATGCCACAATAGGTAAAAGAATTAAAAATGAAGCCATGAGAGATAAATTAATAAATTATGTGATAGATACATGGAACTCATACAATTTTCTTCCTTCCATTTACTGTCATCGGAGGCCAGTCCTCCAGGTATAAATTCATTTCATTCCTCTATCTCCTGGGCCTACGTTTGCTTTTTACTGCTTTTTGGAACCTACTGTGTAATATTTAGAGCTAAGCTATGATAAAATTAAAACAATAAAAAGTTCAAGACCGCTACGTTACAATGCTCATTGACTGACGCAGCCGGATACCGGCGTACAAATTAGTGTTTCCGCCGGATTATTATGATTATGAATATTTAGTAATAAATTATCAGTTTCCTCTTTGAATTAGGAATAGATTACATCGCATCGAATAACGTGAAACTTGATATAGCTGTAGTTTTTTTTGGATTCAATGCTGACTGACTACGAAATAGTTACACAACCAAGAATGCCAAATTAATCTCGCCATCCACAGAGTATTTAAATAGGTAGTACAGACGCCAGCTCATCAAGCTACCACAAACTGTCAAATTTCTTTAATAGATTTTCAACTTTATCGCTAAAGTATTAGGTTGAAAGTTGATTGGGAACATTTGACAGTTTCGGGTAGCTTGATGTGCAGGCTGGCGTCTGTACAATACATCCATCTCTTTTATGAAGTAATAGGTTATTTGACAATGTAAAAAATAAGGTCATAATTATTGACACTCGTATAGATTATCGCTTTTAAAATCGATTTGCATTAATTTAACTACAAAACAATGTATTATTTATAAAAAAAAATGGTTGCCTGTAAAGTCGGTTTTACGGGCGAAGATTTTACGTGACAACGACCGATCATCCGATCATAGTTGAGTGGGAGAGAGACGCAAGGCATTCGGCGGGCCTCTCTCTCGTTCGGTGACTCATCGTAACGTTACCGAGCGTTACACTTTTTCATAAGTGACTCCCAGTCGCAACCTAATTTAAGACGTTGTCACGTCAAAAAATCAATCCCGAAAAAACTTCATCTTTTTAAATCTGGTGCCACGTAATCGAAAACGGTCTGGATTGGCTGAACTTAAGATGACGTCATGATTTAGTAAATTTCTGTCTATCGTTGACAGAACAGATGACTTTTGTCTAGTATCTCGACCGTTTCAACGTTTGTTTACGTGAATCGTGACGTCACGACGCCATATTGTTAAAGATAGCGTTTTGGCGGCTTATTTAAACAGTACATTTTTAGGTTGAAAGTTGATTGGGAACATTTGACAGTTTCGGGTAGCTTGATGTGCTGGCGTCTGTACATTGTATGTTGCCAAGTAGAAAGTCTCTACTTACAAAATTGCAGAGCAGGGCAAAATGTTAATTGCATACAAACTGCATAAAAATGACATGTTATCATAGCAGTATCAGGAGCTGGTCACGTGGTCATACATGCTAGGTAGCGGGTGTCATTGCCGTGGCGTGACTGGTCGTTTAACTCCGGTAACCACAGCTGAGCTGAGAGACACCTTATAGGTATATATTTAGCGACAATAATTGTTACAGAAGATACCGTTATCTGCATGTTAGGGTTCCATAATCATTTAGAATGGATTATTGGTACAATTATTATCGCATTGCAAAGAATTGGAGCAAAGATCGTGGCCGTGGCCGTGGTGGTGGTGACCGTGGTAGGTATGACCTATTTGCTCCGTCTGATGTCTGAAGAACGGAGGGTTATGTTGTACTGAAATCCGCCCTAATATTGACCTATCATAATTTGCCATTTGAATGGGATATTTTTATACAAGACTAGCAGTGCCCCGCGGTTTCACCCGCAAAATTGTCGATACCCTGGGAATATCGGGATAAAAACTATCCTATGTCCTTTTCCGGGACTTAAACTACTCTCTATACCCATCTAAATCGGTTCAGCGGTTTAAGCGTGAAGAGGTGACAGACAGACAGAGACACTTTCGCATTTATAATATTACTAGCAACGCCCCGCGGGTTCACCCGCATAAGTTTCGATGTCGTGGGAATATCGGGATAAAAACTATCCCACGTCCTTTCCCGGGACTCAAACTATCTCTATACCAAATTTCATTTAAACCGGTTCAGCGGTTTAAGCGTGAAGAGGTAACAGACAGACAGACTGTCTGTGTGTCTGTTTCACTTTCGCATTTATAATATTAGTATAGATAGTATGGCTATGGATATAGATAGTATGGATGATGGAATATGGGCATAAAGAAAAGTACTGTATAAGATTCAGTTGGATATTTAATAGTAGTAACCAAGGCACACAGTCAACGGAACCATAGAAGCAAAAAGGGAAGACATATATTTTATACCATGACAGATGACAGTAAATGTCATAGTGACGTTGAACACATTTACAAAGTAAGCAACATTGGATTGCGTTTACAGAGATCATCATCAATTACCCACAATGGATAGCAAAATATTTGTTCAAAATTGCGTTGTACTTCTGCTGCAATTTTGAACAAATATTTTGCTCAATAACTGAGATTAAAAAAACTGAAGTGTTAACCGACTTTTGTTGCTGACCGTAACTACCTACGTAAGCACTTACTCCTCATTCACACAATATAGGGAAGTTACATTGAGTTAGGAGCTGTCCCTTGCTGCCGGCCACTTGCAGATAAAGAGGCTAC
Organism: Oligia fasciuncula; assembly: GCA_963082905.1. Taxonomy (NCBI): domain Eukaryota; kingdom Metazoa; phylum Arthropoda; class Insecta; order Lepidoptera; family Noctuidae; genus Oligia; species Oligia fasciuncula. Next base: position 9,675,319 of record OY720393.1, on the reverse strand, counting down.
ATCGTTTATTTGTTCTCCTCAAGTCCTCAAGTTCTGAGCTACACGATTACTGACAAATGCTTGCACCAGACTGGACTGTGCTCCACTCGAATCTTGTGTGATTCTTTCTTCAAAAGACCATTTCAGTCACTAATCTACATTGTCTTCACATGATCTGGCCAAGATTATGTCTGGACTTTTAAAGAGGCTTCGAGTTTGTTTCGCCATTTCTTCTCAGGGGTAGTCAGATAGGAAATGTTGAATCCATCTAGCTTATTCTTTTATACTATGACTTTTTTCTTTTATCATATATAGATTCTGGTATCATAATTACAAAATAAACAATTTCATTTATTTTTTCCCGTGTGGGATTCGTACAGACGGCGCACATCAAGCTACCCGAAACTGTTAAATTTTCCCAATCAGCTTTGAACCCTAAGCTTAGCGATAAAGTTGAAAATCTATTAAAGAAATTTGACAGATTGTAGTAGCTTGATTTGCTGGCGTCTGTACAATGCAAACATCGTCCCTGTTCAGAAATGCGATCATAGACTCATTTAACAGCCATGCTATGCAATCCATACCTACTAATATTATTAATTCGAAAGTAACTCTGTCTATCTGTCTGTCTGTATGTTACCTTTTCACGCCTAAACCACTGAACGGATTTAGATAAAATTTGGCAGAGAGATAGATTGCATCCCGGGGAAGGACATAGGATAGTTTTTATCGACATACCTCGCGGTCGAAGCCGCGGGCGGAAAATAGTATTTGAATAAATTAGCGTATTGCATGTTGCAGAACAATGGTTCTCATACAACACATTTCTAGATGTGAAATCATCACTAACTTCGGTGGATAAGCTAGACTTACCAAGATAATTACCTGAACGACCGACCAAAGTGACATTGACATTACCAGTCTACGACCCATGCAAAATAATAGCAGTAATAATAGATATCAACAGTTCAACGCTATTAGTCTACCTATTTTTAAACAACGCGGTAATAAAGCGCCATAATTGAGGATATCTCACACACACGCAATCATCGTCATTCTGTAGCCGAAGTTCATGATAAATAACGTTATGTTCTTTGTAAAAAGGTTCTTTAACACATAATATTATATTATGTGCAATATAGATACGCAATATTATTGTTTTATGCCTGGTATTTTAATAAGGAAATAGCACACATCGTATTGCACAGTTTTTCTTAGAAGAATTAAGGCGTAAAGTAAACACGTTGATAAAACAAACTACGTTGGTATTGTTACATGTCGCCATCCTCCTAATTAGGTCTAAGAATGTCACGAAAATATTCCATCTACTGTTAGGAGTTACAAGATAGTTTGGGAAGTTGTGTCATTTACAGGAACATTCCGGCTGATTACGGCGACAGACGCGTTCCTAGACAGGCCGCGACCCTTTATCTGCGCGCGCGCCGTAATGCGTCCGCGCCGTCTCGCGGTCATGACATGCTTCATTAAACCCAACTTTTGAACCAGTTAATGTCTAAATACCTATCAAAATAACTACATAAGGTAATGGTGAAAACAGTCAATACAGGTTGAAGATGTTTACTTTTTATGACGCACGTAAAAGCATCGGTTTGCGTAAATGTAATTACATAATGCAGCTGTCAATACCAAAAAAGTAAATACGATACTCTCACGTAAGGTGTTTTTAATTCGTAACGTTTGCATTTAAATATCGTATGACTCACTCGTAAACAAGCAATGAATGAGAATTCGGAAAACACGAAAACAATAGTTTGTTTAACTATGACATGCTTAAATAGTTTAAGGTGAATAGCTAGTTAACATAAAATAAATTAATTAAAATTCTTTTCATTCATTGCTGACAATACCTCGCTGACGCACACCGGTGTCCTTACAAGTGTCAAACTCAAGTGGAGCGTATACAAAAATAGCAAGTAGTTTGTATAATTTTGTAATAAATTCTCACAAGTCAAGGTCTCTAAATACATCATTAAAACACTTTTTCTGTAGTTACATGTTCGTACGTTGGTTACGTCGTTCAGCGGGGTTGTCTGAAAGAGTTATTACCGCTGGCCCGGAACATAAAGGGCTAAGGAAGGAACACGGGACTTTTTCTGTAAATACATGTTCGTAGGTACGTTGGCTGAACTACTAAATACAAAGAACAACCAAGTAGGTATACCTGCCAAATCCATACTAATCTAGTTATATATAAAAGACAGTTAGTTACACTATTTATAACTCAAGAACGGCTGAACCGATTTGGCTGAAAATTGGTGGGGAGGTAGCTTAGAACCAGGAGACGGAAACTTTTTTTTATTTTTACTTATAGGAGTAGGGTAGGAGTAGGTTAGGAGTAGGGTAGAAGTAGGGTAGAAGTAGAGTAGGAGTAGGGTAGGAGGAGGAGGAGAGTAGAGGGGCGCTGCTAGTAAATAATATCTTACAAACAAATGATATTTTCATCACCACTGTTTCCAAAACGACGAAGGAAAATGTAATGATGACACCGACATGTCCTAGTACCAAAAATTCGAAAGCATGTGACATCTACCAACCCGCACTGGTCCCGCGTGGTGGATTACGGCTCACTCCCTCTTACCGAGGCGAGGCCTGTGTCCCAACAGTGGGAACATTATAGGCTGATTATGCTAAGAAACAAATGACTTACACCAAAAGCTCTAAGTGAGCAGATATAATATCCAAGGCCTGTTTTACGTTTTTAGTCCAAATTGTCCAAAACACGTGGAGAAACGATCGCCAATCTTCTAAATACGTTTCCTGCAAATCTGAACATCGTATTTACAAAAATCCATCGCCAAATAACCATTATTTTCAAATTGGAACATTGAACTCATCGGTGTACTGATAAAATTGTGACGCAATATGCGTGAAAAACATTTCACGTTATTCCGGAATCCAAACAAATAGATAGGTACTTCAATCAAAAGCCGTAAATGACGTAATTGACCCTGATGTGAAGTTATTGATCCAAATTTATAGTATGATCATCATAATTACTATCGGTTACAAAACAGAAATAATGATGATCAGTGCATTATGACGTTCGCATTCATCTATTTATAATTTTAATTATATAGTTGAATAATCTAATCTGATGATTTATGATTGATAAATTTTAACAGGTTCGATTTTAAATACATGTTTTTCTTAACAAGTAGTAGTATCTACCTACTTTACCTTAGGTTTGCTACTGCTTAGTATTCAGACATTGATAGTTTAATTTCATACTACTAAAATATCTAATATAGTCTCTTTTCGAACATAATTATTCGTCTTCAAAAAAGTTGAGAGGAGCTTAGACAGTACTGACCCAGTTAGCCAATAAAATATATGTACCAATGTGCGACAATACATTTAATGCAATAGGTACGAATGCATATGAGTAGATATTTTGACTAATAATAAATAAATCGAAATTTAAAGCGTGATTTTTTCAAACAAACTAGTAGTGATTATCTGACTATGGGATGTGCCAATCTTTGAATAGGTATAGTGACTACACTATTGGATATATTTGATTGAATTTTCATAAGCATACTGGACATGGCATTAGATAGATTATATGTAGATAGTTTTTTTTTTTTGTTTGGTCACTTCACCTGTAAAATTGTGAGTTAAGAATCAGTCAAGACTTAAGTCTAAGCCCACTTGGGCTATAAGAGTAGGGTTTGGAGCAGGGTTGTTGCGAACATCAGCATCAGCATCATTTTCAACATCAACATCAGCATCATTTTCAACATCAACATCAGCATTGATCGATGCTGATTATTTATTAATGCTACCTGAAGTTCGAGTCGTGACATGACCGCAGGAAACAAGTTTTGTAATCTACCCTGGTCTATCCACTTGAAGAAACAGCCATTAGTTTAACAGCGGTCCATAGATTTTTTTTCTGTACGAGTCGTGTATAAGTGGCGCGGCCCAAAATAAAAAATGTATGGGCATAACAATGCCCCTTGCGCGGGAAGCGTACATGTGAGTGGTTAGTTTGATTCTATTTTTGATTAAAATTCACAAAATTATTGAACCAACCTTTTATTTCAAAACCAAGGAAAACTGTGCAACTTTTAGGTATAAATTCACATTGGTCACTATTTAAAAAAAAAAAAAATTATCATCAACATCAGCATCCGCTGATGTGAAAAAAATACGCATCAGCAACTAAGGGTTGTTGCTGTATTGATTGTTGCACATTCTGTAGTTTCTACTCGGGGTGAGTAGAAACTACAGAAAACTCGGGGAAAAAGACAAGTCAGTATGCATGAATGATTCCATCCTAACTAATATTATAAATGCGAAAGTAAGTTTGTTTGTTTCGCTTTCACGCTAAAACGGCTGAACGGATTTGAATGAAATTTGGCACACAGATAGACCATGACCTGGGTAAGGTAGGCTACTTTTCATCCTGGATCGCAAGTGAAGTCGCGGGTAACAGCTTGAAAATAATAAATTCCATATGACTGTAGTCTTTACGCTCTTGAAAGAAAAGTCGCGGTATTCCTACAACAGCACGACTTTTCCTTCAAGAAACTTGACATTCTTAATATTCATCACGTTTTAAGCTTGCTTTGTTTCTTCATAGTTTAGATTTTGTCTAGTCACAACATTCATATTTAGTCATATTTGTAGGTTATTGTTCTAAAACATAATACTGGTATTCAGCTAAATCCGGTTAGACTGGAAGCCGACCCCAACATAGTTGGGAAAAGGCTAGGCAGATGATGATGATGATTGTTCTAAAACATAATATGGTTGAATAAATTACTTACCAGTTGCCATACAGAATAGATAGCCACGCCCATTTCGGACAGGTTTCAGAAACTGCCAGAGCATGACTCATTTACATTTCAATAAAAAAATAAAAAAAATAAAACGATTTTGCACATGATGTGCAAAAGACAATTTTGCAAAACTATGTAATTAAATATATACAATATACATACGACACTCAAACGTCTTTGACAATTCAGCAGATGAGCAGGCTCGAGGTTTGCCAGTGAGCGATGGAGCGTAGTGTCCTTGGAGCTTGTCTTACTGAACGGATACGGAACACGATACTGCGATTGCGATCTAAGACACAAATCGCAGACGTCACCCAAGCACAAATGGGACTAGGCCGAACACGTTTGCCGCATGTGGAATGCATTGTGGGTTAAGACCACCACAGCAAGGGTTCCTGAAAACGTCCAGCGACATCGCGGATGAACCAGACGTAGATGGCGGGACGAAATTGACGCTTATAAGAGGGAATCGTCCATATTAGCTCAGGATCGAGTTGAATGGAAAAAAAGGAAAGTGAGGCCTTGATCCTGCAGACCCTGCAGTGGAACAATACAGGCTAATTGTTATATTATTACTAGCAGCGACCCGCGGTTACATCCGCGTAAGTTTCGATCCCGCGGGAATGTCGGTATAAAAAACTATCCTATGTCCTTTCCCGGGACTCAAACTATCGCTATAAAAATTTCATCTAAATGTTCTGTTCAACGGTTTACGCGGGATTGAGTAACAAATATCCAAACATCTTCACAAACATTCACATTTGTAATATTAGTAGGATTAATAAAATAGAATCGAGAGAACCTGCATTATAACTGTTATTTGAAGAAACTTAAGTTGTAACGCTGATTTAGAACTGATTTCATTGTGATAACAATAGGCGACATTATATTAAATTATGCAACCGCAAACCGTCACGAATGCAATCGCTGTTAAGAGCGATTGCATACAATTTACGTCATAGTTACGTGCTGTTGCATAGTAGTATTAAACTTATAAGTAATTTTACTATTTATTTCTGGCCGTCTGTGAAGAGAAGGATTAAAGATGACGAACCGATTATTTCACCCAAAACCCAACAAAACAAAATCCGATACTTCATATTCTTCACCACGTCCAATTACTGGGCCCAATTATTATTACTTAAAAATATTCGTTTAAAGAAGATTATGCCAAGTGTGTTATGCCAAATAAATTTCAAAGCATCAATATTCTGCCAGATAGAAGGAACCCTATCGCGAGTCATCATCAGCGACAAAAGTGAGTTTCTGTTGTTTTTCTCAACCGCTAATCCGTGTGAACAATCTTATATTCAAGCCCAGTTTCCTTTTTAAACAAAACGTAGGTGTGTTACCAAATCAGATACCTATATTAGATTGTCTTTGAACCAAAGTGTGATTTTCAAAGTTAATGTACTCATTATGTCTTCATGCCCAAAAACTAAGTGGGTAAATCATATTTGGTCGACTAAGGAAAGTATGGGAGGGTTGCAGCTGTAAGTACATCGCATAATTTCTTCGCTCGTGATTCAGAAATGCACCTATTTATTAAATTACTTAGTTACTCATTCACAGAAACAACCTTGTACGCTTCGGAAAAATTTTCTCTATAATAAAATATTAAAATCAATCGAAATGCGTACATTATCTACCTGATAACTATTTGATTAAAATGTTCCTATCCGCTGGTTAATCTCAATGTGCAATTTTCTGAATTTTGTCTTGTCAGCAACAAATGTGTATAAAATGGAGATCATTTGATAATATCGTCACCTAGGCGTAGATTGCAAATGTTATCGCCAAAATTTATTCATTAATTTAAAACTACCATAATATATTAGAAGCTTTCAAAATTCACATACGACCGTGGTGGCGGGTATCAGGTTTTCTATGACTTCCTCATCAAAAGTTTTTTTATTGAAGTGTGTCTTGTATTCGCTATGCTTTATTGCCTTTTCGTTTAGGCACGCGATGTGAAGGGCAAAGGGAGTTCCCGTTAAGCTCCGCTTATGAGACAGAATTGATTTTCTATTGTTTTATGACCCATCGGCCACGCGCGGAGCTTTACCGGTTAAGCAACAGATACAGCCGATGTATCCTGTAAAAATCTCACCGTGAAATCTTAGGTGAAGTGAGCTGTCAATAGCGTCACTCCTTAGCATTACGTAGAATGAGAGCTCACTTGAAGCCCACTTCACCTAAGTTTTCACGGTGAGGTTTTTACAGAATAGAGTAACAGGAGTCTATCTTCTAAATGTTTCATTACAGCGTTGCCAGTTTTCGTACTATCTAGAAGCAAGTCTAATGTTTCATCATGATGTTGATGAACTACCTTCTTGCTGATCATAGGTAGTGGTACTACCCTGGACCTAAGTCACCGAACTACAGGGGCGATAGGTACTATAGCTTACTACGTTACATTTAACGATTAAAAATGAATAACTAATGCGTGTCGATAAAATTTTATTATGTATGCAAGGTATCCGATTGACGTCAACGGCTACCTCCGCGGAAGGGAGGGGGGGAATTGTCGCTGCGCAGGCGGCGTTTATGCTGACAACCCACAAACGGACATTTACCTCTTAATGTGGAGCATACTTCGAGACTGTTCAACATAAATACAATTTATTCTATGGTTAATTCATAGATTATTTTGTTAGAGATTGGGGAAAACCCATGTAAACAATCAATTATGCAGTTGTTCCCTGATAAATGATTGTTTATAGTCAAATAAAAGATTGTGAAATCCTGAAATTGTCCCACTCACTGGAACTACGCATATTATAAATTTATTCAAGTTATTCTACATAATTATATCGACGACGTTGAGAACAACTTCAACAAAAGAAAATAAAAGCCACAGAAAATCTATCTAGGTAGGTACAACTTCTAAACGGATTTTTAAGTCTACAGAACATCATCTGCCTAGCCTTTTCCCTACTATGTTGGGGTCGGCTTCCAGACTAACCAGATGCAGCTGAATACCAGTATTTTACATGGAGCGACTGCCTATCTGACCTTCACAACCCAGGTACTGGGTAATACGATACCCCTTGGTAAGACTGGTTGTCAGACTTTCGGGCTTCTGACCACCCTAAACGACTGTCAAAGATCCACGAATGACAGCCGGGACCTACGGCCTAACGTGCTTTCCGAGGCACGGAGGGGTAACGGTATGTAAAGATGCTCACTCATCCACAGACCAACCGCGGCGATACTTAAAAAAGATACACCAAAATTAAGCTTGTATGAATGTATGTATCTAATGACATCGTGATTCGTGTCGTCAAGGCACTATCTTATTCATAGTGTTAAAACCACAAAACGCTTAGTTGTAAGCCCATTAAAATTAAAAAGTCATTAACAAATCCCATTCCCACAGTTTTCAGCCTTTGGTAAATAAACAGAAATGTTATGAGAACAAAGCAGTGGATGATGTTCAATGAACGATTACGGTGAATACAATCGACACTGTTTGTGTGGTAAGAAAACAAACACTTTTGTTTGCGACCTGCAATGGAGTGGGAAAAATAGTATTGGGCTAACATACGCGGATCAAGGTGGGAAAGGAACGCATTCAACGGAAAGTAACCGAAGAAATAAGTAATCGTAAAGCGATTATGCATGATCGACGTTCGCAACTCATTCACGCATAATTTAATTTATTTCAGAGAAAATTCCCTAAATGGAGCTCAAAAGCTTATAATAAGCACCTGTCAACGTAATTTGTAAAAATGCTGCTTTTTTTGTAATAATAGGGTTTCTTTTTTGTACTGGATTGTAGGTATTCAACGTGAATAAAGGTTTTTGAAAAACGCCGTTCAATCTTTAAACATTTTATCGTATTTGATTCGATAGATTCTAATGTTTATTATAATACCTATTAAGAGGAAATGCGGTCGGAAAGACTTTTGAAAAACCTAAGAAAAAGACCTAATTTGAGGTTTGGCTCTCGCCTATTTTGTCCTCCAATATTGGCCCAATTTAAAATATATTTCATAAACTGATTAAGAAGGATATACTGTGTCCCTGTGTTTTTATATTTTCACTAATAGTTGTGTCGACAGCGGTTTAAATCGGCATTTTTTGAGGGTTCTAGTGCTTATAACAATAATGTATCATCAACAAAAAGGAAAACATAGGGACATACAAGTAGTTAATATTTATTATTCTGTAAAAAAACATTGCTTTATGGTCATTAACCAGAAAGAAAACAGGCGAGAGCGTTTCTATGGAGAAACGGCCACCCGCATTTCCTCTTAAGTAAATACCTACGTAGTTTCAGAAAAAAAATGTGTTCTGACTGGTTTAAGGCGTTCAGAACAGACGTTCATACGTCAGACGGCCGTAAAACTGCTTCATTAAAGTTCGCATAAAATAATATATCAGCGAAGATATGTATGACAGTAACTTATGTGAAGATCAACAAATCAAACACATATTAGTGCGTTTCGAGGTAGGCTACGCTACGCCGTAGAAACGACTACAAAGTTTGTCGAGAAAAAAGCCAGATTTGAAAAAAAAAATGTTAGCATACCTTATAACTTAGCCACAAGCCCCTCAAATGATCATACATTTGAGGGGCTTGTGGCTAAGTTATAACAGTCGCATGGGTCGATTGAACAGATAAAGCTACGCTTGCCACGATTGATCCGTGGATGGGTGACCATCTCTTCATACCAAGGCCCCTCCGTGTCTCGGAAAGCAGTCGCTTCATGTAAAATACTGGTATTCAGCTGCATCTGGTAAGACCCCAACATAGTTGGGGAAAGAAAAACGTCAAATTATCAACAATTAATTTTGAATTTATTTTTTATAGATCCGTTTCTCGATTTCTCGAAACAAAGTCCAGAGCTACTCGTATTATTAAACGGTTCTCGGTAATATTCTGGCGTACGTTTTATAAAATACTACCTGTATTTGCTCAATTAACAAAAGGATATTAGCTAATCATGTATGCTGTAAGGGCACCGTTGTACGTCATTAGGATCGCACGCGCAGCTCGCCTTAAGAGAGATCCGTCGAGTTGTAGATAGAGGAGCAAGGAAGTCGACGTGAGCAGCCTGCTAGTGAACCTCTTTACGTAGGCTCCATGCACATTACGTAACCAATGCAAGTGATATACTGACGGTGCACAGTGCCAACAAGGAAGGGATCCTGCCGCCCAGTCGCTTACATTACCACACAACCGTCATTAAATTAACTACAATTCCGTAAACACATATAATGAAAACGGAGCTTATATTTTACTAGCAGCGCCCCCTGGTTTCACCCGCATAACTGACTGTACCTGGTGCATGCGATGCACCGCTGTAGGTAAGTGTATGTAGCGTTACCAAACAGGAGCGTCGCCAGACGGGAGTGACCCTAAGTGTGGGTCATCGATCCCGTGGGAATATCGGGATAAAAACTATCCTATGTCCTTTCCCGGGACTCAAACTATCTCTTTAACAAATGTCATTTAAATCGGTTCAGCGGTTTAAGCGTGAAGAGGTGACAGACAGACAGACTTTCGCATTTATAATATTAGTATGGATACCATAGATTAAACGGGCATCCTGACTGTTTTATTCAAATAGTTACAAGACTTAATTAGCTTGCTTGCTTATACCTACCTACATTGGCTACTACATTAATCTGCTAATATTCATATGAATAGACTAGTTTAAAACCAGTTAGCTTTGCAGATCTAGTAGTCCACTTAAAATAGCTAAAAATCGTAGTCAGACACGTACGGCTATTAGCTTAAATTAAGAAAAAAAAACTAGTACCTATCAAATAAATGAATTGAATAATAGGTCAACTTTGTGATAGAGTTTACATATTTTATTTATTCATAGCCAATATTGTGGCTCCTTGACAACAAACTGACTACTTACCTAATCACGTTTTAGGAAAATGAACATCAGCTGCAGGAACACGATCACGATGACTTAGGGTCAGTTCACACCGAGACGCGACGCGACGCGTGTGTACCTTTTTGTGTAGTAGATAAGGTCTGTAATTGTATTTCTATCTTGAAAACTGCGCGTCGCGTCGCGTCTCGGTGTGAACTGACCCTTAAAAACTGGTAAATCTATTAAGTAAGTATATTTAGGTAAGAACTGAGTTTATTTTATAAAAACCAACGGAGGAAACTAGACTAATAATTAAGGTTTTCAAAGCCATATTATGTTTTTTGAACTACTATGTATCCTTGTATAAACAGTTCAATAAGCATAATTTAATCAGCCTATATATCGCCTCTTTGCTTCAATTTATGTGTTAACTTGAAAATTGAAATTGTCGGACTTACCATGTTATTGAAGCAAAGAGGCGATATAATGTTCTCACTGCTGGGGCACAACTCAAGCATCCTCTCGGTGAGAGGAATTGGGCAGTAATCCAGCACACGGACCTAGTGCGAGTTGGTAGATGTCACATGTCTCCGAATTTTTGTTTCTAAGACATGCCGCGGTTTCCTCATGATGTTTTCCTTCACCGTTTTGTGAGCAGTGGTGATGAAATAATTTACACAAAGTACGTAAGCGCCTGTTTGGGTTCGACCTGTACAGGGTCATAAGGTCTACAACTTGTAAGTCACGGCAGTTGCCACTGGACCACCAGGATTCCGTGGTATCTTTAGACAGGGTTATTGGTAAAACATTAACAACTTCTTAAGAGGTCATTTTCATCATTATGAACAAACTTTGCTATGGGATGGAACCAAACCGGAAATCGCAAAAAAAATCTGCTGTTCCCTACATTTTGACGACTTTTACGAACATAAATGTAGGGAACAGCTGATTTCATGTTTGGTCCCATAGTAAAAGTTGTTCATAATGATGAGTACAATGACCTCTTAAGAGTTTGTTGGTGTTTTTCCAATAACCCTGTATATAAAAATGAAATGACGTTTGTTAGCCTCACTAAAACTCGAGAACGGCTGGACCGATTTGGCTAATTTTGGTTTTGAAATATTTGTAAAAGTCCGTGGAAGGTTTAAAAGGTGAGAAAATATGAAGAAGTTGTAAGGAAAACAGTAAAAGCAACAATTTTATAATCCCATACAAACCGTTCGTACCTGTCAAAAATGGTGAGTTCAGAAATTAAATAATACGGAGGTAATAATTATGATTGTATAGTTTGATTTATTCAATTGTTTGCAGGTCTGTCCTATATGCAACCGCCTTGGCGCCTAACACGCCGAAACCCGCTTACCAAATAAGGTAGGTGGACTTTTGGGGTTGCGGGCGCACAGAATGGGGACTCTGTCCGTCCACCAAGTGACCCCAGGGTAGGCGGTGGCACAGTGGTCACGTGCTGCCATGCACAGCGAGGCTCAGGGGAGGCCCCTTTACAGTCTCCCCAGGGATGTGCCTTACAGGCGTTGCACGGGGGGGTTCCGGAATTGGTCTTTTAAGAGGAACCGGGACCACCCCTATGTGCTGATGGTGATCACCGGGGTGGTTTTGGTGAGGTAAAAATCCCACACTCCCCGATCTCCCTCCCCGGAGGTCGGGGGCCTTTTGAAGGTTTCCCCCCGACAACAAAAAAAAAAAAAAAAAAGGTCTGTCCTATATATTTTATTTCTATTTTAGTTTATTATCAAGACAGACATGTTTTATGTAGCTTGATATATCTTTCTAAGTTTAGTCACAAAATAAATTTCTGAACGCACTATAAAATTTGACTACCTATGTCATTTCTTTCCTTTGTAACGCGGACGTGCTAACCGCACTGATGAGCAGTGAGGCCAGCGAGACACAGAAAATGATAATATAATATTGGTTGAACTTTGTCACATTATTTAATTCTGAGGCGGTACGAAGATCAGCTATTAAAATTTCAAGAAATTACCCAGGCAAGTGATTTATTCAAACAACATAAATCATAATATTTAGTATAGTCGATTCTACCTTTTTATGGCAGTAGGGAAAATATTTGTGTAAGTACCTAATATAATAATAATAAATTATTAATAAATCAACCCGGTTGACACATTTAATTACACCTATAAAATACTGGGACATTGACGTCATATACCTACGTGAAAACGGAGATAATTTAAAAGCTATCGCTAGATCTTCGCTTATCGCGATTCCATCAGCGATTTCGTGCGGGTCGTGCGCCAGCGCATCGTGGGATTATGAAACATAGCACTCAGTGTGACGTCAATGGCGGCGGCTACCCTGCACTTTCTCCACGAAACCGAATGAATGATGTACAATTGTACAATGATGCACGAACATTGCATCGCGTGGGAAACGTGAGTTTGATGATAAGTTGCCGAGAATTATGTGAATCGTGATTTTAGTACCGATTAGTGAGATTTCATCAAGTAATTTATTCAAATAAATCATGCGGTCTTGCCCTCAAATCGGTAAAGGAAAACATCGTGAGGAAACCGGCACGTTCTAGGACCAAAAATTAGAAGACATGTGACATCTACCAACCCGCACTGGGCCCGCCTGGTGTATAACGGCTTAACTGCCCACTCCCTCTCACAGAGAGGAGGTCTGTGTCCCAGCAGTGGGAACATTATAGGCTGATTATGCTACGCATAATGCAGCTTTGAATAAAATATCTTCATTCGCTCTCCGTAATTAACAGTGATTTTCCTTGTGGGTTGTTAAAGCAAAAAGTGGATCTCATCATACACTTAATTATGCGACTTTGAACTTTCCTCAAATCGTGGATTAACCATCGGGATTATTCGTTTACGTAAGTTGGTTATTATCCTTAAGATTAAATCAGGAAGGAAGATACACAAGACACATTATTTTTAAGTAAAATCGAACAGGAAGAACTCATTATTAATACCTACTTAAGAGCCTAATACTACCTCAGCTAAAATTCACTCTTTATCTCGCTCACACGATACTGCTCGCGGACTGTGTGAAAGCGAGACAGAGTGCGGTGCTGGGCGGGAGGCAGCGCCAATAGTTTAGGTATTTGCTTTTTACGGTGAAAATAAAGGTAATTCAAAAAAACTAACTAACATAAGACCTGCTTTATAGTTAGTTCAGTTAGTATGCAAAGTTTCATGATCTAATTTGAAGTATTTTTTGTATACCAGCGGTTTATTGTTCGGTTTGGAGGTAACTTTGGAATTTTTTTCTATCGAGAAAATTTTATGGAATCGTGTTTTCGTCTAACATAAGACGTTACATTAATCCTCAACTTTAGCATAGGTATATTTATTTCAAAATTAATGCTGCGGAATTTTCGACATAACGGAGGACCATGCTTAGCCATTTGAGGTAGTATAGGCTCTTAAGGCCCTACCTCGAAAATAAATCGTAGCGACTGATCTACTAAGCGAGCGAAAGTGATGCAATTACTTTTGAAATGCAAAAGAAGAGAGTTGGTTATAATGTGCGTGCGCTCGGAATAAAACGACGTATGTGCCAAAACGAAATTACTCCTTTTTTAACAAAATAAATGAATTTTTAAAACTACTTTGAGTAAACTTTAAGATAATTCTATATGTATTAAAGTAAATTCCATTGAATAACTCTTATATCAACGTTACGCCGTGACACAAAATACAGATTGTACGGAAGGCAATCACATGTACCTATATACTTCACTTTTCATACCTACGCTCGGCGGACGCGCTAGGGTTGTCAACTTTGGCATAAGCACAAAAAACTATCGTGGTAGTGGCACTCGTATCTAGTTGTTTGATTTATTGTTGAGCTTATTCTACAATATTAAAACAAAACAATAAACATAGTATTACAATACAAAAAGTTTACAGTACAAAAACATATAAAATTTTACATTTGTCAATTTTCACTATCGAATATCCCTAATGACTTCAAAACGGATTACCCTATTTACACAATATATATATTGCCCTATCCGTTTTAGACCTAAACCTATCAAATGACACTAAAAACAACACAATATCTACACAAACAAAAAATCATGTTTTCAACTTACGTAATAGTTGGTGGCGTGAATTTATCTTACAAAAAAGTTACTTCGTTTATATTGATTCAAATTAAGAAACTATTTATTATACAGGGTGTTATTGAATTAAGCCCCATACTAAAAGTTGTTCATAATAATGAGTACAATGACCTCTTAAGAGGTTTTGGGTTAATTCAATAACACCTTGTATAAATCGAGCTTAGATAAGCATTTTCTTGTTGCTCCATTTTGCACTTCACAGACGCGTGTCTCAAGCGGATGGCACCCGCGCTCGCACTACTCCGAGATACTGCGAGATAACGTGTCCGTGAGCGGTGTCTATGTGTGCGTTGCTCGAGCGAACTTTGTATGTAGATTGCCTTCTGTACTATCTGTATTATGTGGCCGTGATGTCGAAAAAAGTAAGAAAATTGATATAACTTTGCATTGTTTTTGTATCTAGAACTTGCTTAGCAACCATATTAAAGTAAGTAATCGAATCGCAAACCGAGAAATACTTATTATTGAGTAGTTCCGGTGGCCATCTGTGGTCTTCATCATCAGTTCCACTTCACCAAATGATGCTTTCCGAGAGCAAATGCACGAGTTACTATAAAAAATACCCAAATCGCTATAAGTGTGCCTATAAAACTTGAAGAGTTCCTTCGATTTCTCCAGGATCCCATCATCAGATCTTGACCTGATGACAATGGGACCACCTGGATAGTATACCCTTTCAAACAAAAAAAATAATTTTTGAAATCGGTCTAGCCGTCTCCGAGTAATCGGGGAACATACATAAAAAAAAAAGGTTCCGACGAATTGAGAACCTCCTCCTTTTTGAAGTCGGGTAAAAATGTATTGAATCGTGTAGTTTTTTTACATGGAATAAAAGAGTCAAAAACATACCTATACCAAAATGTTGAATTGAATCCCTATTCCACATACTTAACCAGTTACACGAAATAGAAAAACCATTTTTTTTTTCAATAATATATCAACTTAAAGAATCTAGGTCATTGTGGTATCACCTTTTAGGCTACTTCAAAAGCTGTTCGAAACGCTTGTGGGGTTTCCCGAAAAGTTAAAAACTTATCTATGGAAAGAGGATATGAAACAGCGTCCTCTTGCTAGAATAATAATTGATAAATTTAGATAGGTATTATGTTTAGTAATTCAAATCTTTTATTGTAGCTGTCATTTATTCATTTATTTTAGGCGACGCAGGCCTATAGATAAATACCTTAGGTAACCTAAACATACATATTTTTGCGGCCAGAAGTCCTCTTCCATGACGACGCATATTTCCCATTGGGAGGCCCATTTTGGTAGAGAATATATCTATATCTATAAAAAGTAAAGAAAACTAGCTGATCCGACACGCGTTGTCCTGTTCATACAAAAATCTCATAGAAAAAAGGACTTTCAGTTTTCCCCCATTTTTTCCAATTTGTTCTTTCCTTAAAAACCTTATTCGGACTTTGTATAAATACTTCTCGAAGAGAGGAGGGCTGTTTCCCAGTAGTGGGAACATTATAGGCTGATTATAATGCCATGCACTGCTCTGTGAGTGAGTGATGCGCTTACCAACGAACAGTATTTCATTTCAGTATATTTATATAGACAAAGTTGCTTTGCGTCTGTATGACCGCTTAGTTCTTCTAAACTCAACAATGGATATCTATGCTAAAAGGATAGGAACCAGCGTCCTCTTGCAAAAAAAATTAATCTAGATAGTACCTATGTTTAGTGATTCAAATCTTTGACCTTTTATTGTAGCTGTCATTGGGACTAATTGGGAGGCGCATATCGGTCCCAGAGTGTCTATAATATCTGCTTATTCCTATTAGCTGCCCGTTGGTCTCGTGGTCGCAAACGCGACAGCTGAGCGTGAGGTCCTGGGTTCGATTCCCGGGTCGGGCAAGTTTTATTGAGTTTTTCCATTAGGAATTTCTTAGTTAGCCCGGAGTTTGGAAGTTGGCGGTGTGATACCCCCGTGCCTCGGAAAGCACGTTAAGCCGTTGGTCCTGCGCCTGATCTCTCTCCGGTCGTGTCGAATTGCCGTCCCATCGGGCTATGAGAGTGAGGGAAGAGGGAGTGCACCAGTGCCTGCACGCGCTTGTGCACTATAATATCTTCCACGCCGAAGGCTAGTCGATCTCCATTCAGATTGGCCGCCGAAGTAAAGGGCGGGTCACTAGTATCAAATAAACAAAAAAATTAGCACAGCGTTCATGGGCTGCTAAAATAAAAACAAATTGTTTAGCATCCATCTACTTATTAAATTTTCCATAATTGTTGATAGAACAGAACATAATGGCAACGCATATAAAATATCGGAGAGTTGCAAAATTACTTTTATGGCTCGTTTCACGTTATTTACTGTACACAACCAGTTACTGACGTCAATGGCCAAGGAGCAGCTTCCAAATTAAAATACCGTCTACCTAATGATTTTGTTTTTTGTAGATTTTTTTTTGTATAATGCGAAGACAAAAAAACTGGCAAGTGCGAGTCGGACTCGCACACGAAGGGTTCCGTACCACAAGGCAAAAACACCGAAAAAAAACACGTTTGTGGTATGGGAGCTCTCTTTAAATATGTATTTTATTTTGTTTTTAGTACTTATTTGTTGTTATAGCGGCAACAGAAATACATAATTTGTGAATAATTCAATTGTCTTGCTATCGCGTTTCTTGAGATACAGCCTGGTGACGGACAGACGGACGGACAGACAGCGAAGTCTTAGTAATAGATAGGGTCCCGTTTTTACCTTTTGGGTACGGAACCCTAAAAAAGTAAAAATGTGGCTCGTCGATATTAATATAGTTAACGTAAGTAAGTAACAAAAAAGTGATCAATACGAAAACAAAAAAAAAATATTGTTTTAACTTGCAAACAAGTAGTACCTACCTAATCTAATCTTAACTAGCCTGTATTATCCCACTGCAGGGCCTGGTCTCCCTCACCCTTTTCCAGTGCTAACCTAGAAAAAAAAGTATTTCAGTTCAAAAGAATGTTTCAGATGCTGAACGATGTCTTTAGTAAATACTTATCGTTAAAATTTTCTTTCAAATAGACACTTAATGTAGCTAAGGAAAGGTATTCGTTAATAAGGAAAAACTGTCGATTTAAGATTTATGTCCATTTATGATTATTACTAGCTGCGCCCTGCGGTCTCACCCGCGTAAATGTCGATCCCGTGGGAATATCGGGATAAATAGTAGCCTACCTATATGTTAACCCAGGGTGTCAGCTACCTCCATGAAAAATTAATTTTATCAAAATTGGTCCAGCCGTTTGAGCGTGAAGAAGTAACAAACATATACACACAAACTTTCGCCTTTATAATATTAGTGTGAAGTGTGATATTGTGATTATAAGCCGTTTGTGTCCCACTGCAGGACAAAGACCTCCCTTCCCTCCTTCCACTTATTCCTAGCTACTGCTGTATGTGGCCAGTATTTTAGAAAAGAGTCAAGTTCGTTCCGCCATCTTGTCTTGGCCCTACCGAGTTACCGTTTACTGCGGTTTTGGGATCCTCTGTGTGACTCTTTTTGAAGTGAAATAGTATATTTCATTACAAGTGTGGAAAGGCTGTCATTGGAAAGAGTTCCGACAAATGTCTACCCGAGCCGAGGCGCAGCCGAAGGCGCAGCCGAAGGCGAGGGTTGACAGTCGGAACATGTTGCAATGACGGTTCCGCAGGTGTACCTACTGAACGACTATTTTTAATACAGTTGCGAAAAAATGAAGCAATTTAATAAAATAATAAAAACACAATACTGATTTTTTTTCTTCTCTCCACGCAAAAAATTAGTCGTATGTGGATATGTAACGACTTTTTGACTTTTCCGGTAAAATGCTCTCCGAAGCATTTTGTGCAATTATACTGAGTTCCGGTGGTGTTAATTAAAAAAAAATAGGGTCGAAATTACTCATTTTGTGTAACAAACAACTAAACTCGCAAAGCGCCAACCGTAGAATATAAGCAGAGTTATTTTTTCTTCACCCATTTTGGTAGGCAAAGGGAACTATCCATACAGCTTAGTCTTCAGTATATTTTTTTATTGATATGAAATGAAAATTTAATTTAATGAGATGAAATGAAATGAAACCTGACCTAACTCATTCAATTAAATCATTAAATCTGATATTGAAATAAATTAGTAGCTTCTTTTTAAAAATATACGTATTTGTATGAATCACAAAAACTCTTTAGTAAAAACTTTATGGTTGGTTTTTCTTTTTAATAGACATTATTTTGACAGTTGGGAAAGAGACACGCACGAGTTCGGGAAAGGTAAAAAAAAGCACTAGTATGTAATAGCCCACATCCCGAACGCTATACGTCCCTGCAATACACCAATTTTTGAGCAACTGTATTAAAAACTTATTTAGGCGCGTTAGTCATTTTTTGAGATGGGAAAAAACCATTGAACTCGCGACACTGTTACCGTAACCGACACCGCGCTACATTCGGATGTTTTGTCGGCTGTCCTCGGGATGTACCCGGTTTTAATGTATATCCGATATGTCAGTGAGTGATGGCAAAGTATTCTGTTAGTGTTTTGTTTTCACTTCTGTTGGCACTCCCGGAGTGCCACTGTTTTTTTTTAGCCCAAAGCTCCTCAAGCATGCGACACTTGTGACCAGCCTATTCCTTTTCTTCTAGTGCCCTGACCTACTACAAGTAGTTTACTACAAATAGTCGCTATGATGAAGAAGTTAGGAATTAATGTAATCATCCTAACTCCAAAAGAACTGAAAACCTAAACCTAACTTTTTATGGCAGAGCCTTCTATTTTTGTTATTGAAGAGTTTTTACCTAAACGACGAGCAGAACCCTAGATGGTTCTATGACGTAGGTAGCCATTACGGGTTTTGAGTATTCACAACTACATGGCATGACTCCATATCTACCTTGAATGACAATCAGTCACAAAGTAGGTCCACATTCAAGAGAGGCGGATCTACATTCACAACGGAACGTACCTACATCTCTGACACAAATAAATGAGGATTCAGAACTAAGTAATGAATCATATTTAAAAAGAAAGCAGGATGTAACAGACAATGGTGAAAGGGCGCTTTTGTGAATCAGTCGAATTAATGATGAATTCGTTTCAGCATTGAGATTGGCAATTGAAAGGGAGAAACGTTAAGTCCATAAGAATAAACAAAAGCGAATAGGTACCGTTAGGGCTACATTTCACCGGGACACCATGGCGGCGCAACCAGTCGCCGCCACCAACAAGATGTATACAGCTCTATAGAGAGTTACTCACCTGGTGTCCGTTTGGTGGCGCAACCAACCATACATTTTGTTGGTAGCGGCGACTGGTTGCGCTGCCATGGTGTCCCGGTGAAATATAGCCCTTAAGAGCGTAGACTCTTCCTGGATAATGCCTCTAGAGTAATCATTTTTATTTATGAAAATCTAGGTCTATTGAAGGCATGCCCCTGTTATTTTATTTTTTCAAAAAAATTATTACAGAAATAAATATGATTTTCCGAAAACCAAAAAAAATGCCTCGTTTTTACCTACGTAATCAGACGACTACCAAAGAAAATTGAAAAGTTTTTAAGATAAAAACAAATAATAGGGGCATAGATCTATTCTTCCTTTAAATTTTGATACTAAAAATATTTTAATCGGCTTAGGTTTCGAGGAGAAAACAGGGGAATACGAAACGTCGATCGGTCATGGTTTTTTCTAGGTAAAATCGTTCTGAGCTGCAGTTGTCCCTATCGCACTCTACGAGGGGAGACGAGAGAGAGAGAGAGACAGCAATAGTTTCTTCAAATACCTATTTCTCAATTCTAGCGCAGCCCGTCTACGCTCTTAAGGAGGATGTGCTACGGTAACCCGCAAAGTTCCAATTTTCTTACGTTTTTTTGCAATTTGCAGGCCAGTGTCAGGTTGTAGGTAAGTATGTTGAACAAAATATGATTCGCGACCTTACCAAGTAAGTATGTATTTACAGAATTATAATCATCAAAATCATCAATACAACCCTGTAAGTTGAGTAATTTCGTATAATCCCAGTGATTGATACTTCATTGAAATAAGATTATAAGTACCTAAGTACTATGTGAAAATTTATTTGAATTTCGCGGGCTACTCTGGTGCATAAGGATATTGATAAAAAAGAAATCTAGACTAGACCAAATTTCTTTAAACTTATAAACGGAACTTAGCTACATTAATAAAGAAACTACAGTGGGTTCCCATTATGCCAAAAACAAATGGAGAGCTTTTAACAATGAAATAAACCACGGTAGTGCGATGTTTTTAGCAGACACACAGTCTTACATAATGCTTACATACAATATATTTCAATCTATTCCAAGATATGCTATAATCGCATGCTGCACTGGCTGACGTCATCACGTCAACGCCGGCTGTCGCTGAAAACCAGCGCTGGGGCTCTGTCTCGTATAGGGTCTTAGCATTATGTTATGCTAAGCGATGGCCGTTTTGCGTAGATGTGACGCATACTTTCTCCCAAATTGTTATTTTGTTTTATTGGTTGCTTGTGTTTTTATTTTTATGCGTCATGTTTGCCGGAAATATTATAAACGTATTTTCTTTCTTCTTTATTTCTTTGCATGACTAAAAGTCATATCTCATTTTTCACATTTTTTGGCTGATCTTGAGTCAGGGCGACTACGCTCTTCTATTCGTGATTAACTTTTCACTAACCGTCGTACCTACCTTTACGTTATTTGGATCTCAAAATATAACAATTTTGAAAGAAAACAAAACGTAAAGAATCACGAATAGAGGAGTGTAGCCATCCCAACACAAATCAGCTAAAAAAAAAATTTGATAAGACTTTTAATCATGCGAACGACCATATTTGTGGTTGACTTTTATAGCCTTCATAGGTGGGCGAGACGATTAAGCGGACAATGTAACTGTAAGGCCCCATAGCGAATTAATTGGCTATCAATATGCGAGAGGTAATGCGAGGGTCCTCCTCTAACAAGAAATCGGCGAAGACATAATTAGATTAGACCCCCATGATTCAAATAGATCGGTTGGTTAGTTTTACCATTGTTTTGTTTTGTCCCAGCTATAAAAATCATCCTGTATGAGTAACAGTATTTCACAGACAATAATTTCACTTGTGTGTGACTAATACATAAGCTATTATAGGTACCCAATACTATGTCCACTATATGGCTATTAGTGCGTCACACACCCCAAATATGGCAACATCCGATAAAAGTTGGATCTCAGAAAAACCCAAAAGGAAAAGTTTAAACCACTTTAACGAAAGGGGCCAAATTCTAAACACCTAGCAAAATACCTAATTAAATAATTACCTAATAATATCTGAGACGAATTTACCCACGATATTACGAGGGTCCTAGACACCTAGGTCTACCAAAAAGTTCGTTGAGACATAATTTGAGTACGGGACTAAGAAGAAGGCAGATAAAGTTTTGAATGACTCTGGAATTAAGGTAACATTGTTTCATCATTTCCTTTAAAGCCATAATACACATGCCTTTAACTTGTGCAAAAGTACGCAAGTATCTTGCACGCCGATGTATTATAACTTCTGATTGGTGAATGGCACAATGGTTAGTCCCAGACTCTTGGCAGGAACATAACAAAACAACTAAAAAAAACTAAAAAACAATAAAACAACTAAACAAAACAACAACAACAACTAACAACAACACACACAACAACACAACAACAACACTAACAACTAAATAAATAATAAAATAAATAATGAATAATAATAACTATTTGAGTATAGTGTAGGATAAGTTATGCACTCGTACTTTTGGCGGCGCCGCAACTCAAATGCATTGCAAAAATCCTCTTTCATCACTTTCGTACATTTTCTAAGAACCAACGCACACTACAGACAGACGGCACCGCACTTTTTTGTGTGAAACCACGTTGAGCTGCGGCCCGTTGCGGCTGTAATTTAAAATGATGTATAATTAATTAATTATTCTTCCAAATACCTACTTGATTAACCATAATTTATGTAGTACCAGCCTTCTACTTCCGTGCGTCACAGTACACATTCCTAATGCGAAAGCATCCGGTATAAAAATTAGGTGCTAGTAAAACCAAAATTAAAAAGTGGGATCCCCATTCAAACAAAAGGGAGGAAAATTAGTCACACAGCGTTTCTTTTGAAGTAGAACAATGTGGACATCAAATTGTTTTTGTAGACATGTGTAATAAGCGGAGTCACAGAGTCACTTGCGGTAGGTACCTATGTGTGTCCGACCTCAGTGATTTAGTCGCGATTAAGAAGATTACTTGTTGTTGGCAATTCCAGAAAAGGCACGTCATTTCTATTTATAACTGCCGGGAGTTGTACACATGTAAAACTTATAAGTCCGTTGGGGTCATCGCTTATCAGTTCACTATCAAACCTTTCTTTGTGAAACGATGTTATGGTAGGCATTAACAAGCTATGACAGGTAGGTATAGATGTTCCATATCCTACAATAAGTCCATCTTTAACAAAGTAGTGACATTAATATTGTTAAGATTTTTATGCCAATAAACAGTATTCTTCCGAAACAATGCATTATAAGAACGGCAACTTCAACCACCCAATTCATATTTAATTGAGTTACAATACAAGTCTTGTCAAAATGTATATGAATAAACGGACGCAGAAAATGGTTTCGTGGAAGATAGCTAGTGTCTATTACAATTTCACCATCTGAAAACCCACGTATTGTATTGTTACGTATGAACCTATTGACTCCATGCCTTTTTGAGAACAATAGTGTCATAAAACTATACAAGCCCTATCTATCTGCATATCTTTTGTTTGTATTCTTAGAAAAATTTGTGGCAATTTTCCTGAAAGCAATTATGACAATTTCAATGAAAGAGTTACTATCCTCGTTTGGCAGAAGCCTGCATTATGGCGTGTTATGCAACACGAAGAAACAAAAAGATATCATATTACTTATTGCTATTAGTATCTAAGATTCCTATCTGACCCGCATAATTAATGCACTTCGGTCAGATTTAATTTTATATTTAAAACAGGCATTAACTGCAAAACCGCTGATTCCGCTGATTGCATACCTATATGAATTTGAACTGCCATGAAGTCTAATTTATCGACAACTAGCTACGCCCCGCTGTTTCACCCGCACAAGTTTCGATCCCGAGGGTATATGTATCCTATGTCCTTTCCCGGGACTCAAACTATCTCTATACCCGGGTTCAGCGGTTTAAGCGTGAAGAGGTAACAGACAGGCAGACACACTTTTGCATTTATAATATTAGTATGGATGCCAAAATTACCGTATAAAAGATTTCAGATAATATGAAATCTGTTTAAGTAATTTAGAATAGGTACCATAAATATTTATGCCTAGGTGTTTTCCGACATTCTCATTTATCTTAATTCAACATATCAATCTGAAGTTTTGCTGTGATCTTATCTGTGATGTTACCTCTCTGGTAGATTGTATTGAGAAAGTTTTGTTGCAAAACGGATGATATGACAGATAGATTATTGACAAAGCTACGAAACTGGGGGCCAAAAAGGCCACTTTGGCAGAATTATAAAAGGATAACATACAGTTAACCGTTTAGTTAATCGTATCAAATCCCATTGGTGAAACATTTTTCTTTTATTGTTTTTTTTGTCTGTGCTAAAATACCAATCAATCCGATCCAAATCCATTCCAAATCTCTTTGATTATACCTACGCGCTACGTAGTGCAGCGAAAAAAAGAAAAACACGGACTGTCTTCGCCATATTACGATTCATAATGTTATCCTTTTATGATTCTCCAAAGTGACCTTTTTAGGCCCCCTGATGTAACGGGACGAATTCGATTAGCAGCCTATAGACTCTACGTCGTCAATATTACGACTAGAATTTCGGGTAAGTTCCAAGCTACGTTAAATAGTTTCACCTATTTGAATAGATCGCTTCAGGTTATCGGTTCACGCCTAATAAGAATTGAAAATCTCGTCAGGCGAAGCATCAAACGGACAAAACCAAGGCAGACAAGAATCACTAAATTACAAGTCAGTGCTCTATCTGAAAAAATGGTTTAAAATGAGATTCTTAGAAAGAGCATAGTGCGACAACGGATGTAGACAACGTGTAGTTGGAATACATTGTCTTTATATTTTTTGTGGAATTCATTGAACCCGGGTGTACTCTGCGCGACCCCGTCGATTTACGGACTGACATGCACTCTCGGACAAGACAAAACGACACTTTAATTTAATGTGACAAAATCTCCACATGTATATACAGGTAATACCAGCTTTTGTAATGAATACTTTAGTATCCAAAACCAGTTTTTTAGCATTTATTTGATTTACTCCACAGGGTGTGTTAGGTTCCAATCTAGGTTCGATATAGGAGACACGTCGCAGCTGTATCCACGACGTACGACAGATCGTTAGTTGAGCGCATGGTGGTCAGACAGTGTCCAATGATACCGCAGCTCGTGTCACGACTCGCTGGATGACCGCGGTCATCCAGCGAGTCGTGACACGAGCTGCGGTCCATGGCCGAGGTCGCGTTGAATATTCAGCACCACGAACCACGTTTAATATTAATAGGAAATACTACCTGGGGGATCATCAGGGCGATAATCGAATGTAGATATCAAATGGGAATGTAGATGGGGCGGTTGACCTGCCTGCCATGCGTCGGCGGCCTGATCTACGTAGTTTGGGATTCTGCAGGAAGTGATGAGGACCATGATGTTATCGAAACAGTTGCTGTAACTTCCTGTAATAATTCATAGATGACGAAAAAATGGATTGTTGAGCTAAGATTTTTCTTTCTTTGATGGTCGTTCGGTATTGCATGATGTTCACCAAACACTTAATGATGTTCGTTCAGAATCGGGTAAAATCTAGGTAAAATTAACACCTATAAATGAGTATTCTTAACATCTGTGCACATATTTGTACCAATTCAGTAAATATAAAACAGCTTGAACTTTGGGCACATACAAAAAAACTAAAAATGACATTTTTAGACATTGTTGTAAGGATATCATAAT
Organism: Oligia fasciuncula; assembly: GCA_963082905.1. Classification (NCBI taxonomy): domain Eukaryota; kingdom Metazoa; phylum Arthropoda; class Insecta; order Lepidoptera; family Noctuidae; genus Oligia; species Oligia fasciuncula. Next base: position 9,649,613 of record OY720393.1, on the reverse strand, counting down.
ATTTTATTATTTAAGCACTGTTCATTGTAGGTAGTGGCAAAGGAGAATGCCGTCAAATAAAGGGCACCCTGTACCAAACGAAAAATTCGCTGTCACAACTAAACCTAGTGTATTTGGAGAAGAGTTTAATGCCCTTCCTATATTGCTTTTTTACATGGATTCCCGCAATTCGTATTTTTTGAGATTTACTTACTTAATATTTTGAGGTTACGTTCGTAAAAATGACGAATGAACGACGACGATGAATGATGGAGGCGTCGCTAAGGATTATCACACAGACTACGTTATGAAAAAGCACCTGAACGTTTTCGTTAATAAGGATTTTAATTATATAAAAATAGTTCAGATGAAACTATAAAGAAAAGACCCTTTTCTTTCTAATACTTTTCAATCGCACAACTATACCTACTCTTTCACAATCCAACAACGACTAGCTTTGCACTACATTTTACCATTTAAAACGACATTTGCCCCACCCAGAAATAACGATAATATCATAACCGTTATTTCCAATTGTTGCCAAAGAAGAACAATACATTTAGTTGCCATAGTGGAAATACATTTTAAAAGTTTGTTACAATATTAATCATTTGTACTTTGACAGTGTTGCCACAGTGGATATTATATAGCGGTATTAAAATAATGCATGTTTTTAAATCAATGAAATCACGACAAAACCAATATTGACAGTAACGTCATCCGTGACACCGCAACAGAACAAATAAATGGAATATGTTACAATAAAAACGTTTTTTTTTTTTTTTTCTTTAATCAGGACTTATTAAAGAAAAATGCTTAAAATGTATTCCAAAATAATATTTTTAATTAATATGACGCAACGCGTGACCTAAAGAATATTACAGTAAATAGTAAATCGTTGTCGGTAGGTACTTACGAATTATTTTCTTCATTTAAATGTTTGTTGGCAGGTACCTATATTTTTACGTAGTAGCAACATTCGGAAATAAAGTGCAATGGCAGTGCCAAAAAAAAATACATACAAAAATGAAAATGAAAATACTTTTATTTTTGATGTCCGAAATCCGGGAATCTTTTTCAGAACCAAACCGTAAATCTTATTTAAAAAATAGGAGTAATTTTATGAACTACATTTGGTTGTGACTTTGTGACACGCTCCCTGGCAAGTTGGTACGGTCTTACGTCATTCTCCTTTTATTACAAGATGCTTATTGTACGACGTTCAATTATTGATTCAAATTAAATATAACATGAATGAGCATCAAATTTATCAGTATTTACAGCCGTAAAGACGAGAATAGAATAAACTATAGAAAAAAGTTTGTCATTTTACGAGTGGACCAATAGCCCAACGGAATGAGGGCGAAGTCCGAATACTGATGAAAACTTCCGCTTTCAGAGAAAGTTATACAAAGGTAAATAACCCCTGGGGTTGATTCTCTCAAGAAAAGCTTCTAATTTTTCAAACATTCCGCGTATTCGTATACATAATGTCTGCTGATCTACGTAATTTTGAATGATAGGTAGGTACTAACCTGGTTATATCTACATAATATTTCAGAGTTCAAGAAACCGTGTATTAATAAGAATATATTTCAATGTACAAGCAGGCTCTCTACAATATTTGATGGCGACGAAAATTGAGTAGTAACTGATTCTTCCGAGAGGAGTCAGCGATCGAAAGGTCATGGATGACCACCGGTTTCAGTATTCAAAATGTTAATGAATATATATTATATAAATTCATTGAACAACATAAAATGAAAACACATCAATATGATTTGTTAATATGACAGCAATAAATATACAGGGTTTTTTTATTTATTTTTTTGGGTGGGAAATCATCAAATGAGGGGTCCCGCTCTGGGTGGAGCGGAAGGTAGTGTCAGACTCTTACTGAATAAAACCCACCCGGGTTCCTTCCTTAGCCCTTTATGTTCCGGAGTAGCGGTAACCCTTTCGGACAATCCCGCTGACCCGGCAGGCTTCGGGCCTAAGGGACCCCTTCCTCGATGCTGACATCTCTTTGAGGCGCGCGTGGAACACGTACGCGCCGTCCGGCACGGGCCTGGTCCTGATCGGACGGTGAGCTACCCATTACCTACTCTCCGCCCGCAGGCCCGCGCCTACGGTGGCCGGGAGTCGCCCGGAGCGTCTCCCGCGGCGCAATATACTGGGTCAAATTATATCAGTTAGCGAAACTCAGCAGGCGTGATGGGTATCGATATCTGGGGGCCTAAAAAGGCCACTTTGGCAGAATTCTGAGAGGATATCATTATGAATCATAATATGGCGAAACATTCCGTGTTTTTCTTTTTTCGCTGTACTACGTAATCAAGGAGATTGGGATTAGATTTGGATTGGACTGATTGGTATATTAGCACAGACAAAAAAAAATAACTGAAAAATCCTTCACCAATGGGATTTGATACGATCTGTCTGATACATAATGTTATCCTTTTATGATTCTGCCAAAGTGGCCTTTTTAGTCCCCCTGTACTTGCATGATTTATAAAACAAAAAAATATATAGGTACTTTGTTGTTTTTTTTTTTGTGAGGTCTTCGACCGCTGGTGGTGTAATTGCTTGAAATAACAGTTTAAAGACACGATTTATTTGTCTTAAATTCACAGACGTGACTAGACTAGTCTAAACACGATAAAACAAAAGAAATCAGATTTTTTCAACGTAACAACACCGCCAGCGGTCGATGACTTCAAAGAAACCTGGAAGTTTTTTATTTTTATTTTGTAGTGTTCAGATGTCGATACCCATCACGTCTGTAGTTTCGCTAGCTAATTTGATTTGACCCTGTCATCATCTGCCTGGCCTTTTCCCAACTATGTTGGGGTCAGATTCCAGTCTAACCGTATGCAGCTGAATACCAGTATTTTACATGGAGCGACTGCCTATCTGAACTCCACAACCCAGTTACTGGGTAATACAATACCCCTTGGTAATTAAGACTAGTTGTCAGACTTTCGGGCTTCTGACTACCCGTAACGACTGTCAAAGATCCACCGCCGGGACCAACGGTCGACCAACGGACGTGCTTTCTGAGGCACGGAGGGTTCTCGGTATGTAAAGACGGCCGCCCATCCACAGACCAACCGCGGCAAGCGTAGCTTAACCTGATCGATCGACCTGTGCGGCTGTTATTATTTAGCCACGGGCCCCTCATATATGATGAGTCATGATTTGACCCTGTATATAATGTAATTCTCCGTATAAAAAAAAATCTTATATACATTATAGTAGATTCGATGACTCGAATTGTTTAAAAATATTGCTGAACACTGTACAGTCACGAGCACCAATATGTTAACACTTGGCAACTTTCAATTGCGATTTTTTCGTGAAATGACGATTGCAACGTTGATGAAATAAGACACTTTACATAAACCTATATAATTAACAAAAAAATAAACATAATTGATTTGGTTACTTATAGGGTTAAAGTTAAAATTGAGGACTGGATTAAGGATCAAGACTACGAGGCAATTGAAAGTCTACTTGCCTGGATCTGCTGAATCACTTATTCCTATCACATCACAACGAAGGGGAGGTGTCCCCACTAATTCCATCCACACTACACAAATGCACACTCACTCAACACACCCCACACACCCTCACAATACACCACACACCACCCCACTACATCACATCACACCACACCACACCACATCACTCCAGACACCCTTCTCCCTTACACATACACACACAACACTTGCACATGACACAACACAAATGCACTTCACACTTACTCAATACAAACATAATATGTTCGTAATAGCATAAATTTTCATTAAAAAATAAAGGAGAAAATTGCCTTTGAATAAAGCCCAGTGTATACATACTTATGCTCGTGACTGTACACCATGGTTTTTACATATCCATGACGCCAAATAAACTGAACTACGTCAAACATGAAAGATTTAACTAATTCAAATTAGGCATTTGCAAGCTCATACTATTTTCATGAGAATAATGTATTATGGGATTTTATGAAATTGCAAATGAGCCTCCTAAATGATAATGTTTTCAAAACACCATAAATAAGTAGGTACCTATCTAACACCAGCATGTATCCAATCTATCAATGTGTTATCCAATTTATATTTATAATTTATATAATAAGCCGTCCCCCGATGCGAGGACGGTTGGATCAAAATATTTCCTACAACTTATAAACCTAAAGGGCCAATATATTATTATTATTTTAGGTTTTTGAGGATTTTTTTTGAGTCGGGAGTTTTTAAATTTTTAATTTAACTTTTATTAAATAAAAGTTTAAAAAGCAAGAAAATAATTTTCTTGCTTTTTAAACTTTATAATATTAGTAAACTACGATCGACACTTGACTCGCTGAAATCTGCGCAGCTGTAGGTACCTACGTATTTTTACCACAGTTATGTAGAGTACCTACTAAATTATCTGTGCCACAGTGAAGCTAGATACTCTTGGTTTTTGGCGTTCATTTCCTACTAACGATTTAGACCACACACTCCACCACTCCACTCCACTCCACTCTGTTTTCTCCCTGGATATATAATGATTAATGATACTAGTCGAAATATTTTGGCTTAATTATATATATTTTTTTTAAGACCTTGGCCAGAGGCTAAGCATTGCCATACAACGTGGTAATCCCGCCAGTCTCTTGGGTACATTACCAGTCGACAGCGATGCGGATGAATTTTTCGACGCTATTTTTTAGTTTCTGTTTAGTTTTAGTTAAGTTAGATTAAATCCTAAGTATTAAGTAGTTATAATTTGGTGTTATCGTTATTATTAAAATTTTTTTTATTCTACAATGAATATAATTACGTAAAAACCAAAACATGCACATAATAGTGGAAGATATTTTATACAACTGTTTATCTATTCTACTTGTTTTTTTTTTTTTAACTTTAGACATTTTTATTTAGACTCGCTAAGACACATCTCATCATCATACGAGTCCACACTCGATCGGTTAACCAGCAGTTAATTAAGAGTTTCATAACGTAGCACCCTGGTCAGTCATCAGGCAAAATTAACAGGACTGGTTAAAATAAATTTAGTGAGGGGTTTAATAATAGCTATTCAAGAGTTCCATTATCTAGCGTCCAGGTCAGACATCAGGTCCTCGTCATCAGGAAAATGACCAGTACCTACCAGTTGAGACATATCTAATGAAATGAGCCCACACTCGATGGATTTACCAGCAGTTATTCAAGAGTTCCGTTATCTAGTGTCGGTTTATCATCTGACCAGCTCGATGGTACCACATTATTTTGTTATCATCAGAATGCATACATTTGCGAATATTCAAACTAAGACCTCTAGAAGTGGTTTTAGTTTGAATATTAGCAAATTTATTAGATACTATTCAAGTATTCCGTTATCTACTGTCCAGGTCCGTCCAACGGAACATCGCCATAAAATTGTTCACACAGCGATTTGATAAGAACCGCCATAGTAGTTATTGCTCTTTATTAAAATGCCTAACTGTGACATAATTATGTTTGGTTGTTAATGGCCGTGGAAACCATTTTGTCCGGTCCTCCTTTATTTCTCTTTCCTAAACCATCATCAGCTCCTGGTCGCAATCTATCTATAACCTATTCATTGAGACCATTCCAAGGAGCCCAAACACGATACTTCTGCTGTAATTGTTAAAGTAGTTGGGTACCTATCTTGCAAATTCCAGGTGATGCTGCAGCAGCAGTTCTAAAACTGAATTTTACAATAGAATTCTACTAATGTTCAAAATAAATTTATCTACAGAATCAGCCTGTTTGATAAAGAGAACGAACGGTTTTGTTTTCGTAAAGTTGCAAACAGTTGAAGGTGATATTACCTAATATGACGGTCATAATAATATTAAAATTAAAATTAATATGTCACGAAAATATCATCAATGTCACCAAAATATTAAACGCGCTTCCTCGTCTCTAATGTCACTTGCTACCTTTGGTAACAGTAATAATATAACGGTAGGTTATCATCAAAATATGAATATCTAAACCCACTCTAATTATATGCATCAACTGTGTAGTCACATTCACTGCAGGAGTGTCTAAAGTCTCCCCCAAGTAGTGACAGAAAATAACCGCGATATCCGCAGTAGATCTGGGGGCCTAAAAAGGCCACTTTTGAGAATCATAAAAGGATAACATTATGAATCGTAATATGGCGAAGACAGTCAGTAGGTATAATCAAAGAGATTGGGATTGGATTGGAAATTTGGTATTTCAACACAGACAAAAAAATAACTGAAAAATGCTTCACCAATGGTATTTGATACGATTACCTTCACGGTTAACTGTCCATTATGTTATCCTTTTATGATTCTGCCAAAGTGGCCTTTTTAGGCCCCCTGTAGAATTGTACAATCTAATTTAGATTATTTTATTTACAGGGGCGGTACGCAAAATACGCGCTTTGTCGTGGAGTTGCGGAAACCAGCCCGTATTACCTATTACAGGGGCGGTGGTTGGTTCTAATTACCAAAATCGATATTCTTAAAACATGCACTGTCTAGCTGTCCACAGCAGGAGACACTCCTCTCCCAAGTTGCAACAGAAAATATCCTGACTCCAATATGAACGGTAACGCTGTTATAATAACCACACACTGACACACCCACGCAAGGTAGCATAGGTACCTTAGCATCACAGACCAAAATCATTATAAAAATATAAATTAAAACAAGCAACAGCTAAATACTTTCTGCCACCCACAGCGGACTCTCCCAAGTAGCCACTAAAAATACAGGTTGTAAAAATATCCATCACATAGCCGTCACCTACGCATCCTGTGTATCAAACTAAGTACCTAACACAGCACAAAAATAATAGCTTGGAAATGACTTTTATGTTTGGTGTTAAAAATCGCTGTTCACGGTAATGAACAATGTAATAAAACATTGTGCTTAAGGGTGCATCCACGGTGCAGCGGTCATGGGGTTTTTCAAAGTTAAGTTTTAGCATTCAAAACTTATTTTCGTAAAAAAAAATACGCCAAGAAAGTTTGAACTATGACCTTCAATATATCCTTCACCAGAATGTTCCCAGGTTTAATAATTTAACCATAAAAAAATATCACAATACCGGGAAGAACAAGGAGGTAACTCTCGGCATTTTTACACCCGTAATACAAGAACTCCTTAGTAGAATAACAACCACACCCACGCGCAAAGTACGCTGGACAATATAGTTATACTAATATCTATCAGTTCTATTTATGGAATGCCATTCCTTTTAAAGCTTAAGCATACTTGTGTATTGTTGTGGAGCGACGAAGATGATTGTGTTGTGATTGTAGTGAGTACCGCATGATGCGCGGGCGGCGTACGGATTCATTGCGCCGTGATTGATTCGACCATCCGCTCACCACCCACGGGCGCACGCAAGACTTTATGTTGTTCTCTTTAAACGATAGTAATTTGACGTGAATAAAGATAGTACTAGACTGGTAAGTTTTTGGGTACCAATAGAATTTTGTGAAATAGTGATCTAAAAAGTTACCATCGTTGTCAATATGCAAAAAGCTTCGAAAACTAAGAATTAGAAAATCTGGTGGTTAAGAATTAGTTGGCACAAGAGATCGCGTTAAATAGTAGATACTACGCCTACTGAAGTTAAGTATTTTTTTCATAATTTAATTATTTTCAAATATTCTTTCCAGAAAACACACTTTTTCATAAATGCTAAGAGACTAATTAGATGGAATTGCTCTACATTAAAATGCCTTGAATGTTATAGAAAACTAATTATATAGGAAATCGTACTTGGATATTAGGAACAGCTGAAAACTTTCAAGAGCGGTTGGTTGCTAAAGAGCGTTTCCGTCATATTTATATCGGACGTCATGAAAATCTGTCATTTTCATCAGTATTTGACAATAATTACCCGTCAAAAATTGCTCTGCATTTGGATATTACGGTCGCATGTGGCGGTCACCGCTCTCCTAGGAAACTGTAGACAGGAAATCTTCCCTTTTTCGTCTTTGATTTTAAACATGGATGTCAGTTAGGTAAGCCTCATCATGTACCGTAACATCACTGTAATCTTACCGGACAGATGATTCAGTCGTTAAACGTTTCCATGTCTCCAGTAAGTGTGCGAGCCGCCTACCTCAAACACGCAACAAAGCCGTGCTCCACACAACGTTTCATATTAAAACCGAGAGCGTGTCACGCCCAATTATGATTTAACCCATGTTTAACCCCAATTGGTTAACGATCACTCATTTTCACGCCACGTTACATGATCACCTCGTGCTCCAGATTTATTTTTTAATAGAATGAATAGTGAAACTGATTTGATCTTTTTGAAACGGTCAAGACATCCAGTTAAAAGGATCGGTCATTCCTCTGATACGTGTATTTGTTCCGTCTTTTTCTGTTTATAACACAAATCTAAACTAATCTTTTAAGCGAAAAATCGCCCAAAATGTTCTACGTTATGGGGTTTGGTTTCCGCACTTAGTCCATCAAGTGGACCATTGTGCGTGTCCTGTCCCTAAAATATTATGCTATTTCACGACTCTAAAACTAATTGCTTATTCTATGCGGTCTATAACTTAAAATACCCAAGTCCTTGAAGAATCGGCCTCGGTCGTAAATAACTTATAGTAGCATACCTAATACAATCTAAAAGCAGATTCCTGAAGTCTAAGCTAGTACTTTTAACATAATTTTGTTTCGAAGCATTACCTATAGTTGTGAATGATAACCTATACATGTATAAATAACTTTAGACTATAAAATTTCTTTCATTAGCCGTAAGAAGTAACCACGGGATTATCAGCATCATGATGGATCGTTAGTAGTAAACTCTACATTGGTTCAGAATTTCACTGATTACAACATGTACCTACTAGTAAATTGAAATGAGCAACACGTGAATTCTCACATCGGAAATCAGGGGCCCAAGTCTGCTATTTTTATAAATTCGTCATTCCAACACGATCCCATTGTCATTTTGCTAAGAGTTCGTAATCTGCTAAGTTCGTAATGGTCGATCATTGGTCGGTCAATGGCACAGAATATGTACGATACTCGTAACGAATTAAAAGCAATGACTGCACAATGACGTTCTAATGGTAGGTCACTGATCAAAGGAACTGTCAAAATTGTAGCAGTCAGTACCTAATTAATTTGTCATTATGTGCGAGATTACAATTCTATGCAATTTCTTTCAATGGAGTGTCAGTGGTTGACCATTGGAAAGTCATAATGACGCCATCATATTAGTAGATTACCAAACTTGTCAAAATCAACAATTTTGAAATCAATGATAGACCATTCTGAAACTATTGTAATAACAGACTTGAGGCCCTGATCGTGTGTGCAAAGTAGACGGCAGCACATCAAGCTACTACAATCTGTCAATTTCTTTAATATTCAATTTTTAATAAATGGCAAGCAAAGCCGATATCGACTATTCTGCCAATGTCAAAAGTGAGCTGAAAAAACAAGTGCGCATAAGGAAAAACAAAAAAAAGATTTATTGAACCAGTTGATACAATGTAGATCTTGCTGGGTTATTACGGGATATTTCTTTAATAGATTTTCAACTTTATCGCTAAATCATAAGGTTCAATATTGATTGGAAAAATTTGACAGTTTCGGGTAGCTTGATGTGCTGGCGTCTGAACATAGCTTATTCCTAGGTTAGTACTAGCTTACTTACAGACTTACACAGGTAACTATCTTTTGTCCGCGACTTCGTCCACGTGAAATTTCTTGTTCCCCCGACGAACCTGTCGCATCGCATCGTCTGCCCTCGCTATAGGTAACTTCGTTTTGTCTTAGCGTTCTTTCTTACTTTTTGCTCGGCTCCTCAGAGTCCTAGCGTGACGTTAAATAGCCTTCCTCAAGAATTGGGCTATCAAATGGAAAAAGATTTTTCAAACCTGACTGGTAGTTCCAAAGATTAAACAAACTCTTCAGCTTTATTATTAGTACTTTTTTATGATTTTACATATCTCGGGACCTGGAGTCCCGGTCCTTTGGAAGGCGTACGAGGGGCCGAAGACAACTCGCAGAGGCCCCTTAGGAATATTATTAATATTAAGTATGTAATTCTAAAATGTTTCAAACTTCAGTCGCCTCGGACACCCGCCTGAATTTCTGAAGGAATTCTCGAAATTCGTATTCTTTATTTCTACTACTGAATAATGACGGAAAAGGGAGCGTCAAATACACGTAATAAATATTCAGTGAGTTCAATACCCGGACGCGAAAACAAAGAATAAAACAATCTGCCTTGAGAATATGAGAAGCTAGCGCCATCTATTTTAATAGATAGGAACTATTGGGAGCAGAAACTGAGAGTGTTAAATTGTGCCAGTGACCGGTCAGTCCGAATTTGAACTCAAGGAAATAAAATAAAACCCAAGCTTTCCGAGCTTTTCCTCAGATTTCAGCATTAATTTTTCATAAGTCTTCGAAGTCACTAATATAAGAAATATGGAAAAAATTATGGTTCTGCCCAAAGCGTCTATGGGACAACCGGATTTCCCTCTGAACTAACGCACACAATATTTGAGGAAAGTAATGAAGAAACGTTTTACCTTTTGCATGATGAATGTAAGAATCTTAGCAAGTCAAATTAAGTAAGTGCCATAATAATTATTGTGCAGCTGTTAGTGACGATTCAAACAGAGTTCAATATGCTTAGGTACTGTAGAGGTTATCTATGTAGCCCTGCCTTTAGCAGTAGGTACAGGCTGGTTATAATTGCCGGTGTGTTCCATTCGAACGTTCAAGCAAGTGTCAAATATTCTAATAAGGTGTTTTTGTTTAATAGAGGAAGGGCTAGAAATAACATGATAGTGTAAAGTCGTAACCCAGACAGGCGCTTTACTTTGTGTAAATTATTTCATCACCACTGCTCTCAAAACGGTGAAGGGAAACATCGTGAGGAAACCGGCATGTCCTAGAACCAAAAATTCGAAGACATGTGACATCTGCCAACCCGCACTGAGCCCGCGTGGTGGATTACGGCCCACTCCCTCTCACCGAGAGGAGGCCTGTGTCCCAGCAGTGGGAACATTATAGGCTGATTATGTGTGTTAAATGTGTGTGTAAAGTCGTAAATATATTTTATCCAAGTCAAATCTTTTTAAATATATTGTGAAGCTCGTCTGGAGTTTCACTGTACCTAGGTATACATAATGGGATTTATTCATAATCGTCGCATAAAGTCAAGAGACGTTTAAACGTCGTTGATTAATCCTCCCCTCTTTTTTGAGGAGGATTGGGCCGTTGTCCACTACTAAATTACACAAAGTAACGCTTCTCCTTCAACAAGAACTGGTCCTTAACCGCTTTGAACAGAGATAAGTGGAAAGAGAGTAGGGAGGCCTTTGCCCTGCAGTGGGACATCACAGGCTAATAAAAAAAACAGTGGTACTCTGGGAATGCCGAGAGAAGTGAAAACTTGAACAAACGTATGCTTTTTTTAATCGTTTTCTATACAAAACACAAACAGAATACTTTGTCATCACTTACTGCCTTAGCGGATATACATTAAAACCGAGTACATCCCGAGGACAGCCGAACACATTGGAATGTAGCGCGGTGTCGGTTACGGTAACAGTGTCGCGAGTTTAATGGGTATTTCCCATCTCAAAAAATGTCCAACGCACCTAAAGAAGTTTTCACTTCAATAATAAATAATCATCTGTTAGGGTTCGAACCCACGACCTACAACTCGTTAGTAGGGGCTGTAACCACTGAGCCACCATTTTGCTCTCATGACTGACATGACGTCTGTGAATAGTACCCACATACCTATTTACTTATAGTAATGTTAATGTAGAAGTTAGGTACGATTAATTCCTTTCTCTCGTTATTTTACAAACAACAACCTTCTACTAAAGATGATAAAGATCAGTGTGATGGAAAACTCAGAGGTAAAATAACTCTGAAAGGACCGTACTTGTTCATTCTTGTATACAAAGATCATATGTTACTGACCTTCCATAATCTAACTTAAAATGTCTTCTTTTCTCGAAACAACAGAAGTTCAAAACCCTTAACAGGAAAACTGCATGAATAACGTTTCTCTTATTTCTGAGAGGTGATGCATCCCATCTGTGTTCAGAGGATGTGAACGACATCAGACGTCGCCGATTATACACTTGCGGGCTCCTAAATCGAACCACCGTGCATTTTTTTATGTTAAAAAGGCCTCGCGAACACCGTTAATTAATGATAAGCCAGAGAAAAGTTTTTATGCAATTTTGAAGCTGACATACTGGCCATCATTTCGGTAACACCATTGTTCCACATTTGAATTCACGAATTGAAAAATAAAAGAAAATCGGAGTTTGATCGCTCCAGCAACAAACTTTGTTAGAGCATCTCTATGTCAACAGTTACAATTTTTATCACCGGTCCTTTGCAACGTAGACAATTTTTGTTTACGGTGGAATGGCCCGCGGGCGGGCCATTCGATTTGGGCCGTTCAGACTAAATAGGTAAGTACCCATATTTTCGTTACTTATTTTGTTTTGCTGTTTGCATAAAAAGAATATCGAAATTGTTTTTCCTTATTTTTTCATCTATTCTGACGTTCACATCATGAATACTGCACCTGAAGTAGCCGCGCAAACTGGGAAACTTCTTCAGTCTAGGCTTAGTCAGCGAAAGGTTAGTGCACTATACTTCATGTAAGCCATTCTGCCGTTCAAAGAGTTTACCATGAATACTTGGAGACTGGCAGGTCATGGAGTCTGGGGTGGAATTTCCACCTAAGGAAAAACTGGCCTTGACGTTGTGAAGGCATCACATCGTTACATTCGTCTATGCCTAGAGGCTCATGTGATGTCATATGGTCGAGTTTGTGGGCCAAGATTTTAATTGTATGCATGATGATGCAAGGGCACCCACTGCAAGTGCTACCTATTCGAGAATACCTGCATGACGTTAGTATCTCAGTAATGGAATAATCAGCAAGAAGCCCTGAGATGAATCCAATAGAGCACTTATGGGATCCATATCTTATCCCATAAGAAGTGTTCGAGCAAACCAACAAATTCCAGAAACTTTGCAGATGCTGAAACTGCCGGACGCATGGGAGAACCTTTCACAGCACGTCATAGTGGTATTCATTAATTCAATGCCGAACCGCATGACGGTCGTCTTATTTACCATTATTTAAAAAGATAGAGACCTAAAACAAAAATGTGAATCTAGCCAGCCCTGGCTAGATTCAGGTGTCCGAGAGTGTATTATTGATAATACATTCAAGTATATTCCTTGTAACTGAGTTATTCTTTATGTATTATACCGTCGGCAAGAAAATATACGAGTGAATTATGCTTATTCGTAAACAGATACACCTGAAAAAAATTAGAAACTTTAGGCATCTAATTAAAATTGTCAAAAAGTGAGGTTAAAATTCGTCAGCAGCTCCAAGGTCTAGTGAGCTTCCTGTACTGAGGCACCTATACAGTAACTAGGAAGTTTCATTGCTTTTCTAATAACATTGTTCTGAATCGGGAAATCAACTGATGCAACCAAGTGTGTCACGTTGAGGCGGTAAAAAATATTCTTTGTTCAAAATAATGTTCATCCAGATCTTTCTTCATTTTATTACATTTTGAGTTTCTAATGCAACATCTTGTGACATTGAAATTGGTCCGGTGCACCTTTACTTCAATATTATGAAACTTTTTCTACTTACCCACTGCCGTACTTAGTTCTTCTTAATTGTAGAACTAAGAGTCTTTGTTCCCAAGGTATGCTGAAACGCAGTTGATATCAGCATATTTTTCCTTATAGCAGATTTTCCTTGTCGGTAACGCGTGTTTTTGCAAAAGGGACCGCTGTCAACGTGTCAGCATGATGAAAGCAAACACGGTCCATTGGTCGGGATCAATCATGCATCTTCTGAATAATGCATAGACATCGGTCAGAAGTGTATTTACCCGTCTGCATTTTTGATATGATCCCGAACGGTGGCGCATTGCCCTTTGCCCTACAGTTCGAGATGAGCTAACCTACGGAGTCAAATACAGGACCAGCATATTCTGTAAACGTCTCACCGTGATAACTAAAGTGAAGTGATCTTGAGTTGATCTGTCATTCAACCTGACTCATCCCAAACTCACTTCACGTAAGTTTCCATGGTGAGATTTTTTACAGAATACCTAGATTGTTTGATAGTGTGGAACAAAAAGGCATTGACGACTAACTTACGAACTTATTAACGAGTAACTTTATCCCGATGGTAGATGCGAATAGAATATACTACTCCATAGCTCATCAATTACCAAGGGGTATCGTATTACCCAGTAACTGGGTTGTGGAGGTCAGATAGGCGGTCGCTCCATGTAAAATACTGGTATTCAGCTGCATCCGGTTAGACTGGAAGCCGACCCCAACATAGTTGGGAAAAGGCTAGGCAGATGATGATGATGATGAGCTCATCAATTATCTACCTAGAGACATTAACTTAACAGCATTACAATAATAGATACCTGCGTCACAAGTTCGTCACTAGAATTAAAATTAATTCCCGATTAGTTGTAATTACTAGATCATTACCGCACATGAAACACTTGCAGTGTAGACTTTGCGGTTAGTAACAAATGGAAAAATCATGTGATTTCGTCTACGATGCTACATTTATGTTATTTCTATCTAGTAAGGAAACAACGAATAAGGAAAATCTCAAACGAAATTCCAAGTAGATTATTAATAATCAATTAAAAATTGATCAGCAGGCCCGCCTACCGAAACTAATGAACTGACACACTTGGGTTTTGTCACGTACGCTCCGAGCAAATTAGTTTCAAAAATATCCATAACCTGTTAATGAGAGCAACGATCGTGTAAAAATCACACTGGCCCTAATGTCCACCGGCAATAAATTAATAAACGCAAACAAAATTAATGCCATGACACATTAGGTAGGTATCATTAGCTATGCGATGACGAAGGTACAACATAATATGGACCATTCTATGCAACACTGAAAACTCTAGTTTAAGTTTTCGGGTTTTCCGAGAGTTCAAGAAATTGCGTGCAGTGTGATGAAAACATCAAGTATAAAATAACAAAAATTGTTCTTTTCTTGTGTGATGTAAATAAATGCAAACATTAACACTCAAGCTAGGTGTTGAAATCGAACGTTGACTCGTGAATTTTATATAAATTCGTTAATCTGAATAAAGAATATTTCAAATAAATCACAATAAACTTGCTTAAACCTAACGCGTTCAAAGTGAAGGAGAAGATGCGCTCTCTAATCTTTCAAAAATACCTACGTAACCTAATTCAACTATAATACAACATGATATGTTTTTAAAATTCTTATTAGTTTGATGTTTGTTAGAATTTTGCAGCTCGTACCAAGTTTAATAAAAGAAGCACTTACTAAGTATTAACTGTTTTACCTAGAACACCTGTTGGCTATACAAAACTTTACCATGATGTAAAAAAATACTGCACCCCGCGGCTGCACCTGTAGGTACAAGTATCGACCCCGTAAGAATATCGGGATAAAAATTATTCTATGTCTTAATACAGGTTAAGTAGCAAGTATCTTAGTCTACCCATGTGCCAAATTTCATGTAAATCCGTTCAGCCATTTTAGCGTAAAAGCCTAACAAAGAAATCAAATCTTTATAATATTAATTTAGATAGGACCAGTTATAAGTCAGCTTTTTTCAATCAAATAGAAAAACTTGATGACATAATTGACTCATTGTTGCATGATTCCATCAGTAATTAAGTTAGGGCACGAGTCTGGCCTACGTGACTGTGGACAGGGCACGTAGCTCACGCATCTACCTAGGCCTAATCGATTCACATTCAGAATCGATTTGATGACCGTATTCTTAATTATGATGACTAATTATATGTATAGAATTTGTTTATACTTGTGTAACGATTTTAGTTAAAATAAATAAAGGTAGGGATGGATAGTAAAAACTTCTGTAAGAAAGTTGTTTGTTTAATATTGTTTAATCTTAACAGTGTCGAAGAATATACCGCTTTGTTGCATTTATTAGGTGCATTGCAGTATGAAAGCTCACATAGGTAATAGTCGATACTGGTATCATTTTAAACGATTCCATACTTTAGAAGCTTAAATTTAGAGCTTTCAGCTCTGATTATTCACAATTTTCACGTCAGTTTAACCTCAGACTCCGGACGCAAGTTGGCCGAAGCAGGGAAAACCTGTTCAGATGCAAATTCATAAACAACTCTGCCTTCTAGTGCAAATGCGGTGCTGTTCCACAAACGATGGGACTTAATATCGTGACCTGCGTGTCCTGTCGTCTGCACATTACAGGAAGTGATGGACGCTAGTAGCTGATGGTACAGACGCCAGCACATCAAGCTACTACAATCGGTCAATTTTTTTAATAGATTTTCAACTTTAAAGCTAAAGTATAAGGTTTAAAGTAAATTGGGAAAATTTGACAGTTTGATATGCTGGCGTCTGTACCAAATACCTACGTATAGCCGAATTCTGGGCCGAGTTCAGTTAGATTGCCATCGACACGCTAAGAAGACGATGAGTGTATCATTCTGTCAACATTACACATGCCTCTAGCTAGCTACGACATGCTACACAGTTCTTAGTACAAGCAGGTAACCTACTTGTAGGCAACCAATAGAATAAGTAAAGGTTAAAAAAAAAATTTAAAAAAATGTTTTATAAAAATAATAGCCATTTGCAAAGCAGTCCTGTACCCTGATTGCATAAACACACTATCAATCACAAACTGAATCATTTTGAAAGATATTGCTAATCCATTGCTTCATAATATGTTCGAAAGAGTTGTCTGCTCAACAACGTAAATAACGCAATTAATGTTGTTGTACTGTCAAAATGAAAGCTTATTCCTATTGTTAGTGTGTTACGCAATTACCCCGCTGTATCCTAAAACCAATAGATGGCCCATCGTTTACGATTTATGTAGGTACAAACTTTTTTTATAACTTTTTTTCTTAGTTATTTATTACATATACGATAATAAATCTAAATAAAATAAAAAGAATGATGGTAATTTAATATCATTTTGTTAATATACAACAATAACATGTTATGAGGTTGATAAAATAAAATCATTGACGTCAGTCGATGGGGATACATATTCAACAACAGAAATATAGTATTATTTTTAAACTAGCTGGAACCGTGACTTTGTCCACGTGACAGCGAAAAAAGAAACAGGAGGAGGTTCTCAATTCGACTATGGTTGCCGCCAGTTAACAAAAAAATAAAAGTCATTGATCGGACTTGTACCAAAAAGTCCAAACTTATTCGATAAAGATCGCTCGTCATACAAAACTGTCGCTAATACTGCTTCGGTCGAGCAAGTTTCATAATAGCGTCAAGGAGGCCCCTTACCGCGATACGTTTGTGTTGATCGTGTTGGCGACACTGAAT
Organism: Oligia fasciuncula; assembly: GCA_963082905.1. Taxonomy (NCBI): domain Eukaryota; kingdom Metazoa; phylum Arthropoda; class Insecta; order Lepidoptera; family Noctuidae; genus Oligia; species Oligia fasciuncula. The sequence goes on along the minus strand of OY720393.1, from coordinate 9,632,232 downwards.
TTACATTTTTTTTTTTTCGTATCGTTTTGAAATATTGGAAAACATTGATAGACGGGTGTCAACGGCTGTTATTTTTTGTTTGTTATCTGGCGGCAACCATAGTACTCGTTTCCAATATTATATTATGCGTCCCTACGTATAATTTTATACATGTGTACTTTGATAGGATTTTGTCTCATAGGGGCTGATTAAATCTGGTAACATCATCTTTTTTTTTCATATCCCATGTAGGTACCTATTATAACCACAAGAGGTGTGCATAATTATGTGCAGTCTTTTGTGTTCATTGCTGTCTTGTATTGGAGAGAGCTGTGCAGTGAAAGCTGGAATTTATAGTTCCAGGAGCTGTGCTTGCCTAACAGTTACTAGTTCTATTTTAGTCTTCTATAGGTAAGTTGCCCAATGAAAAAAATTGGTAGAGTAGAAATAGAGTACCTACCCACTTTTTTAGTTGATGAGCAATAAAACCCGACACTTATCAGTAATTCATTACAGATTCTAATTATTCGATTATCACGTAAATAATTATGCAGAAATTGATATTTATTTATTCAAGACTCTTGTCTAAGCGCCTACTGTGAGTTGGTTACATATTCATGAGTACCTACAGATGTAAAACAACCGATTTAAAACGTTTGAAATAAAATGTTGACGTTTTAAACCCCAAACAAATCGTTTTAAACTGTTGAAAACTCGCCTACAAAAATAAAAAAACTGTTAATTACACTTCATTGTGGGCAATTTTTGGTCACCTGACGTTATGTTTCGTTCTAATTAGTTTATAGAAAATCAATAGAAAGTACCATCTACCTATATTCATGAGTCTTACCCCAGTAAGTGCTCATACACACGAGTGACACGCATCAACGGCAGAGGTTGCAACCGTCGACGCCTGCCGTCGACAACGTGCTGCTGGAGTATTTGAGTAGGTACGGTGCTCAAATACACAAGCGGCATGTCGTCGACGGCTGCACTTGCCTCTGCCGCATGTCACTCGTGTGTATGCACAGTAGATATCTTGAAGCAAACATTGCTGTTTTGTCATTATACAGGGATATTGGTAAAACAGCGATATTTTTTCCTTACTCACCAGTTCACCCATTAATCCTGGACGTGATGAATTTACCGGCTTGTACTCTTTACAAATTTGACAACTATTAACATAATTTTCAACATCCTTGTACATATTTTTCCAAAAATAATGTAAAGCTGTTTTTAAATATTCCGAGATGGGCGCCTGTGGGATCATCATGAAATTGTTCCCACATCTTCACTTGGTATCACTTGTTTCCAAGAGAATTGTGAAGTTAAATTGTATTTATTCATAAAATATCTAAACAGTTTACTATCTTTTATGGTATAATTTGAAAATTTATGGAGGTATTTTTCTCAATTTTCTACGATTTTTAAGACGTACCTTATCTTGAATATTGTCAGAGATTTCTATTGATTCTACTTTAAATCTTGAAAGTAGGTACCTACATCCGGCTAAACCATTTCTTTTTATAAATATTAAAAAATCCTTCAGGCAGGTTAGCTCGTTGGAGAAAGGGTTAAACTCACACAAACGCCAAATTCATCATAATCTGCCTATCTTTTTCCCAACTTTGTTGGGGTCGGCTTCCAGTCTAACCGGATGCAGCTGAATACTAGTATTTTACATGGAGCGACTGCCTATCTGACCTCCACAACCCAATTACTAGGTAAAACGATATCCCTTGGTAAGACTGGTTGTCGACTTTCGGGCTTCTGACTACCCGTAACGAATGTCAAAGATCCACGAATATCAGCCGGGACCAACAACGGCTTAACGTGCTTTCCGAGACACGGATGCGTGAAATGCGTGGACAAACATACATACATACATCTATAAAATTTTGTATACTTGTTTGGAAGCCTTAGTAGATTGTCATATGTGAATATAATGCAGTTCCAATAATATTACATACATACGTGTCGAATTGATAACCTCCTTTTCTTGAAGTCGGTAAAAAACAAAGGACATTGTCGCTGACTGGTAAAAAACAAACCTCTACCTAAACGAGTTAATGCGTTACAACAATGATTTGAATCTGTCAAGCTTGAATGAATTTTAATGACAAATCATTGACTCAATCTCGGTCCTGGTTTATAGGAAAAACTAGCAGCGCCCCGCGGTTTCACCCGGATAAGTATCGATCCCATGGGAATATCGGGATAAAAACTACCCTATGTCCTTCCCCGGGATGCAATCTATCTCTCTGCCAAATTTTATCGAAATCCGTTCAGTGGTTTAGGCGTGGAAAGGTAACATACAGACAGAGTTACTTTCGAATTTATAATATTAGTATGGATAGACATAGTAACTATCATCAAAAGACTTGCATAAGGACAATCTACTAACGTCATACTTACGACACAAAAAATATGATTTGAATAGAAAAGAAAACAACACGACCTAACACAAGTTCTTAAAATATCTTTATACACCAAGTAGGTAGGTACCTACCTATAACATTAAGACTAAGTAGCTAAAAATATCTAATAGGTACCGCAACCAATATTAAAATTCCAGATTAGTAAAAAATAATGTTGTGATCGAAGCACGTAAGTAATGCCAATATTAAACTATACTTTATACTTTTTTTTTTATACTTTATACTTTATGTACCTATGTATTTATTATATGGTACTTATGTAAATGGTACACCACAGACTACGTACAGTATTTGTCTGTCCTTCCCCTTTTTAATCCATCCAAAGGTGACAACCTTTGGATGGATTAAAAGATTAAAAGATCGCTTTTAGCGATAAGACCGCCCATTGTGTCACCCTTTGTTTAGTATAATTCTGTAAATACATATTTGTTACGACCGCGAATCATAATACAACATAATATACTGACGAGCAAATTGCAAAAAAACGTAAGAAAATTTGGATTTCGCGGGCTACCTTAGCGCTTCCCCCTTAACAAAACTACCCTTCAATCATGTCTCTTACCTACACACACACATAACGCCTGTAATCCCCAAGGGTTAGCCAGAAGTGTACCTATAGAATACCCACATGACGCCAGTTCGCTCGTTCCTGTTCGTTCGTGTCTCTTACTTAGACGAATTCCAGCTTGAAGTTGTTTAGCTTAGCTCTATGATGTGTCTTCTCAAGCTCCACTAATGAGACAATTGATTTTTTATTGTATCGTATTAATTGGATACGTACGGAGCTTGACGTGCGCCTGATCAAACACTGATTGCTTGATACATTTGAAACATTGTTGCTTTTACGATGCTAATAGGCGCGCACAGTATAGTTACAGAAATGACACTCGAGTGTGAGAATTATACCTACCTTGCTCACTTATAGATATTCAACATACTCTAAAGAAACTAAGAATTATAAAACTTAGTTTTAATAGATATCCTACCTACCTAATAAGGGGAAGTTGAAGAAAGTGCCTTCAAAACATTGTTAATAATTTAAACTCAGTAGCTTTTTAATACTAACTCTAATCTGTTAACGGAAAAAGGTCACCCGGATCTGTAGTAAGAATGGGGGTCCCCCAGGGCTCAATTCTCGGCCCATTTTTATTTATTATTTATATAAATGACTTGCCTTACCTCATAAGGGATGAACATGATATAGTGTTGTTTGCAGATGACACTTCACTTTTATTTAAACTCAAACGTCAGCAGCTGGTTACTGACAATGTAAATAACGCCCTTGCAAAAGTAGTTAACTGGTTTAATGTCAATAACCTACTTCTTAACGGAAAAAAACGAAATGTATTAAGTTTACCATACCCCACGTTAGACAAGTAGAAACTAGTGTTCTCATTAAGGATGAAGAGTTGAAACCTGAAGATGGGTACGTATTTGAATATCGAAAATTAAAATATCGACTGTTAAAATATCGATGTTCAAAACATCGAAAATTTAAATATCGATTGTATCAAAATGTCGAAAATTGTTATACCTACGCTTAAAACGTCGAAGATTGAAATGTCGAGTGATTAAAATTTCGAATGATTCAAAATATCGAATGACATTATGCCTAAGTTCAAAATATCAACATTTAATACATCGACGTTCATAATATCTACGTTACGTTACGTTTGGGTGTTTATTATGTAAAAATAATTAAAGTACCTACATTACATGAGGTTTTCCTTGTTTTTTTTTGTAACCCACCTAGTAACTGATTTCCATCTAGCAAGCATGCAGCAATCATGCAACATGCAAGCAAGCATGGCTTCTGTCACGGCTCCGGCGCTGCAGGGCTCCGGCAGTCCCACGCGAGCTTAAAGTCGCAGATGGTCTAAACGCTCACCACCGCAGCTTCGGCTTGTTGGCCGGCTTCGCCGGCCAGCCTCAGCTGCGGCGGCGGGTGTTCAAACCACCTGCTCCTCAGCTCGCGGGCTGCCTCGCCCCTCCGCGACTACGCGATTCTAAATTACACTCTAGGGGTATGGCAGACAAGACTACGTGGAGTCGGTTTTGCAGCGATACGTTTCTGTCACTAACTTTAGTAGCACAACCTGCACAACATATTGACTTTCAAGAAAATATTTTAATTTAAATAATACCTTCACGATTGGTGCTTGTACACTGGACACTGATTTTCATGGATAAAATAGGTCGAAATTGTTCCAAAACCGAATTGGGGCACCCCGAATTTACGTACTCTTTTGGCTGTTACCCCTAGAGTGTATATAAAAATCCGGAGGCGCGAAGGGAGGGCAACCCCCGCCCGCTGTAACAAAGCATAGGCACACGGGGGAACCGTAGCGGCTGAGGCTGGTCGCCGGAGGCGACCAGCAAGCCGAAGCTGCGGAGGTGAACATGGGTGCCTATCCTTTGTTACGCAAGGGCGAAGGGGTTGCACTTCCCGTAGCGCCGGAGACGTTGCAGAAGCAACTTTTTCCACTCATACTACTTATATCAGTTCGATATTTTAACTTGTACGTATTTTTAGGGTGAATTAATGAATGTATTAAATGTTGAAAATTAACCCATTTTTACACGTAGGTATATTAATTTTCGATGTTCAAATAATATATGTACCCATCGATATTTAGGACGTTCGATAATCTGTATTTCGATATTTAGATCTTTCGATGTAACTTTTGTAGATATTTAGACTTTAGATATATTGGACGTAGGATATTTAACCATTCGATAATATAAACTTTCGATATTTTAATTTTCGGTTATATGATCGTTCGATATTTCCATTTTCGATGTTTCGAACATCGATATTTTAACAGTCGGTATTTTAATCTTCGATATTCAAATACGTACCCCTGAAGATACCACAGTATTCCTAGGCATAACGTTGGATGCCAAGCTTCAATGGGGCCCCCATATAGATAAATTGTCAAAAAAGCTTAGCTCTGCAGCATATGCCGTTAGGAAAATTCGTGATTTAACTGATTTAGAGACAGCCCGTTTAGTATACTTTAGTTATTTTCATAGTGTGATGTCGTACGGTATTCTGTTGTGGGGAAATGCCGCCGATATTCAGACAATTTTTATTTTACAAAAAAGGGCAATTCGTTCCATTTATAAATTAAGTCCCAGACACTCCCTCAGAGACAAATTTAAAGAGATTAATATAATGACTGTGCCTTCTCAGTACATTTATGATAATCTTTTGTATGCACATAAAAATATTAATCTGTTTAAAAAATACAGTGATATCCATAACATAAATACTAGGAACAAACACAAATTTGTTGTTCCAACAACAAGGCTCAAAAAAATAGGTGGCTCGTTTAGATGCCAATGTATACGTTTTTATAATAAACTTCCTAGCCACATTCAAGAACTAAGCCTTAATAAATTCAAATCTTTTATAAAGCGAAAACTATGTCAGAAAGCCTATTATACTGTAAAAGACTATATTGAGGACAAAAAGGCTTGGGATTGAGCTGCTCCAATAGGTTTAGAATGTTGTTTTTATTTTCTAATTTACACTTTAATAATTTTCTTTTTTTAAGTATCTATTTACTTAAATAATGACATGTACATTTACTGTATAAAGTATTATATGATTTTAATTATTGTGAATGTGAGGACTATGTGGGTAATTTTTTGTTTTTTCTCTCTTCGTTTTAATCATGATCTGGCAGTTTGAGTAGTTTATGCGGCCTACCCAAATGTCCTGTCTTTGGTATTGTTCGTCGAATCGTTGAGCTCCTCAAGTTCTGAGTTGAGCTGCACGATTTTTGACAAATGCGTGCACTGATTGGACAGGTCCGCTCAATCTGTGTGGTTCTTTCCTCAAAAGACCATTTCAGACACCAATCTACATGGTCTTCACACGATCTGACCAAGATTTTGTCTGGACTTTAAAAGAGACTGTGACTTCTGAGTTTGTTTCGGCCTTTCTTCTCAGAATAGTCAGTTATGAAACGCCGACCTCATCTAGTTTAAAAAAAAATATGATTGACGTGTAAAAGTGTTTGTACAAACCTACTTACAGAAATAAAAATCATTTATCATTTATCATAAGGCAAACATAAAATAGATCAGCGATGAATTAACTGAGATAACGATGTACTAAGATGAATGACCTTTTTTTTTTTTTTTTTTTTCGCTGAGAAATGACGTTACGCATCTCCGCTCGTCGGGGGAAGAGACGGAGTATGTGGGACTCCCTGCCAGGGTGGCAGTATACCCACTAAAACTCTAACCAACCCACAGTATGTGGTGAGGAAAGAAATTGCATAGATTTTCAACTGTTTTTGCTTGAGAGTAAATAATTAATATATTGGATCCGACCAACATATTGGTAGGATCGTTGGACATAAAGGACAACCAACCAGCGAGCAAGTGACGAAGGCAGTCATCCAGGAATTCCAAGATGTAAAACCCCTTTCTCAACCTCCAGGCTGCCGTCGTTTATTAAAAGGCTATAGCCACTTATCGAGGCAAGACGAGGCCTTGATAAGATCACGGTAGAGCTTACGAGGACATGTAAGCTGCCCAGAGCTCCATGTCCTTTTCTGCCGACTTATTTGTGCAGAGTTTACACAGCGCCGTACCTACGGCATTTCATACAAAGTTTGTATGAAATGTCATACAAACTTTCAAGCCCTTGTTTTTCGAAATTAATGAACCGATTTTAATGAAACTTCATACGCATAAGCAGAATAGAAAGTTCTAAAAAGTTACTTAAGTACATTTTCGAAATGTCTTATTTAAAAAAAAAAATGGTTGCCTGTAAAGTCGGTTTTACGGGCGAAGATTTTACGTGACAACGTCTTTTTCTCGGTAGAATATTTATTGATATGAATATAATTAAATTGCACAATAGGAACAAGGAATTAAATGAAAATAAGAACGTAACGTTACCGAGCGTTACACTTTTTCATAAGTGACTCCCAGCCGCAACCTAATTTAAAATAAGAACGTAACGTTACCGAGCGTTACACTTTTTCATAAGTGACTCCCAGCCGCAACCTAATTTAAGACGTTGTCACGTCAAAACAACTGAAAATCTCTGTTTCTATGGAAAATTTAAAATCGGTCTAATTTGGCTGTAACACTATTTTTCGAAAATGTTAGGTAACTTTTTAGACATTTGTATCCTACTTATTCGTATAAAATTTCATTAAAATCAGTTTATTTCGAAAAACAAGGGCTTGAAAGTATGTAGGCCTATGAAATGCCGTAGGTATTTATAAATTAAATTATTTACAACATAATTGTTGACAACGTATTAATTGTCTCTATGTTAATTAATGTACCTAATTGGTGTTGTACCGTTTTAATTAACTATAAATAAATCAATCGATAATTTCAACCTTATGCAGCATGAACTTCAATTTGAACTTTACAGTTGTGCAAGTTATTTCTAAGTAGGTACCTACAGTCTACATTACCTACCTAAATAACTTACCTAAGCCAATACATAATAATTGGTGCATTTGTTTCAAACGATGAAACACTGATAGGTAAATCAGAAACGATTAAAAGAAAAAGTATTTTGTTAAACTTATTTAAGCCATAAGTATATGTACAATTACTTCCACGATCAAAAAAAAAAATTCTAAGCATAAATTCACGTGAAACAAACACGTTAGGTACAAGTTATGTAGGTACAAAACAACCTTTTGCAGAGAATGCTTTAAGTAGTAATTTAGAAAAAAAATGTACCTATGTAAGTAAAAAAATCGTAATTGTTGACAAGGACCTTCCTACAGGCTACAAGCCATCTAAGCACTGTTGCGCATGGCGGCATGCCAGTCATGAATGCGGCGCGCGCGCAGCGTTGCTCCACGCCGGTAGGTATTTAGTAGTCGTACAATGCGATCACGTGACTCCATTGACGTCAATACTGACCTCTGCCAACGGCGGCATCGCGCTACCTCCTGCATGCTTATCTCACTCGAAATACCCTACATACACATAAAAGGAAGAATAACATTATATACTTCACATTTATTTAATAATATTAAGGTTATTTAAAACCAGGTGTTTGCGTGGATTTATATTTATTTTAATGCTGTTTTGCTGGACAATTGTGTTTGTTTTGCAAATAATAAATAAACGTAGTTTATATTAGCAAAACACAAATAGTCCCCTTCTCTGTAAAAATATGAACATAATACGAGTATCATCCTATTTACAACTTAGAAAAGAAAGATCGTGCGGAATGTATGAAAATGTGAACATTATTGGCGGTGGAAAAGGCGTAAACAACTTAGGTCCTTGTCTTTTCCTTGTTCATAATATTCTTTATCCTACATGGATACGCAAAAAATATTTTACGGAAATCTTTGTAAGTTGTCTAAACGTGTCACTGTGGGCAGCTTGGATATAAATATAATACATTCCGATATTTAAATATCTAAAGCCAAAATGTGGTTAAATGCAAGTCGTTTAATTTAAAACAAAGGACATGTATTTATCGATCCCCATTTAATTCCAGTCGGATTTAAATAGTAGATTGTTTGCCAAGGGAGCAAACAACAATTTTGAAGGCAAGAGTGTTTCCTACGTCTCTCGAGCTTAAAATAGTGTTGTTCCCGAGGTGGACACTCTACTTTTTATCACCCTCTATGAAAAAAGAAGTAAGTGCAACTTCTGAATAAGAATAGTACTTACGTTTATTTATTTACATACAATTGAGGAAGACATACTATTTTTTTATAAAACTAAGTAAAATCCTAATTTGAGTAAACACTTACAAACGAAGGCAGAATGCTTTTCATGCGTTTTTTATTTTTTCACAAACTTCTTTTTTACAGCCTGTTACTTGTTCATACAATGTTCGTGATTGATCTCTTTGGTGATTGGAACTTTTACTAACAATATCCACATTCCAAATTCAAATCACTTTTAGTCCCTAGGGATTAAAGAGCTATTTTAGTCCCTGTTTACGAAGATTACACTATAATAGTTCTTTTTTAATAGATGTGATAAAAAAACTATTTTTGCATTTGATAGTCCATTTCTTGAGGGAGGCTATAACAGGCTACTTAAAACACCCTGGCCTTAACGAGCCGAGCAAAAAGAAAAAAAAACCGGTCAAGTGCGAGTCGGACTCGCGCACCGAGGCTGGGCTCCGTGGGTATGTAAATCATCATCATCTGCCTAGCTTTTTCCCAACTATGTTGGGGTCGGCTTCCAGTCTAACCGGATGCAGCTGAATAGGTACCAGTATTTTACATGGAGCGACTGCCTGTGGGTATGTAAATACATAGTTTTAAAATTATTATGTTTTGTAATGTAACTACACGGTTTTCGGATTTTTTCCTTTAGGTACCTACTTGTGCTACATGACATTGCTACTTGCCAAATTTCATGATTCTAGGTCAACGAGAAGTACCCTATAGGTTTTGATTTCGGAACACAAACGCCCGTATCTTTTGATTATGTTGACTTAGAAGTTTGATTTTTTCACTGCTTCAAGGGATTGCAGCCCTGAATATTTGATATTAACTTTCAACGTGATATCCACGACAGACGACGAAGTGATCTTATAATGGTTCCGTTATTCCTTTTGAGGTAAGGACCTCCAAAAAAGTCAGAAAAAACGCTAAGCGAAAAGCTCTCCTGGGCAAAGTCCTCTCTCCTTAAACTTGAATCTCTTAAAAAAAGTAATTTAAAAAAATTAAACCGACTTCAAAAAGAAATTAACTCAAAATTATGAAATAACTTTAATTTCGGAAGTCGGTGTCTTGGGATCTGTATTTTAGTTTTTTGCCACCGACTTCCGAAATTAAAGTTATTTCATAATTTTGAGTTGATTTCTTTTTGAAGTCGGTTTAAATTTTTTAAATTACTTTTTATTTCGTAATTTTTAGTTTTTGCACTCAAAACTCAAAAAACTCAAAACTCAAAGCATTTATTTCAATTAAACCATTTTACAGGCACTTTTGAATTGTCAAGAAGTAGGTCAGTCAGAAAAATGTGAAGCTAGTTGCCCATTCCAAAGCGTAGGTACCTATGGAGAAGAACGGACAAGAAACTCCATGGACACTCTTTTTAAATTATATTTTACAAAAATATTAGTTACATCATTACTTTTGAATTTATAATTAAATAATGTGAGAACGATGTAAAAAAAACAAGACGTATGCGTTAAAAGCGTCCAGAGTACAACAAATAGTACTAAAACAACAATCCAAAAATAAAAATAAAATAATTAAAAATAAGCCGAGGCAGCTAAGTGATGACCAGCCCCAACTGACGGCGCCCGTTCACGAACATGACGCATAGATCAGCACCATTCAGCTCAACCATTTTGAAGGGAGCTAAATGATCCAACATACACGCCACCGTCAGCGAGACATTTGTGTGAGCATGACATACTATCAGCCGCCAGGGCACATTCGAGTCAATGAAAGACATATTACCCGGTAAATGGTAAAATAAGGTATAGTACTTACATAGAACTCACATCTGTGCTATGCAATTATACAATACAAATGAAATTGAGTTTATACAATGCAAAGATAGTCTTACAATCTTCAGCAGCTCCAACAGTATTTTCAGGTGTTAATCAATTAGTTGTGGTTGTGGAGCAGGACCAGCATTGAGCCAGGCATTTTTATCAGCTATGTAATCCCCTAACTTATAATATGCCTGACTGCATAGTGTGCGTTTTATACAAGACTTGAATTTTGTCTCATTCAGTTGAAGAATGTGGGGAGGTATTTTATTATAACATTTTAAACAGTACCCCATAAAAGATGAGTCTACTTTAGCCAGTCTGAAACCTGGTTGAACTAATAGGTCCCTATTTCTAGTACTATAATTATGTCTTTCACCTCTTTTACTAAAAAGATGTAAGTTTTTTCTTACATACATGATGTTTTCGTAGATATATTGACAAGGTACCGTCATGATGTTAATTTCCTTAAACAGTTCCCTCAGAGAATCGCGCCTGCGGAGGTTATATATGGCTCTGATGGCTCTTTTCTGCAGAATAAAAATAGAATCGATGTCTGCAGCCCGTCCCCAAAGTAAAATACCGTAAGACATGACACTATGAAAGTAACCAAAATAGACTAGTCTCGCGGTATCCACATCAGTAAATTGACGGATTTTTCTGACAGCATAAGCTGCTGAACTTAGCCGTCCTGCAAGAGATGTTAAATGAGGACCCCATTGTAGCCTTGAGTCGAGCGTGATCCCTAAGAAAACAGTTTTATCGACGAATTCTAGTTTCTCTTGATTCAATATTATCTCACAATCACTACCCTTGACATTTGGTAAAGAAAATCTTATGCACTTAGTTTTTTTTCCATTTAATACTAAATTATTAGCAGTGAACCAATTTTGGACCTGCAGTAGGGCGTTATTTACGTCGTCAAAATTTGTAGCACGTCTATTTACCTTAAAAATTAAGGAAGTGTCATCAGCAAATAACACCATTTGTGGTTGATTTTTTAATAAATGGAGTAGATCATTAACATACACTAAAAAGAGGAAAGGACCCAATATCGAGCCTTGTGGCACACCCATTTTTACTTTTAAACCATATGAATTGACACCATTTATTTGGACTTGCTGTTGTCTGTCATTTAAATAAGAACTAACTAAACTGAGCGCAAGTTTTCCAAGTCCGTAATGCTCAAGTTTCAAAAGCAAGGTTTCGTGATCGACGCAATCAAATGCCTTAGAGAGGTCACAAAAGATTCCAATGGCGTCTTGGGCCTCTTCCCACGCGTTAAAAATGTGTTTTAATAAGGTTACACCAGCGTCAGTCGTACAACGTCCTTTGGTGAAACCAAATTGCTGATCGTGAAGGATTTTATTCATGTTAAAATGATTGAGCATCTGATTAAGCATTATCTTTTCGAACACCTTACTGAAAACCGGCAACACGGATACGGGTCTATAATTATTGGTGTCTTTACTGTCCCCAGATTTGAAAAGTGGTATTACCTTACTGTATTTCATTAAATCGGGGAAGATTCCTTGATCAACACACAAATTAAATACTAAGGCTAAGTAAGGTGCAATAGTCTCAATTATGGAGGCACAGACTTTAATGGACATTCCCCAAAGATCTTCGGTCAATTTGATCTTAATTTGCTTAAAAGCTTTTATTACTGAAGCGGGGTTTATATGTTTAAATTGAAATTCAACCGGGCAGGCTGGAACGTTCGCTCTTAATAAATCAATTGATACGTCGGATGAGGAATTTAAGGCTTCCGTCGTTTTTGATGGTATATTAGTAAAGAAATTTACAAATTCCTGAGCTACTTCTAAGTTAGAGCTTATGGCACCACGTGAAGTCTCCAATGTGTAATCAGTGTTTCGTTTTTTATTCCTACTAGTTTCGTTATTTATAATTTTCCAAACCGTTTTTATCTTATTTTCTGCTGATTTGATTTTATTGCTAATGTACAGGGCTTTGGCTATTTTGCAAGTATTTCTAAAAATTTTCGAATATGTAGCAACATACTTGCTGAAAGTTTCAGTATTGATGTAAGGCTTAAGGCCATACAGCTCGAAAAGTCTTTCCCTACTTATCCTAATACCTCTAGTTGCCCAGTCACTAAAAACAAAATTAGGGCAAATGTTTTTTGTTTTCTTTTCAAAAATTGTATTAAATTGAGTGTGCACTACTGAAAAGAAATCCTCGTACAATTTATTAGCATCATCCCCATCATGGCCCAGATCATTTAACTTATTATTTAGGGTACTATTGAATCTATTTAGTTTACCAGTCGTTATTGGTCTAAATTGAATTTGCACTTTTTGCAAAGGTGTTTTAAACTTAAAAGATACCGTTTGTCCACTATGATCAGACGGCAGATAATTTACGATGGCTTTATCTAAATAATCACAATCGCAAAATACATTATCAATACAAGTAGCAGAATTTGGAGTTATTCTAGTAGGTTCTGCAAACACATTATATAAATTGAACGATTTAAAAAGGCTTAATAATCTACTGCTATTAGAATTATTTTCCAAAATATTAATATTAAAATCCCCACAAATAATTGCGGCTTTGTTATTGACTCACTAGAATTTGACCAAGGTTTTGAGATGTTTTCCCTTTGACACTACACACGTAGCTCGTATCAATACGCCAGGCCGTCACACTTACACGTATTAGTCCATATCTTGAAAATTACTGAACCGATTTTGATGAAACTTGCACTGTTCCCTAAGTTGAAGTAAATGTAAGCTAATACAAAAAAAATGGTCACGATCCGATTAATAGTTGCTGAGAAATGCGTGGACAAACATACATACATACATACATACATACATACATACATACATACATACATACGTCTATGAAATTTTGTATATTTGTTTGGAAGCCTTAGTAGATTGTCATATGTGAATATCATGCAATTCCAATAATATTACATACATACGTATCGAATTGATAACCTTTACGCTACCCCACGTAAGGCAGGTGAAAACTAATGTGTTGATAAAGGGCGAGGAATTGAATCCTGAAGACAACACAGTATTCTTGGGCATAACTTTGGATGCTAAGCTTCAGTGGGGTCCACATATAGATAAATTGTCAAAAAAGCTAAGTTCTGCAGCATACGCTGTTAGAAAAATTCGAAATTTAACTGATATAGAGACTGCCCGTTTAGTGTACTTTAGCTATTTTCATAGTGTAATGTCGTACGGTATTCTATTGTGGGGAAATGCCGCCGATATTCAGACTATCTTTGTTTTGCAGAAGCGAGCTGTTCGATCAATTTATAAATTAAGTCCGAGACACTCTCTCAGAGACAAATTTAAAGAGATTAATGTAATGACTGTGCCTTCTCAGTACATTTATGAAAATCTTTTATATGCCCATAAAAATATAAAATTGTTTAAAAAATACAGTGATATCCATAATATAAATACTAGAAACAAACACAAATATGTTGTACCTACAACCAGGCTCAAGAAAATAGGTGGCTCGTTCAGATGCCAATGTATACGCTTTTACAATAAACTACCAAGCCACGTTCAAGATCTAAGCCTTAATAAATTCAAATCTTTCATTAAACGTAAGTTGTGCCAGAAAGCCTTTTATACCGTTAAAGATTATATTGAGGACAAAAAGGCTTGGGATTGAGCTGCTTCCAATTTCTGCATTTTGAATGATTTTTTTCTTTTTTATATACACATTGACATTGATGAATATTTTTTTTTTTAAACAATGACATTTGCTTCCTTTGTAAAGTATTATATTATTTTTTCATTGTGAATGTGAAGACGATGTGGGTCATTTTATATATATTTTTTTTATTATTCTCTCTGTTCTGTTTTTTTTTATCATGGTCTGGCAGTTTGAGTAATTTATGTGGCCTACCCAAATGTCCTTTCTTTGGTATTGTTCGTCGAATCGTTGAGCTCCTTAAGTCTTGAGTTGAGCTGCACGATTTTTGACAAATGCGTGCACTGACTGGACAGGTCCTCTCAATCTGTGTGGTTCTTTCCTCAAAAGACCACCTCAGACATCGATCTACATGGTCTTCATATAACCTGACCAAGATTATGTCTGGACTTTAAAAGAGACTGTGACCTCTGAGTTTGTTTCGGCCTTTCTTCTCAGAGTAGTCAGATAGGAAACGCCGACTTCATCTAGTTATAAAAAACATGACTGACGTGTAAAAGTGTTTGTACAAACCTACTTACAAAAAATAAAATCATTTCATCATTTCATTTCATTTCATCATTTCATTTCATTTCATTTCCTTTTTTTGAAGTCGGTAAAAAGATTAAATGCGGACGGAGCCGCGCGCACAGCTCGTAAAATACGAGTAGGTATATAATGTTCCATAGATTTGAGGGTACCTACCTATGTAAATTACAAACGCCAAAATATTACCTCAGAGGCTCAGACTATCATGGCCGTCAACGTACTATTATTGATCGAAGCCGTCAACAAACACCGTTAATAAAAAACCGATAAAGGTCACGTTTCTGAAACGTTACATTTTTCATACATACTTCATCATCATCTGCCTAGCCTTTTCCCAACTATGTTGGGGTCGGCTTCCAGTGTAACCGGATGCAGCTGAATACCAGTATTTTACATGGAGCGACTGCCTGTCTGACCTCCACAACCCAGTTACTGGATAATACGATACCCCTTGGTAAGACTGGTTGTCAGACTTTCGGGCTTCTGACTACCCGTAACACTACTGACGACGATGTTTCATACCTACTTGTTTTGCCTAAATTGTGGACGTTGCGCTGCGCTGTATAAAGCAGCTACATTATTAGAGGTACTATTACGTATCGTATCGTTTTCATTTTTAGGGTTCCGTACCTCAAAAAAAATGGTAAAACAGAACCCTTATTATGAGATTCAGACTGTCTGTCTGTCTATCACAGCTGGATATCTCAAGAACTGCTAATGCTATCAACTTGAAATTTGGAACAGTTATAGATAACGTTTAACCAACTAATTTGCAAATATGAAAGAAATAAAAATATATGTATATTTTTTGCAACAGGGACTGAAAGGGGATCTGAAAAATTTGAAGTGGGGCTACTAGGACATGAGCGGATCGTGAAAGAGCGCAGTTTGCACATTCTTAAACATGTTTTCTTTTTTTTAGGCCGCAGTTTTCGACTTTTGATGAAAAATATAAAACAAAATACCGTTCCCCCCCTTATCTCCGAAGTTTGTAAAGAGAAAAATCTGAAATGATTCTATGTGATAGAAGTATATGTAAAGATTACAGGAAAAATAAAACGAAGTCTCTAAATAGCACACTTTTTCAGAAATCATCAACAAAAGTTACATTAGTTCAATCAAGAGATGGCGCTGACATAAAACTGCAATATTCTACACCGCAGTGCAGTGTTAAAATTCTCTGACGAATATAGGCCTCGCCGATGAAAAATTAAAAACATGATGGTACGGAACCCTCGGTGCGCGAGTCCGACGAGCTCTCGACCGGTTTTTGTTAGTAGTGGTATTTAATTGATTTTTGGGTGATGTGTCCGAGTTTTGAAATTGTGAGTAGGTACACTCACATTGTTGTATTGGATTCCCCACCTGTAAAAGCAAGTGTAAGTGGTAATAGTAAATAATTAAATAAATAACTAAGTATTGTTGTTCATTTCTATAAAAGTAACGACTTATAAACTAGAAATATCACGCCTTGTTGTCCCGAAGGGTTGGGCAGAAGTGTACCGATAGTACACCCACATCTCGCCCGTTATGTTTAAGTCCTAAATCATAGGGGGCGAGCCTATTGCCATCAACCGGACACAAAGACAGACTCCGGGCTACTACTAAGAAATTCTAGGCAGAAAAACTCAATAACACTTTGCCCGACCTGAGAATCGAACCCAAGAACTCATGCTCAGCAGTAGCTCTTGCGACCATCGTGGCAGGCTACTAGAAATAATTACAACTAATAAAACGATTTTAAAACCTACGTAGAGACAAACTTTTTCCTTCCTCAAATATTTAAGTAAGATTTCTTGCAGTTGGGGAATTTTAAATTAAGTACTAACTACTCTTCGACGTCACTAAGTGTTTGGCCAGACTGGCAGCGCGGGCGCGGGGCGGGCGCGGCGCGGCGAACTCAAACACATGAACTTCTTTTGAGTGTCCATAGTGAGCACGCGGGCGCAGTGAGCGGCGCGGGCGTACCCTCTAAAAACTTAATTATTTTTAATACATATTACCAACATTAGTGACTCAAAGAGAGCAGTGGTGTCCCAGTGGACACGGCCGCGACTTACGAGTTGTAGGTCGTAGGTTCGAACCCAGTCAGGAGCTTTAATTTGTGTAAATTATATCATCATCACTGCTCTCAAAACGGTGAAGGAAAACATCGTGAGGAAACCGGCATGTCCCAAGACAAAAAATTCGAAGACATGTGACATCTACCAACCCGTACTGGGCCCGCGTGGTAGATTACGGCCCACCCCCTCTCACAGAGAGGAGGCCTGTGTCCCAGCAGTGGGATCATTATAGACTGAGTATGTAAGTGCCTCAAAATTTTGATGAAATGGCAATCAGAAATTCAGGACAAACGAAAAATAAAGTAGGTAAGTAAATATCTATATATCTATATAAATAAAAAGAAAAGTCCTGACTGACTGACTGATTGACTGACTCATCAACGCCCAGCCCAAACCCTTGGACCTAGAAAGCTGAAATTTTGCACAGAGGTTCCCTTTATAATGTAGACAAGGAATAAGGAAGGATTTTTCGAAATTCAACCCCTAAGGGGGAGAGGGTGAAATTTCACGCGGACCAAGTCGCGGGCAGAAGCTAGTCTCAAATATTATAATGAATTTCGAGCACGTTTCTTCAGCGAGTGAGAGCAATGCAAAGTGGCCACTTATTATACTTTCCGAAAAAAGCAGCCAAAATAACGTGACAAACATTGCATGGGTTCTTATCTCATGGATTCTTTTCTACAAGAGAATACTTACATGGCGTTTGCGGTTGTCAAAATATTAGGGGTTCAGCAGCAAAGTGATAAGTGGGCTGGTTTTCCGCCAAGGTGCGCAAGAAGTACCTACACTGTATGGTATCGCCAGTTCGTCACTCGTGAAGGCCTTCACGATAATCACCTTATGAATTGCGCAAACCCTCCTCGGGGGCCGGTGTAGGGCTATGTCCAGTGGCGTAGCTACGCGACAAGGGGCCCCGGTGCGAAAAAAAAGTTGGGGCTCTATCTAAACTGGTTAGGTTTTATTTTATCAAGCAAAAAAAACATAAATACCTACATATTTATAAGGTCTATCTATTCATACACGAAATATCTGAAGGGGTCATAGTACCTACTCATCATGATTAACAACTTTTACTATGGGACCAAACCTGAAATCGCAAAAAAGAATCTGCTGTTCTACAATGATGAGTTATGCGAACATTAATGTGGGGAACAGCTGATTTATGTATTTATTCAGTCTGTAATCTTGTATTATTATGCAAATAAATGATTTAGGGTGTAGGAGAAGCGTCAAGGTTATGGAAATTTGTCAAAATAAAAAAATAATTTAAAAAAATTAAACCGACTTCAAAAAGAAATGAACTCAAAATTATGAAATAACTTTAATTTCGGAAGTCGGTGTCTTGGGATCTGTATTTTAGTTTTTTTTATAGTTTTGTTTTGCCACCGACCTGACTGACTGACTGAGCTTGGGGGCCCCGGTACATTATGGCACCGCCTAGCCCTCCGATAGCTACGCCACTGGCTATATCAGACCTACCGCTAAACAATCATAGTGATAGTGATGTTAATTCCATATTGTGGAAACAAATTATTTAGTACTAGCTTCCGCCCGCGGCTTCGCCCGCGAGGTATGTCGATAAAAGCTATCCTATGTCCTTCCCCGGGATGCAATCTATCTCTCTGCCAAATTTTATCGAAAACCGTTCATTGGTTTAGGCGTGAAAAGGAAACATACAGAACAGACAGACAGTTACTTTCGAATTTATAATATTAGTATGGATAATCAGTTTCAGCGATGTCAATCACTTTCACCGAATATTTTACCTGTAATAAATAATTCAATTAGGTGACCTAAAAAAACAAAGCATAACTGCGTCGGACATTATACAAGAAAGACATGCCATGGAATGTACCAGGCAAGTACTTGCTCAAGAAAGTTCATTTAGGTACCTACTTAGCTTCCGCAGAACTTTTGAGACAGAATATCCCTCCATTTAATCATAATTTGTGACGTAATAACTTGAACTTCTTTTACAATTTGTAACCATAACCATAATCAGCCTATAATGTTCCCACTGCTGGGACACTGGCCTCCTCTCAGTGAGAGGGAGTGGGCCGTAATCCACCACGCGGGCCCAGTGCGGGTTGGTAGATGTCACATGTCTTCGAATTTTTTGTTCTGGGACATGCCGACAATTTGTAACACAAGAATATAATTGTTATGCACTGAAAGCTGACATACAGGTTTTTACCTAGTTTATGTTTCAGAGGCTTCATAAGTTTTTGTAACACTAATTTATTTCAATAAAGATTTTGTTATTATTATTTATTATTATAATTGAAAGTACATTTATAATTAAGAACTGATGGTAAGGGGTGTTTTAAAATGGGTTTCACGAGTGTTCCGGCGCGATCTGTGCATTAATTCTGTACCTGGGCAGTAAGACACGATACCATCTTCCTGTGTGGCTTTTTAGGGTTCCGTACCCAAACGGGACTTATTACTCAGAGCCGTTCCACACGGTGCGGTGCGGCGCCGGCCCGCAAAATATCTCGCCGCACTGGCGATCACACGGGCAGTGCGGCGCGGCGGCGTCGCAACGCAACGTACTTACGGCGCGGCGCCTCGCAGCGGCGACGAAAAGAGTGTTGGCTTGCCCATCTCTATGGCGGCGGCAGTCTGTATAAAATTACCGTGTGTAACGGCTCTAAGGCTCAGCGGAGCCGTCCGTCGCATATATGTCTGTCACAGGGCTGTATCTTTTGAACCGTAATAGGTAGACACTTGAATTTTTTTCAGAGTATGTACTACTATGGTCGCTATAAGAACAAACAATAAAAATTAAATTATATTTAAATTTAAAAGAGGAGTCTCTTATAAGAAACGAGTTTTTTTTCTTTTATATGTAGGGGTTTATTTATAAACTCAAAATTAGGATACGTTGAAACGTCAAAAATGTATAAACAGTCGCTAATCATGACTTAACTCTAAGCAACGTTTTTAAATAAAGGGGTGTGTTAAATATTAGACGGTGGTACGGAACCCTCCGTGGGTGAGTCAGACTCGCCGGTTTTTATTTTTATACATCGGGCTTGAACCAATTATTAATTAGTTATTATATACCTAGGGACCATTGAGGGGGCGTAACTAAGTTTACCTATTTCACTCATTTTGGCGGCCAGCAACTCTTATGAGCTTAATAGACTCGTAAGTATTTCAGAATTCAAAACACAGTTTAAGTGCTTAATTTTTTAGGGTTCCGTACCCAAAGGGTAAAAACGGGACCCTATTACTAAGACTCCAAATAGGACTAAAACAAATCTCCCATACAACAAACGTGTTTTTTCGGCGTTTTGCCTTGTGGTACGGAACCTACCTCAAATAAATAGATATTTGAGGACAGGCTGTTTGTGTATGTGAGTTTAAATGTTTGTAAACGCACCCACAATACAGGCGAAATTCCTAGTGTGGGGCAACGTTTTTTTAATAATAAGAATAAGATGCCTGACGGTTCTCTATAGAGGATTGTGGAACTAACATAAAAGTAAAAATTCAAAATCAAATATAAGCAGTGTTTTTGATTTCAAGCCCCTTAAAAAACAAGTGAAAAATATTTCTATAATATGAAATATACATAAATGTACATCATCAGTTTATATTATCATTCAAAATGTCGACAATCGATTTCAATGTTTTCACTTTAAAAAATAGGAATTGATAGTACCAATTCCAATGCTCGAGTACCTACTCTTGCAAACTCTGACATAATGTAAGCTTCAATTATTCTGTCACGTGCATTGAAACAAATAGAAGAAAGGAAAGCCTGGACTGGGAAAACGTGAGGCGGGAATGTAGGTACGGTTGCGCGCGCGCCGCCCGGTCACTCACCGCGCCGCACACGCATGATAGTAGCCTTCCCAGAATGTACCGACAAGTGACAAACAAATATCATCAATATTAATTCTTTGAAACGTTTCAAGGACTTTTTTTGAAGAGTCTAGGGACTTGTAAATGTACTCTACATAAAAACAATTTATAGTAACAATTTATAGTAGGTATACAATTTAAAACGGATTTAAAAAACGGTTTGTAGGTGCTTTAAGTTATTTATTTTCCTTAATAGATATCAGTAACTTCGTAATAGAATGTTTTTCAGGCATAAATACCTACTTGCTGATAATAACTTGACGCAAATGAAGTACCTACCTACTTATAAAAACAATGACGAGATGTATCTAACACTTCCGTAGGTACTTTTGTATTGTTGGTTCCGCAATTTGTACGTACATTTTGATTAGATAGTTCGTCGTTTCTAACAATACTTAAATAGGGTTTTTTTATGGAAATTGGAAGCAATTTTCATGTTATGTCATTGTTTTAATTCAGCCATTTTGGTTTTCATCCATTCAATTACAACCAATAATTTCAGGTTCCTCCACCGAATAACTTCAAGAAAATATGCTTATTTGCGGTAAACATTCATGCAGAGAAAGAACACAAACACAAAATAGAAGAAGTTGGGGGAAAATATGCGTCACATAGTCACATCCACGCAAAACGGCCATTGCTCAGCATAATGCTATGTACGTACACCATCAGGCGTACGCCCACCATTGCATCGATTAATTGACACCTCTACAATATGCAGTTTGGCTCAACTGATACCTATTATGTTTCACAGCAAGGCTATATTTAGAAAAGAAATTGTTACTATTTTAAGTGATCAGAACCCTATTAATTAAGTAATGTTTACTTTATTCTGCCTGTTATTATATAGTTCTTTCCAACAACTAGTAGATTTGTTTAGTAATATGTGGATAACGTTGTGAGTAGTGTATTTATTACTTCTATTATTAAGTTTTAACCTATGTTTACTTATTATTAGACTACTGTTTGTTGTCCCTAAATAAATAAATAATGCTACGACCTTATGCGAGACACAGGAGAGCCCCAGCGCAAGTTTTCAGCGACAGCAACTTCTTACAGCCGACCTATTCTGTAACAATCTCACCGTAAAAATATCCGTGAAGTGAGCTTGAAGTGAGCTATCATCCTGCCTAACGCTAGTGAATCTAGGGATAGACAGCTCATTTCAAACTCACTTCACCTAAGTTTCACGGTGAGATATTTACAGTATTAGCACAGCAGATTTCTATAATAGCGTGAGTGTTGTACGAACGAAATCGTCGACTTTCTTGGGCTTTGACTTTTTCAAGAGGACGAAACAGATTGCGTACCAAATTAGCCTTCAAGGTACGAAGCTCAACACATTTCACTTACCTACTTTGATAAAATGGTTGCTCAATGTCCATTGCGAAACATCGTCAAAAACTGTGAAAACTGTGTGTAAATAGTAGGTACCTATGTAAGATTTTTTTTTCTGTTTATTTGAATTAAATCAGAACA
This sequence comes from Oligia fasciuncula, assembly GCA_963082905.1. Lineage (NCBI taxonomy): Eukaryota > Metazoa > Arthropoda > Insecta > Lepidoptera > Noctuidae > Oligia > Oligia fasciuncula. The sequence goes on along the minus strand of OY720393.1, from coordinate 9,609,718 downwards.
CAACGACCTTATTCAGCTTGTAGTGCGTATTAGTAAATCGTGATGTAAAATAAAAGAATGTTACTAGGTACATTCAACAAAAGAGATAAGTATGCAGGATCATCGGATATACCTATGGTTGAAGTTTAGTAAGAAACCGATGGATGTTCTCGAATATTTAATTTAATTAATAGAAAACAAACAGCTCATTTATCAAATTAAATTTCAGTTCAAACTTATAAAAAATTAGATTTGGTTTCCAACAATAATAAATTTTCGGTCAAATTAAGTCCAAGATCTGTTTGACCTATCGAGTGTTTCATTTAATTGCGTAAAGGCAAATATATATCCCACTATTACGCACCTAAATAATCATCTTAACAGACAAATATTATTCCAATTGGGAAAGCCCCAGCCTCAGCCCGTATTTACCAAATATCTTGTATTTGTACTAATTAAACATACCTAAGTAACATACCTACTTAGGCAAATTTTAAGATATGAATAATACATAATGCACATAAGGTTTACGTAGAGAACTACAAATACACTCGATAGCAATAAATTAGGGTCACATAAAGATACCTAAGAGTCTCGGAAACTAAGAATGCTAGCTTATTGCGTGACACATTCAATCTCAATTTGAATCATTTTGAAAGATATTGCCAAAGACTACAATATGATGCTGTATAATAGACAGGAAGCTCTCTTCATTTTGTGTTGACAGCACAATTCGCCTCCTAGCGTACGCGTAACCAAAACTATTACCTATAGTTACGGCTAAAGGTGGTAGATGGAGCTCTATTAATAGTTACGGATATAGATGGTAGATGGAGCTTTATTATATTATTATTGTGTTGGAATTTTTACATTGTCGTATAAATTATTGTTTACTACATACTAGTGTTTTTTTAACAATTGCATAATTATTAAAAACACTAAGTAGTAGTAAAAAATAATATATACGACAATGTAAAAATTCCAGATTTTTACCTGCAATAGGAATATGTATAGGAATGAAACGTAACTCAGAATATTAAAGATGAAAAAACTGTTTATTCTTATAAAAACACAGAAATACATTCAAATTAAACATTTACTAACATATTAGAATCAAAATCATTTAGGCTGAGAATCAGCACTTTTCTTTCCTAGTCACTAGACATCCAGGTACACAACAAGAGTTTTGAGACATGATGGAAATGCAGTCAATGTTCAGTTCACTATTCACAATAATAATTATGGGTCCAAACTATAAACAGTGCTTATGCTCACTAGCGAAACAACCAGAATTTAATTTTATTGCAAATTGCAAAAGCAAAATCCGAAACTGGCACTCGCGCTGACAGACATTTGAATTTAAGTGTTACCAATGCAACAATAACAAATTCCCATTATTGAAATGAAAAAAAAACTCCTTTCAGAACTCTGTTGCACACACCATCTCCCAGTATCATCATTATATATTTTAATATTGTATCACAGTATTTTTAGTTCTGCTACGCGTCCAGAAGACGGCGCTTGTGTAAACCCTAGTCTTATCAAAGTACTCTGTGTGTAAACCGAAATTGACGTATGTTCCAAGCTGCCATAGCATGGATATTGCTACCATTGCTTCATAAGTTCGAAAAATGTGTGCTCCACAACGTAAATAACGGAAATGTATCTGATCTTGTTGAACTATCAAAATGAAACCCATTGATACTGCTACTGATAGTGTGTTACGCAATTACCCCGCAGGTATCTTTATATGACCCTAATTCATTGCTCTCGAGTGTATACATAATTTTTGAATAAATACAAATAGATCTTGCACTTGCAAAGGGGTAGGTATAATTATGTATGTGTACCTAGAGGAAAATCAAATGTGAATGTACCCCATTCACATTTGATTTTCCTCTAGGTACACACTTAAAGATGCAGAAGAGATTAAACACAGCTAATATTAGAAAACAAATATAAATAAGTATATTGCCTGCCTCCTAAGATTAATGAGCCGACCAGTGATTTTTTTTTTTGCCATAGAGTATGTTCTTACAACGAGACATAATATAGTGGGTACTTTGTCTTGCTGCATCGCCATATTCGCCATGCAATACACTGCAACTCGAGTTACCGTGTTTTGCCTTAAAGCGCTCATTTGATATTTTTTCGAGGCAGTTACATAGCCCTGTATTATTACTTTTTCATTTTATAGTATGTAGAAGGAGGTCCTAGTATGTTATAAATATATTTCCAAAAACGTTAAAGACCAAAAAGTTTTAAAAGCCCTTTTCACGAAATAGGTACTTCTGAGATACAGTGTTTCGGATTTACAGGGCAGTATTCCCAAATGACCATGCCGACGTGCAGCATCTGTATATCAATGGATATATATCACAACATATATCGATATATATTGACAAAACTAGAAATTTTGCAGATTCAAAGTGTACCCTAGCAACACTTGACAAAACACTACAATTTGGATTAGCTTTTCTATTTGAAGTGGCAATCTAATCATAAGTTTCGGGAATTCACCAAATAACGTGCACGTATTTTTATTTGATTAAGTAATACTGATTATTATACATCTAATACTAATATCTAAACCACTTTCAGAATGAAAATCGCATCATTTTTATACAATATACCTACATATTATATCCGATATAATTATTATACTTATATCAAATATGGAATATGTTGATATTTATTACTATCGGATTTTAACGAACCCTTCTCGAAAATATGCGGTAGCAGCGCGTTCATATGGAGCGATCACGATTAGCTGTAATGCAATGCTTTACAAGTCAACCAATGCAGCCTTATTGCGAAAATAAAACGCGCTCACTGTAGAACACCGGCAACTTGGTCAGAAGGCTGTTAGAGGAAAAACTCGGAGCAGGTGGCGAGAAATCGTGAGGCGAATCACATCAGCAAAAAACTAATTGAGGACCACGACCGCTCTGACAAGAAAGCTATGAAGAAGAAGAATAAGAGAACACCCTTGTGTTGTAGGTAGGTAAGTACTCGTTATAAACTTACGAAAAGTAAAAATATAGAAAGCTTTATTGACAATACCTTATGTTTGACTGTATGGTTCTCTTTCCGGCTTTTCTCCTTCCGCGTGAAGTTGATGCCATTCTGAAACTGAAAATGAAATAAATTGTAATTAAAATGTTAAAAGAAAATTAACTAAAAAAGCCTTCACTCATTTATCAATCAATAACAAACTCAAAATCATAGACAATCACAGGCTAGCATTAGGAAGTCTCGAGAAATCTAAAACCTCTCAAAATAATTATTAAATCATATTTTTTTTTAGTATCTATGTTTACCAAACCCGTTGTCACGGAGCTCTAGAACGGTCATAGAAACTTGGTAGTAATAATAAGTTTGTTGCCACCGCGAATTGCAAGTACCTCTCTGTAACGCTTCGATCAATTATTGATCGAAGCTGTAACGGGTTATAGTAAAGTTCGTAGCGATGACGTAGACCTACGATAATTTAACAAGTACATGCAACATCTTCGGGAAAAATACGTACGGAATTACTCTGTTTTACATATATATATTAAATTGAGATAAGTAACCTGTTGTAATTGTAATACTACTCATAATGATAATTGATGTAGTTAGTTTACCTACTTAAGTGCTACGGCGTAGGCGGTCTACGAATATTGATTTATCAGACTGTTCTGTCAAAGATGCGATTTCTTTAGATATGGTGATTCTTTTCTATAGAATAAAAGAGGAACTTTGTAATTCAAAAATATGAACATGGAAAACTTTCCAGAAAATACTTGAAACTAAAGTCTTGGATACTTGCAATAGTTGCAACGCATAGTGCCAATTTCAAAATTAGCTGTGGAAGCTGTTTAGCATAATCAGCCCTTAACGTTCCCACTGCTGGGACACAGGCCACCTCTCTGCGAGAGGGAGTGGGCCGTAATCCACCACACCGACGAAGCTGTAATTGGCTTATTATTCGGTTGTATCATCCATCATGCAAAACCAATCATAAACTCGTCTTGCAATACCAGTTTTATTAGCTATTTTTAGGAGATGTTCTAACTTTATTTTGATATTATCATAATTTCATAAGGTTATGTTCGGTCTCCATGCAGGTGTTTAAATACAGCAAGCTATAGAACAGATTGTTTAATTTGCTGTACACGCTGCCAAATTCGTTTAGGTAAACATGCCTATAAACGAATTCGGCAGCGTGTATAGAACAGCATCCAGATAAACATAATCTTATGTAGGTACCTGAAGGCTTTACTTTATGCGTTTCAGAATGCTGCTGGGGTTGCCGCGGCACTGCAGTGCGTCGCAAATGTTCGCAGATGCGCGAGTTGACGGTTTCCACGCGGTAATGCGTAAGAAAGTGGCGTCATCATTGCAAAGACTGCGCGGTAGCTCCAACAGCATTTTGCAAATGATTGCGTCCCGTTATGACTGTCCCTTAAAGGCACACTGGGTGGGAATAGTAACGGGAAAATTGTAATGTTTATTTTAGTTCACTTTGTATTAGATACCTACTGTTACTAACACTTATATGGACTCTGTCCGAAATAAATGGAATTATTATATTATTATTATTATTTACTAACTAGTTACTTGCTTACTTATTTAAATATTACCTATAACTTAAGTTTGTGCATGATATTATGATACTTATTCATGGTTTTTGATCTTATTCGTAGTGATGAAATATTCTTATGCTATATTTCCCTTTGCACCTAACTAAGTACACGAATAGGGCTGGCCTTCATGATTAATTATGTAGAATATCATGACATAAAAAATTTTACTTAGCGTGTCGATGTCAATCTAAGTCGGCCCAGAATTTGGCTTCATGCATCATAATTATTTAGGTACTGTACGACGCAAGTAAGCAAACGTTACAATGGTCTCGCCATTGTAAGATTTTGACAAAAATTATGTAGATATGGCAAATTTGTCAAAAACTTATAATCGGGTGACCATTGCAACGTTTGAGAATTAGTAGACTTGGCCTAGGCCCCCCTGGTAGGTAGTTATAGCGCTACAGGGTCTTTTGGCGCGTGGCCAAAATCTGAACTAAGCCCACCATCTTGTTTTTATAACCAAATAGCTGACCCGACCGACGTTGTTTTTTGATTCGAAAGACACGTGGCTCCATTTATTATCATAATAAATGGAGCCACGTGTCTTTCGAATCAAAAACAGCACTTTTTTTCGGGATGAAAGGTACCCTATGTCCGTTTCTGTACCCCTGACAACGTATATTATGCAAAATTTCAGGATGATCGGTTCAGTGGTTTAGGCGTGAAAAGGTAACAAACAAACTTACTTTCGCATTTATATTATTAGTTAGGATTGCACAAATGCTTACAAACAGCGCTCCCATATCAACGTCATTGGAACGCCAAAATGTCCTTGCAGCAGTGTATGATAAAAGTTTAATGAACTTACAGCGCAGTGAAAACAGCTGAACAGCGAGGATGGCGGCGTGTGAACGAGGCCCGGAGGAGAGCGCGACAACTCACACGAATCATTGAGGTTGCATTTCCCCACCACCTGCCGATATAATAAAAAAAATCGTTCATTTAATTTAAGAGAAAAAAAATTCTTTCCTTTTAAACAATGCATAATTATCTACAATATAGCCCAGAAAAATAAGATCAATTAAAGGCAAATCTGTGAAAAAAAACCTATTTATAGTTTATCACTGGAATAGTAGATAAAGTTGATAGATTTTGAAAAACATATTCCTTATTATTGTTCTTTGCAGTTTATTTACCTCAAAATATGAATATTTCAATTTTATATGAACATTAACTGAACGAATTTTTTATTTTTATCATGTGATTTTAATTGGATTTCGATTGTAAAGCTGGATAGCTATATTCATGCTTTATTGCTATATATTATATAGCGGGACAGTCAAATCTGCTAGTTTTTTTTAACAGTGTTACTCGCACACAAACTTTTTTTTAATCAATTCGGTAGTCATAATGAACAATATGTTTTTAAATATTATTCAAAGCGGGCAAATATAAATTTATCCTAACGACTGGATAGATTTTAATCAATGATTTCAAAAGTAAGGATACGCCCGTCTGAACATTTTACATAGAAGTTCTTCGTTCGAAGTTCGAAGTTCGCGTGCACCACCGTCAACTGAGTCGCGTTGGCCCTAAAACCGTCATTTTAGGGCCAGCGCGTTGGTGCCATTTAGTCGCGCCGTTAGCCCGGTCCTTACGCTAGTAATATATATGTCAATGATTTTAATACATGAGGTATGTCTATCAACTCGCCTCGGTCACGCGATGGTTAAATAGGCATTTTTTTTTCTAAAATCAAAATAGCGGATTTGAGACGTGCTGTCACAGGTGCCATCATACGGTGACGCCTAATTTAGTTTAATTCTTAGGTAGGTACATTTGATTATTTAACCGTTATTGTTAACTTTAACCGTCGTAGATAGACGATTTTCATTTCCTAATTTTTAATCTGCCTATACAAAACATTACACGTAGTTTATTAGAGCCACATTATGCAAGAGAGACACTATTAATCGGTGTTGTTCCTTTCGACACCATTCCTTTCGTACGGAGTATATTGTGTTCTGCGTTCGTACGTCTATTGGTATCTAATACAAAAGAAAGTTTGTTTGACTTTTAGAGTTTGTCCCTATTTACCAAATAAAATAGAGGTGCCGTGGTACATCCGGTTTGAACAAAGTTCCTTTCGCTATATTTCGTACCAAAACTATCGTGATTCGTGACGGTCTATTACACTTTTTTCCGGCTAGCTCTGCACGTGCGATAAGGTAGGTACAGTCACGAGCATAAGTATGTATACACTTGGCTTTATTCAAAGGTGATTTTCTCCTTTATTTTTGAATGAAATTTTGTGTTATTACGAACATAGTATTTTCGAACCTATAGGTTTACGTAAAGTGTCGTATTTTAACTTTGCATTCGTTATTTCGTAAAAAAATCGCCATTGAAAGTTGCCAAGTGTTGGCATATTAGTGCTCGTGACTGTACTACGTTCCAATTTTGAAACTGTTGTCTGGAATTTGTGCCGTGTCGCGTTCAATGTCATAAATAGGACTAAGGCTAAGCACGCACTGCGATGCGATTTTTTTTAATCGCATGTTCATGCGTAATAAAATCGCAAACACAAATAATATTTTAAGCTAATTCTGGAGCGATTTTCTACCGCAGTGCGCGGTCTCTAGAATATTGGTACCTATTCTTCACAGATTGGCGATTATTATCCGCAACCATTAAAATTCGTATTGCGCGCTTAGCCTTATCGCAAATATTTCCCATAAACATTAATTAAGTAACCTAAAATCATTTACAAAAGTAATCATGATTGATGAATAAATAAAAATAATCCCGGTGAGAAACCTTCATAACGATTTTTTTTGCAGACTGAAAGATATTTTTTACATTTTCAAACCGTCTGTCAATCAGATGGTTTGAAAATGTCAAGACCTGTTTACTGGTACCCTAAGTCTTGAACAAAATCAGGGTCAAAAGAATCAGTGAACTGTACCTATTCAAACAAGTTAATCCTGTTATCAGAATTGACCAGTAGATATTCTGAAGATAATCCGGATACAGGAAAAATATTTGATTAAATTAAAAACCGCGACAGTGGAAATATTTTTGCACGTGATCATAGAATCGATTTTGCAATAGCTAACAATAATACATCCTCACAAATTGATCTTCCATGTAGGTACAGACGCCAGCACATCAAGCTACCCGAAACTGTCGAATTTTGCCAATCAACTTTGAACCTAATGCTTTAGCGATAAAGTTGAAAAACTATTAAAGAAATTTGACAGATTGAAGTAGCTTGTCTGTATAAACAAAAGTTTGTTGTCAAAGTATGTTTTATCTTGCATTGCCTACGATATCATATCACATCACGTATTTATTTTTATCATTGTCTTGATATCTGCTACATAATGTAACAGATGAAGAACGGAGAGGAACCCATCTTTTAAGACGTTGTAGTATCTAGGTATATACCGAGTAGTGTGGGACAGGATTTCTTTATACTATCTTTAATGTAACTTTAAAAGTACTCGTAAGTAAAGAGGGTAAACCAACTTTGACCTAGGTACTTTAAACAAAATTATATATTTATTTCCAGTTACCAGTGTTTATATTTATAATTAAATGTCTAAATGACTTATTTCAAAAATCGTTAAAACTACTTCCAGGCAATTTATCAGAGGTTTCCTTAATTAAAGCCCTAATTGAATGACTCTGCAAGCCAAACTCGTGCTTGCCAAGTTGGCTTGCTGTGTTACGATTTGTATAATGACCTACGGCCACATAACACATGAGACATTTCAGCTTTGTCCTGCAATACCGACGCATCGATGCATCTACCAGAATAGTCTGGTAGATTTATGAAAGTTGATTAATGCAGAGCTAGTCGATACGAGATAGCGTTGAGTCAAAAATGTTGTCATAATTATTCTGAATCGCGGTGAAGTTTTGGAACGAAGTTCTTTTACGGAGCTTGCGGTAGGAGTAAAATGGGAGAAATCGTCACGTAACGAAAAAGCCTTTTCTCACTTTTCATAGTAATAGAAAGAGACAGAGAGAGAGATAATTTTCATGGTTTAAAATCAAAGAAATTTAAAATCAAAGATGGCGGTTACCTAAATTTTAAATTTTTTCGTTATGGGTGTCGTTTTCGTGGTTTCCGAGGATGCCGAAACAGATAGTGAGGTCAAAAAGATAACCAAAGATGACGGTTGCAAAATTTTTTAAATTTTTCGTCATGGGTGTCATTTTCATGGTTTTCAAGGGAGCTGAAGCCAATAACGAGGTTAAAATGAAAATCCAAGCTGGTGGCTGCAAATTTAAAAAATAAAGTCGTGTTGGGTGTCGTTTTCATGGTTTTCGAGGGTGCTGAAGCCGATAGTAACGTCAAAATGAAAATCGAAGATGGCGGCTGCAATTTTTTTTATCGTGTTGGTCGTTTTCAATATAAAGTCAGAATAAGAGAAACAACAGGAGTCTGAAATAAAATAAAATAGGTACAACCGACTTCAAAAACAAAACACTTCAAAGTGCAATAGACCTTTGGTTTCAGAAGTCTGTAATTTCTTGCCAACGACTTCCCAAACTAAGGTTATTTTGCACTTTGTAGGGTTTTTTTTATGGAAGTCGGTTATATTTTTTTTCTCTTTAGATTTTGCGGGGTGTACGGGCTTTACAATTTTTTTTCTGGTTTTCGGCAGTAAAAGGTCTAAATTAAAATCATGTCTAAAGTTTTCGACATAGGTGTCATCTTCGTAGTTTTCAAGGGCGGCCGATGTCAAATATAACCAAAGTAAATGGGTTGCTTTTCACACGGGCAACTTTATTTAGAAGCTCTTTCGAGTGGCAAGCAATCTTTCTAACGTCGTTTACAGAGAAGCATTTTTTTAGTTACCTACATAAGGTTTAAATCATGACTACTTTCAAGTTTTTTGCCTTTTTTGTCGACCTTACTTCCAAAAATCCAAAACTCTTCAGCACACTCCGCCCGACGGGCAGTTGATTTATTGACTATTACTAATATGATAGACAGTTGCACACCAAAGTAGCACTGCCAATTGCCATGTCATAAAAAGGTATTGGTCTTCAAGACAATAATTAAATTCTTGGTCATTGTCTTGGTTAAAACCATATCGATCCTCAAGATATCTTAAGGCTATCCACCAAGGGAGAGTAAGGCAAATATGGGCTCAGGTTTACAGAATAAGTTAAGAAAGACTTCAAATTACTTTTCAGATAAACTTCAGTACGATTTAAGAGTACCTAACACCATTGATGTATTCTTCCTTTTATAAGTTAATTTTTCTAAGACTTTGTTTCTTCTCTGCGGTAAATTTTGAAATTCATAACTTGGTATTATAGATATCTTACATATCAATATTATGCGTTATAAAGCGTCGAAATATCTAGAATTCTAGATATCTCGACGAAAAATCTATCAAATTAACTTCAAACTTCACCTACTAATCTCAGATATACCTACTTTAGATAAAATAGTGGTATGATTTTACGTGTTAGTGTTAAAAAAAACGCAAAATAAAATGGATATGGCGGTTTGGTCAGATAATCAGCCTCGAGCAGGCGCTTTCATTTTTATTTATTCTCAAAAATCAAACTGACAATTATGAACCATGAAGACGCAGTGAGTGCAGTCGAAAGGGCTGTAGTAGAGAACCCCAAGTAAGGGAAGCTTTACCAGGCAAGATCGGAAGATTCTTCCTTTTCAATGAAGGAGTAGCAATTACTCCTTTCCTAAGCGACACATTATTGTTTTCCGGAATCCACGTGAACGAACTCCCGGGCACAGCTAGTTTATATAAATCTATGGTTATAGCATCAGCAAGTCTGCAGATATATCGATAAGTAAGCGGCGGCGGTAACCATTTTTATTGCGTAACACATTGTAAATCACAATCTGAATCATTTTGAAGAATATTGCTAATCCATTGCTTCATATGTTCGAAAAATTTGTGATATGCAACTACCCCACAAGTGGGCCGTCGGAAACTTCAAAAAGTAACTGTTTGGCACATTCAATTATAATAAAGGCGGGTATGTTCTAGGTACCAACAACAATAGACCCAAAAAGTGTCAATACCGTATACAGTCACAATTATCACTTTTGAATTAAAATTGTAGTTCTTAAATTCATTGCTGTAGTCCGACTGACGTAGGTAATGGGTTTGTTAGCGACACCTCGCCTGATTTGGTCATTCTCGGAATTATTGGTCAGTCCTCGGTATCGGCGGTCACCGTGTCCGGTCTTTGAGCCAAGGTCGTAAGACTCTGGTTACAATCATTAGTAAATCCGGTGATTGATAACAGTAACACACACAATAGTATCACAGTAAAGATATGAACAGTACGGAAACTACGTACTAACGTTCGAAATGGCACACTCACACAGACGCGCGCATCTACGGTACCCCTAGCGATAGTCGCGGTGCTCTGTCACGGGTGGCGCTTGATATAGTATGGTTGCGAATCGCAGTTGCGAAAACGGCCGGAGGGGTGTGACGATCTGACGAGGTTTGCAGGGCCAACATGGCCAGATATCGCTTAAGACAGGAAGGTTTGGAAGGAAAAAGGGGAGGCCTTTACCCAGCAGTGGGACATAATAAAGGCTAAAGAAAAAAAAACTCTTTCATGTAAGGATGATTTCATTGTCAGAAGAAAGAAATCTGAACAGCAGAATAAAAACTGTATAGAAACGTTAAACTACGTCTGTGCTACTTCGACCATCAATTCAAACCGCCTCAGAAGAAATATATTCCGAATCCCTAACTAACATGAGTAGGTACACGTACATGACTAATGAATACCAAGAGAATCAAATCCATAATAAGTATCGCTTAACCTTATTAATTTACTAGCTGTGCCCCGCGGTTTCACCCGCGTTAATTTGCGGAAAAAACCTACTAAAATAATAAATATTCCATTACTGAACCACTAATAGTACTTAGTAGGTACCTACATGGTTTCAGAAGCTATTTAAGAACAACAAAACAAAGTTATTTTAAAACTATGATATTTCCTAAGATACCTATTCATTGAAATCAAATGATGTAAAGGGCAATTTTGTTCAAAATTAAATATATCTAATTAACTCTCTAAGACCAAGTAATCCCACTGAATGACTATTTCATGAAATCTTGACATTTTGGGATTATACTAACTTAACAAGTTGTATTACTGATTCTAATGATTATAATTTTATTATGCATTGGTTTACGCAGCGTACACAACGGAAGCTCTCAAAAGCGCTCAATGTTTCCCGTTTTTGCAACAGTTTTCCATTGATGTTCCGTTCCTATTGGTCGTAGCGTGATGTTATATAGCCTTTCTCGATAAATGGACTATCCAACACAATAAGAATTTTTCAATTCGAACCAGTAGTTCCTGAGATTAGCGAGTTCAACCAAACAAACACACTCGTCAGCTTTATAATTATTAGTAGGTACCTTTATATTATAATGTAAGTAGTTGACAATTAGTGACGTCAAAGTAGACAATTATAAAAGCAAGTTTGTATTTAAAACGTTCTATATACGTAAGTGCATACTAAACTATTTACCTAGGTATGTACCTACTTGTAAAGTGTGATATACAGGGTGGAATTTTCGAAGCGTACTTGGAGGAAAAGTAGGTAGTCTAAATACTGAAGACTGCAAATTTAACTCAAAGGAAACATTCCTTTTTTAAAAAGAAGCGAAACTGCATTTAAGGTTTTTTGAAAATAAGCTTGCCGAAATCGAACCGACTAAAATCCGAAAAAATAGCACCTATACTTTTACGGCACCAATCGATAGGGTCAATCATAAGGATCAAATGTCCCTAGCAAACATTAAAGGAAAATCATAAAATCCAAACTTATAAATTCAATGGGACAAGATGAAGCAAGACAAGAGTGGATTTAGATATGTAAAAAAACAAATTTACCAAAAATCCTATACAACTGTAAACGAGCTAAAAACTGAGGTTCACAAAACAATTTTTTTATATTCATCACAACACGCTACTAAAAATGACTCAAATTGAATTCCTTAGAATAAAGTGCATCCAAGAAAATGGAGCTCATTTCGAGCAACAATAATTAGTTAATTTACTCGTTTTTCATTCGAAAATAATAAGTTTAGATTTAATTTAATTTACCATGTTTGCTAGAGATTTTGATCCCTATGATTGACCCTATCAATTGGTGCCATAAAAGTACAGGATGCTATTTTTTCGAATTTTAACCGGTTCGATTCCCGGGTGTGGCAAACGTATTTTCAAAAGTCTTGAAATATAGTTTTGTTTCTTTAAAAAAATAAAGGATTGTTTCCTTTAAGTAAAATTTGCTGTCTTCAGTATTTAGAGTACTTTCCCTCCAGGTACGCTTCGAAAATTCCATCGTGATATCTATGCATGGGTATATTATTTACCGTTTATTTACTTACCTAGGTTTTAAAACAGGTTAGTTACTAGCCTTTAGTTATTAGACTACTGTTATCTGAGTTATCTGATAGCCCGAAGACACCACAGACCGTATAACCTACACTATACAGTATAGCATAGCAGACGAGGCCAGTGCCACTACATTTCACAAATAGCAAATGTTTATGGAGCGTTAATGGCATATTGCCCAGTGAGCTAAGTGAAGGCTCCTACAAACAGGCGCGACCCGCGATATAATCGCGCGCGACACAAAGACACCGCTCGCACATTGCGCGACTTGCGGTGCCTTTGTGTCGCGCGCGATTTTATCGCGTGTCGCGCCTGTTTGAAGGAGCCTTTAATTAAGCTCCTGTAGCCTGCGGGGTAATTGCGTGCACAACTGCACACTATCTACTGATAATGTGAAATGACTGATGACTGATGTGTGAAATGGCTTTCATTTTGGCAGTTCAACAACATTAATTGCGTTATTTACATTGTTGAGCAGACAACTTTTCTAACCTATGAAGCATTGGATTAGCAATATCTTTCAAAATTATTCAGATTGAGATTGATAGTGTGTGACGCAATTAGGGTGCTGGACTGCTTTACAATTGGCTATTTTGTACTTCCTGTCTGGGTAACTAGAAATGACGTAGGGTACCCAATTACTCAGTCAGCGTCATACTCTTGGTAGCAGTGAGTAAGTAGCAAGGTAGGTAAAGGTATATATGCAAAGTTGCAAACGTAGTTGAAATTCTTAAATTCGACAAAAAAAACAAGCGTACAAAAATAAATATTAATGTGCAAAACTACGCACATGCTATCGTCCGTAACTGTTACAATACTCTAATGTTTTTGAGAATAGTGTATTCTAATTGTTAATACATAAACACTGATAACCTTGGTAGGACAAAAAACACAGCAAGCAGATGTGGCGCCCAAGTGCGCGCTCAAACACAACGCTAGCGACCGCGAAGTTGGAACGTTAGGATTTAAAATACGTTTTATTGCTCTGGTTATAAAACCTAGTAGGTACATAATGCCTGTACGACCAATACGAGAATTTGAATTAGGTACTGGTTTTATATTTGATTTTGACTTCGATTGTAAAACTGCCAAAAAATCATGATGCAGAGTGGGTAGGTCATGATTTCATGAATTATTTGATTAATTAACGTTTACAGAATACCTATTTACTTTTATTTCATTGTATCTACCACATTCTAGTCCGTGAATCTTTTATGGTAGGTAACAGCTAACAGAACTAGGTGACTAATGAACGAATGGTCAAATTAAGACTCGATCTATAAGAAGTCTATGCAGTTAAAACGGATCTAATACCCTCGTAAACCATATCGCAATGTAAATATCGTCGTTACTGTAAAGTGTAATGATCGCACGGATTAGCAGCACCTGCGAGACGCTGCAGCTGGCTCGCCGTGACAGGACACCCGCAATGCAATTCTCGTAGAAATATAGGTACTTAGATAGTGTTTCGCAAAACGAGTTGAATGCACCAGTGTGCGCCGGCCTTGTCAGTGTGCACACGCACGCCGCGCCTCGGACCGTGATAACGACGCCTCTCGCCAATCACCGGTACTCACATTCGAATTAGGTGTTCCGTCAGCAGTATAAACTGCTGAGTAGCTCTCCGGTGGAAAGTTGAACTGCACCGAAGACATCTCCTCGTGGTTTCACTGCACTAACACCGGGTGGGAGCACACAAACACTATGAACTATGACGCTATATGTCCGGCGCCGGGGGTCCCGTTGACTCATTATTCCTTATTGATCAGCGCGAGGCGGATGCGGAGTGCGACATGAGGGCAGACACGGAGCGCCGCGTGGACGCATCGGCTCGAAGCCGGCGCCTTACAAACGCGGATTATCGCTCCTTACGCCGATAATGAGTAACGTAAACTTCCCGTAAAATTTGTGTTGGTCACCGTGTGCGCCGATTGTGCGCTATCGACAGCGAACCTTATCGCGGAACCGGCCGCGGTGCGACTGGTTATACGAGACGTGTGTGTTTGTTGTCAGTTTTAACACTGGACCCTGCGGGTACGCGTTCCTCATTCCATTATTTATATTATATGTACCTACACAATGTTCAATAAATAAACAATTGAAATTGCTGCAGATGGAGTTCGTACCGCGAACACACAATGGACCTTGTTACTCGTTATCTTCGGACTCAATTTAATTCGTTCAAGTTGGTAAGGAGTTGCCTACCATTCTTTAAAACCTTTCTCTGAATCAGTAAGTATATAAAAGTCTAGTGCCAGCAGCAGGAGGTTGCTGGAATTATTTTATTGTATGAATTCGTCGCGTCGAGTTACTTGATACGGAGACGTACCTACGTACAATTACTGATACATACCGTCACACTTTTACAAATACAAATGAACATAACTCTGAACCGAATACTTAATAGGAAAATACATGAACATCGTCCGCATCCATATAAAGCACTATAAGCGTTCAATTAACACTATCGTAGGTAAGTACTTATTCACTAATGCTATCAGGAAAATGGAATGTTTGTTAAATTGTGCACTTGTTGGCATACAAACGACTTATTACACTCCACTATCGCATACTATGTAGAGTAGGTAGTACATCCATTTTAATTCAGGATACATAAGTAGGTACCAGCATGTTATGCTATTGACACATAATGCAAGGTCTTAAAATGATGAAAAAGGTTCTTGGTTCTTTACAACAGCAATGTTCTAAATTAAGAAGAGTCTAAAATGTTTCGATTCATACGTATTTATGTATGTGCTAGATTATTCAGCGGCATCCGGTTAGACAGGAAGCCGACCCCAACATAGTCGAAAAAAGGCTAGGCAGGTGATGACGGACTTACCTATGCACTATTATAGAACTCCATCAAAATAGAGACATGAAAATAACCAAAATACGGATCAATGAGTACAAGAGCCATGAATATTTCCAGAAAGATTTTTTTAATACAGTTGCTCAAAAAGTGGTGTATTGCAGGGACGTATAGCGTTCGGGATGTGGGCTATTACATACTAGTGCTTTTTTTTTTACCTTTCCCGAACTCGTGCGTTCTCTTTCCCAACTGTCAAAATAATGTCTATTAAAAAGAAAAACCAACCATGAAGTTTTTACTAAAGAGTTTTTGTGATTCATACAAATACGTATATTTCTAAAAAGAAGCTACTAATTTATTTCAATATCAGATTTAATGATTTAATTGAATGAGTTAGGTTAGGTTTCATTTCATCTCATTAAATTTCATTTTCATTTCATATCAATAAAAAAAATATACTGAAGACTAAGCTGTATGGATAGTTCCCTTTGCCTACCAAAATGGGTGAAGAAAAAAAAACTCTGCTTATATTCTACTATTGGCGCCATTTTCCAGAAAAAAATATTAGTTAGTTGAGTTTATTGTGTTTTTATTATTTTATTAAATTGCTTCATTTTTTCGCAACTGTATTAAAAATAGTCGTTCAGTGCACCTGCGGAACCGTCATTGCAACTTGTTCGGACTGTCAACCCTCGCCTTCGGCTGTGCCTCGGCTCGGGTAGACATTTGTCGGAACTCTTTGCAATGACAGCCATGACAGCCTTTCCGCACTTGTAATGAAATATACTATTTCAGTAGGTATGAACGCACCACAGACTATTAAAAACGAATGTTTTTTTTGTGTTTTAAACATCTTTAAATTGCTTGTTTTACTTTTCTTTACACTTCTTGTTTTTTTTTTCTTTCGAGTACCAGATCGATTAAATTAAGATATTGTACTAATGTATAGTAAAATATAAATTTAAATTAACATCTTCAATAACACACCTCTTCAATATCAGTTTCTCTAGTGGTGCTTTTCCTGTCATATTTAAGAAAGCGGCCGTCACTCCTATTTTTAAGGCTGGTGACAAGAAGTTGGCAACTACCGACCTATCTCTGTACTTAGCACAAAAGTTTTTGGAAGTAAAAATTACATAAGTAAGTCCCCCAAAATCCCTTTACACTTCCTAGTGCTTACGCTGGGAAGAAGAAGAATTTCGTCTGTTTTTGCTCTAATAAAACAAACATTTATATTGCTTGTTGCAAACTGCAACAGAATAAAAAATATGTAGTTCGTTAAGAAATAAATCTGTATGGACACTGGGTTTAGACTAAAAAACAAAATTTAAATTAAAAACATTTATTACAACATAAAAGACTTACCATTTTAATACATTCAAAGTTTCTAAATGCTGGTCCCACTTATTATCACAAACAATTTATTAATACTGTTATTTTTTAATGAAGCGCATACTTCATTTCATTTAACTTACTCGGTGTAACTGAAAATGTGAAAAACCGATTTCCGAATTAAATACAGAATCATGTGACTTAGGAACAACGAAATCATTATAATAATAATAATAATAATAATAATAATTTTTATTCATAAGTTCACATAAGTATAAATTACATAGAAGTTACATCATTACAATGTTACATATTAATATTATTAGGAAAATATTAAATTATGCCTAAAATAAATCTAGTGTATAACTTATATATTGGTTAAAAGCCTACTGAATTCAATAGCGACCTGCCTGATGTAGGTGTAAATGCAAACACGAGATTAAGATATAACTACATAGTAAAATCACAGACTTTTTATCAGAATCATATGACTTGGGTTACATGTGACTACATAGTAGGTAGAGGATAATGTTAGCACGTGTGCGTTATCTAAAGCCATCCCGAGAAGGTATTTTGAGATTCAGGAATGATTTATGCTGTAGTGAGCCGGACTGGAGCAAAACCACGAATAATTTGTAAATATGTGTAGTGTATACAAAGTGGCGATTAGGTTATCACATTAAGGGCGAATTTCACCAAACTTTTGTACCTAGAATAAGTCATAGCCTAAGAATAAATTTTGAATTTTTGACAGTTTTTCCATACTAGAACTGTCAGACGTCAATTTTATTCCATGGATAAAATATATCTGACTATGGTAAAAAAAAGTTGAATTTGAAAATATAATAAAAAAATGGTATGTGTCCCGCCTGCTTCCAACTTTTATTTAATTTAAAATGGGCTTGTTTTTAGCTTTTCAGTTCTTTTAACTTGTTTTTTACCGCAGTCGGGTTTTTTTTTTAATAACTTTTTATTTCCAGCTTTTTAGTTTACTAAATTAAATGTGAAATATTTCGCTGACGATTTAGTTCTTGGTACGTGTTTTTTACGATTTGTCACTTCGAATTACTTTTAACCAAATAAGTTGTTTATGTTTTTGTAATCGTCTTTTAAAGCCCTTTATTTTGATACCCCACTCGACAGGTTTTGAAAAAAAAAAATTTTTTTTTGAAGGCATACATACATACATAGTAGTCGCCATATTGAATTTTCACTAACGTCATGTCTTTAGTGACACTCGCCGGACTAAGAGGAATCGACTGACGTGTGAATAATAAAAATCGGCCCAGGCGTTTGGTCTGTATAGTGCTTCAAAGGAACATACATACATACATAGGCTGATGAACACATTACCACTCCTTTGCGTTGCGCAGTCGGGTAAAAACAAGCCCTAAATAGTATAGCGGTTATTATTAACAGTACAAGTTGTTATCAGTCTGTTATAATAACAAAATAATCAATTTTGCTAAAAATAGAAAACTAATTTTATCTAGAGTAAAAATTGGCACAAAATAAACCATCCCTGATAATAAGGCACATGGCACTAGAGTCGCTCAGGGCGATGGTAAATTAACAATTCAACCAAATAATCACAAAAATAAGCTTGATGTTGTTAAAATATACTAAAAGGAAAAAAGGTTCCACAGCTATAATTTTAATTGTTATAATTTTAATTGTGTATGTTTAAAATACGTAACGTAGAACACGTAGTTTCAATTAATGTAATAACCTAATCGCCACACTTCTTCATGTTAAGCTAAGCTCGGAAAGACATGATGTAGCACAAAAATCATCCGTAAGGCCAAGTCCGCAAGGCTGATTTTTTAACGTGAAGGTGTTTTCTCGCGCACTGGATTTCATCTCTCGGTGTTAAGCAGTGCGTTAAAATATCGCCCGTGTGTACGAGGGTTAATAGGGATCACTGATCAGTCAAGTTGTTTGTAAGACAGTGTTAATGTATGTGAGAAGCTGCAACGCCCGCTGTGTAGCCGGATCCTTCGCCGAGCGCTCCAGCCGCTGGAGGGACGTGTGCACGGCCGCCGACACGCCCGAGCTCCGCAACACCAGCTTAGCCTACACAAACCAGAAAGAAAAACGTTATAATACAAGCCTATTAGTGCTTGTTCACGTAGGACGCCGCACCTGCGTTTTGTACGTGAACACTTGCATACTATGCTGTGTTTGATATTTCATGACCGCGCCCGCCACCGCGCCCGCGAGTCAACGTGTTCAAGCACATATTGTCCCACTGCAAGGCAAAGGCCTCTCTCTTCTCATACAGACAAACAACGAGCATTAATTACCACGCTTGCTCAAGACAAGTTTGAAAGGGGATTGAATATTTTTATATGGAGTTTGGCATACCAACCTGCCCGCCATTTTGATTTTTTTTTTCAAAATGGCGGCCCTTTATGCTCAGCTATCGATGGGGTATTGTATTACCCAGTAACTGGGTTGTGGAGTTCAGGTAGGCAGTCGCTCCATGTAAAATACTGGTATTCAGATGCATCTGGTTACAACTGGAAGCCGACCCCACATAGTTGGGAAAAGGCTAGGCAGATGATGATAATGTGAATAACATTGTAAAGAGTAAAAGAATTGAATTGAGCAAGTTTGCGACTGCAAATTATTAAAAGAATTATTATAAGATGGCCCCCAGATTAGCATTTTATGACTTACATGAGCATAATCATATTTTATTTAATCAACTAAAGGAACCATTAAAAAACATTATTATTATGTTATGTAATTTTATAGAAGAAGATAAGTATATTGCTAAAAATACGTACTTACATGGTACAAAAACTCGTGCTAAAAAGGTGTTAATTAATCAAATTTGCAAAGTACCACAAAAAACTAGTTAGCCTTTGCATTTTTTTTAAGCGATACATTCTAAAAGATCGTTATAACTATTTTAATAAATATAAATTGAGATATTTATAGCCAGAACGATTTAAATTGAATAGTTTTTCACAAGTTATGGTAATACAGGATGGCACCATCGACGCTCAACCTGTTACCAATAATTAAATTAATTCTGGATTCAGTACATTCTGAAGCCCGAAGAAATTTCAACACAGGACAATTGCCCAAACGCAAAAAAAAAAAAACAGCGTTGTCAGCAGATTTTTTTTTTGATAACCGACTTATAATCTACGCTAGGGGGTCTAGAACCGTGTATTGAATACCTGGTTACAGTTTGCGTGTCAATGTCCCTACCACCCTGTATAGTATAAAGTCGTGGTTCATACGCAGCATTTACTGTTCGCTCGAATTTATCTACTGGCTGTAGAAACCAAGATGGGTTTTATCTCGGGTGTAAACTCTGCAGTAGGTATTATGTATCCCTTCAGATTAGTGACTGCAGAGTTCCGATTCCGAAAGAGAGCACTCTTTCTGAAGACATCACTATTCGCCACCCAACTCTCTTTTTAAGGTGGTTCATAAAAGGCAAGTGAGGGATAAAGCAAGTGAGCAAATGAGGGAGACGCTCCGGGCGTCGGGAGCCACGGGATGACTCCCGGCCACTGTAGACGCGGGCCTGCGGGGGGAGAGTAATGGGTAGCTCACCGTCCGATCAGGACCAGGCCCGTGCCGGACGGCGCGTACGTGTTCCACGCGCGCCTCAGAGAGATGTCAGCAGCAGAGAAGGGGCCAAAGCCTGCCGGGTCAGCGGGATTGTCCGAAAGGGACCGCTGGCCCGGAACATAAAGGGCAAAGGAAGGAACACGGGTGGGTTTTTGTCAGTAAGAGCTGGGTGGAGCGGAAGGGAGTGTCAGACACACTCCCTTCCGCTCCACCCAGAGCGGGAGGAGTAATTTGATGATTTCCCACCACAAAAAAAAAAAATGGGATAACATTTATAAAGTGAAAAGGCAGAAGCGTTTTCTTGCCTCATAAAAACATCAACATTTTAAGTCCTCTATGTGTGATGCTTATAACAGCACTAGCTTCTGCTCGTGGTTTCGCACCCGTCGCATCGCATGGGCTGCCCGCGCTTTTACTTCGTTTTCGCTTAGCGTTCTCTTCTTTCTGACATTTTCAAATCCGACCGGTAGTTCCAAAGATTAGCGCGTTCACAAACAAACAAACTCTTCAGCTTTATTATTAGTATAGATTACCCTTCCTTGCAAAGTGTTAGTTCAGGGCTGGCTTATTCAAGAAAGTAAGTTGATCCGTACCTTGTGATTGTTAGCAGCTAATGCCCAGACGGCGCGCGCAGCTGACACTATCTCCGCTATATCGCCAGTCAGGAGCGTCCCCGATAACAGCTCCAGCAGATCAGCTGCAAAACATTTCATCGTAAACTAAACTGTGCTTATATAGTACGGTTGAAAATCTACGATCTATTGTATGCACATTGGTTACTGTCATTAATAGACGCCTGCTGCAAATAGCTAGCTATAAGCAGGGACTTGAATCAGCGGGATTGTCTGAAAGGGTTACCGCTGCCCCGGAACTTATAGGGCTAAGGAAGGAACATGGGTGGGGTTTTAGTCAGTAAGAGTCTGACACTCCCTTCCGCTTCTCCCATAGCGGGAGGGGTCATTTGAAGATTTCCCATCCGAAAAAAAAAAAAAGCAGGGACTTGAAACGTTACTCAAAATAATTTGTACCGTTCCACCAGGATCGTAACAAAATTAATTCCTTGGGTATAACGATACTGACAAACGGAATTAATTCTTAAACTGTTCACGAACAATATTATCAATATATCGTTATTAGTATAACGATATAATAACGTTTTTCATTTCGATACTCTCGAACGAATACAGCGGTGGCTTGTGTGGCGACCGGGCGACGACGCGCGACGTAGCGGTGGTCAGCGGGAAAGTTCTTAAGAATAACGTTACAAATTAATCTATAACGTTTCACCTGTAACGTTATTACAAGCGGATAAGTTTAATGTTACTGATATAATATTGTTCTTGGATCTTTGACAGTCGTTACGAGTAGTCAGAAGCCCGAAAGTCTGATAACCAGTCTTACCAAGGGGTATCGTATTACCCAGTAATTGGGTTGTGGAGGTCAGATAGGCAGTCGCTCCATGTAAAATACTGGTATTCAGCTGCATCCGGTTCGACTGGAAGCCGACCCCAACATGGTTGGGAAAAGGCTAGGCAGATGATGATATAATATTGTTCTAAGAAAATGATATTCTATAACGTTTTTTTTGTGACGTTATTGATATTTTTAGGTTTTAGTATCATTACAAATTTTGGAACGTTATACGATAATATTAGTGGTAACGGAACGAAATTCATTTCGTTTTCAAGTCCCTGATATTATGCAAGTTGGCAGTAGTAGCTATGATGATCGAGTGTCCCAGGTCCATGGTGTTTGTGGTCTTGTTAAAAATACGTCCTGGACCAAATAATTGTTGGTAATGAAGCATATAGACAATGGTGGCTTAGTGGTACCGGCCACGATTTACGAGTTGTAGAACGTGGCTTCGAACCCAGGCAGGCACTTTAATTTGTATATTTAATTTCATCACCAATGCTCTCAAAACAGTGAAGGAAAATATCGTGAGGAAATCGGCATGTCGTAAAACCAAAAATTAAAAAATATGTGACATTCACCAACCCGCACCGGGCGTGCTTGGTGGTTTGTGGTTCGGTCCCTCTCACAGAAAGGAGGCCTGTGTCCCCGCAGTGGGAACATTATAGGCTGATTATGAAAGCGTAAAGGGATTCTGTGTGACGAATTGCGGCTATACTTAATATACAGACATATAAATACTCATAATTCCTTTTACAAGTATGCAGAAATACACTGGTCTGTCAACAGTCATTTCATATGTATATAATTCGAAAAACGTCCACCTCTGAACAACCAGCTACCTGCGCTACCCTCATCCACCGGTTTCTTGTGACCTCTCATTCTATGTACCACCTATCTGGGTATTTCTAACTGCGCTGCACCTCCAACATTGTCACAAAATAACAGAACAATAAACAATCTCACCAGACTGCAAAAACGTGATGCGATGATGATGTGCCGCATGCGCCAGCGCCGGCATGAGCCTCGCGCGCACGTGCGGCGGCAGCGCCTGCAGCGGCGCCGCCTGCGCCGGCAGCGCCAGCACGCTCGCGCCGCCCTCGCCGTGCCGCGCCGCGCGCTCGCACACGCGCGCCCACAGCAGGCCGGCCGGGTTGGCGCCGCGCACACGCGAGCGGATGCACATGCGGTACATGCTTGTTAATACGTCGCTCTGTGGATAAGACCATTTTTTTTGGTATAATTACCTCGTGCCGAAACGTACGTATACTATACAGGATGGTAGGGACATTGACGCGCAAACTGTAACCATGAATTCAGTACATGATTCTAGACCCCCTAGAGTACAAACATTTAGACATTTATAAAAAAAAAACTGCTCTTTAATAAAAAAAAATGCAATACCTACGCGGTCACAATGTATGGAACAGCTAATTATTTTGCAGCCTATAAAGTTGCAGCTAATGCATCTTACCTTTAGCAGTATGGTACGGCAATGATGATGCGGCATCACACGCCTAAGCGAATGCAGACACAACAGCAACAGAACAGGAGGTCGTTGTCGGGCGGACAGGGACGCCTCGCGCGCGCACAACGCGCACACTTCTGCGACCAACGTGCGCGCTCCCACGCACGAGCACATGGCGCCCCACGCTACCAACATTATTACATACATATTATTTCAATAATATACGATATAACATTATTAGACACACAAAATCATAACTATAATATACGTTATTTTTGGTATATGCGAAACCTGAATATAGTTTGTTCAGAATAAGTAACTGAATCGATTCCAATAATTTTTACATGTTATATTTTGTCCCAAAAATATTTAAAAAAGGTTAAAAGCTGGACACCGAGCGACACTAAGTAGGTTATCCGATCTCCGCGCCGAACAGTTAGGTACCTAGGTACTATTATCAATGAGCGCAAGGCGGCGCGGCGAGCGGCGCGGGTGAGCATGTTTTTGTATGGACAAACAGGTAACTTAACAAGCTTAATTATATTTTTGTGATTTATCATGATACAGTTTTGAAATTTTGTACATAGATTCTTTACATATATTAGATACGTGTTTCGGGTTTCGCATATACTAAAAATAATGTTGTATAATGATTAATGACTGTAAAATAAAAGTGCGATAGAATCCAGCATTATTCTAATGCCTATACTAATCAGTACAACTATGTACGTAGATAACCAAAGAAGAGTATAACTTAAATAAGCTAGTGAAAGGTTATCAACAATAAGCGATTCCTTTGATCTACTCTAGTGCATCTGGCGTAACATGAGACACCGCCATCGTTTTGTACAACTTGACCTTACGCCTGCTACCGTGCGTCAGTGTGGACCTAGTCATAACAAAGTGCCTGGCCAGATGACGCGTTTGACGCACAACTACGTGCGGATCATACGCGGTATATATTGGCTTCTAGTAACTCGGCTATGCGTGACTCTATACTTTCGTACAAAAACGCGTGCTTTCCATAACTGGACTGTCTCATAGTCGTTTCCTGCTATAATTATTCAAACTCAACCATACCTTTGCAGATGCTGGATGCGTCAAGCTGAAGACAGGGCGCTATGGCGCTCATTAGGGGAGGCCTATGTCCAGCAGTGGACTGCTATAGGCTGAGATGATCATGATGATGATGAACCATACCTTTGGGACAATCATTAGTGATCGTATAAATGAGATGCATGACGGCTTGTCGCAGTTGTTCGGTCATCATGCACCAGGGCCACAGTCTATTAAGAGAGGTTGTTATATTGTCATCCACGAAGCTCTCCTTGGCGGCAGGACAGTCCAGCATCGAGCAATCCATGACAACCAGAAGCCAGTACAATGTACGCAGCACCGTATTCTGAATAACAAACAGATCAAACACCTTACTTATATATTTCGAACACATCTCTGCATTATGTATTCTATCGATCACCAAATGAATTAAATATTTACTATAAAAGATTATTATTTATTTATTTATGTATCAAGATAAGATAAAATATACAAGGGAAATCTATACTAATATAATAAAGCTGAAGAGTTTGTTTGTTTGTATATTTGAGCGCGTTAATCTCTGGAACTGCCAGTCGGATTTGAAATTCTTTTTGCACTTGATAGCCCAATTCTTCTTGTTATAGACTATTTAACATCACGCTTCGACCCTAGGAGCCGAGCAAAAATATATAAAGTTAAATTAAAAATGCAGAGCTAAAACGAAGTAACGGGGTACAGCTTTATAATAGATTTTATATTAAAACAAGAAATGTCACGCCGACGAAGTCGCGGGCAGAAGCTAGTTATTTATATAAACTAAAATAAATAGGTGTTGATCCTGCAAGTGCAAAACTAGACCAAAATTCACACTTGTTTTGTTGAGCAGAAATGATAATGGCTCTGCGCTTGTTTGTCATCGTGGGATATCGCTTCGAAGAAATGAGTTTTATTTTTTGGAAACTGCAATCATCTTTTCTTTTTATCTCCTGCTAGGCATTAACGCATTATATTTTTGTTATGTATATTTACTGGTGTACTTAAGTATATATAAATAAATAAATAACCCTTCGTATGCAAGACACAATGACTTTTTAGTTGTTTCTGTAATTACGGCATTCAACCGGTAAACGATCCATTCCTTTATCGATTTTAAGAATAAAATTCATGATGAAGGAACTGTAACTCACATTGTTAGCATTCTTGATGACTTCAGCAGGCTTGCCTTGTATGGAGAGATGGTCTCTCACAGACTGCAAGGTGGCGAGTAGCACTTGAGGCAGGTGTCGATGTACCGCGTACTGTCGACTGCGACCGCTCACGGAAAGGACGGAGGAGAGGCATGAGCACACGCGGATCCAACGCTCGTCTGAGTAGGAAAGTATATCGGTTATTTTTTACACCCTCACTTAGAACCTTAAGAGCGTGCGTTCAGCAAGTTTGCCAACTTGCACGTGCGTACCTGGGCTTATTGCTACGTGGCCACGTAGAAATAAGCCCAGGTACGCACGGGCAAGTTGGCAAACTTGCTGAACGGGAAAAATGCGCCAGTGCGTACCTGGGCTTATTGCTACGTGGCCACGTAGTTCATTAATTTGTCAATATTACTAAATTAAATTATGAAATAACGCTCTGTAGTGCGCTATTATAATATTGATTATGAATCGTTACACTGAATATTTAGTTTTAGGTAGGTTGGTTTTAAGTGTCCACTTTAGCCCTGGATCGAAAGAGCTGGAAGTCATGAGGAGAGGCCTTTGTCCAGCAGTGGGATGATGCAGGCGAACACTAACAGTATTAGGTTTTAAGTATTAGCTAAGTTCAATATTAATTATTGCAATTCATATTCAATATTTTAGTCCACAACAGACCGATATTGCATCATTTCAATAAACTTTATAAATGTACTTAACCTTTTAACATAAAACAAAGCTTAGTATTCGAAAAAATCCCAAGTAGAACATCGCTGTTTCCGAACATTAGTGTTCTACGGCTAACATATTCGCATAGTGAGGATGGTAAGACGGTTCTATTTTCTTGCAAATGTCGACATTCAAAGGGGCCTTTTAATGGCCTACTTGAAATAAATTATTTAACTTTGTCTTTGAATACAGTAAGAACAACCAATGTTACTACAACACAGTTAGCAACACTTTGACTATAAATAACTACAAATAATACAATAACATTTCCGCGTCTAGAACTCAAGATTTGTGTCTGAAGATATCGAGTAACATAGCAACCGTAACTGACCTATCCACTACGATGGTTATCATATAACTAGATAACTTCGGGCAATGTGCATAAACAAAATAGATTTACGACAGTTTAATTACATAAACGAAGGTAATGTCCACTATAAATCAGATGAACTGTAGTCTATTATTTAGTTGAATAAACAAGATGCTCAATGTCCATTTCGAGTTATTAGTTGAAGATGTTTATCAATGATAGTTTATGTTATTACGACATTTCGAACACAGCTACAGTTGTTGATTTAACTACATGTATCAATGTGCTACAAAATACGTGAGATTTAATTAAAGACTGCTGATAAAACACGGTTATAAACAATGTTTGAATAGGTTAAAGAAACAACACATCATAATGGTAGGTTATGATTATTAGTTACATTTTGATAGAAGTTGCTATTGTTTCATCTGTTAAAATACTATTAGACATCAGTGGTTTGCGCAAGCTAAATATAGCTTGTTTATAAACAAGCAGCTAGTTATAGCTTGTTTTCTGTTATAATAGTCGAACAAAGTAGTTACCTTTATCGTCATCATTAATCAGTCGAAATATCACGGTTTTCTCTAATGCCAACAATCGGTTCCCGGTGAATTCTTAAACAGATGAGCTGTTACACCGTCACAAGCAATGGTGAACAATATTTGACATCGTGAAGGATAATCGTAAAAAACAGCATACTTAGCATATACATTTGCAGTATGTTGTTAATAGCGGAAAAAAGAGGCAGGAGTAATGAATGAAATGTATTGAATTTTAATGAAGTAACCATGCAAGAAAGACTTTCCATTTTTTGGTAGGACCCATTTAAAACAGTATCGTGACATACACTAGCCGAAATTCCCAAATTTATAAGATACTTAATATATCATACTTCGATCAAAATATTACATACCTTGACTAGACTCATATTTCTTGTTCTCCATCGACAGCTTCGTGTACAAATTAATCAGGGCTTTGCAGATCTCTTCAGCCAAGTATTCCGGTTGACAGTCCTTACTTCTGGCAGTGTCTCCAGCCCCACACCGTTCTGTATCCACTCCGTCCCAGAAAGGAGACTTCAAGTAATCGTAGAACTCTGAACAAGTACCGTCCCTTGTTTGATCAATGTGCTTCTTGTGTGATATGGATTGTGTCAGCTGTGTGAGGCAGTAGAGGCCTGCGTCTTGTAGTTCTGTAATGTGAGGCATACAATATGTACATAGACGTCTAGACGAAATAAGGTTTTAGATATTTAAGTTAAAGTTACAGTAAGCATACTTTACCTTTTTTTTCCTGTAAAAATGCATCAATAAAATGTTCTTAGTCTTATATAGGTGTATAGACAATTAGTAAATCATTTTAAATTCGTCAGTTGGGCAATTTTTTTACTCGGGCTTAAGAATTTAAGTGCATTGAAATAAATATTTATTCTACTTAAAAAAAACTTTAATACACTGTCAAACAACGCCGAGTCTAAAACACTGGATCCTTCTGGATCCAGTGGTTTAGACTGTGCGTTGTAAAATTCCATGCTTCTGCATGGAATTTTACACAGGACTTCGTAAGGAAGGTAAGCACTAACGAAGGATTTTAGAAAATGAATCCCATGTAGGGATTAAATGATGACAGTTTCTACGGAATTTTGTAATATTTGCCGATGGCGACTCCAATCGGGCCACATGGTATGTGAGAAAAGAAAACCTTCATCAGCGGACTTGGTTTTATTTTTATATCGACCCAACCCCCGCCAGAAATCTGTCAAATCAAGCTATAGTACGAAGCCATTTTATAAAATATCAAACAACAAATCGTTTTACGACGACTTCCGTTCAAATAATGTATACCATAATAATATAAAATATTACCAATTTCATCACTTTCCAAGCACTGCAACAGTAAATGGAAGAAGTCCTTAGCATGCGTATTTTTGAGTTGTTGCCACACGGTATCGACCGCCGCCTTCTCTCCCAGTAACGACGCGAGGAGGGACAACGCCTGCGCACGAGCCACCATGCAACTCTCCTCGTTATCATCTGCAAATTATTATTAGTCTGTTTTTAGGGTTCCGTTGCCAAATGGCAAAAAACGGAACCCTTATGG
Source organism: Oligia fasciuncula (assembly GCA_963082905.1). Classification (NCBI taxonomy): domain Eukaryota; kingdom Metazoa; phylum Arthropoda; class Insecta; order Lepidoptera; family Noctuidae; genus Oligia; species Oligia fasciuncula. The sequence continues at coordinate 9,580,770 of OY720393.1, read as the reverse complement.
ATTCGTCATGTCTGTCTGTCTGTCTGTCTGTCTGTCTGTCCATCCGTATGTCACAGCCACTTTTTTCCGAAACTATAAGAGCTACACTATTGAAACGTGGTAAGTAGATGTATTCTGTGAACCGCATTAAGATTTTCACAAAAAAATAGAAAAAAACATTAAATTATGGGGGTTCCCCATACTTAGAACTGAAACTCAAAAATTTTTTTCATCAAAACCATACGGGGGGTATCTATGGATAGGTCTTTAAAAATGATATTGAGGTTTCTAATATCATTTTTTTCTAAACTGAATAGTTTGCGCGAGAGACACTTCGAATGTGGTAAAATGTGTGTCCCCCCCTCCGTAACTTCTAAAATAAGAAAATGATAAAACTAAAAAAAATATATGATGTACATTATCATGTAAACTTCCACCGAAAATTGGTTTGAACGAGATCTAGTAAGTAGCTCGCCGGTGGAAATTTAAAAACCTATGATGGTACAGAATCTCTCGTTGCGCGAGTCCGACTCGCTCTTGCCCGGTTTTTTTATAAATGCTTATATTAAATTTCACCTAATTATCTCTTGACGGTTTCGGTTGATTGGATATTGTAACTAGTTTCATTCATGGTAGCCGTTATTAGCATTATATCACTCGATGTTGAGCAAAAAATAGACCGCGAAAAGTTCAAGTACGATGTCGGCAGTCTTGGTTATTTGGCAAATAGTTGTATGAACAACTGCAAAAAACTTATACTTTACAAATGTGTTTTTTGTCGTCGGCCTCGTAATTGCTTTACCACCCTAAAGTTAAATGTCACTTGCACGAAATAAAGCGACAAGGTCTACTTGTTTTACAAGTCCAATGTGACAGTAAGATAATTTAAATCTTAGTGAAGTTTCAATCTATTAGGAGTTATTGTCAAAAGTAGTAAAGCAAATATGAGTATTTGCCTCGAGAAATGCTTGATTTTCAAATTATCAAAGCAAAAACTTTTTTTAAATACAAAGTGAAAAACCACTTTAATTTCGGAAGTCGGTGTCGTTAGTTCCGCATTTTCGTTTTTTGCCACCGACTTCCGGAATTGCTATGTAAATATTAGTGATAGGAAGTTATTAAAACATCATCAAAATAAACTAAGTAAAAAAAATAGTATTATTGAAGCTAACTTAAAAACTTCCCAAGCAAAATTAATAGTGTTTATGGGATCACCCCATGAGGCATACCTTATCCATCCCTATCTAGGATTTTAGAAACCGATCCACAATTGCCAGAGATAATATCACGTAAGTTTAAAAAAAAAACAGTTGAATTGAGAATTTCCTCCTGCAGTTTTGAAGTCGGTTAAAAATAACCCACATTTCTACTTGCTCAACGACTTCGAAAGAATGGCAGCTAATGACTTGTGGAAGGTTTAGTTTATTAGTTACAAACGTTATCTAATAAGTTATAGTTCGTTTTAAACGTCAGCTTACAAGTAGCACATTACTTAGGTACTGACGTATTGCACAGACATAAATATTATTAAGTAGTTAAATACTAGTCTGTGCTAAGTCAACTTCATGTCTTGGTTCCTTAGGTCAATAATAATCTATGGCAACAAGACTCTCTGTACATATTATTAGCTATGTGGGCAAACAGTCATTTCATAGCAAATGATAATATTAAGTGTTTTGCTTGAAAAACAAGTATTTCTTAAGTGTTTTCCTTGAAAACCTAAGACAGTGCTTGTGCTGATAAAACTAAGAATTATTTGCAGTTTATACTTTGTCATATTTCCGGAAAAGTAGATGTCATTTGTGTACATTTTCAAGAACACAGGTATTGGATTAACCTTCTAATTTTTACTTACTCGTATTGTAACTGTGGCCATAGTAATGATCCAACCAAAGTTTCAATAAGATTACAACGGAACTCCGACGGAACTCGTATTCGAAAATATCGCACAATTTCGATCTTTCCACAGTCACAGAATCAGCGATATTTAAAAAAATCGAACGGCGAACGGGAACAACTGATTTTGAAAAACAACATGTCATGCTATATTATAAAATTCATTTGAATTTGTAATTCTGTATTGAATGAAAGATCTACACAATAGCCAGTATCAAAAATCGGCAATTTCATAGGTAAAGACGTACAACACGATATAGCATTTTTCTATTTACCTCGTGTCGACACACAATCAAACTAATTATTTACAGAACACACACCACTAGATAAAGTAACGTACCTTCTCCAAAAGGTGTTAAAGTCATTAGCAAGTTGTAAAGACAGTCCTTAGTAGCGGCGAGGGAGAGACGGACGCATTTGTGCGCAGTCACTGCCTGAAGCGCTCGGCAGGCGGCGCCACGGATCTCGTATGTCTCACTGACTTCACCGGTCCATGAAGTGAACCTGCAATACGTTGAATAATAGATTTTAGATTTTTTAAACAACGATAAATTTACTTAAATGCAACATAGAGCTATTGAGGACGATGTGTTCTCCCCCATAGTCCTCCTTCCTTACTATGCTAAGCAGTAGAATAGTGCAGGTTGACAGAAGAAATAGACATAATTCATCTACTATTATCCTACTTAGTAGTTTGCACATTTTCATACCAAAAAAACCAGAGCTGGGGCTCTGTCTCGCATAGGGTCTTAGCATTTATGCTGAGCGGTGGCCGTTTCGCGTGGATGTGACGCATATTCTCCCCAATTTTTTTTTTGATCTTCTGTTTCTTCTCTGCGTCATGTTTATCGCAAATAAACTTATTTTCTTTCTTGATAACCACGCAATGTGTTACTTGCGTTTGTCATAATGAATTTGGACTCAGATAAGACTTTACTTTATAAGTCCTTAGCTTAAGCTTCAGTTATAAGGCAGTCAGCCAGGTCAGAGAAGACTAATGTTTTCAAGATAGCAGGAAAGTAAGAAATATACGTCGTCGTATTTATTTTAAGTAAGTAATAAGTTAGCCAGGTTTATCGCAACAGAATACACCGTCGCGTGAAGGCTCGTGAGTGTGAACTATCGTGTGCGCTGATGTTTATCATTACTTAGTACTAATGTCTCATTAGTCAACATTGTAAAGATGTGCATGCGCATTAGAGCATCCATATTTTAGATATTTTATGATGAAATATATTAATAGTTATTAATAGACACACACAAGACGTTAGACAGCTGCACGGGTCGATCGATCAAGTTAAGCCAAGCTACGCTTGCCGCGGTCAGTCCGTGGATGGGTCCCAAAGTCAGACAACCAGTCTTACCAAGGGGTATATTTTACCCAGTTTGCAGGGTTGCAGAGATCAGATAGGCAGTCGCTCCACATAAAATACAGCATGTATTCAGCTACATCCGGTTAGACTGGAAGCCGACCCCAAAAATTGTTAGGAAAAGGATAGGCAGATCATGAGTAATTTTAATTGTTATAGGACTGTTCTGTTTTAGAAGGTACAAAAGCTGGAAAATTTTCAGGCCAAATAGATATTTCTATTTTGTCACTTTATTGAACGACGCATAGCAAACACTGCTGTGTTGTGGCGGTTATCACTTTCCATGACGATTTTTCATTTAAAAAATATACGTTTCTTTATTTTGGTTATCGAAACTTCACAGACGCGACGGTATTGATATTATTATGAGATATAGAAGTAATTGGGATGCTACAGAACCAGTTTCAATCGCGTTTGATAAAGAAGGCGGAAGCTTTACTACCTGCTAATGGCTTTGCAAATAAGGTGCCTGTATACGCGGTGTACCTAACTGGTTTGTACTACCGATTGTTTGTAACAATTTAGTACCTACCTACTAGTCGTCATTGGGGCCGCGCGGTGGATTACGGCCACAGAGCGGACGCCTGTGTCCCAGCAGTGGGAACATTATAGGCTTATTATATAATCGTGTACGACGTCTATGTCGCCGGTGTTTTTAAAGAACATTATTTTGAAAAGTTTTCTATAGTGGTCAATGGAAGAACGTGTACTGCACAATGGAATGAAATCTATATAGTATATCTCTGTCTGTGTGACCGCTTAATACTTCTTAAGTACCCAATAAATTTTAAAGCGGGTATCAACATAATTTAAAGAATTATTCCGGAAGGTCTATGTGTATAATACATTCATTTTTAACTAAATATAATAAAGAAACCTCGATGTTTTGTCGAGTCGTAGAAACCGTGCAGGGGCAGGTCGCTAGTTTCTAATAAACACACTAATTCAATTAATCAGAATGAGCTATTGTGCAAAAAAAATCTAATTTGCTTTTGTGGAAAGTGCAATATAAATAACTGTTACATAAACTGTTAAATAAATATAAATGACTTAGTATTTTGTTTATGATGTTGTTGATTCGCCGAACTTTATCACCCACTACGTGCACTTATGTTTTAGGGAAATCCCCATTTCCTTTGCGTCACTTGAGAATTTATAGTCCGAAATGTGCTATCTGTAGCACCCACTACTCAACGCTTAAGATAGACAAAGGCATTTTCTAAGAAAAGTGGCTACAAGTATTGCAACAAGATTTAATGCAATTTCTTCGAAGTCATTCTTGTGCAGAATGTAGTATTAATGGGAACACTGACGTTTTGCAGAGTTTCCGCCAGTTTTACAACCAACAGCTGCTTTTAACACTAACTCTCTGAAGCTATAATTATTTGACGCATATTCTAAGAATAGTGGCTTAATGTACCTGAACAAAAGTCGGTACAATCCTCGTTCATTCCAGGCTTGGACGGGACAGTGTGTGAAGGCGCTAACATTGTGCAGTGCGTCGGCTAGAGCTGTCACAAGCGCGGCTGTAGGCGGAGGTCGCGGCTTTTGCGTGACGTGCGCCGGCGACACATACTCATCCCCTCCCTTCTGCGCACGCACCTCGAACTCACCCCGACGCTCTAACAAACTCAACGACACATTCCCTTCTAGAAATAAAAAAACAATATTATTGTTTTATCAACATACTTGTTATCTACCTATCAGTAAGCAATTAACTGCAACAGTGATTAAAATACTCAATGTGATTAAAATTCCTATTACATGAATATGATTATGATATAATATCAACTTTCTGATAACATGGCGTGATATTGCAATTATTGAATTGAATTGTTTATGAGGCTAGACTTTGTGTAAATATATTAATAGTGAATTAGATCTAATACATTTATTCAGTTAAGGCCCTGTGTCTTAAATATTTATTGCTGCTATTCTCACGTAACTTGTAATCTTTAAACTTAAGTCTAATCTGAAAGATGTTATTATTTTATTATTGGTGACAAATAAATTGCGAATCAGTACGTAACACATGCCGTATGTTCCTGTTATCTTACAAGGATGAACTCAAGCAGTGTCATACAAAGATAGTCAACTCACCGAACGATTGTTTATAATCTTTGGTATTGCAGAAATCTACCAGAATTTCTAAACAATTTTCTATGAAATTATTTTCGTGCAGTTGTTCCAGCACGTCACACTCCAAGATCTGAAAAAGTTTTTAATATTATGTAGATCTTTTTTGTATTACACATACACAACAATTTATCACACCACTTTTAAATACATAACATAAACGTATAAAAAGAAATAAAAGAATGAAAATAATAGAATCGCATTAATTAAATCTGTCTTAGGACACAAAAAAACCGGTCAAGTGCGAGTCGAGCTCGCGAATTGAGGCGGATTTTTTCCTTTACTTGTGCTACATGACATTGCTTCTTGCCAAATTTTATGATTCTAGCATCTTGCGAGTGTCAAAATATGCGGCATAAACGGAACATAAACGCCCGTATCATTTTTGATTGCGCTGAATTAGAAGTTTATTTTTGTCCCTGCTTCAAGGGATTGCAATATAGCCAGCAGCCTTGAGTATTTGTTATTAATTTCAACTTGATAACTCCACACGGTCCTGAGAAAAACGGTCTTGCCAGACGGAAAACGAAGTGATCTTATAAGGGTTCCGTTTTTTCTTACGGAACCCTAAACTGCTCTTACAAAAATGTTATTACAGTATCCAAGAATTTATGGAAGATAAAATGTTAAAATAGAGTTCAAATATAATTATATCTGTGTGTAAATATTATAATTGTATATTGTGTGTGTATAATGTGTGATAAATTTTAGCATCGCCACGTTAATAATACTTAATAATAATATCTTAATTTATAAATTCTTAATAATAATAATACTTAATATATAGTCTGAAATAAAGAATTTGAATACTACTAATACTAATACTAAATACTACTACTAATACTACTAATACTCATTACAATATTATTAGTTTTTAAGTAATCTTGCTGCGCCCTAACAGGGTCATGTACTGACTAGTTTAAGCCTAGCCTATAACTATGTATGTGTACATTGTGCAATAAATAAAATAAATAAATAAATAAATAAACATATCAAAATTAATTGATACAGTTGTTACAGATATCAAATAAGCCAAAGAAACAGAATTAATTATTTTTATTTCTGATGCTTTCAACGTGAGCGATAACACCCTCGTGGCCATTTGAGACTCTAAGGAGAGCTGATTCTAGAAGAACCAGAAAAAATTGTGTAATAAATAATATTTTTTACGACTATATAATATTATAAGTTTAAATGTAATCGTGGCAATAGTTGTTTCAGATTCGCGACAGAAGGTAATTTAAAAAAATTGGGGCTCTAGATAAAATACATTCTCACAAGTGGGTGGTGGGCAAAATAAGGTTGGGGACCTATTAAAGAATACATGTTAAGAAATGGTCACTGGTGCCTATATTGATCAGGTACATTACTACAATTTTCATCCCAAAACATTCAGTAAATGTTTACAAAAAACAATACCTCAATAAAACCCAGAAATTTTAATCTGAAGACATTAAATTTTATTGCACGTACAGATAAAATTGCAAATGATTAGGAGGTATTTCGTTTTTATTCAAGTAGGTTATCAAAAATGGCTCGGTTCAGCGGTTTCGACATCATTTTTGCATACAATAGGAATCAGTAAAATAGTATGCATTGTTCAAGTAAAATAGCGCGTAAACACTGGCATTTCTTACCTAGAACATGTTGTGACTTACAAATAAATAACAAGTATAGATACGTAGGTATACGACAATAACACCTTCTGCTCAGGCTAATTACCACTTGTGTTTAAATTAATACAACCTGAAGCAAGTAACTCGAGTATTTTTGTACTATCTGAGTAAGGGAATCTTAAAAGGCTCACATTCCAGAAACTAAATGTTCAAGAATGTTTATTACATAGCATACGTTGTTACTGATTATATTTTTTCAATTAACTAGCGAGTAATTCAGAAGCTATAGCAATTGAGAGAGAAGAAAAATAAATGGACAAAAATAATAAGTGATTGGTCGGGTACCAATCACTTATTATTTTTGTCCATCTATTTTTAGAGAAAGTATAAGAAGTAGAGGAATACATTTTAAGCGATGGGAAGATGATTTTAAGAAAGTAGGAGGCCCAGAATGATTACGTACCGCAAAGGACAGAAACAAATAGAAAACCTTAGAGGAGCTTTCTCGAAAAACAAGCTGTTATGAGGGGAGACCAACCGAATACCGGGAATAAGATTTAGGGTGCTTACATAAAGAAGCAGGTTTCCGGTACGGGTGGATCGGTACCGATCGGTGCAGGTATTAATTTCTATGTTATCTTATGCGATAACTTCTAAAGAAACAGGTAAAACATGTAACCATTTCCTTCCGAAGATCAACCCGCGAAAACCCGCTTCTTTATGTAAGCACCCTTAGTTTAGGGTTCAACTTTTAAATAATTGTTTCGTCAAACCAGTTAAAAACAAACAGTAATAAAGGCTTATTTTAGTTTATTTCTTTTATTCATTAGCTGGTAATAACGTGAAATTATAGGTACAGAAAGCGTCACTATGTCCTAACCCCTCAAGTTTTAAAATGTTACACTGCTACAACATTGAATTCCTTACGAATAATCTAAAGAATACTTCAAAAAGAGTCCATTGTGTTGACTCGGATTCGAACCATCGCATCACCGAACGTCGTCATACTCATACCGGCAGTTTGACGAACTAGCCAGCGAGCCCATATGAATTGCGATGAAATTGTTATCTACTATCGGCTGAGTCATTATATCCTTAGGTCCCTGTCTAATCGAAAGATGTTATAATTTGAGGGTATCCATTAATTTTACTTACTTACGTTGTCTTTATAAAATTAATCCATACCTTCAAGTTATAACTTTGTATACGTTCACTTAAAACGGCGAAGAGTAAACGACTACTAATTTTATCAATTATTTTTTTAAATGATTTCTGATTTTATGAGAACTAAAATAGTTGTTCTGTTTGTTGTAAAATAAGATCATAGTTTTGTTAAATAATAGCAATAATAAATATTATTCAATGATTAATAAAGTATTTTATTTTTCTTGATTTTTTAATTCTTTATAAATAATTACTACTTAAATCAAAATAGAAATATATATCAAAATAATATAATGAACAAAAAGCACATTTCGTGCCTATATAGGATTTGAACTTCCAATCTTATGCACGGTAAGCGGTCTTGAAATCTCCAGTCTATTTAGACGATGAATAAGTTGTCGTAAATGTTAACCCTATTATTGTTGCTTGTCGTCGCAAAAGTATTGTTTTATTGAAAAAAACAATAATAAAAACAGAATTTAAAAAAAAAACTTACTTAAACTTCTTTATTCACTAAAACAATACATTATTTAAAATAAAATGTTTTTGCAAAATACAAAAACCAACTTGGGCCTATCACGGATTTGAACGCACATGTCTTTTGGTGGGGTAACTACTTAAAGGAGCTGTGTGTACGTAAACAAGTTACTTTTTTAGGTACAAAACAATAGGAAAACGGATAAGGAAAGTTAAAAATAATGTCTGTTTTGATTCGTATATTGTTAAAGTACACCATAATACTGTAAATACACAGTTCAGGACGCAGGTACAAAATATAGACAAAAATGTAGTAACAACAACTTATTATAAATCCAAGTCTATAAGATAACCATTGCAATGGATTAAGTAAATGTTGAGGTACCAAGTAAGTTTTAGGATATTAAGGCTATTATTAATTAAATATTTAATGTAGAATGAATAATAATACATGGGACTTAAACATAACTGGCGAAACGTGGGTGTAGATACTAGGTATATGCACAGTCACGAGCACTAATATGCCAACACTTGGCAACTTTTAATTGCGATTTTTTCACGAAATAGCGAAAGCAAAGTTGAAATACGACACATTACATAAACCTATAGGTTCGGAAATACTATGTTCGTAATAACATAAAATTTCATTAAAAATAAAGGAGAAAATCGCCTTTGAATAAAGCCAAGTGATACTTATGCTCGTGACTGTACACCTCTGCCTAACCTTTCGGGGAATACAGGCGTGAAGTTATGTTATGTTATGAATAATAATATCTAATCTGCATTCGCGATTTATTTGCCAAACATGTACCTAAACAAATATGAGTTTATGGAAAAACAACTTTAAATCCTACACAATAAAGTTTTCGCTACAACTTCAAACATTTTTATAACCTTTTCAATAGTGCTAGTCACTCTGAAATCCACTTAATTTCCATTAAAATAAAGTTCGTATTTGTTTAACTTGAACTAATATTAATATGAAACCAAAGTTTCAATAGACTTTAATATAAAGTCATCTTTAGGAAGTTGATAAAATCAATTGATTAGTTTCCGAGAAATTATATTAATTAAAAGTCAACAACTCTTAATTTTCTCGTTTATGAACGCCTAAAAAAGGAAAATGTAAGAAACTTAGTGAATATTCGGCGAAAAGGCTGTTAGATTGATCGCAACATACCAGATAGCTAGGAAAACTGGCTATTCAAACTCAAACTCAAAGCATTTATTTCAATTAAACCAATTACAGGCACTTTTGAATTGTCAAGGGGTCGGTCAGTCAGAAAGATGAAGCTAGTTGCCCATTCCAAAGCGTAGGTAACTATGGAGAAGAATGGGCAAGAAACTTCATGGACACTCTTTTAAATCAAAATAATATGGTTACAAAGTCTTGTTTACATCATTCATGTTAAAAATTATGCATGTGAGAACGATGCAGAACGTTAAAAGCGTCCGTAATGAAAAAAACGAAAAAACAAACAATTCAAATATTAAATTAAAATAAGCCATGGCAGCAAAGAGATGACCAGTCCCTACTGACGGCGCCCGTTCACGAACATGACGCATGTATTAGCACCATTCAGCTCAACCATTTTGAAGGGAGCTAAATTCAATGTGTTATCTAGGTATACAAACTTCAAAGAGTACCAGATGTTCGCTTCAGGGGCCCATAAAGTAGATATCCCAGCAACACGCTTATAAAAATTATTATTTACTGTTTCAACTAAAAGTAATGCCTGACATAAACGGTTTCCATTATTTTAAACATCATAAACCTGTTTACTGATACGCCAGATAGCGATGGACACAAAGATAATTATCTGGTACACATAATAGTAAATGTAAATAAAAAAAACTGGCCAATTGCGAGTCGGACTCGCCCACGAGGGGTTCTGTACCACAAGGCAAAAACGCCGAAAAAACGTTTGTTGTATGGGAGTCCCCCTTAAATATTTATTTTATTCTGTTTTTAGTATTTGTTGTTATAACGGCAACAGAAATACGTCATCTGTGAAAATTTCAACCGTCTAGCTATCACGATTCATGAGATGCAGCCTGGTGACAGACAGACAGACGAAATAGTGTCCCGTTTTTACCCTTTGGGTACGGAACTCTATAAAACAGAAGAGAAAAAAAAAACCGACTTCCAAAAAAAACACTACAAACTGAAAAAAAAAACACTACAAACTGAAAAATAACTTTAATTTCGGAAGTCGGTGTCTTAGGGATCAGTATTTTAGTTTTTGCCACCGACTTCCGAAATTAAAGTTATTTTTCAGTTTGTAGTGTTTTTTTTTTCAGTTTGTAGTGTTTTTTTGGAAGTCGGTTTTTTTTTGTTAAAAAGTTTTTATTTCTCGCTTTTTAGTGGGTCTATTTATAATTTATCTAAGTTACAATAGCCTAATGTCAACTTGCCCATCGCCTTTTTATAAAATATTCCTTTTCTCGATGCAGGGAAGTTAATTGTCGAGGAGTTCTCCTTTTATTAGTTTTTAGATTAGATGCTGATAATCCTGGCTGCAGCATCAGGCCAGACTTATGTCAACATTGCATTGAACTTAAAATTAGTCCTGTTTAAAATGAGCCCAAACACGACTACGGTGCTGTAATTTAAAGGTTTGTACTTTTTATGATGCTCCTGGCTTCAGCATCAGGTCTTCGGTGTTCCTCAGTAACAGTACGTTTATCCACACATCGAGCCCTTTTCAATGAGCCTAAACACGATATATCTGCTGTTAGTTGTCGAGGAGTTAGGTACTCTGCAGACTATCCTGACTGCAGCATCAGGTCGTCACTTGATGATCATGAGACCAAATGTGGTCGTTAAAAACAGTCCTTGCCTGTTCGAGTAACTTCTTACTGTTAAGGAGTTGTACCTTCCATCATCAGCCCAGCTACCTGAGATGGTGACAACCATACACAAATACACAAGATACTTCATAAAATATGCGAAAAACAATAAGTGAGCCTATAAAATTTGAGGGTTGCCCTCGATTTCTCCAAGATCCCATCATCAGATCCTAACTTGGTGACAATGGGACCACCTCAGAACTATCTACTTTCGAACAAAAAAAGAATGTTGAAAATCCGTCGACAATTGGCGGCGTACTCGATGAACAAAAAAAAAAAAAAAAAAAAAAAAAAAAAAAAAAAAAAAAAAAAAAAAACATACAAACACCCGAACATAGTACCTCCTCCTTTTTGTAAAGTCGGTAAAAATAGACACGGTGCGACGTTTAAACAGGTCAAAGACCAATAAAAAGACCCCTTTCTGCTGTCGGTCGGTATTTAGTGCAATTACAAGAGCAATTAACTGCCTCGCCCAGTTTAGTGATTGTTTACTGAAGCAGCTGATTGATAGTATCGGCACTTCGGTTCGGAACACACATAATTAATAGTAGATCGATTCACTTGATATTTTTGCAGCACATAAATCATTCGCTTGACTGGGCATCTGAAGAAGTTCCTAGCAAAAATAAATGGTAATAATTTGGCGCACTAACATCAAAGAGAGGTGACAATTGGTGTGTTTATTTATTGAACAATAGTTTTTGTAAGTAAATAAGTTACCGCTCTAAAAAAAAATTCGCAACAACATTAATCGAAATGCTCTAGAGATACAAGCTGAGAAGCTTGTTCTTATTTACTTCCTTTGAACAAATTAAAATTATAAATTCATTACATACAAATACATTACATATTGTGATGTGCTCTAACTTCACGACTGTACTCCCCGATTGGCTGTGCAGATCTTTCACCGGTTTTGTTTAAAAATATGTTTCACTATATTCCTTCTAAAAACTTTTCTTCTTGTCTGTTCCTTAAAGATAAGTTCAAATATTGATTTCCGAAATGTCCACAATTTATACAAATGTAATTATGAAGAAAACAATGCCAATACAAACAACAGTTAGGATTTTTTATGATAACCTCAGTGACATCATTTGTATAGGTACAGACGCCCGCACATCAAGCTACCCGAAACTGTCAAATTTTCCCAATCAACTTTGAACCTTATATTTAAGCGATAAAGTTGAAAATCTATTAAAGAAATTTGACAGATTGTAGTAGCTTGATGTGCTGGCGTCTGTACTATCAGCACTGTTACACATACGAGTAATATGTAACCTAAAACAATAGCAATATAATAATAGTTTATGATAACTGCATCCGCATGATTCACACAGACGAAGAAAGACAATGATATTATTATAAATAAATGTGTATTTATTATATCAATGCAAACTACGTGACTTCTGGAAATCACTAACTGAATCGATAATATTGAGCTATTACCACAGATCACAATAGCCAAAGGGTGATTTATATTATAAAATACATGATATAATATTTATATTATGACTAAGAACTTAAATACAATAAATAAGAGAATTCTTTCTAAACAATTTACACGCCCTCATAACCACTAGACGCTAGAAAAACATACATGAAGTAACGCTAATTATAATTAAATGGTAATTATTAAGTCTTATAGTGCCATATACAGTAAAAAAAACCGACTGGTGGGAGTCACGCGTCGCGTGGTTAGTGTTCCGTACTGTAACTTTCAGCCCTATACAAACGACTTTAATATTAGTCAGGTATAAACGAGCAAACATTTTGGTTATTATAAAATTATTATTTAAAAAAGGACAGTGCTTAGAAACCCCACAAAAAGCAAAACCGATCAATCAATTCCAAACTATGCAAATCCGGTACTTATTTTGAGTTATTAATTCAAGAGTTATTTTTATAGTGCGAGAAGTGTCTTCGTGTCTGACCTTATCTACTGGTAAAGCGAAAAGATTATCGTATAATTTTAGTCTTCTCAACAACATCAATTTGACTTTGCATTAAATTACAGTGAAGTTTACAGAGAGGTCAAGCTGTATGCAGACAGACGTAATAATTTGAGTTGTGTACACGTAAGTATGCATATAAGTTCACAAATAAATTTTTAAGGTAATTTATTGGGCCAGATTTCGTCGTGACTTAAGTTTTTTGACCCCACATTATGAGCATAGACCCCACCATATTTTATTAAAATAAATATTAAATTACAATTTTTCCTGGCTACTTTTGCATCATCAATCACTGTCCATTGCCCTTTTTCTTGGGTCACATTTTAAGACTTTAAAAATGTGACAGGCTGACAAACACTTGTCTAAAGACTTCTCAGTACAAAACACCAATAAGGTAGGATTTTTTTTCCATGTTATTTGGCAACAAATTTCAACCATATTCCTCCTTTGTTCTTCAGCATCACGCTTCTTGGGTCGTACTGGATCTGAGGAGTAGTTCGCTCGCAGGGTTCCACCATAAAAGCACTGAGGATTGCAGCCAGCCCGGCCGCCACAGTCAGCTGGGCGAAACGTGCACCTACACAATAAACATGTTATCAATAATAACATTACGCTATGCACTTGGTTCATGTATTAAACGACTTATTATCAGATATTAATTAGCTAATCATTGCAGATGCGTCATGCAAATGTTACAGTAAATACATATTTGAATTTTAGTAATAGCACCAATCTCTTAAATCTTTTGTTGCTATGCATAATTGTAAATGTAAAGACCCGACTAAGACCGAGTAATGTAAATTGACATATCCCAGTAAGGCTTGTTTGATAACACAGAATTTTGTCTGCACATTGTATATGTGGACACAAGCTCAAGTTTTGTAAACACAGGTATACTAACGAAACAATGAAAAGATTTTTAAATATTAGTATTCGTATCTAGACAATGAGAACAAAAGAATGTTTAGTTTAGAAACTTTTTTCCGCGACATAGCCATAATATAAGGCTAAACACTCTATTTACATAATATTAAATAATAATGATTGGCTGCACGCAGCATATAACTGATATTATATAATAACGTTTATCAAATTTTACGTACCGGGGCAACTCCTTGGTCCTTCACCGTAAGCCATGAAGCCTGGCGGATTTAAATCATCTTTTAAGCGATCTGGATCGAATTTATCCGGATTGGGAAAATACCGAGCATCTCGTTGTATGCAATGGATAGGTATTAAAACGGGGTCCCGAGCTTTCAGGGTTATTTCTTCATCGAGAGTAATGGGTGCTGTGCAGAGCCTCGTGGTCATCGGCGTGGGCGGGTGCAGGCGCAGCGTCTCCGCCACCACTTGGTACACCAACCGCATCGCTATCACTGCATCATAATTCAGCCCATTGTGCCGTTCTAAACATTCCATTATCTCCGTTCTTACACTTTCCTGCATTTCTGGATCTTTTGCTAATTCATATAAACTGAAAGACAAAGTTGTAGCCGACGTCTCCAGCCCCGCTAGCATAAATATGAACGAGTTAGACGTTATCAGAGCATCCGTCATTAAGAAACCTGAATCTGGTTTCTGCTCATTTAACATAAGTTGAAGGAAATCATGCCTTTGAACTCCAGACCGTCTCTCCGCCAAAACCTGGTTAATAATGGAAGTAAAGAAAGTTTCTACATTTGGGGAATATGACCTCAAGTTTAACCATTTAAACAATCTGGGGAAGAAGGTACGGCAGTAGCGTTTGAGTACCGTCGCACGATCTATCTTAAACATTTTTTGTGACATCTGTAGAAATGGTGAATCTGGATTTTTGAGCGATCCAGGATCTACGCCGAAAGCGCAGCTTCCAATAACATCAGTTGTAAATCGTGTCATCATACTTGGTACATTAATATCTTCAATTGATTCTTTTAGCAGTACATTTTTCAACGTTTGAGCACATTCAGCTATCAACGGAAACATGGCCTTCATCTTAGCTGACGAGAACGTCGGCGTTACTATGTGCCGCATCGCCTTCCACTCAGCGCCACCCATGTTCGCCAGGTTACGAAGAAGTGGCTCGCGCTGGGTGTCTGTAGACACGGACACACGATCACTGAAGCTCTGAAACTCTTTCGAGAAGATTGTTTTTGCCATATCCAAATCAATTACCATCAAAGTTGGTCTACGAGCTTGAAAAAGACCAACATATTTCTGGTCTCTATAATTATCATAAAAATATTGTAGCATTGTTGTGTAACTTCTTCTCATTGTAAACGTAGCTCCAAAGTTTCCAAATATGGGGCAGGGTTCCCTGTAAGGCACATTTCTGAAGAACCAATACTTTCTTCCCTTCGATGAATAGTGAAAAATAGCCAATAAAAGAGTCAGCAATAGCAAGAGCACCACTATCACCAATAAAATACCACTGAGCCACATTTTGAATAACGTTCACTTTACTGCTGAGATTTGAATAAAAATGTTTGTTCGAAGTCGTATATTTAAAGAGCCGGCATTTCGTACGTATGTAAACAACACGGTCCGCGATACAAGCGGGGTCGTGGCAGCGCTCGCGGTGGCGGCGCCGGCGGCGGTCAGTGATCAAGTGAGCCGTGTCGCCAGCGCGCGCTAAGATAAGCCCTACGCGGCTGTACTGGGCAGCTCGCACGACGCCATGCACTCAAGGCCATGCGTGTTGATGTACTGCGCCCGTGACTCGAATATAGCCGCATATCGATTGCTTACGATAACCATTGTATTCCGAAACGTGAATTGTAATAAGAAACACCATTTACACGTTTTGCCGGTCATCTCAACAGAAGCCAACAACGATTCACAACTGTTTGTTTACAACTCAGGCGTAGGTCAATAACTTCGCGAAACAACTACTTCATATCGGCCTCTCAACTCACCGGCCGGGCTCCATAAATAATGTGGCCAATTATAATAACTACTGTTCAGCATGTAACAATTATAACTTTAGAAAACTGAATGTTTACCAGAAATATACGTAGAGTGCCTTTATTGGTGAAATGTATGAATATTTATAGTTTCATTCATAATGATAGGTCCTAAGGGTCAGGGCAAGTTATTTAAGTGCCTAATATATCCAAGTCCATTTCTCCATTAAAGTAAACACGACATGTCAAAGAATATATATAGTCGTAAATAAATATACCACTTACGCTTACCCATGTTCTATTTTGGTGTCAGAGTCGCCCTCAATGGGCAAGTAGAACCAGTCCATTATGAGTTATTTTATGGGGGAAGTAATTGAATGAAATTTTATTAACCACTGATCATAACTCTTATACTTTATTTTTTATTGTCTTTGAACAATGCGGTATATTTTACTACAAATAAGGTACAAGTATTTTTGCTATTGTTGAAAAGCAAGTTTCTGCGAGCAGCTACAGTATTCAGTCCATTATTTACATGTGATTTATCAATCAAACCGCAGCTTGAACGCTACATGCATGACATGACAAACAACTGACTTATTTATTTTTATTCTACGTGAAGGTAACGCTAGAGAATGTTTCGCAAACGGCTCATATTACTGAGTTACATATAACTATTCGAAATGTTGTGTCATCGATGTTTGAATTCAGTTTTTCAATGAACGGTAAAACAGCTACATAATTACAGTGAGTCAGCCACTAATTTCTATGTGGTAAGAGCTCGGTGATATGAGGATAAAATCGCGTATTTCCCAGCGAGCAGTTGGCTAGTTTCTCCTACTATTTAACGCCGCCGTAGCTAAAGTAATGAATGATGCTGTTTTCACAGTCCGCGGGTGGTCCCATTCGTATTCGCTAGTGCTGTACGCATTTTATAGCTCGTTCTAGCACGTGCTCAATGGCCCTAAACTTGTTGAACACACCTTGCATGGGGGCAATAAATTACTTTATTTAAAACGGCGATGTTTTACTGCTTCCCAATGAACAAGCAGTGAATAATATCCGTATATATATTTTACTTTGAGGAAGAATGGTTCAAAAGCAATCTATTGTGCTGTCTGTAAAAGTTAAAGAAAAATATCTGTGACAAGGACCATACAACAGTATTTTGTGTACAAGCCAAAATTCCATTTTGCACATGTCGATAGAGAACAAAAACACACATTATCGCAAAAAATAACAAACTATAAAAAGATGCGGTGCGCCGCGTTTTATGATTAACGTGTGTGGTCACTTTATCGGGCATGACACTATTTTGTATGATGCATAACTACCCAACGATGATCACTGAACTTTAAATAGTTCTTATTGTTATTAAGTCAATACCTATTTTACCTACCGCAAGCTGGTTGCAGAAACTATAAAAATACTATAAATTGTTTATTATTTTTAACCGACTTCAAAAAAGGAGGAGGTTCTCAATTCGGTTGTTTATATTTTTTTATGTATGTTCGGGCATAACTCTGTCATATACAGACTAATTTGCAAAATTCTTTTTTTAATGGATAAGGTGGTCCCATATAAATTATATAAATAACTTTGCTTGGGTAATTTTTGACTTAAGCTTCATTTTATTATTTTATTATTATTATTATCAGCCATTTCTGTCCCACTGCAGGGCAAAGGCCTCCCTTCCCTCCTTCCATTTATCCCTATCCAGTGCTGTTAAACGCCAATCCTTCTGAAAAGAGTCGAGCTCGTCCCGCCACCTCATTCTGGGCCTGCCGCGCCGTCGTTTACTGCTGTTTGGGACGCATTGTGTGATTACTTTAGCCCATAGTTCCTCTGGCATGCGACAGATGTGACCAGCCCAGTTCCATTTTAGCTTGGCAGCCGTGTGACCTACATCAGCAATTTGAGTTTTAGAACGCAGTATCGAGTTCCTTATACGATCAGAAAGTTTAACTCCAAGGATACTGCGCTCCATTGCTCGCTGACAAACCCCAAGTGCGGACTTTTGACGATTTGTTATTCTTATTCATAAGTTGCACTAAGGTGCTTATTTTTTCATAGAGGTTGATAAAAAGTAGAGTGTCCACCTCGGGAGCAACACTTTTTAAGCTCGAGTAACGTACTTCGAATCCCTCGCTGCGCTCAGGATTCTACTTAAGAACCCCTGGCTGCGCTCGGGATTCCATTCTAGAATATTTTGCTCCGCACTGGATTCAAAAAAACCCTTCAAAATACTTGTTTGCTCCCTTGGCAAACAATCTACTTGCTCCCTTGGCAAACAATCTACTAATTAATTTCGGAAGTCTGCGTCAAAAAACGAAAATGGGGAACCAACGACACCGACTTCCGAAATTAAAGTTATTTTTCACTTTGTAATGTATTTGTTTTGGAAGACGGTTGTTTTTTTTTTGTAAAAAAGTTTTTTATCTATATACTCCATGTGTCGTCCGAGCAATAGTTTTAGTTAGTTTCATCACTCTAAAAAGATTTCCGGTGTTAATAAAAACGAATAATATTTCTTTCTTGTCCTGATAAATAATAATGGATTAGGGGAAATGCATGACTAAACGAACAATACCATCGATATATTCTCTTCATGATACTGGCTAGTAGGAAACGAATTGATAAAATGGCATCTCACGATGTGTATAGGAAGTGGTGGGATGGGCACTGGGTCATGTTAAGTAATATGAAACCCAACGTACACCGCGCGTGATTATAAACACGTATACGCATACCACGCATACCAACGCCTCACTCTGGGGTTTCCCATGTGAAGGAATTAATTACGGTAATATAATTTTTTCACAGTCATAAAGTTGCTAAAAATATGTAGAAGAAAATTCAAACACTGTCGTAGAACAAAAACATGTTTGAAAAAAAAACTAATTACAAATAACATTAAGGAACAGATTGTTCGCACGAAGCCCAAAAAATAGCAATCTCGATGGCATTGGAAAACCCTGATCATCAAGAAAAATGAGGTTTTATGAAAGTCGATGGTATTAACATGAAAATAAAATAAATAGCATGTTTCTTACGTCAGATTTTGGTGAAGCTCGAGTCGCAATGGATGCAAGAAGGGTAGCTGCAGCCGCACGAACTGCATTCGCTTCACCGCGTTGTGAAAATATGTTCGCCGCAAATTGTGACAGGGATGATTCTTGTATAGCTTTAGAAAAGGAATTTTTAATTACTTGACTGATGGGGTAGCAAATGTAAAAAAAAATAATGAATATATTATTTATTAATCCCTTAACTGAAACTTACAAAAGAAGTTAACAAGGTTTTAGAGCGTGTGCCTAATTTGTAACGTAAAAAATTTAGGAATCTACACTGGAATGATTATGCAATCGTATTTCTGGGCGTATTACGCTACTATTGGGTACAAACTGATTGGTCATCCGTAAAAAGTGTGTTCTCATTCAACCTTTATAAGACTTCAGTCATAAAACTTTACCTTGCATCAAATGCGGCATCAGTTGGGAGTAGTGCGCAAGCGCAGCGATAACTTGCAACGCCGCCGCGCGTAGCTCAGCGCGAGCGGCGGTAGTACCCTTCACCACGGTGCGTACCACGTCGCTGTTAAAGCCTTCGCTCCACCTCTGGTTCAACAGAACAATGTTTTTTTTAAATACATATTATTGTAAATTAAAGTCGCTTTTCCTGTCTGTGAGACCGTGTTGTTCTGCTAAACTAATACGCAACGGATTTTGATGCTGTTTTTACCATTAATTTTGAGAATTTATGTCGGAAGATTTATGTGTACAATAAATGAATACCATACCATAATCAGCCTATAATGTTCCCACTGCTGGGACACTGGCCTCCTCTCAGTGAGAGGGAGTGGGCCGTAATCCACCACGCGGGCCCAGTGCGGGTTGGCAGATGTCACATGTCTTCGAATTTTTGGTTCTAGGACATGCCGGTTTCCTCACGATGTTTTCCTTCACCGTTTTGAGAGCAGTGGTGATGAAATAATTTACACAAAGTAAAGCGCCTGTCTGGGTTCGAACCTACGACCTACAACTCGTAAGTCGCGGCCGTTACCACTTGGCCACCACTGCTCTCGAATGAATACTACTAAATAAATAAAATAAAAAATCACAATGTCTTGTTAAGTCGTAACAAACAGCACGAAGCAATGGCGGGTCGCTAGTCTATGTAAAATGAAATGCTGTTCGTTGGAGCGCAACACTAATTGCGAACGGCTGACGGATTTGGCTATCTTTAGGGTTCCGTACCAAAATGGTAAAAAGGAACCCTTATGGTGCGACTCAGTCTGTCTGTCTGTCTGTCTGTCACAGCTGGATATCTCAAGAACTACTAATGCTATCAACTTGAAATTTGGAATAGTTTTAGATGACGTTTGCCCAACTATTTTGCAAATAAGAAAGAAATAAAAATATATGTATATTTTTTGCAAGAGGGACTGAAAGGGGGTCTGAAAAATTCTAAGTGGGGCTACTAGGGCATGTGGGGTATCATATGAAAGAGCGCAGTTTTTTTTTTTAGGCCGCAAAGTATTAGGCTTTTGATGAAAATTTTTAAAAACAATACCGTTCCCCCCCCCCCCCCCCCCCCTTAACTATGAAGTTTGCATAGAGAAAAATCTAAAAGTATTCTATGTGATAGAAGTTTATGTAAAGATTACAGGAGAAATAAAACGATGTCTCTAAATAGCACACTTTTTCAGAAATCATCAACAAAAGTTACATTAGTTCCACTATCAGTCATGAGTTGGCGCTGACCTAAAACTGCAATATTTTACACCGCAGCGTGCAATGTTAAAATTCTCTGACGAATATAGGCCTCGGCGATGAAAATTTAAAAACATATGATGATACGGAACCCTCGGTGCGCGAGTCCAATTCGCTCTTGGCCGGTTTTTTATTTCAAAATATATTTTTTTGGTTTTTCTGGAAAGAATTGAATTGTTTATCCAGAAAATTTTCATATTCTGGAACGTTCCGTTGTTTGAACTATTGAAAGGACGGGACAACGTCTGGGTCAACTTGTTTTTTAATAAAACTGATTATTTTGCTAATTTGCGACGTTTTTCAAATGCACAACGCCCATGTGTGTTGTTGTGTAAACAAAAATAAAACAAAATATTTATTTCTTGTTCTGCGTTTCATTCTAAATCTAAGCTATGCCTTAGATTTTGTACGATAGATACTACAAATGAAAAGAAAGACACCCATCCGAGTTCATGGCGGAGCGCTTCTTACTTATTCTCTCTCTTCTAGACTTATATTCTCTCTCTTATTTCAAAAGATTCGCCAACGACTTTTAGGGCAAGTTGATTACACAACACGAATCCTATTGCTACTGCCATTTAAGGCACCTCAGGCTAATCATGCTGCCAAGCGTGCAATTGGCACTAATCCACGACTATCTGTCATTATTAAACCTTAATGATCAAAGACGCCTACTACTGCAATCATTTCATGAGTGGCTTAATGCAATGATATACATTGGCAATAGGCATTAAAAATAGTCCTAAGGGGTAAAGCTGGTAAGATATCGATTTATATTCGTACTTGACACGTGTCACTTTATCTTTTCAGCTGCACATATAAATAAAATACAAAGTTATTTTAAATTGGCTAGCTAAACTCCGCAGACGCGATAGTTATCGATATCTAATAGGTAATACGGGCTGGTGTCCGCAACTCCACGTCAATGCGCGTATTTTGCGTACGTATCCATATCTAAGCGCGATAAAATAAAAAGATTTAATATTTTTTGGGAGGTCAACGACCGCTGTTAGTGTTGTCACTTAAACTATCGTATTCAGATATCGATATAATCACGTCTGTGAAATTTACACAAAAGAGAACTGATTTTTAAACTGATATTATCAAGTGACTACAATAACAGCGGTCGGTGACGAAAAAAATCATTATTTTTTTGTTTTTTGTTTTATCATATTTAAATATCGATACTTACCCATCGCGTCTGCAGAGTTTAGTTAGTCAATTTAAAATAACCCTGTATAATACCTTCAGACATTATGTCATTCATTGTTTTAAGATTAAACCTAGACGAAAAATGTCTCAAATTAATACATTTTAAAATGCGTTTTATGAATGGCTAACTGGTCTTTTTAACGCAGAGGCGCGAATTAGCGACACGTTTTATACTTGCATGATCGACGTGAATCCAAACCCACGTGAATACATATTATTAACCTTAGTGGGAGGATTTAACAGGAATATTATTATCGATCAATTCCCATTCCTAGCAGATAATCTGATAATAAAGACAAATAAATCCTATCCACTGGAATACTCAGAAAAGATACGTTCACAGTTAAATGAAACTAAACGGAAGTACATAGGTGTAATGAACTGTCGCCATAGAGAAAATATTTATTTGTTATCATCGATTAAACATAATTTGACTAAGCATTTCTATCTACTGCATAGTACTTGAAGTTGCTATCGATCTTTTGCGGAAATTGCCATAATATTGGTTAGCAAGATAACAGATTAACTTATTTGAATAATGATACTGCGATTCTTTGTAATACGGATTTTAAAACGGATACTTAACATCTGACGATCAGGTCAACCCTAGGTTATGCTCGGCATTTCTCTATTGTTGAGTAGCAAAATTCAGAAAAATGACGAATCTGTTTGGACGATGATATGGCCGATGAGATGTGTATGATATAGTTAACGGCTAAAAGAAATGTATGGAAGAAGCAGACATGCTACGCCAACCGCATATAAGTTTGAATAAAAGCATGATGATCTGTTTGGACTGGAAAGCGACCCCAAAGCGTTATTTATTTACAAAGGATCTCCAACAAAACGAAAGAAAGAAATTAGCAATAGAATAAAGAAATAAAGTCATTAGGAATAGGAAATAATTGTTCGGTTAAATAAGTACCTGAACGGGTATAACTTCCTCATGTATTTGCCTTAACAGCGCGAGTAGAGCCAGGGTCGCATCGAGCCGGCACGCCTGTCCTTTGCATCCACCACCGGAGGCACATCCACTCAATGTCCTTCCCACCAGTCGTAGGCATTGAATCAGGGTGTCTTCCGATAGCTTGCAGTATCGGGAGTTTACCGCGTATCGTATACAACGCATAAGTTCGTTTAGGTATCCTAAAAACAGAATTAAACATTAGTTTATACTATTATCATAATGGGTAGTTACAGTCTTCTTCTTCCTGCCCTTATCACATGATGAATGAAAAAAACGATTTGCGCCGGCGGCGGCAAGTGTAAGTCGGCGCAAAAAAGTATTTCCATTCGCTCCCTTTTCATCAATATTATGCCTGCCCCATGCATTCATTAATCTGATCACTCTTTTATTCATGTGTGTTTCATATCGTATCAACATTAGTACTGTATTATGACTATTGGCGATAATTTGCGCACGTGCAGTCTGTGCAATGTGTTTGCGATGGGCGTAACTCCAAAAAACCCGTTTGTAAAAAAACATAGTCATAAAATTAATATAGGGAAACAACAATATGTTTGTAAAATTACCAATGAAGTCACTTGATTACATCAAATAGATATTTTGACGTAAAGTGGCCAGTATGTTATCTTAGAGTGTTCCCGAAATGAGTCAGCGATTTCTTGCAAATCAATCAATCTTATCTAGAAGTTCAATGTCCGATGACAATTAAAAGTAGGTCTGATACGGAACAAAAAAACTTAAATAACTTACCCAGCATATGAAAGTTTTTTAGATCTATTTTTTCCAAGCAGGCAAGTAGAATTTTAAGTAAACTTTCTAACTTATAGCTGTCGTAATCATTCCAGTTTTCCAGCATCATAATGCATCGTAATAGAACTTTTACAATGTGTATGTGAAGTTGGGTCACCTCTATGCTCTCTTGAACCGTTTGCTGAGGATAGAGCTGGTCTCGACTCAATAGAGAAATTACGTTTGCTTCGTTACCAATGAAGGATGACTTTATCCAGGACATTGTACCTTCTACAAAAAAAAAACTGGAAATAACAGCCAATAATAGGTAGGTACAGTTACACTGGCTATATTTTTTTTTTTCTTGTATAATGTTCTAATACGCTAATTGATAGTGCCGTACTGTGCTTTCCTTTAATTTAGATACATGCGAAATCTTCATTATGACCAAGACTTTGGGTTAAGGCTATTTTTGAGTAAGCCTTTATAGAAATAAATAATACTTATTTCTGAAAGTATAGTTAGTAAGCCTTTATATAAATAAATAATACTTATTTCTGAAAGCATTGGGTTCAGATCGAACCGGTCTGCTGCTGAAAATTACCTAACAGGAAAACATAATTACATATTTGATAAAAAGACAAGGTATCTTAACTTCACACAGTTGTCTTTGAGAATTAACCTTATCTCACGTATTCCATATCTACGCATCACTTATGGTACTCATGAACTATGTAATTCTTTAATACCTACAAGATTAGCGCCACAGTCAAAAAAAATATGAGCCATGTCCACATCAAACGACAACGACCAGACAAATTATGTCATTGGAAATCTCTTTTCATGACTGTTATTTGGTAACATAGGCTTTTTATTTTAGAATAAAAAGTACAGGTTCCGCGCAAAAATCCATGAAATCCAGTTTTTTTTCAATATGCACGCGAACGAAGTCGCGGGGACAGCTAGTTTGGTACTAAAGTTTGAATCTCAAATCATTGTGGGAACCTAGCTCGTATTCATAGGAACAAAAGTTCCACAACACTGTTGCAGCAACATGTTGTCAGCGTTGCGGGAAACATGTTACTGCAACTAGCTTTATAAGCACTACTTTTGTATGACATCGTGTATAGTGCATCCTTATTGGTCAGTACGGACGTCCCATACATTTCATAAATTTCAAGTACCTACCTATAACAGACAAACTTACCACAATTCGGAACATTATCCATATACGCGATTACGAAGTGCAATAGAGAGCAAAGCAGTGATGTGTCACGGGTCGAAGCGGGGGGTGCGTCTAAGAACCGCCTCGTGTGGTGCCATGGCAACGAACTAAACTCCTTTTTATCGGCGTACGATGAAGGAACCAAATATACGTAGCTAGAAAACATAAAGCAGTTGAAATTATTCTACAATGAAAGCTAAAATCCTGGGAATATTAAGTAATGACACAGAATTTTGTAAAAATGTTCATAAGCCAGTCTGTATTCCTTAATTTTAAGCTGTGTATTTAAATACAGAGTCTTTCTACAGATTAAAAGTTATTAAAAAAAAACGAAATGCATATTTATAATGGCAATCAGTACTATGAAATAACAAACCTCTCCAACAAATGCAGTGCTTCAGTAACATGTCTATGAGTAGTAGCATTCTGAAGAGCCATTAAAGCTCTTGTGCAGCTGAATATGGGGCAAGAGGCTTTCAATGCGGCTAGGTCTCGGGGGGCGGGGCGGAGGGCTAGCGGGGTCACCGGGGGCGCCTCCGAGAGAAGTCGGGCGCGACCGGAGTGTGTGCACCACCAGCGAACACGTACTGCCGTCCGCCACTCTTCATCGGCTAGTAGCCACTCTGTATTGAAAAAAAAAAGTGAAATTGTAAAAAAAACTTAAAAAGTATTAAATCAAAAAGGACAAACTTTCATACAGGTAATCAATTTCAGAGAGAGCAGTGGTGGCCAAGTGGTAACGGCCGCGACTTACGAGTTGTAGGTCGTAGGTTCGAACCCAGTCAGGCGCTTTACTTTGTGTAAATTATTTCATCACCACTGCTCTCAAAACGGTGAAGGAAAACATCGTGAGGAAACCGGCATGTCCTAGAACCAAAAATTCGAAGACATGTGACATCTGCCAATCCGCACTGGGCCCGCGCGGTGGATTACGGCCCACTCCCTCTCACCGACAGGAAGCTTGTGTCCCAGCAGCGGGAACATTATAGGCTGATTATGAATCAATTTCAAAGTAAAAGTAACAGTAAATCGTCTGATTAGTTTTAAAAACACTGTCACAGTTATCCTATTCACAAAAGTCGTGGTTGCAGTATTCATCAAGTTTTTGAAGTGAAAACTTCTTTAGGCGCGTTGAGCATTTTTTGAGATGGGAAAAACCATTGAACTCGCGACACTGTTACCGTAACCGACACCTCTGTTTTAAGTTTTGGCCATTATAAAGACATCAACGCGCGGTACATTTTCTTTGGAACATATTTATACTTAAAATTACTATGCTTTGTCAAGTTTTCACTTCTATCGGCACTCCTGGAATGCAACTGTTTTTTTTTTGTTTATCAGTTATTTCAATAGTATGACGTTGACGCTTGCGTTTGGTTCACCTCACCACGAACTGTTTCCGCGCAATCATCATGATAAGACTAATATCATGCATGAGCGGTCTACCTAAAGATGTTCGAAACAACTCAATTAAAAATTCAACACATCCTATTTCAAATTATTGCAGTAATTTAAATTCAACGCATTAATTTGTCCAAAGGAAGTCATCATGACGTCAATTTGATCATACGTCACAATAACCTAATTGGAATTCGGCGAGAATTTAGTATCAAACTATGTAAGGAAATTGTTATCTGCGGCCACGTGAAGCGCATAATGATTTTAAACAATGTTCTCGAACAATATTGACACTAAACGTATTAAAATATTCTACAATATTGACACTAAACGTATTAAAATATTCTACAAAAGTTTCAGGCATATTGACATAAATCATGCATGCTGTTAAAATGTATTCATGAAATCATGAGAGAAAGTGTGTATTTTATATGCAACTGGGTTGTCGATAAAAAAAAATATTTTCCAACTGACTGACATTTCATGGAGACTTTTTTGCTTCCATGTAACTCTTTGCTAAGGCAAGCCCATTTCGGGCTGGCAGTACACTTTGATGTTTCGAATATTTCGTATATTTCAGTTAACAAAGCAAAAACACTAGTAGCTTAAAGCAGTGTTCATAATCTCAGATAATTTACATTCCATCGGCCCACTTAATCAGTTACCTATCTACTTTAGTGAAATGTTCTAAGTTGATTTTTGATTGACCATTTATAACAAAAAGGTCTTATAAATAAGTTTTTGGTTGCAATTGAATTTGAGCTTCGTTAGTATGACATTCAGTTTCTTGTTCCATAGCTTGAAAATTTTCTCAAATTCTTGATTCAAATATAGTAAACCAAACAATAGAATAAAAGTACTTACCTACATACGAATGTTCAGCATTAGGGCTGGTGTTCCAGTAGCTGTTAACCACAAATGGTAGCGAAGTCCTTTGCGTTACACTCAGAGGTAGCGCTGGTATACGATGTCGCGACGAATTCAACTCCTGCAGAGCGAAGCCTGCCCACGCCACCAGTGCTAAGACTTGTGTGGCCATCAGTACTGTCGCATCATTGGCAGGGAATACTAGGATCACTGGAATATTAAATAGTGTTAGAAAACCGCTGAATTTCTGTCTAATATGTCGCCGTAACTCGGAACTTCCGACTGTTCAAGCTCCTTGAAGCTCCCAGTTTAACTAGACTGTTAGACTGTAGGGGCCTCAAGTAATGGACGCTGGACCGTTCACCGCACGTCCACAGTAAAAAAAATACTTTAATACCGCTTTTATTTTCGAAGTTGCAGTGTCACTACTCGCATGTGCCAGAAGGGGGGTAAAATACTAGAAGTAGTCGCCGTAATGTATAGATATTTAACCAAATAGCAAACTTTGAGTGTCGGATTGGTTACTGGTTATTTCGTGTGTATGTCAGTTCCCATGAATATGGCGTGCAGGAAAAGGATTTTATGAAGAAAGCACCGAAAAACATGACATTTTGGGCCAATCACAGATCATCCTACTTTCTGGCTAAATAACTTCCAACACAGGACGACAAACGACATTTTGATGATGTATGTTCACTTGACATGCGTGTCACGGCACGGTCGGCAATAGTCAAATATTTCGCCGTAACTGTTTAGACTGCGTTCATAGAATCGCCCAATAGTTACATTTCTCGCTCATCCGGCCTAATTCTAGCGTCTTGTGACTTTTTTTTTTGGTTTATCCGATACTTGGGAAAAACGCTATGTAATTCCAATCGCGTGCAGGTGAATTATTTGTGTACTTCAATATTAACACCTTAACCATATTGAGCTATGTGAAGCATCAAATTTTCCGAGTTACGTCACCTGCAATTACTCTAACAAGTAAAGCAATGTTTTGTTAAAGTTTTGTTGACCATAATTATGTTTACTGTTTATAGCTAAACGTAAAAAGTTTCGCAAAATCATAGCGTAGAAACAAGTCATCATATAATTACCTCTAATGAGAAGGGAAGGTAAATCAGGTATTTTGGCCAAATTGTGTCTGCTGGCGAAACAAACGCTGTTCAATACAGACACGCAACTGATTGCACACTCCGGAAAGGCTAGATAATCGTCCACCATTAGCGACATTCTGAAATTTGAAGATTAACATAATTTGAACTATGTCTAGACTATATAGTTGGGAATGTTGAGATAGTAAACATCATTCTAGTATCTATAATAGCAATGTTACGTGCATAGGATCTTACGATTGATAACATCATTTTCGGGGTTATTCCGTTTATCCACAGTTTGTCAGAGAATCCACCCTAATAAGCCTATAAATTCCGTTTATCCAACTAGGCCTAGGGTGGATTCTCGGACATGCGTTTCCGCGTATCCACCTTCGGATGGATTTTTTGGGGTGGCTAAATGAAATAACCGCATTTTTATAGTCAATACAAAGATATGGTAGGAAGTGGATTTAAAAAGAATACGAGAAAAGAGCTTCAGAAATGCTCATAAATTAAAAAATAAAATACTTAATAATTAATTTATTGAAATGTTAGTAAATTAAAATGGGTTGTGAAAAGCGCACTCAAGGTTTACTTTAACAGGTCAATTGCGAAATCACTTCGCCTCATCAGTAAACAAGAACGCCTTCTGATTTGTGTGTATGTTAAATATTTAATTTCAGAACTTCAACAATCAGTTTTAGAGCTGAATATTAAAAAGCAACTCAATTTAGTCGCTATTTAGTCTCATGGTATCTTAATAATTTTTGTATTGTATTATTTGTATTAGCCGTTGGTCCTGCGCCTGATCTCTCTCCGCCGCGGTCGTGTCGGATTGCCGTGCCATCGGACAATGAGAGCGAGGGAAGAGAAAGTGCACCTGTGCCTGCGCACACACTTGTGCACTATAATATCTCCCGCGCCGAAGACTGGTCTCCGCTGAGATTGGTCGCCATGGCCGAAATTCGGTCTGGAGGTCTTTATTTGTATTTTAGCAACAGTAGGGCCCTTTATACACGGCACGGCTTCATTGCGATACGGCGTGCTAACCGCGCGCCGAGAAAAATCGCGTGACTTTGTATATGACACGTTTCTCTGGTAGTAATTGCCGGAGTGCCGCCTTTTCGTCAACTTTCCATAGTAATCTATACAACACTGACGACCGTGCCTACACACGGTGAATAAACCGTAGTTTTTCACGGCAAGAATACGTGTGTGTGCAAAAGGGCTTAAGACTTAAGAGCGTCGTAATGTGTCTTTTAAATATTCGAGGGTAGAAGAGGGCTAACAGCAGTTATGGCCACTTACCTAAGGGTAGCCACAATAATCTTCAATCCATCATATTGTAAGAAAACATCGTGCAAATTCTGTTGTCGCACTATGACAGCTAGTTGCTGCAACGTGCTGCGTCGCAACGAAGGTTCCAATGTTGGTTGCACTGTTGGCCGCGAAACATATTCACCATGTTCGTCCAGAATTACGTCTTGTTTTAACACGTCCAGAATTTGAGTTAAACCTGTCGTCTAAGAATATTTATAAATAGAATTTAAGAAAGTTAATAATAATTTGCTTTAGGCGAGTCATACAGGGTGGTAGAGACATCGACGAACGGCACAACCTATTACCATGAATGCAGTACCTACATGATTCTGAACCCCCCTGCATAGAACTATTTCGACGGTTATTAAAAAAATCGGTCAAGTGCGAGTCGGACTCGCGCTCCGAGGGTTCCGTACAAATTTGTAGGTACTTATCTATGTAAATAGTTTGGGATTTTTTTGAAGTGAAAACTTCTTTAGCCGCGTTGGGCATTTTTTCAGATGGGAAAAAACCATTGAACTCGCGACACTGTTACTGTAACCGACACCGCACGTGTTTTGTTTATAAGACGTTTAAAAAAATACACACGTATATAATTGTTCAAGTTTTCACTTCTGTCGGCACTCCCGGAGTGCCACTTTTTTTTTTTGTAATGCTACTACAAATTTACGAATTTCGGATTTTCCCCTTTACTTGTGCTACATGACATTGCTTCTTGCCAAATTTCATGATTCTAGGTCAACGAGAAGTACCCTATAGGTTTTGATTCCGGAACATAAACGCCCGTATATTTTGATTGCGAAAGACAAAGTTGACTGGCGTTGGCTTAGGAGTTTGATTTCGTCACTGCTTCAAGGGGTTGCAGGGGGATATTAATTTCAACTTGATAACTCCACTCGTTTCTGAGAAAAAGGGTTTTGACAGACGGACAGATAGACGGACAACGAAGTGATCTTATAAGGGTTCCGTTTTTCCTTTTGAGTTACAGAATTCTAAAAATACCTCTGCCATACATATTGCCCGCGTAGGTACTTTTCTATGAAACAGCAGATTTTTTTATAACCGACGAACGATTTATAAGTACGCTAGAGGTCTAGAATCATGTGCGGAATTCATGGTTTCAGTTTGCGGGTCGATGTCCCTGCCACCCTGTATATCATTATTAGTTACATACTTGTGGTACTTTGGATGGTGAACTATTACTGTCAATGTTAAATTCTTCTCGTTTCACTCTTCGTAATGCAGTCAAGAAGACATCAGCGCGTAAAGAGTCCCTTGGTGGCAAATAACGTTCATCATCTAAAAAGATATTAAAATACAAAACAATAATTTATTACCTTTTTATACTGTGTAATATCCTCTCCAATATTATAGTTTATAGAAGTACTAGCTTAAGCCCGCGCGCGAGGTATGTCGATAAAAACTATCCTATGTCCTTCCCCGGGATGCAATCTATCTCTCTGCTAAATTTTATCGAAATCCGTTCAGTGGTTTAGGCGTGAAAATGTAACATACAGACAGACAGATACACAGAGAGAGTTACTTTCGAATTTATAATATTATAGTATGGATGAGGAACAGGGTGTAAAGTTCACTCAACCGCCATAGAAAAGAGAGGATCCTCCGACCAGACGGTTGTTATGTCTGGTGGGCTACTGCCTGACGATTGATTTCGGGATGTTGTATATACAGGGTTATTTGTAAAACACCAGCAACCTCTTAAGAGGTCATTGTACTCATCATTATGAACAACTTTTACTATGGGACCAAACCAGAAATCGCGAAAAAAAAAACAGCTGTTCCCTACATTTATGTTCGTATAACTCGTCAAAATGTAGGGAACAGCTGTTTTTTTTTCGCGATTTCAGGTTTGGTCCCATAGTAAAAGTTGTTCATAATGATGAGTACAATGACCTCTTAAGAGGTTGCTGGTGTTTTACAAATAACCCTGTATACTAGTTACCGGCAAACTCTGCTTGCGCGATGCAGGATTTTGCGTGACGTCAGTGTGATGCGTAGTTCGCATGTGGCGATGTAGATGCCGCCACAAGTTACTTACCTAATAACCGACACAAGCTGTGCGCCGCATCAAGTTGTACAGCAACGCATCGTACGAATAAAAGCCGAACCAAGCCAGCCATCACCTCTGCCGTAGATACGCCCAAACAATCCGCTATGTCGCGTTCAAGGGATTTGCATATGGCTTTGCCTGCAAAAAAAAAACAATTTTAGGTAAATGCACTATCTTCCCATCACTCTCTTTTTGATGTTGCTCTCTCTCTAAACGTATCGAGGATAAACTATTTTAATTAAGCTGTAACAGAAAACAATTTTCATAACCTGAAGACGAAATTACTGCGCGGATGTGGAAATATCATAATACCGTCACGTCATATTTCATGAAAGTGTGGTGTTTCAAATTTACATGGAAACTGTCAGAAACGGCAAGTTAATAAAGTATTGCGAAATAATTCAAGAATAAATAAATATATTCTTAAAAAGTTCCTCACCTAATTGCGTTTCATGAGCGGCATAGACATGTAACAGCGGCAATACAGGCAGCAGACTAGCCAATAGTCGCCACCAACAGCTCTCGCTAAGTATCAGTCGCCCGCGCAGCAAATACAACATTATTTCTGAAGAACTTTCTTCTACCTGTAACATTATGAATACGCTTGGAACACCGTGCTATGTAACGTTGCACGACTTTGAAAGACGCACGTTTGTATAGTTGTGTTTGCTTTTAATTTTGGGCCAAGTTAAAGAACAAATTGCCGAGAAATTTTGGCTTTACCGAAAAATACTTGTTTCGATGTTTATATAATATAAAGATTTATATACCTCTTTAAAATTGGAAGAGATTCCATGACAGCATATTTCTGTTAATATACCAACATCGCATAATAATGTAAGAGATTTTTCATTTTCTTCTCCCACCAAAACAGACTTCACCATCTCTGCCAATAACTTGTAAAATGTTATTTGCACCCATCCCGCATTGTGACCCATCAAAGTTAAGGAAATACTTCGGGCAATGGACCAGTCGTTCTCACTAAAATCCAATTCTTTAGCCTTAATGAGCAAAATATCTGCTATATCAACTAAAAAGTTTTCATTTTGAAACAGTTCTAAAACTGGTAGAGAAGTTTTTATGCAAGTGAGAATTTTCTTAGATTTATGTAGCTTTTTATTGTTCATGAATTGGACAGCTCCATCCATGCTCGCGAATAGTTTCTTCAGTTCTCTGTACTTGCTTTTGTATTCTTGGTTTACAGTTATTCTAGTACTCTGAAAAGGAAACACACTATGAAAATTTTGATCGAGATAAAGCAGTACTGATAGTGGAAAAATGTATAAAATTTCTGAATTCAGTTAGCTGGGGCTAGGCGGAGATAAGCCCCTTGCACGTTTGTTTTCCGGAAATGCGTGTGTTGGCCCACTGTAAGGAGTTAATGTAAGTAGACTGTGGTATTACTGGCAGCATTTTGAAACAAATTAAAAATTATATCTAGAAACGACTAACCTGTAAAACCATTTCAATTTTCTTACTCAATACTGGGTAAAACAGATCAATGGCAGGGTCTATCTGGGCTATTTGTAAGGCAGTGACCAGCGAGGTGGGCGGCAGGGCGGAGTCCCGCGCCCAATGCAGCAGCTTCTCTGCGCACATCGTCAACCGCAACCACGCCACGCGGCGGTGAGTGCGCTCGATGTCATCGAAGAAGGATTTTCTGTAAATATGCAGAATTATCATAAACATACATACATACAATACGACCGACGTAACTTGGCGGTCTGAACATAGGCACTAAGAACTTTCGCGCGCATGTTCTCTCACTCGCACTCGCCTCATAGCATTTGGTTCCTAAAAAATCTTACTGCGCAGCCTTCTGCGCAAAGTTCAGGCCCGCCAAGTTACGTCGGTCGTATTGTACACTCACGCCTTTTTCCCATGGGGATAGCAAGTAACTACAGAACGACTCGTACCTACTACGATCCTCACATACTCCTTTTGCTTTGTTCATACACGTACGCCGGTTGTGAAGACTACGCACCTGACCTTGCTGAAGAACATCTCCAATAAGGTCAGTACATGTCCTTCTAAGGCGTTCGGTGTTTCCATTCACATCTGCCTTGTCTTTTGTTAGTCGCCTTTCATTCATCCTCTCAACATGACCAAACCACCTACCGTGCATTCGCGATTTATTTGCCAAAAATGAAAACAAATATGAATTACTGGAAAAATTACTTTAATTCCTAGATAATAAAGTTCAGTTTACGCTACAACTTCAAACATTTCTATAACTTTATCAATAGTGCTAGTCACTCTGAAATCAACTTAATTGTCATTGGAATAAAGTTGATATTTGTTTAACTTCTACTTTAAGCATACTCTTTTCAATTTTTGCCACAACATCTTCTTTCAAACCGCACCATTGTCTTATCATATCATCTTTAATCTATAATTCATAGTTACACCACACATACTTCGCAACGCGTTGCCACAGCAATTATGCTACTTCCATGCCTCTTTTGCACACTATCATGATTTATTATAAAGAGGAATAGCTTTAGCATGCATTTGGAGAAGTGGACAAGTAGTAACAAAGTTAAACTATGTAGCAGAGGTAGACTGCGGAGATGTAACAATCTAACTGCCTCAACAGTTCGTCCAGGCAAGCAACTGTAAGAGATGTTTAGACACGCGAGAGGGTGCAATCTTATACCATCACCCTAATTGCGTAACACACCATTACTCTCAATTTAATTCATTTTGAAGCATATTGCTAATCCATTGCTCCTTATGTACGAAAAGTGTGTCTGCTCAACAATGTAAATCACGCAATGAATGTTGTTGAACTGTCAAAATTAAACCCATTGCTACTGATAGCGTGTTACGCAATTACCCTGCAGGTCATTACAAAATAGGAACGAAATTTCAAATAAAAATACCTGTATTTGAATAAAAGATCTCCCATCAAACGCATGGCCATGCAACTTTTATGAGATATGTCCCTGTAAGTCTTAGAACTATGGTCCATGCTCCAGAAGGAATCGTTAATGCAATCTAGCAATAACTCAATAAGGCTTTCAATCAAACAGACACAAGTGTTTAGTTCACTCTGAAATTAAATAAAAAGATAAGATAATTATATTCAAATTAAAGTCACTTTTCGTGTCTGTATTTGTGACCGAGTTGTTCTTCGAAACTAAACGAAGGATTTTGATGCGGTTTTCACCATTATTTAAACTTAGAGATTTTTTCCGACAGGATCATTTGTGCACAGTCACGAGCAAAAGTATGTATACACTTGGCTTTATTCAAAGACGATTTTCTCCTTTAGTTTTGAATGAAATTTTATGTTATTACGAACAAAGTATTTTCGAACCCATAGGTATGTGTAAAGTGTCGTATTTCAACGTTGCATTTGTTATTTCACGAAATAATCGCAATTGTAACTTGCCAAGTGTTGACATATTAGAGCTCGTCACTGTACAATAAACTTATATTAAACATACAAAGAAATCACGACGTTAAGTCAGTCGTAAAAACCGTGCAAAGCAGGGGCAGGTTGCTAGTATTTATAATCAAATCATGACCACTGCATCAGTAAAGTCAGCTGAACACGCTATAGGCTAAACTAGTCAAAACAAACTATGACTTGCAATATCCTTGAAATCTCGAGCTCAAGTAAAAAAATCACAACACTTATGAGGTCTCGCAAAAAAATATAATAGCCTCCCCGACCGTTTTCGGTCACGGTGGCCAATCTCAATGAAGATTAGCCAAGTACGCAGGAGATATTATAGTGCACAAGTGTGTGCGCAAACACAGGTGCACTCTCTGTTCCTTTACTCTCATAGTCCGATGGGACGGAAATTCGACACGACCGGGGAGAGTTCAGGCGCAGGACCAACGGCTTTACGTGTTTTCCAAACTTCGGACTGTTACTAAGAAATTCCTAACGGAAAACCCAATAACACTTTGTCCGACCCGGGAATCGAAGCCCAGGACCCCACGCTCAGCAGTCGCGCTTGCAACCACGAGACCAACGGGGCAGTCAAAAAAATATGTCAGAAATACAACCAATAAAAAGCGTATACACGTGACGATACTTAAGTACTTCCGTTCA
The DNA here is from genome assembly GCA_963082905.1 of Oligia fasciuncula. Lineage (NCBI taxonomy): Eukaryota > Metazoa > Arthropoda > Insecta > Lepidoptera > Noctuidae > Oligia > Oligia fasciuncula. The sequence continues at coordinate 9,544,727 of OY720393.1, read as the reverse complement.
GTGTATACGCGACCTCGTTATTATTTTTATTACAAATTATTCATATTATATTATATTTTTTTTTAACTTTCGACAAAAATTCCCATTATACTCGTACTAAAACTTTACTGAGATTGAATTATCCAACTGGTCTTGAAAACAACATTGGTCTTGAAAGGAAAAATAGACCTTGTCGTTTTACGACGTGCTAGTGACATTCAGTCTTAGGGTGGTAAAGGAATTATGAGGTCGACTATACAATGGCCAATCAGCCCTATTAGTCGGTTTACGGTTAATTGTTATTACGTCTGAGGGTGTTTAGTGTCCCGCAAAGTGGTAACCTTGCTGTTTGGCTAAAATGTTCCGCGATATGAACAATTTTCATCGAGTTCAGTGAGAGTAACAAAAAAAACTGGCCAAGTGCGAGTCCGACTACCACAAGGCAAAAACGCTGAAAAAAACACGTTTGTTGTATGGGAGCCCCCCTTAAACATTTATTTTATTTTGTTGCTATAGCGGCAACAGAAATACATAATTTATGAAAACTTCAACTGTCTAGCTATCGCGGTTCTTGAGATACAGCCTGGTGACAGACGGACGGACGGACAGACGGACGGACAGATGGACAGACAGATGGACGGACAGACAGCAAAGTCTTAGTAATAGGGTTCCGTTTTTACCCTTTGGGTACGGAACCCTAAAAAGCTGAATCCTATACCAGAAACCACACTTACAATATTCAAAAACTCAGTCCTTTCAACAGAGTCGGCCAACACAACGCTCCTAGCCATCATGGTCAGCACTGCATGTAGAGTATCAAGCGCATACAACGGGGCGGGTAGTTGTCGCAGCACTACTAGGCCATCTTCTTCGAGAGGCGTGCGCGGGCGACTCTCGCCGGCTATCTCTTCCAGTTCCGTATTCATGCCCACGTCAATAACGTCTCTATGTTCGTCTAAAACCTGATGAGAAATGTACGGTATTTTATTCTATTGATAATGAGCTTCCTGCATAGCTATTCACAACCGTCCCACGGGCTGTCGTATCGAAAATTACACATCATCATCATTTCAGCCGAAAGACGTCCACTTCTGGACATAGGCCTCCCCCAAGCACCTCCACTTCGACCGGTTCTGCGCTTCTCGCATCCAACGGGTTCCAGCGGCCTTCACAAGGTCGTCGAACCACCTTGTGGGAGGCCTTCCAACGCTACGTCTTCCGGTACGCGGTCGCCACTCCAGAACCTTTCGGCCCCATCGGCCATCTGTTCTGCGAGCAATGTGCCCTGCCCACTGCCACTTAAGTTTGACAATTCTTCGGGCAAAAAAAATTACACATTTCAATAAAATTATTGCCTTGCCTCCGACAGCAAACATCTATGCGAAGAAGAGAGGTCGTCTGACTCGTCTATTTGATTTAAACTGACAAAATTCTCGGGTTTTGGACTTGGGAACAGCGTTTAAAGAACACCTACGATTTTTTTTTTACGACTTTACAATTGCAGGGCATTTATCAGTGCAATGTAATTTATATAATACATAGGTCAGGTAGGGGCTTCTTTCCATAGTCATAAATAACCAGTTCAGTTTAGCCACCCAAAACCCATAATCCAATATCTTTGTTTCCATATTATTATTTATTTATTTCCATATCCTGCAATAGTCGTACACTAACCGGGGGTTGTCCTTAGGTGCACTTGCATTGTGCGCATACAGATAACCGTCAGTTGGTGCCTCATTTCATTAAAAACGTCTAAGGGGCCTCTGCGAGTTGGCTTCGGGCCCTCGTGCGCCTTCCAAAGGTCCGGGACCCCAGAGCAGGGTCCCGAGAAATGTCAAGAGATGTCAAAATAATAAAGAGTAAGTCCCAGAATGTCTAAGAGCTGTTTGGTACCGTGTTTTTATTTTCTCCTCTATACCTTGTTTGTTTCGTGTATCAAGTCCAAAGAAGACAGCTGCAACAGTCGCGTGCGGAGAGCGCGCGTAATGTATAACAACACGCACAGAGCTTCGCCAGGCCGTCCGCCATTATTACCGTCAGATATTGTTAATAAACTCTGAAAATAATCGAGTTTACGAACATAATAGGCAGCTGTTACGAAATAAACATTTTTTAAATATATAATGCAAAGCAAACTTAGAAAAAAATATTACTTATAAAAATAAAACTTAAAATTCCTTGCAATGCCTAAAGTACCAAGTTATTGTCAGAAATAACAGTGAATAATCTAAACAAAATAAGAAAAAAGAAGTTTATGTTAAAGTGGTTTTATTTAAGGGGATAGAAAAAAAAGATCTATTATTACCTTTATAATTTCAGGTCTATTCAGAAATATTTCTGCATAAAAATCACGGAGAAATACGTCGCGAATAAACCTGCAGCATCTTCTAGTCGATTTCAACAACCTCAGAGCATCCTCTACTAGAAGTAATGTCTTTTTGTCAGATGGGCACAACTCCACCCAAGGAAAGAGCAGTATTCTTATACTGTCTGTAGTGTTTAAACTAAAAAAAACAGTGAAGATCATGAATTTGAATTCCTTTGAAATGATAATATTATACAGGGTGATTGGAAGATGGGTGCAAAGCTTTAAGGCGATGATAGTACAGGCAATTCAGAACCATTTAAGCCATGGTTGTCTTAGACGAAGTCTTACCACTTTTTTTTTACCAATTTCTTGAGATTTTTTTCGATAATTCCCAAAGTTTTAACTAAACTACTTATTAATGGCCAAATTGAATGATAAACGAATTCATTTTTATTGTATTTAATTAAAGTAATGTGTAAGCAATCTAGCAAAACATGTTTTAGGCCTCTGTGTCATTACACATTTTTTTTACAGATATTTAAAGTTCATAACCAATTTTAAAATTTATAAATACTTTTTGTAAACCTTATTTTAAAAATCACGAAGCGTGCTTTTTTTGTTCAAACCTTTTTGAAAACATGCTTGATAATCGCTCTTTCTTTTGAGGTAACATTTACGCAGATATCTTACAAATTATTGAAATTAGGACCTAAAAACCAATTTAAGGGAGCAATTTTAAATTTTAGGCAGTCTAAATAAAACAACATTTGAATTAAATTTATTTATGTTTCATGGTCAAAATGTTGTCCGTGATTCCTAATACAAGCACGGCTCCGTCTTCTCACTTCTGTTGTTGTTATTTTCAACATCATCTCCAGCTTCATTGTTTCAAACTCTGAATTCATTCTCTCTATCAGTTCTTCTCTCGTGTTTATTTCAACATTCGTATACACTAGCTCCTTGGCCCGGCCCCACACGAAAAAGTCCAGCAGGGTCAGATCTGGTGAGCGAGCGGGCCAAGGGATGGGTCTATCTCTGCCAATCCAGCTGTCAGGAAAACAATTATTTAAGTGTTCCCTTACATTTAACATCCAATGCGTTGGACAGCCGTCTTGCTGAAAGATGACTGTACTGTCTCTTGCGAATATCGGGACACCGGTTTCCTCTATCAGCTCTGGTAAATCCACTTGTAGAAAGTGCAAATCATTTTCACCATTGAAAGTCTCCGGTAAGAAGTGGGGCCCAATCAACGTCCTGCAAATTACTCCAGCCTCCAGAATTTCCTCTGAAACGACACCTGCTTCTTAAAATGTGGATTGTTGTCTTTGGCGGCCCATTCATGAAGGTTATGAAAGTTTTTAATGCCCTCCCTAGAAAACTTTAATTTGAAATAATCTTGTGGACGGATGAAAGCAAATTTTCTAGGGAGGGCATTACAAACTTTCATAACCCACACAACACATGGGGAACACTTAAATAATTGCTTTCCTGACAGCTGGATTGGCAGAGATGGACCCATCCCTTGGCCCGCTCGCTCATCAGATCTGACCCTGCTGGACTTTTTCGTGTGGGGCCGGGCCAAGGAGCTGGTGTATACGAATGTTGAAATAAACACGAGAGAAGAACTGACAGAGAGAATGAATTCAGAGTTTGAAACAATGAAGCTGGAGATATGATGTTGAAAATAACAACAACAGAAGTGAGAAGACGGAGCCGTGCTTGTATTAGGAATCACGGACAACATTTTGACCATGAAACATAAATAAATTTAATTAAAATGTTGTTTTATTTAGACTGCCTAAAATTTAAAATTTCTCCCTTAAATTGGTTTTTAGGTCCTAATTTCAATAATTTGTAAGATATCTGCGTAAATGTTACCTCAAAAGAAAGAGCGATTATCAAGCATGTTTTCAAAAAGGTTTGAACAAAAAAAGCACGCTCCGTGATTTTTAAAATAAGGTTTACAAAAAGTATTTATAAATTTTAAAATTTGTTATGAACTTTAAATATCTGTAAAAAAAATGTCTAACGACACAGAGGCCTAAAACATGTCATGCTAGATTGCTTACACATTACTTTAATTAAATACAATAAAAATGAATTCGTTTATCATTCAATTTGGCCATAAATATATAGTTTAGCTAAAACTTTAGGAATTTTTGAAAAAAATCTTAAGAAATTGGTAAAAAAAAAGTAGTAAGACTTCGTCTAAGACAACCATGGCTTAAATGGTTCTAAATTGTCTGTACTATCTTCGCCTTAAAGCTTTGCACCCATCTTCCAATCACCCTGTATACATAACTTTTTCCTCTATTCATCTGTAACAGAGTTAGTTTCCAAAACCATCCAATTTAGGGAACAACTTAAGCAGTAGTGAAGAGCAGTGGTTGCCCAGTGGTAAAGGCTGCAACTTAAAAGTTGTAAGTTGCAGGCACTTTACTTCATGTAAATTATTTAATCATCTCTGCTCTCAAAACGGTGAAGGAAAACGTAGGAACCAAAAATTCGAAGACATGTGACATCAACAAACTCGCACTGGGCCCGCATGGAGGATTGCAGCCCACTCCCTCTCGAGGAGGCCTGTGTCACAGCAGTGGGAACATTATAGGCTGCCCATGCTACTCAGGTAGTAGGCTATTTGCATATCAGATCCAGTCATGCATAGATTGTTTGTTTTGCCTGATAAGCCATTAGCCACTTTACCATTACCATAATAAATATAAAGGCTGCTCTGAGTAATGTGTTAATGCATCCTTGTCCACCTAGAAATAGGTGTGGAAGAGCCTTTCCACAAAACTCGCATTCATAAATCTTTCAGTTGGCTCTTACCTCCTGTATCTATTATTGTCAGAGTCATCATTAGAAATGGATGTAGCCTTGGATGACTGAAAATTAGGCTCTAAGTTATAATAGCCGCTGCTTGAGCCCGCATCACTTTCTGAACTAAAATTATAAATTGATTAAAATATGTAGCTATTAACAACAAAAATGTATGCAATACTGTTTTTTCAGGGATTTTTTCTAATTATACAAGCTGTTCTATCTATGTCTATGTTAGGGGTTTGGTTTCCGCACTTAGTCCTTCAGTGGACCATTGTGCGTGTCATTATATACAAGGTGGATTTCGGTTTGTTATCACAGTGAAACTTAGCTTATTTATAATATCTACATCCCTATAAGGATTAACCGGTTGAATGCCGTAATTACAGAAACAATAAAAAAAAAGCCATTGTGTCTCGCGTGGATCTACGTTCCGGCATACTACGGGTTAATCATGTTGTCAATGGAAAGGCAAAATTACTTAGTAAGTAATTTTGACTTTCCAGTGACAATGTATTCTGTTTTTATTAGAATGCATCATCATCATTCTCCTGCCTTTATTCCAATTTATTTGGGGTCAGCGCAACAGGTCTTTTTCTTTCATACTTCACTATTATTCATTATCTCGGTAGTCACCCCGTTTCTAACCATATAATGATTCACACAGAATATTTGAACACACACTGCTATCATCAATTCTATATACCTTGCGACATCCGGGAGGATTAGACGTGGGACATCCACATTGACCTCTGATTCAACAGTGTTAATAAATCTCAGGGTCTCTATAACATCTTCATATAGTTCTGAAGCATCACTGGCAATACTTTTTCGGATTTTATTGAGTTTGGATAAGATTTTGTCAATCTCAAACTCTCTAGCAATATAAGTACCAGCTTTTGTCTGAAATATTAATCAATCAATAGCAGTTTAATTATTATTGGTGGCTATGTCTCAAGCATTATGTGGCAAGTTTATACATTTGTACCAATATAATTTTTGGCTTGCAATAGTTACACTTGAGAATGTTTTTTAAAAAGCAGGGTCATCTTAGGGGAAGGTATTTACTTAAGAAAAATCATAATAAATAAAATTGTATACCTTGATGGTTGTAAGTAGTAACTCCAATGCCTCTCTTTGCAGGGTTTGCTGCGGTGTTTGGAACCATGCCAGAAGAGCTTCTAACAGTTCTCTCGTACCCGATAACTCGTCCTCTAGCTCCCAGCCCAATTTTAACTTAGCTTTCAATAGCACAAGTGAACGCTCACGAATTTCCTTCAACGGATGACCTGAAAAGTAATGCAAATTAAAACATACAGTACCTATGCTATACAAGTCGGTGTCTATTAAATTTCCATTCTTACTTAGTTTTTTGATATACATGGACAAAATTTCGGTATTGGCCATAATTGTCTTCAGAGAAGAAACCTTGCATTGTTTTGTTTACAACTTTTGAGTAGATTAGATTTGAAAATTGACATTGACAACAAACGTTTCTTTCTAACCATAATATAGCCATAGCTGTAATTTATTCTGACCAGTATCGTTATGAAAATAAGGTATAGAATTGTATTGTATGCTTATTTCATTGACGTAACGGCAACAATACCAACATAATAAACACAACTTTACGTCACAGTAGAGTTGTTCTTGCTCCATGCGCTCCAGGTCAATAATCTCCAGGAGTAATAGTGTTCTGTGATAATCTCTTTCCAAATCATTAAATTATACTCTATGATAATCACCGTAAGCGGGTGTTTCTTTTCATTAAGAACGATATACACGGTTTGAAACGGTGGTTTCAAACCTAAGTTTAAAACAGTGTAGACAGTAGTTTGAAACCAAATTTCGTATGACCTTTAAACGTCCTTGGTAGAAAGGCCTGCGTTGCAAACCAGTGGCAGAAGATGTTGGTTTTAAACCGTATAGCAGGCTTCTCGCAACAACAACAACTTCAAGGTCACCTTGGTTTGTAGACTGGTTTCAAACCGTGTATATCGTGCGTTAGCCGGCCGGCACTAGCACGGCATCGGGCACCAGCACGGCGGCATCGGGCATGAACCGGCGACCAGGGAAATATAAAAATCCACGTCTCACCTTCCACATACCGCAAGGGCTGGGTCGCGGTGGCTCAGTAAAAGGATACAATAGGAAATCTTACACAACACAACAGACAGCAGGTAGCACCACCTCAACACTAGATAAATAAAGCAAACTGTCAAAGGCGCACGGCCTTTTTCAATTCTTTTCAGCTTCATTTCATCCTTTTTAGCGTTTCGTACCAAAATGGTAATTAAATAAAAGCTAGTATAAAGGAATAAATAAAGTGCGACTCAGTCTGTCTGTCTGTCACAGCTGGATATATCAAGAACTACAAGTCCATGCCTATTACTTACTGGTGATGTTTTTCGTTTTTAGTGAAACTAATTTGTTTAAAACTAATTTGCTTCACCGACAAAACAAAACAAATGCGTCCTTCAACCGCAATGTAATGTTAAAAAATTTTACTTACATAATATTATATTATTTTTCATGTCCTTTTCTGTTTTTATTAAATACCTAGTATTTTTTTTGTTATTTTCGCAAGCGTCCCGCTCTGACAAAAAAAAATGGTCACTTCACGTTATACTTACAATACGACAGACGACGTTACTTGGCGGGCATGAACATAGGCACTAAGAATTTTCGCGCATGTTCTCTCACTCGCACAGGTTCCTGTTACTGTCGTCGTCGCCCAGTGACTATGCTGCGCTGGTTCTGACAATACTACCTATCTCAGGATCGTGGCATACGAGATGAAATAGTAAACAGCAATACTATTCTGCTTACTGTGCTGCGGCAGTGATCCCATATTTAATAGTAGTCTATGAGTGATCCATTGATAAGTAGCCAGGCAGCACTGCTGCCCATAGTTTCCTGGCTACTTATCACTGGTGTAAAACGGGCATTAGACTTATTTTCTGTTCTGTCTATGGTTAACATTAATGACATTTTCCTTGTTTTTGTTTATGATACGGTACATTATTGACAGTAATGACAGTTTTCTTTCTGTTTGTGATTGTGACAACTGTGACAAGCCGATACAAAAAAACAGATTGTTACCTTTTACCTAAATCTATAAAATATTAGACACTTTTCGTAAATTTGCTAACTGCGTATTTCACCACCTCACCGATTGTCAAAGAAATATTTCCTTTATAATTCAAACTCCATGAAACTGAGATAACCAAAAATAAACCTCTACAACTCACTACAGTAAGTTAATCATATCAGAACATTCTGTTCATTAGATACAGCAATTACTACTTGCCACTATATACAAGCTTGGATCTCGCATCCGAACCTGATAATTAAGGGTCAGTTCACACCGAGACGCGACGCGACGCGACGTGACGTGACGATACTAGAACAGGCCAGTGACGTCGCGCTGCGCCGCGCGCCGCCGCGAGACGCATCCCAACGTCGCGAGCTCGACGCCGCGCGGCGCAGCTAAACGCCGCCCGGTGCAGCTAGACGCCGCGCGGCGCAGCTAGACGCCGCGCGGCGCAGTGGAGACAAGTCGCCACGGCGGCCTCGGCTGCGCCGCGCTGCGCCTCGCGGCGTCGCGCAGCGCAGCGCCGCTCTCGCACGCCGCGCGCTGCCGCTCTACGCCGCGAGGCGCAGCGCGACGCCGCGCGGTGCAGCGCGACGCCGCGCAACGTATTCTGAACTCTCACAATGCAATGTGTACCTTTTCGTGTAGAAAATAAAGTATCGCCCCTAAGACGACCCACTGACCTATATTTTGAGTCACTCTTATAAAAGTGTGCGTGCAGCGTCGCGTCGCGTCTCGGTGTGAACTGACCCTAAGCCTAGAGTTACTTGAGTTTAATACTTGATTCCCTGGCCTTTTTGCTAATCCAGATCATTGTATTGAAATGCAATAGCTTCCAATAAGTAAGAATCCTTACTAATTTTAAGCTATTACTTTATGATACACAGACTATATTGGTTCAAACCAACCATCAATTTGGAAATTTTGAGACTATGCGAAGAGAATTTTGCTTTACCACATGTAGAATTCTGTCGTATTCTGCCTTGTAGTGATTTGTTTACTTATAAAATAATAGATACAAACTCGCAACTTTTACCTTTATGAGCAGGCAGAAACTAGAATGCTTTGATGAGGATTGTACCTCATAATTATTATGATACTGTTGTAATATGGTGAATAGCCTTAATTACTTTAGTGTATTTTGGATTAATGACAGTTTTGCCTGAAGTGTAGTTTAAAACACTGTCGCTGGACTTCACTCGATTTAATTATTGTTTGAGATAATTTGTTAAACAATATAATTATAGTTTATATTAGTTAGAATTGAATAGATTATTTTTTTAAACTTGATTAGGTATCCCTTTATTTTTTGCAAAAAACAAAATGATAGCACAGATGATAGTATGCAATCCTTATGTAGCTTTAAATTCATAGTTAGGGATTTTCTTTTTAAAATATTGTAAGTAAATAACGCCTTTTCAAGCTAAAATAGAAGCTTTTTTTAAATTATTATTTTAAATATTAATGCCTTAGTTGAAATATTACGCCTTTAGACGATAGGAAAGTATTTTCATAAGACTAAAATGACTCTAAATAATATGTTGAGACAATTTTTTTAGGATACATAATAAATTCGATAATGTCCCGCACTGTTTTAGTAATCACAGCTTTTCATCTTTGTATTAAGTCACTGCAGGGTGTCAAAAAAATTACAGCTTTATCACCTACATAGATAGGTAGACAATTTCTTGGCAAGTCCATGCCTATATTTAAGTCATTCATTATTGATAAAAAACGTTAGTTACAGCTTTTCACTTTATAATGACAGGATAACTTGCAATATTATTAAAGCTTACTTAACTTTACTTTCAGATGACAGATATTAAGGCTTTACTAAAAGATGCAAGAAAACTAATAGATGAGAAAAAATTCATCGAAGCCCAAGAATGTTGCAAAAATATTTTACGGAAAGACAAGCAAAACTACTTTGGTCTTGTCTTGTTAGGAAAATCTCTTCAAGATTCTGATCAGGCACCACTAGCGTACCAAAAAGCTATAGCAAGTAAACCAGACCATGCACTTGCCTGGCACGGTCTTGCCAATTACTATGAAAGAAAGGAAGATAATTCTAATAAAATCAAATTAATTGCAATTTATAGTGAAATGCTAAATTTACAAATGGAAGAAGAAAAGGCCATTGAAATTATATCAAAACTTGGCCAACTAGGTTGTGCATTAAAAAGCAAGGAATCCTTGAACTGTCTCGCTAATTATTTGGCCAAGGAAGACCTTAGAAATACTTTATTTCAAACAGCTGAAAAACAATTCCTGGAACTCCTGAAGGGTGATATTCCATGTAATCAAGAAACTGTACCAGTTGTCTTAAATATTTTGCGTAAAATCTACAGTGAGGATCCTAGAGATTCTCTTGAAATACTGCAATGCAAAGTTATCATTCAGAAACCTCACTTTGCATCTGCTGTGGAAGAAATTATTCATCTTAATTTCTTCCCCTCAAATGTGCTAGTCAGGGACTGGCTCTGCAAACAGTTATGTATAAAATATGTGGAGAAAATGTCATTTTGTGAATTTAATATTGAACAACACATAGATACTATCAGTGAAGGCATTATGAACTCTAAATATCCAAGCCTTCTAAGAAGCATGATATGCTATGATAAAGGATTATATTTAGAAGCCTACAAACAGTGTGTTCCATTAGTTAACTATCATGAAGCAGACATTACTGAAGCAACATTTGTTATTAAATGTACAATTATGTTGAAAAAGTGGTCTGTCACACAAAAGCTTGCAACAAACTTTATGACCAAAGTAAAAGACCAACAATTTGCAGGGATTCTCAAAAGGTTTTTGTTTTTGTCCCTGACAAAACAACAGAAGTGGAAGCAAGCAATAAACTGTGCAAAAGACATAGCTATTGATTCAATGGAACCATTTGAGCTGGCCAGTCTTGCCGAGTGTTATATGGAAGCTGATGAACCTTCTGACCACATCATGAAGCATTTAGAGATAACTGAGTACTATAAGCAGCTGCAAGCTCTATTGCTTCAGAAGCAAGGCAAATATGATGAAGTGGTTAATTTACTAGAAGGTTCAAATAGTCCACTTGATGTGTTCTACTTGGGGAAAGCATATTGGGAACTGAAACAATATAATAAATGTTATATACATCTTCTAAAAGCAGCTAAACTCAATCCTGATCATGCTGATACATTTTTATATTTAGGTCACTTTTATAATCACCATAAATCAGATTTGGAGAAGGCTAAGAAATGTTATGAAAAAGCTCATAGTCTGAACACTATCAACACCAATATTGCTAAGGCTCTCAGTGAAATCTACATCAAATTACAACAGAAAGATGCTGATTTCGAATTATTAAATGAATTAATAAAAAATATTTCAACCATTGAACCATGGATTAATTTCAGATTAGGGCTGCATTATTTAAATAAGAGAGAATGGGAAAATGCCATTTTGAATTTCAGGAATGTTATCAAGATGAACCACAATGATACAACAGCTTTTGAGTGTCTAGCAGATGCATATTACTCAAGAGGGTCATACACCTCTGCATTGAGAGCTTACAACAGAGTAATGACTTTAGATCCAAGCAAATCTGCACACTGCCTTACAAGAATTGGCCACATTTATTCGCTGTTAACACAATATGAAGAAGCTATATCAACATTTGAAAAAGTCTTTATTATTGAACCCTACTCATTCTTGGCCCTTAAAGGTATTGCTGAAACTTGGATGAGAGTTGCTAAGAAAAAAGTTGAAGCTAAAATATATGGTAGTGCTAGAGATTGTGCTCAGTATGCAATAGACTACATCACAAAAGCATTATCCAAACAAAATCAATATTTGTGTTTTTGGAAACTATTAGCAGACAACTTGATGTTTATAACTAAATTGCCGGATAAATATGCATATGTCTTTATGCCCCAGTTGTCAAAGGAAGGTGATAATGATTTGGAAATATCAAAGAAAAATAAACTAGAGATATTTCCTCAAGCCATTGCTTGCTACTCACATATCGCCAAACAGAAACAGCAAGTGTCGTCATATGATTTAGCATTGGCCTACTTGACCTTTTATCATGAAACCAAAAAGGTGGTTAACTGCCACATATCTTTCAACTTAACTCTAAATTGTATAAAAGAGAGGCCTACTGTTTGGCGTAACTGGAATTTGCTTGGAAAAATATGTTTAGCCATCAAAAAATATGAAATTGCCCAGCATTGCTTCATTAAAGCTCTCTTGGTTACTCGAAAATGGTCTGTTGCGAAAATATGGTGTAATTTAGGAACACTTTATTTAAAACTGAAACTTTATAAATTATCCAACTACTGCTTCTCACGAGGACAATCGGCATTACCATCCCACCCACAAAGCTGGATTGGCCAAGGATTAATTGCTGAAGCAATTCGTGAAGAAGAAGCTATGGATCTATTCAGACATGCGTCTCGCTTGGGGTATCACCCAGAGAGTGCACTTGGGTATGCAGATTGGGTGTGTAGAACGTTGAAGAATAATAAATACAAAGACAATTCAGAATCAAAATATGAAATAGAGGGTCTTTATGCTGTACCATATGCCATAGACTTAGTTGAATGGTATTGTAACTTTGAATCTTCAAATGCATGTGCTTATAACATAATGGGGATCTTGCAAGAAAGGTATGGCCTGCTACGATCTGCCATACAATCTTATGAAAAAGCATTCAAATATGCAGAAGAGAATAATAAGAACAAAACACTTTTGAATATTGGAAGAATTCTAGTAAGGATGGAGAAATATGATGAAGCAATAAAGATATTCAAAGCAATCACTGAAGCTAGCTTCGACTCTACTACTGGTTTAGCCTTAGCACTTTATAAGAAAGGCCTGTATGAAGAATCCTACTCTGTATATGACACTGCACTTCACTGGTTGAGTAATGAAGAAGCTGAAAAAGCAGATCTGTTAGTAGCTATGGCAGGTATTGTGTACATGTACAAGGGTGCAGATGATGCCAAAACACTTCTGTTCCATAGCATCCAAATATCACAGAAAAAGCCAACAGCACATAGTTTATTTGCAATATGTTCTTTAGGCTTAATTCATTCTGATCAAAGTTTATCAAAGCTAGCTTTAGGAGAACTAAGAAAATATGAGAGAGACAGTGAATATGGATTTGATATAGGATTCTTGAAATCATACCTTTCTGTGTGTGAAGACAACATGGATCAGGCTATAAAGCTGTTGAGTGACTGTCTTCATGATCACCCTAGCAATGCCCTTTTATGGTTTTGTATGGCTCAGTATTGCCTTAGAGCTACTAATACGAAGGCAAAAGTTGCAAGCTGTTGTGCCCAGAAAGCCTTATGTTCAGCTCACTATGGAGAATATGATTGTGACTTCGGAAAAATTCTAGCTTCTGCCAGTATTGCGGAACACTTGGCGGGCGATCGTATCAAATCCTTGTTATTAGCTAAACAAGGCCTCCATATGTACCCAAATCAACCCGAAATTTGGGCAGCACTATTGTTTTCACTTCTGTCACACAAAGTATGGATGGAAAACAAGACCTGGCTTCTGGGTGCGTCAGGACACATGCGCAAACATTTAAGTATATCTCGACCTCTCGGAAGATGGGTTATACTTATGGAGAAGAAACTCAGCAAATAATAATCAGTGAAGTTTTTCTAAATATTGTTAAGGAATATTATTGTCCATTGCGAATTAACAATAATATTTTTTTATTCTATCACTTGTAGCTATAATATTTTAATATTAATACTGTTAAAAGCTGTTTAAGTTATTGAACTAAACTAGTAGAGCATAAATATAGCCACATATTTTTCTTTTGTATCCATTTAATAATTATGTAGTACATGTAACAAAATAAAGTGATTATGTAATTCAACAAGTATTTACATTTCAAGCTTTATCAGAAATTCTTCTGAATACGGCAACATATTTATCACCATTATTTCTGGTAACTTTTTTGCCTTCTTCTGTGCTTTCGTATAATTTATCGACTATTGGATCTGATTTCTGAAAAAAATAAAAAAATAAATGCGGTTTAATTTCACCATGTTATCATCGAATTTCCCATGTCCCTGTGTTGCGTGCTACAAGTGAATGATATTTGGACATTACCCAGTTTTCATCAAGTTTATTAACATGCACTCAAGTTTATAACTGCTATAGCCTACTATAGGTATTCTATTTCATGAAGTCCGTTTGACTATGTTTGTAGTCGTGCATGCAAATGCACATTGTCTTAGGTGTGCGTAAGCTCAGGAGCGCTCAGAGTCGTGACCGCGGCGACACCACGCCACGCGGTCCGGGTCCACTAGTGCTTATTGTTTTCACATCAGATTTTTTCACCGAGTACCGACAACATAGGAAAAAAAAGTTATTATTATTAGCCTGTGATGTCCCACTGTAGGGCAAAGGCCTCCCTACTCTCTTTCCACTTCTCTCTGTTCAAAGCTGTTAAGGACCAGTTCTTGTTGAAGGAGTCCAGTTCATCCCGCCATCTCCGTCTGGGCCTGCCACGATGTCGTTTGCCATTAAGTGAGACCCATTGGGTCGTAAGTTTGGCCCATTGTTCGTCTGACATGCGGCAGATGTGTCCAGCCCAGTTCCATTTTAGCGTGGCAGCTTTCCAAGTGACGTCAGTTATCTTTGTGATGGAACGGATGGTCGTATTCCTAACTCGGTCTGTTAGTTTGATACCCAGAATACTCCGTTCCATAGCCCTCTGGCAAACCTCGAGGGTGGACCTCTGCTGATTCAAAGTCAAAGACCATGTTTGACCACCATATGTGAGGATGGGAAGTATGCACACGTCAATGAGTCTTCTCTTAAGGGACATGGGAAGATCACCCTTCATTAGGTCTTTCATGGCCCAATAGCTCTTCCAGGCATTTTCGGTGCGTCTTGCAACTTCTTTGTTTTGTCTTGCCTGGAAAGAGACTATTTGGCCAAGATATAGATACTCATCAACGTATTCAACCTGGGGAGGTTGCCGCCACAGTGATCCTGCGATGCGCGCTGTTAGTCATCCACTTGGTCTTTGACATATTCATCTGAAGTCCGACCTCTAAGCTTGCCGTGCCAAGATCGTCTAGCATCTGTGTCAACTCGGAGGCTGAAGACGAAAAGAGCACAATATCGTCGGCGAAACGTAGATTAGATAATCTCTTATGGCCGACCATAATGCCCCTT
The DNA here is from genome assembly GCA_963082905.1 of Oligia fasciuncula. Classification (NCBI taxonomy): domain Eukaryota; kingdom Metazoa; phylum Arthropoda; class Insecta; order Lepidoptera; family Noctuidae; genus Oligia; species Oligia fasciuncula. The sequence goes on along the minus strand of OY720393.1, from coordinate 9,529,344 downwards.
TCCGTCCAGCCTGCTGCCAGCTTTCGGAAGACTTCCTCCAGCACAGCTGTGAATAGTTTCGGAGACAACGGGTCGCCTTGCTTAACTCCTTTCTCTATCTGGAAGGACGGTCCTGTTATGGAACTGATCTTAATAGCTGCAACGCTGTTCATATAAATAATTTTTAGAAGATTAATATAAGTGGTGTCTATATCTTGATTTTCCAGGGCGTTAAAAATTGAGCTATGGGTGATACTATCAAAAGCTTTTGAATAGTCCACAAAGGCGATATAAAGTGGGAGCTGGAATTCTAAGTGTTTCTCGATAATTTGGTTGATGGAGTGAAGGTGGTCAGTAGTAGAGGCCACGGCGAAATCCGGCCTGTTCTAAAAAAAGTAATTAAAAAACCCGACTGCGGTAAAAAACGTAACTAAAAAAATACTGAAAAGCTAATAAGTGTAAGCTTGAACCTATTATCATTGGCACCAAAACATGGCATAAACCATCTGAAAATGCCTTCGATCAATAATAGTACTAGATGCCCGATAAGCGCTTCAAAAACGGCCCGAAAAATACGAGCACGAATACTTTTGTGCTCATATTTCAAATTAGTATGGTCCAATCATAGCCAATGTTAAGACGTCAAAATGCCTCAGTGCGCGTTCAAAAGTTGTGTAAATAACCACCGTAACACCAAGATTTTGGAAGGAATATCTTTTTTTCGGTAAGTTTTTATCATTAAATTTTTTTCATAAAATAGTAACACAATTAAATAGTAAATATAAATCAATTAGCAAATATTATGATTGTTTGGCCAATGTTTGCGACAACGCGCCAACCTCTCTAACAAACATTGAAGCATTGAAACGTAATTCCAAGAACTACGTCTAGTTCCAAATTCGAGTAAGTACGAAATTGTCAACAAAATGTTTTTAACCTTATTGTTTAGACGTTAAGTTTCATTTTAGAATAAATATTTTCGTACTTATTATAAAAATGACTTTTTATTTTCAAGTGACATTTTAAATTTATTGCTTCGATGACAGAAGGACTTAAATATTAATCATTTGCAATCGTAATTAAACTTTATGTTAGAGTGTTAAGGTTTATAATAATCTGAAGTTGTTAATATTATTAAACTTTTTTCTATAGTTCGTAGTAAGAAATATAAATGTTTATCTGTGTGCAAACGTGGCCACTTTAGCGACTTATTTTTGTTCCTAATCATTCATCTAGTACTATTATTGATCGAAGGAAAATGCCAAAAAAAAAATTGAAAATTGAATTTAAATTAATTTGCAAGATGATTCCGTCCTAACGGTGCTCAGACCTAATGAGCAATTCTCGTAAATTTTAAGACCATTCAGTCTGATTTCACTGATTTCAGTCTCAATTTGTCAAAAATACCTCTAATTTCTCTACATTTTTGACATTTGTTTGTCGCCAAGATGAGACTGCGACTAGATTTTGAACGTTTTAAATTACGAGAATTGATCTTCTGGTCGCTCACTGGGACGCAAAAGTTCTGTCTTGGAGTTTGCAAAAGAGCAATGGAACGCAGCATTCTGGGTGTAAAAAGACGACACAGGATTCGGAACACCACGCTGAGATCCAAATGCCCGCCCCCGCCCGTAAGAAAGAAAGCTGCCATGGGATTGGGCGGGTCACTTCAGCCGCATGCAGGATGACTGCTGGGAAGTGGTAGGGCGAGTGTGGAAGTCTCCACACAATGGGTGCCTGAAGATGGACGGCGCCGCCGAGGCAGGGCCAGAAAGAGATGGCGAGATGAACTAGACGAGTACCGCTAGGGCTGGTTCAAGGTTACCCGGGAAAAGAGTTCCTGGAAGGATTTGGCTTTTGCCCAGCAGTGGGATAGGTTAACAAAATAATAAAAGATGATTTCAACGACAGCAACAGCAACTGTATTAAATTTTTTTTTTTGTCTTTTTATTGCCTTTTTTTCATATTTTTCTCTTTGTAATAATATATTTTAAAAGATTTATTTTCGTCCTTCAAATGAAAATAAATAATTAAATGGGCGTTAGGTTTTTATTGCTAACACTACCTAGGTTCACACACACAAATACGCATAACAGGACACATCACTACTACAACCAAGGCTGAACAGACTTCGTAAGATAGAGCATCTGTACTATAGAATCATGGGAACTTGGAAAGGATCTCTAAAGTGCACTTTGAAACTGGGCCTCTGCCTCCAGTAGTTTCACAAAATATGGAAAATAGGTAAATGTACTTACCAATTCATCATCTGGAATTCTTTCAAACAATGGGTGTTCTTCAAAATGGAATACCATCCATTCATTCAAATCCTTTACATCTGTTATAGTATAAACAATGCCCTGAAATTGAATGGAATGTTAATTTAATCTATATTAAAGTGATATTCTACACTGACTTCAATGTTATAGTACTCATGTTATTTACCTGCTCAGCAAGAAGATAAGCATATTCGGCTAACAACCACTTATTAATAATCCTCCATTTATGTTTTGCCTTCTTGAAATGCGGATCTGGATACAGAAAGAACATTTTTTTGAGCTGAAATAAAATATGTATATAAGTGCGGAAACCAAACCTAACATAGAGGACATAGAAAAGTATGTATATAGAAGTTTTATGTAAAAAGAAAGATGAATAAAATAAATTGTGTGACTATAGGAGGTCCTTACCTGTCCTTTATGGAAGAAATTAGGCAAGTATTTCATAGCATTAGTTCGCAACACAGCAACATTTTGATATTGTTTTGAGTGTTGAGCTCTCAATGCTTGAATTCTATCATTGACATAATCAGACACCTTTACACGTATCTCCAGTCCTAACATAAAGTTTTCAGGATACATTGGTGATAGAGTAACTGCAATTAAACATAAATGAGAATTTTGTAGCATTATCAGTGAGGTACGTTTCCTATTATGATGTTAGTTAATTCAGTAAGAAACACACTGAGTCGTAAGTTGTTGTTATACAAACCTAAAAGACCTCCATAACCGCAGCCGACATCCAAAAATTCGACTTGTTTTTTATCCTTTTCATCTTTGTTTAAGATAGGGTACAAAACAGACCAGTCGTAATCATCCGGATGAATAGGGCTGTAATGATCATTCAATTTTAATTAAACTCTGATTATTATTTCTTTGCTCGCCCATCAACTTTTTAAAAGAACTTACTAATCAAAACAATGATCGGCGATTGGGTTAGAATGTGCACGCTGCCTGTAATACTTTTTCTGTGGCAGCGACATTACAAGAGAACAACTAAGATGTAATGAAATTATTTTTTCATTTAGTCTTTGGGCTAATTTATTTTAATTCAATAAAAAATATTTTCCTTTTACATCATAACCTAAATTAGACACAATCACACGTGTCATTGACAGTTAGCTGACACTGACAGTGACAACAGTGACAACTTGACAAGAATGACAAGTGACAACGGCTATCATAAGCACAGGTCATTATAAAAAACAGGAGTATCAAAACCGAGCCTTTTGGGTACCTGTGAGTGTAATGGTGTTCCAACTAAAGTAACTAAACACATGGATCTAGTCTGTAAATAAAAGAGAGTCTCAATTTTCGAAGAAAGTCTCAGACCGAAATTATCGATAAGTCAGTTTTTAGTGGTAGTACTCTAAAAAAATTTGAAATGTCAACAATTCAAAAAAAAAACATGCGCGCACTGCAACAATTTGTATTGTTTGACTAACGAAGAATGAGTAATTTAATTTCTGATGTGTTTGAATAGTAAATCATTGTTATTAACAACGTATTCAGTGCTACAGCATAATGTAAATGTAGTGGCTATTGTTCGCCACCATCTCATCGAATATTGATCACACAACAAGTAAGTGGTGATTCCTTTTTTTAGTCAATATTTTCTTTATTTTTAATAATTTACATGAATTATATAAGGACTAGGTTAATTTCAAAGCGGATTCCTTTAAAGCTATCAACATGAACGATTTTATGTCACAGTTTCACTTAGTTTTCTAAATTTCTGCCATTCTGTTTGTATTTTGGATTGCTATACATAATTACTTATGAATAAATATGACAAAGAAATAGAAAATAAAGGCAAGCGTTGATTTAGTATTATTGAAATCTATGTTGATTTCATGCAGAAAAAAACATTTTAACATTTATCTGAAAATATTGTTAAAATTGCTTTTCTTTTGGCCAAATTCTTTCTGTTTAACCATTGTTTGATAATAACTTATAAATATGTAAATTATTTAATTTAACAATATTTTCCATGCTCAGGATGTAAAACTTTTATTACTTACTTAATTTTTTATATGTTGGTGTTGGCTAATTATTAAAAATATTGGGATAATCTCAACAAACACCTAAAAAGCAATAATTATAGGGGATGACTACTATGGTACTATGTATCATTTCAATCATATAAATCAGTGGGAGATGTAGAATTCAATTCATGCTTTGAAATAATTGTTATTAACCCGTCGCGTGTACAGGGTATGTACCGATAACAATAGAATTTCTATTGTCTGCTAATTGGACATGCGACGGGTTATGTCTATCTCCCCTCGGCCTCATCTGTAAGACAAGCTTGTTAAGTTAGGTGACAATAGAAAAAGTAATTGTGTCTCATTAGAGACAATGAGCTCTTATAATAAAAATAAGTTGTGTGTAATTCAAAATTAAATAAATAACTTTATATGCATTTTCTTTAGAAGTTGTTGAATCATATTCTAATTTAGATAGGTGACATTATTTAACTATGAAAGTGCTACAGCAGTCCATAGCTATTTGGTTTGAAGTATAGGAATGAAAACACCACTTGCTTAAATAAACTACAAGATGATATGGTATATATGATGTTGAAATGGCATTTTCTTTCAACGTGCTGTTTTTTTTTTTGCAACTATTACTTGATTAATTATTGTTATGTCTACTGGAGTGATAAATGTTTCACATTATGCATATGTTAAAACATAATTCATATTCTAGGCTAACTCACGTATTAGACATATTAGAATTTAAGTTGGTAACAAGAATTTAGTTAGCAAAATAATTTTTGTTCAAATGTATTTTGACCTTCGACACTTATCTTTTAAAATGTTTTGCAATCTTTCAAACCATCATAGTTTACTCACTTTAAGAGGTAACACTGATGCTTACCTTAACAGACTCATGCTGAAACCCTTAACAAAAACGTAAAATATGAGGAAAAAAATTTGCAAACTTTAAGATTCAAGAGTCTCGGCGGCGCCGTTGTTTTGACGTCGCTGCGTCGTCGTTGTCACCCACGTGCGCCCGCCGCCGCCGGCCACCGCGCCGCAGTCTGTCTCTGGCGTCGTCCGCGCCACACGTTACTTGCATCGACGTATGCGCCCCCATCTTACAGTTCGCGAAATATTATGAATGCTAGAACTTAAACACCACCTTGTGAAATAGTTTGTTACTCTCATTGGTGATGTGTGACCAGTTTTAAAATGAAGAAGGAAGATTCTCAGTGTGGTCCTAGCAAAGGTATTCGCGGGTCGAGGTCGGCTCGGTTGCTCACGGATAGTATATCATCTGACGAGAGTCCGGAGACAGAATGTCTGCTGACGGCAGTGACGGCCCAGCTGCAGGCGGTGGTGGTGAACCCGGTGACGAGGCGGCGGGAGTCACTGACGGCGCCGCCCTCGCCGACCGAGTCCCGCAAAAAGAGAGACAGCAACCGCCAGCACAACTACAGGAACCACTTGCACCACCTGATCCACTGGAGAGATATCTGGAGCGGAGAGCCTCACAAAGGTCACGAGGTATAGAAGTTAATGCTCTATACAATAATAAATCCTTACCAGCAGTAATAACCACTTCTGAAATAGCGCATGTCTACTACTTGTTGTTGTCGTTTGTTGTTGTTTTGTGCAATGAAACGTCGCACCGTGCAAGAGTCTTGCCATTGTTTCCTAACGTGTTGTACAACTTGTACACCTATGTATACCTAATTCCTCTTTATACGCATTGCTCTCTTTCTTACAAAATACCACGATGTCATTTCAAGAGATACAGTTTCGGTCAGTGGGTCGTCTTAGGGGCGGATTTAAAAACCCTAAAAGTAATAGAGCAACGATGTCATTTCATGAGATACAGTTTCGATCGATCCCTAAAACTAATAGAGAAAAATAACCACCGCGCTTTTATTGTAAAATTACATTTTCTACTCTTAATTTTATTTTTATGGATTGTGTAAACCTGTATGTAGGTATACGTTTAACTTCGAATCAGGTTAGGATTTCTAATTTTCTAAAGGTCTTTCCTCTTTGATCTCATGGTTGTCGTTTTGTTGAAACTTTGAAAGAGGTCATCGATATAAACATGAACTGGAAAAAATGCATTGTCTCGGTCTGATTGCGCCTGGTGTTATTTATAAAGCTATACGTGATAAGGTCGCTGCAGTTATAGACCACCACCTTTTAGAATAGGTGTTGGGATATAATACTTTAATGAGACTTTCAACACTGTATTTTTATAAAGGTTGGTTTACATAATTTCATAATGAGTCACCTACAAACTTTATTGACACATGAACACACTCTGGTTACACGTGCTTGTAATTTTTAAACCTGCTGTGCATTCTGTTACCGAGCAAACCGTGTATATTATACCTACCTACCTGCCCATATCAAATTGCCTCAATGTCGAACTAGAAAACTGCAACGCCCACAGCAACTACAGCCGCCAGCCTTTACATTTTCATTATGGCGAGTTTACAATAGCCCCTTTACTTTAGCCTTTGTTTTAGCCGAATCAATTGCCATTGACCTAGCAGGGTCTTGTCTAGTTCAACAGCCTGAAATGTGTGTCAACGCTCTTGTTATATACATATGCATTCATACAACGGATGCGTGGCCGGTTAACGCGCTGCTACAACAATAGGTAACATTCGACAGTTTTCCTCATTTGTTCAAAACATCGGTCCATTTTGCTGTTCTAGACCTTATAAGGTATATTCAGAACAAATAGACTATCTACAATTTATGATTATTTTTATCTCACGATACTATATCTTAGATATCTCTGTCAGCTATACCTAAATCTAGTAAAAACATCGGGTATATCATTGCGTGGTGAGTTACAGCTGTACCGCAATAACGATCTTAAGATACAAGGCGTAAGTCTGATAAATTACCGAGAACGAGCCGCGTGCATTCAATTTAATTCTGACAATCAACTATCATCACGAGACGTACGTTTACATCTGTGTCATGATGATGCGTTATGTAACAATCCAATCAAATGTAACATATTTATTGACCCGGTACAAATTGCTGTCATGAGTATGTACCGCTTGGTTTCCAATGTTTCCAAGCACCTAATTTATAAATGAACCTATGAATAGCAAAGTAGCAATAGGTACTAACTACTAACAGCAACGTATCAGTAACTTCAGCTCGCAAATTACAAATACAGCAAGTTTTAAGAACATTAATTGACAGTACTAATTTCTGCCGAGAAATGAAAAGTTTTGTAAGTAGGTGTAACTGAAGAAAGCATTGAAAACTAAAGGACTGAGACGTTAAATGACCCAAGAGTTATAATTAAGATAAATAGGGAAGTCAAGTTTTGTAAAAACTAGCTTAGCTATTTCAGAGCTTACGTAATCCAGTCCAGATTCCTGTATCATAATGCGGCAGATATAGCATCTGACCTAGTAAAATTATCTTAAAAGAAACGCAAAAACCAGATAGTATGTATGACCCTTAGGGAAACTCACTAAGCTACATAGCAAGAAATAAGCACACAAGGTGTGCTCATATCGACTTGTTAACATCTTGCCTGAGAGTCATTTGAAAGCGTATTTCAAAACGCTTTCAAATAAATATACTGGCATATTTTTAACATATTATTCTTTTCAACAAAAAACTAGCGTCAACTTGGTGGAACTGTCGCAAAAAAAAACTTACGTACTAATATCATCATCATCATCATTATCTCATCAGGAATCAAAGCTTGGAATTTATGCAGGTATGGCTACGTGTAGAGATTAGAGGAGATACTCGAAAGTGAATGGTTCTCTCATTCGAACTGGACTATTTCTGAATATAATATACAAAAGTAATTACGGTTATTTGCCATGAATTGTGATTGTCTCCTGCACAGTTTTGGCAATCGTCTAAAGCAATTTGTGTTTCGAGACAGAGTTCTCCCTCAACTGATACTTCCATAGTGACCATAGTATGATAATTTATTTAAATTATGGGTTGAATAATATTTTCGATTGTCCGATTTCCCAAGGAACAAAGGGGTCTACCGATGATACGTATCCACTCCTATTGTATTATAGTTATTATCTTGTTAGTTTTAATTTGTATTGTATTGGCACGAATAGTAAGATTGATGTGTGAATTGCATTATTTAAATTGTCATTCACTAGTATAGTAGATCAAACACATTAACGTAAGGCCACCCGTAACGTAACTAATGTCTTTAAATTCTTGTGCACTACTTGTTTATTTTGGTGCCGTCTATAACAGGGGTGACCAACTTGGTTAGATCCAAGATCTTCTGTTCACTGACGACACCCTGTGCGATTATTACCAATTACATACTTCTTCAAATCTTATATGAAACAGCATAGTTGAGTACACAATTATGTAGTATTTTTTATTTTATTAAGAGTTGTTCAGAGAGTTTATTGAGAGTATGTTATTAAGAGTTCGAGCATCTTTCGCTAGATTAGCAAAATCAGGTTTGTAGTTGGAAATATTGTTTGCCTTGCCATGATCGACTGGACTAATAGTCGCGATCGACCAGTAGATCGCGATCGACCGGTTGGCCACCCCTGGTCTATAATATCTCGACTACTATTTTCATCCCGAACAGTGTGAAATTGACATCATGTTCTTTGTCTTCTTGGCAATAAATGCTAGCAATAACTTTATGGGCAAAATATACAGATAATCTCGGAACGAAAAATATTTGTTCCGTGGCCGTGGACAGAATCATCCTGAAACTATTATTGAGGGAAAACTTTAGCTCTACAAATTGTTAGCGATAACTAGATAACTTTGAAGGGCATAATAATTTCGCTTTTCAGGAATATTTGCTTACATTAATGTTGTTTATGAATATCAGTTTCCGAAGGAGCGCATGAAGCACAATTTTCAAGCGTTCTAGGTATAAACTGATAGGTAATGATAGGAAGTGCTTTATCAAGAAAAGGTCAAAGGTGTGACTATTATCGCGAAACCTTTACATTGATATGTACATAAATAGATAAATTAAGTCTCGTACTGCGCGCTTGGTATTTGCAAAATAACGAGAAATGGCTTCAGCCTTGGGCTATCAAGAATTCAAGATAAGTAAGTGAGAGTGAGATCGTTATGTGAAGGAGTCTATTGAATCACACCTACAGACAGCAATATCAAAGAAGTACTTACTTAAGTTTTCAATAAAAATATTATTATTGATTGGTTTGTTATTCTATATTGTACAGATAATGGAAGTTATTTATGTACACAATAACTAAAATAATGACCGAGATAATGATCTCTGCTCGACAATGTTTTTTACAAGTACTGTACTTTGCCTCCGCGATTTCTTTGTCCACTGTAATTGGAGTTCATGTAATTTCAGTAATAGCCTCGAAAATAATAGGAAGATGTTAGTAACATGATTTATATATTTTTTTTTTTTGTTTTTCTTCCAGTACCTACAGCTTACCCTTTCACTTCACTGAACCGCTACACATACGCCAAAGTCCTTAGTAATTTTAGGAGGTTCTTGTTATCATAAACTATTGTCTTAGAGGGTTTTCCCGGACATTTGTCCAACATACGCTCTACTACAATACATACATAGTACTACTACATAAGTAGATACGCACATAACAGTTTCTACTCCCCTAAGTCACAACTTATAATTATGAGTGTACTCACTGGCTACAAGTACTTATCCATATACTGGGCAAATAATGGCGCAAGTCATGTTTTTTACTAGGAACATAAAATACGCCCGAATAGTATAAAATAAAGGTATTATTCTAGAATAGCCCCACAGGTCACAGATAAAACTCAAGGCTTGAAGTAGGTTTCGAAACAAACGCTTCATTGTTTTATCAGGTAAAGCAAAAGATTAAGTTGTTCATTAATTTTGTGAAAAAACTTAGTCCTAATCATTTTTAGGATTTGAACTTATGACTTATGGCCAGGCCCGAATTCCCAAAATTATTTCTAAAGTGTGTATTTATAATATGGTTTAGGAAAAGCGTGCACGCATTTTCTCCGCTGAAAAATAATCTAAGTATATAACATTGTAGCCTATCTGCTCCTTCGGTTTAAAACAAGGTTTATGATTAGTATATATTATTACAATACAACGTTTGCATACTAACTACTTAATTATATTTATAAGTAACTTTTTTCCCTTTGGGAAATAGCTCATTTGCGAACCTTCACTTAGACCCCCTATTTGGCTTGACCTTCGCTTTTTATCGGCTCATTATGCTTATGGTGGAGCTGCCTGGATTCCCTACAATTTTATTCTTGTTGCCTCTTTATCGTTGCGCTCATTGGTCAGTCTGTAGAAAGTAGTGTAATATACTTTTACGTGATTTCGGTCTTTCAAGGTTTCGTGACCTACCTATATCCATTTCAAGTAAGCAGTTTTGCGTGTTATAAGTACCAACCTACTTTGTAAGTCCCTGACCTTTGTAATGTAGAAAAGTAATCCTAACTTGTTATTATTAAGTGCTTAACATAAAACCTATAAAGAAATATAAATTTTACTATCCTTGGGAAATTATTTTATCACACTCATTATTATCGCAAATTGTTTTAAGGACCATTTAGAATTTTATTAGTGCGAGTGATTAATTAAATCTCAAAGACGAATGAAGTGCTTATGTGAAGAACTTTTGCCGGTCAGACCAATCTATGTTATGTAATAAAATATTGTAGTCTACCTGTGCAATTGATTAGCCTCTCTAAAAGTATTGGCTATTGATATTAGCATACTCAATTGCTTCGAGTTAGGTGAATTATTAGTATTCATTATGATGGATATCTGACATAACATTTTCTTATTAGCATTCATAAAACATATAAAGCTACTCCTGTTAGTATGGGAAAACGTTGAAGCTAAAGTATTCATAGCCTTGACTTCACCGGTTAGCATAGCTTCATATTACTCTGTATACTGCCTTTCACTGGTGGATCGAGCAATATTGTAAGCCGATCTTTTCACACCTTCAGTTGCAGATCCTCCATAGTACTAGAGGCCACGACCAAAACCGTATAAAATCGATAGTTTAGATGATTCTGAACCCGACTTGATGGGCAGTACCGGTCAGAAACGTTGCAGTTTTATGGTCAATCTCTTTTGTGTCAAAAAAATAGGCAGACAGTTTTATCAAAATAATTATAGTCAGATATTAAAAATGTACATAGGTTTCTTCATTTTGCGCGTTATATATGTGGCCTGAGCGACTTTTAAATATATAACAAAAAAAAAAATAACCTGTCTCATAGCAACCTGGTTATTTTTTAATCTTTTGTATGGCTAATCGTAAGGTTCAAAGTTGATTGGGAAAATTTGACAGGTTCGGGTAGCTTGATGATGTGCATTGTGCTGGCGTCTGTACATTGAACAAACAAAATATTGCCACTAGTTTTATGAGCCTAGCTCACGGGGCCCCGCTGGATAGAAACACATCTAAAATTGTTCATTCAACTACATTCTGAAAATCAGACCGATTGCTATGAAACAGTGACGGGTGACGTGGAAAATTTCTGAAGTTAGGTTTTTTGAATTCAGAATAACCAAATGTATCGATGTTATACGGATTTACGTACAACGATAAGCCAAAAACGTTTGTCATGGGCCCTCGTACTACCAAACCAAGTGTACCTACTTCTTCGTTTAGAAATGACGCATTCAAATAAGGAGTGCCAGTTAGATTTGTTTGCGGCCTAGGCACAGTAGGTAGAATTCATTGGCTAGAATAACTTATTGCCTTAATTGTATTTTATTTAGGGATGGGCCGAAATATGATTCACATTCGGTACTTCGGCCGAAATTCAGTTCAAATGTCGAACATTCGATGCAAGAAAATATTAAACTAAACTGTTTTGACAAAAATAATAAAACTAAAACAGTAAAATAGAATCATAAGCATTTATTTATTGTTTGTTTGGTGCTATTTAACAAATAAATGTATACTAAACATTATCAGATATTTGACATCTATGTATACATTGAAATAACATCACTATAAATCACTATTTTTAATTTTTATAACAGTGTTAAATTAAATCTTATTACATATTGGTATTTAAAACTTTTACCTAGGGCAGGTTATAGTGCAAAAACACCAAGGATTCTGCGTTATCTGGCAAGAGTCTGTTATGTTTTTGTGTATAATATCTACATTTCCTGCCTCCGGTAAAAGTTGTTCAGAATACCTATACACGGAGCTTCCAGGAGGCCGTACGACTCTCGAGGAAGCGTGGTGAAAATAACCGAAGTTCGGCAGAACTTTTTATTTTCACAGAATGTTCGGCCGCAGTACGGTTCAAACCACGTTCGGCCCATGCCTAATTTTATCACATTTAATATTCACAGTGAAATTCAGTCATAACAAACCATCAAAGTCTATAGTAATAATGTATTGATCCTTAGGCCTCATTCCTCGTTATTCTTTGGCTGGACGTTGGCAGCTGCTTGTTGGACAACCCCTTTGATATTTTAAAGGTACATGCATTTCATTTACCTTGAAGCAACCAACCTCTTACGGTACTACATCCATAGCTATTTGAATTTCTATTGGCTATAGGTAGTACAACGAAAGTGCCTCATGTCGCCATCTTCCTGCCCTTATCACAATTTATTTGGGATTGGCGCAGCATGGTCTTCTTATTTGTCACTTGCCGGCCGTCATTTCTTTCAGCTCTTGTTGAGCCATATCATCTTTTCTATTTCACTAAGATGTTCTTCTTCTTCAACCCGTATCCACCCAATCTGATGCTGAGTGTAGATATTATCTTCCATTGCACGCTATATTCCCGGGATTCAACTTGAGTACTTGACACCTCATGAATGTCTTGGAAACAAATGACAGAATATGTGATACATACCTACACATTTAGACATAGCTCTATTTAAAAAAAAAAAATATTGTTCTGAGACTACAGTAAATAATAGGCCCCAGGACCACATGCTCAGCAGTCGCGCTTGCGACCACTAAACCAACGGGGCAGTTCTCGGGGGATCTCTCCTCGGTCGTGTCGGATTGCCGTCCCATCGGACTATGAGACTGGGGGAAGAGGGAGTGCACCTGTTTTTGCGCGCCGCACACTTGTGCACTATAAAATTCCCGCGCCGAAGGCTAGTCCTCGTTGAGATTGACCGCCGTGGCCGAAATACAGTCTGGAGGACTTTATTTATTTAAATAATAGGACGAGATTTTTCCTGAAATTATATTTCCGTATCAAATTCCTACGTAGCTTGTCTCTCTCCTCTTTGTTGTCGATGTTTGAGATCTAGACATTTTAGTTTTCTTCGTTTTTAGGGTTCCGTATCAGAATGGTAATAAAAACGGAACCCTTATGGTGAGACTAAGTCTGTCTGTCTGTCACAGTTAGATATCTCAAGAACGACTAATGCTATCAACTTGAAATTTGGAATAGTTTTAGATGACATTTCCCAACTATTTTGCAAATAAGAAAGAAATAAAAATATATGTATATTTTTTGCAACAGGGACTGAAAGGGGGTCTGAAAAATTCGAAGTGGGGCTTCTACGATGTGGGGTATCATATGAAAGAGCGCAGTTTGCACATTCTCAAACACTTTCTTTTTTTTAAGGCCGCACAGTTTTCGACTTTTGATGAAAAATGTAAAAAAAAAGTCTCCCCCCCTTATCTCCGAAGTTTGCAAAGAGAAAAATTTGAAATTATTCTATGTGATAGAAGTTTATGTAATGATTACAGGAAAAATAAAACGAAGTCTCTAAATAGCACACTTTTTCAGAAATCATCAACAAGTTACATTAGTTCCACTATCGGTCAAGAGATGGCGCTGACATAAAACTACAATATTCTACACCGCAGTGCACAGTGTTAAAATTCTCTGATGAATATAGGCCACGCCGATGAAAATTTAAAAACATTATGGTATGGAACCCTCGATGCGCGAATCCGACTCGCTCTTGCCCGGTTTTTTTTTATAAAAAATCATTTCTGGGGAAACCACGCAGCATTTTATTATTTTGTGATTGTGAATCATCTGAACATGAATTTGCATGCACAAATAAAATCAAACACACATCTACTTATGAAATGTTAAATTATATCAAGGTTTATGGCGAGTGTCCGTTGAAAATAAGTCAAGAAAATAAATCAAGAACCTATGGAAACAGGACACCCCGAAGTTTAAGGGTCAGTTCACACCGAGACGCGACGCGACGCGCACGTCTCGGTGTGAACTGACCCTAATTCAACATCAACAAATATACAGTCCACCACGATATAAACATGCAAAAATGATATACCTATGCGTCAACCAATCTATCTTTAAAATGCTCCACAAAGTTTAGTGTACTTACTCAAATTCATCTACATGATGCCGACATAAAATGTGTAATTTAAGCAGTAGGTGTACGAGTGTTGCCAAATCTTCTAATGTCGTGTTCAATTTATACTCTATAGTCCCTTTGTGAAGGCCGCAGGAACCCGTTGGATGCAAGAAGCACAGAACCGGTCGAAGTGGACGTGCTTGGGGGAGGCCTATGTCCAGCAGTGGACGTCTTTCGGCTGAAATGATGAGTCCCTTTGATTAACTTATTCACCATTGTTTTGGTTAGGTTTGTCAACTGCGATCCGCAGACTAGGTTTCGTAATTAGCTGTGTAAATAAGTTCGTTTGAATCGTCCAAGCAGCGCTTAGTGGTTGTTTGAACAGTTACTAAGCGCCCAAGGTCTGCGTTATCTAGCTTTATGTCCTGATTATGACATCATCATGACTCCCCACGAACACGATTGGTTTGATTTAATATAGCTCTTCGGAAAACACTAAGTTGTTTATTGTTTAGTATTGTTAATTCGCAATGCTTATTTTGCATTATTGTATGTATGTACTATCCTATTTCACCGTCTGATAATAAGTGAGCAATGTGGGTTATCGTCTTGCTGCGTAGCGTTCTGCAATACTGTAGGTATTGCAGAACGCTACGCAGTAATTTGCTTATTTATTATCTACACGCTAAGTTGAAGTTGCCACAAAGTCCTTTTGTAAACTGCAAAATTTCTAAACAAAAATACTTCAGTAACTACACGTTCAGAATTACTAATCGGTTTGGGGGACGTGTCATATGAGCAATGTAAATCCTCTTGGCGTTGATTCGATTGCCTAGTTTAACGTCACCATTTGAGGTCAAAGTTATTTGCATGGGAAATGTGTGAATTGTAAACGCTTTTATTAGTCTCGACAGTCATAATTACGAGTGTAGTAAATATGAATTTAAAACGTACGGTCATTAGAGCGAACACAAAATATGGCTCTCACACGTTATGTAAGAACCATTAGAGCTCTCTAAAGGCTACGTTCTAAATTATATAGCCGAAATAAGCTGATTACAAGATGCAAGCACCGCTTTTGTATGCTATTGATTTCGATCAAATCGTTTCTCTGACACTGTTTAGATAATATTCCGTTGTTTAATTCCTAAAGGTTTAGTCGTAATCGTAATGACTTGAAGTTAATTTGTGCGTAACTTATTTCTTGGCTACGCTTCATTGCGACCTTATCGTATGGTAAAATGCACAATTATTAAAAGGGGGTCAAGGATATATCCTTGAGGAACCCCTTTTCTGTATTGACATGTTGCCAAGCGCGCAACGCCGTCCTTCATTCCTATTTGATTGGTGCGGATTCTCACTGAGCTAAGAGATTAGTACTTATCGTATCAGTAAACAGAAAGTAAAGTTGTTATTTTTGACCTATACAAAACCATTTAGCTCGAAAATGTCGAAAACGTGATTTAACTCTCATATGTTATCGGCATCCTTTCCTTACAATTACAAGGGTCGTGGGTTTTCGGCTTTGCTACGAGTAGCTTGTCTAAACGACTACAAGTGCCTCTCTCTATTATGATCAATAATTATTATTTCTATTATGTAATACATATATCTGTTTACATTTGGATAGAGCCGGATCTTTTTCGGCTTCTAAATTGTCAATATTGGCAAAAAATCAAACAATCTGCTGCATAATCATGATACATTGTTGAAATATTTTATTGAAAATGAAAGTTATCGTCAGTTATAGGTATTGAGTATAGTTCATTTGTTACTGTGCTGTTGATTTTCTGCCATTGTGCGTTATCAAAACGATTTGAATGATAACGTTTATTCCTATTGCTTCTTTGAAACTGCCTCACTAATGTAAAATCATTTTTCCTGGTGATCAAATCTGCTTCCATTTACTCTTCTATGAATATTTTGTAACCAGTAAAAAATCCTCTTTGCTTGTTATAGGAATACAACTCTCTCGTTCGCAATAGGCACAATAAATATTGGCGATATTTTCGCCTTTTTTATGTCTGTGATACAATAGTGGTTCCTAGATATTATGTAGGCACTTATCTTGGTAAGAATCTTATCTTTTATGATTCCGGTACCGCCCGAGAATAATTTATTGCCAGTAAATTGAACACAACCTACAAGTACAAGCATATGACTTAGATGTATACAAGTTCTTAATTCCTTTAAGACTAGTTAATATTTAAAATGATAAAACAGTAAAATGTCTATGCCTAACAATGATACACCTTTTTACACTTTTAATATCATTGATGCCTTTTTTTTGCGGATGGGAAATCATCAAATGACCCCTCTCGCTCTGGGGGGAGGGAGTGTCAAACTCTTACTGACTAAAACCCACCCGTGTTTTTTCCTTAGCCCAATGTTCCAGGCCAGCGGTAACCCTTTCGGACAATCCCGCTGACCCGGCAGGCTTCGGCCCTAAGGGAGCCCCTCCTCGATGCTGACATCTCTTTGAGGCGCGCGTGGAACACGTACGCGCCGTCCGGCACGGGGGTCCTGATCGGACGGTGAGCTACCCATTGCTCTCCGCCCGCAGGCCCTATCATTGATGCCTAATATCAATTTAAAAATTCATTCAAAGAATTGTTCATAAAAGAGTAGTCGGATATATCATTCCAGTCACCCAGTTTTTTACCTACTTACTTACCATCTTTTAAACAATTACCCCCTTTACTAATCAACGTATTATATCAGATGAATAGTTACACACCGATTTCTCTGTTTCAGTCGTAATTTGACTTTCGAAAGAAGAAGACAAAGCGTTGTGTAACTGTACAGACGCTATACAAAGTTTTGTAAGGGGGTTAAAGTAAATCTTGTTCAAAATACTCTTAACATCTACCCAGTTTAGGTGAATTTTATTATTCGCTTTGCATCCGCTTTGTATGTAAGTAAGTAACTAGGTACAAACGGTAAATTCAAATCAGTCAAGAAGAGGAAAATCAATTGTTCATTGTATTTGTGTTAGTTGTGGTCTTGGTGCCATACTTGACATTCGATTACCCAAGGAGTGACTCGATAAATTGTGACAAAATAATATATGTTTTTTACTTTTTTTACATACTTCCTACAAATTGCAATATTATTGATGATAATATTGAAATGTCACGTGAAATCAACATTTATGTGTGTAATCGTACTAAAGCATCAAGTTAGGTAATCTATCAACTCGTTAGATAATGGACCTACTATCTGTCACAGCTATAAATATTATTGCTCCTATCTAGACACGTGGGGCAAAAAGACACTGAAACGATTCATAATTTCATATTTCCAGAAAACAGATTTATCCGTGGATATCGGCACAATCTGTGCTAAGGTTAATTTTTTTATGGTTGTGAACAGCGCCATCTATGATATTAATACGAACACAGTCAACGGCTGCCCTACGTCTGAAGTTGCTCACGCGCATCAGTTCGTTGTATTCCACATACAATTTTAACTCTGTAATTCTATGAAGTTTCACCAGATGGCGTTACTAGTACTTTTCAGAGGAGGAAAATATTTTTATTTCTTCTCTCATTATATCTAAGTATTTAATTGATTTCTGATATCACGAAAGTTTTTCTAACTCCTAATTATCATCAAATATTCAATTTCATAAATTAATTTAAAACCTTGTAATGATAAAAACATGCATCACTTATTTTACCTCAGTAAATAAGAAGCCTCAGGACTCAACAAATAGTACACCGATAAGTTTGATAAGCACTCCTCGTATAATTTAATTCTATTACTTCAAACAAATCTTATCAATCATGCTTGAGCTCAGTTTGATGGCAACGTTCATCCTTTGAGTATTACTGTCCTTTGAATGAGTTTAATAATTATTTTTGGAATACCCTCAGTGTAAATCGATAAATCCAGTGACACTATTGGTGTTTTAATCATACGTAATTGTATTTTCGCAAGTAAAGCAAATGTGGAGATGGCACACAATGTATTTTGTTAGAAGTTATCGGACTAGTGTTGTGATTACTGTGAAGCTATGTCTTGGGGGAGAATACCTGGCCCTTCCACACCGGTGGCCGAGCGCCGGCCGCTCATGCTGCCCCTGCGAGTGCCCAGGAGTTACGGCAGCCTCTTTCCATATTACAAGTTTGTGAAAGATACTGTTACTGAGACATTTCAAAGCGAGGTACATCTTCATATTGTAATTATTAAAAAAACATGTTAAGTACAATAAGTGTTCAGTTCTAAAAAATATTTGAAAATAATTAAAGGTTTACTGAAAGTCGATTAAATTCTGACCTAATCAATGATATTATATTGTAATCGGTAATGATTTATATCATGTATTGTATAATATGTATATTGATTTGTATTGTGTATTCAGTGATGGGTTGTCACTTAACTTGTCAGTTCTTCTCTATACTTTTAACCTTGCTTCTGTGGCTCCTCCTTAGTCTAATAACTGGGTCACGATCCTCTCTAACATTGGTTTTGTTCCAAAGAGCATGTTCTACTTTATTTGTTACTACATGCTTGTTATTTTGTAAACAAGATATGCTTACCTGACAAGTGTCAATCAAACTATGGTTGAATAACTCGTGTTTTGCTTAGTTATTGAATGAATGACCGACGCAGGTAGTTATTACATACCTACAATTTACAAGCAGACAGACTACTACAGAGCTCCCAACAATGTAAAAGTCAAATTTACAAGCAGACAGATTAGTACAGAGCTCCCAACAATGTAAAAGTCAAATTCTTTATTGCAAATCGGCACATAAAAAGCACGATATAGTAGACTGTCCACTCATATTATCTCTGGTACCAAACATTAAATATCTAGGGATTCACATTAACTATAGGTGAAGCTCTCAACCTCAAATTGAAGGCCTGTCCTGCAGACCAGGAAACTAATAAGGCTATCTGCTGATTCAGAAACTGTGCTATTATTATCTTAGAATATTTGACAATTTATAATCACGTGCTGCGTCTCTGCTTGGGGTGTAACGCATAAAACCTTCTTAATTGCCGTAGGACAAGCTCAAAGGGCTATCCTAAAATTAATGCATTTTAAGCGTAGGGACTTTCCAACAGCCCGAGTTCTGCCAGTCAGACAGCTGTTTATACTTCGTGCCGTGTTGCGTAGACTCTCTGTTACCTTTAGATCCAAAACTCCTATTGAAAAGCAAAGGGTTTCCTGTCTTTGATCCTGTTAGGTGGTCGTCCCAACTTTATCTTAAGTGACCACATTGTACTATTTGGTTTTTGCGTAAGTACCTACTAGTTAAAATGTTACTTGTAATAAAAATAAAAAAAACAATACAAGGAATTTATAGTATTATAAAATAAAATACAACATAAAACCACGCCTGGGTTAGGCAGGGGTATTACTAAATAACCTTACCTACTTATAGTCACCCACATTGCACCAATTGTGTATATAATAATCTAGCTGACCCGACAGACGTCTTGTCCAAAAGTTTATACAAAAATCCCATAGAATAAAACCGGGCAAGACCGAGTCGAACTCGCGCACCGAGGATTCCGTACCATCATAATGTTTTTAAATTTTCATCGGTGAGGCCTATATTCGTCAGAGAATTTTAAAACTATGCACTGCGGTGTAGAATATTGCAGTTTTATGTCAGCGCCATCTCTTGACCGATAGTAGAACTAATGTAACTTTTGTTGATGATTTCTGAAAAAGTGTGCTATTTAGAGACTTCGTTTTATTTTTCCTGTAATCTTTACATAAACTTCTATCACATAGAATAATTTCAGATATATATAGATAACGGGGAACGGTTTTTTTTTAATTTTTCATCAAAAGTCGAAAACTATGCGGCATAAAAAAAAATATGTTTGAGAATGTGCAAACTGAGCTCTTTCATTGGGTGGGGACGGGGGTGAGGGCGGCGGGGTTGCCTGTTGTTCGCAACGCACGTACTGAGTAATGACAAAGCGCCCCCACCCCTCCGTCCCGCCGCTCACATAGGTACCTAAGGCGCGGCCAACTACTTCTGCGCGGACTATAGTTAGTAGAAGCGGAACCTATCATAATTAGAAAGAGATTTGGCAAGATTAATGAATAAAATTCGCTATCTTTTTCATTATTCTCAGTACTTAAGGGGACTACAGGACCTAAACGCAAGTTTTATAATGCCTAAAAGTATAAGATCGACTACAGTAAACAAAATAAGAAAAATATATGATATTCTTCAGGACATACGCTAGTTACTAGTTAGATAGTGTGTTGAAAACGTAATACAACTATGTAATTTGATACATAGAACAAGATCACAAACATACCTCTAAAAATCCCTTTTGAAAACCATACTAATAAACATGCAATAATTCAGATTTTTTTTGTCAGATTATTCTACAAGCAACATATTAACGTAATACTCCCTTACTAATAAATACACACACACAACACACTGTACACAATGCTTTGTCTTCTTCTTTCGAAAGTCAAATTACTGACGACTGAAAGAGAGAAATCGGTGTGTAACTATTCATCTGATATAATACGTTTATTAGCAAGGGGGGGTTAGGTTTTAATTTTTTGTATAATATATTTTTTGTAAATAGATAATTGCTTTATATTTTGCAATAAATTACCAGCATGTCATCGCGCATTTCTTTTCGATGCAGTCCGACAGTTACCGCGCTTTAAGGTCACGTAGTCCCCTTAAGAACAATTTGCACAACCTGTGTTGTTTCTGTTTTCGTTGGAACTATCGGTGCCTCATACAGTCATACCGTTCCACACAGTAAAGTTGGTAACCATCGCGCTTAAATCATCTGGCCCATTTCCACGACAGAACATCTGTCTATATGATAAATGAAATCATGTGACAGGATGACATTGCTATTATATATGGGTTTTTGGCATTCGTCATAGTGACATTCTGCAAAATATGTGCATTGTTAATTAGCTAAGTTGAGAATTTGAGCTGGTAGAGTCACTATACAAGATCGTCGACCTAAGCAGCTCATAATATTTGATGATTCAGTAGCGGCTATTTTTTTAAGTAGGTAAGTCGTCACTATCATACATATGTACTATAAGTTGTAACTTGCAACTAAGTAATGTAGGTGACTACAGCAGTGTTTTTCAACCTTTTTCATAGCGCGGCCCCGCCGATGTTTTTAACTTGTATTTTTTACAGACTTCAGAAAAAAGGAGGTTATCAATTCGAAACGTATGTATGTAATATTTAAAAAACTGAAACTAAAATACAGATCCCAAGACCCCGACTTCCGAAATTAAAGTTACATATTTCATAATTTTGAGTTCATTTCTTTTTAGTCGGTTTGATTTTTTTAAATTACTTTTTTATCATTATTAGGTATCGGCTAAATAAGTAATTAAGTGAGTACCTAAAACCGACATATTTTTTACATCGATTGCGAGTTTGTCTCTTTGGGTATCTTTTGGTTTGTGGGTCGCACTCGCGACACACACGTTGAAGAACACTGGTCTACAGCAATTAGAGCATTATTTTGCGGTTGAATAATAAAGCTTAAATAGTTAAATCATAAATAGGTTACTCAGATTTACCACAAATTATATTGGGGAAATCCCATGTATATTTAAATGATTTCAAAGAAAAGATTTTCCACACATGGGTAAAAACACGGAAATTATTATACTTGGAATACCCGCTTTTACTTTTCCAGTTTCCGCTCAAGTCAGCTCAACCACCTTACTTCTAAGCTGACGGTAATTAATAAGTATAATTATAACAGGCATTTAACTTATCAAATGTCAAATTAATTAATTTTAAAGCAAAATAGTACTTAAAGTTAGTTTACTTTCAAAAGTGTCAGGTTTGCCTTCAGCCTAAAATAGTAGGTAAGTACTTTTTAATCTATACTAATATGATAAAGCTAAAGAGTTTGTTTGAACGCGTTAATCTCTGGAACTGCCAGTAGGATTTCGAAATGATTTTTCCATTTGATAGCCCAATTCTTGAGGAAGGTTTTGAACATTACAAGAACGCTACGACCCTTTTTTTTTTTTGCGGATGGGAAATCATCAAATGACCCCTCCCGCTCTGGGTGGAGCGGAAGGGAGTGTCAGATTCTTACTGACTAAAACCCACCCGTGTTCCTTCCTTAGCCCTTTATGTTCCGGGCCAGCGGTAACCCTTTCGGACAATCCCGCTGACCCGGCAGGCTTCGGCCCTATGGGGCCCCTCCTCGATGCTGACATCTCTTTGAGGCGCGCGTGGAACACGTACGCGCCGTCCGGCACGGGCCTGGTCCTGATCGGACGGTGAGCTACCCATTACTCTCGGCCCGCAGGCCCGCGCCTACGGTGGCCGGGAGTCGTCGCGCGGCTCCCGACGCCCGGAGCGTCTCCCGCGGCGGCTGGGACGGGAGGCTCTCTCCCTGAGCCGTCCCGCCACCTCCTTCGCTAGCATGACTGCTTCGCAGAAGGAGGTGACTGCCTCCCACTCCCTCTCGCCCCGGACCATGGCTTGCACCAGGGCCGGGCGCGAGAGGTCGCCGCCGCTGCCGATCGCCTCTACGAGGACACGGCGGTGCTCCGCCCAAGCGGGGCAGACCTCCGCTACGACCCTTAGTGAAAGAGAACGCTAAGTAAAAACTAAATAATAGCGCAAGCGACGATGCGATGCGACGCGGTGGGTCAGGGGCCGAAGGATTTTTCTAAAAATGTGGCAGGTCTTTCGTGATTTAGTACTTTTATGCGTGAAATTAAATTGACGTCGACCGTTTTTGTATGGACAAACTGTCAAAAATTCAAAATTATTCCAAAGTTATAACTGACATTTATTTTTGCATTGAGGCACACCACCAGTGGGGCAATTCTCGTAATTTTAACAACGTTCACAGTCTGATCTCAGTCTTAATCTGTCAAAAATACCTCTAATTTTCCTACATTTTTTATATGTTTTGGACATTGATTGTCGCTGAGATCAGATTGCGACTAGATTTTAAACGTTTTTAATTACGGGAATTGGCCTTCTGTTCTATTCAACATTGTAATCGTTCATCATATTTACGTGCTGTCACTCCAGCTATCATCAAAGAGCTGTTAGTTTCTCTTCATGATATAATAATAGTAATCAATTTGCCTAAGTGCTCGTTAATAAACGTCTGCGATGGCGTTAGCGCGAATGTTTCCTATCAGTTTAAGTGACTTATACAGGGTTATTTGTAAAACACCAGCAACCTCTTAAGAGGTCATTGTACTCATCATTATGAACAACTTTTACTATGGGACCAAACCTGAAATCGCGAAAAAAAAATCAGCTGTTCCCTACATTTATGTTCGTATAACTCGTCAAAATGTAGGGAACAGCTGATTTTTTTTTCACGATTTCAGGTTTGGTCCCATAGTAAAAGTTGTTCATAATGATGAGTACAATGACCTCTTAAGAGGTTGCTGGTGTTTTACAAATAACCCTGTATTTTTTAGTTCTTTCAATTTCGTAAAGTAAGGGAAGCAAGTTTAGCAAAAGGCACTCAATCAACTCAGCCTATTGCAGTCCACAGCTCGACATAGGCCTCTCCCAGACTGCGCCAAAACACCCTGTCCTCCGCCTTCCGCAACCGCATCCAGTCCGTCCCAGCTACTTTCTAAGTCGTCCCACACTACGCTTGCCGAAACGCGGTCTCCACTCAAGGACTCGTCTGCTCCACCGGCCATCGGTCCTTCGACAAACATGGCCAGCCCACTGCCACTTCGGTTTGCTTACTCTGCAAGCTATGTCGGTAACTCCGGTTATTTTCCGGACAACGTCATTCCTGATTTCATCCTTCAAAGAGACTCCGAGCTTAGCTCGCTCCATAGCGCGCCGAGCAACCTTGAATTGGTGGACCAGCCCGATCGTCAGTGTCCACGTTTCGGGCGTTTCGACACCATATGTCATAGCATAAGGTACTACCAGCAATTGTCCGCAAATTCAAATCACTACTGTCATTTCTTGACAGCTGTATGAAATGGTTGTAATACGGCAAATTGACGGTGTGTGTCATTTTGATACAAGGCTACGCTTATACGAGTATAAGAACTATCCATTGATTAGGTATAAGGATTTCTTCTAAGGCAGTGCTGCAGTCTATCATTGTTAAGGTGTTAGGTATCTACCTTTATAGCGCAAAGTTGCAAACCCCATTTTAAAGCGTTTAATTATGAGTAAGTACTTTTTATCTGGGCTATAAATGCTTATTACAGAGTAAACAATTAATTCATGAGTAGCTCATCTGATAATATTTCGATAAATACTGAAAATATCTTAAATCTAGCTGTTGCCCGGGACTTCGTCTGTGATCCAGGATGAAAGGTAGCCTCCGTCACCAGGTCATGGTCTACCCATGTGCCAATTTTCATGCAAATCCGTTCAGCCGTTTTAGCGTAAAAGCGTAACAAACAAACTTAAAAACACAAAAATTCTAATTATTATCTTTTTAATATTAGTTTAGACAAGTAAACTTTCAAGTTGTTTTATTTTTAACAGAGTTGTAGTGTTGTCTCTTTCTTGATTTATAAAGAAATTATCTGAAACATATTTTCTAACATAGAAAGACTAGCAAAAGATGAACCGTGCCATAAGCAATAACCCCTCAAGTTACAAATAGCCTTATTTCACGTCATAGGGGTACGATATAAATAACATTATCGATACCGAAATGTCGAAGCTACTTACCTTTAATTTTCCTTTTAAACACGTAGGTTTATGCATGAGAGTCAAAATGGCGGGTGTACCTTAACTAATCGAATCCTTCCATTTACCAAAAAAATGTACCTAAATTGTACTATTTAGTACCTAGGTTTAAAAAAATTGTACTTTCTTCAGAACGAAATTATTTCGAAATTAAGGTACACCCGCTATATTGACGTCAAGATGGCGGGTGTTCTATAGTATTTTATTATATAACCATTACTCATAAAATATAATTACATCAAAAAAATGTACCTAAAATGTACTATTTAGTATCTAGGTTTAAAACAATTGTACCTTCTTCAGAACGAAATTGTATTAAACGTTCAGCCTACCGAGGTTACATTGTCACCCTATTTCAGTCGCTATCCGCCAATTTGTGACAGATCATCACAAATTATTTGGCTGGCATCTTTATGCGTCACAAAATCGTCACTAAAAACTGGAGTAGCAGCCAGCTCCCTACCTCGGTGGGCTGAACGTTCTGATGTACATCAATATGGCGGGTGTACCTTAATTTTAATACAATTTCGTTCTGAAGAAGGTACAATTGTTTTAAACCTAGATACTAAATAGTACATTTTAGGTACATTTTTTTGGTGTAATTATATTTTATGAGTAATGGTTAAATAATAAAATACTACAGAACACCCGCCATCTTGACGTCAATATAGCGGGTGTACCTTAATTTCGAAATAATTTCGTTCTGAAGAAGGTACAATTTATTTAAACCTAGGTACTAAATAGTACAATTTAGGTACATTTTTTTGGTAAATGGAAGGATTCGATTAGTTAAGGTACACCCGCCATTTTGACTCTCATGTTTATGCTGCATGATGCTTCTAAGAAAACGTTGCATGGGATTTATAACGTTTTATTTTCTCATAAATTGCGAGAAGCCTGTACTGTGTCTGTTTCATCTAAGTATTCTTGTTTTGCGCAGGATAACGAACGTTTCTACAGAGTACAGGGTGTCTAGTAAATAGCATTACATAGGTATTGGACGGACTGATATAAGATACAACAAAATACCGGCTCAAATTAAAATAGCTAGCGAAACTCCGCAGACGGGATGGGTGTTGATATCTTTAGAAAATAAAAAAAAATCATCATCTGCCTAGCCTTTTCCCAACTATGTTGGGGTCGGCTTCCAGTCTAACCGGATGCAGCTGAATACCAGTATTTTACATGGAGCGACTGCCTATCTAATAAAAAATAAATAAAACATATTATTTATTATAAGTACTTAAGTACTTAATATTTGCTCTACCCGAAAATGTTTTTCACTACCAAATTGATTTATTGATTTGAAATTGATTATTTTTAGTCCATAAGAACTTAATAAGTAAGTATATTATTTTTGAACTGACAAAATTTTAATCAATTCTGAATTTTCATCGATATTTTCATTTATTTTGGTCCGATCGCGCGATCGTGATAATTTCTTTCATTTGGTAGAAAGCTGATTATGACCTTGAGATGTGTTTAGTTGGTAAGCCCTTGGTGTATGTTGATGATGTTATAAAACTTCCTGTCACTGTTGTTTACATACCAAATAGTGGTATACAAATTGGTATGGGGTAGGTACTCTAGGTATCACAAGAAAAACCCCTATCACACTACACGATATTTAGGGCATGTAGTCGACGTGATTTTTTACTTTTTTTTTAATAGGGACCTTTCCTCCCTTTCTCTTACCATCTCGCCCAGAATATCGCGTAGTGTAATAAGATGTGAGAAATAAAAAAAACTGTTTTTACAAAACGAAAAAACAACCGATTTAAAAAAAGTTTTAGTTGACCTTGACCAAAGCTACATTTATCCACCCCACCCCGGTATGTGCGTTAACTGAACACCCTGTTATACTAACCCTCGGTGGCAATCTTTTTATAGGTTCCTTAACCTATTGACCGCCACACGTCAAAAAATCAAAAACGTGCCCTCGGCGTCAAAATCTGTCATGTAGTCGAACCGTGGCGTGCTGGGCACATTTTGGTTTGACGTCTATACACGTCTATGGCGGTCAAAAGGTTAAGTAGCCTGTGGCTGTTGCCTCTATTCACAGTATGTTTTGTTTATATAACTCGCCAGTTATCTTTGTTTGTTCATGTTTATTTTTAGTTTAGAAGTTAAACATTTGGAAGTAACTCGATATTTACGTTTCCCCGACGAGCTAGCACAATTTCTAGATCATAGTAGGTAGGTTCGAAGATTATAACGTTGAACTTACTTGTATTATGCAACAGCAATTTAAAAGTTTTACCTACGTGGATATATTTTACAGATATATTTCCTGAAATGGCAAAGCTTATCAAGTCTCGTTTCTGTCAAGCATAATAATGCTTGACATAGATCTATTTATTATTTATTTCATATCATACTATACGCACACAAATGTACAGAGGCGGACTTAATGCCATAGGCATTTTCTACCAGTCAACCTTTGGGTGATGCAGAGACAAACAGTGGTAGGTGGAGTAATAAACATGTTTAAATATACGCAAAAACGTATTAAAACTATAAATATAATATATATTTATACCAAATTATATTGTATAAATATAAGCACAAATAAATAAACATAAATAGACAAATGTATTAAAAACAGATAAGACAAACAATTAGAAAACAACCGTTTTGATGATACTGCCAGCTGTGCTATGTTGTGATTATAATTGATATTATTGATAATAGTGGAGGCTTATGAAATGAATTTCACTAGGATTCGTTTTGCCCCGACTGGTGCTAGCAGCAATATTGTGAGAAACGGAATGCATAACCAGCCCGACATTGAGCGGCGTAAACAACGCAGAGTTATGCTTCTGGCCTTGCCCTTACATAATGGAAGTGCTCCAGTAAAGTCTAGCAAAATATGGCTTTTCTTCCGTCGCTTTTCTCAAATACATTTTCTGCTAGTGGCACAGGGAAAACGAG
This sequence comes from Oligia fasciuncula, assembly GCA_963082905.1. Lineage (NCBI taxonomy): Eukaryota > Metazoa > Arthropoda > Insecta > Lepidoptera > Noctuidae > Oligia > Oligia fasciuncula. Next base: position 9,501,215 of record OY720393.1, on the reverse strand, counting down.
TAATATCTACTTGAATGTAGTTTGATTTCACCGTATAAGACAGGGTGGCAGGGACATTGAAGCGCAACCTGTTACCATGGAATTAGTACATGATTCCATAATGCCATTAATAACGCCATCCCTCACACATAGTGTGACACTGAATTTACGTTTTTTTTTTATTTGAAATAACTTTTCTCTTGACTCTAGTCTAGGTCAGAGGTGACAGAGACAAAGTCGTATAAATAACAATGGAGTTCCTAATGGTCTGCTGAAAATAGTCGCCTAGTCATTTTCATTTCCTGATTTTAACTATAGTTAGGATACGCTTTTATATAGCTATTCCCTTAAACATCTGCTTTGTCAATCAACAACAGTCATCTTTTGACATTTATCCCCTTAAGTAATAACATCGTTCTTATATCTTAGAATAGACTTACCTACCGTACATCTTACTCGTATAATGTTTCCTTAGGCCGCTATCCCACTGGCGTTTTACGAACGTTAGGCTGCCATCAGACGGACTGCATCGCAGCAACCGCGCGCAGTCGATATATTCAACTGCATGCAGTTGTACGTTCGACTTCGTTCAGTCATGTTATCAACTTCACGCGGTCGGCTTCAGTCTTGTGAAGTCAATATTAACTGCATACAGTCGTGACTTCAGAACGAGGTTCTTCCAAATCGCTTCAGCGGATGTAACGCTTGCCACTAGAAACTCGCGACATTAACGTCGCGTCTTCGCAACGTTGGCGCTGCGCAGACGTTGGAGAAGCGCCAACACTCGTAAAGCGCCAGTGGGATAGCAGCCTTAGAGCAAGCTGATGGGATGTTTATTAATTTCACGCAAATTGCTAGTTAACTAAGGGGAACAGGTTTCCGTGATCCCTGTGCTGTGGGCAATAGGCTAACAACCTGTCACTGCGCATGAGCCACTTAGGCCTTTAAACAAGTCGTGTTATTTAAGTATTTACTTAATATCTACTTATACTTAACTTGCAAAGTAGCTACGAAAGGTTCCGTCACACACGTCACACGTATCACATGGACTTTGAGTTGCTTTAATCCCGAGGGTAACCGGCGAGGTGGTACATAAATCAGTCAAAGTCAAGTCAATAGACGCAAATAGCAAGTGATGACAGCCTTATACCGCATTTACACAATCGTGTTCGCCATTCGCCTCGTCACTCGATGAACCATTCGTATACGAGGGCCATCGCGAACTAATGTTCACACATTCGTGGGGTGAATTATTTTGACAACGCGAGCCACAACGCGAGCGCTCGAATCGCGAGGCGAGGCGAATAGTGACCGCACTGTTTATATAGGTACCTATGCGTGTTCGTTATTCGCCTCGCGATTCGCACGAATGTGTAAATGCGGCATTAGGTTCACCTTTCGTTTATGTGCACCAGACCGTTGCTTTGGCAACGTCGCGACTCGCCTATCGCGTTCTCAACTGACACTGTATGTATAATTGATGGATTGTTGAAAGCCTGCTCCTGAATACCGACACATTTATTTCATGTTCCATTTCCTGAAGAGAATATTTATGCATTGTCACGCTGTTTTCTTTACATAACCCTGAGTTCAAACTAAGATACTTTGCGTTTTATGAAGCTTCAAAGCACGTAGGTACGTCACTAAAACGCCAGTGGAACGATTAACATTAATTATTGATAGGCTAATATTTCCGTTGATTTAATATCTTACGTAATTTATCCACGTTCATAGCTTCCTAACGTGTTGGATAATTACTTTGATTTGCATGACGTCAGAGAAATTACTTATGACAAAAAAAAACAGTGGCACTCCGGGAGTGCCGACAGAAGTGAAAACCAAACACAAACAGAATACTTTGCCATCACTAATCGTCTTATAAACAAAATACGCGCGGTGTCGCTTACGGTAACAGTGGCGCGAGTTCAATGGTTTTTTCCTATCTCAAAAAATGCTCAACACGCCAGAAGTTTTCACTACAAAAATCTCGGGTGCGCGGTAATTCCTATGTAGGTAAACATGTAGAATTACCAAATGCAGTAATCTGCCTTATCGCTCCGTATTTATGACCCTGTTCAAATTGTGGTATAACATTCGTATTTTTCCCGTTATCAAATTAATCTCTTGTTTAGAGAACGATCGCCTGTGATCCAATATTAACTCAGATAAGCTTTCGTAAAACATTAAAGGGTATAAGTATGACCAGAAGCTGAACTCCTTGCAGTGTGTTTTGTGTAATGAGCTGCGACGACGTAGAATAAAATTTCGTTTCAAAGTTCACTGGTGGTTAAGAAAATTGTTACTACTTATTCGTTAGTTCGAGTTGTTTTAATGTTCGTTCATCAAGATGTTTCGTGCAGCATCTTTTATACGAGCTTACGGACAGGTATTATCTAAATGTTTTTGTACGTGTTGTTCAATCATTTATCACTCCGGTTTGTATGGGATAAAAAATGAAGTGAGCACAGTTCCAGTCGAGCGGGCGCGGCGCAGGCGCAGCAGCGGTGGCGCTTGACTGCATGGAATCCTGTAACCCCGTTAATCTTTTTACTCTACTTAGACTGCGGATCTTAACCTCGGTACACTATTCTTGTTTACTGTTCGTAATGCATGTCCGAGTGGATCCCAGACCGGTTGCAATAAGTTTTATAGCAAATATCTAGGCGTGTAGAGTCCAAGTTTATCACCACGAGTATGACGTGAATACGTACATTACACAAGGAGGGGTTTCTTCCTTCTTCTTGTGTAATATTGTAACATTAACAGGTGCAGTAACTACTGACAGACCAGAATAAAATAGTCTATCTCTAGGTACTTTATCATAAAATGTGTAGTTGGAAGATGAGGCGCTAGGCATCATTACAATTTGAACAAAAAACATTTCGGGGTCATTCCCGCCAAGTCAAGTCCCGCCAAAAGTAGTATATACTACCTTAACAAAAAGGCTGTCTTTTTCAAAACGAATCCCAGTTCAGCCGTTTTGCCTACGAGTGTCTATCTAATTGTAATTATACATTAAAAAAATAAACCAACTAATTTGTTAGTGTTTTTTAGGAATCCGTAGTTTTGTACCAAAATGGTACCTATCTGCAGAAGGAACTCTTACTGGGATCAGTATAGGATCTCTGTTTTTGGTCCGTTATTTATTCTGTACTAGCTTCTGCCCGCGACTTCGTCCGCGTGAAATTTCACCCTCTCCCCATTCACCCCCTTAGGGGTTGAATTTCGAAAAATCCTTCCTTATTCCTTGTCTACATTATAAAGGGAACCTCTGTGCAAAATTTCAGCTTTCTAGGTCCAAGGGTTTGGGCTGGGCGTTGATGAGTCAGTCAATCAGTCAGTCAGGACTTTTCTTTTTATTTATATAGATAGACTAGCACTTTGCCCGCGACTTCGTCCGCGTGTATTTCGTACTTTCCTCTAAAAATTTCGAATATGTTTATGATCTTTATCGTTTATTTAGATTAATAAGTATTCGGGCCAATTTTTAAGTTTGTAGATCAAAGGAATCAGATTTTTCAAATAAACGGGATCCTCGTTTTTCACCCCCACAAGGCTGGATTTTTGAAAAATCGTTTGGGATGACGTGTCCATAACTTGACTCAAAGACCGATACCTACTCATTTTCGAGTTAATGGAAGCAAGCAGTAAAATCCACCCCTTCTTCTTCTTAGCGTGTCGATAGCAATCTAAATGGACTCGGCCCAGAATTCGGCTACTTGTTTGGCGCCATTACCAGCGTCCACCAGTTCCTATAACGTGCGGCTGACAGGACATGTAGGACACGATATTAAGTGTCCCATCGTTTGTGGAACAGCACCACATTTACACTCCAAGGCGGAGTCGTCTATGAATCTCCACCTGAACAGGTTTTCCTTGCTTCAGCTAACCTGGGTCCGGAGTCTGTTTAAAGACTTCCAGGTTACCCAAGGTTACTCATGTCCAGGTGGGAGGTCTTCAGCGGGTGGGACGAACGGTTTGGGTAAGGAAGGACTGTCTCGCCACAGCTTCAGTCTTTCTTGTCATGGTTCACCAGTGAGTTGACGACACACTTTAAAAAACTGTTTCGGCTTTTCAGCCTTTGTGGCACAAGGATGTTGTCGTGCAAAGGGTCATGTGTCGGAGAACATTTTGGCTCTTTCGCTGGAGCCAGTGCTCTGCGAACCACTGGTGGCGCTATTCCTGCTAGTGGATACAGCATTTCCTACTATATTTCTCAGCAATCCACCCCTTAAACTTTATTACCCTTTTCCACCTTGGTAGGAGTCGAGTTTGGAAAAACCCTAAAACTAACTACACCTTTTCACCTCGTTAGGGGTACATTTTCGAAAAACCCTGATACATGTTATTTTTGGTCTTAAGTATAAATACCGAGTTTCGAGTTAATCGGACCGCCCGTTAAAATTCTTCCATACAAATTTTAACACCCCCCAATCCCCTTTTAGGGGGTAGTTTAGAAAAACAAAAAGTGTCAATCTTCATAATTTACTTTCGTGCCAAGTTTCAAGTTTATTAACCAAATGAATAAGATTTTTTTCATATAAACTGTATCCCCGGTTTTCACCCCCACATGGGTGGAATTTCGAAAAATAGTTTGTGATGTGTTCATTACTTGACTCAAAGATTATCTTGTGATATGTTCATTGCTTGACTCAAAGATTATTTATACCAATTTTCGAGTAAATCAAGTCACGCAGTAAAATCCTCCCCTGTAAAATTTGCTACTCCTTTTCACCCCGTTTTAGGGGTACATTTTCGAAAAACCCTGATACACGTTATTCTCTATTTTTGGTCTTAAGTATAAATACTGAGTTTCGAGTTAATCGGACAGCCCGTTAAAATTCTTTCATACAAACTTTGACAGCCCCCAATCCCCCTTTAGGGGGTAGTTAAGAAAAACAAAAAATGCCAAACTTAATAATTTATTTATTTAAGTATTCGTGCCAAGTTTCAAGTTTATTAACTCAAGGAATAAGATTTTTCATACAAACGAAATCCCCCCTTTTCACCCCCTTAAAGGTAGAATTTCCAAAAACCCCTTCTTAGTGCTCCCCTACATTATAAAAGGAAGCCGTGTGCAAAATTTCACATTCCTAGACCCAGTAGTTTCGGCTGTACGTTGATATGTCAGTCAGTCAGTCAGTTAAAGAAGAAGAAGAAGATAGATAGTTAGATGTCGTAGTCGATTTTATCGGTTATTGAGAGCTTTATAACAAATTAAAAATTCTTGCTATCAAATTTCAAAAGCTGCTGTGACTTCTTGTTTAGTTAAAAAGTCGTTTCGGTTGCGGTCTAAAATAACGAGTCACTCGGGCAGGGCGATAATGCAACGGATATAGAATTTTCAGGATTCCGGATTTTCTATCATGTCTTGCCATGTCCTTTGAAACTTGGTGAAAATCCAGTTTTCGGTGAGATATCTGTTCCCAGGGACCCATGGTGGAACAATCCAACTTGCTCTTGAGCGTTTTTTAACTACACCAGGACCACCAGAGGTCTAAGACTCGAGCGATTAAAATTTCCAAGGTTTCCAAAACGTGTTCGAAATAATTAAAACTTTTTGTAAGAAAAATTTGTGTAAATTATTGATTTGTCAATATCGATCGGATCATTGACTAACCTATCAGACTGGACTGGAATGCCGTGTCTAGACTGCCATCAAAATCGATTTTCTTTGATTATTCAACCAATTAAACATAAGTTTAAAAACATCTTCTGAGAAAAAAAAAATATTATATTGAATTATAAGTGCACCTTTCGCAACTCTTACGTTTATATCCTATACATTTTCATTTTCACCCCGTTAGGGGTAGATTTACGAAAACCCTGATACACGCTATTCTTTATTTCCGGAGCTAAGCTTTTTCCCCTTAAAGGTCGGATTTCCAAAAATCCCTTCTTAGTGCTCCCCTACAAAGAAGCTTTGTTTCCTTTAAAAGGAAACTTTGTGTTTCCCCTAAAAGGAAGCTTTTTGCAAAATTTCACGTTCCTATTCCCAGTAGTTTCGGCTGTTCGCGGATATGCCAGTCAGTCAGTTTCTCCTTGCATATATACAGAAGATAGGCTGAAATAAAAACAAACAAGCGCGGCAGCAGCACAAGCTCAAGTTCATGGTTATGACTAATAATAATTCATGTTAAATATGAAGAATGGTTCACATAATGAGCATGGTCGGCGGCGGGGAGAGCACCGTGTGGCTAGGACGCTCAGACCGGCACAGTCCGCAACATGCTGCCCCCAGAGCGCGCCGCGCACCGATCAGCCACCGCGATCTTCAAGCGCATCTCACTGCGCTCATATAGCACGTACTCGCTTGTATGTATTCTGCTGACCCTCGCGGTTTTTATTCGCGACAACGGAAATAGCGTCTGGTGGCTTTTTCCATTTCATCGGACAATTCTTCCGCTACAGTGCGGTTCTTGCCTCTCCCGTTTCTAATTTTAAATTTAATAACTGTCGCGATAAAAATGGGTGCTACTTAATTGGTTATTTATTTTAAATGGGTTACTTAATTAACGTTTTATTGTTCTTATTTACTCAATACTTTCATCTATAATGTCGATACCTGCGAGCTTTCATCCTACACGTTTCATTAGAAATTAATATGTGTTCGACTGATCTATGTATAATTATGAAGTACCGAGATCTAAAAGGATTGTTGTGTTTTAAAAAATTCTGTAATTTATAATACCTACTTTAGTTTGAGGTGAGTAGGAAACTTTGAACAAACTTATGCAATTCAATCTTCGCACGTGGAGGTGACAAACTTCAAACCGCCTCACGGAGTGATGTTTCAACGAAAAGTCACAATCATCAATGATCATTACGAACGGTATTAGCCCGCCCCCTGCAAACGGATATTTAAACGATAAACTACACTTCATTGCTATATTATCTACAGAAATTATATTTATTTGAAAATTCATACACATTAGAAGAAAAACCTAATACTTAACTTTAGCTAAGAATAAATAAGTAGTTTGAAAGCTTCCTCTCTCCTTCTATTTTGCTGTGCCCGACAGGGTCCATAATGATCTAATTTTTTTTTTATTACCACATTGTGGAATTCAATAGATGATTGAGGATTCAACTAGACCAAATTATAACATGCTGATAAAAGCACCGTCTCGTAGTAGGAAAGTTTTCCTGGTTTTAAAGTGTAGAATCAAGCCTGACTATCAGAGCAAAAAAACTCCGATTATTAAGATTTGTTTATAACTTTTTTTCGTACGTCTGCCGCACTGACGAGTTCATTCATAGCCGCCCTTCGCCCGCCCAACTACACGCCGCGGCGCGCTCTAAATAGTAACCGCCCAACACGAGACGTGTCACGATGTTCATAGTGCGGCTCGATCACCACATTCACAAATCTCTCACAGGAGCCGAGCGGTTCGCGCGTCTTATTATGCGGGGAGACGACACGACATGTCCCTCCACCCGCAGCTGCCTGACGCGTCTACGAGCAGCGGTGACAATGAATTCGTGCACATACGTTGTCTCATTGCGAACATACACAAACAGAAAAATGTGGCGAGGCCGCCCTCTACCGCTCCGTCACTCGAGATGGTATTGGAATCTCCGACATCATCAGACACGGAACAGAGTGTTACGGAATCAGAAAGATCCGAAGCACAGTCGACTGAAGATGTGATGCGGACGCCGCCTCCTCGTACCAAGAGCAACAGTATTGCGGGCTCCATGCTGACTCCTCCGAAGCCGCACAAGCGGCGGCGGCCGTCGTTCCTGCTGGGATCGGGCGAGCACCACGACGGGCCGCACTCGGCCAGCGCGCACCTCAACGTGCCGCGGTTCACCGTCACGGCACCTCCAGGGGAACAGCATCGCCGGCTCAGCCACGGCTTTGCTTTCCCCGCTTTCGCACTACGGAGACATTCTAACACGGTCTGCTCAATGATAACAAGTAGAGTAACAAGTGTTGTGATCATAACTACTGTTTTTGTTACTAAATATGATTCATAGTATCTGTTTTAAAGTGATATTTCAAGAATTAATGCAACGTGTGAATGGTATGTGCGCTTTTGTTTTTGGCAAATTACATGCATGGCATTGATTATTCAGTAAGATAATAATTTCATTTGATTATATGACGGCGTTTAATTGACTTTCAATAGGCTGGTAGATATTTGTCAGTGCATAACCATGTGTGAAACCAAACATCACTTTGCATAACAGAGGGGTATTGTTCCAAAAATTATCCGAATGAAGCGTATCCAACACGGAATATTGTGAGATTCCTGTTATTTTTTTAACCGTTTCAACTATACCTACCTGAATTTCACAACAAATGTATTAGATTAGTTTATAACAAGTAGGTGATAAATGTAATCGCAACTGTAATACCATGTTTGATATCAGTTTTAAGATCCGGAATGCCTAATAAAAACTGACACCTGAAACTTTTTTGGTAAAAAATATTATGCGCGTTATCAAAAATCCAGTAGCCTTACAATAAAGTTTTAATTATTTCGTGGCATTAGTTAACTGCACTTCATGAAATACTTACATACGTACGATGTCACGATGATATCACTTATCATTTTCCATGAAATAACTAGGTACTTCATCTGATTTTGCGGTTGTTGACAATAATAGTAGAGTGTGTAATTACGCGGTTTATTTATTATTATATTGGGCTACCTTGTGATATCAAACCTTATCACTATATCTATAAATTGTGTTCATTATAAGTCGCGAACTGTGTCGAGTAAACGTTTACTTGTTCTTGTGTGTTTTCCGAAGAACATTGTTCATCACGGCTATAAAATCTAAGTTTCCATCTTTTCCGCAAACTTTATGATCATCAATATTTCAATGATGCGTTTTACTAAATCACATCCAACCGAGGTATATATTTTTTGTAGTGCTTTTTGAGACAATGGCGCGTAACTAAATGTTTTTTATATGTTATTATAACAGTTTTTTTTTATCAATATTGTGGAGCCCGTCTGTCAGTAACTAACCAACTTTTGCACTCCATGTGTGTGCTTGTTTTATGTGATAATATTAACCATTTTATTGATGTGTGTTATACTAAGAAATCAAAATTGTGCCCAATTTATACTTAGACTAAGTTGGCCTTATGATGCGACCGGTTCCTTTTGCCCGTCACTCTCTTTAAGCTATTTATCATAGAAGATCTCATATGTGAGAGTTTCAATCACGTATTCTAAGTTCCATACAAGAGTCCTCATTATTTTTCTGTATTAACTTTACAATATATATTTTTGTTCGTACATTTTCAGCATTACCTGCTTGTTTTATATTTGAATTTTATGAGATTTTTCTGTTTTGGAATTACTTATTTAGATACCTACCATAAGTATCTGTATCAACTTAAAAATTGTTTTTCGTAAATTGGTAAACTTTGTGTTTCTCCCACTTGTCATCCATTTAAGTCTGAGTGTCTGAGCATAATTGGCCAGTTAAAGTCAACAAAACAAAGCTGCAAATCAAACGAACACCACTGGATAAAAAGGAAGAAATTAAAAAAAAAACGTATTCAATCTGATAAAACAATAATGAAGCGTCTATTATGAGTGTAATAGAACTCTTTATGTAGTGTTATAGAAATATGTGTCTTAGTGTGTTATTGTTGTTATGCAGAGCCTGCACCGCAGCGAGTCCATGGTATCACTGGCTTGCTTCCGGACGCTCTCGCAGCTCGTCACCAGCGACAACCTGGCAGAACTACAGCAGTACATCGCCAACAACAGGAATGTTAGCATCGACGACAAAGATGAGGCAAGTAGCAGATCTGATAATTAATCTACTATATAAAAATAAGTCGGGTTTTCCTTCCTGACGCTATAACTCCAGAACGCACGAACCGATTTCCACGGTTTTGCATTCGTTGGAAAGGTCTCGGGCTCCGTGAGGTTTATAGCAAAGAAAATTCAACGAAAAAAAAAACTAGGAGTAGGGTAGGAGTAGTGTAGGAGTAGGGTAGGAGTAGGGTAGGAGTAGTGTAGGAGTAGTGTAGGAGTAGGGTAGGAGTAGGGTAGGAGTAGGGTAGGAGTAGTGTAGGAGTAGGGTAGGGTAAGGGGTAGGACACCCCACGCGATGGCAAAACAACGTTTGCCTGGTCAGCTAGTTAACTATAATATTTTGACTAAATCACTACAGGCCATGGACACTCACATATTGTTAGGAGTGCGTTGCTCATTCGAAAATATGCCGCCGACTCTTGGTAGCAGGAGGCTTTTAGTCGGCAGCAGTCCCACAAAACCCCTAATTCTCGTCAAGCCGAGGGTATCCATGAGGATACCGCGAAGAAACAGATTACAAACACGAGATATTATATAGTTAAACACTTCGTCCACATCATAACTTCTTTTATATATAAAAGAAAGTCGTGTTAGTTACACTATTTATAACTCAAGAACGGCTGAACAGATTTGGCTGAAAATTGGTGGGGAGGTAGCTTAGAACCAGGAGACGGACATAGGATACTTTATATCTTTTTTTTTTACTTATAGGAGTAGGTATGAGTAGTTTAGGAGTAGGTTAGGAGTAAGGTAGGAGTAGGTTAGGAGTAGGGTAGAAGTAGGGTCGGAGTAGTATAGGAGTAGGGTAGGAGTAGGATAGGGTAAGGGGTAGGAGTAGGACACCACGCGAAAGAAGTAGCGCCGGGCAGCTAGAAATAATTTATATGGCAAAGCAACGTTTGCCGGGTCAGCTAGTAGAGTAATAAAGCGAGAGAGCTCGGATATAAATTAATTTCGCATCTCACATACATACTTACTCCAATTTCTATATTTATAATATCCCCGCTAGTGGGTCATCGTTTATTTGTATACGAGGTTGACTTTTCTAAAGAAACTGCTCGGCGTGAAATTTCCTTTTCATGGCTGAAGCACTTTGTACCTATCTACATCACTATTTTATTCTGAGGTTTTAAAAAGCCACTCAGAGATTTTCCCTAAACACAATAATGTAAACAACCTAGTAGAATTGCAAAATCAAATCGCCATGAATTGTGATGATTAAGTAATATTCTCAAGTTTTGGATTTTTAGAAATGGATAGTGAAACTCTAGTAATGAATCATTCGGTTTGCCCAAAACAGCTCGATTGATTAAATCGTAGGAGGTTGTTTTTGGAATGCCCTATACTTACTTAAATGTTATCTACATCTAAAATGGGTGCATACAAGGAAAATAATAAAATTATTACATTTTTTATTGAATTCCTTGTTAAATTTGATTTATCTAAATTGCAAAGGCTAAACTGTAACTAACAGTAACAACGGATTATGAAACTATACTTATAAGTGCATTTATACGTAGTCTCATGTATATTCAACTTTTATTTTTTTTATTATTTATTTCCAGTCAAAGTTTCTCCCACTAGATATTAGGTGTTACGAACCCAATTTTTTAAAATAAAAACAAAAAATACATGACCCGTCTAATCGGAGATATTCCAGGGACAGGAATTTTAAAAGGATTATGCATTCCACTTATAGGTCATTCAATTAGTGGGAAATGTACCAGCCAGCCAGCACATAATTTAATCTTATCTCTAAATTATGCGCAACTAGGTGAGTCACTAGGAAGGATACTAAAAATTATGTTTTTTTAATAGATTCGTAGAATTTAAACCACTGCGACATTATAGGATTACAATAATTGTTTTTTCCAAGTCTTATTAATAGGTAGGTACATATTTTACTAGTCAATGCCTATAAGTTTGCATAACTTGAATTCTAGAAATATAATATAAAAATAATAATCTCTTGTATAACGAAAGAAATTAAATGAGAAAATCCCTTGCTCTTTTCACACGTAATCAAGGGGCTAGTGTTGTTTTTCGCAGTATTGTGGTCCTTAGAATTTATATTAGGAAATTGAATTCTTTGCCGTAAAAGCGTTTTAAAAACGCAGAAAGTACCTACTTAATTTCATGAGTATCCCTTTTACGAGCTATGAAAGTAAATGAGTAGTTGTGTGTACCTTATTGCGTTATTGATTTAGAAACATCAGGGTATACTGTTAAGTCAAACTCGATACATAGGTAAAAGTTAAACCAATGACCTTTTATTCTCAGTCAAAAAATGGCCCCTCTGTCTCGTCTTAACGGTCGAAACAAGATAATTACTTTTTCTTCTTTTACAGAACGGCACAACTGCCCTTATGCTTGCAAGTGAGAATGGTCGGGTGGCGGCGGTGCAGCTGCTACTGGCATCCGGCGCTGACGCCGGTGCCGCAGACGCAGATGGCTGGACCCCGCTAGCTTTCGCGGCCAGAGGCGGCCATCTTACCATAGCTAAGGAGCTGCTCGATGCTGGCGCTAGAGTGGACTCGAGGGATTGTGTGAGTAACAAACATATAATAATAATAATATTCCACAACTATCACACAACGCCGTCTAGTCTCAAGCTAAGCAGAGCTTGTGTTATGAGTACTAGACAACTGATAAACATACTTATATATTTCTAAATACATACATATATAGATAAATTACACCCAGACACAGAACAAATGATCATGCTCATCACACAAACATTTGTCCTGGGTGGGAATCGAACCCACGACCTCCGGCATAGCAGTCATAGTCACTGACCACTAGACCAACAGGCCAGTCACACTTGTAACATAACATCACACTTGTAATTCCCGAAGGGTTAGGTAGAGGTTGTACCTAAAGTAGGTACACCTTCGCCAGCTATGTTTTAAATCCCATGTAATGAGGGGCGAGACTGTCCCCAACCAAACACAAATCCAGACTCCGGGCTGCTACTGAAAAATTCCTGATGTGAAAACCCAACAACACTTGTACACACGCTACACTATGTATTCTATAAATAAAATATTGATGAAATTTCTTCAAAGTTATAAGGTAAAGTCCTCAACCGCGATCAATGTAGTCTATTAATGATCGTCATCAACCCGAATCTGTTCAGACGAGTCAATCCTTCAGTTACGTCAGTTGGTTGTGAAAGTTTCATATTTCCTAAGAACAACGTTTTGGAAAGTTTGTTATTTTATGCGGTGGGGAGGAAGGACGGAATATAGCCCTTAAAAGGTAGCAGGAAAAACCAAAATCTATTTTCTCGTTTGTGAAGTTTTACAAACTGCCTAACCTAGTCAACTTTGTTTGTGGGATACAAAGAAGAAGAAGTGAGTGAGAAGTTCTGTTTGGGATTTCGGGGTAACACTGGTACACAGTAAAGTGTTGGAATCGTTTCGAAGCCAGTAGTCTTCTCAAGACTCTCACCCAACAAACGTGAGTATCATGAATAAAGGAATTGGTCATGCGTTAGCCTGCCAATACGGTTGGATAACGGTACGATCAAGAAGACCTGTCAATGACCTAACATTATCAATGAGTAACACACTGATCTATTTCTGCACAAATGCATTTAGACATTAAGCTCATATTGTGTTCTTAGAACAGAGTTACTATACTATTACTGTAGTAAATCGTAAATTATGATAATACTACTTTACGATATTCTGCAAAGACGTCACTAACGAAATTTTTAAGAGTTAACCTATTTTTATTACAAACATAGTAGATGTTACATGCTATAATTCTTTTGAAAGTGTGTAACATCAAGATGAAAGAACAGATCAGAGAAAACTTAATTCTAGAGATGAAATATTGAGAAAAAAAAACTAAGTAAACATTCGTTAACAAACTATTTGTAGTGTCTACGCTGAACAGATGTTCCTTACGTTTTGTAGTGTCTGCATTGTGACATGTCTCTAAACATCATGGCACATGTTCAAATTGATGCATTTATGGACAAAACACGGTTCTATTAGTTGGGGTGACGGGGTCTTTTCTTTTTCTAAAGGCTGAATTTGACGTCATGGATCTTGATTTTGACAGATGTTTATTTTGTGTCTGACTGGAATATTTAACGTCTTCATGGTATCTGGCTTAAGGATTTAAAACAGCGTAAATACAGAACGGATTGAACAATACATTTATTTATTTTTTGCATTTTTTTAATAGTATCTATGCACCGATGCACGTGCAATTTGTAACCTGAATAATTATAATAGAGCAATGACCAAAATGTATTCTGGACTGTGTACTCAAAATTAGTATATTTATACTTGATGTGGATCTCTGCCAAGATGTCACTGACATGCAGCACATTCTAAAATCTGGCTAAATTATAATGTGCTCGTCCAGCCAGAACCAAAGCCTCATAAACAATTTGATGCCTTGTCCAGTTTTCCTAATTTCTAGTATTCAAATGTTCAGAGTTTGTTAAGAAATTTGTGAATGATGTGCCTGATTTAAATTAGCTTTTAAGTGTGCAGTCATTTCGCATTAAATAGAACAATTGGGTTTGGAAAATATTTTGTTATTCCAACTATCCATGAATCTTTGATTCACGTGAGAGGTTACATAACTGGAATGTTTTGTTTGTTCCACATAGTGGAGAATTAAATTTATTGTAGAAGTTTTGAAGCGACAAAGCAAATAGTTTATGATGACATTTTAGGTGAATATATTATATAGTTGGAGGCCAAACATAGAAATGGGGTCAAGAACTGCGTTATTAGGGAATGTGTGGCTACTGATTTAGGTGCTGACAAGAACGACAGCCGCTAAATTAAAAATAAATTAATCTGCTCATTCTGTGTAAATAAATAACGATGTGTAGAACATCAGACGTTGACTTCGAATATAAAATAAAACTTTGTTAACAGATAACTGTTTTCAGACGTTTGCTGTTCAATCATGTTATGAAAACCATGTTTCCTATGCAAAATAATTGGAATCGATTCTACAGTAATTGATGATAACATTGCAATTATCAAGTCACTTACAATAAGGAAGACATTACTTGGAAGTGTGTGGGTTGTAGTAGGTACTTGTAGTAGGTACTTATAGTCTATTAAATGCATTACGAGCAGTGTAGTACTTTGTAGCATATTATAAATATAAATTTGCATAGACAAGACTTTCAGGATTCCGTATTTTTACATTTAACTTTCTTTCTTAAATTGTGAAAGATATTATGTTACGCCTTACTTCTACCCCTAACTTGGACGGAGCTCTGAGAAGCTTTGTAAAATATTTCTTTTCCTCTCACAGGGCGGGTGGACACCGTTGCTCTGGGCGTCTTACAAAGGCCACGAAGAAATTGTGGCGTTACTGCTGGAGAAAGGTGCCGATGTTCATGCACACGGCAACTATAACATCAAGTATGTTGTGTTAATTCTTATTTTCTTCGAAAAACTAAGGATTTAATTTTCTAGAATGATACTCAGTTCTAATAATAAGGATAGGTTTCAAAGCTTCAAGATAGACTACTAGATAAGTATAAATTAAAAAGAATTTCTATGAAATTATCTGATCTGTGGAGCAGACGAGTCCTGGAGTGGAGACCGCGTGTAGCCTGGGAGAGGCCTATGTCCAGCAGTGGACTGCGATAGGCTGAGTTGATGATCTGCAAATTAGTTTGAAGTTCTACGCTGTTGTGGAACAGGCCATTAGATGACAAAGTTTGAAGATGATTTATTTTTCTTTAAGTACATTTATAACAAACATTAATAACTTTTAGCATTGAATAGTCAATAAGACAAACAAACAAGTTTCATTTTTATTGGTTCGGAACACTACAAAAGATGAATGCATATTGTTAACTTACGTAGCTCTGCTGATACCAGTATATAATACAGAACAAGATCTTTATGTTTAACATAATAATCATACGAATGTCTGTTTGCGGTTGGTTCCATGTCTAATTCTCACAAAGTTATTGCATATTTTGCCTAACAATGATAAGCACTGTGATTTACTGTCATTTGAAATCTCATTCAAGTTAACTGGTTTCCAAAAACATGTTTGACTCTATTACAAAGTATTCTCAAGGTGCTGCCACACTGCTGTTATAAAATAATATGTTTACAAACATTTTCTAAAATTGTGATCTAATACATTTAATCAAAAATCATCATCTTAGTAAACATTTTTAAACAGCTGTGTGGCAGCACCTTTACTCTTAAATATTAGCCTACATCTCTCATATAGTATCAAACTTGTCGAATATTATGAGCGACGAGCCTAGCTGGCTTGCTTTCAAAGTCAACAAACATTCGCACTGTTCTCATTTGACCATCAACGAGGAGCTTTTAAATTTTTCCATCTATGATGTTCCATAATCATTCAAAACTTTTCCTGAATGTGTTTAGAATTCTATAAAAATCCCAAACAATAAATTTTCTGCAGCTCGCTAGTATGGGCGGCAGGGCGGAAACACAGTGGCGTAGTCCAACGACTATTAACCGCAGGCGCGCGACCAAACTCCTGCGACAAGTACGCAACATCAGCCTTAACATGGGCAGCACGCGCAGGCGACGTAGCCGCGTGCGCCGCGTTGTTGCGTGCTGGTGCAGACGCTAATACTGCGGGCATGTATTGCTGGACGCCGCTGCTGCAGGCTACACATGGTAAGCTTTGCATTTGTTTTCTTTACCCATAGAACACATTCAGGATTATTGCCATGGAGCAACTTTGCTGCTGGTTGAATGAAAGTAATAGATAAAACATAAAAATAGAAAATAATACTTGAACGAAATTCGTCGCGCTTGCTCCCCAAAAGGGTAGTCAGAAGTGACTGTATTTACACCCACATCCGAAAAGTTGACATCCCACTGACATGTGATGCGGGGGAATCAGGAACATGTTCTGAGGAAGGTTTAGGGCTTGTAGGTGATAATATGTAGATGATATAGTTAGAATGGGGGTGACTTCAGAGATAACGGCTTTTCATGAGGCACGGTCGTCAGTGTTGTATGGATCACTATGGAAGCTTGTTGATGGACACGGTTTAAACGCTGTGTGTGGCACGATTCGTCAGTGTTGTATAGATCACTATTGAAGCTTGTTGACAAACACGTTTTTTCTACGGCGCTACTTTCGCGCCGTACCTTAGAGAACCCGTGGCGTGTACAAAGGCCTTAATAGAGATGTATGGAAGAAGAAAACTTGCTACGCTGAAACCAAATAAATTGGGATATGGGCAGGAGGTTGATGATCCGAAAAGTTTGCACCATCGATCAAAACTGATCGACTGTAAACCTTTTATTGCTTGTACGTGGATTTAACAGGTCATCAAATGTCTATCAATCAATCAACTCAGCCTATTGCAGTCCACTGCTGGACATAGGCCTCTCCCATGCTGCGCCACAACACCCTGTCCTCTGCCTTCCGCATCCAGTCCGCATTTTCTTTAGGTCGTCCTTTTATCTAGTTCAAATCAAATATCTATAAATGAGCGTAAATAGCTCGTAACTGCCAGAAATTTTGTCCACAATTTATATCCAAGCTTTGGCAACGGAACAGAACAGGTTGTTAATTTTCAAGTGGAACTGCCTGTTGAATATGATACATAATGCTTAACCAGATATTTTGGCACTAGTAGGACATTATGTCATACTATTACTCGTAAAACTGGAAGCCAGTGAGTAAAAATAATGTCGTGGAAGAAAAACTAATTTAAGAAAGATAATACGTTTATTTGCGGTAAACATGATGCAGAGAAAGTTACAAGTTGGGAGAAATATGCGTCACATCCACGCAAAACGGCCATCGCTCAGCATATATGCTAAGACCCTATGCGAGACAGAGCCACAGCGCTGGTTTTCAGCGACTGCCGGCGAGGAATAGTTAATAGATGTTTTTGTAGTTTCATTTCAATACTATTCAATACTATACTATTGTCTATGGGATTTGTTTTGAAGCAACAACAAATAAACACATAATTAGTGCTACTTCATTAGCTATTTAGTTATTGTAATAGAAACTCAATTGATTATCCTAGCCTAGATAATTTTGTGGAACTAATTATTCACTGGGTATTGAAGTCTACTACGTTATAAGTAAACTGTATTGTGTTATGACTTGCTTCAAATTACAAAGGCACGAAACTAAAATTACAAAATAGAAAAATGTAAACAAACCATTATTACTGTGTAAAAGCTATTAACTGTCATAACAACATAAATTGACATAAATATTTATTTGAATGCGGGAATGAGTCTACCGTCTGTCTGGTGTGTTTTCATTACGAACTGATTTTGGAATACTCACGCAGCTGGCTTGGTATACAGGAGGCAGCGTCATCGCATCGATGTGCAAACTGTAACCATAAATAAAACACATGACCCTGCAGTGCAGCGTAGAAATTTTTCGTCGGTGAAAATTTATGTAACAGCAATTTTTTTTTTTTAAATAACCGACGTATAGTGTCAACTTAGGGGGTTCAGAATCATGTACCGAATGTATGGTAACAGATTGTGCGTCGGTGTTCCTGCCATCCTGTATAACAGAAAGCCAACTCACATAATTTATTCGCAGTCTCATCTCGGCGACAAACAAATGTCAAAAACTTGTCAAAATGTAGGGAAATTAGAGGTATTTTTGACAGATTGAGACTGAGATCAGACTGTGAACGTTCTTAAAATTACGAGAATTGCCCCACTGGTTAAAGATACATGTGGCTATGTACTATGTGCGCACGTTGAATTAAATTTAAAAAGAGTAACTGTAAGTTACTGTAGCATAAATAAAGATGAAACAATACTGAGATTTCTACACACCATATTCTGGTTTTTTGACCATGCATAGTTACGACGTCTACGCATCTAGCGTTGATTGACACAGCATAGATGCTGTGCTAGCGTCGCATAAAGCTGGACGTATCAAAACTAACGTCACCACGCGACGTCAGTGTTGCGTATACGCTCAAAGTAGGCCTACGCTAGATGCGAAGGGCGCCTGGGTGGCCGAAAGATTCTGAACAATTATTTATCTCCTTGATCTACATCAACGACTATAAAATATGTCTTGAGTCTCTTCCCAAATGTACATAACAGTGATAGTGCTTAAAACTAGCTTAAGAATAAGTTTACATTTAGTACAATAGTTTACAATAGGCATTGCAAGGATCGCCTGTGGTACTTACAAGTGACCAGGACATTGGGTGCTTGCATGAGACTAAACAGAATAAAGATATCTCCAACTTATTCCTCCATCGTTTCAACAGTCGTTTGAAGACGCCCCAATTACCGCTTCCATATCTTTCGCTTTTTCATCTCCCTTGATCAATTATTTTCAGGTAACCATTTCGAGATCGTCCAAATGCTGCTGGAACACAAGCCCAACGTGAACGCGCTAGACAGGGACGGCTACACCGCGCTAGCCATCGCATGTAAAGAGGGCTACTACGATATCGCTTTGGCTCTTATTAACTCCGGCGCTTATATTAACGTGCAGGTAATTTATACACTGGCTGGTTAATCATTTTATTAATGGTATTATTATTCACTGAGTGCTATTTATTTGTTGTGTAATTGCTGTAATGACCTATCTAACCACTTATTCAACCGCATTGTTGTCTGTGTCTTCTTTGAATAAACTATACCTTTACCTAATCACCTAATACCTTTACTTAATATGTTATTCCATCTTCAAGCTATTTCTCGACGATTGACTTTCATGTCTTGTACGGAGATACAAGACTGAATTATAATAAAAGCACCGGGATACTTAAAGCTCTCTCTATAAATGGTAAAATTGTATCTACAGATATAAAAAAGACATTTAGCATGTTTCCATCTCCGAGTTGTTTTTCGACGATTGACTTCATGTCTTAAACTTTTTTTTTTAATAGACGCTAATAAAAAACACCGGGATGCTTAACCGGTTGAATGCCGGAATTACAGAAACAATTAAAAACCCATTGTGTCTCGCGTGTATATACGTTCCGGCATACTAAGGGTTAAAGCTCTCTCTATAAATGTTAACACTGTATAAAAAAATATTGTTGTTTTTATTTTAGGATCAATCAAAAGACACGCCACTAATCCACGCAGTGAAAGGTGGTCACAAGAACGTAGTGGAGGCTTTACTGAAGAAACATGTAGACGTTGATCTACCAGGCAAGGAGAAGAAGACTCCTGTATACACCGCAACTGAAAAAGGACACGTTTCGATACTTAAACTGCTGCTGGCTTCCAATCCTGATCTCGAACATAGTACAGTTGTAAGTAGTCAATAGTCAATGACGTAAGTTTAGTGTCTTCGCACTGAGCTGTGAGCGTATGTCGTTCGCCGAACGTAAAAATGCGAAGGTAATTAATTAATAAAGTAAATTATGTTAATAAATTTAAAGTTTATTGCGATATAACTTATTAATTTATTTTACAATGGGATTATGTGTACTACAGTTATTTAATTTAGTTATAATATTATTGTGGCATGTATTTTAGGTTTCGGTTACTAACATAAATATATTATTTTATTTAGTATTCTATTCTATTCTATTAAAAATTACTGTGTCTGACTTAAATAAATATATTAAATACTATCAGTCTACGTCACTCATGCGTTGCGTCTACGCGGCGTGAACGCGACATCGACCAACGCCACATTCAAAGTCCTTTAAAATGTTAGTCAGCGAATAACCAGCTTTCTAAAAGAAACTAGTTATTTTTGCTTCTAAGTAAGTCTACTATACCGACTTGGAAAAGCCAGTTGCAAAAATCTGCAATATTTATTAATGTAATCAATACGTATGCGAAATACGTCACAGTCTCGTCGCGGGAAACACAGCTAGAAAAATCCCGTCGTAGTTAACATAACGTGATTTTTGCATACGTGATTATTATGAATATTATTCATAGACTTTGTTTTTCTGTCTACTGGCTTTGGCAAGGTCTTGAAATGACGTAGTTACTGATATTGTTACAAATGGTCTTACTAGTAATTGCCCGCAAATTCGACACTGTCAATGATGGTTGCAGTCCATCTTCTAAATATCATTATCATCATCACCTGCCTAGCCTTTTCCCAACTATATTGGGGTCGGCTTCCAGTCTAACCAGATGCATCTGAATACCAGTATTTTACATGGAGCGACTGCCTATCTGACCCCCACAACCCAGTTACTGGGTAATACGATACCCCTTGGTAAGACTGGTTGTCAGATTTTCTGGCTTCTGACTACCCGTAACGACTGTCAAAGATCATGTTCTAAATATATAGTATAGTTAGCTATTTGTCTGTTAGGCAGACGCGGAACTGCTTTTAAAGTAAACATACCTTGCAAGTCCCTTTTTACACAGAAAAATACTATGTTTACTTATTAAAATATTGTTTACTTATTACACAATTACTCGCAGTCTGGCGACACACCACTGATCCGTGCGGTGCGCTCTCGAAACGCGGAAATGGTACAATTACTGTTGGAGCGAAAGGCGCGAGTCAACGTCGCAGACATCAGAGGTGACACAGCCCTGCACATCGCTATGAGGGCCAGGTCTAAGGTAATACGAAGGTTTACTACATACTCTATGATTAAATACGAAATATCGATAAATTGTTTAGTTTACGTGTGTCTTATTAACTTCGTTTTCAAGGCGTAAGTTCCGGTTTACTATTTTCTATCAGGATAACCGACGACCGCCTGTTAGCTCATTTTAGGGATCCGAAAGATTCGATCGAATGAAAGTTTTTGAGTTGCACAATAATACTTTTATCAAGTAAGTTGCGGCAGTCGAAACACCTGGCTAAAATAATTTGATTCCATATAAATATACATTTTACAAAAACACAACCACGTGTCTAACTGGTTCCAAAATTATGCCAAACGTCCTTCCTCAATCATTTTGCAATTAAAACGGTAGAATTTAAAAGACTAATAGAACTTTTCTATACTACCTCAACAAAAAGTAACAGGAAAATATACAACTATTAACAAGACGTAATGACTTATTAAATCATGTTCACGTCTTCGACGATAATCGTCATAACATCCTATTAATGCATGGATGCACAGTTCAACATGTTTTCCTCGTGTCATACACCACCCAGCCTACACTTAATTACAGGTAACAATCATCGGTTGATGATCTTAACATTAACCATTTCCTTTGCAGCAAATCGTGGAGATTCTTCTCCGTAATCCGAAGCACAGCCAGTTACTGTATAAACCGAACAAGCTGAACGAAACTCCGTACAATATAGACATGAGTTACAACAAGACAATCCTAGGACAAATCTTCGGTGCCCGAAAACTAAATACGAATGAAGACAATGAGAACATGTTAGGTTATGAATTGTATAGCGCTGCGTTGGCTGATATGCTGTCCGAACCAAGTCTCTCGGTCCCGATCACTGTCGGACTGTACGCGAGGTGGGGATCCGGGAAATCGTTTTTGCTCAATAAACTTAAAGGTGAGATCATTTTAAAGCAATTTTCCTACATCTTTTAATTAAATAATAGCGATATTTACCATTTTGTCGAGTTAAACTTGGTACTTATTGAGGATAGATATGACTTGAAGAATGTGATAACTATACTGCTTATTTTGTAGACAATAATGACCCGTATCTACGTCGTTCCGTAGAAATAAACTACAAACAAACATTAACATTAGAAAAACTTCGTGCGTCATTAAACCGAGACGTAGTAACAATACGCACACGTTCTGTCAACAATATACGCACAATCAATTAGTAATGAAAAATCTAAACGTTCCTAGGTATTATGAAATTTGCGCGTCACTAAAGTTGTTCGAGTTGGCACACCCACCTTCTCATGACATATCCGTCATGCCGTTTATTTTAAATAATGATTAATAATGATTAACATTGATATAAGACCCTACAAATCAATCAGTACTTTGTCACACCCACTATCTTCCGCTGAAGAAGACTGAACAATTTCGAGGTGTTGAGCAAGCCAAAACGGTACACCTATATCGTTATATTTGGCTCATTTATTTACGTAAAGATTTATCATAAAGTACATCTGAAATAATAAATGAACTGTTAAACGGCTCATTGACTATTTTTCCTGGCAGTCTGACGGACAGGAATATTAATCAAGCAGGTGGTCATGGTTGGCGCCGCGCAGACTGTTATACGTACAACTTTCACTATAATGCATCTCAGTGAAGGTCGTAGCTAATGGGCCGCTTCATATAATCTGCTTTGTGTTTTGTAAAGACGAGATTAAAAAATTTTGAATGAATTAGTAAAGTGGGCCCAAGATCTTGTTAAAAAGTCGATCTAATAGTATGAATTTATAACAACAATGCGCATGTTAAAAATCTATTTGATTACTTAACTCTACTTACTTTACGTTCGTAAAAAAAAAATATAACTGTTTTGTGTAGCGATTTCTTAGACTAAACCTCCGGCAACACTCACAGTATGTTTAGTCTTCAAGAATGCGGTTATTTTACCAGACAACCTTTGATGTAAAACAGCACAGCCGCAACTTTATTTATTGTCAGTTGCACACTAGAGAATCTTACCCTTAAACTTAAAACCAATCCCTCAAGTGTGCTATCTATTCCGGATATTCAACTGCGACTGTTGAATCAGGCCCTAACTAAACCATGAGCGTGTTCTCCTTTCAATAGAGGAGATGAAGAACTTCGCTCGTCAGTGGAGCGAGACGGGGTGGGCGTGGTCGTGGGCGGTGTCGTGGGGGGCGTGGCATGTGGCGCTGTCTGCGGCCGCCATCACAGCTGTGTCGGGCGCACCGCCTTATGTTGCCGTTGGACTGTGCTTCGCTCTCTTTGCGCTTATATACATCGCCTTGTATATTCTGTGGTACACTGGGAATAAGTGAGTATAAAAAGAAAACTTCTCTAATATAGGCACAAGGACCGACGACCTTGTGAAGGCCGCAGGAACGATGCGAGAAGCACAGAACCGGTCGAAGTGGAAGTGCTTGGGGGAGGCCTATGTCCAGCAGTGGACGTCTTTTGGCTGAAATGATGATGATGATAGGCACAAGATATAAGGTGCTGTAGTAAAAAAAACTACCAAGATGAACTGACCAGTGTGCGCCAAACGTAGCATCTCTAGTAGAAGGTATTTGCACCCCAACTGTCTCATTGCAAAAAGAGTACTTACTTTAGCCCAAGACTTTCGAGCCAGTTATTGTATTTTAAACTTTATTCCAACAAACGTTAAGTTATCAATACGAAACTCACAACTTACTCGTAGTGCCGAACTAAGTTGTCAATTTTTGATAAAGAACTGTATCACTTTTAGGTTCTTACGTCAAAAGCTGGGTCGATGATTAAACTATGTCTAGAGAAAAATCTTAATTTGTAATAGTACCGATGGATTTTATTCCACTCTCGGTTGTACGCATTCTTTTTTAAAGCCCTGATAGTAATACGTTCTGTAAACAACAAATTGAGTTTCTAACCTATTTTCATTTTATAGCATTTTTATAGTAGAATCAGTAATAAAATGTAAATGATTTACGTGTTATAATAATTTAACTATGTTGAAGTGGAGGATGAGCAGAGGAATGGAGGGGTCCGTGGCTTAATAATAACAGCCGCACAGGTCGATCGATCAGGTTAAGCTACGCTTGCCTCGGTTGTTCTGTGGATGGGTGAACATCTTTACGTACCGAGACCCCTCCGTGCCTCGAAAAGCACGTTATGCTGTTGGTTCCGGCTGTCATTCATGCATCTTTGACAGTCGTTACGGGTAGTCAGAAGCCCGAAAGTCTGACAACCAGTCTTACCAAGGGTAATACGATAGTATTACCCAGTTACTGGGTTGTGGAGGTCAGATAGGCAGTCGCTCCATGTAAAATACTGGTATTCAGCTGCATCCGGTTAGACTGGAAGCCGACCCTACCATAGTTGGGAAAAGGCTAAGCGGATGTAATAATTTAACTATGTTACATTCTCGTTTATCCAATACAAATTGATGTTTTTTTTTTATATTTACATTTTATTGCCACTTACTCAACTATCTACTTTAGCTTTGTGAATTTTAAGTTGATTTTTGTGTGATCGGCTAATTTATAATACAAGGGGTCCTAAAAAAATTGTTTGCAATGAAATTCGAACTTTGCTGTGTATGGCATTGAGTTTGTAGTACCAAAACTTGATAAACACCTCGGATTCTTTGTTTAAATATTCAAGGAACGTGGTTTCGTTACAGATATGAGTGGTGGTGGGCCGGTGGCGTGCTGTCGGCGTTAGGTCGCAAGTTCAGCTCGCTGTTGTTAGCGCTGCAGGTTGTCTTCTGTCACCCGCCGGGGCCGAACGACCCGAGGGCTTTGCCGGCGACGCCTATAAGGTATGAACATTAAGTTTCTGATAGCAGATAATTATAACAGCAAATAGAAAGTTCCACTTTTAAAAAACGAATTCACTGTAAACCCGTTATTACCATCTGCAAAAAGAAAACAAACGACGTATTTGGACAATACACCTACGAGGTCGAGCTGAACCAAACGTCGATGCAGCATTAGACGATCCGCCTATCTAGTATACTGAGCCCCTCCGGCCTTTTTTGTCCCATTCTTCGGCAATGACTCTCTCCCACCCAATCCCTCCACTTCTATCGGTGCCATGCTTCTTTCCGATTTTTGAGGCACCCAAGGCATCCACAAAAGATGTAACAATTGATAAGCTCTGAAGAGGGGCTGATGATCACCAGACTCTATTCTGAGACACGAATAAAACTTAATAAGAAGAAGAGAAAAAAATAGTAATCACACTAATATTATAAAGGCGAAAGTTTGTGGGGGTGTGTGTGTGTGTTTATATGTTTGTTACTTACTTGTTCACGCTCAAACGGCTGGACCAATTTTGATAAAATTTAGTATGGAGGTAGCTGACACCCTGGATTAACATATAGGCTACTTACTACTTTTTATCCCGATATTCCCACGGGATCGACATTTACGCGGGTGAAACCGCGTTGCGCAGCTAGTTCATCCATATTTTCGTTACAGGTTCCACTTCACGGAGGGTATGAAGAGCGGCGGCGGCCAGGAAGGCGAGGCCATGGTGGTGCAGATGATCGCCAGCCTGGGCGAGGCGCTCGAGTGTCAGTACGGCAGGATGTGCACGCGGCTAGCGAGGGCCTTCAGACCCAAGCCTGTATCTTCAACTTCGGGATGGAAGTGAGCTACCGGCCATATTTCTGGAATAAAGTTATCTCAAACCTCATAAAGTGTCAACCTTAAACTCTAAGCATTTATTTCAATTAAACCATTTACAGGCACTTTTGAATTGTCAAAGAGTTTTTCAGTTCGTCAGAAAGTTGATGCTAGTCCTAGCTAGCCCATTTCAAAAACGTAGATTGTCCAAAAAATTTAAGCTAGTTGCCCCCATTCCAAAACGTGTAGCAGCTAACCTCATGGCAGTGGTAACACTTGCATTACGAAAATGGTCCTTGCTGCTATTGCACAAAGACTATGGACATGCGGGTGCATGCTGTACAAAGAACAGTGTCCATGAAGTATTTTTTAGTATATTGCGTAAATAAAGCTGAATTCCACAACGTTCTCAATCCACAAAAATAGTTTCTTATGCTTCAATAGCCGGACAAAGTAGCAATAAATACTGTCATGAGTTTTTGAGATGGGACTTTTTTTTTTTTTGCGGATGTGAAATCATCAAATGACCGCTCTGGGTGGAGCGGAAGGGAGTGTCAGACTCTTACTGACTAAAACCCACCCGTGTTCCTTCCTTAGTTTCTATTTTTATGTCTGTAATTTATTTGGTGTACATAATAAAGAGTATTTCTATTCTATTCTATTCTATTCTGAGAACTTGACAATTTGCGCAGAAGTCTGCAAATTGTCAAGTTACATTTTTTTTTTTTTGTTTTTGAATAAGCAATTAACGTTCTACGAATCTTTTCAGGTGGCGACGAGTATGCTGCATTCCTCACATCGTCACGTTCGAGCTGTGTTTCACTTGCATACTCGTCGGACTGTGTGTGCTCACCATGTACTTAACCGACCGCGAATCGGAGCCGCAGTGAGTATAGAATATAATACCCTCTCTCTAGTATTAGTTGTGATCAGTTAATTTTCACCGTATGTCCCTTAAACCGAGCATTGTTGATTAAAAAAAAGACTGGTATTTATAAATACCAAAAATGGTCCTTAAATATTTAAAGCTTTTCTGGCTCACATTAGATACCAAGTTCAGTTCAACCCGTACGGCATCATGTCATTTGAAAATAAAGTCGTAAAAGTCGACTTGGCAAAATAGGCCGTCACAGAAAATACGCAGCCAAAACGCCAAAACGTAAATAAAATGGAATAATTTGAAATTACGAGCAGCATGAAACTTTATAAATGATGAGGTAATCGCTAGACATAAGACACCAAACAAATTCCGAACGACGGCTCAATGAGTGAGGGTCGTCGTCGATCAGGCGGCGTGAAATTCAGCAGGGACTGATGATCGGCGCCTGCGCAGTGAGCGGCGCGGCGTTACTGGCCAACTTGTACACGTGTGGGCGCGTGCTGGCTGCGCTGGTCATGTCGCCGAGGGCCAGGCTGTCCAGGGCGACGAAGAAACCGGCGCACGCGCATGCGCCTACGCTTGCGCTTAGGCCTGAAGTACAGGCTTTAACGCATGTGGTACGTACTATGTTGCGTCTTTATATTACTGGCTATAAAGAGCGACTGCCTTGTTTTAGACAAGTTAATTTGTGATGTTTGTCTTATATTTCCTTCTTCCGCCTTCTGAGAGCCTTGTCGTGTCTTTGATCAGTTAAATCTGTTGCAAGCAAATCGCACGTTAGCTATTTGTGATTGATTGCCAAATTATTAACTAAATGACAAAATGGAATCATGGCATTTGCGATCGACAGCTTAAATTAAATTGGCACTCAGATAAAAACTCACTCAAATAAAAAAACTACATGTTTAACCCTTTCTCATTTATAAAGCTACTAGCTGCGCCCCGCGGTTTCACCCGCGTAAATGTCGATCCCGTCTGAATATCGGGTTAAAAAGTAGCCTATTATGTTAATCCAGGGTGACAGCTACCTCCATACAAAATTTTATCAAAATTGGTCCAGCCGTTTGAGCGTGAAGATTTAACAAACAAATAAACACACACACACTCACAAACTTTCGCCTTTATAATATTTTTTAATAAAAATCGTAACTCAAAGTCCTGCAACTATAAAAAAAAAACGTTCTTCCATCCAGGTATCATGTCTAGACGCATTCACCGGTCAACAAACCCGTCTAGTAGTGGTAGTTGATGCTTTGGACAGCTGTGAACAAGAGAAAGTCCTCGCATTATTGAACGCGGTACACGCACTGTGTTCAGACCCCAAGAGTCCCTTCATACTACTGCTGGCCATAGACCCACATATCATTAGCAAGGTAAATATTGTCTTACTTTAACTTAAATTTAATCTGTGACGTCCTTTTTGTTGTTTTGAATATTTCATTTTTGATTTTGTCTTGAACCTGTATTGATGAATCGCTCTTTCAACTTTCCACATAAAACTTTTGAGTAACTGATACGATAGAATTTACGTTCGCGGCTGAGAACTCGAAAGTTTTTCAAATTTTTCTGTGCATGTGTAAATTCCACTTATCCAGATTTTCTGTTGTCTGGATGACCTTAGACAAACTGCTCTGGTCAACTACGTTGGGGTCGGCTTCCAGTCTAACCGGATGCAGCTGAATACCAGTATTTTACATAGAGCGACTGTCTATCTGACCTGTACCCAATTACTGGGTAACACGATATGCTATAATTTTTGGTCGTCAGACTTTTTGACCTTCTGACTTGCCGTAATGACTGTCAAAGATCTACGAAAGCCAGGACCGATGGCTTAACGTGCTTTCCGAGGCACGTAAAGGTCTCGATATGTCACGGTTACCCATTCACGATATGACCGCGGCAAGCGTAGCTTAACTTTTGATCGGCCCGTGCGGCTGTTATCATTTAACCACGAGCTCTTAGACAACAGTCTTACACTGTAGTCAATATCTAATCCTTCATTGTGAACGAACAACCGTAGGCTGCGTTTCCACCAGAGATGAGCGAGGAATGTGTGTTAAACTAACCAATAACAACGCTAACTTAGTTCAAGCTATGGAAATGAAGCGATATTATTGGTTTGTTTCACACACATCCCTCGCTACGCATCTTCGCACATCTCTGGTGGAAACGCAGCCCTAAAGTGATTTATTAATACGGGTCCTATCAGGTGCTATCTCTGTTACCGTCATTCTCAATCATTATAACTGTCACCATAGGAATTTAAACCCTGGGGAAAGTCAGACCCAAATATAGGCTAAACGCATATTTCTTGCTTCAATAATTCTTATATTATTTGCGACTTTATTTACCCCGCCCTTGTATTATTTGTCTTCTTTACATGTAAACGTATGATTAACATAGTGTGTAAGCATAGAATAGAAGTTATTTGTAGCAACAGTTTCTTACTAGTATTATACATTTCATACAGGTTGCTTGGATGGAGGTTAGTTATGCCCGTCTTGTGTTTGGTGTTACCCGTTAGCTTTGAACTCGATGTTGTGTCGAATCCCTTTATCATGTACAGTGTATTTTTTTCTTTCTTTGCTTATTTGGTAAACGAAAACGGTACGAAACGCGAGGTTTCCCATTAGTCACAGACTTTAAGGCTAATTTTACGGTAAAATATCACATCAACACCCCAATGTTCATACGGACAAAAACAAATGCAATATGAAACTGCCATGTTATCCCAAAATTATTGTACTGATCATAGCTGTGTGAATGGGGCTTAAGTCAGGTAGGTATGAATGTCTTAATCTTTGTAAAAACACAAACGTTATGAATTACTTCCAAAACTACTTCAAATTAACCATTAACAAACATTTTATATTTTCTGAAAATCTAAATTATAGTACGCCATATTTGTTTACCAAATAAGGCAACTAAATGAAAATACAGTTTACTTGCATGATTTCATCAGAATATGTGTTATACTTGTCAGAGATATATTTTAGCCATATTATTATGTGTTGCATGTCATTTCGTTAGGCTTAGGATGTTTCATGTTATTTTATTTTTATTTCATGTGCAACCCGCGCGTAATCTTTTCGTTCCAGGGCGTCCTGGTCAGTTTTTTTATACAAATCAGATCATACTCTGGAAAATTTCCCGATTCCCCGGAATTCGGACAGCCCTAACCCTAATATGAAAGGTTCAGAACAATTTAGTTTCAGGATTTTTTTTTCCATTTATAATAGTACTAATCTGTCGCATTTCCGTATCTGGTCTTCCTCGCAATCCTTATTGTTTTTGTCTCCAGTGTATCTAATGTTGTAGCTTTTATTCTTAATTTCATCTAAAAGTAAACTTAGACACTCTTCGAAGATAATAAATTCAGATTATTCACCTGGGTATGGGTTGCGCGCGCATATTATAAATATATATGTTTGATGGAGTACAGTTTTAGTTTTCAAGTGTTGTTTGTGTTTATAAAATGTCAGGCAAAGAGATACCTTATTGCCTATTGTACAAAATGTTTACAACACCTGTACATTGATCTCACTTTCTCCTTTTTGTCGAGGGAACATATGGATTGAAATAAAATCTCTTTAATGAGCAGTTAAAAAGGACTTGAACTTTTACTACACATTTTTCAAGGTCCAAAAGTGTGGACATACACAAACTAAACATCGTAAAATACTACTAATACTAACTTTTCTGATTAATTTTACAAACTATACTATTTCTAAGCAGACACCACACACTACAATCTTTCCCAATATTTCGAGTAGGCAGTGGAAATAAACAGTCGTCGAGCCTTCAGCGAGAGCAACATCGGCGGATGGGACTACCTTCGCAACATGGTGCAGCTTCCGTTCTACCTGCAGAACTCTGCACTGCGCAGGGTCAAGGCTGCTCAGCTAACCGCTTCGAGGAGGATGCAGGTCATCACCGCTGATGACTTCTCTACGTCACTGCAGAGATCTGTGAGTGTTTATGATTGTTTAACATCTTGTAAAACTGCTATGGTATACTTGGGGATTGGCGTTGGATATAGCAGATCTAGATAACAAGTAAATTTTACTTAGACGGAAAAATCCAATGCAATTTAATACAGTCGAAATTATACAGAAAACCGACAATCACAGAGTGCCTCGAATTTTGTAATTAAGGGAAAATTCAATAATTTCTTGCACCTCCTATTTATTATTTTCAATAGCATTGTAGGTAATATTGACAAATTGTTTCAATCAAAAATCAACTTTAATCTAAGAACTGTATTCACTACCTATGTTACACAAATAAAAAATGATTATGATTATTATGTTAACGATTTACACTCAGTCCACTAGGTTAACAGTTTTTTGACAGATGAAACTAGAGATTGCAACAACGACATAAATATAAGACACATTTCGATAATTTCACTTTTAATTCGTATGTAGTATCAATTATCGATTTTTTGCTGTCGAATAAAAAATGGTGTTGTTTCAAAGCCTGTGTTTATTATTATTACAAACAAAACAATATAAATGAACCGCTTTATTTCCTTTAATTTCAATTTTGCAGGTTTTATAGCGGAAATTAGCGTAAAAATAAAATATGCACTGGTTTACCGTAACAATAATTCTGTTGTAGTGTATACACATAAATATGGGATTTAATAAATAAATAATCTAACCAGATGTAGCTGACCAGTATTTTACATGGAGTGACTGCCTATCTGATCTCCACAACCCAGATACCACTACCCAGGGTAGTGTAACTAAATTAAATTAATTTACATTCAGGTATCAGCTCGACGATTATCCTCAACATCAGAACTCATGTCAAGTCAGGAACGCATCAAAGGTCAAGCGGCCCGCGAGCGTCGCCTCCGGCCGTCGGAATCAGTCGCGTCGTCAGTCGCGTCAGGCCTGCATCGCGCGGCGGGCGGGACTGCAGGGGCAGGAGCCGCGGATCTCAATAGAGTGCTGCTGACTGATGACTACTTCAGTGACGTCAATCCTAGGAGCATGAGAAGGCTCATGAATGTGCTTTATGTTACTGGTGAGATTTTTTTGGTGGTCTGTCTTTCCGGTTTATGAAATGACTAGAAAAGTCAGTATAGTGAACAACCCGAATACTACCAGCAGGTATTCGGATTGCTCACTAATCACAGTGCTGGACGTATCGCATGCGCATGGCATACGCCATTTTTGTGTGATCTGATTAAAAAACAAGTTGTAGCAAAACCAGGCTGCATAATTTTTAACATAATTTTAAATTAATAATAGGCAGTTTTATGACGTTTTCGACTTGATTTTTAATTAACCATTCAGAACGTGGATCCACGCGAGACACAATGACGTTTTAATTTTTTCTGTAATTACGGCATTCAACCGGTTAAACACCCTTATGCATGAAAATTGAGGAGTAAAAGATACCCCAAAATTCATAAGATATGGAATATCTTTTCAGTAAACATAGGAATATAACTGAAGGAATAAAACAAAACCTATTGTTGTCCATTGGTATCACTGACCTCAAATGAAGAAGTACGCTGGACTAAATACTATAGGAAATGACTGTTGTTTTTCGTGCTGATTCAAATCTCGAGGTTCTCAGGAACTAAAATTCAAATAAGTAAAGTTGTGAATGTTCCATGTCGATAATGTGTCGATAGTTTTCTGCAGACAATGAGTCATTTTAAATTTACGTCTTTCAAATAGAAAATTAATGTCGCCAGAAAGAATCATAGCGACCTTACATTAATTTCTACAAAAAAAAGGGTTCATTTAGAGGGTTCAAAATATTTAATATTTAAATAGCTAGATTAATTTATTGATTTATTTTATTTTTTTGATTGATTTAATTTATTTGATTAAATTAATAATAGAATAGCACGATTGATAAAGTTCTTAAAAGTATTTTTTTATCGAAGGATTATGTCCATCTCTCATATTAGTTCCACGGACACTCACGTTGCT
This sequence comes from Oligia fasciuncula, assembly GCA_963082905.1. NCBI lineage: Eukaryota > Metazoa > Arthropoda > Insecta > Lepidoptera > Noctuidae > Oligia > Oligia fasciuncula. The sequence goes on along the minus strand of OY720393.1, from coordinate 9,468,494 downwards.
ATCAGCGCCAAAATGGCGAAAATCAAATGTCTTCATTATGTCATCGATAGTATGAAGTCCAGCGTACTTGTATAATACAGGTCGGTGATTGCTATACATAAACCACAAACTTCTTTCTCCTAGGTCGTCTTCTAAAGGCATTCCAAATCGAGTTCAACTGGTACCAGCTGGCTTCGTGGGTAAACTTGACGGAACAGTGGCCGTTCCGCACCTCCTGGATCATCTACCACCACGAAACCTATGAGGAGCATATCGATGACTGCACTTCGCTCAAGCATATCTATGACAAGTGAGACGCTCTTATTGTTTCGTGATAAATTAGTGTGTGAAATATGTTTTTTAGGGTCTTTATTTACTTGAAAATCAATAGGTGGGGGTACGGTATGCCTATGTACGAAGTCGTCGGATATAGTTGAAGTTTAGTAAGATACCGAATCAAATTTAATTTAATTAATATAAAACATACTGTTAATTTATCAAATTAAATTCCTTCGAAAACATCCATCAGTTTCTTACTATATCCGACGACCCTGGTTACTTATCTCTTTTAGTGACTGTACGCATGATAGAATGTGCTTAGCTACATGTCGAAGAAAATCTTTCAAAACTATACACTCGGGTTGCTTCTAAATCACGATTTCGCAATTCAGATTCCAAAACTAGTCTGTAAGTAGATACGGAAACAAACACCTGCGGGGTAATGGCATTCATTTTGGCAGTTGAACAACATTCATCGCGTTATTTACGTTCTTGAGCAGACACATTTTCCGAACATACGAAGCAATGGATTAGCAAATAATTCAGGTTGTGATTGATAGTTGTTACGCAATTAGGGTGCTGATAAAAACCGTAGATATAAATATGAATATTATAATAAAAAAAGACAACAAGACTTTACAAGAGTAAAGTCTTGTTATCTTTTTTTACTTCACTGAACAGTCAACTACATGGATCTCGCTATCATTTGATAGTTTATTCTTTCTTTTAATCAGAGTAAAACCTCTAATGAGCGGTCTTCGCGAGGCGACCACGCTGATGGAGCTGGACCGAGATGAGCGCAAACTGGAAGTGTTCCTAAGTTTCCACCGCGCCACGCTCACGGCCGCAGACCTCAAGATATTCCTCCCTTTCACTATCAACCTGGATCCTTACATCAAGAAGCTCATCAAAGGTGAGTTGTTCAATACCAGGGTTCCTCAATCTTTGGTAAAATCCACTATCGAATTTTACTGAAGCTTTTACCAGGGTTCCTTAATACCCATAGATCTTCAGTAAAATCCCCTATTCAGATTTTACTAAACCTTTTGTAAACGATCAGAGTTGCTGTGTTTAGGTAAAAGTTAGGAGTGCCGATGTAATAACAGTGGCAGGAGCCCTGTCAGCTATGTGTCAGTGATAGCAACGTCTATTGATAGGCGTCGATGACCTCTTACTTAGTAAAACGATATTTGTTATCCTACAAAAAAAAAGTCGGTCCCTACTCCCAATTCATGAAACGCCAAAGGTACCCTAAAGTACCTTATTTTCCTCAACAAACAACTAGTTTACCTTCTCCTCAATTTTGCCCACAGAGGAACAGCTGCAGAGTGGCGTAGAAGAAGACACAGGCGCGGGCGGTGCGGCCGGCATGATGTGGGGACAACCGCATTCAAGACAACCTCACTCCAAACTGTTCCCCAGGAAACACGTAAGGATATACAATACGACCGACGTACGACGTAACTTGGCGAGCCTGAACATAGGCACTAAGAACTTTCGCGCATGTTCTCTCACTCGCACTCGCCATAAGTCACCATTTGGTTCCTAAAAAATCTTACTGCGCAGCCTTCTGCGCAAAGTTCGGGCTGCCAAGTTACGTGCGTCGGTCGTATTGTAACTTGGCGGGCCTGAACTTTTCCTAATCTATAAGGTGAACTTATAATGGGGGCGATACAAAAAACTCTACTAATGTGTGCTATTTTTAGTCTACGTATCATTTAAAACGAGGCCAATATGAGCTATATTTACGAATCACGTAATTATTTATCTAAAACGTGGCGGCTGGAGTGATGTTTAAAAATGTTTGGAAATTAAACTTGCTATTAAATTACCTTGCAGTAAAAAACGGTATATTTTTAGGAAATGGGAAATATGGCAAACTACCTTTTGGTAAAAAATGATGGTATTTTTTAGGAATTGTTAGTGAATAATACTTTTATAGTAGAAACATTCGTCATTAATTCGTTATTTATTCATGAAAACATTTCATTTGGGTCAAAAAAACTATTTTCAGTAAACATTTACTATCTTACGTTAGATTGAAAGGAAACTTCCAATGAGCACGAAAATGTTATTCTCACAATTTCGAAAGATATACTATACATTCCGATATTCGCGACCTGACTAAGAATCACTGATTCCTTGAAATATCATACCAATTGCAGGTTCCAGACTGCTAGAAATGCTACAGACAGATGCAATAAAACTAGGCCATTTTTTAACAAACACAAAGACTTAGTGCAACTAAGTAATACTAACATAGTTATCAAGTTTTATTTACTAACAAAATTGTTACTTTTATTTTACTCGATATTTTCATCTCCCCAGCGCTCATCCCCACCAACGCAGTCAACAGCAGCCGGTCCCGTCCCCCCGCAACAGATGTGGGTCGGCTGGGCCAACACCGGCAGCGGCTTCGTGCCGCAAGCCATCAACCCGCAACACTTCCCGCAGCCGCAGTTCCAACCACAACCACAACAGCAGCCGACGCAAAACCCCTTCCACATGCTTAGGTCTGCCTTCCCCGCGATGGTACGTTGTTTTTTTTATAAGATATTTTTACTGTTATACTGTCATGGCGCTGCTTTACTTGACGCAGCGGGTTTCTTCAAGCACTTGCGTGTAGCGTCACATCACGTCTCGATCTGCAAAGCAGTACTTACGCGATTCTTTTTTCATTAATTGCTTATTGTGAGCTTGTGGGTTCAAATACCAATGTGATTTTTCGATTCCTATGTACTTTCTGAATTTATCTTGGACGTAACTGACATCGGTAAAGGCAAGTAAAAACATCGTGAGGAATCCTAACTTAGACTTAATATAAGTCTGAAATCGGCAACCCGTCTTAAGATGACACCAACCGCGCAGTGGCCGGTAGTTTTACATTGTTAAGTTTTATTATAATTCTTAAAACGGATTATAATAAAACTAAACTACCCTTTGTAATAATAATAACGTATAATCTTGTGGAACACAACGTAACATGCTTATTTTCTGCATTTTCATTCTAAAATAAAACAAATAACCAAACAAACGATGAGGGCGCCACTGCGCGGTCGGATGGTGATCAATGCGCGTGCCTTCTCTATATGACAAGAGGCCTTAATTTGCCCTGCAGTGGTACAATAATAGGCTGGTACCTACTCAAAGTCAAATCATTTATTTCAAATAGGCACATTAAAGGCACTTTTGAATGTCAAAAAAAAAAACTAAATAGAAATGATTCTAGTCGACTCGATTCGAGTAGACTATTATCATCATCATCATTTCAGCCGAAAAACGTCCACTGCTGGACATAGGCCTCCCCCAAGCACCTCCACTTCGACGGGTTCTGTGTTTCTCGTATCCAACGTGTTCCTGCGGCCTTCACAAGGTCGTCGGACCACCTTGTGGGAGGCCTTCCAACGCTACGTCTTCCGGTACGCGGTCGCCACTCCAGAACCTTTCGGCCCCATCGGCCATCTGCTCTGCGAGCAATATGCCCTGCCCACTGCCACTTAGTTTGGCAATTCTGGACTGTGTCGGTTACCTTGGTTCCTACTATTATAGCTTATCGCAATGTTTCCGTCGTTCCAGACGGACGTGCCGAACATCCGGCTGTCTACGCTGAGCGTGGAGCGCGTGTGCGGCCTGGTGCGCGAGGCGCTGGGCGCGGGCGGCGCGGCCGCGGCCGGCGCGCTGCTGCGGCACAACGTGTGCGGGCTCGTGCTCGCCGTGTGCCGTCTGCAGGACCTCGAGCCGGTACGTGTGTCTCTGATAGATAGCGTATCTTAGCATTAAACATCAAGTTAATTTCTTAACACACTATTAATAACAATCTGTATGATTTTCATTGATATAAAAAAAAAACAGCTTTTCCCTACATTTATGTTCGCATATCTCGTCAAAATGTAGGGAGCAGCTGATTCTTTTTTCGCGATTTCAGGTTTGGTCCCATAGTAAAAGTTGTTCATAATGATGAGTACAATGACCTCTTAAGGGGACCAGACCGTAGGCGCGGGCCTGCGGGCGGAGAGTCATGGGTAGCTCACCGTCCGATCAGGACCAGGCCCGTGCCGGACGGCGCGTACGTGTTCCACGCGCGCCTCAAAGAGATGTCAGCATCGAGGAGGGGCCCCATAGGGCCGAAGCCTGCCGGGTCAGCGGGATTGTCCGAAAGGGTTACCGCTGGCCCGGAACATAAAGGGCTAAGGAAGGAACACGGGTGGGTTTTAGTCAGTAAGAGTCTGACACTCCCTTCCGCTCCACCCAGAGCGGGAGGGGTCATTTGATGATTTCCCATCCGCAAAAAAAAAAGGGTCCAGAACGACTTAAATTTAACCTTGTATACCAATACCCCTCCGTGCCTCGGAAAGCACGTTAAGCCGTTGGTCTGCCGGCTGTCATTCGACAGTCGTTACGGGTCATCGGAAGCCCGAAAGTCTGACAACCAGTCTTACCAAGGGGCTTCATATTACCCAGTAACTGGGTTGTGGAAGTCAGATAGGCAGCCGCTCCGTGTAAATACTGGTATCCAGCTGCATCCGGTTAGACTGGAAGTCAACTTCAATATAATTGGGAAAAGGCAGGCAGATTGATACAACCTGATACTGACCTGCAAATTGCAAAAAAAATGGAATTTCTCGGGCTACCTTGGCACTTCGTATCAACAGGTTCCTTCTTCCGAGACAGTAAACGACAGTAAAGTCTGAGAAAATAATTTCAAAGCAAATTAAGGAGATTTGTGTGCTAAAAAAATATACTACCCCAAACTGCTGCACATAATATAAGTGCTAAGGTTCTTATTATTTTCCTATAGGTTCTAGAGTTGCCGTTCGGTGACTGGGAACTGTTCAAGCTTCTCATCGTTAATCTCCGCGAGCTCGAAGCGAACATGCCGTCGACTGTACCGGCCGTTACAGGTGAAAAACTGTTATTATATTTCATCATAAAATTATACAATATGATTTTTTCATTTCAGATCAGTAATTATTTCTATTGGTTCTAATATAATAGTAAGATTTGAGAATAGATAAATAAAATTGGCTATCAGCCGGTCGATTCTGTAAAAATCTCACCGTGAAAACTTAGGTGAAGGTGGTTTGTTTTTGCTAGGAATTGACACTATTGACAGCTCACACCACGGTCACTTCACCTAAGTTTTCACGGTGAGATTTTTACAGAATAGCACCGCAGTAACCCAAAAGTCGGTGAGAGCCAGCGCGACTTACGAGTGGGTTCGGACCCAGGCAGGCGCTTTACTTTGTGTAATTTATTTCATCACAATTGCTCTCAAAAATGGTGAAGTAAAACATCGTGAGGAAACCGGCATGTCTTAGGACAAAACATTCGAATACATAATTATGACTGAATTATCTACCAACCCTCACTCTCACAGAGAGGAGGCCTGTGTCCCAGCAGTGGGAACGTTATAGGTTGATTATGTATGATTATTATGTAAGAGACGAATCTAAAATTATAACATACTAAAAGAATCAAAATAAAATGACCAAATCAAAATCCGACTGCGACTCAGATTCAAAACTAGCTCACTTTTCAAGCAGTCTGATGCAGTTAGTGGCACCAAATCTGAGATTGAACTAAATTAACATACCTACTGACGCGGGGGTATACGCGCCACAACCGATCATACGGCGACTAAAACCTATGAAGTGAGAACTCTGTAAAAAGTTTTTTTTTTGTTAATGTTTCCATACGATTTTCTCGTTCCAAATTCAAATCACATTAATGACCAGCGGGTCATAATGAAATTCAGTATCTACAATATTAATGCCCGGCTATAGTCTAGGGCTTAAATGAATTGCTTTATGTTAGGTTTGCATGACATAAAATTTGACGTAAACGAGCAGGTGGTGTGAAAAGATTTTTATGGGTATGAAGTAACTTTTCTGTTATCCGCAGTATTATCAGAAAAATCGACTGACTCAGAAGAGAGAGACTCGGCTAAACCAAGACACACACTGGAAACCCAACGCAGTCGGCCTTCGAATGTTGAGAAACAGGTACAAACAAACTCACTATTTACTTAGCTAATGTCCTTATTTGCAGCTCAGATACCAATGCCATGCAAAACATTATCATGTTAGTTTTGTGTAGACAAAGTCGGAAAAAAAGTAAATATTAACCAGTTTTATTTAAAAACGGATTAAAAAAAATTACAATTGACCACAAACAAGATAACTACAATGATATTATTATTTATTTAAGTAGTTCTCAAGCTAGCAAGACATTAATATATCGTATGTTTTACAGCCATACGCGGAATATCAGGTGATTATTAGAGTAATATAGACACACGTAGAATTCATGTAGAGCACGATCATCGGGAGTAGTCATTATCTTTCCCCATCTATTATGTCGACCTGTCGGTGATGATCCTTTATATTTGTGTAATCGTAAAGACGGTCCCTCACCGGGGGGAGCATTCGCCTGTAATGTAACAGTTCAGATTCGAGCATTACATCAGTGAGTGAGGAGAATCGAGGGTAATGGTAATAAAGTCCCACTCAAAATCGAATCTCGGATTGTTACATTACAGGCAAATGCTCGGGGGGAGCGCGTTCAGTAAAAACAATGGAATTTTTAGTCTCTTATTTTGTAAACTCTCACGGTTTTTACTACATTCACGAATGTAGAGACAGAATTAATCATTCGAACACCAATTTGGTCAATATCAAAACCTTAGTCTGTACTCAATATTTGATTACCAAATAAGACAACCAGAGAAAAATACACTTTACCGTAGGCCAGATTTCTATGTGTCTATTTGGTTGTGTCCAGTATGGTAATGGTTAATTAATATTCAAGACGGTCTATGGTGAGTACCCACTCACCATAGACCGTCTTGAATATTAATTAAGGAATGCATAGTTAAGAATGTTGTTTGTTACTATAGTTTTTTATTTATAGATGTGATCGTTATTGATATTTGCGTATTTAATATGTTGTGCACTGTTATTTGTTATATTATAATTATAATGCCCAGTTTGTGTCTGTGGGAGAGTCCTGTGGGATACTGGAATCATGGGATGGGAAAGGGTTAAATGTTTTTCCGTTGGTGGGGTTTATGTATTCATATTAATTTAAGTTTAAACATCCAATTTATTTCCACCGATTTCTGAAAGGCCACACAATAATGTGTTTCTGTTAATTACTGTGATATGATAGGCTGACTGAAATAACAGCCAATCAAATCACTTGGTATCGAATTTAACAATTTGTCAGCTAATTTTGATTTCATTTCTGAATAAAAAATGGTTATAGCAACACGTTTTCCATGGGTCATATACTCGTGGTTCCATTTAAGATATTTACTATAAGGCTAACCGCACATGGTCAGCGGGATTGTCCGAAAGGGTTACCGCTGGTCCGGAACATATAGGGCTAAGGAAAGAACACGGGTGGGTCTTAGAACTAACCGCATATTGGATATGAATTTGTATACGTGTAAAGTTTCGACACTCGTCAAACTTAAACCTATAGGGACACTTTGCGTATTCGCAATACGCTAAATATCCCTATAAGTTTAAATTGATGGGGAAATATAATAATATACACTTTTATCAACTAACGTTCAATATCGTTACGCCAAATACTATGGGAGCTAGCACAGCTTCCATAGTACTTGGCGGAACGATAACTCTCGTGCTCGTACAACTGGTCAAGTTCGTACGAGAATTTGTCCATATGATAGTGCGGTTGACGTGTCACACTTTTTTTTTTTTTTTTTGTGGATTGGAAATCATCAAATGACCCCTCCCGCTCTGGGTGGAGCTGAAGGGAATGTCAGCCCTTTATGTTCCGGGCCAGCGGTAACCCTTTCGGACAATGCCGCTGACCGACGGCGACGTGTCAAACTAAGAACCAGTTTCTCGAACGAAAATTTTCGCAAAATTAATGTGACACAGTCAAGCGCGTGGAATATGCTGTGATTGGTAGAATGATTGATCAACAGACAATCGCATCAGTTTACGCGCGCTAAGATACTGCACCACTACCTTCTCTGATTCTGATCTGGGGCAAAGCTTATTAATAATTTTCAAAGTGCTATCACTAAAACGATAATTGGCGGCAGGTAACACTGGAGGAGCAGATGATCTGCGGCGCGCTTCAGACGCTAAACGAGGAGGCGCTGGAGGACGTGCTGCAGTCGGAGCCCCCCTCCCACCCAGGTGAGCCCCTCCGCACCATCTGCGAGTACCCGCCCCCCTCGCCGCCCCCCGGGGACCTCGCCCCACCCCCTCCCGGCGACGAGCCCGAGCCGCGCCCAGACCACGTCATCCTCAACGTCACGGATGATGTATTCATGTAGACCAAGCACATGCTAATGCTGGCTATGCTTGCTATGAAGCAGATTCTTATCTGACCACGTCGATAGATCGACGATGAGCATCACGTATGTGACGAATAATTTACGCTGCATTCACTTAAGATTTAAAGTTGTGCGAAATGAGTGCTTAATATTCTTCAAAGCATACCTGCTGCAGAGGCATTTATATGTGTGCCAAAATAATTATAATTATTTATATGCAATCTTAATATTGAAAATTATATTACTGTACTGGCTAAATAGTTAAGCCTGGGCAAGAATTGCTTTGCATAAACGGCTTTCACAATGTTTTAAGCATGATTTGCTTTGTCACTGTAAAATTGATAATATATTATACTGTATATGCACATGGGACATAGAAAAGACATTTTTGTATTGTGATTTTAGAAATAGACTGCCCGTATGCTATTCAGAATCAAATAAGATATATGCATCCAAATAAGAAACTCGTACAATTTTTTTTATGATTTTGTTCTAAGCACTTACTATCTAAAACGATGCATATTTTCTTTTAAAAATGTATTAATTAAAGATTTTAGTTAGTTTAATTTTAAATCTATGTATTTGGATATTAATTTATTTGTTCGTAATTTGCTACTTGTACTTATTATCTTTTAGCACGATATTTAATTATACTATTTGTTAGTTATTCAAAATTATGTTTTCTTTTGTGTTCTACAGCAAGCTTTAATTCATATTTTGCAATTTATGAGTACAATGTATTTATTTAATGCACATAAATATTATAGAAAAGCTATAGGATGCTCCCCTTATGTACTCGACAGATATTAAATTACAATTTGAACACTAGCAAGTTGCACATTTTGTACAAATAGTATAATTAGGTACGTACGCTACGCAAGAGCCGATTGTTTGTACGTCAAAATTTGTTATTATTTGATACTGCATTCCAATACATGTTGCCATTTTTATGTTAGTAATGTAGGCTGTGCTCTTTTATACTTTACTTTATTCATTGTAATATATATTCCATACGTTTAAGCTGCACGCATATTTTAGAATCAAGTGACCATAATAATTGTTTGATTTTAAAATGTGTTAGAATTACTTAAACATATCTTGTGCCACCAATATTATGTCCTTTTTTTAAGTGCATACCAGAAATCCAGTTTATTTTTTAAATGTTTACAATTTAAAATATGCCCTATTGATGGTTATCTTATGTTCAATATACAATTTAAGATTCCACAGATTCGCTAATCATAATACTTTTATTGTACTAAAATGATTGTATAAATCTGAAATCTTTAACTGTCACTTTCCCAATATTTTTAAGATGATTGTTGTCATTAATTATAAACATATCTTTAGCCTAGGAGTCTATAAACAATTACTAAGTAGATAGGATTTTAAACATTCTAATATTATTTGTAATTGTAGAATGTTTCGATTGTGATATTAAAATTGGGTCACGAGCTGTCCTTATAGCTACTGTACTATTATAGACCTGTTGTATCATTCCTTCGATTAGGCAAACGTTTCCACTATTTACGGAGTAATAAATATACAATAGTTACAGATGGTAGTTTGATTTTGGCCCTTCGTTATTCTCTTATAGGCACCTCCGCGAGCGACTCGAATCGGATCTGACCGGTCCGCCCCGTGAGCACTGAGCAGGTACTCCCAGCGCATCGCGCCGATGTCCTCCCTCTACTCGCCGCCTTCCCGTGCCCTTCTCCTGAGCCTGATTTTTGTTTTGTAGCTCCGGCTTAATACATCAGAGCGTCTATTTCAGATGAGGAGAGCACGCTACAGCTGCGTCTTCCGAGCGGCTCTCTGTGCAGCTCGCCGGCCGGCAGCCCGCGCACGCTGCGCCGCGACCCCTCCATCCTCAAGAGCGCCGGGAGCTTCCGGCGCCGCGACCCGCCCGCCGTCACCTTCAACGTGGAGAACGAACAGGACTCCGACGACGACGGACAGATCACGTTCAGCGCGCGCCCGCGACACACCACGCGCGTGCAGGACGAGCGTCGCGCCGCGCCCGCGCCTCGCTCGCGCCCCTCCTCGCTGCTGGTGGAGGATGCGCCCGTCGCCGGCCTGCAGGCGCGCTCGCTATCCGTCGACGACTCCAAGTGTACCGGCTCGCCCGTCGTGGACCTCAAGCTGCGCGGTCTGCGCCGAACTGCCGAGATCCTGCGCAAAGTCAGCTCCGCGGAACGCCTGACGCGCCTCAGAGACAAGATCATGTCGCGTGGCGGCGGCTCTCGAGAGCGCAGTCCCGCGCGCGACGAGCCCAGCGATGACGAGTCCGCGCCGCTCGTGTCGCCGCCGGGCGCGCCGGGGCAGGCCGCGCCCGCGCCGCTGGGCTCGCCCGGCCCGGCGTCGGAGGCGTCGACCCTGGCGGGCGCGGCGGCCGGGAGCGCGGACATGTCGCCGCGCTCCGACGTGACGGAGCTGGAGTCGCCGCGCGACGTGGGCTCGGCGTTCGACCTGCTGCCGGGCGACAAGGGCGCGCGCCCGGCGCGGCTGCAGCGCGCGGACAGCGGCGCGTCGCTGGGCAACATGGTGGAGCCCTACAACCTGCGGCTGCTGGCGCACGGCACGGTGGACAGTGCGCGTGCGCTGTGGCGCCAGGACGCACTGGACGCGGGCCCGCCGTGGCCGTGGGACGAGCCCGACTCGGCGGTGTGACGCGCCAGCAGGAGCGACACCTTTACTTTTGTACGCAAGCCGTTACTCATTCGACGGTGCGGCCGCTTGATGCGGTGCGATTCGGCGTCAATGGCGATTAGGGTGTGATATTATTTAGTCGAGAACCGCTGAGCCTTTATTTCCAGTATCAAGCTATATTTTATAGTTCTCGGCGTAATTAAATCGTAGCTAGAAATCAATTTGGCAGGACGATGGAAAACAAATTCAGACGAATTATTGCTTATTAGACTTAATGACGACTGTAGTAAAAATAGGAGTACCTACTATCTTTACAAAAGGAAGAAAATTTTGATTTGACAGAAATGATATTGCATTTATGTAATTATTGACCCCGTATTGTGATAATATAACCGTAAGTGTATCAATTATTTATTCCTAATTAACGATTTGTAGCTATAATTTTCATAACACTCGTCATCTCTGTGATTTCTGTTAACCACGTCTGCAGAATGTTAAATAAAACAAAGATTCGCTATTGAAGTTATTTACCTTTTACATCTACTTTCACAGAACAAAAAGAACTTGCGTATGTCACATTTTATAATACTTTATTTGTTTACAATATCAGATATTGGCAAGTAATCACTTCATAAAATTTTACATTCGTATGTAATTGTTGCTCCCTTATATTTGCATAATTTATCAAGTTACAAAATTGGTTTACCTACAACATAGAGAGCATTATCTCATATTTTGAACATTCAAAAACGAATTGAATACAACATGCTTATTTCGAATATTAATATTATTTATTAAAATGTAGTAACTACGTAAACGAGAGATCACGAACTAGATAAATAATCCAGCATCAGCTAGTATCTACAGTTGCCAACATAATATAATATATACAATAATATTTAAACTTATAGATAAACGGAAGCGCAAATAAATGTACCAAAAATAAATCTCAGAAATAGCCTCGACAAATATATGCACATTATAAATATGTATAACAATGACAAAAACACTGGTCCGTGTTATATTGTTTGTATCGCCAAACTACAGGAAATCCCATTAGTAAGCAGCTTTTTGCTGAAACAATATTTTACTAACACCTAATATCTAATACAAATTAAGTAGGAATGTTCGAGATTAAATAAGCACCAATAAATTAAAACAATACAACAGGCCTCAAATATTGAATATTTACATTTCGCATGGTAGTATAACAAAAGGAAGTAATCATGTTGCAAGGTGTTCCAGTGTTTACAGAATATTTTCGATGTAGGCTATTATCATTGTTATTTTTTAAATTGCAAATCTACTGTGAGTACACAACTATGGACTCTCTAGTATCCCATCACACTAATGTGTATGGGATATTAACCATTATCACAAATCTAATATAAATTATTAGTATACCAAATGGAGTATGATAATACTTTGTTGCTATGTAGAACAGTTTTTTATTTACATTACATTTAAATATTATGATTACTATCATCCTCCGACTCATCATAAAAAAGTGCTATGGAGCCAACTAGAAAGATTCAATGACATTATATAACAAGGTTCTAAATCAATTGTGATGACTAAATGACCTGTATTTTATTGAGACTGATGGTGTTGTCGTCGATGGACTTGTCGGGCGGCTCCGGAGTGACGGGGCGCTGCTGCGTTCTGTTGTCTCGGTCGAGCTCTTCGGCGACGTCTTCAGCGTCGGATCCGGGCGAGTCGTCGGGCGTGTGGGCCATGTCGGTGTCGGCCATGTCGGCCAAGTCAGCCATATCGGGTGCGCCGGGCGCGGGCGCCGTGAGCGCGCTCCACCACCCCGACAGTGCGCCCCGCGCCTGCGACAGCGCGCCCCCGACGGCTCGCGACGTGGTAGCCACAGCGCGCCCAGTACTCGCCACGGCTGCTGTCACCTTCCTGCCGCCCTCGGTCGTAGACATCGTGCTGCAGAAATAAATTCACATTGTACAGTCAACAGCAAAAGTAGATGATCAAAGTCAGAAATTCAATACTAATTAACGGAGTTCGCGTCAGAACTGTATGGCGTCGAAGTGATTCAAAGTATTCTACGTAGTAAGTATTCTAAGTAGTAGTACTTCGACGCCACACAGTTCTGACGCGAACTCCGTTAACTAGTATTGAATTTATGATTTTGATCATCTACTTTTGCTGTTGACTGTACCAGACACATAATTATATCTTATACTACACAATGGCAATAGTACTGCTAAAATATTTAACTTACTGAGCAAACTTTAACTTCATATCAGCCACAGATAGCTGTCCAGAAAACGGGTGCATGGGCATGAGATTTATAAAAGATTCTATTTCTCCATTATTTGTAGACTGCAACCACTGTTGATATGCAGGAGTTGACTTAAAAGCAGTCATAAATTGAGAATTGTAGGAATCTATCTCTCGACTGCCCTCTGGAAAGAAACAGCCAAAGTTTTATTAGTAAGCATTCACAAAATAAAAAAATATCTCAGTTTTTAATGAGTTAGTCATTATAAATAACTAGCTTCTGCCCGCAACTTCGACCGCGTGAAATTTCACTCTCCCCCTATTCACCCTGGACCTAGGGGTGGAATTTCGAAAAACCCCTGTCTTAGTGGATACCTAGGTGCTCTTCACAAAGAACGCACCCTCCAAATTTCATGTCTCTAGGGCCAGCGGTTTAGACTGTGCATTGATATAATTAACAGTCAGTCAGGACTTTGAATTTTATATATAGATTTTTGGTCTAAGTTATACCGAGTTTCGAGTTCGAGAAGAAAATCGGACCGCGCGTTAAAATTCTTCCATAAAAATTTTGACACCCCCCAATCCCCCTTTAGGGGCTAGTTCAGAAAAACGAAAAATGCTAAACTTCATAATTTACTTAGATAAGTATTCGTGCCAAGTTTCAAGTTTATTAACTCAAGGAATAAGATTGTTCATACAAACTTTCATCCCCTATTTAACTCCTGTAGGGGTAAAATTTCGAAAAATCCTTTTTATTCCTTGTCTACATTATAGAGGGAACCCCTGTGCAAAATTTCAGCTTTCTAGGACCAAGGGTTTGGGCTGGGCATTGATGAGTCAGTCAATCAGTCAGCCAGGACTTTTCATTTATATAGATAGATACATAAACCATAATTACCTGGTAACATAGATGTCCTTAACAGATAAATTAAGTAACTCGCGAACTGTTCTCGTATCCACGCATCGCCTTGAGTCGGCCCGTGCCGCACGACGTGATCAGCAAACCGAAGATCCTCGGTGCCGAGAGCTAATTGCCTTCGAAGCATCATGTCAGATGTCTCTATCCTCATTTCATTCAACTCTACCAAAACATCAAACAGTTGCCTTTTCTGTTTGAAGAGGACATTTGATGCACCAACTACAAAGCCTTTAACAGCAGGGTCAGATAAAAGATCGAGATATTGCAAAGATAGGTAAGGTAAACAGAGATAGCCTTCTTCAAACAATGGCAGAGGAAATCCACATTCAGTTTGGTCTATCTGCCCAGTGAGATTGTGCAAGCCATCAACACTCATGTCTCTGGCCATAGTTGGGCTCTGTTGTGCTTCAGTAACACTTTTCTGTGGCTTATATTTCTCTCCAATACTGTGGCACTTTTCTCTAGCCCCTGACAGATCTGTCCTATCAACCACATCACCAAGTAAAGTCTCATCAAAACTTTGTCTGCTGACATGATCTTTTTCTTCTAAAAGGTTTCCAGTCTCTTTCGGGGATAGTTCTTCAATCTGAAGTAAACCATTATGTAATTGGCCTAAGGGCTCTTGTGCGATTTCTGCAGTTAAATCAGGCTCTAATTGCAATTTATTATTAATGACTGCTGCAGGAATTGGAGATAGTGGCCTGGAAAGTCTGAAACAGTAAAGCATAAGATAAATATCTAATTAAAATACATTTTATATGTAAATTATTGTCATAAGCAGTTCTAGGACATACTGTGTCAAGTATTTTTACCATAAACACAAATAATATGGAGTCTAAATTCAGCTCAAGTTTTTCTTGTAATTTAGAATTACATTTAGCAACTTACACAACATTTGCTGCATGCAAAAGTCCAGTTTCTAAACAGTGTGGTAATAATGACACCAGAGTCAACAAAGCCGTTGACAGGGGACCAGCTGGTGCTCCATAGATAAGAACTTTACGCCTCAACAAGATCAGTTTAAATAGCAACAAAGCTTTATGCCTCCAGTTTTCTACTAATCTCTGGACTGATAAACCTGAAATTATAGTTATATTAATAAAACAATAACTTTATCAGAATGAAGCAAAATATCCAAGGTAAAAAAACTACTAAAATAATAGACACAGTCAATGTAGTAAACAAATATCTTTTTAAGTGGGAAGCACTAAGGTAGCCCTCGAAATTCAATTTTTCTTACGTTTTTTGCAATTTGCTGGTCAGTATTAAGTTGTATGTTGATTATAATATGATTCGCGACCGTAACAAATATGTATCTATGTTAGGGGTTTGGTTTCCGCACTTAGTCCTTCAGTGGACCATTGTGCGTGACAAATATGTATTTAAAGAATTATAATCATTAGAATCAGTAATATAACTTGTTAAGTTAGTATAATCCTAAAATATCAAGATTTCATGAAATAGTCATTCAGTAGGATTACTTGGGTCTTAGAGTTGTGATTATAATTCATGAATTTTTGGTTCTAGGGCATACCAGTTTCCTTCAACATTTTGAAAGGAGTGTTGATGAAATAATTTACACAAAGAAAAGCACCTGGCTGGGTTTGAAATGCTCAAACTTGAATAGAGACATAAAATAGCTTGTCATGTTTTGTATTTTTTTTTTTTTTATGGTTTTGCTCTTGACTATCGTCTAGGTCAGTCTAGTCAGGTCAGTGACAGAGACAAAGTCGACGATGGAGTGAGCTTACCCAGAAGAAGCCTGTTCACTCTTACTTTAAAGAGATATCCATATTAATATTATAAATTCGAAAGTAACTCTTTCTGCCTGTATCCTTTTCACCCCTAAGCGAATGAACAGATTTCAATAAAATTTGGCATAGATAGATTGCATCCTGGGGAAGGACATAGGATAGCTTTTATCGACATACCTCGCGGACGAAGCCACGGGCGGAAGCTAGTAGTATATAAGTCCTAATTACTCCTTACGGATTTTACTATTAAATTGAAAATACCTTCAAAAATTTGATCCATCTGCACCGGACAACTATTTAAATGAAGGTATGCATCTTCTAGCAGTTTTGTTTGTGAGAAATCTCCTTGTAGGAACCAGGCTCGTACAACCAGTTCTAACTTAACGGCCAAGCGGCCAAACAGTGGGGCTCTACACACGACACACACACTCTTCTGTACTGAGCTACGTGTCATGTCCTCAGTCTTTTGCACGACTTGCTGTAATAAAAAAAAAACAACCCTAAATATTCTGCTTTAAACAACTATTGTAGTTTGTTAATTAACTTTACACCTAATATTGCATAAAATGTTTTATATTATTTAATAATATGAAACACTTACATATTTATTAACATTATTGGAAATTTTCCAACAAAGAATAACCATAAGCTTCTCAAGGCAAATAGCATTAAGTTCTGTAGCTTCTAATTAATTCATTCAGGTATAAATATGTTTAAGTTGAAGCAACGAGCATGAAGTTCATTCCGTGACTAAATATTAAAAATCAATAAGAATTTAATCTTGTTTAATAATCCTTTTATATAATTGTGCCATGTTTATAACAAAGAAACTCTTACCTCCACAGGAATTTGTCTGAAACATGACACACCATAAACAGTGTGAGCTGGTTCTGTGAGTCCAGGCAAATTGAAGAATATTGTGTCAGACAAGTAGTTGTGGGAGCCATCTGGTAAAGCCAAGGCTGGCAAATGTCGCCAAGCAGCTGGCAATTCTGATGGGTGGCCAGGAACTAATTCTGGATAACAATGTTCCACCTACAAGTAGATAGTCTTCGTAAGAATTGAATATTATTTTTATGGAACCAAATCCGTATTTATTTATTGAAGTTCGCAGAGCACGCGGCATCCGATACAAACATAATTATCAAGTTCGATAGTTGAGCCAGAATCATATTTAAGAAAATACAGGCAGTAAGATTAGACTTCTTACTAAACCATTACCATAGCAAAAACCATCCCCATCTTCTCTTTTATGAAAAATATAATATCGATTATTGAAAGTAATGACGCCTACTTACTTGGCACCCTTTCTTGTGGTGGAAACCAACCACAATGATGTTGAGCACTGGTTCGTTTATGACAGACATGATAATTCTATTTCACATTTCAATACGAATAAAGCTTATCACTTGGTTTTGTTTTATTACTAGCGTTTTACATTACGTATTTGCTCTGCACCTCATACGATTTGACGTTCATTCCATTCCATTCTATCCATGACATTCCGTTTTGAGTTTTTGACGTTTTTTTATTAGTAGGACAGATAAAAAATATTTAGGTGGTGTAGAAGTCTAAACGAACTTGTCTATGGTCTTTACTAAAGTGTGACTAATGCAAGGTACACACGGCTACATATCAAGATTTATAAGGTTCCAGTATATAAGCTGACGTCGCCGTCGCATTGATTCGACTTGCCGTACAATAAGAAGTCACCTTGTACTGGAAATGTATAGCTTGATATATCGTCGTGTGTTCACGTCCGCGACTAGCTGGTGACTTCGAAATCTCACGTCCATACTCCAATTTTTTTTTAATATTTATCAACCCTTGATCGGTGGGCGCACAACGTGCATCAATAAGTTATGCGTTTTTAAGACAAAGGTGGTGGTAGTGGCGGGCAGTTTGACAGTCATTAACTAGGTTTTTAATGTCAAACCGTCTGCCACCGTTCCGCCACTGTCTAAACAACGCACTTAATTAAGGCAACCATAACATAGGGTTTTTAAATTTGGCCAAAACTGGGCCACACGCCCACGCTTTTTTTCTTGAAGAAAAAAAAGTGTGTGTGTATCCTCCTCCTCCTTAGTCGTTCACTCTTGACAGAGTGGTCGTCACAGAGTACTTTTTGATAGACTTGATTATGACTCTGCATTTTCTTTGGCCAAAGCAGCCCAGAAATCATCAAATGACCCCTCCCGCTCTGGGCGGAGCGGAAGGGAGTGTCAGACTCTTACTGACTAAAACCCACCCGTGTTCCTTCACTTGCTGTGCCAGTGGCCACGGTATCTCTTTCGAACAACCCGCGACCCTGGCGGGCATCGGCCCTAGCGGACCCCGTCAGTTGGTGCTGACATCTCCTTGAGGCGCGCGTGGAACACAACGCGCCGTCGACCCGGGCCTGGTCCTTACCGGACGGCGAGCTGCCCATTGCTCGCCGCCCGCAAGCCCGCGCCTACGGTGGCCGGGAATCGGCTATCGACTCCCGACGCCCGGGGCGTCTCCTGCGGCGGCTGGGGGCGTGAGGGCGCAAGGATTGCCTCTCCCTCACGCGCTCCGCCTCCTCCTTCGCGAGCATCACTGCTTCGCAGAAGGAGGCGATAGCCTCCCATGCACTCTCGCTCCGTACCATGGCCCGGACTAGGGCCGGACGCGAGAGATCGCCGCCGCCGATCGCCGCCGTGAGGACACGGCGGTGCTCTGCCCAAGCTGGGCAGATCTCCACCGTATGGGCCAAAGCAGCCCTCGCGATGCTTCTCCACTTATTCCGGTCTTCACAGCGTCTCGGAAACTGGACTATGGAGGTTTGTGTGTAATACAGTCCGACATTGATATAAATATGAATGACAGTTGTGATCGTTGCACTCTGCAGTCCTGCCTTATTTCATAAACAATGTATGCATACTTGCAGCAGTTTCAGCCATAGGTGTTTACGTTACGTCATGAATCTACATGATTGTGCTTATTTCGCCACAATCATGTAGATTCATGACGCAAGTAATGTCCTTTCACAGTTAAATACGTTTTCGTATCTGATATAATGACCGGCACGAGTCGTGACTTTCGTGAGCACAGTTGGGCAGTTACAAATTCGAATGTATGTAATTACACAGTCTCACAATTTGTACACATTCATACAATTACAATTAAATTCACTACCACTCCACACGTTGGCCCCAACATTGGCCCCAACGCTACTCGTCCAACGTGTGGATCTAGAAGATTGCATTAGTCCCAACGTTGGGGCGAGCGTTGGTAGTTGGCCGGCTCGTGTTGTCGGTTTCATCAAAGGAATCTGCGCCAACGCTCGCGATCTGTCCGCACGTTGGCGCTTTGCACAGTTCTGTTGCAATACGCAGCGAGTGCATACGTCGAGCGAGAATGGCTTCCTCGTCCACAAAATCGCCACCGGCATGGACAAATGAAAAAGTCTGAAATATTTAAAATTACACTCCATTTTAAATATTTCAGACTTTTTCATTTGTCCATGCCTACTCTAGATCTTTACTCACTGATTCCGTGTTTTATGATGTGTCGTCATCCACCATCTTCTTTGACGTGGCTTTTTATTTTTTCTCAGTAACAAATATAAATGTGCATTCATCAGTAGGTACTATAAAAGCTATCAATCTTCACATTGGCCCTGACGGGACAGAACTAGTTTATTAGCCAACGTGTGTACGCCTCACCGAATTTGCAGTCCAACGTTGGTACGAGCGTTGGGACCAACGTGTGGAGCCGGCCTACTGCGCAGGTGTCGTGTTTGTGCCCACGACTCATGCCGGTTAAGCCGCGATTACATTAAGCCGCGATTACATTACCCAATTTTAAGGAATGCTAACTAGGAAATCGGCAGATGTAATCGCAGTTAGCACAGATTGGATCCAATTTAGTGGAAATTGGAGGTCCAATCTTTCTACTTCCTAAATTGGATCCAATCTAGGATAGTGTAATCACGGCGCTACGATTTAGAACGACTAGTCGGCCTCGGCGTCCGCGCTTTGAGCAAGGTGGACGAGTAGACCGCGCGCACGAATGCTACCAAAGAGTATTTTTAGGGTTCCGTACCCAAAGGGTAAGGGGTCCGTCCGTCTGTCTGTCACCAGGCTGTATCTCAAGAACCGCGATAGTCAGACAGTTGAAATTTTCACAAATTATGTATTTCTGTTGCCGCTATGACAACAAATACTAAAATTAAAATAAAATAAATATTTAAGGCAGGCTCCCATACAAGAAACGTGTTTTTTTTTCGGTGCGTTTGCCTTGTGGTACGGAACCTTCCGTGTGCGATTCCGACTCGCACTTCGCCAGTTTTTTTTATATAAATGCTACATACAACATGGCGACTATCGGAAACGACAGCATTGCTCACAGAAAAAAAAATTCCATGTGCTACAAGTATATGTATGACGGCGGGTACGTGGGCGCAGAGATAGGTGGGTCGTCTCTCTGATCTTGTGGTAAGGGTTCCATTGCGTGGGTTACTCAGGCAAACCAATATGATGCTGTGGTAAGACTTTATTACTGAAGAGTATACAAATGTAATAACTAGGTACTGTGAACTTGATGGGTTCGATGGTAGCGTGCGCCCACTTCGAGCTCTCGATCCAGTCTGCTCGCACCTTCCAACGACCCCGTCCACGTGCGGCGACCAAACGATACTGGCGCCACACGGCGTTCACCGTACGTACTAATCCAACAACCAATCATAGCTAAGCTACGTAATTTGACATGTACCAAGAAATCAATTGAGTGACTTATTATCGCTAAATTTCCGTTCGTGACGACACGGCCAGAACTGACAGTCACACGTCCTCGTGTGTACCTGTAACAAAAATAATGGTACTGTATACAAGCTCGGCCTCTCCTGACTATACTCAGGTTAATTACAGACAGGGTTATAGAACAGATGCCTCAGATTCAAGATAACTAGACCATAGTATAGTAAACACAATTAACTTCACACACACACGCACAACATGGCCCAGCTGCTCGGCAGCAAATTAAACTTTCATTGTAGCATTGCATTCTAACAATACTACGCTCACGTCCGGGTCTCTACAGACCAACCAAACAAAAGTAGTCTCCACGAGACCCAGGCCTCAACCCTGCACCTTCAGCCGCGCATCGCGCTCTGAACGACCCACCAGTGAATCGCAGTTACGACTACAACTGAAGCGTGCAGTGCGGCCGAATACGTAGCCATGGCGTGTGTGTCTACCCGCGGTAGACGTGCCTTCACCGGCGATTTCTACATCAGACTCGGGGTCACAAATAAGATTGTACTTCGCTCTGAGGCATCCTTCTAATTCGTTCATGACCGTACTTGATTCAACCAGAGCCATTTAAGCAAACTTTGATTAATCATAGTCAAAAATCATCTACCAGAGTCATGTACCATCGCTATCCACATTACAACAATAATCTTTTTCACTAAGAGCCTTAGACACCTGGAAACCCACACACGAGCAAACCACTCTAACGCCACGGCGCTCCGGCCAACCAGCAATCGTATTGCTCTCACACATCCAGCGCATGGATTGTGTGCATCACCCTGTGACTACACACCTTTTACTACGGCCGATAGAGAACCCCTACTCGTGTGGCTCCCACTACTTAGGCTTGCTCATTGCCTATCATCACTGTGATCACCTCTACTTCGACTGGTACATGACCTACTGGAATCATTCGTAATCTATCGAGAGCGTATTTAAAAATTACAGTGTAAACTAGACTGGGCTTTACTTCTCAATGTAACTGTTGTTTATCAGGGAAGCACTCGGTACCAGAGTCAAAACAAAATGAAAACGACTCACCAGATTCGGTACACAATAGATCTGTAGCTGGCTTAATGGTACAGACATCCACTCGCTGTCACCGCCTCCTTGGCAGAAGTCGCGAAGCTTCTTGCACGGAAAGCACCGTCCTTGATCAGCGATTATTCATACAGGAGATCCAAAGAGTGCAGCGCTGTCCGACACTGCCTTCTTGCACGTCGTTGTGTGTTAACCTGTAACCACAAAAAAATCCAACAGCAGTGTATGTTCCACTCGGCCAATTCTGACCACATTGTTATCGAAACGCATTACTTCACAAACATTTAGTAAAAACGATAGTAATCATCGACAACAAAAGATTCCTCTAAGACTTAGTAATAATTGATCAGGAGCTTTATCAACTTAGATCACATACAACGCTCATGGCCCTGCTGCCCAGCAGCTAGTGACACTCATGCCACCCATATCGTCATCACCTCAAGTGATACGACCAACACATTTCACATAGAGTCCACGACTCCCAGGTCATTACAAGACCAACACAACAATAGTCTCCTTGGAGACCCTGGTCCCCGCTGCACCACCAGCTGCCCATCGCGCCCTGAACAACTCACAAGTAAGTTGCAGTTACGACTACAGACAAGTGCGTACAGTGCGACCTAGCCATGGTATGTGCTCTAACTACTCGGTGGAAGAACTCTCGCCACCATCTTCTACGTTTAACTCGTTAGGACCACTACTTAGAGGCACCTTTCGTATGCGATCGTGAGCATACTTGTAAGTACGGTTAGAATTTAAATCACCATCCAGAACGTCAACTACCATAAGCGGACCTCTGATCTAACTTAGTCTTATAATCTGATTTCGCTCTTCGTTTTCTAATAACACTAAATCGTCAATGTTGTTAAAGCTGCCTTAGTCCTATCATAATATTACTTTGCAAGTAAATGTCGGATAGAAAAATAAAATCTCAAGTTGTTGCTAGCTAATCGCAACGCTACACATGATCTTTTGTTCTGTGCTGAATACACGCATTTGACCAATACCAGTCAACGCAAATACATTATTAACTCGTTTGCCACATAATTTTGCTACACAACTCGCTTTTACTAACGAGCATTCAGCACTAGAATCGTAAACAAAACAATACAGCTCACCTTTATTTTCTAACGTGTCTGAGGGTAATTGTTCGACGCAACCATCCACTTGCCGCTGCTGCTTGCAGCACGCGCTCCAAATTCACCACCATCTGCTTGGCTGCCACTGCTCGTGCACCGGGCCACGATCACTTGCAGTGCAGCCCACGAAGGGCTTCACCGACGGCTGCAGGCTGCTTGGCTCGATTCTTGAAGTCACCCCACGTCACTGGTAGCTCCACGCTACGTCCTTGGTATGCTATTTGCGATAGCCACCTTGATGCTGCTCCTTTGTGCCACAACAAGTTGACACCTTGCAGTGAATTTTCAGCAAAACACAAATCAGCTGTCGTACTGTGTGCTGTTACGTTTGCACACGCGTCTTACCGCGCGTTCTAATTACGAAAACAGGATACGACGAACCACGACGAACTCACACACTTTTTTTTATTCAAACGTGGCGGTAGGCGCAACTGGCGCGTCACTGGGCAAAGGTATTTCTGCATACAGCCTATTGCCCAAAACAACATGCACTATGATCGCGCATCCGTATCTGCTTTGTCTGGGTCGAACTTGGACAGATCCACACGATTATTTAATAAGCGTTCTATGTTTGCACTTTGTTTTTCAAAATGTCAACGCCAGTGGATATCCGACGTAGATGGTGCCTGAGCTGATCACACTTCTGATGACGGCGGCAACGTGGGCGCAGAGATAGGTGGGTCGTCTCTCTGATCTTGTGGTAAGGGTTCCATTGCGTGGGTTACTCAGGCAAACCAATATGATGCTGTGGTAAGACTTTATTACTGAAGAGTATACAAATGTAATCACTAGGTACTGTGAACTTGATGGGTTCGATGGTAGCGTGCGCCCACTTCGAGCTCTCGATCCAGTCTGCTCGCACCTTCCAACGACCCCGTCCACGTGCGGCGACCAAACGATACTGGCGCCACACGGCGTTCACCGTACGTACTAATCCAACAACCAATCATAGCTAAGCTACGTAATTTGACATGTACCAAGAAATCAATTGAGTGACTTATTATCGCTAAATTTCCGTTCGTGACGACATGTATAATTTATACTATCCATACTATAATATCATACATTCGAAAGTACCTAACTCAGTCTGAAAACTAAAAAAAAAAAATTTTATTTTTTATTTTTTTTATATTTTTAAACGATATTAAATTATTATTTTCTTCTGTAGTTTTGATAAATACGGCGCCATCGATAGAAAATTCGAAACGTGCAACCTAGTACGATCCTTCTTCACGAATGCGACGACGCCGACAATGCGTCTGAATGCGTCGTCTCATCGTCTGTCTCTGTCCGATTTAGAATCCAATTTAGTGTAGTGTAATCACTAGCTCCGATTTCCTAGTTAGAGTGTTCCTAGTTAGCATTGCTTAAAATTGGGTAATGTAATCGCGACTTTACTAAAGTCGCGATTACATTACCCAAATAGAGGAACACTCTAACTAGGAAATCGGAGCTAGTGATTACACTACACTAAATTGGATTCTAAATCGGACAGAGACAGACGATGAGACGACGCATTCAGACGCATTGTCGGCGTCGTGACGTCGTCGACTCGTCGCATTCGTGAAGAAGGATCGTACTAGGTTGCACGTTTCGAATTTTCTATCGATGGCGCCGTATTTATCAAAACTACAGAAGAAAATAATAATTTAATGTTTAAAAATATAAAAAAATAAAAATAAATAATTTTGGTCATTATCATTATAAAGACTAGCTGCGCCCCGCGGTTTCACCCGCATAAGTGTCGATCCCGTGGGAATTTCGGGATAAAAGTAGCCTATATATGTTAACCCAGGGTGTCAGCTACCTACCTTTAGAGAAAATTTTATCAAAAAAAAAATATATTTTTTGTCGTTTTTATTAAAAAGATTAGGCATTTCCCCATACATTTCTATTAATTCATTTAAGACTAGCAGCGCCCCGCGGTTTCACCCGCATAAGTGTCGATCAAAGAGTATAATAATAAGTGTCGATCCTGAGGGAATATCGGGATAAAAACTATCCTTTGTCCTTTCCCGGGATGCAATCTATCTCTCTGCCGTCGAAATCCGTTCAGTGGTTTAGGCGTAAAAAGGTAACATATAGACAGACAGACAGACAGAGTTACTTATTAGTTAGAGTTAGTTATTTTTTTTTTCTGTGGGCAATGCTGTCGTTTCCGATACAGTCGCCATGTTGTATGTAGCATTTATATAAAAAAAAACTGGCCAAGTGCGAGTCAGACTCGCACACTGAAGGTTCCGTACCACAAGGCAAAAACACCGAAAAAAAAACACGTTTCTTGTATGGGAGCCCCCCTTAAATATTTATTTTATTTTTTTTTTAGTATTTGCAACAGAAATACATAATTTGTGAAAATTTCAACTGTCTAGCTATCGCGGTTCTTGAGATACAGCCTGGTGACAGACAGACGGACGGACCCCTTACCCTTTGGGTACGGAACCCTAAAAATACTCTTTGGTAGCATTCGTGCGCGCGGTCTACTCGTCCACCTTGCTCAAAGCGCGGACGCCGACTAGTCGTTCTAAATCGTAGCGCCGTGATTACACTATCCTAGATTGGATCCAATTTAGGAAGTAGAAAGATTGGACCTCCAATTTCCACTAAATTGGATCCAATCTGTTCTAACTGCGATTACATCTGCCGATTTCCTAGTTAGCATTCCTTAAAATTGGGTAATGTAATCGCGCCTTTAGCAAGAAATATACTACTCAAGAGCTATACAGAGATGAACTTGCGCTTCTGTCAATATCAATGCCCTTTGGTTTGATTTTGACAGTTCGCAATCAGAATAAACGGCTGGGCGCGGGGTGGGTGCAGGACTGCAAGCCTCCGCTAGGAGTAATAGTATAGTGTTCTGTGGTGCAGGCGATTGGATGGTTATTATTGATAAGCTTAGAATATATATTTGACTGGCCTGTTGGTCTAGTGGTCAGTGACTATGACTGCTATGCCGGAGGTC
Source organism: Oligia fasciuncula (assembly GCA_963082905.1). Classification (NCBI taxonomy): domain Eukaryota; kingdom Metazoa; phylum Arthropoda; class Insecta; order Lepidoptera; family Noctuidae; genus Oligia; species Oligia fasciuncula. The sequence goes on along the minus strand of OY720393.1, from coordinate 9,442,451 downwards.
GTGGGTTCGATTCCCACCCAGGACAAATGTTTGTGTGATGAGCATGATCATTTGTTCTGTGTCTGGGTGTAATTTATCTATATATGTATGTATTTAGAAATATATAAGTATGTTTATCAGTTGTCTAGTACTCATAACACAAGCTCTGCTTAGCTTGAGACTAGACGGCGTTGTGTGATAGTTGTGGAATATTATTATTATTATTATTATTATTATATTGTCATAATTTTAATTCAGTATAATTATCACTATGCATAATATTAATAGGCATAAATGATTTGCCATAATGTTTATTGCCATAAATACTGTTGGCATAACAACAATGAAGCATCACACTATTATTATAAAGGCGAACGTTTGTGTGTGTGTGTATGTGTGAGGGGGTGTGTTTATATGTTTGTTACTTCTTCATCTTCACGCTCAGACGGCTGGTCCAATTTTGATAAAATTTGGTATGGAAGTAGCCGACACCCTGGATTAATATATAGGCTACTTCGACAATTACGCGGGTGAAACCGCGGAGCGCAGCTAGTGCAAGACGACGACGACGACGGTGTAGTATAAGACATAGTCGACGGAGCCCCGCTTCGCGGGGCGCCCATTTCTGTCTACAGGTTTTAAAGGAACCTAACACGAAGGAGATGATGGCATCATTCATCCCCTTCGAACCTAACCTGTCCGAGTCGGGGTGCCCCCATTGGCTTATCTAGGGCTTTTTTCCAGGGGGGGCCTGGCCCCTAAACTTTTTTTTTTCGTTGGGAAATCCTCATGGAAACCCTCCGTCTGGGATGAACGGAGGGTTATGTCGGACTCCTACCGACTAAAACCCCACTGTTCCTTCTACTACCATAAGTCGTTCGTTTATCCATTATCCAGCTTAGAATTTCGAATAGGTCCCCAAACCCTAAAGTGGGCACCAGATCATTCTAGGGGCCCACCTGGCCCCCCCCCCCCTATCTGCGCCTATGGGTGCCCCAAAGCCCGAGATCGCTTCGCTCACACTTGGACCGACACTTAAAAAAATTCTCTAATAAATTAAATAATTAACAAGCAGTGCATTTTGTCAAACGTTATTTCGTCGTTGATAGTCCAATTCCGCGTAACTAACATTGTTAAATACCGCGTATGTACACTTCTGCTAATTTTACAGGAGGGTTAAAAAACTGATTTTCTAAAAGACTAATAGGCCGAATTCCGAACGAACTTGAATATAGGACCGTTTCGTTCTCTTTAATCCAATATACTATTTTTAAAGTGAATATTCCCAATAGTTTACTTACAAAATCACTTACGCTGTTTAGTTTCGAACGATTCTGGTTCATAGACAGTACTTACGCGAAATTGTAAATGAAATAAAATAATGCCAAAACCTCAATCAATCATGTATCTAATAATATTAAGTGTTTAAATGACTTTTAGTCATTAATAATGGGTATGAAGGTATGAAAGAATACAAGATGTCTCGTTTTGTCCATGTTCATTTTAAGACCCACTCTTTCGGAGGCTCTACTGAGGTCATCGAGCAGGTCTTCCATAGTCTCAGCCATGACTACGATATCGTCGGCAAACCGAATGCCAGCCCCTTTCCAGTCCAGAACCTTGAAGACGTCCTCAGTGCAGCGGTGAACAGTTTCGGAGAGGTACTCGTAACGTCTCCCTGTCTCACACCTCGTTGCAGAAGTATAGGTTTCGAGGTCTGACCCTGGAGTCGGACTGACATAGTGGTTTGGTTAGACATAGTAGTTTTCGTACAGACACTTCAGCACCTTGATATACCGATAGTCGATCTGGCACCGTTGAAGAGATTGCAGTACAGCCCATGTCTCGATCGAATCAAAGGCTTTCTCGTAGTCCACAAACGCTAAGCAGAGATGCAGGTTATATTCTTCGGTCTTCTGTTTAACCTGTCGCAGCGTATGTATGTGGTCTACGGTGCTAAAGCCTTTACGGAATCCGGCTTGTTCGGGAGGCTGGAAGTCGTCTAACCTGCGCGCGAGACGGTTCGTGATGACTCTCGAAAACAGCTTGTAGACATGGCTCAGAAGCGAGATGGGCCTATAATTCTTAAGGCCATTGTCGCCCTTCTTAAAGAAAAGTATCACCGCTCTTCTGTTGTTTTTGCGTTGCTTCAGAGCCATCCTAATCTCGTACAGGCTGACGTCCGGGATGTCTTCGGTATAGTGTCAGGTCAATCTAGCTCTTGGGTCGTTTGCCAGATTCGTAACGGGGTTACTTGTTGATGTTTATAACTGTCCATAGAACCTCTCGATCTCTCTCAACAGCTCAGTTTTGGCGGATACGATCCTGCCATCATCGGTCTTCAGTTTCGTAAGCTGGCTCTGCCCAATAGACAGATCTCTATCAACGACCTTTGACCCTTTATTTCCCTCTATCGCGTCCTTAATACGGTCTGCATTAAAGTGGCGAAGATCGCTTTTCAAGGACGTAGAAATCCGTGTATTGAGCTGCCGGTAATTGAGCGCATCATCTGAAGACTGCAGGATCATCTCGCGCCTCTCTTTCATGAGCCGTAAAGTAGGATCAGAGAGCTTTTTTTTGTATTCGTAAGACGGATCTTGAAGATCTTAGAACCGACCGTATGGACAGTTTCCACGAACCCATCGTTATAATCGTCCACGGAGCTCCTTAGGCATTCGAAACGATTCTGAAGTTCGAGCTGAAAGGGGGGTTTTGGACCTGGATTGGTGCTGGGCGGAGCATAGACTTCATCAGTCATCTTTCCAGCTTGATATTTAAGTTCAATGTGCCTCTTACCATGCGGTGAACACTTCCGGTTTTTACCGCATTGATCACAGAGACATCATTGAATACTTGCTTCTTCGTCGACATAATGATGTCAATCTCATTTTTAGTAGCACCAGTTTCGAGATTGTGGTATATAAATACGTGTGAATACTTACTTTAAAAATAATCCAGTAATTACTTTAAAAAAACAATTTTTACCCGGAGCGTCACTTATACACTGCACAAACAAATAGAAATTGGCCCGGATACGCGGTTTTCGTGTCGTAACTTGTTCGTCGAAAGATCCGCGGTATTGTTATTTTTGAAATACTCGTCTTCCTTTTGGACGATTCAAAAAATTGTCATACGGGTCGACGCGAATCACAATCAGTTACCTACAGCCGCGAAATCTCATTTTTGATTTTTTTGTAGATTCGCGGTTTTGAATAATGTTAGTTACGCGGTATTGGACTATCAACGACGATTTGTGCTTTGCGTTGTTTTACCAATTAACATGATTATAAAAAGATTAGTTTGTCAAATGATGTTTTGATGATATGAAATATTGTCTTTTAATTTTATTATATGTCAATGAGGGATTTCCTTTTTTTTTTAACTCCTCTTCTTTTTTTTTAACTTCACATCATTTTTTGATTATTTCACTTGGATGGAATTTTGAGATCGTAAAACGAAAGTATCAGTTTTCAGTCTATCAAAAAATACTCTGTGGTATCCATGGACGTAATATATAGAAGTAACTTCTATATATTACGTCCATGGTGGTATCAGTCAACGAGCGTATGTGTTACTACTTACTAGTCTTATCAAAGTACTCTGTGTATGTGACGCATGGACGTACTTCTTGTCAATGTTATTTTTCCAAGCGTTTTGGCTTTGGCACCTAGCTCTAGTAACGTAGTCAGTACAACGCCATCTGCAGAGTTCTTGGAAACTATTTTTTTTAATACTCAAAAAGAAAACCTTACAGAAAGAATAGTCATAACCTAAAAAAGTATAAAACATAACGTTATATTTTAAATGAAAATTTGTGATTCGTTTTTTGTCAAATGACAGGACACTCTTTTTATATTTATGGCTCATGATTATTAGACGAATAAATATTATGCCTAAAAATGTATGCAACTCCAAATTATACCAAAACTAATTAGACCATACGATAGTTATGCTAACCTTTGCAATATGTCAAAGTATTTTTAATGCCACAGTATTATTATGCTAATAAAAGTTATGCGAAAACGTTATGCCAAACAATGTTATGCCTAAAAATTTTATACCAAGAGGGGGATTCCCATTGGATCTTGGCGTCTTAAGGGGGAAGCTCTAAGGTGGCCCGCGAAATTCAAATTTTCTTACGTTTTTTGCAATTTGCTGGTCAGTATTAAGTTGTACGTTGATTAAAATATGATTCGCGGTCGTAACAAATATGTATTTACAGAATTATAATCATTGAAGTCATCAACACAACTCTCTAAGACCATGTAATCCCCAAGAATGACTATTTCATGAAATCTTGACATTTGGGGATTACATGGTCTTAGAGAGTTGTGTTGATGACTTTAATGATTATAATTCTATAAATACGTATTTGTTACGACCGCGAATCATATTTTAATCAACGTACAACTTAATACTGACCAGAAAATTGCAAAAAACCTAAAAAAAATTGAATTTCGCGGGCTACCCTGGCGCTTTCACCTTAACGTCCACAGTGTCGAAGGGACTACGAGCACAGATTACTAATATGTAGCCAGCTACGAGTACGAGTCTAAGCGGGTAAACTACAATAGTTTAGAACTACGTGAAAGTTACTAACAGACGTTACACCACTTCATTGTGAAGTGTGAACGGTACAGTACAAACGGACTGCAGTAGAAGAAGGATCAAGGACCCGCAACCCGCTCGCACTCTGAGTTTCATCAATGTATCTTACCCTAAGATTTTGAACCCCTCTGTTTAATGACCCCTACGTTCGGTCAATTTTCTGTTTTTTTTTGTGCAAAATTCCACATTAAATTGGTTAAAAAGTCAATCACACATTATTATTAAAAGTTAATCCCACAATTTTATTGGTGAAAAAAAATCAAAATCTCTAAAAAGACAGTATCGACGTAAAAATCAATGAATGTACAGACGCCAGCACATCAAACTACTACAATCTGTCAAATTTCTTTGATAGATTTTCAATTGTATCGCTAATGCATAAGGTTCAAAGTTGATTGGGAAAATTTTACAGTTTCGGGTAGCTTGATGTGCTGGCGTCTGTACAACATTCATTAATTTTTACGTCGATACAAGATATCATGGGAATTCTGTAGTAACCGCAATGTCACATGTTCGACTAGAGATGCAATGCAACACAAATATCAATAGACAATGGTAGGCTGTACAAAGACACGTTTGCCTCCAAAAGTATTTAAAAAAGAAGGTTTAAGCATTATGGTTGCGAATTTGATCAAAAAATACACAGTTTTAGCCATAACTACAAAGTTTATTTTTATCCACAAAGTACTAATAAAACTGTAATGAATTCAGTTTGTGAATGAGTGTTATAAATCTCTGAAGTGATACTATTTACTCTATATTTGTGAATAATCTGTTACGTTTGTAATTTTAAATTATTTTGTGTTTAAATTAGTCGCCATTTTCATACTTGGTGCTGTGAAACTTTTGGATTTGTTAAAACTTATGTGTCGCGTGATAGTGATCACAATAAATAAATAGCGACTGGATTTTTATGTGAACTTTTTACTGTTATTATATCATGGTTGGACATTGCTTCGCATCTAAGGTTAGAGTTATGATTTTACATATTTTACTAAAATACTATCGATTCTCTATAGATAAATACGCGTAAATAGGGAGAAAGATGATTATTATTTCCACTATTTTGTACTTCAACGTGTCTAAATATTTTTGATATGACATGTCCTTTTTCTACAGGTTCGCATTCCTCATTACAAGAACATGATATGATTATCTCTATTTTTAGCTTGTTTTTATCAAACGGCAGTGAGGAATAGCTCAATTTTAGTCTTTTTGTAAGTTTCTTTTGCGTTTACATCTTTACAAAAACATTACCTCATCTTCAGGTACTAAACTGAATAAAAATAACAAACAATAATAGAGTAAAATGTGCTTTAACTAATCCACATTCTTTTTAATAAATAAACTGCACATTATTCAAGTATAGTGAAGTGTCATCCATTCATGACAAGATACTTCATTTGAGAGATGACTTACCAATTAGTGCAGAACCCTAATCAAATCTCCAAGACATGCAATTGCTGATAAAAATCATGCCTACTTTTCAAAATCTGCACCTACTTTATTCAGTGTCAATACTCATGCTCTATTGAGAAAATATTGAAGCTTTGTATACTAGTTATGCCACTTGTGTTGTACATTTTAATGGTCATTCCAGTTAAGCTGTAAGTCATAGTTTACAACTTATAATTATTTATCCTTCACCACAGTTTAAAGCGTCATAATTTAATTAGACTTCCCTTATTAATTAATAATAACTATATTATACTGAATTGAGATAGGGATTGGCAAGAAAGGCCTATGATCAGCAGTGGATAAAGTGGGGATGTGAATGATGATATTATTGATTATTTTATTCTCACAACTTGGGTTACTTCATTATTGTCAATAGTATAGAGAAATCAGTTTTCTATATCTTTCCTATCCTTAAATTATTTATTATTATACCATATACACCAGCCTTTATCTGTCCCACTGCAAGGCAAAGGACTCTTCTCATAAAGAGAAGGCATGAGTATTGATCAGCAACCCTTGCTCAAGACGGGTTGGCAAATCCAGACTAATATTATAAAGGCGAAAGTTTGTGAGTGTGTGTGTTTATATGTATGTTACTTCTTCATGTTCAAACGGCTGGACCAATTTTGATAAGATTTTATATGGAGGTAGGTAAGTGATGACCAAGATAACCTTGGAAAGTATTTAACTATTGTTTCATAATTATAAATAAAGCCTAGTTATAAGAAAATGGGTACCTACCTTCATCAAATGACTGTAAATGAAAAATCACTTTTCATTGAACTCTGAACTTAGCTTAACTTTTCATTGACTAAGGGCTGATTTTTCAATACTCAAATAACTTTTATTGAGGAATAATTATTGACATTTGACAGATTTTGTATAGAAAATATATCAAACTGTAATTTTTGTTCTTCAGATAAATGTTATCTGACTATTGAAAAATTCAAAAACCAAATGAGATTCTCAATTGGATGTAGTGTAGCAGAAAGGACTCAACAAAAAATGTGTTAGTATGTGTAATACAACTTGACTCATGAAATTATTTGTATATTTGCCTTTAGGTGATAATATTTCAAAATATTCCAAATACAACATCATTTCTGCTAAACTATGTCCAATGTACAGTCCAGGTATGTTTTTATGTTGATTGTTGAATACCTGACAAACCTGTTTATTTATACATAGAGAATCAACTCTTATTATGAGTTTTCTAGGACCTCTCTAGAACCATAAATTTAATGTGATGTCAAGGTCAGACTTTAGCACTAACACAGGTCATTCAGACTTGTTTATATTTTTACCATGACCTTTAGTAACGTCCCATTATTAATTATAGCATTATTGATTTATTATACCTGCTGCAGATGCAACATTTCCATAAAAACATCTGTCCATTCCACCTAATTGCAGATTAGTATAGTTTATTTTTTCATTCTGTCCCAGCGATTTTTTACACGTGTATATCGCATTTCTTATCGATGATGATTACGTAACCTGCAAAAGCAAGTTACGTCATTTAAAAACTTCCAAAGCCATTAAAACAGACTAACAATGTGATATGAAAACAAGTGCCGCGCGACCACAAACAAACCGCGCGGTCACACCATATTGTGCGAAGGCATGGATGACCAGACAAATGCCCTTCGAATTGACTTTTTTTTTCTACGCAACACATTTCGAGTGTCTAAAGCTCCTTGTTGTAACTAGATTTTAAGATAGATATTACCTAACTACCTACAATCGAATCGTAATAAGAACTAAGTTTACGGTCTGTTTAAATACCTACCTATTAATTATGTATTCATTCAATTTGTTATTCACGCTCCTGATATTTCAACAATTCTATAGAGCGAGAGCGTTATTCAAAATCGTATCAGCCATCTTTGTCTCTGGATTTGGAAGTCTACTGACCTTCAAAACATTACGAATGAGTCCTACTCCTTAGTGTTTTGTTAGTGAAGTGTGCACACGCTCGTCAGCCCACAGTCCGCTCGTGTTCCATACCTGCGCTATTCCGTTATTCCCTGAGGGCGGCATTATATTCGCCGCTCTTCATGATCCTTTTATACGCCTTAACTCACGGATTAGTTAGACAGAGAGGTGCGATTTGGTCGAATTGTTCATTCGTAAAGTAAACGGTAGGTTGAATATAATAAAATGGAATGCAATGGACAAAATACTGCTCCATGAGCGGCCATTTGCAGTAGCCGCTGCATTTTAAGTTGATAAAAACAAGACTAATGTAGTGGCACTTGAGAAATATAAAAATAAAATGGAATTTTACAACACAATATGGTTAAGACGTACTAAGCGAGTGTGACGCATCTTTTTTACACATTGATACCTATATTTATACAAGACCGTGGCTGTGCTGACGTAGGATATTTTAGCATAAAATAGTTATGCTATCACAAAATTATCACATTATACTAAGTATTACGAAGTACTTATCTACGTATTTCTCCATTGTTTAGTTTAATTTACCATTAAATTGACGGAGAGCAGTAAAATAATATTGTCTTTATCTTTTTTTTACAGGATTCGAAGGAGTGCTCGTTAGATCCGCAGGCATGACGGAAAAAGTGTTGCACCCAAGTGAGTCGATTTTTATATGCAGATGCCAAATTAAAATGTAATATTTATTATCTAGGCGGTGTTCAGTAATAAATAACAAAAGTATTTTTTTTGTCGCCGTGATTTGATTAGGTAATTAAACGATCGAAAACCTTTCCAAAATATTTTTTATAGGTAGGTAGATATTTTGTTGTGTACAAGTTGGTACAAGGGGTCACGTGATGGTGACGTCACAGACGAGCAGTCACCAGATCAATAAGGACTCGAGGTCATTCCAGTCTGGGCCGACAAATACGCCACCGCGCCTTTTACAGATACAGCTTGCCGCAGATTCAATATGTTACCTCTGACACCTCTATGCATATTTTTTAATTGCCAAACTTACAGAAGTAGCCCTCCATTTTTTGGATCGCAGCCCGCACCTTGGCTTGGATGTAGAAGTCGTACCTACTTGTCTCCAATTGATTTTATTCTTACCAACGCCAATTTCAAAAGGCATTCATTGTTAACATTCTACTATCGCAGCCATGTGCCACGCCCAGTCCTGCAAATATTCAGCCAATCTTAAGTACCTCATCTGTGCACCGAACTAGCCAAGCTAGAGGGCCTAACGCGATGCCAAATGCGATCGTAAGGTGTCATTCACCTCTAGAACTAAGGAACCACGTACTTAGCTTCTTACTTCTTAGTGTGCACTGTATAGTGTGCATAGGCACTATAACATAGCAAAGATATACAGCATACTTACTCAATTACCGTTTCTAATAAAATCTTCGCGAAATATGAATCGCCCTTGTCTACAGCCGTAAAATAAGTTGCTTTCATAATATAGCTCGCTTGAAATTAATGAAACTATAAGCGAGCAATGGAACTCGTAAGTGTTTTTATGGCAATAATACAGTACCTATTCATAAAGTATTGTATTTATAAAAATAGTAATACTGCATCATTGCACTCGTACAAATAAACATAGCGTTTCTCTACACTACACACATGAAAGGTCATCGTTTCAAGGTTGAAGGCTATAAAACGATTGGAATCAATAAGTATCAAGTATAGCGATGTGTCTCTGGTGAGATCTGTCTTTATAGCAGGCAGTTACGTGGTGAGAGGGGAGATGAGGCGGGGGTTGCGGCGCGAGGTGCATGTGCCTTGCATCGGTTGACGCATCGCGGTTGAATCCCCACATAGGACGCGAGGAAGTATGTAAAAAGGTGTATATAAGACGTGGATCGATGCCGGAGCCGACACCCACCTCCTACTGCACATACTGATGATAAAACTAATGACGCACTTTGTAAATCGAAAATCTTTGCGACATTCTCCCTCAGACTAGATTAAGACCTAACGAAATAATTTTTGTCTAGTAATAAATGATAATAATTCCAAAAATAAAAAAATGCTGCTATTCTCTTATCACACGTACAATTTCTATGCCCCTTTTGATCCTCATCATTGCTACAAATCAAAACAAGCAGGCAAGAATTTAAGATTATCTCAGAAAAGCATTTAAAAAATCTTTAATGACACAACACTACTGTAGCCAGTAGCCACCGCACATGCGCGTTTCGTTGACCTTGACGACCTGTGACGAGACGAACTAGGTAGACGCGAAACTTAATTATATTCATTTTCATTCCAACTGATTACCAACTCTTTCAATGCGTATCAAATCTCATGTTTTCATCATCTTTAAACAACCGCCTAAAAATACTTTATGTAGGTACGAAATTGTTCAGCAGATACTGTAGGTAACTTCTAAGATATCTTTTAAATAGCACTTGAGAAGCTGGTTGCCGATTCAATATAAAAAAGTATGTCTTCAATGTGACATTTTTCAATCTAAAAGCAAGTGTATTCAATGAAGTCTGGCGAGTCATTTGTTAGTCGTAATTGTGGCAACAACGCTCGAAATTAGCGAATGGCGTCTGCGTTGTTGCCACGTTTACCTTTGCGCGTTTACGATTAATTCGCGCTGTGAATGTGGCGCTGAGTTGCACCAGCCAAACCTATTCAATCCATTCTAATTTAGATCTCATGTTGTTAACTCGCTCACGCCAACACCGTACGTAACGTATGAAAAGGACGCACTGGACTTGTGACGACTGCGACCAACACTCAATAGGATTTATGTTATGCATGAGCATCATTGCCTCATGTACTTACCTACCTATTCGTTGTTCGAGAATGTGAAAAACGTTTTGTATTAGTCAATAAATAGAAGAAAACCGAATTTCAAGCATGATCCGAGTCGGAGGTAGTGAAAGTTAGAGCGTCGATTTGAACAAATGCTGCAGTCACGCGTCCCGAACTTTTCGGTTTCTCCGCTTCCCGAGATTTTTCCGGCTTGAACTTCGGCTAGTGGCATTTTTTTTTCTTAAAACGACTAGAACATGAGCATGATGATAAAGTGGTAACTCATAATAGGGCCACTGAACTGGGCGCTGCTATACGAGTGAAACCCGGTCCGCTTGAGGTCAACGAACTGTTCATTTTGCTGCATCCGTTGCAAGTTGCAAATACTGCGCGGCGGCGCATCGATGCCGCCACCAATTCTGTCGACTGAATACACCACTTTTTCATTTAGCTAAGTAAAAAGTGGTCTGGATTTCAAAGAAACTACAACTGAGGTTGGCTTGCCAATAGAAAGTTGTACGCGCGTTTTAACTACTGCGTTCTGTTGTTATGATGACTTGTTATTGCCAACTAATATTATAATTTACGAAGCGAAAAAGAGCTCCGTCTCATATTCTAACAGGTATTCACTGTCTGTGTGTTTCATACTTTACATTTGATTATCATTAACACTAGCGTGTGAACCAGTGAATGTGACGAAATGGTTTACATGTTATATCGTCGTTGTTTAGATAGGTACTGATAACTGTTACGATTTTTAAAAAGTTGGTGGTTAATTTTATTCTTCCTACCTTCTAATTTTGAGCACGTTCAAAACTTTAGAGCTATACTAAATTCATCAGTATAGAACAAAATAACTCCCAAACCAACGTTTATGTCAAAACATGGCCATGAACACAAAATATCGATCGTGTGACCGATAGCTGTTGGCAATCAGCCCTTTGTGTAAAGCGCGACCCCCACTCGACGCTCACTGGAGCCTTTTAAATTAACGTAAATTAAATATAGCTTCTAATCGTTTCTTCGATTTTTTTCTATGTATACAAAGTTACAAACACAGTTCTTATAAGTGGTGGAGGTCAATAAAGTTTTGCGATCGTTTTGATTTATTAGCTTTAACAATAAAAAATGTTCACGAAGATGTGGACAGGTGTTTGATGGCACGTGAAACTGGATGACCGTATATCTCTTTATGGCTTATTAAGTATCCGAGTTGACGAAATATTTTGGTAGAAATAAAAAAAAAAAAATACAAGTTTCCTTACAAAGAATTGCTCGGGCTTCTGTCTGGAGTTGATGTAAGCCGGCAAATGGCAACCGTGTTATTCGGGGCGGGTCGGGTTGCGCGGCGGCGGTAATGGGCTCCGTACGCGTCGCCTTTCGCCCACGGGAACTGGTTTCACGCAGCGCTTGTCAACTTGTGGACTCTTTGATTTGATTCAATATTATTTCATTACCACCTTACTTTACACATTTATTTGCCATGGATATTTTTGTAATTCGGTGTTTGGTTTCGTAGGTTGTCTTAAATCTAGCGACGTTTGTAATATTGACTCTGAGGAAAAAAATATTTAGTGTCGAGTTGTCGACATAGGCGGAAGGGAGAACTGGGTGTTTAGGGGGCGCCCGTTGTGGGAGGGATTTATATTATGTATAGTGGCGCGATCACGTGTACATTTTGCAGCTTGTATTGATCCTGTCGTCTTTTTCTTGTTGTTAAATACGATTATGCCGCGCAACGTAACTCTGTAAGTAATGCAACCAATTCAAAAAAATTCAGTATGTAAGTATGTAGGGGTATCGTATTACCCAGTAACTGGGTTGTGGAGGTCAGATAGGCAGTCGCTCCATGTAAAATACTGGTAATCAGCTGCATCCGGTTAGACTGGAAGCCGACCCCAACATAGTTGGGAGAAGGCTAGGCAGATGATGAAGTACTCATCATTTTGTAAGTAAAGTGTTAAGGAGGTTACTCATCATTTTGTAAGTAAAGTGTTAAGGAGGTACTACTAGGGTACCTCCTCCTACCTAAATCCTAGATTCAAAAGAAGGTACCTTCTTTTGAGTCTAGGATTTATAGGTATCCAGTGGGGACGTGCTTCTTGTTTATAATTCTGTCATGGGTGAAGTTACTCGTTTATTTGAAGTCATGAAAGTCCTCGTTATCGTGTAGGTATAATGCGAATAGTAGGGTTCCGAAAAACGTTACAAATCTGATAAGTATAGGAGCAGGACTAGGAAGGGGGCGTGCGAATTTAGATCCGTTGTTAAGTCGAGTTGAACAAGATACCTCGATTTGTTTGTGCTCACTCTATTTCGGTGTTTGTGGCGCACTCGGCGGCTAATCGGCGCGTCACGTGACGAGCGCCGGAAGGACGGGGGGTGCGGGCCGGGGCGTCGGAATGCAGTCACCACCGCTCGATGCACACCCAGCATAGCTGCTCGATTGATCGTCAAGTCAAGCTCATGCTCTACTTTACACACGCACTGGCCAAATGAAATCATCGCTACTACGTTATACGTACCATCATCATCAGTTACAATTCCTACAACGTTACTTGTACTGTACCAATTCTTGTAGGTTCATTTAATATTCCAGTGGTTATATTCTGAGCCGAGCTATCCCGATTTCGGGCATAATGTATGAAAAAAAAAAATTACCCTCCTTCCGGGGAAGTCGGGGAATATTGACTGATGCGTAGTTAGGTAAGTACTTACTTACTTAGGTATGTGAGGGCAAATAGGATTTACAAAGTCATAGATAAAAAAAGTATGCATACGTAAGCAACCATGAATATTAGATAGGTGATAATAAGTTCGAGTAGATACCTGCCTTACTGATAAGAGCAACAAATCTATACTATATATTACTATATAATAATATTATAAAGCTGCAGAGTTTGTTTGTTTGTTTGTTTGTTTGAACGCGCTAATCTCTGGAACTACTGGTCCGATTTGAATGATTATTTTAGTGTTGGGTAGTCCATTTATCGAGGAAGGCTATAGGCTATATTTTTTTTCTTCAAAATTAGGGATCCGTAATAAAATTGCTATTTTGTAACACAAGGTGTAAAATCGAAAACCTATTTTTGCGTGCGCTGCAAAAACTATTGACAATAGAACAAAATAATGTACTACGGGTTTGTAGAGCCCATTAAGACCTACAAAAAAGTCCGCGAGAACATATATCTAGCTATCATGGTTTAATCACAATAAACGATTTTGTGTTCAAAATAATTATTAAATCGTCTGAAGAAAAAAAAACTACGTTAAATATGTATCGTTATATTAATCTTTATCGAAATTAAGCATTATGTTATCAAGAGTATTTATGAAGAAGTAAAATACTTTTTGTTTCATCTCAATCGGATATTTCGTTTAAAAGTTATCACGTGTGTAAGATGTTAAGAGTTGGTACCTCATAGAGTTTTTTATCTATACTAATAATAAAGCTGAAGAGTTTGTTTGTTTGAACGCGATAATCTCTGGAACTACCGGTCAGATATAAAATCTTTTTGCATTTGATAGCCCAATTCTTGAGGAAGGCTATAGGCTATTTAACATCACGCTATGACCCTTAGGAGCCGAGCAAAAAGAAAAAAAACTCAGAGTGAACGGTAAGCGAATACGAAGTGTTGCGACGCGACGGGGTGGGGGTACCTACAAGAAATTTCACGCGGACGAAGTCGCGGGCAGAAGCTAGTGAAGTATATTTGTAACGAAAGTGAGCACACACACTTAGGTATTGTATTGTAATTTAAAACAGTTTAATATGTTATCTTAACGACTGGAGACAATTACCTACCAATACTTATTCGTTTTGAAATCTATTGTTGTTATGATTATGATGGAAATACAATGAAGTATTTATTTTGATAATGTCATCAGTCATCAATTGATCATAATGATCATGCTCATCAAACTGGCTGGGTATAATGGTTTGAAACCCATAACAAGTCGACGTTTTCATCTACTTACAGAAGACGACGCTCAAAAGCTACTAAATATTAAAAATACTAATGGATACTTAACCTAAGCCTAGTACTAGAAGTACCTAGGTCATGATCCTAAAATCAAAGGAAATATTTCAGCTGCTTATAATTTATGTGAATGTGTGGACTATCTGTTGATAACATCATAATGTATGTTTTGCGGGATAACGTTTCGACTTGGCTTTGGTCAAAAAAACTGCTGGTCGCCCCCCCCCCCCCCTACACTCCCCTCAAGATTGAAAAAGCCCTCAAAGACCGAAGTACAACTTTTCTTTATTTATATCTAAGTATGTACTTACCTAAGGGGACTTAACCTGTACTGTGGTATTTCTTCTCGTTACTCGTGAGCTCTTACTGCTGTGAATTCTTATCGAATAGAGTTATGTAATCATTTGTGTGAGTAAAAATTGTATTTGATCTCGTTTAACTTAGGATGAAATTGTGTAGTACAAAGCAGTAATTGCAGCGTGCGGATTGCAGGCGATCGCCCCTCGCCCCGCACGCAGCCCCGCGCTCGAACACCGTAAGTAAACAGTCTGGTGTTTATCCGCGTCTCGCTCGCACCGACCGCGTCGCGTCGCGCCTCTGAGGTGCACTCGCTGTTCCTATTATTTTCGTGACGGGTATTGCGCCGAAGCCGATTCCCGCATCCTCGCCCCCGAGACGCGAGGTCCGGTCTCGCGGCGGAGGCGGCGGCGACGGCCGTTCGCATCGCGCGCCAGTCCGCGCCCGAGGCCGACTGTCGCATTGCTCCGTGCCTTCAAACGTTTGGTGTTTGTCGTCCATGTGTTGATTTTGAAAATGCGGCACGTTCCGAGCGCGTATCACGGTGGGTGAAGAGCCGCGGTTTGAATTTCATCGGTATCGTGACGTGTTTGGTGACAGTGAGTGGATTGTGTATTGGCGTGCCGATGATACACGTGAATGTGGATGGAGTTCGGAGCGGTGTTGGAAGATGCATTTCAAAGAGTCGTTCGCGATGAGCGATCGACCGAGCGAGCGTGGCCGGCGCAACTCCCGCTGCAAGGGTGGGTGTCTGCTTGCCGTGACGGCTGCGAGTCGTCTGCGCTCGTGGACCACAACACACCATCACACCATACCTACAATGCGTGGCCTACGTGCCTACATCTTTCCTCTTCCCACCCATCCTAACTACTATTTACTTGCGCTCTACCAGTTGCAGTCCTTGTAATGGAGTATTATCGGAGTTAACTTATGAGTATTTATACTAAAATGAAGGCATTCATAAGGGCGCAGTTTTCTATTGAGAGAAAGAACTACGATCAACATGTGCTAAGTAGATTGTGGGACACGTAACATATTAGTAGAAACCATTGGAACTCTTGTTTACTACCTACACCTTAGTTAGATGATCCCGTTTCTCTGATTTTATGAAGTACAGCAATAGTATACCTACCTACCTACTAATTATGTAATTCAAATATAAAGAATTGACGCGAAGCACTTATTAGAACAAATTCAGTTATTGGCTGACTCTGCTGTTGACATAAATAAGCGATCAGCTGTAGCGTCTCTGAATTCTAGTGCATTTGACACACTCTCTAATTTTCTATTTCGTACTCAAAATATCTTTGCATATTTCCGCTTTATTGTTGTTATCAGTACTGTATTGTTGTATGCAGTAAAATAATATCGAATTTTGATATGGGTTGATTCATAACAATAACGAATATTCCTTCTGATACGTCGATAAACGATAAAAATTAGGTATTTTTAGCCAATAACTACATTGTTTACCATAACACTACAAAAACTGGAACGTTTATTGATAGAACAGCAGAACTTTTCGTCGTCGTAGGTTGGCACCTGTAGAATAAGCTCGTAGGTCGTACGAAGGTAAAAGATAAAAAAATATACTTGTCATACAAAAATATAGGTTGCGCTTGTAACAAAAATAGCATGTATTATACTTGGCTCTTTGATATCGTTTAGCGGTGATATAATTGAAGGCTGGGGTAGTAAAATAAATAATAAGTAGGTCAATTAAATGTTCGTTATATCAGCAGTAGATTTCAATGATGCTATGATAACATTGACCTTCTATGAGGCAAAATCGAAGTACCTACTCACCTACCACTTAAAGCTAGAAGTAGAATAACACGACGACTCGAGGGATACCTACGAAGTTTGAAAGTATCTAGATAGTTACTCAACATTTCTGAGGAAAAGCAGATGGCATTTTTTTTTTCACGTAATTTGTATGTTTGTGTCATTTCGACCGTCAACTAAATAGAATTTTTTACCGACTTAAAAAAAATGAGGTTATCAATAATTCGACATGTATGTATGTAATATTATTGGAACTGCATTATATTAGTTCACATAATTATGACAATCTATTACATTACCAGCCTATAATGTTCCCACTGCTGGGACACAGGCCTCCTCTCGGTGAGAGGGAGTGGGCCGTAATCCACCACGCGGGCCCAGTGCGCGTTGGCAGATGTCACGTCTTCGAATTTTTTGTTCTAGCCTAGAACTTCTAGGAAATACCGGTTTCCTCACGATGTTTTCCTTCACCGTTTTTGGAGCAGTGGTGATGAAATAATTTACACAAAGTAAAGCGCCTGTCTGGGTTCGAACCTACAACTCGTAAGTCGCGGCCGTTTACCACTGGGCCACCACTGCTCTTCAATCTATTATGGCTTCCAAACAAATATACAAAATTTTATAGATGTATGTATGTTTGTCCACACATTGCTCCGCAACTATTAATCGGATCGCGACCATTTTTACCGACTTCAAAAAAAAGAAGGTTTTTTTATTGGCTTAAGTACATTTACTTCAACTTAGGGAACAGTGCAGGTTTCATCAAAATCGATTCAGTAATTTTCAAGATATGGACTAATACGTGCGAGTGTGACGGCCTGACTTATTATACGAGCTACGGGTGCAGTGTCAAAGGCAAAACATCTCAAAACCTTGGTCAAATTCTAGTGCAATATTTAAAACAACACTATTACCTACATATTAGAAACAAATATTCCAGTTTTTACTTAATACTAAAAATTGCGAAATAAAAAAGTAATTTAAAAAAATTAAACCGACTTCAAAAATAAATTAACTCAAAATTATGAAATAACTCTAATTTCGGAAGTCGGTGGCAAAAACTAAAATACAGATCCCAAAACACCGACTTCCGAAATTAAAGTTATTTCATAATTTTGAGTTTATTTCTTTTTGAAGTCGGTTTAATTTTTTAAAATTACTTTTTTTTTTTTATCGCTACATACAGGGGGTCTTTCGGGAAGCCTTTGGTTAGAGGGAGGATTCTAAAATCTTCTAGTCCACTCTGTATAAGTTTTAAAACGTGTTTTGTTTTTATATCCCATAACTCTTATATTCTACAGGGTTATTGGTAAAACATTAACAATCTCTTAAGAGGTCATTGTACTTATGTAATGAACAACTTTTTCTATGGGACCAAACCTGAAATCGCGAAAAAAAAATCTGCTGTTCCCTACATTTATGTTCGAATTAAGTACTCGTCAAAATGTAGAGAACAGCTGATTTTTTTTTCGACCTCTTAAGAGGTTGTTAATGTTTTACCATTAACCCTGTATAAGTAAAAATAATACAAAACGTCCTAGAATATGTGGTCCAATAATGCATAGTTTCGGAGATGTACAGACACCAGCCCATCAAGCTACTACAATCTGTCAAAATTCTGTAATAGATTTTCAACTTTTATTAAATAATCTAAATTATTTCAAATTCTATCCTAGCTTTAAAAACTAGCCTCGTGTATCTCGGGCATTAGCGTCTCAAGCTAGGATGGTAGGGGTTCTATTTTTTGAGCTAGTAGCACCCCCACCACTGATTTTACTATCCTGGCTTGGGACCATGCTAGAGCTGTTTACAAGATGCTAGTAAATTTTAAGCCAAAAGCATTGCAGTGAGTTAGTCCGTAGAGTAAAATGATCCGATTGGGCACTATCTTCGCTAGCCACACGAAGCTAGTACACAAGGATTGTAAAATCGGATTGGGGCTGGCTAGTAAGCTCAAAAATAGAACCCCATCCTATTAAACCATAGCTGAATAAATAGAACCGAATCGTAGGGGGAAGCGCTAAGGTAGCCCGCGAAATTCAAATTTTCGTTTTTTGCAATTTGCTGGTCTGTATTACGTTTTTTGCAATTTGCTGGTCTGTATTATGATTGTAATGATTCGCGATCCGCGAATCATATTTTAATCAACGTACAAGTTAATACTGACCAGCAAATTGCAAAAAACGAAATAAAAAAAGAATTTCGCGGGCTACCCTGGCGCTTTCGCCTTAAACTATCCAAGCTTCAGACGCTAACTTACTAGCTTTCTCACTAGCCTACAAGAGCAGTGGTAGCCCAGTGGCATCGGCCCCGACTTCAAGAGTTGTAGTAGACCCTGAATTCGAACACAGACAGGCACTTTACATTGTGTATTTAATTTCATCACCACTCCTCTCAAAACGGTGAAGGAAAACATCCCGAGGAAACCGGCATGTCCTAGAACCAAACATTCGAAGACATCCACCAACCCGCACTGGGCTCAAGAGTATTATGACCCACTCCCTCTCGTAGAGAGGAGGCCTGTGTCCCAGCAGTGGGAACATTGTAGGCTGACTATGTTACTAGCCTAGAGATGAAGCTAGTTCTGTGTAGCCAGTGTTACTAGCTTGCTAGCTTACTATCCAGGCTTGAGAAATTAGCCTCGTGTATCTCGGGCAGAGCAGCAGGTGGTAGCTAGTTATAAATATCTACTTTTGGTCTTAAATGGACATTTACATGTTTGGTAACATAAAAGTATCGGAATATAAAAACTAGTTAAACAACTTGAATTCTTCAAGCTGTAGATAACGTTGTTATTTTCGTTTTCAACTTTCAAGGTCTTCTCATATTGGTGTGACCAGTACACCACCAGTATTTTACATGGAGCGACTGCCTATCTGACCTACACAACCCAATTTCTGGATAATACGATACCCCTTGATAAGACTGGTTGTCAGACTTTCCTGTCAAAGATCTACGAATGACAGCCGGGGCCAACGGCGTAACGTGATTTGCCTACATTTTGTTTTGTTCTTGCTAATGACCACTAAACAGCTGCTGGCTACTTCGCAAAGTAATGAAACAATATAGTGTAACATAACCACCTTGTTCATAAAAGGCAAGTAAATTAAATGGCTGCACGAATACCGTTAGATCGGGGCTGGTTGTTTGTTATGATATTATAGACTGTTATGAGCTTTGTCTGTATGTAGAACGTCGCATTTATTAACCCTTTACGGTTTACCAAATATTTTCCATAATTTGTGATCAAATTCTTTACGTGACTCTCATGCTTGAATGTTAATAACAAACACAAACACTATTAAAAAAAAACAGGTCTTATTTAATTATAAGTAAAGATTTAATGAATCAGTCACACGTTTCACTTGGCTACGTCATTCGTTAAAGGCCTCTGGGGTTATGCGGTAAGGGTGGGGGGTAGGGGAGGAAGGGAGTCGCAAAGGATGGAGGTGAGATCATAGTGGCGAGTGGCCCGGGGAGGCGATCGATATGTACATTGAACATACATACGTATCTATATAAATAACTGTACCTAACTTCTCGCAACTCGACTGTCTGCTCCAGATACTGCGCCAAAACCCTGTCCCCCCCGACCTCTACCCCTACCTTATCTATTCTTTAACAAAAAGATCAATTTTTCAAACAGAAAGCTTCAACTTAAACCTGTTTATAAACATATTTATACAGGTTTAACGTTTTTTTTTTCGTTTTAATTAATAGCATAATTGGCTACAAATTATTAAATGCAATGCCTTAGTCCAGTATTTTATGATAAGATAAATCAAACAACGTTCATATTTGCTCAGAGGTTGTGGTGATATAAGAATAACAGCTTCCACGGGTCCATATTCACTGTCTAAATTGGTCGTATATAGGTACAGAATGTAGACCACTTAACGTAATTTTAAGTACCAATCTACAAATCACTCTACCCATTTGAATGTACCGAAATATGTATATCAGCTATTGTTCATGAAGACATAACAGTACTTAATGGCGAACCGCTTTACTACAACAGACAGTTACTGAAGCTTTTGGCAGTAACATGTTATCTATCAGAGAGAATCCAACGTCGCCTTTATAACATTGGTTGACCTTACATACTTCGAGTTCGAATCAACTAAGGTTTGATAATGAATGATTTCATCATCTCGCCAATTCGCAACATTATACATAATACATCGTATTTGAAATATCCGTGTAAGTACCAAAGTTTTATGGGCTGATTTGATTCTCATTTCTCAGTAATATAATATTTTCATTCATAATTAGACTGATTAAGAGTATTTATTTTTTAAATACGAAATACGGCAATACTAGTGCTCAGTAACACGCTATTTGACTATTGCGCAGACTCCTTATAATCGTAGAAATTGTAGTCATTACAAAACTTAGAAACAGTGGTGACCACGCAGTTGAATGCGAGTTCGTTCTTCTATAAATCTACATATACCTTCAATAGGTACAAGTAACGACAGATCATGAGGTTGTAGATTCAACCAAATTGGTAACTTTAAATCTTAACCCTCTTATCACACTTCGATTAAAGCTCCATCGTTGTTTGTCATGTTCCTAAGCCTTCTTGATCTTGCAATGGTAAGGTGTATCATTGTTGCGTGAACGGGAATAAATCAATTCGATCCACCATGGATCCACCCCAATTCCTCGTCAGATACAACGGGCATTTCATGTTGCTGGCATGCCTCAGAGAATACGCAAGTACTCGGTACCATAAGTGGCGACTTCAGGGCAGTTCAGTAGCTCGTGGCCATTCCTACTTCCGCCAGGCAACCTGCGCTATTTTGATTTGACTTAGTTTAACTTACACCAAAAATATGTTTCCCATTCTGATTTAGGAAATAAAGAGTTCTCAGGATCTAAAGAATTACAAACTTCACATGATACTGGTTAGAGACCATTTATTATGGTATGTATGGCATTACGAATAGTATCAGCAACATGCTCGTACTTTTTGCGACGCGGTAAACAACAGACTGTGACAAAAACTACCTGATTTTAACCCGTATCGTTCAGGGATCTGATCAACCATACCTTCTTCATGATTCTGTCATGTACTCATGTTCCATAGTATTGAATACAACGCCTGTATCCAATAAATACATGAGTTGTAACATGCACCATCTTCAACAGGTGCTGGCGTCAAGATGGAGCACTTCCAAGCGGCGCTGGATCCTCGCAAGCAGGAGCTGCTGGAAGCGCGATTCCTAGGCGCCAAGGTCAGTTTCTACCGCTGTTTTATTATACTACACTAGCTTCTGCCCGCGACTTCGTCCGCGTGAAATTCGTACTTTCCTCTAAAAATTTCGAAAATGTATGTTTATGATCTTTATCATTTACTAGCTGCGCCCCGCGGTTTCACCAGCGTAAATGTCGATCCCGTGGGAATATCGGGATAAAAAGTAGCCTATATGTTAATCCAGGGTGTCAGCTACCTCCATAAAATTTTATCAAAATTGGTCCAGCCGTTTGAGCGTGAAGAAGTATCAAACATATAAACACACACTCACAAACTTTGATTGTGATTTAGATAAATAAGTATTCGAGCCAATTTTTAAGTTTATACATCAATAGAATAAAATTTTTCAAATAAACTGTATCCCCGCTTCTCACTCTCCCACAGGGGTGGAATTTCTTAAAATCGTTTGGGATGTGTTCATTACTTGACTCAAAGATTCAATTTTCGAGTTAATCAAGCCACGCAATAAGTCTTTCCCTGTAAAATTAACTCTTCACCCCGTTAGGGGTAGATTTTCGAAAAACCCTGATACACGTTATTCTTTATTTTTGGTCTTAAGTATAAATACTGAGTTTCGAGTTAATCGGGCCGCGCGTTAAAATTCTTTCATACAAACTTTGACATCTCCCAATTTTAAATACCCCCTGAGGGTATTTAAAAAAAAACGAAAAATGCCAATCTTCATAATTTACTTAGATAAGTATTCGTACCAAGTTTCAAAGATATTAACTCAAGGAATAAGATTTTTCATACAAACAAAATCCCCCCTTTTTACTCCCTTTAAAGGTTGAATTTTCAAAAACCCTTCTTAGTGGTTACTTACTCTTCACAAAGAACACCCTCCAAATTTCATGTCTCTAGGACCAGCGGTTTAGGCTGTGCATTGATATTATCAGTCAGTCAGGACTTTGAATTTTATTTATCGCTCATTTGGGGAAACATCGACGTAACTGCAATTTTTTTTACGTCTTTGTTTTTCCTAACGTAAATACGTTTTTAAATGCTTTGTCATATTTAACTCATTTTTGGGAAAAAATACATTTTCGTCGATGTTTCTCCAAATTAATGATGATTATGATGGGTTCGATTCCCGCACAGAACAAATATTTGTATGACCTACAAGTAGTTGTTCCGGGTCTGGCTGTTTGTGTACGTGAATTTAAATGTTTGTAAACGCACCCATACAGGAGAAATTCCTAGTGTGGGGCAACGTTTTTTTTATAAAAAAAAAAATGATTTTTAGTATATGCGAAACCTGAAATACGTGTTTAGTATTTTTATGTAAAGAATCTATGTACAAAATTTCAAAACTGTATCATGAAAAATCACAAAGTTATAAACTTGCTAAGTTGCCTGTTTGTCCGTACAAAAACATGCTCACCCGCGCCGCGCTGTCTTGCGCTCATTGATAACAGTACCTAGGTACCTAGCCGTTCGGCGCGGAGATTGGATAACCTACTTAGTGTCGCTCGGTGTCCAACTTTTAACCTTTTTTAAATATTTTTGGGACAAAATATAACATGGGGTAAAAATTATTGGAATCGATTTAGTTACTTATTCTGAACAAACTATATTCAGGTTTCGCATATACTACAAATAACATTATATAGATTATTTAGGCATCAGAGGTTGTCGCTACACTACACCCATACCATCTTATTACAAAATTAAATCTAACTTTGGTTCTAGCCAGTATTTGTATTTCCAACTTTATTTCGATTTAGGCAAAGTTCTTAATACTAAAATGACAAACTAACACTGAACTAAGCTGTCATTTTTTTTGTATAAATAACTGCATTTCTATAACAGTTAGGTTTTTGATTCAATATTCTGCTTAGAGAAAAACCTTGTTTTGTAATAAGGCAAAGAGATAACTTTTCCGCTTCAGTGCGAGCCTCGTATTTCTCAGGTTATGTTGATTCACGATGGTGTAGTCTTATATCGTCGTTGAGTCTAATGTAGCGACAAATTCAGAACCAAATCAAAGTACGGACGCCAGCAGGTCAAGCTACCCGAAACTGTCACATTTTCGCAATCAACCTTGAACCTTAAGATGTAGCAATAAAGTTGAAAATCTATTAAAGAAATCTGACAGATTGTAGTGTAGTACCTTGATGTGCTGGCGTCTGTACCTCATTGTAACATTCACAAGACCGATAGCATAATATGTCCAAATTACTTTTCATCTCATCTATCAGGTTATTTTTTCACAATAAATATCGGAGGGCCTTATTTAGTTATTATGTCATCCATTTATAAAACTAATGATGAATTGATGAAGGATACCTATGTTATCTTGATTTCAAGTTGGCAGGGACAAATCCATACTAATATTATAAATTCGAAAGTAACTTGTTGTGTTTGTCTTTGTTTGTACCTTTTAACGCCTGAACCACTGAACGGATTTCGATAAAATTTGGCAAACAGATAGATTGCACCCCGGGGAAGGACATAGGATTTTTATCCCGATATTCCCACGGGATCGACACTTATGCGGGTGAAACTGCGGGGCGCTGCTAGTGAATTATATGGTCGAGTGAAGTCCTCCTCGAGTAGGCCTACACCTCAGATATTGAATAGATGCGGATATTCTAGGTAATCTATTTGGGTTTACGAGTTAATAATAGAAGAATAGGATTGTTTAGTCAAGTGGTTCATTGAATTCTATTCTTAGTTTCTGTACAAACGAGTTTTGTTGGGTCAGACACTTGATTTCATGTTTCCATCGGTGTCAGAGGTTTTTCATGTAGAAGCCTCTTATTAAAATACCCATAAAGGGTTAAAAATAGATTTGAGAAATGAGCCCCGCGAAGTTCTACTAATGATTTTAAGTGATTTGAGTAATGAACGAATTAGATCATACGATGACGAACAAGTTAAGGTACATAAGTTAGTCAATTAAGTGCTTCTTATTACTGTAGTGGACATCTGTATAAATTCCATCAGCGAATTGTATAGGAATGTCTTTGTTAAATCAGAAGTGAATGCAATGTTGTTTTCGAAACGATTCTTTTGTTCTCACATTTCCTGCGCTCAGGTTAGGTTCAGTTAGTTCGTTTATCGGTAATATTAACGCCACACTGTTGTTGTCTACTTGGTTGGATTAAATATTTTAGGGCGTACTCGGTATTTACGTCTCATGCAACTGTAGCGAAGGAAAAAAGTTCTCTCATATCATCCATCTCTAAACTTCGACCTCTATGGTGTTATGAACTTATTTACATTGGATTACACTTGAAATGATTAAACTTGAGTGTCATTGGCAGGCTTAAAATATATCTCACATGGTAATACGTAAACGTATACCTACTGTTAACATCATATAATATGATATAATTTACGTTAGTTTGATGAAGTTTTGGTGTGTACGGTATCACAATCAACCGTTACAGTTATGTATATCAACTTGCTGCTTGGGCTATGAATGAAAGTTCTCACGTTCCGTTGCCTAAACATCATCATGATAGGAGACAAATACCGACTTTGTAACTTGGCTGTAAGCTATAAAATACCCTTTTATAAACCTGGTAGGTATAGATATGAAAGGTCAGAATCAGAATAGCATACGGGCGAGAGATATTTGAAGTTAAAAAATGCAAGTGGCTCAGGGCACCTCACTACGTTGTTAAGGAGGGGGAGCTGCGTAATGCCGACTGTTATGTATAGCCATACATAGATATTTATATCAGTGCGGGACCAGTCGGCGGGCGAGTAGATGTTGACATGCAACGAGTCGATCACGTGATCTTTGATAATGTGGCAGCTCCAGTAGGCATCATGCCCACCTGCCCCGCAGCCGCCGCCGCTGCCCCGCTTTCTGTTCGCCGGTCGCCGGCAACATCACGTATGTGCACACAACGTCGTCTCGGCCGACCAAGTGATGTTGTAGATATGTAATTCTATTATGTGTCTCGTCTCCGTCCGTTCCCCGCTCACACTTCGCTCCCCCGTTTCGTCCTAATGACGCGTCATTTGGCCGAGCTAGGGCATCGGTTTTGTTCGTTGTTTTGTTACATTTGTTATTCAAATGATCTGTGTTATTGATCACGTTCTCTTTGTTGCTCACCGGAAAGATTTTAAGTGAGTAATCACTAGATTTACCTTCTCAAGACACAATTTGTTAATTGAACCACGATGTAGCAATCAGAAAATATCATAGTCCAATCTGAAGTCAAACGGTATGATATCAGTTTGTAATAAATATTCATAATCATTGTCTGATGGTGGCAGTCTCGCTCGCTTGTCACTGAATGTACCATTTCGTCATTCAACGACAAAATGGCGGACGGACATAAATAGTTTCTCGGCAAATGTACGGTTGTGACTTATCGACCTAAAAACATTTTACTACCTGCGAGCAATTAGATCACAACCACACAAATCAAGAAAAATATGTGTTGGAATTCTTGAACACGTTGTTAGTATTGATAGGTAACTGTTGTATCTATGTCGCCTAGCAGGCTACATCATGAATTTGTGATAAGCTTATCGATTTGTACGCAGCTACGTTCAGAGACGATTAAAAATTGAAGTTTAGCTTGCAATATAATTTAATACATACACGACGTAGGTATAGGTAACTATTGTAAAAGGCAAACAGCTATAATAGTGGGGAGACGTTTTCTAATAGGCTGGTTTACATTGAGCGCATTGATCGCGTGTTTACAGGTCAGCACAAGGGAGATACTAGTAGAAACTCGGCGGACGCCCGAATACAAAACGGTGAGTTGTTTTATGGATACTATTGTAGATATTTGCATTCACCGGCATAACATTAATTAGCCTACGCAAACTTTTAGCTTCCTACAATCGCGATTCGCGATAATGTGGGACGGTTGTTATAACGCTCGTTCGCTCAACCATTGCATGATGGCATACATTATTAATAGAAGGTCTTATTACGTTCCATGCTACATTTAGGAAGTCGGTTACCTTGATATCGATTAGGCTTTCATCGACAAACACTGGATATTGATTTTTTATGAGTTTGTGCCTTAACTGTGCACTTAAATCGATAATCATCTACACACAGTTGAATAATGCTTCTAGTTTGCCATAGTTTATGTAGTGTTTGTACCATCTCATACCTAGCAGGTAGGCTACCTATGTGACGTTTAACTGCGTTCAAATTACATTCCTTTGAGTACCTATGTGCCTAAGAACATTGAGTATCGTGGCGCGTTCAGTTCGTATATACAACAGCGTGTAGTGTAAACACACCTATAAATAGCAGCCTTACAAAATAACAGCGAGACCATTTTCGTATCGTATGTATGTATAGAGCGCACCAAGCGCACCGTACGCAGCTAGTTTCCAGTCGCCTGTCACGGTACGCGGTACAATGCATCGCAGCAGGTTTTCATTCGTGTGTCACGGTTACATGGACCTATTATTGTTCTCAATTATCGAACAAAATGTACGCTTTTATTCTCGTACCTATTAAAATCTATGAGTATCAAAATTCCCCTATTTTTCGGTGGTCTTCATTGAAGCAAGCTGCGTAAGATACATAGTACAACCGCTACTTATTAATGGCGGCTATTAAAGTATGCTATACTTAATATACAGCTTATGAATTGATTGGTGATTTGAATAATACAGTAATAATAAAAATAAAAAGAAGTTCAAGGAAAACTTATCCTTTTCCTAATCCACCTATGATTTAGACTTTCATCGTGGCGCGAGGACAAGCAATTACTTACCTACATTTTTTTAATCAACTATGACTATCTTACTAGGGTCTAAACAGACTGACTGCATGCCAACTGCAACTTCGCAGTTTGGATGCAGTTGACATTCGAAGCAGTTAAAGTCAACTGCATCCAAACTGCGATGTTGCAGGTCGTGCGTCTGCAGGAAGCCTTATTGTTGGATTGAAGTCCATTAGGTCGGCAATCATAACATAAAGATAAATAAGAACCCGAGCTGACGAGCCAGTACTGCTCTCGGCTATTGTCAATGACACAATAGCGTGACAGCTAAATAATGTTCTGTAAAGGAGGGAATTTAAGAATCGATTATGTTACGTAAACGTAAGTAAATATTGTTGCATCTGTTATCTTTGATTCATTGCCTTTTCTTGAATAACCCGTCTTTTTTACCGAAGACTTGTTGCTACCTAGTGTGAAGACTTGGTATCCTAAAAGTGGAAATACGATAAACTTGATAAAGCGAGCAGGGAAGTATGCCGCCGGCCTCGAAGTGTAGGCAAGTCGGGGCCGCGGGGTCACCGACACGCAGCGCGCCGCGCTCCCCGCCCGCCGCCACCCGCGCCTCTCTATCACTGAACGCTTGAAATGAAATCGCGGTTTTCGCACCACTCTTTCTGCCTAATGGGAATAGGTACTATGGGTACCTAGCTGCCTACCTGGTTATCGATATCTCGTTTAACATGTCAGTGTGTGCGTGTGATTTGTTTTTGCCGTGGATGATTTAATTTCTTCAAAAAACTAGTCTTGTCTGGTTTCATTTTTATTATTGGTAGCAGTCTTCTTATTATAAAGTTACAACACTAGTCTAGTACATTTTTATTGATGAATTCTAATTAGATTACTTGTTACGTAGTTTTGACATGGGTCGTAAGTTTCTGATTTATAATTTCGTACCTACATTATCAGTCACAAAAGAATTGCAGTTATAATGATTTCGCTTTAAAACTATTATTTCAAATCAACATTAGGCAACGGATCAAAAATGAATGTGCATCTTATCGCATTTACAGATTCAAGATTTCATTATAAAATCTTGCACATTACTATAAGTACGAATTCTTCCTTAGAACCCACATTATTATTGTGTTTGACAAGTTCACTAGCTAACACAATACGTTTTAAAATGGTAAGGTGGCTAATGTAATCGCGAGTACTTAGGTTGAGACAGATTGGCAAGCAGAGGTGGGCGACTTGCGGCTTGTCTCTTACAGCAAGCATGCTTATTCCGCACTGAGAGAAAGAGAAGTAGGCACTAGGCACAGCGCAGTGTTCAGTCAGTTGGTTTGCACATTCGACGCGAAGGGAAATTATAACATGGCGCACACGGCCTCGCCCCGCCTCGGCTACAATGTGCCGTCAAACCTCATTCCACCGCTTAGCCGCTCGGTTCCGCAGTTATTTTTACACAGGCCGACCTTTCGCACCGGTCGTCACCGCACTCCAGTATTAACTAAATTTATATTCACGACGCACACACATTTGCAACTAAATTTGTAAATATATTCACAATTTTCGCACATGAAACAATGTTCAATTTGTCTCATAATATATTCGAATTAAAAATCATAGTCGTAAGTAATGAGAGAATCGTAAACAGTCAAATGAGAGTGTGGCATAGAGGCGGCCGCTCTCGTCCGCTGCCACGGAGGCAATGAACGCGCGGCGGGGCGGCGCGGCGGGCGGCCCGTCAGCTGAGCGTCACGCCGCGACATTGCAAGGTCCGCCCGTATTGCTTCGCCTGACCCAGTGCGCCGCGCGCCGTGCCACGCCGCCGCTCTGCGCGCCGGCCGGCACTGTCCCAGCTCCTTCCTTACCTGCCTCCAGCAATCCACTAAATAGTGGAACAGTAGAGTCCAGTGGAACAGCCATTTTGATCATCCAAAATTAAACCAGACA
The DNA here is from genome assembly GCA_963082905.1 of Oligia fasciuncula. Lineage (NCBI taxonomy): Eukaryota > Metazoa > Arthropoda > Insecta > Lepidoptera > Noctuidae > Oligia > Oligia fasciuncula. Next base: position 9,412,767 of record OY720393.1, on the reverse strand, counting down.
TTTGACTTTACTCTCAGTGCAGATCAATATTTTGAAGGCCGACACTAAGTATTCTTAATTAAATACATCGAGATTCTTCTGGGAACTCACGTAGTACCATAGATATAAGAACATCTAAATCTATGCGTAGTACCTAATAAGGATTTTTTTCTGTAGATAGACGGCTACCGCCTTGCTTGAAGAAACCTGGTTTTATTCCTCTACTTACTTCTTAGTTTTGTGAGCACTCGCTTCGATGTTACCCGTTTTTAACCGACTTCCCAAAAAGGAGGAGGTTATATGTATATGTTCGAATTTATGTATGTTTTTAGGGTTCCGTGCCAAAATGGTAAAAACGGAACCCTTATGGTGATACTAAGTCTGTCTGTCTGTCACAGCTGGATATCTCAAGAACTACTAATGCTATCAACTTGATATTTGAAATAGACGTTAGCCCAACTATTTTGCAACGGACTGAAAGGGGGTCTGAAAAATTCGAAGTGGGGCTACTAGGGCATGTGCGGTATCATATGAAAGAGCGCAGTTTGCACATTCTCAAATTTTTTTTCGTTTTTTTTAGGCCGCATAGTTTTCGACTTTTGATGAAAAATGTAAAAAAAAAATACCGTTCCCCCCTTATCTCCGCAGTTTGCAAAGAGAAAAATCTGAAATAATTCTATGTGATAGAAGTTTATGTAAAGATTACAGGCAAAATAAAACGAAGTCTCTAAATAGCACACTTTTTCAGAAATCATCAACAAAAGTTACAATTGTTCCACTATCGGTCAAGAGATGGCGCTGACATAAAACTGCAATATTCTACACCGCAGTGCAGTGTTAAAATTCTCTGATGATTAAAGGCCTCGCCGATGAAAATTTAAAAACATATATCGAATCCGACTCGCTCTTGTTTTTTTTGTTTTATTCGCTCCATATGAATAAATCGAAAATAATCATTTTATATTTATTATAGGTAAATTAGTATAGAAACCTTGCATCCACACAAATATATAAATTATTTGCCAGGATACGGATTTGCCACTTTATACAAGATGTTAATGTTTTATTTCGATTTTAAAACTTTAAAAAAATGTTATGAATAAAACACGTTGTGTTTTAATATGTAGTAAACCCCATATTTATATATGTGTATACACTACAACACAATTGATACGGCAAACCTGAGCATACTTTATTTTTACGCTAATTTCCGCTATAAAACCTGCAAAATTAAAATGAAAGTAAACAAACTGGCTTATTTATATTTTTTTGTATCTAATAATAATAAACACAGGCATAGAAACCGCACCATTTTTTATTCGACAATGAAAAACGATAATTTATAACTACATACAAATTATAGTGAAATTATCGAAATGTTTGTTATAACGTTGCTGCAATCACTAGTTCCATCATCTGTCAAAAAACGGTTAACCTAGTGGACAGATTGTAGCCTTTTCCAAATATCTCCCCTATTAAGTGACGTCAAATAATACAAACGGGAGGGGGCCAGACGTGAGGAGCCCAACGGCACAACTCGCCCCATAAGCCAATAAGAAGCATCATCCAATAAGAATTATTTAAAAAAAAATAATCATCAATATTACCGGAATATGTGCGCGTCATCAAGACACAAATAACGTCGTGCCAAACAAATTCCTACGTCACGCCGTTTTCGTGTCCAACATCTGTGGCAGACAAACAGACGGAAGGAAGCATTAGTTATTTATTGAGGCTTAAAACCTTACAAAATATCGTCTAATGTTTCTATGATTAAAAAACGATGGATGTAGAGGGAGGAGAGAGAGAGGTGTGTGTGTGTTATCGTGACATTGGAGAGTGGAAGAGAATAATATTTTAAGCCGTCCCCATTTTCCTAAGTAACATGGGACAAGGGCAGCTAGCCACCTTCAAATATGAAAGGATGACTAACTTGGAACTTTGGGTTTCAGTAATCCATCAGTATCAGTCGAACGATATTCTCTTTGGTATCAGTGTATCATGGTAGTAGGTAAACAAGCCATAAACCAAAGCATTTATTATGCGCACAAACAAAATGTGGAACTCTCTGCCAGAGTCTGTGTTCCGTTCCATATATTATCTTCTGGGCATGCTCGTTCCATCATAGATCTCATCTTTCGCTTTCCATCAGGCATGATCGAAGTCAAGAGCAGGCCCACTCAGTAATAAAAAATAAAAAAAAACAGCTGTCAGTGGACTGTTACGCTCTTAAGTTGACGTAGACTAGAAATTACAACAATATTTGCGAAATTGTCAATAGCTGCCTACGTCCATTATTTTTGCTACTTCGTCGTATCGATGAATCCAATAATTTAAATTAGCTTTGACCAGAGCTCTACCATATCGACAGCGTTACCACTGGTTTTGGAGATGTCCTTCAAGGAGAAGTGTTCACAAACATTCGAAACAAGAGTGATCGGTAAGACTTCATGAGCCATACGTTCTAAAGTTCTTATTAATTCGCTGAGGTTGGAAATCTCATAATTATGCCATCTTTTTACACAAATTTAACTTTGACGATTTATCAAAGGAATCATAGAAAAGATGATAATCGTTTAAGATGTGGTGTGGTAGTGGACACGAATGGTTTCATTTTTTTACCGACTTCAAAAAAAAGGAGGTTTTCAATTCGATACGTATGTATGTAATATTATTGGAATTGCATTATATTCACATATGATAATCTATTAGGGCTTTCAAACAAATATACAAAATTTTATAGACGTATGTATGTATGTATGTTTGTCCACGCATATATATCTCCGTAACTATAAATCGGATCGTGATCATTCTTTTTTTATTGGCTTACATTTACTTCAACTTAGGGAACAGTGCAAGTTTCATCAAAATCGATTCAGTAATTTTCAAGATATGGACTAAAACGTGAAAGTGTGACGGCCTGGCTTATTGATACGAGCTACGGGTGTAGTGTCAAAACGAAAACATCTCAAAACCTTGGTCAAATTCTAGTGCAACAACTAAAAATTACCAAATAAAAAGTAATTTAAAAAAATTAAACCGACTTCAAAAAGAAATGAACTCAAAATTATGAAATAACTTTAATTTCGGAAGTCGGTGGCAAAAAAAACTAAAACTAAAATACAGATCCCAAGACACCGAGTTCCGAAATTAAAGTTATTTCATAATTTTGAGTTCATTTCTTTTTGAAGTCGGTTTAATTTTTTTAAATTACTTTTTTTTTAGATAAAACCTAAGGACATACTGTCGTAGTCGCTGAATCTCCACGAAAACTCTAGAAAGAAAGAAAATAAGTTTATGTGACTCAGGTTAAGTAATGGAAGGCTTAGTTGTTCGATAAAAGTTCCAAGGATAATACAAGAACTAATTTTTACCGACTTCAAAAAAAAAGGAGGTTATCAATTCGATACGTATGTATGTAATATTATTGGAATTGCATTATATTCACATTATGATGATCTATTAGGGCTTCCAAACAAATATACAAAATTTCATAGACGTATGTATGTATGTATGTTTATCCACGCATATCTCCGGAACTATTAATCGGATCGTGACCATTTTTTTTTATTGGCATACATTTTCTTCAACTTAGGGAACAGTGTAAGTTTCATCAAGATCGATTCAGTAATTTTCAAGATATGGACTAATATGTGTAAGTGTGACGGCCTGGCTTATAAGTCATGTTGATGTTAAACCAAAAAATATATCATAACATTTTGTCAACTCTACAACTTAGTTGACAAAATTTTATGATATAAAGTTACGCCCACAATTTGGCATTGGTCCTGTCCTGTCGCTGCTTTTCTTGAAAACCCTAATCTGTAATCTGAGCTTACTAAAAAAAAACATTCATTCATTGACATACAATGACACAACGAGCAGCCTAAACCGCTGCACTGCCGCGCTGGGTCAATGAGCATGAAATTTTGCACAAGAGTTCCTTTCATAACGAAGATGAGCACTAAGGAATGATTTTTGAAAATGAATGCCCAAAAGGGCTTAAATAGGGGATGAAAGTTCGTAATTTTAAGCTTCTAAATGAACTGAGTGGATACTCAAAGACAAAGCCCCATAGTTAGATACGCAGTGCCAGAGTGAATTTAGTAAATGTGTGGGTGTCAGCGATGTCGGCACTAGAAATAATCAATATTGCAGGCTCTGGTTCGAATCTCGTGGCGCCTCGTCTGTGTTGCACACTTGCGGCCGAAGTTACGCCGCCCTCCCCCTCGCACCTTGCACACCCCTCGCACTAGAAAATTGGGTTAAACAGCACGCGGCTGAACGCCCGTACCGGAAGAGGGGATTTTGGGGTCCGCAGAACTACGCTTCTACAATGAATGCGGGAGAGAGATGTGACTGAGTATTGATTGTCTTTCACATTGGAGACGCAGTTTTCTTGCCGCGCAAATGCACGGTATCAAAGCGTGACGTAAGCAAGCTGAACAAAGGGCCACCCAAACTCGTTTATAGAATTTCTCTAGGAACAATCATGACTGAGTCGTAGAGTATTCTGTGACTGAGTGTAGCACTTTCTTTAATTTTACGGATGTTAAGACCGATTTCGGGTTTTGCTCGCTATCCAACCTTGTGCCACAGTGCACAAGAAAATAAATGATCGAAGGATAACAAATACATACAAACGACTATGTTAAAATATTTTTCTTATTATACATACTTATAAATATTTGGGCCATACGCAGAATCAAAATTTAATACAAGCTGGATGAGTTAGAGAGGTTACCTCCTAATTCTAATGGTGAGATGTGACCTTATTCCTTCTCAAAATCCAAACATGGAATCCAGTCATAAATAATGAAGCAAACATAAAACATACATATACCCAAACACAAAACAATACAGACAATTCCAATCATGTAACTTAATTAATATAACTGTACTATGATTTATTGCCTATATACAGTATGTAATCAATCTGCTTAACTATGTGACTTGTAACTGGAACCTTGAGAATCTGTTGTTCTAAGGTTGAGGAAGACTATCCGCTCGTGATACAGTTTTATACTAGTACGAGGCGATAGGGCGAATCAGTCCAAAGACAACCAAACCATTTTTAGGGTTCCCTAGCCAAATGGCAGAAAACGGAACCCTTATGGATTCGTCATGTCTGTCTGTCTGTCCGTCCGTATGTCACAGCCACTTTTTCCGAAACTATAAGAACTATACTGTTGAAACATGGTAAGTAGATGTATTCTGTTAACCGCATTAAGATTTTCACACAAAAATAGAGAAAAACAATAAATTTTGGGGGTTCCCCATACTTAGAACTGAAACTAGAATTTTTTTTTTCATGATGCCCATACGTGTGGGATATCTATGGATAGGTCTTCAAAAATGATATTGAGGTTTCTAATAATTTTTTTTTCTAAACTGAATAGTTTGCGCGAGAGACACTTCCAAAGTGGTAAAATGTGTGTGTAACTTCTAAAATAAGAGAATGATAAAACTAAAAAAAATATATGATGATAATTACCATGTAAACTTCCACCGAAAATTGGTTTGAACGAGATCTAGTAAGTAGCTCGCCGGTGAAAATTTAAAAACATAATATGACGGTACGGGATCCCTCGGTGCGCGAGTCCGACTCGCTCTTGCCCGGTTTTTATGATCTACCATTTCACATTCTCCAACTGTTGACTGTTTTGTTGTTGTCCTTTATTGTCAAAATAACTTTAAACGATATTTATCTATACTGGGTTTATTATTAAGTTATTCTGTACGGTTGTCTCATATTCATCAATAAAGATTATTATTATTAAAAGAGCAGTGGTGGCCAAGTGGTAACGGCCGCGACTTACGAGTTGTAGGTCGTAGGTTCGAACCCAGACAGGCGCTTTACTTTGTGTAAATTATTTCATCACCACTGCTCTCAAAACGGTGAAGGAAAACATCGTGAGTAAACCGGCATGTCCTAGAACCAAAAATTCGAAGACATGTGGCATCTGCCAACCCACACTGGGCCCGCGTGGTGGATTACGGCCCACTCCCTCTCACCGAAAGGAGGCCTGTGTCCCAGCAGTGGGAACATTATAGGATGATTATTAAAAAACTGGCCAAGTGCGAGTCGAACTCGCACACGTAGGGTTCCGTACAACAAGGCAAAAACACCGAAAAAAAAAAAAACACGTTTGTTGTATCGTGTTACCCAGTAACTGGGTTGTGGAGGTCACTCAGGCAGTCGCTCCATGTAAAATACTTGTATTCCGCTGCATTTTGTTAGACTGGAAGCCTACCCCAACAAAGTTGAGAAAGGGCTAGGCTGATGATGAAAATATTTGTCGATCCAATGAAGAACAAGAAACAGGAAGTATCTAGCTAACGTGCGATGACTTGATGACGTCGCTTTACTTTCTGTTATCTATGAATTTGTATTGTCAGCAGCTTGACGCCACATACATAATGTTTACGTCGCATCGTGGACAATGCGTGTCAGTTTTTGTTTCGAGGTCTTCGTTAAGTCTTGTTATTTTTACAACTGGTGCAGCTCACATTTTATGCAGTTAAGATTGTTATCGTCGTAGAACATTGTACGTACCTACCAACTCTTTGTACATAATTATTATCCCTACACGCAGGTTGCCAACTCGCTAACTTTCCATTCGTCTACTGCTGTAGTTAGTATTCTAAAAATAGACGCGACAATAAGCACACTGCAAGCAATGCATGCTTTGATTTGCTAATTGAGTAGGATGTTTCAAAATGTTGAAAATTATAGTTTAATAGTAATGTTATCGACTCTTAGGTGAAAATGTATTCACTTTTGTCTCAATTTTTATATTTTCGAATATATAAATAATTGTGCTTCTTATCTGTGCGACGTCATATAGCCTTGTAAGCAAAGCAATCGGTGAAACTTATTATTATGTGTTATTTACTAGAAGCAAAGTCACGTGGTCGTCCCTTATTTTCCTTATCGTTTTGATCCAATCGAAATGCGTTTCGTTCGCAGGCGACTTTTGTTGCTAGCTTAATACAGGAGGTGGTCGCTGCGAACGGGAGAGGAGGGGCAAGAGGCACCGAAGGGAGTACATACAGAGCGGCAACGTTACCGCGATAATGCTAATACACTTTATGTGTCTCTCTCTACTGCCATGCCACTGCACTGCCGTGATGTTGACACCCTGATTATACTTTATCATTTACTTAGTGGTATTTTTTTACCTGTGGCCCGGTAAAAGTGCCACGTTGTGCGATTTCAAAACGCTTTGTCCCTTTCACCATCATTGTTTGAATCTGTGTTATAATAAGCATGAGATTACGAATCGTTTATTGAATGTAGAACTTATTACTTTCTAATGTCAATATTGCATTCATATTCATCGCTACTATTGCTCGCATATTGTAATGATATGAACTCATTTGTCAGTTCAGTTATTAAGTAGGTAACCACTGTAAATTAGTTTTTCTTTTTGTAAGATCGCGGAAAAACGCATATAATATCATCATCATCTGCCTAGCCATTTCCCCAAAGTAACTAGGGATGATGGGGTCGGCTTTCAGTTTAACCTGATGCAGCTGAATACCAGTATTTTATATGGAGCGATCTGACCTCCACAACCCAGTTACTGGGTAATACGATACCCCTTGGTAAGACAGGTTGTCAGACTTTCGGGCTTCTGACTACCCGTTACGGCTGTCATAGATCCGCGAATGACAGCCGGGACCAAGGGCGTGACGTGCTTTCCGAGGCACGGAGGGGTCTCGTTATGTAAAGATGGTCACCCATCCACAGACCAACCGCGGCAAGCGTAGCTTAACCTGATCGATCGACCTGTGCGGATGTTATTATTTAGCCACGGGCCCCTTGCAAATAATAATAACAATAATGTGATAATCACACTTGATAAATCGATAAAATGCTGAGCTATGAAAATAGATAAGTAAGTACTTGAAATCACACGTAGGTACTTACGTAGGTGTGTCTGGGAAGAAATCGGCAAATAAACGAAAATTGTTTAGGCGGGTGCCCCCTGTCAATGTTGAACAATGTGGTAAAAATAATTATCTTTTATATTATTGAGCGATTTATAGCGTCAAAATAATAATATAAAAAAACGTTGCCTATAACGACAGACCCTGTAAGGTTCTATGGGCGAATTCTTTAAAATGTGTTGAAGATAATCTTCAAGTATAAGAACATCAACGTCAAGTCTCCGTCTTACAGCTTACTGTATAAACAGAAACAAATGAGAAGGAATCGGTATTTTATCAAAAATTATAGATGCTTCCCTTTAACCTAGAAATCGCCCCACTCTTTACATTACATGAAGGCCACGACACAACCGGGCAACCCCACAAGCACAGTCTACAAATCAATAATTTTCGAATCGGATCTGGGGTTTATTACGCCATTTAGATGCAACTGAAAGTCACACATTTGTTCAGATTAAATTATCTGAAAATCGCGTATTTGTTTGGATTATAACCTGAAAGTTGTTAACATTTTTACATGAAAATCGCGAAATTTTATACTTTTAAAAGATTTATAAAATTAAAGGAAGATTTATAAAACTAAAATTAAAGAAAATATAAAAAAAAACAAATCTAAGTAGGTACAGTTAAAAAAAAACAATGTCACATAAAGTACACTAGTAAAAAATCATAGCAGAAGTAGGTACACTGATGGGTTGAGAAAATACAAATCGAAACTATAACCAACTTCTGGACGAAGTGAAAGTAATTTTTTTTTTGTTTTCATGGACGTGGACAAAGTTATTACCTCGATCAATTAAGCTGCTGTGATCACATCAAAATATGGGACCAAAATGCAGTTAGTTTTGTTCTAAATTGCAGTTTTACCATCTTTTATATTCCGTTGTTTTATTTAAAACAGCTTAGTAATTAGTGGCAGAAACTAGTAAGTACCCAATCAAGATAAAATACAAAATACCTACTTGATTTACATACATTATAATAGGTAGGTAGGTAGGTATGCTTATCTATCGTTATACTGCTTTACGACGGCACATGAGTAAGTATATCGCGCTTAGAGCTTGGTTGAATAATAATACAGCTACCTAAAGGTGCGCACATTCAAGTGGATACATAGAGACCTATCTGTGTTTATGTTGGTACATCGTGGCAGTCGGCACAGACGCCTACGTAACACGTCCAGTAAGCAGTTTGTTGTGTTGGGCACGAGCGCCGATATCACGTACCTACTCGTTCGGTCGGTGGCACGCCGCCCGCCACCCGCCGCCGCGGCCGCCACCGCCGCCGCCACCTCATTGCGGGAATAATCGGTCAACTGGATTTCATATCCATTGCATAGGTTCAATTACAAGTGAATTACTTAATTTAACTTACCTACATAACCTGTACTTCATAACTTAAATCGTGGCAACTTAATATAATATTTGTTTTGTGCAAAAATCCAATTAGTCAACAACAACACGATCGCAATCGCGTACATCGCGGGCTGTTGACCTGTAGCTAGCGCAGTGCAAATGCGAGTGAACGCACAACGTTCTTTGCTACGAGGTAGTAGAAATATTCGTTTATAAACTTTAATGGTAATTTACTTTGTGGTTATATACAAACGCACAACTGCAGGCAAATATTTTTCACTGGATATAACAATGCTTTTGGCCTTGTATCCTTGTAAAATGGCGCCTCGCCCGTCGTTATTATTATTACATTCGAAGCAAACTTCGTGACGATCTCTACTCTCCACCCCCCTTGCGCTCCCCGCGGATGCGTATCCGATTGTCGCGACTGGCATTTCGTTTACAACTTGTCAAACTAGTTAGGTTATTTGGATGAAGTGAGAAATAGTAAAATAATTATTATGGAAACATTACCTTACACGTAATTTGTAAGTATAGGTAGCTTTTTGTCGGAAATGAGTGAGAGCAAGAGTAATAACGAATGAAACTGGGCGAGTCATATGTAAAGACGCCATCTTTCTTTACAGATGTCAGCTGGGTCACAAATTCAGATGGCACCACAAACCACTGTCAACACGGGGCAACCTCTACACAATCAGGACTCCAATATGAGCACAGGTAAATTGTGATTTGTGATAAAAGTGCAATAAATGTTTGTGATTTGTGATCAGTGCTCTCAGTGTTTACTTCACGCCGGCTTGTCGTCAAAGGTTAACCTTTTCTTACAAACTCGTGAGGGACGAACACTTGTGTGAAAAACTGTCATCAAACGAAGGATTGTGACGTCATTTATCGTGTATGATGCCGGATAGGAACCGTGAAAGTGCCGTTTTTCTTCTCGACAACCGAGACTATTGCGTGCCACAATGCATGACTATAAAAGTGGAGCTAACATAAACCACGTCGGCCTACTGAGCTCCTTGGCAAAAAGTGAGTTAACACTAACTGCTCATGATTTAATTGACGTGTTAATTTATGAATCTTCTGTAGTATTTAATTTACTTGTTGACAAATTATGTCTCATTCAGTAAAGCCCTCTGTTATTGTCAAGTTGATGACATATCTAACACTATTTACAAAATCTGATCACATATGACTTACTGTTAACATAAATTTTGTATGAAAATAATGTTATTTCTGAGGCTACTACCTTCAGAGTTTACAAACACGAATTATTCATTACAATAACAGTAAAACATATAAGATTTTGCTTACAAAATGCTTTATTAGTTTGGTTTGATTCTGATCTTAAGTGTTTATGCATACAATGTTGTTTCAGTCTGACTATTTAGACAAATGGTTTGTGACCACCAATGTGTAAACTGACTGTGTAAATCCAGCCAAGCATTATGATATATTACGGGAATTATTTAATTAGCAGAGTGGATAACTTTGCTATTTAAGTCCTCTAAGGATGCATTATAAAGTCAAGTATACTGCTGTATTTGAAACACTCACTGGCACTCTGGTACGATCAATCACTTATCATTCAATGCAAGTTTCTGTTATTGGTTGCATATTATTGGCTTCTGTTACTGAAATGCCCAATATCATATAATTATATGCTTATTAGAAGTAATCAAATGCATAACTATTTTCAGGGTCATCTCATAGTGATAAAGAAGTTGATGCTTTAACTCCGGAAAAGTCTGCTGCTATGCGAGGCTCAACTGCTGCTCCCGGCACTGTGCTTGTGCCCCCAAGCGGTGCCACACCTACTATAGCCATGCCAGAAAGGAAAAGGAAACGGAAAGGTGAATATTGATGTTAATACTTTTTTACTAATAAACCCCATACATTGTTCAATAACATAGTAGACTCCATAGTATGGGATCTTTCGGTTGAAATGATGCTGAATAATTTCCATTGCTTTTTAGTTACAGCCAACTTTAAAGTTGCTACACGTTAATTGTTATAATTTTAACATGATTCCAAAAGTTATAGATGATACTTTATTATGACTATAAAACAGGGTCCTATAATGTAAACATCATTGCATTTGAGCAAATATTATTGTATTTGTAACTGGGTGGAATATTACCTAAGGTATACCAAATAAGCTTTAAGTAATAAGCTAAGCATTACCAACAACCATTAGCTATTACTAACAGCACTGGGCCCACATGGTAGATATTAGCCCACTCCCTCCCGAAGAGGAGGAGGCCTGTGTCTCAGGAATGGGAATTTTATAGGCTGATTATATTATTAGTAAACCAAATAATATGATAAATAAGAAAGGTATGAGGTTGAAAACTTCAATTCATCTTTACAAAGTAGAATAAAAGTGTGCTCGTAAAATGTTAAAATGTATGAATAATAAAGAATATTGCAATAATTTCCAGGAGAAGAAGGTGTTGGCGGCGGTGGGGGAGGTGGTGGCAAACAGAGGCACAACTCGTCAGACAAAAACATTAGGGAATACTTCTCAAAACACCCCTCATCAAGTCCTGTACGGCATGCTGGTGCCAAGTCACCTTCGCCACAGGGCGCCAATTATCCTATGGTAAATATTTTGAAATTATTTGTCTTATCTTAAATATCCATAAAAAAGAAAAAGATGGGAAGATGACTTAGACGGGTACGAGGAGGGTGGACGGCACAAGAAAAGAGTACCGGGAAGGATTTGGGGAAGGTCTTTGCCCAGCAGTGGGCTAGCAAGGGCTCTGAAATAAAAAGCACCATACAATGATGCTCATTTGAAAGATTCTCAACTGAAACACAGAATTGCAATGACAGTTATACTAATCTAAACTGGAATCCAGATTCATGCTTGAGTTTAGCATCCAGGGCTTATTGTAATGTACCAACTAGAATGTATTTAGATATTGCTAAGTATTTTAAACAATTCTTAAGAAGTGTCTTATAAACAGTTAAAAAAAAATGCAAACCACTATTACTGCGCATAACCTAATGGTTAAGGATTATCTATGTAACTAATCTGCCACAAGTAATAACTACACAAAATGGCACACAAGTTGTTATTATTACATTCACAAAAGTTAATAATCATGTTTTTAAGTAGTGATCACACTGTGAGTCACTCCAGTGCAGATTCAAGCAACTTGCTTTCCTTAATTGGAAATTGTTATGTTTCTGTAAGCACCAATCATAGTATGTAGGATTATCATCAAATGTACTGACTACTACTACTCAAGTCCTAAGATGCTGTTAAAACTGTAATGTTAAATTAACTTGTACAAAACTATTTCTTGATATAGGGCTCGTAAACTGGGTTTGATGGCTTGTATAAATGTAAGAAGGTAATAATAATAATTTTGTGTTCAGTACCCACCGTCACCCTCGTCGTTACTGCCTTCTGGTGCCGATTTTTTACGTTCGGCGTCTCAGCAACGACCCCACACAACTGTTAAACAGGTAACATCCCTACCATCACCTAAAAATAATGACTATATTACTTTTAATCATCTTGTAAGTTCATGGTTTATCCCATTGTCTGCAGGTTCAAACAGAACTGACATGTCAGAGGATACAGGAGTTAGAAACTCAAGCATCTTCTGACTTAGAACTAAGAAATAATAAAATAGATGAATTAACAAGATCTAATGAAGAATTGAAACATCAAGTGCAAGCACAGAGCAAGGTATTTACAAAGATTTTATTTTGTTTTGAAGTGACATGTGTTACCATTAAGGAACTTTGTATATTAACTTTGAAATTGATGTTTCCAGGTAATAGAGCAACATAAATCACACATCAATAAATGTATAGAAGTTGTAAAGAAATTGTTAAATGAGAAAAGCACAATTGAGAAGAAAGAGGCTCGGCAGCGGTGCATGCAGAATAGACTGAGGCTTGGCCAGTTTGTGACGCAGCGCGTCGGCGCCACGTTTCAAGAGAATTGGACTGATGGATATGCATTTCAAGAATTAACGAGGTGGGTATATTCCTATTGACTCATCTTTATCTTGAATTTCCTCTACATTACTGAACACTAGAAAATTCGCTGATTTTCTAAATTCCTGTTGAATGAATGAATTGCACCGATCCCAGCGTGGTTAAACCAGACTCGATTAATCAAATGAACCCCAAGATTCGCACTAGCTCCTCCTCATGTTCATGGTGCTACAGCGACCATTGCATATCAAGGAATAGACCGGGGGGCATGGTAATGGTAGGGAAGACGTGCCCGTAGGATAGGTAAGGATTTAAGAGCCTACCAGATATGCATCCTAGAGTAAGCATCGCTGATTTTCTAAATTCCTAAAAAAGACAAAGTTTACTGTTCTAAAATGGCATAATAAGGAGGTTTAAAATAATTTGATTGGTAGTTATTTTGAATAGGGTGATGATATTCAGATTAACTATCATTCGTTATTTTCGACATTTTAAATAAAAGCTGTTTGTTTGGTGACTCGTCTTTATCCTGGCATGTCAACCACCATACATACAAAAACATCATTAAGTTTGACTAACATTACATTTCCACTTTTCATCAGGCGGCAAGAAGAAATAACGGCAGAAAAAGAAGAAATAGATCGTCAGAAAAAGTTGTTATTCAAAAAGCGGCCGGTGAACAACGAGGGCGGCGGCGGGCGCGGCAAGCGCACGTCCAGCGCCGCGCCCAGCACGCCGCAGCCGTCGCCGCTGCACAACGGCACGGACGCGCCCACCTTCCTCAAGCCCGACCCGCTGCCCAGCATGACCTATCAGGAGTATTATGAAGCTGATGAAATACTAAAGGTGCGTCGCTGTTAAACTGTGCTATCATCATCTGCCTAGCCTTTTGCCAGCAATGTTGCGGTCGGCTTCCAGCCTATCGGGATGCAGCTGGATATCAGTATTTTACATGGAGTGACTGCCTGTCTGACCTCTCACGGCCTAGCTCTAGCCTGTGCTGCAAATGATAAATCATTCCATCGCTTACTATTTCATATTTGTCATCATCATATTATCCAGAAGATGTCCACTACTGTACTCGCACCTTTACCTGGGCTCACCTGTTCAGCCGGTCAAAGGCGATCTAGAAAGCACAGCAGCCGGTCGATTCTGTAAAATCTCACTGTAAAAACTTAGGTGAAGTGAGTTTGTTTTTGCTAGGAATTGACAGCTCACTTCACCTAAGTTTTCATGCTGAGATTTTCACAGAATAGCACCGCTGTATCTGCTTTCCAGTTCAAGGTTACCATTTCAAGACATCAGACGGCGCTACACGCAATTTAACCCACCCATTTCCACAGCAATATTATGCTTATTTCTAAGAGCCATGTGAACGGACTTTATTATTCTTGATTCCATTAGAAAACATTTGTCATAGCAAGGGGCCACGATAATAACAAAAGGATATGGTAATCATACTACAATTGATCAGTTTGTCAACCGTGGCGGTTATGGCAACCCTTAAATTGGCAGAGTGTAGCCGGCTGGACGTTGATAAAAACTAAATTTGTAAGCGAGTATACTGAAAATTGACTCATGGTGGCAAAAACAAAATTTTATTATTATGATTGTTCTGCCAATTAAAGGGTTAAGATTATCCATTGGAGTGGTCTCTGAAAAAGGCGAAACTTTCAAATTTGAATTAGGGTCCTTAATCCTGGAAGTCGGATAGTCCAACAAGCAATGGAGAAAACTATAAAAAAATAACGTGTTTTGATGTGGCTGGTCTGGTTGCAAATCGTCAACTAGACCCAAGGTGCTAAATAAAAGCAGTTTATAATAATAATATGACTTTAAATAGAACCAGTACTTCCCAGGTTTTAAATGAATCCGAAATGTCAAGGCTGAATTCAGTTGTTTAAATTTACTTGCTACAATATCACAATACTAAATATTGTTATTTTATTTCAGTTGAGACAGAGTGCACTCAAAAAGGAAGACGCAGACTTGCAGCTAGAGATGGAAAAGTTAGAGAGAGAAAGGAATTTGCATATTAGAGAACTGAAGCGGATACACAATGAGGATCAGAGCCGCTTCTCACAACATCCTGTGCTCTCAGATCGGTGAGTTTTACTTGCAAATAAAAGTCCTGGATTCGATTCTCGGTTTGGGCATAGTTTTATTGGGTTTTTCCATCTTGAATTTCTTAGTAGCAGCCCAGCGATAGTTCCATGTCCAGGGCTCGCCTCCTATTACATGGGACATAAACATAACTGGCGAGATGTGGGTGTACTACCTCTGCTTAACCTTGGGGGAATACAGGCGTGATGTTATATATTTTATGTATATAGTACATATTTTATTTTGGATCCCACTAGGATAAAGTGTGCAGGACTGACGCATGCGCCTTAAACTAGTGCGTAAATTTGCTACTGGTTACAACCTCATCTATATTATCTCAACACAAACCGTGTGCCCAGTGGGATTTCCCATCGGCAAAAATGACGACCTTCCATACAAACTTTGCCTAATTAACCCCTTGGGGATAATTTTTTTTTAATCCTGAATGCTCACTGTATTTTAAGGAAATCTTGTGCAAAATTGGGTTTAGGTTGTGCATTGTCTGTCAGTGAGTTTAAGAATATCAAGTAGATTTAAACAGCAATTCTTAATCATCTTCATAGATAGAAAGAAATATATGAAGATTTATTTTACTAATGTCATAATGTGTACAAATGCAGCCATGACAATAATATTATTTTAAATATTAGGGAAACTAAAAGCAAATATTCACTCGCAATATATTAAGATAAAATGTTTTGGAAGTAGATAACGTGATAACGATGTAACCCTGATCTAATTTATATGGGCTTACGAATATTGTACGAATTTTTGTGTTTTTCCGTTGATATTGTGACCAAACTCATAAATGAAAATCATAATTATTTTATCAGATTGTTGCACGTATGCCAAAACTTCGTCAAAACAAAGATTGCTGAACATAGTTATCTATCAATCAATAATAATTAAAATTATGTAGCCAAGTACTTCCGCTTCCTGGAGATTAATACATTCAAATGAGACAATTAGCTTATTGTTATGGTAGGCAACAAGTTATCATTGGTCAAGTAACTGTAGCTTGCCCACACATAACCTAAGTTACCTTTTTTAATCACACATGCATGTTGTTCAATTAGGTGTGTGTATCACTGTAAAATCATCACAACTGTACCCCAAAAGGTAAAGGGTACTCAGAAATGCACCCATATTTTCGTCGTGAGTTATGTGACTCATGCCTTTTGCCATAAACCATGCACAGATTCAAACTAAGGGCTGCTATTGGGAATATCCTATCGAAAAAACCTAGAGATCGAACCCAGGACCACCTCCAAGCCAATAAATAAATAAAAAATTAACAATAATAATTATATTCTAAGTTATTAATAGTTTTTTAGTCCATCACACTATCATCACACTAATATTATAAAGGCGAAAGTTTGTAAGTGTGTTTGTTACTTCTTCACGCACAATCGGCTGAACGGATTTGGATGAAATTTGGCACACATATAGTTTATAACCAGGATTAACATATAGGATACTTTTTATCCCGATATTCCAACGGGATCGAAACCAAAGCGAGTGAAACCGCGGTGCACTGCTAGTTATTTTTTTTTAACAATAAATTATGTCACATTTTTATGTTAAATATTGTTAGAAATCAGAGGGGCAATTCCCGTATTTACAAGAACGTTCGCATTCTGATCTCAGTCTCAATCAGTCGAAACATCCTTTAATTTACCTACATTTGTAACAAGTTTTTGACATTGATTTTTGCTGAGATGAGATTGCTACTTGTTTTTGTACGTTTTTTTAATTACGAGAATTGACCTTCAGTTGCCCAAATAGTAATTGTAAGAACTTATGCCGTCAGTGATACAGGTTTACACTAGTACAGGCATCAAACTTTGTAATACCGTCATTGTTTCTAAGATTTATACTACATTTTACCAATTTTTATTTTTAAATAAATGTGTTATTTATTTTAGATACCTGCTGCTAATGTTGCTCGGCAAAGGCGGCTTCAGTGAGGTCCACAAGGCGTTTGACCTGCGAGAGCAACGATATACAGCCTGCAAGGTACACCAACTGAATAAAGACTGGAAGGAAGACAAGAAGGCCAACTATATCAAGTGAGTCCGTGTATGATGGCATAAGCCATTATTTCCTTGTTTTTTTTTTTAAGGTTACATTGTTCCAGCTACGTGTTTTATACATTTTCAGACCATTTATACTACATTTAAAATAGGTTATTAAAGGTTTTTGTTGGGACAGCTCTTTCATAATAAATTGATGAAAGGTGCCTGGGGCTGATTTGTTAAACAGTACTTGGTTCTGGTTGCAATGGTCAAGCTGCTCAAAATTAAACCTAATTGCATGTAAAGTACAACAAACTCAATGCTCATAATTAGTTACTGTTAAAATGAGTACCTACCACTTTTGATTTTTTTTCTTACTACCCTTAGTTTTACGCCACAACATACTTTAAGTAATTTTGTTTGGTGCTTTGTTACAGACATGCGCTGCGGGAGTACAACATTCACAAAGCGTTAGACCACCCTCGCATTGTTAAACTTTATGACGTATTTGAAATTGATGGCAACTCCTTTTGTACAGTTCTTGAATACTGTAATGGACATGATCTCGATTTTTATCTCAAACAGGTAAGTACTATCGTTCGGCCCTCTTCTGAGGTTTCTCTTTTATGTAACCCAAACTACTAAAAACTTTAAAACCCCTCTATACGTCGGGGGTTAAATTTATGTATCAGTACATTATTGCTTACTACTGTGTAAATCTGCCTGCAAATTGGCACTATCAAGATCAATAAAAGATTTGTCAGTTGGAATGGAGATCACAGTTTTTTTTTATTGTAAATGTGGGCTTTTTACTCTTCCTTTTGACATGATTCCTCAGTAGCCATTGTGAAAAGACTCACTATAAGGAATAATGGAGATTTCAATACAGAATTTCATATCGACGGTTGAAAGGCTAATTGGTCTAAGCGACATTTTTTTTGCAATATTAGTTATATACATATCCCATCGCATGTCTAATTAGCAGACACAATAGAAATTCTATTGTTATCGGTACATACCCTGTACACGCGACATGCGAAGGGATATTCGGAATCAGCAAATTTTACTGATTCCGAATAGTAATTACACCTTGTTTTACCAAGTGATTATAGTGAGGCAAATCTTTATAATTAACTTATGACTATGAGACACCCATATTTATTCATATTATTTACAATTTCAGCACAAGACTATTCCGGAGCGCGAGGCTCGCTCAATCGTGATGCAAGTCGTGTCAGCGTTGAAGTATCTGAACGAGATCAAGCCACCAGTGATCCACTACGATCTGAAGCCAGGCAACATCCTTCTGACCGAGGGCAACGTGTGCGGCGAGATCAAGATCACAGACTTCGGCCTGTCCAAGGTCATGGATGAGGAGAACTACAACCCCGACCACGGAATGGACTTGACGAGCCAGGGAGCAGGCACTTATTGGTAAGTCATTTGTTCTTCTTTATTTGTGTCAACTATTATGATTTTTAGACTGTGCCATATCAACCACAAATTAATGGCAGCTATCAATTTTTGGTTAAATAAAAAAGTTAAATAAAACGAGGCAACTAATATTCTAAATTCGTTACAAAAATAGATTGGTATTCATTTGAACCGTGTACGGTTCAAATGAATACCAATCTATTTTTGTGAGGAGTGTGACTTCATCATACATTCACAATGGCGCCTTTTCCAAGATGGCGGATCTGCGGATTACACTAATCTACGCGGGAGATGCAATTAAAAAAAAACTAACTGGAAATAACTGATCCCATGTTCTTACAATTCATTATTGTTTTCCAGGTACCTGCCGCCCGAATGTTTCGTTGTCGGAAAAAACCCACCAAAGATCAGTAGCAAGGTGGACGTGTGGAGCGTGGGAGTGATCTTCTACCAGTGTCTCTACGGCAAGAAGCCGTTCGGACATAACCAGAGCCAGGCCACCATACTGGAGGAGAACACGATACTGAAGGCGACAGAGGTGCAGTTTGCTAACAAGCCTACGGTCAGCAACGAGGCTAAGGTATGTGTATACTACGCTTTTAATTGTAGTTGAGCATTCTCTTTTCATCAATGTCCTCGTAATAATATGTATGTTGGGTCTTGGAGTATTATATTTGAACAACAGTCAAGTGATTTACGACAGGACTTTGTAAAAACTATTAATGATACCTGTTTTGACTACAAAACTTGAAACGCTGTAGTATGGAACATATTTTACTAACCACGTTTTTCTTGTGCGCAGAGCTTCATCCGCGCGTGTCTGGCGTACCGCAAGGAGGAGCGTATCGACGTGTTCGGGCTGGCGCGGCATGAGTACCTGCAGCCGCCCATGCCCAAGTCGCGCGGCGCGGGCGGGGCCAGCGGCGCGGGGGCCGGGGCCGCAGTGGCGGGCCCCGCGGCCCCCAGCGCCTTCAGCTCCAATATGTTCGGGGCGGGCTCGTCCTCCTAGCCGCGCCGCCGCCGCCCTCGCCAGCCGGCGGCGCAGTGACCGCGGTGTCGTGCTCGTGTACATACGTGTTGTGGTGCGGCGGCGCAGTGACGGCGGAGTCGTGCACGTGTACATATGTGTTGTGGTGCGGCGGACGTTGAAGCGTCGCGGCGCGGCGAGGGCCGGCGCGGGCGCCCGTGGCCGGTGTCGTTCGACTCTCGTAGACGTACTTTTTAGTTTTGAAACTTTGTCAGTTAATATCCAGAGTTGTAAAATGACTAAATATCATTTACAGATAAATTGTTTAAGATTATGCTTACTGTTGACTGTATTTATTGAGCAGGTGATAAATTGTGATTCTCCATTTGTGAATGGTTTTATCCTTTTATCACTAAAGAGGAATCCTTGGGACTATCCCTTGCATATTATATAAGTTATCCCTATTAAAAAAGTTAAAAATATTATACATGCCTTTTATTTAGAGCTCTGATTGTAATAAAAATATTAAGCTGCTGTAGTTGCCCTTTGATGTAATTTTTACGGTATTATGGCACGAGTGAATATTTGTATATTCACTTTCATCCTTGATTTTCAGCGTCGGGAATACTACGTTATTTAAAGATAAACTAACGCCTTTTCCCTGGGTGTATACTAAAACTACACAGAAGAACATTTCCTACGATCCATGATCGTTCCTTTGTGTCACTGACCCTGGCAGGGCCACCATCACGGATTTTAATTTTGATAGCACAAAAAAATTGTCGCTAATTAGTCGAAATTTGTCGCCAAATATCAGAATTTGTCGGTCACTGGTTCAAAAGTTATAAGGGTTTATAGGTGGCCGATCTGGAGAAAGTTTCCCCAGCAGGGCCACATTTATATCTCAAAAACTAGGGCACCTAGCGAAGATCTGTTTTCTCCCATATTTAGTCGCCAATTAGTCGGAATCAGTCGCCAAATATCAGAATTTGTCGGTCACTGGTTCAAAAGATATTAGGGTTTATATGTGTTAGGTATAGTCCAAGAGCTAGATCGAATAGTTCACGAAAAAACTTCGACTAGCTCTTGGACTATACCTTACTAATTGAACTCCATTATATCTCCTAAACTAAGACCCGATTAAATCTGTGACTTGGCGACTGATCCCGACTAATTGGCGACTAAATATGGGAGAAAACAGATCTTTTCATCTTTCACTTTCACACAAGGAAGGTCTTAAGCACGAACTCATACCCCGTTTCTTAATAAAAAACCGGTCAAGTGCAAGTCGGACACGCGTACCGAGGATTCCGTACAAATGTGTAGGTATGTAAATAGTTTATCACGATATTTTTTTTTAATGTAACTATAAATTTACGGTTTTCGAACTTTTTTCTTTGCTTGTGCTACATGACCTTGCTTCTTGCCAAACATGATTTCAGGTCAACGGGAAGTACCCTATAAATTTTGATTCCCTTGAGAGTGTCGAAATATATACGTTTTTTGCGGCATAAACGACCGTATCTTTTTTTTTACGTTAACTTAGTAGTTTGATTTTTTCACAGCTTAATTTTTTCTTAATTTCAACTCTATACCTCCACGCGTTCCCGAGATAAAAGGGTCTTGACAGACAGACGGACAACAAAGTGATCCTATAAGGGTTGCGTTTTTTCCTTTTGAGGTACGGAACCCTAAAAACGATCGTCGCAATCATCTGTCACTCATTTGTGAACTCGCCGATGCGTTCATGTGCATCTGGATTGAGAGCCCATTTTTTTTAACCCTTGCGAAACGAAATAAGACTTAGGGAAAATAGTAAAAACTTAAGGGGCCGGGGAGCATGCGTAGTTCATTCAAACGTAATTCCAAAATAATTTGTAAATCAAACATATTCTTAATGTAGTGTGTATTTATCCCGATACAGAATATCTAGGTTCCCAAATACATATGTGTATATTGAATGAACACTGATTTAAAGACAAGAGAAAAATAAGTTTTCTATAGAAATTTGAAATTCCTCATATCTCGTCTCTAAATCAGAGCCCTTTCAATATATTTGGGAACCTAGATATTCTGTAATCCAATCGGAATAAATACACACTACCCTAAGAATATGTTTGAATTACAAATTATTTTGGTACCTACTACGTTTGTATGAAATAAGCACATGCGTAGTTCGCCGGCCCCTTAAAACAAAGGGCCAATAGTGGTAGACCGCGAAATTCAATTTTCCAACGTTTTTTGCAATTTGCAGGTCAATGTCAGATTGTATCTTGACCAAAATATGATTCGCGATATTCATTAAAATCATTAATACATCTTTCTAAGTTAGATTAACACCATAAGAGATTGGTGGTTGGTGGTAGAAATCTGACTTGGAAAGATTATTAATGATTCTCATGATTATAATTCTCTAAATATGTACCTGTTATTGTCGCGAATCATATTTTGATCAAGATACAACTTGACACTGACCTGCAAATTGCAAAAAACGTAAGAAATTTTGACAGATTGTGGTAGCTTGATATATCTGTACCTACTTTTAGAAGTTGCGTGTTTACCTCACCTCTTTGTTACCTGTCCGCTAGCATTATTCTATTCACTGAATTCTTATAACTGTGACCTAGTTAAACAGTTGACGGGGATTTTAATTAGAGGGAATTTTCAAGCTTACGCTGGGAATAACTTCAATTCAAAAGTTTCCTGGGTAAACTGAGTTTGTAAGGATGATGCATCAAAAGGTTTCACGGAGCTCCTCACTCGCAATAATTACGTCATAACAATTTAATGAAACGACTGCAGTAGTTGTTACTTTTGGAAACAGTTTATTCGTGGATCTGCTAATTCATACAAAACTATTAATTAATACCTATTAGTTAAGTACGTATTTAGGCAGTTAATAATATTTTTATAAACAAACAATTCAGAATATTTCATGTTGGTACTTCCGTGCTCAGTAAAAAACGTCACAAATCACAATGTTGTAATAAATTATTAGCAGCGCCCAGCGGTTTCACCCGCATAAGTTTCGATCCCGTGCGAATATCTGGATAAAAAGTACCCTATGGCCTTTCCCGGGACTCAAACTGTCTCTTTACCAAATTTCATCTAAATCGGTTCAGCGGTTTAAGCGTGAAGAGGTAACAGACAGACAGACACACTTTCGCATTTATAACATTAGTATGGATGAACAGTCCATAGCTGAAAATAGATCTCCCCTAGGTGCGCCCAGTATTACTTATCTACAATATGAAATGTTTCAGACTATTTACAAACAGAAACAGTTACAAATTTTACAATCCCCGGTTTGTACCTACCTCTTTATTGAAATTGTAACATTAATAACTGAGGACGTCGGAACAACCCTGGGGACTCCAGCTCTGTTTGGTAGCCACTTTGTTTTTCTGCTCAATAGTTTTCCGAGCCTCCGGCGTTTGCACGTCCCTAGAGATTTATATTTTTTACAACTCAAGTTCTTTAGAAATGTTCGTTTTAGATTTATGTAGGTTTATCGTTTCAAACGATCATTTCAGGTTTAAGTACAATAAATCTAAACGAAACGCATAAATTGTATAAGTAGATACCTACTTTGAAATAGGTAAGTATGATGATGAAATTATTGCTTATTTACCTCATTTTACCGTAAACTAGTAGCACCCCGCGGTTTCACCCGTGTAAGTTTCGATCCCGTGGGAATATCGCGATAAAAAGTATCCTATGTGTTAATTCTGGTTCTGTGTGCCATATTTTATTCAAATCCGTTCAGTACTTTTTGCGTGAAAGAGTAACAAACATCCATCCATCTATCCGTCCAACCTCACAAACTTTCGCGTTTACAATATTATACTAGCTGCGCTCCGCGGTTTCACCCGCATAATTGTCGATCCCGTGGGAATATCGGGATAAAAAGTAGCCTATATGTTATTGTTAATCCAGGGTGTCAGCTAGTTCCATACAATATTTTATCAAAATTGGTTCAGCCGTTTGAGCGTGAAGAAGTAACAAACATATAAACACCCACACACACACACACAAGCTTTCGCCTTTATAATATTACACTAATATTAGTGTGATTAGCAGCGCCCCGCGGTTTCACCTGCATAAGTGCCGCTTTCGTGGGAATATCAGGATAAAAAGTATCCTATGTCCTTTCCCGAGACTCAAACTATCTCTACACCAGATTTCATCTAAATCGGTTCCTGAAGAGGTAACAGACAAATTGACAGACACACTTTCGCATTTATAATATTAGTATGGATTGCCGTGCATTTATTAAATATTCATTGATTTATAAAAACCCATTATTATATCATAGATCATAGCATATATTATTATCAATGTAAATATTACATAAATTGGGAATAAAGGTAAACCGCAGTCTAAATTTTGCACAATGGTTTGTGAATTTGACATTCGTTACGTATCATAGAAAGTATTAACAATGGTTTGGATTTACATAATAACAATAGTTTGCCTTTATATAGAGAACCAAGATTCTTTTCGCAGTAGACGGGTTTTCTCTAAGTTCCTGATAAAACTACCTACATTTATTTCCATTTTTCGTTCGTAAACTGTCAAACATTCGCATCTTTTTTGAAGTTGGAAGTTATGCATAATTTTAGCCGAAAGACGTCCACTGCTGGACAAAGGCCCCAAGCGTCACCTCATCGGTCCTGTCCTGGGGGTCTACTCCGAAACGGTTAACCACTGTATCGGCCGAATGTTCGGTCATTTTCTGATTCGAATATTGTTGTCCTACTACGAATTAAAAAAAAAAAGGGTTAAGGGTTCCAAAAAGGTTCGGATTGGCACAGTTTGGTCGGGATAGTCAATAGGAAATTAATGGCTGTAGAAAATGACCGAACATTCGGCCGATACATCGGCTAACCGCTTCGGAGTAGACCCCCTGCCTTCTCGCATCGAGCATCATCGGCTCGGGAACCGATGACCTCGGGAATCGGCTCGGGAACCGATGACCTCGGGAATCGTCCCGAGGTCATCGGTCCAACGATATGCATACTAGCATTTTATTTATTTAGCGAGCGAAGGATTACGGAATCTATCCATATACAGCCTATAATGTTCCCACTGCTGGGACACGGGCCTCCTCTCTGTGAGAGGGAGTGGGCCGTAATCCACCACGCGGGCCCAGTGCGGGTTGGTAGATGTCACATGTACTCGAATTTTTTGGTTCTAGGACATGCCGGTTTCCTCACGATGTTTTCCTTCACCGTTTTGAGAGCAGTGGTGATGATATAATTTACACAAAGTAAAGCGTCTATCCATATAGAAGGCGCAAAAAAAAGTTGACCTGGAAAAGTCCTCTTCAAGAAAAGAAATGTTTTGCATTTACGGTTTCACACGGAGTAAAAAGGGTAGCTTTGTTTTTCCTCTGCATGAATGGTCCTCGTGGGAAGGCTCAGAGCGGAGGGGCGTGGCTCCCCTTGCGGGATGAAATGCTCGTTGCATTCGTGCACCGGTCCTGAAGTGCGCCTTTATTGTGCGAGTTATATGTTGCCAACACTTCGACTGAGTGTGAAAAACTGTTTTATGAAAACATTTTGTTACTAAAGGATGCTTTCCTATTATTTCACATCCTTTGTTCGTCATCCTCCAGTTACTTCGTTACAACGGGAATTTTAATTACAGTTAGATATGAAAAATGTTCGCTGTATGCAACCAGATGGTGAAAAATATTTTTAGAAGCCTTTTTAGCCCGTTGTACGGTGGTAGCGGTAGGTAGGTACCTACCATAAAAATGTAAATATATCGATGGTACCTACCTATTTTGTCAGGTGTAAGGTGAATTCTTTGAAAAGCCTGAAAATTGGATTATGCATAAATACCTACCTAAATATACTTGTCCTTACTTACTATATTTAGCACAGCAGGCGAATAAATCAATAGCAAGTGAGTACTTATATATCGTACTTAATACCTATGTTCTAAATATTATAGGTACAGATTTTTAATTTAAATCACTTTCTGAGATTAGATTGCAAACAGGTATAACTAATATTTAGATAACAGTGATATTAGTTGTCACTAAAGTTAAACTATCAATATCTGAAATTCAAATGTGGTAACCTAGTCTTGCTGATAAGATTGGAAATAGTTACGAAAAACGGATGATAATTACAATAATAATTGTATTGTAAGGAGTTTATGAACTTATCTCTTATTTTGAGTGTAAACAATACTACATTAAAATTAAATACATGACGTAGTCTGGTTAAAATTCAGTTTGCCAAAAGATTCCTTCGAGCCGGATTTGAACCAGCGACCTATGGATATCCGTGTCGTTCCTCTACAGTCCACCGCTCTACCAACTGAGCTATCGAAGGCACAACTTTCTACTTCAAATTACATACTTGTTGGTAAGCGCTCGAGCAAATGTAAAGAATGTTGTAACGAGATTGTGTAACTTTGCTGCTTATCGTATTGGAAGTTATAAACAAGAATTATACACAATAACCTCAAGCTTTTTTACCGTGGAGGTAGGCTGAAACTACAGAACGCCACCTGCTACGATCATTTCATTCTCTTTCATTCGATCGTTTACGACGTACGGCATTTCATACAAATTTTCAAGCCCTTGTTTTTCGAAATGAATGAACAGATTTTAATGAAACTTAACAGGATACAAAGGTCTAAAAAGTTACATGTTATGAACATTTTCGAAAAATAGTGTTGCAGCCAAATTAGACCGATTTTAATTTTTTCATAGAAACAGAGATTTCCAGTTATCTTTTTAGGGTTCCGTACCAAAATCGTAAAAAGGGACCCTAATGGTGAGACTCAGTCTGTCTGTCTGTCTGTCACAGCTGGATATCTCAAGAACTACTAATGCTATCAACTTGAAATTAAAAATAGTTTTAGATGACGTTTGCCCAACTATTTTGTAAATAAGAAAGTTATTTGGCTCTTTGATGGAGTTTTAGGGCAACATTTTAGCAAATGTGGTAAGTATATATATGTAAATTGAGTAGTTTGGATTCATTGGCACGTGACCGACGCGCGACGTGCCAATGAATCCAAACTACCTACCCTCTTTTTCATGATCATCTTGATTTTGGGTGTACGTTACCCCAGCAAGAAAGTGTCTCCTAGAGTTATATGAGTAGAACGTATAATTTGTGCCTTATTTGCTGTAAATGTGCCCTCACATAAAAAATGTGTGCCCCCTGTCGTTTTGGAGAAAAACGGAAAAAACGATTCCTGCTGGGGTAACGTTTTTCTAGCAGGAAAATTCTAAACGAATGATCGGAGAGAGAAAAATTGTGCATGGCCAGAGAGCTTATATGTGTGCCAAAATGTGCCCCAAAAAAAAAATCTGTGCCCCTTCAGGTTTTCGAGATATGGCATTTCCTGCTGGAGTAACGTTTCGATGAATCGTATATCTCTAAAACCATTGCATGTGCCCCTGTAGAATAAACATACACGAGTAGCTCTTAATGTGTGCCCCTATGTGCCCCCAATTAGATTTCAGAAAATATTTATAGTTTTCAAGTTATCGCGGTTTTATGAAAACCCGAAAAAACATCGCAGCGCCTAAATGAGACAAGGTATAAGTTCGCTGAAAACTGTATTCGGTCCTTCTTGTCGCTAATAATAACCATACAAAGTTTCAAAACTGTACATGCATGCGTTTTTGAATAATCTTGCTAAAAGTCAAAACGATGGTGTCATAACTTTGACGGCAAAATACAAGGAACCGGTTCAATTCCAGATGTGTAGGTGTAAACCAAAATCTTGTGCCTTTAGTCAAAAATATATGGTGAAAATATTCAGCTTGGAATGTTTCACATTATGTAAATATAAACAAAAAACCAAAATATCTAAGCAACGGCTGGTTATCCGACCAAATTTGAATGACTACTAAAAAGCGACGGATTCATACATATCGATGACCTTCTTTACTTTACTCACTAACCGGTTCACATGTGTTGTGCCTGAGTACACTGAAGTAGACAAGTAATAAGTAATAAAATAAAGTTGTTATTGGATTATATTCTACTAGCTGTTTCTATGACCTTACATATGAATAAGTACCTACATTATAAATAGTAGCCTAAGTGCTATTCCAAGGTAAGCTATCTTCTCCATTCAAAATTTCATTAAAATAAATCCAGTAATTTATGTGTGAACGAAAGATATGGCCCAAAATTTGATTGGTCCCGATGTTTAAAAAGAATATAGTTCATGAAATGTGTGATGAATACCTACTACTAAAAAGAAAGAAAAAAGTTTAAGATTTTGTTTAAGTTTGTGTTTTAGTAAGAGGTAGCTCTTTTTTGTATATAAAAAAGCCCGTATTTGTCTTTATATATATAATTATATATATATTTATTGATAAGCCGTAGGTTAGATAAATG
The DNA here is from genome assembly GCA_963082905.1 of Oligia fasciuncula. Lineage (NCBI taxonomy): Eukaryota > Metazoa > Arthropoda > Insecta > Lepidoptera > Noctuidae > Oligia > Oligia fasciuncula. Next base: position 9,384,632 of record OY720393.1, on the reverse strand, counting down.
AACAGTAAGTTGGGAAATGCTCCAACCAGCCCGCGAAATTCAAAATTTCTTGCGTTTTTTGCAATTTGCAGGCCAGTGCTAGGCGTAGGAAAAAAAAAACAGAAAAGTCATTCCTACAGCTTTATGAACTTAGAGCGTTGTATTGATGATTATAATTCTGTAACTACATATGTCTCACAGCCGCGAATATAATTTTAATCGACATACAACCTAGCACTGGCCTGCAAATTGCAAAAAACGTAAGAAAATTTGAATTTCGCGGGCCACCTTAGAGCTTCCCCCTTAACCAAATAAATTTTGTTACCTACAGTTTTGAGAGTTGTATTTAGTGTATACTTATAGTCAACCGCACAATGATCTGTGTTGCAACAACGTGTTTCCATTTTGTATGTCGTATTCGTATAAATAAAATAAAAAAAAATAAAAATAAATATTTATAGCCAAATACCATCAGATAATTTGTGCACATTCGATGTTTACAGTTATATCTTTATGCGGTTTACTATACATAACACACTTTATCTGAATCTATGTATAAGCAAATCACTCTTAAGAAATTATTTATCTGTGATTTAAAATTTAATATTTTTTTACACAATATTATACTTATACTTAATACTGATCTGTGATTTTTTGTGATGCGAATTTACTAATTATATGTTAAACTTAGATGAAAAAACTGATCTGTGATTTAAATAATAATGACTACTTAACGTGCAAATAATTTCTAATATTTATAGGTAGGAAATTTGATCTCTGATTTGATGCAATAATTACTTTAAGAATTAAAATTAAGGGAATAAAAATTATAATTTACACATCAACAAGCTGTTTCATTTAATATAGTCACAAGGTGCATTTAATATATTTTTTAATTAGCCCCCAAAACTGTTGAACGCGACTGTACGGACAACAGTTAGGTATAATACGTCCAATAAAGAAGGTCATCGATATGTATGAATCCGTCGCTTTTTAGTAGTCATTCAAATTTGGTCGGATAACCAGCCGTTGCTTAGATATTTTGGTTTTTTGTTTATATTTACATAATGCGAAACATTCCAAGCTGAATATTTTCACCATATATTTTTGACTAAAGGCACAAGATTTTGGTTTACACCTACACATCTGGAATTGAACCGGTTCCTTGTATTTTGCCGTCAAAGTTATGACACCATCGTTTTGACTTTTAGCAAGATTATTCAAAAACGCAGGCATGTACAGTTTTGAAACTTTGTATGGTTATTATTAGCGACAAGAAGGACCGAATACAGTTTTCAGCGAACTTATACCTTGTCTCATTTAGGCGCTGCGATGTTTTTTCGGATTTTCATAAATCCGCGATAACTTGAAAACTATAAATATTTTCTGAAATCTAATTGGGGGCACATAGGGGCACACATTAAGAGCTACTCGTGTATGTTTATTCTACAGGGGCACATGCAATGGTTTTAGAGATATACGATTCATCAAAACGTTACTCCAGCAGGAAATGCAATATCTCGAAAACCTGAAGGGGCACAGTTTTTTTTTTTGGGGCACATTTTGGCACACATATAAGCTCTCTGGCCATGCACAATTTTTCTCTCTCCGATCATTCGTTTAGAATTTTCCTGCTAGAAAAACGTTACCCCAGCAGGAATCGTTTTTTCCGTTTTTCTCCAAAACGACAGGGGGCACACATTTTTTATGTGAGGGCACATTTACAGCAAATAAGGCACAAATTATACGTTCTACTCATATAACTCTAGGAGACACTTTCTTGCTGGGGTAACGTACACTGATTTTGGGACTTGCGAACAGGAACGGTCAATGTTTCTTGCTGATTTAGGGATACTTACGAAACCAAATAGCATAAAAGTTGGTCGCCTTAGTTGTTTGAAAGTGAAATGAGGAATTATGCAGCTAGGAATACCGACGTCCTTAGTAGAATCGTACGTTTCTGTAGCTATACTTACTTACAATTCGTCCACCGAACCAAGTAAAAGACGGCTTACGCTCGTCGAATACGATTACAGAATAGGGTTTACCGAAGTCTAATTAAAATGGAAACCGAAGTGGGAATGTTTGTAAGTTCTAATTATGGGCGGCCAACTTCAACCGAACAATTAACCCGAGGAAGTACGCCCAGTAAATAAGGCATTATGTTTGACTAGCTTCTGCCCGCGACTTCGTCCGCGTGAAATTTCTTGTACCCCCACCCCGTCGCGTCGCAACACTTCGTATTCGCTTACCGTTCACTCTGAGTTTTGCGTGATGTTAAATAGCCTATAGCCTTCCTCAAGAATTGGGCTATCAAATGCAAAAAGAATTCAAATCTGACCGGTAGTTAAAGAGATTATCGCGTTCAAACAAACAAACTCTTCAGCTTTATTATTAGTATAGATAAAAAACTCTATGGCTCATAACTCCTTAATACCAACTCTTAACATCTTACACACATGATAACTTTTAAACGAAATATCCGATTGAGATGAAACAAAAAGTATTTTACTTCTTCATAAATACTCTTGATAACATAATGCTTAATTTCGATAAAGATTAATATTACGATACATATTTAACGTAGTTTTTTTTCTTCAGACGATTTAATAATTATTTTGAACACAAAATCGGTTATTGTGATTAAACCATGATAGCTAGATATATGTTCTCGCGGACTTTTTTGTAGGTCTTAATGGGCTCTACAAACCCGTAGTACATTATTTTGTTCTATTGTCAATAGTTTTTGCAGCGCACTCAAAAATAGGTTTTCGATTTTACACCTTGTGTTACAAAATAGCAATTTTATTACGGATCCCTAATTTTGAAGAAAAAAAATATAGCCTATAGCCTTCCTCGATAAATGGACTACCCAACACTAAAATAATCATTCAAATCGGACCAGTAGTTCCAGAGATTAGCGCGTTCAAACAAACAAACAAACAAACAAACAAACAAACTCTGCAGCTTTATAATATTAGTATAGATTTACAGCGACGCAAACTTCATTGCAATTCAACAAATTGAATCAACAACGTTTTTAGGAAAATTGATGACAGGCGAAATTGGATTTGGTTGTTTGCGTAGCGCTGCAAGGAAAATTTAATAGCAGGCAATCGTTGAGAGCAAAGCAACTAGATTAGGAAATCAAGATGTCCAAATGAGATTTGTCCTGGTCCTGTCAGTTTATTTGACTACCTACCTTTTGTCCGCAGCTAGGTACACATAATATTAATACATACTAACTAATACATATTTCTAAGTTAGATTTCTTCCTTAAGAATAAATCTCTTAAGCAAAAGTTCGTTACTACAAGAACTATTGTATAACAGAAAAGTAATGAACAGTGAATAAATTTTTCACCTTACCCATGTGATGGTAGCGAAACGGTCAAGCCACATATTTTGACTAAGGTGTAGAGTTTGTGAAGTTAGGGCGTGTAGAGTTAGAAGCTTTGGCTCGAGCTACACGAGATCTGATAACTTTTTGGCAGTGCGAGCCATAATGTGGTCTCGTCTTGGCAACATGTTACATGAAAATGTTTTTGGTGGGATTTCACATCTTTTTGAAAGTTGTTTATGAAATATATTTTTTTTTTCTGGTTTCTTTACTAAAAATCCTGAAATATGTATTTTATTATATTACAAGGAGTCTCTATATCAATTTTCAGAACTCTAGCATCAAAATTTGCGGAAGTCTCGTACAAACTTCCATCCCCTAGTTTAAGGGGTTGGAGGGTAAAAGTTCCAAGTTTTAGAGTTTTTTTGTTGTTTGTGTACTATTACTAGCTTACATACCAAATTTCAGCTTTATAGGACTTCAGGAAGAACCTTAGAATATTGATGATCATCAGTGAGTCAGTGAGTGAGTGACGAAATCGGGGTATTTTAGATATCAATAATAAAATCTAAAGTGAGCTATGCAATTGAAACTTTATAGGTTTAATAAGTCAACCACTGACATCATATCACAAAAATTTTGTTTATCTGGTATAATCCAAACCCAAGATAAGAAGGTTCAAAAATACGACGAAGTGCTTCGAGAAAAGGTAGGTAGTGCCCTTTTTTTTTTTTTTTTTCGGATGGGAAATCATCAAATGACCCCTCCCGCTCTGGGTGGAGCGGAAGGGAGTGTCAGACTCTTACTGACTAAAACCCACCCGTGTTCCTTCCTTAGCCCTTTATGTTCCGGGCCAGCGGTAACCCTTTCGGACAATCCCGCTGACCCGGCAGGCTTCGGCCCTATGGGGCCCCTCCTCGATGCTGACATCTCTTTGAGGCGCGCGTGGAACACGTACGCGCCGTCCGGCACGGGCCTGGTCCTGATCGGACGGTGAGCTACCCTTGGTTTGTGTTGGCGGGGGCACTCCCGTGCCCCCAGATCTTATTATACTTACCTCTTGTAAACGCTGCTTAGAGTTAAGAGATGTTTAAACGTTAATCAGACGCTAAGCAACGTTTATAAACAATGGGGATTATGGTATAGATGTGGCATCGGAGTCGTATTGTATTCGTGCATTCGTTCTAGTTTCCTGATTGACTGTTAATTGGTCGGTTCCACGAGTCCGCGAGCAATTTGCCTGAAAGCATTTGGCGGGGGCATTGTGACAAGTTATTGCTCATATCGTAATGAAAGTTGGTGCCCGTGCGCCCACGCCTTCGGCCAACGAATTAATGATTAACGTGCCTGCTAATGGGAATGTTCAGCACTCGTTTAATTTATTCAATTAATTAATGTCGTCTGACATGGGCTTTGAATGGACAACGTTTATTAGACCGCTTCTATAAGTTGGTAATGACAAACTTATTGGATGCAATTCATTGACATATTATTACTAGTGCAATTTCAATTCGGGGAAGTGATAATTAGTTAGATATAGTTTGTTCCTCGGTTCTGAAAGGCCGAACAAATGTCTGAATAGCTGCGGTGCTATTCTGTAAAAATCTCACCGTGAAAACTTAGGTGAAGTGAGCGTGGAGTGAGCTATCAATAGTGTCAATTCGTAGCAAAAACAAACTCACTTCAATTAACTTTTCACGGTGAGATTTTTACAGAATCGCCCGGCAGATAATCTAAAAGTGATTTGATTGTCTGTACATTTTCTCCAACCAATCACACGAGGTTGGAGGAAATAAGCAGCCAATCAAATCACTTTTTGACACGAGTTTTGACAACAGATTAGATTGAAAAAAGAGTTAATGAATTTAAAAGTTGAGGGTTGAATAACGAATAAGAGAAATTCATCCCACCAAAAACATTTTCATGTAAAATGTTGCCAAGACGAGACCACATATGGCTCGCACTGCCAAAAAGTTATCAGATCTCATGTAGAGCCAAGCTTCTAACTCTACACGCCCTAACTTCACAAACTCTACACCTTAGTCAAAATATGAGGCTTGGCCGGAGGCTACGGCCGCGACTTACGAGTTGTAGGTCGTGGGTTCGAACCCAAGCAAAATTATTAAGTACCTATCTCATTACCACTTCTCTCAAACCGTTGAAGAAAAACACCGTGAGGAAACCGGTATGCCCTGTCGCCTATGTGGTGGATTAAGGCCCACTCCCTCTCACGGAGAGGAGGCCTGTGTCCCAGCAGTGGGAACATTATAGGCTGATTATATCCTACTTAATAATAATTATAAATGTGAAAGTTTGTGAAGATGTTTGGATGTTTGTTACTCAATCACGCGTAAACCGCTGAACAGATTTGGATGAACGTTGGCACATAGATAGACCATTTCATGGATTAACACATAGGATACTTTTTATCCCGATATTCCCACGGGATCGAATCTGACGGGGGTGAAATCGCGGGGTGCTGCTAGTGCTAAATAAATCCTAACATCGAAAATGAAAGCGTGATTTTTTCAAACAAACTGAATAAATACTGATGAGCCGACTGTGGGTTTTGCCAATCTTTGACTAGCTATAGTGACTAAACTATTGGATACTAGCTACTGCCCGCGGCTTCGCCCGCGAGGTATGTCGATAAATACTAACCTATGTCCTTCCCCGGGATGCAATCTATCTCTCTGCCAAATTTTATCGAAATCCGTTCAGTGGTTTAGGCGTGAAAAGGTAACATACAGACAGACAGAGTTACTTTCGAATTTTCAATATTTATAGTACACTACAATACTTATAAATTGGTTGAATTTTTTATGCAGACTGGGAACGTCATCACATTTAAAACGAAGTTGTCGTCGCCACCTCACATATCTTTTATATTCCTTTTCTATCATGTTCGAGAAGCTTATCGAGCTACATAAATAATGTCTACGTAAACGAGCAAGTCGGTTCGCACAGATTACCAGCAGTAACGTGCTAAGTTTATATGACTACGCATATTGCCCTGATCGTTTTATGAGGCCAGTAGGTTTCTAAATGGTACTTACCAACCTACCTTTGCTTAATAAACACTAAGTTAGCCTACTTAACATAGTTTTAAGTAGCTAAGTGTAATGAAATAGACAGTTTTCTTGCTAATACTTTTTAATCGCACAACTGTACTTGTTCACAATCCAACAACGACTGGCTTTGCACTACATTTTACCATTTAAAACGACATTTGCCCCACCCAGAAATAACGAATATCATAACTGTTATTTCTAAGTGTTGCCCAAGTGGAATAATACATTTAGTTACCATAGTGGAAATACATTTTAAAAGTTTGTTGATAGTGTTGCCACAGTGGATATTATAATGTGGTATTAAAATAACGTATGTTTTTTAAATTAAATCGATGAAATCACGACATAAGGTTAAGTCTAAGCACGTTATAAATATACTTAGGTAAGCTTACCCAACTATGACTGGCTGCTGCTGATGACCTTTACGAAATATTTTTTTTCATTCTACTAATATAAATATTAAATTCGTTTATTTAGACAATGTGTTTTGCCAAAAGGAACGTGGAAAACACAATTCCTCTTATTTTTAGACATCAGACACAATGACACAACTCAATAACGACTTCAAAATTGCAAAAATTAACACCGAAATGTTTTTCTGAATTTGGGTCTTGATATCGGAATCGTCAAAAGACTTATTCATAATCTGACATGAAGTAATGTTATGTCAGATTATGACGACTTTAAGCTATTATTCCTTGAAAGGAGTAGTATAGTCGGGGTGGGTCAGTTCTCAATTAAAAGGGCTTTGTTATCGGCATAAACTTTAATAAAACACGAAAATACTGTACTTATCCGAGATAATGCGACGCGGAAGGCCGTACCTAAGGAAATACTCCTCGATTAGTGTCCGAGCACAGACCTCCGAGGTGGCGTCGACCAAAGCAAAAAGCTCGACCCACCGAGTAGCTGTGTCCTCGACTAATAAAATGTACTTCTCCCCCTTCTCTCCAGGAGGGAGCGGCCCAAACAAGTCAATCGCCAAGACCTCTCCCCTTTGATTCAATACTGGGGTCTGTAAAAGGCCTGAAGGCTTCAAGTTTGACGACTTGTACCGCTGGCACGTCGCACAAGACTTAACAAAGTCTGCGACAAACCGTCTCATTCCGGGGAAGAAAAATCGCTGTGAAAACTTATGTAAGGTCCTATCAATACCTTGATGCCCAGCAATAGGAGTATCGTGACATTCCCTCAAAACGTCCAGACGTAAACTCACCGGAAGAACGAGCTGAGCTTCCTCAACGTCAACGTCAGGGTTGTAACGATATAGGACTCCTTGCTGCATAAAGTAACCGCGCTCAGACCAGCGTTTTTCTTCAACTGCGTCATTACTTTCAAGACCAGTCATTATCTTTTCTAGTTCCGGGTCATCTAACTGAGCAGGTCGCAGATCGGCCGGACTTTTCGTGGGTAAGTCAACAACTACGGAACAAATACCACATTGATCTTTGCTGCTTTCCTCACAAGTAGGACGACTCAGCGTGTCGGCCACAACATTGGCTTTACCTGGAGTGTATTCGTACTGAATATTGAACTCTTGTAACTTCAGTGCCCACCGAACTAATCTACCTGATGGCGACTTCAAGCTCAACAACCATTTGAGAGGTTGGTGATCACTACCTACAATTATTTGTTGACCTTCCAAATAACCTCTGAACCGCTCAACGGACCAAACTACTGCGAGAGCCTCCCTCTCTGTAGTAGAATAATTACGCTCGGCGGGGTTTAAAAGGCGGCTCGCGTATTCGATCGGCCTTTCGTCTTTCCCCTCACCTTGCAGCAACACTGCACCAAGAGCGTAATTGCTTGCGTCCGTACGCAAGATAAACGGTTTACTGTAATCAGCTTGGACGAGTATGGGCGCAGACGTTAAGCGCTTTTTTAGCTCCTGAAACGCCTGATTTTGCTCAGCGCCCCATACCCAAGCCTGATTTTTCTTTAAAAGACGAGTTAAAGGTTCAGCGACTTCTGAAAAGTTCAAAATGAACTTTCTGAACCACGAACACGTCTGAAGAAACGTTCTTAGGTGGCGTACAGTTCTTGGTGCCTTCATGTCCGCCACTGCGCGAACTTTGTCATGATCAGGTGAAACTCCATCCTGAGTAATGACATGACCCAAGTATTTCACTTCTTCGCGCGCGAAGACACACTTTTCGCGATTGGCGCGAAGATTGAACATACGCAGCCTTTCAAACACTGCACGTAGATCAGCGACATGCTGATCGAATCCTTCCGATATTACGAGCAGATCATCCTGATAGCACAACAGGGTCACATTCTGAAGTGAAGCGCCAGAGCGCAACCTGTCGATGAGTCGTTGGAATGTTGACGGAGCGTTTTTGAGCCCAAACGGCATCCTTTTGAAACGATACGTACCAAAAGGCGTCAAAAAGGCCGTTTTATCTCTATCGCATTCCCTGACCGAAACATTCCAAAACCCACTACGCATATCTAACGTACTCATGATGCAATTTCGCTTAGTAGACTGCACCAGCTCGTCTATAAGCGGCATCGGGTACACATCGGTTTTAGTTACGGCGTTGACTTTTCTATAATCTACGCAAAACCGAACTTGACCGTTCTTTTTAGGCACTAACAATGCAGGCGATCCCCATGCCGATTCGCACTCCTCTATAATATCATCAGCCAACATCTTTTCGATTTCTGACCGCATGATCTCTTTTTTAGCAGGAGTAAGCCGATATGGAGGGACTGCAACTGGAGCGTGGTCACCAGTTTCAATGACATGCTCCGCAAAAGCAGTTGGTTCGCCCCGTAACTCAAACACATCCTTATTTTCAGAAAGGAACTGGGCCAGAACCTCACGCTGCTCGTTGCTAAGCTTTGAAGCTTCCTCGTCCCTAAGCAAACTACTGATAGGCACACTCTTAACCTGGTGTGCGGCTTTTTCAAATGGGAGATCGAACTGCTCAGCACTGTCAGCAAAGTGCCACTTAGAACTACTAAAATCAACACAGATACTAAAATTTATCAAAAAATCTATACCTAACAGTGATTCATTATTGTCCGAGTCTGGAAAAATTAAAAAACTAACGAGCCTGGTTCTACCTTCAAGAGTAACATTCACTTCGGTAGTAAGTACATTCATTAACCTAAGTACACCATCTGCAAGTTTTACATTTTCCACCCTAGAGGACATAGGATGACCTTTGGCCTTTAGGAGAGCGTATAGCGTATGACCGGCCACACAGCTTTTAGCTGCCGAATCTAGTAACGCGGTACCATTCTCACCTAAAATACTAATCTTTAGCACGGGCCTTGGAAAAGATCGAACGTCAGTATTACCGTTAAAAGGTTGTGCACCACTGGTAATTCCGTACAATTGTTGACAATTATTATTCTGGGAACAAAAATGTTGAGAACCCCTGACGTTCTCGGAAAAAGGTTGACGACCACTTGCGATCTCTGAAAAATGTTTAGAGTCGCTGGTATTGTTATCAAATGGTTTATAATTATAATCATCAGATCTGGAAATAGGCATAAAATCGCGAGCGCAAGATTTTGAACCGACGGAATTACCAGAATACGATTGACAACCATTGGACATTACCGACCGTGACGCACTATCATTACACTGCAACGGTGATGCGAACTCCCCCTGGTCGCAAGAAGTACAAACACATTCCTTAGTTTTAGTACAGACACACGTTTTAGTACGAAAACAAACACAATTTTCCCTACTTACAGAACAATAACAATTGTCAACACAAAAACGATTTATAAAATTATTATTACGAGTCGTAGACGTAACACTAACATTGTTATCAACACAGGACGACTTATCTAAATAAAAATCATCGTTAAAACTATTGCATTGTAAATTAGACTCCAAACAACAAACTTTATGTAAATATTTACCGTAACTATAAGGAACACTATTATCAGAATAGTCGGTATCCATAGCTAAAATATTAACATTACGTTCTGGAACATTAGTGTGAGAATTAGTGACAGAATCAGATTTAGAGACAGAACCAAAATTAGTGACAGAACCCCCTGCGACTTTCACGGCCGCGGGGTTACCTAGAACTTTGCGCGACGACACGCGTTGCTCGACGCTGGAAGGCGCAGGCGCACCCGCAATACCGGCAACCATCGCGCTACCTCGCGGCGGCAGGGTAGGCGCTTGTAGCGGTGGCGGCGCGTTGACCTTGGGGCGTATGTCGTCATCTACGCGAGGCGTACGGTACGACTGGGAGCAATCGGTGGGTGCACGAGACTCACGTGCAGAAGCAATAGAACAGAACGCCGAATGTCCACTGTTCTTACCATCATTGGCATTACACTTCGGGCACTTCGACTTTATGATATTCGCGGCACCACAACCGTAACACTTAATGTCTTTTTTATTTTCACTTTTTGAGTTATTTTCGTCACTACTTTTCACTAATTTCTCGCACGTTTCCTTAGTGTGACCGCTACGTTTGCAGTAAACACAGAACGACTTTGTATTCCCTGCCTTTCTTGTCGTTGAGTCGCCCGTGCGACTAGCGGCGACGACGGCAGCGGACGATCGGGAAGCACGACTCGACGTATCGGTACGAACGTGCGCAGGCTCGGCGGCGGCGCGTGATCCATCTTCGATATGAGACGACGGCTTATGACTTTGACGACCGTTTTGTGACTCTTTTAACGAGTCTTCTACGGCGCGTGCCTTCTTCAACAAATCGTCGAATGTCGAAACCATAGCTCTGTCGATACGCTTCCTGATGCGACGATCTAACAGTCCATATGTCATGTCTAACTCGACGCGTTCACACAAGTCTTCTTGTGGAAGTTTTGCAAACAAGGCACGAACTTTCGCTATAAACAAATCTGTGTTTTCGGTACCTTGTACGAGGGAGAATAACTCGACGTAAACACGAAACGGCGGGCGGCATTCGCCATACGCACTCCGCAGTCTAGTTATAGCTTCATCCCATGTCTTCGTTGAGCCCTTGATACCCTGCCACCATGTTCCCGCCGATGAAGTGAGCAGCATGGACATACCTAAAAGAGCGTTCTCGTCGCTTATGTTTAGGCATGACTTGTAAACCTCTATGGCATCTATAAAGTTTTCCACGGATTCTTCTGGATTACCGCTAAACTTAGATGAACATTTCGAGAAGTTGCCTGTGGACTTCATGATAGCCGCGGTGGCGTTGGCGGTGGCGGCAGATGTACTTGCATCTACCGGCGCGAGTAATGGCGTCGACGAACGAACTTCGCGTAAGAGTTGCTGACAAAATTCTGCTTGCGATTGTTGAATCGATGTTAACAGCTTGGCAAGGACCTCTTGTGGCATCGTTATGTTGCTTGGCTGTTCTGGTTCTGATTCCTCGTGAATCGAGTCGTTGGCGTCGGCGGGCAGCGACTTGCGTTTTCGCGGCATTTTGCAAACCGCTAAGTAGGTACCTACTTTTCGTAAAAAGCGACAATACACGGCTCGTGGTTGTACCAACCAGCAATAATCCACACGTAGACACAAAACACAGGCAAAGTCACTGTCTATACAGTTTTTATGCACTTGTCGGTCGTTTTTCACCGTATCACCAAAGTTTTTCGACTTGAACGAACTTGCAACGAACGAAAAGTTTGATCCGCACAACAAAAACTCCGACCCCTTGTTTTAATACACAAAACACACGTTGGGCGCCAAGATATAGTCGGGGTGGGTCAGTTCTCAATTAAAAGGGCTTTGTTATCGGCATAAACTTTAATAAAACACGAAAATACTGTACATCAACATCACACAAGTTAAAACGTTCGCCATTCTCTACCATTCTACCAACCTTAAAACTAGAAAAACTACTAAGCCAATCAGCGGCCGAGTAGCGGCGCGACGACAAATCCGTGATTGGTCGGCGCGAGGCGCGGGAGCAAACATGCTAGCGCGTTGGCGAATATCGGTCGGGCGCTTTACCTCTATTGGCCCTCTTACGTCCAGGGAAATGGGAGCGTTCGGAAACGTCTTCCGCTATAGTAGGCTGAACTAGATATATAATCTAGCTGTATGTATAGTAGGCACAACCACATTTCGCCAGAGATTAGCCACATACGTCATTGAAACCTTTATTTGTCTCGACACCATATTACAGACACTGCGGTCAATGTGCATCTTAAAATAGAAAAAATTGCGCTTGCTTCGTACACGTGATTATAGTGAAACTTCATAAAAAATTAAAAATAAGAGAGATTTAGAATGTGAGATACAGAGAGAGTTACAGCTTTCTTCTCTCTCATGTAACGAAATGTGCCTAAACGTGGCATGTCTTTGAGATACTCTCAATTCTCGTCCAATTATGAAATCTGAAAGCGCGAAAAAAAAATCAGCTGTTCTCATTTTGACGAGATAGCTAAACGAAATGTAGGGAACAGCTGATTTTTATTTCGCGATTTCAGGTATCGTCCCATAATAAAAGTTGTTCGTAATGATGAGTACAATGACTTCTTAAGAGGTTGTTATGTTTTACTAATAACCCTGTTTAACCCACTAACTAAGATTTCCAATGACGTTAATAAAAAGAAAAATCTAAACGCTGTAGATTTAGGGAGGCATAATTATAAAACGAGAGGCCTGCTCGCCGGAGGGGATGATTTGCGAGACCCGAGGGCTTTGATGTTCAGCGGCCTTGGAATAGCATGCGACGAAGCGTGAGCTCGTCGCCAGCCACGGACTCTTCATCCAAGAACTTGACCTTTATTTATTCGTCTCATATATATGTTCCCGGAATATTATTTTTGTGAAATTATTGAGCATCATCTGCCTAGCCTTTTCCCAACTATGTTGAAGTCGGCTTCCAGTCTAACCGGATGCAGCTGAATACCAGTATTTTACATGGAGCGACTGCCTATCTGACCTGTACAACCCAGTTACTGGGTACTTAATACGATACTCCTTGGTAAGACTGGTTGTCAGACTTTCGGATTTCTGACTACCCGTAACAACTGTCAAAGATCCATGAATGACAGCCGGGACCAACGGCATTGAGCGTGATTCATCAAATCCTTTAAAGATTTATTAAACTAAGATTTTCTTTCAATAAGAGTTGGACAAGTAGGTAGGATAACATAATTCTAGAAATTCATAATGTCGGCTTTTACGTGATGTTGAAGTTTTACCTGCTCCATAATGTTCAATATACAGCAGAGAGAGTTTCGAAGGATATTGCTAATCCAGTGCTTAATAGGTTTGAAAAACTAGTCTGCTTAACAACGTAAATAACGCAATGAACGTGGGTGAACTGTCAAAATGAAACCCATTGCGATCAATTGTCATTTGATGTGTGTTATGCAATTGCTCCGCAGATCTTATTGATACTACTTATACATGCGAATCGCTGCTGAGTGGTGAATGTACTTACGTACCCGGTACATAGGTACAGTTTTTTTTTAGAAGCCTAATAGCTTTATCAGAAAGAAAAACTGTACCTTTGAAAAGCTATAGGATTACCCTGCAGAAATTTAAAAAAAATTGTGACAAAGAATTATCCACAAATAGGTCTACAGTACTTCCCGTAGCGAGTGCTACGCCACTGTAGCAAGGCGCTACGTAGACACTTGTATCATAATGACTTGCGCGAGAGCTTCGTTAGCGCTATGAAAGCGGATCTCTAAGCGATGACGTCACTGGAAAACGAGTCAAAAGCTGTTTGATAATAATTAGCGCAACACATTTGCAACATAATTTCATTGATTGGCGTAGCTAGTCCTAAAGGTGTCCTGTATCAAAATTTGTTGGGGGCCCTTTTTACCTGACTGCGACAAATAAAATAGCATACTGACTGAAAGATATTTGTGATCATTGTGATCTTGCTGAGAGAATGCAAGAGCGAGCGAACCAAGTTAGCAAATTGGAGCATCCTGATTCGGATCCGGTTACATCAAATAGCGAGCGAAGCGATCTCGAAAATTGGAGCATTCTGGACCGGGATAGACTAAGTTTCCATTGTGATTTTACTAAAAGAATACAAGACGGAGCGAAGTGAGTTAGAAAATGGGAGCATCCTGGCTCGGATACTAAGTTAGGCTGGCGTTGTAATTTTACAAATAAAAGGTAAAAGCAAGTGTAGCGAGCTCAAAATTTGAGCATCCTGACTTAGACGAAGTAGGTTAGACTATCTGTATTCTAAATTAATGGAGTAACGTATCTGACGGCGCCTGTAGCTTGAAGCCTTTGTAAGCCATAAACATATTTGTTTACGACGACGACGACGTTTTTTTATTGACGTTATTACGTCAATTTTCATACTTTCGCTAGAACATGAAGATTTAGTGGGCATAGCAATGGAAATAACATATTTCCGTATGGAAAAGAGTTACCTACTGTTAATTCAGAACATCGCGTGCGTCACCGTGAACGACCCTGGCGCTCCAAGTATAAGCCTATGCCAGAAAAGGGTTTCGTGACGGTGGTGCCAAGGAAGCGCCGATCGCAAACCAACAAGAACCGCTGCGGCAAAGCTCCTAGGGGGCCCGAAGTGAGCAAGCGCTACACCACTGAGGCGGAGGACATCGTGGAGTACGTGCGCCAGAATAAGACAAGGTACACGCCGAGGGTGCAGTTACTGGAGTCACGCCGCAACGTCAACTTTAAAAGCCGTTTGTGGTACCTACGCGTACCGAAGTGTTATCTGTCCCTCGAGATGGAAAAGACTTGGCCGCAGGACGTGGCTTTCCGTCGCTTCCGCGGACAAATACCACAGGCTATGGGCATGTGTCGCCAGAAAATAAATGGGTTTATTATGATTAGTACGTTTCCGTGGGATAATTTCCGACCCCACGCGGGTGAAGCCGCGGGCAAAAGCTAGTGTAATGTATATTTCGGAACCACGTCCACGTTTCATATTGAGTTTATTTCATCATACGAATATCTACATTATGAAAATCCAATACACGGTACATTATGCAAACTATCATATATCCGTAGTAATGATTCATTGTATAATATCCATGTTCCTTGATATTTGCAATGAACGGATCCATTTCACTGCCATGTGGCCTCGAAAATTGACTGATCGCGTGTATAAGGCTGGAACCCCTGACCTTACACCTTCAATGTCAATGTTATCTGATCCGCCTCCATAATGTTTATGAGTTTGGGGCGTAGCACCACTTACTATACTGTACTGAAAACTACGTGTTTTCCTATTATTAGTTTCCAATTTTCCAGCAACATACTAAACCTGAGGGGGAATTGCGTAACACACTATCAGTAGCAATTGGTTTCATTTTGACAGTTCAACAACATTCATTCCGTTCATTATATTGTTGAGCAGGCACATTGCGTGTTTAACACAATAGGGTGCTGAAAACAGGAAATCAACGCCATGACGTTTTCCAAAACTTATTCAAATATTGTCATGTTTGTAGTTTGCAGATTTAGAAAGTTGAGTGGACGTTTTCTGTGAAAATAGAGTAAATCATTTATAAATATGCTGCAGAAAAATTACACAGACGAGAACTAATGTAAACGATCAGTGCATTAGTGATCTTCAGTAGAGCAGTGGGTGGACATTGATCTACCATTCCTATAAATATAGATACAGCATTACCGCAGCAGGCAAACGTTAGGTAAGTATATATATGATTGCTACTTTCGTCGTTACATTTAAAATTTTAAACCAATTACGGAAACTTGACATTGGCGAGCTGGCAAAAAGCTGAGTCAGTAGCATTATTAAGTTTTCCTCCTTCCCACCCCTAAATGTCAGGTCAGCCACCTTTTGTTATACGTGAAACAAGGTCAGAGTTAATACTGTATGTTTAATGAGAGTTTGTGCCAATGTTGGGGCAACCTTCCTCGTAGTCTTTTGTGTTATTTGAGCAAGTGGCCTCGGCATCGATCGTGTGCAGCCGGCAGTGAGCACAGATATGTGTGAAGTCGGCTACGCCCAAAATGCACTCATGTATCTTTTCAAAGTCAAAGTTTTTTATTTGAACATAGGTTTAAAAATATGTGTAATATATATAAAATAGGTACACAGATCTCTATGTTTTTGCCGTTAACGGCGTACAAATAACAAATCGGTAGGCAACGAAATTACAATTTTATAAAAGATTATTTGTTAAAATTAAATGACAACCTATCAAAGCTAAATTACCTTTATGAGTTTAATGGATGATCAGACAAGTTTTGAGTAAGTATACTTGTGTACGATAGCTAACAGTGGCACTCCAGGAGTGCCGTAGTAATTTTATAAATATGTTCGAAGGTCAATCTTCCCAAAGAAAATGTACCGCGCCTTGATGTCTTTATAATGGCCAAAACTTAAAACAGAGGTGTTGGTAACGGTAACAGTGTCCCGAGTTCAATAGTTTTTTCCCATCTCAAAAAATGCCCAACGCGCCTAAAGAAGTTTTCACATCAATAATTAATGGTTGAATGTGTGAAATACGGCTAGAACAGAGGTAAGATATACAAAGACGACGGCTAATAGAGATGTATGAAAGGAGAAGACGTAATAAATTGGCATTAGGACAGCAGGATTAAGGTCATAGCAAACGTATCAAATCGGAAAGGGATCGGCACCATATCGCCTCTCGCCTCGCTGTCAAACAGGCGTCAACCTAACGTAAGCACGTAACCAAAGCGGATCAGAATCTCCGATACGTCGACTCGGCTACGGCTAGGCGACGCCGCGCTTACGGCTCGCCGACCGCTGGTTGATGGTGCAGCAGGCAGGCCGGAGGGGTGAGAAGGGTGGACGAAGAGACGTAAACTCGGGTACGGAGCCGTAAGCGCGGGGACGACGAGCCGCGTAACGCAACGCACCGCGGTTCGTGAGCTTGTCCCGAGGCGAGGCGATTACGTTACGATTCCGATTAAGTAGTGTGCGTTGCAGACTGCAGTAGGGAGTTTCATACTAAGAATACTGAACGGCTCGAGTTGATACGGTGCCGATCCCTTTCCGGTTTGATAGGTACATGTGTGATGAATGGATAAGCAAACCACAAATTGACAGCCTGATTATTTATCGACTTGATCATTATTTTTCTCACAAAAGCCGTTGAATGTCTGGCCTGAAAAGTTATTGACATGGATATAATATACGATTAATACGCAGCATTTGTTTTTCGAAATACCAATAATTCTCGCCTGTCAGTCTCTAGTAGAGCAGCTGTCAGGCACACACTGCCCGCGGGAGGTGTCGAGGCTTGTGGTCGCAACAATAGAAGTTAGAATAGTAGATTATGCACCGAGGGGCTAAAGTGGTGTCTAATGTCACGGGCGTCATGTTGAATCTCGAGCGCAATGAAGGATTCGGGATTTAACTCACGAGCGAAGCGAGGGAGTTAATACAAGAATCCTGAATGCAGCGAGGGATTCAAGCTAGCCCAAGGCAAAGACACCTTTAGCCCAGAGGAGGATACTCTACTTTTTACACCTACTGTGAGAAAATAATAGCCATAGTACGAAAAACAAAATAGAACTGGTTCCGAAATGGACTTGACGCCTTTCGTACTTTTCCATTTTTGGAAATTGTCGTAGGCTTTTATATAAGTTTCCTTTGACTTTTTCGGCAGTAAATCATTGGAAATATTATCAGCTTCGGTTGTAATGAATTCAGGAGTACAATCACTTTCATCACTCGACATTTTATAATACTTTGTTGATAAATTTAAAGTTTAAATGCCAAAAATTCGCGCCTTCATTGCGTCTACCAATAAGTAGCCAAGACACGAACAATTCGATTTTCAAAAAAAAAGTCTCTTCTACGGTTTTGTCGTGTGTGTCTATTGATATCACTCTCATGGAAGTGGCGTTTGTGTAAACTAAGATTTATACAGGGCTGGTAGAATGGTTTTGGATGATTGGCTGTATGCATTTTGAATTTAGAACGTCATTGGAGACGCTCGTGAAAATAGAGTATTTTTGATAAAATGTGATAAATCGACTGTAGTATAGATAGGTTTTATTATTTATTTATTTATTCACAAAATCCACAGCAATCTTTGCGCAGTTTACTTAAAATAAATTAACTAATGTTACAGTCAATTACTATTACGGTATTACGGCGCGGTACGGTATTTGTTATTAATAATGCCAGTTTTAATGTTATTCCATTCCTTTTAAAAAATGGTTCGTAGTTATCTAATTATTCTTACAATATTATGTCTTCGAAAACATGGCAACGATATGAAGAAGCAGTCGTTATGATTTTGTAGGAAATCGAGAATATCATCCACGCGTAGTAAGGGTATCGAGAATAGCTTTCCTCTTTCTGGCACCAAAGGGTGTTTGTTAGTACTATACTGCCAATTTAGCTGAGCATGTGAGATTCCAAATTCAAATCACATTATTGACCAGCGGGTCATAATGAAATCCAGTACAACATTATTGACCGGCTGTGCCCCCCCCCGGCCACTAATGACTCACTTTAGGTTAAGGTTGCTTGATATATAATTTGACATTTTCGAGCAGGTGGTGTGAAAAAAATATTATTGAATTCTACAAGTGTATTACAATCATCACATTATTAATTAGTATAATAATTATTTTAGTATTCATTTATTATTTTGCCGATAAAAAACTTCTATGAATTAATGTGTGGAGAGCAGGACCAATTTGATGAAAGAAGACAAGATTGATTTAATTATAAGAGATTTATTCGATATCAGCAGGACACACAACAAGTGCATGATAAGATAGTTGACAGCGCAAGAGAGAGAGAGACGATAAAACAAAAGTGACAGAAGACGATTGCGTTTAGTTTACATTTCTGACATGTCATCATTCCCTTGCTCATAATATCCCATTTAAATTAATTTGAAACATAAAATGATATCTATGAAATACATTTTCAATTTAATAACCTGTCTGAAAGGTTGCGAATTGCTCTACGATTTATCAATTCAGTTTTCGATACTACTACTGTGTCTAATATTCCTTTAATAAAATGAATTGCACCTGAAAAGCACGAGTTTGGTATAAATCTTACTTTCGTTGATTTATTTCTTGTGATACTAGTATAGACGAGAGAGAAATTTATTACTAGCAGTCTAGTTGAAAACAAATTTGTTTAGAGAATCGAAGCTTTGAAACATAACACCACGCCTCTAATCCCCTGAGGTGTAGTTTCGCCAGTTACGTTTAAGTCCCATGTAATAGGGGGCGAGCCTATTGCCATCATCCGGGAACAAATCCAGATTCCGGGCTGCTACTGGGAAATTCCTGTTAGAAAAAGTCAGTAATACTTTGCTCAACCTGGGCTTGCGACCACTATACCAACGAGGCGAACTTAGAAACCTTTCTAATATTGCTTTACACTTCTATAAAAACGGATTAAGAAAAACAAGTTAAGAAGTTTGACGGCTGACGGCACGATGCAATTATAGCAAAAGGCGATAGTGTGATAGGTACTGATAACGCAAAATTTTCAGGTAAACTGGAAATGAATTTGTAGCTATATCTACAACGCCACATGCGAACAACGCGTTATACTGATGTCACGCAAAATTCTGCATCTCGCAAGCAGAGTTTACCGCTCAACTAGCATACCTAATTATACATACATATACAACGGCCCGACATGAATCATTGGGCAGTTGCCCGCCAAACACAATACCTGTCTGGTGGGAGGATTCTCCCATTTCTATGGAGGATGAGTGAACTTTACACCCTGTTCCTCATACCTCTATACTGGTGACCCTGAACATGAACGTCAGCGTAGCCTTCGTGTTTAAACGGTTTTTAGTTGCAAAATCAATATCCTGAAATTACCGCGTCAATATCTACTAGTACGTTTAGCTTGTACTTATCTATTACAATATAACACATCACTTTACAGTGTTTCTATGTTCCTCTCCAAAAATAAAATAGTTTCTGAAAACTACCTTAGCGTATCCTCCTTAACGGAGTATCTGTAACAAATAGCCGGCAATCAATCCAAGTAGAGGAAAACAATGATTTTAGCAGAACTATCGGTTAACGACTCTCAATAAAACTCTCAGCGATAAAGCTTTGCGAAGGGCGCACGACGGAGGATTAGCAATTAGGTGGGTCGCGCACGTGGAGCCATGTCCTCGTCGATGTGTAAAGGGACACGTAGCTACACGGTCCAGAGATTAATGAGGATATCCGGACATGTCCCGAGCCCCCGGTATGTCGTAGTTGCCAATAAATCTAACACATTTTTAATCAATGATCTGTCTTGCCTTAAGATTTATTTCTCAATTTGCCTGATAAAATAAAAAATAAAACATGGCCAATTTCATGCCATTACATTTATTAGACACGTTGTTTATTCATCGTCCTTCCTTATAAAGACAAGAGCTGTTCTGTACCTATGGAAAGCTTGTGTCCACTGTCCTCATTCCTAAATGACCATAATAATGAGTCCTGCCAATGTGTCGCTTGTGTACGTAATCTAAATGGTTATAAAGTAATCAATACCACTTGCACTTGTACAACATTTTCGTAATTGAAAATAAACAAAGGTACAGTGGTACCTACAATTAATTAAAAGGCATACGAAACGAGTAATAAGCGTAACCAACGCATCAGCACGTGGTACACGGTTTGTTTATGCAAATTGAGATCGCTGAATGAACGAATGAGTGCTCCACAGGCATAATGTGTGGTACCTACTGTGAACTAATAATGTTATACTTGGAATACATGATGCGTGTGCAATGCGAACTGTTTAATTAATTAATCTTTAGCTGTTCACGTATGCCACAAATGCGGCATTTACCCACCACAGTAAATTCAAACGATTCACGTTCCTTAGTAGACTGTGATTACTGTGAATGATGAAGTCATAATAAAACAAATTAGTTCCTAAAAAGTAGGTACTGTGAGAGCTTTACGAGCTCTCACTACCGGGACGAGTAAATAAAACTACCATTTGTCAATAGCAGGTTGCGTTCGTCTTGCCGCCAGGAAGAACTCGCTAAGTGCTTGGGAACAAGTAGGTACTCACCTTCCTTTATAGAATTCTACATGTACAAAAGAATTCATGGCAACCAAAAATAATTAAAGCAAACTGTAATATTTCGGCTCATAATTTAGATTCCAAATTTCAGTTTCATCAAAATCGGTTCAGTAATTTTCAAGATATGGACTAATACGTGTAAGTGTGACGGCCTGGCGTATTGATACGAGCTACGGGTGTAGTGTCAAAGGGAAAACATCTCAAAACCTTGGTCAAATTCTAGTGCAAAAACTAAAAATTACAAAATAAAAAGTAATTTAAAAAAATTAAAGCGACTTCAAAAAGAAATCAACTCAAAATTATGAAATAACTTTAATTTCGGAAGTCGGTGGCAAAAAACTAAAATACAGATCCCAAGACACCGACTTCCGAAATTAAAGTTATTTCATAATTTTGAGTTGATTTCTTTTTGAAGTCGGTTTAATTTTTTTAAATTACTTTTTATTAATAAGCAATTTTTTAATCTCGTCTAAATTGTCTATGGAGTATCTTAATTTGACAGTACTAAACTAATATTTATCTTCTGTCCTTTTCTTAATGAAATAGAAAGAAAAAGATGCC
This sequence comes from Oligia fasciuncula, assembly GCA_963082905.1. Taxonomy (NCBI): domain Eukaryota; kingdom Metazoa; phylum Arthropoda; class Insecta; order Lepidoptera; family Noctuidae; genus Oligia; species Oligia fasciuncula. The sequence goes on along the minus strand of OY720393.1, from coordinate 9,362,746 downwards.
TGAACTTAAATTTAGTTTAGTTTGTGAACAACAGAATCGGTGCCATTAGCGGAGCAGCCAGGTTTTTTCCCAAGAAACACTTGAAGCTCTGGAGAGCAAACGCCCTGCCGCAGCGGACTTGCTTTTCCCAACCCCCTGATTCTGATTAACCACTCCCTCACCATTCCAGGTTGAGAGTTTATCACAGCCGTTTGCTCCGTCCGGAGTGACTCCGCTGGTGGCCAGTGGCCTCGACGGCCTGAGTCCTCAGCACCTAAAGGACCTTATTTGTTCAGGCGCCGGGGCAGCTGGTGAGTTACTCTTGAAGGCTCTGATTAACCTTATGCTCTCCGGCAAGGTGAACGAGGCCGTCATCGACATTCTATACGGGGCCAATCTATGTGCCCTGCGTATGAAGGATGGCGGCATTCGTCCCATTGCCGTGGGCACTACTTACCGCCGTATGGCAGCCAAAATTTGTTGTAAATTATAAGGCGAGGTTGTTTCGGAAATAAACCAGCCCCTGCAGCTAGATTACGGCTCCAAAGGGGCTGTGAGGCTGCCGTACACGCCTTGACCTACCTAAATTGTGGAAAAGGAGAAGTCATCCTGAATGTTGACGTAAAGAAGGCCTTCAATTCTGTTAATAGGGACACCTTACTGGCAGAAACTAGATAACAAACACCCCTTTATAGTTTCATTTGGCAATGTTACAGACACCCTACTAAATTACCTACTGTATCGGGACAACCTTTTGGAATCTTCTCTCGGGCTAGTGATTTTTAGTTCAGCCATTCACCAAATTATTCGACCGCTAAATTCCAAATTTAATGTTTGGTATCTCGATGATGGAACCTTGGGAGGTGATGCAGAAACTATATTAGACGACCTTATATTCTTAAAAAATGCACTTCATTCCATTGGCCTTGATCCTCAATCTTTCTAAATAAGGAACTTTATTTAGCGGACAGTGCTGACAGACACCTGACCCTTCTCAAATTTTGCGCAAAAATCAAAATTATTAAAAAAAGCTCTCTTCGTCTCCTTGGGATTTTTGAGAATTCCTTTCCCATTTTTATAAAATTTTAATGACGTTTCGGAAAGATTGTTCCAATAATATGTATTCGGTCCGTACTGCTGTTTCGGCCCTACATTAACTTATTTCCTTCGTGCTTCCCATTTATGGAAGCACACTCACCCTTTAGACAAAATGCCACGGAGGAATATTTCGACGCAATAATTTAGTTTTTTAATAGTTTTAGTTAGGTTAGGATATTATATTTTAATTTTTTTTTTAATAGTAATGATCCCCAAGATGGTTCTTACTTTTCAAAGTATTCGACTAAAGGTTGTATTTAAGCTCCTGAAGGAACACGGGTGGGTTTTAGTCAGTAAGAGTCCACTCCCTTCCGCTCCGCCCAGAGCGGGAGGGGTCATTAATTTGATGATTTCCCACCCAAAAAAAAAAAAAGCTCCAAATAGGTTATAATTTCTACAATACATCGAGAGAGTGATGTTCAGAGTTTCAGACAACTAGGTAAGGGGTTTATTTATAAACGATGATCAAAGTTCAGTGACGTTTAAACGTCAAAAATGTATGGTTAAACAGTCGCTAATCACTACTTAACTTTAAGCAACGGTTATGAATAAACGGGTATAATATTACTCTATATCTAAATCTAGCTAAAATTCTAACACAAATTATTCAGGTCGCAGTAGCTTTGACCAAAAACCAACATTATGCTGATATCCGAACCCACATAATCTACTTTACAAGACCTACATTAAAGCATTGTGTATACTAACTTGACGGGACATTATGTGCACAGCCCACAATGTTGTCGCCCGTTGAAGGGAAGCCCCTTAGCGGATTAACATGACATGGCAACACCATGACAGCCACACTTATATGTAGTTATGTGTAGGTTAAGCTTAATATAAACAATAGAAAAATTAAGATAAGTAATAGTAACTTGTAGCGTGTGTTTTAGTCTAATAAAATACTTCGTAGTGTAAAGACGTTCTGTTTCATTTACTTTGGACCCCTTCTGTCATCAGAAGTGGGATTCGAACTCTCGTCACCCAGATGTCTTAGTACGAGTACTCACTCGGGACCACCAGGCCAATGTCTAAACAAGATGCTTCGCTCGCAGGAGTATAGAGACTAATATAAGCTGGGGAGACCTCATTGTTTCTCCCGAAGGCTCCGGTAACACTTAATGGATTCTTGACACGAGCCAGCTCTCCTCGACACTGGACAGATACCCATTGTTTGCTATATTTGTGAGAAAGGCAACATTGTTCACTCTCAACGGGCGGTGCAGAGGTGAAATTATAAATGTGGTAATTATCTTGTCAACCGATCACTTAAAAGGTGCTCATAAATTATTGTCACTTTGAAGTCTAAAGTGTTGTGCGCTGGGGACTGGTAATGACATCAGGCTGCTTGACTTTGTGGTCTTTATTCGATTATATTGCTTCCGCTGCGTCGAGGGTGATGTTGAGTTGAGTGTCACTTTCGCTTGATATAAAATATGTACAGACGCCAGCTGCATCAAGCTACTATAATCTGTCAAATTTCTTTAATAGATTTTCAACTTTATCGCTACAGAATAAAGTTCAAAGTTAATAGGGAAAATTTGGCAGTTTCGGGTAGCTTGAAGTGCTGCCAGTCTACCTACCGTGAAATGTATTTCAGCTAGGTTAGTTATTACTTGGAAAATTGAAATGAAATTATTTATTCTGTAAATAGGTTATCGGAATAACTTTTAAAACTAACTTAACTTTAACTTTTTTAACTTTTTGTAAAAGTGATTAATAAAAAATACCAAAATAAACTAGGATGAGGTCGGCGTTTCCTATTTGACTAATCTGAGAAGAAAGGCCAAAACAAACTTAGAGGAAATTGCAAACAGTTCAAGCTACCTTAATCTAATGCAGACATTATTTATTTCAGGTTTCCATTACAGATGTTTAATCAGACATTGCATTAATAGCAATTAATTCTCATCAATCCCCAGTCGAATTTCCTTTCATTACCATCCATCAAAGCGATGATGCGATTGTTCGAACATCTTTGTAAAAGCACTTTGTTCACTTGAATAGGATGACGTCAGCAATTTTAAAATGTGTTTCTGATGTACAGCAGAGGAAATTAAACGTGCTGGCCTGAAAACATGCGAATATTGATGTTCGTTCAACTGGCAGTGCTGGCACAGTATCGCTTCGCAAGGATATGGGCGCTGCACTGCCCACACTCCTGAACGAGAGAGTTCGTGTGCAGGATATCCGGCGCCGACTGGATAGTGCGACGTACGGCTGCGTAGTTCAGTGGGCCAATAGGGCTGTGTGCAGCATCATCTGGAAGGTAAAGGTACTAAAAACATTTGTTTTGTGTTGGGTTTGTTTGTTTGTTTGTTAGACAGTTCTGACAGGGTGTCATCTGCGCTATGGAGGTCCCTTATTAATTCAGTAATTTAATTATAATTTTAATTTTGTTGTTGATTTTATTTTGATTTTTATTTTCCATTTTAATTTTCTATTTAATTTTATTTTCGTTTATGTAATATTGTTATTTATGTACAGAAAGCGTCACTATGTCCTAACCCCTTAAGTTATAAAATGTTACACTGCTACAACATTGAATTCCTTACGAATAATCTAAAGAATACTTCAAAAAGAGTCCATTGTGTTGACTCGGATTCGAACCATCGCATCACCGAACGTCGTCATACTCATACCGGCAGTTTGACGAACTAGCCAGCGAGCCCATATGAATTGCGATGAAATTGTTATCTACTATCGGCTGAGTCATTATATCTTTAGGTCCCTGTCTAATCGAAAGATGTTATAATTTGAGGGTATCCATTAATTTTACTTCCTTACGTTGTCTTTATAAAATTAATCCATACCTTCAAGTTAGAACTTTGTATACGTTCACTTAAAACGGCGAAGAGTAAACGACTACTATTTATCAATAATTTTTTTTAAATGATTTCTGATTTTATGAGAACTAAAATAGTTGTTCTGTTTGTTGTAAAATATCATAGTTTGGTTAAATAATAGCAATAATAAATATTATTAAATGATTAATAAAGTATTTTATTTTTCTTGATTTTTTAATTCTTTATAAATAATTACTACTTAAATCAAAATAGAAAAATATATCAAAATAATATAATGAACAAAAAGCACATTTCGTGCCTATATAGGATTTGAACTTCCAATCTTATGCACGGTAAGCGGTCTTGTAACTTCCAGTCTATTTAGACGATGAATAAGTTGTCGTAAATGTTAACCCTATTATTGTTGCTTGTCGTCGCAAAAGTATTGTTTTATTGAAAAAACAATAATAAAAACAGATTTAAAAAAAAAAACTTACTTAAACTTATTTATTCACTAAAACAATACATTATTTAAAATAAAATGTTTTTGCAAAATACAAAAACCAATTTGGGCCTATCACGGATTTGAACGCACGTGTCTTTTGGTGGGGTAACTACTTAATGGAGCTGTGTGTACATACCTATGGATTCTTGTTAGCTGAATTATTTTTTAAGTTTAGAGGTAAGTGTGAAGTTTCTCGTTTTAACATAAAACATAGCCTATGACACTCAGGGATAATGTAGCTTCTCATTAGTGAAATCATTTTCGGGATCAAATCAGTAGTTCCGAAGATTACCTACCCCCTACAAAACTCTTTATTTAAAACTAGCTGTGCCCGCGACTTCGTTCGCGTGGATGTCGGAGCACAATAATGTGTCGCTTAGGAAAGGTGTAAAAGGAAGAATCTTCCGATCTTGTCTGGTAACGCTTCCCTTGCCTGGGGTTCTCAACCATAGCCCTTCCGACTGTACAGCAGTCACTGCGTCTTCAGGGTTCATAATGACAATGCGACGAAGTGTCACTTTGATTTTTGAGGATAAATAAAAATGAAAGCGAGGCGCTCGAGGCTGATTGTCTGACCAAATAGCCATATTATGTCCATTTTATTTTGCATTTGTTTTAGAATACTAAGTTAGACCGGAATAAATCGTAAAATCATACCACCATTTTATCTAAAGTATATCTGAGATTAGTAGGTGAAGTTTGAAGTTAGTTTTTATAAGTCTTGTCTTCTTCTCTGCCGCTCTGCGATAAATTTAGAAATTCTTAACTTGGTATTGTAGATATCTTACATACCAATATTAAGACTTTATCATAGCGTCGAGATATCTAGAAGATAAAAAGTAGAATACATCAATGGTGTTACTCTTAAATCGTACCTACTGAAGTTTATCTGAAAAGTAGTTTGCAGTCTTTCTTAACTTATTCTGTAAACCTGTGCCCACATTTGCTAACTCTCTCTTGGTGGATAGCCATAAGATACCTTGAGGGTCGATATGGTGCATTTCCGACGTTTGGCCCCCAAACTGGAACAGGCCGGGGCCGCCATGGGATCTGGAGGCGATAGTCCTCGCGCGCCTGTATGAGTGGCGCGCGGAGGCACTACGCCGGGGGGAAGATTCGCTTCCGCGGCAAATCGGTGCGGAGCGGACAGATCTCCGGCGCGATCTCATGGCGGCATGGAAAGAGCGACTGTCGCTACCCAGCGCAGGGCACGCCGCGATAGCGGCGATAGCGCCGTGGCGCCTGACGCAGGTCCTCACCGGACACGGAAGTTTCGGGAGGTTCCTGCACATCATCAGGCGGGAGGAAACGCCCGGGTGTCACCATTGCTGGGATCGCCCAGAGGACACGGTGGAGCACACGGTGGAGGGCTGCCCCGCTTGTGCGGAGCACCGCCGTGTCCTCGTAGAGGCGATCGGCAGCGGCGGCGACCTCTCGCGTCCGGCCCTGGTGCAAGCCATGGTCCGGGGCGAGAGGGAGTGGGAGGCAGTCGCCTCCTTCTGCGAAGCAGTCATGCTAGCAAAGGAGGTGGCGGGATGACTCAGGGAGAGAGCCTCCCGTCCCAGCCACCGTGGGAGACGCTCCGGGCGTCGGGAGCCGCGTGACGACTCCCGGCCACCGTAGGCGCGGGCCTGCGGGCGGAGAGTAATGGGTAGCTGGGTTTTAGTTAGTAAGAGTCTGACACTCCCTTTCGCTCCACCCAGAGCGGGAGGGGTCATTTGATGATTTCCCATCCGAAAAAAAAGGGTCGATATGGTTTTAACCAAGACAATGGCTAAAAATTTAGTTATTATAATAATAATAATATATAATATTGTCTCGAAGACATAATTTACAATACCTTTTTACGACATGGCAGTGCTACTTGTATTGGATGTGCACCTTGACGTATCGCTGCCGGCCGTAGTCGAGTCGACGGCAGCGAAGAGTCCTGGGACGCGGTGGTTTCCTTTTGCGAAACGGTCGTCTCGCAGAAGGAGGCTGTGGAGAGGGAGATCTCATCCACTCACCCGGCCCGCAGTAGGCGCATCGGGCGTCGGCGGAGGGCGGACAACGCCCTCTTCCAGCCCCCCTAAACGGGTCCAGGGGCGACGAATTCGGGGACGTCTGTCACCGCCAACACATCAGGACTTGAGCTGGCGGCGCGTAGTGTTCCACGCGCGCCCCTCATGCGTTGAAGCGTTATCATGGTAAAGAAATTAAAAAAAAATCGAGAAAAAAGGCAAAAAACTATGAAAGTATGATAATTATGATCTTAAAACCTTATGTCACTAAGAAAAATTAAAAAAAAAAAACATGATTGACGTGTAAAAGTTTATCATTTATCATTGCAATCTTTATCACTCAGAACACCACATCACATAATATTATCTTACATTATCCTCACTTTTTATTTGAAATTCTTTTAGCGCCACTAATCAACCAACAATCGAAAGCGATATTATGTAATCAATATCATTACTTTTTCAAATAACACAGGCAGCTTAGAAGTGACTGTGATAGTCATCTTATAGGTAAGCCTGCATGACGTGATTATTCACATAATAATGATAGAAACACAATAATTATGTTTTCGTTAGTACTATAAAGCGCCAATAGATGTCATTACGTGTTACTTACGTAATGAAAGTTGTTGTAGAATACTTTAAATTGATTATATCTTTTGATAAAGTGAAGCGATTGCGATGAAACAAAAACTAAACACTACTCCGAGTTCTACACTATATTTGAGTATAAAAATTAACCATATTGGTTTGGTACTTTTTACGTTGAACCTGTTCAAATCAAATTTTGTCACATCCAAACAGACAAACAGACAAACCGACAAACCGACAAACAGACAAACAGACAAAAATTCTAAAAATGGATGAAATAGCATCTGTTGGTTATCCTATAACACCCCAACTATTTTTTTTATTTTTATTTTCAATGTACAGAAACGCCTCGTCTACAGATTTATTATATGTATAGATGATAACTGAATGGTACCCTGGAGAAAGCAAAAGAAGTAGAGGAAGACAGTTGAAGCGATGGTGAGATGATTTTAAGAAACAAGCCCAGAACCCAGAGCCTGGGCTCGAATACAGCAGAGGACAGGAACAAGTGGAAAGCCTTAAAGGAGGCCTGTGTCGAAAGACAAGCTGTTATGAAGGGAGACCAAACGAATGCCGAGAATGACTTAGTATAAGTTAATTAGTTTACTTGCCTCTATTTTCAACTTACACATAGGTACTTTACTAAAACTAAACGTGACGTAAACTTTCTTAAACCCAATGATATGTTGTCATTACGTATGCGTAACGTTCCTCCAAGAAATAAACTTGCATAAATTCTCTTTTAAAATTGCAGCATTTGTTTCTATAGTGAAGGATTTTATTTACTTACCTCGGTTCGTTTTAAAGTGCGGCAGAGTGCACTATTTTAGTGTGCACGTAGGATGGGAATGTTGGGATAACAGCCACGCGCAGGTTTCCGCCAAGGTCGATATCGTAGCTTCCTGTGAGCTAGAACTATTTCGTTACCTGTGCGGATGAAATATGTATTTCGAGAAACTGTATAGGTAATGTAGTTTGTGTGTTTTACGTTGCTGTACATTTTGCAAAAAAATATATTCTATAGGCACTTTACCAGAGAACATTTTAATAAAACATTTTTTTATAGAACATTTTCAACTAGAATAAGCTTATTTTATTAGGTAACGGGTTTATTACCCAGTATATTTTGAGCTTGTAGCTTACCTAAAAATAACCTTTCCTGATGAACGGTTTCAGTGATTTGTGGCTTACAAATCACTTTTTCATTACTCAAACCTAATACTTTAAATGTACTCAACCATTATTTTGATGAAATATCCGTACATATTTTATGATGCTTTATACGGAAAATAATTCTCTTTTCATGTAAATTTGTATGGGATCAATACAGATAACGTGACGTCATTTGACTGTTTGGGTCACGCTGTGTCCCATCAGCACACGAAATCACGAATTTAAATAAATCGAAGCAAATGTCCGATAGTTCATAGAATACCGATATATTATTGCGATTAAGCGATTTAAAATTTAATTCTTATTTTGTCGACTAGCAGGATAAATCATACAGTAACATACATAATGCAGGAAATAGATGTGACGCCGCGCCTTTCCAGATATTCCTAAGAGGTCGTCCAAGGAATAAGTAATGCATTAGGAAGATTTATACGATCATTAGCATTCGTGCAGGTACACCGTCAATGTCATACGATAATCTGTGATGCCGCTTACATCGACAACAAGTGCCCGAGAGCACGAGAAATGAGATGTGCATCGAATACCGTCCATTCAAGGTAGAGGCTGAACTTTGACCTTCTCCGTGCAGTGAGCTCGAGTGTCTAGGAAAAGAAAAATGAGAGAACACGAATCTACATAAAGGTATCTTAGATAGCTGTGGTTGTATCGGTGTGGTACATGTGAACTATAAAAATTCATTAGCATTTCAGGCTACCGATTGTTAATTATAATGACGGTAATCAGCATTCAACGTCAGTAGCGTGAGTTGCGGACGGATATAGCGATCGTACCGCATCAAGAGTATACCCTCGAGGTTCGTACACTGCTCACTGATATTTATGGACCAATTTGCCATTGTCAATGTTTGCATTCCATTAACTCAAGGAAAAGTGTTTATGGACAAGCAGTTTGTATTTGCCTTAGCCTGACACAAGACAATGGGCCTCCGTTTTCTGGCAAGCTTCGAAGACATTTATAAATTATTCTGAGGACTTTGTTTGGAGACTTTCGTGTACCTCAGTAAAGAAATAACACAAATGAACAATGTTACATATAATAACGATATATCTGCAGAATGTATCAATGTACAGTTTTCATAAGGATCGGGTGATAGCGATGGAGTACTTATTGTAGACGCCGCGTACCGGCTGCTAACAAATTCGATTTTATCTGAGTCGACGTTGGTCCTAAGTAATATCAATCTGTGACCAATAAACTAAAGATTGCATGTGTCCATAATAAGATGACGAGGATTTTTACAATATTTAAGCAACATCTGCTCTGTCTTGATCAGAGAATTCACATAAAATATTTTCTCGGCTATGAAAAATGTACAACACGATAATCTTGGAGACAAGATTGAAATTATCTACAACATTCTTTAAAAGTATGCTGCTTCGGTAAGAAATAACGCTAGTAAAAATATGATTAAATTCTAGACAACTTTAGGTTTACAAAAAAATGATTAAATTTTCAAATATTTTCGCTTACTTTGCGAGGTTGAGTGCAACTTGTTCCGCGATTTCATGCATATTACTTTTCACACAGACGAGGATAAAAGTAAAAAATGTTGACAAATTACCTTAGTGAGTACAGACAGACTGCATAATGTAGCTCAAGCCAACTGAAGATAATGCAGGAAGTACCTACCTAATCTACTCGGATTACGGGAATACACGTTCATAACTAGGATATATAAGCAGGTAATGCACTAGAACACGAAATTCTGAAAAAAAATAACAATGTTACAGAAGAGGACGAGTTGCAATGTGGTTTGATTAACTACAATGTATCCACATAGCAACTGCACGGTCGTGCAGTTTGTACAGTTGACGGCAGTAAACCGTCTGTTGATAACTTTAGCGCACACCAGATGTAAAGGTTTTAAATGTAAGCCTTTTTAATGTAAGCTTCTAGCATTGTGCATTGGTCAGTATGTCTAAATTGCGTGCGATATTCGTCTGATGACGCAGTTGATCTTTGAAATATGATACTCTATTTCACTCAAGCATAGTTCATCCATAATCTAGTAAAGCATATATTTTAACTATACGTAACTCGTTATTACTGTGGTCCTTGTTCATGCAGATACCCAGTAAATGTCAGCTAAAGCAAAAACTCTAGAGAGCCTGTCGAGAGGTTCGTTATGTGAAAACGTGCTGCAGTCTCGCTAAATTGCTATCCGTATGCACCGACTCAATACGTTCCTATGGCGATGCCGCGTGGCGTTGAGTTCATGAAAATAAGTATCTTCATGTGATGTTGCATTCTTATGTAACGCTTCGACACCGTGCTCATTAATTTTATCTGTTCTTAGCGAAGATATTTTTACTGTAGTTTTCTTGTCTCTATCAGTATTTGTATTGTTTGTAGATGAAAACAGACTCTACAAATTTAACGCCGACGTTCCAATTAAGAAGTCGTGCTACGGTGTAATATTGGCAAAATATGCTCTAAGATATAGGGAAGTAACTATCTCTGTAGGTAATACAATAAATTTTCCTATAAGCGTCTATTCGCCTTTATTGACGCTTATCTCCACCATTAGAAGAATTCTTATGTTGTTTTCACCACCATGAAGCACGTTGGTCGAGGAAGGTTTCGCTTCATAAATTATTACTTGGCGACAAAGGCGAACCGACACAAAGTAGGTAAACATGCGAGTCTGGCAACGCGCTTTGGGGCTGTTCATTTATTAGTAGTAGGCCCCAGGTACTAAGATAAAATAAAACTTGCATGAACCCTCTCCCCCCCTTTTAGTCTTATGTAAGATCATTCATTATCCATCAAAATTGCAAAGAAAAGTAAAAACATAAAAACTTTACTTTTGTGATCTTATCTAAGAATAATCTAGAGTTCTAGACCCCGCCCACCCTCATGAAGAAAAATAAGACTCGTTCGGACCCCCTCCCCTCTCAAATCGTATTACGTAACAAATGAACAGTCCTTTGCTAAGAACCATTGTATCATTGCTGGTAGGTTTTTTTAACAAAAGGGGAGCATCGGCCGCACTGACGTCGATACTGGCTATTTACGTCTCCGCTTGACTGGTAGCTGTCAAATAGAAGATTAGCGAGGCATGTGCAACGCACTTGTATCTGTTAAATTGCACGCAGCACAGTGCGCAACACTTCAGTTTATACGAGTACGCTCGCAACATACATACAATATTAACATAACATAATATTGTATGCATTCGTTGACCCGCTTATGTAAATTGAAAGCAATTGTGGCGAGAAATGAGGGAATTAACGATATGTTCCATTAAATTATATCACATAAAAGGACGTAGTACTTTACTGATGAAACACTGTGTGGAAGTCCACGTTTAAATGTGAATATAATGTCTAAAAATGAAATGTGTCTAAAATATAATGTGGAAAAAAATATTAATTTCTCCATTAGGTACACACATTACCTATTTGGTATCATTTAGCTATTTATAGGATTCACTTCAGATTTTATTGTTTAGGCAGTTGTCCCACCGCCGGCGAGGAAGCGACTAACTATAGGCTATTTTCTCGCTCAAGAAACGGTACACGTACGCCAGCACATCAAGCTTCTATGATCTGTCAAATTTCTTTGATAGATTTTCAACTTGATCGCTGAAGCATAAGGTTGATTAGGAAAATTTGACAGTTTCGGGTAGCTTGATGTGCTGGCGTCTGTACAATAGATATACATTCCGTGTAAACAAAAGAGATGAAAATATTAATAGTTCACACTGCCGGCGAGGACTCGCTCTACTCAAAGATCTGCGTTACTCGCTCAGAGCTCACGCCCCCTCGGCGGCCACCAGACAAACCCCGAGTGGTGCGAGTAATCGCCCGCGTCGCACTCAGACACTCGCTGATAGGGCGACAAAACTATCGGAACTACACACTCGCTGCTCGCCAACTCGTTTTCAGTTGCTAGTTCTACTCCCTACTCGTTCATCCGGTTCATCGCCGGCGGTGGGACAACTGCCTATTTCTCCCAGGATTCGACCTCACTTTTGTTATGTTCTTGGTTCTGTCAAAGCATTACAATACATATTTGTATAACTGCTTAGGTACTCATAGAGCTTCCAATCGAAAGTCGTAAAAGTTAATGATTGAACACTATTTAATTATGTCTTACTAGCTTCCGCCCGCGGCTGTTGGTTATGATGGTCTAGACTAGACAGGGTGTCTGTTTCATGACCCAGTTTCCGGAATGAACTCTCACCACGAGAATACTCTCTCTCTATATGTTTGTGTGATAATAAGCAACTAACATATTTATTTTCTTTTAATTCTTACATTTGTATACCTACTTCCCATGGGGGTAGGCAAAAACTCCAAACCGCCACGTGCTACGATCCTTACATACTCTTTTTGCTTCGTTTACGTTCATATTATTATGTAAACTAATCGTTCGGTATCGGTTCGTTACTTAATTTTATATCTATTCTATTCCATACAGTACTGTTATGAGCGTTTACGACGTACGGCATTTCATAGAAACTTTCAAGCCTTTTCGAAATGAATGAACCGATTTTAATGAAACTTCTCCAAGATTCCAAAAATCCAAGATCTTTAAGACTGGTTTATTACACTAAGTAGGTACTTGAGTATTTTTTGTTCTGACATTGTAGGATTAAATAACCGACCAATTTTTTTTTATTACCTAGGTAAGCCCGAAAAATAAAATGACTGCCCGTAATTTTTTTCAACTAATAATAATCTCCCAAATGTTTATTAAATACAGTAAGTACCTAATTGTTAAAATGATTGCCCATTTATATTTAGTTCAATTTTGTTTACCTCAAATTTTCACACTATAGAAATGGCCTAAGCATCAATCAAATGTTGTATTAGACGGATTGGCTGAATTTCATTCGGCCACTAGTTGAACGGCGCCGTTTAGGGCGTGCTTGCGCGAAAGACACTTGCGCGAATGTATGCTTGCATCCATTCGCGCAAGTGTCTTTCGCAAATTGTATTGTTTGTAAGTACTTCTGTCAAAGTCATTTAATTTTAATATTTTATAGAATTTGTTGAATAGAATTTTGCGCGAATAGATGTTTGCAAACATCTATTCGCGCAAAAGCCCATTTGCATTCGCGGAATCGGAATTTAATAACTAACATAACTTTGATGTTTTTTGACGTGACAACGTCTTAAATTAGGTTGCGACTGGGAGTCACTTATGAAAAAGTGTAACGCTCGGTAACGTTACGATGAGTCACCGAACGAGAGAGAGGCCCGCCGAATGCCTTGCGTCTCTCTCCCACTCAACTATGATCGGATGATCGGTCGTTGTCACGTAAAATCTTCGCCCGTAAAACCGACTTTTTTACCTGTGGTAGGTTAGGTACCTACGTTAATTTATTCTATTCAACAAATTCTATAAAATAGGTATTAAAATTAAATGACTTTGACAGAAGTACTTACAAACAATACAATTTGGTAAATTTGTTCAAAATATGCGTTACAATTTTAAAAGATTCATTGTTTATTTTCATTCATTCATTTCATTATTACACTACCATTCAAAGAAGGCGTGTATGCCCCGCGCTCGCCGCACCGCGCTCCGCGGGCCCCGCGTCATGATAATCCGACCAAACGAACGGCGCGCGCCCGGCCCGCCAGTCATCGAGCGGCGGTCTTGGAAGATGCTACTGAAGAGAAACAAAATATTCTAACGTTGTAAATCTGACATGCGCGTAGTTATTCCTAAATTGTGACTAAAAACAAACGAACCAATTGGATTTCAGTGATCGAACAGAGTGACAGTGCAGTGTTGATGTTAGATCGGCTGCTTGTTCGCTTATTCCGCGTTTGATTTAACAGTTTGGTGCAGTGTTTATGTTGGGTGCGCGGCGCCCGTTCCGTCCGGCGTGCTCGCGGGACGTCGCCCTCGAGGACTCCTATTAGAGGTAAGGCGCTAAGATGTTGATTATTTTAGCTTTTGTTTGTACGCGCAACACCTACGGCTAACAACAATGGACAGCTCGCGGCTTACAACGGTGAACGGTGATTTATTAGTGTACTGAAAGCCGGTTCCTACCCCAGTACAAGGATGGGTTCAAACAAATCCGGTTACTATGCATAAAGTTAACTCTTTGACTTAAATGTGTTTGAGGAACTTCTCTCTGAGTTTCTCAGAGTCCTAGTGATGATTGATAACATTAACAACTATAATGATCGAGATGTTGTAAATCTGGAACAAGTTTATTTTCCTACCTTCAAACTTCATAAATTATGGTTACATTTAGCAGATTTTTCAACTATCCAGCCAAACAAACAAGGATCCCACTTTTAAGGACTAAGAAGGGTAAACTCACCAAAAACGGAACCCAATGCCCAAGTAGTTTTTTTGGCTCATTTTATTGTCTTTGATGGTTATTTTATTCTCTAACCACTATTTTTAATGTTTTAGGGCCTACTTTGGTATTAATTGAACTTTCAGGCCCAATTTTTCAATCGACTTTGTCAATTACCCAGGTACAGACGCCAGCACATTAAGCTACTACAATCTGGATTTTCAACTTTATCGCTTAAATATAAGGTTCAAAGTATATTGGGAAAATTTGTCAGTTTCGGGTAGCTTGATGTGCTGGCGTCTGTACGTAATAAGGTTCCTATAAAAAGTAGGTATCTATCAAATAAGTACCTACCAACTAGTAAAAACGGCGTTACACAAAAATCTAAATCCGCCCCTAAGACGACCCACTGACCGCATCTTGCCAAGATAAACATATCAAAGATCAAGCCTAAGGATTGCTAATTAAGAATAATTATCACGGTCGGTTGTTGTTGAGGCCAAAAAAAGTAAGCAAAATTAAAAAGAAAACCTTCCGTATTGTAATGAGAACAATAATATCAGTAAAGTGTTATTGGCGTATCTTACGTATGCTGCAACTGGCTCGGCACGGCCCACGGGTGGTAGCCGGTAGGCGGGCACGGAGAGCGTAACCCAGTTTCACGGGTCACGCTGCTGAGCGCTCAGCTCACCCGGCGAAATGCTCATTCGCTCGACAACTCATTGATACAGGCTTATTATCACGCCTTCATAATAAAACAGCGTTTACGACATTTTTCTTGCAGAAAAATCTTATTTACCTATTCAGTGTAGGTACCTATTACATTAGAAATAT
This sequence comes from Oligia fasciuncula, assembly GCA_963082905.1. Classification (NCBI taxonomy): domain Eukaryota; kingdom Metazoa; phylum Arthropoda; class Insecta; order Lepidoptera; family Noctuidae; genus Oligia; species Oligia fasciuncula. The sequence goes on along the minus strand of OY720393.1, from coordinate 9,347,491 downwards.
CTCATGTTCGTTATTTTTGCAGGCGTAAAGCTTGTTTAATTTACCCGGTTTCTAGGATGAAGCAGAAATAATTTGTGTATCAAAATATGTTTATTATAAAATTAAAAGCCAATTTTGAAACAATAACGAGATCATCGGAGTAAGTACCTAAAGTGAACTAAACCAAGTAGGTACAACTGTACCTACTTGTGTCGATGTTAATCTCATTATGAAATCCTAGATGATCTCCTAGTTTCATGAATAATTGCAGACGAGAATAGATTTCAGACATTGCTGGATTAATTTGGAATGCAGAGCTTGAGAACTGTTGAATGTTTGGAATCACTTTGCTGCACTTGTGCTGAAATCACAGAATTCTAGAGTAACATTGACGACAAAGCATTTATTGTGTTATGCCCAGACGTGCCTCAATGCCATGGCTACAATATTAAGGGCTCTTAACATTTCATTTAATATCTTCAATTTCCGTAATGCGACATCAGGCTGGACGTTAAAAGAGATTAAATAGTTACGCGCGATAAATGGGAACAATAAAACACGAATGATGAAGTCATTGGCCACGATGCCTGCATGATGTAAGTGTCATCGTCCATTTCTGACCAGTTGCTGGTAGGACTCGGAAGATAACCGGTTTTGTCATGCCGACTCGTCTCTAATTTACCACTACCACATACCTATAACTTTTTTTATATTCGACGAACGTTTTTTGGGTTTTTTCACAGAATATGGTAAAACTTTTGTAATAAATAATCACGAAGGTATGAAATTGTTGTAGGGACTAAAATACTAGCTTTCTTTTCAAAAAAACCGACCAAGGACCGACTTAGGGTTAATTTTTTAGTAACCAAAAATTTGTATTAATTTTTAGGCGACCGACGACAACCGGTGGTTTTACCTCAAATTAAAAATGAGTCAGTCCAGGAGCCTATACAAGCAATAAAGCATACCTACAGCTATGTAGACATATGTATCTTAGTTGACTTAGAAAACAATACCTTGGAGGATTACCTACCTTAGTAGTAAGTGTATAATATGAAGGAAAAGAAAAGCATAAACACAGTACAAGGTTTCGCTGAAGCATTAGAAGTCGCTCGTGCGAAACATCAACACCTGTTCAAAACCAAACCAAATTGAATGATTCATTGAATCGAATGTCAATGCTGTTGCTAGAAACAGACGCAGATGTAAAAACAGCTACAAATCATTAGATTTGTGACTAGATTGGGTTGGTTGGTACTTTTAGTACAAGCTCACGGTCAATGATAGCGCAGGGCAGTAGAATCAGCGGGGCTTTAGTAGTATGGCCATTATACCATTAGCAATGATTTCCATTATGGCAGTTCAGCATTGCGTTTTTACGTTGTTGAGCAGACAAAATTATTCGTACTTAAGAAGCAATGGATTAGCAATATCCTTCAAAATCATTCAGATTGTGATTGTTACTGTATTACGCAAATTATGGTCTTCACATAACTGAAATTGTTATTAGGAACCCGTAAATAGAGCATTATATTTATCACCTGTGTGCGTAGCGCGAAACGTTCCAGTATCGGATGGTTAAACAGAGTAATTAACAAGAGTAGGCAATGGCCGCTAATTTGTTCGTAGAACTGGAATTGCAGCTACGCGGCTATCATATTGATATGACATAGCGTCGTTCCAGTTCTAACACCACGTAAGTCAAAAATAGCAACTTTACAGGGGAGTGAAAAATCTGCATCATTTTACATAGATGGTGGATCCCGTGTTAATTTTTACTTCGTTTTAAGGCTTCCGTAGATAGGCGCTACGCGACGGTGCGAGTGTGCGACGTGATTCTGGTAGAACAATTTTCATGAAGATTTCATAGAAATTGTTCTACAAGAGTCGTGTCGCGCCTGTCTGCGGTAGCCGTTTTAAGTTTCTATTGGACGTTGCTTGTTTCTGATAGACCGAAACAACGCGTCTTTACGAAGTTCCGACTCTTAGCAAATGGCATCAGAATGTCAAAACGGGCAAAAAATTACTTACGTGGTTTTAGAACGATAGGTTATATCTCGCTGCAAGGCGTGAAAGCAATATTCCGTGAAATTGTGCTCCAACATGATAGATATTTGATAGCTGGTCGCCCACCCAATAACCTGCGTAAAAACTCAATCAGTGTCCGTCAGTAGAGTGCTGGTTTGAGCCCGGTTTATTGCTTCGCTGGCTGGCTGCATCCGGCTCGTAAAGTTTTAAATGTTTGCCTTTGGTTCCACAACAGCCCTATATTAGACCTTACACAGCGGTTCGTAATATTTTTGATGGCACTTTAAGTACCAATGTTCTGGTTTGCTTTCTCGGCACTGTTTCTGTTTCTAACCAACAAATTGTTAAGTCGCGGTAAGAAGCAAATTTTAGGAAATTGACAATTTCGTCGCGGCATAAAAAAAGGTTCAGCGATGCGTTTGATGTTAGTTGAATCGAATGACCACCAAAATATGAGTAATTTTACAATTTTAATTACATTAAAGAAGAAATGCACGTCTTAGGGCTGATTTTTCCAACGCCAGATAATTTTATCGGAGGAATAATTTTGAATTTTTGACAGTTCTTCCCATGTTTTTCCCATTTCTTCCATACAAAAACTGTCAGATGTCAATTTTATTTCAATAATAAAAAATATCGGTCGATTGAAAAATCAGCCCTTAGTAGAATAACTGTTAGGTATTTCTTTAGTTGATTGATTTCCCTATCCCTATAATAACATTACATAAAATATGATAGTTGCCGCTCAACATTTTTTTAAACTGTGTTTTACGATTATTTTATCATGATACTATTAATTTATTTTTGTACCAATACGCCTAACAGTACGATCAAAAACTGAGCGTTTTACGGTGTCTACCTTTGGGCAGAGCCTTAAATAAATATTGCAAAATCAATGCAAACTCCGGCTTTATTATGAAAATAATAACAATTTAAAAGTAATATTGTAATAATCCCCTTGATTACATAATTATGTCAACTTGCGTAAACATCGAGCAAGTATTTTCAACAAGTTAATATTTTTGGTAAAAACTTTTTATTGCCTACCCAAATTCAGCGAGTACAATAAATTAACGACTTTATATGTTCAATTTGATCATTACCTTTACATGGCGACAGCGTAGCCCGTGAAATTCAAATGTTCTTACATTTTTTGCAATTTGCAGGTCAGTGACAGGTTGTATGTTGAACAAAATATTATTCGCGACCGTAACATGTATGTATTTACAGAATTATAACGATTAAAATCATCAATACAAGCCTCTAAGTTCATATAACCCTATTGATTGATATTTCATGAAATAGCTAACATACAACCTGAGGCTGACCTGCAAATTGCAAAAAAATGTAAGAACATTTGAATTTCACGGGCTACGCCCGTTATTTTGATTCTGATTCTGATACTTATTATGCAGCGTGTTTGCAAAGAAAAGTAAAAGACCATGTATGAAGACCTTTCGACTTAAATCGTGTGAGCAAACTTTAAATAACTTAAGTATGACCGCACATAAAGCACAAAGGAAAACAAAATTGTTAAACATTTATGTTTGACATACAAGCTCAAGACGACCTCCAGCACTCGATTGCCTTGAAACTTAACATTTTGTTAACACAATTGCATGGTTTCGTTATAAACTATACCCATAGTTGTTTTTATCCATTTCCTGAGCTCGTTTCTAGGACATAATAGCTCACAATCGAATATTCAAACACATATCTAAACGATAAAAACGAAAAAAAAAATCGGATTTGCACACTAACCGTACCAGTATGCCATAAGGCATAAAGGCTCCTACAAACAGGCGCGACACGCGAAATAATCGCGCGCGACACAAAGGCACCGCTCGTTGCGCGACTTGCGGTGCATTTGTGTTGCGCGCGATTTTATCGCTTTTCGCGCCTGTTTGAAGGAGCCATAAAACGTCGACAAAGATGCATTTCTTGTATCCCCCTTTAAGGGGGAAGCGCTAAGGTAGCCCGCGAAATTCGATCAATATCAGTAATACAACTCTTGATATTTTAGGATTATACAAAGAATCAAGAAGAAATTAGGAAAGAAGTATTTAGGATTATTTTTTGTCAAGATTTCATGAAATAGTCATTCAGTAGGATCACTTGGTTTAAGAGAGTTCTGTTGATGACTTTAATGATTATAATTCTGTAAATACATATTTGTTACGGTCGCGAATCATATTTTAATCAACGTACAACTTAATACTGACCAGAAGATTGCAAAAAAGGTAAAAATAGTACATTATGATACATGTGTGCTATGTTGATCATTATGCACGAGGCGATATTATCGCGCGAGCCGCAGGCGAGAGCGATAAGAAAGCCGAGTGTATATTGATTAATGCACACGCGTTTCATACGACGTTTTTCAACACACTTGCGAGGAAAAAAAACAGACTTGTATTGTTAAATATTAACTTGTATGGAAAATGGCGCGCTGGTTTTGTTTTCCCGCGCGCCGTGCTAGCCAGCACTAGCTATGCGCGCGCAACATTGACTCATTTTAAATATATTAATATATGGCACAGACAAAACCGATACAGCCTATAGAAAAAATATAATAAACACAAACCTGAAAATTGCAAAAAACCTAAGAATTTCGCGGTCTACCACTGCGCATTCACCTTAAATTGTCTGTGGTCCCCTGCGAGTTCATTTTGCGACCAAGGACAATACAGACTATTTAAAAAAAAAATGAAATGTAGCCCGCGGATTTTTTCTTTCGGCATGAAGTCTCTTTGGGCGCTTTCCGAATTAGCTATAATCGCTCACATCATCTCCATGGACGTAATATTACGTCCATTTATCATCTCACATGCGTTCCGATTTAGATTACTATTATGACTGCTGAGAGCTGGCAACAATTCGGAACACTCGTGAACGCGCTCACATGACAGTGCTTACACAATGTAAAAAAGATATTATTACAGTATTTCTTTGTATAAACACCACATTTCTTCTTCAGTTCTTCTTCTTTGGTTAGGTGGCGACTGTCAGCCAGAAGCACAATTTCAAAAATGCCACGTTAGTTTAATTTAAAGATGATGCAACTCAAAACAAAACACACACTGACACAACCTCATACACACACTGTAATTTTTGACATCGCTCACGGTGATATTATTCTAGGGCATGGTCGGCATTATCGCAAGATGGCGAATGTCATGACGTCATCTATGACGATTCACGGGACATCGTTATCGTTATCGCGCTCACGCTAATTCGGTTATTTCCCAATTCGGAACACATCGATTATTTCCCAATTCGGAACGCAGGGTTTGATGAGATTAAAAAAGCGCGCGTCTCCGACTAGTAAATAGTTATCTGTGGTATTACAGAACATGTGGATTAAAGTAAAGAAAAAGCACGCGTTCGTAATACACTCCATTATGGACCTAAAAGCGGTTCAATAAGAGCCACTTTACGAGCAAGTGTGTTGAAAAATAATAATTTCACGCTACCCTACGGCTACCCTGGCGCTTTCGCTTTAATTTTAAACTTTATTTTATATTTACTTTTTGTTGTTATAGCGGCAATAGAATATACACAATAGAATCAATAGAAAAATTCAACTGTGTACCTATTACGTTTCAGGAGATACAGCCTGCTGACAGACAGACGGACGGATGTACGAAAGGCCAGCGGAGGCTTAATAATAGGATCCACCCACCCTTGTTGGCATCCTCTGGGTAGATCCTTAATTTAAATCTAGTCACTGATTTGATTAGTATTTTCTATCAAAAGCTTTGCTTTGATCAGTAACTTGGCGATGTCCATGACAGTAAGTTCTATAAAAAAAAATCCTTTCATTACTTTTATTTTTCTAATCCAACAACATCAAAGCATGCAAGATCTCATTCAATTCGTTCACGTAGGAATTTCTTTGTGGAAAGAAGCTAAATTATAAGGATTTGGCTTTTAGAGATATTATACTTTTTTTCCGTCAAAAGAAAGTCAAGTCGTGTAAATGTCACATAAACAACCCTTGTGTACAATGTGGATTATGTCGGCTACTTTCTACTGACATTCGGTCCCGAAAATACTTTTTCCAAATCAACTTCGCTAGATTCTTGTTCATGGTACAGGTAACCGGGGTTTGGGAATCCGTAACCGCTGTTTATGATGGCGTCAGCTTGTATTGATAAGGTCATTGGATACGGGAACTGTAAATTGGAACCCACTAACCCAATTTGGGCTCGAGTTTTGTTAAATTGTAAACAATAAAAACTCGAAGAATGGTGTCATGTGTGCTTGCCCTACGTAATGTTTTTTTTTAATTGTTTGCAGTTATGTGTGGTGTATTTGTAATCTTTGAGTCACATTAAGAGTATAAAATACATTGTATTTACCTGCTAATATCTTCGATCAATAAAATATGGTAATTTGTAGTCATGATTGTTACGTCAAGTCTAATAACTATTTATAAGTTTTAAGCGCTTTAATCTGCGTGTCAGTAAGCACGGAAGTTTTCCTTGTTTTCTTCTTAGTTTAACACGATAAGCCTCTACATCTCCCATAGCAAATTGTTATGTAATAAGCTTAGATCTATATTAAAATATTCATTTTATGCAGCAAGTTTTTGGCTGATCTCGGCAAAGTTGGAGAAGCTGCCGCAACAGTTTAAGAAGTTTCTCTCGTAAGGATATACGAACAGTTGAGGAGCTACATAAATATTTCAGTTGCTCGTGGCATGATTTATGACGTCAATATTAAGGATACCGTTGATTCTATTTTGTATTTTACTCTTGCGATACCTAACCTGGTATTTTTCAGGCTGCATGTATTAAGAAATTGCACAAAATATGAATATATATCCCGTTTTGTTTTATTACGGCATTTTATGCCTTCGTAGAGCTTTCGTCTACGAGGTTTCTTATAATTACTAGCTTCCGCCCGCGGCTTCGCCCGCGAGGTATGTCGATAAAAACTATCCTATGTCCTTCCCCGGGATGAAATCTATCTCTCTGCCAAATTTTATCGAAATCCGTTCAGTGGTTTAGGCGTGAAAAGGTAACATACAGACAGACAGAGTTACTTTCGAATCTATATTATTAGTATGGATTAATTTATTGTAAGAAATCTCTCTCTATAATATTAATGGCGAAACGTCTGGAAAGCTATTCTCAGACATCTCGGTTTATAGATATTTAGTCTCACAAAGAACACAAATAGTTCACTTAAAATATGAGATTATAAATAGGTCATGCATTATACTATTACATCATGACTCTGTGAGTCGAAAATATATATCTTGATAAAATATATAATCTTGATCGGAAATCCTATCGTAAGTATTCGACACTTATTAAATTGGAAATTAATAGATTCCGGAAACCGCACTAATTGTCCGCAGAAAGCTCTTCCGCTGATTTGTAGTATCGCTTAACGAGCTGCTGATAAAATTAATGGTGATAATGAATTACTTAAAAGTAAGGTTCACCTCGATCGAATTGGTATTACTGTACCCTTGATCCGTATCGATATTGTAATGTAATTGCCGATGTCACAATAATACCTATAATTTAAATACCGTCAACAACTTGATAATAAGGGCAGACAGTCTAAAAATACATTACTTGGCTAATTTATTTTTATTTAACAGAAGTTAACCGTGTTACAGGGAGGGCCTGGCTTCATAGGAAAAGTGTTTATTTAAATTGCAACGGACTGAAATATATTAGATTTTCCACGACGAAGATGCTTTACGGGAAAGTAATTTCGTGTTAATAAAAGTGGAAGTTTGTTTCTTATTACAAGTTATTGTAATGTAATGTAAGTCTTGTGCCGAGTGTACGTGATTGTGAGAAGTTGACTCCTTTTGAGGGTTGTTGAAATTAAACAGGACCAGAATATAGATCAAACTAAACGTAGTAACTATGTAGGTAGTACCTAAGTGGATATAATAACATTTAATTTTTAAGAAGTAACAGGTTTGCTAGAGTAGAGAAAGACACGATGATTGGATGATTGAATGCTGAAATGACGCCTGATAAAGATGTATGGAAGAAGATGACATGCAGCGTCATTCCCAAATAAATTAGAATAAAGGCAAGAGGATCAGCAATAGGCAACTTGTACTCGGCGCATCTCTATGTATGTATCCTATGTACAGTCAGCAAAAGAGTTAGATATGCAGGATCGTCGGATATAGTTGAAGTTTATTAATAAACCGATGGATGTTGTCGACTGAAATTTAATTTGATAAATGAGCTGTTTTTTCTATTAATGAAATTAAATTTTATTCGACAACATCCATCGGTTTATTACCTACTAAACTTCAACTATATCCCGTCGGATATAGTTGAAGTTTAGTATCCTGCATACCTAACTCTTTTGCTGACTGTACATAGGATATATAGAGATGCGCCGAGTACAAGTTTGACAGAGTAACAGAGTACCGAATATTGCTCGGTATATGTTTACCGAATCGAGTACTCTGCTGACTCGGTTTAGTTGACGAAGGTATTGGGAACGTACGAAACGCTTCAAATATTATAGAAAAATGTTGTGCATCTACGAACAATAGCATCTACATCGTCGCAACAGCGTGAATATCCGAAAAGTGCCATTGTTATATATGTATATAGAGTTAGACCACGGATATCGAAATATCTAAGATTACGACGAGATACTGATTATTATTAATTTAAATATGTTCGTTTTTGTCACGTGATTTTTCTGACAATTACTGATCTACAAAGAGGTCAGGTTTTATTATATTGTATATGAGTTCTTGTTCCCAAATGGCCGAGTAAGCCGAGTACCGAGTAATAAACGAGTACTCGTAACGCATCTCTAGATACATTATAAATTATATTGTATGAATTTTCTAAAGCAATGTTCTACCCTAGAGTAACGAGTTCGACTTATCACTAGGTTCAAGTGCTGCAGCTGCAACATCGTGCGATACAGCACGTTGACGATAGGAATTCCCTCGACTGACGAGTAGACTTCGGTATCCTGTGCCACGTTTTATAGCAGATCTAAAAATATAGAGATCCGACCACACATGACACTCGCTACAAGTTGCACTTTATTTTTATAGCATAGAACCACTCCTATTATGACAGCAGAAACTCGTTGGCACCGATATTTTCTTCATGGTAGGTGATGGTAGGTCGGGTTTACCAATATCTGAATTTATCGTTTTCTAGACCGGCTATACATAACAGAAATGAAAACCCTGACAGCCGGTCGATTCTTTAAAAATCTCTCCGTGTGAAAACTTAGGCGAAATGAGTTTGTTTTTGCTAGGAATTGACAACACACTCCACGCTCACTTCACCTAAGTTTTCACGGTGAGATGGTTACAGAATCGCACTGCAGTATATTTTCATCAAGGTTTCGATTAACCCCTTCATGTTTTTTTCATTATTTTTCTGAAAACGTGAACGAGAAAAGCGAGAGCCTTTGATTATAATGATTAAATAATCAAATCGTGGTCGCAGTGAAACCATTAAAAAGGTTTATAGTTTACAATTTTACGACTAAACCGAATTTACGCAGATTAACTCTCATGCGGTTTAAGCAAGACACAGAGGGATTCGCTTGTACCACAGAATAAATAGTACTTGTACGTGGACCATAGATACTTACGTATTATTACAAGATAATTACTATCTGCTCCGTTTCGAATGAGTCTTCATTGTTTAAAGTAGATAATGGATCTCCAATTGATTAACTTTTTTCTTTTCTAAGCACGGTATTGTATGTACCGTTTCAATGATGTTGAACGTCTGGGATCGGTCTCATAGCTAGATAATGGTCTATAATTAGGTACCTATGCATTACGAAGGCTAAATTAGGGTGATTACTTATCATAAATATTAAAAAATTGCGGTCACTGTCGGCCTGCTTAGAAAGGAAATAGAAGCGCGATGACACAACCCTGGTAATTTATTGCAAAATATGAAGATGCAAAAAATCTATTGTTTGGACTAAAAAAATAAAATACTAGTGTTTTAGTATATTGCTTGCAGAATAATCTGACAAAAATCAGAATGATTGTATGTATATTAGTAGGTATGGTTTTTATTGTAAAAAGAAAGTTTCTAGAGGTATCTTCATGATTTTTTTCTATCGTAACAAATTATTTGTATTATTCAAAACACTAGGTATCTCGCATATATCCTGAAGAATATCATATATTTTTCTGATTTTGTTTACTGTAGTCTATCATATATTTTTATTGTTTCTAAAACTTGCGTTTTTTGCGTTTAGGTCCTGTGAGCCCCTTAATAGAAATTTAAAATCGCCAACGCGTCATGAGCAAGCGTGGTGATCAATGCTCATGCCTTCTCTGTATGAGAAGAGGAAGGGGCTGTTAGCCTGCACTGGGCCGGTAATAGGTTGATATATGTCTTTCTAATTAATTTTATTCGATTGCTACGAAATGTATTGCTATATCCATTGCTTGATCTTTTTTTTTTTTTATTTCTTTTTTTTTCAACTTTCTTCCCAACCATCGTGTTTCGTCTCGCTGTAACATTGTATACAACATAATATATGTGTTAGGTAATATATGTAGAAGGGAATACACTTTATTTATTATGTATACCATATAACTTACAGACATTTCTGTGACACAATGGTGGCCTTATCGCTCAGAGCGATATTTTAAAGACAACATTTGGATGGATTAAAAAGGGGAAGGAGAGACATACTGTAGGTAGTCTGTAGTGTACCATTTACATAATACAATAACTACATACAGAAAGCATATATACTAATCTATAATATATATTAGAATAGTGTCAGTGTCATGCAAAGAGAATATAACCTCGTTGGTGTCATGAAACGGGAGCAAGAAAATATAATGATGATGTTTGAGAGAGGATGTGTTCCGTACCCAAAGGGTAAAAACGGGACCCTATTACTAAAACTCCACTGTCCGTCTGTCTGTCACCAGGCTGTACCTCATGAACCGTGACAGCTATAGACAGTTGAAATTTTCACAGATGATGTATTTGTTGCTGCTATAATAACAAAATACTAAAAACACAATAAAATAAATATTCAAGGGGGGCTCCCATACAACAAACGTGTTTTTTTCGGTGTTTTTGCCTTGTGTTACGGATCCCTTCGTGTGCGAGACCGAGTCGCACTTGGTCAGTTTTTTATTTTATTATAATTTTAAAAGTAGACAAAGAGATATGTACATTGTTACATATTCACCCCTACATGATGAGCAACGACCGTAACGGTAACTTTTATAGCACACCACGTTTTTTAAACGCGCCATTGACGCGCGTTTGTAGCGATACAGACGCGATACGCACGCGAGTCAGACGCAGCCTGTAGACCTTCTACTATGATAAAAGCGCGCCGTCGACGCACGTTTCTAAAACGCGCGCCGTCGACGCACGTTTCTAAAACGCGCGTCAACGGCGCGTTTAAAAAACGTGGTGTGTACAGGCCCTTAACTGAGAATGAGCCCTTCACCATCAACGTCCTTACTATAGAATAATGAAGTGAGAAAATGTATGAAAAACCGTTCATTATTACTTACACTAGCCATACGTCTGTTTAGTGTGAGGTGTGGTATGTTTATTTATGCTTTATGTGTGAACTTTGTATGAATTAGAAAAATAAATACTTCTAACTTACGTCTTTTAGACAAGATGTATGAAATAGCTTTGACTTTTGACGCAAATCCTCTTTGTATGTCTAATTATAAATATGTGAACAAGAAATTCACGCGAACGAAGTCGCGGGCAGAAGCTAGCCATTTTAATAGTAATGCAGTGACTAATACAGGTGAACTCACACTAAGTAATAATAACGATAAAGATAAAAACTATGCAAAGGGAACACGTAGTTAATTTATTAGTTGAAATATTCAAGTGAACAGAATAAATTTCACAGTAATTGATTCTAATATAGGTTAAGTGCGTTTACCGGTTCTAAATGCGTGATTTTCGATAAAATATAAGTGTCAAATCACTGTGACATAATTAGAGCCTAGTATATTAAAGTGTGTTTTATTGACAGCAAACCAGTTGGGTATAGTTAATCCGTTTAGCAGTGGTGACATGGCTAATAACCGCTGGGGTATAGTATAAGTGTGTTGTTTTAATTAGATACGGTGAATTGGGTTCAGTAACGACGCCATGACGGTCACCTGTCACCGTGAGCTGCCACCAATCCGTGCTGAGGTTATTTATGAACTAATTACGTTACTAATTGATTATAATGTACAAATAAACATTTTACTTTCGTCACAAATAGGTACATGGTTGCCGAAAGAATATTAATCATTTGATAATTAAATGAGCCATTTAGTTATAATGATCGATCAATTTCTAGGCTGGGTAACTGTAGTTCAAGTTTATTATGACCCGTAATGTCATGTCTTTTGACATTTTACAACGTTTTTGTTTCGAATATAAAGAGATTGCATAGTAAGTTATGTATCGAATTTATTACCACATAAAATAGCTGCTTGTGCCCAATGAATCATTAGAATCGTTTCCAGTTGACATTTAAACACCAGCGTAAAGTACTGTCAAAGTTATCAAAGTTATTTTATTGTGAAACTGAATTGATATGGAGGAATAACGCGTTTGTACTCTATGAACCATAACAAAGATGTATATTATGTACTTGCAATATTATCTTTATTACTAAACAGGCCGCATTTTATATGAAAAAAAAAAACCACGGAAGCGTGAACCCGATATTAATGAAAAAACATAGGTATCTACGTCAGTACGACATGATAAGCGATAAGAAAGAGCAATGTACTTACTGTTGTTATACATTGTTGTAATCTGAATCAGATGTTTTCTATATGTAAGGCAATGTAACAAAGATAATTTGAGTAGTGTCGTAAACCTCGGTTAGGGGTCAAATGTTTACAACACAACAACATCAGAGTAAAGGCAGACAGGTGCGACGCATCTCCGGTAGAACGATTTCCATGAAGTTTTCATAGAAATTGATCCACCAGAGTCGCGTCGCGCCTGTATCAGGTGTTTTAGCACGCCATTAGATCTCAAAAAAATTGAATACTAGCCAAACACAACATGAGACGGTGCGACATGGCCATCAGTATGATATTTTGTTTTTATAAAGCAAAAAATAAACAGGTATTCATGTCAATTAAGTAAGCCAGAATTCATTTGCTAACTTTAAAATATACATTTGTGTGCAAAAAACTAGTCTTGCAGTTTGCCGTGACGATAAGTTTGTTTTTGTTTTACTTACATGGATATTCTAATCGAATCGATTTTTTTTTAACCATTGACAATTTGAAACGGAGTTACGATTGTCAGCAGTGAGAGAGCTGTTAGGAAGACAAAGATATTTTAATCTATTTAAAAATTTGTGAATAAAATTTATAAAAAAATGTTTCAGCAGATATATTGACCTCATATTTTTGTTTAATAGTCTAAACATTACTAAATTACGGTCATAACATCATTTATCTTTTGTGGATAGATACAAAAATAATCAGTTAATTACATAAACAGGCCTTAAGGCATTGATACATCAACGTTAAACGTTAAAGTTTAGTGAATTAGAATGAATTACACTGTGTTGATAATTTATGTTAGGTACTCACTTTAGTTGCTTTAATTAATTTAGATCACCAACGTAGGAGTGAGCTTTTGCGTGATATACAAGGTTATTTTAAATTGGCTAGCTAAACTTCGCAGAAGCGATGGGTATTGATATCTAATCATGATACAAGAAATAAATGATTAAATTGATGATTTTATTCGCTTGAAATATCAGTTTAAAAAACAGGTTTTTTTTGTATAATGTTCACAGACGTGATAAGTATCGGTAGCTAAACACGTTAAAACATAGGGAAACAGGTTTTCTCAACTCGTACTTCAAGAAACAATACCAACAGCGGTCGTTGACCTACCAAAAAGAAAAACATCAAATCTTTTATTTTGTTTTTTTTTTTATAGTGGTTAGATATCGCGTATTACCCAGGAACTGGGTTGTGCTCAGATAGGTAGTCGCTCCATCTAAAATACTGGTATTCAACTGCATCCGGTTAGACTGCAAGCCGATCCCATCATAGTTGGGGACAGGCTAAGCAGATGGTGATAGTGTTTAGATATCGATACTCATCGTGTCTGCGGAGTTTAGCTAGCCAATTTAAAATAACCCTGTATTATTATTGTAGATGGAAGTGTGACGGAAGCAATGTTATTGCACTGTGAGTCTGTGAATATCCCTCAGTATTTATTCATATTCCGAGGAGACAGTCTATTTCGGTGTCGCAATCCAGTGCCGCAGCCCTGTCATGACAGATCCCCGTGTACATAGATTACAGAACTTTTTAACATTCCCATGCCAAAAGATGTCAGCTTCATTCGTCATCTCTCGAAGACGATGAAATCGTTCAAGCAGCTAATCAAAATGTAGACGTTTATGTTTACGACTGGTTCTTTAGCCGCGTCTGTTAACCGCGAATTGAATAAATTAAATGAATGACTTTTTAATTTCTTAGATGGGTCTTGTGGAATATACTGGTATGGTTGCCAAGCGTGGCGCTTGTTATTTATCTCATGGAAAACATGTAATTGCCATATTTTTTAATTGTTTTCATATTTTAATGAAATAAAGAAGCAACTATGAATGTAATGTGACTCTTTATAGTCATTATATGTCTACATAAGGGGATTACATGACCTAACGCGCGGTCACTGTCGGACTGCATAGAAAAGAAAGAGAAGCCCGATGACACAACCCTGGTAATTGATTGCAAAATATGAAGCAATTATTTAATTACAAAAAATCTATTGTTTGGACGAAAAAAATAAAACATTAGTATGTTGCTTGTAGAATAATCTGACAAAAAATCAGAATGATTGTATTATGGTTTTTATTGTAAAAAGAAAGTTTTTAGAGGTATCTTCATGATTTTTTTCTATCGCATCAAATTAGTTGTACTGTGTTTTCAACACACTATATACCTAGCATATATCCTGAAGAATATATTTTTTTTCTGATTATGTTTACTGTAGTCGATAATATACTTTTATTTATTGTTTCTAAAACTTGCATTTTTTGTTTTTAGGTTCTGTAAGCCCTTAAATGTAGGTTCTCATAATATGATATTTATCTACAAAATAATAGAAAACAATTCAACAAGAACTCATTTAACACTCCAATTACAAGGTTAGGTTTCTAGGTTATTAGGAGAATGTTAGGTGATTAACCTGTGAATGAGTTTACATTGGTTAAGTAAAAGATTCCAGTACCCACGACGCATGACGAGACCGTCGACGGATATTTGCGTTTACAAACGGATATTTGCACTAAGGGCGAGATAAAATTAGAAGTTTATTTTAGAGCCAACGACTGTTTAAGACGCCATGCCAGCGGCAGACGCGGCCTGTTATTGTTTACTCGTCATCAACGTAGGTATAACCTCGTTTACATATTTGAGTAACCTCTGCTTTATAAAGTTGCATAAACATAATCAGCCTATAATGTTCCCACTGCTGGGACACAGGTCCAGTGTGGACTGACGGCTGTCACATTGACACTTTGAATTTTTTGTTCTAGGACATGCCGGTTTCCTCACGATGTTTTCCTTCACCGTTTTGAGAGCAGTGGTGATGAAATAATTTACACAAAGTAAAGTGTCTGCTTTGGTCCGAACCCACGACCTCGACTCGTAAGTCGCGGCGGTTATTACTGGACCACGACAGTCCCATAATTGAGTATAATCACTGCTTATATACAGGGTTATTGGTAAAACATTAACAACCTCTTATGAGATCATAGTACTCGTCATTATGAACAACTTTTACTACGGGACCAAACCTGAAATCGCCAAAAAAAATCAGCTGTTCCCTACATTTATGTTCGTTTATCTCGTCAAAATGTGGGAACAGCAGATTTTTTTTCGCGATTTCTGGTTTGGTCCCATAGTAAAAGTTGTTCATAATGATGAGTACAATGACCTCTTAAGAGGTTGTTAATGTTTTACCAATAACCCTGTACTTATACAGTTGCATGATGCTACCTGTATGAGGATACATACTGTCTTGTTCCTATGAATCACAACATGATTCAATCGTTGTTTCTGAACGACAGTGTACACAATGATAATGTCACCAGTCACCACAACAACAATCAACTTTATCTATAGTTAACAAGCTTAACTCGCGTTACTTAATTACCGACTTCAAAAAAAGGAGGTTATCAATTCGATACGTATGTATGTAATATTATTGGAATTGCATTATATTCACATATGATGATCTATTAGGGCTTCCAAACAAATATACAAAATTTCATAGACGTATGTATGTATGTATGTATGTATGTATGTATGTATGTATGTATGTTTGTCCACGCATATCTCCGGAACTATTAATCGGATCGTGACAATTTTTTTTTATTGGCTTACATTTTCTTCAACTTAGGGAACAGTGCAAGTTTGATCAAGATCGATTCAGAAATTTTCAAGATATGGACTAATACGTGTAAGTGTGACGGCCTGGCTTATTGATAAGAGCTACGGGTGTAGTGTCAAAGGGAAAACATCTCAAAACCTTGGTCAAATACTAGTGCAAAAACTAAAAATTACGAAATAAAAAGTAATTTAAAAAAATTAAACCGACTTCAAAAAGAAATTAACTCAAAATTATGAAATAACTTTAATTTCGGAAGTCGGTGGCATAAAACTAAAATACAGATCCCAAGACACCGACTTCCGAAATTAAAGTTATTTCATAATTTTGAGTTAATTTCTTTTTGAAGTCGGTTTAATTTTTTTAAATTACTTTTTATTATCTTTACCTTATTAGTGTTTTGTTTACAAATCGTTAACTGTTTACTATGACGCAGCTGTCATAACCTTTTTTGTTTTCAAGTAGCTGACTTAATTTTGATTCATGCTATTTTCCTCACATACAGTCATCGCTGCCGCTGTCTGAATATTTTAACTTCCACCTCATTAATATAAAATTTTCCACGTATTGAACCGTTTTTCCAAGAAATGAATTTAATTACTTCATTATGATCCCAATTTGGAGTCATAACATTAAATTTTAATAGTTGTAGACTGTAGAATGGTGTCTTGCTGTACTTCTTTTGTTCTGCAGACAGTCGGTTAACGCAATAGTGACGTCATTCTTTGATGTATCGCGTACTATCAGTCCATTCGCTACCACATTGTCACTTCTATCGATATGAACAAAGAGCTCATTATGTCTGGATCTGTAATTGGGTCCATTACCATGCTAATATAATCGGTAATGCGATTACTGTAGGTACTTATCGGCCGCTACTTACTGCAATATGACAGGCAGCTTGATACTGTTGATACTATTTATCCATAGGGCTGTCACCTGTCAGCTTAGTAACTGGTTGCATTGAAACACGAAGACCTAAAAAAAAAAGATTTGAGTTATGCCTCAAATCTGGTTAGTAATTAAAAACTGGAAATGATCATATGACGTAAGAGATGGGCCGACTATTCGGCATCGCTTGTAGTTGGCGACTAGTCGGCGACTATTCGGTAAAATAATTATGTTGATTATAATCAGCACATAACTAATGAAATAAAACAAATAATTTGTACTTGTTTTGTCATTTCTAAACATTACTTAGAGTAGGTATCTAAAGTTTCAGTCTTTATACAAGTCAGTAATTAAGCTAACTTAACATCATTAATCAACGAAATATGGCACATAGGTACATAACCAAATAACATGACAATGGTAAGGATTGGTAAGTAGGTATTAATTAAGTAACAAAACAACATGGAAATGGTACATAAGTAAAATAAGTAATGTTTAGTGTTCCCGCTGGAATTGATGCATTGGCGATGGTGGTAAGGGGCTAAGGGCTCAAATTGGGATACAGAAGCAACAGACGAATGGGATTCATCATCCTACTTGTCGTATTCTCTTTTCTGCCTTGACCGCCGCGTGAAATAATTCCCTGGCACTGGATAAGGTTACACAAACCGAACGAAATAAAAATGTAAACAAACAAGTCACAACATGCTCAGCGGCCGCGCGATGAATAAGCCGAGTGATGACGAAAAAGCCCGAACACCTCCGACAAGTAGGTATTAGATAGAATGATGGGCATTGCCGAATAGTCGACCGACTAATCGGCAATTTGAAAACCGATTAGTCGGTTAGTCGGCAAATACTACTTATAGTCGGCCCATCACTAGACGTGACTTCTTGTCATAAGAGTGCATATGTTACTGTAAAAGCCCGAACTGCGGTAAATCTTAGGATTTACCGGTTAATCCTAAGATTTTGCATGTCGCACCGGTAAAAGTCCGAATTGTTCTATTGTTTTATTGCTCTTGCATCCTATGTCGACGGAGCCCTGCTTCGCGGGGCCCCCCTATTTCTGTGTAAAGGGTTTAAAGTAACCTAACCAAACCGAACCTCGGGGTGCCCTTCGCTCGCTCTTGCATTCTATGTCGACGGAGCCCCGCTTATCGCTCATTCAGTTATTGGACTGCTCAATTATTTTTAGAATTGACATTTTAATCAAAATTGAATTGAAATTGTGTCATAATAACATCTCAAATATTTAAATAACAGCTCAAAAAATTAGTTCCCTATAATAATCATCAATTTCTGACTTTTACCGGTGTTTGCGGTAAGATTTGCCGACTGAATCGACCGGTAAAAGTTTGAAATTAAAGATTATTATAGAACAATTCGGACTTTTACCGGTGAGGCTTGGTAAATCTTAGGATTTACCGGTAAATCCTAAGATTTACCGCAGTTCGGGCTTTTACAGTAACACATATAAAAATACATATTGTAAATTGAATGAAAAAAGTCGTCGTGGGCGACCGTCCTCAATAACGCCTGGTGAAAATTCGCAAAGCACGGTTGGAGAGACATTGTCATCTGTGTGATTTTTTAAGCTATTGTCTTTAGAGCTTTGTTTGCTTTGAATTCACGTGAAAGGACGGGGTTACAAAACGATACAAACTAGCTTTTTCTGAAAACAACAGTATGAATTATAAAGTTGCTGTATTTGTTCTCAGAAATCGTTCTCTAATCTGGCCTAGAAGGAAAAACATACGGAATTACCCGCTTATCTCCTCGCGCCCAGTATGTTGGGATTTGAGTGAGAGAAATAGGTCACACTGGGCTCTTGGTGCAATTTACTTAGAGGTTATTGGAATCTTAAGCCCATAGCGTTCCACTGTCCATGGCTAAAGATGTACTAGTACTTGATGGTGATATATATGATGATATGATGGCTGGTACTTCGGCTTATTCTAAAAGAAACTGAAAAAGAATTGTTCGCCGTTAGTCGTTCATGCAATTCTAATACCAGATTGCTTTAATTATGCGCGCTCATTTACAGACGAAGCACTAGATTTTCCTCTGCGATAATCGAGCATGTTTTTTTGTGGATTACACACTGACTCCGTTGTCTGGTTTCTGCAATTTTGAAGCAAATCAGGTTTTCGCTAAATTTATTTATCCTGGGGCAGACAACAGCGTCAGTCTAGTTTATGTTAAGTATTTAGATATCTGCAATGAACATGATATTGTGCGTCACGTCACCTATTCTAATTCGAAATTTTTATGCAGATCAAGAACTTAGACTTTTATGCAGATCAAGAATTTAGATCAAAAGTCAATAAACTGTAAGTTAACACAAGTTTCTCGATAACAATCAGTACCTACTTCACTAAATAGCATTTGTTGGACATTTTATATTCTTATGTCAGAGCTCTGACCTTAGCTTATAAATTCAATAGTAAATAGGAATCGTTTTCATAAATATTGGCCCCCTACCTCCATATGAAATCGAAGGCTTATTATAACAGTAAAATTATAAATGATTAGGGTGCAGAACCAGGAAAATCGATACCACTTCGTCATTTGATTGGTATGCTAACTTAATATTACATACATAACCAGTTTGCCGTAGCTAGCAATCTATCTATTAATGCTATTGGGAATGTTAGAGGAAGCCTTGATTACAGGGATATTTGGTCATCGGTATAAAATTGTGTCATTATTAGAATTTGTGTTTTAATGTTCTTTTATCCGGTTCTCACAAAAAAGATAGAATTCAATTACACATGAGAATATGTATTTATCTATTGCTTACTTTCATTTCGGAGCTTCCTGTTATATTTCGTCGCAGTGATTCAATTCATGTGGGAGTCGTTGCTTTCAACGTAAAGAAAGTATTCCATTCTTTCTAAATTCTTTGACAGACTTGCTTCCATTTTTTCGGCGACAAATGCCACAATATTGTCTTGTTTTTGATAAAAGGAAACACTGATCTTCTGTAAAGGTTCTACATTTAAAAAAAATAAGATGTTTCCTGTCAAAGAATGTTTAAAATCTTATCGATATTTACGTTTTACTATACAGTTATTTTTGTCTTAGCCATAAAGCGGTTTACCCTACATATTTTAACGAGTACATTAATAATGTATTGTTAATTTTGTTTATCATTAAGACCGCTCGTAGCTTGTTTTTCAATAGTTATGCTAACGAACTCGTAACTTCTCTTCGACTACGAAGTTGGTTGAACTTTTTAACTCTTGCTCAAGTTTTCTCTTTGTTGATCATCTGTAGAGTAAAAAAGTAATTACCGAAGGAAATTATCAATTATTCTAATCTACTAACGATTGTGTTTTGTCTATTTCTGTTCCTTGTATTGTAACAGACTTATTAGACGTGACGAATTACCGAAACAAGTAATTAATTGCAAGCCTCCAACCTAGCGTTATACATTATACCGTCATATACTGTCAATTAATTAGATTAATTAGCTCAACGTTTTTCTACCTGTAGATACGCAGGTAATGCGGTCAAATACATATAAGCATTATGAGTCAACGGAAAGCAATTTCAAGCTACGAATGCACCGGATCTGGCGATCGTAATAAAGGTATGTTTGGCCACAACCTGAGCTTTCATTGACTGAAATTCATGAGTGCGGCTCGTGGGGGGCTCGAGTCGTCGGCTGGCGTGTTTTATTCGCCACAGCTATGCCTGCCGGGTTTATTGACGCGGCGACCGTGACCCCCCCTTCCTCTCTTCTCACCATCTTCCCCGCGGTCTGAAACTGTTTTCTAACTTATTTGTTCTCATTCTCGTCGTGTATTATCCGATAATCCGACGGCTTATTCCAAAAATAATGGGATCAACTTTACGATAGCTGCTCTTCGATATTATGATATTATATCAGACCCATATTTCACGAATATCATTTTCGATATATGTATATGTATAGCTTTCCTTGGAAGATATTTCATACAAGGTTTTACATCCTGCCCGCACTCCGCGAGATCTAGTTTATGCAAGCCGTTTTTCCTGTAGGTACAAACATTGCTACACTTTCCAAAACAATTTTCTCGCATTCGATGCTGCTTGTCTGCTGGATTTCTAAATGTTACCTACTAACAATTTAGATTAAATCTTTAAACCATAGCTGTATTTGTTTCCATTGGCTCCTATCAATAACCACAACACAGGGAATTTCATAAAAGCATATCGGGCCCTTTCCTAACAACATGTTTATTTCAATAAAGATAAAGAAAGTTCCTACGTAATGGACGTCTGCGCCGCGTTTTATCTCTAATTGGGTTGTATTGCCAGACGAAATGGTCGCTCGGTTTGGGACTCGGTTAGAAGTAGAACATTTGTTGTATCTCACATTTAAGTGCTTTAAATAAATGAGGTATTTACTATTGATAGTAAAGTTACACAGTAGGTATTCTCAAGAAACCGAAAGAGTTACTTCCAGCGGACCAATAGTTTTTCACACATTTCACTCATCATGATACTTTTTCTCTACGCCTGGCTAGGTTTCTCTCTGCCTGTTAGAGATGTCTGGGCAGAAGTAACGACTCTAAATGAAGATCTAAATATTCAAAGGCCATGAGGCGACCCCGGTTCGCAAGATTAGAACTTGAATTGCATATATTTTCTAGGTAATCGTGTACCAGTCGTCGCAAATTCGTAAACTATATAATATACATTATTGTAACTTACGAATTTACGACGACATATATCTTACGATCTTAGTGTAGTTGCTAAGAAGAGTATTGCAAATAAAAACCCCTTCAAATACATATATAGACTTAAACCTAGGATAGTGTGAACAGCAAACAACCTCATGTTTAGAATGTGTTCACACAAAATAATTTTCCGAGTTTCTTTATGAATAGCACTCTTCCATGAAAATATCGTATCGGTCTACGTGTTACGTTGGTCATACATAAACTATTGGCGCAGCACGGCCACGCTGTGCAGCTGCCAAGTCTTCACAACGGTAGTTGACATTCTGATTGAGAGGCTCAGATTACCCTGCTAGGGAAATAAATGTGGTATTTAACAGGTTACTATATATTTTTTGGTACTTTTTACCAATATACGGCAGTTTTCTGCGTTGATTGGATAAGCTAAATATTTTGGACGTTTTTGAACAACTTAAGATTAGGTGTACAGTATAATTAGCATCTCGACAAGTCTGCAGTTCATAGCAGAGATTTTTGTAAAGGCGAATGGAATTAAATGTCTACAGTAATTAGCTGCACTAGCTAGAATGCAAGTCTATATATGCATACTATATATAAAATGTTACCCACGTACCTATAATAAGAAAACACTAAAATAGTAAATTCTGCCAAGAATTACCGTGTCGATGTCGTTGTATCGAATACCGACATTACATTATAACAGTAGCATGAAACACCAACAGTACCAACACCAACACGTGGTAATTGTACGGTAAAAATTTCAACATCGGTATCGTGTTTCATTAGCTATCGGATGCAGGCGCGCGACTCGATTATGCTAATTTGATTGTCTCCACGCGCGAATCGTCTAGCCTTGCCCGTGTCGGAGCCTAATTTAATCCGTACTCATCGCTCTTTTTCTACATTCAATAAAACAAGGATTACCCTACAAAACTACGTAATAGTAATATAGATAATATTACCGTGGTAATAGTTTGCTTACAACTAAACGGGAGGACAGTGATTAGGGCTAATCTATTATGTAGGATTTCCCAAGTTGTACTAATCTTAGAAATTTCTTGGTTCAAGAGCAAATTATTGAAAAAAATGTGGTTTTTCTATTTCACGTAACTTGTTATGTATGTGGAAAAGGGATTTAACATTTTAGTCTGTGTTTTTTGACTCTTTGGCCTAGTATCATGTAAAAAGAATACACAATTCAATGAATTTTATATTTAAAAAATTTCGGCATTACGGCGAGTTATTCAATGGAATTTCTTTTAAAAGAGAATTATCATATCAAAGTTTACTCAAAGCAGTTTTTTTAATTAATTTATTTTGTTTAAAAAGGAGTACCTAAATTCGTTTTGGCACATACGTCGTTTTATTCCGAGCACACGCACTTATAGCCATCACTCTTCTTTTGCGTTTCAAAAGTAATTGCATCATCATATTTTAAAGTACGACTTAGTAGGTTTTCGAGGATTTTAGATTTTCGAGGTAGGAAGGACTTTGTTTAGTTTATAAAGGACTTTGGGAAAATAGTTGATTAAACGGCAACTTTCTTTGAATGTTTATGCTCCTTTACCCTCTTCTATTTGAGCGTGTTTCTGCTAAACCTGCATTAAATATGCTGTTTGTGTTATGAAGCTGAATTCCTTTTAACTCCTAGCTCATTCCTGCCACGGTTGGTGTATGCGCGGTGTCCCTGTGGCGTAACCGCAGGCTATGGAGCAACCTTTCCATTGGTGGTCTAGCGCTGAACGGGACCCGTTTACCCTTTGAACACAAGAGAATTTGCCCTTTTGTCAGTTTAAAATGCCTCGTCTCGCTTAATATTACAGCAATTCGATCCTAACTATGTTATTCAGGGCCATTTGCTTTGTCATACAATTGATATGTTCGGGTCGAATCGTGGTTAATCCAAGTACCCGTCTGAATTGATCAAAGCCGATTTATAATTGTCTTGTTTACTGTCGCCTTGTCGTATGTATAATTAATAATATAAGTTACTACTGTACAATATGAAATTTACATTCTAAGTTGAGATTGCGAGATGATTATTTTCATCAGTCAGTTAACCAAGTTTTCTTTTTAAGCTATTCAAAGCAGTTAGTAAAAAAATAGAGACCGCTCAATACAATTTTGTATCACATGAACCACCAAAAACGATCCACTTCATTCGGTTTATTTCGAAACGTTCGTTAAATGTCTTTTTTAATGTTTGTTGTTTCATTACTGTGGTTTGACTCTAATAGATTAAGTGACGAACCGGACTTTTGATACTTCACTTTGCTTTAAAAGCCAAGAACACTTAGGAGCTGTCTCGCAAACTCTACTCGATCGTACTTTAAAAGCTTCACGTGATGTTCCGCCCCGGCCCGAGTTACTAACATTATTTCGGGGCGGCATTGGCACATTATCCCACCCACTAAAAGTACGATATTTCTGATTTCAAATTCAGCAAAACTTGAATAAAACTTTCTTTCGCTTTTGTCCTTAATTATTCCCTATATTCCAAAAACCTAATACATTTATAAAATCGTGAGTTAACGGTACCAAGAACCAAGTATAACAAGTCGGTACAGAATCCGCCTACGTAAAACTTCTAATCACTGACATTTTTATTACTGGTACCTAAATGTAAAGGAATTTAAATAAAAATATCTTAGGAACTTGATTATACTTTGATGTTATAATTTGTATTTCCGTTAAAGCCAATATTTTCACATTTGAGATTTATGAGACTTGATACGATCGTTTTATTGATAGAAAATAATATTTCTTACTAAGCCAACCATTTACATAACTCCCACACCTCAAAGTATGTACTTAATATGTTAAGATAACACGCACGACGTAGGTGTTCTGAATTTATAACTATTTTCTTTCGTAGAATAAAAAGTAAAGCTATGTTTGGCCGTTGGCGGTTAAAAAGAAATTTTTAGAATAACTTTCCTTCGTTAGGCATCTTATCGGCATTAAATTTAGTATAGAGCAATTAGGCATTCTCGAAACCACATTATAAATTGTTTAAAATTTTTACGCATTCTTCATAATTTCAATAACAAAATATGAAACATAAACGTTAAACTAATATTAAATGTTCTAGATGAGGAGGAGGGGGGTGTTACGCGCGGCGGCGAGGTGAGGCAGCGGCTGCGGCATGGACCATGCGGTGAAGGCGATGTCGGCGCGCGGGCCGCTGTCCCGGCTGATGGCGCGGCGGCGGTTTGAGTCGGCCGAGTTGGAGGAGCTGTACGCGCGCTATGCGTGCAAGCTGCAGCGCACCTCAGTCGGCTCGGCGCTGGCTCTTTGGGCGCTGCTGGCCGCCGCGCTTGCCGCTGTCGATGCCACTCGCGGGTGGCGGAGAGCACCACAGGTAAACTACCAAACACAAAAAAATTGTTTTACATATCACATGCTCCACAGATTTTAGTACTGCATTCGAATGACCCGATCATAAAAAAAATATCTGTTGGGTACTTAATGTTAGGACTAGACTTTTGCGAAGGTAATCTTCTAAACCTACATGAGGTACTTGTTGAAAACATTTTTTATCGTATAGATTCAGTCAAATAGTCGTAAAACCCCAGATAAAAAAGACTGGGAGTGCCCCAAGGTAGCATACTGTCCGGTTCTTTCCATTGATAAATAATCTAATCGAAAACCGTATAATTTGTGTACCTTTTACAAAAATATAACATTGAACTATAGAATGACACTTTCAAGGTTGTGTTACATGTATGAGTTTGAGGTAAATGTATAATGAAAGTCACGCAGTGCCATTCAAAGACGTTAAATGAAGAAAATAGGTTACTGTGTCGCGACCGATGCCAAATTACTTGGACTTCAAGTGCAATATAAAATCTTGCTTATTGCGTCCAATTGAGAGGTTTCCAGCTATGACACATAATATACCTAAGTGAGAAAGGCTGTTTACTCTAAAATCAGCTGGTCTGGCATGTAAATACAATCTTTTGTGGCTGCCCATGAATAAAACTATTTGCAAATTCTTTTGTAGTAGTAGAAATATTTTCAAATGACGATAACAAATGGCGTCCTTTTATTAACACCTACTCTTTTTTACAGGTCGGCGTTTTGACCGCACACGCACTGCTATGTAGCGGGTTAGCGTGGTGGTGCGGTCGTGCCGGTGTGGCACCGGAGAGGCGATTACCGCGAGCGTGCTGGTTGGCACTGGCTGGTGGTGGCGTCGCTCTGGCCGCCACGCTGCCCGCCTGGAGCACCGGTGCGGCAGCTGAAGGCGCTGCTCACGTGGTGTGGGCCGTCTTCGCTGCATATGCGTTGCTACCGGTCGGAGCACCCGTCGCCGCGGCTTTCGGCATCCTTCTACCCACAGCGCATACCATCGCATCAGCACTCGTCGCTAACCGCTTTCCTTATCACGTTTGGCAACAGGTCAGTCACCTATAATTTCACTTTTGGCTAATTTTAAATAGTAAAAATTCTTTGAATAATTAGTAAGTTTTTCACAGAGTACTGTGGCATGAAAGTTTATCGCCGGAGCTCTCACATATACAAACAATTTTCTGCTATAAAATGTTCAAGCGTAGCCAAGCACGGACAGTACCTCACCTACATATCGATTAAAGTTCATCGTGCGACTCGACATAGCAATAAAACCAGCCATTTGTGTTAACTTAGGGTTGCTCAGCTCGCAATATGTTAGTTTCACAGACTTGACCTTGACACACGTCCGTCCAGTGCAAGTTGTCGGAGCTTCTAACTTGTATTGTACTCGTAACGAGTAAAAAATGTCTACCAAAATGTTCCCAGGGAGTACAGCGAAAACTTCATTCTTTAATATTAATTTTGTATTGAATATCTCACGATGATTTTGAATTCTAGTGACAAAAACCAGATTTAAGCTTATTACGTTCACGTGCAAATTAATAAAGGTACCTAATTAAGGAAAGTGCTGTTTCGTTGAGTGCAGCCATAACAGCTATATAAATCTGGCAGCTACTCGTACGTCGCATTATCGAGTTGTAGAACTAACCTTTTACTATGCCTGTGATATTAATACCGCATTTACACAATCGTGCTCGCTATTCGCCTCGTGGCTCGACGAACGATTCGACGAACCATGGGCCTTCGCGAACTACTGTTCACACGTTCGCGGGGTGAAGTATTTTCACAACGCGAGCCACAACGCGAGCACGCGAATCGCGAGGCGAGCCACGAGGCGAATAGCGAGCCCACTCATGCGGGTTCGTGATTCGGCTCGTGGTTCGCCTCGCGGTTCGCGCGATTGTGTAAATGCGGCATAAAGTTATTTTAAAGGTTAGGTTTTTTGGATTTGTAACAGATTCTTACACCTTCTTTCCACTTCATATTTTTTAATAAAGGCACACTCAACTGTCAAAAGAGATACGCTGTCGAAAGAGAATTAATGGATTTAGTAAATGATTGATTACGTTCATATTATTTTTGAGATATAAAGTAACGGGGATCGTTTCATGGCAAAAAACCTTTTGTAATACATGTATGCTTGCAACTTAAGTATGAGTAACTGAAGAAGGAAATGGTTCTTAAAATAGAACATTAACTTGAATTTAATTATCATTTAAAGTCTTTGCATTATAAATAAGATTTAAATATCTGCACGATTTCTCCAAGTAGTTTGAAACCGTGCGGAGGTCGCGGGTCGTAGCCTTGCCCTCTTGGCGCCCAACGTGGGGCCCGTTTATTATGCCTCACTCCAACATAATAAGGGTTGCTGTGCTCGCGTGTGGCGCTTACGTCGTCCTTGCCGTCTAAACAAACTTGGCATATCCCTCAATCTACCCTCATGTGTAGCACAATATAATGTCTTGGACGTAAATATGTAAATCTGGTCTATTAGATAATAGTGAGTTAGATTGTATTGACTAATAGGTTTCATATATTACGAACTTTATTACCTAGATAAATCCGACATGAAATTCTAAGTCGGAACGAATCCAACTAGAAGGACGGCATTTAGAAATGTTAGCATTTAAAAACGCAATATTTAAAACGTAGCGTTTATTGTTCATCTATTTGTGAAGTTTTTATGTGTACCTACATAATAATCTGAATTTATTTACATAGTTCCATATAACCGTCTCGTTAAAAACACATCAGGAGAGCTCGTTCTTACTCAGCTGAAAATAAAGCTTGTCGTTTGCATTACTGCAAACAGCAATAAAATGGTTTTCTGGCAATGATACTTTCTTAACGTACAGTCACGACTTCACGAGCACTAATATGTCAACACTTGGCAACTTTCAATTGCGATTTTTTCGTGAAATAAGTAACGAATGCAACGTTGAAATACGACACTTTACACAAACCTATGGGTTCGAAAATACTTTGTTCATAATAACATAAAATTTCATTCAAAACCGAAGGAGAAAATCGTCTTTGAATAAAGCCAAGTGTATACATGCGCGTGACTGTACGTGTTATTGTTTTATACCCGTTTTTACTAACACTAGGCGGCACTTAAATATAATGCGTAACCATAGCGCTATAAAACGTTTTAGCAATCACTAGGCGATGACTAAGGTTGCTGGCAAGACACACGGCTTCACCGATGGATAATACTTACACAACTCTTACAGGTTGCCTAGCAACAGATTTTATTGACATTACACCGAACTTGACTTAAAAAACTTCAGACAAAATGTCAAAAACTTAGATTTTGACGCTTACGAGTTGCCTGCTGAAGTGCTGAGAAACCAGTCAATAGTGAAACTGTGTGGTTACTTATGGATCTGCTTACCGTAGGCGTTATCCAACTAGACATTTCCTGTGACATTAGTATTAACGGGAATTATAGTGTATTAGTAAAAAGAGCAGTGGTGGCTAAGTGGTAACGGCCGCGACTTACGAGTTGTAGGTCGTAGGTTCGAACCCAGTCAGGCGCTTTACTTTGTTGAAATTATTTCATCACTCACCTCTCAAAACGGTGAAGCAAAACATCGTTAGGGAACCAACAATTCGAAGACATGTGACATCTACCAACCCGCACTGGGCCCGCGTGGTGGTTTATGGCGTACTCCTTCTCACTGAGAGGATGCTTGTGTCCCAGCAGTGGGAACATTTATGTACGATTATTGTGCTAGTAAAATTCTTTTACCTTGCAGTTCAACCACCCTGCCTAGTACGGTCTTTGTACTCCCCATCTTACCCCATTTTTACACAAATCACGTAGGATGCCAGACGCCTAGGCTTAGAGGCGGCTTAGATCAAAGATTTTTACGCTAT
The DNA here is from genome assembly GCA_963082905.1 of Oligia fasciuncula. NCBI lineage: Eukaryota > Metazoa > Arthropoda > Insecta > Lepidoptera > Noctuidae > Oligia > Oligia fasciuncula. The sequence continues at coordinate 9,318,279 of OY720393.1, read as the reverse complement.
GTCATGCCAATATTTATTTTGTCGAGGTTATTGAACCAGAAATTACTAGAGAAAACCTATCGACTCGACTGAGCCAATTTAGTGTTCAAGGATAACATGATATGTTGGCAGATTCTCCTCAGAAAGGGATTATGTATTATGATTATGCGACATACTTATAGTAACTTTTCATGACAAACATAATTTTCCACGTGTTATTTTTCTACATATTTCCTTATTAAGAAGTTTTTACGGGAAAAAGGAAAAAGTATTATAGAGATGAGCCGAACGTGGTTTGACCCGAGTTCGGACTTAGGCCGAACATTCGGTGAAAATAAAAAGCTCGGCCGTATTTCGGTTATTATCACCTTTCACCGCGCGTCCTCGAGAGTGACACTTCAAATATTGTTAACGCGCTCACTTGAATAAATTGGAGCGTACACAATAACACTTTTCTAAGAGGCAGGAAATATATAATTATGAACAAAAACGAACAGACTCTTGCCAAATAACGCAGAATCCTTGGTGTTTTTGCACCATAATCTGCCGTTCGTAAATTTAAATTAATACCAGCACCATAATTGCGTAACACAGTTTCAATCTAAATTATATAAAGACGGAGATATGAGGAATTTAAAATTGCTATAGAAAACTTATATTTTTCTCACAACTCGTCTTTAAATCAGTATCCATTCAAAATATATGTTTGGGAACCTAGATATTCTGTAATCCAATCGGAATAAATACACACTTTAAGAATATGTTTGATTTACAAATTATTTTGGTATTACGTTTGTATGAACTACCTACTCATACTCCGCCGGCCCCATAACTGGTCTAGGTTTGTTATTTTAGTCACAACAGTTATTTTAATATTTCTTTGTATCGAATGTTTGGCATTTTTTATTTTTTTGTTCGGTTTAACTGCCGAAGTTCGGATAAACCGAATGTGAAACGTCCCATCCCTAGTAAAAAGCCATCGTTAAAAAGACAGAAAACTTTGAAGGGTCATATCACAATGATTGACTCTATAGATTAATAGACTCACTTATAAATATTGACGAAGGCTACGTCCATCACACTGAAGGCATAAAAGCTTTTTATTTGAAATTAATCAAACGACGACGATCTAGAAACCGGGCGCCATTTAAATCAGAATAGATTTCCGATAAACATTATGACGCGTTGAACAATAGTTTGACGGAAGTGGAAAGGCTGTTACATTTTGTGAAACAGTAATGCTTTAATTTAGGGTTATTGTTTGCACTGGAAAATCATTACATATTCTATACAAAATAAATAAATAAAAGTGAAGTGTTTGTATGTAATGTCAAAAAACCAGGTTTTTACTTACACTACTAACAAACAAAACAACTTTTTTTGTTATTGTTGTCTGTCTGGTTGTTCCGGCTAATCTCCGAAACGGTTGCCGGGATTTTCACTGGCAGATAGCTGAAGTTATAAGGCGTAACTTAGGCTATTTTTATTTTAGAAAAATAATTAGGGTTCCGCGCAAAAAAATAAAACTCATGACATTTAATTTTTCTTCCGACATGCACGTGAAGTCGCGGGCACAGCTAGTGAGAAATCAGACCATTAAAACACCCACAAAAAGACTATGTACTAATCTTTCTGTGGGTATTTTAAAGGGCTGTTCCAAAATTTGTAACGATACTAAAACCTAAAATAATCAACAACGTTACAAAAAAAAAACGTTATAGAATATCATTTTCGTAGAACAATATTATAAGTAACGTTATAGGTATCAGTAACACTAAGCTTATCCGCTTGTAATAACGTTACAGGTGAAACGTTACAGATTCATTTGTAACGTTATTCTTCATACTTTTTCGTCTTTTTCGTCATTTTATAAGTCATGAAGCTGGCAACGTTGAGTGTCGAAATGAATAAGGTTATTATTTATTATTATACAGGGTTATTTGTAAAACACCAGTAACCTCTTAAGAGGTCATTGTACTCATCATTATGAACAACTTTTACTATGGGACCAAACCTGAAATCGCGAAAAAAAAATTAGCTGTTCCCTACATTTATGTTCGTATAACTCGTCAAAATGTAGGGAACAGCTGATTTTTTTTTCGCGATTTCTGGTTTGTTCCCATAGTAAAAGTTGTTCATAATGATGAGTACAATGACCTCTTAAGAGGTTACTGGTGTTTTACAAATAACCCTGTATATCGTTATACTTATTATATCGTTATACTAATAACGATATATTGATAATATTGTTAGTGAACAGTTTAAGATTTCGTCCGGTTTGTCAGTATCGTTAAAGCCAAGGAATTAATTTTGTTACGATCCTGGTGGAACGTTACAAATTATATTATCGGTACCGGAACTACGCGCAACGTTATTTTGAGTAACGTTTCAAGTCCCTGACTGAAACTGGAAATTTTCGGGTTTGTGAACAACGTTCTAAAAGGACTCCTTCGATAACATTGATTGATGTTCGATTCGGCACGGAAGCGTTATCAAATGATTGTGAAAAGCTATGCAGGTATCTTATCAAAGCCATCTTATCAATTAAGTTACTAAGCCCAGTGATAATTGCAACACCCTGTTTCAAACCACATAAGCGCCTGTGCACACCACATTTTTTAAACGCGCCGCTGACGCTCGTTTGTAGCGATACACACGCGATACGCACGCGAGTCAGCTACTGGCAGGCACTGCTCTATAGGATAAAAACACGCAGTCGACGCACGTTTCTAAAACGCGCGTCAACGGCACGTTTAAAAAACGTGGTGTGTACAGGCCCTAAGACCTAATTCTCATGTTCACAATTGGACCTTTATATAAGTTCAATATCGCCAGTCGACCACCTTATAGCCATAATCATGGACAAGTAACATAGGTACACGTAATAGCAAGACAGTAACATATTATTTGACAGATAGTATGGTTATTTACTGCGTCGTAACTACGCCTGTAGCATCTGGTTTGTATAAATCAATCGGCCAACTTGTAGGTAGAATTAGGTGCGATTAGCTATGGTTCAGTGCTTATTATTGCCTTCATCCTGTTTAATGAATGTTCCTGAAAGCGATTACTGTAAGTTATAGGAGTTAAAGTGCGAAGGGGTGTGGTAGTGTGGGAATCTGTTATATCATTTGCTGTCTTCTTCTTCTGGCGTTGCCGCTGGCACGACAGTTGCTTAAATTTTGTTGGCTCAATACTTCGTCAATTCCACGGCGTTGTCGGTGGCAGCGCAGAGGTCACTTTGGCTGCATGTTTTTCGGTGCCCATATAAGGCATAGTGCCGATGGCCGATGGCCAAAGAGGCCGGCCGATGGCCAATGGGGCCAGCCGATGGGGCCGAAAGGTCCTGGAGTGGCGACCGTGTACCGGAAGACGTAGCGTTGGAAGGCCTCCCACAAGGTGGACCGACGACCTTGTGAAGGCCGCAGGAACCCGTTGGATGTGAGAAGCATAGAACCGGTCGAAGTGGAGGTGCTTGGGGCTACGTTTTTCGGCTGAAATGATGATGATAAAGGCATAGTTTGGGACACAGCTCCACGTCCACACCCTGCTGCCCGTTCCGTCGAGGTAGCCCACACTTTACGAGGCACTTTGCGTCAACGCTATTACGATTGGTAAGAAACTTGCACAATACGACATTCAAGACAATAATTATCATGTCTAACCAAAAGCACCCAAAGCACAGATTACTGAATAGTTACTACGTAACAGATACTTCACTCAGTAGAAAATTTCCAATACCTATTACGATAATTGCCTACTCCCTCGCGTCAACAACCACTGTATGCTAAAATGCGCCTAAATGCTCAAGCGTACAGCAGTAATTGCTTCGCACCGCGCGATTCCACAGTAATCGCAGGGCTGCCGCTTCGATAAAATTAAATTAACATAACTTTTTATCTATGATTGAGAACTGTGAATATGTTCTGACTTTTATGTGGCAGTTAAAAATTTTATCATTTATAAAATATTTAACCAACTTAAAAAAAAGGAGGTGATCAGACATACAGGCCAAACTGAGATGTTTGACTTGTATGGTTTGTAGGTATGTATGTTTGTGCGCGATAATCTCGCGTTTGGCTAAACCGATATCGATGCGGTTTTCAGAAAAGGATTTGTTACATTTAGGAGAACGTTTTAAAATAAGTATAATACTTCTTAGTTTGATGATGATCTTCGGAGATGTTCACTAGAAATGAAAAAAAAAAGCCTTAAAAACCGACTTCAAATAAAGTACTAAGCCGTAAGAAAAATTTTTTTTTTTATGTTAGTGCTAACAGCTGGTAATTACGAATCGAAAAAGCACCGACATCAAAGAAGAAATTATTTCTTACGGTTTAGTGTTTTGAAGTCGGTTCTCTTTTTTAAAGTTTGTTTTATTATATTTGTAAGTTTGTTTTGTTTTATATATTGGTGCTGACTGTGGAAGAAACCTAGATAAAACATAATTACACATAAGGCACCACACGGCATCGTAATACGCGTACGAACGAACAGCACTATTAAAATTGAACCGCGTGCGCGCGCTTCGCTTGCGAAAACCGCACTGAATTTGATCCGCCGGCGGACCGAGACCGCTCGGCTGGGCGGTAGGCACTTATAGCGCGCAAGTACATGGAGTGACGGAGGCCTGCCCAAAGGTTGTCTGTGTCGCTCTTAGCGATAAGACCGCCCTTTGTGCAACTTCATAAACATGTCTTTTATTGTTGTATTTATTGTGTGTACAATAAAGCTTATTGTATTGTACTGCCCATGCGTCACCTCAGGGGCAAGTTCATTATCATTATCACATACGGTCATTATATATACATTGTACTAGCTTTTGCTCGCGATCCACCGCGTCGCATCCCATCGCCCGCACGCGCTATTACTTCGTTTTCGCTTACGAAACCCTTATGGTGAGACTCAGTCTGTCTGTCTGTCACAGCTGAATATCTCAAGAACTACTAATGCTATCAACTTGAAATTTGGAATAGTTATAAATGACGTTTGCCCAACTATTTTGCAAATGAGAAATAAATAAAAATATATGTATATTTTTTGAACAGGGACTGAAAGGGGGTTTGCAAAAATCGAAGTGGGGCTACTAGAGCATGTGGGGTATCATAATTATGAAAGAGCGCAGTTCGCACCAAAATACCGTGCCAACTCCCCCCCTCCCTTATCTCCGAAGTTTGCAAAGAGAAAAATCTGAAATAATTCTATGTGATAAGATCACAGGAAAAATAAAACGATGCCTCTAAATAGCACACGTTTTCAGAAATCATTAGGTAACAAAAGTTACACTAGTTCCACTATCGGTCAACAGATGGGGCTGACATAAAACTGCAATATTCTACACTGCAGTGCGCAGTGTTAAAATACTCTAATGAATATAGGATTTGCCGATGAAAATTTAAAAGCATATGATGTCACGGAACCCTCGGTGCGCGAGTCCGACTCGCTCTTACCCGGTTTTTTGTTTTTGCTTGGTTCCTAATGGTCGTAGCGTGTGATGTTAAATAACCTTCCTCAATAATTGTGCTATCAAATGTAAACAGAAAATTTCAAATCCGACTGGCAGTTCCAGAGATTAACGCGATCAAACAAACAAACTCTTCAGCTTTATTATTAATATAGAAACATACAGAATAGATATAAATAGATTGTATTTGGAGGTATCACAAGTTTCACCATTTTCCTATTCTATTTTATACTAGCTTCTGCCCGCGACTTCGTACGCGGATCCTGTTGCTTATGCCAGCGACGGGGTCGTCAAAATCGAAGATCTGAAACGTCTGATGTCGAATTCTAAGAACTCGGCGACTGGATAACAACGGGATGCGCGAGACGATTCGAGACGTCATTTTCAGGCAATAATGAACCAATAGGGTGGTAAACTTGGCCTTGCACTTTGAATGTTGGCATAAATGGGCCTTCTGAAATCTGTTTCGCAACAAAAGATGTCATTTGAAAGGCATTATTGTACGAACGTATATTGTCCAAGAAATGTTATGACTGTGATGGTCACCGATTAGCAGTGATCTTAATATTTCTGGAGGATTTTGTAATATTTCAATATGTACTTTCCCACCTGAGCAACACATACCGTTTGTTTCTTTTTGCTATTTAACAGCTTCACAAAAAGTACAATTTTCAACCATACCTCCGATGGCGGAATATGTGGCGTAGTCAATCATAGGAGTATACGTAAATGCACTCCGTTCCTTATCAACCCAAGGAAGGTCGCCATGCCCTACGGCTATATCTTGAGACACATCCGATTCTTCAGATGATATCGAAATTCTGTTCAGAGAATGTCGAAGTCGATCAGAATTCAAACGTTCGTTGCGCTCTTCTTAATCTGTCTCTTCATGCCGTACTCCAGCAATTCTTTCTTTCTCACTTTCTGATTATGAATATTTTGCTGTGTGCTTGTTCGGAACAATGTATGATAATCTCACCGTATCAGCGGTCAGTCGCGCATCATATTCTTCACTGGTCTCTAGAGATCTGGATGTAGATGCGTAAATACGCTGAGAACGCAGGCGTGCTTCGCGATCCAAAGAGGTTTCCACGGAGCGAGTTGCAGCCTGATGTTCTCAAACAGCATCAAGTCTCTCCTGACGCTCTTCGGTAGATTCTTGGGATCTTATGATCCTCAATCTTTTAGCTCCTTTGGAACATTGGGAAAGATTTGACCTCTTTCTAGGCATGGTTATAGTTTTATTATGAAGATACCTGATCAATTAAAATCTAAGTGACTGCTCCCCTACCAAGGGTGCCCAGACACGGGATCGTCTGGCCCATGTGCTGGTTTGGTCCCTGGGGTGGTCACGGCGTGCTATGTGTTCTGGTGCGCCGGTGATGGGGAGTACTCCCCAGCGGAGGGTCCGGTGACGGACAGCCGCGGCGGGTTCACGGATGAGTGCTAACGCGTGCCCATGTTCCCGCCGTAAGCGGCAGAGGAGGACACCGTGGAGTTTTAGTGGGTTAGAGTCCCACATAACTGCACTATCTCCCCGTGGTAGTGCAGAATGCATGAGCATTTCATGACGTTAAAAAAAAAAATGGGAGTTTTGGCCAGTAGAGTCAAATTTTCAATGATATACCATCGTCATCGAAAATCAGTCCTAAACTGTTACCGCCTTCACCGCGTGGAGGTGAAATTAGTGATAGCTTAGATTTCCACATCAGATGTTTCTGATCTTCGATTTTTATAAGTCAACAGGAAATGCCCATCAGACCGAGTAACTTTTACTAAGACGTCATTCCTATATGTGTTATGGTGTAGCTGGGCTCTTGGAGTTCCCCATCAGGTGTTCCAGATCTTCAAATTTATTCTCTCAGCAGAAAATCCTCATCACGTGGAACAATTTTTGCTATGGTACCATTTTTGTATCTCTTATAATTAAGCTGGTCTGTTTCGGTTCTGCATCAGGTGTTCAAGTTTCCAAGAAACATTATAGCCTGAATGTTGTCCAGCCATAATAACTATACAACAAAAAAAAAAATCATTCAAATCCGTCCAGTAGTTCCTAAGATCGGACGCGCAGGCCCGAGGCGTGTCCGTACTCTGATAGAATACCTTAACAAATGTTCGCCGTGATTCTTTAAATTGACATAACTTTTTTATTTATGAACCGATTGACATGAAATAAACACTAAATGTTAAGTGAAGTCTACTACAATATATTAGTGAAAACCGCATCTAAATCGAATAAGCCGTTTCTGATATTAGCGTGCACAAACAAACAGACAAACAGACAAACCGACAAACAGACAAACCGACAAACAGACAAACAGACAAAAAAAAAATTAATTACAATTTCGGGTTCGGCATCGATATAATAACAACCCCTGCTACTTTTTTTTTATATATTTCCATTGTACAGACACCACTTTTCTACAAATTTATTATATGTATAGATTTAAATTCTGGCTGCTTTGTAATAGTTTTTGTGTTTATTCTGGTCTTCACAAAAAGCTAATCTATTTTACCTAAACGCCTGGCCATTCATCCCGATATCGTAAACAGACACTTCAATTTGATTTGCACTTTACAATTTAAATTACCAATCAAATTATTATTCATCGTATTTTACATATGGCTGGTATGATAGTTACCTACTACATTAAAATATGTACTACGTTATGTGAATGGGCGGGCAATAAAACATGATTGATATCGTGAACTGTAACAAATGTTTAGCAGGCATGACCTTAGCGGGGTTGCGTTTCATCTAGATTTTAAATAACTCACGTTGTTTATTTTCGGAGCATGTTGGTATGAGAGGGTTGTATACGACCGTAGCATAGATTAAGCTAAGTGCTCATTACTCATTGCTAAGGTTTCTGCGCTGAATAGATCCGCTATCATTCGGCTAATGAACGCCGGAACAGGGAATTATGAGGATGGTATCAGTAACTGCCTGTATGCTAATCCTAATCGGTGTAGTTTAGTTTCAAGGCTAGCCCGAGGCTATATTGTGTCGTGATCAACCTACATAGCACCCGATATTATTCACTTTTTCAGTAGGTAACCGAATCTGTTACTGTTGTTACGTGATTACTTACTTAGTTTCATACTCTCATCATCATCTGCCTAGCATTCTTCCAACTACATATGTTGTACCGGCTGCAGCTGAATACCAGTATTTTACATGGAGCTACTGCCTATCTGACCTCCACAACCCAGTTACTGGGTAATACAATACCCCTTTGTAAGACTGGTTGTCAGACTTTCGGGCTTCTGACTACCCGTAACGACTGTCAAAAATCTACTAGGTAATGACTGCCGGGACCAACGGCTTTACGTGCTTTCCTAGTCACTTAGGGTCTTGGTATGTTAAGATGGTCACCCATCCACGAACCAATCGCGGCAAGCGTAGCTTAACCTGATCGATAGGCCCGTGCGGCTGTTATCACTTAGCCACAAGCCCCTCTTATTACTTACTTAGTTTCATATTCTCTAACTAATAAATGGTAAACAAAACAAAGAATTAATAAAAAGTAAGTACGTTATGTAGCAACATAATGTTAATTAATTAGCATATATGAATGTTTTTTGCCATACGGGATATTATTACGAGGAATACCTACTTACTTAGTTGATTATTTAATTATTCAAAATAAATATATTCCATTATGATTGTGCCTCGTCTACATTCTTGCATGTAAAAATATAGTAGACTAGCTGTGCCCCGCGGTTTCACCCGCATAAGCTTTGATCCCGTAGGAATATCGGGATAAAAAGTAGCCTATATGTTAATCCAGGGTGTCAGCTATCTCCATACCAAATTTTATCAAAATTGGTCCAGCCGATTGAGCGTGAAGAAGTAACAAACATATGAACACACACACACACACCCCCCCACACTCACAAGCTTTCGCCTTCGGACGTGGTGCGACTCCCTCATAATATGACGTAGTGTGATGGAGAAATACATAAAAATAAAATATAGTAGTGATGTTTCAAAATATATTATTTTGAATGCATAATTTTTGCTTCTTTGACCTTTTAATAACAGGTATTTTTTTAATGTCTTAAAACTATTAATGATTACTCTCCAAAATTAAGGTTATAAAATCCCATTGAGATTAATACTGGCCCTATTGCAGTCATCTCGCTATATGTAGTTTCTTATTTTTTTCCTAGAAATATAGTAGTTAGGCCTCCAATGTAATGTAACAGGATACTATATTATATAGCAGCGCCCCGCGGTTTCACCCGCATAAGTGTCGATCCCGTAGGAATATCGGGATAAAAACTATCCTAAGTCCTTCCCCGGGATGCAATCTATCTCTCTACCAAATTTTATCGAAATCCGTTCAGCGGTTTAGGCGTGACAAAGTAACATACAGACAGACAGACAGAGTTACTTTCGAATTTATAATATTGTTATGGATAGTACGGTTGGCAATCCTAATCTTGACTCAGATATTCGCAAAGAAAATTCTTTATGTACCAACGTATTATTTTGTTGTTTGTGTATAAAATACTGTCGTTGGGCAGTTGAGGTCGCTCCCGTGTCACCGCTCAACCTCGAGGGGAAGCCAAAACACATTTCTGGAACATGTCTCCTCCGGAACGAGTTCACCACGCATTTCCATAATAATAAGGTAAACGCGGGTGAAGTCGACAGTGACCCAGAAGTCGTCAAATTGTCTAAAAACTTCAATATCTTTTTCTACTAAATATTTAATTGGCCAATTTTTATGGCAACCTATTTTTGGTAACATATTGAACAATTAAAATAACAACACTGAGTTTTAACTGTAATGGTGCCTGAGATATCTTACTTGAAAAGTGTCTCCCACAATTTTTTCATTTTTTTGCAAGTTTAACTGTTAAATGTCAAACTCAGCGCGCAGTTTTGTTTTTTGATTTACGAACCTTCAGTGGGGTCTACGGTAAGTTTGATCATTTGATGAATTAGTTAAGTTAATTTCTTAATGATGTAACTTGAAGTTTGGAACAGTTTTATCATAAAAGTATTTTTTTTCGAACGTGACATCTATTGGTACCTCAAAATTCCTACTTGACCCAGAACTCGTCATTTTAAGTGCTATTTTGACGATTACTGGGACCCGCTCAATTAGTTGTCTTTAAACTCGTCATTTGAACCTTATGCTTTAGCGATAAAGTTGAAAATCTATAAAATTAATTGGACAGATTGTAATAGCTTGATGTGCTTGGCGTCTGTACAAACTTAAACAAGGTGTAACAGAATAAACGCAAGTCCTGAAAGCAGTTTGTTCATAATTGACTGCTGAATCGATATCAGTAACTTTTAATAAAGGTATTTTTTCAAAAATTATGTATTTTGCCATACTGACCGGTGATTGAGCCAAAGAAAATTAAATCTTATTTCAAAGCCATAAGACTCAATTTTAAATGCATAAAATAATGTTAATCCGTCAACACGATTTTCTTAAGGCTGCACCGAGCGCACAGTGGCGCCCTCATCGTTTGTTTGGTTATTTCTTTTATTTTAGAACGAAAATGCAGAAAATAAGCACATTAAGTTGTGCTCCACAAGATTATACGTTAATATTAGTATAAACGGTAGTTTTAAATTGTTTAGTTTTATTATAATCACTAAAACGGAAAATAGTGGCCACTATATTATATTTAAAACTACCGTTTATACTAATATTAACGTATAATCTTGTGGAGCACAACTTAATGTGCTTATTTTCTGCATTTTCGTTCTAAAATAAAAGAAATAACCAAACAAACGATGAGGGCGCCACTGTGCGCTCGGTGCAGCCTTAATAATAATAGTTAGCTTTAAAAAAATTAAGTTTTGGTTATTGTATTATGCTTTTAACTCAATACTCTAATTGGGGTGTATGAGGTTTTGCGTTAATTGTAAAGGGCTCGCTTTACCTATCGTAAGCACGCTCTACTCACTCAGCCCGTAAAAAGTATTCTCAGGTCTAACCTAAACTGTCCTAATGAGAAAGGTATAATACTAAGTTGTAATTAACCTCTCGCAAATTTTCCAACAGTAACTCACTCAGATTGAGCGCGGTTGGTACAGTTCCAATAAAATCCTCTCCTATAAAGAGGTAATATAATAATAATAATAATATTCCACAACTATCACACAACGCCGTCTAGTCTCAAGCTAAGCAGAGCTTGTGTTATGAGTACTAGACAACTGATAAACATACTTATATATTTCTAAATACATACATATATAGATAAATTACACCCAGACACAGAACAAATGATCATGCTCATCACACAAACATTTGTCCTGGGTGGGAATCGAACCCACGACCTCCGGCATAGCAGTCATAGTCACTGACCACTAGACCAACAGGCCAGCCAGGTGTCTCCTTACTAAGTCTTCTGCCGTTGAAACATCCTAATGTTCTCGTAATCTTGACCCATGTACGCACTTGCACTATGACACGATGCCGCCGATTAATAACTTGACAATTGTCGATGATTTTTTTAAGTTTTCAGTTTAATACTTGAATATTTTTTAAAATCTGCCCCCTAGTTAGCCTAGCTTTTGAATTAGCTTATAACTATATTTTTAGGCTTATTGTGAAACATACGATTTAGAACTTTCTTTGGTTAGCTTTTTTATAATTTCGAGCAGATTTAGTCGTTACGAAGCGAATTATCTTTTACTCAAAGGCTTTTGTAAAAAAAAATCATACGATTTCCGATACTGCCTTAACCATTGTATTTGCCCGAGACTGGACTTAGTTGCATTGCACTCCTTATAAAAAAACCTTTCACCGCATGTGATATTTTTCAGTTCTAAGCAGATTTACGGTCTATATCGTCGCTAATCTGACTAACTGACGTATCTGACATTTTGGACTAAACCGACCTAAATAGAGTAATTTGATACATTTTCCAAGTCGAATCGATCTGTCTAATCGGCGTATCCGTATGCCTTACCGTTCCCATGATAATGCAAAAATCGAGACCGACGTATCTACAGTTTACAAAAAAAAAGATCATAATAAGGGACCTAAGTAACATAGGTCTTTTAGTGAGATTCATAAAAATTCAATATTGGGGTCATTTAAGTGACTTAAGTCGTTTAGTATTCCTCAGCTTTCTATTAAATCGTGATTAAAAGGGCCTGAAGGTCACTTATTTATTCGCTGATGGTTGCAGTGGTCAGAACCGCAATTCAATTGTGGCTTTAATGTTATTGTATGCGATTAACAATGCAAGCAATCTTATAGAGATCACATTACAATTCTCTGTGCCAAACCATAGTGCAACCTGCTATGCTTTAAAGAAAACTGGAGATGTTTTTGTGCCTTCTCAACTAATTTCAATATTTAAGTTGGCACGAAGAAGTAAACTTTATCATGTATCGGTTTTTCGAGTTTTTCAATGTATCTACTGATTTACGTCTACTATCGGTACAAAGTGATGACCAAGGATTTCCAGTGAACTGGATCGAAATGACAGCATTGTCTGTTCGTAAAAGTGACCCTACGACTCTGTTCTTTAAAACTAGTCATACCGAAGAATCGTACAGGTCTTTAAATCTGAAACATCTTTTCTGCACACAGAAATTCGTATTTTAAATGAAACAACCGAAAATAGCCAAAGAAAATTATGAAGACTTAGTTTCTTTAACTACTAGTGCCTGTATCTGTGATCTGGGGGCGTAAAAAGGCCACTTTGGTAGAATCATAAAACGATAACATTCATCATCTGCCTAGCCTTAACCCAACTATGTTGGGGTCGGCTTCCAGTGTAACCGGAAAATAAATAAAATAAAAATAAAAGGATAACATTATGAATCATAATATGGCGAAGACAGTACTCTTACTAGTAGTAGTGTAGTAGACTTGTACTCTTTTATAAAGAGTACCTACGAGTACAAGTTCGAAGAATAAAAATAAATTTAAAATAAATTTGTTCTAAATCTGTTTTAATTTAATAAAAAGTATAATTGTGTGAGTTAAATTTATTGCTAAAGTTGAGTAATTACAAGTTATATGTTTTATGTGATGATTAAAGCTGATTTTCGTATAATACTGAGTATTATTTTTCAATTTCTTATGAAAGTGTCCCGTCCTATCTGATCATGTATTCCGAACAAAATAAAAACAAAGATCTCACGAAGTGACGTATCTGTTTATAATATTAATTATTAAAACAATATTAACACGATAACAATAGTAGTAATACCAATATAAAGATCTTAATCAGAACTATACACGTACTCAATTTTGTATTAGTAGAATGTATATAGAGCAAGCTACCCTCAATCATAGGTACCCCTCAACTGCAAATAGCTTGCCCTGTAAAATATGCTTCGAGTCAGTTACGTCAGTTAGTCAGATTAGCGACGATATGAGACGATATCTTTATCTTTTTTGCTGCAGATTTTCTTTCGTTTTCTGATACTGTCGTAGCTTTGGATTTTCTCGGCACTGGGCTTTTGAGATTCATTGCATTCCATATGCAAGCTTACTTTGATTTTTCATTTCTGGCCAGATTTAAGGCCGGTGAGACGACATTTGAAATTATTTTGCTATGAACAATGCACAAGCATATGCAGGGCGAAAATTTGATAGCCGAGTAGCTGCGGCAAGATGAGAGAACACCGAAAATATGTTTGGCAAAGTTTCTGATGGGAGCCCCGTGGTCAAGAGTTCACTTTCAGATTTAAAAAAAGGGCTAAATTAAAGTGATCTTCAGAGTCGTTGATTATCGTAAGATAATGTGCGGCCTAACCCATAACGACTTAAATAAGCAAATCTGATGAATAAATTGTGGGTTTTCCTAAAATCTGACTTTGAAAACTCAGATTTTGACAATTTTTAAAAGGATATTCAGGGCGAATAAAAGTTATTCTGTGCAATAGTGTTACATTTCCTGATATTGAATATATAAATATCTGACGGTTTGATGGAGCCTTTTGGCAAATATGACGAAATTTCATTGATTCAAGCAATTCAGGGTAAGTCATCCAGCTCGGTAAACACAACTTTGAGAAAGAGGCCGACAGAAGGATCCAGTTGGGTTGGGCAGCATTTGGAAAACTTCGTCAAGTCTTTTCGTCGCCTATCCAGTGTTTGAAGACTAACCAGTGCGCCCTGCCCGACAGACCTACGGTGCTGAAACGTGGACACTGACGGTCGGGCTGGTTTACAAATTCAAGGTAGCTCAGCGTGCTATGGAGCGAGCTATGCTCGGAGTCTCTTTGAAGGATAAAATCATGAATGAAATTATCCGAAAAAGAACCGGAGTTCCCGACATAGCTTGCAGAGTAAGCAAACTGAAGTGGCAGTGGGCTGGTTATGTCTGTCGAAGGACCAATGGCCCGTGGAGCAGACGAGTTCTGGAGTGGAGACCGCGTATCGGAAAGCGTAGTGTGGAATGCCCACCCCTAAGGTGTTGTGGCGCAGTCTGGGAGACTCCTATATCCAGCAGTGGACTGCGATAGGCGTAGTTGATTGATTGGTAAAAAGTGGTAGTAATTTTGCATTTAATTTTAAATTCAACAACCGAGTAGATTTCATTGCTATTTACTTTTGAAGCTGACCCTTTTATGAAGATTTCTAGGCATTAAGAAGTTGGAAATATCAAACACTTAATAGTAATTATTAAAAGATATGTAGCTAAATTAAAGCGTCGTCGGAGTACACTATAAACAAACTCGATTATTTCAAAATTATACTATGACACTAATTGAAATTTCGACGCATAGTGAAAAAGGAGGGTTGGGCGTATGCGCCTGCACTTGCGATGTGACGTCAAAGGCAAATTATGTTTTGCTTCAAAATTTGTACAATTATGACCAATATTTTGAATGCTCAATCATTACCCTAGCATTCAAATTCTCTTAGTTATTAAGGGTTGAAATGTTACATGCTTTTGTCGGTCTAAAATGTTGAATTTACCAGAGACTGAAACGACATTTTACGTGAAAATTTATTGTGATAAAAACCGATTCTGTGATTCTGATATCTTAATTTTTTAAGCAAAAATATATTAGAATTTACCTACCTACTCTGCTAATACCTCACAACCTTTAGTAATTTCTTGCGATTTGGTCTTCACCTACCTTCTGTTTCTTAGACTTGCCACTCATAATTATGAAAGACAAACACAATTTGTTTTAATGTGTAATCATCTTGAACCCTATGTTAAAGGCCTGAGAGTTCATATTAGCATCAAAAATTGACGACTACTGGGTCCTTTTGATGATTAATAGTACAAATCCGGCGAGTACTGGTACAAATCGCCCTTTTTTCACATTTGCTTCAATAAGTATTTATTATCACTAAAAATGATAAACATTAAAACTTATTTAGAATAACGGATAATTTTTCTATTTCGTCATGCAAAAAGTTTCGTTCTAAATTAAATATTTTTCACGCAGCAGTTCTTCAAAGTCAGTGAATTTCAAAACCCGACGAGTATTGGTACATTTACCTTAATGTATTTATACAGCGATGTGCGTAAAATTTATTCAGTGTAGCTCGTCAGCTCTGTAGCAATTGAACATGTTCAATACTTGACCATCCTCATGATTGAACAACGTTAAGTTAAGGTGCTGCGCAAAGGATTGCTCTCTAATAAACACCGTAAAATGCTAGTTTTTTTGGTAGCACAGTTTGGGGGCGTATTGGTACATATAAGCCAGAAAAAATTGAGTTTATTGTCAAATGTTCAAAGAAAAGACTTTCTTATTCAAAAATATTTCATGAAAATGAAATAGTATCATGATAAAACAATCGTAAAACAGGGTTCAAATAACATTTTTCGTCGCAATTTTTTTTTTAACGTAAACTACATATTTTATGTAATTATGATGAAGGGAATTCAATGAACTGAAAAAATACCTAAAATGAATCCACTGAGCCGTCCATTTATTTTTTTAATTTAAATATTATAATCTGCAAAATTACTTTTATTTTATAGGTCATTCGATTCAATTACTCAAAGGCATCGCTATTTTGATCAATTACCTAAAGATTTGCTTCGTCATTTCTATTCGTAAAGCTTCAAATATTTGTTCACGTTTTTTTCCAGCGCACGTCATGCACACTGAATTTGTATAAATGTTTTCAACGTGCTGAAAAATGTATTTCCACCGGGTGTCTGGTATAGCAGAAATGGATTGCAACGCTCGAATAATACCTGATGCAAATTTGTATAATTCTATCGGGCGCATTTTACACTGAAAACGTCGTCGCGCTGACTGATTTAAGGCTCCAACAGGCAGGTGCGACGCAACTCTAGTAGAACAATTTCTACAAAAACTTCTTGGAAATTGTTCTACCTGAATCGCGTCACACCGCACGCGTTTCTAGCTGCTACCCGTGATTTCACCCGCATAAGTGTCGATCCCGTGGGAATATCGGGATAAAAAGTATCCTATGTGTTAACCCTGGTTATAAACTATCTGTGTGCCAAATTCCATCCAAATCCGTTCAGCTGTTTGTGCGTGAAGAAGTAACAAACTTACAAACACAGTCACAAACTTTGGCCTTTATAATATTGGTGTGATAGCCCATCTCCTTTTCAATCCGCTTTCTGCGCAATGTCAATCCGCATGTCATAAGACTTGCATTACGCCAAATAACTTTGCCTATTCACGCGTTTAGATAAGGATCAATGATTGGCCTATTTGAACTAGAAATCATTCTTTCAACATTAATCCTTCACCTGTTCTGCTATCTTTAAGTACATCAGAAAGTGTTTGCAGGCGCCAGCGCCGCGATACACAGCCTGCTAATAAACACGTCTTGTCTCGTTGCTTGATCACGGCCATTTACAATTTCACGTAATGCAGTCGGACAGGTGAGTTGAGGTGAGCTTTCTTGTCAAACTGACTAGTGTTGTGAAACGCTTGATCAATCATGTTCCATACTAGATAGGTACGCTTGATGGGAGGAGCTGTCTCAGCCACACTCCATTTAACTTGACATGACGCTTTAGGGTTCCGTGGCCTGCATTCCAATTATGTGTAATTTCGTTTGTTTCAGAAATGAAACATAATACAGTTATAATCGAGTCATTCAAAATCAATAATCAAAATATTTTATTTCACATAGGTAGATAAACCTACATGGAAACGTCAGAAGCTAGGTGCACGGTTCCAATTGGTCGTGTCCTGTGGAGAACAGCCGGCAAAAAACTCCACAGTTACTTACTCTTTTAAAAATAATTGGCTTTTACAATGTTTTCAAATTACAGTGTTAAAATATTGCTGCGGCTACGAGATCATGATCACGAACGATGTTGTTGACACAAAAAATCGAGAAAATATATTATTTCTTATTCAGAAACTTAATTAAGACTTAAACTTCGTATCTTTGAATAAATAAGTAATAATTATTATCAAAGAATTTTTAGATCTTTGATCAAATAGGCGCCGCTGGGGACGAGATTTTCCGGGCAAATGACCTAATTAGGAAAAATTATCAGAAAATATTCTTGAGTTCAAAATAATTCGGGATCTATTATACTCTTATTCACACTTTACAGCTTTGGTGAATTCCTTTAAAACATAGGTTTCAATGGTGCTGACATTTACTCAAATTATTGATGCCTAAATTATAAAAGGACTAGCAGCGCCCCGCGGTTTCACCCGCATAAGTGTCGATCCCGTGGGAATATCGGGATAAAAACTATCCTATGATGTCCTTCCCCGGGATGCAATCTATCTCTCTGCCAAATTTTATCGAAATCCGATCAGTGGTTTAGGCGTGACAAGGTAACATACCTACAGACAGACAGAGTTACTTTCGAATTTAGAATATTAGTATGGATACGCTATTGTTAAAATCAAACCATGCAGCACCCCAATTGCATAACACACTATCAATCAGAATCCGACATTTTGTTATTACCTTCCTCATCCCTTTTGAATACACGATTTCGGAATCGGCACGTTGCGTCGCCGTCGGCGTTTACGTTTAGCGCTCTCAGGAGTCTCAGGGCTGTTCGGCCCATTTTGAAAAACTGTAAAATATAAAGAAGATGGTAGACATTGAATATTTTAGTAATTGGAAGATGAGGCAAGTTGTGGGGGCGAGTGAAGCGACACTGGCGGCGACAGGTTCTATTTGCATAACTCGGGCTGTATAGTACACGGCTCGCTGCCTATCTCATAAACGCTATAAATAAATTAAACGCTCCGTGGTTGGGCCACACAGATCACTAGCTCAATAAAGTTATAATAGGTGTGTCATGATACCTCTTATGGCAGTTTACTTGCAATGAGATTTGCCTTCTAGAGCGTGAACTTTAGCTTGATATAGGAAAATTAAATTACATTCGTCTTAAATATTTATTATCCATAATTTATACCACATTGCTAAGGCGCCTATAACAGCTACATTATAATTATGTCGTTTAACTCGTTTACTAAGATCAGCCGGTCGATTCTGTAAAAATCTCATCACCGTGAAAACTTAGACGAAGTGAGTTTGTTTTTGCTAGGAATTGACACTAGCGGTGCTATTCTTTAAAAATATCACCGTGAAAACTTAGGTGAAGTGAGCGTGGAGTGAGCTGTCAATAGTGTCAGAATCGACCGGCTGCTATATATATAGCAGCTAGCTCACTTCACCTAAGTTTTGTGCACGGGGTAAAAGTAATTAGACTCTGGAGTAATCTGTGCAAGTTTAGGGCTGAAAGGAAGCTGAGCCCTCTGCAGGTGCTCCTTAATCGCTACGTTAAAACTTAAACTTCACGTTTTTATTACTCTCGTAATAACTTAGAATATTACAAATTACTTTTTCTCTTGTTACTGTTACTCCCCGTGGCGCTGGAGCACGTAACAACTTAATTATATTAATGAGTTTCCCGAAGTGGTTCGTGCTTATTTAAATAGTATTTTTTGTTCTGTTCTGTATGTGTTTTATGTAAACAAGCGCTGTTCCCTGTGGCAACCCTCGCAGAGTTCTTTTAAAGGGAGTGTATTCAGCCCATGTTTAATTGAATTCCTGTTTTGAATATGTTTGCAGTTCGCTTAAAATGTACTTTTTATTCGTTCGCAATTTGCTTTGTAAGTATTTTTGACGTGAAAACTTCTTTAGGTGCGTTGGGCATTTTTTGAGATGGGAAAAAACTATTGAACTCGCGCCACTGTTATTGTAACCGACACTGCTTCGGATGTGTTCGGCTGTCCTCGGGATGTACTCGGTTTTAATATATCCGATTTTTTTTGTTTCACTTTGTTATAGAGTGTAGGTACTGTTAACATAAGAGTCAGGCGTTTACGTACTGATATTAATTGAAACTAAGCTTATAACCTAAATCTACTGGCAGATAGTTGCAATAATAACAGTTTCGTTGCATTACACAGATTTTGTAGACGAATTATTGAATAAAAAGTTTTTTTTTCCTTTGTGGGTAGGCATAGGAGTAACATACATTTTTGTGTGCTCTTGATAAATAATTTAAAAAAATAGTTTATATATTATTTATTAATGAAATAAATCAGTTCGTTTTATATTAGACCTCCCACATTCGCTATATATTGTTATCAAGTCTGAAGCACTTCTACCTGGTTCACTATCACTCTACACTGATCATGGACACTAAACTAGCTGCCAGCTTGGAGGACCTCGAACAGTTATTTGGCTCCCGAATGGAGGAATATGAAGCTAAATTGCAGCAGGCTACCTCTGGTACCACATCAGCTTTACCAGACCTTGCATCCATTGCACGTGAGTTCTCCGAGTTTAAGCTGTTTGTCTGTCAAGCACTCTCCAAGTTGAAAACTCAAATGGAGCTGCTAGCTGCTGGGTTCGATAGGCATGAAACCATCATGCGAAGAAAGGTCTTGCTGTTCCATGGTGTTCCAGAGAAGGATAATGAAAAGTTAATTGATGTGGTCCATAACATCATATCCAACCAAATTAAATTGACGGAGGTATGTAATGACAAGAATATTATCCATGTTTGTCATAGACTTGGATTCTCACAGCAGAAGGCCCGACCCATACTAGTACGATTCTTCAAAATGGAGCACCGACAACTAGTATGGGATAGCAAGAAAGCTCTCAAGGGTACCGGGATCACCATCTCCGAGTTCTTGACACAAGTTCGGCATCGTGTGTTTGCAGCTGCTCGTAAGCATTTCGGTATGCCAAGTTGCTGGTCCATGGAAGGCAAGATTGTTGTTATTTGCCCAGACAAATCCCGCCGGAAGATCGAAACGGCAGGCGAACTCCAAGATCTAATAACCAGATTCCCGTCTTGTTCAGTCGACACCGAGGATTCTGCGCAATCTGTAGATCGTGGATCTCCTAGTGCCGCAACCTTAGCTACTCCTGCTAAGAGATCGAGGAAGACGCGGCTGCGCAAGTAGCACATTCGTTGTTATTGTTTTTGTCATTCCATTTTTCTCCATTTAGTTCACTACTTCTCAACTTGGCCGCTTCGCATAGTCACAAATTTACAATTATCTTGGGCCGGTAGTTAAATTAGCAATTTTTATTTGTATCACCGCTTATCATTTTACTTTTTATTTTTAATACTGCCGGTATGCTATGTTTACTTTACGGTCTTAGAACTTTGTTTTGACAGACAATGTGGCGATGTAGACAGATGTCAGTGTCATGTCACTGTCCGTATCCAGCCGTCATGGCGTCGCGTTCCATTCTACGTACAGTTCAATGATTTCGTATGTTTTTTTTTTTTTTTTTTGTAATTTTGTTTCTATTACATTATTGTTTTAACATAGTTGTGTATCTTTGTTAGATAATATTGTAAAATTCCTGCCAATATACCAGCGAGTGGGGGAGGTTTTTCTCAAAGGAAAATCTTTAACTTTTTTTGTGTTTTTAGTATTTACGTTATTTTAATTATTACTCTTTTATTTTAGATATTTATATTAATTTTATATTTATATTATAATTTAGTTACGCTCATGGATGATGTAGCTGATCTTAACGACAGCTTCTTCTCGTGCTCTTCTTCTACTAGTTTTGTTAGTGCGGACAGTGACTCTTCCATACCACTTACTTTACATGATAAAATATCTTCTCTTTTCTCCAATGACCCTAAGAATCTTCATATAGCTCACATAAATGCACAGAGTGTTCCTCGTCACTATTCTGACCTTCTGGCATCCTTTAGCAGTGCTCATCTGGATGCGCTCTTAATATCGGAATCCTTTTTGAAGCCATCACTCCTCTCTACTCAGTACTCACTCCCCGGCTTCGTCTTGATCCGTAACGATAGGACCGGCAAAGGTGGAGGAGGTGTTGCTATGTACCTGCGTGCTGACATACCCTACAGGGTGGTCAATTCATCTCCTCCACGGTATTCTGAGTCGGCTGAATACTTGTTTCTTGAAATTACTGTTCATCACACAAAAGTTTTGCTTGCAGTGCTCTACAGTCCTAATCTTCACATAGACTACTTCAATTCTCTCGACTCCACACTCAGTGATCTTTGCCCCATGTATGAGCACGTTATTTTAATGGGTGATTTTAATACCTGTTTGATAAAAAATGACACTCGCTCCCTTAAACTCCTTTCACTCTTGTCTTCTTTCAATCTTCAAGTTTTGCCTCTCTCTGCAACTCACTATTTTCCTAACTGTTCACCCTCGTTTCTAGATCTTATGATTGTCTCCTCTCCTAGTAATGTTTCTTATCATGGTCAACTTACGGCTACTTTTTCTTACCACGATCTCATTTACCTTTCGTATCGTATCCGTGTTCCCAAGCGTAAGTCTCAGTTTTTATATCTCCGTAACTACAAGGGCATAGATCTGGAAGCTTTGCAGCGTGATGCCGGCGATCTCGACTGGACCCCTCTAGTTGAGATCGATGACATCGACGATAAGGTGAAATGTTTTAACGCAACCGTCCTCGACTTATATGATCAGCATGCCCCTATCCGACGTGTCAAAGTTAGACATAACCCTGCACCATGGATAACGCTAAAAATTAAAGAGCTTATGGCTCGCAGGGACAAAGCTAAGAGCAGATATAAGCGCAGACCTTCAGAGCTGAATCTCTCTTATTACAAATCTTTACGTAATCGCTGCAGTCATCTGTGTCAAGATGCTAAGAGACGCTATTTCCACGACCAACTCAACAACCGCAGTTCTTCCGATGTATGGAAATTTCTCAAATCTGTAGGCATAGGCAAGTCACCTGCCAACCAGTGTAAGGATGTGAACCTCAATGAACTTAATAAGCATTTCTCTCTCCTTCCCTTTTCTCTTGATCCGTCTGTCAAGGCTGCGACACTAGAGAGTCTTGCTAGTTTGCCGTTACCACAATATTCTCATTTTAAGCTTACCGAAGTAACTGAGGATGACGTTAAGAAGTCTATACTTGCGATTACTTCTTCAGCAGTCGGTAATGATAAGTTGTGTTCAAGAATGATAACTCTTATCCTTTCCTCATTACTTCCTGTTCTCACTCACATCTTCAATCACTCATTTTCCTCTTGCTCCTTTCCGACAGTTTGGAAACAGGCTCACATAATACCTTTACCTAAAACTAACAATCCTACTCTATTAACCCACTTTAGACCTATTTCTATTCTCCCTTTTCTCTCTAAAGTTTTTGAGCACATAGTCCATAGACAATTATCATTTTTCTTGACGTCAAACTCGATAATATCCCCTTTTCAATCCGGTTTTCGCTCGGGTCACAGTACTGTAACCGCACTTTTGAAGGTGACTGACGACATCCGCTGGGCTATGGAGAATAAGTCACTTACTGTTCTAGTATTGCTTGACTTTAGTAGCGCCTTCAACTCAGTAGATTTTGACATTTTACTAGGTTTCCTCAAATCTTTCAATTTCTCTTCTTCCACTTTAGCTTGGTTCAGTTCTTATCTTCGGGGACGCTCTCAGTGTGTTCGCCTGGAGGAGTCCTTCTCTGACTGGTGTAGCCTCACTGAGGGTGTTCCTCAGGGTAGCGTTCTCTCTCCTCTTCTTTTTTCAATTTTCATAAACTTTGTTACCAGAGTAATCTCCTCTAGTTTTCATCTCTACGCAGATGACTTGCAGCTGTATCGACATTTTACTGTAGCTAACGCGAGTTCTGCAATTGCTGCAATGAATCTTGACCTGGCTCGCATCAGCGTTTGGGTTAAATCATGCGGTTTGCAAATTAACCCAACTAAATCCCAGGCCATAATCATAGGCAGCAGATTCGTTCGCAATGCGGTTGATGTTAAATCTCTGATGCCTTTATATCTCGATAATGTTCGCATCGACTATGCTGAAACCGCTAAAGATCTAGGTGTAGTTATTGACTCCAACCTTTCGTGGCGTGCTCAGGTCAATGAGGTCAGCCGTAAGGTGCATTTCTCCTTTCACTCGCTGAAATGCCTTCAAAGTCTTCTGCCCTTGAAGACTAAAATTTCTTTGGCACAAACACTTATTCAGCCGATTATAGATTATGCCGACGCCTGCTATCTGGATGCTACTGAGGAGCTATTAAACAAGCTTGAGCGCTTGCAAAACCTGTGCATTCGCTTTGTTTTCGGTCTTCGAAAGTATGACCATGTTTCTCACCTTCGCAAGGAACTCAAGTGGCTCCCAATCCGCCTTCGCAGGAATACTCGAATTTTATGTCTCCTCTTCAACATCTTACACAACTCGTCTTATCCTTCCTACTTGCGTGAGCGTTTTTCTTACGCTCGCCCTAGCGACGCACCGTGTAGATCTCACCTAAGATCCCTCCTTAAAGCTCAGCCTCATAAAACAAGCTACTATTCTTATTCCTTCTCTGTCCACGCTGTAAGATTGTGGAACTCACTTCCGCCTAGTATTCGTGATTTAAAAACTATTTCTCTATTTAAATGTCGATTAAAAGAGCATTACCTTTCCTCTATACTGTGAGTATATTATATATATGTATATATATATGTTTATATATTTTAGCTTTATGTATTTATTTAAGTACTTATATGTGTAGGTTTATTTAATATTCTAGTTTTAGACTTCACACATTCATATTTTCTCTTCTTGTTCTCACACACTATTGTCTACATTTCTTTTTTACTTCTCCTTTCGCAGGTCTGCTGGAAGAAATTTCTTAAGAAATAAGCAGTACCTTTGTACTCAAATTATAACTATGTCATATCTCTATGTATTTTACTGTGTGTACATAAATTATAAAATAAATAAATAAATAAATAAATAAAATTAACTCGGCAGGTCAGCTATCTAGTTTGACAGGCAATTTTCAGTCAACATTGATGGATGGCGCTCTATTTACCGAGCGACTCTTTATGTAAGTAACTGCATGCCATGCCATGATGATAAATTGACGATATCAATTTGTCACACCGATTACGGCGAAGAAAATACTTTACACTAATAGGTATTATAAAGAGGTAAAATTTGTTTCTTGCCGCGGTTGGTTCGTGGATGGGTGACCATCTTTACATACTAAGACTCCTGCCTCGGCGGCTGCCATTCGTGGATCTTTGACAGTCGTTACGGGTCGTCAGAAGCCCGAAAGTCTGGCAAAGGGTTTCGTATTACCCAGTAATTGGGTTGTGGAGGTCAGATAGGCAGTCGCTCCATGTAAAATACTGATACGCAGCTGCATCCGGTTAGACTGGAAGCCGACCCCAACATTGTGGGGAAAAGCTAGGCAGATGATATGTGTGGAAAAGGCAGAGGGAGGCTTTTGCGCAAAACAGGCTAGTTAGTTTGTTTGTAAGGTTGTATGTAGGGGGCCATCTGCGGAACTACCAGTCGGATGGATTTGAAAAATTATTTTTACATTTGACAGCCCAATTCTTGAGGAAGGCTATAGGCTAGTTAACACCACTCAGACCCACAGGAGCCAAGTAAAAACAAAAAGAAGTCAGAAAGAACGTTAAGTGGAAACAGAAATAGCGAGGGCAGGCGATGCAATGCGATGCGGTGGGTCGGGGGAACAAGAAATTTCTTGCCCACTGTCGCGGGCAGAAGCTAGTCGACGATAAAAATTAAAAGTTTCTTCAGTTTATTGTCGTACGTGGCTGTCATTCTTGAAGGTTATGAAGAACAAAAACATCGTAAACCATGAAATTCTGCTTTGATGTTGTCTACCTTTATATGGTTAGTCGTAAAACTAGGTTTGTTACGAATTGACTAGAACTGAATTACTGTCCGAACATAGGAACGAGGCACTCAAACTATTCAAATTGAGTTGAACGAAACTATGTTAGGTACTTACTAGGATTCCAAGGCCCGTATTACAGAACGTCCCTCAAAGCATTTCAACCAATCAAATGGCTTGAATCTAGTTTTACCTGGCCTTGGCCTGAAAACAGTTGATGTAATTTAGCGGACTGTTTAACTAATACAGTGTAACCTGGAGAGGACCCTAGTTATGTGAGAAACCTCTAGTAGTAATAATTACAATAGCAATTAATTTTGCATTGAAATACCTCTGGTACTGGGCCTGATAATCCATTTGTTAGATTCTTGCGATTTTTATCTCTATCATTGGGACTTTGTAGTCAAATAACCTGTATAAAGTAAGACAACTAATAATATAATAATTCATCATTTTGAATATTGGTCTGGACATAAAATATGCGTTTTTAATTAACATTTTCACCTCTATAAATGAAAAATAAATAAATGGTAGGCACAAGTTCGACCTGTTTTAGCGGGGGCCTCTGGAAATAAAACGACTGTCATTTTAAACCTGACTTTATGGGAAACTGGGTAAATGAAAAGCCTCTTTATGTGATAAATAATCCTAAGCCCTAGGTCCCTTGAGCTCCCCACTCATCAAGGTTATACTGTATTTCGATTTATCCCTAATCCACTGTACGATTCCGTCACGTTTCACTTGCTAGAAATATTTGAGACTCTTACATTCCCAGACTTTTTATTCTATACTTACACTTTTTCTTATTACTTCTGCTCCAATAATAAAATGTATGTGTATGGTATTCTCAAGGCTGCCATTTTCCTTTCAATAAATTTTTTCATGATTTCGGTCGGCTGAAAGGTGTCCCTACTTAACCAACATAACCACTTCTGGTTATCTGTGTCGATTGAGCAGATGGAAATACTCCTCACGCTCATGGAAAATGAGGCAATCAAACGAAATGAAACATTTCAACAAATTAGTTCAACTTAAAAGAATATAAAACCAGAACTCCCGGAAGAACTAAATATGCGTGAACGGATTTATGTTTACACGAAATAAACAAAACTACATAATAATAATAAGAGAAAAGATTTATTATTTTGTATGTTTTTTACGCTTTCACGCTATAACGACTGAACGATGTGGCACCCGGGTAGACCATAACTTGGATTAGGACATACGATATTTTATATCCCAAAATACCCACGGGATCGAGACGCGATAAAATCGCGCGCGACACAAAGGCACCCTAAGTCGCGCAATTAGCGGTGCCCTTGTGTCGCGCGCGATTATATCGTGTGTCACGCCTGTTTGTAGGAGCCTTTATGCGGGTAAAACCGCGGGATACAGCTAGTACAATCAACGACGAAAGAACCTCATTGAACCTAATTATTTTCAATCTAGTCTCCAGAAGTAGAGAATACTGGGGGTATTCTCTACGCTCTAAAAATGTGTTAAAAACAAAAAGATTTTCATTCATAAATCTCTTCTGCAACTTTGGACAGTGTTAACCTACTTTTTCACTGGCCGTGTACCTATACATAAATCTGAACGTTTACATGTTTTGTTAACAGATGGTGGGTAACGTGGTGGTGTTTGTGTGCGTGAACGTGGTGGGGGCGCTGATGCATTCGCTGATGGAGACGGCGCAGCGACGAGCCTTCCTCGACACCAGGAACTGTATAGCAGCCAGGCTAGACATGGAAGATGAGAACGAGAAACTGGTAAATAAAAACATCTTTAAAAAAAAAAACAATTGCAGTACGTGAGTGCTTGGCCAGACTGGCACCGCGGGCGCGGGACGGGCGCGGCGCGGGGAAGCGCGCGGGTAACTCACGCGCGGGTGCGCGGGCGACCCGCCCGGGGACCGGGATTCTCAAACTAGTTCGAGCTTTTTTCTAGTTAAAATAAGTCTTCTTCATCCATATTATATTTTGACAAACACTGGACACGACAACACGCAGAATGCAGCCGCGCTCGACTGTGGACAGGCAGATTGCGCGCGTTCCCGCACCCGCGCCGCTCCCCGCCCCGCGCTGCCAGGCTGGCCAAGCACAGTATCGCAAAAACTCGAAAATTACTACACTAAGATGTTGTGAGCGTTCCTAACAACCACAAAAATAAATAAAATAAGAAGGCATTGCTAGTATAGAATGTAAATTAACGTCGCTTTTCGTGTCTGTTTGTGTGACCGCGTTGTTCTAAACTACGCAACGGATTTTCATGTGGTTGTCATTGTCACCATCATTTAGAGAATTTATTCCGAACTAGCGGCGCCCCGCGGTTTCACCCGCATAAGTGTCGATCCCGTGGGAATATCGGGATAAAAAATATCCTATGGCCTTTCTCGGGACTCAAACTATCTGTATACCAAATTTAATCTAAATCGGTTCAGCAGTTTAAGCGTGAAGAGATAACAGACCGACACACTTTCGCATTTATAATATTAGTATGGATGGTTTATGTGCATGATACATGACTATTAAACTTACAAATAATAAAGAAATTTCGATGTTTTGTCAAGTCGCAAAACCCGTGGGAAGCAGGGATGGCTGTAAGAAGTTCTTCATAAACTTCTTACAACTTAGTCCAACTCCTTTTGTTGACATGACGTTCACAAGGATGAAGAAGGCTTTTAAAAAGTGTTTATGAATCAATATATGCAATCTGCCTAGCCTTTTCCCAACTATGTTCGGGTCGGCTTCCAGTCTAACCAGATGCATGGAGCGACTGTCTATCAGACCTCCACAAGCCATTTACTGGGTAATACGATACCCTTTGGTAAGACTGGTTGTCAGATACGTAACGACTCAAAGATCCACGAATGACAGCCGGGACCAACGGCTCAACGTGCTTTCCGAGCCTATTCCGAGGTACGGAGGGGTCTTGGTTTGTGAAGATGGTCACCCATCCACGGACCAACCGCGGCAAGCGGCGTTTCCGAGATAATGGGTCTTGACAGACAGACGGACGGACAACAAAGTGATCCTATAAGGGTTCCGTTTTTTCCTTTTGAGGTACGGAACCCTAAAAATCAGGTAAATATTGCCTCAAGGCAATATATTTGGCCCTGTCTGTCATTGCGGATGAAATTGCGTGACGGAAGGGTACAATAAGATCTAATTTTGACCAAGGCTGCCAGAAAATCTCATAATCCCCCAAAGGGCAAAACAATGCCATCCTACACTACTGAATAATGTCAATGATCTACATTGACATTATTCAAATTAATGACAGCGCGTTTCATCACAACTTTTGTAAGCTAGATTTATTTATTTTGGTACTCATCCCGTTTCGTTAGGTAAAGTTTAATTTTGGAAGTAGTTCGCTGGTTTATTTTGTTAGTTATCAGTTCACAGCTGGGTGCTGCGGCTCATCCGCTTGGTGTAATTAATCGCTTGTTATGACACCAATGATCATCGGGCTGTGATTAATCTTATAAAATTAAAAGCGTCACGATCGATCTAAAAAACCTCAAAAATAATAGCCTTTTTTGACCTATCGCAAAGAATTACTTTATTAAACTAATCCAGTAAACTATACTGACATATTCGATGTAGTTCGAACAAAACCAATTTTCGGAAATGTATTTCTGCCAGCAATACATTTTTTTCCACTTTGCCCCTTTATATAAATGTGATCAATAGCGATGGCTTATCCAACCGAAAATTGTTCGTATTCTGTTCCTTTGCAAAAATCTTTCACTTGGGACCTTTTAGGTAAGCCTTAAAATGATGCTAAGGTTATTATGACTTGATATAAACCGTTTTCGTAAGTGCTAAGCGTTATGTTCTGCGAGTCGTGTTCAAGGCATTATGATAAGTACTAAAAGTTCCCGCAAATCGGCACTAATATAGTTGAATGTTTTAGGCCACTTCACCCTTTTTATTAGCCTTTGTGGGTTTGTTTTTTTTTTTTCACCACACTAGGAATTTCACCTGTATTGTGGGTGCGTTTACAAACATTTAAACTCACATACACAAACAGCCAGACCCGGAACAACATATTATAAATAAATATATACTTATAATATAATAATAAAAATATATAAATAAAATATATGAATATTTGCTTCTGTGCGGCAGCGAACAGCGGGGTAATTGCGTAACACACTACCAGTAGCAATGGCTTTCATTTTGACAGTTCAACACTACCCATTGCGTTATTTACGTTGTTGAGCTGACGAATTTTTCGAACATACGAAGCAATGGATTATATTATCAATATCCTCCAAAATTATTCGGATTGAGATTTATAGTGTGTTACGCAATAGGGCTACAGGGATTACTATCTCATGAAAATTTTTGACGTGACAACGTCTTAAATTAGGTTGCGGCTGGGAGTCACTTATGAAAAAGTGTAACGCTCGGTAACGTTACGTTCTTATTTTAAATTAGGTTGCGGCTGGGAGTCACTTATGAAAAAGTGTAACGCTCGGTAACGTTACGTTCTTATTTTCATTTAATTCCTTGTTCCTATTGTGCAATTTAATTATATTCATATCAATAAATATTCTACCGAGAAAAAGACGTTGTCACGTAAAATCTTCGCCCGTAAAACCGACTTTACAGGCAACCATTTTTTTTAGGGTTATGTAGCTCTAAAGCACTCAGAAAGTCACTCAAATATATTGTATTGTAGGTAGTATTCCTTTATAGTAATATTGGTCTGATTCATTGAACAGTTCCAAAAGTCATAACTAACGTCATAGGATATAATTAATTTAACTGTGTTTAGGAGAGTAGGTACAATTATATTAACCGCAATCTGCAATAATGAAATAAGTAGTATGACGTAAAACGTCATTTAGTTGTATGTTTTTGAAGAAATTCTGAGAATGGATTAGTAGTACCTACTATGTGTAGTGTTTGTTAACGTTAGTAATTCCACTCAGGAGCGGGTAGAATGAAATTGTAAAAAGTACAGCTAGAACCTGGGACTTCATCGTGTTCATTGGGTATATAATGATGTTCACTGAACACATTATAAACATGTGTGTGTATTAGATTTTATTTTAACAGTAACACTTTTTGCTTCATTTTTTTTCCATTTTGATGATGTTGAAAGTGTGAAGTTCATGTATGCGGAAATTTTAATGATCATCATCTGCCTAGCTTTTTGCCAACTATGTTGGGGTCGGCTTCCAGCCTAACCGGATGCAGCTAAGTACCGGTATTTTACATGGAGTGACTGCCTATCTGACCTCCACAACCCAGTTACTGGGTAATACGAAACCCCTTGGTAAGACTGATTGTCAGACTTTCGGGCTTCTGACGAACCGTAGCGACTGTCAGCGATCCACGAATGATAGCCGGGGACCACGTGCTTTCTGAGGCACGGAGGGGTATTGGTGTCACGCATCCACGGACCAACCACGGCAAGCATAGCTTAACCAGATCGGTCGACTTAGGTTGCTCCATGCCTCTGTTATTACTTAACCACAAGGCGGACATTTTAATGATGTTGGAATTAAATGCTATAGGTATTATTTGGCGTCTTGAAAGTTTCCGCCCAGAATGTATTTAAAGTAAGGCCTTTTGTACACTGGACGGTTTCTTTTTCCACACCGTAGAAAAATCGTGTGACCTTGTAAATGACACGGTTTATGGTGTACGGCGCGGCGCCCGTGCCGTAGTGTCTCGCCGTGTCGTCAATAAACTTCTATTAATGAAGTTAATATGTATGGATCACTATAATAGTGATCCATATAACACTGACGACCGAGCCTGTACACACGGCGGGTAAACCGTAGTTTTTCACGGCAAGAAAAACGTGTGTGTACAAAGAGCCTTATAAATTCTTTAATTTCGCTGAGTGCACAAATACCAGTACAGCATAAAATCTACGTCTGTTCAAGCTACCCATAAAAATACTACGGAATATTTTTCAGAACAGCCGCGAGTCTAATTTAAAAAGAAGCAAATACATACTTGATCTGTGTATTTTTTTAACCCCAAACAGACATTTAACATTTTTATTTATGCGTCTGGAAACGCTGGATTTAAATAAATTGCTACACATTTCCATCGGTATAAAATTAAGGAATATTAAAACGGATAACAACTTCTCTATCACAAAGGCAGATAAGTGTGAAGGTCCATTATGTTGTAAACAACAGCCTGAATATAATATGTAAATCTCGGTGGCAGGATAAATTTAACATTAATCCAGTTCACAATACTGTGTTATTCATACTGTTTAACCTAGTATAAAAAGTTGTTAGTCGCCCATATTGTAGTGACTTTAACCCGAGGGCTACGAAATGCGACGCTCCAAGCGAATTCGCCTTGCGCTGCAAGCGTCAGCGTCGAGCGTTAAAAAAAAAATGTATGTTGTTATCTACAAGGTCACAAAGTAGCGCTGCAAGCAGCAGCGAAGTTTGCTACGAGCGAATTTGCACGAGCGTTGGATGATCCGACGCGCGTTTTCAATGAGCGTCGAAAACAATTGTATGAGAAAATATCAAAGTGTGCACGAAACAGTCGCTCTCTAGTATTTAATAGTAGTCTATGGTCGCTCCACGCGCTCCGATAGAAGCGGTCGCTCCGCGCGTCTTCGTCTAAAACAAATTGTTTTGTTTTTGTCGCGTTTATAGTAACTAATCCAATATGAATACTGAAGAATTTATCACTGCAATCCAAAATCGACCTGCGTTATGGATGAGTTCACATCCGCAACATAAATTTAGGAATGTTGTAAAAAAATTGTACTTATAGAAAGAAATTAAAATTCTTTTTACCGACTTCAAAAAAAAAAAGGAGGTTATCAATTCGATACGTATTGTTGCGCGCCACAATTAATGCCTGGTACATGGTGACATTAGGTACCACTAGCGCCATCTAGTATCGAGTAGCAGAACTAGTCGAGTCACGATCGTTCTAGAAAATTCGATACTAGAACTTTGTAGAACTTTCTCGAACTATCGACACCTAGTCGGTCGGGGCCGGTATGTACTCGAACATTCTAGATGTTTCTACAATGGAAGGTTCTAGAACTATCTGCGGCACTATATAAGGCCGGGATGCGCGCCGACCGACACAGTTTGGATAAAGCGACAAGAGCGAAAACATCAAGCGATCTTCAAGTGCGAATTAAGAGTGATCAGTAGTGTAATTGTGTTTTAATAATTAGTCTGTTTGAGCTGTAATTAGTGTTGTAAAATAAATTGTTATTTTTGGTTATTAAATCGGCAGTTTTTATTGTCACGAACCCGAAGCTCGTAACAATTGGTGTCAGAAGTGGGATTATGCCGGTTTTACCCAAAGATGACACGGAGGGTATCCGTACCCGGAGTCAACGCCAGCAAGAGACGGACCAGAGGCGATTCGGTGGAGCAACGCCACAGAGGTCGGAAGGCCAGCTACCGACCACGGAGGCCGGCCCGTCCACAGCTGCTCCAGCATCATCAGCACCAGATTTGGCTGCTCTGATGATGATGCTGCAGGAGCAGGCCCGCCGACAGGAGGAACAAGCTCGCCGACAGGAGGAACAGGCTCGTCGGTTGGAGGAACAGCTCCAGCGGAATAAGGAGGAACAGGCCCGTCGGTTGCAAGAACAACTGCTGCGTGACAGGGAGGAACAGGCTCGTCGACAGGAGGAACAGGCTCGTCGGTTGGAAGAACAGCTCCAACGTGATAAGGAGGAGCAGGTGCGCCGCCAGGAAGAGCAGATGCTCCTTATGAAGGACCTTTACGCTACCTTCGGGAAAGACATGAAGGAGGTGAAGGATAAGGTTGCTCAACATGACAACCGCCTGTCGGAAGCTGAAACCCGAATCGACCAAGTAAATAATCGGGTTGACAACGTGATGGCTGACGTGAAGGTAACCGTGATGGCTGACGTGAAGAAAACGCTGGATTACCTCAAACTTGGGGATGGAATCGCAGCTCCCGTAGCTACAACACCTTCGCTACGTGGATTCAAAGTGCCACCGTTCGACGGTACTTCTTCTTGGTCGGCCTACAAAATCCATTTTGAGGCTGTCATGAAGGCGAACGGGTGGAATAAAAGTCAGGCCATGACTGCCCTCACCCTAGGCCTGCGCGACCAGGCCTTAACCGTTCTGGAAGCTCTCGGTAAGGAAGTGACTTACGAGCAGCTCCTTGAGGCATTGGAGTCTCGGTATGGTGACGCTCACCTGGAACACGTGTTTCGTGCGCAGCTCAAGGATCGCGTACAACGCAGTAACGAAAACCTGCAGCAGTGGGCCCTTGAAGTGGAGAAGCTGGTTCGTAAAGCTTACCAGTCCGTACCTGCGCTTATTGATGGGAACCTGGTGCAGGCATTCATCGACGGCATACGCGACCTTGAAGTGAGAGCTGCTGTGAAGCTCGGGCACCACGGGACGCTTAAGGACGCATTGGCCCATGCACTGGAGGTGGAAGCTGTGCGGCAGGATCATCGTTCTCATCGCGTCAGGGAGGTTGTAGCGGCTACAGTTCGCGATCGTAATAGAAGGTACAGCCCTAGGTGCTACGGCTGTGGGGAAAAGGGCCACCTTCGATCCAGTTGCCCTAAGCGAACTGCAGAAAGGGATGATGTCTGGTCTCCAGAGAGAAGTGCGGCTAACAGCACCGCCCAGCAGCAGCAGGAATACGACTTTGTGGTCAAACATCGCAGCGGGAAACCTCATGGCAACACAGATGCATTTTTAAGAAGACCTTGTCCTGAAGACCGCAAGCATGGTACTAGACAAGAGGGTAAGGAATTGGTACCTATGAGGATGCTCAGGACAGACCTCAGCAAAGAGTGGAAGGAAATCCTACAACGTGCACAGCAGGAAGATTCGGACATCAAGCCGATTCTGGAGTGGATGCAGGCCAGAGCTCCTAAGCCCAGGTGGAGCGACGTCTCAGCGATGAGTTCGATCACAAAAAGCTATTGGGCCCAATGGGACAGCTTGGTGATTCAGGATGGAGTCCTGTGCCGTAAATGGGAAAATACTCGGGGAGACAGCTGTCATTTGCAAATGGTAGTCCCTAAAGCTCAAGTACCGGATGTTCTACAGCTGTACCATAATGGTTGTTCAGGAGGTCATCTGGGAGTAAAACGGACTCTACTGAAGATACGAGAACGGTTTTACTGGGTCCACTGTCGGGACGATGTCGAGGACTGGTTTCGCAAATGTACAAGTTGTGCAGCTGTAAAGGGACCTCAGACTCGCAGTAGAGGTGCATTGAAATTGTACAATGTTGGTGCACCATGGGAGAGGATAGCCCTTGATGTTGCGGGGCCGTTTCCGGTAAGTGAGAGTGGCAACAAGTATTTAATGGTTGTGATGGATTACTTCACCAAGTGGCCGGAAGTCTTCGCCATTCCAAACCAAGAAGCTTCGACAGTTGCAGATAAGTTAGTTCATGAAGTCTTCTGTCGTTTTGGAGTACCTTTAGAGATTCACAGTGATCAAGGAAGGAATTTTGAGTCCCAAATATTCCAGGAAACTTGTCGAGTTATGGGTACTCATAAAACGAGAACAACTTCTTACCACCCACAATCGGATGGAATGGTGGAACGATTTAATCAGACATTGGAGAGGTACCTAGCCAAGGTTGTGGAAAATCGGCAACGAGATTGGGACGAGCACATACAACCGTTTTTGTTGTCATATCGAAGCGCTGTTCACGAAAGTACATCGGTGACACCCGCTTTCGCAAACTTTGGAAGAGAATTACGGCTGCCTGCAGACCTGATCACCGGAATACCACCTGATGCCCCACGCAGTATAACCGATTATGCGAATGACTTGCGGAACAAAATGAATGACATTTATGAGCACGTCAGACAATCGGGCCAGCAAATGTCTGAAAAGATGAAAACCCGTTATGACCGCAAAATGAACAATAAAGGGTTCGACGAAGGTTCACTAGTGTGGTTGCACAATCCAGTCCGCAGCAAAGGGAAATCTCCTAAGCTTCAAGCTAAATGGGACGGACCGTACCGGATTGTGACAAAGATCAATGACGTAACCTACCGGATACAGAAAGGTGCAAGAGGTACTCCTAAGATCGTCCATGTGGACCGACTGGCGCGTTATTATGGGACTGATAATGCTCGGGACGAGCATGTCTTAGGAGGGGGCAGTGTTGCGCGCCACAATTAATGCCTGGTACATGGTGACATTAGGTACCACTAGCGCCATCTAGTATCGAGTAGCAGAACTAGTCGAGTCACGATCGTTCTAGAAAATTCGATACTAGAACTTTGTAGAACTTTCTCGAACTATCGACACCTAGTCGGTCGGGGCCGGTATGTACTCGAACATTCTAGATGTTTCTACAATGGAAGGTTCTAGAACTATCTGCGGCACTATATAAGGCCGGGATGCGCGCCGACCGACACAGTTTGGATAAAGCGACAAGAGCGAAAACATCAAGCGATCTTCAAGTGCGAATTAAGAGTGATCAGTAGTGTAATTGTGTTTTAATAATTAGTCTGTTTGAGCTGTAATTAGTGTTGTAAAATAAATTGTTATTTTTGGTTATTAAATCGGCAGTTTTTATTGTCACGAACCCGAAGCTCGTAACAGTATGTATGTAATATTATTGGAATTGCATTATATTCACATGACAATCTATTAGGGCTTCCAAACAAATATACAAAAATTTGTAGACGTATGTATGTATGTATGTATGTATGTTTGTCCACGCATATCTTCGGAACTATTAATCGGATCGTGACGATTTTTATTTTATTTTCTTACATTTACTTCAACTTAGGGAACAGTGCAAGTTTCATCAAGATCGATTCAGTAATTTTCAAGATATGGACTAATACGTGTAAGTGTGACGGCCTGGCTTATTGATACGAGCTACGGGTCGTAGTGTCAAAGGGAAAACATCTCAAAACCTTGGTCAAATTCTAGTGCAAAAACTAAAAATTACGAAATAAAAAATAATTTAAAAAAGTTAAACCGACTTCAAAAAGAAATAACTCAAAATTATGAAATAACTTTAATTTCGGAAGTCGGTGGCATAAAACTTAAACTAGAATACAGATCCCAAGACACCGACTTCCGAAATTAAAGTTATTTCATAATTTTGAGTTATTTCTTTTTGAAGTCGGTTTAATTTTTTTAAATTATTTTTTATTTAAATTTTACTAACAATATTTATGTATTTTTGATAGCAACATTTTCATGTGTAATATCGACGCGTGCTCACTCTGTACTCATAGAGCATGTAACCTTTTTCTGTACTGAACTGATTCATCCCCTCACCGACGGAGACGTACTTACACGCTACAGGCGAAAACTTGAAGTTCGTGGCGTTGCTTTTGACGCTTGTAGCGAATTGACGCCTCAAGCGTGGCGTTATTTTCGTGGCCGAGGCATAAAGGTTCCTGCAGGCAGGCGCGACCCGACTCTATTATAGTAGAACAATTTTTCATGGAAATTGTTCTACCAGAATCGCGTCGCACTGTCGCGTGGTGTCTGTCTGCGGGAACCTTTACAAATTGCCACGAGACCTCTACTTATATGGGCGTCGCCGGCGCATTTCAATTTCATAGTAGCATTAGCGACGTCTCTATAATGATTCTGTAGCAGTAGCAGATAAGCTGGAACGTTTCAGAACAAATTACTCATACACGCCGCGCAAAAAACTTAATTTATGCATGTACAGACGCCAGCACATCAAGTTACTACAATCTGTCAGATTTCTTTAATAGATTTTTGACTTTATTGCTAAAGCATAAGGTTCAAGGTTGATTGGGAAAATCTGACAGTTTCGGGTAGGTTGACCTGCTGGCGTTTGTACTTTATATGTATGGGCTTAATGTTCTTAATGTTGTAATTTTCAACTCCGTAGGTTTATTAACATACTTGCCGTAATTATGTTTTTATTATTATTTTGCACACCTTGATATGTGCGCAATAATTATGATTTAACATCGCAAATGTTTAATAATTATAGCACTGAATACTTATAGTATCTGAGATGACTAAAAAGGTCACTTATCGCTATAAAAAAATATGTTTTGTACAAATCTTTTGATTTAATACGTTCATTGTCGGCAGACGATAAGTTTATAGGTTTACGAGTTTACTGGACTCATTTTTCACGCTCGGCCTACTGCCAAAGGTCTAATAAATATCATCATTTAGCAAGTCATAATTTTGATTAGTTGAGCTTACAAACTATAATATTTTTTAATTTTTCTGTTTCGTAGGAACGATTGCTGCTGTCGGTGCTGCCCCAACACGTTGCCATGGAAATGAAAAACGACATCATCTCACCAGTCGAGGGACAGTTTCATAAGATCTACATCCAAAAGCACGAACAAGTCAGGTGAGTTTATTCCATAGGTTTAACATTCTAAGCGTTTGAGCCTTTCAGGGGGGCAATAGCAGACGCAGAGAAAATCATATATCCTATCTTACAACTATATACATATATAAACACATACAAACACACGTACACGTTTAAATATAATCGTGGCAGAAGTTGTTTCAGGTTCGTGACAGAAGGTAAGTAAAAAAATATATGGGGATTATAAAAAAAAAATAACTCGAAATTGGCGGTGGGCAAAATAAGGTTGAGGACCTATGGTTTAATCCATATCGGGCACACCCCATAATGCTTTTGCCATATACAGTAATATACGGCTCAAACTAATTAGTTTGTGTTCGCCAATTTAGTGGCAGTATCTCATCTTGAACGCGACACGACTTTGGCCTACCACCAAATTGATCTCGAAACGACTCGGATCTGATTTCAATTCAATTCAATTCAATTTTATTCAGTAACAATTCACATTGCGTTCGAACATAATCCAGCATGAAACATTAAAATAAACAACAACATTATAAGATATAGGTAGGTACAAATATATAAGAATACATGCAATTCAATTTAAATTATAAAATATGATTATGAATAACACCATGAAAACAAAAATTAAAAACCAATTCAATACCTCCTATACAGCTCAGCTCATATATCTATTTGTAATGAAAGTCGTGGCGTCAATCAGCGCAAGAACTGCACAATTACTTCGAATTTCAGAGACAGTTTGACATAGATTTATACGACGGAAATATCTTATTGTAAC
The DNA here is from genome assembly GCA_963082905.1 of Oligia fasciuncula. Taxonomy (NCBI): domain Eukaryota; kingdom Metazoa; phylum Arthropoda; class Insecta; order Lepidoptera; family Noctuidae; genus Oligia; species Oligia fasciuncula. The sequence goes on along the minus strand of OY720393.1, from coordinate 9,279,693 downwards.
ATGTTCAATACGTGCACTTTTAGGATCAAATAACTGCAGGTCTAGCAGCTCTTGCCCATCGGAAAAATCTTAACGCCAAAACAAAGGACGCTCATTATTAGGAAAGCAGGCCACTTAAAAAGTAAATTAGGAAGGTCTAGTGTTCTTCCGAACAAATGGAAGTGCGTACCCTCATCACTTCTTTTGATGAAACAAAAATAGACAGCAGGTTTAGGGTAGGCAACAAAGTAATGTGTTGTAGACCCCGGTCTACAACATATATGTAACTGATAGTGATGGATGCCTTATTTTCAGACGGGTCTGAAAATAAGGCATCCATCACTATCAGTTACATATGAGACTATGTTAACTGCTTCTCAGGGTTGTGGAAGTAAAAGTCGTCTGTGTCAATCAAAATGACGCGAAGAGTTAAACACATTGATTAGAGCGGAATTAGAAGTAAGTACTTAAGGGAAACACTTGGATGTCTGTGGGTTTATGAGATCGAGATGAAAGGAAGTCGGAAATGTAAAAATAAATTAATCGATTTAAAGACAAATCGAATCCACGACGATGGGTTCGATTCGATGGTTCAAGCAGTGATTTGTTTAATAGATAGAGATTCCTTGCAGTTCTTTTAGTTCAGTATTCGGTCGATCCCGTGGTTGATTCAATATTTATAAATTTTTCTTTCGATGCATTAGGTATGTAGACCTTTAGACCACTGTTTGAAATATGGCCGTTAATTTCCTGATTTATTCCGACCGTTTTAGGGTGATTCGGGCCGTGATCTTTATTTATTCAATAGGGTCCACCATGACTGAAATGAACGTCAGAAAATTGATTTTTTATTTATTCCTTCCGGGTCGCGGGGTTTCGACACGCCTGAATTATTTGGCGTCGTCTAATTGGACCTAATAATGTGGCGCTGAATCATTAAGTAGTAAGTAATGATTTTATTATCATCGACTTAGCTGTGCCCGCGACTTCCTTCGCGTGCATGTCGGAAAGCAAATTGTTTTTTTTTTGTTTAGCCTATACTGTCCCACTGCTGGGCAAAGGCCTCCCCCAACTCCTTCCAGGATCTCCTTTCCCGCGCCATCTCAAACTAGATTGGATTACATGGATTTCATTGTTTTGCGCGGAACCCTAATTGTTTTTCTAAAATAAAAGTAAGTTACTCTCTATAACATCAGCTATCTGCCAGTGAAACTCCCGTCAAAATCGGTCCAGCCGTTTCGGAGATTAGCCGGAATAAACATTTTTTTTTTAAATATCTCTTGTTAGAAATACCGATGGTTTCATATCCATTTAGTAGATTTAGTAAAAACAGGAGGGGGAGGGGCTTGTGGCTAAGAAATAGCCGCACGGTTCGATCGAGGTTAAGCTACGCTTGCCGGGGTTGTTCCGTTGATGGGTGACCACCTTTACATACCAAGACCCTTCCGTGCCTCGGAAAGCACGTTAAGCCGTTGGTCCCGACTGTCATTCGTGTCATCTTTGACAGTCGTTACGGGTGGTCAGAAGCTCGAAAGTCTGACAAACAGTCTTACCAAGGGGTGTCGCATTACCCAGTCTACTGGGTTGTGGAGGTCAGATAGGCAGTCGCTTCATGTAAAATACTGCATCCAGATTGAGTGGAAGCCGACCCCAACATGTTGGGAAAAAGCTAGGCAGATGAGATTTAGTACTACTTAATAAAAAACTGCTATTTTGGACATTACAAACAGACTTCAATTTTATTTATTTGTATAGATTCTTCCTAGCGTGCATCATTCTCCACGGCAATTACGTTCAAGTTCTTAGTATAATAAACATAATTCTATCTGTTAAAAGTTCCAATCAGCGTGTCCGTAGTTCTGTACCGTACCACACATCGCACTATCGAGACTCGGCACGCTAAGCGGTCCACGCATTATGATTACCTACAGCCTTATCGCGCACTAATTACTTACTGTACCGTTCTTGATTAGCTCCAACAATGTACGGGTTTTATGTTTAGAATAACCTGTTGTCTTCAGCTCACATTCATTTGTTATTTTATGAACTTGTGTTGTTTGGTGGACGCAAAACTGGAAACCATTGAATGTTTTCTCGGATGAGTTGGTTTTATGGTCGTTCGATGATTAAAATCTAACCGCAAACCTACACCTGCTGCAATAAAATTTCCTTGATTTCAAACTTCTAAGAACCCCAATAGAATGAGAGGATTCTTTTTTAAATAAAAGAAAAATACGTTTTCAAAAAGTGGCTGAAGAAACATCACATGATTATTCATATTCAGGCTATGAAAATACGGTGCAATATAACTTTTTGGAAGTAAAGAAATGAATGCGGATTTTTTATAAAAAGTTAAATTAACTATAAATTTTTGCTTGTTTATCACTTAACAGTCTTGACAAATAGGCCAATTATTAAAAATATTTACGTTGAATTGTATACGTGAATTCATAACACAATAATACGAGTATGCTCTCAATTTCCGTGAATTATCATCGTCTGAACTCACTTATTTTTATTTTACTACTTTCCCAGTCACGTTTTATTTTTCTGTCTGGTTATTATAGTCTGTGGAAAGAAAAGAAACGACTAAAATTAACGTGAGAACTAACTACCTAGTTAGAGCTCATTTTTACAAAGTGCCTCTTAAAACTAATGAACTTACGTAAGTTCACACTAAAATTATTCTGTATTATGTAGTCACTCAAAGAGATAAATAACCAGGGTCGTCGGATATAGGTAGTTGAAGTTTTGTAAGAAACCGGTGGAAGTTTCAAATGAAATTTAATTTGATAACTTAACTGTTTGTTTTCTATTACCTAATTAAAATAATATTACACACAGTACAGTACAGTTTCTATTTTTATGTCTGTATTTTATTTGGTGTACATATTAAAGAGTATTTCTATTCTATTTTTTCGAAAACATCCATCGGTTTCTTACTAAACTTTAACTATACCTATCCGACGACCCTGGTTACTCACCTCCTTTGGTGACCGTAGGTACAGACGCCAGCAGGTCAACCTACCCGAAACTGTCAGATTTTCCCAATCAACCTTGAACCTCATGCTTTAGCAATAAAGTCGAAAATCTATTAAAGAAATCTGACAGATTGTAGTAGCTTGATGTGCTGGCGTCTGTACTTACATGATTATGTTAGTAGATCTCGTCTTCCTAATAACAAGCAATCAAATTAGCACAGCAAACATTTCTTTTAGGTACAGACATACATATTTATGTTAGTTTACCAAATTAAGAGTAAACTAGTCGCGAGCTCGAACGCACTGGTGGTCATGGCCAAAAAGCACACTCTCTCACTTGGCTTCGTGTCCGACAGAGCTAGTATCAGTGATAAGCAGTTCGAAGCTAGTCTACAAGCACGTCTAGTTCTCACGCACAGAAAAACCGTCCCAAACTGATAGGCGCTTAAAAAAGTTTGTAAAGTGCTTCGGAAAATATAGTTTTACAAAAAAACCGCTGCTTAAATCAATTACAAATAAAGTTTATTGAACTCTTCGATAACTAAGCTTTGTCGGTACGGACTTGGTTTTGAAGATATTACAGTTCTTTTATTACTTATTTACACCCAAAGTTACGTTAAAAATAGCAAAAAAACGAATCTTTGTTGGCTAATTATTTTTTAACGGCTTTTTATTTTACAAAATTAATAAAAGTCAAAACGATATCATGTTTAACTTTGGATGCACAATGTCAAACAGTGGAACTCTCTCGAAATTTGTATGGAAAAAATATCGACTAGTGGCACCTTAAGTAAATGCTACGCAACTTAGAACACGAATCCAGGTTGTTCGATTTGTAAGTTATACATACTTAAATATTTATAAGGCTGGCCAAATGTTTCAGAAAGGTAAATTTCTCTTTGGCAACAATACAATAGGATCGGTTATTCGGTTCATATTACCAAGTTACGATACTAACGAAAGCATTGGTTGGGAACTTGATAATACTTCAGAATTACGTTGGGGGGTATGGTTATGATATTGCTTGTAATAACAATAAACGCGTGTTCTGTAATATCGTTCATACTAATTGGTAGCACATGGTAGCACGTTGTGTTCATTTCCTATTAGTGCGTGCTTTAAACGTCTTAGAATTAATTACGCAACTGTTTTATGGTGTGAAACAGATTTTAAAGCTGTTACAATAATAATATTAATAGTTCCAGAACTGTAATGTTCTCGGAAAATAGATGTACCTACTTACCAATTTCTATACAATCGTTGGTATATTTACACAAACGACTTCTTAGTAAACATAGGTACACAGCTAATGCCTAGTACTAACAAAACCCTGCTTTAATCCAGCTCTTGCTATTAATATATTATGAATGGAATCAGCTCTTATTTAGAAGCTCTTAGCATTGACGTCACGCCGAATTTACATTTAACAGGTACTTGTCGGAATGAATTATGTTTCCAGTTTTCACCCTTTATCACCTAGTGTTTATAAGGCTGTAAACTTGTTGTTTCACACAAACCAATGCTGTAATAAATCGTTGTTTGCTAAGTAATAATTTAACGTCCATTTTTCCGACACAGGAGTACAACAAGTGTCAGAAAAACATGCAGTAAAGAATTTATTTAAAAGTACATTAAAAGTTTGTAGCCGAAGTTGAATGGAAGTCTAGAAAAAATGCACAGCTTTTCACATTTCTCTTCGTGTCTGAAATCTGAATAGAAAGCTACCAGACATCATTGTTCGCGGATAATGTTTTCGTTGTTTAATTTGTCATGTAAATTCTCATGTAAAATAAATATTGTTTTGTTGTTTTGTATGAGGTCTTTGCGTCTCTTGTGTACGAATCACCGTCAGCCGACATGGGTGAATCATTGTGCTCATTTAGCCTCTGTCTGTTTGTTCATGTTTATTACATTGTGTTTGCACAGTCTTATTTCCATAAGGACGAATCATCGGGTTCGCTGTTCATGCGGAGATCCGGCCGTGCTACAGGTGCTTTTGTTTATAGTGTTGCTGTACCGACGTGTATTTACTTTGAGTTATTTTCGTATGAATCGTTCCTTTATAGCTGTGTTATCTCGGAGATTAAGTCTGACTGCAACTTTGCTCTGAAAACATTGTTTTTTGTATACAACTCATATACTTATAAAATGTAGGTAACATCAAAGTATGACAAAAATACAGAGTTTTCCCCTTTACTTAGTTTTTCAGGCGAATGCTTTTTCTATAAACAATTCCTCGAGAAAGTTGAGAAACACGATCTTTATCAATCAACATTCTTTCAGTCGTCTCTTTTATGACGGCTATATTTTGTTTTACGTCGGTAGGTATTATATAATGTTGTTTAGAAGATCATCAAAATGTTGCCGACGAAATATTTGAGGCGTGTTCAAAATTTTTCTCTGGCATGCTGGGACTTTTACGTATTCTTACCAGAGTGCTTTTAAAACCCATAAGAACAAAGGCATGCGGCACTTCGCCCACTATCATTTACAATAACGTACACAAATAACCATCAATATCAAATGCGTAGTCGTTGCGGGATAAATTCGATTTCCTTTCTAACTCCCACGAGTCAGTCAGTGGCTACATTAATTTGACGCTTCTCCGCAAAAGCAACGATCTTTTGTTTACCGCCCAGCACTTTTCTTTCCTCTCATTCACCGGGAGCCACTTTAATACCTAACTCCAATTGTAAAAGGCCATATTCCTTTGTTTCACAAGAAATGTGCGACGTTTTAAGCTCCTAACGCCTGAAGTCTGGACCTAAGCTGAAGTGAAAGTTCATTTCAGACGACTGACATTGCAACTGCAAGATTTTCACTTCTGCCTTTTTTAAACGACTGTCCAAGATCCACGAATGACAGCCGGGAAAAACGGTTTAACGTGATTACCAAGGCACGGAGGGGTCTCCGCCCTATGTAAAGATGGAAACAACTTGTATTATGAGCGTGAAACTCATCAATCATGTAAATATTGGTGTAACAGGAATTACCAACTATAACAGGAAATGTTCCATTGAAGTTTAGAATAGCGGCGGCGCTCATACCTATTTATTGACTCTACTTGTCATTCCTTGGCGTGCTTCCAAACACTAGCACAAATAAAAATATTTTAATGAACTGCTTTCAAACTACATATTTATGCATAGTCTGGAAAATGTTGCACTTGAAATAAGGGCCTCTGGGGATTGGAGATGTTTGCAGCTTCTTTATACTACGTGTGCCAATAAAAACATGATTTATTACCAATTCGACCTTTCGTTGTATGTATTGTTTGCGGTGTATTTGTTTAAACACGTAGGTATTATATTCAGCAATGTCATCTATTTTGATCAAAGGGACAGAACAGAGGTCAGATATAATAAAGTCAGATTGAATTTGGGCATGTTTGAGGTAAACTGAATCGTAAATGTCCATATTACTATAAAAAGATAAAAGAATATATTGATGTTGTTGTTGTTTTAACCGGTTTAGTCTTACTAACTAGTACGAGTCCTGAAGTTATTTATGTATTCCAGTGGTGCATTTAGTGAATCATCTGGATGAGTTAATGCAACTTCTAAAGACTATCATAGTGGTTTACATTTGATATATTGTTGGCATGAACACGGTCGTGTTTGTATTACTTATGCAGCTCATATTCATGACAGTTCCAATGTAAATCGAGCATGACCCAAATTTTAATAAGGAAAAGAGATAATACATAACTATACCGATTTGGACATGATATATCAATAACATTTCCAAATCAGTTTTTAAATTAAAATGATAACTTTTACTTGTTGCTCTTTTGGCCTTTTAGCATAATCAGACCATAATGTTCCCACTACTGGGACACAGGCCTCCTCTCTGTGAGAATGAGCGGGCCGTAATCAACCACGCGGGCCCAGTGCGGGTTTGTAGATTTTTTATTTTTTTCTAGCAGCGCCTCGCGGTTTCATCCCCGTAAGGGTCAGCGCAGACCGAACTGCAAAATGCTCGCGCATGGTCGACCAAAATGTAGAATGCATACTAAAACACGCAGTCGGCTTGCTCGAGCATGGTCGAGCATCAAATTTGGGTGTATTCAATTTTGCGAAGTATGATAATAATCATAAAAAAAAAAAAACAATAATCTCAGAAAATGCTTTGCTCTGCTCTGCTCTTGGTGTGTGCTGACCCTAAGTGTCGATCCCGTGGAAATATCGGGATAAAAATTATCTATACTAATCTATACTAATATTATAAAGCTGCAGAGTTTGTTTGTTTGTTTGTTTGAACGCGCTAATCTCTGGAACTACTGGTCCGATTTGAATGATTATTTTAGTGTTGGGTAGTCCATTTATCGAGGAAGGCTATAGGCTATATTTTTTTTTCTTCAAAATTAGGGATCCGTAATAAAATTGCTATTTTGTAACACAAGGTGTAAAATCGAATACCTATTTTTGCGTGCGCTGCAAAAACTATTGACAATAGAACAAAATAATGTACTACGGGTTTGTAGAGCCCATTAAGACCTACAAAAAAGTCCGCGAGAACATATATCTAGCTATCATGGTTTAATCACAATAACCGATTTTGTGTTCAAAATAATTATTAAATCGTCTGAAGAAAAAAAAACTACGTTAAATATGTATCGTAATATTAATCTTTATCGAAATTAAGCATTATGTTATCAAGAGTATTTATGAAGAAGTAAAATACTTTTTGTTTCATCTCAATCGGATATTTCGTTTAAAAGTTATCACGTGTGTAAGATGTTAAGAGTTGGTACCTATTAAGGAGTTATGGGCCATACAGTTTTTTATCTATACTAATAACTAGCTTCTGCCCGCGACTTCGTACGCGGATCCTGTTGGTTATGCCAGCGACAACGGGGTAGTCAAAATCGAAGATCTGAAACGTCTGATGTCGAATTCTAAGAACCCGGGGACTGGATAACAACGGGATGCGCGAGACGATTCGAGACGTCATTTTCAGGCAATAATGAACCAATAAGGTGGCAAACTTGGCCTTGCACTTTGAATGTTGGCATAAATGGGCCTTCTGAAATCTGTTTCGCAACAAAAGATGTCATTTGAAAGGCATTATTGTACGAACGTATGTTGTCCAAGAAATGTTTTGACTGTGATAGTCACCGATTAGCAGTGATCTTAATATTTCTGGAGGATTTTGTAATATTTCAATATATAATATTCCACAACTATATTCCACATATAGCAACACATACCGTTTGTTTCTTTTTGCTATTTAACAGCTTCACAAAAAGTAAAATTTTTAACCACCGATGGCGGAAATGTGGCGTAGTCAATCATAGGAGTATACGTAAATGCACTCTGTTCCTTATCAACCCAAGGAAGGTCGCCATGCCCTACGGCTATATCTTGAGACACATCCGATTCTTCAGATGATATCGACATTCTGTTCAGAGAATGTCGAAGTCGATCAGAATTCAAACGTTCGTTGCGCTCTTCTTAATCTGTCTCTTCATGCCGTACTCCAGCAATTCTTTCTTTCTCACTTTCTGATTATGAATATTTTGTTGTGTGCGTGTTCGGAACAATGTATGATAATCTCACCGTATCAGCGGTCAGTCGCGCATCATATTCTTCACTGGTCTCTAGAGATCTGGATGTAGATGCGTAAATACGCTGAGAACGCAGGCGTGCTTCGCGATCCGAAGAGGTTTCCACGGAGCGAGTTGCAGCCTGATGTTCTCAAACAGCATCAAGTCTCTCCTGACGCTCTTCGGCACATTCTTGGGATCTTATGATCCTCAATCTTTTAGCTCCTTTGGAACATTGGGAAAGATTTGACCTCTTTCTAGGCATGGTTATAGTTTTATTATGAAGATACCTGATCAATTAAAATCTAAGTGACTGCTCCCCTACCAAGGGTGCCCAGACACGGGATCGTCTGGCGCCCATGTGCTGGTTTGGTCCCTGGGGTGGTCACGGCGTGCTATGTTTTCTGGTGCGCCGGTGATGGGGAGTACTCCCCAGCGGAGGGTCCGGTGACGGACAGCCGCGGCGGGTTCACGGATGAGTGCTAACGCGTGCCCATGTTCCCGCCGTAAGCGGCAGAGGAGGACACAGTGGAGTTTTAGTGGGTTAGAGTCCCACATAACTGCACTATCTCCCCGTGGTAGTGCACAATGCATGAGCATTTCTTCACGTAAAAAATAAATAAATGGGAGTTTTGGCCAGTAGAGTCAAATTTTCAATGATATACCATCGTCATCGAAAATCAGTCCTAAACTGTTACCGCCTTCACCGCGTGGAGGTGAAATTAGTGATAGCTTTGATTTCCACATCAGATGTTTCTGATCTTCGATTTTTATAAGTCAATAGGAAATGCCCATCAGGCCGAATAACTTTTACTAAGACGTCATTCCTATGTGTTATGGTGTAGCTGGGCTCTTGGAGTTCCCCATCAGGTGTTCCAGATCTTCAAATTTATTCTCTCAGCAGAAAATCCTCATCACGTGGAACAATTTTTGATATGGTACCATTTTTGTATCTCTTATAGTTAAGCTGGTCTGTTTCGGTTCCGCATCAGGTGTTCAAGTTTTCAAGAAAAATTATAGCCTGAATGTTGTCCAGCCATAATAACTATACAAAAACAAAAAAATCATTCAAATCCGTCCAGTAGTTCCGAAGATCGGACGCGCAGGCCCGAGGCGTGTACGTACTCTGATAGAATACCTTATCAAATGTTCGCCGTGATTCTTTAAATTGACATAACTTTTTTATTTATGAACCGATTGACATGAAATAAACACTAAATGTTAAGTTAAGCCTACTACAATATATTAGTGAAAACCGCATCTAAATCGAATAAGCCGTTTCTGATATTAGCGTGCACAAACAAACAGACAAACAGACAAAAAAAAAATTAATTACAATTTCAGGTTCGGCATCGATATAATAACAACCCCTGCTACTTTTTTTTTATATATTTCCATTGTACAGACACCACTTTTCTACAAATTTATTATATGTATATATATATATATATATAGAAGAAGATAAAGCTGAAGAGTTTGTTTGTTTGAACGCGATAATCTCTTTAACTACCGGTCAGATTTGAATTATTTTTGCATTTGATAGCCCAATTCTTGAGGAAGAAAGAAAAAAACTCAGAGTGAACGGTAAGCGAATACGAAGTGTTGCGACGCGACGGGGTGGGGGTACAAGAAATTTCACGCGGACGAAGTCGCGGGCAGAAGCTAGTAATATTATAAAGCTGCAGAGTTTGTTTGTTTGTTTGTTTGTTTGTTTGAACGCGCTAATCTCTGGAACTACTGGTCCGATTTGAATGATTCTTTTAGTGTTGGGTAGTCCATTTATCGAGGAAGGCTATAGGCTATATTTTTTTTTGTTCAAAATTAGGGATCCGTAATAAAATTGCTATTTTGTAACACAAGGTGTAAAATCGAAAACCTATTTTTGCGTGCGCTGCAAAAACTATTGACAATAGAACAAAATGATGTACTACGGGTTTGTAGAGCCCATTAAGACCTACAAAAAAGTCCGCGAGAACATATATCTAGCTATCATGGTTTAATCACAATAACCGATTTTGTGTTCAAAATAATTATTAAATCGTCTGAAGAAAAAAAAACTACGTTAAATATGTATCGTAATATTAATCTTTATCGAAATTAAGCATTATGTTATCAAGAGTATTTATGAAGAAGTAAAATACTTTTTGTTTCATCTCAATCGGATATTTCGTTTAAAAGTTATCACGTGTGTAAGATGCTAAATCTATACTACTAATATCTATACTAATATTATAAAGCTGCAGAGTTTGTTTGTTTGAACGCGCTAATCTCTGGAACTACTGGTCCGATTTGAATGATTCTTTTAGTGTTGGGTAGTCCATTTATCGAGGAAGGCTATAGGCTATATTTTTTTTTGTTCAAAATTAGGGATCCGTAATAAAATTGCTATTTTGTAACACAAGGTGTAAAATCGAAAACCTATTTTTGCGTGCGCTGCAAAAACTATTGACAATAGAACAAAATGATGTACTACGGGTTTGTAGAGCCCATTAAGACCTACAAAAAAGTCCGCGAGAACATATATCTAGCTATCATGGTTTAATCACAATAACCGATTTTGTGTTCAAAATAATTATTAAATCGTCTGAAGAAAAAAAAACTACGTTAAATATGTATCGTAATATTAATCTTTATCGAAATTAAGCATTATGTTATCAAGAGTATTTATGAAGAAGTAAAATACTTTTTGTTTCATCTCAATCGGATATTTCGTTTAAAAGTTATCACGTGTGTAAGATGCTAAATCTATACTACTAATATTAATATTATAAAGCTGCAGAGTTTGTTTGTTTGAACGCGATAATCTCTGGAAGTACCAGTCAGATTTGAAAAAATTCTTTTTGCATTTGATAGCCCAATTCTTGAGGAAGGCTATAGGCTATTTAACATCACGCTATGACCCTTAGGAGCCGAGCAAAAAGAAAAAAACTCAGAGTGAACGGTAAGCGAATACGAAGTGTTGCGACGCGACGGGGTGGGGGTACAAGAAATTTCACGCGGACGAAGTCGCGGGCAGAAGCTAGTCCTATATGAAAATCCAGGGTGTTAGCTACCTCAATACCAAATTTTTATCAAAATTGATCCAGCCGTTTGGGCGTGAAGAAGTAACAAACATACAAAAAAACTCACAAACTTATATTTATAATAATTAAAGGAGCAAACAGTTACATTATCAAAACTTACAACTAATTTTAGTGATAACTAGCTTCTGCCCGCGACTTCGTCCGCGTGAAATTTCTTGTACCCCCACCCCGTCGCGTCGCAACACTTCGTATTCGCTTACCGTTCACTCTGAGTTTTTTTCTTTTTGCTCGGCTCCTAAGGGTCATAGCGTGATGTTAAATAGCCTATAGCCTTCCTCAAGAATTGGGCTATCAAATGCAAAAAGAATTCAAATCTGACCGGTAGTTAAAGAGATTATCGCGTTCAAACAAACAAACTCTTCAGCCTTATTATTAGTATAGATAAAAAACTCTATGGCCCATAACTCCTTAATAGGTACCAACTCTTAACATCTTACACACGTGATAACTTTTAAACGAAATATCCGATTGAGATGAAACAAAAAGTATTTTACTTCTTCATAAATACTCTTGATAACATAATGCTTAATTTCGATAAAGATTAATATTACGATACATATTTAACGTAGTTTTTTTTTCTTCAGACGATTTAATAATTATTTTGAACACAAAATCGGTTATTGTGATTAAACCATGATAGCTAGACATATGTTCTCGCGGACTTTTTTGTAGGTCTTAATGGGCTCTACAAACCCGTAGTACATTATTTTGTTCTATTGTCAATAGTTTTTGCAGCGCACGCAAAAATAGGTTTTCGATTTTACACCTTGTGTTACAAAATAGCAATTTTATTACGGATCCCTAATTTTGAAGAAAAAAATATAGCCTAAAAATTTAGCCTTCCTCGATAAATGGACTACCCAACACTAAAATAATCATTCAAATCGGACCAGTAGTTCCAGAGATTAGCGCGTTCAAACAAACAAACAAACAAACTCTGCAGCTTTATAATATTAGTATAGATAATATAACCCACAACGCTGTTCACAGGTAGACATAATAGTTTGGAAGAAAAAAAATTGTAATCGCTAGGAGTTTTACGTGCATTCATGTCTTCGAATTTTTGGTTCTAGGACATGCCGGTTTCCTCACGATGTTTGCCTACACCGTTTTGAGAGCAGTGGTGATTAAATAATTTACATAAATTAAAGCGCTTGTCTGGGTTCGAACCTACGACCTACAACTAGTAAGTCGCGGCCGTTACCACTGTGCCACCACTGCTCTCTACCCTATCTTATTAGACAAGTATTTGTTCAGTATGATTTAGATGCCTAAAAAGGCCACTTTGGCAGAATCATAAAAGGAACATAATTATGAATCATAATATCAATATGGCGAAGACAGTCCGTGTTTTTCTTTTTTTCGCTGCACTACGTAGGTATAATCAAAGAGATTGGGATTGGATTTGGATTGGATTGATTGGTATTTTAGCACAGACAAAAAAAAACTGAAAATTCTTTCACCAATGGGATTTGATACGATTAACTTAACAGTTAACTGTCCATTACGACTCATAATGTTATCCTTTTATGATTCTGCCAAAGTGGCCTTTTTAGTCCCCGAGGTCGCGACCGCACTTGGCCTGCGGCCTCCTCCGACCCGTAATTCAGCGACTGAGCAGCGAGGACATTAATTATGCAGCTGAACTGGCCAGGTATCAGTTTGCCTACAAAGGAGAAGCCCCTCAGTGGCAACTAGGCGTGCCTGATCGATATGTATGACGCGCTGCTTTTGCTTATCAAATTATACAGAGTGTTCTAATACTTCTAATCCATCATCTGCTTTTGTCAGCTAAATGGGACAGGCTATCATTGTAACCATAGTCGTGTCTCGTTATGTAGATTAAAAGATATTGTATTATTATATTCTGACAAACAAGCAGCAATTTGTGTAACGAGCCAAGTCTTACAAAGTTTTGAAGTTTCGTAAACAAAACATCGCTTTTGTTTGTTCGTCTTAGCTAAGGAACCACAAAGTTAACAAATACTGGATTAATGAATAATTATGAATGTGGGTAGACAGTTGCAAACGTAAACATGGCACACTTCCACATACATTTTCTGTTAATCGCATCCCACACAAATGTAAACAATAAAAATAAATTATTTATTTACAAAACTGAAGCGAGCTCTACAAATCAGTGACCGGCGACCTCACAGTGCAGTGGCTAGTGCTATTTACATTTAAAGCATTTCAGTTATAAACATGATTGATGGAAAGCAAATTAGATGTTGAGCTTTTTATGTGCTTTGTGTGTTCAGCACTAAACGCCAAACTGCTCCAATATTTACAACCATTAAAATGCAATCAACTCACTGTTGATATTACATTTTCATTAAACAAACGTGGGATTGGCTGGGGACAGTTTTAATTGCTATTTGGTTTTAAATTTCCACTTACTATGATTATTTGTTTTGAAAATGTATTCGTATTACCTTGGCTTAGGCTCGGTATTGCATCGTATTGTGTACTTTAATGATGGATAATGAAGAATGGATAATGAAGAAAAGTGTTGAATAGAACTGTTTATCAGTTGTCATGATAGCCGTTATTAATGATAGCACTTTGTTTTTTATCGCGCAAAATGTTAATGAAGCTTAATGGGTTATTGAAGTATTGTTATTAGACATTTACCTGTTACCTACTGGAACTGATTAATGCTACAGCTTCCAATGTCAGAACACTTCAAATATACCCTTAAGGCGCTCTCTCATCGGGGGCATGGCCCGGTAATGTAAAAATCCAAGATTCCACTTCCACATTAGACTGCCGCAGGCCGTCAACTGCTAGAAAGTGATTATCATGTTCTGGAATGATGACCGCGTACCGGCAGACGTAGCGTTGGAACGCCTCCCACAAGGTGATCCGACGACCTTGTGAAGGCTGCAGGAACCCGTTGGATGCGAGAAGCACAGAACATGTCGAAGTGGAGGTGCTTGGGGGAGGCCTACCTATATCCAGCAGTGGACGTTTTTCGGCTGAATTAATGATGGTGATGATGATAGGTTAGGAACATAAAGGGCTAAGGAAGGAACACGGGTGCGTTTTAGTCAGTAAGAGTCTGACACTCCCTTCCGCTCCACCCAGAGCGGGAGGGGTCATTTGATGACTTCCCATCCGAAAAAAAAAACGTATAAATAAACTAGCTTCGGCCCGCGACTTCGTTCGCATGGAAGTCGTAAGATACACAATGCCTATACTAAACTAACAGGCACATTTTTATAAAAGTCCCCGTCACTATTTCTTGGTTTTTCGGTTCGCTTAGCGTTCTTTGACTATTTTTTTTTTTGCTCGGCTCCTATAATTGGTCCTTGCGCGATGACAGCCTTCCTCAAGAATTAGGCTATCAAGTGCAAAAATAATTTTTCAAATCCCACTGGTATTTACTTCCAGACTCCAGAGAATAGCGCGTTCAAATAAATAAACAGAAATCAAACCTTGCTTTATTATTAGTATAGATATAGGTAGATAAATAAGTAGAAGTAACACGGTTAGGTCGCTAGTAAGGGTTACATTACAGGCGAATGCTCCCGATGAGGGAGCGCCTTTATAATACTTATAGTTTACAAAATACACAGGCTTTGTTGTTACGTCATAATTTGTATAGGACCAATAAATTCGCAAACATAAGAACTTGAAAATCATTTTCCAATTCCTCTTCAAAGGTTCTATTGAACTTGGCGCGCAAGGGCGTGCCTTTGTCGGAATCCATTCAATTCACAGAATGTAATGTAAGACATTGATTCCGGCACAATTTAGCATCTTTCTCATCGTTTCTTTGGTGTTCTGAGTACGCCATTAAATCAATTAACGTTCGAAGTTGAAAAGCAAATAGCACAAATAGCAAACCTATGTGTGAACCGATAAGCTCATTCCTTCTGTTTCACTTTGAAGATGTCTTTACTTGCAAGGCTGCTTCTTCATACCTTAATCAACGCCATATTGGATTAACTAAATCTCATTACCAAGTTTTGGGCTGAATTTAAATGAAATCATACCGCTGCGGAGCTCGGCGGTAATTTAATTTGTAATTTAATTGTATATGAGTTATTCTCTTTTGTAGGCAAGCTGTCTCAAGACAATGGGATCTCATTATGATGCATTTACTTTCTTGTCACGTATCCTTACGATTGCGTAACGTTTCCAAATGATGTGATGTCACGGAGTCAGGAAGTCTGTTACCGCACCTCGCCGCGCCGCACCGCACTTGATCCTTTTAAGCTAAACAAATATTGCGTTGATAGGATGGTCTGTCTGCCTCCCTTCGCTGGTTTCAAATTATAACTATTATTTTTAGTACGTTTTTCCGAAAAAAAAAAAATCAGTGACTTGTGACAGCATTTTCATTTGTACGCAAAACGACATTAGACTCGGCAAAATCTTTGATGTTTTTTCTTTTACATCAAAAGAATTTTCATTTCTTCTGTGTATTGGCTAGACTGGCGGGTTGGGTGTTACTATTTGATTTTTGCGTGTCTCCAGCTCTTTGCGGATTTATTTACTCCCCATATCCATTACACACAAAGAGTACCTATTCTATCTAAGTTCTAAATCTTCTATACTTGTTCATGTGGATAGAAAACTATGAAAACTTCTTTAATTAATTTCATCATTCACACAAAAGTAGAAAATTCCTCGGAAAATGTTTAAGTACAAATCTTAAAATCCATTTCATTTATTTGTAGCGAAATGTGTAGGAATGTGAAAAACGTGTGTTTTAATGCGATACCTGTGTTCATCCCATCGGATCACATCCGAGCTCTGCCGGGTTTCAATTTTCAACATAGATTAAGTATGTTTGGGTAAACATTACTCAACAAAGATATTATTTTTATAGCCCACTTCCTCTCAAAGGGAGGAGGCCTGTGGCTGTGTCCCAGCGGTATATGCTTCGCTGGAATTGGAAGTCGATTTAATTTATTGTTTCACTACCTCTACCTAGGGCTTGTAAATATTCGAAGTTTTTAGATTTTCGAATATTCGAAGTTTTTACAGGCAGTATTCGAATTATTCGAATATTTATTCGAATATTAGCTTTTTCCTTTGAAACCAAGTTGAAACCTTGAAGGGACCACTTGCTTATACAATTAATACACAAGTTTGAGTTGAGTATTTTTATTATATGAAATTGAATCACCTTTAAGCAACATAGTTTGACATTATAAAGAAAAAAAAAAAACAAATCAAAAATATTAAGGGGGAAGCGCTAAGGTAGCCTGCGAAATTCAAATTTTCTTACGTTTTTTGCAATATGCTGGCCAGTATTAAGTTGTACATTGATTAAAATATGATTCGCGGTCGTAACAAATATGTATTTACAGAATTACAATAATTACAATCAATTTGTTCGACGACACTACTTTTCACCTCGCTGCTTCCCTACGACTAGGCACTCCTTGCTGTTCTCCCCATCGCTGTCACTGTGGCGAAGATGTCAACAGCCTCGGACACCACCACGGCCTTTTTTTTTTTTTTTTGCGGATGGGAAATCATCGAATGACCCCTCCCGCTCTGGGTGGAGCGGAAGGGAGTGTCAGACTCTTACTGACTAAAACCCACCCGTGTTCCTTCCTTAGCCCTTTATGTTCCGGGCCAGCGGTAACCCTTTCGGACAATCCCGCTGACCCGGCAGGCTTCGGCCCTAAGGGGCCCCCTTCTCTGCTGCTGACATCTCTTTGAGGCGCGCGTGGAACACGTACGTGCCGTCCGGCACAGGCCTGGTCCTGATCGGACGGTGAGCTACCCATTACTCTCCGCCCGCAGGCCCTGACTTATAATGCTTGGCCTGACTTTATGAAAAGTTATGTTGTTGTTACTATGTAATGTATTTACAGAATTACAATAACTACAATAAATTTGTTCGACGACACTACTTTTCACCTCGCTGCTTCCCTACGTCTAGGCACTCCTTGCTGTTCTCTCCATCGCTGTCACTGTGGCGAAGATGTCAACAGCCTCGGACACCACGGCCTGTCTTGCAGCCGAAGTGCGGGTCGCTTAGCGCGAACATTAATGACATCATCCGAAGAGCTCTTGTCACCGTCGGCGTTCCAGCTGTATTAGAACCCAATGGCTTGGCACGCGACGATGGCAAGAGACCGGACGGTATGTCTTTATTTCCATGGAAGGTGGGTAGGCCTTTAGTGTGGGACGCTACGTGTGTTGATAATCTTGCGCCATCCCATCTTCCTGGCTCGGCATGCTGTGCTGGCGCTGCTGCTGTGGCTGCGGAAAACCTCAAGCGGCGAAAATATAATAACCTCATCGGAAACTATATTTTCGAGCCGTTTGGGGTTGAAACTCTCGGGCCGTGGGGTCCGAGTGCTCATGGTCTTTTTAAAGAAATTTCGAAACGGCTGGTTGACAATTCCCGTTACCCAAGGGCTGGCTTTTATCTTGGCCAGAGGCTAAGCATCGCCATACAACGTGGTAATGCCGCCAGTCTCTTGGGTACATTACCAGTCGACAGCGATGCGGATGAATTGTTCAACGCTATTTTTTAGTTTCTGTATAGTTTTAGTTAAGTTAGGATTTAATTTTGTTATTTTTAGTTTGTATAGCCAAATAAATATTTTCAAAGAAAAAAAAAACAGTAATACAACTTGTTAAGTTAGTATAATCCCCAAATGTCAAGATTTCATGAAATAGTCATTCTTGGGGATTACATGGTCTTAGAGAGTTGTGTTGATGACTTTATTCATAATAATTCTGTAAATACATATTTGTTACGGCTGCGAAACCTCGGAGTGGCGGCGGCACTGTGTAAAGCGCGGTCTGTAGGTAACAACTTGTAAGACGGACGTAGTTCGTATTTTCAAACTGAACTAAAAATTATTCGAATATTCGAATTTAACATCAGTCAATATTCGAATAGCAAAAATGATCGAATATTCGCATTATTCGAATATTCGAATTACAAGCCGTACCTCTACCTGACCCGACAGACGTTGTCCTGTTTTTGATTCGAAAGACACTTGGCGCCATCTATTATCATAATAACGTTATTGTTGTTTTCCTCGGGAACATAAATTTTTTTCGGGATGAAAGGTTTATGGCCGTTTCTGTACACCTGACAACGTATATGCAAAATTTTTGGATGATCGGTTCAGTGCCAGTGGTTTAGGCTTGAAAAGGTAATAAACAAACAAACTTACTTTCGCATTTATAATATTATTAGTTAGGTTGTTACATTGTTTTGCTACTTACTTAGGTGTTATTTAACAACAATGCTTGCAAGTCACGAACATACTTGAAGTATGCAGTAACGATAATCAATATAGCCAAACACTATAATTATGTATCTCTTGATCGAAGTATATGCCAGAAATGCAATAGTGTCGCATTGTTTCAAACATTCCTTGTACAGTCACGAGCACTAATATGTCAACACTTGGCAACTTTCAATTGCGATTTTTTCACAAAATCACGAATGCAAAGTTGAAATACGACACTTAACATAAACCTACAGGTTAGAAAATACTATGTTCGAAATAACATACAATTTCATTTAAAAATAAAAGAGAAAATCGCCTTTGAATAAAGCCAAGTGTAGACATACTTATGCTCGTGACTGTACATGAACTTGAATCATAATGTGTCCTAAATAACGGGTGTAAAATACATTTGTTCTTTCCGTTATTATGATATTTTTTGTACTGGATCTGGGGACCTGGGTTTACGGAGATATTGAAGGTTAAAGTTTTTTCACGAAAACATTTTTAAATGTTTTAACTTTTTTTCTTTTAACATTTTTTAAATGTTTTAACTTAACTTTAAATACTTTCACGATCCCTGTACCGCTGCATGCACCCATAAGCTAAATGTTTTGCGTCCATTACTTTGCGCACTACCGCATATTACAGCGAATTTTCACCAAAAATAAAATTCGTTTCCCAGCAATTATTTTTGCACAAAGTTACTTTGTTTGATTGATGTACAGAACACGTAGGTGACTTCGTAAAACTGATTCTGAATATTTTTTCTTTTCGTTTAGTAAAAACATGTGGTTCGATTCACGTCACCGAGACTTGGCTAGTGCCCATCGAAAAACACTCTCGGTTGCATAATGTATCGAGCGCGTGTCGCAATCGGAAATCCATTGTGATCACAAAACGAGCTCAGCTCTATTTTGTCAACTGTCATGTTTACCTCCGAAAATAGTGTTGTTATTTTAAGACTTGAGTGATATTTGTCTTTACTCTGTTATACTAAGTTGCTTTTATGTTAAATAAACTCATGCGGAGGCGTTTGTAAAGCTATTTCAGGAACAGATGTCATTGCCAGAAGCATGGTCTTTTGTGAAATCATGCTAGAATATTTGGTCCTATGAGTCAGGGAGGAAATTCTTGATCTAACTTAGAGAGAGAAGAGCACTAGGTATGAGCAGAAAGCTCGTCGCTGTATAAAATGTCCGATATCCGATACCGTTGTCTTTGCTCAACGTCGAGCTGTTTTAATCAGGGAAGGATTAAAAGGTTAGTTTTTACTTTTTGCTGTCTTAAATATAAAGATATATTTATTGCATAACTGTGTACATAAAGTTCTTATACATACATAACATTTTTTGTTTCAACAGTCTACCCGAGTCGGATATGCAAGATGATAATGATGATATGATGATGATGATGATATGATATGCTTCTTTGAAGGAAGCAGCTGATAGCTCGGAGAAGTGAAGACCAACCTTTTATTTCTTATGAAAAATCTTTATCTTTTTAGTTCTGGCACGTATTTCATGAAAAAAAAACGCCAGCAAAACATGAATAGAATAAAAAATATAAGTACAAAACACGTTCATAAAAGTTTATTATGTGTACAATGCTGGTACACACATTAAAGCTGTTATAGTGGCAATTTACACGCGACGATTTCCGATAATAGGAAGGAACTTATTCATGTTTACAAATGCGGTACCTACATATATGTAATGGACTTAGTATATTTAAAACGCTTCCCTTTGAATTCTTATTTAACCGTGTATGATAATAAATAAGGTAAACATACTTGTACAGTAAAGAATTCACATAGTACCTACACACCTTTATACTGTGTATGAGTTAGCACAAATAAAGCCGCTCCTACTACCTACACACAAAAAAACCGAGGTATAACTAAAATAGGTAGGTGCGTGAGAACAGAAATGTTACAAACTGAAATTTTTAATTATAAAACAAACTGAAAATTAAATCTATCTGCACTGGCACTGCATCAAACACGAATGGAGAACTTTAAACAACTTAATTAGATTAAAACTGCAATATGTTGCCGCGTCCCTGAAGAGAGTTTTCATTAAAAGTGTTACTAGAAAGTTGTCGCTCCTCGTGTCTTCCTAGTTCGGCGGAGGAGCATAAAATATAACGTGTCATCTAGTTTCACAGACGACAAGCATACTGGAAATTGGAAAATAAATTGAAACGTGACGTAGTGGAAACTTAATATTTGCAGTTTAATCATTGAGTAAATAAATAAGGGTAGTATTTAAACGAGTGACTGTAAATTAAAAGTTTTAAGTGACAAGTATAATTAATTTACGTTATAGTATTAATTACTAAGTGAGCGACTGACTGCGAGTGACGAGAAATCAACAGAACAGCAACTTACAAACATCATCATCATTATCCTATGTCGACGGAGCCCCCCTTCGCGGAGCCCCTATTTCTGTGTAAGGGTTTAAAGTAACCAAACCTTACCTCGGGGTGCCCTTTGCTTAAAGTGAACTTTTTAGTGGTTCGTTATGTAAAACCTCAATTGGAAAAATCGTCTCTATCTTAATATTGAAGTTGCCCTCTCTGTATTTCTAGTCGCTCCTTAGTAATTTAGTCGCACGGCTAGAATTTTAATATCTGAAATGGATTAATCACAACCCACTTTTTGTAAGCTCGTTCTGGATTTTATTATCGTCGTTAGTTTAGTTAATTTTTCGCTTACTCAAATTCATGCCGCTCAAGTTATAAAAACAGTATCTCATCAGCAGTCGCAAAGTTTTTTTTATTCGATCGTTTTATAATTCCCCAATAAATAATATGTAAATGTAAATTGTTCAGTCCAAAAGAGGCTACTACAGAAATTAATAAGCTAAAGGTCCCAAAGACCGCACATAGGTACACTCTTGACAGATGACTTAAGTTCGTGGTGATTTAAATCGTTAAATGGTCCAATAATGCTTAGTGTTAATAAAACCAGGCATAACTGTCTGAAATTAGAATTCTGCTGCCTCAAAGATGGTGGTGGTCTTTTCAAGTTTTTAGTCCACCGCTGCATTATAATTTCTCCTCTATCGTGTCTACGATTTGTATCAGAATTTTTTTGAAAAATCCAATCATGGATATTTTTAACAGATTCTAACATTTTCTTTTTGTCGTAGTATCCTCTTCGCTGATATAGTGGGCTTCACGGTACTCGCATCGCAGTGCAGCGCGCAGGAGCTGGTGCGACTACTCAACGAACTCTTCGGACGATTCGATCAGCTGGCCAATGTGAGTAAATTAAAGCGTTAATTGCGGTAGACTAATCTTTATTTGTTTACGTTGTAGGTATTGCGAAACCTTCTTAGTTTTTTGCCAATAATGAGTATAGAAATAAACTGTTAACTACGCTTAGGCTCAAATCACACCAAAAGAGCGTCGAAGCGGAGCGCAGTTTCAGTGTCATAAGAATTTTAACTTTATTTTCATTTCTATAATACTTATTATCGCAACCGCTCGGTAGAGAAGGCAATTCGCCGGAATTCCAGCGGCGCCGCTGGCATCCGCGCGACTCGTTCGAGTTTCTCATGCGATAATAAGTATTATAGTAATGAAAATAAAGTTAAAATTCATATGAGACTGAAACTGCGTTCCGCTTCGCCGCGCTTCGACGCTCTTTTGGTGTGAGTTGAGCCTTAAAATCGGACCTTATAGACAGACATGATTGCAGATCCTTTTAGGCAAAGATGATGATGCTGATAGATGGATATGGCCGAAATTATGGTCCATTATCGTTGTATTAAATAACCAACTGTTACAAGCAAGGGTAAAAATCTTAAATTAATTTTCGTTTTGGAAACTTATCCGGGGTAGGTATGGCTCTTGATAGGTTGCCGATGGGAAATCCTCGCGGGCACTCGGCTTGTGTTTTACTGAACCTGATCTTTGAATACAGGATAATCACTGTCTTCGCATCAAGATCCTGGGCGACTGCTACTACTGCGTGTCCGGGCTGCCCGAGCCGCGGTCTGACCATGGCCGCTGCACCGTCGAGATGGGGCTGGACATGATCGATGCTATAGCGTGAGTCACTTGTTATCATTCGTCTAGTCTTTTATAAGTTATCTTGGCTGTTGAAAAAATTGTTTTTAGTAAAAATGAGGTTGAATATTATTAGGAATATAAAAGAGATTGCCTTGTAATGTAACTATAGCAAGATGGTTAGTAGGAGATAGAACCGTGAAGTTACATCAGTCATTTTTATGTGGTTATGAGTTAAGAGTCTGCGACTGACGACTGTCATACGTCGTGTCGCTCTGGCTCATGGCTGTCATCATAGTAACGAATCTTTATCATCTACCTACTTATTTGGTCGTCATTATTGCAAATACATACGTGTTAAACATCCAAAACTTGACTGCGGCTATGTTGCTCTAAC
Organism: Oligia fasciuncula; assembly: GCA_963082905.1. Taxonomy (NCBI): domain Eukaryota; kingdom Metazoa; phylum Arthropoda; class Insecta; order Lepidoptera; family Noctuidae; genus Oligia; species Oligia fasciuncula. The sequence continues at coordinate 9,256,483 of OY720393.1, read as the reverse complement.
GATGCGTAAATCACGATAGTAGTAAGTCCAAAAAACACCGAGTGACATCTACGAAGCTAAACCAAAAATAGTCGCAAGTAGCCACAACCGACCCACGCCTACGACAAACAAGCAGCGCCACCTTGACTTGCCAATTTATGGCGGCCGCAACAATAAAATTTAATTGGTCATTTCAGCTGACGTGGCCAGCTTACTGTCCGTGAAACATAGGTATACTACAGTAGATAAACCTTAGTGATATACACGCTGAAAGAACAAAAATTAGGTCAATTAATCTTAATTGAGTTTCATATTTTTATGACGTAGGGCGACTGGATCACATCACCTAAACATTTATATTTATTTAAAACGAGATTAAAGGGAGAGAATTCTCTCGTGTATTATTGAATACAGATATTCCTTCTGTGCGGCTCGTGTTAGCCGTAGTACGAGGGCACGCGCATCGGAGCATGTCGCGATATGCGCTTATCTGCGCATTGGCTCATCAAAGGAGACTGCTAAATATACTCTTTGTGATCAGGGCCCCCTGGCCGCCTGGCCCCCGGTGACATCCTGGGTGGCACCGTGGGGCCGCGGCCCTCCTACGGCACGTGAAGGTCACTAGGCCGGCCTGGAATGTTGCACTTTATCGCATTCTGTAGCTAATTTTGCGAGATGATCGTCTTGAGGCAATTTTTTGTAGACGCTATTACTTTTTCAAACGTTTCCAGAAATAATGTGGCGGTCTAGTGATCCATTAAGGCCTGTGTTAATAAACTGCGTCTTACTTTTATAACCTGCTTAGAAAAGTACGCAAAATGACGTTCACGTTCATAAAATGTCCATATTTTATTCTACCTGGGTGGAAAATAGATGATGCATTTTCAAAGCAATTCGGCTCGGGAAGATTGAGTGCACCATCTCTGTTGACGGGAATTACATGGTCCATTATAACTGTGTGCATAAGTAGACCGCGGACTTACAATAAGAGGCAAGCAATCAACACCGTGTTCCGACCACAGGCCGCAAACCTCGAGCAGAACACAGCTATCTGTATTCAGGTGTTTCAGACACGCGTCACGCACGTTCGCCGCTGTCATCTGAACATTATCGAAAGGACATATCCGCCTTGTCGAGCACACGAATATCCAAATCAATGTGACGCGAATGGGAATGATAAATAAACTATTGCTATTATGCCAATTTTCTTAGAAATGGATCAGGATTCTACGTGCAGCGTGTTTATTCGTTTGGAAAGTTCTATTCCTATTTCCTTTGGTACGCGAAAATCAAACACATTTGTCTTGATATCATAGCTTTTGTTCGCAGGACTATGTCGACGACTGGCTGTAAGTCAGTAACAGCTTACACAGTACCCAAAGTCACGTAGAAAACTTGCCAAGCGTAACGTGAATATCTTTTATGATCAGATTCCGAATCGAAGGACACGCTCCTTCAAGTGGAAATGTGTATCATTTCGTAGGTATTGCTTGTTTTTCATCCAAATTACATTGAATTGCGTGCGTAGCTATTCACCAAAACATGGAATATTGGAATTAATATTGGAATCCCTAAAAAAACTATTCATAACCATCAATGTAAACATTATATCAGTCTGATAGACAGTGTTTGTAATGAAAACAGTGAACAGAAATAGTTGTCAACAATATTCCTACAGTGATATTCGGCCGGCGACGTGCCACGTCATTCGAACTGTATGTCTTGCTCTTGACCTAAATGTTATTCCTCGTGTGTGGATACACGTAAATAGTCGCAATGGTGCGCTGTCCATCAACACACGATACAGCCGTTACAGGCATGATTTTTGTCAATGACTCGTATTTCCAGACCAGCATCAATTAGCACGCTAGCTATATTAGTCTCGTTCACAAAATGTGATCTATTAATAATGTTCCGCTTACGTTGCTCCACACATGCATGCTTGATGCACGCTCGGTGTCGTATTTGGGAGTCCAATATGAGAGGGAAAACAAACAAAAGGCAGTATTTTATCGCAATCTCTGCAGCTGTGTTGACCAGCCGCGGCCGGCAGATACGCAAGTCAAACATACAATTTGTTGACATTGTCCGCTTTGCACCACCGCAAGGCCAAGGGGCAAGCGTGTTTATTGCACATTTACATGGTTCCTGTATTAAAACATGGCGTTGGAATATGAAGGAAGCTGAAATAATGTTGCAACGGAATATGTAATCGTATTTGCGCTAGTATGTTAGTGTCGACAGCGTTTAGAATTTAATTTCCTATCAATTTAACTACGTTGTACTGACCTTTCAAGACGTGGGCGAATTTGACCCATATTACTGAAATATCATCTGCACTTTTTAAATTTCAATTATGAATGCACGGTGAAGCGTGCAAAACGACGTAAATAATATCCCTCGTATGATGGTATGATGTAGTGGGTAATGTATTTTTGTATGAACTTGTATGAATGTCGGAACAAAATTGGTCCAATAAAGTTATTTTCATGTTGGTGTTATTTCTGCAGATGCTAGATATTATTAAAGTTGTATATACATACATATAGAGCGGGAAGAAGCGCGGGACGTAGGTACTCGAAATTGAAGACAATTAATTTTGCCAAGTTTGTAGTCCATTTACTGTAGGAACGTTTAGATATTTGTAAAAGCTGCCCGTTACAATTCTATTAGCGTTTGTGTTTTTAGACTAATTTACGATGCTTGCTACATACCTATTGTGTTAATATTGAAGCACTTAATATCTCAGCATTTTAATGGTAAATAGCACCTGTACCTGCTTTTAGATAATTGAATATTTTAATTAAGAACTTGTGTAGATTTCAAAGACCCGGGAACATTTTTTCTATTTCAACAATATTATTAAAACCATATAAAGAAGCATACTGCAAATAAAACTATGGGAAAACAGCGAAAACTTGTTTTTGTTTTATGATAAGCCATAAATGGTCGTCGCGTCGGTCGTTGCTCCAAACTACGAGTGGACTCTAGGGACTGAGCGCAAACAAGGACTGTTCCCAAACTGCTACCACTGACCTGGGTAATTTCGTATTCAGGGGATGTACACCCGCGTCGATAGTGACATGTGTCCCCTTTCAACCCACTGCCGTTCAGGGAGTGGCGGCGAAAAAGGGAAAACTAGAACACAACACCAAGATATGTAACAGTAGCTGCTTTATCGCTGTATTGGGCAAACATTTCGTAACGCCATTAGCGATGGGACGAAGCAATAACAAAGGGAAATTAACATATCATAATTGCGTTAGGTGTCCTCGGATTAACTCCTCATCTGCCTACGCTACTGCGCTCGGATTACAATTCAATTTACTTTGTAACGTCAGCGAGCTTCTGAGAGTTCATGTTCATCTCAAATAAACTGATTCAAACCGTGTTATTGTGTTCTATTAGCGTTGTTAAGCTACTGAACAGGAAATAACATCTTCCTGAACTGTCTAGAAGCTTTAAAGCTGCTTAGCTCGCTGAAATGTTATATCTTTTTCGTCTATTCAAGTGACAGTTATTAGAGAGCTTGCTTGCAGCATGCTCTCGCAGTTTTTCTTTCTGTGGAGGATTTATTTCATATAAAGTACTACATTATACTTTTCAGAGATTTTACTCCTGGGCCTCAAGTCTGCTATTAGGTACAATAGTGTCAGAATGGTCTATCATTGATTTCATAATTGTTGATTTTGACAAATTTGGTAATCTACTAATATAATGGCGCCATTATGACTTTCCAATGGTCAACCACTGACACTCCATTGAAAGAAATGGCATAGAATGGTAATCTCGTACATAATGACAAATTGATGACTGACTTAGGCGGTAATCTGATAAAATTTTGATAGTTCTTGACAGTTCTTTTGATCAGTGGCCTACAATTAGAACGTCATTGTGCAGTCATTGCTTTTAATTTGTTACAGTATCGTATATATGTTCTGTGCCATTGACCGACCAATGATCGACCATTATGAATTTAGCAGATTACGATCGTGTTGGAATGACGAATTTATAAAAATAGCAGATTTGGGCCCCTGGGTAATGTCTTAGATAGACACATTGGAATTATCTTTATTTATTCGCAAAATTAGTCGGATCTTTAGTAATCATAATTTATTTATTATTCATAATTAAATTTTAATGTCCTGTCTTACTGCCTACTTTTGTTGTGATTTGAATATTAAATTAATTGTTTAATTTTGCAAAGGTGAAGATTATAAAACATAATTAATCATTTTAATTGAGATACCTACTGCATCAACTAGCTTAATATTTCTGAATGCACGACTACTTTTTTTTTTTTTTGCGGATGGGAAATCATCGAATGACCCCGCTCTGGGTGGCGCGGAAGGGAGTGTCAGACTCTTACTCACTAAAACCTGACGATTCAAAAGTGCCTGTAAATGGTGTAATTGAAATAAATGCTGAGTTTAAGATAAGGATAGGTAAAGTTAATGTAAACCAATATTAATGAGATGAGATGTCTATTCGAAACATCAACTCCTACAATTTCAATGCGGGTGGTAAATACGGCATAAAATGTTTTGTGTAGATAAATGTATATAAGTATATCTGTTCCACGCGTAACTCATTACTGCTATTGACAGCAACTGCGGAATGAATCCAGACTAACTTGTCGGATAATTAACGTTGGTTGACCCACTTCGCAATTAATTCGACTAATAGCTAATTAATTTGTCGTTTCTCCACTGGAGTATCTATACTTCATAAACTGATTGACGAATGAAGATGTGTTCACTATTCAGTCTTGGCGCTCGCTGTATTACTTCACGGGTACCTACGTACCTACTGTTCTCAGCGTGATTGATGACCGTGTGTACAAGATCTGTGAAGGGGACAAATGGAGTTTACTACTCCCACGTAGCATTCGAATATTATATTCGAAGATCCGGAAAAGCTGTTAGTCTCTTTAAGACTTAATTTGGTGCGCCGCCTGTCCGAAATAATGAAAAAATATGAGTCAGCTGTCGTTGTCTGCCTGACGGCCGCTTTATTAGCTTTCGTAAATTGCGCAATTATTCGTTTAAAATGTTACAGCGGTTTAAATTTTTTAAATGATGTGTCGACGTATTCTGTCAACAAGGACCAGAAAATAATCCTCGGCCACCCTCGGCCTTCATGGAATTATAAATGCACATTATTTCTAACAAAATGGACCGTAAAAATGCGGTAAACTAAGGTCGATTTGTCACCGATAAAGCCCATTGCTATAAAATGAACTGGCGTTAATAAACAACAAAGGAAATCGTAAAGGCGGCCATAATTGAGTAGTTATGGTTCATTAGCTAAAAGAAATTCCTGAGGTAGGTATTTAAATCTTTTTCTCCCTGCATAATACCTACGAGTGGGCAATGGACATAAACAATATAATTTCTATTATAAGTTCTGGGGGTTCACTTTGGCAGAATCATAAAAGGATAACATTTACGTTAATCGTATCAAATCCCATTGGTGAAGCATTTTTCAGTTATTTTTTTTTTGTCTGTGCTAAAATACCAATCAACCCAATCCAAACCCAATCCCAATCTCTTTGATTATACCTACGTAAAGCAGCGAAAAAAAAACACGGACTGTCTTCGCCATATTACTATTAATAATGTTATATCCTTTTAGGTATGATTCTCCAAAGTGGCCTTTTTAGGCCCCCTGGGCTAAATTAAATCATGGTGACGAAAGAACGCCATCCGCCCCAGCCCGCCTTTTCAATTGCCTTGTTGAAAATAATGAAAAGAACAGTACGACTGACTACTGTCATTACAGTAACTTAATAACGTCGTTTAATTTAATTCATAGCTTTGTGAAACATTAAGAATTAATCTGGGAAAATTACCAGGATTTTGTGCGCTGTGAACGAGAAATGGTCTCATTACAGGAATCCCGCATAGGGTGCTCGACTCGGGTTTCACAAAGTCGCTTAATAAAGGATTATTAAAAGTCAAATAACAAAAAAAAAAGGTTACATTTTTTAATGTAAAATTTTATATGTTTAATCCATAAAGTGGTTTAGTTTTAGAGGCTGTTTAAAGGGGTTTGAAGATCTGTGGCATACCTGCCGATCTGAAATTTAAATTTATTTTTCAAAAATTGCGGCCTTGCATAAAACTTTGAACGTTAATATCTCGGCAACGTGACACTACGGGGTTTGATCTTAGTATGTTTTCTGTTTGCATTAATGTCAGCTATCGATTTATATAGGCACAATGCGTGGCCGCCATTTTGAAAAAAAATCAAAATGTCGCAACAGAAGGTATGCCAGACTCCATATAATTTTTTTATAGGGGATTGCAGAATCCCCTTCAAAATTAGAGATTACAGAATGTGTTTCTGTAATCTACATTATCTCGCCCGTAAATATTTCCGCCCACGTCGTTAATCTTATACAATTATCTAAATCTTCGTCATTGTGTTGAAGCATATTGGATAAGCGCCACATAATATGCGTAAAATTATTTAGGTATTAATAAATCAATTGTCCACGATGTGAACAAATGTCTTCGTCAAGCCACAGCGATCCAAGCAACAATGTTTTAATTTAATTAATTTCACTTGTTGAACATCCATTTTAACTCTTAATCTTGTCAATATATTACAGAATCTCGTTTAAAAAACATGTCTAATCTGCATTCGCGTATTATTTGCCAAAATTGTAAACCAATGAGTTTATAGAAAAATAACTTTAATTCCTACACAATAAAGTTCAGTTTACGCCACAACTTAAACATTTTTATAACTTTTTCAATAGTGCTAGTCACTCTGAAATCAACTTAATTACCATTCAAATAAAGTTGATATACAGGGTGATTGGAAGATGGGTGCAAAGCTTTAAGGCGAAGATAGTACAGACAATTTAGAACCATTTAAGCCATGGTTGTCTTAGACGAAGTCTTACTACTTTTTTTTTACCAATTTCTTAAGATTTTTTTCAAAAATTCCTAAAGTTTTAACTAAACTATTTATTTATGGCCAAATTGAATGATAAACGAATTCATTTTTATTGTATTTAATTAAAGTAATGTGTAAGCAATCTAGCAAAACATGTTTTAGGCCTCTGTGTCGTTAGACATTTTTTTTACAGATATTTAAAGTTCATAACAAATTTTAAAATTCATAAATACTTTTTGTAAACCTTATTTTAAAAATAACGGAGCGTGCTTTTTTTGTTCAAACCTTTTTGAAAACATGCTTGATAATCGCTCTTTCTTTTGAGGTAACATTTACGCAGATATCTTACAAATTATTGAAATTAGGAGCTAAAAACCAATTTAAGGGAGAAATTTTAAATTTTAGGCAGTCTAAATAAAACAACATTTGAATTAAATTTATTTATGTTTCATGGTCAAAATGTTGTCCGTGATTCCTAATACAAGCACGGCTCCGTCTTCTTACTTCTGTTGTTGTTATTTTCAACATCATATCTCCAGCTTCATTGTTTCAAACTCTGAATTCATTCTCTCTGTCAGTTCTTCTCTCGTGTTTATTTCAACATTCGTATACACCAGCTCCTTGGCCCGGCCCCACACGAAAAGGTCCAGCAGGGTCAGATCTGGTGAGCGAGCGGGCCAAGGGATGGGTCCATCTCTGCCAATCCAGCTGTCAGGAAAGCAATTATTTAAGTGTTCCCCATGTGTTGTGTGGGTTATGAAAGTTTGTAATGCCCTCCCTAGAAAATTTGCTTTCAACCGTCCACAAGATTGATTTAAAATTCAAATTTTCGAGGGAGGGCATTACAAACTTTCATAACCTTCATGAATGGGCCGCCAAAAGACAACAATCCACATTTTAAGAAGCAGGTGTCGTTTCAGAGGAAATTCTCTGTCAATGTTTGGGCTGTAGTAATTTGCAGGACGTTGATTGGGCCCCACTTCTTACCGGAGACTTTCAATGGTGAAAATGATTTGCACTTTCTACAAGTGGATTTACCAGAGCTGAAAGAGGAAACCGGTGTCCTGATATTCGCAAGAGACAGTACAGTCATCTTTCAGCAAGACGGCTGTCCAACGCATTGGATGTTAAATGTAAGGGAACACTTAAATAATTGTTTTCCTGACAGCTGGATTGGCAGAGATGGACCCATCCCTTGGCCCGCTCGCTCACCAGATCTGACCCTGCTGGACTTTTTCGTGTGGGGCCGGGCCAAGGAGCTAGTGTATACGAATGTGGAAATAAACACGAGAGAAGAACTGATAGAGAGAATGAATTCAGAGTTTGAAACAATGAAGCTGGAGATGATGTTGAAAATAACAACAACAGAAGTAAGAAGACGGAGCCGTGCTTGTATTAGAAATCACGGACAACATTTTGAACATGAAACATAAATAAATTAAATTCAAATGTTGTTTTATTTAGTCTGCCAAAAATTTAAAATTTCTCCCTCAAATTGGTTTTTAGGTCCTAATTTCAATAATTTGTAAGATATCCGCATACATATTACCTCAATAGAAAAAGCGATTATCAAGCATGTTTTCAAAAAGGTTTGAACAAAAAAAGCACGCTCCGTTTTTTTTAAAATAAGGTTTACAAAAAATATTTATGAATTTTAAAATGTTTTATGAACTTTAAATGTCAGTAAAAAAAATGTCTAACCACACAGAGGCCTAAAACATGTTTTGCTAGATTGCTTACACATTACTTTAATTAAATACAATAAAAATGAATTCGTTTATCATTCAATTTGGCCATAAATAAGTAGTTTAGTTAAAACTTTGGGAATTTTCGAAAAAAATCTTAAGAAATTGGTTAAAAAAAAGTAGTAAGACTTCGTCTAAGACAACCATGGCTTAACTGGTTCTGAATTGCCTGTACTATCTTCGCCTTAAAGCTTTGCACCCATCTTCCAATCACCCTGTATAACATCAATTTGAAATATATGGACTTTAGTAGACTGTATCTTTTGTCTTTATTTTTACATACATAACCTCACGCCTTCTTCCCAATGGGGTGGGCAGAAACTACAGAACGCCACCTGCTACGATCCTTACATACTCCTTTTGCCTCGTTCTCATCTTTATTTTTATACACTTCAAAATATATTATTCCCAGCAAATGTTGAGGAATTTAGATACGCTACGTGGGCCACGGGAACCGTAAATTCAATAAGAAAGTACGCGAATTCCAGTGTGAAGTAAAATTACATTATTTCAGCAATTCGTATCCGACTGTGATGTTTACATCTGCACATTTTTATTTGGAACAACTAGACATGTAGGTACTACGTAGCACTCCAGCGCGTGCGCACTGCTGCCAAGTTTATCGCCATTCGTCTTTTACTTACGTTGTCTATTCAACGTGAAAGAGTTACAACCCAAGTGTTTTCAAAAGATTTATATCTCGAGTAAATAATTCCACTTTAGCAACGATTGCCACTATTTTCTTGATTAATGTACTGTTTTAGTTCTGAATTCTGATACATATGGGGGAACGTGTAATTATTTGAAATACGACTGTTGTTTATAGACTTGTATCTTGTCAAATATTTTCCCTAAATGTTGAATAGGTACTTAGTAATAGCATTGGTTACTTAGATTTTTCACAAGATCCAAACCAAATGCACCCACTTGACATGGTCCACTGGCACGTTTGCCACAATAGAATCATAAAATAGAATCATAGAAGCATACCTTATAGCCGGGCACTGCCCCCTAAGATACAGGCCTAGCCTAGTTTAGGGGACAGGGTTGAACTTATTGTACTATCTACGTAATTCTAAATTAAGATATTTAATATGTATACAGTGCAATGTACTTGAACTTTGTGGTAATAAACAATTTTATTATTATTATTATCACAATATTCTCGAAATAAAACAAGACTTATGGCAATGCAAGCTTGGGATTTTTTCAATTGTTCGTCTATCGTCTTTGAAAAAGAAACGTAGTTTCCTTGCCAATGATGGATCAGCTTTTATTAATTAATTCACTAGTAGTGGCCATATCTTCTCTTGTTTTCTTTTAGTACTAGCTACTGGAAATAATGGGACATTTACTGAGCAAGCTTTTAATGCATTAGATATAAAAATGAAATGTACGATGTGTTGAGATAACACAAGTGCAAGAATCTCTTATGTAATTTATGGATACTCTCTGCCAGATAACCAGTGGGGTTACTAAGCCGGAATTAGGCGCACGACGACATAACAAGCTACGTTTCCAGTATAAGCGGACTTCTCATTTAAGGTAGGTACGAAAATAAGGACAAAAAACCTATACAATACAAGGTCAGCTAAAACTGGAAATGTATAGCTTGATATTTCGTCGTGTGTACAAAATATAACATGCTATTTGGCAAACCTAGTGACGATTTATTAGATTATGGATTTCTATTCCATATTCGAATTCAGGCACATTTTTTGCTCGCTAAAAATAATTTGTACCTGTATATTTTTGCGCGTTACCAATTATTACGCAGCATGTAAATAAGTTTTATCACTTCATGTCTTCAACAATATATCATAATTTTATAGCGACGACGTCAATTGCCCTATGCTAATAAGCATAAACATTAAACATATTTATTAAGCACTTACAAAATAACTCATTTATCATGTAACTGTATGAGTAGGTATCCAGTTTTCGCCAGCGCGGGCGGTGTCTTTCGTGCTTATAAAAGTGTAATTTTCTTCTTAGCGTAGCTATTATTTGCCTCCTAGAGTTTATAGGAATCTACGGAAACTTTTTAACCAATCTATTTTACTCTGAAAACAACTTTAAACACGGTTTTCGGAGTAAATGGAACGTAAATAGCAGCCACTTTTAGGAATCTCACATTTTTCGGATGGGTAAACATTTAATGTCGCTTTATTCAAAGTGTAAACTTTTGGATTAATTTGATAAAGTTATGTGACTCAGTTCGTCTGATTGCTACCGTTTTAGTAACTTTTAATCACTGAAACATTAGTGCCCAAACTGTAACTAGCTAGGTTTTTTTTTTGTATCTTATTATTACTATACAAAATATGTATATTGGAGGGAAAGGTGTTGACTTCAGTTAGTCACCGGCAGACGGGCAATTCTCGTAATATTAAGAACGTTCACAGTTTAATCTCACTCTCAATCTGTCAAAAATACCTCTAATTTCCCTACATTTTTGACATTTGTTTGTTGCCGAGATGAGATTTTGTGACTAGATTTTGATCGTTTTAAATTACGAGAATTGGCCTTCTGATCTATTGCGTAAAATCTCACCGTAAAAACTTAAGGTGAAGTGAGGTGTCAATGACAATCCCTAGTATCTGGTGAAAGGTCAGCTCACTTCACAGCCTAACCTTTAAGTCTTCAGTTTTTTTACAGAATAGACTGGTAGTTCAACACGGGATTGACCTAACTCTACATGACATCTTTTGCTATTTTCTTGTAATTTGTCAAAAACCTTTTGTCTCCTTAGGTCTGTGGTGGAAGCGACTGACGTGCAACTTAACATGCGCGTGGGTATCCATACCGGGCGGGTGTTGTGCGGGGTGTTGGGTCTGCGCAAGTGGCAGTACGATGTGTGGTCCAATGACGTCACGCTCGCCAACAACATGGAGGCTGGCGGGGAACCAGGGTAAGTGGAGACAATGCAACAGGTGAAAAAGCGAAAATACACTAACTAAGCAATTCTGTGATAGAAAAAAAATAACTAATTTGCTATTCCGCGCAGGGATGTATCAGGCTCGATTCGATCCATGATGCAATCATGCACAATCATTGATATTGATGCAACCTGTACGATGTCTTCCGTATGAGTCAACGCGCTTTGTCATCTTTGAGTCATCCCCATATCGACGATGAAGTGACAAGAACCTTTATCTACCAGAACATAATTTTACAGGAAACAAACGTTTTATTTATTTTAAACGCAAGGTATGAAAAATATTATTATTGGTTATATATTATACAAGGAGCGGGTATAGTAGGATATATGAGACTAGTGTATATACAATAAACTTAAAAGTTATACAATAAAATAAACTTAAGATAAAAAATTAAAATCGCAAAAATGACACTTAGGAGTTCTTGTCACTTCATCGTCGATATGGAAACATATCGTCTTAAACTAAAAGTCACCTTCCATTTTATATCCGTACAGATATTTCCTCGTGCAACATATTGTACAATGTGTCGATTCCCTTCCAGGCGTGTGCACATAACGCAAGCGACGCTTGAGAGCCTCGGTGGGTCGTACGAAGTCGAGCCCGGCCACGGCGGCAGTCGCAACGCGTACCTTCGGGACCATTCTGTACAGACTTACTTCATCATTCCGCCGCCAAGACGGAGAAAAGTACGTCTAAAAGCCCATATAAAAGTAATCCTCGAGTTTCTCGACAAGCTTTCCGGAAACCCATGGGATTACTGCCATTTATTTGATTAATTTTTCACGAGATTAGTTTTACCCAAGTCGCTAAATGAGATTTGTTGAGAATTGTTTATCAGGGAATTAGGAATTAATTGATTAATTGTAGTGCTGTACATTACAAAGAAAACTAGGAACGTAGCTTGTAACAACTCAATTATGATCCTTTTAGGCGTTAATTGAATTAGTTACTTTTGTGGCTGCTACACTTCTTTTTCCACGTGTTTGAAGAGCTATTCAGTCAAATGTAATATTTGCAGATGTGCCTATCCGCTGGCGTGGGTCTCGGCTCAGCGTCTCGCCGGAAACTCTCCTTCAAAAACGTTTCCAACGTTGTGGTGCAGTTGCTGCACTCCATCAAGTTCAACGTGGACGTGCCATTCTCCAACATGGCCGCCTCCCCTCAGGAGCTCAAGGCCAATGCAGCTAGGAAGGTACAACACGTATGTCAAACTCGAGACTGAACAAAAAGATTCGGAACAGTTCCTCTTGGATAACTAGCGACGGAAATCGTTTGCGTTCCGTATAGGTGAACATCACAAGAAGGCACTAAGGGCGCCACCGGTTTCCGTATTTATCCACATCTCGAGAGGAATTCTTCCAAACAAAAGTTTACTCATTTCACAAATAAAATCTTACTGTTTGCACTTTAACTATTTTGCGAAAATTTTGCACCTCAATGGACAAGACAAAATAATACGAGTTCTTTGTCCACGGCTTTATATCTCGCTCTTCAGAATGTTTGTCTCGAGTGATATATTTCTCGTATCGGTGATCTGCTCTCGACTTTAAAAGGTAAGTTCTCTTTTCTTTCATTTGATACTATTTTTATATTTTTCTGAAACTCTGAATGTGAGATTTTTTTTTAAATATTGATGGTTGTTTTCGCCAACCACGTTATCAGTTGATATGATGTGGTTAAAATGTAAATAAACTTGTGCCACTCAAAACTGAGAGTTATTTGAGATATCTATTTTTGAAGTGAGAGGGACGACGGCGATTTGAAGTGGAATTCTGAAAACATTTAGGTTTTAATGAAATCCTCATGCGTCGGTGTCGTCCCTCTCCTCGTGCGTGTACTCGTGTAGTTCAATGATATCAGTGGGCTGTGCTTCTGGTTCGTACGGTCGGCTGAGCTTGGTACTAGCGCGCGGTTGTGGCAGGTGCTGGACCTGCGGCGCGCGCTGCACGCGGAGCCCGGCTCGGCGGAGGCGCTGCGGCTGGCGGCGCTGCGCCCCGAGCCCGTGAGCGCGCCCCCCGCGCCCCCCGCGCCCCCGCGCCCCGCGTCCGCCCCGCACCACCACACCTTCGACGCCGTCATGCAGCACCACGCCCTCCGCACGCACGCCGTCGACGACACCCCTGCACATGTTAATATTATGCATACGCATTTACGCAATTACCAGCACCATTTGTTTGACCTGCGCTACTTTTTATACGACTATAATGGGAACTTTGCATCGATTTACGCGTTCGTTTGAACTAATCTGGCACAGATGAACATGCATAGTGCGCATACGTAGTAAGCGCACGCGCGCCGTCACATGCTTAGAGAACTAGAGCCCCGTCTCATGTTGCGGCGCGCGCTCGTTACACACACATGCATTCTAGGGATGATCTAGTATATGGTTCTCTTAGGTCTAGTTTAGGAGTATAACAATGAAACCATATTGCTATTTCTCCCGTGGTTATGAGATTTCATGCTTCAGAAACGATATGACACGCGAAACGCATCGATGTCGCAATGGCGATGCGTTTCGTTCGTATACTGTGTATCGAATCGAATGATAACCTCGCTTAATGGTTTCCTAGTAGTTAGTTTGGTTTGAGTGGTGGTTTTCGAACTTAATCTATGCTGCTTTTATTACATTTTAAGGTGTGCACTGAAGCTTTTTCACGAGTTTTACAGAAATATTTTTGCGAGGAACTTCAAGAATGTTTTAAGACGCTTCGCACCACATTTGCGATTTTCGTTTTCTGCCAAACTTCATTATTATATTTATACCACACGAATACACAAACACAGTAATTAATTAGTCGCCAACACGCTACGAAACCGAAATATAGAATCTTACACTCGTACCCTAACTAAGCACAAAGATGTATTCCAAGTTTCCGAATTGTTTCCTGAATGTGCAATTAGTTGCTGGTCTGTTGAGGCCTCCACTCATTGTTATTATATTATGTATTCAAATATAAATTCAAGTAAATCAAAATGATAATTCTTTTAACTTTTTTTTTTAATTGTAAACTTTTTGATGATCTCTTTTTCTCCGATTTGTCCTTCAAATATTTTTTCAAGACTCGTTCAAACTTTCTTGATCCATTTCAAACTGAACACTGTGCGGAAGACTGAAATATACCAGCGACTAACATGAGGCGTCTGCTCATTATTTTCAGATATTCCGACCCTGGACATTAGTTCCACAACAAATACCCGCGGAAACAGTAAGCGCAGACAAAATCTTGTTCAAGTGTATTATTGTTTTCCACTTTTACCGGGCGACACTTTATAACTCCCTTTAATTACTGTAGGTACGCATTGTCCACAAGCAATAACTGTGGGCCGCACCTGCCGCGACTCGTTCGCATTCTGTTTCTATTCACTGAATTAATATTACACGGAAAGGGGACGACTAATATCGACGTGAGCACACAGACCACTCACTATCACTGTTTCTTACTTCGAAATTGTCAATTGTTTTATATACTTGAGATTGTTTTATAGAATGTTCGATAATAAAGCTGGATGCACCGAACTGTGTTTCACTCGCCACCCCGACTAGTCACCTCGAGCACTAGAGCATGGCATGAGCCCCGACTGTCGACTAACTTGCATGACGTCACATTATTTACACTTGTTTTATTTTGTGCTTGATTATTTCCACTGCTTTCTACTATCG
This sequence comes from Oligia fasciuncula, assembly GCA_963082905.1. NCBI lineage: Eukaryota > Metazoa > Arthropoda > Insecta > Lepidoptera > Noctuidae > Oligia > Oligia fasciuncula. Next base: position 9,241,253 of record OY720393.1, on the reverse strand, counting down.
TCTTTCTCTTTCTCACTTAATTTTCTTTTATGGAATAATCAAACACGAAATTAGTCTTAAGTCTCGATTACTACTGTCGATCTATCTCAAAGTAAATTCAGTCTTAAAGTATTCCTTCATAAAGTTCAACTTGAATATCTTGCCAATCTGAAAGTATCTGTCTCTATCTGTATTATGTTTGTACTTCATTTCATTACTATTCTAATAATGTGATGCTGCTTTGGACTCCGGATCTTTTGTATTCTAAGGTCAGTTCTAAATTCCAAAATGTGTAGCATGGAGTCGGCATGGCCCTCATGTGTACCTTGACCTCGGCCATACCCTTGTGTCTCACTGTACCTGAACTTTACCCTACCTTATCGATGTGTGACCAGATAGATGTTCCATTATGATCGTTGTATAAATCGGTGGTTAGTAGTATCTTCTCTTTTTCTTTTGTATCTCAGTGTTGTTGACGTAGCATTTGGGTTTTTGCAGAATAAAGTGACGGAGAAGTTTAAGCGTCCGTTGAAAAAGCGCCACTCGTCTGTGTACCACCAGCCCACGAACCGCGTGAACAAGTACCTGGCGCAGGCCATCGACGCGCGCTCCGTGCACCGCGAGAAGGCCACGCACGTGCACCTACTCACGCTCTGCTTCAAGGATGCTGATAAGGAAGCTCAGGTGATCTTTTTAATTTAAATATCGTGAACTAGTTAGGAAGGCCATGGAAGGTATGATGCGCTGTTTGTAAACTGCTTGTGGAACAAAGATCTAATGGATGGGTTTTTTGAGAACTGTCTATTGGAATGTTTGACTGAAGTATTAATTCTCATCCCATTTTTAATTTGATATACACACATCAACACGGTCTAGGGATATTTTTAAAAAAGCGAATTACTATCAATGTGTTAATTATTTATATGACATGTATATATTTAAAAGATACGTTATTTAATATTCTACCATTTTTTAATAATGGTTAAGGTACTTAGATTAAAATTTCAGGATTTTATGGAAAAAAATGAAGCATAGACGGAAATCGTATATGAATGAACTTTTAATTTGTGAGTAAAAACTGAAAAAAATAGAAAAATCATTTAATTTGTGTTTATAAACTTGAAGTTAGTAGTCTGAGAAAGCGCCCATGATGTTCATAACACATCGGCAACGATTCGGCATGCTCAGAACAAGGTTGTCAATGTCTTGCTGCGGAATATTGTCCCATGTCCTTCTGAGGTGCGCAAAAAGTTGATCTTCTGTAGCCAGATTTCCAGGAACTTCCTTCAGAGCTCTTCTTTGCAGCATATCCCACGCATGCTCAATGGGATTTAGATCTGGCGATTGAGCAGGCCAGTCTAAGGCCCTAACATTATGTGTATGTAACCAAGCTGCTACCGTTCTCGCCGTGTGTGCCCGGGCATTGTCGTGCATGAGCAGGAAATCTTGCCCCATTTGTGTTCTGTGGGGCAAGATTACGGGCCCCAGCACCTGTTGGACGTATCGTTCTGCCGTCATATTGCCCCGCACCCAAACGAGATCCGTCCGTCCTCCAAGACGAATTCCTGCCCAAACCATAATTGTTCCTCCTTGGTATGGGTGAACTTCCTGAGGGTTCTGGAGACGGCTCCATCGTCCAGGAACTCGCCAAACACGCGTCCTTCGTGAATCTGGATGGAAGCCGAACCTGGATTCATCCGTGAACAGCACATTGGACCATTGCTCACGGCCCCAGTCCACGTGGTTCCGAACCCATTCTAATCGTCGTCCACGATTGCCTCTCCGTAAAGGTGGGACCCGGAGTGGTCTACGAGAGCGTAGATTGCTTTCATGCAGTTGCCTTCTTACAGTTTGGTCACTCACAAGCACTTGGTGTTCCACTCGCACCCTTTGGACCAATTGAGTCGCCGTTGCATTTGGTTGTGCTCGCGCAGTAATTTGCAAAAATCGGTCTTGTCTGGGGGTAGTGATGCGACTTGGCCCCTGGTGCCTCTCCGCTACTTCACCTGTGGCACGATAGCTTGTCCACAATCTTGAAATTACATTTTTAACCGACTTCAAAAAGGAGGAGGTTCTCAATTCGTCGGAACCTTTTTTTTTTTTTATTTTTTTTTTTTTTTTTTATGTATGTTCCCCGATTACTCGGAGACGGCTCGACCGATTTCAAAAATTATTTTTTTGTTTGAAAGGGTATACTTTCCAGGTGGTCCCATTGTCAGCAGGTCAGGATCTGATGATGGGATCCTGGAGAAATCGAAGGAACTCTTCAAGTATTATAGGCACACCTATAGCGATTTGGGTATTTTTTGTAGTAACTCGTGCATTTGCTCTCGGAAAGCATCATTTGGTGAAGTGGAACTGATGATGAAGACCACAGATGGCCACCGGAACTACTCAATAATAAGTATTTCCCGGTTTGCGATTCGATTACTTACTTTAATATGGTTGCTAAGCAAGTTATGCTCGTCACAATGCGAATGGTGAAATGGAGCTGATGGTGGAATACCAGGAGAACTCCTCAACAATTAACGTCCCTGCATCGGGAAAAGCAATATTTTGTAAAAGGCGATGAGCAAGTTGGCATTAGGCTATTGTAACTTAGATACATTATAAACAGACACACTAAAAAGCGAGAAATAAAAACTTTTTAACAAAAAAAAAAACCGACTTCCAAAAAAAACACTGCAAAGTGAAAAATAACTTTTATTTCGGAAGTCGGTGGCAAAAAACTAAAATACAGATCCAAAGACACCGACTTCCGAAATAAAAGTTATTTTTCACTTTGCAGTGTTTTTTTTGGAAGTCGGTTTTTTTTTTTGTTAAAAAGTTTTTTGATGGGTCCCTATGGCCTCAGCAACATTACGCTGAACAGATCCAGCTTCCAGCATTCCCACAGCTCGTAACATCTCCGCCCTCGTCAAATGTTGGCGTTGCATGGCTACAATACCTCAATTTTAACTTTATCTTTCGTTTAAAAATGAAAAAAAAACTGTAAGTAAACGTAATTCGTATTGTTTTCTAAATTTCGCACAAATGAAAATTCCCTCTCCTATACATCAAGACATTTTTTGCCACCGAAACAAAAGAATTTTCAAAAATTTAAATTTGGAATTAGTCTGAGATAAATTACAAACAAATCGGTGTATAAAAGATTCCAATGCGGCCAGTACTTTTCGAGTTATTTAATTGAGTATGAAATATCCCTAGACCGTGTTGATGTGTGTAATATGAATGATAAATATTATAAAGAGGTAAAAGTGTTTATGTTTATGTAGTGTTGTGTTTGTATTTGGTAAAAGGTAATTTCTGGGAGTGCTGATCCGATTTCAAAAATTCTTTCACTGTCAGAAATTAAGCATGAGTGATGTATAAAATATGATTCGCGGCCGTAACAAATATGTATTTACAGAATTATAATCATTAAAGTCATCAACACAACTCTCCAAGACCATGTAATCCCCAAGATTAATCAACGTACAACTTAATACTGACCAGCAAATTGCAAAAAACGTAAGAAAATTTGAATTTCGCGGGCCACCTTAGAGCTTCCCCCTTAAAGTAAACAGTTTATGTATGATGAATGAATGTTTCTTCGGAATATCGTACAAAATCCAAATATTCTTAATTGAATTAGGGTTCCATCTAAAAGTTCAATTTCTCCCATTTCAGTACCGAGCCTCGACAGACGGCGGTTGGGCAGGCTCCTTATCCGCAGCCCTATGTGCCTTAGTAGCAGCCGGCGCTTTACAAGCGTCCATTCTACCACAGACCTACATACTCCTCATATTATTCGTCACAGCGTTCGCTTGGTCTGCTGCAGTGTTAGCCCTGACACTGGCAGCGAGATTAAGGCTTATTCCCTGTGATGTGTCGAGGCCTTTTACTTTGAGGAATGCTATTACTACCTTTACTATTGTGCTGGGATATGCTGTGGGACAAGTTAACGTGGCAAGTTTTATCACACTAATATTATAAAGGCGAAAGTTTGTGGGTGGCGCTCAAACGGCTGGACCAATTTTGATAAAATTTTGGATGGAGATAGCTGACACCCTGGATCAACATATAGGCTACTTTTTTATCCCGAAATTCCCACAGGATCGACACTTATGCGGGTGAAACCGCGGGGCGCAGCTAGTGGAAATATAAATTAAATCTTATGTGATCAGCAAAATCGTAAGAGAAGAGGAACCTTTGAAAAACTTACCTTATCTTATCGGTCTCCGGAACTAAATAGATCTATCTAGTTCCTATAGTACTGACAGAAATCTTGGCTTTACCTACTTGGTACTGGTAACAAAACACCCCCATTTGACACCCCAATAAATTGAACTAATCTTTCTCCTCTCGTATCAGTACAAACTGTATTTTGAGATTAGATCATACCGTCGTAAAAATATATAGCCAGTCAGCAATTCAGCAAACTGGAAGCTACTTTAACATGCACCTTAGATATATTGAAAGACGAATAAAAAAAATTGCTAAAATTTTTCTTAATTTCCAGGTAACATGCGAACACATAGAGCTATGCCGAAACCTAACCGGCAACACGACAAACATGGACGAGGTCCTAACAATGAGTGGCGACGTTGCCGCTCATCTCTGGTCAAGTCGCACGGAACACCTCGCCTGCCCCGTGCCGCTGTACATCACGTTAGGTTGCTGCCTCAGTATGCTTGTGGTCGCCGTATTTCTAAGGCTACCCATCCTTGTAAAGGGGATATTATTGTCTGTGATGACGGCTGGGTATATGGGAGTTATATTGGGATTCCATAAGGCGCTGTTTGATTGTTATGATCTAATGATTGAGTGAGTATAACTTGAACATTATTATAGCCTTTAGTTAGTGTCCCATTGCACGTTTCCCTGTCTACTGGCGCTTGGAGACAGTCTCTTACATGGGAATACAGTTCGACCCGCCATCTCCTTCAGATACTACGTGTTCAGACAATTTTGTACTCAATTAAGGTGAAATATTGATTTAACAATGTAAAAAATAACAGCAAATTAATTACCTGTAATATCATTAGTGCCATTATAAACAACCTTCCATATGGGAAAAGCTGCTTAAGGAATTAACTTGCTACATTATGAAAGTACTAATAACAGTAGAAAACCTACACACAAAGAGGATTCGAACGGCTCATGAAACATGACCTGTCTAATCCTTAGGATTAGGTAGGTTAGGTTTCTACCTGTCACAGTATTATGACATCATGTCTCTTTTGCTAGACTAGAATTTACTTTGACCACTCTTTTCTTCAATATAAATAATATATCGGAGATAGGTTAATTATGACATTTACTTTTGCGATGTGGACTATATTCAATTGAACACATTATTTTATTTGGTGATCATGTGGTATAGTACATGATCACCTCCACCAACCACCAAGTCCTGATGGACTTGGTGGTGATCCACCAGTCCACCAATCTTACCAAGGGGTATCGTATTACTCAGTAACTGGGTTGTGGAGGTCAGATAGGCAGTCGCTCCATGTAAAATACCGGTATTCAGCTGCATCCGGTTAGACTGGAAGCCGACCCCGACATAGTTGGGAAAAGGCTAGGCAGATGATGACTACATGATCACCTCGCTAACAAGCACATACCAAATTAACTAGTATTCTTGCAGTTATACAAGATTATATAACGTATGTTTATCCCAATTTTTACAAATGTTGACCTTCTGTAAACCTCGTGAATCTCTCTGAATCGCTGGTTCCCAATTCATGGTCGATTCTTAACTGAAATTCACTAAACTGTAATTTTTACCAAAATTGGATGGCTCGCGAAAATATATTTCCACTTCTGCTGACAACTACTAAGTAAAGCGTTATTATCGTAGTTATATCGGAAATCTTTGTTTTTTCAGTTCAGGCTCAGTTGGTTCAGCGTACGTCGCAAGCGCATGGACGGTGGCACTAGCTCTAGCAGTGTTACTACACGCAAGACAAACAGAATGGACGGCGCGGCTCGACTTCTTATGGCAGGCGCAGGCTAGGGACGAGAAGAGGGACATGGATGCTTTGCAGGTACAGTCAGCGTCAGAGAAATGGAACCCCCCCAAGACTTAAAGACTATCGCCCGAGCACGCTCGGGCCCGCCGCCGTCGCTCGTCGCTCGAGCGGCGCGGCGGCGCGGGTGCGTCACGTGAGCCTTGAGCAGCTCCCTCCTACGCCGCCGCACCCATCTCTGCCCGAGCGCATCCAACGGTCCGCCTCAGATATTATTTGCAAGTTTCATTCAAGTTTTTAATAATTCTATATGGTATTTTTTCGGCTTCCTTCTGGCCGAACCGTATACCAAGAATAACTTACAAAAAGACACTTTGCGTGCGATTAAGATACGAACCCGCATCACCAGGCGCCAGCCGATCATCGAGACCGTGTCTTATACCACTAGGCTATTGGCTCAGTTGTCAACCTCAACGAAAATTGGAATAGTATTACTCCTTAAAACGAACAAGGTTATTAACGGTCTAATCTTCTAGATATTAAGGTTTAAATTTCAACTTTCGTTTTATATTTAATACCTTAGTTTTACAAAATGCAATACGCATTAACTCCTCAATTAACTAAAAGATAAGGTTGAAATTAGCATAGATTTCTTATTTGGTTGAATATAATGTGTTGATTCCGATTGTTGCACTACCGTCATTTTTCTTCAGAAACTTAACTGCTGTATGAACTGCGAGTTAAGGTTGAATTTAGAATACTTCTTCGCTTTATTTAGTAAACTGTGATTGAGGGTATAATTATTTTTTAAATGGTTTCGTTTTCGTGCCGATTCGCTTGTGTGTAATTATCTTCGTCGTAATATTATCAAATTTATTAAGTTTTTGACCAGTTGATTCTATTAACCGATGGTATGGTTTGATTAACAACTTTTTTGAAGGCTAAAATTGTTGTTATCTGGGAACAGGAACAAAGCATAAAGAAAATAGCACGAGTTATGGGCATAACGGTAAGATTTATGTTATACTTCCACATATTACCTATTTATTGTTGCAATAATGTTGCATTATTACTTACTAGTTGGATGTTTTTATGTATTTCTAATATTATTATTTTCATTGCAGAGAAAAACAGTTCGTAGATGGATACAAAGGTATCAAGCGACGGGTGATGTGAAATGTGATCGCCAAGGCCAGAGAAAATACAAATGGAGCGACAACGTAATATTGTGAAAGTTCATTTAGTGGCACCCTTCAAAACTTCAAGAAGTGATAGACTGTGACATCCTCTCCGTTATTATAAGGCAATTTACTCGGCAGATTGATTGTGTAACGTATCTGATAAAATTGCGTTGGAACATATATGAGCAAGTGTTAATAATTCCCAATATTTGTGGGATCATTATCTCGTAGTTAATCAAAAACAAACAACCTTTATAATTATTATCAATCCAGATAATCTGGTTTACAAGTAGTCTTGTAATGTATTAACGATGCACCATCTGACCTCACATATTTTTCTAATGTTGTGTTAAATAAGGGTTATTAGAAAATGTGATAAAAGATAAAGATGTATATTGCTATACTATTATAGTTTAGCATGTTGATTCTTCCTCTGTAATTCACAGACACAAAAGACAAAATTTCTTTTTTTTTAAAGGTTTTTTTCCAATAAGTAAGTATAAAAAAAAACTGTTTTCACAACTTTAAATAAATAAATATTATTGTAGTTATGTTTCTAGAAATATATATATATAAACGAACCTTTATCTAATGTTAAACGTTCTAAACCTCATCCAGGGTATCTATTTTGTGTTTAGTTAATATTCTAAGTAAATAACCCCAATTTAACACAGATAGAAAACTGTATACTCAACCAGGAAGTGGATTCCATGAAGTCCTAGAAATGTAATTAGAAAAATAAATGAATATTGTTTATCAAAATGCCTAGCTTTTATTACAAACCTCCATTTGATTTCTTAAATAATAATTAACGAAAATCACCTAATAAAGAAACTAAAAAAAAGGGTAAATAAATAAAATAGGAAAAAGAAATCTTCTCATCCGCGGATTTGAACTCGTGACCACCGCATCGCCAAACCGCAGTGTTAACCATTAGACCAACACGCCACTTACGTTACATTACGAAAAACTTAAATAGGTTTGATGTCAATACCAAGGGGGGTACCATATCTGTGAAGCGAACTGTACAAAAATCATGAAGATCTTATGTATGATGAAAGTCTAGTTGTAAAAGTTGACAGTTGCAACAGGGTTACACTTTTGCTGGGAGATAAACGCTTAAAGAAGTCTTTTTTTTTTAATGTTATGTCAATTTCAGGCATCAAACCGAAGAATTCTCTTCAACCTCCTCCCGGCGCACGTAGCAACGCATTTCTTGGACAACCAATTCAGAACGAACATGGTAACTATTGACGGAGCTTTGTGACGCTTACTTAACGTTAAACGCAATCATCAATAATTGTTTCTGCATTTTCACAAGTCAAGACTTGCTTATTTTAAAGGTGGTGGCTCTCAGTTTATAAATGCTTAGGCCGTAAACAGGAAAAATTTTGTGATGTCAGATGTTATTGCTTCCTGCGGTATATGTTTACTATGAATTTGGACACCTAAATTAATAGAAAACTACTCAAGCCGTAAAACCCAGACATATTTTGACTGCTGACATCACATTGTCATATCATCTTCGGGACTACATTTAATGGGCTACAGTGAATATTCGTACAATTTCTGTCTTCGTGACACTACGAAAATTTGCTGGAAAACAGAAACTGTGTCTTCATAGTTACAAAAGCATGATAATCGTGAAAACGTTGCACTGAATAAATTACTTGAGCAAATATTCATTCATTCACAAGAAAACATTCAATCACAAATCTTCATCACAATCGTTTTGGTGTTCATTCGCATTCACAATGCTTTATGTGTCGCACAACGCATTTATGGGGTCTAGTGACAGATTGTTTTTATCTTCAGAATATTCTAAATGGGGTAGGCTGAGTCTGCAGTATATTCACATTTTCCTGTTGACAGTATAATATTCTCTGTAAGAATTAAGATTCATCGACCGCGAGTTACGTAATGTGAATTCACGAACTAAAAACCCATGATACTTGCCTAATGGATAGCAATTTAATATTCAAATAAACAAGAAAAAATGTAAACCAGTCTTAGTACTACATAAATAACTAATTTAATTCTTTATTATTCTTTTGTTTTGTGGGAGAGTATAAAAATAGTTTTTGTAGACCAGAGCCAAGTTTTTAAAGGACAGTAAAGATTGAAAAGTTTATTATTATTATTATTTGGTACTGCAAAGGTCTCTCTACCTATTATATAGTTCAGTTTGATCCGAACTCAAAGACACAAAGTATGACCATCGGTATATCACATTAAAAGTACCAAGACTTGTTACTCTAACCCCCCCACCCCTTCAACTGTCACTCCCCCTGACGTGTCCGCATGGCTTGCACGCTGCATTGACTCCTGCTGATCAAGAGGCGTGTGCAGGACCTGTACCACCAGTCGTACCAGCGCGTGGGAGTGGTGTTCGCGTCTATTACCAACTACCACGAGTTTTATATGGAACTGGATGGAAACAATCAAGGGATGGAGTGTCTGAGGCTGCTTAATGAGATCATCGCGGATTTCGATGAGGTGATTATACTTTTTTTTTGTTTCGTTCTACATAAGTTATGTTCATTAATGGTTCGGATGAAAAGACTTGTTTGGGTTTTTCTCACTAATATCCATGATAAGGAAATTTGATGGGAAGGATGCAGGAATGAATGTTGGAGGTTTTTGCGAAATGGTTTATCCTTAAATTATAAAGATGCTAAACAATATTGTGTTGTGTTTGGTAGAAAAATGGGATAGGTGTGAATTTAATGTTTTTGATTTCCAACTGCCCCAAAAAGAAGAAACGCCTTTTTAGTTGGTGACCAAGAAAATAGTAATTTTTCATTAAATAAAATAACCTTGTAATTTACGCGCTGTTTTATTATAGCTTTTGGGCGACGATCGTTTCTGTGCAATAGACAAGATCAAGACTGTTGGTTCCACATACATGGCCGCCGTCGGTTTAATCCCTGACAGGAAGATGACTGATGAAGCCAGCGCTCGCAAACATATGGCAACTCTGGTCGAGTTTGTGTTCGCTATGAGAGACAAACTGAAGGATATCAATGATAACTCGTATAATAACTTCATGTTGCGAGTCGGTGAGTTACTGTAACGTATAACACTGAACAGTCTAACGTAGCTCTTATTTTCATTTAAATAAAGAAATTTTTGCTTATTAAAAACAACACAGTCTTGAATAAAAAAAATACCTTTATTTTTCTTCTTTCTTTTAAAACGTTTGGTATTCAAATAAAAATGTATCTATTTCCACTAGGTATAAACGTGGGTCCAGTTGTAGCCGGTGTCATAGGTGCAAGGAAACCTCAATACGATATCTGGGGTAACACAGTTAATGTAGCTTCTCGCATGGATTCCACTGGGCTGCCGAACCACACACAGGTTACTGAGGAGGTTTACCAAGTACTGAAAGACATGGCATACCAATTCGTGTGTAGAGGCAAGGTCAAAGTTAAGGGTAAGGGGGAGATGACCACCTATTTCCTCACAGACAGAGCACCAGCTAATGGTACTGTTCAAAGTACGTCCAACGGACCCACACCCACACCTCCCACGGCATATGGTGGAGTTGCAACACCTCTTGCCATGCTGCAGAACTCCGCGAGAAGAGCGGCTGCCCAGCCTTCAAGATTGCCACCTTTGAGGGAGTCGTCAGTTGCTGGAGAAAATGAGCCTCTTCTTCCTTCCAACGGGCATCAGAGTAATGGGAATAATAAAGGTAGTAAAGGTCGGAGGAACAAGGACAGCGAGGACAGCCCGCCCCCTCCCCCGCCGCACGGCGCGCCGCGCTGGCCCCCCCCGCGCGCGCTGGTGGCCCCGTGGCCGCGGCCCCAGGAGGCGCGCCCGGCCCCGCACAAGCGCCGCGCGCCGCCCCGCCTGCCGCGCCCGCGCTCCTCCGAGAGCCTCCCCCTGGCGCGCAGCCCACGTGTACACTCCTCCGCCGACGAGCTCAGCTCGCTCACCCGCTCCCCCAGCCTCAGCTCCTCCGACGAGAGCTACTCGCGAACGACTGACGCCTCCCCCTCTCCCCCGCGACCTTCGCAGTGGATCCCACCGTCCAGACCGCAACGCGCCAACCCGGGCCCCGGATACGACTACCCCCCCATTCGACCCGCTAAACCCAGCGCGAATCACATCGCCGAACTCTACGCGAAACATAAAATCGCAAGAAAGCCGTCTTTAGAAGAGAAATTCCTTGACGGCAGTGTTGACTTCGCAAAAGAGGAACAAAAGCTGCAGAGGAGCATCATAAATATGCTTCAAACTTCGGCTGCGAAACGCGACGGCTGCTGCCAAACTGACAAGAAGGACGTTGCCAGCCGGTTAGGACAACGAGCAGATTCGTTCTCAAGTTCCGGCGGCCGACCGACAAATTTGACAAACTTGAAGCACCTAAACCATGACGGTCGGGAACCGTTCGCCAAGCGGAGTCCGTCAGACGTAGCATGCGTGCCGCCGTTCGAACGGGAAATCCAGCGCCTGCTCGATGATAAGAATCTTATCAAAATCAATCCACCGAAATCAGAACGAAAGGAGCTGAAACTCGAACTCAGGTGAGGCTTTATTGTTACTAATTAGAACACTGCCTCGTTAGTCTAGAGGTCGTAAGCGCTGAGCATGAGGTCTTGGGTTCGATTCCCAGAGTGTTATTGGGGGTTTTCCATTTAGAATTTCTCAATAGCAGCCCGAAGTCTGGAATTTGTGCTCGGTTGTTGCAAATTGGCTCACCCTATTAGCGAAATGTGGGTGTTGTACTAACTGTTCGGGGAAACAAGACGTGATATTAAGTTTGGCATAATTTTACTCCAGGTTTATTAATAAGGGGTTTTATGTTTGCCAATGGCTCGTGGCTAAATAATAACAGCCGCACAGGTCGATCGATCAGGTTAAGCTACGCTTGCCGCGGTTGGTTTGTGGATCGGTGACTCGGAAAGCACGGTCCCGGCTGTCATTCGTGGATATTTGACAATCGTTACGGGTAGTCAGAAGCCCGTTAGTCTGACAACCAGTCTTACCAAGGCGTATCGTATTACCCAGTAACTGGGTTTTGGTGGTCAGATAGCCAGTCGCTCCATGTAAAGTAGTGGTATTCAGCTGCAACCGGGTAGACTGGAAGTCGACCCCAACATAGTTGGGAAAAGGCTAGGCAGATGATGATGATGTTTCAGAATGGCTTAAAAGAAATACTATCTTGCTTGGATTAAATCATAGCTATATTTCCAATTGCTTTCATTTTAGGGGCGCCAACCCAGTCCCAGTCCTGGAGCCGATGCTATACTGCAACAACAACAACAGCAGCCCTCTACACGCGGTCGGCCTGGCCGCCATCACGCAGGTGGCGCGGCACGAGGCGGCGTCGCCGGCGCGCGCGCACGACTTCCCCGGCGTGCTGCCCGGGGACGTGGTCGTGCAGTTACCTTCGCCCAACCATGAGAGACATCATCGACCAAGGTATGAAATTTTTTATCCCGATATACATTAGCAGGGTATCTTTTCACAAACCAAGACCCAAACTGCGACTCTATACTTTTGATCGTTTGTTTAGCAAAGACTGATGGAAAAGGGCGGAACTGTATATCAGCGCAGAAACTTCAAAGATTACGGTTTAGCTCAAACTTGAATTTAACTGCAATTGCACCAAACTTGATCGACGACGATTTAAAATATGTGAATTTTATTATTTTGTATGTCTTTCAATCAGAAGCGTAACCTTTTAAGTCTATGTACAAAATGGCCATATTCTAACATTTATTTTGCATTCCTAGTCCGCCCTGCGAAAGGAAACCAGATTCCGTTATAGTCCGGGAGAAGGAGAGAGAGAAAGAGGTCCAGGAGAGACTACATCACCGGGTAAGATATGTAGCTGCTAATCATAGCATTGATGGGAGCTATAGCTCTATTGTTGTATGAAAGGCATACCAATGCATCAATTCCATTTCTAGGTGGCCACTTCTCATCACAGAGAAATGGGTATCTACGGGGAGAGTCAATCCGAATGGAGTTCGTCGTGTTCGGAGGGCGAGGGCGACGGGGAGGGAGGGCAGCCCGAGAGCACGGGCTACACGACGGACGACCCCGCGCTGGAGAACGTGTCCATGCTCAACGAGGCCGGGCTCACGGACGCCGAGGCGGCGCTCAGCGACGTGAACTCCTGCTACTTCGACCGCGACGACGACGTCTCCTCCCGCGCCTCGTCGCGCCTGCTCGACTCCGAGGCGCTCGTGTCGCTCGAGTCGCTCAGCGCCATCTACGACTCCGACGAGCCCGCGCACAGGTACCTCGCCAACATTCGTACCGTCAGCGAATCCATCACCAGAAATTTTGGACAGCCCGCCCACGTCACCGACGGCGAGAGTGATGTGTAGTGATACTGTGATATGTCGCGAGTTGTGATAACGTCCGATTTTGCTAATCGACTGAGTTTCGTGTACATTACGACTATTTCTCTTGTGTACTGCCTTTTGGTCAATTGTGATATAAAAATCTCAAATTATTGAACTCTCATGACGGGACTCCAACGTATTCGAGCTAGAACATTTATCGGAGGAACAGTTAATTTGGCTCTCTATTACTAAGAAATGAATACTCAAAACGTTTGTGTTTCCCCGCTCTTTGTTTCTATAATAAGACGTTTGTGGTCGTGTAGACGAAGCGCATAGTTTTTCGCGTACGCGGATATAATTGTTTTATCATAATTGCTGACGTGCCTGTACTTTGATGATTTTGTACTATGTAAATTGTGTCAATATGTACCTATTAATGTTACACTGTATGATATTCATGTACAGTACAGCTGTGCCATGTGATGGCGTGATGCATCATCTGTAGGAGTATGCGATGATCTCTACAATTATAAGGTGCTCTGACTTAGAATTATTTATGGTTTGTCTTGTGATAACGGTATAGGAATTCGAATTTGAGCGACCAATCTCTGTTAATGTCGGTGTTCTAGAGTAAGGGCTGGTCCCTGTCCTGTAAAGTGTAGTTGTCTCTCTGTGTCGTGAGACTGGGGACGTAGTGAAGCGGTGTGAACTATACGTAAGTACGTAAGTATAATGCATTTCAAACTGTCTATAGAGTAAACGTTGTTACCACAGCTGGATAATTATGCTTTGTAGTATTCTTTTATCTGCCTTATGTATCTCATATAATATTTTTATGTATATGAAGTTGCGATACTCTGTATTAGTAATAACCCTTTTGGCATTTTCTTTCCGTAATCTAGTCACTAATGGTTTTCTAAAGTTTGGTCGTTTCTTTATAAAGAATAATATATAGTGCCATTATCAATTCCCGTAATTTTTTCTTGTCTACTTTATTGATCAGGTGTTGTTAAAAAGTGGAGGAGGGGTAATATCATATAGTTCATAAGTAAACAGCCGTGAGACTTGAAAGTACAACCAATATAAAAACACAACTAGCGAATATTTGTTGTAGAATATTCTCTGTATTAATAAATATCAATTATTTTTTATTATTTAATTGTAATCTATGTTAATGTCAATTTCATGTAATTATTTTAGATTAAACCAATTATGTTTCTCTCATTTGAGGCACATCCGCACATGTAGCCTCCGATTGTAAGTACATACATATTTTTATGTGCCGCAGCGTACTTGATTAAACATGTACTTAATTCGGAAGCCGATCCACAAAGATTTATTGGTCAACAATTATTTTTTGTCATTTTTTTTTTTGTACTGATTATTGTAGGCTACGTGTATGTTTTTTTTTTATATTAAACATCCAAAGTATGTACTTACAGTTTACGTGAAAATCCTTTTCCGATTAAAAGTAATATTTAATTACGGTTTGCGCTTCTATTATAGTATTATTACATCACATTTTAAAGGTTATGTTTCGGCTGCTTCAAGTGGATTGAGAGATGTTAATGTCTGAGAATTGTAAATAGGACGAGCACGGTATAGTGCTCCAGTGAGACCTAGAGATTGTTAATCTTTGTAAATAATGTTATTCATCTGTCAAGTGCTATTCCACTTACAATACATACCTATACCTAAGTATACCACGCTGTGAAGATATATTATTTTTTGAAGGAATTCTCTTGTTTGCTATTTTTATTCTCAGTATTTCGATTTAATGTTTTTCATGTTGAAGTATGTACACATAGTGCCAAACTATTTTTATGTGAATGCTTGTATACAATATGAATTATTTATTTGACGCTTTGGTAATGTTGTTTTTATATAAAAGTTTACTTGTTCATCTCAATAAACATACAGACAAAACGTTTCAAGTTGATAATAGATCTGACGTCTAGTGTACCTTGGTAGGCGAGTAGTTGAACAATATTTTGAATGTTTTTAATATACTCATTGAGGAATTACTGCATCTTTATTATAGTGATTCAATGTATCGGACAGTCGCATTATAAATTATAAAAATTCATAGATTACGGAAAATTTTAATTTTTTTGCTGCAGTATTCACATTAATGCTATTTACAAAACGAATGCGAGGAATAAGTTTAATTGCGGATTCTGACACAGCCATGACCTTCTGAGCACAAAATGTAACAAAAACTTTTGTTATTAAGCTTTAATGTGAATAAATAACAGCTGGGATACAGTTTACCTGCATGTTATTATCTCATAGAAATTATATTGTCATGTATAATTTGTGTAGGATACTTGAATTGCGCCTTAAGTAGCAAATGTATTGTGTATTTTTATTTATTTAAATTCAATTACCTAAGCAATATTAATTACTTATTACAAATTAAAAGTGGTTTACATCACCGGAAGTTGTTTATTTCCTTATATCCTTTTAGAAGATTATTCATTGATGGACTATTAATAGATGACAGTGTAAATGAATCAGAGTAGAAGAATTTGAATAGTTAAGAACTGGCAAATAAGGATACTCATTTACTCATAATTATAGACTGGATGACCTTTGATTATATTGATTTTTTTATTGTTGTGGTTCATTGTGGGTGGGTTGAAAAGAGGTGGGTAGACAATCAAATCTGACCCGCACAAACAGAAGAATGAAGAAGAAGAATATTCGTTTTCATATAGAAAAAAAAACAGTGGCACTCCGGGAGTGCCGACAGAAGTGAAAACAAAACACAAACAGAATACTTTGCCATCACTCACTGACATATCAGATATACATTAAAGCCGAGTACATCCCGAGGACAGCCGCACACATCCAAAGCGGGTATTCTTTTAATCGTCTTATAAACAAAACACGCGCGGTGTCGCTTACGGTAACAGTGGCTCGCGTTCAATGGTTTTTTCCCATCTCAAAAAACGCCTGAAGAAGTTTTCACTTCAATAATAATTCAGGCTTTATCTAATTTTTGGTACTCACTTTTTACCCTTAAATAAAAAGGTTTACCCGACTAACAGTGTAAAACTGAGCAGTAACTTGTGTCTATAGTAGTAATGTGCCATAGGTTTGCGGGTCAGGTACAGGTGTGTCGGTTATAACTATAGGCGTGTTCCGCATACAAATGCCCTTCGCCTTGAACCAACACGCGAGCTTCATCAACGGATATTGTTACAAACCCACGTGGTGTTTTCATATTACCTGAGCAGGTATCTAAGAAATTATAGTTAAACTCGTGTTTTGGAGTGAAGTTGTTCCTTCAAAAGACTATGTATAATTAGTTCCTGTAGGTACATTTTACAATTAAATATTATCTATTGTGTACCAGTCAGTCTGCAATGATTTAAATATAAATAGCCAGCAAGATAGCTAGATAATATTTATTGTACGGATGCACATAATGAAAAAGTGAACTGCATTCCTATGCAAAGCACACACAACTCTGTGTGCCACATAATGTATGTGTCCATTTGTGTGCAGAAAAGTAACTAGTTTATGAGATCGATTGTTGTGTTCTTCATTGAAAATCATTTTAAAATATAGAGGAAAAACAGGTATGGGGCTGCTAGCTGGTACTAAATTAACTTAGATAATCGTCCATAGAAGGTTTACTTTGTTATATCTGTTATGCTATCTACAAAAGGGTTGGCATGGTGATATTGATTACACAAAGGTGTTCCACCAGACAGCAACTTAGCAAAGTTAAGTACTATGTTATTGAAGTTATAATAGGTATGTTGTTGATTGCATGACATCAACTCCAAGTTATGACTTCTTTGATACTAACATTTGTACTGTGATTATAATGCATGTGTGTGCGTGTCCACAGCGAATACCAACGATGGAGTAGTACGTTGTAAAGAAACAAGAAGGCTGCTCGCTACTGAAACAGGCTGCACACTACCAGTTCGGACTTATCGTGAATTCTCGCCATTTAATGACTCAGTTAGGTTAATCAGGGACAGTTTCATTCAAAATAATGTGTAATAGTCGGTATGCTAGTGAAATACAAACCGGAGCGAGGCAGGTATGACGCGGCGGTTCGGCGGGCCACTACCACAGGCGCAGCGCGCACAGCTGCGGGCCGGCGCGCCGCCGCCGATTGGCTGCGCGCGGGAACCGGTCGCGTCCCGCGCCCTGCCTCCGCCCCGCCGCTACAAACAACTTCAAATTCTTATTCATGTTCGTTGCCACGACCGTTGCTGCCGTTGAGAGCGCGCGCACTATGCGCCCATACTTCGCGTAATCTTATCGATATGTGCTCGAAGTTGTATGTGAATCTAGTGTTTGATGTGTGAATTTAACAATAAAATAAGTGCACGGTGGACCAGTCCGAAGGTGCGGCGAGACGCTGCGACTGCGCTATGAAAACACACGCACGATCTGGTGTTTTTGTTCTTTTTGTATCGCGAGTGCTTCGTGAGCGGCTTCGACGCAGGGTTACCTTTGCCATGTGCATCAGATAATGTTGTGCTCCTATTAGTTTGACGACAAACTAATATGCTAGCTAGTGGATATTGCGACGGAGTGGCGTTGTGTTTTGGTGAATCATAGTGTATGTGACATGAAGGTGACGGTGTGTTTCGGGTCTGTGCGGGTGCTGGTGCCGTGCGGCGCCGGCGACCTGCTGGTCAGGGACCTCGTGCGGGAGGCCACGCACCGCTACAAGAAAGCTACTGGACAGGTCAGTCGACACATCATTCAATACTGCGGATAGTTCTCGCGGGTTTTCTACTGTTTTTATTGGCAAGATCGAGTTTGTTTACCTTCCTTAGTAGGTACCTACTCATAACTGGTCAGCAGTAGTTGTTTTGTATCTGCGTAAGGTGCACAAGGACCTAAGCAGAAGCAAAAATAATAATTTTTAGGATACGAAAAAATTTACATAGTGTGGGTAGATGAGTACCTGTCATGTTTTCGTGGCGTCAAGTGGATTCTACCTATAATATGAACTACTTTGGCGATTGTTTTGACCTATTTTCATCTTGGTCCAAGATGACTAAACACTACTCAAGGCAGAGAGCATTCTAGCTACCTACCTTGGTAAATACGTACCCAGAAATTCTGTTAACAGAAGCTACATTGCAGTTGCTTCTCACGTTCTACGCATTCATATTTCTTGATATCAACATAAATTCAACCATAATGTAATCTGTCAGATTGACCAACTTACCGACACTGTGTTTTTGCCCTGCCCAGTTTTCGCTACAGAACTGTAACCGAGTTACCTGGTATTTCACGATTACGATTATCGATATTCGCTACAAAGCTGACCTGAGAATGTTGAGATAGGTTGTGTTGCAACCACCTCTTGTTTTTGTACTAATGATCATTTGGTTATATGGAATGTACGGTGCTGGGAGCAAGAACGGCTTTCGCGACAATGTGTCCATAACTCCATACATAGTGGAGAGCAACATTAGCGATATCTCCACCACGATAGTAGTCCTACTAGGTAGCTAGTAGCTACTTGTCAAACTAGATGCAACCATGAGACGCTCGAATTTCATAATTCAGACGCCACATTCGACAGCTCATTATTTTTATGGACAGACCTTCATTGGATGTCGATCTCGTAATTGGATGACGGTTGTCGCTATTTATGTCAGGGAATGTTTATGAACTCCTTACTTAGAAGACACCTTTTTGCGTCACCCGCCCCCTATCCTTGCAAGACAACAGTTGCGTAATTTATTAAGAACTCATAGGTGACAGGTGTATTGTTAATTCCAATTCCAATTAGCGTTAGACATTCACCTGCTCCTGCCCTGCAACCTACATGCGTTCCTTAAGTTCATTTCTCGTAGGAAGCCTTGCGAACTGCCATTACTCCGTCAAACATACCACAAACATGTTGTTGGCACTAAGCTAGGTACGTACGTACTGGGTGAAACTGTTTTTGCAACATCCTGTAGGAAGACTTCACAAAAAAATTAAACTTCCCGACATTGCGTCCTGGATTATGTGTTGTGTTTGTTACATCAGTTTTATAATCATCTTTAAGTGCAGTTTGATGTCAGAGGATGTATCATATTATACATAGATTAAGCAATAGTTGCTACCTCATTATTTACTTAACACAGATATCGGTTCTTAGTATATAAGTAGCTTTGTAGATTACATCTAGTCATCAACTAAAATAAGTACCTACTCTACTGCATCGTTGTGCTCCTCGGAGCACTCCATTCTACTTTGCATTGCATTCGCGCAAGCCAGGTTGCATCAATCACACAATAAATTATAATGTTAATAATGCTGGTAGCTGTATAGATAACGAGTTAGTTTTGGCGAACGTTTACATTTCTGCATGTTTTGCTGCTCGACGATTACTCAACGCAAAAGGTCGCGGGCGCACTTAACGACCGGTAAACTATACTTTTGCTGCTCCACTGGTGAAACGATATACCTATCGAGACACGCGCTGGTTTCTAATATTACTGGAATTCTAAAGCGATCGTACAACTTGTACCGTTTTTTTTTGTTGATTGAGATGAATTCTTCTCACCTCCCACGCCATCCATGAAAGGCGAATTAAGAGCATCAACTAATAAAATGTGACTTCTTTCTTTATCGATAGTGTTTTCTGAATCTGTGACTAGACCTTCAAGAAATTGAATGTTATGTATCGCAAACACAAAATAAGGCGAGACGACGTCAATAACCTCCATTACTAGTTGACCTTTTAAGGCACGTTTTGCGCCTTTATTATATAACAAAAAACTCAAATGTTATTACTGCAAGACTATTGTGTGCCGTCACGTATTACTTTACCTTGGAAAGTAATACATTTTCAGTTTGTAAAACAGTCAAAACTGTCGAAAAAGTCGATGGTGAAACAATGGGACCGTTGTCGCAGGAAGGTATGCGAGAGCAACGGGCGCCTTGAACACTCGAAACACCTATTGTACCGTGCTGTATGGAGTGCCTCGCCACGCTCACTACGGACTACGGACCACAGATCTCGTCTAACGACCGGTTCTCAGAAAAATGACGAGACATTCTTTTGAGATACGAGCGTCATATAAACTAATTCAGGATTTATATCCGAGCTGTGCTACTCCGCCAACTGTGTGCACATGCAGTTTTATTGGGTTTCGAAAGATACACAGGCGTAGATAAGTGTTAGTGGAAAACGATAGCGAAGCCGGTGGTCCTCTGCGTGCCCATCGTAAATCTTGAATAACAATGAGCACTATTGTCTGATTCTCAAAAAAAAAAAAACAAAATGGCTTTACCTCCACTTTGAGAGTTTTATTTATAGATTCGTCTGCTACAACCCTTTTTATAGGTTCCGTGAGGAGCTGACCCGCTTCCTGCTGGTAAAAATCTAACATTTATGTAAACTTAATTTTGTAACCGATTTAAGTGCGTTATCTTGGAAAAACTAACAAAAACCGTTTCTCATACGGCCATATGTCGGGCTTCCCGTCAAGTGGATTGGGGGTCTTTGTCCGAACCAAGATAATTTTTTCTTCAATTCTTACTAATGGTTTGCACATGTTGCATTAATTTATACTGAATCTTATAAAGTGCTAACAGATTTGCAGATTCAGAACACTTGAAAGTTTGTTTACACAAAAAAAAAATAACGCTCACAAAATGTAATGTAAATTTACATCATCATCGTAGGTCTCTAATAAAATAATGAAAAGCTTCGACATCCACGAGGTTTGGTGATAACCAAAAGTGGAGGTCATCCTATTTAATACCAATCTTAATTAAATGAGTTGGTTTTAATCTTATCACGAGCGGTTAACGTAATTAGGTAAGTAGGGCGTGAAGTAACTACTGAAGTCGATAAACAGAGGCTATCACACTTTTTTGTATCTCGCTGACAAAAAAGTGACACAGAGGAAAAAACAAAACACTTATTTTTAAACCAAATCTACTTTGGAACATCATTTGCGGTGAGAGGATGTCATTAAGAGCGCCAATACAAAATTGAACAGTAGATGGTGAAGTGAAATAGTTGTAAATAACAACTTAATAACTCGCAATATTCATCATGTAAACGAGAGGCACAATACATAGAATATGAAGTGGAACACTACATAGTTACTTTCTCTCACATTCACATAAGGAAATTTGATGATGGAGCGCGTCATTCCACGATCTGACATTATAACGAGAGTACATCTTTATTGGTATTCCCTGGGCAGTAGATTATAGAGTGGTCGACCTCGATGGTGCTATGGCGGATGCTAACCATTTATGATGGTCCATGGGCCGAGCACTTGACATACAACCTCATAGGACATGCCTCCTTAGACCGCCGATATTACTGCCCATAAAGCAGTTAGCCTTATTGAATCGAAATAATGGTCGTCCAACAGAAATATGTATAGTCGTGTGTAACTGTTCTGTAAGTTTAATGCTTTGAGGAAGTTTTACTAAATAATTGTTTGCCGTTTGTAGCTCTTAGTAATTGTGTGCATACCTTGTAAATCACTGGTCTGTTATTCATTTATAAAGCCTATTTGATTTGTATATCTAGCCATACAAATGAAACCTTCTTTATTCGAAACTAGCTGACCCGGCAAACGTTGTTTTGCTCCTACACTATTCCTACCCTACTCCCACACTACTCCTACCCTACTCCTACACTACTCCTACCCTACTTCTACCCTACTCCTACCCTACTCCTACCCTACTCCTACACTACTCCTACCCTACTCCTACACTACTCCTACCCTACTCCTACACTACTCCTACCCTACTCCTACACTACTCCTACCCTACTCCTACACTACTCCTACACTACTCCTACCCTACTCCTACCCTACCCCTACCCTACCCTACTCCTACCCTACTCCTACACTACTCCTACCCTACTCCTACCCAACCCCTACCCTACCCTACTCCTACACTACTCCTACCCTACTCCTACACTACTCCTACCCTACTCCTACACTACTCCTACACTACTCCTACCCTACTCCTACCCTACTCCTACGATAAAAAAAAAAGAAAAAAAAGTATCCTATGTCCGTCTCCTGGCTCTAAGCAACCTCCCTACAAATTTTCAGCCAAATCGGTTCAGCCGTTCTCGAGTTATAAGTGGTGTAACTAACAGACTTTCTTTTATATACATATATGTATAGATATATGGGTTCTTACTGATGATCAGTCTCTGTCTACGGTTAATAATGAGTACTTTGAAACCACTATAGTCAGCTGAATGGTTACTATACTTCATGGTACGTACTAATTCCATGCATTCTTGTTATTCCGAAGCTTAAACATTTCCAGAAGCAGATCAAATGCTATAATAAATGTAACTTGGAAACCGTTTCAAGTTCTCCAAAGTGTTATTTCAGTTCCTAACACTTGTCGGGCATTGTTCTAGAATTCACAGTATTTCGAACAATGATTTGGTTCTGATGAAAGTTATGATCAGATTTGTCCATAATGGCATAGCGTGTCTGTGCGTGGGCGCAGACTGGCTGGACTGAGTCATGCGCACGTGCACCGCAGCCATGTCATGTCCCATGTCCAATTATGCGACAAATTACTACTTTGCATTATCTCTGAGACTTAGCATTCCTGACGATATGAAACCTGATCTTTGTGCAGATAGAATGTCATCCAGCCTTAAGATGAGCCTTTTGTTTAACTTTTGACTGATGATACCAAGAATTTTATGAGAACACACACGAAATTAGTTCTTTTGTTCTCGTGCACGATTGATCGAAATTACAGATGACTCAAGTCTGATATAGCGCATATGTTCCAATAAGCAATTGTTCTATTGCGTTCATACAACGTGCTCATACACACGAGCGACACTCGTCGACGACCGGGCAACTTCAGCGGTCGACAACGTGTCGTTCGTGTGTGTACGCTTAGGTACCTACCTATTAGAAAACCATAACAGGGTACCGCAGTCAATCAAAGTGACGGACAAAAACAAAATGGTTACGGTCCTCCAATGTAATTGAATCAAATCAAAACCTGCTTTATATAGGTTCAGTTATGTAATGTTTTGTTGTTCTAAGTATAATTAAACATAAGAACAAGAGCAGCCTACTGAGTAGTAGGTACAATAACTAACTGAGCAACCAAATCAATAATCTGTTTTGTATCAAACATATTGAAAAACGAACTATGATTACGAGTAACACCGCACTCAACGTAATTATGAGTTGAATGGCGTGCAGGAGAGGCCTATGTCCAGCAGTGGACAGCTATAGGCTGATGATGATGAAACGTAATTAAGAGGTATTTCCTTTAACAAAGTTCTTGGTATTTTAATTTATCTCTAAATCTATTAATATTAACAGTCGCGTTCACAAATTGATGTTTCTAACAGTGAGAACTGTTGAACAGCTTAATTCGTGTTATGTCCTATAGACAAATTGGTTGTAGCAAAACCATGAAGCAAGTTCAATGGTACAAACATGAGCAAGTCTGAGTAACATCTAACTAATGAACAATTGGTTTTACGAGCAAAGAGTGATTATTATGGAGGTCGTGAGTCACTTTGACGCACTCCGGTCTCAACTACTAATCATAAGAACTAAGCGTAGTATGTAACAAACAAGCTATTCACATGTATGTGATAAATCGTTTTAATCGTGGTTTGGAGTTCACCAAGGCGTTTATGTAATGATTACTTGTATTTACGATTGGTTTATTACGCAGTTTATTCAAGTAGTTTCACATGCTTCGGTGACACAGGTTTTGCCAAATCTCACTCAAAACTTGACTCTTCTCTGACACTTATGATCATATTCTCTGACACTTATGATTGTGCGAGCTACATCAACATTATCTCCTTTTCGTCTCTTAGACTAGTAGAAGTTTCAGGAATCCCAGAATGGTACCGAGTTTTGGATGACCAACCTGTCCCCGCTAGCTCATCATCAAGATCTTTAGCCAAAAGACGTTCTCTTGAATTAAGATGTCACGCTGTTTCTATAATCCATAAAATAAATGTATAAACGTAGTGTGTCCAAACCGTTGTTTGCTGTTCGACTGTAATACCATTCTAAGGCATCCTGTAGCCTGACCAATAAAGACGATTAGTTACACTCAGACAAACACTTGAGACGCCATATTGCCATTGCTTCTAAAATGGGAACCTGCTACTGAGCACTCGGCTTGCGTTCAAATGCTTGCTCTTATTGTAGCACCATCTATTTTATGACATTGCAGCCCTTCTGTATCGGACCTTTTAAGGCATGGTCTTACACGGTGTATCTTTAGATTCAATCATTCAAGCAAGTTTGGATCTAAAACCGCCTCTTGTAGTCTTTTTGTAGTCGTATATCACTCGTAGGTCGACTTCGACCATTTTTTTTTTCTTCGGCGAAGAAAATGCCTAACGCATACCTCCTGTGCACCTACTTTCGTCTTGATGGGTGGGCCGCGAGAACTGCTACGTATGACATTCGCGACCCATCCAGTGTGGCCCATTTCTGAGCTCCCTCTTCTTGGCCCGTCTCCGGGCTCCATCTTCCTTCGGCGATGTCCTGGTGCACTGGGACATCACACACAGCTTCAGGGACCGTGCAGTGTGGACGATAGAGTCCCCGATCATCATCCACTGGTCCCTCTTATGGCGGCATCAAGTCCGCATTTTGCCGCCAGCGCCGTCCTGCCCTCCTGTGGCGAATCGGGTCAGCGAGAGTCTGGCTCTCTGACCCGCTCCGCCGCTTCCTTCTGCGAAATTACGTCCTCGCAGAAAGACGCAACCGCCTCCCATGCCCCTTCACTGCCAACCATAGCCCTGGCAACGGCCGACAGCGACAGGTATTCCCCAATTTCTGCCGCCAGAACGCGGCGCTGCGCCTCCTACCCAGGCAGGGCACTGCTCGCTAGTGTGCAGGGCCGCGTCCTGGCTGTAACCGCAGTGGTGTGGTGACACACGGGAGTCGCCTCCCGTCTTGCCACTTTGTGCAGGTATTTGCCAAAACAGCCATGCCCCGACAATACCAGACGACCTGCACTAAACGTAAGGACAACGTGCCGTGTCGCCTCCGTACCCACTCCACTAGGATTGGCTCGATAGACCCAACAGTCCAGTGAGCGGCACTGGGAGTCTCCAGCGTCCCCGCCCATTGCCTCATGATAGGAGTCTGCGCCTCTCTGCGCCACCTCATCACCACTTCAGGCGGCGGGTCACTGCCGCTCTCCGCCCGAACTTCTACACTTTGATGGTAAAATAATTCGCAGCCTAGTTCAACCCACTGCTGAGAATAGGTCTCCACCCTATTGTACCATGCTTCTCTGGTCTGTGCTAGTGTTATCCAGGTCTAGTTAGTATATGTAGTTTGATAGACATAAGAAAGTATGTATGAGTAATGAAGATAATGTCAAGAACATAAAAGGTACTTAAGAACTGTAAATTACCAGACAACCTTATCGGGATGTAATCTAGAACTTGTGATTCATTGCGTCATACATGGGATGCACGTGTGTAGATGCCGTTGGTTACTAAGGCAGATAAATATTCTGTCTTATCCTACTATAATTCTACTAATATATATTATATATGTGAAAGTTTGTATGTGTGTTACTCAATCACGCAATAACGACTGAACGGATTTTAATGTTTGCCATAGTTTATAACCTGGATTAACACATGGGACACACTCTTTATCCCGTTATTCTCACGGGATCGAGGCTTACCTATGCGCGTGAGACCGCAGAGCGCTGCTAGTTTATAATAAAAGTCGATAGAAAAGATTTCTTCTATCAGAAGAAATCTTTCTCTCTCTTTTTTTTCTCTTTTCTCTTTTTTTTCTTTCTTTTCTTTTCTTTCTTTTTTTTTTGTGCTAGGTATCACCTAGTACTAGAACATAAGTAAGACCATCCAGCATGTAGCTGAAATCACTGAAACCAGTCAACCTGTCTCCGAATCTATCTTTTGATTACTAAAAACTTGTTCTGATAGACCATGGGAGCTTGAACTTAACATTCGATTACAAATTATAAAGATCAAGATAAACAATTGCTCACATAATCATACAGATGAACAT
The DNA here is from genome assembly GCA_963082905.1 of Oligia fasciuncula. Taxonomy (NCBI): domain Eukaryota; kingdom Metazoa; phylum Arthropoda; class Insecta; order Lepidoptera; family Noctuidae; genus Oligia; species Oligia fasciuncula. The sequence continues at coordinate 9,214,827 of OY720393.1, read as the reverse complement.
TCTATTGTTTTCGTAATGCTTCTAAAATACTTTTGGTTTCGACAAAATACGGTAGTTGAAGATTTATCTCGGTAATACGTTACGGCCGTGGTAAAATAATCTCATGTAAAGACGATATATAACAATGGGCAATAACAAGCATATTCGTACAAAGTTCATCATTGTTCTTGAGCAGTTTCGTCAAAAAATTACCAACATTTGGTAAAACAACCTAGTATTTCACTATTCGCACGTTCAAGGCCAGTTAGTAGCTTTTTGCTTAGCGGATCTGTCATTTATAAAAAAGAAAACAGCTTTGCTTTAGAGCTACATAATCCTAAAATAAGTTTCATAAGATAGTAGCTGGAGCTCATAAAATTAAATAACAGATTTAGGTGGTACAAAATGGTTGAGCTGAATGGTGCTGATCTATGCGTCATGTTCGTGAACGGGCGCCGTCAGTTGGGGCTGGTCATCACTTAGCTGCCTCGGCTTATTTTTAATTATTTTATTTTTATTTTTGGATTGTTGTTTTAGTACTATTTGTTGTACTCTGGACGCTTTTAACGCATACGTCTTGTTTATTTTTACATCGTTCTCACATTATTTAATTATAAATTCAAAAGTAATGATGTAACTAATATTTTTGTAAAATATAATTTAAAAAGAGTGTCCATGGAGTTTCTTGTCCGTTCTTCTCCATAGGTACCTACGCTTTGGAATGGGCAACTAGCTTCACATTTTTCTGACTGACCTACTTCTTGACAATTCAAAAGTGCCTGTAAAATGGTTTAATTGAAATAAATGCTTTGAGTTTGAGTTTGAAGGTTGCTTTGTAGTACGGATGCCAGAATAATTCGATGAGAAAGCATCTACAGACCGATTTATATCATACCATGTCGCCTTTAAAGTCAAGATTTATGCTGGGATAAAATGAACACATAGAAAATCAAAGGACTGCGATGCGATTGGTCGACAATCTCTTTCTAGCATTTAAATAGGTAGACATTTCCTTTTTTTCTACTTCAGTGGTTGCATTTTTTACACTCTTACCAAGAACACGCAAATTCAAAGGAAGTGATGCAATATCAGCATCCGTTTCTTTACAGAAAAAAAAAGTAACATGGCTTCCATACAAAAACTGGTTTCCAGTACGCGAGAAAACTTAAGTAACCACAGGGTATCCAGTACTTACATAAAGTAAGTATAATATTCCTAATTAAATGTTGGATGTAATCTGTCACTTGTCGCAAACAGCTTCTGTTACTGTGGTTTAATAAAAATCTACCGCCGTGCAGCCTGTGCTCCACAAATAGACTGTGTATTTATCTACCTGTTTGGTTTCCACTAAGGTAAAGCCGTAAACCAGCCCTTCTGATCATTAAATGGAGTTTTTACAACAAATCTTGCTTTTATTTCTGACTTGGACAAAAAGTAGTGATGCGTTTTTGTCGCTACCCGAATCTATCCGATCTCGAGATTAGAATGGATGCCAGCCAGTATCGTGATGGATAATTCGATTAAATTACCAGTCATTAGTGCTGGAGTCCACGGTACACCGGCACGACTTGTCGGACACGACTCTTGAACGTGAACCTGTAATGGTATCTGAAGAAACAATGCAGTTGCGTTCGTCAATAAATTAAGTTCTAATTTAAAACGTAGATGGTAAACTGTCTGGTCTTGAATGTTCGTTTAATAAACTTTTCTTAATTTGAATGCCATTTTTCGAATTCTTGTATGTAAGTACCTACTTAGCTAAATGTCCTACCGAGATTATAAAATGTTTTGGTAAAGCCAGACATTAATTACCATTCCAAAATTAACTCCAACCGTCAGGCACCTGATCCGACCACTTATCTCGGCATGTTTATGTCAATGGACACTTTATAAATAAGGATGTATGGAGAATGTCTTTCGCCTACTAGAGTCTGTTTTTATTCGGCGTGGTAATTACACGGGCAGGCGAGTTGCCCGGCCCGGTCGAGGAATGTTACCTGCCGTCCTATTTCAATTTATGTAGCCGCACTATTGCCCTTACTGTCTACAATGATACGGGGATATTTTTACTCGAAGTGTAACTAATTGATGAAGGGTTTTTGTGTTTGTTTCGGTGCAAGTGAGCGCAACGCTGTGAGGGAAGCAGGGCTTGTTGTTTTAACCTTTTTAGTGCTCTTGCTTGTGTTTTTTTGTCTTTGACACTTTAAACAGTAGATAAATTACTTATTTTACTGATTTAATAGTAAATTGATAGTTATACAAATCCCACGCAATACTTATTAGTAAAATACACCTTCCAATATTTAAAGAAAAGGATAGGTTAAATAAACTTATTATTGAAATCCTTATCAGAACGGCCTTAGTTATAAATATGTAATTATAATTTAACTAGGTACTCTAACTAAATAGAGCACGATTGCGAAAGTTCAGTAACTTTATTCCATAGAGTTCTCTTTTTGCAAGTCACCATCATTAGATTGTCTAGTAGAGGCAATGATTTCAAAAGTAAGGATACGTCCGTCTGAACATTTTACATAGAAGTTCTTCGTTCGAAGTTCGAAGTTCGCGCGCACCACTGTCAACTGAGTCGCGTTGGCCCTAAAACCGTCATTTTAGGGCCAGCGCGTTGGTGCCATTTAGTCGCGCCGTTAGCCCGGTCCTTACGCTAGTAATATATAATGTCAATGAGTAGAGGCGACACGAGGAATTCAATGAAAATTGAATCTTTTTAGGGTTCCGTACTCGAAGGGTAAAAACGGGTCCCTATTACTAAGACTTCACTGTCTGTCCGTCCGTCTGTCTGTCCGTCTGTCTGTCACCAGGCTGTATCTCAAGAACCGCGATTGCTAGACAGTTGTAATTTTCACAAATTATGTAGATATTTCTGTTGCCGCTATAACAACAAATACTAAAAACAAAATAAAATAAATATTTAAGGGGGGCTCCCATACAACAAACGTGTTTATTTTTTCGGTGTTTTTTGCCTTATGGTACGGAACTCGCACTTGGCCAGTTTTTTTTATGATTGATTTCTTCTTCACATCATAGGATAAATAAAACTCATCTCAGTTTTCAGCTGGTACGAAGATATGTTTCTATCAAAACTAGTATTGAACGTGCAGAATCTCCTTATAAAGCATCATAAAGTTTTTTGCAAGGTAACTAACATCAATCAGTGTTTGATAGATCTAGCTTAGTGGGTGTGGTACGCGAATGCCTGTGCGCAAATCCTAAGTATAGCCATGCGCGTGGGCAGCGTCACTTTACAAATTATCAAGTACGTCGAATATTTCGTCATATACAACGTGCAGTTTTGCAGCATCGTGATAATTGCACTAAGGCTTTAGCTGTACTAGCGACATTATTAGCCTCTTTCATTTCGGTGATAATGTAAATAAAATCTGAAAAACGTTTCACTATAATATTGAGAACCGCTAATTGACACCGCGAAGAATTTTGACACCTTCTATTCGCACTCGGGTGTTACTATTACTTGTCAAAATATTTACAAAATGTATTTAGTTACTACTACAATATTCAATACTTAAGTACACGAAGTGCGTCAGTTTCCTTCCCTATAAAATGACGTCAGCTGCTATAAGTGCGTTGATTCATAGTTTATGAACCGCTAAACTAAATTTCAGTACGTAAAACTGTTTACTTGGAAAACCCTATAAAAAATGTAGTTTATGTAAACAAGTTATTCCTCGTTACACATCGTGAAAATTCACTGTAATCACTACTTATCATGTTTTCTTTCAATCATGTATAACGGTGCGGTTTTGTAATCAAACTTCATTGATAAATAATGCAACTCGTTTAGTGGCAAGTTTATGTATCCTTAGTTTCACAATGTAATTTCAGGTCTAACTGTAGTTCGATACGACCACTGAGCGCTTTGTTTAACACCAGTTACTGCCAGTTACAATAATATTCGCAGGTTTATATTTTGTAGAACAAAAGCGCAGGTACGGGAACAATGTGGAAACATAGTGTGAAGTTTTTGAGCGCAGTGTATTGTCCTGCGACCTACGCATTGTCGTCGCGTGTCGGTTGCCTGCGTTTCCGCGAGCATTCGTGACCTGTTAGCGTAATAAAATTGTACTTCTAACTGAATTGTGTACTTATCTGCAAAATTGAAGTTATGGGGCTGTTTTGAGTAAGGGGTTCCAATTGTATAAATTAGGGTCGCATAACTTGACAAGTTGCACAGCTACAGTTTATGGAGTCAACCAATCGCAGTCCAGTGCTGCACAATTGCATTTTAGCCTCACCCAAGTTGCAACATCTATGCAATCGCAACCTGCCATAACAATTCGTTTTATGGTTAAACAAGATTTATTTACAAAATACAATCTTTAGCTTATGAGCCGTCTAGTCATAACAGCATACCTCTCGGGGTTAGAGATCACAATAGGAAGACCATACGATATTTTACGCACAATGAATCATAAGCTAATGGCCAATCGATTCGGTAATTAATGTTGTTGAAGTTCCGCAGTGATGTGTAGGAAGGTTCTACTAGCCGGATTTTCTAGCAAATCTTGCAAGTGGCGGGTTTTATGACCCTGCCTGTCCTGCTTGCCAGATGCTCAGTCAATGTTAAACATAGCATTAGTAATCCAAGCAGCCTTTTTTACCGACTTCAAATAAAAAGTAATTTAAAAAAATTAAACCGACTTCAAAAAAAAAATGAACTCAAAATTATGAAATAACTTTAATTTCGGAAGTCGGTGTCTTGGGATCTGTATTTTAGTTTTAGTTTTTTGCCACCGACTTCCGAAATTAAAGTTATTTCATAATTTTGAGTTCATTTTTTTTTGAAGTCGGTTTAATTTTTTTAAATTACTTTTTATTTGGTAATTTTTAGTTGTTGCACTAGAATTTGACCAAGGTTTTGAGATGTTTTCGCTTTGACACTACACCCGTAGCTCGTATCAATAAGCCAGGCCGTCACACTTTCACGTCTTAGTCCATATCTTAAAAATTACTGAATCGATTATGATGAAACTTGCACTGTTCCCTAAGTTGAAGTAAATGTAAGCCAATAAAAAAAGAATGGTCACGATCCGATTAATAGTTACGGAGATATGCGTGGACAAACATACATACATACATACATACATACATACATACATACATACATACGTCTATAAAATTTTGTATATTTGTTTGGAAGCCCTAATAGATTGTCATATGTGAATATAATGCAATTCCAATAATATTACATACATACGTATCGAATTGATAACCTCCTTTTTTTTGAAGTCGGTAAAAAAAAAGGAGGTTATCAATTCGATACGTATGTATGTAATATTATTGGAATTGCATTATATTCACATATGACAATCTATTAGGGCTTCCAAACAAATATACAAAATTTTGTAGACGTATGTATGTATGTATGTATGTATGTATGTATGTATGTATGTATGTTTGTCCACGCATATCTCCGGAACTATTAATCGGATCGTGACGATTTTTTTTTTATTGGCTTCCATTTACTTCAACTTAGGGAACAGTGCAAGTTTCATCAAGATCGATTCAGTAATTTTCAAGATATGGACTAATACGAGTAAGTGTGACGGCCTGGCTTATTGATACGAGCTACCGGGTGTAGTGTCAAAGGGAAAACATCTCAAAACCTTGGTCAAATTCTAGTGCAAAAACTTAAAATTACGAAATAAAAATAATTTAAAAAAATTAAACCGACTTCAAAAAGAAATAACTCAAAATTATGAAATAACTTTAATTTCGGAAGTCGGTGGCATAAAACTTAAACTAGAATACAGATCCCAAGACACCGACTTCCGAAATTAAAGTTATTTCATAATTTTGAGTTATTTCTTTTTGAAGTCGGTTTAATTTTTTTAAATTATTCAGGTTTAGAAATGAACCCCCTTGACATTTTACCACCGTTTTTTTAGTCTTGCCTTTTTCATCTACAGCAGGCACAGGCCTCGTCAAATTGGTATCCATACTAATATTATTAATGTGAAAGTGTGTCTGTCTGTCTGTTGCCTCTTCACGCTTAAACCGCTGAACCGATTTAGATGAAATTTGGTATAGAGATAGTTGGAGTCCCGGGAAAGGACATAGGATACTATTTTATCCCGATATTCCCTCGGGATCGACACCTAAGCGGGTGAAACCGCGGGGCGCAGCTAGTATCCAATAATTTTGAGCCATTGTATGTCTATATAATGTAACGAGGGAACGATTCGTGGCCACACTTTGAGGACAATTTTCTTCCTGTGAAGTTCGAGCAATTTGACTTGCTCATTACCACTTCAACTTAATTATCCTTAGTGCATAAATAACCTCGTCATTATGACTCTGCTGACACAACAGTTCTAACTGCACCTAACTAAGGGTCTTCGTTCCCTATACTTTTATCTTATGTAAACTCATTGTTTGTCGTTCTCCCACTATTAGATACGATAAGCATCGGACGACATACAACAGTTCTGCTGGGTGGTACAGAACAATACAGGTAGTGTTGTAGTTCGTCACTTGTTTCTCATGATCAGCTGTGTTTGTAAACGTGGCTTCAGGGAAATTGTTTTAATGCAACTCCTGCCTACCGCGTAGTTGACGTCTCTTGGGATGACGTATTACCTACTGGGTATTATTCTCACTCACTACAAACTCATGTCATGACGTCCCTAGGTGGTAAATACCTTACAATCTATATAAAACCCACCATGATTATTTTCGACAATTGCTTATCCAAATATGCTCACCCAAGGCTCAATGAATCGTCGAGTACCTATAAATGTATATAAACAAAAACTCAGACCTAAGTGTGGATTAATTTAGGTTACCTATCGATTGCTTGTTATCAAATTTTGGTGTGTGCTCTACTTTATTTGACCGATAATAGAAATTCGGAATTTAATGTCGAACTAAAAATAAAATGGCGAATGAAATTAAGGTGTGTATGCATGTTTAGCGAGTTCTCTATGACGTCAGTGTATATGATAGGCCTTTTTCCAAGGTGTGGTGGTACATTAGGGTTAATGCATGTCTTCATACAATACATAAATAATATTTATGAGTTAGAATGAGACAGACGATAGTGTTGAAGTAGGATGAAGTTGTTTTTGCTATACTTCAACACGCCCCCTCAAAAATAAATCCTTTGTAGGCAGGCGCGGACCGAGGGGGGGTGTCACAGGGGACATGACCCCCCCCAAAATCTAAGGTCAAATTGAAAAATCTCAAAATGTCAAAATCTCAAAAAAAAAAATGATTTGTACCCAAATATAAAGACTTTTCTCAAAATTCTGGCAACTCTTCTCATAAGTGGTGCGACAGCAGAGCGATCCTTTTCTACGCTTAGGCGTGTAAAAACGTGGTTGAGAGCTAACATGTTAGAAGAGCGATTAACAGATTTAGCTCTTCTAAACATTCACCCGGAAATAGTACCAGACGTCTCAAATATTATCACCCGATTCGCAAATACAAAAAGACGACTTCCATTTGTTTTTTAAGTACCTAATTATAAAATAAAATAATTGTGTCTTGTGCAATAATTTTTTTTTATTCCTTATACCTATTTTTTATTAGTGTAGTGAGTGACCCCCTCCAAAATTTCAGGCTGCGACCGCGCCTGTTTGTAGGTGCTTATTCTCAGTTTTTTTGCACGCTTGCAACATTATACATTAAAAGATATCAAATTCTACCTTCGTATGCTCAAGTACGACCTCGTACGGTCGTACCTTACACGGTTTTCACCGCCCTACGTATCACGGGTGGTGAAAATCGTTATTAAGTTTGCAAGTTGCAGCTGGATACCAGTGTTTTACATGGAGCGACTGCCTATCTGACCTCCACAACCCAATTACTGGGTAATACCCCTTGGCAAGACTGGTTGTCAGACTTTTGATCACGTGGTTGACGATCCGTAACGACTGCCAAATTTCCACGAATGACAGCTGGGGCCAACGTGATTTTCGAGGCATCCCTCGGTCTTAGTATGTATAGTTGGTCACCCATCCACGGCTCGACCGCGGCAAGCTTAACTTAATCTGATCGATCGACCTGTGCGGCTTTTATTACTTAGATACAATTCCCCAATTAATTGTTGGTTGACCATTAAGAAAAATGAAATATAAGTGCCTATAGCGTTAAGATTTTAGGTTTTATCTTCTTCCTTCCTTCTTCATATTTCCCAACAAACTGTCAGGCTGCATCTTGCAGGAGACTTTCCTGTTTCTATTCTGTAGAATTCCATCTTTAGTCTTGTATAGGGCAAATAGCATCCATAATAGATGGACGTGTGTTCGTCACGTTGCTGACTCGTGACGTAGATCCTGTCGCCGTTTCAGGAACATAGTGGTATTCCAAACGTTTGCAACTTTAACGAATATGATTCCCACGAGGTCATCACAGGTGCACTCTTGAACCTGAAGTTGCTGTTTTCATTGATATCTCTTTGTATTTAGTCAATAGTTTTGTCAAAATATACATATTTATCTACTTCGTAGTTTTATACAGGCTCAGGAGCATCGACGCGCAAACTGTAACCACGAATTCAGTAAGTACATGATTTTCTAGACCCCATTGCGTAGAAATTTTTCGTTGGTTATCAAAAAAGTCTGCTGTTTCATAGAAAAGTGCGGTCGAAATGTATGGGACAGCAAATTGTTTTTCTATATAACCGACCATAATTTTTAAAGCAGGCGGTTTCAGAATCATGTGCTGAAGCCATGGTTGCGCGTCGGATGTCCCTGCCACTCTGTATATTTTGTTAAGACATTGAATTGTAAAACAAAAGCTTCCTGTTAATTATATTGCTCAATACCAATCAGTGTTACAGCATACTATCAGCCCTTGCGACGACAACTACTAGTAATCTCATTGAGAACCAGTACCAATGTATATACCTAAATCAGCAATGGAGTGCATTATCCAGCAATGGAATGTGATGATGGTTTAAGAAATACCTCATATTCAAGGATACATCGCACAGGCACAAATACATTGTATTCATGAAGGTTGAAGCCGAATTACGTAGTAACTATTTAGTAATCTGTGGCCGAACTATTGATCTTTGAAAACATTGATATTTTCCACTCTTTTTGTCTGATGACAATGGGTCGTTATCTACAAAATGCAGGTAGTCATTTGGTATTGTTCTGGTGTCAGATTGGCTCTATATTCAGCTTGCCATATAATACAATAATCAGTATTGTAATTTAATAAGGAATGATAAGCTCTTCATTATTGGGAACTTAATCTCTTCTTCATTATTGTATTATTATAATATATAAGTATGTTAGTCTGTAAGGTATTTATCTATGAGCCAAAGTAGCCTGAAAATAAAGGTCTTATTATTATTATTAATAATAGTAGGTATATAATCAGCCTATGATGTTCCCACTCCTGGGACGCAGGCTTCCTCTCCGTGAGAGGGAGTGAGCCGTAATCCACCACGCGGGCCCAGTGCGGGTTAGTAGATGTCATGTCTTAGAATTTTTGGTTCTAGGACATGCCGGTTTCCTCACCGCCTTAGAACCACAAATGATGAAGTTTTCCTTCAGCGGAGCGTTGTGAGAGCATTGGTGATGAAATAATTTACACCAGGTAAAGCGTCTATGCATCAAAGAATGTTTGTTCTCTTCCTCTACATCCACACGAATTGAAATCGGAGTATTTTCACAATTGACTTTTCAATTTAAAAGTAAAGCAATTTCTTTGTAATGTTCGTGACAAAATTCCGTCACATCGCAAAAGTAATCCATACTAACCGTTCTACAGACCTAAATATTTGCTAACCTCTAATGGCATTACTCTCGTTTTCTCCCACGGTCACCCATGGCTGCACACCCCGCATTGCAACCACGTAACCATAACCACGTGAAAATGTTAACCAAGCGAGCGATGCGAACTTGCACTATCCGATGACTATCCGCATTTTAAGGCTTCCGCAGGCAGGCACAACGCGATGCGATCATGCGACTCCGCGCTGCGGTAGAGCAATATGCATGAAGTTTATACTTATAGAAATTGTTCCACGCTGTCTGCGGGAGCCTTTACAGAATACGGACGGTACCCGCTCGAGTTGAAAGTGATATTTTATTGCATTTAGTTTTCTTGATGTCCATTTTGCATATCGTTAATTGCATTATGACATGATATTTTATAGAGAAAATTAAATGCATCATCATCATCATCTTTATCATTTTGATTGAGTAACTTTTTTCGGACACGCTCGAACAAAATGGAATGTTGTATAATTTTGCATATTTGAAATGTTCCGAATATTCCGATAGTTTCGCTTTTTGACATTTTCCTTTATTAGCTATGCTCTCTCATATTTTGTAGTTCTATGAAAGTTTGCAATTTGTATCAGTAAAGTTTCAACATAGTGCTCTCTGAGATAATGTAAGCTTGCCAATGGTTTCACCTCGACATTTTGTTGTGAATTGTTATATTTCTTTAGGTAACTAACGAGAGTTCCACGAGCGAAGGTCAGGCTTTTCGCGGACGCGGCAGGTTTGTTGACCCCGCGACCGTAGTGACTAGTGGCACAGTATAAAAACTGATGTATAGACTGTGCTAGTGGTGTGATTGATATGCATGAAACAAGTGACGCTAGTACGGCTTAGGACATGGCAGTATGAGACCGTTCGAAAAATTCAAACTTGGAATGCAATTTGCTATGCTATGGGCTTCGATCAATACTATTATTGATCGAAGGCTATGGGGGACAGTCTTACACTAAATCTAAGATCGTAGATGTATTAGTCATAGATGTAGACATTTCAATCTTTTAGAATCTTTGGTGTAGTACCTACTTATCCTTAAAATATATCGTAATTATAGGATAAAATAAATGATCCTAGATATTATGACAGTGTAATAACCCCCTGAATTACTAGAAACATGCAATTCGTCTTCACCACGGATATCTATGGTCTTGACAGTCTTTCTTTGGTAATGTCTATGTCGTTTTCTACGAAACCATGCTTGAAATTGTAGAAAGTAAAAATGATTAAGTAAGTACCTAGTTGTTATTTATAGAATTTCTAACATAACTGTATACGCACCTTTATAGGATCTAAATTCTATAGCGTTTGTATGGCTTCGGTCATCGGACGTTCTCATTCCAATAACTACTCGCCTACTAACTTATTGGTTGCTTTGAAACTTGATTGGTACTGATGGTTCTTCAAAGATGAAAACAAGTATTCATCATAGTCTGTTCTGTTCTTCTTCTCTGTAAAAAGAACAGTAACATACACGTGTATTACCTACCCGAACGAAAGGTTAAAAGGAGACGTGCATTCGTATATATTGTATTGTATAATATATTGTATCCCTATGTTTTTCTTTTTCATTACCTAAGTATTAGTTTTCTTTGTACACTAGGCCTCTGATGACAGCGGCAATTTTGAGCATTTTTTGAGGGTTCTAGTGCTTATAAAAATAATGTATTAACAAAAAGGAAACCAAACCGCCATGCATAGTTAATATGCATGATTATAATTATAGATTAGAATATTGTAAACATTAAAAGTCGAGAAAGTTCGATTGGTAAAGATGTGTCTACTCGAACTTTATGATGCTTTTCATTAAACGCTTCTATTGTCTCTAAGCGAGACAAATGGGAAATTACGTTTCTAATGCATGGAAACAGGCACGTGGAAAACTTTTGTATCGGAATAAAATAATGTGGCTTGTTTTAGTATCGATTGGAATACTAAAACAAGGGCAGGCCTTTTGAATAATTACTGTTTAATTGTATCTAATACATTGTAGAGGAATCGAGTAAACTTCATGCTATTATCTGCTGTGTTAAATGTGTCTCCAGCCGATCCATTCTGTAGAAATGTCACCGTGAAAACTTAGGCGAAGTGAGCTAGAAGTAAGCTACTAATAATTAATAGCCTCCCGATTGATTTCGGCCAAGGTGGCCAATCTCAACTGAGATTATAGCCAGGTACGCAGGAGATATTATAGTGCACAAGTGTGTGCGTAAACACAGTACACTCTCTGTTCCTTTACTCTCATAGTCTCATGGGACGGCTATCTGACACGACCGGAGTGATCAGGCGCAGGACCAACGGCATGACAATATTATAATATTACCCTGCCATTACGTGCTTTCCGAGGCACCCCCGTGCCTCGAAAAGAACGTTTGGAAGTTGGCGGTTTAATACCCCCGTATTAAACCGCCAACTTCCAAACTCCGGACTGTACTAAGAAATTCCTAATGGAAAACCCAACTGCAACACTTTTGTCCGACCTGGGAATCGAACCCAGGACCCCACGCTCAGCAGTCGCGCTTGCAATAACGAGACCAACGAGGTAGAGCTACTATTGGCATAGTGTCAATACCTCGCACCAGTGGGATGACACTGACAGCTCACTCCATGCAACTTTTTACGTGGAGAATTTTACAGAATAGCACAGCATGGGGCCTAAAAGGGCCACTTTGGCAGAAACATACAAGGATAACATTATGAATCATAATATGGCGAAGACAGTCCGTGTTTTTCTTTTTTTCGCTGCACTACGGAGGTATAATCAAAGAGATTGGGATTAGATTTGGATTGGATTGATTGGTATTTTAGCACAGACAAAAAAAAAATAACTGAAAAATCCTTCACCAATGGGATTTGATACGATTAACATTACAGTTAACTGTCCATTATGATGATTCATAATGTTATACTTTTATTTTTCTGCCAAAGTGGCCTTTTTAGGCCCCCAGATCGCTATTAAGTACCTACCCGATATTGGCTAAATCTAACACCCGATTCATAAATCATTTATTTGCCTGAAATAATATGGTGGGTGCACAAGATGTTAAATTAAATTACCTATAGCACAGAACATGTTTCACCCTCCTAACGGGCATGCAAAATTATAGAATGAGGAAGAACCAGTATGTTAGTGGACACCAAATCGGCATGTGCTTTTATTCAAACTCTCCTGGATTAACCATTTTCGCAAGGCACAACCGAACCTTTTATATGGCAGGTCAGTCATCCCAGCAGAACATCCTAGCCTAGATTATCTTAGCCAGTCGAATCCTAGCCTTTCAATACGTACTAGTTTAAATCCTTTCGATTCGTTCACATAACGGTATGGCCCTCAGAGCCTTTCAAAAGGCTAAGCAATGCTATACGTTTTTGGGCATGGGAACCGGGCATTATCGCGCAAACTAGCTAATAAAATTAATTACCAAAACTTGTGGGTATTAACTAATAAGTACTTATTATATCACCCTAATAACTGGTTGTGAAAAACCACTATGTCAATTTTATAGTTATAATATTTTCTAGGTCAATAAACTTTGTTACACATTTAGATCCAGTTTTAGAACCTTGCACAGCAATTTATGTTAATGTAAGTGAGCGTGCCAAGAAATCGATAGTACCTACATCCTACATGTAATATTCCGACTTTCCGACTATCCTAACTAATATTATAAATGCGAAAGTAAGTTTGTTTGTTTGTTACCTTTTCACGCCTAAACCACTTTACCGGTCATCCTGAAATTTTGCATATACCTACGTTGTCAGGTGTACCTACAGAAACGGAAATAGGGTACATTTCATCTCGAAAAAAAAAAAACTGTTCCCGAGGAAAACAACAATAAAGTTACTATGATAATAGATGGCGCCACGTGTCTTTCGAACGGGATCGACACTTCTGCGGGTGAAACCGCGGGGCGCTGCTAGTATGTTCATATAGCTAATCCAGTAAAGGGCTTAGGACTTATTCCGATACGTCTAATAACGCAACCACGCGGGCATTTTGTAGGTTTCTGATTCTTTAAAAGTCAATAAATGTAACCGAGTTTTCCCCGTTGCATTCATACAGGTAGGTCTAGGTACCTACTCAGATAAATACGTTTTGTGGGACTTCACTGTCATTGTCATGGATTTACCCCACAACGACCATTGCCACTGCCAGGCTTTGACATTATGCAGGATGAATAAAATAGATTGTCAACGGTTTTGTTACCAACCAAAAATATAGAGGTGTTGAAGTCAAAATACTTAGGTACTTTTATTTGGAAAAAACTAAATTAAATTCCCAGGCAGGTAGATATGTTAGGTAGGTACTTGAAAAATAATACTATTAATTAGTTAATTGAGTAACGACGACAGAATTGATACCAAGTTTGAGTAACATGAGGAAATTCTTGTGTTCTTTAAAACTAAGTAGGTAGGTAGGTACCTATTTTCAATCCCTAAAACCAGGCCCCTCTTGTCCATTGGGCAGTCTGGGCAAGTGCCCAGGGCTCCGCGACCTTCAGGGGCCCCGGCCTGCTCTCATAAAATACATTATTTGCAGCCACCGTTGCATTTTTCGCATTATTAGTAGGTACCCGATTCAATGACAAAATAAGTTATTTGTTATGAAAAATATTAGAAAGTTTCTCTTATTGTCTCTTATCTACACAGGGGCCCCGTGACCCTTATGTGCTCAGGGCCTCCAATAGGTTAAAGACGGCCCTGCCTAAAACATAATTAATTAAATGAAGCAACCTATGATGGAAGTTTAATATATAAAAAGTTAAGCTTTCCAGACTTTAAAAGTAACCACGCAAAATTCCCAAAAAAAATCCCAAAAAATTCCCTTACTTCACTCACCTTTAAATTTTTGCTCTCAATGTAAACTTGGTGACAGGTAAAGTTATTTAGTATTCAGTGCCATCTGTTGGCAAGCTACGAAGGCATCGTGAACGTAATGTAATTACGAATACTATTAAAATTTCACGATAGTATACCGCTTATTCCAACTATGACAGAGCTGTTCTTACTTTCAACCATTTATATTTTATTTGTAGATACTTGACCAGTTTTGATGCCTCATATCTCAAAGATTGGCTAGGTAGCAGGCATTGTAGTTCTCTACGAATTGTATAGATGGCGTTACTTTCAGGAATGATGCCTTGCTGAAAAAGAGAAAATATATTTAATTTAAACATTTATTGTTAATTTAATAAATAATGGTTTTATTCCCATTTAAGTGTATCTTTATTATAGACCCATTGCCAACAATAACACGTCGGTAAACCTACCTAGAATCATTAAGAATATTTACCCATTTTGGCAATCAGAAGCCTATTCTCTTTTTATGAAAGTGTGATATTTCTTCGGCTTGACCTTGGCTAGTGGAGGTGGTGCGACGGTTGGCACCCCACGCCGTCGTTCCGGCTGGTGCCCCCGTGCGTCCGTCGCGCTCCGCCACGCGCCTCGCACCGCTGACCCTTGCCTCGTCACAGGGGAGGTGCCCCACGAAAGTGCCCTTAACTGATTACAATTATACCTACCTCCGGGACTTACATCCGGGAGGAAACCAGCAACAAGGATCTTTAGTTCGTTAACTAACAAAATTGTGGAGTGGTTACCCATCAATTCATTCAGAAATCCCGTGGACTGGTTCCTCTTGTAAATTGGTTCAACTTCGGTGGTGAGTTACGGCCGTTACAGGCGAATGGTATTAGACGATTCGGTGCCAATTGTTTGTAATTGCACAGGTGGGAGGATTGTTTACACGGCGTGCGAGCACCTCTCAATGGCTCGGCTACCAGCAGGGGGGGGGGGGGGGAGCGGTGACCTGCCGGCCCTCCCCCCGCGCCCCGGAGGCGCCGCCGACCGGCGCACGCGCAAAAAGCCAAGCCAGTTGCTCGCCGCGCAGCCTCCAGCTTGTTTACGTCGATTATAATATGTGACGCTTATCCCATTACTAATTACCGAAATTCGATGTTTTTGTGGTGCATGTGATACCCCTGTGGACATTCTTCGACAAGTGACGCAGGTTGAAAACGTAGCTGTTGTGTGACCAATGTTCCCATTCTGAGTTGAAGGCATTGTGGCATTGTACGCTTTTGCCAGATATATTGCTTTTGCACAAAAGTTGCACAGCTGGTTCCTGTGATAACATAGCATGGTAGACAAGGGCTGACGTACCCTTTATTTTTCACGTCATACCATCCTGAGGCTGAGCGTGTCTGTGAGAAGTTCGGTGCTAATTTATTTTCCGCTAGTGTTTTAAATTGACAGTATTTATAGGTTTCTCATTTTGTTGAAGATGTCTGTTAGGTGGCTACTAGGGTTCCTGTTATCAAATATTGTTGGTAGTTTCTGTATATTATAACTTAAAACATAGTACCTAAATTGTGGCAAATTCCATGATGTGATGCCGATGCGTGTCTACATCTATTGTTAGTTGAAAATTGCAAAACTAACAATTAAAAAACTCAAGTCACTGTTCAGGTTTCTGTTCAGGGATCGTTGCACTTGCACCTATGTAGGTACATGGCCATTATCGAGGCATTGTGATTGGTTCGCAGAACATGAAGCATAGCGTGACCGATGAACCATGACCGTAGGTGCAGACCTGTGTCACCCTGTGTGCAAAGACCTGACTCAACGTATAGAGGTTAAAAATTAAATATAATTAATAAAGTACTTGAAAAAAATACCGATTCACGTTTTATTTACTTACACAAATGTAAACGTTAACACATTTTAGCTTTTGCGAAAAAACTTGATGAAGCATCAGCGATTATTTATTTGGAATACACAACGGCATCCGTTGAGGTTGACACACTTTGTCAACACTTCAATAAGGCAATGAAAATGAGCTGCTATTATTGTGAATTTCTCATAAAGCGAGGCGACACGATCACGGTAACTAATCAGTATCATTGCCACGGGTTTGTATTGCCATTGTTGTTTGAAGAGCGATCTGGTAACATAATAGTTACTCCGGCGTCGATCTAGATACCCAGATCTCGAGGTAGAAAGCGTCGTGAGACTCGCGACACTCTTTACGAACTCGCATAACAAAATATGTAATAATATGTATTCCGCCTCTTTCTTTGCCCCTAACTCGTTTTTCAGTATCGAACTTTTGAGTTCGCCGAAAAAGGTATTCATGGTTGCATCATTTGCGTGCAACACAAATAGGTTAAGACCTTAAGACGTCTTATTACCTGCAACAGCTAATTAAGCATTACATGCTGGTAATTAAGTCGCTCAGTAATGCTCATCTTATCGTAACTTGAAACAAATGAGGTCCCACGTAGTTTCGTTAGCACACCTCGCAACTGACGTTGACAATGGGTTTCTGTTTGAAATGTTGAATGATGAAGTCTTCGTCATTTGTTGGCTCGATTGCATTCAGTCAATCTTACATGATGATAATGAAGTTACGCTAGTTATCGCCGTTACTGCATTCATGCAGTAACGGCGATAACTTCCTACTCAAACTTTGAGGTACGAGCATGCTGATATAATTGAGACGTTAAAGTAACAAATGAACCTTTATGGGGTTTTCTCTTCTAAATACCAGTTTTCACTGCTCATTTTCCCGTACATACCTTTAGAGAAAATGTTTTCCCATCATAAAGTTTAAAAACCGCGTGACAAAGGCATGCAAACTGGCAGAGTCAACGTTTTGCGAGGTATGCGCTAATGTTCACTATGTGGTAATTATTCCTGCATGTTGCTAGTTTGCGAGCCTTTAGTTAGAACTCTCCGTTTTTGCGGTATTTCATGAAAATATACGTATATGCATCATTGCGTTGCTTTGAAATTAGATAATGGGCACGTAGAATCTCATCATTAGCATTTCTGAAATGTTAAACAGAATAAACGGCAATTTAAAGGCAGTACCGTACTAAGCTGTATTAGATTGCAACCTGTTTAGGTGGATTAGGTTTAACTAAATGAACATCATCGCGGATTCCGTTGTGCAACTGGTGACATCAAAAGTAAATTGGACGGCAATTCAGTTTGCCGTTGTTTGCGGATATTACACTGGAATGGAAGACTAATCAAAGCTTCGTACGGAATTACAAAACCATTGTTGTTATGTCCAATCTACTGCCGGTTATTGGATATGACTGTAACAGATTGTGCGAAAACAGACACAGTCTGTAATTCATCGTTGATTGCGAGTGAGTTTTCACTTTCCGTGTCTTTATCGGAAATAATAATGTAGTGGTCTAACAGATTCACGGATTTGGGCCTATTAAATGTACAAGTTTTGTCTGTATTGTGTAAGTCATCGAAGATGGGCCTGTCTAGTGGGCAGGAGATTTTCATAAATTCTTGTTTTATTCGTAGGTGGCTGCTTAGTCGTTAGTCGGCCTTTTTATGGAGGCCGAGTCGGCGTCGTAACTTAAGCTACCACGGTGTCTGTACTTCAAAAGTTTTAAGATTTCCGCGCGTTGATCGTAGATACAGCAGGCATTGTATGTCTTGGAGTGAGGCAGTGAAGGTGCAGTAGATTGGAGGGGCGGTGATAGTCAGATAACGATGGCAGCGATAACGCGGAGGCCGCGGAGAGCGCCGCAGTGCCGCGCGGTGCCGGCTCAGCGGCTCGGTCGCCACACTCCACTATTTTCAACACTTTTTGCGCGTCTGGCCACAAGGTTGGCCGGTCGTGTTATTGTGATTTGTGTACACGTACACCGGTGTTGTCAGTGAAATTAGTTTTTTAATACGCATTTAGTTCAATCAATTCTCATTATTTGAAACAGTGCTAGTGCACAGTGCTCGTTTTTTGTTTTGGAACTTTCTTCTAAACATTCATTGGTTTTGTTTTCTTTTTGGGCGACACAACAGTTACTTGAAAACAATGCCAATCTTTCCTGAATTGGAACTTTAATTCAGTGCTTAGTGGTGGTTATCGTGAAGATGAAGGAGTCCACTCCTCGGTGCGAGGATGTGGCCGACAAACTGGTGCGTCTGTTTGGATGGAGACAGACGTACCCTGTGCAGAAACTACAGAGGAGCATACTGCCCCAGACTAATGGAACGGTAAGATTCATTATACCAAATCTTTCAAAGACGTTCCGTTAAACATGTTTCTAATAGCTTATATCTAGCAGAAGACTATTTAACTATGGCTTTATATAAATGCGAAAGTAAGTTTGTTAGTTTGTTACCTTTTCACGCCTAACCACTGAACCGATCATCCTGAAATTTTGCATATACGTTGTCAGGTGTAGGTACAGAAACGCACATAGGGTACATTTCATCTCGAAAAAAAAATACTGTTCCCGAGGAAAACAACAATAACGTTATTATGATAATCACGTGTCTTTCGAATCGAAAACAGGACACCGTCTGTCGGGTCAGCTAGGATATTATATACTTATATAAAATGAAGACACGGATAAAGCTAAAAACACACTACCTACATAATAATATAATGCATGAATTTCATCATATTTTTTACCGTTGCTTTGGCTAGGTATTTTCCTAGCTCTATTATTGAAGCCACGCTTGTTTGTTTTCATAAGATATTATTATGTACACTTTATATTTTAGGCGCTAATTTGTTGAATTTTGTACTTGATAAAAGATAATTAACTTTATCATTAGGTAGTTTGTACTTTATATAGAACATGAATCAAACCAGGTTAACTAATCTAAAATAATTAGATAAACAATTTTCTGGGAAACATTAATGTACATTGTAATTATGTATGATGAATTGACTGTGATAGTGACACCAAACCATATAAAGGAAAGTGTTAAAATAAAACTGTTATAATATCCTAATGTTTTTGTTTTTCCTTTTGCCTCTTTATAGAAATATTTAGGATGTGCATGGATTTTCTAATTTCTTCCCAACGCGACGCACATTCATTTGTTTGGTAATCCTAGATATAAAAGCAAATTATTCTTTGTCTGCCCATGCATGTCCATGTGTGTTATGACGTTTTCTTCTATCGTCTCTTTATCCCTAATTTCAGTATTGACTGGCTTGGATGATAGCAATCCTATTCACAAGGAGTCGCTAGTTCGCAGACTGTGGTTCATTTTTTTCCTGTTCTTTTGAAAAGTTACATCTAATCGTCCTTTATCACTTTTGTCTTACCTACTCACGGAAAAAAGGAACTGCCTTTCTACAGATTGCCCCACTTCTATTAGTTCCCTTCCACACCTATAATCTTGTGTAACATGTGAAAGATTGCAGTAACAATTTACCAATTAGTCCGGGAAAATCCACACCTTTCTTTAATATAACTTCTAACCACTTCCTATACTGTCGCCAGTCTCGTTACGTACCTACGCATGCGCATGCCGATGTTACTATTGTTGCCAATTACTTTCACGGAGCTCTTTTATGATCTGAAAGTGGAAAGTACTTCATTAAATCAACTCACTTATAAGTCACAATTACGTTGCCGATGGTACCTCCCTGTATATTCACGCGTTACGGACGTTGAACCCTGCGTATGAGTTGCATGTACGGAGTTAAATTACTCAATAAGTTACTTCTATAGCCAATGTAGCCTTGCCTAGGTAAATACAATCTAGTTGTATAAGCGAATTTTGTGGAATACCTACTAATAAATTTGTCGTTCGTTGGATAAGTATGTTGTAATGTATGTCACGCTTGAACCAACGCGACGCGTAGAGAAAGGTAATTAGGATAAGTGTCGAAAAATCTTTGGCCATTATATCATGACGTTGGTTCGGGGTCTAATGGAGTTTGGAAGTCATGTAAGCATTTCCACGAGAAGTCACCATAGTGATTTGTCGTGGAAATGCTTCGGCATTGTACACATCATCTTTCATCCCCCCAAAAACGTACCATGCCTCTTCATGACATCAAGAGACATTTTCATATACCCTTATGGCCCGGTTACTGCAGTAAAGCAAAACGTAAAATAATGAACAACAAAAACCTAATTTTCTTGAAAAAAATCATGGCAATAAATACACCAACATTTTCGAATTCACCTCTCCAAGTACTTCAGATTAACTCGGCGATCTGACTAATTGGACTACATGAATACAGTTGATTAATTACCTGATCAACCTTGAGCGTAATCAGTGACATTCCAGGCGGGGTACGTTTTACGACTTGTACTTATGCTTAAGCGGTAGTGTCATCTGATAACACCTGTTCAACCGCACGCAGACAGCCGCTGGTATTTATTGGAAGACAATTAAGACGAATAATTAATAAACAATTGAAAAGTTTGGTTGATAAGCTGGAGCATCATCAACTTCGTCACTGGAGCTATTAGGAATACTTAGCGGTTTTTCTACAGCTAGGCACTCCTTTGGGAATAGAGATGTTTTTGGCTTTCTACTCTTTTGGTAGCCTCAGAGAACGCAGCAGTCTCTAATGGAATTGTATACTTACCTATAATAAAGAGCGGGAGATTTCTAAAACTTATATGACATCGACCAAACATTGGTTGATATCTATTGGTTGATATATACCTCTAATTTGTAAAGGCTTCGATTTTTGAACCAGCGTGCTGCTTAGACTTTTGCTCGCGACAAGGTGTCTCCTAGTGAAGTTAGATTGAAAAAAATGCAAATCCCAAATCTGGATTCTATGATGTCATGCAGCGTAATGATCCGCTTTTGTACTCATGCTCATACACACGAGTTTCCTTACCTCTGCCGTTGACGCCTACCTCTCGTGATAGAAATGTAAAATATATCTATGATATGAGCACTAAGGAGGAGGCACGTTCCGATTTTACATTCAAATGTTTAGTTTTAAGTCACAAGCTACTTCTATATAACAGACAAGTTGCATAAATATTGGTTCTTAGGCAAATATTGAATCATGATCGGGCTTGGCTTGTTTATGTTCGCATGAACTTCTATGATAATTATGTATAAACATTGGCCAAGCCTTTAAAACTTGTTTGTAGTGGTGTTCAAAGTTGCTATAAGGCAATCACTTGCTTAATGCTTAATGCTTTATATTTTAATCATGATTTTTTATATGCTTTATTAAATCATGCTTTTTTTATACGCGTATGTACCTGATACTTGACTTGTTATGTTACGGGCGGGCGCGAATAAAGCAAGCGCGGTGACTGACAGCATGCTAAAGAATATTACATCGCGTTTATGAATTACGATAAAACAGATACAATCAACTCAACCAACAACAACAACAACTCAACAACAACAACAACATCAACAACAACAACTCAACAACAACATCAACAACAACAACTCAACAACAACAACAACAACATCAACAACAACAAACTCAACAACAACAACTCAACAACAACATCAACAACAAAATCAACAACAACAACTCAACAACAGCAACATCAACAACAACAACTCAACAACAACAACATCAACTCAACAACAACAACAAAATCAACAACAACAAAATCAACAACAACAACAACAACATCAACAACAACAAACTCAACAACAAATCAACAACAACAACTCAACAACAACATCAACAACAAAATCAACAACAACTCAACAACATCAACAACAACAACTCAACAACAACAACATCAACTCAACAACAACATCAACAACAAAATCAACAACAACAAAATCAACAACAACATCAACAACAACATCAATAACAACAACATCAACAACAACAACAGCATCAACAACAACAGCATCAACAACAACAACATTAACTCAACAAAATGAACAACAACAACTCAACAACAACAACACCATCAACAACAACATCTCAACATCAACAACAACAACATCAACAACAACTCAACAACATCAACAACAAAGTCAACAACAACAACAACTCAACAACAACATCATCAACTCAACAACAACAACACCAACAACAAAATCAACAACAACAACAACTCAACAACAACAACAACATCAACTTTCCTTCATACTTATACATATCCTCATATACCTCATACGATATTTATTAATATATATTTATTTATTTACACTAAAAAAGTACGAAGCAAAATAATCACAAAAGTAAAAAACACGAACCAAATAGCATATCATTAATTATATTACGTATTTACGTGAGCCGCCCGAGATCGCAAATCGCACGCGGTGCTTGCTTATAACGATTTATTATTATATTCATTGCTTAATGCGTTTCGCGCGATGACAGAGACAGAGTGCGATGTAAAAAAGCAATAAGCAAATAGCAACTTGTGAGAGCCACGATAGCGTTTGCTTTATGATGTGTGTATTAAGCAAGGTGCTTTATTTTGCTATATGATATATTAACCACCACTACTTGTTTGAACTGATATGAAAAAGGGGCGGTTTGAAGGTCTTTTAGAATCAATAGATTGTGTGTCAACTGGTATAATGTATCATAGAAATTCTCACACATGGCCATGAGCCTTTCGCATAGGCCGAGACAGTAGACAAACTAGATATGTTGTCATCGAAATACCACTCTTTATCGCTCCTGTAATCATTGGGACTGTGATCCAATTCCGTTTTTGTAACAATATTTTGATTTAAAAGAGTTTCTTGTCCATTCTTCTCCATAGGAACTTACTACGCTTTGGAATGTGTACGTAGCTTCAATTTTCTGACTGACAGACCGCCGTCCTCATCTTCCATACATGAAATCTTTTAATATCCAATAGCTAGTCTTTCTTCTGTCGTTGCAGCTCGAATTGAAAAAAACTGGTCATTTGGCATTGATTGGTATCGGTGACACTTCACTGTTCGCTGGATTCCTGTACCTACTAAAGTATCGTCATTTAATTTTGTAGAGGCTCTTCAGCTTGTAATACTCTTAGCAGTAAAACAGCTATAACCTTGGAATAAATTCCAAAATGCTTTGAAATGGCAATTCCAAGTAAATTTGATGTAAGGTACGTTGAGAATCTTTAAGCCATCGCTGTAAGCTGTAAGTACCTACCTATGTACCTGCATGTCGTAAGAATGTCTTAGGTCAAAAGATCAAGCCACGACTATATATAAGTAGCGGCAGATTGATTGGTAGGACTTAAGCTTACAAAGCTCTTGGGTTAAATGATTTCCGCCATTAGAGTGGGATCCTTACACGGAAGAGACCTTATTTATCTATTCAGTGGATCCTTATATATAACAACGTAGAATTGGTTTTTTGACGATAAAAAAAACTTCGTCTCTTATTGATGTCATAAACTAACAATTAGTTAAAAGTATTAACTTATGATGGGATATGGTGGAAGAGTTCTCTGAACATGTATCAATTTGTTGTTCAAGACGCGTTAAGAAAAGCGTGGCAGTAGGTTTTTTATTTGCGTTTTCCTTTCTAAATACTTATAGTTAGTCCTCACCGAGACATATCAATCAACTCCGCTTATCGCAGTACTGCTGGACACAGACCTCTCTCATGCTGCGCCACAACACCCTGTCCTCCGCCATCCGCATCCAGTCTCTCCCAGCCACCTTTTTGAGGTCGTCTGTCCATCTAGCTGGAGGACGTCCCACACTACGTTTTCCGATACGCGGTCTCCACTCCAGGGCACGTCTGCTCTACCGGCCATCGGTTCTTCGACAACCATGACCAGCCCATTGCCTCTTCAGTTTCGCTGCATAGCTCTTCAGCTATGTAGGTAACTCTAGTTCTTTTCCGGATAACTTCGTTTCTGATCTTATCCTTCAAAGAAACTCCGAGCAAGACATTTGATGAATCATAAGCTGTGAATGAATGCTTCCCTTAGAGGAGGAAGGAAAGCCCCTACTTAGGAGCTTATTGCGCGTTTCAATTCCTACCCTATGGGACCTAATACCACACACCACCACCACCACCACCACCACTGCATAGTCCATCGGCAAGCTGTTAATCTAAACTTAGCTCGTGACCGTGGCAAAAGAACTCTATAATAAAATTGTAAAGCAAAATGAATGTTAGCGAGCGTGACAGACTAATTATAACTAAACTGGAAAAACCGTGCTGTTTTCTATTGTTTGCGATCAACCAGCTAATTAAGAGTACTTTACAAGTAAGATGGAGTAGGTATGCTGTCATTTGCATACGTAGTATCTTCTAGGTCACAAGACTGATATTATCGCTAGCTATTATGAAGCGAGTTGCGGGACTTGCGGGGGTATAACAACTCTTTTCTGTATATAATTATTATATAATTGTATATTATCACGTTGGACTTGGAACTTTGGAAGTGTTCAAGACAGGTTGGCCAGAAAAGTCTACACAAAAACTGTTCCACATCCTCACTATCACCAGGGTAGTAGCCTGCCACTAGTACCGTAAACTCTGCGGATAGGTTGCGTAAGCTCGGCGTAGGTACAGTTTGTGTAGGATCGGCGTAGACGTTGCGTAGATTATTCGACGATCGTCATGTGTCGTTTTGACATGTCTTTCAGTAACGTTTCAACTATTTCTTCGAAATACTGACGAAGTTTTTTGTTTGTATTGTAATCAATTTTAACATCGTAGCCAAATGTTGCAGCATTTGACAGACTGAGAAGCAGAAGCGTAGACAGAGTAAACTATAGACTGCTGCATATTTTCTTTTTCATTCGCACAAGAAAAAGAGAAATATATTAACGTCATTACCAAGAAAAGAGACAGAGTAAGAATGTTTATGTCCCTTACTGCGTGTCGGCTAAGCACATCAATGTGCACAACAAGTTTGACGTTTATGAATGAAATAATAAAAACTACACCGCGATTAAACGGAAAATAAGATCTTTTTCGTGCATAATTCAATAATAAAAAAACACTTTTCAGGGCCTTCTGTTCCTCATTTTACACCTGTAGCCTGTGGGTACATTTTACGCAAAGATCGTACAGTGCCCTTCGCGTGCAATACAATAATGCTTTCAGGGTGTTGATGGGGCTGCCTCGCTTCTGTAGCGCGTCAGGGATGTTTGCGGAATTGCGTGTTGATTGCTTTTATGCATTAATGCGTAAAAGATGTGCGTCCTTGGTGCGCAGGGTGCGAGCCAGTTCCAACAGCATAATGGGAGTTATTGCAGATAGGCTGGACTGCTGTATTGTAAGTCGTTGCTCCAGTATCTCAGCTGGAGTGCGGAAGCAATGATTGTTTTGGTGTGTTTCTGTAATTGTTGTTGTAATTGTATCACTAACATAGTTGTAAGTTTATTTTATTGTTACTAACACTGTATGAGTCTCATAGTTACTTGTAATAAAGAATTTATTATTATTAATAATACTACATTTGCGCAACTGTGGAAATGGTAAAGTGCAGTGTAATAAGCTGTAAAAATGATAGTATGATGAAGATTGCCGGAATTTTTTGTCCCTTTCGGTGACACGGATACCATGAGTCTACAGATTACTCTGTCTACGAGCAGAAGGTATCTGTCAAGGTGGATAAAGGTATGGCCGTGATATTCTCATCATATCAATAGCTGTGTCTGTGGTTGATGTACGGGCTTGTGTGCTTTCTCTTATCTCTGGAAATACTCACAGAGTGAATGTGAGCGTGGTTTCATATCACCACATAACGGTTCTAGGTGTTGGTTTTGAACTTTTGACATATTCTGTGGGCCAAATTAGTAACTCAATTTTACCAATTTGTACCTATTTATCATGCAATTTCCTATAGGTAAGTATGAATACCTTGATGTGAACAGAATTATTACCTCACTAACTGTTGCCCGCGACTTCGTCTGTGATCCAGGGTGAAAAGCTTACCTTCTTGTTGTTGTTTCTACTTGTTGTTGCTTTTGTTGGTTTGCCTTACCTAGGTCATGATCTACCCATGTGCCAAATTTCATCCAAATCCGTTCAGCCGTTTAAGCATGAATCGTAATAAAGAAACAAACTCACTTTTTGCATTTATAATATTAGCTATGATATTTACCTATTGGTTTAAAACCGTTTTCTTAGACGCTATTTATGTATTTTCTATGTGTTGCCGGTTTAAATGTATCATAAAAATGCTTGAAGTAAACAGGAACTTGGTATTGTATGAACTACGAAGTTCGAGTGAAATGCTACACTACCCACCAACCTGACGATAGTGAAGATTTTGACTGTTATCATAAGTTTCTAACTTCACAGCAAACCTACATAATAGTCATAAAAACTAACTTAACCCAACGTTACGTATTTTATTCTGAATTAAAATATATGCTCAAAACGGTGAAGGAAAACATCGTGAGGAAACCATGTCCTATAACGAAAAATACGAAGACATGTGACATCTACCAACCCGCATTGGGCTCGCGTGGTGGATTACGGCCCACTCCCTCTCACAGAGAGGAGGCCTGTGTCCCAGCAGTGGGAACATTATAGGCTGATTATGTGTTATATGTACGTAACAACTAATACCTAATTAATAAAAATATCAATTAAAAGTCATAACTTAACTAGAACTATTCACATACTAAAATATAGCGTCGTAAAATTCATCCGCATCGCTGCCAACTGGTAATGTATACCCAAGAGACTGGCGGCATTACCACGTTGTATGACAATGCTTAGCCTCTGACCAAGGTAAAAGCCAGCCCTTGGGTCACGGGACGTGTTGTCATTAAAACATCATCAAAGATTTAAAGCACTCAAGAAAAGGTCCTACTTGGACCAGATTCCTACGAACATGGAATTTGAAAAGACAGCAAAAGCTCATTACATAACTAGAGATCGTTTAGTGGCTGCAAGTAAGTACATATAGCCTTACAATGAATAACAACTTACGAATAGGCTGGCCCCTTCCTATGGTATACTTATTATAATCCCTTATAATTGTCTTAAGAAGCCTTTGAAAGATGATTCCGAGATTCTGAAAATGATGTGCCCATGCCTATTATACGAGTATTACGTAGTTTTATTTTCATATAGGAAATGCTATATGAGAATAGTTCATGCATGCAAATTGAAAAAAATAAGCCAGTCAGCAAGTCACAAATTATGTAAAAAATAACAATACATTTGTAAATGTAGGTAATAAATCACATCAGTATAAGAATGTGTAATAAATACATATTTTTGTGGGGCTTTTGCTGAACTTATTACTTAAGTTCACATCATTTTTTAATGATTTTTAGAGGCCCTAAGAATCATTCATGGGTTCACCTCTGCCTTACCCTTAGGGTTGTACAGGCGTGATGTTATGTGTTTAATTGCTCATTTTGGATTTAAAGACAATATTTCAGATAGCTACTTGGGTTGAACAGTAAACAGTGTCAACCTTAGGTATTTAATTTTGTAAAACATGAAACGTTTATTTTCTCTTGACTGTACTTACCTGTCAATAAGAGTAACTGAGTCTTATCCACTTTATCTAGTAAAGTGAGATTAAAACAGAAGACGAACTAGCAGGGGATCTGGGGTTCAGGGGATCAGACCGGAATAAATCGGGCTGACTGCCTGACATGACATGTGTGTGAAGGCTGTTTTAAGGAACCCACCTGCTGTACCATGTGTGCTACGACTATGCATGATAGGCTGAGGAATGATGTGATTGCAACGGTGCGGCTTAAGAGAAGATGTAATGACAAAAAATGAAAAGATACTGTTTTCAATGTTTTGGATGGCTTGTTCATGTTGAGAGGATGAATGAAAGATGACTAACAAGGCAGATGTGAGTGGAAATGCCGGGGGGGGGGCTCTAGGAGGACATTATAGTGCCTTACTGGTGATGTTCTTCAGGAAGGTTAGTTGCGTAGTACTCGCAACCGGCGTGCTTGTATGACCAGATGTATGAACGTAGGTAAATGAGGCAAAGGGAGTATGTAAGGATCATAGCAGGTGGCGGTCTGTAGTTTCTGCCTACCCGTATGAGAAGAAGGCTTGAGTTTATGTGATGTGTGTGTAGGCATCTAAAGAGCATCCACGGTTTATTAAGGAAGGAAGGACAATACTATTACTTAAATAAACGTTCACTACGAAGTCTAAATGGAATACGTGTGGGTTGATACCTAGTCATTATAGAACCGTTATTAGTGGACACTCGTCCTACTCCTGGACATGGAGCATTGGTCTAGAAGTTTAGTTAGTCAGACGAGACAAATACAATACTGTTTGATCTAACTATTGGCGCCAACTTGGAGAAATACACTCGCAAAGATTATGAAGGAAATGGTTTAGACCCGCACCCTAATTGCGTAACACACTATCAGTCGGAATCTGAATCATTTTGAAGCAAATTGCTAATCCATTGCTTCATAAGTTCGAAAAAATTGTCTGCTCAACACGTAAATAACGCAATGCATGTTGTTGAACTGTCAAAAGGAAACCGATTCCGATTGATAATGTGTTACGCAATTGCCCCGCCGTTTAGGGGGACGAGGAAGTAAGTTGGTTTCAGCCACAGACTATATTTCAGCGTGTCATCATTTCCATTCGCTGCTGGATTTGTTTTTAAAGTACCTACCTACCTAGGTAGTCTGAACTTCTAAGGAGAACAACTCCTATAAAAATAGTTGGTCATAAAACTGGACTCTGATCTGCCTTGAAAATTATCATGTAGGATTAGGTAAAGGAAGGCATGCATAGCATTAGCTTGTAATAGATGTTTTCCTAGTTTCTGGAAAAAATTGTGTTTTTCCCCCAGCTGCAGCAGCGAGAAAATTCGAAGTAAAGCACGGAAAATTAATCACAGCTAGCCTCTGCTTCGGTAACTGACTTATTTAATGTATTTCTCTGTATTGGAGAAGAAACTAGATTTCTCTACGATTACTGAGCTAAACGTTCCATTCAAACAAAATAATGGCTACTTAAAAACTACGTCACTAATTAAATCTTCATCGTAAGATAAGGCATGATCCGATAAATTTTATTGTGCGTTTATAAGGGTGTGAAATTAAAAAGTGATAAAATCTGATAAGTTTAGTTTTCCTCATTGATAAAAATATTTTAATCTCAACGTAAAAATGCACCGTTAGGTAATCGCGTTGTACATAGGTACCTACTTAAACTTTTTGTTATTGCAAACCTTGAAAATTATTAGAGGTTCAGTATTATTTTATTTGCGGTCATTGTTGAAGATCTTTCTAATCGACAGACAGACTTCAGTAGGAGGTTTGCCGCGGCGCCGCGCGTATGTCGTTTCTGCTTACGCGCTATAAAACCACGCTAAAAGAAAATATTCTGTGATAATACCCTGCAGTGTGCGTGATAATTACGTGTGTTTATAATAGATCTGTGATCTCATTTTTTAGAGTATTTCGTGATTTATGTTTAAGTGAAAATAAAATTGAGAAAAGCAAACAACTGGAATGGATGTGCGCGAATTGAGATTGCGATGATTCTTCAGTTTCATATTCATGAAACTGGTTGTTGGAGCTAGACCTAAGTATTTAGTATCCTGAAAAAAGATAATGTAATGCCTCGTGTAAAGCAATTTGACACTGATATGTAGCCTATGTAGGCAGGTAGTATCTGAAGGCATTAAAAGAATCGTATTTGTTGGACAAGTTTTAGTGAATAGAACGGATAAATTTAATATTTCTCGTAGGCAATGACCTAGTCTGTGCTGTATGTGTGCAAAATGTGCAAATCTTGACGCATTCGAGAATAAATTCTATTAATAGATAATTATTGTTTTTCACCTTGCTATGAAAATTAATAAATGCAAGCTAGACATGAGATTGTTTTAATTAAATCAGTTAATTAATTCATATCGTAACAATATCGTCATTTATATATTATACTTATGTCTATCATCTAACTTTTGTTAGAAAGTGTTTCAGCATAGGTTTTCATGAATAACAATAATAGTCTAGACCAAATGTTACAAAGGTTTCACTTAGCTCTTGGCACAAAAGTAAATACTAAATACATACAGTAGGAGGATGAACGCAACGCTGAATTTGCATAACAATTTCGCGAGTCGCCTTGAGGCGTGTTTACATACGTACTATATATGCCTAGATGACCACTTGACTCGACTCATGAAAACAGACACACTTGCAAACTTGACAGATTGATCGCGCAAACTTACTCGCAAACTGTAACATAACTCATAAAAAACCAACATTAAAATGTATTAGGGGCACATTAATTACAGTTAATACGGCAGTGAACCAGTGAAGGTATTTGTTTTTGTTAGCCGCTGATTATAAATTCAGTCCATAAAATAAATAAAGAATCTTGTCTTAACTTTCATTGCGTGTTTATAGAGCGAAATTGAATTTACTTAAGTTGGTAATGTAAATAAATTATTACACAAATAATTATAACGTGTAATGCAGTCTAATGATGACAATATAGAGAAACACAGAAGTAACCAAATTCCCATAAAGTCGCAATTTTTGAAAACTGAAAAAAATTGCAGTGTTACCGATTAAAATTCACAGCGCGTTTGCAATTAAACCAATGCTGGTCAGTTATGGTCTTGATTTGATTGTTGAACAAAAACCGCGTATTGACGCAACGTGGACCATTTAACATTCAGCACACACGTCACAGGCCATAAAGGCCTGCATTTCCGCTGGCTTATACCACGTTAGGGCATGGACAAATCAGTCATCTTAGATACTAACTTCATGAATAGTCATTATGGGCGTTGACGATAGGAATAGTGCGGCTTTAATGACAACTTCGTACTGTACGTGTACAGTGCAGTTTTTTCTTTCTTTCCTGTATGTTTGTAAGCATGCGTGTTGTCACGCAGTTATGTCGTATTCTGTCGACAAATATCGTTTTTCTATAACGTCCGAGTAAGTCTTCCCCGAACGTAAACGGATCGCGTGTGCGGGCGCCACTTCAGTTCAACACATTCTTGGAATACGGACGGTTGATCATGCGTATTTCTAAAGAAGGTTACAACTTCATTCGTTGTTTTATAGTGGTCATGTTCACAGTCGTGTTTTTTAAAAGTTTCTAATTGTTCATTTCTTTAAATTTAAGAAGCGTCGTGTAGATTTTTCATTAGCACCTAAAACATGTTCGGTCGAAATGGTTGACACAAAAGTGCAGTTTTCCTTTCAGAACAAAACATTATGTAAACCGTTTTCGAGTTATTTGCTAGGTCATTCCAATCAGAAACATTTGCAACAATGCCAAGGCAACTAGACTCTGTTCAGTTTACATTGTATAGTTTTAAAACAAAAATAACAACGCTATTGGCGTCAACATTCTTACTAATTCTGCACCATATTAGGTGTTGTGCTCCAGATAAAATTGAGCTTTAAAGGCATAATGTTGAACAATGTCTCTTATGGACGCGGGCGCAGCATCTGGAGTGGCGCGTGAGTGCTCTGTGTTTGGTCAGTGAAGCGCGAAGGTCAAGGCTTCACTCGCGCTACTGACCTACCCTGGCACTCCTAAACATCAAACGTTGACTGTAACCTCAACCATCCAGTTGTTTTTTTCTCTCAATCAAAGTGACACGAAATTAGATCTTACTTCTTTTTGTAGTATCAAGAAATGTTCTCGTTTCACGGTTTCGTTAACCGAAGTTAGTGAAATCGATTGGATAAAGTATTGATATGGTGGAAATAAAGATGATGAGGTGACGAGTGGCGGGCCGCGGTGGCGGATGGCATCAGTGCGATGGATGGTGGGACGGCTTTGGAGCCCGTGCCTCCGCCGAGATTGAAGAAGTTGGCCCGGTTGGCCGCTTCTAAGCCACCAGAGCGAAAGTCTGTCACATGGGTATATTTTTTTTTACAAAGAGCAACGTTATTGGCACAAAATAATAAGAACAAAACCTAATCATAGTGAAAACTAATTTAAGTTTGGACATGTCGTATCACCTGAAAAGATTGCGTATTCTACAGCAATCCCTGCCAACCTGTTGAACAAAGCCTTTTTCTTTTCAAAGATAAAGGCCATGTCCTCCCCCAGATCGTATTTTATTTCGAACGCCTTTTCAAAAGTTTGCGCTAAAGATTGATGTCCGCATATAACCTTTTGATATCATTCAACGCGAATCACGGTGACAGTTGAACAAAGGCGGACGAACATACAGACAAAAGTTGAGGCATAGGTACGTATACAAGTGCAAACGCAGTTGAATGGAGTGAGCGCGGCTTCACTGCGAGGCGTGGGAACGTCTACCGTTCCTGCTTTATTATCTCGCTTTATGAAAAACACACGAATTCGAGAAACTAACACAATGTGCATTTTCGCACATTAAAGTTATTTCACTTAATTTTCGCAGCGAGATTAAAATCCGTTAGGTGTCGCGTTACGGGGTTTAGTTTAAAAAGTGCAGTACCTATGCACCGTGATGTTGATGTTTATATCTTGCCATTTTCTCAGGCTGTGGCGCTATGGTTTCAAGTAATAATATTTTTATTATAAGCGGGATAAATTAAACAACTTTAAATCGTGTTAAATTATCTTTGCATCAGCAAGATTTTACGGCTAACAAATTGTCGTAGGTACCTATTTAGATACAACATGTACACGTCTTGTCGTGCCACTTGATGCCACACTTATTTTTTAATATGAACTAGGACTTTTAATCTCTCTTACCACTGTTTGTCACACAGGTCTCATTTTTTTTTGAGTTCCTAGTGCATTTCTTAAATGACAGTTTCAGTTATTTTCAGTAGGTAATACCCAATAATTTCCCACCGGAAGACAGCCACAGCATAATTACTTTAAATTGCAATTTAAATAATTTTTTCCTTTCCTTTTTCCAGGGTCCGGAGACATGGGTGGGTGTGCGAGCGCTGCGGGCCAGTTCCGGGGGTATCCTGGACCCGGACGACCGGGTCCGCGACGTCGCTGATGACCGGGAAACCCTCACTGCGGAGTGCACCAACCAAGCGCCACAGCCACGCGCCGCGCAGGCAGATGGCGCTAGTGGGTCATCAGCAGGCACCGCCTCCCCTGATATGTTTCGGGTAAGTTCATTAAAGAACAGACAAGTGAATAATTTTAGAGTGCTACAAGAATGGCTACAAGGATCTTTTGGCGTTTGAATGACACTGACGTTCAAGGGGGGCGTTTTGTGAAACTGTCAAATAAATTGCATTGAAAAAACAAGATGGCAGCGATAGTTCTGATTTTGGCCAGGCGCCGAAATAATAAATTTAATTTTAATTTTCGAGCACCTTCTTAAAATTGGTTCTTGTCACTTTGTTATTAGCATGGAATTAAAGGAAAATAAACCTATTACTTAATTAAATAACGAGTCATCAATTACATATTGTGTAGTAGGAATTTATGATAAACTTTTTTTTACTAAATTGCACCCTCACCCCAAGAACAATAGACTATTCGTAACATTCCTACACACACAAGAACAACATTTATAAAATTCCCGCAAATCATGGAAGGAAATTAAAATCAGACTTGCCAACATCTAGGCTGAATGCGCAACTACCCATGCCCTAAAATAGCGTACGTGAAAAAATAAATCAGAAAAAAAAGAAAGCGCGCCGATTTCAGTTTAGCTTGAAGATCCTGTCGAAACTTGTTGTGCTGTATTTATTTGAAGTGTGCAAATAAAATCATTTCGTGACATGTCGATCACAAGAAAAGAGTCTCGGTTATATTTTAACTGCAATCTCAATATGGGCTTGTGTTTCTCTCAATGTTTTTGTGTTCAACCACATAATAAGGTGAGTTAAAAATACATATTTGTTGTTTTAAATAAAAACCAATGCCAACTACACTGCAAAATGCATGTTCAGTATATTAAATGAAAGGATTATTGTGTATTTGGTGGCTGGTAAATAGTAAGGAGTAGTTCCAATGACGTAATAGTAGTTCAAACAATATTTAGCTGTAGGATAAAATAAAAGTACTTACAGGCAGTGAGGTACAGTGGTACCATAGATAAATATTTAGCTATACCTATCCTGTTAAAACAATTACTAGTATGTATGTGGGTGTTTCATAATCTATTTATATTGCCTATTGTTTATAATAATATACCTACCTATTGCAAAATCGTAAGCAGTCTTTGGGCTTGTACACACAACTGCGATGCGACGTCCCATCGCGGCATCGCGGCATAGCAGCAATTCGTGTTGCGTTGCTAATTCGCATCGCACCGATTCGCAGTTTTGAGTACAAGCAGTGTTTGATTATATGGGTGCGCCATGCGATATTATTATATTTGAATCAGGTACGCCATAGAAATGTATAGAAATGTAAAAAACAGACAAATGTAACAAACTTCTTTCCTATAAATATCTATGAGGATATAGGTACCCTTCAAAAATTTTTACCCTCTTTTCAAAGGGTCTTGTTTGCGTGTGTACAGTAGACGTATACTGTTGTACCTACCCTCAATTTATAGCATAACACATTATAATATCTATTCAAGTATTTAGCCAAATTGCGTAAATTTGTGTAGATCACAAATGTGCGGATTTAGTTTTACTTCGCTAGAATATAATGTTAATTAGCAATTGGAGAGTATCGTGCAACATATTACATACCGGATATTAACGTTGCATGCTTGCAGCCCACAAATACACTATTATTACGTATGTGTAGCGTTCTGAATACATAATACATTTGCAAAGAATAAAGTCAAACTAATTTACGTACATAGCCTTACATAGGTATAACGAACGACAACAAACGCGCTATGAATCATAACACATAACGGGCGGCGCGAATGCCTGCATTCACGCGTTCACGCCTCTTTCATACAAGCTACAACAGTATACGGCGTACCTACCTCCCATGTAGGTACCTATTTAGTAGATAACAAGCTGAAACTGGGCTAACAGGATTACAGAGCTCGCAAGCAGAGTGAATACGTTTATATCTAGTTATAGGTTTAATTATAGACTTTAATATCATCGTATAGCCTTCATACTTATTTCAGTCCAGATTTCTTTAATGGTCGATAAAGCTGCCTTATTTAGTTAAAAATTAAATTACGATTCATCAAGTTCACGAACTTCTCAATAATCAGCATCATGTTCAAATTTTGTAACCATAAGAGTGTCCGTGGATTTTCTTGCCCGTTCTTCTCCATATAGGTACAGTCACCTGCAAAAGTCCATGGGTACCCTAATGTCTATTTTCCTGTGAACGTTTGAAGTTCAAGTGTGTGTTTATTAATAGGTAGGTACCTACCTATTAATAAATTGATATTCAATTTTAACATAATAGGTTAATAATTAGGAACAATTTTCTTTAAAAGATACTATTAATTATAAATTGTTTGAATGTTTGAAGAGACAAAAAGAACACCGTCATTTCTTGATTCATAGGATTTTGAATCTGAACTGCCCATCCATTTTTGCAGCCGACCGTACAATATCTACTACGCTTTGGAATTTTGATATAAATGCTAAGTTTGAGTTCATGTTCGAACGGTTTTATGTTTCTGCAGATCCACTGCGCATCCTTATTGAAATTCGGCGAAGACGAGGTGACCTCCATTTTCGCGTCACGTCTTGTCTGGTCTCTTGGGGAGTTCAGAAACTCTTGCAGTCAACAAAGGAGTTAAGTATACAGGAGCGTCGGATATAGTTGAAGTTTACTAAGAAACCGATGGATGTTCTGGACTGAAATTTAATTTAATAAATGAGCTGTTTGTTTTCTATTTATAAACTTAAATTTTATTCGAGAATATCCATCGGTTTCTTAGTAAACTTCAACAAATCCGACGCTCCTGTATACTTAACTCCTTTGTTGACTGTACAGTCAACATTACAGATAAGTATGCAGGATCTTCGGATATAGTTGAAGTTTAGTAAGAAACCAATAGATGTTCTTGAATAAAATTTTATTTTATTAATAGACCACAAACAGCTCATTTATCAAATTAACTGTTTTGTCATACTTAACTCTTTTGTTGACTGTACTTAGGCAGTTAGGTCATAGATATTTACCGACTAATTTATTGTTCTTCTATTGCACTTAATTATGCACTTTATCCAATTTCGATTAATCGATTAAAACATTTAATTTTATCGATATAAAATCTGCATTGTTCGGCGGAGTTTACATGGTACCTATACATACAGTTTCTATAGCCAGCAAAGTATTCGAGAGTGATTCGATCGCTTCAATAAACAGAATAAAGCAATTTGTATTGAATCTCATAATTGATTATCGAGATCGGTCCCGCTCCAGTGGCTGAGTAGAATGCAAGCTGTACAACGTAGATACAAGTAACTTATTATTCGTTATGTTTGTAGCTGTAATAATTACAAGAGCATGATTTGATATTTTAATTAAGGCTGTATGTTGAGTTTGAAATCGTGTGTCAGAAAAAGTTGAAGTAGACTAGTTAATTACCTACCTACTTCGAGATTTCTTGTGCTCGTGATGTTGTCTCTCTTATCTCGTCAAAATTAACATGTGTATAGGCAAGCTTGTATTTAAGGTTCCTGGCCTTGTAGAGATTACTGGTACCTAAATCATCACGTGATCATGTCATTATAATGACATAATATAAGGCCATGCTGGTTATTGTTTAACTATCAAATGAATGGTTTGCCTACCTCGTCAACGCATTAGTATTAGTTAGTAATATACAATAAACAGGTACCATTATGTCACAGATGTACGTGTCTATCCTTGTTTTGACGTGTGGAATCATATTATGCCATTCGTATGATGAGGGGATCACTTTGCGGGGCAAGGTTAGCTCGCACGTCACAGATCTTTCTAGTCGGTCGTTACTTGTCTTCACTCTGCTGTGTCTGGGGTAACGGCTCCGACTTACGACTTATTGTAAGTCGTGGGTTCGAACCCAGGCAGGTGCTTTACTTTGCGTAATTTATTTTATCACCATTGCTTTCAAAACCGGTGAAGGAAAACATCGTGAGGACACCGGCATGGCTTAGGACCAAAATTGGAAGATATTTACCGACCCGCGCTGGGCCCGCGTGGTGGAGTATGGACCATTCCCTACCACAGAGAAGATGCCTGTGTCCCAGCATTAGGAACGTTATTGTCTAGTTGATGTGTATCACGAATCGGCAGCTGATGTAGCGTGGAACCCCATATGACCGGCATTAGACTACGATTAGCGGAATTAATAAATTGATTAGCCTAGTAGTTAAATTTATTTTGTTGTCTCCAGGGTGGCGGCGGCGTCGGTGGCAGTATGCGGGTTCCTGACAACGACTCCTGCGTGGAGGTCGGGGCCGCAGATTTGGAAGACGGATCCAACGGCCTGCAGGTGCGGCGCGGAAGTGAACCAACGCTGCACCAGGACACGTTACCTCCTCAGAGACAGGTATGTACTTGTTTTTAAGATTTTATACTTGGATTTTATGTCATGTTTATACTAGGTGGTAAGGGGACGTAAAATATGATAGGAGTACTTGTTTATATTTTGTTACAAGGGATTTGCAAACTCTTTGAAATGATGGTGTGTACAAATAAAGTAAATACCTAACTTCTCAAGTCATTTGTGAGCCAACAACGTTCTCTAATCTCTTTGATTGATCGTCAAAGATAGGTCAATTAATCGACCTTCATCTCGATATGGAACAATGCATATTCAGAAGGGACGTCATATCATTGTCCTGAATGGTTGAATAAGTTACATAAGGCTTTCAATAGTTTCAATCGTAATTAGCGACTCTAAAGATTAAATATTTCTTATGCTATTTAAATATTTATGATCATCAACATCTATAAAAGCCGAAACAGGCCTTCCCTAACGCTTTCCGCGACCGTATGCTACTATTCCATATCCTTGTTTCCAATTGAATAAATATCAACTTTATTTTAGTATAAATTAAGTCGATTTTAGAATAACTGAAAAGTTATCAAAATGTTTAGAGTTGTTGGCACAAAAAACTGAACTTTGTTGAGTGGGTTTTAAAGTTATTATTCCAAAAACATATAATTTTCTGTAAACGCAGTATAGGTACGTTATTTGCATTTTAATTTTAGGGTTCCGAACAGACTAAGCGCTGGTCGGCTGCGGTGGTGTGCCGGGATGACAGCAGCCGGGTGACGCACAAAGTGCACCCGCTCCCGGACGGCCGGCCGCCGGACGTCGCGGTTGACCGGCACGGACAGCACTTCCAAAGGCAGACCAACCGCTTGTCTATGCAGTTCTCTGGGCCTGGGTAAGATAGTTTGCCATAGCCGTTTTCGGAGCTTATCGGGAAGAATCATATTTAAATTGTCCACTATGCTCAGTATTGCAATATATAGGGCGACTGGTAATTAGTGACCGATACTTAAACACGTGATTTTACTCATCATTATGAACAACTTTTACTATGGGACCAAACCTGAAATCGTGAAAAAAAAAACAGCTGTTCTCTACATTTTGACGAGTTAGACGAACATAAATGTAGGGAACAGCTGATTTTTTTTTCGCGATTTCAGGTTTGGTCCCATAGTAAAAGTTGTTCATAATGATGAGTAAAATCACGTGTTTAAGTATCGGTCACTAATTACCAGTCACCCAATATATATGCAATATAATCTAAAGGCAAATGTTTCTAAGCAAATTAATACTTGGTCATCAATGACCCAGAAAAAATCAAACGAAATCCTTTCCATTGAAACTGAAACTGTAGCCTAACAGGGACAGGTACACGGAATGTACCTAGATGGGAACTCGTGGCAATTATTATTGAAGTTGAGACATACAAGTTATTCTCTTTCTAATCCTTTTAAGAATACATATTCAAAGACAAGTTTCGACAAACAGAAGACACTAAATTAAACTTATGACTAATTTCCATTACTGTTCTGAAGTTCTGTTCCAAACTGCCCCTGCGTTACTTTAAGTACCTAACTGTAAAATATTTTATAAACAAATCTTTCTTTTCCTCTCCAGCAGTGGTGTTTGGTTAGACGCAGCAGAGAGGGTCCAAAGTTACGGCAGTAAAAGTCTTCCGAGAGACGCGCGGAGAGAACCCTTAGGACAAGACACGCCGGTCACCAACCATCAGAATCATAGGTAATTACAACAATTCATACTTTATCACTGCATCAAAAACAGGATTTACCCAGAACTCGACTACCATGATAAATCCATGTTTCGTTAATGTTACGGTCAGTCGATATGATGATGTGACCTCCCTTCGTCATTTTCAGGGACCTCGGCATATTCAGCGGGATTGTCGGGTCAGCGGGATTGTCCGAAAGGGTTACCGCTGGCCCGGAACATAAAGGGCTAAGGAAAGAACATGGGTGGGCTTAAGTCAGTAAGAGTCTGACACTCCCTACCGCTCCACCCAGAGCGGGCGAATGAGAAATCATCAAATGACCCCGTCAGTGGTGGGAGGAACATCGATACGCAAACTGCAACCAGAAATGAAAAAAAAAAAAGAATTCAGCACATGACTCAAACACCCTAGCGTAGAAATTTTCGTCGGTTATAAAAAAAAAATCTACTGTTTCATAGAGAAAAGTGCAACACATGCGCGGCCAAAAAGAATGGAAAACAAAAATTACCGACGAAAATTTTCAACGTAATTTTCCAGAATCAAATACTGAATCCATGGGCATGGTACAGGTGGCGAGGCGATATCCCTGCCAGTCCTGCCACCCTGTATCTAATGTTGACCATTTCCCGTTAGTTTGGTCCAGTACCCTAATATACACACTGTCACTATACCGTAACACACTATCAATCGGAATATGAATCATTTTGAAGCAAATTGCTAATCCATTGCTTTATAAGTTCGAAAAATTTGTCTGCTGAACACGTAAATAACGCAATGAATGTTGTTGAATTGTCAAAATGAAACCGATTCCGATTGATAATGTGTTACGCAATTGCCCCGCAGTTCCGTCTCGCCACCTATCCTGGTCTGCCTGGACTGCCATGAACTGACTATTTAAGTACCTATATTGATGTTCTTTTATATTGTTTCAGGGTAGAAGACATGCTGCGATGGGTGTCAGGAGTCAACAACGTAGCAAGTGTACATCCTGTGCAAGAACGACCTCTTGATCTCTTACCGGAAGGTATGTGAAACACACCTTATTTATAACTTGAAATTATTGAATCAGATTATATTCGTTTTACTGCCTCGTTGGTGTAGTGGTCTCAAGCGTTCTCAGTAGCATCCCGGAGTTTGAGTTTCTGCCC
Organism: Oligia fasciuncula; assembly: GCA_963082905.1. NCBI lineage: Eukaryota > Metazoa > Arthropoda > Insecta > Lepidoptera > Noctuidae > Oligia > Oligia fasciuncula. The sequence goes on along the minus strand of OY720393.1, from coordinate 9,174,218 downwards.
GGGTTGATCGCCAAACAATAGATTTTATGTAAATAGATAATTGCTTCATATTTTGCATTAATTACCAGCGTTGTGTCATCGCGCTTCTCTTTCTTTTCTATGCAGTCCGACAAAGACCGCGCTTTAGGTCATGTAGTCGCCATAAACATAACCATCGATATGTTGGTGTACCTATTAGGTTTACTCTGTCTAATCCTTCGGGGAATATAGGCGTGATGTTATTTTATTATGTTCATTTCTCTTTTATTTTCTCATAAATTGACTCGTAGTTAGCCATTCTTGCCATATTATTGCAATTCTAAACGCTCATAAGTTTCACGATCATAAGTTTGTTTTGGAGCTCCATTTATTTTGTTTGCTATCCGTCAAGAGCATCATACGTATAGTTAAATCTCATATAACACCCACTCTTAAGAAGAAGAATTGCCAAACTTAAGTGGCAGTGGGCAGGGCACATTGCTCGCAGAACAGATGGCCGATGGGACCGAAAGGTTCTGGAGTGGCGACCGCGTACCGGAAGACGTAGCGTTGGAAGGCCTCCCACAAGGTGGACCGACGACCTTGTGAAGGCCGCAGGAACCCGTTGGATGCGAGAAGCACAGAACCGGTCGAAGTGGAAGTGCTTGGGAGAGGCCTATGTCCAGCAGTGGACTTCTTTCGGCTGAAATGATGATGATGATGATGATGACCCACTCTTTATATTTGCAGGAGGCAGCAGAGAACGCGCTGTATCCGGCATGGAGGTCCCAGTGAGTCCCAGTTCCAAGTCATCGTCAGGCGCCACCCAAACGGTCGCCGTGACCTTGGTGAAGGGCGAGAAGGGTCTCGGCTTCACGATCACTACAAGAGATAATCCTACGGGCGGACACTGTCCTATCTATATTAAGAATATTTTGCCTAAGGTTAGTTGTTCAATTGTTTTCTTGAGAGTTGTCTTCTTACTTTAGTACTTATCTTTGGTTTCTGAGCCTACACAATTTACCAAAAATTTTTTTGGGGTCATTGTTCACCCGCTTTTTAGCCATATTGTATTTCACTTGAAATGATTTTTCAGCAGTTTCACTTATGATTTACTTGGTACAAAGTTGTAAGTTGTAATCCATACTGCGAAAGTGTGTCTGTCTGTTACCTCTTCTCGCTTAAACCGCTGAACCGACAAAGATGAATTTGGTATAGAGATAGGTAGTTTGACTCCCGGGAAAGAAGATAGGATAGTTTTTATGCCGATATTCCCACGAGATTGACACTTATGCGGGTGAAACCGCAAGGCGCTGCTAGTATATTATAAAAAAAATAATAGTATGACAGTAACTACGGACATTTATCAGGAATAAAACAACTTCATATAACTAGATTATTAAAGCGATAATCCACGTCAATGCGCGTATTTTGCATCCGAGCTTGAGATCCTTATCCTTACTTTTTAGGGTTCCGTACCCAAAGGGTAAAAACGGGACCCTATTACTAAGACTCCACTGTCCGTCTGTCTGTCACCAGGCTGTATCTCATAAACCGTGATAGTTAGACAGTTGAAATTTTCACAGATGATGTATTTCTGTTGCCGCTATAACAACAAATACTAAAAAGAGAATAAAATAAATATAAAAGAGGGGCTCTCATACAACAAACATGTTTTTTTTTTTTTTTCGGAGTTTTTGCCTTGTGCGTGGAACCCTTCATGTGCGAGTCCTACTCGCACTTGGCCAGTTTTTTTTAAATTATGTTTTTGCGTCGCAGTAATCTGTCCTTGACAACACTATGCTACTTTTTGTCCGATTTCTCTGGGTTTTTTATTAGGCTTGGTGATAACTTCGCAGTTAAGTTTTTCATTCCAAAGGGCCGTTCAAGTATTACGTAAGCAGATTTCTTGCAATTATTAACCCCCACCTCCCCCTCGTCAGCAATAGTAAGCAAAGCTCTTACCCCCCCCCCCCCTCCCGTGTTTACGTAAACATTGGTACATATGCATTGTGTTCTGGTTTCTTTATTGATTCGTGAGCAGCAGTTAGAAGTCCCAGTAGAAACCCTGAACTTCGTTTCGTTTTCAAGCATAGACAAGTAGGGTTGCCATATAATATATGTTCAAACCAAAATCGACTAAATTTTGTAGAAAATCCAAAAAAAAAAAAAATGTTGACGTAATCACCTTGCAGGCCCCCATTCCCCATGTCATCAAAAATAAGCAAAGTTAAGACCCCCCGCCCCCCTGTAGTGCTTACGTAATACTTGAATGGCCCCCAATCAGCTGAATCCTTACTAGCCGAAGTTTCCTCCTACTTGCAGGGTGCGGCAGTAACAGACGGGCGACTCCGAGCCGGCGACAAGCTGGTGTCAGTGAACAACGTGTCGGTGTCCGGTCTCACACAACAACAAGTCGTCGCCTTGCTTAGGAACACCCCCACCGAGTCTACCGTCGAGATCGTCATTGAAAGGACTGTGCCTAATAGGACGCAGGTAAGATGTCTTGACGCTTAAGATTTCTTGTAAATTATAAATATTATGTACATTTGTACAAGTACCTCCTATATAAAGGAAAAAAAGGAATAGCTCATTGGGCATAAAGAAATCGTCCGCACCGCTGTCAGTGGAAAAAGTGCCCTAAAGGTTAGCAGCGTTGCCTCGTTTGATGGCAATGCTGATTCTGTGACCTAAAAATAGGCCAGTGGCCTTAGTGTAAGTTTTTTCGGATCACGTTCGATTGCGAGCGCGTTAGAATTTTGTATGGGAAATTAGGTTTCTCCTAGTGACCACCAGGTGGCGCTATAACTTTTTTCCATATAAAATTCTAACGCGCTCGCAATTGAACGTGAGTGAAAAGACTCACACTAAGGCCACAGCTCTCTGGTCATGTGTAAAGTCGACCAAACCTTTGGTGATGTCCTGAAGTACTTAACTGTTTAAAAGCATATCTACGAGGCCTTTTTCTTTCGTCTGTGTATCCTGAGGGGAAAGCCAACTTCATAAGAATATTGATCTTCTTAGTGGGTAGTTGCCCACTAAGAAGATTAAGGAAAGCGAGAGCTCTATATACCAGCTACTTGCAGAAAGGCATGTTCACATAAATGGGTATGGGTGTCGTGTCGTTAAAGATACAGTTACGACGTCATCGCAACTTTACCCCCCAAGGTTTGTAATCAACACAGAATTTAACTGCCCTACTACTTTCTATCAGATGTATTTTTGATCTATTTGTCAACGGTCCACCAAGATATTACTTAAAAATAAGTAATTGTATTGAAGACAGTCACAACATTTCTTTAGTTAATAAAACAATCATACTCACCCACCAAATCTTTGCTTTTCTTCCAGAGGGTAGAACCCCAGCAAAGTCCAACGAAATACACAGAAAAGGCGATAGGTCCACCTCCTTCGAACGAAGCCAACAAACCCTCAGAGAACGGCCGTGTGTCCAGCATAGTGAACGCGATCAATCAGAACAGTGTGAACAGTTCCATGAGGGGCAGGATACCCAAGAGTTCTTCTAAAGATGACCTGCTACACAAGGACCAGAGTAATGATAGTGCGCTGCAAGAGGCTTTGAACTCGTCGTCTAATTCTGTGAGTATTGTTTTATGTACTGCTATATATATTTTTTATATTTTTCTGTGTTCAAGTCAGGCTTTTGAATATTTTGACTAAGTCTTGGTCAGATTATAGATTTGTTTTGTCTTACTGAAGTCACCCGGTGAAGCCTGTAGTCAATGTTTTCTCCTTACAACATAATCAGCCTATAATATTCCCACTGCTGGGACCCAGGCCTCCTCTCTGTGAGAGGGAGTGGGCCGTCATCAGTGCCGGATTAAGACTACTTGATACCCTAAGCAATCCACACCTATGGGCCCCCCCATCCACTAGTCACCTCGTATTTTTTTTCTAAAAAAATCGACGAGGGATGTGTTAATAATATACATTCGTACATCTCAAGAGTGACTTTTGGGTCTTATAATATCTTGCTGACGAAAAGCCTTGCTTTTTACCAGACCAGACGGGTGTTGTGTCTGGCGGGCAACTGCCCGATGATTCATGTCGGGCCGTTTCATCTATGCTAGTTGCGCGGGAAACGCTTGCGAGATGCAGGATTTTGCGTAACGTCAGTATGACGCGTTGTTCTCATGTGGCGTTGTAGATACCGCTACGGACTTACTAAACTTAACTGTGCGAAAATAACATTGATCCATTACTCCATTACTGCGTAAAAAAGAAACAACTGTTTTGGTAGTATTCATTTAATTGGAAAGGTTCCAAAAAAATCTGTAGACCCAAGACTTTGTATTAAGTCAATTAATGTTATAACTCCATTTTATTTCTCATCTGCAGATCCTAGGCCTCCGAAACCGGCTAATACTTCGGCTGGACGTGCCGGTTCACGACTCGGAGAAGGCTGGGCTCGGCATCAGCGTGAAGGGCAAGGTCACCGTAGGAACAGATCCTCAGGACCTGGGCATCTTTATTAAGTCCGTGCTGAATGGTGGGGCTGCGTCTAGAGATGGGAGGTAAGCTAGAAGTCTCGCTACTTAACTTCACTTTTGGCTTTGTAATTTCTTTTTAAATTCAAGCAAGATGGAAACTGATTGTTCTAGCACGCATAGTACAGTACAAGTGATTTAAAAATAATATCTTTCAAAAAAATATTATAATTATCTTAATCCTTGTTATAAAGGGACTGTCTGTGCAAAATTTCAGCTTTCTAGTTCCAAGGGTTTTGGCTAGGCGTTGATGATTCAGTCAGTCAGTGAGTCAGGACTTTTCTTTTTATATGTATTGATTATTGTTCCCACTTATTTGTCTACAGGTTACACACAAACGACCAGCTGCTGAGCGTGAACGGCGTGTCGCTAGTGGGCCAGAGCAACGCGGAGGCGATGGAGACGTTACGTCGCGCGCTGCTGCACGCGCGCCCGCAGCGCTCCGGCAGCATCTCTCTCACCATCGCCCGGCGGACTGGTATGTACAACTTATATTACACTAGATAATTCAGTATCGATGAAATTAACTGCTTTGTTTCAATCAACAGCAAGTTGGTATCATATAAAGAGCAATCAGTATTTTCACCAACGACAGCCCCATTCTATGTCCAGAAAAATCACTGTCCATTCCTAGGTTGCCTAGAAAAGATCGCAGAAAGCGACAAGGCCGGCCATTGTATATTTTGTAGTGTTTGATGTATTTTCTTTTTGTTATGGTTTTTTGTGGTGTACTGTAAAGTATATGTAAATAAATCGGTCTCCAGATTAGAACGACAGATCCTGTAATGAGCATTATCATATTCATTTGGAACTGGCCAAAATGTTGGTCCTTCAATACGAAAACGATTTGATACTGGTCCTCCTTACCTCATATCATTCCTAAATCTAGATTTGGGATTCAAGTCCTGGTATGTTTATTCGCAGTCACAAATTGTGTTGCCCTTGATCATTTCGACCACGTTACGCGTTTAACCTGCTGAATGGAAATGAAAAATCTTAGCAAAACATAAATCTTAATCTAACAATAAAAAATCTCCCAACAGATAGTATGGACAGCTTAGCAAGGTGGAAAGACGAGACGCCACCAAACGGAAACGACACAACAAACTCAAATGAAAACTCACAGAACTACAACACAGTCATATACAACGCGAGTAGTGACAAGGAGAACAAACCGGTGGACAACTTCAACCAAAAATACGACGCCAACCAAAACGAGGGCTTTGACAGCCATGACGGAAGAAGCAGCAAGAAACATGCCTCCATAGTCACTATCAATAACAATAATAGTTGGGTATCTAACCAATCAGATGACAGCAAAGGTTACTTAGAAAGAGATAAAGATGCACCACCTCATGATAACAAAAGAGATAGCTTCGAATGGAGCAGGCTAGATGGATGGAACCCTGTCATAGATAGACTGACTGGACTAAGAAATGAGAGCTACTATATGGCGACTCAGATCGAAGCTCCAGTAACAAATGGACATCATTATAGGCAGAATTTAGGACATGTGCACATGCCGCGGTCGCCGCCTGCGCATCATAATGTGATTATAGAAGAGGATTATGGTACCACGAGGTAAGAATTTGACAGCAATGGCCGTTATAACCGTTTTGACTGCATAAAGTACACTGGTGACGTTATCTTCATGAAGGCCGTCGTAACGACCATTACACATGAGCCCCAAACTAGAAAGTAAGTCTGTATCATGGCCGGGAAACTTCACGTCCCCAAGATCTTCGATATTTTTAGAATATTGTACCGTTAATAATAAGCCTATCTTTCCACTACCTAGGGGTAGCGGCAGCGGCGGTGGAGGCGAGTCAGGCAGTGAGAGCGGCGCCGGCTTCACTCGCGACGCGGTCGGACGAAGGTCCATGTCCGAGAAACGACATGCCGCTCTAGACGCCAAGACTACTGGCACGTACAAGAAGATCAAAGAGATTAAGGCTGTTAATTGTAAGTATAAACAAAAATCTCCAGGTATTTTTTGATTTTGGTAAAGCTTTTGACTCTCTCACACTCTGTGGCCGTTTATCTCTACAAATTTGGAAGTTTTTAATTAAAGACCTCTTTAATTAAAAGCTTCCCAATGTTTTTTCGCTTACCTAAGCGATTAAAGAGATTGTTCAAATAAGGAGTTCTCAATAGTGGAGTTCCCCAAGGCACAATAAAATCAGCGCCTTTTTCAAATTCTTTGAGGAAAATATTATTTATTTATTATTTACGTACACACAGTAAAATGTATTACCCAGTAACTGGGTTGTAGAGGTCAGATAGGCAGTCGCTCCGTATAAAATACTGGTATTCAGCTGCATCCGGTTAGACTGGAAGCCGACCCCAACATAGTTGGGAAAAGGCTAGGCAGATGATGACACAGTAAAATGGATGGATGGTTAAGGATGATAATCCAGATATTAACATGTCTATTTCATTGCAGCCATGCTTGTAGGCCCATCATTAGGAATGAGAAAGTCATCAAGTCTGGAGTCGCTACAGACCGCCATACAAGAGACGCAAAGAAATCCGCGCAACGAACCAATCTATGCGCGAGCGCACCCACGTGAGTCCACTTCCTTACAACTGTTACTATAATTATACTGAAATTGTGTATAACGTTTTTGTTCTCATTTTCCCACGATTGTTTTTGTATAAATTTATTCCAATTTTGTAGTAGGTGAAAAGTGAAAAAAAACGTATGTCTTGTTTATAAATTCTTCAGGATCACTCAGAGAGGTCTTGGGAACTTCTTGGTGATTGCGACTTAGAATAATAATATGATTTATAAGCAGCTCACAAACAAAAAAATATATTTATTTACGATAGAATTTAAAGAAGTGGAATTGAATTTACATTGCTCGTAAAGGAATGCCTAATTATCCACTGTTGTAAAGAAAATAACTTATCCAGCACTATGAGCTGATGCCTTCGTACAGAATTGTAAATATTTTCTTATTTTGCAGCATTAAAACACTGGTTGACGGACGACCACAACGGGCCCGACATGATACGAGGATCACCGCAGCAGTCGTCTCTTTCACACAAGAAGCCGTCCCTACTAAAGTCTTTATCGACTATGTTCAGGTAACTTTACTTACTCATCTCTTCATCTTAACACCCGCAATTAAAGTCGTTCAAAATCCAGTCACAATCTCATCTCAGCGACAATCGATGTCAAAAATGTAGGGAAATTATAGATATTTTTGGCATATTGAGACTGAGATCACACTGTGAACGTTCTTAAAATGACCAGAATTGCCCCCCTGCCCTGACCAGCATAGATGTTCACCACCATTCCCTAAGCTTCCGTGCCGAATCGATCATCAATCAGTGTTATAGAAGGAATCCTCTTATCCTCTGTTCACAAATCCAAAACCCAAAATTATTGTCTGTCAGTTTACATTAAATAGACGACTGCTTTTGTTCCGACAGCTGTTTCCTGTTGGGAGTAAGGCAAATCAGGTAATCGGAAATGTGTAATTTTTGACAAGACAGTCTGTCAAATGGTGACTACCGAGATGATGACTAATAGAAAAGTATGGAACAAAAAGACATGTTGCGCCGACCCCAAATAAATTTTGATAAAGGCAGGAGTTGAGTAATGATGATGAGTCTGTCGTATGGTTGCTGCAATAGCTATGCAGGGCCAAAAGCTGCTGGCAACACATCTGCTTCGCTTCTGATACTTTTTGCTGACTTACCATCATGACTTATCGTCATGCTAAAAAAAGATGAGGTTAATGGATACTACGGGTTAGGTTAGGTAGCAAGATAATGGAAGTCAACAAAATTGAGCGGAATTTTAAGTTTCCAACAGCTTCCAGCAGTTTGTAGTTTTTTACATGTGTAATTTTAACACGCTTTTATTAATTCACTTGTAACTAACATTATAATAAAATCTTGGAAGTCAACTTTAACCTACTTCTAATGTTCGTATCGAAATGAAACTTTGTATGTATATGTAGTTCGAATGATAATACTATAAATTGGTATCTTGGAGTTGATCTGATGATGGAGTCAGAAGGTGGATAGTGGAACTCTTCAGTATCTACTAGTAAACCCCTCGAGTTTGGGCTCATATGATTTGTTTCGATGAGTCCAATACATTGGCCTTGGTTACGAGGGTCTGATGATGGAGCCAGGAGGAGGTGGATAGTGGAACTCTTCAGTGGCTACTAATAAACCGGTCAAGTCATAACTTCGTCGACTTTAGAGACTTAATGAAGTTAAAAAAAACACGCTTTTATTACGCACTAAAAATTATAAAATAATTAAATTAAATTGTTTTAGTTACGATATAAGTACCTATGCAGCTTGTTACTTCTTTAACATCCAATGATTAATCCAAAAAGTGTGGAGCGATTTGTTTAAATTAATTAAAAGCACACACGCCCAAAAAAGCACTTACCGCTTTTTCTAGTACAAGTCAATTTACATAACAGCGTGTTCTTAATTTTTTTTGAACTGCATATTTAAATATGAACAGGATGTGCTATTAACTTCTCTTTGTTTTTTATTATTTGTCAATTAACTCATTAATTCTAACTAAGTAAATAATTCGTTTTGCATTCGGTCCCACGTTTTTGTTTAGTTGTGCTAATTAATTCAGCGCTAATATAAAGTACTGCATCATTATTCTAATTAATGTTTTTAATTGTGTTACACAGTAAAAGGTGGCGCTCGTAAAAGTTACAAGTTGAACTTAAAAGAGGCATATTTAACAAGAACTTCGTTGTTTTAAAGCACGTAATAAAATGTATGATTGTTTTATTTTGTGTATCTATTTATGTATTCACACTAGATACTAAATTAAAAGACTAACTAACTTACTATACAAATAAATACAAAAACAAAGGACACTTAGGCGTCGAAGTACTCGTCCGCATCGCTGTCATCCGGAAACGTGCCCAGAAGACTGGCAGCATTGCCACGTTGAATGGCAATGCTAATTCTTTGGCCAAAGAACAAATGAATAAATGAAACGTGATAAATGAACATAAATTTAAAAAAAGTAATTGAATATAAAAAAATCTAGGTTGATATTAAAAGACACTAAGTTAGACTTAGACCCATAGGTATTGCTGGGGAGTTGAAAAGGCATTACTTAATATAAATTATTGACCTTCAAAAATCTTAATGATTTTTGTCTGTGTACTCTGAGACTTTTTTCTTTCAACACTAAACTGTTGGAAGAACCATCTTTGATAAGCCTAAAAATGTCCTTATTTTTATTAAATAGGATAGGCAAGCCTCACAAGAAAACAGAAACAGAAGTATATGCAAGATCACAGCCGGGTCGCGCATCAGAGAAGTCGCTATCAAGAGAAGCGTTAGAGCGGCACAACAGGATAGATGAGAGGGAGAAAGAAGAAGAACCCAATCCGCCCCAGTCAAAGTCGCAGCAGAGGTATGTTTAACTTCTGATCTTGTTTGTATTGGAATATGGTTTATTTTGGCTTAAACAGAATGCGAAATGATAATGATGGTGAAGAATGTCATTGAGAAGTTCTTAAAACAATAAACAGGTTTAAGCAATGAGATTTAAATAAAAATTAGGATTTAATTTTGTGGTCTTTGTTCTATTATTTTATATCATCACTTTCTCTTTTTATTTCTGGTGTGTCTTAGTGAAATTTTTACTCGGTTCATTGGTTGCTATGTTGATGTTTATGATGTTACTTTTAGTTAAGTAATAACAGCTGCACGGGTCGATCGATCAGGTTAATCTACGTTTTCCGTGGTTGGCCCGTGGATGGGTGACGGTCTTTACATACCAAGAATTTTCATGCCTCAGCTGTTAAACATGGACCTTTGACAGTCGTTACGGGTCCAAGCCCAAAAGTCTGCCAACCAGTCTCAACAGTAGGTTGTGGAGGTCAGATAGGCAGTCGCTCCATGTACAATACTGATATTCAGCTGCATCCGATTAGACTGGAATCCGACCCCAGCATAGTTGAGAAAAGGCTAGGCAGATGATGATGTTACTTGTTTTATATCCACTCGACTCGATCCGTCTGCTATTAGGAACTTTGTTATAACCTACCATGTTTGAGAAGGTAGATAGAGCTGTGAAGTTATAAGTTACTAGCTTCCGCCCGCGACTTCGTCCGCGTGAAATTTCACCCTCCCCCTATTCACTCTATTAGGGGTGGAATTTCGAAAAACCCTTTCTTAGTGGATACCTACTCTTCACAAAGAACACACCCTCCAAATTTCATGTCTATAGGACCAGCGGTTTAGGCTGTGCGTTGATATAGGTATTAGTCAGTCAGTCAGGACTTTGAATTTTATATGTATAGATATCAATAAAGGCTCGTGTCCCATCAGGTCAGAGGCAGCACACTTGCGCCAGGGCAGCAGCGCCAGCGGCGACTCGCGCGCGGCCCGGGCCGAGCGCCGCGCGCCGCCCTACCGCGCGCCGCCGCACCAGCAGCACCCGGTAACTGTTGCTTAAATTGTATAGGTACCTTGGTACTGTCGGGAAGGAAGCGTTGATCACCTATCCTATGTTCGCGTTCTATTTTCCAAACATGTAAATTAAGTGTTTTTGGAAAAATTATTTTATTATACCTGGGTCACATGAGTAGACAAACGGAACAGAGATAAAGCTTCATACAACCGCGCAAATCGGTAGCACTACTACAAGCACGCGGGGCATGTGTGCGTGAGCACTGGCCGCTTGTCGCGTACGCGGCGAGACAGGAAAAAACCGGTTTACGCTGACACAGCCAGTTGACAATCTCAGGGTTACGAGTTGCGACGCACGTTGCTTGTTTTTTTAGTTGCAAGTTAGCCATAGCTATCGCTCTTCTTTTGCGTTTCAAAACTTTCAAAAGTAATTGCATCACTTTTGCTCGCTTAGTAGGTTTTCGAGGATTTTAGATTTTCGAGGTAGCGCTTTAATAATGGTTGTTTATTGTACTGTGTGTATGAATAATACTAGAAAAAAATAAAAATATATCATACTTTAACTATCCCAAGGAGTACAATAGGTAAGTAAATATTTTATTAATACTTTTTCAAGTACCTACCTATTTTATTAGTACTTACATAGATGATAAAGAAAACTATATTTTAAGTTTCTTTTAATTTGGATTCATTTATCTGACGTTTTATCAATAAGCTCAAATATCCATTGCAACTACATGCAGGTGAAATGCAGGTGAAATAAAAAAAAAACTATGGTAATGGTATTAAAAGAAAAATTATAATAACCTCCTTTTTTGAAGTCTGTAAAAAGAAAATTATTAGAGTAAGTAATTTGTAAAGTATTCTATCATACTGAATAACAAATGTTTTGTATAATTTGTCTTAACCTGATTGTGACAACCCTACCAAAATAGGTAACAATTTTGCACGTTCTTAAGAAGCTTTGCCTCTGTTCCGTTTGTCTACTCATGTGCCTGGGTAGCCCGCGAAATTCTAATTTTCTTACGGCTTTGGCAATTTGCAGGTCAATGACAGGTTATATATTATACAAACTATGATTCGCGAGCAGAAAATGGTATATGTTTACAGAATTATAATCATTAAATCACTCCTTAATACAACCCTCTAAGTTCATTTATCCCTGAATGGCTATTTCTTGAAAATAATATTAATCAATAGGGACATTAAAATACGTACTTGTTACGGTCGCGAATCATATTTTGTTTAACTTACCTACAACCTGACACTGACCTGCTAATTGCAAAAAACGTAAGAAAATTTATTCTTAAGTATTTCGCCTGGTGGAAATGTAAAGAAGGGTTTGAATATAAGGTACAATATAGGTACACTCTGCCTTGTACTAGATATCCAGTTTACATCCCTCGTGTCAGACGTCAGGATTGAACATCAATTTGTTTAGGTACATTCCTAGGGAAGGCTTTTATATAATATGTAGATATATTATAGTACACATTTTTTTTTATTATTTTTGATATAGAGACATGTACAACAACACAACACACAACTCCAACACACAACTCCTTCAAATGATAAGTGTATTTTTTACCTTTGCTTATAACGTACCTACACAAAACAGGTATCGGTAACGAAAAAATGGGTTACCCCAATGATTCCCGAAGCCAAAGGTCATCGTGCGGAGTTTCTTAGAACCTCTCAAATAATGTCAATTGAATTCCAAAACATACTTAAATAAAAATGGAATTTTCCTAAGTTCAGTGGAATTGTGTATTATTTCCGCTACCTACAATTAATATCGTCTAGAATCTCGATTGCTACCGATATCATGATATTTAATAACTTCATCATCAGATTAGATTAATAGAACTTTTTATAGTTATTATTACGGAAAATTTGCTACAATAAAGATGAATCTTAATGACCCCTACGTAATAAATAGTAGATTTGTATAGAACACGTGTATTTGTTGTGTAGCAGGGAATGGACAGTGCGTGGGGACCCACCGGCCACTACGTCAACTATGAAGAAATACAACAGAATTTAAAGTGAGTGCAAATTATTTTTAAAACCACCATTATTTTACCCCATTTTTCTAATTACCTAACATTTTCTGGTTTTCATGCGGTCCCTTTCTAACAAAGCTATAACAACAAGCTTGTGATCTTAAAATGCTCTACATTCTAAATCTGCAAATAAATTAATAGCATCTCAGTTTCGCCGCATTCACAATATCGACGTGCGACGAATACCAAACAAAATATGCATGAAAAGCTAACTTGTTTTGCGGCGGTAAGCGTTACGATGTAAACGCCACAGTCCATTGTACATTAAGGTTTAATATTTATCTTTATCCAAAAACTCGAGCTCTCTTCGATATATCCAGCACAGTTCCACTTCCGACTTCTAGCTTACTGAGAACTCCGTAAAATATTCAGTGTCACACAAGCCTTAAGTAGGACCAAAAAGTTCGTTACGTGTTTAACTTTTAGTAATTACTTAGTTTTGACCGTAGACTTTGACTTGTCTTTATTGAAGCGCTTAACTAGTCTGAAAACCACTTATTTTCATGAAAAAGTTTTTATTTTCTTACCTTCAGTGCTTATGGTACGGCAAGTACCGAAGGACCAAAAATAAGTTCCTAGACTAAACCGCTCATAATATTACAGCGCGCGTCGCGAGAAGTTGAGCGAGGTGCAGATAGGACAGATGAGGCGACAGGTCAGCGCGCAGAGAGCCAAGGCCGAGGACGAGAGGTGAATATCATTGACAATACTATTCAGAAGTAGAATACAATACCAGATCTGCCATTAGTAGGGGATTACAAAAGAGTTTTGAAAATGTAAAAACTTATAATGATGCCGGTTCTAATTTTCAACGCCGCCGTCTAATTAACTTAACTTTAAAAACAAAGCGACGAGAACCTTTTAAAGTCCAATTTTCATTAGTAATTGAATAGACAGGTAAAAAATACAAATATATCGTTAAATCACGATTCCTAGAACATACGTGGCTACTACGGAAACGTGCCATTGCACGTTTATATACCTACCTAAAGTTATAAAAAAAAACTACAATCAACTGGAATTGTAATAAATATAATTATATGGACACATTTTACAACACAACCATATAATTGATTAGCAACTAGTCTAGCGTCATCACTTCATCAGTCACACTATTATGTACAAGACTATTAAACCAACCTTAACATTGAACAGTTGCATTTCCTAATGACCTACTAATTGGACATAAAATCTCATTCTAAGAACACTTAAATAGGTGTATTAAAAATAAAACGACGACTTCCATCATAATAAGCAGCGCACAATAAAATAATATGTCAAGTCTCCTTCGTTAGACCTAAATAAACGTTAATAACAGTGGACATGTGTGTATTAATTAAAGTTGTGATGTTTTCCTCTTCCTCTGGAAATTCCTGGGCGTCGTCGGTAAGATGCTTGTGCTTTGTAAGATCACTCACTAGTCAAGCCGAGTACAGATTATGTGCAACATAACTTGCAAAGCAACATTTTCAATAAATCCATACTAATAATAAAGCTGAAGAGTTAGTTTGTTTGAACGCGCTAATCTCTGGAACTATTAGTCGGATTAAAAAAACGGTTTGTATTTGATAGCCCAATTCTTCATTAAGTTATAGGCTTTTTAACATCACGCTAGGACCCTTTAGGAGCTGAGCAAAAAGAAAAAGTAAAAAGAACGCTAAGCGGAAACATAGTAATAGCTCGAGTACTCGATGCGATGCGACGGGGTGAGTTGGGGGATCAAGACATTTCACGCGGACGAAATCGCGGGCAGAAGCTAGTTTTTAATAAAAATGTATGGGAAATGTTGTTGCACGTAATCTATACGCGGCTTTAGCCTTGTTTGATGGTAGCATGCTCATGCGTTGCTTCCTAGACTTCATTTTACAATAACAATAATTATATACACACAATAAATACAATGTTTCTTAGATGATTCTCAGTTACCTTTACCTACCCTTTTGCCTTTTTTTTGATACCTTTGTAATGGATTGGAACTGTGCTCGATATCCAAAAGGCTCATTAACGTCATCCTTAATAGAAGTATGACGTGTGATTTAACACCTCCGCTAACAAAAAGTTAATGTGCAAAAAGTGATTGCGCAAGTGTAAAAATGTTTTTGTGTTCTATAACCAAATTATGCGATGGGGTCGCCAGTCGCCGAGCTAGTAGTTAAGACAGACAATTGTACCTTTTTCCAGACAAAAATAAACATTTTACGTAAGTATCTTAATCTAGGTATTACCTGACTCTTGGCAATATAAAAGTTACAAGGAATCCTTTGTTGTTTTTGCATCCTGTCTGAATTGTATAAAAACCTTCCATATTCTTAAAACTCCACATAATGACCCGAATATGTAAATTTCTAAGAAATCAGTTTTAAGTGACACGTGAGCCTTGGATTGCATCTGAGATTTTGCGTATTTTGCTAAGATGACTGGCTAAAGTTGTTTACTTTGTAACTTTCCGTTTGAGTTTATATTTAGATTTTGTATGAAAAGATTCTCAAAGTATTTTTATAAGTTAATTAGCCGTATCTTGAGTTACATTTATGATGGAGTAAAAATGTAGTTTGCATAATGAGGCATAATTTCAATTTCTTTGCCATTTTCGTAGTTAAAGCTATTGAAAGAATAACAAGAACAAACGCAAAAAGGCGAATACCCACTTTAAAATAACTGCTTAGTGTGCATGCAATAACGGAGACATTATTTACTTTAGGTACCTTTACTGATAATTTGACAAAATCTAAGCAAACAACTTCTTGTTTGCTTAGATTTTGTATTTTGGACCCTTGAAGTTATAAGAAATATCCGATTACTTATCTACATGCCACTTGGTTCGTGTTGCTGTCGTGGTCCTAAAAATATTTGGTCCCTTGATCCGCAATTGTACTTCTTACGTCACGGTAAAAACTTACTAAGTATGTTAAATATAATGTAATAATGTTGTAAGTTTATGTTTAGATTGCTTTTGCACATAAAATCGTATGATCATATTGCACAGCATTAAATTAACTTTGAGTGAACCAATCGCGCAATCATTAATCAAGTTGTGGAGTTACGCACTTTTCTTTAGTAATACATTTCAACATTCTCTTACAAAAAGGATTTCCAGTAAGTTACGTAGTATTTTTTAGCAGGATAAAATTAATCATTTGATATCTACATAATAATTTAAAAAATATACATGGTCGCAGGTAGGTACATACCTACATCGACGCAGAAAATGAAAATGTATGGAACAGCTAACTTTTTTTTAATAACTCGACTAAAAATTTCGACGCAGGGGGCTCCAGAATCATTGTACTGAATCCATAGGAACAGGTTGCGCGTCAATGCCCTGCAATCCTGTATTATACCACATCGGTATGTGGATATGTATGTAGGTACTTACCTAAAGGTCTAAACAGACGGAATGCATTTCAGCTGCAACATCGCAGTTTGAATGCAGTTGACTTAACTGCTTCGGAACCTAGTTATGTCAACTGCATCCAAACTGAGATGTTGCAGCTGGCATGCAGTTCAAATGCAGTCCGTCTGTTTAGACCCTCAGATTTATGCGCTTATAGAAATCATTGGATTCATATTCATCAATTAAAGCATTTTTTTTTCGGATGGAAAATCATCAAATGACCCCTCCCGCTCTGGGTGGAGCGGAAGGGAGTATCAGAATCTTACTGACTAAAACCCACCCGTGTTCCTTCCTTAGCTCTTTATGTTCCGGGCCAGCGGTAACCCATTCGGACAATCCCGCTGAATCAATTAAAGCATTGTCTAGTAGGTAATTCCTTCATCGCTAAGAGGTATTTCGGTACCTAGATTTTATTTCGCTAACCGTATTTTAGTCGTACAGGCTTATTTTTAAAACATTAACGAGCATCATTAAAACTAAGTAGGTACATACTTATAAAATATTTGAAAAAATCCAAAACGTATTTTTGATCTTTCCTTAAAAAAATAGCGTTGGCCTTGTAAAGTTTTCATTAGCAAGATTTTGGTTTCTTGGGTATTTCCAGAAGCCATCATTTGTAGAGATACTCTAAGTACTCGCCATTATTTTGACAATAACCCTGTACTCTTCTAAACAAACCAATTGTATTTTGTGTTTAATGATTGTTTTTAACACGACAGTCGTCGGGCAGGCGCGGGTGGCTACCACTCACAGCGCTCCTGTAGGGAGAGGGACAGCGGAGTCCGGCCACAGTCTAACTACTACGAGTACGAGAGTGCACCGCCGAGGAGGCCTGGGAAGCTCTCCCATTACCACTGAGCAATGGACTGCGAACACCGCGATAATTTCTCTGCGGCTTCGAACTTCGTCTTCGCCCGAGGTATCAGATCTCATTTTAATTGGCGATACTTTTAACGATTATATCGCTTCGCTAGACGTTAGTAACGCAATCTGTCGGGTCGACTCTTTATTGATTTAGCTTCAAATGTTCCAGTGCCTTCTCCGAGACAGATCTTGAGCTACCGTAATCGGTTGCTGTTTCTAAAGGCTGCAATGAGCAGCAGAATTATGGAAAAGGCTGTTTTAATTTTGTTTAAATTTCATATTATTTATCACAAACTGTTAATTACACACCTTTTCTTGTTTTTCTTGTTCAGCAATTAGTTAAAGCGCGATAAAGCTACTTAAAATAAAATTTTATTTACTTAACTGACTTACTGAAATACTTAGGAAACAATGTAATTTTGTGATGAAAATATCTAAATTAATCGTCTCTACACTATTTAAAATAAAGTGTTGTTCATTAAACTGACAAACAGATGTGATGAACAACTTTATTTTTACTATTTCCACTTTCCAGTGATACGTAGATATGTTTCATTATTAACTATGGTTTGTGACTGTAATGTATTTTTTCCACGAGTATACAGAATGGTTATTTTTTGTCAGCATTTCAACAAAAAATAATAAAATTATTTAGTTTCTTGTTTTTATTTTGGATATTATTTTGTGCGCAAAGACCTTGGCTTTACAGCTTAATAGATAAATCCATTGAAAATGTTCTTGACTTTGAATTGAATTGTCAAAATAGGTGAGTCAACTACGCGTCATTTTCTTTTAATTGTGAAACAAATTAATATTTATTACCAAGTAAATCATTTTAGTGGACGGCAGTAATAGTAATTGTATAATCTGTCCTCAAAACGATTTTTCCTTTAGTTTATTTAAATACGCGTCATCTTTTGCTTTGAAAGCTAATCATATAAATACAAGGTCAGCTATCTTCGGCGTCCAACGGTTAACATAGACAATAATCTGTAGTTGACACATAAAAAAGAATAACTACCATTTAATAAAGATATATCATAGTTATGTCAAAAACATTTGAGTTAACACAATGGTTACACAATAAAACCTTAGAATAAAACCTATTCAATGTCAAAAAAAAAAAAACGTGACATTAGAATCAGTTTCTTCTGTTATGTCCTTACTAGATAACATTAGGAATCTGTTTAACAAAGATGCTATTGTTAAAGATTATTTAAGACTTTGTTACCGGCATTACATCTGGTCATTTCCTCGAATATTCGCACCCAAAAACGAAAGAGACAGTTTTATTCATTCAGGGAAATTAATTGTTAAGATACCCTTCGTCAATTTGACGTATTCCGCCATTTCATTCATACCTACATCTGTCAAAGAATGACAGTTGTGATTTAAATATACGAACAGTTTATGTTTGTTGTCAATTAGGTTAGCAACGAATTTCCCTGACTTTAACTTCAGGTATATAATGTCTACCGTGCGACCAAAAACATTCAAAACTCGCTAGTCTAAGAGCAAAGTGAGAAATTGTTACTCAAAGCCTTAACCCCAGCGCTCACTTTAGTTTTGATTGTTCTACCAAACTTGTCTGTGACGATACGCCCCTAGTTTGTTCTTATCAAACGTCTCCCAAACTTTATCAAAAGCTCTGAAATTAACTTTTTAGTCCCTAAAATGTCTAGTGATAATGCTAGTGAACTTTTTTGAATGTACGAGGAATGCGTTGTGTAGTCGCCGTCCCTAGTTCTATGTAAAGATTCTTATATAGACATATTCTATTGTGGATGGTGGTGCCATCTATACTTAGTTCTAATGTTATCTGATGTTACTGTAGATACTTATCCTATGATCTGTGCTGTCGTTAACTACCTAAAGGATAAAGCGTCAGGGTAGCCCACAATTTAAAATTTTCTTACGTGTTTTGCAATTTGCAGGTCAGTTTGGTATGTTGATCTAAATATGATTCACGGCCGTAAAAGGATTGATTTATAGAATTACTAGCAGCGCCCTGCGGTTTCGCCCGAATAAGTGTCGATCCCGTGGGAATATGGGGATAAAAACTATCCCATGTCCTTTCCCGGGACTTAAACTATCTCTATACCAAATTTCATCTAAATCGGTTCATCGGTTTAAGCGTGAAGAGGTAACAGACAGACAGACACACTCGCGTATGGATAATAATGAAAAAAAAAAACAATAATTCATATTACCCTATTGGATGACTAGTTCATGAAATCACCATATTTGTTACGGTTGCGAGTTGCGAATCATATTTTAATCAATATACTTACAACCTGACTCTGACCCGCAAATTGCAAAAAATTTAAGTAAATTTGAATTTAGCAGGCTACCTTAGCGCGTCCCCCTTAATGTCAGTGATTATGCTACACCATAATTGATTGTATATAAATCTGAATACTATGTTAGAGGGGTATAGAGTAGCAGCCTGCTCATGTGGCAACAGCCCGATAATTGTTCTGGACCCTTTATTTCACATTCAATGAGTCGTAGTATCGGATTCGGTAACAATGTTACCGGGCTCACTTAAATCACTCAATCGAATACGCATGGGATGCTGCGAAATGTGTAATTAACGGTCCAATAAAAATTACGAACTCTTTCTATACGAGCAGGCTGTCGGGTGATAATTAAAATTGGAGAGGCTATTACGAAAATACGAAATTCCCGAATAAAATGCTCCCTAAGGGAGCAGAAATTCGTTTGTCTCGTACCTAAATCTCCCGGACGTCGTATTTACGTAAAAGGCTCCCACACGAACGTACTACGTAAGTACATACATGTACATTCCTACTTACCTTTTAGTAAGTTTATATGAAAGAAGCTTTAAAGTGTAGATTAGATTTATAATTAAGTTTATTAAAATAAATCTGATAACATTTAGGTACGTGTGACTGAATAATTTATATCACTTGAAGAATTATAACTATTCATTAACTTTGTAATTGTATAAAATAAGACTACGTTTTCATCGTTTTCAATGCAACAATTATTATGTATTCAGACTGTATTAACTCTATTCTTTGTTTTAATTTTCCCATGTTTTTGTGATATCTAATCGGTATTTAGTGCTAGCCCGACTATGGGTTTACGTGGTGATAAGAATATGATCGCTAGTTATATAATTACACGTAGGTATGTAGACATTTCTAATGTAGGTATATATAATTTCTAGGTGTTCTACGAGATTAATTTTGTATAGACAGAGAGAAGTAGCTTTTATATTTCATCAATCATGACTTATTTTTAGTTATACGAACAAGTTGTTTTTTTAGATATAAATCACATTGCAAATGAACGTTTGCACCGAAGTGCCCATACTTGTACATAATTAGAGACGTTTATATTACAACGTCAATGGTAACTTAGTCTTCGATTTATTTGTATTTTCGCGCAATAGAAGAGTATGATACAATGAAATGCATAAATACAATTGGACATTCAATGTATGTAAAATAAATCAAAAGTGGTATTGTCGGATTGTTTTTTATTTATTTACGTAATGCACCATACTTGCGGGTAAGCCGCTCCCATTCAATTAATCTTTATTGCAATCAATGTACACATACAGGTGGTAAGTATTAATAAATATAAACAATTATGGACCCTGTCGGGCAAAGTAAAAAAGAAACTGGGTAGGTACCCAGTTTTTTTTTTCTTTACCATGTGAAAAATCCAAACGGATAAGGCTACTCAACCTTTAGCAGTCCACTGCTGAACATGGCTTCTCCAAGTGGTTTTATGGTCAACATATTATATCATGTCAAGATTCTGCCAACTAGCGATGCGATATCTTTAAACCAGGAAGGAAATCACTCCAACGCAGGTGTTTCAGCAATGCCAGCATCACAGACTCGGGAGTAAGTAGCACTCATAAAACAGAAGAGCAAGTATACCTACATATATAGGTACTATAGAACAAATGTCCGTAAGGATTGAGGAGCCACTTCAGATTTTTAAAATCTGATCTCACCATTATTTAGCAGCAATGTAGCTTATTTTGCAGCACGAATTCTAGATTTAGCAGCAAAATATATCACTAGTTATTTTAATGCAAAAGTGGCTCCTCAATCTAAATGTTTGAATTGAGGAGCCACCTGGAACTCGTTAAGTAATAGATGAATATTTATGAAAATTTTGCATCATTTAGCAGCAATTTTGCATATTACCGTCTAAAAATTTAGGATCTGTAGCGCTAAAATAAAAGAAAATAGGTACAATACTTTTAATATGGCTCCTCAATCTAAACTCAAGAGGTGAATTTCTATTGGATGTGAGCGATCAATTAATATATTCGACATATTGATCATTTAGCAGGTGTTGTGTTTGTTTTTGCAGTATAGGAGTAAAATAGTAAAACAGAGTAAATTTTGTATATGAACGCATTTTCTTTGGCTCCTCAATCCTGACGTTCTAATTATATATGTTTGACTGTAGCCACCTGAGATCTCAACCAAATCTAAAGTCAAAGATACTAACATTTAGCAGAAATGTCTGCTAAATATATCTGCACAGTTCAGCAATGTATATATTTTGGATTCTGAAAAAACAATACTTAACTATTTTCTTGTAAATTCAGTGTGACATTAGAACAAAACCCCTTTTTGAGTGGCTCATATATCAGAATCGGAACGTCCTACGTAACTTACTTACGTACTTCATGTCTACACCACAGAATTAGATGGCTACACAATTAGTACGCTTCAAGAGCATGCATTCCGCGCGTGTATGGGTTTATCTGCTACAATTGTCATCCACAATTTGTGTCCACACGCATTTGCAAGTGAAATCACTTGTCATGTCATATAATCCCAGATCATTACGCGGGGCTGCCGTGCTGCCAGCGTGCAGCGTTTATCTCCAGTGCGCTCGTTAGAAAGGGCAAGGTCGGGCTTCGCGTGTCCGATACACTTTATGGCGAATTGTGTCTGTGGCCGCCCTTTGTCGTGGCCTTCCGTCACAGTGCCACCCTGTACGCCATCGACCTCCCTGGATTTCTCAACTAATAAAATGTTTGTAGGTAACCCAAATTAATTCTACTGTTTCTCTTGCGTGGGATGATTTTAAAAACCTGTCGAAGATAGGAAGTAAAAAGGTTTGAAACGTGACAAAAAAATGTGGTCCTTCAGTACGCGGTCGAATTTGTATGGCGAGTTATAAGATGGATGGTCACGCGTTCAGTTGTGAGATAAACACACCTTTATTAGGCATTCAAATCACATAAGTGACTATTTTATTCCAGTTGAGACGATTGCGGTTAGTAGTTTAGGCATGTTTTCACAAGACATCTAAAAACACAAAGATGAACAATATTTTTGTCTCTTCTCTTATTAAATAAAATGCTACATTAGGGGTCTAGGAAGTCCATAATTATTTATACTATATAAATACATAAAGTAAAACCCACGCTTAACTAGCTAGGAACTTATAATTATTTATAGTTATTGATGTTAAAAACACTTTAACCTAACCACAAACACAAAATACAGCGAGATATGTTCGCCATTCTCTGTAATCAATTGAATAATTAGGACGGACTTGTATCTTGGAAGTTACAATTCCAGTGTTATTGGTCCTTAGTAGGGCTTTCAATACCGGTATTCCGGGATCCCGTAATACCGTGATCACGGATTTTATATGGACCTTTTTCAATACCGGTATTGACTCCCCAATACCGTGATTACGGTATTACAAACATTAGATTAGATGTGATCTTATTTAGTCCGCCGATGTACTTTTTTGTTGCATAAAGTTTAAATAAGTATTATCTCACTAGTTTTCACCAGCACAAGCGTCCTGCTGTAATCTTTAACTCACCCTCCCGTACCCCGCCTGAGACAATTGCGAAATCAAACTGTACTTACTCGTATGTCATTATTGTTTTATTTTACATATCTCGGGACCATGAGGTCCCGGTCCTTTGGAAGGCGAACGTGGAGGGGCCGAAGCCAACTCGCAGAGGCCCCTTAAGAAATTTTAATGAAATGCGGCACCAACCGACGATTATCCCTGTATGCACTATGCAAGTGCACCCAAGGACCACCCCCGGTTGGTGTAGGACTATTGCAGGGTATGGAAAAATAAAAAGTTGGACAGTGCGTTTGGGTGGCTAAAGTGGACTGGTTACCAAGAACTATGGAAAAACTATGACCTCTGCCTGATCATAGCTCGCTAATCTCTGGAACTACTGGTCCGATTTGAATGATTATTTTAGTGTTGGGTAGTCCATTTATCGAGGAAGGCTATAGGCTATATTTTTTTTCTTCAAAATTAGGGATCCGTAATAAAATTGCTATTTTGTAACACAAGGTGTAAAATCGAAAACCTATTTTTGCGTGCGCTGCAAAAACTATTGACAATAGAACAAAATAATGTAATACGGGTTTGTAGAGCCCATTAAGACCTACAAAAAAGTCCGCGAGAACATATATCTAGCTATCATGGTTTAATCACAATAACCGATTTTGTGTTCAAAATAATTATTAAATCGTCTGAAGAAAAAAAAACTACGTTAAATATGTATCGTAATATTAATCTTTATCGAAATTAAGCATTATGTTATCAAGAGTATTTATGAAGAAGTAAAATACTTTTTGTTTCATCTCAATCGGATATTTCGTTTAAAAGTTATCACGTGTGTAAGATGTTAAGAGTTGGTACCTATTAAGGAGTTATGGGCCATAGAGTTTTTTATCTATACTAATAATAAAGCTGAAGAGTTTGTTTGAACGCGATAATCTCTTTAACTACCGGTCAGATTTGAATTCTTTTTGCATTTGATAGCCCAATTCTTGAGGAAGGCTATAGGCTATTTAACATCACGCTATGACCCTTAGGAGCCGAGCAAAAAGAAAAAAACTCAGAGTGAACGGTAAGCGAATACGAAGTGTTGCGACGCGACGGGGTGGGGGTACAAGAAATTTCACGCGGACGAAGTCGCGGGCAGAAGCTAGTGTTTTATATATACACGGATAAAATGGCAGAAGGTGACTTGCACACTCAATAATGGGCCCCGGAAACGGTCGCTAGCACATAGTGACGTAGCGAAAAGGGGGCAACATGTCCTGACGTGCTTATGAGGAGTGGAGAGGTATTCCACGGCTATCAGGAAAGTCCCGGAAGTACGGTCAAGATCCCTACCAGCATCTTACTGGAATACTTCCTTCCTCCGTTTGCTCTTGCGAATCTCCACTCAAACCGGCCAATAAAGGCAAGAATGAGGTGGGAGCTTTGGTCCTCGTCATTGTTCACTCCAGCGCCGGCCAATAAAGGCAAGCCAGAGGTGAGGAACAAGACTTCTCCCGGGAGATAGGGTCCGTGGAGTTGCTACTGCCCAACAGCTTACCACATGCTGCCGTGCTGGTTTCTGTATCTCTCTTGGTCTAACTCTTCACCTTAGACCTGTTCCGGCAAAGTAAACTCTTCCGGCACAGGCCTAGAGTTCGGAGCGCGGAAGCCCCACCACGAAGTTTATCGCGCAGACTTTGTCATTGTGTTTGTGAATATTGTGTTGACTTGTAAAGTTGTGTGTGACTTGTGATACGTGTGAAGTACCGAAATATATATAACAACCAATAGCAAATTGTTATATAAGAGACCTATGTATAAATTTATAATAAACAAAAACAATAAAAACACAATAAAAACAATAAAAAATAAAAATGATTTGAAAATAAAAACACGTAGTTTAATGGTTTTATTATTGTCCTAATTGAACTTGCGTTCAATACCGGTATTAATACCGTGATCACGGTATTGACTTCCAATACCGGTATTGATACCGGTATTGAAAAAATCCGGTATTTGAAAGCCCTAGTCCTTAGGACCCTGGTTCTCGGAAATGGTGGGTCTGACCGTGAAACCCCATGACGTCAAGAATGGTTAAGGTTGCTCCACACGACAATGTGTGTTGGCGTGAGAAATACAAAGATACATACGACTTCCATTTATTAGCTTATGAACTCTGGGGGGCCGGTGGTTAAATAATAACAGCCGCACAGGTCGATCGATTAGGTTAAGCTACGCTTGCCGCGGTTGGTCTGTGGATGGGTGACCATCTTTACATACTGTGACCCCTCCGTGTCTCGGAAAGCACGTCCCGGCTGTCATTCGTGGATATTTGACAGTCGTTACAGGTAGTCAGAAGCCCGAAAGTCTGACAACCAGTCTTACCAAGGGGTATCGTATTACCCAGAAACTGGGTTGTGGAGGTCAGATAGGCAGTCACTCTATGTAAAATACTGGTATTTAGCTGCATCCGGTTAGACTGGAAGCCGACCCCAAAATAGTTGGGAAAAGGCTAGGCAGATGATGATTATGAACTCTGGAATAAAAGGCTGATTTTGGTGTTTTTTGTTCCGGACTCTACCTGCGTCAGAGCAACTTTTACATTACAATTCATTCTGATTACATCTGCTAAATGATTAGTTTGAAAATGACGTACCTACTCACACTTCTAATGTAACTGAGAATTAATAACAAATTATTGTGCAAAATATTTTCGTACAAAAACAATGGCATCTTTTTACAACAACACTCAGCTACTGTTGCTTACAAAATCTAGTATTTTTAGACAAATTAAGTACAAGTTTTAAGGTTTAACCGGTTGAATGTCGTTATTATAGAAACAATTAAAAAGTAATTGTGACTCGCATGGATCCACGTTCCGGCGAAGGGTTAAGTTAGAGGTTTCTTAAAATGCAGGAGGTAATCCAAGCTTTCTTAAAATGCAGGTAAACCTATAACTTACTAAACTAAACTTTAGTACCTACTTAAATATTTTCTCAATAACATATTATTTTAGTTACATAATAAGTAGATACGTATTAAGGTACCTATTCTGCTCGTGCGGTTGCCCTAAAGGTGCTGCTGCCACACTGCTGTATAAAAATGCCTAACATGAAAACCTTTCTGATTTCTGAAAAGCTTTTTGATTAAATGTACCTACCTATTAGATCACAATGTTAGAAAATGTTTGTAAACATTTTGTAACAGCAGTGTGGCAGCACCTTAACACGTAGGTACGTAAGGAAAACCGCAGAGCCGTATAGGTAGTTATCATACCTGTATTTGTTGTCGAGATAACGCCTGGTCGTGCAAACTTTTCTATAATAAGCTCAAACCACGGATATCGAGCTCAAACTCATTGGCTGCGGTTGTTAATCTTGTGATTTAGAAGCTTACTATGACAATGATAAAAACCCATTGACGCAGGAACATAACAGGTACTTATGTAGATCTTTGGATAAAAAATACCTGGAGCTACTAGTGAGAGGACGTTTTTGCGAAGATGAAATGAGCGGTGAAGAACCGGGCAGGACGAATATGGTCGAAAAGGTCGAGCATTACCATTAGCATTAGCATTCTCTGCTGTACCTACGTAGACTAAAAACATCTAGCTAGGTAATAAATTTATTGCACAGTCTGTAAAACAGTTCTGTCCAATTAATTTAAAAAGAGAAAGCCTGAAAGGACCACGTCACCAGATCTACCAGATTGTCAGACTTTTACAAGATATCTCTGCATCAAAAACAACTACTTACATACATACCTAGTTACTTCCATACGCTCAGGCATGATTCAACCGTTAAGCGAATAATTGTTCTCGCTCTGGTTACGTTGGTCGGTAAGAGATGAAGCTGACAGAACGCCGTGACCTACATCTTCACAGTGTGACGTAACCCATGGACCTTTAGCCCTTGACAAATCATGCTTGCCTGCTGGATTGCTGAATGGGTAGTTCCGTTTAACTAGGTACAGACGCCAGCACATCAAGCTACCCGAAACTGTCAAAATTTCCCAATTAAGTTTGAACCTTACGCTTTGAGGATAAAGTTGAAAATCTATTAAAAAAAATTGACAGATTGTAGTAGCTTGATGTGCTGGCGTCTGTACCTACATCATTATTATACTTTTGCCCCTATTCCAATATCTTTTTGGGATTGGCGCAGCATGTCTTCCTCATTCATACTTGTCCATTAGTCGTCATCTCAGTAGTCAGTAGTCACCCACTTATTAGCCATATCTTTCAGTCCATCCATCATTTCTATGGTCTTCTTATAGACATTCCCTTATTCTTTTTAAGGGAATGTCTATAAGAATAAGGGAAGACCTACCATAATCTTATAGCCATTCTCAAAACCTTCCTCACAATTAGTTAATTGTAATTCAAAGAATCATCAGTGCCCCACAAACGTGGCAATGCTGCCAGCCTTTTGCACCCTTGCAGCCTGTTGACAGCGATGCGGACGAATTTTTTGATGCCCTATGATTCTTTTCCCTCTTTTTTAAATACATGTACGTATTATTGAAATTATTTTAATGGCGCAAGAGTGTCTACTCACGTTGCATCCCTCACCAAAGGCCTACATACCTTCCAAGGTAATAAGGTCATTTCGTCTGGTCTCTTCCCATCGTCGCGTGCCATTTTGTTTTAAAACAGCTGGCACCCCGGTGGTGACAAGTGACAAGAGCACGACAGATGATGTCATTGATGCTGGCGTGCCGTGCTATCACTACTATCCGGCCTGCGTGTTTACTGCAGGATAAACCATGGTGTTTGAGGCAGTCGACACCTTCACCGCATTGACAGTGATGCGGAGCCACACAAGGAGTGCCCAGACGCAAACAAGTAGTGAACCGGAAGGTGGTGTCACCCAGCAAAGTGCCTATGTTGGGTGACGGTAGCGACTGGAGCCAAAGGCCCGACTCCCACTCACCCACAGCCAGTAGCGGGCACGCTCAGCAGTATTGGTGGACGCGTGGGTGGACGTATGATCAAAATGATCAAGTTTTTATTGTAATTATATTGAACAAAAATATAATGTCGATTATTCCCTCTAACTGCAGGACTAACATAAAATCGTGCGGATACATAAAATACGCTTTTCAGTAGAACTAACAAAAAGAAAACTCTATAGGTACTAATACTAATAATAAAGCTGAAGAGTTTGTTTGTTTGTTTGAACGCGTTAAGCTTGGGAACTACCAATTGGATATAAAAAATTCTTTTTGCATTTGAAAGCCCAATTTTTGAGGAAGGCTATAGGCTACTTAACATCACATTAGGACCCCTATGCGCCGAGCAAAAAACAAAAAAAAAATCAGAAAGAACGCTAAGCGAAGTAGGGCGATGCGACAAAGCGCGACTTGCAAAAAAAATTTGTAGGTATGTCTACCTTTCGGCTTCATCATCTGACCCAGAGTGCTCTTGTCAATACAAATCCTACGATTCCAAACACTGCGGGGCCATCTTGTTTAGTTGTGGAGTTCCTACGGTCACCTTGTGGTTCTATTATCAGATTCTGTGGGCACCAGAGCCCATATTATACTTGTTATATTATATTATACTTGTATTTTAGTTAAGGAATTCTTATGGTTATATTATTTATATGGTTGGTTATGGTTCCGGCTCCAGGCTCAGTCATCAGACCTTGGAGACTGTTTACTGTAAATTATTTTAGTATTCGAATAAAATATAAGTAGGTTATAGAAATCTAATTCTTCGATTGTTATTCTATTTTCTATAGAGGTACGTGATGATGTTGCTACGCCTATCGCAGAAAATAACCGCAAACCGCAGAGCCCGCATTTAGCCCCCTTATGCCGCAGCCTCTGCGGAAATACTATCTCGTCTTGAATGTACCTATATTGTGAGATTGAAACGTGACAATAGGTAGGACATATTACATTTATTATACATTCTTGTTAGAAAATTAATGAAAAAATTGGTCCAAGAGTGATAATAAACCTGGCAGTCTGCTTGCCGCCCAACTGATAATGCAATGTGTAGCTGTTATTGCTTTTTTACGTTAGTTAGCAGCTATGTTACCACACCGAATTATTGCAACAACTTCCCTTGCATGCTTATGCAGTCGGGTTTCCTTACAATTTTGTTAGGTACCTATGTATCAAAATTACTGCTAGTTGTTTAATCTTCGTGTAATTTACAGTATTGATTATAACATTACATACCGACATATTGGGAAACAATCTAAATTCTTGATGGTTCCTTCAGTGTAGGTAATGAATACGCGATGCTGCAAATTGTCTCTGTTGCATTCGTGTGTCCCAACCACGCAATGCAATCACTCACAAAATCAGGTTTCTTACATCATTCTGTTGATGATCCATAAGCTGGCATGTAGTGGAATCGTCTGGCAGCCATATGAAATTTTAGAGAAAATCTCGTTATGAAAATGGGACGTCTGACAGCGAAAGTGAGTTATGCAGCAAGCGTAGTGCGGTGTGCGGTGTGGCCACTGTCGGCGTCCGTTTGTAGGACGCTATCGCGCCAGTCTGTTTTTATTGGTGAGTGTTCGTCGTCGGCCACCTCTCCGTAGTCCGGAGAGCCGCGCGGAGGGCCTCCGGCGCGCACTCTCTCACTTCTCTCAGTGTCGCTGCTACTACGACGCGCGTTGTATCGCCTGCGGCCGCTGCGTCGCCGCCGATCGATCCGATCCGATAGTCGCGATTTCACGTGCGCTTGAGCAACGCGCTCCGGATTTATCCAAAACCCTTCACCTTCATCAATAAAAATATACCAGTGTTTTTACGCAACGAGTGCACCAAATAGCTATTAAAAGTGGTTAAAATTGTGTCCGCCTTGAAGAAGTGCGAAAGGCTGTGTTTGCACAAACGAGCGAAAGCGGTCAAGCGTGTGTCAACCGAGCGCGGAATTTGGCTGTGTAGGTGTTTTTCCCTGTGTTGTGTCGTAATGAAAATAAGTGTTAAAATGTCGAAATCTGGTTTATGAGGAGCTCAGTGAACGTGCCCATGCGCCTGTAAAAAACGGGTACACGTGCTTATGTAAGGAGACCTGACGCATAGAACAAGTGAGTAATACCTAGACCTACATTACCGACAAATCAATCAACACATAATGACTTAAGTAATACATATTTATTACCTATCTGCTAGACTACATAACTTTGATGTTGAACGAGCACACCTGTGTGTGCCTGTAACACTTTGTTTGCATATTTAACTGCTTACTTTTTAGTTTATTTACAATAGATTTACATACCTATTCATTAAAGTTCAGGATCGCTTCAGTTAATTCTTTTATATTTCTCGACACTGCACTCGGGTCTACTTTTCCATTTTATAGGCAAACCGCAATTAAATAACTGCTAATTAATAATTGTATGTATTTAGAACATTATAGGAATCGATACTTTCAATTAATGGAATTCAAAGTCCTCTTTGCAACCGAATCTGCCATCAAAAGACAGAACTAAACTTTCGAAACTGAGTTCCAAAAGCCTTAATATACACTTGACGCCGCATAACATCACGCTAACTCGGCTGAGAGTGAGCAAATTGCTCAATTTCGATAATGACATAAGACACAACACGGGCAACATGGTTATATCGAAGCGAACGCGCTTAAAAAACTTTATGCATGAATATGGAATGTAGTGTTGAGCACGTTAAGTGATTATACAAAGAGGACATGATTGGGCCGAGTATAGGACCTTGCGGCAGCCCAAATTCAACAAACGAAAAAGAAAAATTACACAGTTGCTTTTTGTTTTTCTAACACTTAGTTTGGTATTTCATATTACTAAGTATTATTTATTTTGTGCTTTAGCATGATGAATAAGACAACAGTATTTAGGTAAGTAAAATTTTTAGTTTTGCCGAATTATTTTGTAGTGAATGAGTCAAAATGTACAAAGCGATTTCAACGTTGAATTAAAATACCAGCACACTTTACCAGTACTGAACTAAAAAAAAAATAAAGGTCGTATTTCTACAACGGCTCTCAGCAGGATTGACATAAGTTGTTCGGCATTTTTTACTTTTCCATTATTGTTATTTCTAACTAACTTCTGCCCGCAGCGTTGTTTTCGTGGAAGTCACATTGTACTTAAATAACAGCCATATTCTTATAAAGCTTCACTGCATACTACGTTTGTAGTTTTGGTCATAATTATACTGAGAATCAGGGAGGCAATTTTAAAAAAACCATATATATATGACAGAATATGCCTAAACTGGATGATTAAATAATTATTATTTATTTTATAATTAAATATTTATTTTATTTTAATTTCATTATTTATTATTAAAATAAAAATATAACTGAGTATTTCGTGAATATTTCAAGTGCCTACCCGTTGCCATTATTGATATCGAGCAAAAAAGGGCAAAAAAATCGCGTTTGTTGTATGGGAGCCCCCCTTAAATATTTATTTTATTTTGTTATTGGTATTTGTTGTTATAGCGGCAACAGAAATACATAATTTGTGAAGATTTCAACTGTCTAGCTACCGCGGTTCTTGAGATACAGCCTGGTGACAGACAGACGGACGGACAGACAGCGAAGTCTTAGTAATAGGGTTCCGTTTTTACCCTTTGGGTACGGAACCCTTAAAAGGATCACACAAACATGTTGAAAGTGGAACTTACAACCACAAGTTTGTAAAGCAGTCGTCAAATTTTAACAAATATTCTAAAAACAATATCGTCGGCATTAGAATCGTTCTTAGACCTCGTAGCTATTACTTTTTTAAATAATTATTCAATGTACAGACGCCAGCAGGTCAACCTACCCGAAACTGTCAGATTTTCCCAATCAGCCTTGAACTTTATGCTTTAGCAATAAAGTAGAAAATCTATTAAAGAAATCTGACAGATTGTAGTAACTTGATGTGCTGGCGTCTGTACCTAGCTATAGTTTTAACTTTATAAACTTACGACCCAATGGGTCCCACTTAATGGCAAACGACATCGTGGCAGGCCCAGACGGAGATGGCGGGATGAGCTGGACTCCTTCAACAAGAACTGGTCCTTAACAGCTTTGAACAGAGAGAAGTGGAAAGAGAGTAGGGAGGCCTTTGCCCTGCAGTGGGACATCACAGGCTAATAATAATAATAATAATAAATTTAGATATAGTTCCACTTTGTCTAGTGTCTCAGCTTCTTTTCATTCTTTGCCGGTGTGTCGATGATTCCATAATATTCAGTAAATAAACTACCATAGCATTCGAACGTTATTATTGCTAAGACTTACAATAATAGATAACTTTGTTGAGTCTATTGTTGTTCTATATCACATTTATAATGAACTGAGTGCAAGAATTTTATCCTACAGCGTTACTAGGTAAATTATATTGCAATAAATAGTATATTTTACCTCAATTGAACGCGGAACTAATGTCAATTCATTAGATTAATCGAACTGTTATGTAAAATATCAGAATTCTAGATACAGTTTTGTAAATTGTAACACTTAACGAATCAAAATTGTTGCATTATGTAAGTGTTTGACCTTTACATGTATATTTCATTAATTCATACGTCTTCTACGTTAAAGATCCCCGAATTTAAAATCATTTATAACATTTTCCTATAATCATTCTATGCGCACATAGGTACATAATCATCATCATCATCATCTTCCTGCCCTTATCCCATGTTACTTGGGGTCGGCGCAACACGTTTTCTTCTTACATTCTCCCCTGTCAACCGTCACGCTATCATTAACTTCCTTCTCTTTCATATCATTCCCCACACAATCCATCCATCTTTTCTTCGGCCTTCCTCTCCCTCTCCATCCATCAACATGTATATTCATCACTCTTTTAGTCACATGCGTTTCATCCCTTCTCATCACATGCCCATACCAAGCCAAACGATTTCCTTTCAACTTTTCTGTCACTGGCGCCACTTTCAAATTTCCTATTATAAATTCATTTCTTACTTTATCCATTCTCGTCACTCCACACATCCATCTCAACATTCTCATCTCCGTTGCATGCAATCTTTTTTCATCCGTCTTCTTCACAGCCCAGCATTCAGACCCATAAAGTACGACAGGCCTTATCACGGACTTATAAATTTTCCCCTTTAACTTGAGGGGCATCCGTGGGTCGCAAGTTGTTCCTGTGACCTGTCGCCATTTCATCCATCCTGAGTTGATCCGGTGCGTTACGTCTCGGTCTACTTCGCCATCTCCTTGGACAAGCGACCCGAGGTACCGAAAGTCGGAGCAGATCGATAAGGGCGTTCCAGCGAGAGATATGGGCACAGGACTGGAGAGACCGCCAAAATCGCAAAACAGGTACTCGGTTTTGGTCCGACTTACTCTCAGGCCAACGGTCTCGAGTCTTTCCCACCACACCTCCAATCTGCTCTGGACCTCTAAGCCGTTCTCGGCAACCAGCACAATGTCATCGGCGAACAGCAAACACCAGGGAGCCTCTTCTTGGCTATCTGATGTAAGAGCATCCATTATCAGCACGAAGAGGTATGGGCTGAGAGCTGAACCTTGGTGCAAGCCGACAGCCACATCGAAGCTGCCAGTAGTGCCCACTGTAGACCGGACTTGGGTACTGCATCGACTGTACATTGCTCTAATCAACTGCACATACTTCCCTGGCACACCTTTCTCCTTCAGCGCCCACCACAAAACTTCACGAGGCACTCTGTCGTATGCCTTTTCGAGGTCAACAAATACCATGTGCAAGTTTTTATGCGCACCTCTGTATTTCTCGCACAGCTGGCGGATGGCATCTGATGTTCCTCGACCAGGCATAAAACCGAATTGGAAAAGGTACATAATAACTAACCGAATGAAAATAAGTAGGTATATACAGTTAAAATACGCACAATGCATTACGAATAGTTCGTCTAGATAACTAATTATGATTACGAAAATCCTGAACATCAACACTTTTTAAAACGATAAAACTAAAAACGAAATTATGAAAACATTTGGAAAATTTATAGCTGTTTCCGGTGGTTGCAAATAGATTTTTTTTTGGTTTTAACTTCTTGGTATTTGCCAAAAAAATTATGATGAAATAAATCTTTCGTAGTTAGTGATTTGATTTGTTCATGGAATTGTTTGGAACCATTTACATCGATCGCCTGCCTGCTAATCTCAAACAAGTTTGTTCTTCAATATAATGAGTAACTTGTAAGTTTGAATTTGATGTTCATTGACAAGTTCTCTGACGTCTTTGATGTTTTATTTATTGTTTTCTATTTTATACTATTAAAACGATTATATACAATTCTAGCAGCGCCCCGCGATTTCAACCGCATATGTCTCGATCCCGGGGGAATATCGGGATGATAAGTAACCTATGTGTTAATCCAGGGTGTCAGCTATATCAAAATTGGCCCAGCCGTTTGTGTGATTATGGATTCTTGTGAAGCAATTAGTTAAACATGATTGTCTTTGTACGTATCACATATTACCCAGTAGCACTTTAATTTATCAGCTTTTAATAACGTAATAGATACAACAGCATACGAGTACACTGATTCCTAGGTAATAATTATCATCACTTACATTCCAGCGACTTCGTACTCGTGAAATTTCTTGATTCCCCGTCGCGTCGCTTCGGCTGCCCCCGCTATCGCTTCATTTGCGCTTAGAGTTATTTCTGACCTTTTTCCTTTTTGCTCGGCTCCTAAGGATCCTAGCGTGATGTTTAATTTACTTAATCAAGAATTATGCAAAACTAATTTTTCAAATCCGACCGGTAGTTCCACAGATTAGAGCGTTAAAACAAACAAAAAAATCTTCAGCTTAGTATGAATGAAATTATAATTATAGTATAGATATATTCTGCAATGAAATTAATAATATACCTACGAAAACCATAAAGAGAACATAAAGAATAGTTTGCAATAGTTTTTCCTCTCTCGTTGGCAAAGTGCCGACTTGTCTTGTTAGCATCTGTTTACAAATAAAAAAGACTGCACATATAAAAGAAGGACATTTACACCATTAGGCACTTCTAACAAACTGTTGCTAGATATTAGATACCTATGCCACGTTGTTTATCTTCTAAGTAATCCTAATTTAATGTTCCCACTGCTGGGATTCAGGTCTCTGTGAATGAGGAACTGGGCCGTAATCACACAAGAAGGCCCAGCGCGGGGTGATGGAATGGATGTCACAAATTATTGATTTTATGGTTATAGGACATGCCTCTTTCCTTCCAATGTTCCCTCACCCTTATTTAGAGAAAATGGTGATGAAGTAAATTGCACCAAGTGAAGTGCATGCCCGTTTGTGTTCGAACCCGTAATCTACAATTCTAAGTTACCTACCTCTGGGCCACCGCTGCCGCTGCTCTCAATATTGTTGAATTTTCATTACTTGCTTCTAGTTTTAACAGTTTGAAATGACCGTTAATTCACATGCTTTGATTGTAGGTAGTCAAACAAGATTTTAATTGGCGGGTTTTTGAGCTTTTATTGATGTGTTATATTTGCCAATTGGTATGTGTTACTTTTCAATATTTACTCATTATGATTAAGTTCTTGATAGGTACTTCATCATACTCGTGTTATTTTAATTGTTTTTTTATTGTTTGTTGAGAAGCCTTGAACACATTGTAGGTATTCGATGGATATCTTATTTGAGATACGAAGTGTGTTACAAAATAAACATCGTTTATATCGATGTCTCAGGACCTTTAAAATTGAGAACAGTTTAATTAAAGTACCTACACTATCTAAATTCACTAGAACCTTTGTCCTTGTAAAAATAAATCGATTGTGACCTTTTGCATAATGAATATTTTACAGTTTTCCTCCAAGGAAAGGTAAGAATTGGACCAGGTGAATGGTTCATTCACATTGCCAATATCCCATTGTTTGCCTTTACCTTCTGCTAGCTACTTTCACGTCCTCGTGTGAATCCACAAAGTGGGTCACAACACTCACAACGCACACGACTCTGCAACAACGAGAGAAACATGATTTAAAATTGTATCTTTTCGTAGAAAGTTTATAACTGCATCGCATGCAACAGCAGAAAGTAATGCGATAGTTTCTACCGAAATAGTAAAAGCTGATAAGGTAGTAATGCCAGGATCCATAGTTCCGGTCCTCGGTTGATGACACATTGTGTTATCTCGTCCCTTTTCGGGCCAACGTGAATGAGAGGTGCAGGACAAGAGTACATCGGTTTCGTAAATTGAGAGATGTATTTACAAACGTGATTAGTATAGATGGAAGCGTCGGATTGTACTTAATTAGTTTATAGTGCACTTTGTGAAGATTATTTCTCATCGTTAAATTACCTACGCCTTGCGCCATGGAAAATTAATTTTCTGTTTTGCAACATAATTGTAATTTCTTAGCTTTTATGACAACAATAAAAGTAGCTAGGTCTAAGTACCACCTTCTTCTACATGAATTTTCAAAATATTTTTAATGAAGCTGGCCTAGATTCTCAAACTTAGGTAGGTAGGTATAACGCGGATACAGTACCTATGCTATAATCGCTGACGATGCAAAATCATTATTAGAGTGTACTTGACATACTTACATTTGTGGTCTAATTTCTAGTCGATAATAATCTAAGTAGGCACGTGTTACAACTTTCTCTATTTTTCAATTAGGTGATATAAGTAGGTATTACCTACATAGACTGCCTACTTTCACAGATTATACAGATCAAAACACATTCATAGGGTATCTTTTAAATAAAGTCTAGTCTATTGTATACTATTATTTATCTGTGATTTATTGGTGAAGTTTCGTTTGTAGGGTAGGCGTTAAAGTCCGTTAAACCTAGGTGTAACTAAAATATAGTTAGGTAGGTACACGTACGAGCTAGCGCCACAGATTACTGAATAGTTACTACGTAACAGATACTTCACTCAGTAGAAAATTTCCAATACCTATTACGATAATTGCCTACTCCCTCGCGTCAACAACCACTGTATGCTAAAATGCGCCTAAATGCTCAAGCGTACAGCAGTGATTGCTTCGCACCGCGCGATTCCACAGTAATCGCAGGGCTGCCTCTTCGATAAAATTAAATTAACATAACTTTTTATCTATGTTATTGAGAATTGTGAATATGTTAATGTTAGGTGTTTATCCCTTCTTTTGCTTGATTTACACCCATCTACAGCACATAAGGCACCACACGGCATCGTAATACGCGTACGAACGAACAGCACTATTAAAATTGAACGGCGTGCGAGCGCTTCGCTTGCGAAAACCGCACTGAATTTGATCCGCCGGCGGACCGAGACCGCTCGGCTGGGCGGTAGGCACTTATAGCGCGCAAGTACATGGAGTGACGGAGGCCTGCTAGCGCCTTCAGTAGCGTCCTATCAGTTCCCGTAAAGTGCAAACAACAGGACATACAAAGGACGTTTATTAAGTGTCTCACCGTTTGTGAAAAAGCACATTTACATTCCAGGTCGGAGTCATATACTTATGAAACTCCACATATTCATCATTACCATTTGACAGGTTGTCGATGTCGTATCGAAAAATGACACATTTTCAATTACTGGTTTGCCTTGTCTCTTACCTCCTACTTTAACAGCTCTTTGTTATCGGAAGAATGGCGCTCGTGTATTTGATATAAAGATGTAAACTGACAACATTTTCGCTTTTTGGATTTGTGAACTGCCGGAGAACTCCTTTGATAACATTGATTGAGGTTTGATTTGGCACGGAAGATTCGGAAAGCTAATGGCTAAACTGAACAGGTTTATACATTTTCGTACATGACATGTGTAGGACTGTAGGTACATGTATTCAGCCGATAATTTAGCGCTGTCAGTAATAATTGATATCATTATTACAAGTCCCAATACTCAAACAAATGAATAGTTAATTCTAATAAATTAATAGTTCTACAATATTATAGTTTTATCCCTATATCGGTTCACGTGACGTGATTGATAGTAAGTTAATGGTATAATTATAAATAAGTTATAACAATCATAAGTGACACTTAACGATCTGAAATGAATAAGGATCACAATGAGAATAATTGTCAGTTGGAATGTTGGTACACAATCCATGATTTATAACAATCCAAGAGTAGGTTTAACTATGTTCACATAACTACGTATGGATATCCATACGAGTATGGTATTCTCGTATACAGTAAATTCGAAAGTAACTCTGTCTGTGTATTCCCTTTCACGCCTAAACCACTGACCGATCGTTATGAAAACTTACAGATAGGTAGCCCGGAACCTGGAGAAGGACATAGGCTACTTCCCATCCTGGATGTTTGTATAAAAAATGATGAAATACAAAATAAACGCACGCGAAGGCAACAGCTAGTAGGACATTTTTAATTTACTTTATTACTACCTTTATATTGATTTAAAAGAAATGTCGAAGCGTGTGCATTCTCAACGACCTAAATGAGTAATAAAAACGTGTTGTTTACGTAAGTGGTCGCGCCTCATTGACGGACAGACGGAGAAACCGAGAAGCCAATGTTTGCTGAAGCGAAGGTCGCAGCACTCTTTATTTGAACATCACACTGCACTTCTATTAGCCTGTTCGTCTGTTCTTCATATCGTACGATGCCAACGATTACTTCATTACTGCTAAACGACGCACAATGGTGCAATCAAGGGCAATCAGCGTCGTCACGAAATGATTGGTCGCTGGACCTCCGTTATGAATGAATGTGTTTCATATTTACCGACTGGTAAAATGGCGTGTGTTGACTTTAAGCATACCATACCTACAGGAAAATACAGATAGTTTTAGGTAGTTACGTACTTTTCTACGATTGTAGGGTGTGTGTAGGGAGGGGACGCCTTAGTATAGTAATAGGTACCTAGATTTATAATGACCTCATTGGTGATGTTCTTGAGAAAGGTCACCGGGGTAATTGCGTAACACACTAACAGTAGGAATGGCTTTCATTTTGACAGTTCAACAACATTCATTGCGTTATTTACGTTGTTGAGCAGACAAATTTTTCGAACGGAATAGGTAGGTAATGGATTAGCAATATCTTCGATTTTTTTTCAAAATGTGATTTATAGGTAGTGTTACGCAATTAGGGTAGGTACAAGTGTGCTCGCAACCGGAGTGCGTATAATATGACTGTAAACGAAGGAAAAGGAGTATGTTGGGATAGTAGCAGGCGGTGTTCTGTAGTTTCTGCCTACCCCATGGGAACAAGGCGTGTACTTATGTCATGTTTTCTACGCGAAAAACATATTTTTTTGTAATTATTACCTAACCTTTTATCTCGATTTTGCCACATAAGATGATCTACTTACCTCATCATCTGAACCAGTATTTTACATAGAGCGACTGCCTATCTGACCTCACAACCCCAGTTACTGGGTAATACGAAACCTCTTGGCAAGATTGGTTGTCAGACTTTCGGCGGAAAGCGCGTTAAGCCGTTGGACCCATATTTCCATACCAAGACTCCTCCGTGCCTCCACGGAGGAGTCTTGGTATGTAAAGATGGTCACCCATCCACGGACCAACCGCGGCAAGTGGAGCTTAACCTGGTCAGTCGACCCGTACGGCTGATATTACTTAGCCACAAGCCCCTCAAAGATGTTTTACCAACAGTAGGTTCTTAAAGCGATGTGCTGTTATTACTGAAACTGTAACTCTTCTATGAATAGAAAACATAGCTTGGTATCAGGTGCTCTCATCCCGAGCAAGTTGCAAACTGTCAGCTGGGAAATCGATGATTATAGTACAAGGGAACGGACATGAAACTAATAATAGCTTTGTTGCATGGAATTGGGATTCTGATCGCCTACCCGGAGGAACGGGTGACATTGTGTTTTAAACATTTTAAGCACAGAAGATGTTGCTCAACACTATCAAGGGTGGAAATAATTGCATTTGGTGGATAAGGTTATTTTATTTAATAAAAAACTACAACAATTCTTACTAACCAATAAACCAAAGAGAATGGTTATAAATAGTCTTTGCATTAAACCCTCTCCATATCTTCCTCATTTTCATTGTTATTGCTACGCCGTAGCACCGTAGCAAACGTTCGCAACATTTTTTTTTATTTTTTTTAGTAAGGGCTGATTTCTCAATAGCCGACTATTATTACATAATTTTAATCTGAAGAATAAATATGACTTTGATATATTTTCCATACAAAAGCTGTCAAACCGCCATTATGTATTCTTCCGATAAAAAATATCTGGCTATTGAAAAATGAGCCCTAAGTCACCTTTATTTCAAAACGACAAATTTAAGCTTTGTCTGAAAAGATGATCCCACTGGAGGAAAAAAAGATTTTTAATCCTTAGTAGGCAATCCAAACGCCTGCAGGCCTACCTACTTAAAAGGGACGCATATTTAAATTTTACGTAGGTTTAACGCAAACCCTACTCAGCTTAGAATTTAATTACCTGGACAAAGGAAAATAATACGCGAGCGACAAATAAATCATCACACGTTATCCTTTCGTGTGTAAAAAATATAATAAGTATTCGGCACTCCACAGGTCACCTACCTGTATGTATAGGTACATATATCTGCTCAGGGGGCCTAAAAAGGCCATTTTGGAGAATCATAAAAGGATAACATTATGAATTGTAATATGGCGAAGACAGTCCGTGTTTTTCTTTTTTTCGCTGCACTACGTAGGTATAGTCAAAGAGATTGGGATTGGGTTTGGATCGGTTTGATTGGTATTTTAGCACAGACAAAAAAAATAACTGAAAAATGCTTCACCAATGGAACTTGATACGATTAACTGTCTATTATGTTATCCTTTTATGATTCTGCTAAAGTGGCCTTTTTAGGCCCCATTCACATAATATGTAGAACTTAAATGATCAAAAAGAAAAAAATAGTCTGACAGTTTTATTTGCTGATGCACAATCAAACAATACAGCCATCTAGTTGATATTAAATTTTAATAGTCGTACAGTTTTCAATTTGTAGGTAGGTAGGTATACCGGACGCACGGAACGGAATACCTTTTCAAAATTAATTAAAGATAGTACTCTAACCATTTTTTAGGGTTCCGTACCCAAAGGGTAAAAAAAGTTAAAGCACGCGAAAACGTAATAGCGCGGGCAGATGATGCGACGGTGTGGGTCGGGGCAACAAGGATTTTTACGCGGACGAAGTCGCGGGCAGAAGCTAGTACATTTATTATACACACAAAATATGTAAACGGTTATTGATACAGCTATTCACAATGGTTCACCCTTGTTTGGTATAACAACGTACAATTATGTATAAGAACCTACATTTATTTTTTAGGCTATACAAACTAAAAATAACAAAATTAAATTCTAACTTAACTAAAACTATACAGAAACTAAAAAATAGCGTCGAAAAATTTATCCGCATCGCTGTCGACTGGTAATGTACCCAAGAGACTGGCGGCATTAACCTACATTAATGTTAAATAACAATTTGAGACAATAAGCCACTGAACAATTTTCATTGACCTATGTAAGGGCAAATTTAATTGTTCTCATTTCCCTATACTTAAATGGGAAAGAGCTATATTGACACGAGTGCCAGGTAACGGTCATTCATCTTTCGTCATTAACATTTTATTACGTCTCTTAAAAGACAAGTCCCTTAGGACTACCTACAGAGTACAATGGCTAATTAAGGCGAAGTAATTCCAGAACGTTGGTTTGTTTTAAATTTAAATTTTAAATTGACGTAACATAATTAATCAGCCTGTAATATTCCCACTACTGGGACACAGGCTTCCTCTCGGTGGAGAGAGTGGGCTGTAATGCACCATGCGAAACCATTGCCGGTTGGTAGATCACATTTCTTCGATTTTTTTTATTCTAGGACATGGCGGGGTCCTCACGTTGTTTTTCTTCACAGTTTTGAAAACAGTGGTGAATGGTGATGATATAATTACACAAAGAAAAGCGCCGGTCTGGGTTCGAACATACTAGCAAGTCGCGATCGTTACCACTAGGCCAGCACTGCTTTCTTATATAGGTACTATATATAAATTGACATAACACATAATAATAATCATGACGCATACACAGGATAAAACTACCTCAGTACTAATTCAGAGTTGTAGACAAACTTGTAAGTTTTAATAGCTTCAATGGTCAAAAGTTCTTATACTTAATTGTAATTTGTTATAGTTGTACCTAATATGAAGATAATTATATTTAACTACCTAGGGCTGATTTTTCAATAGTCAGATAACTTATACCTGAAGAATAAATATGAGTTTGATATAATTTGTATACAAAAGCTGTAAAACCGCAATATTTTGTCCTCATGTAAAAATTATCTGAAAAATCAGGCCTTACTTTCAAAATAGAATATGAACCAAGAGGCAGCCGTCTATCCATTGGAGCGGACAAGTGCAAAGCTAGGAAAATATTACCCAATAGAATTCCTCGAACATCACGTCATGTGAACTCAGTAGAGTTGTTTGTACTCTCCCCTCCACATCAATAAACAGTAGGCAAAGTAGTACAGTAAAAGAAGTTTTTAATAATATTATAACTTTATTTTCTGGTTTTTCTCACGTACTTCTTTTGGGATTACCTATCAGAATAATTTCGGAGTATTTCGAACTCTAACGAGAATGAAAAACCATAAACAAATTAGAGAGGTTACCTGATGACGATGAGTCACGTATAACTTTCCAATGCGCGTCTTCTCAGATGGGATTCAGATTCTGGAAACAGGTTTCGTTCAAGTCAATGGAGCGGCTTGTTTTGTGGCGTCGGCGTCATACGCGCGTCATGTGTGAGAAAGTGGATGTAGGTAGGTAATAGGTATGTTGTATTTAATCCGACAACGATTCTGCGTTAAAATTAGGATGATGGTTCGGAATTTATTTCCTACAGAGAATCAGTCAAAGGTTAAAAATTCAACAAATCGCTATTGACGATTTTTGTCATCTGACATACTTAGTACCTAACTTTCGTCTACGATTTAGTAGGTATGTCTATGTTTCAGATACTTAAAAAAATTCCATCACCATTATAAAATTGCTCCAGACCGAATTTCGGCCATGGCATCCAA
Organism: Oligia fasciuncula; assembly: GCA_963082905.1. Lineage (NCBI taxonomy): Eukaryota > Metazoa > Arthropoda > Insecta > Lepidoptera > Noctuidae > Oligia > Oligia fasciuncula. Next base: position 9,131,253 of record OY720393.1, on the reverse strand, counting down.
TCACAGCCGAGACCAGCCTGCGACGCGGGAGATATTATAGTACACAAGTGTGGCGCACACACAGGTCTTTCTCTCTTCTCTCTTCCCTCACTCTCATTGTCTGACGGGACGGCAATCCGACACAACCGGAAAGAGATCTAAGGGGCAATTCTCGTAATTTTAGAAATGTTCACAGTCTGATCTCAGTCTCAATCTGTCAAAAATATCACCAATTTTCCGACATTTTTGACAGGTTTTTGACATTGATTGTCGCTGAGATGAGATTGCGACTAGATTTTGAATGTTTTTAATGACGAGAATTGGCCTGCTGGCGTGGAACCACTTTCCGAGGCACGGGGGTATCACACTGCCAATTTCCAAACTCCGGGCTATTACTAAGAAATTCCCAAAGGAAAAACCGAATACTACTTTTCCCGACCCGGGAATCGAACCCAGGAGACCAACGGGGCAGTTAACTATTATAAAACTATACCAAACACATAATATCAATCCATCTCACAAAAACAACACGTAAATTGTAGTTATTGAAAAACATCGCAGACAAATCTGAGTCACACCACACGTCCCTTTTCTCGTTGAAAAGTCTTATGAACAATATTGATAGTTTTATATGCACACCTCGCCTTAGATCCTCAACGCACACAAGCACGTGACGAGACAGGACAAACATGTTCCGCCAAAAACATTAACTGTAATAAACCATAAGAAAAAGATGTAAACACGTCATGACGATAAAAAAGATGTGGCGAAAATACATGAAGCGAATCATTTGTTTTGGAAACGTCTGAGCTGAAAAACACTTAAATTAAAACGACTTACATGTCTCATTCTATTAGCGCAGTCATTAATCATGTTGGAAAATAAAAGTGTAGCTTTTGTTGAATTAATTTTATAAAAGGCATTTGTCTTTTTTTAGGGTTCCGTACCCAAATGGTAAAAACGGGACCCTATTACTAAGACTTCGCTGTCTGTCCGTCTGTCTGTCACCAGGCTGTATTTCAAGAACCGCGATAGCTAGACAGTTGAAATTTTCACAAATTATGTATTTCTGTTGCCGCTATAACAACAAATACTAAAAATAAAATAAATAATTAAGGGGGGCTCCCATACAACAAACGTGTTTTTTTTCGGTGTTTTTGCCTTGTGGTACGGAACCCTTCGTGTGCGAGTCTGACTCGCACTTGGCCAGTTTTCATATTTTGGCTCGTTTTTAAGCCAATATGGATTTAGGTAGTTAAGTTATTTCTGCTCATGAACGTCTTTCCCACATAGAACGATGAAATCAATTATGTAACTATTTCGATAATTGATTGTCGATCATAGTTTGTTTGCCAAGTGGATGATGGTCTATGTGCTTTAAATTATCTAGACATAATACCTTATTGTTATAGCGTGGTCTATGCTTCATGTTCGTGAACGGGCGCCGTCAGTTGGGGCTGCTCATCACCTATCTGCCTCGGCTTATTTTTAATTATTTTATTTTTAGATTGTTGTTTTGTTTCTATTATCGCTTTTAACGCGTACGTCTTTTTTACATCGCATTGTTCTCACATATAATTATAAATTCAACATTAATGATGGAATAATATTTTTGTAAAAATATAATTTAAAAGAGTGTCCATGAAGTTTCTTGCCCGTTTTTCTCCATAGGTACCTACGCTTTGGAATGGGCAACTAGCTTCACATTTTCTGACTGACCGACTTCTTGACAATTCAAAAGTGCCTGTAAATGGTTTAATTGAAATAAATGCTTTGAGTTTGAGTTTGAGCATACATTTAGACAATGTATCAGCTCCGCTTCAACGCAAGCTCAATTAATTAACAATATCACTCGGGTATTCCCCGAAGATATGCATGGAAAAATTGTGTAGTACACCCGCACTTCGTCAGTTATCTTTAAGATCCATGTAAAAGGGGGCGAGCGTATTGCCATCATCATCATCTGCCTAGGCTTTTCCCAACTATGTTGGGGTCGGCTTCCAGTCTAACCGAATGCAGCTTAATACCAGTATTTTACATGAAGCGACTGCCTATCTGACCTCCACAACCCAGTTACTGGGTAATACGATGCCCCTTGGTAAGACTGGTTGTCAGACTTTCGGGCTTCTGACTTCCCGTAACGACTGTCAAAGATCCACGAATGACAGCCGGGACCAAAGGCTTAACGTCCCGAGGCACGGAGGGGTCACGGTATGTAAAGATGGTCACCCATCCACAGATCAACCGCGGCAAGCGTAGCTTAAGCTGATCGATCGACCTGTGCGGCTGTTATTATTTAGCCACGGGCCCCTCTTGCCATCAACCTAACACAAATCCACACTCCAAGCTGCTACTGGTAAACTGAAGGTCAATTCTCGTACTTAAAAAACGTTCAAGTTGAAGTCGCAATTTCATCTCATCGACAATCAATCAATATCAAAAACATGTCAAAAATGTAGGGAAATTGATTATATTTTTGACAGGTTATCGACTGAGATCAGAATACGAACGTTTTTAAAAACACGAGAACTGAGGTAGGTACTATTCTGTAAAAATCTCACCGTGAAAACTTAGGTGAAGTGAGCGTGGAGTAAGCTGTCAATAGTGTCAATTCCTAGCAAAAACAAACTCACTTCACCAAAGTTTTCACGGTGAGATTTTTACAGATTCGTCCGGCTGTCCCTCTAATAATATCACTTAACCCTACCTGAGACTGGAACCTCCTTGGTTAGTATGTAGTCATGCTTGCGACCGAATGTTATAATAACGAAGTCATTTATAACATTATTTTAATGATGATAATAAGCTCTACCTACAGGGGGCCTAAAAAGGCCACTTTTGCAGAATCATAAATGTTTTCTAGGTTTTCAGTTAACAGTTTCAGCATATTGTATGAGCTTGTGACAGAATATATAATAGATGTTTTAACGCAAATAACCTTATAATTATATTTTATGTAATAATGGGTTCAGCGTAAAATCCCTTGTGATCGTATCAAGGCCTAATGACCTTTATTTTAGACCTTTTATGATGCCGTACTATAAACATCGTTACCCGTAGTTTATATTTAAAAGTTTAATAACTGTAATGAACTAAGTCAAAAAAGGAAAGGTATAGTAAAAGTGCGCAGTGTTGCACACCTGGGGGTGTGCAACACTGCGCCCTATTTCAAGTTAAACAAATATCAACTTTATTTCAATGACATTAAGTTGTAACTAGCACTATTAAAAAAGTTTGAAGTTGTAGCGTAAACTGAACTTTATTGTATCGGAATTAAAATTATGTATTTATCCATTAATTCATATTTGTTTACATTTTTGGCAAATAAATCGCGAACTTAGATAGGTAGCAAAGGCGGCTGGAACAGATCAGAAGCTGAAGGCGGAGGGGGCAGGGTGTTGTAGCGCAGCCTGGGAGAGGCCCTATATCCAGCAGTGGACAGGCTGAGTTGATTGAACGAACTGCCTAAGTATTCATCATTCTCCTGCCTTTATCCCAATTTATTTGGGGTCGGCGCAACATGTCTTTTTCTTCCTGTTAGTCGTCATCTTGGTAGTCACTTCCTTTCTAACCATTATCATCGTTCACTTAATCCAACCATCATTTCTTTGGTCTTCCCCTACTCTTATGCCAAGAAACGACCTACCCAAGTACGTGTTTATTATGAGATGACATTGAAAAGTGATCCAACCTAACGAAACACTGAATCTTGTGTAATAAAAGCCTTGGGCGGGTACTTATATACCTAGTTATGAACGCATGGTGATGCCTGCGGATAAATTAAATTTTATGTTATTTAATAATATTTATTCATTAGGTAATTGGTTGTTCATGTAATTGCTTTATACGAGTGCCACCCACGTTGAATGGCAATGCTAATTCTTTGGCCAAAGAACGACCCAGCCCTCTGGTTACGTGAAGTGTCGACCAGCCGGCGATAAATTTCCTTAAAAAGGAGACGCGCACTCGGGCCCCATGACCCGAGCGTTTCGACCCCAAACGGCTCAAAACTGTAGTTGCCCATAAGGTTACAGTATTTGCGCCGCTTGAGGGTCTCAGCAGCCGCAGCAGCGGCGCCAGCACAGCCCGCCGTGCTAATAGGAACATGACATGGCGCAAGGGTATCGACACACGTTGCGTCCCACACCAGAGGTCTACCTACCTTTTCCTTGTTCCGTTTTTTCCTTTTGAGGTACGAAACCCTAAAAAAAAGAATAAGAATCATAGGGCATCAAAAAAATCGTCCGCACCGCTGTCAACAGGAAACGTTTCCAAAAGGTGCTCATATACTTAGTCAGTTTTTTGTTACAGATGTACTAGCTACAAGTATATAAGCATAATGTTTTATCGACCGATTTTTTTTTCTAAAACTAATCCAACACAAACAAAAAAGTGATTTGAAAATAACTGTATTCTTGTTCTCGCCATGATATCGTATCGTTTGACAGAACGTGAACGCAATATTTATATCGACGGTTAAGAAAACATTTATCATAAATCAATTTGAAACTTTATTAAACACACGATCATACGAGTATAGTGGGTATAGCTGGCGTTCAAGAAATATATAAAATCATAAATCAAACTAGGTTAGGCGGAGGTGTATCTATAGTACCCTCATATTGCGCCAGAGTCCCATGTATATAGGGGGCGAGCCTATTGCCATCAACCGGGCACAAATCCAGACTCCGGGGCTGCTACTAAGAAATTCCTGGTAGAAACCCAATAACACTTTGGCCGACCCGAAAATCGAAACCAGGACCTCATGCTCAGCAGTAGCACCTGCGACCGCTATATATCTTTGTTAAACCTAAGTGCTTGGCCAGACTGCAAACAGGGGCGCGGGGCGGGCGCGGCGCGGCTACTCAAACATAAGAACTTCAATTGAGTGTCCATAGTGGGGCGCGGGCTGCTCCGTGCGGGCAACTCACGCCATTGTAGCTCGTTCATACAAGTGGCCGCAGTTAGTGTGTGGGCGGCCCGCGCGAGGGCCGAGGTTCTCAAACTACATAGTTCGAGCTTTTTTCTAGTAAAAATAAGTCTTCTTCATCCATATTATATTTTAACAAACACTGGACACGACAACATTCAGAACGAAGCCGCGGTCGACTGCGCGCGTTCCCGCACCGCGCCGCAACCCGCCCCGCGCTGCCAGTCTGGCCAAGCACTTTGTATAGTTGCTATGGACTTTATTTAATTAACTTAGTTATGTTGATCGTATGTTCGTGTTAAGCGTCGTGGTCGGGTGTCATTGAAGTTTACTTGTAAACCGTCAACAGACAACACGACAACAACTTTCAATCAATGATTACAAAGTTTTTGTTGACGATAGTCCACCCCGTCGTAAATCCTTGTATCCAGCCGAAAGTTTTTAGGAAAACATGAGCATTCATTTATTTACGAGATACTTCTTTTTTTTTTTTGTAATTCTGCATTATTTTTGTGAGATAATGTTATTCTTATGTTTATGTTACTACTTACTAGCTAAACTAATATTTAGACAAATACTATTTTCGTGTCATATTGCAAATTATTGTTTTTTTTTTTTTATTTGAAATGGGTTTGCTCTTGACTCTAGTGTAGTTCAGAGTTGACAGAGACAAAGTCGATTTGCCGTCAATCCGTCATATCTGCGATATAAACTACTTCAAAGTGGTGTAATGTGGTGTAAAGAGGTAAGTACTACATACCTGTAATTATTCTTAAAAGTGTTTGAATTTAATGCTACGTAAAGACTCCTACACACTATACCGGCGGCCCAGCCAGCGGGCATACCGTCAACAAGCCTAGCGGCATTCCCGGCGGGTATTTGAGCCCCCGGGCTTGCCGCACAAACGAGCTGCACAACAAATGATGCTCTGCGGCCACATCAGGTGGAGCCGGTGGCATACCCGCGCAGCGAAAACCCGCCGGCTGTGCCGCCGGCATAGTGTGTAGGAGCCTTTACGTAGCATTAAGTTCAAACACTTATAAGAATGATTACAGGTATCAGTAGTACTTACCTATTTACGAAATTACGTTCAATTTACCACTGAAAAGCTAGTTTTCGCGCCAGTTCGCACGTTATCGATTTTGGTGTCATACCTACCTATTAAATGCAGTTAGTGTCGATACCGATAGTACTGCAAAGAGGTGACATTTGTATTGTAAGTACCTATTTAGCAACCGTAGCATTAAACTCAGACACTTCTAAAAGTAATTACGGAGATTAGTGGTATCTCTTAAGAGTACACTATAGTCGCGAGCTCGAACTCACTGGTAGTCATGGCCAAAAAGCACGCTGCCTCACCTGACTTCATGTCAGACAGAGCTAGTATCAGTGATGAGCAGTTAGACGCTAGTTTACAGGCACAACGTCTAGTTCTCACGCACAGAAACACCGCCACCGTTCCGAACGGATAGGCGCGTAAAAAAAATCGAAAAGTACTTTGGAAAATCGAGTTTTATGAAAAACCCACTGCATGAATCAATTATAAATAAAGTTTATTGAACTCTTCGATAACTGATCTTTGTCGGTACGGACTTGGATTTTAAGATTTTACAGTTCTTTTATTACTTATTTACACCCAAATTTACGTTAAAAATAGCATCTTTGTGGGCTCATAACTTTTTAATGGTTTTTTATTTTACTATTCTGTTTCCGTACAGACACAATTAATAATAAGTTAAAACGATAACATGCTTAACTTTGGGTGCTCAATGTCAAACAGTGGAGTAATAATCTCCCGAAATTTGTATGGAAAAAATATCGACTAGTGGCACCTTAACAAAATTACCTCCAATTTACCTCCATAAGTAAAAGGTAAGTATTGCAAATTCGACGACGACGACATCCCTGAAGTGACCGGGGTAGAACTGAGAGCGGCGGTAGGAAGGCTGAAGGCCAAAAATACCGCCCCAGGACCCGACGGCTTGCCGGGTAAAGCCTGGGTCCTGGCCTCGAGGGCTCTCGGGCCTCGACTGGAGGCGCTCTTAAGCGCATGTTTGGAGAGAGGCCAGTTTCCACTCCGTTGGAAGACGGGGAAGCTGGTCCTCATTCGGAAGCCAGGGCGCCCTGCGGACTCTCCGTCCGCATACCGGCCCATCGTGCTGCTCGACGAGGTCGGCAAGCTCTTTGAGAGAGTGATTGTGGGCCGCCTCGTCGGGCACCTGGTGAGGACGGGCCGGATCTTGCGGACAGCCAGTTTGGTTTCCGCAAGGGGCGCTCGACGGTAGACGCCATCATGCGCGTGAGAGCCCTCACGACGGGGGACGCGGTGTCCCAGGGTGGGGTCGTCGTGGCGGTGTCACTCGACATCGCCAACGCGTTCAACACCCTGCCCTGGAGCTGCATTGTGGAGGCACTCCGGTATCACCGGGTGCCGCCCTACCTCCGTCGAATAGTCGAGGCATATCTGACGGACAGAGCCGTCAGCTACCCCGGTCGCGATGGGGAGTGGAACCGGCGAGAGATGTCGTGCGGTGTCCCACAGGGATCGGTCGTGGGGCCGTTCCTGTGGGACATCGGTTACGACTGGGTGCTGCGGGCCGACCTCCCTGATGGCGTCAGCGTGGTTTGCTACGCTGACGACACGCTGGTCCTGGCGCAGGGGAGGTCGCATCAGGCGGCGGCCGACGCGATGACACGCGGGGTTGCGATAGTCGTGGAGAGGATCCGGCAGTTGGGTCTCGAGGTGGCATTGCACAAGTCCGAGGCCATGTCGTTTCATGGGCCCCGGAACGCGCCACCATCGGGATCCCAACTAACGGTAGGAGGGGTTCACATCGGCGTCGAGACAACGATGAGGTACCTGGGTCTCGTCCTCGACAGCCGGTGGAACTTCGTCGAGCATTTCCGACGTTTGGCCCCCAAACTGGAACGGGCCGGGGCCGCCTTCAAGCGGCTCTTGCCCAACCTGAGGGGGCCAAACGCCTCCTGCCGGAGGCTTTACGCGGGGGTCGTGCGGTCCATGGCCCTATACGGGGCCCCGGTGTGGGCGCGTTCACTGCGGCGGCGAGCCGCCCACTACCTGAACGCGCCCCAGAAGGTGGTAGCCATAAGGCTTATCCGGGGCTACCGCACGATCTCTGGCGAGGCGTCAAGCCTCATTGTCGGACTGCCGCCATGGGATCTGGAGGCGATAGTCCTCGCGCGCGTGTATGAGTGGCGCGCGGAGGCACTAAGCCGGGGGGAAGTTCCGCTTCCGCGGCAAATCGCTGCGGAGCGGACTGAGCTCCGGCGCGATCTCATGGCGACATGGAAGGAACGCCGCGATAGCGGCGATAAGACCCCTCTTTGAGGAGTGGCTAGAGAGGCGCCACGGCGCCCTCACCTACCGCCTGACGCAGGTCCTCACCGGACACGGAAGCTTCGGGAGGTTCCTGCACATCATCAGGCGGGAGGAAACGCCCGGGTGTCACCATTGCCAGGATCGCCCAGAGGACACGGTGGAGCACACGGTGGAGGTCTGCCCCGCTTGGGCGGAGCACCGCCGTGTCCTCGTAGAGGCGATCGGCAGCGGCGGCGACCTCTCGCGCCCGGCCCTGGTGCAAGCCATGGTCCGGGGCGAGAGGGAGTGGGAGGCGGTCACCTCCTTCTGCGAAGCAGTCATGCTAGCGAAGGAGGTGGCGGGACGGCTCAGGGAGAGAGCCTCCCGTCCCAGCCGCCGCGGGAGACGCTCCGGGCGTCGGGAGCCGCGCGACGACTCCCGGCCACCGTAGGCGCGGGCCTGCGGGCGGAGAGTAATGGGTAGCTCACCGTCCGATCAGGACCAGGCCCGTGCCGGACGGCGCGTACGTGTTCCACGCGCGCCTCAAAGAGATGTCAGCATCGAGGAGGGGCCCCATAGGGCCGAAGCCTGCCGGGTCAGCGGGATTGTCCGAAAGGGTTACCGCTGGCCCGGAACATAAAGGGCTAAGGAAGGAACACGGGTGGGTTTTAGTCAGTAAGAGTCTGACACTCCCTTCCGCTCCACCCAGAGCGGGAGGGGTCATTTGATGATTTCCCATCCGCAAAAAAAAAAAAAAAAAAGTATTGCAAATTACCGATTTTTTAGCAAGCGATAAATTACTTGGATTGTCAGTTGACAGAAGAATTTAACAGCTCTCACAAGGCATAAGGATTGGGACACTTTAAAACATAAGTGTTCCTGCATTCAGGGCCCCACATTGTTTCAATAAATATCGACGGGCGCATCGTCAAGTGGATGTCACTATCAACATTTTACACCCCAGTAGTTAACCACATAACTCCCCTCAAACCCTTATCTATACGAAACTGATATTTATTGAGATTATAATAAAATATAAGTCCGATAAGTGGCAATATTACACGTTTACTGCTGACCGATAAAACTGCCGTTATGAGTTATATGAGACGGTATTTGTAACGTTATACCTAACCAGTTTAGAAGACCCGATAAACCTATGTAGGAGGAAACAGTTCAAATCTGTGCTCGTTCATTCATTTGGAAGTATCGCAAACTCAGTAGAGGGAAGCTTTGGGTTGATAATGTTGACATCAGCGTGTACTAAGTACCTATTTTTAAATCTCTATCGTTCTAGATGAGCTGCAGCTGCAGCGCTGTTAATCAGTTCAAACTGTTTTAATTTTAGCTCTGCTGTCAAAAATATGGAAAATTAACAGATTGATCGAACGAAACTGTTGGATTCAGAACGGACGTTGAGATCTAATTTCAAACAAAAATATAAATAATGGTGTACGCCGGTTTCGTTTGAAAAGGCGTGTATTTCCTGTGTGTTACATTATGCATCTTGTGCGTATTCTTTAGATCATCAAGGGAGTGACCAAGATACCGACTAATTCAGAAGTATAAAAGAAAAATACATGTTGCATCGCCTCCAAATACATTGGCACAAGGGCAAGAGAACGACGGATTTTGAGGACCGACAATTTAATACTATGTTCGTGGTAGGTATTACCGTCGATCTTTGTATGCTCTATGGTCGTTGTCCTTGAAAATGCACGGCTTTTCCACTTCTCATTGTTAGCTCTTCATAATAATCATACTAATGACCGTCTAAAAATAACGCTCCTATTTTTAGCGCATTTTTAATAGTGGAATTCTCTAAACTAATCGTTGAACCGGTGGTTATGGGTTCTATGGAACCCATGCTGATATTTCTTCTTCTTCCTGCCCTTATCCCATGTTTACTTGGGGTCGGCGCAACACGTTTTCTTTTTCCATTCGCCCCTGTCAACCGTCACGCTATCATTCACTCCCTTCTCTTTCATATCATTCCTCACACAATCCATCCATCTTTTCTTCGGCCTTCCTCTCCCTCTCCATCCATCAACATGTATATCCATCACTCTTTTAGTCACATGCGTTTCGTCCCTTCTCATCACATGCCCATACCAAGACAAACGATTTCCTTTCAACTTTTCTGTCACTGGCGCCACTTTCAGACTTCCTCTTATATACTCATTTCTTACTTTATCCATTCTCGTCACTCCACACATCCATCTCAACATTCTCATTTCCGCTGCATGCAATCTTTTTTCATCCGTCTTCTTCACGGCCCAGCATTCAGACCCATACAGTACGACAGGCCTTATCACGGACTTATAAATTTTCCCCTTTAACTTGAGGGGCATCCGTGGGTCGCAAGTTGTTCCTGTGACCTGTCGCCATTTCATCCATCCTGAGTTGATCCGGTGCGTTACGTCTCGGTCTACTTCGCCATCTCCTTGGACAAGCGACCCGAGGTACCGAAAGTCGGAGCAGATCGGTAAGGGCGTTCCGGCGAGAGATATGGGCACAGAACTGGAGAGACCACCAAAGTCGCAAAACAGGTACTCGGTTTTGGTCCGACTTACTCTCAGGCCAACGGTCTCGAGTCTTTCCCACCACACCTCCAATCTGCTCTGGACCTCTAGGCCGTTCTCGGCAACCAGCACAATGTCATCGGCGAACAGCATACACCAGGGAGCCTCTTCTTGGATATCCGATGTAAGAGAATCCATTATCAGCACGAAGAGGTACGGGCTGAGTGCTGAACCCTGGTGCAAGCCGACAGCCACATCGAAGCTGCCAGTAGTGCCCACTGTAGACCGGACTTGGGTACTGCATCGACTGTACATCGCTCTAATCAACTGCACATACTTCCCTGGCACACCTTTCTCCTTCAGCGCCCACCACAAAACTTCACGAGGCACTCTGTCGTATGCCTTTTCGAGGTCAACAAATACCATGTGCAAGTTTTTATGCGCACTTCTGTATTTCTCGCACAGCTGGCGGATGGCAAAGATGGCATCTGTTGTTCCTCGACCAGGCATAAAACCGAATTGGGTTTGCGAAATTTCAGTCTCTTCTCGCAGTCGCCTTTCAATAACTTTCTCCCAAGCCTTCATACTATGTGACATTAGCTTTATTCCTCTATAGTTGTTGCTAATAAAATATATTATATTAGATATTTGATGCTAATAAAAGATGACGTATTGACCGAATAGCTTTAAACATGCTGCGCATTTATAAACTAAATAAATGAGAAACAAATAAAAATGCTTAATTCAAAATCTCTTTGAGTACCCACGTCATGTTTTCATAATAAGCTTAATCTAAATTATGGTCAGTGGTGATCCAAGATGGTGTGATAACAAGCAGTTTTGAAGAAAAGAGAAAAAATAAATCGACTTTCTCGATTTCTCTGTAGGTACCTACATAGCGTTCATTTTGTTTAGCAGCTGCTCTCAATATCCAACAAATTGTGTCACTAATCTACTTTCCAGTTAGTAAAAATAATTTAATTATATAATTATTCAATGTATTTGCCTTTGGAACACGGCGCTTGTCATAAACAATAGAGAATAATTAATTAATGAGTCTGGGTCTAGCTAGTGGTCGCCCGGGGTTCAGTTTTCAGTCCGAGTTGTTTGGGGATTTTTGGTCATTGTAGATTACCTACATAAAACTAAGGGAAAGTACAATAATTTAAAAAATCTAACGTATTATGGAGTATGTAAGCATCGTAACAGGGTTCTGTAGTTTATGCTTACCGGATCCCATGGGAAAAATATCAAATACACTGTTGTATGTCTTAACTACTAATAAATTTTAATGTTGTATTATTCTTTCACGTTACACCAGTCAACTAAGACTAGTTGCAGGGTAATAAAGAAAACATACCATATAACCAACGCCAAAAAAAACTCTACAAAGAAAATAGGCGAGAAGAGGAAGAAAAATACTTTGTTCCATATTTTAAATAACAGCATCTCTTTAGACAGCTAGGTATTGTGAAAAACATTAAATGGAAATACTTACTGAAAAATCTGAAACCTATTTCAATACGTTTCCCAGGAAGCCCCGTAGGCGGACGTAACAGTATGAAGATAATGAATCCACGTTTACGTGTCTTTCAGAAAATAAAACAAAAATTAACAAAGACAAATCTATATTTATCTTTAAAATATATTTCAATGTTATTTATCTCCTCTCAAACAGAGCATCTGTCATCTTAACTCTTTATCACTCTTGAATGACTGGTAGAGATGCCTAAAGCATTTGTTAAGTCCGATTTTGTACGGCGTAATGTGTGGGAAAAGTTTAAATAAATATAATTATGCTCTCATAGGATAGTATTACTTTCAGGCGGAAATAAAATAGATGAATTGACGTAGTTCTATTTATTTTGATTAGGAAATAGTTATGTTTGTTATTAGTTCTTATCACAAATATATGGAACTGCTGATTAAGGTAAAATCTATTCTATTTGTTTAGCTGTTTATTCAATGCGATTAAACAATGTTTTTCCGGAACATCCGTATATAGGTGGACTGTAGGTATGTGGTAGCTACGTAGCTACTTTACTCGTAACGTATAATTATGTATAATTATGTTCACACACTTTTAAGGGCCTTATTACGGCTATTAACCGTCACAACAATAAATTTCTGTCGTGTCTCGTTTACCGCACTGGAAACTGTTAAAATCACATACAAGTCAATGTTACCTAACTTAAGATACGGTAATGAGATAATATTACCGTGCTTTACACATGTTTTGGTATGCTTTTGATAGGAAAGAAAAATAGTTTACCTAACTAAAGCGGCAAAACCGCCTTCAAAAGATTACCGTTAAGGGAAAATCTGGAGTAAGTTTTCCTGTTGTGTCTATTTTTGCCTCCGAGTTTTGCGTGAAGTGAATAATTTATTCGTTTCGCTATAGTGCTGTTTCCTATAATTTAAATACTGTATGCGAGATTATGTCAACGACTATGGGTTAATGCTGTGTATGTGTTTAGTTGGTAAGCCTTATTAAATAAATAAATAAACATTCTACCGACCAGGCGCTACCAAAAGTTTCTGATCATATTTCAATCAGTTGCGAACTTGCGATGTAAAAAACAAGTCATTAACTTAGATGGATCATCAGGAGACTAGAGTCCAAATAGTAACGTACGATATTAAATTACTTACAATCTACTAAGCAAAACAACTGACTCATGTAAACTCATGTTATAGACGTAGGTAGGCCAATCTGGTTAGGTTAACAAACAGGTATTACGAGCCCACAGCCATGCAACCGGAGACGTCACCAGAGCGGTGCATCTGCATAGGAACGTAACAGCAGTCGGCGTGCACTTTATAGCGGTTTCGATAGTAGATAAGCAGTGTCTTCCAATTTCTCTTCATTATTCTGTTGATATCTTACTCTACCGCGTCAAGTGAAGATAAGCGTGAGTGAGTGCGACGCTACTCGATTTGGCGGTAAGAGTGCACACTGTACTCGGCTAGGTTCGGTACAGTTCGTTGGAAGTCAGCGGTAGTCGTCGCCGGTAGCTCCACAGAGCAGCCGCGCGCACTCCACCGGCCGCCGCGCCACGTACCGCCGCTATAAACAACTCATACTCTACTGACAGAAACACATTAATTGTTCAATGAAAACTAGTTAAAGCCTACTTGCTGGTACCGCCGATCGCTCCGATACATTCCGAGACGCAGTGAATAATAAATCTAGGCGACCGGCCGCTATGAATTTAGACAATAATAAAGCTAGGTTAAAAGCGATGTTGTTTCGATGTTTGCAGTGAAAGGAGTTGTTGTAAGAGGCGATTCGGTGTGTAACTGTGCTGCGGTCATTTTATATTAGATGAATAAGTGGAACGTCTGTCCGCCTGTACATTATGTACTTGAGTGATGAGTGCCGCCGGTGAGCAGCGGACCTGATTGTGCTGATCCAGTGCTAGTCCGAGCCGCCGGACAGCGCTCCTGCGAAAGTGCGCTTCACTCCTGATTGTTGCTCTCTCAACTCTTTGTATTCAAAGTATGTATTTTTCTTGCCTTTATTTATGAATGTTGACTTATCTCACGGCGTCATATCACTTGAGTTCAAGAGATTAAGGCCGCTAAAATATCCGAGATTATAAAGTTTTAGTTGCCGCGGAGTATGCCAACCATATGTTTTTTTTAATCTAATGTCTATCAAATACTTCGCAAGTTAACAATAATACTATAACTCAAGAAGAAGATATCAATGCAGACATGGTATTCAAATAAAAAATCATTTTTAGGACTTTTGTTTTCATGTACAGTCAACAAAAGAGATAAGTATGCAGGATCGTCGGATATAGTTGAAGTTTAATAAAGACACCGATGGATGTTCTCGAATAAAATTGAATTTAATTAATATAATACAATGCATACCTATCTCTTTTTCTGACTGTATTTAAATACGGCAAGGTAGCCTAATTTATATGTCATAATTGTAGATGTTGTGGGTAGGTACTGCTTATTTTACTAATTAAAGAGAATGTATTTATCGTATTTTACTACGTTAGGAAAAGGCCATAACAAGCTGCCACTTTCTTTCTCTACAAACTACTATAATTATAAATTCCGAAGCACTTTGATAGTTTCAAGTGCTCATTACATAGCAGAGAGAAAAATATAAAAGAGATAGGTATACACGGCGCAATATGAAAGAACAAAGTAGTTATTATTACCTACTGTTATTAATTTTAGTATACTTAATGAACGTGTATAATCTACAGTATATATGTAGCTTCCGCCCGGGGCTTCACCCGCGAGGTATGTCGATAAAAACTATCCTATGTCCTTCCCCGGGATGCAATCTATCTCTCTACCAAATTTTATCGAAATCCGTTTAGTGGTTTAGGCGTGAAAAGGTAACAGACAGACAGACAGAGTTACTTTCGAATTTATAATATTAGTATGGATGATAAGGTAAAGTTATTGAGTAATAAGGTTTCCTATTGGTTCCTGAGGTCAATATTTGGGTAGCTAAATGAAGGTAGCTATTGCAAAAATTTGTTAATATCCGCGAACGGATTCTGATCCAATCCAATCAAAGATAATTCTGTGGTATTCCTTAGAACAGTTTATTATTCTGAGTTTTAAAGATAATAAGAGTTAAGGCAGAATTTACAGTGCAGAAAAAACTTTTTACTTCATATTATTGCTAAGTAGAAGCGACCATTTAATACTGCTTATATACGAATAACGAATTTTATGAGGAAATAGGAATACTTACACTAAACACTTAGGTACCTAACTATAAATAGAAACATACCTAACTATTATAATATAACAATTAGGGGCCTTATAGGGGAAGCACTTATACTTCTTTAACATAATAGTAATGTTTTAGTTAATAATGAACAACGAAAAACAATAAAGAAAGCATTTAAAAATAGAACCAAGTTCACAAATGAGACGTTAATAACGTTTAAATAACCGATTAGTAAGACTGTTCTTATAATAACGTTTTCTTATAATCGTAAAATTTTAATAAAAATTTCGTAGCACCCCGTAGCCGGCGTAGGCCACCCTACGTAACTTCGTAGACACATCGGAAATTGCTTTCGGGGATCGCTAATTCGCTTTACAAGCACATCTACTAGCACATGGGGCACTCCAAACTATTTTGATGAAAACCCAAATCCAGTATCAGGAAATGTGGTAATGGACTTACAGGTCATCATTATAACAATATTATGGTTATGGTTATGCGGATATACGTAACATTTTAAATGGAGAATTAATTGAGATTTAATGCTTGTCAATTGTTTTCTCGGCGATTTACGCACGGAATATTAGTACGCATGTTTATATAATAAAAGTCTTAACCTGTCGGACGTCATCAGAAGTAATTAATTATATATGAGTTTCTTTAAAATATTTGTCATTATGCAGCGGTTTTCATAAATGATAAGGATTATATCTTTTAACGAGGCATTATAAAGTAAGATATTCCGGGCAGATAGTGATGGAAAATTCTTAGGAGCGAAAACAATTATAATTTTTGGTTGTCAACATACATAAGCCCACGTATAATCTTCCCACTGCTGGGACAAAGGCCTCCTCTCGGTGAGAGGGAGTGGGCCGTAATCCACCACGCGGCCCAGTGCGGGTTGGTAGAGGTCACAAGTCTTCGATTATTTTGGTTCTAGAACATGCCGGTTTCCTCCCGATGTTTTATTTTTTAGTGGTGATGAAATAATTGACATAAAGTAAAGTCTGTCTAGGTTCGAACCTACGACCTACAACTCGTAAGTCGCGGCCGTTACTACTAGGCCACCACTGCTCTGCACTGGAGCCCATAGACTACAATCTGTCAAATTTCATTAATAGATTTTCAACTTTATCGCTAAAGCATATGGTTTAAAGATGTATAGAGGTATGAGGAACAGGGTGTAAAGTTCACTCATCCTCCATAGAAAAGGGAGGATCCTCCGACCAGACGGGTGTTGTGTCTGGCGGGCAACTGCCCAGCTGATTCATCTCGGGCCGTTGTATCTATGCTAGTTGCACGGTAAATTCTACTTGCGAGATGCAGGATTTTGAGTGACGTCAGTCGTCAGTATGACGCGTTGTTCGCATGTGGCGTTGTAGATACCACTACAGATTGTTGGGAAAATTTTACAGTTTCGGATAGCTTGATGTGCTGGCAGGTACATATTATTTATAACATTTTATGACTTGCATGAACTGCTCAGTTATAGTGTCGTAAAGAGAAAACAGTATTCGAATTTACATCGTTATATATATGTTGGTCACGACACGAAACAGCCATTCTCATAGTTTACAACTTACAAGAGTCCGAATGATGCCATAAACAATACGCGTGTAACACTCTTTTATACATAAACAAGATGTTTTATGTTTTGATGATTGATGGCTCTCGGCTGTTTTATCAAGCGATGCCACTAAACTCTGATTTTTAATTTGCTAGACTAAAATGACAGTTCATCGAACTTTTTTTGTCAACATGCCATTAGCTGTAATTTTGGTCTAACAAATTAAAAATCAGAGTTTAGATGATAGTTTCAAACTATGCAGATTTTTCGTACAGACGAATATATCCAATTAAAAATATTAAACATTCGGAACAGCAGTCAAAATTAGTAGTATTTTTACACTATTATCAAGTAGCTGCATCCCGCGGTTTCACCCGCTTAAATCTCGATCCCATGGGAATATCGGGATAAAAATTATCCTATGTCCTAATCTAGATCATAGTCTACCCATGTCCTAAATTACATCCAAAACCGTTCAGCAGTTTTAGCGTGAAAGCGTAAAAAACAAACACAAAAAATCAAATATTTATCATAGTATGAGTTTAGATGATAGAGATATGTATTTTATCAAACTCAAAGCATTTATTTCAATTAAAAAATTTACAGGCACTTTTGAATTGTCAAGAAGTCGGTCAGTCAGAAAATATGAAGCTAGTTGCCCATTCCAAAGCGTAGTAGGTAGGTACCTATGGATAAGAACGGGCAAGAAATTCTATCGACACTCTATTAAATTAAATTTTTACAAAAATATTAATTATATCATTAATGTTGAATTTATGATTTGTGAGAACGATATAAAAAAAAGACGTAGGTACACTTTAAAAGCATCCAAAGTACAGCAAATAACAAAACAACATTTAAAAATAAAATAATTAAAGGTTATTTAACGTCGACGCTGCGCTACGACCCAGGGTCGACCAAAAAGAAGAAGTCTGAAATAACGCTAAAGAACAGGGTACAGCTATAATATGTGGGATACGATATTTTATGTTAAAACAAGAAATTTCACGCAAACGAAGTCGCGGGCAGAAGCTAGTTATATGATAAGAACGCAAATATTGAGATCCGTTAATAATATCAATTACTGATAACATGAACTTGATTTGTAAAAAACATAATTTAGATAAAAGATAACAAGAGACGACAACACGTGTTGGACTAAACTATGCACTTATGTATTTTTAACCGACTTAAAAAAAGGAGGAGGTTCTCAATTGTGTTGTTTTTTTTCTTTTTAGGTTCTTTACCTCTTCGTTATTTATCAACTCGTTTTTATTTAAGTATAAGCCGATTTGCAAAATTCTTTCTTTATTGGATAATCGTCAGGGGTCCCATATAAATTTTAATAACTTTTCTTGGGTAGTGTTTGAGTTAGCTTCATTAATACGATCCACTTAGTTTATTATATTTATGATGTTTTAATAACGTCCTGTCACTGATGTTTACATAGCATGTAGTGCTATATGAACTTGTGTGGGGTAGGTACAACTACAAAGTGAAAAATTAAAACATTTTTTACAAAAAAAGAACAACCGGTTGTTTTTTTTTGTAAAAAACGTTTTTATTCAAAAAAGTGTGGTAATTACAATAAATTTTAATACATATACTTTTACAATTTAGCTATCAATCGTAAGGAGAGTAACAAATCACAGAATTGGATCTTGCGTCTCAGCTTGGTTATATTGGGTTTGTTTGTTTTAAAGTTCGCCAGCCCAGCTTCCCACAGAAGGGGTTTAAAAGTTTAAATAGAGACTACATTAGGACTATAAATGCATCATCTGCCTAACCTTTTCCAAACTATGTTGGGGTCGGCTTCCAGTCTAACCGGATGCAGCTTAATACCAGTATGTTACGTGGAGCGACTGCCCATCTGACTTCCACGACCCAGTTACTGGGTAATACGATACCCCTTGGTAAGACTGGTTGTCAGACTTTCGGGCTTCTGACTATCCGTAACGACTGTCAAAGATCGACGAATGACAGCCGGGACCAACGGCTTAACGTGCTTTCCGAGGCACGGAGGGGTCTTGGTATGTAAAGATGGTCACCCATCCACGGACCGACCGTGGCAAGCGTAGCTTAACTTTATCGATCGACCCATGCGGCTGTTATTACTTAGGACTATAAGGTGCAATCGTATACTAACCTTATACTAAGTGTGTGAAGTGTTTGTATGTGTGTGTGTTTGTTTTGTGTTGTAAGGTGTGGTGTGTTTTTAACCGACGAAAAAACGGAGGAGGTTCTCAAGTCGACGCTTATATATATTTTTTTACATCAAAAGTTCTTACATAATATTAAGCTGTTTTTCTTGTCATCTCAAAAAAGCAAAAGTCATTTAATCAAATTAGGCTGAAAATTCACACTTTTCGAACGTCAAAATTACAAAAGACCGCCCTTCACCTCCTTCGCTTCCTTCCTTTCGCTGGGAAGAAGAATCTTTAAAGTAAAGCCACAACTAAATAACACATTATTAGGATTAAAAGGGACACCAAAAGAAAGGCCGTTCTTAGGATTTCAATAACAAGTTTATTATCCTATTACGTGAGACGTGTGATTCCACGCAAGACTTAAATAATATATTCACTATGAGAAAGTTAGGATTACAGTCCAGTGGTAAGGGGAATAAGAAATCCCACCAAAAACATTTTCATGTAAAATGTTGCCAAGACGAGACCTCATATGGCTCGCACTGCCAAAAAGTTATCAGATCTCATGTAGAGCCAAGCTTCTAACTCTACACGCCCTAACTTCACAAACTCTACACCTTAGTCAAAATATGAGGCTTGGCCGTTTCGTTACTACAAAAACTATTGTATAACAGAAAAGTAATGAACAGTGAATAAATTTTACACCTTACTCCCATGTGATGGTAGCGAAACGGCCAAGCCACATATTTTGACTAAGGTGTAGAGTTTGTGAAGTTAGGGCGTGTAGAGTTAGAAGCTTGGCTCTACATGAGATCTGATAACTTTTTGGCAGTGCGAGCCATATGAGGTCTCGTCTTGGCAACATTTTACATGAAAATGTTTTTGGTGGGATTTCACATCTTTTTGAAAGTTGCTTATGAAATATTTTTTTTTGGGGGGTTCTTTACTAAAAATCTGAAATATGTATTTTATGATTTATTACAAGGAGTCCCTATATCAATTTTCAGAACTCTAGCATCAAAATTTGCGGAAGTCTCTTACAAACTTCCATCCCCTAGTTTAAGGGGTTGGAGGGTAAAAGTTCCAAGTTTTAGAATTGTTTTGTTGTTTGTGTACTATTACTAGCTTACATACCAAATTTCAGCTTTCTAGGACTTCAGGAAGAACCTTAGAATATTGATGCTTATGAAATAAAAAAATATTTTTTTGGGATTTCGGGGGTTATTTACTGAAAATCCTGAAATACGTATTTTATTATTTGTAACAAGGAGTCCCTATATCAATTTTCAGAACTCTAGCATCAAAATCTGCGGAAGTCTCGTACAAACTTCCATCCACTATTTTAAGGGGTTGGAGGGTAAAAGTTCCAAGTTTTAGAGTTTTTTTGTTGTTTGTGTGCTATTACTAGCTTACATACTAAATTTCAGTTTTCTAGGACTTCAGGAAGAACCTTAGAACATTGATGCTTATGAAATAAAAAAATATTTTTCTGGGGGGTTGGGGGTTATTTACTGAAAATCCTGAAATACGTATTTTATTATTTATAACAAGGAGTCCCTATATCAATTTTCAGAACTCTAGCATCAAAATCTGCGGAAGTCTCGTACAAACTTCCATCCCTTAGTGTAAGGGGTTGGAGGGTAAAAGTTCCAAGTTTTAGAATTGTTTTGTTGTTTGTGTACTATTACTAGCTTACATACCAAATTTCAGCTTTCTAGGACTTCAGGAAGAACCTTAGAATATTGATG
Organism: Oligia fasciuncula; assembly: GCA_963082905.1. Classification (NCBI taxonomy): domain Eukaryota; kingdom Metazoa; phylum Arthropoda; class Insecta; order Lepidoptera; family Noctuidae; genus Oligia; species Oligia fasciuncula. The sequence continues at coordinate 9,110,339 of OY720393.1, read as the reverse complement.
CTAATGAAATAAAAAAAATTTTTTTTGGGATTTGGGGGGTTATTTACTGAAAATCCTGAAATACGTATTTTATTATTTGTAACAAGGAGTCCCTATATCAATTTTCAGAACTCTAGCATCAAAATCTGCGGAAGTCTCGTACAAACTTCCATCCCCTATTTTAAGGGGTTGGAGGGTAAAAGTTCCAAGTTTTAGAGTTTTTTTGTTGTTTGTGTGCTATTACTAGCTTACATACTAAATTTCAGTTTTCTAGGACTTCAGGAAGAACCTTAGAATATTGATGCTTATGAAATAAAAAAATTTTTTTTGGGGGGTTGGGGGTTATTTACTGAAAATCCTGAAATACGTATTTTATTATTTATAACAAGGAGTCCCTATATCAATTTTCAGAACTCTAGCATCAAAATCTGCGGAAGTCTCTTACAAACTTCCATCTCCTAGTTTAAGGGGTTGGAGGGTAAAAGTTCCAAGTTTTAGAATTGTTTTGTTGTTTGTGTACTATTACTAGCTTACATACCAAATTTCAGCTTTCTAGGACTTCAGGAAGAACCTTAGAATATTGATGCTTATGAAATAAAAAAAATTTTTTTTGGGATTTGGGGGGTTATTTACTGAAAATCCTGAAATACGTATTTTATTATTTGTAACAAGGAGTCCCTATATCAATTTTCAGAACTCTAGCATCGAAATCTGCGGAAGTCTCGTACAAACTTCCATCCCCTATTTTAAGGGGTTGGAGGGTAAAAGTTCCAAGTTTTAAAGTTTTTTTATTGTTTGTGTACAATTACTAGCTTACATACCAAATTTCAGCTTTCTAGGACTTCAGGAAGACCCTTAGAATATTGATGATCATCAGTGAGTCAGTGAATCAGTGAGTCAGTGAGTAAGTGAGTCAGTGACGAAATCGGGGTATTTTAGATATTAATTAAATCTAAAGTATAAGAGCTATGCAATTGAAACTTTATTGGTTTAATAAGTCAACCACTGACATCATATCCCGAAAATTTTGTTTATCTGGTATAATCCAAACCCAAGTTATGAAGGTTCAAAAATACGACGAAGTGCTTCGAGAAAAGGTAGGTAGTGCCCTTGCGCTTCGCTTGGCTCGTCTTGGCGGGGGCACTCCCGTGCCCCCAGATACTTAATATTTATAAGCTAGAATGAGAAAGACTGTAGTGTTGAAGTAAGATCCATTTGTTTTTGCTATGGATACTCAATACTCAACACATACACACACACGACACGAGATAATATACAGAATATTCTTTTTATTTATTTAGATTCACCACCCACAATATACCGTTGTAGAGATACTTTTTTTTTATTATGGCCAACTATATAAAACATAAGTTATAAGAAAAACCCTTCTTTCTTTCTTTCTTCATGTCCTTTTTTGAAGATAACTATTTTTACGGATACGTATTTAACTAAACATTTAAAATGTAACAAAAACATCAACTGAAATATAAGTAAACCTAAAATAATCATATTTTATTTCTTTCTAAGAACAACTTATCTCCTTTGTAACAGCCACGGTAAGAAACTTTCTAATTGTTCACACAAGAAAAGTTTGCCTTTGAAAGTACAAGAGTTCTGCAAAGAACGTGGCTACATGTTTTAAAGACGTCACGAAATTTTCATAAAGTGTACTTTTTTATTGTACTTATTCCCTTTTTCTCTAAAATGGACGGGGATCTACGGCGTAGCATTTGTACTACGATTTTCGTAGACTCTACTACGCGGATGCGGCGAAAATATGCTTGTATCTGAACTATTGTTGAAATGTACAAATATGTTGGTTTATTGGCTTTAATAGAATTCGAATCAGTTACTGATACCTACTTGAAAAAATATTTGTCGTTTGGTTTATTTTTTTAATTCTCATATAGTTTTTGATAGTAGTAAAAAAATGTTTTGGTTGTTTCATTTATTTAAAAGTCATTTGAACTATTTGATTGCGTGTTATCTAGGTACGAAATGACTCTTTATTCTACATAGTTATTAGTACCAGTGAATAAACATGTCAAGACCAAACCACTTATCATGACGGCTGATAGAAATGTATAGCTATGTGTCTAATAAATGTTTAAAGTTAAAGGAGCAGTTTGTTTCTTTTAAATTCAACAACTCACCAATTGCATAAATTCAATAGTCTGGAAAGAAATGAGAAAAGCATGTATTCACGTTACTATGGATGGTTCATGTTATAAGTAAAACATGGTTGAAAAAAAAATACAACATGTAACTTACCCTAGAGTAAACTTTTTTTTTGTTTCCGGGGTGGAAAATCCTCAAGGATGTCCGCCGCCCTGGCGGGCGGTGGCGTCTATCAGACTCTTACTGGTTAAAAACCACCTCGGTGTTCCTTTTCACACCTACGCCGGGGTCGCGAGAACATACGATCCTTCCGCAACTCCCGACTTAACTTACAAAAACAGCGGCTTAGAAGAAACGTCTAAGAAATATCAATTAACTCCCGACGTTTCATAGACAAATGAGACTAACACAAAGGTATTCAGCTATTCCACCTTCCATTAAAAGTAATTTATATCTCCATCGCGCTCAGAAGACAGACAATTTATTCTTGTGGACGATCGACGATCCTGACGACTCACTTTAATCTTGAGGGATTCAACAAACGGCACTGAAATGTATAGAAATAGGTACAAGTGACGAATTCAGATGAAATTTTATTAAAGTATGCAGATATTATGCTTGGAGAAATGGAGACCCTCTCTGTTTATTTTTATGTTCCCTTGGCGCCGTGTTGTGTGTTATTTATAGTTTCTTTCATGTTTCCCACAGTCATGGACGTTCTATGTTTGTAGCTATGTTCACTATAATTGTATATTGGTCCCCATGGGAGCACTTAAGCTGCACCAAACTTAATGTATTGTGTACTATAACTGCATCTATGTAGAGTTCCATTTCCCGTAATACCTAACTAAATTATGCCACTAATAGAATACGAAAGCGTTTATTTATAGTGATTTTCTCAAAACAAATATTGGTATTTAAATACTATGTAATTGGCATTCTTCTACACAAATGGCTCCTAAATATTTGGGAGAAACACGAAAAAAAGAGAAAAAGTCTGTAATCACATTACTTTTCCAGACAAATTGCAACATTTCCCAGCCCCCAATACATTTATTGCGTTGAAATATTTATAGTGGAGGTAGAAAGTAGTTGAGTATTGGATTTTTCTGATACAAGATTCCTCAGTAAAGGCAAGTATGTAGCCGCTTCGCATTTCACTGGCTTCCGATTTCTTCTACTTAGCGCATTTATTTAAGAATTTGTTTGTGTTCATTCGACCCTTGATTCAAGCTACGAAACGCTTGAAGCTGTGCTTGAAGGGAGAATAAAATATACATATATTAGCTTCATTTTACACACGTGTAGGCTTTCGACAGCTAAATTAGCACCTACTTATGAATGAGGTCAAGCCCTCGACAGAAATAAGTGGTATCAATGATATTTACTTTCTGTTTTAAATATTGAGGCACAGTATCGTTACCGGAATTGTGTTTTATTGATTTTTTTGGTTGAAAATATCCAAATTGAATATTTTCAATACAATAACAACCAGGGTATTACCCCCGAGTTTACGTGTCATTTAATGCATGTGCGTGTTGTCGCCCGGTCGCATGCTACGTTTGCAATTATATAAATGCTAGTTTAGGTTTGATATATTAAGTTAATATATTTCTTAATTAATATACCAGGCCTCTCCGTGCTTCATGGTGACCCAAGAACAAGAAGATTTAATATCATGTATATTATAATATGACTGTATAAAACCGGGAGAAGTGGAAAGAGGGAAGGGAGGGATCTTATGTATACCATAACCTCGAGACGAGTCGTGGTCCCCAAGGTGGGCTCAATATTGTGAAAAGGTCAACTCATAAATTTAAAAGTCATGATTTGCAATTCGCAAGACACTCAAACAAGTATGTAAAGGTACACATTGCGTGGTCAGGTTACGCGCGATCAGGTGCGCCGGCGCATTGGATCATCAATATTCGTGTCATGCGCAGAGGCGCACGTGCGCTATAACTATCATTACGTGATGTCATGGCGACATTTACATGACATACATGACAGTTATCGAAAACGTTTTACTATGATTGTTTCCGACAAATTGGTTCGACTCGTGTATGGAGTAATTGCAATTTGTGGCATGCAAAGTGCATCAAGATAAGTTCCTGGTACCTAAATGTTGAGCGATCTTCAATATCCCAAATTACCAGTAAAACGTTCTTCTTGTTAAGTCGTATCGGGGCGGTTAAGTTAAGCGTTAAATCCGGCTAGGTGAAATACAGGTCAGTGACGCAGTACAATTATTATCCTAATACCTGACACCGAAAAGGTACCAAAATTCTAAGACCACAAAACAGATTTTCAAGTTCTATAATTTATAATACTTGTAAGCCCGGCAACTCACCTAACAGTGTTGTTGTTATTATAACGTACCTAAGTGTTTTGTTGACAGCTACCGATACGATTAAGAATGTTTTGATAAATTACCTATATAAAAACAATAGCCAATAAGTTATTTTTAGCATCACCATTGATCCATTTATTCTTAGATAATGTTTATCAACATTTATAGGCTTCTTCTTCACCTATTTACACAAATCTCTTTTTATTTAGAGATAACTAATACGATTTTTTAGTTTTATATGTTTTATATAAGCACTTATAGGGATTATTTCAGAATGAGTATATAAACCATTCCTTCAACGGCAAGTAGAAAAATCCACGAATTCGCAAGTATTATGAGACCATTTAAATTCCACGCCGACACACTTTCGAAACCTGTTATCATTACATAATTATGTTTCCGATACCAACAACGTGTATCCTACAGCCTTTACATAGTAGTTCAAGGTCTGTCGAACCCCTGCTAATAAAAGGTAGGTACCTACTCAATCTGATTGTTTCATGCTTCATGCTCCTGTATAATGCGCCATTCATGTAAAATATCCGTTTTATTGTGTGTATTAGCTCGACAGCGATCTTATCGTATAGGTAGCGAATGCTGATACAATCTTATCAGTCATCGGGGTTCGACACTTCAATGTAGTACAAATGTAGGTAGGTAACTAGTAGCTCACATTATCTAACAGGTTTTTGCAAGTCATGGTCCAAAACACGAATAGCGGTCGCTGGACTAAAGTGGAACTGGGCTGGCCACATCTGCCGCATGTCGGAGCAGCAATACGCAAAAACCACTATTCAGTGGATCCCAAGGTTACGTATTATAATAACTAAAGTTATTTTAACTATTTTCGAGATAACTACGTTCAAAAGACCTACTGTTTAAAATACCTAGAGATCGTTTCACCGATTTTTGTAATAACTAATGAACGAAATACATAAAGGAAAATTCACCTACAATTTATTCACCTACTGTTTATTCAGCTACAATTAATAAATAAAATTTATTAATAAATATATAATAAATAATTAATTAATAAACCTAAGGTTGATTGAATTACCTATCGATTCACCTACTGTTGGTTTTTGAACAAAAACCTGATTTTGTCTGTTTTTGTGCTCTTGAACCAGAAGAAGACGAGCTCAGAACGGTCGATGTCAGGGGCACCCCAAGGTTCGGTTTGGTTAGGTTCCTTTAAACCCTGCAGACAGAAATAGGAGCCCCGCGCAGCGGGGCTCCGTCGTAATTAAATGTAAGTAATTTTATTTTAATAACCGCCGAAAAATTTCAACGCGCGTTCAGAATCGTGTACTGAACCGATGGTAACAGGTTGCGCGTGGATGTCCCTCCCATTCCACCCTATACAAATAAATGCCTAATCTACATTCGCGATTGATTTGCCAAAAATGTAAACAAATATATGTTTATGGAAAAATAACTTTAAATCCCACACAATAAAGTTCAGTTTATGCTAGAACTTCAAACACTTTTATAACTTTTTCAGTAGTGCTAGTCACTCTGAAATCATCTTAATTACCATTGAAATAAAATTGATATTTGTTTAACTTGAAATAATATTAATTTGAAACATAAGTTTGAATATATATTACATATTAACCCTATATAAATAAATGCCTATTCGGTGTGAACGTAATCGTAGGTACTCACGTAATGGCAGGTTTGTCAAGTTTTGTCTGGAGGTTGGATGGGTCAACCTTTTTGTAACAAAGTTAAGTACATACTAAGATCAATTTACATAGGTTGAAAATACATGTCGTGTTTAACTTGCGAAATTTATTTTGAAACATGAAACACTTAACTTGGCACATTCTGCAGAATTGAAACATTTGCAAAGTTGGGTAGTTATGCAGGCAGTTAAGTACAAGTATTTAAACTATGTTTAAATGAAACCGTAGTATAAACTCATTACCTACAGATTTCTGAACGTAATAACTGTTATAAGTTTATCCGTTTACTTAAGCTGTGAGCTATTACTGGTCTTTAGAAAATTACTTACTTTATGCAAAAATGAAGCCTCGTTCAAAAAAATAGAGCGAAGGTACAGACGCGAGCACATCAAGCTGCCCGAAACTGTCAAATTTTCCCAATCAACTTTGAACCTTATGCTTTAGTGATAAGGTTGAAAATCTATTATAGAAATTTGACAGATTGTGGTAGCTTGATGTGCTGGCGTCTGTATACAGTGTGAGTCTTCTTAATGTGCACATATCGAAATGAGGGAAACTAAGCTTAATTTTATCGACGGAAGAAATATTAAAAAAAAAAAAAAATATATATAATTTTTTAAATTCTTTTTCGCTGCTGTGACCCCTGTGTAAACAATCGCCCCTCAATTGAGAATTATGGTTTTTTTTAACAAAAATCTGATATTTTTTCATAAATTTTTACAATAATTGTAAAATTACTCAATAAAAGCCCCGATTACCTACCCTTTTTGATTACTTTAAATTATTCTCCATCGTATCAGATTTTTAAACGTACAAATACCATGTTTATAACTCAATCACAACATTTCCTATCAAGTGTTAAAGAAAGGCCTTGCAATCACCATACTTTAGCAGGTAAAGATCCTTTTAAATATTTTTTTATTTTTTCAAATATTTTTTCCGTCGATAAAATTAAGCTATGTTTCCCTCATTTCGTTATGTGCACATTATGAAGACTCACACTGTATAACATCACGCCTCTATTCCCCGAACGGTTAGGCAGAGGCTATAGTACACCCACATTTCGCCAGTTATGTTTCAGTCCCTACATGGGATAAGGGACGAGCATATTGCCATTACTGGGGCACAAATCCAGACTCCTGGCTGCTGCTGAGAAATTCCAGATGGAAAAAACCCAATAACACTTTGCTCGATCCGGGAATCGAACCCAGGACCTCATGCCTACTTTACCTTGGGGAAGTTTGGAATGGAGGACGTCTGCGTGTAGGTTTTTAGCCCAAACTCCAAAATAAGTTAATAGCGCACATAATCTTATTTTGTATCAAAGATTGAGCGCTATTGTGATGTAAAATGTTACATGACAAGTTGTTTAAAATAAATAGTTTTAATTTTTTTTATGCTTAGCAATATCGCTTACGACCGATAGTCCGAGTTAGTAGTAGGTACCTAATAATAATTATAATATTATCGTCTGGTGTTCAGCGAACTATCAGTAGCAATGGCTTTCATTTTGACAGTAATTCAACAACATTCATTGCGTTATAGACATTTTTCGAACATATATATGAAGCAATGGATGAGCAATATCATTCAAAATGATTCAGGTTGATATAAATAGCGTATTACGTAATTAGGATGCTGTTCTGTAGGACACAGTGGTAAGTTCTACGATTTACGCGATTATTGTAGCTCCCAGCACTTAACCACGTACCAAGGAGGCATAAACCTAAGTGTTTACATCAGATAAGATTAGGTACTAGTAATTTAGAGCGGAACGGTAATAAAACTGATCACTTGTAATCCTTCTCAATTGCTGGACTGGAATTATTAAAAGATATTAAGTAATTACATCAAGAATTTAATCGTTATGATCTTGGTAGCTTTTTCGTCGAATGGCGTGAGATAATTATGGTACTTAGATAAAACTTGTAAAATTATTGGAATGCTATGCAGTCACAGTCTAATTAATACCTTGATACCAGTTTACCAATAGGCATAATTACCTTGGTAGCTTAGCTTATGATGGCGCCACTTGCTTAAACAAACGTCAAAAATAATGTCAAATTCTGTACAATTCAATTTAGTTCTTGTTTTTGCCACTTGTCAAGAATTATTTGTAGGACGTACATATACTGATCGGCTATACTGTATCCTTCATCGTTGATTTGCAGCAATAATGATTTCTAATTGTTGCGTTCCGTCAATGATGCTCAATACCACTCATAAACCCACCTAGAGACGCTCTTTTTCGTTCAATGCTATTTTTGAGGTCGCTCGAGTGTTGTGGTAAAAACCACAAGTTTTCCTTGTCCTGATACAAAAATCATGGCGGAAAAAGCGGGAAAAGTTATTATCTTTGACTTTAGATCTTTAGAAGGCAGAAAGGGAAACGTTATTTTCCTGGTTAAATCAAAATAATGGAATCAAATACATAGATATCTCCAGTAAAGTGGCAACCCTGGTACATTAAAACCAAAGTAGCTATGGGTACGTAGGTAGGTAACCTAGGTGCTTAGATATCCGTGTCAGGGATGCCGCGGTCACCACACCGATTGTAACACCTTACTCGGCTATTTGCAAAGGACCAGTATTATGGCAACATTAGATAGCCAATGTTTTGTGTACCTATCTCGGCAAACACGAGGTCGGACTGTACTTGTGTTGTAATGCTGATTCTGCATGCCCTTAGTCTCTATTATATTGAAATTGATTATTGTTTCATCATCATCATCGGCCTAGCCTTTTCCCAACTATGTTGGCGTCGGCTTCCAGTCTAACCGAATGCAGCTGAATACCAGTATTTTACATGGAGCGATTGCCTATCTGACCTCCACAACCCAGTAACTGGGTAATACGATACCCCTTGGTAAGACTGGTTGTCAGACTTTCGGGCTTCTAACTACCCGTAACGACTGTCAAAGATCCACGAATGACAGCCGGGACTAACGACTTAACGTGCTTTCCGAGGCACGGAGGGGTCACGGTAAGTAAAGATAATCACCCATCCACAGACGAACCGCGGCAAGCGTAACTTAACCTGATCGATCGGCCTGTGCGGCGTTATTATTTAGCCATGGGCCCCCCAAAATAGTACATTATGATACATGTGTGCTAAGTTGATCATTATGCACGAGGCGATATTATCGCGCGAGCCGCAGGCGAGAGCGATAAGAAAGCCGAGTGTATATTGATTAATGCACACGCGTTTCATACGACGTTTTTCAACACACTTGCGAGGAAAAAAAACAGACTTGTATTGTTAAATATTAACTTGTATGGAAAATGGCGCGCTGGTTTTGTTTTCCCGCGCGCCGTGCTAGCCAGCACTGGCGATGCGCGCGCAACATTGACTCATTTTAAATATATTAATCTATGGCACAGACAAAACGCCTAAACAGCCTATAGAAAAAATATAATAAACACAAACCTGAAAATTGCAAAAAACCTAAGAATTTCACGGTCTACCACTGCGCATTCACCTTAAATTGTCTGTGGTCCCCTGCGAGTTCATTTTGCGACCAAGGACAATACAGACTATTAAAAAAAAAAATGAAATATAGCCCGCGGATTTTTTCTTTCGGCATGAAGTCTCTTTGGGCGCTTTCCGAATTAGCTATAATCGCTCACATCATCTCCATGGACGTAATATTACGTCCATGCATCATCTCACATGCGTTCCGATTTAGATATTACTATTATGACTGCTGAGAGCTGGCAACAATTCGGAACACTCGTGAACGCGCTCACATGACAGTGCTTACACAATGTAAAAAAGATATTATTACAGTATTTCTTTGTATAAACACCACATTTCTTCTTCAGTTCTTCTTCTTTGGTTAGGTGGCGACTGTCAGCCAGAAGCACAATTTCAAAAATGCCACGTTAGTTTAATTTAAAGATGATGCAACTCAAAACAAAACACACACTGACACAACCTCATACACACACTGTCATTTTTGACAGCGCTCACGGTGATATTATTCTAGGGCATGGTCGGCATTATCGCAAGATGGCGAATGTCATGACGTCATGTATGACGATTCACGGGACATCGTTATCGTTATCGCGCTCACGCTAATTCGGTTATTTCCCAATTCGGAACACATCGATTATTTCCCAATTCGGAACGCAGGGTTTGATGAGATTAAAAAAGCGCGCGTCTCCGACTAGTAAATAGTTATCTGTGGTATTACAGAACATGTGGATTAAAGTAAAGAAAAAGCACGCGTTCGTAATACACTCCATTATGGACCTAAAAGCGGTTCAATAAGAGCCACTTTACGAGCAAGTGTGTTGAAAAATTTATTATTGTTTATGGCCAATAATATTATCTATAGCCTGTTGTTTTCTTAGGTAGATATACAGTATCTAGGTACCTAACCTTTTTTGTTACACGCGTTACGTATCGTAAATCATTTATCAAACCGTGATTCTGAAATTTAAGATGAACTCATTATGTAAACGGGATTTCCAGACAGTTTCTTCATACTTGGTTTAGTTCTAAGCTATTTATTTTAAAACAAATCATTGCTTCTTTGTTAGAAATTTAATTTATAAGAGACGACTGAAAATATCTAGACATAGCATTTTTGACATCAAAATAAAGATTTCGCTTTTGGGTGCTAAAGAAAAAACTTTCTTCATTTTCTTCCGAAACTTTACAATTTCCCTCTATTTATATAATTATAACATTTAAATAGTGAAAACATAACCATTTGGGACTTGAGACATGTAAAATACACAAGCGTACTTGTATGAACCTTCACATTCTCTCATGTAAATATTCACCACATGACGCGGCTTTGAGGTCCGAAAATAAATTACCAACTCTGAAAGGATTTTAAATTAGTGGCCAGTACGATTTTAATTAAAACCCGAACCCTGTGTTCTTTCAAATTAGTTAGGGCAAATATAATTAAAAAGTATTTGCTCATTATTTTTTTTGATAGGCTTGAAATATGCGCTTTTGTTTTAGAAGTTTTAAAATAGCGTCATACGATATGAATAAATTGCAGACACGAAAATTACCTACATATGTTGTTGCATACGACGTCGCCATATAATACAATTATATTGATTTTTTAAGAACAAGTTATGCAGAACTATTTCATGGAAATAGTGTGACCTGCACCTTGATCATTGTCCCAGTATTTTTAGCATAATTGTTTTATAACATCCCGCGCTTTTATTTTGACAGTTCAACAAAATTCATTGCGTTATTTCCGTTGTTGAGCAGACAAGTTTTTCGAACATATGAAGCAATGGATTAGCAATATCCTTCAAAATGAGTCAGATTGAGATTGATAGTGTTACGCAATTAGTGTGCAGAATGTTGTAAATAACCTAATATTAGGCCTTACATCAAAGTCTTGATTCTACTCTCTTATGCATATTTGTTTTATGTAAGTACTTCCAACTTTACCAACCTACGTGCGGTATAGTATGCATTGTACGGTTCCTATGTAAATAGCAAGTTTATTTACCGAGCTAGCTTTATAGAACGTGGGCGAAGTTTGCAACACCGAGCCCCGAGATATTATTGACATTTTTAAGTACGTTACATTTAATGGATTTAATTTTACTTTACCACGTCTGAACATAGCTACACACTGGCCCACGCTGGATACGTAGATGGCAATCCCAAAAGAGGTTCAATCATACGAGCTCAAGGCAAAGGTATGACACTGAACTTCTTCCAACTCTCTCATCGATCTAGTCGTGGACGTATCTATTGCACTATGCTTTTGCTACCGCTTCCAAGAAACCGTTCCTTTCTCAGAAAATCTCTACTATATTATGTTCGGCTGTAAACTGTGATCTTCATCTTATTCTTCGTGTTGCGAGCACGACAGTTGTACAAATTTTGTTGACTCAAAACTTCGCCACTTCCACGACAAAGTCACTTTGTCTGCATGTTTTGAGGAACAGATGGCAGGATAGGAAGTGAAGCATAGTTTTTGACACAGCTCCGCGTCGACACCCTGCTGCCGTTCCGTCGAAGTAGTCTCACTTTACGAGGTAAACTATGGTAGTTTATATACATACTACTAGGTTATCCATCATCGACCATTAAACTCGTCCATGATACCAGGCATTAGTCCCTCGGCTGTTACGATGTTATCTTTCTATTAGCAAGTTTAGAAGAACCATTATTCACTTGTCTTTTAATAAAAATGAACGAGAACTGATATCAATCTAAGTTGTAATAAAATTGCTGCGGGTTTTGCTAAAGTTCTTTGCAACTTCACTGCTTTCCAAGTTTGAATTTATTAGCGTTTAAATTTTTCCCAGACAAAAGTAAAATCATCGTTCTATTATTATTATTTTTATTGCTGAATGGTAGGCACTCTTGACCTCGATCACGCCTGATGGAAAACGATGGATGAGGTCTATGATGGCACGACCTTGCCCAGAAGATCCCATCCCTGGAATTCAATTTTAACTATAGGTTTCACATTACGTACGTATTTACGTATCGAACTTACCTACCTAGCAGTAGCGAAGGGTCAATTTTTGTAAGAGGTAAGCCGGAGTAGATATCTTTATTATGATTATATTATTTGTCTATAGAATACTGACTGTGCCATTTTTCAAAGGGAAGCCGGTAGGAATCGAGTTGTATGGAACCTTCTCCACTGCTACCTAGTTTTCAAAACACAACGAGAATAGAGTGCACCATTTTCAAAAGAAGAATATGCCAACGGTTTTCCCTCATTCATTCAAAGACAAAGAGGTAACACCTGTGTTTTCACACAGTATAAAGTGGCGATGCTTGCTAACCACTAACCACATGTACTATGAACACGCGATGAACTAGCTATGAAGGTTATGTTACGTTTGCATAATTGGAAAGTACCTACATTTCTCGTTACACGATCGATATAACAAATGTTTAGTTTTCTTTACAGCTTCCTTATATGTCGTAGGTATTTTAACCTGCCAGTTCAGCAATAAAATAGAATTGTAGCACATTTTTTTTCTTATTAAAACAAAATGTAAGTAGGTAGTTTATAAGTCGGTAGGTATTACCATTTTAGAGCTGGTTTAAAAAAATAATTTTTTTTTTGACCTTACAACTTTACAAGGTACGACACCTTCCAAAAATACATAAGCCTTTTAGGTAGGTAGCATTTTATCGATAAACAAAATTGAAATATGTCCGGTCCTTAACTCGACTGATGGCTCTAGCCTTCGTCTGACGCGAGACACGAAAGATATTTCCCCTCTTAAATTGAATTCGAGCGTTATATAGATCAAGTTTCGATACACCTTCAAACGTAATAACCTCTTTTATAAGTAATTGATTGAAAGAGACGCGTGGGCGCAATTTTGTAAGAAAAAATATCGACGCCATTCTTCAAATGTCACGTGAAATAAGATCGGATAGTTACATGGTTATTTTATAAGTAAATAAGTAAAATATGTGTTAAATATTACAAGTTACTTTTTTATAACCTTTGTAACACTATTTATTTATTTATTTATTTATTAACTCGACATCACTATCATTACAGGAATTTCCTAATTCAATAGTGTGGCCATAATTACAGTTTTATTATTTACCATAACATATTCTGTACATCGTTGTTTTTGTGAACTCACTCAGAGAACAAGTAAAAAGATCTATGCTGTCTGCTACGTCATTAAGTACACGCAAGGTGCGCGTTATAGGGGCTTTACTCAGTAGATTGGTCCTACTACTGGGCACCGCCAATAGACGTGGCTGTCGCCTTCGGAATACATAATTGTCGGGCACACACAGGTTTATTTCTTTTAATATACCTGGGTTTGAAGTCTTGCCACGTAATAATTTAAAAATATAGATAGCAAGAGCTGTGTCCCTCCTTGTTTCCAATTTATTGTATCCCACCATGCCTATAACAAACAAAGTTGGATACATCAATGGATATAATGGATAAACACCATACCACCTTAGGTACAGAAACCTAGTAAATTTATTTTGTATACGCTCCAGCATGAGACTATATTTAGCTTCATGCGGAGCCCATATGATTGCGTTACATTCGAGCTGACTTCTTACCAATGCATTGTACAAAGACGTTAGCGCAGCGATGCTTGTAAAACCCTCTGCTCTTCTTAGGACAAAACCAAGGCTTCTATAGGCTTTTTTACAAACATTTACGATGTGATTACGAAATGCCAGGTCCGAGTCAAGGCGTACTCCTAAATCCCTCACCGTGTCCGTTCTTTTCAATACCGTGTTGCCCACTCTATAGTCATATTTCTTGGGCATTTTCATCCTACTAAAAGTTATTACCGAACACTTTGACGTATTAAACTCCAACTTATTCTTCTTTCCCCATTCAACAACCCTGTCTATGTCTTCCTGTAAGCGCTCCAAGTCCTTTTGCTCTTTCACAGCTTGTAGCAATTTTAGATCGTCAGCAAACAACAGACACTTGGCATTCCTGACGACCTCGGGCAAGTCATTTACCATTATTATAAATTGAAGTGGTCCTAAATTACTGCCCTGACTTACGCCTGACCTCGTAAAATAGGGCTCAGATTTGAACCCAGCATATTCCACATACTGCTTCCTGTTACTCATATGATCAGCAAAGAATTTCAACAATTTAGGAGTGCATCCGACTGCCGCAAGCTTTGTCAATAAAATGTCATTGTCGACCAAATCGAAAGCTTTTTTAAAATCAAAGTATGCAGCATCGACCTGCACTCCCAAATCCACGCTAGGAACCACATATGCCATAAAATTCAGCAGATTTGTAGTCGTGCTACGAGCCGGCCTAAACCCATGCTGTGAGTCGGACAACGTGACTGAAATCTGGTTTAAGACACAATGATGGATTACTGACTCGAATACCTTCGCTGGTACCGACAGCACCGCCACCGGCCTATACCCACTAACTTCACTCCCTGCTTCGCCCTTAGGTACTGGTATTACTCGTGTAATCTTCCAGCGTTCCGGAAAGTATGATTGTTCAAAACATACATTATATAAGTGTACTAGCGGTTGTGTTAAATAATCCCTGCAGTCTCTAATAATAAATGGTGGGATGCCATCTGGTCCCGCCGAACGCTTAGGTTTAAGTTTAGTTAGCGCCTCCCTTACCTGGCTCCTGTCAATACTCTCTATATGTACTCGGGAACTACTGGCGTTACTCTCGGCCACGGCGGCTTGCACGTCTAGTTTAGCTTCCAGGGGACTGTATACGGACTTGAAAAAGTTTGCAAATTCGTGAGCACATTCGATGTCCGATAAAATTTGCCCATTTTTTGTGATTTTTTTTCGGTTCACTATACCCTTTTTGCTTCTCACATAATCCCAGAAGGATTTAGGATCCTTTGCGAGATTGTATTGCACATTCTCAAGGTGCCTGTCGTGTGCCAATTCTATCATTATTTTAACCCTAGCTCTACACTGAGAAAACATTTCGTAATCACTCGTTAATCCACTAATTTTGCATTTTTTATGAAGCAGCGCTTTTAATTTTATGTCGCGAATAATATCTGCCGTGTACCACTCAGGGTAATGGTACCTAGAATTTACACGGCTGCGTCGCATTTTTCTGGGAACACAATCATCAATAATACCATTCATTATATCATAGAAATAATTCAAACACTCCTCCGGCTCGCTTATGTTATACATAGGCGACCAGTCATGATTCATTATTATATTATACAACTTACTGTAATCCGCTTTATAAAAATTCCACTGTGGCCAGGAATCGCTCTGTTGCATATTTTCAGGTACATCTTTAAACGTGCAACTACTAACAGCTGAGCGTTTGCTTATCTGCGGCACAGTAATGTCCAGCGGCGGGTGGTACGTGTCTATTGGCACTATCGCTTCATCTGCCTCCCTGACACACACACTCTCACCCATACTCAACGAACATAGCACTAAATCCAACTGCCTATTATTACAATTTGGTACCTTATTTTTCTGTGTAAGTTCACAAAAAGATATAAAATATTCGTAATAATTATTTATGTTTACATCACAAGAGTATAAATTGAAGTCACCTAATATAACAACCTCTTTATATTTAACACACAATTGTTCTAATAGCCCAAACAATAACATATATTCATTCTCGCTACTATTTGGAGGTATGTAAATAACGCAACACAAAAACAAATACTTGTTACCTTTATGTACGGTTGCACAAACCAATTCGAAGGTACACCGATCTATTACGACGTCATTCTCGGGTAGCGTAACTCGGCGCAGCTTGAGCCAGTGTGCGGCCACGAGAAGCGCGCCGCCTTGCTTACGCCCATCCGCCCGGTCACATCGCAAAATACTATAGTTTTGGGGTACCAACTCCGCGTTATGTATGGAATCATTGCAACCCGTTTCGGTAATCGCAAATAAATCTGCCCCTGTTGTTTCTATATTTTTACAGAAAATATTTACTTTTGTACGCAGTCCTCTTGCATTTTGATAGTAAATATTCATTGTTTTATTTTCCGTTGTCTCTTTTATTTGTGTATCTCCGAAACCAAATCCATTCAGCAAACTCCGCGTTCACCGGCCATACTTCTGGTTTATACAATTTTTCATACACTCCCTCCGCTACTCCGATAATAAAAGATGCATAATCCCTTTCCGTTTTATGCTTGATTTTTTCGACTTTTACATTTTCATCGCTGCCGCAGATGTTCTTTATATGCTCTGTTAACTTTTCGATGGTAGTCTCTGGATGTAATCTCCATACATGAAGGTGTCTCTTTCGCTCCATGGCTTGCAGATCAAGGATACTTGTATTTTGACCTCTATTCACATTTTTGGATAACAGCTTAGATTTTCTTCTTTGCACCGTGGTCCATTCTGAAGCTCCTGGTACAATTTCACCCTTACTTTCTGTATTGGTTTCTACATCCGTTGTTGTTGCAGATATTGTTTGCTCATTTGCCTGCAATGCTTCGCTATATGTTACCGGTCTTGGCGTTAACACCTTTTTCGTGGCCACAACGGGATTTATTATTGTGCGGGTAGGTAGGCACTGCACATTCTCGGTATCACATATAGTTTCCATAGACATTTTTTGCATTGTTGTTGTTTGATTAGATTGGTACGTGTCAACCTGCTTTTCTAACTGTTGACTGCGAGCTTTTATCATATTTAATTCACTATGTAATGTGTCCATTGTACCCAGTTTATCTTCAAATACCTTCATGTTTGTATCACGAAGTTCCTGCAGTTCTTTTTTTATGCTATAACAGACTTCTTCGATACTTTTAATGTTGTTTCCTTGGATTTCTAAGTGTGATAAAACTTCCAAGCGGAATGCTCTCAGTTCTTCCAACATATTAGGCTCCTGAGCAGTCTTCGCCACGGTTCCTCCAGATATTTTCGGACGACTGCCGCGCTGTGTATTGACATTGTTGCTGGCAGTAAAGGTGTCCCCCAGCCCTGACACTCTTCGAGCAGGTGTATTCTCGTTGCGCAGAGCTTTGTGCGTAGAAGAGCGGCACTCGGGACATATCCACTGATTTTTTTCTTCATCACTGACTTGATCCATAGTTATTCCAAGACAATCTAGGCCGTAGCTTTTTTTGCAATTTTTATTGCAACACTCCATGAATAGCACATTCAGTATTTCCACATTACAACCACTACATATTCGAGACATCTCGATTAAACACAACTTAATTCTCTGTTCTACTAAATTGATTCTGATATAGATTAATAGTATATTTCATTACAAGTGCGGAAAGGTTGTCATTGCAAAGAGTTCCGACAAATGTCTACCCGAGCCGAGGCGCAGCCGAAGGCGAGGGTTGACAGTCGGAACAAGTTGCAATGACGGTTCCGCAGGTGTACTGAACGACTATTTTTAATACAGTTGCGAAAAAATTAAGCAATTTAATAAAATAATAAAAATACAATAAACTCAACTAACTAATCATTTTTTCTGGAAAATGGCGCCAACCGTAGAATATAAGCAGAGTTTTTTTTTCTTCACCCATTTTGGTAGGCAAAGGCACAGTATAAAGATCATACAGTATTGTAACTCGGCCGTAACCTTGAAATAAATGCCTACAGCCGCGCGGTACGTAAACATGCGATAGGGCTGCCCGCCTCCAGCATTTTAATTACATTTGCCTACTTTGTGTTTCCATTTAGTTTTGTTATTGTATTTTACTGTGTACATAAATATTAATAATAAAAACCACGTCTTTACTTTGAATTTTACAAACTAACAAAACAAAACACACATGCCCCGAGGTTTTAACACAAGCGTACCTACCGTTTATTGATTCATGAACCGCCTATAACTACCTATTTCACTCGTGTCTATCACTTTCCTTTACTCTATTCACTTTATTTATTAATCCAGACATCTTTTTTTTCGGGAGATAAAAGGAAATACTTATCCATTAAAAAGACACACATTATGTACCTACCTACTAGTAAGTAAAATTATTTTATAGTCTTACCTTTCAGAGTTTCCAGGTAATCTAAAAAAAGTTATCTCTGGATGCGTTATTAACGAATTCATGCAACCAAAAACAGCACAATATATCCTACTCGTCATATTAAATATGTACTTCAATTTATTTTGCGCGGTTATTGTTAAAAAAACAACACACCGTCCGTTCGTCACTGCGGCACAGTCGCGACTGTCTGCATGCCATGCGCATGCCGAGGTCGAGGCGCGTAGGTATAGCTCGCGTTTTGTCCGTTTGTATGAAGTCGAAATACTGTATATCTTTATACTGTGGCAAAGGGAACTATCCATACAGCTTAGTCTTCAGTATATTTTTTTTATTGATATGAAATGAAAATGAAATTTAATGAAATGAAACCTAACCTAACTCATTCAATTAAATCATTAAATCTGATATTGAAATAAATTAGTAGCTTCTTTTTAGAAATATACGTATTTGTATGAATCACAAAAACTCTTTAGTAAAAATTTCATGGTTGGTTTTTCTTTTTAATAGACATTATTTTGACAGTTGGGAAAGAGAACGCACGAGTTCGGGAAAGGTAAAAAAAAAGCACTAGTATGTAATAGCCCACATCCCGAACGCTATACGTCCCTGCAATACACCACTTTTTGAGCAACTGTATTAAAAATTCTTTTACCTAGAATATACTGCCGTCTGAAGTGACGAGTGCGAATTGTTTTTTATTTACACTCTTAACCTTGTAGCAGAGGGGATAGACATTTTTACTTGTACACAGAGTGAATTCACAAGGACAACAATAAATCGTCGACCGTAGGTTCAATTAAGGTAAGGGACAAAATACCCAAAATGAGTTGAGTATACAGTTTTGTTCAGAATTTTGCGCTCTTTCGAATGGAGTATATCGTCGACCGTAGGTTCAATTGAGGTAAGGGACAAAATACGATTTTTCAGGAGAGGCCGACAAAGTTTTTTTTCGGACTAAATCGCCTATAACTTTTTTTGTTATTAACCTTTTTCGGATCTGATTTCACACATAATCATAACCTGTGTAACATTTATTTAAATAAGTTAGCTATTTAAGAAAATAGACGTCCCTTACACCAACGTATTTAGTTAGTAATGTCCCTTACTGACCAAGTATCTTATAGTTCTGTCCCTTACATTAAATTGATCTCATTGATCTCTACGTTGGATCCAATCTATAATGAAAAAATAGTGTAGGTAAAGGTCTTGTTGAAAAAATTTATGAAGAATAATTCGTTGATTGAGAAAAACCCTTACCTTATGTGAAGTGGATTGGCGGCGGTAATTACACCTTTTCAAGTTGCTATATTGCATAGTTTTTTAGTTACATTGTTATTATGGGGCTGATTCGAAATTTGAATCCAAAAATCAGTAGGGTAAGGGACATTTTTTTTAAGCTAGAATTTTTTCATATACACCATTCGAAAGAGCGCAAAATTCTAAACAAAACTGTATACTCAACTCATTTTGGGTATTTTGTCCCTTACCTTAGTTGAACCTACGGTCGACGATATGAAAAAATTCTAGCTTAAAAAAAATGTCCCTTGCCCTACTGATTTTTGGATTCGAATTTCGAATCAGCCCCATAATAACAATGTATCTGAAAACCTATGCAATATAGCAACTTGAAATGGTGTAATTACCGCCGTCAATCCACTTCAAATAAGGTAAGGGTCTTCCCAATCAACGAATTATTCTTCACACATCTTTTCAACAAGACCTTTACACTATTTTTTCATTATAGATTGGATCCAACGTAGAGATCAATTTAATGTAAGGGACATTACTAACAAAATACGTTGATGTAAGGGACGTCTATTTTCTTAAATAGCTAACCTATTTAAATAAATGTTACACAGGTAGATAGAGCACTAAAATACAAGATTATGTGTGAAATCAGATCCGAAAAAGGTTAATAACAAAAAAAGTTATAGGCGATTTAGTCCGAAAAAAAACTTTGTCGGCCTCTCCTGAAAAATCGTATTATGTCCCTTACCTCAATTGAACCTACGGTCGACGAAATGTAATAAGTTTTAGAAAATAAGTTGTTATTATTATTTGCTTCACTATTGCATTGGGTTGTACCTGTAATAATAGTTGTAAGTGATTATTTTATAAATAAATAAAAAAATTTTTTTAGACAGATATATATGAATGACTTTTTAATTTATTGAAAGCATTACTCTAATACTAATCGTCAAAATTAATAAAAATGACCATTAAAACAGTTATTTGAATAGTGGCAGTGACAAGTGTTAAGTAAGTATTTATTTATGTGTTTGATCGAAAATGTCACTGAATACATTTACATTATTTAGTATTAGTAGTATATACAACTTCATGATGAATGAATGCTTTAAAATGTAAATAAATGAGTTTATTTCGTTGATAAACACAAAACAGTAACTACGAACTGAAATATTCTGCGAAAACATTGCATAATTCTGCCTGCTTCAACAGATTTGTTCTAGGACAGTAAGTTACCAAGAAAATTAAAAGCAAATCTGAATTTCCATGAAAACTTGCTTGAGTTTGAGAGAAATCGATAGTGATGTACGTACCTCTGTCTATTGTACCTATGTAATGAAAATTTAAGATACTCTTTACATACTTAAATTATGTAATATATGTCTGTATCGTTGGTTGCAAAGGAACAGGCGAGCATTTTGCAAGGGAGATTTTCCTGGCAAGCACTTGGGTAAAATTTAATGTCTTAAGCTTAGCGTAGATATTATGTAGGGCCTGAACCCGCCTGCTACACCTGCTTACTGCACTTGAGTTTGTAACCGAATCAAGATTTTCCTACAACTGGCTACCTGTATCTAAGTATTATTATAATTGTTCATCAAATTGACACCCCACGTCAATTTGCCGTGATAAAGCCATTTCATACCATTGTCGAAAAATTGACAGCTGTGATTTGAATATACGGACAATTTAGAAGTCAATTTGGTAATCAATGAATTTTTCCCGACTTGACAAGGTATCTATGTGAGCCGTGTCACGTTAATTAACTACTTACTTACTTTAACACCTGTATCACATTAAGACAGAGGTCCCCAGAGAAGGCGTGTATCTTTGGGACCGAAGTTAAGTAACATTCTCTATCTCGAGTCTCGACTTTATATGTCTGTTTTATTTAACTTTTCACTTACTAAGTACATAGAATAAGCCTTCTAATGTACGTAGATACTTACACTTTGAGTCCTTTGTGAAATAAACCTAAAGGATATTTTACACGAGGAGAGTTTATCGCTCTTCGAGAAGTCGAGCTGTGAGGATGTGAGACGAGACTGACCAGAACTTTATTACACTCATGTTCACTGTTTACAAGGAGGGGCTTGTGGATAAGAAATAACAGCCGCACGGTTCGATCAATCAGGTTAAGCTACGCTTGCCGCAGTGGGTCCGTGGATGGGTGACCATCTTTACATACCAAGACCCCTCCGTGCCTCGGAAAGCACGTTAAGCCGTTGGTCCCGGCTGTCATTCGTAGATTTTTGACAGTCGTTACGAGTCGTCAGAAGGACAATCACTCTTACCAAAGTTACCAAGGGTCGCCAAGGGATATCGTACCCAAGTACCCAAGAAGTGGGTTGTGGAGGTCAGATAGCCAGTTGCTCCATGTAAAATACTGGTATTCAGCTGCATCCGGTTAGACTGGAAGCCGACTCCAACATAGTTGGGAAAAGTCTAGGCATGATGTCCACTGTTTACAAGCAAGAGATAAACAAAATCTCGCCTACGATTATGTCGAACGAGTCTTGAATCGTCAGACGATTTTCTCGAACTGCACACAATCAATCACAATCTGAATCATTTTGAAGGATATTGCTAATCCATTGCTTCTTATGTTCGAAAAATACATTTGTCTGCTCAACAACGTAGCTAGATAACGCAATGAATGTTGTTGAACTGTCAAAATATCTCGCTGTGATTAGATTAAGTATTCAAAGTTTCTCAAAGTGAGGGCTCTTTTTTGTACGAAGAGTGTCCGCCCTACACTCTTCGTGTAAATGAGCCCTCACCCTGCAGTCTGCGCTAGTTTTTGCCTTGACTTATGTTTACGAATATGCATGCGACTTTACGACAAGTGATGTAATTCGTTTAATCTTGACACACGATTCAGCCCTGGATAATGCTAAATATGCAATTCCAAATAGGTAATTTCAGCCTTGCTCTGATTTTTTTATTTTACTTGGTAGTAAGTATTGAGTATCTAGTTATCCTCATATTTTTTGTTGATATTTCTGTACTTAACCGATTTGGCAAAAAAAAAAAACTTCCTGCAAATAAACTCATTTAAAGTGATGAGGAAGTCTGTAGGATAGACCTTAGCCAAGTTGCCAGACAGAATAAGGTCTTCTGAAAAAATACCAGTGTGTTGTGACACCTGACTATGTACTTACTATGCTTCATGTTCGTGAACGGGCGCCGTCAGTTGGGGCTGGTCATCACTTAGCTGCCTCGGCTTATTTTTAATTATTTTATTTTTGGATTGTTGTTTTAGTACTATTTGTTGTACTCTGGACGCTTTTAACGCATACGTCTTGTTTATTTTTACATCGTTCTCACATTATTTAATTATAAATTCAAAAGTAATGATGTAACTAATATTTTTGTAAAATATAATTTAAAAAGAGTGTCCATGGAGTTTCTTGTCCGTTCTTCTCCATAGGTACCTACGCTTTGGAATGGGCAACTAGCTTCACATTTTTCTGACTGACCTACTTCTTGACAATTCAAAAGTGCCTGTAAAATGGTTTAATTGAAATAAATGCTTTGAGTTTGAGTTTGAGTTTGAGTTTGACTCCAGACTTCCTATGTACAGACGCCAGCACATAAAGCTACCCGGAACTGTCAAATTTTCCCAACCAACTTTGAAGCTTATGATTAAGCGATAAAGTTGAAAATCTATTAAAGAAATTTGACAGATTGTAGTAGTTTGATGTGCTGGCGTCTGTATCTAGTGGCATTTAATTTAAAAGTTTTATATTACAAATCGATTAACAAAAATAAAAATTGCGCGTACAGCACCGTACACGTGATAGAAGTGAGACTTCTAAAAAACCGGCCAAGTTCGAGTCATACTCGCACACGAGAGGTTCCGTACCACCGTACAATATTTAACACTACATATTTTAGAAAAAAACCCGTTAGTTGTATGGAGACCCCTTTAATTTTTAAGTTTATTTGATTTTTATTATTTGTTGTTCTAGCGGGCAATGGAAAAGACACTATGTGAAAATGTCAACTGTCTACCTATTACGGTTCAAAAGATATAACGGCCCGATGACAGACAGACGGACGGACGGGCGGATAGCGGAGGTTTAGTCTTGTTGGCACCCTTTGGGGACAGGACCCCAAATAAGATAAACGATGATTTAGTACGAGAGATAGAGAAAGTAGTATCTTTCTTCTCTCTCATGTAACGAAATGTACCTAAACATGACGAATCCTTGAAATTTCACTCTCAATTCTGGTCCAATTATCGAATCGCTGCCTAACAAGTTTCACTTCAAAACCCTGCGTACTAACTATTGTATGAACGTAGGCACACGACACAAAACATTTTATGGCGTTGTACAGTCAACAGCAAAAGTAGATGATCAAAATCAGAAATTCAATACTAATGAACGGAGTTCGCGTCAGAACTCTGCCACACAGCTCAACAACAACAACAACAGCAACAGCTCTGCCATACAGTTCTGACGCGAACTCCGTTAATAAGTATTGAATTTCTGATTTTGATCATCTACTTTTGCTGTTGACTGTACCTAAGTAGGTATGTAACAAACAAATTCCATGCACAAATTGGGCCGAACATTTTGGTATGAATTAATCGTATCAACTTAACAATTGAGCCAATGAAGCGGATTCCCTTACATGAATACGACACACAAAGCATTGCACTCAACAGCGGCGGCACATCGATTATTCATTAACCAGCATCGTGACGCCAATTATTTAAATTTATAACAGAATTGGGGTCTATTCCGTAACAGAACATCGCCAGATGTATCGATTGACCTTAGTTAAGTTATTCTTAATCAAGAGAATGTGGCTGTTGTAGATGGCTTTATGTGCATAAGCACAGTCAGGGCTGTGTGAACTTGGCTCGTGTCAGCCTTTAATGTTCCCAGTTTCCCACTGCTAGGACACAGGCCTTCTCTCAGTGAGAGGGAGTGGGCTGTAATCCACCACGCGGGCCCAGTGCGGGTTGGTAGATGACACATGCTTAAGTAGGTATGTCTTCGAATTTTTGGTTCTAGGACATGCCGGTTTCCTCCCGATGTTTTCCTTCATCGTTTTGAGAGCTTAAGCTTTAGAATAGAATGCATTTATTTGTCAGGATATTGTACAAAGTCGTTATATGCATTATGTATTACGAACTGCTCCGTTGGTCTCGTGGTCGCAAGCGCGACTGCTGAGCGTGGGGTCCCGGGTTCGATTCCCGGGTCGGGCAAAGTGTTATTGAGTTTTTCCATTAGGAATTTCTTAGTAACAGCCCGGAGTTTGGAAGTTGGCGGTGTGATACCCCCGTGCCTCGGAAAGCACGTTAAGCCGTTGGTCCTGCGCCTGATCTCTCTCCGGTCGTGTCGGATTGCCGTCCCATCGGACTATGAGAGTGAGGGAAGAGGGAGTGCACCTGTGTCTGCGCGCATACTTGTGCACTATAATATCTCCCGCGCCGAAGGCTAGTCTCCGTTGAGATTGGCCGCCGTGGCCGAAATACGGTCTGGAGGACTTTATTTATTACGAACATAATATTCTGCCGTTTCCGGCGTACAAATACCTATGGTTTGTAAAATTATGGGTCATCAAGTACATTAAAATTAAATCATTAGAATTAGAATTACTACTATATTTATTTTATGTAGGCATTTTAGTTATTATTATAAGGGTTATCACACTCAGGTCACAATAGCGGTAAATAGAATGTGAGCTTTATTTTCCGTGAAAAACATTTTTTCTCCCGGACTTTTTTAGAACAAGCCTAATATAAAATTCAGATTTTGTAGACGGACTAAAAGAGTTAGTAGCTTATTTAGGCTGGGATTTGCCTAATATGATATACCTTGGTAGGTACTCTTTACAGGTAAGGTACGCGGTTCGGTGAAGAATGTAATTCTAAGGTAAACTAAGTACTTAAACCTATAATAAGTTATTACGTAGGTAGGTATGTATTTAGGTTGCTAATAAAGTATTCAGGATATTTACAAACATAGTGGAATGCAAATTAATGATATGAACCAGACAAATATTACAATTTATAAAATAAGTCGTTGTAGGTAAACATAATCATGACCAGGAATGTAAACTATGTAAATATTGTACATATTTCACATCTTTGTGTCCTTGCAACTGAAATATAATTATTAATATTGCATCTGTCACACATGGACACAATATTAAGGTTTTATTACGACAATGCGGATGCAACCAACTTTATCTGAATTAATTCTACGTAAGTAGTATTCATGTGAACAAAAAAAAAAAAACTGTCTAGAGACAATAATAAAATCACAACTTTGTGCAATTGCGGAAGTAATAATAATAAACGATTCATTTCATACTTCATAAAGATATTTCAATAAAACCGAGCAATCCTTCCATATTTAAATATTTACAAACGGCGCATATGCAGAGCTTTGTTATCTTTAGCTGGAGTATTAGTAAATCAAAGTTTACTATGTTTAGACACGTCGTTCATAAAGAAATTGTTTGCTCATAATAATTCCAATCGGGCTATAAATTTTCTCAAGGAAAACAATATATAAAGAAAAAAATAAGAATTAACAATACCCTGTTATTAGTTCTCTTATTAAGTCTGAGAACTGAAGTCGTTTAATCCATTTAAATCGTAGGATTTGATCCACATGGTCTTAGTCGCCAACGACCAGTCTCGATGAAATAGTCCAGTTTAAAAAAAAATCTTTTTAAAGTATCACAATTGGTGATACTATATTCACATTACAATCTAGTAATTTAAATATAACTAAAAGTGCTAAGTATGTATAAAATTAAGAAATCGTCCAACAGCGTCTTTCTTTTTCACTATAAGTTAAGGGGAAGACTAGATTCAAGTGTTATTATATAGCTAGCACTTGCACTACAGTTTAAAGTTCAGAGTCCAGTTGAAAGTAGATAGGTTCCTATTCGATTGAAACACAGTTTTACACCTTAGTATTTTTACTGATGTCCCAATAGAAAATCTTATAACAGCTTATCTTCGATCCCTCTCACATTTAGATTGACACCGAGGATTCATCAAAAGTGAATTGAAACAAAATTCAAATTAATTTATTTGCCAGAACGTAGGTTCACAACGATGGCCTCTTTACATTCTACCATTACATTATGATGTGCAACTATTTAATTTTATCTTGTGCAATACTATTATTTTAACAATTTTTTTTTTCAAGACAGCTACAACAGAACTGAAAATGATCTATGGAAATATTATCACTTTATGCGAGTTATGTTAGTCACAGACCATTGAACAGCACCTTAATTGCGTAACACACTATTAATAGCAATGGGTTTAATTTTGACAGTTCAACAACATTCATTGCGTTATTTGCGTTGTTGAGCAGACATATTTATCAAACTTATGGAGCAATGGATTAGAAATATGCTTCAAAATGATTCAAATTGAGAGTAATGTGTTGCGCAATTAGGGTGCTGGTTATTTCCAGAAAATAATGTACCTATGGTGATTTGCAATGAAGAAGCAGCTGTCATAGTCGTTATCGCTTGGCAACACACGGAAGCAAGGTGTAGTCAAAGCGATAGTCTTGCAATGCGCCCTACTTATGCACTGATGCGATCTTTACAACCCACACAATACCACGGAACCCAGTGATAAGCAAGCAGCTGTCATACAATGTCATTACTTGTACAAGACGTATTTATTTGCGTACTTGTACAACTTTGTGCAAGTTTGAACAATGACATGACATTCGAACGCGTGAAGTAAAGGATTGTAGTGACACCCTTCTGTGATCAACATTGATAGTCAACACGCCTATTGTTGTAGTGTCGAACTTGTCAACTGCTATCGACATTCAATTGTTTGTATTTTGTTTACTAATATAGACTAAAACAGTGGAATGTATGAATTGACAGTATCTAACTCTTCATTGTATTGTGTTGATCGCGAAAACAATATCGGGTGCCTCAAAAAGGATTTTCCCTCTTGCAGTCAACAATTTCCCTAATACGTACCTATGATGATGTTGACTTCGTCACCCGTATCGGTGAGAGAGACAAAGAGACTCAGTAAGATGGCAGAGAGGCTAACTGCCCTGGGTGCTCCGGACGTACTCAACCTAAGCTGGCTTTTGTGAAAATAATCAGAATAACCAGTATTGGTAAACATGTCACTAGTCAGTCATGATAGTGTTGTTCCCGTCTCTTAAGAGATTACCTTTTAAGACCCTACTCGTGTTGCCTGGAGTGTGCCTCATGCATAACAATTCCCGTCCTTAAACTTGACAGCTGTAGTAGTGTTGTAGGTAGTTCGACGTTTTACTTTTGACGTAAGGTTGAATCAATAAATCTTTTCCTGCCAGGATCGCGGGTTTTTCGAAAGAGATACCTACCGTGGCCCAGGGCACAGGCAACTGAAGGAACACGGGTGGGTTTTAGTCAGTAAACGTCTGACACGCCCTTCCACTCCGCTCAGACCGGGAGAAGTTATTTGATAATTTCCCACACAAAAAAAAAATTAAATCAATAAGAATCGCTGGAAAAAATAACGCTAACGCGGTGACAGGCGTTTACACGATACCTCTTTGGTAAGACTTTTAGGCTTCAGACCCGTACCAGTGTTAAAAATGACCGCAGGGACCAATGACTTAACTTTCTCTCTCGGGCCTCGGGTCTCGATATGTAACGGATGGTCACCACGAACAGACTACGGCAAGCATAGCTTTACTTTAGGTCGACCCGTGAGGCTGTTATTGTTTGGCCATGAGTCACTATAAGAAACAGTGATAGCTCTTAAACTAAGCTTTTACCTAAAATAAGTGAGTTCACATCATAATATTGGTTCAACGGCTAGGATTCGAACTGGAACTTTCACCTGCCAATCAGCAGCCAACATCTGTGTTGGCATGCACTGTATTGCCAAGACATGTAACACCCCAGTACCCGATCTTCCCTAGTGATTCGTCTACTCTAACATATTACGCTGCTTTCTTAGACAATGTATTTTTTACGACCGTAAACACAATCCTATTAACATCGACGGAACGTTAACAAGATAGATATTTTCGGATCACGTAACTTTTAGACGTTTATGTCAGTCCCGTACCTACATTTTATTGGGGGAGCTATCAATCGCAGGATAGCAACTTTGTGTGGGAAGAGAGATCGGTTCGGTACTGAAACGATAAAAATAATAAAAACTGTTCTTACAGTGGTTAAAGTAAATTTGCGGACCATTATTTGTGGAATTAAGACTCGTGTATCTTTGCCAATAAGGAAGCAAAGACCTCGTAACTTTGCATAGTAGACCTTTCCCATACGGACGCTTACACAGGTAAAATGAGCTTACGAATCAATTTACATACCCAGTTTGGCAATAAAAAATGCTACCGTAATGTAAGAAAGCGATTCGTTTTTGTTTATAGGAACCGAGCATTAATAATATTATCTTGAAAACAAAACCAGCTGCAAAGGTGTAAGAAAATTGTGATTAAAAACCAAAGAGTAGAATTAGGAAACCTGTTTTCATGAAGTTGATTAAAACCAATATTGCGTGATTCACGTGTTCAGAACAAACAGACTTAAGTACCTATTTTTTAATTTGAAGGTCTATGCTTTAATATCTACACATCAAAAACAGTCCATAATAAGTATCCCGTTTATGTTGTCAATAAAATCCTTTATAAGAGCACCTCTTTATCGGAAAAAAACTCAAAGCATCCCAAACATTCTTACAGCATTGCCGCATGAGTGAAGCGGTACCTATCTCTCTCCAGACACCGATAGGGGCACACGAGGGAAATGTTCTCTGAGTTGTGACACGACGCAGACACCACGACACACGTCACACGACGTGTCGGCGACGTGACGTCATCTGCCACTAGACAAGGTGGGACTCTATGAGAAAACAACTCGTAAAATATAACACCCGTACAGACATTCGATCGGCATTTGTAAACAAACAGTTTTAATGATCGCATCTATCTTACTACTATACTAAAGACTTCAATAACCTTAAGACTTTGATATCGTATACCATAACTTTCTCTAGCGAGTTTCCAAGAATTGTAATTAGTTACATGTATTGCGTGTTTGTCCCCGGCAACGTTGCCCAATGCTGACTGCCTTGTCCCATAATGTCACGATACACGCCGAGTTTCCATAGAGAATCAATAGTCTTAGACAATACACATAATATACATCAGCATATCAAATATCTCACTCGTAAATATGCATCAACTCTCATAAAGTCTGAGTGTACTTAGGTAGGTACATCAAAGGTTACGACGTTATTGAGAATACTCAATAAATACCCTTTATTTACTTCAACACCGTCGAGTTTTCATGAAACTAATAAAAACACTCGTTAATCCACAACATTACGTCAACGACATTGCGATATAAAACGATGAAAGTAAAAAAACACTGGCCAAGTGCGAGTCGGACTCGCACACGAAGGGTTCCGTACCAGAAGGCAAAAACGCCGAAAAAAACACTTTTGTTCTATGGGAGCCCCCTTAGATATTTATTTTATTCTGTTTTTAGTATTTGTTGTTATAGCGACAACAGAAATACATCATCTGTGTTCATGAGATACAGCCTGGTGACAGACAGACAGACAGACAGTGGAGTCCTAGTAATAGGGTCCCGTTTTTACCCTTTGAGTACGGAACCCTAAAAACGGGGTCTGGGTGAAAAGCGGTGCCTGTTTTGGCCAAAGAAAGTTCACCCACAGACGTAAGTACAGTCACGTGAAACAACCGAAAATTTCGGTGGAAATGTGAAAAACTGTGGGTATTTGAGAGTGCTTTCATTCCGGCGGGTGTAATGCTTCGAGCGCACTCCTCAAATATTAAACGAAACTGTACTCGCGCCAGCGAGCTCATGCAAATTGAGAATACATACTTAAACGTTTTAATTTCCTACTGTGAGGATTGACTGCAAGTGGAGATGATACTGACTGGTTTTATAGCTACACAAGTAGAACACGACATCGATATTATTGTGAATCAAGTTTGTTCTGAACTCTTTGAGAACTCGTTTCGGTTTTTAGCTTGTTACCGGAAAAATCTAGCTCGACTCGACATTCTAAAACCGGAAGAATTTGCATCTATCAAGTCTACTATGGTAGTTATAAACATGACAACAAAGTAGGCGCACATCTTTCTTGTAGTCAATTTTATGATCGGTCGTTGTTTTGAATTTTTGATGTGGGCATAATGTATGCAATCATGAAATATGGCCACAGTTCAACTCACCACAATTAAAGAACGTTGTGGGTAAGAACTAGGCTGACTCAGATGTGATGAAGTTATGACACTTAATTACTTTTCTCCTTAAAATAACGTGTGTTTTAGATGTAGGTAAGTATAGGACAGTGGGTTTTTAGTACCACATGAATATATGTATATGTCGCATCCGGCAATTGACGTTTACAACAAAACAAGGCACGCCACCTAGCGGCAACTATCAAGACTGGAGTTGGCGTGTTTTGACAGAGTCGGGAAGTTTCCGTTCGGTTACGAGGTTGAAGAGAACGCGTCAAGTGGCGCATTCCTTATCCCGGTGATCGAGCAGGCAGACGCTTCGGAACTGTCCTACGTTTTGTTGAAACTATCATCATGATACCACCCTGTTATTGTCTAATAGTAGTTGAATTGTGTACCACAGTGTGTGATTCGCTAGTGTGATTAATTTGTTTGTAAAATTATAATCTGATTTGAACTGTAGACAGTTTATCTATTGCGCAATAACTAACACTGCCCATAGTACGCCCACACTAATGAAAATATGCCTGATGATGACGAGACAAACATACACCCTCTCCGTCATCAGAAGTGGGATTCGTGTTGGTTCAAGCGCAAAATGAGAACGCTAAAAGTGAAAGTGACCGTTGACATTTGAAAAACAAAGTGCAAACATGCGAACGTGTGGATCTGTTCGAGTTGGACCCAGACAAAGCAGTGGCGCCTACCGCCATGTTTGAAAAAACAAAACGGCGTCTCTAACTGGCGTTTGGGTGCGTCGTATCCCGTTCCCGTTAGAACACGTGTTAAGAGGCGTGTGCGAACATAACAGTGCACGACAGCTGATTTGAGTTTTGCTGAAAATTCACTGCAAGGTGGTCAACTTGTTGTGGCCATCGGTAAAGTACACAAAGAAGCAGCATCAACATGGCTAATGCAAATAGAATACCAAGGAATGACGTGGGGTGACTTTAAGAATCGAGCCAAGCAGCCGCAGCCGTCAGCGAAGCCCTTCGTGTACTGCAAGGGGGAAACCAGGACATATCGCGGCCCGGTGCACGAGCAGTGGCAACTAAGCAGATGGTGGAGGTGGAGCATGTGCTGCAAGCAGCAACGGCGAGTGGATGTTTGCGTCGTATAACTACTCTCAGACACGTTAGAACATAAAGGGTGAGCTGTATTGTTTTGTTTACGATTGTGGTGCTGAATGCTTGTTAGTAAAGGAGAGGTTAAGTGGCAAACTAGTTAGTAACGTTGTTGCGTTGACTGCGCGTGTCACACACACAGCACAGAACAAATCATAAATAGCGTTGCGATTAGCGAGCAACATCTTGAGATTTTATTACATTTCTGCCCTACATTTACTTGCAAAGCAATATTGTGATAGTACGTGAAATATTGAACCTAGGCTTTTCTATTAACATGTCTGCAACAGAGTTTTTGTTGCTTAGCTCTTGTAATAAATTCAGTTACAAAACAAGCTCTGCAATGTACCCTGGGTACAGCCACTTGAGGAAACAGTCATTAGTTTAGTTGTGGTTAGGTGGTCCGTCGCGCGCCGACAAAAAATGGTCGGGAGCATTCCATGCGACGTCACGCAGGTAGCGGAAGTTTTGTATGGTGATCCCTATACGTAAAAAGCATTAAATTCTAACAGTACTTTTAAATACGCTCACGATAGGATAAGAATGATGCCAGTAGGTTATGTACCAGTCGAAGTGAATGATGAACAAGCCTTCATTATGGGAACCACGCGAGTAGAGGTTCTCTATCGGCTGTAGAAAAGTAGTGTGTAGTCATTGGGTGATGGACACGGATCCATGCGCTGGATGTGTGAGAGCAATGCGATTACTGGTCGGCCGGAGAGCCATGGCTTGGCGTTAGAGTGGTTTACTCGTGTGTGGTTTTCTCGGTGTCTAAGGCTGTTAGTGAAAAAGATGGTTGTTAATGTGGATAACGCATGGCTCTGGTTGATGATTTTCGCTGTGATTAGATAATCAAAGTTTGTTTAGTTAATTTAGAGGTATTATTTTGTGGGAACAATGAGAGTAGGATTGGGGTTTTCTGATTTCAAAAGTTGGAAGCCGTAAATGGTCAGAATTGGCCGAGTGGAACATACACTGCTGTTGAATTGTCGGTTACAGGTTAACACGCAAGAACGTGTGCAAGCAAGATGGAGTGTCGGACAGCGCTGCACTCTTTGGATCTTCTGTACAAATAATCGCTGATCAAGGATGGTGCTTTTCGAGCAAAGAGTTTTGTGACTTCTGTCAAGGTAAAAGTATCAAATCAACGTACACCTTTTGCGACTAGTTCATCACGTGTGAATAGTCAAGTGTAAAGGATAATGAGTGTGCTCAAGTCAATGTTAATTGCGATAGAGGCTGATAAAGATCGGTCGTGGCAAGACTTGTTAGGAGATGTACAGCTAGCTCTAAATTGTACGGTTAATCGCGTTACCAAAGCTAGTCCATTAGAACTTTTGATAAGTAAGGTAGCAAGTCCACATGATTTAATGGCTAGAGGCAATGACGACATTATAGAGCTTGATAAAGTTAGAGAAATTAGCATCCGAAGGCATTGAAAAGTCTGCGCGTTATAATAAAAGTCGTCTTGATAGTACAAAGGCAAACGTGAATTGGTTCTCTATCGGTGAATTCGTGCTTATTGAGAACGACAAGCGTAATCAAACTAAGCTTGACGTGAAGTATAGAGGGTCATTTCAAATATTTGAAGTGTTACATGGCGATCGGAATGTTTTAAAATCTT
Source organism: Oligia fasciuncula (assembly GCA_963082905.1). Classification (NCBI taxonomy): domain Eukaryota; kingdom Metazoa; phylum Arthropoda; class Insecta; order Lepidoptera; family Noctuidae; genus Oligia; species Oligia fasciuncula. The sequence continues at coordinate 9,076,551 of OY720393.1, read as the reverse complement.
AAGTTAACAAGCGTACTTACAAATACGCTCCATGACCGTGTTTGGAAGATGCCCGAGGGCCAAGTACCAATTGAGATTGTAGACGAAATGGATGATGAGTTGGCATCACTATAGTTTGTGTACTCAGGTTCTCGGTTCATTGGGTCGGAGACCGTACCAGAGTATCGTGGGTACGTGGTATACGCGGTAGCTCTGGGTAGTATGGTCGGGTCTAGCCTTGAAGCCAAGACCGTAGAGTCAAGGACGACTCGGCATTCCTGCGGGAAGTGCGTATGTGACAAATGTGTGGGACCGTGAATGGGATACCTGAGGTTTTGCTTTCTTTGACTAACGTAGTGTGGAATCGTTGTACTTGGTCTCGGTAATCTCGAAATTAGATAGTTCAAATTCTTAGATTAGAATTTTTAGTTTCTAATTTGAATGCTTATTGCAAATTGATCGTGAAATAAAACAGATTTTAAAGAGTCGAGTCCCTTTTAATTTTCTTATCAGTCTTCATATGGGAGGTTGCGAAAAATGCCAGAAAATCAGAGTATTATTAACGAATTCGAGGAAAGCCAAGTAATAATCTTGTTGATGAGACAGAGTAGAGATTAAGTCTAGTGATAGTAGTGAATTTTAGTTCGGCTGGTCGGTGACCGTACCAGAATATCGTAGCCATAGCCCGTTAGAAATCGGCATCTACTTGCTAGACCGTGGGTACGTGGTACGCGGTAGCTCTGGGTAGTATGGTCGAGTCTAGCCTCGAAGCCAAGACCGTAGAGTCATGAACGACTCGGCATTGAAGAGAATGCAATGAAACAAACGTGAGGTTTGTTGGAGGGGGCTTAATGAAAAGCCACAGGCCACGAATAAGATTCCTGCTTTGTGTTTTGTGATGCTCTAAGGATGTTTTATTGGCTTAGTTGATTATTTTGATAGTAGTCTTGAGATTTGGGAATCAAATAGTGAATAATGCTCTGAACTCTGCTATTTTTGTTTGTCCGAATTTTCATTGTGTTTTTGCCTGTACCAAATTTGGTCAGGAGTGGCCGAGCTATGAGATACTTTGCGGGTATGTCTGTTTCCAGATTAACACACGAGGACGTGTGTACTCGCAGGATGGCCGTGTCGCATCCGGCAATTGACGTTTACAACAAAACAAGGCACGCCACCTAGCGGCAACTATCAAGACTGGAGTTGGCGTGTTTTGTTTTGAAAAATATTGCGGAACATCCTCAAAAGAGACGATTATCCTCAAAGGTGTCTTGTCAAAGAAACTTATAGTCACTCACTAGAAAAATATACAATAGAGACAGATAAGTACTAAAAATGTGTAAAATAAAGTGCTTTCGATATGGAAACGTCCCTTTGGGCGTGACGAGAAGAGAACTAAATTTTGCTCGCGGCTTTACCCGCGTTGATGTCGGAAATTATCCCACGGTAACGTTACCTACGTTACGAGAATAAAAAAAGAAGTGTGGCTGTGTCATGGACACGGCCGTGTGTTGTACGTGAATACGTTTACGTAACGGGGTTGATCCGCTTTTTTTGTTGCTTGACTTGGTCATATGGTGTTTTATTGATACCATTCGAGTGCTCTTGAGAAGCCCTTCCCAACCGTATACGATCTCTGTATTTGGATTTGGCTTTTTGACGCGTATAGGCCGACAGTATATATTTTTGATATCACTTTTCTTTTTATTTTAACACATTACATTCACTGACACTATTTTACACTAATGTTTTGTATACAATCGATAGATTTTGACGAGAGCTGATGATTGAAACTTAAACGAACGTCGTACCTTTTCCAAGTCAAAAGTGGAAATCTCTATACGCAGCAAAATGACCTCACAATGGCGGCGCTTCCCCCTCCACCGCGCGCGATGCGTCACAGTCCTCACTTGGCGTAATGAATTCTTTGATTCTTTAGCTATCCAATGGTGTAATTGAATTTAGGATGGAGCTGATAGATATGAAGCTGCAACACCAAACTGTATCCTCCGATTTTGTTATCATTGGTTTCTTGGACTTGCTTCCCACTATGGAAGCAATTTTAAAGACGTATTCACGTCAAAAGTATGCTATGTCCTAACCCAGGCCATGATTTACCTATATTTGTTACATGGGTTTTTATGCGGTTGTCACGATCATTTAGAGAATTTATTTCGGAAGGTTTATCTGTATAATAAATAAATACTAAACATACATTATAATAAAGAAATCTCGATGTTTTTGTGAAGTCGTAAAACACGTGCGAAGCAGGGGTAAGTCGATAGTGGTTAATAAAATATGGGACCAAAAACCAGAGGTATTTTGGAGGAATTATGTCTCTCATATTGAGAGAAGAAATAAGAAGGACATAAACGAGGCTTATGGGTAAATAAATAAAAGCTAATAAAATGATAACGTTGATGATTCTCTTGACATTTAGTTCAATGTAAATCACAACAGATTAAATATGTCTGTGTCTAAGAGGTTTATTTATATAAAAAATCGATTTTATGTGAAAATAGCTCCTGTCCGCGTCACACACTGCCTGCTGCTGCCAGCTGTGCTGCTGTCGCGGCACTTCGTCAGCGTGAAATTTCCACCCCCACCATTTTCCACCCCGTCGCATCGCATCGCATCGCCTCCCCGTGCTATTACTTCATTTTCGTATAATAGCGTTCTTTCTTACTTTTTATTTTTGCTCTGCTCTTAGGAGTCTTAGCGTAATGTTAAATAGCCTTCGTCAGGAATTGGACTATCAATGCATGATTTTTTTAAATTCGACCCGTAGTCCTAGACATTAGCGCGTTCACACAAACAAACTTCAGCTTTATTATTAGAATAGATCATGTTATATAGACTTTATATTAAAGATTCGGTTGTTTTCATACGTAGGTACCTAATAACAAAACGGGTCGGCGTCCACGTACATATTATTGAAAAGGAACCCAATAACCTCAAGTATATTTATTTGACACTCTTATTGCTTTCATTGCTTTCGTTTCTCCTCTGCCCTTCGGCACTTCGCGCCTGTATTATGCAAGGTAATCCGATTTGGTCTGGAAGCTGAAGAAATATCAGATATCTTTTTTTTTTGTATAAATATGAATGGAGCCTGCCTTTTGTAGACTGTTCGTACAGACTATGAGACTACAGGCTTATTCTTTGTACCTACCGCCATTTCTAAGGATAATAGATTAGGTTGTTCAAACTTGATGGGATAAAATCATAAAGGGATTTTATTGATGTGGGTAAAAGGAATATGATGTTCGATTTCAACGCTACCTATCACGTTTAAAAAAAATTGGAAAATACTCTTTGATTCTTCTCAAAAACTCGTATATATTATAAAACCAACCTATCACTAAATTAAAGCAGAAAAAAGTGATCCTTTAGGCCCGGCGCCCACTATCGGCACCGGCACGGCTGAGGATTTTTATGCGACGAATAAAAATGCAACTTAATTGTATGACGATAAAATTGAAATTTCAATGATAATAATCATCGTAGGTGCAAAAATAAAGATAACGGGTATCCGACATACTGTGTCATTGAAATTAAAATTTTATTGTGATACTAATATGTTATATTTCTATTTGTCGTATAAAAATCCTCAGCCGTGCCGATGCCGATAGTGGGCGCCGGGCCTTAGCCGCACATCTGGTTTTTCCCGCGGCGACTTTTTTTGTGCACTGGATTTTCAACGCACTGCTTAGCGCCGAAAGTTGAAAATCCAAGAATGTGTTTTATTGACGCGCTGGGAAGCAGTCGGTTGGGTTCTCAATGCTCAGCTTAATACCGAGAGTTGAAAATCCGGTACTCGGTAAAATCCCGCCGCGAAATTTTTACGTCCGTGCGTACGCGGACTTACAACATTAATCTTACATCATTTACCATCATTACAATGGACACAATAGCCTTCAAAAGATTCATAATTTAGTTAATTACTACATCAAAGGGGCTTTTATCATGCACTCCGAGCTTTAATTCAATTGCGTCGATCAAACGCGGGTTAATCGAATTAACATGTAAATACTCAGTTAGTTCAATACGAATTCATACAAATATGTAGAGTCGTGGAACTCGTGGAATGTTGTACGTTCCACTTTCATAGAGTCTGATATAAGGATCTAAACACTTTTTTCATAATGTTATAAATAATAGCTTACCTAACCCTTTCGTTCCCCGAGTGTACGTGGGTTACGTGGGTTAGGTACAGTCAACAAAAGAGATAGGTATGCAGGATCGTCGGATATAGTTGAAGTTTAGTAAGAAACAAACAGCTCATTTATCAAATTAAATTTCAGTCGACAACACCCATCGGTTTCTTACGAAACTTCAACTAAATCCGACGATCCTGCATACTTATCTCTTTTTTTTGACTGTACATAAAGTTGCTGGACGCTCCGATCCGATCTATGTTTGTAGAATAAAAAAAAAAACATTGGAGTGAGGTTTATTATGCTATGAATGAGAAAATGAATGAGATGGAAATAGTAATCAGACGCGAATTGCGAGCACCTGTATCTGTACCTATTCGTTTGTTTTCTTCATAAAGTTATAACATGAACTTCCTGCCGTAGGATTAATTTCAGTTGGAACCACATCAATCTATTTAATCAATCTTAATCCATTTCTGAACTCCAAGTTCCGCCACAACAAAACTATTTTCGAAGATTTCCAATCCAACTATTCTGTTACAAAGATCGGTTTCTCGTCTCCGTCAGGATGAACGGTAATTAAGCGTATTTAACGTTGAATTTATGCCCAAGAATTGCTTCCCTATTGGTTCTATTTGCTTCCTATTTTCAAACAATTGCTTCCATCGTATTCTTGAAGAAAAAACGTTTTAAGGGTGACCGTTCATTCTGATGTCAGGACGGCCGGTCACCGAATCATAGTGTCTAGAAATTCATTACTTCCCGTTTGCTTCTCTCAATGGTTTACAACGATAATACTGTAACTATCACGGCATTATAGATATCGACAAAACTGTTGTTTATCAACATTGTATGTCCGTGACTACCCGGCGGTAGTCGGCGACCACCAACGTCAATCGCATCCATATTTGGTAAATAATTAGTAGGTACTCAACGAACAACAAAATTCCGCCGTCTGCCTCTGTACATATAAGTGATTGAAGTATTAAATAAATAAATAAAATTGGTACCACCACATTGGTACAGGACGGCCGGTCACAGAGTCGTAGTGTCCTCACTACGACTCGGTGACCGGCCGTCCTGGCATCAGAATGAACGGTCACCCTTGAAATTTTTTTTCTTCTTTAATACGATGGAAGGAAATTGAAGCAAAATGGAAGCAATTCATTAGTTACCGTTCATCCTGACGGAGACGGTTTCTCGACTTTCGACAAACATCTGAGACATGACCAATATGGCTATCTACCTACTATTTTCCCCCTTAATATGACCAGAGCTAATAAACTTATTTAACAGTTAGTTTTTATCTTTGGGTTACAATCTAACAAACATTTGAAGTCATTTTACACACACAAGTACAGTCACGAGCACTAATATGTCAACACTTGGCAACTTTCAATTGCGATTTTTTCGTGAAATAACGAATGCAACGTTGAATTAAGACACTTTACACAAACCTCTGGGTTCGAAAATACTTTGTTCGTAATAACATAAAATTTCATACAAAACTTAAGGAGAAAATCGTATTTGAATTAAGCCAAGTGTATACATACTTATGCTCGTGACTGTACCTAGTGGATTTAGATGAAAAAAATAGGACTACCATAAATCATTACCTAATTTATAATTTTACCTAATAAGCCTATGCACAGTCAGCCTATAACGACTGCTGGGACCCAGGCCTCCTCTCTATGAGAGGAAGTGGGCCGTAATCAACCACGCGGGCCTAGTGCAGGTTGGTAGATTTCACATGTTTTCGAGCTTTCCTTCTCCGTTTTGACAGCAGTGGTGATGAAATAAATTACAAAAAGTAATGCAGGCAAGACGGGGTTTGAACCTATGACCTACAACTCGTAAGCCGGGGCCGTAACCACTGGGCCACCACGACGAGTACGACGACCATAAATCACTAGGTTATTATTGTAATAACATCCCAAAAAAACAATCACAATGACCGGCAGGGTAGCGATCAAGAAGAGGTTGCAATATATACAGTCTGTAAATAACATCACATTGGTACACACGGCAACACATCAAGCTGTACATTTCCAGTTTTAGCTTTTTTTTTTTTTTCGGATGGGAAATTATCAAATGAGCCCTCAGCTCTGGGTGGAGCGGAAGGGAGTGTCAGACTCTTACTGACTAAAACCCACCCATGTTCCTACCTTAGCCCTTTGTGTTCCGGGCCAGCGGTAACCCTTTCAGACAATCCCGCTGACCCGGCAGGCTTCGGCCCTATGGGGCTCCTTGATGCTGACATCTCTTTGAGACACAACCAATCACAACAATACACAATCAATCAGAGTTAGCGTATACTGGTTATTATAGCTTGATGTGTAGCCGTGCGTAAGTACCTACTTATTATCCTTACTATTATTAACATCCTACCTTTTTGTTAATAAATATTTCGTTACAAGAACAAAACGACGTAGGTAAACCGAAATCAAATGTAATAAGACGATGACAAGTTAAAAACAAGTTGCGAGTAATGATCGGGTATTATCCTCATAGGAAAACGTCAAAAACCATTTTGGGCAAAAACTAAGATGCCAAGTTTGACGTAGGTCAAACAAACCGGGCAAGAGCGAGTCGGACTCGCGCACGGAGGGTTCCGTATCATATGTTTTTAAATTTTCATCGGCGAGGCCTATATTCGTCAGAGAATTTTAAAACTGTGCACTGCGGTGTAGAATATGGCAGTTTTATGTCAGCGCCATCTCTTGACCGATAGTAGAACTAATGTAACTTTTGTTGATGATTTCTGTAAAAGTGTGCTATTTAGAGACATCGTTTTTTTTCCTGTAATTTTTACATAAACTTCTATCACATAGAATTATTTCAGATTTTTCTCTTTGCAAACTTCGGAGATAAGGGAGGGGGGGGGCGGTATTTTTTTCAAATTTTTCATCAAAAGTCGAAAACTATGCGGCCTAAAAAAAAAAAAATGTTTGAGAATGTGCAAACTGCGCTCTTTCATATGATACCCCACATGCCCTAGTAACCCGACTTCGATTTTTTCAGACCCCCTTTTAGTCCCTGTTGCAAAAAATGTGTATTTATTTTTATTTCTTTCTTATTTGCAAAATAGTTGGGCAAACGTCATCTAAAACTATTATTTTCAAGTTGATAGCATTAGTAGTTCTTGAGATATCCAGCTGTGACAGGCAGACAGACAGACAGACAGAGTCTCACCATAAGGGTTCCGTTTTACCATTTTGGTACGGAACCCTAAAAAAGTATCTTCTGAAAAGTTACATGCCTAATACTTCGAGATACCTACTTATAAAAAATCAAACATTACAAGTAGTTATTGTTTTGGACACAATACTATGATACTGACAGGCGAAATGTGATTTAAATTGTGTCTAATCCTCAGAAATAAAAAGAAGTCAAAAGTTCTTGAAGATAATTTCCTTTTCAAAACACCAGAAGAAAGCAAGACTTATGTACAAAGATCGGTCCTATAAAAAGAAGACAACCTATATGCAAAGTTCCCCCAATACATTTTTATGGTATTGTAACGAGACAGCCCTGTCAGTTACTGCACACAGACAACATCTCTTAAGGATTCCGCATCTCGTTGAGACAACCACAAAGTTTTGACAACAAACAAAAGGCACCAAACCGACTCAAAACAAAACCGAAACACGTCCTTTTTACTCAAGAAGAATATAATATGACGGGAAAAAGCAAAAAAAAATAAGTTTTAAAACCTGACGCAAAAAAATACGTGTGTTCTTAAAAATTGTTTTGTTCCCAAAGTTGTTATTTCAATACTGTGGGAATACGTCTCAGGAATTTATTCAGCACGATAGGGTAGTGGCACCAAAAGATGAACGACCCCCAATAGATGAACGATCGAGCGAAAAATAAAAAAATATAAAAGACCGCGCTACTTACATGTGTGCAATATTTTTTCCCGCATAGGGCAACATTTTTTCTTCCGGGTTCCATAAAAATTTTGACAGTGACGACTCAGACGCGCTCGCAGCCAGCCGTTGTGTGAGCGTTTCCCGTCAAAAATCTGTTTTCTAGGGAAACTTACTTAAGGAAAGTACCCTCCGAATTTAAGAATTTTATCAGCTTATAGAAAGAATTATTAATAGATTTCAGTGGATTTGATTAGAATAAAATCTTGTTATATTCGGCTTTGTTTATATTGATACATTTATACATTATTTACAGTATTTTTAGAGTAATTTACTGTTCAAGTAATGGATTCAATTTTGTTCGCTTGATCCAATAGATGAACGGCGTTCAACTACTGGAGAAAAGGCTTATTTTTATAGCTATCATTACTTATAAACTCACGCTTAAAGACCAAAACAAAACCACTCAAATGAATTTTAATAAATGTATGAACTTAGTTACCAAAAGTTGAACACATTATTTTAGTTTTTGATTATTTTTAAGGCGTTATTTTAGTATGAAATCTTGCACTGTTCAGCTTTAGGATTTACGCCCAAAATTTGAACTAAGAAATATGTTCACATTTTATTCGTTCATATTTTGGGTATCTTGCCTTAAATTGAACCTGAAGTGAATTTTATTCGTTCATTTTCTGGTTCCTTATTCCAAATAATGAACGAATTGAATGTGTTAGTTCAACTATTGGGTGCAAAATATTCATAATTAGGGCTCAGTGTTCAACTATTGGGGTAAAACCCAAATATTTTTACAAATAGTAACTTTAAAAAAAACATTGTAGATCTAGACGGTACTTTTTTAAATCCGTTAAATCCTAAGGGTTATAGGATTCATAAAAAAAATAAGCATGCATCAATGTCGTGAAATAACTGAGTTATAGCTATTTAAAGTTGTCATAAATGCTTAATCGTTCATTTATTGGTGCCAGTACCCTACTTAATTCCATCAGGAACTTCTCAAATAAACTCTTTCATATAAACAAACATGCCAATCGTTGATTGATTGATTTGTTAAATAACAATAAAGTCAGAGTGAGTGACTGGAATGTCGAATATAGCACCCATAAGTGTTCGATAGTAAAACTAATATTAGGTACAGCAGCAATGTTTGCTACTAATAGATGAAATAAGACTGGAACGTTCGAGTTCGACGGCTCTAGTCTCCTGTCCAAGAATGAAAATAGATTATCGCATAACATGCCACTGGTCCTTCCGCAATATACGAAGAGATTGTGTTAGCGAGGTAGATAATAATAATAATATTTATTGCATTAAAGGGTATTTGTGTTACATACATATTAAAGTTATTATGGCAGCGTAGAACTTATACTAAGATCATAAGCTTCACAAAACAAGTTAGAATAGAATACTCCTTAACATGTACCTACACCGTTAATATTACAGATATACTTACATGTAGAATTTTTACAAGGGGTAACACAATGGGCGGTCTTATCGCTAAAAGTGATATTTTAAAGACAATCTTGCAGTTTTGGATTGATTTAGAGGGGTCTGCAGGTAGTCTGTGGTGTAAGTTAAGTTCTAAGAATGTTTGGAATAGATATGATCTGCACAAAATAATAGGCACTTAAGGCTTATGATTAGTTGGAGGACGACATGCGACAGTTTATCATATTCCATCAAATTGAAGGTTTCATCGGCTCAATTAATTTGAGTAACTGGATGTTTGTCCCCCGTTAATTGAATTAATTGGATCGCGTTCGCCCCTCGCCGGGTTTGTCGCCGCTCGCAAACAATCACCTAATTAATATTATAAGCAGTTATGACCGCCGATAATCCCGGTTAATACAATTGAATGATTGGTTGATGAAAAGGGATCCTGGGCGCTTTTGTTTATAGCATTTTCTGTGGCTCTATTATTGATGTGGATCCTTCGATTATTCAAAGGCAAGATTAAATAAAATGTATGGCGTACCACTGCGTGCTTTGCTTTTCAGAATAGTAGGCAAACACTAGGCCGCCTAGCCTAGTCTAGGCAGACATACGCGGTCACTAATCAGGAACATAGGTAACAAAAGTATCTACTTTGAATGTTTAAATTATTTCCTTACCCATTATGGACCTTCCTGGTATTCAGCTGCATCCGGTTAGACTGGAAGCCGACCCCAACATAGTTGGGAAAAGGCTAGGCAGATGGGCCTTCCATGAACTTTAAAAGCAAAAAATCTTCATCGGTCGAACACGAAACAAAATGAAACTTTTTTTAACCACCACAAGTATCTCAAAAAAGAATAATAAGATTATTATATTTATACATATGTACATGACTGTATAGGTTATAGGCAAAGAAAATATGACTCATGTTCTCATAGCAAAAATATTTATGATCAAGAGCATCGGTTTTATACCAATCTACTGCCACTTCAGATAACTGGATAGGTAAGTAAACCTGCAACTGTCAGCCCAACTAGAAGCTAACAAATATTTTCATGAACGTACGAGATTATGTTAAGTAAGATATGATGAACAATTATATTTTAATAATAAAACACTAATTATACATAAGTATATCTATTGCCTGTAAGGTCCATCCATTACATTTTTTTTTAAGTCAAACGTATTTGAAAGAGCCAATTACAGCGAAATAAAGATGTGAAAGACTACAAAGAAAGGTTAACCTTTTGTATCTTAACAGACTTTTAACGATCAAAGTTAACTATAGCCTGTAGCAGGCAAAAGCGCGAAAGTTACAAAGTTTTGAACGTCTACTGTCAACGTTTTTAATAATAAAACGGGAATTTTCAGTAGAAAAATCCAGAAATAAATAATGGCGCCTAATCAAGGCTTGTTGAAAGATTTGCGGTTCATATCCAAGGCAATATTTTGGATGTAGCCAATCTTCTGTCATGGGTTTTTTTTCTTCATTCACTCAAGTTTTGACATTGAGTGTGGTCGAGGTGTGGTCACTTTAGTTTGTCTATGTCACGCTTTGTGGTGCTATTTGCCCATAGACACCGATTTCAAGGTTCCATTAGGAAATAAATTCTACTGGCCAAACTTTGCGGTAGGAAAATACGTAAATGCATGAAATAAATTACGGAACTTACCTATCTAGATGATTTAAGATCCGCGACCAACACTTGAGAGCAGTGGTGGCCAAGTGGTAACGGCCGCGACTTACGAGTTGTAGGTCGTAGGTTCGAACCCAGACAGGCGTTTTACTTTGTGTAAATTATTTCATCACCACTGCTCTCAAAACGGTGAAGGAAAACATCGTGAGGAAACCGGTATGTCCTAGAACCAAAAATTCGAAGACATGTGACATCTGCCAATCCGCACTGGGCCCGCGTGGTGGATTACGGCCCACTCCCTCTCACCGAGAGGAGGCCTGTGTCCCAGCAGTGGGAACGTTATAGGCTGATTATGGTATGACCAACACTTGTCTTGATATTTATGGTGTTGCCAAAACATTTTCGCTGATATTTCAGCAGAAAATATCTAAAGTGTACCCAATTCGTAGTAAAACGTTTTCTTGTTAACTGCATGCTGTTTTAGTTAAAGCGATAACTTCTGAACACATATATAAGTCGTGCCTTCACCTCTTCGAGAGTAGTTAAATGCAGCAAAGTCGGTCATTGGCCTGCTCTGACGTCAATGGTGATGTTGCACCTCTCTGCTTAGACGTACAGCAGATACTTAACGCTTTATAATATTTATCGATACTTAAATAATCGAGGACAGCGTACAATCAGGAACATAAAGGAATTGCGAGTTCTTTGATGTTTCGCTTTTGTTGATCTGATTTGTATTTTTGATGCGTGAATAGTATCAACAGTTTAACAGTTTTTGTGTTCCGACTTCTGAAGTTGACTGTACCTGAGGTCAGTGGCACTGTAATCTGTATAGCAGAGTGTTTTGGTAGTACTCTTAAATTGCAGACGCAAGCAGAAACGGTAAATGTAGGTTAGCGTTGAATACGTGCCGACAGCATGTTTAGTACCTTTAAGATTGTTGAGCGTGACGTAAAACGCAAAAACATATTTCACGCCAACATACTTTGTAGCTGTATGTGGCTATTAATGTCTAATCGCAATTGATTCTAATCACAGTCTCAAGATCTAGTCTAGTCATAAAATGTGAAACGTTTAGAAAAAGCTTGTCAGTCTTCTCTCTAAAGATAAACGTATCTCTTAGATGTTTAATTGAACACTCGGAAAGTTTTATGCCTCAATAATACAGTGTCCAAATGGAGGCCTATTGTGTGAGTCACTTCATCTGATGAGCCCCCCTCGGCCACAATAAAAGTGGGAAAGCTAAATTTTATTAGCACGAAGAGTGCTCCATTCTGTTCGACGTAAAACAATTTATTTTGCCCTTCGGTAAATCATTTTGTGGAGGCGTCCTTGGCAGACTGGTGGCACCGTCGGTTATACGCATTTAACTGAGCTAAATGAGTTTGGAGAACAAGGGAGCTAATTCAATTATGCCAAGTTGTGCGTTGTGCGGTGTTGTTTTCCTCGGCGACACGATGTTGAACTGTGTGTTCACTGTTCACTTGCTCCCCAGTGTATCGACATGATATGGGTCGCACCTACCCGTGTATTAATTCAACTGTAACGCAATTAAGTGTACACGTGCCCGGTTTCCTGGCATTTTACCGATACCGCGAAATGAATATGCAGAATATTGACATTGAAAACAAAATTTGCTAGAAATTCACTTCACTTTATTCGATTGTAAATCTGTCCATGGAAACAGAGATAGGTACTGCGTATTGAATATTTACTGCGTATTGAATATTTATTAGGAAACGCCGGGCAATAAATCTTTTACACGTGAAGGGATGTTTTTGTTTTAATAACTTTATTTCCAACACCGAACATTTTATTTGATTACCTAGTTAACTCCTCGTCTTAAAAAGTGAAATATACTTGTACTAATTAGCATCTGAAAGTAAAAAGTCTATTTACATCAACTTTGCTCATTTCAGATGAAACAGCCTAATGCAGGGTAATTGCGTAGCACACTATCAGTAGCAATGTATTTCATTTTGACAGTTCAAAAACAATCATTGCGTTATTTACGTTGCTAAAGAGACAGTTTTTTCGAACATTTGAAGCAATGGATTAGCAATATCCTTCAAATAGGTTCAGATTGACATTGATAGTGTGTTACGTAATGAGGCTTTTGATTACATTTGCATTACAAGCACTACTTCGGAATGAGCATGTAAGTAGCAATTAATATTGCTACTGAACTGAGATATTAATGGCGTTGCGAAACAGTTATTAACTATCCGACAGGTATCCATTGTTTAATTTTTTCATACAACATTTCAAGAACGATCTCAAGACGGCTTTCCTGGAACCCTGACCTGACCCAACGTGTTTGATAAAATGGTATTCAACTATTATTTGTATGAACATCAGTTCGGTGTACGATAGCTCTATTTACATGTGATAAGTTATCACGACATATTTAAACAAAAACAGAAGCACATGTACGTCTGATGTGTACCTATTCTTCAAAACGAAACGCCTCTGTCTGTCCGGTAAGGCGCTTATAACTCGAGAACACTAATCCGATTTTCGTGATTTTTGTTGTATTTTGTAGCTACGTCCTCTGGCTAGATTTAAGTAGTATACAATATTATTCCACGCAAGTAGTACCTAGTAACCGGGTTGTGGAGGTCAGATAGGCAGTAGCTCCATGTATAATACTGATATTCAGACTGGAAGCCGACCCCAACCTACATAGTTGGGAAAAGACTAGGCAGATGATGATGATTAGGTAGGTATCCCACGCAAGCGAAGCTGCGAGCAAAGATATTTGGAACTACTGAATTATTATCAGGATTGTATAGGTTTACTAATTGCATTCCTACCATATAAATGAACAAAACCCAATCTTGCAAGCACCAATTTGGGATTCAACTACAGTAAAACGTAATTCTCTTGCATTTTTTAAATTTGGGATCCAACGGAAATACATAATAATGTTTTGACTGGGATTCAAAAGTGGGATCCGACGAAAATAAATCCCAATGACTATGAACATACGCGCTACTTAGTGATGTAAACCCCGTCATCCAGCTTGTTCTCTAGGGGTCGAGAAACGTAAGCATGGCCGAATAATTCATGTCCTTGCTTTATGTTCGTTTGGCCTTTGGCCTACACTTCGCAGCCCACCGCATCCTGTAGATTAATGTCAGCAGTTACGGGGTATATATTATAAAAGAGGTTAATGTGCAGGCAGTTAGTTACAACCTTGTGAGTAGTTGTTTCATGGTATACCTAAAAGTATTTAGCTCTTCTGAACGTACCTAAAAAAACTAATCATGAGGTCCTAGGGTTCGATTTCCAGGTAGGGTAAAGTGTTATTGGGATTTTCCTTATGGAATTTCTCAGTCAGTCCAGGGTCGGAATTTGTACCCGGTTGATGGCAATAGACTCGCCCCCTGTTACATCAGCCGAAAAGTGGGTGAACTACAGGTAAGTACACGTCTGCCTAACCCTTCGAGAATTACAGGCGAGATATTATGTTATATTATATGTACCTATAGAAAAAAAAATGCCCTGTGTTAAGATTTTTCTTTCTTGGTTCCAAAATTATTTGTATTTTTTTCACACTTCTGGTGAAAAAAACAAAGAAATTCATGAACTAATCGACGAGGCGCGGCGGGAATGTCTGAAAGCCTGAACTTGTCTTTCATTCGCTACAGTCAATCTACCTATGCACGACTAATTCTGGCGGAAAAGATGTATTTCAGAACGAGAAATGCTGGTGTGTTGGTTTTAAAAATATATATAAACATCCGAATTGAAAACCTCCACCTTTTTTGAAGTCGGTTAAAAAACCAATGACAAGCGATTATCAGAAATAAACAATATGACCTTAGCAGATGTATTAAGATAACGCCGTGAATACCAATAGCATATGAACAACCTCTAGTACGGACGCCAGCAGGTCAACCTACCCGAAACTGTCAGATTTTCCCAATCAACCTTGAACCTTATGTTTTAGCAATAAAGTCGAAAATCTATTAAAGAAATCTGACAGATTGTAGTAACTTGATGTGCTGGCGTCTGTACATAAATATCAAATGACTATTGCATCTTTGTCTATTAAACAATTACGTCTTAGAATACTTTATTACGAATGCAATTGTTACTAACATAGTAACGAATGACCTTGAGACAACGCAAGACCACTAACATGACATTACGCTTCTATATTCCAAAGGAGTAGCCAGTAGCAAAGGTGTAGAATGCAACCACATTTCTCTACTCGCACGGTTTTTACTTCTTGACAAAACATCGGGATTTCTTTATTACAATACATGTATAGCTCATAAACATAGATAGAACCGTCCGCAATAAATTATCTGAATAATAGTTAAAACCGCAACAAAACCCGTTGCACAGTTTAGATGAACAACGCGGTCACACAGACACGAAAACTGACTTAAATTTATAACATACTAGCAACCGGGGTTGGTTGGTTGCTTCGAACGGTTTTTAATATAGAAATATAAAAATCATATTTCTATGGTTTTTACGACTTGACAAAACATGGAGATTTCTTTATCATATGTAAGTTTAATCAAAATGACTTAAACTTAACTTTAACTTACTTTTTTTTTCACTGGGAGATATTTTTATTATTGTTATATTAATCAAGGAAAAGAAAACAAAAATATATATAGGTACTGGATAAACTTCGTATAATAAATTAACTTACAAACTAATAAAATTAAATTAGGTAGATATAATGTATAACTTGTACCTACACATAAAACTTATGGAATAAATTTTACAAATGATGTTGAAAACCGCTTCAAAATCCGTCGTATAATATCTATGTAGGTATAGTTATAAGTAGAACCCAGTAGTTACCCAGTAACTGGGTTGTGGTGGTCAGATAGGCAGCCGCTCCATGTAAAATACTGGTATTCAGCTGCATCCGGTTAGACTGGAAGCCGACCCCAACATAGTTGAGAAAAGGCTAGGCAGATGATGATGATAGAAAGAAGAAGTAGAAGTCCCATATAATAGTAATAGGGGGCGATCCTATGCCAATTAGGCTGTTGCTGAAAGTGACCCCGCTCGAAAAACCCATTAACAGCATTCCCGACCCGGGGTACGAAACTTCGGACCCCAGACGCGCTTTCGACCATTACATTAACGAACATAGTAAGTACTCGTAGACTTTATAATTACACGCAGGTCCGGAATAAGGGTCGATAGCGATATTACCTTATTTTTCAACAATTTTGAACGTGTGAACGATCCCGATCAATGAAGACAACAATAGATTTAGGGTCAAAAGAACACGTGACGTTTTCCAATAAACCAAACTTGGAATCCTGAAATTGTCTGCTTTCAGTCCGTTATTGAACCTTTAGCTTAATCTCTGGAGATATTTTATTACGAAAGATTCATATTGGAATGGCCAATCGGCATTTTCTCGTAGGTAAATCAATAGTCTGGATACATTCAAACTAGAAGGTCTTTCCAATAATCCTTGAGGTTCTAGTCTCGGTGGGACGAATTCGTCCCTGCACGAGTGTGTGACGATATCATGCCGGTTGTAAGTACTTATACGTGCTTCGATAGAGATCTGACCCAAAATTTTGTTAAATCGTGTGAAGTGGAGCGGGGTTACTGCTAATTGTTTTGAGTGTCAAACCATGAGATAGTTAGAAGCCTTTATATTGTATACCTAGCTACCATTTTATGTAACATAAGCTACTGAACCTATAAGGAAAATAGAATAGAACACGGAAAATTGCGAAAAAATCCGTTTGTCCCTAACCGCAGAACAGGAGATAGTTTAACCCATAGTATTCCGTTAAATAATTTAGATTTTTTTATATATTTAATTACAAGTGAAAATGTTGTACCTATGTAATGGTGCCCAAGACACAGGCCGTGCCTAGTTTGGGACCAACGGTACCTGCATATTGTAATTGTGTATTAAAAAATAAACGATTATTATTATTATTATTTCGGAATTCTAATTAATCGGTACTAATTAACTTTTTTAAATTCAACACTAAAATATACATATTATATAGAATTATATTATTATTATTAAGTACCTGTTATAGGTAGATAGGTACCTGTTACATTAGGAAAACATTCATAATAGGAAACAAAGAAGTGTTTCCGGTCATCCTATAGTTTAAATATACTTGTAGGTACTACACGTTTCTACGTAGAAACTACTATATGCAGATAATGCAAATATAAATAAATTCTGAGATAAAAATACCTCGCAAGGAGTGCCAAGTAAATATGCATTAGACCGCTAGATTACAACCGCGTGTGCGCATACATTGCCCTCCTTTTGGTTCGCTGTAATTGGATAAAGTCGGACACATCCTTTTTTAAAATTTAATTAAAATAATAGCATTGTGCAATGCAAGATAAAATTAAAAAAATTCACACCATATGTAACGGTAGAATGCCATTATAGTTTAAAGATCGTATATTGTAAACCTACATTCTAACGAGAGTATAAACAAAAAAATATTTTTCAAAATCGATCCACAATTGACGGAGCAATCGGTGAACATACATAAAAAAAACACATAAAGTCGATCATAATAACCTCCTCCTTTTTGGAAGTCGGTTAAAAAATTAAAGAATTTGAGCTTTAAAATCCTAACAAATGTTAACCCTAAATGGAACAGAAAGCCGTATCTACAGTTACGTTCGAAAGTATAAAAACACATTTGCGAAAAAAAAAAATCTCCTGTAGGTTTCATGAAAATTAAGTACCTATGCATTTTTTTCTCTCCATAGTTATTTGTTCACAGGTACAGAAACTTTAGTAGAAAAAGAGCAATCTGAAATGAGCTAATTGTACCTAAATACGTCTGTAAATACATCGTTAGGTATGTAATGAATGAAGGCGTATAATTCTTGTAACCTTCAATTTATATCTTTTGCCTCCACCGTGTTAGTACCTTATGCTCCGTTTGAAATATTAACAACGTAATACTTTTTATTACCTTCATACGGCCTGTAATGTTCCTTGGTATCTCTTTATTTATTACGAGTCTACGTACAGGTTACGAGGTCAACTCCCAAATGATACCTTATGTAGGTAGTTTGCCTGTAAAATAAATTTTGTTCTGGCTTCGAAACTTAGGAAGTAAAATTTTAATTATCTTATTCAACGAAGAACATCCACCCACGTACGTTTATATTGCTGAATTTGCTGAACCAAACCATCATTATCATCATCTCAACCACTGGTGAGCATGGGCCTCTCTTTTCATGTGCCAATCCACACGCTCCACACAAATATAACCTCTACAGACACCATCTATCAATCAATCAACTCAGCCTATCGCAGTCCACTACTGGACATAAACCTCTCTCATGCTGCGCCACAACACCCTGTCCTCCGCCTTCCGCATCCAGTCTGTCCCACCCACCTTTTTGAGGTGGTCTGTCCAGCTAGCTGGGGGCGTCCCACACTACGCAGACTCCATAACCTGCACGAAAGTAAAAAAGAATGAAACTGAAAGACACAGTCACTAATTACATGACGTTGTCAAAAAGACAACGACTTTGAAAAAACACTTTCAAGAAACAAGATACACACTGAGTAGGTACAATATTACGCAAATGTCCGTATACCTCGTCCATTCACCAGTTTAGAATTCCATCTGGTTAGCACTCTAGGAATTAATTCACATCACGCCTTCACCACGAGAGTGGTAATTACACAATCTAGACCAGCCGATTTATTCTGTAAAAATCTCTGTCAATAGCGTCAATTCCTAGCATCCGGTGAAATGACAGCTCACTTCACCTGAGTTTTCACAGTGTGATTTTTACAGACTATTCTGTAAAAATCACACTATAAACTCAGGTGAAGTGAGCTGTCGTTTCACCGGATGCTAAGAATTAACGCAATTGACAGCTCTATTCTGTAAAAATCAGCTCTATAGCTGTCAATAATAATTATATTATAAATAATTGGAAGAAGAGAGGAATTGGTATCAAAACCAAGATCAGATTGATACGAGCCCTAGTATTCCCTATCTTCCTGTATGCAGTAGAAACGTGGACGATTTTGGCCCGAGAAAGGCAAAGGATCGATGCATTTGAGATGTGGTGCTGGAGACGAATGTTGAGAATATCGTGGACTGCCAAACGCACCAATGCATCGATCCTAATCCAGCTTCAAATAAAAACCCGCTTGTCGACAATATGCCAGCAACGCATTCTCTCGTATTTCGGCCACATAGTGCGCAGAGGCGATGAAAGTTTAGAAAAACTGATTGTGGTTGGGAACACCCAAGGCAAACGATCGCGCGGTCGTTCACCAACACGATGGACCGATCAGGTGAAGGGATCATCGTCCACGAAATTTTACACGGTGGTAGGTAAGGGATGCGCTGGACAGAAACCGGTGGAGACGGATCATCCGCTCCAGATGCAAGCCCGAAGCGTTAATGACAACTCACTCACAATGAAATGACAGCTCACTTCACCTGTGTTTTCTAGGTGTGATTTTTACAGAATAGACCGACAGGCTAATAAAAGGCTATCAATCTCTATCTAGAACTTTAGCTATTTCCAATGTTCTTTCTACTAATTCGTTCGTTCGTATTTATTTTAATGGTATTAAATTATAAATGATATTATTTGTTTCTGTACATTGATTCAAAAAACCATTTTACACAAAATTTAACTTTGTTTTTAAAACCAGATGAGTTCGGTGTTTCTTGACTGCTCTGAGAAGAAAGGCCGAAACAAACTGGACGTTGTCTATTATCGGATATAGTACGGTAGTAGTGAGATAAAGAAAGTACCTATGTAAATATCCCCTAGTGTTGTTCAAAAATAACATGTTTAACAATTAAAGTTGCTTGTGATCGCCCGCCGACTAACGGTCCGAGAACTAACGGTAACGCGTAACCGTAAAATCACTGCCCTACGTTCACACAGAGCAGTAACAAAAAATAGAAACTGGCAAACGTTAATTATGTTTTGATTAACGTTCCACAATACTTCGCAAGTTAAACATGGATATAACGGGCCACGACATAGAGCCGCCTTTAAACAACATGACAATATTTTTAAGGTTCCGTACCCAAAGGGTAAAAACTGGACCCTATTAGTTGTAAGTCTGTCTGTCTGTCACCAGGCTGTATCTCATAAACCGTGATAGCTAGACAGTTGAAATTTTCACACATGATGTATTTCTATCGCCGCTTTAACAACAAATAAAAACAGAATAAAACAAATATTTAAGGGGGGCTCCCATACAACAAACAGGTTTTTTTCGGCGTTTTTGCCTTGTGGTACGGAACCATTTGTGTGCGAGTCCGACTCGCACTTGGCCAGTTTTTTTAATAACCATATTTAGTTATAAATAAAGCAAAGATTACGCACGATATTGACGTAACATCAACATAAAAATATAGCTATCCTGCTCTGAAGAGTGACATAATAGGATAATAATCTTGTTTTGCTGTAACAGCGTGGCTGTAAGCTTATTAAATGAGCGTCGTGTCGTTTTTCACCCCATTAAGCCGTACTGTGGGTTGTTTGACGTCACGGTTGTCTCGACTCCTTCCCTTATTTTCAAGAATGTCTTTTTACGAATTTGGACTGTTCCGCGAAATTGGATTGATTGGGCAACATCTGTGAACTTGAAATGTCGATCCAATATCGTTATTTTCATCACCTAATTGCTTCTATGTCAATAACTTTTTTAACAAGATATTTCGTATGAAGTATCATTTTTGCTAACTGCCTACGCGAAAAATGGTAATCGATTGTTTGGCCGTAGATCATAAAAAGATATACACATTGATATTATACACACATCGGCTGCGGAAAACTTATGTTAAAAGGAAACGCACATTATTCGATCATTATCACGATTTTAAGGTTCATACTTTGTAAACAATGACGAGACCTTGTGGTCGGTCAGTGTATAATCTGAGATTCACAGATAAACAAGTTTTTTTTTTCATTGGCTTGTAACAGCTGATTTTATTACATGCCTTTATAATGTTGGTGTTTTTGGCGATGCAAAATATTAAAAAGTATTTTGTACTCGACTGTCAGTACAATATTAGGAAGTTTTAATTAATTTTTTATTTCAAGTTCTTCCGTTTGTGTTATTGCGAAGGGTGGGCGGAAGTAATCCTGTTAAGAACTCATTATTTAGGTCTCAGTTTCAGGAGCAATCATAAATCTGTAAATCTGCTGAAAACTTTGCAAGAGGAAATGGATTTTTTCGTTGCAAATTTTTCAGTAGCTTCTTTCATTATGTACCTTTATTATTTCTCACAATATTATAATAATTCGATATTATATTCCTGCTAACTAAAGGATCACATCAAGTGGAAAGACACCCACCCTGCCTAAACACTAGATAGGTACCAAGCGTGCCTATAACACGTTCCCTTTGAACGTTCACAGTAGCGATCCTTAGGTGTTTAAGTCATGCTGACAAATTTCTTTTTTTAGAATTTTCCTATTTTTAGCAAATGGTTTTAACGATTTAAAGTCTGACAACCAGTCTTACCAAGGGGTATCGTATTAGCTACCCAGTAACTGGGTTGTCGCTCCATGTAAAATACTGATATTCAGCTGCATCTGGTTAGACTGGAAACCGACCCCAACATAGTTGGGAAAAGGCTAGGCAGATGATGATGATGATGGTTTTAACGATTTAATTTTGGACTATGGAATAGCTTACGATAAACACAGAGTTATAAATATTAATTATGGCTTTTACGAATGCAAATAGTCAATATAAATATAGTTTTTGTAACGAGTTTTAGTTTATTTAACTTATTTTTGGTAGGTACAAAAAAGCGAACTGCAGAAATGACACATGTAGATAGGTAATAAATATTATTTATGGTAAGCGGCTTCAGAGGTAAAGAAACACCAATACCTAGTTTTACACATCTTAATTAAATGTCCATAAAATATTAAAAAGACATCTTATTAAAATGGAAATATTGACCTCATAGTACCTAGATCCGGTTTTTTAAGATTTCATACGTCTAAAAAAAAGTTGAAATGTATTAAAACATACAAACTGCCAGGTAGATAAACAAAATAATTTAGGTTAACGTTTTCAAATAATTATAGGAGCCTGTTAACCTTTAAGTTGATGTTTATATTAACCCAAAGACAAAGTGGTTTCTCTCGTTTACTCGAGTTAGTTTCTTTTCAGATAACCTTCACCTTTATCGACATTGATTGCCCCGGAGAGACTTGTTTGAGTAACAAAGAAATTTATCTCCTCCCGAGACTTCAACATTTACAGTAAAAAAAGTAAAAAAGTTTCTTTGCTTCGAAAGTATGAAAATGATTTGTGTTTTTCATCTTCTTTTAAAACTATAATTACCGACTTCTTTTAGTATGTATTTGCATATGCGTAGTTTTCCATTCGCATAATCGATTTAAAACTCCGCAAACCTTTTAATTGAAATATTTAGCATAACCTGTTTATGGTCGAAAAACACACTGCCGCCGATACGTAGTTCACAAACTAAACTAAATTTAAGTTCAATGCATCTTTTTCTTTTTATTTGGATATGAAAAGGAGAGAAGATAATAAACATTAGTTTAGTCCTGTCAAATTAGCCAGCGCCTGACGTAAATTGACGTATTTTTAGTAACAAATTTTTTAATCTCGTCTAAACTTGTCTATGGAGTATCTTAATTTGACAGGACTAAACTAATATTTATCTTCTGTTGAAATAGAAAGAAAAAGATGCACTGAACTTAAATTTAATTTAGTTTGTGAACAAGGGAATCGGAGCCACTACCATCGTCAGATTAGTCTAAACTAAACCCGAGCTATAGCAAAAATACCATCTATTTTGATACAAACCATAAGTTCTCCTTGACGTGATGCGATGTTATGTTCCGAATGTCAGTTCAGTTTCCGAAGGTCGTGGAATCTATGGGTACCTACATGTAATCGATAATCGATAATTATGATAAACGTTGGCTGACGTTTTACTTTATAATATTAAATAATTCAGATAATGATTGCCACTTTGAGGTAGAACCTCGAATCCTGCCACGCAACAGCCGGTCGATTCTGTAAAAATCTCACCGTGAATATCTACTGAGGTGATGTGAGTTTGTTTTTGATAGGAAATGACACTATTGACAGCTCACTTCACCTAAGCTTTCACGGTGAGATTTTTACAGAATAGCACCGCAGTTATGTTTTCGTCGTACTAGTTATGGTTTCGTTGTTTTCGTCGTACTCGTTATGGTTTCGTTCTTTTCGTCATCATTCTCCAGCACATAAGGTGACTTAAGTCAATTCATGTGGGAATAGAGTTACCATCCGCCCGAATTTGTCCGGACATGACCGGACTCCTAGACTTTTGTCCGGACTTCGTCCGGCTCTTTAATTTGTCCGGATTTTTGGCTTAGAAAAAAAAATATACTTCTTTATCAATCAACTTCACGAGATCAAACAATAAATCTTGTACTAATTGCAAATTTGCAAAAAATCAACTAGTTCAAAATAAAAATAGTTTTACGTAAAATAATCATACATAACGCTAGTTTCTGGTTACATAGGTATTAATTTTTATATTTTTCAGCGCACTTTTTTTTTATCCCTGCATCCCTGAACCTCCTCCCCTCGCGAGCGCCTGCTACCATGCCTACCATACCACTTTAACTAAGTGGGTAATGTTTGGATTTTGTGACTAAAATGTCCGGACTTTTATTGAAATGTCAGGGCTATTTGTCAGGTCTTTTCAAATTTCTAAATGGTAACATGTGGAAACGCCTTTTTTTCCTATACATCTTTATTAGCCGTCATGTCTCAATGCTTTCTTATATTTTTTTTTGCACCATAAAATAACACAAAACAATCAATATAAAAAAAGTATTCGTGTGTTTAATGTGTGTGTGTGGGGGTGTGTTTATGAATGTAATGTGTATAAGGTACCTACTTATCAATCAATTTTGCCTAAGGTTGAGCATCGTCGACTACCTACCTAGTGTTGCTTTTATAATTTCTAACTTGTCGATATTATTGTGGACGTAACACGTCCATAAAATGTATGGCATTACGTGCACGTTATAACGATATCGTGGACGGATATTTAAAACCGTCTTCATATATTTTCACATACATATACATTTTACTTCCCTGTGTTATCGCGTCGTGATGCCGTGTGAATATCGTCACGATAGAAATTATATAAACGCCCAATACCTAACAAAACCTAAACCATACGTCGTCATCAATTTTGATAAATGTCCAGAATACGGCCACTGCCCACACCGTGCTATGACGTCAATAATTAACGCTTGTGATAACGCTAATGTATCCCATAGATTACCGATCGATATTTTACACATCCTACGGTGTGCACTGTTCATAATTCTGAGCTATTTTTAATTCGTCTAAAACGTCCATTTGGATGCTATTTCGAGTGAGCCATTTGCAAGTTCATCTTGAATATATATATGAATTATTTTACGAATGTTTCATTAAAGCAACAAATGAATCAAGTGTCTGTTTGTAATGTTAAAATAACAGCTTTTTACTAAATGCATAATTAAAGTAGGTATATACGATAGGTACATGACTTTTTTAAATTTTTGGCTGTGTTTCTGTTTGTATCGGCTAATCTTCAAAACGGCTGAACAGACTTAGCTGATGTTATAAGGAGTAATATAGTCTACTTTTTGTCCCGGTAGCACGTTTCTGTGGGATAATTTGGTAATAACCAGCATGCATCTTCTATACATATAATAAAACAGTAACGAAAGAAAAACTGTACATTGAGAATTTTCGAGAAAAAATAAGTGGCTTTTGTTAGAAAAACGTAACTGATGACAAAAAGTGACTTTTTAGAATTTTTGTCTGTTTGTCTGTTTGTCTGTTTGTCTGTGTGTATGGTACGGCTTCACGCCAAAACTACTGGATAGATTGAATTGAAATTCAGCAAAAATGTTCTTTGTAAACCAAGGAAGGCTTTAGGCTACATATTATCACGCCGTATGTTATGGGAGGTAAGCAATATTGATTTTAAAAGGTTTTGGTTCGTAATTGAATGCACAAAATAATTGAATGCCCAAAATGACATTTTATTTATTTAGTTAATAAAAATTTAACCCTGGAAACATAACAATCACGCTATTTTTATAAAGGAGCGGGGCAGTAATATTATAAATTGCAAGGGAACAGCTATTTCAACAATATGTCAACAGGGAATTTAGCGGTATGGTCAGGCGACCGTTTACCGCACTAAATGGTGCGAGTTCAAATCCCGTATTATATATTTTTTTTTATCGTAAAATTCTTTTTTTTTTAGTTTTTGCATTTTTTATGTGCATTAGGAACGATACTGTTATGAAATCTGAGAACTATACATGTCGTATCTAATTGTTTGGGGAGTTTCACACCAATGTTACTAAACATTGATTGGAGGTACAACAAGCTACACTATCATAAAGTCAAGTCAAACTTTTTTTTCTAAGTTATATCTTACCAAGCACATTTGTTGTTTGTGGAGTTGACACTCCAAACGCAACAGCAACAGCGACAAAGGGCGCGTGTGGGATGAATGCACTATGGTGAACAGAAAAGCAATAGAGGCGGTAAACAGGACTTTGCAGGACATCCGCAGGAACCAGCAAATGATGGGTGGCGTTACAGTTCTGTTAAGCGGCGATTTCCGACAAACGCTGCCTGTGGTGACGCGAGGAACTAGGGCTGATGAGGTGAATGCTTTGTTGAAATGCTCTTTCTTATGGCCACATATTCATAGGTTGCGCTTAACGATGAATATGAGAGCACAGCTTGGCGGGAATGTACACGCCCAAGAATTTTCTGATGTTCTCTTAAAATTGGGTGAGGGAACGCTACCAGTAGACGGTGGCCAGGTGGTTCTACCTGAGATACTTGGGAGAGTGGTGTCCACCTTAGAAGATTTGATACGCCTGGTGTACGGGGACATCATTAGGATACCGCACCAAGATAATTCTTGGGTATGTGAACGAGCCATTTTAACACCCAGAAATGACCAACCTTCAGCGATCAATGAATGCATTCTCGCGGAAATTGAGGGAAATGAAGTGATCTACACTTCAATAAACACTGTTGTCGACCAAGATGACGCTACACATTACCCCGTAGAATTTCTCAATTTCCTCAGTACAAGTGAACTACCAGCGCACACCATTAAGCTAAAGGTCGGTATCCCAATTATGCTTCTTTGGAATCTCACTCCGTCGAAACTGTGCAATGGGACCCGGCTCAAAGTCGTCTCGCTGCAGAGAAATATCATTGAGGCGGAAATTATAACGGGTTGTGGTGTCGGCGAGACAGTGTTTATACCACGTATACCACCGATTCCCCACAATTACCCGTTTTTTTCGGATGGGAAGTCATCAAATGACCCCTCCCGCTCTGGGTGGAGCGGAAGGGAGTGTGAGACTCTTACTGACTAAAACCCACCCGTGTTCCTTCCTTAGCTCTTTATGTTCCGGGCCAGCGGTAACCCTTTCGGACAATCCCGCTGACCCGGCAGGCTTCGGCCCTATGGGGCCCCTTCTCGATGCTGACATCTCTTTGAGGCGCGCGTGGAACACGTACGCGCCGTCCGACACGGGCCTGGTCCTGATCGGACGGTGAGCTACCCATTACTCTCCGCCCGCAGGCCCGCGCCTACGGTGGCCGGGAGTCGTCCCGTGGCTCCTGACGCCCGGAGCGTCTCCCGCGGCGGCTGGGACGGGAGGCTCTATCCCTCATCCGTCCCGCCACCTCCTTCGCTAGCATGACTGCTTCGCAGAAGGAGGTGACTGCCACCCACTCCCTCTCGCCGCGGACCATGGCTTGCACCAGGGCCGGACGCGAGAGGTCGCCGCCGCTGCCGATCGCCTCTACGAGGACACGGCGGTGCTCCGCCCAAGCGGGGCAGACCTCCACCGTGTGCTCCATCGTGTCTCCTGGACGATCCTGGCAACGGTGACACCCGGCCACAATTACCCCTTTCAATTCAAGCGCGTGCAGTTTCCTGTGAGCGTGTGCTTCGCATTGACAATAAATAAGTCACAGGGGCAGACACGGAAGGCTACGGGTGTCGATCTCAGGACGAGCTGCATCTCACACGGACAACTGTACGTCGCTTGCTCCCGCGTCACCAGTCCTGACTCGCTGTATTTACATATTGAATGAGACCGAGGGAAAAACAACGAACGTTGTTTACACAGAAGTGTTACAGTAAATTATAACACTTCTGTTATTCGACGTCTCCTAAATTTCCTTATTAACCTGTCTCTTACCAGTAAATTATCTACATAACTTTCAAATTTTGAGTTTACTAAGCCAAATAGTTTTTGAGGGATCTATGCTATTAGTACAGTATGAGACGCATCTTTTGAGTGTTTCTGTAAATCAACAAACTATCACTAATTTATTTTGGAAAATGGAACACCTGATGCAGAACCGCAACAGATTAGCTAAAGTATAAGAGATATAAAAATTGTGCCATAGCAAAAAATATTCCCCGTGAAGAGCATTTTCTGCTGTGAGAATAAATTTGAAGATCTGGAACACCTGTTGTGGAACTCCAAAGCCCAGCGACACTATAACATATAGGAATGACGTCTTAGCAAAAGTTGTTTAGTCTGATGGGCATTTCCTGTTGACTTACAAAAAAGAAAGATCTGAAACGTCTCGAATCGTCTCGCGCATCACGCTGTTTTCCCGTCCCCGGGCTCTTGGAATTCAACATCAGACGTTTCAGATCTTCGATTTTGACGACCCCGTTGTCGCTAGCATAAGCAACAGGATCCGCGTACGAAGTCGCGGGCAGAAGCTAGTATACTATATAATATTATAATCTATACTTAATATTATAAAGCTGCAGAGTTTGTTTGTTTGTTTGTTTGTTTGTTTGTTTGAACGCGCTAATCTCTGGAACTACTGGTCCGATTTGAATTATTATTTTAGTCTTGGGTAGTCCATTTATCGAGGAAGGCTATAGGCTATATTTTTTTTCTTCAAAATTAGGGATCCGTAATAAAATTGCTATTTTGTAACACAAGGTGTAAAATCGAAAACCTATTTTTGCGTGCGCTGCAAAAACTATTGACAATAGAACAAAATAATGTACTACGGGTTTGTAGAGCTTATTAAGACCTACAAAAAAGTCCGCGAGAACATATGTCTAGCTATCATGGTTTAATCACAATAACCGATTTTGTGTTCAAAATAATTATTAAATCGTCTGAAGAAAAAAAAACTACGTTAAATATGTATCGTAATATTAATCTTTATCGAAATTAAGCATTATGTTATAAAGAGTATTTATGAAGAAGTAAAATACTTTTTGTTTCATCTCAATCGGATATTTCGTTTAAAAGTTATCACGTGTGTAAGATGTTAAGAGTTGGTACCTATTAAGGAGTTATGGGCCATAGAGTTTTTTATCTATAAGGCTGAAGAGTTTGTTTGTTTGAACGCGATAATCTCTTTAACTACCGGTCAGATTTGAATTCTTTTTGCATTTGATATTCTTGAGGAAGGCTATAGGTTATTTAACATCACGCTATGACCCTTAGGAGCCGAGCAAAAAGAAAAAAACTCAGAGTGAACGGTAAGCGAATACGAAGTGTTGCGACGCGACGAGGTGGGGGTACAAGAAATTTCACGCGGACGAAGTCGCGGGCAGAAGCTAGTAATATTATAAAGCTGAAGAGTTTGTTTGTTTGAACGCGCTAATCTCAGGAACTGCTGGTTCGAATTGAAAAATTATTTTTGTGTTAGATAGTCCATTTATCGAGGAAGGGTATAGGCTATACAACATCACGCTACGACCCTTAGGAGCCGCGCAGCGTGTGACACCGCGGGGAATAGCTAGTCTTAAAACAACAATCAAATAAGTTAAGTACCTATTAGGTAGGTACCCAGTAGAGAACCTCGCTTAACGTTAACATCAAATCAAACTTTCGTAAGCTAGGTAATTTTATTTGCACAAGTAGCCAAGGAGGTAGTATACAGAAGACGTACCTACCTATTATAAATACATACATCTGATAAATTCTTCACCAATATAATAAAAAACACTGCCTACCTGAGGTTAGGTAAATTATAGGTAACGATATCTCGAGAGTTCAAAAAAAAAAAAAAAATTATCAACATCGTCTGCAAAACAAACCAACCGTTATCTCTACCACACCAAACAATATCCGAGTTAAACCAACGATACGCTAAATCTCTTACCACCTCCCTATATTAGCTAAACAAATACCAACTCGAGGCACTAGAGCGATAATTACTTGACTTTAATTATTCGCGCCATTGCCAAATTAGGGCTGCCCAAAGGGTTGATACACCCACCCGAGCGACATCGCATTGGAATAATGAATGGTGATCGATGATATAAAACACGTCGAACGAAAACAGACCAATCGGGAAACGATCTTCATAATCAGCCTATAATGTTCCCACTGCTGGGACACAGGCCTCCTATCTTCGACGGAGTGGGCTATAAGCTACCACGCCAGCCCAGTGCGGGTTGGTGGATGTCACATGTCTTCGAATTTTTGGTTCTAGGACATGCCGTTTCCCTCACGATGTTTTCCTTCACCGTTGTGATGAAATTATTTACACAAAGTAAAGCGCCTGTCCGGGTTCGAACCCATGACCTACAACTCGAAAGTCGGGGTTTACCACCAGCCGTTGCCACTAGGCCACCACTACTCTCTCCACTGGGCCACCACTACTCTGTCCACTGGGCCACCACTACTCTCTCCACTGGACCACCACTACTCTCTCCACTGGGCCACCACTACTCTCTCCACTGGGGCACCACCACTACTCTCTCCACTGGGCCACCACTACTCTCTCCACTAGGCCACCACTACTCTCCCCACTGGGCCACCACTGCTCTCTGGAAACGATCTTAGGCTAAGAAAATAGCTAAATTCATGTTCATTCACCCATCTATTTATTTATTTATTTCAAGCGACGCAGGACCATAGATACATTTAAATACCTTAACCTATATATACATATTTTTGTTATAAAATAGAACTTCAATTCACTAGCTTGTTCATGTGCTGTTCTGTGGATACTTGTTCGCGGAAGCGACGGAACACCACGTCCTGCGGCCAGAACGGCGGCGGTCGACGTTGATCAATGAAACCGATCGATTCAGCGATGATCGATGATAAAATTGATCGATCCGTAAAATATACAATCGATCGAATATATATCAATTCCGAATAGATTAAGTTTGGTGTAACGGCATCAATAAATGTCGATGACACCCAGACAGCTTAATTTATATAATGACGTCTTTTGCGCTAATTCAGTAGTTAAAACCAATTCGGTAAAGTCCCCGAACTGTTATTTTATCGTCATCAAATTGTAAAAGTAGCGGATTAGATCTTGATCACTTTTATGACATTAGGTAAGTACTGAAAAATAGATACGTGGTCAATGGCCGAATTGTTAAACGACTGCAGTGCACCAACCCGTTTCAAATGAATATTGAGCTTGAATTCACGTACCTATGTTCCACTTTTATTCGTATCCACACGAACCAACGAACCCCGAATGCACGTAAAATGCTTTATTAAACTGATATGGGCTGCCCAAGCTCGAGATGCGAGGCGAAGGTATGAGATATTGCTCCTCAGGCTATTGGAGCGATATTGCTCCCATGTACCGACTAACAAAGAGACAACACATTGCAAATAATCTAGGTAAATCATATGCAAGACTTCTACTGTGCGCTCTTGCATAGCATGTTTTATCTCAGCTACACAGTAGAATAATAACGTGATTTTCTCTACGTATTTCTTCCTGATTTTTGTTTCCTTACGTTACAAAGGTTAACAGCGGAAACCTTATATAACTATTTTCTTGTTTTCTTTTACTTTGTTTTAGCGGCAACCCTTACTCGTGACGTAAAACATACCGGCATTTATATACACATAATATTATTTTATTCGTCCATAAAACCTTATGACGCTTCTACGTTGCTAATGGGGTAAACCATGGTTTACTCACCCAAGCTTGAGATGACGATAACATAATCAGACGCATTCATTCATGGGGGCGAATGACCTTAAATTATACCGTCGCATGTTTAATTATTATTCATATGCAAATTGTATCGTAATTAATGTTACATGCTGATTACAAATCAAGCATTATCAGTATTTTATAATCTGATCTGAAATTTTAATGCATTTATAATAGAAAACAAAGGCTGCTAAACATGCAACGATAAAAATACGCAATGAAAACGGAGTTTCATAAAAGTGCTACGCTGTGCTACGGAGAGCTACGAAATGCATAAAATTGCGAATCTGTTTTTAAATGCTTTTTCTACTTTAATTTAGGCTATAAAATTCAAGGTCTTTTTCAATTACTGGACATTTTAAGGGGTTTCATGTAATTTTATAGAGCTACGCTGTGCTACGAAGAGCTACGAAATGCATAAAATTTTTAAATGTTTTTAATTGCCGTTTGTATTTTAATTTAAAGTCCTTTTCAATTAGTGGACATTTCAAGGAGGTTTCATATAATTTTATGGAGCTACGCTGTGCTACGAATACCTACGTTTACGTTTAAAATTGTTAAGTTTTTTTTGGTAATTTTGAATTATAAACACTGTATAAGAACCGTTTAGTTAATATGTAATAAGCGGAAAAGAGCGAGGGAGCAGATTACCGGAAACGCTACGCAAAACCGCGGTGCATGAGCGAAGAAGCTAGAGAAGAGAAGCTATCAAAGCATTTCAATTGGATTAGTGATAGGTTCTCAGTAGAAACATGATGGCGCCAGCCTGGCTGTCATGGGATATCAGTAAACATCTCCTCCCCTAAGTATCAATTGCTGGCTTGTTATATTGACACAGCAAAAAAGAGTTCACGTAGTGACACGTTTCCAGAAAAAAAAACATCGTTTTAAAAAGCTTTCTCATTCGTTAATGGATGGTTTAATAAAGGTTATTCCTATTTAAACGTTAAAATGTCATGTATTATGCAAATCTTGATTTTTACCTTCATCTCCGAGAAGTCTAATGTTAGGTTAACATCTTGTATGTATGCACCTAAAAATCACTTAAGCATCTTAAATATTAATGGTAATTTAAAATAATTTCTTGTATAGTTCAGTACCTACCTATATTTCACAGGTACAGGCAGGCACAGGTCCACATCAAAGAAGAGTATCATAACGAGTCATAAGTTAGAGGCTCAAATATTAAGTAAAGGCTTACTACAAAGGGGTGCGAAATAGAAAGTAATAATTACTGCTCCCATGTCAAAGTTTCAAACCACGAGGTGCCAGCCGTACATAGTAAACACCAGACAGTAATAAATTAGAGGATTGCTTTTGAGGCAAAATTTTAGCTCGATACTTAACAATATACCTACATGATACTTAATGGGCAATTTTATATACCTACTTATATTTTAGAGTAGGTATCTTTTAACGCATAATCAGCCTCTCTGCAGGAGTGCAGGCTGCTATCTCTACTTTCACTTTAAATCGTGATTTTCCTCAAAGTTGTCAAGAATATTTCCACGAGGGTTCTCAGCATTCATCCTTCAAACCCTATATTATTACCACTGCAGAAAGGAGGCCTGTGTCCCAACAGGCCTCCTTTCTGCGACAGGAAGTGGGTCATAATCCACCACGTGGTCCCGGTGCGGGTTGGTGGATGTCACATAATATGTCTTCGATTTTTTGGTTTTAGGACATGCCGGTTTCCTCACGATGTTTTCCTTCACAGTTTTTGAGAGCAGTTGTGATTAAAGAAAATACACAAAGTAAAATGTACCTGTGGTGAACACACGGCCTACGACTCGTAAGTCGGGGCCGATACAACTGGGCCACTACTGCTCTGTTTTTTGACCTAGATCCTAAAAGTAATTTTAGGTTTCCGACAAACTGAGTAGGTAATATACCAGCGACTATACGATTCTACACCAGTTTTAGTAGATATTATTTTCACAGAATATGTGAAAAGTTTGAAAAGTTTTAAACATTTCTACAATAAACAGCCGTAAACTCTCTAGTTCATAAACAGCTTTAAACACAAAGGCTTTCACATACATATAACACCGATGACAAGGCTTAAGCTATAACAATAAGACAAATTGTCAGTGAGAACCTCCCCTTTCAGCCGGCCTTTCATAACTCTCTCACAAACTATAAGGCTACCTTTCCATTGTAGCGGAGCGAGTAAGCAGAAAAAAGCAAGGGAGCAGATTACCCGAAACGGAATACACAAAATCGCGGTGCATGAGCGAAGAAGTTATCAAAGCAGTTAGACATGACATGTAGTTTGACAGTTGTGCGACAGTGGCAGCTGTGGCAGGAATAACGCGCTTAGCCATAACCATAATCAGCTTAAAATGTATACTGCTGGGACAAAGGCCTCGCCTCGGTGAGAGGGAATGTGCCGTAATCCACCACGCGGGCCCAGCGCGGGTTACGCTTAGCCATAGCACAGAATAACTAATAGGCGATAGTACGTGCTTAGTAACATTTATAGATCACTGCCTGATTGGACACAGCCGTACATTATGTACGCAGCGCTGTGTCCGCGGTTGATCTACATAAATCAGTTGTCCGCTAAGGTGGTACGTAACGAGAATTTAATAGAATTCTATTGGTTAATGTTTTCCTAGCTATATTCTTCTCCGCTCCAGTGGACAGGCAGCCTAATAGGGCTTTGAGGCCCGCTCTCACGCGACACATACGTCTTAGTTACGCGGATGGTCGCTAGTTCGGTACAGAAATAGAACAATACCATTCGACATTGTCAATGAACATATATATGGGAACAAACCGCTACGAGTTACAATTATAGTCGATAGTTACCTACACATTCTTGACAGTAAAACTGTCTAGTAGATATCTATAGTTTTATTCAACACATAATAACACATGAACAAAGTGTTTATATATCATTGCTATAGCTTCCGCCCGCGGCTTCGCCCGCGAGGTATGTCCATAAAACTATCCTATGTCCTTTCCCGGGATGCAATCTATCCCTCTCCCAAATTTTATCGAAATTTGAAAAAATTGAAAAGGTAACATACAGATAGACAGAGTTACTTTCGAATTTATAATATTAGTAAGGATAAAGTGGACTTGTTTATAGTGCAATCATCACTATTCTAAGTTTTAAAATAATTATCACGTAAATAATTAAGTTAGATTTAAATTGCTTAAAGGCTAGATTGTAGGTAATCAATTATTAAGAACCTGCGGGGCAATTACGCAACACATTATAAATCGGAATCGGTTTCATTTTGACAGTTCAACAACATTCATTGCGTTAATGATAAATGATAAATGATTTTTATTTCTGTAAGTAGGTTTGTACAAACACTTTTACACGTCAATCATATTTTTTTTTAAACTAGATGAGGTCGGCGTTTCCTAACTAACTGACTATTCTGAGAAGAAAGGCCGAAACAAACTCAGAAGTCACAGTCTCTTTTAAAGTCCAGATTTACGTGTTGAGCCGAATTTTTTTTCGAACTTATGAAGCAATGAATTAGCAATTGTGTATTACGCAATTCGGGTGCTGGTTCTTTTTAATAAGGGATAAAAAAGACAACAACAAATATGAGAAAAGGCAGACAGGTACCTACATGAAGTTGACGTCATCAGTACTTATTTTTAATTAATATTTGTAGAGGTGTGCGAAATTGTTAAGCTTCCGGAACATTAATTACTTAGCATACAAAGTCCCCCCACCGCGTCTGTCTGTCTGTCTGTACGCGATATACTCAAAAACTACCGAACTTTTCATCAATGGACGGAGTGATTCTTATGGAAGGTTTAAATGTATAACTCATAAAGGTTTTGTGTAAATTGTCTGAAATACGACGATGATTGTTGAATATGTCGGAAAAAATCATGCCGACTGGGAGCTTTATTGGCGTGCACCGCGTAAACCAATAGAGTTATATG
Source organism: Oligia fasciuncula (assembly GCA_963082905.1). Classification (NCBI taxonomy): domain Eukaryota; kingdom Metazoa; phylum Arthropoda; class Insecta; order Lepidoptera; family Noctuidae; genus Oligia; species Oligia fasciuncula. The sequence goes on along the minus strand of OY720393.1, from coordinate 9,041,558 downwards.
AAAACAATGTTTATATGGGATATTCTCCGACATCCACGCGGGCGAAGTCTCGGGAAAAAGCTAGTTATTTTATAACTATAAATATAAGCGCATTTTTTTTACTAAATCGTGGGCTGCAGCGTAACCGTGCATGTGTTGCTACACCTCAACTTCGACAATAGTCGGAAGTAGATGTCGTTTTGCAGTATCTATATTGAAATCACAACCCATTAAATATTCATCATTGTTGCGTTTGACGGAAAAACATTCTAACGAGAAGCTCATTAAATGTAGGTACCTATGAGTACCAGCGAGGAAACTTACATCTATACACCGTAAGGGCTATTCTTGCTTGCAGTGCTCGGCCGCTATAGTAACGCTTGCTAACAGATGTGTGGTCATCGTGTGCACGGGATTTTGTTTTCAAATTGGGCAAATGTAAGTTTCCTCGATGGTACTTAAATTTCGTCAGTTACATGGAAAATGCAATACCTGCTACGTACCTACTCAACAACTAAATAAGTGCAAGTACCAATAATGTTACGAACTTTACTTAGTACATAATGTACAGTCACGAGCATAAGTATGTATACGCTTGGCTTTGTTCAAAGGCGATTTTCTCCTTTATTTTTTAATGAAATTTTATATTATTAGGAACATAGTATTTTCGAACCCATAGGTTTATGTAAAGTGTCGTATTTCAACGTTGCATTCGTTATTTCGTGAAAAAATGGCAATTGAAAGTTGTTAAGTGTTGACATATTAGTGCTCGTGACTGTACCTATACTAAGTAAGTAAAGTAAGTACAAATTACGATATTGTAGACCACGGTTAGGTAACGAAATCGAATTGCCATTGTTGGTTAGGTAAGTACGTAGTTAGTATCATAATACACTTCGCACTATCGTATTTCTTATTGTGCCATTCAGATGATTCAGATAAACTTAATATCTGACAAAAATCGTGCGACATTTATTAGTTATTTACCTACTTAACTGTTTAATCAGTTGCTTAGAAAATAAAGCACGAACGCAACGGTTAACCAAAATAATCAGTAGAAAGTAAAAATAAATATTACACTTGATAAAGTTAAAAATAACGTACCCTACTGACCGACCCATAGGAGCAAATTGCGTAAAAAGTTTGAAGTGCGGTCTGCGTCCCGAAATACTTGGGCCGAGTTCCCGGGATCCCGGGTTCACAGACCGGGAAGCATGTGACAGCGGTCGGCAGACGGCGTGCGGCGCGCGGCGCCACGGCTATGTGACGCATGTAAATGAGCCGGCCACGTGCCCACTACCAATGAGGACGTGATTTGGACCGATTTCAATGTTACCTTACACAAATAATGATTATGCTTTTCCACGTAATAGCGTAATACTCATCTGCTGGGTAATTGCGTAACACACTAACAGTAGAATGACTTTCAGTTTGACAGTTCAACAACATTCATTGCGTTATTTACGTTGTTGAGCAGCCAAATTTTTCGAACATATGAAGCAATGGATTAGAATTATACTTCCAAATGATTCAGATTGTTATTGATAGTGTGTTGCGCAATTAAAACGCTGGATTAATTTATAGTCAGAATCTCTTGGAAAATGGCCCATAAAAAACAATATAAATGAATGTACTTACAAAAAAAATACTCAAATACTTACTAATAAAATAAAACAAAAATCATTTATTTCAGACAAAAAGTCCATAGGCCATACTTAATATTCAGGCTTATAGTCGCCTCATATTAATGGTTTCTGTAACTTTCTAATCGATTTGCAAAAACGGTGCAGATAACTATTCAAACTGCCGAATTTGACTTTTACGATAAATTATCCTGAAGTCAATTTATTATCAGTGGTTTTTGAACAATCATTTATCAGACGGGATTCATTTATTTAGTTCGATGTTTTTGAATTTAACTTGTTACTAGAAATTATACAATTAGTTTTTTATAAACATTACCTATAGGTACATAAACTTTCTGTCGTAAGTCAGAAATAAATAATGTTACTTGAATACTACTTAATGAGATAAAAAAATGCAGGGTAATTGCGTAACAGTGGCAAAAGACAGTTCAACAACATTATTTGCGTTAATTAGGTACGTTGTTGAGCAGGACAATTTTTCGAACATATGAAACAATGGATTAGCAATAAATATCCTTCAAAATTATTCAGGTTTTGATTGATAGTGTAGGTATATTAAATATCATTATTTCTGTTGAGACATTAAAAATTGAAACAGAAGTAGGTACTTACCTACTTCGTAAAGAATGGAGATGTGTAATTCTCATTATGTATGATAAATGATAAAACAAGGATTTACGTAATTGCCACTTACTTGAATAATTATTATGTAGCAGATTATTTACTTTGTAGGCCTTGCAAAGATTATTAATAGCTTTAACAACCTTCTTCCGCAATCAAGATGACTTTAATTATTCAGGTTCTGAGATTGACTGGAGCACAGTTTGGATGGTTTATGGCCTTATTTTTTTTACCTTGGGTGTCCTCAGCCCTTGCTAAAATTTTACGCAACAACGTGGAGCTCTCCAAAAAAAAAAAAAACTGGCCAAGTGCGAGTCGGACTCGCACACGAAGGGTTCCGTACCACAAGGCAAAAACGCCGAAAAAAACACATTTGTTGTATGGGAGCACCCCTTAAATATTTATTTTATTTTGTTTTTAGTATTTGTTGTTATAGCGGCAACAGAAATACATAATTTGTGAAAATTTCAACTGTCTAGCTACCGCGGTTCTAGAGATACAGCCTGGTGACAGACAGACGGACGGACGGACAGCGAAGTCTTAGTAATAGGGTTCCGTTTTTACCCTTTGGGTACGGAACCCTAAAAACGAGTACCTACCTACCAAACTTTTTAGTTCCTTTGGCATAAACAATAGTTAATTAGGATACTGTGAATTGTCTGCAAAGTTCTATCGAATTGAACTACTATTGAGCAACGATTGTTCAATTTATTCGATTTGTATCAACGGTTTTTTGCTCTTTAAGCTCAATGTAAGCAACTGCTGTATGTGCAAAGGCATGCATTTAACTAAGTTAGCAAATTGTTCGGCATTTGCGTCAATTAACTTAGGTACATACCTACGCAAACTTGATGTTACACAACAAGGCTGGAATTCTCTGGGCTAGCCGCCATTGGCATTATAATACTCAGGTCTACCATGCCCATTGAATAGTCGGAATACTACATACATATGTACCCATAACAACTGTTTGGTTTTGTGTTTTACCTAAGCATAGTAGTGTTAAAAAGATACAATATTATGGTTTAGTAAGCGGATAAGCACAAAAAGAACGCGCACTTTCAAAACATAACCTCGCATTTTATCAGTCCCAAAAACGCTAAGTGCTCATACTTATCTCACTTCTTTTAAAAGACACAATTTTCACACATATTACAAGGCCACTTAAAATCGTACCCAAAAAATATCAACGCAGACACTTGTCGACTAAAACCCTAATCAGGATGTCGATCACAGCATAAGTGCCCAGCACTCGACTCCAAGTATTCACCACTTTATGCTGAACTGATATCGCAATCTCACTATTTCCGTCCAAACCCAGACCCTAGGCTATCGTCGGGTGGAACAAAAAAGTAAAAGTAATGTCCCTTACTCTTATAACGAGGACTAATGTCGGTCTCCAATAGCTTTGGCGACAACACTAGATCCGAGTGGTAGTTTCATTATCCCGTATTTCCCGCCTTTTACGCCGAGTTCGGGTTTTTCTAAAAGGATCCGACAGTTTTTCCTCACATTCGTCTAAATTGCTGTAATTAATTGAAGGATTTTGTTCGCAGCTGTTATTTAAGAAGTGTAGGCGAGACCTGCTTTTTTATTAAATCGTTATGAGGTGTCGTCCACTTCTAGGTACGTCTAATTCAGAGTATTAAAAAATATTGGAATTACACACGAAACGCTTGATGGATAAGATTGGTTGGCATAGCCCTTGGTTATATCGGCGACAAAACTGTAAAAGTTTATTAACTAACATCTTCTATCTATATAATATGTACATAGAATTCAAAGTCCTGACTGACTAATATATCAACCATAGACGGATATTATAAATATCCGTGATATCAACGCACAGCCTACCCACTGGTCCTAGAGACATGAAATTTGGAAGGTGTGTTCTTTGTGAAGAGTAGGTCTCCACTAGGAAAGGGTTTTTCAAAATTCCACCCCTAACAGGGTGGAATGGGGGTTGAATTTTCTGTGAATAATTTCCGACCTCAACAAAAGCTAGTAAATATGTAGGTAATATAAAACCACACCTGCATTCCCAGAAAGGTTAGGCAGAGGTACCCACCCACCTAGCTTATTGTATAGCTGGTGTTGATGTGCCAACCGTAAATGAAAAGTGTGAAACAATACCTTATGTTTCCGTGTTGTTGTTCCAGAATGCCAGCGCTCAGGCTGCTGGGGCGAAAATGGCTGGCAGCCTCAGACGATCTCGTGTTCCCCAGCATCTTCGAACTTCTCTTCAGATTTGTTTGGTAAGTATCTAATGGCCAATTCTACCATCAACGTTCTAGTTAACTTATCTGGATGATAAATTCGCAACTTATCTAGCTAAGGGCTGATTTTTCCAACGCCAGATAACTATAACGGAGGAATAATTTTGAATTTCTGACAGTTCTTCCCTCCCCTAGAGTAAATAATATGTTCCTTGGTTCTTCCATACAAAAACTGTCAAACGTCAAATTTATTCCACCAATAAAAAATATCGGTCGATTAAAAAATCAGACCTAAATCTATTATTTTTTATTTTTTTAAGAGAAGATAGTTTAGATATTTTTAAAGACCTAAATATTGCATTATATTTTTTAGGACCATAAAATATTAAGGTTGGCTGAAAATCCTCAAAAAAATTACAAATGCCATTAAAATCGAAGAAACAAAAACTTTTTTCTTTCAAATAAAAGGGCTGGACTATTTGTTTTTTCAGCAATACAAACCAGCTATCAAGAGGTATTATTGAAGACCGATTTGTATCGATAACATTTTTTAGGACCTAAAATAATTGCAACTGACTGACAACCTCAAAAAAATTGACAGATGCCATTAAATATCGAGGAAATAAAAACTTTTTCTTGTGAAATGAAACTGGTTTCTTCAGCAATACCTACATGCCAGCTATCGAGTGGTATTTTTGAAGACCTAAATCTGCAAAATTGTTTTAAGACCTAATTGAAAGAGCTTGGCTGAACTAAGTACATAATTAAGAAAAAATTGCGTGAATATAGCTAGGATATTTTTTCTAAAATAATAGCAGGTTAATATTTATCCTACAAATTAATTAATTGTTAGGTTTAACAATAGATTGATCACTTTCCAATCAATCGTAGTTCAACAAAAAAAAAATTTTAAGTATTACAATTTCGAATCGGTCATAAAATTCAAAAAAAAAATTTCGAATGCATCGGTGGCATTGATATATCGGTGGTGATTTTATATCTTTCAAATTTAAATTAAAAATAACGCGGAAAACGAAATTGGTAAGCGATTAAATGTTATTTTTGTTTACTTTACTTATATAAAAACGTCAATTTTTATTTTATTTTGTAGCTATAGATAAAACTACATAGTCAAGTGTATGCTCGACTCTCGAACAGGTTTGTAATATAAACAATTTGGCAATACAATTTGAGTAAAACATCCATCAAATCGATTAATTATGTAACAATATTAAAATAAACAGGCCACAAGACTCAAGAAGTCAGGCCACAAGACTGGTAGAAAATGCCTATAGCATTAAGTCCGCCTCTGTACATTTATGTGCTTGAAGTATTAAATAAATAAAAGTAATCATCCACAGATCATTAGGTAGTTCTTGTTTATAGTTAGTTATATTTAAACTATAGTCGCGTTTAAGACGCTAACAAAAACAAAATAAACATTTATCTTTTATGTAGGCGTTCTGTTTACGTCAGTCACGGTAAATCATAGATCTTGAATATAGGCGATAAAACTGTTCCGCATAAAAACTTTGCCAATAAAAGGGATTCCCTCAAGTATTAACCGATATCTAAAGTTCGATAAAAGGGTATTCGGGATCAGCGATTTACAGCAAATATAAAAACAATGAATGGAAAGAAAATTCTCAGAAAACTTCAAACTTACTCGTAGCTACACAAGAGAATAAATTGAAGGAAAAAGCTGTAAATATTATGAAAGAAATTATTTACTCATTTCTCCTTTAAACTCGATAACAATGATGAACTTAATGAGTGAATTTTCACTGAATTGAATATGAATAAAAGTTCTTAGAAATGTTGAAAAGAAAATGTTTGTAACCTATTAACGGTTGAATGTTCTTAGAACGTGATATACTTAAATAGTTTGAGAAACCCGATTTAAGGGTAAAAAACATCGTCTCGATTTGTTGATCAAGCATGGCGGCCAGACCTTCGGGTCTCGAACCTCACTTGTTGCGAACCACATTAATATGAATGAGCTTTCGCTCTCGATATTGGCTCGCATTTTCTCTGCACTTCAGCCGACCTTCGAATCTCGGTCTGATTGCCGTACCTAATGGATTTTAAATTATCGCAACATCCATCGTTTGATTGACCATGCCGAATATTGTTGGCAACTCCAACAAATTATGTTCTGTGTTCATTTCCGTTTCCTTGTGTCAAACTGTTATATTTTTTAGTCTGCAATAAAATTCCGCTCCACTCACGTTACACCAAAAGGCCTGCCTTTCATTTTCTACTTCCACACCAAATACCTCAAGAACCAGCCCTAGCTGCAAACCTCCAACAACAAGTGGTCCTTCGAAGGAAGAGGAATTGGTGAAGAAAAGGTACCTACGTCAATACGTCTTGTACTTTCGACGAAGGGCGGGCTCAGGCCGCGTCGCCTGCAACAACGTGCGTGAGTGCAAATCACACGCGGGTTCGACTCATCAGTCGCTGACTGCAAGGAGGTATTTATGTGAATATTGGGTCATAATTCCTCGCTTCAAAGCCTTCCGGGGCCGAGGGTCGTATGACGCCAAAACAAAGGCTACATTTTGGGCTTTTGTTCAACATACAGAGAAAGCCATTTTGTTTTCTATCGCCGGCCTATTTCCGGCGCTCGCGCTGACGCAACAACATGACGCTATAGCTGCGAGCCAATCAGCACTCTCGTCGTGTCAACGTCAAGCATCTTCGCTCAACCCTATTGGACGACTTCACGGAAGCAATTCAAACTTCATTCGTTCGGTTCGTTCAATTCTTCAATTACTGGATTACTGCAGAAGAAAAAAGTTTTCTACGATAATCGACAAGACGCCATCTTGTGAATTTGTGCATCTATTTTGTTCTACTTGTAAAAAACTCTTTTTTAAGTTTTAAGAAAATAATTATTGTAATAACTTTAACTATTATATATTGTAGGAAGTTTACGGTGTGTAATAATAATACTAACACAAGTATTAGTCCATAGTATAGTGTTAACGCGTGTAAGATGGATGAGGCCACGCTAAAAGTAATGAAGGCCTCCCGTGGCTATAATAAGGCTTCAATTACACGGCTATATCAATTTGTTTCGAACATCGAAGATGTGCAGCTCAGTAGTGCTACAACATTACAGGCAAAAAGGGCTAGAATCATTGAATTATTTTCGGAATACGAGTCCTACAATAAAAAGATTCTCGCAATAGATGAAAAAGACGGTGAAAATGTCGAGGAGTGTGAAGCAAAGTATTTCCATATCTTAACAGTGCTTAATGAGGCGATCCTTGGTAAATCCTCGCCAAACGTAGATAATTCATCATCATTTAAGACAAAATTACCTACAATCCAGGTGCAAACCTTTTCAGGAAAATATTGTGAGTACACGCCTTTTATTAACATGTTTCGTGCCATCATACATAAAGACAGGTCCATTGATAATGTCCAAAAGCTATATTACCTAAGGTCGTTTCTCCAAAAGGAACCCTTTGATATTATAAAAAATTTACCGCTTTCCCCGGATAGTTATGAGGAAGCGCTTAGACTCTTGGAGGAAAGATATAATCATAGGTTTAAAATTATCATTGAGCATAATAATGCACTGCTGGATTTGAATGCTTTGTCTAAATCAACACCGAGTAACATTAGAGAATTTGTTTCTAGTATAAAACAAAGTTTAGCTGCTCTGAAAAATCTACAGGTTAATGTTGAAGGGTGGGATCCTTTAATCTTATCTATTTTATACCGTAAACTAGATACCTACACGTCACGGGCTTACCAACTCGAGAGAAGCAATGAGTCTGATCCAACGGTGGTTGAATTCCTGTTGTTCTTGGAAAAAAGGGCCTTGGCATTGGAGAATGCAGAACCTAGCACAACAACCAAGGCTCACAAGGTAGTAACCAACGTGGCAGCAGCCTCTGCAACCAACTCTTGCGCTCACTGTAAGTCTGAACAACATAAATTATTTTCTTGTAATGATTTTAAATTATTGCCCAGTGGGACTAGAATAGAATTTGTTAGCAATAATAAGTTGTGTGACATATGTCTTAACAAACATAGTGGTAAATGTAAATTTCATTTTCGCTGCAAGATTTGTAAAAAGGAGCACAATACATTGCTACACAAGGAAGCAGCTCAAGAACAACCTGTCTCTTTGATTTCAAATGTTAGCACTCCCAAGGTGTTATTACCTACTGTTAAGGTGAAGCTATATTCTAAGACTGGTAGAGAAGTGCACATAAAGGCAATATTAGATTCCGCATCACAGATTTCCTTGGTTACCAGCAAGGTGATAGATGTGTTAGGTGTAACTCCTATTCCAGATAATACAGATATATTGGGTGTCAGCAACTCTAGTAATATTGCAAATTACTCTGTGCCCCTTGAAGTATTTTCTTTAGTTACACCATACAAGGTCAATATAAACTGTCATGTTTTAGAAAAAATTACATGCAAAATCCCACAGTTTAAAGTTGATTTATCATGCTTAAACATACCTACAGGAGTAAAGTTAGCCGATGTAGACTTTAACATCCCATCAGAGATAAATATGCTGATAGGCGCTGACATATTTTTCCAGGTGTTGCTACCGGAGCCGATAGAAGTTTTGCAGCAAGCAGCTTCGCAATTTGCTGAACAAACAGTTCAGCAACAACACCTGCAACCCCGCTTTATCAGTACAAGGTTTGGCCATGTCATAGCTGGCGCTTTAACAAACCATGCAGTCTCTGATAGAGGTAAGGTATCACTCTTATGTACCCATGATAAAACTGAGTTAGGTTTTAACAAAACATTGCAACAGTTTTGGTCAACTGAATCTGTTCCACAGTTTTTTAGTGAGAAAGGTTCAGAACATGATTTATGTGAAGGTATTTTCAAAGAAACCACTATACTTAAAGATAAAAAGTTTCAAGTTAATTTACCATTAAAAATTTCCTTGGCTGAGGTTGAGGATATCCTAGGAAACTCGTTTGATTTTGCGCTATACAGGTTTCTAAGCTTAGAAAGAAAATTGCATAAAAACCCAAAATTGCTTTCTGATTATGATAATTTTATAAGTGAGTATGTTCAGTTAGGGCATGGCCATTATGTTGAACTTAATTCATTAGATGTTAAAAATCCTATATACTTTATGCCACATCATGCTGTGCTTAATGAGAATAGTAAAAGTACTAAAACTAGAGTGGTTTTCGATGCTTCCATGCAAACTGACAGAAAAATGTCACTGAATGACCTCTTGCTTAATGGTGCTCCGGTGCAAAAAGAACTTTTTGACATTATGCTTTTATTTCGCTTGGGTGACTACACATTTACTACGGATATACGCCGAATGTTTCGTTGCGTTAATGTTAACCCAGAACATGCTGTATTGCAAAACATATTGTGGAGAAATGATGTTAATGCCAAAATAAAATGCATTCAATTAGACACTGTTACTTATGGTCAAAAGAGCTCAGGTTTTTTAGCTACACGCTGTTTGCATGAACTTGCTGAAACGCATAAACAAGAATATCCACTGGCTTCATATATTTTAAATAACTGTACTTATGTTGACGATGCTTGCTATTCCCATTCTGACTTAAACATTATTAAAGAAGCAAAACAACAGTTGTGTGAATTATTAAGTAAGGGTAGTTTTGAAACCCATAAATGGGCATCTAATTGTCAGCAAATTTTAAATGACATACCTCTTAACAAACAACATTTTGATGATTTTGATCTTCAAAAAGATAATTGTTTCATGAAAACTTTAGGATTAACACTTAACGTAAGTAAGGATTGCTTTGTATTTTCATGTCCAGAGCCTTTTGATATTGAAAATCCTACAAAAAGACAAATATTAAGTTACATTTCCAAATTCTTTGACCCATTAGGATTTATGTCTCCAGTTATAGTAAAAGCCAAGGCATTTATGCAAAAATTGTGGTTAGAAAGATTAGACTGGGATGCAGTCCCTCCAGAAGGGATAAGATTGGAATGGCTTTCATTTGTTAAATGCTTGATGGACATGCAACCTTTACACATTGATAGAAATATAAAAATTGACAGAAAGGCCAATGCAGTGCACATAATAGGATTTGCTGATGCTTCTGGCTCTACAGGCTATGGCTGCTGTGTTTATCTTCGGGTGGCGAAGGGTTCAGGTAGGGCTTCATCTTCCTTACTCTGCTCTAAATCCCGAATTAACCCCCAAGGCAACAATGCACTCACCATACCGCGATTAGAGTTAAATGCAATGCTTTTGCTTACTAAACTAATCAATAGAGTTTATAATACTTTAAGCCTTAAAATAAATATAAATGGTGTTTATTTATATTCAGATTCTCAAATTGCACTTGCATGGCTAACTACAGAGCCAATTAAGCTTCAAGCATATGTTGCTAATAGGGTTAAGTTAATTCAGGAACAGACATCTAGATGGCGCTGGCTGTATGTGGCGAGCAACGAGAATCCAGCTGACTATGTTAGCAGGGGAGCCATTCCTGATGATCTACGTAACTGTAGTCTATGGTGGCATGGTCCAGAGTTTCTGCTAGACAGTACGTATGATTTTAATAATAAACTTACCTTACCGCTCCTACAAGATTTGCCTGAAATGAAGAAGGCTGCTGCATTCTCTGATTCCAAGGTTGCATTGTTCACAAAAGGTGAATCTAATCTCTATCTGTTTATTGATAAATATTCTGATTTAAATAAAATGATCCGTGTCATGGCATACATATTAAGGTTATGTTATAATCTAGATAAGAGGGGTACTCCACTATCTCCTCTCGAGTTGGAAAATGCGTTGCATAAAATTATACAGCGCGAACAGAGCATACATTTCAGTCAGGAGTTAAATCATTTAAAGTCAAAGGTTGAAAATATTAAAGGCCCTTTAAAACCCTTACATCCCTTTATTGATAAAGAGAATTTGTTAAGAGTAGGTGGTAGAATTGAGCATTCCGAGGTCTCATTTTCACAGAAACACCCTATCATTTTACCTAAACGATCTCGTGTTACTGATTTGATTATTTACCATGAACACATAAGATTGTTGCATGCTGGACCAAAGTTATTGTTAGCTAGCCTTAATGAAAAATATTGGATTGTAAATGGTTACAGACATGTGAAAAAGGTTATTCATAAATGCCTACTGTGTTTCAGAATCAAAGCTAAATGTGCTAAGCAACTAATGGGTTCCTTGCCAGCTCAAAGAGTGACAGCTTGTCGTCCTTTTCAAAAGATTGGTATAGATTTTGCGGGACCAATTCAAGTAAAAAACTCGCGTGTCAGACGTGCTATACAAACAAAAGGTTATGTATGTGTATTTGTATGCTTCGTTACGAAGGCAATACACCTCGAGATAGCTTCTGATTTAAGTACTGATTGTTTCCTTGCTTGTTTTAAACGCTTTATAGCAAGACGTGGATTGCCTACTGACGTTTTCTGTGACAACGCAGGTTGTTTTAAGGGGGCAAGGAACGAATTAGTTGAACTATATAACTTGCAAGCCTCACAGGAGCATCAGGCATTAGTACAAGGCTATGCAGCTAAGGAAGGCATAACTTTTCATTTTGTACCTAGCTATTCGCCTGTGTTTGCTGGTCTTGCTGAGGCGGCAGTTAAGAGTATGAAGTTTCACTTGAAACGTATCATCCAAAATTATGTTTTAACATACGAACAGTTACACACAGTCTTATGTCAAATAGAAGCAGTTTTAAATTCTCGACCATTATTGCCTGTTACAGCTTATAATGTGGATGATTTTTCTTATTTAACGCCGGGACATTTCTTGATAGGTACTTCTTTAACCTCTTATCCTGAAAATAATACGTATGATGTGCCTGTAAATAGATTAAAGTTTTGGGAAATTTGTAATAAGGTAAAAACTCATTTTTGGAATATATGGCACAAGTACTACCTTAATGTACTGCAGTCGAGGCCCAAATGGCGTGACAGTGTAAATAATGTTAAAGAAGGAAGTTTGGTTATTCTGAGGCAGCCAAACTCTCAGCCGTTAACTTGGCCTATGGCTAGAATTGTGAAAGTGTACCCAGGCCAGGACGGAAAGATCCGTGTGGTTGATGTTATGACACCTAACAAAAAGATTTATAAGCGTTCGTTGTCTGGTATTTGTTTACTACCACTAGAAGAGTAAATATGTTTTTTTTAATAATTATACCTATTGCTAAGGTTTTTAGTTTTGTAAGTTTTGGTTTATTGGATATGTGATTAGTACATCCATAAAGGTTGTAAACTTTAAGATAAGTTACTAACATTCATTTACTATATTAAGTTTTATTCCTACTATTATTATAGCTATAAGAATTTATGTTCCTACAATTTTGTTACTATACCTAGTAGTACAGTGCTAGTGCTAAAAGCAAAAATGTTACCTACCTGATAAGTTTTTTCTAGTTTTTGAATACATGTAAAGCCCTTTGTTTATTACTTAAATAAAAATAAAAACCACTTTATCCTATGTGAGTAGGTACCCAATTGATTTAATATGTTGTTCACTTTCATTAATAGAAAGACTGGGGTTGTTATGTAATAGTTTTTTTTGTTTAGCTTATGAGACAACTTTTTTTTGTGTTTAACAGTTCTTGGTACATATTTAGTAATATAATGTAGTCCTGTAAATGCTAACCTCCCCCCCCCCAGCATGTTGGCAACTCCAACAAATTATGTTCTGTGTTCATTTCCGTTTCCTTGTGTCAAACTGTTATATTTTTTAGTCTGCAATAAAATTCCGCTCCACTCACGTTACACCAAAAGGCCTGCCTTTCATTTTCTACTTCCACACCAAATACCTCAAGAACCAGCCCTAGCTGCAATCCTCCAACAATATATCTATCTGTTACTTCGAATATCGCCTAACTTAGGTGTAATGAGGATTCTATTCTCATTCGTTATTAAAAAAATAGTTTTGTAGAAAAAAAAAAGAGGAAATGGTTACGATTGTTCAAACTTCAAAGTAGGTAGGTCAAATGACTTCAGTATTCGCGCTTTTGTAGCGTAGATTTATTTCTCGATATTCAATTTGTTATTTGACATTCCTATTATCAAAGTAAAATAAAGACGAGCATAACAGACGTCTGATGTAACATGTTACAGATACAGTGCGGTTTCCGCAACATTTAGTACGGTATGCCATTCATCAGAGATGCATTAGCATTTTTATTTACAAGATATTTCAGCTTGATTTAGGTCACAAACACTTTTTGATGTTTTGTGAGACGTCAAAACAATGCTGTTTGTGGTGTTTCAACAGCTGTAGCTTCTGTCTTTGAAATCACAAAAAAGTATTCTTGAAAACGGAAAACGTTTACAATAGCCCCTTGAAAACGGAACACTTTAACCTACAATAGCCCGTGCTTGGGAAGTTTCGGGCTAGCAAATTACTGTTTAATTTGATTAATCCATTAATTTATAATGCCAGCTTCAGGATTGGATTTATTATTCCTAAACAGAATATTTATGCAGCGCCTGTTCAACAAACAGTTGTTCCCTAAACCGTTTGACAAGGGTCTAAGTCCGAACCCTGAAGGTTATAAACGAAAGCTAATTTACACCTTTCCTTTTGTTCACAGGCTTGTACTAATAGCACTGGTGGTGGAAGTGCTGTACCCAGTAACATGGCAGTGTCAGTCGGAAGGCTGGCAAGGCGGCGCGTTCGTGAGGCTGTACCTCATCGCGACCCTGACGCTGCAAGCAGTACTTATGCTGATGTTGGCAGCACTGGCTCTGCAGTCAGCAAGAGGGACCATCACCGACATCGATGCTAGGAAGATGGTGTCGCCACTGCTACTAATAAAGTAAGTTGTAATTTCTTATTAGGGAAACCTACACTTTACTTTTTAGCCACTAAACCCTTTAGACAGTACTCCTGAAAACCCATTTTCTATGAAAAATCTCCACATTGCCTAAGCTTCAATTAATACAATTATATTTTCATTTCCATTTCAAACTGCTAGTAGTGCTAGTAATACATATAATATCCTATGTCAATATTTCAAATACCCTAAGCGCTGAATTTTCCAAGATTTTTTTATTTCGTAACAAAAATCTATTTGTGCATCTATAAAAGAAATCCTACAGATTGATACTTACTTATTTATACCTACTTAGTAATAAAATTAAATATGAGCCAACTTCCTTGTAATACGTACTTATTATAATAATTTTAAATAACAAAACGTTGGCAAAAAATTAAGCACTCACAAAACTCGCTTCTTTGTTTCAAGAGCCCTTGGTAACGAATAAAAGCGGTTTGCGTGACCAAGAGCTCCCTAAAGAGCTTACGAGATCGCAAAATAAATAATATACAATCGACGAAAATGTTTACTTTTCTTTTTATAGCAATAAATCAAATATAATCTCGTACCTAATAATCTGCTCATTTGTTGTACATAAACGCCTTGACGCATTTGTTGTTGTACGCTTGTATATAAATAAACATACCTAGAGCTATGTTAGTTAATCATTTTCCATCATAGAATAAACAGTTGATGCTGTCTTGTTTATGTTTTCAGGTCGGCATAGAAACGTTATAAATATAACAGTAAAAAACACCCAACGTTCGTACATTTTCTCTGTTCACAAAACGTGGTTAATATTACTTTCTCTATTCAACGCAGCTGGTGCATTAGGAGTGGCAATAAGTTTCTAATCTGAGGCGCTAACAACCTACAATAGTTGAGCACACTCACGTCGTTATTTACTAAGAATAAAACTCATACAAGTGTACACTTCCAGACAAAGAAAAGTGTTCATCGAAGTTGTGAAAACTTTTTTGAGCGATTTGCGCAGTTGTCATTAGACCCAAAAGTTTTAGAAGTATGTAGGTACGTAGGTGTTAGTTACGTGTACGCAATTTTTTGTGCTCGCATCGTAGACCTGTTGGCACACATTTCTATTTCCTGGCTAGATTTGATTCAGTAATTAAAATAGAACGTTAGACATTCATAAAAGACTACCTATGTATTTTAATCTCGTTTTCTTTATGTAATTGCGAATGCGTGAATAATAATATTTACAGTTATATTTCTTTGTGAAGTGGGATGCTCGACTTTTACAACCGTGGTCGTAATATTCTTCACTTTTTATGAAGTAAAACTAATATAGATGTGCAATTTTTAGCCCATATGAGTGTATAGGCAGTGTGTGAGTGTGATAATAATGAATGAAAATTAGGTATGTCCACACGCCGGTAACAATACGTGCTAAATCAAATGATTTGTTTATGTTTGGTCTTCAATCTTGACCTACTATGCCTCTCGACGAATAACAATTAAACTCTGTGAACAATTGTGAAAGAAATAGGTCCCGAACCGGAAACAACTTGGCTAACTAGTTATTTGTAATTGATAAGAAGTTAATCAGAACTAACAGGGGTGAACAGGAGTTCATTTATTTGATAACTGACACTGACACCAGATATTTTTTTAAAGACTAGCTTCTACCCGCGACTTCGCCCGCGTGAATTTTCTTGTTCCCCCAACCCACCACGTCGCATCGCATCGCCTGCCCACACTATTATCTACTCCGTTTTCGCTTAGCGTTCTTCCCATGTTCTCCATGACTTCTTTTCTTTTTGCTCGGCTCCTAAGGATCCTAGCGTGAAGTTAAATAGCCTATAGCCTTCCTCAAGAATTGGGCCATAAAATGCAAAAAGATTTTTTCAAATCCGACTGGCAGTTCCAGAGATAAGCGCGTTCAAACAAACAAACTCTTACGGCTCACAAATTTTAATAAATGTTTTATTGCAGAGTGCTGTTGGTGTTCCCAGAAACGGCCCTAAATGTCATGGGTACGATGTGGATGTTCTGCGAAGTAATACAATGCTCCGTCGAGGACAAGTTCTCCAGCATAGTCATACAAAGTGAGTTAATATTTCACCCTCGCAGTGTAAATTAGACCACCCTTTGTGTGCTGCCTTTCAACGCGGCATGCGGCACAATGAACGGCTTTTAACGTCGAGATTGTACATTTTGTATGATTTATTCCCTTTTGTGAATGATTTAATTAATCATTATATGTTTCTAAGTGTTTCTTGTCGTCAATCAAAGCTGTGGTTTTGGGGTCTTGACAATTAAATAGACCCTTTTGATTAGACTGTAATCTATTAATAAAATATCAACGTTACATTGTAGTATAAAACACCAGATAAGGTGATAAAATAAAGTCGCCGAAATGTCTATACGCGCACAACTTTTGAATGACTGCACCAAATTGGATAATTCTTTTTTTGTTGAGTTCGGTATTGACAGGACAAGGTTTGTATGAAAGAAAATATCGGATGTTCGAAAAAAAAATTGTACCCGTGCGAAGCCTTACCATGTAAAATCCAAATTGCGCTAAAAACAATCTTGTCGCTGACTAGACAGAAATCACAACAGAAGCAACAGAAATGTCAACATTCTGTCAACAAACTCTATCAATGAGAAATACCACTTGAAATAGGTATAGTTTTTTTTTTATTAATTAATGGCTTGGATGATTTTAATTAGTAGGTGCCTATACTGTGACTGTCGCAGCTGAAAAAGCTCTTCTTAAACACGATTTCTGAAAGCCTGATCAAGTGTATTCAAATTCAACGTCGGAATTAACAACAGCCAATCACTGCACATGCATTTTTAATAATAAATTCAATTCAAAAGGCTTTCAAACCGGTATTTACGAGTACCATTCAATCAGTCGCCTTTGAGAGCAGTGGTGGCTCAGTAGTAACTTACGAGTAGTAGATCATAGGTTCGAACCCAGACAGGCGCTTTACTTTGCGTAAATTACTTAATCACCTCAGCTCTCAAACCGGTGAAGGAAAACATCGTCACGAAACCGGCATGTCTTAGAACCCAAAATTCAAACACATGTGACGTCTACCAACCCGCACTGTGCACGCGTGGTGGATTACGGCCCACTTCCTCTCACAGAGAGGAGGCCTGTGTCCCAGCAGTGGGAACATTTTAGGCTGATTATACCAATCAGTCGCCTTATGCATGTGGTCAATCTATATTCAGTACGCGTCATCCTATAACACCTAACATTACGTATAGTTAGTAGTAGTTCGATGTTCAATGATTTAATTAAGTATATAATTTCTTTCACAGGTATAGTCCTATTCAACTGGGTACAACTAGGCCTCACTGTGTTCGGTCTTTTCATGGTGTTTGACCCTCTGGGCTCAGTGAACTATGGTGACATGCAAGATACGCCCAACCAGGTCCGACATCATAGGAAGGTTACAGGACTGTGGTCCAGAAGATTCCGATGGGCCTTCTGCTGGTTGAAGAGAGATGAACATGGGAAGGAAGCTTTTCAACAAGTTGCAGGTAAATAATATGAATAAGTCTAAGTACCTGAATTCTTAATAGTGCAGCTATGAGCTCTGAAAAACTTTGCTTTGCTTTGATTTTTCAGTTAGTTTTATGATCGAGTCTGAAACATACCTACACGTAAAAAGTAAAATCGTTAACGATAAGAAACAAGCCAATGTATCATTGCCTATATCCCGAAAATGTTTGCTAATAAAGATTAGAGTAAAGTAATTAATATTTTTTACAATTTAACACTGAAATATACATATTATATAGTATAAACAAGTATATAAAAAAAAAGGTAAAGAAAAAGAAGAGCTCATTGGGCATCAAAAAATACATCCGCATCGCTGTCAATGGCATAAGTGCCCAAAAGGCTGGCAGCATTACCACGTTGGATGGCAATGCTTATTCTTTGGGCTAAAAATAGGCCAGCCCTCTGGTCACGCGAAGAAAAAAAGATAGATTTTATAAAGATTAGCGTCCAAATAGAAATTAAAATCAACTAACAACTTCATTCATTCTTGGAAAATCAATTGGCGACTCCAAAAAGATCTTATTAGCTATAGTATATTTCGTTACAAGTGCGGAAAGGCTGTCATTGCAAAGAGTTCCGACAAATGTCTACCCGAGCCGAGGCGCAGCCGAAGGCGAGGGTTGACAGTCGGAACAAGTTGCAATGACGGTTCCGCAGGTGTACTGAACGACTATTTTTAATACAGTTGCGAAAAAATGAAGCAATTTAATAAAATAATAAAAACACAATATTGCTTTTTCTCTTCTCTCCACGCAATAAATTAGTCGTATGTAGATATGTAACGACTTTTTGACTTTTCCTGTAAAATGTTCTCCGAAGCATTTTGTGCAATTATACTGAGTTCCGATGGTGTTAATTAAAAAAAAATAAGGTCGAAATTACTCATTTTGTGCAACAAACAACTAAACTCGCAAAGAAAATTTCTGGAAAATGGCGCCAACCGTAGAATATAAGCAGAGTTTTTTTTCTTCACCCATTTTGGTAGGCAAAGGGAACTATCCATACAGCTTAGTCTTCAGTATATTTTTTTTATTGATATGAAATGAAAATGAAATTTAATGAGATGAAATGAAATGAAACCTAACCTAACTCATTCAATTAAATCTGATATTGAAATAAATTAGTAGCTTCTTTTTAGAAATATACGTATTTGTATGAATCACAAAAACTCTTTAGTAAAAACTTCATGGTTGGTTTTTTCTTTTTAATAGACATTATTTTGACAGTTGGGAAAGAGAACGCACGAGTTCGGGAAAGGTAAAAAAAAAGCACTAGTATGTAATAGCCCACATCCCGAACGCTATACGTCCCTGCAATACACCACTTTTTGAGCAACTGTATTAAAAAATATTTTACCTCTCGACCTCTTTACTCTTGAAATAGGTGTCTTCAGATAAAGACCGGATATGACCCTTAGCTGCCCGGAAATGACATAGCAAAGAGCTATACAAATACATCATTATTATAGGTAGTTAGAGACAGGAAACACTTCAAATGAAATGTGACGGTATTCTGAGAAGATCCGTTTCTTAACAGATAAAAGTTTCTTCGAAGGTTTATGACACATACCTAAATAAGTTTAAGGTGTCGGTGGTCGTATGGATTAGTAAAAAGGAAAAAAGATAAGAAAGAAAGAAAAACTGTTTAAAAGGCTATTTAAAACTGAAAATAACCATTTCGCAACACATCTAGCAATGCTGCTCGCGTACCATGACCACCGTAAAAACGGAAAAGACTAAATAAAGGCAAAATTACTGTTTGTAGAATAGTATATTTCATTACAAGTGCGGAAAGGCTGTTATTGCAAAGAGTTTCGACAAATGTCTACCCGAGCCGAGGCGCAGCCGAAGGCGACCGTTGACAGTCGGAACAAGTTGCAATGACGGTTCCGCAGGTGTACTGAACGACTATTTTTAATACAGTTGCGAAAAAATGAAGCAATTTAATAAAATAATAAAAACACAATATTGCTTTTTCTCTTCTCTCCACGCAAAAAATTAGTCGTATGTGGATATGTAACGACTTTTTGACTTTTCCGGTAAAATGTTCTCCGAAGCATTTTGTGCAATTATATTGAGTTCCGGTGGTGTTAATTAAAAAAAAATAGGGTCGAAATTACTCATTTTGTGCAACAAACAACTAAACCCGCAAAGAAAATTTCTGGAAAATGGCGCCAACCGTAGAATATAAGCAGTTTTTTTTTCTTCACCCATTTTGGTAGGCAAAAGGAACTATCCATACAGCTTAGTCTTCAGTATATTTTTTTTATTGATATGAAATGAAAATGAAATTTAATGAGATGAAATGAAATGAAACCTAACCTAACTCATTCAATTAAATCATTAAATCTGATATTGAAATAAATTAGTAGCTTCTTTTTAGAAATATACGTATTTGTATGAATCACAAAAACTCTTTAGTAAAAACTTCATGGTTGGTTTTTCTTTTTAATAGACATTATTTTGACAGTTGGGATAGAGACACGCACGAGTTCGGGGAAGGTAAAAAAAAAGCACTAGTATGTAATAGCCCACTTCCCGAACGCTATACGTCCCTGCAATACACCACTTTTTGAGCAACTGTATTAAAAAGATTTTTACGGCTCGATGTCAAAAATGAAGAAGAAAATGTCTTTGTAGATAAAGAGATAATTATGTTTATTCTTGGTAGAGTAGAGATACAAGTTTTTTGATTTAGTTTATTTTCAACTTATTGCAATATTGACAATGGTATGCCCATTCTCAATATATAAGCTGTGACTTCTTGCGGGGATGGCTGTTATTGACATTCTGATTTTGTGTCCATACTTCTGGAATTCATGCAATGCTGTGCTGGTCGCAAATTGAAATTTGAAATGGTATGCAAAAAATACACCTTTATGTGCACGTTTGCCTTTCTCTTTGAGAGAATAAGTGACACATTATTTTGTATCAGCAATAACATTCCATTACATTATTATAATCCCGGGAACATAATATTTGGTTGCGTGAAAGTATACGGAATAACCGACCTTTGCGTCCTACACAAGTGTTTCGCTCTGATTACGAAAATCGCGTCCACAATAATGAATAGGTATTTCCATTTTACGTATTTACCTTCCTGATTGTTTTCCAAAATTTAATTCGTATTTATAGAAACAATATAATAAATTGTTAACTGTAATATTGTTTTTTACAACTTCAAAAGCAACATTACGTTCGTGTATTTAAATCAGGACTTACCTGCAACGAATACTTTAATACAAAATACTCTCTAATGCAACAAGTTACGGAAATACCATTGCCAAGTTTCACTTTTAAATTCCAGCAAAAACCAACTTTTGCAAAGTGCCGTAGTTGAAAGAAAAAGCGGTTTGCGAATTGGCACGAGCTATGTTTTTTTTTTATCAATCAATATCTTTATTGTGGATCATAGGTAGGTACATAATACAGGTCTTAAATAATTAAATGCGATCAGCTATGTCCGGCCCTTAGGGCATACAATAGTTAGGTACATAATAAATTAAATTAAATTTACTTACATTATTGTTCAAATTATTAAAGAAAATATAAAAATAAAACGGAACAAATTAGAGTAGGTACAGATATGTTAGAATTGCTCATGCTGTTTAAAAGTAGGAATTGTATTTAGGTTTAAACTCCGGATACCCATAGCCATCCAGAGTTTCGCCACTAGCAGAGGCTAGGCATTTAAGTGAAACCTACTAATGGACTCCCTTCTTTCCAGCTCTACTCAGCGCCCTATTCCGATCAACGGACCTAGTACCATCTGACGTGGTCGCCGGCTGCGTCCTCCTCAGGGTGCGGCAGAAGAGAGAGACAAGAGAAATGAGGAGGATCCAAATGCTGAACGACGAAGAACCGATATACACCACGGATGTGAACAAGATATTCTCTGAGACCCCTCCGTGGATGAACCTGGAGGATGCTTTGCATTACCTGAGGCTGTCCATAGCGGCGTATGGATGGCCTTATGTGCTGTATCAGCACTGCTTCACCGGTTTCTGTAAACTGGCGAGGCATCTGACTTGCTGTTGCTGTCGGTAAGTTCGCTTTGCTGATTCTTTGTTTAAAACTTTGCGTTGTGTTTTGTTTTTTTTTCAGCGTGGGTCCTCGTAGACAAGAGTGATGGAAAATGATATGAATTTTCGTAGTTGTTTCATGTTTTTTTTTTTGTTGTTCCTGAATTTTGACGCCTTCCCTTTGCATCTTCCATATACCTATGAGTATTCATTACTACCGACACGTGTCGTTGTCACATTAAGCGAAATAATGACGCAACCATACCTGACACATTAATTCCATGTACCTACATGTGACGATTCTTAAATATAGCGTCGCTTTTCCGAAGAAAGTCCATTCTCTCATAACAAGGCGTTACTAATAGATCCACAACAAGGAAGAACATTAAGTCCAATCCTATTAATAAAGCTTCTATTCTAATACTTCCGTCATATAACAATACCCGCTTTGTACCTCGCGCTCATGCAATCTTGGACAATTGCTTGTCTCAACTCTATTATGGTAATCCTGCAGCGGTATAACTGTTCAAAGAATAAGATAGTTGTTTTATGCTAATATCTTTTAGAGTCTTCCTTGATTGATATCGGAGAGTTAGCGATATATAAAACGTTTGCTAATAGGCAGAAAGGTAATTTATTTTTTCGTTTTGCCAATATAAAGATATCATTGTTAGGTACATCTTCTAGAACGAAGCTTGATACGATATTTGATTTACTATCGTTCAAAATAAAATAAGAATGTGCGAGTCGTGAATTATTTATGGAAACCACGGAATCTTCACGTTACTCATAGCATGAAACAATACGGTCTGATGTCATCGATGATCATGCCTATTGATTTATTTCGGTAGCGATTCTCATCATTTTTCTAAGTCATCACTTGCCAACTTTAAATTGCGATTTTTCACGAAATAACGAATGCAACGTTGAAATACGACACTTTACATACATATACCTATGGGTTCGAAAATACTATGTTCCTACTAATATAAAATTTCATTCAAAAATAAAGGAGAAAATCGACTTTGAATAAAGCCAAGTGTACACTTGCTTGCTTGTGTATACTTTTGCTTGTGACTGTACCTGTAACAAAACTAGGTCATGAAAATCATTACGATAATCAACATTTAAGAAGTCCTCTTTTGGTAGGTAAACCAATATAATAATATACCTACGAATATTATACCTAACTCTCTTAACTCTTCATACATAGATATACCTATAACCAATGGATCATCCTTCGATATCGATAAATCTCTATAAATTAGCAACATTTATTGTTCTTGTTTAACACCTAAGAAAGAACTTACCGAGATGGATGGTTGCTTTTCTATTAATTTACGAATATCATCCAGGATTGCAAGTGATCCTGATAAATGGATTCTCATTTATCAACCACGTTGCAAAGCTTATCCACGATGTTCCAATAAATAATTACATTTCAACCTAATCCCGTCATCAGTATTTTATTTGATTTATGTATTGCTGATGTCTTATTAGATTGATAATTTGGAAAACAAACACATCTAACACAAATTAATTGAGTACTATTACTTACATATTTTTTTAATTATCTTCTTCAACTTTTAAGTAGGTACCTACTATCTTGTCTACATTTTCCAACTATGCAAGACCCCCACGATTATCTTTTATAGACCAATTTTACAACAGTGAAATTGGTAAATTTAGGATTCGTTCGTATAACGTGAAAGAGATTATTAAGCCTTCGCATGTCGCGCGTACAGGGTATGTACCGATAAGAATAGAATTTCTATTGTGTCTGCTAATTGGACATGCGACGGGAGATGTCGCAGTAAGATGGTTGAAGCCATGATACATATAATTATATAGGCTAGGGATATAGCTAAATACCGTAACAAGGTTATACGAAAGCGGTTCATAACTGTCTTACTAGCAATTATAACTGGGTCATATTCAAAATAATTGTAAGTTACGGATAGGAAACAGATATGAATATTATTTGATTGTAACAGAAAAATAACAGAAAGGAATTATTAGGGCAAGTTTAAATAGCACACGTTTATAACAGGCTACGAGTGCGAAGTCGGTGTGGGTCGCTAGGTGGGTACATAATGAAATAACATTTTGGTGATCGTATTTTAGTTGGTATAATTGCCATAAATTCATCATCATCATTGCCATAATGCCTTATCTCCGAAACTACCGAGCCTAAAATTTTGATATTAATATTAAGGCAAAAGGATTCTAATGATTAGAATTATGTATAGCCATATTTGTTACGGTCGTGAATCATATTTTAATCAACATACAACTTTACACTGACCTGTAAATTGCAAAAAACCTGAGTCAATTTGAATTTCGCGGGCTACCTTGGCGCATCCCCCTTAACTGATACTGAGACGGCCGACGAGAGGCTGGGTACGCCTCGGCGAGGCTGCGCGGTTAGTATAAAAGGCTCAAGCAGTGAGGACTGAGGATACGCAGTAAAACATGCACACACAGACAATACATGGCACAGCAATGCAATACATGGCACAATATACGCAAAAATTACATACTTCAAATAAATTTAAGTAAGTAAAAAAAAATGTTTTGGCTAACCTGCGGTGCACTAAGTACCTATTAATATTTTATTTTCATTAATTCATACATGAGACAATGTGAATAACGCCTAATCATTCATATCTGTTACGTAACGGAAAAAAGTGACAGATAAAATAACGTATATGAATTAATTGCACGTGTCTATCTTACAAATCTATTTATTTCCACACCAATTCACATGATTATACGAATATTTTATAGTTATAACAAATATCACAATACAGCCCTTTCCTAGTATGAGTAATAAAACAGTAAGTACTTACCGCTACTGTAAACGACTCACATTGAATATTTACTTTTAAAAGTCTAATTTTCTTCGACAACGAAACGAGCTGAAAAACTATATTGAACAAAATGGCAAAGCGTTTATTCTTACGCGTCGTGTAGTAACAGCTAGTGAACTAATTTTGCCAGTATTTCAAATTTCTTTATTGCCATGGAAATAATGTTAAAATAGCATAACAGAGAAGAATAACAGATATGTGCAAAATCAGGACACTCATTAATAAATTAAATTTGGAGTACACTAAATAGTATTTTATATTTTGTTTAGTAAAGTGTTGAAAGTTTAAACAATATTCTCTGAATATATTTTTTTTTTAACTTTTGTGTAGGAATGGTTAATTAAATTATTTTTTTTAGTTTACCGTTAAAGACGTGGACATAGAATACTTGTATGAAACGGATCCTACGCAATGTCTGGTTTAATTTTTTTAAATGAATTGTTTAGGTTTACCAAATGTTTCGTTGTTTTTTATTAAGCTCAAATAAATATTTTATCTGTTTGTTTATGAAATTCTAGTCAGTTGCATCTCGTTATGAAAATAATTGGGTTGGACATTAAGACAGTAGTAAATATACAATTATTTTGAATATGACCCAACTATGATACGAGCACGATCTAGAAATATAACTATCGTACTAGATAATTAGACTAATCTAGTGGAATGATGCTATATCCATCCATAGGGATATAACTACATACATCCATCTTACTACGACATAGATACTATTATCTACCATAAAACTAGTTAAGCACACACGTGGCGTAACTAACGATAAAAACATTTGTAATAATAAGAAAGGCCAAGTTCGTGTGACGGTAAAAGTAGCAAGACCTACCTACCGATGCGGTCAAGTTCTACTTCATTTGCATAATGTTTTCAATAGCGTTTCCAAACACAACAATATACTTTGTTGAAAAACAACAAGCATGTAAGTATTGTAATTCTGTTGCGGAAATGTTAATTTTAGCTGTCAGAATAACTTCTGGTTGTATGTAAAAGCAAAAACTCGATGACAGCTTCAAATTATTTTAAACGAGGGTCGAATTTAGGGAAGCATCCAAATTATTTCGATACGATGAGACTACAAGTTTTTTTGTCAGCTGTTTATCATTATCATGCTATTATGGTCGTTACAAGTTTCGATGCAATGCCTATCCTCCAGAAAATTAACTTCTAGGTTCTGGTAATTTTAGATATTCTTTGTTTTATTATAAATATATTCTTATCTAGCGACCCGCCCCTGCCTCGCACGGTTTTTACGACATGACAATGACAACACATCGAGATTTCTTTATTATGTAGGTATATGTTTATGCTGATTATTAAGTACCGAATTATTATTATTTAGATTATTTTTTTCTTATGTATAGGTAGGTACCAATCTACACATGAACCGTTTAGAATAAATTCTCTAAATGATGGTGAAAATCGTATTAAAATCAGTTGCGTAGTTTACAATAACAACGTGGTCACACAGATAGGCACGAAAAGCGGCTTTGTTTTATAATACTTAAAGAAAATTTAGACCTCATTTACGTGGGCTCATATTGAGAAGGTAGAATAGTTTAAAAAAATATACCTCTATTTATTTAAAAACATTTTTTTTAAACTATTCATAAAACTACCTTCCTCATTATCATCTGCCTGTACCTACCTGCCTATCGACCCTTCGATGGAATGATCCTCCATTGTCTTGCAACATAGACTAATGCTAATGTCCTCAAGTCTTTTCGGACATGAAATTAGAATTTTGTTGTCGCATATCTTTTTTACAACATCATTATGGATACGATTTTTTTTACTAGCTGACTCTGTCCCACTCTTGGACAAAGGCTTCCCTCCACTCCTTCCATCTTTTGCGAGCCCGCGAATCCTCTTTCCAGTTTTGACGGAACCTATCCAGCTCGTCCCGCTATCTCCTGCGTGGTCTGCCGCGATACAATAACGATTATTAGCATTATTACTTCTGTCTGCAGTGTTATCTCTATCATACCCATAAACGAGATTGATACTTTCTAGAATCAAACCATGCATTGATTCTACTGAATCAACTAAGTATTATGAGTCATATGCAGAGTTGCAAATCATTTATCTTGAAGACTGGAGTAAACCTTGACCTTGCTTTAAATAAGTACGATTACTTACTTATTATTGATTGGTAAGTAGGTAAAATAAAAGTAATCTCATCAGCTTTACACTAAATTAAAACGTGTACCTAATACATACCTAAGAATAAAATGCTTAGTTATTTTGGAGTTTTGCTGTTCTTACGTACGTTCTTATTGTTACTGTTAGGTCATTTTCATTACATTATCTATGGCAGTCACCTTTTTGGAAACTTTAATCATTCTTTGGAGGGCTACAGAACTAAACATACATAACTCATAAACCTATATCTATTATTATTAAAGCGCTCTATGTCAGCTCTCAGTCAACTATAGCTGCCTACCGTGACCGTGTTTACATTCAAACTGATGAGTGATGAGCGAGCATTCATTATTCATAAATTAATCAAACCCTAGCTCTCGTAACGAGACTCGAAGCTCAACGCGACAATTCAAGACCAGCAACTTAGGTACTACTATAATATAATATGTATAAATAAAGTGATCGTGTTATGTATTTTGCATTCGAAAAAACAATTTCCGAGACCTTGACATATAAACGTTTCAGAGCGCATTCAAAAAATTGAATTCACCAAGCTCTTTCAACATTGACTTCATTTGATGTCTTGACAAGGCCGGGTTTCATATTAATTAATAAACTCAAGTCTACACAATTTAACACAATTTTAGCCTCGATGAGGGAAGGTTTATTTATCAACCGATTACGCAACGCTGTTCAGCAACTTTTGACACTAGATAACTTTGGAAATGAAAGGACAACAAACTTGAGCCCTCACTATCGAAGCTTTAAAGTAATTAAATTAGAAAATTCTTTCCAGGCTTCAATTGTTTAGGTGTTTTTGCCAGGGCAAGATTTTGGGATCATTTCTTCTTTATTGGCTTTGATTTTCAGTAGATCGTTTGTTAAACAAATAAGTAATTTTTGTCCCTAACTTAGTTTTAGCTCCAAAAAAACAATCTCATTAAGTTAGGAAAAGTTCGAAAGTTCATGAAAGAACAGCCTCAAGTTCAACCCACTGATTGTGGTGACGGAAGGTTAACTTTTGACAACGTTATTTACTTTTATTCCTGCCAGGTGCTATATTTAGCCTTCTCCGAAATAAGTGTGACGTAGGAACGAGTTTCAGTCTTTAGTTAAAAGTACCTACAGGGCTTTTCATATGTATTATAATATCTAGTAAAATAAAACAATATCATATACTCCGACCCGCACTGGGCCTGCGTGGTGGATAAGGGCCAACTACCTTTCGCAAAGAGCAGGCCTGTGTCCCAGCAGTGGGGACGTTATTGGCTGATTATGATGTGCTGTTTCGCCGATTATGGCCCTGTATACCTACTGTATAATAATAGGAGGACTATCAGACGACCAGAACGGATTTCGGCCATGGCGGCCAATCTCAGCGGAGACTAGGTATTATACGCTGATATTACACTTTCGTATACATACATACTGGCGTTAAACCGAAGTTTTACCTAACAAAGACGAGTTTTTCCTACAGGTAGGTATTACAAAAGACTTCATTTATCCACAGGCCAAAGAACTCAATAGTGACCGACGACAACTGCTGCATGTGCAACTTCGCGGGCGTCAAGTACATGTCGAACCTCGCCGCAGACGACATCATCTTCGCCTCTTTCAACAACCGCGTCTTTGAAGTACGTACTCTAACAACCTTGCATTTTTCACACCTTTAGTTTAAATTTTTCCCGGAACTGGGATAATTATCATTCGAATATAATTTATCAAAATGTATGCCTAGATACTGGATATCGCTGTACCCAGTAAATAGGTTGTGGAGGTTTAATATAGGCAAACGCTCCTTGTAAAATACTGGCATTCGGCTACATCTGATTATACTGGAAGCCGACCACAACATACTTAGTTAGGAAAAATCTAGGCAGATTATTATTTTTCTAAATTTTTGATCAAGTCTTGCGAAAGAATAGGTACGCTAAATGTGCTTAAATAAGTTGCTACCACATAAATAGTACCTAACTCAAGAAAGGATTTAAAAGGTTGACTCTCTAATAAATCCCAAAGGAATTAAATAAGGATTATTTTCTCGGTTGCCACGGTCAGCACTCACAGTCTGTTGCGCAATTATTAATTTATTTAACACTTCGCCTCTTGAAAAGTAATTTACCTAAGTGTTGTTATTTTAATCGTCCGTGTAGGGACACTGACGATTAGCAAAAGCATTTTAATGCATCTTAAATCCGATTTCAATGTAATCCACAAGACAAAAAACAAGATTACCTACGCAGCCTACGACATGTCTGATTCCTAGAAATAACAAGTTCTAAAAATATCTCTATTTATTTTGTGATTCATTCCGATTCTTACGCGATACGCAGTCATCGATGACTCGGCTGCTCAAAGACGGTGATGTGACCGTGCGGAAGTCGTCTGACAAACGTGATGCACCTGGTGTGTTCCATTAAATAACATAAATATATACATACCTACGTAGTTTTCTAGCCAGTAGGTATTTAATAGGCCATTCCCATACAAAAACTAATAAGTACCTATCTAAACAAATTTCCATCATCAGATATTTTCTACGTAGCTAAACATTTTCACAATATGGTTTCCGTTGTGCAAAATACACTGGAATTCAACTGCATCCGGTTAAACTCGAAGCCGTACCCAACATTAAGAAAAGGCTAGGCAGATGATGATGCTTTCCGATATAGGGCGTGTTGGAGTATAAGTAGCAAAAACAAATCATTCCTAAAGGGCGTGTTGGGAGTATAAGTAGCAAAAGCAAATCATTCCTACTTCAACTCTATCGTCATTCCTAAATAATAAATATATTTTTTTACTATCCGAGCCCGTTCTTACCACTTGTCTGAAATCTTTACTTTCTCATAGTGACTAGGTACTATTCTTTCAGTCTTGTGTGTATATTTGGATTCAACTTCATTTTTGTCGTCTAGCTCCCATTCTGCGTTATAGCGGACCACGAGCGTGAAAGCATCGTGGTGGCAGTGAGGGGTTCCATCTCCCTGAGGGACATCTTCACAGACTTCACCGCTGGCTCAGAACGGTTCGAGGCTGAGGGTAAGTTTTATTGGATACAAAGTTTTGAAAACTGCTCGAGTTCGGATCGAATGAAATTAGTTTCATTATTCGAGTTTAGAAACCAGCTTGAATTCGGAATGCACAAACTTTTATGCAAATAAACCGATGACTAGGTAACAAAAAAACTGTATCTGACTTACTTAGGTGTTATTTGGTGGCAGACAATGCCGCATTAAGAATACTTGATGCCCTAAGCAATCCACGCCTGTATCCTCTAGTCGCCTCGTATTTTTCCAAAACATCGACGAGCGATTTGTAAAGATTGGCGCGCATCTCTAGCTAGAGTGACTTTTGGGTCTTGTAATATCTTGCTGATAAACAGCCTTGCCATTCGTGTGCCAGCAAATACTGTTTCGGTGCTGTTTCTGCCTTATGGTGCCCCCCGAGACGTGATGCCCTAAGCAATTGCTTAATTTGCTTATGGACTAATCCGGCACTGGTGGCAGATTGAGTTGTGTGCACTAAGCCCTACGTTTTCCGTCACCGAATACTGTAGGTATATAAAAAGCAACGTTTTTCTTTCTTTTCTTTCAGTCCCGTGTGAAAAGCCGGTATAGGTATGTTAAAAGTGAAAAAAGGAAACCAATAGCGAATGCCTATCAAAATGTCCCTACAAACGTGGCAAAACTATGGCTAGTTGCAGTATTTACGAAAAAGGCTAACTAACTGCTTACCTATAATCCATCGTCATCGAGCAACTGGCCCTGCGGAACCCTCGTTCTCCAAAACATAACATAATTTTATGCTCAACAGGTCTACCAGAAGACACCGCAGCTCACAAGGGCATGTCGATGGGTGCCGCTAAGATGCTAAAACGGCTGCTGCCCGTACTCGATCGCTCCTTCGCACAGTTCCCGCATTATGACCTCGTACTCACTGGTAATTAAAGCCTGAAAGTCTGATCATCATCAAATCAGTCAGAATCAGTCTTACCAAGGCGTATCGTATTACCCAGAAACTGGGTTGTGGAGGTCAGATAGGCAGTCGCTCCATGTAAAATACTGGTATTCAGCTGCATTCGGTTAGACTGGAAGCCGACCACAACATAGTTGGGAAATGGCTAGGTAGATGATGACTCACTAGTAATTAAACATTTATGAAAGAAACTCTATGAACTAATAACGACCCGGAATTTGCTGCTGATGCAGCTAGCAAAGATTCGAAAGGCGATATTTTTTCATGCGACGAAAAGTTATCATTTAAGTATAGTAAAAAGTTATAAATTTAAATTATTTAAGCACGTATAGTAAGTTAAAGTTACCTAAACGTGTTTGAAGCTTTTTTTACCGATAACAAATGAATAAAAAAAATTAAATTAATAATAAATCCATAGGCAAGTCAAGGTCGAATAAATTATGCAAATAAATAAAACGCTCCTTTTTTATACTTTCCAGGTCACAGTCTAGGTGCAGGAGTAGCAGTATTAGTAGCTTTAAAATTAAGGCCGAGGTATCCACATCTCAAAGTATTCGCGTTTTCAACACCAGGTAAGAATAAATTTCACTCCAATTACTTACTAAATTACTTACTAATTTACTAAATAAAACATACCTACCCTAACGATCTCCAAATGTAAGTAATCATAATTTGATTAATTATATGGGTCCCAAATACTCGTTCGTTATAAAAGCCAAATGCGACCATCATCAATTTCCTCGGAAAACAGTACGTTTCACCCCTTTCTCCGCCTGTAGGTATCTCGTTTTCCCAGAAGCTAAAATACGTGGGTAGTTGAGTTTTGCGAAACATTTACATCATTTTTAATCTCCTGCACGCTTGTAGTCTTAAAAGCTTAAGTTATTACGGGTTCAGGTGGTTCATCTCTTGAAATATTATACTAAGAGATGGATTTGTATGAACCCTTACACATGGAGCCGCGGCGGCGGCGAGTTTTGATAGGTCTTATCAAAACTCGCCGCTTATGTAAACGGCCTTATAGAATGTTTTAACAACGTTATGGCACGGTGACGTAATTAAATGCATAGGCACATGTTTATATCACCGATCAGAGAGTTTTATCAAAATAATATCGCTTTATTTACAATAAAAGCAGGTAGCAACAAGTCGACCGCTTGACGACCGCCTGAGATTCTACCACTTGTCTCACAAAACTCTTTACTAATCTGTTGTTCTCGGATTATTTTGGGGCTCTCTTTTACTCTAACATGGCAGGCTACGAGCAATCAAAAACTCCGCTGAAAAAAGGGTTTACGAAAATAATTAACGTCCACAAACTCAGCAAACTAATACCAGCGAAAAAAATTTCCAGCCGGTCTAATAAGCCGTGAAGCGGCGCGGTTCACGGAGACGTTCGTGATGACAGTGGGCGTCGGCGACGACCTGGTCATGCGGCTGTCCGTGCACAGCATCGAGAATCTCAGGACCAAGATCATTCAGACGATACACGCCACTAAGTTGCCTAAGGTAAGAAACTCCTCGTCAACAAAGCAACAAGAAGATTACATTCCGAGCATAGCAGCAATGTGATGCAGCAATGTCGCGCAGCATTGCTGCCGTGCTCGGAATGTAATCTCATATAAACCACCAGTACCTAGTGCTGCGGCCGCACTGCTGCGTGCTGCCGAGATCGGAATCATACCTATAGTCTAAACAGCTTAGGGCCGATTTTTTCAATCTTCAGACTTCTACCTATCTTCTACCCTTCCTTACTTGGACTAACTTTTATCTTCAGAATAATTATGGCGGGTTGACAAATTTTGAATTAAATGTGAATGAAATGTAAACAAATATGAATTAATGGAAAAATAACTCTAATTCCTACACAATAAAGTTTGGTTTACGCTACAACAACATTTTTAAAACTTTTTCAATAGTGCTAGTCACTCTGAAATCAACTTAATTGTCATTGCAATACGGTTGATATTTGTTTAACTTGAAATAGGGTGGGTGTGTGCAGTGCAGCACTGCGTTCTTTTACTATACACACCTAATTAATAAACAAACTATCACCTCACGGTACCTTTTCCTCCCAGTACCGGATAATGCTGAACGGCTTCGGCTACGCGTTGTTCGGCGTGCCGGCGCGCGACCTGGAGTCCACGTGGCGCCGGCCGGAGCAGCTGGAGGCGCAGCACTCGGACGACTCGGCCGACGCGCTACTGGTCCATAGCGTGTCCACAGTGAGTGCTGTCAGTTACCATCTTTATACTAGCGTGTGGCTTGTGTGAGCTTCTTTTTGGCCTTTGATTTGTTTCGTGTAGTGGTAAGGCTTCTTTTTTTACTATTTATTTATGCGTTTTTAACTTAATTGGGACCGAGAGTTTTGGTTAGATCTGATTTTAATCTGGTGCCATAATCATGACGGCTTAATGCCATCATGATTCCAGTGTAAGAGAGAGACAAAGCTCTGTGTCTCATACATGTATAGCTCCGTACGTATCGGAAAAGGGATGGTACTGCACCATCCCTTTTTCTCACTGGAATCTTCGTAATACGGCCCCTGATGTCCTTATTGCCAGTTTATTGTCGCTCTTCCATGTCGACTTTTACGGTCATAAACTTTACTTTTTCATACAAGAAAGCTGTAACTGAAACCTGTTCATGAAAAATGAAAACTTTATAAATTAAGTTTTCAAACAAGTATGAAAAGTTTCTGAGACTTTTCATACAAAAATAAAAACTTTCTGTAACCTAGGGAAAATGGATTATTATAAGTACAATAATGTAAAATACTTACCTGTTTATGACTAAAAACTGGCAGGCAATTACAACTTTATGATCTTTAAATTTTTCGAAGGAAAAGTACTTAATTTAAAAAGATTCTAACCGTTGTTTTTAACAGTTACAGAAACCTTCAGTACAATCTAATGCATGCGTCTGGTCTTAAATAACATTTTTTTCTAACTATTTTAATAACTCTGGTAAGGGAAGAAACAAGTTTCGAACTAATAGACAATAGCATAGTGCTATTGCTTCATTTAAAAAAAACTAGATCGATCTGAAATATTAACTTTCATAATATCTATTTATTCTAAATGTTATTCAATTGTATCTCTTATCTATCCATATTATGAATAATTTACACTATCCTACTGAAAATAATTAGTGTAATTACTTGTGTCAAAAATATAGTGACAATCAAAAAATACTTCAGCTAAATATCAATAATTAACTTCGCGGGCATTCGCATTACATAACCATTTTTATTTTATTATTTTTATTTATTTTATTATATGGTTTGCATTGAGTGTGTTCGTGTGTTTTAATTTTTGGTTGCGGAATACATAATTAATTATACTTTTAATTGACTTTTGTATTTGTTTGTATAGCATTTATTATTATTTAATAAATGTGCAATGTATTGAAATATTTTAAGGATGTTTTATATTATTAAATGTTTGTTCAATTTAGACATTTAAAAAAAACATTAAAACATGATGAATGATTTAATTAATTATATTTATTTGATCAGTTCACTATTTTTATGTGTTTTATAAATATTTAGTTGTCAATATTAACTATTTTAATAGGTACGATCAGTTCTTAATAATAATAGGGTTAATAGAATTTTGTAGAAAATAAAATTATTGCAAAGAATTCAATGAGTAACAAAAAAGTAAAATAAAACTAAGGCTGAAGAAGAAAAAAAGTCCAAAATGCAATCCAAAATGTCTGAATTTACGACATCGACCGGCCGCTCGCGCTACGATAAATTACATAAAAACATTTTCGAAAAATAGTGTTGCAGCCAAATTAGACCGATTTTAAATTTTCTATAGAATCAGAGATTTCCAGTTATCTTTTTTTACATTAAAACATTTCGAAAATCAAGGGCTTGAAAGTTTGTATGAAATGCCGTACGGCGTAACCTTCCGGAATTTCTAAATGGTGGATGAAAACCAAATCAAAATCTGTTGCGTAGTTTAGAAGAAGAACACGGTCACACAGACAGACACGAAAAGCGACTAAATTTATGATAAAAATTTGATATAGATACTATATAGATCGTAATACCCGTGTGTTATAGGAAGCAGCATTAGTTTCTCGTGACGTGTTTGCGCGGCGGTTCTCTTCAGCGAGGCTGTTCACACCGGGACGGATACTGCACATCGTGCGGCGCAAGCGCATGGGTATCGAGAAGTAAGTTATTTCACACTTATTATTATATTGGTGCTTTATTTTTTCTGAAAGTAATGAACAACTCTGTGTATGTACCTATCTATCTAATAAAGCAAATATAGAAAACTGAAAACACAAGTGCACGCGCATAATGAACTGAGTACTAAATTCACTTTGTATATTACACTTTATCCACTATTGTTTTGGCTAATTTGTATTCACACCTTTTCACCCATGTCTTACCAAAGTGATGAAGGAGGAGAGGAAAGGTATTTTTTTATTTTATACATTTGTGTATTATTTACAGCTCAATTCAAAGTATCTGTGCAAAGTAAGACTGTATGAGTACCCAAAAAGAGCTTCAAAACAGATTTTTGTCTTTAACTTTTATGAATGAATGAAATGATCCCTCATTTCATTCATTCATAAAAGTTTCCCCTCATTTCGGAAGAAACCTTCCTAGAAGGAGAACTAGTTATGAAAATCTCAATATGCAAACAGAAATAATGCGTCAATCGTTACTATATAACACTAGTGCTAGTTAAGGCACTAAAAACCTTTAAGGAAACTTTAAATACCTATTAGAAACATAGGTACTTAGAAACGCATTAACACAACTAGTGACTACAAAATATAATTTAAAAAAATATATAAATAAAATTAGTGTTTTTTTTTTTCAATACTTACTGTCAAACGACGCAACTGTCGAATTTGGTCTGGATTTCGCGATCGTTTTCCTCAGTAAATAATGTAAGTTATTTCCTAAAAAGGTCGATCACGGGGACATTTCATTATAGAAAAGTGATAAAATGATTCGTTTTCAACAAAGGGTGTCTATGTTTAGCGTGTAATCCCCACGAAAAATGTATGGACGCATCATCGAAGCATCCGCCTTAATTTTTTTTTTTGTGTATTTGACGGGCCAAGTAAGCAGTCTAACATTATCCCTAGATGCAGACCGATGACTCGTTTGCTATAAGATTATAGCAAACCCCTTACAGTAGCCCAGATAACAAAAATAACTAATTCAATCCCAATATTACAGAAAAGTGCGCACAACAGAACCCACGTACGAGATGCGATGGGCATGCCCTGAAGACTTCATGGAGCTACAAGTAATGCCTCGCATGCTACTAGACCATCTCCCGGAGAACGTGCACCGCACCATACGCACAGTCCTCGACGAAAGGCACCGCTATAGACTCACACATACCGTGTAAGTAAAGTAGGTAGAACTATGATGTGACATGTTATCTGTGCTATAATGTGTGTGATGGAAAATGACGTAGAAATGTAACATTCATGGATATATTATCTGTGGTTGAAAATGGCGTAGTGCTATGACGTACGGATATATTATCTGTGGTATAGAATGTGATGGAAAAGCAGACTTAGTAGAGACTTTGAAGAGTGGTAAGGTGACGTGTACCGTGTAAGAATATTAAGGAGTCTGTGGAGTAATGAAGATAGAAGTGATGCTGTTTGCTTCTGTGATGAAATTCAATCTTAAAACCTGGATGATACACATGTACAGAAGCCAGCACATCAAGCTACTACAATCTGTCAAATATCTTTAATAGATTTTCAAGTTTATCTGTAAAGCATTAAGGTTCAAAGTTGATTTGAAAAAATGTACAGTTTCGGGTAGCTTGATGTACTGGTATCTGTACGTAACAAGTTCGAGTTCGCTCTAAGCTCATGACAATGATATCTGTAAATCTGGACAAAAAACACAAATATTTCAACGAGCTTGGCCCGTGAGACAAAAATAGAACACTGCATACTTGCATAGTATACTGTAAATGAGAACGTTTCTAAAATGAGATTTAACGTTAGATATACCTACTTCTTTAAACTCTTTCATGCTTATTACAAGACGAGTCAAGTCAAACCCTCCGCCCTAACCCTGCAGTTTCCAAGTCTAAATCTTCGCGCCAGATTTTGTATTTCAAACATTATTACAACTGCGGTAAAGTTCCTAATACAAAAGCTGCCAGTAAAACCGAGTCTAAGTTGTCAATGTTGTAATATGAACTTTAGCGCAGTCGGAATAAAGTTAAAAATACAAAAACTGATGACCAACAAACGTTCATGTTTGGACTAAAGTTTAGAACTGCGGGGTAATTTCGTAACACATTAACAGTAGGAATAGCTTTCAATTTGACAGTTCAACAATATTCATTGCGTTACTTACGTTTTTGAGCAAACAATTAGTGATTAATAGTGTGTTACGCAATTAAGGTGTTTATTTGTAATGAGAAGGTTTCTTCCGTACACTATGAATGTAGGTAGGTAATCAAAGACATAGACATTTCAATGAGTAAATGCTACTATGTCTTGCAATGTAGACGACTGAATCTTATATCTTTGTAGCGAAAATTAGATCGGCATGATTTGTCCTATTTTAGCATAGCATTGGTTTCTTACTTTAATGTCGCATATGATCAAACAGAACTCTACTTTGGTCAATAGCCGATCTATGTACAGTCAGGGAAATGTTGTATGTTTATCAAATTGACACACTACCCCAATATGCCGTGTTATAGCCATGTCATTCACTTGTCAGAGAATGACAGTTGTGATTTAATTATAAAGGCAATTTAAGAAGGTAATCGATTTGGTAAACAATTAATTTCGGCGACTTTACCATCAAGAATATGCCTTTATTTTGACACATAACTTGCCAACATGATATTGCCTGTTTAATAAGTTTTGTAAAAGTCATTGTTGATGAAAGTACAAGTAGTAGTCAATAAAATAACAAATTCCAATGCACGAAGCTCTTGCAGTAGAGTTAATTAAGCAACTCAGATATTGGTGTTGTTTTCCTTCAGACTGAAAAGCAGAATACCAATATTATTAAAGACATGACAAAATGCGACTCCCTATAAAAGATAGGGAATCCCTATCTTTCATATGAAAAGCCTAATTATGACAAAAAAAAAACTACGACTTAGGTAACCAATGCAATTATTAAATAAAATTAAAAGAAAACAATTCCACTGTATAAGCAAAGTTTGGTTACTAAGTATTTGTTATTTTATATTGTTTTACTGAGCTACATGACATGACAATGTGATTATATTTTATCGTTCCTAAGCTTAGACTTATACCTCACCGGGACGTCATGCTGGCGCAGCCAGGTCGCGTCGCCAACAATATGTATAGTTGGCTGCGTAACCAAGCGCACGCCAGGTGAGCCACCCACTATACAATATGTAATATAACTAACGCAGGACCTCATACACCGCAATTAGAGTATTGAATTAAAAGCATAATACAAAGATTAAAACTATTTTTTTAAAGCTATAACTATATGCATTTAAAATTGGGTCTTAAAGCCTTGAAATAAAAATTTAATTTTCTTTGGTTCAATTGGCGGCAACATATATATTTTTTTAAATACCTATATTAAAAGTTACTAAAATCGATTGAGTTTAGTCCGCACGGAACTAGTTGGCCGCGCCCTTAGGTAGGGACGGCTAGTGGTCGCAACGCACACAGCAAGCGCCCGCCCCTCCGTCCCACCGCTCACATACCTAAAGCGCGGCCAACTAGTTCCGCGCGGACTAATAGTCAATTATGAACAAACTACTTTCAGTACTTACGTTTATTCTGTTACATCTTGTATAGCTGTATACATTTGGTTGGCGACGTTGCCATGGCGCGTCGGTGAGGTATCGCTCTTAACCTGACTCAGATGCCTATCTATAAATCTTTTGTACATACATACATAGTTAAAATTACTCAGAATTTCAATTTAATTGATTATTAAAACAAATTGACAAAACCAGTGTCAAAATTAACTT
Source organism: Oligia fasciuncula (assembly GCA_963082905.1). Taxonomy (NCBI): domain Eukaryota; kingdom Metazoa; phylum Arthropoda; class Insecta; order Lepidoptera; family Noctuidae; genus Oligia; species Oligia fasciuncula. The sequence goes on along the minus strand of OY720393.1, from coordinate 9,002,780 downwards.
GTAATTTAGGTTTAGTATAAGAACCTGTGAGAAGACTGTGATGATGCTAGTATGGAAATGTTAAAGTTAAGCGATGTGTTTGTGGATGTGTGCACGTACCGCAACGGTAGCTATATTATTTTGTACATAATTTAGTATATAAGAATATTGTTATAAGTTTCTGATGCACGGCTCTGGCATATTTTGGTAGCACGATCAAAGCGTGCTACATTCTTGTTCGGGGCGGCATGGTTCGGCTGGATTCGGTACAGCCGACCAGCAAAACAAACATTCGATTTTCTCGCCCGATTCCGAGGGATTCTGTGCCGAATCGTGCGGAATCAATGCGACCTGAACATGTGTGTAGCTCCCCTTAGACAAGTTTTGTGAAAGTCTAATAGATAGATCTGAAATCTACTGTCAATTTTATGTCGACATAAGATTAGCTGTTGACTTACATAACGAGCATCAGAAAAACAGCACCTTTCGGAATCTGATGATAAGAATGGTAAGTAAATAAAATCAAGCATTTTTCTATATCAATTTTGAACGCGGTACAACATAAATGTCAGAGCCTTTAGGGAACCGTACCTCGTCCCAATGTATAACATATCAACGTTGAAAACGTTTATTTTTTAATTACTCTGGGGCCAGATAGTAAATTGTTAAAGTCATCATAGTTCTGTTGCGAAGAAGGGATGGCGCTATGCGTCTTGCATAGCTCTATCTCTTTCTTGCACTGGAAAAATTATGGTTTTAACAACAAATTAAACGTGTGCCCTCTTCTTTGAAATTATTTCAATTTGCTTAACGGCGTGACTCACGCAATACATTGATTTGCTCAAACACAAGCAATCCTATCAGTTCGAATAATATGATTAGATACTCTTATTACTCTTTCTTTGTATAAATTCTACTGCCAAAGCGTATGACAACTTGTTTAAGACACTATAATTTTAACATGTAGGATGGTCGCGACAATTTCTTTGAGTCCATTGCGTTACCTGTACAGTATTATATTATCTGTGCCTAAACTCTATCTTGCCTATAAACGCAATGGATACAGAATATTGTCGTGGAAATGTATTCATAATCACCTTTGGTTTCCTGAGCGGTGCTACTAACTAGAAGCAGACGAATGTTTTGTAGCCAACATAAAAAGTGACTCATCATCTGCCTAGCCTTTTCCCAACTATGTTGGGGTTGGTTTCCAGTATAACCGGATGCAGCTGAATACCATTATTTAATATGGATCGACTGCCTATCTGACCTCCACAACCCAGTTACTGGGTAATTGGTAAGATTGGTTGTCAGACTTTCGGACTACTGGCAACCCGTAACGACTGTCAAAGATCCACGAATGACAGCCGGGACCAACGGCTTAAAGTGCTTTCCGAGGCACGGAGGCGTCTTGGTATGTGAAGATGGTCACCCATCCACGGACAAACCGCGGCAAGCGTAGCTTAACCTGATCGATAGACCCGTGCGGGTGTTATTCTCTGCTTAATATTGAATGGCTTATACTATACCTAAATAGCGGTTATGTGAGCCATTCAAAATGCTTTCGTTGACGCTGGCTACATACTTTTTATAGCCAGCAGATGGCAGCACCGCCGGCCAAAATAAAATTAAACTACGCTCACATTATTGTACCTCCTGTTTACTTTAAATTGATTAATTAAGACTTGCGAAGCTACCACTAAGTACAATAACTAGACTGTAGAAGTAGCTTACAACGTTACCGAAGTCAATTATGTAATAAATTATCTACATTGCATAATAGTTACATTTAATGTAAGTACATTTAGGTATAAATTATAATCATTGCTTACACCAATGCTCTAACATCAGGTACCTGGCCGTAAATATGGCGCATCAGGTTTAAAAAAAGTTCGTTTTTGTAAAGCGTCGTCGTCTCTATCACTCATACCTAGCTACATACATAGTAGACACTATACAGGGTGTATCATCAAACTAAACCAGTTTCTCTATGGGACCAACATCGTAGTTGCGAAAAAATCATCGGCCCATTTGGGTCGAATAGGTATCGCAGTTTTGTACGGGACAGTTTATAATTTATTAAAGATTACGATGTTGGAACCATGGACAAAGTTGTTCAGTATTATGGTCTGTACCACATCCTAAAATTTAACCACACCTTTTTGATAAATGCTGTTTAATAGACACTAATCTCTTTAAAGCATGTGCCATATTTGCGACCGGGTACTACACGTAGTAAAATATATTTGTAAAGATGTATTTTTGTAAACTCTTTGTTGATAATCATGTTGCCTTTAGTTACCAAGCGAACAAACTGTTGTATACCTACTTATATTGTTGCAACGTAAATTAGTATTTGTTATATATTATAGCCCTGTATAAAAAGAATATCATTCAATTTATACATATTTTTGTATTCGATATCATCGTACATAAAATCAATTGTCTTGTGTTATTTTACATGCAGCCCCATTTTTATTTCTGTATGTTTTAAAGTTTATGAAAATGCATCTACGTTGTTTAAAATATGTAGGCCTCATTGCAAATTAATTCTATCTTTGTAGGGTCCTACATTTTATTCCATTTTAGAGTCTACTGTTTTGAATATTTCTTGTAAATACACACCTGAACCTCGGGAACAAAATTATTGTGACTTGTCTTGATAAAAATATACTCTGACTTCACTTTTAGGTGATATTTTTTGTAAATAAAGCATTTACTTCGAATAATTTACATTCCAATTTGTATTCTGTAGTCCTCAGTCCGTCGCCGGAGTATCGATGTTACATGGATATGGTCGCTAAAGATGTAATTTTAGAGATATTTTTTGTTTGGTCATTCTACAAGGTTAAATTTAAGTCGTTCTGGACCTCTTAAGGGATCATTGTATTCATCATTATGAACAACTTTTACTATGGGACCAAACCAGAAATCGCGAAAAAAAAAAACAGCTGCTCCCTACATTTTGACGAGTTACGCGAACATAAATGTAGGGAACAGCTGATTTTTTTTACGCGATTTCAGGTTTGGACCCATAGTAAAAGTTGTTCATAATGATGAGTAGGTACAATGGCCCCTGAAGGGGTCCAGAACGACTTAAATTTCAACGTGTATATGAAATTTTGTAACGCGAATACTTTTAAAGAAAAGAATTTATATTTTAGGTTGTAGTTGTTATATTTGGACTTGTGTAAATGATTATTGGAATTTTGTGAGTTGTGGCTATTCAAAAGCCTCAAAACGGAGCAATAAAATTATTCTTGCTCGTTTTGAGGACTTTTGAACCAAGGGATTGTTAGGCAGCTCCGTTATTATTATTATTAGTAAATCAAAATTCTAAAGTACCTTTTCCAAATGTAGCCCACTTTCGTTTTGTTTATAGTTAATGTTTAATACTATAAATAAATATATTGTAATGTTATGATACGACAATCTCAACAATAAGTGACAAGTTGTTAGTAGATATAAATATTTTAATATTTACTTCAGTATGTTTGTATATAATGTTGTTTTAGCGTTCAGTACCGTTGATATGTTACTTAATTCTTCTATTCTTTGTATTTTTATAGTTTACACAAATTGGTACTGAATCGCGAGTATGTTCAAGTATTAGAAGGACTGAGGTTCTTTTCACTTGTACCCTAAATTAGGGCTTTATAATCTCTTTCACCTTATGTAATAGAGTGTAGCCAATGTCTTGTGTTGGGTTTTGTTTTAATTTATAAATAAAATCTATTTTAAGTATGATATCGTTTTATTAAAAACCCCTCATCGACTATTAACTTTGGCTTTAAAGCAGGATACCACAGTATGAAATATAAACTCGATAGCTAGATGCCTATTTAAATTCAAGGAACTTATCTATAAACTTTCTTTTACTTAATTCTCTCAATTTATATTAAGTTTGCTTATCAACAGTTTTATTAGCCTAGTGGGTAGTGTGATACTTCCTGGCCGCGCCACAGTGGAAAATTACAGAAACACGTTTCTAGATAAATTGTACCCTTAATGTACTTTAGGGTACATGTAGTGAAAAAAATTGTACCTCAACGAATAATGAAATATAATGAAGTTTTGGTGGCGCGGCCAGGAAGTATACTTCCCAGCCGCGCCACCAAGTTTTATTAGGCGTACCCGAACATAGTATACGCTAAAGAATTGTACCAAAATTGATCTTATCCGTACGCTTTATAGAGATTGGAAAATTTTATTACTTTAGAAATTATAGCCTTGTGTTGGTGGCGCGGCCAGGAAGTATACTTCCCAGCCGCGCCACCAAGTTTTATTAGGCGTACCCGAACATAGTATACGCTAAAGAATTGTACCAAAATTGTTCTTATCCGTACGCTTTATAGAGATTGGAAAATTTTATTACTTTAGAAATTATAGCCTTGTGTTGGTGGCGCGGCCAGGAAGTATACTTCCCAGCCGCGCCACCAAGTTTTATTAGGCGTACCCGAACATAGTATACGCTAAAGAATTGTACCAAAATTGTTCTTATCCGTACGCTTTAGAGAGATTGGAAAATTTTATTACTTTAGAAATTATAGCCTTGTGTTGGTGGCGCGGCCAGGAAGTATACTTCCCGGCCGCGCCACCAAGTTTTATTAGGCGTACCCGGACTTAGTGTACGCTAAAGAATTGTACGCATTATGTACTACCTAAAAACATAATAATATTACGGAATACTGTAATATATTAAGAGAAAACATCAAAACAAACTTTAGCGCATCAGCAGACTTGCTGATCTTTGTACCTACTAGATGTGGCCTCCAAATTAGAAGTAGCTACTGGAATTATCTCGGTGGGATGGTTGTATAACTTGCACAGAAGGGCGAGAAATAAGCAAAACAATACGAATCGATATGCATAACAAGAAAAATAGACCATCAGGAACAAGATAAGAATTTGGTAGGTAGGTACTTAGGTATTAGGGACGGTCAGCAACGAAAATCGTCAACACTGTTACTTTTACGTGTGTCAATAATTATGATTTCAAAAACTGAAACGTTGATTTGATTGATATAAATGATATTCCAAACAGTTGAACTTTACAGCAAAAAACATATGCTTTGGTATCAGTCATAGAGTATTTACCTAATATGCGCCACTACAGAGCACTGTGTAGGCGTAATGGCAGATGGGAATGCTACGATGACCTAAACAACACAGTAACAGTACTAAAACGTACACAAAATATAATGGTGCCTTGCACTAAGTAGGTACACAATAAATTAAAGACGTATGATGGCAGGCAGGACAAAAAAGGCCCTTTTCAGGGCCACCAATAAATGTTCATGTGATACATTCATATTTCTTGAATTTGGTTAAAGTCAAAACTAGTATCAGGCTGTTTCTATTAATTAGTTACCTAGTTGACATTTTTCCACTTTAGCTGTGATGCCATGCCACACATTATGATTTAAAATACAAAATTAATCAGGTAATCCTGAGGGATTACTTGATTATTTTTTATGATAAGTCATAGGTTGAATTTGTAAACAAAAACGTTATAGTGTACAGTTCAAACATTTGGAACTAGAATTTTAAATCATAATGTGGTGTGTCACAGCTGCAGTGTAAAAATGCCAACTAGCTTTTTGGTGGCCAATGTATATAAAACAAGTTCAGACTTTTATCTAGCGCCACAATTTTTAACAAACTTCCAAAAAGGAGGAGGTTATATGTTCGACTTTATGTTTTTTTTTTTTTTATGTTCACCGATTACTCGAAGACGGCTGGACCGATTTCAAAAATTCTTTTTTTGTTTGAAAGGGTATACTCTCGAGGGAATGGGACCACCATTATCATCAAGTTGGAATCTGATGAGAGGATCCCATAGAAATCGAGGGAAACCCTCAAATTTTATAGGCAAACCTATAGCGATTTGGGTATTTTCTTTAAAGTAACTTGAGCATTTGCTCTCGGAAATCATCATTTGGTAAAGTGGAGCTGATGATGAAGACCACAGATGGCCATCGGGACTACTCAATGACAAATATTTTTCACGGGTTGCAATTCGATTACTTTAATATGATTGCTAAGCAATTTATGCTCACCATAATGCGTATGGTGAGTGGTTGATGAGGAGTTCTCCTGGTTAAGTCGGTGTCAATAAACGAAAATGCGGAACCAAAGACACCGACTTCCGAAATTAAAGTTATTTTTTAATTTATAGTGTTTTTTTTGGAAGTCGGTTGTATTTTTTGTAAAAAGTTTTTATTTTTGATTAATTTTTGTAATGTAGGTAGGTATAATTAACGACGAAGTAATCATAATTATTGACACACGTAAAAGTAACAGTGTTGACGATTTTCGTTGCTGACCGTCCCTAATACCTAAGTACCTACCTACCAAATTCTTATCTTGTTCCTGATGGTCTATTTTTCTTGTTATGCATATCGATTCGTATTGTTTTGCTTATTTCTCGCCCTTCTGTGCAAGTTATACAACCATCCCACCGAGATAATTCCAGTAGCTACTTCTAATTTGGAGGCCACATCTAGTAGGTACAAAGATCAGCAAGTCTGCTGATGCGCTTAAGTTTGTTTTGATGTTTTCTCTTAATATATTACAGTATTCCGTAATATTATTATGTTTTTAGGTAGTACATAATGCGTACAATTCTTTAGCGTACACTATGTCCGGGTACGCCTAATAAAACTTGGTGGCGCGGCCGGGAAGTATACTTCCTGGCCGCGCCACCAACACAAGGCTATAATTTCTAAAGTAATAAAATTTTCCAATCTCTATAAAGCGTACGGATAAGAACAATTTTGGTACAATTCTTTAGCGTATACTATGTTCGGGTACGCCTAATAAAACTTGGTGGCGCGGCTGGGAAGTATACTTCCTGGCCGCGCCACCTACACAAGGCTATAATTTCTAAAGTAATAATTTTTTTGAATCTCTTTATAGCGTACGGAAAAGAACAATTTTGGTACAATTCTTTAGTGTACACTATGTCCGGGTACGCTTAATAGTTTACAAAAACCGTGGTGGCGCGGCCAGGAAGTATACTTCCCAGTCGCGCCACCAAAACTACATTATATTTCATTATTCGTTGAGGTACAATTTTTTTCACTACATGTACCCTAAAGTACATTAAGGGTACAATTTATCTAGAAACGTGTTTCTGTAATTTTTCACTGTGGCGCGGCCAGGAAGTATCACACTAGTGGGTATTCTACGGTATATATTATACAGTTATTAATTTATATTAAAGTAACAAAAGTTAAACATAATAATATTTAATATATATTTTAAACCCGATATACAAAAATACACTTAATTCATCAGTCAAGTCAAAAAAATTATCACAGCAATCGATTTAAATTCCTTTTTTTTTTCAATAACTTTAAATTGAAAAATAACATATTCATATACGCATTTAAGCCATTTAGTAAGATATTATGATATTTGGTACAATATTGAAACTTATTTCCTAGTTACAAATGAGCATTACAAATAGTACAAATAGTTGATATCTACCGTCTCGAAGTATATTATTTTAGTTTATATCATCTGCACAGATTGTGTAGCTCTGTCATGGCTGCTTGGGATACTGTTGTTTTGTTCCTTTCCATCTTATATCTGCAACAGTTTTTAAATATTCATCATCATTATCATTCCAGCCGAAAAGACGTCTACTGCTGGACAAAGGCTTCTCCCACGCACCGTCACTTCGACCGGTTGTATTTCTCGAATCCAGCCGATTTCTGCTGCCTTAACCAGCTCATCGATCCACCTAGCGGGAGACCTTCCAACGCTACTGTTTATCCAATATTTAGCTGTCGTAAATCTATCACGGTTTATCCAATACACACCTAAAGTTCGTTTTTTTTAATCCCAGATACTAATCTGACATTTAAGTCTTTTGTGTTTGCGTTTTTTAGTATAGAAGTTTGACATTACAACTGTCAAATTAGTATCTGGGTAAAAAAAATGTCTTGTAATTTTGTAATTTAACAGTAGAAAAACCTACGATTATTCTGAACAAATTGATAGATATTTTTCGATTCTAGGCTTGGTTTACTAAGACCAACTTAGTGTGTAACCTATTTTAAATAGCAGTGAACTAAAATATACAGGTAATTTTACTCCTAGAGGTTATAACAGGACAAAGGTTGACAAACATACCTGTTGAGGAAATCATGGGTAACATCTGGCCTATACATCGCCATATCTCGTAGGTACGGCTGGTCATTGGTCAGAGTGCGTCTGTATGCAAGATCACGCCACGCCTCGCCGCTGCGACCAGCCAATAGCACTAGGCCCTCCATGAAACTGGAATGCGAATTGTTAGTGATTAGAATGGTGTACTAACCTCCAGTGGATCAAAGTTCAGAACATCTACTATAGTTATGAACTTATGACAGAGCATAATCAGCCTATAACATTCCCACTGCTGGAACACAGGCCTCCACTCTGTAAGAGGGAGAGGGCCATAATCTACAACGCGGGCCCAGTGCGGGTTAGCGGATGTCACATGTCTTCGAATTTTTAGTTCTAGGGCATGCGGGTTTCCTCACGATGTTGCGAGTTATGACATGAGTTTGGAAAATATGTCTCCAGATCTGCTGTTCTGTTGTGTCTAAAGTGTCTACTGTCAACCTTGAGGAAACATTCTATATTGTTGTTTTTAGGAGTCTACAACGTCACAAAATTGTCTACCTACTACTGATACTTCAGTAACTAGTTCTACACATTGTAAAATAACTTAGATACAAAGACGAATACAAGAGGTTTAAAAAACTGGCCAAGTGCGAGTCGGACTCGCACACGAAGGGTTCCGTACCACAAGGCAAAAACACCGGTAAAGAAACACGTGGGAGCCCCCCTTAAATATTTATTTTATTTTGTTTTTATTATTTGTTGTTATAGCGGCAACAGAAATACATAATTTATGAAAATTTCAACTGTCTAGCTATCGCGGTTCTTGAGATACAGCCTGGTGACAGACAGACGGACGGACGGACAGACAGCGAAGTCTTAGTAATAGGGTCCCGTTTTTACCCTTTGGGTATGGAACCCTAAAAACGGAAAAAAAGGAAAATGAAGAGAGTAACAAACAAACCAACTCGCCTCAAATATTCACTAACAAGCCGATACAATTGCTCGGTGCTTCTATTCAATATAAGCCTCGTGGGCGATGCGTTCAGCAGTGATATTTGCAGCGCGATTTGTTGCGCAAGCGCCGCCATTTCTCCCGCAAAGCCGGTACATCCACCCTGTAGGTATAGCTCGGCGGCGTCCATACAATGTATCAATGCTGTGTCTAGGAGGGACCTAGTTGACACGTTGTCGTGTATCTGCAGCCATGTCGGCGGTTGAAACGGCTTTTTGGATGTTGCCTGATAAAGGGAAAATGCCATAAGTTATGGAATCAGGCGTTACTTTACAAAACTTCTAATTCGGCAAAAAAAAAACGAAATACCTGAAAGTTGTGCAGCTTAGTTGTTAGAAATGCCTCCGCTTTTCACTTATTACAGTCAACTTAAAGGTACATGCAGACCTATCTTGTGGTCCGAACCTAGTGAATTTTGAGGAAACATCCCAGAATTCGTTTTCCTTTCTTTGTACAGTCATCGCTTTAAGCATTGCAAAAAAAAAGAGGTAATTCTACTTCATCATAACATACCTTCGCAGCATCCAAAGCCATTTTCTCCAAATCATCGATGAGGTTCAGCGCCTGTTTTCTCTTCACATTCGCAGCCTCTGCATACATATTGAAATGCAACGCAACCATTATGTAGGTATCCGTATCTCCTGGACAATGGTTCTTGAGGAAGTCAAGGAGTCCTTGCTTGAACTCGGCTATCTTGTCCCCTTGCTGGCCGAGCATGTAGTCGAACTGACCCAGGAGAAATTCGAACTGATGGTTATCGCGTAGGGCCTGGAAATTGAACCGTTTATATTGATTGGAAGATTATACAGCCAGATGACAGCCAGATGGATGTCAATTGTTCAAATATGCGGTTGTTGGATAAAGAGAGAAAGATGACAAGGGATTTCGCCAAAGCTCCGGCTAAAATTAAGAAGACGTGTGTCACGGAGTGAGGTACATACTTACTATTTATTTCATTTTAGTCTGTGGCGACATTGTTTTTTCTATAATTTACAATTGTTTGGTAAAGCTGTTTTCCATAGAACTCCGCACATTTCTGTGTTACTTTTTCTTTTCAGCTGGTACGCATGACGACATATTAAGCTGACTTGTCATTGTACGAAAAGCCTGTATAATGTGAGATCAGCTAAAACTGGAAATGTATAGCTTGATACGATGCCTCCCACGCATAAGGTCGTAAGGCTAAAAAAACATTAATATCAGGAGAGCATTTTTTATACGTTAACGTATAAAAAAATGCTCTTCTGACATTAATGTTTTTTCGTCGTTTTTCATGTTTTTAAGGTCGTAAGGCTAAAAAACATTAATATCAGGAGAGCATTTTTTTTATAAGTTAACGTAAAAAAAAAGCTCTCCTGATATTAATGTTTTTTTAGCCTTACGACCTTATGCGTGGGAGGCATATGGCATAATGCCAGCCACAGCAGTCAAGTTAGTCTTATAGTTTAAGTTGCTTCCAACCATATATGTTGTCAGGCTATCTTTTTAGAATACTAGATAACTAATCACTTACCTGGAACACATAAGCACACTCAGTGTACCGCGCAAGCCCCGTAAGCAGTCGCACCATGAGTCTCCACGAGCGCGCCGCCAGCAGTCGCGCCGCCAGCGCCTGCGCAGACCGCAGAGTCGTGGCCACGCCCTCCGTGTCGCACGCGCACGCGAAACACTCGTGTGCCACTACGAGGAGCTCGAGGCAGATTATGTTCACCTGACAATGACAAAATAAGAACTTATGTGTTCATAAAATCAAAGGAGGGTTAAAAAAAGTAAGTGATAAGCGCAAAACAATATTAGATAATAATAGACGTTTTCATAAAATAAAAACAATTCGTTTTAAATGTACTTAGTGCTCTAAATAAGCATAGATACCTGCTTCGTAGACAACTTCGCTCCTTTGGTTATCTTCCTAATATTCGACTTGACCTCATACCGAACATGCACATTATTCTTGTTAATCACATCGAACAAATTCCTTCTGCAATCTCTCGACATTTTGTTACTATAGACTGTGTAAACGGTCGACACTGAATATACTGACTCAGTCTCAGCTGATAATATAGTTCCTTCTTCAGTCAAAACTGATTCGGCTTCATCGCCTTCTACGTTTTGGTACTCTTCGTCTATCAAATTTTCAACATCCAGACAACTGTCATCTAACAAATTGTCTGGTAATTTAGAAGTCCCAGTACATTTGTATATTTTTTGGAAGGCCATTAGGTGATCTAAGATTAATTTGCCGATATAGCTGCAGGCGTCGGGTCGCATGTTGAGGAACATTTCGGTGTCTGCGTTCAGCGCGTAGCCCCATAGAGTGTATTGGAAGTGCTCTTTTTGTCTAAATGCCGAGGTTTTCACTAGGTGGGGGGATATTATAGCTGCTACTATTTCTTTGCAGAGGTATTCGGCGACCTACAAAATAACAGTCCTTAGAAATACCGTCATCGACCATTTAACCATTCGTATTGAAAATCGGACTTTAAGCTATGTGGTACACCATATATTTTGAAACAAATGCTTTTTTTTTTCAGTTTGTCAATGCTTTATTATTTATAAGGTTAGGCGCTCCTAATGCGGTCAATGGGCGAGGTCTTATACTTATAGACAGACAGATTCGTACAAATTATTATTAGTGTATTTTAACTGTGTTATAGCAACGTACCTGTTTAGAAGGTATATTGAATGTCTTGAACACAAGATTGGCGAGGGACATTCTAGCTCGTCCACTCACTAAGTTGATAAAGTCAACGGCGCGATTCTGATATTTCAATACGGATATGTAGTCCCATCCTATTTGTAGCGCAATGCGGAAGTAGCTGGCAACCTGGGCAAATAAATGTTTGGTCTGTTATACTTATAGCTAACTTAAAACTAAACAGTGATGATGAAAAAAATTAAAAGATGAGGTAATAAGGATCCCATATTATGGCTGAACGAAATTGTCTATAAATATTTATAAACTAGATCGGCGAAGGTACCAAGGGATTACCTGCTTAGCAAGCGTGAGTCCACTCCTGACAGCTAGAGCGTCGAGTGCAGACAACCGGTCCGCTTCCTCGCGCGCCGCCAAGTGTGCGCTCTCCGGCACATTTTCTTGTTTCTCCTGAATCACCACCAGCTCCTCGAAACTCGCGTCTGATATACCTGATACTGAAAATAGGAATGATAAAAATCTGCTTGAAAGTGAACATCACAAGAAAGTCGCATTCAAAAGTAAAACAAACACGCTTTTATTATCTGAAGGGCTAAGCAGAATTGTATAATACAACCACATTCTGCCAGTAATGGTAAGTTTAAGTCCCACATTAATTAGAGACGAACCTATTGCCACTAGCTGAGCATAAATTCTGAGAATATCTTCTTCATGGGGAAAACTCAATAATAGTTTGCCCGACCCGAGAATCGGACCCAAGGCCCCACCACGCTCAGCAATCGAGCTTGCAACCACTAAGCCATCGAAAAAAAAAACCAGCTATCCAAATTACCTTCAAATAACTTACTTGACAATTTATTTTGCAGTATAGGAGAGGATATCACGAGTCTCAACTCTTGCGGTAGTTCATACGGCGTACACAATCCCTCCGCCAGCTTCAAACAAGTCCTCACTATTTGCACAGGACACGCAGGAGGCCTGTATCTATACTCCGGTGGACTTTTAAACAAGGCTGACAATCGAAATGCATCAACTAGAAGCTTTAACTCTAGTAAATGATTCATAACTCGTCTCCAACTGTCAATGGCTTCAGGCTCTTCGAGTAAAACTACGTTTTCTATATTACTAACATCCGATTCAATTTCTATTTCATCCAGCATCATAGAAAATGGTTTCTCTGCGTTAGCCATACCGATCTTCTTCGAAATATTCGCGTCTTTCTGTCCGTTGATTATAAAATGCATCGTGCTTTGATAACTGTTGAGGAATATGCTGATCTGTGACTCACTTTTGAAGTATGCATCCCACATTAGGTGTTCGATCTCCTCGCGTCTTCGTCCGTATTCTAAATTCTCTTCGAACCAACTCATTATGATTCTGTAGGAGTAGAATTTTTGTGTCGTATCTGAGATTTTGTTTACGTGGGATACAAGGAATTCTGTAGCGTCTTTAAAGGTCACCGCTGCCTTTTTAAAGGCTTCACTACACTCTGCTATGAAGAGAGTAATAGCTTTATCATCAAGCATGTCGTCTTTTGAAAGAAGATTCTCGTACTTATGCGTCCATTCTGCTATCAAAATCCCATTGACGCGTACCCCAGAAAGCTTTGCGATTTTTAGAGATACGTCATAGTTCTTACTAGCCGTATACATTTCGACACATTCTTCTAAATAATGCTGAGAGTCGTCTTGAAGCATTTTGGATATATTCACTGCTAACGATGTCTCCATAGATATTTTCAGTATTTCATACAGTGTTGAAAAGTTTGGCGTCGACACTGGAAGGCAAAAAACATTTATCATCCCACTCTTCTTTCCTGTAAGTTAACAAGAAAAGAAAAAAAGCACTGAAATGTTCGTACCTGTGAATCCCTTTTCGAACTGATTAACAGCCAGACACTTGAGGAACTCCCTCTGATGATAAGAGCTATCAAAGTTATGGCTCAGTGCAATCTTGACCAAAGACACAGAGACTCTTTGCAAGGCCTCTTTGGACAGTTGCCAGGTGGCGCCACTAGCGCCAACGCTGTATTTACGCTGTGCGTGTTGTAGAAAACTCGTGAGGAGTTTCGTGGTTTCTGAGCCGAAGTTGTGGTGGCGAATACAACGGTGGAGGAACGATGTGAATGAGGTCAGGGGACTCTCCTGGAATTATATACATTTTTGGTGGTATAATATAAAACCTTCCCTCGAAAACACAAAAGAAGAGATTTGAGATATCTTTATTTCCCAAGAATTATAAATCACTTACATAAGAAATACGAACCTTAAAAATTTAACATTTTGATCGACTCACAGGAACAGTTAAAGAGCATGCATGAAAACTATATTTTTATGGACGAAAGTTAAATCCATTAACTGTTGTTGACGGTCTAAACCAGTTAAAACCTCTTCAAAATTACAATACATCCAGAACTCACCGGTAAAAATATCATCATTGCTTCATGTAGCGTGGTCACATAGCCCTCTAACAAACACAGTTCTGCGACTTTCTGGAACTGCTCCGAGGCTATATGCTGCTGCGTCATCAGCTGTTGCAGCACTCCTTGAGATCGGGCGCTTGGAGACAAGGAGGACAAGATCCATTGAGGCCATAGTACGTCTATGGCGTTTGGCTAGAAAGGAGAATTGAGTTTAAAGAAGGTAAGAATTAAAAGAAGCTTATATTCAGCGAGCAGTCTAAGGGTGCGTACACATCTGGCGAATGTGCCGCGAATGTGCAGCTCGCGACCCGTTTGCGAGGTGCATTTTTGTTCGTGTGCCGCTCCTGCACCGCCCGCGCGCAATTCGCGCGCGACCTCAGCGCCGTACGCGATCAGCGCGCGGGCGGCGCGAAAGTACTGAGCCAGTAAACGGAACTGTAAGTGCGAGAATTGAGTGCACGCAGATCGCGCGCCGCGCGCACGCCTTATACGAGCCTTGCATGAGTTGCGCTAAAGAGGCGCACCAAACCATTGCCGTGACTGCACGCGCGCAGCTTGCGGGCAGCTCGCAAACGGCTCGCGAGCTGCACATTCGCCAGATGTGGACGCACCCTAAGATAAAATTCGCTGTACAGGGATCTTTTGGAGCGTGGCCCAAATAAAATAAAAAAAATGGCGGAACTAAAGCCGCCATTTTGTTTTTGAATACATTTTAAAAGTGATTGTTTGTTTACCAACAGCGTGCCCCTAACAATGTCATCCGACCGCCAAAAAATCATTGTAAAGAGGTAAAATTGTTTATTATGTTTTGTATGTCATCTCTGGAAGTATGATCCGCTTACATAAATTCTTCCACCTTCCACTGTTATAAACCTACACCGAGTGCCATAGATGTTTAATTAAAAAAACAGGCGAATGAAGTCGCGGGCAGAAGATGGTGGTAATAAAGGATTTCTATATAGTCAGTTCTATCTTCAGATCCGCCTGACAGCATCAACAACGACCTTTTGTATAACACATGTTTTATTACTATCGGCCAAAAATAATCCGCTGTGTTCGCAAATGACTGTAGTCTGGATTTGTGCCCGGTTTCATCATCATCTTCATCATTTCAGCCGAAAGACGTCCACTGCTGGACATAGGCCTCCCCCAAGCACCTCCACTTCGACCGGTTCTGTGCTTCTCGAATCCAACGGGTTCCTGCGGCCTACACAAGGTCGAGGTGCCCGGTTTGTAAAAGATAAAATACAGATAATATTTATTGCATAACTGTGTATTTTTTTTATTTAATTTGAAATGGGTTTTCTCTTGACTCTAAGTCTAAGTCAGAGGTGACAGAGACAAAGTCGACGATGGAGTGAGCTTACCCAGAAGAAGCCTGTTCACTCTTACTATGAAGAGATTTGTTGTTATTTTAAACATAACAGTTTTAGGCTGAATTGTCTACCCATGTCGGATATACATTAGTATTAAAACGAATAATAAATTACATTCAAACATAATTTATCCCAAAAAAAAACTCATGCAGACTATAAAAAACAATACCAATTGTCAGTTTCTTTTTTAATTTTGTGTTTTTTTTTTAATGACAATGCTCGCCCCCCATTACATGGGACTTAAACATAACTGGCGAAATGTGGGTGAACTGTGTAGGTACCTGCCTAAGCTTTCGAGGAAAACAGGCGTGATGTTAGTTTATTAAAGTGTTAAATTAAATACATTGCTACAAACCTCATAACAGCTAGCAACAAGTACAAGCAGGGGTTCCCTGCAGATATCAGCCGCCCTCAGCAAGGCCGCCGGCGGGTCCTCCGGGCCATGACACGCGGCCGCAACCTCCCACAGTTCGCGGCCCATGTACGCACTCGAAGGGAACTCGAAACTACCGCCCTGCGTCGGACTGGGAGTCTGTATGAGAACAGAACCCTATATGGAATGGCATAAGTTTCAAGCGATTAGAATTTGGATAGTTTTGGGAAGTGCAATGCGAATTTCGATAAGTGCGTGGAGGCCGCCGCCGGCGGGTTCTCCGGGCCGTGACTCGCGGCCGCTACCGCATACAGCTCACGGCCTACGTATGCGCTAGAAGGGAACTCGAAATTACTGCCCTGCGTCGTGCTGGGACTCTGTATGGGAACAGAACCCTACATGGAATGACACAAGGCACCGAAGATTAGAATTTGGACAGTTTTTGGAAGTAACAGTTAGTGGAGTTTGATAAGTGTTTAATATGGAGTCCACAGGGCGTAAGATGTGCTACACAAAACAGTAGTGTATTGGTGCGAGCTTAGGGTGCACAACTCCTCATTCTCTCAATTGATTCATTCACTACAGCACATTTTGGCAATAAAGTTATTATATAAACAGAATATCAGGAAAATAATATAAAAGTTAACTTACAATTTCCACCGAATTCATTCTCGAAACTCTTCTTTGCCCATTACTAGTGGTAACCTTATTATCTTTTTCGACACCCTCGTCTACAGTTCGATGTAGCATAATATGTTTCAAATGCTCCGCATACGACCTCCTTTCAAATTCCTGAGATAATTGCAGCATCTGGCTGAGCGGGTAGCGGAACACGTCGCCGAATAGAAGGAAGTTAAACCAGGAGTTCGTCTTCACAAACTCCCGTAACTGCAGTTCTGGTAATGGTAAGTTGTGCAATGTTGCGAACTTGACCATCGTCTGAGATTCGTACAGTACCACCGACATATCGACCTTTCCGTCCAACTTCTGCCTGTCTGCTAATCTGCTCAACGTAATTTCCTCCATGAAACGCAACATCTCTCTAGCAGCTTCGTCATTACTCTGGATCAGTTTCGACATGTATTCGTTTACAGTTTTATTCGCTTTTTCTTCAGGAAACCCTCTGTATTCCATCAAGTGATTCTTTATCATTTTAGATGCAGAAATGTGTACTCTGCATCTTGTAGGATTGCATCCTATCATTGCTATGAAAGACACCGTACAGGCGGTCATAGCGCCGTCGAACCAGTTCTGCAAAGCTAAAGCATGGGCCTCACAACATGCGCTCTTCACACTTTTGTCGTGCAAACGATTGTATGTCTGATACTGCTGCGATACAAACGCTTGACTTGCGTTACAAGGGCGGTATTGTTTCAAATAATATACATGATTTAACTTGGCAACATAGCCATATTTTTTCATAAGTTTCTCATCCGCAAAATCAGGCATCTCCATAGATCTTTGGGATAAAGCTTTTATACTGGCAGCTTTAACATCTACGTCGCTTGACAGCAGACTGCCCAGGCTGCGCCTGTCTGGCTTGTCAGACAGCAAGCTGTTGGTGCTCTGATTGACCAGTTGAAATTCAAATATTTTGGAGACGTCTAAACCGCGGTAACCAGACAGCAACTGATATACGTTCACGTCTTTAGACTCATATGTTTGATTCACATCTGTATATTTCTTATAAACATTATACAAATGTGTAAGCTTGTCTTTGTATATCTTATTTGGCAATTTAAAGTCTTTGAACTGTAAAAAGTCCTCTTTGGAGAATATATCAAATAACTTTTTAGCATCTTCGAGAAGAATCATCCCTAGAACTAAGTGGGGATTAGAAGACACGTAGTCGTCGATATTTTCGTTAGCAATTTGTACACAAGTGTTGTATACCGGAAGCACATGGCTTTGTCTGTCAGAAGTTTGTTCAATGCTCTTGAATAACAACCACAGCTCTATGCAGTCTTTCGCCTCCTTTTCCACATCAGATAAGTCAGTATCTAATATATTGCCCTCTACACATAGCGTCAGCACTTTATATAACTTGTGTTTGACGCAATACTTGGCTAGCTCCACGTAGAAGTGCTGTCGACTGATAGTGGAGCACGATTCAGTAAAAATGTCGTCAATGAGTTTCAAGTTCTGCGTGCGTGACAATCTTGATATAATTAGATACAAATTGTTTCGCTCACTCTCATTCACAATGCCGTATGAGGAAAGTGTGTCGTAAATGCATAGTTTGGTGTAAGCAAAACAGTTGCTTTTGGCAACATTTTCGATCATTTCGTTGGTGACTGACCATTTACGAAATATTTCGTCTAAGTTTTCTAAGACATGCGTATCGAAGCCCTTGGTGTCGACATTGAGGAGTTTCTTCACGAATCCGTCGTTGTTGAAGAAAATGTACCGCGCGTTCATATCACGAACTACTTCAGATGTCTGTACATTGATCCAGCGGACTAGGATCATGGCTTTGTTGTTCTCCACCAAATAGTTCCACATTTCAACTGGTGCTGAGAAGTCTAATAAGGAAAATTCTGAAATAGAAATAAAAGTTGTAAGTTACAGAGACTAATATTAATTTTGATTCTTAATGTGTCTGTTATAAAGGTTCAAAATGATGTGCAAGTACACAACATAAATCAATCAGTTTACAACACTGTGCTAATAGCATCAGTGTTAGATAGATACCTGATTTATTGATCTCAAATAACATTATCAAAACTAATAAATAACCAACATTAGCATTTATGAATAAACAATGTTATGTTATCAATGCAAACGTATGTTGTCTAGCAATAAGTTACCAAATAGCCCAGTTCCTTAAATGTTTACCTAAGTAGATCGGCCATCATTTGGCCCCTTAGAGCCGAAGCCTGCCGGGTCAGCGGGTGTCCGAAAGGGTTGCCGCTGGCCCGGAACATAAAGGGCTAAGGACGGAACACGGGTGGGTTTTAGTACTTTTAGTCAGTAAGAGTCTGACACTCCCTTCCGCCCAGAGAGGGAGGGGTCATTTGATGATTTCCCAACCAAAAAATCTTAAACAGGGTCCTAACAGTGGTGGAAGCAGGTTACCACATGAAAAATGGGCATCTTTGTCATGTGCCTCGTCTCACAGCCATCAACCATTACCCACATTTTTAATAGCAGTATTAAGCCAACATTGCCAGCTTTGATCAATAAGTTGGATCAACCAATGAGTCACTGTGTGCATATTTAGTAAAAAGCGTGACACCAGCCACAGGCTAGGTAAACATTTCATAAAGATCTGATTAGCAAGAACCCTGGGGCCTCTAGTTTAATGTTATCTTATGTAATACTAGCTGACACGGCGAACTTCGTACCGCCCCGCCAGCCACTCTGCCCCCGCTTTTTAAATCTCTGATATCTTCTAAGATATTCATTTTAATGATATGCTGTAAAGGGCAATTTTGATTTCCATGAAATGCACAACGTTTTACAGGAATAATACTGTATTGTCTAAAATAGCTTGGTAAATATTTTATTTGTAATAATTATGTAAAAGATAATAATGGTTACTGGGGGTTATCCTTAGGAGATAAACATATACCATCGCTGACTTATTTATCAATATTTTTAAGATATACAACTCCGTAGTAGGTACTACTTACATTAATTTGATCTATCTCGTAAGGTTTAGCCAGCGTTTGCAATGTAAGCGCACAAAAATATGTTTGTTGCATCATCACATTACAAATCTTTGAATTTCTCGGCTTTTCTCTACTATAATATGCATGTATTATACATATATAGGGTGACTGGTAATTAGTGACCGATACTTAAACAAGTGATTTTACTCATCATTATGAACAACTTTTACTATGGGACCAAACCTGAAATCGTGAAAAAAAAACAGCTGTTCTCTACATTTTGACGAGTTAGACGAACATAAATGTAGGGAACAGCTGATTTTTTTTTCGTGATTTCAGGTTTGGTCCCATAGTAAAAGTTGTTCATAATGATGAGTAAAATCACGTGTTTAAGTATCGGTCACTAATTACCAGTCACCCTATATAAACCTTCCTCTTAAATCACTCTGTCTATTGCAAGCTGCATTAAAATCTGTTTTGGAGTTTAAAAGATCTAAGTTAACAGGGAGCGGGAGCGACTTTGTTTTATACTATGTAAAGATTTTAATGAGTATAGGTAATTATGGTTTTAGGTAATAGGCTAAGATGGCAAACAGAAAAACAGTGTACAAAAACAGTGAACAATAGTGTGTGTGGTTGCTTGTATATGTCATGTGCTGACGCTACTCATCTTTACACACACATTCACAGCGTGTTTGTGCGCTTGGTTACGCGCCGCTTTCTAAGATACTAATACTCTTCTTACAATGTTTAAAATATTACTCCAAATAATATCTTAAGAAACCTCTATGCAAACTGCTCAAACTCAAACTAAAAGCTTTTATTTTAATTAAACTATTTACAGCCACTTTTGAATTGTCAAGAATATATTTTTACAAAAATATTAGTTACATCATTAATTTTGAATTTAAATAAAATATTATTTACCTGCCCTATCATCTGTGCATTTGATTTGTTTTTTTTTTGTCAGTGAGCAAGTCTGCATGGCTGAATTTTGGGCCAAACATATTTCAAGTTTTTTGGAGAATATTACTTACCAAAAGAATGAAAAAACAATGTAGTAGCAATTTTACTTTTCCATTGCTCTGGATACTTCTCTATTTTCTCAATAGTTAAGGCTTTGATTTCACTCTCGTTGACAACGATTCTGTCTTTTCCGGTCCCAAAGACCTTGTTCTGCTTGAAGGTCCCATCACTCTCAAATGATTTCTCAAGATATCGTAGGAGATTCCAATGTCTCTTGAACACAAGCCATTTTTTCTGGGTTTCATTATTCATGTCTTTCGACAGTTTCTCAAGATGTTCAACAATAAAATCTCGGTGTTCAATTTGGGCAGAGTCCTGCGCAAGGGTCATCAGGTGCAAGTCAGGGCTTACCTTGACCTTGTTAAGAATGTGTAGAACTTTGAATATTTGTTTTCTTAATAATAGCTGAACCGTCCATGCTTTCACCTAAAAATAATGATTAATTTTGTTGAACTGCATGTTTGGTGTTGGAATTTACAATAATAAATACCTATATAAAACAAAAAATATGGGGCAATGAGTATGTAAGAGTACCTAACAGTTCTAAACTATCGGTATTAGACATTGCAATTTAAGTAGGCGTCTATTATTATTTGCAGACGCCAGACTATCAGTCTATTGTTGTAATTGTAATAAAAATAAAAAGGTCATTCACCCACCTCTGCCAGAAACCATTCTCTGGCAGTAGATTCATTCCATCCATTTTTCTCCTTGAGATAGGTGATCGCCAGCTCGATGTGTGTTCCCTTTGCAGCCGCCTCCCTGACCACATCCCTCGGAGACTTTTCTTTCCAACATGACCAAATAATTTTCTCATTTTGTGTTAGTCCCTCCATATTTAGTACAACATTGAAGCACCGTTTAGATTGTTATTTTACAAAATGATCGAACAATGAATAACAACCTCTGCACAAAACAAAAATATACCATTGATAAAATCAAAATTGCGTCATTTCAAAATGAATTTTAGCTTCTGTTGCTTATATTTTACATTTTACTGGAACAATAAATTAAAAATTAACTTGTCCAGCTGACAGTGACAGCACTGACAGCCAGTTGTGCAGTTGCTATATTGAAAAAAAACATTACCCTCCTTCTGAAGCTATCGGGAAAAAAGGTTCTTCAATAACATTTAAATATTTTTTTACTTCATATTAGTATTTGTCACAATAATTACTGTACACTTTTATTTTGAACATTTAACATAAAAAATCTAAAACATTGTGATGAATGAAATACTTGTTCTTGTTTAGAGAAAATCTCTCATAATGTAAGGTTTTGAAGAACAGTACGTGAAACTACGTAATATTGCTTTACATCCGAGTTAATACGCAATGTTGAACAGACATTTTCATTCTATTTTACCTTAGACAAAGAAAAGTATAGACAGCGGGTAGCGCCATTTCATTTCCACAAGAAAGGGATAAAGTATTGAGTTATTATAAGTAAATGAAAAAGATAAAGCTACACTATTTCCGTCTTTCAGTGCGTGCCCGTTTTTTCAAGGCAGCTACATAAGTTGCCAATGTTATATAAGTTAGTTTTTTGTCTCATGTGTGGCCACGCTACCCTATGCTCTATAGTTTTCTTACTCTAAGATTTTTACCGACTAAGTGTAGTAATTTCTAGACGGGTAAGACCAATACTTTTTTTTATGAAGTATGAACCCTCTATAGTTACGTTACTCTTTGTATGAACCACAGAACACTATTACTCCTAGCGGAGGTATGAACACTTTCCGAATTAGCTATAATCGCTCACAGCGCTCACAGTCATTATCTCACATGCGTTCCGATTATATTACGATTATGACAGCTGAGAGCTGTCAACAATTCGGAACGCCTTTGAACGCGCTCACAGTGCTTACTCAATGTAAAAACGATATTATTACAGTATTTCTTTGTTTATACACCACATTTCTTCTTCTTTGGTTAGGTGGCGACTATCAGCCAGAAGTACAATTTCGAAAATACCACGTTAGTTTAATTTTATGATAAGATATAAAACAAAACACACACTGACATATCCTCACACACGCACTGTCATTTTTGACAGCGCTCACGCCTCACGGTGATATTATTCTATTTCTAGGGCATGGTCAGCGTTATCGCAAGATGGCGCATGTCATGACGTCATCTATGAAGATTCACGGGACGTCTCGCGCTCACGCTAAGTACGGGTTTAAGCACGCTCACATCGATTATTTCCCTATCTCGGAACGTAGGGACACTATGTCAGTTATACAGCCATCCATAGACTACTATTAATACACACATCAACACGGTCTAGGGATATTTTTAAAAAAGCGAATTACTATCAATGTGTTAATTATTTATATGACATGTATATATTTAAAAGATACGTTATTTAATATTCTACCATTTTTTAATAATGGTTAAGGTACGGACGCCAGCAGGTCAACCTACCCGAAACTGTCAGATTTTCCCAATCAACCTTGAACCTTATGATTTAGCAATAAAGTCGAAAATCTATTAAAGAAATCTGACAGATTGTAGTAACTTGATGTGCTGGCGTCTGTACTTAGATTAAAATTTCAGGATTTTATGGAAAAAAAATGAAGCATAGACGGAAATCGTATATGAATGAACTTTTAATTTGTGAGTAAAAACTGAAAAAAATAGAAAAATCATTTAATTTGTATTTATAAACTTGAAGTTAGTAGTCTGAGAAAGCGCCCATGATGTTCATAAAACATCGGCAACGATTCGGCATGCTCAGAACAAGGTTGTCAATGTCTTGCTGCGGAATATTGTCCCATGTCCTTCTGAGGTGCGCAAAAAGTTGATCTTCTGTAGCCAGATTTTCAGGAACTTCCTTCAGAGCTCTTCTTTGCAGCATATCCCACGCATGCTCAATGGGATTTAGATCTGGCGATTGAGCAGGCCAGTCTAAGGCCCTAACATTATGTGTATGTAACCAAGCTGCTACCGTTCTCGCCGTGTGTGCCCGGGCATTGTCGTGCATGAGCAGGAAATCTTGCCCCATTTGTGTTCTGTGGGGCAAGATTACGGGCCCCAGCACCTGTTGGACGTATCGTTCTACCGTCATATTGCCCCGCACCCAAACGAGATCCGTCCGTCCTCCAAGACGAATTCCTGCCCAAACCATAATTGTTCCTCCTTGGTATGGGTGAACTTCCTGAGGGTTCTGGAGACGGCTCCATCGTCCAGGAACTCGCCAAACACGCGTCCTTGGTGAATCTGGATGGAAGCCGAACCTGGATTCATCCGTGAACAGCACATTGGACCATTGCTCACGGCCCCAGTCCACGTGGTTCCGAACCCATTCTAATCGTCGTCCACGATTGCCTCTCCGTAAAGGTGGGACCCGGAGTGGTCTACGAGAGCGTAGATTGCTTTCATGCAGTCGCCTTCTTACAGTTTGGTCACTCACAAGCACTTGGTGTTCCACTCGCAGCCTTTGGACCAATTGAGTCGCCGTTGCATTTGGTTGTGCTCGCGCAGTAATTTGCAAAAATCGGTCTTGTCTGGGGGTAGTGATGCGACTTGGCCCCCGGTGCCTCTCCGCTACTTCACCTGTGGCACGATAGCGTGTCCACAATCTTGAAATTACATTTTGATGGGTCCCTATGGCCTCAGCAACATTACGCTGAACAGATCCAGCTTCCAGCATTCCCACAGCTCGTAACATCTCCGCCCTCGTCAAATGTCGGCGTTGCATGGCTACAATACCTCAATTTTAACTTTATCTTTCGTTTAAAAATGAAAAAAAACTGTAAGTAAACGTAATTCCATAGATATAAGAACATCCAGATGCCTAGTACGCGCTGTCCAAATGCTTCCAATTCAAAGACACCAAAAATAGCGTCTTCGTTCGTTAGCCCCGCCCACAGGCCGCCATTACGCGACAGACGTTCAAAGCGCGCACCGCTGTTAAATATAATTGAAAAAATGACTGTTTGTGCGGTGAAATCGTGTAAAAACTACACTCCAAAAAAAGACAAGGATACGAACATTACTTTTCACAGGTAAGTTTGCAATTTTATGATGAATTTCTTTGAAAATATTACGAAAACTAAATAAATACACAACACGACTCCATAATATTTGAGTATTGCCAAGGTACAGTGTGAAATATTTTTACCCCTTTT
Organism: Oligia fasciuncula; assembly: GCA_963082905.1. Taxonomy (NCBI): domain Eukaryota; kingdom Metazoa; phylum Arthropoda; class Insecta; order Lepidoptera; family Noctuidae; genus Oligia; species Oligia fasciuncula. The sequence goes on along the minus strand of OY720393.1, from coordinate 8,978,081 downwards.
TTGTGCTGCGATATTTTAATATTGTAAAATGTTACGAAATCAACATTATTATTAAAAACACAATACGTTTCACGGTTTGGCACAGGTTGTCCAGGGAATAACTCTGCGTACATTCTTCGAGCCTCGTTCAGGTTATCACCCGACGCGGCGTAAACCCGAACCATTTCGGTCCACTGTACGTTTGTGTACGACATAATCACTACACAATAATCACTAAAATACTAACTACCTACACACTTGCGCGAAAAATGAGCGGTGGTGCGCGGGCGCGAGGGCTGCGCTGCGAGCAAGCGTGACGCGACGCGCGATCGATAGCGCGGCTGCGGACGGACTAAGGGATGTGGACGGTGTGGGAGGGGTCGCGCCCCGTCGCACGCGCTGCTTACGGCTTGTTTGATCAAGCGCCGTGTTCCCGCGCTCCGTCCTCTTTGCCCTTGCGTATAGGGTGAAATAATTTTGAGGAAAAGAAAGGCAAGTGTTTAGGAAGCAATTACAATTTCAGGGTTTATAAATAAATAAATTGTACGCTCGAATTATTATTATTTTAATTAAACAACAGCCATTTTAGTTTCACTAGCAATTTAGTATTGTATACGTGTATCATTTATTGATAGGTTTATTTTTATTTTTTTAAAGCTTCTTTTTATAATGTGAATTTGAGAACACTATAGGCTTCGCGGATTCATGGACTACATGAATTCACATGAACACATGCCGTGAAATAAATAATTTTGAGTTTAAGTTTGAATACGTTGTTTTATTTTATTTTTTCTTTTATAGCTGCCTGCGGCTTTACCCGCGCGAAAGTAGAAATACATTCAGTCAGTCGTTCGATCTTTAAGAAGAAGTACCTAACAAACATACACAGAAACATGCACACACACCACTCACAAACTTTCTTCTTTATAATGTTAGTATGATATTAAAAGTTTTTTGTTCATTCACACATGTTTACGAAAACCATGTTATAAAATAAAATTATAACAATCTCCAAAAACTATCATAATAGGCACTCGGTATGAATGTAAAAGGCGGGTTTCATTTTGTACACATATATTAACTACATAATTACCTATGTCAATATGAATAAGAAAACTACCCGAATTTTCCCATATTTTGGGGTAATCATTTTGCGCTGGTATTAGAAAATGTCACGCACACAAACGCAGAAACGATAACAATACACTTGTGGTGGGCGGTCCGCACGCACACGCGCATTACAAAATGCATTCAATTTGAACGTTGCGTTTTGTACGGTACACTCCATCTGGTTCTTATAAATCTATGCGTAATTCGTATTGTTTTCTAAATTTCGCACAAATGAAAATTCCCTCTCCTATACATCAAGACATTTTTTGCCACCGAAACAAAAGAATTTTCAAAAATTTAAATTTGGAATTAGTCTGAGATAAATTACAAACAAATCGGTGTATAAAAGATTCCAATGCGGCCAGTACTTTTCGAGTTATTTAATTGAGTATGAAATATCCCTAGACCGTGTTGATGTGTGTACTAGAGATCAGCCACGGGCCACCAGCCAGGGTAACAAGACCTGCCTAACCTACCCACTTAAAATGGAATACAAGCAAAAACGGACTAAACTTTCAGTATACTATAATGTACTCTGTGGACTAAACGAATATTCCTACACTTACTCGGAACGCAGGGACACTATGTCAGTTATACAGCCATCCATAGACTACTATTAATACTAGAGTAGAGATCAGCCACGGGCGACCAGCCAGGGTAACACTTCTATTATATTAGGTGTACATACGTCCGTGAGGTAACACGACCTGCCTAACCTACCCACAGCAAAAACGGACTAATCGAATATTCCTACACTTACACTACAATAGCATTAAAACATGTCCCTAAATAGATGAATTATAGACTAATGAGTCTAAGTATAGTATAGTAAAATGTTAGCTTTATGTCCACTGTTTGTGTCACATTTTTGATAGTTTTGTTCACAGACTACAATATAATGCTGGTTTTGTTTTTGTTGCCTACACAGAGCAAAGCAAAGACTACAATAAAATAAGTACTTTTTGGTTGCCTAGCAACGTGCCCATACAAAAAACTCACGAAATCCTCAGTTTAATCATATTTTATTTTACTCTGTGATATCATAAAATTAATAATGGCAGAAGAGTTACAGAAGGTCCATTTGTACTATGATGATATTAACAAAATCCGAGTGATAGAAACAAATGTCCTAAAAGAAACCGAAGATCTGAAGGACACATGCAAGGATTATGACACAAGTGCGTACCTACCTATATTTATGTTAACAGAATCTTCGATCAATTGATCGAAGAACTGAACTGTACTTATGGTAACTGAACAGAACTGTACTTATTGTACCTACCATTATTTTAAGATTTTATGCTGTGCTATAAATCCATAGTAATAATACCGTACCCAGTTAGCCCTTAGCCAAATTAAGCAATTGCTTAGGGCATCACGTCTCGGGGGGCACCTTATGGCAGAAACAGCACCGAAACAGTATTTGCTGGCACATGAAAGGCAAGGCTGTTTATCAGCAAGATATTACAAGACCCAAAAGTCACTCTAGCTAGAGATGTGCGCCAATCTTTACAAATCGCTCGTCGTTGTTTTGAAAAAATACGAGGTGATTAATAGATAGGAGGGCCTACAGGCGTGGATTGCTAGGACATCAAGTTTAGTAGTCTTAATCCGGCACTGACCGTACCTATTTTAAGTAAATGCGAAAGTGTGTCTGTCTGTTACCTCTTCACGCTTAAGCCGCTGAACAGTGGCCTTAGTGCGAAGAGTATAATAATAATACGGGAGCCTTGTGAGTTTTTTCGACTCACGTTAGATTGCGAGCGCGTCAGAATTTTGTATGGGTCATGGGTAATTAGGTTCCTCCTAGTGACCACCAGGTGGCGCTATAACTTTTTCCCTACAAAATCGCAATCGAACGTGAGTGAAAAACTCACACTTAGGCCACTGATCTGATTTAGATGTTTGCATTGACTTATAAGTATATTAGGTATAGAGATAGGTTTGAGTCCCGGGAATGGACATAGGATATAGTTTTTAGTTCCCGATATTCTCACGGGATCGACACATGCGGGTGAAACCGCGTCGCGCTGCTAGTTTATAATATACTAGTTATGCAGGTACTATAACCGTCAAACCGAACAAACACTGACTTATGGAAGATTTAAAACCGTGCAATGTGCATCACTCTAGAGCATAACTCCGTGGCACTTCACTGCTTTTTTCATAAGTTTGTATGAAAGCACAAGTCCAATATCGAAATCCGGATAGACCAAGCTGTCGAATCTCCATATTTGATATTTGGATTAATTGGATCCTTCCACGCCAATGAGGCAGCAAAATTGATTACGAATGTACTTAGGTGCATGTGTGCATTCTGGTTATTCAGTAAACGTGTCCTGTACGAGTCTCGTACCGAACCGGAGGATCAAGCAAAGTCTGTGCCCAGATACTTTTTGACCTCTATTCTCATCTTTTACAGAGATTCAAGATTTCGGGAAGATAATCAACGCGTTGCTAGAGGAGCTCAAAGAACTGGGTGATAACGTCGAGAAGAAAAAAATGGCTGCCATAGGTTCCATGAATCTATTAAAATCCACTTCAAAAGAAAGGGAGGCGGAGCAAGCTAAACTGCAAGTTAGTTACCGTAGACTGGGTACGGTTGAAAAAATTTTGCTTTGAACGCCCGTATAGCACAGCCATTTTGAAAAATAAACAACAAAACACATAAAATGAGAGAATAGACTTTTGTCTTCAAATACATCTCAGAATTAGAGGCTTAATTTACTGCCATATTTACTAGATAAGAAGAGATTAATATATAAAATAATGTGCCACTGTTTCAACTAGGTACCTACCCTTACCAGGGGCGGTTGAAACAGTGATGGGGGGCCAGTTGAAACATAAACAAATAAGTACCTACTACAAAATCAGTTTCTTTGTTCACAATCAACAAGAAATAGTTAAATTCTAGTACCTACCTATGGTACCATTTCTATCAGTCTTAATAATTTTGTATCCTGCCTGAAAAGAGAGCTCGATCTTCTGCTCTGTTTTACAAAAAATCAACAATCAGTCTAATTAAATTACTTTAATGATATCAAAAGATTTTCATATCTCAAATTATCTAAACACAAATAAGCTGAACATCAGGTGAACTCCGCCGTAGTTAGTTGAAGTTTTTTTGATACGTTGTCTGGGCATCTACAACGAAAAAAAGCAAAGACTATAAAAAAACAACGGTTATCATTGTTTCAATCGTACCCACAATAATTGTTTTATCCGTCCCCATACCCCATACCCCTCAACCGCTAATAAAACAAACATAGCATCGAGACAAAAAAAACATAAATAAAAACGAATCACGGTTTTCGAACCTTCAAAATCCAATGTCAAAATCTAACAATAAAGCAGAAAATCACTCAAAATGCAAATGCTAATATCAACAAAGTAACTTGACTTGAAAAAGAAAACAATAAAAAGAAAATACCTACTTACTTTTTGTCGAAAAAATATATTATTATAATATTTTATTGATTTATGAATATTTTATATTTTTTCCACCTATAAACCCATAAATCTTTTGAACCAGTGACCGACAAATTCTGATATTTGGTGACAAATTTTTTGTGTTATCAAAATTAAAATCCCTGCCACACTCTCGTATCTATTTTTTTTTTTCATGGGGCACGGAAATAAGTTGTCTTTATTTTCAGGCAGAGATTAACGACAAGTCCATGACACTGGAGCAGCTGGATAGTGAGTATGATGCACTTCAGATTTTAGAAGCCACACAAATGGAAACTATTGAGTATTTGACGCAAATAAGATAATGTAAATTTTTGTTAAGTTCGACTTATTTTCTTTTTCGGTCTGTCTTTAGTTCTGGCAAAATTAATTTTTTTGAGGATAATTGTGATTAAAAAAATAGATTAATTTATTGACATGGTTTTCTTTTACCCTCCACAATGAGTACAACAATGACACTTGTTGGGGTTCCGTAGGTACTCAAAAATTCGTTATGTCCGTCTGTCTGTGAAAACCCTTTTTCCCAGGAACGCGTGGCGGATATTGTATAGTTGAAATTGTAATCAAAACTAGGCATCTACGGTCCCTTGGAGCCATTGCCGGATTAACACTACTTGATGCCCTAAGCAAGCCACGGCCACATCCACTAGTACTTAGTCTCGTATTTTTTCTAAAAAATGGACGAGCGATTTGTTAAAATTAGCGCACGTGTCAAGAGTGACTTTTGGGTCTTGTAATATCTTGCTGACGAAACGAACAGCCTTGCCTTGGTACTAGCAAATATTTTTTCGGTGCTTTTTGTGGCAGGCGCGGTCGCAGCTCAAGATGGGAGGGGGGGTCACCATGGGTGCCGAGGAATATTTTTAGGGAGCTACAGTCAACAACAAAAGTCGATTAACACTTCAGTTTTTTAAATCTCAGTTCTTGAGCAAAATATTACCTAACACTACAATTTTTTTTTAATTTCAGTTATTGAGCAAAATATATTTTGTTCACAATTGCATTGTATTTCTGCTGCAATTTTGAACAAATAAATATTTTATTCAATAACTGAGATTAAAAAAAACTGAAATGATAATCGACTTTTGTTGCTGTCCGTACATCTCCATGTTTTCTCGCTTGCACACTAGTGCCGTCTATACTCACTCTCGCGCGTACCGTAAGCAGAAAAAAAAATCAGTCTTGATTTGCTTTCACGCTGTCTTGACGCGCTCAGTAATTTTTTTTACGAATTCCTTGTTATAGTTTTCTGTTATTTTTCCGTAGTTACCTGTTTGTTATTGTTTTTTGTTTGTTTGTTATTTTTAGGGTTCCGTACCCAAAGGGTAAAAACGGAACCCTATTACTAAGACTTCGCTGTCCGTCCGTCCGTCTGTCTGTCACCAGGCTGTATCTCATGAACCGTGATAGCTAGACAGTTGAAATTTTTTATTATTGCCACGTGTCTTTCAAATTTTCAACTTGCACGAAGCCGCTGGCAGATGCTAGTTTGAAATAAATATGGCCCGGTCGTGTTTTTATTATTTTTAATTTAAAAAAAATCATGTCCGTGACTACCGCCGCCCCACCGGCCACCAACGCCAATCTCTTCCATATTTGGTAAATAATTAGTACTCAATTGGTACTAATTAGTACTCGAACCACAAAATTGGTACCTTAGGAGTTTTCGAGAAAAAGACTTTGAAGGTGGTCCGGCGGTAGTCACGCTCCCTTCAGCAGGACCACCATATTGAGCGCCGAAAAAGGGGGCACGCTACAGCTATTCTAAGTATACAAATAATTAGTACCCATAAATATGATTTATTTCGTAAAAAAAACAGAACTCTAACATTTGTATTTGCCGAGAAATCAACGATGATAACTTTCTCGCAATTGTCCAGCAGGACCACGAGAAGCTTGTCGCTTTCCTCAAACCTACATAAAAAATTAGTACCCTACAAGATAAAATTAGTACCCAAAATTCAAAACTAGTACTCCAGTAGTTTACGAGATATACCATGCCATTGGTGGGGTGGCGGTAGTCACGGTGCCAAATTTTCATTTCAAGATTGCCCTATTAAAAACTGTGATTTCTTCCCAAATTTATACAAAAAATTAGTACCCATAAAAGTTATAGCGACCAAAAATTCAGATTCCTAAGTGTTGTATTTTAAGAGAAATTAGCTTTCATTACTTTTCCATACTAAATCTCCGCGTATAACCCGACCAAATTAAGTTGTGCTTGTGAACAAGGGAATCGGCGCCATTACCATTGACAACTTAATTTGGTACTACGCTCTTTTGGTGTGAGTTGAGCAGAGTTGAGCCTTATCGAACTAGAAACAAATAGGTAATTGACCCAACAAATAAAACCAAGATTCAGTCGGTAAAAATGTAATTTTCACTGAAACACACATTGTAATTAACACAGTTCCTATAGTCAATCTGTAAATCATAGCTATTATTATTGTTATGGGGTTATCCGAATTCGCTTGCAATTCAATTAATTTCTACTATAGTAAGTAACAATTTGGAATTATGTCAACTCAATCACAAAACTATGTAGGATTTAAGTTTATTTTACAATACCTGTGATTACAAAAATATAACTACTTATTACTACAGAGTAACAGATAAATAATTGAAATATACATACATTCCCTTGATTCCAATTTTTTTATCATTTAATTTTATGTAGGAACATGCCAATGTCATAATTTTACATTTACCAAACACCAATTAGGTCCAAATCGAGCTCTGTCTTGACTTATCCAGAATCAAAGAATCAATCTTTGAGATTTCAAGAGCCTATCTTGGATTATTAGTTAATTTATTATATTAGTCAAAGTACACATTTTAATCACGTCATAAAATTACAAAAAAGTCTCGTTTATAAAATATTGAAAATGAATAAATAACAGTGGCACTAATACAAACATTGCTGTTTCCTGTGAGTTTTGTATACAAAGTCAATGCTACCATTAGGAAAACAAATGTGACAAGCTTAACTACTCACAGAATCTTTGCAAAATTAATTATAAGGATACTATGTTCAAATACTCCTATCATCTATATTCAGTTTCATTATCCTTCCCTCGTGTGTCCCAAAACATGCAGTCAAAGTGACCTCTGCGCTGCCACCGACAACGCCGTGGAAGTGGAAAGACTTAAAATACAGTTGTGCCAGCGACACGAAGAAGTTTCATTATCATTAAAGGAGAACAAAAATGCCAGTCCTAGCAACGAAAACCAAGAAATCTTTACTCTGCAATATATTTCAACTGGGATTCAAAATAATTAGATCGTACATATTAACTTCTGCAACTTACACTTACAGATTAGCTTACTTACTAGTTGCTATCGTCAACAATCAGTTCTGGAATTTATCATTAATTCTCTCCCTCTAAACAGTAAACTTACTACAATGTGTACCTTATATTGGAAACACGCCAATATTTCACTTATCAAGCTTCGATCAGTTTTATTTGTGTGCAAGTTGTACAATTGTAGTAAGTGTATGTTTCAATCACATTATCAATTGCAACAAACTACCTACCAATTAATATATAAATGCTTGAAACTATTTTCAAAAGTGGCGCGACTGGATGAACAGTCGACCATGTTGCGTTGGTGGATGCCGCTGACATTATACTACGTCAACAACAATAAGTGCATGCATAATTAATTGCTATCTTTTGTCTGTACGTCTACTTGTCTAAAAATTGAGTTATTCCAACACAACTATCTCTAAAGACACTGGCGAGTAATAAACACCGGGCCGCATTCAACCCGGGTAAGGCAATACGGACACGATATAATTTACGTTACACATTTTTCATCAAAAACGGGGGAGATTATTGTAGCAAAATATTGCTCAGTATAAATTATAAATTATTACCAATTAATAAGTAGAATATGCTCAATGAACCCTTATGTGACATGACCTGTCTATTAATCATAATTTAAATTACAAAGTCTCCACCATACATTTCACAATACTATGCGTGGTTTGAACACTTTTGTCTATAATGTTTGATGCTTTAGACACTTGAAGTCACTACTGAACTTGAGAGGGGATCATCGGTTTTTTGCCTTTTCGAGTCCTGTTGCTCCTCCTGGTTGTGCTCCTCTTCAGCGGCGCGTTTCTTGGCTCCCTCCGCGTTACTCGTGTGCTGCCCTACCTCACGGATGACTCCGTCTTTGAATCGTATAATAATAGCTGTCATATTGTCGCACCCGGTACCATCGCCCATCGTGCTCGGCGCCAGACAGTGGTCGAACATCTGTGGAAACAATTTTTTATAATTATATAAGTAGCTGAAACCCTCAAGTAAAGTAAATATCAATATCTAATGCAAACAATACAAACCTCCTCGCAGATCTGCGACAGTCTCTCGCGACCCTCGGTCAACTTCGGCAGAATGAAGTCACAGACGTCTTGACTAGACATAAAGTTCCATATACCGTCACACGCCAGCACCATGAACTGATCCTTTTCTGAATCGATCGTCAACGTCTTTACATCGGGCAATGCAGTGATCATCTGTTCCTTAGCACCCAAGTCTTTATTCTGTTTGTAGGAGTGGTCGCCGATGGCACGGGATAGGTTGAGGCCACCGTTGATGCGGCCGTCATTCGAGACTTTTCCACCAGCTTTGGTGATTCTTTCAAGTTCAGGGGTATCCTCTGGTTTGTGGTCTATTGACATATCTACGGCTTTGCCCTCTCTGCAAATGATGCAGCGTGAGTCTCCAGCGTTCGCCACAAATAGCTCATTACCTAAAAACATACAATAAACAAATGTTACGAAATGATGGAAGTTGTTTTTAGAAAGTACAGAGTTCTAGCATGTATGTAACTCACCCCTGAGCAGTGCTACCACAGCTGTGCAGCCACTGTCGTTGCCAGGCTCCTCATTCATAGACATGTCCTCTCCATCTTCGTCACTTGATTCTGCCTCCAATTCATCGTCTTCTTCCTCTTCCCCATCTCCTGCAAAGAGTAGAAAATGGTGTCATTAACATTTTGTTGCGTACAACGGCCGTAGGCGTTGTCGGCCGCTAACAAAATAAAAAATAACTACAGAATAACCTCGCGAATCTTTACTTGGGAACTAACCAAATGATCAATCTACTCACCATCATTTGAAGACTCCTCAACACCATTAACATTTTCCTCATCAGAAGAGTTGACCTCTCCTCCCTCAAAGGTTTCGTCATTGGAGTCGCTCTCGTCGTCGTCTTCCTCGGCGGCCTGGCGCAGTAAGGACTCGTACACGGCGGCAGCGGCGCGCCTCATCTTCGCCTCTTTGGGCCTGCCCTTACCATCTGAACTTGATACAGCTGCTGCTTTCTCTGAAATAAAAAGAAGAACAATAAAATAAGCCTTGCATGCATGGTTAACAAAAGTTGTGCAACATTGATGTAGCAGAAAACGATATTTGGCAACTGTTTTTCGACTTTTTGTTTATCATAAACTAGCAGCCCGCCCCAGCTTCGTACGGGTGCAACTTTTTTTCGAATTTTCGACATTTCGGCGACTTTGTTTTATACTTTTTTTTTTTTTTTAACGTTGCCCCACACAGTAACTTATGTTTGCTAAGCACCTATTGCATTGTAACTGATCAGAGAAATCACAAAGGAAAAAAAATCGCACAAATTACCTTTCCCCTTTGGTGTGGCTGAACCATTGGATGACGTAATATTACTTTCCTCGCCATCAACTTGCTTGGAGTCAGTGACCTCCCCATTGCAGGCGTCAGAAGAAGCACCATTATCCGTAGCTACTGAGCTCTTGGCATCTGCACTCTGTTCTGGCTGAAGACAGTTGTCTTCGGAACTGTCTGGAGCAGTAGAATTGGCTTTGTCCACCTCCATAGCAACTGGCTCCTTAGCTTTCTCGGCAGGCTCACTGGTTGAGACCTGTGAAATATTAGTACTGGTTATCACTGGATATGGAACTGCAGTTTTTCTGAACTATCAAGTATGTTGCTTGTCCTTATAATTGTATTACAAAATAAGTTCTACCTTTAACTCAAGCCTTAAGCCAAGTCACCTTTGAGCCAGTAATTGTAACTTTGAATTTTATTCTAACCATGACAAAGTTCTTATTAAGAAAACTGACTTTGGAGCAGAGGCTAAGTTGTCCATTTTGTATTAAGTATGTTACCACAGTAGTAATAAAGTTCAAAATACAATCTGGCTCAAAGGTTTGCTGTTATGCTTGAAGTAAAGTTAGAACTTGTTTTGTAATAAGACAATAATTGACTTGCAAAAGAAAAACACAAAACTCACTTCTCCATTGACATCCTTATCTTCGTTGGAGTTTGTGGAAGAGACACCTCCAGTGTCTTCATCTGCATTGCTGCCCTCTGCGGCTTCCTTTGTAGAAGACAAGCCATTCTTGCTGGATGAAGCCTCTAAACTTGGCAACCCGGAGCTTGTGCCAGGTGCAAACACTAAACCAGAACTGGAGCCTGATCCACCAGCACCTAATATTAAACAAAGTATGACATTAAAACGAAAACTATTGTTATTGGGTCAATAGACAACTTCAATCTTACTTAGAGCAGTTTGTAAGAAGTTCAGCAGTACTTTACGTGACAAATGGGTGAAAAAGGTTGCTAAGCCATAAGGACCTTTAGCATTTTTCAATGTTAGGTTTTTTTCAGAATTCACTGAAATGGCATAATTAATAAATATCCATGTACCTGAACCGCCAGCTTCCTCAGTGTTCTTCTTGGCGCGAAGGCATGGCGACAAAGGCGTGGCAGTGTCACCGAGACGTGCACGATGAAGAGTGCTCAGCCTATTTTCGTATTTAGCCAATACTTCCTACAATTTTTATAATAATTAATATTTCTTGTCAGTTTCAATCATATATTTGTTGTTTGTCAGACCATGATCATAAATAAAATTCCACTGCTGAAAATGAGCCTCCAATGAAGTGTTTAGTTAGAGAAAATTTACATAATCACCAAGCATTCTAGATAGGTTGGTGACCTCATGGTAAGTGTGCATGCACATGGCAGCGGCCACTACAGCCATTGACGAATGTCAACGGCAGCCGTCACCACCCGTCGTCGACAACATGCCGCTGGTGTATTTGAGTACCATACTCAAAAACGCGAAGTAAAGCATAATCCATTTATTTTACAAGTTGCCTATAAACACCCTCTACAGATGTAAGCCTGTAAAATACTACTGTTTTTTGTTACCATACAACACTGGGCTAATATACGAGTGTCACCAGCGCCTCAATCAGCTGGGTAATTTCAATAAAATGACCATTCAACGGATCAAGGGACACAGCAGTTCGCTGGGCAACGATGCAGCCGACGAGCTTGCCAGGAGAGGGTCGAGCATGGCACCAGTGGGACCTGAGCCCATCGCGCCACTCCCCTTCGGGTTTTTACGCACTCTGGTAAGGAAACGCACCAGAGACCAACACAACAAACTTTGGACGGATCAAGGCGAATGCAGACAGGCTAGGGAAGCATTTCCCGCATTGGATGCCCGCCTCACGAAATAGGTTCTCCGTCTAACTATGCAAAAGCTGCGTATAGTTTTTTTTTATATCTTTATTGAGAAAAAAAGGCTTTAATCGCGAAGCGATTATGCCAGCCTCTGCGTATAGTTACTGCAGCTTTAACTGGCCACGGGTCATTTAATAAACACCTCTATGTCATAGGAGTAACAGACAGTCCGCTGTGCAGGGCCTGCATGGAGGATGACGAGACAGCGGCACATGTGCTTCTAAACTGCCTGGTGATCGCCACGTACAGGGCAAAGTACTTCGGTAACCCAAGTACCCTACGTGAAACAGTCAGTAACATCAAGGCGTTGCTGGCCTTCTTTGAGGAGCTGAGGTGGATCGAATAATCAATTTTCCCACCCGTACGCAAAATACGCGCTTTGACGTGGAGTTGCGGAAACCAGCCCATATTACCATACAACACACTAATCACAAAAGAAAACTTATAACACCCCATCTAATAAAAATCTATTCCTTAGAGTATAAAAATTTCAAATAATTGTTAACCTGTAATGGGAGCTTTGCTTCTTGGAATAAGTTGTTTACATTGTCATCTTCATATTCTTCCTCATTATCACTGGGGCCTGGTGGATTTATTTCACCTAAAATTATTGACATAAAACGAAATTTAAAAAAAACAACTACTACAATGCTAATCAAAATAAAATGTTCACAAAAATATGGTATGCTCTATGCACTATGTGGTGTGGTGCATAGAGCATATCTAGGAGAAGATTCAAAATGTCTAGTAACAAAAAGGCAGTGTGCAACTGTATAGCACCAATCTTAGGAGAAGAAATTTAAAACATGCATTATACGCACACTATGTAGACAAGCATATTACAAGTTGGATGATTATATCGTAGATAAAAATGCTTGGCTTAATGATGGTCCTGCTCCACAGGCACTTGGGCTCACTTGTTAAAATTGCATCAAATCTCATCATATAAGAATACCTGTTTTTTTTTTGGTAATATATTATTTTTTTAAATTTTATTATACCAATTCCCTAGGAGTATTTTTATTAAGTTTTGGTTTGCAAACAATTGGATACTTCCTGTAATTAGAAACTTCTGATTGGTATATATAAAATTGGTATGCAATTAGAAGGAATAAATAAAATAAATCACAACACTCAAAATTTCAAAAACAATCATAGAAATTAAAATAGCATGACAATGGTTTATGTTTTGCAAGTGTATTTAATGGTTTAACTACATTAGTACACCATTATTATAACCTAATGGCACAATGGAATATACTTACTATGACACTAAACAAACAAACAATTTAATTCACAAAAGCAAAAGAGTAATAACACAATATTTTACGAGAAAACATTTATGCTTGTTGGAATATTATGAACATAACCACACAATAATTATATTATATTCAAATAATAATAAATTATAATTTCAAGAATTTCATGAAGTTGTAAATGCAGTGACTAAGTAATTATGCAAACAATACACCTCTGCCACATTATGCTATTCCAGACACACTAAAGTCGATCAATATTTTCAATTTGTATCACCATCTTATAGTAAAAAATACTGTTAATTTTATCAAAACTATAAACACACAACCTTTATGTGCAGCTATTTAGTAAGTAGACTACGGATATATTACCTAACCTCTAATTATTCAATGAAAACAAGTCACTTAAATTTGTAGGTTATATTTAGCATCAGTATATTTGTGAAGACATAAAAAATTGGAAAAGTATAAATAGTTTTCATATGGTTTGAAATGATCAGCGCTGGTAAATATTGTTATAATTAAAATTTAAAGGATATAACTAAGCAACTCACCAGCTAGCTCTTTCAGAATGTCCATGACTTCTTTAGTGGCAATGGAAGCATCAAATCCGAGGAAAGCATCTTCCAAAGCTTTTGTGAGGTCTCCACTTTTGTATGCATCTGTGTTTTTGATAAAATTTGGCAGATTTTGGGAACAATATGTGGCCACTTCAGCTCCCCCATGGCCATCATACACAGCAAACAGAGAAGTGTTTGTATCATACTCTAGGATTGTGTTGTGTGCATCCTAGAAAGGATGTATTATCGTCAAATTATCAAATTTTTAACTGTGATGCTTTCTAAATATATAAATAGCGGATATATCAGATTATGGTTAGTATGTATGGATATATTTTAAAATCTAAAAGCTCTTTATGTACATAATAATATTATATACCTTTAAAATACTAAAGTTATAATGACTCTTTCAAGCGTAGGCATCCCGAATAGAAAACCTAGGCAGTCTAAACTTTATCTACTACAAAAAATCTCTCAGTAAATAAGATCGTGCATTGGACATTGGACATGGTAAAATGCCTCGACATTTTAACATAGCGCTAACCACGAACGGAAATTAGCACAATGATAGGGCTATACATTGATTGTTAACTCATCGATCGGAGGTAGTGATTGTGATTGATTAATAATAAATATCGGCATTTTCAAAGACAGAAATGTACTATCACGAACGAAACAATAAAGTACCTCTTGATTGACACGCCATCCCTGCATGGAGCTTGCGCCGCACTCAAGTTTATCGTTAGCTTCATCGCTGGACACTTTTTCCGTAACGGGTTCAGACAAATACGCACCCATGTTGGAATGTTATTAACATGAATTATAATTACATAAAATAAATAAATGAGGCGCGAAAACCTCAGAAAAACGCACAGGCGGCAAGCTAACCAGAGTTTACCAGAGTCAGTCAACCGCCGAGAATGGGGCTGCCAATAAAAATATTTCAACTCCACCAAACTAAGCTCATTTTTTTATGTTTTATTTTTATTTAGGTGGTTGTGGTTCTAATCATTCAAAAATAGTTTTATACACAAATTATAAATGAATTATACTATATTAGTCTAAATTATACAGATTATTAGATTTATATTTCCATAATATTTATGCGAATGAGCGCCAGTGGCAGGTATTGTAGATCCGTGCCTAGTTCGGCGAAGTCCAGTGTAGTCATGTGAACCGGTTTCAAAAAAACCTAAAAAAAACGGTTTTATTAAAAACCGATAATCACCGGTTCTCATTGAAAAACCGATTACAATCACAAAACATGTATCCGAGTCTTTGATATGTATCCGAACTATAGTTGCAAAACTTCTGAAACATTCTGAATAATTCCGGAATACTTCTGGGAAAGTTTCTTTAAGTCAGAATTATTCAAAATGAGTTTAATTAAGATTTTTATTTTTTTTTTGCTGAAAAATCACATTTTGCATCGATCGTCGATCGCCGCCGGCTCTGCCCCTCTGCCGCTGCCGCCGCGCCCAAAGACTACATTGCCGCGCCGCGCGCGCCCGACTGCCACGAGTCTTGCTTGCGTGCAGGCGATGGCGGTGTGGGGTACGGCAAAAGGGGAGATGCTCCCCTAAGAAGTTTTCGCCCGCGCGAGAAAGATTCATACCCCGCAATCGAATGTTTCCGCCGAGTCTTGCTTGCGTGCAGGCGATGGCGGTGTGGGGTACGGCAAGAGGGGAGATGCTCCCCTAAGAAGTTTTCGCCCGCGCGAGAAAGATTCATACCCCGCAATCGAATGTTTCCGAATGTTTCAATGTTTCGCCCGAAACATATTAGTAATCTGTGGAATAATTCAATGGGGAATAAACGTGTTTGTTTGTGGTGTGGTGCTGGTGGGCGAGTTAATATTGTTCAGTGGCACATACGTAAGTAAAATATAAATGTTTATTTTATTATGAATGGGATTTATCTATCTATCTATATATATAAAAGGAGAAACTGACTGACTGACATATCAACGCACAGCCGAAACTACTGGGTCTAGGAATGTGGAATTTTGCACACGGCTTCCTTTTATAATGTAGGGGAGCACTAAGAAGGGGTTTTTGGAAATTCAACCTTTAAGGGGGTGAAAAGGGGGGATTTCGTTTGTATGAAAAATCTTATTCCTTCAGTTAATAAACTTGAAACTTTGCACGAATACTTATGTAGGTAAGAAAATTATGAAGTTTGTCATTTTTTGTTTTTCTAAACTACCCCCTAAAGGGGGATTGGGGGGTGTCAAAATTTGTATGGAAGAATTTTAACGCGCGGTCCGATTAACTCGAAACTCAGTATTTATACTTAAGATCAAAAATAAAGAATGACGTGTATCAGGGTTTTTCGAAAATCTGCCCTTAACAGGGTGAAAAGGGGTAGTTAATTATACAGGCGAGGATTTTACTGCGTGGCTTGAAAATTGGTATAAATAATCTTTGAGTCAAGTAATGAACATATCCCAAACGATTTTTGGAAATTCCACCCCTGTGGGGGTGAAAAGCGGGAATACAGTTTATATGAAAAATCCTAATCATTTGTTTTTTGGTTAATAAACTTGAAAATTGACCCGAATCCTTATTTATCTAAATAAATGATAATTAGATTACATTTTCGAAATTTTTAGAGGAAAATCTATATATATATATATATATAAATAAAAAGAAAAGTCCTGACTGACTGATTGACTGACTCATCAACGCCCAGCCCAAACCCTTGGACCTAGAAAGCTGAAATTTTGCACAGAGGTTCCTTTTATAATGTAGACGAGGAATAAGGAAGGATTTTTCGAAATTCAACCCCTAAGAGGGTGAACGCGGGGAAGATGAAATTTCACGCGGACGAAGTCGCGGGCAAAAGCTAGTTAAGTATATGTTGATATTTTTATAGGTAGATATGTTAGCCTGCGAATAACAGGATTTTTATTCTTTTGTTTTTAGATAGGTGCCTACTTATTGGATGCGACGTGCACTCACAAGCACAACTATAAACTTAATATAAGTACCTACCGCTCACAACACAACTAAAGATAATATAATTTACAACTTCCAAGCGCGAAATAGGTAGCAAGGTCGATTTTCCTGGTTTTTTTTTTGACAGTTGAAATATTCCCAAAGTTTCGGAATATTTCGGAAAACTTCCGAAGTATTCGACGGGAATGATTCGGAATGTTTCCCGCCAGCATCTATAATCCGAACATGAGTCTTTTCCGTTTAAAATATTGTCTATGGTACGGGAATCCCCCGATATCCCATGTGAGCTACTGAGCTGTCAATAGTGTCAATCCTTAGTATCAGGTGGAATGACAGCTCACTAAGCTCACTTCACAGTTATGACGGTGATCTTTTTACAGAATAGCACCGAAGTTTTGAATTATTTGGAGTTGACATGTTTGTTTGCGAAAATGCCTAAAGTAAAAGGTAAAATCAAGTACAAGAAATTATTTTGAGAAGATTGATAATCTTATTGCAAAGTGTAAGATATGCGTTATAGTGATCAAAGTTGGAGGAGGAACCTCGAATTTATATTGGCACATATTAAGAGAAACCATCCCCAGGCTACAGTGGAGGTGGATCGAGGTGAAGTGGGTGATCAGCCAGGTGACACGCAGGCACAGGGAACGTCTACTGGCACAACACAAGAAAAACCAACGGAGACTCCACGCGCACGCCCCATATTTCATACTACTCTGAAAATGACCGCAGCAAGTAACAAAAAATTTAAAAAACCCCCGACAAAAATAAAATTATGGTATCCCTACAAAAAGCATGAAATAAAAAAATCGGTTAAAATTTCCGTTAAGTCACAAAAAATTATGGTGCGGAGAGGGGGAGGGGAGGGAGGGGGGAGGGGGGCAACCCCCTCTGTACCATCCCCACCCCGCGGAATCCCATAGCTATGGAGATATCCATGGTTAAAGTTTTTAGGTTAGGTTAGGTTAGAATAGCACTATTTAGTCAAATTGGGGGGGAAAGATTCCCTCTCCCCCCCCCCAGTTTGCCCCCTGTACCATCCCCACCCCGCGGAACCCCATGGTTATGGAGATATCCATGGTTAAAGTTTTTTTTTGTATCCTATGTCGACGTAGCCCCGCTTCGCGGGGTTCCTATTTCTGGGTAAAGGGTTTAAAGTAACCTAACCAAACCGAACCTCGGGGTGCCCTTCGCTCGCTCTTGCATCCTATGTCGACGGAGCCCCGCTTCGCGGGGCCCCTATTTCTGGGTAAAGGGTTTAAAGTAACCTAACCAAACCGAACCTCGGGGTGCCCTTCGCTCGCTCTTGCATCCTATGTCGACGGAGCCCCGCTTCGCGGGGCCCCTATTTCTGGGTAAAGGGTTTAAAGTAACCTAACCAAACCGAACCTCGGGGTGCCCTTCGCTCGCTCTTGCATCCTATGTCGACGGAGCCACTGACAGAGTGACAGCTAACAGATAAAAAGACGCTATAAAACAAAATGGCGTCGCTTCACGTTCCGTTCCGCAGTGTAAACAAAAATTCGTTATTTTTTGTGTAAAAAGGTCAATGTAATTGCATAATACAGCACGGTTATTGTGCACATTAATTACACACAAAATTTAATATGTGAATATTTAGAAATAAAATTATATTTAAGTAAAAAATATGACATAAAATTGAATAAAATACACGTCTACTGTCAACGAAACGTGAAATGTCAACTTTGACGTCTATCATGACAATTTATCCAACCTAAAAATTTGCTAATGGCGTGATATTTTCCAATTTGTATGGAAACTTTGAAAAATTATATCTCGTAAACCGTGAGTCTCCGCAACTTCAAAATTTGTAAAACATTTCTATTTATGAGTACTATCTACAAAAAAAATATGAACTTCCAAATCTTTGGTACTTAATGGAAAGTTTATCCAAAAAATCTTATGGAAGTCGGGGGACCGTTCTGCGGAACACCTTCTATTCTAAGGTCCCCCGACTTCCATAAGATTTTTTTAAATTTATTTTTTTATTTCATGCTTTTTGTAGGGATACCATAATTTTATTTTTGTCGGGGGTTTTTGAAATTTTTAATTTAATTATTTATTTCATGCTTTTTGTAGGGACTCCTTAATTTTTGTATTTCATTTCTTTTATTTTCTTCCGTTTTAAGATTATATATTCCGTTTTAAGATTTAATTTGGTGTTTAATCAGGTTTTTTATCCGTCAAAAAATATTGATTAATTTATAGTTGAAGAATAATTTTTAAGACTAAACAGTATTTTTTTGTTTTATTATATTTTTCAAGTTTTTAGTTTTCATTTCGTTAGGTAGTTAATATTCCTCATTCCCTTTCAATTTGTCAAGCCCTTGCATTTGATACCTATATTGAAGGAGTTGTGAAAAAAAATGTAATTCGCCATTTTGTGGTGGCGGCCATCTTGGATTTAAAATTTTTAATAGTGTATAGTATTCTACTAGTCAAGCCCTTTCATTTGATATCCATATTGAGGGAGTTGAGAAAAAAAAAAGTAATTCGCCACTTTGTTGTGGCGGCCATCTTGGATTTGAAATTTGTTATAGTGTATAGTATTCTACTATTGAAGCCCTTTCATTTGATACCCATATTGAGGGAATTGTGAAAAAATATGTTATCCGCCATTTTGTAGCGGCGGCCATCTTGGACCGATTTTCATCAAACATAGCTAAGAACACTCCCGACTAATACACCTTTTAAACAAAAAAAAACTAAATCAAAATCGGTTCATCCGTTCGGGAGCTACGATGCCACAGACAGACACACACACACACAGACACGTCAAACTTATAACAACCCGTCGTTTTTGCGTCGGGGGTTAAAAATAAAATTGAAAAATATTTGACTGTGATGATCGGACGGACGTACGGACGACTGACCACGGACTTTTTAGGAAAAACCTAAAAAAAAACTTAAAAAACCGGTTTTAATAATTAACTAATCGGTATAAACCGGTGTTGAAAATTGTAATCGGTTCACATCACTGGAGTCAAAGAGTAAAGTACCCGATATATTACTTTACTCTATGGAGTAAAGTAACCAAAGAGTAAAGTAACTATATTGGAAAGGGTGGCCCGCGAAATTCAAATTTTCTTACGTTTTTTGCAATTTGCTGGTCAGTATTAAGTTGTACGTTACGTTACAAGACTGACTATTTCATGAAATCTTGACATTTGGGGATTACATGGTCTTAGAGAGTTGTGTTGATGACTTTAATGATTATAATTCTGTGAATACATATTTGTTACGACCGCGAATCATATTTTAATCAACGTACAACTTAATACTGACCAGCAAATAGCAAAAAAACGGAAGAAAATTTGAATTTCGCGGGCCACCCCGTGGTGCTTTCGCCTTAAAGGAAGGCGGAGTCAAAGAGTAGAGTAACTAGGCGGAGTTGAACAGGGGGAGCTCCGCTAGGATAGGAGTGGAGTTGATTGAATGTGAATCGGGATAATTAATCCGTTATTCCGAATATTAGGACTGTCAAAATTGTCAGTTTCCAAGTTGGATCATTTTCATAATTATTATTCGGCTCTATAAAACAAATTTAAAATGTTATGGTGTGATAAAACAAGACAAAACACCGAGAAGCCTAGACAACTCTTGAGTAGTATATTCCTTGCTAGACAATGAGCTGATTTAGGGATGCCGTGAAACTCTTATGCCGCATTTACACAATCGCGCGAACCGCGAGGCGAACCACGAGCCGAATCACGAACCCGCATGTGTAAACAGTGGGCTCGCTATTCGCCTCGTGGCTCGCCTCGCGATTCGCGTGCTCGCGTTGTGAAAATACTTCACCCCGCGAATGTGTGAACAGTAGTTCGCGAAGGCCCATGGTTCGTCGAATCGTTCGTCGAGCCACGAGGCGAATAGCGAGCACGATTGTGTAAATGCGGTATTAGATTTTTTTTACACAAGAACGGGTTTGATTTACAAAACAATAAAAATTAATGGAGTTTGCTTACAGAAAAATATGATATTGTGGCATGGAGACACAGATTCTTATAGAACAATACATAAAGAGAGACTAAGGTTTTTGTGATGTTTCTGTTTATATTTTATTTTTTTTCCTTTATCTTGACCGGAGGAAGGGTTTGTGCATTATTGGTATTCAGCACAAAATCCAAATCAGCCGACTACCATGATGATAATTATGAATATTAAACATTTATGAACTTTATGATTGGCTTGAAAAAATATTGATACTATAGAGGTATGAGGAACAGGGTGTAAAGTTCACTCATACTCTATAGAAAAGGGAGGATCCTGCGACCAGACGGGTGCTGTGTCTGGTGGGCAACTGCCCGATAATTCATGTCGAGCCGTTGTATCTATGCTAGTTGCGCGGTAAACTCTGCTTGCGAGATGCAGGATTTTGCGTGACGTCAGTATGACGCGTTGTTCTCACGTGGCGTTGTAGATACCGCTACATCACTCCCCCCGGAGACCGGAGGTCGATAGCACAAAATACAGAGACTACAGAAGGCAATCTACATACAAAGTGCGCTCGAGCAACGCGCACATAGACACCGCTCACGGACACGTTATCTCGGACTGGTTGGGACTAGTGCGAGCGCGAGTGCCATCCGCTTGAGACACGCGTCTGTGAAGTGCAGAAATGGAGCAACAAAAAATGGCTATCTAAGCTCGATTTAATAGTTTCCTATTTTGAATCCGTATAAACGAAGTAACTTTTTAGGGTTCCGTAGTTCTGACAAGGAACCCTTATAGTTTCATGTCTGTCTGTCTGTCTGTCCGAGGTTTTGCTAAGAGACCGTTAGTACTAGAATGCTGTAGTTTTGTAGGAGTGTGTATAACAATTACGTCGACAAAGTAGTAAAATAAAATTTTGGAAAATATTTTTGGGTAGCTCCCCTACATGTGAAGTGGGGGCGAATATTTTTGCTGCTTTTCTGTACTGGGTGACTTGCCGCTCTAAAAAGCTTGCGGGAGTGATGATGATGATGATGATGACATCACGCTGGAGTAGGTGCACGAAGACTGCGCTGACGTTCATTTTCGGGGTCACCAGTACAGAGGTATGAGGAACAGGGTGTAAAGTTCACTCATACTCTATAGAAAAGGGAGGATCCTCCGACCAGACGGGTGTTGTGTCTGTCTGTTGTATCTATGCTAGTTGCGAGGTAAACTCTGCTTGCGAGATGCAGGTTTTGCGTGACGTCAGTATGACGCGTTGTTCTCATGTCGCGTTGTAGATACCGCTACAATACCAAATCTCACTAAACCTAGTGTAGGTACTTGTGATGGACAATGCAAGTTACCATGTGAAACAAGTGAACAAACCATCTACTATTTCTGATTCAATCTTCATAAGTGGCTCCAAGAGAATAATATTCATTTTGAAGAAAATCATAATAAAGCTGTTTAGTGAAAGCTAATAAACCTGCAATCTACATCTTAAGCAAATAAATATTCTATTCTAAATTTATTTGAACAAATAGGTACTTAATAATCTTCTAATGAACTTAATATTGACGACTTGCCCGTATGTTTATACCAATAATGATAAAACAGACTTGATTAATGAGGAAACGGTGTCTGATAGATAACAAATATGAATGTAAGCAAATAATGAGTATTGATAATTTATCTCTTAATAAACATAACTTAAACACGACGGTTATTTATGCACAATCATAGTAGAAGCGTGATAGTAGTAGGATGGATTCTTTATATGATCGCGCGCTGTCCGAAGTAGGTCAAGAAGGAAAATTTCAAATAAGATTTGATATTTTGTATAATGTTTTGCTTGGTGCATTGTGGTCTATGGCTTATAATAATATAATATTAGCACTCACGATTACTCCACATATATGCCAACTTCCTGAAAATCCTACTAATTTGAGTGAATATTTCTGGAATTTGAAAAACATTCCTACGTAAGATAAACATTTTCATATAGTGAAGTTATATCTAAGTTATTAAAATTTATAGTTGTTGTGTACTTTAACTTATTTATTGTGTTGCAATTTAGTGTTGAAGACGCATCTGGAGGAACAAAATTTAGTGACTGTTTAATATATACTAGCCAAGAAAACAATCATACTGAAGGTATTTATTATTAAAGCTTTAATTAGTGAGGTATTTTTAGATTATGTCAATTTTCCTTTAATTAAACTAATATTAGAAAGAAAACAGATTAGATTTTTTTGTATTTTTGTTGGTTACGCTTTCTTTGTAAAACGGCAGGACGGATTTAGATGAAATTTGACATATTCAATTCAATTATTATTCAGTAACAATTCATATTGCGTTCGAATATAATCGAGCATTAACAACATTATTAGGTGTAGGTACAAGTATACAAGTAGGAATTCAATTTTAATTTGAAAATATTATTTTACAAAGAAATGGGTAGACCATGACCGGATAGGACATAGGACTTTTATCCCGATATTCTCATGGTATCGTGACTTATGCGGGTGAAACCTTGGGGCGCAGCTAGTTTTAATCATTAAAAATATATCGATATTTCGTTTTCAGGATGTAGTATCTATGATTACGACAAGACTTGGTTTGAAGCAACAGTCCCGTCCGATAACAACTGGGTTTGTGAAAATGAACTATATGTGGCAAATATATTTGCGTACAGTAAAATCGGAGAAACTGTCGGTTCTTTTATTTTTGGGTGGTTTGGAGATGTGTAAGTGCCTAGTACTTATAATAGTGATAAATGATTTTATTTCTGTAGTTTTATTGTTTACTGAAGAAATATAAATAATACACAAAGAATTTCAATATCCTATTAAATTAAAAATCGTTATATTTTAATCATATAAGGATAGCATCGATGTCAGAGTTGTTTTTTCTATGCTTATGTGGAGCGCATAAGATACCTTTTTTTTATATATGGTATTATTTAGATATTTTACTACAATTAAATTAGTAGTCAAAATAAATATATAAAAATTGAGTTTGGTAGATAAACACCTCAAATTTTAAAATATTTAACACTTTTTGTTATTTTCAATAAATCTTACGAGTAGTACTTTATTGGGTTTTTTCAGCGTAGTCAACATTTTTTTACAAGTAGGTACTAATTCAATAAACTTAAAAAAAAAATCGTACACTTACTAATATATACCTACTCTAAGCCTAGTATTAAGGATTTTTTTTCAGATCGTTATTTGCTACCAGTAAGGAAAGCAATCGAAAAACTTGGTGTTTCGTGATTACGTAAAAACGTGTTTTTTTTGTTTTGGAATTTATATTAAGTAGTTATCAAAACTTAAATTCGTAGACTTACTAGATAGATAGGTGATAAATACTTGTGTATTAAAAAAAAAACTAGATAACTTAAGGATATTGAGAAATTTGCGCTGAAAAAAACTGATTTTTCTGTTTTTAGTCCGCGAAACTGATAGGGACCCTTAAGTTGCGCGTTGCTAAAACTTTCTAGTGCCTGTGTGTAGACTTAAATTTTGATTTCCTTTTTTCAGATATGGGCGCAAACCTACCTATATAATATCTTTAGCTATGCTGATAATTGGTCGATTTATATCAGTAATGGCTAGTTCTTCGTTTGTATTATTTGCAATCGGGTGTATCATAGCTTCATTACCATCATGGTCAGCCACGCAGAGTACAGCTATTATATCCATGGAAATATCTTCTCCTAAACGACGAGCTGGTGTCGCAAAATTAAGATTAGTCTCCACTAGTTTTGGCTTGTGCTTAATGCCTTTGTTTTACTGGTGGATAAGGAGATGGAAAACTTTCATGATTTTCACAACAGCAACGCAGTTACCTTATTTACTATTTTCTTGGTAACCAACAATTTAACTTTCTTTATCAAATTAAAGCATTAAAAAAACTATTACTAAAGTATTTTTTTTTTATAATTTCAGGAATCTAATTGAATCTCCACAGTGGCTTTGGGTAAACAGAGAGTATAAAAAATGTATTCAAATACTTAAGCACATAGGAAACGTAAACAAAACCAAGCTGAGTACCAGTGTGGAGAACGAATTATTGACAAGCGCACAAGATGTAGTAGCTAGCAAAACGGAAGCCTTAGGACCATTAGCATTATTTTCCGGTTGGCGATTAGCTATTAATACTATCTTACAACTATTATTGTGGTAAGTATTATATAACGACGGTTGAAAGGCTAATTGGCCTAAGCGACATTTTTTTTTGCAATATTTAGCTAATTTTGCTGATTCCGAATATGTATATAGCTAAATATTGCAAAAAAATGTCGCTTAGGCCAATTAGCCTTTCAACCGTCGATACGAAAAGACTTAAGAACAATGTAATCATTAGGCATACCGTTGTTTGTTAAATTCTAAATACACTGTGTTTGTTTTTGAAGGGGCTGTGTTTCGATAAACTACACGGTGGTTTTATTAAGTTCCGCGGAAAAGTCCAGTGGAAATCCATTCTTGGACTTTGCTTGGCAATCTTTAGCTGAAATTCCCGGATTTTTTATAGCATCGTGGCTAGCAGATCGTATCGGCCGTCGATACACAGGAATGATTTCAACAGCGTTAACAACTTTCATCTGGATCGTATATGGTTTTCGTGACATTAGTAAGTATTATTTAATTTTCATTTATTCTAAAGATGAATTGAGAATGATTTAAAATTTTATAATTTCAGGTAGCACAGAATGGCTTAAAAGTCCATGGGTGGGTACTTCCCTGGTTATTTCAAACAGATTTACTATAAGTGTTTCATATTACATAATTAATTTGCTAAATATGGAACTTTATCCAACATGCCTTAGACAAACAGGAATGTCTTTAGGGAATGTAGTGAGTGGTGGAGCAGGTGCGATTGCACCGTACATATTGCATTTGGTGAGTTTTATTATTTATGCATATGAAATAACAAAGAAACAAATTAAATTACATTTTAATGAGATCTATCATCTTTTTAGGGTCGTCGGTTTGATGTCCGTTATTCAAATGCTATATTGATTACGACGACTATGCTTGGCGGAGTTTTAACGTCGTTCTTTTTGCCTGAAACGTTGAATGTAAAACTGCCAGAAACCTTAGAAGACGCCCAAAGATTTGGCAGACATAATCGAACTTATTACGTGTCCGTAAATATTAAAGATGATACAGTAGACTCTAACCTTCCTGTTATTTAAAAACAAATTCGTGGGTGAACAGTTGTAAAAATACATACCAAGAATAAACGTGACTGTGGTCATTGAAGCTTTTTTATCCTTTCATTTAAATCTTCTACCTGAGTGATCTAGTATTATTAATCATGGTAGGTATTTGGTTTGTACCTAAGCACGTTTGAACGCACAAACTGGCTTCTAGATCTATTGAGGTTGTGGCATTGCATTGCATTAAGCATTGAAGGACATTTCAATGACGTCGGGTAGATTGAGTAAAAGCACAATAAGAACAATAAAAAATCGTCATTCAAAAATGAAACTATCGAACGGTAAACGAATGAGATTATAAAATACCTTATTTGAAACATTTATACAAGTAATGCAACAACTAAAAAATAGTAGTTCTGAATAAAAAAAACAAAACGTACGTTTTCATATTTCCCGGTAAAACAAGTAGTAAAAATATAAAATTAAAATATTGTTGATACCAGGTTACAAAATAAATTTCCCCAAAACTAAGCTCAGTGTTTTCAACTACTAAAATATAAATAGTGATGCACAGCTTAGAGCATTTAACTAAATGCTCTAAGCCGTGGGGCTTATATGTATAATGCAGACACCACCCGATTCGACTAAAGATTTACTTCTCTAGTACTCTTATTAGTCTTTGTCTTTGGGTGAACTCTATAGTTACTCTACTCTTTGGGTGAACTATAGATAATTACGGGATTTTGTGTTTGTGATTAAATTTCTATTTATCAGTGATTATTGAATATGTAGTTAATTATGTGATAATGCTATCATAAGTCGATATAATTTCAATTTCGATCAGAGTTGTAGTACGAGGTGTTGTATTTTTGTAAAACTCTTATTTATTCCACATTCGCAACTTCGCAAGTCTAGCTGACTGCTAAAATGTCGGGCGACCACAAAACATTGATAAAAGGCAGCCCGTCGCAGTACGTGAAGCTGAACGTGGGCGGAACGCTGTTTTACACAACCATCGGCACACTGACAAAGAGTGATAACATGCTGCGAACGATGTTCAGTGGCAGGATGGAAGTACTAACAGATTCCGAAGGTACGCTCAACTTGTTTAGATTGAACCTTGTTATCTTAACACGCATTTAACAATATGATGTACCTAATGAGCGTATATGAAACAAATTTCGATAAACTGATGTCCTTTCTGTTATAGGATGGATACTTATTGACCGCTGTGGAAAACATTTCGGCACCATACTAAATTACCTCCGCGATGGCACTGTGGCACTCCCGGATAGTTACCGTGAGATCATGGAACTGCTGGCAGAAGCCAAGTACTTCCTGATAGAAGAACTCACTGAATCTTGTCAACAGGCGTTGGCTAAGAAAGAAAGAGAAGCGGAACCTATTTGTAGAGTTCCCTTGATAACATCTCACAAAGAAGAACAACTGCTTATTATGTCAACATCTAAGGTAAAGACATAGCAAGTAATATACCTATTGACTATTTTGTTAAAAGGGAGCCAGGCTGATAGTTGGCTTAACTGTCAGCGGAATAGTATTCAAGTATCTAATCTTGTTGTACTTATTTGATTAAATGATTTTTAAACAATTTCCTGAACCAATTTGATCCTTACTTTTTATACCTTTGTTCATATTGTTGTAATACAATCATATTATTACCGTTTCAGCCTGTTGTCAAACTCCTGATAAACAGACACAACAACAAATACTCATACACAAGCACATCAGATGATAACCTGTTGAAAAATATTGAGTTGTTTGACAAGCTCTCTCTGCGCTTCAGCGGGCGTGTGCTGTTCATAAAGGATGTGATTGGTTCAAACGAGATCTGCTGCTGGTCATTCTTTGGACATGGCAAGAAATGTGCTGAAGTCTGCTGCACTTCCATTGTGTATGCAACTGACAAGAAGCACACGAAAGTTGAATTCCCTGAAGCAAGGATTTATGAAGAGACATTGGGAATTTTACTGTATGAGAGCAGGAATGGTCCTGATCAAGATTTAATACAGGCGACATCATCGCGCGGAGCTGTCGGCGGACTGTCCTGCACGAGCGACGAGGAGGAGGAGCGGTCTGGCTTAGCCCGACTCAGGTCCAATAAGCAGAATAATCAATCTTAGCGGTTACAGACGGGCTTGGCGCGCCTTCGAAGCTCGAAACGGACTAATGTCTGATACCAGGCTGGCTTCTTTTTGCCATTTTGCTGGCTGCCCTGCTTTGGTCTGTAGACTTTACTGAGCTGTGTCTTTCAATATAGGTCAGCTTGACCACTTTTCCATGGCTCTCTTGATGGAGGAATGAAAATGGCATGAGGCTTTTATGATTATAGTCAGATCATACTATGGACAACTTTCTGCTAACACTATGTGTCTTTGTGTATGTTCTGTGTCTAGTGAATAAATTCTGCCAGAAGTTAAATAGAAGAACACAACAATAAAGTGCTAAACATGATGCAGGACTTCTACATGTCTTAGATTCATGATCCAATCTGTACTTTTAGTAGTGTATCTCTATTACAACAATGTGACTGATGTCTATGTAGTATACGATTCATAAATGTATTCGATTAAATCTACAGTATTTGTTGTTCATGTGTAAATTTAGGTATAGTGAAAAATGCTGACATGCAATGAATGCTAAAGATTTGTCATAATGCACCAATGAGGCTTTATTGGCAGGAGTATTGAACTATGCAAGTACTATTGGGTGTCTTATTAACAAGTGTAATATAGTGTAATGTACTATCTAAGATTGTATGTGAAACAATGTGTACAAGCTTTGCAGTACATCTATGTCGTACTAATATAATATAAAGTAATTTAGCATATTATTATCACAATTTTCACAGCTCAAGTGATTTGCCAAATCAATGTTGTCTAGTATTAGAATCTTGTTCCTGAAGCATCTTTAGTGGATGAAGCTCATAATTTAATACCAACTTTGTTGTTAAGATCTATTCTTATTTCCTCTTAAGTAATGACTAGAATCCTTGATGTCTATATTTAATCATTGGTGTCTGTTATTCAATATTCTTATTAATCAATACATTATGTAATAGATTACTGCATTGCACTACTATTAAGATATTTGTCACTGGATTGCCAAATACTTGGTATATTGTAAATAACGGCATATATACATAATAAACATGAAATTGATAGTCTCCAATTAGTAGAAATTTAATAAAGTTGTTCTATAATTATGATAAACTCTTACAGTTTTCAATCGACAGATAATTTTTATTTGTAGAACAAAATTAACGTCTGACAGATTTTGTATGGAAGAACTGTCAAACATTCAAAATTATGGCTCTGATAAAATTGTCTGGCATTGGAAAAAATCAGCCCTTAATGTTGTAAGTCATGGCGTTTAAGTGTGATTTTGCTAAATTTTAGAGGTAATACGAGTGTACTTGATTGAGAATTATAATTATTGTAAAAAATAAAAACATGGATTGATTGGTATTAAGTATTAAGGTAGTTCAGATTATCTGCACAGTCTAGTCTGATATTTTATTGTTCCATTTGACTTTTTATAATATGAGGAGATATAGGTAATAGTGCATATCAAATTACCGTCACTATAGGTGCTGCATTAGAAAAAAAATGTGTAAAGCAGCACCTCTGAAGTACCCATTTACTAAGATTTTTGAATAATGTATGCGTCGTACTTTTCTATTGTGTGACCATTAGGACATGTGCATAATAAGGTTCATTTAATTTTTACAAAATACTAGTTTCACCCAACAAAGACATAAAGTTAGATTTAGCGATATAAGGTGTTAATGAATTAACCCAAAACCTCTCAAGAGGCCATTGTACTCATCATTATGAACAACTTTTACTATGGTACAAACCTGAAATCGCAAAAAAAAACAGCTGTTCCCTGCATTTTGACGAGTTAGGCGAACATAAATGTAGGGAACAGCTGATTTTTTTTTCGTGATTTCAGGTTTGGCCCCATAGTAAAAGTGGTTCATAATGATGAGTACGACGTCCTCTTAAGAGGTTTTGGGTTAATTCATTAACACCCTGTATAAGTATAATGTTGATGAATATAACCCCGCGTCCTTATAGAAAAAGTGATCGTCGCGCGAATACGCAATCGCCCGCGTTTCATATGTCGCTTATTGTTCGGAAAATCGGAAGCTGCGCTCTGTCGGCGCGACCACGCCGTCTTCTTTGTTAGTTAAGGGGCTTACATGACCTAAAGCGCGGTGACTGACGGACTGTATAGAAAAGAAAGAGAAGTGCGATGATACAACGCTAGTAATTTATTGTAAAATATGAAGCAATTATTTAATTAGAAAAAATCTATTGTTTGGACTAAAAAATTAAAACACTAGTACCTATATATTATTGTTGCTTGTAAAATAATCTGACAAAAAACAAAAAATCTGAATGTATATCAATTAGTATGGTTTTTATTGTAAAAAGAAAGTTTTTAGAGGTATCTTCATGATTTTTTCTATAGTATCAAATTGTATTATGTTTTCAACACACTGTCTACCACATACATTCTAAAACTTGCGTTGAACATATATTCTGAAGAATATCATATATTTTTCTGATTTTGTTTACTGTAGTCTATCTTATACGTTTATTGTTTCTAAAACTTGCGTTTTTTGTGTTTAGGTCCTTTAAGGCCCTTAAGTAGCCCGCAGACAGGCTCAATGCAAAGCGCGACGAGTTATGTAGAACAATTTCTATGAAAACTTCATAGAGAAAACTGTTTTACTAGAATCGCGTCACACCTGTCTGCGATTCGCGCGATGATCGCTATGTATTAGGACGCGGCGTATTAATTAGAGGCTAATATTAAATTGATTGAATAAATAAGAAGTCGCTAAGTCGGTTAAGAAATAAGTAATATTGGCCATTGTATGTACACAATGAGATGAGTGAGGAGTCCCTCCTAGTTACATTGCAAGACTGGTTTCGTTACAATAGAAGCCATTTGAGTGGAGAATCATGACTTTTTTAAAATAAATAACACTTGTTAAATCCTTACAAAATATAATATGCTCACTGTTTAGCTGTCTTCAATTGTTTTATTGGTTGTTAGATGAATCCTGATTTTTCTGCATTCAGAGATGAGAGATGTAGGTAGACGACAAGCAGTTAAACCATACAACGCGAGCAGCGAGTGGCAGCTGTTAAAACTATTTACTGCATAATTATTGTGCACTAATGCAGTGTCACCACTAACTGCTGCATGGTTACTATTCTTTTTGGCAGGTCGTAATATTCACCTACTTTTTAGTGAGATGTACAGAGGCCAGTAGATCATGCTACCCCAATCTGTCAATTTTCTTTGATAGATTTTCAACTTTACTACAAAGGAATAAGGTTCATATTCAATTGAGAAAATTTGACAGATTGGTGCAGCTTGATGTGCTGACCTCTGTACCTTTAAAAGAGTTGGGCGTTCGCCGCGCCGCCGCGTGCCGTCTCTGGAACGTCACGTCACCGAGATTATTCGAGCCCAACGTGCGCTTTTATAATTTCTAAGGTCACGATATTACACGATAATATCGCCACGTTAGAAATGATAAAAGCACATTGTGACGGCGATTGTGTCCACCGCAGCTGAACTCTGCATGATAGAGGAAAGACAACGGGTGACGGATATGCGGTGGTGGACACGCGTATGTATCTTTACTACGGGCGCTTACTTCAAGGAACATTTACTCTTATCTTACTTTCAGTAATGGCGACGGTGGACAAACGCCCTTACATTGTAATTAATCTCCTTTTGAGATGACTATGAAAAGAGCCCAGCTACTGACGGACGGGTAGAGAGCAGCGGCTATTCTCTATCTACAACTCAAAGCGCCATCTATTGGTTAAGGGTGGAACAAACTTACACAACAGGATGTGGCATCCAATACAGCATTATGTTGTAGTCTGGTGGAATCTTATTCAAGATGTGGAATCTTAAGATTGTATTAATTTAATTTCTTGCATTTTACAAGAGAATTAGGCTCAATTCCAGACAACAAATTCACACTTAGATGGCAGCATCATATTGTAGTCTTTGGATGGCAGTGGCTGGTAGTGCCTTTGAAATTTAGTAAAGCTAAATTAATGGTAAAAAAATAATTGAGAAAGGTGGTTCAACATTCTTGATGATAGCAACTTGATTGCTAAAAAATGTGTTCCTATCGACCTTCCTCGTCTAGTCATGCTCTATCACCAACAGCACTCACCACTATACTATGCCGCCGGCGCGTAACGGCTGGCACATAACCGTGGTGAACTATTTCTATTGTCAACTGCGATACAGTATTTTTATCTCACGATGCGACGCGCGCTGTACTTGTGGTAACCAAGTGTATAAACTGTTGTAACTGACCATGTAGCCTAGAAGAATTATGCGGGTGGTAAGATGTCATTTACATAAAAATATAGGTAAATAATTTTAGGACTAGTTAAATACTTTATTGACTTAATATTAAATTTCTTTTGTAACATTCTAAACTGCATAATGGAATTCCTGTTGTTGAACAGTTATACTTTTTTAAATTGTCACATCCATTCACACCACACTTTACTGGTTTTGGAGGGTCAACCGGAGTTTTCCTATCCAATGGGAATGGTACGCCAGGTGGCAATGTTAGAGAGATGTCATTTTTATTGTTTTTGTAAACTATCATTGGTTCTAGTTTTCTAGTTGGTTTGCCTTTTGACATATTCTTCAATTTAGATTCCTGCTTTTTAAGAAGTCTGTCCATTGTTTTCTTTTTATCTTTCTCTCTCTTTTCATCAGCCATCTGTTTACGTTTCTGTGACTTCAAGGCAGCTTTTTGAATGGCTTCTTCTGTCATAACCTTTTCTTTGTACCCTGAGGGCAGTGCAAGAAGTACTTCTCCTCCAGGACTAGTCTCTTTATCTGTACCTCGCTCGTACATGGCTCGTTGTCTTGCTGTCATCATTTTTGGGTCCTTAGGTTTTATTTTTTTGAGCTCTTCATCAACCTGAAAAGATAAATTGAAACAAATGTAATAACTTACTAGACGTTCCTTAGAAGTATTCATGTACTCAGAGAATTGCAATTAGTTTTACTTACTTCTTCTAGTTTGCCAGATTTTATAGCATCAAGCCATCTTTCTTCTTCGCTAGAAGTGCCACTGTCCCTGCCTTTCTTCTTTTTCTTTGATGACGACGCCTTAGGTGGAGTGCTCGACGACGAGCCCGGTATGGACCTCCGAGAGTCTGATGACGACTTCATGGTTTGTGCCTTTAGCAGATCTGCGGCAGAAGTACCCGGGACGTCGCGCCCTTTCACTTTAATTTTATACGGCTTGTCCAGCGCGTCTTCGAACGATACGTCGATTGACGATTCGCTCTCGTATTCATTTTCTAGTTTTCTCTTCTTATGCTTTTTGTGCTTATGCCTTTTATGTTTTTTCGGTGGCGGTGTGTCTATAAATTATCATTTTTATTAATACTTTGAGGGATTGGTAAAATGATTGGTAATGTCAACAAAACAAAGGTTAGATTATTTACCAATTACGATTTCATCCTCTGTGGTGCTGTGTTCACGCTGTCTGCGAACCATTTTTGGTTAATTTATTTATATATCTGGCTTATTTTCGTTAGTTCTATCACCGAGAGCCCTTCTGAGCACTTGAGCAAGTTGAGCAGTTTTTATTTTGTTGAATTTAATTTACGAATACTAAACACGAATGTTTCAATCTATCAAAAAGTACTCTGTTACTAGTCTTCAGTGTTGCCAGTATGATTTCCCAAAAATGGACGGTTGGCTTTTTGAAAAGGTACGGTTTTTAACTTCAAGGTACGGTTGGCTCGGGATACTTCTGCAAGAACTAGATCAGTTTTTTTCTTCTTCAAGTTGGCTGTCTGCGTTGGCTGCGGCTAGGTTGGAAAAAAAGCGATAGGGAATCGAATAATCAAAGGGATATGGTAAAGTAGAACATTATTACCGATCGATTGCCAATATCGAACAAATTCATTTGTAAATCAATTATAGAATGAAGTAAAGTAATTAAATTCGTTAATGATGCAATGAATAAAAATTTTTTTTGATTAATGTGATGAGGAAGTTCAGATATGAAGCGATATTTTTCTCTACTTATATTTAAAGGAACAAAAAGTATTGTTTTAAATAAATCACTATATAGAAAAGGTACGAAAAAGGTACGGTCTACACTGAGGTACGGTTGTGTGATGAATAGTACGGAAAACCGTACTTTTTGGTACGGTCTGGCAACGCTGCTAACCATAGTATAATGACAAACAATAAAAGTGACCATCTTCTTGTTGCACTGAGTGTACATGCGCTAACTTACTCGAACTACGCCAAAACCTTGCCAAGTTACGTGCCGGCGACTGTACTTTTGATTGTTTTTGATAGACTGAAAACATCGTAGACGGAGAATTCTCCGTCTACGGAAAACACAGACTACAATTTATTGCATGACCACAAACAAAATGTTCTTGATGTTCAATTGTTCATCCTTCTGTCCGCAGACAGAGTAAGCTATAGACTGCTGCATATCTTCTTTTTCATTCGCACAAGAAAAAGAGAAATATATTAACGTCACTAGCAAAGAAAAGAGACAGAGTAAGAATATTTCTGTCCCTTACTGCGTGTCGGCTAAGCACATCAATGTGCACAACAAGTTTGACGTTTATGAATGAAATAATAAAAACTACACCGCGATTAAACGGAAAATAAGATCTGTTTCGTGCATAATCAATAATAGTACGTTTGCGCAACTGTGAAAATGGTAAGGTGCAGTCTAATAAGCTGTAAAAATGATAGTATGATGAAGATTGCCGGAATTTTTTGTCCCTTTCGGTGACACGGAGTCGGATACCATGAGTCTATAGATATTAGATTACTCTGTCTACGCTTCTGTCAGTCAAATGACAGATGGTATGTTGATTTGTTGAATGTTGGCAGAACTGCCGAGTTGTCAAATTTACATAATGCTAGGTACACACGCAGCGACTTTAGTCGCCAGTGACTCGCGTTGCCGATTTCAAAATCCCTCCAGGATCTGGGACACTTGCGCGGACCCGCGGGTCCGCGAATGGACATTTCCGCGAAAGACATTTGCACGAAGATACATTTCCGCGAATGGACTTTTGCGCGAACGGACTCTTGCGTGAAAGACACCTGCGCGAAGGACACTTGCACGAATCCACTTGCACGTTAGACACTTGCGCGAATCCACTTGCGCGAAGAGACAGTTGCTCGACAAAACTCTTTACCCCTCGTAGAGCCGCGCCGAGTGGCGCGCGGAGGCACTACGCGCGCCGGTGGGAAGATCCGCTTCCGCGGCAAATCGGCGACGGATCTCCGGCGCGATCTCATGGCGGCATGGAAAGAGCGACTGTCGCAACCCAGCGCAGGGCACGCCGCGATAGCGGCGATAAGACCCCTCTTTCAGGAGTGGCTAGAGAGGCGCCACGGCACCCTGACCTACCGCCTGACGCAGGTCCTCACTGGACACGGAAGTTTCGGGAGGTTCCTGCACATCATCAGGCGGGAGGAAACACCCGGGTGTCACCATTGCCAGAATCGCCCAGAGGACACGGTGGAGATCTGCCCCGCTTGGGCGGAGCACCGCCGTGTCCTCGTAGAGGCGATCGGCAGCGGCGGCGACCTCTCGCGTCCGGCCCTGGTGCAAGTCATGGTCCGGGGCGAGAGGGAGTGGGAGGCAGTCACCTTCTTCTGCGAAGCAGTCATGCTAGCGAAGGAGGTGGCGGGACGGATGAGGGAGAGAGCCTCCCGTCCCAGCCGCCGCGGGAGACGCTCCGGGCGTCGGGAGCCACGGGACAACTCCCGGCCACCGTAGGCCGGAGACCTGCGGGCGGAGAGTAATGGGTAGCTCACCGTCCGATCAGGACCAGGCCCGTACCGGACGGCGCGTACGAGTTCCACGCGCGCCTCAAAGAGATGTCAGCATCGCCGAAGCCGGCCGGGTCAGCGGGATTGTCCGAAATACGAAATCCCTTGTGTGTCTGTAATACGAAACCCCTTGGTAAGAATGGTTGTCAGACTTTCATGGTAGGGTAGTAAAATGTTCAAATAACTAATCTTTTGTGCTCTAACGTTAAGTCTTTATTATTTTCTGCAACAGCGTGCTAATGGTCGGGTTTACTTTCCGCAGAGCGTGTCGGCTATAATGTCGGACGTCGAGATACGTCCGGAGCGTAGTTCGAACTAAAGTGGTATGGTGCATTAGGTGCACAGCTTCCCTAGAACTGAGATTGAGAATACGCTTTTAGGCTATTTGACAATGTAAAAAATAAGGTCATAATTATTGACCCCAAAAAGTGGGAAAAGGGCTAGAGGCAGATGATGAATCGCAATCCGTAAAATACTTATTATTGTGTAGTTCCGGTGGTCATCTGTGGTCTTCATCATCCGTTCCACTTCACCAACTGGTGGTTTCCGAGAGCAAATGCACGAGTTTCTATAAAAAATACCCAAATCGCTATACGTGTGCCTCTAATATTTGAAGAGTTCCTTCGATTTCTCCAGGATACCATCATCAGATCCTGACCTGATGACAATGGGACCACTTAAAAAGTTTTTCAAACAAAAAAGAATTTTTGAAATCGGTCTAGCCGTCTTCGAGTACCTAATCGGGGAACATAATTATTTACATAAAAAAAAAAGATTCCGACGAACCTCCTTCTTTTTTAAAGTCGGTTAAAAAAGAACCAAAAAGACTGTGACGCGCACCGGGTTGTTCATTTCAGTTTAGGGCGAATGCTCACACACAGCGCTCACATCATCTCACATGCGTTCCGATTTAGATATCACGATTATGACAGCTGAGAGCTGTCAACAATTCGGAACGCCCGTGAGCGCGCTCACAGTGCTTACTCAATGTAAAAACGATATTATTACTGTATTTCTTTGTATAAACACCACATTTCTTCTTCTTTGGTTAGGTGGCGACTATCAGCCAGAAGCACAATTTCGAAAATGCCACGTTAGTTTAATTTTATGATAAGATGGAAATCAAAACAAAACACACACTGACACATCCTCACACACTCACTGTCATTTTTGACAGCGCTCACGGTGATATTATTCTAGGGCATGGTCGGCGATATCGCAAGATGGCGCATGTCATGACGTCATCTATGACGATTCACGGGACGTCGTTATCGCGCTCACGCTAATTCGATACGGGTTTAAGCACGCTCACATCGATTATTTCCCAACTCGGAACGCAGGGTTAGTTTCTTGAGGTCGATATTAGGTAGGTATATTATATGTATTGGACCTATAGACGTGATGCATTGTTTGTCACTGTTTGTGCTTCCAACTTTGCATGCTACCTATAACTACGGTGTGATACCTCCATGCCTCGGAAAGCACGATAAAACAACATTAGGTCTCGCCGGTCGTGTCGGATTGCCGTCCCATTGGACTACGAGAGTGAGGGAAGAGGGAGTGCACCTGTGTCTGCGTACCTACTCACTTGTGCACTATAATATCTCCCGCGCCGAAGCCGTCTCCGTTGAGATTGGTCGTTATGGCCAAAATACGACCTGGGGAACTATACCTACTATATATCTACAGTTTAGTGGATTTAAGTAAGCCTGGGTGGAGTCGGTGTGACGCAGTTCCGTCAGAAATTAGAATGCTGTTAAAGCTGTGCCTGACATGATGGTCGCGACTGTTGACGGACGGGCTGCTTGTTGGTAGTCGACCGAACCTGTCGGACTGTCGGTCGGTGCACTTTGAGTTTGTTAATTTAATGTTATGAAAAGAAGTAAAGCCTAATTTATAGTTCATCGGTTTCAATAATGGCTCCTATTGGCGCGTGCCATACGTCCAGTGGTAACAGCCGCTACTTAGGAGTTGTAAATCGTAGGCTCGAACCCAGACAGGCGCTTTACTTTGTGTAAATTATTTCATCACTACTACTCTCAAAACAGTGAAGGAAAACATCGTGAGGAAACCGGCATGTCCTATATCCAAAAATTCGAAGACGTGTGACATCTACCAACCCGCACTGGCCCCGCGTGGTGGATTATGGCCCACTCCCTCTCACCGAGAGGAGGCCGGTGTCACAGTAGTGGGTACATTATAGGCTGATTATGAGTACACTACTGCGATGACAATAAATAGTAATAAAAAAATGCCCCACAAAAATATTGTAATTAATTGAAAAGATTGAAAAACAAAGCTGCTTCTGAAAATTATATATTAAATTATTTACATTGCAGTTCTGTTATTTTCAATTCTTCAAGCATTCTGTTCTTCCAATATCTCTTGTGTCGAGTTCGAGATGTCTACTTCGTGTTCACAAATGAAGAAGCTCCTCGTAGCACAATCGATGTGAGTCAGACGTCCGGTGTAGAACATTGATCCGCACTGCTCACTCTCGTCTACTTCAGGTTGGTATTGGCCCCACCAGGAACAGGCATCATTCAATGGTGTCCCTTGAAAACCAAACCAACATTTGAAGTAGGTAATTATAGAAATCACAAATCAACATTTTGCTTGCATCCTCATTACATGGGAACTGCGCGCAGACGGAGATCAACACAAAGATTTGCCTAGGTGAAAACATCTTGCATAAGTAGTCTTTGTCACAAGTCAGGCTCAGAAAGGCTCAACTTTTGCAAGATTAGGGACAATGAAGGATAGATCTACTTATTATAATAAAATATGAACAGCAAAGAAAATTGCTAAATTGGTGCGTTTTTTAGTGCCTACTTGATTTCGTAATTGCAAGAAATAAATGGAAGGCCGCGTATTTTATGTTTAGGTAGTAAGACGGACACTTCTTACCTCTAACTGTCTGCCAGCCCTCATACAATCTGTTATGGAAGCCCAGATGAAATAGTCCTCTAAGGTAGTTCCCTCTTACTCTTTGTTTCGATGCGGACTCCGTTAACGACGCAAGGTAATCTCCTTCCATCCGATTGTTGACCATAGCCAAGTAGGACTGTTCCGCGCGACACACGGCGTGTGCCTCCATCCAGTTCAGTGGTGTGGTGTGCATTTTGTAACATTTGCCAATATCGTTATTTAAAATGTAATCTGTAAAAAAATAAATTGTCAGGAATCAATATTTTTATTTAACTAAAGCTTCTCCGTTGAATTATTTTATTTTTAGCTAAGTATGTTGTGTCACTGCTGGGCAAGGGCCTCCCTTTCTCCTTTCCACTCCTCTCTATCTTGAGCTAGTGAGGACCAATCCTGTGTTTAGGCAACAAGCTCGTCCCGCAATCTTCTGGTCTGCCTTAATGTTGAAGAATG
Organism: Oligia fasciuncula; assembly: GCA_963082905.1. Classification (NCBI taxonomy): domain Eukaryota; kingdom Metazoa; phylum Arthropoda; class Insecta; order Lepidoptera; family Noctuidae; genus Oligia; species Oligia fasciuncula. The sequence goes on along the minus strand of OY720393.1, from coordinate 8,938,857 downwards.
TAGGAATGTAACTACTGGATAATAGTTATGTATGCAATCGCCTCGTGTGATAATAGTGTCACATGAGTGTTTTAATACCTAATTATATACAGTTGCTTAAAAGACTTTATCACACATGATATGAATCCTCTATAAAAGGTTCTGTAGATAAATACTTAGGTCATTCTCGTTCTTCACGACGCGCGTTTGTAGCGATACATATGCGATACGCACGCGAGTCCGACGCAGCCTGTGGACCTTCTGTAGGATAAAAACGCGCCTGCAAACCACGTTTTTAAAAGGCGCCGTTAACGCGCGTTTTAGAAACGTGGTTTGCAGGCCCTTAGTTATTTGCTCGCCGGCACATTTTATCGATAAATTGTACTGCGCCCTTACCTAACAGAAACTTACCTAAATTAGGAGTATCGCATTGTTGGTTCCACTCTAGAGACTGGAGACTCTTCTTGCAAATGAAGTAAAACTTAGAGTCACAATTGCCATCATCCATGTCGCCAACCCGGAATAGGACAGCACAATCCTGTTTACTCTGATAATCGTCCGGTTGACCTGGCTGCCAGTTGTAGTACACCTCAGTCATGGCCTTCCCTAGAAAAGTTACATGTAAATTTATAAAAAAAAATAGATTGGTTTATTTGGTTTTATTATAATCAGCCTACATATAATGTTCCCATTGCTTGGACACAGGCCTCCTGTCGATGAGAAGGAGAGGGCCGTAATCCACCAAGCGGGCCCAGTGCGGGTTGGTAGAGATGCCACATGTCTTCAATGTTTGGTTCCAGGACATGCAGATGGTTTCCTCCACCGTTTTAAGAGCAGTGATAATGAAATAATTTTGAATGGAACATAACTAAACGGACAAAATAAATACTGGAATTATATGCGTACCGTCGATGGTCTCAAATAGTCCTTCAACCAATATGTCTGACATCCCCATAAATACCACCCTTATTTGCGGCCAGGTATTGTTCCAAAACGCAGTCACAGCTCGAGCCTCATCGCCGTTGTCTGGGTAGAACAAACTGGCTCCTTCCAGAGCGCAGACTCGCTTCGCCTCAGCCCAAGTTTGTGGTGTCCTGTGCATCTTGTAGAAACTCTCCGTTGCTTCTATGTAAGTGTAGTCCCTCCGGAAAAACTTTTTATCTCTTTGTCCATCTACGAAAAAAAATATAGTCACATCCCAGCATATTGAATTTTATTACTCTGATCTTTTAATTTTTACTGCGCTTATTGAGTTTCAATAAATATACAAAACAGCGACTGTAATATAGGTACTCACGTGAGAAATCCGATAAAAAGTACACAGTAAAACAGACACACAAAGTTTTAGAAAACATTGTTGTAACTACACGACATGCGTCCTAACTGTTGCAACAAGTACGACAGTATTGTTATGTGAGCGCTATTAATGAAGTGAAGTAAATGAATCGTCTTTCGAAGCTATCTCCGGAATTACTGTTATTATCTTTCGGCAAATACTCACAATAACAAAAACTTAGTGTTTCCAGTGATTGTTTCTTACATTTATTGACGGTAGGTCAATAAATGTTTACTCATAGTCCAAGAGGGTAATTCATTATGTTTGAGTGCACTATGATGCAACTTTAAAATTTTTAGTAGAATCGTGTCTCTTGAGCGACTAAGTTGCAAGTTTACATTTGTGTGTTGTAGAAATTTACGGTTAGCTTATTGATTTATTGTGGTTCTGTGCTTTTTATTGACTAACTGAATGTGCTTAAATGCGAAATATCGTGACATTGACATGTGGCCAAGTTTCCGTGCCGGTGAGTGTAATAACAATTTACTTATCCACTTGACTCAAGTTGACTTCTAGTATCAACTCTAAATTATAATTCAGTCAACTCGGAAGATAACTCGCGAGAAAATAAATTAATTATTATTATATTATCATTCTATACAATACAGACATTGAAAGATATAATTATCTCCTCATCTACAGGGTCAAATTAAATAAACTAGCGAAACTCCGCAGACGTGATGGGTATCGATATCTGAACAAGCTAAAACAAAATTAAATTAAGTAATATAAAGATGTTTTTAGGGTTCCGTACGCCAAAAGGAAAAACGGAACCCTTATAAGATCACTTCGTTGTCTGTCTGTCTGTCTGTCAAGGCCCTTTTTCTCAGGAACGCGTGGAGTTATCAAGTTAAAATTAATATCAAATACTCATGGCTGCAATCCCTTGAAGCAGTGAAAAAATATAACATTAAGTCAACGCAATCAAAAGATACGGGCGTATAAGGTCCGTTTATGTCGCATATTTTGACACTCGCAAGGGAATCAAAACCGGGTAGGTACTTCCCGTTGACCTAGAATCATGAAATTTGATAAGAAGCAATGTCATGTAGCACAAGTAAAGGAAAAAATCCGAAACCGTAAATTTGTAGTTCTCTCTCTATCTATTAGATAAATCTATCTATTAGATATATGGATGAGTATACCTTTATATATGTATACGAAGGTAATATAAACGATAGCAATCGCACATTACGCTACATTAAATTTTATGCCGTTTCATTTCACTTCGCTTTCCACTTCAATTACCCAGGTGACCCGAGGGATGTTATGTGTTTACGCTAACGTGGTCCACTGTACAGTATATTGAGATCAAAGATTGTAGTAATATGTACACTCTTTTAGTACTTACCTATAGTTAGTCCTAAAGGGTGCGAGAAGCACAGTACCGGTCTAAGTGGCGGTGCTTGCGGGAGGCCTATGTCCAGCAGTGAATGTTTTTTCCGGCTGAAAGGATGATTATGATAGTTAATATAGTTTGAGCTGAAATAAAATTTAAATTTGAATATCGATGCAGCGTTGCAAGCCTATCCGTGGTTTATCGGACGCATTTCGGTACCGAGGAAGCGTTGGAATTACCCAATTTAATTCCCTCAAGTCCATTCCATCATCGCACGACCAGACGTGCAGCGATGCGCCTCTGTGATTTGTTGGATATTTTGAAGCGTTTGCACATTTATTATGCTTACTGGTAAGGGTCGAAACACATCTGACGGAATTTAGTTGCCGATCTTCCGCCATCTACCGCCGTTGGTAGTCTTTACTCTTAGATTGCCCATGCCCATTTTTTACGGTCTACATGGCAGACGTGCTGTTATAGAGTTATTATTACAGTTAGCTTGCGTCATCCCACTGCTTGACAAAGGCTTCTCGCAATGACGCCCAGTCAACTCAGCCTATCGCAGTCCACCGCTGGACATAGGCCTCTCCCAGACTGCGCCACAGCACCCTGTCCTCCGCCTTCCGCATCCAGTCTACCCCAGCCATCTTCTTTAGGTCGTCACTCACACTACGCTTGCCGATACGCGGTTTCCACTCCAGGACTCCCACCTCTTTCGATCCAGGGCTAAAGTGCACCACTGATCCAGCTCGTCCCACCATCTTCTGCGGGGTCTGCCGCGATGCCTTCTGGCTGTTAAATAAATAACACACCTCATTGGGCATACGGCATACGTGGCCAGCCCAGTTATTATAGTGTATGCTTATTTTTTGTAAAGCTAGGCCTTAAGAGGAAATGCGGTCGGAGAGACTTTTTGAAAAAGCCTAAGTAAAAAGTCATAACTCGAGGTTCGGCTGTCGCCTATTTTCTCCTCCAATATAGGACCAATTTAAAAGATATTTCATAAACAGAATAAGAAGGATATTACATTATACTGTGTCCCTATGTTTTTCTTTTTTCATTAATAGTTGCCAAATTTGTACCTATACCTACTAGACCCTGACCTCTATCTTAATACAGGGGCTTACCATCACCTCTTAAAGCAGGGCAGAAGTTGAACTGCACTACTTTTTTGTACTAAGACGTCGTACAAAAAAGTAGTGCAGTTTTACATATAAAAAAAACCGGTCAAGTGCGAGTCGGACTCGCGCACTTAGGGTTCCGTCCAAAATTTGTAGGTATGTAAATAGTTTATCACGGGTTTTTTTTTTGTAATGGAAATTAACAAAACGGTTTTCGGATTTTTTTCAAACAATAAAGTTACATTTTAGGTTTTTGTCAGTGTTTGATTCTCAATGATACTTTTTTGTGTTAAGAACATTGGTCATCATCCGAGTATTCCACACAGTTCGGTTTGGTATTCATCATTCGATGCATGATTGAGAATAACGTTGTGCGGTCATTTATCCTGCAGCATGTTGTAACAGGGCCGGTGTTTTGGCATTAAATCCCACGTTACGTTTGTGTTAATCCAAAAAATCCCCACATTTGCAACGCTGATTGATGGAAGCCTACTGGCTACTGCATGTTGTACCGTGTGTCTGGCTACAAAAATATAATATATCGCCCCGTCGATTATATGAGGAGTTTTTTACGACTTTTTTTAGTAAATCTTCAATATTTATTTAATAACTAGCTGCGCCCCGCGGTTTCACCCGCTTAAGTTTCGATCCCGTGGGAATATCGGAATAAAAAGTAGCCTATATGTTAATCCAGGGTGTCAGCTACCTCCATACCAAATTATTTCAAAATTAGTCTAGCCGTTTGAGCGTGAAGAAGTAACAAACATATGAACACACCCCCACACACACACACTCACAAACTTTCGCCTTTATAATATTAGTGTGATAGTGTGATATAAATTAAAGTCGCTTTTTGAGTCTTTCTGTGTGACTGCGTTGTTCTTTTTTTTAAACAGCAACTAATATTGATGCAGAATGCGATTACAACGCTTTTTTTATAGAATGTATTCCAGAAGGTATAATACGAGCATGTAATGTAAAACACAGAGCATTTTAATATTAAACTTACACATAATAAAGAAATACATCGCCGTCGAGGCAGACCACGGCGTAGGTGGTGTGACAATCTAACGAGGTTTGCAGGGCCAACATGGCCAGAGATCGCTCAAGACAGGGTGGTTTGAAGGAAAAAGGGGAGGACTTTGCCAGCAGTGGGACACAATATAGGCTAACGAAAAAAAAAAGAAAAAGAAATCTCCATGTTTTGTCAAGCCCTATAAAGCATAGACGCTAGCAATTTATAAATAGACATAGAGGACCGTGGACAATGAGCGCATCACACTAATATGTATTATAAAGCGAAAGTTTGTGAGTGAGTGAGTGGGGGTGTGTGTGTGTGTAGGGGGGGTGTGTGTGTGTGTTTATATGTTTGTTACTTCTTCACGCTCAAACGGCTAGACCAATTTAGATAAAATTTTGTGTGGAGGTAGCCGACTCCCTGGATTAACATACAGGCTACTTTTATCCCGATATTTCCAAGGCCATCGACATTTACGCGGGTGAAACCGCGGGGCGCAGCTAGTTTGAAGATAAAGAACAAGTCCTAATGCCTCAAGTTATTGACAGGCATTCCAGGGTTGCCGCCCCACGAAGCTACCGACCTTCAATAGTCCCTGTATAATTGACCGATTTTTCTATCTATTAATAATATCCCATTGTTTATAACGTGGTCTCGTTCAATGCCAATCAGTTATGTCAGCTCATTGGCTACGAGGTGCGACAAAGGTCAACTCAAGCGGACGTATTATCGTAAGCACCTAATTTGACGGAAAACTTAAACAATCGCTTGTTTATGCTTATGTATCTTTTTGTATGTAGGTGTTTGTTCGGGCGATCGTGTTTTTTTTCGTTGAATGGCTTTTTGTCTGGCAAAAATGTATTATGTGACGATGTGGTCGGTGTACCTAATTGTTTATTAAAATGTGTTACTCTTTTGTCATTAATCTAGAATCTAGCTACAATAGGTATACATTGATGGGTTGTGATAAGGTACACGTCTGTGATTTCAGTTTGTTGTGTTTAGATTGTTGGTTAATTTATTCCTCAACTGCTAAAACAGGTCTTTACCATAAAAAAACAATCCCTATTTCCCATTACACAGGCAGTTTGAATTAAATAAACTTCAGCACAGAATATCTACAAATGTTTACCTGCCTGTTTATCGCTGTAAGTAGGTATCTATTACCCTTTTCAATAAGACGACCGTTCCGAACTAAAAAGGTATTAGCAACGACAGCAAAGGTTTAACTGCAATCCCACCAAGGAGGAATGAAACTAACTTTGTTTTTATATTTTGTTCTTCTGTTGGCGGGCCGACCTTAAATTAATTATTCAATGTTTTCAAGTAGGTACCTAAGTAATGCTTGGCTGTACAAGTTGAGTATTAATTACGGTCTAATAAACAACGGCGTCTCACCGTAATTTAATCAGTAAACTTTGTTAAATTATTTCTTTGTTTCTTAGAAAGGAAATTTTTGCTTGGGAAATTGTACAGGTTATGACAAAAGGTACCTAATAACTTTGTTGCTTGAACTACAAAAAAAAATCTTCTTTGAAGTGTAAAATCAAAATTAAATTACGATTTCTAGCTCTATGTATGTATGTGCGAAAGTAGTAAAATCCTGACGGATAACTGTATGATGGCACCCTGCCAGTACGAACTGCGATTTCCACAGCCTGTGCGTGACTATGAAACGTGATTTCAATTAGATCTTTGGCACTATAGAGACTATGCCTCACTCGGTAGCAGTCACAAATTCACAAAGCGTAAAACCTTTGGGTGGAAAACAAAATCCGGCCTATTTATACATTGCAGGTCCCAGAATAGGACGTGCTCACATAAAAGTGCTGTGGACGTGTGTTGGTGGCCGTATGTTGGCTACTACCATCAAAACAAGGTACTACATAAATATTTTTATGACGTATATAAATGCTGCATGCTGTTACACCATATCTTACCTACATGCATGCATCAAACCTTCTTCTGGGTAAGCTCACTCCATCGTCAACTTTGTCTCTGTCACCTCTGACCTGGACTAGAGTCAAGAGCAAACCCATTACTTACAAATAATAAAAAAAAAAACTATACACTGAAACCATGTCAAAATAAGAATCTACAGTATAGGGCCTTTTTTGATATTTGCAATCATTTATTTGCAATAGGTATTGGTACAGCGTTTTGGTCATAAGATTCCTAATCATAGTCAGACATTTGACATGCAAAAATTTACAATAAGTACCTAGGTATATGAGTATATTTACGTCCAATGGCAAGCTTAAAAAACTAGTTTCTAACAATCATTACTTTTTAGGGTTCCGTACCCAAAGGTTAAGAACGGGACCCTATTACTAAGACTCCGCTGTCTGTCCGTCCGTCTGTCTGTCACCAGGCTGTATCTCAAGAACCGCGGTAGCTAGACAGTTGAAATTTTCACACAAATTATGTATTTCTGTTGCCGCTATAATAACAAAATAAAATAAATATTTAAGGGGGGCTCCCATACAACAAACGTGTTTTTTTCGGCGTTTTTGCCCTGTGGTACGGAACCCTTCGTGTGCAAGTCCGAATCGCACTTGGCCAGTTTTTTCAATACATTAAATATTCATTATCACATTAAATATTTAAAACACATTATTCACATTCAATAATTTAAAACAAATTATTTATAAATTCATTTGGGTATAGAATAAAATCGTTTTTCCAGCAGCCATATTTTTAACTTTAAAAAAAATAAATTATTCGGTAAATATTTAGTTTTTTTTCTTAGTGGAAACCAAATCGCCATGTGCTTTTATTCAAAAAGACTTTAACGATGTAGAAACTCTCCTGGATCAACCATTCTCGCAAGGCACAACATAAGCTTTTATATGGCAGGTCAGTCATTCCTTTGGGCAAAGAGTTATATTACTTAGAGGTGCCTTATAGGCACAGTTCTTTCTGAACAGTACATACTAACTTAGGCACAGGCATTTTTAAAGGCAGGTGGTTAATTTTTAAACATTTTTTCTGTGCTATGAACACGAACACCCTCGTGATGTCACAGGAATTTCCCCAGACAACTATGCCATACCGTATAATGGAGCATATGTAGGCGTGATATATGTATACAATAATAAAGGTATGTCTGCTCGTCACGTCTTTTACCTTGCGAAATGCAAAAATAAACTTGTTTATTTTTATGCATAAACTATTAATATGTTATTTCCATGAAAGATGTGTATCGAGAATAATGCCTAAGAATTTTGCGCTGTTTATCTGTTGTATACCTAAGTGAATTATTGGAACTAATATTTAATTCGATGTTTTTACTCTTATAAGTTTTGAAGTTAATTAGTTTCGTTTTCTCTATGTTTATTTGTAATTTATTTGTGTCTAATCGTTGAATAACATCTTCTAACGTTTTATATATTTCCGTTTCATATGTATGAATATTTTTACTGTCCATAATAATAGTTGTGTCGTCTGCGAACAAGACACAATCATGTGTGAGTGCACTTGGAAGGTCATTGACGTAAATAAGAAATAACATAAATGTTCTGTAATCTGAGCTATAGGGTCAATACAAATCCATAAAAATATCTTGAGTGTCTTAGCCAATCTCTGTGTTGAGTTACAAGGGGAATTTTCTGCTCTTTACGAGTTATCTCCATTTAATATCGTCAAAAAAAGATCTCGAACCAGGTAGAGGCTGTAACAGATCACCAGGTACCATCTCTTTACATTATGAAAGCGGAAATTAAACTTTGCTGAAAGTTACGAGCTGGGAACATTTTGAAAGTGGGTAATAACTTAAGGATAGTGAGTAGTCAAGTCTTTGTAGGAAAGCAGGTTATTGTGCTTCAAACATTTCGGTAGACTTGCGTCACTTTTGCGATTTTTACGCAGAGGTTGCCGCTGTGTGGCTTCTGAAATACTTTTGCGAACCGCGTTATACAGGTACTTATGTATTTACATAATACAATGTATTTATGCATGGCATAGAGCGTGTGTTTCTTTATTGAAAATGTATATAAGTCCTGGTTTTTCTTGAAGACCTGTCTTTGGAGAACAATATTTATATAACCATTTTTTCTTGAAAATGTTTGTTCAAGTGTCTTCCGGCTCCAAATCGTCGCATCGTATACCGTTACCACAAAGTACCTACGCAATTATTATATTTATAACGACAACAACGTCTCGGTGGTGTAATATCTTTTTCGTGCAACCCTTTGAGTTGATAATGGCTTCGTTTTATCATGGCGCCGCGAAACGTTTTAAATTAGTCCCACCTCCCCAATTCGGGTGGGCCCTGTTTATACGTCCTATAAACGTTAATGTTTAGCAACAACATGTATTCGGCGGCTTAGGAAATATGTTGGTCGGTGGACATCAATCTCTAGGGATTTGTCGACTTATGGAGTGTCCTTACAGTAAAGTGTAACGGACCAACTTATAGCCACAAATTTTTTCGTCGTAACTTGTACTCGTAGGTACGTGTCAGGCTGTAACGAGCGCGTCTAATTTGGGTCGCCCTGTATTTACTTCACTAGTTTCTCAAAAATTGTTAAAAGTCGCTAATCCAAGCTTACGACGCTTGTTTGATCATAAACCTAAGATATGTCTAACATAATCTAATAACCCTTTTGTTTTTTGTTTTGCGGATGGGAAATCATCAAGTGACCCCTCCCGCTCTGGGTGGAGCGGAAGGGAGTGTCAGACTCTTACTGACTAAAACCCACCCGTGTTCATCTAATAACCCTAACATGAAGAGCGGAAATTTTATGTGAACGATGGGTCACCATAACGCAGTACGCTGCCAAACTTTCTATGAAATACGAACGAGGGGAGAAAGATGCTAAGTAGAAAGAGTTTGTAATACATTTTTTGCATTGTTAATGAAGAGGACTGTCCCTGGAGGACTGAGATGGTCCAAATCCTTAACTTTGTTAACATAAATGTATATTGGCTGGAAGAAAAATCTTGTTTGTTTTATTACGATATAAAAATAAGAAGCTAAGCGCTGTACTGTTTGCCGACTGTCTGGGGAATGGAATAGTTATTGAGAGTCGTCAGTTTAGAGCAACTTTGGCATAAATTAACAATGGGACGTTCGAACAAATAGCAGAGATTACTTTGAGAGTCTGTAAGGGGAAGTTTTGTGCGGATTTTAGTTTGGAAGATACAAAGCGTTTAGAAGTTTCGGTTTATTATTAGGATGGGATGAAAAATCAGTCAAAATATATAAGGAAGTGGTTGGGATATTCATTCGGTATATGTATAAGTACAAGAAGCGTTTCAGTATAATTATATATGATTTAATTAAAATAATTTTATTTCCATATTTTAATTTACGTGGCAATCTAGGAAATACATCCTTAATTTGCTATGGTTTGTGATCTAGTTCTCTAAAACATGAAGGTTATATCTCATACCGCAGCTTGACCGAATTTACGACACCCAGAACACATACTTAACCATAATTGAATCCAATATCAAACATATGAAAGAAAAATCATAAAATAATATTAATATTGTCGCCGTAACACAATTGTTACGACAGAAATAAAATACCGGGCGGCAGCGGTCTTCGTGACTCGTGTCCGGGTTGTCCGGGTCGTCCGACTGTCCGGACTGTTCGTAGTGTCCGGGTGAGATTCGATTATTGGATCACTCGTTAATTAACTCTTGTCCATACAATCACGGTCCCGCTTGTTATGGATTTACTATTTACATAATCGATGTAATCCTATGTATTTTCATTTGTTTTGTTTTAATTAAACATTAATTTGAGTGGTGTAAAAGTGCGTTCGTAACAAAGTTGATAATTTTAAAGTGGCAATTAAAATTTGTAAAGGGTTTTTCAATAGGGACAAGGTATCTTTGACAGCCGATGGCGTCCATATTGGATTGATTGATTTTATATATCTTGATTATTTTTTGTGGGGTTATGTGAAATCACTGGTGTATGAGAACAAGCCAAGAACTGTCGAAGACCTAAAGAGTAACATCACACGCGTCATCAATGAGTTAGAGGTATCGAGGCATATTATTATGTCAAAAAATCATGGAAAATTGGATTTCTCGTATTCACCCTACAATACGAAGCCGAGGTGGTCATTTAAATGATATGGTATTCCATAGGTACATAATGCCAAAAAGTAAGCTTTCAAAAAAAGAATACATAATCTTATTGTGAACATTCAAGGTGTTTTTATTTCAAATCAAATATACCCGCAGGTTAATTCCGTAACACACTATCAGTAGCAATGGGTTTCATTTTGACAGTTCAACACCATTCATTGCGTTATTTGCGTTGTTGAGCAGACACATTTTTCGAACATATGGAGCAATGGATTCAAAATGAGGGTAATAGTGTGTTACGCGATTAGGGTCCCTATTGAAAAACCCTGTATTTCATTAAAGAAACTTTTCTATTGAATATATAGCAAATTTTAGGCCCCCTGAAGTCTGAAAAAGAAGTAAAAACTTCAGCATACGCTCACTAAGTAAACATACTCAAGTAAATGTGAAGGCGTTTGTCAGAATATAATGGGTAATTAAAACGCTATTACTGGTTCGACACGTAATATAATAACAAACACACGCACACACCCCCCCACACACACACGTTCCCAGACGCACACACATTTTGAAGACAACATCTCTAAAATCCCGTACACAAATTAGACGACACTCATAAAATGATTTAATGTATTATATACGTCATATCTATGTATCTTTGTCATATCTATACGTCACAAGACCGTTACCCTCCAAAAGCAAGCGCCAAGAAAAGGCATATTCACGTTGCGTGCAGTCCATAATTTCCATAGTCATGCAATCTCCTACCGTAAACACATAGTCATTATAACGAACTCTAAGTTGCACGGACTCACGAACTCGTACGAACTTCCTTTAATTAACCCTACACTGGCTTGGACGTACATGTGTGTAATTAAAGCGCCAAGATATCTTGGTTTGAGTACTTCAGGCCCCGTACTGACGATAAGGTTGTTAAATTGTAACTAGTTAGCATTAGAGGGTTGAGTAATTACTTTTGAATTATGAATGTGTGGTTGTTATTGTCTTCTGTAATTATTATGTTCGTAGATCAAGGTTTAATTAATAGGTGTACTTACATGATTGTAGGGGAGGTAAGTATTACTGTAATTAATCTAGGTGATCTACTTGATATGACGTAATTATTCATGTTTTTAGTTACATAATTATATTCTCTGAAAATGGCTCAGAAAGTCTGACCGTATTTTGAAACTTGTATACAATGCAGAGATCACAATACGAATAAATGCTAGCACCGGCAAGATTTACGGCAATATTATGTAAATATTATATTATTATTAGCTATATGTAGTATAGTTATTTGATTGAATTTCCGTATGCAGATTGGTAACGTCATTAGATATTAGCAGTTTAATTTATTGTCGTCTCCATCTTGCATACTGTCTATAAAACAAAATGAAAATTGATATTCTAAGAATGTAGACAACTGAAATTTGAAAATACAAAGACAGATTTATGTTTTCTCTACATTCCGTAACTAAATCCCGATACCCAAAGACACGTACACATAATTAATCCCAGAAGACGGTAGATACATAACCATTACGAGGAATATCATCCTGATGGGTTAGTTAATAGAACGCGATTAATATGGTGCCTTGCGCCCGAAGTGTACACTCCATGCAGGTTGGAAGGAGGTTCTTTTGAATAGCTGGGTCGTATTCACTGCCACAAGTGTAGAGTATTGTTACTTTTTCGAATAGGTGCTAGTGTTGCTTCTTTTCAGACTCGAGGGTCTATTGCGGTCTTGCGGTGTACCAAAATAAAGAAATTAAGTAAATGTAGTGTGGGAAAATTTAATGTTTTGTGCGTTCATAGTACCTACCTAAAACGCATTTTAGCTATTGGTACCTACTTACATAATTACTAGTTTAAAAGATTAATTTCGTCCTTTTTTATTTTTATTGGTGAATGGGCCTGCTTTTGACTTCGATCGCGCCTGATGGAAAGCGATGGATGAGGTCTATGATGAAACGAGCGTGCCCAGCTGATGTCTGTTCACTCTTTCTTTGAAGGCGGACTCACAAAAATAACCCGTAAAGACCTTCTACTTATCCTTCAAATATGACATGTAGGACTTTATATAAGCAGTTTGCCGCTTTCATGTAAAATATGGACATTTCTTAGACAATATCTACTTGATCCTTATCGATCCCAGCTGTTTTGTTATTCCACAATCTACGTCAAGATACGTCTATTCCTAGGCCTTGTGTCAGAGACGCTTAAGTAGTTCATGTCTAGGTTTTGACATTCTCTTGGGGGCATACAAGAGCCAAGGTAACAATGTTCTGGCTGTTTCAGCGCTAGACTAGAATCATTATAGGTAATGTAGGTACTAGTTCTGGACCCTAGTTAGCAAGTTATGATGTAAGTTTCAAGGCCCGGTAGCTGTTTTAGAATAGTTAAACATTTGTGATATTTATAATAATTATGATTATTTTGTTCCGTGTTGTTCCCGACGGAAAAGGTTACTAAGAGGTAAAAGATAACAAACGGATTGGGGAAAATTGTTTTTTAAAAATGCAAATATATTTTTCCTTCCAAGGTGCGCAAGTGCGACTAGCACTTTGATGTTTTTTAACGTATAAAGAAGAACAATGTTTGTTATATTGCTTCTCTTCAACGTGTGACATAGTACCTACAACTTTTTTTGTTTTTGTTAGATTCAACATAAGCCCAGAAAAAGGTAACTAAGGGGTAAAAGATAACAAAGCATACAACGGATTGGGGAAAATTTTATTTTGAAAATGCAAATATATTTTTCCTTCTTAGGTGCGCAGTCCGATTAGCACTTTGATGTTTTTTAACGTATAAAGAAGGCCATGTTTAGGCTTCTCTTTAAAGTGTGACATATTAAAACTGTTTTGCTTTTTATTAGATTCAACATAAGTCTAGATTCGCACGGGCGTGGCTTTCCCGCGGCGATTTTTTTTCGCGCATTGGATTTTTAACGCACGCCTTAGCGCTGATAGTTGAAAATTCTGCGCGGTATACAACCACACCGCGATACTTTTACGTCAGGGCTAACTGGCGACATGTGGGTGTACAATACGACCGAACATAGCGGGCCTGAACTTCGCGCAGAAGGCTGCGCACGAACGTTTTTTAGGAACCAAATGGTGGCATGAGGCGAGTGTGAGTGAGAGAACATGCGCGAAAGTTCGCAAAGGCTATAATCAGACGCGCCAAGTTACGTCGGTCGTATTGTACTATACCATAGTACACTGTGAAGTTAAAGTGACGCTTTTTGAAGCATGTTGTCAGACATTTTACACGTATTTACTTTTGGACAAGCTATGCGCGAAAGCCTGCTCTTCCAGTCCAATACATGCAACATTGCATTCAGGATGCTGCTAGGGCTGCCACACTTCTGCAGTGCGACGCGAATGTTTGCTGATGCGCGCACTGATGGCTTCGCAGGGTTCAGACAGTCCCCTGAATGTCTTGAACAGCCTTCTGAATACCATTGCGGGGAAGTTTGATTGCCCGTTCGTCCATTTTTATGTTTACTAACAAAATTATTAAGTTTAATGTTTACTAACAATTATGAATTATTATGCTTGTGGCTAAGTAATAACAGCCGCACGGGTCGATCGATCAGGTTAAGCTACGCTTGCCGCGGTTGGTCCGTGGATTGGTGACCATCTTCACATACCAAGACCCTTCCGTGCCTCGGAAAGCACGTTAAACCGTTGGCCCCGGCTGCCATTCGTGACCGTCGTTACGGGTCAGTAGCCCAAAAGTCTCAGTCTTACCAAGGGGTATCGTATTACCCAGTAACTGGGTTGTGGAGGTCAGATAGGCAGTCGCTCCATGTAAAATACTGGTATTCAGCTGCATCCGGTTAGAATGGACACCGACCCCAACATAGTTGGGAAAAGGCTCGGCAGATGATGATATTATTATTATGCTACACCTCTGTGAATTCCTTTGGGGAATACAGGCGTGATATTATGTTAGATTCTAGTACCTATACATGGGACTAAATTTCAAGAGTGGAATTATTAAGGAGTGCTTTTGGCACGCACTTTTTGGATTTTTTTTTCACAAAATCCTTACTTGGGGAACTCTTTTGGGTTCCGTTAGTGAGATTTGAAGCCGGCCAGCCGATTTGATATGAAATAACAAAAATAAAGGCATTTGAAAAAAAAACTGAATACTGACTTTCGGAAAACTGAAATCCCGAACTAAATTACAGTCTTATCATTTATATTATTTGAAGAAAAATTGATCTACTGACATTTCAGAAACACTAAGTAGAAGATAATTGAAAGTTATAACATTATTTCAGCGATTTATAAATTAGGAATACTGACTTGTATCCGGAATACTGACGTCGACGTGTGTGAAAGGTAAAATATAAGCAACAAAAATTAAGACTAAGAGTTATGAGAGAATCTTAAAAATATCTTTAAAAAACATTTTTAAATAAAAAATTATATGAAACTCTTACATGAAGCGATAAATTCAGTATTCCACCAGCCGTCATCAGTATTCCGTAAGCCGTCAGTATTCCGCTAGCCGGAATAATGGAATACTGACGTGAAATACTGATGATCGAGGAGTTTTTAGCTAAAAACGGATCTTTAAAATATATTTTTTAAATCTCAACCATATAAACCAATAAATTAAGCAAATATTTCATCGTTCTACATTAAAATAAAACAAATCATCTAAAAACTTCCGATCGAAATCACTTACCGAAGTTTTTACAAATCGGCTGGCAACGGCACTCTCCTCGTCGATTGATGCGACCGTACCGAAGGGCCGAGAGACGTTAGTCCTTCAAAGGGTGTGCAGGGTGCGGGGCGGGGTGCATTTCTCTATCTTACTAAGCAGCAACGGTGTGAAGTTTTGGCCACAGAGTACTTTTTATATGTTTTGGCAATGTGTGTTTTTACTAGGAAATACGTCGCGTCGGAATTTTATCTCAAAACCGAGTGGCAAAATGCAAAACGATTGTAAACCTATCTATTATGTGAAATGTTTACAAAATAAGTCTTAAACAGTCAGAAAACTATTCTAGTTTATAGTTTTAGTGACAATGATCACTTTATTCTACAAGTATGTCATTTTATAGGGCTTTGAGTAAAAAAAGATAGGTCAGTTGCAACCGGAAAACTGACGAGTTTTGGTGTTTGGAGCCAATTCTCACGTATTAATTGTAATTAGATTTTAACAAAATCGGGTGCAGACCTATAGCTTAGTCTAAATATTACTCTAGAACCTATAAATATTTAATTTTTTTGTAAATAGTAGTGCCGCAAGCCAGTACGCGCAAAATTCCGCTTTTAAAATTTAGTCCCACATATGAAACGAGTTGACAAATTTCTGTAGTAAATACTCCATCTAAGCTTTACTTGATCGCAAAAAGTACAAAAAAAACAATTGAGTATGATCGCTCTTGTAGTACCTAGATATTTACTCCATAGGATAGATATGTAAACTCGTGGGATTCTCATTTAATATTCTGGTGCCTGAGAGGCCATTTAAGCCGTCTGAGCCCGACTATCGATGTTAGGATTTAGTCGTTAGAACCTGTGGAAGCTCTGATTATGATTCGCGACGGGAATTTCAGTACATCTAATATTTGGTTTAGCGATAAACGTACCTAACCGAATTTAAATACGTGGATGTTCCTTTTTTGGTCTATTTGGTGTAGTGAAAAATTCCTCATTTTGTAAATATATATTGTTAACTCTCTGGGTTAATTTGAGTTTAGGTTTAATATAGAAGTTTAGATTCCGTAAAACTTAAATTATCTACTAATATCAAGGAACCTATGTGCTTTGGTAAAAAAAAGTCGATTAAAGTGGACTTTAGCACTTAATTAAAATTAAAAACTGAAACAAACTCTTTGTGAAGGTTGAATAAAATGGGAGTACAGCTCAGCATGTGTTCATATAGGTACCTGACGCTGATATTCTGCTGGATCTCTGCTAGGACATACGGACGTCGAGCTGACGAGATAAATACGCGAATTTTTATCTTTGGTGTGGTGAAATTATGTAAGCAGACCCGCAATTTAAATGCATTTTGTATTGGAAAACATTCTTATTTGATGATATTTTGATTCTGTATTTACACGTAAAGAAGAAAAACGCATTCCGAAAAAGATCTTTACCTAATTAAGTGATAAAAAAATCCTTTTCCATATAATATGTGTAATGTTTATCCGATATATCAGAAGGATCACTAAATTCATACGATTAGGCGTTAAGTATTGCGTGTCGCCGCTCACAGGTTATTAGGGAAACTCGTTTAAAATAAAATGGAAAGCTATTTACCCGATTACGGCGAAGCGAAAAGGGTGAAGCACGTGTGAATGCTTTAGTATGTACGGAGCAATACACATTATAATAAAATTGTAGGTTACAGAAAAATGTCTGCTACCCTTAATATTTGATGTCTTAAAAAAGAACTGGTCAAGGGTAAACCAGACCGTGGATAATTATGTTGATTAGCCATCCAAATTTCAATACCGCCTGCGTCTCGCGGTTTTACCCACATAAGTTTCGATCCCGTAGGGATATCGGGATAAAAAGTATCCTACGTGCTAATCAGGTCATGGTCTTCCCATGTGCCAAATTTCATCCAAATCCGTTTTACCGTGCAAGCGTAACAAACAAATAAACAAAAAATCAAATCATTTCTCTTTATGATATTACTAACTGCGCCCCGCGGTTTCACCCGTATAAGTGTCGAAGGGAATATCAGGATAAAAAGTATCCTATGTGTTAATCCTGGTTATAAACTGTCTGTGTGCCAAATTTTATCCAAATCCGTTCAGCCGTTTGTGCGTGAAGAAGTAACAAACATATAAATACACACACTCACAAACTTTCGCCTTTATAATATTACTGTGATTCTCGGATATCTATGGTGTGATTATAAACTCGAAAGTAGCTCAGTCTGTTACAATGTTACGCCTAACTACTGAATGGCTTCCGATGGCATGCCATTAGACCATGACCTGGGTTAGGAGATAGGATAGTACCCGGTAGGGTAGTAACCGGGTCAGAAATTATCCCACGGAAACGAATAATTTCTGACCTCCACGTGGGCGAAGCCGCGAGCAAAAGTATGTTTATATAAAATACAATTTATGTTTAATAGAAAAAAAATATACAATTTCTTTTACGAGCACTCGTTATTTAGAACACAAATATAATTTTGTTACTAGGCAGCCGGTTAGTAACAAAAAATAATCCATCTGACAGACTCATTTTGTGCGAGCCCAACATATCGAATGTTCACGCAAATGTCTGTTGAGTAAATAGAAACGAATTTATGAGGTAACTAGCTGCGCCCCGCGGTTTCACCCGCATAAGTGTAGATCCTGTGGGAATATCGGGATAAAAAGTAGCCTATATGTTAATCCAGGGTGTCGGCTACCCCCATACAAAATTATATCAGAATTGGTCCAGCTGTTTGAGCGTGAAGAAGTAACAAACATATAAACACACACACACACTGACAAACTTTTGCCTTTATAATATTAGTGTGATAGTGAGAAGGCGTACTTACCTATATTGCGTGGAAGATTTACAAGCATAACATTTTTTTTGTAACTCCCTTTAAACCACAACTGGAATATCACAGTTTATGTAAACTAAAGTCGTTTTGGTATATTTCATGTCCTGTGTGACCGAGTTGTTCTTCTAAACTACGCAACGGATTTTGAAGTGGTTTTCAACATCATTTAGATAATTTATTCCGGAAGGTGTATGTACGTATAAAACACTAGCTTCAGCTCGCGACTTTGTACGCGTGAAATTACTTGTTTTAACATAAAATATATCCTGTGTCATTAGGCAATACTAAAGCTTCCAAGTACTGAAATAATTTTCGGAATTGGTTCAGTTGTTCTGAAGATTTCCCCCTACTTATAAAGTCAAAAATTTTACGTCTATTTGATGTTATAAATTGAACTGCCCGTTGGTCCCGGGGAAAATTATCTAAATTTCCTGGCTCTAATACAGTAACTCTCTTGCGTATTTTTAATAACAAATAAATAATTTTCGACCAGACACATGCCAACCGCTAATCTTGATAATCATAATTAGGCCTTTTTTTTTTGTTTCCGGGGTGGAAACTCCTCATGGATGTCCTCCGCTCTGGGGCGGGCGGAGGGGTCTGTCAGACTCTTACTGACTAAAAACCACCCCAGTGTTCCATCTCACACCTACGCCGGGGATCGCGGGAACGTACGATCCTTCCGCAACTCCCAACTGGTGCCGGCCTGCCACCGCAGGCCTCCTCGGGTCAGGGGCAGTGAGGTGTTTGACTCCCCTCACGACGTCTAAGAGGGGTCGCGTCTCTCGAGGGGTAATAGGTAATACGGGCTGGTGTCCGCAACTCCACGTCAATAGGCGTATTTTAGGGTTTGTTAATTTATAGGAACAAACAACGTATAGAGCAATATAGCCAAAGTTCCGGAACCATTTCACACGTCCAATTACTATCGAATGGCGACACTATCCGGACCTAGTACACAAGTTGCCTTCAATGGCAAATTAACAGTATAAAGTAAAGGCAGCTCCTGCGACAAATAGCCGCCTTACTACCCTCACCCTCTCTAGGCTATTTGGCTATTTCCTTGGCTACTTTATCACCTGCTCTAATGGATGTTAAAGAGACTTATTATTTATTCAGCTGCTGTGGTCCAATGTAAACTTGTACCTACACTTAGTGTGTGAAAGGGGTGAACTTTTTTTTCATGTTATTTGGCTAAACTGCCTACATTTTTAAAGGGTTAAGTATAGTAGAGGCTTGCCGAAGTATGGGCACACGGTTTGTTAAAGGTACCTATTGCTGAAGCATGAGCAATAGGAGACTAAAATAAAAAAACTGGCCAAGTGCGAGTCGGACTCGCACACGAAGTACCAACGCAAAAACCCGTACCAAGGCAAAAACGCCGAAAAAAACACGTTTGTTGTATGGGAGCCCCCCTTAAATATTTATTTTATTTTGTTTTTAGTATTTGTTGTTATAGCGGCAACAGAAATACATCATCTGTGAAAATTTCAACTGTCTAGCTACCTCGGTTCTTGAGATACAGCCTGGTGACAGACAGACGGCAAAAACGCCGAAAAAAACACGTTTGTTGTATGGGAGCCCTCCTTAAATATTTATTTTATTTTTAGTATTTGTTGTTATAGCGGCAACAGAAATACATCATCTGTGAAAATTTCAACTGTCTAGCTACCGCGGTTCTTGAGATACAGCCTGGCGACAGACAGACGGCAAAAACGCCGAAAAAAACACGTTTTTTTGTATGGGAGCCCCCCTTAAATATTTATTTTATTTTATTTTTAGTATTTGTTGTTATAGCGGCAACAGAAATACATCATCTGTGAAAATTTCAACTGTCTAGCTACCGCGGTTCTTGAGATACAGCCTGGTGACAGACAGACGGACGGACGGACGGACGGACGGACAGCGAAGTCTTAGTAATAGGGTTCCGTTTTTACCCTTTGGGTACGGAACCCTAAAAACAACAATATACAGGGTGGCATCTCCATCGACGCACAACATCGTATCGTATCGTATCGTAGAATCGTGTACTAAATCCAAGGTAACAGGCGTTGAGATTTTTCGTCGGTAATTTACTGAATCCATGCACGGTTATTTACTGGTAACAGGTTGTGCGTCGATGCACTACCAATATCACAATAATATTATAAAGGCGAAAGTTTGTGAGTGTGTGTCTGTGTTTATTGTTTGTTGTTCTTATAAACTACGCAATGGATTTCGATGTAATTTTCACCACCATTTATAGAATTTATTCCGGATGGATTATGATTTAAACTTACAGTAATAAAGAAATCTCGATGTTTTGTGAAGTCGTAAAAACCGAAGTCGTTTAGCGACTTCTCTTTATAAAAAATAATGCAGGGGTCATTAGTTAAATTCGTCGTTAATATTGTCTATAATTTAAAATTGTGGACAAATTTTAAATTTGATTGTTACCAAAACCTAACACTAAAATGGTTAATTAGTAATTTATTTTTCACACCAATCATCGCACGTTCCATATATTTTTGCCACGTATTGAAAACCGCAAGCGAATTTCGCTGAATAAACTGAAACATTGGCGGCATATGAAAACTGAGTACCAAAGTCGTGTTTATAGGGATAGTTACGAGGTATCTCGTACTCGTGTCCTTTAAGGCTGTGGTAACACGAACTCAGTATTTTTCGATCGTGAGTGCTCGTGTCAGATATTTGCACGTTACGCACACGCCGCAGGCCGCCGCTATCTATTCCCTTTATCGAGTTATCTGTATGAAATATTCAAGGAAAGGAATATTTTGATAATGATTTCCTTTTTTTAGGGAATATACAGTCATCCACACATAATTGTGGTAACACTTGCACTACGAAAATCGCCCCTACTGCAACGACATAGAAGCACTGCAAATATCAATTTATTACCAGTAATGTGCCTCGTGGTTGACTGTACGTTGTATACACAAAAAAAAGGAATCGAACCTTCTCTCCTTTCGTGTCAGGTATAAAATAAGTAAAAGGATTTTCATTCCTGATTTACAGGTAGGCTGTAGGCGTCGCTAAATCTGTGTTGTCGCTGAAAACTTATCCTTCAGTTAGGTACGTGCCTTTATAAGTTAGCGGCAACTCTGAGAATAGTTTCAGGCATATTTGAGGTCAAAATGCGAGAATGTGAAGTTTACTGTAGATCGACTTTTATTAAAGGACCCCCGCACTGATATAATAATATAAATAGTAATAAGATTTATTGTGTCGATTGTCTTAATGAGAAATAAAGTTCTTTATACCGAAAAGCAATCTACGGGACATTTCTCTGCCTGTTATTGAAAGAAAATTGCTTAGCTATAAGATATCATTTCTAATTTAAGTAGTCTTTATCGAGCAAAGTTTAGTAGTCAGCTTAAGCTCCGCATACTTCTTTCAATCTGTCGCTATGATATATCGGACTTTTTGTATCACCAGCGCAATGCATACATAAAGCGCTTTAACATAACCTTTGCAGCAGCTGCATCATTCTTATGCATTCACACGTAGGTCTGCAAGTGGTAATGTCGTCGCATATGTCGGATAATTTAAATCTCACCGCTGTTCACTCGCTGTAGGTAATCTAATTGCAAATATTCACGGTAGCTGCGAGTGTCGGCTTGCGCGGGGTGAATCTCAAATTTACACTGTATGGCACCGGACACTTTCGTGTTGTTAGAGGGTAAAGATCAACCTTTTTTAGAGGAACAAGAATCATCTTAATTTTATAACGAACGGTTCTCATTTGATTCACGCACCACGCTTGATAAGCCTAACGCCCTTTGTACACGGCATACGGTTTCTTTACATTAACCTGGGCCGTCGAAAAGACGTGTCTGTCAACAAGCTTTACCACTGACGACCGTGCCTACACACAGCGAAATAAACCGTAGTTTTTCACGAAAAGAAAAACGTGTGGGTACAAAGGGCTTTAAACTACATGCCCCAAAAATGATTTAGAACGTATAGACGGCACATCGGTACCCGAAACTGTAAAATTTCCCCAATCAACTTTGAACCATAAGCTTTAACTATAAAGATGACAATCTATTAAAGAAATTTGACAGATTGTAGTAGCTTGATGAGCTGGAGTCTGTACTTAGTTGTTAGTTTTGGAGCCTCCATTTCCTTTAACTTAGTGTAATTATGACACGATGTATTTTATGTAGTTATGTACCTACCAAGTAATACTGTAGCCAGTTAAATTGAGTTTTTATAGAATAGTTCAGGTCAGTAAACGTGTGATCCATTTTCAACAGAGGATGAAGACTCGCCCCCATTTGACAAATGACATTCTTTTGTTTATTCTTTCTCACTTTGTTTAAGTAGGGATATCTTTTTGAAGAAGTTAGTCGATTTGTCACCATTATTTAAATCTAAACTTCACTCCATTTGGTCTCTGTTCGTGATATTTATACGGGCTACAGTCGCATCCATTCCAGTCGTTTTATTCCGAGTCTGAATAACAACACGGGGGTGCCAATTTTATTCTGCAGGTTTGTACAACTTTATATGCTAAAAATACCACAGCTCTCCAAAGCTTATAAGCTTTTTTTGACGCCATTTAAAATTCTCAACAAATGAAAAAGTTAAATTTTCACGATTGTTGTCTCCTTATCCCGTGAGAATATAAATTGTATGTATTTTCCATATTTTTGACAATGTTATGTTCCACTGGTTTATATTTATTGTGTCGATAATAAAATTTGAGTCGTATTTGCGTGTGAGGCCCGGAAATGTGAACAAGTAAATATTCGTTAACATGATATACGAGGAAAACGCACTCATTGATACGCGGGTACCGATGTTTTATGCTCGAGATAACAAAGTTAAATTCAACAATGCGAGATAAAAGGTAAAAAATTAGCCCATCATAAATAAATGTTGCTTTCAACCGTATTAAATACTAGACTAGCTTATGCCCCCGACTTCGTTCGGGTATAATATTCTAAGACACTCGTCAATACTGTAGCATCCCATTAGTGAAAAAAATAATCTGAATCGGATCAGTAGTTCCAAAGATTACCCCCTACATACAATGTCACAAATTTTACAATTAGATAATATTTACACTTTATTATTAATTATATAATGAGAACGAAATATCTTATTCATAAAAAAATATGCAAATATTCATTGCTTCACATAATTTTCTGTCTTCATATCTCTACTGCATTTAAATTCCAAGCAGAAATAAATTAAGTTATTATTTTGAGATAAGCGCGCCCGCAGCCATTACGGCTTTTATTAATTTTGATAGCTTATGAAGTTATTTAACAAGAATTTAATTCGCAAAATATGTGAAAGAATAACTAATGCTACGTAATATTTCAAACACAGGGATTATTTTTATTGTTTATGTAGGTATGCCAATTATATAAAGGTTTTCGGCAACTTTTTCCGACTGCTATCTTTTAGGACAGAAGATCCTGGCAGCCTGCCTAATCGCACGACAAAGTGTTAGTGATACGACTAGTAGAAAAGGCGAATCTATCTCCCTCATTCTAAATGATATCCTAGATGACAGCATCTAGGATCATCATCATCATCTGCCTAGCCTTTTCTCAACTATGTTGGGGTCGGCTTCCAGTCTAACCGGATGCAGCTGAATACCGGATCTGACAGCATCTAGGATATCATTTAGAATAAGTACATAATAACCTTACTACAGAGTAAGGTTATTGTGTACTAACATGGTCCTAACACTTCAATTATTTAGGTAGGTACAAAGAAAAATAACAGGGTGGACATCGACGCACAACCTGAACCTGTGTTATCATGGATTCAGTACATGATTCTGGAGCCAACCGTGTAGAAATATTTTATCGGTTAAAAACAAAATCTGCTGTTGCGTAGATTTTGAAATTTTTCGTGAAAATTTTTTACACGGCGGGCTCCAGCATCATGCTGAATCCATGATAATAAGTTGTGCGTCGATGTCCACCCTGTGCATAAAAATGAAATGCTGGTCGTTTGTAAGCGTACCTACCTATCACTTGAGAACGGGTGAGTAGTTTTTGTTTTAAAATGTTCGTAATAGTCAAAATTAAGTTTTTTAGAGAAAGAAAAAAGGAAAAGTTGCTCAGGAAATTGGAAAATTCAGGAAAAACAGGAATTGATTTTTTATGGGAGTTTTCTATTTATTGGGACAGAACGTCTGTCGGGGGAGCTAGTCGTTTCTAAATGTTGAGTATCCAAGGATTTAGGTAATATTAAGGCATGGACAGAAATGTCTGTTCCAGTCCAACAATTCCTTTACTCCTAGTTTGCTTTACCGAATCATCTTAGTGTAAAGAGTGGAGCTGACGACCAACGTCTCTGATACAATTTGGTTATGATAAATTGTCAAACGTACGCCCTTCGTGAGACCGATATATCTGTTACACACATATGCCTATGAATATGTAGGCACAGCACACTTGGCCACCTATGCCCGTATATTTTAATTAACACATGTGCTCCAGAAGGCGTGACAATTTTAAATGTCCGTGTGAAAAAATGGATGGAGTTTTTGTAGTAGGTAAACGAATTTTGGAGCGCAAACGAGATGAAAAATTTGAGGTTGCAATATAACAAATAAGTAATCTATTACAAATTAATAAACTTTCAGCAGGTTGTACCTAGTCGTTCCACACGCGATATCACGTAAATAGAAAGGTTATAGATTGCAACCTAACGTTCTTAGGATTATAGTACGTTTAGATGTTGTTTACCTAATAATGACCTAAAAAAGATTATAGTCAGTTATAAGTTTGAAGTGTCTTTGACATAGATTTATAAACTGTTACGAACAAGTTTTAAGACATCACCAACTCTTCATAACAACCATTTTATCAGCCAATTAAATCTGTTTACCCAGTACATCTTCACAACCGGAAAATATCGTCAAATTGATTTCTCTGTTATTTGTTTCTCATTAAAAAGTTGCCTAGTGTTTTTCAATTCGTCCAAAAGCGCGGTTTCAGCTAACCTTTTACCAACGTCGCACTTCGTTCGTTATTTACCATTCGAGAGGTGATTGAGGAACAAAGGAGGAATAATTCCTCAGTCCGTATCCCGAGAGGGAGGGAAGGGGTTGACTTGTTAGGTAATTTTCTCAGCATAAGTATTTTCCGGGTGTTGAACTCCGGTGGAAGTGCTGTGCAGGTGCCGTTTTTCGCAAAGTTCTGCAAAGTTTCATCGACACACGTTGCTGTGAGAAGTAATTGAGTAGTAAACATACTGCCTGACTTTCTAACGAACGCTAGTACGCTAGTACGTATCACGGACTCGGAGTGTGAAAGTTCAAGAGTCTTTTCAACATTGCGCTTTTCTGAGGTCGACGTAAACTGTCTGGCCCTCATTTCAGTACTGAAGGTGTATGATATCCCATATAGCTAGTACAATAGCTATTGAAAGTGTAGCGGGTAAAATTTCAAACCTATGGCACAGCTGTGGCAAAAGTCCTGGCAAACACACTCTCCGTCCTGTGTTATTTCTCAAAACCATTGCCTCGCGCTTGCTTTAGAACGTGCGTTCGTTCATACATCAAAACAATAACACCAAGCAACGTTTCGTGCCTACCTACCTACGTAACCTAAACCAACGTATTCAATTAGTAGTTTAGGCTTAAAACACTAACGAGCTAGCAGTCGGCAAGACAATTTGGTGCCATAGTTAGCGACGATCGCTCCCGCACGTGACGAGAGAAACTTTGTCGGTTCCACAGGGCCCTTAAATTGATTACCGACGCCCTTCTCCCGACCATTCCCTGTTAGAGTTTTCGATATGAATAATTGAAACTGTGATTGAGCTTAATTGTTATCAGATAATGAGATATGTGTGGTAATGACCAATATGATGTCAAGCCAAATGGCAAACATGGCAATTTTATTTTTTTACTTTTATCACCGAGCCGATATCGACTATTCTGCCAACATCAACCCAGACAGCTAGACGGTAGCTCGCAAGTTCATATAACCCTTTAATATAGGGTTATTATTTATAATATATAGCAGCGGTGCCCATACTTTTTCTTAAGGAGATCGACCTAGCAAAATATTACGACTAAGAGATCGACATTTTATCGTTTAACCCACCAAATATTTATCAAGAAAAATAGAGGTGCAAAGTGGGTGCAAAGTGTCAAATCAGTATTAAATTTTTAATCATCCAATATTACAAAAACAAATTCAAAGCTGATGGTGATGTCGAAGCGTGACATTGGTGGTCTTCCGCAAAATTTTCGTAGTTAGGAGTATTCTCAGCGCAAGCAGGCTGTCAGGTGGTCATTTGTGAGAATAGTACCTACGATATTTTGATTTTATTACTTTCATATGAGAAAATGCAGACTAGCACAGATATGTCGATAGGTACAAAGAAAGCAGTTATTTGCAGTGCTATTTGCTTTATTAACGGATATAGACGACCAAAAGGATTATTGTCGCCAGCTCTAGCTTTTAAGTTGATATTCGAAATGAGCTTCAACATTTCATCTTCAAGTGCTGTACGTTCCATGTTGAACAAATCACTACTGCTAGAAGAGATTTCTTGTATGTTCGTGCAATTAAATGGGTATGACATGAATGACATAATATTCTCAATTTTATTAACATCTGCAAAGCGTCTTTAATAATTTTAGCTATCCTCGGCGATCGACCGTATGGGCACCTCTGATATATAGGGTTATATGAACTTAGAGGCTTGTATTCATGTTTTTAATGATTATAATTCTGTAAAGCCATATTTGTTACGATCACGAATCATATTTTAATCAACATACAACCTGACACTGACCCGCAAATTGCAAAAATGTAAGTAAAATTGAATTTCGCGGGCGACCTTAGCGCCCCCTTAAAAAGGTCACTTTACCCAGTCTGCATCAAAAGCAAACCCTTTTGACATTACAACTTTATTTTTCTTTTACTTTTGCCACTCGACGACCGTGACGTGTCCTCGAGGGTCGTCACGAACCGTCTCGCCAGGAGACTTGACGAGTTCCAGCCGCCAGAAGAAGCCGGTTTTCGAAAAGGCACCGTAGACCACATCCATACTGATCGGCAGTTTGTAGAAGACCAAGGAGTACAATCAGCCGCGGTGTATGGCATTTATGGACTATGAGAATTCTTCGACCCAAAAATTTCGAAAGCCTTCGACCAAAAAATCGAAAGCATCCAACTGCTCAGGGGGTTAGACAGGAGATTTAATATCCCCTAAATTGTTTACCATTGCGTTGGAGGACGTCTTCAAGACGCTGGATTTGACTGGACAGGGCATCAACGTGAACGGCGAGTACATTTCACATCTTCGATTTGCTTATGACATCGTCATAATGCTGACGCTGGAATAGCTGGAAATGCTGCACAGCCTAAATGGAGCCTCCCGGCAGGTTGGCCTCGGCATGAATTTGGACGAAACGAAAGTCATGTACAATTCGCAATTTCGCACGTCTTGACTAGTCCAATCCACGTCGAAGGGTCGCTTCTCGAAGTTGTGAAGGATTATGTCTACTTAGGGCAAGTCATCCAGCTCGGTAGACACAACTTTGAGAAAGAAGCCGACAGAAAGATTCAGTTTGGTTGGGCAGGATTTGGAAAACTCCGTCAAGTCTTCTCGTCGCCTATCCCGCAATGTTTGTAGACTAAGGTCTTCAACCAGTGCTTCCTGCCTGTCATGATATTTGATGCTGAAACGTGGACTGACGGTTGGGCTGGTCCACAAATTCAAGGTCGCTCAGCGCGATATGGAGCGAGCTGTGCTCGGAGGCTCTTTGAAGGATAAAATCAGGAATGAAATTATCTGGAAAAGAACTGGAGTTACCGACATAGCTTGCAGAGTAAGCAAACTGAAGTGGCAGCGGGCTGGGCATGTTTGTCGAAGGACCGATGGCTGGTAGAGCAGACGAGTCCTGGAGTGGAGACCGCGTATCGGCAAGCGTAGTGTAGGACGCCCCCCAGCTAGATAGACGGACGACCTAAAGAAGGTGGCTGGGATGGACTGGATGCGGAAAGCGGAGGACAGGGTGTTGTGGCGCAGCCTGGGAGAGGCCTATGTCCAGCAGTAGCAACAGACTGAGTTGATTGATTGACTGACTCGACGACCAGCACTATTACCTACAGGATCATTGTCATTGGATTGTTCTACCACTAGGTACTTATGTCCACAATTCTGTAGCTTTTACTCTTTTGACATACATTATGTGATTGTTCAAAGGACTTTATTTAAATTCTGAGTTACCACTATATTATTGCGACACAGTTGCTAGGCCTAAATAAAATGAGTCATAAACATTATGTAAATGACCGACCCATTTAACAGATATTCAATTTTATATTCGCGTGTCCTAAATAACGGAGTGCCTGTTCATTTTGAGTAGAGCCTTTGAGAGGTGTTGGATTAGGGCCATTTTTTTCATAAAAAAATGTCCACTACAGGAATTTGTTGAGTATTGCATCTGTTCTGTTTAGCAACTGATCTTCTCTGGTTGGATACAATTTTAGTAAAAACATGGTACTTAGATACATCTAGATTAATCCTAGTTCTTATTCCTAGTCTAAAAGATTTTACTTGATATAATTTTGAAGCATCTGGTTTGGTCAAAAAAATATTTACTCTGAGAAAATTTGTCTTTGTGGGAAGTTATTCTACGCACAACTCTGATGATCATTTTGTATCACTATGCAGACGTGCACAATTTTACCAAAACAAATACTTCGTACAGATACAAAGTATTTGTTTTGTGAAAATTGCAGGACACTAACAAACCCGTTTCACAGCGCACAGATGACTTGAAAAGCAAAAAAATCCGTCCAGAGTAAAATTATAACACTTTATCATACTGGTAGGTTAATGAATGTAGGTACATTCATTCATCAACGCGCAAGGCTTCGTACAAAACGTTAGTATAAACAGTAACGTTTCAAGTTCACATCTATGCAAATTTTATTTCATAAAAGCGGTGAAGAAAATTACGTAGATTGAACACTTCCGCCGAAGTTTGAGCTGAACAGTAAATCGAGAGACTGTCTGCGTAACGATCTAATGGCACATCCACACTTACACAACTAGCGTCAAGGCCAACGTTCTAAAGTGCCTAATGTGCCGCCTATTTGAAATCATTTATTTCAAATAGGCGGCACATTAGGCACTTTAGAACGTCAAAAAAAAACTAAATAGAAATGATTCTAGTCGCCCATTCAAAAAGGTAGTTTTCGTATGGAGAAGAATGGGCAAGAAACTCAACCGTTACTCTTTTAAAATGTTTTACAAGGTCTTGTATACATAATAAAAATTATATGTGAACACGATGCACCCATAATAAAATTAGTCTACCACAAAAGGTAAAAAGAATTAAAAATTAAGCAATGACAGGTAAATCAAATAAGTGATAGATACATGGTGCTCACACATTTACAAGTTATTTAAAAAAAAAATGCAAAAGTAGTTGAATTTTAACAAGTGTGAGCCACTGTAGTCGCAGATTGTAAAAATGAATTAAAATAAGATGCCATAATTAAAAAATAAATATATATAAATTAAATTAGGAACAAGTTTGATTTTGTCTAGACTTTTAGATTGTCGTTAGAATAAGGTTGCTGTTAGGTTGCTGCTGCCAGAGGTAAAATAACTGTGAATGGACCGTACCTGTAGTCACTGCAAGAATCCAGCAGAATACCTGACACATGCTGAACGGGATACACAAAAGGTGCAATATCAAACACGCTGTACGTTGAATATTCCAAAACAGAATGTTTTGCTTGCCAATTGTCAAATGCACATTTGTTTTGATTTATCTGTTGGTTGGCACTACTTCATTCTCTTCTTATTTTAAATCTTGCCTTTAACTTGTAAAAGGTCGGGATGTTTTACTGTTTTTAATAATGTTTATAGTTGGATAATTAATGAAGTGTAAATTATACTTGTTGTACTTGTTGTTATAGGTCACAGTCGTTGGCTTGGGCATTACAAATTGCGATCAGACCCGTTTATACCTAACCGACGAACACTAGCGAACTATCTTCGTCGGTTCAGTCTGAACGCAGCATAACACCTCTTCTAACTTTAAATGCAGGTTAGTAATTTTGTTTAATACTCATGTAGGTACTTGTAACGACCCCAAGTCAAGTGAAAGCGTTGTTGAAGTTAATTGGGTAAATGTATGAGGCAGATTAGCATCATGAGTACCTATTTTCTGGTAATTTTTGGGATACTACTGAACGATTGGCAAAATTAAGAAGTTACTAGAGAATTAAACTTGTTTAATGGAAATACTGATGTCTAATAGTATTATGACAAATTCAGGAAAAGCCTTTAGAGCCAATTAAGAATCGTCTTGAGAAATACGTACCTACCTACATTATTTTTTTGCACAATTTAAAACAGACATGGTCATTAACAAAGCTGTCATTCGTGACCTTTCCAGGCAATTTAATAATCGCCAATTTTTGCTTGAAATGAATTTGTTCCTTATTTTTTCTAACCTCAATTACAATTTACAAGAACTACCAGTTTCAGTTTACTGGAAACCTTCCGTGTAATGGTAATTTGAGGTCGATGACCTGCGTTCAATATAGGATTTTTTTGATGGTTATTATTAAGTTATGAAAATTGCCTACGAGCGTGTAACGAGGTCCGATATCAAACGTGTGTATATTTTCAATAGCAGCATTATTTATTTACATGCAACACTTAATGAACTGCTGGGTTTTTCATTGATCCGAGTTTATTCAGAAAGAGCTTTGAACAGTACGATATGTACCTAAAGGCTTATTTTTAACCGACTTCAAAAAAAGGAGGAGGTTCTCAATTCGGTTGTATTTTTTTTTTTAATGTTTGTTAAGTACCTCAGTACGCCGTCATTTATAAACCGATTAGGAAAATTCTTTTTTTATTTAAAAGGAACTCCTCAAATATTATAGGGACACCTATAGCGATTTGGATATTTTTTACAGTAACTCATGCATTTGCTCTCGGAAACCACCATTTGGTGAAGTGGAACTGATGAAGAAGACCACAGATGGCCAACGTAACTACTTAATAATAAGTATTTCACGGGTTGCGATTCGATTACTTTAATATGGTTGCTAAGCAATTTATACTCGTCACAATGCGCATGGTGAAATGGAGCTGATGGTGGAATACTAGGAGAAGTCCTCAACAATTAACGTCCCTGCATCGGGAAAAGCAAGCAATCTGTGTCTGGGTGTAATTTATCTATATATGTATGTATTTAGAAATATATAAGTATGTTTATCAGTTGTCTAGTACTCATAACACAAGCTCTGCTTAGCTTGAGACTAGACGGCGTTGTGTGATAGTTGTGGAATATTATTATTTATTATTATTATCTCCTTTATTCATTTAAATTCTTATAAATTATATTTTTAAATCTATATATATAAAAGAAGAAACTGACTGACTGAATGAATGAATGACTGACTGACTGACTGACTGACTGACTGACATATCAACGCACAGCCGAAACTACTGGGTCTACGAATGTGAAATTTTGCACACGGCTTCCTTTTATAATGTAGGGGAGCACTAAGAAGGGGTTTTTGGAAATTCAACCTTTAAGGGGGTGAAAAGGGGGGATTTCGTTTGTATGAAAAATCTTATTCCTTGAGTTAATAAACTTGAAACTTAGCACAAATACTTATCTAAGTAAATTATTAAGTTTGGCATTTTTTGTTTTTCTTAACTACCCCCTAAAAGGGGATTGGGGGGTGTCAAAGTTTGTATGGAAGAATTTTAACGGGCAGTCCGAATATCTCGAAACTCAGTATTTATACTTAAGACCAAAAATAGAGAAAAACGTGTATCATGGTTTTCCAAAAATGTACCCCTAACGGGGTGAAAAGGGGTAGTTAATTTTACAGGGGAGGATTTTACTGCGTGGCTTGATTAACTCAAAAATTGGTACAAATAATCTTCGAGTCAAGTAATGAGCAAATCCCAAAGGATTTTTCGAAATTCCACCCCTGTTGGGGTGAAAAGCGGGGATACAGTTTATATGAAAAATCTTATTCATTTGGTTAATAAACTTGAAACTTAGCACGAATACTTATCTAAGTAAGTTATGAAGATTGGCACTTTTTGTTTTTCTAAACTACCCCCTAGAAGGGGATTGGGGGTTGTTAAAATTTGTATGGAAGAATTTTAACGCGCGGTCCGATTAACTCGAAACTCGGTAAGTATTTATACTTAAGACCAAAAATAAAAAATACCACGTATCAGGGTTTTTCGAAAATCTACCCCTAACGGGATGAAAAGGTGTAGTTAATTTTACAGGGGAGGATTTTACTGCGTGGCTTGATTAAGTCGAAAATTGCTATCAATAAATCTTCGAGTCAAGTAATAAACTCATCCTAAACGATTTTTCGAAATTCCATCCCTGTGTGGGGGGGGGGGGGAAAGCGAGGATACAGTTTATATGAAAAATCTTATTCATTTGGTTAATAAACTTGAAACTTGGCACGAATACTTATCTAACTAAATTATGAAGTTTGTCATTTTTTGTTTTTCTAAACTACCCCCTAAAAGGGGCTTGGGGGGTGTCAAAATTTGTATGGAAAAATTTTAACGCGCGGTCCGATTAACTCGAAACTCGGTATTTATACTTAAGACCAAAAATAAAGAATAACATGTATCAGGGTTTTTCGAAAATCTACCCCTAACGGGGTGAAAAGGTGTAGTTAATTTTACAGCGGAGGATTTTACTGCGTGGCTTGATTAAGTCGAAAATTGATATCAATAAATCTTCGAGTCAAGTAATAAACACATCCTAAACGATTTTTCGAATTTCCACCCCTGTGTGTGGGGGGGGGGGGGAAGCTAGGATACAGTCTATATGAAAAATCTTATTCATTTGGTTAATAAACGTAGGAAATGCTGTATCCACTAGCAGGAATAGCGCCTCCAGTGTTTCGCAGAGCACTGGCTTCAGCGAAAGAGCCAAAATGGTCTCCGACACACGACCCTTTGCACGACAACATCCTTGTGCCTGTGCCACAAAGGCTGAAAAGCCGAAACAGTTTTTTAAAGTGTGTCGTCCCACTCACTGGTGAACCGTCACAAGAAAGACTGAAGCTGTGGCGAGACAGTCCTTCCTTACCAAAACCTAAAATTTTTAGAGGAAAGTACACGCGGACGAAGTCGCGGGCAAAGTGCTAGTATTAGTATAAAGAAATATAAAAACATTTAAAAATATAAAAAATAGTAGCCCACCGGTATCGGGAACAGGGTCCAAGCTACCGGCGGTCAGGGCTCCAGAGAGAGGAACCTCCTAACTATTCGGGCCGTGTCCAGAAGTACCGCTTTCTGGATCAAGCCCTTGATCCAGCTGCCCAACGAGAGCCTCCTCAGGTGTCGGTCGAGCAAACCATTATTATTATTATTATTATTATTAATATTTTGTGAAAGGCGTTGGGCAAGTTGACATTAGGCTATTGTAACTTAGACACATTATAAACAGACCCACTTAAAAGCGAGAAAAAAAACTTTTTAACACAAAAAAAAACGACTTCCAAAAAAACAGTACAAAGTGAAAAATAACTTTAATTTCGGAAGTCGGTGGAAAAACTAGAATAGGTACAGATCCAAAGACACCGACTTCCGAAATTAAAGTTATTTTTCACTTTGTACTGTTTTTTTGGAAGTCGGTTTTTTTTTTGTTAAAAAGTTTTTTGTCTGTCTTTTTCTGTTGACAGTTGCCCTTAATATGAGCCGTTTCTTGCATGGAAGGCAGTTGCTTTAAATAACTTTGAAAGTAGAGAACAATGGGTAACGGAATACACAGCTTTCATTAATTCTAAGGAAACTTACAGCTACAAAATGTTTATGTAGAAAATGGCCAATTACAAGTTTCCACAAATTAACATAATAAGTATATAAGGGATTGAAGATTTTTGTATACTTACTGTCCAACCATTAAAAAAAAAAAAATGGTGGACAGGTACTAGGTATGCCACGGTCCTTCAAAGCCCTTTAATCTCCGGTTTATCGTATCTGTCAAAATTTGCATCAGTCTAAAAATACAACTGTCACTGTAATTTATAAAACATCACTATACACATTAAACTTAAAACTATAAATAAATCATAAAACTCTCAGATCATAAAACAAAAAGAAAAATTACTATTCCATTGAAAAAAAATAAAAACTATGATTTCCACACTTAATCGAATAAGCGGAGACAAAGATAAAGTTGTCGCTTGCCCGCTCAGTAAAAAGTTAAATTGCATGAACCCTCCCTCCACCGGCACTGTGGCGCTCAAGAATTTGTTTGGACAAAGGCACGACCAACTACAATCGGGAAATCAGGATTAAAGTGGCGAATAGTTAGAGAAAATGTTGTTACGCGAATTATAAGTTCACTTGTGGTTCACAAAGGACGTGTGAAGGATGTTTGCTGAGTTCAATGTGCTTTAATGTCTGTGGTAAACTGTCTTTTGTTTAGTTTAATATTACCTAATAAATGAATGAACACACAAGGAGTAATGACGGTTATAAATGACATTCTCGATCATTTATCATTATAAATGATGACGTACATGGGTTGCTTATGCTGCCACATATATTTTCTATAATGGACTTCTTATACAAATATCACTTATTTCACCGTTATCGTCAACGAATCGTATGGCGACAGGCAAATTACCCGTTGAAAACCCCACACCGTGCGATTCCAGTTCACGACTCGCGTCCTTGTGCGGTTCAACTACAGTAATTTAAACAGTGAAAACAATTAGCTAGGACCACAGGGAAATTGCTAGATGTCAACAGAATGACACTTCATTGTTCGTGTTTGTGACGGTGACGAGCGGCCAGTAAGGGATGGATGGGTCAAGTTGAGCGGTGTTAATTGAGCACAGCGACGATAAATGGGCAGCATCCCTAAAAAAGTGTTTGTGAAATTCAGTTTTTCACGCATACCATAAAAGAGAATAGATGTTAAAGGTAATTGAAAGATTGCTGCTAGGATAAAGCACCACTGTACGGTTAAACTTTCCTTTTCCACAAGTGTTCACTAAAAATCACTTTATATCGAGTTCTTATCGTAATACCCTATCCAATATAAATTCACCATCACAGTGAGCTACTAGCTACTATCAGACAAAGTTAGGGCTCTATCAGTTGTCTAAACTTTCCTCGGTCGGCTATTCTATTCTATATAAAGTATGTAAAATCTCACTTCTCAGGGAACGACCAGGGTAAATGAACCGTGGAGAGTGTCAGTCTATTATGAGATTTTATGAGGATGTAAAGTTCTTGCATTATTGGTCGTAACA
The DNA here is from genome assembly GCA_963082905.1 of Oligia fasciuncula. NCBI lineage: Eukaryota > Metazoa > Arthropoda > Insecta > Lepidoptera > Noctuidae > Oligia > Oligia fasciuncula. The sequence continues at coordinate 8,903,219 of OY720393.1, read as the reverse complement.
GCCTGACATACCTAGCACGTTTTTAAAACTGTTTCCTAAAACTGGAGCATGGCCGGAAGGCCTCAATTATTTACCTCCGCTGCTAGACATCGGATCGCTTCACTGTTGGTATTAGGAATTTGTAGTTCGCCTATGTTGTTTAGTTTTTAATTTGCATTAGTTCAGCGTAATCGAAAAGGTTTTGTGTCCATACCTACTGTTGATTTCCTACTTTAAAGTCCTGTAGGTATGTCAAAGGTATCTCACCTTCAGTTTTGGAGCACGTGGATAATGTTTGAAATAAGTAAATGTCACGAACGATACGTGCTTAATACAATGAGCGTGAATGATTTGATGTTATAGAGAAAATGTTTTCGAAACACGTGAAATTGTAACAAATTATAATAGCGCATGGCGCGTAAAGAATGCACTTCAATTAAAGTTGTTGTGAAACGCCACACTACATTGCAGCAATATTAAAATAAAAGGAATGTATATTGGTTAGGGTTAGACACGACAATTTGGGAGCATCCCTTTGTGTCGGAACGAAAAAAAAACCGTATGGAATTTCCCGCAGCTGTCGGTATCGGCCGGCACAACCCGATGTAGGTTTAAAATTTAAGCAAAATTCCCGCATACATGAAACTGAACGGCTAGACACAATTCCACTGACGTTATCGTATTTTGCAGTAACGCCCTCCCCCCACCACCCCCTCCCTGTGGCAAAGAGAATGCTTGTTTTATTCTCATGGTCTATACGTGATTGGCGGACATCGAATTTTTATTGTGAGCTAGGTATTCCAACGTGACATACTCAAAGTATAGGAATTTATGAATATGCTTGTGTGCGAAATGGATATAAATTTGATCGTTTTGTGAATTTATTCAACTGTAACGTCGGCTCCTCATAAACAGCTAAAAGCATAAAAATTGATAAAAATCCATTTTTATGCTTTTAGCTGTTTATGATCGTTTCTTAGCTCGTATTTAGATACCACTTCAGCTCCGATTAGACTCCCAAACTTGACGGGATTGATCACACGTAATAATTACCCATCTACAGTATCCATTTTTTGAGACTTATTTTCAGTTTGGATTGCGTTTCATATTCATCAGCGCATTTTTTGTGGAATCAGAAAGTAAATTTTACAGTTTTTATTTTCCGTTTGCAGAGATTGGAAAACGTAGGTATGAGCTCGTACAATATTTACGTAATATTTAAATCTAAAAATAAAAGTTTAATCCCGTACCGAAGGTCGTTGCTATTCGGATCGCAAATAATGGATTTGAATTTGATATTCATCATGTTGAAATTCTAATATTTTTAACGAGTTACCCACGCACTGAATTCTCATTTTTCGATGGCGATATCCACACGAACGCGTGCAAAATATTACTTTCATTCAGTATTTGATTAATTTTGAATCGGGAATCCATATTTGAATTGTTACGTATTATACAAATATCTATTTAATTGTGTTCATCAAACTAGGATTACAAAATTTCAGGTCCCTTAATTAAATAAAATGATCATGATTCATTCCACGATATTTGTGGGGTAGATAGGTATCCATTTATCAAGTAACACTTGAAAAAAAGCAACAAAACTTTTTTAAACACAGAGCCACTTGAAAGGATCCTAGAAGGCCGGATGACAACGTTAAGTGGAGGCAAACTAAAAGGAAATAAAAGTACGAGCGAAGCGTAACGAAGCTTAGTTAACCGAAGTGGCACCTCGATTCTTACCGGTGCTTACGCTACATCACCATAAATACACATTACACCATGCTCGGGTTACGTAACTACGTAACAGTGAAATATTCAAGTCGTGGATCCCTCTGAAATATGAGTATATTGTTATATTCGGCTTACGATATTTGTATTGAGACTGTGTCGATTTGAATTCAAGTCTCGCGGCGCCCGTTCTCTGTCTAAATAACAATGTCAGTATCTTCTTCGCGTCTTAGATACATCTAATTTCTCAAGATTTTTGGCTAAAGTCCGAGCGACATTAGCCATACACAGAAGAACAGAAGGAATAAAGATTTCTTTTTCCAATAATGTGCTCCGAAATTCAAATATTGTTTTCATTATTATTGTCTACATCCAAAAACAAATTGGTTTAATTACGATTCACCGACGATAATTAACCGCCCTACTACAATCGTGAACAATTACAAGTTTAATGTTATTCATCGACGTTATCTACCAGGCTTAACAGCGCAATAAATTAACAGAACAAAACCCAGGTGTCTGTACGTTTGATGTTTAGAGCTCGAGGTGGGACGAGCGAGGGTTATCAATTAAATTGCGCACGTCGGCAGCTGCACCACAGCGCCGTGATGGATGCCCTCTGCGTCCTCAACAATATCCATTCCTCTCGTTTATTACCTTATTTGTACCGACATGCAGTATACTGCCATTTCTCTAATAGAAATGGGTGGCCATTTTCCAAGTGGACGTTGTTTGTAATGTTTTACAAAGTTCATTCAACCCCCCCTTCTCGTTACGTTCATTCTATTAGCGAAATGGTTTAAGTTAAAGGATGATTTCCACCAAATGGCTCGCATTGCATCGGATCGGAAAGGATACGAATGGATGCGGCGACGGCCGATCGCGTCCGGCAGCATGTCGACGCATACGATCGGCTCCGTACCGTCGCTTGCGAATGTATCTGTTTCTGCGCCTATAGTCAAATAGTTTAATTCCTACCGTTTTGACGTGTTCTAATTTTTGAAAATGTTTGAAGTTGACGTAGTATTTTTGGCTATTACATTAGAAGAAGAAGAAAATAATCTAAAAACACAGAAAAGGAAAAGAAAAATTTGGACGACAGCCGAAAGGATTCGATCGCATACGACGACAGGCGAACGGAGCCGATCGACCGTTGCAGTATACTTTCGGCTACGATCGCGTGTCGCGGGAGACGCCCGCGGCCAAGCTGCTGTGCGCGGCTTGGTAATTAGACTTTGAATACAGTGTACACGATTTAATATCGTTTAAAGATTGTAAAATCTGTCCCGATCCGATGAGATGCGAGCCGTTTGGTGGAAATCATCCTTAACTCGATTGTCTTGAAACTCTGACGATAACTAAGTTATTAAATACGCAGCCACAGTGTGATTATCTTACTTTTCGTTATTGCGTTTGGAAATGATACCTATCTAAGAGTCGTTTGTGATGCCAATTGCCGGAAGGATTCCCAATGTAACCTCAAACAGTAGATATATGCATACAAAGGAAGGTTATATAAACAGGAAATAATTGATGGTAACTGAAATCGGTAGTAATTTGTGGAACTGTTTGAACGTCACTGAAATAGATGGCTTTACCTCTCCCGGCGCGAATTGTGTCCCCATACGTGATGTCATGCCCGAAGCTATCAAGTCATGTTGTTGTACCTATGTTTGAATGTGAAGTGAAACTCGACACAAATTTTTAGCGGCGGACGGACAAACCACTCACAACTGAATGGCAGCACTCCACCTGCTATATTTTTTACGTAAATCAGGTCTCTATTATCTGTTATGTTCTACAGGAATTAGTCGGGAAGCTTTCGGCTTTTATGTAGCCTGTATACTTAGCCAAGTAGAATGCTTGTAGCTCTGTGATTATTGCGAGCCATTTATTTATATCATAATAGGTTCCTAAAAAAATATCTAATACATAAAATACTTGGCATTTTACAAGCTTTTATTAAACTTGTTTTCTACTAGGTTTACAATTCAGTGATTTGTTTGTAAATAATGGGATTATCTTTCACCAAGGCAATAATACCAAAATCAATCTAACTATCTGCCTAGCTTTTTCCCAACTATGTTGAGGTCGGCTTCTAGTCTAACCGGATGCAGCTGAATAGACTGGTTGTCAGACTTTCGGGTTTCTGACGACCCGTAACGACTGTCAAAAATCCAAGAATGACAGCCGGGACCAACGGCTTAACGTGCTTTCGGCGTACCTAAATATATTATGGTCACCCATCCACGAATCGACCGTGGCAAGCGTAGCTTAACCTTATCGATTGACCCGTGCAGCTGTTATTACTTAGCCACGAGCCCCTCCAAGGCAATAATACCATTTAAATTAATTCGGCACATAAGAAAGCCCTACAATATACCTACCTACTGCCTATCATACTTAGATTATTACAATTTAATAATCCACATAAATGACGAATGTAACCCTTTATATCAATAGACACTGTATTATTACTATTGTAATGTACAATATTATTAATCAATTTATGGCAACAATATGCTTGCCGTAAAATATTTAATTGCCCAATAAAAATAACGATTAAAATCAATGCGTGTATTATGTAAGTCGTTTGCGTATAAAGGTAATGGTGCAGACATAATTTGGTATAATTTAGTGTAATAGTTAGCTATTTCACTAGACACGTCTACGTCCCTAGAGAGTTTTTAAGGGACTGCGAACAATGTAGCTTTATCTGTAGACCGATTGCGTTTCTATATTATATTTAAAATTGTTACTATGTTTGTTGGAAACTTCTTGGGTATTTCCAATATCTACCTTAATTGATTATTATTAAACAAACTTTCCAAGGATTATTGAGAAACTATTGTTTGTTTACAGCAGCAGGATTTTTGATTAAACGAGTACCTATACCTATTGGTTTTAGATCGAGTGATGAACAAATGAAATGTTGTTATGGTAAAAATACATTGATGTATTTATGGTAGGTATTAACCATAAATACATCAATGTATTTTACATTTATAATTAACTAGCTGCGCCCCGCGGTTTCACCCGCATAAGTTCGATCCCATGGGAATATCGGGATAAAAAGTATAGCCTAAATGTTAATCCAGGGTGTCAGCTACCTCCATACAAAATTTTATCAAAATTGGTCTAGCCGTTTGAGCGTGAAGAAGTAACAAACATATAAACACACATACACACACACACTCACAAACTTTCGTTTTTATATTATTATAGTGTGAAGTGTGATTGGATAGCTTAGCACTAGCGAATATCTATACGTAGGTACTCGTATACATATTATAACAAAATAGTAAAGAAGAATTTATGCCCGTGTATCGGGATGTATGTTGTGTTTGGATAAAAGGCACAGAGATAGTTTATAACCTGGATGAAAAGTACCCTCTGTGTTAAGAGGGTACTTTTAATCCGGGTAATACGTTCCCGTGGGATATTTTCCTTTAACCACGCGGGTGAAACCGCGGACAAAAGCTAATTATACATTTCAAATCAAATCAAATTTATTTCTGAACCAAAAAGTTTTACATGCCTATAAGTAATGGCAAATCCTAAAACTAGATGTTTCCTTTTCTAGAATGTTTCCTTAATATTAATATTATTCATAATTTATTCAGATAACAGAGATCTATTGGGTTAGTAGTTCTCTTAATCTACGTTAGTACTTAACTAATAACACCGACAATTTACAGGTGACAAGTGACCCCACCAACGGGCTGTCATGCTGTAGCGCGTAGAATGATGCGGGGGCTGCCACGGAGTCTGTTTAGCATCGAGGCCTCTCTCTTTCACCATACAGCATTGAAGCAGTCGGTACGTGCCTCAGCGAACATAGATGACGCGCTACAGAACCGAGGCAGACGCAACAGCACTCTAAACAGCATTGTAGGCCTTTTGGAGCTGAACCACAGGCTCCCCGAGTACAGTGACATACAATATGCGTTTTTTTTAACGCCGCTGTACATCGGAAGAATTCGACGGGCCAGCATATTAGCCCGAACCGACAATGCTATGGAATGAATGTAAAAATTGAATAATTCCTTACCATAGCTTCATGAAGATTTAAAACCTATGAACACACTAGGCTACGTCATAATTATAGATACGGATTACCTATTACTTGCTACGATCGATACGTATTACTAGCTCCTGTATATATAGAACATTATGATATACATATATAGATAACTTAGATATTGTTATGACTAAGCGGATTAAACGGTAATGACGTGTTTTGCAAAAAGATCTTATTTTCATGAAAATGCCTTTTTATTTTCTCTTGGAGATCTCTTCAGGAAATAATCCGGCCATTTTTGTTTTGATCACTTTTTATTAGTAGTTAGCGTCAATCAAATCAACTCAGCCTATCGCAGTCCACTGTTGGGCATAAGCCTCTCTCAGGTTGCGCAACAACACCCTGTCCTCTGTCATTTGTATCCAGTTTGTCCCAGCCACCTTCTTAGGTCGTTGTTCCATCTAGCTCGGGGGCGTTCCATTCTACGCTTGCCGATACGCGGTAGTTAGCGTTTGATCCCTATTGTGTCTGTTCATTTATAGAAATGTCAACGTCCGTTATATGAAAGTTTAAACACAAGTTTACGATAGGCAGGAACTAAAGTCTATTAGTCGGCTACTAAATTTTGATATGACATACCAATGCCAGTCAATTAGTCGCCATGATAAATGATCCGTCGGTATTTCCCATTCATACTTTATACTAAGTTTTTTTTCCATCCCTTCCGCTTTTTGGGTGGGGTTGAATAACTATAGTACTGACTAGAACGTTTACATTAGTATGTAGTAGCATAATAGTTTACGCTACCTGCCTCCTTGGTCTCGTGGTCTTATGCGTGTCTACTGAGCGTGTTGGCTACCATGCCCGAAATTCGGTCTGGAGGACTATTATTATTATTCATAGTTTTACTCTGAGTATTTTCTCTAGAAGGTTTTCTACCCACTAAATACGTTTAGCGACAGTGACAAGTTACATACTTTACCACCCACGGGTGTAAACTGTACCTAAACAAAACGTATTATTGTTTTATACAAATGTCGTTAACATGAGTACCTACCTATTGCAAATGTCTACTGGCCATTTTGGAAACCATTTGAACAAGCTTCTATTTAGCTTCTCTTGTTAGCATATTAAGATAGATTTTCGTAAGATAATTTTAACGACTATTTCTTGCCTTATCAAGTTAAATTTTAAATATTTAATCATCTCGTTTCGATAAGAATATAAATATTGCTAGAAGATAGTATCGTCTCTGTACAAGAGAACTTTTTACTTGCGCTTTAATCTTCTTGGGTTAGGGAAACGTTTTAAGTCCAGACATACCTAGGTAGATCTTCTTTCCAAAAGCTTGTTTGAAAATTGACCTTAGTTATTCATATTCATATCAATCTTTCTTGAGACTGGAGCCTGCGTATTACAGTAACTTAGAATAATTTTCTTCCAACAATCGTGATATTACTACAATCCTACAACGCTACAGCGGAACTGGGGCCTTTTCACCACAGTTAGCTCTAGTTAACTACAGTTAACGAGTCCGATGTCGTTACGATAGCCGCGATAGTCGTCAGTGCCGGCTACTGCGATCAACTTACATTGTACCTACCTCGTAATTCGAAGAATCGTGCTGAAATATTTTTTAATTTTTTGTGGTTTCGGTTTTGCCTGAAAGCTTCAAACTTTAATTGCATAAAATTGCAGTAAGTCGGAAATCATTTTTTGATTAAGACAGGAACCTTGCCTACAAACTGCAATTTAAAAAAAAAACAAACTTTTGCAATTATAATGATAATTAACAACGGTTTTTCATAGTGCTGCAACTAATAGAGTTATTATATATATCTATCTACATTTAGGTACCTGACTCAAGTTACCTCAGAACAATATAAGTAAGGTAATAAAGTTAGAATAGTTGGTTTTAATATGTGAGTACCACTCTAGTCTACCCACACCAAGAAGGACTCAGCATCGAAGTACACGCATAGGTACCGTCTGTCCCAGTTGACATACCAATGTCTATGAAATTCGACACGGTTGTCCAAAAGTATACCTAGTAATTGGGTAGTTGGAGGTCGAATGGCAGTCGCTCCGTATAAAATATTGATATTCAGCCTCATCTGGTAGGTCTCGAAGCTGACCTCAACCTAGTTCGGAAAAGGCACAAAGTAAGGCTAGGTGGCTAGGCGGATTATTTACTGCAGATCTCTACTGACACAAGGTAGTAGAAACCGTAAATCTATACATATTAAACGTCGCAGTTCGTGTCTGCCTGTGTGACCTCGTTGCTCTTTTAAACTACGAAACGGATTTTTTTGTGGTTTCACCATCGTTTAGATAATTTATTGCATAAGGTTTATTTGTATCATAAACAGCCTGTAATGTTCCTACTGCTGGGACACAGGCCTCCTCTCTGTGAGAGGGCCGTAATCCACCACGCGGGCCCAGTGCGGGTTGGCAGATGTCACATGTCTTCGAAACTTTTTCTAGGACATGCCGGTTTCCTCACGATGTTTTCCTTCACCGTTTTGGGAGCAGTGGTGATGAAATAATTTACACAAAGTAAAGCGTCTCTCTGGGTTCGAACCTGCGACCTGCAACTCGTAGGTCGCAGCCGTTACCACTTGGCCACCACTGCTCTCACTTGCTTTATTTGTTATAACATTAAAATTAAACTTACAAATAATGAAGAAATCTCGATGTTTTTATCAGTCGTAAAACCGCGCGAAGGACGCAAATGTTAAATAAAAAATTTAAAATGTACATTTGTGTGCAGTTTGGGTTGTACTGCGCGGATTAGTCGGCTTATTTGCTAATTGGGAGCTGAAACTGTGGTAATCCAATATAGCCTTTAAAACCGTTGTTGTACGTTTTGTGTACAGTTTAACTACGATTAATCAAGTTATTTTAGGTATTTTATTACGTGAAAAAGTATTTGATGAATTTCGTTAAAAAATTGGCTCCGTTAACATTTTTGGCTAAAATAAATATGTAGTTTAAAGTGTTGTCAAATAAACGAATTTAATAAACGCATTTATTTAACACATACTTTTCTTAACGTTACCAAAGCTTGTCAGGAACGTTTCAGGGTAGGTATAGATACTTACTTAAAAAAGATAAAACAGTAAACGTAGGTTTCTTATGATATTTAGTTTGACCTTTATATGTATTCTTTCAAACGACAAGACTGATAGTAGGCGTTTTTATACGAAACGAAAAGAAAAACTTGTTGACATTGTAACCTTATGAGTACATTGTGTTTCGCCCACCTTGGTCTGGTTCTTTGTACAAAAAGCATTATTTTACTTACTTACTTCCTTTAAAAGCCTTTGAAAGTAATTTTCTTCCTTCCTGAAAAGTATCAGAAAGGAGAACTCTCATCTTTTATGTTAAGTTATGAACACTGCTTCGATATTAGCGAGTAGGTGGGAATGCAAACGTTCTAACAGAATACCATTGGTAATAATATCTAATAACCAGGCTTACCAAGTATCATATTACCCAGTAACTGGGTTATGGAGGTCAGATAGGCAGTAGCTTCATGAAACGTAGTGGTATTCAGCTGCATACGGTGAGACTGGAAGCCGACCCCAACATAGTTGGGAAAAGGCTAGGCAGATTCTAGGTCTCACATGACCAACCAATCAAACCCATACCGAGCGTGATGAGTTAAGGTAAGTTCAGTTGAAAAGAAAACGACTAAATATTGACAGTTAAAGAGTCGTTCCTTATAGAAATAAATATTCATTTCAAAACTTTGTGCCAGCGCAAAATGTGCGTCTTGTCGCTGCAACAAAACACTGAGTTGGAATTTTCACCTGCGACTAGACGCAAAGCTGTCGTTTGTATCTACGACTAAACGCAAAACTATCGTATGCATCTGCGTCTGGTCGTTGAGACTAGACGTAAAGCTATCGTATGCATCTGCGTCTCGTCGCCTAGACGTAAAGCTATTGTGTGTGTCTGCCACCAGTCGTTACGACAGACATCATGCAGGAAGCGAATATTTTTATAGTCGTCGGGTTTGGTCGCCGAGCTATCGCGGTCGTTTGTCTTATAGTGTGCGCTATGTCTTAAAATCCCTTTATGTTTACATAGGTATTAGGTAAGTACATCAACCGTAAGTCGTAGTTAAACATGTGTAAGGAGTATCTAAGTGTTAGTTGGTCTTAAAGCTGGCAAGCCGGGATAATGCTAAACGTGAATTGTCCTCACGTTAATCTAGTGGGTTACTTAACACCCGAGAGGTTCTTCAGTTAGCTCGTTGTTTGAGGGTGTATAAAAATGCATTTAATATTGAGTTTTATTGTTTAGCTGTTTATAGTTTCTAATGCCAGTACCTACAGTCTGACCGTCGGGATAATGCGTCCCTGACACCTTTCAGTGCGACAATTCTAGTAGCTAATAAAGATCAAATTCGCAAAAGACGTATTCGTTTGTATGAAACTGACAGGTGTCAAAACGCATTCTGTCGTCGGCCGCACTTTAAGTAGGTTAAAAACTTGTGAGTAGATAATATTTGATTTAGGAATTATGCAACCATACCGCCGTTGAAAAATAAGCCCTAAATAATGTTTGAAAGCCGCATCAAAATCCGTTGAAAACGTTGTCACCAGAAAAGCAACTATAATTTATGATATGTTTTTTTTTTGAAAAAACACACTAGGAATTTCTCCTGTATTGTGGGTGCGTTTACAAACATTAAAACTCACATACACAAACAGTATGATATACAGATGTTTAGATGTAGAAGCTTTATTTTCTAATATGGAAAGGTTTCCCAGGTAGAAGATGAAAGCATTATGATATTTACACGGCCTTACTTTGTACCCAAACACATAATGCGCAATCCTTTGCTTAGTAGTATTTTATGATCCCCGAAGGAAGTAAAGGGGTAGTTTATTTGTAGTTGAGACAATGTAGCCAAAATACGTTCACTTATAATGCTTTTATTTTGTGCCTGAGAGCTAAGATTTCACGCATTTACGAGTAGTTATTTATTTGTTTATCTTTAATTCAGAGACGTTAACCATAATTTTGTTAGTATTACTAAAACTATGTTAGTATAACTAATAATAGCCTCCTGACCGATTTCGGTCAATGGTGGCCAATCTGAACGGAGATTAGCCAGATGCGCAGTGTGCACAAGTGTGTGCGTGAACAGATGCACTCTGTGTAACTTTACTCTCATAGTCCGATGGGACGAATATCCGACACGACCGGGGAGCAATCAGGCGCAAGACCAACGGCTTTACGTGCTTTCCGAGGCACGGGGGTATTAAACCGCCAACTTCCAAACTCCGGACCGTTACTAAGAAATTCTTAATGGAAAACCCAATATCACTTTGTCCGACCTGGGAATCGAACCCAGGAACCCACGCTCAGTAGTCACGCTTGCAACCACGAGACAACGTGGCAGTTCACTAAAACAAATTAGGAACAATAATAACAATACAATACAGCTTAAGAACTAGACTACTACTACTTAAATACTTTGAGATTCTGTCATTATCACTAATGTCACTAAAAGCGTTTAATTTTAACACTTTAATAAGAAGGAAAACATAAGATATAGGAAGTGATGTTTCAATTAACTTTTCACGAAAGCTACCTAAGTTTGTTCATACATTTTCACTCAAAAAACGTCACTTAATCGAAAAACTGATTCGCGGAAAACCGTCTATCGATTTTTACGTCTCGAGAATTTAATACCCTTATAAAAGTTTAATTTTTTGTCGTAAGTAACAATTAGAGGCGAAATATCGATGGTGAGGGTATAGCGGGATGGGCCAATCAGGGATGCTGGCTCTACGGACTCGTAACTACCGCGTCGCCGGAATTACCACCACTAACTATTTACTCACATCTGTCTGAGGAAAACTGTGTCTTTCTTTTTTCATTATTTGAGTACGGAGTTACGGACACAAGCATACATATCTTGGTCTTACGCAAATGCGATTTCCTTCTGAAATAACAGTTGCACCTTTGAGAAAATACTATTTTCATAGTATGGAGTAACCACAGATATACATAGACCTAGATAACGCAGGTATCACGATCTGTATGAAAAGCAAGCGTGGCATTTTTTGACTATATGATATGACGTCACATGCACTATTTAGTGATGGGAAAATCAAATCGATTCAAAGACCGGCCGCCGCGTGCGGCACCCGTCTCGCCCCACCCGGGGCCTAGCGTTAGCGCTCACGCTCACCCAGTCTGCAGTTACACAGGACAGAGCGCGAAAGAGGCGGCTTACGATTTTTGTACGTAAGCTGGGCACGCGAAGTAATTGCTCTTTTTTATCTAGGTGTATCTATAGCTGTGGGAGTAACGCTATAATATACATAAACTCACGCCTCTTCCTCATGCGGGTAGGCAGAAACTACGGACCGCCACCTGTTACGATCCTTTCATACTCCTTTTCTGTGACGACCCTCAATAAATTGTGACAGGACAGAACGACCATGATGATTACGTAAAGTTAAGCGGTTTATAAAGACTACGAAATATTACACAAATTTCATATAACGTCATATTTTTTTTAGGTTACCAATTATGAAATTTGTTTGTTTCCCACGCACCGCCCACGTACTTCAAACCTTTTATAATTTATCGAATGTCAAAACGTAAAAAGGAAATTATTTCTACCAGTACATTTATGTCTTTAGGAAATTTAAATATTAACTAAGAAAATACTTCACTTTACTAAAGCCTTTTAGTTTTATTTTTTACGGTTTGCAGTCGTCTACAAGTGAGGTACAAAAAAGGGTAATTCAACATTTATTTTTAGGTTAGCAATGAAAAGAAAATATTTCAGTCATTCTCAAGATGTGGGAGTAATAAAACTTAAGAAAAGTAAAGGTCTTTTAGTTTATAATTTACAATGTACTAAACCCAAGGTTCAAATTTTATTAAGAACGTCGTACAACGTTTCAAAAAATAATTTAAAATTTTCGTGGAGTACTGTCACTCTGAAAAATAGAGTGCTTTTATGAATGCTTACAAAAATTTGTTTCTTAGCTCTTTTGAAATAATTATTATCTCCAAAGTCTTGGATATTAATCTTGCAGACAATAAATGTATAAAAGTGTGTCGTAGCAGAAGGATTGTCTAAGCAAGCGCAGTGCCTAGTGACTACGCCTGCTGCGAGACGTAGCTGCGTCTATGCTTGCTACGAGACGTAGCAGCGCCTATACTTGCTACGAGACGTAGCAGCGCCTATACTTGCTACGAGACGTAGCAGCGCCTATACTTGCTACGAGACGTAGCAGCGCCTATACTTGCTACGAGACGTAGCGACAGCTACGCCCACTACGAGACGTGGTAGAGCCGTTACGCCAGGCCAGCAACAAGACGTCGCAGTAGGTGGTGTTCAGAAGGCAATTCCCGTAATTTTAAGAACGTTCACAGTCTGATCTCAGTCTCAATCTGTCAAAAATACCTCTAATTTCCCTACATTTTGACAAGTTTTTGATATTTGTTTGTCGCCGAGTTGACACTGCGATTAGATTTTAAACGTTTTAAATTACGAGAATTTGCCTTCTGTGGTTTCGGCTTATCTCCATGGGAAACAACGTGAGTTTTATGTGTGTACGAGCCATGTGGGTGTGTATCGTTTGAAATAATAACAAAAGTTCTAATGATCATAATTATGACCTAATTTCATTTAATATACTTTTGTTTAACAACGATGAAATTATATAATGATTTATTGATATAATTTAATTTTATCTAATTTTAAATGGTCTAATGGACATTTTCTATAATGCATATTTGAATTAATATCCAGTTACTATATTATTTAAAAGTAACGTTTAATATAATTTAGAAATGTCTACTTTGTTTTGTATATTTTTGAAAAACTAATTAGATTTTAAACACCTGCCATTTTCCTTAGGTTAGGTTAGGTTAGACCAGTGACCAATTTTAAATGCCTGCCATTTTCGTTAGGTTATGTCAGGTTAAAACAGAGGCGAGCGACTGTAGCGAGCTTGCCGCGGCAGCGGCCGCCGAGCGCCAGATCCCCTCCATTGTTGATGAATCATTTGGGTTAGATGAGGTTATACAGTATGATGTTTCCTGATATTTACTAACTTATTCATTACATAATTTTGGCTGAAAAATATGAAAATTTTGTCTACTGAACGTTATATAGGGTGACTGGTAATTAGTGACCGATACTTAAACACGTGATTTTACTCATCATTATGAACAACTTTTACTATGGGACCAAACCTGAAATCGCGAAAAAAAAATCAGCTGTTCCCTACATTTATGTTCGCATAACCCGTCAAAATGTAGGGAGCAGCTGATTTTTTTTTCGCGATTTCAGGTTTGGTCCCATAGTAAAAGTTGTTCATAATGATGAGTAAAATCACGTGTTTAAGTATCGGTCACTAATTACCAGTCACCCTATATAAAAAGATCAATAAACAAATTGAAAATTGAAAAATGAACGTTATACTAAATGTTATTAGAGCAAAAGAAGATATATATATATGAGATATAACATTAGACCACATGAAATTAGGTTATATAAATTAAAATATGTGAACGTTATTTCAAGTGATATTATACTATCTGTTATTATGCCATATATTACACACCCGAGCCGTGTGCCGGATGGGATTTGACTTCGGCAAAATGTCGAACTTCCATACAAGCATTCATCCCCTTTTTAACCCTTTTAGGGGATGAATTTTCATAAATCCTTCTTTAGCGCTCACTTTCGTTTAATTTACTTATATATGAAACTTGTGCCAAACATGCTGCCTAGTAAATGAATACATTTAAGCTTTTTATTAAGGAGAAGATTATCACACATTACCTATCACACGTATAATTGTGGTATTATAAAGTTATTCTTGAGCCAAAAGCTAGAACTATTATTAACATCTGTGTTTGCTCAGTGCGTGCAGCTAAATGCACTATTTTACAGTGGAACACTATTCTTAGCTGCGCTTGGATTAATAGTTAGGTGATACAAACTAGCACATGACTCCTCGAAGGTGACTTATGAGGCAATTAAAGAATTCTATCGAGGTTTTGTACCGGGTATTTATGGGTTTATAATGCTATTTATAAACCCATGATGATTAAAGCAACGTTTCTTAGATGTAGGTATCATAGGAATTAAAAGAACAATTGTTTTTTCGTAATTTCATGACCTACAATGGACTCCAAAAGTTAGTTCTCCTAAGTACTCCTAAGGGCTTACTTGATTATTTTTTGCGATAAGTAAAAAATTCAAAGGTAACTTACCTGTGACTTATTGTAAAAAATAATTAATTCGAATTCAAGTCAATTAATCAATAAAAACGTGAGTTATTCCGGTCTGATCATTCAACCATTTGGATCACTAGAATTTTAAATCATAATTTGGTGTGTCAAAGCTGTGAAGTGGAAAAATGTCAACTACCTTTTGGAGGCTACTGTATATCTAATAGGAGAGCTTGGTGGTCTGGACGCTGCTCCTATTAAACATCTGTGCCCTCATTTATAAAAGAAGAAGACTAGAAGACTTCTGGCCGCAGGAAATGGTGTTCCGTCGCTTCCGCAGCCAAGTACCACAGAACTGCTCAAGAGCTAGTTAGTGAAGTATTGTTTTATAATATGAATACATATGTATGTTTAGGTTAAGGTATTTACGTATGGACCTGTGTCGCCTGAAATAAATAAATAGATGATCAAATAACGCGTAATCCCAACATCATTATAAGTAAACAAAACCCGTCACTCGTAACGTTTTCCAAATGGAGTTGTAATAAGACCCTTAAGCTAATAAACTCAACATCTCAACTAGCTACTTGAGCAAAACAAAAACAGATGCTCAACTCTCCTAATTTCACCAGCCACGCTAATTTACTAATTACGCAACTAATTATTAAATTTAAATGTCTCGTATACTTGCGAACCCGCTCTTATAATGTTAGTTCCATTATCCACACATAGATGGCGAATTATAACTAATTTGCTTAAATACGACATTGCAAAAAGGTATTCTTGTTTACGTTTAACGCCACTTTATTCGATTAATTTCGTGGGTAAAATCGTTGATACTCGGTATTCGGGTAAAAGGCCCCCTGTGTATTCCTTTGTACGTAATTTTAATTAGATTATCCTTTACTTCGTTAATTGCTGAGAGGCCAATATATAAAAATTTAATATAAAGGTATGTCAAATTTAGTTTCGTCCAGTAGCCGTGATAATTTATAATTTAAAGTAGATGTAGTTTATTTGGGAAGGCTGTCAACTTGTAAGTGCTTAAATAATGAATTACTGTTTTCAATAGTAAACCCTCATTTTGCTAATAGCCCGCGATTGATATAGGGCTGTCCCAAATTACGCCACATCATCCGGCTCGGCGACCTCATGCATACTTAGTTTTGGACAGACTGCCACGTTCTGAATTACGGATTTAATTCTGTGGAAATATGTAGACTAAACTACAATATACTTCTTCAGAACTCTTCACGATTTCTATAATTAAATTGAATAAACTTCGTAGTTGGTTAAATATAGATTTAATCAATATTTACCAACTGTATTCAACAGCAACATGCTACAAGAACTTTAGCATCAAAGCGCTATTATCGATCAGAATTCCTTGAAATTCAACGACTATTTCCATTTAAAACTATACAATAAACAAAGGAACTGTAGTGTTTAGTTGCATTATTTAAGGTTCGTCTTGGATAGCGCAGGCATCAGTAACACAAATACGTCTGGCTCTCAAGAAATGTAAACTCAAACTAAATGTTGTTTCTTAGTATTAGATGTTGTTCCAACATTGCATGATCCATCTATATGTGCATTACTACCCTTTGTTTGGTTTTAGATAAACTTCTTTGTTGTGAACTTACTTTGGTTAGCGCTTTGGTACTTAGAGGGCGTTTTAATAGTAGTTTCTAGGTTCGTATTGCGCGAAATTGATATGCATATATGCTGCACATGTTGCAGCTTAGAATTCAACTTCAACTCAATCGTATGATTTTCCAATACCTGGACTGTTTTGGTGGTCTGGTGGCCGCAACCGCTACTGTTGAGCATGAGGTCCTGGGTTTAATTCCCGGGTCGGGCAAAGAGTTATTATCTGGATGGCTTTAGTAGCAGCCCGGAGGTTGCATTTGTTCCCGGTTGATGGCAATAGGCTCGCCCCCTATGACATTGGCGGAATGTGGGTGTACTATAGATACACCTCTTCTGTCTAACCCTTTGGGGAATAGAGGCGTGATGTTATGTTATACAAATAAATGTTATGAATTACTATTGTAAGTTGTCATCTGAAGGCCAATTCCCGTAATAAAAACGTTCAAAATCTATTCGCAATCTCATCTCAGTGACAATCAATGTTAAAAACTTTGCAAAAATGTAGGGAAATTAGAGATATTTTTGACAGATTGTCTGTCGTCGACGCGTGTCGCTCGTGTGTATGCACACTAAGGCTCGTATTACAGAACCTCACTCAAGACTCGAGCATAACTTAAAACTGGTTTTAAACTAATCAAATGGCTTTTAAGTTATTTTAAGTAAATAGTTTGAGTTTTGAGTGAGGTTCTGTAATACGAGCCTTAGGGGTGGTTGCATATCAGCGAAAGCGTAGCTAGATGGCATGGAAACACACGAAACATGCGCACGTTGGCAGGTGTGTAAACACTCCCTTAAACCTGACCTCATGTTGTAATTCCTATCGAATGAGGTAATGTACTTTCTTTACATGCTCCATAAAATATAAAGTATACTCGTTTGTTTGTTCACCGTTAGAAGTAGTGCGTTCGTATTCATCGTGACCTAAATACCATTTGGTGAATTTTTCATGATCTGGAAAGGTTTCAGCTAGTCGAATATGCCAGAGGTTAAATCAATCTATACGACTAATTTATCTATATATATAAAATTCAAAGTTCTGACTGCACGCACAGGCTAAGCCGCTGGTCTTAGAGCCATGAAATTTGGAGGGTGTGTTCTTTGTGAAGAGTATTCGAAAAACCCTTTCTTAGTGGATACCTCCACTAAGAAAGGGTTTTTCGAAATTCCACGTCTAAGAGGGTGAATGGGGGAGGGTGAAATTTCACGCAGCCGAAGTCGCGGGCAGAAGCTAGTGAATCTGTAAAATGTCGGTTAAATGTTACATATAGAAACGTTTGACGTCATAATTCTACTTTATAAACTGGAAAAAATAAGTCGTTACTTGACTAGACGGGTTATTTACTGAACATTTTTGCTGGCAAAGTAACGCGAAAGAAAATGCTTTCTTTTTTACATTTGTTGAAGTTAGAAGTCAGTTTGTATGACAGTTGTCTGGCCAAATAGCGACATCCTAGAAAAATATGAGCCAACAGTATTTCAGTCTGTTGCTACAATAAGAAAAAACTAATGATACACGTCCACCGTCAAGGCTGTTCTTTTTGCAAACACAATTTAATTTAAGTTTCTCATTATACAATGCTTGGATTAACTTTAAAACAACTATGGTGTATGATTATCTACTAATACTTCTTTGTTATTGATGAAAACACACTCCAATGATAAGCAACCATCCTTCACTCTAACTCTGAACAACTGATAAACGGAAAAACACACAATGACTTTCATCTCTTGTCTTCAAAGGAAGTCGATAAGGCTGACAAAGGAAATAAACCCACATAGAACTCGTAGAAGCAACGGTCATTATCTCATGTTGTACACAAAAGCCGAATCTGAAGTACCATCGGTACAAGACGGGGCGGCCACTCGTCGCGAGAGCAGTTAGCAAGAAGTTATCGCGGACCAGTTTAACTGGAGCACCCTCTGTCAGCAAGGTGCTACGTGCCTCGGATGCCCGCCAACTACCGAGTACCTACTACAACTTACACTAAAATTATATCCAACTATTATCCCTTGGGTTAACGGGGCGTCGGTATATTGGTTCCTATTACGTATAACGAACCTACTTCTGGTATTTTTAATGAAAATATGAAAATGGTGACATTCTATCTAAGTGATAGCATGTCGACTAATCCCTTTTATAATCACTTCCGAATAAAGAGGTTTATTTATAAAGTTTCTTAAAGTTTAATAGTGATTAGCGACTGATTCATAATCAATTTACAAAAACGGGAAGGTACATAGTTATCAGCGATACGAGTTTATTTAGCAACTAACTAAAAATAAACCCACCTTTTTCACCGCACAAGAAAATGTTAATAGTTTAACCCGTAAATAAAATCCTGTCGCACTTTTCCCATCCGGTTTTCCATAGCGAAACTACGCTACATTTATTTGCTAACGCTGACCAAATATAAAATAGTTACGAGAGCAACTAAATAGTCGGAAACTTGAAAGATACAAAAAGACCGCTGCGCCGAGTTTCTTCCGGTTTTTTCACGTTAAAGAAAGAAGCTCTTTTTTTTTCCAAACTGTTGGTTTCACGACTTTTATATTTTATTCCTGAGGGAATTCAAGCGTGTGATTTATATATCTCCATTTAAAATATCAATTTGGTAGACGCTAGCTTTGAAAAGGGTCTAACTACTATTTTTGGTGCTGTGTTAGAACCTTATAGTCCGTTGGTTTAGGTAGTTAACTAAAGGTAAAAAAAAAACACGTGATTCATGGGTGCTAAACCTTTTGTTACAAATTTTAAAATCATTTTATTTATTGAACAGGGCTAGAAGCATAAATACCGAAATTTTACCTAAACCTATTCACACGCACTTTTAACGAAGTTATTTTATAATAATAATTAGGCATTTTAAAATGAAAACGTCAAAAGTTTCACATGATTGACTTTTGAGTGTATTTATATTAAACAAAAGAAACCGACTAAACGTAATACGAGTTATTCCGTTCTGATCCCTTGAACCCCCCCTCCACCCCCCCTTCACGATCCCCTGCTTGATCGTCTTCGGTCACCTGTCACTTCAGCTGTTGTCATGCTACGTCACAGTTGTACTCTTCAATTTAGCCATCTAATTCGATGTATTTTTACCGACTTCACAAAAAGGAGGAGGTACTATGTTCGGGTGTTTGTATGTTTTTTTTTTGTATGTTTGTTCTTCGAATACTCCGCCAATCGACGGATTTTCAAAATTCTTTTTTTGTTCGAAAGTAGATAGTTCTGAGGTGGTCCTATTGTCACCAAGTTAGGATCTGATGATGGGATCTTAGAGAAATCGAGGGCAACCCTCAAATTTTATAGGCTTACTTATTGTTTTTCGCATATTTTATGAAGTATCTTGTATATTTGTGTATGGATGTCACCATCTCAGGTAGCTGGGCTGATGATGGAAGGTACAACTCCTTAACAGTAAGAAGTTCCTCGAACAGGCAAGGACTGTTTTAGTAAATTGTTTTGATGTTTGATAGGGCATTTGCCACATTTGGTCTCATAATCATCAAGCCATGACCTGATGCTGCAGTCAGGATAGTCTGCAGAGTACCTAACTCCTCGACAACTAACAGCAGATATATCGTGTTTAGGCTCATTGAAAAGGGCTCGATGTGTGGATAAACGTACTGTTACTGAGGAACACTTTTTTTTTTTTTTTTGCGGATTGGAAATCATCAAATGACCCCTCCCGCTCTGGGTGGAGCGGAAGGGAGTGTCAGACTCTTACTGACTAAAACCCACCCGTGTTCCTTCCTTAGCCCTTTATGTTCCGGGCCAGCGGTAACCCTTTCGGACAATCCCGCTGACCCGGCAGGCTTCGGCCCTATGGGGCCCCTCCTCGATGCTGACATCTCTTTGAGGCGCGCGTGGAACACGTACGCGCCGTCCGGCACGGGCCTGGTCCTGATCGGACGGTGAGCTACCCATTACTCTCCGCCCGCAGGCCCGCGCCTAAGGTGGCCGGGAGTCGTCGCGCGGCTCCCGACGCCCGGAGCGTCTCCCGCGGCGGCTGGGATGGGAGGCTCTCTCCCTGAGCCGTCCCGCCACCTCCTTCGCTAGCATGACTGCTTCGCAGAAGGAGGTGACTGCCTCCCACTCCCTCTCGCCCCGGACCATGGATTGCACTAGGGCCGGGCGCGAGAGGTCGCCGCCGCTGCCGATCGCCTCTACGAGGACACGGCGGTGCTCCGCCCAAGCGGGGCAGACCTCCACCGTATGCTCCACCTTGTCCTCTGGGCGATCCTGGCAATGGTGACACCCGGGCGTTTCCTCCCGCCTGATGATGTGCAGGAACCTCCCGAAGCTTCCGTGTCCAGTGAGGACCTGCGTCAGGCGGTAGGTGAGGGCGCCGTGGCGCCTCTCTAGCCACTCCTCAAAGAGGGGTCTTATCGCCGCTATCGCGGCGTGCCCTGCGCTGGGTTGCGACAGTCGTTCTTTCCATGTCGCCATGAGATCGCGCCAGAGCTCAGTCCGCTCCGCAGCGATTTGCCGCGGAAGCGGAACTTCCCCCCGGCTTAGTGCCTCCGCGCGCCACTCATACACGCGCGCGAAGACTATCGCCTCCAGATCCCATGGCGGCAGTCCGGCAATGAGGCTTGCCGCCTTGCCAGAGATCGTGCGGTAGCCCCGGATAAGCCTTATGGCTACCACCTTCTGGGGCGCGTTCAGGTAGTGGGCGGCTCGCCGCCGCAGTTAACGCGCCCACACCGGGGCCCCGTATAGGGCCATGGACCGCACGACCCCCGCGTAAAGCCTCCGGCAGGAGTCACAGTTGTACTCTTCAATTTAGCCATCTAATTCGATGTATTTTTACCGACTTCACAAAAAGGAGGAGGTACTATGTTCGGGTGTTTGTATGTTTTTTTTTTTTGTATGTTTGTTCTTCGAGTACCCCGCCAATCGACGGATTTTTAAAATTCTTTTTTTGTTCGAAAGTAGATAGTTCTGAGGTGGTCCCATTGTCACCAAGTTAGGATCTGATGATGGGATCTTAGAGAAATCGAGGGCAACCCTCAAATTTTATAGGCTTACTTATTGTTTTTCGCATATTTTATGAAGTATCTTGTATATTTGTGTATGGATGTCACCATCTCAGGTAGCTGGGCTGATGATGGAAGGTACAACTCGTTAACAGTAAGAAGTTACTCGAACAGGCAAGGCCTGTTTTAGTAAATTGTTTTGATGTTTGATAGGGCATTTGCCACATTTGGTCTCATAATCATCAAGCCATGACCTGATGCTGCAGTCAGGATAGTCTGCAGAGTACCTAACTCCTCGACAACTAACAGCAGATATATCGTGTTTAGGCTCATTGAAAAGGGCTCGATGTGTGGATAAACGTACTGTTACTGAGGAACACTGAAGACCTGATGCTGAAGCCAGGAGCATCAGAAAAAGTACAAACCTTGAAATTACAGCACCGTAGTCGTGTTTGGGCTCATTTTAAACAGGACTAATTTTATGTTCAATGCAATGTTGACATAAGTCTGGCCTGATGCTGCAGCCAGGATTATCAGCATCTAATCTAAAAACTAATAAAAGGAGAACTCCTCAACAATTAACGTCCCTGCATCGAGAAAAGGAATATTTTATAAAAAGGCGATGGGCAAGTTGACATTAGGCTATTGTAGCTTAGATAAATTATAAATAGACCCAATTAAACTGGAAGACATTTACTAGGGACATACTGTTTCCACCTTTATCTCTCATATTTCTCCGGACACTAATCTGATTGATCATCAAAGCGATTATGACAGCAGTAATCCTCAAAAAATCGTTGATCGTTTCAAATCTGGTAACTTATCGCAAAGACTGTTGTTTAATTAATAGAAATCCTAACTTTAATATTATTTAAAACGCGAAACGAAAGTGAGTTTGTTTGTGACGCTTTCATGCTAAAATGGCTGAACGGATTTGTAAGAAATTTTTCACATGGATAGACCATGACCTGGGCCAAGGACATAAGGTTCTTTTCATCCTGGATCGCAAAAGTCGCGGGCAACAGCTAGTATCAAATAAAAGCTAACAACCGCCAAATCAAATTCAGGAATAAATAGGTAAAGCTTCTTCCATCCAATCGGTTTACCAATAGGTACCATTTACCACCCACCA
Source organism: Oligia fasciuncula (assembly GCA_963082905.1). Taxonomy (NCBI): domain Eukaryota; kingdom Metazoa; phylum Arthropoda; class Insecta; order Lepidoptera; family Noctuidae; genus Oligia; species Oligia fasciuncula. The sequence goes on along the minus strand of OY720393.1, from coordinate 8,880,507 downwards.
TTCAATAAATGTGTAGAATATACAGTAAAATACGCTCCACATTTTTACAAAGTAAATTCCTTGTCACACTTCAAGTAAAGATTGCGTTAACAACATCACCCTTTTAGCGCCTTGATAAAGCACCATATTCCTGTTAGTGCTTTAAAATTACACGCTCAAACATCAAACCTTGTTGGGTACCCGGGTAATGAGGCCAGACTCCGGCCAGATACTGCTTTATCATTGGAATTGCTCTATCCGAACAAAATGGCGACCAAGTATTAAATTGCTCCAAGCCATCAGTCACCTGTCACCCGGATAGTGGTGCCATCAACCTCGCCTGGAGCAAAATTGAACTATTACAAGTTTTGGTGTTAACCTTCGTATTTACATGTACGCGAGAGAATTACCTAAAATTACACACATTATGTAGAAGAGGTAATTTTCGTCGCTAATTTATGCGCAGTCGTTACAAGTTACACACAATATATTTTGCAACGATGAATTATAAACAAAACTGTTAACTTGAGCTTGTCTTAAAAGATAAAGATAAATATCAGGATTAAGAAACAACCAAAATAAATCTGTAGAAAACCAAAATAATAAACAACAATAATAACAATAACTAAAATAATAATAATAACCAATTAAGTATCTTGACTTGGCTCGCGAGGTTGTCGACATGTGGGATGTGGACTCAGCGATCATTGTGCCGATAGTCGTGACAGCCAATGGACTAATAGCCAAGAACCTCGACCAACACCTGAGGAGGCTCTCGTTGGGCAGCTGGATCAAGGGCTTGATCCAGAAAGCGGTACTTCTGAACACGGCCCGCACTGTGAGGAGGTTCCTCTCCCTGTAGCTTGGACCCTGTTCCCGATACCGGTGGGCTACTATTTTTAAATAATAAATCTGTAGTATATACAGTAAAACAAAACTATTAACTAGAGCTTGTCTTAAAAGGTAAGGATAAATATCAGGATTAAGAAAAAACATGCGGGCATTCTTGGTGGCATTAAGTCACAAATCTGCATTACGCTGAACACTAAAGCCAACAAAAACTAGTACATTTAATTAAAACCATAAAAGGTTAACGGAAAACAAAAGGAACATTCTCTTTATATTCAGTTTCGCAATTCCCGGAGTAATGTCTCCTCGCGCGCCTCATGTACGACTCTATTTGTTTGAGTAAAATAAAACTAATTAAAACTGCTGTAGGTAAGTGTTGTAACACGGAACAAACGCCGCCATCCCGGTAAATACATGCTTCATAATTGAGTACCGGGTCATTATAGTGCGCAATACTAACGTGGACTTGATTTATTATCTTTCTTTGAATTTTACCACAACGGAGCGCGTTGTTTCATAGTGAAGGATTGCTTTTCCACAACCTCGAGGAAAGTATTGAATTCACCCCGCTCCATTCTTTACAAATTCGCTGCTAATTCAAGCCGCGAAAACTTGTATGAATAATAGTCTCCTACTTGTAGAAAGGTTGAATCAATTTCAATTTTATTTTCACTTATACCATTTTCTATTACCATATCACAGAGGGAAAACTACAGGTCTATTTTTAAATACAACAGATTTATTTTTGGAAAAATATATGGATATTATTCATCCAACGGGGTTAAATATACTTTACTCCGTAAACATGATATATGAAACCCTTGTAATATAAAGCCATTTTAAGTAATGTGGGTTGTGTCCACTTGCGCACACTTGTGCACTTTAACATCTCCCGCGCCGAAGGCTAGGCTCCGTTGAGATTGGCCGCCGTGGCCGAAATACGGTCTGGAGGACTTTATTTTAATCGAGTAATTTACGGCAATTTTGTTAACGAAATTTCTTTAGCATTTTTACCAAAGTGGCGTAGTAAATAAGAATAAGCGCCTCCACTTTCCTTATTTGCGACTATGGTTGGTTTATCCCACAAAATACTTTTCGTTCCTGAGCTTAATATATTTTCACGTAATTTCGACGACGGTGCAGATGTGACCTCAGCGCTTTGATGTCGGCGTCTCTTGCTTAGATTTCTTGACACACAAGAATTTCATTAAGAGAAGTACACACGCCGCGACTATGCCTGACAGTGGTTTTCGTGGTCTTCGTAATAAATTGTTGTTGTTCTAACAATATGAATTATGATATTGATGAGGAAATTTCCTCGGTTACACATGAATCGTTTTTAATTTTCTTAGGGCTGATTTTTCCATCGCCAAGTAACTTTTATTCGAGGAATAAAATTAACGTTTGACAGTTTTTGTGTGAAATAACTTTCAAAATTATTCCTCGAATAAAGTTATCAGATGATTGAAAAATCAGCCCTTAGATATCCAAAAATGTAGGTATGTGTGGGTTAGAATAATATTGATGTTTAATTAGTTTTGCTATCATAAATTGATTGAGGCAATGTTAGGCTCTAAGAATTCTAAACCATAATGCCAATCAAATAAATGTCAACATACCCAATGCTGACATTTATGATTGGCGTTACTTAAATTAACCTTTTCAATTAAGGTAATGGAGCGAACGAGTTCAAGTTTATTTTTGCCCTACAATTGGGTAATCTTAATAACCTTGTTCATTTGTCGGTTAGCTCTGTAATTAGGTGTGATATTAAAAAAAATACAACACGAGAAAATAAAACAATATAAATTCCAAGGACACGTGTGCCTTTTGGTTATGTAGAACAATAAAAACTTTCGCAGTTTCTCGAACACGCAATTGTAAGCATGTTGTGTTTCAGCCGTTACGTCTATATTTGCATGTGCGACATTGATGTTTGGCGTGTCTGGATTGCGTGGCCCCTGATGTCCGTCCTTGGACGAGGGTGGTCGCCAGTCGACACCAAACTGTCATAACTCCACAAAACAGACCCGCTGTTTTTATGACCGCTGTATAATGTGACTAGGTATACCTTAATAATTAGCTTCGTACATCTATTTGCTTCAATTAAGAGGGTTAAGCGGTCAAGGCCGTAACGTACGGGGATGTCACCGTTAGTCCTTGTTTTGGAATATTTAAATACTTTATGGTAACGCCGCTGGTAGCGAACTGCCAGACATTAGCATAGAAACGGGAGCTTTGTATTGACTTATTTAAGTTAATAGAATAGCATAATGGCACGTTGGGTAGCAGGTATAATTACCATTATTCTAATTTTTATTGAATTAAATACGTCTGTAAATGGTGTATAATTTTGTGATTGCATAATACATGTGGTATTTGGTGGTGGCGACCAAAAGGCAAAACTTAGTTCTGGTTGAAAAGTTGTTATTAAACTGGCGGTAGAACACATTTAACTTAGGTGTGAACTGGGCCATAAATAGAGAATGTGCAGGCATGGTTAATACAAAGAGGCTCGAATATGTAATTTTATTTGTATTTCAACAGTTAGCAATTTGTTGTTGTTACACGTGGCACTTCGTTGCTGCCACAATTTTGCTCATACGACCTAAAACCTGGGTAGTACCGTACGGTTTATAGTGCACTGCTGTAATGTTATTTGTTTGCCTTGCCTAGAACGAACTTATCCATCTTGTTCCCGTCGTCGGTGTGAAAGTTGGGTTCCCATAAGGATTGAAAAGCTTTTGTTGCACACGGCAGAGAGAAAGGGAAGAAATGCAACAAGAAAAATATATAAGTACTAACTGATCAATCAAAACATCGACAGTTTCTAACGTTTCATCAATGATTTACATTTACTAACATTATTCTCGACTACAAACATTAGCAAATGCGTCTGTTACATTAGTACATTCGATTCGTGAATTAATTACGTCCACATTACACGTCCGATCACTGGGCCAGGACAATAATTATACGAATTAAATGGGAGCTGGCTCGAATTATTCTTCTATTTGGGGCGAGTGAGGAAGTTAACAAATTGTTGGGGCGAATTAGTGAGTCTGCGGTTGTTAGATACCTTTGTCTAAGCATTGTATGGGAAACAATCGGTCCTTTTTTATTTATTTTTTCCTTAGTTTCTGTTGTTTCATTAGGTTTGACTGTGTGTTTAGTGTTTCAGGTTATCTGGTTGACTTAAGAAATTAACAGAATTGGTGGTTTAAGTTTGACCCGTAACTCCGACGTATCTTTTGTCAATTCAATTTTAAGTACCTATGGAAAGTCTTACATGCGTCTTGAAAATTGGAAAAAAGCTGGTTCTGATTTTAATCAATTCTTCTTAGTATTAGTTACTTCTGATTGGTATTAGGGTGATCTATCTGATCATGTAATCAAGAACGTCTATTAGGTATTTATTAGTAGAAAAGTACTCCTATAAAAGTTCGTTGTGCCGAAGGCCACTCATCTGCCTACCCTTTTCGCGACTATGTTGGGGTCGACTTCCAGTCTCACCGGATGCTACTGAATACCAGTATTCTACAAGAAGCAACTGTCTATCTGACCTCAACCCAGTCACTGGGTAATACGATAACCCTTGATAAGACTGGTTGTCAGACTTTCGGACTTCTGACAACCCGTAACGACTGTCAAAGATTCACGAATGCTTTCCGAGGCACGGAGGGGTCTTGATATGTAAATATGTTCTTGATATGTCACCCATCCACGGACAAAGCGCCACAAGCGTAGCTTATCCTCGCTCTATATCATCAATTATGTGCTGCAGTACAACTATCAAATACCTTATTAAATTGTACTGTATATAGATTAAGTTTTTGTTGTACTTTGAGAGTGAAATTAATTTTATTTATTATTATCCTGATCGATCGACCCCTGCCGCTGTTATTACTTAGCCACAAGCCCCTCCCAAGGCCACTAAAGGATTAAATCAAGGGCTTAAAATAACGAATAATTGAGGCAAACAATTATCTTCAGTAATTAATGTGACGATTAATGTGATGTGATGTGTGGGGGTGTGTGTGTGTGTGTTCTGTGTGACTCTTTCAGAAATACTTGTACTTACTAGCCCTGGCTTACTTCCAGCGCTGAAACTAATGAAGTGGCACGGACTTTATTATCGTAAGATATTATTATATTGCACACTTACATCGCTTCCACGAGCCATTCATATAATTAATTTTAAGAGGCTTCTTCTAGTTAGGTACGTATTGCCTTTTGCTTGGTCGAGTATGACCCGAGTCTTACTCGACCAAGCAAAAGGCTCTATCAATTTAACGAGTGTAAAAGAATTTAAACCGATTTAAGTTATTTTACACTCGTTAAATTGATAGGGATAATAATTAGCTTCTGCACTGAAAAAATAATTTCTTACTACACCACATTAAGGCGATTTCATTTAAACTTTCTGACAGTAAGTTTGTAAAACAGTAAAAGACAAAACAGTAGCTTTTAATGATTCAATATACTAAGTATTTACTGAAAGAAAAACAAAAAAAAAAAGGAAAATCACCATTACTGTAATGTAATTAAATTTCAATGGTTTTAACAATATCACCAAATGAATAAAACAGTTAATTTTGTAACCTTTTAGCTACTTAAAATGTTTAAGTTTACTGTCATGACGGTAACATTTTGCCTCAAGCTTTAACTGTTTTCGGATCAGTAAAAAATACTGTTTTGAACGTTGAACTCATATGAAACTGTTTAAAGTAGTTCAGATGTTTTTTCATTTTGACGTGACAACGTCTTAAATTAGGTTGCGACTGGGAGTCACTTATGAAAAAGTGTAACGCGCGGTAACGTTACGATGAGTCACCGAACGAGAGAGAGGCCCGCCGAATGCCTTGCGTCTCTCTCCCACTCAACTATGATCGGATGATCGGTCGTTGTCACGTAAAATCTTCGCCCGTAAAACCGACTTTACAGGCAACCATTTTTTATTTACTGTTTATTTCTTTCAGTGTGAGTGCATTAGTGTTGTGTAAGTTTGAAGGTCTAAGGGCCTTAGTAGATAATGAAGGAAAAGAATGAAAGAAAATACCTTTATTTGTAGTAAAACATGAAAAACCGCCGAGAAAGAACACAAATAGAAAAAGAACAAATTGGGGGAGAATATGCGTCATGTCCACGTAAAAGGCAATGCTATTTTTAGTATCGGTGACCAGCGATTTAGTGAGGGTTTGACATTTATGAAAAACCCGAAATTTTGATAGAGTTCCAAAAAGGTCGCTAAATCGCAACACTTATAATATCATCGCTAAATCGCAACACTTATAATATCATCGCTAAATCGCAACACTTATAATATCATCGCTAAATCGTCGATCACCGATGCTAAACCTATGTAGTGGCGTCTCTTAGTTGATTGATTATTAAAACAAGTAAATACAACAAGTAAATAGTATTTTTAATTTTTTTTATTGATTGCTAAGTTGAGTGGAGGTCGGAGCTGCCATGGGATAAAAATCGCCATTTTATTTCCGACTATGTGTTTTGGTAAAAATAGGTATGTTTCAATAAAACATTTGAATTCATTATGAAGCTACAGCCTGACATACGAAAATATATTTCTTTACATACTAAAAATAGTTTTTTTTTTTATAATCTAGAAGCTATTTTTAACAGTCTTAAAATGAACTTTTGAACTTCTCGCAATTGAAAAAGCTTTCATAGCTATTTTTACTATTCTATAAAATAAACATCAGTGGGAGAATAGGAAAGGTCCCAGTTGTTCTAGCTAATAATAACAAAAGATAAAACAAGGATAATATATTCACAAGGTCTCGCTGAACTTAAAGAAAAAAGTTGCCGTTTAAGGAAGCTGGTATAAAATGACGAAGTAGGCTGTAAAGTGAAATGCTTCCGACTCTCCCTCGTTGAGAGAAGTTTTATCTTTCGCGCATTCTCAGAGGCTTTGAGTATCAAAGCTCGATAGAAAAGATTGCTCTAATTTTAGAAATAAGTCTAAGTATACTGAAACTTTGAAGTTTCAGTATACTTAGACTTATTTATTTACGCACACAAGAAACTTCAGCCTACCTACCTACTTGATTGATCAAGTAGGTAGGTATGCACGGCTGAAGTTTGCAATGTGTTATCACTAAGTAAGCAAAGATACGTTTTCTTTGAGTGATGAAAATTAATAGTAATGTGATATCATCACATTACTATTCATTTAAAGTAAATTATAGATTAATCTGGCAAATGGGTACAAACCTATTTGCGATAGTAACGATTCTTTTAGGAAGCAATGATTACATTTAGGTAAGTTTATTTCAGCCATTTACGTTGTTTAATTAGTCAAATTGATATTCAACATGAAGTAGTAAAAATCGAATCACCGTTCGTCAGTGGACTCGTCGCAACACTAGAAAAAACATTCACATCGGGTTTTGTACCGTACGTGTTCAAATATCGAAACCGGCATGAATATTTTTGCTAAATTCTCGCAGTGACTCGTGCCGTCAAGGAGTTTTCTTAAATAAAATGACTCACACATAAAAAGGCAGTCTCACAGCCTCAATCTACTAATTGCGTTACGGAATATTTAATTAAATTAATCTGCTCATAAGTAATAAATCCACGTAGGCTCTAATCTTATAAAGTTATTAACCCCGGAAGTATTCGTGAGCAAAATCAACGCACCAAAAACGTTAACAAAGGTTGTGTATCCAGAAGATGTATGTTACGAAATGGCAACACTGTAGAATTAGTTGGTCCGCGGTCGGCGAACCGTTAGATCGTGCAAGGGTATTAAATTAAAGGGATCTGCCGGAGCCTATTCGTCACGTTATGTCATATGAGGCCCGGGAGACTAGTAGCTTTGTTTTAGCTCTAGCGAGATTAAACCATGTATTTGGCGAGATCGTGCGTAATACTGCCGTGTCGAGTTTTGATATTAGTACGAGACGACGAAATTGGTTGGAGCAGTTTGTTTCGGGGTTTTCGTTTCTACCTTTATGAGTAAAGCTTGTCAGAATTAAACATGAATGCTCTGGGATATAGTCACTCAAGATTAATACTTTAAATGAGTTTGTTTGTGTCACAAACAAATGTTTGCAATTATTTTGCTACTGAGCTTCAGGGTTGACCGAGCTTAGAAGTTAATTATCGTGTAGCATTAGAACGATTAACATAACATAGAATTCTACAGCTACTATCATATTTAAGTATATATTCACACTGCATAACCATAGAGTCAAGGTCAAAACAAATGAAATGTAATAACATCCTCTCAGGACTAAGACAACAAAGCGAATTTAAGTACCTAATTTACTTTTTATATACATATTTATGTTCCAAGTAAGTGCCGTTAATATTCATAAAGAAACTTTGTAACTTTGTATTTTTACGACGACGCGCGACGACACAAATGAATTATTACTTCCTAGGGGCTGTCGAGCTAATACGAGTGTAAAATTTTGTTTTAAACAAAAGTATTCACGTATGTATGGCCCATAGATATCCGAGTATGGCCTCATTTTATTAGTCCCTGTCATTTTCATGCTGAGTGTCTAAATAAAACACTATTTATCCTCAAACTTTAAGGTTATAATGTACTTATAATTATGTCGATTTGACTAATGAAACGTCTATAATAAATCTAAATCCCCGTATGAGTGGTGTAAGTTAAATTAAGAATAAAATTGTGAAAATATACCGTTTTTATTTCTCAATTTGAGCATGAATAACTACGTCCTTGAGTATCTGTATAATTAGTTTAACTTTTCTTACTTTATAAATAAAATCACAAATTATACAAGCTGTTGAAGATTATTATGCTTGACCGATTTTAATGGCGGGTTAGAGAAATCGTCAAATGAATCCGAATTTAAATGTCATTTACGCTACGTAATTCGGTATTTGATGGTTCGATTCGGCTTTTAAACAATTCAACGTGATCCTCGTTGTAATTCGTATTTTAATGCTCGGTTCATGGCATTTTGATTATTATTTTGTCCATGGAACAATTTTACCTTGAATACCTCTGAATTCAGAACTTTTTCAAGTACCTGTGGAAGTTTATTTTCCATAACAGTACACCACATAATGTGTTTCCCGAAAGTAAGACAGAGATGTATAGCCACAGTAGTTTTATTATGTCCCAAGTAATTAAGGGCGAGCCTTTAGTCGTAATATCCAGTTATAAATCCCGACTTGAGGTCCAGCATCCTAATTGCGTAACACACTATCAATCTGAATCTGAATCATTTTGAAGCAAATTGTTGCTAATCCATTTCTTCATAAATTCGAAAAATTTGTCTGCGCAACACCTAATTTATAACGCAATGAATGTTGTTGAACTGTCAAAATGAAACCGATTCCGATCGATAATGTGTTACGCAATTGCCCAGCTGGATTCGATTCCCAGGCCGGGAATAGTGTTAAAGAAAGAAAGAAAAGAAAAAGGAAAGAAAATACATTTAAGTATTTAGCACAGACAAAAAGACACACAGCACACTACAGACATCATCAGATAAAAACAAATAAAAAAAATGTAAAGTCCGATGTAAGAAATTTGCAGGAAACTGGTTACTGGTTTTTCCTATCGGTATCAGCTATCTGGATTTGTGCCCAGTTAATGGCAACAGGTTCGCCCCCTGTTACATGGGACTTAAACATAACTGGCGAAGTATGGATGCATGTACACGTTTGCCTAACCCATCAAGGATTACTGTCGTGATTTTATATTATGTTAAATCCAAGCTTCGGGCTGCTACTGTGAAAAACCCAATAAAACTTGAAACTAATTTAGACACATCAATAATACACAAAGGACACTATTTACGAGAATGCATTAAACTTTATTTTGTTTCTAAATCCATTAAACAAATGATACTCCTTGATTGATACTGATTGATCAGACAGCAGGTGATCCCTTGTTGTTCTTTCAAAGTATTCAACAAATTCGCTTCAGTTTGAGTAAAAAACTCAATCCTCATATTTGAGGGTCTTGAAACTTTGTTATGAGAAATATCATTCATCTGTTTTGTTCAGTTTAACGTGAGATGTTATTTTATTATTATGTTTCGATTATGTTATTTAAGCTTGCTTCGCTTTCTTTCTGAATGAAAAGGTTGTTATAATACCAAGATGTTTTTGGGATGTAAGGTCAGACGTTGTCAGGAGCAGATGTCTGCGGGTGACTCGCGTGGTTGATGTTGGAGAGCTGACCGTTTTAGTTCTAAGATATTTTGGCGAGTAAAGGTTTATACTCGCTAGAGGAGGTATTTATAGAATATTGTTAAGGTATACGAAACATATTAAAATTACAAGCATTTTTATGTCAGGAACAGGATATAAACTATTATTGATTTTTTATATTCTTTGTGGAAAATACCTTCGAGTATTTAATTGAATAAATACCTACGCATCTGTTTAATGAAAGCTACAGAACTATCAGTTAAAATATTGGTAGATTTGTCTTAAGCACTTGTATTAAGCTAGATTAAATGAAAATATGTCCTAGAAACCTGGGTTTTGTCAATCTTGGCCTATTCCTAGAACATATTAATTTAATTAAATTACATTCTAATTAGACGGTTAATGTTATTAATAAAATTATCCGTCTAATTACTACTAAAACCCTAATCTGCTTCACTTTACCTAATTTGCCACTTACTCGTATATTGCCTTTACTGCGGACACCAGGGGCTTACAAATAAAATCAACAAACACATTACAATATTTTACCTTTATTTGTCCGTTCCATACAAATGGGATGTAATAAGCCCTGCACATTAGTATCCTGACCAATGGCGCGGCGGGTAAAAATGTGCGGCTTTCATGGCATGCATTACTCCTGACAAAGCGATGCCGCCAATAGCGACCTACTTTGTGACCCCATTGTTTAATGTGGACATGTCTTTCTTTGTTTGTTGACTTAAACTAAAATTTTTAATTAAGTTCGGGAAAACAAACAGTTAAACACATTCCTCAATTAGTTCTCTATCTACATAATTATGTAATTATGAAGCAAACGATATTATCCACATCTTTTAAAATATTACGTTATTTGCCCGCAAGCGAAACTTAAATGGAGAAAATTCCTTAATGACGCTAAATTATGTAACTTAAAAATAAATATCTATCATTGATTTTTTATTTATAAGTGTAGTAGGGTGTGCGGGCCGCACACAGCACCCACCATACGTTCATTAGCTGTTTCCAACTTTCCATTGAGAAATAAACTTACATTTACAACTTTCGATGTACCAGGATAACAACAAAATACAGATTTTTATTCTGAAATCGGTCAGTGTTTTTACCAAAACCCCAAGATTTATAATAAACATTTGTATGAATACATGAGCGTAGGCTTTTGTAATCCAGCAGTCGGGATTCCGAGATAAACTGTGCGTTTTGAAGCCGTAAATCTGCCAAGATTGATGATATCTCTGACCCCTGTACGCCTTCCTGCCGTCAAGACATCGCACCCCGGTGCACAAGAGCACCCCACAGACATTACCCGGTGTTTCGGTTAGTAATGGAAGTGTTATCGCGATTTGTAAGGGAGGTTAATAATTAATTTTTATTTGTGTATCGGCAGTATTTCATGTTTATTTGTACTTAAATACTAACTTTTTAAGGAAAGAAAAAAATTTTTTTTTTGCGCGTCTGTCCGTAGGTACCTACTGTTACAATTCCTTTATGTCTGACAGAATCTGTCCTGTCAGAATTAATAGGAATTCAAACAAACAAATATTTTTTGCTTTGTACACCAGCTAGATGGAAAAAGGTAATTTAATATCATTATTATGTAAAAACATTACAATACAATACCAATACCAATATTCAGCTGCATCCGGTTAGACTGGTAGCCGACCCCAACATAGTTGGGAAAAAGGCTAGGCAGATGATGACGATATTATGTAAAAACATTCAGTTAATAAATCCACAACGACACTCCTTCCTACAAAAACCACTTAATTTCCCAAAGACGTCTTCAAAACCAATAACAAAAGCAATCCACGGAATAAAGTACCCAATACGGCAGCTAATTCGACCGGACTTGTGAATAATTTGTTCTTTGTTCGGCTCATACGAACGATCGAGATATCAAACGAGTCACGTACACACGAGTGGGTGGCGGCGGTCACCCACAAACGCACATTGTACTGCGTGACACTGAACAGGAAGTACAGAAGACTTTTGAAATGGGGAACAAAGACAATCTTTGTGTAGGGTGTGAAAGAACCTCGTGCGAAAGACGCTGAAAGAAATTGTTATTGATAAAGCATAATGTACCTACGTGATAAAATCAGCCTGGTGGACACTTATTTATTTATTTAGATACTAGCTTTTGTCCGCCGTTTCACCCGCGTGGAAATTATCGATTACAAAGTATCCTGTCCATATCCTAACTCACGTCATGGTGTATCCATGTGACTATTTTCATCCAAATCCGTTTAGCCGTTTAGGCGTGAAAAGGTAACAGACGGACAGACAGAGTTACTTTCACGTTTATAATAATTTAAAGTAGGTACCTATGTATTAAAAATCTTGAGTTTTTAATACATAGCAATTTCCGAAATTTTCTTTCATACAAACCTTATTCTGGCAATACCGAACACAAAAAAAAAGAATTATCAAATTTGGTGCAGTCATTTGGAACTTTTGCGTGTACAGACATTTCGGCGACTTTGTTTTATACTATGTAAAGAAGCACAAATAAATACACGAATATACTAAAACAAAGGAGACAAACAGTGGGTAAACATTAACATTGTGTTGATACTTCTTCTTCTCCTCTTTGTATCGACATTAGGTAATCTACTATATAAAAATAAGTCGGGTTTTCCTTCCTGACGCTATAACTCCAGAACGCACGAACCGATTTCCACGGTTTTGCATTCGTTGGAAAGGTCTCGGGCTCCGTGAGGTTTATAGGTTTTTTTTTTTTTTATGTAGGTTTTTTTTTTTTTTTTAGGGTAGGAGTAGGGTAGGAGTATTGTAGGAGTAGGGTAGGAGTAGTGTAGGAGTAGGGTAGGAGTAGTGTAGGAGTAGTGTAGGAGTAGTGTAGGAATCGTGTAGGAGTAGTGTAGGAGTAGGGTAGGAGTAGTGTAGGAGTAGTGTAGGAGTAGTGTAGGAGTAGGGTAGGGTACGCCGGGCAGCTGGAAATAATTTATATGACAAAACAACGTTTGCCCGGGCAGCTTGTTTCTTATACTAATTGGGTCTCGATAGTTGCCACGTTAATTTAAGAGTACCACAGTTCCTAAAAAACAAGTATTTTCATTTTATGTTTTAATTTTTTTTCGCATTGTTATTATAATGGGCACAGCTCTTAAAGAACCATTGACAGAACATGGAATTTGAATTATCGTTAGGTACTATGAACAGTTGGAGGCGGAAAGTATCACATATAATATGCTGCAGCAAACGGATTGATAACCACAGTATGTTGTCATTAGCTGAAAGCAGAACTGAACATATATTTTGTTTATTAAGATATACATCATCCTGTAATGGAGCAGCAATGCGGAACAAAGCATTCAAACCTACGCACTTAGAAGCCTTTGTATCAAGTGAGACTACGGCACGTTTGCATTTTATGGCCCGTATTAATAAACGTCACTCAAAGACGTACTCAAGGGCGATATCATTTGATACGCCATTATTACGATATCAGCATCTCAAGATCATTGCTAATTAATAAACACATGAAAACAGTATATCAGTTATCAAGCTCAGCTCCTCAAGATGCTGTAGTTGAGGGCTGGATCTCGTGAACGAATACGTCACAATGACCGAAGTTTAGAATAACATTCATCACATTTCGTTATTGCTATGTCGTAAGATAGAATGAAATACTTGTATTTTTATAAACTTTAATGAATAGCGCTGTATCACGTTATAATGTTTATTTCTACCCAAGAAACCCTTAAATTGTTTAAAAAGATGTGTATTTATTTCCGAATACGACAGAAATGCTTACTTACTCAACTCAGCAGGTACAAATAACATAACGCAATATAACGTCAGACAGGAATAAAGCATCGTCAAAAAAAAAAAAAGCTTAATAAAATTGTTGGCGCCCTTTTTCAAACAACGCAAAATATAACTCTGTCTGTTTTTAATTTGTTAAAAACTATAAAATGGAAAGCAGGAAGCATGTATTTACTCCAATGGAGAAAAAATATTTTCTGGAAATTATAAAAAAATATAGGGCAGTGGTTGAGAACAAGGATACCGACGGCGCATCTCTACGGAAAAAAAATGAGGCCTGGAATAAAATAACTTCGGAATACAACGCTAGTCCACACGCATCTAGCCAGGTAAACAATTACATTGTAATAGCACTACACATTACTTTTGTAACATTGTGACATCAGGTTACAGAACAAAACTTACGAAATTTTTGTCGATGTTGACCATAATTTCCATGAAATCATGTACCTATACCTGCCTACTCTAGTCATGACAGACTTGGGTCTGGCTTGTTTTTATTTTCTTGTTGCTTTATCTACATTTAACTTATTACTTTAGGCAACAACTAAACAACTACGTCGACTGTGGATGAATTTAAAACAAAGACAGAGGGAGGCATTAACTAAAGAACGCCAACACCGCTTGGCCACTGGAGGAGGGCCATCAATAAGCGATGCCACCATTGACCCTGATGTCGCCGAAGTGGCCCCAGCACTCATAGTTGGTATAGATTCTGCGATTGATTCTGATACAGTTCTTGGTAAATACTTTACATACTTAAATAATTTTTATTTATTATAAGTACCTACAGCTTTAATCAAATAATGCATCTGAATTTAACACATTAATGTTACAATTGTGTTTTTCAGACATATCAGAGTTTAACATAACACCACCTATTTACGTCGAGGAAGTGGCAGCTCCTCTTGAACCTTTCGTTACATTAACAGAAAACCCAGCACCAACACCTGAAACATCCACACCTCACATCCCTTTGACTCAAATAGCCCAAATGTTACCGCAAACAAGACCAACAGCCCTGACAGGTCAGCGTCATAAGGACTCTATCTTGGAAAGGGAATATAAGGATCGCCAATTGAGGGCAAATGAAAAGCATGGTTTAGAAATGCAGATTCTCCATGAGCAGCATAGGGAAGCCAAGGCAAAAGCTGAACTAGCAGAGCTAATCGTTAGGCACCAAGAACAATGTTCCTGAGGTAATATAATTTTATTAAAATGTTTATTTTATTTGCTTGTTAAATGGTCCAATGAACCTGCTGACTGTTGTGTATCGGCCCTTATATCAGTGTAGTCGGTGTGTCACGTGACAGCAGAGAGATAGTATCTATGGAGTAATGTCGGCTTGTGATTGTGAAGTTGGAGTTTGGAATATTTGTATTTTTAACTTCTTGAATGACAGACTCTTCTCCTTTTTGAAAGCCTTTTTGCCAATTCGGAAACAACATTTTCAACCAATTTCTTCCCATTAAGGGTGCAAAATACTTACACTTATCCAATACTATTAAATCTAGAATTTTGTCTAGCTTATTTACCCTAATTTTAAGAATACCCGCTATGCTTAATTTTTCACCAGACACTGAACTTAATTTAGAGAAACAGTTTTGCAATTTTTTGTCTTTCAAATATCTATTATAGTCCACTATATGTATCACAGTACTTCAAGCTCCGGTGTCCACTTGCAATTTAATGTTTCTTCCGCCTAGTCACAAGTTGACCTCTGCTGGTCCCTCTCCATCATTATAAATGCTCATAATTGAGCCAATGATTATTTCCTCTGCTTCCTCCTTATTTGCCGACTGACCAGCCTTGTCACTTTCTTCAACATATTTAACTGCATTCCGGTTCGTCCTGTGACGGCACTTAGCTGCAATGTGACCTGGCTTCTTACAAATATAACATGTCCAGGTTTTCTTGAAACACCTATCCGCTGTGTGATTTCCTCCACACCTTGAGCATTCAAATTGTGCTGTGTAAGTCCCTTTCCTTGATTTTTCATTGACCATGCACACATTCAATTCTGGTTGCATGCTTTTTGATTCTCGTTCTGCCGATTCAAAGGCTATTGCTATTTTGTAAGCCTTTTCGAATGTTAAATCTGTACCTTCCGTCAAAAACTTTTTGATGAGAGGCTCACTAGCCACGCCACACACTAATTTATCCCGCAATGCTTGCTCCAGGAAGTCACCGAAGTCACACCCGGCTGCTGTTTTCTTTATCTCAACAACAAAATCTTTCACTGATTGCCTTTCTTTTTGCTTACATTTATAGAAATCATATCTTTCCGCTACTGTCGACTTCTTGGTAACATAATGACCCGTGAGGCATGCAATCAGCGGAGTCGATAGCCGATTCCCGGCCACCGTAGGCGCGGGCTTGCGGGCGGCGAGCAATGGGCAGCTCGCCGACCGGTAAGGACCAGGCCCGGGTCGACGGCGGCGCGTTGTGTTCCACGCGCGCCTCAAGGAGATGTCAATTAATGCTGCCATTCTCGTCGCCAATTTATTATGTATTTGTACAATAAACACACTGTAGAGTGTACGGTAACGTCTTTATTGAAAATTTGAAAAAATACATAATATTCCAAACTACAACTCAGTGTTGCCACCTCGGTTTTTGAAAAGGGGCAGTCGGACAAGCTAGAAAGAGCTAGATTTAGCAAATTTTGCCATGAAAAGTGCTAGAAAGTGAAAAAAACATTTAAACAAATGCAAAGGGTTAAAAATTGTTTATTTGAAACGTATTAATTTCAGAACGTCCAGAATCTAATTTTAATAAAGTTATTAAATTGTTAAAAATCAGAGTTATCTTAGAAACAAAGGTTTATTCTTAGCAACAAACTTTGGGAATTCCCCAGTAAAGAAGCAGAAAGAGTAGGTAGGGCCGTAGGGTTACCAATGTTACCATAGCAAAACTAAAAATATACCCAATTAGTGATCATAAAGTGTAAACTGACGAAATCTATGTACATGACACGCATTGTTTCATAACTTGGTAATCGGGGTGCGAAGTTTTCGTCTCGCTTGAAAAGGGCTAGATTGCTCTTTTCGGGTTAAAGCATGAAAAAACGAGTTCACCTACAGTAAAAAGTGCTAGATCTAGCCCGAAAAGGGCTAAGGTGGCAACACTGTCCAACTTCACAATCACAAGCCGACATTACTCCATAGATACAATCCCTCTGCTGTCACGTGACACACCGACCACAGTCCACATTGATATAAGGGCCGATACACAACACTGACAAAAATCTCTGTCTCTGTATTATTTAGCTATATACCTAAATAATACAGATGCACTCTAGTGCTCTGTATCAACCCATCATCACTCAAACCATGCTTGCATGGTTTGAGTGATGATGGGTTGATTGTTTCTTGTGGTTTACATGCAAATACAAGCCTTTGTCTTTTGTTACAGATTTGACATCAAAGAATGCAGCATACGTTGGTAAAATAATAATACAAAGTAGCTTTAAATTATATTAATAAACAGGCATTTATTTACTTTAAGGTTGTTTAATTTCAGTCTTCTACATGGTTCAAGTCTTTACCAATATTAAAAAGTTACTTATAATTAAATAGACAGTGGCGCCGATTCTGTTGTTCACAAACTAAACTATATTTAAGTTCATGCATCTTTTTCTTTCTATTTCATTAAGAAAAGGACAGAAGATAAATGTTAGTTTAGTCCTGTCTAGGTAACAACTAATAATAAAAGGTAACAACAACTAATAATTAGGTAACAACTTAAACATAAACTAATATAGTAATAGGTAATAGCATTGAGATGAGATAGGAATTTTCTATGTCAATGGGTAGTAGGCACTATAATCTATCACTCTGGGTCTCTGGTGTGTCTGTGGCACGGCGTATCTCTAACTTCTAAGTAGTCTGTGGGCATGGCATTGCTGTGCTGTGACAAGTAAATGGTCGCAGGCGCCGACAATAGGGCGAGATTAGATACATAACATTTGAAATATATATTAAACATAACGTTACGGCTGTTTAGTGGAACAGTATTATTACAGTGAATATGCAATAAAAGTGGAATGTGGTAACTATAATAATGATGAGTGTTATCGAGTTATACCGCATTTACACAATCGTGCTCGCTATTCGCCGATTCGACGAACCATGGGCCTTCACACATTCGCGGGGTGAAGTATTTTCACAACGCGAGCACTCGAATCGCGAGGCGAAGCACGAGGCGAATAGCGAACGCACTGTTTACACATGCGGGTTCGTTATTCGCCTCGTGGCTCGCCTCGCGGTTCGCGCGATTGTGTTAATGCGGCATTACAATTTTATCAAGAAATAAGAACAAAACATTGTGTAGGCCAGCACTGACAACTCGTCTGATGCTGCCAGTAAAAGTGTGGAATAAACAGCCACTAGCTCAATCAATTGATGCTCAAGATATGCCCTAAGTTGGTCAGAGACAACCCTTTCTAAAATCTTGGACAAACATGGAAGTAAGCATAATGGACGGAGGTCCTTCACGCTAGTGGGGTTAGGTACTTTTGGGATTGGTCTAACTATTGCCATTTTCCACAGATCAGGGAAAGAAGAATCGACTATGGATCTGTTGATGATAGCTGTGATGACTGCAAGTGTTCTAGGAAGTGTCAACATCAGCATCTCCAGAGAAATTTGGTGGGCGCTCTTATCGCTAAAAGACAACCTTTGGATGGATCAAAGTCAAAGCATTTATTTCAAATAGGCACATAAAAGGCACTTTTGAGCATTGAGCGTTGATTCTAGTCGCCCATTGCAAAGGGTAGTTTTCGTATGGAGAAGAACGGGCAAGAAACTCCAACTTATGGTTAATGTTACCTATAATATTACATTACATAATACAATATGTAATGTAATAATAAAAACTGGCCAAGTGCGAGTCGGACTCACACACGAAGGGTTCCGTACTTACCACAAGGCAAAAACGCCGAAAACAAACACGTTTGTTGTATGGGAGCCCCCCCTTAAATATTTATTTTATATTGTTTTTAGTAGTTGTTGTTATAGCGGCAACAGAAATACCTACATAATTTGTGAAAATTTCAACTGTCTAGCTATCGCGGTTCTTGAGATACAACCTGGTGACAGACATAACAACAAATACTAAAAACAGAATAAAATAAATATGTAAGGGGGGCTTACATACAAACAAACGTGTTTTTTTTCGGCGTTTTTGCCTTGTAAGTACGGAACCCTTTGTATGCGAGTCCGACTCGCACTTGGCCAGTTTTTTTAAATTACTTTATTGATAGAAATTTTCTATAATTGTATTTCTTAGTAAGAAACCAGAGCTAGTGCCAGCTATCAGAGTATTTGGTTCATTTCCCACTTCACTTTGGTCTACTTCATTGGAAATTTCAATATTATCATTTAAAATCAATGATAAATTATGCAACACTGCACAAGCAGTTATTATATTTGAAACTGTTGAAAGTTTATTACCTAACCCTCTTGCAAGACAAGGGAACCTACGTTTCCAAATTCCAAAAGTTCTCTCAACAATATTTCTAGTTTTTATTTGTGCCCTGTTATAGCGAATTGAAGGGGCATCTTCAGGAGAAGGTCTAATAGGCGTAAGTACAAATGGTAGTGTAGGATATCCACTATCACCTACAAGTCTTCCATCCAGGACACCCTGGGTATATTTCATGTAGACTGAAGACATTTGGAATATTCTGGAGTCGTGCATGCTACCAGCCCATCTAGCAACAATATCTAAAATTTCTGTTCGAGGACCAACAACAACCTGAAAAAGAAATTGTTGAATTGTATTCATACTTAACTGAACATTCACTTTTTTTTTAATATAAGTACTAACAATACTAACATAATTGTAAGCTAATATTGTTGCTAATATATACTAACAAGATATGGATTTTAATCTGAAATAAATTATTCTATTCTATTATCTTTTATACGGGGTTTTGTTTTTCATTTATTGTAATGTTATGTAGGTAATCTGTAGCTGTGTGTGTGGTTTTAATAGCAAAAGTAGATAGGTAATACTAGAAACACAATAATGAGACTTACTTGTACATTAATTGAAAAATATGATTTCCTGTTCCTATATACTTCATGATGCTGGCATCCTGGTGTATTGACTATTTTTATATGGGTGCAGTCAATGGCACCATCTACCCCCGGGAGTCCAGGCCAACATCCATGACTTCCCAAGTTTTTAAACAGCTCTCTGTTTGTACTAGCCTCATCTCCTCGAGGTATTTTAATGTATCTTGTGTGCAAAAGGGCTAATAGTTTTGATACTTTGGTTATGATATTTGATGCCGTAGGTTGTGATAAATGTATTAGGTCACCACAAACAAGCTGAAATATAAATTTATTAGACTAAGTACATTTTTATATGAATATGGTTTGTTTCTAATGTATTATAGGCACCTACTACTTAAAAAGTTTATTAATTAAAAAATTTTCTCAAAACCTATCGAGTGTTTTTGTTTTTATCAAAATAAAGGACTTATAATAAATAAATTGTTTTTTTCTTGCAATATTTTAGTTTTCTGATACCGAGCAGGTATCAGAAAACTAAAATATTGACCTGACCTTGACCTACCTGCAAGACATTCTTAAGGTTAATTTTTTAACACCTTGTAGTCATTAAATAAGATACAGTTAAATGTACTTTCAACTTTCTTTACAGTTTATACAAGGGTACTGGTACCTACCTGAAATGATGCTGTAGCATAAAACCTTAAAGTTAATAGGACGGCTATTTCTGGGGAAATTGGAAGACCCCTATTACTGTATTTCACCAATGAGTGTTTTATTAATGTTACTATAAACAACACTGACTCCTGACCAAATCTAAACCGTTTTTTAAAACTTTCACTTGGTAATTCAAAAGGATTCGAGGCATCCCTTATATAGATTTTTGGTAACCGATATCGCAAAGGCCATAAAATATCGTCATAGTACTCTATTTCATCGTAATAATTAATTTCACCCAAAATATTTTCCAACTCCATGTTTCGCGCCATTTTACTAATCACACCTCAAGTCACGGACCGCCTACACTCAGGTTTGAGCATATTGAGTACACGCACCTATTGTATACTTAAGTGTCGAGTTTGATTTATTAATCAGTCCATCACTCGGCTGATATCGTAAACCCAAACCGTAGCTTGAATACGTCAATTATTATGTTTATTAATACGTTCATGACCTCAAGATCGATATCAAGTGGGAGCTCTTGGGCTGAGTGACGTTTATTAATACGGGCCGATTGTAAATACCGTCTGATTCGTCGGCTGCTCGTAGCACGTAGGGTTACGGCGTAGCGCGTAGGCGGGTTACGCCGTAGCGCGTGGGTGGCCATTCATCTACACGGATCTTGGCGTTATCATTGTTGTACAAGTTTTGGGTGCTAAATATCGATATCTAATTTAATTATAAATTGTTCAACGCTATTAGTAAAGTTGAATTGCTTTTGATAATTTACATGGAATGAGATGTCTTTAAATAGGTTTGATCTACATATTGATAAGGTAGACTAAATCTGGGCTAGGTTCTTCACGGTTGAACAATTCCTTAATTGTTTCATTCAGGATATACTTAATTATTTCTTTCATTTATAAACTAGACCTACACGTTTACACAAAATGACTAAGTATGTAAGTAAGTATAACTCAGGTAACTAACATAAAATTAAGCATAATTTATGTAGTATACAGACTGACAGCTACCACAAAGAATTGAATCATGTTTTCACCTCTGCACTGCAACGTGTGACGTTTGTCTTCATACATATACCTTTATACAAATTAAATAACAAAAAAACAGAAAATAAACAACACATTCGGATAAATTTAGTGTTAACCAATTACGTTTAAAATCATGCAATCATAAGCTACGATTACTCGAGCTGATTGGACTCGAATTCATTTAATCCAATTGAGTGTGTGACTGTAAAATTACAGTAACTACGTGAAAGCATTGTTTTACACTCATGTAATGATTGAACCTGTAAACAAGTGGCGAGACTTTTATTTATGGAGTTGTGTGATTTACTTTTTTGGTTTGGTAATTTGAAGCGCTACTGCCTGCCGTAATAAAAATCTTTTCGTCGGAAAAGGCTTATTACAGATTCGTTTTCAATAATATTGGTACTTTTTAATGCTCCTCTGCCCGCTTCGCCCCCCGCGCTGCCACCAAGGACGTTGTGGAAGTGGCGATGTTTTGGGTCAACAATATTTGAAATACAGTCGTGCCAGCGACATAATATGTAGAAGAATATTCCTTCAGCTAGAAGGACGGATGACCTTAAAAGGTGGCCGGGACTGACTGGATACGGCAGGTGGAGAACCGGGTGTCATTGATATGGCGCAGCTTGGGAGAGGCCTATGTCCAGCCGTGGACTGCTGGATATCTCGATTCTCGTTGAGCTGATAATCACCGAGTTGATTGATTGATACTTTTTAATGTGAGCTGCTGCTCACATTAAAAAGTATTAATCAATCAGCAGATGCTTCTGCTATTACATATCTACCTTTTCATATAATTTCATATCATACCATAAACAGAATGCTTCTTTTAGTATACAATACACCAACGAGTTCGGAAAATTGAGATGCTATCGAATAAAGGCTATTCATAGGAAATCGGTAATTACAGTTGCGGCTAACAGAGAGTATTCGAGCGAAGATTGGTTAGCTTAAACAATAGAATGTCTGTTCCCACATAGACAATGGGGATGCGACGCTTTCTCACCGACGCCCATCAATAGACTAACATTCACCTGAACCTGTGCTTTGATTACACATTACAAGCTCAATTGTTGAAGAGCTTTAGACTGCTGATGACGTGCTGGCAACAATGGGTCGTCTGGTCTTACGAACAATTCATTTGTTTCTACATGATGTCAGTTCATTGACTGTGCTGGAATTAGATTCAGAATAGCTTGCACGTTACAAACTCTCTCTCTTTCTTCTCCTTTTTTGCAACACCTGGTGGTGGGTGAACTTTTCTTCGTCTTCATTATCCATTTCGCCATGTCTTTTAACCTTTCGTGTATTCGAATGTGGATCACGCGAGGTGCAATGGCTTTTTAATTGATTCTGTAAATACGGCATCCAACCGATTAAAACATCTTAGAAGATTACTCAGTCTCTTTTGAATAAGTCTATCTGAATCCGACTTCCTCTCGATCTCTTACTGTTTATGGATAAACTATAGATCTGTAAACGGAAAATTTCAATACTTAGACGATTTTATAATTTTATAAGTATTCAGGGTGACTTCCCACATCGACGCGCAAACTGTAATCATGACGAAAAGAAAAATCTCCCGTTTCATAGAAAAGTGCAAAACGTACGCGGCCAAAATGTATGGAACAGCTATTTTTTTTATCTAGGTTAATCCGTTAGGGCCGAAGCCTGCCGGGTCAGCGGGATTATCCGAAAGGGTTACCGCTGGCCCAGAACATAAAGGGCTAAGGAAGGAACACGGGTGGGTTTTAGTCAGTAAAAGTCTGACACTCCCTTCCGCTCCACCCAGCGCTGGAGGGGTCATTTAATGATTTCCCATCCACAAAAAAAAATGGGGGTTAATCCATGACTACAGTTTGCGTATATAGGTTCGAACACCGCAGACTTTAGCAATGTTTGGAAGGTACTTTTTCTTTCTTTCTTTCTTTATATTAACTATTGTGTGGTAGCCTAGATATTATGAATGGCAGTAATTGTTTGCCATCGTGCCTTGGTTTCATTGTATGCCTAGGGTAGTATGTTATTAGTCTGTATGTCAATGAGACCTGTGTGATATCTGCCGATATTAAGGCTACATCTGCTGGGAATTTCTGTTCGTCTGGTAATAAATCAAGTCCGTGACGGTTTACATATTGTGATTTCTGAGGCTGTTTTTAGGGCAATAAAAAACCTCTTTAATAAATGAAAAAATGTAGGGTTCCTAGAATTACAGGCCTGTATTCTAAATGAGAAACTTCAATTTTATGTATAATGCCTCCAATCGTGTACTTGAGAATAAGAAATCTGTAATAATTATTTGATGTACAATTCCTCGAATTTCTTAATGCGTAATTAAAATGCTAATGCGTGGGCTAATTATGCGTTCTTTGAATTTGTTATATATTTTAAAGAGCTTTCAGCGATTATTTAATGAAAATGAGCAAGTACTTTTCTTGCGGGAATTATATATTATTATATGTTGTGTTGTTGTTGTTTGTATGTTATGTTATGTTGTATGTTATGTTATTATTTATTATATGTTATTTTTGATACGCGTTTGTCTATCTGATGTTTGTAAGAAAAATGGTCATGTTATATAAAGTTACATGAACAAGACCATTTTTCTTTACTACATCTCTTTCCAATTATATAACTCATAGTATATTATGTTCTTGGCTACTCGTTTGCTTAGTTGTTAGCTGAAATCTATCTATATTTTATCCAATGTACAGACGCCAGCACATCTAGCTACTACAATCTGTCAAATTTCTTTAATAGATTTTCAACTTTATCGCTAAATCATAAGGTTTAAAGTTGATTGGGAAAATTTGACAGTTTCGGGTAGCTTGATGTACTTGGCGTCTGTACCTACTGACTACGGAAAAGTCGATTCTTCTCATTGATAAAAGTCACAACATACTGCTGTGACTTTGATCAACTGACTTTCAAGTGGGAAAGATAAGTAGGTTAGTATATGCCGTCCTATCGTAGGTATAGTCAACTTCGTAAATGCTTTACTACTTTTGACATCAATTTATTTATTTTCATTACAATAACGTTGCTGCATAGGTTCAAACCCAGACAGGCACTTTACTTTGTGTATTTATTTCATCACCACTGCTCTCAAAACGGTGAAGGAAAACATCATGAGGAAACCGGCATATCCTAGAAACAAAAATTCGAAGACACGTGACATCTACCAACCCGCACTGGGCCCGCGTGGTAGATTACAGCCCACTCCTTCTGGAAGAGAGGAGGCTGCGTCCCAGCCGTGGGAACATTATAGGCTGATTAGGCTAAGGTTGCTGGGTTGCTGCTGTCAGAAGTAAAATACTGTGAAAGGACTGCAGGGTTGAAATTATTTGACTAACATAGACAAATATACCTTGTCATTTTATGACGTGCAGTGAAATGACATTCGACCTGAGGGTGGTAGAGAAATTACTACTTTGACTATACAAAATGTTGTTAACTAGTCTAGTAGGTCGATAATCGCTCGCTAGGTGTCGCCCGGATGCCGCCTCGCTAATTAAACTGTCGCCTCCCGCACTAACTAACCTACGATATAGCGTTCATTGATAAAGTCGGCATAACACGAATCACGATATAATTAGATGATTTAGTAGTGCAATGGCTATTGAATATCTGATTTTCGACTGACCCAAATTGCTTTATGAAGTCTCGTGTTAAACTACAAATCAATTTGTTTGGCGAAATAGATCTATCTACTTATCTACCTAATTTGTAGTATAAGACAAATGAATGTACCTACTTAATCGGTCCAATCCTATTAATTAGAACGGAAATCACTTGATCACAAATGTAAAGAGTTATTCCGGTCTGATCCCCTGAACCCCCCTCCTCCCCTTTCCTCGAACCCCTGATTGTTCGTCTTCTGTTTTAATCTTTGTCTTATCCACTATAAACTTTCTCATTCCGGTTTGATCCGCTTTTTCTTTTGTTAATACTCTATTCAATGAAGTATTTTCTCTAAAGAGGTTTACGATTTTATAAAACGTAGATGAAGTCCTCTATAAACTATAGATATATATACGAAAAACTGCAAGCAATATAAAACAAATCTCTTTTTCTATCTGAGAAAAGTAAATGTCCAGGAAATTACTCACGGAAGTACTTTAGAATTCTCTGCTAACATTGAAAATGTGGAAAAATTTCACACATACGCTCGTGTCTGACTATTTGTACTGTACTTACAATCCTTTATTCTTTGTTCTATGGACGTCTAAGGAATCACTTACCTTATGACCACAAAAAAGTTGGTTAAAATAAAACTATCACCAAAGGGCTTCGAAGGCCCGTAGTATACCTACTGTCAGCCATTTTGTTTTTCTTTTTTCAAAATGGCGGCCACGCCTGAAACTTATATAAATCGATAGCAGACATCAATTCACACAGAAAACATAATAGGATCAAACAACGAAGTGTCACGTTTCCGAGATATTAACAATAATGTTGATCCAGTTGATTTTTGACGTGACATCCATAATTTTTTAACTTGCTTACATCTTGTTGCACAGATGGTTGAAATAATCACTCTGAATGTTTAAAGTAATCATTTTAGTAACTTGCCAGGCTCCATATAAAAATCTTCAATCCCTTTTTATAAATGATAAATGATTGATAAATGATTGATAAATGATTAATGATAAATGATTTTTATTTCTGTAAGTAGGTTTGTACAATAGTACATTATGATACATGTGTGCTATGTTGATCATTATGCACGAGGCGATATTATCGCGCGAGCCGCAGGCGAGAGCGATAAGAAAGCCGAGTGTATATTGATTAATGCACACGCGTTTCATACGACGTTTTTCAACACACTTGCGAGGAAAAACAACAGACTTGTATTGTTAAATATTAACTTGTATGGAAAATGGCGCGCTGGTTTTGTTTTCCCGCGCGCCGTGCTAGCCAGCACTAGCTATGCGCGCGCAACATTGACTCATTTTAAATATATTAATCTATGGCACAGACAAAACCGATACAGCCTATAGAAAAAATATAAGTAATAAACACAAACCTGAAAATTGCAAAAAACCTAAGAATTTCGCGGTCTACCACTGCGCATTCACCTTAAATTGTCTGTGGTCCCCTGCGAGTTCATTTTGCGACCAAGGACAATACAGACTATTTAAAAAAAAAAAAAAATATAGCCCGCGGATTTTTTCTTTCGGCATGAAGTCTCTTTGGGCGCTTTCCGAATTAGCTATAATCGCTCACATCACAGCGCTCACATCTCCATGGACGTAATATTACGTCCATGCATCATCTCACATGCGTTCCGATTTAGATATTACTATTATGACTTCTGAGAGCTGGCAACAATTCGGAACACTCCTGAACGCGCTCACATGACAGTGCTTACACAATGTAAAAAAGATATTATTACAGTATTTCTTTGTATAAACACCACATTTCTTCTTCAGTTCTTCTTCTTTGGTTAGGTGGCGACTGTCAGCCAGAAGCACAATTTCAAAAATGCCACGTTAGTTTAATTTAAAGATGATGCAACTCAAAACAAAACACACACTGACACAACCTCATACACATACTGTCATTTTTGACAGCGCTCACGGTGATATTATTCTAGGGCATGGTCGGCATTATCGCAAGATGGCGAATGTCATGACGTCATCTATGACGATTCACGGGACATCGTTATCGTTATCGCGCTCACGCTAATTCGGTTATTTCCCAATTCGGAACACATCGATTATTTCCCAATTCGGAACGCAGGGTTTGATGAGATTAAAAAAGCGCGCGTCTCCGACTAGTAAATAGTTATCTGTGGTATTACAGAACATGTGGATTAAAGTAAAGAAAAAGCACGCGTTCGTAATACACTCCATTATGGACCTAAAAGCGGTTCAATAAGAGCCACTTTACGAGCAAGTGTGTTGAAAACACTTTTACACGTCAATCATATTTTTTTTTTAAACTAGATGACGTCGGCGTTTCCTAACTGACTATTCTGAGAAGAAAGGCCGAAACAAACTCAGAAGTCACAGTCTCTTTTAAAGTCCAGACAAAATCTTGGTCAGATCGTGTGAAGACCATGTAGATTGGTGTCTGAAATGGTCTTTTGAGGAAAGAACCACACAGATTGAGCGGACCTGTCCAATCAGTGCACGCATTTGTCAAAAATCGTGCAGCTCAACTCAGAACTTGAGGAGCTCAACGATTCGACGAACAATACCAAAGACAGGACATTTGGGTAGGCCGCATAAACTACTCAAACTGCCAGATCATGATTAAAACTAAGAAGGAAAAAAGAAATGACCCACATAGTCCTCACATTCACAATAATTAAATAAATAATAATAATAAAAATTACTTACAAAGTAAATATTCATGTCATTGTCTAAATAAAATTCATCAATGATAATGTGTATATAGAAAATCCGGACATAATCTTTGAGGACCATGTAGATTAGTGTCTGAAATGGTCTTTTGAGGAAAGAACCACACAGATTGAGCGGACCTGTCCAGTCAGTGCACGCATTTGTCAGTAACCGTGCAGCTCAACTCAGAACTTAAGGAGCTCAACGATTCGACGAACAATACCAAAGACAGGACATTTGGGTAGGCCGCATAAACTACTCAAACTGCCAGATCATGATTAAAACAGATATAAGAGATAACATACAATGTGGCGTCATTCAAGTATCACACTAATATTATAAAGGCGAAAGTTTGTGAGTGTGTGTGCTTATATATGTTTGTTACTTCTTCACGCTCAAACGGCTGGACCAATTTTGATAAAATTTTGTGTGGAGGTAGCTGACACCATGGATTAACATATAGGCTACTTTTCTCTCGATATTCCCCCGGGATCGACATTTACGCGGGTGAAACCGAGGAGCGCAGCTAGTTAAAATACAAAACTTTTTTACAAAAAAAAAACAACCGACTTACAAAAAACACTATAAAGTGAAAAATAACTTTAATTTCGTAAGTAATGTCTTTGGATTTGTATTTTTGTTTTTTGCCACCGACTTCCGAAATTAAAGTTATTTTTCACTTTATAGTGTTTTTTGGAAGTCGGTTGTTTTTTTTGTAAAAAAGTTTTTATTTTTTACTTTTTAGTGGGTCAGTTTGTAATTTATCTAAGATGCCTAATGTCAACTGCTGATCACCTTTTACAAAATATTGCTTTTCCCGATGCAGGGACGTTAATTGTTGAGGAGTTCTCCTGGTATTCCACTCTCCTAGCTGATAATCCTGGCTGCAGCATCAGGCCAGACATATGTCAACATTGCATTGAACCTAAAATTTAGTCCTGTTTAAAATGAGCCCAAACACGACTACGGTGCTGTAATTTCAAGGTTTGTACTTTTTCTGGTGCTCCTGGCTTCAGCATCAGGTCTGTAAGTACTTTGGTGTTCCTCATTAACAGTACGTTTATCCACACATCGAGCCCTTTTCAATGAGTCTAAACACGATATATCTGCTGTTAGTTGTCGAGGAGTTATGTACTCTGCAGACTATCCTGACTGCAGCATCAGGTCATGACTTGATGATCATGAGACCAAATGTGGCAAATGCCCTATCAAACATCAAAACAATTTACTATGAAACAGTCCTTGCCTGTTCGAGTAACTTCTTACTGTTAAGGAGTTGTACCTTCCATCATCAGCCCAGCTACCTAAGATGGTGACAACCATACGCAAATACACAAGATACTTCATAAAATATGCGAAAAACAATAAGTAAGCCTATAAAATTTTAGGGTTGCCCTCGATTTCTCTAAGATCCCATCATCAGATCCTAACTTGGTGACAATAGGACCACCTCAGAACTATCTACTTTCGAACAAAAAAAGAATTTTGAAAATCCGTCTACAATTGGCGGAGTATTCGATGAACAAACATACAAAAAAAAAAAAACATACAAACACCCGAACATAGTACCTCCTCCTTTTTGTGAAGTCGGTAAAAATAGGAACGGGTATAATAGCGCCTCAAAATAGATTTCCGTTTTGCGTTCGTGTAACACCCATTAAGAAGAACAATTTAAATTATCTTTACGTAACTGTGGCTACATTATGTAGGCGAAAAGGTCACAGGTCAATATGTCAGCTTTTTAAAAACTTAAAATGCCGTACTGACCTTTAGCACTCGAGTTAAACTCGTGCTTGGCCGGACTTTTAATTAATCTTAGGAAATCTGAGTGAAGGAAAAAGAAGGGTAAAAATATGAACTAACCTTTTAAATATTAATATTTCATTTCAATTAATGTGCTTCTTTTACAGAACATTTAACTCTTTTATTTTGTTGTCTACTTTGTGGTAATCTTAGAGGCAAAGTATGGTGTTTGTATTTAAAAATTCGTTTGCATTATTTATGTTTTGTTCATAACAACATTGAAGCGAAATGGACGTATTTAAAACTAAACAGGTACTAATAATATTAACAACAAATACATTTCTCCCTTTGTTTATATCATTATTATCAGTAGTACCTATTTGGTTTGGACATATCCACCCGGAAGAATCATCTACAGAACTCACTACTCTAATTAATAATTACGCCTAATATATAATGACCTATTATCCCAATTACTGGAATTTCCATTTAATTTATTCGCAAAAATGTGAACTTTACAGGAAAAATAAAACAGCGAATTTCCATTAATGGTCTAAGCATTCATTAGTCAAATTCTGAATCATTTATTGGCGTCCCAGTTTCCTGCTTTATCTAAGTAGATTGTACTTGGTGTACTTGCTAGTACATTGGTATTCGCCCCGCATTTTGCTGCGATTATTATGACCCGTCCGAGTTTCGGTCGTCTCTTACCCCATATATTTTGCAGGACACTGGTACACCGGTGCATTAGAGCATAAGTGTGGTCTCACAGGACTCGAATCTGTCGTATCGGATTGAATTTATGTGAAAAGGATTGGTTAGGTTTTGGTCTTATATTTTTCGTAAAGTACAAAATATGGTCGGCTAAAAATGACTTTGGTTTATATGGCGGATAATGCACATGACTCGTAATATAAACTAAAGTAATACCAAGTTTAATGATATGATTAGTATTTCAACTTTTCTTTTACAAGCATCTTTGCAGCATACTACTACTTGAATTTGACACCAGAAAGAATACAATTAGTACACCTACATTATGCAAGAAATACTATAGGCAAAATCAGTCTAAATTGTTCCCACTGCTGGGACCCAGGCCTCCTCTCGGTGAGAGAGAGTGGGCCATACTACAACCACGTGGGTCCAGTGCGGGTTGGTAGATGGCACATATCTTCGAATTTTTGGTTCTACGACATTCCAGTTTCCTAACGATGTTTTCCTTCACCGTTTTGAGAGTAGTGGTGATTATGTCGTGACATGGATAATAACAACAGAAGAAGAAAAAGCAGCATTATAATTACTGCATCTTCTACTGTTTATTTCGGTCTGATCCCCTGAACCCCCCTCCACCCCCCCCCTCCTCGATACCCTGTTAGTTCGTCTTCTGTATCCACTTTATCAAGGTTACTCTTTTTGACAGGTAAGTACATTCAAGAGAAAATAAACGTTTCATGTTTTACAAAATTATAAAATGTGTTTTTTTTAATGTCCCATACGTGCTCGATGGGATTGAGGCCACGGCAATTATACCCGAATGTTTTCCACTGCCAAGTACTCTCTGGTGCTCCGAGCTGTGTGCGAACGCACATGTTTCATCATGGGTGTCGTTTTCGTGGTTTTCAAGGGTGCTGAAGTCGATAGTGATGTCAAAATGAAAATCCAAGATGGCAGACGCGATTTTTCGTAATGGGTGTCGTTTCATTGGCCAACCCACATACCGCTAACGACACGTTTTTCCTCCTTAAATCTCTCATTTACCCAACCCTTGTTACATAAAAAGTTCAGAGAAGATTTGTGTCGCATTCCTCACACATTATAATTAGGTATACTTATACAGGTGGCACAGTAAACACACACGATAGGAATAACAACTAGGTAAACCTCAGCAAAGCTAAGTCCTGTGCCGCGGAAACACAAACTTGGAATACATTGTCTCATTAGGAGGAGCCCATGTAATGAATAGTGTATGCAGCGCGGGCGCCGGGCCCCGGGCCCCGTGGACCGCGAGATATTGCATAATGACCAAACGAGACTATAGGGGACCAAACTGCAGATAATTCTCACTTGAATTTCGTATAATTTTGTGTAAAAATAAACAGTGAATGCTCTGCGAAAGTTACTTTTGTATTGTTAATGTAAGTTTGCGTTGTACGTGTGTTTATTAATTTATTACTAGCTGTTGCTTTTGTAAAAAGCTGTTATTTTGACATTACAAACAGAAACATCAATTTTATTTATTTGTAGGTATAGATATCTATATGCATAGTTAAAGTACAATGGTAGACTTTAAAGGCTCCTTCAAACAGGCGCGACACGCGATAAAATCGCGCCTGTTTGGAGGAGCCTTAATGCCTTAGGGCCCTTAAGCATTCTCTGCCTGTCAACCAACAGTGGTGTAGAGATAGCAGGTAATGATATCATTATCGAGAAATGGAAGTATTTTTGTCATCCGAGAACTAGACAACCACTAGACATTAAAGTACCTATTTGAACTGCGCTTGAAGTAGTAGAAGGATAACTTTGGAAACTTCGTGCTTAATCAGTAGTAATCACGTTACTGTACGCCTGAAAAAGACTTCAAACAAGACATTTTTAAATTGTTACTCTTTTTAGGGTTCCGTACCTCAAAAGGAAAAAACGGAACCCCTATAGGATCACTTTGTTGTCCGTCCGTCCGTCTGTCCGTTCGTCCATCTGTCTGCCAAGACCCTTTATCTCGGGAACGCGTGGAGGTATTGAGTTGAAATTAAAACCATATACTCAGTTCTACAGTCTACAGTTCTTGAAGCTGTGAAAAAATCAAATATCTAACGTAAAAAAAAGATACGACCGTTTATGTCTCAAAAACGTATATTTCGACACTCTCAAGGGAATCAAAATTTATAGGCTACTTCCCGTTGACCTAGAATCATGAAATTTGGCAAGAAGCAAGATCATGTAGAACAAATAAAGGAAAAATATCCGAAAACCGTAAATTTGTAGGTACATAAAAAAAAACCGTGATAAACTATTTACATACCTACAAAGTACGGAACCCTCGGTGCGCGAGTCAGACTCGCACTTGACCGGTTTTTTTAGGGTTCCGTATCCGTACCCAAAGGGTGCCAACGGACCCTATTACTAAGCCTGTGCTGTACATCCGTTCGTACGTTCGTCCAACCCGTCCCGTCCGTGTGTCTGTCAGCGGGCTGTATCTCATGAACCAAAATAGATAGATGAAACACAGAGAGTACTTTTCTATTGCCGCTATATAAATAAATAATAAAATAAAGAGTTAATAAACAGTAAAGGGTAATTTCCACCCCTAAACTTTAATCCCTTTAATTGTTTTTACGTTTTTACGTACCTACTGGAAGTTTTACGAGACTACCAAAATTTTTGTTTAATCACGTACATACCACACTACCACCACGTACTATTGCCATACCTAAGCTCTTGCCAATCCCTAACATGATTCACGTAACTAATTTGGAACGTAGGTTTTCAAAGGAATGTGTAGGAGTATCGTTACGTTGCTGTTTCTAGTAAAACGATCACTATATTAAGGGGAACCAAAATCTTAAGTAAATACAAAATCAAACTCAAAGCATTTATTTCAATTAAACCAATTATTACAGGCACTTTTGAATTGTCAAGGGGTCGGTCAATCAGAAAGATGAAGCTAGTTGCCCATTTCAAAGCGTAGGTACCTATGGAGAAGAACGGGCAAGAAACTCCATGGACACTCTTTTAAATCAAAATAATATGGTTACAAAGTCTTGTTTACATCATTCATGTTAAAAATTATGCATGTGAAAACGATGCAGAACGTTAAAAGCGTCCGTAACGTAGACGAGAAAAAAACCAATTCAAATATTGAAATAAATTAAAATAAGCCATGACAGCAAAGAGATGACCAGTCCCTACTGACGGCGCCTGTTCAAGAACATGACACTTAAACTAAGTAGACAGAAACAGTATATCTTGTACCTAATACAATAATGAATTACCTAATTAGTCCAAGCGGGAGTTTTGAGCACATTAATTTACTTGGAAACCTAGTACTTACTTTGTGCCTAGGAGTACATACTTAAGGTAAGGGAAGGTAAGGATTTTTATGAGAGAAAATTGTCTTAGGTTGTAATTTGTTTGTTTTTGGCAATTAATTTTCCAACTCTCTTTGACTGTGTACTTGTATTTGTAATTTAATACACAAATTAAGTGTGTTACTACAGGATACATTTTTAACCAGTGCGTAAACTGTAACCTTGAATTCAGTACATGATTCTGAACACCCCTGTGTTGAAATTTTTTGAAGTGAAAACTTCTTTGGCGCCTTGGGCATTTTTTGGAATGGGAAAAAACCATTGAACTCGCGACACTGTGACCGTAACCGACACCGCGCTACATTCGGATGTGTTCGGCTGTCCTCGGGATGTACTCGGTTTTAATGTTTATCCGATATGTCAGTGAGTGATGGCAAAGTATTCTGTTTGTGTTTTGTTTATAAGACGATTAAAAAAATACACACGTACCTAATTTTTCAAGTTTTTACTTCTGTCGGCACTCCCGGAGTGCCACGGTTTTTTGTCTGTTATTAAAAAACATTGCTCTGCCATTCGTTTTGACCGCGTAGGTATTCCACTTTTCTATGAAAGTGCAGTTTTTTTTTATAACTGATGATTTTTCTACGCTCCCCCATAGCGTAACCATGAATTTAACACATGGTTCTAGACCCCGGCCCCTCCCCCCTCCCCCCTGTTCTAGAACCATGTGCTAAATTCATGGCATGTACGAATTGCATGGAACCAATTCATAATATATCCTTCAACTACCTTATATTCTTCTTCTATTCTAATTTATTCTTCTTCTTTTATTATTCTTATATTCTTTATCTACCTTGCAAAATAGCAATTTTTATCCAATTTCATATTTTATTTCACATTTCACGCTACAAAATAAGAGTGTCATTACACGGCTATCTGTTCATGCGGTATCGTCCTTTACAAGCAATTCAGACTCACCGCTTCATTAGTTCACAAAGGGTAGTTGTATGCAAGTGCGGGGTGTCGTCGTGCCGCCCGCCGCCGTCTCAGTGGTCCCTAACAACTTTGCAGTGCAAGGGTCATTGCCCTTTATTATTAGATAGCACAGGAAAGGTGTTTGCTTAAATTGAATTTGTTGATAGGTATCGACTTTCGACGTTCTTGGGAAATTGCTCTAGAAATATCAAGCGTATATTTTGTAGATCCACTATAGTTTTATACAACCACAAGTGTATGCCCTTGTCGTAATCATTGAGTGCAAACTTTGATCTGTAAATGTGTTTGAAACTAAAAGTATACTACAATTACTAAGGTTATTACAATTAATTTCCATTAAATTGCACTCTTTTTATTTGATTATTTCATTCCCAATTAAGAACGGTCGAGATACTGATATTACGTTTTCACTTCGTTGGGCTGAAAGCTATTCTGTGATACTGATACTTAGGTGTAAGACATGTATTTTAGTCTTTTTTAAAAACGTATCAATAGTAAAGTCGTTATTAACATAGGCCCTTTCATATAAACAAAGTGACCGTACCTAAGTGCAATTAAATGGATTTCGAAATCGTTATAAAATTCTGTTTTTATTTATTTAAATGTTGCTCATTATTTACGAAACAGTTATCGTGTTTATGTTGGTATTTATTTGCAACAATTATATAGTTATTTATTTAATTGTGTTACTCGTTATCAGTTTTCTGGGAACACGGTATGGTTTATCACAATACATTTTAGGTAGGCAGGTGGGGCCATGATTAGTGAGCATACGTGGTTAGCTGGTGACTTATAATCATAATACAAGTAGCTTTTGCCCGCGGGATAGCCCGTGTGGATCTCGGAAAATATCCCACGGGATCGCACACAGATGAAATTTATGTAATTTATGGTCAATATTGATACAAATTAAGTTACTCTGATTAAAAGTAGTAACCTAAATGAGCAACAAGACATATGCCGCTGCATTGGTGGACAGTTTTGCCACATTTAATTTTATTACCCACTCATTTGATTACGTTAGTGATTGTCTATTGGAGTAATTTATTAGAATTTTCAGTATTTTTTTATAATCACGTTTGATATTTTATTTAGTGAATGTTAAGATTAAAACATTGTGGATTCCATAAATTCAGATAAATGCCTTTTTTTTACTTAACAACTAAAACGTTTACATTACTTACGAATGTGAAGACACGTCGTTTTAACACAAGGCTATATACTTTATCAGTTTATTTTTTATTCTCATAGTAAAAACGTTTATACTCAACCGTACTCAACCCGTTTTTTACACATATTTAGAACGTACATTTCAGTAGCTTTCATATGATACTGAAAAGTGGCAAGCGAGAGGAACAGAAGATAAATCTGAAGTAGAATTTGATAAAAAAGTATTATAGAATTCTTGTATATTTTATTTTATTTGCTCAAATAAATAAAATATCACATACCTAATTATAAAATTCTATCGATTAGTATTCTAAAAAACCTCAACCATTTATGCAAAGGTGGGTCAGCTATCTACTATAACTAAAACTTTAATTTTGTATAATGCACATTTAAAATATAATTTTAGACCAACTAAAGCAGGCGGCGTAAACACACTTCATGTAATATTGGCTAACTTTAGGGTAAATTTCACCTGTGTGGAACGTACTACCTACCAGGTCTACAGGGATTTTTACCGGGGTTTTATTATAACTTCATTGGTTTACGCGGCTCACTCCAGTAGTCAGCAGATTTTTCCGACATCTTCAACAATCATCGTCATATTTCAACCAATTTACACTCAACCACAATGACACATAAACCTTTCTAATGAATCACTCCGTCTATTTGTGAAAACCGTATGGAAGATACGTTCGGCAGTCGCGTTCAGACAGACAGACACACAGACAGACGCGGGGGGGGGGGAGACTTTGTTTTATAATATGTAGTGACGTACCGATTATCTCCTACTTTGCAATGCGATGAAAAGTAGACATTTACAGACTGATTATATATAATATTATTTAATTATTTGAGTTGCCAAGCAGTTAATGAAAAAGATTTTCGGTTTCTTATAAAAATGTTCTCTTTTTTTTAAACGTTTTAGACCCGGCAGCTGGCATTCTCATTATTATTATTTCTTCTGGAATAGTTGTTTCCTTCGAAAATGCTTTTATCAAGCTAAAAATAAAAATGCAAGTTATCCTTCATCGATTGGCTGCGTTGCAGTCAGACTTTGAAACTATTATCCAATTACCTACGTGAAGCCTTACTCGACAAAGTAATAAACTTTGATATGATTGCCTTATTAGTGTCAATTTGTAGAGTTATTGCTCAAGGCTTTGAGACTGTGGATAATAGCTTGCAATGCAGTGGTATTCAGTAATCTATACTTTCTCGTCTTTTTAACTTGGTCAACCTTCAAAGGCCTGAGTTCTATCCCATGGTTATAAAGTGTTTTTGTTTTCTGTAGCGGTCCGTGATTTGGAATATCTTGTCCTACAAATGGAAAAAGTCTATTATTCTGTAAAACGGATTTGAACCCGTAATTGACGAATCTTATGCAATAGTACGAGTATCTCCTATTTTATTATTCCTTTGTGTGAAAAAAGTGGATATCTGATCTACGACTAACTGTTCGTAAGTGGCGACTTTTTGACTGCGGACACATGAGTGGATATACCCCAGAGGTTTTTCACTTAGCTATGTAATATTTAAGTAAACCATGATTTCTATCATTGTGCCCAGCCTATTCCCAACTAGTTTGGGGTCGGCTTTCAGTCTAACCGAATGCAGCTGAATCCTAGTATTTTACATGGAGCTACTCCCTATCTGACCTCCAAAACCCAGTTACTGGGTAACAGGATACCCTTTCGTAAGAGTGGTTGTCAGATTTTCGGGCTTCTGACGACTGTAAAAGATCCAAGAATGATAACCGAGACCAACGGTTTAACGTGCTTTCCGAGGCACGGAGGGGTCTCGGTATGTAAAGATGCTCACCCATCCACGGCCCGAGCGCAGCAAGCCTAACCTGATCGATCGACCCGTGCGGCTGTTATTACTTAGCCACGAGCACCTCATACCCTAACTTCTATAATACCGAATAAAACCTTTGTCCCCTCCCTCGTCTGCATAATCTCAACAATACTTCGAGAAGATTGGACAATAAAAACTTGGAATGGTAAACCATTACATAGAACTTATCTTGAAAGCGGTCGAAAGGTCTTAAAAAGGCATGCTACCTATTCAGAGGACAAATGCCAATTTTTTGGGTACATAAGTTTTGACTTTTATAAGCACCTACGTACTGAATTATTGTACTTTGAAATTAGTTTTATTGTTTACTAGGGTTGTTTACAAAAGATTGTGTAAACTCAAATAGGTACAAGATTTTCATTTCAACTATGTACCTTTTTGGCTAACCTCAAGCACTTTGTGGTAAAATAAACATTGTTAGGAAACCTGTAATAGTCTTACTTAAATCGCCATTATGCGGGTAATCAATGCTCGCTCCTGCTCTGTTAGAAGTAGGTACGTACACAATGTTGTAGTTAAAATGGATTACAAATGTTACTAACCTCTGCCCGCTTGTTTAAAAAGTTATCTTTTAACTAGGCTAAGCGTTCTAAATTAGTTGCGGTCATTTTTGTCACAAAGTTAAAAATCACAAGCAACAAACTTAACATTTTGGTCGAGTAGGTATTGAACTATTGTATGAAACAGCTGATTTTTTTTTCGTGATTTCAGAGTTGAACCCATAGTGAAAGTTGTTCATATTCATGAGTAGAACATCCTGTGAAAATTTGCGCAATGCATAAAAAATTACCCTGTATTGTGCATTATATTAATCAGTGTCTGTAATATGATGTTGAGATAAATAAAGATTTATGATTATTTAATGCTTTAATACCATAACCACCATAATCAGCCTATAATGTTCCCACTGCTGGGACACAGGCCTCCTCTCAATCAGAGGGAATGCTTTAATACCAAGGGATAATGAGTCAGCATAAATATGTAATAACAATAGATTAAAAAATGATTAAAGAGGTTTTTGTAAGTTGTTATGTAATATCAGCCGCACGGGTCGATCGATCAAGTTAAGCTACGCTTGCCGCGGTTGGTCCGTGGATGGGTGACCATCTTCACATACCAAGACCCCTCCGTACTTCAAAAAGCACGTTAAACCGTTAGTCCCGGCTGTCATTCGTGGAGCTTTGACAGTCGTTACGGGTAGTCAGAAGCCCGAAAGTCTGACAACCAGTCTTACCAAGGGGTATCGTATTACCCAGTAACTGGGTTGTGGACGTCAGATAGGCAGTCGCTCTATGTAAAATACTGGTATTAAGCTGCATCCGGTTAGACTGGAAGCTGACCCCAACATAGTTGGGAGAAAGCCTCAGCAGATGATGATGAATAGTAGATTAGCTAGCGACATATTTTACAGTTATGATCTTGCCATTTGGACGTTTACGTTCATAAACCAGGAGAAATGTAAGAGACTGCACGTTAAGCGCAGTTTATTAATCGTAAATACTGGATTGAGTGACAAATTGCCCAGCTGGCTGTAAAATATGGTGAGAAATACGATAACGTTTGGCTATTTTTTATGGCATGGAATAAAATATGCTAAATTACTTAGAGTACTATATTTAACTCTTTATTTTATATAGTTTTCACTGATATCTGGGGGCCTAAAAAGGCCACTTTGGCAGAATCATAAAAGGTTAACATTATGAATCATAATGGACAGTTGACTCTTAAGTTAATCGTATCAAATCCCATTGGTGAAGGATTTTTCAGTTTTTTTTTGTCTGTGCTAAAATACCAATCAATCCAATCCAAATCCAATCCCAATCTCTTTGATTATACCTACGTAGTGCAGTGAAAAAAAGAAAAACACGGACTGTATTCGCCATATTATGATTAATACTGTTATCCTTTTATGATTCTGCCGAAGTGGATTTTTTAGGCCCTCTGTATGTTATCAATGACAAAACATAGCGCAACATATAATTATTATATTAAGACCTTGACCTTTAACCTATGTTTTACAAATAAATAATTCAGATTCTAATATCAATTTTTGTGTGGAAAATATTTAATTGAACCTTTATGAAGATAATGAAAAAACCTTTTAATAATGAACACTTTTTGTAATTAGTGAACCTGTAACAACTTTTAGCACTAATGATGCACACTTAGAAAATAATTTAGTCTCTTGCTAACTTTCTGTCTTTTTCTTGTTAACTTTCGAAGTAACTAAGCCTTGGGTACCCCGACCAGATAGGTTAGGTTAGGTTGGAGCTGTGACTAACCAACCACGCGCCCGCCGAGCGAGCGAAGCGAACGGTGCCGCGGCAGCGTCTGACGAGCGCTACATACAAGTTGCTCGCAATTACTTGACTATTTATTATTTTTAGGACCCCAAAATAGAAATGATTTTAGGCTCACAAAAAGAGGCGCAATCATTATATTAGAGTATTCAATAATATTTTTAAGAGCACAAAACAGGAATTGTTACAAGTATGCAACATGCCTTTAGTACCTACCTTCTTTCTTATATCTATGGTACCTATAGTATCATGAGTAGGCCTGTACTATTGTGTTGATGCCTCATAAGCTGTATTATGATTGTATTAATTAAGAGCGGCTCAGAATTTCTATGAGATAGGATTGGATTGCTTTAATGGCGGCTAATTTAGATTGATTCCAGGATTTTACTAAGACGGCGATTAAGGAATGTTTTGTAGCAGGTGTTGCTGGCATCCGATCATCGATTCGTGTGGTGATTACCTATGTATTGACATAATCACCAAATTTAGCTCACAAATCGGCCAAACAAACATTGGGTATATGCCTGTTTGTTTGACTGTTAATTAAAATAACAATTCAGCTCTTGTTTCCAATCCAAATGTAGAACTGAAAATCGCCACATTTCGCAAACCTTGCTAGTTCGACCTATAGTTTTGTTAATATAATCAATAATTGTTGTTGAATATTTATGGCCAATATTTGGAAAATAAACAAGCAGGCAAGGTCCAAAAAGTTACTCTTGATTGACTTTCGAGAACTGACCTAAAATTTGTTGATATTGGGTACAAATTGCCCAGGGGAAGACGATATAGAAAAAAAAAAACTAATGTTGGTTGCCAAGAGTTATTTATTTACGGACCCTACTCAGGTAGTTTAGAATTTTTTTATGTGGTCAAATATCAATCGGTAAGGGCCACTATTTGCCTTAGCCGTGGAGGGTTGAACAACGTCCGTGATTGATGCTGCTCGTTGGCCTGACTAGCAATTTTAGGGTCAAGAAAAATGTATGTGTTCAGCTAGATACTATGTTATTCCGGACTAGGGTTCCTTGTTGATTTATGTGGCTAGGAAAAGGATCTCAAAAATTAATGTGTGTGGTGGTGGTGATTATAAATACTTACTTCTTTGGTTCCATGCAGTCACGTCGACGAAATCAGCAATAGTTTGTGCAATACCTTAGCAGTTTTGACATAGTTGTTAATTTGATAATATTCAAAGTACAGAGGCCAGCACATCAAGCTACCCGAAACTGTCAAATTTTCCCAATCAACTTTGAACCTTATGCTTTAGCGATAAAGTTGAAAATTTGACAGATTGTAGTAGCTTGATGTGTTGGCGGCTGTACCTAATTGTGTATTTCACAGAAGAGCTTTAGGATTAGTAGAAGTAGGCTTGTTATAGGTGGAACTGTAGCCTTTTAAATGACTAAACAAATTCCATAGGAGCGTGCTGGTAACATGATACTGTAAACACAAACCAATCTGATTGATATTGATCACCTCGAAAAGGCTAATGTGTAGTAGGGGGAAGTTTATGAGATATTATGTGTTTTGTGTGGCCCCTAGCAATGGATATTGCATTTGAGCTGTTGTTTATGTCATCTACTAAGGGGTCTTCGTCGCCACTGCTTAATAAAAGACATGCGCTCAGCAAAACAGTAATTTCGAGACTAGCTCGACTGACTTATGAACACAACAGAAGCTGTTTTCCTGTATACTTGCTAGTCAGTAGTACCTACCATTGTAAAGGAAGCATAAAAAGAAAATAAAAACAATGTTGCTTCGTATTTTATTTATTGAAGATGTATGTAGGTACAATGTAACTTACAGAAGGGAGATTTAGAAGATATTTACAAGGTGTTAAGGTAACATTTAAAATTTAGTTAATACTTTTAAAATTTCAGTGACTAACCGTAAAATAATCTAAGAAAGTAACACTCAAAGGAAACTCAAGCTGAAAGAATTAAAAAGCGAAACATATACATGTACACGACATAGTTAACAATTTGTAGTCATATAAATTATATTTTTAGAGATTTTCAATGTCCTAAATAATTTTATCAATAACTATAAACATTATTGCCCTAATTAAAACTAACTACATCTTATTAACGTGCACAACATTTAACAGTGATTAAAGTTATCTAACAACTAGTGAATTATCTAAACAAATAAAGATTCTTATTTATTTAAAAGATTAACTTAATATAGATCTTATATTAAACTTAACTAGGTAAATTTTGATATGTTTGATATTTTTGTTTTACGCAACTCGTTGTAATTCTTCAAGTACAGTCGTGTGCTACAACGTTGTATATTACGTAGGTGTGTAAATATGAACACTGTTTCAAAACTTTTAGTGAGGGACATAGAAATTAATTAAATTACTGTAGTTGATGCCAGGTCTCTACACAATTATATTTTTATGTGCTTTTAAATAAGATCGTTCACCAGGCGGGTTGAGAACGACATTGGCAGTTATTTTTGTTCGCTATTTTCTCTTTGTA
Source organism: Oligia fasciuncula (assembly GCA_963082905.1). NCBI lineage: Eukaryota > Metazoa > Arthropoda > Insecta > Lepidoptera > Noctuidae > Oligia > Oligia fasciuncula. The sequence continues at coordinate 8,838,063 of OY720393.1, read as the reverse complement.
AGTAATTCTATTTTTGCATAACTGTACTTGAAGCAATTTCAACAAACTGCTATAAAATACGCAGCAAGTGCTTTATTAAATTCCATTGTAAATACATTAATTTAATTTTCAATAGATTACTGAAATATCATTACGAATATTCTCGTAAATACGCCAATAAAAGGGTCAATAAAAACATATAAATATTCGTTGATTCTGGATTTTGGAAGCAAATATTCTACTTAAAAATAATTTCACCCTTACACCGACTACGCCTCGTTCCGACTCAACATTGCGGGTAGGTGTTCCGCCTTGCAAAGATCAAGTACCCTACGTTATAAGATATGAAACACTCAGATGTGTCGTTTTAAAATAGGTTTTATTTCAGAATTTTCAAGTAAATAATTGTTACTTTTATGAATTTTCCAGTAAAAATATTACTCGCATTTCATATGATTTAAATCTCTTTTCCATGTTAAGTTTCATTAAAATTGTAAACATTAAAATCGTATGTTTAAACGATCTTTATCACTCATATTCTCATTTAAAGTAATGTATCATGTATCCGTAAACCGCCTAGCATTTATGTTTTATCGCAGCGGTTCATCGATAGTATTTTAATTAAACTGTTTGAGCTGCCGTGTTTTAAACTTTCGATTCGATAGCTTTTTTTATCTGTGGCCCCTGTAATGAGAAAGTATTTTTCTAGGACAAATGATGAACCTTGTATTTTCCGATGTATTCAAAGGTATTTAACAGATGTTTATGTAGATAATTCATTTATTTTTCAGTTTAATTCTAAACAGCATTACCATATGTAGCTGACAAAAGAAGTTCGAAGTATGATCTCAACGCCTTCGGAATGTTTCGAGATGTTCGCAATGGCTGATTATAATGTTCAATCTATACACTTTCATTACATAACTTTTCCAGATTTAAAAAATACATTCATTGGGTATAAGTGGTTTAAATCAATTTACTTTAATTCCTGCATGAAGAATAAAAATATTTATTTGCTTCATAATTTTCCCAATATAAAATGCATACGAAAATTTATACGTATATAAAATTTAAATAGATATACAAATATCTGATTATCCAATAGATTTTCATGCAAACGAAACATTATATTTTATGTTTCCTCATAATTTCGGGTAGTTTACATACAAATTACCCTTAATTATTAGGAAATGTAATGAAAAGAACAATATTATTTCTAAAGGCGTTATCGGCACGTATAGTTATATCGGGTACCATTTAGACATGAGAACCCGGTGTTTCACATATTACAAGATACTTAAAGCTTTAAAAAGCTGTGTTCAGGGCTCGCCGTCTCGTGTATTACCTATGGACATTTTATGCTAAATAGGTATTACTTAGACTTATTCAACTAACTCTTCAGTCTTGGACGTTACACTTAAATAGAATACTTCTAAAACCCGCGTCGAATTTATTCTCTCCAAAACTTGTAAATTAAGTAGAGTCTGCGTGTTTAAAATAGTCCATGGCGTAACTTAACACACACCAAAGACAAGTTATGTTAACTACAAGCTAAAGACACACAATTCTGGATTAATTCATTGATATCCATGTACACTCACGTATACAAACACATTAATATCTCGACTACGATTTAATTTCATTGCTGAAGGTTATTTATTTGTTATAGATTAAGTTTCTAAGATTTGGAAAAATCACATTCACTAATAAATGAAACACATTTAGGACAACGCACGACCAAAAGTTACGACACCTAAAGTAGTATGCGAAAATGTACAACACTCATTCACTGGAACGAAATATTACATTTAGTTCATATAACTTACATCTATATAAAATTCATTAATTCTAACAAATGAAATTATCACAAATATTTAAAAAATTCACATTCTGTATAATAAACGCTGTATAATTAATACAATACTTAATTATATATAAAAATATATTGCTCAGGGTTTCAGTGGGTCGGTCTATCAAATCAGTGCTTTAAAGTTGCCTGTGGAAAATCTATTTTGAAAGTTTATAAAATGATAAAATTGTGAAACTAATTAAATGCCACATAACCATAACTTCACGTTGTTCCCCATTCCTTAGACGTTCCTTTCATTCAAACTTACTTTAGATTACAAACGACCGAAACAGAAACGAACACATTGCCTAGTATCGTTTTAAAATTTAAAATGTCTAATATAATAAAATGTTGCTATGTATAAATAAAATATCTCTTCGGGTTTCTTATACTATGTTAGCCTAGATGTATACATAAACGACTTTAAAAAATTTACTGACTAGTGATATGTATCATGATATGTATTTGATATGTTGATCACAACAAAGTAGTTCGGCCATCGCTGTGCGCTGATGGCCCTTATCCTAAGTTCTCTAATCCTCTGGCCAGCCGAGGTCTTCACCGATGAGGTCGTAAAACCTCTGGTTGTGTTGGATGAAGAACTTCCTTAGCTTGGTGACGACTGCGGGGTCGACCCGCGGGTGCTTACGACCCTTCGTTTCTCGCAGACATTTGTCTGTTGTGTCGTTTCGGAGGCAATAAAAGCCTTTCGTTTCGTTGAAGTAGAAATTCTTTCTTCCTGTTGGGACAATACATGGAGATTTTCAAATATTGTTTTATATATGAAGAAAACTTTAGCAGGGTTACTTTCAAATTTGTAAAGCCTGGTTTATATTTAAATTAATGTTTTTAATAAATATCTGAATGTCGAAAAATTTTCAAATCATAATCAGGTAAGTAGATTTCTCGATTATTCAGTAACTGACGTATACTCTAAGGACGTTACATCAATCCACCAATTTAGGCGTCTATGGTCAACCTGCAATATTAAACGATGACTTACCAATCTTGTGTTCGAGTCCAAGGAACTTCTCGATGCGTCGGAGCTGCGGCACCGGATCTTCAATTAGCAGGTCACCGTTCACGACGAGTATCTGCTCCCGAGGGAACACTTCCAGCCACCGATGGAGGTACGCGTGGTACAGGGATATGGCTATTGGCCTGTCAGGAATTGTCATGTTTAGTAATATTATGATAATTTATTTATCTTAGTGTACTGTGCTCAAATCTCAGATTATAAAATATACGGATCAGAAATATAAAATATACGGGTTAAATTGAGAACTTTATATTTTAGTCGCTGAGAAACGCTGCTATGATTTACAGGAATGTATATAAAAAGATGTTAGATACTCAAAAAATCTGATTTGGGATTTTTAATTTTAAGACGTGCGGTTACAAGTTCCAAATTACAGTATTTTTCCATACCTGTAAGCAATATTAATCGATCCATCAGGTGAGATGGCCAAATGTTCGAAGGGCTTGGCGGCGTCGGGAACAGGGTGGGCAGCTATCTGAGGATGCGCGGGCGCTGAGGGCGTGGCGCGACTGCGCAGTTGAGTGTAGTCGGAGATCGCGCGTGTTACTGGCTCCCGGACTATGAGTAGTAACCGGACCGAGGAGTTCATAGCTCGGACACGTTCTGGTACCTTGATGGAAAGTCAGTAAATTGGTTTGATTCGAGTATAACATAGGTACTTATATATTTCTATGAGATTTGACACAAAATATCGTGGTGCAGGAATAGGTCAAAATATATAAATTGTTTCGAGGTTTGGAACAAAACAAGTTGTTTTCACTTCTATCGGCACTCCAAGAGTGACACTATTTTTTTTAAATGCAATTCCATATGAAAGTCAGATTTTCACTTACCTCAGGAGTAACAAAATAACTCGGGCTCTTTTCTATCGTGATCTGCCCTTTAAAGGAGAGCGGCATTTTACTCCGGTACCATTCCAGGCCCAACGCGTAGTTCTCGTCTCGGTCGAAGAAGTGAACCTCTCCTGACGCCTTCTGTACCATGGGGTGGAGGTACAGCATCTCTAGCAATGCCCGGGTACCGCATTTTCTGACGCCGATTATAAGAGCCTAAAAGAAATTTTTTGATTACATTGGTCATTAGTACAGAGTAAAAATTTAAATATATAATTTAAGAATAAGTAATAAGTTTATAAACTTTGCCTAAAGTTAAGAGACGTTTTTTGTGTCCAAAATGTATGGTTAAGCAGACGTTAATCATTACGTCAATCACACCCAATTAATTTTGTAGAAATTGATTCCTAAGAATAAACTCTTACGTTATTAAACACTCATCGGTTATCTATAGAACCTTTAGTTCTGAAAATTTATATTTTTTTCAGAATTTGTTTGTTGTGTGTTTGTGTATGTGAGTTTGAATGTTTGTAAACGCACCCACGATACAGGAGAAATTCCTAGTGTGGGGCAACGTTTTTATAAAAAAAAAAGAAAGAAAATAATTATTTCAAAACTTCTAATACATAATGGTATGTTTACCTACATAAATACAGTAAACAGTTTACAATAAATACTTCAGAATATAGGGATAATAAATTAGCGACATCACCCAGCAATTATTCCAGCCCGCCTGCTAAGACTGGTGATCAAGACACTCCCCAGGGGTCACTCGTTGTCGGTCTATGGGGAAGGTCCATAATTGAAGATGTTTATTGGCTGGCATATACGTGTCTATAGCGGGTATCTCTAGGCGGGGTTCGAACCCTGGTGTATAAGTGGGCCCCTAGTTTCGAACCCTGGGTCAGACAATGTGTTCTTGGGTATTTCTATAACGGATTCTAAGTAGCATGTGTGTGCAGTGTATTTGTGAGAAGCAATATAGTTACTTTGTTTGATGTTGTTACTGTACCTTTACTAATATGAAATTACTCAGCCTAAACCCTTAACTAAGATTGCCACAAGCTGATCTCGAACCAATTATAAGATCAAAATGGAAAACGCATCTTGGAAAAACATTTATAGTGACCCGCATCTGGTTAGGCTAAATTGCCGACTCTAATCGAAGTAAGGCCATCCGGATGATAATGATTAATATTACTATACCTGTGGGAGTCTGCGTGCAGGTCGTGGTTGTCGTGGAGGTCGCAACCGCTTCCGCAGTGCCATTGGATGGTTGATCGTCCTGGTGTTACTCTCTTGGCTCTGCAGGATCTTACGACCTTCACTCGCGGCCGATGCCATGCTCGCCGCCTGCCAGAAAATCAATATTAAGAATGTCTACAATATTTTTTAAATAAGTTAACCGCTAAAAACTTTTTGGGCTTCTAATAATGTATCCTTTTTTTATAAATAAGCCTCGAGAGGGAGTGGGCCCTAACCCACTACGCGGGCCCAGTACGGGTCGGTCGATGTAAATTGGTTCTAGGACATGGTTTTCACACGATGTTTTCCTTAACCGTTTTGAGTGCAGTGGCGATGAAATAATTTATACAAAGTAAACGCCTGATCAAAAAGAAACGGAAAGAAAGTTGACGTGGCTCAAAAGGCTGCTCAACTTAAATGGGACTGGGGAGGACATGTCTGCCACATAATGCCACAAACTGTGGGCCCAAATGGCGCGAATTGGTGCCCTGAGACAGTGAGGCGGAGTCGCGGCAGACCAAGTAGGAGATGGCGGGACGAGCTGGGTAGGTTCCATCAAAACTGGAAGGAGGACGCGCGGATGGAAGAACTGGAGGGAGGCTTTTGCCCAGGAGTGGTAAAGCGCAGGCTTGAAAACAAAAAAAATCGCCTGTCAGGGTTCGAACCTACGACCTACAACTCGTAAGTTGCGGCCGTTACCACTAGGCTACCGCTGCTCTCAGCCGAGTCTACATCCTTGGTTTTGATCCCCGGATTGGCTAAAGTGATATTATATTTTTTTTTATTTAATGGCAAGAGTCACACCTCTCTTACATGGATGGAATCTTGCAACATAATTGGAGGAATGAGGTTGTATTATAAACCATTGGCAACCCTTTGGACCCATTGGCAACCGTTAGTGATATTTATGTAAAGTAATTTACGCAAAGGGTGACATTAAAAGAGGTCTATGACCCTCCTGGTGAACTTAGATTGCCTTAATGTACTATGATACCCATAATTGTTTGCTTAGAAATTGATAACGCAACCTGAGGTATCAGTTAGAAGGCAAAGTATATCGCAGGAAATCACGAAAATATATGACTTAAGACATTATCAAGATTCTAGATGCCGCGTTCCAGAATATCATTACCTTAAAGACGAAAGGGCAAAGAACTTAGCGTTACCCTTTCCAAATAATTTCGTATGTATTTGCATATATTTTTTCGTGTGGTAAAGGAAAAGTGAGATTATCAAGGAAAATCATCTTTCCAAGACTGCTAATACTGTGATAGTTACCTACTTATACAGGATTAGCTTCTAACCCACCTCTTCGTCCGCGTACAATTTTTTTTGTACCCCCGACGCACCCCGTCGCATCGCATCGCCTGCCCGTGCTATAACTTCGTTTTCGCTTCGGGTTCTAGCGTGATGTTAAATATCCGACCGATAGTTCCAGAGATTTGCGCGTTCAAACAAACGAACAAACTCTTCAGCTTTATTTAGTAGTCGATAACGCACTCGAATAAACGCTGACTTTTTTTAAAGTGCATAGTGCTTATTGTACCTTTTATATTCATTTCTATCGTGCTTGTTAGTGATCCTAAGATTTCCACTAGTTTTTCTGTTTTTACCTGTGAGAACCTGTAATTGGCTCTATGTCTTATAGGTATACAACTAGCTGCGCCCCGCGGTTTCGCCCGCGTAAATGTCGATCCCGTGGGAATATCGGAATAAAAAGTAGCCTATATGTTAATCCAGAGTGTCAGCTACTTCCATACAAAATTTTATCAAAATTGGTACAGCCGTGTTAGCGTGAAGAAGTAACAAACATATACACACAAACTTACGCCTTTATAATATTAGTGTGATGGTTTTCCTTCAGTTATAGCTGTTGGTTCTCGTACAAATAAATTTGTATAGAGACATGATTAGGATATGTATAGACAGAAACTTTCTCCGAGAGTTCACACTCCATTTTACCACTTTTCCCTATCTTGTAACCCAATTTTCTCTTGAATTAAACCTCAAAAACTTACCCCATACAAATGTTATGATTAATGGATCTAACAGCCCCATACACAACACCTCCATCAGTAGGTTATTGCGCTAGATTGACATACTCAAGCTGCCAGTCAGGTGCTAGTATAATTACAACCGTAGTGCTAAATGCTGGCCTAACAACTAACAAGGCTACGTATATTGGACACCTGAGTAGGTTAAGTCAATTATGAGATACCACTGTTTCTCGGGTTGCATCTGGTTTGGTGGCTATTGCTGCATAATTTGGGTATAGTTAGAGTCTGTTCAAAAGTATGTTTCAAATTAATATTATTTCAAGTTAAACAAATATCAACTTTATTTTAATGGGTATTAAATTGATTTCAGAGTGACTAGCACTATTGAAAAAGTTATAAAAATGTTTGAAGTTGCAGCGTAAATTGAACTTTATTGTGTAGGATTTATAGTTATTATTCCATAAACTCGTATAGATTACATAACATCACGCCTGTATTTCCCGAAGGAGTGGGCGGGCACAGTTATTATATTAAAAATATGTAGCAGCATCTACACCGCCACATGCAAACTACGCATCATACTGACGTCACTCAAAATCCTGCATCGCGCAAGCAGAGTTTACCGCATGACTAGCATAATAATATATACAACATCCAGACATGAATCATCGGGTAGTTGCCCACCAGACACGACACCTGTCTAGTCGGAGGATTCTCCCTTTTCTATGGAGGATGAGTGAAGTTTACGCCCTGTTACTCATGCCTACAAATTAATTCAAATAGATATCTACTCATTCATATTACACTGCGATGGATTTTTTTTTTTGTGATATTAAAATAACATCTGAAAGCTGAGAAAGGCGCTGCCTTTTATATTTTTATGAACTGATTCGTCGATTTTATCCCGAGTCTTCGGTCAGCTGGACCCGGATGCTTCTGGACCCGCGGGTCCAGTTGACCACATCATTTATTTTCTGTATTTTTATTGGTTAACTGGACCCCCACATTCAAATTTAGAAGAACATCTATTGTTTAAAGCTACCCGTGGATACAGTCGAGACAAATAGACACAAAGGTACTACCTAGTTCAGGCAAATGAGCAACTGTGTTCTTTATAATTTTTAAGATAAGTTATTGTAAATCTGCACCATTTTTATAAATAAACGATATATTATTATTAAAGACAAGGGCACGAATCTGGTACTTAATTTCATAAATATTTCCTACTACTGCTGGTTTGTACTAGTTCAAATACTATTTCTGAAACCCAGATAAAAAGTCAAAATATCAAAAATATACTACGTGAGGGTTGGAATTCAACTCCCAATTCAGCTTGATTCTGTGCCGCTCAATTTTGATCGAGAAGTTAATTTACTCATGTCATTATTGATAGATAGGCCGCTTTGCCGTTAATACGTCACGATTTCACTATCAGCACAGTTATACTGAATACGGACGTGATTTCAACAGTTGAACGTCAGTCAATGTGTGGTACTCATCTAATTATCGATAATGGATTCACTTTGTCTGTTTAATTGAAAACGTAGATTTCATCCCTGAGGAAGCGTGCCTTTGTGGTAGTGTAGTACGATGTTGCTCCTTTGAACATGATTTATTTTTAGGAATGAGGAGATAAAACTAACCCCCTTACTAATAAACGTATTGTAACAGATGAATAGTTACACACCGATTTCTCTCATTCAGTCGTCAGTAATTTGACTTTCGATAGAAGAAGACAAAGCGTTGTCTAACTGTACAGACGCTATACAACGTTTATTAGTAAGGGGATAAATTTCAAAATTTTGTGAAATTCTTTGAAATATTTCTGTGAATTATTCATGCAAGGTTTCATTTTAACCTTGTAGCGTATTGTATGTGATAAAAACGTACTCATGCTCCGTTATTTTTTCCTTAAAACTTCGCATGACAAAAATTTTACATTTTCCCCTTCCGGTGAGGCCCAAGGCTATATACCTACTATAGGTTTATATCTATAGAATGTACTCTCTGCCTACTCGTTACTTCCACCTACTTGTTGATGTCGTAAAACTCGGTTACATTGTAAAACAAGGGTGCCATAAAAAGGGCGGTGGTATGTTGTCTGCGGAGAACGGCTTCGAACATTAATTATGATTACTAGACGGAACAAAATGGGTGGATCCAGAAGATCAACAAACAAGGAACTCTTTATTAAAACTTGCTAATCTCACAATGACACAGTAACGCGACATTTTAATGAGTTTTGGATCTATATAGTGAACAACAAAGTAATCTCGTCACCAGATCTGTTTGATCAGTTGGTTGATCAGTAACTTTAATTAAGAGGTTTTTTGTTAGATTGTAGTCTTTTGCTACCTTACTATACTTTCAAAAACATATAAATTATTTTTTAGGATGGGACTTCTCTCTTATTGTGGGCCTTAGCCTCACAATAAGAGAGAAGTCGATACATTGTTAAAGAAACAAGTTTTAAACTGCATTAAGCGTTTATTTTTTTCCTAGCTCTATGCATGTATGTACCTTCTGTATAACCTCTTTATGGGGTCAGGCAGGGTGCTCATGGGCTTGGCCACCACGCCTCGAGGCTTGGCGAGCCACGCACTGCGGAAGTCAGGCCGGCTTGAGGAAAGTAAGCCGCTTACCCGAAAGGGTTGCAAGCTTACTAAGTTCGATACGCTAAGCGTGTTCGCTCCTACGATTTATAGCAAGTTTTGTACTTACTACGGGCTACGGGCTTAAAGTACGAAGGGGCGTATCACAGTGTTCCGTGCTATCGGATGGATCTTGTACTATGGTGGATGCGAATATGTTATGGGTATTTAATGCTAAGCTTTTATGAAACATAAATGTTTGCGATAGTAGGTAACTGTAGTAGTGAAACTCACCCAATAGTATTTTTGTTCAATATAATATTTTTGCTGTTACAAATATGAAATATTTAAATGCTGATTTTTATTGCCGACACAGTCTGTTGAAATTTAAACCCAGTGCATACGAGTGCGTATTAAAATAAAACTTTGACCAACACAACAATAAGTTAGAAAAATATGTATAATATCGTGCGAAAGAGCAATTTATATGTTTATGGTCACTGCAGTAGGTACAGCTGGTATCAAGGCCAACGTAGCCAGCGAGACGTGTTCACATTTGGATAATATATTTCGTAATATTTTTATAGTTATGCATAAAAATAATAAAATATACCCTTAGCATTTTTTAAAAAACACTACGTCCACGTCAGCACAGCGCGTTGTATCCACAGAAGAGCTGTTCTGTGGTTGTATCAGTACCTGAGCGCTGTAGAGCGCGCTGTCATACAGCACGGGGAAGGTGAGGTACAGTGACAGCAGCGTGACGGGGAGAAGTACCGCGGTGAGCTTCTGACGTCAACACAGCGTGGTGTATTCGTACCTGTATGCTGTAGAGCGCGCTGTCATACAGCACGTGGAAGGTGAGGAATAGTGACAGCAGCGTGACGGAGAGCAGCGCCGCGGCGAGCTTGGGCCGCGACACGCCCACCACCAGCACGCAGTCTGCCAGCTCGCCCTCGGCCGGCCGGAACGACGACCGCGGCAACCATCTGTGACACAACACTACAGTTACGAGTAGATAGGCACCAGGGTAGTTCTGACAAATTATGGATACGAAAGGTATACATGTCGCAGGCGCTTACATAACATTACATAATCAGCCTATAATGTTCCCACTGCTGGGACACAGGCCTCCTCTCGGTGAGAGGGAGTGGATATTGATTAAGATGCAATTATTTAGAATTGTATCAATGGAAAAAATGCTAATTAAATTTTATTTGAGTTTTACTTTCCAAGAAACTAATTATGTCAGAGAGCTTACTATAAATAAAAGCAGAAGAATCCCATTTAAAAATTAAGTGCTACTTGAGTTTGAAACAGTCGAGGGATTCGGAAGTAAACGGGATTGTTATGAGGTTCACAAGGACACACGTTCTAAGTACCTAAAAGAAATACACTACACATGTAATAAGGAGCTTATGGACAATGGACTCAATTCTAGACTAAAGCCAACAATTTGCAAACAGAGAAACGCAATAACAGCTTGTCCACTCAGGTCCTCTAATAACTTCGCAGTCGTGATCACGAAAGAAGTTGTCATGTTTTCATCTCATCTCATCGCCTTGAGACAAAAATAATTAGGCATATAGATATGCAATTTTAATTGCTTTTGATACTTCAACCTTACCATACTGAGATGAGAATGCCAAGAGGGACGTGTGGTGTTACGCGAATCGATAGAATAAGATATAAGTATATACGACGAAGTTTGAAAGTGACACCGGTGACTGAGAAATTGTGTGGAAATCGGTTGTCGTGGTAATGTGCTGCGGAGTAATGAGGAAAATGTCGTCAGGAAAGTTTTGAGTTTGAATGTGGATGGATACGAGTAGGGGACGACCACAGAAACGATGGATGGACTGTGTGAAAAATGATATGGCTAGAAAGGGAGTGACTACCGAGATGACGACTAATAGAGGGGAGAAATGGCGTATGGGAGAAAAATATATGTTGCACCTTCCCTAAATAAGTTGGGATAAAGCCAGGAGAATTATGATGACCTACATAACAAAGAATAGAATTATAAGAATTATTAAACATCTACATGGAATCATTAAAAGTTTTGCCTTCTGGTGTCAAAAAGTAATGTAATAAAGTATACGTTTTTATCATCGAGAATGCTCTGTCTTTTTACGACTTTGATCAAACTAATAAAAACTTTTCAAAAATGCGTTACCATCGTATTTCCAGTTTAAAACATTGTTGCATCAGGTACCTATCATGTGTAAAATGTAACAAACCCTTTGGTAACATAAACAGTTTCACCGAAGCCCCCGTCCGTCGTAATTTAAAGATGCTAAATGCCTTTCTGACTGCAATCTCTGAATGTGATGTGTTTGCGAATAAATGGAGTAAAATTTATTTATTTATTAACTCAACATCACTATCATTACAGGAATTTCCTAATACAATAGTGTGGCCATAATTACAGTTTTATTATTTACCTACCGTAACATATTATGTACATCGTGGTTTTTGTGAACTCCTTCAGAGAACAAAAAAAAAGATCTACGCTGTCTGCTACGTCATTAAGTACATGCAAGGTGCGCGTTATAGGGGCTTTACTCAGTAGATTGGTCCTACTACTGGGCACCGCCAATAGACGTGGCTGTCGCCTTCGCAATACATAAATAATATACATAAATTATGATTAATAATTGATTAATTATTATTCTGTTTCTGCATCACCCAAAGGTTGACTGGTAGAAAATGCTGTCCGCCTCTGTACATTTATGTGCTTGAAGTATTAAATAAATAATAAATTATGCGTATATGCCAGGTGTTCTTTAAATGAAAGTATGTAAGGGAGTCCACTGTTCCATATTAGTTTTAAATTATAATAATTATATATAAAACATAATTACCGTAACGTCAACGTAATAATGGTTCCTATGTTAATTAATGTAATTATTGATGTACCGTTTTAATTAACTAGAAATAAATAAATCAATACGAATGTTTCAAAATAATCCTCTTTTGTGTTCATATGTGTTTTTAAACGTGGTACTTTGTTTTATATATATTTTGCGAGTGTGGGTTCATTCGTACAATTTGTCTCATTCCTACGCAAAAGCGTAGGTGTGATAAAACCGACAAAGGTTATCGAAAGCAATATTTTTTGTACTGATAGATAATATAGATATTTTCTTTATGAATTAACTATTTCTTTTCCATGTTTTTGTCCTTACTTGGAATTATTTTTTGGAGAAACAAGAGTTTTTTCCTTTAATTTACTAATGGAGGTCGACTGAAAGCCAATTTTAATTACGTCCTTCGCCTAAGTGTTTTCGCAAATTGGTTTTGTAAAATAATCAAACTAAATTAAAAAAAAAAACATCACTCTGTCTATGTCAACATAAGCCGGACTGTCAGTGCTACATGTAATTATTGATATACGGTACAAGTAAGGCCTTTTGTACACATACGTTTTTTTTTGCTGTGAAAACTACCGCTTATTTGCCGTGTGTAGGCATGTTCGACAGTGTTGTATGGATCACTATGGAAGCTTGTTGACAGACACGTTTTTTCTACGGGGCGCGGTTTAAACGCTGCGCGCCGTGTGTAGGCACGGTCGTCAGTGTTGTATGGATCACAATGGAATTAAATATGTTCATTAATAAAAAATACTATAAGTTTTTTTTAATTAATTGACTGGTTTACTAACGAATTAGATTCCAATTGCATACAGAACATGTACCCAACAGCTAGGTACAGATAGCCTTATACCTTTATCTGGTCCCAATTACACCTCCTGTTTAAACCTGGTAACCCGGTATTTGATCCGAAGTAAGATGGTCTATCTTGCTTCGGATCCTATTTTATAAAAAAAAAATAACAGTTCGAAAAGAAAAAAAAATCCTTTGGCATGTTGGAAAGGAATTTGCTTGAAAATTGCTTAACCTTTTACCGCCACACCTCAAAAAATCAAAAACGTGTCCTCGGCGGCAAAGTCTGTCATGTAGTCGAACCGTGGCGTGCTGGGCACATTTTGGTTTGTCATCTATACATGACTGTGGCAGTCAAAAGGTTAAAATGATCGCTCCCTGACGGTATCTAATAAGGGCTAACGTATAAATACTTACAGAATATCGAGCGGCAGAGACTGCGAGCAACTCCTGTAGGTTGCCTCAGGGCGGTGCTTGGTCGGCAGCGCGTGACTCATCTGCACGCGCGACTCCATGCGGCTCCCATAATAAACTAACACATCCCCATCGCAATATTCTACGTCATTTCTAAAATACAAGCCATTTCTCAAATCACAGTTAGCTTATGAATGTAGTGAACGCAGCCCAGAGGCTGTTTATCATTTTTTCTTCTTTAGTAGTTTTTCTAGAATCTGTAACAAAATATTTGGACTAAGCCCAGGTACGCACGGGCGCGTTTTTCCCGCGGCGGGATTTTATCGCACACTGGATTTTCAATGCATTGCTTAGCGCCGCTTTAAAGTTGAAAATCCAACAGTATGTTTTTTTGATGCGCTGGGATGCGCTTTGTTCGATTCTCAATGCTTCGCTCAACACCGAGAATTGAAAATCCAGTGCGCGATAAAACCCCGCCGCGTTATTTTTAAGTCCATGCGAACGTGTGCCAAAGACGGAGGTAGTGAAATTGTTAAGTTCACGTTCTTCTTTAAAATGGTAGGCCACACTACAGTGGTTTTGTTTGTCCCACAAATGCTCAGTTTCTTGCGAGAATCGAACCCGCCCGGACCGTATCACATAAGCCAATTGCTCGGCTAAATGTAAGTCCATTTTTATTGCCTTTATCATTACAAAAATCGTCCAACAATTCAAACATTACGTGTCTAAAATAAACACACAATAATACTCTGCAAATGGTTCAAAATACTCGAAACGCTACAATAAATTACCGTGTAATAAACCCTAAGTAAGTAATGACATACCATATTACATGACCTTTGAAGCGCCTCCTACACCTGTAACAACAAACGGACCACGTGAAAATTATATCACAAGTTCTCTCACCATGTATAACTCAGCATTCAGTCGTACATAGAACACGAAGTACCTACACGAATGTGGGTGGTCAGGAAATCACAGTTGCTCCCAAATTCACGGCGGGCCTGACCGGCACGAAACGTGCACCGTACACTGTGGCGCTTTACGACTTGGCGGTAAAATAAGTTCATTTTACACGTTTTCACCTTTGTAGTGCCACACTATGGCGGTAGTAGGTACGAGTTGCAGGTCGCCTAAATCTTAAGAATGGGCGTATATTTTGGTTGGAAGCACCTCTTCAAGCCGGGTCGGAATAATAGATAAGATTGGAATATTTTATTACTTCTTTGTTGTCAAGCATGGTAAATGCTTGGTTTTGAATTTCCAATCAAAGTAAAATAGAAATGGAGTCGTAGAGTTTTAGGTATACATTGACACCATTTCTATTTTAGCTTGATTGGAAATTCAAAACCAAACATTGACCATGCTTGACAACAAAAGAGTAATAACAATCACATTAGGAAAAACGTAGGTACTGCCTGTTACTTTCTAGATTACCTAACTTTACATTATAGTCATTATATAAGGTGTGTATTTACGTTACATCTCGAGTCAACAGTGTGTGTGTATTTACTACTTAAAAATGTCGTACGTTGTCTAAATATAACTTCAACGCGTCACAAGTCGATTCTTCGGCTCTTTAGTCAACTGAGGCCGCTTGAAATTATCCCGAGGGATGAGTTGACCTAATGAATGTTTTGAATCGGGCGACTGATCCCATTGATACATTTTCAATGGTATTTCTAACTTTGCAAAAACAAGAGCTAAAAATACCGAAGCTAACTGCTGCGATCCAATTCGCATAACAAAGCTGAATGGTTCGAGCCCTATTTGTAAGCCGAGAGCCGAAACTATTTTGAGCATACTCTACAATTTGCACCGCTATAATTACAGACGACGGACGGGTATTTCATACGCACCTAATACGTAGTTCTTGTGCCTAAATGGAGGGAAATATTTCACTGTATTTACCTTTTTACTAATGGGTTTAGTGACGTGTAAGCTGTGTGGTTCATAAATCAGGCCGGTTATCGGCTCAAATGTGCTGGAGTGGCGTTATCGTGCTTACTACTCCATCACTCTCTTAACGCAGTAGGCGATGGGATGGGCATGGTTCACCTATGTTTAATACCACCTAAGTAGGGACTAGGTACTATAGTTACCAACCTATCAAGTGTGATGCTTATGGGTACCTACGGCACTTTGTAGTTAGGTGCTAAAACGTTTTATAATATGTTTATTGTTTTCATTCATTTTTGCACGCGCCCGCCGGCACCGTTCCACTTGATCCTACAGACGTGGTCGTTGTTTTTGTACAGACAGAAATTATGTATATGTTGGTAAAAGACAAACGCCTTTACTCACACTGTATTAGAAATCAAAATTGCATAATTATCAGAAGAAAGGTTTTTAAAGCTCACCTCAACTCGCGTAGAAATGAATGAATACATAAAATAAAATTGCAAGTCCAAGTTTCAAATTGTCTAGTTCGTAGTATTTTCGACTCATATGTCGTAAAATACACATTTGATGAGAGATAGATAAACTTAGGAACGTTCGCACAACTCAATAATTGTACTAGTTTCCTTGTTAATTCATCGGGTGTTTAAATAGTAATTGAAGTTTCACTGTAGTTTCCAGTTTCAGCGAATGTAAACGAGCAGGGGATATGTTCAATATATTATGCAGTTTCCTGAGAAATTCGTTCGAAGGATAAAAATATGAAGTAAAAGATTGAAAGTAGAATTCAAGGAGAGAGTTACGACCTACATTAAAATTCATAGCGGCCACAAAAACACTTTTTTGTTACCTACTAAAAGAAGTATTTCAGCAATTTGAAAATATTTTAATTATGTACGAATGAACAAAGAAATTGTTTTTATGGTATTTTTTAATAAATTAAGTTTTAAGCTTCATTTAAAACGTTTCTCAAATATAAAATTAAGTTTTGCAGTATCTTGAAATTCATGTTAGGTGTTGCTAAAACATGTATCTCGTCTGCCATTCCTGCAACATACACCTAAACAGGTATGAACAAAGGGTTGCGACATACCGTCGGTTTTGTGGCAACATAAGTCACTTTCCGGAAAGGTCAACGGTGGAGATGGTTTAATGAAATTATCTGGCTGTGTGGGGTTCAAACGGCATGTAATGCATTTTTAGTGAAACTTGTTTATACCTGCGGGCGGGGTGCGGGCTCCGGGGGCTGAAGGCCGGGTCAAGGCTTCAATGCACCGCCGTATATATTAATAACGTACGAGCCCACGATCGCGTCACCTTACTATTTCCACGTGAAGGCCATTATTGGGTCAGATTGCTAAATTTAACCCTCAGCGGGAGTCCAGCTATGAATAAGCCGACTGTGTAGCGAGATAACATCAAGCTGAGCTGAGGTTGGAGTTCACGCTGCTGTAAAGATTTGCGCTTAAAGTCATCAGTATCAGTTTCTCAATCAACGCGCAACCTACTGAAAAGAGGTCAGGAATATGCAAGGAAAACTCACCTTTAAACATTACTTACAAATTCCAAACCCTTCTCTCTATAAAATCAGTCAAATTGATACATTTGTTACCAATTTTTAAGGTAGGTAAATAATAATAACAGAAAGCCAACCGTCTTAGATCGTTTGAAATAAAATAAGACAAAGACGATTACTTCCCCGGATAGACAACAAAATGCCTGGCTTCTTAGTTTTAAGACACTTTGAAAGAGGTTTACGTTTTATTAAATAAGAATTCGAGAGGGAAAAGGAAACAATTGAATTACAGTCTGGTGGACATAAATTATAACCACGCTCCTGTACGTTCCTGTAGGAGTAATGTTACCATAGATACGACGTTGAGATGGATGAGAGTTCGTCCATGTACTGTAATGGTGATTAGGGGAGAACAGGGTAAATGGAGCCTACTAAGGGAAAAATTTCATAACAACCACATTTGTTAACATTCTTATGATGTTTATTTAGGAACTCTTACATTCATTATTAGAGTATATTTTAAACACAGTTATAATCAATTACAGTCTTGTATTAAGGTACAATAACGATTTTACAAAAAAAAACAGTCGCTCCCATTACCCGACACATGCGGGTAATGAGAGCCCGCTTAACGCCCATATGGGAAATGGGAGCCATAATTTACTCTTTCCCGAAAATTGACTAGACATACTTTAAAATATGTGATCTTAGTAATTAATACAAAGAACTATTTGTAAGACAAATAAAAAAATCAACTTAGTAAAGAAAAAAAGATTAAGATAATATAAATATGCTAGGCTACCATTACCCGCCGACTACCATTTTGAAAAGTAATAATATAAATATGTAATTCTACTTTCAATCTCAATTTAACCAATTGGGCTTGTTAGTGCATGAATCTGGGGATATAATAAGCATAAACATAATAAAATAAGAACACAACTTCATGCTTATCTCGGCGCTGGCAATCAGCAAATTTTTATAAGCGTGGAGCGAAAAACACATAATCGTCTCTCGTGACTTAATGCATGGCACTAACGGCTCGTGTTCGTCTGGCGAAGTTTTTCGATGGTTGACAAAAGCGGCCGAGTGTGTACTATCGCGTAAATGTACCTACTTTCCGTTCAATCACCATGGCTCCCACTACCCGTTGGCTCTCATTACCCTGTTCTCCCCTACACATTAGTGATGTGCGCTCTCCTACCCTGATGCTGCCTAAGGCTAATGGATAGGTGCCCACTACGGCTCAATACCATCAACAACATAGTACATACCGCATACCACGATATTCCGTGTAAAACAAGAATGTTACCCTAATTAAAGAACGAAATTGGCTCGCGGAGGCTCGCTTTTTTACGACCAATCATAAAACAGGCTTTTAGAGTACAACATAAAGTAACCTACCTACTCTGAATTTTTACGGGAGTCAGACGTTTTATTTAAGAAATTAAATTCACAGCTTCCGGATTTTACATCATGTCAAATGACGAATTACTTGGCGATTGAGGAATTCCGTTCCATTATTCACGTACTTGTTCAAGTTTCGGATGAGCTAAGAAAGTCCGTAAACGGCGCTTCTTAAAGTACCTATTTTAAAATAATTTACTTTTGAAGGAGAGTTATCTATGGAAGGTAAAAGAATCTTGGTGAGGAACTGGAACTTTACCACTACAGTTTATACTTATAGTTAGCTGGTCGAAGGCTGCTGTATTTGTTGAACGTTTGAACCAATTCAAGGAAAGGACCCTTTTTATTTTAGTGCATCATTTCATGTACAGACGCCAGCACATCAAGCTGCAACAATCTGTCAAATTTCTTTAATAGATTTTCAACTTGATCGCTAAAGCATAAGGTTCAATGTTGATTGGGAAAATTTGACAGTTTCGGGCAGCTTGATGTGCTGGCGTCTGTACAGTCAACAGCAAAAGTAGATGATCAAAGTCAGAAGTTCAATACTAATGAACGGAGTTCGCGTCAGAACTGTGTGGCGTCGAAGTGATTCAAAAGTATTCTACGTAGTAAGTATTCCAAGTAGTAGTACTTCGACGCCACATAGTTCTGACGCGAACTCCGTTCATTAGTATTGAATTTCTGATTTTGATCATCTACTTTTGCTGTTGACTGTACTAGGAGGTGTATTCATTCAATCGATGCGGCAGCGAGAATTGTAAAACATACATAGCATACATATACATAATATACATTTCAAATTACGATTTCATTGTAAGTAGTATAGCTGTAGGGAAATGTAACACTCGTTAAAATAAAAATAATAGGAACAAATTGCGATGGAAAAAAACTTTTTCATGTAAAATAAAATGGTTAGATTTCACAATTACAAATGAAAATATTCGGGGATATCGTAAAATGAATTTTACATTTTATTCAACAATTTAAATTCCCGTTTCACGAGTTACGCGGATTCGATAAAGGTCAGTCGAAATTAAATTAGAATTTAGGCTCCATTTTTATTTACATTTTTTTTGCCTGTAACAACACCATTTTAATTTTATCGTAGTAATTCTAGCCTTGCGTCAAATTTATTAAGACAGACGATTTACTAGACATCCTAGATAACGTGGTAGGTAATGCTTATTAATTTTACGTGATAATCAAGACGGACTGTCTTTAGGTAAGTAGGTACCTATTTCCTTGCTTGTTCGTAGTCATTAGCTGTTTTAAGTAATAAATAATAATAGGCAGACGTGAAATACAAACAAGCACCTAGCTATCTATTAGTCGGGCACCTAGGCCAGTACGGCTTTAAGGCCACATTTTAGACCCTTGTGTTCTAAATACCTAACTTCCATGGTAAATTTTAAACTGCCGTTTCATTAAAGTTGGTATTACCGGCGTGCATTATTTCCATAATATGCAATATCGTGCTTCGTTTCTCGCAATTTTACCTTAAGGCCAAGTGTTGCAAAACGGTGCTTTAGAATAACAAGCCCCGTCCTTGTGAAGTTAATTTTTAAGGGTGTTTAGGAGAATGGGTAATAAAATTTCCATTCTTACGAAGTAGCAACGATTACTGTACTTAAGGTGTAATGTCGTGGGAATAAACGTATCTACAAACGTTGTGGGTGACGTGCGCCGAACGTTTGCATGTCACTTTTATTCGCTGAATACAAGGTGAAGGTCTTTAAAATAAACTGTGCAATTTCCATGAAATGGTTTTTTTTTTTTTACTTTAATTTCTGGTGAAACGTTAATGGTCTAGGTTAATAGTCCACATGTAGTGGCGGTCGTAAGTTGTCTTTATGCAGCTATTGTATGACAACTAAGCAACCTGCATAATTAGCCTATAATGTTCCCACTGCTGGGACACAGGTCTCCTCTCGGTAAGAGGGAGTGGGCCGTAATCCACCACGCAGGCCCAGTGCGGGTTGGTGGATGTCACATGTCTTCGAATTTTTGGTCCTAGGACATGCCCTCACAATATTTTCCTTCACGTTTTGAGAGCAGTGGTGATGAAATAATTTACACAAAGTAAAGCCCCTGTCTGGGTTCGAACCTAAGACCTATTATGCAACCAGACCCAGCAATAATTATTGGAAACTACTAACAGACACCGTCCCCACGTGAGTCGACGTAACTAAGTACTCGTATGCCACTCACACAGACAGTTACTACCCTTTAATTGGACAAAAACGTCCTAGTACCAACTTTCCGATATACACATAAGTGTTATATAGCGGACTATTGTGATAACTAACTTGCAACTTTCCTGTGTCGCCAGCAACGGCTTCAGATCCAAGCTATTGTGCACCAAAGGCCACGGAGTTCGGTGAATGAGCCCGAAAGGTCGCTCTCTATGTTGTATCTCTATTGAGTACACCTTTGTACAATAAATAGCCGCCTTCTGCCTTTTTTACTGGCAACACAAAGCAGAGGAAATATTTAAGATACACTTAAATATGTTTCGGGTCGATTGGATTTTTTTGGGATAATAATGGCTGTAATTTTTTACGTCTATTAAGACGAATTTAGGAATCTTTTAAATGACGTAGTAAGTAATCAGTTCAATGCTCACGTACGAACTATAAATTATTCATCCAAGTCTTATTACATCCATTTGTAGTAATAGCTATCCTATCTTATCCCATTTTAGGGTCGCTGGGCCACAAAAAATTATACGACAAAGATTGGTTCGATCTGTAATACTTCGATATCCGTTGTTATAACAATCGAAACATTTGTAATTGCATCGGGTCTCATAATACGTCGATAAAATCGTAAGTTATTCGTAATGTGAGCAGAGTAGCTGGGTACTGCGGAACAACCGGAGGTTTGCGCCTATTACCATAAAGTACGGAAGCTATAAAACGAAGCATCTACTGAATTTAGTTCACGACTTCACGTCGATACCGTAACACAAGAAAATATGAAACTGAATAAAACGCCGTATAGCCCTGTTGAATAAATTAATAAATTACGGCTTAATGGACGTTTTCATAAATTTTTCTTTAATATTTCACTTAATTACTGAAGTATGGGAGCGAGAAAAACTTATGATTCGTTATTAACCTGTCTAATTTGATAAACAGCCCTGCTTGGGGATTTATGTCATTTCGCACTTTGTGTACCTACTCCATTGGTAGGTATTTTAAGCTACTTATAGGTACAATCTAGGTAGGTAATAAATATGTGCTTAAAAGGGAATTTTTAAATTTCTTTAATCATGTTCCATTACTTTTTAGGGTTCTGTATCCAAACGGGTGCCAATGGAACCTTAATACTAAGACTCCGCTGTTTGTCGTGCGTCCGTTTGCAGCGCGCTGCTTCTCATGAACCGTAATAGGTAGACAGTTGAAATTTTCACAGAGTGTGTATTTCTATTGCCAATATAACAACAAATAATAAAAATATAATAAAGTAGTTAAAAATTGAAAGGTGGATTCTATACAAAAAATCGTGTTTTTTTCGGCGTATTTTGCCTTGGACGGAACCTTTCATGTGCCCAACTCGCACTTGGCCGGTTTTTATTTATTCAGGTTGAAATTGGAAAGGAAACGATAAAATACTTAAAGGTATTCAAGAGCAAATAAACAGTTTGTAGGCGCAGTGTTATAACCAGGAATGGCGGGTAGGCAGACATTTGATTACTTCAGGCATTTTTAATAAATTTTTAACCAGAATAAAAAGGTTCCTTTCAAAATTAATTACTGCCGACCGTAACCATTCTTTTGCTTGTTTAAAAAGTATAATGAATAATTAAGTCAACAAAATAAAATAAAAAACCAGCAGAAAAAATTGGGGGCGCCCAAAAATTTATTTTACAAACTGGGAAATTTTGCGAGTTTTTAACAATCCGATAGCCGAAGGGAATTACTAATATTACGTTACCTAAGTAACTTTTGGTTAGTAGGTAACATGCTTTAATTACGAAATGCTTGCAACAATAGTTATTATACGGTTTGTTTAATAATGAAATGGAAAGTTCGATAATTTTATAATCGATGTAAAGTAGCCTTCAATTAATTAAGGCAACTTTATGAAAAAAAAATCTGTTAAATAGTAGTCCCGGTAGTCTAGATTCTGCCCGTGACTTCGCTCGCGTAAAATTTCTTGTTTCCCGACTCACCCCGTCGCATCGCATCGCCTTCTCGCGCTATTAGTTCGTTTTCTACTAGTACTTTTTTTCTTTTTGCTCGGCTCATACGAGTCCTAGCGTGATGTTAAATAGCCTATAGCCTGTCTAACGAATTGGGCTATCAAATGCAAAATGATTTTTTCAAATGCGACTGTTGGTTCCAGAGCTTAGGCGCGTTCAAACAACAAGAAACAAAAAAAACTCATTATCTTTATTATTAGAGATAATTATAGATTAATTAACACATTCTTTTACTTCAGTTACGATAAGAGTAACATTACATGGATGTAGTCAGACAAGTTGAATTAGCATTTATTAGTGTCGTATATCGACGTTTCCGAGGACGGTTACGCGACACCACGCAGCGAAACAAGACGCCGACAACGTTACGTGTGTAGTCATAGTTTTAAGGTTTTTTATATATATTAGTTTATTATTGTATAAGATTATTTTGTGTATTTTACTTATGGGCCCTAGTTGCCTGATAATAAAATGATTATTATTATTATTCCCTTTATTACATTAGATAACATATCAATTATATTTTTAAATATTAGAATATAAAAAATATAAAAACATTTAAAAATATAAAAAATAGTAGCCCACCGGTAACGGGAGCAGGGTCCAAGCTACCGGTGGTTAGGGCTCCAGAGACAGGAACCTCCTCACATGATTATTATTATTAACTCAAACCTGTCGTGTCAGCTGTATGACTCTGTTTACAAGGAAGAGGCTGACAAAGATCCTTCAGGAAAAATATTGATAAAATCACAAAATGTTTCATTTAAGTTTCTTCGTATATCTAGTAGGAAAAGGATGGTATTTAAAAGTACTTCAATTTATTCCCATTTCATTTACCTAATTTTGCCTGTGTTCCACCAAATATACTGAATGTGCACCAAAATATGTTCATTAAAATATGTGATAACGAGCATCTATTTAACAACTGTTGCAAATTTGTAAAATTAGTAATACACCTAATTTTAAAAACAAGCATTTATTTTTTTAAATACTTAACAATATTTTTTTTTTTAAATAATCTCTTTTTCCATATTTTTTTTCTTTAAAATTTAGTCGTTTCTGGCGTAGGAGGTCACAGTTTTAACCTAACCTAACCTAAGCATTTTTTTAAAAATAATTAACCTCGTAACTAATTCGGTTCTCGATAATGTCCATTTAAAAAAAATTAAAATAGTAAGTTACAAATATTTTGTAATATTTGGTGCACGATCAGTATTTTTCGGGGAAGAATAATATTTTAGAAATGCATACATAGATGTACCTTTTGATTTTTGGTGAACACAAAAATATTATCCGTAGGAAAACAACGTATATTCAACGTATATATTATAATACCTAAGTACAACGATTTAAATTCGTAAACACGTCTACGTAGGAGTTCTACCTATACGTAGGCACCTGGATGTCAAACGTAGAAATGCGTGCAACGCTCCCGGATAAAGGCGATAACCAAGTGGAAACGGAGGCAGTTTCCACTTTGTTACCCGTTTTCTAACACAAATATGTAATAATATGTAAATCGGTATATAACATGTAAATATTTAAGTGGTTTTCGATGACATCGGCGGGGACGCACAAGACACAGGTACAGATAATCGGCTTTCCTTTTGTGCCTGAAGAAAGAGGAAATGTTTTTTCCATCGAACAGTTTGTTATATGTTTTTCAGAGGCGGAATTTTAACGCCCTGGGGATGTTTTTACGCTTAGACTCAAAGAAATTGGACAAATTGAATTTTGTGTTTTGTTTGAATATAATGCTACTATAACTACCTGCACTTACGTTACTTCCTAAAAGTGGTTGCCTTTTATCCAAACTTCATAATATGATGTTCCCACTGCTGGGACACAAGCCCACTCTCTGTGACAGCCGGGCGTACACCTAAGATTACGGCTCACTCCTTAGTGAGCCGTAATCTAGCACGCGGGCCCAGTGCGGCTTGGTAGGTCACGTCTTGTCTTCGAATTTTTGGCTCTAGGACATACCGGTTCGATGTTTTCCTTCATCGTTTTTAAAAGCAGTGGTGATGAAATAATTTACACAAAGTAAAGCGCCTGTCTCGGTTCGAACCTAAACCTACAGGTCGTAACTATCAAATCTACATAATATCAGCTGCTAGTGTAAAGTATATCCCGTGTAAAGGCAATCTGCGTTTTCATATACTATAATGGATGTTAGATATTCAGTTCTGTTTCCTTTTTGAAATAGGCAATCTTGCTGAGAATCTTTTATGCAGAGCGCTTTCGCTGAGATAATTGCATGCAGATGAATATGCACGTGTTTTATATTTAAAATTATTTCTGCAGGTGAAAAATGGAGATAAATTTTATGACTATACAAACTAGAAGATTTAACATATTACACAGGTAGGTACTTGCATGTAATTTGTTTTTTTTAGATTTTTTTTTCACTTGAATTAGCATGAAGGTACGTAAAAGTATAATTTGCTAGCCTTTGGTTTGTAACGATTGTTATTGTTCTCAGGGACTCGGGGTTATTCTCATTAGACCTTAATTCATATTCTCATGAACTCCAATAACTTTAATTTTAATAAGCGATTTTTCTTCATATTATTGGGCACTAGCTTCTGCCCGCGTCTTCGTTCGCGTGGAAGTCGTATAACACCACCATATACTAAAAAAATGCAACCCATCTTACTCGCTGATAATGTATATATACAGGGTGATTGGAAGATGGGTGCAAAGCTTTAAGGCGATGATAGTACAGGCAATTCAGAACCATTTAAGCCATGGTTGTCTTAGACGAAGTCTTACCACTTTTTTTTTACCAATTTCTTAAGATTTTTTTCGAAAATTCCCAAAGTTTTAACTAAACTACTTATTTATGGCCAAATTGAATGATAAACGAATTCATTTTTATTGTATTTAATTAAAGTAATGTGTAAGCAATCTAGCAAAACATGTTTTAGGCCTCTGTGTCGTTAGACATTTTTTTTACAGATATTTAAAGTTCATAACAAATTTTAAAATTTATAAATACTTTTTGTAAACCTTATTTTAAAAATCACGGAGCGTGCTTTTTTTGTTCAAACCTTTTTGAAAACATGCTTGATAATCCCTCTTTCTTTTGAGGTAACATTTACGCAGATATCTTACAAATTATTGAAATTAGGACCTAAAAACCAATTTAAGGGAGAAATTTTAAATTTTAGGCAGTCTAAATAAAACAACATTTGAATTAAATTTATTTATGTTTCATGGTCAAAATGTTGTCCGTGATTCCTAATACAAGCACGGCTCCGTCTTCTCACTTCTGTTGTTGTTATTTTCAACATCATCTCCAGCTTCATTGTTTCAAACTCTGAATTCATTCTCTCTATCAGTTCTTCTCTCGTGTTTATTTCAACATTCGTATACACTAGCTCCTTGGCCCGGCCCCACACGAAAAAGTCCAGCAGGGCCAGATCTGGTGAGCGAGCGGGCCAAGGGATGGGTCCATCTCTGCCAATCCAGCTGTCAGGAAAACAATTATTTAAATGTTCCCTTACATTTAACATCCAATGCGTTGGACAGCCGTCTTGCTGAAAGATGACTGTACTGTCTCTTGCGAATATCGGGACACCGGTTTCCTCTATCAGCTCTGGTAAATCCACTTGTAGAAAGTGCAAATCATTTTCACCATTGAAAGTCTCCGGTAAGAAGTGGGGCCCAATCAACGTCCTGCAAATTACTCCAGCCTCCAGAATTTCCTCTGAAACGACACCTGCTTCTTAAAATGTGGATTGTTGTCTTTGGCGGCCCATTCATGAAGGTTATGAAAGTTTTTAATGCCCTCCCTAGAAAACTTTAATTTGAAATCAATCTTGTGGACGGATGAAAGCAAATTTTCTAGGGCATTACAAACTTTCATAACCCACACAACACATAGGGAACATTTAAATAATTGCTTTCCTGACAGCTGGATTGGCAGAGATGGACCCATCCCTTGTCCCGCTCGCTCACCAGATCTGACCCTGCTGGACTTTTTCGTGTGGGGCCGGGCCAAGGAGCTGGTGTATACGAATGTTGAAATAAACACGAGAGAAGAACTGACAGAGAGAATGAATTCAGAGTTTGAAACAATGAAGCTGGAGATATGATGTTGAAAATAACAACAATAGAAGTGAGAAGACGGAGCCGTGCTTGTATTAGGAATCACGGACAACATTTTGACCATGAAACATAAATAAATTTAATTCAAATGTTGTTTTATTTAGACTGCCTAAAATTTAAAATTTCTCCCTTAAATTGGTTTTTAGGTCCTAATTTCAATAATTTGTAAGATATCTGCGTAAATGTTACCTCAAAAGAAAGAGCGATTATCAAGCATGTTTTCAAAAAGGTTTGAACAAAAAAAGCACGCTCCGTGATTTTTAAAATAAGGTTTACAAAAAGTATTTATAAATTTTAAAATTTGTTATGAACTTTAAATATCTGTAAAAAAAATGTCTAACGACACAGAGGCCTAAAACATGTTTTGCTAGATTGCTTACACATTACTTTAATTAAATACAATAAAAATGAATTCGTTTATCATTCAATTTGGCCATAAATAAATAGTTTAGTTAAAACTTTAGGAATTTTTGAAAAAAATCTTAAGAAATTGGTAAAAAAAAAGTAGTAAGACTTCGTCTAAGACAACCATGGCTTAAATAGTTCTAAATTGTCTGTACTATCTTCGCCTTAAAGCTTTGCACCCATCTTCCAATCACCCTGTATATAGGTGAAAGAATTTTTAAAATCGATTGAGTGTTTTTTGACTTTATCCATTACAAACAAACATAAAAAACCGCTATTTTAAACTTTATAATATTAGTTTACACTAGGTATAACAATACAAGATCTTTCAATTTATCTAATAAATTAATAAAGCTACGTATATAGGTACTGATTAAATACATGATAAATTGTTTCTTAGAGAACGATGAACGATTTCAAATAAAAAACTTTCTTATTAGAAAGTTTTTCCAGAACCAGAAAATAATACAGAATACCAGAGAAAAATATGTTTCGTAAGAGAGACATTTGTTAGAAAAATTGAAATATTTGTGTCGACCAGCACAGTTCAGAATTTAACAAGCATCGGTTCACTCGCCCTCGGAGACAGCTCGCATCTAGGGCTATAACTCAAGTGGGACAACATTTGAGATCCCAGCACACACCGAGAGCCTTGACCCAAACCTTGTGTACACGCGACAAAAATGATATGTATGAGTATACAGATAATATCAACAGATGAAGGTCAATTCTCGTAATTTAAAACGTTCAAAGTCTAGTCGCAGTCTCATATCTCGGCGACAAACAACGGTCAAAAACTTTTCAAAAACGTAAGGAAATTAGAAGTATTTTTTTGAAGATTGAGACTGAGATCAGATTGTGAATGATCTTAAAATTACGAGAATTACCCCTTAGTATTTTGCCAGAAATTGTCTATTTGCGATGGCTCGTCGAGAGTGTCATGATCAAGGATTGGAATCACACCGGTAAATGACATCAACGGTATGGGTACCAACGCCAAAACATTTCCGTATCATTTCCGGGAATAATGTAGAGTTGAAATCTCATCATTATCAGACTTGTGATCTTGTTTGTTCCAGGGCTCCCGATTATTGGTCATGACGGGTATAAAATTGGTATAAAGGATACAATAACAGTAGGTAATACCTCTTTTTAACGTAAACAATAATTTTCATCAGTGGCTGACCTGTAAAATTAATGCTCTTTGTCGAGATTAGGTACATTATGTTACCGCTATTTTTCATTCAAAAGCCGTTTCATTTTAAACTCATTTATAATGAAAAAACAAGAGCACGAGGAAATACGAGCCCGAAGAATCTAATAACAATTGGCAAATATGACGTGTGTATTTTGCCCTTTCATTCGAATTTCAGCTCCTCATGTGGTATTTTTATTAGCTTAAAGAGAATCTTAATTTGCCTGTAAACATTACTCACGTAATTAAATGAAGCGTAAGACGGTGCTTATATTAAATTTGAAAGGTTTTTGCCAAAGAACAGAGATTACCTACTTAATTTTCTGTTTCTTGTGACATCAACCGATAATTATAGAAAAATGCTTTGAACTTTTTTAAGATGAAATATCATCAAAGTAAAGCTAAGGGCAATAAATAAAGAGGCCTCATCTACGTAACGACTTTTTATGCGAAAAATATAACGGCTATCGGGAGAAAAACAGAAAACAGGTTAATTTGTGAGAACAAAGGAAGCAACACAGAACAAAATGAAAAGCGCACCCACACAACGTGCTCTCGGTCTCTAACAACGGAGAAAATTCAAAATTTAATCTACTTGAACATAAGGATAACAGAATTTCCGCAAACAGAGCCTCGGGGAGACTAGTCAATAATAAAATAGTCAAACCTTTTTCATCCCTCAAGTGCTTTCCTACGCTCAACTCTGAACAAGTGAATTTCAATGAAGTGAAAAGAACATAAATCCACCTTTTCCTTTCTTCACTTTTTAAAGAAGTAGGCACTTTGAGCAAAGTCTTCCCGCAGTAATTTTCCATCAGATTTTCTAGCATTAAGTAGGTACATTAAAACCGTGTTTTTTCTGCTTTTTCTAGTTCGATAATTTATCATAAAAACTTCGTACTTGAGAAATTGCAGTTTTTGCTTCGCATCGAAAAGTTGGGATCAAGATTATAAAGTTGGATATATCCCGCGGAGCGACCGATTCAAAAAGCATTAGTCAGAACGACTGAGATAACACATTCTCTTTGAAAACTTGATCCTTTAGTATAATTGAGAAATTATTTCGTTGGAGCAGTTTTTATGATAGTTGAAAGTTTTATTTTAAGTTTTTAAGGGGTAAGTTTTTATTATTATTATAATGATTCATTGGAGTTAGGTGCTATGAGATATTTTTCGATTTTATCTTGATATTTATTACTGTAAAATCTAGCAGATGTAGGTAATGCCGTACAAAATTAATATAATCAGCCTTACCTATAATGTTCCCACTGCTGGGACACAGGCCTCAACGCGGTGACAGAGAGTGTGCCGTAAACCGCCAATCGAGCCCAGTACGGGTTGGTACTGTTGGTAGATGTCACAGGTCTTCCAATTTTTGGTTCTACAACATTCTGGTTTCCACACGATGTTTTTCCTTCACCGTTTTGAGAGCAGTGATGATGAAATAAATTACACAAAGTAAAGCACCTGTCTGGGTTCGAACTTACGACCTACAACTCTAAAGTTAGGTACCTACCACTAAAACATTGTTTTTGATCATGAAATAGGATTTGATATGCCTCATCAGATTGAATAAATAAATTAAATGTGCACTTAAACCAATGTTACATAAGAAAAAATAAATACTACGAACACCAGTTATGCGTTTTACCGAGCGAATTTGTACTCAAGTTCTGGGAAAATGAGCAAAGAGCTGACAAAATAGCTTTACAGGAAAGCGTCAACCGATCGGATTACAGCGGTCAATATTTAACTGAACCAATTGTGATTATGAATTGAAAGCTTTTTGTATTGACCAATAATTTATTAGCCTTAGCGATTAATATCTAGGTGCATGTAAACTTTTTATCTATACTAAAGCTTAAGAGTTTGTTTGGGAACTACTCACCGGTCGGAGTTGAAAAATTATTTTTGCGTTTGATAGCCCCATTGTTGAGGAAGGCTTTAAGCTATTTAACATTACGCTATGATCCTTAGGAGCCGAGCAAAATGAAAGAAAGTCAGAAAGAACGCTAAGCGAAAGCGAAGTAATAGCGCGGACAAGCGTTGCGATGCGACGAAATGGGTCTAAAGAACAAGACATTTCACGCGGACGAAGTCGCAGGCAGTAGTTAGTAAGTAGTACAATAATTATATTATAAGCGTTGGTAAGTTTCAAAAATGAATAGGTATGTGTAAAACAAGGAACATAATGATTGTGTGAGAGGTGATGATACATGGCTGGAAAGAATGGGTGTGAATATTGAGATAATACCTAAGTGCTCATATGCACGAGCGACACGCGTCGACAACTGCATCCGTCGACACGCGTCATCGGCTGCCATCGACAACGTTTCGCTCGTGTATTTAAGCACCGTACTCAACATGGACGTCGACGACTGCCGCTGACACGCGTCTACGGGTGCAGTAGACTCTGTCGTCGACGCGTGTCGCTCGTGTGTATGCACACTAAGGAAGACAGTATGTGCTGCATCAATTGGCTTAGAGTAGTAGAATAACGAATACCAAACCTTGCAGCCGCACAAACTGCAGCCAGTCTGATAAAAACATGGACCTTATTTTAAAATTTCAAGCTGATCTGGCAGCATTACAGCTTGTAGTATAATTTATAAATAATGCAAGATTACTAGATATTCGGGTCTTGCGCCGCACTGCGTCGTTTCGCGGCAATCCGTTTTTATGCAGTTATCTTGAAAAATACCTATAGCGTGCAATAGTGCATAAAACCACGATTATTCCGTACTAGCTTTTGTCCGCGGCTTCGCTCGCGTGGTGGTCGAAAATTATCCCACACGAACGTAAGCACGGCTACACATCAAACTAACAAATATAAGCTGACTTCTGATTGTACGATAAACAATGCGAGGTCAGTTAAAACTGGAAATGTTTAGCTTAATGTGTAGCCGTGTGTATCGGGATGAAAGTATCCTAAGTCCGAACCCAGGTCATCGCCTACCTGTGTGCCATTTCATTTCATCAAAATCCATTCAATTGTTAAAAGGTAACAGATAGACAGGGTTACTTTCGCATTTATAATATTCGTGTGGATTTACGCAGGAAGGTATTATCCACTTTATTAAAATAGTTTGTTTACGTGACGTATTTGCTTTATGCCGACTGATTCAAATGTCTAGACTGGTCGCGAAACTTTTCATCACGGCATTTTAAATTGATTGGAACGTTGAATTCAATTGGAAAATGTCAAGCTATTTTCTGTGAGGTTCGTTTGGTTAGAGAATGCGCATGCTAGAGTTAAAGTAGTTTGTGTCGTAGACCGAACGGTTTTGTCTTGTGTCATAAGATGTAAGAGATGTCATTGACTAGGAGACGGTTTTATTGCGAGTGTTCCTACGCCATTATAGTTTTCATAAATCGATAGTTACTCTGAAGGCAAGTTTAATCCTACTTCCTACTCATTATATCATTATATTATATCAAATTATAAACGCGAAAATTTGTAAGGATGGATGGATGTTTGTAACTCTTTCACTCAAAAACTACTGAACGGATTTGAATGAAATTTGGCACACATATAGTTTATAACCAGGATTAACACATAGGTTACCTACTTTTAATCTCGATATTTCCACGGGATCGAGACTTATGCGGGTGAAACCGCAGAACGTAGCTAGTAATTTATAATTAGAAGTGAAGAGTTGCCTTTATATTACCTTTCTAATATTACAAGCGGCTTCCAGACCCGTCTGGCAAGTAATTATAATGTTGCATTTTTTTTTGTAAATTCAACCGGTTTATTTTTGTACGCAAAGATATCTAATAACGTCCAAAATGTTGTATGTCAAGAGAAAAAGCCGCGATAACACAACCGAGCCAAGCCTTTATGTCAACAAAAATGAACGGGACCGTGTTTTATAATTTATCGTCACCAGCCGACATTTTAGGACGAAACGCTAAAAATACAAGCTGAAATACTGACCCATTCGCTCCGTAACAGTTGAACATTCACAAAGGAACGAACGAACGAATGAAACGTGGGTTCGTAATGGAGCCGGTCTTATTAAATATTGAATAATGATGTTGGGAAACAGCGGGAAAAAAGCTAATCTAATAAAATAAATTGCTTACCAATAAAAAGTATGTTTTTTTGTTAAAGCTTTTGTAAGTGGAATTTCTCCTCGAATTAGCTTTAAAATGCAATTAAATTGGCATTTGTTTGGAATTTATAATAACATAATTATTTATCTTTCTGCATTAATAAAATAAAATTCTAACATAACTAAAACTATACAGAAACTAGAAAATAGCGTCGAAAAACTCATCCGCATCGCTGTCGACTGGTAATGTACCCAAGAGACTGGCGGCATTACCACGTTGTATGGCGATGCTTAGCCTCTGGCCAAGGTAAAAGCCAGCCCTTGGGTCACGGGAAGTGTCAATCAGCCGTTTCGAAATATCTTTAAAAAGACCATGAGCACTCGGACCCCACGGCCCGAGGGTTTCAACCCCAAACGGCTCGAAAATATAATTTTCAACACACTTGCTCGTAAAGTGGCTCTTATTGAACCGCTTTTAGGTCCATAATGGAGTGTATTACGAACGCGTGCTTTTTCTTTACTTTAATCCACATGTTCTGTAATACCACAGATAACTATTTACTAGTCGGAGACGCGCGCTTTTTTAATCTCATCAAACCCTGCGTTCCGAATTGGGAAATAATCGATGTGTTCCGAATTGGGAAATAACCGAATTAGCGTGAGCGCGATAACGATAACGATGTCCCGTGAATCGTCATAGATGACGTCATGACATTCGCCATCTTGCGATAATGCCGACCATGCCCTAGAATAATATCACCGTGAGCGCTGTCAAAAATTACAGTGTGTGTATGAGGTTGTGTCAGTGTGTGTTTTGTTTTGAGTTGCATCATCTTTAAATTAAACTAACGTGGCATTTTTGAAATTGTGCTTCTGGCTGACAGTCGCCACCTAACCAAAGAAGAAGAACTGAAGAAGAAATGTGGTGTTTATACAAAGAAATAATGTAATAATATCTTTTTTACATTGTGTAAGCACTGTCATGTGAGCGCGTTCACGAGTGTTCCGAATTGTTGCCAGCTCTCAGCAGTCATAATAGTAATATCTAAATCGGAACGCATGTGAGATGATGCATGGACGTAATATTACGTCCATGGAGATGATGTGAGCGCTGTGATGTGAGCGATTATAGCTAATTCGGAAAGCGCCCAAAGAGACTTCATGCCGAAAGAAAAAATCCGCGGGCTATATATTTTTTTTTTTTAAATAGTCTGTATTGTCCTTGGTCGCAAAATGAACTCGCAGGGGACCACAGACAATTTAAGGTGAATGCGCAGTGGTAGACCGCGAAATTCTTAGGTTTTTTGCAATTTTCAGGTTTGTGTTTATTATATTTTTTCTATAGGCTGTATCGGTTTTGTCTGTGCCATAGATTAATATATTTAAAATGAGTCAATGTTGCGCGCGCATAGCTAGTGCTGGCTAGCACGGCGCGCGGGAAAACAAAACCAGCGCGCCATTTTCCATACAAGTTAATATTTAACAATACAAGTCTGTTTTTTTTCCTCGCAAGTGTGTTGAAAAACGTCGTATGAAACGCGTGTGCATTAATCAATATACACTCGGCTTTCTTATCGCTCTCGCCTGCGGCTCGCGCGATAATATCGCCTCGTGCATAATGATCAACATAGCACACATGTATCATAATGTACTATTCCGATGAGGTTAGAATTTAATTTTATTAATGCAGAAAGATAAATGAATAAATTAAGCTAATTAGTGTACTCTATTAATAACATTAATTTTAAATGTACTCCTGAAACATAATTATTCTTTATTCGTTTTTTCCAGGTTTTGTAGGTTATACTAGCATAATTACGTAGGTATAATTTATTATTATCTTCATTCTACTATAAACTTGTACAACAAATTGTTTGCAAATAAACTCTATTATCTTATATACACATGACGTCACAGTGACATCTCCTTAACATTTTAAATAATTCAATATGTGAGAGGAAGAATCGGAGCAGACGTTTCTCAATTTATTTCAATCTGGCTGCGGGACTGAATTCACTCACCATTTTCAAAGGAGAAAGGCTTGAGAGAATTCCAAGTCCTGCATATTGGCACTGGTTTAACTGAAGTACGACCTACTTGCATGTGAATACCTATTTGTACAAAATATATAAGATACAGATAAGGCGAGGGAAATGTGTTGAGAACCCCTGCATTTTATAAATAAATAAGAGATAGTTACGTTATTTATTAATTTTAACAAGAGTTTTATGAACAAAAATAAATATAATCATTTGTACGTTGAGGTACCCAAAATCAGGAATACATGGAGCGACCGCCTGTCTGTCGTCCAGAAGCGAATACTCCAGGGACTCCGGTATTACAGGAGATATAAGATGTAACCTCTTGGTAAGACTGGTTGCCAGACTTTCGGACTTCTGGCTACCCGTAACGACTGTCAAGGATCTACAAATGGCCGCCGGAACCAACGGTTTGACGTGCTTTCCGTGGCACGCAGTGGTTTCGATGTGTAATGAATGGTCACCCATCCACAGATCGACCTTGGCAAGCGTAACTTAACTTTTGACCGTGCGGCTGTTATAATTTAGCCTCGACCCGTGTAACGTTGGCAACTAAGCATATAATAAATTGATCTTCAAGCAAGACATTAGTTGTGTCAAGGACACAAGCCAAACAATACCTACGTAAAACAAAGTTTTTCAAATCACCGAAAACAAAGTAAGTTACACGACAACATCATTACATATCCAAAAATATTTGTGAAACTTTCGCTTTGTTGTCGATTGCGTTCATTGTGATTGACACGCAAACAAAACTATAAATTGACCTAGAATTACTCCAATTTTCTGGTTACTATAAATTACCAAATAGGTATTATTGTATTTCCTAGTTTCTACAGAATTATGTTTCATACGGCTTCCCGTTGGTCTAGTGGTTGGAAATGTTACTGTTATGTGGGAAATGTGGGTGTAGATGTAAGTACAGACGCCAGCACATCAAGCTACCCGAAACTGTAATTTTTTTCCAATTAACATTGAGCCTTATGCTTTAGCAACAAAGTTGAAAATCTATTAAATAAATTTGACAGATTGTAATAGCTTGATGTGCGCCTGTACTGCACCCACAGCAACACAAGAACTCTGCCGACCCTTTGGGGAACAAAGACGTGATTCTGTATCTTGTTTCGCTTTTGATTCAGGATTTTAAGGTGAGATTATTTTTAGAGCAGTGAATTTCATTTATACTTAAATTCTAAAATAAAATTCATTTCATGGTACATTTCACATTTCCGGACATGATAATTGATTTCAAACTGCAAATCTTTGTTTTCTTCTTTTTGTATCCAAACAGACTGTATTATTTTGTTACAGAGGGATGTCATCATTATCATTATAATTTCAGCCGAAAGACGTCCACTGCTGGACATAGGCCACACCCAAGCACCTCCACTTCGACC
The DNA here is from genome assembly GCA_963082905.1 of Oligia fasciuncula. Classification (NCBI taxonomy): domain Eukaryota; kingdom Metazoa; phylum Arthropoda; class Insecta; order Lepidoptera; family Noctuidae; genus Oligia; species Oligia fasciuncula. The sequence goes on along the minus strand of OY720393.1, from coordinate 8,802,221 downwards.
GGTTCTGTGCTTCTCGCATCCAACGGGTTCCTGCCACCTTGTAGGATGCCTTCCTACGCTACGTCTTCCGGTACGCGGTCGCCACTCCAGAATCTTTCGGCCCCAGCGACAGAGGGATGTATTTCATATATATTAAAATGATTAGATATAAGTACAGGGTTATTGGTAAAACATTAACAACCTCTAAAGAGGTCATTGTACTCATCATTATGAACAACTTTTACTATGGGACCAAACCTGAAATCGCGAAAAAAAAATCAGCTGTTCCCTACATTTATGTTCGTATAACTCGTCAAAATGTAGGGAACAGCTGCTTTTTTTTTCGTGATTTCATGTTTGGTCCCATAGTAAAAGTTGTTCACAATGACCTCTTAAGAGGTTGTTAATGTTTTACCAACAACCCTGTATATAACACAACTAACTATTGACACTTAGTACTAAATATTCTAGTTATTTTCTACGTTGTTTTCTGTAATTGCACCTACTGTGTATTGTCTCTGCATCACCCTAAGGTAGACTGGTAGAGAATGCCCAAGGCATTAAGTCCGCCTTTGTACAGTTTTTACTTGTGCATAAAGTTTAATAAATAAATAAATAAAATGTAATTTTTTTATATTAAATAGTTGGGATGATAATTTTCGAAGTTTGGAGGAAAAAAATGGTGTTACTCACACTTACCAACATGGGTATACCTACTTACATTATAAACTTACCTAGCAAAGCAAGTTTAAAAGTCTAAAGTATATTCAAATTTACGTTTCAATTTAATATTATTTCAAGTTAAAAAAACATCAACTTTATTTTAATGGTAATTATGTTGAATTCAGAGTGACTAGCACTATTGAAAAAGTTATAAAAATGTTTGAAGTTGTCGTGTAAACTGAAGTTTATGATGTAGGATTTAAAGTTTTCTTTTCATAAAGTCATATTTGCTTACATTTTTGGCAAATAAATCGCGAATGCAGATTATGTTGATCCATACATATAGGTACATACACGCATACACATACATATACAATTACATTCTAAATAAAAGTCACTTTTCGTGTCAACCTGTGTGACCGCATTGTTCTTCTAAACTTCGCATCGGATTTCGATGCTTTTTCCACCATCATTCAGTAAAATATATCCCACCAAAAACATTTTCATGTAAAATGTTGCCAAGACGAGACCACATATGCCTCGCACTGTCAAAAAGTTATCAGATCTCATGTAGAGCCAAGCTTCTGACTCTACACGCCCTTACTTCACAAACTCTACACCTTAGTCAAAATATGAGGCTTGGCCGTTTCGTTACTACAAGAACTATTGTATAACAGAAAAGTAATGAACAGTGAATAATTTTTTCACCTTACGCCCATGTGATGGTAGCGAAACGGCCAAGCCACATATTTTGACAAAGGTGTACAGTTTGTGAAGTTAGGGCGTGTAGAGTCAGAAGCTTGGCTCTACATGAGATCTGATAACTTTTTGACAGTGCGAGGCATATGTGGTCTCGTCTTGGCAACATTTTACATGAAAATGTTTTTGGTGGGATTTCACATCTTTTTGAAAGTTGCTTATGAAAAAAAAAATTTTTTTTGGGGCTTTAGGTATTTACTGAAAATCCTGAAATACGTATTTTATTATTTATAACAAGGAGTCCCTATATCAATTTTCAGAACTCTAGCATCAAAATTTGCGGAAGTCTCGTACAAACTTCCATCCCCTATTTTAAGGGGTTGGAGGGTAAAAGTTCCAAGTTTCAGAGTTTTTTTGTTGTTTGTGTACTATTACTAGCTTACATACCAAATTTCAGCTTTCTAGGACTTCAGGAAGACCCTTAGAATATTGATGATCATCAGTGAGTCAGTGAGTCAGTGACGAAATCGGGGTATTTTAGATATCAATAAAATCTAAAGTATAAGAGCTATGCAATTGAAACTTTATAGGTTTAATAAGTCAACCAATGACATCATATCCTGAAAATTTTGTTTATCTGGTATAATCCAAACCCAAGTTATGAAGGTTTAAAAATACGACGAAGTGCTTCGAGAAAAGGTAGGTAGTGCCCTTGCGCTTCGCTTGGCTCGTCTTGGCGGGGGCACTCCCGTGCCCCCAGATTGCGGCAAGTTTATGTTCTTTTAATACCATAAAAAAAATAAGTTTCACCCGCGCCTCCTTGGCTACCTTACGTTTACTAAAGACATGTCGATTTATGTCAAGTCAAAACTCGCGCGAAGCAAGGGCGAAATCTGAAAAATAAATGATGCGTGGGAGTTCCAGTGCCTTAGGCATCTTCTGGGCACGCTTGTTCCATCATAGACCTCATCCATCGCCTTCCATCAGGCGTGATCGAGGTCAAGAGCGGGCCCATACAGCAATAAAAAAATACAATAATTTCATAATGTTAAATCCCACACAGATTGTTATATTCCTACCTGTTTCTTTTCATTTCTGGGATAAAACGTCGTATTCAAGCACTTTGCATTGTACATTATTCTTGAACAATAGGTGCGATGAATAACCGGTATAAGTAATATTTCTTTAGTATTCTCCGTACCTATTGTTATTGTCGATTTAATTAATGTGCTTTTGTTTCCGTATGTAACAAAAATGAGCTTTGTTGTGTGCCTAGCTAAGAACTAGAATGGGAGTAGGTAGTTTAAATATTCTGTACCGAGTGCGGTTGCGTTGTAACGGAAGAACTATTCGTTCCAGTGTTTTTGACAATAGTAATATTCTATTAGATTTATACATACACATATTGTGCTCATAACACTTGACAGTGTATAAAAATTGCCAATTTTTCGTCTGCACTAATTTATAATTATATTAATGGGGATATATCTTCTTCTCTTAGCGTTTCGATGACAAACTAACTACTATGATTATATTGTTGCGGCCTAGAACTTGGCCACTTTGACTTTGTAAGTTAATTTTAATATTTCTACACCGGCAACGGTGGTATATGTGAAACTGTTAAATAGTTAGATCTTAATGTACCATATACTCGGAATAAATAAATCTTATCTTATCTTATACCCGACTAGCTTCTGCCCGCGATTTCGTCCGCTTAAATTTCTTGTACCCTGACCCAAACCGTCGCATCGCATCACCTGCCCACGCTGTCACTTCGTTTTCGCTTAGCGATCTTTATGACTTTTTTTCTTTTTGCTCGACTCCTAAGGGTCATAAAGTGATGTTAAATAGCTTAGAGCCTTTCTCAAGAAATGGGCTATCAAATGCTAAAATTTTTTTTTTTCATCCGATCATTAGATCCAGAGATTAGCGCGTTCAAACAAATAAACTCTTCAGCTTTATTATTCATTATCTCATGACAATGAATAATAAACCTGAAGATTTTGTTTGAACGTTTGTTTGAACCAATTCTTCAGCTTTATTATTCATCGTCTCATGATGATGGATCTAATGGCCTGATTTATTATTAGTTATTTCTCAAACATGATCGTCTGTTTACCTTTCACTCCCGGGCAAGGGAATATAAATCAGAAAAACACAAAATGTTGTCTTTAATTAACATATAACATAATATTAGAGTAGTGGTCGCCCAGTGAGCAGTGGTGGACCAGTGGTAAAGGCTGGGACTAACTAGTAGTAGGTTCGATCCCAAACAGGCGCTTTACTTTATGTAAATTATTTCATCACCACTGCTCACAAAACGGGCAAGAAAAACATCGTAAGGGAACCGACATGTCCTAGAACCAAAAATTCGAAGACTTATATAAATAAATAAATAAATAAAGTAAAAAAAATAAAGTGACCAATGGGGAGGAGGTTCTGGTCGAAGCGTGTTGTGTACCGCGGTTTCGTGGCTGGCTACATGACACCAGTCAGCGAAACACGACGCAGACACTTCATGTGCGTTAGATTTTTGTTATTAGTTTTTAGTGTAATTATAATATTGTATGTATTAATAGTATTTTTAAGTTATATTAATATTTTATTGTAGGTATGTGTTTATATGGGCCTTGATGCCTGAAATAAATGGATAAATAAATAGTATACCTCTATTTCGCAAGTCATGTTGAAATCCCAGTTCCTACAATTCTTCTGCATTAATTTTATTATCACTTTTTACCTCTCAAAACATCAGAAGCACGATGAATCCTAAAGGGTAGAATAACGGAAGCGTCGCTCCGTTAGGTTAGGTTAGGTTAGAGAAACATTTCGCTCATTTACTTAATTAAAAAAATTAAGTAAATGAGCGAAATGTTTCTCTGCTCATGATTAATACCGGCGAAGGTAACCCGAAGGTCGCGGCTGCACCGTACATATTTATTACTTGGCCACTGTTTGTAAATAAACTAGCAGCCGTATTCATTGTTAAACTGTTCGGAAAACCATCTGTATGTAGGAAACAGTTATCGTAGTGTTGCTCTAGTTTGTAGTGTAATGGAGGTGTTAATAATAAATATGCGGTGCCGCGTAGTTTCCAGAATAGGTCTGCCATCGAGGGCTTATTCTTTTCCATTTCATAAAACGTGACTGAAACCTGAAATAGCGTCATACATTATGAAAATTATAATTAAACTCTTTCATAAGCGCGGTAATTATAGTTGTACGTAATTCCTAGGATCCATTGATGTTGACGTTTGTTTTGACAATCTAATGTGTTACGTGCCCCATAAACCTATTAGCGAATTAAAATTTACTTTTACATTATTTAATCTAGTTCATAACTTAGTGCTTTTGAACGAACCTTTACATAATTTGGTACAGATCAAGCTACTACAATCTGTCAAATTTCTTTAATAGATTTTCAACTTTATCGTTAAAACATAAGATTCAAAGTCGATTGGGAAAATTTTACAGTTTCGGGTAGCTTGATGTGCTGGCGTCTGCACAAGACCCCAATTACGGGCGCCCTTAGTTAAAAAAAACCGGCGCAACAGACCACTCAATAAGTCATAGCGAACACATATATAAAATCAATTTCTATCTGAAAACAAAAGAAAAGGACACATTAATCGAAGCTTTCAACCTTGACTGAAGTCTAGAACACGTGTTTAAGGTTAAGGTGAGGTAAAAGGCAGCGCCGGCGCCTGGACGGATGTGACGTACTAGTGAATAAATAACTAGCTTCCGCCCAACACCGCAGGTAGGTTCCTACCTACAGACTGCCGATCAAGGCAGAATTGATTAAGGTTTCCGATGTTAAATGTTTTGGGTTCACCTATTATCGGACTTCGGTTGATGTGTAGCCAGTTGGTTTTGTGGCTAAACTTTTACGTCAAAACAGCTCCGAATTATTGTGTTTTGTTTTTAAGCGATGAAAAGTTCTGCGATCCAGTTTACGTTGCAGACGTGCTAAAATAGATAAAATAAACAGCAACCGTTCGTTCACAAGGCTTTTAATCCTATGAATTTAGGGTCCGATTCAGTTACGAACACCTAAACACCTTGGTTATGTAAACCCTTTCGTCCCAGAACAGTTGCTAAAAATAATTACGCTTTAAACTAATATGAAAACGGGTCTAATTGACACATTCTGGAGGCGTTTCCACAACTATCAAAGTTATTTAAAATTTAAATTAGTTTATTTTAGTTTTGGCTGTCGATAAACTACGTGACAGAGATATTCACTTAACGAAGGATAGAATACCTAAATCTTTTGTTGTGTTAAATTAGCAGAGGGTTTACTTTACAAAAAATAACAAGGAAAATCCTGAAAATCCCTGAAATGTGACAGGAAAACACGAGATGTGATTGTTTCGTTCAGAATCCCGCCAATTTATAGATGAGGAAACTCCACGTCTTGGTAATGAGCACTCATGCTGTACTTAGGTATATTTGAATGCATTTTAATTATATCGGCGTTTTGTACCCCTTCAAGGATATAACATATTTATTTGGAGTAATCACCCTGCATGATGTACAGATTAAGGATCGTCCATTGTTGTTCTCATAATTAACTAAGTGCCGATTTTTCTATCATCAGATTATTTTATCTAAGGAATAAAACTGGTAGTTTGACAGCTTTTGACTGGAAAATAATGTCCAACTGGTATATTTATTCTTCGAAGAAAAGCTATCGGGCCAAATCTAAATATTCTGCGAGTCAAAATTATCAAAATTATATTTTCGTATTAAAAACAAAAGAAGTTTACCCTTTGTTGCATGTTCAAGTTACAATGTTATTTAAAATTGTAATGTCCTTGGTTATTAAAACAAAGCCAAAACACACATTTAAGATTATTATAATGTGGTATTTGCATGCACAATATTATCAAATATGAGCTCGAGCAATTTCTGTAGACAATGAAATATTCTACGAATGTCCACAGTGCGGTATTTGATAATTCAAAACTCGTGAAACCATTAAATCTTCGATCTATAATTTAGACAATGTAGTTTCGGTCCGCGCCATTCAACGTTTGCTTGTTCAAGTTTTGATGTCTATTGTTGGATTATGTTAGATAAAATTTGAATTATAAGGGTAATAATAATAACATTTATTAAAAAATATAAGGACTAATGTTAAATACATACAGTTTTTCTTAAATCTATTATATTATGTCAAGTTCACCCATGATTTGTGCCTGAACTAGGTAATCCTGTGTTTCAGGTGATTGGAGGTAACATTAATTGATTAAATAATCACATACTTATCATATTTATCTTATTGGTATATAATTATGTAAAAAGGTGTATAAAATTATTTATTACGAACAATATTTACTTTAGCACAAGTAATAACTTCTCTGTATCTTCATAGGACATAGTTTGAAGAGCCTCCATAAGGATTTTCTTTCATTTACCTACTATGTTTTAAGGGGTCGATGTTTCCTTTGTTATTTAGCCTATTATAGAGTAGCGGTCCGAGGTAAATATAAAAATTATATAAATTATTTAACGTATAATTAATATTTTAAAGCTATTGTTGCACATAGAAATGCAGTACCTAAATAGGAGTTGTAGCAAATTGTTCGTTGTATAAGTATTTATGACAGTAGGTAAGGACCTGATCCTGAGGGGCTTGTAGCAATAAATCAGGTTAAGCTACGCTTGCCAGGGTTGAGCCGTGGATGGGACCATCTCTACGTATCACAACCCCAACGTGCCTTGGAAAGTACGTTAAGCTGTTGGTCCCGGCTGTCATTCGTGGATTTTGGCCGTCGTTACGGGTCGTCAGCAGCCCTAAAGTCTGACAACCAGTCTTACCAAGGGTTTCGTATTAGAAGCTCTAAGATAGGCAGTCGCTTCGTGTAAAATACTAGTATTTAGCTGCACCCGGTTAGACTGGAAGCCAACCCCAACATAGTTGTGAAAAGGCTAGGCAGATGATGATGAGGTAAGGACCTGACCCACCGTCTCCGGATCTAGTGTAAATAAAACAAAAATAAACAATGTTTCCATGAAATTTTTGCCAAGTAAGTTTACCTTAACCTATCAGAAGATGGAGTTATACGCCATAAAAGCTTTATGTTCGTTACAGAGTAAACTCATGTTTATGGCGATGGCAACCCTAACATTTAAATAAAGTGTCATCGCAGTTGAGATGGGCGCTGCGATGGATGGAGCAATTTTGACCCTCGAGGTTTGGCAACTAGCAACCTGCAACTACAGTACTTTCAAAGTTATTTCAACTCTGAGAGCAGCAACTTAATATTAACCTTATGATTACGTGAATAAAGACCACTGTGATTTAAACAGACTTGTCAAGTGAAGTAACCCAACAGCAACCTTATTATAACGGTAATAAAGACCATTGTGATTTTTACAGACTTATAGAGGTATGAGGAACAGGGTGTAAAGTTTACTCTCACTCTATAGAAAAGGGAGGACCTCCGACCAGACGGCTGTTGAGTCTGGCGGGCAAGTGCCCAATGATTCATGTCGGGTCGTTATATCTATGCTAGTTGCGCGGTAAACTCTGCTTGCGAGATGCAGGATTTTGTGTGACGTCAGTATGACGCGTTGTTCACATGTGGCATTGTAGATACCGCTACAGACTTGTCAAGTGCAGTAAACCAACAGCAACCTTATTACAACGTCAATAAAGATCACTGTGATTTTGACAGTGATGCGAAATCAGAGGTAAAATCCTTTGAAAGAACTGTAAGTACCTGTTTATGACTGACCTGCAACTATCAACCGTTTACGGAAACCTTTTAAAAAGTTGTCAGTTGTGTTAACTTAAGTTACTATGTATGCACAGCGCCTAAGTGTTCAAACATCAAGTTACTTCCGTATAATGTTTACTGCTGAAAGCTGATGATGATGAAACAGTGTACCTACCTATATATCTCAAAAACGTTAGAACAAAGCATGTGAATTGTTTTTCCAAACGCGTTGTCGTAAGTAAGTATTTAGAGAACAACGACTTATAAATAAAAGTTTTTGAATAGAATAACTGAACAGTAAGTAGGTACTAGAAAGTATAAAGTCTTATACCTTTGACTTTTATTATTCGTAATCGTAGCCTATGAGGCATTAAAATTGCTGTCTATTTAATTAAACAATTTTTTTTTTTTTTTTGTTTTTATTATTTGTGAAGCCATGTTTGTACTCTGTTTGATCAATCGAATACGTAATTATAATACGAGAAGTAAATAATTAACATAAAAAGTTCCTCGTTAATGTAGTTCAAGACACAACAAAAAGATAATACTCAATGCTAAGCTCCAAGAAATGAAGAGAGCTGCCAAATGAAATACAAATACGTAGTACAAGTAGGTACTATACTTTACACAAAATAAATAAAACTTTAAGTAATCCTGTACTTAAATATTTAAACAACTTTAACTTTCTTGAAATTAAGTTATCCCTATACTATATCTAAATAGACTTGTTTAAAATACAGATACATTTTTAAAACGGTAAGGTGAAGACTTACAAAGTAACTTTGACGTTTGCTTGACAGGCCCTAAGTGGAGGATAAACAAAGGCTTTGTTACTTATTGAACAGAACCTTACAATCTTCCCGCGGGCATAAATAAAACGGGTAATATGACACTAATTGCTACACGCTACTCTACTACGAAGTTGCTACGCCGTAGACCCCTTCGTAGACGCGCTTTGTACTTGTACTACACAAGGAACAGTTTTGCTTAACAATATTAAATATTTGATAAGTAATTTGTAACTAAGCACAATAATGTAGCATTAATCTCATTTAATATTGCCATTGTAAGTTTAAGTGCTTTGTGGATAACATAACCATAAATATAAAGGCATTGTAGTGGTTATCGTAACCTCTTATCAAAGATCAAAACTTAACAAGTTTACTACCCGCACGACCTCACATGCTATAGGTACACAAATATACTAACGACCACGAACGTTGACCTTCGACAAAAGTTATCTATCATTATTCAAATAAAAGTAACATCTTACCGTTTAGACAGCCGCCTGAAGATTTGCGAGCTTCAGCTGCACTCTCACATGACACAACGTTTAGTTTAATCACATTCGCGTAAACGTTCGTAGCGTGGTTGGCTTTAATCAAATAGTGATATCAGTTGTGACAGTTTATTAGTGTTTATAACAGAGCGAATTGTTGTGTGGGTTATCGGCAGCTGTCATGTGCTGGTGTAGGAGACGAGCGGGTCGCAGCGCGCGGCGGAGGCGACTGAGCCGGGCGGCGCGCGCCCGAGGGGCCGCCCGCCGGTCGATATACGCGGCAGAATAAACACGCCGTACTAGGACGCGAGTACCGCCGGTGTTGCCAGCCTCGACCGAGGGGTGCCGCCTCCGACGTTTGCCGCCGTTTGTATCTCGCTTCCGCGTATTCTCATGCCAGTCTCGTGAACGCGCGTCCTAATGAAATGTGACGCCGATGTGTTCCTTCCGAATGTAGCGTTCCTAACGTCGGTAGCGTCTTTCTCCTTGTTATACACTTTCACGTTCGGCTTATCAGATCGCCGAAACCCGTCGATATGCAATAGTTATTCAGCGGCGGTCGCTGTATAATTTACATGTAACCTTCACTTATCTCTACGTTGAGACAGGACCATTTCCATAATAGAACCATCTGTAGTCAGACAGGATCGGCCTGCAGTTTTGTCATAGAACTATCTCGGTACTTGTTATCTTTATGAGATACTAGCAGCGCCCCGCGGTTTCACCCGCGTAAGTTTCGATCCCGTGGGAATATGGGGATAGTAAGTTATTCTATGTGTTAATCCAGGAAATGGTCTATGTATGTGCCCATTTTCAACCAAATCTGTTCAACGATTTACGCGTGATTGAGTAACAAACATCCAAACATCTTCACAAACTTTCACATTTATAATATTAGTTGGATTGTAAACGAATAGTGTAAGATAACCAATAAATAGGTATACATATAGACGCACAGTCTAGGTGTTCGATGAGTATTAGGAATCAAATATTTGATAACAGTTCTAAATGTTAAATATTTTGTTTATTCGCATTTTTTTTTAGAACCTGATAGTCGTATATAAGTATGCTAATATATCTCAAACATGATAATATTATCTATGGCATCTGTTATATCGGCAGAGGTTGTTCATATTCATGAATTCAGATTCGGTTTGCTAAGTAAACAGCGCTGCGAGGGAGACCGACTATCTGCCAAACGTAGCCTACATATTTAACGTGTGAAATATACTTGTTGTAAATGATATCCTTTATGTATAAAATACCCACAATGATATTCGAATCTGAACCTCTTGGAACCTGCCTTCTTGGAAGAGCTCTAAATGTTTTACAAACTACTCGTTGACTTAATGGCTACAGTTCCGTAGGTACCTAATCTGATTCACCAGTAATATGTATAATTCTTTAAACAATATTTTCTGATTGTAGCTCTTGTATTAAAAAATGTTTGCTTAAAAATGTGACGTTCTTTTAGTCATTTTGATCATATATCATTATTATCTTATTATGAATGAAATACAGTTTTTATAAAGTAGGTACCTATTTTTATCCGCGATTTATTTTTCTACAAATTGATATCTAGTGTTCAGTGAGAGACACGATACCTACAGACCAACTGATTCAATTTGCCATTCTTATTTGAAGTCAATTTGTATTAAAAGGCAACGTGTCTCTTTAAGCCTGTAAAGATTTACTTGTCCCACTGCAGATCCACCGTGAGCGACAAACATACAAATAGAAAAGAAAATTGCATTATTTTTCTACGTTGCCACTGGCACCATTTATCTTTAAAATAATGCAATTTATTTCATCTGTCCTAAACACGACTTGTATTCCTTTATCAGTATTTACGTATTTATTTAAACATAGAGACGTGTGAAAGCTTTTAAAGATATTCATTTATCCTAACTCAATCGGACAAAGCTTCGGATCTAGGAAGCAATGTTTATAATTGACCCATTTAGCGGGAACAGGGTCACAAAACATTCGCTTTCCCGTTGTGTTTCTACCCCAGCAGTAGTTAAAGTCCCTTTCAAATTTCCCGTAAGCACGCTTATTACAGGCCATTTCTTTATGCCGCCATTCATCATGGCCATTCGGAGCCTACTTACTTATATGTTTATAAATGATAATGTGTTAATAATAAAAATGTTTCGAGTGAAAAGTTCGGGCACAGTGAATATTTAAATGATCCTTTCGTGGAAATTTGGGTACGAAAAGAGAGAAATGAAAAGAAAAAACTGGAGGTAAATTAATTGTGTTTCTGATGTTACAAAAAAAAGGTTTAGTTTAAAATACTCCAAAAAGAATATAGATACGACTACATTAATCAACTTCTAAGAGAAATAAAAACTTTGAAATCTGAAAAATCCTTCGAGCTGTGGTGTTTCAGTAAGCTTTTAAAAGTTACAAGTGATTTAATTTACTGGAACGCAAAATATTGGCATAGGAAACAATCCAGTATAAAAGACCGGAGTAATTGAATTCCGCAAAAGTTACTTCAAAGTAGGTCTATAAACATGAAGGACCTTTTATTTGAATACTTTCGAGTGTACTCTGAGTTAAAACCACATCACAGTATATTTGCATTGGTACCCACCCTCGTGGTCAAGACTGAGCTGTATCAACAAAAATGTTATTCAGAATAATATAATAATAACCGGCCATGTTTTTAATTTTCCAGGACATAAAAGACTTTTTGATGTTGAACTCGCATCAAAGTTATAATTTTAATAAAAACTGTAATTATATTTGAATTTGTTGGTGAACAGTGATGGTTCCTTTGTTCAGTCCCACGCTCCGTTTGAGAGATTCGCTCCCCACTTGAGATATTATTTCATCTGCAAGGAAAAAGAAATGAAGACGATCTTGACAGACAAGTAGATAGGGAAAATTCTTTATATTCGCATTCAGACATAAATAAGGACTTTGTATAGGAGTTTCAACCAACTTTCAAAATGAGGTTCTCAAGTCAAATTAATAGGTGTTGTGTCCGATTTTTTTTTTCAATACTTTTCATAATTACTTTTCATTGAGTTGGTTTTTAGATATTTTTAATTTGTTTTAAAATAAGGGGAGTTTCAACAGAGGAAAGTTATAATAATCTCTCAATTTCATACTGCATTTTCATAAGTAAATTAAATGAAATGAATGATTTAATATCTGATACCTCTACATAGGTTTACTATCATTGATTTATTGACCATTTCAGTTTATCGTTCATTTTCCTCAAGAAAGCGTGTCAGCAGATGCCCCATTTTCTAAAATCGGGACGTCTGTAAGTTCAGACGGCGGCTGTAATATTGAAAACTTGAACCCGACTGTTACATACACAATTCATCAGCCTGCAGATCGTGGACTACATTTAGACAGTTTTATTTTTGTAGCATGAGCTATTTGAGGGACACATTGGAATGCTGATATCTTACCTATGTTGCTTCAGGTCTCATATCGTCACAACTTAAGCATAAGCAAACATAGCTCATGTCGTAAATAGATCGTTACTATTATCATCATTATCATCACCATAGTGTGTATCTAAGGCCCACGAATGAGCCTACACACTAATGCTAGTTTAATTTAGTTTGCCAATCTCGCATGTTTCGCTATAACCACATAAATACTAAAATAACCCAATGTGACTTAAACCTTCAGGGGAACATAACCCTGAAGTTAAAAACTTTTCGGGAAATTGAGAAAATTACCTACTAACAGACAACTACTGACATTGTTTCATCGTTGTGTTTATAATGAAGTAGCGGCATCCGATGTCGGCACACAAAGACTTCCATTAAACCCAACATTTAACGTGATGGGGGTAATTACAATAATTCGATTGTCGATTTTCACACGAACAGGTCGATTAATGAAACGATAATAGTTAATTGTGGATTTAAATTCATTATTATTCTAATTGAAATTGGAGTTTTGAAGAGTTGATAGGTAATCGCGGCGGGTTCACGGATGAGTGCTAACGCGTGCCCGTGTTCACACCATAAGCGGCAGAGGAGGACACCGTGGAGTTTTAGTGGGTTAGAATCCCACATAACTGCACTATCTCCCCGTGGTAGTGCAGAATGCATGAGCATTTCTCTCCACGATAAAAAAAAAGCAGTGGCGTCCCAGTGGTAACGTCCGCGACTTACGAGTTGCAGGTTCGAACCCAGTCAGGCGCTTTACTTTACTACTACTACTTTACTAACACCACTGCTCTCAGAACGGTGAAGGAAAAAAAAACACCGTGAGGAAACCAGCCTACCTAGAACCAATAATTCGAAGATATATGACATCTGCCAACCCGCACGTGGCCCGTGTGGTGGATTACGGCCCACTCCTTCTCACTGAGAGGAGGCCTGTTTCCCAGCAGTGGGAACATTATAGGCTGATTAGAAACCATGTTGTGGTTGATCATAATAGTTCAGCAATCAAGTCTTTGACATATTCACTCATCTGAATGTATCACCTACCTACTTTAAGTAACACTTAACTTTAACTTTTAAAAATGATTACGGACACAATCATAGTAAAGGTTGCTTACACAGAGCACACCATACTTGTCAGTTATATGACAAAATACCTCCAATTTATTCGTACTATAAAGTAGGTACATACTTGGCGTACTCTCACAAAGGCGAGAGAATAATTCAACTAAGAGAACTCAGACTAAGCAGGTAGCAAAATTCCAGACTGAACATTCTAAGACGAGTCACGAGTATTTAGAACAAGACTCTCATTTACACTATAATCCATCTTCATCTACTTACTTGCATAATTTAGTGGGGCAAGTGTTCACACTTAACGACCACGCTGGCTGGGGATGGCAGATGATGGCGGGTGTTGGCCTAACTAATTGACAGTGGGTTCGAAGTGTTAGTCGGATAATAGGCGACACTGTTTACACCGCGCGACTTTTTGTAAGATAAACAAACATACAGGGCGTACGCTTGCGAAAATCGTTCCAAAATCTTACTGGTTTGAAGTGTTTCGAGATTACTGTGTAATGTTTGCATTTATACCTTTAAAGTAGCCATCAGAATACAAATTTGTGTGGAGATGTTACAATTTCGGAAGACACACTTGTACAGTCAACAAAAGAGATAAGTATGCAGGATCGTCGATATAGTTGAAGTTTAGTAAAAAACCGATGGATGTTCTCGATTAAAATTTTATTTTATTAATAGAAAATAAACTGCTCATTTATCAAAATAAATTTCAACCGACAACATCCATCGGTTTCTTACTAAACTTCAACTATATCCGACGATCCTGCATACTTATCTCTTTTGTTGACTGTACATAGGTAAGAGCGAAAACGAAGACATGTCCAATCCGCACTGGGACCGCGTGGTGGATTAACGCCCACTCCCTCGCACAGAAGAAGAGGCCTGTGCCCCAGCAGTGGGAACATTATAAGCTGATCATGATCATGGCATCCTACTATAATAATATTATAAATGTGAAAGTTTGTGAAAATGTTTGGATGTTTGTTACTCAATCACGCGTAAACCGTTGAACAGATTTAGATGGAAATTGGCACATAGATAGACCATTTCCTGGATTAACATATAGGATACTTTTTATCCAGATATTCCCCGGATGAAACCGCGGAACGCTGCTAATAGGTAATAATGCCAACAGCGGGAAAGCAAAACAAGGTATTCTATCTTCTGCTACACTTTTCCCATCGGGATCCTGCCGTTTTGCCGAAAAGATTTTGCCAAAATTTCACTACCCAAACAAATTTTCGCAACCTTTTATTATACCAATGCAATGTTTGGAATAATTTTAGTATGCACATTTTCATTTGGTCAAATTTTTACTTGGCAGAATATTATTAAGGATAATGTCATTTAGGCATTTGGTCTTTAATCAAATGATTTATTACGGCAAACAATCTTTAGACAATAAACGTTTGGTCAAACGATTTGTTATGACAAAAAATATAAAGGCATACCTAAATAAGATTTTTTGAGAATTTTTTTTTTGGGAATTAAATAATAAAAAAATGCATTTTTATTTTAAAATAATCATTTATTTAATACAAAATATTTGTAACTTACTATTTTAATTTTTTTGCAATGGACATTATCGAGAACCGAATTAGTTACGAGGTTAATTATTTAAAAAAAAATGCTTAGGTTAGGTTAGGTTAAAACTGTGACCTCCTACGCACGAGCCGAGCGAGCGAAGCGAGCGGTGCCGCGGCAGCGGCCGGCGAGTGCCGGAAACGACTTAATTATATAGAAAAAAAAATATGGAAAAAAGAGATTATTTTTAACAGGCTATCAAGAACCGAATTAGTTAGACGAGGTTAATTATTTAAAAAAATGCTTAGGTTAGGTTAAAACCGTGACCTCCTATGCACGAGCCGAGCGAGCGAAGCGAGCGGTGCCGCGGCAGCGGCCGGCGAGTGCCAGAAACGACTAGATTATATAGAAAAAAAAAATGGAAAAAAGAGATTATTTTTAGCAGGCTATCGAGAACCGAATAAGTTAGACGAGGTTAATTATTAAAAAAAATGCTTAGGTTAGGTTAGGATAAAACTGTGACGCGGCAGCGGCCGGCGAGTGCCAGAAACGACTAGATTATATAGAAAAAAAAATGGAAAGAAAGTCTACCCGAAACTGAACTAGTTAGACGAGATTAATTATTTAAAAAAATACTACCAGAATACTTAATATTATTATTACCTGTTTAGAATTTGTCCCAAGTGGAAAAAACACCCTTGTAATAAAACGTCTTCAAAGTTAGATCTTATGCTTGAAATGGCTGCCTTAAAACTGCGAAAACTGACTATACTAAATATTTGGCAAATGTAATTTTGCGTAAAATGAGTTATTCCAACTGAAATATTTGACTAAATAAAAATTGGTAAAAGTACTAGTTGGTAAACAAGTTATTGTTTGAACGTTCACTTGCCAAACATTAGGTTTGGGTTACAATTATTTGTGAAGAGATTTTTTGCTAAGTAATAATTTGGCAAATGAAATTATGCGGAAAATTGTTTGGGAAGTGATAATTTGGCAAAATCTTTTCGGCAAAACAAGGGAGACCCTTTCCCATCACATGGAGTCTCGGAACATAATTATAACCTACCTATTTCATTCCAGTAAGTACTTGTTTCGATAATGGGGTATTTGACCCGAACACAAAATCGAATATGCACGACTATACCTCCATTTCTTTTCTTCAAATCTCAACAACAAATTATAAATATTGGAGAAAATATAGGAAAATGAAATCACAAATTTTATACTTTCAAACTGTAACCGCAAGAATGATGAAGCTGCTGTTAGCAGGATGTAATAAGAAACGGCTGCCGATCGACGGTAAATTGTTTCCCGCCGAGATCAAAGGCATCCTTGTGTTAGGTATGTTTTGAATTTTAATTTTATAATTTTATTTCTTTATGTTTCGCATTTTAATGGATGCTGTGAGTAGTTCCAATGTTATAATTTTTTTTTATTGATTTGTTGCAACTATATTTTTTTACAGTAGGTACCATTATTATTTTTTAATCTTTTTGTCTACTATTTATTTGTTGCTTTTCGAGAGCAATGATCGCCCAGTGGTAACGGTCGCGACTTAAGAGTAAATGTAAATTGGGTACATATTCCATTACCACTACTCTCAAAACGGCGAAGGAAAAACATCGTGAGGAAACCGGCATGTCCTAGAACCAAAAATTCGAAGACATATGAAATCTACCAACCCGTACTGGGCCCTCGTGGTGGATTACAGCCCACTCCCTTTCGAAGAGAGGAGGCCTGTGTCCCAGCAGTGGGAACATTATAGGCTGATTATGTACAGACGCCAGTAGCCTACGTCAAGCTACCCGAAACTGTAAAATTTTCCCAATCAACTTTGAACCTTATGCTGTAGCGATAAAGTTGAAAATATATTAATGGAATTTGACTGATAATAGAAGCTTGATGTGCTGGCGTCTGTAGTCTTTATATATGTACCTATGTAATCCAATCAATATAACAAGCTAGATGTTACATCGTCGCTTATCTTACTAACTGACGGAACTAACTTTGAGGTGACTTTTCAGGACAAGCTTTTTGCGGTTTCGCACTATGTTTGTTGAATTGTAACTCTCATAATAAGCGACTGATCAAAATAAAATTGCATGAATTATATTATTATTTGGTTATTCTTCCTAAATATATATATGAATTGTAAATATTACTGTTAGATAAAAAAATATAAGCATTTAAAACAGATACGTCACTTTTGTTAGATCTTTGTAAAAAAATGTTTTCATATAGTTTTCAGATACGTCTGTATAAAAAAGGATAGTAAAATAACACACAAACCTCAAAATCAACTTTTATTTATTAAAATGGCTCATTATTTTGTACTTATTAAAAAACTTTTTTTTACAAATTAAACAACCGACTTCCAAAAAACACTATAGGTACCTACTTAAAGTGAAAAATAACATTTATTTAGGAATTCGGTGTCTTTGGATCTGTTATTTTAGTTTTTTGCCACCGACTTCCGAAATTAAAGTTATTTTTCACTTTATAGTGTTTTTTGGAAGTCGGTTGTTTTTTTTTTGTAAAAAAGTTTTTATTTTTCACTTTTTAGTGGGTCAGTTTGTAATTTATCGAAGTTAATGCCAATTATGTGTTGGCCTAATGTCAACTGCTCATCCCCTTTCACAAAATATTGCTTTTCCCGATGCAGGGATGTTAATTGTTGAGGAGTTCTCCTAGTAAGAACCAGGAGAACTGGAGCTGATTGAGAAGTCACCATCAACTCCACTTCACCATACGCATTGTAACGAGCATAAATTGCTTAGCAACCATATTAAAGAATAATAAATCGAA
Source organism: Oligia fasciuncula (assembly GCA_963082905.1). Taxonomy (NCBI): domain Eukaryota; kingdom Metazoa; phylum Arthropoda; class Insecta; order Lepidoptera; family Noctuidae; genus Oligia; species Oligia fasciuncula. The sequence goes on along the minus strand of OY720393.1, from coordinate 8,784,042 downwards.
TCGCAACCCGTGAAATATAATTGTCATTGAGTAGTTCCGATGGTCTTCATCATCAGCTCCATCTTACCAAATGATGATTTCTGAGAGCAAATGCGCAAGTTACTTTAAAAAATACCCAAATCGCTTAGACCGATTCCAAAAAAGAATTTTTGGAATCGGTCTAGCCGTCTTCGGGTAATCGGGGAACATACATAAAAAAATAAAAATGAAAAAAGATTCCGACGAATTGAGAACCTCCTCCTTTTTGAAGTCGGTTAAAAAAACAGTTCCTAGTATTTTATATTAATACAAAATATGAAATGAGATCTTAAAGTTTCATAAAAACCGTCTCTTCTAATTTAAATTCTCATAATTATTTAGGTAGACGATTTAGATAGGGCTCTTTTTGCTTAAAATATTGATTCTGAAAAATTCAAACTAAATAACGTATGTTACTTACGTCGGTTAGCAGAAATCACATTTGTTTATAAAGTTACGTCTACCTGACAAAATGTGTTTTCTCGGTAACGCTTGAAGATACAGATACGTTTATTAGACCGATCGTTTCGTCTTCAAAATTGTTTTAACTAGTATGAATAACTAATTTTTGACGAAAATACAGATACGTCTGTTAGAAAGATAAGCGACGACATGTATGTTAATATTCTCACAGAATCGTTGCTTTGATTGGTATCAAAATATCGAAATAGGGTCTACGATTTCCAATATTCCAACAAAATATTTTCATTTTAACTGCAACCTATATCTGCAACTGCAACAACGCAACATTTTATACCAGGAACTCATGAACATTCATGCATTCTCTGGAAACCTTTGATTATACACGTAGGCAAATAAGTTAGCTAGCAAAACTCCGTAAACGTGATGGGTGGGCTTATCTAAATAAGATAAGCCAAAAAATAATAAGGAACACAATAAAACAAAAAAGAGATACGATGTTCATTTTTTTTGTGGTCAACGACCGTAGAATAGTATAGTTACTTAAAATATCAGTTTAAAAATCGGAAATAAACAGACGTGGTGGGTATCTACATATATCCAAACACGATGCAACAACAAAAATAACACTTACTTCAGGTTTAACAGAAAATAACTAGTTTTTATTTTTTTTATGCCATGATATGGCATAAAAAAAATAAGTGATTTTCATATGGATTGACATTGCCATATGAAAATCACAATGTTTTTGTTTTATGCCATGAGATTCTGGTAGATCTATAACTACACTATACCGGTCGACCCCAAATAAATTAACATCTTATTTTTTTTCATCAGCGAGAGAGAGCAGCGGTGGCCCAGTGGTAACGGACACGACTTACGAGCAGTAGGTCGTAGGTTCGAACCCAGACAGGCACTTTACTTTGTGTAAATTACTTCATCACCACTGCTCTCAAAACGGTGAAGGAAAACATCGTGAGGAAACCGGCATGTCCTAGAACCAAAAATTCGAAGACATGTGACATTCACCAACCCGCACTGGGCCCGCGTGGTGGATTACGGCCCACTCCCTCTCACTGAGAGGAGGCCTGTGTCCCAGCAGTGGGAACATTATAGGCTGATTATGATTTATGTTTTTTTTTATCGTGTTTAGAACAATACCTACCCATTACATTCTCGGAGTTTTGCTAGCTAATTTAATTAGATCTAGAAGACAAAACAGCAGTTATCCATCCTTCCCGGCAGGTCCTAGTAAATGCTCATGGTTTCCGAAAACGTCCAAATAACAAACCAAGAAAGTATGTTACCGCGAATCGTGGCTCCGTGGAAATTATAATTTTAATAGGATATTTTTTTATTATGTAGGTAATAAAAATACAATCTAATATCTAATGTAGAATATTAACAATCACATACATACATACTAAACAAACACAAACTATTTACACTAGATACTAAATTAAATGACGAACTAACTGACTATACCTACAAACAAATACAAAAACAAAGGACACTTAGGCGTCGAAGAACTCGTCCGCATCGCTGTCATCCGGAAACGTACCCAGAAGACTGGCAGCATTGCCACGTTGAATGGCAATGCTAGTTCTTTGGCCAAAGAACGATCCAGCCCTCTGGTCACGTGAAGTGTCGACCAGCCGGCGATAAATTTCCGAAGGAGAAAAAGAAAGGAGACGCGCACTCGGGCCCCTTAGCAATAGGAATTATATTATAAAATAGAAACATAACCACGGGACTAAGGGGGTAGTTGCGTAACACACTATCAGTAGCGAAAAATACTGTTACTCAACTGCATCCGGTTAGACTGGAAGCCCACCCCGATGACTATCAGTAGCAATGGGTTTCATTTTGACAGTTCAACAACATTCATCGCGTTATTTACGTTTGTTGAGCAGACACATTTTTCGAACATATGAAGCAACGGATCCTTCAAATTGATTCAGATTGAAAGTGGTAGCGTGTTACGCAATTAGGGTGTTTCCTATGTGTCTCTAATACCCGATACCCGATAACCGGCACTTATGAACCTTAATGCCTATTGATCTTCTGAACAAAAAAATCTGCGGGACCTAGCGCAAGCAATCAAATGGAGGCGTCTTGGTTGTGACCTAGTTTTTTGGGGTAAGAAATAAGAATATAATTCGAACAGCAAAACCATCAGCCGTGTGGTACTCAGTAGCATAACTTAGTTGGAAACAATTCCACAGAAAGCCAGCCATCTGGCCATATTAGCTACGCTTAAAATAGTTGTTTGGCAAATGTGCGTGCCTGCGTGACATCTCCCGTTAGCTTTACGTAACTCAGCTGCTATGAAAGCCTAACTGTGAAGATAACGTGACGAATGCCTATAGCCTGCAAGTCGACCCAGCCACCCCAAGGCCAACCAAACATTCCTAGAGCTATTAGCGAGGGACACGCATTTAATTTACCTACGTAATTTTACGAAATTTTGATTGATATGCTAATATTAAGCCGCATTCACAAACCACGTTCCGTATATTTTTGGAACAGAAATGCTAAGCGAATTAATTCGTACTAAGCGTTCGCGTCATTCTTGATTCATTACTAACTAGTTGACCCGGCGAACTTCGTACCGCTTCAGAATATGAATTATCTTAATGTTTTTTATCACATCTATTCAAAAAGAGCTAGTGTATTCTTCGTAAACAGGGACTAAAATAGCTCTTTAATCCCTAGGGACTAAAAGTGATTTGAATTTGGAATGTGGATATTGTTAGTAAAAGTTCCAATCACCAAAGAGATCAATCACGAAAAACACGAAAAAACTACTATTATGTTATTCTGCTATGCGGGGCGGAGAAAAATGCAACAAATAAAAAGATCATAAAAATCGGTAAACCCGACTTTGTTGTATTTATATACATAGATTGGTGACTGTTGAAGAAATAACTTAATATTTCGTATATTTAGCAAGTATTTAAAACTGCGTCGATTTTCGGCATTTACAGACACAAATAGACAGAAATATATTTTCACGTCTATTGAAGACAAAATCTGGAAAACAAATACCTACGAATGTTTGTTGTCTGTCACTGCGCTTGGTAACGCGTGTAGGCGACCGGTTGCCGGTAACTAATAATAAATTTAACTTGTTTTGGAGGCTAATACGATAGGTAGGTAGGTGTAAGGCATACACTGTATGGTTTGTACTGTAACCTTGTTGCCGGACGGAGCTCATCATCGATGCATAACTTCTATGAATGCAATCTGTTCCCGCGACCTATTGCTGTTCTATTTCTGTGGAACACCCTTGAGACGGTCGAAGCGTACATTTTCCATGCTACATAATTTATTGTTCCGAAGTAAGGGTATGTATTACAAGAACCCATTGTTTCATGGTTGAGCTTTATCAATCACTCTGAATAAATAAATTATGAGACAGCTCAGGCACATTCTTCAAAGTCACAGAGCTCAAACTCTTGACTGTTTTAGACACACGAAATTAATTAATTTTGACTTTTGTATAGGTTACAGTCGATAGTAACGAGGTACTGTAGACTGTAGTACCTCGTTACTATTCTATCAAGCCTTTGTCTAGTTTATAATAGGTATTTGGGTCATATTCAAAATAATTGTATATTTACTACTGTCTTAATGTCCAACCCAATTATTTTCATAACGAGATGCAACTGACTAGAATTTCATAAACAAACAGATAAAATATTTATTTGAGCTTAATAAAAAACAACGAAACATTTGGTAAACCTAAACAATTCATTAAAAAAAATTAAACCAGACATTGCGTAGGATCCGTTTCATACAAGTATTCTATGTCCACGTCTTTAACGGTAAACTAAAAAAAATAATTTAATTATGAACCATTCTACAAAAGTTAAAAAAAAAAATATATTCAGAGAATATTGTTTAAACTTTCAACACTTTACTAAACAAAATATAAAATACTATTTAGTGTACTCCAAATTTAATTTATTAATGAGTGTCCTGATTTTGCACATATCTGTTATTCTTCTCTGTTATGCTATTTTAACATTATTTCTATGGCAATAAAGAAATTTGAAATACTGGCAAAATTAGTTCACTAGCTGTTACTACACGACGCGTAAGAATAAACGCTTTGCCATTTTGTTCAATATAGTTTTTCAGCTCGTTTCGTTGTCGAAGAAAATTAGACTTTTAAAAGTAAATATTCAATGTGAGTCGTTTACAGTAGCGGTAAGTACTTACTGTTTTATTACTCATACTAGGAAAGGGCTGTATTGTGATATTTGTTATAACTATACAATATTCGTATAATCATGTGAATTGGTGTGGAAATAAATAGATTTGTAGGATAGACACGTGCAATTAATTCATATACGTTATTTTATCTGTCACTTTTTTCCGTTACGTAACAGATATGAATGATTAGGCGTTATTCACATTGTCTCATGTATGAATTAATGAAAATAAAATATTAATAGGTACTTAGTGCACCGCAGGTTAGCCAAAACATTTTTTTTTACTTACTTAAATTTATTTTGCGTATATTGTGCCATGTATTGCATTGCTGTGCCATGTATTGTCTGTGTGTGCATGTTTTACTGCGTATCCTCAGTCCTCACTGCTTGAGCCTTTTATACTAACCGCGCAGCCTCGCCGAGGCGTACCCAGCCTCTCGTCGGCCGTCTCAGTACCTATCAGTTAAGGGGGATGCGCCAAGGTAGCCCGCGAAATTCAAATTGACTCAGGTTTTTTGCAATTTACAGGTCAGTGTAAAGTTGTATGTTGATTAAAATATGATTCACGACCGTAACAAATATTTACATAATTCTAATCATTAGAATCCTTTTGCCTTAATATTAATATCAAAATTTTAGGCTCGGTAGTTTCGGAGATAAGGCATTATGGCAATGATGATGATGAATTTATGGCAATTATACCAACTAAAATACGATCACCAAAATGTTATTTCATTATGTACCCACCTAGCGACCCACACCGACTTCGCACTCGTAGCCTGTTATAAACGTGTGCTATTTAAACTTGCCCTAATAATTCCTTTCTGTTATTTTTCTGTTACAATCAAATAATATTCATATCTGTTTCCTATCCGTAACTTACAATTATTTTGAATATGACCCATTTACATAAAAGATTCCTTAGGTATATTATTGATGATTAATTCGATAGGATTGAAACGTTTTTAACCACACATGCTCGTAGTAGGTAGGTACTCAACCAAAATACGCTTTAAGTTCAGTAGGAATTTTCCACCCTCGTGGAAAATTGTAATTCAGTAGAGTCTAGGGATTTAGTGATTACATTCTGAACTTCAAACAAATTATAATTTATTTTATGCACTCGTGGGTTTAAGTAATTATCATAGAGATAGCTTATAATACCTTTTAATTGTAATATTCTAGAAAATGAGCAACAAAAATATATATGACTAGCCACGACTGCCCGCGACTTCGTCGCGTGAAATTTCACTCTCCCCCCATTCACCCGCTTAGGGGTGGAATTTCGAAAAACCCTTTCTTAGTTCATAACTACTCTTCACATACAATACACCCTCCAAATGTCATATTTCTAGGACCAGCGGTTTAGGCTGTGCATATAATATATCAGTCAGTCAGGACTTTGAATTTTATATAAATATACATATTTCTAGTAAATAACATCACGCCTGTAATCCCCGAAGGTTTTAGCAGAGATAGGTAGCTATATAGTTACACCCTCATTTCGCCAGTTATGTTTAAGTTAAATGTAAATGGGAGCAAGCCTATTTCCATCAACCTGTCATCAATCCAGACTGGACTGCGACTGAGCTCATGGAAAAACTCATTGACACTTTGCCCGACCCGAGTTCGTTTACCAGAAACGAACCCAAGACCTCAGCTCAGCAGTAGCACTTGTGACCACTAAAGCCGACGAGGCAATTCAATCAAGAAAATTCTCCGTTTTTAATTATTCACAAATACGTGCGTGATTGACGAAGCGCAATGTTATTTATACCGTGATAGTTCTTAATTAAACTTTTATCTCTTGACAAACCGAACTCTCGGGTGACCCCTGACACATAGTGGTCGCGATAAAAAACATAGATATATATATAGAATAGATAGGTTTACTTCATTCACAAACAAGTAAACGTACAGTCAACAAAAGAGTTTAGTAAGAAACCGATGGATGTTCTCGAATAAAAATTAATTTTATTAATAGACTAGCTGCGCCCCGCGGTTTTACCCGCGTAAATGTTGATCCCGTGGGAATATCGGGATAAAAAGTAGCCTATATGGTAATCCAGGGTGTCAGCTACCTCCATACAAAATTTCATCAAAATTGGTCCAGCATTTTGAGCGTGCAGAAGGAACAAATATATAAACACACACATACACCCCCCCACATACACACACTCACAAACTTTCGCCTTTATAATAAAGACAAAAAACAAACAGCTCATGTATCAAATTAAATTTCACTCGACAACATCCATCGGTTTCTTACTAAACTTCAACTATATCCGACGACCCTGGTTACTTATCTCTTTTGGTGACTGTACCAATGAATTTGATAAAAAGATTACACATACCTATGTGTTCCCCCAAGTGGTAGATAGAGATGACGATTTTTTCACTGTTTTCAGTCTCTTAGCTGATATTAAAGACCTTACGCTCTATAGTCAATACAACCTGCTTATAAAATTAGGTAATTACTATTCCGAGGCATGTTATAAGTTCGTTGCGAATTGCAGTACTTAATAAAATAAAAGTAAGCTACATAGAATCCGCTCGAATAAAATCATTTTCCCCAAGATTTATAAAACGTACCATTCCCAACGTAAAGTTGTTACACCCGCCACCAAAGTAGCTATTAATCTTTTTACTATGATATCCAGAAGCACGTACAGAATTACGAGATGATGCTTTCAGCAAAATTTTATTTCCATGTCTCAACCCTTTTCTCTTCACGCACTCGTGAATAATTCATAGTTGAGTTCCGCACTTAAAGCGGCAATCTGTCGCCGAACCTCATAAAATGGTTGCGGTTTTGTGTGCGATACAAAAACGTCGGAAACCATGTATAAAATAAACACAGATACGTCGCAACGGTTAACGGTCTGCCGGCCATGTATTGACAGAGAGTTTGACCGTTTATTTGCTCGTCCCCTTTCATACTACTGCCGGAGGGCTGTCCATTACACAAATAGTTTAGCTTTAGTGTACTGACTTGTACGTAGATATAACATACACAGCTGGCCGCAATCAAAATTTGGCGTCAAATGATAAGAGTTTTGTATCAGATTGATTGGATACAGAAAACTGCTGCATGTTTTTAGCATAAAATTGCATGGTTGCATTTACGATTACGACTCGAGAGGAAATGGGGTTCCTGATTCAGGACTCACGCTTTAACGTAGGTATCTGCATTTTACAAAGATGCTGATAAGGAAGGATCATATCTGTTTACGAGATATTTGCTACTACGGTTTTATGTATGCCAGAGACGGTAGCACTCGTTGCTTTAATTTGCATAAATAGATTCTCGTGGATTTGAATATTTCATTCAAAACTAAAACCACGTTTGCATTACTTTTGCTTTGGGTTACGTACCTATGGAGGTTGAGTAAATATAGTACCTACTATTATTATGATACTGCACTATCTCCTCTGTATTTATAGAAGAGAGATCAAAATACCATCGTTAAGCCGAATTTATATTATGAAACAAGTAGCGCAATAAGTCTCATGACATTACTTTGATTGATAGTTTCACATGTGAATACTTAGCATAAAACTAATAATATATATATTCTTTATTTCGGACTAGAAGTACTCACAGTCCATATAGTAATAGTAACAATGACTTAAACTCTATGTAAGTAGGTAAACTTTTACAAACTAAAACATGCATTAATGCATGAACGATGAAATTATCTATTTACACTATGAGTGAAACCTAATGTAATGAAACTAATTTATTGCGCAACTAGTTTCGTAATGTAAACTTCGGCTTTATAGGAATGACCTCTTATATCTTACAGCGGGGACAATTCTTTTTAGCACGTTCGCAGAATTTGTTTACTAAAATCCCAATCACATTCTGGGCTTGCGAAGGAACCATATATAGTTAACTGTTTTGGTTTCTAAAATATAAATAAGTATTTTTTTTTTATAATGGACTCGGCAAACAAAAGGACGTTAGCTAAAATATTCATGCAAAACGTTCAACTACTATTTCAAACCTTTTCACAAAACACAAAGCATCATTAACATTTGTAAATATTCCACACTGCGACCATAATTCATCTGTGATTTAATTAACTTTACCCAGATGGGTTTTAATTAAAGTATTAATTATGCTTTGAAATATTTGATATAATATAACATTTACGTTCTTGTCTATTGCAATATTTTCAGCTTCGGGCAAGTACGATTATTCGGGGTATAAAGTAGGATTTTTTATTATTTACGAGATAAAATAAATGTACAAAAATATGATTGCTATAATTTGTATTTATTGTATACTAGCAGCGCCCCGCGGTTTCACCCGCGTTAGTACCTACCTACTGACAAGTTGCGTGTCTATCCTGAGAGATGACGAAATGCGTATTTGACCACTTGCGTTCCTGACGACATGCTAGTAATCCAATGGATGATATACGATTTTCTCGTACGTTTGTATCTCGTTTAATGAAAAAAGGAACGGATAACGCTTTACATGATTTCTTAAATTTGAATGGTGTAAAAAGTAGCCTTCGAAAGCTCTTAAGGAAATCATTCCCTTTTTTTCTTGTTTGGGTTTTAAAGGAGTTTTTGACCTATTGAAAACCAATGACGATCGATGTTTATTGTCATAGAGGATTACTATAAATTACACAATGCTGTACGCACGTTGTTAATCTAAAATAAAGAATATCTAAAGTTTAATAGTGGTATTAATTAATTACCCTATTAAGTATAATAACATTTATAAAATGAATTAAGATTAATTTCAGTAAAGGTATAACCTTTACTGAAAATGTTATAAATTTTAGAATTTGCATTTACAAACAATATAGATCTACGTCTTTTGATCTTACATGGACAGAGGGCTAATTAATCAGAAGCTAATTTATTTGAAAACCTTTTTATAGACATAAACTTACCTACCTTATTTTTATTAACCAAAACCTGTTTTTAATAAGAACACACAGACAATATGACATTACTTATAGCTGTCATAAGTTAAAGAAACCTTACCTAGTTCTTTGTGCCTGCGGCCGCCTCGCTCGAGGACGCTTCACCGCGACCCCGATACCCAACACTTTCTTTTATCCTCCATCTGACAGGTAACTTGGCTCAAACAAGGATATCTTGTATCTACTTTTAAGTCGATATGTTTGAAACAGAATAACGATCACGGATTTTCGGGGAATTTTTTTTTTGAGCCCATTGTTTTGGTTTAAGTGGAGATATTTTTTTTTTGGTGCTTTGGGTTTGGTATAATATCAAGATATTAAGAGGAATAATACAGGATGCTTCTGCTACGAAGAAAAAACCAATTACAAACACGAATAAACCTAGAGCCAATCCAGCGTGATCTTAGCCCAGACCAAAATCAATGATTTGTCCGCGGGGAATAAGAAAAAAATGTTTAAAACAAATTGGCAGGGGCTATGGGAGAGCGCGAAATGACGACATTTGCTGCGGGTCCATTTAGCGAGATGGTTTTATTATGAAAATCGGTCCACGAGGGAATCAGCGACCGGCGGCGCCCACAGCGGGGACCTCTCGCCCTTCACGAAATAAACCGAACAGAATACAGCTTCAAATCATAAACTTTTATTGACAATTTATTATTGTAGATTGAATATTTACCTATCTGAATTTATTAAGATTTATCTGATTGTACCTAATGCATGCCTTCTCTAGCTGTGCAACATGAACGCATTCTGTAATACATATTCCCTGTAAGTGTGTCCGTATCTTGTTTATTTTATAGTTTGAATATGAAAATAACTCTCTTTGACAAGTACACAAAAACAAACCACACACACTTTTATCTATAGGTAAAGGCATATTATTCCATTCTCGGTGCGCGACCGAAAATTAATTAATTTAAGTAATCCTGACTTGCAGTTTTAAGCATTGTATTTAATCAACAATGTCAAACGAGTTTTTTAATTAAGGCAATGTAACGAAACATGCCGTGCAAATGTCGAGAAAGAGGTTAATTAAGTGAAAAAGGTTGTTTTATTTGTTATAGTGGCCAAGTTGAAGCGCGTGTACTTGCTTAAGTTAAGTACTTAAGCTTGGGAAATTAATTATAATGGGCTTAATAGCGCAGTTATTTATAGTTTTATGTTTCTACTTAAAAGGATTGTAGTATGGCCGTGAGAATTATAAAGACAATGGCGCCAATACCCTTGTTAACAAACTACCAACAGTTGAAAGACCAGACTTGAAACTTACTGGCGAGCTCGAGAAAATGACGGTAACAGAAATTAACTAAGTTAGAAATTTCAAATAAGTTGTATGAACTTGTATGCCATGAATTTCGCCGTGTCGACACTCGATACTTTCTAACATCTGAACTAATGTGTTGATTTTTCCATTTGGTAATTTTTGTTCGCCCCTTTCTTGTTTTATTTCAGAGAAAATAATGTAGGTAAATAGCAGCTTTAATTAAGTTCTAGGATATGCCGGTTCCCTCACGATGTCTTCCTGCACTGTTTTGCGAGCAGTGGTGATGAAATAATTTTCACAAAGTAAAGCGCCTGTCTGGGACTCTGGGTTCGAACCCAAAACCCCCTACAACTCGTAAGTCGCGGTTTTGACTACTTTTTTCGAAAAAATAAAAGGACCACTTGATTTGAACTAGTCCAAAATAATACTGCGACTTTCCTTTTTGTCAGCTACTAGTTCTATTACTTCTGCTCACAATAGACATCTCTCCAGTTCGTCACGGTGTAAAAGTTTGACCTTAACAACGCTTTTCTGTATCGAAATATTCGTCTACATACTTTGATTGGCTACTTGAAAACGTACCGATCAATAGGCAGTGAAGTGTAGCCTTTATATCGAGGCGTCATAAAAGATTCCAAAACTTCAAAAGCCTGTGAATTTCCTCTCTAACCTAAACTTAGCTCGACCTACTTTTCATGAATTCTAGGCTCAATTTTAATATTTTTGCAGACGTTATGCCAGCAGCCTCTTCGTCTTAAAAGCACACTTATAATTAAAATTGGCGTTGTGAAATAGAATAGTGAGATGAAAAAGTATTATCTACTACCTAGAAGATAATTATCAAGTAAAAATAAGTAGGTTTATACGTTCCAGTCTCTTTGGAAAGTATATTTTTGAGCCGTTTGGGGTTGAAACTCTAGTGCCATGGAGCCCGAGTGCCCACGTATTATTTCGAGGCATCGCCAGCGGTTGGTCCACTCTTCACGTGACCAGAGGGCTGGCCTATTTTTTGGCCAAAGAATCAGCATTGCCATACAACGTGGCAATGATGCCAATCTTTTGGGCACGTTTCCTGTTGACAGCGATGCGGATGAATTTTTTGATGCCCTTTGATTATTTCCTTTCCTTTTTATATACTTGTACATATTATTTTAATACTGCACATAATTATATATGCTCATTTGAATGTAAATAAACACAGTAGGTTATTAGATAGACCTTTGCCAAGTAGGTAAGTGTTAGTCTAGATGCTAATGATATTTTGTTTCATACAAAATGGAAATTTTATAAAACTAACAACGTTAATAAACAAAGATTCTCTAGGATATAGATATACATAATATTATTATGATAATACAAACTTTGTTACGCAAACGAAACGTAGAATTTCTAAGTTAGACCAACTTTGCAGGGGTACTCGCGAAATTGGTAGATTTATTCTGTATATTATTATAACATAGAAAATAAAGTAGATTGTATCTGTGGTTTGATGAATTAATATATGGAGATATGGAGTGTTATGAAAATACAAAGCTAGAAGTGTCCTTAGTCGATTGATGGCGTTTAGGCTGAATATACCTATTATTCGCGGAAATGACTCCTAAGGCCGGTGGCGCGTGAGTCTTTGCCCGGAATTGTACTATTTTAATACTATCTGTGTGTAGGTATTGAGTGCATGATATCTTATTTTTTAGGGTTCCGTACCCAAAGGGTAAAAACGGGACCCTATTACTAAGACTTCGCTGTCTGTCCGTCTGTCACCAGGCTGTATCTCAAGAACCGCGACAGCTAGACAGATGAAATTTTCACAAATTATGTATTTCTGTTGCCGCTATAACAACAAATACTAAAAACAAAATAAAATAAATATTTAAGGGGGGCTCCCAACGCGATTTTTTTTTTGCTCTTTTTTGTTCGATATCAATAATGGCAACAGGTAGGCACTTGAAATATTCACAAAATACTCAGTTGTATTTTTACTTTAATAATAAAATTAAAATAAAATAAATATTTAAGGGGGGCTCTAAAAAAAATGGCGTTTTTTCCTTGTGGTACCCTTCGTGTGGGAGTCCGACTCGCACTTGGCCAGTTTTTTTGTTTCTTATTGTGTTATTTATATCTCATCGTATCTCATCACGTCAACGCTCGTCATCACGTCAAAGCTAGGGCTCTGTCGCATAGGGTCCGTAGCATTATGCTGATGCGTTTTGTGTGGATGTGACGCATATTTTCCCCCAACCTGTTCTTTTTTTGTGTGTTGTGAAATTAATGCATTTTATTTCTTTCATAAGGTTAATTATATAGCATAGTCTGCCAATAACGTTCCCACTGCTGGGACACAGACCTCTCTGTGAGAGAGAGTGGGTCGTAATCCGCCAAACAGGCCAGTGCGGGTTGGTAGATGTCACATGTCCTCGAATTTTGGTTAATTGTATATAACTTTAAATTGTATTAATCCGATGTACATATAAAACCTAAAACACAAAAAAAATGTTTGTACTTTTGCTCAGTTAGGTAGCATCCGCAAACGTATTTTGTTCCATACAATATTAACGAACTAACTCCACAAGATAGGAGAACTAGTTCAGTTGTAAATGTACTGAGAAAGCGAATGCACGCTGTGTGGCTAAACTCTTTGCATAAATCACTATACCGCATTGGAGCACTGCTAACTTTGTTCATTAATTGCCCACTGGTGCTAGGAATATTGCCAAGATTATATCATACCTATCCTAGATGGACGGGATTTAATTACCTTATTAAGAAACCGCTCATACGTTACAAGTTCTAAGTAAATATAATTCTCTTAGAATTCTTGGTCTTTCGTGGTGAGATGCAAACTGTTGGAAAGCTTGTTTGTGTACTTTCTTCGTTTTGTGTGCACATATTTTCTAACTTTCTACTACAATATCTGGGTAGGTACCTGACCAATTAATGCGATTTTAAATGCTTAAAATAAAAAATAGGGGCAAAAGGGGGTGACGGGGGTGGGGGGGGTCAGGGAAGAGTTTGCAGAAATGATCGTTTTTATCCCCAACCTAACAGCGTTGTTATGTTTCTTGCAGGTTTAAAAAAAAAACAATCGTTCTCAGTTCTAGAACATTACAATTTCAATTACGTAGTTCAGTGGACATACTAATCGTGACACGCGTCCCAGCAGTGTCGTCCGTCTAGTTACGCGTCGGTGTGATGCGCGGCCGTTCGTCGCGAGCTTCCCGAGTGTCTCGTTAATCTCAACGCTCGCATGGAGACCGATTTCACACCGTCTACACAATTTATTCGCGCTGTTTGTTAACTTTTACACAAAAATCATGCGTGGTTACGCTAGGCAAGTAGTTAGATAGAAAGAAGTTTTACATTTTTCCATGAATTGGGACTTGCATTAAATGAGGGTTTTCTGAAATGACATTCACGAGCTTTCAAAAGTGTTAAAGCGCCTATTTTTTCTTTAGTTGTGAGTGAATGATGAACGAATGATAAAAATCATCATAATATATATTTACCGACTTCACAAAAAGGAGGAGGTACTATGTTCGGATGTTTGTATGTTTTTTTTTTTTTTTGTATGTCTAAATTCATTGTCGAAATGGAAGACCTCTTGTCAAAGCAGAAGGGTGAAAGGTGTTGTGTACCGCCGGTTTCTTGACCGGCTACATGACACCAGTCAGCGAAACACGACGCAGACACTTCGTGTGCGTTAGTTTTTAGTGTAATTATCAAGGATGGTAATTATAATGTATGTATTTATAGTATTTTTAAGTCATATTAATATTGTATTGTATGTGTTTATATGGGCCTTGATGACTGAAATAAATGGATAAATAAATAAACTAAAGCGGCGCCAACTGGAGGGGTAAATTTTCATGCAAACCCTCATTGATATGGTCTCATCTCGCTTTTAGAATTTACCTACGTAGCATAAATGCTTTTATTTAAGTTTACATAATTATCCTACTAATATTATAAATGTGAAAGTTTGTGAAGATGTTTGGATGTTTGTTACTCAATCATGCGTAAACCGTTGAACAGATTTGGATGAAAATTAGCACATAGATAGACCATTTCCTGGATTAACACATACGATACTTTTTATCCCGATATTCCCACGGGATCAAAACTTACGCGGGAGAAACCGCGAGGCACTGCTGGTAACTGAAATAAAAGCTGATTTAATTCTATTACTACTTCTATTAAAGTATGTACAGTCACGAGCATAAGTTTGTATACACTTGGCTTTATTCAAAGACGATTTTCTCCTTCAGTTTTGAATGAAATTTTATGTTATTACGTACCTACAAAGTATTTTCGAACCCATAGGTTTGTGTAAAGTGTCGTATTTCAACGTTGCATTCGTTATTTCAAGAAAAAATCGCAATTGAAAGTTGTCAAGTGTTGACATATTGGTGCTCGTGACTGTACATATGTAGGTAGATCCCTAATAACCTGATACATGAAAATACTTTCTCACTAAATACGTCAAAAACATTCGTTCGAAAGACGACCCATGTTATGTTGACATAATATTTTTGTTTGTTTACTTACGTTATTGAAAATCGATAACCAGTCAAGGGTGCGTCATAATTTACCAACGTATAATCTTTCAATTGGTCCTCGACCGACAGATGGGAAAACGATAGCTCAGATTTAAATGGTCGCCGGTCGGCCAGGATCAAAGAAAGTGAAATTTTATTGACGCCCGAAAACGTTCGAACGAACATAATGTCTCATAGGATCCTAATGGGGATTTCGGACGGATTTCATATATGTGATACGTGTCGTAAATAAATAATTTATTTATCAACACTTTTTTTCAACACGTTTACAGTGTACCTACTGTAAACCTACCTTTTCCTTTTGATGTTTGATGTTACGAATACAGTTGAGTTTAGTGAGGGGCTCGTGGTTAAGTAATAACAACCGCATGGGTCAATCGAAGGTGAAGCTAAGCCTTTACATATCGAGACCTCTTCGTGCCTCGGACAGCACGTTAATCCGTTGGTCCCGGTTGTCATTCGTAGATCTTTGACAGTCGCTAAGGATAGTTAGAAGCCCAAAAGTCTAACAACCAGTCTTACCAAGGGTTATCGTCTACCCAGTAACTGGGTTGTGGACGTCAGATAGGCAGTCGCTCGCTTTTATAAAATACTGGTATTCAGCTGCATCCGGTTAGACTAGAAGCCGACCCCAACATAGTTAAGAAAAGGCTAGAAACATATTTGTTTAGTAGTTGGCGAAAAAATTAATTCACGTGTTACAACAATTTCTAACCCATTAAAAAATAATAGTTTGCATGATGTTTACTTTTCAGATTCCAGTCTTACAAAACAAAAAGGTTAGATAGGTACCTATATTAATTTCATCGTGATTAATGTACCTATTAGCAGCGCAAGTGTCGACCCCGTGGGAATATCGGAATAAAAATATCCTATGTCCTTTCCCGGGACTCGAACTATCTCTATACTTACCAAATTCAATCTAAATCGGTTCAGCGGTTTAAGCGGGAAGAGGTAACAGACAGACACACTTTCGCAATTTATAATATTAGTATGGAAGTATGGATATCTATCTCTCTCATCTAACACCCAATCTTACAACGTTATACCACAGTTATACTAAGCTGTATTTTATTTAGCCTTGTAGCCTAATTCTCTTTCATAAACATCACCAAAAAGAGATTTCACACAGTGCTTGACTGTAATAACCTTATAAAATTTCATAGACACTTATTTGCAATAAGAAACTCCATCTGATTTAGTACTAATAGTCTTCTACTGTATTAATTACTGCGGCACTTAAGCACAAAATGTGCGCACATTACCTAGACAATTATGGCAATCTTTTGTAGAAATAATGGATGATATTGTGACGCTTCTCTTTAATTACCTTAGTTTACAACCGCGATAAAAAGAACAAGACATTGTTGACTTTTATGTATTTACCTACCTATGAAAACATGGCGACTTGTTGATACATTTTGTTTTTAACTTTGTATTTTGAATAATAATAATAATACCGTATTGCAAGTATGTGGCCGACCCAGTTCTTGAAAATGACAATGTCACGTTGTACTGGGATCGGTCTATCATTACTGACAGGACTATTGTCGCCACCACAGACTAAGAAGAGAAGTACTCTTGTCGCCACTAAGCCTGATATAGTGGTGATAGATCGATTAGCGCGCCGCACAATGATTGTCGATGTTACCATTCCACATGACCGGAAACTCGTGAAAGCTGAGAAAGAGAAATAAATTAAATAGGTATCTCGACTTAGCACACGAGGTTGTTGACATGTGGAATGAGAGCTCGGCTATTATTGTGCCGATTGTCGTATCGGCCAATGGACTGATGGCCGAAATCCTCGATCAACATCTATCGAGGCTCTCGTTAGGCGGTTGGATCAAGGGCCTGATTCAAAAGGCAGTACCCCTCGATACGGCTCGCATTGTGAGGAGGTTCCTGTCTCTGAAGGCCTTAACCACCGGTATCTTAGACCCTGCTCCCGACACCGGAGGATCACAATTTTTTTATATTTTAAGAAATATTTTAATATGTAATAAAATAAGTTAACTAAATAAATATAAACGAAATAATAATAATATATACAGCCAATGGGTTAATAGCCAAGAGCCTCGACCAACACCTAAGGAGGCTCTCGTTGGGCTTAAGGGCTTGATTCAGAAAATGGTACACTGGACACGGCCCGCATTGTTAGGAGGTTCCTCTCTCTGGAGCCCTGACCGCCGGCAGCTTGGAAGCTGCTCCCGATACCGGTGGGCTACTATTTTTAAATGTTTTTATATTTTTATATCCTAATATTCAAAAGTATAATTTATATGTATATTAATATAATGTAATAAAGGAAATAATAATATCTTTAATTCTCCCACAAAAACAAGACATAAACGATGAAAATTAACTAACATAACAAAAACCATTTCAGTCAAGTGCATGTGCGGAGCTGGTGTCTATTATAGGTATAAACCTGTATTACAGATCACCAGGTCCTCACCCCATGAAATCAGGTAGGTATAACATAATAAAGAACTTAAATAGGGACACACGTATAGAAGAATTTTGTTGAGACAAGATATTAATTTAGTATCTAAACGCTAATTCGGCTCATAGCGCGAAGGTTTGTATGTTAGAGGCGGTTTAGGACACACCACAGTGTGTATAATAATATGTGTAGTGTGAGGATGTGTGTTGGATGCGTGCGTGTGTGTAGTGTGGGGAGGGTGTGTGTGTATTTAGGTACTTAGTTTTCTAATTCTGTTAGTCTATATCATTGAAGTAGGTTTTCTGTGGAACTATAGTCCAAATTTTGCATCCATTCTCTAATTACCGCCTTACATTTGGTTTTTGGATGAGGGTAAAATGACAAGCACCTGTTAATTTTATTGTACAGATTACAACCTTAGTACAGACTATGATTTAGTACAGACTAAGTCTTTTCTACGCCTTTTTTCAATCAACTTGGGTTCAAATGACAATAAGGAATGTTGTTTGGTAACAGTTTGCAGAATATAAAGTTGACGAACCGTTAGCTACTCTGCTCATACGAGTATACATCAATGGTGGGAAGGTAAAACGGTAGAAAGAGAGTTACTTTTAAAACAGCTCTCTGAGCTCCTTCGAATTTCAGCATAGAGGTTTTTGCTGCTCCACCCCAGGCTGAAATGCAGTAACCAAGTTGTGAATGGCAAAGCACCAAAGCACCTGCCATCCAATCTCTTCACCACCCTTGGTTGACTGGTAGAGAATGCCTAAGGCATTGAGTCCGCCTTTGTACCTTTTTGTGCGAAAAGTTAAAAAAAAAAAAAAAATTAATGGCAGATAGATTATGTTCATGTTTGTGCTTCACGTAGGATTACCTTCAGATGTAAGACTTTCAAATACCCAGTTTGCTTTAACAAAGCGAGCAAACATCACCCACTCTTAACATCAAACATTAAACTTTGATGAAAATTAAATTCATAACATTGTAAGTATTATTTCACGCATGAATAATGTTCTTTTTGACTACGTCCATGGCAGTTGAACAATACCCCAAACTCTTTGTCTACAACAAAACATTTTCATTTTTCTTCCGTTGCGGAGGCAGTTAAAAAGTTTGCAGCCATCTCAGGTACGATATCTACCAGCACCTTTACAAAAAGTTTAAAATATAAAACTCAACTCTGCGAGTATAAAATAGTAAAAAATATCGTCCGAGAATACCAAAGGAGACTCGTTTGTTGAATTTAAATAATTTTATTCTTTGGTTTATTAAGCAAAGTTTTTTTTCTTTTCTTTTGCAGGTTAAGCAGTATTCCAACTACGTTAGCAGCATGAAAAATAGCAGTAAAATACTTTAATGGACATATTACGAGAATGTAATATTAAATGTGACCCCACTGCCTGTCGTCCTAATTAGTTCCACGATGTTATATGCAGCAGAAACATAAGTATGATACGTCGGAACTCGATGCAATTACTCGTAGGTAGGTTCTGAGAAGTAAAGAATGGTATAGGTTTTGTTAGTGATGCTATGTTCGTTGCAACACTTTGGATTAAAAATTAAAGACTGCAGTACCTACTGCATCATAACTTTTGAGACTTGAAGAAAGTTTCATGAATTAATATGCGTAAGTGTCTCATTTGTTCCAGTTGACTTAAAGTTGTCAAACTCTAAAGAATATCTGAACAAACTTAGTTCGCAGAAAAGTTCTCTCCTCAGATTTTCCTGTGCACTTAACTCGACAGGAGTTTATTAGATTATATTTCTTAATTGGATACTTACCTCTTTCAGTGCTCTTCATGCATAGCTTGAAGCAACTATTTACTGAAGTTGCATGTATTCTGTGAGAGAAAAGTTCCCAGGTGTCACGCTCCACGTAGGGCCGAAGTCGGTGAAACTTGCCGAAGTTCGTCGAA
The DNA here is from genome assembly GCA_963082905.1 of Oligia fasciuncula. Classification (NCBI taxonomy): domain Eukaryota; kingdom Metazoa; phylum Arthropoda; class Insecta; order Lepidoptera; family Noctuidae; genus Oligia; species Oligia fasciuncula. Next base: position 8,764,262 of record OY720393.1, on the reverse strand, counting down.
GTTTGCCGAAGTTGGATATTCCCCAAATCACTCGGTGTATCGCCTGATTGATATCTAATAAAATATTGTTGCCTGACGTTGTTTCTTTGTTATTCTTGTTCTGATATTGAGGGTATGTGACGTGCAGGTAAGTACTAAGCAAAGAGATAAGGGATATTTTTTACCGTTCCGTGTTTTCTTTACGACACTCGTTCGGGGATGGTTACCGCTACCCGACACGATTTGACGGCAGCAAAATTTATGTTGCTTGTTACATTGTTTTGGTGCTTAAGGGGGTTACCTTGCAGTGATAATCCTCTGGCGAATATTGTAGCCACAAGCTGAAATACAAATTAGTTCAACTGTGCTAGTAGGTTCTTGAAATTGCTGCTCTTTTCTAGTTAAAAAATAAAATAAAAATTGGTTTATTGGTAAAACAAGTTTAGGTATAAACCAATATAAACATTTTTTTTGTGATTGGATCCTCCTTTTAGGCAGATAGTGCCTGTGTTAGGAGAGCCCGCTCTTCCATAGCAAGACGTGTCATACAAAAAGCAAATCATATAATTTTTATGCTAAAACTACATAAATTAACTTAGTTATATTTAAACTGTCATTAATATCAATATGAATCCACATGAAAGCCAAAAAACTGTAGTAAACACACAATCATGCTTTCAAGTCAAACTAATATTCCATAGAGAATAATAAACCACTGATGCGAACTCGTTAGGAAGCTCTTACTTCCCAGTATATCCTCATACCGTTAACTTTGCTGTTACATAGAACCGACGTAAGTTCTCTCTAACTAAACCTTTACAATCTAAACTTACACTCAGCCCGTGGTGATTTCGACGAATGCAATGATAGTGATGCGCTTCGGCCTCGGATATACGATTAAACTAAGGCGTATTCGTACGTTACGCAATATTTCGGATAACAAAACTACTTTGGAAGCCTTACGTTAATTTCATTAGTAAGTAATTACAGTTATAGTATTAATACATATTATCTACATATTTAAAAGGAATTTATGTTCGTAATTCCGGAAGGTACCTGCTTTTGAAAATAATAATAGAATTTCCAATATTTCTTAGCACTTTCAATAATTTTACAACCGTGATTTCTGGTTATAGACATTTAATTCTAATAAAGAAATTTACATTTCACTTACATGAGAACAAAAAACATAAAGTATAAAAACTAATCATTGTCCATCGACACTCGGACTTACAATTACCCTGACGTATTTGATTATATATTACCTATTAAGTACATTAGTATTACAAATTATTTAGGTTCGTGGGTACTCCCAAAAATCTTACACCGTGCCACTATGCGTAACTATCCTGCCTTGAGACAAAGAGTGCGGTCCCGCTGTCACAATGCAGATACATCAGTCAGTAAGATAAAATTTACTTCAGTCTCAAGAGTTACTTGACGAATCGCTTTCATATTAAGTTATATCCGCTTTTCTATCCGCTAATTATGATGCAAATTATCCGTATCCGCCTCCGCGGCTCCTATATTAACCACTCCCATCACTACTTTACCGCTGAATTTATTACGCTACATTTCCTTTTCATTAAGAACTATTCCTCTTTGTGATATTGCATTCGTCTAACCACGGTGTTATTATTATAATGCACCTTCCCTTTGTGGCATTCTACAAATTGTACTAACACTGCGCAAAGTGCTAAATTGCACCTATGATTAAGTTCACTTTGCTGTGAAATCGTTTGTTTCTTTTGCGGCACCGACATTTATAACATAAGTTTTTTTAAACCAATGTTTTGTTTCTGCTGTTCTTGTGGTAGCTTTGTACCTACTAGGTATAATGTTTGTACTTCCGTACCTACATAACACATCAATCAAAGCCTTCCCCTAATAATGTTAGGATCGCTTTCCAGTCTAACCGGAGGCTGCTGAACACAAGTGTTTTTCATAGAGCGGCTGCTTATCTGAACTCCACAACCCAGTTACTCCGTAACACGATACTACTAAGGCCGAGGACATCGTGGAGTACGTGTGCCAAAGGACCAATGCAGGCTGAGAGTCAAGGCGTTCGTGGTGCGAGTACCTAGGTACATGCTACCTGCACCTCGTCATGGCAAAGGACTTTTGGCTGCAAGGTGTCATGTTCCGTCGCTTCCGCGGACAAGTGCTGCACGATCGCACAAAGACAGTGCTCGAGTGAAGTGAGTTTTACTAACATAGTCTGAAAATTAAGGTTTTATTATTATTATAGCTTAACCTTCTATCGACCCGTGCGGCTTTTATCATTTAGCCACGGGCCCTTACCTACCTACATACCTAATGAGTATGATATATTGTATGGTAAGTACATTAATTATTTACCATGACAAGGCAAGATCCCATTATAATTATAATTATTAGGTACTATTATTTAGGTAGGTAGGTACAGATGCCAGCACATGAAGCTACTACAATCTGTCAAATTTATTTAATAGATTTTCAACTTTATTGGTAAAGCATATGGTTTAAAGTTGATTGGGAAAATTTGACAGTTTCGGGAAGCTTGATGTGCTGACGTCTGTACATATAAATAGAAGCGATAAAATAAATGAGTTAACTATTGAAATAGTTAGCTCTATCACATCTGCTACGCATTGCATTTAATTAGTTTGATTGTGTCAAAACGTTTTTCCTCTGATTTGTCTAACTTGAAATTAACGATTTACCAACCAAACATTATAACGAAAATAATTAGGTCCTTTCATAATTTAAGGTATTTTTATAACTTAATTAGTATTATTGTACCAATACCCATATACAGGGTGTCATGACCTCGATGCGCAACCTGTAACTATGTTATTCAGTACATGATTCTGAACCTCCTAGCGTAGAAATTTGGCGCCAATTATTAAAAAAAAATTGACGAAGGGTTCCGTACTACAAGGCAAAAACGCCGAAAAAACACGTTTGTTGTATGGGATATCGAGCCCCCCCTTAAATATTTATATTATTCTGTTTTTAGTATTTGTTGTTATAGCGGCAACAGAAATACATCATCTGTGAAAATTTCAACTGCCTAGCTATCACGATTCATGAGATACAGCCTAGTGACAGACGGACAGTGGAGTGTTAGTAATATTGTCCAGTTTTTACCCTTTGGGTACGGAACCCTGAAAAAACAGCTGTTCATAGAAAGTGCAATACCACGGTAAAACTGTATGGAACAGCAATATTTTTTTTAATAACCGATGAATAATCAAAGCTGGGGTGTTCAGAAACATGTGCTGAATTCATGGTTACAGTTTGCGTGTACTCGCCACCCTGTATCTAAGTTACATTCAGAAACAAACGTGATTGACAAGAGTAGAGTCAAAGTAAGTAAAGCAAGTAGTTGATGTAGGTACACAAGTAAGTACGTAAGTACATTAATATAATGTTAGTAAAATAATATCAAACAAAACGGAATGTATTTAAAACTCTCCACAAAATTGCATTTTAGAAGTGGTCAGAGTAGACAGTTAACTCTTAACTCTTTGAGAAAAAGTGTTCGCTGATAAAATAGGCTATTTGACAATGTAAAAAATAAGGTCATAATTATTGACACTCGTATAGATTATCGCTTGTAAAATCGATTTGCATTAATTTTACTACAAAACAATGTATTATTTTTAAAAAAAATCCCGAAAAAACTTCATCTTTTTAAATGTGGCGCCACGTAATCGAAAACGGTCTGGATTGGCTGAACTTAAGATGACGTCATGATTTAGTAAATTTCTGTCTATCGTTGACAGAACAGATGACTTTTGTCTAGTATCTCGACCGTTTCAACGTTTGTTTACGTGAATCGTGACGTCACGACGCCATATTATTAAAGATAGCGTTTTGGCGGCTTATTTAAACAGTACATTTTTATTTACTATTTTTTAAAAGAAATACATTATGCAATTTGAAGTAATAGGTTTTTGTGAGCTCGTTAAACACCATTAAATAATCTGAGATGTTTATCAGAAACCAGTCAAATAGCCTATTGCTAGACGGAGTTAGATTTTTATTTCGCATGTCGTCAACCTTTTTAGAATTTACACGAAAATTATTCGGCACTAGGAGTGTTGAATTCATTAAAGCCACTCACTGCACGGCGTGTCCTGTCGCCCACCTAAACAAACACTCCATTTTATGCAGAAAGGGCATTTTCATTACACCGGATTTAATTACGTTTTTACACAACAATGCTTTGAAGTTGACCATTTTTTTAGACAGCCTCTGACTACAAAGCAACGTTAGAAAGAGAGTAAAACAACGCCCCACCCTCTCTGATTACCTCGAAAGGAATAACGAACGCTCCAAGAAAACATGTTTTCTATTCCTTTGAATAATTTAAATAAAACGCCAACAGTAAGTAAAGTTCGCATCAACGGAGGAACCGCGACAAAATTGCTATCATATTTTTTAAATGATGATTTACTTAAAATTGCTGTTGTTTTATATTTTATCGCGCTTTATTTTCTCGAGTGGTATGTAAAAGGTTCCTACGGGCAATTTGCACGAGCTATAAAGGTCGATGTAAGTGCTGGGAAGGCGGTGAATTTAACTTTAATAAGTTCGCATTGCGCCTCCGTGCACACTGGCGAGCGCATGTAATTCTCATTAAAAATACAACAGTACGATACATATATATCGGGAATTTAAGTAGGCACGTAAACCACGTACTTGATCGCAAATGGCCATAGAGACGGGAAATGATAGCGCACAAGAGGCGCCGCGAATTTTAAATAAATTAAATCCAGCTGAGAAGATTTTCTTAACTGCCAATTGGTACCTACTCCGAAATATCGTTGGATTACCTACATTCCAACAATAGCTTTTAAATCTTTAGTGCTGAAGCTATCGCTGTTGCGAGACCTTATTTATACCGAAAAATGTTTTTTTAAGAAACTTGGAGTACCTACCAATGAAAACTTAAGCATCTTAAGCATCTTAGTAACAAAGACAAAGATATTTATTCGTAGGATATGGTACAAGGTCTGTAGGTGAAGGTATGTTTAGGACATATTCTCCGCTAAAAGCTGCATACGAATAGTTGTAATTTTACACAATATCAACATTTAAAATTTAACATAATGAAAGATTTGGCGATCAGATTGATAGGAAGACTCACCTACTCATAACGTAATTGTTAACATAAACGTTACAATACATATTGGATGTTGTTTACTGCTGGCCAAGAAGTTAATTTTCCTTAATAGTTAACAACCGCATAAATTACTGCGGCATACAATGCCGCCTCTATGCAAACATTTACCATTTTTATTTAAGCCTCGTCTACAACGGATTATATCAGTGTTTGACTTCAATTATCTTGAAAAAAAAAAAACAAATTGCTTGGGTCTGATAATATAAAATATTTCAGTAAGAGCTTTTTAAAAGATTTTGCGGATTATCCTTAGAAATGAATAGAGGCTATACCTACTGTACTACTCCTATGTGACAGCAACAAATATTACAGCAGAGAGATATGAAAATGGAAGGAATGCATTTGTCACAATGACTGGCATTTGATTTATTCTGTGTATTTTGCAACCACCTTTAGTAAACGTATTTTAAATACACTAAAACCTCCTCAGTAGGTATAGCCTAGACTCCCCTTATCGGTTATTAACTTTGGTAACAATAGAAAAAGTAATTGTCTCATTAGTGACAGTTGCGCTCATAACTTTAACACCTTTTTTTATTGAATTAAAGACGATTTTCTTAATGAGTAAAAACTCCTTCATATAACCTCAATACACACTCTACCGTCGTCTGTTAGAAAGAGGATTTCATAGACTGTTCAGTGAGAAACAAGCCAGAACCTCCGCTTTCCATGTAATATTCTGCAGTAGGTAGGTACCTATCTCAAGAAAGTTATTCCCACCTCTTCGGAACTCTTGAGCGCGTTATTCGTGAACTTTAGATCGACCTAGTATCCGCGTACATTACCTAAGATCCGTACCTTGATTTAGGTCAGATGTAACACGCCAGTTTAGCTTCATACTTTAAGGCTTCATAATTTTGGATGTACGACATAAATTGTATGAAGGCCTGCGTTTTTTTTCCAATCACCAATCCAATTTTTATTACATCACAAGTATTTATTGCAGTTCCGGTTCGGTTGAACTTCTCTGGGATACTTAGGTACGGTTCTTTTTTGTATTTTGGTACTGGCCATTCCTGGAAACTCGACCAACTCAAATTCAACGCTTGGTACGCTAGGAAATCCGCCGTCACTACGACGAAATCCTCAGTCATGTGTTCAGAAAGTGTCAATTTGCACACTGCGCATAAAAGCCGCATAGATTATTCACTTTTGTCTGGCTTTTCTTCGACATTTATTACTTACTGCTGTTGGCATAAACGTGTCTAACGAAATAATCTATTTATTTTTTATTGAATAGAATTGATTGTTTAAACTTCAAAACTTTTCTTCTGCTGAAATACGCAGCTAAGTTTAATCCAGATAGCTTAATAACCTAAATCAGAAAAAAAAAAGTTAATTAATCAAGTAATTAACAGTATGAACTAAGGTTTACGAGGTTCGTTAAGTGAGTCGCTGGCACTCGGTCGATGTCAGGCGTTTTTACGTAAATGGTGCATTACAAGGCTCGCTCATTGCGAGCGCCTGCCATCTTGAAGCTGTGAAATATGAGTTTAATTTCGCCTCTTGTGACCAAAACTTCACGTGTATTGCGCTTTGACAAGAAAATCTTGATAGGTGTGAGAAATTGAAAAAAGTTCGCGAGAAACATTTTATTTTTCGCAGAAGCTGAGATTAGGTTTACGTGCAGATTTGTAAATTCAAATAGAATTTGATATTTAATTCGTTTGGTCCCAAAGATATATTTTTCTAGTCGTTGAATTTATTTGATTGCTCTGTTGAAAACATGCTCTCCTTTGTCTTTTGATTAAAGACTAGTACCTATTGAAGTTTAACGAAACCTTGATTTATTATATCGTTACGGGTTAGGTATTTAAAGTTCATTACTCTCTCTTCTTTTAAAATAGACAGTGATATAGGTAATACGCGTTTTCAAAGTTTTCCTCAATTTAAGTTATTTATTTCTTTCTGTAACTCCTCACTTTGTGTTATGCTCTACTTAGCTATCATATTCTAGAAAATTTTGAAATTCTTGTCATGGCTAAACTAAGTGGACATTAATTCTGTCGTTTTAAGAGTGTCATCAATCAATCCCAGGAATTCTAACTACCTACCTGAGTTCGATTTACGAGAACGTAGAAAAAGTAAACATTGTTGTATATGAAATGCTTTTAAAATCTACATTTCATTGGAAAAGCAATTTGCTTATCGTAGAAATAAATTTTTCAAACATTTTTATCTGTCAGGCGCAGACTAGACAAACATATTATAAATTCAATGACACAAAGAAATGGGTGAACCGTTGAAGTAAAGAAAGCTTGAATTCTAAATAATTGATGGGGATTCTTTTGAAGCGTAAAAAAACATTAAGTTTGTTTTTGTAGTAGTGCTGTCGTCAAGCGTGAGTGATAAATAGATCAAAGTACGTTTTTATGTAGAGTTTTAAGTATGGGTAGGTCCCTTACTTAAAACTTTATTTTTCTTAAACAAGACGAAATCTATCTAGGTATAGTTAATTAAATTCAACTAATATTTCTTTGATATTCCGATAAGTACACATGGACGTCGGAATAAAAGGGCCGAGGTCAGAGAAAACTATAATCAATACGAATATCTTGGTTTATTCTTTTATAAACTCGTAAAACACATCTTAGTATATAAAAATTACGTCTTCACGACTTTTTCGTCCTTCAAAAAAGGCAAATGTCATTCTCCTTTTTAAATACCTTCCACGTCATCGTAAGCATACGTCTTCATATTCATAATCATTTCGCCGACATATGTACGTCATTTGTCTCACTTAAGTACCCCTTAGCATTCACCTCTTTCACACAATCATGCATTGACATGCATTCATCGGCGCTTCACTTCTACATGGATTATAATGACGCCTGAACCAGAAGTCCCCAATGCAGACGAACTGACAATGCGCAAGTAGATTCTGCTAACTTTCACTGAATCCTGCTTCTCCATTAGGTTGCTTCTTTCATCATTTATGAAACAATGTCGATCCCCACATTTCTCTATTCCCTAAAGTGTCGCAGCATTTCACCATCAATAACCGTTACGTTCAAGATAATCCAGATATATTTGCAGTGATAATAATATGGCAGGAGTAGTGCAGCTGTAGTCACGTCGCGTTGCGCTGCAAAGCGCTTTAATATTGCATCGATGCCGACAACAGCTTGGACGGACGCCACCGGAATATACTCCGCAAACGTGGAAAACCTCCACGTTGTCAGATATTATTAAGTTATTGTATATATTTTCCTAAATTCTTCTAAGAAAAGTCTAAAATTAAAATAAAAAATCTGCTGCGCGAAAGCTGGGAAACTCGTAAAAGTTGACCCGTAAATTCGGGTATGTTGGAGTCGAAATAGGCATTTCTACTCCAACATACCCGAATTTACGGGTCACTTTTAGATGCCTATTAACTAAAAGTGGCTTTAGGATTGTTTGACTATTTTATGTTTTCTCAACCACAGCTTTATGTTACAACTCGACTGTATACTTACTTATTTCTATTGAAGGCTGCAGGCAGGTGCTTTATCAACCACCCTGGCAAACTGGCAACTAACATGAGTTAGTTGCCAGTTCTTCTCCTTCTTCCCAGCTAAAGCACTAGGAAGTGGCGAAGGGCGGGCGTTTCGGGGGAATGTCTTATGTACCTTTGAAAGTGCTGATTCTCAGCTTAGTTTGAATAAATGACTTTTGATTTCAATTTTAAAAAGAAAAGGTAGGTAAGGGAAATATTAATAACTAATACTAAAAACTTATTGACCGTCTAAAGTAGAACACTTTTTAGGGTTCCATAATTCCTACAAGGAACCCTTATAGTTTCATCATGTCCGTCTGTTTGTCTGTCCGAGGTTTTGCTAAGAGACCGTTAGTACTAGAAAGCTGTAATTTTGTAGGAGTGCGTATATCAATTGCGCTGACAAAGTGGTAAAATAACATTTTGGAAAATATTTTTTTTTAGGGTAGCTCCCGTACCTACATGTGAAGTGGGGATGAATATTTTTTTCGTCGTCTACATCGTGTGGGGTATCGTTGAATAGGTCTTCTAAAATGACTTGGGGGTTTCTAAAAATATTTTACGATTTAATGCTCCATTAACGAAATATTAAACTTTAAAGTGCACATTTTTGTTCTAGTAGTCCCCCCCCCCCCCTCTAAAACCTAAACTGCGGGCTTGAACAATCTGGAAAAAATCACGATGATAGTGCATTTCATGAACTTTAAAGGAAATCTATAGCAGTTAAGATAACTTTATTAGTTTAGCAGTAACAGTCGTTGAACTTGGGTGTTGGATAATTTTGTACCAAATACAAAATCCTTAGCGTTAATCCTTTAAAGTGACTAAGATGAAGTAGTTGCTTGTTTATAACGGGTAAAGACTTTCATTGAAAAACAAAATATGATTTTTTTTATAATTTTTATTTTTTTTATATTCAGAATAAACAACAACAGAATCGTACTACAATGTGATAACGGGCTACTACGGAACCCTACACTGTGCGTGGCCCGACACGCACTTCGCCGGTTTTTTTTAAATTACCGAACCTCTAAAAACTCTTTGGGCTTTTAATGATGCACACTCTTTTTAATAATGGAGGGTCTTTTTGATCTCAGTAACTAAGCTAGGGCACCCCGCATAAATGGGTTAGGTACTGTGAAGAACTGTGTCCAACTGCTACATCCAAGTTACATGGCAAATTAGTATTTTTAGGGTCCCAAAATAGTAATTATTAGAGGTTCACAAAAAGAAGCGCATTAATTTATATTAGTGTTCAATCATATTTTTAAGAAAGCGAAATGGGAATTATTTGAGGTTCGATTTAATACAAGTCAGAGTAACGGAGAATGTCATGTCCAGAGCTGACAAGTACCAATCTTTGTTCAAGAAGGCCAGCTCATCCCGCCATCCAATCTACATTATAAAATGGTAAACTGACTGACTGACTGGGTGATATACTCGTATCAACGCACAGCCGAAACTACTGGGACTAGGAAAGTGAAATTTTGCATTATGAACACATCCCAAACCATTTTTCAAAATTCCAGCCCTGTGGGAGTGAAAAGCCTACAGTTTATTTGAAAAATCTGATCCCTTTGATGTATAAACTTTTCGGGCCAATTTATAAACTTAAAAATTGGCCCGAATACTTACTAATCTAAATAAATAAATTATAAACATATATTTTTGAAATTTTTAGAGGAAAGTACGAATTTCACGCTGACAAAGTCGCGGATACAAGCTAGTAAAGTATAAAATTCTATATATATCTTACTCATGTAGGACAGTGCAGAAGACATGGCAGTCACGTCGCGTTACAGAACGGTTGCAATATGGCGGCAATGTTTAGATGACATCGACACCTGCTCTCTAGTACGCGGAGCACGGCGACTGCGATGCTGCAATGGGTAGATATATATAGATAGATCTGTGGAGAATTTAAAGTTCTTGAACTATGAAATACATAGCTGGTACCTAAAGGTGCATCCGCATCCGCACCGGAGCTTTTTGTAGTGGGCAATAACACAAAGTTACAACAAGGTTGCAAACTGTTGCTCTGCAAAATGTAACTTAGATGTGGACCTATAAGTATTATGCCCTGTATTAATTTGTTTATGGTGGACGTGAGACGTATTCTTCACACTATCACACTAATCCTACTATCAACAAATATTATAAGCGCGAAAGTTTGTGAGGATGGATGGATGGATGGATGGATGTTTGTCACTCTTTCACGCAAAAACTAGGAAAAGGATTTTGATGGAAGTTTACAGTAATATAGCTTATACATCAGAATAACACATAGGATACTTTTTATCCCGATATTCTCACGGGATCGACACTTACGCGGGTGAAACCGCGGGGCGCAACTAGTATTATATAAACATCATTTTATAAACATAATACAGTCTTTAAATATGAATAAATACATATTTTCTACGAATACCAATCTGCACAAGTTTGTAAAATCCTCCAGACCGTATTTCGGCCACGGCGGCCAATCTCAACGGAGACTAGCCTTCGGCGCGGGAGATATTATAGTGCACAAGTATGCGCGCAGACACAGGTGCACTCCCTCTTCCCTCACTCTCATAGTCCGATGGGACGGCAATCCGACACGACCGGAGAGAGATCAGGCGCAGGACCAACGGCTTAACGTGCTTTCCGAGGCACGGGGGTATCACACCGCCAACTTCCAAACTCCGGGCTGTTACTAAGAAATTCCTAATGGAAAAACTCAATAACACTTTGCCCGACCCGGGAATCGAACCCGGGACCCCACGCTCAGCAGTCGCGCTTGCGACCACGAGACCAACGGGGCAATTTTATACAATAGCCTCATTAGCCTCGCTGTTTCTGACAAGGGGAACGCTAAAATATGATCGCATCTTCCCACCTCTCTAACATCAACACCAAAGTGTATTACTAACTCAGCTCTGAGATCATCGTTTCAGGCACACTCCACCATGATATGAAGAACGTCTTCCACTTTCAGTGGGAACATTATAGGCTGATTATGCTAGTATCATATAAAGATGTATAATACTAGATAGTCCCTAATCAACAAATGGATTGACAACCACGCTACCGCGTATGTTATTACAGCGTATCAAATACCTGAACCAAAAACACACATTCGAGTCTATTTACACTGGATAATGCAAAATGTGTAGTTATTTAATTGGATTTCAAGCTAATCATTGACAAACTAATTATGGATGTCGACTGCAGATGAATTTAACAACGCTGTTTACATTGTATCGGCTTTATGTACCTACCATGTAACTATGTACTATTTATTCTACTGTAGTTGTTGCTAATAATGAGTATCCGTATGTGACGTTTGTAATCATTGATATAAGGTTCAATTTACCATGATGGCGACCGCTTGTGATAAATTAAACACAAAAGTTTTACTCATACTAGATTTTACAAATATTCACTTTTTACACTACGCGGGGCCAGTGCGGGTTAGAAGATGTCACATGTCTTCGAATTTTAGGTTCTAAAACATGCCGTTTCCTCACAATGTTTTCCTTCATCGCTTTGAGAGCAGATATGATATTCTAACAATTACATAATATATCCTGCAATGATGTAAAAATAAAGTCCTTAAATGTAGCTTCTTACTTGCATCTTTATGATTTCTTCCACGCCAGCTACGAATGCTACGCAAGTTGCTACGACCTACGAAAATTCCGCTATGCGGCCTACGCCGGTATAGCCCGATTGAGACGAACATTTTTATAAAGACCGTGATCAAGACAGCCTTCGAAATAGTTATAAATTGCGAGGCGTAGGCGTAAAGCTCTACAATATTTCCAAATATTGTTAACAAACCATTTTTACTGCTACTATAGCAGTGCTACCTACTGCTAAACATGAGGTGGACCTCATGTTTAGCAGTAGCACTGCTATATGTGTGGGTTCGATTCTTAGGTTAGGCAAAGTGATATTAGGTTTTCCCTTTAGGAATTTCTCAGTAGCAGCCCTTGTCTAGACTTAAACATAAAAAATTGGGTGTACTATAGGCACCTCTGTCTCTCTTAGGAGATTACAGGCGCGACATTGTATTATATAGATGGTAGAAGGAATACGCAGAATATCGCAGAGCAAAACTTTTGTAAGAAAATATCATCATCATCATTTCAGCCGAAAGACGTCCGTGAGAGACGTGCTTGGGAGAGGCCTAAGTCCAGCAGTGGACATAGGCCTCTCCCAAGCACCTCCACTTTGACCGGTTCTGTGCTTCTCGCATCCAACCTTTTTTTCATCCAACCTTTCCTGCGGCCTTCACAAGGTCGTCGGACCGCCTTGTGGGAGGCCTTCCAACGCTATGTTCTCCGGTACGCGGTCGCCACTCCAGACCTTACGGCCCCATCGGCCATCTGTTCTGCGTGCAATGTGCCCTGCCCACTGCCACTTGAGTTCAATATCCGTTCCGCAATATCTTCTCGTCCCACATACTGCAGTGTCTCAAGACGAAAGTCTTTGACCAGCGCGTGTTGCCAGTGATGACTTATGGCACTGAAACGTGGTCGCTCACAATGGGCCTTATAAGAAGGCTAAAATTCACCCAAAGGGCAATGGAGAGGGCTATGCTTGGAGTTTCCCTGCGTGATCGAATCAGGAATGAGGAGATCCGCAAGAGAACCAAGATAACCGACATAGCCCGAAGAATTGTTAAGAAAATATACCTTCGTCGAAATATTTTATACCATTTTCATTTCTGAAGCAGACACAAAATAAACACAAGGTTTTAGTGTTGTTTATACACCTGAAACTTAATAAGGTGGCGCTACGTTCGTGACTTGCAACAAAGTGTATGTAAGTTTTTTCTCGTTAGTGGGTGCAAGTTTTCTTGTTAATCCCAACTAAGTTGTGCTAACTTAGATTATAGCATGTCGTATCGTTTATTCACATTAATACGGTAGCGGGGTGATATTAAAAACTAGTGGTGGACTTTTTTATATTAGCTTTATCCTAGTAAATACTTGGACTTGGTTCATTATGTAAAACAAATTAATGTTTTCTTTGTTGCCCGCAATGGCAACAATGTCGTCTGCCCATCTCGCTATTGGACGACCCACATCTCGTCTTCCAGTCCTCAGATGAGGCTGGCACAGGAGCGTGCTGGTTGGCACAAGAACAGAGTTATTATGCCCAGTAGTGAGTGAAGTCAGGGTGTGGATGATAATGAAGTAAAGATTGGTGATCTCCGGTGTATTAGGAAATTTAAAAGTCTGCAGCCCTGCAGTGGGACAAGTAACATAAATGGCGGTTATTTATTAATTACCTTTTGTATATAGTTAAGTAAATGCTATTTATTTAGGAGGATGAAAATATAGACACTGGATAAAGTTGTTGATAAACTATGGGCTGATTTTTATGACAGTTTTTGTATGAAATTCAAAATTATTCCTCCGATAAAGTTAAGTATCTGGCGTTGGAAAAAACGGCCCTAAATAAAGAAACAAAATATTAAAATTAAAATTTAGCATACTAACCTAACTAAAACTATAAATAAACTAAAATATGGAGTCGGAAAATTCCTCCGTTGATAAAAGTTAAGTTTATAGGCAGGTAGGTACCTACTTCCTTTAGTAATTAAACATGGGTCGGTTGGTAAACGAAATTTAGATTGGAATTTATTAGTTCGAAGGAGAATATTGAAATTAGTCTTAGTCTGCATACACACGACGGACACGCATCGACGACAGACGTAGCTGCAACCGTCGACAACATGTCGTTCGTATATTTGAGCACCGTACTCAAATATACGAGCGGCTCGTGGCTAGATAATAACAGCCGCACAAGTCGATCGATCAGGTTAAGCTACACTTGCCGTGGTTGGTCTGTGGATGGGTAACCATGTTTACGTACCGTGATCCCTCCGTGCTTCGGAAAGCACGAGCCGTTGATCCCGGCTGTCATTCGTGGATCTTTGACAGTCGTTACGGGTAGTCGGAAGCCCGAAAGTCTGACAACCAGTCTTATCAAGGGGTATCGTATTACCCAGTAATTGGGTTCTGGAGGTCAGATAGGCAGTCGCTCCATGTAAAATACTGGTATTCAGCTCGTTGACACTCGTCGACGGGTGCAGTTGCGTCTGTCGATGACTCGTGTCGCTTGTGTGTATGCACAATTAGGGATCTGGAGTACCTACTTTTAACATTTAAATAGACGAACTAAAAGTACCTACCTTTCGTATTATAATAATCAATAGTAGGTAGGTAAATCACCAGAACAACGTTATTACTGCTGAAGTTGTAATTACATTAAGCGCTTGTGGTTGGAGAACACGTGAGTTCCATTACTGTAATTGCAGTGACAAGTATCTAAACAGCACATCTCTTTAGTAAATATTGCAATCGTTGAAGGTATAAATGTTACTCATGTAAAGGAAAGCCTGCTGTGCAAGCAGGCTTGCCTTACCATTAGGTAGGTATTGGTGTTTCAAAGTGTATTCAGGATATTTTTTTAACTATTGCGCAAATTGTAACCATGAATGTAGAACATTATATAATGATTCTGAACCTCCTGCGTAGGAATTTTCGACATTTTTGAACTCTAATTTTGAACTCTTGGAACAAAGAAAAAAAAATTTGTAATTTTGAACTCTACGTGATGGCAATCACTCGTTTCATACAGGTGGTCGTTTATTAAAAAAAATTGCTTTGCCATACATTTTGACCGCGTAGGTATTTCACTTTTCTAAAACAGCAGATTTTTTTTTTGATAACCGACGAATAACGCGAGGGTATCTAGAATCGAGTGCTGGATTCATGGTTACAGTTTGCGCACTGGTTAATTTTTTTTCCTGTATATGTTTTAACCAAAAATGCAACCTTGCTTTTGTTCCCTCGGATTCCAAGAAAGTATAGAAGTAAAACAGTAAAGTACCTACCTACCTAAAGCAGTTTACACAATCTTTCAAATGACTTCTACACAAATAACGTGTGAATAAAGTACAGTCACGAGCATAAACATATTACTATGGACAGCTCAGCAATAATATCTGACTTCATGATTCATCCATTAATATCTGTCGTCAAGATGACGGCAAATATACATAATTATGTGATCATTTATGGGAGGCATGTACTTATCTACAAGTAGCAGCACAAATAACATGTGAAATCGAAGAAACACCAAAACTATCTTACGAGACAAGCGACGCTTCAAAAATATGTCTTACACACCTGTCTACTGAGTTAAATTCAAAGGATATGATACTTATCTCGTTGTGATCAAAAATATCTGACGTCGGACAAAATAATACCATAATCTCCGCATATTTTGAGACGATACAACACAATTGAGAACAGCAGCCTCAAAATGAATACAACTCGATTAACATTAGTTCTTTGTTGCATAATATTAAACGGTACGCCGCCGCCGCCGCCCGGTACCAATTCTAAATAGAGGGAGGGCTAGAAATTGCCATCCCTGAACGATGCAGCTAAGTATTTTGTCGTAGCGAAAACCACTAACTACGCGGAAATTCTCGCTCCTTTACTATAAAACCCCATTTATACTACAACCACCAACGGAAGTTACTTTTAGTTCATACAATTTTCTAACCATATCCAAGCCCAAATGACGTGTAATTATGGAGATTTTTTTGTAACGAATAATAATGGAAACAGAATCACGTACTTATGCACGAAATGCAAATTAAGATTCCTGCTGAGACGTCGTCACGTTTTCGGCAATTATTCAAAAAGGATTTTTTTGTACAGAAGCGTTTCATAATACTTACGTATTTCAGGAAATAGGTAGGTAGGTAGATTCTGTAGGTACGTAAAATACTTTCTGAAGGTATTTTTCATTTGAACTGCTAATATAATGATCCGAGCGCAACACAGCGATTTTAACAGTTCATTATGTGGGTAATTACTCTTTCTCGAGCTTGCTACGATACAAGTCTTTGTATGTAAGGCATGTAATTACTTTAATTACTTTCCGACTATTGTGTGAACTCTACGTGATGGCAATTACTCGTTTCATTCAGGTGTGCAAGAATTTTGATAGGTGCTTAGTAAGATATTGGCATTTAGTAACGCTTTGTTATTGCAACACAATAAGCTGTCTGCCCTTGTTCGTTAATTTCACTGAAGTTATAAGAAAATAATAAATTAATATAAAAAATCGAAAAATGATCCTCGGGAGCATAAAATATTAATTATGAGTCTATTTCAATTTTGTTAACAAAACAAATATATCGGTTACTAGCAGCGCCTCGCGGTTTCACCCGCATAGGTAAGTGTCGATCCCGTGGGAATATCGAGATATAAACTATCCTGTACTTTCCCGGGACTCAAACTATCTCTATACCAAATTTCATCTAAATCGGTTCAGCGGTTATTATATCCTAGCAGCGCCCCGCGGTTTCACCTGCATAAGTGTCGATCCCGTGGGAACATCGGGATAAACACTTTCCTATGTCCTTTCTCGGGACTCAAACTATCTCTATACCTAAATTTTATCTATTTCGGTTCAGCGTTTTAAGCGTGAAGAGGTAACAGACAGACAGACACCCTTTCTCATTTATAATGTTAGTATGGGTTATAACGTTTCCTATAACTCTATAGGTATTATCTGTTTTTTATATTTCTATGGGTATTATTCTCAGTAGGCAATCCTCCAAACGTTTGCTACAAAATTAAAATCTCATCTTTGAAATGTTATCTCAAAGTCATTGTTATCAAGTATATCTGCAAGTTTATGCTATCCCCGCGGAGAGGGTCTTGTCCGTTTAACCCTCATGAATAATTCAAGATGGCGCAGACCAAGATCTCGACTCGATATCCTTCGTGGAACATGACCGTTCTCGTGAAAATCGCAAACGTATCAAATAATATTGCGCCCATTAAGTTAATACAAAGCAAACATGAGTTATAAATAATGGTCAAATAAACCAAATGCGAATTGAACTATTAATGAGTCGTCTTCTTGTGTAAAACTAAAAGTAAGAGTACCTAATAGGAAAACAAAGTAAAAGGATGCTATGATAAGAATGTCGGTTTTTGTTCTCCCTCTCAGTATTTCGAGCCGTCATTAAAACTCCTACATATCTACAGCCCCTACAGACACAAATGTTTCAATTTTCTGGGGCCCTCTGCAGTTCGACTGTACTTATACACCTAAGTATCTTAGAATAAGTATGTAGGTAGTTACTAACATAATCAGAATCAGAATCAGAATGCTTTATTTGTAAACATAGGTCAAATTACAATAGTGTGCGAGATGTTACAGGTAGGTAGATCCTCTATGTTTTGCCCAGAGGCGTACAAATATATTAAATTGACATTGTCGAATTTTTTATATATAATCATGAAGTGGTAGACTTGTGTAAAATTATGTAAACTTTCATGTAAAATTACCTAACTTACCTTACCACAATGTGTTAATGTTATTTTAACAACTACTATAATGTACGTAGGTACTTATTTAATAGTTGTTTCAGAGTTTAAAAAAACGTAGGCTGATATTTCGACACTTTATTTAATTAATACCTAGTGCAAAAAAATATTACCATGAGAAGGTAACGAAATCATCGTTATACTAAAATTAAAACCACTATAAGCTTTCAGCTGTCACCTGTAGTTACATACGTCTACGACAACAGTGTTTCTTGGCTGGCCAACTGTTCTTGGCTAGCTAACTGCTCCTGGCTCATAGCACTCCTGGCAACACGCGACAGAGTCTCTTGGCTTGCCAACTGTTCTTGGCTAGCTAACTGCTCCTGGCTCATAGCACTCCTGGCAACACGCGACAGCGTCTCTTGGCTGGCTAACTGTTCTTGGCTAGCTAACTGCTCCTGGCTCGCAGCACTCCTGGCAACACGCGACAGAGTCTCTTGGCTGGCCAACTGTTCTTGGCTAGCTAACTGTTCCTGGCTCATAGCACTCCTGGCAACACGCGACAGCGTCTCTTGGCTGGCCAACTGTTCTTGGCTAGCTAACTGCTCCTGGCTCGCAGCACTCCTGGCAACACGCGACAGCGTCTCTTGGCTGGCCAACTGTTCTTGGCTAGCTAACTGCTCCTGGCTCGCAGCACTCCTGGCAACACGCGACAGAGTCTCTTGGCTGGCCAACTGTTCTTGGCTAGCTAACTGTTCCTGGCTCATAGCACTCCTGGCAACACGCGACAGCGTCTCTTGACTGGCCAACTGTTCTTGGCTAGCTAACTGCTCCTGGCTCGCAGCACTCCTGGCAACACGCGACAGAGTCTCTTGGCTGGCCAACTGTTCTTGGCTAGCTAACTGTTCCTGGCTCATAGCACTCCTGGCAACACGCGACAGCGTCTCTTGACTGGCCAACTGTTCTTGGCTAGCTAACTGCTCCTGGCTCGCAGCACTCCTGGCAACACGCGACAGAGTCTCTTGGCTGGCCAACTGTTCTTGGCTAGCTAACTGTTCCTGGCTCATAGCACTCCTGGCAACACGCGACAGCGTCTCTTGACTGGCCAACTGTTCTTGGCTAGCTAACTGCTCCTGGCTCGCAGCACTCCTGGCAACACGCGACAGAGTCTCTTGGCTGGCCAACTGTTCTTGGCTAGCTAACTGTTCCTGGCTCATAGCACTCCTGGCAACACGCGACAGCGTCTCTTGACTGGCCAACTGTTCTTGGCTAGCTAACTGTTCCTGGCTCATAGCACTCCTGGCAACACGCGACAGCGTCTCTTGACTGGCCAACTGTTCTTGGCTAGCTAACTGCTCCTGGCTCGCAGCACTCCTGGCAACATGCGACAGAGTCTCTTGGCTGGCCAACTGTTCTTGGCTAGCTAACTGTTCCTGGCTCATAGCACTCCTGGCAACACGCGACAGCGTCTCTTGACTGGCCAACTGTTCTTGGCTAGCTAACTGTTCCTGGCTCATAGCACTCCTGGCAACACGCGACAGCGTCTCTTGACTGGCCAACTGTTCTTGGCTAGCTAACTGCTCCTGGCTCATAGCACTCCTGGCAACACGCGACAGGGTCTCTTGGCTTACCAACTGTTCTTGGCTAGCTAACCGCTCCTGGCTCGCAGCATTCCTGGCAACACGCGACAGAGTTTCTTGGCTAGCTAACTGTTCTTGGCTCACAGTTATAAAGCTGACATCTCGGGTATTACGACGGTTATATCCGGGATGGGTTGGACCTGTGTCCATGCTGCCGCCCTGGTGACTTCCACCTTCTCTTGAGGCTCTGGGAGTACTTAAACTGCGAGCAGTTCTACTCGGAAAATATTCGAACGTTGGATGACATGTTGTCTCAGCAATAAGCAACGCGGACACAACCGCTAATATAATTGTAAGTTTAGACATAACGAGTAAAGCTTCGCGTACCTTGTATTGAAATGATCGCTCCATTTTGCGGCATGCAATATTTATACCGGTGCATATCGGGGTAATTTAGATACGAGATTAGTTCTTTGGAGAAAGGGAAGAACCTGGCGGACTATCTTTTGACCCGACGTCTCGACCCCTTAGCTCGTGTAGCATTTGCTGGGTGCATGATAAATTGCTAAAGACTATCGACACAGTGAAGTCACCATTTCGAATAATTTTGTCTAGGCGTTATTTAGTTTTTTGGAACATCTCATACTACAACATTTCTAATAATACAATAAAGATAATAAATCCATGTTGTATTTAAATGTGAGTAGATGAAGAAAAGTTAAAAAGATATTTACGTCTGAAATAAATGTCCTATTGTATGATCCCTTATGATATTGATTCATGCAATAAGATTTCCATAGAATAATAGAAAACATATCATATTAGGAATTCGTTAAAAATAAGTGGAAACACAAACAAAGCATAGTTTGTAATAATGCGATAACCTATGACAATTATACCTACGTCAATGTGTGCTGTATCTATAAACATTTTCTGAATGACCTTTGACCTTAGCTTCCTTGAGGTGTGCATGCGATTTCCATTATTCTTTAAAGTAGGTACAATTAATGCGGTCTGCATGAGCTTGTATCATGCTGACAGAACAATCATGATGTACATCGATGCTGTCTAAAGCCTACTGATGGCAACGGAAGTAAGGACCTGTCCTCAGGTGAATGAAATCTGCCCGTATGTGGCAATAAAGCACTAAGTATTCGTGGTTTACTACGTCCTTATAAGGTAGTAACGTAATGGTTCAACAGGGAGCGTACACATAGAACGTCTGTTTTTACAGGATCCTTTTTAACGGATCTTATCTGATCTGTTTTTCTTTTTTAGTGGATCCGGAATACTATATTGTGTGTGAACTCGCTCATACAACTACATACGCCATCAAATAACGGACCTGTACAACGGATCGCTATGTTTACGCGCCCTTACATCAATGGGTACCCCATTGATAACAAATTGGTATCTACTCCTTCTAGAGGTGGATGGGTGGGCGTGTTTATATCAATGTAACAATGTAACTAAATATCAATGTGGGTTCCTCGTTGGTAACAAATTGGTACAACTGGCACTCGTACTATAAGTGGGTTGACGTCAATAATTTAACGGCTGGGGATGTAAATTAATCGTAACGGATCACTTACAAGCACAACCCTGTTGCACTGTCGCTGTTTCGTTGGGTGGCCTTGCTCTGCGGCTGCATACCTAATCATCATCTGCCTAGCCTTTTCCAAACTATGTTGGGGTCGGCTTCCATTCTAACCGGATGCAGCTGAATACCAGTATTTTACATGGAGCGACTGCCTATCTGACCTCCACAACCCAGTTACTAGGTAATACGATACCCCTTGGTAAGACTGGTTGTCAGACTTTCGGGCTTCTGACTACCCGTAACGACTGTCAAAGATCCACGAATGACAGCCGGGACTACCGGCTTAACGTACTTTCCGAGGCACGGAGGGGTCTCGGTATGTAAAGATGGTCACCCATCCACAGACCAACCGCGGCAAGCGTTAGCTTAACCTGATCGATCGACCTGTGCGGCTGTTATTATTTAGCCACGGGCCCCTCTTGCTCTGCGGCTGCTATTGTTTTTTTTTAATGGAAATTATTTACTTACTGTTTTTTTTCCCTCATTACTGCGTGTACCCAAACTCAGAGACGAAATTATTATAAGTGTGATGACTCTTTCATAATTATTATAATAATTTCGACACAACAAATTATTTTTTGGCGGTAGACAGATGTGTAAACTGTAAAAAAAATAACTCAATAAATATCTACGTTAGACCGAAACTCAAAATCCCGAATCATTTCACACACGGAATATTGTGATTCGGGATAGCGTTCATTCGGGATAGCGTAATTCGGGATAGCGTTCATTCGGGATAAAGTGATTCGGAATTTCGAGTTTCGGTCTAACTTATACAAGAGTCCAAAAAAATGATTTGTAGTGTTAAATTTTCAGGTTGCCGTCGCCTTTAAACTTACCTAAGAGTTGTTTCAAACTCAAACTCAAAGCATTATTTTAATCAAACCTTATACAGGCACTTTTGAATTGTCAAAATTAAATAGTCTGTCAGTTAGTCAGAAAGTTGAAGCTAGTTGCCCATTCCAAAACGTAGATCTAGTAGTTTGCTATTGCGTTGAAATTACAAACGATAATTTTCCTGTTTATAACTACAGAGCAAAGGTCACAGACATGACATCTATAATCCGCAATGGAATCAAGCAATTTATTATATACAAACCATAAAAACAACAAAAGATAAATAGTTTAACTTCTCAGATGATCCTATTTAATTAGAGATAAGTAGGTAGGTTAGTAGTTTAGAACTAATTAAGTTGTAAGAATCTTAAGTCGTCGATAATAGAATAAAAGAAGATGCATTT
Source organism: Oligia fasciuncula (assembly GCA_963082905.1). Classification (NCBI taxonomy): domain Eukaryota; kingdom Metazoa; phylum Arthropoda; class Insecta; order Lepidoptera; family Noctuidae; genus Oligia; species Oligia fasciuncula. The sequence continues at coordinate 8,741,870 of OY720393.1, read as the reverse complement.
TACAGGTACCTATGATTTATTCCGGTCTGATCCGGTAATCAAAATTATTCTTAATTTTTTAAAGATAAAAAGTATGTTTGTTAAGTAGTAGGTAAGAGGTAATATCTATGGCAGTAGGTAGGTACCAACTGATCCGATTACAAAAATATTTCACCAGTATAAAGCAGAGTACCTACCTACTTAGGTACTATAGGAATTTTTTTATGTTTAAACAAGAAACTTCACGCCGGTGAAGTCGCGGGCAGGGCTAGTAATTTTATAGTGATTTTACTACTTATTACCTAACTCAAGACAAGGTACCATAGAAATGTAAAAAACAGCAAGGTACCTATCGGATATTTACAAATACAAACCGACTGTGACTGCTAAGAAATGTTGAGCTTAAAATACAAAGCGTGGGAATCCGACTCTTGGACTCGATGCTACTTGAATTGGTGTGACTGAAGATGACTCTCAAGGACATGTCCTTCGAACCTCTCCACGAACGAACAGTACTATCGAGACTTTCGTTTGTCGCGGTTTACCTAAGTACTACGTGTAAGTAGGTATCAGTTTTACCTATTTACCCATCGGAATATTTATCTGACATACCTAATTGTCTTGGTAGGTAGGTACCTACCTGTGTATGTAGCTGAAATATCCAGAAATTCGTTCTTGTCTTGATGTCTTCGATAAAATGTAACGAAATTGTGGAAAATGTCACATTTTTAAAAATGACAAAAATATATCACCTATAAGTAAGTAAATATTATTAAAAGAAAACAATAACTCCGAAACTTTCTTAATTTGAGATTAGAATAGATAATAATAGATAGGTACCTACTGCACGTAGCGGGGGACTATCAAGGGCCATTCTTTGCTAAGCAAACAGCTCTACACAATAGACATAACGGACAGTCTTCTATGCAGGGCTTGTATGGAGACTGAGGAAACCGTAGCGCATGTGTCACCCAGTTTATTAAAACAGAAACCCTCGGGGCAGCCAGATCTTATACAGATGTGGAGATGTACCTAAGCAACTTCTGAATAACCACCGACGGCCGCCATGGCCCACGCACAATGTTCCACCGGATTTCACTTGAAGGACTAAATGCGGAAACCAAACTCATATTTAGCAGGATCAATACATTTCCAATCGTGCAACGAAAGCAAATTTTTTGTAAAAGTGTTTTACGAATTTGTTTTTCAATCACTTTTAGTTCTCCGTCGGCAGTAAATTCGAATGTGCCAACGTGAAAGCAAACGGGATAGGTACGAGGTTTTTTCGAAAACAGAAAATATACGCGGATTGAACCGATATTAACAGAGTTAATATTATACAGGTAGATATCTTATGAATCCTTCTTAAGAATTATAGGGGTAGTTCTTCGAAATTTGATTCTTTGACTGATCCATATGGCCAAAATTTAATTTCACTTTCAGCTGTAACACATGTTCATATGAAAATAGTTAAACCAAATAACATATATTTGAATGTTCGTTTTTATAAAGTAGTCTTCAAGATATTAATTTTGTGCCCAGATGAATCAGAATGTGTTACATATTAATCAGAAACAGAAATAAAAAGTAATAAATACACCGTTAGTTATGAATGTAAATTCTAAACAATAATTCTTAAATAGGACTAAGACATATCAAAAGTATCATATTTAGAACAAGATTATAATCCTGTCATTTTTTTATTATTCAAAAGGTTATAGCTAAGTAAATAATAATAAATAAGATTAAAACTACTGACTTGTACACGGTCAAAAATTGGACAAGGAGAATTACGCAACAAAAGCGCTCCTTTCGTGCTGGAGAGGGGAAAAACTAATTTATTTTATTATTCATATGGGATTTTGACCATACGAATCAGGCACAGATGAATCAGGATTTTGCCTACAATCATGCATAACTCATCATACATACAAACTTCATTATTTTCATTTTTCTACACGAATCTATAACCCAAAAGCATCACACGAAACACAGATTGAAGTTTTAAAATAATAAAATAAATTTTATAAAGTAGGCATTGTAATCAGGATGCCACCTGAACCAAACACAGATGAATCTGGTATTTTCCTTCGTAACACCGGATCTAAGCCAACCAGCCGCACGTCCACCTTCTAGGTCGTCCGTTGCACGACTGGCTCATAGTTACTTTACTCTTTGGACTGGCTTCACCCCGCGCTGGAAGCCAGACTCTCATTATTATTACCCGACCAAGTACGGTCAAGCGCAGCTTACGCCACATTAATCAGTATTATACGCCGGACACATCTTTTTTACTTATTTATAAACAGAATAACGTAGTTATAACTAATACACATTTTTTTTGTAAGAGGACAATTCATTTCCTTTCGATATAATTATAATTTATATTGATGTATCAAAGGGAAAATGCGACAACGACCATTTTGTTCCGGAAAATGGCAAACGGACGCGCTATATGAATCAGAAGAACGACCTTCAAATATTTTTATTTTGTACCTAGACAGCAATTATTAAAAAAAAATCATTTGTCCCAGTAAGGGATAAAGCTAAACTGTACAAAAAAAAATATTACATGCCGTTTTGTTAGTTGGTTACAGAAATATACCCACAGACATCGAAAATTTTGTCCCTGAAGAATTACCCATAGGCTCATCTCACTCCTGAGCCATGTCTACAAGCTGTTTTCGAGAGTCATCACGAACACAAAACAAAAGATTATACTTAAACCAAAAATTATAAACTGTAAATTAATTACGAATATTATAAACTTCACTATGTAGGGTAGGTTCTTTATATGTCGGTTGTTTTGTTTTTTGACGTGACAACGTCTTAAATTAGGTTGCGACTGGGAGTCACTTATGAAAAAGTGTAACGCTCGGTAACGTTACGATGAGTCACCGAACGAGAGAGAGGCCCGCCGAATGCCTTGCGTCTCTCTCCCACTCAACTATGATCGGATGATCGGTCGTTGTCACGTAAAATCTTCGCCCGTAAAACCGACTTTACAGGCAACCATTTTTTTTGTACTTAAAAAAGTTTTTTGTATTCTGATTTTATTTTTCACTTTTTATACCATACCTACCTAGAGAGCAGTGGTGGCCCAGTGGTCACGGACACGACTTACGAGTTGTAGGTCGTAGGTTCGAACCCAGACAGGCGCTTTACTTTGTGTAGATAATTTTATCACCACTGCTCTCAAAACGGTGAAGGAAAACATCGTGAGGAAACCGGCATGTCCTAGAACCAAAAATTCGAAGACATGTGACATCCACCAACCCGCACTGGGCCCGCGTGGTGGATTACAGCCCACTCCCTCTCATTGATAGGAGGCCTGTGTCCCAGCAGTGGGAACATTATAGGCTGATTATGGTTATGGTAGTTGTACCTACCCCACACAAATTCAATTATCACTAGTGCATTGAAGAATTGAAGACACCGACTAGAAGAATCATCAAAATTCGCACAGAAATGCCGGAGATGCTGTACATTTATGCATATAACTTTGTACGTAGGAATATTTACCTAATTTATAATATACTAAAACCATCCAGATTAGTTTTTGAGAAAATCGCGGACATACAAACATACATGACAATATAGGTACATACGGTTCGAATACAGAACTTCCTTTTTTGAAGTCGGATAAAAATACATAGGCTTGTACAGGCGCCAGGACATCAGCTACCCGAAACTGTCAAATTTTCCCAATCAACTTTGTACACAGCTGCTTTAGCGATAAAGTTGAAAATCTATTCAAGAAATTTGACAGATTTGTAGTAGTTTGGTGTGCTGTGATAAATGATAAATGATAAATGATTTTTATTTCTGTAAGTAGGTTTGTACAAACACTTTTACACGTCAATCATATTTTTTTTTAAACTAGATGAGGTCGGCGTTTCCTAACTGACTATTCTGAGAAGAAAGGCCGAAACAAACTCAGAAGTCACAGTCTCTTTTAAAGTCCAGACAAAATCTTGGTCAGATCGTGTGAAGACCATGTAGATTGGTGTCTGAAATGGTCTTTTGAGGAAAGAACCACACAGATTGAGCGGACCTGTCCAATCAGTGCACGCATTTGTCAAAAATCGTGCAGCTCAACTCAGAACTTGAGGAGCTCAACGATTCGACGAACAATACCAAAGACAGGACATTTGGGTAGGCCGCATAAACTACTCAAACTGCCAGATCATGATTAAAACTAAGAAGGAAAAAAGAAATGACCCACATAGTCCTCACATTCACAATAATTAAATAAAAAAAATAAATAAAAATTACTTACAAAGTAAATATTCATGTCATTGTCTAAATAAAATTCATCAATGTCAATGTGTATATAAAAAATCCGGACATAATCTTTGAGGACCATGTAGATTAGTGTCTGAAATGGTCTTTTGAGGAAAGAACCACACAGATTGAGCGGACCTGTCCAGTCAGTGCACGCATTTGTCAGTAACCGTGCAGCTCAACTCAGAACTTAAGGAGCTCAACGATTCGACGAACAATACCAAAGACAGGACATTTGGGTAGGCCGCATAAACTACTCAAACTGCCAGATCATGATTAAAACGAAGAGAGAAAAAACAAAAAAATACCCACATAGTCCTCACATTCACAATAATTAAAAACATATAATACTTTATACAGTAAATGTACATGTCATTATTTAAGTAAATAGATACTTAAAAAAAGAAAATTATTAAAGTGTAAATTAGAAAAATAAAAACAACATTCTAAACCTATTGGAGCAGCTCAATCCCAAGCCTTTTTGTCCTCAATATAGTCTTTTACAGTATAATAGGCTTTCTGACATAGTTTTCGCTTTATAAAAGATTTGAATTTATTAAGGCTTAGTTCTTGAATGTGGCTAGGAAGTTTATTATAAAAACGTATACATTGGCATCTAAACGAGCCACCTATTTTTTTGAGCCTTGTTGTTGGAACAACAAATTTGTGTTTGTTCCTAGTATTTATGTTATGGATATCACTGTATTTTTTAAACAGATTAATATTTTTATGTGCATACAAAAGATTATCATAAATGTACTGAGAAGGCACAGTCATTATATTAATCTCTTTAAATTTGTCTCTGAGGGAGTGTCTGGGACTTAATTTATAAATGGAACGAATTGCCCTTTTTTGTAAAATAAAAATTGTCTGAATATCGGCGGCATTTCCCCACAACAGAATACCGTACGACATCATTTGTGTGTCTGTACTATGATATTTTATTTACCTACCAAGGCAAAAAATTATTTCCATGAAAAAGTAAATTGGTGTAACCTATCGAGTAATGCTTCGCGTACCTTGTATTGAAATTGAAATGCTCACTCGATGTTGCTGCATTGAGTTATTTATAACTACCGGTGCATCAGGCGAAATGAGATATGACTTAGGAGATTGGTCCTGTGGAGAAAGTGTAGTTAGTACCCTAAGATTAAAATAGAACTATATAAGTATGTATGTTACATACCATCCTGTTGCACTGCCGCTGCTTGTTTGCGGGGCCCATGCTCTGCGGCTGCAATCGTTACTTTTTTTTATGTTATGCTACTTAAAAACAGCAGGTACCTATGTAACTATAGGTATGTACTGTTTTTTTTCTTTCACTCGCTGGTGCTCCTAAAACTACACGTACCCAAACTCAGATACGAAATTATTAAATGAAAGTGTCAGCTGTCAACTGTCATAAAAATTGATTTGTTGTGTTGATTTTCAGGTAGCTGGCTGAATATACGCTAAATACAAATATAAATGTGTAAAAACTAAACACAAATGAAACGAAAAACTTCATAGTGTTATAATTTAAATCGTTTATAATCATGGGGGACGCACCAAACTCTTTGGGTAAGTATTATTTCAACAAAGTATAAACTTGGGTGTGGATGCGAACAACTACAAATGAATAATGTTTACAGAAGACCATGAAATGCTTAAAGCGCTGTACGACTTTGAGGCAACGTTGGCCAAAACCCTCAGCTTCACGGAAGGCGAGTTTTTCTTCCTTCAACAAAATAACGCCAAACAGCGGAACTGGTGGCATGTCGTTAATAGAAAAGGTCAAGTTGGATTCGTGCCCTCGAATTACGTCGCTGGAGTCAAGGTAATAGGCTAAATTCATTACCATAATTATCACACTTCATAATTCAGTTACTATAGTCAGTGTATTGTTCATATTTGTAACAGGTTGAGCCAGAGTTTTATCTTGCCTTCCTGAATGATTGCTTGAAAAGTATAAGTGAGAGTGGTGCAATGTCGCAGAAGCAAGATTTACTAGCTAAGTTGAGTGAGAAGAAGAAACAAATTCAGATATGTTTAAAGCCTCATGGAAAGAAGGCACCAGCTCCGAAGCCCCCGCCGCGGCTGGACGACTGCACTCCACCTAATGGTGTGTCACCATGTTTTGATTTGCGACCTGTAATTTCACAGCAGCACATCTGTGAAGAGCGAGAATCTTCCCCATCACCTACTAAGCCTAATAATAATGTGCCTCAAGGTAAACATCTGAAAACAAATTACGTGAATGAAACAAGTTGTGTGCATAATTCATGTTTGTTCTAAATAATGTTTCACGGTATGTTTTGCTGTTCATGGCTGATTTAGAGGCTTAGTTCCTGTGTTAGTTTACTGCTGGTGGAAGTTTCTGTTTAGATACATTATATTCATCTAGGTAGGTAAATAACAATTGTTTATTTCCAGTTATAACAGAGGATGAAGAAGTCAAGAAGAAACCAACGGTTGGCAAGGCATCATCCAACCAAGTGTCTTCGGACACGGATAACCAGGATGACAGCCAGGATAGCAGTGAGAGCATCAAACCCAATGCCATTTATGAAATAGTGCAGGCAGTGCGGAAAGAAACACAACTCAGCCATGACATGTCCAAAGTAGCTGTAGAAACTGTTCTAATTTCATTGAGAGTAAGTTTTTAAAATGTTTTTTTTTTTTAATAATCATAAGTAGGTATTTAACTTACAAAAAAAGAAATTGCCTGTTACTTAGAATTACATATTTCCAAAAGGATTGAAAATACGAGTATGTTTTTTTTTTCAACCTTACAGTTGATTGATTTGTACAGAAATTCTAAAGTATAAAGTAATCAAAGTCAAATCATTTATTTCAAATAGGCACATTAAAGGCACTTTTGAAGGTCAAATTAATAATTTTATTACTCACATACATAAACTCATGCTTTTTTAGGCAGAAACTACAAAATGCTACCTGCTAATTGTAGCAGGTAGCATTTTGTAGTTAAGTTTTGTTTTGTAACAAACGTATATCAACCATAAATAAGGTAGCAAAAGGATTGCCTTTTGCTACCTTATTTATGGTTGATATACGTTTGTTTTATTGCAGGCATAAACAAATTCTTCTATAATTTCAGGAGTTCCTGCCAGGCGGGGCAGCACGTTCGATCATCGACGCACTTCTCCGCGAGGCAAACAGCAACATAACATGTCCTAAGAACGCCATCGACGCAGCCCCAGACGCGTTGCGTATGATGACGGCACTGAACGCGTTGTCGAAGGCAGCCAACGACGCACAGCAGAGAGGCTGGGCGTTACATGATGATGCGCACGACATACAGACACAGCTGCTTGAACTGATCTCTGTCATGGTATGATATTCATCATATCACCATCAACTCTTGCCCTTATCCGGGCCCCTCTTTCCCATTGGGCACTCTGGGCAAGGGCCCAGGGCCCCGCGATTTTTGAGGCCCCGGCCTGCTCTCATAAAAAACATTGTTTGCAGCCATCATTCCATTCTACGCATTACTATTACCCGATTCATTGACAAAATAAGTTATTTGCAGTGCGATTTACAATAAGTTTCTAGCCCCTCAGTTATGAAATATTAGTATGTTTTTTTCACTGTCTCTTATCACACACGGGCCCCGTGATCCTTATGTGCCCAGGGCCTCTAATAGGTTAAAGACGGCCCTGCCCCTATCCCAATTTATTTGGGATTGGCACAACGTCTTTTTCTTCCATGCTTCTCAATTAGTCGTCATCTCGGTAGTCACCCCCTTTCTAACCATATCATCTTTTACACAGCCCATCCATCGTTTGTTTGGTCTTACTTATGTCGCCATCCACATTCATACTCAACTTTCCTCACGACATTTTCCTCATTCCTTCTGATAGTTGACAGTAATTTTAATTACCAGCAATATACCACAAAATAAAACTAAGTACCTTTTTTGTTGCTTTAGCACTACAAAAAAGAGTTTGATATTAATGTTCTTGATTTTAATAATCAAACTTTCAAACAGTTACCACTTTAATGAATGTGACGGGCTTGTGGCTAAGTAATAACAGCCGCACGGGTCGATCGGTCAGATTAGGCTACGCTTGCCGCGGTTGGTCCGTGAATGGGTGACCATCTTTACATACCAAGACCCCTCCGTGCCTCGGAAAGCAAGTTAAGCCGTTGGTTCCTGCTGTCATTCGTGGATCTTTGACAGTCGCTACGGGTCGTCAGAAACCCAAAAATCTGACAACCAGTCTTACCAAGGGTATCGTATTACCCAGTAACTGGGTTGTGGAGGTCAGATAGGCAATCGCTTCATTTAAAATACTGGTACTCAGCTGCATCTGCTTAGACTGAAAACCAGGGAAGTATAGTTTGAGATTTGGATAAGTGTAAAAAGTTTTGTCATAATATCTAACCATAATTAAAAAAAAACCCAATCAACGGCAAACACTTGAAATATCCTATGACATTTCACTACCTTTCAATTCCTGGGTTGTAAACAATAATTATAAAATGTTCTTAACTTACAGTCGAATGCTGACGTGAACATCTCACAGCATGTGCTGAGCAGCCACAAGTACGCGTACGTGACTACACTTGTGCAGTACTACCAGATGGAAACCAGGTGGCCCCTACGACAACTACTGCTGCAGGTAAATAATAAATGATTTTATTTCTATAGGTAGGTTTGCACAAATACTTTTACACGTCAATCATATTTAAAAAAAAAGCTCGTAAAGACTAGATGAGGTATAGGTATGATATCCTATCTGACTGCTCTGAAAAGATCGACCGAAACAAACTCAGAGGTCACAGTCTGTTAAAGTCCGGACATAATCTTGGTCAGATCATGAAGACCATGTAGATTTGATGTCTGGATTGGTCTTTTGAGATAATTTTGATACTCTTTTTTAACCAATAAAATGCTCATTTAAGTCAACTGTTACCAATGAGAATCTAATAGCCAAGTCATATCATAAGATTCTTCTAGCAGGTTTATAAAGCTCACAATGTGACCTTTCGCAACATGGCTCTTTCCGTCGCTTTTTAAATTCATGTTACGCTACGTTTCCAATAATTTCGCAAGCCACATGTCAGCTGCTCATTGGAAACGAATTTGTTTGGCTCATAAACAATGGCCGTAAGAATTGAATGTGCATAATGTTTACGATGGCACTATGTCAGTCTTCCGGTGACGTTGCGTATATCGCGTAGTCGGAAGATTATTAAGATTTCTGACGTCGGAACTATACGCACAATAAACTTGTGTCTAATGTGCTGGTTCCATGCCTAAAATTCCGGGAGTTTAAGTACGTATGTACCAGTCGTGCGCAAAAATGAGAAACTTCCAAAGAAACTTTCATCCGTTATTTAACAAAGGGGTTAAATAACGGATGAAAGTTTCTATAAAAGTGTGAGTGGGGGTAAATTTTCAAAAATCCTTCCTGAATCCTGTGCTTGATCTGTCTGTGAATGAATTTAAGATTTTAATTAAGGAGCTTACATTACGCAAAAAACGCAAGTTTTAGAAACAATAAAAGTATATGATTGACTACAGTAAACAAAATCAGAAAAATATATGATATTTTTCAGGATATATTAAGCTAGGTAGATAGTGTGTTGAAAACATAATACAACTAATTTGATACGATAGAAAAAAATTAAGATACCTCTAAAAACTTGTTTTTGCAATAAAAACCATACATTGTATACAAATATACAATCATTCTGATTTTTTGTCAGATTATTCTACAAGCAACATACTAAAACACTAGTGTTTTATTTTTTTAGTCCAAACAATAGCTTTTTTGTAATTAAATAATTGCTTCATATTTTGCAATAAATTACCAGGGTTGTGTCATCGCGCTTCTCTTTCTTTTCCATGCAGTCCGACAGTGACCGCGCTTTAGGTCATGTAAGGTTTAGCTTTAGGTTAAGTAGATTTGCACGAATCAATATCATACTAAAAACGCGTCCAATTTACGACGAGTCAAGAGTAATGAAATGTAACTTTATTTCAGGCGTTCGGTGTAATGTGCGGCTTGGAGCGCACGGCACTAGCGACGCTTGCTCTGTCTGCCCTCCCCGCGGAGATAGCGCGGGACATGCGCGACAACCCGCGCGCCGTCAGTAGACTGTCGCACTCTGCGCTGCTGTTGTCGATGGTACTGTCCATGGGGGACAAACTGCCCATCACGCATTTTGGTGGGTATTCAAATCCATGTTTATTTGAACTGCTTCGTTGATCTAGTGGCCGCAAGCGCTATTCTTGAGCAAGAGGTGTTCGATGTCCAGGTCGTCACAAGCGTTATTGGGTTTTTCGCTAGGATTTTGGGTTTGTGCCCTTATTTAGAGAATTAGATTTACACGACTGTGTGAATCTAATTCTCTATCTGTCTGTCAAAATGTAGGGAACAGCTGTTTTTTTTTTTTGCGATTTCAGGTTTGTTCCCATAGTAAAAGTTGTTCATAGTGATGAGTACAATGACGTCTTAAGAGGTTGTTAATGTTTAACCAATAACTCCGTAAATATGCACAGTGCACGATGTCAAACAAAAACTCTCTAATTCCGTTTTGCAGAACAACTTGGCGTCGACTTCGCAGTATTCCTACTAGAGCTGATAGAAAACCCTCCAGAAACAGACGTGGATGAACAGATTCCTGACCTGTTCCTGACTCTAGTACTCGCATACAACCTGCAGTTCGAAGACTCTTTTGACAACCTACTGCTGAACGCGTTGGAGATCAGAGATAATGCCAAGACATTTTGTGAGAAAGCTCTTTTCCTTCTCAATCGTGAAGGTAATATTAACATTGGTGCCGATTCCCTTGTTCACAAACTAAATTTAAGTTCAGTGCATCTTTTTCTTTCTATTTCATTAAGAAAAGGACAGCGGTGCTATTCTGTAAAAATCTCGCAGTGCAAACTTAGGTGAAGAAAGCGTGGAGTGAGCTGTCAATAGTGTCAATTCCTAGCAAAAACAAACTCACTTCACCTAAGTTTTCACGGTGAGATTTTTACAGAATCGACCGGCAGAACATAAGTTTTAGTTTAGTCCTGTCAAATTAATCACTACTCCTTCCCTTACAAGTTTAGACGTGATTAAAAACTTGCCAACTAAAATTACGTCAATTTACGTCAGGCGCTGATTAATTTGACAGGACTAAACTAAACCTTATCTTCTGTCCTTTTCTTAATGAAATAGAAAGAAAAAGATGCACTGAGCTTAAATTTACTTTACTTTGTGAACAACAGAATCGGCATCATTTTTCTCGTTCTTGTTTAAGAATAAGGCACGCTAAAACTTCTTCTTTCTGTTAGATTGTTTCATCAACGTCACACATCATCGTCATCATTTTGTAAATGTATCCCATTGTAAATGTATCCCATTGTAAATGTATCCCTTTTTATAAATAAACGATTATTATTATTATCATAATCATTTCAGCCGGGAATCACCCACTGCTGGGTAAAACCCTCAGTCACACATATTGTTATATATTGGTGTGCCTCGGAAAGCACGTTAAGCCGTTGGTGCCGGCTGTCATTAGCTGCTGCTGCGGTAGTCAGAAGCCTGAAAGTCTGACCAATCTTACCAAGGGTTATCGTATTACCCAGTAAATGGGTTGTGGCGGTCAGATAGGCAGTCGCTCCATGTAAAATACTGGTATTCAACTGCATCCGGTTAGACTGGAAGCCGACCCCAACATAGTTGGGAAAAGGCTAGGCAGATAATGATGATGATGATGGTGTGTGAAAAAAACTTATGTTCAGCAGTAGGGCAATTGCTGTCTTAATTCTCAATTAGGTATGTTTTGTTTACCCGTTTATCCATAAATAAAATATGCAATATGTCAGGAACGCCGAGTATTCGCAAATAGACACTGTTCTAAAATCCCCAAAGACAATTTAAATAGTTTAAACCTCATACATTACAGAGGACCCGGTCCACATCTTCGACCACGAGCCTGCGCCGGCGCACGCGGTTCTAAAGCTAGTGATGGACGTGTTCAGTCGCAAGAAGACGGCCGAGCACTTCTACACCAACGACGTCAAGGTCGCCATTGATATCATCGTGAGGCAGCTGGCTGACCTGTCACCTGGAGACGCGGTAACTAACAAACACTGCTACACTCTTTTGTCGCTTGAATAACTTTGAGATGGAGGCGTTGTTGGTAAACATTTGTGCAAATTGTTGCAAAATTATTGAAAAAACAAGAGTTCGTTCGGATTTTTGCCAAGCGCCAAAAGATCTTTGTACTTACAACTATATACTTGAACATTAACATTCCATTGCCACTTACTCAATGTCTAATCTTAAGTCAACAAGAACTCATATTGTAAAGTCATACTATCGATCATCGATTAGGTCATCGTAAGTGGTGGATAACTGCTTACGGTATAATTATGTAGTATTTTTATCTCACGAAGCGCGGTTTACTTGTTGTAACCAAGTGTACAAACAAGTTGTGAATGTGTGAGTGAAGAAGAGTAGCGTCGGAACATAACACACACACTTCCGAATTTGCCTCGGACTGAACCGAGAACTCCTGCGCACACACACATTCACAGCGTGTTTGTACACTTGGTAACCACAAGTAAAGCGCGCGTTGCTTCGTGAGATAAAAATACTGTAGGCTAAACCTCTATATTTTTTTAAAAACCTCTAAAGGTACGACTCGCCATTCATTCATGCCGATAGCGTTTTAATAGAAGTTTCACATTTCTCCCACGCTCAATGAAACCAACATGTGTTTCCACAGCGGCGTCTCCAATACCTGCGGATCCTCCAAGGCATAATCCGCAACACAGACTACGGCGCCCACGTTCACCGGCGCGACGACCTGCTCCGATGCTTCGCGCGCATCTTCTGCGAGGAGGGAGAGTGCAGCCGCGAAGACCAGACCCTCGTGCGAGCCGTCTCCAACGAGTTCCCCCAATACTTCAAACCTTAAGACCTTAAGGTAACATCTGGCTTTGATGGTTACAGGTTGTCAGATCCTGCGAGAAAATATTCGAGAAGTTGATGGTTCTAGAAATTCGTGCTTCAGTTATTTTGTAACCTCTTTTTCAAGTGAACTTATTATTTGGATTTGTCTATGATCAATTTAGAACAAAAGAAGTCGTTGTAGTTTTCAATTTAGTTTTAAAATTCGAATCAAAGGTTTGGCAACCTTATGTAAGATAGAGTCTCGGTTACAAATGAAACTGTTCAGATGTGAACTACATTTTGGGAGACGCTTGGATTGGCTGTGGTACCTGTTAGAGAAGATTCGTCGTGTTACTGTTGCGTTATACCGTATGGAACTTACTGATCATTACAGTGCTTCTCGTTTTGAATACTTACCATTATTGTTAGCCTTATTACTTTAAGGGTTCTATGCACTTGAGCGGAAAACGACAGCGAATAATGGCTGCCTTTTAATATCTTCATGTTACTTTAGGCTCTTGAATAACTAATTCTGCCTAAAAAATAAAATTCCTAATACAGTGCTAAGCTATGTTCTAGGTGTATTAAACCATTTTCAACAAAAGAGTTTTATAGTATTCTTTGTTTAAGTATTGATATTTACATGTGGAGAAGTAATTACGCTGAAAAAAAAACAGTATAACAATGTCGAGTTGTATTTAAGAGATTCAAATCAAAATATATATACGTAAAAATGTTCATGTGAGTGTTACTTAGAAATCATTAAGTGAATTTAAACTTGCTTTGCAAATTTTTAATTCCACTTTGTTATTATCTTGTAGATTTAAATTGTTGCACAATTAGAATATGTTTTGCATGGCAATTATAATTGCACATAACGAAACAATGCAATAGATAATAGAAAATATTTGAAAACAATATTTAAATGTATTCTTAAACTTGTTCGATATTAATTGTCAAAGTAATTTAAATTTCAAGATTATTGTCTTAGATTAGGACAAAATCACTTTAATTAAAATATTATACTTCATCTCTAATTAACATAAACAGTATTTACACTGCATTTATGCGTTATTTTGTCTACTATTAAATGTGTCATTACATTACACAGTATTTATCTTAGTATGTAAGCAGTTTATTTTAATACACAAAATATACTCAGTGAGATTTTGAACTTGCTATAGCTCTGGCCTTGTAAGGAAGAAATATGTATTAAAAAACATGTCAAAACAGGAAATCTTAATTCACTATTTACTCAATTACTTAAATCTAATAAATTAAACAAATAATATTAAATTTAATGTTTCTGGTAAAAAGTTATGTAGGTAATACAAAACTAACAGAGCTATTGTTTAAATTAAAATGCAAGGTTAAAATTTCAAGAGAGACGTTTATCACCAAAGATGATTGAATTCCTAGTAGATTACGCTCGTTTAACAGTCAATTAAAAATGCTTTAAAGTATGTCCGATCCAAAAGTATGTGTGTATTTATTTTTACATTCCGCTATGAAGCATTCGTGAGCAATATATCGGCCTAATGTGTGTGAAAATTTCAATGGATACTTGATTTATTAATTGATATTATTTTATTATTATTGTGTTGTGTTTGTCGCTAGATGTCAGATGATATTAGTCAAATGTTATTAATTGATTAATATCAATAATGGATTGTGCCAAGGCTTTTGCGATGTATAGGTACTCTTCTATTCCGTCACTCTCTAGGAATGAGTGCATTTCCATTTATTTAAAACAAATATGTTTATGCCATGAACCAGCCTTATTTTAATTTATGTAATATGTATTTTTTATGTGATATATTTTTTTTTACATTAATATTTAATGGTATAAAATATATTTTTACCATAACAACATCCAACTGGCACAATTTACCTTTGAGAAGCACACCATATTTTTCCAATAAAAATCAAAAAGGCTTTGATAGAATAATCATTGTAGTTTGTCACCGACTAGTTCAGATCAGGCCTAAATGTAACATTAGAATCCTACATACATTACATGCGTTCGTACTTATAAAAAAGAGCAATATTTTTCTAGTCAACAATCGTAAATGATATAAAAATTATATTAAATTAAATGTACTGATAAAAAGATGTTGATTATATTGTAGATGTTGATTTCAGAATATTCACTTAACTCCAATAGATATTTTTGGGCTATCATTCTTATAATATGAAAATAAAAGAAACCGTACATTATAAGACGGCCATAACTAATTTCTAACTAGAATATAGTTTTAATAAGTCTTCAAACTGCATGTCACACCACTTGAACGAAATAAATTTAGGTGTGACCAGAAAAAGAAAAAATAAAATAGTTAATAATTAATGAATACCTTAAAAATAAATTAAGTACCTACTTAATTTATTTATAACCAACAAATTAAGTAGGTACCGATTTAAAAAAAAACCAGCGACACAACCAAAAACTGTAGTAACAAGTACTTATTATTCGGAGTACAAAATAATAAAAAATGTTATGTTCTGCCATCAATATAATTATGTCTATTATTAAAAAGTTATGACTGTATTATATCTCCTTGTTAAATGAGTTTCAACGTCGACCAACATTTCAGGGTGTCCGTATAAAACATTATTACAAATAATATTATGTAGAACGTATTATAAGTGCATGATAAAATCACAGTAGGTATATTAATTTCTCAATCTATTGTAATTTATCAAAAATAGATTTCTTTTATCATAAAAAAATAATCGGAAATGTTAAAAATGATAATTATATAAGATTTACCGTATTATCTATTTCTATTGGGAAGTTATTTAATAAACTTTGAACTATATTATGATGTTGGTCTAAATTAAATTTAGTATCTGATATGAGCTTATTGTCGTTTCGGTTGAAAAATGCTCAAATCGAAGCCAAATTTTATTAGATTCTGATTATCTATTATTTGTGCTGATCTTACGAATAATATGTAATTAAAGAACTTTTATGAAACATATATGTTAAATCATATATGTTAAATCAGTGATGTCAAAATATCTGTGCATATTATTTGTAAAGTTTAATTAATGTAAAAATAAAAAGATTTCGCACATTCCACAATATTTATCTCATATGTAAGTATTTTTCAATTATTTAAAATCTGATCCGATCTCTAAACCAAATGCATTACGGTTAAAAAATATAGCAACTAAAATGTGACATCCCAATGTGCAGACCTTTTCATCGAATGTTCTACTCGTAGACAGAGTAAACTATAGACTGCTGCATTTTTCATTCGCACAATAAAAAGAGAAATATATAAGCGTCACTAGCAAAGAAAAGAGACAGAGTAAGAATATTTCTGTCCCTTACTGCGTGTCGGCTAAGCACATCAATGTGCACAACAAGTTTGACGTTTATTTTGCGCAACTGTGAAAATGGTAAGGTGCAGCTGTAAAAATGATAGTATGATGAAGATTGCCGGAATTTTTTGTCCCTTTCGGTGACACGGATACCATGAGTCTGTAGATTACTCTGTCTACGGTTCTACTGATTATTATCATTAACTTTTTAAATGTCATCAAAAAGATTAAAGTAATTCTTGGCAACATTGATGGTGTGTTACATGATCAAAAAACTCATGACAGCTAAATCGCTTTTATAATTTGATTGTGTAACATTGTCTAGTCGGTTTGAAAAATTAAATATCATGATGTCTCTTTAGCTTTTTTGCGCAAATTATTATCTATAATAAGTATTTATTCTTAGTGAACGCTCTTTATTATTAATATTTAGAAGGAAGGTTGTCAATATGTATACATAAATAAATTATGTTCAATCGTCATTGATGTTTATTCTTTAGACAGCGATGTCAGATTAAAATATACTTATCCTTATTTATGGTTAAGATAAAGTCCGACGACCAGTCTTACCAAGGGGTATCGTATTACTGCCCAATAACTGGGCTGTGCAGGTCAGATATGCAGTCGCTTCATGTAAAATACTGGTACTAAGCTGCATCCAGTTAAACTAGAAGCCAACTCCAACATAGTTGGGAAAAGGCAAGATAAAAACAAAAGATAAAGATCGCTTGAGTTTTCATCGGATGTAGCTTGAAAATAAATACCTAATATCAATAAAAACATACACAAGGTTCAGGTTGTCCAAGCCGAGCTTCAGTTATTATAAATGTTATAATATTTTCCTGTTCCTTAGTTATCCGTCAGCTGCACGTTACAGAAACTGATAGACGCTAGGGTGATCGCACATCTGATAGAACATCCGTCGCGTAACGCCAGAACAGACAAGTAGTGCGTTAATGTGTCGAGCGTACCCACACGAACTAAACTACGTCATAATCAGCCTATACGGTTCCCACTGCTGGGACACAGGCCTCTTTCCTATGAGAGGGAGTGGGCCGTAATCCACCACGCGGGCCTAGTGCGGGTTGGTAGATGTCACATGTCTTCGAATTTTTGGTTCTAGGTCATGCCGTTTTCGCCACGATGTTTTCCACCACCGTTTTGAGAACTGCGATGGGTTACCACTGGGCCACCCCACCACTGCTCGCTAAACTACGTAGGTACTAATTACTAACATCCAGTAAGTACGCTCGACGCACTCCATCGGTTGAGTGTAAGGTTGAATGTTGTATTATCTACTTGCCCGGTCCGTCAGATGTGGGATCCACCCTTAGTAATGCCAAAGAAGAGATTGACAAGTTCTCAACTTGAAATTCTCAATTCAGAAACCGGTTGAAGGGAGGCCAAGGAAGGATTAGGGATGAACAAATGAAACAACTCATAATTATTACAAGTATTTAATGTACCTTATGAATGCCGTATAAATATTTCAAAATGTAAAACAGTGATAAAATTCATATTTCAACCAATATAACTGTAATCAACGTAACTAAGTATGCGAAATTATATTTCAATATCAAAATAATTACAATTGAAATAGTACGTATGAAACTTATCTACCATTCGCAACTTATGAATACAACTGGAAATTATTTATTGTTACAATATCTTTAACTATAACATTAATAAGCAGGTACCATATATAAATCTCTTAGTGCATTTTCAAATAAAAGGAAGCGTCGGACTTCATAGTGTTCAATGTTAAATAGGTAATAAACTTTGTCACTAATAGAACTGTTAACAAAATCTGCCTCAACTGTACAATTGGGGATCATATAATAATATAAAAACTTGGCCCCAGCATTTGAAAGGGATCCACAAAAACTAGAATTATTTTAATTTGTAAATATCATTTGCAAAAATTATAGCAAATCCTGTAATTGAATACAAAAGGACCTACTTATGAATGCAGTCTTAGTACTGTTGTATATCCATCAAAGAATGTTAAAGACATCGAATGCTTACATGGAATGCAATTTTATAAAATTGAATCCTTATATTATATTTTTATTATAATATGTAATTTAAAAGAAATGAACGCGTCGGTACCCCTCGTATAAAATTAACACGTTGAGCATTACCCTACAATTATTGATAAACATGCTACTTGTAATACGCAGTAATAATTGATTATAACAAACATATGACCACTTGACTTTACACCGAATTTGGCAACTTGGATGAACACTTGTCTTATACAAATTATCTATCATTATACATGTTAATGTTAACGGTGTCCAGGTTTTGAATTTGAAAATTTGTAGTTTCTATCAGAAATTGTTTCTTTTATTTTTAAATATGTATAAAAGAGAAAGATGTTTTCGAAATTCTAATAAGAACTCCAAAAATGCAGTGACCTCCTATCAAGTTACATTTAACACTTTATAGTGTATTCTGTTGCAAGTTTTGATATATGTACGTATGTTTTACTGATCATTATAAATATTTTAATGGTATTTTTGCTACTCCATCACATTCTACAACTATCGAACACTCGCACATTACATTAAATTAGATTAAAATTTATATACAAGTTACATCTAATATATCTTAACTAATCAACCCTACGTAGGTTAGTTTGATACCAACAAAAATGTATCATGTGTATGGCCTCTGACTTTTTCATTTAAAAACAATATATTTATATGGGTATTTTATTTTTGGTACTGATTATGTTTAGACAATCCGTTACATACTTGGTTTCGTTCCATACTTAGCTTACACTGCAATTAGTATCCTAACGCTAGTCGCTAATAATATAATTTCACCACAGAACAGCGAGTACAAAGTTGAAAGAAAACGAACCTATTTCCGGCTTATTCGATACATTTCTTCATCATAGCAGAATACAAAATCCTCCACATACATTGCATTAACTTTATATTACTAACGTTCGTTAACTGCTTCCATTATTAGCGTAGGTATAATAACTAGGTACTTATACAATGTTGTTTACATTAGCAAAGAAATGAAATAAACGCTAGTTCCAATATCAGTCGAATTAATTTTGACTAAGACGGAATCAACTCACCCATATTTTTCATCTAAAGATTTAAAAAATGGAACGACGCACAACCCCAAGAACAATCATAAATAATGTCACCACAATAGAATTTGTAAACAAATTGAGCTAAATAATTATATTCTTTAATTGAATTAGTCGAATATAAACTTCACAAAAAACACAATAAGACCGTGTTTCAGAATAAATAGATATTTGTCTTTTATTGCGCAAAATTGTCTATACTTAAGGAAATTGGAAGAATTATTATATTATTCGATTTTATGCTTATGTTATACTACTAGTCCATAGTCATGGTGTTCTTTCGCGTCGAGCATAAAAACGAACTTACAAACTGTTTAAAAATTGTAGAAAATTGTTTGGTGACAAATCGCTGTTTCAATCTCAATCCACAAAGATAACTATAGCTTCTTATTTTTCCCTTCACAACAGATCATTTTCTCAAACTAGATTTTCGTTTTCACTGAGTTACGCACTGAGGTCGCTATACTCGTCAAACTTAAGTTACGTGTCGAATCTTTACAGAAAGGACCCTGAAAATATTTGCTGTCCGTGAAAAATTGTGAGTGTGATGAATTCCAATTGTTTTTATTGTTGTTCTTTCACAATACTGCATGTCTTGCGACTGGAGGCCTGTCCGACGGTCGAGCGTGGAAATAATAATTAAATTGGCAGCCGCATTACTAAATTATAATGTTAATGTTATTGCTTTATCGATATAACATTGTGACAAATTTTAATATTGTTATTATTGCTTATTTCTTTGCTGTTGTCGGACAGTACTCATCAGCGACATCAACAACAAGACACGTCATCCCGCACAAAATACTTAGTTCACTTGCGTGTGTAAGCACCTCATATGTCAAGCTTAAGGACGAACCGAATTTATCTCAAATATTTGACAGTTCATGTCAAAAAAGCGGTCTAGTTGTTGATATCACTGATACACACACTCATCAATTTAAGAATTTGTCACCAAACTGTTGTGGATTACGTCTACATCTCCTCCTGGTGCTTAGCTGGGATGCTGCGCGGCCACCTTGCGCAGGCGGTACCCGCCGGTGCCGCGCACGGTGTACAGCACCAAGATGGCCACCGCCACCACCGACATCCCGATAGCGTTGATCACGATGGCCTCGTTGTTCAGCGTCGCGTATACCTCGCTCCTGTACACCGCATGCCCCCGGGTTAGTTGGTTGGAAATGTACACGGATACAGAATTGTTAGGACTTGTCTGATTCCTGACGTCTTTACCGGCTGTGTCTACGCCCATTATATTAAAGAATCTTTCATGATTCAAGAGCGAAATTAAATAAATTCCAGAAAAGGGGGTTAGATATTTAAAAAAAGTTGGGTAAGTATCTGTTATTTTACTTTAGACAGCCGACTCTAGGAACCAGACAAAATAAAAGATAGAATTTATTTGACGATGGCACTCTTGCGCTTTAAATAGGAGTTAAAATTAGTTAAAGTGCCAATGCTAAATAATTGACTCGAATTAAGTACCTATTATTCAAAATCGCCAATTTAAAGATCATGCCGTGGGAGTTGACGGTAGTTTTCTCCCTGAACCCCAACGTGCAACTTACCTTATCGTTGATATGATGGAGTTAATGGGGGGGGATAAATATAACCAAATTGAGAGTTGGCACTACTAGGTGATTGTTAAATATACGAGTATAAGCGATCATATTATGTTAGTGGATTAATTGGATCATGTCTAATAAATCAAGATCCGTACATATACGGTATATGTTATAAAGTGCCGGAAATCAGGACAATATATAATCAGAAATATAAAAACTACTTTTTAAACAGAAGAAAGAAGGCTTAAACTAGAACGAATAAATATCTACTTCCCGTGAGTAGAATAAAGCATAAGTAGTGGGTAACGACTATTGCAATTCAATTTAAACAGATATTGAACAACAACTTTTATGTAACATTTACCACATAAATGTTACATAAAATTTAAGTGCAAGTAAAGCGGAATAATGGTGCCAAACCACAAGCATAAACATAGAAGCAGTCACTACAACAAGCACACCAAGCGAAATGCTTACATAACATAAAACTACCTGTTTATTAGTGTTTACTGTTTTAGTCCTGTTTTTCTTCCGAATTTTTCCAACTTGTTTCGAACTCGAATCGAGGGCTTAGTTATAGCTCCGTTCGAGTACGTTACTAATCGGTCAAACCCGAAATAACCGTAAATATTAATAAACATAAATATATCTCACGAAAATAGTAACAAAAGTAAACTTATAAAATGAAAAGTCCATGAGTAACTTACATTTATTTTAATGCAACAAAAATACAGTGTTGATTCTTACATTACGGAGTCATTTATTTTCCTATTTTATAGTAATTCTACATTTGCTAAAATTACCTAATGCCTACGTTATTTTGATCTGATACAGATCAAAGCTGATACAATAAAGCCTCGTTTCTGTAATCTGTGTAAATTGATAAAAAATCTCTTCATTTAAATACTGTGTATGTGTACCTACCTCTAATAATGTAGCAAAGAATATATGTTCGAATTCGAAATAGGAGGTCGAGTATAAGTCAATAACGATATCAAAAATATATTTATCTCACTTATCTTACCAGCCAATTACACTTATGTACTTATGTACATTGTTATATAAAAAAAAAACTATAAAAATGCAAGTTGCAAATTCATTCAAAACAACAATTTTATCTATGTATATTGTATGTATGTATACGTTTTGTGTAATCTATTTGTATGCAAAATGTTCGAATTTTTAGATTTCAGAACCAACGATCAAACTAACATAACATTAAATAGGTTTTTACATGGCTAAACTAATTTTAAATCGCATTTTTATAACTATTAATCTAAGTAATCATTGGCTCTGATATCTAATTTTGTAATAAATAGTGGTCTAAATCTAGAGATCTACTGAGGCCCTTATGTGTTGCCCGCGGGACTCCGGCGTGCGGAACTTGTTTCTCGACAAGATATACATGACGGCGGCCAAAATGGCGATGCAGGCGACTCCAATGGCGTTGATGATAATTCCCTCGTCGACCATGCCGCTGTACCTCTCCGCGCTGTGAATACGGACACTTACAAGCAACTGGCACAACACAAGACAGAACATAAAACTAAGACAAAAGACAGTTCTAGGACTATAACATGCTGAAATGACATCGAGCACACGTGCAGCGTACATACACAAATTGATAGTGCAGTGCTTTGGGTGACGGAATTTATGGAAATTATACAACAGTCTAACTACTCCAATTGGCTGTTGTGATACTTTTAATTTTTGCAAAGGCTTTGGTGAGCTTTAACGTCACAAACGCCAATTTTAAACTGGTTTTAACGAAACTTTATCTGCCATAATACAAAACAAGGTTTATGTTTAAATCCAGATGTAAAACATCGAGTCATTTTTAAATTTCGAACTGTCATCCGATAAAGTTAAAGTTTTTATTACTTACAAAAACAATTGCAACAACAACTTTACGTTTGTAGGATTAAACTTCAAAATGCAGTAGGTAACGCGCTCGAAGGTTTACGCTAGGTCTAAAGGTAGAGCTCGTTTTGTAATAAGACGGCAAAGGTTTGCTCTATAATCAACTATAGTGCCAAAATAAATATGACCAAAGCGAAGAAACATGCCGAGATTTCTTGTACATAAATATACTGTCTACATACCCGAGGCTGAAGATTGCCTTCTCAGTAAGTCCAGTGAGGCAGGCGCAGACCCCAAGTACGAAGGTGAGGATTCCAAAGGCTGCGTGGACAGGCACCAGAGAGGCACGGAAGCCAGCAGTTCCCTTATTGCAGATCAACAACAGCAGGAAGCTGAAGAAGCCGACAGCGTACTGTGGAAAGTATTTAGAAAATTCGATAAATGTGATATATTTTCTCTTTGCAAAAAATTGTTTTAGCTGAGATTCTAGTTGCGGGTATTGTAGACCCGTATATAGCGTCCTTATGTTACTTTAACGTGTAGGGATGTACCAGGACACGCAGGAGATATCCATTTAACTATTAAACTATATCTATGAATAAAAACGTATTATTGTAGGTACATGTACTTATTACTGTTTCGGTAGTTAATTCTATGAGCCAGATGTGTCTGCCGATAACCTATCTCCAGGTAATGGGATTCCAGATAATGATCTGATGATGATGAATGAACGAGACGGCTACGGGCATCGTTATTATTGACAGCATCGTCTGCATCACTTCATGTATTTTATTGATGCTTGAAAGTTCAATAACAGACAAGTTCCAGCTTAATATAATATTGAAATGTAGGCAACTTCAACTTCTAAAAGGGTCTGAATATGATACCTATTTCTCTAATGTCACATGAATTTATGCGATCATTCTCGGTATTTCCAGTGGGTAGCTACCTACCGACCTATCGCAGAATTTGGTATTTTGGATAGGTACGTAAAATCTCTAAATAAATATTGTAATCGCTACTATAATAAAATTTGCCCCTTAACGTTAAATTGTTTCGAGACGTGATCACAAGCCTCACGCCATAGTCTACAAAAACCATTCGGCGTAATTGAAGAGCTCTCAAAAAGCTTTTGATGCAGCTGAACTAATTAATTTGGACAAGCATTTGATCCGCAATTAGCTTATCGCATCCTGCCGTTAACGTTCCTAACGAGCCGGTTGCTTATCTGTCGTTGTGCCTCACTTACGCACTATCTTCACGCTCGTTTTGCGAGCAGAACTTTGCGATATCAGCTCCAAATTAATTTTGAACTCCCAGCTTGACTTTATAAAACAATTAATTTGCTTAATGCATATATATAATATCACACGCCTTTATTCTCGTGTGTTTAGTGCAGAGGGCCTTGCGGCTAAGTAATAACAGCCGCACGGGTCAATCGACCAGGTTAAGCTACGCTTGCCGCGGTTGGTCCGTGGATGGGTAACCATCTTCACATACCAAGACCCCTCCGTGCCTGGGAAAGCACGTTAAGCCGTTGGTTCCGGCTGTCATTCGTGGATCTTTGACAGTCGTTACGGGTCGTCAGAAGCCCAAAAGTCTGACAACCAGTTTTACCAAGGGGTATTGTATTACCCAGTAACTGGGTTGTGGCGGTCAGACAACAGACCATGTAAAATACTGGTATTCAGCTGCATCCGGTTAGACTGGAAGCTAACCCTAACATAGTTGGGAAAAGGCTAGGCAGATGATGATGATGATGTTTAGTTCATTGTGCAAAGCAAAGGCATCACTTGATGCTGTTCAAATAATTCTTAAAACTTTTCTCGGCTGAAAAATGGTGTATTATCTTGATAGAAGATAGAAATTACCTGTAATCCAAACAGTCCCATAGCAACGAAGCCGATCCAGCTATGTAGCGAGTAGAAGTTGTTGATGCCCTTCTTGTTGTGGTAGTCCAGCACGGCCAGGAATCCGATGACGATGCAGGGGAACGCCAGCGCGTGGAAGATGGCGTGCAGCAGCTTGACATAGATGCGTCTGAAGCAGCGGCAGATGCGGTACAGGAGCACGGCTGTTGACAACATGGTTTAGGTCGTTAAAAGAAGGAAAGAAGCTATGGTTTCCCTGTTAAATCTGACTGAAGAATTATTCGGGAGCTCTGGGTCGGTCCTATGTGCACTTAGGAATGCAAGATATTTCGATCACTAATCCGTCTGCCCGTTTGACTTCTTGAACGATTGAGGATTGATAATGATACAATGGACGCGTAAAACACGCGCGTAGCGTGGCAGTGAATATAGAACGAGGTGAAAATGGACATACTTTTCATATAACAAGAACTTCTGAGGTGTTGAATTCTCGTCTGATTCTCGACAATAAAATTATAGGCCAATTCATCCTGTGGGTTGTAGTATTAAATGGCCATTACGAGATTAATATCAGTATCAGTGCACGTAATCAGGATGATTAGAGTCAATGTTCTTTGCTTTGTTTTTATAGTGACAATGTCTTGTCTGTTCATACTTCATTGTAGCATCGCCAATAAGGTTCATTTTAGCAGTAAACTACAGACTTCTTGTAATAATTTTCTTTTAAATACACGTAATACTTCTAAAGAAATCCTATGATAGCAAAATGTTACTTGCTACGATCCTTAGATTTTCTGTTTATAACGAGATCTTTTATAAAAAGAGATATTGTTGGTCTATCTTCATATTGAAGTCGAGCAACCAACAATACACGGCTTGCATAAAATCCGATATTTTCAATACCGAGAATACTGTAATATCATCGGCTCTATACTTTTGTATCGTTTTATCGGCAAAATGCGCCCGGAGCCATACCTTTTCTTCTGTCTTGTCTCAGAGAAATGTGACTGTAAAACCTTCTAGTAGGAAAGGTAATAAATACTTAGATGTTGTCTTTTATAGCAATCTTTCTTTACGATTTATGATTTCAGAGAGCAATCAACGAGAATAGACTCCATAAAAATAAAATTAACAACGGCTTGTTTGGTTATCATTAGCTTGTATTTAGCCATGGACAATAAAGTACAATACGACCGACGTAACTTGGCGGGCCTGAACTTTGCGCAGAAGGCTGCGCAGTAAGATTTTTTAGGAACCAAATGGTGACATGAGGCGAGTGCGAGTGAGAGAACATGCGCGAAAGTTCTTAGTGCCTATGTTCAGGCCCGCCAAGTTACGTCGGTCGTATTGTGATTTAATTGGTGATATTCTTCAGAAAGGGCAGTTGCATAGTACCTACTCGCAACCGGCATGCGTTATCACCAGCACCTTAATTGCGTAACACACCATCAATCTCAATCTGAATCATTTTAAAGGAAAAAAAATGGGGCTAATCCATTGCTTCATAAATGTTCGAAAAATGTGTCTGCTCAACAATACAAAACAACGGAATGAATGTTGTTGAACTGTCAAAATGAAACCCATTGCTACTGATAGTGTGTTACGCAATTACCCCGCAGATGTAGATATGTACGTATACGAAGCAAAAGGATTATGTAAGGATCGTAGCAGGTGGCATTCAGTAGTTTTGTCTACCCCCATGGGAAAAGGCACGAGTTCATGTATGTAAGAATAAGTCTATAGGTACTTACAGAATCCGCTGAACGTGATAAATCCGGCCACCATAAGCGTAGGATGGAGGTTGAACTGCTTGTCGGGCAGATCATCGGCCCAGGCATAGCCCTCGCGGTAGTAGAACACCCAGAACACGGTCAGGGCCGACACGCCGATCAGCAGGATGGTGGCAAGCGTGATGACGAGCGCATACTCGCACCACTCGCACGCCCCCCTCTCATGATCGTCCGATTCGTACGAACGACTGCGTTGACTGGAAAAGAAAATGAGATTGTAGTATACGTCAGGCTAATAAAAGAACGGTGAGGACTTGCTTTTCGAGGGTTCATAAAGCGACTTCTATTAAAACCTGGAAAACCTGTGATTTTAAAAGCATTATTCCTGTATTCCGTTTTTGTTATGGAGTAGAAAACCGCCCATGACAAAATTATTGACGGTAAGTAAGTAGTTATATGGTTCTACCCGTAGAACAAATCTGCTACGTTCATAATGCCGACGTTTTGCTACGAGCTGTCTTTGACGGATACCTACTGCTACAAATAGGTAATTTTGTTTCATGTTGAAAGATGTTTTCTCGAATCCAATGACATGTCCTATCCTGTATTGATTTCTAACACCCATGGGAATTCGTTTGTAACCCAAACGGCAAAATAAACTACAAACAGTTTTTAAATTTCAACCTGGAAAAAACCCTTTTCTTAACTAAAAACAACCAGTAGGTTTGTTATAGTCTGTAGGTATCTACTTTGATAGATTTAAAAGAATTATTACAGAATATATATAATTTTTATCCTGAAGCACCACCCCTCAGTTTTCCGAATTTCCATACCAATGAGGTGGTAAATGTTATTAATAATTTAATTTCCATGCTGAACACCCGCACCAACTTTACCCCAAAATTAAACAAAGTTTCCAACTTTACGAGTACCATCGCAAACAACCAGTCGTTTGCTTATCAGCATAAAACTGTTTAATGTTTCAATTAATTCTAGCAACATCATTAGAACATCCTTAGATAGGGATCGATAAACTTTTGATCTCAGTTCTCTAGTCTATTTTAGGAGAACAAAACCGCATGAGATAAAATGGACCGATTAAATGGACTCGCTATACGTTTCTATCGACGCTAGCTCCGGCGTTATCAAAGCTAGCCTGATCACATACGAGCAATGAAAGCCGTCTCATTGAATACTCCGCTAAGTTAAAGCAGGTTACTAGACAGGAAACCGCAGCTCCATTGATACTACTGAGCTATCTACATAGGTATACGCATATGCAAAGTTTACAGTGTACTCCTGTGGACCACACAAGGGTGTTGGATGGCGTGAGATCATTCGCGCGACAACGCCGGATGCGCGGAGCGTCATGCAACAATGGAGTATCGAGCTTTTTCTACATAAAACTTGCTACATATTACTTCTTAGTACCTACGTCATATAAATTCCCCTATTCAATACAAGAAAAAGTATACAAGAAAATGTGATATATCTCCTTGCATCCGTCTTCGTAAAGTTGCAGAAAACAAGTAATAACTGTCCGAAGCAAACGTGTTGGCGCTGGGAAAATGTTACGATTTTTCATATCCTCGTAAACCGAGTGCCATACAGTTATTTCAAATTGTGTTGTATGCACGCAGCACGCTCCGCTATTTTTCTTTCCACTAAAGAAATTGTGTTTCAAATGGAAACAGACGTAGAAATAACTTAGTTATCTACGTGCAGTAGGTATTAAGAGAAAGGCCGTAGTGACGCAGGTGTTCATGATATAAATACTTTACCTTTACCTTTTAGTTAGGTACAGGTCACTAAGCCTTTGCGTAGGATAGCCTTTGGTCACCTATTTCTCATAAACTTTTAAAATTAAAGATGAAACACTGTTCCATTCCATACTTATGGATGAAAGATAGTTACTATCTATACAAAACTTATAACGGTTCGTTGCACAAAAGCTCATTGAGGTCAGACGCTCTTTTGTTTAAACATTAATTTATTAAACGTTGTCTTTGAACCATGGAATAAATCATCAATTTACCGGAACGTGAGCATGTTGACCGTGTATGTGTGATGTGATGTCATGAACGAAGCTTACCTACCTATTACAAAAATAAATGGCCAAACAAACGGTGTTACGACAAGGTCAACAGGATTTAGGTAACAAAAATAGGTGGGTAGGTACCTATAAAAACGAACCTGTAGCAGGTGGCGATAAAGGATTAGCCCTTCAACACAAGTGACAGGGTTGGCTTCAGTTCCAACCTTTATTTAGCTTGCCCTTGCATGCTAAAATTAAGTTGACTAAAAATATTTGATGGAACCCTCGGAGGTAGCAAATTCCCTATCCCTTTCGCCTGCATTCCATTTTGCATAAAATTGAGATTGGGGAGCTCTAACATTCGTTCAATTTGGATCGAATTGCTAGATTTCAACAAAAAAGAAACTATAATAAAATTAACTTTGTTAGCGTAGTCCCTCTCATTGAGAGGAGGCCTGTGTCCCAGCAGTGGGAACATTATAGGCTGATTATGGTATGGTATGGTTAGCGTAGTCCGCGAAATTCAAAATTTCTAGATATTGTTGATTCTATATTAGGTATAATTCCGTAAAGCCATTTTTGGTGCGGTCGCGAACCTGACACTGACCTGAAAATCGCAAAAAACGGTACCTAGTAAATTTGAATTTCGTGGGCTATCTTAGCGCATAAAGGAGTCAAGACTCGGTTGAATAGCGCTATTCGACCGTGGATAGTAGGTACACAGAATATGAACAATAAATAAGATGATGTGTGCCAGTGTTACTCACCGCCCGGTGAAAGTTGCGTAAAATGCAGAAGCGACCACTGCCCTACCTCGACGAAGGTACTTGCTCTGTAACTACCTATTTATGTTGGCCTGAACGGTACTTGAGGCTTTGTCCGGACACACATTGGCTTACTGCCCAGCCTCTATATTACTGTGTCTAGGACACGACAAATGTGGAGTCTTGACTTGGCAGAACGCTCGAATTAGCTTTACCGTAGGAGTACCTTCCCCTTTGTCAAATACAAACTATGTTACTTCGCCCTCTTCTTTGTTTTTCTTGTTCTTTCTTTTCTTCTGTCACCCCTTGTAAAATTTCTACATTTACCAATATCTGTAATTTTTATAGTGAGAGTAAGAGCATTCTATCTACCTATTTTATTATCCGGATCGTTGAAACATGAAACAACAAAGTTCTTCCATTTGCGAAATAACAAGAACATTGTCGATACATCTGTCGGCGATGGTTACGTGTACCTACCTACGTATGCAACTCCATGTGCTTTGTAGCGCAATATGAGCTTTCTCTATATACATTCAGAATAGAAACGATAATGTAGAAACAAATGTGCTTATATAATTTAATCCAAAAGGCAATGACATGCACGTTCTGTTAGCTATGTACCTGTTGGTAATTCAAACATGTTTGTTATTTATTACGAATGAATTATAAAACAGAACTTTCTTTGAGGAGTTCTAGCAAGTGTGTTTGCAAACAGCAAAATCGCGTTTACCTAGATACACAGTTCAGTGCAAAATGGAATGTCTATGCAAAATTATCGGCTGGTGATTTGCTACGGACGCAAAACGCAGTGCCCAGACTCGTGATAGGTCAGTCGAGAAAGTGGAGGAAATGCAGGTAGTCATGCTACCTTGCTGCCGCAGGCTTTTTACAAGCCAAGTTTTATACAGCTACGTCTTTATTTCGTAGTAAAACTATAAAATACGTGTCTTGAATTTTGGGATCTTGTGTGTGTTTACTGTGTTGTATCGTTTAGGCACTCGTTTGTGGCCGTAAATGAGTTTCGTCGTTTGGAGTATCAATTTAGCTTTATCGTACCTACTACAAAAATGAAAAAAATATGAAGCCGCGTTCAGTGAAACGTTATCTTACCCGCTGTGCGAGGCTTTTTCACGAAATAGCCATTGACAAACCGAGATAGCGCCAAGTGGAACCCTTTTATTAAAATTGCAACCAATTAAGGCGGAAATGACCAATCGTTTGGTCACGTCGGTGCAGCCCGTGCCGAGCAATCTTTGAGATAACTCGATTAACCTCGATCACGATCTTTGACCGCGTAACTTATAACTTTGGCTCCAGTCGGCCATAACCGAACATCTCGTAAAACCGCACAATTACCGCAAGTTGCCGTAATTATACAGAGTACCTACCCGAACGAAAACTCACTAAACGTTGAATACGGTGCAATTAACTAACAATAGTCTTACTGACCAAAGCCAAATTGTTAAAAACAGCTAAATGCCGATGACGGCACGGTATGCGACGATAACGGCAGGTTTTAAAACTCAACAGAACGGTCTCAGAAATAATGGACACTTGTTTTACAGCTTGGCTTTCACTGACTATTCAAGCAGGGTTCACACATAACTACAACAATTAAACAATTTGAGACGAGAGTGTTTGGCGATAAAGTTATGATTTCTATCATAAAAAAACGTCGTACAAAGCTACTTGATAACTCGTGCAGTGCGCCTGAGTGGAGAAATGTAGTAGTGCAGGGTCTAGAGTTGACGGCAAGGAGGGGGGGGGGAGGTCGTCGACCCCACCGCCCGTGGTACTCCTGGCCTACATGGGAAACGAAGAGCACGATCGCTCTTACTATAACTGGTATTAAGATTGACATCAAAGATGAACATTCAACTTAAATATTAAGGGAGAGAACAAAAGAAGCTCGTTACAATTTGCTTGCGCAGGGTTCAAGTTCTCCGAGGGAAGTTTCACAATTTTGTTTTCATAATCCTTCTTCAGACAAATGTTTGCAAGATTGTGTAACTGTTAAGAAGAACCGTTAAATTAACCACATTCATTCGGAAAGTTCTAGGAAGTTCGCCTCGCAGTCTCTAGTGTCCTTATCCAGTAATTAATTTGCCAGACGAATGAAGCCCTTAGCTCCATCAGTGAACTTTAGCGAGGTGTTCATAAGAGCCACTTTCGATTCCACGCTCCATAAGTCATAACTCAAATTTACATTAATAAGCGAACGGAGAAATGGAAAATTGCAGAAATTGTACGTATAATAGTCGAACAAAGATAGTAACTTTTCAGTTGAACTTTAGTCGAAATTAAAATGCACGGCTATTACGAAATAATTTAAGTTCAGTGTAACGACCAGTGTCTAGTTTAAACGAACGTAGGTATTTATTGCACAAGTCGAATCATGCTTAAGACAGCAGAACAGTTGATCGAATAACTATAATGCCTCATTGGTGTACAGTCACGAGCACCAATATGTCAACACTTGGCAACTTTAAATTACGATCTTTTCACAAAATAAAGAAAGTAACGTTGAAATACGACACTTTACATATACCTATGGGTTCGAAAATACTACTTTCCTACTAATATAAAATTTCATTCAAAAATAAAGGAGAAAATTGACTTTGAATAAAGCTAAGTGTATACGTACTTTTGCTCGTGACTGTACAGTCAACAAAAGAGATAAGTATGCAGAATCGTCGGATATAGGTGAAGTTTAGTAAGAAACCGATGGATGTTGTCGGCTGAAATTTAATTTGATAAATGAGCTGTTTGTTTTCTATTAATAAAATTAAATTTCAGCCAACAACATCCATCGGTTTCTTACTAAACTTCAACTGTAAATCTCTTTTGTTGACTGTACCTAGCGGTAACAAGCAGGTCGGACTATCTGGGCTATCTATAAATGAGTTTTTTCTTTATTGAAGCTCCAGTAACAGATAAATGAGTGATTCTGATTATGTAAGAAAACTTGATCCTCCTGCTTATTAGGTACAGTCAACAAAGGAGTTAAGTATACAGGATAGGATCGGATATAGTTGAAGTTTACTAAGAAACCGATGGATGTTCTGGACTGAAATTTAATTTAATAAATGAGCTGTTTGTTTTCTATTAATAAACTAAAATTTTATTCGAGAACATCCATCGGTTTCTTAGTAAACTTCAACAATATCCGACGCTCCTGTATACTTAACTCCTTTGTTGACTGTACATAGAAGAGCAAAGAGTATAAGACTTGTCCCTGTTTCCTTTTTTAAACTAGCCTAACAAACATCATTAAAACTTCATTGTTGTTTCTTGTTACGTAAGTTTATAATAATATTAGTGGAAATCAGATAAAAAAAAAACTAAAGCTCTTAGTTTTTTTTTAAATTGTCATTTTTATCAATTGACCGCAATCTAAATTACATAAACGCATTGCATTGACAATGAAAAGTATTTTACAATCTTTCAAACACAAACAGCTGAATGGTCGTGCCCCTTTCAAAATTACAAAATAAACGAATGCCATACAAACTTGGTGGCTCGCTAAAGCCGTGAACATTTCAATGGAGATGTACTCTGTTGACTGTAGAGACCAGTGGCCTACTTATTCACAACTGAGAGGGATTTGACGAGTGGTCATACACTCATACAGCTAGCTAGGAGCGACGATGAGTAACGTTGATTTAGCAGAAGCAAGGATAGATTTTTCCCTTGTAAACCTTGCTGCAATCAAACACTGATTATATAGGGAACTTAGGGATTGACTAATAATAAATTACTCCGAGAGTCACTATGAATAACTGATACGAATAAAAAGCCGTGTACCGTACGCACGAACAAACAAAAACATGGTGAAAAAGAACATCGAACACTTTGTATGCACGTGCGTACCTACCAATAACGAACATCAAACACTCTGTTCGTCAAAAATGATCGTGGCGATCCAATTTGGTTGTTCTGTGCGGTGTTCGGAAAAATTTGATGCTACTTCACTGTCGACCACGTCCAATGGTGAATCCATGGTTACTGAGGGCGCGAACACAAGTAGAACTGTGTTCGCAAGGTGTTCTTATTCGCTTTGCTAATCGTCCACACGTACGAACTTCGATCAACAATACCGTAGGTACGAACCAAATGTTCCGTGACTGATGTTCGCGTTCACCACACCATGTTTTGTTCGTTCGTGCGTACACGGCTTATTGCGCCGAATGAATATTCTTTTCGTAACAAAAGCTCGCGCAACGAATGTTTGCAAGACAAGTTCGTGAATGTTTGCTGTGAATACCTTCCTTGAGCTACCTATTTCAAAACCATTCCATACAAATCTTTTGTTTCATATAATGGAGTCCACACACTGTAAGTACCTAGCGGTTGTGTCATTTGAAACCGGAGGCTCTAGCCGCTCAGTTTGACCCGCGTCATGCGGAGTGATAAACGAAGTAACCGTGAAGCCGCCGAAAAATTCCGTCCGTGTGTAGGCTGCTTTATCGTGCACGTAAGATTACGAAATATTTTAAGTAAGTACCATACAATTGGTCTCTTTTGGATACGAGCCATTTGCGTATTTCTTTAATAAGTAATAACCAATCTTCCTTTGTTTAGTCAAAGTCTTTGAAACGACTAGATTAGCATTTTGGTTCACTTTTCGGTGATGTAAGTACCTACTTATTAATTTGTAGATATTGAAATGTAATAGCTATTTGATTACCTAATAAAATATAGTCAGTATGCGGGTATATATATACGGCCTATTTATTCTATTATTCCGGGTTAACAAACGGGTAACACGGAATTTAAAAAAAACTTCGAATAATCTTGTACAGTCAGCAACAAAAGTCGATTAACACTTCAGTTTTTTTTAATCTCAGTTATTGAGCAAAATATTAACAGTTTGGTTTTTTTAATCTCAGTTAATGAGCAAAATATTTGTTCAAAATTGCATTGTACTTCTGCTGCAATTTTGAACAAATATTTTGCTCAATAACTGAGATAACAAAACTAGAAGTGACTTTTGTTGCTCGAATGGTACGGCCATTC
The DNA here is from genome assembly GCA_963082905.1 of Oligia fasciuncula. Taxonomy (NCBI): domain Eukaryota; kingdom Metazoa; phylum Arthropoda; class Insecta; order Lepidoptera; family Noctuidae; genus Oligia; species Oligia fasciuncula. The sequence continues at coordinate 8,707,433 of OY720393.1, read as the reverse complement.
GAACTACCTAAGTACATATTTTCAGCCATTTTCACCATTCTAGATTTCAGCGCATGTGGAAACAACTTCAATACCCATTACCTCTGTAGAACAGTTATGTCCAAGAGACTAAATAAGGTGAAACACGGACCTTAATATAAATGTCTGTTATTTTCTCACAAAAATATGTATCTAATTGCGTTTTTTTATCCGTTTATGTCGTGTAATACCGGTCGAATCTCACTACTTATTTTCTCTTGGCATTGAAGCCGTAGATACAAATCTTGACACTCGCATTACCGTCGCGGTAAACTAGAACAAGTTGTGTTTAAGTTATGTGTGTATGTGTCGTGTGCCTTAATAGGTAGGTACCTAAGCTTGCTTTTATCTTATAGGTTAGGTTGTGTGACTTGTCGCCTTAAATTACGCTATAGATTTATATAGAACTAGCTGCGCCCCGCGGTTAGCATAAGTCTTGATCCCGTGAGAATATCGGGTTTAAAAGTAGCCTATATGTTAATCCAGGGTATCAGCCACCTCCATAAAAATTTTTATCAAAATTGGTCCAGCCGTTTGAGCGTGAAGAAGTAACAAATATATAAACACACACACACACCCCAACTTTCGCCTTTATAACATTAGTGTGATAGAATATTAGATACTGTTGTCTATTGTTTTGTAATGACTTAAATGGTATTAATAACTAGCTGCGCCCCACAGTTTCACCCGCATACGTCGCGATCCCGTGGGAATGTCGCGGTCGGGATAAAAAGTATCCTATATCCTATTCCAAGTCATGTTCTACCCCTGTGCCAAATTTCACCCAAATCTGTTCAGCCGTTTTAGTGTGAAAGCGTAACAAACAAACATACAAAAAAGTCAAATATTTTCTCAGTTTAGATTTCCACGACTTCCCGTTTTTAAAATGCCTGAACTTTTCCGAAACGGAAAGGAAAACCACGTGAATAACGTGAATTACCTACGTTAACGTGTATGATTTAAGGGTAGGGAATCTCGCATACATTAGCGGCAATAATTCCTTCATGCATGAATATAAGAAAGCTTCCAATGACATTATGTGAAAAGAGGATTTCCCACTAGCAATGGTCAAAGGCTAGCTCGATATAACCCACTAACACTAATGCGATCATACACCTAGCACATTAAGATGCGCGTGCGCTTCAAACGTACCCGTTAGTATCGGTTGAAATTCTCTTTTCCCAGAACCACATTTACATCAACACTATTGATTGCTGTATCAATTCAAAAACGATTTTAATCAATCGATTTCTAATAATTAAAGCCAGTTTTACATAAATATTGATGTTAAGAAAAATACCTACAATATGCGAATGCACTATCTCCCCGTATCAGCACATGAAAGCTGTCGCGAGACACAGACGTAACTAGATTTCCTTTAGTGCTGAGTTAGAAAGTGCTACAGGTATGTTACATACTTAGGTTTTAACCGTGGATTGAAAATAATGTGTTAACTGATGTACAGTCAACAAAAGATACTTATCGTATGCAGGACTGAAATATAATTTGATAAATGAGCTGCTTGTTTTCTATGAATAAAATAAAATTTTATTCGAGAACATCCATCGGTTTCTTATTAAACCTCAACTATATCCGACGATCCTGCATACTTATCTCTTTTGTTGACTGTACCTAAGTACAATATTATATAACGTGTGAAAGATGTAAAAAATATAAGTAAATCCAAAATAAGGAAGTCTCAACATTTTGTTTCAATAATCTCCCTCTTTAACAAAGAAAAAAAAACATGGCACGACTCTTGCAATAATTAACTCACATAAAGAAACATTTAGCAAAGCATTCTTTTAAGCAAAGATAAAATAAAAACGTTATCCTGCAATTCTATAAACACGAGCATGAAGAACCGTAATTATTTGTAAAACAATACTCGACTCAACTCAACTTATTTAATAACCTTTGTTGGCGGGAGTGTCCATCTCTGCAGCAGCTTTTGTTTCTATGCAGAGCTACGGAACGTTCAACACAAAAGCTTTCGTTCATTTTGTTCGTTCTGCGGTTCGTTCCATTTAATGAGGAAGTGCTCTAGAAAAACTACGGTACAATTATTGTTACGAAATGCCACCGTTCCGCCGTACCCACGTAATTTGTACCGCTTACATAGTCGCGTAAGCAATCTCCCCCATGTGAGATTTGTGTTACGATCGAAGCCATTATGATAGGTACGCGGTACAAAAATGACAGTGATTTGCTAGCTGAGGTTTCATAATGCTAGGATGCTTCGTATTAGCTATGCTTTTGTTTTCAATGTTATGGTTGAAGCCAATGACGTAGAAATGATGCCGATGAATTCAAGGTCACCATAGACCATGACCACTGAGAATTGTTTTACGTTGAAAAACAGTTATGTCTAAGTAAACCGAGATGTTGTGTTACAAAATAAAACCTGTTGTATGCAAGTGAAACGATTCAAACACACGCCATACAAGCATCTCTCAGAGCTTTGCTTTTCTTCCTTATTCCCTACCCATGAATAAGGGAATGGGGACGTGCAAACATGGATGTAGAGGACGTCGCATATTTACGACATGTCGTGCAGCCTCACAGTACCGCGGAGTAATGAAAATGGAGTGTCATATGTGCCAACTGTTATTTGGCGTTTTTACAAACAGCTGAATCATCTACTACTTATTATACACGAGATATTTTCCCCGCCCTAGCCCGCAAAATGAATCTGCATAATTATCCCGATTTTGTATGCATTTTCCTTATTTTTCTAGCTATTTTGATAGCATAAGGCGACTACGATATTATACGTCGAGTTCTACCGTGACGCCTCTCTGTCACTGATAGTTATTTCTTCAACAAAGGTTTACAGGCTGATAACATGAAACCAAGTATGATCCAGTGTGACCCCAGTTAGGTATTGGGTTAGTTTAGGTATCAGTTAGGCTTATTCATCACCACTACTCCCAAAACAGTGAAGTAAAACATCGTGAGGAAACCCGTGCACTTGGCCCGCGTGGTAGATTATTAGTAGCCCACTCCCTCTCGAAGAGAGGAGGCCTGTGTCCCGGCGGCAGTGGGACCATTATAGGCTGATTATGTATGTATGTAGGCTTATTCAAGGGCACGTTTCGTACTCCATTACATACTATTCCGTGGTCATGATCTTCTGTCGCACCGGGCTGTCGTCGTTGCTGCCGTTGCATGTGTAAAGCCATTTCAGCGCCATTATATGCATTACTCTGACCCACTTCTCACCTAGACACATCACGTACATCTGGCGCATTTCTAATTAATTACTTTATTAGCGTGTGGTAGTGGCCGAAAATTGAGTGAGCTATTAATGGAATTTAAATAGTTAATTGTTAGTTGATGATGGATAAATGCTAGTCGTTACTCCCTTCTTTCTCGTAGACTCCAATAATTGTAATATAGATTTTAATACTTTAATTGCACCGTAAGTTTGTATAATCTTTTTCTACTCGTAGATAGGTATCTTAACCGTTACCTCAAATATAAAATAAGTATTTTAGTACGCAGAGCAAAACGAGCCTTATTTTTGTTTTTTATTTCCAGCTACGTAACGTTACACAGTTTAATTTCATATGTATTACCAAATCTTATGAAATTGTTTTATTTGCAGAGGCCACCCATCATACCATTCACTTGCAGACATGTGTAAGTTACGTCACGTCAAGATGCGCACACTTCATTACGAATATCTTAATTACAAAATTAAATCGTATTATGTTAAAAGACTTGCCAGTTGCGCAAGCAACGGCGGCGACTGCTTCAATCGAAGCATGCACGAGAGCCGATAAACAATATTAATTGCGTTTGCGACTGATGCGCGGTCGACCGGTAAATTGTGCTTACTTCAGCATCGATATCCTTAAACGCTTTGGCGATCTAACACCATATTATGCACAGTAATGTTCGAAGTCCTACTTTAAACCTTACAGCATTTTCATGCGTGTGCGCATGTAATAATACACGAACTACGGTTACCAATTACCATAATCAGCCTATAAGTAATGTTCCCACTGCTGGGACACAGGCCTCCTCTCAATGAGAGGGAGTGATGGGCCGTAATCCACCACGCGGGCCCAGTGCGGGTTGGCGGATGTCACATGTCTTCGAATTTTTGGTTCTAGGACATGTCGGATTCCTCACGATGTTACCAATTAATGTTTCTTAATATACCTTACCTATATCTCACAAAATCACTTTCGCATATTTTATAGTTTTTTAGGCAGTTACCTACTTTCAGAAGAACGTCATTTTTATCTACCGTGGAAGCAACTGTGCCCGCTAAGTTGGTTAGATGAAGTTCCTAGGCAAACTTCAAAGAACTTACCTACAATTTCAGTGTCCAAAGTTACCGTGCAGTTTCAACAATCAACTTAGCAGAGTTAGCAGATAGACACAGAAATTCAGAATGTTTTCACTCAAATATAAGGTGAATGTCTTAAAATATTTACGTACCGAAAAATTCCGGAACGTATGATAAATTTGTGCTTCATTTTTGCGAACACGAGAGAGAGTGCAGTGAGACGAATCTGTTGTCTAAATCTGTATTATCTTTGATTGAATGAATACGTTATCCGACACATTGTTTTGTTCACATATCTTTCAACTGAGAGAATCGGACAGAGTTACTGTCTAAAGTCCGCAAGAACTGCAAACTTGATGTAACTTCGTGATGTTTTGGTAGCTTCTTGGCGCAAAAGTGTCAAGTTCTGTGAACTTCTGTGGTCCACTCCAACAAACTTCTTCTAATACGACAAGACCAGCAAGAACGTTCGTATTTTCTCTAAACTTCTGTACTTTATCTGCTATACAACTAAGAACAGTATGTTGCATTAGACGTATGAGCTTGCAAATGACATTGAAATAGCAAATGCAGCAAACGGGCTAGCGTGCACCTGTCACTTTTTACAATAGGTAGGTATGTAATTATTTCTAACGTGGAAGTACCGTACCTACGAATAAAATTTTCCTCTTATTGATTAATATTTATTATAAAAACGTGCAACGTGAAAATAAGTCTAACCTTGACGTGGTTGAAGGTATAAAGATCTTAGATTTTCGAGAATAAGTTATACTGAATGATATCAGAAATTTAAGTTGTTAAAGTAATACGATACATTTCGTGAATTCCGTTGGCAAATATAAAATACCTAAATAATTGAAAAGACGATAAAAGAAAATCAGGTGACAATTTTCTCATACCTTTTCCATTGAGGAAAACAATGGCCTTATTTTCGTTGAGTAAAACAGGGAAACACATTATTGGGTCGTGATAAAGAATTTATCTCACAAAATTCAATGACGGATAGACATGTAGGTATCAATTTTATTTCAATTAATTCATCAATTCATGTTTGGATTGGTGGCATTGAACTTTTCAACGAAGTCTCTATGTACCTACGTAACTAATGGTACTTATTGAGGTAAGGAATTTAATAATTGACTAAATGTTTCTTACAAATACGCCATATAACCAATATTACTGTCGTAAAAGGTAGTACGTATGTGACTAATGCATTTCTAAATCGTGCAATTAACTGCAATTGAACTTGCTGCAGTTCGTAGTCATTTCAGTTTATAGTTCCTACATCCGGACGTTGGGCTTATTCGTGGAAACTATAGTAGGTCTGTCTTACTTTAAATCAATAGGTATCTATGTACTTACATATGCAGGGTCAAATTAAAGTAGATAGCGACACTCCACAGACGTTATGGGTATCGATATCTTAACATGATAAAATGAAAACGAAATTAATTTAATGTTTGTATTTTGTGGTGTCATGGACCCCAGTTTGTCAGACGACAGCACATCAAGCTACTACAATCTGTTGAATTTCTTTAATAGATTCTCAACTTTATCGCTAAAGCATAAAGTTCAAAGTTGATTGGGAAATTTTGACAGTTTCGGGTAGCTTGATGTGCCTTGAAATATATTTTTTTTTTTTGTGTTTTCGCAGACGTGATGAGTATCGATGTGTAAACACGATCAAACGAAAGGAAACAGTTTTTCTCAACTCATACTTCAAGTAACAACACAATTAGCGGTCGTTGACCCCCCAAAAAAAGTCCATCAAATCTTTTTTTTTTTATCGCGTTTAGATATTGATACTCATCAAGTCTGCAGAGTTCCGCTAGCTAATTTAATTTGACCTTGTATATCTACAGATTACCAGCCTTGCCTTAATGCAACCTCTAGGAATATAAAGACATTGAGTGCTCTAACACTCTAAAACCAATTAGAGCCATTTTTGCCCGAAAATGGGCTATTTCTGTACCTGCCTACTGCGGTGTCACTTAGACCCCGTCCCTTTTTTGCATGACACAAAACCAAGGAGATACTTTTGTACCTACATTATTCTGCAAAGTCAACCCTAAACAAGATAGGTACCTACGAGCTACGTAGGTAGCTCGTACATAGGCCGGATTACAGTCGGCCCAAACTTTTTCTATCTCCGTATTCCTCAGAATGTATGTAACTTGTGAGAAGTTACATAAATTTACACATCAGTGGGTATCGATAGATTAGCTCTGTGGGAAGAACGGAAATTAAACGCACTACGCTCAACAGCTACACGACTTGATGAGCGTGTGAACGGAACGCACGCGGGGAATCGCAGCAAGGCAGCAAGCCATTTAAACCGTCCGAGGTCAAGGTGCTGTAAACGTAATCAGTGAAATGAGCCTCTTAAGTTTTCCTTTTTTTTTCCGCATGTGAAAATAAACATAATGCCGCAAAGCGTCAACCTTGACATTGAATATAAAATATTATACGCAGTAGAAAGTTTAGAGATTTATTAAGCCGACACGCGAAACGCTTTTTACTATGTATGCTACATGTAAACATAAAATACTTCACAGTTTAACTAACCATTTTATGAGCAAATTAAAACGGAAATGCAGCGTAACCTCCATAAATAAAATCTGCAAGAAAACGGAATTCAAGCGCTGAAAAAGGTTGAATATAAACTTCGAAAATTTACCGTTAACGCATTCATGAAATCAAATCTACAACAAAAATAATTGTAGATATACTTTTTAGCGTAAAACAAGTCTTCAAATAAACACGTTTTTCTGGCCCACATTACATTAATTCTTGTAACCCAAGTGAAGTATAACAGACAGTTTAGCGATGCGCCCAATAAATGGTAAAAAGTGGCCCACTGACCGTATGCTAACGGTAAAAGAAACTACGCCTGTTTTCACTATCGGTTTTGTGGTCAATCTTGCTTACCAATGCGAGAACCTGTTCATTTGTTAGCGTCTAGAATGCAGGTGTCGGATGCCAGATTAAGCCACTTGGCTGCACAGGCCAACTCGTACCATTCGTGTATTATTTCTGAATTCCCGTCGCTCTGCATCAACCTACATCCAAGGCAGATAAAGGGAACGGTAAGCTGTATTTATGGAGTACATTACCCCAATTTTCTATGAAATACCGACTGCATATTCTGTAGTAGCTCGCCTTTAGTTTTACAACGTACAAGGACTAAAATATGACTGTGTCTAAACTCAAGTTTACATACATTTATTTTACTTTTATCTTACTCAGTTTACATGGAATTCTTTTACGGAGGTTTTTCTTAGATACTGGAAAGCTATCGCTTTTAGCGATAAGATCGCCTATTGTGTCATCATCGTCATCATCAGCCTATCAAGACCTAACAGTCCACTGCTAGACATAGGCCTCTCCTATTGCACGCCATTTAACTCGATTTTCGGCAAGTCTCATCCAGCTGCTACCAGCCATCCTGCGAAGATCGTCGCTCCACCTAGCCTCGAGGGCGTCCCACCTTACGTTTACCGATTCGCGGTCTCCACTCATTATGTAAAACTAGCAGCGCCCCGCGGTTTCACCCGCGTATGTTTCTACTTTCTAGAGATAAAATCTAGTCCTTCCTCGGGATGCAATCTATCTCTCTGCCAAATTTTATCGAAATCCATTCAGTGGTTTAGGCGTGAGAAGGTAACATACAGAATTACAGACAGACAGACAGAGTTACTTTCGAATTTATAATATTAGTATGGATAGTAGGAAGTAGGATATTAGTAGGATGTCTACATTTATATCTATTTTGTAGTTTTTATTGTGTACATGCTACATGCAATTATGCTCCACCTCCTATCCTGCCCTTTGTGCTCTAAAACGAGCAACCAAAGTGACCTCTGCGCTGCCACCGATAACGCCGTGGAAGTGGCGAAGTTTTGGGCCAACAAAATTTAAATAACTGTCGTGCCAGCAACACGAAGAAGAAGATGGTGTTTAAAATAAAGAGTATTATACTATCTATCTAAAGCTCATGTACAGTCAACAAAAGAGATAAGTATGCAGGATCGTCAGATATAGTTGAAGTTTAGTAAGAAACCGATGGATATTCTCGAATAAATTTTTATTTTATTAATAGAAAACAAACAGGTCATTTATCAAATCCGACGATCCTGCATACCTATCTCTTTTGTTGACTGTACCTAAAGATGAATAATTTATTTAAATTTCAATTTACATAAATGCCTAAAATTCCCAATGAATACTGTCACTAATGATTTAAGTAAAACTAAACAGTTCTCATCGGGGGCTTTTGATTAAACAACATAATCCCGGCTGGATGAAAAGCTAGTCAGTCGTATAATTTGCTATTCAGGGACACGTGTGCGGATCAAAAGCCTGAATGCTGCACGTGTACTTTCATTACCAGCACATAGATAATAGATACATAGTTCATGAACTAACTTTGTGTGGAATACAAAGTTGTATAAAGTTTAGTTTGTACATAGAGTTTACGACCATTTGATGGATCGGTTTGGAATTTAATGACTGATCTGGCTTGCTATTTTCTTGAGGCTTGAGGTAAGGGTAATGTCGTTCGTCAGTAACGTTTCCATTTGGTAAGGACTCTCATCTACTTCTCTTGTCTTTATGTCATGCCGTCGATATTGAAAAGACATCTTTAAGTGGGATATGGATAGGTAGACGGAACAGCTCCATCTGACTTACTAAGGGTTTTTTTAATAGACTTCATGGATATTTAGCTGGAATATTGAATTTAGATATTATATTATAAGAGCTCAGGAGATACAGTTCGAGCCAGTATATAACCAGCATAGTATAAATTAATTACCTAGTAGTACACCGTACTACATAATAATGAGACACGTAAGAATTCAACATGTGTTTATACATCATTGTAGAAATTAAAAAAAACATAACACAACAGCAATAGAATATTTTATCATAAGTAATAAGAAACCAAAGGAATTCCTGTGGAATCGCTGATGCATATAAACATGCCCTTATAAGCTTAATGTTTTTTTTTTGTTGTAGCAACATGAGCCTAATAGCTACTTTTTATAGGAGGTAGCTATTGCATATTATTGCCCCACTTGCTGCAGTGTCCTAATTGCCCGTTCACCTACACCTTGCATAACCTAAAAAAATCCACTGATGCCGCGATCAACGTGGCCACCTACTGGGCCCAAAACAAATAAAAACAAAAAAAAAAACAACGAGGAAGAGTAGGTACTATCGACACAAAAAGAAGAAGAGATTCCGTAAATGGCTGCCAAATGAAATGGCTAATGAATATTATAGCCTTCAAAGAGACTAATGACTGAAAACCATAACAACGACGCTGGGCAAGCGCATTAGTGCAATTGCAGTTGTTGTATGTTCTTGTATCAGACAAAGATGCTGTTTGCTTAATGATAGGTACCAAAGTAACTTTATTACAACCAGAAAATCTCGAAGAGCTCTATAGTACATTACGATACGGATTGCACGGCTATGCAAGGGTGCCTTACGAGTAATTCACATATCGTATACTATTTTATAGCTCGTGTGACCTAAACCCGCATTTATTTTATTTTATTAAGTCACAAAAAAGCGTGACATAAGTGCGGGTTTAGGTCACACAATGCTATAAAAGTTATTATTTCTATAAAGTAGATAAGCCTAAAAGTTTCAACAATTTCCACAGATTGTAATTTTAGCTTTTTTATACGCTTACTCAGATGCCTTGTGTAAAAGAGTTTGCACAGGTATATTACAAACTGTTTCAATGGTGGTTATTAGCTGTACAGTGCGTATGAATGTGCATTCTGTGCAAATTGTCACTTTGTGAAAGTGCCATACAATAAGCATGCCACTTCCATGTTACTTGGAATTGACAGGCAGTTACATTATACTATGAGAAGCTAGACTTATTGAATGAGCAATTTACACCTTTGAATTAATTTGTTCTTTACGTAAGAAGCAGTTCAAACAGCTAAAGCTTTTCTAAGTTCAGCCCTTACTATTGGTCGAGCTTCAGCTCCTCTAATAAAGTCTTTGTAATAATCTCATTTTTTAAACACAGATTTACACGTTACAATATCTATTAAGTTTAAGTTATTTCTGAGTGCGTTGTGAGCAGTGATAGGAACGATGGGACACATAATATCGTGTCCTGCGTGTCCTGTCAGCTGCACGTTACAGGAACTGGTGGACGCTGGTGATAGCGCCAAACAAGTAGCCGAATTCTGGGCCGAGTTTATTTAGATTGCTATCGACACGCTAAGAAGAAAAAATGAGCAGTTTTTGAAGATCAAATGTTGCGTAGGAAACCTATCTATAACTTTTTTTTACATCTAATGATAGCCGATGGAAAAAAGCTGTGTCCGATGGCCAAGGTTAGGCCAAAGAAACCAAGGCCATCCAAAAGCGCGCTGGGTTGATGATAATCGTCAAAGTCGCGGGAAACACCTGAATGAGGGACGCACGGAACCGGGAAGTATCGCAAAAAAAAAAAGAGGAGGTCTATACCCAACATTCCGGGCTGAAATGATGATGACAATTGCTTAAAAATCGCCGCGGGAAAAACATGCCCGTGCGAACCTGGGCCGAAATATGTGTTAATTGCGCCTTTACAAGTTCAATTCATATGAAAATTAAAGTTGTGAATCATCAATCACAATCAATCAACTCAGCCTATCGCAGTCCACTGCTGGACATAGGCGTCTCGCAGACTGCTCTACAACACCCTGTCCTCTGCCTTCCGCATCCAGTCTGTTCCAGACACCTTCTTTATGTCGTCCGTCCATCTAGCTAGGGGGCGTCCCACACTACGCTTGCTGATACACGGTCTACACTCCAGGACTCGTCTGCTCCACAGGCCATCGGTCCTTCGACATGGCCAGCCCACTGCCACTTCAGTTTGCTTACTCTGCAAGCTATGTCGGTAACTCCGGTTCTATTCCGTATAATTTCATTCCTGATTTTATCCTTCAAAGAGACTCCGAGCATAGCTCGCTCCATAGCGCGCTGAGCGACTTTCAATTTGTGGATAGCCCGACCGTCAGTGTCCAAGTTTCAGCACCGTATGTCATGACGGGCAGGACGCACTGGTTGAAGACCTTAGTCTTCAAACACTGCAGGATAGGCGACGAGAAGACTTGACGGAGTTTTCCCCCAGTTGTGAATCATATAATTCATAAAAGTTAGGCAATTATTTCTGTTATATTTGAACAGTTGCGTGACCAATGACATGTGACGTGTTAACTAACAATAAAAATATCAGCTGACAAACACATTAACTGAAAATAACCGTGAAGCATCACTATAAACAGAGGTGATGATATCACGTCATAATCAGTTTATAACGTTGCTACTGCTGGGACACAGGCCTCCTCTCTTCGAGAGGGAGTGGGCTTTCTATACGACGCGGGCCCAGTGCGGGTTGGTGGATGTCACATGTCTTCGAATTTTTGGTTCTAGGACATGCCGTTTTCCTCACTATGTTTTGCTTCCCCGTTTTGAGAGCAAGGGTGATGAAATTATTTACACAAAGTAAAGCGTCTGTCTGGGTTGGAACCCATGATCTACAACCCGTAAGTCGGGGCTGTCACCACTGGGCCATCACTGCTCAGTATGGGATGATTATTACTTAATTTTGTAAAATAAAAATGCAAACTTAATGCAACAGCAGCTAGCGCGATGTCGAAAAGAGTACTTCCTTTTAGTTTGTTAGTTTATTTTCCGAAATGCATTCATCCCAATTCTCCTAAAGTATAAATATACGTAGCTTCACTTATAGCACAGTCTATTAAGTGCAAAGGACCTTTAATAGGTCGCTAATCAACTCCTAACCTACTGCTCTAGAAGGCTAATAAGTAATCGTGATGCGATATACAGTTAATATGGAAAGAGCCATTAGTTTACAACCTACCTGAGGTTGTAAACTAATGGCTCTTTCCTGCCATATCGAAATTAAATTCCGATTTCTGAATTGCAGACGGAAAAGTCAAGAAATAAGACAGTGCTTAACAAGATCTCTAATAAACTAACTAATAAAAAACTAATTTAACTAACGTGACATTAAGTAGGTACCAATATCCGTCCACCAAGTACTTTTGCTTCTTTCTCTTTGAAGTGGGAAGACAGCCCTGTTAGGGCTAACTGCCTGACTAATCTTACTTCTATATTTTTACTTAATAAGTAATATCAGGACAGGCGTTAAATTTGTCGATAATGAATGCCTCATGATTATTGAAAAATTATGATAAAATTAGAAGACAACGTTGTTACGATTTGAGCAGTGGTGGATCAGTAGTAACGGCCCCGACTTACGAGTTGTAGGTCGTGGGTTCCAACCCAGACAGGCGCCTTACTTTGTGTAAATAATTTCATTACCACTGCTCTCAAAACGGGGAAGGAAAACATCTTATGGAAACCGCCATGTCTTAGAACCAAAAATTCGAAGACACGTGACATCTACCAACCCGCACTGGGCCCGCGTGATAGATTATAGCCCACTCCCTCTCGAAGAAACGAGGCCTGTGTTCCAGCAGTGGGGACATTATAGGCTGATTTATGCAGGCAATTTATGATTGACCATGTATGTCTATTACATTTTCGAGAACATATAGAGCTACAAATTGAATTGACATACATGTTTGGACGACTTGAAGAACACGCTAACTGTGTCCATTAGCACGTAAGCAATAATTTCGAATGTAAATGAACAACTGCGTGTTCTGGGTGAATTAGATTGTTTCCTTAGCGGTCTCAATATCATAGGTCGTAAAACTACTAAACGGTTTGATGGACAAATACCTACACAAACTATTATTGGGAATCCAGGGAATGATTTATAACTGGTGAAAGAGGGGCTTTATTATCAATTCTAAGAGAAACATTTGCCACGTTATCTTGTCCTCCTAATTAGCATCTACACTGTGTATAACAGCTTCCTTGTGACCATTGGAAAACAAACTGTGATCAGCAACTAGTTAGGTAGGTACTTATGAAGTCAACCAAGCGTGATATAGTAAATATTGTCTTCGTTGAGTGTTTAGCGGTCATTGGGAAAACCGTCCTCGACAGTGGATGTTGATGAACAACTACGCTTCTTCTTCCTCATGTCGCTGGCACGACAGTAAATCAAGTTTTGCTGGCCCAAAACTTCGCTGCTTCCACGGCGTTATCTGAGGCAGCGCAGAGCGCACTTTGGCTGCATGTTTTGGGACACACGGGGCAGGATAGAAGATGGTGCAAAGTTTAAGACTCACCACATTCACACCCTGCTGCCGTTCCGTTGAGGTAACCCCACTTTACTTGACTTACACCTTCTCACTTGGTTAGGGAGACGGTTCAGCGACTTCCAAGTGGACCAAGAAACTATGCTGATAAGTTCGCATTATAAATTTAAGGTATATGTCACGCCATGGAATGCGATACAAGCGATGTTTGATTCAAGTAAACAGAAATAGGACTTATGTACAAATTGGTAGTGTTTGATAAGTAATGAGAATTACAAACTGGTACTGGTAGTGTTTGATAGGGGCTAGCATTTGTGATGTTTTACTTTAAGTGCTAACAATAGACGCTAATTACAATTAAAGGGAAGGACTATTTTTCACCACGAACAACACTTCTTTAGTAATTGGGAATATTGCTGGCTTATTTTTCAAACAATCTTCAATTAGAGTCAATGATTCCACTGCTTTGGGAAATATACTTTAAGATTGAACGGTATAAAACCTAGCTAGATCTTAAAATAGGTCGAAGTTGGGTGTTACGAAAAACTGGAGACAACCAATAATAGCTGAAATAGTTGCTGGATTCTGCTAGTAATGATGATGAATTGAAATGAAATGATTTTATTTTGTAAGTAGGTTTGTGCAAACGTAATGTTTCAAATTAATATTATTTTAAGTTAAACAAATATCAACTTTATTTTAATGTACCTAAGTAATTAAGTTGATTTCAGAGTGACTTTTTTATAACCTTTTCAATATTGCTATTGAAAAGGTTATAAAAATGTTTGAAGTTTAGCGTAAACTGAACTTTATTGTGTAGGATTTAAAGTTATTTTTCCATAAAGTCATATAATTTGTTTACATTTTTGGCAAAAAAAAATGCGAATGCAGGTTAGACAAAAATTGCAACCGAGAAAAAAGAACAGTAGACCAAAGGTCCGTAAAGGAAATAGGAACTGTAGCCAAAGCGGGTAAAAGAATTAGCATTGCTTGGAGTAAGGATTGAAACTGCTAAATTGACCATGAAATGCCCAGCACGTAAGTTTTGGGTGAACGGACCTAAACTTTAAAAAGAAACCTAACTGCTCGATAAGCAGGTACCTACCTAAATCATCGTGTCCCATCGGTGATGAGCCACATTCCGACGTATAAGTTCAATACTACACGCGCAGTGGGACAGCTGCTTAGTATTCCGAGCACCGGGCGACACAAACACGGGAATCTTTCACCGGCATACCTCCTTCGATGTTGAAGGGAATACGGTACCCATGGCGTTTTTGTAAACTGTATGAGTAGCGGTACTGTTGGTCTCGATTTCTTTATTGATACCTAAGTTTAAATGTACATAGTATCTACATGTTAGCAGTGTGTCTATATGCATATTGCCGAAGAAAAGGAAAGGGCATCATTATTATTTACTTAAGTAAGTACTTAAAGCTAATGTTTATTTTCAAATACGTTTTTTTGTGCTTAATTCGGTTATTAAGATTTCTATGAGTGCCAACTGCCAACCGAAATAGCACATTTTAAGCTAATGACCACCACAGGTGCTTCTATGTAGGTGTCCTTGGTTGCCAATATCAACAAAGAAAGTCTGCTTGTGAAAGAGTTAAGGAGTAGTGGTTGGTCTTTTTGAAACCAAACCTGCCAAAAAACACCATGGAGTGTCTCTTGCCTGTTCTTCTCCATAGGAAGCTACTACGCTTTGGAATGGGCAACTAGCTTAATATTTCCGACTGACCGGACATCTTGACAATTCAAAAGTGTCTGTAATTCGTTTTTAAATTGACATATGTGCTTTAAGTTTACCTAAAGCAAACTGCTGTCGAAATAATTAAATTGGAAGTACTCAATAAGGACACTGTAGACTTTATGCTACCTGCACGCAATCAAGATGAATAAGAGCTATTGCCTAGTCGGAATAAATAATACACACTGATAGCAAAATACGATTTATTATTTAATAAAATGATAGTAAATTCTAACTAGTCCAAGTAGCAGTCATAGCAGGTTGTTGATTTAATACTACGAAGTATTACGAAGATTTATAGGCTTAAAATGAGACCTTATTGAAACAGAAGCAATAATTGAAATGTCATGTAATTTAGGCAACATTACAGCCCTTTGAAGGTTGATTGAAATCTGAGACACAGAATCCACAGACTGCAGATGACGGTAACTGATATAGATAGCAGATATAGCTATATCTGTGGCAGGTACAGTTCGCTTCACAAATAAGGTACCCCCCTTGGTATTGACATCAAACCTATTTAAGTTTTTCGTAATGTAACGTAAGTGGCGTGTTGGTCTAATGGTTAACACTGCGGCTTGGCGATGCGGTGGTCACGAGTTCAAATCCGCGGATGAGAATATTTCTTTTTCCTTTATTTTATTTATTTATTTCTTTACCCTTTTTTTTAGTTTCTTTATTAGGTGATTTTCGTTAATTATTATTTAAGAAATCAAATGGAGGTTTGTAATAAAAGCTAGGCATTTTGATAAACAATATTCATTTATTTTTCTAATTACATTTCTAGGACTTCATGGAATCCACTTCCAGGTTGAGTATACAGTTTTCTATCTGTGTTAAATTGGGGTTATTTACTTAGAATATTAACTAAACACAAAAGAGATACCCTGGACGAGGTTTAGAACGTTTAACATTAGATAAAGGTTCGTTTATATATATATTTATAGAAACATAACTACAATAATATTTATTTATTTAAAGTTGTGAAAACAGATTTTTTTTTATACTTACTTATCGGAAAAAAACCTTTAAAAAAAAAGAAATTTTGTCTTTTGTGTCTGTGAATTACAGAGGAAGAATCAACATGCTAAACTATAATAGTATAGCAATATACATCTTTCTCTTTTATCACATTTTCTAATAACCCTTATTTAACACAACATTAGAAAAATATGTGAGGTCAGATGGTGCATCGTTAATACATTACAAGACTACTTGTAAACCAGATTATCTGGATTGATAATAATTATAAAAGTTGTTTGTTTTTGATTAACTACGAGTTATGGATCCCACAAATATTGGGAATTAATAACACTTGCTCATATATGTTCCAACGCAATTTTATCAGATACGTTACACAATCAATCTGCCGAGTAAATTGCCTTATAATAACGGAGAGGATGTCACAGTCTATCACTTCTTGAAGTTTTGAAGGGTGCCACTAAATGAACTTTCACAATATTACGTTGTCGCTCCATTTGTATTTTCTCTGGCCTTGGCGATCACATTTCACATCACCCGTCGCTTGATACCTTTGTATCCATCTACGAACTGTTTTTCTCTGCAATGAAAATAATAATATTAGAAATACATAAAAACATCCAACTAGTAAGTAATAATGCAACATTATTGCAACAATAAATAGTTAATATGTGGAAGTATAACATAAATCTTACCGTTATGCCCATAACTCGTGCTATTTTCTTTATGCTTTGTTCCTGTTCCCAGATAACAACAATTTTAGCCTTCAAAAAAGTTGTTAATCAAACCATACCATCGGTTAATAGAATCAACTGGTCAAAAACTTAATAAATTTGATAATATTACGACGAAGATAATTACACACAAGCGAATCGGCACGAAAACGAAACCATTTAAAAAATAATTATACCCTCAATCATAGTTTACTAAATAAAGCGAAGAAGTATTCTAAATTCAACCTTAACTCGCAGTTCATACAGCAGTTAAGTTTCTGAAGTAAAATGACGGTAGTGCAACAATCGGAATCAACACATTATATTCAACCAAACAAGCTAATTTCAACCTTATCTTTTAGTTAATTGAGGAGTTAATGCGTATTGCATTTTGTAAAACTAAGGTATTAAATATAAAACGAAAGTTGAAATTTAAACCTTATTATCTAGAAGATTAGACCGTTAATAACCTTGTTCGTTTTATGGAGTAATACTATTCCAATTTTCGTTGAGGTTGACAACTAAGCCAATAGCCTAGTAGTATAAGACACGGTCTCGATGATCGGCTGGCGCCTGGTGATGCGGGTTCGTATCTTAATCGCACGCAAAGTGTCTTTTTGTAAGTTATTCTTGGTATACGGTTCGGCCAGAAGGAAGCCGAAAAAATACCTTAGAGAATTATTAAAAACTTGAATGAAACTTGCAAATAATATCTGAGGCGGACCGTTGGATGCGCTCGGGCAGAGAAGGGTGCGGCGGCGGCGGCGGGGGAGGGAGCTGCTCAAGGCTCACGTGACGCGCCAGCGCCGCCGCGCCGCCGCCCGCCGCGTCGCTCGAGCGACGAGCGACGGCGGGCCCGAGCGTGCTCGGGCGATAGTCTTTAAGTCTTGGGGGGGTTCCATTTCTCTGACGCTGACTGTACCTATTTATCCATCAAAGAAACTACATTTATCCTTGGCTAGCCTTGTGTTAAAAGCAAAATATTAAATTCAAGGGACCGAGAGAAAAATCGGAAAATCCTCTTACATTTGCGTAAAAATATTCTGATGAATCGAGTTGATACGATACTTTATCTCCGTAAAACATTCTTATGGCAAAGCAAAATCATGTACCTATGCATGTATCACCAAAATTTTAGGAGTGATCAATCAAAATTTTCAAAATAGCATATCTCGCAAACAAGAAAAACTTCCGAGATGTGTTCTGCCGTCCTAATCAAAAAGGGCACAACTAACATTTTTTTCAAAATTGAGTAAAAAAACTAGGCTTACGCGCCTTTTTTTCCGATTCCAAATATGTATAGAACTCAATTTTGGAAAAAATGTTAGTTGTGCCCTTTTTCTTTATGACGGCAGTGTTGATAACACAAGGTCATGTTTCGCACACAGATTCTTACTGTTAAAGAAGTAAGAACACAGCGTGACACTGATAACGAACGGCCTTCGAGATAACAGATGTGTTTGTAAAGGGTTTTAGTTAAAAATGTTTAACGTTCCTTCCATTATCTTTAATTTGGCAACGGCTGCTGTGTTTTTCTAAGCAAAGGTATCAGACATGACGGTAGAATACAAACAAACTAGATACGACATTATCAATGCAATAGCTTTTGAAAGATAACACTAGCGTTTTATTACTTCAGAAGTTGTCACTATCGCAGCAAAAGCAAGGCAACTTTTTAATACAAATTATGTATCTCCATCTCGCTGAGTATCACAGAAATATGAAAATATGAGTACAACCTACGACAATTGCATCCTCCTTATGAATGAAGGAGACATTCTACAATAAAACGCTTACGTTGCCAAAGAGCCTGCGGCATCGTTGGCCCAGATGTGAGGCGATAAAGCGCCATCACCGTCCACTGTGTAAACATGATTGTGCGAGTGCATACATCAGCGATTCGTGACAGATGTCCAAATTACGAAACCGTGCGACGTGGGAGGGAATCCTGCTATTGTTTGCAACCTGTCGATGTGGGCTAGACGTCCTCGAACTTAACATGTGCACTACTTTCTACGATACACATTAATTATGTATCGTTTTGTTAGGTAGGCTCCAGGCACCTACTGCAGCTAAGTCTGTGTTTTTATATACAAGCTTCATCAAACAGTTATCTAATGGGCCCTTTGAAAGGCTTTCAAAGAAAGCCCTAATCCAATCAAATAATAAATGCTGACGTTGCACTTAATTTAAGATAAAAAGAGCAGATAATGCACGGGTCTGTGACAAATAAACCTGTTTTTCTTTCTTTCAATATAATTATGATGATAATGAGTACTTGATTGATTTTTCGGAAGAGGGAGGCAGGTTTCAGGAGTAGGTATGTAAGGATAGTAGTAGGTGACTTTCTAGTCTACCCCGTTGGGAAAAGGGGCGTGAGTTTATGTATATTCAATTAATATTAATGGATGCCTATTATTAGATTTTTTAACACTACGAAACACATGAAACGATTGAATAATAAGGAACATAAAAACTAAAAAATAATTAAAATGAACATGAAACTAAACCAATTCAAACTTAATCTCAACTCTGGAATTTCAAATTACTTACTCTATGAATAACTTATCTCATACCCGTAGATATAGAAACTAATAACGGAGCTATTAAATTAAAATCCAATGACAGCTTCACAAAACAGAAGAATTAGTTATATGACCTTTTTATAAAATAGTGGCGTAGGTACAGTCAGCAACAACAGTCAATTAACACTTCAGTTTTTTTAATCTCAGTTATTGAGCAAAATATTAACTCTTCAGTTTCTTTTAATCTCATTTATTGAGCAAAATATTTGTTCAAATTGGCATTGTACTTCTGCTGCAATTTTGAACAAATATTTTGCTCATTATTATCTGAGATTGAAAAAACTGAAGTGTTAATCGACTTTTGTTGCTGACCGTATCTACTTATATCGAGATTGAGACACTCAATCAGCATGATTACCTTTCTCTGGCCGACGCAATTTCCGGCAGTGAACAGGCCGAAACAATTCAATGTTTTATGATAACAGTGATGTAACGCAGTTACTGACCTCTCCAATTTGTCAACACTGATCTCTGGAATGATTGAGTAACCGCAAGGGTTAAGTATAATAAGATTTGTTTATATTTTTATTTGCATGCGCTTAACCTAACGTAGGACTCAATTAATAGATATTACTATTACGTTATTATGGGTTATTGAGTTTTTCCACAGATATAGACTAATATTAGTCTGAAGTGTGATTACTAGCTCTAACAAGATTCTACAAGGAATGATCTCTGCAAGTCTGCATCAACCATAGGCCGATTGGTAGAAAATGCCTATGGTATTAAGTCCGCCTCTGTACATTTATGAACAATAAATAAATAAATGGTCCTATTAATTTCACATTAATCATGAAAGTTGAAGTTATAAAATGAGACATTAATTTTCTTGGTATGTACACATCTGAACTTACAAATAAAATAACATGTCGCTAACTAACTTAGGGCTGATTTTTCAATAGTCTGTTATCTTTTTCTCAGGAATAAATATTGCGGTTTGACAGTTTCTGTATAGACAATATGTCAAACTGTCATTTGTTCTTAAGATAAAAGATAAGGTCACAGCACACGTATCAAATCGGAAAGGGATCGGCACCGTATCGCCTTTAGCCTCGCCGTCAAACAGGCGTCAACCTAACGTAAGCACGTAACCAAAGCGGATGAGAAGCTCCGATACGTCGACTCGGCTACGGCTAGGCGACGCGCGACGCCGCGCTTACGGCTCGCCGACCGCTGGTTGATGGTGCAGCATCAGACCGGAGGGGTGAGAGAGGCAAGGGTGGACGAAGATAAAGGTCAATCTTTATCTGACTATTGAAACGGATGACCGTTGGGCTACGGCGTGTTCATGAGTGGGGACCACGAATCGGCAAACGTGGAGCGACGATCTTCGCATCACAAGATGTCTGGTAGCAGCTGGATGAAAGTTGCCGAAAATTGCGTTGAAGGACGTGCAATAGAAGAGGCCTATGTCCAGCAGTGGACTGCTGTAGGCTGACGATGACTGTTGATGCCGTTAGTTATTTTTTTATGTTCTTTAAAATCATCACCTGCCTAGCCTTTTCCCGACTATCTATAGTCTAACCGGACGCAACTGAGTACCAGTCATAGATATGGTACCAGTATTTTACATGGAGCGACTGCCTATCTGACCTCCACAACCCAGTTACTGGGTAATACGCAACCCCTTGGTAAGACTGGTTGTCAGACTTTTGGGCTTCTGACGACCCGTATCGACTGTCAAAGATCCACGAATGATAGCCGGGACCAACGGCTTAACGTGCTTTCCGAGACACGGAGGGGTCTTGGTATGTAAAGATGGTCACCTATCCACGGACCAACTGCGGCAAGCGTAGCTTAACCTGATCGATTGACCCGTGCGGCTGTTATTACTTCATCATTTCAGCCGAAAGACGTCCACTGCTTGACATAGGCCTCCCCCAAGCACCTCCACTTCGACCGGTTCTGTGCTTCTCGCACCCAACGGGTTCCTGCGGCCTTCACAAGTTATTACTTAGCCACAAGCTATTATTTAATAAGTTCTATCAAATATGAATACAAATCGCTATCGCCTATGCAATGTAGCTGCAGTCTTACAATTTATAGGTACGTTTAAACCCCCAGATGCGATTGCTAAACACGCTCGCATCCTCTACATCTATGTTCTAAGTTACGTTTCTTGTTTCTGCTACGTCCTACGTATTTGTATTATGTAGTTAAAGGGACGTGCTCACACATTCATTCTGGTTACGGTATACCTAGGATATTTATATGTTGTGAGCAGTTAATTTTATCTAAACGTTTTGTTTAGCTAAGTTGCGGGGAGATACTGGTACGATGCATAGACACCATAAATACCTGTTACAGATATTTATTTTTTATTATTTTGCTCTAGATTCGGTTAGACTGGAAGCTGACCCCAACATAGTAGGGAAAAGGCTGGGCAGATTTATTATTTTACACTAGATATAACCTAAACACTTAGAACAGTTCCAAGCCATCGTGTGCACCAACATTAAAACTATTTTTTTCGACTTCTATCCGTTTATGTGGTTTGTCTAATAAAACCATTAGGACATTTTACGGGACTGCCCAAAATATATTTTTTTAAGAAAATGATTTTAATATAAAAATTTGCTTACTTTAAGACTTAGCAATTTACTAATTTGTGCCTAAGTGCCTAAGTAACTAACTAACTACTAAGTTCTCATGAAGCAACACTGGTCTCTAAGATCAATTTCTTAAGACAAACATTATCAAGTATCTAAGCTTATGTGTATAGCAATTACGTAAACTAAACGACGAACTCGATAACAATTGAGAACACTTCGCATTTAAGAATTAGGTAGGGTTAACAGTCTTATCTAACTGAGTCTTGACTCTGTTAAATAGTTAAGATGAGTTAAAACTACAAATACTATTAGGTAACTGGTACAATAAAAGTTTAGTAGGTTATAAAGGTAAGTACAGTCACGAGCACCAATATGTCAACACTTGGCAACTCTAAATTGCGATTTTTTCACGAAATAACGAATGCAAAGTTGAAATACGACGCTTTACATATACCTATGGGTTCGAAAATACTATGTTCCTACTAATATAAAATATCATTAAAAAATAAAGGAGGAAATCGCCTTTGAATAAAGTCAAGTGTATACATACTTTTGCTCGTGACTGTACATTCTACCTGAGAAGCTTCCTAATCTTAGACCAATTCTCGGTTGATCGGTTCCTATAAACAAAAACGAATCGTTTTGTTACCAATTGCATTTTTTATTGCCAAACCGGGGCAGATTAGCAATCTAATTTTAACTGTGATAGCTATTTTCATATGGGAGGGTCTACTGTGCAAATGTATGAGGTATTTGCTGCATTATTGGTAAAGATACAAGAGTCCTAATTTTAACCAATAACGGTCTGTAAATAAATAGGAATCGGCCATTATGAGACAAAAATTAGATTTGTAGCAATTTAGGTAGGTACTAAAAAAACTTAAAAATAAGAAGTTTGAAAGGAATTACACGTCAATAGCTGATATGCGTTTTCTGGCGAAATGCGTATTTGACCACTTGCGTTCCTGAAGACATTCTAGTAATCCATAGACACGTATGAAAAGAAATCTCGCAGCTGCTGCACTGACAAATTAGTTGGGAGTAGGGCAGGAGGATGACGACGATGACAAAGGAAAGTTATCTTTAGCTCTGAGGGTTTATTATGAAGATACCTAAAAACTTCATTCTCATAGTGTCGACAATTGAATCTACGCAAGTAACCGACATAGCTAGTACCTGTGATATAAACAGTGGTTATTTCTTGGAAAGTGAAACTGGGAGCACACTCCATGGCATTTACGTAATTACGGAACGCACAGGCCGTGGTGAGGCGACGTCACCATGGCAACGCTCTGATACCTCAGAAAAGTGAAACTAAGGACGACGACCTACACCATAAGGTGCCAGACCCCATTAGCGAGAGATTTTACACCAATATACGGCCACTTTTCAACTAGTTAGCTTTTTTCCTTTTAGCGTAGCATTTGCATACCTAAGCAATCATTTTATTCTTTAAATCGAGTGAATGACGTCGACGATACGACTTTGACGTTGGTGTTAATCTATCATTAACCTGTCACATCTAAACAACGTTTATCTTTTTGCATTATATCGCAAAATCTACAAAATAATCTACTTAAACTGCAGCATTTTTCAACGTAAAATTACAGACTTCCGTCAAAATAAACTGAAGAAAAACATGAGTAGCATAAGGATTTACGTAAGTAGCTCTTAATATTGAATATGATAAAATATCAGATAAAATTCGCAACTAATATATTTCCTGTCAAATATCTGTTACAGTTGACACGCTAATCAATAGTTAACGCTTTTAAACAACGCGCTTCAATTGAGTCTAGTCAAATTATAATGATTTAAAAATAAAGTTGCTTGAAGGCCATAGTTGCAGCTATGGCACAAAAAATATACAGCGTTATCTAAAGAAGAATTAAAATCGAAAGTTGAAAACGTTCTAAAATAATGGTATGGTGTAAATACTATGTAGGAGTGAAAGATCGTAAAAATATATACTCTAAATTCTCTGTGGGCGTATTAAAATGTTCTTTTTAGTGCATTAGGTACTGGGAGTGTGTAAATATTTCCCAAGTATTCCTAACGTTTTAGTTGCTCGCAAAGTCTAAAATATAGTCGCATAAAATGGTTTTGCGAGCTTATGTGCCGTCTCTGTTAGTCATAAAAACTTTACAATCTCGGGCTTATGAAAAATCTACCTGAATCCTTCGTCGTGGAAATCTCACGAGGTTTATGAGTTAGTCCTACCACTATACGTTTAGATACACCGTGACCCTTAGGTATTATGAAGGAACACGGAGATATCTCGTAACCATAAATTATGAAAATCGCTGAAATCTCGATGTTTTCCCGTGTCCTGTACTTACTCTATTATTCATGAAAACCTGATGTCATGCAATTTAGATAAGCCGGCTCGGCCTTTGATGCCCTGGAGAAATTTAATTTGCACTTTTAAGCTCCGCGACTAACACAGTCGCGCTATTTTCTCCTTGGGAAACCACTATTCAAAATTTTACCTTTTATAAAAGTGGGCGACTCTGCAGCCTTGTTGGCAAATGGATTCTAAAACTCAAAGTAGGGAAAACTTTAATATTTTTCAAAGCGTATTTTCCTCACTGACCTATACTTATGTCAAGCAGAAAATCAAAACGTTACTTATTTTGTAATAAGTATATAGTATATAGGTCTATATAGGTAGTATATAGGTCTTTGTAGACCTACGTACAATACGTAGGTGCGCGAAAGTTCCTCTCCCTATGTTTAATATTATCGTTTAATAACACATGTTCAGTTGACTCGCCTCCGCTGAGATCAAGGGTCAATCATAATTGAGTTTGTCGAGTGGGGACAAGTCAATTTATATACCTTTGTACGTGCTTTATTGGATTTCAAACACTATGTTCTGTCAGTGTGTGTGTTCCAGCGCTCCGTGGGAGAGACGTTCGGTACTAAGTTAGGTAACAACTAGTTGCACATACATATTTATACATCAAAGTTCGGCGAACTACCCGTACAACCGCCCGAAACGGTTCGTACGGGACTTGGAACAATACATTCTGGATTACTCTACATAGGTGCACTTAATTGAGGTGTTGTAAATAATAATTGTGCCCCTCCTCCACTTTATCCCTTCGATATTACGTGCGCATCACGACGATATCTTCAACCACAGCACCACGCGGCAGAACAGTTCCGCCTGCCAATAGCTATTAGATTAGACATGCTCAGATTAGGTACGCTCGAAACGTTTTACAATATGTAGTACCGTTTGCATGCCGCAGATATTGTCCGAGTTCTGTGTAAGCCCTGTAAACGTCGGAGATTTAGCCACTTAAGGACTACCAGTAATATTCCAACATTCCTCACTTTATGGCCAATTAAAGTGGACACGTCTTAGTAAATCCGAAGCACGGGACGGTTGTGCAACAGTCCGCACACACTCGGCTGCAAATCATCGTACACGTTCTGCCTACGATTAGATTCTGACCTTTATCGCTGTCCAGGAATTAGCCAACCGGCCGGCGTGCAACACAGTCGTGGTACACCGCGGATACACTGCACTAATGTAATCATCTCTCATGAGGAAACAATACGTCTATAGTGAATCTGCCAAACAGGGAAATGAGCTCGTCATCCGATAGTAAGTCTTATAGACACATTCGTGATGGATTTCTATGTTTCCCTAGAAAGTCGAGTCGAATGGTTGTCGATTTTATCGTGCAATAATGAATTTTGATTAGTTCTTATGAAAAGCGTGGGTTTGTACTTCTTAGTAGGTGCTAAATCATTTTGCAGTAAAATTAAAGGTGCCTGTTATATGGCGCTTCATAAAGTCTTGCGCAGATTTCATAACAATAAAATGTTAATGTTCTTAGTGTTATCAAGCACCGTGAATTTGAAGCTGTGTGTGGCTACAGTCCTAATCCCAAAGTAGTGAATCATTGTTCAAATTATACGCTCCGGGTGCTTGATGACTTGAATTTGCGTCATTTCTGCAAACAGTGATTAGATTCTACCTTTCAGGTAATTCACCGGAATTTGTTCATCATGACTATAGAATTCTAAAGTAAATAACAAGCTAAAATAATGATACGTGCACGTTATTGTCTTTACTTTTTTTTGTTCTCCTGGTCCGGTGTCATCTATATACATATGTATAAGGTGTTAAAAAAATTAAAAAAATCTGCTGTTTAATACAAAAGTTCAATACCTACTTGACCAAAATGTATGAAACACCAGTTTTTTTTTTTTTCGTGATTTCAGAGTTGGTCCCTTATTGAAAGTTGTTCAGTTCGATGGTCTAAAGCACCTCTTAAAGTTTCTCAGGTTAATTTTTTAACACTTTGTATATAAAATTCAAAGTCCTGACTGACTGATATATCAACGCACAGCCTAAACCGCTGGTCCTAGAGACATGACATTTGGAGGGTGTGTTCTTTGTGAAGAGTAGGTATCCACTTAGAAAGGATTTTTCGAAATTCCACCCCTAAGAGGGTGAATGGGGGGAGGGTGAAATTTCACGCGGATGAAGTCGCGGGCAGAAGCTATATACCTAGTTATTACAAAAATCACAAACAATTTCCTTTTTTATTAATACATCTAGGCAAAAATTAAATCGATTCTAATTTTATTTTAGAAGTCTCGCAGTGCCAGGACGTCCCAGAACTTTGATCGTGGGTTGTCTCGTGTCCCGAGACTGTCGTGATTTCCCAAAGTCTATAAAGTAGACGCTGATACTATCCAAGAAAAGGCTTGTATGAGTGTAATTAGTGTAAGTTAGAAGTAGTTGTTTATACCTGAGAACGAAAAAAACATGGAACAATGCAAACAATTGAGTACTCATTAAGATTCGGGTTTAATTACCTAATAGACGACCTACCGGTAAAGAAGAAAAAATCGAAATCACTGCTCACAAGGCAAAACAACAATAATTCAATGAGTGCCGACTGCATTCTTCCTGCCTTCACCCGACCACCTTGAATGAACTCGATTGTTTAACAAGTATTCGAGTTGCATACCTGACTCGATTAGCAATACTGATACAATAAAAATATTCAGATATTATCTACCTATTTGTAATTATTTGTATCTTGTTTCAAAACATTCAAAACAAATGCGATTCCTCGAAAAGGCTCATGTAAATATGTAATGAGGAATGTTGTTTATCATCAGACAGATGAGGACAGAAGTAACAAGAGACAAAAACTTATGAACTGTTTTTTTTTCTAATTATTTTTGAACACTAAATGAGATTAACATAATTAGGTATAATCTTTTAATCATAAACACAGTAGAGAGACGAAGCCATCAATATGTTCATGAAACTATGAAATTCGTCGAAACATCATAAAATTATAGATTCCTACGTTATTTCCCTGCGAGCGAAGAACTAGAAACAGAACTATATTACCTACATAACAATATTAACTCGAAGTAGTTAAACTAAGAGAAGTTTCGGTAAACAGAAGGCCTGCGGAAGAGTTTCAATCTAACTATCCAACTAGCTTCGGGTAATAAACAGGCCCAAATTAGATTTACACCGGCACCCAACTTGCTACTCAGAAAAACAATGTTGTGTATTTAACCTCCCAGGGAAATGAATGGCTACAATTTACGGGTACTGTGCTGTAAATTAAGGTACTGTTGGTTTTTAATGGAAAGCAATGAGCATTAGTGTAGCCTATGCGAGTAATGATACTATAGTACCTCTATCACTCGATGAATAAGAAAAAGAAAAGTAATCAATTTGTCAATGAACAGTGGTAATTCTAGTAATATAATGGTGAACTAATTAGAATCCGGAATGCGGTGATTCGGCAGAGAACTAAAGTTGTCGACACGAGCTCACAGAATAAGCAAGCTGAAGTGGCAGTGGGCCGGCCATATTGGCAGTAGAACCGATGACTGTTGGGGTAGACGTATTCTTGTGTGGAGACCGCGAATCGTAGGAATCTAATCGGACGCTCTCAGGCTAGGTAGAGCGACGATTTTCAGTGAGTGGCTGATAGCAGCTGTATGACAGTTGCCGAGAATCGAGCTGAATAAAGTACACTTGGAGAGGCCTATGTCCAGCAGTGGACTGCTGTAGGCAAATAATGATGATGATGATGAATGGACTAATAAGCAAATAAGGTGTCCAGTAGGCGCAGTACCTACTTATGAATTGGCGATCCATTTCTAAGTTCGTTGCATGAGATCACAAAGGAAGTTAGTGAATACATTCAGTAGTAAATACCAGTGTATATCCAGTATTGAAATGATCAGAAATCCCTACAGAATTGATAAGTTGCCAAACAGTTCGGATATCCACAAAGGTACCTGGTTTCCGTACCACAATGACATTGAATGCAAGTGCGCAGTGAATTTACGTTGCATAGAAATCATGACTCGAATCAGCTGCATGATTATCATTAATATCACTCATCATGATTTTTTATGGTGGATCATTACATGCAGGAATGTTCTGTACCTACATCAACAACCATTCATGAGATAAGTGAGGACTAATAGTGTCCTTATAAATATTATAAGGTCCGTTTTGAACTTGTGAAACTGACCTGCCTAGCCTAATGCTGAAAAGCACTGTCAAAAAATGTCAATCAAAATCGTTTAGGAATTGCAAGAACAACGATTCTATAGATTAACAATATAATCTTCATATAATTGAAAAATTAAATGTTTTTACACCAAGTGTTCGATAATCGTTCGTCCTCTTCTGTAATTTAAAAGATTCAGTATGTAAGAAACGTCATATAATTGGGACCTAAACTGACTCCAGCCGGTCGATTCTGTAAAAATCTCACCGTGAAAACATAGGTGAAGTGACTTTGTTTTTGCTAGGAATTGACACTATTGACAGCTCACTCCACGCTCACTTCACCTAAGTCTAAGTTTTGATGTAAAATAATGCAAGAACAAGCCACAATAATTATCACATAATAACATACAGCGAAACTAAAATTTGTCATTGTGCAACGTTATTGGATAACAGACATATTGTGGCAAACACCTGTGCTCATAGTCTGTTTACATCTTCGATCAATAAAGGTTTACAATGCTATACGAATCTGAGCATTTTTACACTCACTGTGCAAGAAAATTGGTTATTTGCAAAAGTAACCTTTTTTGTCTCGGCGGCGGTTGTATTGTTTCAAACTCACGTTTAGAGAGGCAAAAAGTGTATAATTTGAAAATATTTCCGTTAAGACTTATATATTAGGTAAGACGTGAAAAACCACCTCGATACTAATAAGACAGGATAACGCTTTCAGTGATTTAGACTCTGCTTAAAAACCGTGAATAATAATAACAGCCGCACAGGTCGATCGATCAGGTTAAGCTACGCTTGCCACGGTTGGTCTGTGAATTGGTGATCATCTTTACATGCCGTGATCCCTCCGTGCCTCGGAAAGCACGTTAAGCCGTTGGTCCCGGCTGCCATTCGTGGATCTTTGACAGTCGTAACAGGTAGTCAGAAGCCCAAAAGTCTGACAACTAGTCCTACCAAGGGGTATCGTATTACCCAGTAACTGGGTTGTGGAGGTCAGATAGGCAGTCGCTCCATGTAAAATACTGGTACCTATTCAGCTGCATCCGGTTAGACTGGAAGCCGACCCCAACATAGTTGGGAAAAGGCTAGGCAGAAGATGATATATTTGTTATCTGCACTACACACTGTGCTGCTGGGGAGTTTGTTGTGCCACTTCTTCCCAGCGAAAGCACTAGGAAGTGGTGAAGGGCGTAATTTTGACGTTCGAAAAGTGGTGATTCTCAGCCTTATTTGAATAAATGACTTTTGATTTTAACTAGTCAAGCACAAACATTTATGACTTAGATATCTGGGCAGAACTGGTTAAGTTTTTTTATGAAAAGGAAGAAAAAGTGGCTACCACTCCCTGCCTGTCTAATTACTTTGGGGGTCGGCCGATGCAGCCGTTGCCAAACGTGACCGAAGAAAGAAGCAATTTAATCCTAAACCAAAACTAATTCAACTGATACTCAACCACTTATTTTCAATATATCAAAACGAATCTCTCACTTGTATGTCCCCAATCATGCCTACCCACAAAATGAATTGATAAATCTAGGTCAATATCTAGTTCTTCACTTGTAGGTAGTAAGAAAATTGCCGGACTGTTAAATTTGAGATGGAGACTGTTTGTCCAGGGTAGGTAGGGTTGTCAAACCTACTATATAATATTAATACTGCTTTATTAGAGGCCTAAATAACATATTCCAAAAAAAAATTGTAGGCGAAACTACGATATCTTCATTTCAATACTAAATGGCGAGATGAGCGCAATATGGCCAGTATTAATGACATGAAAAAGTAAATAATGGTATTTTATAACCTTAATTCAGATTGTAATAATAGTTATGAGCCAGACATTAAAAATACCTTGTTGATAAATATTCAAAGTAGCAAAAAATATGCTACAAAATAAAATATACTATATTTTTACAGGCAATTGCTTCGAAATATCGTATTTAATGTAAAAAAAAGTTAGCAACCCCAGGCCAGTGTCGTAGAGATTATTTCTGTGCAATATTTAGTAAGTATGATCCAATTAATGAAAGACTTGCCGAAACAACTGCAAAGCATCGTATTTCACGCTCAGTTTCACGTGTCAGAGTTTTAGTACGAAACCAGTCGTTAGCGATATAATTGGCCACGTGTGACCCAACCGTATTTTTGGGAGTTTTTATAAAACAATGAATATTTGTAGGTACTAGAACTGATTCTGATCGGGTATCGTAATGTTGGGCCGGGTTGCTGAGTATGTAACATTACGATGTTTGTGAGAAAATGTTTCAATGCAAGTCGTTTGGCGCCTATTTCGCTTATTCACACTAATATTATAATGGCGAAAATTTGTGAGTATGTGTGTTTATATGTTTGTTACTTCTTCACGCTCAAACGGCTGGACCAATTTTGTTAAAATTATGTATGGAGGTAGCTGACACCCTGGGTTAACATTTAAGCTACTTTTTGTCCCGATATTCCAACGGGATCGACATTTACGCGGGTGAAATCGCGGGGCGCAGCAAGTCGGCCAATAATGTTTCCACTGCTACACTGTTCCACTGGGACACAGGCCTCCTCTCTTCGAGAAGGAGTGACCTTCATCCACGACGCGGGCCCAGTGTGCGATACATAATCAGCCTATAAGTAATGTTCCCACATGCCAGTTTCTTTACGATTTTTTCCATCACCGTTGAAGAGCAGTGGTGATTAAAATAATGTACACAAAGTAAAGCGCCTGACTGGGCAAGAACCTACGACATACAACTCGTAAGTCGCGGCCGTTACCACTGTACCACCACTGCTCAATAGATACCTAAGTACTGGAACTAAACTGGCGAAAAATTACTCGACAAGAGTTATTTGTCTAGCTACAGTCGTCTAGACGGTTAATTACAATGAATCAAATAGAACATTTAAAATCATGTTTGGGTGTTCCTGAAAATTACAGACACGAAAACCAGAGCTATTCTCAGTGGTAACCCTTCGGAAAATTTCGTGTTGGTATACTGTACAGTCGAGCATAGGTATCTTACACTTATCTACGCAAGATTCAAAAGGGATTATCTCCTAAAGAATTGATAGATATTTTATGGTGGTAGACTTTTTCTCAAAGTAACAATTTGTTTTTCACGAGAAAAAGGCTTTTGATGTTGCGTAACGGTATTTACACTCGTGACTGTACCGTAAACTAAAAATACCTACATGGATTTTAATTCCAAAACTTTTAAACAAAAAATTTGTCTAAAAAGATTGGAATTTGTAATCCTAAGAAAATCTTTTCTACAAACTTTAATCACAATGTCAAAACAAGTTAGCCGAGTTCGATTTGCATATCAATTAAAACAACACCTCGGTTGCGGAACTGGCCCTAGCAGCCTAACAACGAGCCTTTTACCCGATGATTGGCGAACCATTCCGCATTCTTGTCTCTCCGGCCGGCGCAAGCGCAAGCCCACGCTTCCCTTTACCAACCGTTCCACGTTTAAATTATTTCAAAAACTTTGCCCTTTAGGCTTTATGAAGAAAAAGAAAATGAAGCTAACTTTTTTTTATTGTGAGAAATAGTTGCAATTTAAGTCAATGATTAAAAGCTGCGTATTGAATTTCATAAGTATCGTTAAACGGTCCATTGCGTGTTTTATTTGAAACGATAATTATCAATTTATGTAATTGTTGCCTTGAGAATGAACTAAAGTTATATTTCAATTTATGTCTTGATTATGAACTTATTTTTGTATTGTTTGTACTCGCGAAGTCGCAATTTACTCTGTGAGTATCAAGGCTATCTTGATAGTAACTGATTTAATTATAATTTGATGAGATGTTTATGCAATTTATGTAAGAACTGTAATCACAAACATCTGTTTGTAAAGGCATTGTTGCAGCTCACATGTCAGAAACATCGAAAGCCGTATTTTTTTTTTACAAACTTAGGTACAGAAGATTCCATTTCAATTAGAAATGTAAATTATACCTAATAGATACAAAACCTTCAAAAATATGTATTTGAGTCATTACTACAGCAACGGAAGTGACAATAACCTTGTTACGAGTGTCGGTTCCCGATCGGAAGGTCATGGGTTTGAACCGAGTACAGTCGAGGGGCCAACATAACGATTTGAAACAAATTGTTCATTTTTTTTCTCTCGTCTTTTCCGATTCTTTATTGGCTACGCCCGCATCGAAACTTTACGCTTAATTTAGGGGACTTTGAAAGGTTTGTTGATCGAACGAATTATAGGAAATTGGCCTCTCGGGAAAAATAAGACGGGAAGGGCGAAAACTGTGCTTTAGTTCAACTTGGGAAGGGTGTATAATCAAGACAAAAACTGTCCTTAGGTCGCAATTTCACATAATTTTTCACAATTTTCAAATAATTTGTACTAATCGGCGAGGTAATTGCGTAAGACACTTTTAATGGCAATGCCTTTCATTTTGACAGTTCATTATCATTCATTGCGTTATAGACGCTATTGAGCAGACGAATTTTTCAAACGTATGAAGCAATGGATTAGCAAAATCCTTCAAAATCTTTTAGATTGTGATTGAAAGGAGAAAGTGTTACACAAATTAGAGTGCTGGGGATTCTCAACGGAATTGTATCATGACCACCAACTTTACTTTTCTGGTTATTCAAATTCCAAAATCCGTCCACTAGAACCCTCGTAAACAAAGCACGGTGTCGTGTTTGGATTACTAAACATCCTGCAATCAAGGAAACAACTCGACAATTCAACTTGAGAGTTGCGAACGGGATACTCAATTACATAATTACTTCGGACTCAGAGGATAAGTATAATAAACGAGGATGGCCCTTCAGTTGTTAGGGTCGGCCCTTTCTTGGTTCTAAACAACAACTATTAAACTCGTAAAAAGTGCAATTTTTTCGTAATTCTTAGATCAGGGCGGCTCTTTATGGCTAAAGTTTGGTAGTATCGCAAATAATTGAAAAAAAAACACGAAAACGTACCATGACACACTGAAGTTTTAAGGCTCCCACAAACAGGCGCGACAAAAAGACACCGCTCGTTGCGCGACTTGCGGTGCCTATGTGTCGCGCGCGATTTTATCGCGTGTCGCGCCTGTTTGTAGGACCCTTTTTACTCATTTTCCTTTTTGCATAAGCTTTAGGCTATGATAATATTTAGTTACAGTGGGCAGTGTGTCAACGGTCTAGCCTTTTCCCAACTATGTTGGGGTCGGCTTCCAGTCTAACCGGATGCAGCTGACATGGAGCGACTGCCTATCTGATCTCCACAACCCTGCTACTGGGTAATACGATACCCCTTGGTAAGGCTGGTTGTCAGACTTTCGGGCTTCTAACTACCCGTAATGACTGTCAAAGATTCACGAATGACAGGCGGGACCAACGGCTTAACGTGCTTTCCGAGGCACGGACGGGTCTTGTTATGTAAAAATGGTCAAGCGGCAAGCGTAGCCTAACTTGATCGATCGACCCATGCGAATGTTATTACTTAGCCACAAGGTGGCCAGTGAGTGAAGCAAACATTTTATCACGTAAACAAAATTTATAGTTTCGACACGCGTCACATCCCACCCCCACGTTACCAGTCCACATAGTCAGGACCCTATATATATAGGTCCATAAAAATTCCTAACCGTAGTCGCAAGGACGATATATTTATTCTAATTTATGTGTAGGTAACACTCCAGTCGTGTCCCATTATAATAGCCGTATGACAAAATTCGAGCACATAACAATTAAGGTCACTTGCTGCGAATAACAAACTATTTTCGTTCACATCAGATGCTGACATTAACACAATAGTATGCAGAACTATTGTATACTGTTTATATGTTTTTAAGTATAAACTGTTATTACATAATGATTATACGGGTATTGTTGATACAAAAGAAGGTTCTATTATTCAGCGTCCTAGAGAGACTATCTCGCGTAAAAAGCTACGAGCAGTCTATGCAATGCATTTTCGCAAATTCTACAACTATGTCTTAGAAGCGCTTATAGGAGTTGCTTCCGCAAGTTACCCAACTTGGGGAAGGGCCCTTTTGGAAAGCTATTACATAGAATCCTTTTCGCATAATATCTAAAACCATCAAAGGCCTATAAACTTTTACATACCTAAGTAAGATACCATCTTCCCATGGGCGCTGTAAATGTCGAGTAAGGGATTTTCGGGTACACGGTTTGCAGCATTAATAATAATATCCTCTGAGAAAACCTTGTGTTTCTCCAAGGGCTGAAGGAAAAAGGCTCATAAAATAACTAGCAACCCGATGTTTCTTTTAAATCTTTAAAGTCGAAGACTTCAAAAATTTAAGTAGAAATTGCTCCAAATTTTTTATAGGATGCGTCATCACTCATCAAGGTTGTCTTTATGTCTTATCTCTGAAAAATCACGGTGGAACAGCCATATTGTCAGTGTAAGCAAATAGTTTACTTATCATCAATCTTACTCAGTGTTCAGGCAGTATGAAGGACTTACCTGAAACAGAAAGATACATAAAATCAACAAACGAGCAATGAATCTCAGCAGATGATACAAATGTTTACTTATAGAAGTTTCCATGTTAATACCACGCCTGTTCATAGTTTAAAGTCTGAACTTATTACGGGACACTTTTGCTTTGGAACAAGACAATTATTGTTTGCACACCAGACGAAGTTTTCCGTCAAACAATGTTTCATATTACAAAACATTCAACAACTGTAGGTACTCTGCTGTCTGTAACTTTACTGAAACGTCGACAGTTCTGCTAAATGAACCAACATCTCGTGAACCAACATTTGTGCAAGAGAAACAGAGACAGTTCTTTTGACAAGATACTGGGACAATGCTTAAAATTGTTAACATCTTGATTAAGGTTACATGCGGCCTTACACTTGTTTGTTGTAACTATTATCAAAGCTGGCATCGATGCACGTAAGGAATGCTATTGTTCAGGATTATCTGTGTTACTTTCTAGCCATTGTATTCAATAGGGAGGCATTTGTTATCGTTTGCACGTATAAGATTTGAATGTAACAAATAACAACATGTTTAGTCACGTCAATCAAGCGGTCAGCGGGTCAAGTGGATGCAGGGCAGGAGCTTTTGTTTTACGCTCGTAGGTAAACTATACGTACGGTCTCTGCTTCAGTTGGTATCTCTGACGCATTGTGACGACGTTTGACTAGAGGAAGGTAATGCTTGTAACACAGTGTTGAAGGCGAGATCACTATAACATGGGTTATTCACTAGATAACCGCACAGGACGCCGGGGAGCCACAAGCGGTGCCATCAATCGGCACGAGCACGAGACCGCGACCGAGCCGACACTGGACAACTCGTTTTAGAAAATTCGCAATTGGATTGAAAAAGTGCTAAATTGTCCGACAATTACGACAGGCGAGGATGTAATTAAGCATTACGGGTGAACGTGTATCAGTCGGTGGGTTGGGCGCGCGACTGGGTTGGGCGCGCGACTGCGGCGGGCCTGCGCGGGCGCACACCTCGCCCGTGTCCGCCGCGCCAGCCCGTGGCGTGCAATCAATTTATGCAAATTACCGACGGGACGGTCTGCTCGCACGTCCAATTGACTATTAGCTATACCGGGAACGCTGCGAGATACAAACGACATTGATGCCTGTTATGGAGATAAATAATTTAACACGTTTAGAAATTCAGTTATTAAGTGCGCTGAACTCGTAGTGTGCCAACTAGGCGAAATAAATTTAGTTGTGTTGTGGTAACAGCCAGACTTCTGTCACAACAGTGTTCGCAATTCGGCAACGGTTCCGCTTCACTGGATGTTTATAAATACTGGTAAAGGTGTTACACGGATTTACCTATACTTAAAACTAATTAGCAACTGATAACAGTTCCGTAGTTTTGTGAGACTATTAAGTCATGTCATGAAAACCTATTTTATTTTTTATTATTTATTTTACCTGCTGACTTAACGTTGCGAAACTTCTTTTTTCCAGCGAATGAAGTAGGAAGTGGTGAAGGGCGGGCGTTTTGGGTGACTGTCTTAAGTAATTTTGACGTTCGAAAAGTGCTGATTCTCCAGCCTAATTTGAATAAATAACTTTTGATTTGATTTTATTGCCTCAGAGGCTCATCGTATATAATTCCTGTTTACAGCCTCTATCTACTAGGTACGTAGGATCGTATAAAAATCGTTGATAAAAACGCTGCAACATTTTTCTAGCTGATAACAATTTTATTCTCTTTACTTAGTAGGGATTATACTCGTACTTATCGAAACTGCGACGAATGATAATAATTTGCATCACAAAGGACCGAGAAGCTTTCAACCAAAATAAATAGCCATAAAATATTGCAATTAAATGAATGATCAATTGCTATGTCTGAACACCGAATAAATAATTTAAATAATGCTAATAAGTAGTGTTGAACTGTTCTAAAGTCTGTTTTTTAATCTCAGAAACTAATCTGACATTTAAGTCTTTTGTGTTTGCGTTTTTTTTAGTATAGAAGTTTGACATTACACCTGTCAGATTAATCTCTGGGATTAAAAAACGAACTTTAGTTTTATCTTACAGTAGGTATCACGTATAATAAACGATAAGTACTAAAGATTATTATTGTAATTGCATGGTATACCAGCCGGTCGATTCTGTAAAAATCTCACCGTGCAAACTTAGGTGAAGTGAGTTTGTTTTGCTAGGAATTGACACTATTGACAGCTTACTCCACGCTCACTTCACCTAAGTTTTCACGGTGAGGTGGTTACAGAATCGCACTGCTGTACCTAAAGTTGAATTATTATTGTAATTGTCTGTGCCTAAAGTTAAATCTGGTAACATTCGATTCAAAATTGGCGAAGATTTAACTTGCCCTTTCCTAATTTCTATCGTGACGATATTGTCAGCGTCCTCGTCACGTCCACGTCACGTTATCATCACCATAACACCGGGAAATAAAATATAAGGAAATATATGAAAACGCTTTAAATTTCCGTCCACAATAATGTTGTAACGTGCACATATTTCCATTCATTTATGGACGTGGACATCCACGATAATATCGTCACGTTAGAAATGAAAAACCGGGCAAGAGCGAATCGGACTCGCGCACCGAGGGTTCCGTACCATCATATGTTTTTAAATTTTCATCGGCGAGGCCTATATTCGTCAGAGAATTTTAACACTGCACGCTGCGGTGTAGAATATTGCAGTTTTAGGTCAGCGCCATCTCTTAACCGATAGTGGAACTAATGCAACTTTTGTTGATGATTTCTAAAAAAGTATGCTATTTAGAGACATCGATTTATTTTTGAAAACTATGCGGCCTAAAAAAAAAGAAAAAGTTTTTGAGAATATGCAAACTGCGCTCTTTCATATCCCACATGCC
The DNA here is from genome assembly GCA_963082905.1 of Oligia fasciuncula. Taxonomy (NCBI): domain Eukaryota; kingdom Metazoa; phylum Arthropoda; class Insecta; order Lepidoptera; family Noctuidae; genus Oligia; species Oligia fasciuncula. The sequence goes on along the minus strand of OY720393.1, from coordinate 8,669,494 downwards.
CTAGTAGCCCCACTTCGAATTTTTCAGACCCCCTTTCAAAAGATTTTTTTTTTGCAATATTGTCTACTATTGCAAAAAAAATATTTCTTTCTTATTTGCAAAATAGTTGGGCAAACGTCATCTAAAACTATTCTAAATTTCAAGTTGATAGCATTAGTAGTTCTTGAGATATCCAGCTGCGACAGAGGGACAGACAGACAGACAGACTGAGTATAAGGGTTCCTTTTTACCATTTTGGTACGGAACCAGAAAACGCACTTATAATTTGGAAAATCTGTTTGTCTTGTTCTCTACTGTTCATAAGATGATTGATTACCTACATTAACAGTCGTAAAATTAATCATAATATGTTGTGGGCTAAAAATGTCGACTGTCAAGCTTCTACCTCCCCTATATTATGGTCAGTTCCCACCATGTGCCCTCAGTTTGATTTCTATAATCACACAATGAAATGATAAATTATATCTATGGGCACTTATTACTATTTTCACCCTTGGATTTTAGTGACAAAGAAGTCTCCCCATTATCAATATTTTATACAGAGGTAAAATTAGTGAGGTGAGGGGGGGGGGTCTTCGGAACTGCTGATCCGATTCCGAAAATTCTTTCATAAATGGGAAGCTACAGTATTGCCGACTGTCATAAGATAAGTATATTATTTTACTAGCAGCGCCACGTGGTTTCGCCCGCATAAGTCTCGATCCTGTGGGAATATCGGGATAAAAATTAGCCCATATGTTAATCCAGGATGTCAGCTACCTCCATACAAAATTTTATCAAAATTGGTCCAACCGTTTGAGCGTGAAGAAGTAACAAACATATAAACACACACACCCCGACTCAAAAACTTTCGCCTTTATAATATTAGTGTGATGTTAAAACAAGAAAAATGCTGACAAAAGACTGAAGTCACTAGAAGAAGCTAGTAAATAATATACATAGATACCTAGGTCCAACAAATGACGATACTAAAAACACCTAACATTGTAACCCAGAGTCACCTGCGGTGCTATTCTGTAAAAATGTCACCGTTAAAACTTAGGTGAAATGAGCGTGGAGTGAGCTGTCAATAGTGTCAATTCCTAGCAAAAACAAACTCACTTCACCTAAGTTTTCACGGTGAGATGTTTACAGAATCGACCGGCTGTACCGTGTAAAGAACATAAAATTACAAATCCGTACTCATTACCAGTAACTCGTGCTAAACTAAGTCGTGCTGACAACATAAGTAATGCGTTCGTGTAATCATTACTTTTACGGTGCACTTTGCACATCAATTAGTAAAAGACTTTGTTCATAAACTTAACAGATAGAGCCCAAATAAACATCATATAAGAGAACAGTACAATTGTTAAAGTAGGCCACAAACATATCAATTGATAACTCAAATAATGCGTACAGTATTAGAATAACAAAGACTACCTATAGTTAACTACTATAGACCGAACGATTAACTGAGACATTGCCTGAGGTAGCTGCGCGGTGCGGGGGGGGGGGTGATAGTTGTCACAAGTTGACGAATCACTGAGCTCTCGCATCACGTCACCACCCCCCTCCCGCACCGCGCTGCTACCTCATGCAACGTCTCAGTTAAGGGGTCGGCCTATAGTCTTAAGAATGTGCAGAAAATGTTGACGAGCTTTTTAATCGAAATACATAACATATCATCACGCCTGTATCCCTTGAATGGTTAGACAGAGGTGTACCTATAGTGCACCCACATTTAGCCAGTTATGTTTAAGAACCTACCATGTTATACAGGGGGCGAGAAAATAAAAATCTCTAAATAAAATAAATAAAAATATGTATAGGTACAAATCAAATTAAATTAAATAGGTAGGTCAAATTAAATTAGCTGGCGAAACTGCAGACGTAGGTACCTAATGGGTATCTATTGATATCTAATATTTTGTTTTATCATGATAAAGCAAAATATTTGTGGGGTCATTAACCGAAGTTAGTGTAGACACTTGAAATATAAGTTTTTTTGTGAGTAAACTTCACACACGTGATGGATATCGATAACTAAATACGATTAAATAAAAGAAAATAAATTTTCACAACTTATACTTCAAGTAACTACACTTAAACACTACCAGCAGTACCTAGTTAACTCACCCAAAAAAACATGGTGTTTAGAGTTTCGCTACCTAATTTAATTTGACCTTTTATATTAAATAGAAATCTCTCTTGCTATTCTCATTTTTTGATAAAGCATGTTAAGATAATAAAATGTAGTTAAACTGCCTTTGTCATCCTCAAATTTCACAAACAATACATCGTTATATTTATATAATATGTAAGTGTTGCTATTAGGTACTTATGGTTAGCACACAAACAAGTAAGACCACAAAACTGCAAGTAAAACGACATTGTCATAAGAAAAGTGGCGAAAACCGACGACTTGTACTTTAGAAATAAGAGAAAGGTGACAAAGAAAGTGTTTGCCAGACATCTCCGGAGTTATCGTAAATAGAAAATCTGTCCACAGCATGATTAAGTGCTTTTATTTCTAGTCATCATCAGCCTATAATGTTTCCACTGCTGGGAAACAGGCCTCCTCTCAATGAGAGGGAGTGGGCCGTAATCGCCACCACGCGGGCCCAGTGCGGGTTGGTGGATGTCACATGTCTTCGAATTTTTGGTTCTAGGACATGCCAGTTTCCTCACGATGTTTTCCTTCACCGTTTTGAGAGCGGTGGTCATGAAATAACTTACACAAAGTAAAGCGCCTGTCTGGGTTCGAACCTACGACCTACAACTCTTAAGTCATGTCCATGACCACTGACTGCTCTCATTTAAACTAATTTATAGTAAACTATATCGTATATTCTATGTAATTTAATAAACATCCACTATTAAATTAAAGTCATCTGAGAAATTGCTATAATCATTAGCTAGTCTGTCGAGGAATGATAAACACAGTAGGTATTTGTAGGAAGACGCTGCTACCCAGCCATTCTTAAAAGTTTACGTCATCCAATGTACCTAATTACCGATTTCATGAATCATTTTTCGGATAACGTTACTGTCAGGTCGGGATTCATTTCAAAATTACGCTACCATAAAACATCTCGAAAAAGCTTAATCAAATCCAAAATATTGCATAACGTATGAACTAAGTGTGCTCTTATGAAACTTACAAAGTTACGTCAAAAGGTCATTGACACAAAAATATTTCCCCGCATGTGTGGATGGCAACTGGCAACTGGCAGACAGACGCACAGACAGACGGCAAGTAAAGTGTGTAAGAGTGGTGCACTAATGAAGCGCAGCACCCGCCAATTAGCTGAGCTCGGCCATGCAACATGAGCTCAGCATCACTCAAACGCAGAATGAATTAAACGCCACACGCATTTAGATGCACTCTTCCTTTTAAATCATGTGGATTTTCATATTTTTTTTTCCTTTACCTAAATTAAACGATTTTCAAGGTAATGATTGAGACCTCGATCACTACTACTCAGTATTCCTTACCGTAAAAAAGCATCGAATAGATAAAAATTAAAAAAAATATTCCAATTCGAAGCACAACGAACTGAATGTTTTTTTTTTTTTTTTTTTTTATTAAATTAATTATCATCAATATGTTTTCAGACATACCGAAATTAACATACAAGCAAACAACTTTTAGCTTTCGGAGAGCTTTCAGCGTGAGGAATGTAAATAAGATAATTATTTTCATGCATTATTAATAAGAAACACACAAAGTTTGAAGCTGAATTAGGTATCTCGTAACTTACTTGGGTAGGTACTAATTTTACAAAGCATTATTACGAAATGAATTATCTGTATTTATACAGTACATTTGCGTTGGCGGTTACGCCATTTGTCTTTCCAGCTAACTTGTGTAACGTAATATTTATGGCTTGATCAAGAATGTGCGATCATGTGCTGCAACTGTCGTTTGAGTTTGCTTGCACTGCATCACAATAGGTTTGTTTTTATTATGAATATCTAATAATTTGTAATATTACCTAATACCTAGTAAGGTCCTACCTATTATTTGTATGCGAGGGTTAAAGACTGGGGTTAGATTGATCCGGCTCGATGGTCCATGGTCAACCCCCAGCAGTTTAACCGTCCTAAGATTATCAACAAAGATCCAAAGAACTTGCTCAGTCTTCAAGACTACAGTGAACAAAATATCGCACAAAGACTGAGATGAATCAAAATAGCCAGTGTTTCGAAAAAAAATACAAAACTCATGAATAATAAAAATCTCTCTGATCATTGTTATCAATCATTGTTAATCGATCATTGTTAATCGTATTGAATATGAGATTATATAATACTATAAGTGTGTTACCACTTCCTTTTGTTATTAGTATCGACTCAAATGAAACTTTGTATTAATTTTACAATAATATGTAGAATGTACTCGTACATTGAGTTTGGCAATTGTTACATACGAAGCTACAATTCGAAGAAAATCTTCAATGCGGTGAGTGAGAAAGTCAATGAATTCCTTTTTTTATATATCATTACATGATTCTGTACTTTCTGAAAGGTTATTCCGAATAAGGTACCCACCTATGGGTATAGATAGAGGGCATACCTACGTCAGCAATTATGATTATAATCCAATTTAATTAGAGGGCGCGCTGATCGCCAATGGGCCATAAATCCAGACTTCGGGCTGCTATTGAGAATTTAACTAGGCCAACGAGGCAGTGAGTTTTTTACCGACTTCAAAAAAAGGAGGTTATCAATTCGATACGTATGTATGTAATATTATTGGATTTGCATTATATTCACATATGATGATCTATTAGGGCTTCCAAACAAATATACAAAATTTCATAGACGTATGTATGTATGTATGTATGTATGTTTGTCCACGCATATCTCCGGAACTATTAATCGGATCGTGACCATTTTTTTTTTATTGGCTTACATTTTCTTCAACTTAGGGAACAGTGCAAGTTTCATCAAGATCGATTCAGTAATTTTCAAGATATGGACTAATACGTGTAAGTGTGACGGCCTGGCTTATTGATAAGAGCTACGGGTGTAGTGTCAAAGGGAAAACATCTCAAAACCTTGGTCAAATACTAGTGCAAAAAATAAAAATTACGAAATAAAAAGTAATTTAAAAAAAATAAACCGACTTCAAAAAGAAATTAACTCAAAATTATGAAATAACTTTAATTTCGGAAGTCGGTGGCATAAAACTAAAATACAGATCCCAAGACACCGACTTCCGAAATTAAAGTTATTTCATAATTTTGAGTTAATTTCTTTTTGAAGTCGGTTTAATTTTTTTAAATTACTTTTTATTGCATATCATTATCAATCGACCTACTAATAACTTGCAATAGCTAGCTCGAAGCAGGCAGATCGCTATCGGTTATTTCCTTTATGATTAGTATTTTAACACTAAAACTTGAGTATTTACCTACTATGATACAAATCACTGGTATTATGATTTCAAATAAGCAAGGAGATTGGTTATTTTATTTCTATATTTTTCAAGCACCGTGATGTATGAGCAAAGATAAAAACAGTGATAGAGTTTGCTATTCAATTCAGTTTATAAACTCGTACAGTGTCACTTACATTAAAAAAACATTAAAAAAACAAGTGGTATCAATATCTTATCACAGAATAAATTCAGAAAGAAATGTAATCGGAACACAAAAGATACCTAAGTAATTTACGTTACGTTCGCAACCAGACACAAACCACAGTGTCGTAGAGCTAACCGCGTGCGATATTTTCCGAGTTTTCCGGCTGCCGGTGACGTTATACCGTCTGTCGGGCACAGCTTTCCGGAAAACTCGCAGCCGCTGTCTGTCTACCTTATCCTACAGACGTGTAGTGGAAAATGGGAACAAAAAGTTAAACCTGCCAGATGCTGTTTCTCAGGATTATCATATTCCTTTTGAATGTGAAATGACTGCTGCATGAGGTGGGTTGTATTTTGTAGTCAATCAAATTATTAGCGATACACTTCAAGATTACATGCATTACTAAGAAAATACCGAGAAATAGCAATAACATGGATAAACATAAAATTCTATCCATAAAAATGACGTTAACGACAGTTACAGATTAAATAAAATTCCATTTCCTCCCATGATAATAAAATGAGCAAACCGTCAGCTCCTACTTTTCTAATATATTCAAAGCCCGTTCTTTTATCATAAGAGCGACGTCTCAGCTAACAAAAAAGAAAACTGAGGCTGAAACCATCGCAGACGCCATTGTCAGCGAGGAGAAAGATATTTGAATACGAAATATCGTAATATTCCTTCGCAAACTCGGAGTTTTATTTCTACTTGACAGACTTTCGTAGGCACGCCTTAATTGCACGACTACAGCACTACAGAACTGGAACAAAGGATCAGCTTCGCGGATTTATCTTTTACAAGTATATTTTAAAGCATTTGAGAGTCTCTCTAAAGTCGGCGAACTGTGAAACGTAATTATTTTTGCTGGAGCCCGCAGCCTGTTTGCTATTAATTAATTTAATGATTTTGAAAAGTGCGCAGCACCGACAGATTTTACGGGCAAGTATAAGCTCTTCTTAACTAAACTAAACATTATGATGAAAATACGCATAATTTAGTGAAATAGTACTTTAAGATCAAAAACAAACACCCGCTTGGTTTCGAAAACAACAACAGTTTTAATGATGATTTCACCCCATTCCAGAGTTTTTAAAACATATTATAACACTAAAGCTCCCCCGAATACAAGTTCCCAGGAAACATTCCAGTACTAAATTAAGGATAATTTCACTTCACAGTTACGACTAGAAGTAAGCACGTCGTGTGGGTGGTCAGATTTATGAGAGGATACAATAGATTGCGCCAAGGTCTGCTGCAATGACAGATGTCCGTCTCAATATGCCCGAGTGGCTGAGAGTTGAGAATATTGTCGGTCGGTCGCTACTCGGGATTGTAGGTACTATAGCTACGATTTGTCTCTGTTTTCGGTTAGTATAGAATGTCATTGAAGATGTTCGGTGAAAATAGGTGAGCAAGATTTAGGTACAATTTCTTGGGAAAAGACAAGATTTATGAGAGCAGATCGTAGCAGTCAAGATGAAGTACGAGAAATCTAGGATCCCGTGGGCCACATTTGGGTGCGGAACTTCTAAATCCCGTGTTTAAAAACGTTTCAAATCTAGTCGCAATAGATTAATAATAATATTTATTGTCTCAGCGACAATGTAGGGAAATTAGAGGTATTTGTGACCGATTGAGACGATCACAACTCTTAAAAATACGAGACTCTCAGACTTCAAACAAATACCGGTCAAGCTCCGCGCGTAACCTATGTGTTACGATACAATAGAACATCAATTATTGTGTCTCATAATTTATTAAATCGAATGCTTTAACTTTATTTTATATCCATAGCGCTCAGAGAGATCTAGCTTAACCTTTTAATATTTATATCTGTGTATTTTACAATAATCGTTGAAGAAAGTTGAAAGTTAACATAAATATGCTGGGAGAAAGTCCGCAATCAAATAAATACGTTTAGAGCTGATCGTTTGCTAAATCATTACAAATTGTAATGAAATACCTGTAGAGTGTACAATACTGCCACGACTTTAGGGGTATCTTCATAAATTCGTGAGAGAGGCCTTGAGGCAGAATTACTAAGACTAAAAATATGGACAAACTGTCATTGGACCTCCCATAGACTAATTTTTGCAGTATGGAACTTGATATTTATGCGAGAACAAGACAAGGTTCTTATAATCAAAAACGAAACCTTCTGCTTACCAAATTGTAGCATTTTTATTGCAAAACTGGGCATTTATATAGATTCGTAAGCTTTCCATGTGATAGCTACTTCCGTAAGGGAGGGTCTACTATGCTACGCTATATTTGAGGTCTTTGCTTCATTATTGGTAAAATACAAGTCTTCATTTTAATAACCAGTATCGGTCCGTAAATTATAGGAAATTAGGAATCTATCATTGGTATGTGTAGTCTACCTCGTAATTGCTTTATCACCCTAAGGTTGAATGGCACTTGCACGTCATAAAACGACAAGGTAGTCAAGGTACAGTCCTTTCAAAGTTTTTTTACCTATAATTGTACATTACTGTCCAAATCACAGCGATCTTCTATATTATGGGTTTGGTTTCTACACTTAGTCCTTCAGTGGAATTCTAATAAGCTTGCTGTCGGGTTGCTGCCACTGACAAATCTGTCAAACTCATTGTAATCTTTATTCCAGTTAAAATAACGTTGCAGTTAGGTTGCTACTGCCAGAGGTAAAAATAACTGTGAATGGACCGTATATTTCTCTATACGCAGCCCCGGATCTATGGGGGGCAAACCGGGGCATTTGCCCCGGGCGGCAGTTTCATGGGGGCGCCAAATCCTTGAGACAAGAATTCGAAATATCGAACAAATGAAGTCTCTTTTCCTACAATCTCATAGGTTTTTATCAAGTAATCGAATCTTAATATAATATGTTTGAAAAACAAACTTTTCTATTTCCATACGCCCAGTTAGTTTTTGAACACATTAGATGAAAGCTAATAAAAAGTTTGAATTTATTAAAGGAATAATATTTTAACAGAAGTCGGTTAAAAAGCGGTGCTATTCTGTAAAAATGTCACCGTGAAAACTTAGGTGAAGTGAGCGTGGAGTGAGCTGTCAATGTGTCAATTCCTAGAAAAAACAAACTCACTTCACCTAAGTTTTCTCGGTGAGATTTTTACAGAATCGACCGGCTGGTCACAAAAATGCTACTCATTGGCAGTTTTAACAGTTTTTCTCAAACACTGAAGGGAGGGGGCGGCACTATCAAGGTTTCGCCCCGGTTCGAAAAAGTCATAGATCCGGGGCTGTTTAGACGACAGTTATATTAGAGTATGAACCTTAGTGAAGTTTAAAATTTCTGGGAGTTCTTGTCAAAAGTGGTAAGCAATTACTAGGCCGACTATGCTGACTATAAGTGTTTATTTTTCCGACTAGTAAATTACACTGATTTACTGCTGCGTTATTACAAGGTAATTATTTTAAAAATATACAAGGAAAACCTTTCAGTAATGGCGCGTACACGATATTATCTGTGCGATAGCTTGTCACCCGCAGCGGGAACATTATTATTGTGCAACTACCCTCCCTCACGTGACGACCACGGTCATTACCGTCCCCCTATCATTGGTGTCACTGAAAACGTGACAAGTACTCATTCACGTCATATGTGTACAAACGGATGTGTATACATGCGGCAAATCAGCAATACCAATCTGTCCACACCATTCTGGCTATTACGATTTCAGAAATAAAGCCTAATATAGGATGCGTGATTTAGAAACAACAATGCGTGCTGTTTGACGCTTGTTAAATAAGGTTATTAGCAATTTTGAGCATTATGCTATGGTGCGAAGATTGAAATTTGATTAACGTAGCGCTCAGTGGATGGTGCTTAAATTGATGCTTGACATTAAAAAGAAAGTGAGGGTCTGATGCGCACGATTCGACATCATTAATATACCATGTGTGTGATGTATAATCAATTTGAAGAGTGTTTATGTACTAATAACAAGAATAGGTACTGCCTGAAAACAATGCCAAGACCTGTATAGATATGTAGGTAGGTACTTTATCTGCAAGTAGTAACTCTAAACTTCCCCAAAAATGCCGATTGGATGACTTGCTATATGGAATCCAATAAAAGCCTGTAATGTTTTTATTTTAAAAGTACTAAAACGAATCAGCTGTCAAGACTTCCGCAAATTAAACCTCATGAAGTGAAACGATTGAAATTAAACCTCCGGACACGCGGTTAAGCAAACAGGTGGTGAATCTGTTAAGCAATCGAATTGATTCCTAATTTGCTTCATTAGTTATTCATTTGCATGTCATCCTCCTAACTGTTATTTATTATATTATTAGCCTGTGACGTCCCACTGCAGGGCAAAGGCCTCCCTACTCTCTTTCCACTTCTCTCTGTTCAAAGCTGCTAAGGACTAGTTCTTGTTGAAGGAGACCAGATCATCCCGCCATCTCCGTCTGGGCCTGTCACGATGTCGTTTGCCATTAATAGGGACCCATTGGGTCGTAAGTTTGGCCCATTGTTCGTCTGACATGCGACATGTCCTAACTGTTGACAAACATAAATTCCTAAATGAGAGACGTTGAATTTACAAAGAGTTCTAGAATTTATAAACAAATTTTCCCTCTTACCACATGAATGTGAGCATTCAGATGTCGCCGGCAGTGACTATGGGTAACCAAATCCACTATTAGTTATTACTATTCACAATAGTATTATAACGGCGAAAGTTTGTGAGTGTGTTTGTGTTTGTTACTTCTTCACGCAGAAACTATTAAACGGATTTGGATGAAATTTGAAACATAGATAGTTTATACCTAACCAGGATTAATACATGGATACTTTATAACCAGATACTCCCACGGGATTGAAACTTATACGGGTGAAACCGCGATGCCCTGCTAGTAATACATAAAATCAAAGTTAAAATTAAACTGACATAGTGATTGCATCTATCTACTGTTAGAACATCTGTAATCTAATCACGCAAGACCTTCATTAAGTTAAGTCATTTACTTGTAAATTATTTTGCAGAAAATAAGACTAAAATAAATTACTTACAACGCGAATGCTGTAATAAAATTGATGAACAAACCCGCCAGTAGTCAATTACTAACAGTAAACTTTTACGACTTTTCTCTACCTAATCGAATAGCGACAAAATGGGCATCCAAACCTCTAATTACACCCTTTTATGTTGCACGAGATTATGCACGAACCGCACAGAAGGCGTTCGTTCTTACGATGAACGCTCAAGTATTGCGCGGCAATAGTTGCAAAGCAGTGTTCCCATAAATCATAAGTGCTCATGAAGAGATAAAGAGATAGGTTCACTTCTGGTAGCACCGGTGTCGACTTCCGCAATAAATCAAAGCAAATGTGTTGTCAGACTGGATCTGGCGGCTGTTGCGGATACCGCCGCCTCTCCGGCCTGACTGATGTCATACAACTTCTAACTGCTAACTAACTCTGCTTTACGCCTGCATTGTTGTGGTATTTTCCTGGAGGCGTAACGGGAATGTAGAAGTCGTTGACATGGCGTCAAAATTTGTACTTAGCAAGTACAGATTTTGTACTTGCTCAGTTTGATACGATCGCTTTTAATCATGGAAATCATAATTACTTTTAAATTACCTTGCTGTTATTTGAAATACATTACAAGATATAAATCCACATTGTTAAGCAGAATAAAACGTTTTTTTTCATAAATAAATAAATATTTATAAAACGTTTTTTTTCATAAATAAATAGGTAAGTATTTATAGTAACTTATAGCCTCTACTTCGACTAGACAAACGGCTATATACTTACATGCAATATATTTAAGCCTTTTTCTTTCAATTACTTTCAGGGTCAGTTTACTTTTAGATGCAATTAAGAGCTGTTTTTTTTTCTAGAAACATTCGTAAGAAACGGACAACCGGATAAAATATATTATTATGCTTTATAATATGAGTCTACGAAACATGTCAATAGTTATTAACAAGTTATTTATTTCACATGTCCTGTTTGGACGTAATTAAATGTTTTTTTCTCTCCATGTAAGTAATAAACGAAAATATAAAAAAAATAACTGACAAAGATACGGTAAATTATGTACCTACATTAAGTAAGATCTATTCACCGAGACTAATTATAGACAACGTAACCAAATATTTGACGGCAGAGACAATATTTACATTTTCCACGTATGACGAAATACACGTCACAAACTCACAACGGTATTGTTTTAAGTGCTTTAGGAATATTTTCATGGAGGTTATGTTATGACACAATAATGAAGCAAACTGAAAATACGTGTCGTTCAAGATTTCTCGTATAACTTTAACGCTTAGGTATTACAAAGTGCGATACGGAATTATGTCTCGATAAGGCTTGCATATTAAAATATTTTGAAAGAATTGTCTAACAAGTAATATATAAGTAATTGTTATTGATAAACCACCTAAGTACAGCAACAATTGTATACACCACAATCTTTTCTATTGTCAAGGCATACCGAGCCGTGACAATAGAAAAGATTAGGTACAACACGGACGATAAAACTTTGATAAAGTCCACTAAAGTGTATAAATCGAACATATTATTGTTGTATTACACCATATGTAATACACTTATACAGTTTACACCCATGTATGCAGTGGTGTTACATCTCACGGTCTCGTGTAGCTGTCTCCCGTCTGTAATAAACAGCGTCAATTTCATTCCATTTCCTGAGCGCGCTCCCGGCTCCCCTGTGCGACCCACTCGGCGAATTATTGAATGTAATAAGATAACACTCGGAGCACGAATACACCCGTATCTGTGGCGATGGCAACGTTGCCCGACTGTTGTTATGTGGGTGCTGTGGTCAAAAAGATCGACCAATTAGGTTGTTATTATCCGACAATATCAGTCGTTTTAATAAAAGTTGGTGAATGGCTGAAAAGTGTTTTGTACAAGGAAATAATATTAGAGCCTGAACCTAGGTAATTCATACTTATAAAAAGATTGATGGAGTAAATATCCCCAAGTCCCGTAAGAACATAAAAAGGTCGATAAATTCTACGGAAGACTCGATCTGACTTAGAAACCGTTACCGACTTGAAGCCATGAATACTTGTTGTCATCCACGTATCGATAAAAACATGGTCACATTAACAGCAGCCTTACTTGGCCGAGCTGCTGCTAGTAAATAAAGTGGTGTAATTGCGGACTTCCCGTGTTATTACCGTTCTCACAAAACGTATGGTCACCCTACCAATCATCCTGTCATGTCGGTGGTACAGGTTTATAGTTTTATATAAACTTTCACTTCTTAAAGTTATTAGAGATAATTTAGATTAGGTAGTGTGCTTTACATGATTTAACAATTTTATTAGTGAAATGTTCCATGTAGGTAACTAAATAACCAATTTTGTACCTAACGGCTAAACTTTTACTCGTGACTTGGTATAAAAAATACATATTTTTTTTACAAGATTTATATATGTGTAGGTATGTTGTTGTTTGTTGTATGTTTATTCACTTTTCCTCCTCACTCCCTCAAAAAGTAAGTAAGAGAATCTGGCGAACGGGTGTCGTAGAAAGTATTCAACGGTATGTACCTACGTATTTCTTTGATTCCGTAATCTCTTTGATTTCGACTTAAGCACTTTATAAGTGAATCTGTAATTAACTAATTTCTCAGATTCGTAGAACCGGACCAACAATGTGTCTGGAAACAGGACTCGCTTATCACTTACGCGCATGTACTCGTACAAACTCGTAAAGGCATTTGCGGTAAATAAAGAGGTCAGTGGGTCGTCTTAGGGGAGATGTAACTATGGTCAAAATAGCTATCGTAAAAATTGTGGTAATTAATACAATGAGCGGAAAAAATAATATTAATCGCTCAAAAAGAAATAAAATTAACATCGTTTTTGATTATTTCTGAAAACTCCGAATTTGTCCTTTGAGCCTTCAGTTTGAAATATTTTTTTGTTAGGACTAATCAAATAATCACTGTAGAACATATTTAAATTAAATAAAAAAATACATACTTTTGAGTCTTTCCTCGCGCCATTTCTTCTTATTTCAACTCACAAATGAAGAAATCACAGAGAAAACAAATAAAAATCTTCGAAAATCACAAAACACCAACACAATCGCTCGAAAAAATAGAATGTTCGATTATAAAAAATAAAAGTTCGAAAATTAAATATAAATTTTGGCGGCAATCTGTCACATGAGCATGTTTCCCGCGAGGTGCGTACGTCCACTCTCCGAGATCTCGACTCGGTCCGGACGCGACAAGCGCCCTACTTCGGCGTAACCAGTCTTTCGCGTGAGACAGAGATCGTCAATTACAGAAATAAACATGTTAGAAAGAGACAAAAGCTCGATTTTTAATTATTGCTTATATTCTTTTATTACTATCGTTAATGAAATTTCTTGTTATTGCATTAAAAAACCATTCTTGTCTGTATAATTCCACCATGTGCCTATGATCTATACTCAACGTACTAGTACCGCCATCTAGTGGAACAAAGCTGTACTAAGCTAATAATCAGCTGACTACCATTCATACTCTCTACGGAAAGGTGTAGATCATGGATCACAGATGGCTGATGCAACGACAATAAGCGCAATAGATGGCAGCATTTCCTAATAAAAAGATCATGCAATCCTGCGCATGAAAATGGGCGAATGGGGTAAAATCACTGTCATCAAATAAAAAACTTTTCTGGCAGTCAAGTTACTTATACTAGAATTACATCTATGAAAAGTTTTTTAATAGATGTAATTCTGATATGCTATTCTGGTGATAAATAATTTATATGCTAACCTAAAGGACTCTTTTAAATAAGGTTTAGTTTAGTCAGTTTTCCCCAGGACCAGAAAACGCGTCGTCGATTCAATGCTCCTTTTTACTAAGTGAATTGATCTAAGTAGGTGCTTTGTAGTCGCTTATACTCGAGCTAAATAGCTACTCAATAGGGACAAAACCTAGATGGCCCCTCTGCTTAAGAACGTTCATAGTCTGAAGGCCAATTCTTTCAATTTCAACACGTACAAAATCTAGTCGCAATCTCATCTCAGCGACACTCAATGTCAAAATCTTGTCAAAAATTAAGGAAAATTAAAGGTATTTTTGACAGATTGAGACTGATCAGACTGTGAACGTTTACTTAGATTTTTAACGTTTTCAATTAATTACGGGAAGACGGGGTTTTCCACGGGGTTTTCAGATTTCTTCTCAATTGCAGTCTCGTTTTCTTTTCAATATTTTGTGTAAACGCAAGTCTTCGATCTATGCACATTACGAATCGGATGTTTTTTGCGTAAACAACGCTCTGAAGATCTTGTTTGGTAACAAAGTAGGAATAACAGTCCTTTGTTCGGGAGCGACTTATCGGCATTGATTTGACACGTTCTGGAGAGAAAAATTTAGGTAATTGACACTTGTCCTAACCTTATAATCGAACTGAGAGAAAAACGTCCAGTTTCTGTTCGCTACTGCTAATGCTCTAGAACCAAAAATTCGAAGACATGTAACCAACCCGCATTGGGCCCGCGTAGTAAATGACAGCCCAGGCCCACTCCCTTTTAAGAAGACCCTTCCGTCTAGAAGAGAGGAGGCCTGTGTCCAACAGCGGAAACATTATAGGCTAATTATGAATGTATGCTTAAGCTACTAATGCAATACTCGTAGCCAAAGAGCTATCACGCCAATAAGAAGAATCACAGTGAATTAGCACATACCTAATCCACCGTAGTAATCTAATTTAGCACCACACAACCCAGTCGGTCCTACCAGGCTAAAGGCTTATAACAATAACGTACATACAGCACTTGATCCTTGCCCCTAATCCTAAAAAGCCAATAATCTTATAATACACCTTTAGATGGAGTGCCTTTTCCCAGAGCTAAGCACTTAACCGAAGGGATTGGAGTACGAGGAAAATCAATATCCGGTTATATTGGAGTTCTTTACTTATTTACCATTCCCCTGTATTTCCAGTAGGTACTCGGGGAAAGTAAAATGGTTCTAAAACAACATGCAAAAAAACCTGGAAATTTAGATGTGTTCCGATTCCCGAACACCCTTTGAACGTTTGTATCGAAGTAAATACGTGGTATTACTTCATGTTTGTATCAGTCGTTTGTGTATCAATATTTTATTTATGCTTGCAGATGAAAGGGATCAATCAGAATGATTTATTTGACTTGAAACATTATGTTCCCATACATAAGTAAAGATGTAATATTCACTTCTGACAACTTCAGCACAGTTTGGTTTTTCAAGAACCAATGAACTCAATGACTGGTTATTAAACCGTTTGATATCAGCGAGGTAATTGCGCAACACACTAACATTAGAAATGGCTATCATTGCGACAGTTCAATAACATTCATTGCTTTATTTACGTTGTTGAGCAGACAAATTTTAGAACATATAAAGCAATGGATTAGCAATAACCTTCAAAATGATTCAGAATATGATTGATAGTCTATTATGCAATTAGGGTGCTGGGATCGGTTGTACAGGAAGCAACATAGTCCAGGAGCGCCCTTAACATTGGCAATCGGCAACGGTTTTTCAAAAATAATGAACTGAACTTAACTATCTGCCTGCAGTGGCTACCGCTGGTCGTAATTGTAAGGTATGTCAAAACGTATTTTAATGAAATGATTACGATGCCCTACATTTTTCAGAAGTACAACTGACCCCTCTGGACCACATTTCCGTAGACGACTGAGACGCTTTTAAAATCATTTCAAGTGTCGCTTGTTAAGAGAAGGAGGATATGGCTAGTTGCAGATTGTGCTAATAACATAATTTTAAGATCATCAATCAGCTTCTTTCTTATTGTGATTATGGCAATGAGTAATTATAAAAAATCGGTGAACCCGAAGGGCATCCGTACCACATTTAACACTAGTCACTACATATTGTTTGGGTCCCCCTTTAATTTTTAACTTAATTTAATTTATTTATTTATTTATTTATTTATTTATTTATTTATTAGGCTCTTCAACAATGAGTACACCGTTACTTTATAATTTGTACAATGCAAACTTAAGTCTAAGCGCCTCATCACTTATAGAAAAGCACAGCATGCACTACATTATGCGCAGATAATACACAATTAATTAAATAAAACAATTGATACATAATATGAAATTTGAAAAAAATAATAATAATAATGATAAAAATAAACTGTTATGCATAATTGATTACAATGAATTAAATAACTTAAGTGGATTAAATTAAATTAGATTCTATTTTTGATTTTTTTTTATATAATATTTGATTTTAGACTAGAGAAACCCATTAGATGGCAAGCGCACCTTTTTTTAGAGCAGGTACTGATGAGTGAAAGAGGTCAATGTCCACTTCGACCTCATTGAATGCAGCATACATTCTAGACAGTGGACAGTATTGCCTTAAGTTGGTATGACATCTTGGCATGCAGAAAAGTCTCTTATTAGAACTTCTTGGCAGATTACGTGGCACATGGAATAAGACCCTACTAAGCAAATCGGGACAGTTCAGAGACCCCGTAACTAACTTCTTAAGGAAAATCAAATCCAGCATATTCCTGCGCTTCTCCAGCGACACCATATTAAAATACTTCAGTCTCTCTTGGTATGAGTTAAGCTTTTTTCCCATATTATTGTTATAGGTAAGATGCCATAAGAACCGTTTTTGGAGCCGCTCAATGCGCTTGATGTGGACCCTATACTCAGGTGACCAAACCACACTGCAATACTCGAGATGGCTTCTAACTAACGAATTGTACATAATTTTTTTAACGTTTGGTTTTTTGAAGATTTTACACTCTCTTATAACGAAGCCAAGCATCTTTGATGTTTTTAATATAGTTTTGTCAATATGTTCGACAAAACTTAGCTTTTTATCGAACTGAACGCCTAGGTCTAGTATAGTTTCGACTTCCTCAAGCCGCTCACCATTCAATTTATAAACCGACTGCATGGGGTTTTTTTTTTTTGTGAATTTGATATGATGGCATTTTTTTACGTTCAAAGACATTTTGTTGTGCTCACACCACTTAGTCAGCCGGTCTAAGTCGCTTTGGAATAGTACCGAGTCCGCAGGATTTCTTATAGGCTTTATGGCTTTGAGGTCATCGGCGAATAAGAATATAATCGAGTTCGGGAAGCATTTGTAAATGTCATTAATGAAAAGAATGAATAAATGCGGACCCACATGAGATCCCTGAGGGATACCCGATGTTGCAATGTACGAATCCGAAGAGCAGCCATTTACCACAACCTTGAGCATCCGTCCAGACAGATACGATTGGAACCAACTTAAGAGAGGGTCAGAAACACCATACATTTTAAGCTTTTTGACGAGTATATCATGGTCTACTGTGTCAAAAGCCTTGCTGAAGTCGGTGTAGACTGCGTCAACCTGGACACGCGCATCAACGGCCTCAACAATGCTCTCAACATAAGTCACCAAATTGGTAGCTGTCGATTTCCCCTTCATAAATCCATATTGGCTGTCTATTATTAGCTGTGATAAGTGTTTAGCTAGCACAGGGCATATGAGGGCCTCAAATACCTTTGCAAGTATGGAGAGAATAGCGATGGGCCTGTAATTGCTCACATCGGACTGATCCCCGTTTTTGAAAATAGGCATAATTTTGGTTTCCTTCCAGATGGTCGGAAAAGTACCCCGATGCACAGAATGATTAAATATAATACTTAATGGCAGTGACAGAACATCTGCCAGCTTATTTAAAAGCAAAGCAGGTATATTATCAGGGCCAGCCCCCTTGTGGACGTCTAATTTTTTTAATTCTTTGCGGATCTGATCTTGTGATATAGTTATTTGGCCTAACATGCTATTGCTTATGCAGCCATCGAAGTCACCTGCGCCCGCATGAGCATCATTACCATCACTACTACTATACACTTTAGAGAAATGGGATGCGAAATAATTACATATTTCATTAATATTATCAGAGGTATTTATACCATCTGTCATGGAACTGGGGTAGTTACTGGTACCGCCTCTCTTCATTTTTAAGTAACTCCAGAAATATTTTGGATTTGAAGTAATTTTTTCCTCTATATCAGCAATGTGAGCATTATAACAAGTCGTAGTCATACGGTCACATCTTTTCCCAAGTAAATTCAATGCAATAATGTCTAAGGGATTATTGTATTTTTTAACTCTAAGTCGTAGACGGTTCTTTTCGTTTAGTCTTTTAATGAGCTGTCTAGAGAACCAGTATGGATATTTAGTATCTTTTATTGGTACCTGTGGAACGTAGCGCTTAATTAACCCATACAATATATTATAAAAATAATCCACCATCTGATCTATAGTCATGCAAGGATCTAGCTCTGATGACCAATTGATCTGCTGCAGTGCTGCATTAATTGCCACGTAATCTGCCTTAAAATAATTCAACTTGGTTCTATTGTTGCAATTTTGTGGCTTTTTAAAACGGGGAAATGAGAGCTCACACAGTAAAGGCGGATGGTGCACATCTATTTTAGAAAGTACATCTACTGGTGCACTTACTACAACAAGATCTGAGTTGGTTAGGACTAAATCAAGAATTCTATTATTTTGATTGCATAGATAATTACACTGTCTTAAGTTGTTAAGCAAGACAAAATCCCAAAGAGTCTGTTCTAAGCCTGTGCAAATATTTTGTGGAGCTCTTATCACGTCGCCACCCGTCCCAAGCCAGTTAATAGTTTTCAAATTAAAGTCACCAATAATCAAGCATTCATTGGCATGTTCCAAGACGTTGTTTGTATTATCAACAAAGTGTTCCAGTACTCTGGGCTGTATCGGTGACGGCAAGTATACAGTACAAATATAAATTTCTTTAGCTTTCTTACCCCCTCTAAGTGACAACTTGACCCAGAGATCATCACAAGAACTTTCGAATTTAATCAATCTCTGTGATTCTAGTTTTGTAGAAACAGCGATAAGAACGCCACCACCGTCGGTTTTATTATTCAACATATTAATGGATCTATCTCTCCTATAGATAGCGTAACGCCCATCCATGATTTCTGAGTCAAAGATGCCATCCAGTAGCCAAGATTCAGTAAACATTATAATATCGTATGAACAGCATGCAACTTTTTGGTAAATATCACTCAGCTTAGTCCTAATACCCCTTACATTCTGGTAGTAAATTTTTAATTGATCGAATTTAAATCTTTACAATCTTATACCTTATCATACACTTTTTTTTTTTTTAATTGCTTACTGTAATTTGTCCAACGAGCCGGTATCCCTGATATATTTATAGTCTGCACCATCATGTTTTCTAACAAAAATCTTGCCGCCACGGACCCACACATACTTGTAGCCTAAACTCTTTGCTTTAATCCTGGTCGCAGCATGCAACGCCTTGTTTGCTGGTGATAAATGTTCTACTATGTAGACATTTTCCTTTTTACCGGCAATCCCAAGAAGAGCGGTATTAAGCTTCTCTTCAGACGTTTTATTTTTATTAAAGTTGATAGAAGCCGCCAAAAAGTGGTCGCGAATCCGTGGACTGCTGAATTGAACAACGATAGACTTCGGGCGGTTACTAGTTGGGGTTTGTTTTGCGATTCTTGTAACATGATGAATGTTATTCTCAGATATGTCACCAGATATCACCTTACTAATATTCAATACAGTTGACACAAGATTTTCGTTGTTGTGCTCTGGCAGACATTGAATTTCCACATTCGTAGAACGTGCTTGTTGTTCCATCTGGGTTAGCCTCACACCTTGGTCTTGAACAATAGTTTTGAGCTGCTCGTTTTCCTTTTTAAGATCATTAACTACTTTGGTGTTTAAGGAAAACTCAGACTTCATTTCTTCAAACTTTACGTTCATAAATTCCATTGATGTGTTAAGCCCTTCTAATTTGTCCGTAATCGCCTTCATCTGCGTGTTAACATAGTTCGCCAAAGTTTGGTTGAGGTGCCGCATGAGTTCGTCTATCTGTTTTTTCATAATACGAGAAACTTCGTCAGACGTAACAGGAGCTCCATCGTTGATGACAGTTACTGAAGACTCTTTCTTTCTATGTGTTACATTAGGATCACTCGCCTGACTGTTGCGCACTGGGGTATTATCTGCGTTTCGCTTCTTCGGCTTACAGGTCGGACACATCCAATTTTGCGATTCAGTTAGTTGGAAGTCACAGCCCAGCTGCGTGAGACAGGAATGGTGGTAGGATCTCTGGCACGATGAGCATTTAACCAAAGCACTTCCTTCAGCTATGCCTTCTGAGCAACATTCACAATTCATAATGGTGCGGCTTTGTTTTAAATTCACTCAAAGTTAAATAATCAATAATCCCGTGCACACTAATAAATCGCACGCTAATAAAGGCTCACGACTGGCGACGAGCTGTCGATGCGTAAGTCGGCGAGAAGAACGACGTAAGCGCCGTGGATAACAAGTCACTTACGCGTTGCGCTCATTAAGTTAGTTCTCACAGTTAATTTAAGTTAATGGCGGTAGAATAAAGTCACTGGCTGATTGTTTTTAGACATTACTCAATTATTATGAGTATTTCTCACAAAATATTATTATTTTTTATCGGATTATCAATATTATTTTTTTGTTCTAGAGCGGTCAGTGCCTGAAAAACACTTGAAATTTTCAAGTGTCTGCCTATTAACCATCGAAAGATACAGCGCTGTGACAGACAGACAGACGGAAAACGGAGCCTAGGGAACCGTTGGGGGTGCCAACGGGTCACCAAGCGATTCATTTTCATCATCACCATTGTCGTCTTGGGTGCGATACCCTAAAAAATAAAACATATTGGAAACGCCGACCATATCCAAAAACAAAGATTTCCAGCTGCAGGCTGATGAAAGGATTGATGAATAAAACGTAGTTAGTTCACAATTTCAACAATAAAAGTTGTACCTAGCCTGGGGTAACATAAAAGTCTACGAGGAACCTATAAAGACTCGTTATAACATAAGTGCAATAAAGGCTAAAACAGCCTGTTATATACGAACATCCAGCAGCCATATTCTTTTGATGTCTTTTACAGACACTTCTGCTCTAACGATTAAGATGATAGTTATTTTATTCACTCACACGTTTAAATATAGGAACATATTCCAGCCATGTAAGCTGAGCTATGCTCGAAAGTTTTAAGCTTACGAAGTACGACCAATGCAGTCGCTGATACCGCTAAGCTTCCTGAAGCTCTTCATCCGAACGGTCAGTTGCAAGAAATAACTTTTGAAACCTTCAGTGTAACGTTTTGCCTTTAAAGGACCCATAACTTGATTGAGTAAGGGAATTTAATTATTAGAGAAAGCCACGCCTCTATTTTCCGAAGGTTTAGGCAAAGGTACACTCACAAATTACACTCACACAGTTATGTTTAAGACCTACGTAATATGCAAGCCTATTGCCATCAACCGGGCACTTTGCCCGACCCGGGAATCGAACCTAGGACCTCATGTTCAGCAGTAGAGCTTACAACCTCTACACGAACGACACAGTAATCAGAACATTATAAATAACAGCATTGAATACTCACACTTTAATTTTCTTTCCCTCTGCCTGGGATATGGTGGCGGGCGGCGGCGGCAGGTCGTCCATAGGCACCTCCTCGTTGGGGGGCGACGGCGGAGACTTGTCGAACTCCGCTATTGGCGCCAGCTCCGGCATAGGAGACACCGAGTTACTGTCCATAGCCGACAACTTTATGGGAGACACTTTGGCTATTTTGACGACCTTTTCACACCCCCGGGACACGGGAGGAGAAGTTCACTCGAATGTTCGGAAACGCCCGCAAAACCGAACTAGGACCACTTGAAACGGATTTCACGTTAAAGTTCACAGTTCTGTATTTAATTAAGACCCACGGCACTAGTGTGTGTTACTCCACACACGATACTGCGCACAACTTTCCCGATAGAATGTCAGCAACTTTCGGGATTAGCTCCGGACGAACTTCGGGACCTGGAAGCGATTAAAGAGTTATTTATTATTGTACTTTCGTGTTCGTGCTCGTTCCACACAGAGTTGAACTAAGTGACGATGTATTTATCGATACGGACGTCGTTGACCGGAAAGTTAGCTGAACGTAGAAATGTATTATCGAAGCTTTATTCATTGGTGCAAGGAAATACTAGTTTAAATCGTGTTTATTTTTCCTCTCAACTAAAGCACCTGCATCTGTAGATGCACCACCCTTGGTTGACAAGTTATTATTATTTTGCCTAAGGCATGAAGTCCGCCTTTGTACCTTTTTGTGTAAAAAAATACTGTTTGACTAGTGGTAAAAAGGGCATAATTTAAATTGGGTGTTTGACCGGTAGTGTAGTGACATAGGAAGCGCGGAAGGCCAATGTCCCGTGCCCTCTGGCTATTATTTAACAACATTCGCCTGACGTGACGCCGCGGAAGGGACTGACACGAATGACACGATCCCCCACACCATGACATTCCTGTTGTTTATACTAGTACCGGCTCGTTGACCACTACACGAAAGGGAACCGAAATAGATTCACACAAATATTATCGGGCTTTATGTTAATGTTACTACTTCTCGCGAGACGAACCATAATATTGTTTCAAGTCTTCAAAAGTTTGTGTAACTTAAAATAGAAAATAAACGACGCGCCTTTTCTCGCGGAGTTCAATGTTTTTTTTGGATAAAAGATGGCGGTATTTGCGTAAAGGTACAGACGCCAGCACATCAAGCTACTACAGTCTGTCAAATTTCTTAACCCTGCAATGCATTGTATAATAATAAGTATATTATATTACGTAGGTGAAGATTGCCCACCAACATATGTACTCAATCTTGAACTAATTGGTGGTGCAATATCAATTGATTTTCATTTGATTGCTTAACAGTTCTCTATTAACATTACCTAACACTGCAGTGTGATGCACAATGCTTTAGTAATAAAACGTTAATTTAATTAGTACTCATAATTACCGTTCATATTTCCAGAAACAACAAAACAAAAGGCAGTTGCAAGCAAGCATTACCTAAGATTGGTACGTGACAGTGGCGAAGGATCCATACAACTCGATTCATACCGGCTTCCCTTTGAAAAAATGGCACAGTCTGTATTCTATAGAAGAATAATATAATCATAATAAAGACTAGCTTCTGCCCGCGACTTCGTCCGCGTGAAATTTCACCCTCCCCTCATTCACCCTCTTAGGTGTGGAATTTCGAAAAACCCTTTTTTAGTGGATACCTACTCTTCACAAATAACACACCCTCTTTAGGTCCAGCGGTTTTGGCTGTCCGTTGATATATCAGTCAGTCAGTCAGGACTTTGAATTTTATATATATAGATAATATAATCATATTAAAGATATCTACTCCGGCTTACCTCTTACAAAAATTTACCCTTCGCTACTGGTACGTTATTTTTATTTCATTACAAAAATCCGTAAGATTTACCTACCCTTTAACAAAACCATAAAATGGTGTTAGAAAAGCTCATTTTCCTAAAGAAAAGAAATCGCTGATAGGCTCAGTGCCGAAAGTTGGAAATCCAACAATAACAACTATTAATAATATAATTAAACTAAAAAAAACACGTCCTTGCATCTTTAAGAAGACTGCTAGTGCCGTGCACTTCTGTAAGGGACGAATTCACAACAGCCAAAACTTTATGACGTGATTTTTGTTTGTGTATGTTTTAATATGTAAGTCTTTAAAGTGCCAGTGTCGATCTATAATATAATATATATCTATACTAATAATAAAAAAGAGTTTGTTTGTTTGAACGCGCTAACCTCTGGAACTACCTGTCGGATTTGAAAAATTCTTTTTGTATTTGATAGCCCAATTCTTGAGGAAGGCTATAGACTATTTAACATCACGCTAGAGACCCTTAGGAGCCGAGCAAAAAGAATAAACGACCGAAAGAAAGCTTAGCGAAAACGAAGTAATAGCACGGGCAGGCGATGCGATGCGACGGGATGCGAGAGCAGAAGCTAGTCAATAAATAAATAAATACCTACATTTTACAGGTGTCGCGTAGTGTAAAATTAAAACAGCCTTATCCGTTTTCCAACCAAGTGAAGCCGCTGAACAACAAAGCTATCCGCCTTTCCACGTGGTTTCACATGTATGGCGTGTGACAGACAATTAGGTACAAGCTTCTGCGCTTGCACGGACCGTCTAATCAGCATCACCATTGTGTAATTGTTCGTCCACTAAGGAAACACCGGCTCTTATTCTGCACATCGAGACTTAGACCAGACTTTCGCTTTCAGCGTGAGAATCGCCCAAGCTGTTGACATGTTCACGGGTTATAATCGCGAAAATGAAAGGAGTTCTGTTGGAAGCAAACATGGTTTTTTGGTATAATGATATTATCTATAGTCTGGGAATGATTAATGTAGGTATCGCTTTTGCTTTTTTGGTACAGGCTTTTATTTATAACCTAGCTTCATTACTGTAAAACTAGGTATGTGGCAATAACCTCGGGTTGAAAGCCCTTAGCTTTGCGAAAAAAGGTAATTTTCACAATGCTGCAGTAAAAGTGTCATCGATCAAGACACACGAGCGTTTTAAATGACAACTGTCGGTAGTAACCTACTACTATTTGGTTTATTATTTATTTATTTATATATACTTTATTGTACACCATAAAAATACATCATTCAAACACCATTAATCATCATTTCAATTTTATAGCATGTAATCCATACTATATTATTATAGATAATATTATAAATATGAAAGTAGCTCTGTCTCACTCTCTCTGTCTGCCTGTAACCTCTTCATGCCATAAGGGCTGAACCGATTTAGATGAAATTTGGTTTATCTACGGATTGATCATGACTTAGGATAGGACATACTTTTTATCTCGGTGCTTAGTATGTTCTCGTAGGATATTTTCCGAACTTCACGCAAGCGAAACCGCAAGAAAAAGCTTAGTATAAGTATTTATAATAATACAGAATCACGTCCACAACATATTTAAATTGACTTTAGTACACTTTTATCTTGAAACTTACTTAATTTTATTAGAGAGAGCTCTGACACGTCATAAAAATTCATGCTTGGTGGATAGTGATAGATATTTATTTATTTACGATAGATATATAGATATTTATTTACGGATATCTATGTTTACGATACTCAGAATCTATGACCTGTGGGGGGCCCGTGGCTAAATAATAACAGCCGCACAGATCGATCGATCAGGTTAAGCTACGCTTGCCGCGGTTGGTCTGTGGATGGGTGACCATCTTTACATACCGTGACCTCTCCGTGCCTCGGAAAGCACGTTAAACCGTTGGTCCCGGCTGTTTTTCGTGGATCTTTGACAGTCGTTACTGGTAGTCAGAAGCCCGAAAGTCTGACAACCAGTCTTACCAAGGGGTATCGTATTACCCAGTTACTGGGTTGTGGTGGTCAGATAGGCAGTCGCTCCATGTAAAATACTGGTATTCAGCTGCATCCGATTAGACTGGAAGCCGACCCCAACATAGTTGGGAAAAGGCTAGGCAGATGATGATGACTCAGAATTTACGACCGGTACAACAATCAAACACTTCCTTGTTGGCAGTATTGCAAAAATGTACAGACGCCAGCACATCAAGCTACCCGAAACTGTCAAATTTTCCCAAACAACTTTGAACCTTATGTTTTAGCGATAAAGTTGAAAATTTATTTTTAAAAATTGACAGATTGTAGTAGCTTGATGTCTGTACTGACATTTTTATAGAAGACCCACCAAGTATTACCCTAAATATTTTAATGCGAAAGCAGCATAATGACGAGTATTGACTACCTATTAATAAACAATGTAAAGGAATAGTAGATTGTTATATAAGGGTCGAAAGGAATCAATTCCCATACGAGGCATTTAGACGCCCGAGCGCAGCGAGGGCGGCTATTAGTCCGAGTGGGAATTGATGACTTTCACCCGTGTTAAACACTCTACCTTTCATTTCGAATATAAGGAAAGTAAAAAATAGCAGTTTTTCTAAAATATTAACTGATAATAATAACATGAATAGTAGATAAGTACCTATATATTAGTCTTTTTTAAATTTGAAATATGGAACACACCGCGTCACTTTTTAGTGCTGACCGTCCCCACACAACTTTCTATTTAGATTCAAAACTTGCATTCAGCCTAATCGATACTCGCAATAAAAAAAATTGTAGAAACTGAATAAAAAACTCTTTTAACTAACAAAATGTATTGAAATGTAAAGTGTTTGCAGAATACCCAATTTATAGAATTAATTTATCATCATTCTCAAATAAACTTTTGCTAAGCCTACCTAAAAAATGTTTGTTGGGAATTCTGTAGCATACTATTAGAAAGTATCAAAAATAAAATCCACAATAAATAATTGTCCAATAAATTAAAATAATTTTAAACAGCGAGCGCTTTCCGAATATAAATTCAATAAATGCTGCTAATTATTAGAAGAGATTGAAATGATATCTATTAGAAAAGCATGAATCATTAAAACAATGCATGTATTTATTGCTAAAAATTATTTTATTTTATTTTCAAGTATCGATTACGTTCCTCATATTAATTACTCGTAAGTGGAAATTAAAAAAAAATTGTTGGAATAATCGCTTTCGCACATCATTGCAATAAAAAAAAAACAATAATGGTCGACGATTTTGAACACAAATTGAGTAGGTAGTGGTAATTTGAATATTACGTTAAAACCTGGGCATTTTCGTGTTGTTTATAATATTTTCAATAATATTTGTCACATTTTAAATCTTATCTAAGTACATCTGTGTGTGAAATTTGTGAAAAGAAAACACGCACGATTGGCGCGAAACTTCGACATTAGATATAAAAAAACTTCATTACCACTACTTATTTACCTTAAACTATGGTTAAATTCGTCGAATAATTAAATGATGTATATGTACAGCCCCTATGGTGAAGTCAGGATGTTCGAAATCCCCAATTTTTATGTTTTTTAGCCTCGACCACAACTGACATCAAAATTATTATCGTACCTTTAAGTATGTTAAATTTATTCAAGGTAAATTATTAACTAAACTTGTGCGCTAAATTTGAAAGATTTAATGGCGTTAACATTATCCAACTCTCCTAATTAACGCACATTTATAAGATTTGATGGGTAGCCTAATAAATATTTACATAATCAATTAAGGGTGTCTGACTGAGCTGACTACCTAACCAAATTTAGTTCCATTTTTAAAATTCATTCCCGCCTTAGGGAGGGAAGCAATTACTATGAGTCTTTCCCGCCCTATGGTGGGAAGCAGCGTCTTCCACCCGCTATTCGGATCAAACAAACACTACTTTCCGAGCATGAGAGATGAAAATGTATTTTTAATACAATTGCTCAAGTGGTGTATTGCAGGGACGTATAGCGTTCGGGATGTGGGCTATTACATACTAGTGCTTTTTTTTACCTTTCCCGAACTCGTGCGTTTCTCTTTCCCAACTGTCAAAATAATGTCTATTAAAAAGAAAAACCAACCATGAAGTTTTTACTAAAGAGTTTTTGTGATTCATACAAATACGTATATTTCTAAAAAGAAGCTACAAATTTATTTTAATATCAGATTTAATGATTTAATTCCATGAGTTAGGTTAGGTTTCATTTCATTTCATCTCATTAAATTTCATTTTCATTTCATATGAATAAAAAAAATATACTGAAGACTAAGCTGTATGGATAGTTTGCCTTGCCCTTTGCCTACCAAAATGGGTGAAGAAAAAAAAAATCTGCTTATATTCTACGGTTGGCGCCATTTTCCAGAAATTTTCTTTGCGAGTTTAGTTGTTTGTTGCACAAAATGAGTAATTCCGACCCAATTTTTTTTTAATTAACACCACCGGAACTCAGTATAATTGCACAAAATGCTTCGGAGAACATTTTACCGGAAAAGTCAAAAAGTCGTTACTTACTTATCTACATACGACGAATTTATTATTTTATTAAATTAAATTGCTTAATTTTTTCGCAACTGTATTAAAAATAGTCGTTCAGTACACCTGCGGAACCGTCATTGCAACTTGTTCCGACTGTCAACCTCGCCTTTGGCTGCGCCTTCGGCTGCGCCTCGGCTCGGGTAGACATTTGTCGGAACTCTTTGCAATGACAGCCTTTTCGCACTTGTAATGAAATATACTATTTTAATACAGTTGCTCAAAAACTGGTGTATTGCAGGGACGTATAGCGTTCGGGAAGTGGGCTATTACATACCTACTAGTGCTTTTTTTTTACCTTTCCCGAACTCGTGCGTGTCTCTTTCCCAACTGTCAAAATAATGTCTATTAAAAAGAAAAACCAACCATGAAGTTTTTACTAAAGAGTTTTTGTGATTCATACAAATACGTATATTTCTAAAAAGAAGCTACTAATTTATTTCAATATCAGATTTAATGATTTAATTGAATGAGTTAGGTTAGGTTAGGTTTCATTTCATTTCATCTCATTAAATTTCATTTTCATTTCATATCAATAAAAAAAATATACTGAAGACTAAGCTGTATGGATAGTTCCTTTTGCCTACCAAAATGGGTGAAGAAAAAAACACTCTGCTTATATTCTACGGTTGGCGCCATTTTCCAGAAATTTTCTTTGCGAGTTTAGTTGTTTGTTGCACAAAATGAGTAATTTCGACCCTATTTTTTTTAATTAACACCACCGGAACTCAGTATAATTGCACAAAATGCTTCGGAGAACATTTTACCGGAAAAGTCAAAAAGTCGTTACATATCCACATACGACTAATTTTTTGCGTGGAGAGAAGTGTGTTTTTATTATTTTATTAATTGCTTCATTTTTTCGCAACTGTATTAAAAATAGTCGTTCAGTACACCTGCAGAACCGTCATTGCAACTTGTTCCGACTGTCAACCCTCGCCTTCGGCTGCGCCTCGGCTCGGGTAGACATTTGTCGGAACTTTTTGCAATGACAGCCTTTCCGCACTTGTAATGAAATATACTATTTTGATTATTTATTTCTTTCAATTCTTTACTTGCAGCATTTACCTAGCACGTTTGAAAATCTATCGAACATTTTCTGTTTTCTTTTTTGAGAAAAAGAACGACGTAAATCAACGTTTCGCTCCTTTCTAAATATGCACAACATCACGCGTATTTCCCACAGGGGTATAACCATAACGTAAAACTCAATCACCGATCTCTTTTTCGAAATTCCATAACACTGAAAGCCCTTTTTTAGGTGAGAAAGTAGTAGGGATCCTGCATAAAATCGTGAATCGATATTGTATTTCTTCGCATGTTACCCCAAATCATGCTCGCTACAAAAATATACACTTGCGTGCAAAAAATCCACCCACCCATGCTCTTCGATTTGAAACAATATAATTCAACAAGTTAATTACTAACAATAACCTAATTTATAGTATTTAAATCTTTCCTGGAAATATGTAGATTACGTTAGTGAAAGAATTATCAAAACTGATTCATGAGTTATTGAGAAAATCGCGAACTTATAAATATGGGGGTTGAATAAAGAACCTCCCTTTTTTTTAAGTCCATTTAAAAAATAAAGTTCAATTTTGATTAAACGAACAGAAATAAGCAAAAAGTTTGTCAATTTCATTGACAAAAAAACACACTTTTTCCGAGCAAAGGTGAGTGATGAGGACATCTGAAGAATCGATTCGATCTTGTCAAGAATATTGCTTTAACCAAAATATATTGTATGTTCAAATAAACAGTGCCTTAACTACCTTTACACAATATAAAATAATAAATTATATTCATTACGATTTTTTAGATATTGTCTCTCAAATAGAGAGCATGGGGTGGGCCAATTTATTTGCACGCAATTGTAGTATCAGAGATCGCACATTATTTACCCTCGTGTGTTCCCTCTGGGAATGGAGGGTTGCTTTGAGAGTAATAAGAATCCAACTTGTACAACAGTGGATTGGAATCAAATTAGCCCTGATTCTGAACTACACGAGATCGCTTGTTGCCATTGTTGATGAGTACCTTCGACTGTTTAGTGTTTAATTTTCCGGGATACAAAGTGCCCTATGTTCTTTTCTATGTATTATGCAACCATAACGGTATAATTCTACCGTTAAAGCATTCATACTGACAGATTGAGACACTTTCCCATTTATTTTATTGGTAGAGAAAGAAAGTAAAACAGTGGTAAATTATGAATATTAATCGTTTTGCAACCTACGTTACTGACATTTGTCACGTTATATTTATCTAAATCTGGTGATTATTAATGTTTAATTTTGTAATAATTACGCAACGGACAATACTAGGGCATTAAGCAAGCTAATTTTATTTAATCAAGAATACAATGAACTTTGCGAATATAATAAGCTGCTATATAATGAGCTGTTGAATCTACTTTATAGATATTTTGTTAAGCTTTGTAGAATGCTACAACTTGCACTAAGCTAAATAAATTATGCGTGACAGCAACGTGACATTTACGTTATCCTGTTATGAAATATCCACGAAATACCGGAGCAATTCCTCTCTCAGGCACGACACGATTCGGAGCAAGAATTCCCCGCCATTTCAGGTAAATATACGACTACATAGAACTGTGCATAGATGGCACGTACGCCTGTAAGTGCTCTCCAAGTACTCGACGTTGTAAGTACCAAAGCAACTGAAATTTCTCTCGCGAACGTTTTCAGCTAAACAGTACAATTTGCTGTTATTGTTCTGTGGCGACTTATCAAATTGAGATGAAACGAACCGTAAGCGGCTCGCTACTGTTTCTGCTACAAAACAATGAAAAGTTGCTTTCTTCGTTGCATCTGTCTTTGTAGTTTGTCAAGTGCTCAGTTGTTATATACAGTAGTAGTTTATTTTTGTGAATTTCTATTCGTGTAAAAGCACTCATTTAAACAAAGGATTTTGTCAAGTATTTATTCATAGATACTAATTACTCTACCTATTCTCAAAAAATCGTCGCGCCCATGTAAGTACCTAAACAAGTTCACTATATAACTTTCAAAAAACAACAATAGAGTAAAGAAAAATAACACGCTTAAAAAAAGAGCCTAAAGAAATGACTACGCCTTCGAGCAAGATAATGATGAGTGCACCAAGTGTGTGCCGGACGAAGGAGTGTGGAGTAGTGCGAAGTTGTGCGAAGTATTGCGGACTAGTGCGGAGGCGCGCGCAGGAGTGCTCCAGAGTGGCGAGCCTCAAATGAGGCTACGGCTCTCGAGCACGTCGATGGCAGCTACCGACTCCTTACCACCGTTTTATTACGGAAAAGGATGCAGCAAATAGTCTAGTTTTAATTTAGAGGTGTGGCTGCTTTTCTGTTAGTACCTAATGGATATATTTATCTATTCATAATATTTGCACGCCATACTAAGTGGCAAACATGTCTGATCCTTTGTTTTTGTGTTATCCTGCATGCATTTTTATTCTTGTATGTGTACACATGTTTGAGCAAATTAATACTTATATCTTATCTTATCTCGACGCAGGCAAGTAATAAGTTTAGAATTATACTTCAGGTAGTTTTGTACGTTTAAAATTGACGTATTTCGTGGTTTGCTGACTTCTCAACTATGCCTACACTACATACATTGAACAACTCAGCTCATAACCGGAAAAAATAGGTTTCCTAAGCATGATACGGAATTATAGATTACTTCGCATAACCAATTCTTGATACGAGTATACCTATACTACATAGACACGAGACAAGCTACCAATTTACGACGCAGTTAATACTACTGCTACTATTGAATCCTCCAAATAATCTGATTTGTTTGCATCTGTACCCTGTTAGTATTGTGCAAACTTGACCGCAAGCCCGTTGTCGCTTTATATTGGACACGCTCGGTCAGACAACATTCATTCATTCGAAATAAAACTCAATGAAATAAACTACGTCTCGGATACTCAATCATTTAAGGAAACTACTACGGGCAGTTATCCAATCGTAGGTCAGTGAAATAATCAAATTGGATGACGACACCCCTGACCAAACCAAAATGGGTGCTCCATTGCAGTTGATGAATACGCCTACTGGATAGGCCATTTCATCTGTCACTGAAGATAATTCACGAGATAAAGAGCTTCCTCATATTCTCAAATCACGCCTGCTTTTTTAGCAGTCGTTATGCCAATAAAGTGGTTGAAATAAATTAAAATATTTGGACCACGATGCCTGAATCTAATTACAAAGTTATCTGAATCATCAATTACATTATCAACGATGGGTAACATAAATGTTAATTAAATATCACGAAATCCAATAACGACCAAACTTTATCAATAAATAATCAAATCTAATTAATGCCAAGTGTGAACAGACTGGAAGTGCCACAAGCATATTGTGTTACTGGATCAAGGTCTGCAAAGTTAGTAAAATAATTCGGTTCAAATACCACCGGAACAATGAACTACTAACCCCAACACCTGCGGGGCCCAGCACCTCTTTAGAAACGGAACTATAAGTAATAAATGAGATTTTCTATGAAAACCGACTTCGCTGGTAAGTATATTATAATGTATATACATACAGGCTTATTCGGCAAAAGCACTCCGAAAATCGATACCAGTTTTTCCCAAAACTATTCATCACATCCCATAATTCATCGATTAAGAACGAATGTGTGTTACCAACACAGCGGTGCAATTCGTCATCCTGATGGCTGCAGTTACTCCCATTCCCGGGCTCATGTGCTAGATAAAACCGTGAGTTATGTGCTGGGGTATAAGGATAATAATTGAGTGGCAGTGAAGCGAGGAAGAGGACAATTTGTAGTGGCCTCAAATCAGTACGCTGGGGAAGGCTCTCCTACGCGACTAGATCCGTCCTACCTCGTGTAACTTCGCAATTTATTTGTGCAACACATCGCCATTTACTGTGCTATAACATGCGCTGTATCTGATATGAGCATCACGTATTTTAATTAAGCTCGGTGATCTCAGAAGTTTTGCATTTTATGGGACCTAATGAGGGGTCCATTACATTTTGTCTGTGCAAACAGCATCCATAATTATGCATATAAATCAACGCGTATACAAAATATGACGCAAATCAATTAACGTCGTTCCGTTACATAAAGGAGGGGACAAAGGAAGCAACTAACAAATGTAAACAACGATTTGTAAAGTAATTCCCCCCTAGCTGTCATAAAAATGTGCCCACGGAAGTGACGGGGGTCGTTATTAAAGCGAGTGACGTAAAATTGTGACACTCCCGTGAGCGTGTCATATCGTGACACAAGGGCGCACCGGGGACCGATGACAGTGACAATGTGACAGGTCATTTTGTTAATTAACCTGGGGGATTCGTTTAATTTATCCCTCTTTTAGCCTCTAATTATTGTAACATAGTTGTAATGAGCGCAAGCTTTGAATAATTGTCGGAGACAATATCGAATGAGTACAAAATTAGGTCAGCGTCATTTTTTATTTTTTTTTATTTAGGTATAACTTGTTGTTGTTTTAAACATTTTGAATAAGTTGTAATTGTTCTAAGTATTATACCGAAGGGGCAATTCTCGTAATTTTAAGAACTTTCACAAACGTTCAAAAATACCTACCATAAACTTAACATCTGTAACTTGTACCTACCTACTTTCTGTGTAAATAAAGAAATATTCTATTTTTTTTTTAAAACCGCAAATGTAGAATAATCCTAAAAATGATTCTACAATTTTTAATTCGTACGAGAATAATTAAAACATGAATATTCAGCAGCAAAGACCATAATAATTCAACGAGTTCCCCAACGCGTAAAGTGCGGCGGAAAATGGCCATCAGAGTAAAAGGGCTCATTCCTACTCCCACTTGATTATATTCCACAGTAAGTACTTGATCCTGGGGTCCCACAACCACATATTACAAGCCAAACGAATATAAAGCATAATCACAATGTCGCAAAATACACTTTCCTTTGACAAGTGTTATTACGATACTTGTCTCGCCCGAAGTATGCTTACGAAGTTGCCAGGTTATTTCATACGGAATTAGATTTGTAAATTGAGAAATAAGGACGCTATTTATGTTAAACATTGCCGTATTGGAAGCAAATATTGCAGTTATTATTGAAATAAGGCGAAATGTTCTTGCCTTATATGGGTATTCACGCTTTTCTATTGAACGTGTCTCCAAAACATCCATACTAATAATAATATTATAAATTCGAAAGTAACTCTGTCTGTCTGTATGTTACCTTTTTACGCCTAAAGCACTGAACGGATTTCGATAAAATTTCGCAGAGAGATAGATTGCATCCCGGGAAAGGACATAGGATAGTTTTTATCGACATAACGGCGAAGCCGCGGGCGGATGCTACTCGTCTATAATACGAAAATATTAAAGGCCCTGAATGTGAACGGCTCAAATGAGAGTATGTGGGCATAGAAGAGCCAAGGTTGAACAAAGGATAACTGCAAATATCTGTAAATATCTTACTGTGATCACATATGTGAAGTGAGTTTGAAATGAGCTGCTAGGTGTCAATCCGTAGCAATATTATGATGGAATGGCAGCTCACCTCAAGGTCACTTCGCCTAAGTTTTCACGGTGATATATTTCCGGAATAAACCGACAGTTAAAAAAGAAACTAAACTTTAGTTTCCGTAAGAATTTGTTCAAATTCAAATTCTTTAGTAAACACTATCAAAATGCAATGACCACAGAAAGACAGGTTTATCGAAACATAAACTAATACTTAAGCTCTATTCCAAGTTCGACCGTCTGCGGTCATTCCATCTATTTTAGTTTCCATCATTCAAAACTGAAGACTGATCCTGGACGACGCTTCCTTAACGAAACATTCTAGTCTACCAACTTGACTCTTATTACGATGCAATAAAAGCCAAAATTGACAAGCTAAGTTTCCTTTACTAATAGAAACTGTGAACCCGTAACCACGGACGTTAACATCAAATAATTTTAACGTAAATATTTACGAGAGGGAGAGGGAGGGGGGGGGGAGTCTTTGGCACAGCTGTGTGGTCCTTTTATGACTAATTGTTTGTTTATCCTCCTCACTATTTTAGTTTGAAAACTGTTTATAAATATGAGAAAAATTATACGTTCCAACACTTAAGGGGCTTACATGACCTAAAGCGCGGTCACTGTTGGACTAAGTATATAGAAAAGAAAGAGAAGCGCGATGACACAATGCTGGTAATTTATTGCAAAATATGAAGCAATTTACAAAAAATCTATTGTTTGGACTAAAAAATTAAAACACTTGTGTTTTAGTATACATACAGCTTGTAGAATAATCTGGCAAAAAATCTGAATGATTGTATGTATATTAGTATGGTTTTTATTGTAAAAAGAAAGTTTTTAGAGGTATCTTCATGATGTTTTTCTATCGTATCAAATTAGTTGTATTATGTTTTCAACACACTATCTACCTAGCATATATCCTGAAGAATATCATACATTTTTCTGATTTTGTTAACTGTAGTCGATCATATACTTTTATTGCTTCTAAAACTTGCGTTTTTTGAGTTTAGGTCCTGTAATCCCCTTAAGAAACTCTGAGCAAACACCTAAAAATAAAATAGTGGTAGGAAATGACGGAATTAATATAGTTATAACACAACACATAACATCACGCCTGTTTTGCCCTGTAAGGTTAGGCAGAGGTAAACCTATGTACAGACAAACTGTCAAATTACTTTAATAGATTTTCAACTTTATCGCTCTAATGCATTAGGTTCAAGGTTGATTGGAAAAAATTGACAGTTTCGGGTAGCTTGATGTGCTGGCGTCTGTACATACATAACCGTAACCGTAATCAGCCTATAATGTTCCCACTGCTGGGACACAGGCCTCCCCTCAATGAGAGGGAGTGGGCCGTAATCCACCACGCGGGCCCAATGCGGGTTGGTGGATGTCACATGTCTTCGAATTTTTGGTTCTCGGACATGCCGGTTTCCTCACAATGTTTTCCTTCACCGTTTTGAGAGCAGTGGTGAAGAAATAATTTACACAAAGTAAAGCGCCTGTCTGGGTTCGAACCTACGACCTACAACTCGTAAGTCGTGTCCGTGATCACTGGGCCACCACTGCTCTCATACATAGTTCACCCACATTTCACCAGTTATGTTTAAGTCCCATGTAATAGGGGGCGAGCCTATTGCCATCAACCAGGTACGAATTTAGCTCGGGGCTGCTACTGAGGCGACCACTTGACCAATGAGACAGCGGCTCAGTTATATATTTCTTATTTCTTGTTGTTTGGTTTAGAATATTATAAATACGCAACTTATGTTATTATTTACATTTATGAAAACTTCAATTACCTAGTGTACAGTGTGTAGACTACAATACAATACCTACAATGTAAAGCCAAGAAGGAATAAAGAAAGATAGGAAATTCACCAAAGAATATTTGGTATTCATTCTTGCACTGAACGTGGTATTTTACGAAGCAGCAGCGTTTGTGCCATGAATTGCATGTTTAAAACAAAAGGTTTTCCTAGAGTTCACGTTAAAGAAACTCGTTTGTTCTAGAGCTGGTCTTCAGACTTGGATGAGTTAAACCGTACTTTATTTTCATTTTGAACATCAAATTTTGGATATGAATTTCACTCATAGATCGAAAAAAAATTGTGTGCGAACATTTGTGTTGTCAAAATCTTAAACACACGATCAGACTAAATTATATTCAAATATAGATGTTTTAAAATAACTAAAATACACGAAAACTAAGTGAAACCTCAACAAAAACTACCCCACTTCCACATCTGAATTTTCAGCCTCACCACATCAAAATTCCTATGTTTTCCCCTCTCAAGGAGAAAATGAATAAAACATTTTATACGTCCCTTAATGTGGAAATGTTAATTTAAACTAACCCACTTTCGCACAAAGCGTGCGAAATCAACAAAAGACTGTGAGGGTTAAATAAAGCCTATAATAGCATAGAGCCATTCAAGACGACCTTGTAGCAGCGGCGTAGCGGGGGCTTCCCTTGCTACGATATTCGTAGCAATGTGCTACGAAGACCTTAAAAAATATTTTTTACATTACAATTATTTTCCTCGGCATAAGGTAATTTTATTTTCTGTTATATATATTTATTTTAGTTTGTACAGATTGATAATATTAATTTTTATCATGTTAATCAAGGGGATGTTTAAAAATATCTATGCCCTTATTTTTCTCATGTCCGATTTCGCATAATGAATTTTAGTTATCAATATTTTTTAGAAGTGGTCTCAATGTTTTTATAACTCAATGAAAAGACTATACACCATTCATAAATATCCCTCAGCGGGAGCACAAAAGAATTACTTCTGAGTAAACAAGACAGGCCGTTTGAAAACAACAGGAAATGCCCGGTGAATGTCGCGGATCAGACATTCTTTGTGTCTTACTATAATATCCATTTTAAATTTTAATAAACATCTGGGTATGGCACGGTATGACACATAGAGGAAATACCATTTTAGAAACATAAGCATCGGTTCGTGAAATAATTTGTCGTGGTTTTGCTCTTGGTCTATAACGTTTTCTGACTTTAGTGATTTTTCTGTCCATAGTGGGTTATATTTTCAAGTTTTATGACTACAACGAGTAATTATTGTTACAAAGAAAAAACTTACAAAATAGGCCAGCGCTTGACCTCGATCTAGCCTGGTGGAAAGCGATGGATGAGGTCTATGATGGAACGAGCAAACCCAGAAGATGCCTATCCACTCTTGCTTTAACGGCTGACGAGTTATCCGTAGAACGGAACACAGACGCTGGCAGAGAGTTCCACACTTAGGCCGTGCGCATAATAAATGTGGAGGAGAAGCGCTGAGTACGACTATTGGGTACCTACTGCCTTTTTAAAGATTAACTTTTGCACATAGATAAAATTTCGCTTTCATTTCTTGCTCAAAACACGTTTAGCGAGCGCATCGCATGCAAATTACTTTTAAATATCTATGAAACAGTTGCGAGGTGAGTTCAAAGCGCCGCTGGATTCTCTCCAAAACTTATTGAGTGTAGTATTGAATGCAAACTACACGGTACACCGATGCATTTCAACAGAAATTGCATCTCGCCTCAAGACGGAATACAAATCTGAGGAGAATAACAAAATCTTGTCGATGAACATTTAGGTGCTACTTGTGATTGCCGAAGTGCGTTCGATCGTGGGCCGAGAAAGTAATACGCGACCAGCATTGTTTTACTACACGGTAGAAACCGAGACGATCATGTAGCAGATGTTTTCCTAGATATGTCTCAGTGAGAGATAACGTCTGAATGCGGGCTCGCTTCTGACGTTCGCGATAATAATGCTGTGCCAGTTAACTACGTAAACAATGATTTTGAAGGCAACATAGAATAATTAAAATAAAGCGTTAACAAATGGTCGTTCACCTGCTTTTGGGGCCCGTTTTTTTTAAATATTGAGATCATGAACTGATCTATACTTGAAACTATACTTCCGGCAGACTAAGTGAAGGAACATAAGCACACTGTCAATATGCAATTAAGTATCGGATATCAATTACATATTCATAAGTGGATTATGCTAAGGAAACTATAAAACGAATGGACGTGATAGAATCAACACATCAACCATGGAGTAGGAAGAAATGGAGCGCTTATGTGCGGGTGGACGACGCGACGGGGCGTCAATTCCAACAAAAGCAGTTGAAGACACTAAGGTGCCATTAGAATTTATGTATTTATCCTCAATAAGGAAAACATCTTAAGGAAACCAGCTTAAACTAGAACCGAAAATTCAAAGACATTTGACATCCGCCAACCCACACTAGACCCGCATTGTGGATTACAGCCCACTCCCAGGCCTGTGATTCAGCACTCACCAGTGGGAACGTTATAGGCTGATTATGGTTATAGTTATCCTCTTTATGTATTTTTTTTAAGCAAAATGTAATATGTTATTTAAACAACATTGCAATGGCCTTCTATATTATCATCACACAATCAGTCAGTTTACCATTTTATATATATAGATAGATATAGATTAAACGTCGTATGTGTTATCCTGTGTTGCTCCACTAAGAATGGCGTTTTTTCGGCTAACGTTATGGCGTGTAATCAAATACGTGTGTCCCTACAACTTATTTATAGGGTGACTGTTAATTAGTGACCGATACTTAAACACATGATTTTACTCATCATTATGAACAACTTTTACTATGGGACCAAACCTGTAATCGCGAAAAAAAATCAGCTGTTCCCTACATTTATGTTCGTCTAACTCGTCAAAATGTAGAGAACAGCTGTTTTTTTTTTCACGATTTCAGGTTTGGTCCCATAGTAAAAGTTGTTCATAATGATGAGTAAAATCACGTGTTTAAGTATCGGTCACTAATTAACAGTCACCCTATATACAGTACCTACTTACGCATAGGACTTAGGTAGATTAGGAGTTAGCACTCCATTTGCTTTCGTATCCCGATGTTATAACTAAGCACATAATGATACACTACAAAGTAATCTAGCAAGTCTGTAACTGCATTTGGCTCGTTACTTGTGGCCGATAGGTTCTATTAACATTTCCCTGTAGACTTTAAGCTTAAATACACACATCAAAAGTGTCTAGGGATCAACATATATTTTTGCAATAACTTTTCTCCTGATTGATATTAATTAAAATTTTCTTTAAGGATTCATCAAATAAAGTGTTTCCGTTTGTCACAGTAACGATAAACCAAGTCACCTTTGCATTAATAAAGAAATTTGCCATTTTCCAAATAAAGGGATTTTTGACATTTGAACCACTAACACAAAAGTTCGAAAAAAAGACTGAAATAACAGTTTTCTTTAAAATTTTATTGGGTAACTTAAACAATTAATAATCCGTGTTTCTACCGCGAACACTAACAACACAAGAACATCGGTTTGGCATACTCAAAATGAGTTCATCCAAATCACGCTGTGGAATGGCCGCCCATGTTCGTTGCAACAACAAAAAAAGGTCTTCTTGCGACTGGATACCCTCCATATTCGGCAGAGCTCTTCTCTGTAGCATATCCCATGCATGCTCAATCGGGTTCAAGTCTGGCGACTGAGCAGGCCAGGGCAGGACATTGATGTTAGCTGCGGCGAGAGTCTGTCTTACAACTCTTGCGGTGTGCGGTCGTGCATTATCATGCATTAACTGAAATAAGGGACCGATTTGCACTTGTAGAGGAACGATGACGTCTGATACAATCGTCTCAGCATAAATTTGAGCGTTGAGGTTGCCTCTGATCCAAATCAACTCAGTTCTTCCGCCGATCCAAATACCCGCCCATACCATGATGGTTCCACCACTATAAGGATGGACTTCCTGGCAGGATTTTAATCGCTGTTGGCGTCCAGGGGTTCTCCAGTGTCGTATACGTCTTGTATCCGGTCTCATACCAAAACGAGACTCATCAGAAAAGCACACGAAACGCCATTGTTCTTCTGCCCAATTTCTGTGTTCAAGAGCCCATTGATATCGAATCCTACGATTGTGCATTGCTATGGGTGGTACCCGTAGCGGTCTTCGGGAATGAAGGTTCACTTCATGCAAGCGGTTTCTGACTGTTTGGTCGCTAATTAAGTTCCCTGAAGAGTGATGAAGCCTCACGGCTAACATCATGGCGGTTATTGTTGGAGCTCTTCGAGTTAAGATTTGAATGTATCGGTCTTGTCTCCGTGTGGTGCAGCGATACCGTCCTCCATGGCGCTCAGCCACGGTACCAGTGCTTCGGTAACGTGTCCAAAGTCGACTGATAACACTCTGACTTGTATTCAGAGCTAAAGCCACAGTACGTTGCCGGGAACCAGCTTCTATCATTCCCACGGCTCTGAGCATTTCTTCCCTGCTTAAATGACGTCGCCGCTCCATAATAACGTTGGTTTTAATCAGTAGTAGGGAAACAGTAGCACTAATAATGTCTTCAATGCGTTGTATGTTTTTATAGGGAAAATATTGACAGCTGATTTTCATCTTTTACTCGAATTTGATTCACAGTTCCTGATTCAAATTATGAAATGCACCAAAAAGGATCCATATAAATTTATAAAATCATAAATTTATTACAAAGCCACATCTCAATCTCAAGAAATCCGCATAAAAATGCTTGATCCCTAGACACTTTTGATGTGTGTACGTTAGTAATGTTTATGATCAGTCCAAGTTAGGTAATTTAAACTTGTGAAAGTAACTTATTCGTAGTTTTGTGTTAGGTCCTCCATTGTGATAAAAATTACGTGTTTCGCATCCCGTTATACCAGGTACGTAATTGTACTTGCTTAGGGAAATTTTAACTTTAAAGGCTCAACTGGTCCCCAATAGTTGAAAAGAGTGCTACAGTTACTAAAGAGTCACTACATACTGATCTTATTGAATGCAAATTAGAAAAAGAAGAAGGTGCGTAACTATCTCTTAAAAAAATTATTTATAGATCATGCACCATCCATCAACCATACTGTGCCCGCGTGGTGGATAATGGCCGACTCCCTCTCACAGAGAGGAGTCCCGTGTCCCAGCAGTGGGAACATTATAGGATGATTATGCAAAAGGTTATGCATGTGTCTCTTAAAATAATGTAGTGTTACCAACTATATTTAACCTGCTAAACTGAAAACCGTGTCGGTATCAGAACGTACAACGAGTAGTAATTAATCATCAACGAGTTGTGTTATGGCTAATTTCACCCGCACTTTATGTTCTTTACCTCTGGAAAGGGCCGCACTCACACCATCATGTAATGCGAAATACGGAAAAGTAATAAAGGCCCGCTCTACCGCGACAAGTGTCTTGAATGTTGTTACAAGATTTGATTTAACCCGACACTTGTCACAGGGTTAATGTTATAACTGGTTTTAAGGGAATGTGTGTGCGTTTCTTCTTTTATACTGTTAAAATTCCTAGTTATCATTATATTATTAACTTATTTTCTGCCCATGGCTTCGCCCGCGTGGATGTCGGGAATTATCCCAAGGGAACGTTCTACCGGGACAAAAAGTTGCCTATGCATCCAAAGGTTGTCTTTAAAAAATCGCTCTTAGCGATAAGATCGCCCATTGTATCACCCTTTGTAAAATTTCTATATTCATGTCTGTAATTTATGATATAAGTACATAATATAGAGTATTCTATTCTATGTCCTTCGTAAAAATCGTCGAAATCCGTTCAGTGGTTTAGGCGTGAAAAAATGTATAAGTACGTACCTATGTATGGGATTGGAAATGGTTCTGTCTGAAGGTACTATATTACAATTAGGCTGAGAGTCAGCATTAGTCAAACGTCTAAAATAAAATAAAGGAATAGTCCAAATAACGTCTATCCCTATGAAGGATTGACCGCTTGTTTAGTTACCCATGACAACGTTCCAAAGTACCGACACGTTGTAGCTAAAACTGTGCCGATCTTCCATAGTAGTAAGTAAGTTAGTCAGACACGGTCTGATGGAGTACCATCTAATCAGTTTGCTTGTTCCATTAACCCTGCACGCAAGTTATAGTAAACCAGTTATTGTGCATCATTACCTAATGTTATGTCACTTACTACTACTGGATATAAAGTCATATGCGTCAGAAGTACCCACCTATCTAATAATAGAACAATCAAGACGAAATCAATGCATAATAATATTACAGTACCTAGGAACCTCATTTTCAATGAGTATAAAAAAAAATTGTAGCCGAGAGTAACTTCCGCTATGAAAAGTAACGAGTGGGTAACACAAACTTGTATTGTAAGTAGGTACTACCTGCTATAGATTATAGGAAAGCAAATTCAGTACTATTAAACCGTAATTCATAAGAACACGCGGTTTTAATCTATTAAAGCACGTTAGTAATCGAATTTTCCGCTTGTCGGTACAAGAACAAAT
Organism: Oligia fasciuncula; assembly: GCA_963082905.1. Taxonomy (NCBI): domain Eukaryota; kingdom Metazoa; phylum Arthropoda; class Insecta; order Lepidoptera; family Noctuidae; genus Oligia; species Oligia fasciuncula. The sequence continues at coordinate 8,626,211 of OY720393.1, read as the reverse complement.
CGTAAATGAGATCGGTAGGTTTAGGTTGCACCGCGGCGGGTAGGGACGGCGGGAGAGCAACATGGCGAGCGGGCGGATGCTGCGCGTACAGCCTCCGCCGCGGGCGTAGTACGGCGCGAACAAAGCGTCCCACCCTACTCGCTTCCTGCCTCCGTTTCAGCCTCTTCCGGTCAACTCGTCCGTAACACATTTTCATGTATGAAACAACCACTCAATTGTATATTTATGATAGGAACATTCACTTTATAATTAAAGAATACTACTGATATCGACGTACAGTGATAGATAGCTGTGGATGAGATTCAGGAGCGTGTGTGCGCGTGTGTCGTCGAGAGCGCGGTCCGCGGGCTACTGGCGGCAGCCTCCGGGCGGGGGCGCGGGGGCGCAGGGGCGTGGGGGCGCGGGGCTGCGCGGGCCACGCTTTTCATTAAGGAGCCGAGCTACGCCGCCGTAGCAACGGTCGCCGCCCCGGCCACGGGAAAGCTCCCAGCCCTTGTGATTTATCTCAAAACCTCCAACTTATTATACCGTCGGCGTTCTGCTACGAACATTTGGGTTGCACTTTCATGCATTTCAGGCAATAAAATGAGATATTTTGAATTCAAATAATGTAGCTACCTAATTTATGTTTTATTAAAGAAACTACTTAGTAGGTTAGGTAATTACCGTCAGCGTCACCCGTATGAGGCATCTGAATCTTAGATAGATACTTAGTACCATGGCCCGTGGCAAAATAATAACAGTCGCACAGGTCGATCAGGTTAAGCTACGCTTGCCGCGGTTGGTCTGTGGATGGGTGACCATTTTTATACCGTGTCTCGGAGAGCACTTTAAGCCGTTGGTCCCGGCTGTGATTCGTAGATCTGTGACAGTCGTTATGGGTCGTCAGAAGCCCGAAAGTCTGACAATCAGTCTTACCAAGGGTATCGTATTACCCAGTAACTGGGTTGTGGAGGACAGATAGGCAGTCGCTCCATGTAAAATACTGGAATACCAGTATTTTACCAGTTTTTTTTTTTCGGTTTCCAGTCTAACCGGATGCAGAATACTGCATCCGGTTAGACTGGAAACCGACCCCAACATAGTTGGGAAGGGCAGATGATGACTTAGTACGGTCAGCATCAAAAGTCGATTAATACTTCAGTTTTTTTAATCTCAGTTATTGAGCAAAGTATTTGTTCAAAATTGCAGCAGAAGTACAATGAAATTTTGAACAAATATTTTGCTCATTAACTGAGACAAAAAAAACTGAATTGTTAATCGACTTTTGTTACTGACTGTACCATAGATATCCGACTTAGTACCTATCACTTAAAATCAAACCCAAGTCCTCGAGTTCACCGATCGCTCTCCCTTGCAACTACAAATCATACGTTTATCGGGTAGGCCAATATCTATATATTCGGGTAGGCCACTACCAAAACAGGCTACCTACTTATATTCACATGAGAACTAGAGCTATAATAACCCCACCGCTGTATACGGCTTGCGCGCTCCGAACTCTAGGCCAGAGCCGAAAAAGTTTACTTTGCCGGAACAGGTCTAAGGTGAGGAGCCAGACCAAGAGGGATACAGAAACCCGCAGGGCAGCATGTGGCGAGCTGTTGGGCAATAGCGACCCCACGGACCCTATCTCCCGGGAGAAGTCTTGTTCCTCACCTCTGGCTTGCCTTTATTGGCCGGCTGGAGTGAACAATGACGAGGAACAGAGCTCCCACCTCATTCTTGCCTTTATTGTTTTTGTAAGAATACAAAAAGCCGTTTTTCAGCTACCTAAGTCGAATTTGAACTAGAGAAACTTCGCACGGACGAAGCTGTGTGTACTTCATACTACAATATTATACCTCCCGTGCCTCAGAAAACACGTTAAGCCGTTTGTCCTGCGCTTAATCTCTCCGGTCGAGTCGGATTGCCGTCCCATCGGACTAGGAGAGTGAGGGAAGAGAGAGTGCCCCTGTCTGCGCACATACTTGTGCACTACTTACTCCCGCGCCGATGACAACTTGTTTCCTTTGAGATTGACGGACATGGCCGAATTTATACGGTCTGGAGGACTAGGTACGAGTATAATACAATCTTATCATAATGAGAATAAAGATCACCGTGATTTTGACAGTGATGCCGAAACTGGGGTAAAAAGACTAAAGTGGTTTCACGAGTTCAGCCGGTGGTTTAGTGGGTGTTTAACCCATGGAATAAGTAAGTAGGTACTTTAAAAACTCCTTGGAATGCTAAGTTTGTAAGTGGTGCTGACAGGTCAAAACCCACAGAGTACTTTTTGATAGACTGAAATCAAAACTGTCAGCGGGTTTGACAAACATAATGACGTTTTCCTTACTTATTTATCTTTCTTTTGTAATATTGTATTTTTTTTAAGTTTATTTAATCATACAATAATTAATTATTATATATTTCCATAAATACAATGAATGAACGGGAGGGGGTGGCTTTTTTATTTATCATTGCTAAAGAAATTCAAATTTCGTTCACAAGTCCCGTGATATTTTTTACACGAAAAGATTATGCCGATAACATTTTCACGACCATGAAAAATATCCACGATGCTTTACTGAAACAAGAACCACCCGAGAAATTTGCAGAAATCGTTAATTCGTTCCATACTGAATGGTTGGAAGCGGTTCTAGATGTAGAAAGGTTTTTTAAAAGGATCAAGATCACTCCGCGTGAGGTTATCCTTAATGCACTCGATTACACCATGAATTGTACCCAACTGAGATATAACCACATTCTAGAGTATATTGACAAAATGTATTCTACTATGACGGAAGAGGAAAAACGGTTAATGCATGAAAATCTTACAATCATAAAAGAAATGCAACATACAGTTAATAGTGCTCTGCTTGAGAAACTACAATATATCCGTTCACAGGCGGATGAAACAGAATACTTTACTAGGATTCATGATGAAATAGAAGAACTTTTACACTGGCTGGACAGACTAGAGGATAGTTTAGCAATAGAACTCTGTAACGAACTGGATTTTAAAGTCCCTCTTGCACCAAGTAATCTTGCAAAGACGTTAAAAAAAATTGTTGACGAAGTTGCCCAGGATACTGCTCCAGAAGCTCAGAGATTAGTCGAAGTATGCCATGTAAGTAATTTGATGAATTCTTCAGCCCGACTGAAAGATGTCACCGAACTAGAAATAGCAAAATTTACTGAAAAAATTAGAGCCTTAGAGATTCGTATAAATCGATTACGTGCTGAAAAGTCTCCTGCATTGATGGCTCTAAAGCATAAATCCATGTTTTTAGAAGATCGATTGCAATCGCTCGAAAATATTAGAATGACAATGAATAAGCTTAGAAATAACTGTTGGGAACAAGACTCGGATGTAAACTTAGATGAACATAGACCTTTAACTTTGATGATTTTCAATCATTTGCTGCCTCATCAAGATCGTTGTCGTCTCGTGGAAAAGTTAATGCTGCTATGGAAAAAAGCATTGACGGAAAAAGAACATGATCATGAATCGATTATAGAAATATTAAGCGCTATAGACTTAAGAAAACACTACACTGATGAGATAGGAAATTACACCGTAGATAAATTTGGGAGAAAAATTTACACAACAGGCGATGACATATTATATCAATTAAATGACCGTAATAAGCTAGTCCCTCTGAGTGACGACGAAAAACATATTTATTTTTACGACTCTTGCGGAAGATATTATTTAAATGATACCAGACAGCGGGTGTATAAATATCATGATAGAGCTAATGAATATATGCTAGATAAAAGCGGACTTCTTGTGAAAGTTAGGGAAGAAAAAGACGGCGTTGTATATTTCTATGATCGTCTCGGTCGATATTATGTTAACGCAGAAGGAAGTCATATATATCGCGATGAAAATTCAAACGTCGAATACGAACTCGACGGTTTAGATAATTTAGTAAAAATTCATGAGCAGCCTTTCTATTATTCACCATGTTCAAGCGAACCGATTACTATGGAAGAAAACAAATATCTCAAAAAAGAGGTCGGCGACGCTTTAAAGAAGTGCATAGCTGAAGTAATTGTACGCCTACCTACTGATCCTATAGCATACTTGGCAGATCTCTTGACAAAATATAGTGATAATATTAAAGCACATCAGAAACATGTTAAGGATGAGCAAGAAAGATTTGAACTGAGTCAACTAATCCACACGACCAAAAATAATTCAGTAAACCTCTCTTATGCAGATGAAACCACTGACGATATAAACTTTATCAACTACCAATATGAAACAGACCTAAGTTTAACAAGCTTTTAAGGATTTTTAAACAAAAATGTACAGAGTGTTACGTAAAAAAGTGTCGCCCAATGATTCTTATCATCTACTTGGCTGAACTTTACCGGAACGGGGCCTACGTGGAGATTGAGTCGGTTTCGGGTCATAAATCCATAACTTCCATGTTTTTATAGATATACCTACAGCTGATAATTTTTAAGGTAATCTAGAATAAATGTAGGTACTTTAAAATAGGATACAATGGATATAAATATACAACATTCGTTTTTGTTTATACTAAACCCGAAAAGGGGTCATTGTACTCATAATTTTCGAAAAAAAATCTGCTATTCCATACATTTGTGTTCACTTAAATCGACAAAATGTATGGAACAGCTGTTTTTTTTTTCGAGATTTCAAGTTTGGTCCCATAGAAAAAGTTGTTCAAAATGACCCCTTTTCAGGTTTAGTATAAACAAAAACTAATGTTGTATTTTATTAGTCATAAAAACACAAAATGTTGAAAAGTGATCAGAAATTTACGATTATCTTTCTAAAATGTGCCCTAAAATGTTATAATTACAAAAAAAATAAAAAACTATTAAAATTACTGTTATTAAATAAGGGAAAAACAATACATTTAAGTGTATTATTCTACTAGCTCCAAAGCTTAAACTATTATGTAAGGGTCCGAAGTGTACAAAGTTTATGTAGAACATCTTTTATTTGTGGCTACTTTAAAGCATTTTCTAGCATGATGAAGTCAAAATCGTTATAGTCTTTGTTTCTTGATTTCTGGGCATCTTCGGAGAGCTGTCCAAGAGGTAACACTGAATAATGCCGAATGTCGCTTTCCCCGTGAATTAGGACTTTATGGACGGACTAGCTGCGCCCCGCGGTTTTACCCGCGTAAATATCGATCCCGTGGGAATATCGGGATAAAAAGTAGCCTATATGTTAATCCAGGGTGTCAGCTACCTCCATACAAAATTTCATCCAAATTGGGCCAGCCGTTTGAGCGTGAAGAAGTAACAAACATATAAACACACCCCCACCCCCACACACACTCCCCCACTCACAAACTTTCGCCTTTATAATAATAGTGTGATGACGTCATATAATACCACATAATTATATTTATTAACCTATCGTTGTGCTGTATCGAAAGCATACTGTCCGAATTTCGTAGCATTAATTACTTTTCCGCTTGACATAACTTGAAGTAAAACATAAAATCGTTGTAGGTATCAATTCCTCATCCACACCAGTAATTTCTGCACTGCACTGATAATTTTGAAAAAAATCGTCGCGCTGTATTACCGTCATTGCTGTTCTGTTACCAGTACCAAGTTCCTCTCTGAACTTTCTTTGTACATAATATGTAGGTAAGTACAAAAGAAGACGTACATATTATGCAAGACTTCTTTTGTTTTTTAAATCTTTATTTTCATTCCACTTTGCCTAACTGGTGGGACAGACATGATGGGCAGTTAATACTTAATCTTTTTTTTTGTGTTATTATTTCACGTTAAGGGTGAAGTCCAAAATATTGACGCAAATGACACAATAGTGACATAAAATGTTGTGCGATAGTGACACAAAAGTTGCACAGAAATTTACACTATAGTGACACAATAGTGGCACAAAATGGTTGCAAAAAACCGACTTCCAAAAAAAAACACTACAAACAGAAAAATAAACTTAATTTCGGAAGTCGGTGTCTTAGGGATCAGTATTTTAGTTTTTGCCACCGACTTCCGAAATTAAAGTTATTTTTCAGTTTGTAGTGTTTTTTTTTTGTTAAAAAGTTTTTATTTCTCGCTTTTTAGTGGGTCTATTTATAATTTATCTAAGTTACAATAGCCTAATGTCAACTTGCCCATCGCCTTTTTTATAAAATATTCCTTTTCTCGATGCAGGGACGTTAATTGTTGAGGAGTTCTCCTTTTATTAGTTTTTAGATTAGATGCTGATAATCCTGGCTGCAGCATCAGGCCAGACTTATGTCAACATTGTATTGAACATAAAATTAGACCTGTTTAAAATGAGCCCAAACACGACTATGGTGCTGTAATTTCAAGGTTTGTACTTTTTCTGATGCTCCTGGCTTCAGCATCAGGTCTTCGGTGTTCCTCAGTAACAGTACGTTTATCCACACATCGAGCCCTTTTCAATGAGCATAAACACGATATATCTGCTGTTAGTTGTCGAGGAGTTAGGTACTCTGCAGACTATCCTGACTGCAGCATCAGGTCCTGACTTGATGATCATGAGACCAAATGTGGCAAATGCCCTATCAAACATCAAAACAATTTACTAAAACAGTCCTTGCCTGTTCGAGTAACTTCTTACTGTTAAGGAGTTGTGCCCAGCTACCTGAGATGGTGACAACCATACAAAAATACACAAGATACTTCATAAAATATGCGAAAAACAATAAGTGAGCCTATAAAATTTGAGGGTTGCCCTCGATTTCTCTAAGATCCCCTCATCAGATCCTAACTTGGTGACAATGGGACCACCTCAGAACTATCTACTTTCGAACAAAAAAAGAATTTTGAAAATCCGTCGACAATAGGCTATTTGACAATGTAAAAAATAAGGTCATAATTATTGACACTCGTATAGATTATCGCTTTTAAAATCGATTTGCATTAATTTTACTACAAAAAAATTTATTATTTATTAAAAAAATCCCGAAAAAACTTCATCTTTTTAAATCTGGCGCCACGTAATCGAAAACGGTCTGGATTGGCTGAACTTATGATGACGTCATGATATAGTCAATTTCTGTCTATCGTTGACAGAACAGATGACTTTTGTCTAGTATCTCGACCGTTTCAACGTTTGTTTACGTGTATTTTGACGTCACGACGCCATATTGTTAAAGATAGCGTTTTGGCGGCTTATTTAAACAGTACATTTTTATTTACTATTTTCTAAAAGAAATACATTATGCAATTTGAAGTAATAGGTTTTTGTGGGCTCGTTAGACACCATTAAATAATCTGAGATGTTTATCAGAAACCAGTCAAATAGCCTATTGGCGGAGTATTCGATGAACAAACATACAAAAAAAAAAAAACAAACACCCGAACATAGTACAGACGCCAGCAGGTCAACCTACCCGAAACTGTCAGATTTTCCCAATCAACCTTGAACCTTATGCTTTAGCAATAAAGTCGAAAATCTATTAAAGAAATCTGACAGATTGTAGTAACTTGATGTGCTGGCGTCTGTACCTCCTCCTTTTTGTGAAGTCGGTAAAAACTATAAAGTTGAGGTTACATTAGGAATTTTATAAACATATATTTTATAAATAGAAAACTTAGACAACAAAGAACATTTATGGCAAAATAAGTGACGCTAGGACGAAATTAAAACAATTAAGTATCTATAATCTTCTCGACGGTGGACGCCATCATGCGCGTGAGAGCCCTCACGACGGGGGACGCGGTGTCCCACGGTGGGGTCGTCGTGGCGGTGTCACTCGACATCGCCAACGCGTTCAACACCCTGCCCTGGAGCTGCATTGTGGAGGCACTCCGGTATCACCGGGTGCCGCCCTACCTCCGTCGAATAGTAGAGGCGTATCTGACGGACAGAGCCGTCAGCTACCCCGGTCGCGATGGGGAGTGGAACCGGCGAGAGATTTCGTGCGGTGTCCCGCAGGGATCGGTCGTGGGGCCGTTCCTGTGGGACATCGGCTACGACTGGGTGCTGCGGGCCGACCTCCCTGATGGCGTCAGCGTGGTTTGCTACGCTGACGACACGCTGGTCCTGGCGCAGGGGAGGTCGCATCAGGCGGCGGCCGACGCGATGACACGCGGGGTTGCGATAGTCGTGGAGAGGATCCGGCAGTTGGGTCTCGAGGTGGCATTGCACAAGTCCGAGGCCATGTCGTTTCATGGGCCCCGGAACGTGCCACCATCGGGATCCCAACTAACGGTAGGAAGGGTTCACATCGGCGTCGAGACAACGATGAGGTACCTGGGTCTCGTCCTCGACAGCCGGTGGAACTTCGTCGAGCACTTCCGACGTTTGGCCCCCAAACTGGAACGGGCCGGGGCCGCCTTCAAGCGGCTCTTGCCCAACCTGAGGGGGCCAAACGCCTCCTGCCGGAGGCTTTACGCGGGGGTCGTGCGGTCCATGGCCCTATACGGGGCCCCGGTGTGGGCGCGTTCACTGCGGCGGCGAGCCACCCACTACCTGAACGCACCCCAGAAGGTGGTAGCCATATGGCTTATCCGGGGCTACCGCACGATCTCTGGCGAGGCGGCAAGCCTCATTGCCGGACTGCCGCCATGGGATCTGGAGGCGATAGTCCTCGCGCGCCTGTATGAGTGGCGCGCGGAGGCACTACGCCGGGCGGAAGTTCCGCTTCCGCGGCAAATTGTTGAGGAGCGGACGGATTTCCGGCGCGATCTCATGGCGACATGGAAGGAGCGACTGTCGCAACCCAGCGCAGGGCACGCCGCGATAGCGGCGATAAGACCCCTCTTTGAGGAGGTGCTAGAGAGGCGCCACGGCGCCCTCACCTACCGCCTGAAGCAGGTCCTCACCGGACACGGAAGCTTCGGGAGGTTCCTGCACATCATCAGGCGGGAGGAAACGCCCGGGTGTCACCATTGCCAGGATCGCCCAGAGGACACGGTGGAGGTCTGCCCCGCTTGGGCGGAGCACCGCCGTGTCCTCGTAGAGGCGATCGGCAGCGGCGGCGACCTCTCGCGCCCTCCTCGGCCCTGGTGCAAGCCATGGTCCGGGGCGAGAGGGAGTGGGAGGCAGTCACCTCCTTCTGCGAAGCAGTCATGCTAGCGAAAGAGGTGGCGGGACGGCTCAGGGAGAGAGCGGCGGCCATAATTATGGAATTTAGTGTGATGTTATTTACTTTATCGTTTTATACTCTTCAAGCCCTTTCATTTGATACCCATATTAAGGGGGTTGAGAAAAAATATGTAATCCGCCATCTTGGAGCGGCAACCATATTGAATTTAGTGTAATTTTACTAACTTTATCGTTTTCTACTCTTCAAGCCCTTTCATTTGATACCAAGGGGGTTGAGAAAAAATATGTAATCCGCCATATTGGAGCGGCGGCCATATTGAAATTATTACAATATTGAGCATTGCACATTGTATTCACAGAGTACTTTTTGATATTGTATTGTTACCAGAACTAAAGGTGTACCTATACAAAATTTCAGCTCAATCGGATACCAACAAACAAATGGTCGAAAAATGGTTTGCAAATTTTGACGGACACCTTTTTTTTTTTTTTGCGGATGGGAAATCATCAAATGACCCCTCCCGCTCTGGGTGGAGCGGAAGGGAGTGTCAGACTCTTACTGATTAAAACCCACCCGTGTTCCTTCCTTAGCCCTTTATGTTCCGGGCCAGCGGTAACCCTTTCGGACAATCCCGCTGACCCGGCAGGCTTCGGCCCTATGGGGCCCCTCCTCGATGCTGAAATCTCTTTGAGGCGCGCGTGGAACACGTACGCGCCGTCCGGCACGGGCCTGGTCCTGATCGGACGGTGAGCTACCCATTACTCTCCGCCCGCAGGCCCGCGCCTACGGTGGCCGGGAGTCGTCGCGCGGCTCCCGACGCCCGGAGCGTCTCCCGCGGCGACTGGGACGGGAGGCTCTCTCCCTAAGCCGTCCCACCACCTCCTTCGCTAGCATGACTGCTTCGCAGAAGGACGTGACTGCCTCCCACTCCCTCTCCTTACATACATACGAGCAGTGCAAGCTAAATAAAAGCTTGTAAAAAAATGGTTGCCTGTAAAGTCGGTTTTACGGGCGAAGATTTTACGTGACAACGACCGATCATCCGATCATAGTTGAGTGGGAGAGAGACGCAAGGCATTCGGCGGGCCTCTCTCTCGTTCGGTGACTCATCGTAACGTTACCGAGCGTTACACTTTTTCATAAGTGACTCCCAGTCGCAACCTAATTTAAGACGTTGTCACGTCAAAATCGTCGAAAAACCAGCCGAAATATTTCTGACCACGCTGAATCACTTTAGAGTTTGACGTCGCGAATTATTCAAAATGCCCGCTAAGCTTTAGCCATGCTTTAGCTGCCATAGACAAATGTCGTCGCTTCAGGCTTAGTAAATACAGGGCCACTTGTATTAGTTTGTCCGATATTTTTTTTTTTTTTTTTTTTTTAATGGAGTGTTCCATTTTACAAAAAAAAAGTTTAGCTTAAAAGTTCAGTTAAAAAACTTGTGGACTGCCACAGATACGTGCGAAACAATCGCGGCACCGCCGCCACAAAATAGCCGTCTTACCGCGGAGATGTAATCGGCTTCCGAGCAGATCGGCGAAATCACGTGGAAACGAGAAAGAATCATAACCATATCTTACCTACCTTAGGAGTGTTTTCTGTTTAGCTTGCCGTACAACGGAAAAGTCATGGCGGAACTACTGCGGTGCGGTTTCGCTGCTATGGTTTCGCGGCGATGTGATACCTGCCATAAGCCTGTTCTTAAACATAACTGGCGAAACTGGGCGTGCTACGCACCCCTGTCCAACCCTTCGGAGTATACAAGCGTGATGTAATGAGGCCATAGGAACACGTCATATTCTATCCATTAGCCGATTACCGAGGTTTAAATATATTAGGCCTTGACACAAACGGAAAGTAGGTGGCTAAGAATCCTGCTTAAAGAAGCGGGTTTTCGGGCCCGACACCCGGTACAGATCTCTGCAGGTTGATCTTCGGAAGGAAACGGTTACATGTTTTACCTGTTTCTTTGTGTGAGTGCATAAGTTAATGTGGGACTATTTCACCCGCACCGATCGGTACAGACTTGTCTTTACCGGAAACCGCATCTTTATGTTAGCACCTTTAGATTGAGAAACCCAAAATGTATATATACCAACCTAAAATATAAACATATATCAGAACTATAGCTCAATTATATCACCCACACTTGTACTTGGCGAACTGCATCGCAGAATAAGAAAGCGGTGTACGGTAACACTAACGGCTGTACAAAAACAGAGCGTTTCTTGACACCTTGGGTGAAAATTACAGATTTTAATGATGGCCGGTTTAGGAAACCAAAACTTTAAGGAAAGGATAAGCGTGTCACCATCTCCCATGAAAATACGAACGCTACCCCAGTTGCAGCACCCCAAACAAAACAAGATCGCAGTACTGAGAATTTGAGACTAACACTTATTGCAATTTTATATAATCAATATTAGACATCGTCGGTTGTCTGAGCCGGGAATCGGACTAACTCAAATTACATTCTGCATTTTAGGTCAATCATAAGACATAAGCATCAATTATCTCTATGTGTATAATAGGAGTATATTTTAAAGAAATCAAAAACAAAACATAAGATATAACATTCGTTTTATTATCAAAATAAAATTATTTTATATCAATAAAATTTCACTTATTCTTAAACTTTTTACCAGCTGTTTGACCTTTCGCAGGCATTTTATCTTTGTTAGGATTTATTTGACCGATTTGCTTCTTCTTTTTATTAAGTTTGTTTTTTAATTTCTTTGAAGCTGCAGCTGCAACTTGTTCAGTGATTTTGTCGTCATTTTTGCGTACGGCCTGTATCTGTAGATTTGCACCTTGTTTGTTGCCTTTGTTCTTTTTATTCTTCTTTTTCTTTTTATTCGGACTTTGATCTATTTGTACCGTGTCAGCTTTACTTTGAGCTGATTTAGGACTGCTGTTGTCGTTCTTTACATTTTCGGGGGCATTCGCTGCATTTCTATTTTTGTTTTTCTTACTACCCGGACTTAGCGGAGTAGTAAGATTACCCGACTGTTCAGTAGTGCTGCTGCTTGTTGCAATAGCCATGACATTTTTATTATTTTTGTTTTTGTTTTTCTTAGTACCTGGACTTTGTGGAGTAGGATTATCTGACTTTTCAGTATTACTGCTATTTAATACCTTGGCATTTTTATTATTTTTATTTTTGTTTTTTTTACTACCCGGACTTTGAGAAGTAGTAGGAGTTGCGGTTTTTGCAGTAGTGCTGTTGTTTGGTGCCTTTACATTATTAGAGTTTTCTACATTTAGCTTGTTTTTCTTTTTGCGGTTTTTCTTTTTCTTTTGATTGTTATTTTCGGTGGGCTGGGCGGTGTTAGCAACTTGTGGTTGACTTGCAGGTCTGAAAAGAAAATAAACAGTTTGCTTATAAATAATAGTGCGAACTTAACGGATTTTACGGACTGCCTCAGCCTGGTGAGAGCTATAATCAATGATAACGATATCGAAACTGCTTTTCTACTCGGAGACTTTAATTCGAATCCCTATGAACAATTTTATATTGAATTGGTTTCTTTTTGTCGGGAATCTGAGTTATTATGTGCTGATGTTGAACTGTTAGGAGTAAACTCTGACACTTATACTTTAATAAGTGATGCGAATGGCTCGAGACGTTGCCGTTGGCTAGATCACTGTGTTGCTACGAAAGCAGCCATGTGCACTATTATTAATGTAGATGTTAAATATGATGTACGGACGCCAGCAGGTCAAGCTACCCGAAACTGTCACATTTTCGCAATCAACCTTGAACCTTAAGATGTAGCAATTAAGTTGAAAATCTATTAAAGAAATCTGACAGATTGTAGTAGCTCGATGTGCTGGCGTCTGTACTTTGGTCCGACCACTTCCCTCTTATAATACAATGCAACTAAAATGAATTCAAACCAAAATTGTACAATTCAAATGATAATAAAAATCTATCATGTAACAAAATAAAATGGGGTGATAGAAAACCTAAGCAAATTGATATTTATTCTAAATTTTGTAATGAGAATTTAAAATATATTGACTTTCCAATTAAATTGAGTGCAAGTTGTGACTATGTTTGTAATAATTTGGACCACAGAATTATTATTGATAATATGTTTAAAGACATTGTTAATATTTTATGCCAAGCAGCTTCTGAAAGTAACGAAATAAATCATGTGCGAAATAGGAAGCCAGTAATGGGATGGAATAAGCACGTGAGTGATGCTCACTGGCAGGGCAGGCTAAAGTTTGAGCAGTGGGTGTCTTATGGTAGACCGCGCGAGGGTCGTGTTTGGATTGATATGCAAACAAATCGAAACATTTTTAAGTAGCGCTTACGATGGTGCCAGGACAATAGTGACCAGATTAAAATGGACATGTTGGCGTCGCATCACTCTAAGGGCGACTTCCGCAGTTTTTGGAAGTCCACAGATAAACTCAATAGTAAGCTTACCCGTGAGCGTCATCGACAGAAGATAAACGCCAGATACACAGCGAAGGGCAAGTCAATGTCGCGTGGAAAGTCTCCTGGCCATGACAGCCTGAGTATTGCGCATCTAAAGCATGCCGGCGTCCACCTGCCCAGAGTTCTTGTCATGTTATATACATTTTGTATAGGACATGCGTACTTACCAGCAGAGATGATGAGGACCGTGGTGGTACCAATTGTGAAGTATAAAACAATTACAGGCCAATCTCACTGGCAACAGTGCTTGCTAAGGTTCTTGACTGTTTGCTTAATACACAGCTTAACCAGTATGTAAACACTCATGACAATCAATTTGGTTTTAAACCGGGACTGTTTATTGAGTCAGCTATCTTGTGTTTGAAGCAAACTGTCAAGTACTACTCCGATAGGAGCACACCTATTTATGCCTGTTTTCTCGACCTCTCGAAGGCGTTCGACCTGGTTAGCATCTTATGGCAAAAATTAACTAACATCTCAATGCCTCTCGAACTGATAGAAATTGTACTGGTATTTTAACCAGGTCAACGTCGTGCGATGGTCGAGAGCTCTGTCGGAGCCGTACAGGTTGGAGTGCGAGGTGAGGCAGGGAAGACTGACCTCGCCGAAGCTCTTCAACCTTTACGTGAACGCACTGATAGAGGAGCTCAGCAGTACCCGTGTCGGCTGCCATATTGACGGTGTTTGTGTCAACAATATTAGTTACGCGGACGACATGGTGCTGCTGAGCGCCTCGGTGTGTGGTCTGTCCAGATGAGAGTCAAAATGGCGGGTGTACCTTAACTAATCGAATCCTTCCATTTACCAAAAAAATGTACCTAAATTGTACTATTTAGTACCTAGGTTTCAAAAAATTGTACCTTATAAAAAATGTACCTAAAATGTACTATTTAGTATCTAGGTTTAAAACAATTGTACCTTCTTCAGAACGAAATTGTATTAAAATTAAGTTACACCCGCCATATTGATGTACATCAGAACGTTCAGCCTACCGAGGTTACATTGTAACCCTATTTCAGTCGCTATCCGCCAATTTGTGACAGAACATCACAAATTATTTGGCTGGCATCTTTATGCGTCACAAAATCGTTACTAAAAACTGGAGTAGCAGCCAGCTCCCTACCTCGGTAGGCTGAACGTTCTGATGTACATCAATATGGCGGGTGTACCTTAATTTTAATACAATTTCGTTCTGAAAAAGGTACAATTGTTTTAAACCTAGATACTAAATAGTACATTTTAGATAAATTTTTTGGTGTAATTATATTTTATGAGTAATGGTTAAATAATAAAATACTATAGAACACCCGCCATCTTGACGTCAATATGGCGGGTGTACCTTAATTTCGAAATAATTTCGTTCTGAAGAAGGTACAATTTATTTAAACCTAGGTACTAAATAGTACAATTTGGGTACATTTTTTTGGTAAATGGAAGGATTCGATTAGTTAAGATACCCCGCCGTTTTGACTCTCATCTGTCCAGGTTGCTGGGCATCTGCGAGCGCTACGCGCTGAATCACGGTTTGCTCTATAACGCCAAGAAGAGTGAATGCATGGTATTTCCGGCCAGCGGTCGGAGCTGTTCTGATTCTGTTCCACCTATTAGATTGAACGGTGTCAAGTTAAAAAGAGTTCCAACAGTTTAAATATCTCGGGCATATCGTGACCTGAGGGACGAGGCGGACATCGATAGGGAGCGGGGGGCGTTGTCTGTGGCCAATATGATCGCCCGCAGGTTTGGTTTGTCCCTGTACACAGCCAGCCTTTGGACGTCATATACCCAGAAGCAGTACAACACTCTCCGTATACAGTATAATAATGCGTTCAGGGTGTTGTTGGGGCTGCCCCGGCACTGCAGCGCGTCGGGGATGTTCGTCGACGCCCGTGTCGACTGTTTCTACACGACGATGCGAAAGCAGTGCACATCTCTGGGGCGCAGGCTGCGTACCACCTCCAACACCATCCTGAGCGTATTTTGCGAACAGGTTTGATTGTCAGTACATTAACCATTGTTATATGATTAATGTAATGACAAACAAACAAATGACTCAAAGGCAGGCGTATTATTAATCATTTTTTATTTTATTTTATGATTTAAATTAAGTTTTGATTAAATTAAAATTATAAAAAAAATTATTTAATTTATATTATTAATTATTTTTATATGTATGTATTATGATGACCATTTTTATTTTATTTTAAATGTAGAACATAATATGATCATAAATGGATTGAACTAAATGATTTTGAATATTTTTTTATTTTTTTTATAGATAATACTGCAGTACAGTACCTATTACCACATATATTTAAATAATAGGGCAATATTTCGAAGAACTCAACTCAGGATTTAACCTTAAATAATAGCAGAGGCTAGAGAGGTATCCAGTTGATGATTATTATTTTAAGAACGAAAATAGCTTGAACACAAAGTATAAAAATTTTACTTATAACGTTTACTTTAAACCTCTGTAAGCTTACTTTGTGTGCGCATTAGGCTTAGCTTTCTTTTTCTGTGGCTGAGCACTGTCCGACGGAGCTGGTCGTTTTACAGGTGACTGTTTCTTATTTTGTGTCTCTGCCTTTTCTTCTTCTGACTGGCTATCTCCATTTTCTTTAGGTTCTTCTTGATTAGGATCAACTTCTTCATCATCTTCGTCTTTAAATGGCTCCGGCTAAAACATTAAATAAATATGACTTTTTGTACACAGCTTTTCCAACATAAAATTTGTGAAACATTACATGTATACTTACAATAACATTAGAAAACTTCTTGAACTTTGCCACAAAAAAGCCATCCATATTATGTGTGTGAGGGTAAAACCTTCTGGTCAGTTTCAATGATGGATGGAATCGATGGTGCCTGTACTTCACAAAACCTTCAGTGCCAAAATCAAGACCTGTGGGCACCAACTTCACATTCCTGCGCTTCAATGCATAGTTGACTACCCATTCGTTTTCTTCAGGCAGAATTGAACAAGTTGAGTACACAATGTAGCCACCAGAGCTAGACTTTGCACTGCAACAGTCAATAGCAGCAAGAAGAAGTTGTCTCTGGATGTTAAAACACCTCTGAATATCTTTCTGATCTTTAGTAGTCTTAACACTGGGATCTTTAGCAATGACTCCTGTACCAGTACAAGGAGCATCCAGTAACACCCTATCAAAACCTTTCATTACATCAGGGAACTCTCTACCATCATGGTTACAAATAACAGCATTCACTACACCCAACCTGTGGAAGTTACCAACTACAGCTTTTGTCCTTTCTTTATTAGCATCATTAGCAAATAATGTACCTGTGTTCTTCATGATAGCTGCGATATGTGATGCCTTGCCACCTGGTGCTGCACACATGTCCAATATCCTCTCATTCTCTTGTGGTGCTAAAGCCATTACTGGCAGGAAACTTGAGGCACCTTGTAAGATATAGTGCCCTGCTAAGTATTCCGGAGTTGCACCAATTGGTACAGTAGAGCTAAACACTACAAGACCTACTTTACTCCATTTACCCACAGGGTCTAAATTCACTCCTCTGTTAATAAGAGCTTGGGCTAAATCTCGCCGTCTGGTTTTAAGGCTATTCGTTCTAATAGTAACAGGTCGCGCAACTTCACTTGCTTCCAGAAATTCGACCAACTCTTGCACAGGAAATATTTGCAGAAGTACTTCCATAAGAAATTCATTGTAACTGTAATAAGTGCAAAGGTCTTTTAGAAGCAGATCAGTATATTCACAGCGGGATCTACCATCTTCCTTCAAGCGACTGAAATCTCCTAACACTATAACAACATCTTTGATTCTTTGAAGAACATCTTGGAGACTTGCTGGATTGTTTAGTTCCTCTTCAGATGGGAATGCAAATACATCTTGTTTGGCAATATTCAATTGCATCTCTTCATCGGCTAGCTTTTTGTCTACTTTCTGTTTTTTCTTTAATTTTATATTTGCCTTCTCTATGGGCAACATGTCATCATCGTCATCATCATCATCATCGTCACTGTCTTTACCTTCTCCACTGGAGTCAGATTCATATTCTAATTTGCCAACACTAGCTGAATCTTCATCTTCTGATGTTGCATCACCATTTTCATTGTCTGAATCTTTAAATAAATCGTCCAGAGTACCAACCTGAAAGAAATTTTCATATTAAATCCAGAATAGTAGTTATTTTAATTTTCTTTTGTTTTTGGGTTCCGTATCCAAAGGGTAAAAACGGAACCCTATTACTAAGACTTCGCTATCGGTCCGTCTGTCTGTCACCAGGCTGTATCTCAAGAACCGCGATAGCTTAGACAGTTGAAATTTTCACAAATTATGTATTTCTGTTGCCGCTATAACAACAAATACAACATACAACAAACGTGTTTTTATCGGCGTTTTTGTCTTGTGGTACGGAACCCTTCGTGTGCGAGTCCGACTCGCACTTGGCCAGTTTTTATAGTCTGAGGAATGATGATGATGTGATAACCAGAAGCCAGTGCGGTTTAAAATAAGATGTAGTGACAAAAATTAAGAAGAGTATGCTTCGATGATTTGGTCATGTTGATAGGATGAATAGAAACGCCACAGCAAGGCAGGGAAACACCGGGAGGGGATGCCCAAGGAGGTCATAAGGTGACCTTATTGGTGAAGTGTACTCGCAACCAGCGTTTGTGTATGACAAGATGAATGACCATAAACAAGGCAAAAGGAGTTTGTAAGTATCGGGTGGCATTCTGTAGTTTCTGCCTCCATGAGATGACAAATAAATTTAATATACAGACATACTCATGCCGTTTTTATATATGTATGTTTAATTTGTTTTATTATAGTAGTTACAAATTTACAGTAATAAGGTTGAGAATTAACAACAAGAATAATTATGGTTTTTAGAAAAACTGTAAATAATCATACGCTATGCTTACCTTATACTTTTCTCCTCCAGCTTTCTTCTTTCCTGCGCTTTCATCATCAGAATCTTCTTCCATTTCTGACCCATCATCGTCTACCTCATCTTCATTGCCACTGTCGTTATCGTCTTCAGACTCCGAATCAACCTTTTTAGCTTTGCTTTTCTGTTCTTTTTTGTTTTTCTGTTTAGGTTTTAACCATTCCTTATTGTCATCAGTGTAACCTGTTATAATGTAAATAAAGTTGGTTTTAACCTATCAAGTTGTAACAGCTATTTTATGATGGATCATTATTGCATTTTTTTCAGTAATATTGGGCAAGTTTTGTGTCAGCAATAATCTAAAAACTCTTGTGCCATTTTGACAGCATGACAGTTTTTAAGAATAAAAAAGGGCTTATAATCTGACAGAAATTAAAACAATAATAACTAGCATCAGACCAGGGGATGCAACCAGAATAAGTCGAAAACAGAGGGGATGATATTGCATAATTATGGCAACATGCAAGACATATTCTGAGAAGGGTAGAGAAATAGTTTGGACTTTTTCCTAAGAAGAATTCCTAAAAACAGCTGCTGTTTACAAAAAATCTGAAGTAAATGTTTACCAGGACCAGTTTCTTCATCAGAACTGTTCTCAGCGTCCTCATCTACTGCCACTTCTGCCTGTTTAGCTACATTCTTCTTTGCTTGTTTCAATGCTTTCTTCTTTTCCACTAGTTCTGCCTTCTTCTTTGCTCTTTTAGCTGCTCTTTGCTTCTGCCTGTGAGTAAGCTTCTTGTCTGGTATATCATCTTCTACTGCAATAAAAGCATATGGTGTAACAATGAGAATTCCAACAGTACCAGTTGATAGTAAAACCTGCAAGAGTTAACAGGAGACTTTACTTGGACAACATAAGCGGGCAGTACTGAGGGGTCGATGGCAGGAGCGGAAACCGCGTGGGGGTTAGGAGGGGCCGCTCGGGTCTCAAGTTAACTCTAGCATGTTGTAGGTACATATTCTCCATGCACTTACAACACATTATGTATAACCAGTGCCACAAATAATTTTTTCACAATCAGTCAATTTCACACCCATTGACTTATGTATATTAGACGACAAATGAAATGTACAGGTAAAGTTTTCACAAACCGTTATAAGTAGCCCTAACCACATAAGTAAGCAACAGATTATAAGCAACGAGTGTACTTATAATCTATATTTATGGAAGAAAAAGACATGTTGCGCCAACCTCAAATAAATTGGGATAGGGGCAGGAGAATGATGATAACTTAATTAAGGGCTGATTTTTCAATCATCTGATAACTTTTATTTTTATTCGAGGAATAAAATTGACGTTTGACACTTTTTGTAAGACAAAAATTGTCAAAATTTCAAAATTATTCCTCGAATAAAGTTATCAGATGATTGAAAAATCAGCTCTTAGTCTATCATATCGTAACAGACAATCCATTTACCTTGAATATCATTCTTGAAAAAGGTTAGATAAATCATTTAGATACTAAACTAAAGGCATTCCGTGAGGTTCGTCTTGGTACCGGAAAAAAATACAACTAAAGATGTAATTCTATGCTCTTATTTCTGGGGCGAGTAGAAACTGATATTTATTGATATTTCTGGTCATTTACTTACACAGTTCTTTTTTAAACACGGGATCAGGCTGCTTGCGAGATTTTCTGCCGGGTCCTTTTTTCACTTTTTTACTTTCATCGAATTTTGCCTTACGCCCCATGATAAATTATTAGGCTATGTAAATACTGTAACAATGCTTGGTTCTAATATCAATCTTCCACCGCAAATCCTAATATTTGTCCAAAAGTATTGATTTCTAACTCCAGCTAGATCACCATGCACGACTTAAAAGTGACCACACGTGTTCACGAACGAAACACAGGTTACCAGAACACTCAGAACAGACCGTCGACTATGACTTGATTTGACAGTAATGACACTGACACTGACAGACAGTAATGACAGTACCTACTTTTTTTTTCTTTTGTTCCTTGTGGAATAGGCTAGGGTCAGGAATCATACTGCCTAGAATGACAGTCCATACATTTGATCGATTGATTGAGTCGAGGACCAGACACACACACCAGTGCGTTAGGATAGGGAAGCACTGCTTAGAGTCTGTGCTTAGGATACTTGCATACACAGAGCATGTAATTGCATAAAGCACTGGATTTTCTGCATAAGTTGACATAGGAGTGTACCAATTTGTCTATAAGCAAGCAATTAAGGCGAAAGCGCCAGGGTAGCCCGCCAAATTCAATTTTTTTACGTTTTATGCAATTTGCTGGTCAGTATTAAATTGTACGTTGATTAAAATATGATTCCCGACCATAACAAATATGTATTTAAAGAATTATAATCATTAGAATGGGATGGGATGGGATGAGTAGAGGTGCTTGGGGAGGCCTATGTCCAGCAGTGGATGTCTTTCGGCTGAAATGATGATGATGATTCATTAGAATCATTAAGTAATACAACTTGTTAATATATTATAATCTTAAAATGTCAAAATGTCAAGCCGTAACAAGTACAAAATACAGTACAGATGTACTGTACCTACGTATGTACGCACGCCAGCAGGTCAACCTACCCGAAACTGTCAGATTTTCCCAATCAACCTTGAACCTTATGCTTTAGCAAAAAGGTCGAAAATCTATTAAAGAAATCTGACAGATTGTAGTAACTTGATGTGCTGGCGTCCGTACTTCACTTTTCATACCTACGCCCGGCGGTCGCGCTAGGGTTATCAACTTTCGCTTATGCACAAAAAACTATCGTGGTATTGGCACTCGTATCTAGTTGTTTGATTTATTGTTGAGCTTATTTATTCTAAAATATTAAAACAAAACAATAAACATAGTATTACAATAAAATAGTTTACAGAACATGTTCTTGTTCTGTAAACTTTTTTACAAAATTTACTTACAAAATTTTTCGAAAATCCCTAATAACTTCAAAGCGGATTACCCTAGTGATGGGCGATTCCGAGATGTTTTAACCGTCGAAAGAATTTGAGTCGTTAAAATAAATAAACCACCGAGTCAACCATCGACTCACCGTTCTACAAAACAATCGAGATGTTTTTCGATTGTCTCGAGTCAATGGAATCGACCGCTAGTTTTCGACTGTTCGGATCAGTCATCACTCTCACTCA
This sequence comes from Oligia fasciuncula, assembly GCA_963082905.1. Lineage (NCBI taxonomy): Eukaryota > Metazoa > Arthropoda > Insecta > Lepidoptera > Noctuidae > Oligia > Oligia fasciuncula. Next base: position 8,604,679 of record OY720393.1, on the reverse strand, counting down.
CCGAGTCTCGCTCGGTCACCGAAGTCAGTCGATTGCATGCATCAACCCGAGGTGCATGTTAGCTATATAATTATTCGTAAGTAAGTTTTAGTTAACTAGGTAGGTACTTACATTTTATTCCCGTCGCGGTATTGATTATTTTTATTTTCGATTGCTCTTGTTGAAAGAATTAGTTTGGATTCGCAATCATAGCGCAAGTCAAGAACTCGCGAAACTAAACCATCGATGAACAACTCTCGAATGAACGCGCCATGCGCCAGTCGCAATACAGCTTAAACAGACCGAGTCGGACTCGAGTCCAAGTCGAAACAATCGAGAACCATAATAGAGATGTTCGAACAATCGAAGCAATCGAATAAAACCTCTCGCCATCGCGCATCGCTAATTTACACACTAAAATTTATTTTGCGCTATTCGTTTTAGACCTAAACCTATCAAATGACATGAAAAACAACACAATATTTATAAGCAAACAAAACATCAGGTTTTCAACTTACGTAATAGTTTTTGGTGTGAATTTACCTCATTGTAAATTATGGACTGGAAATACCTACAAAAAAGGGTGCATACGTAGACAGAGTAATCTATAGACTCATGGTATCCGTGTCACCGAAAGGGACAACAAATTCCGGCAATCTTCATCATACTATCATTTTTATAGCTTATTACACTACACTTTACCATTTTCACAGTTGCGCAAATTTACTATTATTGAATTATGCACGAAAAAGATCTTATTTTCCGTTTAATCGCGGTGTAGTTTTTGATAGTTCATTCATAATTTTTATTATTTCATTCATAAACGTCAAACTTGTTGTGCACATTGATGTGCTTAGCCGACACGCAGTAAGGGACAGGAATATTCTTACTCTGTCTCTTTTCTTTGCTAGTGACGTTTATATATTTCTCCTTTTCTTGTGCGAATGAAAAAGAAGATATGCAGCAGTCTATAGTTTACTCTGTCTACGGGTGCATACCTACAACTCGCATTGTCGCATAAAATGGCTGCCATTGCTAGGGTTGTGTTAATTTAAGGAGTTAGAGCATTCTAAGATCAAGGAACATAGGTGTTACTATTATCGAGTATCGATACCTACTTAAAGTCCGTTGTAACTAGGGTGGCCAACTATACATAATACTATTAGATTATGAATGAGTTTCTGTACAGCTGTCATCTGAGACGTCACTCCAATGCCTATAAAAACAGTTGTCAACCGAGCCGCGCCCCTTTTTTCCTCTCAGCGCTCGCGCGGTAAGATCGTTGGATTTCGTCTTGGATCATAGCTAAGTCTTTGTTTGGTGGTTATTTCCTCTTGTTAATTGTGTTTTGTTGAAGTTGATTGTTTCCTATTAAATAGTGCGTGATAATTGTGTTAATCATTTAGTTCGTTATTTAAATATAAGTTAGGCTGACCTGACAGTTGTTTTTTTTATTTAAATACCACTCCTGGTCGCTAAGAATACTATTTATTTTCAATTTTAATAAAGCTGAAATTTGGTATGTAAGCTAGTAATAGTACACAAACAACAAAAAAACTCTAAAACTTGGAACTTTTACCCTCCAACCCCTTAAACTAGGGGATGGAATTTTGTACGAGACTTCTGCAAATTTTGATGATAGAGTTCTGAAAATTTATATAGAGACTCCTTGTAATAAATAATAAAAATACAATAGTTCTTGTAGTAACGAAACGGCCAAGCCTCATATTTTGACTAAGGTGTAGAGTTTGTGAAGCTAGGGCGTGTAGAGTTAGAAGCTTGGCTCTACATGAGATCTGATAACTTTTTGGCAGTGCGAGCCATAATGTGGTCTCGTCTTGGCAACATTTTACATGAAAATGTTTTTGGTGGGATCTATTTGCACTTAAGAGTCCGTGTCACGAAAGAAGTCTCGTAGACGTGGCGCCACTGTCCTGCGACGTAAACATAAATAATGATTTATTTATTTATCTTGACATCATAGCAGGCAAATAACAAAATTCACATTCTTCCTTATAGAAAGGTGTGTGAGGTAGGAGGGTTGTTGCAGGACTAGGAATGTTGCTATGATCTATTAATAATTACTTCCCCTTATTGCCGCGGGACTTCTTTCGTGAAACGGACTTTAATGCGAATTTGCGCAGTCCGAAATAACGTGTCCGTGAGCGGTGTCTATTATGTGCGTTGCTCGAGCGCACTTTGTATGTAGATTGCCTTCTGTACTCTCTGTATTTTGTGGTTATGGTTAGTGGTGCTACCTAAAGCACGATATACACGGTTTAAAACCACTCGGTGACCTTGAAGTTGTTGTTGTTGTGAAATGCCTGCTACACGGTTTAAAACCAACATCTTCTGCCACTGGTTTGCAACGCAGGCCTTACTACCAAGGACGTTTAAAGGTCATACGAATTTAGTTTCAAACCACTGTCTACACTGTTTTAAAGTTTGGTTTGAAACCACCGTTTTGAACCGTGTATTTCGTGTTTGACTAGCTGTCAGTGTCAATGCAATCATTGCAATGTACAATACATGCTCTGTGGCAATATTATATTGTAGTCTGTGGTGGCAATGTTGACACTTGACAATTGACATGACAGATATTAAATTCGCAAAAAGTCGAACCCGAAGAAAAATATTTTGTCGAAAAACACCAAGAATTTTTGTAAAATGCATTAAAATTATTTTTCATAAAAGTTATATTAGTTAAAAATCAATTTAGTACAATGGTTTTATCAAAGAGCGTTTTTAAATGTGGTCGTAAAGTACTCTTTTCGAATCAAGGATTTTTCAAGTAAGTATAATTAATTATATCGAACCAGTAATATATATGTGAATGTATCGAACTTTATTCATTTAATAAGTTCCAGTGAATTTAAGTACACTTGTATTTTTTTAAATACGTAAGTACATCTTAATTTTAAATATTTCATTACACTTCCTGTAGTTTTCAGGGTCATTACGTAAATAGACATAAAGACGAAAATGGATGTCAATGTCATGGCACTGATCACCAGAAACGAACCTTCTTTAGTTTTCCTAAAAGTGCTCGAACCCGTGAATATCGAGGGCGACAACTTGTTGGGTGAGTTGTTCTTTACTAGATCCTGTTTAAAAATATTTATTAAGTAGCCATAAATCGCAACAGTGATAAAATAAAATGGACAACTTATTTGTGCATAGAAACAATACACATACTTATAGCATTATTTTTTTTCTGATACATTCATAATGCATTATCTTCTCTGCCCCTGACACCCCACCGACCAAGCAATTTGTTGAAAAGCATTTGCATAATCACCCTCCTATATAATTCACAGTTCAATGGCTAAACAAATTATTTGCATAATTATTGTTGTAAGTAGAGTGCCAGAAACATTTGATTATTAGAACAGGCATTGAATATAACATTGTGGGCATTTTGGTGCCTAATTCAAGACTGAACCTCTCTCAGACCCCTTGAAGTACAGTTTTTTTTCCTTTTTTCTGCATGGATTTTACAATTATGAATTAATTATTTTGGAATTTAAAAATCTTGGATGGATGCATTGGAGTGCAGTACATTAGGTGATAAATTAATAATTTTGTGTTCTAAACATAATACTGAGCTCCAAAATTAATATAGCTGACATGGCTCAAAAGGCTGCCCAACTTAATTCAATGGGACTGGGGAGTGGACTTGTCAGCCGCATGTTGGACAAACTGGACACAAGCACAGAACTGGTCCAGACAGTAAGACAGGGCTGGCCACTTAGGAAATGCCTGGACGAAATGGATAGGTTCAGTCCAAATTGGAAGGAGTAGAGGGAGGCCTTTGCCCAGGAAGGGAACAACTAGAAATAAAAAAGAATCCAAGATCATTCATGTCATTCATTTTGTATTTTATATGTTTTCAGGCACACTATGGAACAAATGTTTGAAGTTGTATCGGATGTTGATAACTACTACAATTTTCTCCCATGGTGTAAGAAATCCATAGTATTACAAAAGACTCCTCAAAACCTTAAAGCAGATTTAATCATTGGTTTTCCACCAATAAATGAGTCTTACACCTCTAATGTGATCCTATTTAAACCACATTTAGTGAAAGCAGAATGTGTAGATGGCAAGCTCTTTCATCACATGTTAACCCTTTGGAGATTTAGTCCAGGGCTAAAAAGGGAACAGCAGTCATGTGTAATAGATTTCCAAATTACTTTTGAATTCCGCTCTGCGTTCCACTCACATTTATCGAATTTATTCTTTGACCAAGTTGCTCGACAAATGGAAGGAGCTTTTATCAAAGAAGTTGGCAGACGATATGGACCAGCTTCTATGCAGCCTAGAAACTTGTTGGTTCATAGTGCTGATAAAAGTTGACAGAACTTGACTAGTCCCTAGTACAATGTGTAAATGTATTTATTGTGATTAAGTGTTTGTGTCTGTAATTATTGTGATTGTGATTAAATGATAACATTTATGAATGTTTTACAGAGAAGCTAAGCTTTCAATATTGTTACCGACAAAAAAAATATAAACAAGCATTGTTCAACAGTATTTTATTTACATTTGCCCACATTGTGATATAGTCACTGGTATTTTTGGTTTATTGTTGGGTCCAGTGGGAACATTTTCTATTTTTCTCATTACCAGAAGTCCATCAATCACTCGTCCAAACACAACATGCTTATTATCTAAAAAGTTACACTTAGCACATGTTATAAAAAACTGGCAGCCATTTGTATCTTTACCACTGTTGGCCATTGATAATAATCCTGGGGAGTCATGTTTTAATACAAAATTTTCATCAGCAAAGGTGCTGCCACCATAGATGCTCATAACACCGGTACCATCACCCTGAAAATAATAATAATTTTATAAAGAGAACTTATAGTATTTTTTAAACATTATTAAATATTTGGCAATTTTCGTATTGAAATTTTCTTAACCTTTTAACCACCCAACTTCATATCAGTTGTAGTGCCCCATGCACCTAGTACAGTGAATCAATCCGTTTATTTTAATTAGGCTGTACACTAATTAAATAAAAAAGCAGATTAAACGGTCAGTGGGTCATCTTAGGGGCGTGAAGTGGGCGACCCAAATGAAGATGCTAAAATTATATTATTACACTGGAACACAACAGCAAGCAGCCAGAAAATTTGAGGGATACTTTTGTTCAGCAGTACAATACCATGGGTTGATATAAAAAAGTATAAATTTCTTACATTGACAAAGTCTCCACCTTGGATCATGAAATCCTTTATAACTCTGTGGAATGTAGCACCTTTGTACCCCAGAGGTACACCATCTCTTCTATATTCTCCGGTGCAAAATTCTCTAAAATTTTCGCTTGTTTTTGGTACGACATCGGCAAACAATTCAAAAATCATTCTCCCTATTTCCTGAAGCAAGTTCGAGAAAAGGTTAAACATTAATTATCCTAGTATTCATAGAGATATGTTCACAACGAATTGATAAACTTACTGTTGTCCCTACAGTTATATCGAAAAATACAACAGGATTGTTTGGATTCCGAAGTTGTGACTGAATCTGATTCCAAGTGGGCATTTTTTATGAGATTACTATTATATTTTAAGAAAAAAATCACATTCGTTTCCAACAATTCACAGATTTTATAGAGGATTTAGAAATAGCTCAGTCTGTTAGTCAAAAGGTTTTATGTAAAGGTAAATAAACTAAGATTGGCGGCTCTCAGTTCTAACCTATAAATTAAACGTCACAGTGACGGGACAGTTGTCAAATGTCAAACTAAAAGGTTACATGCTCTGTGACTTAGCAATAAACTAGTCTGTGCATGGACGTAATATATACCCTGCGTTCCGAGATGGGAAATAATCGATGTAAGCGTGCTTAAACCCGTACCGAATTAGCGTGAGCGCGATAACGACGTTCCGTGAATCGTCATGACATGCGCCATCACAGAGTACTTTGATAAGACTAGTAATAGAGACCAATCTTGTTCCGTGGAACAGGTCATAAGAAACTAGCGCCACCTGATATTCATAGTTAGAACTACACCTTCACCTAGGTACCTTTTTTTTATACCGTTAAGCTTATAGCTAGGTATTTTTAGTTTATCATTTCAGGGATTGATAAATGAAATACAGTGTTATTTAGCTAATCATGTTTTTATTTATTATTTATTTGATCGCCAACAGAGGCTACAAGTTTGACAAGGACAAACACATTAAAATAAATCACAATACAATACACGAAAGACAATACACAACCACTCATAAAATTACTTTCTGGTCACAAATATGGATTAGTCGGAGGAACTTTTGCTCAATTTAATGACAAACGCACAACGTTACACAGAAAGATCACAAAAATATCGCTAAAAAACCAACGTAGTTATCAGACATTTGTATTGGGGATACCAATTTATTGATAGTAAAACCACCAAAGAAATTCTACCACCATCAATGAATGTTTGCAAAATATTGGTGAAAATTATTGCAATATGTAATAATTATTACATATTGCAATAATATTAATAATATTAAATATATATATATTTATATATTTATCTATATATGTATGTATTTAGAAATATATAAGTATGTTTATCAGTTGTCTAGTACTCATAACACAAGCTCTGCTTAGCTTGAGACTAGACGGCGTTGTGTGATAGTTGTGGAATATTATATTATTATATTATATTATTATTGATCGAAAAATAATGAAATGTCATACTTTGCGATAAATGTAAATAAAACCGTTGACTTATTTTAAAATATTTTTTGGATACACAAAACCGAAGTCAAATAAAAATATACTATTTTAGTAGTAATGAGCTACAGATGTATCAAAGTTGCGATTGGTTGCAATTATTTTTAGAGCCATCTATTCGAATTAATAGTGAACTTGCTTCAGAACTGCCATCTTGTGATCATATTTGTTGTATCCGAGCAATTATAATCCGACAAAATTAAAAAACACATTCAAACTTATGTTGTACAGATACAACTTAATACTTCCTGATTTTGTATCATTGTACCCACTGCTGTCCCCAGTTTTTTGTACGGACGCCAGCAGGTCAACCTACCCGAAACTGTCAGATTTTCCCAATCAACCTTGAACCTTATATTTTAGCAATAAAGTCGAAAATCTATTAAAGAAATCTGACAGATTGTAGTAACTTGATGTGCTGGCGTCTGTACTAAGATTGAGTACCCTGTGCGCCATCTTGCGATAACGCCGACCATGCCCTAGAATAATATCACCGCGAGCGCTGTCAAAAATGACAGTGTGTGTGAGGAAATGTCAGTGTGTGTTTTATTACCCGGGGCGCTTTCCGAATTAGCTATAATCGCTCACAGCGCTCACATCATCTCACATGGCGTTCCGATTTAGATATCACGATTATGACAGCTGAGAGCTGTCAACAATTCGGAACGCCCGTGAGCGCGCTCACAGTGCTTACTCAATGTAAAAACGATATTATTACAGTATTTCTTTGTATAAACACCACATTTCTTCTTCTTTGGTTAGGTGGCGACTATCAGCCAGAAGCACAATTTCGAAAATGCCACGTTAGTTTAATTTTATGATAAGATGCAAATCAAAACAAAACACACACTGACACATCCTCACACACACACTGTCATTTTTGACAGCGCTCACGGTGATATTATTCTAGGGCATGGTCGGCGTTATCGCAAGATGGCGCAGGTCATGACGTCATCTATGACGATTCACGGAACGTCGTTATCGCGCTCACGCTAATTCGGTACGGGTTTAAGCACGCTCACATCGATTATTTCCCATCTCGGAACGCAGGGCCGACTGCGCAACGCAAAGGAGTGGTAATGTGTTCATCAGTCTATATATGTATGTATGTATGTTTGTATGTTCCTTTGAAGCACTATACAGACCAAACGCCTGGGCCGATTTATAAGATTCACACGTCAATCGATTCCTCTTAGTCCGGCGAGTGTCACTAAACACATGACGTTAGTGAAAATTCAATATGGCGACTACTATGTATGACGTATGTCTTCAAAAAAAAATTTTTTTTTTAAACCTCTCGAGTGAGGTATCAAAATAAAGGGCTTTAAAAGACGATTACAAAAATATAAACAACTTATATGGTTAAAAGTAATTTGAAGTGACAAATCGTAAAAAACACGTACCAAGAACTAAATCGTCAGCGAAATATTTCACATTTAATTTTGTAAACTAAAAAGCTGGAAATAAAAAAAGTTATTAAAAAATGGTTGCCTGTAAAGTCGGTTTTTCGGGCGAAGATTTTACGTGACAACGACCGATCATCCGATCATAGTTGAGTGGGAGAGAGACGCAAGGCATTCGGCGGGCCTCTCTCTCGTTCGGTGACTCATCGTAACGTTACCGAGCGTTACACTTTTTCATAAGTGACTCCCAGTCGCAACCTAATTTAAGACGTTGTCACGTCAAAAAATAAAAACCCGACTGCGGTAAAAAACTTAAGTTATTAAAAGAACTGAAAGCTAAAAACAAGCCCATTTTAAATTAAATAAAAGTTGGAAGCAGGCGGGACCCATACCATTTTTATTATATTTTCAAATTCAAATGGGTCCCGCCTGCTTCCAACTTTTATTTAATTTAAAATGGGCTTGTTTTTAGCTTTTCAGTTCTTTTAATAACTTAAGTTTTTTGACATATTAAGTTACATTAATTAATTAAGTTACATTTTTATTCGTCTCATAAAAATCCTCAGCCGTGCCGATGCCGATAGTGGGCGCCGGGCCCTAGTTTGACAGAAAATTGACAACTGACATTGACAAGGAAGTTCCTTCCACAGCGTAGCACAGGCTCCACAGCGTAGACCATGGACGACTTTCCTTACAACTTTCCAAGCTCCCAAAGAGTATAATAATCAAGCTCCAATGCCAATGTTGTTACCAAAGACTACAATATTATGCTGTATCTGTCAATCTGTGGCTGTGGCTAATGTGTTTCCAAAGACTACAATATAGATTCGAATCAGTGATCCAGTGTCTGATGTTTTTAGTTTTTTGTTAATTTGATTGTTTATTGACGTGACAACGTCTTAAATTAGGTTGCGACTGGGAGTCACTTATGAAAAAGTGTAACGCTCGGTAACGTTACGATGAGTCACCGAACGAGAGAGAGGCCCGCCGAATGCCTTGCGTCTCTCTCCCACTCAACTATGATCGGATGATCGGTCGTTGTCACGTAAAATCTTCGCCCGTAAAACCGACTTTACAGGCAACCATTTTTTATTAACTTATTAAATAATAGATATCATTCAGTTGTATTTGTGAATACCTACCTAAATAAAATTTTTGTATTTATACGAAGTGACAAGTTCATTGAGAATTAATTGCAGAGCAATAACTATGAAGAGTTTTGAAGACTGGAAGCAAAATAACCTATAATCTGGAGGTACCACTTTGTTTCTGAACTTACTTTTTCGTAGTTACAAAGAATACGTTGTAATGGAGGAGGAGGAACTGGCTGTTACGGATTACTACAAGGCTTTAGAGTGTGATAGAACTGCGACATATGATGAACTAAAGAATAGTTACAGACGTCTCATACTCTCTTCACACCCTGACAAGGAAAATCAAAATGAGGAGGCTTTTCTTCAAAACCACGATGACCAGGCTTTTCTTCGTATACGAAAGGCTTGGTCTGTTCTGAAGGATCCTCTGACTAGGAAGCAGTATGACGCGAGGCTTTCATGTCATGAACATAGTGAGTGTTTCCTGTACGATACCATTTCTTTAACGGATTTGGAAATTAACAGTGAAGGATTTTATACCTATCCGTGCAGGTGTGGTGGTACTTATGTCTGTGAAATTAGTGATGAGGTTTGCTCAAATATTCTTGTTGGTTGTAATGAATGTTCTTTCTCCATCCAAGTTAACCTTTTGCAGAATGTTATACCACACCAGGTGTAACATTAAAACTTCTATTGTGTCCTGTTCAATGCTCTTCACCCAATTTATAAACCATAATGATAGTTTAGTTTAGAAGTAACAATACCACACAATTTAATTGTACCTACTATTATTAAAGTGAATTGAAGAGCTAGATGCATCAGTTCAGTTAAAAAAAAAATTGTCTGTCTGTCCCGGCTAATCTCTGAAAAGACTAGATTGATTTTGATGAAATTTGGTATGCGGATACTTTAAACCCTGGGGAAGGTCATAGTACTTTTTATCAACATACTATGTGGGCGAAGCCGCAAGCGGAAGCTAACTTATAGTATTTAACATCTATCTATACACCGTGTTCTGGTATTATAGGTACATAAACGTCGACCGGATGTTCAGACCATGGAAATAAGCATTTTTCATTATGGTCACATTAATGAATTCTTGTTTTTTGTTAATTTTCATACAAACTAAATACCTTGGCTTAAATCACCCGATATGCATACCTCTTTATCCGAATTGACATTGACATATTTTTATTCATAGGATTTGGCGGGCTGAAACTTGTCAAAACTAAGTTAAGACCCTTTCTTACTGCATAGCTCAATTCAATTTCATTAAATGAAATTACAAATATCTTTGTAACAAAGCCTTTTTAAGTACTACTTCCTTTGTTAGATTTAATTTGTAAAAGCTATAGAAGCGTTTGACAAAGTTTATGGACACTGTGCCGAACACGGTGCATATATAAAATTAAAGTCCTGACTGACTGATATATCAACGCACAGCCTAAACCGCTGGTTCTAGAGACATGAAATTTGGAGGGTGGGTGTGTTGTTTGAGAAGAGTAGGTATCCACTAAGAAAGGGTTTTTCGAAATTCCACCCCTAAAAGGGTGAAATTTAAGACAAAACATAGTACATAATCAGTCCAATGGCCTACCAACCAACTAACCTAGTCCCCCTCCAGCCTAGCCAGCAGCCAGTAGCAGTGTAGCCTAGTCTTACTAACTTGGCATAGAAAATACTTCTAAATATATATATATATATATATGTAATGTAGGTACCTACCTTAGATCTATTGAATATTATGTTTAAGCAGTATGTACCCTTCAATAACATTTTTTGTAGATAATGCCCTAAGTATGTATTTATAATAATGTAAGTACATAAATATTATTGATAATTTATAAGCATGCATGTATTGTGTAAAATATTTTTATACATTATGATTATAGTAGTAATGTCTTTTATTATGTTTTATTGAATAAACCTTTTGTACCAGAATTGCATTTTGGTTAGAGGCATCATGAATGTGAAACTGAAAACTATGATTTTTCTGAACTTGTAGGATGACGCAAAAGCATTGTTAAATACCTACCATAATAATTAAATCATATCCTCCCAACCAATTTTCGGTCATGGAGAGCCAGCCAATCTCAACGGAGATTAGCCAAGTAAGCAGGAGATTTTATAGTGCACTAGTGTGTGCGCAAACTCAGGTGCGCTCGCTGTTACTTTATTCTCATAGTCCGCTGGGACGGCAATCCAAGACGACTGGGGAGAGGTCACTTGCAGGACCTATGGCTATGTCTATCTGAACGAGTTTATGGCGTGCGGGGTGGGAAAGAGTAACCACATCTAGACACATAATCAAACATTATTATCATCTTTTTTTTCCCAATTTATTCAGCGCATTCCCGCGGCCTTCATGTCGTCGGTCCACCTTGGTAAAACTCTAACTTATGCCTCGGCCCCGAAAATAACGCCACGCTTAAGGCGTCAATTCGCTACAAGCGTCATTTCTAAGCGTCAAAAGCAAGGCCACGAACTTCAAGTATTCGCCTGTAGCGTGTACGTCGTTGGGGGGATGAATCAGTTCAGTACAGAAAAAGGTTACATTATCTGTGAGTACAGAGTGAGCACGCGTCGACATTACAAGTGAAAATGTCGCTGTAAAATTTTCTCATACAATTGTTTTCGATGCTCATAAAAAACGCGCGTCGGATCATCCAACGCTCGTGCAAATTCGCTCATAGCAAATTCCGCTGCTGCTTGCAGCGCTACTTCGTGGCCTTGTAGATAACAGTCATACATTTGTTTTTGACGCTCGACGCTGACGCTGGCAGCGCAAAGCGAATTCGCTTGGAGCGTCGCATTTCGTGGCCCTCGGGTTAGTGTCGTGTTTCGATTTAGATACCTATCACGTCTGCGATGTTTCGCCAGATAGGCAAGGGCAAGGGAACAAAATTAGACTTTTTATTTGTTACATGGAATTTTATGGCTGTTGTTTACTAATTCGAGGTCGCTGATTTCAAATCTGTCTCAATTTTTCTCTAACAGCTTTAGTTTTTTAGATACAGCTTTTGGCAATATTTTTGTACTAAGTTTCATAAAACCGAGCTACTTTTTATGGTTCCGTACCTCAAAAGGAAACAAAAAACGGGCCTACCCTTATAGGATCACTTATCTTATAGGTCTGTCCGTCCGTCTGTCACAGCCAATTTGCTTCGAATCTAATGGACCGATTAAGTTGAAATTTGGTGCATATATTTTGATTATGACGTGTAACGTAAATAAATGTATTTTTAATATTGGGGTCATTTTTGGGGGGTAAATAGAATATTAAAACAGTTTCGCAATCTTTACCGTGTGACATATCAAATGAAAGGGCTTAGGTACTGTGAGGATCTCAAATATATTTTTTCATAATTTTAAAGTAAATTGTAATAAAAGATAAAACAGTAATTTAAAAAAATTAAACCGGCTTCAAAAATAAATTAACTCAAAATTATGAAATACTTGACTTTAATTTCGGAAGTCGGTGGCAAAAAACTAAAACTATAAAATACTAATGAGTATTAGCCCTAACGAGAAGTAGCCCAAGTGAGAAGTAGCCCAAGTGAGAAGTAGCCCTAATCAGAAGTAGTCCATTAGCGAGTCGGTTGCCAAAATGAGAATTAGCCCTAATGTGCCTAACCCGCTCGCTTTGTTTCGCCGCAATGGCCGCCCATACCCATACTCCTTACATATTTTTGGGGCGAACAACAAGTCGACATTCCCACTATGTAATCAGCTATAGAGTTTGTGATGGTGGCTGTGCCAAAATGAGTCAGAGGTACCTACCCGTACAGTGTTTATTCTATTTATAAGCAGTCTATTTGTGCCCATTCATTCAGTCTCTTGGAATGAAATGATGGAATCCAGTATTTTAATAATGCCATTTATTTCGTGGTTAGAACTAGGCTAGTACATAAATACAAGTTTGACGGAGTACAATGATTTATAATAAGGTTAACTCATAAAAAATTACTAAAATAAAATCTACATCTAAAGTATAATTTTGTACAGGTTCAAGTAATAACATTACTTAGTTTGGAAAATATTTCATGCGGAAATGAATTAGGTACATACTAGGTAGCAACATATCGATATTTTCGAGAAAATTAATTTAAATATTTTTACATTACAGAAGATCTAAGCTATCACATAATGTGAATTATAATTTCGTAATATTTCGCTTTTTACAAATACTTCATTGGCAAGATACTAATTTTAAAATAAAATAGGGCATAAATTCATTGTAACATCTATAGAGAGTGAAGGGATAGAGAGATAATAAAATATTACCAAAGACAATAAGCAATTTGCCATACTACTACGTTATCAAACAGTCCTATTTAACCAATCATATCGTCACCTCGTGCGATGTTCTTGAAACATTGCAGGGTGGTGATAACTTCTCGTATAACAGCAGTATAAAATAATTCACAAGCACTCATTGAGATTACGATCTTATTAGATTACCAATAGCAATGTGTTGAGACACATTGAATCTTTAAATTATAGCCATACACAAAATATATACACATTGTGCACATGTTTGTACTTTAAAATTAGATTCACATAAATATGTAATTACAGTCCAATATTGCAGTCACCGATCATACACACTCTGCAGAATGTTGGCTTGTCTATGTATTAATAAACAACCGTTACACCAATAACAATCAGCACAGTCTCACTTTGTTCACGCATCTGTCCATGAAATTTCTTTTCCTCTTCGTTTGTGTGGCAGCTTCTAAAGGCGTGGGCAAAGATAGTTGTGTGTGCATTTGTTCCTCGGCTTCTAAAATGCCTTCGCAGCTACGGGATCTACGTGAAGTTTTCTCTATTTCGTGACAGTCTAAGTTATCACTACTCTCAGATAACATTTCTGGTAGACTATAAAGTGATTTTTCGGGAGATGTGTTCTTAGAAGTATTACAATTAGTAGGTAATTGTTCGCAGCTTTGTGAGGAGGCTAATAAAGATTTTCCCAAGGAGGATTGGCGATTTCTTCGTGGTCTGTAAAAAATAACCAAATATTTCAATTCTATGTTGCGGTGAATTCTTGCGGTGAATTCGATAGTTGTAAATGGCGGAGCTTTCTTTGAGTTCGTAATTTCGTGTAATTTTAGATCAGACTACAAATAATTACTTAGTCGATTTTACTGTTACTTGCATTGCATGTTATGTAAAAAGACCCAATAATATTCGATACACTTCTCAGCATTTCATAAAGATAAAATCAGTACCTACGTATTTATGTTTTGTTCGTTATTTACTTTTATGTTTGGTCAGTATCTGTTAGAATAGAACATTTCACATAAAACAATAACATACCTAACAGGCGGCAGTGTGTGTATGGGCGGCTCTAGTCAATCTGCTTTATCACTTCCTCTGCTCTCGCAGGAGGCCATACGCTGGTAGTTCGGAGGTCCTCGGCCAATGGCGGCAGTTCCGGGCGTTTGCGTGTCCCCACGACCTCTGAGTTGTCCGTCAAGCCGATTAGCGAGATTTGATTTTCCTCGGAGGAAGCTGGAAAGTTTTAATGGATTCGTTAGAATTGGGAAAGTACGGATTTGATTTGATATTGCGTCATTATGGACGGAGGAGCTATAATCATACAATAATTCTTATCAAGTATTATACAGTGCATAAAAAAGCTATAGGTACCTTTCTAGCTTATCAACACATGCATCCTGATAATCGTGTATCCATCTAACACCATTGAAGTGGCAAACTGCACGCATATCCTCGGGAAGCTCTTCAGCTTTCGGCCATTCAAAGTTGTCGATAATTGGTACAATATTGCACTGTGATTGCAACGCTGCCACTATCTCCTGTAAGACAAATTTCGATTAAAACTTTGATATATTGATATATTTCTATACACTTAAAAATATGTGTGAATTAATCAATTTGGATAAAGAGTGACGTTAAAATAATAAATACTAAATAGATTATTGATTCAAGCTACTGATACTGTACAACTGTTCAAAATCGAGGGGAGGTTAGTACTTACTCTATGAACCCAGTCTTTTCTATCAGTATCTTTTTTACATCTGTCGAGTGCATTTGGTGTCAGAACCAGCAAAAAGTGTTTTGCCTGTCTTATGCTTTGCAGTAGATTGTTGTCGAACTTCCCAGCCTCTAACCGTTCTACATCTATAAACACTGTAAATCCTCTTAGCTGAAGATGGACTTTGAGTAAACTAGCCAGTTGCGATCCATTAGACCTCCGGTAACTAACGAATACATCCAAGTTCTTTTCCATATTTTCTTCACCCTTACTTAGTAAACTGCACTCGTATGCTGAAAACATAATTTATTGTAGTAAACCATTATAAACAAAGTACATATTTTTTGTGGTGTGGTTGTTTCTAAGTGATTCCATGTCAATTTGCTTTACAATGTTATCAGCTAAATGATAAACTAGTTATTGCAATCACCAAATGGGGAAATTGAGAGAATTCAATTTACTGCTGCTGTTCAAACTAATAATTGGGTTCATCAGGTAAAATAGTGATTATTTGACAGCGTTACTGGTAGAATTAAAAAATAATAATAACATAGGTATAATTTACATAGATACCTCTAATAGCGTTTAAAATTCTTAACCTATGTATACTATTCACAATTCGACACTCGTTCTCTAGTTGCTCATCACTGAGTCCTCGAATAGATTCCTTGTCAACGCCAGCATTTAACATTGAATACGTATAAATAGTGTATTCGGGTCCTATACATTGCAGAAAGTCGTTTAGACTACTTGTGTCTCGAGAAGTGTAATCTGCCATTTTCTTTAGTTGCTGGAGTTCTCTAGTGAATCTGTAATAAGTAAAACACTGTTAAAACGGGTACACGTTTTCTGGATAGATTTGAGCCTTTAACTGGTACCGTAGTAAAATAAATACCTTTTACGTTTGATTCCATTTTGCAAACCAATATCTTCCTTGAGGTTTTCTTCACTTATTTGTAGTAACAAATCTCCATCAACTCTACTGTCGAAAAAGTTAGTCGCATATTCTATGAAACCTATCTGCTTCACCCATTCTCGAACATCTTCTATGGACCAAAGAGGAACCTGCTGCGATAATTTATGTGGCACTTCTTCACCTATCAGTCGCAAAGCTTGTGCAGCATATTTAGATGCAACAGCATTCGGACAACTAGCCACCTTTTTCAACGATTCTATTGCCCCAATCTCTCTAAATATTTCCGTGTTTCCCTGTTGTTTCTTGATTCCAGCCTCCATGCAAAAATGGAAGGCGGCTAGATTTCTGGCTTCTTCTCTTTTCGAACTCAACACCGGCACTAACCTCTTTAGCCAGTTCTTGCTTTGTCCGTGAGCGTGTGCAAGATTTGATCGGGCGAATTCAGATGGGTTGTGGGAAGTTACAAATGGTTCTACTAAATCTAAGGTGCCAGATTTAAGGACCGCGGCTTCTATTTCCTTATTCGCAACTAAAACGGCGATAGCTAAGCAAGCATAGTACTTGATGTTATCATCATTATGAAAAGCTAAAGGGAATAGCCACATCGGTACTTTTCTCTTAATCATTGCTTCCTGATTTTCGGCTCCACCGTACAAAGACAAATTAGCGAGTGCTGTTGCGCAATGCCTGAGTGTATCCACATCATTTTTCCTACACTCAAACAAGACTGCGTCTAAACCTCCTAATTTAATTACATCGCCACACGTGCTTTCACTGTGTTTGAACAGATGTTCCAATATCCCTGTACCTATTCTTGAATGGTCTACTGAATTTGCGTGTTTTGTACAAGAGCAAGCGACGTTGACAACTTTTTCAAGACCATTTTCTACCACATGAGCTCTATTTTCCGTCGTTAGACATTGTTCAAGCAGTTTTGCAGAAGAGAATTGTAATTCTGGATTATTATACTCCAAACAATTGCCCATAAGTATGTCAAGTCCTCCGGATTCTCTTAGTGTGTTACACAGGGAATATCCCAGTTCGTGACCGTAAGTTGGCACCGCCCACGCTCTTCGTAACATTTCATTCAGTTTGTTGAAATGCATTGATGCATTTTTCATATCCATTTGGTTATTCTTTATGGATGCAATAAATGCGTTCATTCTAGATGAATACTTTTGGATCGCCATTTCGACATCTTTTTGGTTAGAATTTGCATTTAGCTTATCCAAGTCATCAAAAGATAGATTTGTAAGGTCTTCATCTCCTGGCTTAATTGTTCCATTTAATAATTGACTCATCTGAAATAACAAATTCATTACATTTTAACATCCATTTTTATTCAGTCATTTAAAATCATGATTATTATTGAATAGGGTTAATCGTTCACGCTCATGAATCATTTTAATAACAGCACGAGTAAGTGTTACGTGAATAATAGAACCCTTATTAATAAATTAACTGCAGGTGAAAAACACTTAAAAAATTAAACCTTATTATGCGCTTTCTTTTATATCCAAGCAGTGTCAAAACATGTTTGCATTTTAATTATATAAGTACTTTAGTACACATACAAAGTGTATCCAGTTAAAAAATTCTTAATATATCTTCCATGACATGCTAATGTCATGGAAGTTATATTAAGAATTTAAATAAGCGCAATATAAATAAAATAATAACATACCTGAGAGGATGTGTGAAGTGTGGATTTGGATGACAAGTTTTTACTAGAAATCGTCATATTAGAGTGAGCAACGCTAGAGTGCTCCTTGTGACTAAACATCCCGCTCGAGGTAACAGTTTGACGTGCTTGTGCTGAAGCCATCGCCATTTTCTCTGCGCTGAAGGCCTCTGTCTGTAGTCTTGAACTCGAACTTGTCATGTTATTTGCTTCCTGTGCTGTTACTTCACCCGCTTTCAACGATCTTTGCTCCTGGAATACACATTTGAACGTTATTTTATGTGAAAATCTATACTTATCACTAGCACTGGTTTTGATAGAGTTTCACTAGTGACGAAAAATAAAAAATCTTAAGTTTTGATTTCACGTTTGAGAGCACACAGGTGGTATCACTGCAACAAACTTGTATGAACAACACTCGATTTACAAAGTAAATATTTGATAGTTACGGCAATAGCGATACGCAATTTGGGTCTTGATCGTCGTTTTGAAGACATTATTATTTTTTAATAAAATTGCGACACGTTCGCCCCGGAATAAGAAAACTACTTTTATATCGGACAGCGGCCCACGTCACTGCTCGGATTGTACGTACTAATAATTCCTTTTGGATATAGGCCAAACGTATGAAATTCGTGCGTTTTCTATGAGTTTTGAAGTTTGTGTACACACGTCACGTGTTTTGAAGGTCGTTTGAGAAAATTTCCGAGTAAATGTACTCTCACCAAAGGATTTTGTGGCTGCGGATGAAAGCGTGCTAGGACGCCGCGGTGTACAGGCCACGGGGCGGACCCCCCTCCCGCAGACATTCTGATTCTATATTTATAACCGTCTATTCGAGTACTCGTGCGCGCACGCGCAATAATTGACTTCCGCGTGTGCTCGCACGCACGACGTTCAGGCACTGACTGAAAGAAGCGTGGTTCAGTAACTGCGGCGATAAGCGCCTACAGATAAATGAGCTCACCGCTCCAGGCGATCCTCCGCGTCGCAGCATCCTGCCAGTCCATGCGATAATTCGTGCAGCCATGGTACGCGACAAAACTATCGCGTGATTTTAAAAACATTTACATGTTGGATGTTATCGAAGCAAGGAATCCCACTATACTGCGCGCTTCGCCGTGGTGAAGGCGGTTCTCTGTGATATCGATCGGTCGCATTCACGCGAGGTCACGTCCTTCGACGCGCCTTTTCGGCTCCGCAGACGATATTCCTAGACGGCTGAATGTGGCAGTCGTCTATGTTTTGGAAACTATTTATTCACCTTTGATTGGTTGGTTTTGTTGTCATACTTCCAATTTTTTACAATATTTGCAATATAAAAAAAAAAATGCGATATATTGTAATATTACCGATGTTTTACACAATAGGTTTTTTGAAAATAGTTCACTTACTTGAAGGGATGCTGCGTTTTGTTCTGCAGTTAGACCCTCGGCCTGCAGTAATCTATGTGATGCACTAGCTGCGCTACGTTCCGCATATTGCATGTCACCATGTTGTAGTCGACGCATTTTTGTACTGTTGGATGCAGATCTCGATGCACTATATCCATCAGCGACGACTCGAGTAGAAGAAGCAGAAGTCATACGCGCTGCACTGTACTTTAGTTCATTCGCTGCACTTGACCCAACAACAGCACTATTGCCAGAGAGTAGTGATGGTTTCTCTGTTATAGGAGGTGGCGTGTCAGATTCCGGAAAAGTTACTAGAGGGCCTTCGCCGGAGAGCTCACCCATGTCACTCATATCGCCCATGTCATCCATTTCGGTGAGATCTCGAATCACGGGCAAATTCCGATCACCTAAGTCATCCTGATCCACTATGTTCTCCATTGAGCTCCTTAATCTGGAAATAGTATGATAATTTAAAATAATGTGGCACAGCAACCCAACAATATTTTCTTCACTTAATATAGCCAGCGTCCGCGGTGCGAGAGCACGAAAAGGGTTGCGCGGAATCAGTAGTGTTGCTATTGTTTGTCGGCGTGGTACTGAAAACATAGAGTGGAGAAACAGCGGGTGGGAATTGGACGTGAGCCAAGGTCGCTCAGGTGAGCTCGCTCGTACAGGTTCGTGGGTAATAGCAAAAGTATCTTTAATGTTCTCAGGAAACCGTCTGTGTTAACACCTATTGACTAAACATGAAACAAATATTGGCACGTTATGGATTTTCTTATGTAAGTAATAGTGTAAAAATAATTCCTCCTAAATATTGTTTTGATGCAAGCTGACTAACCTTTGGCCAAAATTTTTCGCTGCGGTGTTACTTAGCGTCTTCATCTCAGAAATAGAGCTTTTGAGTTCAGTAAGGTCGGACTTCATAGAGCTCGCTTTCCTTTCAGTGTTTGCCAGGTGCGCGAGTCGCTGCGATGAACTTTGCAACCTTTGGCTCGATGAGGCGCTGCTTGAAGTCGTACTTGACACCATCTGAAAAAATAATACATTTATGATAGAGAAAAGGTCTTCGGGCTCTGGTTAATGATGTATATTCTAAAGTGCTAAATATCAACCTTTTATTAGACAATTATATCACTAATTCACATATGCAATTGTGAATTTTGTAAGGAGGCACAATCATGCGTATTGTTCCTTACGACTCGTTATCTAGACTACTGCAGAGGAGTTCAGTGCCAATGCTAGAGGAGATTGTTAGTTTGGGCGTCACACGTCTTGGCGCACCTACACGAACGAAGTAAATAAAGCCAGGGCTATACAAAATAGAAATACAGAAATAACAGGGGCATTTTAAAATTAGCACAAGTATTAAAAATCAGCTCAATATTACAATAATCTATCAGTATAGATTATTGTTAGGTATCCTACATTCTATAGGGTATAATACCCGTAATAGGCAATATTTTGTTACGTATTATTTAAAAATAAAAAGCTATAAAAAACTTACAAATCGTTGTCTATAAACTATTAATCGACTTATTATAGTACCATATTTTGGCATTGAATACTGTGATTGTGAAGCGAAAAAATGATTCAGAGCGTGTGGGCGGGCGGGATGCAACAAATCATGCCCTTGAACCTCGAGCGTACTTGATACCTACTCCTAATGTTGTAGACCCGTTAGCGACGACGGTTGTCTTTAATTGCGTGGGAGATCGTGTTAATTCAGTTGCGAGTACAAAAAAAAAATTTGTGTATTCTTATATTGATTCAAGTTTTGGCAAGAAAACCATATTAAGTAGCTTTTTAGTGATCCGTGATAAAATCTGCTTTTATCAGTACACTTGTGGTATCACTTCGTTTTTACCCGACTTCAAAAAAAGGAGGAGGTTCTCAATTTGGATGTTTATATTTTTTTATGTATGTGTTCGGGCATAACCACATAACTCCGTCATATATAATCCGGATTTGCAAAATATTTTTTTTAATGGATAAGGTATGCCTCAGGGTTGGTCCCATATAAATTTTATTAACTTTGCTTGGGTAGTTTTTGAGTCAGATTCAATAATACGATTTTTTTCCCCCGTTCAACTTATGGAACAGTGAAGTTTCATCAAAATCGATTCAGTAATTTTCAAGATATAGACTAATACGTGTAAGTGTGAAGGCCTGGCTTATTGATACGAGCTATGAGTGTAGTGTCAAAAGGAAAACATCTCAAAACCTCGGTCATATTCTAGTGCAATATTTACAACAAAACTATTACCTACTTATTACAAACAAATATTCCAGTTTTTACTTAAAACTAAAAATTACAAAATAAAATGTACCTACCTAATTTTAAAAAATTAAACCGACTTCAAAAAGAAATGAACTCAAAATTATAAAATAACTTTAATTTCGGAAGTCTGTGGCAAAAAACTAAAACTAAAATACAGATCCCAAGACACCGACTTTGAGTTCATTTCTTTTATTTTAGAAATCGGTTTAAATTTTTAAATTACTTTTTTATTACTTTGTAGTTTTTTTTTGCAGGTCGATTGTTTTTTTTTTAAGTTTTTCTCTATCCGGTTAATTTAATTTAATTTAGTATGTACCTCTAAAATGCATTCGGTTGAGTTTTCACTTTTTCAGATATTTTTGACCTCAGGGTGCTAAAAGTTAATAGAAAAGCTACATAATTATTTTCTTATTCGGTAAATGGTTGCTTACTAGAATGTACAAGATAAGGTAGGGCATTGCAGTGTCGATGTCGGTGCGTTACAAATAGTGATGGTAAACTCCCGAGAATATTCTCCTAGCGAGAACTTAGCTGTTAATTTCTCGAGAATATTCTTTTGAAAGCGTATATTCGAAGAGCTAAGAATTTAAAAGTATTGTATCGATCTACTTTTAACGTATAGTTTTGAGTGTGAGTTTTTCGAAGTTGACGTCAAAATTACTGACATTAGTGGCATAGCTCCTAAATAATATGACAGGAGGCCCTTAGGGCGCGTTGTAAAAGGTCGTAGCATGTCGTCCTACGTTACACGATGTCATTATGCTCTTTGGCACTGAGCCAGTTTACAGTCCAGTCAGTTCATGTTCACTCGCAGCTGATATCCGATCAGACTGTAGTTTTGTCGGTTTTTCTTTGATTCGATCGACACGCTCCGAAATGTCAGCCATTCCCATCGTTGTTTATATATCTGCATTTTGACTAACTTAACTTTACCATGTTCAAGCGTAAAGCATCATAATCACACGATTTATTTTATTTCTGCTAATTCCGAAACAAAGGCATACTAATTTTGTACAGCTTCGAAATAATTATGCATTCTGACGACCTCGTCGTCATTAGTGCCGACAATAGATACATCTCGCGGGCAAAGCGGAGTCGCATTTGCGTTGAAAATTTTATTTTTCCCGTAACTCGCGTTGGGCGAATTCAAAATAAACACACTGTTTTATAAACCGAGGCCGGGGCTAATATAACTCACTATCTATATTTAAACCCGAAATTGTGTTCAGAATAATTTATACCATAAAATATTTCTCAAAAATGTTGTTTCTTGGAAGGAATTATAAAGAAATTTTGTCGTTCAGACTGCTAAAAAAGCAACTTTATTTTTTAGATCGCAATAACTTTTTCAGAGTGGCTGGTATTATTGGTACAGCGATTCATCTAAACCGAATAATTTCTTCCTTTCCTAAACCCGCATCTATGTAACTAAGTACACATCTTTTAATAGCGCATTTGTTTTTTTAATTGCCGTCCTTTCACTTGATCGGTTTTATTCTCTCATTATTCGTAATTGGTGGTGAGCAAAGGTCAATAATATGTCCTCATTATTAATTATTTAAATCTTATTTACTGAGATATGAACCATACATTTTTGAAGTATTTGTTATGGTTCTCTCTGACATTGACATGCTTGAACTTTTCTATATTATTAGTATTCTCATAAAATGTAATAATGAATGTTAGTGAACCCGTCTTTAGTCTTTGGTTTATTGAAGTAGGTAATTATTTGTCTGTTATACCTACATATAAAAAAAATTGTACGCCTCGTCAGGCAAAACATGTACCTAAGTACGGACTTGTTATAAAGATCTTGCATGCTTGATTTGTATGTAAACGCATCTTTTACAAATAAATTATCTTTATCTCTGCAGTTATGAATAAAAAAAATCTTGCTTGTAATGTGAAAATCTTTAACTGCGGTGCTATTCTGTAAAAATCTCACCGTGAAAACTTAGGTGAAGTGAGCGTGGAGTGACCTGTCAATAGTGTCAATTCCTAGCAAAAACAAACTCACTTCACCTAAGTTTTCACGGTGAGATTTATACAGAATCGACCGGCTGGAAAGCTTTACCGTAATGTAGGCCATAAGGTCATGTTATCACTACAGAAATAGAGTAGGCAACTCCAACCGCAAGTGATAATGCGAAATCATTATCTCGAATGCATAGAACAATAAGTAGTTATATTGTTTATATTTATACTGACATTCTAGCATTTAATTTAATAGTAATCCCGGCGATAAAGTAGATTGCGGAACGTAACTGTAATAGATATTATAGGTAGGTACCGTTTTTTTTGTTTTTTATAGGCATTTTTATATCCTAAAATCGGCTAAAATCCGCTCCTGATATAGACCCTGACTAGAAATTCCTATTAAACTTTTCTGCTAGTGGCATATAGATAGTGACCTGAAACAATCTTGAAAATGTTGTTATCTTTATGAACCATCTGTACGACGATGGTTTTTGGTTATGGACCACTACTGTGACATTAATATGCTTATTAAAGCCATTATGAGGATATTCAAAAGATTTAATGATTTTTTAATGGCATAAAAAATCGTGCCATATATAAACTAAAATCTGTTACTTATTCAATAACGAAAAGTTTTGAAAAATTTATTGAACTAACCTGTTGTGTCGAAGAGCTAGTAACCTGGGTGTTAAGACTCTGATTTTGTCGAGACATGAGATTGCCTTTCTTCATGTTTTCCATGACGGAAGCCAAGTCCTTGGCACTGCCGTTCTGTTTTATATTGTTGCTCCCATCGAGCGTAAACTCTGGTATCTGTAACAAAGAAAACTTTGGTTAATATTTTTAATAAGACTATGTTCATAGTAGTTATGTAGGCCATTATGCTATTACCGATCAAGCAGTATCGTATCAATATTTTTAAAGCGAGAAAATATTGCATGGTGGTCAGCAATTCATCCTTCCATTATTATATCAGGAGGTTAATGTCGACTCTTTTAAAACCCAACTTAAAAGGTGTAGTTTTAGTGTGCCTAATGATTACAGATTGTTTTATTATCATCGTAGGCCAACTTTATTGTTGTTCTTGGAACACAGTTACTACAGCGAATTCAGCACAAGGACACATCTAGTGCACTTATTGAACCCGTTGAATAAGGTCAAAGGACTCATTGACGGTGTAATGTAATATCAATGCGTGAGTCATCGGATAGTCCGGTAAGAGGGCAACGCTATTAATCAGAAACTCAGCTCACTAGTCTGATTGTCGAACGTAAAGACATGCTCGACGCATATTGATGGGGCCGCCTACGATACATCCGTGCCGTAGATTGTTTGGTTATGCCTACGATGTCAAAATATGTTAGTCAACAATTCGTACTCAACAATGGATTTGATCAAGAGATTTTCAATACCCTTATATGGATTAATTAATCAATAGTTTCCAAACATCTTCATAAAGCACTGTAGATCTCTTCGTGGTTGTGTTTTCATAACGCAGCGCAGGTATCTTTAGATTGCGTAACATAAGAATTATTAGAACTGTAGCGTCATCTGCCATTTATAAACGCTATTCTAATTTATCATTCGCATAAACACAAGATTTAAATAATGATAACGTTTTTGATTGGCTGTGTGACACCGCGATGATTAACCTATCATGTGGAGAAACTGTTCGAGATTCGCATCGGATGACGCGCGCTGACGCGGACAGTGCTGATGTCATGGCCACGCCGGCCGGCGCGGCGTCATCATAACGTCTCACAGCTACTTGTTATTTACAATACCAACCTATTAAACACTATCAAAATTTGTATTTCATATTAGGAAGTAACGAAGTAAGGCGAATCTTAGAAGAAAAAAATATGTGTGCTTTCGGACCGTTATGTTCCTCTTAGAGCTGATAAAGTATTTTTATAATTTGTGTAAATTGATGTCTAATAAAAAGTAATTTAAAAAAATTAAACCAACTTCAAAAAGAAATTAACTCAAAATTATGAAATAACTTTAATTTCGGAAGTCGGTGTCTTGGGATCTGTATTTTAGTTTTATGCCACCGACTTCCGAAATTAAAGTTATTTCATAATTTTGAGTTAATTTCTTTTTGAAGTCGGTTTAATTTTTTTAAATTACTTTTTATTTCGTAATTTTTAGTTTTTGCACTAGAATTTGACCAAGGTTTTGAGATGTTTTCCCTTTGACACTACACCCGTAGCTCGTATCAACAAGCCAGGCCGTCACACTTACACGTATTAGTCCATATCTTGAAAATTACTGAATCGATCTTGATGAAACTTGCACTGTTCCCTAAGTTGAAGTAAATGTAAGCCAATAAAAAAAAATTGTCACGATCCGATTAATAGTTCCGGAGATATGCGTGGACAAACATACATACATACATACATACATACGTCTATAAAATTTTGTATATTTGTTTGGAAGCCCTAATAGGTCATCATATGTGAATATAATGCAATTCCAATAATATTACATACATACGTATCGAATTGATAACCTCCGTTTTTTTGAAGTCGGTAAAAATAAGATCATAGCCAAGAGATAAAAAAATATTTGCAGTCATCTAAATTATGTCATAGTTATTACGTATTTGCATTGATTATGTGCGTAAGTGCCGCCAGCTCCGCGTGTCTCGATGAGTAATGTCAATGCAAAAAAGAGGCTATTCAACTAAAGTATCAACAGGTCAATCGTGGTCCACGGATGACTCATATTTCGCAGAAATGTCGTCACAGTTCCAGAGATACATCGTTTAACGTTTCTCTATGTAGGTATCTGTTACGCAATTATATCACTGATTTGAAGTGTCAATTTAGCGTCACAGGATATGATACAAGCAACATATTGCTATTAAACTACTACAAACGATATATAAATAATAATTTTCATGCGTGTTGATAACGATAACGTTTAGTTGATTACTAAAACTCGAATGCAATGCAGAGCTTTTACGATTGGTAAATAAAGATAAAAATCAATATAGGTAAATATTGTACTTATCTACAAAGTAAGCAACTTGTTATAACTTGTACCAAATTGTTTAGTAAATTCTGTATTTCTGGAAACCCTAATAGTGACAGTAAAGCCACAATTAGGGCTTCCAAAAATACGGATTAATTTTGGAAACCCTAATTGTGACTGGTAAAGTTTTGAAGGTAAGGCCACAAATGGGCCTTACACGGTTGGTCAAAACGAAATAAGCGTTGGTGAAAAATGAAATCTCAAGTACTTAAAATACTGTTCATTTTTATTGACAGTTTTATAATTGTAAAGCACGTTTTATGGTGGTTGAAATTCTACGATTATTTACATATTGTTTTCATTGGATTTATGATTTGGTTTTCATCAGACTAAACTTTTTAACTAGGTACATAGTGTCGGCTTCCAATGTAACTCGATTAATGTTTTGGACCTCATTCACGTGTTTATTTATTTATTGAATATTTATACAGAAACAAGAACATCTTTCCTTACGAGGATCACCTCACCCTTACGCTATCATAGTCTCGTCACATAACATAATAGTCTACGTAGTGTCGTAGTTTACGTAAACGAGACGTTCTCAGCTTTTGTGAGATGAAAAAGCATTGTTGTTGTTTTTGTTTTTGCAAATTGTATGATAGGATATACTCCCGTAATACCCATCTCTAATTATGCTGATTTTTTGTTATAAAACTGTCTTAACGTACAGATTTGATTTGTCAAAAAATCGATTGTAAGTAGGTATCTACTGTATTTATTTGCTATGTTTTCCTGCGATACTCAAACAGGAAATATATTTTTTGTATATAATCAAAGGAAATGTTTTTCCTTCATAATTCTTAAGTACTTATATCTATTACTAAAATCCATAGAGTCATAATGGTAACTGAATACTTTGGGTTGCCCTTTGAAAATTACCTATCCACTGTCAAGTTACATGGTATTCTAATTAATATCTTCGAAAATGTCAAAAGGTTAACCATTCAAAACAAGAATTTTGCGATAGCTTAAATGTACAAGGTTGATTGCAAACTAACAACAGCTAGGATGTTGTCACATACCTACTTTAAACTTAGTTAAGCTGCGTTAGTGGAGCTTATTTTATATTGCTAAGTATTTAATGTTTAGGAAGTAATGTATTTAGTTTGGACACGCTTATAAAATACTTCTACTATGGACTTCTTAAAATATGTTAATTTGAACTACGAATCAACTTGACGTTTCGGAAAATATGGCACTGCTGATTACGAGTAAAAACAATACATATAAACATAATCACAGCTGTGTAGAACAAACGCATTGCGCTATCCTCGTAAACATTAAAGATAAGCAAAACGCAGGGCAGTGAAACAAACAAAAGTCAATAGGTACACGACATAAATCGAAATTAATGAGCAGGAAAATAATACTGCAATGCCTATGCCCATCACGTCAGTGTACAGTGCTTATTTCTGAGAACAGCTTTCACGGTTAACTATTCTGCATTTTGAAATTGATTTTATTTTCTCGCCACTCCCGCTGCGTTGTACTTCGAAATTGCATCTTGTGGCTTGTTGTATTGATGTCAAGTTCCTATGCACGGTTGGCCGTCCATTTATAATGCACCTTAATGTTCTGGCTAATGCCAGATGCAGCACATTGCAGTGACCGTTGCATGCCGATCAAGGAGCATTATTACCGAAGGTCAGTTTGGCATGCACAATCATTTTATATGTGGCATGATAGGGAAAACAAGAGAGCTTTATTACATAATAAACATTATGACTTTGCATGCAATTTGTATGCATACCTGAGCTAAATGTAAGCAGATTATAATCGGTCATCTAATTCCGATAGTGCCTTTAAAACCTAACGGTTACAGAATTTGCGAAGTGAATTGTGTATTGTAATTTTACAGTATTATAGGTATAACAGTTCTACTAAGTATTTTAGTTATAGTACTTACTGTAATGTACTCGGAACCTCAAGATATATTAGTTACAAATATTTAAATCAAGTGCAATTGATTGCAATTAAGTTCACGTTAATAACTAACTAGTCCAAAGATTTACTGAAATAAGACAGGTTTTGTTAGTATATTAAATGCCTACGTACCATATACTTTAATAGCCAAGTATATATTTCATAGATAGGTTTAAGCATAATCAATTTACCTCTCTTAATATCTAATCAAGAGGTTAATGTATTCTTGCTAATTAGATGTAATTTATATGCATTTTTCTTTAAGCGCAAATAAATACTTGTAACTGCACAAGCATTTTAGCGAAACACAGTCAGAACAAACTTAAGTGCATACCTACTTTGGTCATGGATTTGTTGTATCCGCTGATAGCCGTACAATGGTCCCAGTTTTAACAGAATACGAGTAGATCATAATGGCTTTACCTTGTACTGCGCCAACAACTAACACTTTAATAACGTTGACTTAAATGTTTGACAGTTAGATTCACATAATGGTAGAACCAAAACGAGATAAAGTTGGTCTTTATCAACGGAGAGCACTGTCGATCACTTATCGTCATCACAGTCGCGTGTCGTGTATACGAACTGAATACGACCGTACGTGTCACTGTAGCGGCGGCTCCGGCGTGACTGCCGGCCGGCCGGCCGCAAACTTTAACTGGCGACCACAATGGGCTAATTAGAATGGGCGAGCCAAGCGAGGTGCGGGGTGGAGGGGCTACACCCACGGACCTTTGCATCCGCCTCACGGATAACTTTGATGAGAAACTTGGATCTTATCAATGTCTCTTTCCCTTATTGAAGAGATCAAACTACAGTCTCGCTAAAGACTGAAAACACTTCGACATCATTGCAGTGCTATCGAATGTTGCCAAAGTTGTTTGGCAGTAAAATAAAATTGAGACAAAAAATATATAGAAAAATATAATGATAAATTGCGTGGGTAGGTAGCAAACTGCTAGCATGAGGAAACCATAACTGGAAAGCTGAAACATTTATGACAGCAATCAAATTTTTAGGTTATTGTGACATGTTGTAATGTAATTTAACATGCTTCTGAATTATAACATACGTACAATAGATTATGTTATGAAAAAGCTTCGCAAGGGAAGGGAGACCAGAGAGCCACTTCTGTCGTTCGCCGTAATATGTCAACGACCTTTCAATGTCAGCGAGATACTCGCACAGCGAATCATCGGCACAGATAATTAAGTGAATATTATACATACTGATTTCCTTTCAAATACCGATTTCATCTATTTGATGATGACAGACAATAATTTAAGTCACTGTCCATTTAAATGGAATCATTAAACTGAATCGCTATGACCTCAAATGGAGTTTAATGTCTTTCATTAAGCGATAATTTTAGTCTATTTAAATAATATCAATTTAGGTGCTCTTTGCGTTCATTTCCCTCTCACAGAAAGGAGGCCTGTGCCCCAGCAGTGAGAACAGTATAGGCTGATTATGTTTGTAGGTAAGTAGCGTTCATTTTGCTCCCACGCCGTACTACTTGAGTTATATTCACCTATTGCTCTAACCTTAAAATTAGTAGCAAGTTTTATTACGCTACAAGTAATAATACCAACTTGCTTGCTTAATTTTCCTTTGTATAGGTACTTCAAACAAAGGTTTTCTTCAAAAGAATTTTCCGTTCCGTCAAGACAATTTCTTAAAAGCAATAAACGTATGAATCACAATCCAATCAAATCGTTAAGCCTATACGTATACCTATATACGATTCGTCTCAGACCACTGTAGCAAATTTAATGTTTACTAAATTCGTGAGTAACCATGTCTTATTCATGTTTTTGGATTAGGTATTTTGAATTGCAGTTTAATCCGACTATCACAAATATTAACATAATATTTCCTTAGCGCAATTTATGATTCTTAGTAATATAATTGCAAATGGGAATAAAAGAGCAGCTCTACGTGTGTATGAACGCTAAATGTAGAGATACGTATGAACGCTAAATGTAGAGAAACATCTTAAAATGACAATGAACTGTAAAAGCTGAAAATATTTCAGCAGTACGTTGGCTTCCAGACTGCGACAGTGGAAAATAAAGCGTCTGCCATATTTGTCAAGTATTATGAGTTGAGTAAACTATTATTAGTTTTCACGATTCGAAGAAACACTTATCTTGCTTGTCTAATTAAGTAAGCAAAGCAGTCGCTTAACAAGAAAAGATCAATGAGAACAAAGAGAAGTGTTCAAATAAAAAAAAAAACATCTTAACGTTGAGGATGATTTTTTGATGCCCTATGATTCTTTCTCCTCCCTTTTTTATATACTTGTACATATTATTATTATTTTAACACTGTTAGCTTTTAAACTAGTAAATATTTAAGTACGTGTGATTTAAGAGAAGATGTAATAGGTTTTTCATATTTATCGTCATCATTCTCCTTTACTTATCCCAATTTATTTGGATTCTGCGCAACATGTCTTTCTCTTCCATACCTCCTTGTAATAAGATTTTCATATATCTCTCTCTATATGGCGAAAGCGCCAGGGTAGCTCGCGCAATTTGTATTACGTTTTTTTGCAATTTGCAGGTCAGTGTCAGGTTAATGATCATCATATTTGCCTGAATTGGTTTTATCAACCTGAATTTGAATTTAGCGGGACACCCAGGCTTCCAGTGAAATCGGTTTATCCAATTCTATTCACTTTATGTTGTGCAACACCTTGGGTTGTCCTCATAGAATGACTACTAGTAATTGACGATTTAATTAATATAACGATAACACTGAATAAATATGAGAAAACAACACCTACATTATATGAATATTACTTGACTCATATCAAGTATTATGCAGTTCTACGTAGAACATAAGTAACTGTTTCACAGATATATGACTAAACGGTATGAGTAGTTTCATTCATAAATGATTTTTGTTTAGTGGTCACGGTTTAGGCACTATTTACGAGAACTTTATTGTCAATGGAGGCGTGAAAAATTGTGTCATGTGAGATAACGTTTATTACGATTTCTTATAAATTAATAATAATATGACGAATTATGTTACACATATGTTTAATTTGGAGTGGTGACCAATATTAATTCATTAAACAATAAAGTTTCGTAAAAAAAAAAACAGCCTCAGCCTGTTTTTGAAATAATGGAATTAGTGGGTGTCACAGTACGAAACGATTGATTCAAATAAAGATCAGTGACAGTTATGAGTTAGTCCAAGTCGATATCCGTGGTCCAAGTACCTATATCATCTGCGAATAACAAATGTGTAAATGAAAAGATAAATCATTTAGAAGATTGGATGAAAACATGTTTGGTATCAATACCACACATTTTTATCGTTATCATGAAAAGGATTCTTTATGCTGCTGTAAAAAAACAAATAGATAAAATTACATTTGGTCGTAACCAAATATAAGTAAATATCTGACATACGTATAGGAAAACCTGTGAATATTGATAAGATATCTTTCAAGATAAATTGAAGATGTAACAATTTTGGATATGATGAGCAGGTAGCTAAAAATAGCTTCATAGCAAAACTCTTCTTATGACAATATAACTAAAATGAATTAAAGGGCTTACAGGACCTAAACGCAAAAAACGCAACTTTTAGAAACAATAAAAGTATATGATCGACTACAGTAAACAAAATCGGAAAAATAATACAACTAATACAACAAAAACATAATACAACTAATTTGATACGATAGAAAAAAATCATGAAGATACCTCTAAAAACTTTCTTTTTACAATAATTAAAAGTAATTTAAAAAAATTAAACCGACTTCAAAAAGAAATTAACTCAAAATTATGAAATAACTTTAATTTCGGAAGTCGGTGTCTTGGGATCTGTATTTTAGTTTTATGCCACCGACTTCCGAAATTAAAGTTATTTCATAATTTTGAGTTAATTTCTTTTTGAAGTCGGTTTAATTTTTTTAAATTACTTTTTATTTCGTAATTTTTAGTTTTTGCACTAGTATTTGACCAAGGTTTTGAGAAGTTTTCCCTTTGACACTACACCCGTAGCTCTTATCAATAAGCCAGGCCGTCACACTTACACGTATTAGTCCATATCTTGAAAATTACTGAATCGATCTTGATGAAACTTGCACTGTTCCCTAAGTTGAAGAAAATGTAAGCCAATAAAAAAAAAATGGTCACGATCCGATTAATAGTTCCGGAGATATGCGTGGACAAACATACATACATACATACATACGCCTATGAAATTTTGTATATTTGTTTGGAAGCCCTAATAGATCATCATATGTGAATATAATGCAATTCCAATAATATTACATACATACGTATCGAATTGATAACCTCCTTTTTTTTGAAGTCGGTAAAAACTATACTAATATACATGATACGAGTACATCATACAATCATTCTGATTTTTTGTCAGATTATTCTACAAGCAACATACTAAAATACTAGTGTTTTAATTTTTTAGTCCAAACAATAGATTTTTTGTAATTAAATAATTGCTTCATATTTTGCAATAAATTACCAGCGTTGTGCCATCGCGCTTCTCTTTCTTTTCTATGCAGTCCGACAGTGACCGCGCTTTAGGTCATGTAAGCCCCTGAGAATCAGTCGGTTATTCCTGTTTATCCACCCCAAAAAATCCGCCCTAAGTTGGATAGGTACGCGGAAACGCATGTCCGAGAATCCACCCTAGGCCTAGTTGGAAATATGAAATTTATAGGCTTAGGGTGGATTCTCGGACACGCGTTTCCGCGTACCTATCCAACTTAGGGCGGATTTTTTGGGGTGGATTCGCAGAATGACCCGAGTCAGTATAGTTCATTGCCTGCCTACTAGTACTCTACTAGTCTTTTAGGTCAGAAGCATCAAAATGGGTTTGTTTCGCTGTGAGCGATATTTAATTCCTTCCGCATGATTGACATAATGAGGTTCGAAGTCAACCGCTGAGTCATTAGTGGTTCACGTGGCCGCTTATCACTCTACATACATATTTGTTATTACGGCACTTATGTATAGGTTGATGTTACCTGCGCGCGCGCCGATTACAACCACTATGACTCACAGTACATCCTGTTCGCCATTGTGGGACTTTCACGAATATTAGCACTATTGGAAAGCTTTTTTGTATGAATTCAAATCGGAGTCACGCAATTATATCAAATTGTAATCGCTTTTTCTTTTATCTAAGTTTAGATATTTTACCCAGTCACTATTTTGCGGAGGTCAGATAGGCAACCGCTCCATGTAAAAACTGATATTCAGCAGCATCCGGTTAGACTAGAAGCCGACCCCAACATAGTTGGGAAAAGGCTAGGCAGGTAAGGCAAGGTGATGATTAAAAATTAAGTAATGCACTCAGCTTTATTGAATCATTATCTTATCTCTCATTATAGTATAACTGTATAAGTAGGTACACGGAATCAAACGTTTGTTTATTTATGTATTTGCCTAGGTACCTATATCTATTTAATTTAGCATTCCAATGATTAAGTATACCTACGACAAATTCCATTGGTGATAAAATACCTATCTCCATTTAAAAGCACACATGACTTCACATGAGTCATAATGTAGTTTGGTCGGTCGATGATGATAAAGGATAACTATTTCTACTAAGTATTTCACAAAAAAATGCTAGATGAAGTCATACAATCATTGATAATAATGTAACGCTCAATGGCATCATCGTATGATACCCATATATGATAAGCAAGAACACAGGAAACTATAAGCATATTTATTTTGTTTATACGCGTGACACAGAAAGTTTTGCGAAAATAAAATAAAACGTTCTCTATATAAGTCATTTTTATTAAATATTTTCAAAGTACTCTACCACTAGCCTCTATACAAAGTTCCATGCGT
The DNA here is from genome assembly GCA_963082905.1 of Oligia fasciuncula. Classification (NCBI taxonomy): domain Eukaryota; kingdom Metazoa; phylum Arthropoda; class Insecta; order Lepidoptera; family Noctuidae; genus Oligia; species Oligia fasciuncula. Next base: position 8,570,419 of record OY720393.1, on the reverse strand, counting down.
CTGAACCAGTTTTTGAAACACTTTTTCCAATCCGCCGCAGACACCTCGTTTACAGTCTACTCGTTTACGCTGACAGCGCATCTTCGGGCGACGAAAATTGTATCCCTTTGAGCTGATTTTTTATTTTCGGGAATAAAAAGAATTCACACGGTGCTAGGTCAGGGCTGTAAGGAGGGTGACCCAGGAGTTTGACCGGCGTGCTGTCCAGGAAGTCCCTCGTTTTGAACGCGGTGTGCGAAGGCGCGTTGTCGTGGTGGAGCAGTAGCTCGCGGAGCTCTGTGTTTGGTTGCTTGTTGCTCACAATAGAGAAAACTCCAAAACCAAGCATTAGGTAGTATACCATTCAGCGTTGATGCTTCTTTGGTTCCATAAAGGAATTGACACCAAGTAGCCAGTCAAATTGAAAAAGCACGCGATCAAAATCTTCCCACCGCTGCACCGCTTCTAGATTGCTTCACTGCTATAATAGGCTGATTCGTTTTGAAACACCCTAACCATCGACTGGCGCTTCGTTTCTGGATCGTATTGATAAATTGTTGTTTGTTTTTTCTATTCCGTGGTTGGTCCAGTCTGTCATTCGTGGATCTTTGACAGTCGTTACGGGTAGTAGGTAGAAGCCCGAAAGTCTGACAACCAGTCTTATCAAGGGGTTTCGTATTATCCAGTAACTGGGTTGTGGAGGTCGCTCCATGTAAAATACTGGTATTCAGCTGCATCCGGTTAGACTGGAAGCCGACTCCAACATAGTTGGGAAAAGGCAGGCAGATGATGATAGAGATTAAGACTCATTAGGTAATTTATTTGCATGCGTATTTAGGGTGACTGGTATTTACTGAACGATACTAAAACACATCATTGTACTCATCAAAACAAACAACTTTCCCAAAGAAACGATTTTTTTAAACCTACGAAGCGCATGACCCCAATCACTCCAATAGAACCGCGCGCGCGGTCCGTACGGTTGTTGAATGAAAAAAAGACTAATGCGTGGATAGAAGTGGTATAGTTAGTAAAAACGGATTACTTCGTAACTAAATTGAACTACAGCTGATGGTGTATTATTCTTGCTAGGTCCTACTGAATATTATATTGGGGTAATTGGAGTCAAGCGCTTGGTAAATTAAAAAAAATCGTTTCTTTGGGAAAGTTGTTTGTTATGATGAATACCTACAATCACGCACTGAAAGGATTATACAGTAAATAAAAAAAAAAAACATTCATCTGAACTGCTTTTAACAGTTCTATATGAGCCTAACGTTCAAAACAGTATTTTTTACTGATCCAAAAACAGTTAAAGCTTGCGGCAAAATGTTACCGTCATGACAATAAACTTTAACGTTTTAAGTAGGTAAAAGGTCACAAAATTAACTGTTTTATTCAATTGTGATATCGTTCAAACCATTGAAATTTACTTACATTACAGTAATGGTGGCTGTCCTTTTTTTTGGTTGTTTTTTTTCAGTAAATAGTATATTCGATCATTAATAATTACTGTTTTGTCTTTTACTGTTTTACAAACATTTCTTTTTCTTATTGTATAAAGTCAGTAAGTCTTAATGAAATCGATATAATATGCTGTAGTAAGAAATTATTTTTTTGTGTGTGTCTGAAAAAAATAATTTCTTACTACAGCCACTAATTACCAGCCACCCTTTATATAAGGTACAGACGCCAGCACATCAAGCTACCCGAAACTGTTAAATTTTCCAAATCAACTATATACTTTAGCCATAAAGTTAAAATCTATTAAAGAAATTTGACAGATTGTAGTAGCTTGATGTGCGGGCGTCTGTACAAACCGGCTGTCTTTTTGCAAGACGAACATAGCTAGCTATAAGTTCTGTACCAACCTCTTAAATATTAATTATATTATTCTATAGAGCATCAATATACTCCCTCCCTTATCCCAATTTATTTCGGGTCGGCACAACATGTTTACTCCTTCCCTACAGCTCTATTAGCCGTCATCTCTAAAGCCCGGTTTCCACCGCAAGCGGAACGGACCCATTAATGACTTCGTTAAACTCGCAAACGCAACTGCAGTATGCAGTTGACTGTTAACTGTTAACAGATAACTGCATACTTGTATTTCTACCGTTTGTTGGTGGAAATACAAGCATGCAGTTGCGTTTGCGAGTTTAACAAAGTCATTAATGGGTCCGTTCCGCTCGCGGTGGAAACCGGGCTTAACGTTACCCCCTTTCTAGCCCTAAATCATCTCTAATGCCTATAATCCATCCATCGTTTCTTTGTTATGCTTCTACTCAAAAAACCATTAAACCTTGAATAGTACGATTTCAGGGGGCCTAAAAAAGCCAATTTGGCAGAATCATAAAAGGATACCATTATGAATCATAATGGACAGTTAACTGTTAAGTTAATCGTATCAAATCCCATTGGTGAAGGATTTTCAGTTATTTTTTTTTGTCTGTGCTAAAATACCAATCAATCCAAATCCAATCCCAATCTCTTTGATTATATACCTCCGTAGTGCAGCGAAAAAAAGAAAAACACTGACTGTCTTCGCCATATTCATAATTTTATCCTTTTATGATTCTGCCAAAGTTGCCTTTTTAGGCCCCCAGTTCTTAATACTTATGGCTACAATATGCACACAAGGAGTATCTAACGGTAACTACAACTACCTACATGTAGTACAGAAACTATAGGAACAGAGCCTAGAATGTCACTCCACGCACGATTTTAATCCCACATCAGCTTCGCTTATAAGATACCTTGTAGACTTAACTATTTAGACAACAAACAGCACTTGGTTTGTTTACGGTCTGAGGTAATTATAAGCCCGTGGAGATAATTATCTAGAATAAGGAAGAATGGCATTAGTGGAAACAAACGGATGTTGATTATATCGCGTTACGACATGCACTCATTCTTAGGAAACTTCTGAAATTATTATCTTTTCTTTATCTTTTAGTTATTCATTGTTTCCATTTATCGAGGTTAACAATTCGTTAGCTAAATGAATGATACATATTTTGTTACTTTTTGCAAAATTGTTGTCTGACCGTCAACTTTATAAAACCATAATAACTTCATTACCTATACTTATAAGTTTTTCTGTTTGTGTTTTCATGCAGGTAACGTATTATGCAAACTTTTAGTTAAATAGTTTAATTAAATCACCATAACTAATTGAGGTAATGAACGTCGTTTCTTAATTAACTTTCAATAAGGAGTGAAATTGATTAAATGAATGGCTCATTGTTTCCCATAACTCTTTAGCAAATTACATTCGTGAAAGCAAGTACAGGGGGCCTAAAAAGGCCACTTTGGCGGAATCATAAAAGGATAACATAATGGACAGTTAACTGTTAAGTTAATCGTATCAAATCCCATTGGTGAAGCATTTTTCAGTTATTTTGTTTTGTCTGTGCTAAAATACCAATCAATCCAATCCAAATCTTTGATTGTAGGTACCTACGTAGTGCAGCGAAAAAAAGAAAAACACGGACTGTCTTCGCCATATTATAATTCATAATGTTATCCTTTTATGATTCTCCAAAGTGACCTTTTTAGGCCCTCAGATTTGCAGGCAGTAAAGGATAATACCTACCTAAATTCCAAGGCTTCTTAAAAACAGTTTTTATAAGTATAAGAGTTGCAAAGGCTTCTTGAACCATTTAACACCAGTGTATGCTTCAATTTCTGGTTTTATACAAGTAAAGTATGTTTAAAATATGTAAAATATACAGTCTTTGTGGTGTGGCGGGCGCGAGCTCCACATGTGTTTGCTTTGTGACGCAGCGGCCACAATACGTTACAGAGGTATGTTTCGCGAATAATATGTTACTCACCGATCCTACCGAACAAAAACTTGTTTAACTGATATTATGTATATCAACTAAACAAGTTTTTAGAACAGCAGATTAGAACGACTCGCTAAGGATGTAACACGTTTTCAAACGATTATAAATAACTTAGAAGTACAAAATTACCCTTGTTGTATCATGTTGTCAAGGTTTCAACAGTTTCGGTAGATTTCAATAATGCGGGCATGCCTCAAAGCTACTGTTATCAATAACTGCAGTGTTTCGTATTATAATATTGTTATTTTTATACGAACAGTTGTCGGTATGTAGAGCCAGGCAATTATTATGCAAATTCAATTTTACATAACGAATTCCACATGTTTGAAGTACAACAATAGCTTTATATTACCCGCCACCTAATAGTTGCAAAGCAAAACATACCCATCGTGAACTCTTTGACGACTTTTCCGGGGAAAGAAGGGACTCTTCCGAACGTACCTGAAACAAATGTGAAAATGAAAATAAGAAAATAGTAAAACACAATACAAATGCCGATAAATAAGGAAGCGGCTTTGAAGAATCTTAATGCTACTATCTAACACACTAATAATATTATAAAGGCGAAAGTTTGTGAGTGTGTGTGTGTTTTTATATGGTATGGGGGTAACTGACACCCTGGATTAACATAAAGGCTAATTTTTATCCCGATATTCCCACGGGATCGAAACTTATGCGGGTGAAACTGCGGAGCGCTGCTAGTTAAAAATAAATTAAATTAAACTCTATTTAGTTTTGTGACAAATAACTAGGTTACAATCACATATATAGTTTTATTTCAAAATAACTTTTAGCCACAGTAACTTTTGTCATAAATAACATAACACCTAAACATGTTAAATAAATTATTTATGCCCAGCTTGCAACCACCCTTCACGAGAGCCCCTCGTAAACGAACTTGCGAGGGAAAGTTGCGCGTTACAATTTTTTTTGGATAGCCCCCCAGGGATTACTATCACCCTTCCCGTTATTTTGGCAAAGTTTTGAATGGGGTGTGTGGATGGCGAAATCCGAAACCATAAGAAATAGCGAAATAATCAGAATAGTCTCGAGGACAATACTTATGAAAACTGAAAGGGCATAAATAGGCATCATTCATTAAAAAAAAAAAAAAAAAACCGGGCCAATAGCATGATCAGTATTTTCTTTATAATTGTAGGTTACGTCATGAAGCAATTTCAGCACCACTTATAATTATTTTTGTCCAGGAAAGCAATCTTGTTCGCATTTTTGCGCGTAGATATCATGGTGTCGATGGCGAACTAGGATGTCTAGGCATAGAATTAATGTTATACCTGTCCATATGTGCAGTTTTCCCTAGATATTTTACTGGATACTAGGAAGTATTGTTGCACTATAGTTGTGGTCTGACATTGTATTCCGTAAGTATACATTCTATTGTCTAACCGATTACCTACCGATATCAGGGGTAAGTGCATTTGCTCATCCGTCGTGTCTTGTGACTCATTAAAATATTTCTGAATCGGTGACTCATAGTTCGTTTACCTGCTAATGTTTATATACTTGATATGTCGTGTATAGATGTAGAAGTATAGATGTATCAGATTTTCGATTTAGTATACAAACGGGAGATAACTTTAAATGCCCTCAAATAATATACCGTATTGTTCAGTACCGTTATTGATATTTCAAGAAGGTAGTCAAACAGCATGACGTATTAATGTTGGAAAGTTCATCCATAATTCAGGAATAAACTATAGATGAATTAAGGATGGGAAAGAAAACTCTTCTACGAAATGCTACTAATTGAAACACTAGTTAATTAATTAACTCCCGTTTAATAATTCCGAGACAGGTAATCAGAAAAGAAAGTACCTACTTAGGTATGGTTGAGAGTTCGAGACGCTACAGATTGATTGATACCTAGCTATTTCCTTCTTTTTTAAAGTCGGTTAAAAATATGCTCATAATATCTTGAACAATCTTAACTAACCTATACTTACTATACTAATATTATATAGAAGTAAAGTTTGTAAGTTCGTATGTAGGGGGTAATATCTGGAACTACCGGTCGGATTTGAAAAAATCTTTTTGTATTTCATAGTTCAATTCTTAAGGAAGGCTATAGGCTATTTAATATCACGCTATGACCCTTAGGAGCCGAGCAAAAAGAATAAAAGTCAGAAAGAACGCTAAGCAAAAACGAAGTAATAGCGCGGGCAGGCGATGCGATGCAACGGGGTGGGTCGGGGGAAAAAGAAATTTCACGCGGACGGAATCGCGAGTAGAAGCTAGTATTAAAATAAAGAGAAAAGATTAGATTTTTTGTATGTTTGCTTGTTATGCTTTCACGCTTTAAAACGGCTGAACTGATTTGAACGAAATTTGGCACATGGGTAGACCATGATTTGGAGAAGGACATACTTTTCATCCTGGATCGCAGACGGAGTCACGGGCAATAGCTAGTATTAAATAAAAAGTTATTGTTCTATTTACAGCAACTGTCGAGTTTGTTTTTGAAATGTTATAATTTCCACTAATTGTAGGTGTCACCTCTGCGCGTTGATTAAATTAATTTGTTTGTATCATTCTAGAGACAAACAAACCCGCACATAGTCGTAATTTGTTACATGTAGTATCTAACATAATATTATTATTTTTAATCGACTTCCAAAAAGTAGGAGGTTATACATATGTTCGACTTTATGTAAGTAGGTATGTTTTTTTATGTTTATTTATGTATTTTCACCGATTTCTCCATCAATTTTATTTTGGATGATTTTGAAAATTATTTTTTTGTTTGAAAGGGTGCACTCTCAAGCAGTCACCAAGTTGAAAACTGATGAGAGGATCCCATGCAAAACAAGGGAAACCCTCAAATTTTACAGGCAAACCTATAGATAGCGATTTGGGTATTTTTTAAAGTAACTTGAGCATTTGCTCTCGGAAATCATCATTTGGTAAAGCGGAGCTGATGATGAAGACCACGGATGGCCATCGGAACTACTCAACGATAAATATTTCACGGGTTGCGATTCGAATACTTTAATATGGTTGCTAAGCAATTTATGCTCGTCACAATGCATATGGTGAGTGGTTGTTGAGGAATTCTCCTGGTTCTTACCAGGAGAACTCCTCAACAATTAACGGCCCAGCATCGGGAAAAGCAATATTTTGTAACATGTGATGAGCAGTTGACATTAGGGTTTGAAAAGGTACCTATGTTCTCGAGGTGGTCCCATTGTCAGCAAGTCAGTATCTAAAAAGTGAAAAATAAAAAAGCTTTTTTTAAATTACTACTTTTGTTCTTTATTCTGACGTCTGAAAAGTTTATTGAAGGATGCCATGAGTACAGAAACTTTTCGTGTTACATGTTTGACTTTAAATAATCGGAATATAGGTACATAGTAAAGAAACGCCTGGCTTAGATACGTAATAAAAATATTATAATTCGTTTTAGGGACATATGCTAAGAAGTGTGCATTGTAATGCCAAAAAAAAGTATAGTACCTACCTATAAAAAGTTCGAACCAGATTCGTTTCAATTCTACGGAACTTTATGCATCACCGTTGCGTAGTTCCTTATTTGGTTTTATACATACATTATATTCGACCCACGCAAATGCAATGTTCCGTTTAATTTCGCGATAAATATTCTACCTACATGCTCTTAGAAGTGTATTTCATGTATTATTTAGTTTCAAGTCTGCAAAAACACGTGTTCAGTAACTATAAGGTGAATTAAGTAGCGCTTTTTCAACTATCAGAAAGGTCCAGTTATTTTAGAAATGGCGCTGATTTCATTTTTAAAATCATAAAACTTTGTGTAACCTGTTGCATAGCATGAGCGAAGTCATCAACTTCGTATCAGATTCGCATTTCTTTGGAACTGTCTGAATGAATCCCTTAATGGGCAATGATTTCAAAGTATGAGCAATTTAATTCAGCTTAAGAGACAATGCGTAGGCACATTGCAGCTCATAAGTGCGTTGTAAACTCAATAAGCGTCGAGACAGCTGTAGGCGGCCGGAAAAGTGGACCGTCGAGTGTTAGTCGACTTCCTACTTAAGAGTGCTCGGTGTTCGGCGGAAACGCTATTTTTGGCGCCCACTGTCGCTTCCTCCGAGGAAAGTTCACTTGTTGAATGTAATCACTTTTGATCAAATCGAAACCATTATCCTTCTTTTGTTAAATAGGTAGGTACTTAAGTATGTATTCTGTAAATTTTAATATTGTTGCACTTTAAGTCCATAACTCCATACAAAGACAGGAATTACTGCCTGCCGGAAAATTACGATTGCCGCACAAGTGACACTGATTAGGTACATTTTCTTACGCAGGAAGTAATACATTATTAATACCTAGTTGGAAATAGACTTCGTCTGTTATTATTATTATCGTTTATAAAGCAATTATTCTGCCCACACAGGCGGTGACAAATCCATGTGATAAAACGAAATCCGTATAAACCGCCGTGTGGACCCCGTTACTGTATTAAAACTTGACATTGTCATAATAATCATAATAATTTATTTCGCCAGAGAAAAATGTACAATTGGTGTTACAATAAAGTAGTGCTTTACACATCTCACCAGGAGGGCATGCGAAAATTTACAGTTAGGTACAGGAACAATAAAATACAAAATACAAAAGTCATGTGAGATAGCTACTTCCTAAAACAAATGAACTACACAAAAAGCCAGGAAGATGGTTCGCACATTCCTTACCACATATTTGTACCCTTACGGATCCCGGTCTGCATTCCCTTCATTGTGTCCACGCCCATTATGGTGCGCGGGGAATGCACTTGGACGTCTTCATTCACTGGAACACCCAGTTAAGGTGCAACAAAAAGTTCAATTTTTGCAACAAAATATAGGTAAGGGACATTTGTTTTCGATGACGAGTAAAACTATTTCTTGATACATCAACCATCAGTAAAATATTCAAAAATCTAAGTGTGTAGTGTGAGTAACTATGTATATTTATGGTAAAATACACAATACAGGTTTTATTGTTCTCAGGTGAATCATCTTAAAACGTTAAACACGACAGCCGCTTTTATTTCGAAATCCGATTTTGGAAAGGATTAATTACATGGCCAAAATTTCATTTCATTATTGATGGGTAAATTGCTGTTACACCTACTTGTCTTTACTTTTGGAAGAATAACTATTAATAGGCTTTTACAGAAACTTTATTTCTAGTACTTAAATAAATTCATCACATGATTATATGTATAGTCGATAATAAAACATTTTTAATTACTGTTATTGGTAACCTCCGTAACCTCCCCAAGATTGGTATAGACGAACTTGAAACTAGCACAGACACGTACGCGAAATACCTGAGACAGGTTAAATTAACTATAATATTTTTATTATGGCGTCCTTTGATTCCTATCTCCAGTTGACAATGACAACCGTGGCCTATATAGAAGGCAATCAATTATAATTTTGTGCCATACACGGCGAGACTGCAGTTAATGTATAACCATAAAGTCGGAGGTCTGATGTGTATGCGCAGTTGACTCTTATCAGAGAAGGCGGTCATATAAAAGGAAACAACATTTAATAACGATTTAATTTCTTGTTATTACAACAACAAGGTTTACATTCATTTGTCCCACAAGTTTGACCAGATGTGGGAACGGTTTTACCCTCTGAACTGCTTGCGCGATGGAAGAATTTAGTCCTTAACAGCGCTGACTTTGAGTTCAATCTGACGACTCAGTGCATTTGTAGGTCACCGATATTGCACAGGGGACCTTGTGTAATAACCAGTATCTCGTACGTACGCGGATGCTGCGTGTGAACAAGAGCGAAGAGAAAATTAAGAAACCTTTATTTTTTAGAACAGGAAATACGCAAATGTTTACTTTTATACATAAATGTAGAGACATGAATTCTGTGAGTTCGCGTAGTGTTAGCATTCTTATTGTTCATGTGATGAATAGTGATACTTCGGGTAAACTATCAACAAAACCAACAATGGCCTGCTGCCATTACTGAGAATCCAGCCAAGGCCAAAATGTGAATATTTCTGAATTAGGTCGTCTAAGTGGAACGGCTTACACTTTAACTGAATCATAGGTTATGTGAAAAATTATCATTCACATGATGATAAATATCTGTGTGCACAGTTGCCTTAATGTCTTTGTATTGCCATGGAAATTGTTCCTACGTGGTTAAGATAATGCCGTTTTCATCGCCATATGAATTAATTCTTAAAGGCCTTTACGGGGTCCAACCTATTCAATCTGTCTTGTACAAAAAAAATAACAGTTTTATTGCCTACTAATGCAAAGAACTCTATGCAATGAAGCAACTTCTTTACGTTTATTTTTTACTTAATTTATCTACATCCGGTGCACATTTAGGTCCAGATAACAACTAGCTTATTTATTATACAAACATTTTATGCAATGTACCTAATATGTAAATCCTAACCTAAAACTATAGGTATTTATATAATTCTCATCTTGTAACTATAATCACCAAATGTTTTAATTTGCTTCCAGTAATACCCTGCACCTTAATTGCGTAAATCACAATGTGAATCATTTTTTAAGGATATTGTGAATCCATTGCTTTATTTGTTTTTGTATTCTCAACAACGTAAATAACACAATGAACGTTGTTGAAATGAAAGCCATTACAACTAATAGTGGGTTACGCAATTTATTAAATATTTCGTTCGCATGTGTGTAATACGTATTAAATAGGTGATTAGGTAGGGTGAATAGGGGATTTAGTGGTTATTAAAAATGCTTAAGTTAGGATTTCATTTAAGTATTTTTATTTATTGTTGAAATGATTTTGAACCATTCTTGAAAACACTACTGATTGTTTATCACACTATAAAGATAATGGTAAGATACCATCTAATTGAAAATACAGGTAAGTGCACACAATCTATTTGATCTTCATTGACTTTAATTAATTTAATATGTATAAAATTAAGTACTGTAGAATCAATACGGTGTTTGTTTACATCGCATTGTGTTATCTGTTACCAAGTCGTTGAATGTTAACTTAGAGTCGCTTGATAAGTAAAGTGAAGTGTCTTACCTTCTTCGGAAAGAATATTTTCGGTTTTCCCGTGTACGTGGAGTATGAGGCCATGTTATCGACTTTCGTCACAACCATAATTTGGCCAAAAACACTAAATCCGGGACGAGCAAACACTACCCAAAATGAGTAGTAATACGTAAGGAAAACGTATTTTTTCTTTTGTTTTCGAGAATTTTCGATGATCACGTGTTTTTCCGTGAGAGCGAATCTATAGTAACACTTTATGATTACAATCGTACGGTACGCATTAAGATCGCCACGAAAGTTTTTGTTCGAGTTGGTTCTCGTCGCAATAAACTTTTAATCCTTGGACGCGACGCGTCCACGTCACCGCCGTCGTCGCGACGGTCTGTCTCTTACGATGCTACTGTATTCAAAATTCGATCGTATACACTATAAAACAATATTAAAATATTATTCGAAGCACTCATACAATATCGCTGTCACATCATAACCTCGCCGCGATTGTTTACGAGCCACGTTGTACGGGAGGCCGCGCGCTGTTTCTTTTCAAACTGAATTTTCGTCGCGTTCACCAGTTGCTTTTATCAATTCATGCGTAGGTTCTCCCCCCGCTCTGCTCTTTGTCTCACTCGCACCTTCATGTTTAACGGATGCGTAGAGAGCGATAGCATAGCACGCCTCACACTACATATTACATAACCACGGCAATTGTATGTATAGAACATAATGCATGGCATACGTTACATATATGTGGTTATTATAGTACGTATATAGTGACGCTTTGTATGGTAATACCACTAGTATTTGGATTTAGATTTTATATTATAGAGAAACAAGATGTTATTATGAAATGCACTTATAGTAAGTAGTATGCAGTAGTTAGTGTTGCCTATGCTAAACCGGATTAGAGAGATGTATACATATATACAGTACCTAATAAAATGTAGTATTAATGATTTTATATACGTTACGGTAACAATTGACCCGATTTCTTGGCACATAAAAATAACTTATTTGTCTGCATCAGGGTAGACAGGCTACATCCAATCCAAGCCATCCCGATTTTGCACCTCAAACAGTAATTTTTAAAGATACAAAGAAGAACTACCTACCAACCGATTTTTGTAATAAATTAACAAATGGTTTCCATTACATTCATGGTGTTCCTAAAATTTTGGCTCTACATTATAAGTAAAAGCACTTGTAATAGCAGCCGCACGGGTCGATCGATCAGGTTAAGGTACGCTTGCTGCGGTTGGTCCGTGGATGGGTGACCATCTTTATATACCTACCATGACCCCACCGTGCCTCGGAAAGCACATTAGGCTGTTAGCCCCGGCTGTGATTGGTAGATCTGTGACAGTCGTTATGGGTCGTCAGAAGCCCGAAAGTCTGGCAACCAGTCCTTACCAAGGGGGTTCGTATTACCCAGTAACTGGGTTGTGGAGGTCAGATAGGCAGTCGCTCCATGTAAAATACTGATACTCAGCTGCATCCGGTTAGACTGGAAGCCGACCCCAACATAGTTGTGAATAGGCTAGGCAGATGATGACATATTATTATCTTCATGTCTCAATATTATGCAATAATTTAATGAAACTGACACACAAGATTTTTGACTAACTTTAGTTGCAGAGCGGCGTCATAAATCGCTGGTGAGGACCCTTGGCGCTGTGCGATGCATAAGGAACGAACGGACAAAGGAGAAGCACTTTACCATCTTAAAGGACGGACAAAGAAACAGTAGGTAGGTACTTAACAATCTTTCAGGACGATTCGTAATGAATATACAAGGATGAGTGGCCCATCGTGAAACAGTTCACAAGTTCATCGAAATAAGGGGGCATATTATTTTCAGCCGTCCTCCTTGTCATGACGGATGAGGTGGGCATCATAGGTGGCAACATTGGCGCCTGTGTAGAAATAGAAAGCAGTGACACATCAGAGGGGCGACGGCTGGCGAGACAACTGCCGCCGACTGGCGCCGTCCGTGCAAGGGGACATTATACATTTGGATTTATTTTGCAAATAGGTACGATGTATTTCACTGAAAGTGTGACTGCTGACTCCATTATTGACAAAAATATATCAACGAGAACACTAGTCAGCTTTCTGAAATTATTCACGTGTCCATGAAATAAATGCGACACCTACATCTGAAAAAAAATCTTCTGAGGTTAAGTTAAGCAAAGAACAATATATACTACAATATATATATATACTGAAATATCAGTAATGAGAAACCAGTGACATTGACTGAAACATAAAGTTAACAAAGTCTGCCTGATCACATAAGAATTGGCGAGTGATGATAGGATATCACTCACTACAAATTGTGAAAGCTGATATGCTTTGGGATCGCAGAAGATTGACAATCAAAGCTTTAGCCAGTCAACAGGACGAAAAACGTTATATTCAATATAAACAATATGGATTATACATTTATTACAAGATCAGTTTGCGTTTGACAACGAAAATTTTAAAGAAAAGAGCTAAGCGAAAGAAGACTAGAGGGGTATTGTTGATCGAAGACTAGAGGCCTCATTATTATGCTTATATGACCCATTCATGAATTTGGTAAGATTTAACAATGAATGACGCAAACGAAACTTCAAAATAGATTTTGTGTTTAATTAGCTGTTATTACAACACAGGCTACGGCGCACATCTGCGTTTGTTGTTGCCAAATGAACGCCAGAAAACTTAAAACTGTTTACTGTGAAACATTGCATTTATTTTTCGTTTGAAGTAGGTGCCTACACGAATATGACCTAAAAAATAAATCACTTACTCTAATTCCATATGCAGAAAGTAGGTACTTAATCGGTAACATAAAATTGCTTTATCTTTGGATGAAACATGCAAAACATGTTTTTATGAGCTGCCTAATTAGGTTAGACTAATAAGACAGTAGAATAATTTGTAACTTATCTTTTGTTTCTGATAATAAGGTATAAATAGCAAAAGTAGCAATATTTTAGATTGGCAACTTCTAGAACGATACAATGCATAACTCTACATTTAAAACTACATAGGCTCTTGTAGAGAATAGTGAGCCATCTTTACTTTATTGTTCATCGTTCTACAATACAGGCCTAAAATTAATATTAGGTGATAAACAGATAATATTACCTGAGGCATAACTTTGGTGCTGTACTTAATACAAAACGAATTCCCTCTCATACAACATGTCACTGTTTTCTTTAACTTCATGTTACACGAAATAAATACTTCTTTAACACAAACCTCCCGAATCACGTAGTAATACACACAGCACATTTGCGAACGACTGCATCAAATAATGCTACGGATTATTCTGTCGCTAAGTGAAACAAAGAATCCTGACGGCGTATTTCATAAAAATCAGCGCGAATCATTACTCGACCGACTTAATTCCGCCGTTTTGCAATTTTACATCTATGTCTTATGCAATAAAAAGTAGTACATGACATGAAACATGTTTGTCTTTTAAGAAAAAAGTACCATCTTGATATTGTTGCTGTTGCCCAATAGAACAAATGACGGTCAAGCAAATGTTTTGAACATTTCTAGACAAACAACTGCCATCAATTTCGTAAAAGAGAGTTAAAGTTACCTATAATTCACGTTTCATTTAAACTTAAGTTTCACTTAAATGGCAATAAACAATTTATTAAAAACATCTTGGGACAATTTAGGACGATGAACTATGTTGAGATGAATGTTTTGATTAATGATGTACTTCCAAATTTGTTTGGATTTTAATCACGCATGTTTTTATTTTATTCAAACGTTAGTCACGTCAGGTACACACTTCCGAGTCGGGTCAACGCACTACCGGTCATAATATCTATTGCCCTTTGTGCATGCTTTTTGACACCCATCAATGTGCAAATTAATCATAATACACAAATCAAAAGTGCACGTAGTTCAATGACTGACGTAGTAGAACAATGAATATAAAGTTGGCATTTATTGAAGGCATTGGGGTCGGCACCGATTCAATTGAATACAGCTTTGTTTTTTCTTTGGATGGAGCAACAGATTTTCGAAAGGTAACTTTAACTTTTAATTATAAATATCGTCACGCTACGCTACAGAAAAATTTGGAGTTTAAATAAATCTCTACAGTGAGATCACTGAAACCATACTGAAACTAACAATATTAACAGAAAAGGTAGAACTGCAATCAAAATATTTCAGCATTTGACACTGTAGATTCAGACATTTTTTATGTAGGTTCGTGTATGAATAACTCTATATTTTTCCTTATGAAAAACCCCTTTCGTCATTGTAGCTCGCACCTGCGTATGAGAGAAGGCATTTTGAACCAATTACATAATTATAAGTTTCAAGTGCCTTAATTAACTGAACAAAAATTATTTCTTGATTATTGTAGAACTGAAATTGACTTGGTATTGGTAATTTGGACTCAGAATCACACATCAGAATGCAGAATTTACCTTATTGGATATGTTGGAAATGATGACTCGTTTATAGTTGATATTTCTAAGGTAGTAACGGTGTTGGTAACTTTACACGGCAAGCGGGTCACACATTACACGCGCGACGCCATTTGCCTTACGACGTTGTTTACGTTTGGAGTCACGTTGCTGTTGAGATGCAGCACAAAGTGCACAAAGACAGTAAAGTTGTCCATCCGGAACAACTAGAGCTGCTTGTCAGATTAACACTTAATAATAGATTATAATAATCAGTATCGACCAATGAGCGCAGCTCTTGTGTTTTGAATGTTTATTTGAATTAACTACATCAACAGTACAGACGGTACAGACCTAACTGTATAATAATTAACATCATCGTTACTAATACAATCTGAGTGAGGTATATCCTAACCAACTACTTTCCCGCAAGGTACTCCGTATTTTCCATAGTTTCGTGACGAACTGTTGACGTACATAGGTA
The DNA here is from genome assembly GCA_963082905.1 of Oligia fasciuncula. Classification (NCBI taxonomy): domain Eukaryota; kingdom Metazoa; phylum Arthropoda; class Insecta; order Lepidoptera; family Noctuidae; genus Oligia; species Oligia fasciuncula. The sequence goes on along the minus strand of OY720393.1, from coordinate 8,554,689 downwards.
CAGAGTTCATGCAAGCTGTCACGTTTTACCTCTACGAAAAATTAGGTTCTTATATTAAATAGTAGGTACTTACTAATTACATGAATAATACAAACATATTCTAAACCTCTATGAATACTATTCATTGTAGGTTATTTAGACTGCGTAATTTGCTCTGGCCGATACGCAATCTCACGCAAAAATAATGTTATAGCAACATAAGCATACATGGTATCCCTTACATATGGGAAATCAGATACCGTACTGAGGACATTTATTAGTCTTGGAGGCGCGTGGGAAACAGAAAATTGTAAGCTTTAGGTAAAGTAAGTAACATGTAATAACTGTATACCCTGAAGGATTAGGCAGAGGCACATATCGTCGCTCGCATGACTAAAAGTCCCATCTCACTTTTCTAATTTTTTAGCCGACCCGAGTCAGGACAACCACATCCCTACATTCATGATTCTTTACATTTTTTACTAACCGTCGTACCTCTATGTTATTTGGATCTCAAAATATGACCAAAGAATCAGGAACAGACCAATGCAGTTGTCCCAACTCAAATCAGGTAAAAAATGAGATAAGACTTAGTCATGCGAGCGACGATATAGTACATCCACATTTCGCCAATTGTGTTTAAGTCCCATGTAAAACGGCGCGTGTCTATTGCCATTAACCGGACACAATTCCAGATTCCGGGCTGCTAGTGAGAAATTCCTGATGGACAAAACCCAATAACACTTTGCCCGATCCGGGAATCAAACCCGGGACCTCATGCTCAGTTAGTAGTGCTTGTGACCACTAGCCCAACTAAGCGGTCGCTCGTTTGTAATTAGTTTCTATAATACCTGCTATAACATTACGTCAGGCGGCAATAGGTTGGGAGCGGTGAATGCTTACGCGAATCCCGCACCCCCGACCATATGCATAGGTGGAACACCGCGGTGATTTTAGCCGGTAAGAGTCCGGCATTCCCCTCTGTCACCCCCATGATGGAGGAAGTCCATCAGGATTTTCACTGCGCAGCAAAAAGGTGGCAATAGGTTACGTCGGTGCTCCATGGACCAATTGAAATTTGACCAATTGGTCTATGGGGAAGATTACATGTTTCCATCGTCCAATTACCAACTGGGCTATGGAGAACACTGGAGGTTCAGAGAGAGGTGAAAAGAGAGAAGGGAGGCCATTGCCCAACAGTGGGATATTAATGGCTAATAAAAAAATAAAGAATAAAACAGTTCGTGAAACACAAAATACTAAATTATCAAAATATAAATAATGTTTCAAACAACAATAGGTAGTGTGTAACTACCTCAGTAAAAAAAAAAAAATTAGGGAAGGAACATAATTGTCTTACACTGAAGTTGACTTATGATTAAACCGGCCAAATGCGTGTCGGGCCACGCACAGTGTAGGGTTCCGTAGTAGCCCGTTATCACAATATAGTACGATTCTGTTGTTCTTTATTCTGAATACTAGCTGCGCCCCGCGGTTTCACCCGCGTAAATGTCGATCCTGTGGGAATATCGGGATAAAAAGTAGCCTATATGTTAATCCAGGGTGTCAGCTACCCCCATACAAAATTTCATCAAAATTGGTTCAGCCGTTTGAGCGTGAAGAAGTAACAAACATATAAACACACACACACCCCCTCACACATTCACAAACTTGGCGCCCTACTGGAACAAAAATTTGCACTTTAAAGTTTAATATTTCGTAAATGAAGCATTAAATCGAAAAATAATGTTAGCAACCCCCCCCAAGTCATTTTAAAAGACCTATTTAACGATCCCCTACACGATGGGGTAAACGACGAAAAAAATATTCATCTCGGACAGACAGACAAACCGACGGACATGACGAAACTATAAGGGTTCCTTGTCAGAACTACGGAACCCTAAAAATGAACCGTGTTCGGTACAGGTACCTACTACATTTGTTATTTTGGCAAGTACCTACTCATGCACATGCTGTTCTACCCAGATTAAAAACAATTTTCTAAAAAATATGTGAAATTGGGAAAAACACCAAAAAATTTACCTACAAGGTAAAGGTGCGAGAAAGGTTACATAATTTCGTTTCAGAAATTCTTTTCAAGTGTTTAATGTCTGTAATGTGAATGGTTAAAAAACACTTAGATACTGCTGACAGTTAAAGTGTTATCTTTAAAGCACGTGCCTCTAATGTCAACATAGATGGTGTTCGGTGTCGTCACGGGAAGTGCCGAGTAATCACCACATCTTACGAGCTATCTCCACAAGGAGAGTAACTACAACCATCTATGAAAATGTTTACAGAATCAATGAAAACGGACAAATTATCTTAGCATATTCTCACGGGATCGACACTTACGCGGGTGAAACCGCGGGGCGCAGCTAGTTATGAAATAATTTTCACAAAGTAAAACGCCTGTCTTGATTCTAACCTACGACCTACAACTCTGAAGTCGCGGCCCATTTAGACAGTGGTGACCACTGGGCCACCACTGCTCTAAATATACCTTGAACATTGATTACTCTTGGTTTTAACGGCTTAAAACTTTCACTTCTTCGAATAACTATTTTTTAGAACAAGGCAAACAAGTCGACGTTGATTCAAATAGGCACGCGTCGTATAGGTACAGTCACGAGCATAAGTATGTATACACTTGGCTTTATTCAAAGGCGATTTTCTTCTTTATTTTTTAAATGAAATTTTATATTACTAGGAGCATAGTATTTTCGAATCCATAGGTTTATGTAAAGTGTCGTATTTCAACGTTGCATTCGTTATTTCGTGAAAAAATCGCAATTTAAAGTTGCCAAGTGTTGACATATTAGTGCTCGTGACTGTACGTACATTGTACGTAGGTACCTAACATATTATATAAAGTTACGTACTACCCAATAACTAAAAACCCAGATGCGTGATAACCTGGACGCGTATCGCGAGGGCTGGTTCGAGGTGGCGCGGGAAGAGTTCCTGGAAGGACTTGGTGGGACCTGCCCAGCAGTGGGACAGTAAGACTAAACAAAACAAGGTAATTAACTACCATGAGTGACTGTTTAGAGTATCCTGATTTAACTTTACAAAACAGTAGTTGGACTTATTACCTTATGGATTGCCGCATATACTACCTAGGTACTATAGATATAGATCTACTACACTGAACTAAGTACTACTCCTACTATACTGAATTCTAGACTATCTACATTATAAACTTATGACATAGGAAAAAGAAAAAAATTTAGAATGATTCGGTGAAAGACTACTTACCTAATCATTGTGTTCTAGAAAAAAGGATAAGGTACCTTACCTACCAATTCCAATAACTCTAAAATTTAAGCTGATATGAGTAACACGCTTTTTCACTTTTTTCTTAAGAAAAAGCGTGATTAATGTTTATAATAATACAAACGACCCAAGCAGTTTATGTAGGAAACAATAACAAAACTTCGCCCTTACTTAGTCGACATCTTCGCAGTGGTAGGTATGGAATATTGTATTACCTACTTGCACGATTCAGCTTTACTACAAAACATTAGATGCTGACAATCATGAAACTTGTTTGACGCAAAACATATTCATTAATTTAGACACGTTCAAAACTTCACATGTAAGACTTAGTACTTATTTGATACTCGGCACAATTTCAACATGTTATGTGGTTTATTTCTTAGGATTAGGCACCTATTTTACATTTTCCGCCAATAAAGTGGATCTCACAAGTAATATTATAACTTTGCCAACCTTAGAATTAGATTGTGCTTACTATGATGAAAATAACATTCATACTTATAAAGTTATAATCATTAAGATAAAAGCGGGAGGTTAGTAGGTACCTACATAAAACCTAGTGTTTCAAAATAACGTTAATCCCCCACCTTTTGGATTGGCAAAGATCGACGCAGCATAGGTGAATGCGTTCACACGAATGCCAAACGGAACCGGATCGAAATTGTGAAAACTTGATGACTAAATCTCGTATGGAATATCCCCAGGGCTCTGTGTTGTAACAAAGTTCACTTCGCCTAACAGTTGTCAAAATATTTTTATAGTATGAAAGGTGTACTAAATCAAAATATAGTCTATACAATAACTCTAGACTAGCTTTGTTAGTAAATTTAGGTAGATTAAACCAAAACAACCCGAACGGTTCCACGCCGCTATCTCATTGAGTACACACCTGTGTTTGAGAACGACGGCTAATTGAATATTGATAGTAATTAATAGTAGGCAAGGCGATTGCGTACCTGCTTGCATGGAACTGTAGCAATAAATAAGGAATATTTTAAAACAAGTGATACTCAATTTTACCCTGTCGAGAATAGGTGCAATTTAGGTAGGTAGGTTCGTATTTTTAAAATTTTCGAATGTAGGTAATCTATCTGTCCAAATAAAATCTTTAAAATTCACTTAACTCGGCCTGAGTTAAGACGTGCCCCAAGGTTACAATTCTAAATTGAATCGTTTTGTTTGACATTGCTATAGCGTCATTAACGAATTGTAGGCGTCGACTTAAAGCCTAAATTGTACGTAAACATAATGGCAGTCGTTTTCCAATTGGGAACACAAGTAATTCTGTGTTGCTATTACACCGTGATATCAGGATTGTAATCCGACACACTTGTGCACAGCGTCTTTAAACTACGTTGGACAATAAGCGCTAGTGCAAATAAACTTGTCGACCGTATCGTTGGCCGTTGGACAGGACATCCCAATAGAGTCGACGTAAAGTTATTTGTTTAAGTTTAGTGTCGTCCCACGTTCAACTCAGGGCTAAATTAGAATATTATGGTTTTATTGTACCTAACATAACTCGCTCATTGTCCACTTTAATTTTTGAACTCTGCTCTCACTTCAGTAACAATCGTTCTAAAAATAGTTAATACAAGTTGTATAAAATTATGAGTAAATTCTTCGAAAATAAGAGAAATACTGGCTCATCATGTCATGGGTATCTCGTTTATTCCTAAATAAAAACTAACGATAGCGATAGATTTTCAAGACCGAGTCAAAAATTGTATAATTATTCATGTTTTCTATCTTACGGCATCAATGAAGTCTTCAATGTCTATAACTTGATCAATATTTTACCTGAGTAGGTAAGCTGCAGGCTGAAGTTAGCAGTAAGTTAGCTTAGCTGTAAGGTCTGCGCATATAAAAATATGTATGTATTAAAATAAATAATTAAATACAAAATATCTATTGTTCAGGTTTCGGGTTTTGTGTTTTTAAACTTATCTATTCCTGCTTCTATAACACAAAATGCTAACCGGACAGTGCTATTCAATGAATAAATGTGCGACTTTCAATTATCGTAAATAATTATGAATGGGCATTATCACAATTTAGTGAATCATTAATAGTACCTAAATTGAAGTGTATCCTTTTACTGTTTCAACAGCCAGGGCGAATTCCTGCTAGGTATATGCAGGGTGATGACGGAATTACGGCCGAGTTGCTGAAGGCCGGCGGAAAACCCGTTCTTAAGGCCCTTCAGAAGCTGTTTGGTTCCGTCATACTCGAGGGCAAAACACCACAGGCATGGAACAGGGGTGTGGTGATACTTTTCTTTAAGAAGGGCGACAATGCCCTTCTTAAGAATTATAGGCCCATCTCACTCCTGAGCCATGTCTACAAGCTGTTTTCGAGAGTCATCACGAACCGTCTCGCGCGCAGGTTTGACGACTTCCAGCCTCCCGAACAAGCCGGATTCCGTAAAGGCTTTAGCACCGTAGACCACATACATACGCTGCGACAGGTTATACAGAAGACCGAAGAATATAACCTGCCTCTCTGCTTAGCGTTCGTGGACTACGAGAAAGCCTTTGATTCGATCGAGACATGGGCTGTGCTGCAGTCTCTTCAACGGTGCCAGATCGACTATCGGTACATCGAGGTGCTGAAGTGTTTGTACGAAAACGCCACTATGTCAGTCCGACTCCAGGATCAGACCTCGAAACCTATCCTTCTGCAGCGAGGTGTAAGACAGGGAGACGTTATCTCTCCGAAACTGTTCACCGCTGCACTGGAGGATGTCTTCAAGGTTTTGGATTGGAAAGGGGCTGGCATCAACATCAACGGCGAGTACATAACTCACCTTCGGTTTGCCGACGATATCGTAGTCATGGCTGAGACTATGGAGGACCTCAGTACAATGCTCGATGACCTCAGTAGAGCCTCCGAAAGAGTGGGTCTTAAAATGAACATGGACAAAACGAAGGTCATGTCAAATGCCCATGTAACACCCACTCCCATAAAGATCGGAGACGCTACACTCGAAGTCGTGGACGAGTATGTTTACCTCGGACAAACTGTCCAGTTAGGTAGGTCTAACTTCGAGAAAGAGGTCAATCGTCGAATCCGACTCAGCTGGGCAGCGTTCGGGAAGCTACGCAATATCTTCTCGTCCCACATACCGCAGTGTCTCAAGACAAAAGTCTTTGACCAGTGCGTGTTGCCAGTGATGACTTATGGCACTGAAACGTGGTCGCTCACAATGGGCCTTATAAGAAGGCTAAAAGTCACCCAAAGGGCAATGGAGAGGGCTATGCTTGGAGTTTCCCTGCGTGATCGAATCAGGAATGAGGAGATCCGCAGGAGAACCAAGGTAACCGACATAGCCCGCAGAATTGCCAAACTTAAGTGGCAGTGGGCAGGGCACATTGCTCGCAGAACAGATGGCCGATGGGGCCGAAAGGTTCTGGAGTGGCGACCACGTACCGGAAGACGTAGCGTTGGAAGGCCTCCCACAAGGTGGACCGACGACCTTGTGAAGGCCGCAGGAACCCGTTGGATGCGAGAAGCACAGAACCGGTCGAAGTGGAAGTGCTTGGGGGAGGCCTATGTCCAGCAGTGGGCGTCTTTTGGCTGAAATGATGATATGCAGGGTATACAATATCTTTAGCCGTTATCTTTCCGTCAATGTTACGATAAAGAAAAATATCAAATAGGTCAATATTCAAATACCGATTGTTTGTGAGTTAACTTTTCCGCGTATCGGTGGTATCGTAATAGAAATCTACATTTGGTGATAAAATATTTTAGTCTCTGTAGATAACTACTGGAAACATCACTTCCTGGAAAATTTAAGGAAATGGCAATCAGTATAGTAGGTAGTACTTACGGGGCTCGTGGCTAAGTATTAACAGGCGCACGGGTCGATCAAAGGCTAAGCTATTCATGCCGCGGTCGGATCGTGGAGGGGTGACCATACATTAGGTACATCTGTGGCCGTTGGTCCCAGCTGTTATTCGTAGATCTTCGACTGACAGCCGGGTCTATTTGACAGTCGTTACGGGTAATCAGAAGCCGTAAGTCTGACAATCAGTCTTACCAAGGGGTTTCATGTTACTCAGTAACTGGATTATGGAGGTTAGATAGGCTGTCGCTCCATGTAAAATACTGGAAAACACGGAATACTGGTAGAAGTCGCTCCAACATTGTCAACAGTTGGGAAAAGGCTAGGCAGATTGGGGTAAGCAGTACTTTATGATGACTGTGAATGTAATTGAAGTGTATAAGTGGACACCTGAAAACGATGCCTTCAGGATGTTACAGAGAACTCTGCAGTCTCACTCTCAACGCCCAACGCAGGCAGTTCACAACTTTAGTCTATCATTCATACCTAATTTCTATTAATTTTGTAACATCGATATTACAAATGAACAAATACACACATATCTACTTTGTCACATGTCTTGGTTTCGTCACACATAACAAATATCGTGAAATGACAAATTGTATTATCTATCTATTTTGTATATTTATATACACATACCTGGGCATTTATAAGCCGTCAAGATAAAATTCTTGTGATACCAAAGTTTAAATAGGTATATCCTTTTGTCTTTAACACAAATATTTATGACATCATCATAATAATATTCCGAATGCAAATTTCAGAATGTCGTTCAAAATGTATAACACATATAATTACTAAATTCCTTTGCAGCTCTAAATGAATCACTGGAACGATGATTTCATTAGTCCTCACTACGTAAGTTGATGTCAAGCGATCGAGCTCATTCATGAACGTAATGAAATTATGTTGTTGCGTAAAATATGGGTGTGTCATTGTGCTCTTTCTATTAAATGATCGCTATAGACTTCCGGTCTTATTCATAAAAAAAGCTTATAGAAGGTTTATAGCACACATTAGTTAAAATGCTCATTAAGCCTTTAAAACGTTCGATAAAATTTTGTATTCATAAACGCTTCATAAACGTTCGATAACTAAAACGTCCTATAACTTCAATATAAATATAAATGTTGCCATTTTATTGAAGTCATCCAACAAATTGGTCAATATATTGAGTCGTCAAACGAGAATATCTGTCTACGCACCGAATAATTGTGACCATAGACATTATGACGTACGGAAAACTAATTTATTGTCTACGGTTTCGACAGTTTTGCCGCGTTAACGTCATAACATGGCGAGCGAAAACCTTTGAATATTTTTTTGTATTTAAAAGAAATGGAATTAAGACCGGAGACTAGTTCCAAGAAAGGGCAAAGAAGTGAATACTCGTTTTGGTTGGAGGACGATAAGGTTTGTACTGTTAGAACTAAAATGTGTTGAAAGTAAGTTTTGTTTTGTAAAAAATCTTTATTTCTTATATATACTTATTCTTGCTTTTGCTTTTCCTTAGATCTTTGGAAGAATTGGTCAGGGAGAGAGTTTCCATAATAGAAAATGAAGGTGGACGCTGGTGATGGCGCCAAACAAGTAGCTGAATTCTGGGCACAATAAGAAGATAGAAAATAAAAACACATACTGACTGACACCAACGCGAAAAAGGGGAAAAAGGCGGCCTGGCATGATTTACGAATTAAGTGCCTATCCAATTTACTTATAAGTTACAAAGTTCCTGAGTAAGCATGTCAAGAACTTCGTTTGATGAAGATAAAGAATTATAACATTAATTTTGTATTTCAGGACAGTAGGAAGAATGGTGCTTCACTACAAATAATAAACAGAAGAGGTGGCATAGATGGCAAATGAAAAGAAACAATTTAAAAATGTTGTTCTGCTAGCACAAGTTCTAGAAGCCGAATTAAAGTTTAGAGTATTTAACAAATAAATTAATTAAACTGATATCTGTATATGTATAAGCTTTTTATTATTAATGCACTACTTGCTAAAATGTTTCCTCTTTATCTTTTTTGTGTCGCGGGGACGACTGTATTTTAGATCTTGTTGGCCCAAAACTTTGCCACTTCCACAATGTTGTCAGTGGCAGCGCAGAGGTCACTTTGACTGCATGTTTTGGGACACATAGGGTAGGATAGGAGGCGGAGCATGGTTTGCGACATAGCTTCACAACCACTCCCTACTGGAGCATCTCCCTGCAGGGTGTAAACCTACATGATCCACATGGAAGTCCCTAAACCGTCTCTGGACACAAGTGGGTAGATGTACCTCTAACCAGGTAAAGTGAGGCTACCCCGGTGGAATGTTTCCTGAAAAGTTTGTAAAATACCATTTGCATTTCCCCTTGCAACTTCTTGGGGTGACTGTATGATATTCATTGATATTGCTACCCACTAACTGAATGTCTCCATGGTCAACTGCAATATTGTAAAGGACTGCTCTAGCCACTATGGTTGTTGCATGTAAAAGACATTGAAAGCGTTGTTTCCACAGCCCAAAGCAGCAGCGTCCCACAGTAATTCTTGTTGCTATTCCTCATATCCAAGACAACATAGATCTTATATCTATGCAAGACAAACTTACGAATCTGCAGAAAATGCATTTTACAGGGAATGATAAGTTTTTTTTAGTAACAGGTACCTATACCTAGTGCAGTATTAGTAGTTACTGCATATTATGTTTTCAACATTCCATCCTTCTTTAAGATTTTAGGCAACCCTTTTTGGTCATTTTTCTGATTTAAAAATCAAACTTTTGAATATTGAACTGATGCTGTCAAGTGAAATTTTCTCTTGAAGTTTGTGACTGATTGTTTGGTGTTCTCTGCTGACGGCTGCAGTTATTTATTTTTCTCTGCTTATAATCGTAAAATATGATGAATATATGTTAATAATCAACTAATTTGGATTCGAGAGATAAGAGTTATATAACTTCTTTTTGATCTTATCAGGTATGTGTATTTCTACTCGTTACCTATTTTTTGGTAAAAGTGGTTCAGCTTGTTACAGCATTCTTAATGTGCGTTTTTTTGATCTTATCAGGATACGCCTGAAGATATAAGACTTACAAGCCGAGTTTTCGGTCCTACTCCTACCCTACCCTATCCTACCGTACCCCTACCTATCACCTTCGTACTATTCTGTTCCCGGATTTTGGACTGAGTTGAGGAGTGAAGATTCGTTGGAACAGTTTCAAAATTACCGACCAGATGACATAAGGAATACAAGAAACCTACCGAAATGATCTAGGACTTATCAGATATTATTTTCTTTTATTAATTCTTTTGACTTGTATTATTGTTTTATAATTGTTTCGTGTACCTACTAACTTTAATTGCAGAATACTACAGGTTTTACATCTTTCGTTCGTGATTAGTGCTACGCGATCGTAGGGAAATTTCAGTTGCAACTGCAGTTTAACTCGACGCGTAATCTATCTAATTTTAAAATTTTTATCTAAAGTACAAAAAAACCTTAAGTATTATTTCCGTTTTCTTTTAAAATTTTTGTTATATTTTTTTGTTACATTCGGATTTTTTATACAAAATTATACGTTTTTAAGTGGCGATGAAGTGTTTCCTTTTTATATCGCTACACTAGGCATATAGGTACCTAGGTATATAGGTACCGTGGTACATTTGGTTTTAAAAATACTACTTTTTTAAGATTAAATCTTACCAAACCAAATGTACCACGGTACTTAGCTGTTACTAAAAAAAACTTAACATTCCCTGTAAAATGCATTTTCTGAAGATTCGTAAGTTTGCCGTGGATGTGACGAATTATGTCCTTCGTTATATTTTCCTCGCTTCTATTTTGCATTGTAGTTATATAATAACTAACTAAATTGGATAAACAGAAGTGCAACATAAATTAAATACAACTGCACATGTTACATTTGTAGGTCAAACGTCATTTTCTATCAGCTGGTATAGAGTCGGCCATTTTTTTTCCCTTATAGTACTGTTATAGTAGGCTTCTGGGTTTCATAACTTTATAGTAGGTTTAAAGAACGTTTTAGGGCTAAAATGCGTTTATGAATAACAATTTTTGACAACGAGACATTAGCAAGACTTTAGATGTTCTATAACTTATTATGAATAAGACCGTTAGTTTATTAAAACTTATTGCCATTAAGTAGGATCATTAAGATGTCAAGGTTTGACGTAGGTCCTATATATCGACGAGTGTAGAATAAAATTATTCCTGATGCTTTTTCTACTCCAATGTAGTCAGTACCTACAATTACAATAAATACTCTATTCATCAAGTGTGATGAAAATAATTTTTATTGATGTAGAGTTTACGTTCGGAGTCAAGATTCCTCTTGATATGTTAATAAAGATTCAGTGCTATTGCCAACAACATTGTATCTTGTTTGGTTCAGAATCAAAGTTAAACCAATAACAATATTGTTTTGATCTAAACCACTCTTCCTGTACTTGAACTATTATTTTCACGTTCGTTTATGATTGGTTGGTTTTAAAACCATGAACTGCCCACTTCTCGGTCTATTTCTAGAATATGCGCCCCGCTTTTAAATTGGCACCCATTGTCGTGGGAAAAGCTACATTTATATCTATCAAACTATGCTTAGATGTAGTTATATACGCTTTCTGCCACCTACGCGCTTTGTAAATCATGATCTAATATGGAAATAACTGGTGACTTGTTTACTCACAAATTGCATCTTTTACCTGTTTGCTCTATGACAATTTACATGCTTCTTAGTATTTGAGTCACAGTACTAGCAACCATATCGAATGTGAACTCACCGAATTATACTAAACTTTTAGGCTTATTACCTGAAATACAAAATGAATGTTTATAAATTGCTATCCTGTGAACACATCTTTGCGGTATCACTATCACATGATTCATGGTATTACTGGTATTACCTACTCAAGTTTGAGGTTAAAACGAACGATGTTTGTATAGTTAGTAATATGCGAGAACATACGACATTGTTCACAAGATTAAACTGAATTACGACAGTTTAGCCAAATACCTTCTGCGTAATATTTTAATCCCTAACATAGATCAGTCATAAGCCTATTCCTGTTCATGTGCGTGCGCAGTGGCACCTGTATTAGCAATAATGTAATCGCAGTCTGCAGTTGCAACATGGTTATACCAAAAATACGCTGAGGTGAAATCATGGGTACCTATATATGTTTGCAAATTCAAATTATCTTACGTTTGCTGAAAATTACGTAAATTAGACTAATTGGGAGTAGGTACCTATTGGGACACCGCTCTAATTGCTCCAATTCAGAAAAAAGGCTGCTGCTGCATAGGCAGATTGGAACTTTCGTCATAGATTAAACCGTGTAAGACAACATATTTTCTAAATAGATTTTTATAGCTTCTTGAAGTGAAAACTTCTTTAGCCGCGTTGGGCATTTTTTGAGATGGGAAAAACCGTTGAACTCGCGACACCGCGCGTGTTTTGTTTACTTAAAAGACCATTAAAAAAATACCCGCTTCGGATGTGTTCGGCTGTCCTCGGGATGTACTCGGTTTTAATGATATCCGATATGTCAGTGAGTGATGGCAAAGTATTTTGTTTATGTTTTGGTTTCACTTCTGTCGGCACTCCCGGAGTGCCGCTGTTTTTTTATTGCTCATAGAGGGTTATGTAGTACCCACGATAAAGTATTTTTTATGTACCTACCTAGTTGTCCTACATTTAAGTACTTATGCCTAATAATAAACGTCATCTTTCGTAATGGGTTTTGATTAACGTTGGTGAGTGACTACGTCACAATTTAAAATTGTTTTGTTCCCAACTTTTAATATTGTGTTAGGTTCGATTGGTAATACGTAATACCTACTTACTTACCTACACACCATTGATTCATGATAAATCTACGATAAGACATTGTGTCATCTGGGGTTTAATTAAGATACCTCCCTACGTATAGTCCGAGAACAGATTTATCTATTTGCATTATTTTATAGTAGGTACCTATATCTACGAATAACTTTTTTTAATTTATTCAATCAAGTTTTAATTGTTGAATACTTCGATATTAAATATCTCTTCCTGTTTGGTAGGTAATAAAATTCTATTTACCTCTTAAATAAATTGCAAACTGTAGTTTTGTACAATTTAGAAGCAGTTTTTAAAATTTTGTAAATGTAAGAACCATGTTTCCGTTTATTATGATTTTTTGATGTTGACTTGAAAGAGCATGGCAGTTGAGAACGTGTCATGCACAGAGTACTTTTTGATAGACTGAAATGGTGTCATGCTCACTTAAATGTCTCACCGATGGTGGCGCGTGTGTTGGATCATTCGGTTCCCTACAAAATGGTTGAGCTGGATGGTGCTGATCCACGCGTCATGTTCGTGATCGGGCGCCGTCGGTTGAGACTGGTCATCTCTTAACTGCCAAGGCTTATTTTTAATCTTATGTCTTGAATTGTTTCTTCATTTGTGTCTTTTTTACATTGTTCTCACATATAGAAGCAACAAAAATAATGTACCCAGGATTTTGTAATATCTTGATTTAAAAGAGTGTCCATGGAGTTTCTTGCCCGTTCTTCTCCATAGAGATCTACGTTTTGGAATGGGCAACTAGCTTCAACTAGCTTCAACTTTCTGACTAACTGACAGACTATTTAATTTTGACAATTCAACAGGGAATTCCTACTTGAGTGCGAAAGCCGTATCATCATATTTTGTTTCTTCGAAAACCTTTCAACGACATCTCTATACTGCGACGCCTTGTTAAATCGACGCCTTGTTACTGCGATATTTCGTTACATCGAAAAACTGTACTGCGAACGATTTTACTGCGTAAATATCATACTGCGAAGCCTTGTTCAATCGATGTCACGTTACTGTGATGTTACTTAGGAAAACTTACTTCGGAAGACCTTACGGCGATAACCAAGAACATCGATTTTCTTTTCTAAATTAATACCTACATTTTTCACATTTCTTTAAAGGAAGAGAGCCTGTGCAAAATTCGTAAGCAATAAAGGAATGCGAGGTTTGGTTTGGTTTTGTTTGGTGTGTTTTGGTTTGTTGGTTTTGGTTTGGTTTGTTTGGTTTTGTTTGTTTTGTGGAATTTTGCACAGGCTCTCTGCTTTTAAAGAAATGTGAAAAATGTAGGTATTAATTTAGAAAAGAAAATCGATGTTCTTGGTTATCGCCGTAAGGTCGTCCGAAGTAATATGCAAATAAATCTTTAATCAATAAATATGCAAATAAATCTTTAATCAACCCGCGGGTATACTACGCGGGGATTATCATGATTCGATTTATTCTGGTCTGATCCCCTGAACCCCCTCCACCCCCCCCCCCCCCCTCCTCGATACCCTGCTAGTTCTTATGCTGGATTGTGTTCACTAGGTTATGTATGGACTGATACGAGTACCTACCTATTACATTTCAATTATAAGTAGGAAAGTCGACTTTAAGCTTTACACCGTAAAGTCAAAACACCGCTGAAATTATGGGTTTTCATGAGAGTCGACATTTCAGCCGTTAGATGATGATACCGCTACCTTTACCGCTTTGGTTGGAAAGTGGTGGTCACGCAATGACGGCTGCCCAATTACAGAGCGTTTTCAGCCCTTATGTCAGATACAAAACGGTATAGAGGAAAACTTAAACTACCAACTAGGCTCGCGTGGTTGATTACGACCCACTCCTTCCCACAGCGAGGAGGCATGTGTCCCAGCAGAGGTAACATTATAGGCTGAATACGCTACTGGTGAAAATTACGGATTTTCAAGACAGCCGTCATAATATGACGGAACTGCTCTTCTAGGAAACTGAAGCTTAACTCGGAACATAAAAGTGTAACGTAGGGCATTAGGGATATAAACCTACATTCATATATATTTATTGGAAGCTAAAGCTACTTTTAAAAATAAACTGTTATAAAATCTATTTCGACATTGGTATTTAGGGCGCATAAACAAGCGGATTGTCTTGATCCCAGGAAATTCGTTCAGGAATTTTTTTGCTAGAGACAGTTCGTTCAGTAGTTAGTTCAGTTCAGGGGACCTAAAAAGGCCACTTTGGCAGAATCATAAAAGTAAAAAAATACGTTATGAATCATAATGGACAGTTAACTGTTAAGTTAATCGTATCAAATCCTAATGGTGAAGGATCTTTCAGTATTTTTTTTTGTCTGTGCTTAAAATACCAATCAATCCAATCCAAATTCAATCCCAATCTCTTTACGTAGTGCAGCGAAAAAAAGAAAAACATTAATGATTCATAATGTTACTCTTTGATTCTGCCAAAGTGGCCTTTTTAGGCCCCCTGTTCTTCAGGTTTATCCAGATACATTTTTAGATCAAAGAATATTTGCTATAGTGGCTATGATTCTGTAAGGTATTGTGAAATGTATAGATACAAGGTACAACATGCTCAGTTGCTTGCTTGCTTGCTTTGCTTATGGTTAGGTAACCTATTTTCGAATAAAATTAATTCACCTATTAGGCCCTTTGTAAGCGGTACGGTTTTTTTCCAGTACGGCGTATAAATCGCGCCGTAGAAAAACCGTGTCCGTCAACATTTTCCATAGTGATCCACACAACACTGACGACCGAGCCTAACTAAACACGTAGTTTTTCACGGCAAGAAAAACGAGTGTCCGTCAGCAACAAAAGTCGATTAACACTTTAGTTTTTTTAATCTCAGTTAGTGAGCAAAACATTTGTTCAAAATTGCCGCAGAAGTAGAATGCAATTTTAAACAAATATTTTTGCTCAATATCTGAGATTAAAAAACTGAAGTGTTCATATTCTGCTCAATAACTGAGATTAAAACGACTGAAGTGTTAATCGACTTTTGTTGCTGACTGTGCAATAAAGGGCTCTATAATATTTTGAACTTTTTTTTTTTTGAAGAAAGATGTTAAAACAATATCCACGTGATTTAGGTATGAATCACAGGTTATTTTATTCATCATTCAATCAAATACCTACCTAGTACCTAGTACTATTTCTGCAAATAATATCGTTAGCGGACACATTACTCGCAAAAAGAAACAACTAAACGTAATTATGTAGACCTACTTATTATGAAACCGTTGAAGAAGGTTTTGAATTTTTAACCACCATAGTTAGCAATTTTATGATAAAATTAATAGATATGAACCCAAAAGGAAGGATTTGAGTTCCGCGGCGATTGTCTGTTCGGTTCCTTATGTGGTAGTAGCTAGGTCATTCGCCAATACGGCGCCGGCGCACAAAGGGTACCCTGTTTTCTATCTTAGTCTTAAGTTTTCAAGAAACATTGTTGCTGAGTTATTGGCCTGTAAACTAGGAATTGATATTAAGTCTTTGTTCATTATGTTACTTTGTTAAGAATTGTCTTTACCTACCGACATTGTCTATTATAGGTACTCGTATGTGCTTGTGCATGTAATAAACACCATTATTGGTTTGTTTTCCTTAGACGCGTTAGAGTGGGTGTGTAGAAGCGTATCTAGAGCCCTATCAGTTGCTAGCCTAGGGAGGAAAGTACCATATTAAGTATTGTGTCCTTGTTCACATTGTTGCCGAGGCCCAGTCCTGAATGGATGACAAATATTTAGGTACACAGTGACATAACAGTGTAACCAAATAAACCAAAACCACATGACAACGAAAAAACCCATGATGAAACTAGAAGCAGATCGCAACCAATGTCAATAAAGCAAACTAGGCAAGTTATTTATCTTGAAGCTCCGTTGACTTTGGAAATAATAGGTAGATACTTATATCACCTACCAAATCTACAAAGTGTCTACCACTCGGTTTACTTTTTCAATGCCCTTAATTACTAATTACATATCTCCATTTTAGCCATGTTTTGTGTTAAAAACACCGGTTTAATTTGGAATTTGCCTATAGTGTTGGAATTTACCTACTTGTGCAGTTATTTACCTATGATTAATGTCGGTATTATCAGTCTAGAGTTAATTAATATAATTATGCAGGATGGCGTTATCACAACCTATTCAAATACTTGGAAAATAATATCTATGATCTAGAATTAAATTTTGATTAGTCAATGAATAATGTACCTGTCATAGGCTGTCATTCGTGGATCTTTGACAGTCGTTACGGGTAGTCAGAAGCCCGAAAGTCTGACAACCAGTCTTACCAAGGGGTATCGTATTACCCAGTAACGGGGTTGTGGAGGTCAGATAGGCAGTCGCTCCATGTAAAATACAGGTATTCAGCTGCATCCGGTTAGACTGGAAGCCGACCCCAACATAGTTGGGAAAAGGCTAGGCAGATGATGAATGAATAATGTACCTACTTAGTGCAATCTTGAAACGCCTGACAAATAATGTAAAGCAAGATGTGGTTTGCGTGTGCTTTGTTGACGTTAGTGTAGCGGCGCTTTAACACTAAAACCAAACGAAAAATAAATGCAGTAATACGTACGTGTAGGTGTAGATACCCATCGACATGTATATTGATATAAATATCAATGGTTAATCTATGGAAAGGTGCAATCCATAAACGGTTATGGTTTGACCGTGATCCTGATATCGTCTGTTCCATGGGTTCATAAAGTGCATATTAAAATATTGTCACATTGATATCAAGAACCAATGAATTTTATGTCACTTTTGTCGTAGGTATGACTTCGACTAGCTAGAACCTAGCTGAAAGTGTTCCTTTTCGATACAACATTTTAAAACGAAACAAATCAATCGAATCTATCCTCCTTCACTATCTTGAAAAAAAAAATCCCGAATAATGAATTAAAACAATCCGACATATTTAGGTCGGCACGTGCTCCGGTAAAACCACTAAACGAATTCGTAAGTCGGTTAATGCCCACGCTGTCCCGCAAACCGGACATGTCAGTCTTGCGCGGACGTAGGGAAATTGAATAAAGAGGAAATATGACACCAGCTACTTGCTACAGAATTCGAGTACCTAGGTTTATAGCGTTTGCTGCGCCGGCGACGACGCCGCCGGTCGCCAGGGGCAACGCACTTTGAGATGAATTCTCACCGCGCAATGACACAGAACAATACAATGCTTAGTTTGATTTAGACAAATGATTGCTTTATGCCTGTCTTTGTAACTATGTTCTCTATCAATAAGGTATGTCAGAATTACGCAGCTAATGAACTAAGAAGGACTTGAGAGCTAACTGAACATTTCATACAGTTTTACTTCTTCGTTAGATACTCTTTTAATTGCCTTTTAGTAAAAGCCAGTAGAAGACGAAATTCGGTAGATCTGAATGGACCACAGTTCTTCACCACATTTTCCTAATTTTGAAAACCTAAAATCCGCCTAATTATGATCGCCCCTTAAACTATTTTCTCATTCAGTGACATGACGCTGTGCTCTAAGCCAGTTGCTACAAATATTATTAACAATGAGGTACTTTTACCTAATATCCTTTCTAAAAATCGTCACAAGTTCTCAAGTATGGTAAACCCCAGAAGGCCTCCAAGAAGCAGGAGGCCTATAGCACGTGCTTATCTGTTAATCCGGCACAGCTCAAGTGAAAACGTCGGCGTCGCTCTCCCGCCTTCCGTTTCACAACGATAATAATTGTCAAATTACGGACCGGTCAAAGCACCATTTCGGGACACAACAATGTGGTCACAGCAACCAAACTTTTCTTACAGAAGTTCTGAATTGTTAGCCGCATTTCTTACCAAATAATTTTAAAGAAAACTTATGAAAGTGTAGGTAGGTACTATATATTTCTTTTACGTAATAGGTATATAAAATTACCTTTAATTGCGGAAAACTACTTTGTTAGGTTTATTCTATGACCAAAATGTTTTATGAGTGATTTTTCGCGACGCAGAATCCGATTTCCGCCTATAACCCGAGGCCCTAACGTTGTCAGTCTAGACTTTTTTGGTGTCCTAACAAGAGCGCCGGATTTAATTTTAAATAAAAATGTTCGCTTAATTAAAAAATAAATGTGTTTTAAATTTATTTTTTAATTAAGCGAACATTTTTATTTCAACTAAGGGCTGATTTTTCCTTGGCCAGAGCGGAATAAAATTGATGTTTGACAGTGTTTCTATGAAATAAGTGTCAAAATTTCAAAATTATTCCTCCGATAAAATTATCTGGCGTTGGGAAAATCAGCCCTTAGAAAAATAGTTCCGATTAAACGTGAAATACAACATCAGGCAAATGGCAACCACGAAACCTCTGGCCTAAGGCACAGGGTTATTCTTTTGTTGAAATTTTGAATAACGTTTTCGCATAATTGTGGCTGTATTTCACCAATAACGCGCCGTATTTCCTCTTTAAGATGTTCAACTGTTTGTGTCGATTCATTTGGTGCATTATTGCGACCGAAAACTTGACGTAATTGGCGACCGGTTTCGCAAAACTTTCACCATTTTTGTAATGTGTTTTTACAATAATTAAAAGTTGATGGTTTGAATACTTCTCCATATTCTTAAATCGCGTGGTCTGTACGTGACAGCTGTCAAAAAAAATCACCGTACTACTCCTATTAACAAAATGGCGGCAAATATAAATCCGGCGCTCTTATTGGGACAACCTTTACTTCAAATTGCACGTAAATAGTACTGATTTTCAGTAAGTATAACAATAACCTATTGAAGCAAATAAAGAAATAATTATTGTTGCGATCACGATTACTTCGCTTTACGTAAGCATTGAGATTCTGACGTGTGAATTGTATGTGCATAATATTATAAACTTATTTTCATAAGTGTAGGGTTGTCAAGTTGTAGATTTATGTAGATTATGAAATTGTACAATTTATGCGATCCTATAAGTAGATTGCATACGCTTTTTTTTTTTTTTTTTTTTTTTGCGGATGGGAAATCATCAAATGACCCCTCCCGCTCTGGGTGGAGCGGAAGGGAGTGTCAGACTCTTACTGACTAAAACCCACCCATGTTCCTACCTTAGCCCTTTATGTTCCGGGCCAGCGGTAACCCTTTCGGACAATCCCGCTGACCCGGCAGGCTTCGGCCCTATGGGGCCCCTCCTCGATGCTGACATCTCTTTGAGGCGCGCGTGGAACACGTACGCGCCGTCCGGCACGGGCCTGGTCCTGATCGGACGGTGAGCTACCCATTACTCTCCGCCCGCAGGCCCGCGCCTACGGTGGCCGGGAGTCGTCGCGCGGCTCCCGACGCCCGGAGCGTCTCCCGCGGCGGCTGGGACGGGAGGCTCTCTCCCTGAGCCGTCCCGCCACCTCCTTCGCTAGCATGACTGCTTCGCAGAAGGAGGTGACTGCCTCCCACTCCCTCTCGCCCCGGACCATGGCTTGCACCAGGGCCGGACGCGAGAGGTCGCCGCCGCTGCCGATCGCCTCTACGAGGACACGGCGGTGCTCCGCCCAAGCGGGGCAGACCTCCACCGTGTGCTCCACCGTGTCCTCTGGGCGATCCTGGCAATGGTGACACCCGGGCGTTTCCTCCCGCCTGATGATGTGCAGGAACCTCCCGAAACTTCCGTGTCCGGTGAGGACCTGCGTCAGGCGGTAGGTGAGGGCGCCGTGGCGCCTCCCTAGCCACTCCTCAAAGAGGGGTCTTATCGCCGCTATCGCGGCGTGCCCTGCGCTGGGTTGCGACAGTCGTTCCTTCCATGTCGCCATGAGATCGCGCCGGAGCTCAGTCCGCTCCGCAGCGATTTGCCGCGGAAGCGGAACTTCCCCCCGGCTTAGTGCCTCCGCGCGCCACTCATAGACGCGCGCGAGGACTATCGCCTCCAGATCCCATGGCGGCAGTCCGGCAATGAGGCTTGCCGCCTCGCCAGAGATCGTGCGGTAGCCCCGGATAAGCCTTATGGCTACCACCTTCTGGGGCGCGTTCAGGTAGTGGGCGGCTCGCCGCCGCAGTGAACGCGCCCACACCGGGGCCCCGTATAGGGCCATGGACCGCACGACCCCCGCGTAAAGCCTCCGGCAGGAGGCGTTTGGCCCCCTCAGGTTGGGCAAGAGCCGCTTGAAGGCGGCCCCGGCCCGTTCCAGTTTGGGGGCCAAACGTCGGAAATGCTCGACGAAGTTCCACCGGCTGTCGAGGACGAGACCCAGGTACCTCATCGTTGTCTCGACGCCGATGTGAACCCCTCCTACCGTTAGTTGGGATCCCGATGGTGGCGCGTTCCGGGGCCCATGAAACGCCATGGCCTCGGACTTGTGCAATGCCACCTCGAGACCCAACTGCCGGATCCTCTCCACGACTATCGCAACCCCGCGTGTCATCGCGTCGGCCGCCGCCTGATGCGACCTCCCCTGCGCCAGGACCAGCGTGTCGTCAGCGTAGCAAACCACGCTGACGCCATCAGGGAGGTCGGCCCGCAGCACCCAGTCGTAACCGATGTCCCACAGGAACGGCCCCACGACCGATCCCTGTGGGACACCGCACGACATCTCTCGCCGGTTCCACTCCCCATCGCGACCGGGGTAGCTGACGGCTCTGTCCGTCAGATACGCCTCGACTATTCGACGGAGGTAAGGCGGCACCCGGTGATACCGGAGTGCCTCCACAATGCAGCTCCAGGGCAGGGTGTTGAACGCGTTGGCGATGTCGAGTGACACCGCCACGACGACCCCACCCTGGGACACCGCGTCCCCCGTCGTGAGGGCTCTCACGCGCATGATGGCGTCCACCGTCGAGCGCCCCTTGCGGAAACCAAACTGGCCGTCCGCAAGATCCGGCCCCGTCCTCACCAGGTGCCCGACGAGGCGGCCCACAATCACTCTCTCAAAGAGCTTGCCGACCTCGTCGAGCAGCACGATGGGCCGAGATTGCATACGCTTACTACTTCTTAGGTTGAACTATTTAAAAAAAACTTTCCATCTATATATCCAGGCACAACTACAATTAGGCCCACTTGCACGTCTAGTCGGGTAGTGAATAAAAGTAGAGTTTGTAAACTCGTTTTAACTCTTACTTAGGACGCGTTGCGCCACTAAAAACTCACACCGGGCAATTAACCAGGCATTAGGTACTGTTTTTTGAGTTGGGAACATTGCAGTTCAATCGACGAAACATAAAATAGAATTGCATTGTACGAGTATGTGCCCTGGGGGCCTAAAAAGGCCAGTTTTTTTCAGAATCATAAAAGGATAACATTATGAATCATAATGTACAGTTAACTGTTAATTTAATCGTATCAAATCCCATTGGTGAAAGATTTTTTAGTATTTTTTTTTATCTGTGCGAAAATACCAATCAATCCGATCCAAATCCAATCCCAATCTATTTGATTATACCTACGTAGTGCAGCGAAAAAAAGAAAAACACGGACTGTCTTCGCCATAATTGTTACGATTCATAATGTTATCTTTTTATGATTCTCCAGTGGCCTCTTTAGGCTCCCTGATATACGACCAAAATGAATGAAAGGAAATTGTATAAGTACCCATCTCTTTTACACTACATTACGAATAAGTATTACGATACATATGTAATCTTTCTTGTCTTTGAATTTTATAACATGACATTTAATTTTAATAATTATTTTGATACTGTTAGCTTATAAAATTATGTTTTCACAAATAAAACTAAAGAGGAAAAAAAATAATCGTATTGTATGTGGTTACCATGGAGATTTAGTTTATTGATTGACGAAAACGTCAGTTAAGGAAAAATATGTTTTATTACAATGGTTTCAAAAGAGTAATAATTATATAAGTCAATGGTTTGAAGTTATTTTTTTTATAATTTGTACTTGTGTTTATATAAGTTCATGAATAAAGTGCCTGCTGATATAGTACCAAATTTTCACTTACTACAATGTCGCACAATGATAAATTCAATATTTATTTTCAGTTTAAAAGTCTGTTTAACTATAAGTTTCTAAGGGTCTAAACAGACATACTGCATTTGAACTGCATGCCAACTACAATTTCGTAGTTTGGATGCAATTGACTTAGCTAAGTTTCGAAGCAGTTAAAGTCAACTGTATCCAAACTACATTCAAACTGTGATGTTGCAGTCCATCTGTAGGAAGCGCAAGATTAATTATTTGATAAACTCTGATTCAGCTGTTGCTGTTGCTGTTGTTGTTGTTGTTGTACAGCAACAGCTGTTGTTTTATAGGATAACCTATTACCCATTACCGAGCAAGTGGGCCTTAATAAACTAGTGTAATTACTTAATCTATTAGCATTGTTACGTCAATGATTGACATCGCATATTACGTAAATTATCACAATCACATCGCCATTCATTAATCTTGTAAACAAAACTGTGAAGTAACAATTAAGCAGGAGTCATGAATGACCGGCGAACGAGCTAATTCGAACGTATAGCTTTAAATAAGATTGACACAGTTTATTAAGATCATCAATGAAACGACCTCGACTCATTGTTATGTGTCGGAGACAACCCTATTCATTTTAGACACTCGATCGTTGAGACCACACGCGGTAAGGCGGTGAAAAGTCAACGCGATAATTAACTGTCAGTCTGTGTTTGTTTCCAATGGAACACGTCACGTTATTATTATTAGCTATTTGTTATGCAACTATAACCCTCCTTGACTTACATTTTTTCGTGTTCCTTCTCTTAAAGAGATGAGTTAAAACACGTAGTCGTAGTTGGCTTTTACATTGCAATGAATAAACACGATTTGCACGTGTACTTGTTTTTACTTTGTATGATAATATTTGGTACTTGTCGGGATTATCAACATACGGATGCATGGTCAGATGTGGTTGTTGGTTGATGTGTAGTCCACGCAGAGCGACTACGTAGGCTTGCTAGCTTCATATCGTCGAAATGAGGCCGATTTTGTCTCGTGGAAATCATTTGGTTGATATAACAATATCAAAATTATGCTTATAGATAGAGTTTGCGCGGAGTCTGCATGACGCTAGCGCATAGACGTTTTTGCGACGTAAGCATTACGCTTACGCGGCCTCTGCGCATTTGAGTACTACACGGTTACGACGCAGCTTCGACGCACCCTCTACGAATGCTAGCCGCATTTGTAGAGGGTGGTGGTCTACGCGGCATCGACACTGCTACTACGCGCCCTCTACGGCAGCGGCTACGACTTAGCTTTTATTTCACCCTCTACGAATGCGGCTACTACGCAGCTACGACACAGCTCCTACGCGCCCTCTACGATTGCGGTCACTATGAGGCTACGACACAGCCACTACGCGCTACAACGCGGTTACGGCGGAGTTTCAATGCGCTCTTTACGAAAACGATTACTACGCGGTTACGACGCAGCTACGCTATGCATTAATTTAACTACATTGATCAAACGTCCAGAGTGGACTCTAAACGGATTCATAATAATTTACTTAGAATTTTTCTAGAACCCATGCTTTATTGGTACTTTCAATTAGTATGTTTGTCCTATCGATCTTTAGGATGATAATCATATCAACCGTTAACATGAAATTAATATTAAGAGAGAATAAATAAAATCAAAAGAAATTTAAAATATTTAACACGTTATCGGCAGTACTTCAACCATCTCAGAGGCACGTGTTGGTTAATTATTCATGCCTATTTTATTTAAACAGGTAACAATGATTTATACGCAAGTCTTTTACAAATAATTTATACCAAGGTTACATTTTCTATAATTTCACTGATTAAAAGTAGAAATGACCCTACATTTTTTTATATACAATGCAATTGAGAAGCAAGAACAGTTTGAACAACTTACAGGAAGATTACTAAATATCGTTAATATTGATTTCTGAGGCAAAACTTCTAATCAAGTAAGTGGAGAAAGGACATTAGCTGCGAGTTTAATGACCCGCAAGACCAGAGTGAATAAGCAATATGAATGTTGAATAAATACTTACTACTTTATATTACTTATTTGATCTCTGCTATAATATGTGTGTGTGGAGAAGTGGGGTATATGTGTGTGTGAGAGTGGGTATGCATGAGTGAGTTGATAGGTTGTATACCTAATTATTCAACGTTGTGTATTGCAAATAACAAAACTAATGTAAAATTGGCTACAGTGCATAGTGCAAGTTTGCAATCGCCAGTTTTCATCGCTTCCATTTTCTAAGATCAAATGCCAAATGAAACGACAAGGCGATGATTGAAATATGACACTTAATTTTGCCGCCAAATGCGTGTTAAATATCAAGTAGAGTTTTATGCAGTCATTTAAGTGTATGTTATGTATTCTGTTTTAGGTACTCTATTACTAGCTGACCCGGCGAACTTCGTACCTCCTCATCAGAAGCTATAAATACAAAATGAATTACCTTCATAATTTTTTTTCCTGAAGTTTTACCATGTTTTAATAGTTATTCTGCTATTCGGTGCGGAGACAAAATCCAAAAAATCGAAGATCATAAAAACCGGTCCAGCCGTTTTTGAGTTATAAACGGTGTAACTAACCCGACTTTGTTTTATTTATTTATATACTAGCTGACCGCTGAACTTCGTACCTACCGCCTCAGATTTTTTTGTTTTTTTTCCCATGTTTTAATAATTATTCTGCTACTCGGGGCGAAGACAAATCCAACAAACAATTATCTAACAAAACTGATATCTTCTAAGATATTCATTTTAATGAGCTGTAAAGGGCAATTTTGATCTCCATAAAATGCATAATGTATTTAATGTATTTATTAGATAAGGAATAATACTTACTGTATTGTTTCAAATAGCTTGGTAAATAACCCATTTTTTTTTTGTAATATGTTAATGATAAAAATGGTTATTGTGGGATTATGAGATAAACCTAAAGATACCATCGCGGACTTTTTTATTGATATTTTTAAGATATACAATTCCGTAGTGCGTTAATTTCATCTATCTCGTAAGGTTTATTATAGGTGTGTGTGTGCATGTGTGTTATGGGCTGACGCTACTCGTCTTCACGCACACATTCACTGTGTGTTTGTACACTTGGTTATCACAAGCAAAGCGTGCGTCGTCGCTTCGTGAGATAAAAGTACTAATATATCTTTGTATATTTACCAGCGAAGTCTATTGCGCAAACTGAAATAATACAAACATCCATCAATGACCCAATAAACACCTCGCTATAGTAATGATAATGAACTACGATATATTCAACCTTAGCTGTCAGTGTAATGTCTTCAAAATATAAACATGATTAGCATTCCGACATACTTACCTACCTACCGACTGTGGAAACTCGTGACTGTGAACTTTACCTCTTATAGGTACCTACACAAACCTTGGTGGCATTTTCCGTATTTGCTTATAAATACTTACTGAAAAATGAATGAAATGAAAAACTGGCCAAGTGCGAGTCGGACTCGCACACGAAGGGTTCCGTAACACAAGGCAAAAACGCCGAACAAACACGTTTGTTGTAAGGGAGCACCCCTTAAATATGTATTTTATTTTAATTTTATTAAGTATTTATTATTAAAGTAAAAATACAACTGAGTATTGAGTGAATATTTCAAGTGCCTACCTGTTGCCATTATTGATATCGAGCAAAAAAGGGCAAAAAAATCGCGTTTGTTGTATGGGCCCCCCTTAAATAGCTATTGTAAAAATGAGGTTTTATTTATCATACTTCCGCAAATTGTTATAAAGCCCTGCCAATTTTACAAAAAAAATGGAACACGACATCAGCAAATCTATTCTGTAAAGGTTCCTACAAACAGGTGCGACACGCGACACAAAGGCACCGCTCGTTGCGCGACTTGCGGTGCCCTTGTGCCGCGCGCGATTTTATCGCGTGTCGCGCCTGTTTGTAGGAGCCTTAAATCTCACTGTGAGAACTTAGATGAAATGAGCTTGAAGTGAGCTGGCAATAGTGTCAATCTCTAGCATCAGTTAGGATATTGCGAATCCATTGCTTCATACGAGAATTCGTCCCGTAACAACGTAAATACTATACATATATAAGTAATAGTACCTAGCTGGATGAGAGTTGCCGAAGATCGAGTTTAGTGGCGTGCAATAGGAGAATCCTGTGTCAGTGGACTGATGAACGTAAATGCCGCAATGAACTTGGGTGAACTGTCAAAATGAAACCCATTGCGATAAATGATCATTTTATGTGTGTTACGCAATTCCAGGTGGAATGACACTCCAATGACGCTCTCGGGATTTTTACTGAATTGATCGGCACTACCTAAGTTGGATACCGTAATCTGGCCCTACTTTGCTCCTAAGGTGGTAAAAATGCTCCACTTCCGAAAATTATTAAATCTGATTTTACGTACTGATACACTACTTTTAGTAGAATCCAATATTTTTATCTGAAAATATTGTTCTTAATCTAGCAACATGCATCGCTCTTCGAGGTGAACATTTTGGAGCAAATAAAAATGACTAAGTATACTTAACTATGCTCCATTGAAAAATAAATGACAAACCTGTGAAGAGAACTTACGGTACAAAGTTACCCCCTGCATAAGAACTACTTTGCTCCAAAAGAAATAAAAAACTTGGTCACTAAATACAATAATGTATTTAATGTCAGGTTAAACTTTAATAGTACTATTATATACACAATACATCACATTACTGATTTAGGCAAGATTTAAAAAGATATGGATTTAAAAAAAGTTGGAGCAAATTTTGGTGCAAAGTAGGACCAGTTTACGGTAGCTATTGTGGTATTAGCACTCATAATTGATTTTAATTGTGATAAGCATACCTCCTACAGAGTTCCAGGCTACACAAGGTCAACAGAAAATTTTCATTAGGTATCCATTTAAATGTTCATTATATTGAGTCGGGTTCGTCGTGGGCGGTAATTATCTTTAAACTATTTCAATTGCTCGCTTATAAATATAGTTACTATCGAGATGATTCATAATCGCAAAAGCATGAAAATCATTGCCCTACATCGCGTGCATCGGTTAGAAACGTTAACAGTTATTTATAAAAGCACGAAATGAGAACGATAACTAAACGTGAACCGTTTCAGCGAAACATCTGACGGAGAAATGTTACGATCACCTGAAGCATGCGATAGTTAGAAATAGCGCAGGCCAGCTCGTATTGTGAATTAATATTACCTACAGTTACTATCACATCACACTAATATTATAAAGGCGAAAGTTTGTGAGTGTGTTTGTTACTTCTTCACGCACAAACGGCTAGACCAATTTTGATAAAATTTGGCAAGGAGGTAGCTAACACCCTGGATTAACACATATGATACTTTTTATTCCGATATTCCTATGGAATCGACACTTATGCGGGTGAAACCGCGGGGCGCTGCTAGTTAGATCTATTTTCGTCTTACACTAAGGTAAACGCGGGTGAAGTCGACAGTGACCCAGAAGTCGTCAAATTGTCTAAAAACTTCAATAACTTTTTCTACTAAATATTTAAATGGCCGATTTTTATGGCAACATATTTTTGGTAACGTATTGCACAGTTAAAATAACAACACTGAGTTTTAACTGTAATGGTAGCTGAGATATCTTACTTGAAAAGTGTGTCCCACAATTTTTTCAGTTTTTTGCAAGTTTAACTGCTAAATGTCAAACTCATCGCGCAGTTTTGTTTTTTGATTTACGAACCTTCAGTGGGGTCTACGGTAAGTGTGATTGTTTGATGAATTAGTTAAGTTTATTTGCTAATGATGTAACTTGAAGTTTGGAACAGTTTTATCATAAAAGTATTTTTTTTCGAACGTGACATCTATTGGTACCTAAAAATTCCTAGTTGACCCAAAACTCGTCATTTTAAGTGCTATTTTGACGATTACTGGGACCCGCTCAATAGTTGTCTTTAAACTCGTCAATTGAACCTTATGCTTTAGCGATAAAGTTGAAAATCGATTAAATTAATTTTACAGATTGTAATAGCTTAATGTGATTGGCGTTTGTACAAACATATTTATGGTTTGGGCTATATTTGACAAGGAAATTGGGTTTTTCTGAAACTGTTTTCGCTTCGCTCACTCATTGTTTGAGTAAGCGCGCTCTGCTTATTCGTGTCTAGAAAGGGCTCGCTTCGCTCGCAGTACCTATCGTAAGCACGCTCCACTCACTCGGCCCGTAAAACTAAACTGCCTTATTGAGCAAGGTATAATAATAAGTTGTAATTAAGCTCTGGCTAATTGATGCTAGTTTTCCAACAGTAACTCACTCAGATTGAGCGCGGTTGGTACAGTTCCAATCAAATCCTCACCTATATAAGAGGTGTCTTCTTACTAAGTCTTCTGCCATTGAAACTTCCTAATGTTTTCGTAATCTTGACGCATGCACGCACTTCCACTATGACACGGTGCCGCCGATTAATAACTTGACGATTGTCGATGATTTTTTAAGTTTTCAGGTTAATACCTATATTTTAAAAAATCAGCCCCCTAGCTAGCCTAGCTTTTGAATTAGGTTATAACTAGATTTTTAGGCTTATTGTGTCACATACGAATTAAAAACTTTCTTTGGTTGGCTTTTTTTATAATTTCGAGCAGATTTACAGTCGTTATGAGGCGAATTATTTTATACTCAAAGGCTTTTGTAAAAAAAAAACATACGGTTTCCGATACTGCCTTAACCATTGTATTTGCCCGAGACTGGACTTAGTTGCATTGCACTCCTTATAAAGAAACCTTTCACCGTATGTGATATTTTTCAGTTCTAAGCAGATTTACGATCTATATGAGACGTTAACTTTATCTTTTTTGCTACTTGCTGCGGATTTTCTTTTGTTTTCTGATACTGCCGTAGCTTTTGTATTTGCTCGGCACTAGGCTTTTGAGATTCGTTGCATTCCTTATGATGCAAGCTTACTTTGATTGATATTTTTTTTATTTCTGGCCTTACGGCCGGTGTGAGACGACATTTGAAATTATTTTGCTATGGTAAGCCCAGAGGGTTTTTGAGCAAGTATATGCAAGGCGAAAGGGTGACATGACGAGAGAACAACGAAAATATTTTTGGCAAAGTTTCTGATGAGGAGCCCCGTGGTCAGGAGTTCACTTTCCGATTTCAAAAAAGGGCCAAATTAAAGTGATCTTCAGAGCCGTTGATTTTCGTATGATCACGTGTGGCCTCACCCATAACGACTTAAATAAGCAAATCTGGTGGATTTATATGGTGTACATAATAAAGAGTATTCTATTCTATTCTATTCTGATGAATAAATTGTGGGCTTTCTCTAAATATTCAGGGCGAATAAACGTTATTCTGTGCAATAGAGTTACATGCCCTGATAGTGAATATATAAATATCTGACGGATTAATGGAGCCTTTTGGCAAATATGACGAAATTTCATTTATTCAAGCAATTTATTTATTTTAGTAAATTTATTTTAGGACTTACAGCTAATAAAAACAAACAAAAAAGCAAATCATAGTCACCCGAAAGCCAATTACAAATCCTCACGTATAGACTTATAATAATAATTTAAAGCCTAAATTAAAGCTAAGAAGCAATTAAATTACAATACAATATTATTAATTTAGGGTAAGTCATCAACAACTTTGAGAAAGAGGCCGACAAAAGGATCCAGTTAGGTTAGGCAGCATTTGGAAAACTTCGTCAAGTCTTCTCGTCGCCTATCCCGCATGACCTGTCATGACCTACGGTGCTGAAACGTAGACACTGACGGTCGGGCTGGTCCACAAATTCAAGGTAGCTCAGCGCGCTATGGAACGAGCTATGCTCGGAGTCTCTTTGAAGGATGAAATCAGGAATGAAATTATCCGGAATATAGAGTTACTGACATAGCTTGCAGAGTAAGCAAACTGAAGTGGCAGTGGGCTGGCCATGTCTGTTGAAGGACCAATGGCCGGTGAAGCAGATGAGTTCTGGAGTGGAGACCGCGTATCGGCAAGCGTAGTGTGGAACGCCCCCCAGCTAGATGGACGGACGACCTAAAGAAGGTGGCTGGGGTAGACTGGATGCGGAAGGCGGAGGTCAATGTGTCCTTGCAGTATCATCAGAGGGAGTCCGGCTGCGTTTTCGAACAAAAGTGCAGTCTTTTCAATTTGTCGAGACTAAAGGCAAGCACTAAAGTGTCTCTTGCACATATTGAAGATATTATGTATGCAGATGACTTGTGTTTTGTGGCAGAATCCCCGGAACCTCTTCAACAGCTTGTTACAAACTTTCACGAGCAGTGTTCTAAATTTGGCCTGAAGATCAGTATCAGAAGTTATGTCTCTGTACGTTCATGGTCATGAGACGCTGAATATTAAGCTCGGTGAAGACGTACTGAAGCAGGTTGATAAGTTTCGGTATCTGGGGAGCACATTAACATCGAAGTGTGACCTTGACGCCGAAATCAACATAATCAGCAGAATCAGTGCTGCTGCTGCAGCCTTCGGTAAGTTAAATGCCAGGGTCTTCTGCTCACACGACTTAAAGCGCGCCACAAAAATGTCAATGTATATGGCTGTTGTGCTACCTAATATTCTATACTCTGCCGAGACATGGACACCGTACCGACGTCACATTCAACAATTGGACCGATTTCATCTTATATGCCTTCGTACAATTCTTAACATTCATTGGTGTGATCGAGTACGCAATACTGAAGTATTGAGACGAGCCAATGTGGGAGGCATTGAGGTATTCCTCATGAGGAGGCAACTTCGGTGGTGCGGCCATGTGACACGCATGTCGGAGCAGAGAGTGGCGAAGCGCATCCTTTATTTGGAACTTCAGGAGGGCAAGCGAAAGCAGGGCGGGCAATTCCTAAGATTTAAGGATGTGCTTAAGCGACACATGAAGGGTTGTGACTACTTGTGACGTAGATCCATCTCAGTGGGAAGAGCTTGCATCTAACCGCGGAGAGTGGAGGTCACTAGTACAACAGAAAGTTTTTGACTTTGAGACTCGTCGGCTTTCAAAACTTGATTCTAAGCGTGACGAACTAAAAGCCCGACCACCAGCGGCAATCAGTTACAATTATGTTAATGGTGCTCTCACGTGTCCACTCTGTGCAAGAATATTTGTTAACAAAGGTGGTTTTTCTAGCCACATGAGAGCCCATGATAGACGCCAGTAGGGTGATGGTGAAACGGTCGCCGTAGCCGAAAACGGCATGGAAGGATTATTATTATTATATTATGTCCGTCAAAAATGTTGAATTTACCAGAGACTGAAACGACGTTTTCATGTCAAAATTTATTTTGTAAAAACCGATTCTGTGATTGTGATTATATCTTAATTTTTTAAGCAAAAATATATTAGAATTTACCTACCTATTCTGCTAATTTACAACCTTTAGTAATTTCTTGCGATTTGGTCTTCTACCTACCTTTTGTTTCTTAGACTTGCCACTCATACTTATGAAAGACAAACACAATTAGTTTTAATGTGTAAAATCATCTTGAACTCTATGTTAAAGGTCTGAGAGTTCATATTAGCATCAAATATTGACGACTACTGGGTCCTTTTGATGATTAATAGTACAAATCTGGCGAGTACTGGTACAAATCGCCTTTTTTTCACATTTGCTTCAATAAGTATTTATTATCACTAAAAATTAAAAACATTAAAACCTCTTTAGATTATCGGATAATTTTGCTATTTCGTCATGCAAAAAGTTTTGTTCTAAATTAAATATTTTTCACGCAGCAGTTCTTCAAAGTCAGTGAATTTCAAAACCCGACGAGTATTGGTACATTTACCTTATTTGGTTCAGCCAACGATGTTAAAAACGAAAGTCATCGTTACAAAGCAAGTAAGTTGAGGTTTCATAAACATCACAACATCACGCCTGTATACCCGATTGGTTAGACAGAGGTGTCCCATAGCACAACCACATTTCGCCAGTTACATTTAACTTCCTTGTGATAGGGGCGAGCCTATTGCCATCAAATAGGAACCACCCATAAACATTCTGGAAATTACAGATGGAAAAACCCAATAGTACTTTACCCGACCTTGGAATAGAACCCAGGACCTCATGTAGGTACATCAGTAACGCTTGCGACCTCTAGATCAACGAGGCAGCTGAGGTTTATTATTGTATCTATTATATCTTGACGCTTTTCGTATGATTCAATTTGTGTTTGTTTACTATGTTAATGAATGATAATAATGTATGAGTCATAGATATTATATATTATACTATCATGCAATAAGGTTACCACGAACTGATGACGGAATGTTTATAAATTTATTATCTAACTAAATAAAAAAAAGTTAATGGGATCCGCTCGGAGTATGGATACGCTTTATCAAAGGAATTACGCTTTTCGTCGGAACGAATCGTCACATTTTGAACTATTATTTTCAAACATGACAGTGTTTACTACAAGAAAACAAACCATTCTCACTATCATTTTATTCTGTAGGTACATGGAAAATATAGTCAGGTCCAACTTCTAGAGGAATTTGGCCATTGCTCTTTACGCTAGTCAACAAGTACAGAAAGCGTCACTATGTCCTAACCCCTCAAGTTTTAAAATGTTACACTGCTACAACATTGAATTCCTTACGAATAATCTAAAGAATACTTCAAAAAGAGTCCATTGTGTTGACTCGGATTCGAACCATCGCATCACCGAACATCGTCATACTCATACCGGCAGTTTGACGAACTAGCCAGCGAGCCCATATGAATTGCGATGAAATTGTTATCTACTATCGGCTGAGTCATTATATCTTTAGGTCCCTGTCTAATCGAAAAATGTTATAATTTGAGGGTATCCATTAATTTTACTTACTTACGTTGTCTTTATAAAATTAATCCATACCTTCAAGTTAGAACTTTGTATACGTTCACTTAAAACGGCGAAGAGTAAACGACTACTATTTATCCATTATTTTTTTAAATGATTTCTGATTTTATAAGAACTAAAATAGTTGTTCTGTTTGTTGTAAAATAAGATCATAGTTTTGTTAAATAATAGCAATAATAAATATTATTAAATGATTAATAAAGTATTTTATTTTTCTTGATTTTTTAATTCTTTATAAATAATTACTACTTAAAACAAAATAGAAAAATATATCAAAATAATATAATGAACAAAAAGCACATTTCGTGCCTATATAGGATTTGAACTTCCAATCTTATGCACGGTAAGCGGTATTGAAACCTCCAGTCTATTTAAACGCTGAATAAGTTGTCGTAAATGTTAACCCTATTATTGTTGCTTGTCATCGCAAAAGTATTGTTTTATTGAAAAAAACAATAATAAAAACAGAATTAAAAAAAAAATACTTACTTAAACTTATTTATTCACTAAAACAATACATTATTTAAAATAAAATGTTTTTGCAAAATACAAAAACCAACTTGGGCCTATCACGGATTTGAACGCACATGTCTTTTGGTGGGGTAACTACTTAATGGAACTGTGTGTACCTAGGTAGTAACTGTGTTGAGATTTCATTAGACCAGTCATCGAAGTAGATACGATGATTTATCTAAAACCAAAACATTGGAGCATCCACCATCTTTCATAGAAGTCAATTTCGCTTATTTACAGTTCTGACTCTTGAGTTTGTATTTATTTAGAACCCTTTTAGATGTTATTTTTGTAGAGACTACTGATCGATGATTTTCAATCAATATAGGTACTTTGGTAAATAACAACACCATCTGTTTTAAACAGTAACATTGACATAGCAGCTCGTACATTAAAATTCTGTACACATTGGTAAATATTCGTCTTTAGTGATTTACAAGTGTGTCTCAGCGACGACAATGTGTCACCTTGTGTCCCTTCACTCCGTTCAAAATTATCACAATTACGTAATGCGACAATTATTGCGATGATGATCACGTCTCTATCCGCGTGGTTCTGGCCAATGGCATGGTGACACGTCACGCTGGGTGATTCCTAGTTTATTCAGTATGTGTCTGGCACTAATTACCAATTCAAACCGATCAGATATTGATGGTTTTTAGGGTTCCGTACCCAAAGAGCAAAAACGGGACCCTATTACTAAGACTTCGCTGTCTGTCCGTCCGTCTGTCTGTCTGGCATCAGGCTGTATATCAAGAACCGCGATAGCTAGACAGTTGAAATTTTAACAAATTATGTATTTCTGTTGCCGCTATAACAACAAATACTAAAAACAAAATAAAATAAATATTTAAGGGGGGCTCCCATACAACAAACGTGTTTTTTCGGCGTTTTCGCCTTGTGGTACGGAACCCTTCGTGTGCGAGTCCGACTCGCACTTGGCCAGTTTTTTGTCGTTTAAATTCTAGTTACGATTAGCTTATCTGTTTTTTGACGACAGTCACTTAGTGGTGTCTTCATCGTCAAGATTATTATGTTGGTACTTCCATACCTAAAGTAGATAGACATTCTTTAAGTTCCATAACAAGTTATTTTTCCAAACGGTAAGTTTGCTAATCGCATACAATGTCGCATATAAAAACAAGGGACCCGCGCATATTTTAACGTCTTTTAACAGTGGTTTTTATGACCAAATTTAGGCAAAGTCTTCATTGGCACACATCATTAACCGGTTCTTGGAAGTCAAGTCGCAGCGCACGGAGTCCTGTCCTCCGACTGCGAGACACAAGATTAAAGCCTGCGACCACATTATATTTGTACGAGGTACATAATGAGTGTAAAACACACTGTGAAGTGCATTAATAGCTGTTAATAATAGGTACATGGCATGTCGTCGGTTTATGACGAACATGATTATTGTATCTAGTGTATCTACATGGTTTTAGATTTAGACTATTGTATTACATACATACATTCGCGCATAATGCATATGTTGCTGATCATTTATTAAATCTGAGCTAAGTAAAAATGATTTAGTAGGTACTACCGCGATAGACCAGTGTATTTTTTACGTTTGCGAATGGAGAAGTTTTTGAGTTTATTGAAAGTGTTATTTTTGTGGTCTGAGCATGCTCAAGCTTATCCGGCTAAAGATGTTCTTATTAGGTTTATTATAATTGTCTGTTCAGCAGAGATTGCCACGGACATGCCATGGTAAACAAGCGGTGAACAATGGAATAAAATGGTAGTCAAGCTAGAAAGTTGTTAGACCAGTGCTTACATTGTTATGATTTCATTGCTACATTCTCTTTATCTTTTATGAATATTTACTTACTATATATATACTTTACTTTACTTATTACGTATGTAGTAGTAGTCGATTGTAACACCGCTTGAGCAGAGATATCTAGCATTTTTGTATAGGGGAAGGTTGCTATGAATGGACCACATAACTTTACGACCTCATACCTCAAAAAGTGTAAGTGTTAAAATGAAAGCAGTTTATTATTTCTATTTCGTAGGACCTTTATTTATAATAATCAAACGCACAAACAATTCGGGCTTACACTTTTTGCTATAAACGAAGAAAACAAAATCTTGAGCTGTTGCCTTCTTTGGACCATGGGCACCTTCAATGAACCACCAGGTTGCCATCAATGGACTTCGAGAAATTTGTTCTAGTGGTCCAATCGAGGCAACTAATTATAATTATCAATATTACAAAATTGTGACATACGAGGAGAGACAAACATTACTCATAACATACGACAAGCAAACAAACTATATTTATAGGCTACATAATTAGTATCTAATAAAATTTTACATTTGGCACATTTAGTGAGACCAACAAGTCATCAAAATTAAGATACAGTCTAAAGGAAGCTAAAGTCGCTTGTAGTAATAGCAATTGTTGCTTTTGGGACTCCATATTATATTCTGCTTGCTTCACTTAAACCAACTCTTTGTTTCCTTACTGATTCTAAAGCAAGGTTCATTCTTGTTTCATTCCATGTAAAGTACTTCCTTTTTTCGGCGACATTCTGGAATTTTAAATTTATAACAATTTTTCTGTGGTTTTTTTCCATAATTAGTGAAATACTCGGGACCTATTCCCATAATTATAAGCAGAAAAATACAGTAAAAAGTTGCTATGATTGGACCGGTCCAACGGTGGAACTCTCTTGGGGTCCATTGATGGCAACAAGGTATTTGTTAAGAAAAAAATAAAATAAAATATACATGGTCATGATTAGACAAAATTGAATAACACTTATGGAATCACAATTAAATTGTCTAATAGTTCATAACAGTGCACGCAGACAAATATGAATGCAATGATACTTACGTCAAATTGTCCTGAGTGTAATATTTAGATTTTGATCGCCGCAAAGACAACGTCACACGTCTCTCCTCGCCACGTGACGCAACGTCACTGAGGTAAGAGGGGGGTGCAACTGAGTCGTCAAGGACTCGTTTCGACTAGTTTGGGTATTGCTAGCTTGCACAGTTTTGGAAATACCTTGGTGGTCCAATGAAAGAGCTAGTCCAATGATCGCAACCTTCCCCTACTTAGATGTAAGACAAAATGTACAATTGTTTGTTCTCCCTAATAAAATAAAATAAAATTTTACAGGTAAAGCGTGCGCATTTTCTAACTATACCTTCATATGAAACAGTTCCGTGTCTGATTGAGTAGTTACTGACTGATAGAAAAGACACAGCTACTGAAAATCTTTTTTTTTTTTTAAAAACGTCGCCACGCACTAGGAATTTCTCCTGTATTGTGGGTGCGTTAACAAACATTTAAACTCACATACACAAACAGCCAGACCCGGAACAACTACATGTAGGTCATACAAATATTTGTTCCGTGCGGGAATCGAACCCGCGACACGCAGCGCAGCAGTCAATCGCTTAAACACTGCGCCAACCGTGCCGTCAGTTTTAGGCTGCCTTTCTAGTTCCACCAGAGATGAGCGAGGATGCGTAGCGTAGAGGATGTGAAACCAGCCAATAACATCGTTTCATTTTTATAGCTTGAACTCAGTTAGCGTTGGTATTGGTTAGTTTCACACACATCCCTCGCTACGCATCCTCGCTCATCTCTGGTGGCAAGGCAGCCTTACGGTTCTTAGAAGGAGGAGTCTTAATAAAGCTTCCTTCTAAGTACGTACTTCTCTCACGCCTTATTTCCCTATAGGGGTGGGCAACAATACAACCACATTTCTCAGAAGCAGCCCTTAGTCTGGATTCCACAATGTCTGAAGTCCCGGCTATACAATCAGTACGTTCTGCTCACTATGACGTACGATGCTGAAACATGGACCCCATGCAGGAGGCTGTGTACAGGCTGAGAGTTCCACTGAAAGCCATGGAGCGTCTCAGGCTTGGCATAAGCCTTATTATGGAACTCAAAGGAGTTGGGCATTGATATTGGACATTGTTTCCATCGTGGGCAAAACCTGGATGAGGCTGGCATAGGAGGCATGGACACAAGAAAAGAGTTATAATGCGGATGAATGTACAGTCAACAAAAGAGATAAGTATGCAGGGCCGACGGATATAGTTGAAGTTTAGTAAGAAACCGATGGATGTTCTCGAATAAATTTTAATTTTATTAATAGAAAACAAACAGCTCATTTATCAAATTAAATTTTAGGCGACAACATCCACCTAACCTACTTCTAAGTATTTAGTTCCAAATAAGTCCACTTGGCGCTTCTAGAATTCCAAAACAAACTGTGCTGATGACTAGACATTATTATGGTAACAGTTTTCATAAAAAGTCGTGCTCGTAGACCACCAACTAGAACCGAAATTGTAATGAGCATGATTGTAGATACTGAAATTATATATGATATCATCACATAGGACTTCCTATTATTTGTGTTACGTATCAACGAAATGTTTTAGTCATGGTAAATAACCTAAAATTGTGATTTAGTCATCGCTTTATTATTATTTATTTAGCAGAACTCGTGTAACCGGTGATACAACAGTATTACTGAATATTTACAAGAACTTCTGGGAAAATGTAATCTAGAATTTACGAGTTTTCTAAAAAAGTTTCGTTAGTAATCTTTCTAATAACAAGACTCCGAACGGTATGATTCATTTTGAACTAAAACATTCTATTTTTAAATTATTAGTAAACGTTACTAAGTACTAACAGCCACACGGATCCATTGATCAAGTTAAGCAACGCTTGCCGCGGTTTGGTCCGTGGATGGCTGAATCTTTACATACCGAGACCCCTTCGTGCCTCGGAAAGGTCATTAAGCCGTTGGTCTCGGCTGTCATTCGTGGATCTTTCACGGTCGTTATGGGTCATCAGAAGCCCGAAACCAGTCTGTCAAGCAGTTTTACCAAGGGTAACCTATTACTCAGTAACTAGGTTGTGGAGATCAGATAGTCGCTCCATGTAAAAATACTGGTATTCAGCTGCATCCGGTTGCACATTTGAGCGATTAGGTAACATCAAAATATCCGAAGATAATCGCCACGATTTAAAATATAATCTCGTTACAAAGTTTTTTTTAAGATCACGTTCTGGGTGCGGCCATCTTTGAAACTGCATGCCAGTCTCAGCAGTGTATCACGTATGAATACTGATGTATTTACCGAAATTATGACGTCACGCATCATTGACCCGCCGTGCCTACGTCTATCGAGGTAGACGAACAGTATTGCTATAGATAGATTTGAGATGAGCACGTAGATTAAGGTTATAAAAAAGGTAGGTGTATCTAAATAATAGGTAGGTAGAATCGATGAAGAAATTCTTGTTGATACATACAGTGGTCTCCAAAAGTTAGTCGACATTTTTCCTCTTCAGCACATTATGATTTGATTTTTTTACTAGCGAGCCGCTTCTGTTTTGCACGGTCTGTACGATTTGACTAAACATGAAGATTTCTTAATTATATATACATACATACATAATCAGCCTATACTGTTCCCACTGCTGGGACACAGGCCTCCTCTCTGTGAGAGGGAATGGGCCGCAATCTACCACGCGGTCGTTCTAATCTATCTAATTACCTAAATCTAAATTAAATTTTAATGTATGGTACACATAAACCTTCCGGAATACATTCTTTAAATAATGGTGCCTGAAAACCGAATCAGAGAGTCATGAAAAGCGACTTCAATTTACAATGTGTATGTTTATTTATTTATTTAAACCACAATAAATTATAATTATTCTGGCTCTAGGGTAAAATAAACTGCCTTTCTTTCTATCTATTATGGATATTGGTTAAACGTTCTAAATTGATAGACCATGATGTCAGCCTTATAATAATTATAAACGTAACGTTTTTTTTGCATAATTGATTTCATGGTTTCGATGTTTTCTAAACTTTCACTGCCATCGTATTAGATTTCGTATGGGTTATATTATTTTATTTTATTTTGTCCAATTAAATGGATTCAGTATTTTTGTGCTAATAAATACCTGTAGACACGATTAATTAGGGTAAAAGTTTAGATTAGGATATTTCATTAAAATCTGCGGATAAGCATAATTTGATTTTATGGTTGATCTCAGTTTTCAACTGATTAACAATGGTTTTCTGGAGTGAGTCTAACCTGTAGAAAGTAATTTATTGATGAAAAACTACTTAGAAAAGTAAGAAATAGGTATTCGAATTCATGAGAAAATTGCAAGAAGTCAATTGAATGTTTTGTCATTCAGGAAATGATTATCTAGGAGGCAGGAAAAGTTGGAAGATAATTCCAAAGTGCACACAATTTTGTCTGAATTACAGTTTTAGGATTTCCCTCGCGAAATACATTTCAAAAGAATAGCTATTCACGTGCTTCCAAGATATTGCTTGGCACGCTCTCAATTTTAAATTTATTATCGCTGTTTAAAAAACTAAAGCCATCTTTTCTTGTATTTTGATATTGTGTGCCTGCCATTGCATATATAATTAATTTTGTTTTATGCCTGGTGTAGTTTACTGCTCACTTGAATAGTGTAGGTCATGATTACGATAAGCATAGGTACTAACCGGAAGGGTACCTACTTATTTATATGAACGGGACACGGGTACAGTGAATTATGTTCCGATTCCTATGTCCTATAGTTATGGATTCATTGTTATTCGATTATTAAAACTTCATCGTTTTATCGTAACCTTATTTTTATTTTTTAAATTTATTTTTTCGAGTTGATAGAACCAGCAGGGTAATTGTGTAACATACGATCAGTCGTAATAGCTTTGATTTTGACAGTTCTACATCATTTATTGCGTTAGTTACGTTGTTGAGCAGACAAAATTTTAGAACATGAAGCAATAATATTAATAATAATAATTTTATTTATTTCTTACCACAAATTACAGATAGTAAATAATAGTCTACAGACACAAATTCATAATTAATTTGTGGAAGACTGGTGCCTAAACTAAGTTTTTTACAAAACCTGTATGTCAGGTCACCAGGCCCCCTAAACAAAGTTTAACATTAATTTTGTTGTACTGGAGACGATCTGGTTCATATATCATATTGAAATTAAAATCTCACACATTTACTGCAATACTGCTCATTAAACTTACAATTATAAAATTAAACTTAAAATTATAAAATCGTGAAATAAAATGATTTATTAAGAATACATGCAAGGGAAAATGTATGTAAAATGTGAAAGAATGTGAAGGCGTGTAGGGTGAGTGTGTGTGCTGTGGAGTGAGTGTGTGAGTGGTTTGCGGTGCTTGTATGTGCGTTTTAAAGGGAATTTTATGTCAAGATATAATTTTGAAAAGATCTTCAATTTGTGTATAATCTAATGTAATAAGCCAGTCAGTTATCTTCCTTTTAAAAGCTGTTTTGTTTAGGTTATGAACAGAGAG
The DNA here is from genome assembly GCA_963082905.1 of Oligia fasciuncula. Classification (NCBI taxonomy): domain Eukaryota; kingdom Metazoa; phylum Arthropoda; class Insecta; order Lepidoptera; family Noctuidae; genus Oligia; species Oligia fasciuncula. The sequence continues at coordinate 8,513,154 of OY720393.1, read as the reverse complement.
TAAATCATTTAGTCTGTTGTATAGCAATGGATTAGCAATACCTTTTAAAATGATTCATATTATTGCGATTGATACCTAGTGTGCTACGCAATTAGGGCGTGTATATTTGGAAAGATTGATTGTATTTAAACTGTTAAATAATTGTTTTGGGATAATACCAATTGTGTGGAGGCCTATGTCCAGCAGTGGACGTCTTTCGGCTGAAATGGCGAATACCAATTGTTAATATCACTGTTGAGACTAAGGTTACGCTGTTCATTTTCCAGACTCTGGTAATTTCTCCTTTTGGTTGTGTATATTTCCTGATTTTATTATTATTAAGAGCCCGTATGTCCCACTCCAGGGCAAAAGCCTCTCTACTCTATTTCCACTTCTCTCGAAGTTAAAGTGACTCAGAACCTGTCTTCGTTGAAGGAGTCTGGCTCATCTCTCTTAACCTAATGTCTTCTTAGAAACGACGAAAATCAATAAATGACCTTAGACTTTTCCCTACGACTTAAACTTTTTCTGTTTCGAAAATAGGGGAAAGTACCTACGTCCAAAATTACATATATGGACAAAATAACACACCGGGCTTTTACGAAATTGGTGGGCTACAATGCTGCAGTTGTCATAACATCACGTGAAGAAGGCTATGTTGGAATACCTGTCAAGTTTTTAGCACCATTGACTAAGTCACGCCAGTGTATCTGGTACGAATGCGTTTTAGGCGCGTAAAAGGTTTTAGTTTTGATGGAGCTAGTCTCGTTTTTGGCGAGTTTTACGTGGATTTTATTACATATTTTGATGTAAATTGAAGTACTGTAGCACAATACTGCATTATTTATAAGAACGAATTTAAATATCTCATGTTTATAGAAAATATGACTTAGTTATTGTATTGATAACATGTGGGGCAATATGACATACTTACATTCGGGGAAAAACGACATATCAATGATGGCTCAGACTACGATAATGATCTTAAAAAGTAGTCAGGAAAACGAAGAAGACAGGTACAGAAGACTCATTACGATGCGGCCTCAGATGTAGAAGATTTTCCAGCTGCGTCGAATGGTCCACGATGATGATTGTGTATGCATTTACTGTAACGACCTCTTTTCCCGTCCCAAGCCTGGCTATGGTGCGACATTGTTCTCTTTGGGCTCATACATCATAATTATGCTGATGTACCCAAGAAGACTAAAAACTTCGTCCTTATAATATGTACTTCATTATTTGCTTGTTTAATAAGTATGTCATTTTGTCCCTACATGGACAAAATGAATTTCCTTAGAGGTTGTGATTAATTTAAATTATATTTTTTATATAGTTCCTATTCAGTAACAAAGTTAAAACTAATGAACCAAATATGAATATTAAAACTAAAAACTGATTGTAACTACGTTAATGACCTATAAATTTATGATTAAAAAACAAAACCATATATGTCATTTTGGACGTACTTTCCCTATCAATTGCCTGTACTCAGTAGCGATATGAGGAATAGAGGTTACTTAGTACCTACTTGTTTTCCTATGACCTTCGTTTTTCACCTGATACTTATTTTGTATTTTCTAATTGTGTTACCTATCTACTACTACTACTTATAGTGTATTAAGAGTAAACTAGTCGCGACCTCGAACTCACTGGTGATCATGGCCAAAAACCACGCTGTCTCACCTGACTTCGTGTCCGACACAGCTAGTATCTGTGATGAGCAGTAAGACGCTAGTCTACACGCACAACGTCTAGTTCTCGCGCACGGAAACACCGTTCCGAACTGAAAGGCGCTTAAAAAAATTCGAAAAGTGCTTTGGAAAATCGAGTTTTATGAAAAAACCACTGCATAAATCAAATACAAATAAAGTTTATTGAACTCTTCGATAACTGAGCTTTGTCGGTACGGACTTGGTTTTGAAGTTACAGTTCTGTTATATGTAACTTATTTACATCCAAAGTTTTAAGTGGTGTTAGTGTTTAAGTTTTTTTTTAGTTACGTTATAAATAGCAAGAAAAACTAATATTTGTGGGCTCATAACTTTTTAATGGCTTTTTATTTTACTATTATTTTTCCGTACAGACAAAATTAACAATAAGTCAAAACGATATCATGTTTAACTTTGGATGCACAATGTCAAACAGTGGAGAAAGGTAAGCAAGTCACTTTCCCGAAATTTGTATGGAAAAAATATCGACTAGTGGCACCTTAATGGTCGTGTTGATTAAAATGAGGTAGTTCAATCCAAGTTATCGTCCAAGGCTGTCTTTATTGTGCTAAATGATAAAGCAAATACCCTTGAGTGCCGCGAAGTGGTGTTTTTTGTGTCGGACTAGTACCATCACACTATTTGATTAAAGTTCTTTTAGTTTCAACTCTATTATAATTGCGGTAAAACACAGATTCAAATACGCTTAATTTTATTTACTCATCAATTATTTACTTTTATTTAAGTGTATGTAAAAATAAATTTCGGTCGTGCCCACTTCTATGTAGTTATTCGATACTTGCCTGTGTATATAAACAAGTTCTCCGTATTAAAACTGAATCGGAAAATCGATAACTCGGCTTTAGACGTTTAGACAATTCATGTTGCCGACACAGGATATAAAACAAACATTTTACGACAGGTCAGTCGTGTTGGAATGGCGTATGCAGTCCATGTACTTATAGTAATGAAACCTACTTAAACGCACCTAGAAACCATCAAGTTACTGATAAAAACATAATGTTTTTTCAAACTACTTACCGTATCTTTTTTTTTATACTGAGTGTCTGTATTTGGTTGGTATTTCTATGTAGGTACACAGGGTTACTTGCAATTCGATGTGTATCCATCAGGAGGTAGTAGGGGGGCCAAAATGCAACAAATTAAACCCCCCATGTGTATGGCCGAAATTCAATAGTTTTCGATAGGTTTATTTGAATTTAAAGGGTTTTTCGATATAATTCCAAATAAAAAAAAACTACATAATGAATGAGTACCATTAAACAATGATATGGTAGCTGGCAACTTAAATTAAGCTATGAACATAATTAAAAGTACCTACTTAATTCAACAAAATAATTAAAATGATGAGCGATTTAAGAATAATTTCTTATTTATGCTTCAAAATTGTTTCAAATATCTCGAAAACTATTGAATTTCAGCCATACATATGGGGGGTTCAATTTCTTGAATATTGGCCCGCCCTATCAGCTCCTTACAGATATAGGTACGTCGAATTACAAGTAACCCTCACTTGCTAGTAAGTAAAGTAAAGTAAAGTAGGCATGCTAAATATCGATGATCGACTGCTAACAATCTTTATATGGAGATGATTTCATGTACAAGTTAAATATTGAATAGCTCAAATAGAAGAGACTCTAGTTTGAAAGATTTGTTAAAATTGAATGTTCAAAATAATGCTTAACTAGATTACATAGACTTATGGCTCTATGTGCCTGTACATACAATGCTTTCATACAATTCATTAATACTACACGATATTTCCTATTGTTTTCTGTGATTAGGAAACTGTGTTTTATACGTGGCGACGTAAAACTGGGACGAACACACACAAAGGTGTATCCTAGTAAGCGGAACGAACTATTGCAAGCACCAATGAAATCTTGCATTAACTCGGAACAGTCGAAGTTATTTCGGGAAATCGCCTGGACTCTCTCCAAAAAGTGGTGGGAGTAGAATCAAAATCACTCGGTCACTTTCCTCGTTGAGTCAATGACATGGGTGAGTAAGTATCAGGTCCAGAAACCCCGAATCTGTAAGACTAACGGGAGCGCTTCACAGAACTCCTATATTTATATTTTTTTTACTTCATGACGTACATGCTGTATGCATGTTTAATTTGACGCGCGGGATGAGGCGTGGGATTCGGGAAAAATCTTAAAGGCGGAATTGGTGAATCAATTTGAGATAAATAACCCAGACGGATAGAAAGCAGGCAGAGAACGTTTTATGAATGTAAATAGAACATATGAGTCAGATTTTTGTTAGGGATATGCATCACATCACATACGTTAACTCGTATGTCCTAAATGGCGTATTGCAATTTTTTTTGTACGTATCATGGAATCTTTGCAATAAGTGAAAGCTGATACCTGGGACATGGAATTCGAGACATGAAGACGAAATGCAATATAACAAAGTCACACGTAAATGCAACAGCTGTAACTCACACACTTGTTAAAATTCTAGGAAAATCATCTACTTTTACAATATTTGTAAATAATTTGTAAATATGTGAGCATGTATCTATCACATATCCGATTTATGTGTAATTGCTTCATTTTTAATTCTTTTTACCTTTTGTGGTAGACTAATTTTATTCTAGGTGCATCGTCTTCACATATAATTATATTATGTATAGGTACAAAACCTTGTAAAACATTTTAAAAGAATAACGGTGGAGTTTCTTGCCCATTCTTCTTTCTTCTCCATACGAAAACTACCTTTTGGAATGGTTTGTTGTTGTCATTTTTGACGTTCAAAATTGCCTATAATGTGCTTATTTATTAATTTGTTTTTTTTTCACCACTCTCCGCACGTATTCTCATAGCACATCTGACATTGGCAGAATTATCGACATCGGCACCATTTCCATAGATAAAAATAGAATAGAAATATGATTTGACTTTGACTTTGAATACTAATATCATATAAGGTGTGCACACAAGTAATCCTCATGATAATGATACAAAAATTGAAAGGGTTGCTACGAAAAATATAAATAATAAAATAAAATCAAAACAGTACACAGATGACATGTATCTTTTTGTTCATTTGAAGACAGAAGCAATGAAATAAACCTAATTATAATTCTTGACAGAGTATTTTTGTCAATCCGACGCAAATTAGTCCTTGCTTCGAACAAAGATGAAGGATTTACGAATCATTTCGTACAGTTTGATAAATTGTTTTTTATAAATAAAATCGGAGAACACTGGCATCGCGTGATCGTTCACATTAATATTTATTTCTACTGCGATTATCTTAGTGTGATAGTCCTTGATGTATAGCTATAATATATGCACATTAGATCATCGCATAACCTGTTCAGTAACCTTTAAGTACAGAACACGAGCGTTAATGAACTAAAAAGACGTTTTTAAAAATGGATAATTTGAGAAAATCTTTGATTAGCACTATTATGTTAGTCTGTTGTATGTATTACATTCACATAAAACGAATATAATGGATGTTCTGAGAATCCATTTTGTGTCAAGCATTTTTCAAATAACATTGAATATCTACCTACTACTTATATTTCGCTATTTAATGCTATGCACAGCAATGTATTTTAATTAATGTTAGGTAAAAACTAGTTAGTTTTCGACTTTCGAAAGGCTTTAGATAAGATGCCTACTTATGTTCAGCATTAAAAAGATTGCGTAGTTTTCCATCTCAAGTACCACATTTGTTTATTGGTTAATACATATGTTCAAGAAAACAACACGTTCTTGAAAAATCATTAAGATTTTCTTTTCATATTTAAAAATCAATATTTTAAAGACGTTTTTAGAAATCTTTACTTGTTATTGCATCTGCACATCAATTATTAAAGCTATAAATTATACATAGCGACGTAATACTGTTGTTACATTTGCATCTTTGCATAAGTGATACACATTTTGGTACCGCTTACAATGAAATTTTGAATGTTGAAATACGACTCGCACAACCTGACCTAAAACACGTTTTGGGTCGCTTCAAAAACAAACCATTAAGAGCATAGGAGGACGGACGTTGTGAATTCCATATTATAGCAATTAGCTTATTTTTATACGAATAAATATGTTAGGATGCATTCACCAAATTATACAAACGACTATAAAACTGAAATATCAACGGAATACCGTGAGCTATTAAATTCTACCGACGTCTTTAGATAAAAACATCCTACATCTGTTTTATTGCCGCCAGTCAATACTCTTAAGATAATGCACGTAAACAGATACCGTTCGAGAGTTATCATGAGTACAACATTAGCTGATGTAAAGCAGAGCGACCTACGAGTCGGGCAGATTCGTTCCGCTACGATAAAGGGATTAATTCGTCACGCCGCACGGCATTTGTAATATTCCTGTTGCTATACCTACGCGCTTTAGATATGAGGAAAACGTTTAACGCAGAGAACATGTCGATAAGTACCTGACCAAAGAATCGTTCCCTCGCAGCCGCCATACTCTCCGAGCGCGGTGAATTGGATCCCGAACTAGTGTCGTTAGCTTGTTGCCTCTCATAATCCTCCTGGCGCGGAGTCAGCCCGTCGGGGACGTCCCCAGCGGGTGCTGCTGCCTGCACCAGCGTCTCAGCTGGTGCTGCTTTCTCGGAGCCGTCTTCCGCCATCGTCACCACGTTCTGCACGGCTCCGTTGGCTTTTCCACCACCCACACCGTTACTTTTCTTGCTGATACTCTTAAGTCCTTTCGATTTCTTCTTGTTCTTCGGCTTCTTAGGCGGCTTGCCCACAGGGAAGCGTCCGCTGGCGCAGCACTGCACATTACCCATGACGGTGCGCGCGCATGTCGCGGTTTACTCGGTCGGCGGGAGTCGGCTCGGTCGGTCGGTCGTTCGAAGCGCGTCGGCGTCGGCGCCGACTCGCAGAATGAGTGCGGCGTGAGAGTCCCCGGCGTCGCGGCGCCGCCCACCCGCCCCGGAATTTTCGACGTACTTCAGAATCGCACTGACCACTGATTACGCGGATGCCGTCCGCGAAGGATCGCACCCGAAAGCCGAACCGCGAGCCGGCCGCGCTGGCGTCATCGCGCGCCCCTGCCTCCCGCGCGCCGCAAGGTCAAGGCGCGCTCATTGTTCCCGCTGGTGCTACTGGCTAGACGCGCGCCGCTCCGCTCAGATGCCCGACAACTATGCCTGGCGCCGCACCACCACCACCACCACTACACGCGACCCTCTCACAACTGCTATCGATCACGCGATGTTTATGTTTGGCTACCACGGGAACGGCACTGTACCTCGTCGATAGCGTCACGCCATTTGCACACCCCTGGCTTGCATATCGTTAACACCGAACGGTTGCGGTGAAAATAGTGTTGATTTTTCCACTTGGTAGGTATGTGTGGTGTCAGCACGAATGTTTAGTTACTAGTGTTGTTGTGGCGTGCAATGTTTTGTTATCGTGCGCGCGCGGAGCGGAGGCTGATAGCGCGAGAGCCGCACGTGTCGTGTCCGTCGCCTAGTAGCCGTAGTAAATAAAGCGCTGCTCGTAAGTCACATGCGTCGAGGAAAACTGATGATTCTCGCGACAATGATACCTACCATGTTTGCGCACATAAATTGTAGTAATTTAATATTATTTGTTTAGCTATCAGGATGTCCTGCAGCGATGCGGTTTATATTTATCCCCTTATTAATAAACGTAGTATAGCGTCCGTATAGTTACACAACGATTTGTCTTCTGACGACTGAAAGAGAGAAATCGGTGTGTAACTATTCATCTGATATAATACGTGTTAGAGAACAGAGATTAGTTATTTAAAATTAGAATATGGACCTACCACCAGCAAACTAGTCTTATGAATGATTTTCTTTATAATGCGATCAATGCGAAAAGTGAGAAAATAATTAACTGCAGTAAGGGTATGAGTTGTTAACGAAAAATATCATAATGATTGGAAATCATGAAAAATTATGTAGGGTACAACTTATTATGATGACCCACCAGGTGATGTATTTACATAATCTGGTGGGTTAGTTAAGTCTCGTGTAGAATATCACTCGCTAAGTAAGTATCTTCTACAAACCAAAATTATGTCTTATGCTTTTCTTACAACTTTTTCATTTCAGTCGCTTGACTTAGTAACGAACAAAGACAGTCGAATAGAAATATAAACGCCTCGACATCTGTAACTCTGTAACATAATTATGTAAGTAAACAGAACTGTGTGGGATGCTGTGTTGACACGATGTCGCAATTTCACTGAGGAGATGCGGATGTGGAGCACAGCAGGCAAGCTTTTAGCGAGTTTTTAACATGAATCGTGTTACACCGTCGGCAAAATAATATTGTTTCGCTTGGCTGACGGTGGTTTTCGTTTTTTCTGGTTTTTCTTTTACCTACTCGACATCATTCATTACTTAGTTTAACGTTAAAGTAGACTGAGTTACACGTAAGTATTTTTATAATCTATCACGATACCTAATAGGTAGTTTTTCGGTAGGTAGGTAGGTAGGTATCGAGACGTTGATTGGGCGTTTTTTTTTAATCACTGGCATAGAAATATTACCTCTTTAAAATTAAAGTGACGTTTAAACGTCAAAAATTTATGGTTAAATAGTCGCTAATCACTAATTAACTTTAAGCAACGAATTAACGATAATGAATAAAGGGGTTATTGTCATCTGTTGGTCGGAGATTGTTCTGAATCATTAACATTATCTTTTTTTTTTGGTCCAAATGTAGGTACCGACGAGCACAAAGCAATGTTACAGTTTGGTGTGATAATGCACCGAGTTCCAGTTTCTCAGCTCTCGCCATAATAAAACATGGTGCGGCGCCGCACGCGCCCACCGCAACACATGCTATTTATGATTCAGATATGGGACGCGATTTGACCGAGAGTGATAATGTTTATTTATTGTGAATATTAAAAATATGCCAGACACCTTGGAAGTGGTTTTATGAGCTTGAGATGAAAGAATGGCAAATATTTTAGACCTGGACGTCTAAAATCGTCGGTTTTATTTCTGTAAATTGGTTGTAAAAAACACTTACATGTCAAAATAAATAAGTACCTAATAATATTTTAAAACTAGATGTGGTTGGAATTCCCATAGGTACTTTTTATGCGATACCTACTTGATATTTTTGAAAAAGGCAAAGGACATGTCCAGAAATGGTTTTTTATTATTTAATAATTCTAACCAGGATAAGTTAAATATATTTGGATAGACATCCCAAAAATAAGTGGTTCTAACTATTTCATAGATTTTTTAAATACTCCAATTTTGAGAAAAATATTTTTTTATTTTAGTGTGAAATTACTCCTAAAACGAACAAACCTTTCTAATTATCTCGGATAATAAAGTGAACACACCCCAAAAAAAATATTAACTTGTCAAAATTGACAGTATTGACACATGGTACTGACATTATACTGACAACACAGAATACAATATAAGTTAATTATTTGATTTGCAAGTGCAATATAATATAATCAGACTGCAATATAATATAATATGGAACAATGTGAACGAAACAAATATAATCAGATTATTTATTTACCTCTGTAATATAATCTATACGAATAATAAAGCTGAAAAGTTTGTTTGAACGCGCTAATCTCTGGAACTACCAGTCGGATTTGAATAATTCTTTTTGAATTTGATAGCCTAATTCTTGAGGAAGGATAAGGGCAATCGAATATATTACCATCATGATACGACCCTCAGAAGCCGAGTAACGAGAACACTAAGCGAAAATGATGTAATCGTAACTCGAAGTCGCGGGCAGAAGCTAGTAAGAAATGTTTTCAGTGAATGTGTATCATCATCATCATAGAACTAAAGCGCATTCTACATGATTATGGCTACTTCGAATGTTCATGTGCAAGTTGCAATATTTTACTAAGACCTCGGTTATCAAGAAGTGCATGTTTCAGCATACTCCACAGGGATGGCTTAGCAGGAATAAATGATAATAGTATCTACCGATTGAAATTCCTTTTCAATGATTTGGAATCGAGAGAAATGCGTATCAACAATAAAAAATTATGCTATAATTGGACACAAGGGTTACCTACTATGTATTTTATGTATGTATTGTTATGAAATAAAACATTTTTTTGGTTTTGAATATTCATTTATTAACTTCATTTTCAATGTCTTCTCTTATTAAAATATTGTCGTGAAACTGAGCAGGTGGAGATATATTGTTTTGATGCCGAGCCCATCCAAGATACCAGACTATTGTCATCACATGAGCACAGCTTTCTACAGTCTTTTTCCCAATTATGCAACTGCAATAATAGTCCGAAACACACCTTTGCCAACTAGTCTCTCCCACTTTCAATAATATGTATGTGTAATACACTTTATTACTGTAGTGGCGTGACTTTATTCGTCCTCTTATCAAAACTGTCTCATGTGATGATGAAATGCCTGGAATGTTTATTATTTCTAAATCTTCACTTACTTCTACAGTAAAAGAACCGTTTAGCCGAATATGTTCCCCATAATAAGAGCGAGCCTGTTTAATTTGATAAATTCCTAGGCTTAATAAAATCAAATCTGACATTTCCATGGTGAGGAACATATTGAGCTGTGGTATTTGACCATTTATTTGGACGAAACTGGCTCGGCGTCTATTAAGCTGATGCCCAATTACATGATCAGTTAAATAATTTGTCATGCTCATTCTCTGGCGAGCTCTTTCCAGTATAGTTTGGGCATCAGGACGGTCAGTCAAAACGGGATGGAATTGGTTTAAAATGGCTCCTGCAATTTTGAAATCATCCATAAGATTTTTAGACCCAATAAGTATTAAAATATTATTCCGAAAGATTTTAAAATCCCGTTTAAACCGACCGTTTACAACTTCTACAACCCACCTGCACAGTGTCACTAGTCGTGATTTGTTGGCTTTTTCAGTAGATAATTGAGTTTCCCCTTCACTTAGGGTCTCTGGTTTACACACAGTATATCCCAAAGATGTGAGCAATGGGATAGTCTCTAAAGCCGCGGTCAAGAATAAGTATATCATTCTGTCTAAAATACTGCCTTAAAGTGGAATTTTCATTTTGGAACAGCTGTTGCATAATTGTGGTGTCAGAAGTTGTGGCTGCGTATGGGCCAAATATGTCTATAATGTGGCCATCGGTGGCCACCAGCAAACAAGGTTTTACAAGATTTTAAAACTTGTGTAAGCTGTATGTTTTTTTTTGGAACAGATAATTTGACGATTTCTGTAAGTATATGTATGTTCCATCGCAAATAATTATGGGATTATTTTCAGCTGTTCCAAAAAGACCCTGTGGGATTAAAAGATTTCTACTTGTCAGGCTTGCTCGAGAAATATGATTGACACCTAAATGTATTGGTACATAAAATTCTTTCAAGCTGTTACGTGCCTTTCTCATATAGGTTGGTTGTTCATATTTTCTACGTTTTCAAAATCAATACTGGTAATTGTTTTTTTTTCTTAACAAATCTAGCATTTCTACAACATGATTCAGGGTAAATTGCGTTGTGAACTGAAATTCATTCAACAGTTCCCAATTATAAACACTTGCATGTTCTTCACATACTCGGGAATTAGGTGAAATATACAATTTATAGTCCATTAATATTTGTTTTTTAAGATACAGGGGTACTCTTAAACGTTCCGTATTCGTACACTCAGGAACAAAACAATGATTTGATGAATCTGGGGTTCGGCTGTAACCATCCAATTCAACATACCTGTTTTCATTTTGAACTATATTATCAATATCCGAACTGAGTGCACTTACAGGTTCAGCCACAGAGCTAGACCTACTTTCTAGATTATCATCAGTCACTTGGGCTTCTCTTGGTGGTTCCATCACTTTGCGAATATTGTTATGAGCCCTTTGCCAGCAGGCATTACATGCTCGAGCATTAGCAGGGATCTGAAATTAAGTTTTAATTTATTGTGTGTTCCACTAATCAGAGATACAATAATGTACTATGTGCAATGTACTATTTAATTTACATATTAACCTGACGGGGGTTGATGATGCCAGCTATATAAGCCTGCTCAGGATGATCATCAGGTAAGGGACGAGAGCGCCTGCCTGTTCTTCTTGAGATAGAAACGCCACAACATACACATACTGATTGATGACCCAGCTGTTGGTCACCTATATTGTGCTGGTTTCTGTTATTCAGTTCTATTAGTAGAAGGTTGATGCATTCTTGGCAAATGCGATCTCCATCTGTTACCTAAAACAAAATAATGTTTTAAGAACACCGAATCGTTTTTCTGCATCTTCTTTGAGCAAAGTAGTGCTATTTAATCTTTTTTAACATAAGCTATTAAGCCTGGTTACACATTATAAAAAAAAAATTATAACAATGGAAGTTAAAGAATACATTACCTCTTGAGCAGTCCATTCTTCAATTATTGAGACTATCTCTGGGCTCATGCTTAAAGCGTTATATTCATAGTGCTGATTTATAGCATGTACTGCTATATTGCAATTTATGCAGAGAGCCATAATCTGAAGATAGAAATGAAAGTTAATATTATTATTAATTATCAGAGGTCGTAAAACAGGCAAAGGTTGTGCAAATAAAACCCTTAATGAGCTAAATAGAAATAAAGAACAGTACTTACATACGGGGTTTTAAATCCAATTTAAAAGCCAAAGTCCTAAATAGTCCTAATGTCAACAGTTTGTCATTATGACAGATGAATAGAATCCATCTGTCAATTATGACATTTTCAAAGTGCGTGGGAGGTTTCATTTGGGTTGCCATCAACAAATAATATACATGTACTAACATTAAATAATTTATAATTTTTCTCTTAAATGGAGTGGTCTAAAAATATTATTTCAGTGGTTCCAAGTTCCATATTTTAGTAGCTTTTATTTGGATGTAGTTTGATTCTGGTTAGATTTTTCTCGGAATAAAAAACCAACGTCCATACAAAAAGCGGACATCTCCTTTGAAGAACGTGGGCAAATAAAAATAATGCCTTTAATGTTCCCACTGCTAGGACATAGGACTCCTCTCTTCGAGTGGTAGTGGGCTATAATCTACCACGCGGTCACGCGGCCCAGTGCGGGTTGGATTAATAATGCGGAAAATTAAATACAATATGTATTTAATTTTAAAAATAACTCTACATTATGAAATTACAATGGTAGCACATCAAGCTACTACAATCTGTCAAATTTCTTTAACAGATTTTTAACTTTAGCGCTAAAGCATAAGGTTCAAAGTTGACTGGGAAATTTTGACAGTTTCGGGTAGCTTGGTGTGCTGGCGTCTCGCGTCTGTACAAAGAAATAAAACTATGACTGCTGCTACCTACTGAGTACCTACATAATAGTGTTCAATAATTTTCTGTATGGCGTCTGAACCTTGTCGGTAATGGTCGTTATTCTCTTAACGATAGTAATGGACTGGAACGTCATGGTGTGCTTAAAAGCGTAGAATAAATAAAGGAACACGTTTGGCAGAATTTCATAGAACCATACACTTATACAATAACAAGGAATTCGTAGAAAATGTAAGATTTTCGTTTACTGTTAGTAGCTCAGGGGAATCCGACTGAGCTTCGAAAAGATTTATAATTTAAGTAACAGAATCATACTATTTTGTGATCTAAATTTATCTATTTTAGTTTTAGAGTAGGTAATGGGCTAAATGATTGAGCTTCGTCAATACCAAAATATATTTAAAAAAATCATTACAAAAAGCATTCAATTCAGAGTGAATACAAAACTATCGGTTTGATTCCCAGCAATGGGAATATTATACGCTTTTTTACATTAAAAAATACGCTGGTTATGAAAGCCTAAATAAAGGGTCCCCGAACAGCTCACCGTCCGATCAGGACCAGGCCCGTGGCGGACGGCGCGTACCTACGTGTTCCACGCGCGCCTCAAAGAGATGTCAGCATCAAGGACGCCCCATAGGGCCGAAGCCTGCCGGGTCAGCGGGATTGTCCGAAAGGGTTACCGCTGGCCCGGAACATAAAGGGCTAAGGAAGGAACACGGGTGGGTTTTAGTCAGTAAGAGTCTGACACTCCCTTCCGCTCCACCCAGAGCGGAAGGGGTCATTTGATGATTACCCATCCGCAAAAAAAAATAAAAGGGTCCCCGAAAAGAACAATTGCAGTTGTCAATGTTTACATAATTGAAACAAATGTGTTTCAATTATGTAAACATTGACAACTGCAATTGTTCTTTTCGGGGACCCTTTTTTTTATATTATATTTAGATAGGTACGCAAAATGATCGTCTACAAAATGCAACCTAAGCGATTGACAATATTACTACAAGATTGACAGCAAATGACAAAAATTTAGATTGTTGGCAATTGACGCACCGTGTATTGATGTTCAATGACAGCAAATGACAATCGTTATTTTAAAATCGACCTCGGCAGCATATGTAAAATCTGTCTCATTTCAGTTTATGCCATTCTTCATACCAAAAGCAATTCCTTATCTTACTTGCTTTTGAAATCATATTATTGTTAAATGAGTGACGCGACTTTTCTCAGCACAGTTCAAAAGGCAATTCTCGTAATTTAAAACGTTCAAAATCTAGTTGCAGTCTTATCTCGGCGTCCAACAAATGTCAAAAACTTGTTAAAAATTTTGGGAAATTAGAGGTAAGTATTTTTGACAGATTCAGACTGAGATCAGACTGTGAACGTTCTTAAAATTACGAAAATTGCCCGTCAGAAATCGAATGAGGTGTGCAAATGATACCTACACCTGCAATTGGAGCTTCATACGTCTATCATTTGAAATCTTCACTCACGTAAACATTGAGAATTGCAATTATTGATTGTTTTGGGGACCCGGCAGATACATGTAAGGCCGAGATACAGGACTCGTCTTAGTTCGACTAGAGATGCTCCCATGTTATATACTCCTAAGTACTGGCCTGGTATTAAAAAAAAAGTGTATATCATATCTAATTACTATTCAAAACTCACCGTTTCTGCATCGCTTTCTTCAGTAGCTATAGCCACTCCTTTGTCCAAGTGTCGTTCAGCATTATCCAGCTCCCTATCCAGTTCAGCGGATTCCAGATCCAGTTGAGGAGATGACTGCAGTTCTTCAACTCCTGGCGACGGAGGATCACGATCGGTGTGCAGAATGTGGCGAGCAGGCATCTTCACCACCAGAGGTCTGAAGTTTAAACGGGAAGATCCTGCAAAAAAAGGAAAGAAAATGTTGACCTAATCATAGTAATTTCTAGACCATGCTTCCACTATGTTACTAAACATATTACTACACTTCCTACCTACCTACTATCTTACCTTAATGAGTCAGATTCGATTGAATATGTGGTTTCTACAGGCTTTTAGATTATCTTTCTATATAATGACGAATGGTCCACCCGCCAATATTCTGTTCGTTATTTGAACGAAGAACAATCAATAAGTTTTGTAGCAACTCTACCGGTAGGTAGGTCATATACAGTGTCAAATTAAGGGGCTTACAGGACCTAAACACAAAAACACAAGTTTTAGAAACAATTAAAGTAGGTATATGATCGACTACTGTACAAACAAAATCAGAAAAATATATGATATATTATTTCTTCAGGATATATGCTAGGTTAGTGTGTTGAAAACATAATATAACTAATTTGATACGATAACAAAAAAATCATGAACATACCTGTAAAAACTTTTTTTACGATAAAAACCATACTAATATACATACAATAATTCTGAATTTTTGTCAGATTATTCTACAAGCAACATACTAAAAAACTAGTGTTTGAATTTCAAACAATAGATTTTTTGTAATTAAATAATTGCTTCATATTTTGCAATAAATTACCAGCGTTGTGTCATCGCGCTTCTCTTTCTTTTATATGCAGTCCGACAGTGCCCGCGCTTTAGGTCATGTAAGCCCCTTAAATTAGTTAGGGAAACTGCAGACATGATGGGTATCGACTCATCACGTCTGCAGAGTTTCGCTAGATACATTTAAGTTACTAGAGACATGCAATCGATTTTATGTAAGTAGATGTTAAAGTAGTTTATGCTAATAGTTGTAGCAAATTTTATGAAGGAACTATTTGTTAGTATGTACTTGCGCATGCGCGTAAATTTTAGAAACATTACTTCAACATAAGCCATTTAATAACTACCAACATTAACATAACTTGAACTTAATCTTTGCGATCGTAACCTATAAATAGCAGTTTACCGGCTTAAAACTTTTAAGATGGTTTCGGAGAACTTAATAAAATAATATTATTTTTAACTTAGGAGATCGTTACGGCTGATTTATTTATTTATTTTATTATTTATGTAATACTTCAAGCACATAAATGTACAGAGGCGGACTTAATGCCATAGGCATTTTCTACCATTCAACCTTTGGGTGATGCAGAGACAAACAGTGGTAGGTGCAATCATGAAAATTGAGGAATAAATATTAAATTTGTAATATATAGATACCTATTAAAACTATAAATTACATAAATACCTAATTACATATAAATATAAGCACAAAATTAAATCCATACTAATATTATAAATTCGAAAGTAGGTAGCTTTATCTGTCTGTCTGTATGTTACCTTTTCACACCTAAACCACTGAACGAATTTCGATACAATTTGGCAGAGAGATACCTAGATTGCATCACGGGAAAGGACACAGGATTATTTATCCCGATATTCCCACGGGATCGACACTTATGCGGGTGAAACCGCGGGGCGCTGCTAGTTTAAAATAATTTATTTTAATTTATTTCCAAATTTATATTTAAAAAGAGCTTCTCTTAACATGTACTACTTACGGAAGTTCTAAAAAAGTAACGCAATAAATACGTAGCCTTGGTACGAATTTACAGAGAAGGTTAAACATATTCTTATGTACCTAAATGTTATGTTAAGCTTCAAATCAACACTGATTTATGCCACGATTTCATAATGTGTTACTTTTGAACCTTTGAGTGGCAAATTTACAGTAAATGTGACTGCCTTTCGCAGTTGGAATGCAGTTCATCTGAATGCACTCTTAAAAAAAATCCATAAAGAGTGCTTTACTTTTAAGTTGGTACCGAATTAATAGTAGATTGTTTGCCAAGGGAGCAGACAACTATTTTGAAGGCGAGCGTCCGCGAGAGTGTTTCTTTGAATCCAGAGCGGAGCGAAGGATGCTGGAGTAGAATCCCGAACGCAGCGAGGGGTTGTAAAGTAGAATACTGGGCGCAGCGAGGGGTTCAAAGTACGTCACTCGAGCTTAAAATAGTGTTGCTCCCAAGGTAGACACTACTTTTTATCAACTTATGAATAAGAATAGTAACTACGTTTATTTATTTACATACTCGTGCAATTACTTTAGGAATTACACACTCATTTTTTATAAAACTAAGCAAAATCCTAAATTAAGTTTTTTTAACAATTACGAACGATGGCAGAATGCTTTTCGCGTGTTTTTTATTTTTTCACAATTTTTACTTTTTAATTTGGCCCGCACGTTTTTCTTTATCATACAGCCTGTTACTTGTTCATACAATGTGCGTAATTGATCTCTTTGGTGATTCGAACTTTTACTAACAATATCCACATTCCAAATTCAAATCACTTTTAGTCCCTAAGGATTAAAGAGCTATTTTAGTCCCTGTTTACGAAGAATACACTAGCTCTTTTTGAATAGATGTGATAAAATAGTAGATTGTTCGACAAGGGTCGAAAGGAATCAATTCCCATGCGAAGTATTTAGACTATAGGCTATAGACCGAGTGGGAATTGATGACTTTCACACGTGTTAAACACTCTACTTTTCATTTCGAATATAAGGAAAGTAAAAATGTAGTGGTATTTCTAAAATATTTAATAATAACAATTACATGACTTAATTATTATGACATTATATACTCTGACATTTCTTACTTATTAATTTGAATTTATGCAATTATTTAGTTATTTATTTGTATTTATGACATTGTATAACTTATTAATTTGAATTTATGACATTATATAGAGTATTATTTTGAATGAAATTGTATAACATATAGATCTAAATTTATGACACTGTATAGGGTACCTACTAATTGTAATTTAAATGATTATTTTTTTATGGTATTAATTGGAATTTATGAGTTTTATGACATAGTATAATTTTAAAGATAATTTTGCATGCCTGAATTGGTGCAACACAGTGGACTGCGCATTCACTTGACATCTAGAAATGTATTTATTATGTACTGTGTTGAGCAATAAACATTTGAATTTGAATTTGAATACCTATTTAATAGTCTTTTTTTTTGAACACCCATTTTAATATGGTACTCACCGCGTCACCGCCACATGAGTAGATTATGTGTCACCACGCCGCGGGCCGTCCCACTTACTAGAGTATTTAAAAAAAATCACATTGGCTGTTTATAAACTCAGAAGACCGCTGACTAACCTAATCAAATTTAGTTCTACTTTTAAAATTCATTCCCGCCCTAGGGAGGGTAGCAATTACTATGAATCTTTCCCGCCCAAGGGTGGGAAGCAGCGTCTTCCACCCGCTATTCGGATCAAATAAACACTACTTTCCGAGTATGAGAAATGAAAAAATGGGATGTTGTTGGGCAGGAGAATGACGACTAGCTGCAATTTAACCCTATAAAAACCAGCTTGATACTAAGAACTTTAAACAGGGTTTCAAGCACTTACCTTTGGAGTCATCTTTTTGTAATTTCTTCATTGCTTCTCGTGCGCTATGCAGCGTCTGTGTTGCCGTAGAGTGAATGGGTCTAATGGAAACACGCTGCAGCCCACTGCCGGGCAAAATCGATGTCATCACTTTTCGGGGCTCCTCTCTTTCAGGGCTCCTGTACTGAGTAATTAAACTCTCATCTTGATCTGCATCAATATCTATGAAGCATTCCTCGAACTGCTCAAAGTTCTCGAGATCCGAGTCTAGTTCGCTTCTAGATCCGTGAATTTTCGGTCTGTAAAACGAGTCTGAATTTCTTCTGTAATCGATCTGCTTCGGGTCTGGCGAAGAATAGCTTCGTATCACATACCCTCTTTGCATAGCCTGAGGCATTGCGACATCTGGATCGTTTTGAGGCGCTGGTGATGAATAGCTTCTCGGCAGTAGGCTTCTGGTGCTTTGCGTCTTGCGCTGCTGCTGCTGCATCGTTCTAGTTGATATCAGGCTTTTACCGCGACCTGCACTCTGTGCCTGCAGTGTCTCTTTACGCCGCATGGCGAAGTTTAAGTCGTCGCGTTTTATCAGCTCCTGTAACGTGTTACGTGTGGAACTGATTGGATCTCGGGACCAACTGACATATGGAATAGCACGGCTCCAGCTTGTAAGTTCACTTTGTGATCTATGGATATCGAATACTAGCCGATCGAATTACGGTATCGTGTAACAAGGCCGGGTGCAACCAGATGATATATCATATGGTAAGGAACGGTGAACACGACCGACTTAGTGATACTTCTGTACACAGATGATAATTTAATGTGTTAACAAGGCACTGGTTCACCTACGCTCTGATCTTCGATAAAATTTAATCTCTGGTTCACGTTTCACGAGCTGCTGATGACGCTACTGAGGTTAATTCAATTGAAAAATAAGGCATTGTCTACGTATCTGGTACCACACTTCCATGTATCGAAGTCATTTAACAGTCACTTATCTTCGGCACTTAACGCAATATACTTAATAGTTTACTTTTGCGAGCACTGATTGTTTTCATACACACGCACTTGTCTACAACTTCAAAGACGTTCCTGTTTGCTTGATGAACAGTTTAAGTATTCTATATATTTGCAATAAAATATATTCAAGTGCATGACGTGGGATAAACAGAATACTACTAAGCCTGATGTATTAAAAGTATACGAAGAGCCTTGCGTACGCGCATCGTGGGCGGACAACTTTCTCTTTTTAGGCCAAGCTCCATTGATATTAAAACATATCGAACACATAGGTACTTATTGCTAGTACTTACCTATAGCACTTACTCAAGTTAAATTATATCCTACCATAGCTACTTGCTGCAACTAATCTCATAGTCAGTAGATTTTGTAAAAAAATCCTCATGCAATACCAACAGTGATTTATATAACATGAATCAGAAAATCGATTGTTATACTGTAGGTACAGTCAACAAAGGAGTTAAGTATACAGGAGCGTCGGATATTGTTTGCACAAGGCAAAAACACCGAAAAAAACACGTTTGTTGTATGGGAGCCCCTCTTAAATATTTATTTTATTTTCAATTTTATTACTTATTTATTATTAAAGTAAAAATACAACTGAGTAGGTATTTTATGAATATTTCAAGTGCCTACCTGTTGCCATTATTGATATCGAACAAAAAAGGGCAAAAAAATCGCGTTTGTTGTATGGGAGCCCCCTTAAATATTTATTTTATTTTGTTTTTAGTATTTGTTGTTATAGCGGCAACAGAAATACATAATTTGTGAAAATTTCAACTGTCTAGCTACCGCGGTTCTTGAGATACAGCCTGGTGACAGACAGACGGACGGGCGGACAGCGAAGTCTTAGTAATAGGGTTCCGTTTTTACCCTTTGGGTACGGAACCCTAAAAATCCCCAAGGATGTATTTCTGTATATTTGCTCCGGTAACACTCGAGATAGGATAGGACATAAAAAACGATAAAACTCGTTAAACAAAAGTTGCGCAACTTTGTTGCAGAAACGTGTTTTTGTGACCTTGAGCTGAAGGCTTCAGGATTATATTTAAAAAACATAAGTACAGTACCAAATGTACTTAAAAATGACTTAAATTACCTATTGCCACACATCGAGTTTAAGAAAAAGTTTGGTTTTAGCAGCACTGCTAAGCAGATGCGTGGGAGTAGCAATGTAACAACGTCCTGAATGTATTATGATAGTCTGTAAGTTGGACAGCCCACTGGTGCGGAATCTCACCCAGAGGACAAGCCACTCTACGGAATCAGAATACCAGCGCTGCGGAGTTTTTTTTTTAAATAACGCAGCATTATGCTGAGATGGAGCCTAGGTCTTTTTTTGTTGTTTATTATTTTTTTGTTTATTTATTTTTTGGTTATTTTTTAATGTAACTTTGTTAGTTTTAAATGCTCCTTTTTACTATTTGTATTTCCTAGGTGTGTCCCAAATAAAATATTTATCTTTCTTTCACATGATGCAAGTTTCTTGCCTGTGGCATCCAAAAGCAAAAAATGTCTAAACACTATTTAGACCAGGGATCCGCAAACTATTTTGGACAAGTGACCCCTTTTCCAAAATGAAACCCAAAAAAAAAAACCAGACCCCAAAACAAACCTCAGACCCCAAATTACCTACGCTCGAACTCATTATCTGGCACAAACTTGTCCACACTGATTTGCCCAGTTTTTCATCTTGTACGAACTTGAGACTTTACATTACTACAACAATGCTATTTCCTACAAAAATATTAATTATTCTTAGTACAAGTAACACAACATAAGCAATACAGTACCTACCTACCTATCTTAAAAGTTTTAAATAAGAACTTGTATTAATTTAATAGGGGTCGATTTTTAGACCTCGTCGACCCCCAAAATCAGTTTTCGTTTATGTCGACCCCTAGGAATTGAGAATCCCTGATTTAGACGATGCAACTTTTATAAATGCTTCAACTTATGGTATGCCACAGGCAATTAATTCTCACCGTGTAAACCAGGCTTTAGTTATTAAACACTAACATAGTCTTTAATCTTAATATAAAAAAAAATGTAATGGATCTGTGGCATAATCAGCTTATAATTTTCCCACTGCAGGGACACAGGCCTCCTCTCAATGAGAGGGAGTAGGCCGTAATCCACCACGTGGATCTAGTGCGGGTTGGAGATGTCACATGCCTTCGAATTTTTGGTTCAAGGACATGCCCGATTCGGACAGTGATGATGAAATAATTTACACAAAGTAAACCGCCTGTCTGGGTTCGAACCTACGACCTAGACCTCGTAAGTCGCGGCCGTCAAATGGATCCGTGTGGATCCGTGGTGTTCTGATTAAATAAATAAAGTGGCTTCCCCTCAATTATTTTTGTCCTCATGCTGATAACCACAACTTTATTTACCGCGCCATCTATACAAATCGTTAGCAACGACAATATACGCTAACAACCACACATATTGTGTAGTTCTAGCGTCATTCGCTAGATGGAAATATGGTATCAAATAGCTTGATGAGTCATGCAACTTGATTCAATTAGACATCAAATTCAAGTTAGATACCGCCATCGTCGCGTTATGATTCACGTAACTTTGTCGGCACATTGTGTTTATCTAATTCAGACATAATATTATAAGGTCGTGTTGTCTGTCCATTTTACAAAGAACTTTTAGTTATTCTGTGATAATATTAACATTTTCATATTATTTCCCTTTTTGCGCTGCTCTTGATGACTCTGTATATGGATAAGTTATTATTTCTACAACAACACGTCAAATTATCTTCGAAGAGTCAGGAAAAGTTTATTACTGGTAGCTAGATACACGTTTCGTGGAAAATAAAGAAGTAAAGTACTAAGTACTTTTGTTGAATTATAACATTGGATAGTAGGTAGTTACCTACCTACTATCCAATGATATAATTCAACAAAAATAAATAAAAGGCCCTCCATTCAGTTCCATTAGATACTGCGTAGAGAGAAAGGAGTCCAAACTAGTTTTATTAGTACCTATGAGAGATGGAAGTAACTTGAACTTGTGCATGTCGATAAAAAAAATAGATTAAATAGTGTAGGTAAATAGTTAGCTACATTTTCTCTAAATAGATTATAAATATGATTTATTGGCTCGCATGTATATTTTCAGTTGCAAAGTATCACGAAACTGTAGGATTTCTAAACTACATAAAACTAGAATATTTTGCGGCTGACTGACTACAGAATAAGTATGCTAAAAGTGTTAATTAAAATTTTAAATTCAAATGCGTAATATCTTTTAGCGATATCCTGATAATGCAAAAGCTTTCACTTTCTCTAGAGTTAATTATTTATTTGGTTTCAGGTATTTTTACACTTTAATCAGATGTATAATCAGCCTGTAATGTTCCCACTGGTAGGACACAGGCCCCCTCTCTGTGAGGGGGAGTGGGCCGAAATCCACCACGCGAATCCAGTGCCGGTTGAAGTGGGCCGAAATCCACCACGCGAATCCAGTGCCGGTTGAAGTGGGCCGAAATCCACCACGCGAATCCAGTGCCGGGTTGGAGTGGGCCGAAATCCACCACGCGAATCCAGTGCCGGTTGGTGGATGTCACATGTCTTTGAATTTTTGGTTCTAGGACATGCCGGTTTCCTCACGATTTTTTCCTTCAATTGAATGCCTTAGATGTTCTAGAGCTGTATAATGTTGGTTAATTTGTTAAATTTGTTTTAAAAGATGCCTCCGAGACCAGCCCTACTTTGGTCTGATTTTCATTCGGAGGTTCTCAGGTTTTCCGTCTCCGTGGAAACACCCATACAGCTAATAGAGACCACCCTTTAAACCGGTTTTACTGGTTTCTCTCACAATCTGTCATTGATTCACAATAACTTCTTATTTATTCAGAATTTCACTAAGTTACAGAATCTGCATCGTCAAGTGCTGACACCGATTCAAGCCATATATAAGCCTTTATTTACACAAGTACGCGGTTGCTAAATATTTTATATATATGTCCATCGACAAATAAGCCTCCTCCCTTGCGGCATTCCTTAGCTCGTGAGTTGTTGCTGTTATACAACTTCAGTTAGCATGCGCCCGCGCACGCTACGCCGCGTCTCGCACTGTTGGATCACAAGACATAACCGGTGTTCACGCGTTTTGAACAATTTTCACTTTTCGTTGCGTTTATAGAACTATTTACTTAAACAATCTGTTGTGCGGCGGTTCAAAATTTTGTGTGTGATATAAAACTCTGTGTTGGATCTCGTATAAGATTTTTGTGAGTATTTAATAAAAATAAATAAGTTTATTTATAACTAGCGGCCCGCCCCAGCTTCGCAGAGGTGTAATTTTTTTTTAATTTCCTAAATTTTCTTTCATACAAACCTTGTACTGACAATACCGAACACAAAAAAAAATTTATCCAATTTTGTGCAGTCATTCGGAAGTTATGCGCGTACAGACATTTCGGCGACATTGTTTTATGCTAAGTAAGGATAAGGATATCGAGGTTCTATGTTTTTTGTTAGTAACTGTAGGTATGCTTAGGAACTTAATTTTCAATCAAATAAACTGAGACTGTACTGGGAAAACATTGACTTTATCCGAAGTCTTTATCTTTACAGTAACGAAAGTTAGGTAAGTACTTCTTAATTACAGAACAATCAAAGGAACTGTAAGAGTTATTCCAAATTCCAATGGTTCTGTAAAATATATTACTAACACTAAGTAATAGAAACTAGGGATGCAGAGACTTTCCGAAGACCTAAAGAAACATCTGCCTAATTAGGTAACGGAAAATCTCTTTTTAATTAACGGTAGACCATGATTAATCGTTCGGAAGAACACGTTTAACACAGATGGTATCAGTGCAAATTAATGGGTAGGTAATTCTTTGAACAATTTGTCCGAAAAAGTACAAGCCTCGGCAAGGATTGTATTTAACTTCAAACATCCTTGCAGGAAGGATGTAATTTTTTTACAGCTAGTACTTGTCTACTTATGTTAATAAGGCCTTGTCGAGTAAGTACCCATTGAAAGAGTACAGGGTTATACTTTCGAGTATCGACCATTCAATATTACAGGTCGCGTCATGTAAAATGAACGCTGGAAGAAAGTGAGGGGGTGTGTATTCGCATGGGTACACTCGCGCACGAAAGTACTAGGCCTATTGTTTTAGTTATGGTAGGTATGTACATTGAAAAATATATATCTTAGAATATCATTTTCCAGTAAGTCGTCGTGGTAAATAAAAACCGATAAATCGCCTAATGCACAGCTTGACAGCCAGCATTCTTTTTACATGACGCGACCTGTAGGAACGTCTAATTCTAAATATAATAGAGTACCTACCTACCTCGTAGAATGATTGAGGAGGATGATGATAGTTCAAACAATGTAAGTACATTTAAGTATCTACTTATTTTCTCTACTTTTGGCATAAATATGCAGCATGGAAACTGCAGGGCAATTGCGTAACACACTAACAGTACCAATCGCTTTCATTTTGACAGTTCAACAACATTCATTGCGTTATTTACGTTTTTGAGCAGACAAATTTTTCGAACTTATGAAGCTATGGAATAGCAATATACTTCAAAATATTGATAGTCTGTAGACATCGACTCTTTCGACTGTATGTTTTTCGCAAAAACGTAGATCCTGTTTCATTTTGTTCTATTTTTATATGCCTGGGTTGGTAGGTATATCTACGCATGCAAATAAACAGTAGGTATGTATAATGAGGTACATACAAAAACAACGAATTAATCGTTACTAACATTATTATTAAAAATGCGAAAGTAAGTTTGTTCGTTATTTGTTACCTTTTCACGCCTAAACCGATCATCCTGAAATTTTGCATATACGTTGTCAAGTGAACTCAGGTGTACAAAAACGGACATAGCGTACCTTTCATCCCGAAAATAAGGTGCTGTTCCCGAGGACAACAACAATAACGTTATTATGATAATAGATGGTGCCACGTGTCTTTCGAAAGGGATCGACACTTAGGCGGGTGAAACCGCGGGGCGCTGCTAGTATTTCAATAAATTCTCTGTATGAGAAGCGGCCTTTGCCCTGCTGTGGGATAATAATAGACTGGTATTATTACGTATTATTTAGTTTTGTAAAAAATATTCAAAGTATCATGATTTCGGTATTAATTATTTAAAAAACAACCGGTCGAGAGCGAGTCCGACTCGCGCACCGAGGGTTCCGTATTGTAATACGTGAAATGTTTTAAATCATCGGCGAGGCCTATATTTCTGAAAAAGTGTGTTATTTAGAGACATCGTTTTAATTTTCCTGTGATCTTTAATTAAACTTCTATTAT
This sequence comes from Oligia fasciuncula, assembly GCA_963082905.1. Lineage (NCBI taxonomy): Eukaryota > Metazoa > Arthropoda > Insecta > Lepidoptera > Noctuidae > Oligia > Oligia fasciuncula. Next base: position 8,487,521 of record OY720393.1, on the reverse strand, counting down.
ATACTTAGAATAACTTCAGATTTTTCTCTTTGCAAACTTAAAACTTAAAAGTCGAAAACTATGAGGCCTAAAAAAAAAGAAAAAATGTTTGAGAATGTGCCAGCGCTCTTTCATATGATACCCCACATGCCCTAGTAGCCCCACTTCGAATTTTTAAGACAACCTGTCAGTCCCTGTTGATAAAAAAAAAATCTTTCTTATTTGCAAAATAGTTTGGTAAACGTCATGTAAGACTATTCTAAATTTCAAATTGGTAGCATTAGTAGTTCTTGAGATATCCAGCTGCGACAGACGGACAGATAGACAAAGACTCACCATAAGGGACTCTCCTTTTCACTGTTTTGGTACGGAACCCTAAAAACGCTATGATCAATCAACGTAAGCTGTGTAAGACGGGTTTTCCACAGATTATGTATCAAGCAGACGTTATTATACTGAACTTGACACACTTGTAAACACGGCAAGTAGATAGGTAAGTACCTATATAATTCTCTAACACGTAGGTAGTGTTATTAACTTTAATGAATGGAGTGACTCAACTAGAAAGTTCATTGACGTTTTGTTCAAAGTCAAATCTGAGTTTTTAGTCGAATAGCAGATCGTTAATAAGAATGGACCTACTGACAAAAATATTTAAAAAATGGTTTTTCGTTTATAAATCGGCAGAGTAACGTAATACAATAATAAGTATAAATAGGGCTGATTTTACCAAAGTCAGATATATTTTATTCGTGGAATAATGGACGTCTGACAGTTGTAGTATGGGAAAACTGTAAAAAAATTCAAAATTTATTCTCAGGATAAGACTTATTCTATGTAATAAAAGTTTGGTAGAATGCGCCCTAAGGGCGCATTCCACCAAACTTTCATACATAGAATAAGACGTCATAAACAGGAAATAAATTTTGAATTTTTGACAGATTTTCCATACCTTCTAGAATACTGGCAGACGTCAATTTTTTTCCAGGGATAAAAGATATCTGACTTTGGTAAAATCAGCCCTAACAGTAACAATAGCTTTCATGTTGACAGTTCAACGACATACATTGCGTTATTAACGTTATTGAGCTGATACATTTTTAGAACATATGAAGCAATGGATTAGCAATATCCTTCAAAATGATGTAAGATAATGCACCCACCCTTATTTGTGAACCCCACGATAACTGCAGGCGCAACTATTTTTGTATGATGATAGAGTGTGGAGAGCGGAACGATCAAAGAGAGAATAATGGCCCAGCAGTAAGTTTCCGATTTGATACGTGTGCTGTATTTACTAGATTTGTAATTGCTTTTGTTTTATTTTTTCGTTTGTTTTTTTTTATTACGACTTGCGCAAGGTAGAATTCTGTGTGATTTAAATTGAATGGGTGGGAAAATAGTACGAACTACAAAGAACAACGACCACAGTTACGCACAAGAAATGATTCGCGTATACCTACCCACTATTGCAGTCTATTAAAATTCATTTTTGTGTTACTTAAGTAACACAAAAATGAAAGGTTTTTGCTAATTTGTGAACTAATGGGTGACGTAATAAGAACATCCATCTACCTACCTACTAACTTATAGGTGTGTCACGATTTATTGTCAACCGATTTTAAGCTTATCCAGGATAACATTTAGCGGTAAGAAATGAACAATCTTTCTGACTGATTATAGTGGAAGATGGGCTTCTTTTGATCTTTCATAGCACAATAGCTCTTCCAGGCATTTTTGGGGCGTCTTGCAACTTCTTTGTTTTGGTCTTGCCTGGAAAGAAACTATTTGACCAAGATAGAGGTCGATCTGCGATACACCGAATGCATGGTTTAAAAACTGGCCAAGTGCGAGTCGGACTCGCACACGAAGGGTTCCGTACCACAAGGCAAAAACACCGAAAAAAACAAGTTTGTTGTATGGGAGCCCCCTTAAATATTTGTCGGCGCGTCTAGAGAATTGGATCGGCGATGCCAACCTCTTTGCTTAATATTGTTTTTTTTTTTAGAAGATATGTCAACTGTCATTTTGGGGAGGCGGCCCGCCAGATGGAAGAATAAAACGAAATGAGGGTACATTCACATGCGTGGATCGTAAAAGACGAGATTGATCGGAAGAATTGTGTTAAGATATCCAGTTGTGAGTAAATTAGTTGCGCTCGCGCCCCACGTACTTGGTGGAACGTCGTTCACGTATTATAGTTAGTTAGATAATTGGATTAGATATCTTGTGATAGTTCATAATGATTTTCACATACTTTCAACTCCTCGCCCGCAAACTCACGCAACATAACCTCTTCTGATAAGGATGATCTAGTGCCTTTATATTTATTTTATTTTGTTTTTAGTATTTGTTGTTATATTATTATTATTATTATTATCCATTTATTTCAGGCATCAAGGCCCATATAAAACACATACAATACAATATTAATATAACTTAAAAATACTATAAATACATACAACATTATAATTACACTAAAAAACTAACAAACTAAAGCACACGAAGTGTCTGCGTCGTGTTTATTTGACTGGTGTCATGTAGCCGGCCACGAAACCGGCGGTACACAACACCCTTCGGCCAGAACTCTTCCTTGAGGAACTTCTCGAGATGAACGCGTACCACGAACGACTTGAAGTTCGTATTGTGACGCGACTCCAACTTCTCGACCCTCAAAGTCCAGTTGGTCTTCACACGCATGTACTCCACGATCTCCTCAACCTTCGTGGAGTGGTGCAGTCTGGACACGTACAGCTGCGTCGTCGGCAACAGAAATACAACATCTGTGAAGATTTCAACTGTTTAGCTGTCACGGTTCATGAGATACAGCCTGGTGACAAATGGACATACGGATAGTGGAGTCTTAGTAATAGGGTCTCGTTTTTACCCTATGGGTACAGAACCCTAAAAAAACAGCATGACGTATAGAAAACTTAATACGCAACAGAAATACATAATTTGGGAAAATGTCAACTGTCTAGCTATCGCGGTTCTTGAGATTCAGCCTGGTGACAGACAGACGGACGGACGGACAGACGGACGGACAGAAGGACGGACAGACAGCGAAGTCTTAGTAATAGGGTCCCGTTTTTACCCTTTGGGTAAGGAACCCTAAAAAATAAACAAGATGCGAAACAGTGGCAAACGTTTTAAACGCCTATTCAACCGGAACGCAGTAACTCATAAAATAATGCATAGTACACACTTGAATGGGCCATAAACATTACGACTTACGATATTGTTGTCCAGCTGATATAATGACCTAAGCCATTAAAATAACCATTTAACTGCCTAGTAATTAAAATGGTAGCCACACATAGTTATGCTATCTGTACAATTGAAGTAGATAACTAAAATCACACTATATAACTATTATAAAGGCGAAAGTTTGTGAGGGGGTGTGTGTGTGTGTTTATAATGTTTGTTACTTCTTCACGCTCAAACGGCTCGACAAATGTTGATAAAATTTTGTATGGAGGTAGCTGACACCCTGGATTAACATATAGGCTACTTTTTATCCCGATATTCCCACGGGATCGACATTTACGCGGGTGAAACCGCGGGGCGCAATATAAGTATTCTAAAAAAGAAAAGCTACACCAACTGATACCTAAGTTCATAAACAAACTGAAATAAAGATACCTGCTTATGTGCACTGGCTTGTAAAATAATCCACTCCGTAATGTAATCATGTAATTTATCCATGATGTTGTTTAATCCTTTTTTTTTTTGCGGATGGGAAATCATCAAATGACCCCTCCCGCTCTGGGTGGAGCGGAAGGGAGTGTCAGACTCTTACTGACTAAAACCCAGCCTTGTTCCTTCCTTAGCCCTTTATGTTCCGGGCCAGCGGTAACCCTTTCGGACAATCCCACTGACCCGGCAGATGTTGTTTAATCCTTTATCATTGTTAAGGTAAACTAAATTACTACATTTACTTGTAAAAAATATTAAACCATTTTTCATAACAAACCAAACTAAAAATGATTCAAGTCAATGTACCTAAATCAAAATCTTAATCAAAATGTTTTATTTCACTTAAAAAAAATAATATTAAATATTTTTTTCTACATGGGCACTTAGGAAACGTCAGAAGCTAGGTGCACGGTTCCAATTTGTCGTTTCCTATGGAGAAGAGCCGGCAAGAAACTCCACGGTTACTCCATGTTTTAAAATTACAGTAGGTATGATGGGAGGACAGCGTAGACAAGTACCAGGTGCTTAATAAAATAAAAAATGCTCTACAGATCTAAAGTCTACAAGTCCTCACATTTACAAAATTTAAAAGAATCTATCAAAAGGATAAATAAAAAATTAATTATAAAAACCTATTAAGGGTAGTTCTTCGAAATTTGATTCTTTGACTGATCCATATGGCCAAAATTTAATTTCACTTTCAGCTCTGTAACACATGTTCATATGAAAATAGGTATACCAAATAACATATATTTGAATGAGGGACTCGTTTTTATAAAGTAGTTTTCAAGATATTAATTTTGTGCCCAGATGAATCAGAATGTGTTACAAATTAATCAGAAACAGAAATAAAAAGTAATAAATACACCGTTAGATATGAATGTAAATTCTAAACAATAATTATTAATTCTTAAATAGGACTAAGACATATAAAAAGTATCATATTTAGAACAAGATTATACTCCTGTCATTTTTTTATTATTCAAAAGGCTATAGCTAAGTAAATAGTAATAAATAAGATTAAAACTACTGACTTGTACACGGTAAAAAATTGGACAAGGAGAATTACGCAACAAAAGCGCTCCTATCGTGCTGGAGAGGGGAAAAACTAATTTATTTTATTATTCATATGGGGTTTTGACCATACGAATCAGTCACAGATGAATCAGGATTTTGCCTACAATCATGCATAACTCATCGTACATACAGACTTCATTATTTTCATTTTTCTACACGAATCTATAACCCAAAAGCATCACACGAAACACAGATTGAAGTTTTAAAACAATAAAATAAATTTTATAAAGTAGGCATTGTAATCAGGATGCCACCTGAACCAAACACAGATGAATCAGGTATTTTCCTTCGTAACACCGGATCTAAGCCAACCAGCCGCACGTCCATCTTCTAGGTCGTCTGTTGCACGACTGGCTTCCCCCCGCGCTGGAAGCCAGACTCTCATTATTATTACCCGACCAAGTACGGTCAAGCGCAGCTTACGCCACATTAATCAGTATTATACGCCGGACACTTCTTTTTTACTTATTTATAAACAGACTAACGTAGTTATAACTAATACACATTTTTTTTGTAAGAGGACAATTAATTTCCTTTCGATATAATTATAATTTATATTGATGTATCAAAGGGAAAATGCGACATCGACCATTTTGTTCCGGAAAATGGCAAACGGACGCGCTATATGAATCAGAAGAACGACCTTCAATTATTTTTATTTTGTACCTAGACAGCAATTATTAAAAAAAAATCATTTGTCCCAGTAAGGGATAAAACTAAACTGTACAAAAAAAAATATTACATACCGTTTTTTTAGTTGGTTACAGAAATATACCCACAGACATCGAAAATTTTGTCCCTGAAGAATTACCCTTAAAATGATATGGTTGCCATTACAACCACTAAAAAGAGTTGAAATTAGAATTGTCTATAAGTAATGTCAAATAATAAACATATTATGTGAAAGAAGTATATAAAAATTAACATCGTTATTTGCGAGCAATTTTAATAAACATTTACATAATTAATGCGGTGGCGGTGAGGCCACATGTGCAGAAGGAATTATTGCCAAACTACCTTGTCTTCAACGTAGTCTTTAATCTTATAATAATTATGCTTTTTTGTTAAGGACACGTTTAATGAGGGTTTTGAACTTTCCATCGCTAAGTTCTGTAACCGGCTTTGGCAACTTGTTATAAAAGCGGATGCTGTTTTTACGAAATGACTTGCTAGTTTTAGTGTAATCTAAAGGGGTATGCCAATATTAGGCCCAGATACGCACAAGGGAATTGTTTTACAAAAAAAAATATGTTAAAATTTTTCCCCTGTCTTCCACGTAGATATTCATTATTCTGTGCAAGTCGGCACAATTTATTCAAAAATATTAAATATTAAAACGACTAAACTAATGGAACTTCAATAAAAATTCATTTGAATAAGTTGCCCTTACAAAAAAATGTTTACAGGTATAATTAATCGGAATAATCGGTCATCATATTTATTATTGAACACCGTTCATTTTCTTCCAAGCAAACTATACATACTAATATAAATCACATAAAACTCCTTTAATAATTATTATTATTTCTATCTTGGATGATTCTAGTGATAAACAAAAAAAAATCTAATATCGATCTATAGATTTTTTGCATTTTTTATGGCAGCACCAAGTCTAACTTGTCAGTTGCCGGAAAACGTAAATGTCAAATGTCAAAGTCTCAAAACCTTTGCTTATCTTGCAACTCCATTGCGGCGACTTGTGTATATTTATTGCGGTTTAAATTGAATAATTTTACCCATGAATGCTGACTCTGACGATTCTCCTATACGTGACGACCATGGCTTGATTATGGATTCTGCTCCCTCTACTCATGACGACACTGGCGACAACTTAGATTTGATATTGCTTCGACAATCGCACAATTTTTGGATGATGTTTTAGTGGTGTATGATGATGAACTAAATGAATAAACTAAGTACAATGTATTTTGTATTCTATGACTCCCAGTTAATTATGCTCCTAAATAAATTAAAATAATTTATTAAGTGATATTTCACTGATAGAGCAAACCTGTATTGATGTTTAAATAAGAATCTTAAATAACTTCAAAATGCTAAGTTTTTTGTAAATAATTTCTTTTACTAATTAACTATTGGAATTGCCTCCTATTATTATAATTACTTTTTATATGTGTGCGCAGGGGGCCTAAGTTACTATGGCCACTTGGCATGCCCCTTTATAATTACATTTTTACTACGTGTGTTTATAATATGGAAATCACTTCTTATTAATTTTGAAAAGTCCTAAGTTTTTGCGAACCTACAAAATACTTTCTAAGATAAAGATATAGATAAAGAGAAGGCAGAGTTAGTAGTTATATCAATTTCTTTAAATTTGTGTCTAAGAGACTGGACCTATTTACCAACTTAACTTCCTTATATTTGCGACGAACCAATGCAGGGTAATCATACGACAAAGCTACCCAGTTATTATAACTTGGGGCGACAGTTTCAAAATGCTCTCATTAGTTTACTCGAACTAATAATTTACGCATGTAACCATCACCGACTTCTTCGTGACACAACTTTTACGCAATCGTGTGAGGTATAGAGGTACTTACGCAGAAGTGGGTTGACATGCATTACGGTGTCAGAAACTTCTGACGCACAATAAAAATAACATAGCTTATGACCGCGGCTTCGCCCGCGTGTAGCTGGCTACTTTTTGTCCCGGTAGAACTTTCCTGGGGAAGGACACACGTGCTTCCCCATCTATCACCTTACCAAATTTTGTCGAAATCCGATGAGTCGTTTAGGCGTAAAAAGGTAACATACAGACAGAGTTGGTTTCGAATTTATTACACATACTTATATATGTATATTAGTATGGATAATATCAGCCAGCAGTGAATTAATCTGTGCTGTTGAGAAATATTCTCGTCTTCAAGCCCTTTACGAAATGCTGTGTTAAAAGTCAGAAAGTTATGTAAAGTTGTGGGAATCGGATTGCTGATTGCTTTTTATGATTTATGTATATAGGTATACATATACTTTGTTTGTAGTTTAAAGTCCGGTCAAGATCCCTCGTGATCATTAGCAAGAAAAACCTACCAACTTCTTTATTAGTAGTAATAATATTAGTATTTTCGTGGCTTTCATAAAAAACTGAACAACATGCTTTGATGTTGTGTTAGTTAATTTATTCAAAAAGGAAATATCTTGAACGAGGAACTTCTGAGCATGAGGTCCTGGTTTCGATTCCTAGGTCGCCCAAAGTGTTATTGGGTTATTGTTGGAATTAAAGGAAACTTGGTAATTTTTGGTAGGTATAGAAATCAGTAACATATTGTTGTGTAGGAGATTTTTATTTGAACAACATTACCAAGTTTCCTATAATTCCAACAGTTATTCTATCCGGATTTTTTCAGTATCAGCCCGGAGTCGCGATTTGTGACTGGTTGATGGCAATAGGCTGGCCCTCTATTACACGGGACTTAAACATAACTAGTGAAATGTGGTTGTACTATAATAGGTAGTAGGTACACCTCTGCCTGACCCTTAGGTGATACAGGTGTGGCCCAGCAAGTAAAAGCGGAGGTAGATTAGGTACAGCCGCCAGCACATCAAACTACCCGAAACTGTCAAATTTTCCCAATAAAATTTGAACCTTACGCTTTAGCGATAAAGTTGAAAATCTATTAAAGAAATTTGACAGATTGCAGTAACTTCATGTGCTGGCGTCTGTACTAAAGCTTGTTTTAAGTTTGTGCCTTGATGCCGTGGGACCTATTGGCTTCGTGTTTCGAGTTGAGTTGAAACTGTTGCTCAATAACTACAAAGTCACACGGTTTTCCTAGCACAATAATTACTTGTGTGTAATAAAAATATAATCATCTTCGTGGTCGCGTACCGCATTACTGAAGGGTTCGTGGCTTTATGTACGATGTTTTTCGTTCACTTCTCGGCTTTTCTCAGAGTGGTCGACGGCGGTCGAACTGAGTCCAGTAAGGACGTATACTTGGTCTGACCACGGTTAGGTGACTGACCGCGAGGTCTTTTCCCATTTACCTTGCCCATCACCGTCCACTTTTCAAGCTGTCCGGGTTAGTCTCATTTTGGTAACATACAAACTCCAATTTGGACTTGTATACTCATATTTTTCCAAATAATAATAATATCGGTCCACTTTAGCCACCCAAACCAATAGTCCAACTTTTTATTTTTCCATATCCTGCAATAGTTCTACACCAAGCGGGTGCACCCAAGGATAACCTCCTTGGGTGCACTTGTATCAACTTGCATCACGGAATAGATATTTATCTATTCCGTGACTTGCATAGTGCATACAGGGATAATCGTCGGTTGGTGCCGCATTTCATTAAAATTTTGTAAGGGGCCTCTGCGAGTTGGCTTCGGCCCCTCGTACGCCTTCCAAAGGACCGGGACCGCATGGTCCCGAGTTATGTAAAATAATAATATAATCTTTAATCTTATCCGAAAACAACCTAATATTTTATACCTGCATGCGGTGCATGGCTAGAAAACTAAGCGGAAGTCGCTTTTCGTGTCTGTCTGTGTGACCGCGTTGTTCTTCTAAACTACACAACGGGTTATGATGCAGTTTTCACCATCTTTTAGAGAACTTATTCCGGAAGGTTTAAATTTGTAATTCAATAGTATTCAAATTGCATACATTTAATAAAGAATTTAGGAAGCAGGGGCGTGCTACCTATAGGTAAACCTTATAAAACATAACATGACATCACACCGGCACCCCGTTCATATATACCTACACTATATTAGTATATATATAATATAATACACTATCAATCACAATCTGAAACATTTTGAAGGATATTGCTAATCCATTGCTTCATAGGTTCGAAAAATTTGTCTGCTTAACAACATAATTTATAACGCAATGAATGTTGTTGAACTGTCAAAATGAAAGCCATTCCTACTGTTAGTGTGTTGCGCAATTACCCCCCTGTTTTATCCATAATTATACTTGCAAGTTAACGAGATACATAAATACCTAAGCTATTAGTATTTACGTCAGGTTACCATAAGTATACTTTCCATAACTACCCAAGTCTAACCGTTAAGTTCGTACCTACTTCACGTGACCATTGATGCAATTCGTCATAGGTAGTTTCTAGCATTGCAAAATGATAGGACTTATACTTACCCCTAATATGGTACTCAGGAAGATATCAGTTCTAATATGCGACATCATCATCATTAAGGACAGTATTGAAATAATAGCTTTCTCTTAAATCTATTTTTTTACTGTTGAAATGCTAATGATCAGGTTGACTTTCGGGCTTCTGACGAGTCGTCAGTAGTTCAAAAGTTAACCAGTCTTACCAAGGAGTATCGTATCACCCAGTAACTCAGATAGGGTTACCTATCGGGGTTGTAGATTAGATGGTCAGATAGGATGACGCTCCATGTAAAATACTGGTATTCAGCTGTTTCCGGTTAGATTGGAAGCCAACTATGTTGGGAAAAGGCTAGGTAGAATGATCAAAAATGGTTGGTTGTAACAGTAAACTCTTTGATTGTGACATTTCTCTCCATATTTCTAGTGATATTTTTAGAAGCAAAATATACAACATTATTTTTAGTGTATGAGAGCGAAACCCGAAACACGTGTCTAGTATTTGTATGTAAAGCATCTATGTACAAAATTTCAAAACTGTATCATGAAAAATCACAAAGTTATATTCTCCGTACAAAAACATGCTCACCCGCGCCGCTGGCGCCGCGTCCGTCTTGCGCTCATTGCTAATAGTACCTAGGTACCTAACCGTTCGGCGCGGAGATTGGATAACCTACTTAGTGTCGCTCTGTGTCCAACTTTTAACCTTTCTTAAATATCTTAGGCACATTGATTTACTTATATTATAATAAATAGAATATGACGGAGAAGGTACGTGTCTCGTTATTATTAGCCATATTTTAATTACTGTGGGCGTACTGTGGGAAGTGTTGGTTATTGCGCAATAGAAAAACCGTTTGCAGTTCAAATCAGATTATATTTTCACGAACAAATTAATCACACCAGCGAATCACACACTGTAGGTACACAACACAACCAAATACGGAACGCGGACAGTTTCTGAGCACATGTTGTCCGTACGATGTCCAATGTCCAAGAGAGCACACCAGAGAGTTCCACATCGTTCTGTAGCGCTCTCTCAGAACACATATAGGTACTCCTAGCGGAGAGCGCTCTCGTCGACTCCCACGAACTCAGGCTAGACTCTGTCAAGCGCCACCAGATGGCGCTAGAGTTCCGAATAGTCAAACGAATGACCGGATGCGACAAATATTTAATTTTGTTGTTCGGAAAACTCAATGTTAAGTTGTTCGAGGTTATGTAACGCTCATCAAGAATTCCCGCCAAACCTGTATTACTATTTTTAGCTGGCATGTTTTTTTTTATAAGTCTCATAACCTACTAAGTACGTTAAGTATGCTGCCAATGATCTTATGATTTTATGCAATAAGTGAAATGCGTCTCTCACCATTTCGAGTGCGTGACTAAGAACCTTTACACCATTAACAGTTTGATTATAGTGCATATTGATGATGAGACTGACAGTTTCACATTCATGAATATAAAATTACAAAATTAACCAAATTGGCGTTATTATAGGTAATTAATTTATTACAAATCAGCGATTTTCCATTTTTTTTTTCGAGGCTTCTTTAGTGTAGCGCTACTGGTGAGCATGAGGTCTCGAGTTCGATTCTCAGGTCACGCAAAATGTTATTTGACTTTTCCATCTGGCATTTCTCATTATCTATGGAGTTTCTTGCCCGATCTTCTCCATAGGTACCTACGCTTTGGAATGGACCACTAGCTTCATATTTTCTGACTGACTGACTTTTTTACAATTCAAAAGTGCCTGTTAATGGTTTAATTGAAATAAATGACTTGAGTTTGAGTTAAGTAGCAGCCTGGAATCTGGATTTATGCCCGGTTGATAGCAATAGGTTCGCCCCCTATTACATGGGACTTAAACATAACTGGCGAAATGTGCGTGAACACCTCTGCCTATGCCTAAGCCTTAGGGGAAACAAGGCGTGATGTTTTGTTTTGTGTTAGAGATAAAAAGAAAAAAAAAAAGAACAAATAGCTACTAAGTCATCATCATCATCACCTGCCAAGCCTTTTCCCGTTTATGTTGGGGTTGCCTTCCAGTCTAACCGGATGCAGCGGAGTACCAGTATTTTACATGGAGTGACTGCCTATCTGACCTCCTAAGTAAAAGTAATACGTACTTAAGTGTCAAGTAGAAAGTCAAATCTTAACAAAAATACCAGACTGTATTTTTGTTAAGATTTGACTTTCTACTTGACACTTAAGTACGTATTGCTTCAACTATTATACAACGTCATTTTTAGTATATAATGCGAAACCTGAATACAATTTGTTCAGAATAAGTAACTGAATCTATTCCAATAATTTTTACCCCATGTTATGTTTTATGTTAGAATTGGCTTCGAGTTTAACCGGTTGAGCTTTTACATAGAACGACGCCTATCTGACCTCACGATACCCCTTGATAAGACTGGTTTGTCAGACTGGGCATCTGAGTACTCGTAACGACTGTTTATTATAAAATAATGTTGTTAATTTCCAGTTGCCAAAATGACTTCAGAAGTGAACGAATGGTACAAAGGGAGGAGCGTCTTAGTGACTGGTGCCCTCGGTTTGATGGGCAAGGTCCTAATAGAGAAGCTGCTGTACAGCGTGCCGGACTTAGGCTGCGTGTACGCACTAGTGCGGTCCAAGCGCGGCAAGTCACCGGAGACACGCATCGAAGAAATGTGGAAACTGCCTGTGAGTGTTGCAATAGTCATCATGTTTGTTGAAAGAGTAATTGGATGGGCGTTTGGGAAGAATTAATAATACGAGTATAAGTCCTATGTTTGACGCAATCGCAATTGAAAACAATTTTTTTTTAAGCAGATGTATTTATGACTGGATAATTGTTGCTCTAAACCTTATTTGCTATTAACCCTTCGTTCGTATGCCCTGAATCCACAGCATTAAACCGGTTAAAAATGATTTATCAATTATTTTTTTTTATAATTTTGCCTTTATAATCTGAAATCGCCAATCCATCTTGAGCAAGGGTGGTGATCAATAATCAGGGGGCCTAAAAAGGCCACTCTGACAGAATCATAATAGGATAACATTATGAATCATAATGGACAGTTAACTGTTAAGTTAATCGTATCAAACCCCATTGGTGAAGAATTTTTCAGTTCTTTTTTTTATGTCTGTGCTAAAATACCAATCAATCCAAATCCAATCCCAATCTCTTTGATTACTAGTATACCTACGTAATGCAGCGAAAAAAGAAAAACACGGACTGTCTTCGCCATTTCATAATATTATCCTTTTATGATTCTGCCAAAGTGGCGTTTTTACACTGTATGATAAGAGGCCCTTGCCCTGAGTGAGACAATAATAGGCTGGTATTATTAATAATTTATAATTTTACTTATAAAACCCTATTTTTTATAAAATTCCAGCTGTTCCAAAGAATAAGAGAGGAGAAGCCGCATGTTATGAAGAAGCTGATCCCAGTGACCGGTGACATCATGTGCGAGGAGCTAGGCATTACCGGTTCTCACTTGAATGAAATCTACAATGAGGTAACTATCATACAGATTGATGATCGTGTTTAGATCCAGGGAGCGATAAAGTGAGATTCTATCAGCGATAACGGTGATGGAAAAGTATAAAATGTGTAAAAGTATAATATAACACGACTACAAAACTAAAACAACATCTTTGAAAGCGATTGTCACTTGTCTAGGCCCTCCGAAAAAAGTAAAACATTACCAAATCGATGTCATAAATAGTCTACACCCACCATGCTATAAATCCTATAAAAAGCTTCTGAAACAGTTAGCTTATTGCCAACATTTAAACAACAAGTGTCATATTAACCATATATCATCCAAACGAGTGTTATTATGTATCCACAGACTTATTGTGTGTTGTACTAAATTTCATTATGCAACTCCATTCCTTTTAAAAATAAAAAGAACATTGTCATGCACGCGCGTTTCACTAACACAGCGCCGTAATTAAGGCGAAAGCGCCAGGGTAGCCCGCGAAATTCATTTTTTTTTTTACGTTTTTGGCAATTTGCTGGTCAGTATTAAGTTGTACGTTGATTAAATTAAGAGTCGCGGCCGTAACAAATATGTATTTACAGAATTATAATAATTAAAGTCATCAAAACAACTCTCTAAGACCAAGTAATCCCCAAGAATGACTATTTCATTAAATCTTGGCATTTGGGGATTATACTAACTACAAGTTGTATTACTGATTGTAATGGTTATAATTCTGGGCTACTGACTAAACAGGTACCGGTGCAGGTACAGTCAGCACTAACACTCTGCGTCCATTTGCCGTGTTATACTCTTTTCATACAACTATCAAAGAATGACAGTTGTGATTTAAATATACGGACGATTTAAGTTGCAAGATAATTTTGTTAAGAATTAATTGCACTGACTTTACTTATTACTTGTTTTAACAAAAGCACGTTCTGGCTATAGTGGACAAGACAATGATTAAAACAGAAGACGAACAAGCAGGGGATCAGACCGGAATAACTCATCAAAACGTTGCTGGATGCAATACAATTTCGTCTCGATCCGGAAACAACGGTGTCATGGGCCTTAGCTTCTTGATCTTGGTTGAGGATAGTTCAAGGTTCCTCGCTTCGTTTACAAGAAACAAACAATTGACGTCGCAGTTATAGTATCAAAGTAGCTACGCGCGAAGCTCTTGGCGTCACTAGTTTGAACTCTGTGTAGGTCAAGTTTGTAACACCTTTTAGATTTATTGGATTTTGTAAATCAATTTTAACGAGATATTCTAATAATTATTCATACTTCTGACTGCCAAAACACACACAATTCGACATTTGTCGACCAAAAAAACACTTGATAAACTAACACCAACTTATTATATGTTTAGCACCTGTGGAACTAATTCCATCTTTTTTTTAGGCATTTTATTCATAAGGCAAAGCACATTAATGTGGCCTCGCTTTTCAGGACAGACAAACAGGTGTAATGAACCTTAAAAGATAATAACAAACCGCGTAATAACAGCAGATGTACAAAAAACCAGTTAAACTATGTAAACGAAAGCGGTGTGCAATGCAAAGGAAAGTGCAACCACGTGTTTAAATCACACTTGATTCTTGCGCGGGAAACCTGCCCAAATGCCTATGGAGTAGCGAGGCGACGATCATAACCGTAACAAACTAACAACATATATTCAGCCCACAATGTTCCCACTGTTGGGACACAGGCCTCCTCTCTTATAGAGGGAGTGGGCTATAAGTGGTTGGTAGATGTCACATGTCTTCGAATTTTTGCTTCTAGGACATGCCGGTTTCCTCATGATGTTTTCTTTTACCGTTTTGAGAGCAGTGGTGATGAAATTATTTACACAAAATAAAGCCTGCCTGGGTTCGAACCCACGACCTACAACTCGTAAAGGCTCCTTCAAACAGGCGCGACACGCGATAAAATCGCGTGCGACACAAAGGCACCGCAAGTCGCGCAACGAGCGGTGCTTTTGTGTCGCGCGCGATTATATCGCGTGTCGCGCCTGTTTGTAGGAGCCTAAGTCGGGGTCGGGATAACCGTAAAGGATTGCTCAAACAAACAAAATTGATTTGTCAACACTTGGTAATTAGTATTTAGATAAGTGTGGGACGTCAATCCTTGACATTTCGTAAAGTAGGAGAGAAAGTTGGTAGAAAATCGGTATCCCTAAGTTTTCGAAATAAACATGAACCGAGTCACGGGAAAAAGCTACTTCAATGTTATGATAGAAACAGAAGATTACATAACCAGCCCGGTTTACACCTTTATTAGATATGTTTTATTGGTTACAAGTGTTACAACTCGATTCAAATCCACACTTTCTTACGGCATTGAATTATATCATCAGGTTTTATGCGCTGCTAACCCCATTCCACAATAATCGTTACTTGGAAAATCTCTATATACATATACATACATTATTATTGTAATAAAATAGTAACAAAGTCAAAACTGTACATTGATTTTACCGGATTTTTATTTTCTACCGGATTGGTGCAGAAACTACTGAATGGACTGTTAATTTTTTGCATATACCTTAAAGTTCAGGGTTCCTAAAAAGGCCACTTTAGCAGAATCATAAAAGGAAAACATTATGAATCATAATATGGCGAAGACAGTCCGTGTTTTTCTTTTTTTCGCTGCACTACGTAGATATAATCAAATAGATTGGGATTGGATTTGGATTGGATTGATTGGTATAATAGCACAGACAACAAAAAATTCTGAAATATCCTTCACCAATGGGATTTGATACGAATAAGTTAACAGTTAACTGTCCTAACAACTAGTTCAGTCTTACATTCTAAGCTTATCGGTGTGATCAGCATGTGCCGAATAGGTAATAATTTATTATTAATTTCAGTCTTTTACACCTTCGATTGAAGCCCCAAAAAAGCCCCAGCAGAGTAACTACTTCTGCCAAAATACATTTTTTTTTCAATTCTAGGTGTCAATAGTATTCCACTTTGCGGCAAGTTTGCGACTGGAAGCCCCTCTAAAGGAAGGTCTGGAGATGAACACCAAAGGCACCCTAAGAGTACTGGACATGGCAAAGAATATGAAGAAGCTCGTCGCCTTCATACATCTGTCTACCGCTTTCTGTTATCCTGACTACGAAAGAATGGCCGAAAAGGTAAAATCCACGCCTGAAAACTTTCAAACAAATATGAATTGTATTTTTTTTTACTCTGGTATTAATTTAAAACTAGTTAAATTAGTACAATATTGAAACTTCCACTCATCACTGTAACTTATAATAAAACACTTATAAAAACCATAAATTCACTGACTGACCTGACAGACAGCCCATAGTCAAAATTGCTGAGTCTTAAACATGAACTTTTTCCCAAGAGTTCCTTATATGAACGAACGTAACATCTATGGAAGGATTTAAAAAAAATCACCCTTAGTGGAGTTAAATAAGGGATGAAAGTTTGTATTGAAGTTCGTAATTTTTGCCGATGGGAAATCCTTTAAGGCTTGTAATGTCAAAAATTAAGATATTTATATAACTATACCGTCATGTCCTCAAAACTTTTCATGATGCATTCATTCCATGTACGCATGGAACTCCAATCGGTGAATAGTCCCCCATATTTTTAGCGATTTTTTAATCTTTCCAGGTGTTCGATCCTCCAGCGGATCCACACGAGGTTCTTCGCGCAGCAGGCTGGCTGACGGAACAGCAGCTCAACCTTCTGGCACCTTCCATCTACCAGAAGCATCCCAACTCGTACACATACTCCAAGCGGCTAGCAGAAGCGCTGGTCAGGGAGAGCTACCCGAAAGTACCTGCCGTTGTTGTCCGACCTAGCATAGGTGAGGCAGAGAAACATTTTGATCTGATTAATTAATTTCGTGAATGAGGGTACAAAAAATAAAATCATCAAAGAAGGAAAGGACAAATCCAGCGATTGTTTTTTGTTTTAATGTACACATCAAGCAATTCTCATTTAAATTTCAGTATTGAAAATATAAAACAAAACCCCGCTGATGCAATACCCTCTTCAGATCTAGATTATTTTCGGTTGGAGTCGTCGTCTTTGACATAAAACCATATGATGGAGATACTGGCTACAAACATACTTGCGGTTTTCAAGCATAACCTTTTCCTATACGCTAAAAAACTAAAGAAACTTGGCCAGTTATTTTAATATATAGATTATGATTCTAGTAACTCCATCGTATAAGGAGCCCACACCTGGCTGGGTGGACAACCTGAACGGTCCCATTGGTCTGATGGTGGGCGCCGGCAAGGGTGTCATCCGCTCCATGCACTGCTACGGACACTTCCACGCCGAGGTCATTCCCGTCGACATCGCTATCAACGGCATCATCATCATTGCTTACAAGACTGGCAACGATACTCAGAGGTAATACTGTTACTTTTTTAATTGGTTTATTTTCCTCTGCTTCGCCTTAATGGAGTATCAATCTTAAGCCCTATTTACACGATGTAAAAATCTTGCCTGTGGCATATAATGAAGTTAAAGAAACGAATGTCTTGTATCGCCTAAACACTGTTTACTAAAAGCCGCAAACATTTCCGCGTGAGTCCAGGCAAAGGTAACCCCTCCACGGAAAGATGTGATCTTTGGAATGAACAGGTTAAACCTCCTGATCTATTTATAAAACCATCAGAGTCTCTCATATGTTCAGAAGTTACCGTGGCCTACTTGGAAAACCTTAAATAGACTTGGTACCGAAGTAGGCCGCACCAAGGACAACCTCCACAAGTGGGGTTTCATGGAAGGCTCAGACCCCCGGTGTGTATGCGTGTCTCTCTACACAGAAAGGCTCACGTCCGATCTTGCACCGCATGCCCTGTCACCTGCACACGTGAGGACCTAATGGCCGCGTCAGCGAATGGTATCTGCGTTGCTGAATTTTGGGCCAAACAAATTTAAAAAACTATGTTTTTTTTTCTATTGTTGCCATAGGCTACAGCTTGTATGCTATAGGCTACACGCAATTCAATCGCACCTTGTCAATCAAGGTTTTAGTATTCTAAAACATTTTGACTTAGCAGCTTGAGGTACTGGGTACCCCAGGTACAATTGTACATCGTTGTAGCTAAGATCCGTATTAACTTAGTTCATACTCGTCATTAATCTTGGAAGAACTCCAAGATTATCTATTGCTTTATCATGAGTTCATGACCAAGGCACTATAGTTACTAACTCATTTCCAGCAACGTCAAAACTACATTTAAAATTAAGTTTACACTTTCTAACGTACAGACAAAAGACTGTCTTTCTTTCTTCCGCTTAAACCATCAGTCATCCAAGACATCATATACCTAAAAGCCTCGTTGGTCTTGTGGTCGCAAGCGCGACTGCTGAGCGTGAGGTCCTGGGTTCAATTCCTGAGTCGGGCAAAGTGTTATTGAGTTTTTCCATTAGGAATTTCATAGTAACAGCCCGGAGTTTGAAATTTGGTGGTGTGATACCCCCGTGCCTCGGAAAGTACTTTAAACCTTGCGCCGGATCTCATTCCGGTCGTGTTGGATTGCCGTCCCATCGGAGTGTGAGGGAAGAGGGTGTGCACCTGTTTCTGCGCGCACACTTGTGCACTATAAGATCTCCCGCGCCGAAGGCTAGTCTCCGTTGGGATTGGTCGCCGTGGCCGAAATACGGTCTGGAGGACCGTTTTTTTTTACCCAAAATAGACTTTTACTTTTATTTCAGACAACCCGAAATCCCTGTATACAACATTACGACTGGAGACGACCGTAACACGACGTGGAAGCAAGTCCTGGACATCGGCAAAGCCACCGTGCGGAAGTTCCCCTTCGAGGGGCCGCTGTGGTATCCAGACGGAAACATAAGGCACAACAAGTTCATACATGACTTATGTGTGTTCTTCTACCATATCATACCGGCTTACTTCATCGATTTCCTGATGTTCTTGTTTAGACAGAGGCGATTGTGAGTACTTAAGATTTGTTATTTTTCATACGTACCTACGTAGCCCGTCATGTGACGTCATGCGTGCGGGGCGTTTTGCGTTTTTCTGGGAAGTAATGGGAGAGTGCCCACTGTTCCTCCCGTCCTCCCAGTATAATAACAGATTCCTCACCATACTATTGTAACTTCCGCGGCTAGGTAGAGCATTGTTTGGTATTTACCACTATCTTCTAGGAACCGAAAATGATTTCGATAAGTTATAGAAAAGTTTATTTTCTACAAACATGGATAGATTACCCTAACTTATATTATAAATGCGAAAGTAAGTTTGTTTGTTTGTTACCTTTTCACGCCTAAACCACTGAACCGATCATCCTGAAATTTTGCATATACGTTGTCAGAACCGGACCTTTCATCTCGAAAAAAAGTGCTGAAAAGTTAACATACAGACAGATAGACAGACAGACAGAGTTACTTTCGAATTTATAATATTAGTATGGATTACATGTAAATACTCCAATACTTTGAATTCCTTTTCATGAATGTCGTGAGAAACATGTAGTAGAACAAGAAAATGAATATTTTTGAAAAAAATTCGTTCTATTTCAGCATGGTACGCATCCAGAACAGAATAACAATTGGACTGGAAGTCCTCCAATACTTCACGACTCGGGAATGGTGGTTCGATACGAACAACTTCAAGTCCCTCGTTTTACTTCTGAACCCTGTTGACAAAGAGACCTTTCCAATGGACCTGACCATCATTGAGGATGAGCCGTATATAGAAAGCTGCATGATCGGAGGAAAGCTGTACTGTTTAAAGGAGAAGTTGGAGAATTTACCCAAAGCCAGACTGCAGAACCACATGTAAGTTCGGTTTTTCTAAATTACTGATGTAACTAACAATTGGTACCGTAACAAAATAGTAACCTACACTGTCAGTTCGTTCATTTTCATAATTTTGACTGTATGTGTATTATTAATAATCCAGGCACTTAATTATACAAAAGATAATGCTAATTATAATCCAGCCTGCAGGTCCTTAATATAATATAGGCAAATTAGTAACCGAATTCTAAAAACAATGGTGCTCATTTTACTTCTTTTGTCACTTAGTCGTTTACATATTTCTACCAAGTACACAACAAAACGTTTTATTACTAATGTTTTATGTATGTTTTTGAGTGTATTTCACTTGAACACAAGACATAACAAATGACTGACAATAATACTATTGAACATAATTCATTATTCGCAGCTCATTTTGCGTTTTTACAGTCATTCGACAGTCAACATTGGAAATTAATTATATAGAGAAAAACCAAAGTTTAACACAGACCTGCTTGACGACAGGGCAATAAATACGTTGACAAATCATTTCTTATATTATCATTTTATTCCATAATTATTTCTTAATTAAAGGAATAATTATGGGGTGCCACAAGGAAACGTACTGAGCCCTTGTTTTTTTTGTTGTTATCTTTTTAAATTACAATATTCACGTAAAGATTGAAACAATAACCATTTAATATTCTTAAGATTTATTGGACAAACTTTAATGTTAAGCAAGTAAACAGCGTTAGAACTTGAAAGAATGACTGCCATTCCTGCTAAACTAACAATTAATATTTTGTTCCCAGTCTGTACATACTGGATCGCCTGGTATCACTATTCTTCTACCTGGTGCTTCTGTATTGGATCGTGTCTTACTTCGAGCCGGCGAGGGAACTACTTTCATACGGTGGCCCCGCTGTACGGTACTTACCTCTAGTAGGGAATGCGGTTTTTAAAGACGCATAAAATAATGAATGTATGTAGATAACCAGATTATATTTTAATTTTGGAGAAGGTTGATCCTTAAACTGGTGATTTACCTATAATGTTATCGAGACTTATTTTTGTGACATTATTTTATGTATATTATGTCAATTTGTAAATTGTCACTTTTGTAAGTAGGTGCTTGGTGCTTTATTTTGTAACACCTTCATATGTACTTGTAGGTTAAAGTTTATACGTCCATATCACATTGATGTACCATAATGATTATATTTCGACAATTAGAATGTAAGTTCAACAGAACTATATATTTTGTAGGTACCTTTTTTAAATATTTTGTTAAGTTTATTGTAAAATATGTATTATAATACATAATATATTTCTGTATTAATACTTGTACCAAATATACGTATTGAACGCCCACAAAATGTAATTGAAATAAACAGTCTCTGCTGCAGGTCACTCAGGGTACCTACATCAAGGTCTTACGTACGAAAGAACATATAAACATGATTTTCGATTTTCGTATACGGTTTTATTATTATAAGCCACCACCTACATAAGGTTGTAATATAGGTCGCTCTGAATCGATTAAACTGCTGCTAACAGGCGCAGGTAAGTTATCGACTTCGTGTTCACAAATGAAGAAACTCTTCATATCGCACTCGGTGTTGACCAGACGTCCGTTGAAGAACATTGAGCCACACTCATGACTGTCTCCGTCCGGTTGGTAATTGTCAAACCAAGCGTCCCGCTCTACGTTCATGCGTGTTCCTGGATGAAAAGCAATATTTTTTTAAATTTGTGAACAACAATGCCCAAGCCAAATAATGTCATGATGAAAAAATCGTCAATTATACATATAGCCGCCTATTAAGATTTCCAATTTCCGTGAAAATTATAAATGAGTTCATGACCTAGCAAGCATTTTTCTATGGCCATATCTTGAATTAAAATTAACGACTACAATTTATCAGAAGTCAGAAAGTCAAAACACTTAAAAACTGCATTATGGCAGCCTGGGACACTTATGTATGTCCCAGGCTGCCATCATTCAGCATGTCAGAGCACTTCCGATTTATGTGGTCACCTGCAAAATGCATGTTACGGCAGGCTCAGGTTTTTAGTGGTCCGACTATGGAAGGCACTTTCCTACAAAATCCTTTTCACCTCGCCTTTCAAAATACCTAAGGAACACACACACACGTACCTCGAACAGTCTGCCAGCCCTCGTTTAATCTGTTATGAAAGCCCAGGTGATAAATTCCTCTTTGATAGTTCTCTTTGAGCCTTGGTTTAGGTGTAGATTCCGTTAACTTTACGAGGTAATCCGCTTCCATCCGATTGCTTATCACTGCCAGGCTGGATTGTTCTAGTTGGCACGTGGCATACGCTTCTGTCCAGTTCAATGGAGTTGTGTGGAGTTTGTAACACTTGCCATTGTTCTTATTGTAACTGTAATCTGAAAAAAAAGGAAGTCATAAGGATCACTAAGATGTATGAATGGGTCAGGAAACTGGCCTTGGATCCGGAACCCACAAGGCTAACCAATGGTCCTTGTGTGTCACAGATATGTGCACTATAACTAGGTACTCACTTTTACAGTCCATAACGGCATTGCAATTAGTAAAAAAAAAAAAAAAAAAATTTGAAGTTTTTAAATTTGTCACACGGTACTCGAACACGATATACTCGTATAGGGTAGATATGTTGGAACTCCACAATGGCTAGCCAGCTCTATTGGAACTAGAAAAATGTATCTAGTGTGTCCCCTTACAGAAATAAAAACGTACCTACCTAAGTTAGGCATATCGCATTGATAGTTCCACTCTAGTGACTGAAGACTCTTCTTGCAAAGGAAGGGAAACTTTTTGTTACATTCGGAGTCATCCAGATATCCATGTCCTTCATGTAAAAAAATGTACACACAGTCCTGTCCACTGCCATAATTGTCCGGGTTACCTGACTGCCAGTTGTTGTACACCTCAGAGACCGACTTACCTAGAAGTAAGAAAATGTAGGTATCATAATATTATAGGGTAAAAATCAACTGGTATGTTATACTGACGGTTAAGTTTATGATTAAATTCATTGATGATTATAATTCACCAAAATGAAATACAAAGTTATAGGCTTTGTTACTTTTTTCTATTAATTTAATAAGTAGGTAGGTACATGTATGGTTCGTAGTTAACATAATGCTTGAAACATGATACGTACCATCAACGGTCTCAAATATTCCTTCAACCAATAAGTCTGATAGCCCCACGTACATATATCCGATTTTGGGCTTATTGTTTTTCCAAAACGATATCAAAGCATGTGCTTCATCGTCGTTGTCCGGGTGTCCTAAAGTGGCCCCTTCCAGAGCACACACTCCCTTGGCATCAGCCCATGTCCGTGGTATCGTGTGGATCTTGTAGAAACTCTTGGATGATTCGATATAATTGTAGTCCTTTCGGAAAAAGTTTTTAGCTCTTTGTCCGTCTATGAATAGATTAGAATAATGCAGATATATATATATAGCTTGAAAGCGTAACAAACTTATTTTCGCATTTATAATATTAGTAAGGATTTCACATTTGATTTACTAGTGAAGATTTTGTATAATCATAAAATAAAATTTTGATATGATTTCAAGGTTATCTGAAGACTATGTGGTTATTAAATTTCTTGAAATGGTTTTCTAAATAATGGAAAAAATACACTACTGACTGGGTTTGTTTCGAACAGAGTGGCCCAGAGACGTGCAAGAAGATCATAATGGATGTTGATGATATTTTTTCATGTTCAGAATCAATAGAAGGTAGTTTCTAGTAAAAAAATGATCCAACTTTATTCTCGCGTAATTTTTTTGAAAACTTGTTGCCAATATTATTGATTTTCCATGAATACTTAATTTATTAAAATAATCCCTTTCAGCCAATGGCAAAACCAAGAACTAGACTTTTTAAATCTATATAAATAAAAAGAAAAGTCCTGACTGACTGACTGACTCATCAACGCCCAGCCCAAACTATAAAGCTGAAATTTTGCACAGAGGTTCCCTTTATAATGTAGACAAGGAATAAGGAAGGATTTTTCGAAATTCAACCCCTAATGGGGTGAATGGGGAAAGGGTGAAATTTCACGCGGACGAAGTCGCGGGCAGAAGCTAGTCACAAATAATTTTTCCCTTTCTCAAATATGGTGAACAAAATTTATCAAAATCGGTCGATGTCGTGCACGGCCCCTCAATATAAAACACTTCACTTACAATAACAAATAACACAATAAGCATTATTAAATATGGTCATAGACCATTTAGTTAGGTTTAACAATATCGTAGATAAGCACTTAAAATGAGACAAACTTTCATTGTAAATATGTATACTTACACGAATCTGATACAAAGTTCACAATTAGAAGGAGTAACAAGAGTTTCGAAAACATTTTGTAGAATGGTACGACAGAATAATAATATCTTGAACCGCATCGGGTGAGCAAAGGTAGGAGGATGTTTAGCAGATTCATCGACAGTGTTGTCAAACCAGTTCTACCCTGCGACCTCATGAGCGAGATCAGCGCATATTTGTGTTTTCGCTACTAATGAAAACCACGAGACCGGAATGCGATGAAAATGTGATAGACAATAAAATTGTAGATACCTACGTATACTTAATTAAATTATTAAAAAAAATATATAGACGCGGCTACTTGAGAACCTCCTCCGTTTTTTCGTTGGTTAAAAAAAAACCGACTTCCAAAAAAAACACTACAAACCGAAAAATAACTTTAATTTCGGAAGTCGGTGTCTTAGGGATCAGTATTTTAGTTTTTGCCACCGACTTCCGAAATTTTCATTTTTATTTCTCGCTTTTTAGTGGGTCTATTTATAATTTATCTAAGTTACAATAGCCTAATGTCAACTTGCCCATCGCCTTTTTATAAAATATTCCTTTTCTTGATGCAGGGACGTTAATTGTTGAGGAGTTCTCCTTTTATTAGTTTTTAGATAAGATGCTGATAATCCTGGCTGCAGCATCAGGCCAGACTTATGTCAACATTGCATTGAACGAAATTGGTCTTCGGTGTTCCTCAGTAACAGTACGTTTATCCACACATCGAGCCCTTTTCAATGAGCCTAAACACGATATATCTGCTGTTAGTTGTCGAGGAGTTAGGTACTCTGCAGACTATCCTGACTGCAGCATCAGGTCATGACTTGATGATCATGAGACCAAATGTGGCAAATGCCCTATCAAACATCAAAACAATTTACTAAAACAGTCCTTGCCTGTTCGAGTAACTTCTTACTGTTAAGGAGTTGTACCTTCCATCATCAGCCCAGCTATCTGAGATGGTGACAACCATACACAAATACACAAGATACTTCATAAAATATGCGAAAAACAATAAGTGAGCCTATAAAATTTAAGGGTTGCCCTCGATTTCTCTAAGATCCCATCATCAGATCCTAACTTGGTAACAATGGGATCACCTCAGAACTATCTACTTTCGAACAAAAAAAGAATTTTGAAAATCCGTCGACAATTGGTGGAGTATTCGATGAACAAACATACAAAAAAAAAAACATACAAACACCCGAACATAGTACCTCCTCCTTTTTGTGAAGTCGGTAAAAAGGAAGTATCTTAAGACGGCACCGAGCGCACAGTGGCGCCCTCATCGTTTGTTTGGTTATTTCTTTTATTTTAGAATGAAAATGCAGAAAATAAGCACTTTAAGTTGTGCTCCACAAGATTATACGTTGATATTAGTATAAACGGTAGTTTTAAATTGTTTAGTTTTATTATAATCACTAAAACGGAAAATAGTGGCCACTATTATCCGTTTTAGTGATTATAATAAAACTAAACAATTTAAAACCACCGTTTATACTAATATCAACGTATAATCTTGTGGAGCACAACTTAAAGTGCTTATTTTCTGCATTTTCATTCTAAAATAAAAGAAATAACCAAACAAACGATGAGGGCGCCACTGTGCGCTCGGTGCAGCCTTAAAAGAGGAACTGCTGAGCATGCGGCCCTGGGTTTCATTCCGAGGTCGGGCAACGGTTATTGGGTTTTCTATCAAGAATTCAGTTTGAAAAAACATTAAAGAGCGGTCATTATTTGGACAAAAAGGTTTTACCCTAAGAGGTGAGGTTTTAACCGCAGAGGTGACGCTGCAATATGAAGGTGTATAATAGGACCTTTGATTAACCCTTCGAGAATTACAGGTTTGTTATTGGATTGTTATGTTATGTAGGAAAATTATAGAAATACCCAGCGAATATAAGTGGAGATAGGTGCTAAAGTTACAGGTATTAAAGTTACAAGGTAGGTACTAAAGTGCCGCCTTCATGCCTGTGGGCAATTGTGTGTCGAGTTGAGATGAAACTGTTGCCCAATAACTACAAAAGTCACACGGTTTTCCTAGCACCATAATAACTTGTGTGTAATCTACGATGTGTAATAAAAATATAACATAACCATACAATCACAACATGATACTATAATTAACTATTTTCATCCAAGTGACTAACTGACTATTGCCCTAGGAAGATACAAATCGAAACACCTACTACCTTCATAAAACTTCCTACTTAGGTAGGTAGTTACCGGATCTGATACACTTGCGCGAAAGAAATTTACACGAAAAGACATTTCTGCGAATAGACTTTTGCGCGAATAGACTTTGCGACAGTTACGCGAAAAATTTGCGAAAATGAGATTTCTTCATAACACCACGCTATGACGGAAAGGTTTAGGTACGTGGTGGAGAGAAATATGACCGACCACGTAAATTGTCAATATTAAAATATTTCTTTTATAAAAGAAAGTAAGGGGGTAGGTTGGTCTATGGTCACAAAATTCCTTTAATTCCTTTGGGAGTAGCTCAGTATTCTCCAGTCTCAGCCTGGTGTACGTACGGTACACACTGTGCAAATAAAGTATTGAGTGTTGAAGATGTACAATAAATAATTCTGATCCGAAGAATAGATCAATGATTTTTGAACTTTGAATGTCCGTCCGAAAATGTAGCCGCAGCACAAGGAAAATACATATACATGTATACGTATCTACATATTTTAAGTTATTTGTTTATTTTAGATGTATGTATATTATGCTAATAGATGAGGAAAACCTGTTCAAGAAACACAGTAGGCGCGAAATTGTGTTAAAGTAAGATAAAAATATTACTGTTATAAATCGCCTTGATAATTTATGTATAGTACCTATGTATTGAGCGCAGGATAACTTTTCTCAGAAGTGGTCATCGTATTAGTGGTTCAGCAGCTTCAATATCGTCAGGGTTGTGCCGGAATATAGCAGTTCGTCGTGGATACGGTACGACTGCGGCTCCCCTGCCCTTACCTTGTTCTGGAACCATCATTGTAAACATTGGTTTGGTCATAGTATGGATATTTTGGGACAAATGTTTTTTACTTTGTTTTGGTAAAATCAATTGTATAGGTACTATGTTTTATAAGGCGGATAAAATGTTATGGAATAATGGTTTTAGACAGTAAAATGTTTCCTTATCCGTGTACCTATACATCTTTTTGTGCGGAATGTTCGATCATTATGTAGCCTAGCATATATTTTAAAAGGATATTTAGCCTAAAGTGAAACACACAGTTACATATTGTAATAATACAACATAATATGTTTATCTTGCAAGAATATCAACACTCACACATAGGTTGTAGGTATATAGAGTTATACGTTGGACCAATCGGGTGGGGGGCAAAAGGTGATTGTTTCGGCGACAGCACCGATAATACATGAAGGAAAATAAAGGAGTTTCGCTTCTACTGTTTTATTTATTTATTATGCCACCACCGACATAAGGTTGTATAAAAGTCTGCTCCGATATACTTAAACTGGCGCTAGCAGGATTCATGTTGTCTAATTCGTGTTCACAAATAAAGAAGCTCTTCATTTCGCAATCGGTGTTGATCAAACGGCCGGTGTAGAACATTGAGCCGCACTCGTCGTTTTCTTCCGGCTGATAATTGTCGAACCAGGCGTCAGGCTCTACATTTAACGGTGTTCCTGAAAACAAAATCATCTATCAAAACCATCATAGGGACCTACCTAACTGATAAAAAGGTTTATCGCTTGAAAAATATTGGTAGGTAGTCCTCTTTATTTCGATCTCAGGAAGTCATGTTTTTCACTTTTACAAGGAATATGACGAAAACGGTCGTTGCGGAAAAAAAGGTACCTATTATTGAGAGGGGATACCACGAGTCAAGAACCTGCCTCTAGGGTTATAAAGGTTTAGAGGGTTCTGGCAAAAAAATCGGTATCTTGCAACTAGGATGGACTATTTGGATTTCTGAGCTACGTCCATCACACACTGGGTCGGTTTATGACTCGTTTTGCTTGAAAAATCACTAGTGGTAGCAAAATGGACGGCGAAAACATTCGCTTAGACAATAAACACTAAATTTTCTAACAATTTCGTTGTTGATAGGTTTTCCCTACTACCTTCTAAGGCTTCTACCAATCTAAATCACACTCACGTACCTTTAGCTGTTTGCCAGCCTGTGTTTAATTTGTTATGAAAGCCCACGTGATATATTCCTCTTTGATATTTCCCTTTGACCCTTGGTTTCGGTGTTGTCTCTATTAACTTCACAAGGTAATCGGCTTCCCACTTGTTACTGATCACTGCCAGGGTGGATTGTTCTAGTTGGCATATTAAATATGCTTTGTTCCACGTCAATGGAGTTGTGTGGAGCTTGTAGCACTTGTCAATATCTTTATTCAAAGTGTAATCTGAAATAATAAACGGTACGTGTCTGTTTTGATAATGGCAGATTGAATAAATATTTATTTGCACTAAGCAAAGGATTTTGTTACAATGTTTTTTTTTATTAATTTAACAGTAGGTTTAAATTTAATTTATTAATTGGTTAGTATTAAATTAATGTTGTAATATGAATTGTGACATTATAACAAAATTAGGGTGCTCCCTCAGGAGCGTCCCTTTTCTTGCAAAGATTTAAACCTACCTAAATTAGGTATATTGCAGTTATTGTTCCACTCTAGTGTCTTAAGGCTCTTTTTGCAAATGAAATAAGCTTGTACTCCACATATGTAATCATTCGTTTTGGAATCTAAGCCCAGACTGACACAGTCCTCAATACCGCCATGATTGTTAGGCTCAGAGTGCATCCAGTTAGTGTACACCTCAGAAACTGACTTTCCTGAAAATGTGAAAATAATGTAGCATATGATTGTTAAAAGCTTGGTAGACCACTCGAAACGCGTAATTCTAATTCGAAATACGTTCGAATTAACATCAGGTTTACACCACACATTCGTGCCAGTCCCACTGAGCTCTTTTCAATTGGGGTACGAAAATTTGAACGAATTGGGTGTATGTGGACGTAACGGTCTGACCGGTTACATCTTTGAAGAAATACTGTTAACGAGTCCACGAGATTATTTAACACACTAAACAGTATTTTTAGGGTTCCGTTAATTTTTTTAAGTAAAACTGGGCGCGCCAACGCTAAACAAAAATTATCTAATCAATAAATGTGTAGGTAGAAGAGCAAAACATGCTGAACACGAATTAGAAGTCAATGGTCAAAACTGTCACTTGTGTGCCAAAAAAACACCTAAATATTTAGGGATTTGTGATGAAAATGTACCCATAAAATACAATAATAAAATATACGTACCGTCAACGGTCTCAAATACTCCTTCAACCAATAAGTCTGACAGCCCTATCCACACATGCTTGATAAGAGGCTTAGTTTGGTTCCAAAACGATATAACGGCAGCTGCTTCAGCGTCGTTTTCTGGGTAGAACAAAACTGCCCCTTCCAGTTCACACACTCGCTCGGCATCTTGCCAACTCTTTGGTGTCGCATGAAACTTATAGAAACTCTTGACCGCTTCTATATAATGGTAATCCTTTCGGAAAAACTTTTTAGCTCTTTGTCCATCTATGAATAGATAAGATAAATGTAGAATTTCATTAGAGAACAATTTGCTCTAGTACATGTTTAAGGATTAGATTTAAAATTAATTAAGACAAGAATAGATATGAGTAGATAGGTGTTCAGTGAAATTGAAGACTACTTACATGAATCCGGCACAGAATTTACAATCAGAAAGAATAAAAGAATTTTCGAAAACATTTTACTGTACGACTGACGTCTTCAATCGCGCCGGGTAAACTAACTTAGGAGGATGTTTAGCAGATTCTTTAAAATTCAATCCTGTTTAACCAGTTCTATCTTGCATGCTGCGACCATGCTAGCGAGGTTCGCGAATCGCGGTGTCTTCGTACAAACAAGAATGCTCTTTGATTTTGGTTGTATTTTGGCAAAAAATGATTTAAGCTTTTATAATTTTTTGCAAAAAAATTAATTTAACAGACTTGTAGTAGTCTTGAAGGAGAAATTCCTCAACTACTATGATACATTAAATGGAGTTACAAACTTATTTCGGACTTTCGAACTTCGTTCGTCCGTAGATGTAGCCGCAGCACAAAGGTTTGGTTGGTCAAACTGAAGTGAACCCCCGCGGGTTGGCGGGCACAATTCTCGCCAATATGCTAGTTGACGGTTTTTGAAAAATCAATTATTAATGTTCCTTGAGAGCAGTCGTGGCCCAGTATTAATGACCTAAATGAGGGTTCGAACCTAGAAGGGCGCTTTACGTGATTTATTTCATCACCACTACTCTCAAAACGGTGAAGAAAACATAAGGAAACCGGATGTCCTAGAACCAAAAATTCTAAGTGACGTCTACCAACTAATTTATATGTGACATCTGCCAACCCCACACACCCCACACTGGGCCCGCGTCGTGGATGTGTCCCAGCAGTGGGAATGTTATAGGCTGCTGTTATGTGAATGTCTCTTGTGGTTTATTTATCAAAAAATTTGAATATTTCAGTGAAATATTTATTTATATAAACTTTTTTGTATACTCGATAATACATAACAAAAAATAAATATTACTAACTACAAAATATACAATGGGCGGCCACTATTTTTTTGTAACGTAATTCTATACTATTTGTAATACCTAAGTGAAGCCGATGTCGACTATTCTGCCAATGTGAGAAGTGAATTGGAAAAGCAAGTGTGCAAATCAGATAATGTGTTACGTGCCGCAAGAACAATCCAACAAAAGAACACCAGCTGATGGGTAACCTTCCGAGTGCAAGAGCAAATCAAGCGCCGCCCTTTTACCACAAAGGGGTGGATTACACTGGATTTGTGGACGTCAAAATGAACAAAGGCAGGGTGCAAGAACAAGATGTGAACTAACAAGAAAGATCTTCGTAGAAATCTGGAAGAGATGGAGGAACGAATACTTGTGCCAACTATTAGACAGATCAAAGTGGCAGGAACCACAGAAAAACCTGAAGATAGCCGATCTGGTGGTTATTCATGAGGGTCATATACCAGCCGGAAAATGGCTCATGGGGAGAATAACAGAGCTTCACCCTGGGAACGATGGATATGTGCGGGTCGTAAGCCTAAAAACAATAAATGGACATTTGAAAAGACCTGTTACAAAACTATCCGCCTTACCTATCAACGGTGACGAAACTGTCGAACAGCAAAATACTTCAAAAACAAACGAAAATGAGTCATACCTACAGACAAACAGAAAAATAAACTTCATTGGGCTGGTCATGGCACTGCTGTATTTGTTTTTGTTTTCTAAATCCTGTCGCGGCAGCTAACACAACAAACATTGTCGAGCTTCAACAAAGTCTATACTTTGATAAAGTGATACGCGGCGAGTGGAAGATTATCGTGTACTATGACATCAAGCCTTACTGGCACGGTATAGCAGTATGCAGTAAATTCATCAATCATCTAGAAAACATCTGCTCGAAAATAAAACAGAAATCACAATGTAACATCATTTTAACACAACTACAACATTCGACCGACGAAATAGGACACTACAACCATATGTTGCTGAATCCGCAAGGCCGAGTGAATACGAGAAGGAAACGTGGACTTATCAATGGTGTCGGTTCCATCGCGCGCGAGTATTAGATGACGAATTCGAAAAACAATATCAAGAAGACATTGACCTGGTCAAGGTAAACGAGAAACACCTGGCACTGTTGTTAAAAAATCAGACATCCGTGATCGAAGCAGAATATAATTTACTGGAGAGATCGGAAGATGCAGTTGAAAAACAGTACAAACTGTTTAACCAACATCTGCTCAACCTTGAGAAGTTTACGAACATTAAGAATAATTTCTCAAGAACTGTCCATCGAATTTGTGATGTCAATGATGTTATATATCATAAACTTACCTGTACCGGTAATAAAACATCTTCACGAGAATGAAACGGTAACAGAGCAGAGAGCATTACTGCTAGAGCTTAGCAAACAAGTAGAGCAAATGAAATGTACACACAGCTCCTTTAAGTAGTTACCCCACCAAAAGACATGTGCGTTCAAATCCGTGATAGGCCCAAGTTGGTTTTTGTATTTTGCAAAAACATTTTATTTTAAATAATGTACCTATTGTTTTAGTGAATAAAGAAGTTTAAGTAAGTATTTTTTTTTTATTCTGTTTTTATTATTGTTTTTTTCAATAAAACAATACTTTTGCGACGGCAAGCAACAATAATAGGGTTAACATTTACGACAACTTATTCATCGTCTAAATAGACTGGAGGTTTCAAGACCGCTTACCGTGCATAAGATTGGAAGTTCAAATCCTATATAGGCACGAAATGTGCTTTTTGTTCATTATTTTATTTTGATATATATTTCTATTTTGTTTTAAGTAGTAATTATTTATAAAGAATTAAAAAATCAAGAAAAATAAAATACTTTATTAATCATTTAATAATATTTATTATTGCTATTATTTAACAAAACTATGATCTTATTTTACAACAAACAGAACAACTATTTTAGTTCTCATAAAATCAGAAATCATTTAAAAAAATAATTGATAAAATTAGTAGTCGTTTACTCTTCGCCGTTTTAAGTGAACGTATACAAAGTTCTAACTTGAAGGTATGGATTAATTTTATAAAGACAACGTAAGTAAGTAAAATTAATGGATACCCTCAAATTATAACATCTTTCGATTAGACAGGGACCTAAAGATATAATGACTCAGCCGATAGTAGATAACAATTTCATCGCAATTCATATGGGCTCGCTGGCTAGTTCGTCAAACTGCCGGTATGAGTATGACGACGTTCGGTGATGCGATGGTTCGAATCCGAGTCAACACAATGGGCTCTTTTTGAAGTATTCTTTAGATTATTCGTAAGGAATTCAATGTTGTAGCAGTGTAACATTTTCAAACTTGAGGGGTTAGGACATAGTGACGCTTTCTGTACGAATGAGGGTTTTTTTTTTTTTTTGCGGATGGGAAATCATCAAATGACCCCTCTCGCTCTGGGTGGAGCGGAAGGGAGTGTCAGACTCTTACTGACTAAAACCCACCCGTGTTCCTTCCTTAGCCCTTTATGTTCCGGGCCAGCGGTAACCCTTTCGGACAATCCCGCTGATCCGGCAAGCTTCGGCCCTATGGGGCCCCTCCTCGATGCTGAACGAATGAGGGCTAAGTGTGACATAATTTGAGGTTCCTTGGTGTTTCTTTCAAACCATTTACGTATTTTTATAG
This sequence comes from Oligia fasciuncula, assembly GCA_963082905.1. Taxonomy (NCBI): domain Eukaryota; kingdom Metazoa; phylum Arthropoda; class Insecta; order Lepidoptera; family Noctuidae; genus Oligia; species Oligia fasciuncula. The sequence continues at coordinate 8,453,861 of OY720393.1, read as the reverse complement.
GTTACACGATTTAATAATAATAATTAATTTCTTTAACTATTATTAAATAATCAACATTTTCTCTTTCAACTTAGTACTTAAAATAAATTATGCAAAAATATGATTATTAAGTATAAAAGGCATAAATAACCAAATGTGCCCTTTGTTCCTAGTAATTGATGTAAAAATAGAAAATATTACAATGAACAGGCACATTTGGCTTTTAATAATAATAAAATACTTCAAAAGTTGCAATGAATTAGTTTTACTTTACTTAGGTATAAACTCAATTCTTTAAAAATTGTTCGGGCTAAATAAAAAGTACCTATTCAAGTGAAAATAAGATTTATTTTTAAACAATGGTACTGTTGCGCGCCACAATTAATGCCTGGTACATGGTGACATTAGTTACCACTAGCGCCATCTAGTATCGAGTAGCAGAACTAGTCGAGTCACGATCGTTCTAGAAAATTCGAAACTAGAACTTTGTAGAACTTTCTCGAACTATCGACAGTCGGTCGGGGCCGGTATGTACTCGAACATTCTAGATGTTTCTACAATGGAAGGTTCTAGAACTATCTGCGGCACTATATAAGGCCGGGATGCGCGACGACCGACACAGTTTGGATACAGCGAGACTAGCGAAAACATCTAAGCGATCTTCAAGTGCGAATTAAGAGTGATCAGTAGTGTGATTGTGTTCTTTTAATTAGTGTGTTTAAGTTGTAATTAGTGTAGTTGATTAAATTGTTATTTTTGGTTATTAAATCGGCAGTTTTTATTGTCACGAACCCGAAGCTCGTAACAGTACCGATTCTCTTGTCACAAATGCCTCTAATTTTGATTGTCTAATCTGACTATTTTTAATCGTGGTTAAAATGGTGTGGAATAAAATTAGTTGTCATGAACTAAAATTCACACCAATACCTCGACTTCAGAGTACTTGTACGAGTCATGTATTGTAAGTACAGACGCCAGCACATCGACCTACTTACTATAAATTTCTTTAATAGATTTTCAACTTTATCGCTTAATAATAAGGTTCAAAGTTGTTTGGGAAAATTTGACAGTTTCGGGTAGCTTGATGTACTGGCGTCTGTACATGGCACGCGCGCATTGCTGTGCAGAGATCAGCACTTTTCCGTCGCCTTGCACCAATTATAATGTAACGCGACAGTACCTACACGATCAGCGTTCATAGTCAACTATTATGAACTCATTCACAAAGCATTCTTAAAGCATTAGTCATTGTGGTAGTTAAATCACATCACATCACACTAATATTATTTAATAAAGTATGGATATTTTGGGACAAATGTTTACTTTGTTTTGGTAAAATAAATTGTACACTATGTTTTATACCAGTAAGGCGGATAAAATGTTATGGAATAATAGTTTTAGACAGTAAAATGTTTCCTTATCCGTGTAACTATACATCTTTTTGTGCGGACTGTTCGAGCATTATGTAGCCTAGCATGTATTTTAAAAGGAGATTTAGCTTAAAGTGAAACACACAGTTACATATTGTATTAATACAATATAATAAGTTTATTTTGCAAGAATATCAACACTCACACAGGTTGTAGGTATATAGAGTTATACGTTGGATCAATCGGGTGGAAGGCTGAAGGTGAATGTTTCGGCATTCGGCGACAGCACCGATAATACATGAAGGAAAATAAAGGAGTTTCGCTTCTACTGTTTTATTTATTTATTATGCCACCACCGACATAAGGTTGTATAAAAGACTGCTCCGAATTACTTAAACTGACGCTAGCAGGATTTATGTTGTCTAATTCGTGTTCACAAATAAAGAAGCTCTTCATTTCGCAATCGGTGTTGATCAAACGTCCGGTGTAGAACATTGAGCCGCACTCGTCGTTTCCTTCCGGCTGGTAATTGTCGAACCAAGCGTCAGGTTCTACATTTAACGGTGTTCCTGAAAACAAAATCATCTATCAAAACCATCATAGGGTACCTACCTAACTGATAAAAAGGTTTATCGCTTGAAAAATATTGGTAGGTCGTCGTAGTCGTTTTTATTTCGATCTCAGGAAGTCATGTTTTTCACTTTTACAAGGTTAAAGAATGGTTTCAATCATATCTAACTGACAGAAAACAGGTAACGAGGATAACAAAACTGAACAAATTAAGTAACACTTTAGAAGATTTTGATTCTGAAGCACGGACTAATTGCTGTGGTGTACCACAAGGTAGTATCTTGGGCCCATTATTGTTCCTTCTTTACATACATGATTTGCCTCAGTCAATAAAACATCAGTGTGTATTGTTCGCCGATAACACCACTATTATTATTTAAATGTAAAAATTTACAAAAATTTGACATTGAAATTAAGCAAGCATTAAATGACATTATAAAATGGTTAGATATTAATAAATTAAAAATAAATATTTCCAAAACAAATGTGCTTTATTGCAAAACATTTAAAAGTAAACCTGTACGCCTTAATGTTGCACTTAACAATAATAATCTATATTAACAGGTACGTAGTGCAAAATTCCTGGGTGTAACACTTGATGAGCATTTTACTTGGAAGAATCACATCGAAATAATTTCTAAAAAAATCAATTAGTTCGTATTTGCCTTAAAAAGAATGAATAATATCACATCTTTGCGTACTGCCCTAATGGTGTATCACGCATACGTCTGCTCACTAATACGATACGGTATAGTAGTGTGGGGAAACTCTTCCGAAATGGCGAAGATCTTCATCGCCCAAAAAAAATGTATTCGTGCAATATTCAAAATGCAGTGGTCTGACTCATGCAGGCCTATATTCGAGTCGCACAATCTATTGACTGTCCCATACATTTATATTTACGAAATTGCCAGGTTTGTGACGTCCAATCTTGAACTATTTGAACGGAAAGATAACACAAATAAAAGGAAAATTACACATTTAGATTTTGAAATGCCCGTTCCAAAGCTAGAACTTTTTCGGCGGAGCTGCGTTTACATCGCTCCCCTTATTTACAATGCTTTGCCTAAGTCAATTACTCAATTACCCTTCAATAAGTTTTGTGTTGCGTTGCGGAAGTGGTTGTTACAAGAATGTTTTTATTCGATAGATGAGTTCTTTCAAAAGTGTCCCTGTAAATTCTATACAATAAAGCACAGATATAGATAACTGTTAAGTAGATACATAAATTGACAAAATGTAGTTACGTAATAATGAAAATCTTAAATGTAAAATTGTACTGTTGCATGCTAAATATTGGCCAAATGTGTGTTACTTAATATTTTTTTATAAGAACTTAATGTACAGTCAACAAAGGAGTTAAGTATACAGGAGCGTCGGATATAGTTGAAGTTTACTTAGAAACCGATGGATGTTCTGGACTGAAATTTAATTTAATAAATGAGCTGTTTGTTTTCTATTAGTAAACTAAAATTTTATTCGAGAATATCCATCGGTTTCTTAGTAAACTTCAACAATATCCAACGCTCCTGTATACTTAACTCCTTTGTTGACTGTACCTACCATATTTGATGCAATAAATGAATTGAATTGAATTGAAAAGGAATATGACGAAAACGATCGTTGCGGAAAACAAGTTATTATTGAGAGGGGATACCACGAGTCAAGAACCTGCCTCTAGGGCTATAAAGGTTTAAAGGGTTCTGGCAAAAAAATCGGTATCTTGCAACTTGGATGGACTATTTGGATTTCTGAGCTACGTCCACCACACACTAGGTCGGTTTATGACTTGTTTTGCTTGACAAATCACTAGTGGTAGCAAAATGGACGACGAAAACATTCACTTAGACAATAAACACTAAATTTTCTAACAATTTCGTAATTAATAGGTTTTCCCTACTACCTTCTAAGGCTTCTACCAATCTAAATCACACTCACGTACCTTTAGCTGTTTGCCAGCCTGTGTTTAATTTGTTATGAAAGCCCACGTGATATATTCCTCTTTGATATTTCCCTTTGACCCTTGGTTTCGGTGTTGTCTCTATTAACTTCACAAGGTAATCGGCTTCCCACTTGTTACTGATCACTGCCAGGGTGGATTGTTCTAGTTGGCATATTAAATATGCTTTGTTCCACGTCAAAGGAGTTGTGTGGAGCTTGTAGCACTTGTCAATATCTTTATTCAAAATGTAATCTGAAATAATAAACGGTACGTGTCTGTTTTGATAATGGCAGATTTAATCAATATTTATTTGCACTAAGCAAAGGATTTTATTACAATGTTTTTTTTTAATTAATATAACAGTAGGTTTTAATTAAATGGTTAGTATTAAATGAATGTTGTAATTTGAATTGTGACATTACAACAAAATTAAGGTGCTCCCTCAGGAGCGTCCCTTTACTTGCAAAGATTCAAACCTACCTAAATTAGGTATATTGCAGTTATTGTTCCACTCTAGTGTCTTAAGGCTCTTTTTGCAAATGAAATAAGCTTGTACATCACATGGGTAATCATTCGTTTTGGAAGTTAAGGCCAGGTTGACACAGTCCTCATTACCGCCATGATTGTTAGGCTCAGAGTGCCTCCAGTTAGTGTACACCTCAGAAATTGACTTTCCTGAAAATGTGAAAATAATGTAGGATATGATTATTAAAAGCTCGGTAGACCACTCAAAACGCGTAATTCTAATTCGAAATACGTTCGAATTAACATCAGGTTTACACCACACATTCGTGCCAGTCCCACTGAGCTCTTTTCAATTGGGGTACGAAAATTTGAACGAATTGGGTGTATGTGGACGTAACGGTCTGACCGGTTACATCTTTGAAGAAATACTGTTAACGATTCCACGAGATTATTTAGCACACTAAACTGTATTTTTAGTAAAACTGGGCGCGCCAACGCTAAACAAAAATTATCTAATCAATAAATGTGTAGGTAGAAGAGCAAAACATGCTGAACACGAATTAAAAGTCAATGGTCAAAACTGTCACTTGTGTGCCAAAAAAACAACGAAATATTTAGGGATTTGTGGTGAAAATGTACCCATAAAATATAATAATAAAATATACGTACCGTCAACGGTCTCAAATACTCCTTCAACCAATAAGTCTGTCAACCCTATCCACACTTGGTAGATAACAGGCTTAGTTTGGTTCCAAAACGATATAACGGCAGCTGCTTCAGCGTTGTTTTCTGGGTAGAACAAAACTGCCCCTTCCAGTTCACACACTCGCTTGGCATCTTGCCAACTCTTTGGTGTCGCATGAATCTTATAGAAACTCTCGACTGCTTCTATATAATGGTAATCCTTTCGGAAAAACTTTTTAGCTCTTTGTCCATCTATGAATAGATAAGATAAATGTAGAATTTCATTAGAGAAAAATTTGCTCTAGTACATGTTTAAGGATTAGATTTAAGATTTATTAAGACAAGAATAGATATGAGTAGGTGTGCAGTGAAATTGAAGACTACTTACATGAATCCGGCACAGAATTTACAATCAGAAAGAATAAAAGAATTTTCGAAAACATTCTACTGTACGACTGACGTCTTCAATCGCGCCGGGTAAACTAACTTAGGAGGATGTTTAGCAGATTTTTAAAAATTCAATCCTGTTGAACCAGTTCTACCTTGCATGCTGCGACCATGCAAGTGAGGTTCGCGAATCGCGGTGTCTTCGTACAAACAAGAATGGTCTTTGGTTTTGGTTGTATTTTGGCAAAAAATGATTTAAGCCTAGAAGCTTTTATAATTTTTTGCAAAAAAAATAATTTAACAGACTTGTAGTAGTCTAAATTTGAAGGAGAAATTCCTCAACTACTATGATACATTAAATGGAGTTTTAAACTTATTTCGGACTTTCGAACTTCGTTCGTCCGTAGATGTAGCCGCAGCACAAAGGTTTGGTCAAACTGAAGTGAACCCCCGCGGGATGGCGGGCACAATTCTCGCCAATATGCTAGTTGACGGTTTTTGAAAAATCAATTATTAACGTTCCTTGAGAGCAGTGGTGGCCCAGTATTAATGACCTAAATGAGGGTTCGAACCTAGAAGGGCGCTTTACGTGATTTATTTCATCACCACTACTCTCAAAACGGTGAAGAAAACATTATAAGGAAACCGGCATGTCCTAGAACCAAAAATTCTAAGTGACGTCTACCAACTAATTCACATGTGACATCTGCCAACCCGACACTGGGCCCGCGTCGTGGATGTATCCCAGCAGTGGGAATGTTATAGGCTGCTGTTAAGTGAATGTCTCTTGTGGTTTATTTATCTAAAAATTTGAATATTTCAGTGAAATATTTATTTATATAAACTTTTTTGTTTAATAATACATAACAAAAAATAAATATTACTAACTACAAAATATACAATGGGCGGCCACTATTTTAAATTTTTGTAACGTAAGTAATTCTATTCTATTTGTAATAAGTGAAGCCGATGTCGACTATTCTGCCAATGTGAGAAGTGAATTGGAAAAGTAAGTGTGCAAATCAAATAATGTGTTACGTGCCGCAAGAACAATCCAACAAAAGAACACCAGCTGATGGGTAACCTTCTGAGTGCAAGAGCAAATCAAGCGCCGCCCTTTTACCACACAGGGGTGGATTACACTGGATTTGTGGACGTCAAAATGAACAAGGCAGAGGTGCAAGAACAAGATGTGAACTAACAAGAAAGATCTTCGTAGAAATCTGGAAGAGATGGAGGAACGAATACTTGTGCCAACTATTAGACAGATCAAAGTGGCAGGAACCACAGAAAAACCTGAAGATAGGCGATCTGGTGGTTATGCATGGGGGTCATATACCAGCCGGAAGCTCATGGGGAGAATAACAGAGCTTCACCCTAGGAACGATGGATATGTGCAGGTCGTAAGCCTAAAAACAAGAAATGGACATTTGAACAGACCTGTTACAAAACTATCCGCCTTACATATCAACGGTGACGAAACTGTCGAACAGCAAAATACTTCAAAAACAAACGAAAATGAGTCATACCTACAGACAAACAGCGAGTCGCATAATTCACAACGATACAAAACAACAAACAGAAAAATAAACTTCATTGCGCTGGTCATGCATGGCACTGCTGTATTTGTTTTTGTTTTTTTTTTTCTAAATCCTGTCGCGGCAGCTAACACAACAAACATTGTCGAGCTTCAACAAAGTCTATACTTTGATAAAGTGACAAATATGCAACTGATACGCGGTGAGGGGAAGATTATCGTGTACTATGACGTCAAGCCTTACTGGCACGGTATAGCAGTATCCAGTAAATTCACCAATCATCTAGAAAACATCTAGAAAACATCTGCTCGAAAATAAAACAGAAATGGTCAAGGTAAACGAGAAACACCTGGCACTGTTGTCAAAAAATCAGACATCCGTGATCGAAGCAGAATATAATTTACTGAAGAGATCGGAAGATGTAGTTGAAAAACAGTACAAACTGTTTAACCAACATCTGCTCAACCTTGAGAAGTTTACGAACAATATGAAGAATGAACTGGATTCTCAAGAACTGTCCATCGAATTTGTGATGTCCGCTATCCTTCAATCAACAATATCATAAACTTACCTGTACCGGTAATAAAACATCTTCACGAGAATGAGACGGTAACAGAGCAGAGAGCATTACTGCTAGAGCTTAGCAAACAAGTAGAGCAAATGAAATGTGCGAATGAGGGCTAAGTGTGACATAATTTGAGGTTCCTTGGTACTTATTTAAAACCATTTACGTATTTTTATAGGTTTCCTTAGGATTATCCCAATTTAATTAGTTTTTTTGGACGGGACCATTCAAGTAATAATAAAGACGAGTAAAGAAGTTTGCAAAATGTCATCATCACGTCATGCGCACTCAAATGTCTCGCTGATGGTGGAGCGTGTAGTGGATCATTCTACCGTCGGAAAAAGGGCACAACTAACATTTTGCAAATTTTAAGTAAATTGAGTTTAAAAGTTTCGGCAAAAAATATACAAATAGTTGTTTTATAAAAAATGTGTGAATTAATGTAGTTATATTTACATGATTCCTACAAAACGATTTAATAATAATAATTAATTTCTTTAACTATTATTAAATAATCAACATTTTCTCTTTCAACTTAGTAAAATAAATTATGCAAAATTATAATTATTAAGTATAAATAATAAAATACTTCAAAAGTTGCAATGAATTAGTTTTACTTTACTTATAAAGTCAATTCTTTAAAAATTGTTCGGGCTAAATAAAAAGTACCTATTCAAGTGAAAATAAGTTTTATTTTTAAACAATTGATCCGATTCTCTTGTCACAAATGCCTCTAATTTTGATTTTCTATGATTATTTTTAATCGTGGTTAAAATAGTGTGGAATAAAATTAGTTGTCATGAACTAAAATTCACACCAACACCTCGACTTCAGAGTACTTGTACGAGTCATGTATTGTAAGTACAGACGCCAGCACATCGACCTACTATAAATTTCTTTCAACTTTATCGCTTAATAATAAGGTTCAAAGTTGTTTGGGAAAATTTGACAGTTTCGGGTAGCTTGATGTACTGGCGTCTGTACATGTCACGCGCGCATTGCTGTGCAGAGATCAGCACTTTTCCGTCGCCTTGCACCAATTATAATGTAACGCGACAGTACCTACACGATCAGCGTTCATAGTCAACTATTATGAACTCATTCACAAAGCATTCTTAAAGCATTAGTCATTGTGGTAGTTAAATCACATCACATCACACTAATATTATAAAGGCGAAAGTTTGTGAGTGTGTGTGTGTGTGTGTGAGGGGGGGTGTGTTTATATGTTTGTTACTTCTTCACGCTCAAACGGCTGGACCAATTTTGCTAAAATTTGGTATGGAGGTAGCTGACACCCTGGATTAACCTATAGGCTACTTTTTATTCCGATATTCGAACGGGATCGACATTTACGCGGGTAAAACCGCGGGGCGCAGCTAGTATACTCAATAAACCATCATCTTTGGCTATCCGTGACTTATCATTCAAGATAATATCCAAGGTGTGTGCGACCCATTCAGCAGCGCGCGCATACAGTACTGTATCTTTTTAGGGTTCCGTAGCCAAATGGCAAAAACGGAACCCTTATAGATTCGTCATGTCTGTCTGTCTGTCTGTCCGTCCGTATGTCACAGTCACTTTTTTCCGAAACTTTAAGAAAACACTGTTGAAACTTCGTAAGTAGATGTATTCTGTGAACCGCATTAAGATTTTTACAAAAAAATAGAAAAAAACAATAAATTATGGGGGTTCCCCCATACTTAGAACTGAAACTCAAAATGTTTTCATCAAACCCATACGTGTGGGGTATCTATGGATAGGTCTTCAAAAATGATATTGTGGTTTCTAATATCATTTTTTTCTAAACTGAATAGTTTGCGCGAGAGACAATTCCAAAGTGGTAAAATGTGTGTCCCCCCCTCTGTAACTTCTAAAATAAGAGAATGATAAAACTAAAAAAAATATATGTAAACTTCCACCGAAAATTGGTTTGAACGAGATCTAGTAAGTAGCTCGCCGGTGAAAATTTAAAAACATATGATGGTACGGAACCCTCGGTGCGCGAGTCCGACTTGTTCTTGCCCGGTTTTTTTCTTTTGATTATTATCTCATAAATGATGTGTCCTATCGCATAAATAATGAAAATTTCGACCCCCTCTATGAAAACCATAAACCCCTAAAACCCAACATGTAGGTAATAATTTTTCATATTTTCCATACAAAAGTGAAAAGTTCCATATAGGTAAACACGTCGAGGATGCTCCCAACAGACTGAGCGACTCCGGCTCAAAAAAAAATTCACGTGGTAGGACAAACAAGTACCACGTGGAGTCGCGATTGTCAAATTCGATTTTAGTTGTGTCAAAATTATTATTATTAGTAAAATACTAGTTAAGAAAGGCACATCTGACTAGTTGTGTCTTTTCTTTTAGACTCATTGTGGGTGAAAATTAAAAAAGAATAGGCACATTTGACTCATATCATCATCTGTATTTTAGATGTATATTATGCTATTGGATGAGGAAAGCCTTTTCAAGAAACACAGTAGGCGCGAAATTGTGTTAAAGTAAGATAAAAATATTACTGTTATAAATCGCCTTGATATTTATGTATGTATTGAGCGCAGGATAACTTTTCTCAGAAGTGGTCATCGTATTAGTGATTCAGCAGCTGCAATATCGTCAGGGTTGTGCCGGAATATAGCAGTTCGTCGTGGATACGAAACGACAGCGGTTCTCCTGCCCTTACCTTGTTCTGGAACCATCATTGTAAACATTGTTTTTGGTCATATAGTATGGATATTTTGGGACAAATATTTACTTTGTTTTGGTATAATAAATTGTACACTATGTTTTATTACTAGTAAGGCGGATAATTTTTTATGGAATAATAGTTTTAGACAGTAAAATGTTTCCTTATCCGTGTATACATCTTTTTGTGCGGACTGTTCGTGCATTATGTAGCCTAGCATTGAGTATTGTAGCATGTATTTAAAAAAATATATTTAGCCTAAAGTGAAACATACAGTTTACATATTGTAATAATACAATATAATAAGTTTATTTTGCAAGAATATCACCACTCACACAGGTTGTAGGTATATAGAGTTATACGTTGGATCAATCGGGTGGAAGTCTGAAGGTGATTACCTATTTCGGCGACAGCACCGATAATACATGAAGGAAAATAAAGGAGTTTCGCTTCTACTGTTTTATTTATTTATTATGCCACCACCGACATAAGGTTGTATAAAAGGCTGCTCCGAATTACTTAAACTGACGCTAGCAGGATTTATGTTGTCTAATTCGTGTTCACAAATAAAGAAGCTCTTCATTTCGCAATCGGTGTTGATCAAACGTCCGGTGTAGAACATTGAGCCGCACTCGTCGTTTCCTTCCGGCTGGTAATTGTCGAACCAGGCGTCAGGCTCTACATTTAACGGTGTTCCTGAAAACAAAATCATCTATCAAAACCATCATAGTACCTACCTAACTGATAAAAAGGTTTATCGCTTGAAAAATATTGGTAGGTCGTCGTAGTCGTTTTTATTTCGATCTCAGGAAGTCATGTTTTTCACTTTTACAAGGAATATGACAAAAACGATCGTTGCGGAAAACAAGTTATTATTGAGAGGGGATACCACGAGTCAAGAACCTGCCTCTAGGGTTATAAAGGTTTAAAGGGTTCTGGCAAAAAATCGGTATCTTGCAACTAGGATGGACTATTTGGATTTCTGAGCTACGTCCACCACACACTGGGTCGGTTTATGACTCGTTTTGGTTGAAAAATCACTAGTGGTAGCAAAATGGACGACGAAAACATTCGCTTAGACAATAAACACTAAATTTTCTAACAATTTCGTTATTGATAGGTTTTCCCTACTACCTTCTAAGGCTTCTACCAATCTAAATCGCACTCACGTACCTTTAACTGTTTGCCAGCCTTTGTTTAATTTGTTATGAAAGCCCACGTGATATATTCCTCTTTGATATTTCCCTTTGTGCCTTGGTTTCGGTGTTGTCTCTATTAACTTCACAAGGTAATTGGCTTCCCACTTATTACTGATCACTGCCAGGGTGGATTGTTCTAGTTGGCATATAAAATATGCTTTGTCCCACTTCAATGGAGTTGTCCACAGCTTGTAGCACTTGCCAATATCTTTATTCAAAGTGTAATCTGAAATAATAAACGGTACGTATCTGTTTTGATAATGGCAGATTTAATCAATATTTATTTGCACTAAACAAAGGATTTTGTTACAATGTTTTTTTTTTTATTAATTTAACAGTAGGTTTTTTAATTTATTAAATGGTTAGTACTAAATGAATGTTGTAATATGAATTGTGACATTATAACAAAATTAGGGTGCTCCCTCAGGAGCGTCCCTTTTCTTGCAAAGATTCAAACCTACCTAAATTAGGTATATTGCAGTTATTGTTCCACTCTAGTGTCTTAAGGCTCTTTTTGCAAATGAAATAAGCTTGTACTCCACATATGTAATCATTCGTTTTGGAATCTAAGCCCAGACTGACACAGTCCTCAATACCGCCATGATTGTTAGGCTCAGAGTGCATCCAGTTAGTGTACACCTCAGAAACTGACTTTCCTGAAAATGTGAAAATAATGTAGCATATGATTATTAAAAGCTCGGTAGACCACTCGAAACGCGTAATTCTAATTCGAAATACGTTCGAATTAACATCCGGTTTACACCACACATTCGTGCCAGTCCCACTGAGCTCTTTTCAATTGGGGTACGTAAATTTGAACGATTTGGGTGTATGTGGACGTAACGGTCTGACCGGTTACATGAATAAACGAGATTATTTAGCACACTAAACAGTAAATTATCTAATCAATAAATGTGTAGGTAGTAGAGCAAAACATGCTGAACACGAATTAAAAGTCAATGGTCAAAACTGTCACTTGTGTGCCAAAAAAACACCGAAATATTTAGGGATTTGTGGTGAAAATGGACCCATAAAATACAATAATAAAATATACGTACCGTCAACGGTCTCAAATACTCCTTCAACCACTAAGTCTGACAGCCCTATCCACACATGCTTGATAAGAGGCTTAATTTTTTTCCAAAACGATATAACGGCAGCTGCTTCAGCGTCGTTTTCTGGGTAGAAGAAAGCGGCCCCTTCCAGTTCACACACTCGCTTGGCATCTTGCCAGCTCTTTGGTGTCGCATGAAACTTATAGAAACTCTCGACTGCTTCTATATAATGGTAATCCTTTCGGAAAAACTTTTTAGCTCTTTGTCCATCTATGAATAGATAAGATAAATGTAGAATTTCATTAGAGAACAATTTGCTCTGCGAACTAGACACGTGTCTAGTACATGTTTAGCACATTGAAGGACACTGATTGAGACACAATAGAAGTTTTATTGTTATTTCGTCGTGAGGCGTTAAGTGTCCCGCAAAGTGTTAAGGATTAGATTTCAGATTTATTAAGACAAGAATAGATACTGTCATGAGTAGGTGTGCAGTGAAATTGAAGACTACTTACATGAATCCGGCACAGAATTTACAATCAGAAAGAATAAAAGAATTTTCGAAAACATTTTACTGTACCTACGACTGACGTCTTCAATCGCGCCGGGTAAACTAACTTATGAGGATGTTTAGCAGATTCTTTAAAATTCAATCCTGTTTAACCAGTTCTATCTTGCATGCTGCGACCATGCTAGCGAGGTTCGCGAATCGCGGTGTCTTCGTACAAACAAAAATGCTCTTTGGTTTTGGTTGTATTTTGCCAAAAAATGATTTAAGCTTAGAAGATTTTATAATTTTTTGCAAAAAAAATAATTTAACAAACTTGTAGTAGTCTAAATTTGAAGGAGAAATTCCTCAACTACTATGATACATTAAATGGAGTTACAAACTTATTTCGGACTTTCGAACTTCGTTCGTCCGTAGATGTAGCCGCAGCACAAAGGTTTGGTCAAACTGAAGTGAACCCCCGCGGGATGGCGGGCATTCTCGCCAATATGCTAGTTGACGGTTTTTGAAAAATGAATTATTAATGTTCCTTGAGAGCAGTGGTGGCCCAGTATTAATGACCTAAATGAGGGTTCGAACCTAGAAGGGCGCTTTACTTTGTGTGATTTATTTTACTCTCAAAACGGTGAAGAAAACATTAGAAGGAAACCGGCATGTCCTAGAACCAAAAATTCTAAGTGACGTCTGCCAACTAATTCACATGTGACATGTGGATGTGTCCCAGCAGTGGGAATGTTATAGGCTGATTATCTGTTATTTTACTCAAAGTAGTTTTAAATTGAATTCATTTGTTTTGTTAAAAAAGGAGTAAATTCATTTTGGCAAATACGTCGTTTTATTCCGAGCTCACCCACGTTATAACCATCACTCTTCTTTGCGTTTCAAAAGTAATTGCATCACTTTCGCTAGCTTAGTAGGTTTTCGATTTTAGAGGTAGCCCCATAATGTAGATCTTGTGGGGTTAGTACTGAACCGAAAGAAACAAAAAGATAAAATTACATAGGTCTTATATTATAACTAACTTCTGCCCGCGACTTCGTCCGCGTGAAATTTCACCCTCTTAGGGGTGGAATTTCGAAAAACCCTTTCTTAGTGGATACCTACTCTTCACAAAGAACACACCCTCCAAATTTCATGTCTCTAGGAGCAGCGGTTTAGACTGTGCGTTGATATATCAACAATCAGTCAGTCAGTTTACCATTTTATATAAGTAATATATATAGAAGATTGTTAGAATATTAAAATATACATATTATTTTAAACCACATTCAAAATCCTGGATCTGGACAGTCATACAAACATCTCAACACTTCGATGTAGCGCCAGTCAATTCGCCCTCATTTCAGAGAGGTCAGAACTGGCCATATTTCGATGGAGTCGAAGGCTTTCTCGTAGTCCACAAATGCCATACACAGCGGCTGATTGTACTCCTCGGTCTTCTGTACAATTTGTTGAACAGTATGGGTGAGACGGTTCGTAACGACCCTCGAGAATAGCTTGTATACGTGGCTTAGAAGTGAGATGGGTCTGTAGTTCTTTATCAAGGATTTGTCACCTTTTTTGAAGAACAGAACCACCGCACCTCTGCTCCACGCCTTGGGCGTTGTACCCTCTTGGTTGACGGAGTTAAAGAGACTCGCTGAGGTCTCTCTGGATTGGAGGAGGACGATATGTCTGTGAGTGAATAAATAGAAAGGATTATAGATAAAGTGTGGCCGGAGTTACCGACATAGCTTGCAAAGTAAGCAAACTGAAGTGGCAGTGGGCTGGCCATGTCTGTCGAAGGACCGATGGCCGGTGAAGCAGACGAGTCCTGGAGTGGAGACCGCGTATCGGCAAGCGTAGTGTGGGACGCCCCCCAGCTACATGGACGGACAACCTAAAGAAGGTGGCTGGGGTAGACTGGATGCGGAAGGCGGAGGACAGGGTGCTGTGGCGCAGTCTGGGAGAGGCCTATGTTCAGCAGTGGACTGCGATAGGCTGAGTTGATTGATTAAGACAGATCGTCCAGTATTCATCAAGGAAAAAATAAGGAAAAACATGTTTCATTTAAAGTTACAACTTTATTTTGAATAATATGTTACTTATGTATTTAGTTTATATAGGTATATTTAGCACGCAGCATAAAAACTTAGTACAGTAATATTTAATGTAACTCCGCTAACGCCCTACAATAGCGCCCGTACGAATGAGGGCTAAGTGTGACATAATTTGAGGTTCCTTGGTGCTTATTTAAAACCATTTACGTATTTTTATAGGTTTCCTTAGGATCCAATTTAATGACCTTTTTTTGGACGGAACCATTCATGTAATAATAAAGACGAGAAGAGAAGTTTGCAAAATGTCATCATCATGTCATGCGCACTCAAATGTCTCGCTGATGGTGGAGCGTGTAGTGGATCTCAAAATGGTTGAGCTGAATGGTGCTGATCCATGCGTTATGTTCATGAACGAGCGCCGCACGCCGTCGCGTCAGTTGGTTTTGGTAATCTCTTAGCTTATTTTAATTATTTTATTTTTAAACTGTTTTTTGTTCCTATTTGCTGTAGGTACTCTGGACGTTTTTAACGTGCACGTGTATTTACATCGTTCTCCTATATAATTGAATTTGTGTGGGGTAGGTACAACTACAAAGTGATTTTATAACTTAAATTTCGGAAGTCGGTGTCAAAAAACAAAAATGCGGAACCAACGACGCCGACTTCCGAAATTAAAGTTGTAGCGTCTTTTTTGGAAGTCGCCTGTTTTTTTTTTGTAAAAAACGTTTTTATTTTACACTTTTTAGTTGTACCTACCCCACACTAATAAGTACAATTAACACTACTTGCTATGTAAATATCAGTATCAGGAAGTTATTAAAACATCACACTAATATTATAAAGGCGAAAGTTTGTGAGTGTGTGTGTGTGGGGGTGTGTTTATATGTTTGTTACTTCTTCAGGCTCAAACAGCTGGACCAATTTTGGTAAAATTTTGTATGGAGGTAGCTGACACCCTGGATTAACATATAGGCAACTTTTTATTTCGATATTCCCACGGGATCGACATTTACGCGGGTGAAACCGCGGGGCGCAGCTAGTAGAATAATAAAAACCAATGACATGGTTTTTATTATTTTATTTCGAAACTATGCACAGTAGGTAAATATTACCCCTATTAATTCACCTCTGCAAGGTTATACAAATTGCATACGTCACCCGGACGATTATTACGAATCTATTGATACTTACCTCATTCATAAAAATCGGTTCAGTAGTTTAGGCGCTATGGCGGAACACACGTAAATACAAACATACATAGACTGCTTAAATTATAAGCCTTCCTTTTGGCTTTGCCGTAGTCGGGTAAAAATACATACATCCCATCACACAAACTGTATGCTATGCTATGTTTTTTTTTTAATAAACTGTTCTATCGAACTGTACTTATCAACATTTTGGTTCCATGCGGTTAGTGGTGCCGTTCAGTCAAGTGCTGTTGAAACCAGTGCTCTGAGTGGAATACCTCAAAAACTTCATTATTCTATTCCACCACCAACATAAGGCTGCAGCACTGAACCGGTTAAACTGACGCTAACAGGTGAATTTATGTTATCTAGTTGGTGTTCACAAATGAAGAAGCTCCTCGTATCGCAATCGGTGTTGATCAGACGTCCGGTGTAGAACATTGAGCCGCACTCCTCTTGGTCATTGCCATCCGGCTGGTAAGTGTCGTACCAGACGTCAGCATCTACATGCATCGGTGTTCCTGAAAAAGAAAATGAACAATCACAACAATCGCATAGTAGCTGATAAATATTGAAATTAGTTTCCTTATGTTACTCTATTTCGCAAAGAACTCAAGTGGTACCTGATCCACCTTCGAAGGAGCATTTAGGTAATAGGTAATACGGGCTGTTTTCCGCAACTCCACGTCAATGCGCGTATTTTGCGTACGGATTTAGAAACATACAGGAGCATTTAGAAACCTTCCCAATATTACAACAAAAAAAAAACATGTATGACGTACCTTTCACTGTCTGCCAGCCCTCGTTTAACCTGTTATGAAAGCCCAGGTGATAAATTCCTCTATGATATTTCCCTTTGAGTCTTGGTTTCGGCGTGGATTCCGCTAACTTCGCAAGGTAATTCGCTTCCCGTCTGTTGCTGACCACTGCCAGGGTGGATTGTTCTACTTGGCATATGGCATATGCTTCGGTCCAGTTCAATGGAGTTGTGTGAAGCTTGTAGCACTTGCCAGTATCCTTACTGAAAATGTAATCTGAAATAATAAATGTAATGTTACGTCTCGTTACATGTTATTAAGTACCTGCATAGTTTTATTGTAAGTACACCAAAACTTGCATTTTATCTATCTGGCTATAATTTCTTGGCAAAATGTAACAGAACAATAACATTAGATAATTCCTGGTTCTTCAAAGAAATTCCGAGCACAGGCCCTTTCCTATCCAACAAACGAACTTTCATCAGATTTTTTTGTATTGCCAAAATAAAAAGTAAGTAAGTATTATTGTATTTTTTTTTTTTTGTTTTTTTAATCGTTGAAATTTGAACACTAGGAATTTCTCCTGTATTGTGGGTGCGATTACAAACATTTAAACTCACATACACAAACAGCCAGACCCGGAACAACTACTTGTAGGTCATACAAATATTTGTTCCGTGCGGGAATCGAACCCGCGACACGCAGCGCAGCAGTCAATCGCTTAACCACTGCGCCAACCGTGCCGTCAAATCGTGTCGTCATTCTCAGTGAGTTATTACGCAATAACGTTGCTCAGTCCGGAGCGTTGCTTTACCTACAGAGATGCAAACCTACCTAAATTAGGCATATTGCACTGCTGGTTCCACTGTAGTGACTGGAGACTCTTCTTGCAAATGAAGTAAGACTTTATGTCACATGTGTAATCATTCATTTTGCCTTGTAGGTCAATATTTAAACAGTCCTCGTTTCCTCCAGCGTTGTCCGGCTGACCCTGGATAAACCAGTTGGTGTACACCTCAGATATTGACTTCCCTAGAAATATGAAAAACGTATGATTAATTATTCAAGGTGTGGCGTAAATAGTGGTCCAACATTAAGAAGTCGAATCACCATTTATTTAACTAGGACATACCACAATTTGAACCATTTTTGACCATAGGTCTCAGAATATATAGCTTTTAGTATTTTTTTTGTATAATTGGCATTTTGCTTTACTAAAATGGCTGCAATTTTCATAAATAACATAATTTATTTTGTTTATAACCGCTGAATACATGTGCATACACACATGTAAAATAATTTTGTAAATGTAATTTCATCTCGAATCTCTGTAAAATATTGTGACTTGGGGTGCGAATGGTGTAAAAAAGTTACTACACCGTTGGTGCCCAATAACGTTAAACAGTTGTCCAATTAATGCAGACTCTTAAATTAGTACAATAATAAGTGATAAGTACCATAATTTAAACAAAAGTTATAGCATATCTCTATTAATTAAAAAAGAGCTGAACTTAAAAAAATACACATTTGAATTAATTTCGTTACAGGTAATACAAAATGTTTTGAGTCAAACAAGAAGTATTTGTTTAAACTTTTAAGTTATTTGAGAAGAAACAATTTCTCAATAAATTATGTTTTTATTAAATAATTCTTACTAAAAACTTTACACCAAATGTGTATCGGACAAATTACCGTTTTATTCTTCAAACCAAGCCTAACCTTGCCCCCAATCTACCCGCCCTATTCATATTATTTTGTGGGTATACTATTAATAGAGCGGCTAGGTTCATAAGGCTAGGTCTAATATTGTGGCCACCTCGCTCGTCGGTTTTAAATCCCTTGGATTACTGGGTTTGTCTAGAAGGAAAAGTTCATAAAAATTCATTACCACGTTGGACCACTATTTACGCCACACACTGTATATTATGTTACTAATATACAGTGGAATCGGAATATACGATGGGTGTATTCCGATTGATGATCATTTCTATCAAGCGCAGCGAAAGGAACAACGGCGATAAAATTAAAGGTACAATTCCGAGATGGGCTGCAGACTGCAACCGCAGGCGATAATACGGCAAGCGGCTGCGGTTGACCGCAGTTTTCGTAGAGATACATAGAAACCAATAGTGTCGCTTGAACCTGCAGCTGCAGTTTGCGGCCTGCGGTCCATCTTGGAATTGCACCTTAAAACATTCTATATTTAGGTACAGTCAACAAAGGAGTTAAGTATACAGGAGCGTCGGATATAGTTGAAGTTTACTAAGAAACGGATGGATGTTCTGGACTGAAATTTAATTTAATAAATGAGCTGTTTGTTTTCTATTAATAAACTAAAATTTTATTCGAGAATATCCATCGGTTTCTTAGTAAACTTCAACAATATCTGACGCTCCTGTATACTTAACTCCTTTGTTGACTGTACCTACTTACGTACAAAAAAAAAATGGTTACTATATCTATACCAGAATATGACTCCCAAGCTAGACGCCTGTCTTTGAAGTTGAACTTTAGCAAAAGATAATGGTATTGGGATGGAATGTTAGGAAAATTCGTCTACGGTTGCAATATTTAAACTTATCTGTAAACATAATTAATTTACCTGTCATTGCTTATTATTTAATAGTTTATCTCTTGTATTATATCATCATCTCCCTAGCCTTTTCCCAACTATGTTGGGGTCGGCTTCCAGTCTAACCGGATGCAGCTGAATACCAGTATTTTACATGGAGCGACTGCCTATCTGACCTCCACAACCCAGTTACTGGGTAATACGATACCCCTTGGTAAGACTGGTTATCAGACTTTCGGGCTTTTGACTACCCGTAACGACTGTCAAAGATCCACAAATGACAGCCGGGACCAACGGCTTAACGTGCTTTCCGAGGCACGGAGGGGTCACGGTATGTAAAGATGGTCACCCATCCACAGACCGACCGGGGCAAGCGTAGCTTAACCTGATCGATCGACCTGTGCGGCTGTTATTATTTAGCCACAGGCCCTTCTTGTAGTATATATAGTCATTTTATTACAGGCACATCGTCTTCACATATTTATTATAATAATTGTATTTAAAATATTCTTATCATTTTAAAAAAGTATGTAACTATGGAGGTTCTTGCCCATTCTTTCCACTTGAAACTACCTACTTTTTGGAAGGTGCACGTAGAATTTTTTTTTGTACGTTTTATCGATTCTAAAGCCTTTTAATGGCTTATTTCAAATGATTTGACTTTGGTACTTTTATATTATATCACTTTATAATTAAGTAACTAGAAAAAATAAATAAATAACCTGGCAAATTATATAACTCGGCACTTCTGACACTCTTTATCAAATACTGCTTTGAGAAAGATTGTCAGAAGTCAAAAAATCTAGTGTGCTGAGTTATATAATTTTGCTTGACCGCGTGACCGTAACCAGTAAAACATATTCCATGAGATGGTACCAAGGAAATATCCTTGGTACCTTGCTGAAAGTGGCCGGTCCTAGTTTATGTAAATGGCACGACTACAGAATCATTTTAAAGAAATAGCTAGCTACCTATTTGTGGCACTAAAGGAATAAAATACGTACCGTCAACGGTCTCAAAAACTCCTTCAACCAATATGTCTGATATTCCCACCCACAACCACATGATAGTAGGCTTAGTTTGGTTCCAAAACGATAACACTGCACTGGCTTCATTATCATTTTCAGCGTAGAAGAAAGTGGCTGCTTCCAGAGCACAAACTCGCTTGGCTTCAGCCCAAGTCCGTGGTATTGTGTGGATCTTATAGAAACTCTCGACTGCTTCTATATAATGGTAATCTTTTCGGAAAAACTTTTTGGCTTTTTGTCCATCTGTAAAGAGGTAAAGGTTCTTAGATAAATACAAGTTTCCTTTATTATGCTACGGCTGTATTAGGTCAGTTTATTTTTTAAATTTAATACAAACTTGTGACTCTCTTCTGGAATCATAATTGCAATTCTTAAAGGTTCTTACAACTTATTTACTGTGGTAAATAATCATGTTAGTACCTAACCATGCGCTAAGTTCGAGGACGTGTCTGCTCAGAGGGCTGCATTCTTACGAATAAATGCATTATTATTCTCTTACAGGATAGCTGTGTTGGATCTTTTCATGAGAATGCACTTGAAAACAAAACAAGTTTGAGATAAAAATATGTGTACTTACACGAATCTGACACAAAGTTCACAATAAGAAATATTAACAAAGTTTTCGAAAACATTTTATGATAGGTAACGACATTCGTCTTGAACCGCAGTAGGCAAACTTAAAATAATATTATGTGAATGTTGTGCAGATTCTCCGGTACTCAATCTTGTTTATCCTGTTTTACCCTGCGGCCACATTAGCGGAATATCGTCGCGAATATTATCGCGATCGCGACGTTGTGTTGTCGCGGCAAACTTCGCTCACCGCAAAACTTCGTTATAAATCATCAGCAATACCTACTTTGTGGGTCAGTAAGATGTGCGTGTATTTTTTTACCAGCAACACCTGCCGAATAACGTGGCCATAAAAAGTTGTCGATTTCTACATAGTTACCAGCTAGTTACCTACGAAGTTTTTATCGCAACCATCCAACACGAATGTTCGTCCGATAATGTATCCGCAGCATAAAGCCGTCGGTACCTATGTATTCATGTTCATTTTTTAAGAAAACATATTTAGTTAGCTAGATATGAGAAAAATATGAATTAATCAAAACCTTTGAGTTGTTAAAATAAGTCATTTTGTCCATCGTGGTTTAGAAATCAATAAAAGCGGTTTTTGCTTACC
Source organism: Oligia fasciuncula (assembly GCA_963082905.1). Classification (NCBI taxonomy): domain Eukaryota; kingdom Metazoa; phylum Arthropoda; class Insecta; order Lepidoptera; family Noctuidae; genus Oligia; species Oligia fasciuncula. The sequence goes on along the minus strand of OY720393.1, from coordinate 8,432,138 downwards.
TCACCTTGACATCTCCGTTATTCAGTAAACCTACCAGTATATACACCTAGATAACTTTTTTTTTATTGTTTCCATAATACGACGTTGCAGACAGTCGACCCTTTGACTGAAGAGTTGTGTGGAAATCGATTGTCTTGGTATGAGATGTGATGCGGAGGAAAGAGGAACATGTCATGAGGAAAGTTTTGAGCACGAATGTGGCTGGTTATAAGAGAAGAGTAAGACCAAAGAAGAAGATGGATGGATTGTGTGAAAAATGATATGGATATACATATATATAATAATTTATATTGTTCCTCTCAATCAAAGCACCTGTGATCTAAGCTCTTCACCACTCTTGGTTGACTGGTAGAGAATGCCTAAGGCATTAAGTCCGCCTTTGTACCTTTTTGTGCGAAAAGTGTAAATAAATATGGCTAGAAAGGAGGTCGAGAAGCCCATTTTGTTCAGATATTTCTTCGGATTGCTGCTGTCCGACCTTTGCCAGAAAGTACTTCGGTTATAGTAATTTTGCCTGGAAATACAACGAACTGCAAGGACACGTAAGCTAATCTGTCTTTTCTGAAACTTCGGCAAACTGCTGGCTACAATAGACTACTATTTTTTGTGCCAGTATACATTTTCATATTTATTATTTATTTAAATTTCATGCGTATTAGTGGATCTAATGCCACAAGAAATTCTCTCCCAGTCAACATTTCCGTTAAAAGGATAAATTATTCTCTAGACAATACGCCTCTTTGCTTCAATAATGTGGTATCTTGGAAATTGAAATTGTTGGACTTATCACGTTATTGAAGCAAAGAGGCGAATAGTAATCTGACGTTTGAAAAACTTAGCCCATAAATATACTTCTAACGAAATAAAACAGCACTAGAAATGAGAACATTTGTATTTAATTAAGACAATGTTAATTGGCGCATAAACATTTAAACAGTACTATAGTTTTGCTTCTACAGTTTTATCATTCTACGCCACCACCGACATAAGGTTGTGAGTTAGAGAAACCAATGTCGACAGGTGTAACAACGTTATCTACTTCGTGTTCACAAATGAAGAAGCACTTCATATCGCAATCAGTATTGACCAGTCGACCGTTGAAGAACATTGCGCCGCACTCCTCTTCTCCGTCCGGCTGGTAATTGTCAAACCAGGTTTCAACATCATGTACTTTCAATGGTGTTCCTGGAAAAATAAAAACGTAGTTTATGAACATAGGTAATCCATCTTTTTTCAAGAAATATCATTTTTGACATACTTCCATTCACGTGTTCAAAAATATTACAAGTACAAAAAACAAAGTGAAACAATCCTTTTAATGTATCATGATTTGAAGCCGATCTCTCTCACGTCTGTGATATAATTACGATTGCAATCAATCAAAATGAAAACCACGTAAACCCTAAATAATTCCTCAAAAATCCCCTAAATAATTTAATTGGACCCTGTATAATGTATACGTATTTGTAAAATATAAACGATTACGCCTCCATACTTAGAACTTGGGGCCTAAAAAGGCCACTTTGGCAGAATCATAAAAGGATAACATTATGAATTATAATATGGCGAAGACAGTCCGTGTTTTTCTTTTTTTCGCTGTACTACGTAGGTATAATCAAAGAGTATTTTAGCACAGACAAAAAAAAATAACTGAAAAACCTTCACCAATGGGATTTGATACGATTAACTTAACAGTTAACTGTCCATTATGATTCATAATGTTATCCTTTCATGATTCTGCCAAAGTGGCCTTTTTAGGCCTCCTTGAACCTGGTGGGCGTTTTTTATGATGTTATGATTTCGTCTAATGTATCTTCCGGTCTACAGTCTATTACTATACAGGTGCAGAATATAAGTCATGGTCTTCTTAGGAGATTCACACACTAACGTACCACTAACTGTCTGCCAGCCCTCGCTGAACCTGTTATGAAAGCCCAGGTGATATATTCCTCTTTGGTATTTCCCCTTGACCCTTGGTTTCGGCGTGGATTCTGTTAACTGCACAAGGTAATCTGCTTCCAGCTGATTACTGATCACTGCCAGGGTAGATTGTTCTAGTTGGCACCTGTCATTTGCATCGGTCCACTTCAATGGAGTTGTATGGAGTTTGTAGCACTTGCCAGTAGTCTTACTGAAACTGTAATCTGTAATAATTTGATACATTTATTTTATTGTAACACGTTAAATCTATCTTTACATGTTGCCCAAATGCAATAGTTGAAGTACACATGTAAATGTTTTGTTTTGTATTGTTACAGAGATAAAAACCTACTTACCTAAATTAGGCATATCACAGTGATGGTTCCACTCTAGCGATCGGAGGGTCTTCTTGCAAATAAAGAGACCCTTGCTGTTACATGTATAATCATTCATATCCCCTGCTTTATCTAACGTCGTACAGTCCTCATTACCGTTTTGATTGTCCGGTTGATCCACCTGCCAATTGATGTATACATCAGAACTCGGCCTTCCTAGAAATATGAAATTAATATTTATTTAAAACTATGTATTTTTAAGCCACTCTAAAGGGTTGGTTTAATTACTACCGTGGAATATATTGTAATATTATTAATCGGTTGAAGCACACTGAACGTGACACAAGTTTTAGTATTATGGGCGCTTAGTGTCATTCAAAGTATCAATTGCGTCAAGAATATAACAGAATAATTATTGTACTTAGTATCTGACATTTCTAATTATATATTGTTAATTTATTACTTTCACTGATTTATATCCTAGTTACGTATACTTATAAACTATGCCTGCCCAAAATCTGGTCACGCTTATAAAGCATGCCATACGATAGAAAGTACTGGAAAAAATTCTTGAATGCCTAAAAAACCGTTATTTTTTATGTGTTTGTCACATACATTATTTGCGATTCAGTAAATGTCCAGCAGGACGTCTTTCAGCTGAAATGTTGATGATGACAACAGCGGTATCATGGTAAAATAGCGGCGGTCTAATTTCAATATAGGTACTTATAGAGGGAACTTTCCTCAAGGGCTCATTCGAACTTTCCTTTTTGAATATTTCTACAGAATATTAAAATATTATGTACGTACCGTCAACGGTCTCAAATCGTCCTTCAACCAACATGTCGGACAGCCCCACCCACAACCACGAGACAGTAGGCCTAGTTTTTTCCCAAAATGATATCACTGCGCGTAATTCTTTGTCGTTCTCTGGGTGCCAGAAAGTGGCCCCTTCCAGAGCACACACTTGTTTGGCTTCAGCCCAAGGAATTGGTATAATGTGGATCTTGTAGAAACTCTCGACAGCGTCTAAATAAGTGTAATCTTTCCGAAACTTTTTTTTGTTTTTTTGTCCATCTGTGAATATAATAAAGAAATATTAGCACAACGAAAATAAATAGTCAAAATTCATATTCTTTTCGAGTCTCCATGGCTACTTTATTGTTGTTATTATAAAATTAAGCTTGGTTTTTTTTAATAATAGCTACCAATTATGCACTTATATAAAACTGAACCGGGTGTTGAGTTCTGTCCTTAGTTTAGCTTCAATATCTACGTTCTTGTTTGACAGAGATCAAAACAGAAGACGAAAACTAAACTACCAGGGGATCGAGGTGGGGTGGGGGTGGAGGGGGGGTTCAGGGGTCAGACCGAAATAACTCACTAAAACAAGCATACAAACAAAAATACAACAAAGAAATATGCAAAACTAAAAGCGACTATCCGTATTAATACATTTTTAAAACATTATAAGGTAGTATATCTGTGTATGTTAAGATCGAGGACATGAGTCCTCACACGATGGCCGTCACAAGTATGCACTTAAAAACGAGACCTCAACTTTAGTTATACCTAAGTAAATATGTATACCTCAAACGTTCTTAATTGGAACAGTGTACAATAAAGATTCTATTTATTTATAGGTACTTACGTGTATCTGCCAACAAGTTAATAAAAAGAACGATAAACAAAGTTTTCAAAAACATTTTTTAGAATGACACGACTGGCGTCTTGAACCGCACCAGGCAAATACATAGGAGGATTATTAGCAGATTTTCCGGCAGCCAATCTTGTTTAACCAGTTCTACTCTGCGGCCACATTAAGGTACGTTTAAACTACTTAAATGAGCGTACGCTCATTCTAGACCCGCTTGGTCACATTCGCTTGGACATAGAGCATTTGATCTTTGTTCTATCATTGTTCGTGCAAATTCTGTAAAATGTTCTTCTATGTCTATTTTGTTATACTCAGCGGAATCAGCGCATTCACTTTCTAGCAATGCGTCTTGCCGAGCTTAGATTTTCGGGCGAACACAAATGTCTGTTGTGGTGCAGTTTCGATCGCTAAATTATAAGGTCTTATTGCTACCGACTACGTGTGCTAGTGGAGCAGTGGTCTCTACATCTACCAACCCGCACTGGACCCGCGTGGTAGATTACGGCCCACTCCCTCCCACAGAGAGGAGGCTTGTGTCCCAGCAGTGCAGTGGGAATAAAAAAAATCAAAGTCTCTTAAAGTTACGAAACAAGTTTTGTAATCTACACTGGTCTATCCACTTGAAGAAACAGCCATTAGTTTAACAGCGGTCCATAGATTTTTTTTCTGTACGAGTCGTGTATATGTGGCGAGGGCGCCCCGCGGCCAAAAATGAAATATGTATGGGAACATAACGAATGACGTAATCACGTGGTGTCGGACGTTTCAGTGGATATCTAATTGAGGGGCTCGAAGTCAAGTAACAGCCGCGCGGGTCGATTGATCAAGATAAAGTTACACTTGATGGGCCATTTCCAACCGAGACACTCTATGCCTCAAAAATCACACTATGCCATTGGTTCCGGCTGTCATAGATCTTTGACAGTCGTTACACCCGTAACGGTTGTCAAAGATCTATGACCAGAAGAACCAGTCTTAACAAGGGGTTCCTACCTAATTAGCCGGGTTGTAGAGCAGAGAGAGAGTCAGAGAAGCAGGTGGTTCTTTTATGATTGGGAAAAGGCTAGATAGGATTTTTGTGTGACATTTTCTCAAATTAAATGTACTGTTTAAATAAATGCCACATAACTAGATCGCAAGCGATCCATGCCGCTGTTTGGATTAAGGCATTATAGTAATGGTAATCTTTTCGGAAAAACTTTTTGGCTTTTTGTCCATCTGTAAAGAGGTAAAGGTTCTTAGATAAATACAAGTTTCCTTTATTATGCTACGGCTGTACGGTCAGTTTATTTTTTTAAATTTAATACAAACTTGTGACTCTCTTCTGGAATCATAATTGCAATTCTTAAAGGTTTTTACAACTTATTTACTGTGGTAAATAATCATGTTAGTACCTAACCATGCGCTAAGTTCGAGGACGTGTCTGCTCAGAGGACTGCATTCTTACGAATAAATGCATTATTATTCTCTTACAGGATAGCTGTGTTGGATCTTTTCATGAGAATGCACTTGAAAACGAAACAAGTTTGAGATAAAAATATGTGTACTTACACGAATCTGACACAAAGTTCACAATAAGAAATATTAACAAAGTTTTCGAAAACATTTTATGATAGTGTTGCGCGCCACAATTAATGCCTGGTACATGGCGACATTAGTTACCACTAGCGCCATCTAGTATCGAGTAGCAGAACTAATCGAGTCACGATCGTTCTAGAAAATTCGATACTACAACTTTGTAGAACTTTCTCGAACTATCGACACCTAGTCGGTCGGGGCCGGTATGTACTCGAACATTCTAGATGTTTCTACAATGGAAGGTTCTAGAACTATCTGCGGCACTATATAAGGCCGGGATGCGCGACGACCGACACAGTTTGGATAAAGCGACAAGAGCGAAAACATCTAAGCGATCTTCAAGTGCGAATTAAGAGTGATCAGTAGTGTAATTGTGTTTTAATAATTAGTCTGTTTGAGCTGTAATTAGTGTTGTAAAATAAATTGTTATTTTTGGTTATTAAATCGGCAGTTTTTATTGTCACGAACCCGAAGCTCGTAACAATTGGTGTCAGAAGCAAGGATTATGCCGGTTTTACCCAAAGACGACACGGAGGGTATCCGTACCCGGAGTCAACGTCAGCAGGAGACGGACCAGAGGCGATTTGGTGGAGCTACGCCACAGAGGTCGGAAGGCCAGCTACCGACCACGGAGGCCGGCCCGTCCACAGCTGCTCCAGCATCATCAGCACCAGATTTGGCTGCTCTGATGATGATTCTGCAGGAGCAGGCCCGCCGACAGGAGGAACAAGCTCGCCGACAGGAGGAACAGGCTCGTCGGTTGGAGGAACAGCTCCAGCGGGATAAGGAGGAACAGGCCCGTCGACAGGAGGAACAGGCCCGTCGACAGGAGGAACAGGCTCGTCGGTTGGAAGAACAGCTCCAACGTGATAAGGAGGAGCAGTCGCGCCGCCAGTAAGAGCAGATACTCCTTATGAAAGACCTTCACGCTACCTTCGGGAAAGACATGAAGGAGGTGAAGGATAAGGTTGTTCAACATGACAACCGCCTGTCGGAAGCTGAAACCCGAATCGACCAAGTTAATAATCGGGTTGACAACGTGATGGCTGACGTGAAGCAAACCGTGATGGCTGACGTAAAGAACACGCTGGATTACCTTAAACTTGGTGATGGAATCGCAGCTCCCGTAGCTACAACACCTTCGCTACGGAGATTCAAAGTGCCACCGTTCGACGGAACTTCTTCCTGGTCGGCCTACAAAATCCAGTTTGAGGCTGTCATGAAGGCGAACGGGTGGAATAAAAATCAGGCCATGACTGCCCTCACCCTAGGCCTGCGCGACCAGGCCTTAACTGTTCTGGAAGCTCTCGGTAAGGAAGTGACTTACGAGCAGCTTCTTGAGGCATTGGAGGCTCGGTATGGCGACGCTCACCTGGAACACGTGTTTCGTGCGCAGCTCAAGGATCGCGTGCAACGCAGTAACGAAAACCTGCAGCAGTGGGCCCTTGAAGTGGAGAAGCTGGTTCGCAAAGCTTACAAGTCCGTACCTGCGCTTATTGATGGGAACCTGGTGCAGGCATTCATCGACGGCATCCGCGACCTTGAAGTGAGAGTTGCTGTGAGGCTCGGTCACCACGGGACGCTTAAGGACGCCTTGGCCCATGCACTGGAGGTGGAAGCTGTGCGGCAGGATCATCGTTCCCATCGCGTCAGGGAGGTTGCAGCGGCTACAGTTCGCGACCGCAATAAAGGGTACAGCCCTAGGTGCTACGGCTGTGGGGAAAGGGGCCACCTTCGATCCAGTTGCCCTAAGCGAACTGCAGAAAGGGAAGACGGCCGATCTCCAGAGGGCAGTGCGGCTAACAGCACCGCCCAGCACCAGCAGCAGGGAAACGAGTAATAGCCAGGACTGCGGGGCGGGTGCTGGCTGATGTTCAAAGAGCCCCAAGGGTTTCGATCACACAAACCCATGACGGGAACAGCCTAATCATCAAGGGCGAGGTCAACGGAACGCCGTGTAAGCTGACCATAGACACTGGAGCCTCTCGCACGGTTGTCAGTTCCCAACTAATAAGACGGTCCCTTGGGGACTCCGCATACAACCGAGAACGCATTAATTTGGTAACAGCCACCGGTCAGCGCATACCCGTCCATGGACAGAAAAAGATGGAGTTGAAGCTAGGCAACAGAATCTACCTGCATAATGTGATCGTGGCTGATATAATGGACGATTGCATCCTGGGCCTCGACTTTATGAGGAAGAATTGTTGCGAGATTGACGTCAAGCAAGGCGTTTTGAAATGTGGACAAGAGGAACTTTTCGTGGAAGGGGCGTTACCAGGGAATGTGTACAGCCTTAAGAAGATTGTTCTTCCGCCGAGATCGGAAACTATTGTGCCGGTTAGTCTTCCTCGGAATCCTGGGCAGACTCATCGTTGTGTACTCGTGGAAAGGGTAGACCATGACCTTCCATGGAAAGTGGCACGAACTTTGGTCAGAGCCACCGACATCTCAGGGATACGTGTGCTGAACCTTTGTGATCAGGAACAGACTATAGAAAAAGGCACACTAATTGGTACTTGCGAGGAAGTGGATTGGTTGCGTCGATGCCAATATCTATCGACTGGGACCCTCAGCAAGGATGCGCAAACGAAAGTGACCACACTCTTAGCAGACTGCCGCAGCGCTCTGTCCCAAAATGAAATGGTCAAGGCGAAGAAGATGTTACTCAAGTACGCCAATGTTTTCTCGTCAAACGATGCTGACATCGGGAAGACTGGCTTAGTTCAACACAAAATAAACACAGGAGAAGAATTGCCTATCCGTCAGCGGCCAAGGAGATTGCCGGTAGCACGTGAAAAGGAAGTGGAAACCATGATTGAGGGAATGGTGAAGGATGGTGTCATTGAACCTTCATCTAGTCCATGGTGTTCACCTGTAGTGCTGGTAAGAAAGAAGGATGGCAGCATGCGGTTTTGTGTTGACTATCGTCGTCTGAACGACGTTACGAAGAAGGACAGCTATCCTTTGCCAAGAATCGATGACACGCTGGACATGCTTACTGGAATAAAGTGGTTTAGCACGCTGGACCTGAAAAGTGGCTACTGGCAAGTCGAAATTGATCCTAAGGACAAGGAGAAAACTGCATTCTCGACAGGAAAGGGTCTGTGGCAATTTAAAGTTATGCCGTTTGGATTGTGCAATGCTCCGGCAACGTTTGAAAGGTTGATGGAACTTGTACTTACTGGACTAATTGGCGATGCCTGTTTGGTCTACTTGGATGACATCATCATCGTAGGCCGCACGTTTGAAGAACATCTTCAAAACCTGGAACGCGTGCTTATGAAGATCCAGAGTGCTAACCTCAAGTTAAGTCCAAAGAAGTGTTCACTATTCAAACGACAGGTTAGCTTTTTGGGATATGTAGTGTCTGAAGAAGGTATCCGCACGGATCCAGAGAAAATCGCCGCTGTCAAGGATTGGCCAGTTCCAAAAGACAAGACGCAGGTCAGAGCATTTTTGGGTTTGTGCTCCTATTATCGGCGATTTGTCAAAAACTTTGCAGACATAGCCAAACCCTTGCATAAGCTAACCGAAGAGAAGCGACATTTCTGCTGGGATGAAAGTTGCGACATCGCATTCCAGGAGCTAAAGGACCGTCTGTGCAAAACACCTATTTTGGGGTACCCTGATGCGGGCAAGGAATTCATAGTTGACACAGACGCAAGCGACATAGGACTTGGCGGCGTGTTGTCTCAACGGAATGGTGATCAAGAGTTTGTGATAGCGTACTTCAGCAAGTCGTTGTCGAAACCTGAAAGGAACTATTGTGTTACGAGACGGGAACTGCTTGCTGTAGTAAAGTCATTGCAGCACTTTAGCAAATATCTTCTGGGGCGGAAATTCCACGTACGAACTGACCATGCTGCACTGAAATGGCTATTGCAGTTCAAAAATCCAGAAAGACAAGTTGCGAGATGGATTGAGCTACTGCAGGAATACGACTTCGTGGTCGAACATCGCAGCGGAAAATCTCATGGCAACGCAGATGCATTGTCAAGAAGACCTTGTCCTGAAGACTGCAAGCATTGTACTAGGCAGGAAAGTAAAGAAGTCGTACCTGTGAGGATGCTCAAGACAGACCTGAGCAACGAGTGGAAGGAAAGCCTACAACGTGCACAGCAGGAAGATTCGGACATCAAGCCGATTCTGGAGTGGATGAAGGCCAGAGCTCCTAAGCCCAGGTGGAGTGACGTCTCAGCGATGAGTTCGATCACAAAAAGCTATTGGGCCCAATGGAACAGCTTGGTGATTCAGGATGGAGTCCTGTGCCGTAAATGGGAAAATGCTCGGGGAGAGAGCTGTCATTTGCAAATGGTTGTCCCTAAAGCTCAAGTACCGGATATTCTACAGCTGTACCATAATGGTTGTTCAGGAGGTCATCTGGGAGTAAAACGGACTCTACTGAAGATACGAGAACGGTTTTACTGGGTCCACTGTCGGGACGATGTCGAGGACTGGTGTCGCAAATGTACAAGTTGTGCAGCTGTAAAGGGACCTCAGACTCGCAGTAGAGGTGCATTGAAATTGTACAATGTTGGTGCACCATGGGAGAGGATAGCCCTTGACGTTGCGGGGCCGTTTCCGGAAAGTGAAAGTGGCAACAAGTATTTCATGGTTGTGATGGATTACTTCACCAAGTGGCCGGAAGTCTTCGCCATTCCAAATCAAGAAGCTTCGACAGTTGCAGATAAGTTAGTTCATGAAGTCTTCTGTCGTTTTGGAGTACCTTTAGAGATTCACAGTGATCAAGGAAGGAATTTTGAGTCACAAATATTCCAGGAAACTTGTCGAGTTATGGGTACTCATAAAACCAGAACAACTTCTTACCACCCACAGTCGGATGGAATGGTGGAACGATTTAATCAGACATTGGAGAGGTACCTAGCCAAAGTTGTGGAAAATCGGCAACGAGATTGGGACAAGCACATACAACCGTTTTTGTTGTCATATCGAAGCGCTGTTCACGAAAGTACATCGGTGACACCAGCTCTCGCAAACTTTGGAAGAGAATTACGGCTGCCTGCAGACCAGAGCATGTCTTAGGAGGGGGCAGTGTTGCGCGCCACAATTAATGCCTGGTACATGGCGACATTAGTTACCACTAGCGCCATCTAGTATCGAGTAGCAGAACTAATCGAGTCACGATCGTTCTAGAAAATTCGATACTAGAACTTTGTAGAACTTTCTCGAACTATCGACACCTAGTCGGTCGGGGCCGGTATGTACTCGAACATTCTAGATGTTTCTACAATGGAAGGTTCTAGAACTATCTGCGGCACTATATAAAGCCGGGATGCGCGACGACCGACACAGTACCTGCCGTACCGTATCGTAGCGGCGCTGGCGCGCCTATTCACGGGGATACTGCGCACGGGGGCCTTTCCCGCCTCGTGGAAGGAGGGGCACGTCATTATGCTGCCCAAGGCGGGAAAAGATATCCTGAAGCCGGAGAGCTATCGGCCAATCACGTTGTTGCCGACAGTCTCCAAGGTGTTCGAAGCACTCCTGCTGCGACATCTCCAGCCGCACATCACGCCGCGCCCGGAGCAGTTTGAGTTTCGGGCGGAGCACAGCACGACGCTCCAGCTGTCGAGGGTACTGCACCACCTCGCAGCCGCGCACAACAAAAAGGAGTACTCGGTGGCAGTATTCCTCGACATGGAGAAGGCCTTCGACCGTGTGTGGCACGACGGCCTGATTTACAAGTTGGCCACCTCAGGCGCGCCCCGTCGCGTCGTCATGGTGGTCTCTACTTTCCTTACTTACAGGACCTTTAGGGTGGTGGTCGACGGGGCGCTCTCTAGCGCCCGCCCGGTGCTCGCGGGTGTACCGCAGGGCAGCTGCGTGTCGCCGGCATGTTACTCACGTTACACCGACGACATCCCCACTACCTCGGACGCCATGCTCGCGCTGTACGCCGACGACGCCGCGTACATCACTACATCGCTTAATGCGAAGTACGCGGCGGTCAAGATGCAGCGAGCGCTCGAGCTGCTGCCCGAATGGCTGTCCAGGTGGCGGCTTTCGGTTAACGTGGGTAAGACGCAGGCCATGGTCACCGGCCTTGTGCCCCTCCCACCACCCTTGAAGCTGCAGGGAGCCGACATCGCGTGGTCGCCCCGGGTCAAGTACCTAGGGGTCACCATCGATCGTCGGCTCACGATGGGGCCACACGTCCGCTCGGTCGCCGCTAAAGGTAGGGTCGCCCGCAACCTACTAAAACCGGTGCTCTCGTCCCGAATACCGGCGCGTGTCAAGTTGGGCGTGTACAAGCTGTACGTGCGCCCAATCTAGACGTACGCCGCCCCGGCATGGTTCGCCCTCACGAGCGAGTCGAGCCGAAAGCAGCTCCGCGCGCAGCAACATCTGGCGCTGCGGACCATCATGGACGCTCCTCGCTTCGTGAGGAACGATGTCCTGGAACGGGACCTTGGGATTGAGAGCCTGGACCAGCTTGTGCGGCGCCTCGCGAAGGGAATGTTCGCGCGTGCCGACGCATCCGCCTGCTCGCATGTGCAGGACATTGCGCCCTGGCACGCGCGCCCCCCCGACGCGAGACCCCTACCCCGCGACCTGGTAGCGGACGATGACCCCATCCACCACCGGACTTGACGCCTCGAGTGAGCCGTACCCAGGTTACACGCGGCTCACTCGACCCAATAGCACTCCACATACATTACACACACTCGTCGCGTGGCGTGTGCTAAGTTAATATAGGCACGTTACGCGGCGAACTCAGCCATTCACTACTACACAGACGCCTAAACTCACACGCGTATGCGCAGCGCGGGCCGCGGTACGCGTAGACACTGAGCGGTGTCACACAACACAATACCGCTCACACACACATGACGCTCCTTAGCCCGGACCGTGGACGGCTAGCTCTGGAAGCGGGGCGGGCGGGAGCAATTTCACCCAATTCTGTAGGAGCGTCGAGTCGGCACCTCCGTCGCTGGTCGTCCCCCGCCGGGCCTCCCCCAGGTAACTGGGGGTCTCACCTGGCGGGGACAGACCGCCGAGGTGTCGTGAAGAAAGCGGCGCTGTGAGACAGCGTCGTGGCGCGCCTACAGAAAAACAACATGCAACTATTCACATGGGCGCGCGCAATATACGTGCGCCCAACAATGCCGCGAGCCAATGTTAGCAAACACATTGAGGGGCCTGTATTTGCAGGCCACCGCATGGCTTCCGCGGCCGGGGGGCGAAGCCCCGGCACCGCTCGCCACGCCCCCTGACGGGGGCGTCGCGACATCCACGGACCGACACAGTTTGGATAAAGCGACAAGAGCGAAAACATCTAAGCGATCTTCAAGTGCGAATTAAGAGTGATCAGTAGTGTAATTGTGTTTTAATAATTAGTCTGTTTGAGCTGTAATTAGTGTTGTAAAATAAATTGTTATTTTTGGTTATTAAATCGGCAGTTTTTATTGTCACGAACCCGAAGCTCGTAACAATAGGTAACGACATTCGTCTTGAACCGCAGTAGGCAAACTTAAAATAATATTATGTGAATGTTGTGCAGATTCTCCGGTACTCAATCTTGTTTATCCTGTTTTACCCTGCGGCCACATTAGCGGAATATCATCGCGAATATTATCGCGATCGCGACGTTGTGTTGTCGCGGCAAACTTCGCTCACCGCAAAACTTCGTTATAAATCATCAGCAACACCTACTTTGTGGGTCAGTACGATGTGCGTGTAATTTTTTACCAGTAACACCTGCCGAATAACGTGGCCATAAAAAGTTGTCGATTTCTACATAGTTACCTACGAAGTTTTTATCGCAACCATCCAACACGAATGTTCGTCCGATAATGTATCCGCAGCATAAAGCCGTCGGTACCTATGTATTCATGTTCATTTATTAAGAAAACATATTTATTTTAGTTAGCTAGTTATGGGAAAAATATGAATTAATCAAAAGCTTTGAGTTGTTAAAATAAGTAATTTTGTCCATCGTGGTTTAGAAATCAATAAAAGCGGTTTTTGCTTACCTCACCTTGACATCTCCGTTATTCAGTAAACCTACCAGTATATACACCTAGATAACTTTTTTTTTATTGTTTCTATAATACGACGTTGCAGACAGTCGACCCTTTGACTGAAGAGTTGTGTGGAAATCAATTGTCTTGGTATGAGATGTGATGCGGAGGAAAGAGGAACATGTCATGAGGAAAGTTTTGAGCACGAATGTGGCTGGTTATAAGAGAAGAGTAAGACCAAAGAAGAAGATGGATGGATTGTGTGAAAAATGATATGGATATACATATATATAATAATTTATATTGTTCCTCTCAATCAAAGCACCTGTGATCTAAGCTCTTCACCACTCTTGGTTGACTGGTAGAGAATGCCTAAGGCATTAAGTCCGCCTTTGTACCTTTTTGTGCGAAAAGTGTAAATAAATAAATAAATAAATATGGCTAGAAAGGAGGTCGAGAAGTCCATTTTTGTTCAGATATTTCTTCGGATTGCTGCTGTCCGACCTTTGCCAGAAAGTACTTCGGTTATAGTAATTTTGCCTGGAAATACAACGAACTGCAAGGACACGTAAGCTAATCTGTCTTTTCTGAAACTTCGGCAAACTGCTGGCTACAATAGACTACTATTTTTTGTGCCAGTAGGTATACATTTTCATATTTATTATTTATTTAAATTTCATGCGTATTAGTGGATCTAATGCCACAAGAAATTCTCTCCCAGTCAACATTGCCGTTAAAAGGATAAATTATTCTATATACAATAGTAATCTGACGTTTGAAAAACTTAGCCCATAAATATACTTCTAATGAAATAAAACAGCACTAGAAATGAAAACATTTGTATTTAATTAAGACAATGTTAATTGGCGCATAAACATTTAAACAGTACTATAGTTTTGCTTCTACAGTTTTATCATTCTACGCCACCACCGACATAAGGTTGTGAGTTAGATAAACCAATGCCGACAGGTGTTTTAACGTTATCTACTTCGTGTTCACAAATGAAGAAACTCTTCATATCGCAGTCAGTATTGACCAGTCGACCGTTGAAGAACATTGCGCCGCACTCCTCTTCTCCGTCCGGCTGGTAATTATCAAACCAGGTTTCAACATCATGTACTTTCAATGGTGTTCCTGGCAAAGAAAAAAAAAATTTTTGTAGTTTATGAACATAGCTACTGCCATCTTTTTTTAAGAAATATCATTTTTGAAATACTTTCGTTCACGTGTTCAAAAATATTACAAGTATATTTATAAAAAACAAAGTGAAACAATCCTTTTAATGTATCATGATTTGAAGCCGATCTCTCAATCAATCAATCACGATCAATCAATCAAAATGAAAACCACGTAAACCCTAAATAATTCCTCAAAAATCCCCTAAATAATTTAATTGGACCCTGTATAATGTATACGTATTTGTAAAATATAAACGATTACGCCTACATACTTAGAACTTGGGCCTAAAAAGGCCACTTTGGCAGATTCATAAAAGGATAACATTATTAATTATAATATGGCGAAGACAGTCCATGTTTTTCTTTTTTCGCTGTACTACGTAGGTATAATCAAAGAGTATTTTAGCACGGACAAAAAAAAATAACTGAAAAACCTTCACCAATGGGATTTGATAAGATTAACTTAACAGTTAACTGTCCATTATGATTCATAATGTTATCCTTTCATGATTCTGCCAAAGTGCGCTTTTTAGGCCCCCTTGAACCTGGTAGGCGTTTTTTATGATGTTATGATTTCGTCTAATGTATCTTCTGGTCTACAGTCTATTACTATACAGGTGCAGAATATAAGTCATGGTCTTCTTAGGAGATTCACATACTAACGTACCACTAACTGTCTGCCAGCCCTCGCTGAACCTGTTATGAAAGCCCAGGTGATATATTCCTCTTTGGTATTTCCCCTTGACCCTTGGTTTCGGCGTGGACTCTGTTAACTGCACAAGGTAATCTGCTTCCAGCTGATTACTGATCACTGCCAGGGTAGATTGTTCTAGTTGGCACCTGTCATTTGCATCGGTCCACTTCAATGGAGTTGTATGGAGTTTGTAGCACTTGCCAGTAGTCTTACTGAAACTGTAATCTGAAATAATTTGATACATTTATTTTATTGTAACACGTTAAATCTATCTTTACATGTTGCCCAAATGCAATAAGTTTAATTACACATGTAAATGTAATGTAACATTTAGAATAAATTACACTACTTTATGTACGTAATTTTGAGCAAGATGTAATTTACCAACACATTATTTTGGGAGTCGATTTTTCGTAGAAATACATGGCCTTTCCACAGCAAACTGGGCTACTTGTAACCCTTTTTTATTGTCTTTTTTTTTGTTTTGTTTTGTATTGTTACAGAGATAAAAACCTACT
Organism: Oligia fasciuncula; assembly: GCA_963082905.1. Lineage (NCBI taxonomy): Eukaryota > Metazoa > Arthropoda > Insecta > Lepidoptera > Noctuidae > Oligia > Oligia fasciuncula. The sequence continues at coordinate 8,416,273 of OY720393.1, read as the reverse complement.
TACCTAAATTAGGCATATCACAGTGATGGTTCCACTCTAGCGATCGGAGGGTCTTCTTGCAAATAAAGAGAGCCTTGCTGTTACATGTAAAATCATTCATATCCCCTGCTTTACCTAAGTGCGTACAGTCCTCATTACCGTTAGCATTGTCCGGTTGACCCACCTGCCAATTGATGTATACGTCAGAACTCGGCCTTCCTAGAAATATGAAATTAATATTTATTTAAAACTATGTATTTTTAAGCCACTTTATAGGGTTGGTTTAATTACTACCGTGGAATATATTGTAATATTATTAATCGGTTGAAACACACTGAACGTGACACAAGTTTTAGTATTATGGGCGCTTAGTGTCATTCAAAGTATCAATTGCGTCAAGAATATAACAGAATAATTATTGTACTTAGTATCTGTCATTTCTAATTATATATTGTTAATTTATTACTTGCATTGATTTATATCCAAGTTACGTATACTTATAAACTATGACTGCCCAAAATCTGGTCACGCTTATAAAGCATGCCATACGATAGAAAGTACTGGAAAAAATTCTTGAATGCCTAAAAAACCTTTATTTTTTATGTGTTTGTCACATACATTATTTGCGATTCAGTAAATGTCCAGCAGGACGTCTTTCAGCGGAAATGTTGATGATGAAAACAGCGGTATCATGGTAAAATAGCGGCGGTCTAATTTCAATATAGGTACTTATAGAGGGAACTTTCCTCAAGGGCTCATTCGAACTTTCCTTTTTGAATATTTCTACAGAATATTAAAATATTATGTACGTACCGTCAACGGTCTCAAATCGTCCTTCAACCAACATGTCGGACAGCCCCGTCCACAACCACGGGACAGTAGGCCTAGTTTTTTCCCAAAATGATATCACTGCGCGTAATTCTTTGTCATTCTCTGGGTGCCAGAAAGTGGCCCCTTCCAGAGCACACACTTGTTTGGCTTCAGCCCAAGTAATTGGTATAATGTGGATCTTGTAGAAACTCTCGACAGCGTCTAAATAAGTGTAATCTTTCCGAAACTTTTTTTTGTTTTTTTGTCCATCTGTGAATATAATAAAGAAATATTAGCATAACGAAAATAAGTAGTCAAAATTCATATTCTTTTCGTGTCTCCATGGCTACTTTATTGTTGTCATTATAAAATTAAGTTTTTTTAATTATGCACTTATATAAAACTGAACCGGGTGTTGAGTTCTGTCCTTAGTTTAGCTTCAATATCTAAGTTCTTGTTTGACAGAGATTAAAACAGAAGACGAACTACCAGGGGATCGAGGTGGGGTGGGGGTGGAGGGGGGGTTCAGGGGTCAGACCGAAATAACTCACTAAAACAAGCATACAAACAAAAATACAACAGAGAAGTATGCAAAACTAAAACGACTATCCGTATTAATACATTTTTAAAACATTATAAGGTAGTATAATTATCTGTGTATGTTAAGTTCGAGGACATGAGTCCTCACACGATGGCCGTCACAAGTATGCACTTAAAAACGAGACGTCAACTTTAGTTATACCTAAGTAAATATGTATACCTCAAACGTTCTTAATTGGAACAGTGTACAATAAAGATTATATTTATCTATAGGTACTTACGTGTATCTGCCAACAAGTTAATAAAAAGAACGATAAACAAAGTTCTCAAAAACATTTTTTAGAATGACACGACTGGCGTCTTGAACCGCATCAAGCAAATACATAGGAGGATGTTTAGCAGATTTTCCGGCAGCCAATCTTGTCTAACCAGTTCTACTCTGCGGCCACATTAAGGTACGTTTAAACTACTTAAATGAGCGTACGCTCATTCTAGACCCGCTTGGTCACATTCGCTTGGACATAGAGCATTTGATCTTTGTTCTATCATTGTTCGTGTAAATTCTGTAAAATGTTCTTCTATGTCTATTTTGTTATAATCAGCGCATTCACTTTCTAGCAATGCGTCTTGCCGAGCTTAGATTTTCGGGCGAACACAAATGTCTGTTGTGGTGCAGTTTCGATCGCTAAATTATAAGGTCTTATTGCTACCAACTACGTGTGCTAGTGGAGCAGTGGTGTCCCAGTCGTAACGGCCGCGACCTGTGGGTCGTAGGTTCGAACCCAGATAGGCACTTTACGTTAATCATTTCATCACTCTGCTCTCAAAACGGTGAAGGAAAACGTCGTGAGGAAACCGGCATGTCGTAGAACCAAAAATTCGAAGACATGTGATATCTACCGACCCGCACTGGACCCGCGTGGTAGATTACGGCCCACTCCCTCCCACAGAGAGGAGGCTTGTGTCCCAGCAGTGCAGTTGGAACATTATAGGCTGATAATGCAACACTTGGTTATTTAAGTTGCAACGTAGACTTCACAAAGTTTTAAAGGAAGTTTTAAATCAGCCAGCCCAAAATCCGAAATGCCAACGAAAAAAAATGTATTACTCTGGTCGCGGGGAAGTCCTCCTTATAATTTTTTACTCATCATCATCATCATTTCAGCCGAAAGACGTCCACTGCTGTCTACTGGATATAGGCTTCCCCCAAATACCATACCCATTCTTTACTATTGCGCCGAATCTCTACGACCATTTCAATACAATCGCATTGCCAGCTATAGGTAGATACTACTCATTTAGGTGGTTTAAAGAAATTCGAGCTCGAGTTTCTCGCAATACCCTATTCTCAATGAAAACATAACATGTCATTTACTTGAGAACAATACTATTTAGGTACTAGATCTTATTCTTTTTCACAACTTCGAGCCCAACAAGGCTAGGCAATGCCCTTCTATTTAAATATTTATGCGGTTATCACACTAATATTACGAGTATAAAGGCGAAAGTTTGTGAGTGAGTGTGTCTGTGTGTGTTTATATGTTTGTTACTTCTTCACGCTCAAACGGCTGGACCAATTTTGATAAAATTTTGTATGGAGGTAGCTGACACCCTGGATTAACATATAGGCTTTTTATCCCGATATTCCCCCGGGATCGACATTTACGCGGGTGAAACCGCGGGGCGTAGCTAGTACTAACTATATCTAATTGAGGGGCTCGAAATCAAGTAACAGCCGCGCAGGTCGATTGATCAAGATAAAGTTACACTTGATGGGCCATTTCCAACCGAGACACTCCATGCCTCAAAAATCACACTATTGCCATTGGTTCCGGCTGTCTGTCATAGATCTTTGACAGTCGTTACACCCGTAACGGTTGTCAAAGATCTATGACCAGACGAACCAGTCTGAACAAGGAGTTCCTACCTAATTAGCTGGGTTGTAGAGGTCAGAGAAGCAGGTGGTTCTTTTATAATTCTGATTCTCTCTGGAAGTCGACCCCAACATAATTGGGAAAAGGCTAGATAGGACGTTTTGTGACTTTTTTTCAAATTAAATGTAGGTACTGTTTAAATAAATGCCACATAACTAGATCGCACGCGAGCCATGCCGCTGTTTGGATTAAGACATTATAATAAAACTAAACACTGTAAAACTACAGTTTATAATAATATTAACGTATAATCTAGTGGAGCACAACTTACTCATACTCATAATCAACCTATAATGTTCCCACTGCTGGGACACAGGCCTCCTCTCGGTGAGAGAGAGTGGGCCGTAATCCACCACGCGGGCCCAGTGCGGATTGGCAGATGTCACATGTCGAAGAATGCATGACTGAGTTGAATCAATTATACTTTATGTCAATTTATATTAAATAGTGTAATTGGCTTCGGCCGTTCTATTTATATAAATAAATAAATGTCTTCGAATTTTTGGTTCTAGGACATGCCGGTTTCCTCACGATGTTTTCCTTCACCGTTTTGAGAGCAGTGGTGATGAAATAATTTACACAAAGTAAAGCGCCTGTCTGGGTTCGAACCTACGACCTACAACTCGTAAGTCGCGGCGGTTATCACTTGGCCACCACTGCTCTCAGCACAACTTAACGTGCTTATTTTCTGCATTTTCATTCTTAAATAAAAGAAATAACCAAAAAAAACGATGAGGGCGCCACTGCGCAGTCAGCGCAGCCTTAATATAAAAACAAAAACCAATTTTGCAAGACATTTTAAAATAATATTTATTGAATTATTAACAATACAATGGGCTTGAAATAGAACACACACCGAATTTCCTCAATTGAGGTAAAGCACCTGTAAAACCAATTTCAAAACCGGCCAAGAGGGTGTCAGGCTCGCTCAATTAGAGTTTCCCATCGCTACAAAGTTAGAGCTAACATTATCCAGGTAAAGGTAATAATATTATATCATGACTTGAGCGCAAATGCAGCGGAGATGCCCCCAATTTAAAATAAGCCTAACTTTTGCCCGCGACTTCATGTTCACAAATGAAGAAGCTCCTCATTTCGCAATTGATGTTGATCAGACGTCCATTGAAGAACATCGCGCCGCACTGCTCACGGTCGTTTACTTCTGGCTGATAGTCGTCCCACCAGGCGTACCGATCTACTTTCATCGGTGTCCCTGGAAAAAAAAAATCACACACAGCATGTTATTTTCGTTTAATGTACCTTCCGGTCTACAGTCCATAACTATACAGGTGATATAAGTCATGGTCTCCTTAGGAGATACACACACTAACCTCTAACAGTCTGCCAGTCTTCATTTAACCTGTTATAAAAGCCCAGGTGATATATTCCTCTTTGGTATTTCCCCCTTACTCTTGATTTCGGTGTGGATTCCGTTAATTGCACAAGATACTCCGCTTCCAGCCGATTGCTAATTATTGCCAGGGAGGATTCTTCTAGTCGGCACACTGCATGTGCTTCGTTCCAGCTCAATGGAGTTGTGTGGAGCTTGTAGCACTTGCCAGTATCCTTATTGAAACTGTAATCTGAAACAACAAACGTAATGTTTCGTTATTTGGCGAACTATTCGTTCGATAATTTAAATGGATAATTAGTAGTACAGTTTGCAAATAGTCTTAATTATTTCCTATTAAGTAGTAGTATATACGTTTTTCAGCCATGGCGGCCAATCTCAATGGAGACTAGCCTTCGGCGCGGGAGATATAGTGCACATGTGTGTGCGCAGACACAGGTGCACTCACTCTACCCCTCACTCGTATAGTCCAATGGGACGTAAATAATATAATAAGAAAAAAGCCCTCCGATCCGAATTCCAGCCTTGGCGAGCAGTCTCAGCGGAGACCAGCCTTCAGCGCGGGAGATATTATAATGCACAAATGTGTGTGCAGATACAGGTGCACTCAGTCCGATGTGACGGCAATCCGACACGACCGGAGGCGCAGGACCAACAGCTCACACTGCCAACTTCCAAGCTCCCGCCTGTTAATAAGTAATTCCTAATGGAAAAACACATGCAATAACACTTTGCTCGACCCGACAATCGAACACAGGACGCTCATTAGCCACGCTTGCACCACGAGACCAACGATGCCTATTAAGTACTAGGTAGAATACCTACCTAACTACTATTAATTTTGGTTAATATTTTAGCTACTTTCACAGCATTTTGTCGTATGGTATTTTACTATGGGGTCGGGCTGCTGACATGAATCCATGTTTATTTTGCAAAAGAGAGCCGTCAAAGCCATTTATAATAAACGTCGCCGCAAATTTCTCAGGGAACTTTTTAAAAGGATTAATATTATGACGGTACCTTGCCAATTCATGAAAATGTTATGTATGTAAAAAAAAATCTACATCGTTTTAATAATCATCATTCTCCTGCCCTTATCCCAATTTATTTGGGGTCGGCGCAACCTGTCTTTTTCTTCCATACTTCTCTATTAGTCGTCATCTCGGTAGTCACCTCCTTTCTAACCATATCATCATTCACACATTCCATCCATCGTTTCTTTGGTCTTCTCCTACTCTTATAGCCATCGACATCCATACTCAAAACTCTCCTCACGACATTTTCCTCATTTCTTCGTAACACATGCCCATACCATGACAACCGATTCCCACACAAGTTTTCAGTTACCGTTGCCAATTTCAAACTTCCTCTTGCTCACTCACTCATGCAATTGCAATATAATAATAAAACTTCCTCTTATGTACTCATTTCTTATTCTATCCATTCGTGTAACACCACACATCCCTCTTAGCATTCTAATCTCTGCTGCATGCAATTGCAATATAATAATAAAATAAGCGATCATGTTTTGAATACTAGAAAGAAAGATAAAATACATCAACCATTTTTCGGATTAGCCAAACTACATACATCTTTTATGGTGTTAATTGTTACAATAAAATACCTTATTGTTTTTTTTTTAAATGCCCCACGCTAGAAATTTCTCCATAAGATATATTACAATTAAATGAAAGAAAAACTCACATTAAAAGTACACTTTGTAAACAAGCATACTATAAATTAGAGGATTATATCCAAGATAAGAAGGCTTGGAAACATGCTGGTCCTGTTGTAGAATTTATTCTTTGTTGACATTGATTTGACATTCTGTAATTACTTTAACTCACACCTGACTTATTACATGTTATTTTTTTTATGAAAATCATCTACCTTTACAATTAGGTATGTGCCTATCACACTAATATTATAAAGGCGAAAGTTTGTGGGGGTGTGTCTGTGTTTATATGTTTGTTACTTCTTCACGCTCAAACGGCTGGACCAATTTTGATAAAACTTTGTATGGAGGCTGACACCCTGGATTAACATAGGCTACTTTTTATCCCGATATTCCCATCGACATTTACGCGGGTGAAACTGATGCTTGGAGTGGTATGTAAAGTCAGATTTTTTTATGAGCGCTGCCAGTTTCAATATAGGCACTTACTACTTACTAATTAGTGGGGTTCTTATCACCGGTTTATTTTTTCGAATAACTTGTTGTTTCGGATAAATAACTTGTTTGTGATAACATTAGAGGCAGGGACGTAAACGTAGATATCAGGGGTAAACTCCGGACGAGCCGTAGAGGGTATTTTATTGACGACGTAATCTGTAACGTCCGTTGACCTCAGTTTTAGGTAAACCGATTCCAAGATTGTTCTTATAAGGAAACAGTCTCACTATGCCCCAATCTTAAGCAAACTCACTCCATAAACCTCCCGGATACCGCCACCGTGAACTCAAGTACGAATTGGTAGATCATTCCAACTTGATAAAAATGATATTCTTTGCGAATATGCTATATGAATTCGGCACATAGTATTGCGTTCCTTTAAGTACATAAATAGAAAAAAACCTACCCAAATCAGGCATATCGCATTGATTGTTCCACTCGAGTGACTGGAGACGCTTCTTGCAAAAGAAGGAATACTTTTTGTCACATGCGTAATCATCCAGGTATCCAGGTCCTTCTTTTAAATATATGTACACACAATCCTGTACATCACCAAAATTGTTCGGCTCTCCTGGCTGCCAGTTGTCGTAAACGTCAGAGATTGACTTGCCTAGAAATATACAATAAATATTAACATTATTATACTCCAAATCAACGGTGAGTATATTTTATAGTGACATTTAATTTTAAGTTTTACATTAATATTTTTATATCTTTTAAACAGTTATGGTCTTGTCTTTCTATTCGTTTAAATATTCTTGGTAAGCTAATAAAATACTTGAATCATAATTATACGTACCTACCATCAACGGTCTCAAATACTCCTTCAACTAATATGTCTGACAGTCCCACGTACATCCACTCGATATTAGGCTTAGTTTTGTTCCAAAACGATAACAATTCATGTGCTTCATTGTCGTTTTCTGGGTGCCAGAAAGTGGCCCCTTCCTGAGCACACACTCGCTTGGCATCAGCCCAAGTCTGTGGAACCGTGTGGAGTTTATAGAAACTCTCGACTGCTTCTATATAATGGTAATCCTTTCGGAAAAACTTTTTAGCTTTTTGTCCATCTGTAAAGAGATAAAGGTTCTTAGATAAAGAAAAGTTTCCTTTGTTATGCTATGGCTGTATTAGTTCAGTTTATTTTTTGGACTCTCTTCTGCAATCATAGTGACATTAAATTATTGAAGGTGTTTATTGTGGTAAATAATCACGTCAGTAACCATGGAATGCTTCCATGTAATTGTAGTCCTTTCGGAAAAAGTGTTTAGCTCTTTGTCCATCTATGAATACATATTTTTTTGTAAATACAATAAAATAATACATTTATTTATATCCATAGTGAGTAAGTAATGTAAATCAGCGCTAAGTTTGAGGACGTTTACACACACGTCCTTAAACTTAGCAGCTGGCGCGCAGGATCTACACGACCATAATATTGTGATCACAATAGTATGGTCATAGAACCTGCCATGAGTATGCACTAAAAAAAGAGAAATACGCGTCACTTTTAAACATAGGTACTTACATGAATCTGATGCAAAGTTTACAATCAGAAAGATTAAGAAAGTTTTAGAAAACATTTTGCGGACTGGTACGATATACGTCTTGAGTCGCTCCTGGTAATATTCTGTATGATGTTTAGCGGGGTCTTTGACAGCCCAACCAGTTCAACCGGTTCTATCCCTGCGGCCAACGGTTTCAACGAATTTTTACATTTGTGACGTCGTCGTCTGTTTGGGCTTGTGTCTTTGGGAAAACACGAATACCTTTCGCTGCACGCATGTCATTTATTTATTAAAATAGCGACCGCCCCTGCTTTGTATGATTTTTACATACAAAGCAGGGGTAGGGGTACATCAAACATCCAGATTGCGTTATTACCAGTCAAATTGATGTGCACTTTTTTATCTGTCTGTCATTGTGGTTGAAAACTCAATGTATTATATTTTTCTGTTATTTTTTTTATTAAAGTTTGTTTATTAGTTTTCGCTATAAATCCGTCATTTCCTTTCACTTTGAGCCTATTAAGACCACTACAGTTGGTCCTTCGAGCCGGATCTAATGTTCCATACACCACCAACAGTGAACACTCGAAGTGCTTCAAAGAAACTAGGGGAACAACAGGCTGCACAGGCGCGGGCGAAGATACAATTAGATACAATTAGATTAGATTTTGATACACATTACGTCCAGTTTCGCACGGAGAACCTCTCTTTCCGAACATATTGTAAATGCGTAATTGAAACTACAGCCATTCATGCTAACAAGACAAGTCTCGTAATCTGAGGTAGTATAGGCCAATAAAAAACTCTTCGGGTGACGTCACTGATCTTAGCACTGCGACGTCGCAATCTTTTTATGTGAGTTTGCCCTACGGATTTAACCGTCACGTGACGGTACACAACACTTATACTACTCACTCCTCGCCCTATCATCATCTATATTGACTACCGTGCAGTGCGATTCTGTAACCATCTCACCGTGAAAACTTAGGTGAAGTGAGCGTGGAGTGAGCTGTCAATAGTGTCAATTCCTAAAAAAACAAACTCACATTACCTAAGTTTTCACGGTGAGATTTTTACAGAATCGATCGGCAGGTCTTTTCAGGGGGTCTACTGTCTAAGTGCGTCAACGTAGATATGGGTCCGTCAGAAAACAGTTCGACACTCCGGAATTAATTCTAGTCTCGAATTAATAACTTTTTGTGCGGGCAAAAATACCTCAGGAGTAAGGACAACTGTCAAATCGTGTTGTCATTCAATCTTTGTTCGGGCCCCAAAGTAATCTTATGTCTGTAGGTGTTAAGCAGTAGGACAGACCCGTACTTTCGGCTGAAAGTTCGGATGTCGTCCTTAGAGAGTAGACCCCATGCGAGAATGATTATTTTGGTGACAGAGGCATACAAAGAAAATACAGGAGTTTCGCTTCTTTGGTCTTATTATTCTTTACTAGCACTGACAAACGGCTGTAAAGCAGGCTTCGTTGAAAACTACTGTGAACTGATAGCAGGAGAAGCAATTTTATCTGGTCCGTTTTCACAAATGAAGAAGCTCGTCATATTGCAGTCGATATTGATCAGACGTCCCGTGTAGAACATTGAGCCGCATTGCTCCTGGCCTTTCGGCTGGTAGTTGTCGAACCAAGCGTCGTCATCCACATTTAACGGACTTCCTGAAAAAAAAAAAACTCAAAGAAATTTTACACAGACAGTGACAGTGATTGTAGATTGTATACATAGGATCGGTTGTAATACCCGTTGGTGATAAAAATATCTGACATTAATTTGGCAGCATAAAAAGTTTTTTTTTTAATCTCAAGAGAGTGTAAGTTTCAAGATGTTGAATGCCGTGACCATAAATTAATTAAAATTGAAACCTACACGGTGAAAAGGTACTGTGAAGATCCAGCGGGATCTCCACAGTTATTATTAAAAACACGTAATCACTTCAAATACTATATTGTATCAAGGACGTTTAATATAAAAATCACTTCTTATCTTAAGAAACCATCTGTTATTCTCTTTGACGTAACGTCTTAACTTTTTAATCTTAACCCAACAACAAATATTATCAGCCAGTTTTACTTTAAGGCTAGGATACATAACAAATCTCTACAGCACCTATCTGAAGAAACAAGTTCCAAAAGAAGCACGGAGGTTGTGATCGAAAGAACTACCTATGTAAGGTAAGATCTTGAAGGAATTTCATAGATTACAAGGAGATACACCCAATCACTTACCTTTAACTGTCTGCCAGCCTTTGTTAAACATGTTATGAAAGCCCAGGTGATATATTCCTCTTTGGTAGTTATCTATGAATCTTGGTCTCGGCGTGGATTCTGTTAACTTCATAAGAAACTTCGCTTCCAGACGACTGTTGATTATTGCCAAGGAGGTTTGTTCTCTTTCGCACATGGCACTGGCCTCAGACCACTTTAATGGAGTTGTGTGAAGCTTGTAGCACTTGCCAGTATCCTCACTGAACCTGTAATCTGAAACAATAAATAATTTGTAAAATGGCAGATTTGATAATTAATAAATTGACGTGATAAATATGTCTATCGACAGCAGGATGTCGGCTTACCAAGCAAAGCTTACCGCAGCAAGCGCGCTGTGAGAATTACATACTTTTCATACAGTAAGTACCAATGGGCATTACAATATACCCCAATTTGATAGTTTTTAGGGTTCCGTACCAAAATGGTAAAAAGGAACCCTTGTGGTGCGACTCAGTCTGTCTATGTGTCTGTCCGTCTGTCACAGCTGGATATCTCAAGAACTACTAACTTGAAATTTAGAATAGTTTTAGATTATGTTTGCCCAACTATTTTGCAGATATAAAAAAAAAATGTACAAATATTTTTTCTTTGCAACAGGGACTGAAAGGTCTGAAAAATTCGAAGTAGGGCTACTAGGGCATGTGGGGTATCATATGAAAGAGTGCAGTTTGCACATTCTCAAACACCTTTTCTTTTTTTTTTAGGCCGCATCCGAAGTTTGCATAGAGAAAAATCTGAAATTATTCTATGTTATAGAAGTTTATGTAAAGATTACAGGAAAAATAAAAAAATGTCTCTAAATAGCACAGTTTTTCAGAAATCATCAACAAAAGTTACATTAGTTCCACTATCGGTCAAGAGATGGTGCTGACCTAAAACTGCAATATTCTACACCGCAACGTGCAGTGTTAAAATTCTCTGATGAATATAGACCTCGCCGATGAAAATTTAAAACATATGATGCTACGGAACCCTCGGTGCGCAAGTCCGACTCGCTCTTTTTTGTTATGTGTACTGCTACAACTACGGTATACGATTTTGGCATTATAGCAAATACAAGAAGACTGTAGGTATGTACGAGTAGTGCGTCCGCATAATAGAGATAATAAACTACCTAAGTAAGGCATGTTGCATTTGTGGTTCCACTCAAGTAACTTGAGACTCTTCTTACAAGTGAATATTAAGCTTTTGTTACAATCGTCATCATTCATGTAGCCTTCTTTGTCAATGTGCACACAGTCCTCGTTACCGCCAGCATTGTTCGGCTCATTTTCCTCCCAGGTACTGTACACCTCAGCGATTCGCTTTCCTAAAAATAAGAAACACTGTAATGTTATTATTTTTTTTTTTTAATAATTCTTTAGATACTAATAATAAAGCTGAAGAGTTCGTTTCTTTGTTTGTATGAATATCTCAGAAACTCCCAGTCGGATTTGAAAAATTATTTTTGCATTTGATAGCCTAATTTTTGAGAAAGGCTATTTAATATCGCGATAGGACTCCTAGGAGCTGGGCACAAACAAAAAGTTAAAAAGTACGCTAAGCGAAAACAAAGTAATAGTGCGGGCAGGTGATGGGATGGGACGGGGTGCCACAAGAATTTCACGCGGACGAAGTCGCGGGCAGAAGCTAGTACTTATATAAAATTGACTGACGGATTGACTTAAATATCAACGCACATCCAAAACTAATGGGCCTATTTTTTTTTTTTTTTTTTTAAACTTTGCCCCACACTAGGAATTTCTCCTGTATCGTGGGTGCGTTTACAAACATTTAAACTCATATACACAAACAGCCAGATCCGGAACAACTACTTGTAGGTCATACAAATATTTGTTCCGTGCGGGAATCGAACCCGCGACACGCAGCGCAGCAGTCAATCGCTTAACCACTGCGCCAACCGTGCCGTCAAAATGTGAAATATTGATTTCGTTTTATTCTGTAGGCGAGTTTTAAAAAAAAACAATCAATAAAGGGGGTAAAAAGAGCGGATCCAGTTTATATGAATTACCTTGTTCCATATACGTATCTAAATAAGTAATAAAGATCGTAGTGATTATTTTAGAAAACTAGGTATTAATATTTTTAGAGGAAAGTACGTAATAAGACCGGTTCAGTGGTTAAGCCACCTGTTGAGACAAGAGTTTAACTTATGTTCAGGTAAAAACAGACAGATATTCGATATTTTTCGCATATATTGGTTATTTTAGTGTCATTAGTACTTAAACAATATACAAGATACTATAATTACAATATGTACCGTCAACTGTCTGATATATTCCTTCGGACAATATGTCTGATATCCCCACGTACATCCAATTGATTTCAGACTCAATTTGTTCCCAAAGCGACATCACTGCGTGTGCTTCATTTTCGTTATCTGGGTGCCAGAAGATGGCTCCTTCCAGAGCACACACTCTCTTGGCCTCAGCCCATGTCAGTGGTATCGTGTGAATCTTAAAGAAACTCTCTTCGGCTTCTATATAGGTGTAGTCGTTTCGGAAAAAGTTTTTATGTCCTTGTCCATCTATGAATGTAGAAAAAAAAATTGAAAAATCCAAAAGTGCACGACTCAGAATGCTCATTTGATCGTATAAAAACCATAGATATTATATTAATTAGTTTTTTATTAAAATGTTGTCAGGTTTCACACTTGATTGACGGGATGTTTTTAGAAATATTTTGTTGCTTTTTTCGTTTCTACTGCATTAAAACAATTTTTGAAAACTACAGAATTAATCTCCATTAAATTATCTATACAATGGTGTATACATTAGGTAGATTCTGTGTACTAGCAGTATAACAACAGAAACAGTTACTTACAGAAAGGAAGCGAAAAAATTGTTTCTATCGCAACGCACTCTCTTTTTCATTATGAATCGTGCAAAATTGCTTTACGAAAAGAAAAAGCCAATGCCTTGGTTTGGCACAGTGTAGCGAATATCTTTTGCAATTACAATAACTTATTACTACCTCATTGATATTTTTATAGGTATCCATGTAAAAATACGAACAACTAAGTTAAAGCACTCGTGTCTTCACAGGATATGTTATGTATATTTTTAAATTTAAATGATTTATTTCTCAATTTTCGTTATTGCTCATACCACTTTCTTCTCAGAGTAGTCAGATAGGAAACGCCGACTTCATCTAGTTTAAAAAAAACATGATTGACGTGTAAAAGTGTTTGTACAAACCTACTTACAAAAATAAAATCATTTATCATTTATCACTGTTTGTCCCCCGCATCACCCAAAGGTTGACTGGTAGAAAATGCCTATGGCATTAAGTCTGCTATGTATAGTTGTAAATAAATAAATAGTCGTTTTTACTAGATCATGCCCGTAGTTACTCTTGAAACGAGACAAAACGTTGATTATAAATATACTTACATGAATCCGACACTAAGTTCACAATAAGAAACATTAACAAAGTTTTAGAAAACATTGTATATGACATACGTCTTGCTTGAACCGCTCTGGAGAAACATACGAAGTAGGATGTTATGATTCTCCGCCAGCTTCTAAACCCAATTTAAAACTGTGGCCACACTATCGATCGAGATCGGTGAATGCGAATGTCCTTCGCGGCGCTGCCAAAAGTAGGGGAGACCGGGGTGGTTGATTTTTTTTTTTCACTTATTGGTCTATATTTCTGGTGTTTCATCATATACATTGCATAAACGCTGCTCTCAAAACGGTGAAGGAAAACATCGTGAGGAAACCAGCATGTCATGTTCATCAACTATGCATAAGCTAAAGTTAAAACTGTCAACGTTTTTATTTAGTAAAATTCTGCTAGCATACGGTGAAAAGCCGTAACTAACCACACAGAACATTAAATTAAATTACACACGACAAGAATTTAATTTATTTTTAAAATTTATTAAATCATTATTATAAGTATAATGTAGTTATTTTATACATATTTATAAATAAATATACCAAATAGAACGCCACGGTTTCCTCCATTCGACTTTGCGTGAGTTTATAAGTGCAGAATGTGAATTGGTTGGTGCATATGAACATCGTCGATCATCGAACACAAAGTATTTATAGTGATATTGCGAGTGCGACACCGAATGTTCGTCCGAAAATGTTGTCACACCATAAAGATATATAACCTGTTTACTATCTTATTTTATTTTTATTAACTTGTATGCATATAACGAGGAAAATATTAGTTGATGAACAACTTTGAACAGACTACATTGACATTCTAGCACTATTTTCCTTTAACATTGTGCTTAGTAAAAAAATGTAGCAAATAGGTTACGAAAATGGGTAGGACGACTTGATTTTTTTTAATACTGATTTTTTTAATCGTCCTTGGCCTATTGGCAGGATTCGGGTAGTGACCGCCGAAGGGGACAGACGTGTCGTGTCCAGCCTTTGTTTATACTTGACGCAACGTGCGTAGCACATGGCTCTAACTAAACAGGCATAACGGTGTTTCGCGTGTTGTTTTGTGGGTGCAAATTAAAACGCCTTAAAACGGTGGTAAAGTGGCATACGTGTGTTCCTGATATACAAGTCCGAGACCTAGGCCGTCCAGCCGAGGACCTTGGTGACGTCGAGAGACCTTAGCGGGCAAATTTGGTGAGATCTTTCCGTATATTTATTTTCAGGGATCTCCATTAGAAGCTGTATCCGGCCGTGCTTTGTTTTCTTAATTTGGACTGTTGAAGCCACGCGCGAATTTAACATCATTATAAGCTAAAAATAGGCTTTAGGGAAATGTATGCATATTACATCTAGGAGCGAGGGATAAACTAGTACACTCCATTATTCTAGCCTAAAATACGGTATCGCTCTAGAATTCGTATTCCACGCTTTTCTTCATTTAACATTGTACTAAACTACCAAAACTGCCTTGAACAAGCTAAATATTTCCTGGCCTGTAAGTCAAGTTTTGTACACGTGCGCGACTCGAAGTAGAAAAAGGTTAAGCTAAGTAACAAAAAATAGCAAAGCTCATAAATCTGAGGCGCCCCCTGTCAGCTTTATTGTTTCTCAAAAAGCCACACGGCACATGTTCGCTGAGAAAGTCTTGCAATACCATATACACAAAAGGCTTTTGTCTTTAAAAATGGGCATAATGGTGCGTATGACAAAAGACGGCAATTGCCTATTTAGGGCTATAGCCCATCAAATAAATAATTTAATGGGTTTAACTTTCGATCACGTGTCTGTCCGCAAGGACCTCGCCTCATATGTACGGGAACATCGAAATGACGACAGAATTCGCCTAGCACTTTTAAATAATATACAAGAATTTTTCCCTAACAGCAATCTCTCCCAGGAACAAAGGATAACAAAATACATCACCATGCAGTTTAACAAGACCTTCTGGGGAGGAGAGGACATCTTAATCGCCGCGTCCGAGTTCTATCTTGTAAATCTGCACGTGCACACGGATACAAGACACACACTAGTGTATTCACCTACCGGCGAACCAGTACCCGGCAACATACACATCCGCTACAAGGACCAGCACTATGATAGCTGGGTCATGACTGAAGACGAGCATTACAACAGCAACCCGATAGAGCTTATGCAAAAATCAAACAACGTCAAAATAACACAGCATAATAAGCCTATAACTAACCAGTACAACGCACGGGATAAGCAAGGTCAACCCATAATACCCCAGTCTCAAACGAACAGCCCTCAATTAGCTAGCGTTGGAACACAGTATGAACAACAAACATCAATGTATACACAGGTATCAGATGTAGTCGCAGATGCTACTGGGTTCACAATACTTAGAAACCAGCCGACTACCGCAACAAAATATACTGGCTCAGAATTGCGTATTGCAACCTGGAACGTCCGTGGGGCCTCAAAACCGACCAAAAAAGATAAAATTGACGCTGAACTCTCAATTAGGGGCATTCATGCAGCCTGCATACAAGAAACAGGTATGAACTCTGGAACATACAACTCTACACACTACGAATGGCACCTCTATGGAACCTCAGGTAAAACACACCGGGGACTTGCAATTCTAATCAGAAAAGATGCCCAAATTGAACTAGTCAACAGAAAAAAGGATACAGACGCGATGTCAGCTACTCTTAAAGTTAACAGGGGAAACGACAAGCCTGCTCAACTGTATATAATCAACTCTCACATCAACAGTTGTACATCTATAGCAAACAGATCCTTCACAGGCTTATTAAACTTGATCAGACAAAAACCAAGGAAATGTACCTTAATAATTCTTGGCGACTTCAACGCTCATATTGGTCGACATGATACAAAAAGTTTCCAACGCAAAGGACTGATCCACCAAAACCTACACCATGACTTTTCTAACTACAACGGGGAAATGTTAATGGATATAGCCAACAGAGAAAAACTGCAAATAGAAACTACAAAAGCGAGATCATCATGCAGGATAACATGGTCAAAGGGCACTCAGAAGTCCCAATTGGATCACATTATAACGCCACATACAACAGAGAAACTCTTCGAACTTATTAAAGGCGAATGGGCCGATAGGGGCACTTCCGACCATAAAATAATCTGGGGTCGGCTAAGAACAAACCGAACTTCAAACAAAAAAGAAAACACCAAACACATTAATGCACAAGGACAACAGCAAGCCGCGAAGGAAACAACAATTGCGGCCAAGGACTTCAACTATAAACAGTGCTATTATCAATCCCTCAATAGTAAATTCACGAAAACAAAATACCAAGATTGTATAACAAAAAAACTAAAAGATATAGGAATCAACTCAACGGACAAAAACATCGAAATACCCTGGAATACCATAACGGAAGTATTAAAAGCGGCTGCCCAGGAAACTCTGATTCTTCAGCCAGTTCTCTCCAGGGAGCATCGACTAGCTCTTGCTAAACTACAAAAAGCCAAATTCCTACAAAGAAGGCAACCTGATAACCCAAATAGGCACAACCTAGTAAAAGAATGTCAGGCAACACTTCAAAAGGTCAAATATCAGGAAGAGCAAAAAGCATGCAGGGCCTGTCTAAATGGACTGGGAAAAAAACACCCTGCAAAACGCATGCAGATGCTATACTTTTTTTACAGTAGAAACAAACTTCAAGCAAAACGTCGAAAAAGATCCACTTATATACCGATGACCAAATGGGAGCAAATACTAAAAAAATCCGAAGGCCACCTTATACCAACAGTTAATATAAAAAACCCGATAACCGAAGTACAGTGTGACGGTCCCATTGCAGATGACATAATGGGAATAATTAATAAAATGCGGAACGGGACAGCCCCCGGAACTGACCAAGTGGTAATCGAGCTGTACAAAGCAATGCCAGAAATATTACAAGAAGCCGTCACCAAACACATGAAAAAAGCTTGGACACAGAACGAAGCACCCGACGCTTGGCTGGAGACCGTACAAATACCAATTCCAAAAAATAATAACCCTAAAAATGCGAATGAATATCGCCGCATATCGGTTTGCAACACGGGTTACAGGATTTACGCCTCCTACGTACTTAAAAAACTAGACGAGACAATATTGGAACTGGGAAGCTATCAAGCGGCCTTTTTAAACAATAGATCAACAGACGACCATATGTTTACACTTAAAAGGGTCTTAGACGAAGAATGGCGGGCAGGTAAAAGAACTTATGTGCTTGCCCTCGACATAGAAAAGGCCTTTGACAATGTCGACCTTAATGCACTGAGGGATATCCTATTACAACGAACCAACAAATCGCTAACCAACAGGATAATCAAGGTATGCTTGAATGAACGAACATGCATCAAATGGTGTGGACAGCAAAGCAGTTGGATTATCAAAGGCAAGGGAGTCAAACAAGGTTGCCCTCTGTCCCCTCGCCTGTTTACACTGGTCATTGACGAAGTCCTTAGAACCCTCGAAGAGGAAACCCAATTAATAAAACTCGACCAGGATCGCGAAATCTCACTCCCCCTAGTACTATCATTTGCGGATGACCTTATCTTCATTTCAGATGACCTAGAAAGGTTAGAAGGTATCCTATACCATATTAAACCCCTACTAGACAGTGTAGGCCTCCAAATAAATGAAACAAAAACAAAAATACTAATTAGGGACCCCATAACTACACAGAAAACGACACACGTAACCCTTAATGGAATAAGTATACCGACATGTGACGAAATTAAATATCTAGGGACATACATAACATCTACATTAAGAAGAAAAAGCACTATAAAAAAACGTTGCGAACAGGCCATGAAAAACGCCAAATCATTACTACCATTCATAAATAACTCAAATATGGACTGGAAATTAGCCAGACTCATGTACCGAATGGTGATCGTACCGTGTATGATACATGGCCTGAAAGTATCGGCACTTACCAAAGCTAACAGGTCAAGACTCAGAAGATATGAGCGAGTTATCATGAGAGACTTGATTAACCACTCTAGGAATAAACCAAGACAAAAGAAAATGCATGAAATCTTAGACGGAAAAACAGTAACCAAACGCATCAAGAACCACCGGATGTGCTACCTCGCACATGTCTACAGGCGCCGCAAACCACATCTACTGCACGCAGCAATGCAGTACAAGGCCAAATCCAAGAAGGTCGGCCGACCTATTTACACATGGAACGACAATTTAAAACAGGACATGAAGTACTTCGACAAGGGAACCAATTTTTGGATGGATACAGCAGAAGATAGAAGTAAAATCAAGATCGCTGCTAGCGAGATTTACAAAAAACTGGAAACGGATAGTAGCGAAACTTCCGACGAAGACATTGACAACAGCAACATATAACACAACACAGCTGAGCAATGACATACAAAAGAACCGAGAAAGCAGAAGAAGCTCGCCAAAAGACGCACCGAGGAAGCTCGACCTGAACCAACCAAGCGGCAAGGTCGATAAAAGATGCCCATCCATAGATAATAATTACCCATCTCTCCACTAGTCCAATGCTTACTCTAGGATGCATATCCGGTAGGCTCTTAAATCCTTACCTATCCTACGGGCACGTCTTCCCTACCATTAACGCGCCCCCCGGTCTATTCCTTGATATGCAATGGTCGCTGTAGCACCATGAACATGAGGCTACAGGAGCTAGTGCGAATCTTGGGGTTCATTCGATTAATCGAGTCTGGTTTAACCACGCTGGGATCGGTGCAATTCATTCATTCATTCAATTCATTCGTCCTTGGCCTATTGGCAGAGGAGGAACTTTAAAAAAAAATTCAATGTGTTGTGTGTCCCATCAATATCACTTCATATACATCCAGAATTTTGGAACCAGTATAAGTTCCCTGATTTCGTCCCTTTGTAACCAACAACAAATAGAATAATACAACAAGTAGACTCGATCTGATCTGAGGTAGAATATTGTAAGTCGGCTGAAATTGGTGGGATAGTTGATTTGATTAACAACCGATGTCACAAATCAATGCAATAACCTGCTAAAGACGATTAGGTGCCGAATGAGCTCCAAAACGCCAGTGAAAATCCTAAAGCAACTTGGGATATCGTAAAGTCCATAAGTTATATAAATACCACACATATCGGGATAAAAAAGTATCCTATGTGTTAATCCAGGAGATGGTCTATCTATATGCCAATTTTCATCCAAATCTGTTCAACGGTTCGATTTGATTCATTGAGTAACAAACATCTTTACAAACTTTCACATTTAGAATATTAGTAGGATTACTGAAAAACCAATATAATGATTATATGTTTTTCAAATCGATTAAAATCAGTCTTATATTTTTTAGTCTATGTCACTGGCATGACAATGAAAATGACAATAGCCCTTCAAGAATCAGGTGTTGAGTATAAATTGTTACGTGACCTCATTTTTCTATATCTCAGCTCTCAGATTGTCAAAATCCGCAATATTACCTACTAGTTATGGTTTGATGACATAATAGCTATCAATTGTCAGTATCGGATTGCCGTCCCATCTAATCGGACTATGAGAGTGCACCTGTGTTTGCGCACATACTTGTGCACTATAATATCTCCTGCGTACCTGGCTAATCTCCACTGAGATTGGCCACCGTGACCGAAAACGGTCGGGGAGGTTATTAACTGTCCATTATGATTCATAATGTTATCCTTTTATGATTCTGCAGAAGTGACCTTTTTAGGCCCCAAGAAAACTGTAGGTATGTAGTGCGTCCGCATACTAGTGATTATAACCTACCAAAATTAGGCATGTTGCATTTGTGGTTCCACTCCACATTTCCAAGCTGTTCTTAATCTGCCCTACGGATTTAACCGTGACTTGGTTGCAAAACTTAAACTACACTCTCGTCGCTCTATCATCATCAATCTTGACTACCGTGATGGCGATGCAGGTCGTATCAGGCAAGAGATTATTTCGGTGGGGGCAGAGGCATACAAAGAAAAGACAGGAGTTTTGTTCTTCGGTCTTTTTATTCTATGCGAGTACTGACATACGGCAGTAAAGCAGGCGCTGAAATAGTTTTTAAATCTGGTTCGTTTTCACAAATGAAAAAGCTCCTTAGATTGCAATCGATGTTGATCAGAACTCCGGTGTAGAACATTGAACCGCACTGCTCACGGCCTTCGGGCTGGTAGTTCTCGAACCAGACATCGTCATCCACATCTATCGGAGTACCTGAAAAAAACAATCAAAGAAATATTATGTAACAGACATTTAAATTTATTTTTTCACTTTTACAGAAAACCTTGCCTAAGTATATTATAGGATTATAAGAAAACATAGGATGCTGCATAGGCTTCAAAAATATGTACCAACTCTTAGAATGCAATTATATCGGACATGACTACTGCTGTGCTATTCTGTAAAAATCTCACCGTGAAAGCTTAGGTGAAGTGAGCGTGGAGTGAGTTGTCAATAGTGTCTTATTGTTTAATTCCTAGCAAAAACAAGATCACTTCACCTAAGTTTTCACGGTGAGATTTTTACAGAATCGACCGGCTGTTATAAAAATTTGCCTACTCAGTTAAATTAAGCTCACGTGAGGTATTTTTAATATTTTTTTATTTAATTTTGATTTTAAAAGGATTACTGAAGTATTTTAAAAATTATAATATTATATTTTTTTATAACCGATCCGCTGTCTTTGCGGCCGAGTGTATAAAAAAGGTTACATGCTCTGTGAGTGTATACCTATTGAAAATGAAACCTATACATTAAAAGGTTGAAAAAACAAGTTCGAAAAGAAGCACGGCCGGTTGTGATCGAAAGGACTACTTAAGCAAATCTATCTAGTTACTATCTGGAAGGAATTTCTCAGAGAATCCTATCTGTAAAGAGATGCACACAATCACGTACCTCTAACTGTCTGCCAGCCTTGGTTAAATATATTATGAAAACCCAGATGATATATTCCTCTTTGGTAATTTTCTATGACGTTTGGTTTAGGCGTGGATTCCGTTAACTTCACAAGAAAATACGATTCCAGACGACTGTTGATCATGGCCAAGGAGGTTTGCTCTCTTTCGCATATGCCACTGGCCTCAGACCACTTTAATGGAGTTGTGTGGAGCTTATAGCACTTGCCAGTATCCTCACTGAAATTGTAATCTGAAATGATAAATTTTAATTATGTGTTAAAAATAATGGCAGATTTGACAATTAAACGCATCGACGTGATAATAATGTCCGTCCAGGGTAATTGCGTAACACACTATAAGTAGCAATGGGTTTCATTTTGACGATTCTGAAACATTTCTCCGACATTCGTTTCGCCGTTGATCGGTTCACCGACAGAACGATTCACTTTTCATTTTTTCTCCGACAGAACTTTTCAATGACGAACGATTCGCCGACAGAACGATTCACTTTTCATTTTTTCTCCGACAGAACTTTTCAATGACGAACGATTCGCCGACAGAACGATTCACTTTTGAAAATTACATCGACAGAACCTTTCACCGGCGAGCGATTCGCCGACACAACTGTTCATCTGCCCCTGGGTATAAAACATAGGTATTCGACATGTAGACCTGTTTCCGTTTGTTGTTTACACCTGAATCAAGTTGTGAAGACGAAACTTAAAGTTTTATGCAAAACTTGAACAAAACTAACCAAAAAAGTGACAAAAACGTATTTGCTTCAACGTCAATACATGTATCATACATGTTATGGTTATACATACGTTTTGTAAGGTTAACTGAAATATATTTGCAAATGAAAATAATTTTTATTATTAACAAATAGCCATGATTAAAACCAAAACAAAAACATAACAAATCAACTATGAGTAACAAAAACAATTATAAACTTCATAGGATACTTATTTTGTATTACATAAATGAGAAATATGAGCCCAGACACTTAAGTAGGTTTTTATGTCCATATCATCCTTTTCTGACAAATGCTGAGTAATCCTCTGACTGAAATATATTTGCAAATGATACATGTATTGACGTTGAAGCAAATACGTTTTTGTCACTTTTTTGGTTAGTTTTGTTCAAGTTTTGCATAAAACTTTAAGTTTCGTCTTCACAATTTGATTCAGGTGTAAACAACAAACGGAAACAGGTCTACATGTCGAATACCTATGTTTTATACCCAGGGGCAGATGAACAGTTGTGTCGGCGAATCGCTCGCCGGTGAAAGGTTCTGTCGATGTAATTTTCAAAAGTGAATCGTTCTGTCGGCGAATCGTTCGTCATTGAAAAGTTCTGTCGGAGAAAAAATGAAAAGTGAATCGTTCTGTCGGCGAATCGTTCGTCATTGAAAAGTTCTGTCGGAGAAAAAATTAAAAGTGAATCGTTCTGTCGGTGAACCGATCAACGGCGAAACGAATGTCGGAGAAATGTTTCAGAATCCATTTTGACAGTTCAACAACATTCATTGCGTTATTTGCGTTGTTGAGCAGTCACATTTTTTCGAACATATGGAGCTATGGATTAGAAATATGCTTCAAAATGATTCAAATTGAGAGTTTTAGAGTGTTACGCACTTGGGGTGCTGGTCGGTGCGGCGGCAGGATGGGGCTTACCAGGCAAAGTTTACCTACCGCAGCAAGCGCGTTGTAAGACTTTCTTTTTACCCATTTCAATGTATCTAAACACTTTTTAGAGTTCCGTACCTCAAAATGAAAAACGGAAACCTTATAACTTCGTTGTCCGTCTGTCTGTACGTCTGTCAAGACCCTTTTTCTCAGGAACGCGTAAGTTATCAAGTTTAAATTAATATCAAATACTCAGGGCTGCAACCCCTTGAAGCAGTGAAAAATTCAAACTTCTAAGTCAACGAATTCAAAAGATACGGGCATTTATGTTCCGTTCATGCCGCATATTTTGACACTCGCAAGGGAATCAAAACCTATAGGGATCCCGTTGATCTAGAATCATGAAAGGCAAGAAGCAATGTCATGTAGCACAAATAAAGGAAAAAATCCGAAAACTGTAAATTTGTAGTTCCATATCTCACAAGTCGCAGGTTTATACCTAGTTTGGGAGCCAGGGGACCTTTGTTCGAGATTCTTCTATAAATGTTCTAAATGTAATATCTGTAACCATGTTGTCAGTTTTATGAAATAAATAAATTATTATTATTATATCTACAAATTTGTACGGAACCCTCGGTGCGCGAGTCCGACTCGCACTTGACCGGTTTTTTTTGTTATACTGCTACTATTACTACTACTTACTGCAATAATACTTTACGATTTTAGAATTAGGTATAGCCAACACAAGAAAATTGTAGGTATGTACTGCGTCCATACTAGAGATTATAACCTACCTACATTAGGCATGTTGCATTTGTGGTTCCACTCAAGTAACTTGAGACTCTTCTTACAAATGAAGTTAGACAATATGTCACACTCGCAGTCATTCAAGTTGCCTTCTTTGCCAATCTGCACACAGTCCTCTATACCACCAGCATTGTTCGGCTCATTTCGCGCCCAGTTACTGTACACCTCAGTGACTGGCTTTCCTAAAATTAAGAAACACTATAAAAATATCGTTCTTAAATACAGCGCCAGGGTTATTTTAAATTGGCTAGTAAACTCCACAGACGCGATGGGAATTAATATCTAAACGCGATAAAGTATTACATAAAAAGATTTGATGTATGATAGTGGTGGGTTTTTGGAAATTCAATCTACAGATTGAATTTACCTACAGGTAAGGGGGTAAGAGATTTTGTTTGTATGAAAAATCTTACTTTTTTGGTTAATAAACTTGAAACTTGGCACAAATACTTGCCGATTTTTCAAAATTCCCCCCTAGTGGGGTAAAAAGAGGGTATCCAGTTTTCCTATATTTATCCAGTTTTCCTATATTTATCCAGTTTTCCTATATTTAAAATATTATTCCTCTGATCTATTAACTTGGCCCTTAGCCCGATTACTTATTTATCTAAGTTAATAATAAAGATCGTAAGCATTAATTTCTAAAACTAGAGGTTGACATTTTAAGTGGAAAGTAGGTACCTACGAATCCCGCTCCGACGATGTGTTTGTAGCACTTCGCCTGTATTTCTATAAAAACAAACATTTCCTAACAAACCATAAGGATTAAAAGGAGCATATTATGTCCTTCTTCAGGTGCCAGACCACGTCTTTGTCAAAAATCATTACGATCCAGTTCAGTGATTGAGCTAACTGTTGAGACAAGAGCAAAGAGACAAGAGTTCAACAGCTCATGTTGAAGTATCGGTCATTTGAATTAAAAATATACAAAATACTATAACTATAATACGTACCGTCAACTGTCTCAAATACTCCTTCAACCAATATGTCTGACAGCCCCACGTACATCGACTTGAGTTTAGGCTTAAATTTGGCCCAAAGCGATATCACTGCATGTGCTTCATCGGCGTTATCTGGGTGCCAGAAGATGGCTCCTTCCAGAGCACACACTTGCTTGGCCTCAGCCCATGTCAGCGGTATCGTGTGGATCTTATAGAAACTCTCTTCGGTTTCTATATAGGTGTAGTCACTTCGGAAAAACTTGTTAGCTCTTTGTCCATCTATGAATGTAGTAAAGAAAAACTGTTTTACGAAATGAAAAAGCCAATGTCATCGTCTAGAACCGTCTAGCGAATATCTTTTGCGATTACATTATCATTCTGTATATAGATTG
Organism: Oligia fasciuncula; assembly: GCA_963082905.1. Lineage (NCBI taxonomy): Eukaryota > Metazoa > Arthropoda > Insecta > Lepidoptera > Noctuidae > Oligia > Oligia fasciuncula. Next base: position 8,390,661 of record OY720393.1, on the reverse strand, counting down.
CCATCAACACGTTATGAAAAATAACATACATACCTAGTTACTACCTTATTGTTATTTATAGGTATCCATGTAAAGGAATGAAGCGCTGTGAAGACACGAGTGCTTCTTAACTTAGGAAGCACTGGTGTCTTCACAGAATGAGCTAGAATTTTTGGTTCCCCCGTCGTTAACGAATTAATAGCGCCTACCCGGCGCTATTAATTTGTTATTGCTTAGCGTTCTCTCTGATCGTGATGTTAAATAGCCTATAGAAATGGGATATCAAATGCAAAAATATTTTTTCAACTGATACTGACAGGTAGTTCCAGAGATTAGCGCGTTCAAAGAAACAAACAAACTCTTCAGATTTATTAGTAATATAGATTACCTCAACTTAAGATCGTTTAGGAACAATTTCTTCCTTATAGACATGGCTGTTTGGTAAGATGATGAGCCTCGACCAGGTGCATTAATTTTTAAACAGTCTCAAAAATAAAGTGGCATTTCGTCGCATTGACATTATGAACCTTGAAGATGCAGTGATTGAAATCGAAACAGCTGTGGTAGAGGAAATCGGACAAGATCGGAAGATTCTTCCTTTTCAATGATACCTAATTACACCTTTCCGAACGAAGTCGCGGGCACAGCTAGTAATTAATACATAGCCGTACACAGACGCATGATATAGCATGCCATGCCATGTTATGACTTTTAAAAACGAGACTAAACGTTGGTTATATCCAAACATATTATACTTACATGAATCCAACACTAAGTTCACAATGAGAAAGATTAGCAAAGTATTCGAAAACATTTTATGCGACATACAGCTTGCCTGAACCGCGCCGGATAAACATACTTACGTAGGAGGATTTTATGATTGTCCGCCAGCTGCTAAATACAAATTATAACTGCGGCCACACTGTCGATCGGCATCGGCGAATGTTCGCTGTGTCATCGGGCGCGAATGTCCTTCGCGGCGCGGCCAAAAATAGGGGAGACCGGGGCTGGTTGACAAATTTTTCACTTATTGGTCTATATTTCTCGTGGTTTTTTAACATGTTTATGAAATGGCTTTGACTTTGAAACAGTTATTTGACGAGCCCCAAACGCCATTTTACTCTTTGATGACCTGGCTAACCTAAACACTGACTTCGATATAAAAATATTTCTGTTTTATATGGTCCACGAGCGTTAAGAAAACTTTTGTGTTAATTGAAAAGTAGTCTACCATAAATATGTAGACTAGACCTCACCACAAAAAGTATGCGAGAGTAAATTTCACTTTCGGGTATGATAAAACATGTCACTACAAATGGGGGTACCGAGATATTATAACCTTGGGTGTGATGAGTCCGGCCCGCGAGAGAATGCGTTCTTAACAATCATCAGTTTCATGCAAACGAAAACGTGTTTTGTGAATTTAATCTCTACGCCGCGTATCTCTGCGTCGCGTTAGCCTACGCTGTCCCACCACTCCAGGCCTCCCTCCACCCACCCCTTCAATCTTTCGCGAGGCCACGCGCCCTCCTTCCAGTTTTGACGAAACCTATCCAGTTCGTCAATTTATTGTCGCATTGGTAGGTACCCACTAGACTGTCTCAAGAAAAGAATGTCTCGTGGAAGGGGCATAACGTTTATTCGTTACATGACGATTTCTACTAGTCATCTCCAACCGCAAGCGGCGTTAAAGAACTTCGTTCCAAAAAAGACGACAGTAATTTTATTGTTAAATAAATAAATGTAGGAAATCATTATTGTATCGTGTATTTTAATCAATATATTATGTACCAAATATAACGCCACGGTCTCCTCTATTTGACTTTGTGCGAATTATAAGTGCACAATGGGAATGTGTGCATATGAATTCGATCATCGTCGATGATCGAACACAAAGTTTTTATAGTGATTTTGTGACACCGAATGTTCGTCCGCAAATGTAGCCATAGCGTGAGGATAACATATCTAACCTGTTTACTTACTTATTTTATTTTTTTATTAACTTGTATGATCGAGGAAAAATATTAGTTGATAAACAACTATGAACAGACTAAACACGTCAGGACCGATGACGGTATCTTGTCAATAGATCTATTGCATCTGGGGGCTTAAAAATGCCACTTTAGAGAACCATAAAAGGATAACATTATGAATTAATTATAAAATGGCGAAGACAGTCCGTGTTTTTCTTTTTTGCGCTGTACTACGTAGGTACAATCAAAGAGATTGGGATTAGATTTGGCTTGGATTGATTGGTATTTTATTTATATTTTTCTTCGTAGGATGCGGTTTATTTACCGATTTATTGCGACACCCACAGGCAAGTCCGGTTACAACAACCTCGTTTGTAGACTACACTTTTTTTTTAACCAACGTTATGTAATATAATATTTCAAAATCTAGTCGCAATCTCATCTCATTTGATTGTCAGTACATTAATCATTGTTATATGATTAATGTAATGACAAACAAACAAATGACTTAAAGGCAGGCGTATTATTAATCATTTTTGCTTTTTATTTTATTTTATAATTTTAATTTAGTTTTATTTTTAATTTATTATTTTATTTTATTAATTATTTTTATATTTTATTATGATTATTACAATTTAAATTTTATTAATATGATCTTATGGATTGAAATAAATGATTTTGAATTGAATCTCAGCGACAAGTTATGTCAAAATCTTGTCAAAAATGTAGGAAAATTAGATGTATTTTTGACAGACTGCGAATTACGAGAATTGGCCCTCTGATGTCACGTAAGTTAAGTAATTTGATATTATAACTGAAGTAAGCAATACTTTAAGGTATAATATCAAATTTCTTAACTATGACTGGACTTTATTATGACTATTTTGTAGTGTAAATTATATTTTTGCCAATATTGCTAATGTTTTAAATGTTATAATGAAAAATTCATTTTCTTTTCCTAGCTATTAATAATAATAATAATTTATTTATTCATACAGACAACCAATGATCCATAAAATTAACATTACATTTATATTGTTAGTATGAACTTAAAAACTATGTTAGTACTTAATTACTAAGAGAGACTTAGTCCTCTGGGTGAGGCTCCACACCAGTGGGCTTTCTAACTTATTGCCTATTACCTTCAGGATGCTGTTACTGCTCCCACGCAATCTGCTTAGCAGTGAGGCTGTTTTTTTGCGCCAGGTGGCATCAAAGCCGTCTGTGCGCGACTCAGCGAACATTGTTGACGCACTGCAGAAGCGTGGCAGACGTAACAGCGCCCTGTAGGCATTGTTAAACTGGATGCGCAGACATTTTGTAAGCCCTTTGGGTATATCTGAACCACAGGCTCGCTGAGTACAGAGACGTGCAATTGTATTGATATTATGTTGCTATTATTCTGAGATCTCTTGGACCATTGTCCAAGAAAAGGAATTAACTGTTTTTAAGATGACGGCCAAGCCTCATATTTTGACTAAGGTGTAGAGTTTGTGAAGTTACGGCGTGTAGAGATAGAAGCTTGGCTCTACATGAGATCTGATAACTTTTTGGCAACATTTTACATGAAAATGTTTTTGGTGGGATATTAATTTAAACTGCCTCTTCTAACATTTGCGTTGACCTCCTGCATGAAAAAAGAAAAATATATTAAGAGAATTGTAATTCGCCACAGACCAAAATGCGCACAATACAGGGTGTAAAAATATCCATCCCGAAGCCATCATCTACGCATTCTGCACATCAAACTAATTAGTTTTGCGTAAAAATAATTGCTGCAAAACGAAATTTATTTTTGGTGGGAAAATTCGCTGGTCCAGTAGGTACAGACGCCAGCACATCAAGCTACCCGAAACTGTCAAACTTTCCCAATCAACTTGGAACCTTATGCCTTTGCAATAAAGTTGAAAATCTATTAAATACATTTGACAGATTGTAGTAGCTTGATGTGCTGGCGTCTGTACCTACTGGACCAAACCTGGGAACCTTCTGGTTACGGAGATATTGAAGGTCAAAGTTCAAGTCAACGAAGCCGAGACCTATTGTTTTTTTTATAGGGCGTAAAAAGCGTCTTTTTACGCCCGTTATAAAAAACAATAGGTACTTAATTATAAAACAATACACCAAATAAACAAAAAGCAAATAAAAAACATACGTTTGCTTTCATTATAAGTAAATATTCATTTCCAGCATTTAATTCTTACTGAAAATGCTAACGCTGGTTAGGTACGTTTTATTGTGTTGTACTTCGTAGCACGACCATGAACGCATTCATTATAATTTTATATGGTAATAAAATCCTTTTAATTTGTACTATTTTATACCACTAATTAGAAATTTTATACCTCTCAATTAATTATCGTAGATATACAGGTCGTGCTGGAAAGATTCCTTCCCAGCACGACCACGCTAAAATTCCAGCTAAACTAAAAATATCATAATCGAATGATAATAACGGAGGGTAAAAGTTACCTTCTTAGTTAAGAAAAAATATTCATTAAGTAGATATTTGTTATAAATATGAATGTCAATGATTTTATGTACTTAAATATTTTCGCGCATGTTTGTTATGCTAAATAAATGTAGCTATTTAGTAGGTATATTATTTTGTGTAAGTATTTTTTTTGCATTTAACGCCATCTAGTGTCAAGTATAAAAATCATATACAGGCTTAAAGGCAGAAAATGTTTTTTTGCTTTTCTAACAATTTACGATAATTTACCAGTAATGAAATAGGAATACATAATGTGTAAAAATTTTTAGGCATGCTCCCGTTTCATCAACTTTATGCCAACTGGAATATTAGCGTGGTCATGCTAGGAATGAGATAGATAGACGATAATTGAGAGGTATAAAATTTCTAATTAGTGGTATAGAATAGTACAAATTAGAAATTTTATAGCTCTCAATTACCATCTAAAGTTATAATGAATGCGTTTAAGGTCGTGCTACGAAGTACAATTTCTATTAAATAAATGCTATTATAATATCAATTAATATTTATATGACAAATTTTAAATTACATACATGTTTTTATAAAATAATTACAATATTTATTATAACAATAAAGTAGCCAAATAAAAGCCCTCTTCCTCTCTCCTACTTTTGATGTGCCCAACAGGGTCCACAATGATCATATTCTGTAAAATCTACCACCTAAGTTCACATGTGGAAGCAATAAATATATTGAGTATTAAGTACAACACGTTTTATTTCCTCCCTGGCTCAGGGGTTTCAAAAATTCACCCTGTATATTATGTTACGGGGGAATTTTTGAGACAGGCGATAACTTCGGCGATAACTTCACTTTATACGCCTCACTGTATTGTAAGCGTTCAGATAGTGTCCTGTCTGCTCCGAGAGACGCATTATTGTTACAACAATGTTTTCTAAAACTTCGTTAGTATTTCTTGTAGTGTACTTTTTATCGGATTTCTCACGTGAGTAGGTACACAATAATAGGTGTCGTAGATGTTTTAATAATGTATGTTTTTAAGACTTTAATAACCCTCTTATGTGCTGTCTTATTATCTACTTATTAATTATATAATATGAATAATCGTGTATTCGTTGGTTTAGATGATAAATTCCAAAAAAAAAAATGTGTTGACGATTATAATTTTTTGAGTCAACAAAGTTACGAAGTAAAATATTCCGCAAAAATATCTCCTCTTCGATGCTGCCAACACTCTAGGTAGTAATTACAACTTTCCAACCCACACCGTAAAATTCACCCTTACAAACTTTATTCCCTCTTCTAATCGCAATAGGGTTGAAGTTTTATCCTGAGACTCGTGTTTCGTTGTTGAATTAAAGATGTGCTATATAGCATCCGATCTTTCAAGCAACGCAGTATAATCTTTCCCAGCATTTCAACTCCATCCCATAAGACAAAAATCCTATAAACATCACGAGATTCTTTACATTTTGTAAAAATTTAAGGAACCCGCCACCCATACTGTTTACATCCTTAGTACTTAAAATATTTACTTAGCGCTTCTTATTCTTAGCGTTCTTACTTAGCGCTGAGTTTTCAATCAACTTTGAACCTTATCCTATAGCGATAAAGTTGAAAATCTATTAAAGAAATTTGACAGATTGTAGTAGCTTGATGTGTACTCTTCAAAATGCAGATTTGGGTTGTTTAATAATATTAGACAGGTAGTAGCGTACCTATAAGGTTTTTATAAAAACAAAGAATTTAAACATTGAATTCATCAGTTTCTTACTAAACTTCAACTATATCCGAAGATCCTGCATACTTATCTCTTTTGTTGACTGTACATAGCTACATAATAGGTATAGACAGAAGATGTTAGTAGTCCTAAAAATGTTTATCGTTCAAAAATATGTCTATTTTCCGTATTGTAGATGGACAAAAGAATAAAATGTTTTTCCGGAAGGACTACACTTATATAGAATCAGAGGAGAGTTTCTACAAGATCCACACGACAGCACAGAGTTTTGCTGATGCCAAGCGAATGTGTGCTCTGGAAGGAGCCAGTTTGTTCTACGCAGAAGACGAAGATGAAGCCAAAGCTGTTATATCGTTTTGGAACAGAACCCAGCCTGACATACCGTGGGTGTTTGTGGGGCTGACGGACATAATGGCTGCAGGGCAGTTTGAGACCATTGATCGTGCGTATAACAGGGTGTAAAAAGGTGTCACTAAGCCGAAATCTACGCATTATAAAATTATTTATTTTGCCAATTTTTTTGGAAACGAATTTTAGTTTAACTACTTACCTATATTTAATATTATTATGAGATAATTAATTTATACAATATACACATAACTATTGATGTAATGAAGTTATCAAATCGCCAAGACGAGCCATGCGAATCGCAAAGGCACTACCTACCTTTTCTCGAAGCACTTCGTCGTATTTTTGAACCTTCATAACTTGGGTTTGGATTATACCAGATAAACAAAATTTTCGAGATATGATGTCAGTGGTTGACTTATTAAACCTAAAAAGTTTCAATTGCATAGCTCTTATACTTTAGATTTTATTGATATCTAAAATACCCCGATTTCGTCACTGACTCACAGACGCACTGATGATCATCAATATTCTAAGGGTCTTCCTGAAGTCCTAGAAAGCTGAAATTTGGTATGTAAGCTAGTAATAGTACACAAACAACAAAAAAACTCTAAAAGTTGGAACTTTTACCCTCCAACCCCTTAAAATATTGGATGGAAGTTTGTACGAGACTTCCGCAAATTTTGATGCTAGAGTTCTGAAAATTGATATAGAGACTCCTTGTTATAAATAATAAAATACGTATTTCAGGATTTTCAGTAAATAACCTCCCAAAAAAATTTTTTATTTCATAAGCAACTTTCAAAAAGATGTGAAATCCCACCAAAAACATTTTCATGTAAAATGTTGCCAAGACGAGACCACATATGGCTCGCACTGTGAAAAAGTTATCAGATCTCATGTAGAGCCAAGCTTCTGACTCTACACGCCCTAACTTCACAAACTCTACGAACAATGTGTGAATCTTGGCATCCCTAGTCTTTCTAAACCCGTTTTAATTCTATTCTTTACCGTTTCAGTTTTCAGCGAAATTGCCCCCTGCTTAAACCTAAATGAGAGTAAGTAACCAGTAAATTTTACGTTTTTTTTATAATTTTCAGGAAGGCCAATCACTGAGGTGTACAGTAGATGGCAGAGCAATCAACCGGACAATTCTGGCGGTTCAATGCACTGTGTACACATGAACCTACTTGGCACCATGAATGATTACCTGTGTGACCCCAAGTCTTACTATATTTGTAAGAAGAGTCTCTATAAACTGGAATGGAATAATGACTGCAATATGCATAATTTAGGTAGGTTAAAATATTTTGAATTAACGCAACGCATTGCTTGGTAAGCTCTGTTTTTTTTTAATTTAACTTACCTGAAGGACCTTCATACGCTTTATCTGAAAAATCCTTCACCAATGGGATTTGATACTATTAACTTAGTTAACAATTAACTGTCCATTATGATTCATAATGTTATCCTCTTATGATTCTGCCAAAGTGGCCTTTTTATGCCCCCGGGAACAGAACAAGGAGTTTATTATCATGTACAATATAATAAAACGCCAAACTTGTCACCAAGTGTGGCGCGTGCATTGAAGATTGTAAGGGGAGTACCTGTAGGAGATTCTCAGAAGAATCAAACTTAGAATTAACTAATGTTGTTTATAAAATAATATTTATACATTATCAGCCTATAACGTTCCCACTACTGGGACACAGGCCTCCTCTCAGTGAGAGGGAGTGGGCTGTAATCCACCACGCGGGCCCAGTGCGGCTTGGTAGATGTCACATGTCTTCGAATTTTTGGTTCTAGGACATGCCGGTTTCCTCACGATGTTTTCCTTCACCGTTTTGAGAGCAGTGGTGATGGAATAATTTACACAAAGTAAAGCGCCTGTCTGGGTTCGAACCTACGACCTACAACTCGTAAGTCGCGGCTGTTACCACTGGGCCACCACTGCTCAACTGGGCCACCACCAGAATAATATTTATATATGAACAATATTTATAAATGAAAATAAATGTATTAATTTAAAATACATTAAGTATCATGCATAAATATATATTTAAATCTTCCACCATTAAATAGATACCTATCATATTTTATCACTTCAGATTACACTTTCAATAACAATACTGGCAAATGCTACAAGCTCCACACAACTCCAATGAAGTGGGCCGAAGCATATGCAATGTGCCGAATAGAATATACCTTCCTGGCACTGATTAGCAATCGGATGGAAGCGAATTATCTTGCGAACTTAACGAAATCCACAACAAAACCACAGATCAGTGAGCAATACCAAAGAGGAATATATCACCTGGGCTTTCATAACAGATTCAACGAAGGCTGGCAGACAGTTAGAGGTACGTGAGTTCGTGGCTTAGCAACAGCGATCTCCCTCGGATATTGAAAAGGGGGTTCCGCTGTAGAAGCACTAAATCAATACAGCAGCGATATCCGCTTTACAACAGACGCCAGCACATCAAGCTACTACAATCTGTCCAATTTCTTTAATAGATTTTCAATTTTATTGCAAAATAGTAAGGTTCAAAGTTTATTGGGAAAATTTGATAGTTTCGGGTAGCTTGATGTGCTGGCGTCTGTACAACCATATGTGTCAAAACAACCGTTATTACGTTCTGACAGCAACGATTAATTAGACGAGAATGAACTTTGCTTAGTGCAGTAGTCAAGCTTAACTTATCCTGGTGGCTCTGACTGGAACTAACGAAATTACTATTAAAAGTGACTTTTCGAGGGGCCGCAGAAACCCGTTGGTTGCGAGAAGCACAGAACTGGTCGAAGTGGAGGTGCTTGGGGGAGGCCTATGTATGTCCAACAGTGGACGTCTTTCGGCTGAAATGATGATTATGATGAAATGGCCGTTTGCACACTGCGACACCGTCACGTCTATGTCATATCGTCGGCTCGGACGACAACGATATCGTCCGACGATATCGAGACGATACATAAAAAATACAAACATACAAAGTAGGCTTTTGGCTACTTGGTATGTGTGTATTTTAAGTTTTTTTTTTTTGCAATGTGCGGCTTGTTTGTGTATCTGACACGATGTAACCAATAGCTTATTGTCATGCGGTATGCCACAGCAGTCCCGAATAGTTGCGTTGCGCCAGCAAAAGCTTACATCGCCTCGCGCTTCCAAAAGTGTACCCATTCGAGGCAATAAAGGAAGCAGGTAACAATAAAAAATAATTAAAACAATACCGCAGGCGACGCGGTGCGGCGGTGAGCAACGGCCGTTCGGCGGCACCTGTCCATGCCACTCCCCCGCGATCTGCTTCACCCTGCACTGTATCGTCCGCCGATAACGACACGACAATCAATGTCGACGACGATACCGTTGACTACAACGACACAGGGTGAAAGAGTTTAGTAGTAATTGTATGAAACCACCAGTACGATGATATCGTGTAGTTATCGTGTCGTTATCGTCTAATGTGAAAACGGCCGATCTGTCTACTGTTGTGTCTGTATCCACGGACATCGTCGCCGTCACCGAGCCAGATGAGCTCTGTAGGTACACTACTCGCCGTGGATCTTTGTCTCTGTGAAGTTATCTGCGGCTAGCCTTTTTGCGTTAGTTTCATGGACACAGTCCACCGCTACACGATAGTAGAAAGAGGTCCCAGAAATCTCGGTTATTGTTTAGATTATTGATTTATCAATAATTTTTCCAGGAACACCATTAGATGTAGATGCCGACGCCTGGTTCGACAACTACCAGCCTGACCAAAACCAATATGAGGAGTGCGGCTCAATGTTCTACACCGGTTCGCTGATCAACACAGATTGTAATACAAAGAGCATGTTCATTTGTGAACAAAAAGTAGACAGCTCAAATTCACAAATAAAAATCAATCATTAATAAAATTGTTTAATATCGCTAACAAAGGAATAAAGTAAATAAAATATTGTTTCCTTTTAATAATACAGCTTTTATTACATAATATTTATAGGTATAGATAGTGCAAACTTGAAAGAGTTTTTAGACTCTGAAAAATAGTTCTAGAATTGACTGTTTTAATTTAAATAGATACTAATAAAACCGCAGAAACTAATGTTGGCAACACCGAGTGAAGCTACTTCAAGTGCTGGCAGTGAAATTTTAAAAAGGAAGGAACTTCCATAGAGCATAGGAAACTTCCCGCAATTATTATTTTCTCATTCCGCGAAACCCTTTTGATTTTATGGATTGTTATTATTTTCGGATTAATATACGTTTGCATAAATAGCTAATACGTGGTTTAAACACCCTCCATAAAGAAATAGTTAATATCAGAAGGGTGCATAAAACTTCTCGCGCCCCAAAAGTAAAGTTAAACTAAATAATGGGTAAAACTGGTAAAAGACGCTTTTAAGTAAGCGTAAACACAGGGAAAAGCGCTCGTAAATCATCTAGTGGTAGCAATACGAGTTTTAGCAGTAGCAGATGTAGCAGTAGGAGTTCTAATAGTAGCGGCTCAAGAACACCCCCGCTGGCACCTCGCAAAAGGATAGGAGGAAATGCCACCCGCATTTCCTCCGTACGTTAACGCCCCCGGAAACGGTCGCTAGCACATAGTGACGTAGCGACAAGGGGGCAACATGTCCTGAGGTGCTTATAAGGAGTGGAGAAGTATTCCACGGCTATCAGGTTAATCCCAGACGTACGGTCAAGATCCCTACCAGCATCTTACTGGAATACTTCCTTCCTCCGAGCACGTTTACTCTTGCGAATATCCACTCAAGCCGGCAAATAAAGGCAAGAATGAGGTGGGAGCTCCGTTCCCCGTCATTGTTCACTCCAGCCGGCCAATAAAGGCAAGCCAGATATGAGGAAACAGACTGCTCCCGGAAGATAGAGTCCGTGGGGTCGCTACTGCCCAACAGCTCGCCACATGCTGCCCTGCGGGTTTCTGTATCTCTCTTGGTCTAGAGTTCGCAGCGCGCAAGACCCACCACGACGTCAACGTAGAGATACGGCGTTATTATAATACTGTAAATACTCGGATATCTATGGTAAATACATACTTGTTACGGACGCGATCATATTATATTTAACATAGAACCTGACACTGACCTGCAAATTGCAAAAAACGTAAGTAAAGGTCTTTGAAGGTCCGTGGTATACCTACTGTCGCGTTTTTTTTTTCTAAATGGCGGCCTCGCATTATTTTTTTTTCTTTTTCGAATTGCAAATCATCAAATGACCCCGCAATGGGTGGAGCGGAAAGGAGTGTCAGACTCTTACTGACTAAAACCCACCATGTTCCTTCCTTAACCCTTTATGTTCCGGGCCAGCGGTAACCCTTTCGGACAATCCCGCTGACCCGGCAGGCTTCGGCCCTTCTCTGCTGCTGACATCTCTTTGAGGTGCGCGAGGAACACATACGCGCCGTCCTGCACGGACTTGGTCCTGGTCGGACGTGTCTCGCATAATGCTTTAGATAGCTGATATCAATGCAAACAGAAAATATTACAGGACCAAACCCTTTAAAGCGTCACGTTTCCGAGAGTTGATCATGTGACATACATATTTTTTAAACTTTTTAAGCAAGATAAAAAAAATACATAGATTATAAATAAATGTTAAACATTCAGAGTAATTATTTAAAACATCTATGCAACTGGATTTACGCAAGTTCAATAAAATATGGATAATGAAGCATGAGGCGGGAGTGGAAAATTTACAAAAAAAGGTTAACATATTATTGAAGAATACAATCGACTAATCTCACCACCACCGATCACGTAATCTTCATTTAGACTAAACTTAAACTATATTTAACATCAAACTGTTTCGCGGCTTTGTTACCGTCTTGACGATTTCTTAGTGGTTTCCTACGCTCTGTTAAAGGGATAAAAAAAATATATATTTGAGTGTTGTGTTTTAAAAACAATGTGTCATTGTATGGTGAGGTTTATGATGGTGATATGTAAAAGATGATACTCATAGTGAGTTTGAATAGAAGGCATATTATGTATTTATATCAATCGCTACTCGAGCTACATTAGAGATCTTCCGCAATTTAATGTAAAAAATTACTATATTTTTTGCATTAGAATCGTTGCCAGACCAATATCAATTACTTTTGTCAAAAAAAAAAAATAATGTTCAGTTTTTACTTCGCTACGATTTTATGTAACCAAAAGAAAAATCAAAATATTTTATTTCACATAAACCTAAATGGGCACTTATGAAACGTCAGAAGCTAGGTGCACGGTTCCAATTGGTCGTTTCCTATATGGAGAAGAACCGGCAAGAAACACCACGGTTACTCTTTTTAAAAATAATTGGCTTTTACAATATTTTCAAATTACAGTACTTAGGTACGGGAGGACAGCGTAGGCCTGTCAACAAGTAACTACCAGGTACTTGTTAAATAAAAAATGGTCTACAGATCTAAAGTCTACAAGGCCTTAACCTTTAGAATAATCACTCGCACAACAATCACCGCACAAATTTGAGTGTATGATTGTAGGTTTTTAGTCCTCATAAAAGCAATCGGACTAACGGTTTGGACGAGAGGCCACTAAAAACAAAATTTAATGAACTCTGTAACCTCGACTGATGAGTTGATACGAATCAGCTGAACTTGAAGTTAGTCATTAACTTATATTTTCCTGATTATGAATAAAATATATTAACCATATATGATAAAACTTATCTAAATATACCTACCTCTACAGATATATTGCTTACGCATTTATGCAAATGATGAAGTCTGTCGGAGAATCTGCTATCTGCTGAGTATCCTCATAAGCATGTTTGCGTGGCGCGGTTCAACACGCGTGTCTTATCTTTAAATAAGATGTTTTCGAAAACTTTGCTTATATTTCTTTTAGTGAACTTCTTGTTGGATTATTCATGTAAGTAATTATTTTGATATAAACGTTTTAAAAAAAATCTAATCTGGATTGTGATTGCAACTGATTCGCAATTAAGTTGCTAATATAAAAAAAGAGCCAAGTGCGTGTCGGACCACGCACAATGAAGGGTTCCGTAGTTGGAATGTATGTACCTATCCCAAGAACAAACTTAACATTGTAGTTGAAAAACATGTTCTCCCATACATTCCAACTGAAAATGTAAGTTTGTACGCACAATATTGAGAGATTTACCATTTTGTTTTAAGACCACAGACTTTTTATAGGTTTTCCTGTTATCTATGGGTATAGAACTATTTTTTTGTATTTTTTTTTATTTTATGCTCAGTAGTTTCGAAGATAAGGGGGGAATGGTCAATTTTCGTCTATTTTCTTAAATAACTTAAATACTACTACCACTACTACTACTTTAAAATTATGAAAAAAAAATATTTGAGATCCTCACAGTAAGCCCTTTTATTTGATATATCACACGGTACAGATTGCGAAACTTTTTTTTTTTAATTTTCGTTTTGGCCCCCAAAAATGACCCGCATATTCAAAATTAATTTATTTACGATACACGTCTGTGTTTGGGTCATAGAGATTTATATGTGTACCAAATTTTAACTTATATATATCCATTACATTCGGAGCAAATTGGCTGTGACAGACGGACGGATAGACACACGAGTGATCCTATAAGGGTTCCGTTTATTTCTTTTTGAGGTGCGGAACCCTAATAAATAAAAACTTACTCATTTAGCGATGAATGCCTTATAAGAGTGAATGAAGTGAGTGGTGTTTTTCATTGTGTGAAATAAACTGCCTAATTATATTTTTTTTTGATAATAGATGGACAAAGGGATAAAAAGTTTTTCCGAAAGGACTACACTTACATAGAAGCAACGGAGAGTTTCTATAAGATCCACACGTTACAGAAGTCTTGGGCTGATGCCAAGCGAGTGTGCGCTCAGGAAGGAGCCAGTTTGTTCTATCCAGAAAACGAAAATGAGGCCCATGCTGTGATATCGTTTTGGAACTCTACCCAGCCCTTCTTTTGGGTGTATGTGGGAATATCGGATTTAGTGGTTAAAGGAGTTTTTGAAACCATACACGGTAAGAATACTTATAATATTTTATTATTAGCAGTCGCTCGCGGCTTGGATCGCATACAATCTCCAATCCCACGTTAGAGTTCAGGGATCGAACCACAACCTCCTTTATCAGAATTATTTCAATCGTACTACAGAGTATGAAAGAGATGGAGCTATATACAGGACGTATAGTATCTGATAGTAAGTAGTCCCACACAGAAGTTTAAAATAAAACTGCTATAGTAGGTGCTTGTAGGCCCTCTTGGAGCTGTTTCGTAAATTCTATAAATCAGTTGACTTTTACACTCTTATCTGGTTTTACAACATTAATACATAACATATGTTGTACAGCCAATATTGGCTGTATGATAAACTTGTAGAAGTTATACTTTTAGAAGTTATACGTCATAAGTCAATTTTGTTTTTAATACTAGCTGCGCCCTGCGGTTTCACTCGCATAAATGTCGATCCCGTGGGAATATCGGGATAAAAAGTAGCTTATATGTTAATCCAGGGTGTCAGCTACCTCCATACAAAATTTTATCAAAATTGGTCCAATCGTTTTAGCGTGAAGAAGTAACAAACATATAAACACACGCACACACTCACAAACTTTCGCCTTTAGTAGTAGCTAGAATTTAGAGACACATTTCACTTATTCATTCACGGTCGGACATTGACAACATTAATAAGTTGCACTACCTTCGTGCTTCTCTTAAAGATAGTGCATTACTAGTAATTGATAATTTAGATTTTAGAGCTCAGAATTATGAGTCCGCTTGGAATTTATTGTGTAGTAGGTACGACAACAAAAGATTGCTCGTAAATAATCATGTTCATGCATTGTTTAACGTTGAATGTATCCAATGTGAATCTTGTTCTTCTATTCGCAATCTTTTCGACGTCACGAATAAAAACCTTCGTGCATTAAAAACTTTAGGTCAATCAACTGAATATTGGGATACCCTCGTAATTCATATGATGGCAGAAAAACTTGACAGTGTTACACGTAGGGTATGGGAAGAACATAGAAACACGCTTATTGATCCACCTTCTTTAGACATTTTTATTAAATTTCTTAGCAACAGAGCTGACTTATTAGAAACTGTACAAGAACACAAAAGAAACTTAACAGAATCAGAGACTTGCAAACACGATTCTAACCTACTTACAATGACAAAATCTAATGAAAATAAAAATGACAGTAACAACACAAATAAAAAATCCAATAATTACAATAATAAAACTTTCAAATGTCCTCTGTGCAATCAGCAACACTACTTATTTAATTGTGAAGCATTTAGAGCCCTGTCTATTGAAGATCGTCTTCAAAAGGCCAAAGAAGCAAAG
The DNA here is from genome assembly GCA_963082905.1 of Oligia fasciuncula. Taxonomy (NCBI): domain Eukaryota; kingdom Metazoa; phylum Arthropoda; class Insecta; order Lepidoptera; family Noctuidae; genus Oligia; species Oligia fasciuncula. The sequence goes on along the minus strand of OY720393.1, from coordinate 8,374,851 downwards.
GTCTGTCTTAATTGTCTTCGACCAGGGCACGTAGAATCTAGGTGCAATCTTGTTCCTTGCAAACATAATGGGTTATCTCACTAGTGAACTGGCGACCTTAGCTTTGACTTAAGAATTTAGTAAGAAAAAAATATTAAAAACGAACTATTGCTAGCTTTAGAATACACTAAATCGGTGTGCATGAAGCATTCATGTGAATAAGAAGAAAAAAAAAACTCGCCTTATGTATAACGGTTAAAAACAAGTACTAAATTGTTGACCAAAACCACTTTAGTAATGATAATAATTATCATCGCTTTCAGGTCACCCCGTATCAGACGTGTACAACAACTGGGGTGCTGGCGAACCCAACGATGCCGGTGGTGTTGAGGATTGCGTCATCCTTCGAAGAGACGGAACCATTAACGATGACGGATGCATTAAAAAGAACCCTTTTATATGCAAGAAGAGTCTCCTCTCCTTAGAATGGAACCAACTGTGCAACATACCTAATTTAGGTGGGTTACATTGATAAATATGATGTTTCCAAACATATTTTTCTGTGACCTGAACCCCAATTGCGTGCTTTTGAGGAAAATTGCTAATCCATTACTGCAGATGTTTAAAAAGTTAGTCTACTCGACTACGTAAATCACGCAATTGAAGGGTTTAGAACTGAACACGCCAGGATTGAAGTAATAAGAAGCTTACTAAGAAGGTAACTAAACAAGGTGGATCGATGATCCATCACGTAATCGACGAATATCGTAATGATTACCAAGTCGAGGACGTGTTTCAGTAAGCGAAAATCTATTTGAAATGTACGCCTCGATGGCAAAAGCGCGGTGCACTCCACACCACCGCTCCATGGCAGCTAAAAATTCCACAGAGCTTACGCATTTAACGACGCCCCCCGCGCCACTCTAACGTGTTGCGTTCAAAAATTACGTTTGTTCAAACTTTGAAATCTGCCACTTGACACCCTGTATTTACCCTATGTAGGTAAATGCTTCGTTTCAATAACAGGAAAATTGATAACATTCGGTGTATAATGACAAAATATTGTAAATTTGACCCCGCATATTCGTATCATATTCTTGCAAAATATGCTTTTTTATGTATTATTTGCCTTGTGTTACTGGTTTCATTTTTAAACAGTAAGTACCTATTATAATTAGAAATTAAATGGATATCTGTCAACTTTTCGGTATTTGGCCTCCAGCTGATATCCGACTATGCAACTTACCCTATAAGCCAGATATCCGGTATCCGACCAAACAACTGACCATTTCCGCAGCAATGCTAATGTTAGCATCTTTCCATGGACCCAGACAGACACTACACAATACTTAATACCGACTCGTTTTACTTCGTATACGTTCATATATCTGAGGTTAGGATTATATTCTCGTAATTTTAAGAACGTTCACAGTCTCCAGTTCCAGCATAAAAGATATATGCATCTGTACCAAACAACACACGCGCTACTTTAAACAACGTAGTGACGTCCTAACTAGACAAAAAAGGGCTAAGTTTCACAACCTACTGTATCAATTAATTGCGGGGTTGCCATAATAGTACATTATGATACATGTGTGCTATGTTGATCATTATGCACGAGGCGATATTATCGCGCGAGCCGCAGGCGAGAGCGATAAGAAAGCCGAGTGTATATTGATTAATGCACACGCGTTTCATACGACGTTTTTCAACACACTTGCGAGGAAAAAAAAACAGACTTGTATTGTTAAATAATAACTTGTATGGAAAATGGCGCGCTGGTTTTGTTTTCCCGCGCGCCGTGCTAGCCAGCACTAGCGATGCGCGCGCAACATTGACTCATTTTAAATATATTAATCTATGGCACAGACAAAACTGCTAAACAGCCTATAGAAAAAATATTATAAACACAAACCTGAAAATTGCAAAAAACCTAAGAATTTCGCGGTCTACCACTGCGCATTCACCTTAAATTGTCTGTGGTCCCCTGCGAGTTCATTTTGCGACCAAGGACAATACAGACTATTTAAAAAAAAAAATTAAATATAGCCCGCGGATTTTTTCTTTTGGCATGAAGTCTCTTTGGGCGCTTTCCGAATTAGCTATAATCGCTCACATCACAGCGCTCACATCATCTCCATGGACGTAATATTACGTCCATGCATCATCTCACATGCGTTCCGATTTAGATATTACTATTATGACTGCTGAGAGCTGGCAACAATTCGGAACACTCGTGAACGCGCTCACATGACAGTGCTTACACAATGTAAAAAAGATATTATTACAGTATTTCTTTGTATAAACACCACATTTCTTCTTCAGTTCTTCTTCTTTGGTTAGGTGGCGACTGTCAGCCAGAAGCACAATTTCAAAAATGCCACGTTAGTTTAATTTAAAGATGATGCAACTCAAAACAAAACACACACTGACACAACCTCATACACACACTGTCATTTTTGACAGCGCTCACGGTGATATTATTCTAGGGCATGGTCGGCATTATCGCAAGATGGCGAATGTCATGACGTCATCTATGACGATTCACGGGACATCGTTATCGTTATCGCGCTCACGCTAATTCGGTTATTTCCCAATTCGGAACACATCGATTATTTCCCAATTCGGAACGCAGGGTTTGATGAGATTAAAAAAGCGCCCGTCTCCGAGTCCGACTAGTAAATAGTTATCTGTGGTATTACAGAACATGTGGATTAAAGTAAAGAAAAAGCACGCGTTCGTAATACACTCCATTACGGACCTAAAAGCGGTTCAATAAGAGCCACTTTACGAGCAAGTGTGTTGAAAAGATAAATGTGTAATATGTCGGTCTTAGTTCACAATACTTAACCAAACGAGTCAAATTATTACAGGGTAATGCGTTCAAAACAAATATGATAGAATGGTTTCTAAAGCTTGTTGTTTTTAATATTAAGGAAATTATGGAACATAAATATTTAAAATTAGTATAATATAATTATTTGAATATTAATTAACAATATAGGTTATTTCTGTTTTGGTTCTATGGTATAATTTTACTATTTTAGTTATTTGTTTTCTACTAACTAGGTACGACTTTATTAATATCAGACATTTTAAAAGTAATATAATATACATATGAATGTATGTAATAGTACATTATGATACATGTGTGCTATTATCAATGCTCACGCGTTTCATACGACGTTTTTCAACACACTTGCGAGGAAAAAAACAGACTTGTATTGTTAAATATTAACTTGTATGGAAAATGGCGCGCTGGTTTTGTTTTTCTGCGCGCCGCGTTAACCAGCACTAGCGATGCGCGCGCAATGTAAATAAAAGCACTGACAACAGACCGCTAAACAGCCTATAGAAACAATATAGTAAACAAAATAATGTTTAGACTGATCGTAGTGTTGTCGTATGTCAAGTTGTAGTTTAGTTAGTATGGAATTAGAAAGTACTATTGGCAGAAATATACATTAGTTCAGTGAGAATCCGCAATAATAGAACGCCAGTCAGGGTCTTTTCCGTTTGGTTTCGGAAGGGAACCACGGACAATTTAAGGTGAATGCGCAGTGGAAAATGGTAGACAGCGAAATTCAAATTTTCTTACGGTTTTTGTAATTTGCAGGACAGTATCAGGTTGTATCATGATCAAAATATGATTCGCGACTATAATATAATTATGTATTTACAGAATTATAGTCATTAGAATAGAATCTTTAAGTTAGATTTGTTCCCTAAGAACTTTTCCATAAGAGATTTGTTCATAAGGAACAAATCTAACTTAGAAAGATGTATTAATGATTCTAATGATTATAATTCTATAAAGACGTACCATACACTATACCATACAATGTTATAGTCGCAAGTCATATTTTGATCAAGATACAACCTGACACTGACCTGTAATTTATTTATTTATTTATTGCGCATTCGCCCGTGGTCCCTGAGCATTCACTTTAAGGTGAATAAATATTAGTTCATTTTGGGACCAAAAGAAATAGCATGCGTTTTAATACACTGCATTATGGACCTAAAAGCGGTTCAATAAGAACCACTTTACGAGCAAGTGTGTTGAAAAGTATATAAAAATTAGCACGCTTGCTTGCAGGCAGAATACACCTAAGTTTTAAAATCTCACCTTCACCAAAACAATGTATTTCTAGCAAATAAACGCTTGATTAGGCCAAGTCTGATGTTACATTTTTCAGAAGTTTTCACATTGATTGTCGCTGAGATGAGATTACGACTAAATTTTGAACGTTTTTAATTGCGGGAATTCGCCTTCTGGTCTCGCACGTTGGACCTTTCTGCAGAACATCACCATCAATAATATATAACTTAAATATTACAGATTACGTTTACAACGAGAAGATCGGCAGATGCTACAAGTTCCACCAGAATCCCATGAACTGGACCGATGCTTACGCCGTGTGCAGCGCAGAACAATCGTACCTAGCTGTGATCAACACCCAGTTGGAAGCCGACTTTCTTGTGAGGCTAACGGAAACTAAAACGAAAAACAAGGCCCCAGGAAACTTCCTAAGTGGAGCGATTCACTTGGGCTTCCATAATAGACTCGACGACGGCTGGCAAGCAGTGAAAGGTAAGAGACGATTTATTTCCTGTAATGCAAATCTCCCTGATAAATGTGGTCATACTGACTATGACTAACTAGACCTGGTTCAGGCCTCCTTTGATAGAGAAAATGGACCCTAATCTTCAATGCGGGCCCAGGGTGGCTTGTTGGATGTCACAGACTTCGATTTTTTCTCACATAATATACACAAACTTCCAAAAGTCTTGCATGCCTTATTTAACCCCCATAGGGAAGGAATTTTTCGTTAGTGCTCATCAGTGTACCTTCGTTAAATAAGGAAAATAATTCTGTGCAAAATTCTGCTTGCTCAAGATAAATGATTGCTTCGAGATCACTTCGAGATCCAGCGGTTTAGGCTGTGCATTGTTTTCAGTGAATTTAAGATTATTTATCGTAGATAACTTATTTGTTTACAGGCACATCGCTTGATGAAACCGGTTACGTCTCCTGGGGCCACAACCAGCCAGATGGCGAGAACCGAGAGCAGTGCGGATCAATGTTTTACAACGGGCTGCTAAACGATATCAGCTGTAACACAAGATGCTACTTTATCTGTGAACACGAAGTAGACACTCTCGCTTCGCAATTTGATGATCGATTTGGGGACCCTGAAATAGTGTGATTAATATTTTTTTACTAAAGTGACTGTAAAGTCTCGTTAGGCTCATGTTAACCGATATTTACTGAACCGATTTCACCCTTAGTTACCCTTGGTACCTATACATGTGTACCAGTTAGCGTTTCAAACAGTTCCTACCTAAATTGTATTGATCTATTACGTTAAATGTCCTTAGGTAATTTGACATGAAATGCAGTTTAAATATGTAGTCGATTGATTAAATGTCGGTGAACACGACCTATAAAATGTAAGTAGTATTTAAAGAAATTAAATATGTTTAAGAATACTGCAGATATTTTTTATGCCTTTACTGCTTTTTGTCGAGATTCATTAGGTATCAGAAAAAAACAGAGAAAAAGAACTCTCTCTTTTTCTTCTTTTTCTTTTTTTGGTTGGTTGGTTGACAGTACCTTACTAGGTACTGTCAACCACACATAATCCACGCGTCGTGTTCGTGAACGGGCGCCGTCTGTTGAGACTGGTCATCTCTTAACTGCCAAGGCTTATTTTTAATCTTATGTCTTGAATTGTTTCTTCATTTCTGTCTTTTTTACATTGTTCTCACTTAAAGAAGCAACAAGAATAATGTACCCAGGATTTTGGAATATCTTGATTTAAAAGAGTGTCCATGGAGTTTCTTGCCCGTTCTTCTCCATAGAGATCTACGCTTTGGAATGGGAAACTAGCTTCAACTTTCTGACTAACTGACAGACTATTTAATTTTGACAATTCAAAAGTGCCTGTACAAGGTTTAATAGGCTATTTGACTGGTTTCTGATAAACATCTCAGATTATTTAATGGTGTCTAACGAGCCCACAAAAACCTATTACTTCAAATTGCATAATGTATTTCTTTTAAAAAATAGTAAATAAAAATGTACTGTTTAAATAAGCCGCCAAAACGCTATCTTTAACAATATGGCGTCGTGACGTCACGATTCACGTAAACAAACGTTGAAACGGTCGAGATACTAGACAAAAGTCATCCGATTCTGTCAACTATAGACAGAAATTTACTAAATCATGACGTCATCTTAAGTTCAGCCAATCCAGACCGTTTTCGATTACGTGGCGCCAGATTTAAAAAGATGAAGTTTTTTCGGGATTTTTTTTTATAAATAATAGGTACATTGTTTTGTAGTAAAATTAATGCAAATCGATTTTAAAAGCGATAATCTATACGAGTGTCAATAATTATGAGCTTATTTTTTACATTGTCAAATAGCCTATTGAAATAAATGATTTGAGTTTGAGAGTTTGAGTTTAAGAGGTAACAATTTTTCATTGACAGCACCTTTATCTCGTAACAGGAAATGCGGTTGGTCTATTCTCCATAGAAACGCTCTCGCCTGTTTTCTTTCTGATTAATGACCATAAAGCAATGATTTTTTTACAGAATAATAAATATTAACTACTTGTATGTCACTATGTTTTCTTTTTTGATGATACATTATTTTTGTAAGCACTAGAACCCTCAAAAAATGCCGAGTTAAACCGCTGTCAACAGAGGACAGTGTACAAATTTGGAAGAAAAGTAAAAACATAGGGACAGTATATATATATATATCCTTCTTATTCAGTTTATGAAATGTCTTTTAAATTTATCCAATATTAGAGGAGGAAATAGGCGAGAGCCAAACCTCGAATTATGACTTTTTAGGCTTTTTCAAGTCTCTCCGACCACATTTCCTCTTAAGTATGATTTTCTTAGTACCTACAAAACGTTTCCACTAACGTGGGGGCCGGTTGTCGCTCCTCCTAGACTCTTCCAATCGAGAGCTTACCTATTGTCTGTGGTTGGCCCCCCGGCACTAGGAAGCCTTACCTCAACAAACCTTACATACACCACAAACTGGCTACATTTATTTATGAACCTCGCTAACTGACGTAAATACGAATTAAATACGAATTCAAAGTTGTTTATCAACTAATATTTCGTCCTCGTAATTAGCATACAAGTTAATAAAAAATAAAACAAGATAATAAACAGGTTATGTTATGTTATCCTTATACTTTGGCTACATATTCGACCGAACATTCGGTGTCGCAATATCACTTGATAAAATTTGTGTTCGATCTTCTTCTTCTTAGCGTGTCGATAGCAATCTAAATGGACTCGGCCCAGAATTCGGCTCGTGTGTTCGATGATCTATGCACCAACAAAATCACACCACCTAGACGGCCCTACACCTACAATAACTTTGCGCAATATTATTGAATCAGCCCTTGCGCTCAATCAAACGATTCATCAGCAAGAGATTAGGTTGTCTATGTACATGTTTTCAGCGAATTGAAGTTGTATATAGTTGGATAGTTGTAGTAATACCTATTATAAACAACTTTCACAGTAGACTAACGTAGTTGGACCGACCTCAACATATAATTAAAGATATTTGCCACAAAATTTTATTACATAAAATAAGCGCGGAAACATATTTTTCTTAATAAATTCGAATGCTAAAAGATGATATAAATTCCTGAAAATCATGACGAAATCGCAAGACATATTGTCAGCTGACTCGACGGGATGTTGCGGATCGCAACATCCCGTCGAGTCAGCTGATATTTATCATATGTGAAAATCTAGTCGAGCAGAGAGGTTTTCCTGGTAAAACTATACCATTGAGTTTTAATAGGTAAACGTTAACCTTTTTTAATGTCTTTTATTTTCGATTAAAGATTTTTTTAAAGTGCGGTTCCCTTTTATATTAACCTTTAGATCACCACACGTCAAAAACTCAAAAACGTGCCCTCGCGCGTCGGCGTCAAAGTCTGTCATGTAGGTAGTCGAACCGTGGCGTGCTGAGCACATTTTGGTTTGTCATCTATACACGACTATGGCGGTCAAAAGGTTAATAATAATCAATGTTTATTTACTTTACTTTTATTAATCTATTTTTATTTACTTCATTACTTTTTAACAATACAAACAATTTTATACATTTTGTTCGAATTATATGTATTACTTCATGTTATGGACCTCGTGTTCACAAATGAACATGCTCTTCGTATTACAATCTGTGTTAATCAAACGTCCGGTGTAGAACATTGAGCCGCACTCCTCATATTGGTTTCCGTCAGGCTGGTGGTTGTCAAACCAGATGTCAGCATCTACATTCATTGGTGTTCCTGAAAAAGATAATGATAAATCAAACAATGATCTAAACAGCAACTGAGATTTCTGGGATCTCCTTCTACGGTCAAGGATATTAGCACAGAAAGGCTACCCGCAGATAACGTCACACAAAGATACGCATCGAGTAGTACTTATAGAGTAGCAAGCTCATCAGTCGATCGATTCTGTAACAATATTGTTGCGCGCCACAATTAATGCCTGGTAGAAGGTGACATTGGTTACCTACCACTAGCGCCATCTAGTATCGAGTAGCAGAACTAGTAGAGTCAAGATCGTTCTAGAAATTTCGATGCTAGAACTTTCTAGAACTATCGACTTCTGGTCAGTAAGGGCCGGTATGTAGGTACTCGAACATTCTAGATGTTTCTACAGTAGAAGGTTCTAGCTAGAACTATCTGAGGCACTATTTAAGGCCATTAAGGGCCACGAGCCGGGTCAGAGTTGAATGCGATACGAGCGAATACATTCGGAAGCGATCTTCAAGTGCGACTTAGAGTGATCAGTTATTAGTGCAATTGTGTTTTATAATTAGTGTTTGGTAATTTATATCGGCAGTTTTTATTGTCACGAACCCCAAGCCTGTAACACTAACATAGTGAAAACGTGAACTGTCATACTACCTGACGCTAGGGTGCGCTAGGTTATCTAGGGATTGACAGCCCACTTTAAGTCCACTTACACCCGTGTTGACAAACAATTCTTGTCTAAGCAAAGTAGCAATACTATGCGAAGTAAGGCCTTACTAAATACACAAAAGACTCTTGACTATGCGAACGCACTTCGTTGTTCGACAGTAGGTACACGCACTTTAGTTCACTTCGCTAACTGACATTTCATTTTTAAAATATTGTCGGTACTCACTTTACTTTTTATTTACTTATAAAAAGTAATAAAAATAATGTTCAATATATTAGACCTATTACAATGCGATGGGTGGATGTGGGCTGAGCTGAGTGAATAGACAGATATCAAAGTTCAGGCCTTTCTTAAACAGGGCCTACACATTCTAATGCTAGGTTTCATAAGTTATTTTAATTATATTAGTTATATGGTAGGAAACTGCCAGAAGAATAAAATCTTATGGCCACTAGCAACTTAAATAGGTGGCACTGGAAGACCACTTTCAGTTAATTTTTCTAGGTCTTCATTTATCTGTGGCGAAAGAATAAAAAGTACCACATCTTTCGAAAGTCTTACAGATTTAATAAGCACTAGAACCCTCAAAAAATGCTCAAAATTGCCGCTGTCAACAGAGCGATTAATGAGAAAAAAACCATAGGGACGCAGTATATACATATTCTTCTTATTCTGATTATGAAATATCTTTTAAATTGGTCCAATATTGGAGGAGAAAATAGGCGACAGCCAAACCTCGAATTATGACTTTTTACTTAGGCTTTTTCAAAAAGTCTCTCCGACCGCATTTCCTCTTAAGCTTTAGTTACTACACTAGGTTATTAATTTTATCGTTATGTTAATTGTGGATTTCAGAACGCATTCATTGTAGTTTTGACAAATCTCGTTAAACTTGAAGTGGAACACAAAAAAGTTGTAAAGCGCGTTTAATTGCTGAATTTATTTACTGTTTCGACTGTGAATCTCTTAGAACATCCGAGGGAGATCGCTGTTGCTAAGCTACGAACACACGTACCTCTAACTGTCTGCCAGCCTTCGTTGAATCTGTTATGAAAGCCCAGGTGATATATTCCTCTTTGGTATTGTTTATTGATGCGTGGGTTCGACGTGGGTTTTGTTAAATTCACAAGGTAATCCACTTCCATCTGATTGCTGATAACTGCCAGAGAGGTATATTCTATTCGGCACACCGCATATGCTTCAGCCCAGTTCAATGGAGTTGTGTGGAGCTTGTAGCACTTGCCAATGTCCTCATTGAAAGTATAATCTGAAATTATAAAGAAAGCACTGTGCTTTATAGTAATAATAATAATCATTTTATTTCAGAATAATAAATCCATAATTTGTTAGTAAAATAAAAACAAAAAACTGTTAGTACACATGCAGATTGGACAAATAATGGACGAGCGGGCAATCAAATTTCCCTGCAATGACATACAGGAGACTGTTCGAGCTGCCCGGTGATTTTTTGTAGTACCTTTTGTTTTTTTTTGCTCTAGTTTTTTTTTAAACGTCTTCCTAGCAAAACCAAGACAAAAAGCGCCATAAGTTAATTTCGGGATTGGTGGAATAACGGTGGGAAAATTCACGTGGCGGGTCTTAATTGGTTTCCAAGCAATAATGCACTCAATGATATCCTCAAGGTCAAGTTCAACACCTGACGGAGGATGGAGATGATAGAAATGAAGCTGCAACACCAAACTGTATCCCCCGATTTTATTACTATTGGTGTTTTTGACTTGCCTCCCGCTATGTAAGCAATTTTAAAGACTCACTCACATCAAAAAATTATAAATACCTAATCTGATAAAACCAAACAAATAAGAGCAAGTAACAAAAAATACAAAGAACCACGTTACTTAAAAAAAAATTACTGACCTAAATCAGGCATATTGCACATAAAATTCCACTCGACTGACTTGAGACTCTTCTTACAAATGAAGTTAGCCTTTGTTTTACATTGGTAATCATTCATATTGCGTAGTAAGTTCATGTGCACACAGTCCTCATTACCGCCTAAATTTTCTGGCTGATTTCTGTACCAATTGCTGAAAACTTCAGAGATGGGCCTTCCTAAAAAGATAAATAGTGATTATGAAATAATGTTATCATTCAATTACCCGGTACCTGTCTATGTATAGTAGCGAAAAATACTGTGAACTTTTCTAGTGCATATAGCTAAATAAAGGGAATACAAATCCGATAACGAGATTAAAAATCTGTTTGGAATTTAATTAAAATACATAACGCCTTTGTACAGTTTTTACTAGTGCATAAAGTTTTAATAAATAAGCTAAATAAATTTATGAATACTACAAGGCTCCCAGGATCTTTTGGCGCCTGAATGACATTGACAGGCGGCGCTGTGTTGGTGCACAATAATATATAATAATAATAATAATCCACAACTATCACACAACGCCGTCTAGTCTCAAGCTAAGCAGAGCTTGTGTTATGAGTACTAGACAACTGATAAACATACTTATATATTTCTAAATACATACATATATAGATAAATTACACCCAGACACAGAACAAATGATCATGCTCATCACACAAACATTTGTCCTGGGTGGGAATCGAACCCACGACCTCCGGCATAGCAGTCATAGTCACTGACCACTAGACCAACAGGCAACATTATACAATCAGTGTATAATGTTCCCACTGCTGGAACACAGGTCTCCTCTCGGTGAGAGGGAATGTTTCGTAACGTTATCCAGTGCGGGTTGGTAGTTGTCACATGTCTTCGAATTTTTGACTCTTTGACATGCCGGTTACCTTACGATGTTTTCGACGTTTCGAGTGCGCAATGGTGAAGAAATAATTTACTTAAAATAAAGCGCCTGTCTAGGTTCGAACCTACGACCTACAAGTCGTAAGTCGCAGCCGTTATCACTGGGCCAACACTGCTCTAACCGCACCGCTGTTGTTACCAACAGCGGTGCGGTTAGAGCAGTGTTGGCATTTGTGAAATTGTCACAGAAATTGAATGGAAAAACAAGATGGCGGGTTTCGTTCCGATTCTGGCCAAGATCGTACATGTGTGTTGTATTTATAAAGTTATACAGTATGGCAACCACATAAATGCCTACATTTTGACGAGTTATGCGAACCTAAAAATTAGGGAACAGCTGATTTTTTTTCGCAAAGGCAACAAGTATATGGTACAATTTATTGCATATAAATGTGGTTTAAATACTGTATAAATAAATAAATAATATTATCAATCGCTTCAATTGCATTTTGTAAAAAAAAATAATTTGGCGAATCAATGTGTATCAATCATGTAAACATTGACAATTCTGCCCAGTGCTTCTTGGTAAAATAAATAATGGCCTGTAGGTATACGTTTAAAATTCGCGTATTTGGTGCTTCTTTACTTTCTGTAAGTCCGTTTGCCAGTTGGCAAAGGCCTCCTCCAACCTACTCCATTCTGACCTCTCTCTAGCTACTCTACTCCATGTTATGCCTGCAACCTGCCTGATATTATCTTCCCATCGTTTTTGTTGTCTACCTCTTTTCCTTTTACCTTCCCTTGGGTACCATTGTGTAACTATTTTGCTCCATTTGTCCTTTCCTCTTATCATGTGTCCCGACCACTTCCATTTTAGCCTTTTTATTTTTAGGGTTACGTCTTGAATCTTGGTCTTTTTCCTAATGTTGATGTTTCTTATTCTATCCCTCCTCCTTACTCCTAGCATGCTTCTCTCCATTGCTCGTTGGCAAATGGCAATTCTATTGGTTGTGCTTTTTGTTATGGCCCATGTTTGGCTTCCATACATTAAGATTGGTAGAATGCAGACATTAAATAATTTGCTCTTTGTTGTTATATGTAGGTTTTTGTCTTTCATTACTTCTCTTAGGCCCCAATATCTTTTCCAACTGTTTGCTATGCTTCTTTCGATTTCTTTGTTTATGTTATCTTTAGATGATATCAGCTGTCCGAGGTATATATATTCTTCCACATAGCTAATGTGTAATTTTAAATTATGTAATAAAAAAAATATATAAATATATTATGTAACAGTGCAGTAGTGTAAGAAAAAGTAATTGTATATCTATGGTCCGAATAAAAGGCTTTATTATTATTAGGTATACGTACCGTCAACGGTCTCAAAAAATCCTTCAGCCATTATATCCGTTAGCCCCACAAACACCCACGGTATGTTAGGCTGGGTTCTGTTCCAGAACGATATAACAGCGTTGGCTTCATCTTCGTCTTCCGCGTAGAATAAACTGGCTCCTTCTAGAGCACACATTTGCTTGGCATCAGCAAAACTCCGTGGTATCGTGTGGACCTTGTAGAAACTCTCTTCTGATTCTATAAAAGTGTAGTCCTTCCGGTAAAACTTTTTATCCTTTTGTCCATCTAATAAGGAAAATAAACAATTATTTGAGAACTGTTAACATTTTTGTGACTATAAACATCTTCTGTTTAAAGTCGGTCAAAAATTTGCCCTACTATAACCTAGTAAAGCTCATTTTTGACCGACTTTAAAAAAGATGGAGTTTCTCAATTCGTCTGTGTATTTTTTTTTTAATTTATATGTTGTATTGTGTTGTATGTGAAATTTTGGAAAGAAAAAAAATTCTACAAAACAAAAACAACCGAAACCTCTAAAGAAATTATTGATTTTGGAGTGTTGGTGTTTTTAACACGCCTTTTAGTAAAGAATAATAAATGCGGACTTTTCGAAAATCAACTTACTAGGTGTGAAATAGATAAAGGTTGTAGGAGATAAATTTTATTGCGCGGCCCTACCAACTCGTTACTCAGCATAATGCTGAGTAACGAGTTGGTCGGGCCGCGCAATAAAATTTATTGTACAAAAAATGTAAGTTTGATTTCTCAAATATCCAACAACAAGGGATAATAAAGTTTTTAGATCCGAATTTGATTACCTGGAAAGTTGGCATACATATTAAACGACGCAAATACAAAAATAGTTGGTTTTAGAATTTATCAAAAATTAAGCTTGGAGGTAAAATAATTCATTTCGTAGGTTGGTCAGCAAGGCAGATGGTTTTAATCTCTTTTCTCTCTTGGTTTTACTATTACATAATATAACATCACGCATGTAATCTCCGAAGGGTTAAGCACAGGTCCCTATCTATAGTACCTACACCCACAATTCGACACTTATGTTTTAGTCCGATGCACGATGTAATATTGTTTAAAGAAAAGTGAAAATGAAAATTTGGCAACAAAAAGTGGTCTGATTGAAACCGTATGGTGAGCGCGGCTTTAGGCGATTGTTACCATACCAGTCCACTGGCTTAGATACAAAACAATAAAACACCTATTTGATGGTGCCTGGTAGTTTATCACCTGGTTGACTTTTACTTATCAAGTACTTAGATAAATATAATAATATTTTGAGCTTTTTACGACCCAATAGTCACGTGTGGAACCCGAGAAAAAGTACACTACAAGAAAGACTAACAAAGTTTTAGAATACATTGTTATACTATACGACACGTGTCTGTCTCTTGCAGTATGTGCCACATGGGTTGCTTATAAAGTGCGTCTTAACACAGTTATTGTTATTGAATTTACATCTGTACAATAATAAGGATAAAATATTGCAATGAAACTTGTCCGCAATTAGTTACACAGGGAATACCAACCTATTATTTCAAAAACGTTTTTTTTTTTTTTTTTTTAATAACGTTGCCCCACACTAGGAATTTCTCCTGTATTGTGGGTGCGTTTACAAACATTTAAATTCACGTACACAAACAACGAGACCCGGAACATCTACTTGTAGGTCATACAAATATTTGTTCCGTGCGGGAATCGAACCCGCGACACGCAGCGCAGCAGTCAATTGCTTAACCACTGCGCCAACCGTGCCGTCGAATGTCGGCGCCGTTCCCCTGGCTTTGGTTTTGTCTATCACAACATACTAAACCGCCGAGTTCGGTCGCAGTGGACAGACGATCGCCGTCACCGGTTCGAATAATCTCGTTTCTCGGTGACATCCCGGTGACGGCTGCAGTGGACAAACGCAATAAGAGATAAATGATAGAAAGATTATAATGCTCTCTAAGAGATAAATGATAGAAAGATTATAATGCTCTCAATCTGAAGTTACTACTTTTAACACTGTCTAAGGCCATAGGTTCCCAAGTTCACACATACCTCCCGACTAATGCTACATTTAACCATACAACTACTAATTCATCAAACCAACCTGGGTAGTGTACTTATGATATAACGTTTTATGAAGTTTGCACCTTGCGGGAAAATAAGCTGGTCCTGCGGAGATTAAAACCTACCTAATTTAGGCATATTGCGTTCATAGTTCCACTCTAGTGACTGCAGACTCTTCTTGCAAATGAAAGGATCCTTTATGTTGCATGGGCAATCATTTATGTATCCTTCTTTGTACAGGTTCACGCAGTGCTCTATACCACCCGAATGGTTTGGTTCACCTGGCTTCCATTTATTGTACACCTCAGACACTAGCTTACCTAAAAATATAAAATGAGTTGGATACTATATTATTATCATGAATATTCCAGACGGCAGTGTTGCTGGCAAAGTATACAATATGGACAGAAATAGGCAATACTAAATTCTTACAAATAAATACATTCTGTTGGTTCAATTTTAAATTAATTTTATTTTGTCAGTGGCACTAAAAATTGGTATCCACAGATGCATAGGTATAATTTCTGATCCATTTGTTTTCACTGTTTTTTGTTTAAACTTACCGTCGATGGTCTCAAATACTCCTATAATCTTTAGTTCTGACATCCCCACAAAAGCTCGAATGTGAGTAGGCTGGGTACTATTCCAAAATGATATCACAGCGTGTGCCTCATCGCCGTTCTCTGGGTAAAACAAACTGGCTCCTTCCAGAGCACACACTTGCTTGGCATCAGTCCAATTCTGTGGTGTCGTATGGATCTTATAGAAACCCTCCGATGTTTCTATGTAAGTGTAGTCCTTCCGGAAAAACTTATTACCCTTTTGTCCATCTAAGAAAACAAAAATAGTAATAATTTTAAATTAAAGACTGACAGTCAGTGTTAATTATTTTAACAAAAATTATGAACAATCCAGTGATGGCACAGTTTAGACATAATTATGAAAACGGCTACGACACAGTAGGTACTCACGTGAGAAATCCGAGAAAAAGTACACGACAAAAAAGTCTAACAAAGTTTTAGAATACATTGTTAAAACTATACGACATGCGTCTACTCTCGCAGCAGCATGACAACTATTATGAACGCTTACAATGAAGTCCAGCTTATAAAAGTGTAATTAAATAATTCACAATACCTAGGCAGCTCCATTATAATATTGTTAATAACAAGTATATTTAAGTTTACAATTTTGTCCAGGATGAGCTGAAATGTATACAATGGAACTAGGTACTGAATAAATAAATAAACAAATAATAATAAATAACCATAAAAGTCGGAAAAATTGTCTTATTTTAAAGCAAAAACTTACATAAATCGTTTTTATATCTATATCTATACATATAATAAAACAGTAACGAAAGAAAAACTGTACATTGAGAATTTTCGAGAAAAAATAAGTGGCTTTTGTTAGAAAAACGTAACTGATGACAAAAAGTGACTTTTTACAATTTTTGTCTGTTTGTCTGTTTGTCTGTGTGTATGGTAAGGCTTCACGCCAAAACTACTGGATAGATTGAATTGAAATTCAGCAAAAATGTTCTTTGTAAACCAAGGAAGGCTTTAGGCTACATATTATCACGCCGTATGTTATGGGAGGTAAGCAATATTGATTTTAAAAGGTTTTGGTTCGTAATTGAATGCACAAAACAATTGAATGCCCAAAATGACATGTTATTTATTTAGTTAATAAAAATTTAACCCTGGAAACATAACAATCACGCTATTTTTATAAAGGAGCGGGGCAGTAATATTATAAATTGCAAGGGAACAGCTATTTCATCAATATGTCAACAGGAAATTTAGCGGTATGGTCAGGCGACCGTTTACCGCACTAAATGGCGCGAGTTCAAATCCCGTATTATAATTTTTTTTTAATCGTACAATTCTTTTTTTTTTAGTTTTTGCATTTTTTATGTGCATTAGGAACGATACTGTTATGAAATCTGAGAACTATACATCCTCCTATCTAATTGTATGGGGAGTTTCACACCAATGTTACTAAACAGATTGATTGGTGGTACAACAAGCTACACTATCATAAAGTCAAGTCAAACTTTTGGTTCTAAGTTATATCTTACCAAGCACATTTGTTGTTTGTGGAGTTGACACTCCAAACGCAACAGCAACAGCGACAAAGGGCGCGTGCTTAAAGATTGCTCTTTAATCGTGTGGGATGAATGCACTATGACGAACAGAAAAGCAGTAGAGGCGGTAAACAGGACTTTGCAGGACATCCGCAGGAACCAGCAAATGATGGGTAGCGTTACAGTTCTGTTAAGCGGCGATTTCCGACAAACGCTGCCTGTGGTGACGCGAGGAACTAGGGCTGATGAGGTGAATGCTTTGTTGAAATGCTCTTTCTTATGGCCACATATTCATAGGTTGCGTTTAACGATGAATATGAGAGCACAGCTTGGCGGGAATGTACACGCCCAAGAATTTTCTGATGTTCTCTTAAAATTGGGTGAGGGAACGCTACCAGTAGTCGGTGGCCAGGTGGTTCTACCTGAGATACTTGTGAGAGTGGTGTCCACCTTAGAAGATTTGATACGCCTGGTGTACGAGGACATCAATAGGATACCGCACTAAGATAATTCTTGGGTGTGTGAACGAGCCATTTTAACACCCAGAAACGACCAACCTTCAGCGATCAATGAATGCATTCTCGCGGAAATTGAGGGAAATGAAGTTATCTACACTTCAATAAACACTGTTGTCGACCAAGATGACGCTACACATTACCCCGTAGAATTTCTCAATTTCCTCAGTGCAAGTGAACTACCAGCGCACACCATTAAGCTAAAGGTCGGTGTCCCAATTATGCTTCTTCGGAATCTCACTCCGCCGAAACTGTGCAATGGGACCCGGCTCAAAGTCGTCTCGCTGCAGAGAAATATCATTGAGGCGGAAATTCTAATGGGTTGTGGTGCCGGCGATGTCGTGTTTATACCACGTATACCACCGATTCCCCACAATTACCCTTTTTTTTTCGGATGGGAAGTCATCAAATGACCCCTCCCACTCTGGGTGGAGCGGAAGGGAGAATCAGACTCTTACTGACTAAGACCCACCCGTGTTCCTTCCTTTGCCCTTTATGTTCCGGGCCAGCGGTAACCCTTTCGGACAATCCCGCAGATAGCAGGCTTCGGCCCTATGGGGCCCCTCCTCGATGCTGACATCTCTTTGAGGCGCGCGTGGAACAGGTACGCGCCGTCCGGCACGGACCTGGTCCTGATCGGACGGTAAGCTACCCATTACTCTCCGCCCGCAGGCCCGCGCCTACGGTGGCCGGGAGTCGTAACGCCCGGAGCGTCTCCCGCGGCGGCTGGGACGGGAGGCTCTCTCCCTCATCCGTCCCGCCACCTCCTTCGCTAGCATGACTGCTTCGCAGAAAGAGGTGACTGCCTCCCACTCCCTCTCGCCCCGGACCATGGCTTGCACCAGGGCCGGACGCGAGAGGTCGCCGCCGCTGCCGATCGCCTCTACGAGGACACGGCGGTGCTCCGCCCAAGCGGGGCAGACCTCCACCGTGTGCTCCATCGTGTCTTCTGGGCGATCCTGGCAATGGTGACACCCGGCCACAATTACCCCTTTCAATTCAAGCGCGTGCAGTTTCCTGTGAGCGTGTGCTTCGCAATGACAATAAATAAGTCACAGGGGCAGACACTGAAGGCTACGGGTGTCGACCTCAGGACGAGCTGCATCTCACACGGACAACTGTACGTCGCTTGCTCCCGCGTCACCAGTCCTGACTCGCTGTACTTACATATTGAATGAGACCGAGGGAAAAACTACGAACGTTGTTTACACAGAAGTGTTACAGTAAATTATAACACTTCTGTTATTCGACGTCTCCTAAATTTCCTTATTAACCTGACGTCTCTTACCAGTAAATTAACTACATTACTTTCAAATTTTGAGTTTACTAAGCCAAATAGTTTTAGAGGGATCTAAGCTATAGTACAGTATGAGACGCATCTTTTGAGTGTTTCTGTAAATCAACAAACTATCACTAATTTATTTTGGAAAATGGAACACCTGATGCAGAACCGCAACAGATCAGCTAAAGTATAAGAGATATAAAAATGGTGCCATAGCAAAAAGTATTCCACGTGAAGAGCATTTTCTGCTGTGAGAATAAGATCTGGAACACCTGTTGTGGAACTCCAAAGCCCAGCGACACTATAACCATATAGGAATGACGTCTTAGCAAAAGTTGTTTAGTCTGATGGGCATTTCCTGTTGACTTACAAAAATGAAAGATCTGAAACGTCTCGAATCGTCTCGCGCATCACGCTGTTTTCCCGTACCCGGGCTCTTAGAATTCGACATCAGACGTTTCAGATCTTCGATTTTGACGAGCCCGTTGTCGCTGGCATAAGCAACAGGATCCGCGTACGAAGTCGCGGGCAGAAGCTAGTTTACTTATAAATCCTGAGATTTACAAGTAAACTATTTACGACTGTGGACGCAATTTTTTTTTTTTAATTTTGCTGCATTATGCTGAGATATGAGCGTTTATGGGCTCGCATAGGTCTTTATTTTTTGGTGTGTTCGAGGTTTTTGTTTTTTTTTTTTCTTTCTGTATTTTTTTTTTGTCTAGTGCAACAAATTTTGTATGCCATAGATGGCAAAACATGTAGCCACCTCGCAATAATTATAAGACCTTCATACTGTACTCATGTTTTACAAAATAAACATTATCTTATTTTATAGATACTCCTTTTTATCAGTTTGTATTTCCAGTGCGTGTCCCAATTTCTTTTTTTTTCATAAGTGTTACGTTTAACTTAAATTATCTTTTGTCTAAATAGTTAGGTGACTATATTGAAAAGAAAAAAAAATTCGTTCTTGTGGTTAGACTCTCGCACAGTCGAAACTGCTATAGAAATGATTGATTTTGGAGTGTTGGTGTTTTAATTAAACACGCTTTTTTATAAAGAATACGAACGCGGATTTTTCGAAAATCAACTTACTAGGTGTGAAATAGGAAGATAATATAGCTAGAAACAACGTTCAAATGCTTGGGGTATTAAATGTTGTAGGAGATAAATTTTATTGCGCGGCCGACCAACTCGTTAAGTACTCAGCATAAATATTTTGTACAAAAAATGTAAAGTAGGTATTAAGTTTGATTTCTCAATTATCCAAAAACATGGGATAACAAAGTTTTTAGATCCGAATTTGATTAGCTGGAAAGTTGGCATAAATAATAAACGACGCAAATACAATAGTTTTTTTTAGAATTTATCAAAAATCAAGCTTGGAGGTCAAATAATTCATTTCGTTGGTTGGTCACCAAGGCAGATAATAATAATAATAAATCGTTTATTTCTTAATTAGAAGTTACATTTGGAGGTATCGTTGGTCCCAAACTAGGCACGCCCTGTGTCTTGGGCACCATTACAGATGGTTTTAATCTCTTTTCTCTCTTGGTTTTACTATTATATAATATAACATCACGCATGTAATCACCGAAGGGTTAAGCACAGGTCCTTATCTATAGTACCTACACCCACAATTCGACACTTATGTTTTAGTCCGATGCACGATGTAATATTGTTTAAAGAAAAGTGAAAATGAAAATTTGGCAATAAAAAGTGGTCTGATTGAAACCGTATGGTGAGCGCGGCTTTAGGCGATTGTTACCATACCAGTCCACTGGCTTAGATACAAAACAATAAAACACCTATTTGATGGTGCCTGGTAGTTTATCACCTGGTTGACTTTTACTTATCAAGTAGTTAAATATAATAATATTTTGAGCTTTTTACGACCCAATACTCACGTGTGGAACCCGAGAAAAAGTACACTACAAGAAAGACTAACAAAGTTTTAGAATACATTGTTATACTATACGACATGTGTCTGTCTCTTGCAGTATGTGCCACATGGGTTGCTTATAAAGTGCGTCTTATCACAGTTATTGTTATTGAATTTACATCTGTACAATAATAAGGATAAAATATTGCAATGAAACTTGTCCGCAATTAGTTACACAGGGAATACCAACCTATTATTTCAAATAGGATATCTCACATTGCAGCGACGATAATGACGGGATACCCCGAAGGTTATCGAAATCATCGGTGTTTTCGAGCCACAACAAAATTTGTTATTAAATAACTTATTTAGGAGATATCGTTATCCTGCCTGTAGTCTGCAAACTCTTGCTCAACAACGTTCAACCATTCAATTAAGTTTGACCACTGAGAAATTATATCAAAACTTAAATTGACCGCTGTCCGCACTTTTCCATAATTTATTAAAAGACCAGCAGCGCACCCCGATTTCACCCGCATAAGTTTCCCGTGAGAATATTGGGATAAAAACTATCCTATATCCTTTCCCGGGACTCAAACTATCTCTATACCAAACATCTGAATCGTTTCGCGTGAAGAGGTAACCGACAGACACACTTTCGCATTTATAATATTAGTATGGATTTACCCAAGGACATATTTATCTAGAGCGCTTAAAAAACTGCAAAACGTGTTGTACTTTTCAGTTGCGATACCATAAATATATCAAAGAAGTACACACTACTTAGGACGTCCTAGTGAGAGCAAATTTCACACAAGTCCGTGCAAATCTATACATGGTATAAAACATAGTTGCATATTTCTATGGTATAAAACAAATTCGCTTTTCCGCATGTCCGCTTAGATCTTTCATACTACACAAAAGATTTAGATACGGTTTTCACCATTATTTAACATATATACCTATGGCACAGAAATCTCAGAAAATGTTTTGTCATATTGCTATTGTACAGTCACGAGCACTAATTATGTCAACACTTGGCAACTTTCAATTGCGATTTTTTCGTGAAATAACTAATGCAACGTTGAAATTGACACTACACAAACCTATTGGTTCGAAAATACTTTGTTCGTATTATCATAAAATTTCATTCAAAACTGAAGGAGAAAATCGTTTTGAAAAAAAGCCAAGTGTATACTTACTTATGAAATGAAATGATTTTATTTTGTAAGTAGGTTTGTACAAACACTTTTACACGTCAATCATGTTTTTTTTTTTTTAAACTAGATTAAGTCGGCGTTTCCTATCTGACTACTCTGAGAAGAAAGGCCGAAACAAACTCAGAGGTCACAGTCTCTTTTAAAGTCCAGACATAATCTTGGTCAGGTTATATGAAGACCATGTAGATCGCTGTCTGAGGTAGTCTTTTGGGGAAAGAACCACACAGATTGAGAGGACCTGTCCAGTCAGTGCACGCATTTGTCAAAAATCGTGCAGCTCAACTCAAGACTTAAGGAGCTCAACGATTCGACGAACAATACCAAATGCTCGTGACTGTACCCGTGCGAAGCAGGGGCGGCGTCCCTAGTTGAAAAAATATTTAATTCTACTACTAGTTGCGCCTTGCGGTTTCACCTGCAAAAGTCTCGATCTTGTGGGAATTTTGGGATAAAAAGTATCCTATGTCCTAATCCAGGTCACGTGCCAAAGTTCATCCAAAGCCGTGGTGCGGTTTTAGCGTAAAAGCGTAAAAAACATACTTAAAAAAAATCAAATATGATCTCTTTATGATATTAGATATTAGTTAAGATTAAAAAAAGAAAACACGTTTATTTGCGGTAAACATGACGCAATAAAGAAAATAAACAAAAAAAAATAAGAAAGGGTTGGGGTAAACATGCGTCACATCCACGCAAAACGGCTATCGCTCGGCATTATGCTGTGACCCTATGCAAGACAGAGCCCCAGCGCTGGTTTTCAGCGGCAACCGGCGCCGACGTATTGACGTCGTCCGGTGCAGCAAACAATTATTAGGACGCTGTACTGGTACAGCATACACAAAGAAAAGTAATAGTTTAATCGAAACTAAATGTGATAATAAAAACAGGAATATAAAAAGGAAAATAGATAGATATACATGCTATGAGAATATCATCCTCAATAAACTTTTTACGTTTTATGTAGTGGCAACATTTCGGAACGTCATATTATTTAGCTTGCTACATGTTTTTAAACATACTCGTATAATGAACTTCGTAGACGCGGTGCTACGAGGTTTTACAATTCAGCCGACGAAAGCGTAGAGGCCCCGTACCTAACACCAAGAGTATCAGAGCCGCTAAGTACCCTGTACTTTTGGTACCGGTTCCAAGCCCTGGTAAGCAGAGATACATAACTACCATCAGTTATGTATTGAAGGTATCTCCACTTTTCATCAGTTATGTCTGAAGAAGTATGAATAGAACGTAAGTAGACAACTGAGTTAGCTCTCTCTAGTAACTTTAAACGTTTAATAGCTACGTACGTTTTTAGGGTTCCGTACCAAAATGGTAAAAACGGAACCCTTATGGTGAGACAGTCTGTCTGTCTGTCACAGCTATCAACTTACAACTCAAGAAAGAAATAAAAATATATGTAGGTATATCTTTTGCAACAGGGACTAAAAGGGGGTCAGAGAAATTCGAAATGGGGCTACTAGCCCTAGTAAATCTCTTTCATTATGATATATGAAAGAGATTTATGAGTTAGAGATTCCAGTGCGAAATTGACGCTTTTGTGTTATACTATTTTGTTTTACGTAAGTACTATCCTTTTTGTGCGATATTGACGCTATTCCCACAATCAAATGGCAGGAAAGGGAAATGTGAAATGCGCAAAATGTGGCATAACTCCAAGGGATGATCCTATGTTTAGCAAATAAAAAACTTTGACTATGACTTTGTTTTATTTGTTTTCTTTTGCACAGAATTTTCATTTTGCAGTTTTTGTCAAAGGATTATGCATTAAATATATAGTCCTCTTCACCGTATCCGGCGACAGCGACCCCGACTATTTCTCTTTCCTTTCGTGAGCTCTCTGATGACTAGCAAAACCAAATTTGTTCTTGAAAACCCGGTCACACCGTATACAGAAGAGCTGATCAGCGTTCGTTGTAGGTTATACCTATTAGAATAAACATAAATATTAGGTCTCTGTTCATAATTCCCGCGCCTCACGAGTTTCTTATGCCATAAACTGGAGCGCTGATGTGCTCTCGTGTAAGCTTATTATTTGTATGAAGTTGTCGTCCTCTCTCGGAGTATTATGTTCTATGCTTGCTACTAAGGCCGAGATTTTTTTCCGCATGACCGCATAAAAGTCGTCGGTTCGATTTAGCGCAAACATCTCAGATGCGCTACAAAAAACGGGGCAGTCCCAACAGCATTCTGAAAACATTATATTGAATGCGCAGGACTTCCAGCGATCTTTTGGTAAAGGGTCATATTCAAAATAATTGTAAGTTACGGATAGGAAACAGATATGAATATTATTTGATTGTAACAGAAAAATAACAGAAAGGAATTATTAGGGCAAGTTTAAATAGCACACGTTTATAACAGGCTACGAGTGCGAAGTCGGTGTGGGTCGCTAGGTGGGTACATAATGAAATAACATTTTGGTGATCGTATTTTAGTTGGTATAATTGCCATAAATTCATCATCATCATTGCCATAATGCCTTATCTCCGAAACTATCGAGCCTAAAATTTTGATATTAATATTAAGGCAAAAGGATTCTAATGATTAGAATTATGTATAGCCATAGCCATCAACATACAACTTTACACTGACCTGTAAATTGCAAAAAACCTGAGTCAATTTGAATTTCGCGGGCTACCTTGGCGCATCCCCCTTAACTGATACTGAGACGGCCGACGAGAGGCTGGGTACGCCTCGGCGAGGCTGCGCGGTTAGTATAAAAGGCTCAAGCAGTGAGGACTGAGGATACGCAGTAAAACATGCACACACAGACAATACATGGCACAATATACGCAAACTTTACATACTTCAAATAAATTTAAGTAAGTAAAAAAAAATGTTTTGGCTAACCTGCGGTGCACTAAGTACCTATTAATATTTTATTTTCATTAATTCATACATGAGACAATGTGAATAACGCCTAATCATTCATATCTGTTACGTAACGGAAAAAAGTGACGGATAAAATAACGTATATGAATTAATTGCACGTGTCTATCCTACAAATCTATTTATTTCCACACCAATTCACATGATTATACGAATATTTTATAGTTATAACAAATATCGCAATACAGCCCTTTCCTAGTATGAGTAATAAAACAGTAAGTACTTACCGCTACTGTAAACGACTCACATTGAATATTTACTTTTAAAAGTCTAATTTTCTTCGACCACGAAACGAGCTGAAAAACTATATTGAACAAAATGGCAAAGCGTTTATTCTTACGCGTCGTGTAGTAACAGCTAGTGAACTAATTTTGCCAGTATTTCAAATTTCTTTATTGCCATGGAAATAATGTTAAAATAGCATAACAGAGAAGAATAACAGATATGTGCAAAATCAGGACACTCATTAATAAATTAAATTTGGAGTACACTAAATAGTATTTTATATTTTGTTTAGTAAAGTGTTGAAAGTTTAAACAATATTCTCTGAATATTTTTTTTTTTTTAACTTTTGTTGAATGGTTAATAATTAAATTATTTTTTTTAGTTTACCGTTAAAGACGTGGACATAGAATACTTGTATGAAACGGATCCTACGCAATGTCTGGTTTAATTTTTTTAAATGAATTGTTTAGGTTTACCAAATGTTTCGTTGTTTTTTATTAAGCTCAAATAAATATTTTATCTGTTTGTTTATGAAATTCTAGTCAGTTGCATCTCGTTATGAAAATAATTGGGTTGGACATTAAGACAGTAGTAAATATACAATTATTTTGAATATGACCCTAAAGCTGACCCACAGGCTTTCCGTGTACCTACATATCCTGACAGTACGCTTTGAAAAGGGTTATTTTAACCTGATTAGTACAACGGTAAAACCTGCGCGCCAACATATTCCCTCTAACCGCCAGTGCCCTGCGCTCCCTCTCTATGTCCAAATGGTCCATAAGGTCGTCGGTAAGTATGTGCCCCAGGTACTTCAAATTATTTACTCGCCTTATACTCAAGCCATTCAGAGTAAAACTTGGTACATAGTCGAGGGCCTTACCAGCGGCCTTAAAAATCATGTATTCACTCTTTTTTACATTGTAAACGAGTCCGTGTGTAGCTGCATATTTCTCGCATACTCTCAACATCTCCCTAATCGATCCCGCAGTCGGGCCCAGCAGCACCATGTCGTCCGCGACCCACGCGGCATCCGACCCGCATGCTACCGAGCCCGGCCAGAAGATCGTTCACATATAGGTTGAAGAGTCTAGCAGACGTCAGACCCCCCTGTCTCACACCGCACTCCAACCTATACGGATCAGAGAGTGTTGTTGACCATTTCACAACATTCGTTTGGTTTGCATACCAATACTGCAGAATTCCGAGAACTCCAGCCGGTATATTCCTGTCCCCCAGCTTTCTCCAGAGCACATCATTCGACACGAGGTCGAAGGCTCTGGAGAGATCCAGGAAACAGGCGTACACTGTGGTTCTGCGGTCAGTATATTGTATGGGACAGTATTATATCCAAGATAAAAATGCTTGGAAACATGCTGCTCCTGCTCCATAGGAGAATCTACAGAGTCTAGATAAAGTCAAACTGGTTCCTAATTTAATTTATATTTTTAAAATTTTTGTGACATTGATTTTAGAAAAAAATCTGCTGTTCCCTACATTTATGTTCGTATAACTCGTCAAAATGTGAGGAACAGCAGATTTTTTTTCGCGATTTCAGGTTTGGTCCCATAGTAAAAGTTGTTCATAATGATGAGTACAATGACCTCTTAAGAGGTTGTTAATATTTTACCAATAACCCTGTACAGGCCAGTCACTATAGACACAAAAATCGCATTAGGTCACAAAAACTTGCACTGTAGGTACCTACTGATTTTTTGGGATGTTGTTAGGATAGATACCAATAGTGTAAAACCAAGTTTTTAGCTTCGAAAGACCTCTGCTAGCTGCGTGGTGCTCGAAAAACCTCGAAATTTTCGGATTTCCAGTTACAGATTAAATTCAAATGCACAATAATTATTTTATTTATTTATTTATAGGAGAACCAACAGCTATAACAGAAACGACAATTGTATATGAGACATAAAGCCAATTACAGGTTCTCACAAGTAAAAACAGAAAATGTAGTAGAAATCTTAGGATCACTAACAAGCACGATAGACAAGAATACTTGTAAGGTATATAGTTTCATAGGAACAGACATTTTTTATGAAACCGACGGGATTCAAAAATTACAAATATTAGGTATATCAGTATGGAAACCACACAATATACTTATGCAATAAATTATACCACACACTTGTTATCGCTTTTTCTGACGATATACAAAAAAAATAAGAACGAAATCGCTCGCGAAAAAAAATCTGTTGTTCTCTACATTTTGACGAGTTATGCGAACATAAATGTAGGGAACAATTGATTTTATTAAATGGATTTTGAAAGAAAAAGTAAACTTAAGCAGCCCTGAAGACCGTATCTGAAAAACTATTTTGAATTCTACGACGAATTGAACTTATAATATAAATACACTCTTTAGCAAAGTTTATCTGGGCCAAATCAAAGTTAAGATATTTTATAGACATATGACTGTTTGGTCAGATAATGAACCTCGACCAGGCGCTTTATTATTTTAAATATTCTCAAAAATTAAAGTAACATTTTGTCGCGTTGACATTATGAATCCTGAAGACGCAGAGACTGCAGTCAAACGGGCTGTGGTAGAGAACCCCAAGTAACGCTTCCCACCAGGCAAGATCGGAAGATTCTTCCTTTTCAATGAAAGAGTGGTAATTACACCTTTCTTATGCGACACATTATTGTTTTCTTACTACCTACATAAAAACAAATCTTGTTTGGAAAACATGAATTCACCTATTATTCCATATTTTCTTCGAGCCCTAGGGATGAATGAGCAAGTTCGTGTTCACAAATAAATAAGCTCTTCATATCGCAATCTGTGTTGATTAGTCGTCCGTTGAAGAACATTGAGCCGCACTGATCACTGTCAGCAGGCTGGTAGTTCTCCCACCAGGCGTCGGCATCTACATTCATCGCTGTTCCTGTAAAAGAAATATATGTTTAAATTATTTGATTGCATTCATTGATTTAGATCTGATTTTCCAATAGACATTATTTTTATTCGTGGAATAAAATTGACATCTGACAGTATTCGTATAGGTAGAAAAACTGTCAAAAATCAAAATTATTCCTCGGATAAAATTATCTGGCGTTCGAAAAAAATAAGAACCATCGTTTTCGCAAAAATATTTAATAAATTATCGTCTTATATACGAAGATACTTTCTAACCACCAACTTTAATTTATTTCTTATTACTGTCCGGTTCTCTATTATGTATAGTATTTTTATCTGACGAAGCGACGCGCACTTTACTCGTGTTTACCAAGTGCACAAACACACTGTGAATGAACTCTCGGTACCGTCCGAGTCAATGCTGAAGTCGGAAGTGTGGGTGCAAACTCAAACTCAAACCATTTATTTCAATTAAATGATTTACAGGCACTTTTGAATTGTCATGAAGTCGGTCAGTCAGAAAATATGAAGCTAGTTACAAACACACACACACACACTTCCGACGTGCATATGTGTGTGTCATGTGCTGTCGCTGCTCATCTTCACGCATACATTCACAGCGTGTTTTTACACTTGTTTACCACAAATAAAGCGCACGTGTCGCTTCATGAGACAAAACTAATGTACGCATCAGGTTAAACGTGAAGTCGACCCCAAAAATAACAGAACGTTAAAAAATAGTAGTAAAACAATATTTAAAAAAGTTAAAATATGAACATAAACATTATATTTCTCTGCTCTCTCTCTTTATATTGATGTGAATCCACAACAACTTGAAGGACTGGACATGATGGATACGTGCAGGTGTTTAGTGATCTGACTACGAAACTCTTCTTACAACATCCGTATGAGATCGGAGGTACCTAAGGAGATACTCTCACGTACCTTTAACTGTCTGCCAGCCCTCGTTGAATCTGTTATGAAAGCCCACGTGATATATTCCTCTTTGGTAGTTTCCTTTGACCCTAGGTTTTGGTATGGATTTTGTTAAATTCGCAATGTAATCCGCTTCCTGCCTATTGTTGACCACCGCCAGGTAAGATTGTTCTAGTTGGCACACGGCATATGAATCGTTCCAGCTCAATGGAGTTGTATGGAGCTTGTAGCACTTGCCATTATCTTCATTGAGAGTGTAATCTGAAATAATTAATGTTTTATGTTTATTTTGATGATATGAGATTGATCTGATACCAAGAACATTAACACGCACCAAACAGAATGAGTTTTGAATAAAAAAAATCGTAAGTAAATTGTTAAGTAAATTACTGCTTGTCCTGGAATGGGTAAAACTCATGTGGCTAAGAGAGCGATGAATATAAATATTGATAAACGGAGGGAAAGAGATAGCCATGGAATAAATGGATAAATTAATATAAGGGATGGTATTTCAAATGAAAAGAAAGTGAAGGACGTGATGACCGATAGGAAATATTAGAAGAGATATTTTGTGCCGACCCCAAGTAACGTGAGACACGTGAGGCAGAGGAAGTATTTACGGATAACTTATACAATCAATTTAATATCAACAGTATAGCTCCAACAGAGACATAGCCCACAGATGACAAGGGTCTATAATTATTAGCCATCGAACCGGTACCCATTGGGGAAACGCGTCCTTGGTTGAATACCTGGAATCAGCAAAAGCAGGCTGGTAAAGAACAACATTCACGGGTAAAATTTGAATGACGTAGAACCATTAGAAAGTTATTGCAATATACCTCTTAATAAAGTATAAATTAGAATGAATGCAGTTTCATAAAGTTTTTGGCAAAATCTAATTTATACCTTCCCTTACCGAGATAAGAGTAACATTGCAATGACTGGTTTTACGTCTATCGTGAATGTGCTACCCTATTGAAGCGACGAACTTTTTCCGGATATTGACGAATGATAGTGGCAGAGGACCAGGCTTGGGAAATTAAGGGCTAATGGTGGTAAGTAATTTGATCATTCAACTATAAAATTATTTCAATTCCGTAAATGTTTATACTTAGTTCGAATTTATATAGTACTAGCACTTTGCCCGCGACTTCGTCCGCGTGTATTTCGTACTTTCCTCTCAAAATTTCGAATATGTATGTTTATGATCTTTATCATTTATTTAGATTAACCTCTCGAATGTCTTATGTTACACAGTCCGACATAAGCAATTGTCTTTCTATTGTGTCTCTAATTACGACAATCAAAGAGTTAATAAGTATTCGGGCCAATTTTTAAGTTTGTAGATCAACGGAATCAGATTTTTCAAATAAACAGGATCCCCGCTTTTCACTCCCACAAGGGTGGATTTTTGAAAAATCGTTTGGGATGGCGTGTCCATAACTTGACTCAAAGACCGATACCTACTCATTTTCGAGTTAATGGAAGCAAGCAGTAAAATCAACCCATTCTGCTTCTTAGCGTGTCGATAGCAATCCTAAATGGACTCGGCTACTTGCAAAATTTTACACCCCCAATCTCCCTTTAGTTTTAAATTCATTAACCAAATGAATAAGGTTTTCATATAAACTGTATCCTTGCTTACCCCCCCACCCCCACACAGGGGTGGAATTTCGAAAAATCGTTAAGGATGTGTTTATTCCTTGACTCGAAGATTTATTGATACCAGTTTTCGACTTAATCAAGCCACGCAGTAAAATCCTCCCCGTAATATTAACTACACCTTTGTAGCCCGTTAGGGGTAGATTTTCGAAAAACCCTGATAAGTACATGTTATTCTTTATTTTTGGTCTTAAGTATAAATACCGAGTTTCGGATTAGTCGGACCGCGCGTTAAAATTCTTCCATACAAATTTTGACACCCCCAATCCTCCCCTTCTAGGGGGTAGTTTAAAAAAAAAGTGCCAATCTTCATAATTTACTTAGATAAGTATTCGTGCCAAGTTTCAAGTTTATTAACCAAATGAATAAGATTTTTCATATAAACTGTATCCCCGCTTTTCACCCCCACAGGGGTGGAATTTCGAAAAATAGTTTGTGACGTGTTCATTACTTGACTCAAAGATTATTTTACCAATTTTCGAGTAAATCAAGCCACGCAATAAAATCCTCCCCTGTAAAATTACCTACCCCTTTTCACCCCGTTAGGGGTACATTTTCGAAAAACCCTGATACACGTTATTCTCTATTTTTAGTCTTAAGTATAAATACTGAGTTTCGAGTTAATCGGACAGCCCGTTAAAATTGTTCCATACAAATTTTGACACCCCCCAATCCCTCTTTAGGGGATAGTTTAGAAAAACAAAAATTGCCAAACTTCATAATTTACTTAGATAAGTATTCCTGCCAAGTTTCAAGTTTATTAACCAATTGAATAAGATTTTTCATATAAACTGTATCCCCGCTTTTCACCCCCACAGGGGTGGAATTTCGAAAAATCCTTTGGTATGTGCTCATGACTTGACTCAAAGATTATTTATACCAATTTTTGAGTTAATCAAGCAACGCAGTAAAATCCTCCCCTGTAAAATTAACTACCCCTTTTTACCCTGTTAAGGGTACATTTTCGAAAAACCCTGATACACGTTATTATCTATTTTTAGTCTTAAGTATAAATACTGACTTTCAAGTTAATCGGACAGCCCGTTAAAATTCTTCCATACAAACTTTGACACCCCCCAATCCCCCTTTAGGGGGTAGTTAAGAAAAACAAAAAATGCCAAACTTAATCATTTACTTAGATAAGTATTCGTGCCAAGTTTCAAGTTTATTAACTCAAGGAATAAGATTTTTCATACAAACGAAATCCCCCCTTTTCACCCCCTTAAAGGTTGAATTTCCAAAAACCCCTTCTTAGTGCTCCCCTACATTATAAAAGGAAGCCGTGTGCAAAATTCCACATTCCTAGACCCAGTAGTTTCGGCTGTGCGTTGATATGTCAGTCAGTCAGTCAGTCAGTCAGTCAGTTTCTCCTTTTATATATTTGGTATGTGCTCATGACTTGACTCAAAGATTATTTATACCAATTTTTGAGTTAATCAAGCAACGCAGTAAAATCCTCCCCTGTAAAATTAACTACCCCTTTTTACCCTGTTAAGGGTACATTTTCGAAAAACCCTGATACACGTTATTATCTATTTTTAGTCTTAAGTATAAATACTGACTTTCAAGTTAATCGGACAGCCCGTTAAAATTCTTCCATACAAACTTTGACACCCCCCAATCCCCCTTTAGGGGGTAGTTAAGAAAAACAAAAAATGCCAAACTTAATCATTTACTTAGATAAGTATTCGTGCCAAGTTTCAAGTTTATTAACTCAAGGAATAAGATTTTTCATACAAACGAAATCCCCCCTTTTCACCCCCTTAAAGGTTGAATTTCCAAAAACCCCTTCTTAGTGCTCCCCTACATTATAAAAGGAAGCCGTGTGCAAAATTCCACATTCCTAGACCCAGTAGTTTCGGCTGTGCGTTGATATGTCAGTCAGTCAGTCAGTCAGTCAGTCAGTTTCTCCTTTTATATATATAGATAGTTATACGTTCCTAGCAAAGATTAAAACCTACCTGAATAAGGACTATTGCATTGATAGTTCCACTTTAATGACTGAAGACTCTTCTTGCAAATGAAAGAATACTTATGGTCACATCCGCGATCATCTAAGTGGCCTTCTTTGTCAATATGCACACAGTGCTGGTTACCGCCATAATTGTTCGGCTGACCCTGCCCCCAGTTATTGTACACTTCTGAAACTGACTTGCCTAGAAAAACAAAATAAAGGTTTTTTTTAACGTACATTTTTACATACAACGATTGTTATACATAATATAAAGTAAATGTAACGAACAAAGAATAAATGGAACTAATACAGAATCAATTTATTGTACATGTGGCATTACACAAAACAATACTAAAATAATTTACGTACCGTCAACGGTTTCAAACTGTCTTTTAACCATTATGTCTGACATCCCCACATAGACGAACCCCAAATGGGACTGGGTAGTGTTCCAAAACGATATCACTGCGTGTGCCTCAACGTCGTTGTCTGGGTGCCAGAAAGTGGCTCCTTCCAGAGCACAAACTCGCTTGGCATCAGCCCAAGTCCGTTTTATCGTGTGGATCTTATAGAAACTCTCTAAAGCTTCTATATAACTGTAGTCCTTCCGGAAAAACTTTTTAGCTCTTTGTCCATCTACAAATAAGATAGAATAGAATAATTTATTTGCGAAAAATATTCGTAGATAGTTAGGTACATATAAAGATCTTAACGTAGGTAATGCGCTATGTTTTGTTTTATAATACATAATAGATGTTACTGTAATAGTTTGAACTACGGTAAATCCTAACTTTTGCTTCTAACAATAACTTGGTAAATCTTAAGTTTCACTTCAAGATTTAGCTGTGAATTTACCAACTCGGAAGTGCCACCGACACGGAAAGGATTACTTAGAAGCCCTTCGAGCTGTTTTTTAACCGTCTTCAAAAATCAGGAGGTTCTCAATTCGGCTGTATTTTTTTTCTTGATATAAAAAAAACACCCGAACTGACAGAATTGTACATAATTATTGTACGTGATAACTCTGGCAATAATTGTGAATCGATTTCGAAATTTCTTTTTTTAATGAATAGACTGTGATGCCTACTAGTAATAATATTTTAAGCTTTTTACGACCCAATACTCACGTGTGGAACCCGAGAAAAAGTACACTACAAGAAAGACTAACAAAGTTTTAGAATACATTGTTATTCTATACGACACGCGTCTTGTCTGTTGCAGTGTGTGCGACATGGGTTGCTTATAAAGTGCGTCTTATCACAGTTATTGTTATTGAATTTACATCTGTACAATAATAAGGATAAAATATTGCAATGAAACTTGTCCGCAATTAGTTACACAGGGAATACCAACCTATTATTTCAAATACGATATCTCACATTGCAGCGACGATAATGACGGGATACCCCAAAGGTTATCGAAATCATTAACAGTGTTTTCGAGCCAGAAAAAAATAAGTCATAAACATCGTGGTTATAAATAACTTATTTACCTATGAGATATCGTTATCCTGCTTGTAGTCTGCCAACTCTTGCTCAACATCGTTCAACCATTGAATTAAGTTTGACCACTGAGACAAACTTAAATTGACCGCTGCCCGCACTTTTTCACAATTTATTTTAAGATTTACCCAAAAACACATGTTTGTCTAGAGCGCTTATAAATCTTAGTTCAACTGCAAACTGTTGTACATAAATAACTAGCACTTTGGGTTTCGTACTTTCCTCAAAAAAATTAACACCCTCTCTACCTCCCCTTGAAAGGTAGTTTTTGAAAATTAATGTTTACGATCTTTATAATTTATAGCTTCTGCTCGCAACTTCGTACGCGTGAAATTTTTTATTCCCCCGACCCCCGTCGCATCGCATCGCCTGTCTGCTCTATTACTTAGTTTTCGCTTAGCGAAAACTTCTGACTTTTTTTCTTTTTGCTCAACTCCTAAGGGTCCTAACGTGATGTTTAACAGCCTATAGCCTTCCT
Organism: Oligia fasciuncula; assembly: GCA_963082905.1. Classification (NCBI taxonomy): domain Eukaryota; kingdom Metazoa; phylum Arthropoda; class Insecta; order Lepidoptera; family Noctuidae; genus Oligia; species Oligia fasciuncula. The sequence goes on along the minus strand of OY720393.1, from coordinate 8,340,215 downwards.
CACGAATTGGGCTATCAAATGCAAAAATATTTTTATTAAGCCGACCGATACTTCCAGAGATTAGAGCTAACAAACAAACTCTTCAGCTTTATTAATGCTATTATTTTAAAACTATGATATCTCCTAAAATATTCATTGAAATCAAATGAACTCAAGGGCAATTTTTTTTCAAAATTAATACTTGTGATGCATAACGTATTTATTTGGATAAGGATTATTATCATGTTTATAAAAACACCTTCGCACATAATGCATTATTGTAAAACAAATTTGATTTCCATAAGAAAGGTAAAGGTATATAGTAAGTAAACCTTAAATGATTGCCTTATGCTATCGCGGACTTTTTTTTTGAACTTTTAAAGGGAAACAATTCTGTCATACATGATTTTTGCGTAACTTTAACCGTTTACGCAGGGTACGCAACGGAAACTCTCAATAGAAATATTTTTTCCCGTTTTTGCAACATTTTTCATTGATGCTCCGCTCCTACTGTCGTAGCGTGACCAATAGCCTTTCTCTATAAATAGACTATCCAACACAAAAATATTTTTTTAAAATTGGTCCAGTAGTTTCGGAGCCTATTCAATTCAAAGAAAGAAACAAATCTTTCCTTTTTATAATATTAGTGTAGATTTTCCATATAAATTCCTCAGACAAAAACATAAAAAGACTTTTTATTTGGTCTGAGATACACATACTAAACACATACACACATACATACATACTAAATTGCTCAATAAATGCTCAATTAATATAGTTCCTCTACATAGGATTTGTTAATTATTACCTGTGTTAGAAATTCTTTAGCAAATATGTATGACCGTCAAAATGGCGCCAGAATGGGCGTCAATGTTTGAGGTACCTACGTACCGGTAATATTTGTAGACTATAGGATGGAATTTTTTTTTTCCGGATGGGATATCATCAAATGACCCCTCCCGCTCTGGGTGGAGCGGAAGGGAGTGTCAGACTCTTACTGACTAAAACCCACCCGTATTCCTTCCTTAGCCCTTTATGTTCCGGGCCAGCGGTAACCCTTTCGGACAATTCCGCTGACCTGGCAGGCTTCGGCCCTATGGGGCCTCTCCTCGATGCTGACAACTCTTTGAGGCGCGCGTGATTTTATCTGCAAGATACTTACTGCCATAATTAGATAGGTTACTGCCATTTTATAAGAGAACTGGGGTGACAACTCTTTGACGGGAAAAGTAAGACCCTCAGTGGTGTCCCATGTCCTAAATATTAAGTTACTAAAATCCATGTAAGTAAAAGGGATTGAAAATGATCATCACACCACTTGTGAAAGATCGACTGACTATAATGTTCATACAAGTTAATTTATATTACATTTTGATAACTATGTTGATCTTTCTCATTAATGTTACCTATTTATTGACAAGCCTAATTGAACTAAATGCCAGGGTCCTGCTTTTCTGTGCTTTTCATCTTAAAATCCTTTCCCTACACACCATATTCATTGGTACTCTCATACAAATTAAATAATGATTAACCATTCTGGTACTCAAAGCTTGCTAATTAAGTGGATGTCAATTATCATTGAATGTAGTTTTGACTCTCTTTATCACCCGCGTCGTGTCGAAAATTATCCCATGGAACGTACTACCGGGATTAAATATAACGTACCTACGTAGGTACCTAATATGTCCTAACCCCGGGTCATGGTTTAACCTTGTGCCAAATGTCATCCGAACTGTTCAGCCATTGAGGCAAAGTAACTGACAGATTTCCTTTCTAATTTATAATTTTAGTACTTAATGATTATTTTTTATCATTTCTTTGTACCTACATAAAGTCTTCCACAAGTTTTTTTTTTTAATAATATTATTATGGAAGTTGACAGCTGGGTTGGTATTACGATAATTATTTGCAGGACAGTTAAAGTGGGCAAGTCAAGTTCTGCGCCGCACTTGGTTCTCAATCGGCTAGTTCATTTTACACAAATTTTGATACGGGCATCAGCAAGCCGACAAACCGATAAAACACCCAATTATGCATTATTTAATATGGGTAGGTTGCTTATCGCCAACAAGTTTTTTTTATTTGAGAGTATCTTTAATTAAAAATGCATGAAAAATTAGGAAAACAAAATTGTTCCATCACAGGGTAAAAGGCACAAAATATATAAAAAATCAATATTTAATTTGAAAAAAAAAAACACTCTATTGCATACAACGCGGCTGCAATAAGTAGGCTAAAAGCAAAAAAAGAGAAAGTTAGCTATTATTTCAGACATAATATTTAATTTATTTCTAGCATTTGATTTTTATTACTAGCAACACTAACGCCGGAAGTATTGATTAGTAATCATCCCAAAAATAGCAAATATCGATTTCTTTCGATTCTCCCTGAATTCGCATTTCAAAAATTCACACAGTATAGATACAATCCGAAAGCGACCGCAGACCGCAAACGAACGACCGCTACGAAGCTGCCCACGAAATTCAGAAATTCAGCCCGCGAAATTCAAATTTTCTTACGTTTTGTGCAATTTGCTGGTCAGTATAAGTAATTGTACGTTGATTAAAATATGATTCGCGACCGTAACAAATATGTATTTACAGAATTATAATCATTAAAGTCATCAATACAACTCTCTAAGATCCAGTAATTCTATTGAATGACTATTTCATGATATCTTTACATTTAGGATTATACTAACTTAACAAGTTGTATTACTGATTCTACAATCTCTCACCATTCTATTTATATCATCTCTCTTTCTTGATCTATCAAATTTTTATTAAATTAGATTTGATCTTTTTGTAAACTTATTTCAATAAATTTTATTAAAAAAACGCCACGAATCACACGACGCCAACAAAATTACAAATTGAAAAGGACACTCGATGACTCAACAGTGACATCTCTACTCTATGTGTGTCTGTATGTGTCTTTGTGTGTTCGTGTTAATTTTAAATTAAATTTTATACAGTAAAATTATTGTCAATGTAATATTAATAGTTTCTATATTAATTAATGTAATTGGTATTGTACCGTTATAATTAACTATAAATAAATATAATATAAATATGTTACAGGGGAGATCGAGGCTGGTTGCCTACAGGGTTGGATCTGGCAGCCTAACTGCCAAAAAATCGTCAGCACGAGTAAGAGTTTTTAGCGACTTCAAAAAAAAGGAGGTTATCAATTCGACACGTATGTAGGTGTGTAATATTATTGGAACTGCATTATATTCACTGACAATCTATTAGGGCTTCCAAACAAATATACAAAATTTTATAGATGTGTGTATCTATATAATCGTATCGTGACCATTTTTTATATTCGATTATTTACTTCAGCTTAGGGAACAGTACAAGTTTCATCGAAAACGATTCAGTAATTTTTAAGATATAGACTAATACGTGTAAGGGAAGGGTGTAGTGTCAAAGGGAAACCTTGGTCAAATTCTAGTGCAATATTTACAACAAAACTATTACCTAATTATTACAAACAAGAATTCCAAATAACTTTAATTTCGGAAGTCGGTAGCAAAAAACTAATACCTACTAAAATACAGATCCCAAGACACCGACTTCCAAAATTAAAGTTATTTCACAATTTTGAGTTAATTTCTTTTTTGAAGTCGATTTAATTTTTTAAATCACTTTATGGGTAACCTACCGAATCACAGGCGAGCATGCAGACGCGCGCCGTTTAGAAATGGTGACAGGTTTTTGGTTTAATAATGATCATACTCGAATGTTAAATTTTACTGTTATTTATTTTATTAGGCCAATAGTGTCACTAACAAGTAAAATAATTTTAATACATATGTATAAATATTTAAACACAAGATATAATAGACCAAGAAGTCAAAAATTAGTCCACCAGCCCCTGCCTTCCCTATTAAGGATATAAGTTACAAAAAACAGTGATAAGCCGTATCTACACGAGTTCATTACTCACTATATAAGCCGTATCTACACGAGTTCATTACTCACTATATAAGCCGTATCTACACGAGTTCATTACTCACTATATAAGCCTCACTTCATTGTAAGCATTCACTTAAGGTCGTGCCTGTGGCAAGAGTTTAGATTCATGTCGTACGTATAGTAACAGCAATGTATTCTAAAACTTTATTTTTCTTTCTGGTTGTATACATTTTATTGGATTTCTCAAGTGAGTATCAAAGTTGTTGACGTTTTTTTACTTGTATTAAATATCGACCATCTCTTAACTATATTATCTCTATTTTTATGCCCATAGATATCCGTGGTTATGCCTCAGTAAAAACATACCACTTTATAATATGTCTATTTCCGTGGTTATGCCCCAGTAAAAACATTCCACTGATAATACATAATATGACTATTTTTTATTTCATAGATGGACACAATAATCAAGTGTCTTTCCGGAAAGACTATACTTATATAGAAGCAGTAGAGAGTTTCTACAAGTTCCACACGACAGAGAAGAATTGGCGTGATGCCAAGCGAGAGTGTGATCTGGAAGGAGCCAGTTTGTTCTACCCAGAAAACGATGATGAGGCCAACGCTGTGATATCGTTGTGGACATTGTACCAAAACAATACTCTGCCTGACGATACATGGGTGTTTGTGGGCATATCAGACATAATAACTGAAGGTGTCTACGAGACCATTGATGGTAAGTGTATAATTATTTTAGTATTGGTTTTGTGCTGATTCCAAATAACTGGGATAAGGGCAGAAGGATGACATAAAGCTGTCCAGTGTAAAAAAAGATACCAGTTAATTTGGTTTAGCAATAAGGGTTAACTGAGAGGCTTTTATATATGAGACCATTGATGGTAAGTGTATAATTTTAATATTGGTTTTCTGCTGATTCCAATGGGATAAGGGCACACTGAAAGAAAAACGACTGCAGTAAATAAAAATGAAAAAAAACATTTATCTGAAGTTCTGATCAATGTTTTTTCATTTTTATTTACGGAGCAGCTCAGATTCTGAACTGCTTTAAACAGTACCATATGAGCCTAACGTTCAAAACAATATTTATTGCTGATCCGAAAACAGTTAAAGCTTGAGGCAATATGTTACCGTCATGACAGTAAACTTTAACGTTTTAAGTAACTAAATGGTCACAAAATTCACTGTTTATTCATGTGGTGATATCGTTCAAACCATTGTTTACTTACATTACAGTAATGGTGGTTTTCCTTTTTTTTTGACGTTTTTTTTTCAGTAAATAGTATGTTCAATCAATAAAAGTTACCGTTTTGTGTTTTACAAAAAATTATTCTTACTGTGTAAAGTCAGTAAGTCTTATTGAAATCGGTAATTTTTTTCAGTGCAGGAGGTTGACATAAAGTTGTACAGCGAAAAAAAGATGCCAGTTAATTTGGTTTAGCAATAAGGGTTAACTGAGAGGCTTTTAACTTTCTGAATTTATTTATACGTTTCGTATTCTAGGTAAGTCAATCTCTGAGGTGTACAACAACTGGAAGCTCAATCAGCCGGACAATACTGGCGATGAGGACTGTCTGCACTTGAACCAAGAAGGCAATTTTAATGATATCACATGTGACGCAAAGTATAGATTTATTTGCAAAAAGACCCTTCCGTCACTCGAGCGGAACTGTAGCTGCAATAATCAGCAGTCCAATTTAGGTAAGGTAGTTTTAACCACTGCTCTTGCTCTATTGAAAAACAGTATGTTGTGAAATACAGACTTCTAATAGAGCTACAGAGCGTTGACTCAAAAGCTCTATAACTCAGTTAAGTCTTTTCGCTTTTCCCTACATAATGTTGAGTTATGTGAACATAAATGTGTGGACACGCGGGTTCAGGCTTGGTCCCATATTAAAAGATGTTCGTAATTCTTAGTACAATGATCCTTTTTCAGGTTTTCAGCTATTTCAATTACACCATGATTTATTGAGGGAATTTTTAAGATGGCAATTCAGGGGTATACGATCAAAAAGATCTCCAGGCTCGCATTTTTTGACTTTATATTTCGATTTTAGAGACTCAATATTTATTTGATTCATACTAGCTACACCTACAGTGGTTACCTCCGTTATATTCACTCCCTGAGTTTCTGTCGCAAAAATTCACCCTGTATAAGTTGTGGGTAGATGTAGTACTAAATGTAGAAGCCTGATTTCTCGTTTGTGTTTTAACGTTTATATAATTTATTATGTTTAAGACTTTAGGGATTAAAACTCTCAAAAATATATCATCTACATATCGTATTTAATTTTTGTGTTAACGACTCCGTCCGTTTGGAAGTAGTAAAACATCGATATGAATTATTTGACTAAGCTACGCCGTAAAATATCCCGCCTAATATAATATAATAATATCTCCCCTCAGAGGTCAGACCTGCCAACTTTTTAAGAGGTAATTACAACTTCGAAATCCACACTGTAAAATTCGCCCTGATAAACTTTTTCCCCCTTTTAATCCCAATAAGATTTTGACTTGTGCGTAATGATAAATCCTTAGGCTCGTGCTTCGTTGTTTGAATTTTAAGATCAAGATTTATCAAGCACCGCATTAAAATCTTCCCCTGCAAACTTAATGTCGCTTTTCATTTTCATAAGACTAAAACCCTTTATACATTAGGAATTCTTTACATTTTGTAAACTTTTAAGTATACCTCTCTTACTTAGGTAAGCTTATTATCAAACCACCACATTTTATTCTTCAGAAAATAGTATATGGCAGGTAGTAGGTATTAGGTATTTAAACAAAAAAGGAATTAAATGTTGGTGGTGACACTTTGACTTAGAGCTAACCTAGCGTAGTTCAGTTTCATTAGAATAAGAGGCCAGCTTATACCTACTGGTTTTATTACCACTGTACATTGACTTCTTTTTAGGGTTCCGTACCTCAAAAGGAAAAACGGAACCGACGCGTGGAGTTAGAAAGTTGAAATTAATATCAAATACTCATAATAATCAGGGCTTCGATCCCTTGAAGCAATGAAAAAATCAAAATTCTAAGTCAACGCAATCAAAATATACGGGCGTTTATGTTCCGGAATCAAAACCTATACGGGAGTTCCCGTTGACCTAGAATTAAGAAATTTAAATACGAAAACCGTTTTTCTAGTTACATTACAATTTTTTTTTTCTGTGTTAAACTATTTAAGTACATAAGTACCTACTTTATACGGAACCCTCAGCGCGAGTCCGACTCGCACTTGACTGTTTTTTTTAAATAATATGCATAGGTACATAGTTACATAATAGGTTGTTAAGACAGAAGATTTTAGTAGTCACAAAAATGTTTACCATTCTCAAATAATTATGTATGTTTATTTTCCATTTTGTAGATGGACAAAGGGATAAAATGTTTTTCCGGAAGGATTACACTTATATAGAATCAGAGGAGAGTTTCTACAAGGTCCACACGACAGCACAGAGTTTTACTGATGCCAAGCGAATGTGTGCTCTGGAAGGAGCCAGTTTGTTCTACGCAGAAAACGAGAATGAAGCCAACGCTGTTATATCGTTTTGGAACAAAACCAATCCTAACATACCGTGGGTATTTGTGGGGCTGACGGACATGATGTCTGAAGGATTATTTGAGACCGTTGACCGTATGTATACCAACAAGGTGTTAAAGATACCACCAAGCCGAAATAAATAATACGCATTATAAATATTTACCATGCCAAGTAGCAAAAAAATTCTGGTGAAGAATTTTATTTTGAACTGCATATATAGATTTAAACCATCATGTTTACGTATAAAAAAAAAACGCAATGAAGAGAGAGAGCGACGAAGACGGAGCAGCTGGCCTGGTTTATTGATACGAGCTACGGGTGCAGCGCCAAAGGGAAAACATCTCAACCAAAAAAACCTACAAAACCAACCAACTAACTAACAAACCCACAAAAAAAACCAACAAAACCTACTTATTACAAACAAATATTCAACTAAAAATTACGAAAAATTTAATCGACTTCAAAAAGAAAAATTATGAAATAACTTTAATTGCGGAAGTCGGTGGTAAAAAACTGAAACTAAAATACAGGTCCCAAGACACCGACTTCCAAAATTAAAGTTATTTCATAGTTTTGAGTTAATTTATTTTTGAAGTCGGTTTAATTTTTTTAAATTACTTTTTTTAATTCTTTTCTTTACCGTTTTAGTTTTCATCGAAATCAGACCCGAGACTCCTTAATTTAATAATTTTTCGCTTCTCCTGTATAAACCGTAATGACAAAATAACCAAAACCAATTTTTCTATTTTCAAATCATAAATTATTATATATTTTTTTTAGAAAGGCCAATCACTGAGGTGTACAGCAGATGGCAGAAAAATCAACCGGACAATTCTGGCGGTAAAGAGCACTGTGTACACATGGACCTATTTGGCACCATGAATGATTACCTGTGTGACCCCAAGTCTTACTTTATTTGTAAGAAGAGTCTCCATACACTGAAATGGAATGATTACTGCAATATGCCTTATTTAGGTAGGTTACAATTTCTTTATGTACCTAAGGCAACGCTTTGCTTAGTAAGCTTCACTTTTTAAACTTACCTACTTGAAAAATAGTGTATCCCTGTCGCAAAGCAAGGAGTTTTTAACAGCCGCCATGACATTTCGCGTAAAATACAATTCAACTAATGAACTTGTCAGCGGCAAGTGCGGTGCATTGTAACGGACGAGTTATGTAAGTTTCTCAGAAGAATCAAACTTAAAATTAACTAATGTTGTTATTATAATACATTTGCTCAACAGTATTTTAATACATAAAAACTCAGACCAAATACAAAAACCAAGACAGAGGACTGTCAACAGTACCTAAAGTGAAACCGGTTTCGTAAACATGTGTGCACGTAGTGAGGTGTAGTTTGATTGTAAATGTATTTATTTGGTCTGAGCATAAAAATGTATTAATTGAAAACGCATTTTGTACTATGCGTAAATACATGAATTTAAATCGTCTATCATCAAATAGACACATTACATATTTTATCATTTCAGATTACACTTTCAATAAAAATACTGGCAAGTGTTACAAGCTCCACACAACTCCAATGAACTGGGCCGAAGCTTATGCAATGTGCCGAATAGAATATACCTCCCTGGCAGTGATCAGCAATCGAATGGAAGCGAATTACCTTGCGAATTTAACAAAATCCACGCCGAAATCATGCATTAATGATGAGTATTACCAAAGAGGAATATATCACCTGGGCTTTCATAACAGATTCAACGAAGGCTGGCAGACAGTTAAAGGTACGTGAGTTCGTGGCTTAGCAACAGCGATCTCCTTCGGATGTTAAAAGACGAGTTTCGTAGACAAAGCAGTTAATAAATACAGCAGCCTCTTACCAGCGAGCGATAAGTGAACCGATTTTAATAAAACTTCATACGCATAAGCAGGATACAAAGGTCTAAAAAGTTTTTTGAAAAATGCCAAATATAAATGTGTTAGAGCCAAATTAGACCGATTTTAAATTTTCCATAGAAACAGAGATTTCCAGTTACCTTTTATAAGACATTTCGTAAATGTTCTGAAGTAGCTCCTTTTACCTTTGTATCCTGCTTATGCGTATGAAGTTTTAATAAAATCGGTTCATTCATTTCAAAAAACAAGGGCTTGAAAGTTTGTATGAAAGGCCGTACGGCGTAAACTCGATATCCGTGGCGTAAACGCTCTTGTGAACAAACTAAACCTATTCCTTGGGATGTTCTATTAAAAGTTGATGCCGATCAGTTGCATGAATTGGTTTATGTGAATAATTTCATATTATGTTAGTTTAAAATTGACTTGTGTAAAAAATAACCGAAAGCTGTTTTTAAAGTTCCCCAGGAATGAACACAATTTTATAGCCATATTAATATTATAAATTATTCGACAGTGTGTCTGTCTGTATATCCTATATCTATCTGTTTTACCTCTTTACGCTTAAACCGCTGAACCGATTTAGATGAAATTTGCTATAGAGATAGTTCGAGTCCCGGGGGAAAGGACATAGGATTGTTTTTATCCCGATATTCCCACGGGAAACTTATACTGGTGAAACCGCGTAGCGCTGCTAATTATTTTATAAATGACCACTGGCCAACTCCTTAATAATTAATTTTGTCAATGTACCTATATTTTAAAGATACAGTCCGCGTCAAATAACTTTGCCGCTTTGAAGCTAGACTTTTCGCTAGCCGCGCATGCGCGATGCTGTTTTATTCATAGGTTTAATTAACTACTGCGCAGTGATTTGTTGCCTACTTCAGAGCGGCAAAGTTATTTGACGCGAAAATGATGTAAGTTTGAAATAGGTAACTTATTTCCCACTTAAACATTTTCTACCATAAAAGTAACCATTTTGTAGCGTTCCCGCCTCGAGGGCGGGAACGCTACAAAGTGGTTCGAACCTTAATAATAGAAACCTCTAGCAAATCGACGTTTGGAAATATCTGTGCTGACCTGTCTTTTCATGTCCACCGACAGCGCCGTCGTCACCGAGTCAGATGAGCTTGCTGTTCTGTAGGTACACTACTCGCCAAGGATCTTTGTGTCTGTGAAGTTATCTGCGGGTAGCCTTTTTTTGTGAATTTCCTCGTCAGTAGAAAGGGCTCCCAGAAATCTCGCGTGCTGTTTAGATCATTTGTTTGACTTATCAAAAACTTTTCCAGGAACACCAATGAATGTCGATGCCGACATCTGGTTCGACAACTACCAGCCTGTCAGAAACCATTATGAGGAGTGCGGCTCAATGTTCTTCAATGGACGTCTGATCAACACAGATTGTAATACGAAGAGCATGTTCATTTGTGAACACGAAGTAGATCGCTCGAACGAGTACATATAATTCGAACAAAATGTAGTTAGTACAAAGTAATAAAGTATATAAAAAAATAAGTTTCCTTTTATTTTTAAGGACATTCTACATGTACAAGATTATTCAGAAAAGTAAAAATATTTATAGGTATTGGTACTGCAAACTTGAAAGTGGTTTAATTAGAATTTGTAATAATAGAATTAATAAGGTTAGTAAGTTTGAATTCTTTCATTCTTAAAAAAAATCTTTAATTGGCACTTTTAGAGCTCCCGCAGACTCTTAACCCGACCGAACCGAACCGACCGGCCGATAGTTTGGTCGCGGGGGCTCTAAAAGAGCCAATTCAAGATTTTAATATAAAGAGGTAAATATTTTTACCCGACCAAACTATCGGCCGATAGAAAGTCTGTACTTTCTATTGGCCGATAGTTCGGTCGGGTTAGGCTACTAGAGGGCACACTTTTTTTTTTGTTTCCGTGTTGGAAAATCCTTATGGATGTCCGCCGCCCTGGGGCGGGAGGCGGGGTCTGTCAGACTCTTACTGACTAAAAACCACCCCGGTGTTCCATCCCACACGTACGCCGGGGGTCGCGGGAACGTACGATCCTTCGGCAACCTCCGATACGATCCTTCCGCAACCTCCGAATTAGATGGCACACTTTTTTTTTTTTTTTTTTTTTTACGTGGAGAAATGCTCATGCATTCTGCACTACCACGGGGAGATAGTGCAGTTTGTGGGACTCTAACCCACTAAAACTCCACGGTGTCCTCCTCTGCCGCTTATGGCGGGAACACGGGCACGCGTTAGCACTCATCCGTAAACCCGCCGCGGCTGTCTGTCACCGGACCCTCCTCCGGGGAGTACTCCCCATCACCGGCGCACCAGAACACATAGCACGCCGTGACCACCCCAGGGACCAAACCAGCACATGGGCGCCAGACGACCCCGTCTCTGCCACCCTTGGTCCCCCTGCGACGGGTCAGGTCATTGGCCCCGCCGCCTGCCAATTTTCGGCCGCAGAGGATAGGGAGAGTGGCCAACGTCATACCAACACTCCTCTTCCCCTGCGGCCCCACCGCGTCCGCCATCGAACGGTGGCGACCCCGTCAAGGCCGCGGAAGGTAGGGAGAGCGGCGCACCGTAATACCGGCACTCCTCTCCCGCCGCGGCCTCCAACCCTCAGCCGCGATGCCTCCGGTACGACATCGCGGCCCACCTCAGTTGCGATGTCGCCCAAGCGGCACCGCAACCTACATGTTGGCCGCTACGTCATCGGCTTGTCGGCAAAAGCCCTGACGAGCGGCCCCTCCTCGGGTTCCTCTTCGCTTCACCGTGGGTGTCCAAGCCACGGCTACTGAGCCCCCCCGCCTCGACAATGCGGGAACCCACTGGGGGGGGTAGATGGCACACTGAGCCAACTAACAGTCGGGTGGCGGTGAGTGCTCATACTAGGCCATAGTCGGCCGACTGCTCTCGAAGGATTTACTAGTTGATAAGCGGCTTTTGAAGAGAGCTATCGAATAATAAAAGTTAATAAAAATATATAATGGAAGGAGGACGCGCGGGCTCGCGAGAGATGGAAGGAGTGGAGGGAGGCCTTTGCCCAGGAGTGGGACAGCGCAGGCTAATTAAAAAAAAAAAATATAAGTATATAAAATTCTGCAGAAATGTTATTATTGCTTTTATATAACGACGTAAAAGGATCAAGAATAGAAACCGAAAGTTTTAGGTGCATCCCATCCACAGTAATAGATTATTGCATCGAACATTTTACAAAATGCAAATTACTAAATTACCCGAAAAAGATCATACGCATTTGTGGACCAGCCCGACCGTCAGTGTCCACGTTTCAGCACCGTATGTCATGACGGGCGGGAAGGTCTTCAAACACTGCGGGACTTCCGCGTGACCGCGTGGATGTCGGAAAATATCCCACGGGAACGTTCTACCGGGTCTACTGGGATTTTTGCCGGGGTTTTCATATAACTCTATTTTTTCCGCGGTGGACGCCAGTAAAAAATGAATATTTCTTTGATTTTTTCTCGAACCCTTTGGACCTAGGTTGTAAATGACTCGAAGAGCCCTTTTCTGTAAAACAAAGATAAGTAGTATAAAGTATAAATGTCCACACAGGTTTCTCAGAGAAGAATCCCATATGACATCCTTAAAAAAAATCCTGAATCCTTAAAACTATTCTGTAAATCGATTAGATGGTCGTTCGGGAAATGATGTTTCAAGAGATTTTGATGCATCGAGGTAGTGAACGGTCGCGCTCATAATTCATCGATTTCATTTACTATCGAGTTAACGTTTTCGAGCAAGTGTTATTCGATCTCATGTCATTCGATTTCAAGTAGGGAACCCCTCTTCAAAATGTAGGGAACATGCAGCTGATTTTTTTTTCGCGATTTCATATTTGGTCCCATAGTAAAAGTTGTTCATAATGATGAGTACAGTCACGAGCATAAGTATGTATACACTTGGCTTTATTCAAAGACGATTTTCTCCTTTAGTTTTGAATGAAATTTTATGTTATTACGAACAAAGTATTTTCGAACCCATAGGTTTGTGTAAAGTGTCGTATTTTAACGTTGCATTCGTTATTTCACGAAAAAATCGACATTGAAAGTTGCCAAGTGTTGACATATTAGTGCTCGTGACTGTACAATGACCTCTTAAGAGGTTGTTAATGTTTTACCAATAACCCTGTATAATAATATCATGTAGGTAAAATAATAAAAGTTCGAGATGAATTATTGTTTTAAACACGCAGAACTTAAATATGAGGATAAGGATTATGGCGGCTACTGGGGCACGCCACAGCGTACCTACTTCTAGCACTTTATCTCGGAGAGTTGTGGACGGACTCCCCAAGTCTGTAACCCAAAGGCTACACAGAGTTTGCTACGGCTTTCTTTTCGCAGATTGTTTCATGAAAAGTCTGATTGTTATTATAATTGACTCTATCGTCAAGTTCCATTAAAATAAAGTTTGAAAAGTTAAATCTTAAAGTAAAATTCGGCTCATTATTCGTAAATCAAGGTTAGATAGGGAGGTTGTTAGTTATTATTATTAGTTAAAATTAAATACTTTTTCAGTTAAAATAAAAATAGCATTAAAATATACAGATAATATATTGAAAATGGTAAACTATAACACATTCTTATCAGTTACACATTCATTTTCGCACCATACTTGTTCTTCGGACAAACTCGAACTATCTACTTCGTGTTCACAAATGAAGAAGCTCCTGGTATCGCAGTCGATGTTGATCAGACGACCGGTGTAGAACATTGAGCCGCACTCCTCGTGGTTGTCTCCTTCAGGCTTGTAGTTGTCCCACCAGGCGTCAGCATCCACATTCATGGGTGTTCCTGGAAACAAAATCGTCTAACTAGATCAACGGAATATAAACTACAAAATGGTCGGCTCTTTGTCGCAGATTTCTGCAGCTCGACGAAGAGTAGAAAATTTATGGTACATTTTTTTTTTTTGCCGTTAATATCCCACTGCTTGGCAAAGGCATCCCTACTCTCCTTTCACCTCTCTCTGTCCAGAGCTGCCAAGGACTAATCTTTATTAAAGGAGTCCAGCTCCTCCCGCCATCTCCCTCTGGACCTGCCGCGGTGTCGTTTACCATTAAGCAGGACTCACTGGGTTGTAAGTTTGGCCCATTGATCGTCTGTCATGCGGCAGATGTGTCCAGCCCAATCCTATTTAAGCGTGGCACTCATTGGTTTAATCTAAATCTAAACTAAGTTCTTTTAGTACATTTTGCTGTCCCTCTGCTTGACCTTTCCCCAAACTGACACAATCTCATGAATGTCAGAATCTATGACAACTCTTTTAATTACCAATGTGTAACGGCAGACTAGTATTGTTTTGTATAATTTAGAAGCATTTTTTTAAATTTTGTAAATGTAAGAACCATGTTTCCGTTTATTAGGACTTTTTGATGTTGACTTGAAAGAGCTTGGCAGTTGAGAACGTGTCATTGTGTGTTGGATCATTCGGTTCCCTACAAAATGGTTGAGCTGGATGGTGCTGTTCCACGCGTCAAGCTCGTGAACGGGCGCCGTCGGTTGAGACTGGTCATCTCTTAACTGCCAAGGCTTATTTTTAATCTTATATTTTGAATTGTTTCCTCCTTTGTGTCTTTTACATTGTTCTCACATATAGAAGCAACAAGAATAATGTACCGAGGATTTTGTAATATCTTGATTTAAACGAGTGTCCATGGAGTTTCTTGCCCGTTCTTCTTCATAGAGATCTACGTTTTGGAATGGGCAACTAGCTTCAACTTTCTGATTAACTGACAAACTATTTATTTTGACAATTCAAAAGTGCCTGTACAAGGTTTAATGGAAATAAAGGCTTTTAGTTTGAGTTTGAGACTGCCACTATGGAACTACTCATTCAACATCCGAGAGAGATCGCACACCAGTACCTACCTTTAACCGTCTGCCAGCCTTCTCTAAATCTGTTATGAAAGCCCACGTGATATATTCCTCTTTGATAGTTCCATTTCACCCTTGGTTTCGGCGTGGATTCAGTGAAATTCGCAAGGGAATTTGCTTCTAACAGATTGTTGATCACTGCCAGAGAGCATTCTTCTGCTCTGCATATGTTATATGCTTCGATCCAGTTCAATGGCGTTGTGTGGAGCTTGTAGCACTTGCCAGTATCACTATTGAAAGTGTAATCTGAAAAATAAGGGCGTCCAGTATTTGATTCTCATCGCAAATATGTAAAATACCTAATACCAAAAACAAACGAATATGAACAATGTATGTGTATTATGTAAATACAGTGTGAGTCTTCATAACATGCACTTATCGGAATGAGGGAAATATAGCTTAATTTTATCGACGGAAAAAATATTAGAAAAAATTAAAAAATATTTAAAAGGATCTTTACCTGCTAAAGTATGGTGATTGCAAGGCCTTTCTTTAACAGTTGATAAGAAATGTTGTGATTGAGTTAGAAACATGGTATTTTTACGTTTAGAAATCTGATACAATGGAGAATAATTTAAGGTAATCAAAAAGGGTAGGTAATCGGGGCTTTTATTGATTATTTTTACAATTATTGTAAAAATTTATGAAAAAATATCAGATTTTTGTTAAAAAAAACCATAATTCTCAATTGAGGGGCGATTGTTTACACAGGGGTCACAGCAGCGAAAAAGAATTTTAAAAATGCTACAATTTTTTTTTTTTTTTAGATTATTTTAAATATTTTTTCCGTTGATAAAATTAAGCTTAGTTTCCCTCATTTCGATATGTGCACATTATGAAGACTCACAGTGTATAACAGCACCTATTATTACTAGTAAATATTAATATTAGGTATAATTTTGCAGATACTGTGATCTAGCTAGGTCATTGTCAGTTGACCTTACACGTTATATGAAACCGATTTGTAAATGCGTGTGTCCAGGGTAGCCGTTATCGGGACGAGAACGAGATGGCGGCACCGCGACGTAGTGATACATACATTTATTATAGCCGCGTGTCCACCGCATATAACCTGCTGAACGCAGACGACCTGGCATTAACTTGCCAAGCCACTGACTTTGAAGAGATTAAAGCCAACCCTTCCACCGCCCTCTCAGATCTCAGCCAATATCATGCTGACAACGCCCTGAAACCAAATCCCTCTAAAACGCAGTCATGCGCCTTCCACCTTTGTAACAAACAAGCGGGTCGAACACTCAATATCTGATACATTGCAAGGGAACTTTAACCCATAGAGGCATAAAAGCCGAAAAAAAAAAATTGGGTGAGTGAGTTCAGGCGATGGCGGTGGCGATGGCGTGGAGGGGTCCACGGGAAGATGTGATCTTTGGAAAGAACTGCTTATACCTCCTGATTTCTTTATTGAACGATTAAAGAGTCTCACATCCGGGCACAAGTTACCTTGGCCTTCATGGAAAACCTTAAATAGACGTAAGTACCCAAGTAGGCCACAGCGAGGAAAGTCCCCACAAGTGGGAATTCATGGAAAGCAATTCATTCATCTCCGGTGTGTATGCGGCGTTTCTCTACAGACAATGGCCCACCTCCCATCTTGCACCGCATGCCCTGTCACCTGCACACGTGTGGACCTAATGACTGCGACAGCGAACGGTTTCCGCGTTGCTGAATGTTGGGCGTAACAAATTTAAAATACGATATTATGTTTTTTTCGTGTTATTTTAAACATCAACACACGCTAAGAAGAATCGCACGTCCGTCAAAGCCCGAGATTGTGACGGGCCGATGTGGTCCGGCAATACAGAACACGTTTGATCTTATCCACACACTGCCGTTGCATCGGCGCCGCCGTTCCCCTGGCTTTGGTTTTGTCTATCAGAAGATACTAAACCGCCGAGTTCGGTCGCGGTGGACAGAAGATCGCCATCACCGGTTCGAATAATCTCGTTTCTCTGTGACCTCCCGGTGACGGCTGCAGGGGACAAACTCAATAAGAGTTAAATGATAGAAAGATTATAATGCTCTCAATCTGAAGTTACTACTTTTAACACAATCTAAGATCATATAATAACCCGCCGGAACATAAAGGGCTAAGGAAGGAACACGGGTGGGTTTTAGTCAGTAAGAGTCTGACACTCCCTTCCGCTCCACCCAGACCGGGAGGGGTCATTTGATTTCACATCCTGAAAAAAAAGGCCATATAATTATGTAGGTTTCTAAGTTCACACAGACCTCCCGACTAATGCTACACTTAACCCTACAACTACCTACTAATTCATCAAACCTTCCTGGGTAGTGTACAAATGTTATAACGTTTTCTGAAGTTTGCGCCTTGCAGGAAAATAAGCTGGTCCTACGAAGATTGAAACCTACCTAAGTTAGGCATATTGCATTGATAGTTCCACTCTAGTGACTGCAGACTCTTCTTGCAAATGAAAGGATCCTTTATGTTGCATGGGCAATCATTGATGTAGCCTTCTTTGTACAGGTTCACGCAGTGCTCTATACCACCCAAATTGTTTGGTTCACCTGGCTTCCAGTTATTGTACACCTCAGAAACTAGCTTACCTAAAAATATAAAATGAGTCGTTTAATTATGATATAGGCAAAATAAGAGTTGGATTAGTATCCAACTCTTATTTTGCCCATATCATTATTAATATAGTTATTATTATCATGAATATTCCAGGCGGGCAGTGTTGCTGTCAAAGTATACAATATGGACACAAATACATTACAATATGTAATATGGACATAGGTACAATATGGACACATTCTGCTGGTTCAATTTTAAATTTATTTTATTTTGTAAGTGGCACTAAAAATTGCTATCCACAGATACATATAATTTTCTGAACCATTTGTTAACACTTTCATCAGTAATTACATTTGCAGACCAAACTTACCGTCGATGGTCTCAAATACTCCATTAGCCATTAGTTCTGACATCCCCACAAACACTCGAATCTGAGTAGGCTGGGTACTATTCCAAAATGACATCACAGCATGTGCCTCATCGTCGTTCTCTGGGTAAAACAAACTGGCTCCTTCCAGATCACACACTTGCTTGGCATCAGCCCAATTCTGTGATGTCGTGTGGATTTTATAGAAACCCTCCGATGTTTCTATGTAAGTGTAGTCCTTCCGGAAAAACTTATTACCCTTTTGTCCATCTATGAAAACAAAAATAGTAATAATTTGAAATTACACACTGACACTCAGTGACTGACTTAATTATTTTAACAAATAACTGGAAAAGAGTGAGTCTGACTCGCGCACCGAGGGTTCCGTACCATCACATGTTTTTAAATTTTCATCGGCGAGGCGTATATTCATCAGAGAATTTTAAAACTGTGACGGGCCGATGTGGTCCGGCAATACAGAACACGTTTGATCTTATCCACACACTGCCGTTGCATCGGCGCCGCCGTTCCCCTGGCTTTGGTTTTGTCTATCAGAAGATACTAAACCGCCGAGTTCGGTCGCGGTGGACAGACGATCGCCATCACCGGTTCGAATAATCTCGTTTCTCGGTGACCTCCCGGTGACGGCTGCAGGGGACAAACTCAATAAGAGTTAAATGATAGAAAGATTATAATGCTCTCAATCTGAAGTTACTACTTTTAACACAATCTAAGATCATATAATAACCCGCCGGAACATAAAGGGCTAAGGAAGGAACACGGGTGGGTTTTAGTCAGTAAGAGTCTGACACTCCCTTCCGCTCCACCCAGACCGGGAGGGGTCATTTGATTTCACATCCTGAAAAAAAAGGCCTTATGTAGGTTTCTAAGTTCACACAGACCTCCCGACTAATGCTACACTTAACCCTACAACTACCTACTAATTCATCAAACCTTCCTGGGTAGTGTACTTATGTTATAACGTTTTCTGAAGTTTGCGCCTTGCAGGAAAATAAGCTGGTCCTACGAAGATTGAAACCTACCTAAGTTAGGCATATTGCATTGATAGTTCCACTCTAGTGACTGCAGACTCTTCTTGCAAATGAAAGGATCCTTTATGTTGCATGGGCAATCATTGATGTAGCCTTCTTTGTACAGGTTCACGCAGTGCTCTATACCACCCAAATTGTTTGGTTCACCTGGCTTCCAGTTATTGTACACCTCAGACACTAGCTTACCTAAAAATATAAAATGAGTCGTTTAATTATGATATGGGCAAAATAAGAGTTGGATTAGTATCCAACTCTTATTTTGCCCATATCATTATTAATATAGTTATTATTATCATGAATATTCCAGGCGGGCAGTGTTGCTGTCAAAGTATACAATATGGACACAAATACATTACAATATGTAATATGGACATAGGTACAATATGGACACATTCTGCTGGTTCAATTTTAAATTTATTTTATTTTGTAAGTGGCACTAAAAATTGCTATCCACAGATACATATAATTTTCTGAACCATTTGTTAACACTTTCATCAGTAATTACATTTGCAGACCAAACTTACCGTCGATGGTCTCAAATACTCCATTAGTCATTAGTTCTGACATCCCCACAAACACTCGAATCTGAGTAGGCTGGGTACTATTCCAAAATGACATCACAGCATGTGCCTCATCGTCGTTCTCTGGGTAAAACAAACTGGCTCCTTCCAGATCACACACTTGCTTGGCATCAGCCCAATTCTGTGATGTCGTGTGGATTTTATAGAAACCCTCCGATGTTTCTATGTAAGTGTAGTCCTTCCGGAAAAACTTATTACCCTTTTGTCCATCTATGAAAACAAAAATAGTAATAATTTGAAATTACACACTGACACTCAGTGACTGACTTAATTATTTTAACAAATAACTGGAAAAGAGCGAGTCTGACTCGCGCGCCGAGGGTTCCGTACCATCACATGTTTTTAAATTTTCATCGGCGAGGCCTATATTCATCAGAGAATTTTAAAACTGTGCACTGCGGTGTAGAATATTGCTGTTTAATATCAGCGCCATCTCTTGACCGATAGTGGAACTAATGCAACTTTTGTTGATGATTTCTGAAAAATTGTGCTATTTAGAGACTTCGTTTTATTTTTCCTGTAATCTTACATAGGTAAACTTCTATCACAGAACTATTTCAGATTTTTCTCTTTGCAAACTTCGGAGATAAAGGGGGGGCCGTGTTTTTTTTTACACTTTTCATCAAAAGTCGAAAAATATGCGGCCTAAAAAAAGAAAAAATGTTTGAGAATGTGCAGACTGCGTTCTTTCATATGATACCCCACATGCCCTAGTAGCCCCATTTCGAATTTTTCAGACCCCTTTCAGTCCCTGTTGCAAAAAATACATAGGTATATATTTTTCTTATTTACGAAATAGATAGGCAAACGTCATCTGAAACTGTTCCAAATTTCAAGTTAATAGCATTAGTAGTTCTTGAGATATCCAGTTGTGACAGACAGACAGATAGACAAACTGAGTCTCACCATATGGGTTCCGTTTTTACCATTTTGGTACGGAACCCTAAAAATGATGAAGAATCCAGTGATAGCACAGTTTAGACATAATTATGAAAACGGCTACGACACAGTACTCACGTGAGAAATCCGAGAAAAAGTACACGACAAGAAAGACTAACAAAGTTTTAGAATACATTGTTGTAACTGTACGACATGCGTCTACTCTCCCAACAGCATGACCACTATATGAACGCTTACAATGAAGTCCAGCTTATATAGGTCTGCCAACATAAACAGATACCTACTTTTCATCACAGTTATTTTTATTAACAACTAGCTGACCCGGCGAACTTCATACCGCCTCAGAATCGTATTTGTATATATGTACCGCGAGTGAAGCTGTTGCACTTACAGCCTAACATGAGTATGTTCCTCTCTAGTCAGATATGGGCTGCTACTCTGGGGGAACTCGACGAATATTAATGATGCCTTCCTAGTACAGAAAAAATGCCTAAGAGCAATCTGTGGTATCAGTCCTTTATCATCCTGCAGATCCCGCTATAAAAAAATTAAAATTGGTCTTTTCATAATGCAAGCTGGTGTATTTGTCAAAGAACACTACATTTTTTTCACTTCAGTAGCTCAAACATGTAGGTTTTGCTGCCTGAAATCAGTGAGCAAAATGCGATTTTGCTCACTGAGTGAGACAAAGTATCTTTTTAATTATTTTTTTCTGAAAACCGCGAATACCTATCTTATTCAGCCTTGGGTTAATCATACAATTCGAAACATTCACACTCTATCTCTTTCCCGCCATTAGAAAGAGAGAGAGACAAAGACCAGCCCTTTCGAAGTTCCGATTTTGAATTCGACCTCAAAGATAAACACGTTCGGAATTTCGTACTAACTAAAGAAATTTTGCAATAAGATAATTATGTCTTTTAATGTAATTTATTGAATTTTCAACTTATTGTTGTATTTTAACGAAAATAAGTATTTACTGCAAATAAAACTGATATTTAACCTGTAAATATTTATTTCTAGTTTCAATAATATTACGTACCTAATATATTTTGAATAATAAAATATCATGGGTGCTATTTCCGAACACGCCTTACAAAGGGTTCTCGCTGCTGAAGTGAAAAGTTATGTGTGTTACACGAGAGCAAAGTTTTTTGCATCTCGCGTCTTTGAATCCCTCGCCACACTCAGGATTCAAAATCAGCACTCGCAGCAAAAAACTACTTTGCTCTCTTGTTGCACAAATAACTATTATAACATGCGACTTCAATTCAAAATATACCCGTCGAGACCCAACACGGCTAAGAATTCCTTCACATCAAAGCTTAAAATTTTCAACAATATTCCAAAAGAAATAAGGGAACTCCCTCTAAAATGCTTTTACACAATGACTTAGTGGTATATTTTTATAGTGTAAAAGAATTTTTTGATAAAAAAGTAGCAGATAAATGTAAGATATGATGCTGAAATTTAATTATATTACTTTAATAATATACCTACCTATTATTCTTATACCTATGTTCAAATAGATACGAAAACCATTATTAGGATTTCGTACCAATGTCATTAAAAATGTTTTAATTTTAATTTTAACAAATTAATGTGTCAAATTTGTTACATTTAACATCTATATATCTATCTATATACATATAATAAGACAGTAAAAAAACTGTGTCTACATTGAATATATTTATAAAAAAAATAACTGAGGGGGGTTTAGAAACAGTAATAGAGCAAGACTCCAAAAAAAAAAATTTGTCAGTCTGTTTGTCTGTTTGTTTGTACACGCTAATCTTCGGAACTACTGGACGGATTTGAATGTTTTTTTTTTTTGTTGTATAGGTATTATGTCTGGGCAACATATAGGCTATAATTTATCTTGGAAACTTGAACACCTGATGCAGAACCGCAACAGACCAGCTAAACTATAAGAGATACAAAAACGGTACCATAGCAAAAATTGTTCCACGTGATGAGTATTTTCTGCTGAGAGAATAAATTTGAAGATCTGCAACACCTGATGTGGAACTCCAAGAGCCCAGCTACACCATAACACATATAGGAATGACGTCTTAGCAAAAGTTGTTCGGTCTGATGGGCATTTCCTCTTGACTTATAAAAACTGGCCAAGTGCGAGTCGGACTCGCACACGAAGGGTTCCGTACCACAAGGCAAAAACGCCGAAAAAAACACGTTTGTTGTATGGGAGCCCCCCTTAAATATTTATTTTATTTTGTTTTTAGTATTTGTTGTTATAGCGGCAAAAATCTTTTCCAATGTTCCAAAGGAGCTAAAAGATTGCGGATCATAAGATCCCAAGAATCTACCGAAGAGCATCAGGAGAGCCTTGATGCTGTTCGAGAACATCAGGCTGCAACTCGCTCCGTGGAAACCTCTTCGGATCGCGAAGCACGTCTGCGTTCTCAGCGTATTTACGCATCTACATCCATGTCTCTAGAGACCAATGAAGAATATGATGCGCGACTGACCGCTGATCGTGAACGTCATGCATTGTCTCGCGAGTCGGATACGTTCACGGATAGAGAATTGCGCTTGAGTTCCAAGCGTATCTACGCATCGACTTTTAGGTCTCCAGAGACAAGTCGGGAACGTGATGTGCGACTGAACGCTGATCGTAAATGTCACGCATTATCTCGCGAGTCGGAGACGTTCACAGATAGAGAATTGCGCTTGAGTTCTCAGCATATCTACGCATCTGCTTCTAGGTCTCTAGAGACAAGTGCGGAACGTGATGCGCGACTGTCCGCTGATCGTGAGCGACATGCATTGTCTCGCGAATCGGAAACGTTTACCGATACAGAATCACGCTTGAGTTCTCAGCGTATTCGCACATCTACTAACAGGTCTTTTGAAACAAGTGATGAACGTGAGATTATCATACATTGTCCCGAACACGCACACAACAAAATACTCATAATCAGTTAGAAAGTGAGAAAGAAAGAATTGCTGGAGTACGGCATGAAGAGACAGATTAAGAAGAGCGCAACGAACGTTTGAATTCTGATCGACTTCGTCATTCTCTGAACAGAATGTCGATATCATCTGAAGAATCGGATGTGTCTCAAGATATAGCCGTAGGGCATGGCGACCTTCCTTGGGTTGATAAGGAACGGAGTGCATTTACGTATACTCCTATGATTGACTACGCCACATATTCCGCCATCGGAGGTATGGTTCAAAATTGTACTTTTTGTGAAGCTGTTAAATGGCAAAAAGAAACAAACGGTATGTGTTGCTCAGGTGGGAAAGTACATATTAAAATATTACAAAATCCTCCAGAAATATTAAGATCACTGCTAATCGGTGACCATCCACAGTCAAAACATTTCTTGGATAACATACGTTCGTACAATAATGCCTTTCAAATGACATCTTTTGGTACAGAACAGATTTCAGCCGGTCGATTCTGTAAAAATCTCACCGTGAAAACATAGGTGAAGTGAGTTTGTTTTTGATAGGAATTGACACTATTGACAGCTCACTCCACGCTCACTTCACCGAAGTTTTCACGGTGAGATTTTTACAGAATAGCACCGCAGAAGGCCCATTTATGCCAACATTCAAAGTACAAGGCCAAGTGTACCACCTTATTGGTTCATTATTGCCTGAAAATGACGTCTCGAATCGTCTCGCGCATCCCGTTGTTTTTCAGTCCCTGGGCTCTTAGAATTCGACATCAGACGTTTCAGATTTCCGATTTTGACGACCCCGTTGTCGCTGGCATAAGCAACAGGATCCGCGTACGAAGTCGCGGGCAGAAGCTAGTGTTTAAATATTTGTATGCCAGACCATGGCGAAACATGTAAGATCTTAACTTTATTTATGAGACCTTAATATATATGTAGGTACCATGTTTTAAAGCAAATAAGTATATTCTGTTCTATTCTATCAAAAAAACCGATCCATACAAAATCTATGAGTCTTTTTTTTTGTGAATTTTCTCCATGTTTTAATAGTTATTCTGCTATTCGGGGCGGAGACAAATCCAACAAACCAAAGATCATAAAAATCGGTGCCGTGGTTCTTGAGTTATAAATGGTGTAGGTAACTAACCCGACTTTCTTTTATTTATATAAATAAATAGAGATAATTCACAATAGCTAGGTAGTTCCATTATAATATTGTTAATAACAAGTATATTTAAGTTTACAACTTTGTCTTGGATGAGCTGATAAGAAGTGGGTTTTTTTCTTTATCCGACCGAAAAAGGTTAGGTACCTATGCATTCAGCGGGTTTTTTTATTTATCTACGTGAATATACCGACCGTCCCAAGCCAGCGTCATTGATTAGGTAAGTAGTCATTAATTCGTAGAACTAAGTTTGTTTAATTCTAAGTAAGTACTAACCGGCACTGTCCCAGTGGGGGACCTTCCTCCATTCCTTCCATTGGTCATGAAAGGAACCCGGGCCTCCTGTAGGGGACGCGACATGATGGTGTACGGCTATTTGCTATATAAAACTATCTTGGAAATTCAAATTAGCGTCTGATACTTATACAGGATAATTTTTTATGCATTGCGCAAATTTTCACAGGTAGAACATCCTGTGAAAATTTGCGCAATGCATAAAAAAATATCCTGTATTATTAGGCAAAATGCTAATGCTGCTAATGGATGGATCGGGCAGAAGCCCGATCGTAGGTACAGACCCCAAGCACATAAAGCTACTATAATCTCTCAAATTTATTTAATAGATTTTCAACGTTATCGCTAAAGTTTAAGGTTCAAAGTTCAAAAAAAAAATTTGCTTTCATACATTTTGGTCGAGTAGGTATTGAACTTTTGTATGAAACAGCAGATTTTTTTTTCGTGATTTCAGAGTTGAACCCATAGTGAAAGTTGTTCATATTCATGAGTAGAACATCCTGTGAAAATTTGCGCAATGCATAAAAAAATATCCTGTATTATTAGGCAAAATGCTAATGCTGCTAATGGATGGATCGGGCAGAAGCCCGATCGTAGGTACAGACCCCAAGCACATAAAGCTACTATAATCTCTCAAATTTATTTAATAGATTTTCAACGTTATCGCTAAAGTATAAGGTTCAAAGTTTATTGGGAAAATTTTACAGTTTCGGATAGCTTGATGTGCTGGCGTCTGTACACTGAAGTTGCTATGCATTGTGTGGATTTACGGATTGCTGGAGCAGCAAATTGGTATTCAATGTCATTGCATCAAACAAATATGATTCTGAGTTACTTCTTCCTAGTTTTTATGGTTGTCTCGCCATCTCGGTCTGCGGCGGCTCCGGTTCCTGGGCACTACTGCTTTTTGGAGTGTCCATAGAGTTTCTTACCCGTTCTTCTCTATAGGTTCCTATTACGTTTTGGAATGGGCAACTAGCATCATCTTTTTGACTGGCCGATTCTTTAGGCTCAACTCACACCAAAACAGCGGCGAAGCGCCCTGTAGAGAAGGCGCGCGGATTCCAGCGACTGCCCGAGAAGTCGCTGGAATGCTCGAGAAGTCGCGGGAATCCGCGCGCCTTCTCTTCTTCTTTCATGTGTTTATCGCTGTAATGCCTTGATTTGATATTATATAGGCAGTCGTACATTTGCACCAAATAAATAAACTTTTCTTCATCCATTTCCATCACTTTTGTATTCGTTGCACTGCAAGGAATGAATGCGAATGCTAGCGCGCAACAGACGCACGCGGGGAGCGGGCGCGAGGGGCGGGATATTGCCAGCCGCCGCTCGCCACTGCTCGAGCATTCTCGGGACTTCCCGCGCCTTCTCGCGCAGTCGCACGGCTAATTCGCTGGAATTCCAGCGGCGCCGCTGGCATCCGCGCGACTCGTTCGATTTCTCATGCGATAATAAGTATTATAGTAATGAAAATAAAGTTAAAATTCATATGACACTGAAACTGCGATCCGCTTCGCCGCGCTTCGACGCTCTTTTGGTGTCTGATTTCGACTAATTGGCGACAAAATATGGGAGAAAACAGATCTTCGCTAGGTGCCCTAGTTTTTTGAGATATAAATGTGGCCCTGCTGGGAAGACTCTCCAGATCAGCCACCTATAAACCCTTATATCTTTTGAACCAGTGACCGACAAATTCTGATATTTGCGACTAATTTAATGTGTTATCAAAATTAAAATTTTTCATGGTGGCCCTGCTAGTCAGTGACACGAGATTTAACATGTTGGATAATCTTGGATACGAAATAAAAGACAAAAAAATATTTTTTATAATTTTATCTTGAGGTGTAAGTTTATTCGCATTTAACAATGTTTCATACAAATTTCCTCATTTTGTACACACCTTTCTTGGTTTTGTTTTTGTAGTTATTATCTTTTATAAAAGTTGTTTCTCTAAATTTTAACATTTCGTCATGTCTGTTCCCTATATCTAATTCGCTTCACCACTGTTGTTAAATCATGTAACAAAAACAGAGGATTTACTAAGGCAAAGTATTAGGAGGAAAGTAAAATAGTTACTGCGGACTAATAGATTTAAGAAATAATAATTATACAAAATTATTGTGTTTCGATGAACACGGAATGGGCCCTTATCTCGTAATATCAGCCTTCCCATCGTTCGACGTGGCACTAAAGTGTAATAGAGTTGGGCGTTAGTGCCGCAGCGGGGCGGCGGTGCCACGCGCGCTGCAGCCGGGCAGACCGGGTACGTATTACTAGACATTGCACACATCGCACTGGTATCAGTGGACTCCAAGCCAGTCCACAAGGCTGCCAGTTACACCTAATAAGAAAATTCGTTACTAAATAACAACTAAATCACTTTAAAATCAATTCAAAATGTACATTACTCATCTTATCCATGTAAACAAATCTAATCTGCTACAAAAAATTAGCAAATTTAAATACAAAGATCACCTAGTCCGTCTATTATAAAATTAATCACTTAAGTATTAGAAACACACAATAGTGAGAGTGTATGTTGCGCTGCAAGCTGCAACTCACTTGTGATATCGTTTATTATGCCTTCTAGTGTACATTCAACGAATTAATAGCGAAAGATATTGCGTTGACACATTAAAACTAAAAAATTGACTGTACATTTTATATTTAATATGTAAATATTTGTACATATTGCACTCTGAAGTAACAAAATTATTAAGAAACATCTGTCGAAACGAAGAATATATACGCAGAACAAAAATATCTCAGTAAATACAAATTCAAAGTAAATAGCAATCACAATGTTCGTAGCTCGTACACTAATCTAAGTCCCTATGGCTTACAAAGCTTACAAAAGATAAATACAGAGGTCATTTACAAAAAATATACTTCTACCCAAATAATATAAAAATAACAACAGCCATCTGTACTTTCTTAGATGAATAAAATTAAACGTACATATGTCAAACATATGACAATAGAATCTAAAGGTACCTATGTACAAAGTTTAATGGACACATAGTAGACTTTATCAAATCCACCATATTTATTTATTAGACTGGACGTGCCACGTTTGGTCACTACAATACTCAGTGCTTCCGAACAATATGAACTAAAGTATAGATCAAAAGGCATTGAAGAAGGGCAACAGCCGAACTCGGACCTGCGCCGTGTGTCGCGAACCGTCGCCGGTCCAGTCTCCCCGCCCACCCATCAACACTCAGCCTGGTGCTGCCTATGCATGTCGTATCGTATCTCTTTTACATATTACATCTCGTCAAGCGATATAAACTTATTATCTTACTAATGTTCCATTATCAGCTAAAGACACAAATTATATTAGGGTATCTCATTACTTATTACTTTCTCATGTGAGATTATTACATACTTAATAAATCTATTACAATTTCGAAATTGAATAATATGTATCAAATACGACCGGCTGTGCACCGACAGAAGCCGAAATCTATGAAGCTATTTATGTAACTACGCGTCGAATGATGTATAACAATTACTTATCGAATGGCAGTTATATTTGTCACAAACTTGAGATGCGGGCTGCAGGCCGCACGCGCGCGTGGCCGCCGCGACGAGACCGCGCGGCCCGCTGCGGCCACGCACGCGCACACATCTGTTATTATAAGGCAACGTATCGTAGCGTTAGATTTTAATGAATAATGTTCAATCCTATCGTCTACGGTTCACAACTGAAACATTTATCAAAACACCCGCTATATCATGCATACAAGATCGCACCATGCAGTTATTATACGTTTATAATGGCAGTGTGTTTGTTATCAATACGCCCCTATTTCAGCAGAGACAATTAAGACACTCCAGTGTTGTTTGTGCTTCGTTTGCTATTTTAGAAACGCCTAATGCTACTATAAAATTATACAATGTTTATCGAAAAGATCATTTATATGCGGCCTAGCGCGCGGTCCGCGGTGCAAGCCCGATCGTCTCACGCTGATTTTATACGTATATTAAGAAATGCATTTCCAAAACTCCAAACACATGGTATTATGTAAATATACAACACACTTAATGGCATGTAAAGAAGACACATTCAACACGCACCAAACAGACACTTACTTTACTTATTTATCGATTAAATGTAATGGATGAAGTGTCGCGAGCTGTGACGTAGAGCTGAACGTGACATACGATACCGGTGTTCTACCTATGAACAAACATTGCGACAGACAGAAGGCTTCGAGACGGACACAGTACAGCATCAACTATGAAGGAAACGCGCCGTCGAAGTGAGCGAATGAACGAACGACGCCCAGAACGGAAAACACGCCTAACGTATTCTTTAACAACGCTTACCGGTAATTGAGATCGATTAATTTAATGTTCTATATACTATGATTTTCCTCTCATCAACAATGTAGGTACACGATACAGGTAACGCGAAATAAGGCATTTCGTATGTGCGACATAACGCTTTACGGGCAGTATGTTTTATATGTCGAATAATTTAAGTAGTATTTATTGTATTTAATAATGTGTTCATATTACATATATTGCTACAACGAGGTTCTTACTGTATGTACTGACTTACTGACGGCAGACAGGTTCGGTTCGCGCTGCGTGCATGTCATCTATCAACATGTTTACACTTTAGTGCCTACACCAATATTGTTCCCATAGAATAAGCTCGGCCAAATCGATACTACTTCGCTATTACTTTTATATTGAAGCCATAGAATAGAGGTAATTCAGCTGCCATTTTGTACTTTTTATAATATACATAGAATTAAAGGAATGTTGTATCTAAACAATAAAATAAATACTTACAAAGATTAATGTTTTAATTTTTAGGCTCTACCGTTTATTCCATACCTACGTTACAGCTGCCTTAGTACATGCACGCAATGTCAACACATAAGTAGAACGATACTATATACACAATGTAAGGACCGGGAGGCCTAAAAAGGCCACTTTGGCAGAATCATAAAAGGATAACATTTTGAATATAATGGACAGTTAACTGATAAGTTGAAGTTGAAGGATTTTTCAGTTATTTTTTTTTTTTGTCTGTGCATAATACCAATCAATCCAATCCCAATCAATCTCTTTGATTATACCTACGTAGTGTAGAAAACTCGGACTGTCTTCGCCATATTATGATTCATAATGGTATCCTTTTAAGATTCTGCCAAAGTGGCCTTTTTAGGCCTCCAGAACGAATAACTGGGATTGAGCCAAACCTGTCTCCGTTTACCTAAGCGTAATGTGACAGAAGTAGTCTATTTCACGTACGTCTAGCTATTTTATTGTATGATTATGAACGTAACCTTAAATTGCACTGACATTTCAATTATTACTGGCTTCAGTATCTAAGCTTTAAGTGTTAACAGTACGGTGTATTCGTTTAGATACTAAAGTCGTGTGATATTAGCCGTATGGTGAATGTACATCGTTTATTATTGCGGGCCGAGTGTCCATGTCAGTGAAAACACTAAACTGAGAGGCTTGCACGTGTGAAAGCTATCGACGACATAGTTTGTATTGTATTAAGACGCACTTATATCAGCCTACGGTAGATAATCAACATGTTATAAATGTAATCACAGCAATAAATTATAATTACTCATTTAGTCGAGGGACGCGGGCACAGGACGATGGATCATGAATCGGAACTAAATCGACAGGACACGATAACACGCATCACATAAACTATATATAAACAAACATGTCGTAAATCACCACGAGGACGTGGACACAGCGGACGACTCCTCACAATATCATATAGTCAAAAGGTTAATCAACAAATAATTGTTAATTTTGGTAAATAAACATAACTATCAACTTTTCACCGAATAGAAACATCTCTTCATATATTAATTTGTCTCTAATAACTCTCGTAACGTACTAAACGTACGTATGTGTAATTTAGGAGGTGTACTTATCGAACGAAGTCTTATCATACAGTCGTATCCGAGTGACCAACTCAGTATCCAGTCGTAAACGAAATAAAGTCGGAGCCGCGGCGGCCGTCGGTCGAGCTCGACCGGCGGCGGCGCGGGCCCGTAACGATCAACACTAATATATATTCTCCAAACGTTCAACAACACATATATTCACTAATCTCTCGCACACATCGTCGTCGGTCACCGAATACGTACGAAATCGGGTAGGGGTGTACCCTCTTAAGTGTTAAAATTCGTCCTTATAAATAGGTTGATCACGTCCGACGTCAGTGTCCGTGCACTTCACTAAAACTAGCCAGTCTATGAGCGTTCTCTCCTGAGGGCCGGGCGGTGCTGGTGGGCCGGGCCGCGGGCCGGGCCGGGCGGTGCGGGCGGGCCGGGCCGGGCCGGGCCGGGCCGGGCCGGGCCGCTACACGCGCGCGGCCGGCGGGCGGCACGCGCGCTAGAGCGCCGCGTCGGTGGGCGGCGGCGCGGCCGCTGTGGACACGTCCGCCACGTCCCAGATCTCCTCGAGGAACGGCGGCAGCTTCCTGTTCTTTAGCTTCAGCGAGATGCACATGTTGGAGTTCTGCATGCCGAGCGTCCGCAGCTCCGTCAGTATCCCCAGGATCTTGCCGAAGACCACGGCGCAGCGCGGCGACGCACTGTTCTGGTTCAGGATGTACACCCGCAGCGTGTTCAGGTAATATCGCTGGATCTCCTCCACCAATAAGGGTTGCTCGAGCCCGGGCCGGTCTGAAATAAATCAAACGAGTTCATGTTATTTTCTGTAAGTTACTATACAAAGTGTGGAAATGGAAGGCAACATTGCTTAACTCCAGGTGACCATATTAGGACATTCTACTGTCCACTTCTCAAATAATGCCTTGGTCACCTTCTACACTCATGGTTTGACTTTTCATAATTATGTCAATAACTTTACTACAGATAATAATTAGACCCCAATAAGAAGCAGCTTACCTGAGAAAATGACGATGGCTGTAAGCAGCGCGTAGTGCACATTGTCCATCATCATGGAGTACATGCACCGACAGAAGTGCAAGAGGTCTTCGATGACGTAGGCCATACCCGCCTTGCGGTAGTTGTCGCGAGTGTACGCCTGGTTGTTGGCGAATAGCACGCTGTCAGTCGCCGCGTCGTACCGCCGAGCCACTCGAAGCATCATCACCTCACTTGAACACGCCTGCAAGTAGACAACGACAACGTTTGTGTTAGTGAGGTACGAAGAATGAGTAAATCTGATATTTCGAAGGCTATGTGAGAAGCTAATTTGAAGTATGTTTATAGTCAAACCATAATTTTGATAGCGTGTTTAGTAGATCTTGATTCTAGATAAATATTTTGATTCCAATAACATAGTGCGTAAATGGCAAGTTGGTTACCTTTAATAACGTGATCTGATCCGACTGCGAGATCTTGGCGAAGCCTGGTAGACCTTTTGCGAATTCTACGATGAGCTGAACTGTCAGGATCGTCATCTCGGTGATCTGGCGAAACGGCATATCCGACTCCTCTTCATCTTCGTCCGACTGCCAGGTCTGAAAGTGATAGATATCATTAACGATATAATACAGATTAAAATAAGAATGTTACTGAGGCTGTGTCAACAAAACTTCAACGTCTTTGAAATTAAAAACATAACTTAGTACTATGTTATTTAGTACCAGTTTTAAAATGACGTTGTTATTACTCATAGCTCATACATAGCTATGGTTCTTTAATTGCCAATTTGAACAGTAAAATTCTCATTTTATTATAATTTTGAAACAATGGTATAAATAAAATCGATTGTACAGCTAAAAGCTACTCTCGTTTATCTTCGTATTTTTCGAAAGTGAAACAGTACTTTAAAAGACAAGTCATAACAGAAAAATTAGGTTTCGTAGCTTTTAATTTTCCAAAACTACGATAAACCAACTTTCCATTTTGGCTCGAATGAAAGTTTGAACAACGAGAGTCAGTTTCTAGGTGTAAGAATAATCAGTTTATAATGTTCCCACCTCTGGGAGGCAGACCTCCTCTCTACGAGGCTTTAATCCACCACGATTTTTTGGTTCTAGGACATGCCGCCGGTTTCCTCACGAAGTTTTCCTTCACCGTTTTGAGGTTCAGGGCGTAAGGTAGGACATTCACAATCGACGTTAAACCATTTATAGTAAGTAAGTAAGTCATTGCCATGTCACAGTTTTATAAAACTCACGACAATCATTTTAATTTATACTTTATAACAATATGTGATAAGAGTTACATTGTAATGGTTTTACGTCATTCAAATTTGACCGTGAATGCGCCGGTCCAGGGCCTCAAGTCTGCTATTACAATAGTGTCAGAATGGTCTATCATTGATTTCATAATATTTTCAATTTTGACAAGTTTGGTAATCTACTAATATAATGGCGTCAGTATGACTTTCCAATGGTCAACCACTGACACTCCATTGAAAGAAATGCATGAATGGTAATCTCGTACTTAATAACAAATGAATGACTGACTTAGGCGTTAATCTGCTAAAATTTTTAGTTCCTTTGATCAGTGATCTACCGTTAGAACGTCATTGTGTAGTCAGTTGCTTTTAATTCGTTACGAGTATCGTATAATATGTTCTGTGCCATTGACCGACCAATGATCGACCATTATGAATTTAGCAGATTACGAACTCTTAGCAAAATGACAATGGGATCGTGTTGGAATGACGAATTTATAAAAATAGCAGACTTGGGCCCCTGGGCGTAAAGTAAGAATTATCAACAAGAAACAATTACCTGCGTGACCCTCTTGAGGTCCTCTTCTGAAGGTTGCTCGTAGCCTTCTTGGTACCACACGAGCCTCGCGATCAGCGACTTCTGGTTGGCAGTGAGGGGGGGCACGTTCTTCAGCCGGTTCTGTTCCATCAGCTTCTCGTTGAGGAACCGCGGCACGACCTCGTGCTGCAAACATTCCAGCTTCACATAGGAAACCGTCGGGTCATTATTTGCTTCGAATATTAAGTGTGGGGGGAGACTAGTTCTGAATTTGTTGTTTAAGATTTTGTGATGATTTTTTAGACTAGTGATTTACTGTTCTAAGGAATGTGAGTAAGGTTTGAGGAGTGGATTCATTGATGATGAGATACTTTGTAATTTGCAAAATATCTTTGTTGTAGGATGTGTATTTTTTTTTTTCTTGTTAATTTATATGTATAGTGTATCCTGATAAAGTCCTACGCTGCATGCATGAGGAGATTATGATAATACAAGAAGCAAAAGACCGGGATAAGTTCATCCCACGAACACAGTAACGTTTTTATAATTTACATTTCAAACACAAGTTCATATTCGAAATGCATAAAACCCGACCGACGGTTTCACACAAATGTGAATAATAAAACAGAATTCCATTAATTTTGCTTTAATATTCAGGATGATTTAAAAACAAAAGTACGACAATAGTCTCAATTTCAACTTTCAAGTAGCGTTGTTGCACGTCGGTAAAATAAACTGTATTTTGAAAACTACAGTGATTCATTTTCCAACTATTGTACTGCTACTTGTAAATCAGTTGAGCCATACTTCAAATTACGATGTAGTCGATTATATGAAGAGCAATAGTCACAATGAACTTACAATTCTTGCGGCCTCAGGGGGCGGAGGATCGCATTGCATTATGGGAGGCATGTGATCGTCTACCGTCGTCGTACTGACGGGTAACTTGTCTTTTTCCCTCTGTGCCTTCTTCTCTTTCCGCTTCATTGCACACTGGTTCTCCGGCACCACACACTCGGGCCTCATGCCCACCGCAAGACATTTCTTCAACCGACATTCCTGACATTTTCTTCGCATATACATGTCCATCTCGCATGCATGTCCGAATTTGCATATGTACACAGCATTTTTGGTTACACTCCGCCTGAAGAAACCTGGAAATTTTAAAACCGCCATTTTTAGCATATTTCACAACATCTCCCAACACTATCTAAGAGTAGGTAATCTACCTACTCTTAGATAGTGTTGGGAGATGTTGAAACACAAACAATGAGCGGTGATGGTGCAGCATTTGCGAAACCAGTTTTTAACGATAACATAATGGAGTCATGAACGTTAAGGTCGCCTGAAAGGCGAGGGTCATTGACAGCAGCACGTATGCCGATTTTTATTACAAAACAAACAAGATAGATAGCTCGCAAATGACTTGAATTGAACGTAATTGGTATGGACAAGGTATGAACCTCTATAAATATAGTCAGATTACGGGCGCGCTCGGGGTTTATTCAGCGGTCTGAGTTAAATAAGCATATTTATTCTCGGGTCGACAGTGAAGGTTGGCGGAGACACACGGAGATGTCCGATAGGCGTCGGTGAGTCGTGAAGTAGACGCCCTGCAGACAGCTATTGTGACGACTAACTGTCTGTTACATGCACGCGCAGCTCATAACAACCTCGGCACAATGCGCCAATTTAAAGCTGAATTGGCACATTCGTGGGCGAGCCACTACCACTACTGCCACAAGGGCTACGTATGTGTGAAATCTCTAGGTTAGCAACGCACATGACCTAGTTATGCTAAAAGTGTTCCGAGAACGATTT
Source organism: Oligia fasciuncula (assembly GCA_963082905.1). NCBI lineage: Eukaryota > Metazoa > Arthropoda > Insecta > Lepidoptera > Noctuidae > Oligia > Oligia fasciuncula. The sequence goes on along the minus strand of OY720393.1, from coordinate 8,304,663 downwards.
TGTTGTTGCATTAGCTGTATGTTTTGCCATCATCTGACTTTTACGTGAATGCGTTTTTTTAGCGCATTTCAATTCAATTCTATTGAGTCTCTTGTCTTTTGTTTTGCATAAGCTAAAATAATTATTTTTGTTCAGATACACGTGACATTCTCGACTCATTGAACAGGGCCATTCATACCTTTACACCCTTCACATGTGAGCGCGTTGTAATGGTACCCGGAGGCTCTGTCGCCGCAGACGAGGCACAGCTCCTCCTGCTGCCGCGGTGCTGGGCCTTTCTTCTGCCGCCTCGCTTCGCCATCTGTACTACAGCCGTTTACACTCGAAGCTGGTGACAACTCCTCACGACCTGAGAACAATACAAATCGAAATTTAGTTTCTGGGGTTAAATGCAACTGCGTAGTAATAAAGAGACGAGTCCGGTGGCCGCGCGGCGCCGTGATGAGAACATCTAAAATCGGACGCTATAAAATTTGCATACATTTCATGAACCATTTGTCGAGTCGGCGAGCGAATGAAGCTCGTTTTATTTTTCGTTTTTACATTCGGGGCGATGTTCCTTCGTCGAAGAGATGTTTTCGTAACGAAATACTCGCAAGTAATTTTCGGCAGTAGCGTGGACATTTCCTGCCCAAACAAAGGTGGCTAGAGCGGGGCCCGCATACAGATGAGGTCCAGTATTCAGTTTTGGTATTCGAGCGGCGCGGGAGCGGGGTGCGATGCGCGTTGGAAATGTAATCGGCAATTGTCAATCAAGCAGTCGGAACTCCATAAAAAGTAACGATAGAATTGTTAATAATACCTCCTCAAGTTCGTGCAGCAGTAGGTATGACTGTCGTCAGTGATAAAATTCAAGCGATAAATCTATTCGCGACAGAATTCAGTAAGTTTTAAAAGTAGGCTGTGATGGCTTTATTTACGAGCATTCGTTTGCAATAAAAATGTAGGGAATTTTCTCGGATCCTCATCATAATCATCAGCCTCAGCCTGAAGAACTCAGCTGCTGGATATAGGCCTCCAAGAGCGATAAAAATTTCTCAGATATAATTAAAATAAACATAAGTATAAGTATTATGGACATTGTAAACACCGCGCTATTTGCCATGGGCGGATAAACAAACGACAATGATTAAGTAGGACGAATACCGCTCTAGCGTATTAACCGGGGGTCCATTTAAGCCTCTCCTCATTAATTTTATTTACATTTTATGGTGTCCATTAAGCGTCGCGGCCGTGGGTCGCTGGCCGCAGCCGCGTGTAGGTACCCGAGTTACGCAACCGGCCGAAATAGCCGCTGCCAAAAAACTAGTTCCATGTGGGATCGGAGCCAGCGGCATGCTTCGCGGAACCATTGCCGATCTCAATGTGAGGAAAACAATCGCAAATGACCCGAAAACCTCGTATCACGGACATCATTAAAACTATTAAAAGCTTCAATTACTTATATTTAAAAAGAGACACCAATAACGTTGTATACCAATTAACGTTGAACATTAACGATAGGTTGGATTCACTCGCGTGTCACCCGATGCGTGCCAATTTTTCTATTAAACACTCTTTACGCTGATTGCTGAAATTATGTATCGTGCAAGGCGGCCTGTAATAATTCACTCGATAAAAATGTCTCAATAAAGAAAGAGGTCAAGTGCGTCGTTTTATCGCGAAGTTATTTACATCAGAGTGAACACCAGCTACTGTTCAATTTAACGGCACCAGTATCTTGATCTTCACATTGCACTGACCTATGCTGTACGAACTACAAGTATGTAGGTATACACTACACCACATACCAATACCAAACATTTGTATTACTCTGTGGTATTACTATTGTTTTCACATCACGTCGCATCCATCTTAGTAGATTTTTCATTATTGTTTTGTTAATTATTTTAAAAGTACATCCTATCCTACTTCCTACTAATATTATAAAAGCGAAAGTTTGTGAGGATGATTGGATGAATGGATGTTTGTTACTCTTTCACGCAAAAACTACTACACGGAATTGGATGAAATTTGGCACACAGATTGTATACGACTTTTTATCCCGATATTCCCGCGGATCGAAACTTATGTGGGTGAAACCGCGGGGCGCTGCTAGTATATTATAAATCTACTAGCAGCGCCCCGCGCTATCCCCCCTATCTAGTATCATAGGGTATTTTCTGTCTTTATAAGTAACGCTTACCCGAATGACCGTTGGCCGTAGTTGCACAAGATCTTGGAACTACAATCACATCGGCGTGGTTCGTCGCGTTCATTAGGTTACCCGAATTAAGGCTCCTACAAACAGGCGCGACACGCGATAAAATCGCGCGCGACACAAAGACACCGCAAGTCGCGCAACGAGCGGTCCCTTTGTTTCGCGCGCGATTATAACGCGTGTCGCGCCTGTTTGTAGGAGCCTTTAAATAACTTTTGTGATCGACGCAACGTCATGCCTGTTTGAGAATTAGAGTGGTAAAAGTAAATAGCATAATCAGCCTATAATGTTCCCACTATTGGGATACAGGCCTCCTCTCGGTGAAAGGGAGTGGGCTGTAATCAAAGACTCTATGACTGTAATCTACCATGTGGACCCAGCGCGGGTTCGTCTGAAGTCACTGTCTGCGATTTTCGATAAAACTAAAAGTACTTACTAAAACCATCGTAAAATTACTAATCTGGTTTTCTAAAGTTGCAAAGTATTTTTAAAGTATTTTCTTTATCGTCATTGTACCTAATAATAATAGAAGTATTGATTCTTTCAATCTTAGTTATTACAGGCGTCGTCATAATTAGTGTAGACACAACTAAACTTCCATAATTAGTAGCACTATCAAATCACTGTCCGTGAAAAAGAAAGCTAATCAGAAGTTGAATGCATGGATGACCGAGTCAGTGTGTTATGTTATTACGTCTCAGCTGTTCAGTGTGTTGCGCTCGCGCATTGGAAGGTCTAGTTCGTGGCAGTTCGGCGATGCTCGGGCGCGGTCGGGCGTGCGAGCGAGAGGCTCTTGAGGAGCGACAAGTGGGGCGCGAGCGTCGACCGGGGGCAGCGTGCGGCCTTGACTCTTGCGTCCCCCCTTCCCCACTTCCTCGCCACGCTCGCCGCGCAGCCACATTATTTATGATAGCATCAGAGCTCGAAGCAAGCTCGCGATTCTCTTCAACTAATAATAACTCGTTTTTCCTCTCACGCCATTTCGTTTTTTCAAATCACCGATGACTTTAACAGCCCATGTTGCAAAGTGAGGCTTTGCGGTTTTATAAAATGTGAAACATCAATCGTTAGAACTTTTCGCTGGTGGAAAATACCTACAAGACTACAATTTGAAGCCATTGTAAGCTGACGCATGTTGAGAGACGGCGACAAGCATTGATTAAACAATACGCAACTTTCACTGACCTCAGAAAACAGACAACGCAATCATTTCGCAGGCGGGCCGCGTAAGCGACTAGTGAAAGTTACCCAAAAGTAGGTATTGCACAAGCCTACATGGCACACGTAATTGAAATTCGGGTGCGGCGAAAGTAAGCTGCTCTATGTGTTGTGACATCACATTTAGGTCCTATTTGGCATTCATCAAATGTGTGCAGTGCACAAAGTTGTGTTCAAACGAAGTCCAGTGGCGCTCAACTAGGCAATAGGCAACGTCTTTTGTAATAAATTGCATGTGTACATGCTAGTCGATTGTACAATGTATGCCACTTATTAGGATTTATAAGGTTTTTAAGAGAAACGTGACACACGATAAGAATCGAGAAGCATTCCAATAATCGAAATTGGCACGCGTGGTCTGATATAAGCGGCCAGTCGGGAGACAGAAAAAATGATGCAGAAAAAGTGGTGTACACGTGATCGATGCATCGGCTGGGCGGAGACAGAGTCGCGATGTTACTTTCTACGATACTTTCTAGCAAGAGATGTGGGCCGGAGCCGGCGCAACTAGAGCGATCGGTTTCTCCGCGCGCCGGGAAAATCGGATTGAAATAGAAATCGCATCGCGGAGAAAATCGCCATTTTCACGTCACTCTGCACGCTAGCAGCGTGGAAACTTTGTAGATGAAATACATTTCAATTAGTTTAGCAGTTTGGTTCTTAACTATGAGTAAGTAGAAACCCAAAATATCCATTTCATCACGAATATTGTTAGGAAGAGGTGTGTAACTGTGTAACACAAAATGTAGGCGTCGTGTTTCCTCGGTTTGGGTGACGTGATCTATATTTGAGGGGAATCAGGAAACGAGCGGCTGGTGTGCTGGGAGTGATCTTCAGCGAGGAGGGCGGACGTGTCGGGCGGACGCACGTGGAAGTGTTTACATCCGTCGAGATGGAGCAGAGCCCACTGCCGAGTGCACGCCATCCGGTGTAGTTAGTTAACTGCAGGCTCGAAAATTCCTCCTCACATTTTTTTTTTGTGAACCTCACATTTCTGAAATTCACAAAATATGATCTTGGCAAGTAAAATAAACACAATCAGTGCTGGCACTTCCTTATTACTTTTACACAGACAGTTTCTTTTTAGCCAACCTTGAATGGTGAAATCAAAGACGCAAATTGTTATTACGGCTTTTTCAAAATAACTTATTTTCAAGAAGATTTTTCAGAAATTTACGACGATGGATTTTCGGTAGCAATGTAGGAATGGTAACTGCATTACGACGATTGTATTTCGGTAGCTATATAGGAATGGTAACTGCAGATAGTCGGAAGTTGGTTGGTAAAGCACCTAAATATTCCTAAAGGTTTCGTCATCGCCCAAACCGATCCGTAAATTAGAAAGTGGTTGCCGGTTATCACGTACACGGTACAACACACGGCACGAGGAGTACGTAATGGATATGCTACAACTCCCCAACAGATTGACAGAGTGCTGGTGTATATCGGGCCCTCTTACTTCCTCATACCATACTTAATAGATAAAACTAGGTTTTTTGTCTCTGTCTACTCCCCAATTTAGTTGAGCGCGCACCCACGCTCCGGCGCGCCTTTTCGAGTAAACATTGAAATGGGTAAATAGAAAAGGGAGGGAGATATAATTAGAATAAATGCTGCATGGTTTTAGAACTCAGAACTGTAATGAACTTTCAAACAAACCTTTAGCATCCTATCTGCTTGGTAGCTATACCTTTGAAACCATTGTCAGGATGACAAAGTGCGGAATTAGCATGCATAAAAAATCCAGTTCATAATTAGGAATTATGAATTGGATTTTTTTGATGTGAATTTAAGAATGTAATTTAAACTGCATTTGCTGAAGCCGTCATTCAAGTCAATGGGTCAATCTCAATGCTTAGTGCCTCTCACAAAAAAGTAGCCTCTGTTTTTACCGCGACGTCGTGAATACTTCTGAACTATGTTTTGTGACGCATTAGGGCCATCGCGCAACGAACCGTGACTCGTCGGTATCGCTGATTCGCTGCCCTTGCCCTCCTCCCGCGCAGCCGACCTCGTGGTCACAGCGCGCAGCCGTTGACACCAACAGTTAACCACCTGGCATTTACTTACACAGATCGACGATTTACTACGTTTATTAACAAAAATATTCATAATTTACCTCAAACATTAACAATTAATGAACTATTAACCTTATTTACTTAACATAAAGTAGGCCAAGGCATGATAAACTCGGTGACGTAAAATAATCGTTCGCATAGAAGTCGCCTAAGGGCTAAATTATAAGGAGCCAGTGTACCTACCAATTGGGTCAACGACTCTTTGTTCTTGATGCTGATAACTTATCTGACACAATGACATAAAGCGCTCCATATTAATTGATCATACAAATAATATGGAGCGGGTAAAACACGGATTTGTATCAATATGAGAATCTATAACGTTCACGTGTCAGTATAAAATCATTCACTGATATTATTGTTCCTCGTTTGTTTATTACTAAATCAACCTCAACAACATTCTCTATGTAGGTCATTAACACTGAATTTCTGAGAAAATGGCGAGCGTAAACGAGGAAAATAAAGTGACGGAATCGCAAAGTAGGTCGAGTAGAGCATCGAGCAATATCGAGGCTGAAATAACAAAATGTTTGTCCCAGTTAAGTAACCAATGGTAGTAGCACATTCACGTTTATACGTTTATTTTGGGCAACGTTTTGTTTTGGCCGCTAAAAATATAATAATGGCGGCGCTCGCAGTCACAGACAGGCTCTTTTACACTGCACTCAAGCTGAGGAAATGGACACCATTTACTCACGAATTTGTATTTAAAGAGTGTCTTAATATTGGGTACTGTCGAGGTCACTGACCGGGTATCAATGGAGATAAGCCAACGCCGCGGCGCTTATCACCGACAAAGAACGTCTTTGTTTTCGTCGTATTTGACGCCATACAATACAACCGCACTGATTAGATCAATCACGTTACATACCAATTCTCATTTCAAACCGCTTTTTATCTACCTAAATGTCATTCATTAGTGGGCAAGTGCGCCCATTACACTCAAAAACCTGTCTTTTGGTGCAGTGATAACAATTTACAGTGAGTTTTGACCAGGTTCAAGGAAAATAATAGGAATTGTAACAAAATCGATTACATTTCTAGATAAGATTACAGGTAGAGGCAAATAAAATTATCGTTAAGGCTAGGTTGAACACGTGAGTGAATTGCTCATCGAATCCAGCACCTGAGTTCGAAAAACTGTACATGAAATGCATTTATTACTACTTATATTTGCACGCAAATTTCAGGCAGACGAAGTTGCGAGCTAGTTATAAATATTATAATTAATGTTATTATATACTTATGATCACATCACCTCTAAATGTTAGTGTAAGTCGATATAGTTTCAAAGTAAAGTGGTCATACCAGGAGGGCCTCGGCTCAACCGCGTGACCAGATCTCAGTAACGAGCAAAAACTGTGATACAACGTCACTGCGGCACTCATGGAAAAAAACGTCTGACAAGAATACTGGACGAGGCAATGAAACTGTATATTACATTAGTTATTTCAACTGTGAGCGTCATCATTTGGTACGCTAAATAAAATGAAGGCATTTCTAGGAACTAGGTATACTTACTAGGTATGAAAAAAAAATCTGTTGAGTTAAAATGCATTTACGCCGTACGGCATTTAATACAAACTTTCAAGTCCCTGTTTTTCTAAATGAATGAACCGAATGTTAATGAAACTTCATGCGCATAAGCAGGATACAAAGGTCTAAAAATTTATTGAAGAACATTTTCGAAAAATAGTGTTACAGGCAAATTAGACTGATTTTAAATTTTCTATAGAAACAGAGATTTCCAGTTACCTTTTTTAGGGTTCCGTACCCAAAGGGTAAAAACGGAACCCTATAACTAAGACTTCGCTGTCCGTCCGTCCGTCTGTCTGTCACCAGGTTGTATTTCAAGAACCGCGGTAGCTAGACAGTTGAAATTTTCACAAATTATGTATTTCTGTTGCCGCTATAACAACAAATACTAAAAACAAAATAAAATAAATATTTAAGGGGGGCTCCCATACAACAAACGCGATTTTTTTTGCCCTTTTTTGCTCGATATCAATAATGGCAACAGGTAGGTAGGCATTTGAAATATTCACAAAATACTCAGTTGTATTTTTAATTTAGTAATAAATAATAAAATTAAAATAAAATAAATATTTAAGGGGCCTAAAAAACTGGCCAAGTGCGAGTCGGACTCGTACACGAAGGGTTCCGTACCACAAGGCAAAAACGCAGAAAAAAACACGTTTGTTGTATGGGGCACTTGGCCAGTTTTTTAAATAAGACATTTCGAAGTAACTTTTTAGACCTTTGTATCCTGCATATGCGTATGAAGTTTCATTAAAATCGGTTCATTTATTTCGAAAAACAAGGGCTTGAAAGAAAATTAGCAATTTTCGTAAATTAAGACAGATGAAAGTGGCTCGCTACAATGTCGCCGCGAGGTATTCGTACGTAAAAGTGATGAGACAGAATAATCGTTTGTGGTGGCACATCTCGTGAACTGTGTCATGGGCTCGGCCCACGCTCGACGGAAGGTCACCCGCCCTCCAAGACGGACTCATTACTCAATAGTCTGCCGTTTACGACCGAAAGTCGACACAGAAAATTCCATGAGTCACCATCTCCACCGGACGTGAGCCATTTTTGATACTACACTTTTCCCTTTACAAAGTTTACTAAAGGCTCCCGCAGACAGGCGCTCTTCTAGTAGAATTTATTTAATGAAAACTTCGTGGAAATTGTTCTACCAAAATCGCGTCGGACCGTTCGTCTCGTCGCGTCGTCGCGTCGCGTCGCGCCTGTCTGACGGGGAGCCTTATGTCGTTAAGTAAATTACGTGTGATTTTTTGCACAGTAACTACGTGAATAAAATTACACTACGCATCAAAGTAAATATGAAAAAATGAATTATGAGTTTCAACAAAACCCTTTTCTAACCCCCCATACGAATTTTTGTGAAAGGTACGCGCAAGTACGCGTTGGTAGCGGAGTAATAATAATCGGTGTTGTCAGGTATGATGGATGGAGCCGCGATGACGAGGCGTGGTGGATACCGAACCACCCCGACTCACCTCCCTCGCCCTCTTCATCCATTCAGCGCCGTTACCGCTGACGGCAAGAACCTGGACGGCAGTGCTAATCACCTCTCTTAAAGATTAATTTACAAAACTAAGCGTGTTCCCTGTAAAGAGATTCCACGTTAACGGTACCTACCTAAGTTTGTCTTGGTTGAAAAATTTGTAATGTTCTAACAGTTTCCACACGTCCGAGCCGAGAGAGAGAAAACCATTTCGACTCAGTAAATAAGATTGTAGGTAGGTAGACAAATTGGATTTATTTGAGTTCTTGTTCAGCTCGTAGGTACGAGTTCTAATCTTATCATTACGAACTTCAACGACTTTTGTTTATCGGATCCGATTTGAAGTGCAGTTCGCAGGAGACATTTCCGTTTAACAATAATAAAATCATTACAGTTTTAACAACACGTCTTCCTGACAACACTAACGGAACCTCCCATCAACGCGCACCTACGCCTCTCAAACCATGTGAGAAACACGGAAATTATTTATCTAACGTCATACTCATAAACTATTATTATGTATCGTCTGAGCTCAGTGGAATTCATCATGTAGAACAAAAATAGCACTTGTCTAGGCGGCATTGTGAAAATTCGGCAAACAGCCAGGTAGGAAGGTCGACGACATTACAAACACCAAGTAATATTCGCAACCTAAAAGTAGGTGGGGCCACACACACTGCTGAAGCCTAGCTCAAGTATTTATATTCGCTCGATGCACTTATACGAGTAATTTGCTCTCGAGCTAATTTAATAATATCGTTTAGCACATGATTCTTTGACTGATAAGAATAACATCCAAGTTGCGTCCAAGTGTTCCTATAATGGATAGATAAATAATAAATTACCATTTTTACAAGCACGTTCCCACGTGCAAACATCGTTCAAAAACACTTGGTTATTTATTAATCCTATTAGAGACACTACAATGCAACTGGCGAGGTAACGAGCACCAATTGGAACTCCATACGAGGAGAAGTTTTATTATAGCAGCTACTGAAACAAAATACATTGTTAGCGCATTTGCAATCGCTGTCGGGTAGTGATAGCCAGTGTAGTTAGCGAGAGCAAGAGCATTCCTGTGGGCCGGCCCGACCGGTTCCACTCTGCCTCTTTATGGTTGCACCAGATATAAATAGATGCGCTGCAAACCATCCATCTTAATGCTACCATTTTTAAATGTTTACACGAATAATATTCTGCTCTCCATTAGCTCAGTTACCAATATCAAGTTAGAATCTTTGGCTTCAACCTCTCTGATATAAACCCAAGCGACCGCGACGCAACGAGGGATCAAGTACAAAACCTTGCCGATTTAAATTGGTCGATAGTTTGAACACAGGATACCTACCATAGATATAAGCAGGATACGTTCGTGATTTATCATTTGAACAGGTCTTGTTCTCTCTGACATATTGTGTTGTTAGAGCAATTTATTCGTCTATAGACAACTACATATTATTATCAAGACAATAGGCCTTGTTAAGAGTTGACACGTTGACAGAGCCATAAAACAATCTAATCAATGCAGCAAGTAGTCAGATATGGAGTGACGGATTGCCTCTGGCTGGACAAATGCAAGAAAGCCGCAGCGGTTAGTTACAGATCTGTATCTGCAGACATTATTACTGGCATGCGAGTAGTTCATTGCCGACACAGCTTAGAAACATTGTCGATAAAATCTGCTAAGTAGTTAAACGGACGGGCAGTGGCTCTCACGAGCGTACTCGCGGTATTCACTTTCACTACGAATACCAATCTACACTCTTCCACAAACGTTTCGCGAACGCGTTACATTCCTTGCGCTGCAGGTGACCCAATAACAGGCTCATGAGCTTGTCGACTCTGAGAGGACACGACCGTTGCATAACGTACCACGTGGAGTGGGGAGCGTTGACCCCGGAAAACGTGGTTGATAGACAAGCACTATCATATCACACATACCAACGCACCTGTAGTGGAGATAAGCGCGGTATTTGGGCGCACGATTACGTCGTTCGCCAGCAAAGAACAAAGCCAACGAAAACACTAGATCAATCCAACCAAAAGTCGAAAGTCGTCGTTCATTTAATAATTTTCAGGCCGTAGATGCGAGATGGCCTTACTCAACCATCTCTACATTCCGTCCGCGCTGGAGTTACCCACTTTAGCCGCCGTTTGCCAATTCGTTGCATAAACGACCCACTAATGTCAAAGGAGGTCATTGTCGCATTACACGAACGTTCGCTCGCCTCGCAGGCGCAGGTAGCTAGTTGCAGGTTAGATAATTATATCGATTGAACTTCAGTCTCCTTCGGCGTGTCTGTGACCCCGATGTAAATAACTTGAGGCGGTTGTACTGTAAACAACTGGCGCTGCTTGCGTCAATCGCTTGCACGGTGTAGCGACGCCCGTCTCGGCTCTCAATGATTCTCATTGATGTACGCGTTTGACTTACTGCAGTACTATTTAAAGCCACCAGAACAAAAACTATCTAGGTAATGGAATTATGAATACAAAATCTAAGACGCCACGAATTATTTTCGGTTGTGTTGTGAATCCGAACTGTCATCTAGTCGTTTATAATAAATGTAATGTAATGAGTAATGAATGACGTTCTTCTACATTGACGTAGCAAGCTGTTATTTTCATTTTTTTTAAAAGCTAAATTCTGGCAAAGGCCCGTATACTACCTACAAAAAAAAAATAAAGCCGCGATTTCTACAGATAAACTGACATACTAATTAGCGACTTCACTAAGAATGTACTTTGATATTTATCTCAATCTTCCGTGTTTGAAAGACTGAAATTCTCTCTAATTTCTTTCAGATTCAAAGATAGCAGCCATGAAGGATATTTTATTGTAAAAACAAAGCAATGTTCTTGGTTATCTTCAACATTATAAAGTGACATCGCGGTCGTTATTGTTGAGTCGCGTTCAAGGTATAATTACTTACTCGTATTTGTTCTGCGACCGTGAGTATTGAACGCATGTACTATACCTACTCATCATCTGCCTAGCCTTTTCCCAACTATGTTGGGGTCGGCTTCTAGTCTAACCGGATGCAACTGAATACCAGTATTTTATATGAAGCGACTGCCTATCTGACCTCCACAACCCAGTTACTGGGTAATACAATACCACTTAGTAAGACTGGTTTCGAGTTTCTGACTAACCGTAACGTAACGACTGTCAAAGATCCACGAATGACAGCCGGGACCAACGGCGGCACAGGGGGTCTCGGTATGTAAAGATGGTCACCCATCCACAGACCAACCTCGGCAAGCGTAGCTTAACTTGATTAATCGACCTGTCGAATCGACCTCAGCTGTTATTATTTAGCCACGAGCCCCTCGGCTCGGGTACTATACCTACTATACTATTAAATTGAATTAATAGTACAAGCTGGAATCATATCATAAGGCGATGCGCGACGAGGCCTATTTACTAAACCTTGAATACCGGCTGAATATAAAAAAAAATCGCTAAATTATATTCCACGATATATTTCTACTCGTGCAGCGCTTGCGCACAGGCACAGCTAGTGTAACGACTATCTACAAAGTAAGGTGACCTAAATGATAAGATTATTTCAATACTCGCTACATAGGCACACATGTGCGAAGTGTGAGTGTGTGGGAATTTGCATCGGGTTCGCTCGTACAATGACATTGTCGACCTTGACTTCTGCCTCATATATCACACGCACACAGACACAGCGGCGGTGCAAGGAATGAGTGCCCCACAAATGTTATTAGTCTGAATAAAACATAAGACCGTTTACACACGGCTGAAAACACTCGAGCTGCAGGAAACGAGTGATGTTCAGACAAATCTAGGTCTTATGAACTTGGTAAGATAAATTGTTGGTGGGTCATTTATTTAGCACCGAGCACCTTTACCTCGTGACTAATTTATACAATACTTCAGATTAAAGGACGTGATAAAAGAGCTTTTAAGATGCATCTGGTGCAATGTTTAAAAACAAATTGGGCGTTTATAGACTGCAATACAGGTCCACGTCTGGTCGAATAGATATAGAACAGTTCAACACACGATAAGGCGCTCAGCGACCAAGGCCAGGCGAGCTGAATTATCACAAGTGCGTTATAAACGAATACTTATAAATAAATGTAAAATCATAACAAATACTTGCACGTACAATTTTATACTTCCATTTGTTATAGGTATTATGCACCAGTGATTGGCTTTTGATCCATGAAAAGTCTGTCGTCATCGAACATGCTGAATAAAAATAACGTTTTTTGTAACTTACAGGTCAGTGTCAGGTTGTATCTTGATCAAAATATGATTCGCGACTATAATAGATATGTATTTTTTTACAGAATTATAGTCATTAAAATCATAAAAATATCTCTATAAGTTAGATTTGTATCATAAGAACTTTTCCATAAGAGATTTGTTCTTATGGTACTAATCTAACTTAGTAACTAATGATTTTATCTGTAAATACGTACCTGTTATAGTCGCGAATCATATTTTGATCAAGATACAACCTGACACTGACCTGAAAATTGCAAAAAACGTAAGAAAATTTAATTTCGCAGGCTACAACTGCGCATTCACCTTAATTTAAATGCTTTAGTGATGCGCTACGTTACTCGTACATACATATCGATATAAGACTAGTTTTCTTTAATACGAAAATAATAATACTATTTTTAGAAAAAATCTAAAAGTAAGTAAATAATAATAAACAAATACATTTCTTATTAACATAATTATTGTGTTGTTTCGCGCTGGATACACGAGAATGTTTTCATCCAACGCGATATCATTGTAAGACGGATATGTCAATTAATTACTTAAAGCAATGCGATATACTTAATTAAAAAACGATATTTACATTATTTACGACAACGCTTCGTTTGAAATATAATTAATTAATTATTTATCAATCCTTGTCTATTAGTAAGATGTATTATTATTGGTAGTAACAAAATGAAATCCATCTAAAAATATAATTTGACTTAGTTTGTGTTGACAAAAACCTAGTCTGCATGTAACGCACAGCCCACAGGTCAAGAAAACATATTAATCACAAACAATAATATTCAAATACTCGGTTCAGGCATCACACCTGACATATGTCACTTTATTATGGTATTTAGACGTGATCAAATTACCATATCACATTATTCAACGTCAAAAAATATTTTGCGTAATTCCGTTTATTTCCGTATTTGTTTTGTTATAACAAACAACTCATATGTCAACGTACTGGTAATAAACCGGTTTTGACTTTTAATAGACATTAGCTACGTGTTTGAAACAATTACCCAAGTTTTACTGTGAGAACAAAGTTCGTTCGTCATCATAACAGGCCATCGCCCTCCACATAACGTAACAATTTTTTGAGTATACGTAAAAAAGAAAATTAAATAATAAAATGTGTTTCTTGATAAAGCTGATAAACATACTGCATAGATGTATCATGTGAGATTTGGGTATCACCTCACTAGATACGTCATTTGTTTCTCTGTCACTACGCGATTGTCAATTATTCATATAAGTTTGGAATTTGAAATCGTACGCATCGCAACCATATCACTAAGCTGTTAATATACTTGAATTTACGAGTGGTTAGTCTAAAATTACTTATTGCTTCATACGTTCGAAAAAATTGTCTGCTTAACAACGTAAATAACCCAATGAATGTTGTTGAACTGTCAAATTGAAAGACATTGATATTGATAGTGTGTTACGCAATTACCCTCCTGGTGTAAACAGGCAAGTACGCTCATATCATGGATAAAGAAAGAATGAAGTGTGCAGACTTCGGAAATTTAAAAAGCAGAACAAAATAGATAACTAGATGACAGTTTTAGTTCTTTTACCCTTTTAGCTACCGAGAATACATTAATTTAATGATACGTGTTAATGATAACAGATTATATTATTAAAACTTACTTTTACCTTATGTTAAGGTAGGTATATAATATAAGAGTGATGCTGATGGTGCGAACATTATCGATATCGGTTTTTGAAAGACGTTTTCGCTTATCGAATCAAATAAATGTTCGATTATTGGGACGGATAGCGTAGGTATCCAGTTTTCAATGTCTATTTGTATAGAATGACGTAAAATGTGATAGTAGATAGTCTTTATTTTAGGCGCCGGCCGCGAATTGTTCTACTACACACGATTCCTATATCCTGCCTGTGGCGCTTCACTTGTTTTTTTGAAGTGAAAAGTTCTTTAGGCGCACTTTCTGTCAAATCGAAGTGTCATTAATTCTTAGGTTGGGCCCTAAATTAATCTTACGTCTGTAGGTGATACGATGTATTAATCATCCGTAAGTTAGCCCGAAACTACGGATTTCGTGCTTAGGGAGTAGACTTCCTGAACCCTCACGCTCGTATCTGTGACGCTGAATCGGGTATACTATACTCGGCTCTTGTCGGTCGGTGACGCTGAATTTCGTACACTCGGCGCTAAATCGCGTAGACTCTGCTCAATTCGTAAGTTTTCACTTAAGACTTTCGTGTGGTCATAAGCACACCATCTTTTTAAATTAATTTTCTTTTAGTAACCCCAATAACAGTACAAGTATAATGGGCCCTGTTTTGCTTGGTGGGCGAGGATGACTGTGCGTAAACTAGCTTTTTATTCGACAGCTTTTTATAGGTCGCTAACTCGCTTTAAAAAAAGACGAAAACCGAAACATTCACGTTATCAACGCTAGAAATCACTGTGGTATAAAATTAGTAAGGTATCATAAATCCAGTTAAATTTAGTAAGGTAAATTGCACGGTTGGTATGTGCTAATAAATTCAAATAACAGGTTTAACTTGTATGGAGCTGCAACAATACAAAGATCATCGCCCTACGTGTGTCTTTGATTGACAATGTTTAAAGATACGCATTTTAACTACACAATGATATAGCTATACTGCTTGGCCTGCTTGCTATACTTTGTGTACACAATGACATGCAGAGATTTAGCGTGACCGTTATGATCACTCGATTTATATCGATATTCGTGAGATCCGGGATGTGTTCACAGTTAAACAGTCACATCACTATAACAATGCCAACTTTGTTAGAGTAAAACCAATGGATATAACAGATGGTATCGATTAAAGACGTTTTAAATTGATTACTTCGGAATGCTCATCTTTCTATTCGATTTCGTGCAATGATCTATCGATCTTCGATTTATAACGCAATGAAATAAAATTAATAATGGAAAACTTGTCGTATTTGGATCATGGCTATTCCGGGGGATTTTGCCTGGAACTAAAAAAGGTATTGTAAAATAGAAAAGAGAATAAATAATATTAAACGTTTGGATAAACCGTCAGTTTTTGTACCCGTTCATAACGATGACATTAAAGAATGGTACGAACTCAACCATCCACAACTAATCTATGGTCATAAAAGTTCAACATAAAACACGAACTGAAACACAACCCACTATCTTTTGAATCGCGGCCTTAAACATATCAGAATATAAAAGTATAACTATAATAAAACGTTGGTTTACCAAGAAATTCAAACTCCAGTGATTTGTCTCAAGATACTTGATCTCAAAGATGGTTACAGCGGCCGCTTCGAGTTGAGATAATAGAAGTAACAAGCGACGCTATGGCAGCGCTTGCGCAGCCGAGCGAGACGCGCGCTCGACCGCATATCCGCCGCTATGCCTCTTCCTAGATTCACTTCATCGTCATTAGAAAAAAAAACCTCTTTCTCTGTCTTTGTAATTCACTTTTCTACAGAGATAAATAGTCCCTTGGAAACATAATTAGCTTCGTTAAATGTCAGTTCAAATTCAACCAATAAGAACGTATCTATACTTAATTTATTAAAGCTGAAGAGTTTGTTTGAACGCGCTAATATCTGGAACTACCAGCCAGATTTCTAAGAAAATTCTAAGAAGATGTTACTTTATTGCTACGAGTACAACCCTTAGTAGGAGCCGAGCGAGGCGGGTGAAACCGCAAGGCACAGCTACGCACACGACTTTTATTTATTTAAGAAAATCACAGCCACATCAGATACACTAAACTTATGCTAGAAATAATCTTAATAACTATAGGACTAATGTACATGAAAATTACGGCGTACATAGCATTGATTACAATAATTATCTTGCTGCCTTGTTTAATATACTAAACTAAATTAATCGAATTTCGATGAATCTGACTATTAATAGGTCCTGTCTAACTAGGGCTGCCATCCGTCCGGGTTTCTCTGGATTCGTCGTAGGTTGGAGTCCGGGGAGCGGCCGGGCGGGGTTTATAAATAGTGGGGGTGAAACCCGGACACTTTCTGTTTTAGGGGAAATCCGACTTTGAACGATTTGGAATAAATAATACCATACATCATAGCTTTAAAAATTTGCCGTGAGGAAAATATACTCGTGCGCTCGTGACAATTCAAAATTTGCTTTTGATTTTTTTTAAATACCTATTTACTTGGATACCAAAAAGAAAAGCGTTCCTTTGTTCCTAATTATTCTTGTTACCAGAATACCTCTCACATAGAGAACAGTGTATAATTGATTAGTAAATTAAGCATTTCATTTGTATTGTTGAGGTTTAAGTTGATTTTCTATAAATAAAAAAAAAATATGATACTAAATGATGTTTTTATTTTATTGCTCGACTGATTCCGGAGAAAAATCTTTTTTCACCCAAATGACCGGGGTTTTTTAAGTTTTTATCCGGGGTCCGTAATTTAGGTGATGGCAGCCCTATGTCTAACCAAAGCAACATGGTTCGTCGCTAATAGGAAATACGTCCTTAGAGGTATAATCCAAACCCAAGTTAAGAAGGTTCAAAAATACGACGAAGTGCTTCGAGAAAAGGTAGGTAGTGCCCTTGCGCTTCGCTTGGCTCGTCTTGGCGGGGGCACTCCCGTGCCCCCAGATTATAATAAACAAATAAAAAGTTTAATGTGGATTGAGAAGTCTTCTATTCTACTTATTTTGACCATCCACGCCGATTACGCCGATGACGCCGCCGCCGCCGACAATTTAAACGCTAGACGCCGCCGCCGGTCAAATGACCATCGGCGCACATGTCTACTTAGAGCTTGAACACTAAATTACGTGCTTGAGTTGAGGAAACGACTATCAGAACGGTCATTAGTACTCTTTAGTATTTACGTATTTACGGAGCACTTATCAACTCATGACATCAGAATGTTGAATAATCGTGATAATAAAACCTTAAATTCTACATCTAAGGGCTGATTTTATATTTGACAATTTGACATATTTTCTATACAAAAGTTGTCAACCGCAATATTTATTCCTTAGATAGAAGTTATCTGGTTATTGAAAAATCAACCCTACGTAAACTATTAAGTAACCATAATATTATTTATACCTAGATCACGAACTCCTTGGCATTATACTATCAAATTGAGAAAACTCATGGGAATATGACGCGGTTGGTTTTTTATATTAACTAGGTGTCAATGAACTTCAAACTGATTGAACACCTAACTAGGTATTTAAAACTGACATTAAAAAAAAACACTTTTATTATTAAATCTCGTAATTTTAAGAACGTTCACAGACTGATCTCATTCTCAATCTGTCAAAAATAACTAATTTCGTAATTTCCCTACATTTTAGACAAGTTTTTGACATTTTAATTGTTTGTCGTCGAGATGAGACTGCAACTAGATTTTCAACGTTTTAAATTACGAGAAATTGCCTCCTGTTCTCCGAGTTTCGGCTATAGATGAAAAACTACTTACATTTAGAGCGAATTTTTCAATAGTCAGAAAACTTTTCTCTGGGGAATAAATATTGAGGTTTGACAGCTTTTGTATGGAAAATATCTCAAACTGTCATAGGTATTTATTCTTCAGATAAGTCACCTGACTATTGAAAAATCAGCTCTAAGTCACATAATTACATTTAACCCACTCCTAATTCGAGGGGTCCTTAACAATAAAATAGTCACGACGCTTTTGAAAGCCGCGTGCTTAGAAAATAGGGGGTCAGAGAGACCATTAGATTATACAGTCAAAGGGTTGCCAAAAACGTTTTATTATTGAGAAATATATGACCCTCGCTAATGTTAGAAGCAGCTGCCGAGTTTCACTATAGATTAATATTACTCCAACACTAAGCCCAGCTTAGTAGTTAAAAGCAACCGAGTTGATCAGATTTGTATATGCTAATTCAAAGACCAATTATAAATGGATGGAAACCTACATTACGGTATACATAAAATATAAGCGTTTATTGAAGAACAACATCTTGTTACGTGACTTATTATCGTTACATAACACGACTTATTTAAATCAGATGAAGTCATAAGCTATCACTATGCTCCTCCAGCGGGTCGTTGACCCGCTTGATTAAGAATCATCAATCATGCATAGCTCTACGAGAGGGTATCGCATTTCACACATTGAAAACGTTTGCTCGCTTATAAGTAATCGTTATAAATGGGATTTCGGTGTCATGTTCTGCAATAGCTACAATAGTTTTCTAGTGGTCTTATTGAAACCATTACACGTCATACAGTGAAGTGCGAACAAGTATCTGCTCTACCATCTAACATAGGTACTTGACTGAATAATAATGTGATGTAAAACAAAAAGTATTAATCACATACCACCAGCCAACAAAGGCTGTACAAAATTAATCAGCTAAAGATCTGTCGCGCGTTCTAAAAAAAAAAGGGTATTTTTTTTACTCCAGCTGTCAAATCGGCAAGGTCCCGCCGAGGTCCGTAACCCTTTAGTTGCGATAAAACAAACGATTATTCAAATTGAGAAACAAATGATTTCCGGCTAAGTGAACTGGGTATATTTACTGGCATGAAATAATTAGTGCCGTGTACACCACACTGGCTGACTTCTCGACTATTTTTATGCGACGGACGTGTCAAAAAACGGCTGTGACCTTGGCGCCCCCACGCGGACGCCGCGATACATTCACCTCAGGTGAGGCCCGTGGGGTTCCACTGTACCTACGTTTATTTTGCAATATATTTCGTAACTATCGATGATATAAATCATTCATTGACTGACAATCTGGACATTCCTCGGCCATTTCCTTACCACATCTATTCAACGATTCCACACAAAAGTTTTCACACAATTCTGCCATGTTTAATCATAACACCAGAGTGTGATTCCAGTTTGTAGTGTAACAGATAAACTATATATATACCTATAAAATATTCCTCGCCTACCAAGGTGATCTGAATGGGATTCGTTTGGCCTCAAAACAGACAACACACCAAATGATTCGGATCGCTTACTATATAATTACAAGAGCGTTGATTGACCCAGTTCATTTCTTACAGATGAATAGGCATCAAGGTGTTAATGGAACCTTTTAGGCCATCTTGTTTTTCGACCATTATCTTTATAGCGGGAAGATTTCATCAAAAAATCTCCTTTGAAGTCAAATCTTTGCAAATAATTCAACAAAGGAATTCTTCAAAAAGTGAGCAAAGATTGTGGATGTAAACAATAAATTATTACTTAATGAGATAAAAATGGTTGTATTGTTACTTAATGGATTTATTACAGTATACAAAAGTTACTTAAGTAGGTACGCTAAAAGTTATTTTTAACCGACTTCAAAAAAGAAGGAGGTTCTCAATTTGGATGTTTATATATTTTTTTCTCTCTTTTTAGTTGTACCTACCCCACACAAATTCATTTAACACAAGTTGCTATGTAAATATCAGTGACAGGAAGTTATTAAGACATCATCAATATACGAGTAAACTAAGTGGAAAAAATCGTATTATTGAAGCTAACTCAAAAACTTAATCAAATTTATATGGGACCACCCCTGAGGCATACCTTAACCAATAATAAAAGAATTTTACAAATCCGTCTATTCGTTACGGAGTAAACATCATTAAATATATATATACAAGGTGTAACAGAATAAACGCAAGTCCTGAAAGTAGTTTGTTCATAAGTGATTACTGAATCAACTTCGGTAACATTTAAGATAGGTATTTTTTTTTTAATTATGTATTTTGCCATACTGATCGCCGATTGAGCCAAAGAAAATTAAATCTTATGTCAAGGCAATAAGACTCAATTTTGAATGCATAAAGTAATGATAGGGTCAACACAATTTACTTAATAAAAATAGTTAGCTTTAAAAAAAAATTGTTTTGATCATTGTATTATGCTTTTAACTCAATACTCTAATTGGGGTGTATGAGGTCTTGCGTTCATTATGTTACGCATTGTATATATATATATATAATTTATACACCCGAATCGAGAACAAGAGGTTCTCAATTCGGATGTTTATAATTATTTTTTTTTGTAGTCGGCGATAATGAAGTATTTTCAAAAGATTCAACCAATTTCTACAGGATCTTTTCAATTGAAGTCGGAACTTTACAGAAGAATAGAGCTGGATATTACGCGTAACTTTCAGTTTTGAAATTAGAAATTAAGTTGATAATATTTTTCGTATTTAATTACTTAGTCATTTTGAAACTGAAAAATTCATTAAAGCTCAGTAATGATTTGTTTGTGCAAACAAATCATTACTGAGCTTTAATGAATTTTAGGCGATTTGACTTGAAAACTCAGTGTGTACATATTCAGTAACTTAAGTGCTTAGAAATTAAAGTTACTTACTGAAAAATTTGAGAGTATTGACCTGATATTAGATTATTCTGAAAGAAAAACGAGGTAGTTAGTTATTCTTGGTTTATAACCAACCCTATTTTTTCTGAGCATGTAAAACTTGATGGATTGGCCGGCTAAGGCTTTGCTAATGACGAAGTACCTATAACGTTATTATTCACCGAAATATAATTCAGTAACAACTGAATTATGAGCGTAAGGAATAAATATTTTCTCACGAAAAATATTACACAGCCAATTCGAATGTTGTAAGTAATATTTTTCAAGTAGGGTTTGACTAAGTGAGATCAAAATAAGTACGAAATGGAGTTAATAGAACGAGGAAAGATGTAAAAACAATCATCCCCAATAAAAGGGCCCGCATACACGTCATTTGAAGTAAATGCGTCAATAAAATTGACTGTGAAGCCTCGGCTAATAGTAACATCACAGATAACTGTAGTATGCGGGCTTTACCATATAAATATCTCAGTACGCTGTAATAAGGGAAATAAGATATGTGGTACTGTCGGAGCAGACCGCAATATTCCTAAAATAATTGTTTAACTTTAATTAATAGCGTATGGATTCCCGACACACGAGGGTGACCATCTGGCTACAGACAACAGCACTGTTACTACGTCTCGAAGTTTCAACATAGACAATACAGACCGTCATAGTTATGATGATATCACAACACAACCACAACGAAAAATTTTCAAAAAAATATTTTAACTTTGAAAATGCACGATGACATCAATGTATACCAATTAACACGGACATGTACAAATAAGCAATGTTTTCGAGGAAGGACTTTGCCAAACTAGGAAGAGACCCTGGCGAGCTCGAAATAGCAAAGCACACATTCTAATCTAACCACAAGTACGTTACAATACCTCGTGAGTAATGTGCCATCTCAAATATTTTTTTTTTTTGTTGAAAGTCTATGAAAGTTCGCACGACGGAGTCAAAACAGTTTTGTCTATACATGGATACATTTTTGTCTTTGACTATGAAACTGTTTTGTCGCGAGTGTGTACGCCATCATTGTTTTCATACTGGCTAATGCTTGGTTCATAAAGACAAAAACGAATCGTTTCGCATTTTTATTGCCAAACTGGGTATATATAACAGATTTGTACGCTAATTTTACCGGTGATAGCTACTTCCATATGGAGGATCTACTATGCAAAGCTTTATCAATAATTTACCAATAACGAAGCAAAAGTCTTTGCTTCGTTATTGGTAAAGATGAAGTCTTAACTCTAACCAATAACGGTCCGAATTTAAGGAATCGGCCATAAAGCATGGAATTAGTAGGTAGGTACTATGTCTAAAGAGTATTTGTCTCAAATCTGCGCACAGCCTACATTACCTCAAAATTATTGTCACTTCTATAAATACATTACTTAATTTTCTAGAGAGCTGATTCTGAATAGTTAATTAAGAAACATTAGCAATTATCGAGATATGTACCACGTACGTGAAACGTGAATTTATCGCATGGCCGCGCATTGAAGAAAGTGGAAATTTGCAAGGGGTGACGATTTTACACTATCGCTAGTGTTTCACCAGGTAAATCTGAGTAATAGTTATTTTATCAGTGAAGATTAAATTAATTTTAATTTCTACAGAGAATAATGATATTATGAGAATCAGAAATTATAGCTTTCCTTTTAACATCCAAAAGAAAATTCGGGTTGTTGATCAGATATATACAGGGTGGGAAAGACATCGGCGTCAAAACTGTTTCCATGAATTCAGCACACATTATAGACGTGAAATTTTCAAGAATCACGTTAGATCTGAATTCTTGGTTACAGTTTTCGCGTTGATGTCTGTAATTAAGGATCCTGTATGGAATAAAGGATCTCTCAATATGATGATGGTTTATTATTTTGATTCTACTTGACATCCATTTGAAAAGTCTTTTCAAATGATCCAAACAGGCTTCATGAAGTCGTTTACAGCGTATAAATGAGACTGCGAAGTGCAATCGATTGACTTCACATTCAGAGATCACAATTTGGATTTCCTTACCTTTTTTTTGTAACATCTTCACATATAAGTAGTTAGCTAAAGTATATCATGTGCATACGTGCCTTGTCAGGCGATGCGATTTACCATCAGAAGTAGTCTTGAAACCGGTTGGACCGGCGCGACCGTGGTCGCTTCGTCGAACCTCCACTGCATCCAGCTCTCTTAAATTGTTTAATACAGTATTTCTTAGCAAATTGAAATAATTTCAACACTCACTAAGCTGAGGTTCGAGGTTCGCTCTTTATTAAGATATTTTCCGTGTAACCTGGCGCAAAGAGTAACAAACTAAGTTGCTCTACGGTCGCAAGATCTCAAAGTATTTTTGTAACTAATATTAGAAGTAGGTATCTCAAGGATTCTTTTAAGAATATAAACTTTGTCGAAATATACGGACATCCAAACTTGTGTTTTCAATGGCTGCCAATCGCAGAATATTAAGTAGGTGTTTATTTAGTAAATTCCTACAAGAATGTGGACTTAGTTTTGTTTTGGAACATTCTTTTGTGTTGCTATTTTTGTAAATAGCTTCGTTTCAAGAATAGATTATTTTACTTGTTGGTTGAGAGGGTGCGGCCCTCTTTTCATCCGCCCTCCCATTTGCCTCCCTCTACGATTGATGATAGATTAAGCATACTTATACAGTTTTAGGAATATTTTTTCTATGTTTGTGAATCTTTGGAGAAGATTTAGTGTTTTGTAAAGACATACTTCATACAATTGTCACTTTATTAGTCATCACTAGATGCATCTGAGCACTATGACGCAAGATCTATGCAATATTATGTTTTTGAATATCATTGGAAACACGTGACTAATACAATTTGAGTTACGAGGTCAATTTTTGTAAATTATAGTCATTAAATATTCAAATAAGAGCAACGCGAAATCAGAACAGATTGTGAATCATACTTAGTTTTGTGTGAAACTTCTGCTAATATTGCAATCCGTATCGTAAATAAAAGATGTTAGTAAAAACCCACCTAATCTAGTGAGAATTGATTTTTTATGTGTCAAACATTACAGAGATGCAACGCTGTATGAAACTTAGTAAGTATTTAATTTAGGTATGATAATAATAATAGCTTACTAAGTGCATCTAATGCTGTTGCGACCTTAACTAATATTCTGTTGAAACGCCAATCAATTGAATTCTATTAGGAATATCGCAAAAAAATCAAATTTCACATGCGACATAGTAAATTTTCCATGGCAACCTTGAATTTGTACCTAGTCGATAGTCGATAAGAACTACTCATACTAGTGCTGATCCTCCTACACTAGCCGCAGACGCTAATCAAATGGCAAGACGTAAACTATTGTTTACTAAGAAACTATACTAATTAATGCATATTAGAAACCATATGTGGGAAACCACAGACAAGTTTATAAGTCTTTAATAACTCTATAAAGTCGTATTTTGGTATCATTAGGTAATAATGACTTCCTCATAAAATTAGCACATACTGCAGTGAACATGAATGTCACTGTTGCTAATTCAATACCTACGAATACGTATTATGCACTGGAATAAATAGATACTCAAGTATTTTTAGCCGCGCGCCCACTGGTGATCATTCCTAGATTAGTCAGACGGACACTCGCATATTCAAATGTATTGTTATGGTGGTGTAATAAAATGCAATCAACATCGGTTACGTACCTATTTACTAGATTATTCATTGAAATACCTACTTCGTTAATACACACCATCGCGTATTTTAAAATAAAGCGCGTCTAATTTGTTTCTTTACAAAGCACTTCGACTCGATAAAACGTATAAAATGCACAGACGAGTAATCTAAATGCTATTTCAATACTACCTACAAAAACATGATAACCCTTCCATTCGCAGAACTGAATGTAGGTAAACAAAACGATTGTGATTGTTGTAAGGGCAAGGAGACATCGGCTCGTAGCGGCCGGTCAAGGTATCCGGGCCAAAGGTCGATGACAGTCGCAGCTCGCTCGCGGCCGGCCGAGCGCTACGCTTGCCGCCAAAAAATACGCAAACTTTTTTGCATGTTACATTACAGTATTCAAAACAAAAATAACCTAGTCCCTTATTTTTAACTTTTTTTTTTTCAAACTAACCTGATGACATCGACTCATTTTCTGATTTTGGTGTTGTCGGGGGCATTGGTAAGGGCATCGACGGTAGGGGTTGTGTTTGCTGTGGCTGTTGCTGCTGAGGGGGCTGCTGCTGCTGCTCCATGGTGCAGGTGCCCAGCGACTGCGCCATGCTGTACGTGATGCCATCGTCGTAACCCCACAGCTCCAAGCCGCCGTACTCGGGCGACGCGAGCGACTCCGGAGACATAACCATAGCCGGCGGCAGCCCTAGCGCTGAAGACGACGTCACCTCAGACGAGCTCTCCTCGAGCATTCGCAGCGTCTGGAATCCTCCGTTGTTATACCAGCGACGTCTCATGTCGGCGAGCGTGTCACACGCTCCGGTATCCACTAGCGCCGAGGGACATCCTCCGACGAAGGCTTTCACTTCACTTTTTCCTCGCACTAAACTATCTAAACGCGACTCTATGGACATGCACCACTCGTCTACGCAACGTTCAAACTGAAACGAATCGCTATCCACTGTCTCGACTTTCGTGCAATCCAATAGGACTCGGAAGTCTCGTTCGAGCGGCGACAACTTTTTCTAGTCACAACACAATCCGAGCAACAGGTGAGAAGAGCACGCGAGTCCCACGAGTTCGTGCGGTGATGTGGAGACGGGGTTCACGCGTTGCTCGAGCAATAAAAACGAGTACGTTGCGCGCGCGCGACCGTCGTCAACGGAGTACGTAGAGCGAGCGAACGAGCGACGCGGCCGCTCTCACTACTCACTGCCACGGTCGGCGTGACGTCACGTCCCCCGCGCCCCGCGCCGCACGCCGCCGGCCCCCTCGCGCAACCGTGGCACAGAAAGTCAAGCCACCGGCGACAGAATGTAGCGCGCCGATAAAACACCCTCAATTTATGAAGACTCGTTCTATCAAAACAACTTCGCTGTTTTGTTACGCAACTTTTGAACTTGAGAAAGTTATATGCGAAATTATCTAATGGTAAACTTTCCTGTTTATCCGTTAGTGTCGCTGGGTGGTTTGTTTATTTGGACATACAGTAGGTAGTTACCGACTTTACCTGCTATGTTGCGTTGCGGCTGCCCTGCATTTATAATGAGTTCTACTGCACGATAATGCGACATATTATTTAAAACATAAATACTGAAGTAGGTAACTAAAGCAGATCTTATACAATATTATAATGTTATGCTAATTTAGCTATGTAACCTCAAAGTCACTAATGCATTATTTTTAAATGCTAGCACGTAGATGCCCATATAGCTATGTGATTATGACTACACTGCACTGTAATGTAACCACGCTTAGGTAGGTACCTAGGTATTATATACTGTTGTATTCAGACAGCCGGCAGGTAGGTAGGTAGTATGTTATTAATCATACCTACTTATAAACCTAGACCCATTTTAGCAGACGCCCTTAATAGAGAGATAAACAGCGCAATACCTACACCGTTTGTTTTGCTAGAGGTAAGTGACACATTGACACGAATCACTCTGATGTCCTCCACCGAAAAATGGAACGACGACCTAAATTGCAGCATTCAGGTTATCAGACTCTTGGGCCGTGCGAAGGTGTGGCGATCATTTTTATCTGCACAACCGCGGCGATAGCATTGGTTCGTTTAGATTACATTTCGTTGCGTGCTCCGCGTGAACTGTGGCGTGTTTTCGTGCGAGCAACGATGTATAACGATTTGTTTGGGTATCGTCACCGGTTAGATTAGATTAGAAGTAGGTAAGAATGACGAGTGAGCCATGATTGTAGCGAACGCTGTTTAGCGTCACAGCATCACGTGGCGCGGAGCGTTGACCCGCCATGTTTTGGAAATACACCGCCATTGCCGTGCCCAACATGTATCCGTCATGCAATCAAAAGAAAACTATTTATCTGCTTATGCTATGTTGAAATTATTAATTTATTATTTTTGTTTAGCACCCATTTTCTGCGCGATTACGTAGGTGTGAGACGATTTGTCTATTTTCCTCGGTGATTTATTTTTAAAAAGATAGACGACTAAGCTGTCTGAAATATCTGAAATAGCTACCGCATTTTTGCTAGGTATGATTCAACAATCTGGTTCTTTGTGGACGATGAAAAGATTATCCTCTACCATTCTCCCTGCCTGAGGTGCTTCCACCAAATTAGTCTATTAAAATTTATGCATGGTCATACATAAAAATAAAAAAAAATACGCGTCGACTTGAGAACCTCCTCCGTTTTTTCGTCAGTTAAAAACGAGGCAGTTTCTAAACGACATTTTAAAATATTATTTTTCGTTGTATCACGTGCAATCAGAGTGATAGATCTATGTCGTACCTAGGTAACTCCTATTCACGTCAATCTATTGCTTACATTTTATATTCTCTCACTAATAAATTATCTAAACTTAGAACAAAGATCATCTTCAATTATACCGATACGACAAGTAACAACAATGGTTCCCATATACAATTTTATCTTTTTGCATCCGATTACTAAGCGTCTACTGTAGATTGCGAAATGACAAGCGATTTTGTTTGTAGTTATCCGATTTGAAACATTTCGTCATGATTTTGTACAATTGGGTACAGCGATATAAATGAAAATGAAAATAATTATGTCTAAAGAAATTCTTTCATTTCTATTTAACAAGAAATCTGCTATAAGTACCTACCAGTAAATTAATTTAAATGTGAGTTACTAGCTAATAGCTCATAGCTGTACCGACAAGGTGGTAAAGATAAGAATTTCATGAAGATTGCGTATAGGTAAATGTGTATTTTGTAGCAAGCGAAGCGACCCGGCGCACAACATTATCAGTATCATCATAAGATATAGCGAACGAAAAAAAAGCCATATCGGAAACCTGCGTTTCATCTTGGTGGTATCGCTTTACCAAAACGAAAAACGAACGCACTCACTTACTTCGAGGTAGCCGGCAGCTTCATTTGGAAAACAAACAAAAATCACGAACGGCCGAAGTCTTTTTTCCTCGTCTGTACCGTGCAAAGTGTTTGTACAGTGGAGTCGAGTCGTGAGCTCCAATCGTGCGTGCAGTAAAATGCTCGATTGGTTCCTGTACCTCCCTCCCCCCACCAGGTCGTCCTCTTTGCCGAATTGTAGCAACCTTGTCGACCAATTGGTACAGAACATCGGCCTATTTAAAAATAATTTAGATAGCACTGCTCTACGTGTAGAAAACGCGTTTTAACACCAAATAGAAAAAGAGAACAGCTCGCTCCGATAGAGCTGTCGAACATACTTCAACTTAGTAGACACAGAGAAGTTAACCCAGTATTAATACTTGGTAAGTACTTAGTCGGTAGGCAAACTGTGAAACTGCCTCAACAATCTGCATATACATTGTAAAACTTTGTAAACTTTTAAGCCGCATCATATACGCCAAACGTTTTCCAAGCAGTGCTTTGGCGCTGATTGTAGCATTCCTGATCTAGCAGGGATTACTAGCCTCATTCCGTCATAATCAGCCTATAACGTCCCAGGCCCAGCGCTCCTCTCGGTGAGAGGGAATGGGCCGTAATATAATTGGTAAACGTCACATGTCTTCGAATTTTTGGTTTCCTCACGATGTGTGTGATAAATTGCAAAGTTGTAGGTTCCTAGGAAATCAGGTTGAACTGGTGATCACAGAATTGGTAGTATTGGTCTACCACTGACTGATATCAACGCACAGCCTAAACCGCTAGTCAGATACATGAAATTTGGAGGGTGTGTTCTTTGTGACGAGGAGGTATCCACTAAGAAAGGGTTCTTCGAAATTCCACCCCTGAAAGGGTGAAATTTCACGCGGACGAAGTCGCGGGTGGAAGCTAGTTTGCAATAAGTTCGGTAATATCCCTCAGATAATTTTTATCTGACTTGAAACCTACCGTGGGATTCTCATGGAGGAGCAACACTCACGATCGTGAGCTATGGAAAAGCCTGGGGAGGCCTATATGCTTAAGAACAAAGCAATCTAGAGATTTCAGATGCCTAAGCATTAAATTTAAATAAAATTTTAATTTGCCTAAACTTTTAATTTAAATAAATTGTTGAACTAGTTTTTAAGATTGCCAATAAAGGCTATTTGAAATTGAAATATTTCTGGATATTTCTCATTATTCATCGTGTTCCATTGTTTAAGGTCCAAGTCTGAAAGCTTGTTATTACCACTTCAATACCAATCGAGATTTAAGATAAAGGAGTGAATTTTATACTTCGCTAATTACATACTGGTAAAGGCAACTATATTTTTTTTACAATATTCTCATCAATAGCGTCGATTGTCTAAAATTGCAAAACCAAATAGGTATAGATTACGACACCTCTTTAGTTTCATCGACAGAAAAACTTGTATGGTCTGAAACATATTCCAGCCGCGATTCGATACAGCCTTGTGTCAGTATTCCGGTGCGAAGCTCTGCTCTGCTGAGTGTTGCCATTTTTTGCTCTTAGCTTTTCCATTAAATGTAAATTAGAGATGAAATTGATCGATCTCAGTGCTGGCGTCAAGGTTACCAGAGATAACTACTTGTCACTTTGCGGTGACGTCATCTCCGCAGGTTTTTTCGTTAAAATTACCTGCTCAGTCGTTTAGTTTGTTTTCTTCAACACCTTTTACTGGAATTCATTTTTATATCTGTTATAATCAAAAGCTTTTATAGTTATCTCATAAATTGATCGCTAATGGCTAATACTTTTCTGGTACCTAATCTTGTTCGCCCATTCAAATTTTTAATGTTATTCATCGAAATAAATAAAACTTTTGTTTTCTTTTATGTTCGGCTATCATTAGTTGGTATGTACGGATTTATAAATGGCGGGCTTTACGCACCGAGGAATGATTAATATAGCCTAAAGTTGGCTGTATGCCATCAAGCCTTTGTTGTGGCTTTCGCGAGAAAGATGGAAAACACCGAATATTAATTAAATATTTTTACTTACAGCCTTAGCTTTCGGAACCTTGTGTAAAAGTACTTTCAATACCTTTGTTACTAACAACTATCGCCATCTGTTCTTAGTTGGTTCTTACCTGAAACAAAATAAAAATAAATAAGTACAAAAGTCAACATTTTGTGTTTGAAAGGTAAAAAAGTCATATAGTCTTTATGGTTTATTCGCTTTGCCTTGTCCGTGTCTACTTGAAACTTATGCCATTTCGTGATCATAATAACAAGAAAGCTGATTTATCGAGTAAGATCTGCAAAGGATTCAGAATGTCTAAGTGTGGCTTTCTCGGTAGAGCGCACTTGAGGTAAACCAACGAGTTTGAGGAGCTGTCGACTGGTTGAGTTTTGTTCGAGTTATTGCACCATTTAGAGCCGGCTGGGTAGGCGTCGTTGTCGTGTTTTTACTAGCGATGTGCAGGCGCATAAAAAGTGGCCGCGGCGGAATGGTCCGAGCAAGCGCAATTAAGACCAAGGTCTCCGGGTTATCAAACCCGTGTCGGCGACTCGCGATGCCGGCCGCACCTCGCTGCGGTCGCAAAAAAAATGTAGCGAATAATGAAGTCGATGGTATTAAAAGATAATAGCAGGGTTAACACGCCGGCTGCATAGCTTCAACTGCCCACGTCGCACACTTGCAACGGCTGACCGCCATTCGTTCAGCATTACCGCGACATACTATGACGACAGCCTCACCTAGACATCTCATTCCTCTTCGGCTGCGTTATTACCTTTAATGTGGCCGGAATCGAGTATGCGGGCGCCGGCAATGCTAATGCGGAGCCATTCTGGTACAAGCTTCAATTTATGGCTGTTTATAAAGCAAAATAATACAGGAGTTTCCGAAGACGCGTAGTGGGTCAGTGAATGGTTCTGGCGGCGAGCCATGGTAGCTACTGGAGGAAGTCAAGGCTACGATGCATCTATTGCATACGCAATGCTAAATCCTGTTCGTTGACTCCTATGCACTTGACAGCGACTGATGTCATTCGCACCAATGTGACCTGCTAAGGAACCATGTTACCGTTCCTCGCAGTCACACGAACACTTACATAATGCAACCTAGACAATGTTAACCGGCGTTAAGTAAACTTGGACTGTTTGTGAAAAGCGTTGGCTTTACTTTCGCTTGTATGCATTTCGCAGTGCACTGCTCAAGTATTCGCATTCGAATGAGCCTAGAAACGTGTGGGACAGGGAAATAGAACCTTAAACTTGTTAGCAGAAGCTCCTCCTTTCAGTGTCAAGTGATTTAGTGTAAGACGTTCTTGGTATACTGCGTTCATACTATCATTTACGTGATGTAACTATTGAGTCCGACTAGTGATATGAAATTGCGAGTTGGATCGAGACCTGCCGGTTTCCGACGCATTGTAGTCCCTGGGAATGGTCTACGAGGTATCGATGCGTGCATTGTGCCAATTACTGCTGGGGTGCTTAAACACAGAAATAGCTAACTGTTATTTCTGATTACTCAGTATCTTTAACTATTTTCGATCACGATTGCACAAATATTCGAAGATAGATTGCTCTTGAGCTCGACTTCTGCCAACGCCGACAGTTGGTTTGTAACGGCAGCCAGTTAGCGTGAAAAGGATATTTCTAATTTGGAAATTTGTACAAT
Source organism: Oligia fasciuncula (assembly GCA_963082905.1). Lineage (NCBI taxonomy): Eukaryota > Metazoa > Arthropoda > Insecta > Lepidoptera > Noctuidae > Oligia > Oligia fasciuncula. The sequence goes on along the minus strand of OY720393.1, from coordinate 8,272,891 downwards.
ATCCTGTTTTGACACCGCAGCATGCCTAAACGGATATTAATCATGATTAAAGTCAGCAAATGTAATAATTGGGTCCGGCAGAGCTTTACGAGCTTATTTACGAGTTCTGCGCGAAAACGTTTTTTTTTTTTGGGACAAACTTAATGTGAAATACTAATGTTTGTTTTAGGTGGTTGTGCAGGCTTTATAACGAGTTTACGTAAACACCCGCTGCCAAGATTATTAACGGTATTACACGGGCTACCAAAATTGAGGCTGTAAATTATAGAGCAGTTTGTAAAGATGGAAGAAACCTTTAATTTCAATGTAGCCACCTTGTTTATGTTGCTGGCAAAACACGAAGTTTATTTTTAGCGCTTTCGTTACTTGATAAAATTTGCTAACACTTTGTAAAATAATACTGTAAACCAAGGTACTACGTTGAATGGTCGGATCTTCATAGTAATATGACCCATTCTCTCCATTTCTGATAAAAGAACACTAAATCAAGTACAATACTGTTTACTGGAATCAAACAGCAATTGGGTCACAGAAGCTACGATGCACCGGCGCGGCTGACCGTTGCTCGGTGCGCGTGCGTCGACTGCCGATGCAGGCGCACTCGTTGCGTAATGCATTGTCTTCGCTACTGTAGGTCAAGCACGAATATCAAACGATTTCGAATCGACAATGTATCGAGGCCTCGATTCGAAAACAGAGTCTGTCGATAGTAGGCAGCACGAAGCACATTCGAAGCACTATCGAACACTCGATTCGAATACGAAGGTGACGTCATGCTAATGTAAATAGGGACGCGCCATAGTGAGCAAAATGAACGATTGTTGAATGAATCGTGCGTTCGAAAACTAAATCAAGTTGTTAATATTTTTTTCAACTTTGATTAAACGTTTTATTATTATTAAATTTAAATAAAAACTGAATGTTATATAAAGAAGAGATCCAAAGTTAATTATTAGACATTATAAAGTGGCATTATCTTCAGCAATATAACATAGTTTCGGAGATTTTATTTAAAAAAAATTACGGGTGCCGAACGCACCCACTTGACATCCGATGCGTGAGGGCGCCAAGCCAAGGCTAAGTTTGTTTATGTTTTACTACACGTCCACAGCAAAAGTATTTCTGTTTCTTTTCTATAAATAATTAAGTGCTTTTAAGTGAATAAATAATTATGAGAACTAGTCAGACGCAATATGAAATGATGGTTGAATTCATGGAAGCGTGAGTAAACAGTTTTAATAAGTTTGAGTGGCATAAACTTTAGTGTGAAGTATTTTAAAGTGCAATGCTATTTCTATTCCAGAAATGGAGATTTATCTAAACCTTCAGGCGGCCCACGAGGTCGGAATTTCATACAAATGAAATGGAAGGAATTAACAAATAAATTAAATAGTGAAGGTACAGGCGAATCTAGGTCTGAGGAGAAATGGCGCAAGGTATGTTAACTCAAGTGACGCAATTTTTTTTTGTTGTTGGGGCACTTGAATAAAGTCACTCTTAAGTCTCTGCTTTAAGTAATAGTAGTGTTGATGTATCTTTTTTCAAGTTATGTATTTTTGTGGTGTACAAGTATAAATAAATAAATAAGTACTTATCCAATATCTTTGTGTTAGGTAAGTAAGTTTGTTTGGAATTCCTGCTTAAATTATTGTTGTTTAATTCAAGGTGTGGAGTGATTACAAAAATAATTGCAAGAAGAAGTGTGCCAAAATTAATAGGGCCGTTAGTGGCACTGGTGGAGGGCCAGCACTCCAATTAACCTTGACCGATTTAGAAAACCGAGTCATGCAGATAATTGGAGTGCAAGCAGCTACTGGCATGGTGGTGGAAGAAGCAGGGTTTCAACGGGTTAGCTACTTACTTACTTTTAAAATTGATTTTTTTTTTATTACCTAGTAATTAAATATTTTTTTATTTCAGGAAGCTGCTGAAATTTCTCAACCATCAGAGATGAGAGTTCCTGATGCACATGTGGATGATTATGAAATAGGTAAATATGAATCTTACTTTTATAATAATTAATCAGTTAATATAAATATGTTTAGTGTCTTGTGGTTACAAATATTTGCTGTGTATGTTTATGCATCCCTAAATTACATAAAAGCATCATAATTTTTGTTCAATGTCAAATATTGAAAAAAAGATTATTTATACATAAATCCCAATATACACACATAAATATATACATATATTACATAGTAAATGTTTCTATGAAAACTCAAGTTTCTGCTAATAAGAAAAAGGACTAGTCTAATCAACATTAATAAATGTTTTACAGATTGGAATATTCGGGGCACAAGTAGTCAGCCAACAGTGGCTCCTCCTCCACCACCGAGTCCACCAGATGAAACCCCTGCTCTCCCATCAACTGAGGCTCATCCTCCATCTCCTCAAATACCAGTAGAAGAGACGTGGAAGCCACCACAACAAAAAAAGGCAAAGGATTTAGAATTAGGAAAAATGTTTTTAGAAGCAGATAGAAAGGCAAGGGAGTATGCTAGAGAGCGTGATAGGGCCTATGAAGAATTAGAGAAAGAGAGGTTGCGGATTAAGACAGAGGAATTGAGAGTTAGAGAATTAGAGATGCAAGAAAGGGTGAGACAGAGAGATGATGAATTGCGATTACAGGCTAAATGGTTAGACTTTATGAGAGAGGCTATGGAAGTTTTTGTAAGGTTTATGGAAAAAAAGTCTTAGATTAAGGTTATTTTTTAATTAATATAAATATTCTATTTTTTAACATTATTAATTAAAAAGTAAAGTTATGTGTGTAATCTATTAATTCTATCTACTAAAATATTCCTTATCGCCCTTCCCCTAATTAAGTCATCTCCTCCATTTTCCTGAAAAAGATGGTCAGAAAAAGATAAAGGCATGTTTTGGAGTTCTGCTGGTTCCGGTTCAGGTACTTTAAATTTTAGGGCTAAATTATGCAACACACTGCACGCAGTAATGATTTTTGCACATTTCTCGGGTCCATAGTGGAGTGTGCGATCTTTGCATAAGCAACGCCATCGGTTTTTTAATCGGCCAAAAGTATTTTCAATAACCACCCTCGTCTTTCCATGGACTGCTGTGTATTTGTATGCTGGAGTCCCCTCAGCAGCATCCGGAATTGGTGTCATTAACCAGGGGCGTTGTGGATAGCCGGAATCACCTGTAAATATTCAAAACTTTAATTCCCAAATTGTTTTTATCATAAGTAAGGTAAACTAGCTGACCTAACGAACTTTGTGTCCCCATTTTTTACCCGATTTTTCAATTATTTTACTTTAGTAAAAAACGTGTTCTGACTAAAACGAATACAACAAACACGGAATTATCAAATTTAGTATTAGTATAGTCGTTTGAAAATTATGCGTCTACATTAGATTATACATACATTCGGCAAATCATTTTTATTTATTTATGTAGATGGATGAATTTACTTGATTGTTACTAACCTAATAACCATACATGTTCATTATTTCGCTGTAACTCCTGCATGTAGTTATTAGCTAGGCTATTGTCCCATATGAAAGCGTCATGGGTGGCTCCTCCATATTTTGCATTCAAATTTAAAATTCGGCAGTCACTATCACATATCTAAAATAAAGAGTAAACCATTAGTAGGTACACTGATATACCATAGTAAAGTGGTAGAATACATAACTAGTTACAAAAACTAAATGCTTACCATTTGTACATTTAGTGAATGAAAATGTTTTCTACAATAAAATAAATGTTCAATTTCTTTACTGGGTGTAAAAATATGGAAATGGCATCCATCAATGCATCCTATAACTCCAGGGAAACCGTACTTCGCAAAAAAGCTGTAAGACAAAAATAAATATATGTTAATAGACAATCATATGGTAGTATTAGAAATTAATGTTACAATAGTATACTATAACATTATGTTTTAAACATATTTCTACAAAAAAATACTTAGATACATTTTCCCTAATAGATATTGCAATGTTCATACTAACTTGCTTTTTATTAGGTCTCTATCAGCTCGAGTACTTGGGAATCTTATAAAGGTGTTAAGGATTGCTGGAGTTACAAGAGCATCAGTGACTTCCTTTACACATTTGCTCACTGTTGTTTGGCCCAAATATTTAGCCATTCCCACTATTCGCTGATATGACCCAGTGGCATAAAAAGATAATGCACAAAGAACCTGTAACATAAAATATTTACTTATTTGATTTTTAGGATGTAACAATTTACTATTAGCTTTATAGATACCTATTTTGTGATATTAAATACTAAATAAGTTTTAGTTAGGTATCCACTTCCATTTCAATACTGAAATACAAGTAGAAGATATTGAATAGGTATACTTATGTAGCATCAAAGTGGGTACCTTAAGTTCTAGACTAATTCTAGAACTCGATGTTAATGATGTTTTTTGTTGAAGTTGCTCACAGAGGAACATAAAAGCTTCTTTATTTAGGCGATATCTATTTTTAAATTCGGTTTCATTTATGTCCAGTGGGTTAATTCTATTCCTAAGTTTTGCTCTGCGCGTAATTTCTCTATAATGATAAAAAAAAAAACATATAAGCAACTCAAATCTTTTTCAAACACATTAATTCTATAGGTACGCAAATAAATAAAATATGATTTAAGTACTTACCTTGTTTCTCGTGATTGATATCCATAATTTTCTAGTAAATTTGCCGCCAAAAAATAATATATGGTACTACGTTCATACAGTGGCGGTCTTTGCATTTTAAATTATTTTGGAGCTATTAATAATTGTTCCAATAACTTAACAATAATTTTAAAACACTTTTATTCACAAAAATAACTCTAAACAAAACATAAACACGGTTAAAACTTTATTTTTACACTTTTCGAAACCTTTCTCACCGACTATTTTCAAGTGAAAAATGTTTCGAGCATACTCGTTAGCCAGCCTTCGAGAGTTTACATTACCGTACGTCAAAACAATGTTCGTGCTATCAAAAATCTCACAATTGTTTATAAGTTTCGAGTTTCGTTTACCATGTCGTTTCGATTTCGATTACGAGAGCGCGCTAAAATCATTCGTGCTGCCATGTTTCGTTTCCTTTTACGCCCGATAGGGGCGCTGTACAATTCTCATACAAATGTTACTCGATTTCGATACGAATAACTTTTCGCAAATATTCGTGCTTGGCCTACTGGTAATATTAGGTGCGATGACACAACGATAACATGCATTTGGGTCGCTTTTGTTGCCAATGAGCTTATTTAGCAATTTGATAAAATAACACAGAGGTTCCAGCTGGGTCGCAAGAGTCTAAATTACATAGCTCTGAAAATACTCCCATCAGAATTATCGTGGACAGCAATTATTCACGATCACAGCGGAACAATGAGATTGCAAAAGTTTTTTTTCTTTATTTTAATTCTAGAAAAACTACCTATTTATTTCTCCGACATGAGCCGTGTCGACTGTCAGAGAAAACGTTGACTCGTGTAAAGGAGGGGCTTATGCCAAAAAACTCAAACTTGTGGGATATATAGCACTGCATTGACAGCATGTGTCGTCTTCAACTTCCTTGCCAACTTTGTAATTAGAAAAAAAATACCACGACATTCAAATATTATATGACATGTGCGGCGTTTGATAATTTGCACGTTTGCTTTAATTACTTTGAGATCATAGTTCGTATTTAGACAATCCCACCAGATGTCGTGCAACTGTTCAACAGTGGCTCGGCCTCCACAGCCAAAGTATTTTTTCTATAACTTTGTTACATTCAGTTACATATTTTATCATCGGAAAGGGCGAATTACGCAATAAAAATGTTATTCCTAGCGAATAAACTTCCGCGGTAATCTAACGAGGCTTAATTTGCGAAGGCAAAATAATTGCAAAGAGCTAGTCAGACATCAGTCCAGACCACCGCGAATAACATTGGCAGTAGCACAAATTGAAGGTAATTATATCTAATTGCGAGTCATGGTCATGGCCAATAAGCACCAATAAGCAATAACATGGGAAGGTAGCACTACGAAGGTCTGTCGTTACCTCAACCACAGATAATAAAATACTCTACGTAGGTAGGTACCTCAACTAAGTTATTAGGTATAACATCATGTGCACACCTCGAATCGGACGCGCATTGTTCTACTTTGTTCTCCACTCAGATGGATGGGTCGCCTTCCTCATAAATCCACGAAAAGCGATGACGACAATGTGCAAACAAGTATGAAATAAGATATACTTCTTTGATGTACACTTCTAACAGATTCTTAAGAGGCAGTATGCATTCACGGGATAGCTGCGCATTTGTTTTCAAGGAGCAACAACATTTCATTCACCCGTGCAAGTAACTCTTGAGTAATTTATGTAGCCAGCGTTGCGAATTCCATATAACCTATTAAGGCGATTGCCAACAAACGGTCTACCGATAGTCACCTATGAGAGCTTGCCCCAGTTGTGCTGGAACAACGCCAAGGCCTTGTCTAGTCATGGCTTTGGCTATTCGCAAATATCTCAATTCGTACGAGTTTCATATCTTAATTCCATAAATACAAACTGCAGAGAGGCGCCTCTAAGTGAGCTTCATAAATGATGTGATTTAAATATGGCCAGCGCCAGTACAATTTGAATAGCAGAACCAGTCCGGCTCGTTCTTGTTTACACAAAGTTGGAACGAGAAAGTTGTAGACGTAAAAAGAAAATTACAATAACATTATTTTCAGTCACGTATGAACCTAAAGTAACGTTTATAGTTTTCAATAACTCAATCAGAACGTTGCTAACAACGCGAAAAATATCAAAATAGTGCATTTTGTAAGCGTGGTGTGTTGTGGCGTGAGTGCGCGCGGTGCCCGGGTCACGGGCACGTCCTGCCGTATTTATAGCATCGTAACTTGCACCAATGATCGGTGGACGGCAACAAAACCGGCTATATTACCGGCAGGCCTATTGTTCGCGCTAGGAATAAAAGTGGAATAGTCGCAAAGGCTTGCGTCGCCAATAAGTGCACTTGTTTTAACTTCTCTTCTCGTTTGTATAGGTAAAGCAATAATACGTGAGCTTTACTGCCGCATTGCGTTGCATACAACTATGTTCTTGATATTTCCTATATCGCAGATGTTTTGTGTCATAACAGGGCCGTTTGTTCGCGACTGTGCGCGAAAATCTTGCGTTTTAATTGTAAGATTTATTAGTTCAGAAATGGCGAGGTGTCGTCGAACTGCAATTTATTGGTTGTGAACGTATAAGAGAGACTTGTAATTATGGACGACCATAAACAAGGCGCGATGGCGAAACCTTTTGACTTTTAATTATTGAACAGAACCGACAACAGCTCAGCTCGAGAGCTGCCTGGCTGGCTGCTCGGGGTTCTGCCCTTTAATAAAGTCTTGTTAATCATTTTGCCAGACGCTTCATTCACCCAATACGAAATCAAGATAAAATTATTGTTGCCGTTTTAAACATTCAGCTGACGCAGAGAATTGTTGCATTTATTTACGCTCGTGTATCTTACCTCTGAAATTACTGTCGATAACCTTTTTCCTTTGCAACATTTTCTACTATAATATTAACAATATTAAATATTGTCAAGAGACGGCCCTCGAGTTATAAGTATGTAGTACATTTATCAACAACCGTTGGTTATTGTTGTGAATGAAATAGCATTTACTGCATGCACATCTTTGTAGTGACCAATCAACATAGTCTAGTTACCTTTAATAGGTCTTTATTATCATACAGCACAATAATAAATTGTTTCCCTCGTAGCAAGTTGTAGTTACACTCGCAGATCACGTCGAAGCCGTTGTGGACTTTTTATAGAAGCTTTTATACTTCACATTAACTCTGACATTTTAAACGGCTACATATCGCCATAATTACTTGCCATATTATCTCCTGTCTTTGTCTTGTTCTTGGTCTAAAGTCTTTCGTCCTTGTCTAACGTCTAGCGTCTAAATAATTAGTCGGTGCTGTTAAATACTAACTCAGGTTACTCAGGTATTGCATTATAACTTTGATCGTTATAGTAGTCTTAATGCACCTGGGCCTAATGCATCCTTAATGCAGGAAACGTCATTTCATTCTTGTTAGTATAAATTATGTGTTATAAATTTCAAATGTTAGGCTGTAGGTACGGCGACTTAAATTACATTAAAGTTTTTGCAGTGAAACTGAAAATGTTTGTCGGTTTTTCAAGACGTGTGTGAGTTATAGTCTTGTCTGTAGACGTCGTTTTTAAACTACATTATAATGAAGGCGTATCAAGAACATATTTTATGTCATCAAAAGAAGCTATTTTTAACCCAATATTGTAAAAGGGAAGCGAGGGTGGGACACCCCTCGACGGTGTATTTTCGTACTATTTGTATCAATATCAAGTCATCTTTTTTAACAGCCATAAAAGCCAGAAACCATAATCCCCAAATCGTCTCAAGTTTGAACTGATGAAAAACATATTGCGTTTATAAATAAACACAGACTTTCCTTTCTAAGAGATAGAGACAAGGGTGCCAAATTATCTTACAATACCCAATTGCTGATCAATCGGAAGAACATAATTCTCTGGTTTTGGCGAGAGTAAATCGTGAAATTATCGATCCAAGAATAGATTGAGTAAAGTTGGCAAGGAGCAGAAATACATCAGATTCCATCACATTGTCGGAAGCGCGAGGTCATCTATCTCCAACCAAATGAATAGCTACTTAAAATCATAACGTAAATTACGAACTATGTTCCCGAGTTTGTAAATCATTATCTTTACGTCTTTGTTGTTACTGAACGTGTCATTAATTCTGTAACAGGAGTTGAGCTTGTTATATTGTCCCTACCTCTAGCATCTTATTATCCGCAAAAAGAACCATTAAAACCTCGTTTTTGATTCTTTACAAAAATGACGTATAGGTTAACGAATCGTGGGCGGAACGCGACATAAGTATAATAAATCACTACAAGTAGGTATGCTTATTATAGGCACTGACTGTGTATTTTTGCACTCAAGTGTGTGCATAAATCTGTTCTTGAGATGCAAACAAGCAACAATTCTTTTCGGTTTGTGAGTTAATTTGTGAAAATGTGAATGAATGTCTCTGTTTATTTATTTTAGATTTAGTGCCTGCCGATGGTTTTAGTGTCCAAAAAGGTTTATCTTCATCAAAAAGCAGTTTTTAAACCCAAATTCGAATATCAATGCCAGACACAAAAAGTTTCCAAAGTCGGCCGAAACGTGAACAAAGTCAACATTAACACTATCTATGGAATGCAGCATTGACTACAGATGCTCGTGATGACGACACACTCATGTTCATGTCATTAACAAGTTGCTGTCCTGCGCCGGCGCAGGCCTGGCCTTGAGTGCGATAACCAAGCGTTTGTCGATAGGCGAGACTCGGTTATGTAATGTTGCAAGTTGCAATATTATAATACATTCAAGTATTTTAATTCCACCACGTTGAAACGAGGGTACGGCGACTGACTGATGGCTAAGTGGCTCAGTTATAAACATAAATTAATAAAAACTGCAAGCACCAATTGAAAGTAGAGCTACTTACATATCTGAATGAATATCATTTTGTGCTTTAAATGTAATTTGTGTGATTTTGTAACGTGCGGGTGTCTCATTAGAGATGATAAATTCATTGGACGGTGTGAAGGTCTTCATGTCAATTTACTACTATTTTTCCAGAGTTTTTTTTAGAACTGAGTGATACAGTGTTTAAAAATATAAGCTTATTCAGCCTATAATATAGGCTGAATGGGAACACAGGCCTCCTCTGTGGGAAGGAGTGGGCCATTGGGCCATAATCCATCCACCACGCTGGTCCAGTGTGGGCAAATGGATGTCACATGTCTTTGAATTCTGGTTTTAGGACATGCTGGTTTTCAATTAATTAAGAGTGCAGCGAGTTATCGGTAATTAAGAGTGCAATTTAATGAGTTATCGGTAATTAAGAGTGCAGTTATTTGATGGCGGGACGAGCATGACGCCATAGGCGGGATTGTCCTTATTGGAGCAAAATCGAGTTGAGTGGAAAAGGAAAGGGAGGTCTTTATCCTCTAGTTAGTGGGACAAAGGCTTTTATTTATTGGATTATAATTGGTTTAACAACTTTAGATTGACATATAAACTTCACGGTCACCACAAGTTTTTGTTTGAACAAATTGCTTCAAGACCATGTTGCTAGGTAATCGCATGAACTCTTTAGATTATACTGCAGTCGTTATAGCAACAATACAGTGCAACTATTCCGATAGTCCTGTGTGCCGTTATAACATCGATTTCTAGCAATACGACGGAATAAATAAAATAAAACAATCTTTATAGTGAGATAAAAGGTTACAGAAATACATTGAAGGACTCAAATGGTTATAGAGATTGAACTAATCTTTATACAATGTGCAGAATACTTACAGATGCCTTATACAATATTCCTATAAAATAAAAGAACTATAATATTGAATATAGTGTTGTGGCTAAGTACCTAATAACAGCCGCACGGGTCGATTGATCAGGTTAAGCTACGCTTGCCGCGTTTGGTCCGTGGATGGGTGACCATCTTTACGTATCAAGACCTCTCCGTGACTAATGACTTATACATCATCATATTGTAGTCTTTGCTACTGACTCGGAAAGCACGTCAAGCCGTTGGTCCCGGCTGTCATTCGTGAATCTTTGACAGTCGTTACGGGTTGTCAGAAGTCCGGAAGTCTGACAGCCAGTCTTACCAAGGGGTATCATATTACCTACGAATTGGGTTGTGGAGGTCAGATAGGCAGTCGCTCCATGTAAAATACAGGTATTCAGCTGCACCCGGTTACACTGGAAGCCGACCCCAACATAGTTGGGAAAAGCCTAGGCATAGGCACATGATGATTGTTTCAAAAATAACAAATGGACATTATACGTACAGACTTTGAACCTTATGCTTTAGCAATAAAGTTGAAAATCTATTAAAGAAATTTGACAGATTGTAGTAGCTTGATGTGCTGGCGTCTGTACATCATTATTATCGCAAGCCAGCCATTTTCCTTGGTCACATCGCATCGGTTTCTTTGTTTTTTATTAGCCGTTAATGTCCCACTGGTGGGCAAAGACCTCCCTACTCTCTCTCTTCTCTACCTCTCTCTGTCCAGAGCCGCCAAGGAACAATCTTTATTAAAGGAGTCCAGTCGGTTGGATAACTTCAATATGAAATTTGAATAATGTTTAGAAGAAAGGAATGGAATGTTGCACATTGTAGCAAAGTGGTTGAATTTATTATAATCTTGTGACATATTTTATAGAAGATACCTAAAAGCATATAGTTAGTAGATAAACAGATAACTAGAAGACAGACTCTGTAACACAGGTACCATGCAGCTCAGGAGTCAGGGCTTCAATTGAAAATGTAACACCTTTATGTCAAAAAACATTTAAATATTTTATTAACTATACATTTTACGGAGGGTCCCACTCCCACTGAACAAAGTAAAAAGCCTGGATTTTTTGAAGTCACTAAAGGTTTTGGACAAAGAACACTAAGGACTAAATGATTTTCCTAATGTCATGGTAGATCGTTAACACAAAATAGGTCATTCGCAGCAAATTGGATGCCTAAGCAAATCTAGACAATTGCCCCAGTTCGGAGGAGGCACTTGATAACGCGAGGGGATGAAACTAGGTCACGGGTGTCATAAATTGCCTGCCAATGACAAGCCAGGTCGGATGCAAAATATAGTAAATGGCAGCATAAGTTTCTGTATCTATACATAATAAATGGAAGTCGCTTTTCGTGTCTCCGACCGCGTTGTTCTCATCATCAGATCATCATTTATATAATTCTGCGCCCCGCGGTTTCAGCCGCGTAAATGTCGATCCCGTGGGAACATCGTGATAAAAAGTAACCTATATGTTAATCCAGGGTGTCTGCCACCTCCATACAAAATTGTATCAAAATTGGTCTAGCCGTTTGAGCGTGATGAAGTAACAAACACACACACTCACAAACTTTCGCCTATAATATTAGTGTAATTCCGGAAGGTTCAGGTGTATATTACATTAATATTACACTCTTCTTTTATCTGTATATTTGATTCAGCCGTAAAAACCGTGCGAAAGAGGGGGGGGGTCGCTAGTGTTTCTCTATGATATATTACACAAGGAAAATAAACATAGCACATTTAGATGTAGTCAAACTAGGCGACCAGTTTATGGTCTTTTGTTTCCAAGGCGTTTGTATTAAATATGGTCATAACTTAGAATATTACCGCGGAAGTCATTTTGAGGGTAAACAAATAGGTATTATTATATTATTGTTCGTCTCCAAGAACGAAATAGAAGTTTTATGTTTGTTAAGACGTGGTCCTAGATTCTCATTGCGATTATAATAAGGTTTGAAAATTCAATAAGTACAAACTTATATAATATTATAGAACTTTATGCCCAGATATATTTACGTATAAGCACGTCAATAAGTATAGGCAAGTCGTTACGTCATCATGACAACCTACACAGGTTCAAAGTCTCATGGAACAGCTCAGCGTGAATAATATAAACGTAAAACGACATATTTAGGCGACAACGACGATATTGAACTTCAGTGAAACCGGGCCAGAAATTGTCGGGGCGACGCGCGACTCTTGCGCAGCCTTGACCCCGTGTATGCGCTGTGAGTCAGTGGTGTCGCGCCTGCGCCGTGCACTTCTCGTGCAGTGCCGTCACCGGGGGACAGTGGCCGACTTCCACTGTCCTCCTGATAAGCGCCCACGCAGTGACGTCACCAATAGAACTCGTAATCAACCGGACAAATGACCTGTTGTACCTACGGACGGTTGTACTATTGCTCTACTATTCTAAGAATTATCTCGTTTTCCTATAGCTCGTCACCTATTCAGTGGGTGTAATAATATTCCGACGACACTTACCTATTAGGTGACTTACTGACACATCATCTTATTAATATTATTAGTCATCCATTATAATAATTTACTATCAGGGGGCCTAAAAAGGCCACTTTGGCAGAATCATAAAACGATAACATAATGGACAGTTAACTGTTAAGTTAATCGTATCAAATCCCATTGGTGAAGCATTTTTCAGTTATTTTTTTTTATCTGTGCTAAAATACACATCAATCCAATCCAAATCCAATCCCAATCTCTTTGATTATACCTAAGTAGTGCAGCGAAAAAAGAAAAACACGGACTGTCTTCACCTTAGTATAATTCACTATGTTATCCTTTTATGATTCTGCCAAAGTGGCCTTTTTAGGCCCCCGCCCCCAGATCATGTAACAAAAAATCGTCAGCGTTCGCTGCCTAACCAATGACCTGACTGGCCTATTATGCACGCCGATTTCAAACAACCAATGATATATCCAACTGTTGAAATCACAGGGTAATTTCATGAAGTGTAAATTGAATGCTACTGAAGCTTCAATCAGGCCAACAAGCCGCTAAAAAGCGCATCCTGCTTGGTCCAGCAGCCGTAACTAGGCCGCGGATCGGGGCCAAGGCTTCCCAGGACACATTATTCTATCAAGCGCACTCCAGCTCGCCTCTATTTCTGGGCCTGCAGCGGCCTCCACTCTTATTTATGAACCTCTACCCTGACATATTGCTCCATAGGAAATAAATATAAATCTCTTCCACCATATATCGCCACTTACACTTTAGTTCAAAACCTTTCACAAATAGACAATAGACTACTTTAAAATGTTTAACGTCTGACTCCGTAGCGTTAAAATATCCTTAAATGCACACACTCAAGTAATGTCCCAAATTATCATGCCTTATCTTCGAGGTCAACCTTGAGTTCTTTTTAAGCGACTTGTTTACCGAATGTTAAACTGACAAAAAATGTAACCATACAAGTTGTGTTAGTGTTCCACTGATAAACGCCTTTATAATTTGGCAGAGTTATAATGGATTGATTTCTTCCGCGTCCACTTAAGGAGTTAAGACCGAGATAATTCTTATCAAACGCGACTTCAATAACAAGGAATAAAAACAAATGCATCGCAACGATAACATGAATCGTTGAGACCTTCCTAATTTAGGAAGTGTAGATTGTGTTGTCGTTTTAATCTGATATAGGTATAAGACTGTCCACTATTTTATTAATTAACTAGCTGTCTGCCCGCGACTTCATCCGCGTGAAATTTCACCCTCCCCCCATTCACCCTCTTGGGGGTGGAATTTCGAAAAGCCCTTTAGTGGATACCTAGTGTTCACAAAGAACACACCCTCCAAATTTCATGTCTCTAGGACCAGCGGTTTAGGCTGTGCGTTGATATGTCAGTCAGTCGGGAATTTGAATTTTATATTAGATATATAGGTACGTTAGAACGTTATTAAAATACTATTTAATATTTATAAACTTATAGTTCGAGCACCTTTAGCCTATTTTTATGTGTCGGGTGAACTGTGACATTTTGACCCGATGATTGATTAATAGAGAAGAGCTAAGAGCTGGAGATTTCACATTATGATAAAAATCTAAGGTACTTGGACAAAAGATACTATTTTTAATATTAAATTTGAACGAACAGTTTGCTATGTCCTTACCTGTCAAATATAACCTTACCGAGATTAACTACTGTTTATTGATGTATGTATTCTAATAATGTGATCAATCTTGCATGTTTTAACATATTTATTTTTTATTAAATCTCCAATATTTTATTGGTATAACAACCGTTTTATAACCGGATTTAAATAAATTAAAATATAAATTTAAAGTTATAATCGCAGTAATTAACCGCTAATTAATACCTTATTTTTACAAGCTTTTTTATTTACTGAAAAACATTGTGTGTGGATATCCAACATCTGAACACAGCAGGCGGAGAGTAGAGCTTTTATCGATAAATGATAATCCCCTATACCCGTATCAATATAATCCTGCAGTATCCTAGCAGCTGGGAAAATAATATCCTGAGAAACAGACCGTTAGGTAGTTTACATAACACGCAAACATTCCGCTTGGATATTATTAAATAAAGATATAGATTAGCCATATCATGTATGTATAATTCAGTAGATACGCAGGTCAGGGGTTCGCGCTAACGACAGCTCACACGGAATTTATATTTTACATTCGTGAAATGTCGACTTCCGTGTAAAAGTAAGACATGTAAATTAGTTATATTTTTTTGGAATTGTCTAGTTTAATGAGAATTTATTGTTAGATTAAGTGTGTGTGATGCGTCTTTGTCGCAAACGATGGAGTATTTATTACCATTATTAACGAAATGCATGTTATCTTTGCTGTTACTTGCGTAATTCCGTTGCAATGTTTAAGGGGCTTAAAGGACCTAAACGTTTTAGAAACAATAAAAGTATACCTATGATCGACTACAGTAAACAAAATCAGAAAAATATATGATGTTCTTCAGGATATATGCTAGGTAGATAGTATGTTGAAAACCTAATACAACTAATTTGATACGATAGAAAAATATCATGAAGATACCTCTAAAAACTTTCTTTTTACAGTAAAAAAACATACTAATATACATACAATCATTATGATTTTTTGTCAGATTATTCTACAAGAAAAATACTAAAACACTAGTGTTTTAATTTTTTTTTCCAAACAATAGATTTTTTGTGAATAGATAATTGCTTTATATTTAGCAATAAATTACCAGCGTTGTGTCATCGCGCTTCTCTTTCTTTTCTATGCAGTCCGACAAAGACCGCGCTTTAGGTCATGTAGTAGCCTTAACATAACAAGTCTAAATCGAGATAGTTGGGCAGTAGGCACACCAGCTAGTGACTAGTATAGGTACAGTGAAGTGCACACTGCGACAACCTTGCGTTATCTGAGTCCAGTGCCCTTGGTCCACTTACCGCACTATCTCGGGCACATCGTCGCCATCTGATAAACATGCTTGTTTGTTCGCCTGCTGTGCTGATCGTAATTCATATTTGCAGTCATGTTGTGATAATATTAAATGTATTCATGTATCTGGTTCGGAATGCAAAATAGATATTCGCATGGATGTTGCAACGTGTAGACTGTTGGAATACAAAATCCGGAGCACATAATGCAATAAAAGAATATACCTAGGTACCTTTGACAATCAGCGGGGGAGTTGCGTGACACCACTAACAGTAGCAATGGCTTTCATTTTGACAGTTCAACAACATTCATTGCGTTATTTACGTTGTTGAGCAGACAAATTTTTTTAACAGGTCAAGCAATGTATTAGCAATAAAAAATGATTCAGATTGTACCTAATTAAAAGTGTGTTACGCAATTAAGGTGCCAGTGGTTATGAAGTAGCATAATTATTCAGCCATGGTGGGCCATGTCTACCACGCGGGGGCCCAGTACGGGATGGTGGATGTCGCATATATGTCTTCGGATTTTCGTCGGTCGTTATGAAATAGAATTCCTAAAATGCAGACTATAATAATGACAGTAGGTATACGGAAATAGGCGAACATATTGTAGGGTGTTTGGTAGCTGGATATAAAGCCTTAAAGGGTTGATAGTTGACACCATTTATAGAGCATTATGAGGTACATTTCTTAGACGAAGTATGTTTTTTTTATTTTTTTCGCAGTTAAAGTTAGTATGTTATTTTTGACTAAAAGTTTGCAGTAAAAAAACAAAAAGATACTTCGTCTAAGACATGTATGGCTCAAAATGCTGTAAATGGTGTCAACTATCGCTCCCTTAAAGATTTGCACTCAGCTTCCAAACAGCCTGTATAATTCAATAGGCAGGCACAAACGTTCTGTTTAAACACAAAAACCAATCAACTTCTACGTGATTCGATTTAGATTCCTAATGCGGTTTTTTAGTCGAGTCTGTCGATTCGACATAAGATATGACTGCCGAAATTTGCGACTTACAAAAAACGTACAATGACTATCTAGCCGCAGATCAAATTATACTACTATTAGGGTTTTTCAGCATAATGACGGGGCGGCGCGTAGCGGTAACATAGAATGGTAGCCAGCGATTATTGTGCGCATTTCCTTAGCACATAAAGTCTAATTCCCCAAAAACAATAACGAGACGACGATGATTCAACGTAGAACAATGAAGCTTGAACATCAAAAGATTATCTGACAATTAGAAGTAACAATTAACGCGAAGGTTGCTCAAGTGTAGGCGACGGAGGAAGCGGAGTACCGTTTTATAATTTCAATCTGTCGGCCAATGTATCAACCGATAGAGCCTTGAGCGTGTTATGATGAAAAATTCGTTACTGAGTTCCTTAGTGTTCCTACTATGGCTGCATCTAAATGATCCCAACGTAACATTGTATTTTTAAGAATGATAATTCGCATTAAGGAAATATTTGTGTTTCTTTGTGCGAATTTTAATAATGTCATCGACAAAGATAAGGCGACAGTACACGATATATTAGTTACCTACTTACTAATTGAATACAGGTTAATTGATTAAATTAATGAAGCATGGAGCAAAATCTAAACTGATTAGTCAAATAAGTAAGTTGGTTTATAGCATGTGTTGTAGAAATAACACTATAAATTGTATTCAGCATAACCAAAATTAATTACTGACTCATGTAAAATATGTTTACAAATACACTATATAAAAATATCTATTCGCATTTTCTAAATCCATCCTCAGGATTAAAATTCATAGACTTGTAATCCCAACAGCAATTGGCCAGTATTGTGTGGAAACTCCATCAAACTTGTATGATTAATCGGCAAGTTGTGTCGTAAACAAGTGATAAAAATACACAGAGCCTGCAGAAGCTAGTGGAAACTGTGTTTTTATGCAAAGTTCATACGTTGCAGTGGACAATGTGACACCTGCGCCGCTGTCGCACCTGGATGGTATTTATAAATAGTTTTAGTTAGACCGCCCGTGACTGGACGCGGTTTTAGTTATGTTTTCGCTATCGGTTCTCCAAATGAACAAGTCAGGGCCATAAGAATAAATGCTTTGACAGAACCACAAATAGGGTTGACGGTAGTCAATCATACCAGATGTTAAAACCATTGGACCATCGTATAGTCTTCTTACAAGTAATTCGTTGTTTACGAAAAGAGGTCCGTCCTCCTTCTATTTTTATTACCAATCCTGTTTGAAAGTTCATGTTTTCTTATTGTTAACATTTATGAATGTTGTTTACACAACAGGAATGTTCACAAAATAAAAGTTAGGTGAAAAGCTGAAATTGTCGAGTTGTTTACACTGCAATTGTTCGTCAAACTTTTTGGAAGTACACAACTTTTGCTTTATTATATAATTTGCTCCTATTTCAGAATCTGTATAGGTATTATTGATCCTTTTGATTACATTATTTCACTTAACACCAATTATCTATCAATTTTATACTTTGAAACCGCAAACTGGTTTATTTTCATGGTTAATACAGGTTTACAGACAAACACAGGTAAAACAGTTGACAGGTGTTTCTTTAATAGAAGTGACATTTGTATACGTGACGACAGTTGCATTCTATTATGGCAAGTTTTATGACAAAAAAGTTCATGATTATAGACAGGTACCGAGTTACCGACCAATACATTATCATTAATAACAAGTTTCGACTGACAGCCAGTGTTAATTATTATTCATAATAATTCATATTTATCTGCTCTGTCACTTATTTTGTTTTACTTAGTTGTGGTGTATTACACCGTATGACCCTGATACTGCAAGTACAAAATACCTAAGTGCATCAGTCAATAATATAATTATAACTCGTCAGTGTGATTGATGTCTAGTTAAGAGGCAGTATATGGCAGTATGATGGACGGTCAGTCAGGGGTTGCCGACATTCGCCTATCGGTTAAGACTTTTCCACAATTCAATATGTTATCTCTCCGAGGTTACGATTGTTTACGTGTTCCATTTGTGTCACATATTGATTAAAACACAGTTTTAGATGCTACACGTTCTGTAACGTTTATTTTAATAATAAGATTGTTAAAAAAACCTATTAACCTTTGATAATCTTGACTGTGACTGTTTCTTGTAATTCATTAATTGAAGAGTCATGATTAATGTAATTTATTTCAGTTAATGAATTCTCAACAGCATTTTTAAAGTTTCATCATATTATTAGAAAGAGGCAACTTATTTTATATCTGCAAATATGTTCTACACTGAAAACCAGATGTAGTTAGATTCTCAGTCTTCATTGCGCAAACCCTCGTACAGACGTAATCCAAAATTATATTATATACCTGCGTCTGAGAGTATAACGGGCCGTAATTACTAGGACTGATGCAATAACCACAGCTCGATAACGAATACATCGAATGAAACAAGCGCAAAACATATGTTTAAGGCCGAACATTATTGAACGAGTCCAGCAAGGGTGAGGAGGAATCTAAAGAAACATCAATTAAGAAGGAGGCACGTTCAAGAATATCTTGTTAGCAAGAAACACAATTATAGACATAAAACCAGATTATAAATCCAGACATGACTCGAAATCGACGTTATTATCTATTTCCTTCGTGCAGAAGTAGAGATGGTTCGAAATGAATACAGATAGGCTAAAATAAAACTAAGCTGCTAAAGACAGAAAATATGACTGCTGCATTGAAAAGAAGAGTAAAAATTAAATTAAAGATTAATTATGATTGACGTTAAAGAAAGGTTCAATATATTCTGCTGAGGATGGGACAGAGTGATCGAATAATTTCCTAGTAATGGCTCTGATTCTGCTTCTTTTTGAAGAGATAGAAAAGATACATCATCCTAAAAACAACATAATAGATACGTAGCTCTGATAGATAAAATAAAAAAAAACTTTCAAAATAACTAAAAACGTTCACAGGACTATTTCTGGGGTCAAGAGGTGAACCGATATTAAACTCAATAACAGTTTTACGACTGTGCCAGTGATAAAATAAGAAAACTATGCAATCAAAACGAAACAGTGCGTGGCTTGACTCCGTTTTGAAGTCTCATATTGCTGCAATATAGTACATTTTACTGAGTATTTAGGTATTATTAGTCTGGGCTCCTGACCTAAATACCTTTCGAACGAAACTGAAGAGGAAAATTTTAGTCACCACGGAATAAAATGGCATTTGTTATTTAAAACGATGCATTGCAATGCAACTGGAAATAATAATGAGCCCGCTAATATTTTTAAATATAATTTTGGAACGAAAAGAGAAAATATGAGAATATTACTTTTTGTTGAGCCTACTAATGGCGTAACATGGAAACCGAGTGCCAAAGAAAGTTGCCAAAACTCGCAAATAACATGACTGACAAATACTGACAATAGATTTTATGTGCCTAGTTGCTAGTTATTTTTAGTTGTAGCTACTTTGAGAATAACTTTTTAGGGTTCCGTACCCAAAGGATAAAAACGGGACCCTATTACTAAGACTCCACTGTCCGTCTGTCTGTGTGTCACCAGGCTGTATCTCATGAACCATGACAGCTAGACAGTTGAAAATTTCACAGATGCTGTATTTCTGTTGCCGCTATAACAACAAATACTAAAAACAAAATTAAATAAACATTTAAGGGGGCTCCCATACAACAAACGTGTTTTTTTCGGCGTTTTTGCCTTGTGGTACGGAACCCTTCGTGTGCGAGTCCGACTCGCACTTGGTCAGGTTTTTTGTATAGATTACCAAACCTACAAATTCTATACCAACATTACAAAAAACTAATTACATATGACGAAACCTCAAACTTAAAACCGTTTTACGGTCTTGCTCTACCATGTAAGCAAAATCTGTTACAAATGAGAACACAGTACCCACAGAACTGACCAAGTTTCACAAGTTATCGATGTAACGGTAAATATCTATGAAATAACGGGGGCAGAGCATCCAAATCTAGTAAGAAGTAACCACTCACATTATATTGCGTAGCTATGTTACAACATAGAAATTGGTAGGTTCATCTGAGAAGCGGTAATTGGTAGGCTAATGTTTGATACGGCATCGCTTTTTTTGGTTGTAACTGTACCCATGTTTGACGGCGGTAAGAATTTCGTTGTTTGCGTTTTGGAATGATACTTTGTGAATGAGAACAAACTTCTTGCAGTATGGGAAGATAAATACAGACATAAAATGGTTACTATAGGGAATAAAGACATGATTAGCAATAAAATTTAACTTTTATCCCTTTCTTGAGAAGATAACCAATAAGGTAAAACAGCACCCTAGAATAACAGTACACTAAGAAAACGTATTTTACTGAGATGCCAACACACTGGCTCACCTATTCTTAATTTGTAAGAAAAACTGGTGACTATAATAAACTCCGTTACAAAGTGCAACATAATAAGAATTCAAGGAAACTGCGTAGAAATATTAGGAAGCAATGTGCTGTTATTTATAAATGCTGAGAAGTTTGCTAGAAATTGGAGGTCTTACCAAGTTTGTTCATTAGCATAGCATAACTTACGTCAGTGTCGTCTTGAGTCACGACCACAAATTACATTGTCATACTTATGCAGAAAGTTCCAGATAATTCTGTTTGTTGTTCGTATGTGATATACCTATCTGCTACCTGTTTACTGTTATCCAAATTTATTTTGATTTGTAGCAAGAGAGAAAATACTGGTTTTTATGTTTACGAATACGGTTTGGCACTCCACTACACTCAATGTTTCTTTTGATTTATAAACTTTGTGACAGAGGTTTTAGGCTGGTACATAACAATTCAAATAGCGACAAAATGTTACGCTCGGTTGGTGATCTTAATCTTAATAAATATGTGGAAGTAAAACTAGACTGTGTCACACTTCTTAAATAATTAGTGGTACACAAAGAAAAGAATAGTAACAAAATGGCTGATCTTAACAGTGTAATGCAGTAAGTTGCGCAAGATCATGCTTACTGACCCAAACGGCGCGCAGCCCTCATCGTCTCGGTCGAACGCTACACGTGGCAGTGCCGACTCGGACGAATTGGACTGTCGTGAATCGTGATTTTAACTATTTCGACACTGCTACACAGCAGAATGAAGATATCTCAATGTTTGATATGAAAGAAAACCCAATCGATATGGCAAACAGATTTAATAGATTGTCAAACATTATCATTACTGTTTGACTTATTGGAGGACTTACTAATTCATTTATGTCAGTGTCAATGGCTGCTTTACAAAACGTCTTCTCACAAAAACTCAATTGGACTTTAGTTACACAGCCAGTAGAGTATTTTAAAAACGTTCAATTCAGTTCAGAACAAGTTAGGAGTAGGACTATGATCACAAAAATCGAAGTGTTCAAGGAAGTAAAGCTGCAGGATACTTAACTAAGGTTCAGTGTTTATGGTGAAGGTTTGACTCATGACGTTATTGATGTTGAAGGTTTATCTTAACGCAAGGTTTCGAGTGGTGTCACCTGTCATAAGCACATAGTATATATCAAACATACTTTGAAGCTTTGGACGGAATGGGAGCGGTTTCGATACTCAGAATTCTTTGAATACTTCATTGGAGCGTGAATATAACCAAATGGTTGGATGCCACCAATGTTCCAAGGACTTCGCTGAAGATGCTGTGGTATGATTCGATCCTAAAAGTATGCAAATAATTGTACTGTCATGGTGAACATTCATTTATTTGTAAAGGTTTTTCTTAGAATGAGATGATTTCTTAGAGTGATATTTAAAAAATCATAGAAATAGACAATGACTATGCTGAGCAACAAGTTAATAGGAAAATTGACTCCTACAGGTACTGACATACACAAAGAAATTCTATATCTCTGATTCTCTACGCAAAGCCAATGAATTTGTTTTTGCTCTTTATCAGTAACATTTTTATATTGCTTGATAGTGTTCAAATTGATATGCATTCCAGGCAGTCCGTATTATAAGGAATTCTTGATAACTTTCACTGAGACAGTATGATTTATCAAAAAAATAAATGTAGCTCATGACGCCAATACATCGAATGCTTTGCTTTGATTGTAATTGACAGCTATTAAAAAACGTCCGCAATGTATGTCAAATTAATGAAGCAAGCTATGATTTGGACTAAGTGGCGTTGCAGACAGATTTATGTTTTTGTACAGGATGTTAGCTGTTTATACATATACAGCGAGGGCTACTATTACAGCTACCAAGTTTACAGCCGCGCAAAAAACAGAGGTATCCTCTTTTAATTATGATATTTTGTGTACCGTTGACTGGGTTACTAGCGATGTACCGTGTACGGTGCACTTAAGCACATAATCATTATTTAGCAATTCCCTGCAGATGAGACCCTTTTCTAATTATGTACAGATATAATAATGTTTTTTACTGCACCCAGAGTCCCAGACGTGATTCAAGAGATAGCTCACAAGGGCAATGAATTTATAATACTATTTTTTATCAAGTACATAATCCATTTCGCAGCAATGAGGCAGATAGAAAATATATATCAATACTGTATATGTGTAGATAGTAATGTGACATTCGTGCTGTGTGTGTGTGTGTCTAGATATCGCGTCCGTTGCCCCCTAACAACTCGGTGACATTGGCGGAGCACAAATAAAGTGATAACCGCACATAAATAATAATGTAGATACATATCTTGCATCTCTGTCTATAAACAACGTATGTCATCATTATTCATTCTGCTCGTCTATCTAATTTTCCCATGAACGAATTGACTGATTCTGATTTACCTACATTCGGATTGGGCGTAATTCAGAACATTCTTAGAGTCTTATTTTTCTATTCTACCTGGCACTGTCGCTTGATAAAAAATATTATAATGATAAGGAAATTCGCTCAGTGATGTATGAATCGACCCAAACCAGTTTTTATTTATGTTCGTGGTACCAAGTACCAAAGTACCAATGGAATCGAATATTCTCGATTGGATAAACAAATCTCACAATCCACATAATTTCATGTCTCCACGGTTGGTGATCTTCAATTGTGAAGTATTCGGAATTCTATTTCGGACTTTGTCTAATAGGTAATCATTTTATTCAAGTTTGGAGTGAAGATTCGCATTTAATTGAACGTTCAGTCTGTGGTCTGGTGTTGTACATTTTAGGAGTAATGTACGTACATTTAAGCGGCTATTCAAGCGAGAAAAAAGATAGGTTGTCGTTTCCCTGCGATAAAAACTTGCTGCCTCTAGACGAGGCCGTGGCTTTTCGATTATTAAAGGCAATCACAATCTGTATGTAGTACCTACATACACATAAGTTACGGTACGTGTACAATTGTACATGAACGCGCTAAATAAATATTGTCAAGGTGCGAGATCAAACTGTTTGTTTTTCACCAACAAAAACGAGTGGGTGCGAACTTGAAAGACGAGATGATTGAATAATGACTAACGTGCCTTATCCATGATGGTGCAATGATCTCACAACATATCGCAACAAGAGAAAAACTAGCTTACTTGTAAACGTGTTCAATTTCGGTTATTATGAGTATGACGCCACAGACGGTACATATAATAGAGGCACTTGGCTAATGTACGACATAATAAAAAACTCGGTAATATTTAGAGTTGCGATCATAGAACTCTGCTCAGAGGCTATTCATCTAAACACACCAAAATACAAGTGACGTAATCTGTAAAGTTTAGTGAACGCTCGCGGCAGTGGCCGCGCGCACGTTGCGTTGCCTCGATCTAAGTCGGTGTGCTCTCAAGGTCTGCGCGCGCGCTTGATCAAGGCCATCAGTGGCAGGAAGGCTCGCATCGTGGCGCAGCCTGTGATTGTTTCGCTGTATTCGCTATTAAGTTCATACTTACCTTGTTGCCTAGCAAAAAATTCGTATTCATACTTCTCAACCGATTTCTTAGAACACGCCATTTTCTTTCTTTGTAGAGATTTTATTCTATTGATAACATTTTCTGCTTGTCCAATAACACGTTATTGGCAGTCATTTTAGTGGCTCGGTGGTTTTTGTTTCTCGTCTCACGTAGAATTGCGTCATTGACTCAAAGGACTGGGTTCAGTGGGTTCGGATAAAATATTTAATCAAATGCCAATAGTGAACAGAGCGATGCCAAAAAACTGCATGGAATGTTGTTTACACTCTTTATGTAGCATGTAGGAGTGAGACTCTTCATCCGAGTTGAGAATTATATCGATAGATGGTTGAGACTTGTGTGTTATTGAAGGAAATGATTTCGGACGAACTTCCTTATTTTGAACACAATGGCTGTTATATTTTAAAAGTATCTTGTCTAAGTATTTTATTTATTTCGCTTATGAATGTGGGAAGAACAATGACTTTCTGACTGAAAAAACCTATAGAATATCTCCAAGAACTTGAATAATACGATCATTAACTTTTTTCGATTAGGTATGCCGAACTTTTATTAAGAGTAATCAAGGCTTATTGATGTTTGATTGATTCTGATTGACTAACCAAATTTAAATAATAAAATCACAAATCAAGTCATGATTACAGCTCCCAAATTAATTAAGTTCATTCAACCATTTCTGTGGTTTTCTAACATAACATCATCGTTTTTTTATACGATAGATTTACAGAAGCTCGTGGGTTCGCGGCTAAATAATAACAGCCGCACGGGTTTAAACGCTTGCCGAGGTCGGTCTGTGGATGGGTGACCATCTATTACATATTATTATCTTGACTGTGGCTCGGAAAGCACGTTAAGCCTTTGGTTCCGGCTTTGATTTGTAGATCTTTAACAGTCGTTGCGGGTAGTAGTAAAAGCCCGAAAGTCCCTACCTAGTAATTGGGTTGTAAAGATCAGATAGACAGCCGGTCCATGTAAAATACTGGTATTCAGCTGCATCCGGTTTGAAGTCAACTCCAACATAGTTGAGAAAAGGCCAAATAATAATTAATTATCGTTTATTTAATTTTTAAGTTCTAGTATTTAGTTTTGTTATTATTATGTGTGATCACTTATTTCTGACCGAGACTATTGTGGTCTTACTTAAGATAAATTATATATAGCAGCTGTTGGTGTACCTTAAGGCGACTACATGACCTAAAGAGCGGTCTTTGTCGGACTGCATAGAAAAGAAAGAGAAGCGCGCTTCACATTTTGCAATAAATTACCAGAGTTGTGTCAAACTCTGGTAATTTATTGCAAAATGTGAAGCAAATTATCTATTTACAAAAAAAATATTGTTTGGACTAAAAAAATAAAACACTAGTCCTTTAGTATGTTGCTTGTAGAATAATCTGACAAAAAAACAGAATGATTGTATGTACATATATTATTATGGTTTTTATTGTAAAAAGAAAGTTTTTAGAGGTACGAGTATCATCATGATTTTTTTCAACACACTATCTACCTAGCATATATCCTGAAGAATATCATATATTTTTCTGACTTTGTTTACTGTAGTCGATCATAATTATACTTTTATTGTTTCTAAAACATGCGTTTTTTGTGTTTAGGTCCTGTAAGCCCCTTAATAAATAAATAAAAAAGGCTAGGCAGATGATGCTAATTTACAGAAGCTAGTTAGTCGTTTACATGTGATTAAAAAAATCCAGCATAGTATTACAGTCATGGGAAGCGAGTCTGAGTTTTTGTAGCGTCAGAAACGTAATTATTGTCAGGTAGCAGGCGATGGGGCCGCGATAATTCAGCTTTTTGTCTTTATTTCCTGACTGGAACTAAAATGGGAAATACCCGGTGATAAGCCTTTAAATTTTTGGCTATGTGTTTGAGACCAAGGTCATACAATCATTCGTTTTCCTAACTTTATGTTTAGGGATTTTTTTGTAAAGTTATCTCTATCATCCATGATATCTCTATTCATAATCTCGAATATATTAGTTATACAAAATGAGGTCTTATACCAGTCTTCAATAAATAAAGCTCCAATAAATTTTACACAATGTATGATTAAGGAAATTTCTATACAAATACATGCCTATATTATTTCTTGCTTATCTGCGCAACGCCCACAAGTTATGCCCGGTCGGGTCAAGCCTCATTTTTCCCCCTTTCGTTCGGCCAACCTGGTGCCGAAAGCGCTGATGTGCGATAAAATTGAAACGCCAATAAATACGAACGGAATGAGCCGTCATTATTTCTGCATTTACGCTACACGAGGATCAAAAAAAGAGCGAAAAAGAAATCGTACATGAATTATGAATGTTGGTATGAGACGGTTCGGAAAAACGGTATAAAAACGTTGAGTTTTCCAGACGGCATTGAAAAGTTCTTCTTTTTATCCTCTATTGTGTTCCCTATCAATTTATCTGTTAGATACATTTCTTGTGAAGAAACTGGTAGTAAAGTTTCATATTTTTTCTTACCTACCTTTATTGAGTTGGAAATAATAAGTTATTAGCTATTGTCCGCGAGTTCGTCTGCGATCCAGGATGAAAATGGTTCTACGTCCTTCTACAGGTCATGGTCTAGCAAAATTTCATCCAAATCCGTTCAGCTGTTTTAGCACGAAAGCGTAATAAACTTACTTTTGCACTATAATATTAGTTGGGATTTATTTATTTTATTTTATTTACAACATAAAGAAGAAAATCGCCGGCTTCAGAAGAAACCTAATAATTAATTTAAAACGAATGAATAATTCTGATTACTCTTTTAAAGCTTTCATTAAATGTTTCTGTAAAAGCTTATAATATTAAAACATTTAATATAACGTCTGTGCAATGGTCGAGTAAATATAAAATATTAGCACTCTACTTTGTAGGAGTATATAAATCAACAGAGTTTTAGATTAATAATGTAAGAATTTGTTATGACACATTGTTGGCAATCTGGGATTAAATATATGTATACCTATTCTGTATTTTATACAACTCCCATGTTTCTTCAAAGCAAAAATGTCTCGTACACGAGGCGCGATATTTTACAAACTTGTTTTATTTTGCAACTCGTTATTTTCTTTGTAACCAACAAACAGGTGATTCACGTGATTTAAAGCACTAACAAAATTAATTTTGGAAACTACACGAACATCTTTTGCGGCAAATTTATCAGTCATTCTTATCAGTCTCAATCTGTCAAAAATACCTCTAGTTTCCATACATTTTGAAGTTTTTGACATTGATTGTCTCTGAGATGAGATTGCGACTAGCTTTTGAACGTTTTTAATTATGGGAATCGGCCTTCAGTTTTGGGGCGTAACCTTGGTTCATAGTAATTTATGTGTATTGTAATGGTACAATTATTTGCGAAGGGTTTTTATTTATTTTTTCCACTCGCGGCAAAGGCCCTACTCCACCTCTTTAAGTCCCGTTCGGCTGTTATCTTCGCATTAAGTTACGAAACCGTTACTTCCCACCTCGGGTTAATATCGTTCAGGCATGTGAGCAAACACACAACTCTAAAAAAAACTGAGTAAACTGACCTACCATGCGATGGGAATTAAATTATACGGTAACATCGTTTTATATGGCAACACCAATTAAAATAGTTCATGAAGTTATAGATAGACTGAGGGGTAATTGGCGTAACCCCAGTCATTATAAAATAGGGCATGGTAACACAAGTATTGGCTATAAAGACCTGTAATTCTTAAGGTTTTTTATTTTAGAACGGAGAGGAAATTAGTCAGCATTATTTCCTCTATGACTCTTATGAAGCATGACGTAATTTTCCTTTAACTGTAAAAAATAGCAAATCTATACTAACCCACACGACATAATTACGTATAAGAATATTTCATATTTTTTTCCTGCTTCAGATTGCATCACAAAGTGCGCTTGAACTTACATACATACAAAAGTAATATATTGAGACGTTGTACAGACGCCAGCACCTCAAGCTACTACAATCTGTCAAATTTCTTTAATAGATTTTCAACTTTATCTGTAAAGCATAAGGTTCATAGTTGATTGGGAAAATTTGACAGTTTCGGGTAGCTTGATGTGCTGGCGGCTGTACCAGCCATAAGAAGTGACAAGTTGATCATCTGTCTCGACTTCGATCAAAATAGTAATACGATTGCCTTAATCGACTAACTAAACCGTCGGACAGATTAAGGCATCAGTCGTTAGGCGGCCAGGCCGGCCTGCCTGAGGGGGTTTCTCTTTCTAGGTCTGCGTAGTTTCTATGGGACCTGTGGTGCTTTCTTGACTGAAGTAGGTGTGGGTCGTTACGTGGTTTTCGCGAAACGTAACGTAACTAGTTACTTTAAAGGCGTAACCTGTTTTGAAAACTAGTGATTTTTGTAACTAGTTATTTGTCATATTCTATTCAGTGATTCAAAATGGTGTTACTGAAGTATTTGCGAAACGAACATTAACCTGTTTTGAAAACTAGTGATTTTTGTAACTAGTTATTTGTCATATTCTATTCAGTGATTCAAAATGGTGTTACCGAAGTATTTGCGAAACGAACATTAACCTGTTTTGAAAACTAGTGATTTTTGTAACTAGTTATTTGTCATATTCTATTCAGTGATTCTATTCAGTGTTGCATTTTTTTTTTCTTGTTATTTTTGTTTTTTTTTTTTGCTTTTTTTTCATTACGTAGTTTTTGGAAGAACTTCCACAGGACACTCGAATTGCATCGAGACATGACGAAAAAGTTATTTATTCACTGTTTTTTTTATACGTACTACACTATTCACAATTTATTCAAAAATATTACGAAAATATGCATGGAAGTCACTTTCACAATAAATGCAACATACATAGCCACTCACATGTACGCTTCCCGCGCGAGGGGCATTGTTATGCCCATACATTTTTTATTTTGGGCCGCGCCACTTATACACGACTCGTACAGAAAAAAAATCTATGGACCGCTGTTAAACTAATGGCTGTTTCTTCAAGTGGATAGACCAGGGTAGATTACAAAACTTGTTTCGTAACTTTAAGAGACTTGTACATACTTGTGCAATATTCACCAACGAACTAAACAAGGTTTACTTTTCAAAGTAATCATAAACAAATAATAATACAATTTCAAATTTGTGTTCGTACGCCGCCCGTCGAAGGTTAAAAATAATGACCAATCTAAATTAATCTCTAAGTCCTAAGTAATACGTATGAAAATTATACGCATCATTTTCGTAGTTGGCGACTTGGTGTGTGCATGTTCGGATTTCATCGTGTCATCACTCGTGATTTCGGGAAGTCTCGGCTCGCTTTGCCGGTCAGTACAAAGAAGTAGGCACACAGGCACAGAGTAGTAACCATGTAGAAACGACTCGCAACGTACTTTTGTTTCGTGTCTCGCTTTTCATTCGATCACTGCATTGGTAATGTAACTAGTTACAAAAATCACTAGTTTATGTGTGACTCGAAACTAGTGATTCGGTTACATGCCCCATAAGCAGTTATTGTAACTAGTGACGTGAAATAACGCTCATACCTAGACTGAAGCGGTTTATAGAAAGCTAAACGTTACATGACTTCACCCTACTTGCCTCACCCGGGCATGTGACGCGTGAAATTATGACTCAGTATAAATAGAAGTAGAAGAACAAGCAAGGGATTATTGAGATTAAGCAAACGGTTATACTTAGGTATATAGAAAACTTGGGCGGAATAATTTCCTTTTTGCATGTAAGCGATTCTGAACCAGACATTATCAGATCCTAAGTGGAAGCATAATAGCTGTAGTCAGGCAATGAAAACGTTACGCATCTTTCGGTATTTTTTTCGTTTTCCGACTACTTAATGTCAACGCGGGAAGGATAACGTTTTTGAGAATTGCTTTACTTAATCAAAAATAAAAATAAATTTTTTGTTTTGGACCGTGATAAAATAATTCCGTGTCTAATTTCAACATCCCAAAATCCCTGCAGCAAATCTGACATATCAATTTGACATCCATCGCGGGTTCTAAGCCGATTAACATTTAAGGCTTTCGGTCGACACACACCTTGTCTACCGGAGATTAAAACTATATATGCATATGTGTGTATATGCTTTCCAAAATGAGTATTTATGATGCATATCAAATAACGAATACCGAGGTTTTGTTGTACTAAAAACCTGTTGTTTTGGAGCTGGTTTCAGGTGTCTTGTCATCTCCGAATACGTCGTTCAGAACGTTATTTCGTCCATACAAAAACTGACAATACAAATACAAGAAGAAGAACCACAGAAACAAAAGCCTAACAAACCTTATTTGCTGCCTTAAAAACTTAAAACACTCAACAAACAACCGGCCCCGTTCAAAAAGAACATCAAGAAGTCCTCATACATTTTTAATAAACTCCACTGCCGGCAATAAGTTAAACAGGACAGGATTCTCGGTTTCACGGTCACACTGTGAGACGGAGGGACCTTGAG
Source organism: Oligia fasciuncula (assembly GCA_963082905.1). Lineage (NCBI taxonomy): Eukaryota > Metazoa > Arthropoda > Insecta > Lepidoptera > Noctuidae > Oligia > Oligia fasciuncula. Next base: position 8,241,822 of record OY720393.1, on the reverse strand, counting down.
GCTTACAGTATGTGGTTAACGTTACCGTCCTCCTTACAAGTACACCTGATCAAACACATGGTCCGATAAGGGGACACTTGATAGGCCTCCACAGATAACGACGCCTTCCTGGATCTGAACACACTTGAACATAACACACTTCAGGCGTTTGATTGTGAACAGATTGAAATGTTACATTAGTCTATCGTGCTAAGTACACATGGCGCATGTGTGGGTAAATATCGGTTATATTTGTACATAGTTACTAGCTACAGAACGAGAAGGTATGGTTTTTATATACTTTGCAGTATTGACATTTTTGCGATCAAGCTATTTTTCCTTAGATGGAAGGACTTTAATGGCCACGGCATTTCTCAGTGTAAGTGCATTGCTCGAATCGAAACCACATGTTGCAATAAAATGCCGTAAACAAACAAGTGTAACTTTTTCTTTATTCATGGAACAAAACAGAAATAAACATAAAACCGGGCGAGAAGGCAACAAACACTTTTCGCGACAAGTGCAGCGCATTCAATACGTCTGGAGACCTTGGGTTATAAAGCAAACTGCAAGACTTAAGACTTGACTGCACTAGTGGTTCAGTAAAAATCAAAACATTGAAAGAGTCGTCGTTTCATATGCAAATCGCTATTGATATGTGCATGCGAGACACACGGACGCTGCACATAGCTAACAGCGAACCGCTGCAGCGAAACACAATAACTTACATTTTAGAGACGCTATATTTGCCGCACCGACAGAAACATGTAGGAGGAAAACTATAACTACAAAGGATAAAGATACGTCGAGCTTGAAGAAATAAAACTCGCTGGACAGATATGTAAGCATAAAATAATTTACGGCTTGAAGGGCTATAACGTATAGGCAAGGGTTTTTATGATATATTTTAAGCATCCAAGACATTTTATGACACCTCGGTTCCATAAGTTTGCTGAACTTGGAGCGCATGTGTTCTCATCAGAACAGACTACTTTTTATAGCGGCCTTTGTAAGTTATTGTGAGGCTGCTTAGTATGCTGCGAGTCTCCGAGCGCAAAACTGATACAATGTAGACAGGTAATTATGTAGACACCGACTGAGATAAATGGACACCGGGTAGTCGCAACAACGCACAGGTCTACCAAAAATGCTCGTAAATTTCAACTGCAAGTGAATACACGCTCGTGATCGGCCCATCAAATGCCTTTAAAATGCGGCTATAGAATGAAGAAGATCGAATGGATAATAAAGCGGGATTAATTTACTATTGCATGCTTTAACATGTGAACGTGAATAAATGCTACATGAGCCGGACGACCGACCACAGTATTCAACGCGTAACCTAATGGTGGCGAAGGATCTAAATGCCTCTTTCCTTCAATTCAATGCGACCCAGGCGGAATTGATGTCCCATTATATGCAAGCCAGGCAAGTTCGCCATGGCCAAAATTTCAATAGCCCAGGGCGGTTGAGCTGACCGGCCACGTGTAACTTTTTGTGCAAAACTCCTTGGAATTCTTTTAGTAAAACTTCAGAAAAGGTTCTGGGTTGAATATCTTATTATGCAACATTTTACAATAGGTTTCGGATTATTTTAAGTTTTTTAGCTGTAAAATTAGTAACGTGTTCGGAATTATAGCCGTCATCAATCATCTTCGGATCGCGTGTTGGCATGTTTTTGGTGTAAGCTAATGAATCAGTTAGAGGTGTCAGTGACAGGTTCGGAGACGGAGTGAATGAATCAAGGAAACTCTAGATAATGTTGTAGTAGAAGCAGCGAGCAAAGCGGTCGCGTCGGCAACTTTCTACGCGACCTCGAAATGCTGCATTCACTTTCCTCACGACTCGACACCGGTTACGCAACCGACACCACGACCGACATATCGACGCAGCGCGCGCGCCGTCACCACCCGACTTGCGATGACTCCCAACACTCTCAACACAAACACTAAAAGACACTCCACTCGACGCTCGACACCATCATTAATGAGCACCTGCTATCATCACTCCCTCCTTAACTTCCAAACAAACAGTTCATTACATCACATCGCGTAACAAAAGCCCCAAAAACGTGGAACCACTTCACAATGAAGGAACCTGGAAGAGTTATAAAATAAGTTCGCAATTTATTCGAAGGGTAAATAAAAACGCCAGGTGCCATGCCTCTTGTGTCCAAGGTCAGCGTTTCCTAGAGCTGCATATAGATATTCTTTTTATTCGTTGCATGTCCCTTCGCCGGGACCGGCTAGCGTGCCCCAAACCAGTTTGATGCTGTTCTCCATTCCACTGGTAAAGCTGAGCGCCTATTACACTCCCAGTTTTTATTTCTCTGTTTTAATGAAATCTATGTAATTAAACTACGCTTTAATATTCCACAAGTATTTTAATTATTCTTCGGAATCCAAACGAACCATGCTTGCACATAGGAGAGTTACCTTTCTGCATATTAACAAATAGATCGTCTGTCAAACGAATTAAATCAACTAGTTCTTCAAATAATAATTAGTTTTTATAACAAGTTGTTGTATAACTTTCCATCAAATTCAGAACAAAACGTTCCAAATTGGTAGGTGGGCGTGGAGCCTTAGCCCGTAGCCGGTAAAATTGGTAAAGCAATAGGAACAAAACAATAGGCGGCCTGCGAATTTGGCTTTTTCTTAGAAGCCTTCGACAACTGCAAAGCGCGCCAGCAGGAAGTGGGGACGGACTAAGTTTATGTAACCTAATCACCTGCCGGGCTCGAGGCCAGGCTCGCCGATTCAGAAAAAACCAAGGCCACGCCAGACAGAATTCGAGTTTAATCCTAATATGTATCTAACCCTCCCTTACTTTAGTGCGTTCGTATACAGCAGGATGTTGCATAAGCTTTGTTGTTTTGTTATTCTTCGTGTAGAGTCCGCATCGCATTTTAGATTAGTTTTTTGTGCAGACGCGGGCATATTCTTCTTATTACATGAGACACACGAATTTGAGCGTTAATAAATAAAGCAGTAGAACCGTTTTTAAAGCAAGCCACATCTCGAGCAGTGGAGGGACTAAAATATTCACTTCGGAGTTAGTCGCGATGCTCAAAGTTTGGTGAGACCATCAAACTATTCTCATTCCCTCGTCGCGCGTCGTCGCTACATATCTGTGAGATGCGCTTAATATCTTAAAAGTGTGAAAGTGCATAGTTTTTCATGTAACTTTCCCGATTCTAGAGCGTCTTATTTTGCTCTTTTCAGCGATGCGGGTGACTCGGCGCCAAGGGAAGGAAACTTTTAGACTAAATGACCTGGATAGAAATTGAGTGCTTGGTAATGCAAACTTTTGGACGTGTGTGAAAACGACCGCTGGGATTGGAAATGTTTTAGTTAGAAATGCTCTCAAACTCCACCTTAGTGGCGGACTGTGTCACGTAGATGGAATTCTGAACAAAATAAAACTTGAGTGTCCAGATTTGCGAGGTGTTATCGAAGATATTCAAAAACTCCCGAGTCGAATTGAAGCAAACATGTAAAATGAGTTTTGACAAACGTATCCGTACGGGATGATATCGTAGCGGCATCGAAAGAAAAAAGTACACCGGGGGAATTCCTTGGTGAGGTATTTTGTGGGTGAGCCGAAAAGGGCACCATCCCCATGGTTCTCCCCACGTGCATGGGGCGCCGTTGCCCAGGGCAACGTGCACTATCTTTGTATCAATGAACACGGCGAGCTCATAGAACGCAATCTCATAATAGAAAATGGACTTGAATAGACAATGTATAATTGTGTTGCTGTTGACATTATTTGAATGATTTGGGGCTCGAGTGAGATTTATTGTCAGCTGCGTGTGCGTCTAAAATTATTATTTTGAAAGAAACAAACCATACAGGATACGTGATGTAGCCAGGCACAGTCTTTTTATTTATTCAAGTGTTTAGTTTAATGACACATTAAGTCAGAATTTTATGTCTAAGGTTATTTAAGGCATCGTTAAACATGAAAGGCATCATTTTGAATATGTATATAAATTCTGATTATATGTATGGGACGGTAAAGTTTTTGTTAGAAATGAGAGCTCAATAACTATGTTTACCTACTAAAAATTTGTACAATTGTAAATAACTATAATGTAAACTATTTACTCTATAGGTATTCAATATTATCCATGTGTCAGCTGTTGCTTATTGAGTTGCGTTGTAATATCTTTTAAACAATGGCAACATTTGCAATAAACCGTCTGCCATTATTGCCATATTCATTACTCAATATCTACTTCCTTCACAGATATGTATGAGTAACTTTAAAAGAAGATAGATTAGAAATCTAATACAATAAAGACATCTACAGATACATGTATTAATGAGAACGAGAAGGCGACCGCCTGCATGACTTAATTAAAACAATTTGAATCGCTTTACTTTTGCAAACATCTGTTACACTCGTAGGTATTCGTACTTATTATAGCGGCAAAAACAAAAGATATTTTACAGACGTCTCCAGACGCAGGTGCAAAACGCAACATTTTGTAAAATAACCTTTTCAGTATGCAATTAATATTACTATGTACTATTATTTATGCTGTTTAGAGTGCTCAGTTGCTCACTTCCATTTTGTAAATTCAATTATGTTTCAGATACATTTTTCGCATTTTTATTGGAACCAGCGGGATAATAGTAGCGTAACACACTAACAGTAGCAAAAGGGTTTCATATTGACGTTTAACCACATTCATTGCGTTATTTACGTTGGTAAGCTGACAAATTTTTCGAACATATGAAGCAATATCCTTCAAAATTATTCAAATTGTGATTGATAGTTTGTTACGCAATTATACTGTCAGGTGAGAGTAGCCGAGCTGAGCCTTGGACAGGCCTATCCTAACAGTGGCGAAGGTTCCATACAACTCGATTCCTACCGGCTTCCCATTGAAAAATGGCACAGTCTGTATTCTATAGACAAATAATATAATCATATTAAAGACAAGCTGCCCGGGCAAACGCTGTTTTGCTATATAAATTATTTCCAGCTGCCCGGCGTACCCTACCCTACTCCTACAATTACTCCTACCATACTCCTACACTACTCCTACACTACTCCTACCCTACTCCTACACTACTCCTACACTACTCCTACATTACTCCTACACTACTCCTACCCTACTCCTACACTACTCCTACCCTACTCCTACCCTAAAAAAAACCTATAAACCTCACGGAGCCCGAGACCTTTCCAACGAATGCAAAACCGTGGAAATCGGTTCTTGCGTTCTGGAGTTATAGCGTCAGGAAGGAAAACCCGACTTATTTTTATATAGTAGATATCTACTCCGGCTTACCTCTTACAAAAATTGACCCTTCGCTACTGTATCTTAATATCTAATTTATTTAAGTCAGACGGTGATTCATATTTATGTTAGTATACTTATAAATTATGTTAATAACCCAAGACCTAAGACTCTAAGCTATATCCAGCAGTGGACTGATGATCATGATTATAGCTAGATTTAATACTTATTTTATCATACCAAAGACAAGTGTTGACCAAAGCCCATGCTTTGGCCGGCCTAAGCGGTTGGCCTATAACTAGCTGCATTGGGCACATTGCATTGCATTGAATTACATTTGGGCTGCATTGCTGCACTCTCTATGTCCGTCAACGAAGATACGGCGGGCCCGGCCAAAAGTATTTGATCCGTAAAAACGAGTAATAAATGAAATTTTTCGGACCATCATGCCCGTCCGATGATGATGATGATATACACATCGGGAGTAGGGACGACTGTCAAATCTTGTTGTCAGTCATATTTCGGGGCCCGAAACTAATCTTATATCCGTAAGTGATACGGAGTATGAATTTATGACACGCCAGTAACTTTAGCTGAAACTGCGCGTTTCGTGTTTAGGGAGTAGAGACCCTCTGTCACGTACCCCTACTGCACATTCTGTTCAAGTATTACAGATAAACAGTGTTTTAATTAAGGTCGCTTTCAAGTACTTGAAGAAAGAAATGGAAAAGTCATAAAGATAATAATTCTGTAGCAATAGGTTAATAAAGCTTTCTAGAAAGAATGATACCTGAGAAAGTTCCAACTATGTAGAAATTGTAGGAAAGCATGAATCAGATATTTATGCTACTGAGGAAGTTGTAAATGTTTTAGTTATTAATCGTAATAAAGCTTAGGGATAAGGGAGCGTTTGAAGTGTGCTATAACTTTTATGAACAAACTCTTATGTATATTAAAACTGATCGTTCTAAAATTCTATTTATTTTAATGGGAAGCGGGGTAATTGCGTAACACACTAGGTATCAGTAGGAATGGCTTTAATTTTGACAGTTAGACAATATTTATTGCGTTATTACGTTGTTGGGCAGATAAATTTTTCGAACATGCAATGGATTAGCACGCCGTTGGTCCTGCGGCTGATTTGAAAGAAAGAAACTATGAGAGTAAAAGAACAGAGAGTGCACCTGTGTTTACGAAGACATTTGAGCACTATAATATCTCCTGCTTACCTGGCTAATCTCCGTTGAGATTGGCCACCGTGACAGAAATCGGTCGGGAGGCTAATATGGCCAGCAAATGTCAAGACTTTAGCAGCATGTTCTCACTGACACCAATAGTTTGGACCATTTATTTGTTTTAAAGCTAACGACTTTGGGATATAGATAATATTATATTATCATTACTCAATTATGTATTACCATTATCATTGCTTAATATATCTTGTGAAGTAGAACAACTAAATTGAACTTCACCTAATTACCGAGCATATACAAAACCAGTACACTTTCAAGAACCAACTACTACATTATCATTTCCATATGGAGCCAGTATTGTAAGTTTTTACTGGCACCGATATTACGAACAAGACACAGAGCTGTCGAACATCTACAATTATAATGCGCCCGCGCCGCCGACCATAATATTTTTCAAAAGATCTCCATGAGCCATGAATTATTTATTCCCCGCGTAGACACCATTACAATTATTTCTTTTCTACTTGAAGGAAACGACTTGTGAATAATAAGTAGGTATTGGAACATTTGAAATTGTAAAATGTAAGATCAAGGAGAAATATTGTGAGTATATTTATTTATATCTTTACATTGCATTCATATTGTATGTGTAAGGGTGTATTTTATATCTTTTGGTATTGGATATTATTTTAACTACCTTATATATATACGGGAACCTTAGACTGGAAGGTCTGGAAGCCGACCCCAACGTAGTTGGAAAAAGGCTAGACAGATGATGAACTACCAGCACCTTCTTGGTCCCTTGTAAATAAACAAAAGAACAAGGAGAGTCTTTGTCTTTCTCATCATGTCTTGATCATCTGCATAGCCTTTTCCCAACTGTGTTTGGGTCGGCTTCCAGTCTAACCGGATGCTGCTGAGTACCAGTATTTTACATGGAGCGACTGCCTATCTGACCTCCATAACGCAGTTACTAGGTAATACTATATCCCGTGGTAAGACTGGTTGTCAGACTTTCGGGTATATTTCTTTATAATTTGGAAAAAAAATTGTACGTAAGTGATCATGAATTCATCCATGCACGTAATTTCTTTTTGAAACAAACAGTAAAATCTGAAGTTTATTATTTCATTATTTTATGCATGCATCCATTTGCGTACATACGTTTGACGAAAACACAAAGATAAGTGATCCAAATATAGCCGTCCATATTTAGCATGACAGATCTGTTAATTGCAATTTTAAAAGTTGACAAATTACATCTTTTGCGAGCACTTTGTGCATCAAAAGATCAAAGTGGGAGGCAATCAGTGTGGTCTTTTGAAAGATGAGCAGAATAAAACAAAAAGGCCTTTCACGAGTCACGGATTGTGGTCGCGAAAGAGGTAAACGTAAACAGTGGGGTCATCGGCCCGGGTTCAACTTGACACATTTTTGGTCGGCCCCAATTGTACGGGAGCGGCGACCTGCGCCGCCGCCTTGCGCAACGGGAAGCCGGTTGTGTTGTGCCAATCGACTTCGAGAATCGGAACCGAAATGGAACATGTTTCCTGTGACGTGTTCGGGATGAACCGTGGCTTGGGGTCTTAGTACACGCTTTTAGTCCTGTTATGCAAATTCTTTTGGAAGCTGGGAGAGTTTTTTTGTGATATTATATTTTTGGGAGAATGTTGTTGCTTCATAAATAAGCATTATCAGTATCTTCTTAGTGCAAAGAAATACAATGATGATGAATGATGTGCCTTATTTCATTTTAATCAATAATATTGTCGTCATTGTCACCACTGAGATCAAAAAAGCAACAAAAGAATTACCGAGGCTTTCGTAAACAAACAATAACATATTTTTTTGGCAACAACATTTACAGTGTTTTCTTAAATCAATTCATTTATTTGGCAAGTATGGTTCATGTTGAATTCTAACCAAAATAATCTTTTATGTTGTCAAAATGGTGTGATGCGTAATTTTTCGGTAATTATGTAGTTCGTGTCAACCACCCAAAAATTCCATTGCTGACTGACATTTGATGACGCAGATAAGTTGTTTACTTACATAAATAAGCTAAGAATGTCGTGAAATTACCACAGCAGTGTCAAGAAACTGATTAAAAAAAATCATTTCTAATGTTTAATGATTTTCAATACCAATTGTGTTTTCAGTGCCTTTGTAGGGTAATCTTAATACATAAGAAACGGCTCATTAATGTTGAACGGGAAATCTGATAATCTACGAGTAGGTACCAATAAAATAATGTCATAGAAATACACTTGTAAGCTATTAGATAAAATAATGTGCCAATTTATTTACACGCCCATTGTAACAATACAAAGTTAACTGTGAAGATTCCGGTCGAACACCACAAACAAAAACTAGTTAAGGAAGAGTTAGGGACGGTTGAGTTGTAAGCGAAAGGAATCTATATCCCTTTGAGAGGATTCCGCTAATGTCACGAGGGGATGCACGAAAAAATGCAGGTAGGGTCCCGAGCAACGACCCCGGGGTTTTTAGGAGCTGACGTCATCGCCTTCTGCAGTCCGCTCAATAACACGAATGTGTACCAGAGTTACGTCATGCGGTTCTTCAGTTTTTTACAACACAAGAACTTGCGACTGTGTGGTTCCATATTCCTTGTCGCGAGATCACGACTGTGAGTCAGACTTATGTTTCGAAATAAAAAACGCAACGAAAGGTAAGTACAAATACTCAAATAATCTAGTGGCATCATTGTCCATTCTGCCCAAATGTCGAAACGAGGATAAGCGCATACAAAAATAAACAACACATTCGCGTTCTTGACGGCTCCCTAATATTCTGAGAATTCGACTGAGCACGCATGCGGATCCGACAGCAAAATGGATGTTATTTTTTGCTTTTCCAATGTGTAACTATACAATTTGCACTAGAGCCCCGGTGTCGATGACCTCTCGCCAGCTGTTTGACTATCGTAGTTTACAAAGCAAGGTAAGACGGGTTACTATAAGGAATCGTACGCAACGCAGTACCGGTATACACTTTTATTCGAACCGTAACAAAAGAGCCGTGAATAATGACATAATTATTTTCTTATAATGACTAGGTACCACAAGGAATGGCAACCAAACACTTCGCAGTTTCGGTTGTTCAAGAACATTCTGTCACGCCTTAACGACGATGCGACGTCGAAAAAATCTAACATTAGTAAAGGAAGATGTAAAAGTTACCATACAGTCAGTTAACGAATGCCATTTGAATGTATACTTCTTATTTAGAAGGTGTTTTGAATGGAATATTAAACAGGACCGAGTCATGGGTATAATGTGTCGCTGCTGCTCTATAGCGTGGGTCATGAGGAAGCATAAATTTAGAGGAGTCGATAGCGGCGGCGTGGCTCCACAAACCCACAACAGCTGTAGACAAAACGCCACGTTCACCAACACATGCTCGCACCCCTGCAATACGCACACCACTGCATGCTGAACACGCATACGTAACGTAAACACACGCAGGTTTATGTTCACCAGATGCCCCTACACCGAGCGAGACGGACATACTAATAAACATCGTGTTAGAAGAGAATGCAACGTTGAGGGAGTTAGGTTCGCTTTGACAACATGTAGAGACGTCTAATTAAATGTAGTTGAAGGTCGAAAAAATAAGAAGATGTATGATACATTATGTCGAGCACTCGAATAAGTGAGATGTAAAAACAGTCGGACGCAGCTGTACCGTCTGACGACCGAACATATGAACCGAATAGCAATGCCTTAAACAGCGAATGTTTCGTAGGAACCAGCTAATAGAAAAATAAACAGAGCCGGTCCGAGCGAGGCCGTTGTTAATTAACATACAGATAGTTTAATAAAAGGCAGGAAACAGGCAGCGAGGGGAGTAAGCAATGAAGCGGTAAAAATAGAAGCGGGGGCGACAGAGACGCGCAGGAATCGATCCTACGAACAATGCGACGATGCACCGCTTCATGCCAATCAATAATAGATGCTAGTAGCGTGCAACAGTTCCGTGTGTATGACGCTTATTATTTTGGATTATAGAAATTGCATCGCCGTGATTTGTTACTTGAAATTTCGTTTTGCTTCCATTGTAAATTCATTTCATGCCACTTTTAATTCAAATTCCAATAAATATTCGTCAGTTTCATATTTTATTTACTATGCATTGTAAATATAATTTACGATACTTACAATTTTGTTTGCCAAACAAGCATTATCTAATATCAGTTTCCGTTAATGTATTATGTCGTTGATAATTTTCAATGTTTTCGTAATTTATACCATTTTACCACGTTGTATCCTCAATACTATTTAGTATTTTGAGAGCATTCCAAATGAATTACCTCATTTAAAACATGTTAAATTCTTAAATCCAATTGGTTTTCTTTCTTATTTTTCATTAGGACCTGGACCGTCCATAAATCCAATCCCTTGCTAAACATTGGCATTTTAAAATAAAAGCTCTCAAAGTCCAACTAAATAAAACAGAACGCTACAATACAAGCAATCAATTTAACATTTCAAAGGAAGTCCCAAATGGCCGGGCAGCGGTGGTGCAACCACGTTAATTAACAGAATGAATCGATGGTGAGTGCGGAAGTGGTCGGGGACACCCGTCCCGGTTATTTTAGCCACGGCGCGCAACCGCCGCGCACTTGCCGTAGGTCAGGCACAGGAACACGAGCAAGACCTAAGTACTGGGGGAATATATAGGTCATACAGCAACATGAGACGAACCGTGACGCGTTGTACGGGTTCGTTGCAAATTGGGTAGTTTATCAGTCATGCGGTAATGTTGCGGCAGGTCTGGAGGTCATTCACTTTGATAAGGTTCATTGACGTAATTCAATTAGCTATATGCACGCTGTTTTGATGTAGGTTATTTGTGGGTGTGCATATCGCCCAATTATATTATTGTATTGGCGCATGTTTGTTTTCGTTTTAGAAGTGCATCCAAATTGCTGGAATAACTAAAAATAAACTATGTTGCAGTAAGCTCAAATTACCTACCCATAACGATTCGACATCCAATATTTACCGGTGGAATAAAATTGGCGTCAGATTTTTGTTCTTATTGCGATTCCACGGTCTTTTGATTAAAGAAATATTGTTTTTAAACCGTGTTCACCACAGTGGGAACACAGCAGGAGTCTACCGCAAGCCGTACACGAGCGCATCTCGACGCAGCCAGGCAAAACCACGTCTAGACGACTCTGTATACAAACACTGCCATTATAGCCAGACCTGCAATATTCATTTACTTTCCTTTATTTAACAAGGTTGAATTAGCACCGGTGGGGTGTGTAGGATCAATTTACATTGGCCGACTGATATTTATTGCGAATGCGTTTGCTGTTTTAATTTGTTTTAGGCTCTGCAAATCGTGTATCTTGTCGGGTGGTCTTGACTAAAATTTGCAAGCGTGTGTCATTTTTTACTACCAAACTCATATACCCAGGCAAGTTTACTTTACGACGTCCTTTTAGCGTGTCTCGGTTGAGCTAGGCGTGAGTCAGCTCGTAGGTATTTAAGCAACCCTTTGTTATGGTCGCGCAGTGTAAACGACCAGTACAAAGGCAGTCGGGCGAGCCGCCCTTCAGCTGACTGAGACCTTGGCTGGATTTAGATGCGGTTCGACGGACTCCCCGACGACACTCGATTTAGTTTTCATGTCGATTTGGACCTTTTCTAGCGATTGGCACAGGAATGCAACACGCAATCTCGGATGGGCTTCAATTTTTTTTGTCTATTTAGAAAAAAAAACGTTCGGAATACTCTGGGCATTTCGAATTCTCGGTTCGGTTTTTTCGTAACCACAAGTATAAGGTCAGTGTCCGCTGTGGGACCTTGGCCGATTTTAAACGCAAGTTCGACGTTCGACGTTTGAACGGGCGCGCCTGTGTCGGCGGCGTGTGCGTTTTATAACTTTCCCCGGCTAGCGATAAAGTTCATGTTTGAACTTTGTTTCCTGATGATCCGTACGGTGTATAAATAAACGCACATCTGCCAGATGGTAGGTGAAGACGGTCATAAAATGTTTATGGAAATATTTAAACAGTGAACTGAGCTTTGGAAATTGAAAATCCAGCAATTATAGCTCATGATTCAGTGAAGAGTGAAACGAACTGTAGCTTATGAGTACTTAGGCAGCGCTAATGGTTGTTTTCAACTAGAAGCAAATCACGTTTCTTTATAGAAGAGCCATTAATCTTGTTTCTAATAACGTTTAAGACAAATGACGTATGACGTTTTCTCCACAATAGTGTGAACAGTTGTTTTTTCCTTATTTAAATGTCGCTGGTCTATTTGTAAGCCGGCTTGGGATACCTGCCGTCTCGCCGGTAGACCTTGGCCGAATTTAGCCGGGGTCATCGCACTGCAGGTCGCTTTCTCCTGAGTGGCGCATGCGCGATGCAATCAGAGCCGTCTAGCTGAACTTGGTGCTAGTGTTGAGTAACTTACGAGATAATAATTGTGTGACGTAATAAACTATATTAGTCTTGGAATAAAAGGAAAGCGTACCTACGATGTGTGGCTTGAGTTGTACGTGTACGGCTTCTTGTTGGGTGTTAGGGGAAACCCAGGTTGACGCTTACCGACATGTATAAACAAAACTGACTAAGGTGTTTTTCGTATGCATTTTTATTTATTTATTTAAATTATTCGCACACAAAAACGGTACTAGGCATTCTCTATCAGTCAACCAAGAGTGGTGAAGAGATTAGATTGGCACGTGTTCTGTTTGAGAGGAACAATGATAAAAAAATAAGTATATTAAAATTATAATTATCCTAATGAATTATTATAAATAAAATGGGCACTACACATACATAAATATTTACCATAACATAAACATATGATAGTATAAATTATATACAAATTCAAGGGAGAGGTGTTGAGATGACTCTACCCTATTTATTTTAAAAATAGCTCTGCATTTAAAGAATTAGGAGCTATTACTATTCGAAATTTTCATATTTGTAAAAGTTGTGAGGAATCTCTGTTCTGGGCTTCGTCATTTTTAATAAAATATGGATTTAAAACGAGTCGTAGGTCCAATATTATGTGAAAATTAATTAATACAATGACCCCCAGTAATTTCCAACTTTGATTTAAATTCTCTACTGAGCAATTATACAGGTAGCGAAACAAACACAATTTGTTGCATTATGTTCTCATTTGAAACGCAACTTGCATAATAATATCAAGCAATGTCATCTAAACACAATAATACGAGTCTAAATATTCCTAACTGTATGCTATAAGCGTCAGATTTGCATATCAAATGGTCTAGATTTTATAGTTATGAAATTAGGCTGAGGTCGACAACCAACTATTTACATATAATTATAATATCTTAAGATATAATAATGCTATGGAATTAGCGCACTCCTGTATATTTATAGCAAGTTTTATAGGAAAATTATATCAAAGTTACTTACATTTTATTGTTAGCAAGATTGATCACTGGTTTGTAAATTACTGTGTTGATAAATTACATCATGATTGTAATGGTAATTTATATTATTTTCATAAATCAATTGTAGTGTGATTAACATAATAATTATAGATACTTATTATAATTCGAATACACGCTTGGCAAATGACATCTAGACCGAAAAAGTGTAACATTTTGTTGGACCGTCACGACTCTTTTGTTTTTTCACTAAGGTGAATGCGCAATGGTAGACCGCGAAATTGAAATTTTCTTACGTTTTTCGTTTTTTGCAATTTGCAGGTCAGTGTCAGGTTGTATCTTGATCAAAATATGATTCGCGACTATAATAGATATCATGTATTAACAGAATTATAGTCATTAGAATCATTAATATATCTCTTTTGTTCCAGCACTTTTCCTTAAAAGATTTGTTCTAATGGAACAAATCTAACTTAGAAAGATGTATTAATGATTCTAATTCTGTAAATACGTAGGTACCTGTTAGGTATAGTCGAGAATCATATTTTGATCAAGATACAACCTGACACTGACCTGAAAATTGCAAAACTCGTAAGAAATATTGAATTTCGCGGGCTACAACTGGTGGTTTTCTTAATCGTTGTTATTTTTTTTTATTGTGCCTGTATTTAATACATAATTTAATAAGATTCCTCTACGAATTCCAAAGTTTTATGTTAAAAACATGTTCTCGATTTTTTATAACCCTAATAAACGCGTGTCCTTCCATTAAGTCTTTAAAACATTATTAGAGATTGTAAAAAACACAGGAAAAGCAAACATCATACTAGTCACACACCTCCCTCACCATTACATCCGTGATTGGGATCGATTGACGCACTCGGAATATTGATACTTATACCTACCAACAATAATTGTGATCCGATCATAATCGAATACTCGCGTGAGTATGGATATCTCAAAGGTAATGCGATACTTATTTAGCAATAGGCACTCGAGATTGTTTCTCGGATATCGATTAGTTGGCAATGAACATTTGAACCTGTCTCTTGTTGATGTTTTAGGCTTGTTTTGTTACAGTTTTCTGACGTGCAGCAATAAAGCTAAATTACATCGTAAACAGAAATAACGTTCCTTGAAAAAATAAACAGAATCGAGATAGTTTTCGCCCATTTCCTGCCTCTATTTCGGAATCAGGCAGTCGATTCACGATTCCAATTATTCCTCAAAATATTATACCAAAATCAAATAGAACTTACGTAAATACGTATATACCAAATAAATAACTAGAAAAATAAGTCGTTGAGTATTTTTCCAATTATGGCATAACATAACCATGGCTCCGTTTGCCTGGAAGCAATCAATCGCTAGCTAGACTTCTAATTAAATAATTCAGATCTCGTCAGTCCACAATTATTTATTGGCACATAATAATAATTTCGAAACACAGCAGTTGCTATGTAATAAATCAGCCGGGAAACACCTTCACCTTGCTAATAACGAAATTCATTAGATATACGATAAGCGCTCGATACGTCGTAGATGAAAATCTACTAAATCATTGTTCGGCCGTTTCTTCGGCACGATACTGTATTTTATGAACGCAAAAAAAAATCAGAGTTCTTTTGTTTTTTTATAACTACGGCCTTATTATTGCGTGTATGATGGGATTGTCAACCTTGACTAGTCTGACCCAAAAATATCAACCTTGCCTCTGGTATCTGGTTACAAATACGTAATTGTACAAAATAGTCTCTATCCGGTCGTAAATTGTCAATATCACAAGTTATATGGCTTAAAATGTGAGTGATTAATAAATCTCTCATAGGTAATTATGTTTTGTTAACTGCTAATTGGATTCTTATGAAAGTTTTACTATTAAATGAAATTAAAATCGAGTCGACACCTGTGGTTTTATAAGTTTTCAATTTTATAAGTAGTCCTACTTACAGCAGCACATCAAGCTACTTTAATAGATTTTCAACTTTATCGCTAAAGCATAGTGTTCAAAGTTGATTAGGAAAATTTGACAGTCTCGGGTAGCTTGATGTGCTGGGGTCTGTACAACTAATAAACCGCGTTTCACTTCTTGTTTTTGAAGTAAAATATTTTAAAAGACGTTTTTGAACTTTAAAAGAGACTTTCAGCCCTGAGTTTGTTTCGCCATTTCTTCTTTGGGGTAGTCTGCTAGGAAATTTCCGGATTCCGTTATCCTATTCACAGAATAAACAATTTCATTTCACGTGATTAAGTTTTAATGACGATGTTTGCAAAACACTTGAAAACCTTTCAACGAGCTAATCTAATATTTTTAGACTTTATATATATGTTTAAGTTTCAAATTATGAAACTTAAACATATATATAAAGTCTTGACTGACAGATATTATCAACGCACAGTCTAAACCGCTGGCCCTACAGACATGCAATTTGGAGGGTGTGTTCTTTGTGAAGAGTAGGTATCCACTAAGAAAGGGTTTTTCGAAATTCCATCCCTGAGAGGGTGAATGGAGGGAGGGTAAAATTTCACGCGGACGAAGCCGCGGGCAGAAGCTAGTCGTATAATGTACCTAACTGAGATATCACAAGGGCCGCTTAGAGACGCTTTCCCTCATAAATTGAGCATATCGTTCCGTTGAGCAAATAACGTTATTATGGTGATTCCTTAATCCGTTGCTAAAATGTTGGCAACGCCTGCCATGTTAGGTACCGACAACAAACAAACTCAATCCATTTATCAAAGTTTACTTTGCGAAGTGGCTCGACCTTGGAAACGGATTCAAACACCCGAATTATTTATATACATACGAGATTATTAAAAGTGTTCCCGAGAAACGATCACACGAATAAGTGTTTACCTACTTAAAATTTATTTTGAAATGGATTATTGTAGTTTGTTTTTTCTCAAAGTGGAATACAATAGCAAATTGAGACTGTTCAGTGTTTAAAATACAGTTATGCAGTTTTAAATTTGCATTATTCATGAAATCTTGAGCAACTTTTAAATAAAGTCTGGTGTTAAATTACTTCATTAGAAGGTTTCTTTAACTCAAAATTATAAATCGTGTAACATTTACTTTAGTTCAACATTACCATAATTATATTATTCTTATTAGATCCCCATAAAGATTACTTTACCGAGGCGATGTTTTGACACATGGAAACTTAAAAACGAACAAATCGAATACCATAGGATGAGATTTCGAAATGTCAAGGTTTAAAAACCGGTTCTATAGGAGGTGATACACCCATGGAGTTAAATGCTAATTCAGACTATAATTTTGTATCAATTATTTTTTGGGAAAACATACATATACATAGGAAATTGGTATTCGATTCTAGTGTTATCATTAAAATGTTGAATTCGATATGCTCCGAAGAGTTGGGCAGGCATGTATCTATAGTACACCCACATTTCACTACACAGTTACAGTGTAGACAGTGGTTTGAAACCAAATACGACGAAATTTGGTTTCAAACCACACTGTCTACACTGTTTTAAACTTAGGTTTAAAACCACCGTTTAAAACCGTGTAGATCGTGCTTTACTTATTCATGACTTTATTTTCTAGTTATGTTAATGCCGCCATTTTTCATGTCTACCAGTTGCTATGTATTTTACTTTGTTTGAGGTTTAAAGTATTCGAGACGATACGCCAATTATAGCTAATTTATAAGAATGACGACTTGTCTGCAAGATTTCAGACAAAGTTTCAATGGTTTGAGCACATAACTAACGTGTATACTCGCGTTTCTGATTGGTATAGAAACAGCTTTTTAAAAGCAGTCCTTGAATTTATGTCTTTTTTTCGATCAAAATCTTTAAAAAAAAGATTGACTTACGACATCATCGTCATAATCATTTTTTCACAGCTGCTGAGACCCCCTTTTGTGCCATACGTCCCTGCCATGGTTTGTGCGAGTCTCTTAACGTCATAACCCTCCTTCACCATTGGCAGCCTTGTTCCACATCCACCCGCTGCTGAGTCATGCTTCCCAGGTCTGTGCGAGTCTCTTAACGTCATAACCCTCCTTCACCATTGGCAGCCTTGTTCCACGTCCACCCGCTGCTGAGTCATGCTTCCCTGGTCTGTGCGAGTCTCTTAACGTCATAACCCTCCTTCACCATTGGCAGCCTTGTTCCACGTCCACCCGCTGCTGAGTCATGCTTCCCTGGTCTGTGCGAGTCTCTTAACGTCATAACCCTCCTTCACCTTTGGCAGCCTTGTTCCTCCCGCTAGTGAGTCATGCTTCCCTGGTCTGTGCGAGTCTCTTAACGTCATAAACCTTCTTCACCTTTGGCAGCCTTGTTCCACCCGCTGCTGAGTGTAGAACTCCCTTTTGTGCCATGCTTTCCTGGTCTGTGCGAGCCCCTAGTCTACCTCCTGCTTCATTTTTATGTAAAAAATTGAATAGGTAGGTCCCTACCTAATTATACGTTAATTTTAAAACGACACACAGTGTTTAAGTTTCCTACAGTTAAGTAATACCTAACATTCCTTATAAATTCTGACGTTAGTCTATTGTCTTTTGTATTACCTATTTCTATTATAGACTTTTGTGTCCGTGGCCGGTGGATCAAAGAGCTGGCCACTGGCAACCAAAGAGGTCGAACGCATGACGTCATTGTAAACATCGCATGAGCAAAACATTAGATTTATTATACTCTCCGTACATACTCATCATTTATCATAGATTAAATTAATTTATTATAGAATGATTATACTGCGCAGTGTCATGTAAGCTTGCGTGGGCGGGCGACTTCTTATTTTATAAAAGTAGGCAGGTAGGTACATAGGTAGGTACTCAACGTCTTAGCAACTAGCTTCATATTACTTTTATGACTGACCGACTTCTTGACAATACGAAAGCGCCTGTAATTGAAATAAATGCTTTGAGTTTAACTTATTTAAAATTATTTCAAAATACTCGTAATAATAACTTAAATTGCAAAATTAAAAATCTTAAATACTATCACGATGTTAGAGCTATGAGAATCTTTTAAACATTAATTAATGTGTTTTGTTACCAAAGTATTAATTAACATCCTTTCAGACTTCGAACCCAAGGTTATACAAGTCATTAACAGCATCTCGACGAGTCTGGACTATTCAGATCGCATCTAAAAACACGAGAAGAAAATTAATTAGTATGATAAAAAGGAGAAATAAAAAGTAATTTAAAAAAATTAAACCGACTTCAAAAAGAAATTAACTCAAAATTATGAAATAACTTTAATTTCGGAAGTCGGTGTCTTGGGATCTGTATTTTAGTTTTATGCCACCGACTTCCGAAATTAAAGTTATTTCATAATTTTGAGTTAATTTCTTTTTGAAGTCGGTTTAATTTTTTTAAATTACTTTTTATTTCGTAATTTTTAGTTTTTGCACTAGAATTTGACCAAGGTTTTGAGATGTTTTCCCTTTGACACTACACCCGTAGCTCGTATCAACAAGCCAGGCCGTCACACTTACACGTATTAGTCCATATCTTGAAAATTACTGAATCGATCTTGATGAAACTTGCACTGTTCCCTAAGTTGAAGTAAATGTAAGCCAACAAAAAAAAAATTGTCACGATCCGATTAATAGTTCCGGAGATATGCGTGGACAAACATACATACATACATACATACATACATACATACATACATACATACATACATACGTCTATAAAATTTTGTATATTTGTTTGGAAGCCCTAATAGATCGTCATATGTGAATATAATGCAATTCCAATAATATTACATACATACGTATCGAATTGATAACCTCCGTTTTTTTGAAGTCGGTCCTCCGCCGTAGCTTTATAATTGCTAAGTCTTTACTCCAATGAATATTAATAAATTTTCGTAAATAGTCCGACGATTTTAACTTTTGACATTAATAAATATTTAATTATTCATTTATAAATGCTTAAAGTGTAACAACCTCTATGCTGTGACTAATAAATGGCTAGGTATAGTATTGTGATAGCGTTGGTTTAAGTAGTTATGCAATTTAAATTAGCATTTGTGTGGTTTTAAACGTAAATTAGGCAGCTATTTTATTGCATGTAATATGCAGACCAGGTAAGCTTTGATTTTATATTAAAAATAGCTAACCTGGCAATGACACGTTGCTTATAAATATAAGCATAATTATTTAAATAGTTATAACACATATACAATGTATATTACTTAAATATAATAGACATGAGAACCACGTCCCGCCAATGGAAATTAATTCAATAACTCGGCGTTATTGAGTCTCTCAGCCGTTATTTTTCTAATAGACACCAAAGGAGACTTACGCTGTCTGCTTATAAAACAAAATTATGCTCACCTTAAAAAAAAACTGGGCAAGTGCGAGTCGGACTCGCACACGAAGGGTTCCGTACCACAAGGCAAAAACACCTAAAAAAGACACGTTTGTTGTATGGGAGCCCCCCTTAAATATTTATTTTATTTTGTTTTTAATATTTGTTGTTAAAGCGGCAACAGAAATACATAATTTGTGAATATTTCAGCTGTCTAGCTATCGCGGTTCTTGAGATACAACCTGGTGACAGACAGACGGACGGACGGACAGACAGCGAAGTCTTAGTAATAGGTCGTTTTTACCCTTTGGGTACGGAACCCTAAAAATGGGATTTAGAAGCTCCACGAGTTGTACTCTTAAAGCCGCTCCGCCGTCCACCACCCAATCGGTTTTAATTGAGTTTTACAACGAGCCTTTATTTTTTAATCAAGAAAATTCTTACATCGCTAATTACTCAATTCATTGCTCGCACAAAAGGCTCGGTGTCTCATAAATTGCCACAATTCCTTCAATTAGAGATCGACGGATAGCGTCCGCGTACAATTTATATAAGAACAGCGACAGAGTATTAATCACAATAAGGTCGTTGCAATGGAGTGATGAGATCATTTCGCCGAGCGATAAAATTGACAGGATCTGAAGATGTAGGGTCAAGACCGACCATTTAAAGGACTAAAGAGTGAGACAGAAACGTTTTATTAGACTGGCACAAATTGCGAGGTAGTGAATCAGTGCAAGATATTTATTTCTAAATCAATAATTTTATCTCCGACGTTCGTTGGAACAAGTTGAATTGCGTTTATGTCCAGAGTCATCCATATATACCAACTGGTGTACGTGTATGACCAGGGGGCTAAAAAAAGGCCACTTTGGAGAATTATAAAAGGATAACATTATGAATCATAATAGGGCGAAGACAGTCCGTGTTTTTCTTTTTTTCGCTGCTTTACGTAGGTATAATCAAAGAGATTGGGATTGGATTTAGATTGGATTGATTGGAAAAAAATAACTGAAAAATCCTTCACCAATTGGATTTGATACGATTAACTTAACAGTTATGTTATCCTTTTATGATTCTGCCAAAGTTGCCTTTTTAGGCCCCCAGATGTAATAATAATAATATAATATTCCACAACTATCACACAACGCCGTCTAGTCTCAAGCTAAGCAGAGCTTGTGTTATGAGTACTAGACAACTGATAAACATACTTATATATTTCTAAATACATACATATATAGATAAATTACACCCAGACACAAAACAAATGATCATGCTCATCACACAAACATTTGTCCTGGGTGGGAATCGAACCCACGACCTCCGGCATAGCAGTCATAGTCACTGACCACTAGACCAACAGGCCAGCCAAATATGTATGGATGTAAACGAAGCAAAAGGAGTAGATAAGTATGCAAGGATCGAAGCAGGACGCCTTGGTGAAACTAGGGTAGGTCCTCATGGGAAGAAGGCGTGGGTTTGTAAGTATCATAGATAAAGTTTATAACTCTAACATTCTAGCAGCAAGTTTTGATTCTTTAGTGACAGTTCCCATAGCCTAACAAAATATAGGTAATATGTTTTGTTATTTAAGGCTCATAAGAATCTAACACAAATCTCACATAATAACTTCTTCCATCTTCAAGCTTGGAAATAATTGCAATTAAAACACAAAGAAATCATCGATTCGTAGCTTCACGGTTGATCGGAGGCAGGGGAGGCAGACAGGACGGCTCATTAAGTTATCGACATTAATAACAATGTACTACCAATAGGTACTTTACTGTAACAAGTTCAGCCTTCTAATATTAGTTATAACGTAGAAGCGAGCTCGTTCGTGGATGATTAAATTTAACAATGATTAATTAACTCATCATGTTATTAATGTTATCATGATCGTCTGTAATGGTTCGCTCGTGGTTCGATTATAGGTTAATGGGAGAATTTTGATTTTGAGCAGACTGTAAGGTAGACTGCGCCCAGAATACAAAATGGCGAATTTATTTATGTCACTCTATGGATGTTGTAAAGCCACCATCTTAAATTGTCCGTATGTTCAAATCTCAACTGTCATTCTTTGACAGTTATATGATATGGTTATAACTCGGCAAATTGACCTATAGTCCGACTTTTAATTAGCTGCAGTATAATGACACTTCAATATCGGACTGAGTTTAGAGATATGCATGTCAAATAAGTTTCGTTTGTTACACTAATAAGTACTAGAAAAACAAGATTTGGTTGATGGCCGCGAAAAAACAAAAAGACGCCAATTTCAGTCATTTAAGTAGGTAATTAATAATAAGCTATCATTTTACTGCAGCTTATTAAAAGTCCGATTATAGTGACTAGTATGTCAATTTGATAAATTTAATTTCGCCGACTGTAATTACAACTTTAGCATTGAATAGAATAACATTGTGATTAATTGGCGAATGGTATTAAATACATTGAATTGCTGTTTTATTTTTGACGATGTTAATTTTTATTTATTGCTATTCTTTGTAAATGTGCTCACACATTTCAATCCCCTAAAGGCAGACCCGCAAAATCCTTTTTTAACACATCAACACTCTCCAAAGAACAAAATGCAGGGTGTGACGTGCACATTTTTACAATGAATTCAGTACAGTCAACAAAAGAGATAAGTATGCTGGATTGTCGGATATATTTGAAGTTTCGTAAAAAACCGATGGATGTTCTCGAATAAAATTTAATTTTCATAGAAAACAAATAGCTCATTTATCAAATTAAATTTCAGTCGACAACATCCATCGGTTTCTTACTAAACTTCAACTATATCCGACGCTCCTGCATACTTATCTCTTTTGTTGACTGTACATGATTCTAGACCCACCTGCCATATTTAAGTCGGTTATAAAAAATCAACTGTTCCATACATATATTTTTAAAAAGCTATTATGTATTGATTTTAAGCCCCGTCTTATTTCAGAAAATTGTAACACACTATAGGTTCCACGAAGAAAAAGAAAAGCTGTAATTAATGTTAATAAAACAGAACGACCGTTGACTCCGCCTGTTAAAAGTCAGGTAAACTACCTTGACTTTTAACTCGGGTGCAGCCAAGAGCTAACGAACAACTTATTAGTATGCATGGAAGTATAAATATCACTGTAGGTATCACACTTTTTGTTTTAAATATTCCATCTGCGGTTGTATTCTGCAGGTTTTTAGCCATTTGACATTAAAAGATACACACTTTTCCACCTTTGCCATTTAAAAAACCAAAATCTAGGTATTTTTAGATGCAAACTTCCACCTTTTATCTAGATTCGTGTACAAGACGGTTGAATAGTGAGTCTTAATATTTTTATAAATAAGTTATGCGTTTTCGGCACAGATTAGGTATACAACTGTACATTGACTTGCGATGACATTTCCAAATGGTAACTAAAAGTTAAAATTCACACGCCATTTGCATTTTCATTGTGTAGTTTTGGCGGTCGTTATTATACCTAGCAACAATAGAATAGTTTCATTATAATTCTTGTGTACACCGGGTTTTTGGCATAAAATGTTCCAGTTTTTGAAATAATTGTTCACCTCTATTACTCGTCCTTGCTCTATAAAAAGTAGGTACCTAACGATTTTTTTTCTGAGTTGCAACATTTTTACTTCTTTTAAATAAAGAATCAAGTATTGGGAAAGAATTTTAAATAAACATAGAATACATTCTATCAGTAATCGGTACTTTTTTCTAGAGCGATGCTGCAGTAATTGCAGTATGAATCGAATTTAAAAACTGGCTGATTTAAAAACAAATATTTAATCTTGTTTCAAATTAATTCAAGGTTCATGTCAGAGCATCGTTCTAAAATGTCAACTAGTATTATAACGATTCCCAAATAATTATCAATTATAAATAAAATCATTATTTTCAAATACATACGTATTTTCAATGGACTACAAGTTTTTCAACGCGGTACACGTGCCGTGCCGTCAAAGCGATTTATTGATTAAAACGCGACATGCTATGGTTGATGGTGCTGCTACTAATCAATATTATTAGGGTGGGTTTGCTGGGTGCAGTTCCGTTGGGAACAAAATTCATTAAATTATATAGGGGGATTCGTTATTGGGTAGAAAACTGACAGAATTAGTTGTCATATTAATATTATGATATTTTTTTTTGTTTTTTCGAGATAAAAGTAAGAAATAAAATCTTAATTTTTTTTGTTACCCTATGCTGTCCCATTGCTGGACAAAAACATAATTATGGCGTAAAATATTGTCACACACATTTAGGTACAGCAGCATGCCAGCACATCCAGCTACCCAAAACTTAAAATGCGTTAGTGATAAAGTTAAAATGACAGATTGTAGCAGCTTTATGTACTGGCGTCTGTACATTTATTCCCATAAAGTGGCATGGTTAATCACCGAGCGTGAAGTGTAACGACCACTGTCGAATACAACGGCTATCTTATATTACTAAATAAATGTTCTTACACCATAGGTAGTGAGTTACACATAACCGTTACTGAGGCACTTTGAGGCAGGCAACCACTGCCAACATCATTCTTAAAGTACGAACATAACGACTTAGGAGACGAGCGGCAATGACGAATGCGACTAGCTGCCGTGTAAACTGAATATATACAGGGTGAAATTGAATACATGCGACAAACCGAAATGGGAGATTGTACTCATCATTATGAACAACTTTTACTAAGGGACCAACGCTGCAATCGCGAAAAATAATCAGCTGTTCCCTACATTTTGACGAGTTAGGCGAACATAAAATGTAGGGAACAGCTGATTTTTTCGTAACATAATGATGAGTACAATCTCCCATTTCGGTTTGTCGCATAATATATTCAATTTCACCCTGTATAGCCTTCGTTAGATGCAAGTATGTTAGGGTGAGTTAGGTTTAGCAAGTCTATCAAATTACTAGCTTTGAGGTGATCAGACCATTATTTACAAGCGTCACGTCTATCCAACTAAGTAGGTAGTCCACCTATTCGTGCTATGGTTATACCTAAGGGGTCATTTGTGTCAGTACCTATAGCCATTCAGAATCTCAAGAGCAGCTGACAAGCTTCACTTGTAGAGTCACTGATGGTCGAAATTAGTGATTACCTACATACTACCTACGTCTACGTAAACAGTGCGCGCAGTAGGAACCTACTAGGTACTGTAGAGGCCGTAACCTGACATGGCTTTAGCATGCAACCTCTGTGAGTTTGATAAAAGTTGCTGGCGTAGTTACGAGACAAAATTTGATTTGAATTTAGAATAGAAGAAGAAACGGTAGGGTCTGTTGAGCTAACATGGCGTATAGCATGTAGGATATAAAATGTATAATGAAAAAACGTGAAACGATTCCCTAAAGTATTATTTAATTCCAAAAAAGTGTTTTATTGATGTACCTACCTCTCTCATTCTATCTACTAGATACCGAATTGAATTGAACCTTGACAACTTTTTAAGATAATTATGTTGGGCATACTGTACCTAACTTTGTGGAAGAACTAAAATAAATTAAGTAAGTAAGTCATTAACTTTTTTTGCGTAGGAACTAATGTGAAACAGTTAAAAGTAAGTAATTTAGTAAGACACGGATGCGAAAAGCAATTATAATAAAGTTATATTGTAATTAAATTTTAAACTAGTTTTGTAAAGCAGATGCCTATTATAGGTTTTGTGAGTGAGTAAGTGAGTAGTGAGTCTTTGGTCAAGTTTATGGTCGTTTGTTTCCGGTATAGATAAATCTAGTGAATAATAAATTACAATAACATGTAGAAAAGATATCTAGACATTAAAATCATCAATATATTTAAACATAAGTCAATCAAGAAATTTTAGGTAAGTATTTGCTGTTAAAGCTATTAACCATAAAATAATGAAAAGTATATTTTTTTTTATCGAACGCTTGAAATTAATAATGTCAGTTCATAGTCTGACCAAACATAACTTTCGTAAGTAATTGAAAGTGTATGTCGCAGCCAACTGGTTAAATTAGTAGGTAGTGCTCGCCTCGCTTCACTCTCTCAGCTCGCACGCGGTTGATCACAGTTCTAACCTAGCCTAACCCATTTGGTCAGGGTGCCCAGGCTTAGTCATTGCGACCAATTCGGCTCGTCCGTGATTGGTTATATCTACACTTCCAACCTAAACTATAATTGAATATCATTCAGGCCGTTAGTTGAACGGTCGCCGTTTAGTTAAAAGGCTAGGTGGTTAACTAAACGGCTAATTAAACCAGTTGGCTTCGACTTAAACAACACTTTGGCAACACTACATAATATTTTAATTTTAATAACGCATTGTTTTTCAAGAACGCTTTTCTTTCGTGCCAGTATTTTCCCAAACAAAATAGTCAGCCATAGAGATAATCGCTTTTGTATTCTGCCAAAGAATAAGAAAAAAAAAACAAACGTTTAGGTCGGAGCCAAATATTGATTCAAAACAAGAATATAAAAGACTAGAGGATCAAAAGTCCTCAATATCTTAGTCCCTCCGTGCCGTGGTCAGCACATAAAAATTCCTAAGTACCTACGTCTCATACATTTGTTTTTTTATTATTATTTTTACGAGTCAATGTAGTTTAGGACGAAAAGAACATTGTTGCACCGTTAACGTGAACTTTTACACGATTTTATAGGCTGTTATAATTTTATTTCAATTGGTAGGTACAGTGCGTTTGCTTTTTTAACTGATTGAAACAAAAGAATAGATGGACGTCAGATTAAAATAATGAAATGAGCGTAAAATTATTAAAACTTAAAACAGTAGAATTGTATAAGCAATAGGTAGCATCATAATTTATTTTAGTAGGTAACCGAAACAGGTTTTGCAAAAAAGATCTTATAACTACATTGTTTCATTACAAACTACTTTGATTTTCAATTAGGTATGTACCTACTAACTTTAATCACAAACATCGAATAGAAATACCTACATCCGATATTGCTGTCCATACGAAAGAAAGAATACTTTAGCAGGCATTGTAGCGCCATCTACCGGTTTACGTTGATATTAAAATTAGAGTTCAGAAACACAAGTACTCTAGGTAGGTACAAATACTTTTTTATCATTCAAAATATTCAAATTTTAATGATCGTTTGGAACCATTACTTTTAGACAGAGTTGGGCTGTTAGTAATTAAAGTAATTAGCTAGTAATTTATGATTATTCACCATGCATAAATTAAATCCATACCTACCTATCTAAAATATTTAGATGTAGGTACAAAAGATACGAAAACTTCCGAATGAATGTTATTGTTACTAGGCAATGGTAGTTTGTTACGCCATACGCGAGTCCATTCCACGCTCCAATCCGCTGTTGTGTTATGTTGTGTCACGGCAAGCCGCGGCGTCGAACGAACTCGAGAGCTCAGTCAAGAACGTTCGTTAACCGCGCGCGTCACGTTTCATGTACCAGTGCCCCCATCTAGCGGTCAATGTCGGCATGACGTAGTGAAACGACTGAGTTCCAGCGTTTTGTAAGAGATGGCGTTCGTAGTATGATGTTGCGATAAAAAACCGCATGGTGTGAGTTTTTACTTTCTATTTCTTTTTTTTTATTATAGTGGTATAATAAAAAGTGATTCGTGTGATATTTTTATTTGAAAACAAAGTTTGTTATAAAAACGAAAGCCTGTAACCATAATAATTTTTAGTCCGTCTTTTATTATGTTAATTTCTGTGGTGTTTGTAGTTGTA
The DNA here is from genome assembly GCA_963082905.1 of Oligia fasciuncula. Classification (NCBI taxonomy): domain Eukaryota; kingdom Metazoa; phylum Arthropoda; class Insecta; order Lepidoptera; family Noctuidae; genus Oligia; species Oligia fasciuncula. The sequence continues at coordinate 8,214,008 of OY720393.1, read as the reverse complement.
CCTACCTATAGTTTTCTTCGAGTTGGTAACAGTCTGTTTCTACCTATCTTGTGGAACATTACACAAACAATTAATTCAGCGGAATGATTGATAATATATTAGAGTAATTAGTAGGTGGGTCAGCACAAGCCTCATTTTCGAAATATCCACGTAATAAACCTAACCAAATGCTTGTAAAACGACTTGCATGCACCAAACATTTAACTATTAGATTGACCTTTAAGTATTCAACCCGCAGCTGCTTTAAATTCTACAAAATTAAGTAACCATACTAAGTTTATCAGATGTAGAAAATTAAAAAAAAAAAAAAAGAAAAGTTGATTATGATTTACTGAATGCATTTGTATTTGAAACTATGAATTTATGTTAGCCACATTCACGATTCGACACACCTGTCACCAAGACGATGCAGATTCGCTATCGTGACTTGTCTAATAGTAGGTACTTTCGCCTAGGTACCAAGTACCAAGTCCAAACAAGCGAGCGCAATTACAGACGCAATGAGTTTGGCAAATGGCTGCTACGACAACAAAGTGTAACGACTCTGTTGGCGGCAGCTTGGAATTAGCACCGCTGAAAGTGATCTCATCAGTCCACCGACCATTACTCATTGGTGGCTAGCAATCAGACTGGGTGTTGCTCTCACGTCTAACCGAAATAGATGTTTAGATGCGTTATGGATGCGTTAACAAACAAATGACTGTATTTTGATATCGTTTTTGCATGCATCTTCAATGAGTGTTGTGTTTAGGTCTTCAGTGGCAAATATAGTTTGTGCTGCATTGTTTGCTCTTTGTTTTCTTTTGTTATTTTCTTCAGATTTACTTTGTCTATCTTTGCACTTTCTATTTTCGTCCTTCCAACAATTTTCAACATGAACTAAACAATGCTACGCTGTAGGTACCTATAGTCAAACTGATAACATCAATTATCAAAAGCAACACACCAAAAATGAAATGGAATCAGATGCAGAACTTAATGACTAAATTGAATACACAATAGTTTTGAACATAGTTTCAACACGAGCTTTAGATAATGACGGTGTCATTAAAGTCATTAGCCGACATAAGTCGAGAGGGCCTGACATGCCCGCGAAATGCCTTGATAGCTGTGACAAAATTTAAATGAGGGCATTTTGCGGTGACGTCACACAACCGGTATTACCCATAAGTACCACGAACCCCTTTACAAAGGTAATGGCGTTAAACATGTGTGGTCGCTTGATTAGCTACTTGTTTACGATTATGCTGATGCTCTTTTTAGAAGTATTTGAGTTCATTTTTGTTTTGACGAAATAACAGGTTTAAAATATGTCGCGTAATCTGTAATTTCTAATAAGTAAACATTAAAAAAAAAAGTTTAATTCATAATTCAAAATTACATTATGGAGGTATCGTTGTTCAAGTTTCTAATTAATTTAAATAAGCTCTCCGTGGTCATTTCCTCTTTTCGGGTCTGTTTAATGACTCGATTTAACATAATTATGGTTTGGTAGGCCTAATGCTAGTCCATCATTACTAATCATTCATTCAATGTCTTTGGTCACGGCATTTGGCCGAGCGTCCAAACAACAGTCAAATCGGTCAAGTGAAAATGTAGGCAAGTAGGTAGGTATATAAGTACTTCTTTTTTAGAACAGCAAGTAATTATTATAGTATAGCGTGACATTGTGATGAGGTTTGAAGATAAGGTCAATTCACAATGGAGGGCGCGTCTGCTGCAACTATTGTGTCGCAGAATACCGCGCCCTCTGGCGGCGCGAAGGCGCGTGACCGCCAAACAATGAGCCCCGAACCAATTAGTCACCTCCCGTAATTATGTGCGATTATATTTAGTGCCAGAATGGTCTGCTATAGGGTTAAAAATAGAAAACTTGGTGTAGGTCATGCTATAACCAATTGGGCGATCAACAACGACATATTATAAAAGCGAGACTAAGACTTAATAATATAAAATGGAGACGTTAAAGCTTCAATTCATAAAATTGCGTAAAATATAATTGTGTGTCAATTTGTTTGAGTAAATTTACAAAATTACGCATGCAGCAATCGCAGTAAGTGCAATTGGAAAGTAATATCAACTGAGTTTGCAGATGCCTAGTTTAAATAAGAGGGCGTATCTAGTGGCTAACCGCGACACTTTCTACTACGATTTCACTGCGTTTTGTGGCTTAGCATTAGACGCAAGTATAGCAATCTTTAGCTCTATGCAACGTAAATTATTCTTCTTTGTTATTGACTTGACTATATTTTCGTAATGAGGTGGAGTAATATCGTTATCCACATTTATTATTGTGGTTTCATTATGAGCATCATTATTATCTAATGTTGCGTTGATAGACATATTTACTTCTTCACGAAAATCTTGTCTTGTGCATAACTTACCTTTCGTTGCTTGTTCCTTAGATGGAAATTATTGTGGGAAAATCCTTACCTGTAAAAAAATAAATACCATTTTAATATTTCCTGGTTTCTCAAGGGTATCACAACAATTCATATAAAATGCATAAATATTAATTCAAAATACTATGTTATTGCCCGCAGCAAAACACTCATTACTGCACAACCAAAGCAGTACTTAGCCACAACCCAAGTACAGTCAGCTTCAAATACTGTTGAATTCTACATCGCAACAATAGTGTCCCTCAGCGAATAACTGCAGAGTGGCTGCACATAGCTCAATGATTCCCAAAGGAGGATTATAGCACTCTGGAATTGATTCTCTAGAATAGAATAGAAGTAAACAGTTCCTTGGAGAGCTCTATTGTGTTCCATGCTAACAATGGTTTGTGAGCTCCGAAGGACTTTTGCTCCTTTTCGTAGTGTTTGCAACCACAATTTATGGTTATGACAGATATTTTTGAGAATATAAAGGTGGAAATTTTAGTTTGAACTGTAGTCGCAAGTTTGTGTGGATGCATTTTCATGTGATGGGACATGCGACTCAGTCCTTTGTGATGTTGGCAGGACCGAATATTTTATACAAATATTATCCATTGAAATGAAACTATTTATACCTACGGATTATGTCGCATTATATCTGAGTTCTTTATGCTTTGCATTCATGGATATTCGAGCAATTTTCAGTGCGAGATAAAACCGATTTAAAATGAATAAAGCTGTTTCAGTCAAATGCGCAATGGCATTTTTAGGTTGTTGGAATATTTTGATTTAATGCTATAAATCCGCCCCCTAAGACGACCCACTGATCATAATAATTTTAATTCCTAATTAAAATGTCATTTTGTCACCCGTTTTAAATTGTTGTTGCCAAAAAGTTTTTAACCATAAAAAAAACAATACCTACGTTCCGTTTTAAATTCGCACTAGTAGATAGATATTGGCAATCAGTCAGCAATGTAAAAACGCGGTGATTGATTGGCACACCACTATCGGTGATGGCGACTGATGGATGGTTCGACACATACTAAATAAAACTCGTGCATTTATCAATATTGGCTCGACATAAGTGTATGTTGGGCGAAAACATATTTCATAAAATGTTTCTTGTTTCGGCAGAATGTTGTGGAACTGTTAAAATGAAAGGGATTGCCGCTGTAAGTGTGTTACGCGATTACCCCACTGGTCTCTCCCACACAGACTAAGAACATGCCAAAATTTACAGCTAAACTTATAATGCGAGCAGTGGCTGCTTCGTGGTAACGGCCACGGATTACGAGTTGTAGGTTGTAAGTTCGAACCCAGACAGGCGCTTTACTTTGTGTAGATTATTTCATCACCACTGCTCCCAAAACGGCGAAGGAAAACATCGTGAGGAAACTGGCATATCCTAGAACCAAACATTCGGAGACATGTGACATAGACCAACCCGCACTGGGCCCGCGTGGTGGATAACGGCACACTCCCTCTCACCGAGAGTGTGTGACCCAGCAGTCGGAACATTATTGGTTGATTATGGTTATCATGCGATACTTTAGCACAGAGACGGATAAGAAATATGCTGTATTAAAACAATATCATGCGGCAGTTCGAAAACGGCCGTTTCCAATTTTTTTTTATCATGAATCAGTTGCCTGAATGATTTTCAACGGGATTACAATATGTAAATAATTGTTTTTGGTATTATATAAATCACAGCAGTACGTAGTGGTGAGACAATTGTGTTTAAATAAGTAGACTTGGAGATCAAAACTGAATTTATGATAATGATCCCGGCCAGTAGGAGCGACCATTTTAATTTTTTCTTAGAGTTAGAGTTCTGCGTGTTAGAGAGACCGAAATGAAAATAAGTGTTCATATGCTTATGGCAGGGTTATTTGTGGATGTTGGCTGAAGCACAAATAAAGCAGAAAGCATGAATTCAATATTGAAAAAGTTGAACGTGGCTTTTGAAAATCAGTAGGTTTCGATAAACTTAGGTACGAAATTGCAGATGCTCGATAATCTAAAGTGCCAAACAGACGAAATCAATGCATTGCATAAAGGATTAATTGCTGCGATTTAATTGCGTTGGTTTTCCATTGGTTGAAGCAACAATTCAAATTGCACCATCTTAAACAGTGTTTAGACGATGCCAGTCATTTGTTGCTTCAATTATATTGCATGTCACAGGCAAAAAACTTGCATCGTGTCTCGCGCAGTCAGGCGCGACGCGACGCGCGACGGAACGACTCGATTTTGGTAGAACAATTTACATGAAGTTTTTATAGATTTTGTTCTGCTAGAGTCGCGTCGCGCTGTCGCTTCTCGCTTGTCTGTGGAGCATTTAATCAAGCCCAACTCTTTTTATGTTACCTACTGAAAATTATGTTTCTGCAGCTGCTCACTCTTGACCAGTATTTTGTTTCATTAATTTATTTTGGCCGACACAACCGACGTATTTCTGTCAAGTCGGTTCAAATTTATTTTAACCTGTTTTTCATTCAATGGCACTTGGTTGAGAAAAAACGACTAGGCCTTGGTTATATCAAGACGAACATAAAATCGAGTTGTCTCGCTGTGGCTGCGAAATAACTTTAGATAACTTAATATCATGAAATAATATTTGATGGATGAATAAACTTAAGTAGATGGAATATAAAAAGCTTAGGCACCTGTCCTATCACCAACCAGGTAGTAACTAGTTAGTCGCTGTCTCGTTGGGGATTATCTCGCTCAAAAAACATTACAAAATATTTAATTGTAGGTTCCGTGTAAGTAAACGATTAAGAGCACTGTTTAAATTAGCTGTAAGTTTCCCTAATAGAATAAAATAAATAAATAAAAATAAAATACATCAATAATAATAGTTGATCGCTGACTATTCACACCGCTGGCTAGTACTCGTTTGTCGCAGCAGCGATAAGAGCTATCAAAGACAGTACTCGCTCAGTGACACTAGCTTGACGGGCAGACATACGCTTGGTACAGACGCCAGCACAAGGCACCCGAAACTGTAAAATTTTCTCAATCAACTTTGAACCTTATGCTTTAGCGATAAAGTTGAAAATCTATTAAAGAAATTTGACAGTTGCTTGATGTGCTGGTGTCTGTACATAGGCATAATCATCAGAGATTAATCGCTCGCCACCGTCGTGATCTCGCTGCTCGTTGCTCGCCAACTTGTTTTTAGTTGCTGTCTCTACAGGCTTCTCAGTATTTGCCGAAAAAACCCATAACAGCATTGATTCATTTCAGGAGTATGTATGTATTTTATGATAGCGAGTTGGGATGTTTAAATTGTTCATAGAGTTTTCATTAATTTCATATAAGTATCGAAAACACGAATGGGGACGCGAAAATTGAACAGGCTTTAAACAAATCAGATAATGCGATTTTATATGAATGTAAGTAATCGAAACACGCTATATTAATACCAACAAAGAGAAAGCCCACGTACTAATGCTAAACACGTGTAGCATAGAGAGAGGTGAAGCCACAAAACTGTCTGTCAAGCTCTCAACGATGATATTACTGTAATACCAAAAAGACTCTTTTGCTAAATATAACAGCAACTATACGTTACTTTAACACAGTTGTACAATGACTAAATTCTTCATCGTTAAGAATTGCATTTTTGGGCTCTGAACATAGGGATAATGTACAAGTTATTATGGACGGAAATGTATATAATTCACCTTGCTTAACAGAAGGCATTGTTGTACCCGTATTTAAAATCGTTTAAAATTTAGTCGCCATCTCATACCAGCGACAACCAATGTCAAAAACTTGTAAAAAAATTAGAGGTATTTTTAACAGATTGAGATTAAACTAAGAGACGGGAACTGTCCTTTTCACTTCAGACTTCTGACTTTAGACAGTCGAGCACGAGTGCTATGCAAGATGTCCTTCTCAAATAATTCAAGGCGGAAGTTACGCAGCAATTGGTATGACTTTTACAGTAGTCAATTTACGACTGCTGCCAAGGGCCAAGGTACCGAAGCCATTTAAATTGGGCCGACCTCGATTACCCGTGGTCGTTAGCTCTTCTCTTTTATGGACACTTAAATTGCCATTATATAATAATGCAGTCTTTACATCATTAGTTATTTTTACGACTTAATTGCGTACTTACAATTGAGATGTTCTAAAATTTAAGGAACCTTGCTAATGATGCTGCTGAGATATCTGCAGGTCCTTTTTATAGGGTTTCATTGCTGAGCAAAATCTTTTTTTTTCTCGTGTTTATGGTAAGCTATGTGAGTTAAGGTACTTTTTTATTGCGATCTTTTTGGTGGTGGACCACAAAGGTTCCAAATAATATTAAAATCTAAGGGCAAATATACACACGATATTTTTTTACAAGTAGTTGAAATGCTTTTTATTAATGCACTTTAATAATGTGACAGGATAATGTGAAAGTGAACTTAGTAGTAGGTGTCAAAGAAGATCTAACTGTTGAGGTTCAAAGAAGGGCGAGCAAAGTGATGCTTGGAAAGTAGACCCTAAAAGTAGGCCAGAATTGACAGAACTAGAATGAAGAATGCGGTACACCAAACAACCACAGAGGAGAATCTAATAGCAGTACCGTACATGTAGCAATCCAAATGGTCAAACACGTTATCAAAGAGCGTGTCTTTCAGCTTAAATGCTTTTTTCATTCAGTCAGATTACGTCACCTGCATCGTGATCGTTCTGCATCGCCTGCAAGCGGTCTGCTCGCCCTTGAATACGGATGAGCATTCAACTGCTATGCTCATATGTTAGTTATGTATGCACGCTGCAATCGCCCTCGCTGCGACCTATCTTGTCTTTGTCGATCTCGATTTACTTATTTCGTAATTTAATTGCAGCTGTACCGTGAATCCGTGTATCTACGCCTTAACTTTTTTTTCTTTTAATTCGATATTTGAATTTTATTGATTCTATAAATCGATGTCTGTGGAGGGTTGATGTTTATTTGTTTGAGGTAATTATTTTGGGGGGAAATGGACTGGCTTTCAACGTCATGGTACAATATGTTATGGCTGTGTTTAACGATGCATCGCTGAAAGTGAGCTCGAATATAGTCTACACTCTACACACACAGACACTCTACACTCTAGCTACACTCTTTTGAATTGTTTTATTCCTTTTTATTATAAAATGCTCGAATTTCTTACGTAAAATTAAATATTAAAGTACGATCGTCTATTTGTAAATTGAGTTAGGTTTCCATTTGCAGCAATAAAAAGGAACGATTGCAATCTATGTTGAGTTACGGAGGGTTTCGTTTTTATTTTAGACAAACATAAAAACATATTGACACGACTCTACATCTTGTTTTCTTGTTGCAGTTTGTGCAATTTTGATGCCAGAGTTATACTAATTTAAATTCATGGATTCCACGACGAAATACTGTTGTGCACAGTTTGTTGGCCGTTCTGTGACGAATATTGTTTTTCAATGGCCTCCATTCGCGTCATTCGGTCGGTTTTTGAGAGTCATCAATGGTGAAATATTCAAAATCTCCTCTTTTTGAATATCAATGCATATTCGCGCGTTGTGTAACGTTGCTTGAAAAGAACGGTTTTATGTTCCACAAAATTATGTTGCTGATCGGAAATGGAATCGTGTATTTTACATAAAGTTATATATGTTACAGTCATAGTGATTAAATAGCTATTATACATAATGACTGGTCATTATATATAATAGCAAAATTGACTAGACAATGTGATAAATTAATCACTTTATCCGGATATTATTCATAATAGCGGGACAAAGTTAGCCTAAGTAATAAATACGGTCTAACTGATTTGTTACCCCTCCCGCTCCTCATCCCCGTGATCACCGCGATCTCGTGGCTGACGCAATAGATCCGTCAAATATAACACAAAGTGACCAAGAAATAATAATTGCTCTCGATAAAAAGAAACAAGGTATTGGAAACATCAGAAAATTAGTTGGACAATCTCTGAACAAGCAAGCAGATAAAATGTTAGCTCTATCTTCGGTAAAATATCCTGCTGCTGATACAGGCGATAAAGTAGTGGTGAAAATACCTGATGTAGACCGCGCCAAAGCCGATGATAGAAACATTATGGCTGTCATAATTTCTCAGAAGACAGAAGGAATGTATAAGTTAGGCACTGAGCATGGGATTCTAAATCAACTTTACGCAAGGAATCAGTTCACTGTCTGCAAAGAAACGTTTATAACAGTTGATATCGTTCCCCAACATGAAGTTAATAGCAGAGAATGTGCAAAAAAAGAGTCACATCTTGGCGGCCAAGGATTTCAGCATTGCAACTGTACTGGAGAATGCGTTTCTAATAGGTGTAAATGTAACACCTCATGTGAACCTCATGTGTAACTCCAAATGTCACAAGAGCCTTGTAAGAATAAATAATAATTACTACCCAGTACTAATTCATGTCAGTTTATTTAAAAAAAAATATTATTGTAGTCTTTAAAGAGTGATACCAAATACTTGTATTGATCTCTGTGTTTTTTTAAATTTTGTTTTATGGCTAGTGAGCTTTAAATTTACTTTATAAATTAAAGTTAAATAACTTTATAACAATGTTAATTAACGTAAAATTATTATCTATGACAATGTTATTTTAATTCTTAAAATAAACATTATAATTATTACTTTTCAAATAACAGTTTATTGCTACACAAATATAGTTAAGGTACATTTAAGGCAAATTGAAATATAATTTTATAATCTACTTGTTTTATTACATTATCCAAGTCTTCGAAGATATTATATAAAATTGCTAGTTAATGTGATTAATTCTGTGTCAATTATCACTTTATCTAAATTGAGTAGACATTATAGATAATGGCTAGTTATTATATATAATATCTGGATTTATTACTTTGGCTGTAACATATATACTACTAGCTTCTGCCCGCGACTTCGTCTGCGTGAAATTTCACCCTCCCCCCATTCACCGTCTTAGGGGTGGAATTTCGAAAAACTCTTTCTTAGCGGATACCTACTCTTCACAAAGAACACACCCTCCAAATTTCATGTCTCTAGGACCAGTGGGTTTATTTAGGCTGTGCGTTTAAATATATCAGTCAGTCAAGACTTTGAATCCATACCATCCATTATAAATGCGAGTGTGTCTGTCTGTCTGTTACCTCTTCACGCTTAAACCGCTGAACCGATTTAGATGAAATTTGGTACAGAGATAGTTTGAGTCCTGGGAAAGGACACAGGATAGTTTTTATCCCGATATTTCCACGGGATCGACTCTTATGCGGGTGAAACCTCGGGGCACTGCTAGTTTTTTATATAGATATTTAGATTAGGTACAGACGCTAGCACATGAAGCTACCCGAAACTGTCAAATTTTCCCAATCAACTTTGAACCTTAAGCTCTAGCGATAAAGTTGAAAATCTATTAAAGAAATTTGATAGATTGTAGTAGATTGATGTGTTGGCGTCTGTACGTACTACGTAGCCACATTTCATCATGATTCTCCTGCCATTATCCCAATTAATCTGTGTTCGGCGCAACATGTCTTTTTTTCTTCCATAGTTATCTATTAGTCGTCATCCCTTTCTCTATAACCATAATTATTATCTTTCACACAGTCCATACATCGTTTCTTTGGTCTTCCATAAGTATCCGATTCCATAAGTTCCATAAGTTTCCGATTTTAACTTCTATACCGTACGCTTAAGGATTGGCATTAAAAGCAAAAAAGTGGATAAAATACCAACTGTTTACTGCAGCTGCCATTTGTCATGCCATCAACGCAATAGAATTCAAAATCGGTTGAACGAACTGTAAAAAAGGTTTATTTAAATGTCTAATCTTATTTCAAGTGGAGTATAGGTAGTTTTCTTTAGTATCTTATTGAGAGTTTAGTTATAATATTCTCTTTGAACTTTTTGCTGGAAAAAGTCTTTTTGAATTATAGTTTGATCTTAGATCAAATACGTACCCAACCATGATTACCAATAAAGAATAAGATCGAATTTGTTATCCCGTCTACAAACCTATACGATTATCATGTACGCTCAAGTACTTGTATGGTTCAGCGGGATTGTCCGAAAGGGTTACCGTTGGCCCGGAACATAAAGGGCTAAGGAAGGAACACGGGTGGGTTTTAGTCAGTAAGAGTCTGACACTCCCTTCCGCTCCACCCAGACCGGGAGGGGTCATTTGATGATTTCCCAACCTCATAAACAAAATAGTACTTTTAAGGTGAGTAGGTACTTTTATTATTTACTGGCTTCTACCCGCGTGGATGTCGGATTTTTTTTTTCGGCGGAACTTGTTTCGGAGGCAAAAAGTCCTATGTCCTTCTCCAGGAAGCCATCTATCTCTTTGTATATATCGAAATCCGTTAAGTGATTTAGGCGTCGGCGTGAAAAGGTAACATACAGACAGACAAACAGAGTTACTTTCGAATTTATAATATTAGTATGGATGGAATGGATGTACTACGTATCAGTTCCATTAACTCTATACGGTACCTTAGCTTTTTGTCCGACCTTTGCCAAGCTGAACTGTGCCTAATATCCCCGAGGCCATTTTAGTGCAGTGCTGTTATACCAGGCCATGGCCTAAGGCGGAAGTAATTCGAGTAGCCAGTGAAGCCTTCCAACTCAATCTATTTACTACAACACTACTATCCAACAAGCAATTTTACACACTACTGCGACTACAGATGCGTGAAAATCGCCTGCAAGTAATCCTTCGTGAAATAAGTATGTACCTATAGAGCGTTCGTCAGATTTGCAATCAAAGTTTTTTTTAAAGTAAATATTTTATGTAGTTCATCATCTGCTTAAACTTTTCCAACTATGTTGGGGTCGGCTTCCAGTCTAACCGGATTCAGCTGAAAGTATTTTATGTAGGTAGATAGATCTATGAAATGTCATTCGATACAGATATTTTTAATTGTAAGATGAAAATGTTTTTAAATTTTCATCAAATATTGATTGCTGCCTACTGTTGGGTAGGGTCTCGTTTAATCCTTGGATCAGACAAGTTGTTTTTGCAGTTTTTCCATTTGGAAATTTTCAGCAGTACTTTAGACTTAAGATAGATGACAGATATCGATGCGTCTGGTAGATGGCAATAGGGGGCGAGCCTATTGCCATCTACCAGACGGATTTAACGGACATAAGTGGGTCTACTAGCACGTCTGCATCTGCATACCACTTTCCGGTTAGGGGCTTACATGACCTAAAGCGCGGTCACTGTCGGACCGCATAGAAAAGAAAGAGAAGCGCGATGACACAACGCTGGTAATTTATTGTAAAATATGAAGCAATTATTTGGACTAAAAAATTAAAACACTAACCTTACTACCACAAAACAGTTTTTATCAATTGTTTAGGCTAAACACCTTTTACACACGACATATTTATATGGACTTTGACGTAACACTGATATTGGACAAACGTTGAACAAGTGTTTAAGTTTTTGTGGTAAGACCCTTATATTTTAGTATGTTGCTTGTAGAATAATCTGACAAAAAATCAGAATGATTGTATGTATATTAGTATGGTTTTTAATGTAAAAAGAAAGTTTTTATAGGTATCTTCATGATTTTTTTTATATCGTATCAAATTAGTTGTATTATGTTTTCAACACACAATCTACCTAGCATATCATAAGATATCATATAATTTTCTGATTTTGTTTACTGTAGTCGACCATATACTTTAGTTGTTTCTAAAACTTGCGTTTTTTGTGATTAGGTCCTGTAAGCTCCTTAATTATTACACCTACTGGATATTTCATTAAGTCCTTTACATGTTCGTACGTCGAATTCCTTAGAATATGGAGAATACGCGTGGAGTATTTTTTCATAAGCGCTTGCATTCTGATTATTGATCGCCATATTCACAGCAATGTGGCACTGTACGGAGGAATTAATATTGCTGTTGGTTGGTACTTTGTTCTTATTTTGTGACGTCAATGTAATATTTATTGTAGCGCAAGGGTTGGATCGCGGTGGCTCTTGAAAAGGATGCTTGGAAGGATTTGGAGCCTTTTCTCAACAATGAAAAAAAAAAATGGGACCGTGTAAATAAAAAAAAATCCCTTTGTCAAGCATGGTGTGATTAACATTATACGTAAGTACTTATAAGTACCTACTACTTTCATGAAAACTTGAGGAAATAAGAAAGTTTTCTAAACATGTTTTTTATTCGTTAGAAGTCCAGGGACATAATTATAAGGACATGCGGGTGGTCGTTTCTCCATAGAAACGCTCTCGCCTGTTTTCTTTCTGGTCAATGACCATAAAGCAATGATTTTTTACAGAATAAACAAATATTAACTACTTGTATGTCCTTATGTTTTCCTTTTTGATGATACATTATTTTTATAAGCACTAGAACCCTCAAAAAATTCTCAAAATTGTCGATTTAAACCGCTGTCAACAGAGGCCTAGTGTACAAATTTGAAAACTACTAATGAAAAAAGAAAAACATAGGGACACAGTTGTATATCCTTCCTAATCAGTTTATGAAATATCTTTTAAATTGGTCCAATATTGGAGGAGGAAATAGGCGAGACCGAAACCTCGAATTGTGACTTTTTACTTAGGATTTTTCAAAAGTCTCTCCGACCGCATTTCCTTAATCGCCACGCAAGAAGAAAGCGTTTCTGTTCTAAAAATCTTTATTTTAGTACCATTTTTAGGGTACCGTACCCAAAGGGTAAAAACGAGACCCTATTACTAAGACTTCGCTGTCTGTCCGTCCGTCCGTCTGTCTGTCACCAGGCTGTACCTATCTCAAGACAGTTGAAATTTTCACCGATGATGTATTTCTGTTGCCGCTATAACAACAAATACTAAAAACAAAATAAAATAAATATTTAAGGGGGGCTCCCATGCAACAAACGTGTTTTTTCGGCGTATTTGCCTTGTGGTACGGAACCCTTCATGTGCGAGTCCGACTCGCACTTGACCAGTTTTTTATCTTCTAAATATGGGTAGGTAATATCGGCTTTCATGAAACGAAATATTAGATTCAGTTATGAACTTTATTGAGTCTTTGAACTAACAAAAGGATCTATCTGTCTTGGCATATTGGGCGTATGGTAAATAAACCGGGTTACGACCGGGTCACAGCCGGGCTGTCCCGGATACACTAACCCGTACAGTCGAATAACAGGAAAATGTATTGAAATATATCAAACAATTATTCTTGTGAAAACTTCAGTTGATATAACGTTTAATTAAAAATATTTAGCAGAAAAGTTTTCAAGAAAAAAAAAATATGAACGTTATATTTTAAAGCTAATCGTCAGAGCAGAGGTAAAATAATTGGAAAAATTCATTGAAAAAATACAAGGACCTTCGTATTTTTAAAGCAATTTTTCAGTTCAAGAAACTAATGCGATGAGATAATTTAATAAAAAGTCGTTTGAGTGAATAACTAAATAGGTATGCAAAGAATCGTGCAAAGTCGCTATGTTGCCTGCTCTTGATAACGTACCTAAAGATTCAATGATAAAATATGTCAAAGATCAATCAATCTAAACAGAGTTGAATAAAATATCTGACTTTTTTTGAATGAATATCAATTCTACCAAACATAAAGCCAAGACCACGCTTACATCTCGGTACACTTGATTCCAAGAACTGTTCGATAGCATAAAGCTGGGAGCACACGGCACGTGTATCATCCCTGTAGAACTGGGGCACGGAGGGAGGCTGGGCGCCCCACTTCGCAGGGTCACACCGCGACCTACCTCACGACCTGTTTGTTGCTGGCTTTATCCGATACGTTAAGGATACGGTGACGTCACACTTCAGAGGTCTTTTTGGATTGTGCAAATGCTTTTAGGGTGATATAGACTGACTTTAACAAACTGTCAGTATGAAGTCAATATATGAACATAGAATTTTATGCCATGCGACACCGGCCCTTATTAATTACCTATTACCTATAGAATTTAATAAGGGAAAAAGAAAATAAGGGAGGTATCATTGGTACCTTCATAAACAAATTATATCTATTTTTACCGACTTCAAAAAAAAGGAGGTTATCAATTCGATACGTATGTATGTAATATTATTGGAATTGCATTATATTCACATATGATGATCTATTAGGGCTTCCAAACAAATATACAAAATTTCATAGACGTATGTATGTATGTATGTATGTATGTATGTATGTATGTATGTATGTATGTATGTTTGTCCACGCATATCTCCGGAACTATTAATCGGATCGTGACCATTTTTTTTTTATTGGCTTACATTTTTTTCAACTTAGGGAACAGTGCAAGTTTCATCAAGATCGATTTAGTAATTTTCAAGATATGGACTAATACGTGTAAGTGTGACGGCCTGGCTTATTGATAAGAGCTACGGGTGTAGTGTCAAAGGGAAAACATCTCAAAACCTTGGTCAAATACTAGTGCAAAAACTAAAAATTACGAAATAAAAAGTAATTTAAAAAAATTAAACCGACTTCAAAAAGAAATTAACTCAAAATTATGAAATAACTTTAATTTCGGAAGTCGGTGGCATAAAACTAAAATACAGATCCCAAGACACCGACTTCCGAAATTAAAGTTATTTCATAATTTTGAGTTAATTTCTTTTTGAAGTCGGTTTAATTTTTTTAAATTACTTTTTTATTTTATGAAATTGTTGTGATATTTTTTTT
This sequence comes from Oligia fasciuncula, assembly GCA_963082905.1. Classification (NCBI taxonomy): domain Eukaryota; kingdom Metazoa; phylum Arthropoda; class Insecta; order Lepidoptera; family Noctuidae; genus Oligia; species Oligia fasciuncula. Next base: position 8,198,987 of record OY720393.1, on the reverse strand, counting down.
AAAGTATGCAAACTTTCTTGCCTCTCTGCTTGTGATAAAATGATTTGCGCATGTTTGAAATGGTTTGAAACCATGATCACGACTAAAGTCAAAGCTACTCGTATGTTCATATGTTGCTATTTCCTTAATATTCGCAACAATGGCCCTTTCTTCAGCAGAAAAGAACAGGCCACCCACTATACCATTACCATTTCAAAAATACATCTTTATCTTACCATTTTTAAACCTTTCGTTTACCATATTGTACCTAACGATACTGGTTAGATAGTGGAGTTTAAAAAGAGAAATGTTTCTGTTAGCACGCTTAGCACGCAACGTTACGAGATAGTCACGATCGTCGCGTGTAGCTACCCTAATGGCCGTGCTAAGGTCGCTGCATACGAGACGCGATTTAAATGTGTGTAGACGAAGCTTAATGTTATAATATTGTGTTCGAAAATGTTCAGCGATATTAAGATGTTATGAAAGGGAGTTTTTCACAAAAATGTTTCAGTATTTTTCGCTTAATTTAATGGCACTTTATTACTGGTATACTCGGATGCATGAACCCTTTGTGTTTGAAGGAGTATCCTGAAGCTTAACAGTACCTACAATAAAAACTACATACAACGGATCTAAGTCTATCAGACTATAATAATAAATAAATAATCTTTGACCACAGCTGTTCTTATAAGAATTGTGGCGAAACGACAGAAGATAGAAGTTAGATAAGTTTTGGAGTACGCCAAATTTAATTAAAGAAAGAAGGAAAAATATTTCATTTGGGACACGCACAGGAAACACGGGAATTGACGACGATAGCGTAGTAAAAGTAAACGATCGAATTCTGTATACTTTTCAAAATTTTTAGACAAATCACACAAATGTGAAATGACATGAAATTGTTTATTATGTAAGAATTATATTTTCACTTTCATACGCATTTCTGTTTACAATCTACAGTCCATTTACAAGCTGGCGTTCTAACTTTGAGAAAAAAATGCATAAACAAATGTTTTTATAGAACCATTCTCTTGCCAATTTGCAAACAAACCTCTTTGTATCGTGTCGTCCTCGTCCCGTTCCGTGTTGTCGGACTTAGCAAGCAATTTGGCCGAAGTTAGCGCCATTCGGCCCCAGGTACCATTCGTGACTATTAAGGTAATGTGTGCCTTGTATCGTGTGTGTTCGCAACTTCCCTACCTAGGATTAGGTACAGGCATTTACTTGGGACTATTGGCAGGTTGAGGGACCAAGGTTTTGTGGTAATTCTGTCTCTATTTACATAGCCAGGTGCATGAGGGTGCACCTCATGGCTGTGTTTTGGTTTTTCTTAATAATGTGTTCAATTAAATAATAAATAGCGATTCCCTGAATACGCATTGTATTGTAGAATGTTATCTTGACTTGTTTTTAAAAAACTGTTTGTAGGTCATACAAATTAAACTGTTCCGTACAGCTGTGATAAAAATATAATTTATAATATGAAAACTTTTATTTCAGACAGAGTAAAGAGAGGATTAGTAACAATTTTACTGAACTTCTAGTAGGTACTCAGCTTGCAGACATACAAAATCTCTCAAATTTCTATAATAGATTTTCAACTTTATCGCTACAACAAACAGGTTCAAAGTTGATTGGGAAAATTTTACAGTTTCGGGTAGTTTGATGTGCTGTGTCGTCTAGACCTATAAGTTAACACAATTCGCCTATAGTGTTCCCAATGCTAGGACACAGGCCTCCTCTCGGTGAGAGGGAGTGGGCCGTAATCCACCACGCGGGCCCAGTACGGGCTGGTAGATGTCACAATGTCTTCGAAGTTTAGTTTCTAGGACATGCTGGCTTCATAACGACGTTTTCCTTCACCGTTTTGGGAGCGGTGGTGATGAAATATTTTACTAAAGTAAAGAGTCTGTCTGGGTTGGAACCTACGACCTATAATTCTTATGCACACTTGCTCTCATTGATATTAGTGGTACTTCTACATAAAGTTTTCTCACAAGAAAATTCTCATATACTATTAATGTTGTCATGGCAAAGGTTTTGATAAAGTTCATCTACTATCGTCATCTTGAATATAGGTTAACTGTTGTTTCTTTCAGGATAAAGGGCATAATAGCCGAGTAGCTATTTATCAGACAAAACCCAACCGTGAAGCAATTAGAAACGTCACCCAAAATCTTCATTTATTAATCGTTCAATTTGAAACAAACTCCTATAACAAGAGATATTCCGCCAACTTTTCCTGAACCCTTTAAGTCGAGTAATCCAGGTTCTTATTGCATAAGTGCTTTCTTTTGTACTTTGGCTTCAAAATAAATTGGTACTGAAACCTTTTTATGTTCTTCATAATTTACGTACTCCTCTTTAATACTTAATTTGAAGTGCTTTGGACAAATTGGGAGTAACATTTAGCTAGGTATAGTATTTTCATCTTTTATCTTTCCGAGCTCATACAACCCGAATCTCTTCAAAGTAAGAGTGAACAGGCTTCTTCTGGGTAAGCTCACTCCATCGTCGACTTTGTCTCTGTCACCTCTGACCTAGACTAGAGTCAAGAGCAATGCCATTCCAAATAAAAAAATAAAAATCAAGCGACGCGCGTTTTACTTGTGGTTAATAAGTGTACAAACACGCTGTGAATCTGTGTGTAAGCGCAGGAGCCCTCGGTACCTTCCGTCACAATGGCAATTGTGCGTGTGCTATTCGTCTTCACGCACATATCCACAGCGTGTTTGTACACTTGGTTAACACAAGTAAAGAGCGCTACATTTCGGCAGATAAAAATACTGCAGCTCGTAATCTTGTATATTATGCGGGTTTCGCGATAACAGTTAGATGTAAGTGCAAGTGGTAATAGATTACTTAAAGCACCGGGAACTGGTCTTGCACTTGCCCGTGCATAACCAGTTTCTGAAAGCAGCGCAGAATCTAATGTTCGGTTAAGAATGTTATTGCTACCTTCCTTATGTATCACTTCATTTATTGTTAAAATGTCATTGATTCAGCGAGTAATTATTTAGCTAACCCATCTCGTACTAATGTCAAAACATCGAGATTTCCGTGCTATATCTAAGATAAATATTAATGTACTAGCGGCGCACCGCGGTTTCATCCGTTTAAGTGTCGATCCCGCTCGAAAGACACGTGGCGCCATCTATTCTCATAATAACGTTATTGTTGTCTATCAGATATTCGACTCATCATCATCTCATTTTGCATATGGTTTCTATAATGATAACTTCACCCACGTTTTACTAACACATATTATACGTATTGAAAGCGAAAACCTCTGCCTTGCTGATTACATCCATCATTCTGACTCCTGCATGAGAGATGTTATCGTTTATACAAACTAAGCTGAGAGTAATTTCATGCATCGGTGCCTGTAAATAAACAATGCAATGCCTTTGTGTGAGTAACGATTGTCGCTCTATATACATACCTATATGTGGAACATTATTTTATATACCACAAAAGGTACTGGCTAAGGTTGTCGCAAGTAATTTGATATAGTCAGGTTTATGTAAGCCAGTCGTGAGTCGTGACCGCGTATAGTTTTGGAATGGAGGAATATAAAAGTTAAGGTAGGTAAATGTATAACCAGCCAAGCCTCTATAGTTACCTGAATAATATTTCTGAATTGTGAGGTGGTTTTTAGGGTTCGGTACCCAAAGTTTAAAAACGGGTCCCTATCACTAAGACTCCACTGTCCGTCTGTCTGTCTGTCACCAGGCTGTACCTCATGAACCGTGATAGCTATACAGTTGAAATTTTCACAGATGATGTATTTCTGTTGCCGCTATAACAACAAATAATAAAAGTTAAAATTTAAATGGGTATAAAAGAAACCTATGCCTTGTGGTACGGGACCCTTCCGTCTGCGAGTCCGACTCGCACTTGACCGGTTTTTTATATACTTATCTAGGCAGCGACAAGGCAAGGGTGAACAAAATTGGGTTAAAAAGTTTTTCAGTAGGTAAGTAGTTTTTGTTACTGAAGCTGTCAACTTTAATCTAAGGTTCTAGTCAATATCTATTGTTTTTTTTATTGCAAAATGAGGACCTCATCCATCGCCTGGTGGGAAGTGATGAATGAGGTCTTTGATGGAACGATTACCCAGAAGATGCCTATATTCTATTTTGGTTTGAAGGTTGACGGGATAGACGATCACTGACGCTGGCAGAGAGTTCATCACTTTGCTCATGCGCATAATAAATGGAGAAGCGCTAGATAAACAAAATGACAAATTGATAGATTATTGTGAATCCTGTAATTTTTTCGAATAAAAATCTCACAGCATACACATGTTTGCCTGAAAACACTACAACTAAACTTATTATCTACTAGCTGTGCCCGCGACTTCGTTCGCGTGGATGTCGGAACACAATAATGTGTCGCTTAGGAAAGGTGTAAAAGGAAGAATCTTCCGATCTTGCCTGGTAACGCTTCCCTTGCCTGGGGTTCTCAACCATAGCCCTTTCGACTGCACAGCAGTCATTGCGTCTTCAGGGTTCATAATGACAATGCGACGAAGTGTCACTTTGATTTTATTATCTATTAGGTACCAACAAATCCACAAAAAAAACATTGTCAACCCTATGATATAGTACAATTGTTCGCGCATCAATTCTGTGCACGATCCCCTACAATGGAATTTGTCGGCGTCGTTTGTAACACGCGTGCGAGTCATTATTCGCGCTCAGACCTGCGCCTACGCGTCCGATCTCCACTTTACAACTATTTCCTCCATTTTATTGTTAAATTAAATTGTTGAAGGATACATTGAATTCTTGTAGTCATGTTTTAGGGATTGGTTGGCCACTTTTCTGGTCGCATTCTTATTTAGGTCCCAAGTCGATATCCGTGGTCCCAAGTTTAAGGTCTGCTTGCACCACAAATCACTAAAAAGGTTTAGCGCTAAATGAAATTAAAAGATCGCTTTGTTTCTATCAATCGTTTGAAGATTCATAAGAATACGCTTAAGCCGCCTATAACGTTCCCAATGCTGGGACACAGGCCTCCTTTCTGTAAGAGCGAGTGTGCCGTAATCACCTACGCGGGCCCAGTGCGGGTTGGTAGATGTCACATGTCTTCGTATTTTTGGTTCTAGGTCAGGACTGTGTCCTCACGATGTTTTCCTTCACCGTTTTGAGAGCAGAAATTATTTACACAAAGTAAGGCTGCCATTCCACCAGAGATGAGCGAGGATGCGTAGCGAGGGATGTGTGTAAAACTAACTAATACCAACACTAACTTAGTTCAAGCTATAAAAAATATCCTCGCTATTTTTTATAGCTTGAACTAAGGAAAGGCAGCCTAAAGCTTCTGTCGGGCCATTATCACTCGGCCACTACTGCTCGTTTGGAGATGAAATAGACAGAATAATGATTTAAATATGGTTCGTGTTATAAGGATCAGAGGGAGGCCTAAATGCTTAATCTTCTTCGGAAACATTATCCCGCGCTGGTCGATATCCGTAAAAACAGTCTCAGTTATATTTCTTGTTTTGACACTAAAACTAAACTGTTATGACACAATTTGGAAGCTGATACGGCATAAAAGATATGCAGAATGTTTTTACATAAAAGTAGGTGAGCTCCAGATTTATTCTTTAACCATGTGTGACCTATTTTCTTTGAAATAACCAAACTGCTTTTAGTTTTTCGCTAGTTTTTTGTGTCAGGGAAACACTATTATGTTTTATATTTAAAAGCCTGTGGGTGTACCTATGTGGTGTGGGTGTGGGTGTACTATTTAGAATTTTTAATTGATAAAAAGCTTATTATATATGAATAATACAGAGAGCTTTAATACTAAAGAGGCTAAAATGACTCAATGGGGTAAACCTGTGTCTAAAGATAAACCTTGTTTTGTAATGAGGCTGTTTGAGTTTAAAAAATGTAAATAAAACCTCTTTGCAGACCCTACAACTACAACCAACAACACTATTGATGACATCAACACAATGAAAGTACCAACGTACACGGTGCACGTCGCGTGTCATGCTCTCAACAAGGTCACCGCACAGTATCACGCATTCACAACGCACAATCGTTGACTCGTCGTGTACCTTCCATTCATCACTTTTTTCACAAAGTCACTGCGGAACCATAATGCTCTGCTGTTGTGATTTTCTCCTTGGTAGTGTCTAGTTGTAGTAGTGTCATCATGTGGTAAATTAAACAGAGATACTGCTCAAAGTTTTGGCACGAACGTTGGTTCTGGATCAAGTGTTTACCAATGTCATTACTCAGGATTAGGTTTGATCTTTAGTTTGTTTCTGAGAAGAAATATCTATGATTATGTCACAGTTGAAAATAGTGCTGCCGTCAGCACTATATCACCTATCTACGTATTCTGTAAAAATCTCACCGTAAAAATTTAGGATAAGTGAACTTAAAGTGAGCTATCAATGGTTTGAATCAGGTGAAATTACTGCTCGCCTCAGCTAAGTTTTCACGGTGAGACTTTTACATAGAAGAGTCGACCGTCTGCCTCAGTACTTAAAGTATGTTTTCAAATGTAAAAAAAAAACAAAAGAAAAACAGTCCAGTGTTTCGTAAACCCCCGTTTCACCTTGAACAATAAAGCGCTGTATAAAAACAGCAGTAAAGCGAACTATAGGGGTGTAATCTCTGTTAACGAGCATTAGATTCGGTCGATATGTTAGCGTTACGAAGTAAAGATTGCGCCATACTAGGTTCACACAGGTTCAGACGCGCGATATCTGCGTCCTTGGCCCCCGCGCGATAAACAATGGTAATTATGACATCGCTGGCGAAAGCATGCTATTGATACAGACAGAACTGATACGGTTCATGTACTTTTGTCGAGGTTAATCAAGTATTATGTACCTACTGAAATAGCAGGGGAAAATGTAGAGGAAGTATTAAATGTAAGTGGAGCAAGGCCACAAACATAAGACGGTCTTATGGGGTTGGATGAATGTGAAATCGACACGATAAGAAGATTGAGAAATACTTTAGAAGACTTTCTATAAAAGCAGTGGTGCGCCAGTGATAACGGCCACGAGTTACGAGTTGTAGGTCGCGGGTTGGAACCCAAGCAGGTACATTACTTTATGTAAATTATTTCATGACCTCTCAAAACGGTGAAGGAAAACAACGAAGAAAAAATTGAAAATCATCGAGGAACCTAGAACCCAAAATTCGAAGACATGTGACATCCGCCATCTCGCAGTGGGCCCGCGTGGTAGATTATTTTTTTGAGTGTTTTTTTTATATGTTACTCTCCCTCTCACAGTGAGGAGGCCTGTGTCCCAGTAGTGTGAACATTATAGACTTAGGCTGTATATGTATGAGACTGTCTGATTGTTAAATTAAACATATTGATCATATTATAAACCTTAAGTAATCTCTGAATACCTTATTTCAGCATGACGACTTTTATTATTCGTAGAGAATGACAGTGTAAAACTGACAAGTAGGTACCAAATTAGGATAATAAAGTTTCAAAACAAAGGTACTTTTATAAAGTTTAATGAGGTTGTATGGCTTGAGGAATATTAATGGTAATTTATGCTCAAGTAGCCATTTTGGCAGAAAAACATCAGCGTAGAAAACAAAAGATTTTTTTTTGGAAAATAATTACAAAATAGCTAGAAGAGGAAAACAACGTCATAGGTTTGGTTTTCAGAAATATGTGAGCACCATGTATCTATCACATATGTAATTGATTTACCTGTCATTGCTTCATTTTTAATTCTTTTTACCTTTTGTGGTAGACTAATTTTATTCTAGGTGCATCGTCTTCACATATATATATATAATAGCCTCCCCGAGCCCGACCGCTTTCGGTCACGGTGGCCAATCTCAATGGAGATTAGCCAGGTACGCAGCAGATATTATAGTGCACAAGTGTGTGCGCAAACACAGGTGCACTCTTTGTTCCTTTACTCTCATAGTCCGATGGGACACATATAATTATATTATGTAAGTATACAACCCTTGTAAAACTTTTTAAAAGAGTAACGGTGGAGTTTCTTACCCATTCTTCCCCATACAAAAACTACCTTTTGGAATGGGCGATTAGAATCAATTCTATTTTTGACGTTCAATAGTGCCTTTAATGTGCCTTTTTGGAATAAATGATTTGACTTTGACTTAGAAATGAAGCGACAAAGCAGCACCCTAATTGCGTAATCACATTATTAATCACAATCTGAATAATTTTGAAAAATCTGCCTGCTCAACAACATAAATAACGCAATGAATGTTGTTGAATTGTCTCCACCCAGAGCGGGATGTGTGAGTCATTTGATGATATACCATCCGAAAAAAAAAAAAAATCCATTTCCTCGTTTAGTGTGTTATGCAATTACCCCGTAGTGCCTAAGTTAAGTGTCTCACTTGTGCAGTGTTATTGGGTACCTACATCTCATAGGAAAAAGTCAAAAGGTAGGTATAATATTCCAATAATGAAATCCTTTAACGAAATCTCTAACATTCATCGAAAATATAATAAACGTACAGACGCCAGCACATCAAGCTACTACAATATGTCAAATTTCGTTAATAGATTTTCAACTTTATTGTTAAAGCTTTTGTTAAAGCTTAAGGTTCAAAGTTGATTGGGAAAATTTGACAGGTTCGGGTAGCTTGATGTCCTGGCGTCTGTACATCCACAGATTTCGATATGGAGATAGAATGCGATATTCAATTCTATGTTATATTATTTAGTATATTGAAGAGACAAACACGTCACATTGATTTTATTTTTCCTATTGTATTAAATTCTTACAAGATACTAGATGTGTATCAGATAATTCAAGAAATAGTGATGGTAGCATCCTTACGTTATGCAATAAAACAACTCAATGAACTAAACACGATGCCAACTTGGCAAACAGTATTTATAACGTGAATGTTCTCAGTATTTTGACCTATTCCTCCGTACGTATTTACATAATAAATGTGTCATATTAATAATACATTTGATATAAGAGCTTTAGGGCCCAGTCATTTCATGTATGTTTTTATATCTATTCAATCTGTGTCGAGTTCCGAGTAACGGTGATGTGATCATGTGGGCTCATTTCACGTTTGATTTGCGTTCATTACTTGTGCCAGGTTTGCAGACTACATTTATTTTGAGTATTGTTAAAATTATTTAGAACTAGCTGCGCCCCGCGGTTTCATCCGCGTAAATGTCGATCTCGTGGGAATATCGGGATAAAAGTAGTCTATATGTTAATCCAGGGTGTCCGCTACCTCCATACAAAATTTTATCAAAATTGGTTCAGCCGTTTGAGCGTAAAGAAGTAACAAACATATAAACCCACACACACACACACACTCACAAACTTTCGCCTTTATAATATTAGTGTGATTTATTTTATTTTTTTATTTTATTTTATCTAAGCAGATCTTACCTACAACTACCATTACAGATCAGCGATCCAATGCGATAGAGTGGCCTTACACCTACCTACCCACTTACCTTATTTAACCTTTTCTAATTAGGTTTTCTGGGGGATTAGTTAATTTTTATCAACCGAGTTGGTATTCTTGATCGAAGTATCAACCATTATTAGGTAAAGTTTAAACATAGGTCTTCATACAACATAAGGTCAATTCTCGTACCTACTTATAAAAACGTTCCAAATTCAGTCGCAATCTCTTCTCAACGACAATCAATGTCAAAAACTTGCACCAATGTAGATAAATTCAAGGACCCCAAATAGACACACAAAAAATACACATACAAATAAACAAAAAAAAAAAATACACATACTAATAAACAAAAAAAAAAATAGACATACTAATTCCATGGGTAAATTAGAGGTATTTTTGACAGATTCCGACTGAAATGAGAATTTTCTTAAGGGAATTGCCCCTCTTATTTTATCGAGTGATGGTCCATAATTCCATACTATAACTTTCTAGGAACAGCAATTGCCATTATTTTATTTATTAATATATTGCATCACCCTAATCACCTGCCATATATTCTGATAGGTATTATAAAGTATAAACAGTCACATGATTTAATCTATGAGAGTCCTGAAATTACCACAATTTACATTTCGTCGTAAATTCGCGTCAAATATAACTTCGTCGCAATCTAAGTTATGCTAAAACACTAACTTAGGTCACAAATATGAATAATTCATTAAGACTAATAGTCTGTCCTTACGAATAGATAAAGTTTAATTTAAAAGTTGCACGTAAATCTATATTAATAATAACATTTGACTTTACTGGCGATTTTGTGATAAATGAGTTCTAATAATTTAGAAAATATCCTTGTGAGGAAGCTTTATAATATCAGGGTTCGGATATGCACGGGTTACTTTGGGTGGGGTTTCCAAGGGTGGCTCATATTTCGATGTTTATACACGAACTATCCAATTTCTTTGAGGTATGTATATTGTGGGCCCACAAGAGTATCTCGTCAAAACGTAGGACATCAAACGAATATTCACAACCACTTAGAAGGAAACTCATTCAAATTCAAATCAACAGTTTTCCATACAAAACTTTGTAATATGGGTCACATATAAACGTAGAATGGTCTATTTATGGTCTATTTAGATTTTACAAGCCAATTCAATTCAACGCAAAATCGGCGAGAACAAAACAAAATAATAAACCGAGAGTGTTTCTTCAGCACGAATGTAATTTCAGTTGAACGACACACAAATAGGTGCGGCAAAGTATTGAAGATATAAATCAATGTTTTCCACATTGAGAAACATTTTATGACCCTCCTATCTATTATAGTGCCTCATTTAGAGGTTTCCTGAGTGCTCTTCCATCGTTTTACAAGTATAGAAACGTCTTGCCCTCAGAGAATAATAGATACAGCAATAACAGACAGAAATCATTGAATTTGCAATGAATGTCTGCAGAAAAATACTGCTCACTTCTTACTTATATTGAATGAAAACAAAAAGATGAAGTGCAATTTCAAGTTTTGGTAATACGTTTATTGTTTCGACGCCAACGTATACTTGAGTGAGCTTTCGTGAGTGCAGAAAAGAAAATAATAAGACAATCTAGTAAACTCTTTTGATAAAAAAGTAATTTAAAAAAAATAAACCGACTTCAAAAATAAATTAACTCAAAATTATGAAATAACTTTAATTTCGGAAGTCGGTGGCATAAAATTAAAATACGGATCCCAAGACACCGACTTCCGAAATTAAAGTTATTTCATATTTTTGAGTTACCTACTTAATTTCTTTTTGAAGTCGGTTTAATTTTTTTTTTTTAAACTTTATATAGTTTTATTTTTTTGCCACCGACTTCCGAAATTAAAGTTATTTCATAATTTTGAGTTAATTTATTTTTGAAGTCGGTTTATTTTTTTTAAATTACTTTTTATTTGGTAATTTTTAGTTGTTGCACTAGAATTTGCCCAAGGTTTTGAGATGTTTTCCCTTTGACACCACACCCGTAGCTCGTATCAATAAGCCAGGCCGTCACACTTTGACGTCTTAGTTCATATCTTGAAAATTACTGAATCGATTTTGATGAAACTTGCACTGTTCCCTAAGTTGAAGTAAATGTAAGCCAATAATAAAAAGTAATTTAAAAAAATTAAACCGACTTCAAAAAGAAATCAACTCAAAATTATGAAATAACTTTAATTTCGGAAGTCGGTGTCTTAGGACCTGTATTTTATTAGTTTTTTGTCTTTGAATTTTCGGTTCTAGGATATATGCCGGTTTCCTAACGAACTTTTCCTTCACCGTTTTGAGAATAGTGGTGATGAAATAAATTACACAAAGTAAAGCGAATGCTTGGGTTCGAACCCACGACCTCGACAATTCGTAAGTCGGGGCCGATACCACTGCTCTCTAAATATATATTATATAAATACTTGTTGTTACTTAATTACTTTACTTATCTTAAAAGGTCAGTGAACAGGCGAACATAAATACTGTAGATATAATTATATACACGGAGCATAAAACCCAGTGTTTAGATACTTGTGCATCGCCGAGAATGCTCAGTATAGACGCTGTAAAATAACAAAACTGAAATATTTTATCGACTGAGAAAGTTATGGCTATTGGCTTGTCTCGTTGGGCATCGGGCAGATTTTATTTCTTTATGTTTTATTGCTGGTTATTAGAGGAAATATACTTTTTGTTTGTATATAATCATGTGATATTATAGCAGTAAAGTTATGAGTGAAAAGTGTAAAGTTATTATAGCTGTTAACTTATAAATGTTGTTCTATAAAAGGTTGAAGTAACTTTGCTGAGAAAAACATAAATGCTTGCCTACGCAATGCATTTCGGTGTGTCCGTTTCAGAAATCAAATTAGAATTCTTTGAATATCTCGAATACGCTCTCAAACGTCTTGTAAGATACTGTTCTTTATTTTTTATTTTATTTCTTGTGTTCGTTGGCTGCCGTGCGACCGGCATCGTTCACAAAAAGAGCAAAACACTTCTACCAGTGATTATCGTAACTGACATTTTGTTTAATTCATTCTAAACTGATCATCTTGATTTATGTAAGTAGCTGTTTTTATTTGTATACTAAATCGTTTTGATCTAACGATTGAGCCTTGATTTACTCTTGATTAGGAATATTAATTTCTTGTGTATTCCCCTAATGCATATTCTAGATCTAGATGTCTTAAAGTCTGGAATAACATTTTTTGCTTACTTTGCCCTTTTAACTTTAAATATGCATGTCGGTCCGTAGCCGTAGGTATTAGCACTCTTTTTATTTGTGCAAAAAGCTCTCGTGGAACACAAATATCTTCGGATAAATCTTAACGAGAAAATAATGAGGGACACACGTTGCAACACTTGTAACATGATGCTATATAATTATATTCTTCCTTAGTAAGTTATTCTTAATATGTTCTCGGAAAGTTATCCCAGTTTTCATCGTCGGAATTAATAAAATGCGTGTGAATCATTAAGCTGTTTTCGTCTTCAGTAGATCTTAATGACAAATTAAATTCAAGTAGCCGAATCGGTCCATTTCTGTCGGAGACTGACGTCATTATGTTTATGGAGGATCGGTTATTCAGTGCCGTGTTAACGACTCACAGATTTGCGGAATCACTTAAATCGAGTTAGAATATCCCACGCACATTCTGACTCGATCTCGAAGTTACTGCGGTGAAAACATTTTTTGTTTTTGTCAAATCCGCAGATCATTTTATTTTGTTTTTACAATCGCGCCTAAGGTCGAGGCAGAGGTCAGGGAAGGTTAAAATATTTAAAAATATCCGCTGGGTTTTATCAACAACAATGCATTCAGGATGCTGCTGGGGCTTCCACGCGTCTGCAGTGCGTCGGGAATGTTTGCTGATGCGCACACTGATGGCTTCGCAGCGATCAGACGTAAGCGTGCCGCGTCGCTGCTGCAGAGGGTCCGGGGCAGCTCGAACAGTCTCCTGAATGTCATTGCAGGGAAATTTGATAGCCCACTCGTCCATTATTTGTCTAACCTGCATGTTTACTAACAGAGTTTTTTTAAGGTTAATGTTTTGCTAACAAATTATGGATGTCTAATTCTGAAATAAAATGATAATTATTCTTATTATTAGCATAGGCTTCGGTGTGAGTGTGAAGTGTGAGTGCGAGCTCTCCCGGCTTGTTGCTAATATGCACAAGCCTCTAGTCCTCATTACATACATCAATCCACGTCTGTTGTGTTCAGACATTCAAATAACGTGTTTTCCTAGGTTTGTTAGCGGAGGAGCGCGAACTCGGCCTGACCTCGAGGCTAATTTGACTTCGTATACGGGTAATGGAAAATCTCCGACTTGACGTTAACGATTTACCAACGCCCATAAGAGTCTCATTTTATTTGAATTGTTGCCGGTATGTTAATGGGGTTAGTGTCAGGGGAATTAGCATTTTGTGGCTTTCTCTCGGTTCGTAACGATTTTATTTGTGCGAGACACTTTTAGGCTGGTAGGAAAGCGAAAATATCTACATGACGGCATTGCTATCTAAATCACGCAATAGTCAGGTCGTTGCCCTCATTATCGCTTTGCACGATAACGTGGAACACGGAAAAAATCCATCCTCAGACTGATAAAGATGTTGACCAGTGTTGCGTGATCTATCGCGATCCCCGTCAGTCTTAGAGAATGAGGTCGTTGAGGGGAAATGGTGTGTTACTTTAGAGTTCTAGTTAAAATTGGTAATGAATGTGTTAATAACACGAATAGCTTAAGTAAACAGTAGCATGTCCTTGGTCGCGACTGGTCGCGGTTGGCGGCGCGGACACGGGCGGTGAGGTCGCGAGAGGTCGAAATCACTATTGTAAATATTTAAACTGAGAACCTGTAATATTTTATTATTCGTAATTTTTAACAGTGTGCTACAGTAGCACCTACTGTGCAAAATAAAAAAAAATCCTCATCATTATAATCGGTGACGAACATACCTACATTCGATGAATCATCATCATGATCTGCCTAGCCTTTTCCCAGCTAAGTTGGGGTCGGCTTTCAGTCTAACCGGATACAGATGAATACCAGTATTTTACATGGGGCGACTGCCTATTTGACCTATTATCTGAATAATTAACAGTGTTAAATGGTGGGTTTAAGATTTCAAAACGAAATACATGATTATTATTGTATTTAGAATCAACCGCCATGCATCAAAATTGAAAGGAAAACTGTAATTTACTTTCCCTGGTAATTTCCCATTCAACTTGACCGATAAGAATATACTTACACGCATTTTCTATTGCGTGATAAGGCCAATCTCTAAGCCTATAAGTACTTATAACAAGTAGGTAAGCGTATTTGTATTTCAGTAGAGCATTATGAAATTCTTCGCCGTTGTCGTCATAATAAATTGCTTATCGTTCCTAATAATGTTAACACACTTTCTTTCTAGTATCTCTTACAAATTGGGGACGTGGCACAGTAGGTATATGAGTCAATTCAAGCTGCTCTGATTTGTTTTTTTGTTGGGCCTGTACTGTCCCACTGCTGGGCAAAGGCCTCCCCCAAGTCTTTCCAGGAACTCCTTTCCCGCGCTACCTCGAACCAGCCTTCGCGGTATGCGTCCAGGTCATCTCGCCACCACTTTCTGGGCCGACCTCAGGCACCCATTGTGTGGAAACTTTTGCCCAGCGGTCAACCCGTGACCCGCCCAATCCCACTTGAGCTTTACTCAAAATTATATGTAAATAAATATACGTACTATTCTTAATCGTAAGTTGTACTTACTTATTTTTTCATAGAGGGTGATAAAAAGTAGAGTGTCCACCCCGGGAGCAACACTATTTTAAGCTCGAGTGACGTGAATCCTTCGCTCCGCTCTGGATTTAAAGAAACACTCGCCTTCAAAATAGTTGTTTGCTTCCTTGGCAAACAGTCTATTTGTTGTTATAGCGGCCATAAGTAGTATACACTCTGTGAAAGTAGGTATATTTCAAGTGTCTACATATTACGGTTCAAAAGATAGCCTTGTGAGAGACGGAGCTGGAGGGTCCTGTTGGCACGCTTTGGGTACGGAACGCTAAAAAGGACGAAAATCCAATGTAAGGTTGAGGACTAAGAGCATTATTGCACAAGTATTTTAAGGTACCTCACCATATTATTATTATAATCAAATACGTGATGTAGGTGCTAGTTGGCAATAAGTACGTGTTTGTTAAGAAACATGGGTTTTCCCCCGATTGTGTTTAGAATTTCCCAGGTCAACTCAAGAATAGTAAGTGCGCACTGTTTCTAATTATCAGCATTGGTAATCATATTAAGTCATTATTTTAATTAATTAAACATGTGAATATGCATTAATTGTTTATTTGTGATTTCAATGGATAGGAATGTGCATGATTTTATGTTAAACCCATAAATTATAATGGTGCGCATATGCAACTTACCTACAAGAAAAGTTAAGGCGTATCAGATTCGGTATGTTAATCTTACCTTTATGAGGTGATTTGTTACTCATTTACATAGAATTTCAAACCCATATTTTAGGATTTTAACAGAGGCAGCCAAAGAAAAGCCGCTTGTGTGGGCTCTACCTAAGCTTGTATCAAGATAAATGATGACGTTACAATAAGCCCCTCAATATAAAATATGTTCCATCTTTCCTACGGAAATTATCATAACTATTCTGAGAGTCCCATTTTTCATTGATATCGTCTCACTTTGGACATCTTATTCGGCTAAAGTATCAAGAAAAATGGCCCTTCGAAATAAATCGCAGTTTTTCTCTATATATCGTGTCATCCGATCAGTAACACGCAAGATACCTTCGTTACTCTGTCATTTTGCACGAAAATGGACAATATACCAAAACCCTTCCCCTTTCGTTCCGAGATTAGCTATGGAGATATGGGAATCGGATAACATTTTTTTTTCATAAGAACAATCAGGGAAATTTATTGTCACAAACAGTTAAGGCCATTTCATACAACGTAAATTTCATACTGTCAAAGTAAGGACAATAGAAGCAACAATAGAAGCAATTCGATGAAAAATTAATTTACTTGACCTTTACATTCAGTTGAATTGATTTCGCTTACCTATGCTTTTACAACGAAACTTTTCAGATTCAGGGTAGTACTAAAGGAATCCATTAATAAATTGTTCTCCGTAAGTTTCTTTAATGGAAATATTGGAATGGGTGTGTACTCAGATTTGGAATTAAACTTAATGAGGACATACATAGACTGGATCTGCGATCCTGAGAATTGAGACAGCAACTACAATTTAGGTTAAGTTGAACTATATAGTAAGTTTATAATTGAATTTAGGGAATTAGGACCCTTGTCCTTAGGAGTCTCTTGTGTCGTTCAACCCGCAAAGATCTACTGTGACGTCTAATTACATAGTTTTCGCTTCTAATTTAACCAAACCAGATAAGAATACAGAGTGTCACGGACATTGACGCGCTACTTGATACCATGGATTTAGTAAACGACTGTAAACCCCCCTCTGCGTTAAAATATTTCGTCGGTAATTTAAAAAAAAAATGGCTGTTCAATACATTTTTCTATGAAACTGCAGATTTTTTTTTTGATAACCGACGAAAAATTTCTGCATTTCGCCTAGAATCATGTGCTGTATTCATGGTTACAATTCGCGCGTCGTTGTCCTTTCCACCCTGTATAGAAAAAGATTCCTCTTACAGTTAATTCAATAACAGTAAAAGTCCACCACATTTCCTACTGCCCTAGCCTATCATTAACAGCTGAAGGTTGTTGGGAAATGGACTACACAAGTCCACATAGCTCTTTGTTACGCATGTAGGCCACTCATTCAACGCAGGATTACGGTTCTTCACTTAGTTCCCTGCTGTTACACAATTACGTTCGGTCACATTATGAAAACTGGGTCGAGAGTTGACATTGTTTGTTAAGAAATGACATGTATTTTATTATGTACTGGCGTAAATTTATGCTTGTGAGTATTCATGGGTAATAGGGAGTGACAATTAGTGTCAGGCTTGGTTATATGCAAGCGCATATAACCAAGATTACCAAGCGGTAGTGTTTAGCATTATGCGGGAAAAGATTTGAAGACTGTTATACACCGTGGCATCGACATCGACGCGTATCCTGTTACCATGAATTCAGTACATGATTTTGAAGCCCCCTGCGTTGAAACTTTTCGTCGATTAGAATCATGTGCTGAATTCATGGTTGGTATAACGACCTCTTTCGGCTGAAATGATGATGATGATGATAGGCTTAACCTTCTTGGGAGAACAGTCTTTGGGGACACTTGACAGACTGAGTAGTCACCACTACCCTTATCACCATAAGGGTTGATATAATCTAGTAATCATCATCAACACGATGTAAAAGAGTTAGCGTTTATTGTTCGACGAGGTTACTCAACTTCATAGTCGCTCGTGGCAGTAATGACCTTTTGCATGATTCTCTGATGGTTTATAATCGATTACATTTTCAAGGGCGCGTTTCCTTCTTGAATATACATTTAGTGTGCTTACATTTCGGAGGCTCTAAACTTTTCCAAGGTTAAAGATAATTTAAATCTGTTGTTTACAAATAATACGTCAAAATGGCATATCTTACCAAATTAACACGACTAACGAGTGTAGTAGTAAATTAAATTGTTTTCCCTATCTTCATTATCATACGTCTACTATTAAAATAATTTCGTTCTGATATTAGGTACTTATTCCATAACTAATTTCATTGAAGAAACACACACTGTTTCTTGTTTTGTCTTTGTTTCATCATTTGAATTAATAAAGTTTTCTGAGCTAGCGCCGTAGACAGATGTAATTTGTTTTCTCTTCTGGTTAATGCATATTATTTGTACACAAGGAAGCTCAACACACTCCTGAAATTTTACTGGCTGTTTACTAGCTAACTGATTCGTTGTGCAGTAATCATTTTTTCAACGGGCACCATTTGATTGTAGATCGTAACACCGCTAATCGTCATGCGAGATAGTAGACTAACGCGAGCAAAAAAAAATACAAAAGTCACTCACCTATCTTTCCATTAGGGCTGTAGGGCCCGTAGCTGCCCGATGACAGTGGCGAGGAGTACCCGTTCGGCTGCGGCTGCACCGGCGGGCCGGGGGAAGGCGAGCCGGCGCCCGCGCCACCAGCCATCCAGTCGCGGACGTGGCCGTTGGCTTGGTGGCCGTTGTGGCTGACCCCCGGCTCGGCTTTGACCGCGCCCGGCAACACGCCGCGGTACGCCACCTCGTGCTTCAGGTCCATGCCGCTGCTACCGCATGCTGTTCCTCCGCCGCCGGCCCCGCCGCCCGCGCTCCACACTTCTAGAACAAAAGACAGGTTGAGTTATTTCACTGTCGTGTGTAGGGAAAAAATTGTTTAAAAGACGACTTGAAACTTGAAAACCTACAACCCAACTTTTCTGCAGTGGGTATAGTCTTAACAACTTAAAAAAGAATGTAAGCTTTGATCTTCTACTGTTGACGGTTCTAAAATTATAATAACCATGACATCCAAGTCTATTATGACTATTTTTAGCAGTACGAAAAAAACATTTTGTTTGTCTCATGCTTTTCTTGTATCTTAAGGCGATGACAGTTCAAGCTTAAATAGCATTTGATTTAAACTCACAATCTTTATATCTACCAGTTATTAAAACAGATATCATTTCCAGATCAATTAGCGTTATTACAAAGAAACGAACAAACATAACACTGCATCTTATCTTGCGTAGCGGTTGTATTTCAAGAGTATACAATCGAATGACCGAACGGGTATAGTTCCCATGGCCGCTGTAATCTTTGATCTCATCACAGATAAACAAGCCGCGGTTTGGCAACAAAGGGATTTGAAGGTGAATAGAAAGTTCCGGCGAACAGTAGACCTCTGTCCTCTGATTGTTTGTTTAAGAGGGTACATAACTGCAGGCGGGAATTGTCAGAAGACATTATCGCTGTCCTTTATTTCGAAGTCAAAGAAGAAAGAGATGGAAAAAGATGTAGCTGCCAAATCAGCTTGTACTAATTCATTGAAGTACCTATAGACTTCTCAGGAAATGCCAACCATTATGATGAAGTTGAGTAGTTGAGATGTGGATGGGCACCTTAGTTTGATAGCGCTTTTTTCCGTCTTTTGTACTCAGCCTAAAATAACAATACCTACCTAATAGTTTTGGTAACAAATTATAATATTCAAATAACTTGAAACCTCCTCAAACCGATTTTCAATAGGTTTCAGGCATGTTTCTAGTAGGTATGACTGAATCATACGTAAATGTAATTCAGATTTATTCTCGGTTAGAAAAAGTTGTTATTGCCAGATAGAAGTTTAAACATCAACAAATTGTATAGTACCTAAAGTACCTAATATTTGAAAATGTGAGTGAATATTATGCTTTCTGCTTTAAATGTCCATATTAGTGGTCTATAAAGTTCTTGGTCAAATGGTATTCATTTCAACCCAGAGCTAATGAAGATACCTACCTACTATTGGTAATAATAACCGAATGGCACATGGAAGAGTAATAATCATAAAATAACTTCTAATCTAGAACTAATAGCAACTGCAAATAATAATGCACTAAACTTGAGAGCTACTGAAACATTCCTAGTTTTACTTCATACCATAAACGTTATGTATTTTAAATCATAATTTTGCAGCACATCAAATAGTGTCAACGTACGGGTGCTTCCCTGCCCTCAATAACCATAATAGGCGCTTTACTTTGTGTAAATTATTTCATCACCACTGCTCTCAAAACGGTGAAGGAAAAAATCGTGAGGAAACCGGCATAGGACATGCCGGTCACGCCGGCAGAACCAAAAATTCGAAGACATGTGACATCTGCCAACCCGCACTGGGCCCGCTTCCTCTCACTGAGAGGAGGCCTGTGTCCCAGCAGTGGGAACATTATTGGCTGATTATGATTAAGATGAATGAAATATGCAGAAAAGGTGTCACAGACATCTTTAGAAGTCAAATACTGCAGCAGTACAACAGCCTAGTTTGGTGCTTTAAATAGGTAAGTTTTACCAAGAACATTTTATGATAAAGAAAAAGATAGTATTGGGTGTTAATAGTTCTCAATGAGATATAAGTACTTTCAAAAAGCTACGGAGGCTAAAGGACACCCTTACTGTGAAAGACGGAAGTTATTGGATTGTCATGTAGGTGCAAATTGCTGTTTCCTAGAAAATGGAAAGATTTGGGGGAGCCTTTGCTCAGCAGTGAGATACTGTAGACCAACATTAAAATTTAAAATGCTGTTACTATGCTGTCGATTCTGTTGTTCACAAACTAAACAAAACTAAAGTTCAATGCATCTTTTTCTTTCTATTTCATTAAGAAAAGCCTAGGACAGAAGATAAATTTTAGTTTAGTCCTGTCAAATTAATCAGCGCCTAACGTAAATTGACGTAATTTTAGTAAGCAAGTTTTTAATCACGTCTAAGTTTGTATGGAGTAGTGTCAGGCGCTGATTATATCTTCTGTACTTTTCTTAATGAAATAGAAAGAAAAAGATGCATTGAACTTAAATTTAGTTTAGTTTGTGAACAAGACGTATCAGTTTCTGCGCCTAGTCAAATAGTTTCATTTCTGCCGTGTTGACGTGTTCTAATTACGGAAAAAATGATTGAAGTTGACGTAGTATTGTTGGCTTTTGTTTTAGAAGAAGAAGTAAATAATCATAAAATACAGAAGAGGAAAAGAAAAATTTGGACGAGAGTCTTCTTAACTTACCATGGCTCCATTATTTGACAGGGTCGCTAAATAATGGAACTATGTTCCAATGTTCTGAAAAAGGCATATTTTAAGCATTTGTTATGTTATACAAGACAACGTTTCATTAAAACAATTGACGTTTGTTTTTTTTTTGTGTATGTGTGTCGGTACACAACATTTTTCGTGCGATATAATATCCCAAGTCGTTTTCTGTGTATTTTTCTCGGAATGTTTTTCCTAAAGTCAATATTATCATCTTCTACTCTTTATTGTTTTTTAATGTTCTTTGGAAAGGATGTTTGCTCTCATAAAATGCCTTACTCATCATCTGGACTGCTAGAGAAACTTAATTCCCTGTCTAATAAACGCATGTAAACTCATTCTTTGTCACAATGTCACAATTACGGCTAGTTCTAATTACTTGCTCTGGCCAACACTGCACTGGTCTCCTTGGTCAGCGAGATTAAATTTCAGCAAACTAGATAGTAAATCTAGTTGGTGTATCAGGCGATCGCGGTAATAAACCGCAGCGTCCCGGGATTAACCGGGATCGCTCCGGGATGACGCCAATCCCGGGATGTTAACAATTGCTTGTGCATTGTGTAGATCGTAAAATGGAAACATGGGTTTATGGTTTGTATTTTGGTACTGGTGTTGTTCCGTTTTGTTTTCTTGAATTTTTTAGCTTGTTTTACGTGAGGACGACAAAAAGGGTTCGTAGCCCTTTTCAGTCGTCACACTGTATGTATACGTTGTTTGTATGTATGTTCAGTGAAATTGTCGAAACTGCTTGATCGAGTTTGATAAATGAGGTTTCAGTCGAACATCTTTGTGATGTGGGTGCGGTTCGTTTTAGATAGTTTTAGTATCTACAGAAAAAGTTTAATTTTTGAAAGAAACATTTTATTTTCTACTTAATTTTGTCCCGTAAATTTTAAACGATTTATGACTAGATTTTTCTTTGAATTTTGGGTTTTAAAGTGGTGGTTGGAGTGCTTTTGTGTTCTCTATCATTTTGTATCACCAAAGAATTATAACAGATCTTTTAAAATCAACAATACAGAACCACTTAGCGGTGGTATTATTTGTTATAAGATTTATGTAAGTACCTATGTGTCTAGTTTATGTATTTTTTAATTTGCAAAAACAAACACATCACACATGCATGTTTTTACATATTCTAAGATCTTTACTCTTAATATTTTCTACTATACAATTGGTTGTAGACACTCTTCCAAATTACCTACTGTTAGTACTATTCATGACACGAATAGTTTTCCAGGTCATTGACCCCACTTATTTCCCGAGGTAATTTATTTTCTATGGGTAGCACCATAAATAATCCGAAAGCCGTTACGTATCAATCTGATAAGCGGTTTTGATCGGTTTCAAAACAAATAATAGTACATTATGATACATGTGTGCTATGTTGATCATTATGCACGAGGCGATATTATCGCGCGAGCCGCAGGCGAGAGCGATAAGAAAGCCGAGTGTATATTGATTAATGCACACGCGTTTCATACGACGTTTTTCAACACACTTGCGAGGAAAAAAAACAGACTTGTATTGTTAAATATTAACTTGTATGGAAAATGGCGCGCTGGTTTTGTTTTCCCGCGCGCCGTGCTAGCCAGCACTAGCGATGCGCGCGCAACATTGACTCATTTTAAATATATTAATCTATGGCACAGACAAAACCGATACAGCCTATAGAAAAAATATAATAAACACAAGCCTGAAAATTGCAAAAAACCTAAGAATTTCGCGGTCTACCACTGCGCATTCACCTTAAATTGTCTGTGGTCCCCTGCGAGTTCATTTTGCGACCAAGGACAATACAGACTATTTAAAAAAAATTGAAATATAGCCCGCGGATTTTTTCTTTCGGCATGAAGTCTCTTTGGGCGCTTTCCGAATTAGCTATAATCGCTCACATCACAGCGCTCACATCATCTCCATGGACGTAATATTACGTCCATGCATCATCTCACATGCGTTCCGATTTAGATATTACTATTATGACTGCTGAGAGCTGGCAACAATTCGGAACACTCGTGAACGCGCTCACATGACAGTGCTTACACAATGTAAAAAAGATATTATTACAGTATTTCTTTGTATAAACACCACATTTCTTCTTCAGTTCTTCTTCTTTGGTTAGGTGGCGACTGTCAGCCAGCAGCACAATTTCAAAAATGCCACGTTAGTTTAATTTAAAGATGATGCAACTCAAAACAAAACACACACTGACACAACCTCATACACACACTGTCATTTTTGACAGCGCTCACGGTGATATTATTCTAGGGCATGGTCGGCATTATCGCAAGATGGCGAATGTCATGACGTCATCTATGACGATTCACGGGACATCGTTATCGTTATCGCGCTCACGCTAATTCGGTTATTTCCCAATTCGGAACACATCGATTATTTCCCAATTCGGAACGCAGGGTTTGATGAGATTAAAAAAGCGCGCGTCTCCGACTAGTAAATAGTTATCTGTGGTATTACAGAACATGTGGATTAAAGTAAAGAAAAAGCACGCGTTCGTAATACACTCCATTATGGACCTAAAAGCGGTTCAATAAGAGCCACTTTACGAGCAAGTGTGTTGAAAAAGTCATGACGTCATTAGAATATTACTTTTTATATTTTTTTGAGCTAGCTAAGAGTAACTGTAACGGCTATAGAGATATAGGTAGGTATGGCAGGAAAAGACGTGCAGCATAACCAGTCTATAATGTTCCCACAGCTGGTACGCAGGTCTCCTTTCTTCGAGAGGCAGTGGGCTGTAACGCGGGCCCAGTGCGGGTTGGTAGATGTCATGTTGAATTTTTGGTTCTAGGACATGCCGGTTTCCTCACGATGTTTTCCTTCACCGTTTTTAGAGCAGTGATGATGAAATAATATACGCAAAGTAAACGCCTGCTTGGGTCGAACCCACGAACTACAACTTGTAAAGGCTCCTTCAAACACCTTCAGACACAAAGGCACCGCAAGTCGCGCCACGAGCGGTGCCTTGTGTCGCGCGCGATTATACTTATTGCGTGTCGCGTCGGACCCGTTACCACTGGGCTACCACTGTTCCTCAAACATGTGCAGCGCTGGCCTCAAATAAATCAGTATAAGAGCAGCGGGGCAATTGCGTGACACACTATCAATAGCAATGGGTTTCATGTTGACAGTTCAACAGCATTCATTGCGTTGTTTACGTTGCTGAGCAGATACATTTTTCGAATATATTCAGCAATGGATTAGCAATATCTTTCAAATTGAGATTGGTAGTGTGTTACGCAGTTAGAGTGCAGGAGGTTGACGATGATATTAGACTTAGTGTATCCGCAAATAGACTACCTACTAGTGGTCAGCGTCAGTGCTCACTCGTTAAATGTCTGAAACATGTCTGCCGCTGTTGCGTGGATCTAGATTATGTTCACCGCCTTACCTATTATAGTTGTGTGTCAAAGAGCAATGTACTGTACTTCAGGTCATGATTTAATCCTATCGGTCCTCCACGAGATTATCTGAGTATGACCTTCTTGAAGAGTAATCGGTTCAACCGAAACCAGGATTAACTATGAATGAATCCGAATGTTGGGCCTTATTTACTCCGACATAAACTATGTTGGTTTGTGTGTATGTGTGTCTGTGGGGGGTGTGTGTGTGATCTATACATGTAAGTAAGATTGTCCATATTTTATGGTCTCAACAATAAACTTTGTAACTTTAAACATTTTACGGCGAAACATAAAATGTGAATATGCAAAACTGGATTTCTGTGGAACAGCGGGCGCTGCGATGAGTGAAATATGTAATAGATAAATGTTTTACGACGATTCCATAGGTTACTTAGCATTATTGCTGAACAGAATATTTTTTACCTGATTTTCAAGAAACTATATAACATAATAATCAGCCTATAATGTTCCCACTGCTGGGACACAGGCCTCCTCTCTGTGAGAGGGAGTGGGCTGTAATTAAAGAGAATATGGTTATATAGTCTTTGGCTGTAATCCACCACGCGGGCCCAGTGCGGGTTGGTATCACTGGGTCTGCGTGGTGATATGTGACATGTGTCACATATCTTCGAATTTGGTTGTAGGACATGCCGGCTTCCTCACGATATTTTCCTTCACGGTTTTAGAGAGCAGTGGTGATGAAATAATTTAGACGAACTAAAGCGCCTGTCTGGGTTCGAACCTACGACTTCGACTCTTAAGTTGCGGCCGTTGCCACTGTGCCACCACTGCTCTCCAATTTTGTTTTGTTTTGCTGTATGATGACTAAACTTTCCTGTCTCAAAGGACCACAGTTTTGACCGGTACGACTGTTGGAATACAAAAGGTCTGTGGACTCATTGAACTTAACTGTAATATCAATATCATCCAATAAGGTCAGAATTTCAAACTATGGCTTTAGTTAAACCAGAGAGAACAAAGAGGTCGGTAGCAGTGACAACTGCTACCGACCTCTTTGTTCTCTCTGGTTGAAAAATACTGAGTACTTAGCCAAAACTGGAAAATCATAAGACCCAATCCCATTTAATTGGGGAAAAGACAACTACCAGACGCCAGCACAACAAGCTACTACAATCTGTCAAATTCTTTAATAGATTTTCAACTTTATCGCTAAAGCATAAAGTTCAAAGTTGATTGGGAAAGACAGTTTCGGGTAGCTTGATGTGCTGGCCGTCTGTACAGTCACGAGCACTACTATGTCAACACTTGGCAACTTTCAATTGCGATTTTTTCGTGAAATGACGAATGCAACGTTGAAATACGACACTTTACATAAACATAATATGGGTTCGAAAATACTATGTTCGTAATAACATAAAATTTCATTCAAAAATAAAGGAGAAAATTGCCTTTGAAGAAAGCCAAGTGTATACATACTTATGCTCGTGACTGTACTTAACAAACAATGATCAATAAATAAATATCCCAAAACTTGATGTAATTTAATATAATGAAGGTAAAGAATAACATTGAATTGACAAGATAATTAACAAGACAAAGTAATATAGCGTTACTTGTTCCATCACAGTTAGTTTCCTAAAATAAATAAATTATCTCCGTAGTCCTTTAACATAATTGAATAAATCCACTCGTTTGTATTAGCGATAGCGGGGTAATTGCGTACCATACATACAATGGCAATAGATCGCAATGCCTCATTTTGACATACATCTCTTCCATAGGTTTGAAAAATTCGTCCGCTCTATAACGTAAATGACGCAATGAACATGGCCGAACTGTCAGAACGAAAGACATTGCGATCGATTGCCATTTTATGTGTGTTAAGCAAATAAGGGTATTTACCCCGCAGGTCTAAGCCAAGAAATCATGTTTGAGAAAAGGAAAATTCATTAGAAATGAAAATAACGCCTCCGTGGTGATGTCGCTGAATCATTCGGTTTTCCTTTCTTTGTTGACTTAGCAAGAGGCTAACCCACATCTTGGTAATTAAGGAATGTATGTGTGAATTAAGTGATAAGTTATGTAAGGTTAAGTCTTGATTTACCCTGGAAGATTGTGATTGGAATGACTCATTGAGGATATGATTTGATTATATTTTGAGTCGCATAGTGATACGTATAGGTATGTATTTCACCAAGTTGCATAACGATTGTTTTTTGTTTTTAAGATCTTCAGTGATTATTGATTGACATGTATCAGTAAAATCTCCAAAATAAAACGTATCAGAGTGCAGTGACTTTGGTTGCAGTGAGCACCGCAGCAGCGGCGCGGGCGCGGTTGCACAACGCGCTCGCAGAGAAAGCGGATGACGTCACGACCTCGACACGCTCACCTACTTGCGCGCGCGCCGCCGCCGCCTGCACCAACCCACTTCTGCCGATACCGGCCCAATGTCGCCGGGCTTTCTCTCACCGTGTACCTCTTCACGCAGACATAAACACAACGTAATCGTCACGTTACTATCCAATGCGTAATACCTCTCCATGGAAAACGATACGCCAACGTATTCTAAACACGGGAAAAATAAAAGTATTAACACTGACACCGTTTCAGTGCGCAGCCGCATCTTTTTGCGCTCGTTTTTTCAGCAACAACGAAGGCAATGAAAGTTGATATTTTTAAATGTTATACTATAAATATCAGCGGGCATCTAAAGGCTGACCAGATATACCACTTTCGCTTCATCAGAGCGAATGCAAGTGTGCCGGTTTAGAATGCAGCTTCATTAACGAGAAGCCGCTAAAGCACGAGCAAAATTACCGTTTTGTTCAAGAATTGGTATTTAGCTCAAACTCATTTATTTTTCGCTCTCATTCTTTATCGTTGCCTTCAAAGATAAAGTTTGTAAACGATACTCGTAAGATTTGAGAGGGAAAATGATTCATATAAATACATTTTAGAGTAATAAAAGCAAGCACCAGCGGCGCCACTGTGATCATTAAACTAAATTGCATCCTGTGGCGCTGCACTCCCTAATTTTTCACAAATCGCATCTTCTCTCTCAGTCTTCCCATTATTCGACAATTGGCACCGATTGGTGTCGGCATCGCGGTGTGAGCTTTGTCTCATACCCGTAACATCAACGTTCTCGCCTCATCGCATCCTACCTTCACAGTTCAGACCCAACGAAGGATTCACTTTTACGACGTGAGCAATAAACTTTTATGACTCATTACGATAACGTTAGAATAAAATACGCGAAGAGCAATCGAAAGAATGTAAGTGCTAGCTCGTTCCTTACTGGAATCGCT
Source organism: Oligia fasciuncula (assembly GCA_963082905.1). Taxonomy (NCBI): domain Eukaryota; kingdom Metazoa; phylum Arthropoda; class Insecta; order Lepidoptera; family Noctuidae; genus Oligia; species Oligia fasciuncula. The sequence continues at coordinate 8,171,148 of OY720393.1, read as the reverse complement.
TGGTTCTGTATTTTCCTTTCAGAAAATATTCATCGCGGAGACTCGCTAGTCATCGCGATTGCGATCGTCTGATTTATGCGCGGTACTATACAAGAGAGCTGGAGCTCAGAAAATATTCTGTGAAATAAATCCGGTGCGGTTCGGTGGTTCACGCGGAGAACGCGCGTATAAAGTATCTTCGGTGCGGTCAGCGCATATAGGTACTATACTATCGCATAAAAGTATTATGGGGAGAACGAGGACGTGCCGCGACGGCGTCCTGAGAACATTCCGGAACGCATGCAGCTCGCTCTCGATGGCACTGATGTAGTGTCGCAGCCGGCGTGGCGCGCACCAACTATTTGACTCATGCAGGTTGTCGCAACATTCGCAATATATATGCAAAGCTTTGTGGCCCTCGTTCGCTGCGGCATTAAAGAATTGTCGATGACGCGGAAATAGAATTTACGAGTGTTGCGACCCCAGCACCACCGTGTGATATATTGAGCGAGGTCACTGGCTCGCCAGTGGCGTGCTGTTGCTGTTGCGTCACTGTAGGTAGACTAATGGCCTTGTTATAATATACATTTATGTAGGCATAGCATATTTCTAGGTGGAGGGTTCGATAACCGTGCCCTGAGGTGGGAATAAACCGTTTGTGTTGTTCGCCGTAATTAGAGAGTCTGTTCGGCACAGCGGACGACTGACGGGCTTCATGCATTATTGAGTTGAGCGCATGGTAGGCAGACACAGGGCTCAGGTGATTGCGAGCAAATTGTTATAGTTCCCACGGGATTTATAGCCGTGTTTGTGAGCCGTTTTACGTAATATTAATGAAATTTAAAGCGAAGTACCGCGCAATATTTACTGCTTAGGAACGCTAAAAATGTATGCGACATTTTTACACAGTTTTTAAGAAGAATTCATGGCATTTGGCGGATAAAGTTCAGGTGAATTGGAAAAATTGCTCTTTCTGCGACATATATTTTAATTAAATGGACACCCATGTACCCACAGCCAGTCTCGTCGAGGAGAACTTTCATCACATAAAGAAGTTAAACGACATTCTCAACCAACCCACTTTATATTACGAATGCAGAACTCTTGTGCAATTGGACGAATCAAGGATCGGGACGTCTCTCTAACAAAACTGCATTTTCACTTTAATGTCTGCGAGAAATGAGAATTGCTTTTCAGCAATAGCTAAAACAAGAAACGAATTTCTAGCAATAAAAATGCTAGAAAATAAGGTATCAAGTAACAATAAATATATAAATCTGTCCGCCTGATTCAAGATATTTGAGACTAGCAATACGGTACTGATATCCGCGAGGGAGTGCTTCAATAATGCGATTTCTAAACTTAGTCTGAATGTAAAGTCGTCGGATATTCCTGCCAGATGACAGTCCGTGTGTTTACTGCGTCTTTGCTGGAACACGAGACGATCCGGGCGGATGGGGAGAGATGAAAAGATTGCAGCATCCCGAGCGGGGAAATCACGTAGCTATTTTATCGGCGCATCGTACCGTCTCGATGGTCCGCCACACTACCACTGCTTTTACGAAAAGGATTCCACTACATGCTGAGATTTTAAATATACAGAGTTAATATCTGACTGACAAGTTTTCAAGGCAAAGAATGAAGAAATTTTAAGTGTAAACAGAGTTATATAATAACCAACCATTTCAATGAAAACAAATTACATTAGCGACAGCGAGAATAAATTCAAATACAATCAAGGCCGGGATTACTTGTTCATAAACATAGTTTGGAAATAAATTGGACTCCCTATCTACGTACAAGTAGTTACTGTACTAAGTCTGGTTTTACGTCTCTGATCAAGATGAATTAGCATCCGTTTTGGGATAAAACACATGTTCGGTACTGACAAAGATTTCCAGATGTTCAGTTGTGTCACAAGCTCTTTTGTAATCCAATGCATCATGTCAATGTGCCAAAGGTATCAATCAGATTATGTCTTAGTAGACATATTGTTCGATTTAGTTGCGTCAAACGTTGCCCAACACGACTCAATGGGCACAATTCTTATTTTAGCTCATAACTCTGTACCGACGAATATGGGCACAATTGATTATGTTTGACAGAGCTTCGTTAATCATTTCGAAAGTGGTAACTAGATAAACTAATAAGGAGCCTGTATGAAAGTTTACACAATGTTACCTTTGTTCGATTACCACAATGTTTGCAGAGGGAGAGAAGAGGACTTCGATGGTACGATTAATATTAATTACATTCTTACATACTATTTGGCCTTGTACTGGCAGTACAAGGCCAAATAGTATGTAAGAATGTAATTAATATTAATCGTACCATCGAAGTCCTCTTCTCTCCCTCTGCAATCATTGTGGTAATCGAACAAAGGTAACATTGTGTAAACTTTCATACAGGCTCCTTATTAGTTTATCTAGTTAGTTAGCAGCACATCAAGCTACTACAATCTGTCAAATTTCTTCAATAGATTTTCAACTTTATCGCTGAATCATAAGGTTCAAAATTGATTGGGATAATTTGACAGTTTCGGGTAGCTTGATGTGCTGGCCGTCTGTACAGTCACGAGCACTAATATGTCAACACTTGGCAACTTTCAATTGCGATTTTTTCGTGCGGTCGTCTGTACAGTCACGAGCATAAGTATGTATACACTTGGCTTTATTCAAAAGCGATTTTCTCCTTTATTTTTGAATGAAATTTTATATTGTTAGGAACATAGTATTTTCGAACCCATAGGTTTATGTAAAGTGCCGTATTACAACGTTGCATTCGTTATTTCGTAAAAAAAACGCAATTTAAAGTTGCCCGGTGTTGACATATTAGTGCTCGTGACTGTACATAAAATGTATTTGAGACTAGCTTTTGTCCGCGATTTCGTCTGCGATCCAGGATGAAACCTACTTAAGTGTCAAATTTCATAAAATTCGGTTTAGTGGTAGCGTGAAAAGGTAGCAGACGGACAGAGAGATAGATTTAGAGTATATAGGTAGATTAATGAAGCAAAAATGAACGAAGTGACATTATAAAATTAATAGTACTTAAGTAGAAAAAAGTAAATAATACCCAAAACCAAGCGGACTTTGAAGACATTCAAATCATACTATGATTTATAATATATGCTTCTAGTGATCCAGAAAGTAAACAACAACCCACTTATACAAAACAAGGTTTTTCTTTAGATCAGGTTTAAACCAGCGAACTGTTATTTAACTGTTATAGAAATGCAGTTCTTTAGGTAAAAATGACAGCTTAGTTCGGTGCTAATTTACATTTTAGTATTAAGAACTTTACTTAGATCGAAATAAAGTTCGAAATACAAATACTTGCTCGATTTAGGTAGAACTAAAGTTAAATTTTGTTTTGTAATAAGACGGAAAAGTTCGCTTGTATCTCATCATCATCTAATATCAAGTTAGATTTATGAAAGACCTATCTAACCATAGATATCCGCATCTAAACATTATAGCATCTGTCTTAATTTGAGAAACATCTCAGGCGACTATGGGGCTCCAAAATCCTCCATTATTTCCGAGATAAAAGGCTCCGACCTATTTCATTTTTACTTAGAGAAGACACGTGTCTTCATGAAATTCGCAGTTCCCACCGTAAAATAATAAGGACGAATGTACAAAAAACCCCGGAATTTGATATCAAATAACCTCCGATATGACTTACTCAAGTACCTACGAATTGCTTTGTTTGCTTGTAACGAAACGTTAAAATCGTCGAGTGCGAGGAAGTGAGTGTCCATAAAGTTATTCCCTGCATGTTTTGAATTGGAATCCTTTACATAAATTTTCTTACTGAATGAACATTTTATATCTATCGTTAGCTTCAATACACTATAGTTCTACCATACCCATGTTAATGGCTGCTTGTGTGTCGTCTTACAATATACTTTTATTTTCTTTGTTCTCTAGTTACAGCGCGAAGATTAAAATCTGCATACCTTCGATGTTTGTATACTTTAAGATTATTGGTACTGATGCTGTACAAGATAAACTTGTGGACAGTTCTGCTAATAAAGGAACGCTATTTTGAGCTTAAAAGGTGTACGTAAACTATCCTTGGTGATGGGTTGTATTTCTTTGTAAATAAAGGTTGTGCGGAGGTCGTTATGCATGCCCGTGAAAGGGCAAATAAGCACGTAATATTTTTATTTTAGCGTCAGAAGTTTGCTGATAATGTGGTGACTAGTGAGGCTTTAGGTTGAAGTTATTTTTTCCTTAAAATTAACTGCCAACAAGATGACATATACAAATACAAATATCTACAATATTGTCTGAAGGAAAACGAAATTAATATTCCCAAAAAATATCTCGCAATGGCAAAATTGCCAACGAAACCATTGTCACGTCCTCCTCAAACAGTTATTGTATTCCGAGGGAGCTCTGAGAATTTCTAGATCATTCTGCAGTTTCAAAATGGTTGAATGCATTGATAAAACCAAGGCTAATCAAAGGACAAGGCTGAGGCAAGGGCGGAGGGACCTTGCGTCCTACGATACCCAGCTTTCATTTTGTGGTTTTCGCACGCAAACTGTACAATTTACTTGTTTGTGTTCATTAAACTAGAATTTACTCGAATAACATACAACGATAGTGTATTTTTCCGTTTAATATTGTGCAATATTAAGACTACGATCTAGAAGAGAAAGGAATATGATAGAACTGGTTTAGACGATGCTGATATAAAAAAGTTTGAAATAAAATATTCCTTGATTTTAGTAACAGATTGACCAACAAAGAACACGTTCCCATTGAGGAGTTAGGATTAGCCGGGATTAAAGTAGTTTTTTTAAGAGCTTTAGAACTCCTGAAATTGGTCACATTTAACGAATTTAGGTTTTATATTCAGATAAATACAAATATATTATTTGATCATCTAATAAAACTGAATCTAGATAATATCATACGAATGAAGATGGTGGAAATTTAGACACCTAAACATCAAAATTCTCTCCCTCAAACGACAAAGTTATAAGTTCTAACATAAAGTTCCAATTGTTCATTGTTCGTACGTTCAAGTTAGACTGTTTGCATAATAGTTTTACTCCTATTTCATGTTCAGCTGCATTCCCTTCGAATATTATTGGAAACTCTTTAAATTTCGCTCAATAGAATATTTTTACGATGCTAAATTGCTTTCAGCTTTATTAGAGTTGTTTGCGAACGATATATTCGTATCTATTCAAGTGTGTTATTTTATTATTTATTGGTTCCTTAGTTTGGTAGTTTATTATGCGTAAGGATAGGTATATAGTATTGTGTTAGACGTGCTTAAGCGATTCTATAAGTATATCACTAAGAAGCCACAAAAAAAAAAGTTGCCAGGCAAGTTATTTTGGCCTTGCGAATATGTCAAACTACGTCTAATTTTTTTGCAGTTAACGCATGCCATATTAATTATCGACAAAAAAGTATTAACAGAATTATTATTTGTATATTTATGACAATAACGTCTCGTTCAAAAGGCCTTGTATTTTCCTATAACTTATCTACCTACAGACATCTTTAGACAATTACTTTGCAAAATTATTACACAGGAGGATTGTTTTTCAAGTAATAATAGCATTCAGCAAGGCCTTAATTTGAATAAAGGATATGGCAGTGGGCAGAAAACACTTTAAGAATTTGATTTTAATTATAAAAAAATATCTTTGCCATTCCCTTCTTTGGTTATGACGATCATGACTGTACGATAAGTCAACGACACCTAAATCGACTTTTAAAATAAAGACGGTAAAAAGTCTCGTAAAAATCGCACTACACTACGTTACTCATTTGTTTGCTGCTCTCAAAACGGTGAAGGAAAACATCGTGAGGAAACCGGCACATGTCCTAGAACCAAAAATTCGAATACATGATACATCCACCAACCCGTACTGGGCCCCCGTGGTGGATTACGATTCCCTCTCACAGAGAGAAGACCTGTGTCCCAGCAGTGGGAATATTATAGGCAGTATGTGTGGATTGGACTTATCTGGATGATGTCCTTTGTGCATCGTTTTATGGTCGCCATAAATAAACGCCCACTTCACCACACACAGATTTATTGCGTAGAAATTTAATTAAGAATTTGTTACGAGATATGACGGCTGCTGCTGCGACCCAAACCCGTCTAACAACAATCAGGACATGCGCGAGCTAAATTGTTAGTTACGAAACTGTACGTAGCAAAAAATATATAATTCTGACCCGAAGAGTTAATGCTTAAAAGAGCTTAGAAAATTTCAAGCCTGAATAATGTTCCAGCTACTGTATTTATATTTTCTGCCTATACATCAAGCTTAGTGCTCACTGTTCAGTAAAGCCTCTTCAGTAGGTAGGTAATTTTTTGTGAAATTTTTCAACTAAATAACTGTTTTCTTTTTACCGTATTCATAAATGTCAACTATTTATTATTTTTTCTGTATTCTAGAAACAGAAATATATCGTTTTAGATTTAAATTGATAGAAACACGTAAACTTATTTAGCGTGCTACAGTGGTATTGCACTGAAAAGCAGAGCGATAATACCCGTCTGTAAGCTGATCACATCCAAATGTGCAATTTGTCTAGATACAGTGCACTAGATAGGTAGCAATGTAGGTTCTCAAGTGTCTCCATTGATTTAGCTTTGTACTGTCAGACAGCTAAATCTAAGAAGCGTAAGAAAATTAAGTATCGACCGTATTATTAGTTTCGGTTTCCTATATCTTACTATCAGGAGTCGGTTACTCAATAATAGAGAGCGGATAACCAAGCGTAGTGTTGTAATAGACCATTTAGAACAGAAAGGAATTGCTCTAACCCTGGGCCCTTCAAAATAAGCCATGTACAATCAAAACGATTAGTTTTTTACATAGACATAAGGCACATGGATCATGATAAGTTATTTGTTTGTGCTTCCTACCAGGGGTTTAATTTCCGTATGTCTGAAAGTAGGCCGTAGAGCGTATCAGCTGCGAGTCGTCCCGCGTTGTTTAAGTCAACAAAGAGAATCAGGTTAATGGCGCTCGCAGGCAACGCCAATTCGTATGTGCTGTTGTTAAATTTTGATAGCAACATGGTTTTACTCTTGAGCATTGCCTGCAGGATTTCGCATTGTCCAAACTACGCTCTTTGTTTTTGCCATGCGTGTCGACTCCCTTTACGAGAAAAGATAGCCATGCATGTGGTACACAATACCTTATACTAGTTTAGATTAAATAGTTCTTAGAATTATGTATTCCGAAGTAAATATAGAACAAAATTTCAGACACAAAGAAATTGAACCGGTAACAGAACATAACTCACTGTTACCTCACAAAGCGTCAACGATTTTCGCGAACCTTTTTGCAAATATCTACGAGTTGCCAGCTTGATTGAATAAAAGAAAATACAGAAACATTCGTCCATTAATCAGGAGACACAAAACAGAAATGTTACCAACGTTAAAATTTATTGTACGGAACTGTAACGCGACCATTACGAACGAGTTATGGTATAAAGCAGATATTTTATAGTCAATCTCGCCAAATAAAACTGCTCTAAACGTTTGTAATAAAGGAATATTTACAGAAATAACAATTCTATCGAACCGATATCAATAGTTTGTGGGAAATCCTTATTCAAATGTTTCCTTATTACTAGAAATAAAAGTAACTTGTTTCTATTTGAATATTTGGCTTGGATCACTTGCGTAACTTCTAAAACTACGGAACAACCATCAAGAGTTTATTGAACGAGTCGTTACCATAAAAAAGGGGCTTGTGGCTAAGTAATAACAGCCGCACCGCGCACGGGTGGATCGATCAGGTTAAGCTGTGCTTGCCACGGTTGGTCCGTAGATGGGTGACCATCTTTATTTAACAAGACCCCTCCGTGCCTCGGAAAGCACGCTGGCAGTCGTTATGGGTCGTCACGGGCCCAAAAGTCTGACAACCAGTCATACCAAGGGGTATCGTATTACCCAGTAACTGGGTTTTGGAGGTCAGATAGGCAGTCGCTTCATGTAAAATACTGGTATTCAGCTGCATCCGGTTAGACTGGAAGCCGACCTCAACATATTCAGGAAATGGCTAGGCAGATGACATTATCATAAAAAAAGATGTTAGATTGTCATTCAATTTGTTTCTTGATTAGTACTTTTAGAGCACTCAATAATGTAATGCACGAATGAATGAAGATTGTGAATGCATCACTGGATTGTGATTTTTTGCTACTGAGAGACGATTCGCTTCGAACTCTTGTGGTTAGGTTCAAATCTACAACTATTTCCATATTTATAGTCTTGATTACGGAAAACCCACAGAAAAATGTTCGTTAATCAAAATTATTTTATCATGGATATTATTGATCCTACCACATGCATACTTAATTCAGTGTCGTTAGATAATTACAGTGTCCGATTCATGCCCAAGTCTATTTATATTTTAAGTGCAAGTGTTTGTAAGCGGAATCGAAGATGTTATTGAATAATATTCAAAATGAGCCATCAAGTATTTGTATTCAATACGAAGAGTATACAGGTAAATAACACAGAGCGTGCAATCGCCTCCATCCTTGAGGCTGCAAGGGGTCAACAACCTTAAAGCCTTCATGCTCCACAAATAATAACGTAAATTGTAAAGTTGTTTTCTGCAATAATTTACTATCAGAAACTCATTGTTGTTATGTCTTTAAATAGATTGCCGACCATAACCCATTTTGTGTTACAAAGCCCGATTTTGTGTGAAAACTAAAAGAAACAAACATGTCAGTATTATAGTTTAGTGGAACCTTGAAACCGAATACATGTTACGGATCAAATTGGTGCTCGCTACCGAAGAACCGACGCGGTTAAACGGACCCTGCTACGAGGTCGGGATAGCACTAAAAAGAAATAAGAGAACGTGTATTCTCACAATACATAAACAAAGCGGAACGACCACCAGAACACATTTGGAATCTTTGCTTTCAGAACCTTGAAAACTATTTCCAACATGGACTGAACATTACACCTTTGGGATACATTTCATTGCAGTTGCAGCTGTTATTTCTAGTTCTCCAAATAGTCGTTAGCACACCACATCGGTTGTTTTGAAGGCTCTTAATGCGCAGAGAAGGGAGGGGAAGGGAGGAGGTCCTAGACGCAAAATAAGGCTGAGTGCGCGGCCGCTGAACGTTCTGTTGTGTCTGCCAGTCTGCCTGTATCGATCCGGCGCCCTCATTTCAGGCCTCGCCGGCTGCGCCCACAATAACGCAAATGTAACAGCCGCTTCAGGAGCTATGTGTGCAGGCGATCGTAACAATGCACATTTTTGTGTTTGAGAGAACAAAAACGGACTCTTTAGAACGTGGTTCAATTTCAGAACAACTTGCTTGCATGTTCCTAGTAACAAACGGTGTGATGCGAATTGCGACGTGCTACAGAACCTTATACTGAATGGTGCATAAATAATGTTGTTCTAGTGAAACTGGGTATTTTGCACTGGCTCGTAACTGGTGTGTAGCTGTGGGGCGTCGGCGTGTCGCTGTGAATATTGCTTATACGAGTGGCTTATGTGGGTTTTAGGTTACATTTATATTATCTTTCTTCTATTTTCTTTTAAATCTTACTTTACGTCGGCTACGTATTTGAGACTATCTTACTTAGGTACTGAAACTATAAATTTTCTGATTCTCGTATAGTAACATCGTATTTGTCAAGATATAAATATTGCACCACTCCGAGAGCACTCAAGTCCTTCAGGTTTTCGATTTCCTCGACAACTGTGTTCTGTACCTCGGAATGGTATCCAATTTCCTGTGAAACCGTATTTATACTTTTGCAATTTTCAAAGATCCTTGTATGTGTAGGTACAATACTTGTAAAGCAACGTATCTAGGTATTTCATTGGCTGTTCATTCTTCTTTCTTTTCATATATGTAAATTGTAAAAGTATAATTATATGTATTCAAAACAGTAGATATCAGATAATGGAACCGACTGAAGTTAACAGTTCCTTCCTTTTCTGGTTGTTACTATTTTAAAACGTTGGAAGGAAATACTCTACGAAATGCTCTTTAGAACACATCATCATCATCATCATTTCAGCCGAAAGACGTCCACTGCTGGACATAGCCCAAGCACCTCCACTTCGACCGGACTTTAGAACACACATAAATTTTATATTCCACATAATTTGTGCAACCAAAGGGACAGATTTATCGCGACACATTCCTAGTTTCGACACCAGATTACATAACATAGGACAAAGTGAATGTAAAAACTAACTAGATGGTACTTTGTCTGTATCATATCTAATTCACGATTAGCAGAGTAGTTACGTGACGGACCCATGCATAATATTATGAACATTACTAATAACGACTCGAGATTGCGACAGTCTTGCTTCATAAGCAATTTTGCAATTCCGGTGACAAAATTGCGAAGTTTAGGGCTCTAACACACGAGGCTCTAAAGAACCATTTTTGAATGAGTAGTGGAACTGACAGATCATGTCACACCAGCCGATCTATTCTGTGAAATCTTAGGTGATCTTGAAGTGAGCTGTCAATTGTGTCAATCTTTAGCATCAAGTGGAATGATAGCTCACTTCACCTATGTTATCACGTTGAGATTTTTACATATGCATCAGTTGATTGTAGCCTTGTTAATCACGCACTTCTAAGACCATGGCTCTTTACAAATAATTGCAATGTATCTATGACATAATGACATCGGCACTACATAGTACTGCTGCTTAGCGGCAAAAATAGGTATAGTGTCAGAACTCAAATAAAACTATCATCGATTTATTCAGGTTCGCGTCATATAATTTTTATTGTTGACCATATCCCTGCATACTAATTACTGATGATGCAATAAAACAATTGTAATAAAAATCTCCTGTTACAAAATTCCACGATTCAGCTGTCTCTTTTTCTTTGCTTACGTCAATCTCAGTACACAATTCAACTTCCTTGTCTTAATTGTGCAATTTCGATGTATTAAACACATTCAAGATTCATTGAATGCGGCGTCAATGCCATCACCCTGTCCCGCATTTTTGATGAAGCCGCCATTTTGCCTTCGTGGTCTACATCGTTAAGCCGATGAAAGCACAGTCGATCGATATTGGACGCAGCACGTGTGTTCATGCCCTAGCCTATGCCCTAGTGTAGGTGAAGTCCGGTTTTACTGTTTAACTTAGGCTTTAAGACAGACATTATTGGTAATTTAATTTAGCAACTCCGTCTAACTTTGATTGTGTTTTGTCAAATGGATAGTTTATTGTGTTCGGCTAGCTAGTTTCAAATATGTGTATTTTGTTCTTTTCCGCCCGTATTCTCTATATTGCATAACTCTGGTATTTCTTTGTGACGCAAATACTCCATTTTGAATAATTAACTTGTTTCGAAGCAAATTCTTTCGGTTTTGTTGGATTGTCGATGGCAATTGCATCATGAGACTTTAAAGTGTCAGTTATCAGCAAACGTTTGCAAAACGTCATAAATTATGAAGTCATATTCAGACAAACATGTTTCAATGTAATTCACTCATTTGAAAGCGCCGGAAGCAATACAATCACACATAAATCTCGAGGCTTCCTTCCGTCTGCAGCAGTTGATACATTATGTTCACCAGCAGTGTAACGGGTTCAATCTGTTGATTGGAACTCAGCACCACTATTTACATTACCCCTATAAATTCCAACCTCCTGTTTCGCAAAACAGAAACCATTTCCCTAATTGAATTTGTGTTGTTTTTGCTCTTGTGGAAAATTGGCTTTGTGCATTCAAAACGGGCGAGCGTGAGAAAGTGCATAACTTGTTTACATAACCAACACAAATTTACACGGAGTTTCTTATTTAGAAAATGTGCAGGGATGTCTGCCATGAGTGGTTGATGCTGCGAGATGAATAGTGAGTGAAACATTACGTGCTTGTCTGTTTACTAGACAGTGTATAATTTGGTATCTTTGGTATCTAACAAATAAGGACTGCGATGCGATAATTTGAGTTTATGTTTGAGAGAGAAATTTAAAGAGAAACGGGCGTCAGATGCAATGCTTTGTTTATTTTTGTTAAGATTGCCGTCTGTATGATTACGAGGTTCTCACGAAAAACTAATGGTACGATTGCTGGCTTAAATAATTTTGTCAGAGAAAGCATGTAAACTGGCGATTAAATAGGAACCTTGTCGCAGGACAAAGCTGACAAGTTTAGTTTAGTAGTTCATAATCCAGGGCAATGTGTGCTATAAGTGTGCCAAAAGTAATCACAGTTTCGTAATAACTTTGGGCCATTTCTCCCGAATGACCTATAAAACCGTGTGGGTATAAAACCATCCGATACAATGTTTTCCTTTGATTCCCAGATAGTGTAATGTCTTTGTCTATTATTTATGTCTGTGGTAGAATTCCACAATTCTGTTTACACAAAGTGGCTAGTAAATTAATATAACATTCTTGCTGAACGTATAGGCGCTTACGACTTTGTTTGAGTTTGTGTTGCTGTACAAGTAACAACATTGTTCGATTATAAGATATTCCGCAAAAACCTATATGCTACTGACTTCTGGTCAACTGCCTTGACCAGAAATCAGTAGCATCTACGATTTCACGATGAAACCGGGACTAGTCTGAAATTGTCATTACTAATATAATATATTATAGTAATGACAATAGATATAATAATGCTGGTTCCTTCAATATACACTGCAGTTTGACTGATTAATTAAGCAGTTGCAATGTTGGAAGTATGAACTAAATCCTTGCTTCATAGGAATTATTTTCTATCAAACATTCAACTCCTCGTGTAAGTAGGTAAAGCCTTAGAATATGCTCACTTACGACCTCAAACTGACCACGATTCGTAGTATTGCAGCGACATACATTAAACAATGTATTTTTACATCAATGTTTTACGATTGCAACGGCCAGGGGTAAACAAAGGGCGTAGCTAGTTGCCAGTCTCCTTGGCGAGACGCGGGTCGCAGGGAGAACTTAGCAGGGCTGCCAAAAATAGGCTAGATTTTTTTTGTATAAACGGTTATGTAAAAATGTGGTAATTTTTTTTGCTTTGATGGGGACCATAGAATAGATAAAATGGGGACGCTCAGTGCTATGTACGAGAAAGAGAAGAAAACGTATGTGCAGTAAGGTAGGCACTAATAATTATTTAAAATTCATTCATTCACTCTCTGGCAGACAACCCACACGGCCTAAACTATATTACTACGGAAATAACTATACATGAAATTTTCCACTAGAGTTCTTTATATAACGAAGGTAAGTAAGGAAGGGTTTATGAAATCTCATCTTAGAAGGGGTTTAATAGAAGATGAAAATGTGGAAGTTCATGATTTTTGCCGATGCGAAATCCCATCGCACTCAACTTGTTTCAATTTAAAATAAAAAAATGCGAAGCGGAAAAAAATTGATCATTTTTGGTAGTTAGTAGTTAATGATTGAATTGCATCTAAACCTCTCTCTTTCATTTAATTGTTTCTAGAAAATGTTCTTTCAGTTATACTAAGGGGCCTTCTTATCTTTATTTAATTATGTACAGTATTAAAATAATAATAAGAATATGGTTATACTAAGGTAATTAATTACCATTTGCATACATTATTGCACAACAATAAGCAATTATGCACATCATAGATCAAATCACACGGTCATAACTTTTCCCAAGGATGCACTCAGGCCAGGGATTTCGATTGCGTGGCAGCCCTACTTCAGACTATTTACGTTGACGAGGCTGGGCGAGGTGACCTACCCGTGACCTTTGACCCGCAGCCTGTGACCTACATCGGGAGCCCAATCGATACGCACTCCGCAGTATCTGTTGCCTTTGATAAGGACACGCTTCATTAAAACTTTTGATTGGCTGCCGTCTGCCAGCTTAGTGATAAAACGGTAATGGATTTCGTTTTTACTTTTTTGACATTTTCTATTTTCGATGTAGCGAGACTAGCAAGTAGTGAATGTCGAATTAAGTCGGGAGCCGGGAGGAGTAAGGCGATTTTCTTAGAACGTTGGTCCATGCGATTTTTTGTCTGATGACGTATAAGATTGAAACTTTGAGAGATTTTAGAAGCGTGTAAGTAGTGACTAAAAGTAGCTGGCTCATTGCCTACGAGTATCATTAATTTCAACGTTTCTTTCAGTACTATCTTACGACCTGAATGAAAAGATACGCAGCTACCGTCATACGTATTTATTTCCTTTTTTTACTGCAGAAGGACTTCTGTTGCTACAGTTTTATGATAATTTACATTTTTTGTTTGATAAGCTGTTAATATTTTGACACCATACCCAAATTAGGTTCGTTCGCGATACAAGATGGCGGTGAATCACGCAATGTTATTCTTAAAGTTAATGAATAAGTATACAAACTTCACAAATATTATATAATTATGTAAGTATACTTCAATTTCAAACCTTACAAGATTGATAAAATCCGCAAAAGCTATACTATAATGTTATTTGGGTACGTATTTGAATATCGAAAATTAAAATATCGACTGTTACAATATCGATGTTCAAAACATCGAAAATTTAAATATCGATTGTATCAAAATGTCGAAAATTGTTTTACCTACGCTTAAAACGTCGAAGATTGAAATGTCGAGTGATTAAAATTTCGAATGATTCAAAATATCGAATGACATTATGCCTAAGTTCAAAATATCAACATTTAATACATCGAAGTTCTTAATATCTACGTTACGTTACGTTTGGGTTTTTATTATGTAAAAATAATTAAAGTACCTACATTACATGAGGTTTTCCTTGTTTTTTTTTTTGTAACCCACCTGATTTCCATCTAGCAAACAAGCATGCAGCAATCATGCAACATGCAAGCAAGCATGGCTTCTGTCACGGCTCCGGCGCTGCAGGGCTCCGGCAGTCCCACGCGAGCTTAACGTCGCAGATGGTTTAAACGCCCACCACCGCAGCTTCGGCTTGTTGGCCGGCTTCGCCGGCCAGCCTCAGCTGCGGCGGCGGGTGTTAAAACCACCTGCTCCTCAGCTCGCGGGCTGCCTCGCCCCTCCGCGACTACGCGATTCTAAATTACACTCTAGGGGTAGGGCAGACAAGACTACGTGGAGTCGGTTTTGCAGCGATACGTTTCTGTCACTAACTTTAGTAGCACAACCTGCACCACATATTGACTTTCAAGAAAATATTTTAATTTAAATAATACCTTCACGATTGACCTAGGCTTGTACACTGGACACTGATTTTCATGGATAAAATAGGTCGAAATTGTTCCAAAACCGAATTGGGGCACCCCGAATTTACGTAGTCTTTTGGCTGTTACCCCTAGAGTGTATATAAAAATCCGGAGGCGCGAAGGGAGGGCAACCCCCGCCCGCTGTAACAAAGCATAGGCACCCGTGGGAACCGTAGTGGCTGAGGCTGGTCGCCGGAGGCGACCAGCAAGCCGAAGCTGTGGAGGTGAACATGGGTGCCTATCCTTTGTTACGCAAGGGCGAAGGGGTTGCACTTCCCGTAGCGCCGGAGACGTTGCAGAAGCAACCTTTTTCCACTCATACTACTTTATCAAAATTTGTTCGATATTTTAACTTGTACGTATTTTTAGGGTGAATGAATGAATGTATTAAATGTTGAAAATTAACTCATTTTTACACGTAGGTATATTAATTTTCGATGTTCAAATAATTACCCATCGATATTTAGGACGTTCGATAATCTGTATTTCGATATTTAGATCTTTCGATGTAACTTTTGTAGATATTTAGATTTTAGATATATTGGACGTAGGATATTTAACCATTCGATAATATAAACTTTCGATATTTTAATTTTCGGTTATATGATCGTTCGATATTTCCATTTTCGATGTTTCGAACATCGATATTTTAACAGTCGGTATTTTAATCTTCGATATTCAAATACGTACCCTGTTATTTTTAACAATTTCAATTTATATTCCGTCGAACTCAACCATACCATAACCATAATCAGCCTATAATGTTCCCACTGCTGGGACACAGGCCTCCTCTCAATGAGAGGGAGTGGGCCGTAATCCACCACGCGGGCCCAGTGCGGGTTGGTGGATGTCACATGTCTTCGAATTTTTGGTTCTAGGACATGCCGGTTTCCTCACGATGTTTTCCTTCACCGTTTTGAGAGCAGTGGTGATAAAATAATTTACACAAAGTAACTCAACTCAACCTTTAAGCAAATATTGCAATTCAACGTGCACCTCTCATTTCCTGCTACAAATTCCCGAAGGTGAAATGGACCACCAACATTCTAAACTAAATATTTTTAGCAATAATTCATATATGCTTAACCGACGAAATGCTACACTCTTGCACAATATATCGCGATTTGTATGAGAAACACTTTGATGCCTTCTGCAGCATGTTTTGTTAGAGTTGTATGTATGTAGTTGTTGTTATTTTCTTTGTTTGTTTTATGAAGGCTTTGGTACTTTTTAGGGTTCCGCACCTAAAGAGAGTCAATGGAACCCTATTACTAAGCCTGATCCGCTGTCCGTCCTTCCGTCCGTCCGTCTGACTGTCAGTGGGGTGTATCTCATAAACAGTTAAACTTTGCACAGAGTGTGTATGTCTGTTGCCGCTTTAACAACAAATAAAAATAAAGTTAATAAAAATTAAAGAGCATAAAAAATAACCTATTTCTTATTAGGAAGAGCCCATATAAGAAATAGGTTATTTTTTTAAGCGTTTTTTGCCAAGGGGCACTTGGCATTTTACCGTTGTATTAAGATCCTGCTAGATATACGTTATGTCCTTTAGCAACTATTCTCTTTTCAATTTTCATTTGACTCTATACTGAACCTGAGATCTCTTGACGTTATTCCCGTTACTGTCACACAACTGTCAAGAAATCCAAAATAGAGACGGGGCAAGAGTAAAAGCACGTGCTAACTAAGTAGCAATTATCGTTTACAGATCTCGGTTTTTTTATTTTTTTTTTATTATCGTTTACAGATCTCGGCCTCAGTTTAACCTTCTTTGATTATAAGTGATTATTTACTTCTTTAATAAAAATATTTTCATTTTTATTTCATCATCAGTTACTTCTTTGACGTAATTTAGACAAACACTTAGACAAGTAGTCTCCCAATTCAATTGAAATATTTCATAGGTGTAGTAGTGTATAGGTCCAGGTGGGTACAATGGTATATATGTACCTAAACTGTTGGACTGTGTCTGTTATTACCAGTCGAGTTTAATTTTTCGCAGAGTACCTAAAGAATATTACATAACAGATTTCAATCAAACGAACACTCGACATTTTTATAAATAAGCATTCCACTGCTGCTAATTATTTGCCGATTTGATTTTTGTTGATTATTATCTATTTAATTTAATTAGCTACGTCGTGTCGTTAGCATTAAGTGTTTTAAGAAATAGGCAAAATAAAAGGTTTGTGTTTGTGGTTCCAAAATCAAAAGTTAAACTGGACTGAGAAAAGTACCTTTTGAACGAAAATTACTTAAGACAGTCCCCCAAAACGGCCGCCCTTCACCACTTCTAGTGCTTTAACTGAGAACAAGAAGGGGTGCAACAAACTCCCTAGCACTGTAGCTTACCTACTGTCGTTCTCGATTGAGCCAAACAGAAGTTTAATTAGTTGTCAAAATCTACCTATCCCCCCTTTTTTTTTTCCGATGGGCAATCATCAAATGACCCCTCCCGCTCTGGGTGGAGCGGAAGGGAGTGTCAGACTCTTACTGACTAAAACCCACACATGTTCCTTCCTTAGCCCTTTATGTTCCGGGCCAGCGGTAACCCTTTCGGACAATCCCGCTGACCCGGCAGGCTTCGGCCTTAAGGGCCACTCCTCTGCTGCTGACATCAATTTGAGGCGCGCGTGGAAGATGTACGCGCCGTCCGGCACGGGCCTGGTCCTGATCGGACGGTGAGCTACCCATTACTCTCCGCCCGCAGGCCCGCGCCTACATCTACCTATCCCCTTACGCTTTACATTTTTAAGTGAGTCTTGTCACTTCCCAACTAGCACAAACTGGTTGCTTAAGAGCTTTGGAGCTAATCCGATTATTCCCAAAGGCGCCAAGCTCAAGCGCCAGAGCGTGTACTACAGACCATAAGCAGCCGCTTTGGAGCCAAAGGGGCACAACTTTTTGCAATCTATAGTTCCATTAGAACTTCATAATAGTGGCTTAAAAGCGCTACAGGAGCTGCAACTAATAATTAACACCACACTAAAGCTCTTGTGGCGCTTATTGAATGAATGACAGGTATAACTGAACGAATAAAGGATCACTGATCATTCACCTTCTATTCTCTCATTTATTAAATACATCTGTTGTTCCTGAGTCAGACATTACTAAATACAAATAAATATTATGTGAAGTGAAGGTAAGTGTTTTTAGATATATTTTGTATTATATGCAAGTGGCTACAAACGCAGATCAGTTTATCGTGCATATAGTTGATATTATTGGAGTATTTTTAACGCGCCTCAATAATTACCTCAGAATATCGTAAAATATGTAAAATATTATTATATAAATATTATTATATCACATACTACACGATATTGAAATTACATACTTGACTACATTTGTATTTAGTAAGTTGCTGGTTCTATGTTTAGTTATATTTTACTACAAATTGCGATAAAAACCTATAAATTTCTCAAGTAATGATAAATAATTGTCTTGTAAACATGTCGTCTATGAGAAGCAGCTTTAACTTGCAACTTCAACCTTAATACTTCCTCTCTGCGCGTCAAAGCGCTAAGTGTCTCTCTTCTGAAGGTCCAAGTAATACCTGTACCACTAATGCAGTTCAAGTCTTTACAATCACTTTTATTTCGTACTTACTGCAGATATCGAACCACACTAATGGTTATTTGTTTAGAGATCCGTAGAACTCGTTGAAAACCCTAAAATACGATGATCACTTGTAGCTGCTTCTATACTTTCGCTCTTTCAATTGTTTAACACTTACTATGTCTTACCATGTTTTCAGAATGCCTTTCAAAATAATTCAAACTTATAATGAACAACAAAATAAACAAGAACTTTGCATCTGTCCATCTAAGTGGGAAAAAAAATGGTTGCCTGTAAAGTCGGTTTTACGGGCGAAGATTTTACGTGACAACGACCGATCATCCGATCATAGTTGAGTGGGAGAGAGACGCAAGGCATTCGGCGGGCCTCTCTCTCGTTCGGTGACTCATCGTTACGTTACCGAGCGTTACACTTTTTCATAAGTGACTCCCAGTCGCAACCTAATTTAAGACGTTGTCACGTCAAAACATGGAATGTTACACTGGCCGAACAAAAACACTGATTATATAGAGGTGGTATAACTAATAAGACTGAAATTTATAGCCATACACGTAGATTAATTTATATTGCTACTTTAGACTTATCCTAGTTTGACAGGCCTGTTGGCGTAGTTCGTAGTGCGTCTGTGTGTGTGAAATGTCCCGAATATTTATTTTTATTATTAATAAACGTGTTGACTATGTCTATTATGTACCTAAGTAAGGGCCAATTTTCCAAAGAAACATGTTGTTTTTGATTCAAATATTTGGTCTGTTTCGATTCACCATATCAGACACATGAAGAGAAAAGACACAATGTTGTGCAAATATTGTTTATACTGTTGTTATTTTAGAATTTACCTAGTTTAATTATTTTAATAATGTCAATTATGGGCCAATTTGCCAATAAAACAAGTTGATTTTATCTCAAATATTTTTTTTATTTCAATTCACCAATACAATTATACAAGAGGCGAAGTGTTAAGATTTTCTTGCAAGGTATTCAAATTTAAAGTCGATTTTTGTTATTATAACCATTAACTCCTAATATCTTTACCATTACATATATTCATTATATTCAGAATAAAGAACAACAGAAACGTACTATATTGTGATAACGGGCTATAAACTACGGAACCGTACACTGTGCGTGGCCCGACACGCACTTGGCCGGTTTTAATTTCTGCATATTCTGATAAACTCTCCGTACTTTCTTACGATATCCACCAGTTCTTTGTTAGAACTTCCATGCTTTTAGATCCATATTTCTCTAAAACTGGCTTAAATATTTTATAAAATGTGATTTCTCCAATAAAAATAGCAGAATGTATCCAAATGAGTAGGCAATGTCCATTACTCTCCTGCTTCTATTGTGAAGCCTTAATGTCACTATTAGTAAAACAGTCGATCAAATTCCTACTTAAGTCTGCGCAAAAGAACAAATCACTTCTGCAATGAAACTTTCAGTGGCAGAACAGTGATAAATATATCTTATAAACAGTTCCGTTAAAAAGTCTGCAATTAAAGTCTTTGTGCAGTTCTGAAGCGTACAGCAGCGGCAACAGAAGCTTTTTAGCAGCTTTAAGCTTTAACGTACATTTTTTAACTCTCTTTTAAAGCTATAGACGGCAAATGGGTTGTAAAATGAACTCTTATAAAACCTAGAGTGGCATTTGGTTCAGTTTCTGCTACCCCTAGTGATATTTACAGCTATGAGCAGTTACGGAAGCAATAGTAGAACTTAAAACCACTTTCTGAACCCCTAAAGCGCTGCTGTACAGCTAAAAGTTGCAAAATAGGCTGCTATTGCCACTAGTGTGCTAGTTGGGTTACTTTTAGATTTAATCGTAACCATCATTTTTCCAACGTATGTAAATCTATTTGCAAAAAACACCAAAAAAGCAAAATTTACTCCAACGTAAAACGAAAGGTGAAAACTTCATAAAATTTTCATAAAGTGCTTTTTTATTAAACACGCTATATAAAGCCATATCGGGTTAAATTACTGTAGCTCTGCATCGCGATAACCCAATTTAATGCATGAACAAAGAATAACAAGACTATTAGAGAAAAACGCTTTCAATATTTCTTACAAAATGAAGTAATTATAACTGTTAAATAAAAAAAAAACTATTAATGAATAGCTTTTATATGATCAGGTAATTTATGTCCTACTTTAATGTATTCTTTTGCTGTTTTATGGCAATTAAATATTACGTTCATTTAAATTAATTGAATACTGCGTAGTAATAGACCCTGATAAGGTTATGGTTGAAAAATTACAAAAACAAAATTATGCTTATAACCCTTCATCAGCATTTCTATAAATAACATTATTTGCTGGTCTTTGTTAGGTATGTATTATTTACTTAATGATTATTCTGTGTCTGTTTCACCTTATTTGGAGCATATTTTTAACGAACATCAACGTCATCGATTTTTGAAGTGAAAACTTCTTGAGGCGCGTCGGGCATTTATTGAGATGGGAAAAAACCATTGAATTCGCGCCACACTGTTACCTTAAGCGACACCGCGCGTGTTTTGTATATGAGGCAATTCAAAAGATACCCGCTTCGGATGTGTTCGGCTGTCCTCGGGATGTACTCGGTTTTAATGTATATCCGATATGTCAGTGAGTGATGGCAAAGTATTGTGTTTGTGTTTTGTTTTTACTTCTGTCAGTACTCCCGGAGTGCCACTATTTTTTTTTATATGGCATGGCATCTCGCAGTTAAACCTAGGAGATTGTCGTCTGCTTTACCGGACTTGCCTGTGGTTGCCTCAATAAATTAAGGCCTCCTGCCAGGAAAATAAAAACGTAAAAACTACCAACGACATCGAACATCCTAACTGCCTTTTAAAGATGACTTCCCATATCAGAACAAGCAAAATCATACCAACCATTCCAAGATATAACTAAATACCGTATCCTCTATCATCAAATAATAGAGCAACATTAACAATCCCATCATCATCATAATGGAACCGTAATCAAGTCATTACAACTAATTTGCACTTAGAATGATGTTCCCTTAATTTTCTTTGGATCGCGATCGCGACTAGGTGTAATTACGCTGTCTCTTCGAGCCATTAAAGGTTAATTCAGGGCAAGTTGTTCGATTTATATCCTTCGTCATTCGGTACACCGCAATGATGACTGTTTAAATGACTTTTGCGATACGAGAATAGATTTCTAAAGGGACTGATATAAAAGATTTTTCCATAAATCATTGACAGTCGTTACTCGAATTCAAAAGCCTGAATGTCACCAATTTTACCTAAGGGTGAACCATACGTGAGGATGGGAAGTATCCTGCCTGGGTCGCGGGTTGTTCAAAAGAGCACCCGTGGCCCCTGGCACAGGCAAGTGAAGGAACACGGGTGGGTTTTAGTCAGTAAAAGTCTGACACGGAGCGGGAGAAGTTATTTGATAATTTCCCAACCAAAAAAAAGGGTGTCGGTTTACACAGTAACTGAGTTGTGTTGTGTTCTGCCATTCAGCTGCATCCGGTTAAACTGGACGCCGACCCGTGGATATTTGAGAAAAGGCTGTATAGTTAGGCAGATGATGACTGATATAAAAGCTAATCCAATTTTACGTGTATAGTTTATTTCCAAGAAATTCAACTCTCATCGTACTTTCCGTAAAGCATATTTCGCTTCTTCCCTATAGTTTTTTTTCCAAAATATCACATTCTTGATCCAAAATGGCGGGACTTTCTGCCTGACGCAGCGATATCGAGAAGTCGTTTGGCCGGTTAGCGGCTCCCATTTTCCTTAATACATCTCTCTTGCAACGATCGCACCATCCGTGTTTTACGCTCGCTTAGATTCGCAAAAAAAAGCGCAATTAGCGAAAACTTACAAGTGTAATTTAGAGCGGTGTTGAGTGCTGTAATTAAAATATTATCCGTAACATTATCTGGTACATTCTTCAGTTTTTAGGGTTCCGTATCTAAAAAGAAAAAAACGGAACCCTTATAAGATCACTCCGTTGTCCGTCAGTCAAGACCCTTTTTCTCAGGAACGCGTGGAGTTATCAAGTTGAAATTAATATCAAATGCCCAGGGCTGCAATCCCTTGAATCAGTGAAAAAATCAAACTCCTTAGTCAACGCAATCAAAAGATTCGGGCGTAGGTATATGTTCCGAAATCAAAACCTATAGGGTACTTCCCGTTGACCTAGAATCATGAAATTTGGCAAGAAGCAATGTCACGTAGCACAAGTAAAGGAAAAAATCCGAAAACCGTAAATTACAATAAAAATAATTTTAAAACTATTTACATAGCTACAAAGTACGGAGCCCTCGGTGCGCGAGCCCGACTCGCACTTGACCGGTTTTTTTGTTTGAAGTCGGTGCGTGGACGACATTGAACTAGGCATAGTAAAAAATATGATTCTGAGAGAATAACTGGAAGTACAAACATTGAGATAAAAACAGTACCATTGTACTAAATCTAACAAACAATGTTTTTTAAATGTTGTTATTCTAAGGGTCATTTGTGAGGTCATGTAAACAATTATTATCAGTTGTAAACAATAACAAAGCATTAAAGATCAATCGCGAATCGCTTCAATCAAGTAACGGAATTAACCTGAAAGATTGATTGATCTTCTATAAAAAGACTGCTTTATAGGATTTGAATTGTTTGGTAGGTTTGATTGCACTGAATTGGCTTTTAAAATTACGAACATACAAAGGGTACAAAGTGATATTGGTTTATAAAGGAGCTTTTATTAATGTTATGCCATTACAAATAATATTAAATGTGATCTAAAACAGTCTATTCTGCGATGGCTCTTTCTATTTATATAATGACCAAACCAAACTTTCACACTTTACTGAATATGCTATCCAAAAAACCGAATAGCAAATCATCATCTGCCCCTTTTCCCAACTATGTTGGGGTCGGCTTCCAGTCTAACCGGATGCAGCTGAATACCAATATTTAACAAGGAGCGACTGCTTATCTGACCTCTACAACCCACTTATTGGGTAATACGATACCCCTAAACCGAATAGCAAATATCCTGAATAAATGCAAACTTAAAAGTTGTCGTCGTAAACATAATTTACAATAATTGCATGAGTTCATTAAGCCATTACTAGAGCAAACACTAGCAAAGTCCATAATTACTGATTTCCATTAAAAAGACGACCACAGACAAAGCAAAATAAATACGCAACATGACAGGCAATTATAGGAAACTTTTTTACGGCTTGCTCTGAGCATAAAATTTTGAAAAAGGTACGTCACATTTTGTTTTTTTTTTTTTTATGTAAGGCAAAATATGCGTGGGGGATTGTAGGAACTGTGCTCCAAATTCCAAATTAGATTTTCTTGTTTCACTAACAATATCATCCGTAATATTTGGTGACATACATCGCAGTCTCCTGGCTGGGCCCGGGGCTGCGACCGGGTCATGCCTCCCGCCCCGCTTCTCTCCCGGCCCGCGTCTGCACTTGAACTGGTTGGCGTACTTTCAGTTTCTCTCGCCCGGGACTCGGGAGCCTGACCTACCCGAAGATGTACGGTAAGACGCAAGCCGCGTAGGGATGGGTCTCAATAGAATGTAGGGGCCTTGTTGCGTCAGTTAACAAGGCGAGAAACTTTATATTGATTGTGGATCAGTGCAGAATCCGGCTGTTAAATAGATATTTATGCTTTGTGTCATTAAGTTGGCATTGCGCATTGCGTTTTGTGTAGGTATGTAGTTTTTTTACCTGTTAAGTAGACATTACGGGGGTATTGTTTTTTCTTACACATTCTCTGCAAAAATGCCGATAGATATAGGTTTTTAGGGCTTTCAAAACAGCCACAAAACTAATTTTGAACACAATTTTCTTTAGCATGACGACGGATACAATCGGACGTACAAAATATGAGAGATAGAAAAACACATACGAGTAAGTAAAAGTAGAGAAAATATTACGAGCAATAACGAACGAGAGCAATCAATAAGGGCTTATGATGTAAGCCATCACAAAAGCCACTAATGAGGAAGGTCCACGGTACAATGCGCTATTTCCTGACATTATCACATGCCTCTATTTTTGGACATGGCTAGGCCTTGGCCCTATGGGGCCCGTGAAGACGTCATTCAAGATGTCATAATCGCCATAACTGTATGACATTATTGATGACAGCTTCTGCCCGTGACTTCACCCTCCCCCCATTCACCCTCTTAGGGGGGGAATTTCGATAAACCCTTTCTTAGTGGATACCTTCTCTTCAGAAAGAACACACCCTCCCAATTTTATGTCTCTAGAACCAGCGGTTTAGGCTGTGCGTTGATATATCAGTCAGTCAGGACTTTGAATTTTATATATATGTACATTTAGAGATGTGATCAACTAAATTCGCATTCTCGGCTTGTTAGAGGTCCTGTATTTGATATACTTTTGTAGTTCTTAATCCCTCAAGGGTTAGGCAGAGGTGTACCAATAGCTGTAGTAGTTTCTGAAGAAGGAACAATTTGGACAATCCAAAAGCGTACTGTACTCATAATGCTCATCTATAGACATTATATTAGTTAGTTTTTTATTAATTATAATTAAACTACTTTTAATAACAGATGCATTTTCATTAGGGTTCCTTCTGTGGGTGAAAATAATAAAAAAAAGAAATTGACTCAATTAATTGATTTTTTCGCAAGCTACAATGTTTTCAGGTTTTACACTTGATTGACGGGAAAATATTTAGAAATATTTTGAACTTTTTTTCGTTTCTACTGCATTAAATCAATTTTTGAAAAGTACAGAATTAATCTCCATTAAATTATCTATACAATGTTATATAAATTAAGTAGGTTCTGTGTACTAGTAAGAGCAACAGAAACAACAATAGAAACAGTTGCAAAAAGGGAGGCAAAAACCTTTTTTCGGTAGTAAAGCATTCTCTAGTGCTTCGCATTAAGATTAGTGCAATTGAGTAAAATTCTGAAGTCACTTATTTAAAAAGTATATTTAGCTAAATGTAAAACATGGAATGCCAATTGAGAAAAGAACGAATGTACTTATCACTTTTGCTCCTAAACACAAGAAAAACATCTTTGTTTTGTCTAAGCCTAAACTTTGGGTTAAGTGTTTCCACAATAGAAGCTTTTTGTAGAACAATGACATATTATGAACGAAGAAAATGTTCTTACATTAGTCAGACAAGAGTGACAACCGGTGTACCAAGAAAATATGTTTAAGAAAAACAACTCTGGAATATAATACAGGCTATTTATAAACATGCCGAGATTTGCCCCTTCTGCAACATGGAATAAATTTGTTTCACACCGGAAAATTACATGTACATTATGTCTGAGTAAAAGTCGTCGAGTCTTTTAGAAACTCACATATTTTAGATAGAAAACGTTCATTCACGTTTACTTATTAACATTTATTATAACGTGAATTTATTTTTCAATATCAATATTCAATTTGTATCCAATTATATACCGTGCAATAGCAGATTATCCACCATCCGTTTACAATGTATAACGGTTTGAGTCTATGGTAAACCAAAACAATTTTTCAAGACAAAACCACACGTCGTGTTTCGCGTTGTCTCAAATATATACCGACCTTCATTATGTCACGGAAAAGAAAACCAAGTAGGTACTCGTATTAACTTGCAGAGACGTCGTCGACCATACAGCAAGTATCTTTATTCAAGTACCTGACAATGATTTATGCCTCCAACACGCCCTAAAGGAAGCGGTAACATGAAAAAGGGTTTTATGTGTAAAGAGAAAAAAGAAAAGAAAGAGATGCCGTTCTGGCTTTAAATATAACTTATCATATTTTCAATGTAAAGTGATAAGTAAATTAAAAGACAAACATTATGTTTCACACTAGTCTAATTTATACTAGGAAATTTATACTACCTTGGAACAAAAAAATCGTCCACATTCTTCATTTGAAATGACAAAACAACGTCATCCAACTATCAATTTATAAGAGACATTTTTGTTTTGAAAATGGAACACTTCGTTTCTTATTCTCATGTCACTGTCGTTGAAATACATCATTCTATTTTTGAGTAAGAGTCAAAGTGACCATGGAATTTCTAGCCCGTGCTAGAAATTCCATGGTCATTGCTGTGCTACTTGGCGAAAGTAGTGTTGATAACCTAAATATATGTAATCTCAAAAAAATTAAAACACGTTTATCCAATCTATTGAACTAGTCAAAACAAATCATAGTTATGAGCCCACTCTCGACGGGTTTGCTAGTAGCCACTGAAGAGTTCCACTATCCTGGCTCCATCATCAGATCAGTTCCAAGATACTAAATTATAGTTTTGTCATCTGAACTACACATACATACAAAGTTTCATTTCGATACGAAGATTAGAAGTAAGGTAAAATTGACTTCTAAGATTTTATTACACTGTTTTTTAGTGAGTTACAAGTGAAGCTAATAAGTGTTAAAAAAAACACTTCCGCTTATGCGTCATTTTTAGTAAGTCGCTTTCTTTAAGACCACAACTGATAATAATATTAGGTATCGCTTCGTCACGTTGTATAAAAGGTCGAACCAACTACAAATTTGTCAATGTGTGACAGTACACGTGCACGACGTGCACATTATAGATTTATTTATAACTAGTTTTTACCCCTGGCGCGGTCTGCGGGGACTTTTTTGTACGGTGAAAAAACATGTTGTTTGTTTGGCTTTCTGTTTGACTATGACTGGCTCAAAAACGAATAGGTTTTTAGGCGTTTACATTTTAAAACTTAATTAATATCTAGAACCATTTTTTCAATGAATACATTACACTCTACCGTTTTGCTCTGAAAACATTCATACTTTTAAGTTTTACGCGTTATTGAAGTTATTCTGCGGCGATTCGATATACATAATTGGACGAGAAATTATTGACAGTGAAATTTCAAGGATGCGTCACGTTCTGGTACATTTCGAAAAAGATATACCTAACTCTCTCTGACTCTCGCACTTAATCTTTTTTTTGTAAAAAGCAACCGTCATTTTAGGGCCAGCGCGTTGGTGCCATTTAGTAGCGCCGCCGCCGTTAGCCCGGTCCTTACGCTAGTAATATATATGTCAATGGCTTCTATCACTTGTACGGTGATGCGCGCACAATTTTTTTTCAGTAGATCCTATCAGTACCTATTTTCAATTGAACATCCATTGCATATTTATTTTACTTACTTCTTATACTTAAATATTTTCGTGTAGCTGTGAAACTATGTCAATCTGTCTAGGTACGGTCGAACAAGCTATTTGGTATAAAGGCAGCTAACATGCAACTACTTTTAAACAATGATGTGGGTGTGCTGAGTAGCCAATTCTTTTACACCACTCTATTAAGGATGCCATAAGCTGAAAAAGTTATAATGCACAAAATAAAACTAAATATTGGCTGTGTAGTAGAAAGATGAATATTTTTGCCTGTATACCAAATAGCTTGTTCGACCGTACATACGGCTAGATATCAAGCTATACATTTCCAGTATAAACTGACCTGGCATGGGTTCGGCTTGCCGAACAATAAAAGGTCAGCTTTTACTGGTAAATTATAGCTTGATAAGTCACCGTGCGTACATTTACATAATAAGAACAATATTGGCGCCACACTATGAATTGAGCTGAGGGGTATAGATTTCATTACCAAGCTCATGTATCTGACTGTTGACAGATCATGGCCACTGAGAATGATCGAGACGGGGATAATGTAACCATTTCTTTATATTATTAGGCTTGATAGTACAGACGCCAGCACATCAGCTACTACAATTTGACAAATTTCTTCAATAGATTTTCAACTTTATCGCTACAAAATACGGTTCAAGGTTGATTGGGAAAATTTGACAGTTTCGGGTAGCATGATGTGCAGCTGGCGTCTGTACATGGAAGAATATAATACGTATTTTTATTCAGTTAGTATGTGAAGCGCTTTGTAAACGTTTTCATAGTAAAAAAAACAACGATTTATTCGCCGTGTGTAGGCACGGTCATCAGTGTTGTATGGATCACTATGAGACGCCAACCTTTGTTAACGGACACGTTTTTTCTACGGATTAGCGACCAATGCAATGCCTCGTTGGTCGGCGCAAAGGCACCGCTCGTTGCGCGTTTTGCGGTGCCTTTGTGTCGCGCGCGATTTTATCGCGTGTCGCGCCTGTTTGTAGGAGCCTTTAAGCGGTCGGCCTATTATTAGGTCCCTTTTTCTCCAGAGGGGCAATTCTCGTAATTTTAAGAAAGTACTTAGTCTGATCTGTCTCAATCTGTCAAAAATACCTCTAATTTCCCTACATTTTTGACAAGTTTTTGAGATTGATTGTCGCTGAGATGACACTGCGACTAGATTTTGAACGTTTTTAATTGCGGGGAATTGGCTTTCTGGTCCAGAGTACATCATCGAATTACTGATTATAGCCGTATGTAGTTCTAAACAGTACATTTATGTAGTTCTAATCTAACACACGGTGACATTGTTTGTACAGCTGCGATTTGTATAACTTCATACATATACTAAGTACTTATACATATTTATGTATTTTCTGTAATCACTGAAAGATAACACTAAAAGACTACGAATGAAAATTATACTTTGAGGTGAGGCGGTGGGGTTGCCTATTGTTCGCAACGCACGTACTACGTAATGACAAAGCGCCCCCGCCCCTCCGTCCCACCGCTCACATACCTAAGGCGCGGCCAACTAGTTCCGTGCGGACTATAGCAAAATTTTTTTTGGTAACTCTATTTAATTTAGATTTCTTTTAAAACAGTTTGTTACGCAAACTGGTTTCTTAATTAAAAGCTTTTAAGTAAATTTATTACGTTGAAATTAAATCAGTGAGCTGGACTCGAATGACAAACAAAAGAGGACCTTAATTATTTTTAAATTGCTTTTCCGTGTTCACATCACTCAGTTGCTGTATCATCATCATCTGCCTAGCTTTTTTCCAACTATGTTGGGGTTGGCTTCCAGTTTAACCTGATGCAGCTGAATACCAGTATTTTACATGGAGCGACTGCCTATCTGACCTTCACAACCCAGCTACTAGGTAATACTATAGCCCTTGGTAAGACTGGTTGTTAGACTTTCGGGCTTGTGACTAACCGTAACGACTCAAGAATGACTGCCAGGACCAACGGCTTAACGTGCTTTCCGAGGCACGGAGGGGTCTCGGTATGTAAAGATGGTCACCCACACCCGCGAAAATCGATCGACCTGTGCGGCTGTGTTATTATTTAGACATGGGCCGGGTTTTTATAACTACAAATCAGTATATTTAATAGTTGTAGCTAAACATATCCCATCTCGCGTAACTCGAGACCTGACACTACATTCATAAGGGGATTAGCACATGTCGTAGTGAGAAACGATTCCGTTTTCGCAGCGAACTTGCTAATGTGTCACCGCGATAACATCGCGACACGCAGCGACTTGGATAAATCACATAGATTGCTTCGAATTAATGGAAGCGCCTTTATTAGTCAACACTGTGATAAGCATACTTTACTTGTTTTACACGTTTTTATTACAGACAGATAGATTTTATCTCGGAGTTGATCTTACTTGTGTTTAACGTGACAAAAACCGGCATGAGTTGAGATCGTGTGTGAATTTTGTTTGGTCTGTATGTACAGACGCCAGCACATCAAGCTACCCGAAACTGTCAAATATTCCCAATCAACTTTGAACTTTATGCTGTAGCAATAAAGTTGAAAATCTATTAAAGAAATTTGACAGATTGTAGTAGCTTGATGTGCTCCAGCCTGTACAACTATTTTATCTATTTTATCTTATCTAGATTATCTTTAGAAAATGTAGACTGTAAAATAATACAATAGCTTATGATGAAAAACATGTTTTTTTGTATGGATACCTTTTAATTTTTAACTTATTTAATTTTTATAATTTACAGACGGACGGATAGCGGAGGTTCAGTAACAGGGTCTCGTTGGCACACTTTGGGTACGGAAACTAAAAAAAAATCCTTCTTATAGGTATATATGGGGAGATTAATATAGTAGGTACTACTTCTCCACAACTTTACCAGGATAGCAGAAGCGTTTAGCAGTGAATCCACAACTGGATGTTAAAAAAACTGGCCAAGTGCGAGTCGGACTCGCACACGAAGGGTTCCGGATACCACAAGGCAAATACGCCGAAAAAAACTTGTTTGTTGTATGGGAGCCCCCCCTTAAATATTTATTTTATTCTGTTTTTTAGTATTTGTTGTTATAGCGGCAACAGAAATACATCATCTGTGAAAATTTCAATTGTCTAGCTATCACGTTTCATGAGATACAGCCTGGTGACAGACGGGCAGACGGACAGTGGAGTCTTAGTAATCCCCGTTTTTACCCTTTGGGTACGGAACCCTAGAAAACTTGAGTCCATAAAACATTCCGCAGCAGTCCACAAATCATTTTTAGCAACAATGTAAAATCAGATAAATTTTTATAAATCAAAATTGTTACATAGTAGGCTTAAAGTACAAATACAAAACAATAGAGGAAGTAGGCAAAATAGATTTCGGTTTATTCCGGAAATGGGTTGGCCGAAACAAAACGGTCAATTAGTATTTTCTTTGTGTTTGTTTCCAGGCGATTTCGTACGCATACATTTATTTCGAGGCTACTGTACTACATCGCATTTGTTTTATGTAATGTTCATAAAGTGTTATAATGAGTTTGTTATCTCAGAATGAATCCCTTTGTTCAAATACTTACAGTGGAAATACGAAACATTTTCTCAAAAAATACTCGTAATGTTGTTTTACCTGCGCCCTCGTAGCAGGGTCTACAAGGGTCTACGAATTTGTTACGCTACGAACGACGCCGATGGCTACGCGATTGTTTTGGCAATAATATCTTTCACAATAATACCAATTCGTAAAATATTTGTGTATCTGGTTCTGGAAATAAGTCATTTAGTTGCATTGATGACAAAATCTTACAAGAAAATCTCGGCTAGAAATTCATATAAGTACCCGCGGCGCATCAGTCTTTTGTTTTTATATTTGAACTTTTCCGCTAGAGCGCATCTTTGATAACCAGAAAGTTAAAAGATCCTGATAAAATAAACATAAGACCTGTAAATCGAAAAGACGATCGCACCACCCTTTGTTCTATAAAATTTGAATATTTCATCGAATTCACTTAGGTAGCTCATACAAAGAAGAACCGTATATTACTGAATGAAACTGGAAATCGGAGTTTAAACGAGCGATTGACGCACTACCCTGTCTCAATGCATCGATTAAAATACATAAATATCGATATTTCTACATCTCGATTCTCGACTCAATCGTTCAAACCCGGTGGCCACCCAAGTTACATCAGCATATTTTATTTATCTCTTGAAGTACCATGTTAGCGTAGGTGCAGCGTAGGTAGCGCGCTCTGAACCTTTTGATTGAGAACACCTGGATGCGCTTTCACAGTCAAACGCATAAGAAAATCAATGATTATGTATTTGTATTAGTTAAAGAACGGGTAAAATGCATTATATAATTTGTTTTGTGGGTACTTCATGTTTATTTTGTTACTGACATCCGGTTGTTTGATAAATTGTGCGCATACGTAAGTATCATTTAAATAAATGTATGTCAAACGTTGCGTGTGTTTTGATTGTTGGTATGTATTTGTATTATGTATTTGTGAAGCATGATCAGCCTACAATGTTCCTGCTGCTGGGACACATGTCTCCTCTCTGTGAGAGGGAGCGGGTCGGAATCCACCACGCGGGCCCAGTGCGGATTGGTAGATGTCAAGTCCTCGAATTTTTTGTTCTAGAACATGGCGGTTTCCTCACGATGTTTTCCTTCACCGTTTTGAAAGCAGTGGTTATGAAATAAAATACACAAAGTAAAGCGCCTGACTGGGTACAAAACCACAATCACGACCAGGACTCGTATGCCTGACCACCACTGTTCGTATTTTGGGTTTCGTTTAAATTATTTCTTGATACTGGAAAACACATCGCGTGCAATTCGGTTTAGCAGTTCATGAGGTACGCGTCTACAGACAGACTAGGCTTGTCAATGGACAAGCTGTGATTTACCAGTAGATATCAGTCATATCGTCCACTTTCGTTTAATAACACAGCTCCATCGTGTTTGTAAACGTTGAACATGTTGTTAATGAGACTCGTTGCGGCTGCGCAAACCAGTTTCTGATTTCTCTGCCGATGTAAATATAGGGCTAGGTATAACGCCTAGAAAAACATAGTGTTCACAGTTTTCGCCTGATTATGTAGAAATCTCTATGTATCACGATTCTTGGAATTTAAAATGGAATAAAGTTTTATTTTAATATATTCATCATTTTATGGTAATTAATTAGTTCAGTTCGACCTACTCGTCGTTCCAATAATCTTAGAGAGTGATTAATATTCACACAAGTTGAGAAAGGTTAGGATTACTACGTCATGCGGCTTTTAGATAATATAAACTAAATATAGCTTACGAACGTTGAACATTATGTCATGGTAATGACCATAGTGTACTTATTTACTGAACTCAAAACTAAGCCAAATGTATACCGCTTTACACTGATTAAATACATAAATTTAATGATCTTTGATAGCCTAAGATAAGAAAACGTGACAGCCCTATTTTGTGTCCCGGTATGCGTCAAGATCGCGCATACATTCCGGACGTAGAGGGGACGCGGCGGCGCGGCGCGGCAACAGTGCGGCGCGGTTGTGGCGCGCATTTTCTCTCTGATCTATGCCCAAGCGCAGCTACCAGCCACTCCGGGAATGCATCGCACTGTAGCGGGTTTGCGCAATATATTAAGCAGATAACGCACCAAAGTAGGGAGCGAGCTCAAACGTGACTAGTATACGCAAAAATAAAGAATGTCCTTATCTCGGCGTTTCGTTGTCGGAATCTACATAGTACACGGATTCGAAATTGCTTTTGCTCATCCCTAGCTGTTTTACAATAGGAATAAGTAGCTCTTTATATCCGGAGGCACTATTATTCGATGCAGGGTTAACACAAACTCACAGATGCATCGGTAAATATTAAATTTTCTAGAATATTCTGTTTATAGATTCGTGTGGTCAGGAATTGTGAGAGATTGTGAACCAAAGTTAAACGAATGATTAATTCATGTTTAGGCATTGTGGCGCCATGTATTCTCATATAAATTGATATTACATGCTTTATAAAAAGTCGTTATGTGTCTCTTGACATTTGAATATTTACCGATTCATCTTTGCTCTTTGATTTTTATATTGTTTATGTTAATTGGGGTCAAGGATGAGTCATATGTAAAAAGGTGCCTGCAACGAAATAGATCGACTATTTTTTAACGAATTTATTTTTAATTTGATTGAATTTTTGTTCAAATTATGTATGTTTTGTCTCTCTAGTCTATGGTTTAGCTCTCTAATGCCAATTTTCTGCTTCAAAAACGTATCTAAAACTACAAAAATATTCCTTAAAAAAAACAATAGCTTAGGATATACACATTGCAAACATACATGTAAGTGTCGGAAGTATGTAGGCAGGCGCGTTGGCGAGCGATAACGCTATCTTAGTGGGTCAACAACCTATTGCCCAGCATTGGAATATCGTACAATCACGACCACTTATCATCTTGTCTTCTAAGGAAACCCTTCGGTTATGAAACTACGAATTTAAGTTGGTTACAAGCAAATTGTGGAAATATTACTGATATTTCTGATACCAGTTTTGTCTATTGCAGGCTATGGAATTGCTAGGAGTGAGAGAAATATGTGATTTTAGTGAATCTAATGTGTAATCCGCGAAGGAAAATGAGGATCCGTCATATCTACCAACCCGCACTGGGCCAGGGTGGTAGATTATAGCCCACTCCCTGTAGAAGACAGGAGGCCTGTGTCCCAGCAGTGGGAACATTATAGGCTCAATAAGCAAGGTGTAATCTGTAACCAGCTTAATAAGTTCCAATTTAGAAAACCAATTCTTGAGATGATTTCAGGGAAAGCACCTCGCTGACCAGTGAAATCTTTAAGAGCCCAATGACCCAACAAGCTCCAATTTACGATATTTTGTTGTTGTTGGCGTCGGCTATACCAGCTATACCAAGTGATGCGGTAACCGGTTAATCCGGTCAAGAACCCCTGTGTCGAGGAGATAAGGGCGTAAACAAAGTAGCATTCTGCGTGTTTCTGTGTCATTTATCGCTTTAAGTTCAGCTTACTTTGTA
Source organism: Oligia fasciuncula (assembly GCA_963082905.1). Lineage (NCBI taxonomy): Eukaryota > Metazoa > Arthropoda > Insecta > Lepidoptera > Noctuidae > Oligia > Oligia fasciuncula. The sequence continues at coordinate 8,136,264 of OY720393.1, read as the reverse complement.
AAGACAATTTAAGCGTGAATATACGTAGATAGCTATTCACTATCTTCAGGGTTGGCATGATTAAAACAAGCTGTTTTAAAACACATGTTTAAAACAGTGTTTAAAACAGTTTGAATTTAAACTTTATCACACGTTTAAAAACACAGATTAAAACAAGTTTTAAGCATTGTATAAAACAATAAGAAAAAAGCAAGCTTTAAAACTACTTTTCATGGCGAATGAATGGATATAAAATTAAAATAAATTTATATTTAGGAGTCTAAATAGCTTGACATAAAACCAGTTGAGTCTATGCTATTGCTATGATATATTTTTGAACTTTTATGTCCCGCTAGAAAACTTCTTATGTCGCCCATTTTAAAAATCAACATTAGTTAGAACATACAGAGTGAATGTAAAGCGTTCAGTATTGATTAGAGATACGCAACATAAAATAAATGTTTATCCATTGATCGGTTTTTGTAAATATTTAATTTACTATGGCGAATTTGAAAAGATCTAGTCTAGAAATGAAACATTTATTATTTATTTTTTAATTTTATCTTACATCGCCATAGTCTACTATCTTTCTAGGTAAATAGTTACCTACTAGAAACGTTACACAGATATATCAATAACACTTTGTGATTCCTATACTACTTGTGTTGGTTAAGAGAAACATAGTCTATCTGAAAATAACAAATAACTGTGTATTATGTTACTCGTATTATCTAACTATATCTATTACACTAAAGAAATATGCTCTATTTTATTCAATTATGTACTTGATAAGACATACACAAAGCATTGCGTGATACCCAACAGTTAGCTTGACAAAGGTAAGAGTGAAGAAAATACAACTTTTTTAACAATTGTAAAATGTTTAACATATAAACAAATGGTCGGAGAGTAAAAACCTCCTTCATTTGAATTAATACTATGAAAACTTATTTCTGACGTTTTTTTTTTGTGCCTTATTAATGGGTTTTTGACGTGACAACGTCTTAAATTAGGTTGCGGCTGGGAGTCACTTATGAAAAAGTGTAACGCTCGGTAACGTTACGTTCTTATTTTAAATTAGGTTGCGGCTGGGAGTCACTTATGAAAAAGTGTAACGCTCGGTAACGTTACGTTCTTATTTTCATTTAATTCCTTGTTCCTATTGTGCAATTTAATTATATTCATATCAATAAATATTCTACCGAGAAAAAGACGTTGTCACGTAAAATCTTCGCCCGTAAAACCGACTTTACAGGCAACCATTTTTTGTTATAAGTTTTCCTTGTTCTATTTTGAGCTCATCGACTTGCTATTATTATTCGGCGATATAGGTTTTATTAAGAAATAACGATTATAAATGGCCAGTTATTTCAATGTTACAGAGTAAGTGAGCTGTCATTCCACCTGATGCTTTGGTACTTTTACCAAAGCATCAGGTGGAATGACAGCTCACTTCACCTAAGTTTTGAGGGTGAGATTTTTACAGAATAGACTGGGTTCCAAAACGGGCATATTGGATATAGGAAAGAAGACTGCCATTCACAAATGGGATTGGGCGAGTCATATCAGCCTTACGTACGATGATCGCTGGGCAAAAATCTCCACACAATCCACAAATATCCTGAAGATGGACGGCGCTCCTGAGGCCGGCCCAGAAAGAGATGGCGAGATGACCTGGACGCGTACCGCGAGGGCTGGTTCGAGGTGGCGCGGGAATAAGAGTTCCCGGAAGGATTTGGGGGAGGCCTTTATCCAGCAGTGGGATAGTACAGACTAGCAAAAAAAAAACAAGAAAAAAAGACAGGCTGTTGATAGTAAGTTGTCGTAGAAATATAAAACGCTTTGAAAGTGATTGCAACTTGTCTACACCCTCTGGTTTATGTTACATAGTTTCTGCTTTTGCAAAGCTTGGCTCCCAATATCTATGTATCAACAAAATTGAAATAAACCTCAGACAGGTGTTCAGATGTGCAATCTTCGTTGGGAATATAATAAGAGCACGTAGCTCGGGGTGCTCACGATTTGTTAGATTCATCGTTCCTACATAAATTCGGTCGTGAAAGTGTTTTGACAGCAGCCATTTTGATTTACAGCTGGGAAATATCAAACGTGCCGCGTTACAATGTTCTAGGTGTGGTCAGATTTAAGGGTAAATTGTTTTTATTTACTTTATTGGTGTGTTGGCGAAATGTCTGGGTACGTCAGGATTTGACTCTGGTGCAGTTAATGCTAGAATTTTGTTTTATTTTGTCTTAATTAGAGCTAACGTGGCAATTGTTTTATGGCACCTATATAAAAGCTCACTGTATGATTTTTAACGTTTGGCGTTAGGGCCTAGAGTTGAAAATCCAATAGTACAATAATACGTTTATGTCGATGTTATGGTGTTAGTGAAAACGGGCTGGTTAGAAGGGCACATAAGGCTTAGAAAACATAGTTTATCAAACAAGTATAGGCTGAGATCAATCATGTTTAAAGGAAGTGGGATAATGATTAGGCAACCTATATTTACAAACCTACATGTGATATACCTAAATATAGATTTCAATTACAGACAGGATATGCGAGCGGAAGAGTCTTTCTAAAGAAACGCCTACACGAAATAAATTCACTCAGATATATTATTAACATGTTTCTGCAAAAACCGAATAATGCCGTGTAAATAATGGAAGAGTGGATCTCAGAGAACAAAAAAAATACGTGGGTTGAAGAGAGATAAAAATAGGCATTTATATTTAATAATAAAACCTTCTGGCTTCCATGTTCCAATGATGTGTCCGAAAATGTTAAATAATTAAGCATATTGGTATAATTTAAATGAAATTCAGACATAAAACATGTCCGCCCACGCGGATACTGATTTTTAAATTAGCTAATTAATATCGAGATATATGTGTTATATTATATTATGTGATTTTTCAAGACGCTCTAAAACTCATTATTATTCGAAAGATTTTTATAGAAAATTTGAATTGCACGGGTCTGTTAAACGATGCTATAAGTCTGTTTATGGTAGAAAGATTGTTGGATATTAGTGTTAAGTAAAGCAATTTAAAACACTACTGAAATAAAAAGTAAAAAGAATGTAAATAAAAATGTTTAATACTTTAGGTAAGTTACGACTTATTCATAAAATCTCCTTTAACAAAGCATTAATGAAGAAAGACTTTAGAGTCTTTCTTCATTAATGCGACAACTCACTTACTTCACCTAAGTTTTCACGCTGAGATATTTACGTCTTCTTCTTGGCGTGTCATATAATATGTATGTCGCAGATGGATTGTCGAAATCCGCTGTTGTACATACCGCAAGTTGTTTTACAAAACGGAGTTGTTTTCTAAAACAACTAGCGGTTATCGGATTCGACAATCCATCTGTGACATATACATAATCCCGCTTTACCAAAATCACATTTTGCACAAAAAGCCCATCATATTATAGTCACACTTTTCTAGTCCAGTAAAAGTTCCAACTTGCTCAGATATTCATCAACTGACAATGCATTTTATATTTCCCCTTTATTTCTAGATCAGGAGACAATGGAAAATATCGGCTTCGTCGGAAAATCAGAATGAATAGAATATATCAGTAAGGCGTTATTACAACGGCTTGTCATTTCACATCATGTCTGACTGACTTAAGGGGCAGAAAGACCTTTCTTTTGTCCGATACATTGTTCAAGAGGCCTTAATGTTAATATGAAACTAACGCGTCTGCAAGATGACTGGCGTTCTTAATAAATGGATAGCGATATTGATACTTATATGTTTTTTTTTTATTTAGATCTTTCTTTATAAATAAAAATGAAATGTTTGTTGGTAAGCGCATCACTTGACAACGACTGGACAGATTTAGCTATTTTTGTTTTAAAATATTCGAATGAGGTTTTTTGGAAAGAAACATTGGAAAAGTTGCCCTGAAAATTGGAAGGCCTTTGTGTGCTTTTTTCTATGGGAATTTTTTTATGAACTCAAGACTGTATTGAAATTTTGACAGGACAATCTTCACGGGTCAGCTAATTTCAAATAAAAATTATATTACTTAATGTAACATAAGTTTTATGAGATAACAATCAAGATAATATTAACATAAACATTCGATCACATATATTTAAATATATATATGTATATATCACGGTTATCACGGTTAATTATTATAATAAGCCGTATCAATATCAGCCCTCCGTGTTAATCGATACGAACACTTAATTGAAACACAAAGAGCACTTTTTCCCGCCAAATATGTGTATAATTATGATTCGCGTATACATTACTGACCTAGGGCAGTAAGGTATACTGGAATCATAATTAGTATTTCATAGTAACTTATAGACATCATATTCTATAAATAAGGCTTGCGACGCGAAATAGATTATAATGTTACGCCCACACTTTGGTAAAAAAATTGATAGGAACAGAAGACGGTCGCCTCCATAAACGAGTGAAAATAGGCGCAGAGGCGCTTGTACAGATTGGTACAACGCAACATAGAATGTAACACACGTTGAAATAAAATTCGCCTAGTTGTTGTATTGTGTAACATTTCATGTTGAGTTACACCAATCTTAGACGCGTAGGTATAGTATCTTTATGTCACGAAGCGACTTACGATTTACTTATGGTAACCGAATGTACAAACACGCTGTGAGTGTGTGCGTGAAGACGTGTAGTGTAACACAATACACACTTCCGACTTCGACATTGTGTCGGGCGGTACCGTATTATGGCTCCTACAAGCAGGCGCGACACGCGATATAATCGCGCGCGACACAAAGGCACCGCTCGTTGCGCGACTTGCGGTGCCTTTGTGTCGCGCCCGTTTTAGGAGCCTTTACACACGGATTCACAGCATGTTTGTACACTTGGTGTACAAACATGCTGAGGTGAGATAAAAATACTATAGGTATCTCAAGTGTGTTCCACGTTTTCGCTAGTTGTATGTATCCGACCTTCTGTACCTAGTTATTATATGGCGACACCCGCCCATACAAAGTACCTATACTAACATACGTGTACATATTACTTTTTTTTTTGTACATGTATTACTTGTGGTTGTGTTAGCATCGATGCAAGGGGTGAGTCAGGGTGCTTACACATACATTAATTATTTCAATTAATTTCTGCAATACACCTAGAATGTAGGTTATCGTCGCCGAGTTATTTCAGTAGCTGAAGTTGAAATTGCAATCCAATCGTTCTTCATTGATACCTATTGATAAATAATTTTATTATTTTGAGGAAGGAAAGTTTTTAATACCTATTATGTTTACTGGTTTTTGTTATGAACAAAGGGATATTTCAGCAAACAAACGGAAGTAAAACCATGTGGTTCATAAATGCATGTACAGCAATAGGTGGTAGACGCCAGCATGTGCATGTGTGTCTGTACCTATTGCTGTACATGCAATCTTTAATAGATTTTCAACTTTATCGCTAAAGCATAAGGTTCCAAGTTGATTGGGAAAATTAGACAGTTTCGGGTAGCTTGAGCACAGGCACACAGTTCTAGCACAGTGCCTGTGCTTGAACTGTTACTGACCTAGTAATAACAAAGTATTTTATAGCTCTCTTCATAGCTTTATAGCCTCATAATATTAAGTAGATTCCTTCATAACTTCCGATACTAAAAACGACGAAAAATTGCTTTTAGGGTCAATGCACGCACGATACTTTTAAATAAATAAATAATGATGGAAAAAGTGGAGGGAGTCCTTTGCCTAGGATTGAATAGCAGGCAAGTAAAAAAAAACTGCCTGTGTTATCCTACTGCAGGACAAAGGCCTCCCAGGCCCCTAGGGTCCTCCTCATATTAGGGAAATGACATCTTTTACTGACAGACAGCTCAAGAAAAGGACGATAACAGAAAATAACTAAGCTAGAGATGACATAATTTCAAATTAGATAAAGCTTTGAATTTCGTCGTGTTTTTACTCTACGACTTTTGATTGGTCAACTATAGGTAAATAAAATAAAAAATAATTAAGTATGGAAGTTTTAGGTCAATAAAAATGAACAGTACCTACTAATATACTTAACGTCACTGTCAAGGAGAAAATGCTATAAAGCGCCATTTGGGCCAAAATGAGTTACCTATATCATATATCGTTGGATTCAACGATAGCCACAATCCACAGAGACAATCTGAGCCAATTAAAGTTGGCGCAGATTGTCTTGAAACTTAAACAGATCGACGCAGAAAAAAAATCTTATTCAACGATATATTATATTATATAACTAATTTTGGCCCAAATGGCGCTTTAGCATTTTCTCCTTTCCAGTGACGATATATTCGTCCCTTTCTTGGTATATTAAAGAGAAAAGGATGGAAATAATCTCAACAGAATCGGTACCATTGTTCGGCTCTATTTTGTTGTCGTGATTTTCCAGGCAGTTCAAAATAGGCTCGACACTCGTGATCCAGAAATAAAGAAATTTATGCAAATAATGCCTTTTTTAAAGGCTTTATAATGGTGTGTTGTTTTTTACTAAAAGCTTTTAAAAAGGTCTACATTTTAATACATTATGTAAGTATTTATGCTAAATCTTACCACTGGAGGCGTTTTCCGAGGCGAACAGCGGGGCGGCGTTGTAATCTGTAATAAATAACATTTCAAGGTTAGGTTCAAATTACATTCATTAATTCATATAGAAAAACAATATGAGTACTATTTTGAGTCTTATTTTTACTACAATATAATTAATAGCGTAGCCGTTGCAAGTTACAAACTTATATAGGAGCGTTTACGCCGTACGGCATTTCATACAAACTTTCAAGCCCTTATTTTTCGAAATTAAGAAACCGATTTTAATTAAACTTCATACGCATAAGCAGGATACAAAGGTCTAAAAAGTTAGTAGAGAACATTTTCGAAATGTCTTAATCAAAAAAAGATAACTGGAAATCTCTGTTTGTATGGAAAATTTAAAATCGGTCTAATTTGGCTGTAACACTATTTTTCGAAAATGTTCTCTACTCGTTACATAGTTTTGAAATTTTTACAGTTCTTCCATAAAAAATCTGTCAGAAGTCAATTTTATTCAACGAATAAAAATTGTCTGTCGATTGAAAAATCAGCCCATGTAATATAAAACATATAAATTTATGTAGAGCTTTTTGTTTCTGTTTGTTAACGAATTGAGTATAAAGAGAGTCGACAGCCTACCTATGTATAAACTACCTACATGGCATTAGGGCATAATGTAAAAAATACCACTCATTTTATGATCTGCTTAGCGTTTTCTTCCAGGCTATCCATCGTATAATATATCGTTTTCTTCCGGATGCAGCTAAATATCAGTATGTTTCATGGAGCGACTGCGTATCTGAGTTCCACGACCGAGTTACTGGGTAACAATACTCCTTGTTACGACTGGTTGTCAGACTTTTGAGCTTCTGACGATCCGTAACGACTGTCAAAGATCCACTAATGACAGCTGGATAAACGTGATAGGTATAAATAAAAAAAATCAGTAATTAATTTTTATTCCGCTTATCGATCTATCTACGTAGTTATTTTGTATCATGGTTTTGTGAAATATATTATACTGTTTTACTTAGTTATCTGTCAGGTACTTGACTTAGTGACACCATATGAACTCGTAACACCATGGTTTTCCCGATTCAGCTATCGTTGAGAAACATAAAAGGTGTAGAGTATTTTATATTTTATATTCACGACAAGAATACAACATTCCTCACACGGTGATTCACATAATTATGTTAATGATTAACGGTTTTTCCCTAGGTTATTCTGTAAAATTAATTCTTTAATTGTCGTGAAAACACGCGAAAATTTTACTGTACCTACTAAAGTCGTTTTTCTTGCTATGTAAGTAGTATAATTACTCCAGAGAGTATACTCTCTAAGTCCGTCAATGAAGATACGGGCCCGTTCGAAGGAAGTCGAGTCAATTTTTCGGACGGGCAAATACATATCGGGAGTAGGGACAACTGCCTTTGGGATTCGAACTAATCATATAGCCATAAGTGATATGGAGTAGGAATCACCCGTAACTTCGGCCGGATCTTCGGATATCGTGCTTAGGGAGTAGAACCCAGTTTCTTTGTTCATTAGCTACAACGACGATAGTTCTCTTTGATTAGCTACGTAATACATATTTCGTTTGGTCTACTTAAATTTTTCATGAGAAGTTATTTTATATTTTTTACACGAGGAATATTTAAGTCTAGTTTACTGGTTATCAGGATTTCATTGCATTATTCACCTATAATGTTCCCACTGCTGGGACACAGGACTCCTCTCTTCGAGAGTGAGTGGGCTGTAATCTACCACGTGGGCCCAGTGCGGGTTGGTTAGGATTTCATTAGACGGCGTTTAAAATAACGCTCAAGTAATTAAAGTACCTATGGAGTTAGAACAGCCGTATATGTTCTAAAGGGAACAACTATACCTAAAACCTTATATTCTCCATAAGCCTTTCTCCCCCACAGTCTTACAGGAACTTTTTTCAGCAGTGGGCGGTATGGGCTGAACATCAAACCTTTTTTTTTTCATCATCACCTCATGGACTTCCTCCATCGTAGGGGTGACAGAGGGGCATGCCGGAGTCTTACCGGCTAAAACCACCGCAGTGTGCCACCTCTACCTATGGCCGGGGGTGCGGGTTCGCATAAGCATCATACCTAACACACGAATTAATTCCTGACCGCAATAAGAAAGACATACCTTTTTTTTTGCGGATGGGAAATCATCAAATGACCCCTCCCGCTCTGGGTGGAGCGGAAGGGAGTGTCAGACTCTTACTGACTAAAACCCTCCCGTGTTCCTTCCTTAGCCCTTTATGTTCCGGGCCAGCGATAACCCTTTCGGACAATTCCGCTGACCAGAAAGACATACCTTAAGGTGCCATTTGGCCTTTTCGTATTACTTACTCGCTTTTTTAACACCGTCTTTTTTGCCATGCATTGCAAGAAGTGCCACCGAACTAGTTGAGACCCGACTAGGTCGTGTTCAAGGAAAACACATTATAGATATCGTGAAACAACCAGATAAGACATAAGAGAGTGTCATTGATGTCATGTGAGGAGGAAACCGTCTGTGGGCGTTAGCGGACGCCTGTACGACCGGGTAAGCCCAGATTGAGGAGAAAAAGAAGAAAATTCTTATGAAGTTTTCGTGTCAAAATTGTCAACCGTGTAGAGGTTGATGTTTACTAGGAATTTTTAATATTAGTCTGTTAAATTGCAAATAACTTCTTGTTTACAATTTAACAGACTCATTTTAAAAATTCTGTCATTGAAATGACGAATGAGGTTGATTAGTTGAAATAACAAGAAATTCGAATGTAGCCTTGTTTTTTTGAAGAATTCTTATATAAATTCTAATTTCTAGGAAATATCACCTACCATTTTTAATATGGCTGAGTTGATTGACCGACTATTTAATTCGTCGAAGTCCTCAACTAGCACCATAATGTCCGAAACACCAATTAATTATTTAACGATGGTTTTAATTTCAATCCAATTCCTTTTCAAACGACTCGGATCGATAGGAAACCCCAAACATAAATGAACGAAAAAGGAAGTTTCGACCGAAGGCCACGGGGTAAACGACACTCGTCCGAACGATTACACAACCACCGTCCATTTAACTTTGACCTCTATCCCCCTAGCAGAACGTAAACAAAACAGTACGCCCGCGGGGGTTTTTATTTAATGGTCGCGGTGGACACCATTCAATTAGGGACTGCCGGTATGCAGTTTTTGTATTGTGTTGCGAAGGTTATTATGTATTATTATGGGAATTAAAAGCTATAAGAAAGAACGAGTTTGCGTTAGGTATTAATAACACGATGGTTTTAGGTTTTAGTCTTTGTTCTGAAGGGAAATTCTAGGTTTTTCAAAATTGATTTCAGAAATAACTGTTCATTTAGCGTACGTAACTGTTATGTATGAATCAGAAAGCAGTCTCAAACCGGATGATTGAACTTCTGAATTTATGAACATACTACCTTTCGCCAGCGGCTTCGCCCGCAAGGTATGTCGATAAAAACTATCATAATGTCCTTCCCCAGGATGAAAATATATCTCTCTGCCAAATTTTAGCGAAATCCGTTCAGTGGTTTAGGCGTGAAAAGGTAACATACAGACAGACAGACAGACAGAGTTACTTTCGAATTTATAATATTACTCGTATAATATGGATTCTAACAACGTGAAAGTTATAAATTATATCGATGGAGATCCATTTCCAATCAAAAGGTAATCGGTTAATTTATTGTAGCTGCTCGGTTTCTATAAATTGGATTCTAAGAAAGCCTCCAAAAGCCTATTCTATATTCCAATTTACATCGAAAGGAACGTTCAAGACTGTTAGGATTGACAGAAAACCTTCCTTCTTCATTTATACACTAGCACAGTAAAAAAAAAAGAAAGAAAAAAATAGGAATCCTCCTTCCTATAGACCGTTTGACATTTGAGTCATTACCCAACTAACAAATTAATGTTTTATAATAGTTAAGTTGACGTTTTACATTTTCAATTAGTTTTTGAAGATTGGTCGCATAAACGTAAATATAAACGTTTATAAAACGCGAAGTAGGCCCAAATTACAGGACAATATTATCGTTTAGTAGTTATGTAGAAGTCAGCCAATGACCGTTGAATGTTATATACAAGTTAAATAAAAGTACAAAGACCGACTTTTCGGTAAAATACTGGTTGTGATGAGACCCATATGTGACCGCTTATGTCACATAGCAGTTATAATGACGTTTTCAAATGACTGAAACGTTGTAATAGTATCCAACAATACGACTCAAAGATAATCGTTTTGATTCTCGTGTTAAATATTGTGTGTATAAAAAAATAACAGAAAAATGTAAATGAAGTTAATTTTCATGATTACAAAATATCTACACTGTACATTATTTAAGCGAGTTTGATATAATAATAGGGGTTAATCTTTCAGGGAACTTTAGTTTTATGACAATGTATATATGTGTTTTTGTGAAGTTTTTAACGCCCTCCCCTATTTCTTTGGATTTCAATGGATTGAGTTAATTATCCAAAATATGTTTTCATAGTAAAGCTCCAACCATCTTGTTTACGTTATATAGCGACCTCTTCATTACACTAATATAACAAAAAGGTCGCGTAGACTTTTCCTTGAGACCATGACGCCGCAGCCATGTTCAGACAACTTTAGGGTTCCCTAATCATTACTTACATAAAATCTAATAAACATTGCTTATCTTGAACAGAGATCTAACGCGGCCCTTTATAATATATTCATCTTCTTTTCGTATCGATGGCTATCTAATCAAATAGTACGTTTAGCCCAGATTCATTTATTAAATAGTTTTGTTATATAAAGGTCATTCACAAACGTTTAAGCGGCGTTTTAATTATATAAAAGTTATGTTAAGATTCGCACACGACGACGTTTGTTTTACGAAAACCTTTTATTTAACCGAAACGTTTTAACGACCAATACAGTGTCCAATAAACGTCATGACTGGCATCATTATCCGACGTCGTATAAGTTAATCCTGAAAACGTTTACTCAATATATGCACTCACACCATTAAATGACGTCATATAAGTTAGTCTTGAAAACGTTTACTCGAGATACGAACTCACACAATTATAAGACGTTATATAAGTTAGTCTTGAAAACGTTTACTCAACATATGCACTCACACCATTATATGACGTCATATAAGTTAGTCCTGAAAACGTTTACTCATCATATGCACCGACACCTTTGTACGACGTCGTATAAGTTAGTCCTGACAACGTTTACTCAACTTTATATTAAGACATTACAGTCACGCGACTGAACCGTCGCAAGATAAACGTCTATATATCATAATAGTTAGCTACATACCACTTTATAACTGTTACATAACATGAAGTCTTATAAGACTGGAATTATACGACGTTTTTGCTAGTTGGGTAGTTAGGTGAGGTGGCATGCCCTATGTTTCGATCATGTTCAGTATGTTCAACCACCCCGAGGTCATTGACCACATAATTTGAATACATGCCAAGGTAGCTACATTAACGATCGGTAAATTGATTTGGTGACAGACAGGGAGACAGCCGAAATGGCGTTTCATGCATTGTGAATTTCATGACGTGAGTAATTTTTCAGTGTTAAAAATAATAGTTTCAGGCAAGGTGAAAAGTACTAACAGTTTGTTTTATTTGTGTCTTATTTAAAACAAATTGATGACCCTCTTAGATAACGTTTAGATTTAAGGTCAGAACTGTATATATAAGGAACTAAATTAAGTAGTTCTGTGTGTAATAAATTCTCGTAAATTTCGACGCTTTAAATATTTAATCAGAGCAGCGGGGTAATTGCAGATCACCCTTACAATTGCAATGTCTTTCGTTTTGATAATTCAACAACATTCATTGCGTTATTTTCGCTGTCAAACAGATGAATTTTCAAACATATGAAGCAATGGATTAGGAATTTCTTACAAAATCCTCTGGATCTTGAAATAAAGTGTGTTACGCATTTGGGGTTTGATCTAAATTGAAGCTGGCGTAGGGAAAATAGAATTACCTACTCTTACTGGTGAGTACTCACTCTCCTTATATATTTAAAGGTACTTTTCCACCCTGGTTAGCAAGGTGACATAACCCAATTTAAATAGTAGCACATCAAAATGTCAAATTGCCAACCTTTGGATCGTTATTTTGGCAAGTGGCAGTGTGTCAACGTTAAAAGGTGAGGTTTCCGTGTCAAAATTTCATGTTTAAATAACTCAAATACGTCACATTACTAAAGTAGTGATGGCGAATGTGAGAAAGAGACAAAAGAGCATCGGAATGTCTCCTTCCATTGTTTAATTGTTGTGTAGTAAAAGGTTGACCTGACAGCTTCTAAAGCACCGTTGAATAATACGAGATAATAAAGCGAAGTACCTACTTTTAGTTACTACACCTAAAATCAACTTGACTTTATATAAAAACATCAAAGTCACATCCAAGCTATTATAAGAAAGTATAATAAGCATTGATATTGAAAGGAGACTTGGTATCGAAGTGACATACTGATCGAGTACTCAGTTGTATGGCTGGCTACTTTATGTATGTACTGCTGTCTACATCAGCCGCATGCAAATGTATTATGTATGCCTCACACACCCACACACCCATACACACTGACACACGTACACACTGACACACTATACACATTCACACCATGTTTACCGAACATTATTCTAATACAGGTTTCACACGCACACATGCTTCTGTCCATGTGTGAGCAGGACCGCGGCCTCTTTGCGTATACCTATAAGTTATTGTATCCTCAAAATGTAGTGTCAAGTGAAAATAGCGATATCGTTATCTGTTTTTTAATTTGTTAGTCATTATTTGAAGAATAGATAGAGTTGTTGGTTTGGGTCTATTCAAAGCGACAAACTATGTGGTTTCTTATGAGTTTGATTTAATGGAATAATGGGCGAGGCTGCATAATAATCCTTTTTGTTTCATTGAAAGTGGTATCAATATAATCCAGCAAAAACTGTTCAAAAAAAGATAGTCTGCTCGTCTTTAAATTTTTTTTTTTGACAGTTTTTTAAGCCGACTCTACGAAGTTCAGTAATCACTATTACGTCAAGCAATCTAATTCTTTCATCTTTTTTTTTAACTTCAAGAAAAATAACCCCGAAGTCGAGTAGGTCGAATAAAGATATTTTTTATTTTCGCAAGGTGACTTCCCCTAGACACAGCGCGAACTTGGCAATTCAATAAATCTCACTCTGCACAGTCTGCACCTACCTACCCAGACCGACTCGACCGACGACGTTGGGACACTAAACCAAGAAATATGCGCGATAATAAAATTTTATTGCATCTAGAAACAAAGGTGTCTTCAAGACGTAGGTATACATGCAATTTTATGTGCAATAACTCGAATATTTTGCTTTAATTTTATAAAGACCAATTAAAGCTTCTACTTTATTACGAACCGTACCTACAAAGGCTTATGGATTGAAATTCCGAATATCGTCGGTAATTCCCGAGTAGTCCCGACCTATGTCACTTAGGAACGAGTGTATGCCCGACTGACCGTACTCGCGTCGTCGTGCACAAATACCTATACGATGCACGATGTCTATGTGCATGTATACACGACGCACACGCATAGCACGCGCCCCTATGTACTGTACATTACGACTCCCCGTCCCCACTTTATGTAACAGATTAGGGCTTGCGCGGACGAACCTAGGTTTTAAGTGATTGCGGAGTAATGGTGGGTTAGGCTTCACGTTTTTATGGTAAACACGTTTGAAAGTTGCAATATTCGTTTTGAGTTTTAATTATATTTGCCAGATAAAAATGCCGTACGCAAAATACGCGCATTGACGTAGAGTTGCGGACACCAGCCCGTATTACCTATTACCAGATAAAAATGAGGGATTCGACTTCAAAATGATGATTTTAAATCAGTTTAAGAAAATAAACTTAAAATCCAATTAAAGCAAAATCATAAAACGCAAGCCACACTACAAGCAAAACTAGTACACAACAAATAATCTATTTGTCTAGACCAGGCAAATCCCCATGAAGCTTGCCTCAACCACCTAATAGCGCTCCGTCGAGCGTTGCTAACTCAATTTGAAACAAGCGCCCTTGGGATCTAGACAACCCTGGATGAAGGGGGGAAGGGGGGGCAATCCTGACCACGCACAACCGCCAGCCGTTGCGTTCGCCGGCCTATATTTAGAGTTGCATTTCTCTGTGCATGTATGTGTATGTTTACTCAACGGCGAAACTACGTTTTTAGATTTAGTACTTCAAAAGCGTATGCGTGGTTCCTTCGATTTTGAAGCCCCATTTCAGTTGTTTGATGTAAGGATTGTGATGAATGGTGTTATGTGGGGGTAGCGGATTTTTGTGTAAATGTTACAGTTAGTACAGATCAAATAGAAGATCACAAACAGGATTACCCAGGTTTAATATCTGTATGTTTTGCAAACTCTTAAGTAGTTAGAGTCTATCTTCCACATTTACTATTGTCAAGTAAATGCGTAGGTAATAGAGTTAACGTTTCCAAATTTAGCAGAATTTCCCTCGAGACATTTAATTTTTATATGGGAACTTTATTCATGAATAATATTTGCATAATACCTACCTACTGTAATTTGCGATAGTGCGAAAAAACTTAATTGACACTAAGCTTTATTAAGACAGGCAATACTGAAACTATTGGCCGACCGCTTAACTGAGACGAAGTCTGAGGTAGCAGCGCGGTGAGGGAGGGGTGTGGTTAGGTGATGCGAGTGCTCAGTGATTCGTCCACTTGTGACAACTATCACCCCTCCCGCACCGCGCAGCTACCTCAGTCAACGTCTCAGTTAAGCGGTCAGCCTATAAAGGTAATTTAGAAAGGAAAATGTTGTGATGAAAAAGTTGAAATAAAATTAGCTCTATGGTCGTAGTATCTTAAACACACTCCGTTTGACATAGGGTTCACTCTTTTAGTTACTTTCTGATAGAAAATAGAAATGTTATTAAGATACCCCTTTTACTTGGTTACTATTTGGTTACCGCTGGCCCGGAACATAAAGGGCTAAGGAAGGAACACGGCTGGGTTTTAGTCAGTAAGAGTCTGACACTCCCTTCCGCTCCACCCAGAGCGGGAGACCCCTCCCGCTCTGGGGGATATGATGATTTCCCATCCGCAAAAAAAAAAAAAAAGATGCCCCTTTTACTTACTTGGTTACTATTTGGTTAAAAATGAAGACAAGCTTACACGTCAATAGATGTGTGGGTAACTGGGTACACTGATGTTAATCATTATGTAACTTTGTCAAACGCGGCAAAACGGCAAAACGTTTATAAGTAGTGGGAAAACATCAGAAATATTACAAAAGTGCCACAAATAAATCATAATATAAAAAAAAAAATATTAATGACACATAAGAACACAAATTGCTACTTTCTTGTCGTTCGTAGTCGCCTGCAATTGTAAGATAAATGGCTGTTGCAAGCATGTTATCAATTAAACTCATGAATATTAACGTCGGCCTGGAGACATGCTCCACTACCGATAAATTAATGTGTGCCATATAGCTTGAATTACGTAGTACTCTAGGAACCTAGTTCTACTGTGGGCATATGCATCTAAAGCTAATGAGAATAATTATGTGGTCAAGTAAAAATAATAATAATAAAAATACATTGCATAAGAAATTTTGGATTGTGTCTAAATTTTCTTGAACAAAAAAAACAACCGACTTCCAAAAACACTATAAAGTGAAAAATAACTTTAATTTCGGAAGTCGGTGTCTTTGGATTTGTATTTTTGTTTTTTGCCACCGAAATTAAAGTTATTTTTCACTTTATAGTGTTTTTTGGAAGTCGGTTGTTTTTTTTTTGTAAAAAAGTTTTTACTTTTTAGTGGGTCAGTTTGTAATTTATCTAAGTTACAATAGCCTAATGTCTACTGCTGATCACCTTTTACAAAATATTGCTTTTCCCTATACAGGGACGTTAATTGTTGAGGAGTTCTCCTAGTATTCCACTCTGTCTTGTTTAAAATGAGCCCAAACACGACTACGGTGCTGTAATTTCAAGGTTTGTACTTTTTCTGATGCTCCTGGCTTCAGCATCAGGTCTCTATGTACTTCGGTGTTCCTCATTAACAGTACGTTTATCCACACATCGAGCCCTTTTCAATGAGCCTAAATACGATATATCTGCTGTTAGTTGTCGAGGAGTTAGGTCCTACTCTGCAGACTATCCTGACTGCAGCATCAGGTCATGACTTTATGATCATGAGACCAAATGTAGCAAATGCCCTATCAAACATCAAAACAATTTACTAAAACAGTCCTTGCCTGTTCGAGAAACTTCTTACTGTTAAGGAGTTTTGTACCTTCCATCATCAGCCCAGGTACCTGAGATGGCGACAACCATACGCAAATACACAAGATACTTCATAAAATATGCGAAAAACAATAAGTGAGCCTATAAAATTTGAGGGTTGCCCTCGATTTCTCTAAGATCCCATCATCAGATCCTAACTTGGTGACAGTGGGACCACCTCAGAACTATCTACTTTCGAACAAAAAAAGAGAAAGAAATTTTGAAAATCCGTTGATAATTGGCAGAGTATTCGATGAACAAACATACAAAAAAAAAAAAAAAATGGTTGCCTGTAAAGTCGGTTTTACGGGCGAAGATTTTACGTGACAACGTCTTTTTCTCGGTAGAATATTTATTGATATGAATATAATTAAATTGCACAATAGGAACAAGGAATTAAATGAAAATAAGAACGTAACGTTACCGAGCGTTACACTTTTTCATAAGTGACTCCCAGCCGCAACCTAATTTAAAATAAGAACGTAACGTTACCGAGCGTTACACTTTTTCATAAGTGACTCCCAGCCGCAACCTAATTTAAGACGTTGTCACGTCAAAAAAACATACAAACATCCGAACATAGTACCTCCTCCTTTTTGAGAAGTCGGTAAAAAAAACATACAAACATCCGAACATAGTACCTCCTTCTTTTTGTGAAGTCGGTAAAAATGACTAGGTGCGATTTCAGTACTTAAAAAACTAGTACAGGGATGTTTTGACGCATGGCCAAAACCGGAACTAACGTAGCTACTTAGTTTTTTTTCAATACAATTTCACAAAATGTTTACCAACATCGCCACACTGCTAATGTCACTCAAGGGCCAAAAGTTCCATGTGGCATTGTAGGTGCATTTATATTGAAAAACCAATCATAATTTTAGCCCTTTTCAGCCTGGATCAGCCTATTGGCGGTGGTCTATTACTAAAAAACAACGAATATATGGCGTAGACGTGTTCTTGAGTAGAGTCCGCGAATCGGCAAATGTAAGGTAGGACCTAAAGCTAGGTGGAGCGAAGATCTTCGCAGGATGGCTGGTAGCAGCTGGATGAGAGTTTAAAAAATTTGAAAGGCGTGCAATAGGAGAGCCTGGTATGTCCAGCAGTGGACTGCTGTAGGCTGATGATGATGATGAACGAATATATGTCTTTTAAGCTTTACTGAAAATACGAATATAGACGAGCATGACTAGAAAACAAACAGAAATCTTAAACCTTATCTATACCAGAGTAGAAAATGAAAGACAAATGACCTAGCACTGCATTAGATACTTAGATATATTATTAGGTGTGTACCTACAATAAGTTATGTAGTTCGCCATGTTGTCACTTTCTGTCGGCTCGTATGATTATAGGTTCTCCGTAATGTGAAAAATTTAAACGGTTGGTAATTTTCTGATTGCTAGGTTCAATTTTATAACGATAACGCTACTAAGGGGGACATTGAACTAAGAGGATGTACGAGTATGTACGCCCATTTCCCTTCGAAGACCGACAACAGGTACTGTATTGAACGTTTTACTTTTAGCTTTAAGGCGTACCTAATTGTCTTCTTCTTGTCCTTTAAAGCATAATAGTTCCGCAATTTAATATTTAAATATAATTTGTTTTTCATAATCTATATCTCTGAAATTGGAATTAGGAGCTAGTTAGCCTTCATTACCTATCTTCTTAACTATATCTTTGTTCTAATCACTAACAACAGATTATTTTGCAGTAACACTATGAACTAAGACTATTTTAGTATCAAATATTTTGTTAAAATCTTGGCTACGCATCTCTGCAATTAAATTCTCTGTCCAATTCTTGGCTAGTTGTTTATCTGGGCTAGTCTACTATGTTATTTTTATATCTTCATGTACACGATTTGACCTAAATATACGATGATTTAGTGTTACCAGGAATATGATCATACTAGTCTTGTTCATTATTTGTATTCTTTAAATTAGTATATTATCTAGAACAATTGACGCCTATTCTTTGTACTTTACATAAACTAAGTACCGCTTTTTCCTAAGGCTAAATTATTATACATGGTGCAGCACACGTGCCACTAAAAGTCAGCGACTATTAAAATAACATGACCACATAATCCTTATAGACTTCACTCAAGCCGTCCTACCTACGCGTACGTCATTATTTGAAAAGACCTGACGTTGTGCGACACAAAAAACAAGTTGCGAGGGAAACACTAAGCAACATGTTATTAAGTATTGTAGCGAAAGCCATAACAACCATGTTACTGTCGCTACGACATTGAACTGTGAGAAACCAACGCCCATATCCCTTCTACACAGTACAAAAAATTGCATAGAAGAACTTTATGAAGAAAATGTACTAACTAGCAGTTCACGTACTTTCGACAAAATTGAGAACGGTGACCAAACGTAAGAAAATGAAGACTGCGAATGTTTAGAGGTTGATAGTAAAAAGGTGATGATGTATGTAGAAATATAGGTCGAAATAAAAACAGTAGCAAAGGATATTAACACAGAATTACAAGAAAGACTCGAAACAACACAGGCCTCAATAAATCACAAGTGTATAGAGAATAGAGATAGATATAGCCAGATTAGTTGGACAATGCATGTAAGTTGATTAATATGCAAGAATGATTAATTTAATCTTCAGACTTTTCATTTTAAACGGACCAAGTTAAATTAAGACAAAGAATGTTGCCAGAGAACTTTGCAATTTCAGTTTTCTTCATTATAACTTACACTTTAATGAGTGTCAGACTAAACAAGTTTTTTAACGGCTTTCAACTTTACAATTAAGATTAAAAGAATTAGAAAATCTCTTTCCAAGAGAACAATAGAAACAGTAGTATAAGCCCAACTGAAAAACAAAACAGTGATTTGTTTTATGGCGTACCAATAAGATGGTATAGCAGCATGTACTTTGATGTTAAGATGCCCATGAACAATCTAAGGATTTCTACATGAGGCACCATAGCATCCCACATGTTCAGACATAATGTCGTCGGGTACAATAGGCTCATGTTCGCCGGTTATGCGGCTATCTGTAATGGCCGCTCGTCACCTCTCGAGGTGTCATCGCGTGTGTGGGTGTAACCGCAGCCCCCTTCCCCCCAGACCTTCGCTTCGCCCTCTGCCCTCAAGCCTCGAGAAGTCTATGCAACTTACTACCCAACGAGAAGCTTTCAACGTGATTTATTTCAATAGATAAACACTGTACGAGATTCTAATTTGTAACTGTCAGTTGACCAGTGTCCGTCTGAAGACAAATTTTGTGGAGTCCAGTCATAAATAGCAATCTACATAGTTTAACTATGATCAGGGTACTCTATTTGCAGCTCGCTATTTATTATGAAGATTAATTTAATAAAATTTCCAATTAACTTAATAAACTTCGTCAACTATGTTCAAAGTTATTAAGTTTCATTAAATGCAAATTCATTAAGACTGCCATATTTCATAGCGCAAACCCACCCTACCGACGATAATAAATTACATGTTATATTACAACAATTTAATTACTCCTCATACATAATACTTAATCTAGAAAAACATGGTATATCGACACGCTGTTTGTGTTTACTGTTCCGATAAAAATAATACTAATTGCTTAATAGCATCGGAGTGGAGAGCACACCACCGTACGTGATCGGAACAATATCACGAGTGAAATCATATTTTCCAACTAGTTTCACTCGGGTCGAGCTTTCTGCGAAAGAGAAACCGAGCGCGGCGCAGCGGAAAATGAAGAAAAACTTCATGAAAAACACGTTAAGGCAAGCGGCGTGACACCACGTCCTACACAATAACATAAATCGATAATAGGAAGCCCTCCGACTAGTTCAGCAGTGCGTGCGACCGACCTAATACACCCACTACGGCGACCGCATGCAATGCGGGCTAAATATACAGGGACCCGCTGCGTTCCTGCGTTGCAGCGCGCCGAACGGAACTTATGTCGCAACGACAACGTCCACAATTGCTTGTTCAGAGAAAATAACCGGTTTCACCAGCGCGGCGAGCGATTCGCGACCCTGTGCCGTCGGCATGCGGTGCTGTTTGGTGTGCACTGGGCGCGGAAGAAGGCCGTTTCGCAAGTCAGCCGCCGCGGTAATAACACAGCTAGGTGCATTCTCGCTGCAATTTCGCTCTCGGTCGGGCTGTGTGTTTGTGGCGCGCTGAAGATCAGGGCTAACGATCGGCGTGCGTGCTCCGTCTCGGTCGCACCCGCTCCTCGGCGAGCGTGTCTCGCAAAAGAAACGCTACAACTTTATCTGACAGCGACGCGACGCGACGCCCGAGAGGCTTTTGTGCGTTTTCCATGTTTATGTTTATAGGAGAGCACGTACAAGGGGTGCTTTGAACGCCAGTTGCTTGCTGTTGCGTGGTTATAAATTCTGCGACGGTCTTGTTTTTATTTCAAAGCGTGTGTTTGTACCGAACGGTGCTATGGCGGCGTAGTTTTCGTGCAATAATCTTGTTAGACCATAAGATTTTATTATTAGCGCCAGTATTGGGTGTAGGTGTATTGATTGTGGGAAGAGTGCAATAAATGGAATGCTGTGTCTATTAGCACGTACCATAAAGTCTTGGCTGATATCCTTTTTGTTGGAATCTGAGCAGGATGCGCGTAATACAATGAAGGGGTCCTCTTAAACAATTTTAATGCCATGAACGTACCTCCAATATTTTCATCATTACATCACACGCTATCATCAAAAACAGTTTTAAACTGACATAGAACTATATCCGAAAACCGTACAACTGAATAGGGGTAAGCTAATTTAGCTTCATTCAAATTCGATGACCACGGATTATCATACGAAAATAGATACGTTTTGGTCAACATGACGTGTTCTAGTCGTGTTTTGATGATTTTATAACAATAAATTGTAGTGCTACAATCAAAAGGTTTGTATTACTCATTGATTACAACATTCCTACCTATTTGTTGACAAAGATTAATAAAGTGTGTTAAGTGAGAGAACTAATACAACGCCTCGGCCATGTATACTGTGTTCACTGAAGCATGAGACAAAATGTAAACATCCACTCTTATGATTGTCTTTATTTGTTATTGGATTGAGAGCTTAGACAATGTTCATTGAATAAAGTTATATTTAAAATATGAGCTTTTAAATAGCTTATTAATTCTAATTACTGCAGTGAGGGAGTCAAAATGTATGTCAATAAAACGTTTGCGTGTTCATTTTATAGTTGAACTGATATTTAACGTTTTGACTTACATTTTGTCTCCCGTTGCAGTAAAAAGGATATTGTGGATTTTGAATTTTACTTTACCATTGATACATTTTCAACCAGTTATATAAAGAAATTTTATTGTACCGGTTGTTTTATTTAACCGACTTCAAACACTCTGTTTCTCCCATAGTTTCAATTTTATAGTTTCCAATACCAGATTGTTACTCAAATTCCTCACTTATTTAAAACTCCCTCACTTTAACGGAAAGGGATGTCATCCAAGGCCCATATATTTTGCTCAGAGCTGTCCCTTAGGTTTTGTCGTGGAGAAAAACACCGGTCGTAATTACTCACATCTATTTTTATGAGTTTGTTGATGTGAAATAATGCTGTTCGCTCTTGTAGGCTTATTAAGTAGAAATGTGGTAAGGAATACGTACAAAATTCCGATAAACAAGTTGGGCACATCGAAGTGGAAAATTGGATTATGATGTTATTTGGACTCAGTGTAAATGTTGGAAATTACATTTTATATGGAATTTTGGGCATATTCGAAGATGCTTATAGGACACGTGAATAAGTTAAAATTCTCGATCAAACGCAAAGGGGTAATTCAGTAGATGCTTGGATGAAGAAGAATTCTTACATGAAGAATTTGCCATAATTAATGTCAAATATGAACCTAAATTTATTAAGGTCCATACTATTAATCATAATTAGAATTTCCAGTAAGTTGTACTCACATAGTTGCATAAAATGGCAGGTTGCCAAGAACAGGGCTAAATCAGAAATCGTACACTAGAAGTAGAGCAGAATTTGTTGATCTCTGTGGAGTTATGTTATGTGCTGTAATTAAATGGGGATTCGATATTGTCTGTTTTTGTTTATGAGACGTCTTATTAGGAGCTTGTTTACTTGTAAGACCTTCTTGGAAACTCATTTGCTCGCTTTAGGTCTTATTTTACTTTGTATTTCAGTATAATGATGGTGACTAACAAAATGAAGTAGTATGTAGTTACTTTTTGTGCGCATTGCGAGACTTTTCTACATAACCAGGTACATCTTGTCATGCATATCAATAGCAAGTATGTTACACACTAGACGAGCATCCGGTACAAAGTCGACGCGTCCAAGCGTCATGTGTCAATTCAACCGTAAGAAAGCTTTGTTTAATAAAATCTGGGGAGGTCGGCACAAATGAGATCTGAATTGACTTCGACGAAATTCGGGAAGGACACCATTTGGCGGTACGTTACGGCACGATGGCGTAACGGAACGAGTACTATATTTACTTTCGGGCACGTGTACAGAACTGAATGGGCGAAGACCTTGCCCTTGAACCCGGGGGGAACGCACGCCGCCGCCCGCGGCACGCACCGCCCGCCCAAACGGCGACTGGCCGCGCCTCTGCCCATACCCCTCGCCGCAGCGCCCCGCACCGCACACCCCGCACACCCCGCCACCCAAACTGATCAATAGCCTACTTCCTATTTACATCGCTTCCTACCAACTTACACGAAAGAACCGATTTTTTCGACAGAAGGAACAATTTAATTTTAATAGAAACTTATTACAGGAGAGGATTAAATTAGAGACTTCGAGGAATTGCTAAACGTCAACTTTCTCCAATACTTATGTATAATTACGAAACTTTCTGTCTTTAACGAAGTTATTACATCGAATAGACAGGAAGCTTTTATGTCATAATAATAACTGAGCAATTGCAGTATTATTTCATGCATTTACTAGACAATTACGTGGAGCCGTCCGAATTGTGTGTTCTTCATTGAATTCGCCGTAAACTTGCGGCTTCCACGAGAATGATTACTTTTTGCATTTATTACTGGCTTAAAAAATATAAACTATTTCCGTTTTAGTATAGTTAGCTTGGTGCAAATATACTTGGTCACGCGATCACGATAAGGTGAGGTATAATTATATGGTCAAGTTAGGGCCTTACCTGACTGTGTAGCGTTTAGAAGCTGATGGTGACGTGGTACTTAAAGTACTGTGAGTTATATGGCATTCTTCTGATACAATGTTGCTCAGAATTGATGATGTGTGGTCTGGGCGAGGCATACAGACTACTTTGTATTAAGAATATGAACACAAGGCCTTACTGTGCGGTTGATTTCGGACGTTCAGCGTTTTATAGCACAACAGCCAATCCGTCATGACGTGCAGCCGTCGACTATTTCCGCTTTGTGTTCGTGATTATAGATATATTTTGTTTTGGTTTTTCCTTATTATTAGAATTAATTATCTTTTTGTATGCACGTGTTTCTGTGACAAATAAACCTATTTTTCTTTCTTTCCGTGTGTACAATGTTTCTTCAAAGGATTGTATGAAAAGTGTTTATTATATCCTGCAGTAGAGCTTTTAACAGACCATGAGGTAGCCCAAGGTCTGAGAGGAATTGTAGTACTGCAATGGATAGCAGCTATTTCACGCTACTTAGGACCGTTGGACCAATACGATCAAAAGGACCACTATTATATCCGTTGTATGTTGTCTTTTGTCATTTTTCTACATTTATATCTGTAACTAGCTGCGCCCCGCGGTTTCACCCGCGTAAATGTCGATCCCGTGGGAATATTGGAATAAAAAGTAGCCTACATGTTAATCCAGGATGGCAGCTACCTCCATACAAAATTTTATCAAAATTAGTCCAGCCGTTTGAACGTGAAGAAGTAATAAACATATAAACACACTCACAAACTTTCGCCTTTATAATATTAGTGTGATTTATAAGGTGTACATAATAAAAAGTATCTATCCATTTTTCAATACACCTGCCCGCCTTTCCCCAACTACATATGTTGATGTCGGCTTCCAGTCTAAGCGGATTCAGCTGAATACCAGTAATTTAAATGGAGATACTGCTTCTCTGACCCCCACAACACGGGTTACTTGGTAATACGATACCCGGTAAGACTGGTTGTTAGATTTTGGGCTGCTGACTACCCGTAACGGTTACAAAAAAAAAACGAATAACAGCCGGGACCTTCCGAGGCACGCAGGGGTTTCGATATGTAATGGATGGTCACCCATCCACGAACCGGCTGCGGCAGGCTCAAGAACTACTAATGCTATCAACTTGAAAGAACATGGAACAAAACGTACCCACCCATGTAGCAAATTGAAATTGGTACCATTAAAAAGGTCTTTGAAAAAATATATATTTCTTGTGTGGGGGCAACTTTGTAGCTTGCGGGGGAAAAAAGATATTCGACGTTGAAAATGCCGAAAATCCTTAGTAAAATCGCCCCCCACCCACGTTCGACGTTTTTGCAATTTATGTTTTGTTTTATTTTTGTTAGCATAATATGGTACTTAGGTGTTGGCAGGCACCTAGATAACTTCGTAGGTCCGGCAAGTGCCTGGGATGATATAATCATAGAGAGTAACAACATCATTAAAAAATGATGTTTTGCTGTCTTTTGTATTAGAACTGTGCTTTTTAAAATTGATGGTTTTTATTTCATATTTTTAGTGTACCAAAAACTAACGGTAGGAAGCTAAGTCGGTCTCTCTTCAGACAGAAAAAACGACTGGTTATTTACTTGGTCTACAGAACAGAAAAAGGTGCGATTGTTATAACACTTGGCAATTAAAAATGTATTAAAGAAGTTATCATAACTTCGGTCTCCCATTCATTCATTCATTCGTTCATTTATTTTTGAGTTAGTCAATTAAGCCTCTTCTAAATGACACATAGGTAGTCTAAAACGCTACAAAGGTGGGTACGGGATCCATACAAAATTACCCATTGTTCTTTGGAATAGTTTTAGATGACGTTTGCCCAACTATTTTGCAAATAAGAAAGAAATAAAAATATATGTATATTTTTTGCAACAGGGACTGAAAGGGGGTCTGAAAAAATCGAAGTGGGGCTACTAAGGCATGTGGGGTATCATATATGAAAGAGCGCAGGTTGCACATTCTCAAACATTTTTATTATTTTTTAGGCCGCATAGTTTTCGACTTTTGATGCCGTTCGCCCCCCCCCCCCTATCTCCGAAGTTTGCAAAGAGAAAAATCTGAAATTATTCTATGTGATAGAAGTTTATGTAAAAATTACGGGAAAAATAAAATGAAGTCTCGAAATAGCACACTTTTTCAGAAACCACTATCGGTCAAGAGATGGCGCTGACATAAAACTGCAATATTCTACACCGCAGTGCACAGTGTTAAAATTCTCTGATGAATATAGGCCTCGCCGATGAAAATGTAAAAACATATGATGGTACGGAACCCTCGGTGCGCGAGTCCGAATCGCTCTTGCCCGGTTTTTTACCCTTTGGGTACGCAACCCTAAAAAACGTAAGAGCATACTTGAGTGTCGCTTCCCACTTATCTTGTTATGATATTCTAAACGTATCAAAAGACCACCTCATCCATTTCCTTCTAACATAGAGGTTACAGCATTACATAAAGGTGATATTTTCAGCAGTCGCGATCAATAGCTTACCGTCTAGTCTATTCAGGCCCGTTGCAGCTATATCGAGGGAGGGAAACGGTTCGGATTGTGTTAACAAAGCTGTGTGTGTGTGTGAATAAGTGGATTTTATTTTGTAATTAATAAATCTTTTTAGTGCTTGTTTGTAACAACTATCTTTTCTATGTATTCTTTTAGTTTTGTTGTCGGAGGTTTGCTCCAAGGATTTTTTTGTGCATATGGCCTGAGTTCACC
This sequence comes from Oligia fasciuncula, assembly GCA_963082905.1. Lineage (NCBI taxonomy): Eukaryota > Metazoa > Arthropoda > Insecta > Lepidoptera > Noctuidae > Oligia > Oligia fasciuncula. The sequence goes on along the minus strand of OY720393.1, from coordinate 8,109,563 downwards.
AACAATCAAACCACCCCGGTTAGGTACGAGTATTTAAACAGTTGGCTTATGTCAAATTTCCTAAGGAAGTTTTAAATGTAGGACTGATTAAATATTTAATCAGTTGATTCAAATGTTGGTGAACACAAGGCTAAGAATATCAAATGTTGTATGTAGTTCACAATTATATATATAACATAACGCCTGTTTTCCTCGCTGGGTTGAGCAGAAGTGTACCTAATAGTAAACCCACATTTCGCCAGTTAAGTTTAAATCCCATGTAATAGGGGTCCAGCCTATTGCTATCAACGCAATAACACTTTGTCCAACCTGGGAAACGAACCCAGGACCTCATGCTTAGCAGTAGCGCTTGCGACCATTAGACCAACCACTTTAATTTCACAATTAATGATTTGCATGTAAGCTTTATTTGGGAAAGAGAGATAGAAAATGAATCCGTCACTTTCTATCACTTTTGCCCAGAAGACTTTTTGGACACTACCAGTAACAGTATCAAACCATTCATTCCTGTCGGTCAATTCTGTAAAAGTCTCACCGTGAAAACTTAGGTGAAGTGAGTTGGTTTTTGCTAGGAATTGACACTATTGACAGCTCACTCCACGCTCTCTTCACCTAAGTTTTCACGGTGAGATTTTTACAGAATAGCACCGCTGTTTAGTATATTCTATCACATTTAAATTAAATTATATTTTTTTTCTTTAAGTACGCTGTACCGATACAGGGTGCTAATAATTGTCTGCTGCACCGGACGCGACGTCATTACGTCAGCGCCGGCGGTCGCTGAATACCAGCGCTGGGGCTCTGTCTTGCATAGGGTCACAGCATCATGCTGAGCGATAGCCGTTTTGCGTGGATGTGACGCATGTTTCCCCCAACCTTTTCTTATTTTTATTTTTTGTGTTTAAATTCTTTTTTGCGTCATGTTTACCGCTAATAAACGTATTTTCTTTCAAACGCTTTAGTCAGTTCATTATTAAAGTGAAAACTTCTTTAGGCACGTTAGGGCATTTTTTGAGATGGGAAAAACCCATTGAACTCACGCCACACTGTTACCGTAAGCGTGACCACGCGTGTTTTGTTTATAAGACGATTAAAAAAATACCCGCTTCGAACGTGTTCGGCTGTCCTCGGAATATCCGATATGTCAGTGAGTGATGGCAAAGTATTCGGTTTGTGTTTTGTTTTCACTTCTGTCAGCACTCCCGGAGTGCTACTGTTTTTTATTTCTTTACAGACAAACCGTGTGTTCTATGTGATTTCCCATCGGCCTAATGACGGACTTACATAACTTTCATCCCCTGTGTAACCCCTTCCTTAGTGCTCACTTCCGCTATATAAGGAGCTCTTGTGCAAAGTTTCATGCTTTTAGTCTCAGCTGTGCGTTCTCTTGTCTGTGAGTGAATGAATGAATTTAAGATTTTCATAAAGTAGACATTAAAAAATCTGATTCCCAAAGTAAATTTTCAAGTCAGCTGTATTTTTTTAATGTTGCAATTATGATAGCAACATCTGCGTGCGATCACAAATTGGATACCGGTTAACAAAATGTCATAAATTATAATTATCATAATCACAATCATGACATTTAGGATTATAGAGGAACTGTCAAGTAAATAGGATAGCGATCAACAATGAATAACGTGATTACGATACTAACTATTAAAATGAATCATTCTAAACATTATATTCTAATATACTGGGAACAATTTATAGTTGTCACCACGATAATATTTACAACTTGGGAAGATAATAAGTAATATATCTGGTTTATATGGCTTCAATATATTCAGTCTGGACATGTGAGTAAGTGTCAAGACGCGAGAACATAAAATATTTATTGTGATGCAATCAACTATAGGTACCTACATATTTTAATCATGGAAGCTTTTATTTCTATCGTACAAAAAATGATTTAAAAAAGCTGTGATTATTTTTAAGGGGATAACAGCACCTAAACGCAAAAACACTAGTGCTTTAGTATGTTGCTTGTAGAATAATCTGACAAAAAATCAGAATGATTGTATGTATATTAGTATGGTTTTTATTGTAAAAAGAAAGTTTTTAGAGGTATCTTCATGATTTTTTTCTATTGTATCAAATTAGTTGTAGTTTTCAACACACTATCTACCTATCATATATCCTGAAGAATATCATAAGTTTTTTTTTTTTTTTGTTTACTGTAGTCGATCATACACTTTTATTGCTTCTAAAACTTGCATTTTTTGCGTTTAAGTCCTGTAATCCCCTTAAACAGAGGAACAATAATAACTCGGTCTTCCACGTGTCTAACACATTAAAATAATAGTTTTATCTACATTATCATATATAGCACTTGAACCAGAACTAAATAGGGGCAATAATCAAGTGTTAATTATCTATGTGGTCAATAAAAAAATTAATTACTAAACCGAAGCTTGTCCCATTAATTATATTTATGGACATTTAATAAAAATTTAAAATATTTATATTTTCATAGCTATAGAATGCTTCTTTTGTAATGAAACATTAAGTTTATTAAGCAACCAACTTGTCGCATAACTATAAATTAGAGCGAACAAGATGTTAGAATCAGGTTAAGTCGTAAACTGTCTCACCTTGGCCAGTTTTCACATCTGCCACTTGTCGCTCCGCTGGACAAATAGGCCGGCCAAGCTTGACCATTGTCAATCACGTTGCGCCTGCGCAATCTTCTTGGCCATTGTTTCACAAAATGGAATCGTTGAGAACTTAAAATTTCATTGTCTGCCTATCATGTGCTTGAATGTTGTTTCCGACGCCAAAGACCGGCCTCGTAATCCGATTATAGGTATCAAAATAAGCTCGTTTTGCAATACAATTTCAAATGTCAAATGTGAAGAATAAATAATTTTAATCGATGCTTACTTAGTTATCTGTACGATCTTAATTAAGATGATGTATTTAACGTGTTTTCTAGACGGTGATTGGTCACTAAAGAAGATAAGAAACCAGGGTCGTCGGATATAGTTGAAGTTTAGTAAGAAACCGATACTTAGATGTTCTCGATTAAAATTTAATTTATTGAATAGAAAACAAACAGTTCATTTTCGAAAACTTCCATCGGTTTCTTATTATTCTTCAACTGTATCCGACGACACTGGTTACCTATCTCTTTTGGCGACTGTACATAAACTGTTTTATGAATTAATTTTAATTGGACATCAAATATATAGAACCAAAAATTCGAAGACATGTGACATCTGCCAATCAGCAGTGGGAACATTATAGGCTGATTATGGTATTGTATGGACATCAAATGCTTATTTAGATAATCGGAAAAGAATAAGTTGTGTTTAGTTCTAATTGTGCTTCAAAGAGATCTACTTTTGACGAAACGTAATTAATATTTTAATATTTATAAGGTGATATGTTGAAAAAAATGTGGTTTTTCTATGTCGTGTAACTTGATAGGTATGTGGAATAGGGATTTAACATTTTGGTATATTATGCTTTTTGACTCTTTGATCTAGTATCATGTAAAAGAAAAACACGATTCAATGAATTTTTCTCGATACAAAAAAATTGCAGTTAAATCTATTTTTTTACTTTATTCGACATCACGGCGTAACGCTTAAGAGTTATTCAATGGAGTTTACTTTAAAACATAGAGAATTATTATATCAAAGTTTACTGAAAATAGTTTTAAATTTAATTCATTTATTTTGTTAAAAAAGGAGTAAATTCGTTTGGACACATACGTCGTTTTATTACACATTATAGCCATCACTCTTCTTTTGCGTTTCAATAGTAAGTAATTGCATCACTTTCGCTCGCTTAGTAGGTTTTCGAGGATTTTAGATTTTCGAGGTAAGTAGCGCCCTAACTTCAAAAGAAAAAAGAAAATTCCACAGCCAACAAAATGTTACTTTACTTCTTTATTAGTTTGAATGCTACAGAATAATAAACTAGCGTTAAATGTACGGTATGTGGACATTATTGTCACAATAAATACTTAAGGCCAGTAACCAAATATGGTACAGATTATCACACTATGTGTAAAGATCATTGACTCATAATTATTATTCTCAACATCGAAGGCCGTATAGTGAAACGTCTATTATTTCTATAGCTAGGAACATAATGCTCACCTTAGAAGCGAACTAAACAATTGAGAGGGTATTATATAAAGAGCTCTGAATCACGATCCAGTTCCCAATTCCTAAGCTCCATTTATGTTTATTTTTTATTTCGGTCAACGGCCGCAGGAGCCCAATTGAGCCCGCTCCATTGACATCGATTTCTAGGGTTAGATTTAAAACGGTCGAAATAAACCACAAGTTTAGTGCTTGTACATTCATAAAAAGAACTACATAATAGATGAGCCGTACTGGCTGTAGACAAAGCTTTAGTCGGCCTTTTTAATCGATTCCTCAAACAGGCCGTATCAGCTATCGACTCGCCAATCGTCAACGGTAGCGTAGTTAGAACCGTAAACTCCAATAATTATTACGCTTTAAAAACTATTACAGTTTTAGCACAAATGACTAAATTATTCTTACGAGCGTGCAGATTTCAAAACCCACGCTCGGACTACTTACTTGTTTTTCAAGGCTTTTTTTTATTATGAATTGAGCCGCGGCGTACAATCAGATATTCCTGGCAGCCGATCAGTAAAAACTGTACAGATACTTAATGAGAACTTTAACCTCACACTGCAGCAGATCCAGATACCGTAAAATTTAACTTATATTTATTTAAATACTTACATTATAATAACAACTTTGAGGATGTTATTCAAACGCGTGACGAAACTAAAAACCTATTCAAAAGATTTTGTTTTTTAGCTTTCCGTCTATACCTAGATTTTATTGTAAAAAAATATGACACCCATTAAATGAATAAAATAGCGGAGTCGACAGTATAGTCATCTTTCATTCTCAAGGTTGTACTATGGTGACATTATAGCTTACTCGTGGATGTACACGTACGTACCTTATAACGAAACACTGCTTTGTTGGCTTCCGCTGAACGGTGTTAGCGAACAATTTAGTCTACTGACGCATAACTACGAGTGTAATCCAAATGTATGTATGTGTGTGTTTTTTCGACAAAAACGACGTGATCTGAATGAGCATAAGAAATTGTACCTAAGCACATAATTCGATGGCCGCCAACAATGGGAGGTCATCGAAATTTAGTGTAACCATTCATATATTTATAGTTAGGTCACGGGGCAGTGTTTGGTCTAGGCGTTCGGTGGTATCGAGCGTGTGTTGACCGGACGATTCACCTTGAGACCGCACCTCGCTTCTTATAACCCCACCACGGCGAAATACCACTGGCCGGTTGTACACGTGTAGCAGTCTGCAGACAACGTAAACTGGCCGCGTACCACGTTTGGTACAATGCTCGAGACCGGTCCGCTTGCTGTGGGTGAGCGAGTTGTGGAATGCACGGACGGACCGACACGCCGAGATTTGAAAGTGTGCTCCACCGCGCGCCGCCAGCGCCGCCTATCGACACACTAATATTTCCGATACCGATTCAATACTCTTTCAACAGTGAAACCCCTAATTTTCAATTCACTACACCGTATTCAAGTAATGAAACTTATTATTAAAACTTCCAGAGCGTGAGCCTCCGTTTTTTCCACTGCGAACCAAACAATTGTTTTGTAATTCCAAATTGCCTGTAATCACACGCTGTGATCTTCATTTTATATTACTACTGTTGGTTGGTAATCAAATTATCATATAAATACATAAACACACTGTATGTAAGTCGCGCGCGCAGCCAGCGAGCGAGTCAAGCAAAAAATTGGGTTTCGTTTGTGTTAGAAAAACAATTATGATAATTTTCTGTCAACATCTCTTCTGGCTTGGTCAACACTGCGGTTTTTTGGACGACAATGTGTCATGTAGGTATGGTAAATCAATTCTTATACCATATTAATAATAGCCTGTACCTAATGCGGAACAACACAGATACACATCTGCCGAGCTTTCACATAGTTTTAATCCGAGCTGTCCCAAATACCATCAACAAATCGTTATCCATACTATAATATTATAAATTCGAAAGTTACTCTGTCTGTCTGTATGATACCTATTCACGCCTATACCACTGAACGAATTTCGATAAAATTTGGCAGAGTGATAGATTGCATCCCGGGGAAGGACATAGGATAGTTTTTATCCCGATATTCTCACGGGATAGACACTTATGCGGGTGAAACCGCGGGGCGCTGCTAGTAACAAAATAAACAAAAGGTTAACTTATTTTCATGTCTAATCAATCACAATTTCCACGTCGGATCGCATCGAATCGGACAGACAATCAAGCTTCCTTGTCGTTATCCAACTTTGTTTACCTCCTAGATAGTTCCTACGCACGTCATGAACTCATGATTGTTTGCTAAGAACTACTTACCTAGTTACACTGCCTACTAGTCATCCTATTAGAATTCTAACACAGCACGTTGAACCTTTTACGTAAATGTTGTGTGACGCAACGGACATAATAAGCGTACTTTGTGAGATGTTAAATAATTAAATTAACGATATTAAAATAAATCAATATTAGAACCAACTAGATGCAGGTGCAGGCTGCAGTAACTATTTAGTTTGTAGTTATAATTATTTCTATAACCTTTTGACCGCCACACGTCAAAAAATCAAAAACGTGCCCTCGGTTTCAAAGTCTGTCATGTAGTCGAACCGTGGCGGGCTGGGCACATTTTGGTTTGACATCTATGCATGACTGTGGCGGTCAAAAGGATATAAAGTAGGTAGACTGCCAAATAGCTTTGCAATTTAACTAAAATACGCAGGAAGCAATAGCGGTCCAGTTAACTGTGAATGATTAATTGCAACAAGCGTCACTGAACGTCAGACGATAACGGGCCGAACAGCAATTAGCAACCACATGTAAACAACCATGAATCTAAATTCGATAAATAAATTAAAAATTCGCATCAAACGTCAGACAAGTTTCCCGACCAGTATACATAGAGTTCTGGTATTTCAATCATTCATCCCTCAATCATCCTTGCGTTAGTGTATCTGGGGAGGCGTAGGAGGTCTAATGGAACTGGACACTGTTTTAGTAAATGTAGGTTCGCCCCAATTCTGTTCGGCGGCATCAGTGCGATGAACACTGAATAAATGATGACACTAAACGCGCTTCGTAAATGTTACGGGTTCACTTCAATGATACAGTTACTTTGTAACTAAGTTATACAAGTTAGTGATGCTAACTAAAAGTAAAAGTCGTGAATTATCCACAAAGTGTACCTTCATCGTGTACTTGAATGTTCTTAAGTGAAATTTTGTGAACCAGTTTCCCATGCCACGTCCGTGTTTAACTTTCTCACGAAAAAGGCTTTCCACCGTTGCCTTTTTTGGCTATTTGTAGGCTTAGCAACACGAGTTTAGGTTGATAATTGGCACAATCATTCATAGAAAATTACCGGACAAAAAACACCACCATAGGACTCTAACAAATGACCTCATCGCTTATGGCATAGTTAAGAACTCGAAAAAATGATCCAATCAAGCCCCAAGTTGTAAAAAAATCTTACTTTATCCAATCTATCCTTACGGCTCGACAATGTCTTATGATTTCGACCATTAATATAAGTCGGACATCGTCGACGTGGTGGCGTCGACTTTGTCACTCACTCCTACGCCCACGGTACAAAGTTGAGGATCGAATGGCGTAACTATTTGTTTTCATCGTACCCACGACTCGGAAACCCCGATGTTTTAACGTGCCGCCCCAATTCAAGTACCGAAATAACCGGGCTCTGTCCCAGATTTGTCCCCTGCTGCTCCCTACGACGGACGTACGATACGCAATGCCCGATTGTTGCCCCAACTGTGTTGGTCAAATGTCCCCCAGTGCATTGCTTTTACAATCGGATTCAAACTTTCCATTCCACTTGAGCAATCGATCAAAACGACTAGATATAATAGAGGGGAGATAGCTGTAAGTAAGTTATTAGGTTTTTATGTTTATAGATATAAATGTTGAGGTCAGACAACTTTCAAAAAATCTATTTTTTTTTATTATGAATTTAATTTGAGGTCAAAAAATATTTTTGGGAAATCGACAAGTTTGACTTATAGGACCAAAAAAAACCGAAACGATAAATCTTAAAATCGATTCGTGACATCGAATTAGTGATCAAGTCGTGCTTGTATTCGGCGACATGCCTCGCATTCCCTTTTGTTTCCCGCGCGACACGTGTCGGTCGTCGCGCGTCCGTTTGAGGCCCGTTATCGTATAGCTTGCTATAACTATGGGTGGTATAGTATCCGAATATCGGTGGCGTGCGGGGTGAACGACCTCCCAGACACCTGCAATGGGCCGCTGTTGACACAAGCAACTGACGGCCGTGACGATTCCAAGTGATAATGAGTGTCAGTGCAACGTACTTGAGATTTCAGTGTGGCTAGGATAAACTCAACGATTATTGGCTCCTGCGCCTCAAATATTTGATCTGATGTGTTTGTAAGTATTGCTTGCTTTGTCCTTTGCTTGTTTAGTCCGTTTTTAGGGTTCTGTACCCAAAGGGTAAAAATGAGACCCTATTACAAAGAGTCCACTGTCCGTCTGTCACCTGGTTGTATCTTATGAACCGTGATAGCTAGACAGTTAAAATTTTCACAGATGATGTCCTTCTGTTGCCGCTATAACAACAAATACTAAAAACAGAATAAAATAAATATTTAAGAGGGGCTCCCATACAACAAACGTGTATTTTTCGGAATTTTTGCCTTGTGGTACGGAACCCTTCGTGCGAGTCCGACTCGCACTTGGCCAGTTTTATTAAACTCTGTTACATACATTGGGTGCTTATATACTTACAAGGATAAAAGATAATTTCCTGACCCAACAATATATATATTTTCGTTTTTCAAATTTTGCTGTACTTACAAAATATTTGTTTTTATATACATACGAGTATCTTTACTTTCATCATTATGGTCTTTAATTGCGACTAGTCGTTAATTACTTTGATAACAATTAACGAATTGTATATTATTATGCAAAGTGGGGGACGGCGAACATTAGAGGACGCTTGGTCGGGTGACAAAATAAAGGTCACAACGCAACGTAATGTAGCGTCGCAATGAACTTTTACACAAGGTCAATTCGCTATTTTTGCTGTTCATTGTTTCATACCAAAAACTATATTTCGTTTCTAAGCGGAGCACATTATATTTTGGGAATACTCAATTTAAAATATTCGATCGAAGATTAGAAAGATCATGTTACTGTACAGACGTGTATGAATTCACAATTGAGAGTTTATTACGCGATCCACAGTTTTCCCGCGCGGGGAATGAGGGCGCGGCCTTGTCCCGCTTCTCAGATTGGCACATTTTTATCTACTCTTTGAACTATAGCCAACGCCAGGCACACTTTTGATTTGATTGATAGAGTATAGAGTATAGTGTACATAGTACGATAGAAAAATTAATATAATAAGTCGTTAAATATTTCACAAAATTCTAAACTATTGAGGTCAGCTCTTTGTATCAAACGAAAATTTACCTTTTTTCAAAATTTTATGATTGCCTTAAATTGGTACGATCGTTTTAAATTGACCAAATAAAAAACCACAAAGTATTCCAACTTAAATGAAGAAGTTATTGAACCTGATAAGAAAAACAAGAAATACAGAAACATATGTTGAGATCTCGAACTTGGAACGAAACTGATGAAATGAAAACAGCCATCAAAATAACAGCAAAACAAATATTCCAAAGTTATTTAAATCAGAAACAAATAATACAATACACAACTCCGAGCTAAATAACGTTATTGCAGGATTGTTTCATTTCCAATTTGAAATAATTACAAGTTGGATTGTTGAAATTCAAAATTTTATGATGACTATGAGAAGTATTTTGGAGCCGCATTCTATATTTTGGATTTTTATATCTACTAACACTGCTTTGTCTTTATCGTTCACTAGTTGACTTCTATCTTTTTGAATAATTGAAATCCAATAAGAATTTTAGTTTTTCCAACTTTTTCTGTCTCTCTATCATATTTTTTTTCTAGATCATTGTTATCATCAACAGTATCTTCCCTAGTCTTTGGAGTCGAACTTTGTGTAGAAACAGCGTTGTTATTTGTGCAAGCGATCCGTTTATCCAATGAAGGCATTAGTATAATTCTATTGCAATGGACTTGGCTTTACTAATTCAATTTGCAAAGCTAAGACTAAGCTATTTACGTTGCAAGTTGTTGACCTAAGTTCAACATTAGGTACTAAATCATCTATCTTATCTGAACCGTGAAATTCAATTCATTATGGCTATTTCTAACTCAGCTCAGCTTTGTGTATTTGTGCCATAACTAAACAATGTATCCACATTTGATTATCTTCAGTAGGTATGTTAGTGCGAAGTTCAATGAAATATTTAAAAGGCGCGTTTGTGCGGCGTGTTCCAAATACAATTTCTATTTTTTAAATAATTTTATTTGCATGATATTATATTGTAAATATTTCGAATCTAGATTAGTTAAATCAGTTTTTTTAAATGAAATCGCAAATGAACTCTGTGAACTGATAAGAACTATTCTACATATACCAAAAGCAATGTACATTTTTGAATCGCATAGTGAGGATCTAACATTTATAAATAACAAGTTGACCCGACAGACTTTGTCCTAAGTTTCAATAATTGATACCTACAAGATTCCCATAAAAAATGCACTTTCAGTTTTCCCAAAATTTTCCGGCAACTTTTCAATTTCTTTCCGTTAAAACCTGATTCGGACTATTACGAACATTTTAAAATTAAAATATGCCAAATCCGTCCAGCCGGTCTTAAGTGATGTGCTTACCAACGAACAGCATTTCATATTTATTATATACATAGATGAACTAAACTAGAATAACAACCAGCTAACGAAGAGAGAAAGCATCCTGTGGTGAATTAAAATATTTCTGTCATTGCAATGCTGAACACAGTAGCTCAACATTAACACGTGTATCCTGTGTCGTGATGACTGCTGTCGACTCTCTCAGTTTCACGCACTACGCTCAAATAACGCAGAATGCATTCAGTAACAACTGAATCACGAAGAATTAAATGCCATAATAATAGGCTACAATGAGCTCAATTGATATGAGGTGTTGCTGCGTGAGAAAACAAATCAGTCGGGCTCGACTGCAAACGACCCCTAACCCACAAACAACCAATTTTCCAACTTGCATGCTATAAATATTCAAAGTCGCTCTGCCACCAGCTCTCACTGGCTACACTACTTTATCCATCAGTCATAAGTCGCGATACCCACCTAGATACAGTTTGGGCTCAATTTTGACGACCCGCTTTCGCACTCAGCCAGAAATACAGTCGAGTCGGTGGTCCGCGCGCACACTGGCTTCTGTCTACTCATCCATCACTGCACATCCGCACGATACTGCGAGACTCACGATTTCACTGTCACAGCACGCGGCGGCCTGTGGCCAGCCGGAGTCACGGCACGCACCAGCACAGACGTTTCAATAGTACCGCGGCTACCGCTGCAGTGGTGTGGACGACACGAGCATCAGTCGGCGCGCGAGGTGAAACCGCCGAGGACCGAAACTTCGGCGCGCGAGGTCGGCGCGACCTCCACGCTCGAGAGCGTGAGAGCCGGCAAAGCCTGAACGGTGGCAGGTGTGCTGCGCGAAGTGCAGCGTAATGCGGAGAGAGCTGTACGAGACGACGCGCGTGACTCGCCGCCGCCGACTGACGGGCGCGCCGCGACGAGCCTCGCTCACCACCACACGCGCACCCGCGCACACTCGCGCCGCGCCGAACAGCGGACACCACACGCCGACACAGAGCCGCGCTACACCGACACGCCGCGCCACCAACCCACCACACCAGATCCAAACATATTTTAAAGTTTCATACCCAATTTGACTTTAAAATCTCATCGGGCCCGTCCAAGACGCGAGCCAGTCTGTCAGCCTGAATATTAACCTGAACAAAAGCATTGCGGTGTCTCACTGGACGCATTGGTTGCGCAGTGAATGGACAGCGCGTGTAGAAACACCGAGAGCGCATGCGCCACGCACACTCCCTAGAGGTGCCTCTGTACTTACAAAAAATTCGAACAAGTGTGACTGTAGTTTAGCGTGTCCGAAACGAGCCTGGGAAATTGAAAAACAAGCCTGTGAAACTTGGAAACGTGTAGACTTAAATACGGTGTTGTGCGATAAGTTCTAGGAAGGCGAGTTCAACTGACTTTATTGATAAAGCGTTTGAAATAGAGATCAATGGTCAATTAGTGAAATCAGCTCCGGTTCAGTGTGCGCTGTGCGCTTATACAACACATATCACTGCATTATGCAGTCCGTGCAGTCACAGTAAAGGTCATCAAAATGTTGTAGATGTGATGCTACAAATTGCGCAAATAGATGTTCCAATGAACTCGTTTAATAATAGCGGGCGTAGTGAGGGCGTCACTGAAGAGAAATACTAGTCGAGTAGTCGCTAACTCGCTACTCGACTCTATGTGAGACTGGCTCAAGGTTGCACTACACGTACGCTGGCGTTGTCATGGAACACTACTCACGGAAATACTGTCATAAAAATATTCAATGATGAGCTATATATCTTTGACCTCTCTACATTTTAGAAAAAAGATTGTTATAATAAATCTACTCCTTTATTGGAATCACGTGTAGCTGTGTATTTATAACAAGAACGCAATGAATTTGAAGCAATTAAAAATGACATTGCAGAAATTAATGATACGACAAAAAGAGGAGCGGACTCATCAACCGGGAGTCACAGCACGTCAACTTCCAGCGAAAACAAATTTGTTCTCTTATTGGAGTTGGCTTATGATTTTTTTCGGACAAAATGGGAACTTTAAAATTTAACGTGACATACCCAAATGAAAATAAATAACTGGAGTTGTCGGTTGAAGAAATTGATAAGTAGCACGATAGATAATCAAAAGTTTAGAATAAACTTGGTAAATGTAAGTGGATAATAATTCAGGCCTTGGACATGTTACCAAAGAATACAAATAAGCTTTCAACATTGACATAGTGTTAAATATATACCAACACAAGTTATGTATTAAAACAATAGGTTGAAGAAATACCGAATGATCTAACGTGGAATTTGTTTCTAAGATAAATTATAAAGATATGAAAGCAAAGAGTTAACATGGACAACCGAACGATAAAAAAAAGGAAGAAAAAGCTAAGTTGAGGAAACAAAACGGAGGACAATAGTCATGTAAAAATAAAGGCAGAACAACAAAACATTTCGGAAACTCGAAAAATTCATCCCTTAAAAAAGATTGTCGGACACTATTTTAACAACATAATGAATCCCATCCCATCCCACCATTGTTACAAAAAGACAATTAAAATATTTTCGTTTCGTGAAATTCACCAAGTGGTCTGTAGTCAAAGAGCCACGTTTAAAGGCCAGACAAAGATGGGTCTGTTTGCGAGAGGTGGTCGCCCGGGATGCCAATCCTGACTTCCGCCGGCGCCCGATCATTGCCAGAAACACTTAAAGGGAAAAACTCGAGCATAAAACCGTCCGATTTATGTACCACGAAAAAAATCTCCAACTTTTAATTCTTTTTGTCTCTTCATTGGTTGTTGATATTAAGTTCTTGATTTAAAGACATTGCATCTTCATTTTGCATATTTTAGAAACAAGATACCTTCAATAATTTCTTGGCAAAAAACTTTGGTGAAGTGTAACGTTAGTGGAAAACGGATATTTTTTCCTTTGAGATAAAAATACGATCCAGTACGGTGTAAAGTTGGAAATAAAAAGTAACGCGCATAAAACTTTCAGTGACGGGATGCGCGGACGCAATGCGTGAAATTCCAAGTCAGCTGATTAATTCTCCGCAGTGGCCTGCTGCCGAATACTTTTTCTTACTTTAATAAGCGTGACATTGCAGATGGAAATATATTATTATTATAAGAATTGTTATGACACGCTGACTCTAGTGGATTAGTTGGCGTTTAGTGTCATAAATTTTCAAGCAAAATTAAAATTATAATGTTTAGGCTGCCAGTTACATATAGTCAAATGAGAAAGTTAAAGCAAAGCTGGACGACGTTAATACTTCTATGCATGCAGCAATAGCTCATCCAATCCCAAGAACGAATGACGATAATAATGCAATAGAAATAATTTAATCAGGTGCATGTAAAATACAACGACTATTGTAGTAAAAGAACTACATAATATGAACATTCTGAACATCGTCGCCGAACTTGAGCGGTTTGAAAACGTTTAATATATCAGATTGAATACAAAGCTAACGTGGTTTATCTTCAGGTCTATTGCACAGCTCGATATCAAGAATAGAGGCTAAAAAGGAACGCGGTCTGTGTGGTCTTCAGCTACAAACAACTTTTGATCACAAATGTGTACTTGTTTGATGGTTTATAGAACTTTGCCCTTTGAAAGATCTAAGCCGACGACGCTAACAAAAGCCTTCTGATTGGCTTGAACACATCATGGACCGGACAATGCGACATAAACGTTTGTATATTTCTGTCGGACGTCAAAGAAACATTTTCGCATTTCGTACGAGCGTAAACGACGTAACAAACAGTCGTAACTATGTACAAACAAGCTATTTACACGTGCAACTTGAAAACTCGTAACCATAATAAAGTGTTTTCACGCGATTGTTCGCGACCGACCCTCGATGGAGGAAGTCTGCGGTACCCTTTGCAAAGATACCTTCGGACGATTGACCTCTGTTTCGCTAAGGCACAGGTACCACTCGATTTAGAACATTGCAATGTTGTGACAACGTCAACGACCTACCGGAGGATGTCGGATAATTTGGACATTTTCATAACCGCGCTCATTATCCACCTTTTTGGGAATGACGCATATATGTTGTTCGATATCAAACAGCCTTATTATGGTGCGTTCAGCCGTATTCATTAAAATTTGTGTAGGCAACCGGTGGAACCCCATTCCCAAACCTTATTCGATTTGAGATCACGTAAATTCCGTTTTAGTAATTTTTTATTCATTTTACCGAAAATTAAAATAGGTAACATTTAGATTTCTGGAGAGGATTTCTATCTTAATTAACGTTGAGATATTGCTAGAAAATATAAATAAACACAGTGGTTGCAATGTCAAGGAGGACGCCACCACCTTTACGCAAAGTCGTTGTCAATTAAATAGTCAGCAGCAATTTGTCACTGCAGTCACCGACGATGCAGACTAATAATTCAGTATAAAGGATAAACGTCAGAACTATACATAGTTTATACAAATTGCAGCTTGCCAGGTCTGTCAGGTTGTAGTTGGCTTTTTTCAAACTTCGCAATTATCACCTGCAGGGGTCGGCTCTCTAATGAGTGGCACATCCCCGGCGCCTGAGCACCCACGTGCCTCCCACACATGCACACCAATGTCAATTGTGCACGTAAATCAATGCGAACCATCAGAAAGCTCACTTCCATTGTATAATTACGAAGGAGTATGATTTATGTGTTGTTTTTTTAGCAGCTGTTATTCAAAACCTTCATTATTCAGTATTTTTGTAAGTTTTGTTTGGCTTGGCTTTCAAGGTAAGGTCGATGACTTTGTTTTTCGAACAGATGATGTATTGTTAGAAAAGTTTGTTGAAGATAAATTGAATAACAATTATAAAGTAATTGATTATGAATAGATAAAATTCATGTCATGATTATAAGTGTAAATAACAAAAAATGGTTAAGTTAACCAACTTTAAAATTAGTGTATTAGCTTTACATGCTTGTTAGGTATTATCGAGGTTCGGTTCTATATTATGGTAGTAAGTGAACGCTCTGAAGTGTTTCCACTACAACGATTTCGAAGCATTTGAACTATCAAAGAGGAAATTACGAAAATTTGCTCTCAACAACCGCTAACAACTCAACAGACTGTGCATTGGGAACATGGGTCCTGTTTCACATCTACGTGAATGAACTTTTACTAAAGTCAATGTTGAAACCCTGACCCTTACTGTTTCAGAATAGAATCTTTAACCATCTACATATTGGAAGATGTGTTTTACTAACATTATGTGAGACGTGTGATCCCACCCACACAAGGCTAAAAGAGTAGTAGTCACCATGAGAAAGTAAGGATTTCAGTCAATTAGTGATAAGGGCGGGCTTGGATAGTAAAAATAATATTTATGAGTTGACAATAGAATGAGAAAGAAGAAGAGAAGAATTGTTTTTGCTGTACTCGCTCCCTCAAAAATTATTCTTTTTCTTTTTAACCCCGACGCAAAAACGACGGGGTGTTATAAGTTTGACGTGTCTGTGTGTGTGTCCATTTTCTTCGGTCTATTGCAAACCTCTTCTAATGCTACTCTCACGATAACACCTATCTTTTGAGCTTGAGCAATTTTGTTTCGGATTTATTCATTATTAGCTGCGCATCGCGATTTTATCCACATAAGTCTCGATCCCATGGGAATATCGGGATAAAAAGTGTCCTTTGTCCTTGTAGCGGAACTGGAACCTCAGCTGGCCTGGCAAGCATCGCAAGATACAAGACTTACTATCGACCTCCGGTCTCCGGGGGGGAGTGATGTAGCGGTATCTACAACGCCACATGAGAACAACGCGTCATACTGACGTCACGCAATCCTGCATCTCGCAAGCAGAGTTTACCGCGCAATTAGCATAGATACAACGGCCCGACATGAATCATCGGGCAGTTGCTCGCCAGACACAAGACCCGTCTGGTCGGAGGATCCTCCCTTTTCTATAGAGTATGAGTGAACTTTACACCCTGTTCCTCATACCTCTATATCCTACTGCAAAACCCTGATGGTGTAACACACTATCAATCTCAATCTGAATCATTTTGAAGGATATTGCTAATTCATTGCTTCTTATGGTCGAAAAATTTGTCTGCTCAACAACGTAAATAACGCAATGAATGTTGTTGAAAACTCAAAACTGAAAGCCATTACCACTGATATTACGCAATTACACCGCAGGTCATGGTCGTCTACCCATGTGCCAAATTTAATCTAAATCCATTAACCTCTTTTACCGTGAAAGTGTAACAAACAAACATACAAAAAATCAAATCTTTTCCCTTTAAAATATCACTTTAGACAAACCATGTACCCGATGAAATTTTCTATCAGCGAAAATTAGTACGAACTTGAATACAAACTTTCATCTCCTATTTAACTTTATTAGTAGATGATTTTTTTTTTAACCTGTATTAGGCGGTTTAGGCTGGGCGTTGACTGTCAAATGAGTTAATTCAAATTTAAAATAATTTATTGCAAATATGGGTAAACAATATGCAGATGTTTTACATCACACTAATATTTTATAGGCGAAAGTTTATGAGTGTGTGTGTATGAGGGTGTGGGGGGTATGTGTGTATGTTTATATGTTTGTTACTTCTTCATGCTCAAACGGCTGAACGGATTTGGTTGAAATTTGGCACACAGATAGTTTATAACCAGGATTAACATATAGGCTACTTTTTATCCCGATGTTCCCACGGGATCGAAACTAATGCGGGTGAAACAGCGGGGCGCAGCTAGTTCATCTATAAATTGTATATCTTGGTATCACCATATTTTACCTTTCGTCATGAATTTAAGATTTTATAAAAGTAGATGTTTGATAATACTTCATCTAAAAACAGTCCAATAATAATAATTGTAATAGCTACAATAGTAGTTATAAATGCGTTGGTAGTCTCGCGTATCGGTTGCGGGCGCAAGTAGGATTTCCTTTTTAGACCAAACTCGTCCATCATTGGGTCAGTGTGCGAAAACGAGCGATTGAAGAGCTGTCATACTTTCCTACAACCACGTGTATTTAATAGTTTACACACTACACAGTTGTAGGAAACTTAATTAAGGCTGTACCAATACGAAACTGTGTAAATGTATGAGGTAAAGGTTTGGTCTTGCGTTTGTCACCAATGCATCCAACGATTTGTCTGTATGTTGTAGGGTAGTGATAAATGCGATACAATATTGTGTTAAATTCAGCGTCAGCAACAGCCCTTTTAATATTTTCAGAAACAATCCTATAATTTTATTATTTTAAAATATTTACATAAGTTAAAAGTTAACAGTCTTAAAATAATAATATTTTATGTTGGAACAGGTATTATAAAAGGAAAGAATCATAGGGAATCAAAAACTGCGTCCACATCGGTGTTGAACTCAACAATATTGGACATAATTTAAGATACAATCGAATCATGAAAATCTAGGTTTAGTTTGATTTAAATTGATTTGTAAGTAGGTACCGACGGAATAACGGAACTGAGCTTGAATACTAAATAACATTCTAAGATAGACTAGGAGCCTAACCAAAAACAATTTTAATATATTTAAGGGCAATGCTACGATGATAAATTAAATTACGATACCTGTACCTTGGTCGTTACTGCCAAATAACTTTGAATTTAAATAACATGTCGAACCAAATCACCTTTTAATGCCACTTTTCATTGTTGTGGAGTCATTGGCTTAATGCAAAACTATTGCACTTGGCTGTATGTACACCCATACCTTTGCCAAATGTATATTTAGTGCAGAAACAAGTTTAGCCTAGACGATTTTATAATGTCACTATTATTAATGTCCTCATCTCTATCAGCGTCGAGATACGCGTGTATTTAATGTTGCAATGTCAAAAGTGATCATAAAAACAAATGTTAGAAAGAATTAGATGTCTTGTTTGTATGTTAAATAGAACAGGTAAATTAAAGTACGTAAAAATAAAAAACACTGCTGGAAATAATTGGTATATACAAAATAACATAAAGTTATAGTCTTTAGTTGAAACTAAATCATCATTATCATTTCAGCCCCAAGCATTGCCACTTCCGGTTTTGTGCTTATACGGATTCCTGTGTCCTTCACCAAGTCATCGGTTGAAACTAAATAACCAACGAAAAACATTTTCATTTCTAGGTAATAACTAGCTTTTATAATATGGCTCGTATCGTAGTTCTACTATAAAACGTTATCGTAGTACACATTTACACGTTTACATTTGTTATTTAGTGTGAGTGAGTCGTCCATATTTCGAACGCGACCTAGAAAGGTGAACAAACGTCCGATATAGTCGAGTTCAACCCAAATTTTTGACCCGATTCGATGTAAAAACACGGCGAGGCGAGCTAACGACCGCCTGACGTAACATGGAATAGACAAATAAAACGAGACACGGAATGCAGCCAGTTTTTGAGCTTTCCTCTCGACGTAACGGGAATAAACGCGGTCGGGGTAAAGACATTCGAGAAACAACCATGACCCCACCAAATTGTGTTCCAGTTCTTGCCTATTATAAATACGTGTTCAGTAGTTCGTTGGTAACAGATAACGTGTTCTTCCAATCGTTTGTTTATATCCTATCAATTAACTAGGTTACGTTCCATAGGTACCTACCTATCTACATTGTTATCGAAATTGACATATGCCTAAATGGCGTGGCTAGGTGCCAAAAAACCGAAATAAATGTGACAACTGCCACGACTGAAATACCCCATGTATTATAAATACGAGCCCAAGAATTGTTTGAAGCCTATTTAGATCAAGGTGTCGATTTCAATAAAAAAATAACTAAAAATAATTACAATAGGCAGATGAAGGACACGTCCGACTACACTTTTACAGGGTTCTGAAGCCCAATGAAAAAAAAAAAGAAAACTTTTCTTAGTAGGTAAGTAACCACAATTACCAAAAATCTTACTAAGACTCAGATGATGGCCACAGCTGTTGCTTTTGTAATATAAAATTAATAATTTATTACTCCTCGAACACAAAGTTTTATTTTACTAAATTATTATGCTTACTACCCACAATCAACAAAATAATGAATGTTTCGCTCCTATCAATGCTATTTTAGATATCAATGGGCTCCTATTAAATATTCCTTCCGCGACAAAAACCATTTTTGACATCAAGGTAAGTACAAATTTAGGTCACCATAACGTGGATAGTGACCCGCTATTACATAAACAATTAGGTACTTACATCAATATCAAGTTTGTCATTATTGAAAACACTTTTGTATAAACAAAACACGAAATTATTACAAAAATCAATCTTCCTAGGTTTTCCCAACTGTATTGGGGTCGGCTACCAATCTAACCGGATGCACCTGAATACCATATTATTTATTTTACATGGAGCGACTGCCTGACTGACCTCCATAACCAGTTTACTGGGTAACACGACACCCCTTGGTAAGAGGGGTGTCGTGTTACCCAGTAACTGGTTGTCGGACTTTTGGGCTTCTGATTACCTACCCATAACGACAGTCGTAATACAGCCAGAATCAACCATTAGAAGGACGCTAAAAAAGAATGTTATGCGTTCTTTCCGAGACACTGAGGGTCTGGATATGTAAAGGATGATAACCCAGCTACGAACCGACCGCGGCAAGCGTAGCTTAACCAGTGTGGCTGTTATTATTTAGTCACGAGCCGCTCTACAATTATTACAAGAAATAATATTTTCCCTTGGTCTAATTGGAAGCACTCGAACTGTGCCGGATCAAGTAACCCATTCTTTTATTATTATAGGAAGAAACAAGGATAATTTCTACCTTGAATGTCAGAAAGTACTTCGAACTGCATTTGTTTTGCATTTTAATGTCTTCAAAAGCAGTTATATCCTTATTAATTACAAAAGGTACGTAGTTACCTCCATTTCAATTGGTTGTTCAATGGATTATCATTAAAAAACCACAGCGATTTGTTTTATAACGATGGGATATTTAAATATGCAATTATGGTTGTGTAAAAGCACCGTAGCACCTTACCGACCAACCATGGAGAATTCTATGGGATTATAAATAGGTTTAATGCGAGTGGAAGGAGCAAAGATCACATAATGCGGGTGTTTTTTCATTGTGGAAACAATTTTAAATGAGTGGGGTCTCTTATAATAGGTATGCAAATACTCCTAATATAGGGAATTTGGTAATTATGAGGAGTTTACGAAAAGTAAACAATGATTGGTTGTCAGACTTTTGGCCTTCTGCTGCCTGTAACGACTATCAAAGATCTACGATTGTCAGCCGAGACCAAGAGTATTATGAGGAGTTTACGAAAAGTAAACAATTGTCGTTAAGTATGACTGGTTGTCAGACTTTTGGCCTTCTGACTGCCTGTAACGACTGTCAAAGATCTACGATTGTCAGCCGAGACCAAGAGTATTATGAGGAGTTTACGAAAAGTAAACAATTGTCGTTAAGTATGCCTGGTTGTCAGACTTTTGGCCTTCTGACAGCTTGTAACGACTGTCGAAGATCTACGATTGTCAGCCGGGACCAAGAGTATTATGAGGAGTTTACGAAAAGTAAACAATTGACATTAAGTATGACTGGTTGTCAGACTTTTGGCCTTCTGACTGCCTGTAACGACTGTCAAAGATCTACGATTGTCAGCCGGAACCAAGAGGTACCGGAGGGAATATGTAATGAATAGCCACCCATCCAGGAACCGAATGCGGCAAGCGTAACGGCTGTTATTATTTAGACATGAACCAGAATTTATATTTCATTGTCCGTAACTCTATCAATAGACGGATTGATGTGGTTTAGTCAAAGAAAAAAGAAAGTGAAAATATGTTTATTTGCGATAAACTTGACGCAATTAAGAACATAAACACATAAAAAAAAGGTCGGGGGAAACATGCGTCACATTCACGCAAAGTATCAAATACTGGCGATTTTTTACTTTGCTTTGCTTTTCCAGAAGATAGGTTTTTAGATTTAGAAGCATAAACTGCTGCCTTTTGCCTTTGAGACCGTGGATTTCAGTAAAATTAGAATGAGTCTCTTATATACGAGTGCATCGCTTTCGATCTGCATTGCCGGCGACCTGTCATTTCCTAACTTTGATCTGTAGTGGAATTGAGGAGCTTTATATCCTTGTTAAAGCTTACCAATGTAATTTTCATTTCTTAGGTAACAAGAATCATAATTATTTACAGGCTAAGCTACTGTTACTTCAACAAATACTAAAAACAGACTAAAATAAGTATTTAAGGGGGGCTCCCATACAACAAACGTGTTTTTTTCGGCGTTTTTGCCTTTTGGTACGGAACCCTTCGTGTGCGAGTCCGACTCGCACTTGGCCAGTTTTTTTTAAACCAACACCACTGCCAGTATTATAGTACCTAATGTAAATGGAATCAGCCTGATATTATACACAAAAGAATAGATACCTAACTAAAATGATTTCTTCATTCTTGTGACATTATTAAGAAAATACTCGTACTAACATGTTATTGACAAGGGTCTCAATGGACATGAAATGGGTGGAAAACCTAGCGCAAAAATAACAAAAGAAGAAAGGAAAAATCTATTAATAGTCTTGAAATTCAAGACGATAAGTCTAGCCCACGATTCAATCTGCAGCCCCGTCACTTTTAAAAGTATTATAGTTTTTAAAGTTATTTCAGGGCTTAAAACGAAATATACAACTTTATCACTTTGAGTAAAAAATGTTTATGGTTTCGTGCCTAAAAAGGTACTGTAAGTAAAGTACAAGTACAATTATTTTTAGTTCTAGGATAACTTCCAAAATACGCCCATTAAAACTTTAGTGACGTTACCAAAACAAAAGAGAGTTATAATGAGTTTCGCACGCGAACCGAAACTCTTTGCTCTCGAAAACTTTCACGATGTTTTATCATACTTCAAAAAAACTCGAAATAATCCGGAAACAGGGAAAGTCTTATTCAACGAAATTAGTTCTGTTTGCTGTTTATTCAAGATTGTATTAAGTGATGTTTCTTCGCTACTACGACTGTTAATTAGGAGTTTTAAGAGGATTGCTAGAGGCGGTTTCGCAAACATCGTTGTAGCTCCTTTCCGGTCTTAAGCAAATGGTTCTTTGACGAAAATCTTGCTACTTATAGTATCATTAGACTTCGTTATTAAAACCCACATTCCTCTTCAGATGGCGAAGCAAATGTTATGAAACAAAGTTTGCAAGCAACAGAAATGTGAACGGAATACAAGAAAGTAATTAATAAAAATTCTTGGAATCGGCAATTTTTTAAATTAATGTTGTTAGGTGTCCTATTGTCACCTAATAATAGATTCATCAAACACGATATTGAAATGTTTTCTGGACTGAAATTGGGGTAGTTCCTAGAACAATTTAGGACCGTTCTGTTTCGGCCAACCGATTTATAACCGTTTTCTTTCGGCCCACCGAATTTAGGACCGTTCTCTTTCGGCCAACCGAATATTTACCGTTAGGTTAACCTATTATTATGTTGGTTTTAGACTTTTAGTATACCTACTGGAAGTTTCTTTTAGCTTTGTTTGTTTCTGAATTATTAGAATCTTTCAAACTGTTGTTTATGCTGTGTTGTTGTACAGTTTATAAAACAAAACTCTATAAAAGTATCGTGAAAATTAAAGTTAGGTACGATACCTAACACGATTCTTGTAATAATCGAACAATATCGAGGAAACTCTTTTGTATGAATTGCTTACAATTTTTACTTATAAGTTCAAGAGCCAATTACCATCACTTTAGACATATTTTATTTTCCTAATAAAGCTTTATAAACGTAATTATAACACCCAGTCTAAAAATAAAAAATAAACGAAATGAAAAGAGGAAATCTTAGGAAACTGTAACAAAAAGAAATTTTGTTTTGTCGTCCTTAATTCTTTGATTGAGCCACTTACTTTCTTTACGAATATTGTTGGAAGCTTTGATCCGTTTTTCTCAGGATAATGCCCTGTTAGACTACAGAAATGTGAATGTTATACGGGTTTTTTATTAAAAGACGAAATTTCTAGGAAAATATTGTGGATGTTATTTAATGTTACAACAAAAAAGGTTTTTGTGTGATTCGGACTGCTTTCATTGTTTGACAAGGTAGCATAGCAACCTGGTTTATGGAATATGGAAATAGATTGATGTAATTTGGGAAAGCGACCCGTCCGTTTAACATTATATGTAGGTAGTTGTCTAGTAGATGTGGGAGGCGCATGTATGTTCAGCGTAAGGCTAAGAACTCACGGAGCGATTTTCACCCGCGCCCGCCGCGGTTGCGAGTTTAGAAACAAAACAGCTGTTTTGTTTCTAAACTCATGAGACCGGTTGTTTGTGCGGTTAGGCAGCCGTAGCGGTTGCGAACATCGCCCACAAACTTGGCGGGCGATGATCGCAAGACGGGCGGTTAACGATCAGTTGAGGTCCAGACCGCCATGGACACACCAGAAATGAGCTGTTGCGTTATACTTACTTCACAGAAGAATTAAAAAAAGAAGGCCCAAAAGGCTCTGGATGCACAGACACGTCACGATGCCACGTGTAATAACAAGTCACTGGTGCAAAATGGCGTCGGATTTCTGTTCCCGGGTTGCCGGCCACTGTGGTTGTCCGCCAACCGATTGCAGAGCGCACGGGCGCAACCCGCCGAGGCTGCGGGTGACCGTGGCCCGCGCGATTCTACTAGTTGCCTGCCCCGGTACAGCGGGATCCGCATACAACCGCGCACACCGCGAGCGTAAAACGCGTCGTGAAATGTGCTTTAATTTTTTACCTATGTATATATTTTCATTCTACAGGAGCTGCGGGCCCGCAACCGCGGCGGACGCGGGTGAAAATCGCTCCGTGAGTTCTTAGCCTAAGAGGCTTCTGGGATCAATAGATTTGTTTGCTAAATATTATTTGTTTCTTAAAATACATAATTGCTTCATATTTTGCAATAAATTACCAGCGTTGTGTCATCGCGCTTCTCTTTCTTTTCTATACAGTCCGACAGTGACCGCGCTTTAGGTCATGTAGTCCCCTTAATTTAAACCTTTTATTAATCGAAAATAGAATTAGGCTCTTTGTACACGGCACGTTACAATTATAACCTACAAGAAGTAACTAGACTGAAATTATTAACATACCCAGTACCTCATACGTTCTTGCTCCAACATTTTCGACATACCAATGCAGGGTGTTGTCGGCTTGAAAACCCGGATTCGGAAATCGGAGCAAAACTTCGAAACTTTTACTTCAACTTTAGCCATATGTTCTCATATCTACTCTACATAGATATTCACGTAGGAGGACGATAAAACCTTCCCATTTTATACTGCAGCAATCCTGTTTACCAATTCTTTACACGTTCTTTGGAAATAATGATTTAATTTGTTTCCAAGAATCGGTCTTTGATACGCTAAAAGGAAAATATAACATTTTGGGTAGCTGGTGTTGTCGTAAAAGTTATTCGTAGAACTAATCCTGAATCGACTAATAAACCAAGCTATATTGAAAGTGCAAGCAGTAAGGAATTCATTCCTTCCACTTGCGAGTGGGCCACTGTGCGTGTAATAACCTAGTAGCGAGAAGGGCGTATATGGCGAACTTTGTCCTTGCAATTGCGACTGTATTAAGTTAAAACTAAAGTGCATTTTTGTTCTTTTCTTGGACGCGTTCAAGTCGTTTAGGTTATGTGTTCAAGTAACTATTTATAGAAGGACGAGTAGCAAAACCTGTGCGGCGGGATAGTGGGCATAATGAGAGAAGCAAACTTAGATTATTGCAACAAGTATCCAGTGTGAGTGATGCCTAAACTCGCGGTTGGTTTCGCTTGCTGGATGAAAGTAAAGGACTACTTATTCCAATTTATTTCTAACTATTAAGTACCTACTTAAGTGAACAAAGAACCCCTGTTGAAATATTAGCATCTTTATAAACATTTGCAAAGGAAGAACTGTTTAGTTCACGATTTTAGACAAATTGTAGACAGGTTTTTAAAGAAATCTGTTATTTTGTCTATTCTATCTGTCATTTTGTCTATTCTTCCGTCGACAAAACCTGTTGCTATAATGGTCATACTGCGCATGCTGGAAAGGACGTCCCCAAAGGATCTCTTCAATAAATGATCAAAGCGACAATTATAACAATAAACACCATGTTTATTGGTCGTATTGGTGATTGTAAAATCCAAAAGCTCTCTATAACACGCGATTTTTTTTTTTTTTTTTTTTACGTTTTTTCAATTTGCTGGTCAGTGTCAGATTGTATCTTGATCATTAACACTTATCCATAAGAGATTAGTGGTTGGTGGTAGAAATCTAACATAGAAAGATGTATTAATGATTCTAATTCTCTAAATATGTACCTACCTGTTATTGTCGGGAATCATATTTTGATATAGATACAACCTGACACTGACCTGCAAATTGCAAAAAGCGTAAGATAATTTGAATTTCGCGATCTCAACTATTACCCATTCACCTTAAAAGTCAATCATTCAGTCATTTTAATGGTTGACGGGGTAGCTGAAGCTCTTCTATGAAACGACCGACCCTATAATTATTACCGTGCTATAGCGTAGCACTGCCTATAAATAAAATCATGATATGTCATAACGTAACGTAACCTACCTGTATAATCGATTCTAGGGAATGTAGGTGTGCCGTGAAATTTTAATAGTAATCAAATAGTACAATAGAGCCCCATTATGTTATGTTCGTTCTTGAGTCGCGTTGTTCAAAGACTACTGGCCACCCGGGGCCTGATTCCTATTGTTTCCATTTTACAATTTATGAATATCTAGGCTCTATAAATACAGGATCAGGTTTCGCATCAATGGGACAGCCTACATATACCGTACCTACATTTATTAATGGTTGAACAATTAATGGTAAGGAGGGAAGTGAAAACTGATTTTGTTAGTATAAAAATATACCCTTGTATGAATATCTAGGCTCTATAAATACAGGATCAGGTTTCGCATCAATGGGACAGCCTACATATTCCGTACATTTATTAATGGTTGAACAATTAATGGTAAAGAAGGAAGTGAAAACTGATTTTGTTAGTATAAAAATATACCCTTGTTACCCGAACTATGTAACGAATCGATCGATACCTCATTCCTCTAAATCAGATGAGAAGTTTAGGTGCTAGGTGGAACATGCACATAAGTTCAAACAACTAACACAGAACAACAACTCCTAAAAACATAACCCTTCCTGTTAACTTTGCCGTAGTTGAGTAAAAATTAAAACAGAGTTAGGCTAGGATACCGACCCCCCGATGGGTTCCCGCTTTGTCGAGGCGGGGGGGCTCAGTAGCCGTGGCTTGGACACCCACGGTGAAGCGAAGAGGAACCCGAGGAGGGGCCGCTCGTCAGGGCTTTTGCCGACAAGCCGACGACGTAGCGGCCAACATGTAGGTTGCGGTGCCGCTTGGGCGACATCGCAACTGAGGCGGGCCGCGATGTCGTATCGGAGGCATCGCGGCTGAGGGTGCGCCGCTCTCCCTACCTTCCGCGGCCTTGACGGGGTCGCCACCGTTCGATGGCGGACGCGGTGGGGCCGCAGGGGAAGAGGAGTGTTGGTATGACGTTGGCCACTCTCCCTATCCTCTGCGGCCGAAAATTGGCAGGCGGCGGGGCCAATGACCTGACCCGTCGCAGGGGGACCAAGGGTGGCAGAGACGGGGTCGTCTGGCGCCCATGTGCTGGTTTGGTCCCTGGGGTGGTCACGGCGTGCTATGTGTTCTGGTGCGCCGGTGATGGGGAGTACTCCCCGGAGGAGGGTCCGGTGACGGACAGCCGCGGCGGGTTCACGGATGAGTGCTAACGCGTGCCCGTGTTCCTGCCATAAGCGGCAGAGGAGGACACCGTGGAGTTTTAGTGGGTTAGAGTCCCACATAACTGCACTATCTCCCCGTGGTAGTGCAGAATGCATGAGCATTTCTCCACGTAAAAAAAAAAAAAAAGGATACCGACCTTCTCTACAATCCTCGTTTACTCACATCCATTATATTGCCACTGCCATTGCCATCCTAAGTCAAAAACTTACATTCTGATACTTAGTCGTAAAGAACTATTCCCAAATCACATGTACAGTCAACAAAAGAGATGAGAGTATGCAGGATCGTCGGATATAGTTGAAGTTTAGTAAGAAACCGATGGATGTTCTCGAATAAAATTTTATTTTATTAATAGAAAACAAAAAGCTCAATTATCAAATTAAATTTCGATTGCCAACATCCATCGGTTTCTTACTAAACTTCAACTATATCCGACGATCCTGCATACTTATCCCTTTAATTGGCAGAACAATCATAATAATAAAATTTTGTTTTTGCCACCATGAGTTAATTTTCAGTATACTCGCTTACAAATTTAGTTTTTATCAACGTCCAGCCGGCTTCACTCTGCCAATTTAAGGGTTATCTCTTTTGTTGACTGTACATCGTGTGTGTGTGTCATTCAGTAATAGAATTTGACAGGTTGACGTGAAGATAAACTATAGTTTCGCTGGAAACTTCAATAAGAGTATGTACTATGACATAAATAGGTAACACACATTCAGAATGTTTTGACATCAACCGTTGATATACGTATCTGCTTTGTGCTATTATTGTGAACGAATCTAGTGCAAGCATTCACTTTGATAACAACTGGAAAGTCTTTCTAAGAAATCTGCTTTCCCTTTAGACCTTATGTTTGTATTGAACACCTGCTTGTACTTTATTTATAAAGTAGATAGATTTTGAAGGAGAATGCTTTACCCTTTCACGTTTATCTCTGTTCCCATATCGTAGTTTGCGGCAGTAAACGTTTGTAGTCCAACAATCTATTGAATAAAAGCCTTATAAATATATTGGTAGTCGCTGTATATCCAGTAAACTTATGAGACACAGAATAATGTACCAAGTTAGTGTTCTTGCTATAGGTAATCCCTTACATATGAAACTAAACACAAACTCTTTACAGACCCCATCTGGTAAAATGTAATAACAACGTCTTTCAGAACGAATTTCGGCCATAGCGACCAGTCTCAACGGAGACCAACCTTCGCCGCGAGAGATATTGTAGTGCACAAGTGTGTGCGAGAGTGCGATCCTACTGAGATCCTAGAGTACCTACTGTCACTAAGGGAACTACATGACCTAAAGCGCGGTCACTGTCGGACTGCATCACACTAATATTATAAAGGCGAAAGTTTGTGAGTGTGTGTGTGTGGGGGTGGGGGTGTGTTTATATGTTTGTTACTTCTTCAAGCTCAAACGGCTGCACCAATTTTGATGAAATTTTGTATGGAGGTAGCTGACACCCTGGATTAACATATAGGCTACTTTTTATCCCGATATTCCCACGAGATCGACACTTACGCGGGTGAAACCGCGGGGCGCAGCTAGTGAAAATAAAGAGAAGCGCGATGAAAACGCTGGTTTTTTGCAAAATATGAATCAATTAATTATCTTTTACAAAAAATCTATTGTTTGGACTAAACAATTAAAATGCTTTACTATGTTGCTTGTAGAATAATCTGACAAAAAATCAGAATGATTATATGTACAGTCACGAGCACTAATATGTCAACACTTGGCAACTTTCAATTGCGATTTTTTCGTGAAATAACGAATGCAATGTGTAAGTAAGACACTTTACACAAACCTCTGGGTTCGAAAATACTTTGTTCGTAATAACATAAAATTTCATTCAAAACTTAAGGAGAAAATCGTCTTTGAATAAAGCGAAGTGTATACATACCTATGCTCGTGACTGTACGTATATTAGTATGGTTTTTATTGTAAAAACAGAGGTATCTTCATGATTTTTTTCTATCATATCAAATTACTTGTAAAATGTTTTCAACACACTATCAACTAGTATATATCCTGAAGAATATCACATATTTTTCTGATTTTGTTTACTGTAGTTGATCATATACTTTTAGGCATTATAAAACTTGTTTTTTTTTTGCGTTTAGGTCCCCTTAACTGCTGACTATGACCGCTGCAACAAACGGTCATTCGCTCTAACGTCTTAATAGGTACCCATGCTAGGCAGACATTCCTACTGGAAACTGACTCGCATTGACAACCAGAAGAACGTAGCTGCCCATCGTCTTGACAACATAATTCCCTAGTCGCTTGTTAAAATCTAAAATCATAACATTATTAAAGTTAACACTAATTTATCTCGAAACTAACCTACTTCTATAATGACTGGTATATTACTACAAGTACTAATAATTACTGACCTGACAATACGCCTAGTTACGTTTCATGGAATCCATCTTGAATTAACATAAATGGTTTCGTCTCAAGGTGAGCGCTGGTGTCAGTGGCCGCTGTAGGGCCAATCTCCTCAGATTTTGGTTATAACACTTCCTATTATAAATGTTTAAAAAAACTTGCATGAATGGGTTTGGGTCTCGGAATGGATCGTAAAAAATTCGGTAGCTGTAGTTTTTTTTTGCGGCTTGGTCCTTCGTTCTCCCTTGACTATAATATTATAAATTCTTATAAGTATTAATTTTATGTGCATAATATGTATTAATTTTAGTAATGAATATTTCATAATTATTTTTCACGTAAAGTAAAACTTCGAAAGCACATTTTAAAAACGCCAATATAAATTAAAACTACATAACTAATTACTTCACATCTACATTTCCAGCTGGCTCAATTTCCTTTATTATAATAATGGATTCGAAGGTTATACATTAGTGTTGGCGTAATTATTCAGTGCGAACACACCGCACTATAGGCGCGGAGGTCGGCTGCGCCCGCGCAAGCCAATAGCCCACCGCTCTATAAAAATTAGTTCTACTTCACGGTTAACGCTACGTTATCGTACACACGAGTCTTTGTGGTCATGAATAAACATGATCTATTTTAATATCCTTTAATAGTTTAGTAGATTTACATGTGATTGGATACACTGCTTTTAGTTACGATATTTATGAGGTCATGTCGTTTGAAGTTCACATTTTTTATCAGTGCCGCCCATGGGGTATAAAAAAACAGTGGCACTCCGGGAGTGCCGACAGAAGTGAAAAACAAAACACAAACAGAATACTTTGCCATCACTCACTGACATATCGGATA
Source organism: Oligia fasciuncula (assembly GCA_963082905.1). Lineage (NCBI taxonomy): Eukaryota > Metazoa > Arthropoda > Insecta > Lepidoptera > Noctuidae > Oligia > Oligia fasciuncula. Next base: position 8,078,742 of record OY720393.1, on the reverse strand, counting down.
TACATTCAAACCGAGTACCTACATCCCGAGGACATCCGAATGTAGCGCGGTGTCGGTTACGGTAACAGTGTCGCGAGTTCAATGGTTTTTCTATCTCAAAAAATGCCCAACGCGACTAAAGAAGTTTTCACTTCAAAAAAAAAATCCTCCAGACCGAATTTCGGCCATGGCGACCAATCTCAACGGAGACTAGCCTTCGGCGCGGGATTTATTTTAGTGCACAAGTGTGTGCGCAGACACGGGTGCACTTTCTCTTCCCTCACTCTCATTGTTCGACAATCCGACACGACCGGAGAGAGACCAGGAGCAGGACCAACGGCTTAACGTGCTTTCCGAGACACGGGGGTATCACACTGTCAACTTCCAAACTCCGGGCTGTTACTAAGACGAGCGACCGTTGTATTATTGGGTTTTTCCATGACCCGTATATTCAGAATACGAAGGACGAGTGACGTTAATTTGTTGATGGTATATCATTCCTACGCAGGTCTTACGCAATTACTTCGCTGTAAATGACATCAACGTGTCTTTGAATATGCTACAGCAGCCACAAAACCTTTAGTAAACTCATTCAAATCAACTAGTTAAAAAAAATGGCGCGATATGACAACCGATTGAGCTCCGATCTTATCTTTATGTCGACAGATCTGCATGGACATCACGCGTGATTGAAAACAAACCCTTTATTTTGTTAAACGATCACGTTTCGAAAATCCTCCATATTATATATTATTGATTATTGTAGAACTTGTTATTTGTCTTTCAAACTACATTAATATTAATTTTCTCTGTCCTTCGCATTATTATAAGTATTAATGAATATAAATCGATGAAAATGAATGATAATGTGATTTGTTCATTGTTGTCATATTGCACTTGGTGTCAGATATCAACGTACTGTAGGGCAACTGTTTAACAATAGTACCTACTGAATTAATAATAGCCGTTATTGGTTTGTTCTTTAAATATTATGGGGTAAAGACACGGATACCAAAAACTTTCAATGTTCAGAAACAAAACACAGATATAATAGACTTATTTGAAGACATCGATATCATGATTGATGGCATTGTTTATGTGAGGTTGCCGGGGTGACGGCGGGGCGGTGCGGCGCGGCGCGTGGTTGTCGGTACGGACGACCGACAATTGCAATATCCGACGCGCCGTCTGCCGCACCAATTGCGACTACCCACCAAATTGCTGCACCCAGAAAACGGCCGCCGAGAAAACTGCAACTATGACCTCATCCTATTGTCAACTGCACGTAGGAGTGACCGCTAAATGGATCTAACGTTACTAGCAATTAAGGACTCGCTGATGTATTATACTACGACAATGCGTGACCGAAGGCTATCAATTTCACTGGCAGTTAAGAGCGTTTACGCCGTCCTTGCGCCGTTTAACTCAAAAACTGTACTTTTCAAACCTGTTAATACCATCAACCACTTATCTTACAAATATGACAATTACCAATAACTTTAGGGAATATCTTCGTCTCAATAGTTAGTAAAGAAAATAATTCGATTAATAGAGTATTTGTACATTCTATCAAGATAACTTGACAGAGGTTTTCTTAATTTCCCTGTAAGCGTCAGTTTCGAAGCTTAAAATATATGAAACCACTAACAGAATTAATTAGCAAAAAAATGTAACCAATTGCAAAGATCCTTAGGAAAATAGTTGCTTAAAAAGATTTTATGATTTAGGTATCTTAATATAAGAAATTAAATTTCAAACAATGTGAAATATTACGAAAGTAAAATGATTTTTTCACCGATATATCTTACTTAATTTAATATAATAATAGCTTAATATAATAGAAGAACATTTTATTTCAAATATGCACTTTAAAATTTCAACTAATTTTTAGTAATTATTTTTCTATAAATATTTGAAAACTACTATAAAATCGCCGCGCGCGATCATTTCAAACCAGTCCGCCGCGAGGCTTTCCAGAGTGAGGACGTGTCGCTCGGCGCTCTGCCTGACCCGTGTTGACCTTTGCCGTGCGTACAAGGATAGCGGACGCTTATAGTGTGATCAAAAAATCTTAGTACTTTGGTAAGTAACATATTTTATCATTATTTTTGATGACACATAATATTTTTAGAGTGACAACAAATCATATTTCAGACATAATGGGAAATAAAACCAAGTTATATTTAACGAAGAAAAAAAAAAGGCAAAAATTTTGAAAATTTGGAAAAGGCAAGAGCTAAAAGGTTGGCAATCCGGATCTTAAAATCTTAATCCCGCTAAGGGCAAATGTCTTTGTGATGCATGAAAACACACATACTAATAAGGGAGTGAGTTTGCCTGTAGTTATGTTTGTTGCACTTTTTACTATTAGACCACTTGAGCAATGTTATATTTTAGGAAGGCCCGTCTATCTTGGCAATTTCAAATTTATTCCAATGTCAATAAAACGACGAGAGTTCGTGAGATAAACGTACTATACGATTTTATTTTAAAACAAGTTTTTGTTATTTAATTAAGCTTGTTTTGTTTACATTATTTTCTTTTATTTCATTACTGCATAATACGCTTGCTTTCTTTCTAATAACAAGGTTTGTGTGCTTACTGGTTCATGGTTTAACTTCAGGCAATGTAAAAAAAACTCAAGTGATGAAGTAATAACGGAAAGAGTTGAGAATGAAAACCAAAATGAAGAAAAGGTACTTTGAACGTTATTTTAAAAGCGGTTTTTTTTTTCTTCAATTTTTTTGAGCATGAGGTCTTGGGTTCGATTCCCAGGTCGGGCAGTGTTATTGGGTTTTTCCATCAAGAATTTCTCAGTAGCAGCCACGTACTCTGGATTTGTGTACTATTAGGTACACCTCTGCCTTAACCTTCGGGGATTACAAGCGTGATGTTACGTTGTTATGTTTTTTTCCTTTCACGTCTTGATATGCCATCACAAACTCAAATGAATAGTTTTTTTTTCAGAATCCTACATTGGTCTCATCACCTGAAACCATGGAAACATCGAGTTTGGTAATTTATCTAACTAGTAATTAATTAAATCAGGGCACTAGATACTATTTTCTATCATACTCTTGTAACTATTTTTTGTATAAATAATGTACGCGGAAACTTAGAAATCAATAATTATGTAGTTTAAATTCTTATATTTCAATTTGCAGATTATACGCCGTATGGCATTTCATACAAACTTTCAAGCCCTTATTTTACGAAATGAATGAACCGATTTCAATGAAACTTCATACACATAGGCAGGATACAAAGGTCTAAAAAGTTAGTAGAGAACATTTTCGAAAAATAGTCTTACAGCCAAATTAGACCGATTTTAAATTTTCCATAGAAACAGAGATTTCCAAATATCTTTTTTTAAATAAGACATTTCGAAAATGTTCTCTACTAACTTTTTAGACCTTTGTATCCTGCTTATGCGTATGAAGTTTCATTAAAATCGGTTCATTCATTTCGAAAACTAACGGCTTGAAATTTTAAGCAAAATGACAATGGGATCGTGTTGGAATGACGAATTTATAAAAATAGCAGACTATGGGCTCTGGTTAAAATATTATATAAAATAAACGTGAGTAAATCCGTATAAAGTGTTTTATTTGAATAGAATAAAAAAGATTTATTGATCAGAAATCGATATTTTATAAGACCTATTCAACGATACCCCACACGATGGGGTAGACGACAAAAAAAATATTCATCCCCACTTCACAATGTCCGTGACTACCGCCGCTCCACCAACGCCAATCTCTTCCATATTTGGTAAATAATTAGTACTCAATTGGTACTAATTAGTACTCGAACCACAAAATTGGTACCTTAGGAGTTTTTGAGAAAATCGACTTTGAAGGTGGTCCGGCGGTAGTCACGCTCCCTTCAGCAGGACCACCATGAGCGCCGAAAAAGGGGGCACGCTACAGCTATTCTAAGTATATAAATAATTAGTACCCATAAATATGATTTATTTCGTAAAAAAACAGAACTCTAACATTTGTATTTACCGAGAAATCAACGATGATAACTTTCTCGCAATTGTTCAGCAGGACCACGATTTTGAATGTTGATTCCAAGTTAGAGAAGCTTGTCGCTTTCATAATCATAATCATTTATTTCGCCAGAGAAATGGTACAATTGGTGTTACATTAAAGTAGTGCTTTACATATCTCGCCTATAGGAGGCATGCGAAAATTCCCCAAATTCCAAAAACAAACCACCAAACCAAACCAAACCATTTCCTCAAACCTACATAAAAAATTAGTACCCTGCAAGATAAAATTAGTACCCAAAATTCAAAACTAGTACTCCAGTAGTTTACGAGATATACCATGCCATTGGCGCCGATTCCCTTGTTCACAAGCACAACTTAATTTGGTCGGGTTATACGCGGAGATTTAGTATGGAAAAGTAATGAAAGCTAATTTCTCTTAAAATACAACACTTAGGAATCTGAATTTTTGGTCGGTAAAACTTCTTTATGGGTACTAATTTTTGTATAAATTTGGGAAGAAACGGTAGTCACGGACATCACTTCACATGTAGAGGAGCTACCCTAAAAAAAAATATTTTCCAAAATTTTATTTTACCACTTTGTCGGCGTAATTATTGTTATACACTCCTACAAAATTACAGCTTTCTATCACTAACGGTCTCTTAGCAAAACTTCGGACAGACAGACAGACGGACGGACATGACGAAACTGTAAGGGTTCCTTGTAGGAACTACGGAACCCTAAAAAGACTTTCGTGTTTGATCCGCGGCGTACTACATGTGGTACGATACAATAGAAAATCATTGTGTCATTAGCCGGGCTTGACCGATTTTATTATTTATTAATCATAATTATACCTATACTGCAATATATCATTAAGTACTTATTTTATGTACTTGTAGTTTACTCATCCGTGTACGCTCAAATTCAAGTTAAATACTTGCTGTAACAATTACACTCGAACGGATCAAAGTGGATTAGTTTGACTATATCGGAAGAGAACACTTCAGCGCTACGCACACAGTCACGTTCGCTTCTGTGTGTGTAAAAGTTGCATTGAATTACCTAAACTTGACGTCCCGCGCTAGACGTAAACGCTCTTAAGAAAAACATTCTGAGCCCCAGCAAGGCCGGTCGTAGCCCTCGCGGACCCCACTGTTAGCCGCCTAAATTATGAACGAATCTGGTATACCTACGTAAAATACACCAATAATCGTGATTACGTGTCCGTCTCATTCGACATTGAGGCGTTACCTCATATTCGTATGTAGACGACCTCTTTATCGGTCATCTTGGACGTTACTTGCATTTATTATTTAAATTCAAAGTGTCTGTGACTAACAGCCTATAACGTACGTGCTTTGCAAGGTAAGTAACAGACTAACTTTGACACTTAGTTGCCTAAATGTTTAGCTTATTGCCCCGAGTGAAATTACTCGTAATTATAACTAAATATAACGAGTTTACTCTTGCTGTCATAAAAACGTAATAAAAGTAAACTTTATTATGTTACCTAACTTTTATTTTGGTCAACAACACAAGTTGCTTCTATGACATAAGTTTTGGTAACAAATGTAACTTGTTTTTCCGCTTTAGTATTAATGTAATCTCAAGTGACATCAAGCAATGAAACAGTAGCTATATAAAATTTCGAGAAAATGTAGGACATTCAATCAAATATTTTCATAAGTTACTCGGCATAGAGACGACTTAATATAGCTAAATTTAACGAAAGCAATAATAAAGTGAGCGAAAATGTAAATAAAACAATTTGCCTAGCCTTTTCCCAACTATGCTGGGGTCGGCTTCCAGTCTAACCGGACGCAGCTGAATACTAGATACTATTTTACATGGAGCAACTGCCTTTTTTTTTTTTTTTTTTTTCCGCTGAGAAATGACGTTACTCATCTCCGCTCGTGGGGGGAAGAGACGGAGTATGTGGGACTCCCTGCCAGGGTGGCAGTATACCCACTAAAACTCAGCGGTGTTCCCTCATCGCCTTGATGGGGAGGTCATGGGAATCCGGCTCAGCCTTTGCATCCACAACCCCCCCGGCGCATGCCCGCCTAGCTGGCGGGCCCCGCATGTCCCCCCGTCTGGGGGGCTACGGGAATGGCCGGGAACACCTGGCCATTCCCGTCCGGCACTGGTGGAAGCCTGTGCAATACAGGCGAGGGTGCCCCCGCACCCGTCGCCTGCTGGCTTCCACCTGGGAGGAGTCGGAGATGACTGTCATACTGACGTCTTCTTCGACCCCTCCTCCGCCGTCGGAGCGGCGCCGCGAGAGGGTCTTCCTCCCGCACGCGCTCCGCCGCCTCCTTCTGGGACATGACGTGTTCGCAGAAGGAGGCGACTGCCGCCCAGGACCCCTCATCCCCCAGCATGGCGTTGACCAAGCTGGGGAGCGAGAGGTCCGTTCCGATCGCCGCGGTGAGACTGCGGCGCGGCTCGGACCACGACGGGCACACCTCGAGAGTGTGCTGCGCCGTGTCCTCCGCCGCGCCACAGTCGTGACACGACGGCGTCTCCTCCCGCCCGATACGGTGCAGGTACGATCCGAAGCAACCGTGTCCGGACAGCACCTGCACCAGACGGAAGGAGAGGAACCCGTGCGATGGAGCAACTGCCTATCTAACCTCCATAACCCAGTTACTGGGTAACACCCCTTGGTAAGAGTGGTTGTCAGACTTTCGAGCTTCTGACTACTAGTAACGACTGTCTAAGATCTTGGAATGACAGCCGGCACCAACAGCTTAACGTGCTTTCCGAGGCACGGAGGGGACTCGATATGTAATTAATGGTCACCCATCCATGAACCAACCGCGGCAAACGTAGTTTAAACTTCGAACGACCCGTGCGACTGATCATCTAAGCATATATTTTAACAACGTTAAAGTATAATAAAATTTGAAAGTAGACGTTTTTCAGCCTACGTGTTCATAGATCAGTCACCTGAAATAACTGAAAGGTTTATGTTTAGCGATCTTTACTACTTTCAGTGTCGTTTGTGATTTTATACGCCGTGAAACACATTTAACGTCTTGCGAGGAAATTTCTGGAACATTAGGTTTAACTGTATTTAACTAAGACCATTTATTGCATCTAATAAACAAGCGTGGGGGGCCAGAGGTTATGAACCCGAATCTTTAGGTTTACTTTACCTAAAGATTTGGTGGCAAACAACGAAAATGGGAACCCAACGACACCGACTTCCGAAATTAAAGTTATATTTCACTTTGCAGTGTATTTTTTGGAAGTCGGTTGTTTTTTTGTAAAAAAAGTTTTTTGTGTATTTAACCTTCCTCACTTAAACCTTACCTTATCTAATCTGCGTTCGTGATTTATTTGCCAAAAATGTACACAAATATGAAATAATGGAAAAATAATTTTTATTCTTACACAATAACAGTTCAGTTTCCGCTACGATTTCAATAATTTTTATAACTACGAGTATTATATATTCAGTAGAACCAGTCACTCTGAAATCCACATAATTGTCATTGAAATAAAGTTGATATTTGTTTATCTTGAAATATTTGAGCAGCACTGCGCACTTTTACTTTACGTAAATTTTAGATATCAATTGATTTACGGCGAAAGAACATGTCGCGAAGAACGCACCGCTTGTTTACCACGCCGCGTTGCGTGTTGTACAGGGCGGCAACGACGCAATATGTTAACATGGACTCATTAGATGATTCTAAACCCCCTGATTTGAAGTTTTTCGTCAGATATAAAAAAAAAAAATGCTAAGCGGGTATTTCACTCTTCTATGATACAGCTGATTTTTTTTTCTATAACTGGCGTAAAATTTCTACGATATGTGGTCTAGAATCATGTGCTGAATTCATAGATTCAGTTTGCGTCTCCATGTCCTTGCCACCGTGTATAACAATCCTACTCTATTGAAAAGATACAGATAAATCAGGAAAATAAATAATAATAACTGCCGCACAGGCCGATCGATCAGGTTAAGCTATGCTTGCCGCGGTTGGTCTGTGGATGGGTGACCATATTCACATACCGAGACTCCTCCGTGTCTCGGAAAGCACGTTAGGCCGTTATGTCCCGGCTGTCATTCGTGGATCTTTGACAGTCGTTATGGGTAGTCAGAAGCCCGAAAGTCTGACAACCAGTCTTACCAAGGGGTATCGTTTTACCCAGTAACTGGGTGGTGGAGGTCAGATAGGCAGTCGCTCCATGTAAAATACTGGTATTCAGCTGCATCCGGTTAGACTGAAAGCCGACCCCAACATAGTTGGGAAAAGGCTAGGCAGATGATGATGATGATATTAGGTATAATTATAATAATCACAAACAATCAAGCAGAACACCACCAAAATGAGTAGAATGATATTAATAAAAATCAGTTCCACAATTTAAAAATCTTTCACAGCAATTACAGGACCAGTTATTCATTAAGAGTTAAGGAAAACCACCAAAATCTATATTAATTAAAATGTTTCCTTTTGATCTTGATATAATTGTGGTCTACCGGATACAGCGGAGGATCAATCACGATTACTTGTCTAATTGAATTCAAATCGATTCGATTCCGAGAGGGTTTTGTTTATCTATGTACATTAGAACAAAGAGATTGGTATACAGGCAGCTAACTTGCAACCAAGTCTCTTATGATAACTTGCTGATATAGCGAATACATACATTCTTTTATCTGCATGCCGTGCTTCGTCTAAGACCCTTTTAAGCGTAAAGATGTGGTCGTCTATTGATCTATTGTTTATAAGGAAAACTTGGTATTTTGTTATCGTTTGTTCCTGAGAGAGATTGCTGTTAAGGGTTGTTCGGGGTAGTTTTTTTTTGTTTCGTTGCTGGTGAAATTTAATTCAAGCGGACTTCACTTACAAGCTAGAAAATAGATACCTTGTTCAAGGTAGTTTTGGGAATTCAGTACAATGTTACACTAGAATGAGAGAGATGGGATGTTATGTTGTGCTAGAATAATAGTTTATCCCGCTCTATTACATTTAATATGAAAACATTATCCTATAACGATAGTATAAATTGGTGTTGAATTAAATCACAGCCAGATACAGCTTCGAGAGCAAATTTCTGAAATATACGGAAAAAGCTCACCAGATTGGCCCGCAAAGGGTCATGTATGTTGCTCGACGTCACCAGGCTTCTCGGCCGGCAACCAGTCTAGGCCACCTAACCAGACTGGAAATCAGGAACGCACGTATACCAATTTGCGCGCATGTGGCATCGAGTGAAAACAAAGGCGCGACGTCCGTTGCTTTTGACAGTCCGCATCTCAACATGAGACTTTTAAAAGGTGTCTTAAAATTAAAAAGTTATGAAGCTACAGCATTGGCAGTGCAGTGGAAAGATTAATATTTCTACGGTTTCTGCCTGTAGAGCCTAACAATTTGTTTGACTGTAGGTACGCAGAAAGACTTGTTTGTTTCAAGCCTCCGGACATTTTAAGAGGCGGGATACGTTTGCGATTTGAAATGAAATACTTTTTATTTGCCTTTTGGCCCTCAGTTGTATCCTCTGTTGCTTGGGGGCTTGCATTTGATTATGGTTGAATAAAATTTGTACTTAGAAATGAATATACCTTTTTACACACATCTAAAGAAATTGGCTGCTGTTGAAGAGAAAAGCTTCCACAGGTTAAACCATTGCGTAACACAACAATCATAATCTGAATCATTTTGAAGGATATTGCTAATCCATTGCTTCATATGTTCGATAAATTCGTCTGCTCAACTACGTAAATAACGCTATGAATGTTGCTGAACTGTCAAAATGATAGCCATTTCTACTGTTAATTACTCCGCTGTTTAACGTAACGTGATTTTCCGAGATATTATAGTCATTTGAATCATGTGAACAAACAATTTGGTTTAACTTAGTGGTTGGCGATTGACTGCCTCTCTTGGTAAGCTCGACTGCTGGGCATAGGTCGGTTTTTTTTTACTATAGAAATTTCTCACTATCGGTTCGAAGTTTGGATTAGTGACTGACTAGTCATTGGACTTTAAACATAACTGGAAAAATGGGTACAGTCCGATTCAAAGTTTATCGCGGCTCGGAACATGAGTTCGCAGTAACAAATTCACGTGTCAGCGGGGGTGAGGGGTGAGGTATTGCACAGCGAATAGCGCACTTCAGATCCGGCATAAAGTTTGAATAGGGCTGTATATAGAAATTTATCTATAATCCCGCTAATTCTCTCTGATCCATTTACGAGTATATGCCAAATTTCGGCTCTTCCGAAGTAAAACAAACTTTTGAACAAGACGAGTTTAATGTTTCAAAGTCCAAAAGTGATCAATGTTTTCGTAAGTTGATTGTGTCGAATTAATCTATTCGTTGACACTAAGAACAAGCTTGAAAACGTGTTTAATATAGGGCAAGCGACGTTTATCATCAGATTTAGGCCACACTAGTGGGCATTGCTCGCAGAACAGATGGTCGATGGGGCTGAAAGGTTCTGGAGTGGCGACCGCGTATCGGAAGCCGTAGCGTTGGAAGGCCTCCCACTAGGTGATCCGACGACCTTGTGAAGGCCGCAGGAACCCGTTGAAAGCGTGAAGCACAGAACCGGTCGAAGTGGAGGTGCTTCGGGAAGGCCTATGTCCAGCAGTGGACGTCTTTAGGCTGAAATGATGATGATGATGATGACTGGGCATAATACTTGTGTGATAAGTTGGACCATTTATCTTCTATTGATGCACGTTATTGCTAACAATAGGCCTAGTGACGCGACATCCTGGTCTAGGATGAAACCGTTTTTGGTAATGGGGTCCTTTCGTTGTAAAATCAGTGACTAGAATCAATTCTATTTTATTGTAATTTTTGACGTTCAAAAGTGCCTTTTATATGCCTCTTTGAAATAAATGCTTTGACTTTGAGTGAAATAAATTGTTTATCAAATTGACTACCTGCCAACTTAGTCCGTATATACAAATCATAACAGTCATTCTTTGATAGCTCGACAAATTGACGTAGTATGTCAATAAGATAGGTAAGAAATTAATTTCGCTGACTGTACCTACTACCGCTATTCGAGATTTCCATATTCAACGAATACAAAGGTATTACCTAATTTATTTTTCATAAATATTCAAATGTTCAGTTATCTATTTTCGGGTTTTTATTCAATACATTAATGAATGAAACATGACATCCCTGTTTTGTAATTTATTAATGGGACAGTGTGGGAAGACGAATGTGCGTGTCAAAGGAATATAATTGTGTGGCTCCCCTTTCACTATGGCTATCATTAGCATTTTATGTTGGAAAAACTAATCGTAATATGTCATTAGTAATTTTCGTAGTAAGTAGTTCACACTAAGTGCTTTGCCATATTTATTTAGATTAGAGTTCTCCAGTTACGATTTTTTTTCTTAATTAACTTACGAAAAACATTATGAGGAAATCTGGACTTTATAGTTAATACTAGCAGCACCCCGCGTAAGTTTCGATGCCGTGGGAATATCGGGATAAAAAGTACCCTATCTGTCAATCCAGGAAATTGTCTATCTATGTGCCTATTTTCATCTAAATCTGTTCAATGGTTTACGCGTGATTGAGTAACAAACATATAAACATCTTCACAAACTTTCGCCTTTATAATATTTGTGTGACTAGCTGCGCCCCGCGGTTCCACCCGCGTAAATGTCGATCCCTTAAGAACACAGGGATAAAAAGTAGCCTATATGTTAATTCAGGGTGTCAGCTACCTCCATACAAAATTTTATTAAAATTGGTCCAGCAGTATGAGCGTGAAGAAGTGACAAACATATACACACACACACACTCACAAACTTTCGCCTTTAAAATATTAGAGTGATAATAATACCAGCCCCACTAGGGTTGGCACCTTAGAATAAACGTACAAACATTTTATTTTTAACTGAACTTTACTTGTTATTAAAAACTGAGATTACAAAATTTCCTTGTTGAAAAATGATTAAAAACTTCCGAGCAGTTTTCTTTTAAATTATTCAATCTTTGGATTTGTATCGAATAATTATTCATTTATGACAAACAAAATACCATTTCAAATATTAGACAGTAACTTTGAAGATACTTAGGTATCTATCTATCTTTTTCCTTTTGAATAATTTTTCAAAGACAAAACTCTCTTTAGTATTAAAATAGCGATAACAATCAAAGTGGGGTTTTATATTAAAAGTTTATTACCGTGAAAGCATTTATGAGTCACTAGCTTCTGCCCGCGACTTCGTACGCGGATCCTGTTGCTTATGCCAGCGACAACGGGGTCGTCAAAATCGGAGATATGAAACGTCTGATGTCGAATTCTAAGAGCCCAGGGACTGAAAAACAACGGGATGCGCGAGACGATTCGAGACGTCATTTTCAGGCAATAATGTACCAATAAGGTGGTAAACTTGGCCTTGCACTTTGAATGTTGGCATAAATGGGCCTTCTGAAATCTGTTCTGCACCAAAAGATGTCATTTGAAAGGCATTATTGTACGAACGTATGTTATCCAAGAAATTTTTATGTACTTTCCCACCTGAGCAACACATACCGTTTGTTTCTTTTTGCCATTTAACAGCTTCACAAAAAGTACAATTTTGAACCATACCTCCGATGGCGGAATATGTGGCGTAGTCAATCATAGGAGTATACGTAAATGCACTCCGTTCCTTATCAACCCAAGGAAGGTCGCCATGCCCTACGGCTATATCTTGAGACACATCCGATTCTTCAGATGATATCGACATTCTGTTCAGAGAATGTCGAAGTCGATCAGAATTCAAACGTTCGTTGCGCTCTTCTTAATCTGTCTCTTCATGCCGTACTCCAGCAATTCTTTCTTTCTCACTTTCTAACTGATTATGAGTATTTTGTTGTGTGCGTGTTCGGGACAATGTATGATAATCTCAAGTTCATCACTTGTTTCAAAATACCTGTTAGTAGATGTGCGAATACGCTGAGAACTCAAGCTTGATTCTGTATCGGTAAACGTTTCCGATTCGCGAGACAATGCATGTCGCTCACGATCAGCGGACAGTCGCGCATCACGTTCCGCACTTGTCTCTAGAGACCTAGAAGCAGATGCGTAGATATGCTGAGAACTCAAGCGCAATTCTCTATCTGTGAACGTCTCCGACTCGCGAGATAATGCGTGACATTTACGATCAGCGGTCAGTCGCACATCACGTTCCCGACTTGTCTCTGGAGACCTAAAAGTCGATGCGTAGATACACTTGGAACTCAAGCGCAATTCTCTATCCGTGAACGTCTCCGACTCGCGAGACAATGCATGACGTTCACGATCAGCGGTCAGTCGCGCATCATATTCTTCACTGGTCTCTAGAGACCTGGATGTAGATGCGTAAATACGCTGAGAATGCAGGCGTGCTTCGCGATCCGAAGAGGTTTCCACGGAGCGAGTTGCAGCCTGATGTTCTCGAACAGCATCAAGTCTCTCCTGACGCTCTTCGGTAGATTCTTGGGATCTTATGATCCGCAATCTTTTAGCTCCTTTGGAACATTGGAAAAGCTTTGACCTTTTTCTAGGCATGGTTATAGTTTTATTGTGAAGAAGATACCTGATCAATTAAAATCTAATTGACTGCTCCCCTACCAAGGGTGCCCAGACACGGGGTCGTCTGGCGCCCATGTGCTGGTTTGGTCCCTGGGGTCGTCACGGCGTGCTATGTGTTCTGGTGCGCCGGTGATGGAGAGTACTCCCCAGAGGAGGGTCCGGTGACGGACAGCCGCGGCGGGTTCACGGATGAGTGCTAACGCGTGCCCATATTCCCGCCGTAAGCGGCAGAGGAGGACACCGTGGAGTTTTAGTGGGTTAGAGTCCCACATAACTGTACTATCTCCCCGTGGTAGTGCAGAACGCATGAGCATTTAATCACGTTAAAAAAAAAATGGGAGTTTTGGCCAGTAGAGTCAAATTTTCAATGATATACCATCGTCATCGAAAATCAGTCCTAAACTGATACCGCCTTCACCGCGTGGGGGTGAAATTAGTGATAGTTTTGATTTCCACATCAGATGTTTCTGATCTTCGATTTTTAGGGTTCCGTACCCAAAGGGTAAAAACGGAACCCTATTACTAAGACTTCGCTGTCCGTCCGTCCGTCCGTCCGTCTGTCTGTCACCAGGCTGTATCTCAAGAACCGCGGTAGCTAGACAGTTGAAATTTTCACAGATGATGTATTTCTGTTGCCGCTATAACAACAAATACTAAAAACAAAATAAAATAAATATTTAAGGGGGGCTCCCATACAAAAAAACGTGTTTTTTTCGGCGTTTTTGCTGTCTGTCTGTCGCCAGGCTGTATCTCAAGAACCGGTAGCTAGACAGTTGAAATTTTCACAGATGGTGTATTTCTGTTGCCGCTATAACAACAAATACTAAAAACAAAATAAAATAAATATTTAAGGGGGGCTCCCGTACAAAAAAACGTGTTTTTTTCGGCGTTTTTGCCGGCTGTCTGTCGCCAGGCTGTATCTCAAGAACCGCGGTAGCTAGACAGTTGAAATTTTCACAGATGATGTATTTCTGTTGCCGCTATAAATACAAATCCTAAAAACAAAATAAAATAAATATTTAAGGGGGGCTTCCATACAACAAACGTGTTTTTTTCGGCGTTTTTGCCGTCTGTCTGTCACCAGGCTGTATCTCAAGAACCGCGGTAGCTAGACAGTTGAAATTTTCACAGATGATGTATTTTTGTTGCCGCTATAACAACAAATACTAAAAACAAAATAAAACAAATATTTAAGGGAGCTCCCATACAAAAAAACGTGTTTTTTTCGGCGTTTTTGCCGTCTGTCTGTCGCCAGGCTGTATCTCAATAACCGCGGTAGCTAGACAGTTGAAATTTTCACAGTTGGTGTATTTCTGTTGCCGCTATAACAACAAATACTAAAAACAAAATAAAATAAATATTTAAGGGGGGCTCCCATACAACAAACGTGTTTTTTTCGGCGTTTTTGCCGTCTGTCTGTCACCAGGCTGTACCTCAAGAACCGCGGTAGCTAGACAGTTGAAATTTTCACAGATGATGTATTTTTGTTGCCGCTATAACAACAAATACTAAAAACAAAATAAAATAAATATTTAAGGGGGACTCCCATACAACAAACGGGTTTTTTTCGGCGTTTTTGCTTTGTGGTACGGAACCCTTCGTGTTGGCCAGTTTTTTTATAAGTCAACAGAAAATGCCCATCAGACCGAACAACTTTTGCTAAGACGTCATTCCTATATATGTTATGGTGTAGCTGGGCTCTTGGAGTTCCACATCAGGTGTTCGAGATCTTCAAATTTATTCTCTCGGCAGAAAATGCTCATCACGTGGAACAATTTTTGCTATGGTACCATTTTTGTATCTCTTATAGTTTAGCTGGTCTGTTGCGGTTCTGCATCAGGTGTTCAAGTTTCCAAGATAAATTATAGCCTATATGTTGCCCAGACATAATACCTATACAACAAAACAAAAATCATTCAAATCCTTCCAGTAGTTCCAAAGATTAGCGTGTACAAACAAACAGACAAACAGACAAACAGACAGAATTTTTTTTTCGGATTCGTACCCTATTACTGTTTCTAAACCCCCCCCAATTTTTTTTTTTTTTATATTTTCAATGTACAGACACCGTTTTTCTACTGTTTTATTATATGTATATATATAGATTTGCATATTCTGTAATCAACTAATTACTATAGTCTGAGAGCAGTCTACTAGAAACTTTGCATTCACTATCAAGAATCGGATTCTATAATACAATATTAAACTAACAAATTAATGCAAAATAAAAAAGAAAAAAATCCTCAACTAATGTCTAACAATATTATTATATTCAATGTTGTATTTCGCAGAAACCCAACTTCTAAGCCTTAGCCAGAAATTAATCATCTAACGATTCTCAAGAAAGACCAGACCGTTTGTCTCCCATTTTTATTACTAAACCATGCTGTTTTAATTAACCCACAATCATTAGAAATCGTCACACCGACCACATGTGTAGGCAATAGAATTAACTATTCAAATTAAACTAGGTATAGTTAAACCAGTTCAATCACTAGCATATTAATTAGGAACCATCGCGTGCTCTGCACAGCGTGACTGCAAAAAAACCACATGTCATGACCGATGGCGACCATGATGAATGGTACATCAATATTCGAAGCGGATAGTGCCAGATTAACCGGCGGACTCATGCGACGTGACACTAGTCACAAACAGCGTGACACAGACAGACTTGTAACAATTAAAATGATATAAAACAAGACGGTGGACTTCGGGCTTAAAATATAAAGTGACTTTTTCTGCAATGTGTAGTGCGATTCTGTAATTCAATCGCACCGTGAAAACTTAGGTGAAGTGAGTTTGAAGAGAGCTGTCAGTCCCTGGCATCAGTCGGTACTTATATTCTGTAAAAATCTCACCGTGGAAACGTAGGTGAAGTAACCTGTCAATAGCGTCAATACCCTCGCATCGATTTATTCCGGTCTGATCTCCTGAAGAAGATCCCCTGCAAGTTATTCTTCTGTTTTAATCTCTGTGTTATCCACTTGAATGACAGCTCACTTCACCAGTTTTCAAGATGAGATGGTTACAGAATTGACCGGCTGATGTTTTAGTTCGAACACGTATTGTTCGGCTGCAATTTCGATTCTTTTTGATGGATAATGTTGTCGTTTACTTTGTTTTTGTTGCATGTACCGCTTACGGAACAAAAGGTAATAAAGATCCTGTTTGGACATTGGCATCAAGATCAGGGCATTGCAAGAAATGGTCGCGAGATTCGAGATTCTCAAACCTGGTAGGAAATCACATTGAGGTTGTTGTGTGTCTGGTATCCATCCATACTAATATCCTATCAATACGAGTATCGTAAATGAGATAGTTTGTATGTTTGTTAGTCAATCACACAAAAACGGCAGAACGTATGTGGATGAAATTTGGCACAAAGACAGTTTATAACCTAGAATAACTCATAGGATACTTTTTTATCCCGGTAGTTCATTTCTATGGGATAATTTCAGATCTCCATGCGGGCGAAGCCGCGGCTAGAAGCTATTATAAAATAATGCGAAAACAATCTTAACCATTAAACACGCACAAACCACTGAACCAGTCGTTATGAAATTTTAAAGATAGGTAGCATGGACCTGAACTACCTAGGCTACTTTTCATCCTGGATATTTGTATTACAAAATGATGAAATAAACTTACACGAAGACGAAGTTATGGGCAACGGCTAGAAAGACTTACGAGTTGTAGGCCGTAGGTTCGAACCCAAACAGGCACTTATCTTTGTGTAAATTATTTCATCACCACTGCTCTCAAAATGGTGAAGGAAAACATCATGAGAAAACCGGCATGTCTAATAGCCAAAAATCCGAACATATAAACCAACCCGCAATGGGCCCGCGTGGTGGATTACGGCCCACTCCCTCTCCCGAGGCCTGGGCTGTGTCCCAGCAATGGAAACATTATAGGCTAATTATGATTATGCCAACATCAAGCTTAAAATCACCCTAAAGACACGTTTCACTTCCACAAAGAGAAGATTTTCTGTAGTCTCTTCAATTGCTGAGAAAACCATTGGAATAGAGGTACTCAAAAGTATTATAGTTTCTATGCTGATTTCGAAACAAGAAACTTTCACTCTGCAGCTGCTTCGCATTTCGCAGAACTTGTGCCAACCGAGTTAAATTAAGTTTATCTTATATGCATTTTATAGAAACCGAGATGACAACGGAACTTTTCATCTATTGAGGAAATCGAAAGTCTCAAGATAATTTCCACGACTTCGTCTCTCACCACGATTGAAAACTTTTATAAAACAAAATGGTTTTTTACGAAACGGTTTAATAGTCGCGGGAAACACCTGGATGAGGGACGCACGGAACCAAGAAGTATGGCAGAAGAAACGGAAGGTTGCTTTACGGGCTGAAATTATTATGACGTTGGTGGTGCATCGGAATCCTGACTAATATTATGAATGAGAAAGTGAGTTTGTTTTTGTGTTTGTTTGTTTGTTATGCTTTCACTCTGAAACGGCTTTACGGATTTTTATGAAATTTAGCACATGGGTAGACCATGACCCGGAGAAGGACATAGACTTCTTTTCATCCTGGATCGCAGATGAAGTCGTTGGCAACAGCTAGTTTCAATAAAAACTGATTATTAAGCCTTAGGTGGGATTGGCTCGTGGTTAAATAATAACAGCCACACTGGTTGATCAAAAGTTAAGCTACCCTTGCCGCGGTCGGTTTCTGGATGGGTGACCATCTATCTATTACATATCGAGAACCCTCCGTGTCTCGGAAAGAATATTAAGTCGTTGGTCCCGGCTGTCATTCGTAGATCTTTGAAAATCGTTACGGGTGGTCAGAAGCCCACAAGTGTGACAACCAGTCTTACCAAGGGGTATCGTGTTACCCAGTAACTGGTTTGTAGAGGTCAGATAGGTAGTCGCTCATGTAAAGTACTGGTATTCAGCTGCATCCGATTAGACTGGAAGCCGATCCCAGCATAGTTGGGAAAGGTAAGGCAGATGATGAGCAGGAAAACTAAGCCTTAGGTGACAACCCTACTAGGTGTAGGTAGTACACCAGCACATCAACCTACCCGAAACTGTCAAATTTTCCCAATCAACTTTGAACCTTATGCTTTAGCGATAAAGTTGAAAATCAAATAAAGAAATTTGACAGATTGTAGTAACTTGATGTGCTGGCGTCTGTACATAGGTGTATCAACAACGTGTATTAGTAACAAATTGTTTTTAGAGTTCTATTAGAGGTGGTCCATCTCTACTTAACAATTTATTGATACTTACCATTTACGAGCTGATAATTAATTTAACAACCAAACATTGTAAATATTAGCAATTTATCTCGTATTTAAGGTAGATTCCTTCTAAATTCCAATACAAAGACCGGTGTAATTAACGAGAACAATAAAATTGTAATCTTAACTTAGCGAGCCATATGGCTTTTTAATATCATTTCGGAAAATAACTTGAGGATATTTCAGATATTTTTGTTAGTAAAACACTTTAAAAAACTTTTAATGGGGTCATATTATAACGCACGAAGTTTCAGAATTTTAAGAAGCAAAAGCCCCATTTCCTCTTGGAGTTGGAGAGGAAGGTCAAAGAAAAGACAGATGGAGGGGAATGTTATGAAAGAAAAGGGAGTGAATAAAAGCGTGGCTGTTGATAGGGGTGAATAGAAGATGAGGATGATATGACTGCATTTCGTTAAAAGCGTCAAAGCAAAACAATTGAATGTTCAGCAGTCATATGACGTCAAAGATTCATAATAAGAAGTTATTTTCTTCTAAAGTCATGAATTCTTGTTTGTACGATCCTGAAGAAACATTGGCAACATCACTAGGCTTCGCAAACCAGATTGATGCACATCATCATCATCTGCCTAGCCTTTTTCCAACTGTGTTGGGGTCGGCTTCCAGCCTAACGCAATGCAACTGACTACCAGTATTTTACATGAAGCGACTGACCTCCATAAACCAGTTACTACACCTTCACGATATTCCTTGGTAAGACTGGTTATCAGACTTTGGGAATGACAGCCGGGACCAACGGTTGAACGTGCTTTCCGAGGCACTGAGGGGTCTCGATATGTGATGGATGGTCAGTAGTCATCCAGCGGCCGGTTCATGGATATGAACCGGCCTTAAACCAAGATTGATGTTTGCAGCATATACTTACTGTACTGTGTGTTGTACTTAGGTACAATAACCAACAAAGGAGGATGCATATTACCATTCTAAGTTTTTCTCAAACGGTAAACCACTCCCTTCATTAAAGATTTATTCAATATTTTATATCAACATTAATTTCTTAGAAGTTTTAAAATCCTCCTTCAAGTAACCGTAATTAAATCTTATCAGAGAACTAAGTAAAGCTGGGAAAGTTATTTGCGAAGTTTTCATCAAAGTAATATCTTTTTAATTAATGTCTTATTTATTAGAAGCAACTGTAGTTGCTTTTATTATATCGTGATGAAAAATTGAATTGAGAATTGAAAAAGTTATCATAATATAGGTTGATCTAGCGGTCGCATGCGCTACTGTTGAGCACGCTGAGCAGGAGGTCCTGGGTTCGATTCCCGGTTCGAGCAAAGTGTTCTTGGATTTTTCTATCAGGAATTTCTCAGAAGTAGCTTGGGATCCGGATTTGTGCCCGGTTGATGGCAATAGGCTCGCCCTCTATTACCTACATAGGACTTAAACTTATCTGGTGAAACTTGGGTGTTTTACAAGGTACATACCTCTGCGTAACCCTTCAATAATTACAGGCGTGATATTGTGTTATGTTACCGTAATATTAATGCTTTTCTTGTGAACCAGATAAATGAGGTTGTTAAGGAGTTGTAGATCATAACAAAAGGGGCCATGTTGCCATTATTATCGGTATTGCTTTAGGCTACAAATAGCCATAATGAGTTAGGGCCAATGCACAAATAATGGCTCGCCATTTAGATCATCGCCTGCGACCACGATACGAAGTCATTTACTTAAGCACTCAATTTACACGATCTACCAAAAGACACTGGGATTTTTTAAGTACATGTTTAAGGCCTGACTACTAACCCTGCTCAAAGTGGTGCTTGAAAAGAGAATTCCAAAAGCAACTTTAAATAATAGTGAAATTATAGAAATAAATTGGGTTTGGATAGGCATATAGCATATAACCTATGGCACTGAAACGTGGTCGCTCACAATGAGCCTTATTAAAATGCCAATGGTCACCTAAAGTACAATGTAGAGGGCTATGCTTGGAGTTCCCTTAGGTGATCGAATCAAAAATGAAGAGATCCGCAGGAAGACCAAGGTAACCGACATAACACGAAGAATTGCCAGAAAGTGGTAGTGGGCACATTGCTCGCAGAACACATGGCAGATGGGGCCAAAAGGTTCTGGAGTAGTGATCGCGTACCGGAAGACGTAGCGTTGGCAGGCCTCCCACAAGGTGGACCGATGATCTTGTGAAGGCTGTAGGAGTCCGCTGGCTGCGGGAAGCACAGAACCGGTCGAAGAGGTGATGCTTGGAAAAGGCCTATGACGTCTTTTGGCTGAAATGAGGCATATTTAGGCTAAAAAAATAGCATAAAGGCACATATATAGGCGGAAAAAATATGTGGATATCCGTTGTCGTGGTATGCGAATGTAATGCGTAGGAAGAAAGCATGTGTCGTGAGGAAAGTTTTGAGAACGAATGAGGATGGTTACAAGGGTAGGGGAAGACCAAAGAAACGATGGATGGACTGTGTGAAAGACGATATGGATGGAAAAGGGGAGAATAAAGTTATTTTTCTCTTACTAGTGTTTTTTTTGGAAGATGGTTGTTTTTTTTTTTGTAAAAAAGGTTTTATTTTTCACTTTGTAGTTAAACCTACCCCACACAAATTCATAAAACACTACTTGCTATGTAAATATCAGTGACAGGAAGTTATTAAAACATAATCAACATAATAAACTCATCATCAACATCATCATTTCAGCCGAAAGACGTCCACTGCTGGACATAGGCCTCTCCCAAGCACTTCCAATTCTTCTTCAATAATAAACTAAGTGGAAAAAATCGTATTATTGAAGCTAACTCAAAAACTACCCAAGAAAAGTTAATATTTATATGGGACCACCTCTGAGGCATACCTAATCTATTAAAAAAATAATATTGCAAATCCGTTTATCTAAGACGGAGTTATGCCCGAACATACATAAAAAAAATTAACATCCAAATTGAGAACCTCCTCCTTTTTTGAAATCGGTTAAAAAGTGGGTACGTAAGGTACACATACCCACTTATTAAAGTGTAATAAGGGTATATGTACCTTACGTACCCACTTTATAAGCTTTCATAATATTTTTTATTTTATACATATTAATGTATAAAATGTACATTTATATGAAAAAATAAGCAAAATGATCATAGGGCATAAAAATTCGTCCGCATCGCTGTCAAAAAGTGCCCAAAAGGCTGGCAGCATTGCCACGTTGTATGGCAATGCTAATTCTTTGGCCAAGAAATAGGCCAGCCCTCTGGTCACGTTAAGAGTCGACTAACCGCTTGGCTGGCGATATCTCGAAAAACCAAGTGGGCACTCGAACCACATGGCCCTAGTGTTTCAACCCCAAACGGCTCGAACATATAACTCCCAATCAGGTTGGAATATTTTCGCAGTTTGAGGTTTTCTGCAGCTGCAGCAGCCGCCCCAGCACAGCCCACCGTGCTAGGAAGATGGGATGGCGCAAGGGTGTCGACACATGCATAAAATAAAAAATATTATGAAAGCTCTATGTAATTATAAAACAGCGAAAAATGAAAACTTGACCCGTCATAAAATTACAATAAATTGTAATTTCGTTTCTATTAGTAGCGCAAAATATTTGACACATTGTGTCAATATTACGTATAATTATGTATGAGTAATATGGAAATTCGGCCGGCTGTTAAGTGTTAGAATAATATTTGCTTTTGCTACGGTGCGTGGGGAGTGTCACTGTGTAACATAGATATTAGACGTAGCTACGTAAGTAATTGTGGGCATAGATTAATATTATACTAATAATTGTGGATACCTATTAAATATAATGACATCAAGCTAAACAAATCTAAGGCCCGCTTTGAGTTTTTACATAGTGCTTGAAGTTGAGTGAGTTTTATTTGGCTGCTAGTTAATTTTCACAGTCTTCTTAAGGCAAGTGCGACAGTAGCTTTCCACGCATCACGATTATGATCAGGTACTTAGTGCGTAAGTGAGCTTCTGTCGCGGTTCTATGATACCTTACTTATAATTTAGGTTTAATAATAACATAACCTTAAAACGCTTATCAGCAGTGGTGACTGGTGACCCAGTGGCAACGGCACCGACTTACGAGTTGTAGATCGTGGGTTAAAACCCAGGCAGGCGCTTTACTTTGTGTAAATAATTTCATCAAACGTCGTGAGGAAACCGGTATGTCCTAGAACCAAAAATTCGAATACCTGTGACATCAACCAACCCGGACTGGGCCCGCGTGGTAGCCCACTCCCTCACGTAGAGAAGAGGCCAGTGTCCCAGCAGTGGGACTATTATAAGTTGATTATGCTATGCTATTAGTTTTGTTCAGACAGTCGTCTAGGTAATAAACTCCCGCAATTAGCATGATGGTAGTTAGAGAAACAGCTGTTCCATATGTTTTTAAATTGTCACTACATGCATGCATAATTACAAGAAAAAGGTGACGGACTGACAGCTTAGTTACAGGCAAACAAATGGATAAAAAAAACGCATAACAGTAATGTGTTTGAGCCCGAATAACGTGCTACACGCAATCATAATTTATCACCTTCAAACAACTGGTAATGGAAGGAAATCGGTAAGTGCAGTAATAAATAAAATAACGCATAAAAGAAACCCTTTATCACTATAAACTTTATTTCTGGCCAAAAGGTAAAAGGTACACATATACTAATAATTTGTTTGTTTAAACGCGCTAATGTCTGGAACTACCAGTCGGATTTGAAAAATTATTTTTGCATTTGATAGCCCATATCTTGAGGAAGGTTATTTAATCAAAATCAATCAAAATCAAAATCAAAAATGTTTTATTTCGATAATACACGTTGTACAGTATACAGTTGGTGGCGACTCCTTTTAAGCGTTAATACGCTAGGATCCTTAGGAGCCGAGCAAGAATAAAAAAAAGTCAGAAAGAACGCTAAGTGAAACGAAGATAAAGCGTGGGCAAACAAAGTGATGCGACGCCGGGATGAGTCGGGGGAACAAGAAATTTCATGCGGACGAGTCACGGGCTAGTAAGCTATTTATGATAAAAAGGCAAAACACTATTGAAGAGTAAGAAAAAACAGGTTCCTTCTATCTGGCAGAATACTGATGCTCCGAAATGTATTTGGCATAACCCACTTGGCATAATCTTCTTTAAACGAATATTTTTAAGGCATAAAAATTATTTAACATAATTATTGTTTGGCCGAATGTTTATATGTCCGAATTTACAATGGCATACTTTTAAGATGGCAGAATTTTATTTGAAATAATTTCACTTGGCATAATATGAAGATGGCAGAATTTTATTTGGCATAATTTCACTTGGCATACCTACTATGAAGGAATACGCGTCGGGAAGAAAAAATACGTCGGGTTTATTAGCTGAATGAGCAGAAAGGAGAAATAAAGAAATCATGTCCCAAATGTAATTACATTACTTACTCTGTTTTTATCAAAACATATTTTATTTGACTTTGCGCAGTGAATTACTTTTTGGGGAACACGAAAAATTCGAACTAGAAATTCTGGCTGATGTTCAAAATGCATCTTTTATTTAAGATATTTATCATTTTCTTGCGATCCTGTCATAGCGTTTTGACAAATGAAACTTGTTCGGAATATTCAGGTCTCCGAGCCCCATCCGTCTTCCAAACTATCGTCAGATATACCCTGCGTTCCGTGTTGGGAAATAATCGATGTGAGCGTGCTTAAACCCGTACCGAATTAGCGTGAGCGCGATAACGATGTCCCGTGAATCGTCATAGATGACGTCATGAGATGCGCCATCTTGCGATAACGCCGACCATGCCCTAGAATAATATCACCGTGAGCGCTGTCAAAAATGACAGTGTGTGTGTGAGGATGTGTCAATGTGTGTTTTGTTTTGATTTGCATCTTAACCTAAAATTAAACTAACGTGGCATTTTCGAAATTGTGCTTCTGGCTGACAGTCGCCACCTAACCAAAGAAGAAGACATGTGGTGTTAATACAAAGAAATACTGTAATAATATCGCTTTGACGTTGAGTAAGCACTGTGAGCGCGTTCACGGGCGTTCCGAATTGTTGACAGCAGCTCTCAGCTGTCATAATCGTTATCTAAATCGGAACGCATGTGAGATGATGTGAGCGCTGTGAGCGATTATAGCTAATTCGGAAAGCGCCCAAAGTTTTACGATGTAAGTCCTGGAATTTTATTTTCTTGTGTTTTGGGAGGTAACGTAGGTACTGTCGTATGCAAAAAGAAGAATATATTACGAAAGGCAAAGGGGCCGTTCAAGTATTAGGTACGTAAGCAGATTTTTTGCAATTATTAACCCCCCCTCTCCCCCTCGTCAGCAAAAGTAAGCATAGCTCTTACCCCCCTCCCCCTCCCATGTTATTTTTTTTTTTTTTTGCGGATGGTAAATCATCAAATGACCCCTCCCGCTCTGGGTGGAGCGGAAGGGAGTGTCAGACTCTTACTGACTAAAACCCACCCGTGTTCCTTCCTTAGCCCTTTATGTTCCGGGCCAGCGGTAACCCTTTCGGACAATCCCGCTGACTCGGACAATCCCGCTGACCCCCCTCCCATGCTTACGTAAACATTGGAACATGCAATTTTCAATGTGTTCCTGGTTTCTATATTGATTCATGAGCAGCAGTTATATGCGTTTCGTTTTCAAGTATAAACAAGTAGGGTTGCCATAATAATATGTGTACAAACCAAAATCGACTACATTTTGTAGAAAATCCGAAAAAAACATCCATCCCCCATGTCATCAAAAATAAGCAAAGCAAAGACCCCCCACCCCCTTTCCTTATAATTAGCCTATAATGTTCCCACTGCTGGGACACAGGCCTCCTCTCCGTGAGAGGGAGTGGGCCATAAAGCAGTGGTGATGAAATAATTTACACAAAGTAAAGCGCCTGTCTGGGTTCGAACCTACGACTCGTAAGTCGCGGTCGATCCCACTGGGCCACCACTGCTCTCCCCCTCCGTCCGGTCCCCCTGTAGTGCTTTTTTTTTTGGTAGGAAATCATGAGCCCCCTTCCCGCTCTGGGTGGACCGGAAGGCAGTGTCAGACTCTTACTGACTAAAACCCAACCGTGTTCCTTAGCCCTTTATGTTCCGGGCCAGCGGTAACCATTTCGGACAATCCTGCTGACCCGGCAGGCTTCGGCCCTAAGGGGCCCCTTCTCTGCTGCTGACATCTCTTTGAGGCGCGCGTGGAACACGTACGCGCCGTCCGGCACCCCTGAACGGGCCCCTGTAGTACTTACGTAATACTTGAATGGCACCAAAAGCTATTTTTATATACATAACATAGTAGCTTGTATTCCCCGAAGAGTTACTCAAGAGGTGTACCTATACTACACCCACATTTCGCCAGTTATTTTTTAAGTCCCATGTAATAGGGGACGACCCTAGGCATGAGTGGTCGAACTCAAAGCTATAAATATTTTTGGAGAGTCACCTTCCTAAGTACTAAAACGAATTATTTTATTATTATGCACAGTACCTATTTAAGTCTAGTTAAAAACGACATTCAATCAAAAGTACTTTACATTTATTTTAGCAATTATGCATACTCAGCCTGCTAGGACACAGGCATCCTCTCGGTGAGGAGTCGGTAATCCACCACGCGGGCCCAGTGCGGGCTGGTATATGTCACATGCCTTCGAATTTTTGGTTCTAGGACATGCCGGTTTCCGCAGGATATTTCCTTCACCGTCTTCAGAGTAGCGGTCATGAAATAATTGACACGAAGTAAAGCGACTGTCTGGGTTCGAGCCTACGACCTTCGAATTCGCGGGCGTTACCACCACAGTTCCTTTTTAGCAATTATAATGAAGTTTATTAACAGTTCCAAATCAGCATTGTGATTGAGGTCAATGAGTGCACTAATTAATTTGCTTCGCTACGCCGATTCGATTTAATATCGGATCCTTGAAACGAAATTGAAATTAAATTGTTTATTCTGTCATTATTAGGATATCGGAATCATTTTTACACGCCAAATTATAAAAAAAAACTAGATGAGGTCGGCGTTACACAAACAAACAAACTCAGAGGTCACTGTCTCTTTTAAAGTCCAGACTTAATCTTGGTCAGATCATGTGAAGACCATGCACAATGATGTCTGATGAGGTCTTGAGTCTTATTTTTTTTTTTGCTGGCATATGCTGTCTCACTGCTGGGCAAAGGCGTCCCCCAAATTCTTCCAGGAATTCTTTTCCCGTGCCACCTCGGACCAGCCCTCGCAGTATGTGTCCAGGTTATCTCGCCATCTCTTTCTAGGCCGGCCTCGGCAGCGCCGTCCATCTTCAGGCACCCATTGTGTGGTGATTTTTGCCCAGCGGTCACCGTGCATGCGGCTGATGTGACCCGCCTTATGTCATTTGAGTCAAGCGGCCTTCTTACCTACATCGAGTATGCCCGTTTTTGTATTACAATAAAATTACCTAAATTGTATTTAAAGCTTCGGAGCCTTGTAGTGTTAAAAGTCAGTAGATTAACATAATATCACGGCTGTTATGCCCGAAGGCACAGGCAGAGGTTTCCTTTCTATAGTTCATATACCCACATTTCGTCAGAATATTCCCAAAATTAAACGAACATTTTATTTCTTTACATATCCTGATATAAACTCTAGCTATTTTTTTTTCTTTACGTGGGGATATCCTCCGTCTGGGAAGAACGGCTGGTTGTTTCGGACTCTTACCGACTAAAACCCCACTGTTCCTTCTAGTACCTACCATGAGTCGGGGGCCCGGGAGATACTTTGCACATTCGCCGCACCCCCGACTGGATAAGCTCTCGCCTGCTATTTTTACATAATAAAAATGCTTTACATTTTCAACAGTAGGTACATATGTCTAAAGTCTCAGGTGTTGTGTAAAAGGTAATGGGTTTCTAGTTTCAACTAAAAATAACGTAGCACATTATTTACCGGTTTCAGCAAAAATGAAATAAACCAGTCAAACTAAAAAACAAAAAAAATGCTAGACAAACAAATGAATAACTAGAAAAATATGTAACGCGTTCAACGGTTGAGCAAACAAGATTATTTCATTACGACACTTCCACTTGAATTTTGTTAACACTGTCATTAAATTTTCCTCAAAAAACTTGTAAAAGGTTTTTCGCAAGGGTAAATCCATTATGCCTAAACCAACTTGGTAGCAAATCAACCCTGTTACTATACCAACAGTGAGTTTCTGTTAGTGTCAACAAAATTACTCGACAAGTGTCATCGAGGCATCGAATCGCGCGGCAGCCATCACTGACTCGTTTTCGGGAGGTCATTGTGCGCAATGGGTGACGTCACGGATGACCTTGACGCGTTCGCGGCCTGTCCGCTCGCCGCGCGTCGCGCTGCACGCATGAAAAATGTCGCTGTCAAAACGCGAGTGTTAACTGTGTGCCGCCGCGCGCCGCTTTAGTATACGGCCATTTTGTTGTTATTTTCCGTTTTTTTTGTTTGTTTTTTTTTCTCTTTGTTCAGCCTATCCTGGAACTAGTGATAAATGAGAGTTTTGTAGATTTGATAGGTTATATTTTAGCTGGTTAATGTAACGTATTTAATGTAACTACATTAAATCTCTATGAGTAGAGCACCTACTTGTTTGCACGTGTAGGTATTACGTTGCCGCAATGATTACGTTATGTATACTTTTGACGCATATTTAATCTACGCTACGATACAATAAGCTATGAAGCTTTGTCTCGTATAAAAGTGAAATATTACATTAATGCCACTTAAGGCAAACAAAATACCGAATTTTCTATGCCCACGTTTTTTTCCTGAACGCTGAATGGGGGGCGTCAATTCACTTACCTACTTACTTCTTCAATTGACATTTACAGGACGACAAGCAGATAACTTATTGTTCTGTTTTTTTATACTTCAATCATAATGGTCCCAAATTGGTATGGATATGACGTATGTATTGTCATCAATCATCATCATTCATTTGCAAGTAGTATACTTATAAGGACAGGACGCAATTCGGGCACAACATAAGTGGACCCGTAATTAGGGTATACCTATTTGCTACTTCACCTGCCGCAAGTGAAAAATGTAGCATTATTACCATTGATCCTTCAGTCGTAAGTACACCTTGATACGTATTGTACACACTGAGTAGGTGGGATACCTGGCCGCGGAGCGTGGCCGAAGTGCTGGAGTACTTGCGCAAGTGCTCAAAGGTAGTTGAAGAATACCGTGTGGGTTTAGTCAGACAGACATCATCATCGAGTGTACTAGTGAACTCGACAAATGGATGTGCGACAAAACTGTACTGCGACTCACCATAGTTCGAAAGCACGCTTGTGCGACACACTGAAGCTCGACATAACGCTGGGGTGACAAACGATTGTGCGACAGTAGTTCGACACCTCCCCACATCCATGAGGATTTCCAGTAGCAAAAAAAAATGGCTACCAACCATACTTAGTTAATACCTATCATCGCACGACACATGCTATTCTCGTACGGCTCGTGTCAACACAAGATCAGAAAAAGTAATTATCTCTCGTCAAATACTTTGAGACTCAATCCTTCCATCATATCACGAGCCGTCACCGCCTCTAGTCCTGGGGGAATTGTGATTAATTAGCAATTAGTGTAGTAAAGGCCGGGTGAATCAACTGTCTGACATTACGCGCCCTTGCACCGTCCTCCTGTAAGTTAAACTTAGGGCTGCGAACTTACTCTGCAGTTCAAAATTTAAAGTACAGTTTTGATGTGGTTGGTAAGATAAGGTAGTTTCCGTTAAGGTTTTGATTAGAATGTTGGTTGTATGTGCTTCAGTGTTTCTCTCTTCTATCTTTTTTTTAATTCTTAGTGGACAGAAATCTTAATTAATAGTGAAACTGTAAGTTTCGTAGGCGTTAGTAAATGTAGACTAAAACTATGCAAAAAATAAAAATCAATCACTTAAAGCTGGGTTCCTACACTACTACCACCTTACAGAAAATTGATTTTTTTATTAGCACTTAAATACTGTGTTGACACACCCCTAGCCAAGGTCGTACTGAGCGGTCAACAGTGATGTTCTTTATTTCTATATTGATAAATGTCAAAACTGCGCGTTATTGAATCCGCACGCATTTTATACTATAATTTTTGGCAAGAAATGTAATATTGTAGCGAGTTTTTGTTCATTTAAACAAACATTTCCGGCACATAGTGGCCTTAAGCTTTTCACAGACTTACGACAAATTACGTATATAATTATTATTGAGATAGCAACCGGTTGCTATGGAAACATGGCGTGTACTATTTTTCGACACAGTGTCATCGAATACTTTATTAGGTTACTGTTACGCTTTCGGCAACATGTGACAGTGTATCAATCATTTTCAAAATATTATGTCTATTAGATGCTGTAACGTGTGTGGTATAGACACGTTACATTTCGTAATATTACCCGAGTCTCCAATCTGTACAAAATATAGAACAGCTGGACAGATTCCGTAAATGTTCTTTTTTAAATGAAAGAAAATTGAAAAAAAATGCCCGAAAAGTTGGAAAATTCTGGAAAAACTGACAATAGTTTTTTCTATGGGATTTTTATATGAATTATTGAAATTTGGACACGACAACGTCTGTCGAGTCAGCTGGTGTTCAATAAAAACATACGTTACAATTGGTAAACTAAATATAAAACTCACCGTTTATCAAAGCAAATCCGTCGGAGGCGTTTGTAGATATCGTCAGAATAACACTGTATCTGTGGACAAATAAACACAAAATAAATATTTGAAAGTGCTTCCCAAACAAAGCTGGCAGATGTTATTGTTTCATTTGCTTTCTTTATCCTAAACTAGCTGCGCCCCGCGGTTTTAGTCGCGTAAATGTCGATCCAGTGGGAATATCGGGATAAAAAATAGCCTATATGTTAATCCAGGGTGTCAGCTACCTCCATACAAAAGTTTATAGCCGTTTAAGCGTGAAGAATTAACAAACATATAAACACACACACACTCACAAACATTCGCCTTTATAATACTAGTGCGACCTAAAGAAGGTAGCCACCTTCTTTAATGATCGTGTTTCAATGAGTCTAAACACGATATATCTGCTGTTAGTTGTCGAGGAGTTAGGTACTCTGCAGACTGCAGCATCAGGTCATGACTTGATGATCATGAGACCAAATGTGGCAAATCAAACATGAAAACAATTTAATAAATAAAACAGTCCTTGCCTGTTCGAGTAACTTCTTACTGTTAAGGAGTTGTACCTTCCATCATCAGCCCAGCTACCTGAGATGGTGACAACCATACGCAAATACACAAGATACTTCATAAAATATGCGAAAAACAATAAGTGAGCCTATAAAATTTGAGGGTTGCCCTCGATTTCTCTAAGATCCCATCATCAGATCCTAACTTGGTGACAGTGGGACCACCTCAGAACTATCTACTTTCGAACAAAAAAAGAATTTTGAAAATCCGTCAATAATTGGCGGAGTATTCGATGAACAAACATACAAAAAAAAAAAAAAACATCCGAACATAGTACCTCCTCCTTTTTGTGAAGTCGGTAAAAAGGGCTCGATGTGTGGATAAACGTACTGTTAATGAGGAACACGGAAGTACAAAGACCTGATGCTGAAGCCAGGAGCATCAGAAAAAGTACAAACCTTGAAATTACAGCACCGTAGTCGTGTTTGGGCTCATTTTAAACAGGACTAAATTTTAAGTTCAATGCAATGTTGACATAAGTCTGGCCTGTTGCTGCAGCCAGGATTATCAGCTAGGAGAGTGTAATACTAGGAGAACTCCTCAACAATTAACGTCCCTGCATCGGGAAAAGCAATATTTTGCAAAAGGTGATCAGCAGTTGACATTAGGCTATTGTAACTTAGATAAATTACAAACTGACCCACTAAAAAGTAAAAAATAAAAACTTTTTTACAAAAAAAACAACCGACTTCCGAAAAATAACTTTAATTTCGGAAGTCGGTGGCAAAAAACAAAAATACAAATCCAAAGACACTGACTTCCGAAATTAAAGTTATTTTTCGGAAGTCGGTTGTTTTTATCGAATTGCGTTGAAACATAGACGGAATACTCTATAATGTGTACACCAAAAAAATTAGAGTTAGCATTGTAGATGTTTTACATAGGGTGACACAACGGGCGGTCTCATCGCTAAAAGCGGTCTTTTACGGACAAGCTTCGGATGGATTAAAGGGAGAAGGAGACGCAACGCTGCAGGTAGTCAGTGGTGTCCATTTACATATACAATAAATATCTACATAAAACATACTGAAAGTAGGTAAAAGTGTGTAAGTAGGTAAATATTAACCCTAGCAATAGGAGAGAAAACTGAAAAAAACTCGTTGTCACTCCTGTTTAAGTTGCTTAGATTGTTAAGTCAGGGAAATTAAATTATTTATCACATTATATACCTAACTAATGCCTTGGAAGGTAGGTAGACCTTTGGTGTGGGATGCAACGTGTGTCGACACCCTTGCGCCATCCCATCTTCCAAGCACGGTGAGCTGTGCTGGGGCGGCTGCTGCAGGTGCGGAAAACCTCAAACGGCGCAAATACTGCAATCTCTTTGGCTTATATGTTTGAGCCGTTTGGGGTTGAAACAGTAGGGCCTTAGTGCCCACTTAATATTTCGAGACATCGCCAAGCGGTTGGTCGGCTCTTCACGTGACCCTCGGATGCCCTATTTTATGACCAAAGAATCAGCATTGAAATAAGTACAACGTGGCAAGGCAATGCAGCCAGCCTTTTGGGCACGTTTCCTATTGACAGCGATGCGGACGATTTTTTGATGTCCTTTGATTATATTCCCCTCCTTTTTGTTGTATACTTGTACGTATATTTGTATTATTTAAGACTACTAGCGTTTTTAAATTATGTAAATAACTTTACATAATTCTGATCTATCTATATCTATTTATAAAATTGACTAACAACTTAGGGTAAACTTGCCTAATTCGTACCCCTTAAGAGAAAACCATCATATTTAGAAAATTAGGAAAGATAAATTAGTTTTAATTAAAAGTAATTATTGTTTGCTAAATGTTTTATTGCTTCTATAATCAAATTTAACATAAACTTTATAAACTTCTCAAAAATAAACAATTTAAAAAAAAACTAAAAAAGTACGATTTAAGACCATTCATCCCAAATCGTACTTACTATAACCTTAATTCGTACTTTGAGATCTATTCATTAGTATACAGTATTGAGAATCAGCATCGTAATTAACAATGTGTTATTAAAATAAGTAGTAATTCTTAACAAATTCGACGGATGGTCTTCGCCAATTCTCGGCAATCATAAATACTTTTCCTAAATCGTACCAGTACGTTTTAAGAACTTAACTAAGTACGAAATAGGAGCAAGAGCCAAACAAATTTTAAATTTACCGCCAAAAAAATTGACAACAGTCACGAGTATGATAACACGTCAGATGAAATCGCAAAGGTACACATTAATACGTATCAAATCGTAAAATAGGTTATACACGACCCTATTTGAATAAAATTCTTACGAAATGTGTAAAAATATTACAACAATAGTTGAAAAAAAACTTACTTTTTCAATATTTCTTTTCGAGAGCAGCTTCACGAGTGTTATCTGTCAAGTGGTGAAATGGCCGACTGTTATTTCTATGTTTTGACACTAGAGGCGCTGATAGCTGTTACCAAAGCCGAGTTTTAAGTGGAGTACGAATTTGGCGTAAGTACGAATTAGGCAAGTTTACCCTAAATGGTTCGCTTAAGCAAATCGAATCATCACTGTCATTCTTTGTCAGGAAATGGCCATAACATGGCAAATTAAAGTGGTGTGTCAACATGATTAACTCCTTATTCCCTGACAGTATATAATGTACAGACGCCAGCACATCAAGCTACAAAATCTGTCAAAATTCTTTAATAGATTTTCAACTTTATCGCTAAAGCATAAAGTTTAAAGTTGATTGGGAAAATTTCACAGTTTCGGGTAGCTTGACGACAGTTCGGGTAGCTCGGGTATTTGAATCGTTTTCAGCACCATACTGACAATCACTGTGGGCAACAGAAATCTTTTCTCCCTAAATATCACTGTTTTTACAGTCCAACCTCAAATCCCGAAAAAAAACTGCAATACACAGCTTCAAATTATGACATATCAGACGTTTACGAGATTCGAATTTACGACACACGAACTTATTTAAACGAATATTTACCGAAGTGGGTTTTATGTTCTAGGTGTCAAAATAAATTGTGGTTAAAACCTAATCGCCTTAGGACTTTATCTGTAAATCAAATAAATGGATGTACGAGTGTGGAAAACAAAACTTCTAAGCTTAACTTTATGATGGATTTTTATTAAAACTTAGCGAGCCCCGACTGGTCAATTATAGGCGACAACTATTAGATTCGGAATGTAAGGTAGGACGCTCTCAAGTTCGGTGGAGCGACGATCTTCGCAGGCTGGCTGGTTGCTCGAATGAAAGGCAGCAGAATCGAGCTGAATGGCGTGCAATAGGAGAGGCCTATGTCCAGCAGTGGACTGCTGTAGGCTGATGATGATGATGATAAGGTTCGGCAGAAGGCATTCGGCAAAAAGCAACGATTGCTCGAGAATTACCCCTTCTATCTATAAGATAGTAGGTACCTACACTATCTACGTATTTTTATCAGCTCACTATGTTGCTACAAAAACGCAGATCCCTGGGTATCCAATGCAGTATATGGTGTGAGATGTGAGTCATACTTATTGATACCAGGGGGCCTAAAAAGGACACTTTGGCAGAAGCATGAATGGATAACATAACTGTTCATTATGATTCATAATGTTATCCTTTTATGATTCTGCCAAAACTGACCTTTTTAGGCCCCCAGATTTGTGGCAGCTAAACTCTGCTATTCTGAGAATAATCCCTACCGAAAGATCATATAAATCAATATTACCAATGTCCCTGAATCCTGAAATTAAGGCTAATCCACCATATTATATTAGAATCAAAGGGATTAAATTACTTATTATTCATGATGGTAATTCAAATCTCTTTGTAAGGATATAGCCTGCCTGTACATTGAACAATGTAAACTACCTTCGATTTGCAGTTAATAGTAATGATTATGTTAGTTAGTACTGTGTATTTATTATCTTGCACAAAATACATTATATTATCCAATAATTACTTATCGGTAGGCGTGGGAGTATTCTGTGAAACATGCTCAGTAGTTATAAGGAGTTATTTGGGTCTAATAATCTACTTAGCCACATTTGCAATAAATTTTGGTACCTACTGCAATGACCATTAAGCGTTTTCTGGGACACTGACCTCCTTTCTTTGTAGGGAAGGGTTGGTAAATGTCTCATATCTTCCAATTTTTGGTTCTAGGGCGGTTTGCTTTCGATGTTTTCCTTCACCGTTTTGAGAGCAGTGGTGATGAAATTATTTAGGTACACAAAGTGAACCGCCTGCCTGGTTTCAAACCCACAACCTAGGACTCGTAAGTCGGGGCCCTTACCACTGGGCCACCAATGCTACCAAGGATGTAACTTAGTTCAATTCATTCCGTTTTTAATGCCGCAAAGAAGGTTACTGCTTGTTCCTCCTATGAGAAATTATGGTTGCCAAATCCACCACACCACACCGCATCTTTACTAGGAAGCAACCTACAGAATAACGTAGGTACAGGGCAAGTTGGATTGATGTGGCGTACCTATACTTATATCGAGCTATTTACCTGTCAGTCAGACGTCGATCTTGAAGATTTCGTCGATCTCAAAGATTTCAAGAAAATAAACTGCCAAATTTATCTCTACTACCGAGCGCCAGACATAACATTAAATACTCTCTTTAACAATAAATTTATATAAATTGAGCGTAACAACTTAATTTATAGGACTTAAAATACGTTAAATCAGCCAGATCGTAGCAATTACCCCTTATTAGTATAAGTTAACAAGACGTTCGCTATCCGTGGAATAATTAACTGTTAAGTAATGTAACACAATTCTTTAGTAACGTGACATGTTGGAAATAAAAGCAAATAATAATTGATTTGGTCGAGTATTCAGCTGGCTGAACCACTTGGTAGTAACAAAACCTGTTTATGCCGCCGGCCTGTTATTCTGTAGAGGGTGGCCGGGACATCGATTCACAAACTGTAAGTACTGTAACTGTTAATTTATTTGATTTAGTTATTTACAAAAATCAATCTTTAGTCGATTCTGTAATAATCGGTATTTAAGTACATATTAAAAAAAAAACTTTTAACCGCCATCTCTAATATTCTTCACTTGTTTTTGAGCTTTAGAAAAGATGGATGCATATCCTTCCTAGTGACTTTCTACTTGGCTAATAATATACTTACAATTATAAAAAAGCCTATAACTCGTTTTATTGAAGTGCCTTATCCCAGATTTCCTATAGTAACCAATTCAGCACACAATTCTAGACCCTTAAGCCCAAGCTATCCTGATTGACCAATTAAATCAGTGCTGCCCCGAATATTTTATTTTCCCTGCGATGCGGGTTAATACGACCGAGACAGTCGTTTCGTACCTTTAAAAACATGACCCATTTGAGTTTGAAAATATAATAAAAAAATGGTAGGTATGGGTCCCGCCTGCTTCCAACTTTTATTTAATTTAAAATGGCCTTGTTTTTAGCTTTTCAGGTTTTTTTAACTTAATTTTTTTACCGCAGTCGGGTTTTTTACTTTTTTTAATTACTTGTTTTTTATTTCCAGCTTTTTAGTTTTTTTTTTTATTATTTTATTTATTTTTGTAATCACCTTTTAAAACCCTTAATTTTGATATTTCACTCGATGGTATTAGAAGAAAAAAAAAATTCGAATTTCACAATATGGCACCCTAAATCCGCCATTTTACTTTGTTTTTGATTTTAATGTAGCCAGTGACACTCGCGCTACCAAGACAAATCTAAAGACGTATAATTTATACAAATCCGTTCATCCGTTTAGAAATTACGAGGGAACAAAGAAACGGACATACATACATACAGGTCAAACACATAACCCTCCTTTTGGGCTTCGCCGCAGTCGGGTAAAAAAATCTCTTTATATGATATGCTGTTCGTTGGTTAGCGCATCATTTGAAAACGGCCGGACCGTTTGGCTATTTTTTAATCACACTAATATTATAAAGGCGAAAGTTTGCGAGTGTGTGTGTTTATATGTTTGTTACTTCTTCACGCTCAAACGGCTGGACCAATTTTGATAAAATTTGGTAAGGAGGTAGCTGACATTCTGAATTAACATATAGGCTACTTTTTATCCCTATATTCCCACGGGATCGAAAGTTATACGGGTGAAACCGCGGGGCGCAGCTAGTTTTAAAATATTTCCAGTAGTCCGAATTAGGCTTTTATGGAAAGTTAAATTGGAAAGGTTTCCCGGAAAAATGTCAAATTCAGGAAAAACTGAACGTCTTTTATTCTTTGGGAGTTAGACAGGACAAAGTTTATCGGGTCAGCTAGCGAGACATTTATATCCCACATTTCATGTCCGTATTGACTAATTAAAATACACTTGTAGTAACTAACTGAACAAGACGTTCAATGTCTGAAGAATAATTAGCCAGTAAACGTAATACCATATTCTAAAGCAAGGCGACATGCCGAAAACAAAAGTAAGCGAAGTGTCTTTGTTATGCTAATTACGTTCGTGCCTTTCAATTTCGGTAGAGAATTAACGAGGTAAGTCGGTAACTCAGTCTACTTAGCGACGTATAATAATTCAGTGAAAGAATGGAATTTTACAGGACAGGAGCAATAACTTCAAGATTTATTTTGAAGTAATGTAATTATTTTATAATGTGGATAATGAATTTTTTATTGTAACTACCAGATACAATAATCACTATGTACAGACGCCAGCACATCAAGCTACCAGAAACTTTAAAATTTTCCCAATCAACTTTGAACCTTATGCTTTAGCTATAAAGTTGAAAATGTATTAAACAAAATTGACAGATTGTAGTAGTTTGATGTGCTGGTGTCTGTACCTAAATCTGAAAATGTCCTAAATCCGACCCCCAAGATACAGGCAAACGCTTCACCTTGGGGGTCACCGTTCAATCTATTCTTGTACAATCATCATCATCATCATCTGCCTAGCCTTTTCCCAGCTATGTTAGGGTCGGCCTCCAGTCTAAGCGGATGCAGCTGAATACCAGTATTTTACATGGAGCGACTGCCTATCTGTCCTCCACAACCCAGTTACTGGGTAATGGTAAGACTGGCTGTAAGACTTATATCACATTCCTGTACAATATGATTATTAATAAATACATTAAACAATTGAGATAATAACAAAAAATATGGAAGATTTGCACAGTATTGCACAGGTTGTAATTATGCTCTATTAATGGACTATTAAAGACACGGCAGTAGCGTCCTTCCGTCTGTCACTGTATACTTTGAAGGTTACTGCGATACGATTCAGCGGTACTCAGACCAACATTGTCTATTGACAGCCACCGACACCTTTATGGTCTCGGGTGCTGTCTTCAACCTCTGTAGATTATTAAAAAAAACTGGTCAAGTGCGAGTCGGACTCGCACACGAAGGGTTCCGTACCACAAGGCAAAAACACCGAAAAAAAAACACGATTGTTGTATGGGAGCCTCCCTTAAATATTTATTTTGTTTTGTTTTTAGTATTTGTTGTTATAGCGGCAACAGAAATACATAATTTGTGAAATTTTCAACTGTCTAGCTATCTCTGTTCTTGAGATACAGCCTGGTGACAGACAGACGGACGGACGGACAGACGGACAAAGAGCGAAGTCTTAGTAATAGGTTCCCGTTTTTACCCTTTGGGTACGGAACGCTAAAAAACGAAAAACAAAAATATGTCTACAAAATCTGTTTTGATTTTCTCAGCATAAGTTAAGTAAAACTCAAAGTTAATGCAAAGCCACTGTGAACAAACACATTAGTGGATTGGAAAACTTTCTGAATTACGATTTATATCAGAGACATGTTTAAAACTGAAACTCCAAATGATAAAGTGTTTGCTATATTGTTTCATCACTTTCTCTCGCAACTTTCTGCGAAGATTTATAATTTGTTGAACAATATTTTGGCGAACACCAAAACAATTTTAATTATAAAATTCCTAAGAGACATTGTATCTTTTTAAACATTGGTAATCGTTTCTTCATTTATTTATATTTTTATTGCTTAATAGGTCAATAAATAGAATACTTTTAATAATTAACCCACCATAAAAATTACAGATACAAATGTCGACAAAATTCGAAACATTATACTGCGTTCCAAAACGGGTACTTATAATAGACGTAAGCAAGAAGGCTGCCAGGCTCAAGTGCGATTGGGTGAGTCACATCAGCCGCATGCAGGATGGAAAGGAGTTCCTGGAAGCACTTGGGAGAAGCCTTTGCCCAACAGTGGGTAAGAATAGGCTAAACAAAAAAAAAATTAAATTTTACTCGTGGTGACACAACATATATAAAAAATGTATTTTCTGTTTTCAATACATGAAAAAGTCGTATGAGTTTCCATTTGCGATTTTATTGCTGCAGCTTTTGCAACAGCTACTTTGCTGAGCTTGAAAATACTGCAGACAAGTTCCTTCAATAATTATTATCTTCTACGTACTTAATTAAATGTTAAAACTAAGATCAATTTTTTTTTACAGAGATCTCAAATTATTCTTACGCCATCTCATCAAGCTACCCGAAACTGTCAAATTTTCCCAATCAACTTTGAACCTTATGCTTTAGGGATAAAGTTGAAATCTATTTTAGAAATTTTACATATTGTAGTAGCTTGATGTGCTGAGTCTGTACAATCACCACGGGGGTATGCAGAAACTACATAACGCCACCCTACGATCCTTACATAACTCCTAAAATGATTACGTAAAAGTCTGCATATTTTTGACTTAATCGCCTAACACTATCAAAATCCTTGAGAAGATAGTAAAAGCGGTAAGTTTCAAGTAGGTAGGTACAATACGACCGACCGACGTAACTCGGCAGGGCCGAACTTTGCGCAGAAGGCTGCGCAGTAAGATTTTTTAGGAACCAAATGGTGACATGAGGCGAGTGCGAGTGAGAGAACATGCGCGAAAGTTCTTAGTGCCTATGTTCAGGCAGGCAGGCAGGCGCCAAGTTACGTCGGTCGTATTGTAAATGAAAATATTAATTCAAGCCGCATTACTGTGAGACTGTCTTGTAGGTTAGCCGGAGTTTCGGATTTAATATTGATTATATTTGAAGACACTAGGCGAAGTTTAAATACTGTTACGGTCGCGAATCATATTATATGCAATATACAACCTGACACTAAGCTGCAAATTGCAAATAACGCAAGAAAATTGGAATTTCGCTGGCTTAGGAAGCTTAGCTTTTCTCCCCCTTAAGAGGACTACTAGAGCTAAGTGTCCTTGAGAAACGCAAGCACACATATACATAATCGACGCGAACGCCATCTAACGACAACGCCCATCACAATTATGACTTAAAGCATACATGAAATTTAGAAGTAATGGTTTTGCGAGATTACGCCCGTGTATTCCAATAGATGGCGCTGAAACAAGTAGATATGACAACAAAATTATTACCTAACCGACTTCTAAAAAGGAGGAGGTTCTCAATTCGGATGTTTGTTTTTTTTTTTATGTGTGTTCCGGTCCTCTATAGACGACCTCCGTATAGACGGATTTTCAAAATTCTTTTTTATTCGAAAGAGGCTTATTCCGAAATGGTTGCATTTATATTTCGTAAAGATCTGCTGATAAGTTTCGGAGACAGACAACGGAACTCTTCAATAAATGCCAGAAAATCAACCACGCGCTGCTATCGCATTTGTATGTTTACACAATCACACAACATAACATCACGCTTGTACCCTTTAAAGGGGTAGGCAGATGTGTTCAATAGCTTCCTGTCACTGATATTCACATAGCAAGTAGTGTTAGTGTAGTATTTGTGTGGGGTAGGTAGGGACTAAAAGTGAAAAATAAAAACTTTTTTCAAAAAAAAAACAACCGACTTCCAAAAAAAAAACACTACAAAGTGAATAAAAAGTAATTTAAAAAAATTAAACCGACTTCAAAAAGAAATTAACTCAAAATTATGAAATAACTTTAATTTCGGAAGTCGGTGTCTTGGGATCTGTATTTTAGTTTTATGCCACCGACTTCCGAAATTAAAGTTATTTCATAATTTTGAGTTAATTTCTTTTTGAAGTCGGTTTAATTTTTTTAAATTACTTTTTATTACGTAATTTTTAGTTTTTGCACTAGTATTTGACCAAGGTTTTGAGATGTTTTCCCTTTGACACTACACCCGTAGCTCTTATCAATAAGCCAGGCCGTCACACTTACACGTATTAGTCCATATCTTGAAAATTACTGAATCGATCTTGATGAAACTTGCACTGTTCCCTAAGTTGAAGAAAATGTAAGCCAATAAAAAAAAATGGTGACGATCCGATTAATAGTTCCGGAGATATGCGTGGACAAACATACATACATACATACATACGTCTATGAAATTTTGTATATTTGTTTGGAAGCCCTAATAGATCATCATATGTGAATATAATGCAATTCCAATAATATTACATACATACGTATCGAATTGATAACCTCCTTTTTTTTGAAGTCGGTAAAAATAACTTTAATTTCGGAAGTTGGTGTCGTTGGTTCTGGCTTTGTACTGTTTTTTTTTTGGAAGTCGGTTGTTTTTTTTTTGTAAAAAAGGTTTTTTTTATTTGTTTTGAGTGTGACTTGAAAAAATTAAGGATGTGGATGATTTTGAAATTAAACTGATTCAATGAAATTTAAAAAAAATTATCCAAAAAATTTCGAAGTGGTACTTACTTACGAGTTTTTTATTTTTTACCGACTTCAAAAAAAAAAGGAGGTTATCAATTCGATACGTATGTATGTAATATTATTGGAATTGCATTATATTCACATATGATGATCTATTAGGGCTTCCAAACAAATATACAAAATTTCATAGACGTATGTATGTATGTATGTATGTATGTATGTATGTATGTATGCATGTTTGTCCACGCATATCTCCGGAACTATTAATCGGATCGTGACCATTTTTTTTTTATTGGCTTACATTTTCTTCAACTTAG
The DNA here is from genome assembly GCA_963082905.1 of Oligia fasciuncula. NCBI lineage: Eukaryota > Metazoa > Arthropoda > Insecta > Lepidoptera > Noctuidae > Oligia > Oligia fasciuncula. Next base: position 8,036,898 of record OY720393.1, on the reverse strand, counting down.
GGAACAGTGCAAGTTTCATCAAGATCGATTCAGTAATTTTCAAGATATGGACTAATACGTGTAAGTGTGACGGCCTGGCTTATTGATAAGAGCTACGGGTGTAGTGTCAAAGGGAAAACATCTCAAAACCTTGGTCAAATACTAGTGCAAAAACTAAAAATTACGAAAAAAAAGTAATTTAAAAAAATTAAACCGATTTAAAAAAGAAATTAACTCAAAATTATGAAATAACTTTAATTTCGGAAGTCGGTGGCATAAAACTAAAATACAGATCCCAAGACACCGACTTCCTAAATTAAAGTTATTTCATAATTTTGAATTAATTTCTTTTTGAAGTCGGTTAAATTTTTTTAAATTACTTTTTTTATTTACACTATACCACATTTAGTTTTAAGCTATTTTGCAGGTTTACATTATACCTACCACATTTAGTTTAAGCTTTTTTTTACCGACTTAAAAAAAAAGGAGGTTATCAATTCGACACTTATATAAGTATGTAGTATTATTGGAATTGCATTTTAATCACATAAATATGACAGTCTATTAGGGCTTCCAAACAAATATACAAAATTTTATAGACGTATGTATGTATGTTTGTCCACGCATTTCTCCGCAACTATTAATCGGATCGTGACCATTTTTATTATAGGGTTATATTTACTTCAACTTATGGAACAGTGCAAGTTTCATCAGAATCTATTCAGTAATTTTCAAGATATAGACTAATACGTGTAAGTGTGACGGCCTGGCTTACGATATGAGCTACGGGTGTAACGTCAAAGGGAAAACATCTCAAAACCTTGGTCAAATTCTAGTGCAATATTTATAACAAAACTATTACCTACTTATTACAAACAAATATTCCAATGTTTAGTTAAAACTAAAAATTACGAAATAAAAAAGTACCTAATTTAAAAAAATTAAACCTACTTCAAAAAGAAATGAACTCAAAATATTATGAAATAACTTTAATTTCGGAAGTTGATGGCAAAAAACCAAAACTAAAATACAGATCCAAAGACACCGACTTCCGAAATTTTATTTCATAATTTTGAGTTCATTTCTTTTTGAAGTCGATTTAATTTTTTTTAATTACTTTTTTTCATGTTTACAATTACACGTTTATATTACACCCATGATCATGTTATAAAATTATTTTTGTTCCTAAAGAAACGTGTAGACGTAACAACAAATGCCAACCATTTGTTGTGAATAATTTTCTTCATAATTTTTACGTTCTTCTTTGTCGTTATCTTCATTTTTGCTTTCGCTTTTCTCTTTGTTTTCGCTTTTATCTTCATTTTCGTTTAAAAAACTATTGCGGTCCGTCTACAAGATTGGAGAAAGTGAAAGAAAATTATAGGTTTATACAATCTTTGGCTTATACGTTCTGATATATGGAAGCAAAAAAAGAGACGGCTAATTTACAGTAAAAATCAAAGTGATAAAGACTATGGCCAGTCATGTGGAAAGCCTGATATACCTAGAAGTACTAGATAAAATGAAAGATGATTTCATAAAAAAATTAAAAAAGACGGATGAAGAGCAACGATGGAAAGAAAAACTATTTTACAAAGTGCTAATGGAGAATGGCTTGAGATGAGAAAATTTTTATTGACTGCATCCAATTTCGGTAGGGTTATAAAAAGGCGTACTAATACACCATGTGCTAATTTAGTAAAAGATATAAGTACTTTACCGAAAAAAATTGATCACGTAGAATCCTTATGCCATGGCCAATAAAACTGAAAAAACCGCCCTCGCACAATTGGCTGTACAAGAACACATAACCATTAGACCATGTGGTTTATTTATAGACCAAGAACTATATTTCTTGGGTGCAGTGCATCGCCTGATGGATTAACTGGAAAAGACACTGTGGTTGAAGTGAAGTGTCCTTTGACAGCCAATAAAAAGCATTGTACTGAGGTCCTCCATAGTCTCAGCCATGACTACGATATCGTCGGCAAACCGAAGGTGAGTTATGTACTCGCCATTGATGGTAATGCCAGCCCCTTTCCAGTCCAGAACCTTGAAGACGTCCTCCAGTGCAGCGGTGAACAGTTTCTGAGAGATAACGTCTCCCTGTCTCACACCTCGTTGCAGAAGGATAGGTTTCGAGGTCTGATCCTGGAGTCGGACTAACACAGTGGCGTTTTCGTCCAGACACTTCAGCACCTCGCTGTACCGATATTCGATCTGGCACCGTTGAAGAGACTGCAGTACAGCGCATGTCTCGATCGAATCAAAGGCTTTCTCGTAGTCCACAAACGCTAAGCAGAGAGGCAGGTTATACTCTTCGGTCTTCTGTATAACCTGTCCCGCGTATGTATGTGGTCTACGGTGCTAAAGCCTTTCCGGAATCCGGCTTGTTCGGGAGGCTGGAAGTCGTCAAATCTGCACGCGAGACGGTTCGTGATGACTCTCGAAAACTGCTTGTAGACATGGCTCAGAAGTGAGACGGGCCTATAATTCTTAAGAAGGGCATTGTCGCCCTTCTTGAAGAAAAGTATCACCACACCTCTGTTCCATGCCTGTGGTGTTTTACCCTCGAGTATGACGGAACCAAACAGCTTTTGAAGGGCCTTAAGAACGGGTTTTCCGCCGGCCTTCAAGAGCTCGGCCTTGTTGTTTTTGAGCTGCTTCAGAGCCATCCTAATCTCGTACAGGCTGACGTCCGGGATGTCTTCGGTATAGTGTTCGGGTCAATCTAGCTCTTGGGTCGTTTGCCAGATTCGTAACGGGGTTACTTGCTGACGTGTATAACTATCCATAGAACCTCTCGATCTCTCTCAACAGCTCAGGTTTGACGGATACGATTCTTCCATCATCGGTCTTCAGTTTCGTAAGCTAGCACTGCCTGACAGATAGACAGATCTCTAGCAAAGACCTTGGAGCCTTTATTTCGCTCTATCGCGTCCTTAATACGGTCTGTATTAAAGCGGCGAAGATCGCTTTTCAAGGACTTAGAGATCCGTCTATTGAGTTGCCGGTAATTTATCGCATCATCTAAAGACTGCAGGATCATCACGCGCCTCTCCTGCATGAGTCGTGAAGTAGAATCAAAGAGCTTTTTTTTTAATTCGTACGACAGGTCTTGAAGATCTTAGACCCGACCGTATGGACAGTTTCCACGAACCCATCGTTATAATCGTCCACGGAGCTCCCTAGGCATTCGAAACGATTCTGAAGTTCCGAGTTGAAAGCTCTCGGGGTTTTGGACCTGGATCGGTGCTGGGCGGAGCGTAGACTTCATCAGTCGAGATCTTTCCAGCTTGAAATGTAAGTTCAATGTGCCTCTTACCATGCGGTGATCACTTCCGGTTTTCACCGCGTTTATCACAGAGACATCATTGAATACATCCACATACTCAACTCATCCTCATACTTCTTCGTCGACATAATGAAGTCAATCTCATTTTTAGTTGCACCATCCGGGCTCTGCCAGTTCCACTTTCTGTGCTCACGTTTTCTGAAGAAGGAATTCATCATAAAGAGGCCTTCCTTCTCCATAAAACTGACCAGTAGGTGGCTCCGGTGGTTCCGGCGTCCAACTCCAAATTGCCCCACTCGCAGCTCATCATCGTTTCGCTTACCCAGTTTCGCGTTAAAGTCCCACATGACAAAGGTAAAGTGAGTTTTAGAGCCATGCATGGCTCTGGAAATATCTTCATTCATGGTCTCGACCTCATCCTCAGGGCGTGACGAGGTCGGGGCGTAAACCTGTAAGACCTTCAGCGAATACCTTTCGTATATTCTGAGTAGAAGGTACGCCACCCTGGTCGATACACTCTCGATCTCCAGCATCACCACATTGTTCACAAGGGACTTATGGACGATAAACCCGACACAACATGGGACTGCCCTCCCGGAAATAGAGCAAGTTACCGGATTTTAAGGATTATCGAGTCCTCCCCCTCTCTTCGGACTTCAGATAACCCATAGATAGATTTGTGACAAATCATCATCATCTTCCTGCCCTTATCCCATGTTTACTTGGGGTCGGCGCAACACGTTTTCTTCTTCCATTCGCCCCTGTCAACCGTTACGCTATCATTCACTCCCTTCTCTTTCATATCATTCCTCACACAATCCATCCATCTTTTCTTCGGCCTTCCTATCCCTCTCCATCCATCAACATGTATATCCTTTAGTCACACATCTCTTTTAGTCACATGCGTTTCGTCCCTTCTCATCACATGCCCATACCAAGACAAACGATTTCCTTTCAACTTTTCTGTCACTGGCGCCACTTTCAAACTTCCTCTTATATACTCATTTCTTACTTTATCCATTCTCGTCACTCCACACATCCATCTCAACATTCTCATTTCCGCTGCATGCAATCTTTTTTCATCCGTCTTCTTCACGGCCCAGCATTCAGACCCATACAGTACGACAGGCCTTATCACGGACTTATAAATTTTCCCCTTTAACTTGAGGGGCATCCGTGGGTCGCAAGTTGTTCCTGTGACCTGTCGTCATTTCATCCATCCTGAGTTGATCCGGTGCGTTACGTCTCGGTCTACTTCGCCATCTCCTTGGACAAGCGACCCGAGGTACCGAAAGTCGGAGAAGATCGGTAAGGGCGTTCCGGCGAGAGATAAGGGCACAGGACTGGAGAGACCGCCAAAGTCGCAAAACAGGTACTCGGTTTGATAAGATTTAAGATTTGTGACAAATATTCATTGAAATAAGTACAAGGACTTACTTAATATGGCAAAAAGAGACTATATTATTATTGTGCTGTTTTTGCTTGTTTGAATTCGTCAATAAGTTATTTTTATTAAATATACTGATCAAAAAACACCATGTATTTTTATTGAACTCTTCATATTTCATTCACGTGTTTAATTTTTATTATAAAAGAAACTTTTTTCCAAAAAAACAATACAAAGTGAAAAATAACTTCAATTTCGGAAGTCGGTGTCAAAAAACGAAAATGCAGAACCAACAACCGACTTCCGAAGTTTTTTTTTGTAAAAAAGTTTTTATTTTTCACTTTTTAGTTGAACCAACCCCACACAAATTCATATAACACTATACTTGCTATGTTAATATCAGTGACAGGAAGCTATTGAACACATCTGCCTACCCCTTTAAAGGGTACAGGCGTGATGTTATGTTGTGTGATTGCGTAAACAATCATGTGCGATAGCAGCAATCGCGGTTGATTTGCTGGCATTTATTGAAGAGTTCCGTTCTCTGTCTCTGAAACTCATCATCACGCTCGATCGTTACGAAATTTAAATGGGACCATTTCGGAATAAACCTGTCGAAAAAAAAATTTTGGAAATCCGTCTACATTATGACGGAGTTATGCCCGAACATACTTACATAAAAAAAATAGAAACATTCCAATTAAGAAACTCCTCCTTTTCAGAAGTCGGTTAAAAAAAATACCTATAGGTACAATCACAAAACTATAAAGAAAGGTAGGTTGATGAAATTAAAATACTGTAGGCGGGGAGGGCTATCGCGTGTTTCCGTACCGCGCGGCTGTAGGTAATTATTTCTAGAACAGAGCCGAGTCACAATACTGTATAGAAAAATATACTGTGCCGCGGCCGCGGTGCCGCTGCGCTGTATTGGTTTGGTTGCCCTTGGATTTGTAGGTATGAACCCTTGCAAACGGCGCGCGGCGCGGCGCGCTTCTTCGGCGGCGAGTTTTGATAGATCTTATCAAAACTCGCCGCCACCGCCACATTACGCACACATCACTTACGCGTTAGAAAAAAACTTCCGTGTTGATATTTTCAACTTTCTTTCTCCTGTGAAAGATAATTACATTGTTGACGTTTTTTTTTGGTAATTTTATAAACAAAAATTAATAAATATATAAAAATTCAAAATACATTTAAATTAAAAAAAAATACATTTACATTTTTAAAAAAAATCCGACTTTGTATCCCTGGGAATCGAACCCGCGCACTGTTGAATACAAATCTACACATCGACCAAATACGCTAACGTAACGGTTATACGAGTAGTCGAAAAAATTGACCCTATGCATAAATACGACTCACTTAGACGTTTCCAAATTCATAGTTTTATTGTTAAAAAAATAAATATTCAGTAAATAATAAAATGCTCACTTTTTAATTTCGTTCGGAATTTTTTGAACGGAATTTTTCACTTTATTTCCCATATTTCCAAATGATAATTGATAACAAATTATTACGCTATTTTGACTTAAAAGTATTTTATATTTACACGAAAAAAATATTTACGGAAAGAAGATAATGCAAATAATAATAAACAATGAATTTACAAATAAAACTTTACAAAAACATAACAATCTTGGTGGAAATAATGCGGCGAAAAGAGCGACACGTCCGTTTAGCATCAGGCCTCGGCCGGCAGTGTCGCTACACGGGCGTTTACGCACACATACGCACGTATTATGTTCGGAAATTTGAATATGCGATTTACAAAGAATCTATTGTTTGGATTAAAAAATTAAAACACTATCATTTTAGTATGTGGCTTGTAGAATATTCTGACAAAAAATCAGAATGATTGTATGTATATTACTATGGATTTTATTGTAAAAAGAAAATTTTTAGAGGTATCTTCATGATTTTCTTCTATCGTATCAAATTAGTTGAATCATGTTTTCAGCACACTATCTATCTAGCATATATCCTGAAGAATATCATATATTTTTCTGATTATGTTTAATGTAGTCGATCATATACTTTTATTGTTTCTAAAACTTGCATTTAGCTCTTGTAAGCCCCTTAAGAGGAAATGCGGTCGGAGAGACTTTTGAAAAATCCGAAGTAAAAAGTCGTAATTCGAGGTTTGGCTGTCGCATATTTCCTCCTCCAATATTGGACCAATTTAAAAAATATTTCATAAACTGAATAAGAAGGATATATACTGTGTCCCTATGTTTTTCTTTTTTCATTAATAGTTGTCAAATTTGTACACTTATAGGCCTCTGTTGACTGCGGTTTAATTTGGCATTTTTTAGGGTTCTGTGCTTATAAAAATAGGTAATGTATTTATCAAACAGGAAAACATAGGGACATACAAGCAGTTAATATTTATTATTCTGTAAAAAATCATTGCTTTATAATATGGTCATTAACCAGAAAGAAAACAGGCGAGATCATTTCTAAGGAGAAACGACCACCCGCATTTCCTCTTAAGTTTAGGAAAAATTTAGAGATTCCGGAAAGCTGCTATTATTACATGAATAGTTTTACATTAACACAAGCAAACAAGCAATAAAAATAATGTGTAAAACAAGTTTCAATAGAAAATTATTGACAGCCTTTAAAATCACTTGGATGAAAAGCTCAGTAGTAAAATACGGACTGAATCATAAGTATTTTATGTAGATGACGCGTTCAGTTTTACCTAAGGAAATTAATTATCAGAGCAAAAGTTGTGAGCAATACAGCAAGTTCATGCACATAAAGCTAACGATAATGTTATAAGGAACACTGGAATAGAACCCGGGGTGGTCTGACATTTATATTTCTTATCGTTTTCTCACGCAAATTAGTCGCGCTAAACACTAATGTGAAAATGGATAATCTTAAGAAAATGAGTAATAACATTAAAATTACTTAGCTCTAAAACTGGCCATTCAATAATGTGCTAGCCTTCATAAAACAGCCGTAAAGTAATGTTTATGGCTTTTTATTACAACTTGGCAAGAAAATCTTATAAGCGACAAACTTCATCTTAGTAAGTAATATGTACAGACGCCAGCATATCAAGCTACTACAATCTGTCAAATTTCTTTAATAGATTTTTAACTTTATTGCAAACCATATACTGTTTCAAAGTTGATTGGGAAAATTTTACAGTTTCGGGTAGCTTGCTGTGCTGGCGTCTGTACTTTACTAAGTATTAACAACAACTTGTTACATAAATCATAGGAAAGATTATGTCTGCAGGACTTTATTTTTGACAAAATGCAGGGAACGGTTGATTTTTGGAACGAAGTTCGTTAACACAGCTTGCGGTAGGATTTGATTGGTACAAATCGTCACGTACGGAAAAAGCGATATGCGACTTTCTCTCTCTATCTCTCTGTGGCTTTGTATTATACGAGTATACCAATGTGTGTGTGTGTGCGCGAGTATCACGTAAGGAACTTCATTCCTGATGGGTGTCTCCCGATTGCATACGTTGTTTTTTCAGGTTTGGGTATATAGTCAGTCATCTCAGCCTATTGTAGTCCACTGCTGGACATAGGCCTCTCCCATGGTGCGCCACAACTACCGTCCTCCGGCTTCCGCATCCAATCTGTCCCAGCAACCTTTTTGTCGTCGACTGTCCATTTAGCTGGTGGGTGTCCTACACTAGCACTACGCTTGCCGATCCGGTCTGCACTCCAGGACTCGTCTGCTCCATTCCTGGGTTGCATAGTAACAGTTGTTAATAATTATGAATAGGTACAAATGTACAATGACCCTTATCAAGTCCAGTATCATTTTAATTACAGCATATCAGCCCATAATGTTCCCACTGCTGGGACACAGGCCTCCTCTCTTTAACAGGGAGTGGGCTATAATCCACCACGCGGGCCCAGTGCGGGTTGGGTAGATGTCTTGGATTTTTTTGTTCTAGGATATGCCGGTTTCCTCACTATGTTTTCCTTCACATTTTTGAGAGCAGTGGTGATGATATTATTGACACAAATAGCCGCGCCCCAAGGTTTCAGCCGCTTAAATGTCGATCCCGTTTGAATATATAGGGATAAAAAGTGCCTATGCGTTTATCCAGGGTGTCGGCTACCTCCATACAAAATTTTATCAAAATTGGTCCAGCCGTTTGAGCGTGAAGAAGTAATAAACATATAAACATACTCACCTCACAAACTTTCGCCTTTATAATATTAGTGTGAAGTAAGTCGCCTGCCTGGGTTCGAACCCACGATCTACAAGCAAGATCCGATTAACTATTCTGAAGACGAATAGGTAAGTACGTATAAAAAAGTTGCATAAGGTAATTTTCAGCTCATGAAGAAAGCTCAAAGGAAAGTGAAGTATGCATTACGTATGTAAGTATGTGAGATGTTAAGTATTTGGCTCGCTCGCGAATTGTACAGTTTTATTGGAGTGCTCGCTCTAAATTTAAAGAAGGGAAAGGGGGAACAAAGAGGTTAGTGTAGCAGCTAGTTGCAATGGCCGCCTGCGAATTGCGGGCGCGCTTGCTTGTTGCGTATTTAGTAACGTCTTTTATGAAGTTTCTGGTTTGAATCCTGGGTTGGGTAGTGTTATTGGGTTTTTCGCTTCGGCATTTCTCAGTAGCAGCCCAGCGTCAGGAAATGTGCCGAGTTCACGGCAACAAGCCGCCTTCTATTACACATGGGTCTTCAACCATAACTGAAGAAATGGGGGTCTGTGGAACTCTGCTTGAACCTTCGAGGATTAAGTACTGGCATGATGTTATGTTATTATGAATTTAACCTTAAATTATTTCCTGATCCTATCGCCAAAATATTCAGTGAAATCAAACTACCTTTCCGGATAATTTCGCGATTTTGGTGCTAATCATCCCAAGCGCTCGACCGTGAAGACTGCGCGGTAATGTCAGATATATATATCTACTTACTTGATTTTTATGTGAAGAATATAATCCAAACTAATACTAGGTATAAAGAGAAAATATTTAGTTTTTTGTATGTTTGTTTTAACGCTTTCACGCTAAAACGGCTGAAGAAATTTCGCTCATGGGTAGTCCATGACCTGGATTAGGACTTAGGTTACTTTTTATCTCGATATTTTTACAAGATCGAGATTTATGCGGGTAGAACCGCGGGGTGCAGCTAGTGAATTATAAAATAATATGAAAAGTACACTATTTGTAAAACAACACACAACAATATTTAAAGAGAAGCAATAAAATCTTTCATTTGTTAGTTTATTTAAAACAAAATATATTTTAAGCGAAAATAACGACCCTAAAAACGTCCCAAAAATAACTGTAGGTATGTACTCGTAGGTATTTTCATTTTACTCAATAGCAAAGTATTCATTAATAAGCTTGGTATGTTATTAAGTCAACGCAAGCTTTATTTGTGTTAAGTCGTTGCTGAAAATACCGAAGTAATGAAGAAAACATCTCAAAGAATTCGCTTTCACTTTTCTACGTGAATAGAAACCCTGCAAAGTTCAAACAAGGTTTTGTACAGTCGCGCGAGCAAGCTTCCAGTACATTTTAGGGTTCCATACCAACGGCACTCTATCAGTAAGAGCGGTTTCGCACTACATCCGATCCGAAACCGAGAAATGCCGGTCCGAAATGACCTAGTCCTATTTGTATGAGGGGTTGCGCACTAGATCCGAACTCTATCCGTCCGAATTTAAAACATTCCCAATTCGGATTGAAGTCGGATCTATAATGCGGATTCGGATCGGATGTAGTGCAGAACCGTAAAAAAAAAAATCAATAAAAAGGTAGACACTTGAAATTTTCACAAATTATGTATTTCTGTTGCCGCTATAACAACAAATACTAAAAACAAAATAAAATAAATATTTAAGGGGGCGGGCTCCCATACAACAAACGTGTTTTTTTGCCTTGTGGTGCGGAACCATTCGTGTGCGAGTACGACTCGCACGAGGCCGCATTTTATTTTGTTCCCTAGGTTGTTTTATATTTATTTCAATGTTGGGATTTTGCTCTTCCATTCTTACCTTTTTGTCTTGCATAGTACTCGCTACGGTCAGATACCCGTACGGGTTTCTTATCTGATTTTGTTTTAAAAGATTTTTTGCTTCAATTATCTGGTTTCTTACTATGCCGTTTTTATTAATCGGATGTGTGGCTGTAACTTTGCTAGTTTTTGTCGTAGGCTTTTTTGTTGTTGTGTTGATATTTCTGTATGTGTGTGAATGTGAGTGTGTGCTACACAATTTCTAGTTAATTACGTCAGCTTGATAATGCTAATTTTAATGCTTTGCTTAACTCTGCGGTTAGGGTTTTTTTAGTTCTGGTAAACACAATCAACTTTGCAAGCTGCTAGCTAAGGTTGAAGCTGCTAGCTAGTTGTACTAACAAGCTGTCTAGTATACAATTATAAGCTTTTGATCAAGGAAATGGATCAGCTGAAAAAAGTGATACTTACCTAGTACCTACTTATTTGCAAATCCAGTCCTGAACTTTGTGTATAGCAATAGAGTTTTTGTACATTACATAATATAACACACTGCAGGAGTTTGCTGTATTGATCGGAGGTCGTGGGTTCGATTCCCACCCAGGACAAATGTTTGTGTGATGAGCATGATCATTTGTTCTGTGTCTGGGTGTAATTTATCTATATATGTATGTATTTAGAAATATATAAGTATGTTTATCAGTTGTCTAGTACTCATAACACAAGCTCTGCTTAGCTTGAGAATAGACGGCGTTGTGTGATAGTTGTGGAATATTATTATTATTATTATTAACTATTTTTGAATCTGTTTTGTTGGTCGCTAGGTAGTGAGTAAAGCGCCTGTCTGGGTTCGAACCTACGACCTACAACTCGTAAGTCGCGGCCGTTACCACTTGGCCACCACTGCTCTTACTCTCTTACTCTCCCAGACAGGCGCTTTACTTTGTGTAAATTATTTCATCACCACTGCTCTCAAAACGGTGAAGGAAAACATCGTGAGGAAACCGGCATGTCCTAGAACTAAAAATTCGAAGACATGTGACATCTGCCAATCCGCACTGTGCCCGCGTGGTGGATTACGGCCCACTCCCTCTCACCGAGAGGAGGCCTGTGTCCCAGCAGTGGGAACATTATAGGCTGATTATGGTTATGGTAGGTAGTGAGTTAGGGAATTCGATGGTATGCATACCTCAAAAATTTAGATTTTAGAGTTAGCTCTCTTTAGATCTAGGTGTGCGATATTATACATAGTGGCAGGGGGGCATTGACGCGCAAACTATAACCATGAATTCAGCACATGTCTCTAACCCTCTTTTTTTTTTTGCGAATGGGAAATCATCAAATGACCCCTCCCGCTCTGGGTGGAGCGGAAGGGAGTGTCAGACTCTTACTGACTAAAACCCACCCGTTTTCCTTCCTTAGCCCTTTATGTTCCGGGCCAGCGGTAACCCTTTCGGACAATCCCGCTGAGACTCTAACCCCATAAGCGTATAAATTGTTCATCGGTGATAAAAAAAAACAGCTGTTTCATACATTTTGACCGCGAAGTATATGAAACAGCAGATTATTTTTTTGATAGCCGACATAAAATGTCATCCTTTTCAGAATCGTGTACTGTTGCTATGGTAACCGGTTGCGCGTCGTTGTCCTCCCTGCCACCCTGTATGCATACTGCATACAGACCAATGCTTTGTTAGAGCCTGTCATGGTAGATTTATCATCATTTCAGCCGAAAGACATCCACTGCTGGACATAGGCCTCCCCCAAGCACCTCCACTTCGACCGGTTCTGTGCTTCTCGCGTCCAACGGGTTCCTGCGGCCTTCACAAGGTCGTCGGTCCACCTTGTGGAAGGCCTTCCAACGCTACGTCTTCCGGTACGCAGTCGCCACTCCAGAACCTTTCGGCCCCATCGGCCATCTGTTCTGCGAGCAATGTGCTGCCTACTGCCACTTCAGTTTGGCAATTCTGCAATGGTAGATTTATCACTGATAGCGATATCACATTTAGTATAACAGGAAAGAAGAAAAAAAGAACTGGGTAAAGAATCAAAGGTGACTTGGTAAAAACATATTGGTTATATTTACAAGGAAAACATCAAACAAAAAAGCGTGTAATTTCACCTTGAACATAAGTTACGTCTTTCCGTAGATCGACCGATAGACACAATCTCACGTATCTTCGCGTTCTACATGATATTCACTTGTTTCTGTGCGTCCCAGTTAAGGTTACCGTCCGTCCGGATTTGTGCGGACATGTACGGATTTTTGAAGCCCCATCCGAACTTGTGCAGTCATGTCATTTGTCCGGTTTTGGGTCTTTTTGAGTAAGGAATTTTATGCACCTATATACATAATCAGCCTATAATGTTCCCACTGCTGGGACACAGGCCTCCTCTCGGTCAGAGGGAGTGGGCCGTAATCCACCACGTGGGCCATTTTTATATTATGTTTTTTTAATAAGGACCTGGGTTCGATTCCCAGGTCGGACAAAGTGTTAATGAGTTTTCCGTCAGGAATTTCTCAGTAGCAGCTTAGAGTCAGGATTTGTACCCGGTTTATGACTTAAAAATAACTGGCGAAATGTTGGTCTAGGTGCTACAGGTACACCCCTGCCTAACTTTTCGAGGAGAAAAAAAGTCATGATGTTATGTGTTTTGTTTTTAAATTTCGAAATGGTAACCCTAGTCCCAGTTGACGGGCGAGGGCGCTGTAAGGGCGAGCGCCGGATGTGCGCAAGAGTCGATGCGATCTGCGGCGTGTTTCATTTAGTCACACCGAAACACGATACATAAGCTCCCTTTGATGTTATTTGATTTTCGTCTGACATTCGCTGAGGACTCGTAAATAAACTGTTGTTCTGTAACACGCCTTATTTGTGAGGGCAACTTGAGATGATGATGTATTTTTGTATTTTTATTGAGATATAAGACTGCAGCGATTTTTTTTGGTTACTTCAATGGTGTCAGTACAGGATCCTAAGTATCTTTAATAAGAAATTTATTTAATCGAACCACAAATAATTCCCATTTTTATTTTCTAAAAAAAAAATTGAATTCTTGTTGTGAACCTCTAACAATTAGGGTTCCGTTAAAACTCAAACTCAGAACAAACAGACTAACAGCAACAGACAAACTCAGCAGGCAGCTCAGACTCAAAGCATTTATTTCAATTAAACCATTAACAGGCACTTTTGAATTGTCAAGAAGTCGGTCAGTCAGAAAATATGAAGCTATAGTTGCCAAATCCAAATCATATTTTGACAGATCTACTTCCGTATATTATAAGTAGGCAGAAGTACCTAAATATGTTTTGGGTTACATTATGTAAATCGAAAACAAAATATAATGTATCGAAGTTAATCGCAAAAGCGTTGGCTTCTTTGGCTTTGTTTAACTTTAACATAAGCAAACAAATACTTTGTTAAGTTTTCCTTTATGTAAATGTATTGTGACGACTGTATGTAAACATGTTTTGAAGAAATTGATCCCTTGTGACTTAAGGGATTTCTATACTAATATGTGTTATGTACTTACAAGGTGTTGGCAAGGTTATGTAGGTACCTACGTTGTGAGGATTTTGAGTCCGATACGAAGTTTGATTAAGGTTGAAGAGTTTGACTTAGGATCGTTATTTCGAGTTACAAATAAACATTATTAGGTCGAACTTCAAAAGATGTTGAGTATTTTTTTCCTGTAATGCTCGGCCACATTGTCCCGATAAAGCGTAGATGTCATCACGAATCATTCAGGCGAACTTGAATGCGAAACTGCGAAGTTTTTTAACAAGGTGGCCGATATAGTTCGTCGTAGATCGAATACGAAGTTTTATCACGATGACGCGACATGAATCTTTGCGGGACAATGTGGCCGTAGCATTAATGGCAAGTCATGTAATACTATGATTTAAAGCAAACCTTCTTTATCATAGGTTCTCAACGTAGGCGAAAACGCCCCCTCGTGGGCGTTTGAGACTATCAAGGGGGCAGTAGAAAACCTAGAGAAATCTTTCACACGCTGTGTACTTACATCTCTCTATTTATTGTCCTATCGCAGGTATGCTGGAAGAGATTTCTTACGAAATAAGCATCACCTTTGTACCTATTTTTCTGTTCTGTTTTTTTCTTGTCTGTTTATACAATAATATGTGTGTACATAAATGGTTAAATAAATAAATTTATTTATTTATATAACAATGGCATGCTGCATATTACATGATTAAATAATTATAGTCGTTGCAATAGCTGTTTAAGATTCGCGACAGATTTTATGTAATAAAAATTAGGGGGCTTTTAAAAAAAAAATATTCTGAAAGTGGGGCGGTGGGCAAAATAAGGTTGAGAACCTATGGTCCCTATGATTCGCTGCACTGTTTCTAAGTTCTAACAACAACTAAAGGGTTTTCCCTTGAGGAGCCTCACAGTCACAATACGCATTAGATACATACTAATGTGCAATACCATTGTTATATCATGTTGACGATCTAAATATAAACAAGAACACACGCACCGCGGTACGTACGGCCGTGATCTCTGCGCCCGCGTCGAGTTCCTTGAGGCATAATGATATGATGGTACCACACAGTTATCGATAGAAGCTAATAGAAATGGTATTAGAATTTTCATGAAAACCAGTGCAGCCAATGTGATCTATGTATATAATAGCCGCGGCGGGTTCACGGATGAGTGCTAACGCGTGCCCATGTTCCCGCCGTGAGCGGCAGAGGAGGACACTGTGGAGTTTTAGTGGGTTAGAGTCCCACATAACTGCACTATCTCCCCGTGGTAGTGCAGAATGCATGAGCATTTCTTCACGTTAAAAAAAATAAATGGGAGTTTTGGCCAGTAGAGTCAAATTTTCAATGATATACCATCGTCATCGAAAATCAGTCCTAAACTGTTACCGCCTTCACCGCGTGGAGGTGAAATTAGTGATAGCTTTGATTTCCACATCAGATGTTTCTGATCTTCGATTTTTATAAGTCAACAGGAAATGCCCATCAGACCGAATAACTTTTACTAAGACGTCATTCCTATATATGTTATAGTGTAGCTGGGCTCTTGGAGTTCCCCATCAGGTGTTCCAGATCTTCAAATTTATTCTCTCAGCAGAAAATCCTCATCACGTGGAACAATTTTTGCTATGGTACCATTTTTGTATCTCTTATAGTTAAGCTGGTCTGTTTCGGTTCTGCATCAGGTGTTCAAGTTTCCAAGATAAATTATAGCCTGAATGTTGTCCAGCCATATAATAACTATACAATAAAAAAAAAAACATTCAAATCCGTCCAGTAGTTCCGAAGATCGGACGCGCAGGGCCGAGGCGTGTACAGTCACGAGCACTAATATGTCAACACTTGGCAACTTTCAATTGCGATTTTTTCACGAAATAACGAATGCAACGTTGAAATACGACACTTTACGTAAACCTATGGGTTCGACAGTGGCGTGCCTAGGGGTAAAAATTAGGGCAAGCCAACAGATTTTCAAGGTATAAAAAAAACGCCCAACTGAGGGATTGGCTGATTTTCTTGTTGTTAATGGTTGTTAGTAGTACTAACATCAATATTATAATTTTGGTAAGAAAACCTTTAAAAGACGAAGACCAGGTACTACTTATTTCAAGCATCAGTACGTAATTGTCATAAGCGCCATCTATATTAATGAATGCGTAAAATAAATGAACCACAGCGCTTGGCCGGACCTTTTTTCATTTTGCTTGTCACTTGCAAAATTTGTTCAATCAAAATGCACTAGATGGCCTCCAAATTTTACTATCGATTTATTGTTATTTTCTCGTACGCATTATTTTATGAATTAGGTACTTACATTTTAAAGTCAATTGATAATTTTAACATAGGTTTGTCATATCATATTCATACCTAATAAACGATCGAATGAGTAGGTACCTATTTTATTTATTCTGTCTTCTTGACTGACAAAAATACTTGTTTTTATTTCCGAGAAGTACCTACCGACAGTCCGACAGTAATTATTTAAGATTGGCTACGGTGAAGTAAAGAGTTATTTATTGGCAGAAAATTGCAGAAAACTCAATGTATTTACGTACCTTTTCGATGACAGATTCCGAACACAATGATAAAAGAACACTATATTCAATAACCATTTACAAAATCATAGGGAATGACATCACCAATCACCACAATCAATATTTTTTTCAAATAATAAAACTAATTCTCAAAGTATTCAAAACTTCAAATCAATAACAATTTGTTTGAGTCGCGTCGTGTCATCGACTCATCGCGCCCGCCACACGTGCTTTCGCAACTAACTTTACGCAGGTCAACGCAACGCGCGGATAGTGCATTTGCGCGAACTTCATGCCTCTCAAAAGCCTGGCTTTTCATTTCATAGAACTCTGTTTATAAGTACTTACCAATATATCAACAAATGTAAACGTTTCTATAGCAATTTGTATGCGAAAACTGCGAGACAGAGAAAGGAAAGGCAAGCCAGGTAAAAGCCAGACTAAGTGTGAGCGAGATGGCGCATTTGAACGCATTGTATAGCGTTTAGAGCCGAATTCCGAATTTGGCGCGAACCTAGCCCAAAGTTAGCGCTAGTTCGGATTTCGAAATGGTATTCCTATCCTATGTCATGAATGTTTGAGTTCGAGTTAATTGACTGGAATTTTTTGAATATATTTTTTATTGATTTTGTTGTTGTGAATTATGATTTTATTAGGGCAAGCCGGGCTTCTCTGCTTCTATGAAGGTACCGCCACTGGGGTTCGAAAATACTATGTTCCTAATAATATTAAATTTCATTCAAAAATAAAGGAGAAAATCGCCTTTGAATAATGGCAAGTGTATACATACTTATGCTCGTGACTGTACGTACTCTGATAGAATACCTTAACAAATGTTCGCCGTGATTCTTTAAATTGACATAACTTTTTTATTTATGAACCGATTGACATGAAATAAACACTAAATGTTAAGTGAAGCCTACTACAATATATTAGTGAACCGCATCTAAATCGAATAAGCCGTTTCTGATATTAGCGTGCACAAACAAACAGACAAACAGACAAAAAAAAATTAATTACAATTTCGGGTTCGGCATCGATATAATAACAACCCCTGCTACTTTTTTTTTATATATTTCCATTGTACAGACACCACTTTTCTACAAATTTATTATATGTAAATATATATAGATAGATGAAAAAAAAAATTGGTCCGTTTGTCTAGATGTGTATTCCTGATTGGCACAAAATCGGGTGAACGGGTGTGGATGAAATTTGCCACTTAGATAGTTTAAAAACCTGGAAATACATTTATGGTACTTTTAATATCGATAGTACGTTCCCGTGGGATATTTTTCGACATCCACGCGGACGAAGCCGAGGGCAAAAGCTAGTACACAATACAATGTATGATAAATGTAGTGTTATCCGAACCATTTTTGGATTAAATCCTTCAAAGGCTGTGTTAGACCCACATATAGGTATCTTTAGTTAGACCCAAGTTTACGCGTAAGATTAACAAAAGGATAGTGATTTCTTTTTGCAGCGATTTGTATTTGTTTATTTTTTGTTGTGTTTTTGTGTGTGCTTGTTTGTTTTTATTGTTTGTGTGTTGGATCGTTTGTTTGTTTGTCATTAACAAACTGCTATGTAAAACGTATATTGTGTTCAATATCATTTTTGAACGTAATAGTTTCACGAACACCTGTCACCTACAACGCCGGATATAGTTCCCCTGATGTCTGAACCTAGTTCCTACCTACCTCCCTACTACCTACTCTACATCCACGTATACATGTCCAGCGACACACTGGTAGTGAACTGAGTGTGCGCTGTCTATTAACTTATTCAGCTCCCTATGGCCGGCGCGGAGCGGTTGCGTGTCGCGACCTCCAGCGCACATCAACCATCGACGCTGAAACGATTGTAGCGTGCCAACGTACCAACACATCACACGCCCTCATATCCCACAACATTTTACATAAACCCCATATATTAAATTCCATTTGACGTAATGTCACGAGACGTTGCTCTATACTACAACGTGAATAAATTACTCGCACGCTGCACAATTTTCAGCTCGTATTAAACACATCAATCATTCCCAGCTTTTTGCAGCACAAAGGAGCAATCATGAAAATAAATTGAAGCTCGTTGTCTGAAACCAAAGTAAAAAGGATAGTTTGAGTAAAACACGGCTTTTATCAGTCGGAGACGGATGAAGGGCCCGGAGCGATGCGGGGCTCCTTATCCTGTACTATGCTCCCTCCCCGCAGCCTCCCTGCGGTGCAAGTACATAGAGCGTGCTTTAGCCACGATAGCCGCAGGGTACTGCAAGAACAAAGGTGCACGTCCCTGACCCTGTCTCGGGCCACGCCTGCCCTTAATTACGCGCAATTTGTAGCCCTAGATTTCATTAAGCGTGTTTTATTTTCTCCACAATTGACTGTAGTCACGTGTGCTAGTTTGGTTCGCTATTTCAGCAAATAAATGCGTGTGTTCCTGCGAGGAAACGTATGGTACTCGTATAAATCGTCCCGAAGTCGACCGTAAAGTATGCGTTTATCTTAAAGCTGCGTACCTAAGTAATTATATTGGGTCTGGGCACATCGCTGTGCTAGTTTTATAAGTCAATACATTAACGGGAATTTAATTGGGCCAGTTGGATGTTGTTTGTTGGTGTAGTCAGCTATAAGTTGTTAGAACAATATTTATAGGGACTTTAGAACTCGCTAACGGCCCTATGAATTATTGGGTATGAATGCGGGTCCCGCGGTGGAGGGCCGTCCTTTGAATTCTAGGACTGAAGAATGCCAGCCTCTAATTGAAGTTGTGCTGGGTAATTATAAGAATCCTCACTAACTGTGGATACCATAACAGCGAAAAAGTGTGCTCAGAACAGAATACTTTTGCCCAACCCTCGGAGAACAAGCAAGGGCCTACAAGGGTGATGGCAAATCTATAGAAACGGCTGTTACTTTAGAAGATTTCCTCTTACCCTTTTATTGCCAAACCAAAGGAATAAGGAACAAGGGGTCGCAATCAATGTTGCGTGTCGATGTTCGATATACTAGTCCTTGAAGGTCAAAATTGACAACTATTTAGTGTGGCTCGCAGGGGAAATCAGGGTGTATTCGCCTAACTCGCGTCATTAGGCAGGACCCGTGATTCTGGCCTGAGGACAAGGGCACGGGATTCGGGGAGTCCGTGGGGAATGATCCGAACTGGATGGTAAATCGATTTATTATAATATTGGTTAGAAGTCAATGTATCCTGTATGGAGCACGTTTATTAAGATGGTCACGTCGGAAAAAATCCTTAATGGATTTTTAATTAGACTTAGGTTAAACAACAAAATTATAGGTTGCATGCATTGTTTATTTATTTGAACGGATATGAGCGCACTTAGTGCTTGATAGTATCTGATATATTTTTTACTAAGACGCAAGTTTTTCTTAGCAATCCTTCCATGACCGCCATTTTATATCTCCTTAGATTCAAGTGCACATTTAAATTGAATGGATAAGTAAAATGTTTCCTTTTAAGGATTCCGCTGAAACAAAACACTCATCTATCCAATTCAATTACGAAAGAAAATACCAGTGATGGTGCAGCGAAAGTTCCACTTTCTTATTCAAATAACCCTTTGGCTGCGCGAGGAACAAAGCGGGCTATTCATTAAAATAATCCGGTGCAACTTGCGCAGTAACCGGGGGTTATAATAATACGATATACACTGCGCGCTTGCGAATTACTAAATGGAGACGCGGTGGTGTTATGCACCGAGCTATATAAAATTGCTTATATGTATCGTTGTTGTAGGTACAGTCAACAAAGGAGTTAAGTATACAGGAGCGTCGGATATTGTTGAAGTTTACTAAGAAACCGATGGATATTCTCGAATAAAATTTTAGTTTATTAATAGAAAACAAACAGCTCATTTATTAAATTAAATTTCAGTCCAGAACATCCATCGGTTTCTTAGTAAACTTCAACTATATCCGACGCTCCTGTATACTTAACTCCTTTGTTGACTGTACATACGACTAAGGAGTTAAGTGTGCAGACAAATTACATCTTTGCAGAGGACTGACATTGAAATTGTGTAGGTATAACGTTTAAGTACGTTAATTAGCACAGAGCGTATAAAATTAATTAGGTATAAGTTATGAACCCTACCAGAGACACGCTGAATCTATCTAGTTTAAAGAATCTGCCCCAAATCATGAGATTAAAATAGAGATGCTTTTTATGGGCATGACACGTTCGTCTAATTTATAAGCATAAAAAAAACAGTGGCACTCCGGGAGTGCCGACAGAAGCGAAAACAAAACACAAACAGAATACTTTGCCATCACTCATTGGCATATCGGATTTAAAACTGAGTACATCCCGAGGACAGCCAAAGACATCCGAATGTAGCGCGGTGTCGGTAACAGTGTCGCGAGTGCAATGGTTTTTTTCCCATCTCAAAAAGTGTCCAACAAAAAATTACAAACGGTCCTTAATCATCACCATACGTTTGTCTATCTACACCATCATTCGCTGGATGACAGGACTTTTCGTGAACTTGCCAACGTCCTACTTCTAACGTCAAAAAATATTGCAGCAATAGGCTATTTGACAATGTAAAAAATTTGGTCATAATTATTGACACTCGTATAGATTATCGCTTTTAAAATCGATTTGCATTAATTTTACTACAAAACAATGTATTATTTATAAAAAAAATCCCGAAAAAACTTCATCTGTTTAAATCTGGCGCCACGTAATCGAAAACGGTCTGGATTGGCTGAATTTAAGATGACGTCATGTTTCAGTAAATTTCTGTCTATCGTTGACAGCCGTAATTTCCTCAGTCTTGCGATTATTTATTGTACGCGCAGTGAGTGAAATTTCTAAAGAAATCTGCTATAAATATTGCACACGAGTTCTACTTATTGAGTGATAATTATGGATAGCAACTTTGTAAAAGCCGACAGCAGAAATTTACCCAAAGTTGACCCGTTTATGATCGGGGTTTTTTTTTAAAAATAACCCCGATTTTTATGCTGCTGAGCTTAAAAACGTAAAAACAGCAATGTAAGTACCTTATATTACCTTATTTAGTAAACTACCATAAACCTGTTGAGAGGAAGTAATACGTACAAAGCATAATATTTGATTATGTTGATGTAAGATAACATAGGTTATGTTTTGTTAGTTGTAGGGAAAATTCGTGTTTACAATATTAATTTACTTCAAGATCCAATTTTTTTTATAGAAATCTTACTACAAAACAAGCTGGAAAACGTACTGTTCCTAAATGGTTATTCGCGACAACTCTAAATTATAACCTCAAACAGATTAGATAGTAAAATAGACCAACCTCAATCTAAACATTATTTCTACAATAAAAACTAGTTAATAATAATATGTTTACTTACACCAAAGTGGTCTTCACAGAAGTAAACACTTGAATTATCCACTATATCCTTAGGACATCTGCGAGCAAGAACTAACCACTTCTTGCGCATTTTGGCATTTTTTGGAACGCTTACAAACAGTTTTTCTGGGGTTTTTATTGATATATTTGTACACGCTGGCACTAAACACCAATTATAACTCATTTTAAAAGGGAAATTGTAGTTAAAATTAAGAAAATAGCAGAACAGATGACTTTTGTCTAGTATCTCGACCGTTTCAACGTTTGTTTACTGAATCGTGACGTCAAGACGCCATATTGTTAAAGATAGCGTTTTGGCGGCTTATTTAAACAGTACATTTTTATTTACTATTTTTAAAAGAAATACATTATGCAATTTGAAGTAATAGGTTTTTGTGGGCTCGTTAGACACCATTAAATAATCTGATATGTTTATCAGAAACCAGTCAAATAGCCTATTCCGGAACGCATTTCCTTATCCCACAATAAAGTTTGCACATTTGGAGAATGAAAGCTACACCGAAAAAAAAAGCAGCAATGTGCGAGCCGGACTCGCACATGAAGGGTTCCGTTCCACAAAGTAAAAAACACATATCGTGTAAGGAGACCCCCTGGTTTTCCCTTACTTTATTTTATGTTTATTAGCAATAGAAATACACACTGTGAAAATTTCAACTGTCTACCTTTTACGGCTTATGACATACTGCCCGCTGACAGACAAACGAACGGACGGTCGAATAGCGGAGGCTTAGGTAAACGGGTTCCGTACCCAAAGGGTAACGGGACTCCCCGTTGGCACCCTTTGGGTACGGAACCCTAAAAAGTGTAACATTTTGACCTTCACAACACTTTTGTTACGTGACAAAAGTGTGCAAAAGCGAAAGAAAATTCGTTCTCACCGAGTGTTCCACAACTCATGACACCACTCGTTTTTATTTTCACGACACGCATCTCGTTACCCTTACCTGTATATTCAACTCTTTTGCTTACTGTACCAAGTTGCATAGACTCCGAATATAATTTGTGCAAGTGTTAAGTAATTAGGTAGCTGGTA
Source organism: Oligia fasciuncula (assembly GCA_963082905.1). Lineage (NCBI taxonomy): Eukaryota > Metazoa > Arthropoda > Insecta > Lepidoptera > Noctuidae > Oligia > Oligia fasciuncula. The sequence continues at coordinate 8,013,816 of OY720393.1, read as the reverse complement.
GACTGTTTAATAAACATTAGCTATGACTGCTATCCGTTTGAAGTTTAATTACTTTATGTCATGTAACGTGTGTTGGGTACGACAACGGGATCAAGTTAATTTTGAATTTCTTCTCTGATTAAGATTTCAGTACCTTGAATATTGATAGTTTAATTATGTTAACTCGTGTGCATAATGCTGGTTGTGGCTATGGATACTATTTCCATTAGTACGGTGAAAGTTGAAATGATGATGGCTTGAGAATATTGTAAAATATAGAATAACTAGCTGTTGCCCGCGACTTCGTGTGCTATCCAGGATGAAAAGTAGCCTATGTCCTTCTCCAGGTCATGGTCTACTTATGTGCCAAATTTAATCCAAATCCGTTTAGCCGTTTTAGCGTGAAATCGTAACAAACAAACTTACTTTCGCATTTATAATATTACTAGCAGCACCCCGCGGTTTCACCCGCATAAGTGTCGATCCCGTGCGAATATCGGGATAAAAACTACCCTATGTCTTTTCCCGGGATGCAATCTATCCCTCTGCCAAATTTTATCGAAATCCGTTCAGTGGTTTAGGCTTGAAAAGGTAACATACAGACAAACAGACAGAGTTACCTTCGAATTTATAATATTAGTATGGATTATAATTATAATATTATACTTATAATTATTAGGATGATGCTTGAATACACACAAGGTAACATTACGCCTTATTTTCCCAAAGGGTTAGGTAGAGGTGTCCCCCATATTACAGCAATGGACAAAATTGTTACTGTTTATATGCTTGAGTACGAGGCTTTTGACTATGTTGTATGTATATATTTAATGTTTATTTTTTCTGGTAATGTGCGTTTTGTTTATGCAGAATTAACATTTTTTCTTTATTTATTTTCTTTCTTACTTTACACACATTTCACCAGTACCTAATGCTGAAGTGCTTGAATATTTTTACATTACTTTGCTGAAAAGGAAAATTCTCATTGAAATACGCTTTTTTTGATGTAACCTATACTAAAGGATTCAAAAAAATATATTAAAATAAAAAACCAGTGGAACTCAAAGAATATTGCTAGAGTTGTTTCCAGGTTTTTCATACTTACACTGAGGAAATTTCAGAGAGTGAAAAAATTTCGGATTCCAAACTTTATTTACAAACATTTTAAAATACTTCCGACTCCCTTCACCATCGAATTCAAAAACACAGAGAATTTTAGAAAGTGATTGCTCCTAAAATTCTCTAAGCTATAAAAATACAGTTTCAACCAAACCAATTACATTTTCATACATAAACATCTGTAACGAGCTGCACCCAATGTCATCAAGTCCCCGATCTTCCTTTATGCTTTTATAGCAGTTGCAACGTCCTTCAGGGAGGACCTCTAAAGCTTATGCTCTATCTTAGAAATTGAGATATCCACGCTTGGCTTCACTAAGTAAGTTTATAATAAAGACTTTGTGCGCTGGAAGCTGCCTGTCCACGGGTACGATATCCTAGGGTCTTTATAGTTATTTGAATGTATATTTTTAGTGTCGGAAGGTTACTTTGTGTTAAAGTTTATGCAATTATGTCAAACTTTAATTTTCTCTGAAAAAAAGAAAAACACGGTACACGCTTTTACAAGCTTCTGTTACAGGGTTCTTTTTTATTTAGAACTAATCTTTTTTACCGACTCATATAGTCTTCGAGGAAAATATAAAAAACATTATTAAACAACAAAGTTTTGAGTTTTCCCTAAACTTAGTCAGGAGAAAGTGAATTTTCTGGACTAAGTTTTTAGGTATATAAACTTAATTAGGATTTTTAAAATTATTTTTTTATTGCTGTATGGGCGGCATGCGTAACCTCGATCACGCCTGATGTAAAGCGATGGATGAGGTCTACGACGGAACAAGTGTGCCCAAAAGATGCCTGTTCACTCTTCCTTTTATGCAGACGGGTTCAAAATTCACTTTTTACGATTCTGAAGCTTAAATAACCTCGCATTCTTTCACTAGTTCGAGAAGCTTTTTATACAGGAAGATTTTTTTATCACCTATTTCATACATGTTGGTCAAGTAGGTATTGAACTTTTTTATTAAACAGCTGATTTTTTTTTTGTGTATTCAGAGTTGGTCCAATAGTGAAAGTTGTTCATATTCATGGGTAGAACACCTGTAAAAATTTAGACGGTGATAAAAAAATATTCCTGTATTTCAAGTGAACAGTGCATCGGCATCGTGCTGTCGTGCATCTGATGCACTATTTCCAACATCCAAAAATACGAGAGAGACTAAATAAAAACACCATCATAGACAACAACAGTTTATCTTTCACGTCTACCCACGTAGTTAAACTAACTACAGTCTACTTGCAAACTCGGTACAGTCGATAGGTAACGTCGCCAATAAAAGTGGATTTACAACTAAACACTATACGCACTAGTAAACAACAGGAAACACTAAAACAATAATTATATATTCCAAGCTGCAGTTATTTATGCATTGCTCGCTCATACTGAATTTACGATAGTTATTTAGAAAATTTTCTAATAATTTCTTACATGGAGAAAGTTAATTTGTACTCGAACAGGTTGTAATTTTAATTTTAAGTTTTATGTATCTATTAATATTTTATGGCCCTTCCAGAAATATGCACACAAATGATTTAATATAAATAATTGCATTGTTGTGTTAATGTTACATTTCTACCTATCCGCAAGAAAACGTGTCTTTTAATAAGTTTAATTTCTGAATTTCCCAGCAAACCACTTGGGAACAAGACTGTACCCCGAACCAGAGTATTTACCTTGAAGCAAAGAACAAACAAGTAAGCAAATAAGTTGGAAGACAATGCACAACACTAGCGCTGAGATGTGGTACAACACTAACTAGATACATTTGTGTGATTATGTGGCCGAGAACTTGCAGATACGAGACGACTGAATCTTTGTTTTGGGTTGAGAAATTCTGAAGAGATAGTGTTTGAATACCTATTGTACTTGGGTATTTGAGAAAGTGACTGACACTGATGACAATTGGATTTTCAAGGATAGATAATCAGCACAATCTGAATCATTTTGAAGCAAATTGCTAATCCATTGATTCATAAGTTCGAAAAATGTGTCTGCTCCACATGTAAATAACGCAATGAATGTTGTTGAACTGTCAAAATGAAACCGATTCCGATTGATAATGTGTTACGCAATTGCCCCGCCAGGTGCCCGTTCCTAAAAAGAAGCTGGTATGGCCAATTTGGGTTTTCTGGCAAGTGGGACCCGTATGAAAAGACGATAAGGTAAATGTACCAATACTCGTCGGGTTTTGAAATTCACTGACTTTGAGGAACTGCTGCGTGAAAAGTATTTAATTTAGAACGAAACTTTTTGCATGACGAAATAGCAAAATTATCCGTTATTCTAAATAAGTTTTAATGTTTATAATTTTTATTGATTATAAATACTTATTGAAGCAAATGTGAAAAAAGGGTGATTTGTACCAGTACTCGCCAGATTTGTACTATTACTCATCAAAAGGACCCAGTAGTCGTCAATTTTTGATGCTAATATGAACTCTCAGGCCTTTAACATAGAGTTCAAGATAATTACACATTAAAACAAATTGTGTTTGTCTTCCATAATTATGAGTGGCAAGTCTAGGAAACAAAAGGTAGGTTAGAAGACCAAATCGCAAGAAATTACTAAAGGTTGTGAGGTGTTAGCAGAGTAGGTAGGTAAATTCTAATATATTTTTGCATAAAAAATTAAGATATCAGAATTACAGAATCGGTTTTTAGCAGAATAAATTTTGACGTGAAAACGTCGTTTCAGTCTCTGGTACAACATTTCAACATTTTTGACCGACAAAAACAGGTAACATTTCAACCGTTTAACTAAGAGAATTAGAATGCTAGGGTAATGATTGAGCATTCAAAAGATTGGTCTTATTTGTACTAATTTTGAAGCAAATTATAATTTGCCTTTTAACGTCACATCGCAAGTGCAGGCGCATACGCTCGACCCTCCTTTTTTTTTCACTATGCGTCGAAATATCAATTAGTCTCATAGTATAATTTTGAAATAATCGAGTTTGTTTATAGTGTACTCGTTTGTTTATAATTACTATTACATGTTTGATATTTCCAAATTCTGAATGCTCACAAATCTTTACAAAAGGGTCAGCTTCAAATGTAAATAGCAATGCAATCTACTCGGTTCGTTAATTTAAAAATATATGCAAAATTACTACCACTTTTGGGTGCTTTTGTGAATCAATCAAGTCAGCCTATCGCAGTCCACTGCTGGACATAGGACTCTCCCAGACTGCGCCACAACACCTTGTGCTCCGCCTTCCACATCCAGTCTACTCCAGCCACCTTCTTTAGGTCGTCCGTCCATCTAGCTGGGGGGCGTTCCACACAACGCTTGCCGATACGCGGTCTCCACTCCAGGACTAGTCTGATCCACCGGCCATTGGTCCTTCGACAGACATGGCCATCCCTCTGCCACTTCAGTTTGCTTACTCTGCAAGCTATGTCGGTAACTCCGGTTCTTTTCCGGATAATTTCATTCCTGATTTTATCCTTCAAAGAGACTTCGAGCATAGCTTGCTCCATAGCGCGCTGAGCTACCTTGAATTTGTAGAACAGCCCGACCGTCAGTGTCCACGTTTCAGCACCGTAGGTCATGACGGGCAGGGCGCACTGGTTAGTCTTCAAACAATGCGGGATAGGCGACGAGAAGACTTGACGAAATTTTCCAAATGCTGCTCAACCCAACTGGATCCTTCTGTCGGCCTCTTTCTCAAAGTTGTGTCTACCGAGCTGGATGATTTACCCTGAATTGCTTGAATCAATGAAACGTCATATTTGCCAAAAGGCTCCATCAATCAGTCAGATATTTATATATTCACTATCAGGACATGTAACACTATTGCACAGAATAACTTGTATTCGCTCTGAATATCCTTTTAAAAATTGTCCAAATCTGAGCTCTCAAAGTCAGATTTAGGGAAAGCCCACAATTTATTCATCAGACTTTCTTATTTAAGTCGTTATTGGTTAGGCTTTTTATATCTGAAAGTGACCTCCTGACCACGGGGTCCCCCATCAGAAACTTTGCCAAAAATATTTTCGGTGTTCTCTCGTCATGTCGCACCTACTCAGCTTTCAAATTTTCTTCAAATTTTACCATAGCAAAATAATTTCAAATGTCGTCTCACACCGGCCGTAAATCTGGCCAGAAATGAAAAAATCTCAATCCCAGAAATCAAAAAGCCCAGTGCCGAGCAAATACAAAAGCTACGGCAGTATCAGAAAACGAAAGAAAATCTGCAGCAAGTAGCAAAAAAAATAAAGATATCGTCTCATATATAGACAGTAAATCTGGTTAGAACTGAAAAATATCACATACGGTGAAAGGTTTGTTTATAAGGAGTGCAATGCAACTAATTCCAGTCTCGGGCAAATACAATGGTTAAAGCAGTATCGGAAACCGTATGATTTTTTTTACAAAAGCCTTTGAGTAAAAAATAATTCGCCTTATAACGACTGCAAATGTGCTCGAAATTATAAAAAAGCTAACCAAAGAAAGTTTTAAATCGTATGTAAAAGCCAAAAATCTAGTTATAACCTAATTCAAAAGCTAGGCGAGCTAGGGGGCTGATTTTTTTAAATATTCAGGTATTAACCTGAAAACTTAAAAAAATCATCGACAATCGTCAAGTTATTAATCGGTGGCACTGTGTAATAGTGCAAGTGCGTGCATGCGTCAAGATTACGAGAAGGAACATTAGGAAGTTTCAACGGCAGAAGACTTAGTAAGAAGACACCTCTATATAGGTGAGGATTTGATTGGAACTCTACCAACCGCGCTCAATCTGAGTGAGTTACTGTTGGAAAATTAGCATCAATTAGCCAGAGCTTAATTATAACTTATTATTATACCTTTCTCAGTAAGGCAGTTTAGGTTAGAACTGAGAATACCTTTTACGGGCCGAGTGAGTGGAGCGTGCTTACGATAGGTACAGCGAGCGAAGCGAGCCCTTTCTAGACCCGAATAAGCAGAGCGCGCTTACTCAAGCAATGAGTGAGCGAAGCGAAAACAGTTTAAGAGAAACCTAGTTTTATTGTCAAATGTAGCCCAAACCTTATATATATTTATACAGACGTTCAGCACATCAAGCTATTACAATCTGTCAAATTAATTTAATCGATTTTCAACTTTATCGCTAAAGCATAAGATTCAAATGACGAGTTTAAAGACAACTATTGAGCGGGTCCCAGTAATCGTCAAAATAGCACTTAAAATGACGAGTTTTGGGTCAAGTAGGAATTTTTAGGTACCAGTAGATGTCACGTTCGAAAAAAAATACTTTTATGATAAAACTGTTCCAAACTTCAAGTTATATCATTAGCAAATTAACTTAACTAATTCATCAAACGATCAGACTTACCGTAGACCCCACTGAAGGTTCGTAAATCAAAAAACAAAACTACGCGCTGAGTTTGACATTTAGCAGTTAAACTTGCAAAAAAATTAAAAAATTGTGGGACACACTTTTTAAGTAAGATATCTCAGCCACCATTACAGTTAAAACTCAGTGTTGTTATTTTAATTGTGCAATATGTTACCAAAAATATGTTGCCATAAAAATCGGCCAATTAAATATTTAGTAGAAAAAGATATTGAAGTTTTTAGACAATTTGACGACTTCTGGGTCACTGTCGACTTCACCCGCGTTTACCTTAGTAGATGTTCCTGTTAAATGGTGCTGTAGATCAATTTTGTGATCCTAATTCAATTATATCATCATCTGCCTAGACAATTCCCAACTATGTTCGGGTTGGCTTCCAGTCTAACCGGATGCAGCTGAATACCAGTATTTTATATGGAGCGACTGCCTATCTGACCTTCACATCCCAGTTACTGGTTAATACGATACCCCTTGGTAAGACTGGTTGTCAGACTTTCGGGCTTCTGACTAGCCGTAACGACTGTCAAAGATCCACGAATGACAGCCGGGACTAAAGGCTTAACATGCTTTCCGAGGCACGGAGGGGTCACGGTATGCAAAGATGGTCACCCATCCCCAGACCAACCGCGGCAAGCGTAGCTTAACCTGATCAATCGACCTGTGCGGCTGTTATTATTTAGCCACGGGCCCCTCAAATTATAGCCCCTTGAGTTTGTTCCGCTATTTCTTCTCAGATAGGAAGTAGCGGCTCCTTCTAGTATTTTTTTTTAATATCACGTGTAGAAATGTTTCCGATACTTATCCTATTTACTGAATAAACCATTTCATTTCACTGTTAATCTCTTAATCACCGCTAATGAGACACAATTGATTATCTATCGTAATGGGCCGATGAGCAGGCCGCGGTGGGATGAAGTGAATATGATTCGACAATTAAGGAGATAGAATCCCCTTTGTTTTTGCTAGGCAGCCACCGTTGTATTCCACTACTGGACGATTTCTGGATATTACGTAAATCGTATCGTATCGTTTTGAGTATGGATGTCAATGGCTATAAGAGTAGGGGAAGATCAAAGAAACGACGGATGGAATGTGTGAATGATGTTATGGTTAGAAAGGGGGTGACTATCGAGATGACGACTAATAGAGAAGTATGGAAGACAAAGACAAGTTGCGCCGAGCACAAATAAATTGGGATAAGGGCAGGAGAATTATGATGACGTAAATCGTACAGTTTCCCTTTGCTTGCTTTAAGAGTAGGGGAAGACCAAAGAAACGACAGATGGAATGTGTGAATGATGTTATGGTTAGAAAGGGGGTTACTACCGAGATGACAACTAATAGAGAAGTATGGAAAAAAAAAGACTTGAAGAAAATCGGAGAAAATCCGTGACAATTTCCCAACTTAAATAAAGGGATTAAACAATAGGCTAGACTACGATATTATGAATAAAGCAAATGATATCTGTTGTTAAGGTAATTTATACCCTAACAACAGATATCATTTGCTTTGAAAACCCAACTTATGTAATACGTAGTCAATGCCTCTAATTTGTTTATTCTAGCATGAAATTTCAGCTTCTATTGCTTATAATTAAGCTGAAATTGACAACGTAACAGAAATTACTATAATATTATTAAAGCAATACCAATTCAATTTATAGTTAACAAAGGTCTTTAGTTTCCTTTGTTTTCTGAAAATACTTATGTAATACAACATTCTATGGATTTCAAAGTCTAAAGTAAAACGTTTTTATTTATTTATTTTATAATAAATAAATACAGGGTGGCAGTAGCAATCGGTTACCATGGATTCAATACATAACATTTAAAAATTTGCTGTTCCATACATTTTGACCACGTAGGTATATATTGTACTTTACAAAACAGCTGTTTTTTTTTTTATAACCGACGAAAAATTTTTTCTCTAGGGGATCTAGAATCATGTGCTGAATTCATGGTTACCTGCCAACCCGTATATACTTACCAGAGAACTAAGTATCAAATGTAATAATTATGTCCTATTTTGGAGAGCAGGAATCCTAATTAATTTTATAGGTTAAAAATATTCTAAAAATTACTTGGACAGCCCAGAATTCACAGTTACAGAAGCTTGAAAACGTGCAACAAATTCTCGTTTACTTACGTAAACATGGCTTATCTATGTGAGCTCGCTAAGCTCTATCTATCCGACTCTGAAACTCATAACTAGAAAACATTTAACTTTACAGGATTAGACAATTTTAAACCTTCGTTTAAACTGTTCAGTTTTACATTCGATAAGCCGCAAGGGATCTACCATCATTGGACAGCTACACTTCGGATTTCTTCGGGAAACATCGGAACTGCGCCCACACGCCGAAGTTAACCGATTGTAATTAAGAAGTGCTAGGTGGAATGCAAATTCAGTGCCGTGATAGTTTCAAGATACTAACTTTTGACTACCAAAGCGACGTGACTTCATTTGAAGTCGTGATTTAATATTCCATGAGAACTCTACTTAGTTAGAACTAGAATTTAACAGCAGTTAATGGTTGAACAAGGTGTGTTTGGTCCTTTGTGTCTAGATTAAGTCTACGAGTACCAATCGCCAGGCACTTAAAGGATCTCGTCCATAAACATTTTTTGCAATAGATATTGTTGGAATATCTGATCACAGTACGTTTTAACTTTACCAGTCACAAAAATAAATTGACAACCTTGAACAACCCCCACGAAAAATGTGGTCTTTTCTTAACTCAAAGGTCTATTTATTCTTTCTGAGAAAAGCCTTTAAATAACCTCGAAAACCAGCACGAGTTATTACTTGAGTAGGTACAGTCACAGTACACGTTTTCTCTATACGAGTCACAAAACAAACAAATTGATACCATTGAACAACACCGACGGGAAAGTGTAATCTATTCTTAACACAAAGACCTATTTTTGCCTTTTGAGAAACCCCTACTTCCGTGTCCTCATTTCTATCCAAATCTTAATACACCCAGTACCTACGACTACCTGATTATAATCCCATATAAACCCACTCACGGCAAGTTGCGGGACATTGTATTTTTAGCCAGACCTTTTAAACCTTTATAGCCCATAATTAGAGGAAGGTTGTTGACCTGTGGTAACCCATCTCAATAATAACCTGTTTTCCTCACGATCGTTTAAAATTCTCTTGGGATGTTAATGTTACCGACTGTTAGATGCAGTGAGTTTTCTGTGAAAAGTTACGTGTTTCATATGTAGGTATTTAATGTATGCGTGAGTCAGTTAATATTCGTTTTAAGGGAATCGATTGCAATAAAATTAAATTGTTTATTCTGTAAATAGGAATAGCCAAATTATAATAAAAAAATAAAAAAAACAAGATGGTGTCGTCATCTCCTGAGAAAAATGGCGAAACAAACTCAAGTGTATAATAACTAAATCTCTTTTAAAATCCAGACATAATTTTGGCGAATTAATGTGGGGACCGGATATCTATGATGGGGACCATGTAGACGCCTGAAATAGTATTTTGATAAAAGCCACCACAGCAAAAAAAAAATGTTCCAAACATTTTCACCGCTAAGGTATTCCACTTTTCTATGAAACTGTTTTTTTTTTTATAATTGATGAAAACTTTTCTACCCTAGGGCCATTTCTACCTTACACCTATAGTATCCTTTTTAACAAAGTTTGGTTTTAATACAGTTTTTAAATCGTTTAATGGGTAAGTTTGAAACTTATATCTTAAATATCACTTAATTCTGCTTCTGCATTTAATTTTGGAAAATAATAGCAGCGAACCTTTGGTATGTTTTCATCTCAATGGGTATTACAAACATACATCATTATTCAAACACGAAAACAAATTAACATTTACCTGAAAAAAAAGACATAAATAAACAACAGCCTAACAACAGAATGCGTACAAACAAAATAAAATGTGCACAAGATCATCGGGTCATCGCCCTCTAAGCATCATTTTAGTGTCGCCATGAGTCATTCAAATGCAGTTTTGAATTTATTCTTAGAAAATAAGAAATAGAACTGTGACTCACACGTCATTAGCCAAGGACTTGTGCGAACGTAATTCCGACGCATGCCCGAGACGACACGACACGTTATTTTCGACGCGAAATAGATTCTCTGACGAAATAGAAACGTCTTTCTAAACAAAAAACGATGATACAAAACTCATAAAATTCTATTAAAACATTCCGTTCATTCGATTGCATTTTTCCGCTCAAACGTAAACGATTAAAATTCCGTTCGCATGGAAACAAAATACAGTAGAGCGGACAATAAATCTAACTCTGTCACAACCACAGACAAATAAAAAAACAAAGCCCATTTTTTTTTCATAAATATCGTAAATAATGCCACAAAGCCGCAATTTTAAGTGTCGAATCCAGCATGGCTGAGCATTACGTAACAAATTATAACGGATATCCGAAATCGGCGTGTCCAATGAAGCGGAGGCAATGCGATCATCCGTGAATGTCAGGACGAAATTCGTGTTAGAATCGCCTGGGGACATCCGGACAAACACGTGATCTCTAGGACGTGAAATTTGAATGCTAGGGATGTGCAAAGTCTTGTCGATATAATTAAACAAATAAAACAAAGAGACACATTTTGAAATAGGGCAAAAGGAAATGCCAATAATCGCCAAGCGTGTTGGTGATCGCTTATCGGATATTGAGTCATTCCAGTTACCACGGGTAACGCTGTTACTGGCGTCAGCGAATCGGGTCAGTGAAATTCGCACTACTTTTCGACTTCATCATTCTGTTACTAAAGTGCATGATGAGCAATTTTATGACTGGCTTTTTGTTATGCCCTTAATTGTAATTTTATACCAAGCAAAGGCAGTAAGAAAGTACTTTAACCCTACAGTTAGTTAAATTAACATGTGATGTGACCTATTAGAAGTTGATGAAATAATAGTAAATGTTACGTAATAAATAATGTTGATGTACTGCCGTGATCTCTAACTTAAACACGTGACACTCGTGGCTTAGATGCACATACTACCGATATCGACATAACTTTCTCAATGCGTACTATGCAGATTTCTCTGTTTAGTCTAAGTTAAGTATAATATAATGGTGGAAGACAGGGTCGTGAAAAAGAGCACGCATTTTTTTTATTGCAAGGAGCAAACTGTTGTTAGGAGAACCTTACTAACCGTCCAAGATAATTAGAACCCAGATGGGGTGGAAAGCGGCCTACACACTCGCTTAACGCCTCCGGTCTAGCGTTCGCCTCAAAACAAGGTTTATCTTTAGACCTAGGTTTAAACCATGGAGCCATTTTTAAATTTAGAACTATAATCCGACAAAGTCAAAGTTCTCATTACAAAAAGTGACGTTAAACCCGAGTCTAAGATGTCAATTTTGCATTAAAACTTTACGTTTGTCGAAATAAAGTCCAAAATACAGTAACTGGCTCGAATGTTTCTGCTAGACCTACTTTTGTAATAAGGCGGTATCCTCCTTATTACAAAACAAGAATTTTCTTTAGATCAGGTTTGAACCACCGAGACAGATATTGAATTAAAAAACTTACTGTATAGAAATGCAGTTCTTAAAACAAAAATGACAGCTTAGTTTGGTGTTAAGTTGTCATTTTATATCGAAATACAAATACTGGCTCAAAGGTTTAGGTTAGAACTAAAGTTAGATTTCGTTTTGTAATAAGATGGGAAGTGTTTAAATCTGTCAAATATTTGTTAATGATAGTCGATGATGATGTGTCTCGTCAGTTATTATATATTTATCTAATTAAAAGAAAAAAAAAACTTGAAGATAATTTTCAGACAAGATTCGGTTGCAAAATAAAATAAAATTAAGTACCTCCTGTTACATAACCCTTGCTATCTCTAATGGTCATGTTTGACGGCAGTCGCTTCATGTCTCGGTTCCCGCTCGAGAAGCTCGCTATATCATGGATGAAGGACCTCGTTAGCAAACGGTAGATTAATTCCTTTCAGCAGAATTGTTCAGAGTAGTAGGCTGAGGAAATAATCCAGGATAAAGAGCGGTACCTATCTGTGGTAAACTCAGTTTAATCGAGTAGAACTGTTAGCCAGATTATATTGCGTTTGGTTGAGGCCACTTTGGCAGAATCATAAAAGGATAAAACTATGAATCATAATGGACAGTTAACCGTTAAGTTAATCGTATCAAATACCATTGGTGAAGGATTTTTTAGTTATTTTTTTTTGTCTGTGCTAAAATATCAATCAATCCAATCTCAATCTCTTTGATTATACCTACGTATAGTCACAGTATAAAGATATACAGTATTTCGACTTCATACAAACGGACGAAACGCGAGCTATACCTACGCGCCTCGACCGCGGCATGCGCTCGGCATGCAGACAGTCGCGACTGTACCGCAGTGACGAACGGACGGCGAGTTGTTTTTTTTAACAATAACCGCGCAAAATAAATTGAAGTACATATTAATATGACGAGTAGGATATATTGTTAATAATTAAAGTAAAGTAATTTTACTTACTAGTAGGTAGGTACATAGTGTGTCTTTTTAATGGATAAGTATTTCCTTTTATCTCCCGAAAAAAAAGATGTCTGGATTAATAAATAAAGTGAATAGAGTAAAGGAAAGTGATAGACACGAGTGAAATAGGTAGTTATAGGCGGTTCATGAATCATTAAACGGTAGGTACGCTTGTGTTAAAACCTCGGGGCATGTGTGTTTTGGTTTGTTAGTTTGTAAAATTCAAAGTAAAGACGTGGTTTTTATTATTAATATTTATGTACACACAGTAAAATACAATAACAAAACTAAATGGAAACACAAAGTAGGCAAATGTAATTAAAATGCTGGAGGCGGGCAGCCCTATCGCATGTTTACGTACCGCGCGGCTGTAGGTATTTATTTCAAGGTTACGGCCGAGTTACAATACTGTATGATCTTTATACTGTGGTATAGTGCAGCGAAGAAAAGAAAAACACGGACTGTCTTTGCCATATTATGATTCATAATGTTATCCTTTTACGATTCTGCCAAAGTGGCCTTTTTAGGCCCCCTGATCTGCATACACTACGACTGCTGGGCAAGAGCCACCATATAATGGTGATGGTGAACATTAAGAAACTTGTTTGGTTGACTATTACAGCTGTGAGTCATTAATAACCTAGGCTCACTCAAATTATGTTATGGTCGAAAAGTTCGCTGAATGGGGCTGACCACCGCAAACCAAAAGCCAATTACTGAGGGACACCGAAATCATATGAACTTTGACCTGTTGCGGTTCTTTTTGCTTGTGGCGACTATGAATTACTCAAACGCATGGATAATTCTCGATTTGTATAGAAAATCCAAGAGATTATGCTCATCAACCAATATGAGGAGCTTAAGTCTTCTTAGTGGTTATACACACGAGTGGCATGTGTCAACGGCGGAGTCAACTACAGTTGACAACACGCGTTGACGTCCGCCTCCGACACGACTACGACTACCGGCGACAATATGTCACTCGTATATTTGAACACTCATAAGCTTCATATTGGTTGATAAGCAAAATTAACTGTTTATCTTACCAAACAAACAACATCTAGAAGGAGAAGAAATCCAAATTATTCGGATTCTATTAATTTAACTACTCTTCTATTTTAGAAGTTTTTATTATTATTATTTATGAGCGTTTACGCCTTACGGCATTTCATACATTCCGATTTTAATCATACGCATAAGCAGGATACAAAGGTCTAAAAAGTTAGTAGAGAACATTTTCCATGTATTTACGGTATCTTGGAAAATAAACCAACCACATGACGGCGTAATGAGGATCCTAATTTCTTATAAAAGGCAATTATAACAACTGTATCCTCATATTGAAGTAAAGAGTTAATTACCTCAATCATCCCACACATCACGTTCCAGGTGAGCAAATATAAATTGGAAACACACTATTTTTGCTTACATAATTAAAGTGTTTGATACAAGATATTCATAATTAAGATAATCGAGCTAAATAAAAGCGAAATTGCTGTGTTTACAGGTCGGAAAATTGCGGTATGGTGAACTACGGATGGGCGGAGGTTTGGAGTTAACTGGGAGAATGTTTAGAAATGGTACAGACGCCAGCACATCAAGTTACTACAATCTGTCAGATTTCTTTAATCGATTTTCGACTTTATTGCTAAAGTATAAGGTTCAAGGTTGATTGGGAAAATCTGACAGTTTCGGGTAGGTTGACCTGCTGGCGTCCGTACTTCAACACGTGTCTACAAAGGAAGACAATTTGCGTTTCAGTTGTAAATTGGTAGTAAGAAAAGTGCTTGGACGATCTTTTGGTTCTTCGAAGTTCTTTACTAATAAGTATTTAGTGCGAATGACTGTTTCGTTAGGTACAACATGCCTGAATTTTCCGAAGGACCCGGACGGGCTCCACATTAATGTTTAAGACGTATGTCAATTTGGAGTCAAAAACAGTTATTGATGTTAGTACTCCCACATTTTGCCAGTCGTAAGTTCTATGTTAAAAGGCTCGAGCCTGATAAATCCGCGGGGTAATTTGCGTAACACATAAAATGACAGTTCAATGACAATTGACAGTTCAGCCACGTTCAACGTGTTATAAATACGTTGTAGACCACACGAATTTTTCAAACCTATGAAGCATTATTAGCTGGATAAGCAATATTTTTCAAAACTGACAGAATGTGGTTGAAAGTGTATTTCGCAGTTCGAATTCTGTCCTGTAAATTTCTATTTCATGCCTGGCATTATGGTTTTTTTCATTATATGCCGGATTAACATTGGGTACTTACTTGTACCTCACATCGAAAGTAATTTTCTACAACATCTGCCAGACAGAACTTAATTTAATACACGAACGGGTTTCCAATACTATGAATGTCTTCATAACGTTGGCAAATTAACATTTTACGCAATTACTTTCAGAGTTACGATCATTTATTTTTAATGGTTCTTGAATTGAAGTTTGAAGCATTGCTGTGTAACTACAGAAGCTCATTCTATAGGTAATATCAAGGTCCGCTGATCTGACCTTTAAGGTCATAGCTCACATATCAACTCGGAAAGGGATCGTCACCGTATCGCCTTTCGCCTCTCCGTCAAACAGGCGTCAACCTAACGTAAGCATGTAAGCAAAGCGGATCAGAAGCTCCGATACGTCGACTCGGCTATAACGGCTAGGCGAAGCCGTGCTTACAGCTTACCGACTGCTGGTTGATAGTGCTGAAGGCAGGCCGCGGGAGGGGTGAGAGGTGCAAGGGTGGATGAAGAGACGTAAGCTCGGGTACGGAGAGACGTAAGCGCGGGGACGACGAGCCGCATGCGTGGGAACTGCATGTTGTCCCGAGGCGAGGCGATTACGTTACGATTCCGATTAGTGTGCATTGCGGTAGGGAGTTTCATACAAAGAATACTGAATGGCTCGAGTTGATACGGTGACGATCCCTTTCAGAGTTGATATGTGTGCCACAAACACGCCTTTGTCTAGCAGCTGATAAATTAGAGATGAACTAATTACCGCTCTTCGAGGGTTAATTAAGTATACTTAAATATATATATTATAACATAACGAAGTCAAAACTGTACACTGAATACTTATTTAAAAAAAAGTAATTTCTACGAGGTGTGAGAGTCTGATGCCGAAAATATACTTTTTAAATCTTTGTCCGTTCGTATGGATGTACTTGTGTTCCGGGTTGGCGCATAAATGGTTCAACAGATTTGGATGAAATTTGGCACACAAATAGAATATAACCTGAGTTATCTCATAGAGTACTTTTAATCTTGGTAGTACATTCCCGTGGGATATATTATTATTCAACATGATCTCTTATGATTTCTCTTCCTATTTTTATACCAACGTAAACATCCTTCATAAAACCTTCTACCTACACACTTGAAATCAAGTTGTAAATGTCAAGTTATAGGGACTTATTTATATTATCAAAACCTTTTACCGGGATCATTAGAATTAATAACAACAGAAAAGAATAATGGCGTTTTGGCCGGTGCAATAAAAACCACATATACATCAAATGAAAGTTTGTATCATAAGCATCAATTTTCATTATGAGCAGAAGGCTGTGAAATACCGGGTTAAAGATACATCAGACCTGAATGTACCATTAAAACGTATTAGTTTATGACGCTAAAGTTCACTGCAGTTCTCAATAATATTAGTTATTGACTCATAACATTGAGGGGGCTTATGGCTAAGTAATAACAGCCGCACGGGTCGATCGATCAGGTTAATCTGCGGTTGCCGCGGTTGGTTCCTGGATGGGTGACCATTTTTACATACCAAGACCCCTCCGTGCCTCAGAAAACACGTTAAGCCATTGGTCCCGGCTGTCATTCGTGGATCTCATTGGAACTCTATTGGTCATCAGGCCAGGCTCCATACAAAAACGCCCATTCAAAACAAGGATGGGTAATGTTAAAATAATAGAACTTGACCTTTAGCGAGAGATAAATTATTTATCATCTTGTTTGGCAAAAGGTTTCTTATCACAATTTGTTAGATATTTATTAACAGGAGGATTGTGCTGCCTTATTCTTTTGATAAATTCCATTAGACACCTTTAAAGGACCCGATACACCACGAAGATCCCCAAAGGATGTATCTATCCCCCAGTGTCTCCACTGCCTTGGCAGAGCTCTACATACGATCTCAACACAGTCCTCGATATCAGGCTGATGGCCAATAGTGCCAAGGCCATGAGTCTAAGGGAATGGCTTTTTTGCAATTACTGGCTGTGGATCAGAAATGCACGTTTACATGCTAACCAAATTACCTGTTCCAACAATAACTAAAAAGGTTATGAAAATACAATTAGAAGAAGGATCAATAATTTTTTTTTTTTTTTTTTTATAAAAAACGTTGCCCCACACTAGGAATTTCTCCTGTATCGTGGGTGCGTTTACAAACATTTAATCTCACATACACAAACAGCCAGACCCGGAACAACTACTTGTAGGTCATACAAATATTTGTTCCGTGCGGGAATCGAACCCGCGACACGCAGCGCAGCAGTCAATCGCTTAACCACTGCGCCAAACGTGCCGTTTTATCAGCTGAACACTTATAACTCAAAGCATTTATTTAAATTAAACCATATACAGGCACTTTTGAATCATCAAGAAGTCGGTCAGTCAGAAAGATGAAGCTAGTAACACTGGCATTTGGGCAAGTTTTGGACAATGAGGCCTTTGTTATAAGCACAAAGGGGAACGCTGATGTCCATGCAGTTTACACAATTTAGCAAGCCTTTCAGAGCTCGCATAGCAACAGTTCAGTTTCAATCAAATTCATACAACCACATTTCCCGATAGACCCGAAACCATCCATCCTTTGTTCCAACAATCCAACCAATAAACTTCCAAAGCATTCCACCGACGAACCAATCATCGTATTCCATTAATTTCGATTGTTTCAACTTCTGCATAGAACGTTATTAACGTTACGGCTAATTGAATAAAACAAACATTTAAGTTCGCTTTAATTGCAGGTGGAGTGTTGAGCGCCTGCGTGCGACCTGGTCACGGGAACTGGGTCACCCCTCCCCCGCAGCCTCAATGTGGCCTGATTTAATATCGCTCCCGAACATCATAGGGCTAACGCGCATTTTTACATGCATAATTACGTATGTCATCCCAGATGTGGTTAGGGTGAAACACTTTTAGAAAGCACAGGTTACATCAATGTGTTTGTCTTTTTTGATCTCGGAACATATGTCATTTTGGAGGGCATTAGCAACCAATAAGTGATACAAAATACCCATGTTGCTATGCTCTAACTTCAGACCAGCCATACGCCTAATGTACTATAACAGTCAGAAGTCGACTAGCAATCTCACAAAACTATGGCATAGGAATATTAGTTGTACTTATGACCTTCTTCTATTAGAACGTTTGACAACACTACACATTGGCAACTTGTTGCCCGCTTATGATTGTTATTACAAATTTCAATAAGTTAAGAGAGCGTTACGGTGGCCAAAGTAGGAAGCATTGTGCCTCGCATGGCGAACGTTCGGGTTCGAGTCTCACATCAAACATGAAAAATATTTTTTAAGTATTACAATCATGTGAAATAAGAATGCCGAGTTGCTAACAAATATTTTAAATATTCCATAACTAAACGAATATTCTTTCGTTTTACAATTATAATCTTAGCGTCGTTATTAAAATATGAGGGTAGATTTGAAACAAAGTGATAAGTTCACTTTGTAAATCTACCCTCATATTTTAACTACTTTACATAAATTATTCCACTATTCGCTATTGTTGGTTGGTGAACATAGTTACGAGCGTTTGTGTTATCTTGTTGTTGCTATTTTAGTACCTATTCTTCTGAATTCAATATGCAGGCTAATATTAGTATTGAAGCCAAGGCAAATATTGTGTGTACCCTATAATAACATAAATAAGTGTAAAGGATTTCTTTTGTATAAAATATTACAATGTTACCATATCAAAATTTGTTTCATTTATTATCATATTATAATAATTACCTTTATTGTAATATCTGTTTGTTCAAAGTAATTTACTAAAATAAATTACTAAAACATACAAATAATAATTATTATTTATAACATCAAAAAAAAACTGCCCAAGTAGGATTCGAACCTACACCTATCCCGTTCACATTAGCAAGTGCAGCCTCGTTACCGATCTATAATAACGTTAACTTATACTCACTTCTTAAAATTTTGCATTACTATGAAAAACATAATCAGACTGCGATAAAGAAACAAGTTACTGATATTGTCATCCTTGTCTAGCATTGACCACATCTATGACTACTCGTAGCGCGATGCTACACGACATGTTAGTTTGTTAGCGTTGGAACATCACTCACACGGATAAATATGCGTATGTGTGTATAGGCGCCGGCGCCGCAGCCCGTATAGCGCAGGCGATAATGGTCATTGCGGTGTAAGTGGACTTCTGGCCGTGACTGTACAAGCTCAAGACAACTAATCCTTCAAGCCGTTTTTAACCGACTTCAAAAAAGGAGGAGGTTCTCAATTCGACGGTATGTCTTTTTTTTTGTGTTTTTTACGCGATTACTCCGTCAATTGTGGACCGATTTTCAAAATTGTTTTTTTTTTTTAAAGGGTATGGTCTCGAGGTGGTCCCATTGTCACCAACTCGGAATCTGATGAGGTAATCCCATGGAAATCGAGGGAAACCCTAAAATTTTATAGGCACACCTATAGCGATTTGGGTATTTTTATAGTAACTCGTGCATTTGCTTTGTACCATTTGGTGAAGTGGAACTGATGATGAAGACCACAGATGGCCACCGGAACTACACAATAATAAGCATTTCACGGGTTACGATTCTATTAGGTAAGTACTTTAATGTGGTTGCTAAGCAATTTATGCTCGTCACAATGCTTATGGTGAAGTGGAGCTGAGGGTGACTTCTCAGCTCCAGTTCTCCTGTTTCTTACCAGGAGAACTCCTCTACAATTAACGTCCCTGCATCGGCAAAAGCAATATTTTGTAAAAGCTATTGTAAATTAGATAGATGACAAACTGACCCACTAAAAAGTGAAAAATAAAAACTTTTTTACAAAAAAAAAAAACAACCGACTTCCAAAAAACACTACAAAGTGAAAAATAACTTTAATTTCGGAAGTCGGTGGCAAAAAACTAAAATACAGATCCAAAGACACCGACTTCCGAAATTAAAGTTATTTTTCACTTTGTAGAGTTTTTTAGCTTGTAGAATTTATAGCAAAATGATACAAGACTTTTGCGATTGCATCAGATGACACACAGTTCCTTTGTCATTTACCACCGGAATACCATGTCTTTTTTCTCTCTGACAAAAATAAATGTCTATTGGACAAAATGAAGGGAAAAGAGAACTGTTCCCACGCAACTTGCGAGGATCAAGGAGGGTTACTTAATGACACTTACAGGCGGGAGAGGCTAACAATTTGTCTCTGTTTATGGACGGTATATCTTCTATATTGTGTGTATTGTTCTTGCTGGAGTCAACTAGCTTCCAATCGACGCCTATAGAGGCTCCCTTGGGTACCCAATAGCCAGCGTAGCTTCAGCATAGGTACATTGGAAGACGGTAACCAGGTTTGATTTAACGTGTCCTATAATTGTAACTTATTCACTGCTTTCATGCTTTGTAACCGCAAAAGCCAAACTTTTATAATGCGAAGGCAGCCATTTTGTGGATATCGGTATGAAGAAAGCTAGATTGCATTGTGTTTTACTTTATGCATCTAACGTTCTTTTCCTCATGCTCAGAGTCAAATTAAGCCTATTGAACTATTCCAACTTCGTTTGGGATTGAAACACTAGGGGCCATGGGGTCCGATTGCCCACTTGGTTTTTCGAGATATCGCCAAGCGGTTAGTCGACTCTTCACGGCTGGCCTATTTCTTGGCCAAAGAATTAGCATCGCCCTACAACGTGGCAATGCTGCCAGCCTTTTGGGCACTGTTCCTGTTGACAGCGATGCGGACGAATCTTTTGATGCCCTATGATTATTTTGCTTATTTTTTCACATAAATATACATATTATTATTATTTTAAATATTAGCTTATATTATGTAAATATTCTTCAGGATATATAAGCTAGGTTGATAGTGTGTTGAAAATATAATACATCTAATTTGATACGATAGAAAAAAATCATGAAGATACCTCTAATTTCGGAATACAAGTAACCTACATCTTTTGACAAATAGTTCCAACATGTGTATGACCAACATTGGCAGCTGTGTTCAGAAGTTATAAGTGTGGCCAACCTTCCACGCACAGCGTTTGGGATCGAACAGTTCAAACCTTGGGTCACGGCCGTTCTTGACGTGACCCAAATGTCATCAAAAGATCGTGTTCATTCTACTTATGCAGCTATGTAGTGTGTTTATTTTAGGTAAAAAAGTTTTGTAAGTTACGTCATGTTGTTTTTTAGGGTTCCGTACCCATAGGGTAAAAACGGGACCTGATTACTAAGACTCCATTGTCCGTCTGTCACCAGGCTGTATCTCATGAACCGTGACAGCTAAACAGTTGAAATTTTTACAGATGATGTATTTCTGTTGCCGCTATAACAACAACTACTAAAAACAGAATAAAATAAATATGTAAGTGGGCTCCCATAGGTACAACTAACGTGTGTTTTTCGGCGTTTTTGCCTTGTGGTACCTACGTATGCGAGTCCGACCCGCACTTGGCCATTGTTTTTTTAGTTTTCGATGACGTAAATAAGTTACCGCAATGGGCGTTAGTTATTTTCGGTTTTAATAACTTTTAATTGAGGTAGCCTAAGACTTGCGAATATAAGTACCCACTTTCCAAATAATTCCTTTGTTGGAATGACAACGTAAAAGTGCGAGTTTTAAAGTTTTTCTTCTCAAAATCTATTACTATTAATTCATCGACACTTAAAGTTACTAAGTGTCCAACTAAGCGTGATAATAATGTCCAAAATATTCACCACCTGTCAAATTTATTTAATAGATTTTCAACTTTATCGCTAAATTATAAGGTTCAAAGTTGATTGGGAAAATTTTACAGTTTCGGGTAGCTTGATGTGCTGGCGTCTGTACGTTCTTCTTTTTAACTTGTCGATGGCAAAAAGTAACACGAAAAAATATAAAAAGTTTTTCTATATTAGTCCGGCCCAAAATTCAGCATCGCGAACACCGTTTGGTAGCATGTACGGTGTACAAGAACTTAAATGAAAATTTGAAAGCAGTAAACTTTTTCGGGGAAGGAATAAAGTTGTTCAAAAAAAAAATATTCATGCTCTCCAGTTATGTATTCAGATAATATTTACTTACTCTAATAAAATATACTAGTCCTGCAAAATATCCTAGGGACGGTATTTTGATAGCAAATACCATATTCGCATCCTTCCGGCGGCGGCGCTCGTGCGGATTCCGGCTGGATGTCGTGCTTACTTTTGTCTGACGCCTCCCATCCGCTTTCGTCACGCTAGCGGTCCGCCCCCACACCGCCCCCGCTCCGCCTACCGTATGACGCGGCCTTTATTGAGATGCTTGAAAAAATACTTGTTTTTCTAAGGTATCTTGTTATGAATAGTTTTACATTTACATATATTTCTTCTGACCTAGTAATGTTAGCTGTGCAAAAAATCCAAAGTCTTTGTTCGATTCAACCAAGCATACTTTCTTTTTTCGGTTTTTTGCTTCGCCTAATTATCTATTTTATCTCTGTCCATCTACATAATATGCTAGTTTTTAGGCTTCCGTACCCAAAGGGTAAAAACGGGACCCTATTACTAAGACTTCGCTGTCTGTCCGTCCGTCTGTCCGTCCGTCCGTCTGTCTGTCACCAGGCTGTATCTCAAGAACCGCGATAGCTAGACCGTTAAAATTTTCACAAATTATGTATTTCTGTTGCCGCTATAACTACAAATACTAAAAACAGAATAAAAAAACGTGTTTTTATTTCGGTGTTTTAGCCTTGTGGTACGGGACCCTTCGTGTGCAATTCCGACTCGCACTTGGCCAGTTTTTTTTTGCTACATTAGAATCATTATCATTTGTTTTCAAGCTACCGTGACCATGTTATTGCTTATTTCTTAGATGTTAGATAATAAATGTACTCTATGTTTCTGTTTCAGTAACTTTTTGTCAGTAAGTCTTTTGTTAGAAATCATCTGAATCGTCTATTAGTCCCATGAGATTCAGTTTGTGGGTCATTTTAATAATTATTGTAGGTTCGTATAAGTTGTCATTATTTTAATTATTTTTGTAAATAGGGACTTTTACAACCGCAATGCGTATGTATGTCGTCCCATCATACCCTAACGGCCGAACCCATTTACCTATCTATGACCAGTTTTGGCATACTAGAGGTAGAAAAACATTTCTATCTCTGGTTAATAATCTATATTAGTAGCGATCTGTATGATTATAACTGACAGTTATAACTATACCGGCTACCATCAGTAGCTATCTGTCAATAGGTAATTGGGTTCGGCCGTAAATAAATAATAATAAAATACACGCTGCTATGGATTATATTTGGCCCTTGAACCTGCGGGGCAATTGCGTAACACATTATCAATAGGAATCGGTTTCATTTTGACAGTTCAACAACATTCATGCAGTAACGTGTTGAGCAGACAAATTTTTCGAACTTATGAAGCAACTAGCTGCGCCCCGCGGTTTCTCCCGCATAAGTTTCGATCCCGTGAGAATATCGGAATAAAAAGTAGCCTATATATTAATCCAAGGTATCAGCTACCTCCATAGAAAATTTTATCAAAATTGGTCCAGCCGTTTGAGCGTGAAGAAGTAACAAACGTATAAACACACACATTCATAAACTTTCGCCTTTATAATATTAGTGTGATGGATTAACAATTTGCATTAAAATGATTCAGATTCCGATTGATAGTGACTCTCTACTCTCGACTCTTCGCATCATCACCATTTAGTTACAAACTAGTAGACTGATGTAAACTCGATGATAGAAACTCGACAGATAGAAATCGAGTGTTGCTATTTAGTTTTTGTTCTTGCTTTCAGCAATTCTTTTGGTAATACTTATAGTTTGTAACACCATTTAAAATCTGTACAAAAACTGATTCTCAGTGAAATGAACAGTGCCAACAGTAATGTTGTTTAACTTTAATTGAATCGTCCATTAGTCCCGTGAGATTCGGTTTGTAGGTCGTCTCATTAATTGTAGGGTCGTTTAATTTGTCGTTGATCGCAGTCAATCAGGCGGCAAGACTCGGCCGTCCTACAAAATTTACGAAGCTTTTGAACGTGAACTTAATTGGCGATTATTTTGTTAGTGTGTTTTGTTTTGTCGGGTTCTCACATCCAATTGAAAAGTTACAAACTATTACTGTATTTGTGTGTCTTATAGATGGCCCCGCGCTTTTGATATCCGCAGGGAGATACCCAGGAAAAATAAATGGAAATGGGGGTAAAATATTCTATGTCACTGGGGAATAGTATAACTTTCTACCAGTGAAAGAATTTTGGTAATCGGATCAGTATTTTCAGGGATTACCATTTAGTACCTAAATGCCAGCACATCAAGCTACTACAACCTGTCAAATTTCTTCAATAGATGTTCAACTTTATCGCTAAAGAATAAGGTTCAACCAGGTGCGGATGGTACGCTGCAGTAGGTACGTCTGATTATCCGGTGGTAAAAGGGTCAGGTCGTGGAGCTCCTGCGCGCACTTTCCGAAGTACAGTCTGTAGAAGACCGACAGGCAAGCAACATTACGCCGATGAGCTAGGCTGTGAAGCGTAGCTACCAACGTCTATTCAAACAACATAACCTCTTCATCAACTTAAATATAAGTACTTAAAGCAGTATATAATTATAGTGTATTGTAGTGTATAATTTCCTCAGTGGAACTGCCACTGTAAATAATGGATGGTCGAGCCAGATGATGAACGCCACTGGCAAACAGATAACGGTGGTCGGATTTTGTGGTTATCACATAGAAAAAACTTCTAACTCTAACGAAAACTTTCAGTTGTCTTTTACGAGCCCCATGGGAGTCTCTCTAAAAGTAAGCACCAATTCTAGTTCCTTTCAACTTTAGTGAAAACAACACAACACAGTAGATATAAGTATCATACAAACAAGTTTCCGCTTAAGGGGCCGGTGGAGCATGTGTAGTTCTTACAAAATATAAGGACGAGATATAAGAAACTATAGAAAACTTATTTTTCTTATAACTCGTCTATAAATCATTGTCCATTCAAAATATGTATTTGGGAACAAAAATCCAATCGGAATAAATACACACTACATTAAGAATATGTTTGATTTACAAATTACTTTGGTATTACCTACGTTTGTATGAACTACGCATGCTCCGCCGCCGGCCCCTTAATTGCCTGTACACATCAAACCTATTTGGAAAGCGTAAAACTATAAAAAAGTTGTCAGACCATAAATCATGACTAAATTGTTCATAGTCAACATTTTTATTTTCAAGTAGCAATTCTCGTTTACTCGATGTGGCGTGAAGAAGAAATTCTTGTAATGCGTAAAGTTGCCACTGGAATCCAATTTGTATCTTCCCATGAAAATTTGTGGAGAAAGTATAAAAATGCGTAGACACAAATGGTGATTGACAATCTCAATAGATTTTGCAATCAAACTAAACTACAATAGAAACGCGCCATTGAAAATATCTTCAGTTTGATTAAAACTCAGTGTTATTATTAAACGATAATTAAATCCGTCGCCCGCGCAGACCTCAATCATCCTCTTATCAGACTAGACTGACACGCTTCCCCTGTGCAGTTCGGCTGCACCCGAAATAGAGTTCGTGCGTCTCCGTCTGCGCTCGGGCTCGATCGTTTATCTTTTTCAATCCGCTGTAACACAAACAAAAAGGTCAGAAGCCGACGACCTAGTTTCCGAGCGGCGAATCCAAAGGTCACCCAGACATCAGCCCGGGAAGCGTTGATAACGACTGGCAAGGCTGCACTGCATGCGAATCTTTGCGAGTTATGCAATAATATGATTCAGTTCTAGCTGTGAGCACGCGAGCTAATGTCTATAGTCGCCTGGTTTAGTTGAATGATCTGCTGGCATTACTTTAGGCCGAACTGTCGGGCTAAATATGTTTAAATGATAGAAGGATTTGTAAGAGATTTTGTGCTCCATTTGATGTGAATGTAGGTCTATTTCGTTTATCTCGTAGACATTAG
The DNA here is from genome assembly GCA_963082905.1 of Oligia fasciuncula. Lineage (NCBI taxonomy): Eukaryota > Metazoa > Arthropoda > Insecta > Lepidoptera > Noctuidae > Oligia > Oligia fasciuncula. The sequence goes on along the minus strand of OY720393.1, from coordinate 7,987,709 downwards.
GTAAGATCTATTGATTGATTGACCTGGGCGTGGGTGCTAACGTACCTAATGTATCCGCTGTGTATTACTAAACATTATGTAAAGAGTTTCCTTTCTAGAATAACTAATACTTACAAACATAGAAACTATGATAACTATGAAAGCGACGTATAAAATATTTACTCTCAGCATTAAAAATAAATATTTACAAGATTTTACAAAGTAGGACTTAACTTGCGAGACGGCTTCAAGAAGACGCTTCTTCAAATGTCGCCAAAGAAATAAAACAAAATCGACATCTGGGTCACTCCCAACTTTCTAAAATAATGATATTACTTCGTCAAGTGACAGCCTACCTTAAAGTGATGCCCTCAATTGTGAATCACACAATGGTTCCTCCATTTTGATTAAAATGACGTTTATTTAATAAGTTACGAGCGACAACGCGTTTACGATTGTCCGCAATAAAGTGATTTATGTATTTCCAATCACAATGGAATATTATCGAATTTAAATACTGATTCGTTTCGCAAATATTTCATTTGTGATGATGACGTGATGATGGCAATGGATACTGCGATCAATACTGTTACTGATGTTAATGCAATTGGAAAATATACTGGTGGACACCGACTAAGCTAAAATAAAATATATCTTTAATTGTTGGATGAAGATATAATAAGATATGTTTTATTTTGAAGTCGAATTCGAGAACGAAGTCGATTTACGGCAAACTAAACTAGTCAAGCAATTCAATGAGGAAACTAGATTTTCACGGAATAATTTTATCTATGCAAGAATAGAAACCAACTTACCGTGTTCGTCCACATCCTAGACAAAGCGGACGATGGCAATAAGCCGGGAAAACGATAAGACAAGAACATAAACGTTGGGAAGAAGAAGATTACAATGGCACGTGAGTAAATAGAGACACACGATGTAAGTATCCAATTTGAGACTGGTTCAAATACTCGGAATGATAATATCATGGTCATTAAATGAAGAACAAAACTTTCCATTCTTTGACATAGACTTGTCTTTGGAAGACCGTGGAAATAGAAGGGACGTAGGCTCTCAACTTTACTTACAGATGATAAAGTCTAAGATACCATTGTTTCTTCCTTCATGCGTGTTGCATAACGAGACAGGTATCACCCAGATGATAAACAGCAAAGTCTAGGTCATTAAAAGATCCATGTTTAGCAGTTAAGGTTATTGATTTGACTTCAAATAGTTTCTAAGAAAGAACCTCCACTATATTATGGCTCAGTCTAGGCCTCTAAAAGACTGTGCCGTGATATAGTGGAGGTTGTGGAACAAGGAAGCCTGTCCAGTTAACAGAAATAAGAATTTTATTTTCAGCAAAAAACTAGATGAAACAGCAAGAAGAAGGTCTTCATTCTCATCCAAACAAAATGAAAAGACACTAACTTGTACACCAGCAATTTGTTTACATATTTAATGTTAATACTAGTTGAGAACTCCTTCGTTTAAAGTCGACGGAGTCCTGGCGACCTTAAATTGCTAATGTAAGAAACATGTCGTGCAAACTTGGTATCGCGAGACAGAATCTTCATACTAATTTAACACGTAGATTAAGTTCTTATATATAATGTTGTGGGTAACACCGTCTGGTAATTCCATGGACTACATTATGTCAATCGTGGGTAAGTTTCAAGGCAGTTAGTACCAGGTGCATCGATAGGTATTGCTTGAGCTGTAAATAGTAATGGCTTCGCAATATGTAGGTTTATTTTAATGTAAAAGTTGGTGAAGATATCCTAACATTACAAATGCGAAAGTGAGTTTGTTTGTTTTGCTTTCACGCTAAAACGGCTGAACGGATTTGGATGAAATTTTAAACATGACCGGGATGAAAAATGTGTCCTATGTCTTAAGGATACATTTTTCATCCCAGTTGTACGTTTCCATGGGATAATTTCCTACCCCATGCGGGCGAATTCGAAGACATGTAACATCTACCAACCCGCACTGGGCCCGCGTGGTGGATTACGGCCCACTCCCTTTCACCGAGAGGAGGCCTGTATCCCAGCAGTGGGAACATTATAGGCTGATTGTTATTGATTATTGCTGATGTTGTTATCTTGACGCGGGCGAAACCGCGGGCGAAAGCTAGTAAGCTATATTCCAGGGACACAGGCAGGAACGATAAGATCATGGCCACTTTCCTAACGTACATTTTCTTTGGGTATTTTTCTGTATGTTTCTTTTTGGCCGACTCTCAGACTAATAAAAATAAAAGCCAATTTAGATCTGAGACGCTCTCTTTCGAAAATAGGCATAAGTTAAATTCGTAGCAATCTGCTAATGCTTATCTTACATTGTGAACTTGACGTTTGACGGTTGACTTGATGTTTGTTCGACAATGACCTCCACATGAATCTCTTCCTACATGCTTCCTACTTCTAAGTCACAGAGTACTTTTTGATAGACTGAAATTCTGAGTCAAATCGGCATCAGAAGGTCGATAAGACCTTGAATCTGTCATTCAAAATGTCATTTGGAGACCTGACCCAATGATGTCTCTATCATAAAATATCGAAATAAAAACCAACCAAGTGCGACTTGGACTCGCACATGAAGGGTTCTGTACCAAAAGGCAAAAGACACGTATCTTGTCCATACAAGATACGTGTCTTTTGCCTTTTGGTAAAGTTAATAAAAATTAAATGCGGCTTCCATAATTTTTATTAACTTTATTTTATTTTTATTATTTGTTGTTAAAGCGGCAATAGAAATACATATTCTGGGAAAATTTCAACTGTCTACCTATTGCGATTCATGAGATACAGCCCGCTAACAGACATACAGACGGACGGACAGCGGAGCGGAGGCTTAGTAAAATTAAGGTTCTGTTGGCACCAATTAAATGTATATTGTTTTATTTAGGTAGTCGAATCAATAATGTTATAATCGATATTTTTTTGTAAATGTCAAAATTATGAAAATCTAATACAATTTGTCATGGACCTGTTTTTGTAACACGATATCGTGTTGAAGCTAATAAAGAATTGCCATATAAAAAAAGCATAATCCCAAAAATTTTAATTATTGATTAATGTTCTTATGCGTTTCGGATAAAATTAAATGTGGGATTTAACACAATCTTAAATCAGTAAAGATTTTATGATGGTATTTGGATATCATCATAATAAAAATATTATCTTTAGGTATTATCACACGCTATAAAACGGATGAACTCCTCCGTTGAGACTTTTAGTAGGTTATAAAAAAAAATTGATGTTCCATATTCAAATTTGACATTTTGACCGCTTAGGTATTGCACTATGAAACAGCAGATATTTTTTTAATACCCGACGAACAATTTCAACACAGGGGGTTCAGAATCATGGACTTACTGAATCCATGATAAGAGTAACAGGTTGCATGCTGATGTCCGCCACCCTTTTATGGCAGACAGTAGGACTACTTTACTTCACACATAATCTCCTAAGAGTAAACTAGTCGCGAGCTCGAACTCACTGGTGGTCATGGCCAAAGAGCACGCTGTCTCACCTGGCTTCGTGTCCGACAGAGCTAGCATCAGTGATGATCAGTTAGACGCTAGTCTACACGAACAACGTCTAGTTCTCACGCACAGAAAACCGTTCCGAACATTTAGGCGCGTAAAAAAATTCGAATAGTGCTTCGGAAAATTGAGCTTTATGAAAAAACCACTGCATAAATCAATTACAAATAAAGTTTATTGAACTCTTAGATAACTGAGCTTTGTCGGTACGGACTTTTGAAGATTTTACAGTTATTTTATTACTTATTTACACCCAAAGTTACGTTAAAAATTGCAAGAAAAATGAATCTTTGTTGGCTCATAACTTTTTATTGGCTTTTTATTTTACTATTCTGTTTCCGTACAGAAAAAAAAAAGTCAAAACTTACAATGTCAATGAAAAAATATCGACTAGTGGCACCTTAAGACTCTTATCGATGTCTAGTCAGTCTTAACATACACATGTTCCTTTCTGAATATTTCGATCTCTCAGCTCTAATTTCCATCATGCACAAGTAAACATGCAACAGTAAACTTCATATCACGAATCCCGTGATACGCAGTTTACGGTGCATGATCACATACGTGTAGGTACACGTGTGTGATCTGTCATCCGCCAGAGCTAACAAACCTTTGTTTCCCTGTCACTCCGTCTCTTGTTCGCCAACAATTGTTCCTTTGACAGTTTGATGAAGATCAGCCTCCAACAGTGTAGGCAGACAAGAATATTTAATTAGCTTGCAATCCTTTATTTTTTATACCTGAATCAATGTTTATTTTTATTAACGCTTCATTGTCTCGATGCATTTGTAATCAGTTTTTTGTTGCATCTTAATCATTTTGTAAATATGTGATTTGTGTTGTAAATAAATTTCAATCTCATTATTGGTGTTTTGAACTTGCTAAATAATTTTTTTTAAATATTGGTGAGATACCAACTTACTTAGGTATTATGACATAAATGTCCGACTCGATTAGTATGACCGACTTCTGAATATAATAGAGTGTGAGGACTTTGTATTGTAGACCTTGTGGACTTTAGATCTGTAGACCATTTTTTATTTAATTAAGTACCTACTAATTGTTGACGGGCCTATGCTGTCCTCCCATACCTACTGAAATTTGAAAACATTATAAAGGGTTTTTCAAAAAGGCCGGGTAGATTTTGGCGGCCCGTGGCGGCCATTTTGTTTTGGTGACATCTATCAAATCTTTTGTTTATTATTCAGTTACTTATGCCAAATCACCATGGCAAGTTACACGATTGAACAGCACGTTCAAATAATAAAACTTTATTATCAAAATGAGTGTTCGTTAGTGCAAACGTTGTGCGCATTGCGCACATTTTACGGTAGACGTGGTGGCCCTTCACAGTCGACTCTTCAACGTTTGGTGGCCAAATTTGAGATGACCGTTTCGGTAAACAATCAGCCAACACCCGTACGTTCAAGGAACGCAAACAAACCACAATCGGCCGATGCCCTAAAGGTGAACATAACACAAGCCATCACTCAAATTCAACCGGATCTATGCAGAAGAATCATTGAAAATTGAACCGCTCGGATCCGTGCCACTGTAAGAAGCCGAGGCGGACATTTGAATGATGTCATATTTGGCACATGTGGGCCTTTCAAATATAAAAAGAATTTTGTTAATACCTCACACAGAGCTTGTTTTATATCATTTCAGCATCTACTCGTCCTTATTGAAAAACCCTTTAATAGCCAATTATTTTTAAAAGAGTAACCGTGGAGTTTCTTGCCAGCTCTTCTCCATAGGAAAAGAAGTGCCCATGTAGGTTTATGTGAAATAAAATATTTTGATTTGATTTGATTTGAATACTAATACTTTGATCATACTCAAAACGGGGATTTTTCTTTTGGAATTAAATTCTTAGAGATTTTAAGGTTAAGGGTTAGTTATAGGTGTAATAGGACACCCACGTTTCACCAGTATCCTAATTGCGTAACACACTATTACTCTTAATTTGAATCATTTTGAAGCAAATTTCTAATCCATTGCTCCATATGTTCGAAAAATGTGTCTGCTCAACAACGCAAATAACGCAATGAATGTTGTTGAGCTGTCAAAATAAAACCCATTGCTACTGATAGTGTGTTACGCAATTACCCTGCAGATATGAGGTACAAGGGCAAGCCTACTGCCATCAATTGGCCACAAATCCAGACTTCGGGCTGCTGTTGGGAAATTATAGATGGAAAAACCCAATAACACTTTGCCCCACCCGGGAATCGAACCGAGGGCTTGCAAACACTGGACAAACGAGGCAGAAACTTTATCATATATTATTATAAAATAGTCTAAGATCACGAGTCCATTACTTTCAGCTGTCTGAGTGAACTTCTTCACTCGGTCCACTATTAGGCCCTTAGTAGACGACCGGCTTACTGCGTGATCGTGACAATGGCACAGATGCGCAAACTGTCATTGAGGCAAGACGTGCGTCCATTTTTGAAACTATTACCTTCTTTTCTGAAGTTTATCCGAGCCAAAATCATAATGATCTTTAATATCGTTTAGATAAGGTTGTTGTTAGATTGCTGCTACTGACAAGTCTGTCATATCACAGTGATCTTTATTTTCGTTACAATAGGGTTGCTATTGGATTGCTGCCGTCAGAGGTAAAATAACTGAGAAAGAAGTGTAGGTATATTCAATTAGGTACTATCTGCGCCCCGCGGTTTCACCCGCGAAGGTAAATGTCGATGCCGTAGGAATATCGGGATAGAAAGTAGCCTATATGTTAATCCAGGGTGTCAGCTACTCCCATACAAAATTTCATCAAAATTGGTTTAGCCGTTTGAACGTGAAGAAGTAACAAACATATAAACACACCCCCAGACACACACACACACTCAAAAACTTTCGCCTTTATAATATTAGTGTGATTTACCTCGTTTTTTTTTCTATTATATAATTGCTAGCTTTGTTCTTTAACTTTGATTTAAAAACTCTGTCAAACCTAAATAAACCTTCAAAAGTGAATGACCACACCTCATTTTAGCTTCTTAATCAGTTACAAAAGCACATAAACTAAGGTAACAATTAACAGATGCCTGTAATTCAATTAACACTACCATAGCAATTAGTTTGGTGAGCGGAAAGACTGTGTTTTTCTCCGTTCATTATATTGAAAGACTTAAAAATTTAGAACAGTATCGTAAGCTTGCAAAGTAAGCAAGCTCAAGTCGCAGTGGGCTGGCCTTGTGTGTCGAGAGACCGATGGCCAGTGGAACAGACGATTCCTGGACTGGAGACCGCGTATCGGTAAAGGTACTGTGAGTCGCCCCTCAGCTAGATGCATCGACGACCTTAGGGCCTGTACACACCACGTTTTTGTAAACGCGCGTTTGTAGCGATACAGACGCGATGTAGACCTTCTATAGGATAAAAGCGAGCCGTCGACGCGCGTTTCTAAAACGCGCATTGACGGCGCGTTTAAAAAACGTGGTGTGGACAGGCCCTTAAGAAGGTGGCTGGGATAGACTGGATGCAGAAGGCGGAGGACAGGGTGTTGTGGCGGAGCCTGGGAGAGGCCTATGTCCAGCAGTGGACTACGATAGGCTGAGTTGATTGAACAGTATTCAGCCGTAAATATAACACATTAAGATTTAGAAAGAGACTGTCACTCACGTATAAGTGAAAGAGATAATGCTCTACGAAGCTGAATTGTTTTTTTTAAACTAGGTGTACCATATTTACGGTTAGATACTGAACCAACATCTCTGGCTGCTCATAGCTAAATAATAACTGCCGCACGTGTCGAAGATTAAGCTACGCCTGCTGAGGTCGGTCCGTGGATGGTTAACCATTCATTAGTTATCAAGTCCCTTCCGTGACTCGGAAAGCACGTTACACCGTTGGTCCCGGCTGTCAAAGATCTACTAATGACTCTAATGAGTCGTTAAGGGTATTCAGAAACCCGAAAATCTGACAACCATTCTTACAAAGGGTATCTCACCTTTCGTATTACCCAGTTACTGGGATGTGGAGGTCAGACAGGCAGTGCCTCGATGGAAAATACTGGTATTCAGCTGCATCGGGTTGGACTAGAAGCCGACCCCAACATAGTTCGGAAAAGGCTACGCAGATGATGAGTGTACTATAAACCTAACTTGGTTGTGGAATATACGATCTTCGTGGAATAACCTGTGACATTTTAAATGGCATGTGTATAATATACGAGTATCACGGGCCAATTACGGTTCCAATTTTATGGGCCCATCCTGTCACCACAGGCTTCAAATGATATGTCCATAATAAGTTATATATTACTCATGTTTTTATTCGTTTCCCATCATGTATATGTTGACGTGACTATAAATTTAGAATGAGAACGTAAAATGTGAATCTATTTATAGGAACGGATAAATTTTTTCAGTGCCTAGGTGTTTTACCGAATAACGTTACAAAAATATATAAAAATAATTAAAAAGTACTACAACAGATATTGGATTATTCCACTCTACCCCACCGGTGGGACAAAGTGGAATGTTCACGATTTTGTCGTCCACTGTGTCCCAATAATTGATATAACTGAGTTTTTTTTTCTGAGTAGGTACCTACACTTTTTTCCACTAGGGCTGAATCGTGAACATTCCACTTTGTCCCATTGGTGAGGTAAAGTGGAATGGGTAATCCCAAATACTGCGATAGAATACAAAAGCAAATGAAATTTCATGTTTCCTCCCGACAGACCCTTAGCGAAGTCAATATGTAAATAATCTTTTTTCCGTCCAGTAAATCTACAAAATCGTGCCTCTGCCGCTTAGATAATGAATATAGATAAAATGGATACGTGAGCAAGTCGCTAATTAATCACACCAGGTTCGAGCCGCCCTCAGCTATTTCCTTAATTAAAATACTAGTTGATGTTTGCTAAGTACTAATTTGCTAATTTGTTTATGAGACATTAAAATCAAGTTACAATGTTTTTGAGAACGCGTTAATTGGCGGATATAATTATGATTATGCGTCATGTTCAATTTCATTATAGTAATTAATATAATGTTACGTATTTTTAAGCACATGTCAGCGCAATGTGGAAATTAAAAGCGTTTAGTAAAAGCGTGAACGTTGGAGTGATTAGTTTAAAAGTGCGAGGTCATTTTTGTCATGAATGCTTCGTATATTATGTGTTCGTGACATTGCGCGTCACGATTTAGGCTGAAAGCGGAGCGGGGGGGCGGTAAGAAGTCAGTAATGAGGTACTGACCTACAACCGAACATACTATAATCACTGTGAGAGAGAGTGCCATCCACCACGCGGGCCCAGTGCGGATTGGTAGATGTCACGTCATATCTTAGAATTTTTGGCAAATAAAATAATCCTTATAAATGAAGAGCATTCTCGCCGATGATGCTCAAAATGATAGTAAAAGCAGTTGTTTTTTTTATACAAAAATACTAATCTGGAGTAGGTTCCCTGAAATGTTTCATATTAGACAGTCGTCAACATCTAGCCTAGCTTTTTCGGTTTCCAGTCTAACCGGATGCAGCTGAACACCAGTATCATGGAGCGACTGCCTATCTGACCTCCACAACCCAGTTATTTGGTAACACGATACCCCTTGACAAGACTGGTTGCCAGGCTTTCGGGCTTCTGACTACCCGTCACGACTGTCAAAGTTCTACAACTCGATGACCCGTTTGCGTCGATGTGACGCATAATTTCCCCCAACTGGTGATTTTTTTCGTATTTGTGTTACGTTTAGCGCAAATAAACGATTTTTTTTTTCTTTTAACTGACAGCTCAACGTGCTGTCCGAGGCTTACGGAGGGGCCCCGCTATGTTTCATATAAAAATGTCATATTCAATAATAGTCATACTGCTCACCTGTCTGTCACCGGGGTGAACCCGGCGCTCCTCTTGGCTCCCGTTATATTCTCCACTTTTCACTCTGCACTGAACCGTGGGCGAAATTTTAACTTACACTTAGGGAATTGACTGATAACTATATTAATACTACCACATTACTACTTATATTATTTTTCGATACACACGACTTTGAAACCGACGAATTTAGACCTGAAACAAAAAAAGAAGATTTCGTTAAAAATAATAGTAAAAACAAGTTCAATCTAGCCACGATTCTATTTAGAAATAATAAAAATACAATTTCAAACGGACCACATAATAAAAATAAAATGTGAACATTCAACGTCATGTGAGGTATTCTGCGGTTTCTTTTAATCAAGGCGAATGCATATGGCGTCTATTTCGATGCCGCCCCACGAAATATATTGAAAGTGATGACGACCACGAAACAATGGGTTCGACCGCGAATTCATATCAGTTCGCCGACAATAGCGAATAAGTCTTTCAGAGACGAAACGGTCAACAGATCCGAGCGAATAATTCGTACCCTTGCCCTTGAGTACGAAATGCACGGTCATTATGAACTGTGAGCTCGGGTATCGAATGCAATCTCCGGAGACTTTCGGCTTAGCGAAAATAAACTTTAATACCAACAAGATTTGAGTCGTAATTCGATAAACAAGGATATTGTGGACCTGCATTTGGCCGTCAAGTGGATACACCGATGCAATGAGTTAGCTAGACTGTCTGAATGTCAAACCAATGATCGGCAGCGTCTGCTGCACCAACGCAATAAAAAAATAATTTATTTGCGTCTGAGTAAATAACATAATGGCGCGAACAAAATTTGGACTGAATAACCACGGCAACTGGGGTCGCGTCGTAACAGCCGCTTTGTTCCAAATCGGATCACTTGGGAAACAGCCAGAAAAAGAAAAGCGCTGAATTCCACTTCAATTGTTTGCTTCCTAAAGAACGAAACTGCGAATACGCTGGAAAGTTACAAAAGAAAATGTATTGTTTCAACAAAAATCTTTAAAGCGGTTCAAACAAAACGTAAGATCTAATAAAAAGTTGAGCTATAAATTATGTGAATTACATCGTTCATGCTGTAAATAAATTACACAATTTATAGAACCGTAGCAAACATCTCAACAAACAAATTATAGGCCGTATCGTGTCCATTCCAAATTGGAGCGTAGACTTTAATGATGCTAAATATTTTATTGAACTATTTTGCATAGATTTATCGTAAGCAATTTAGATTTCGATCGCCGTGTAAATGTACAAAAATATCTAAAACATGATATTGACATTACTTGTAAGGAGAGAACGGAGGGAACTAAGAGCTAGGTATCATCAATCACAAAAAACTTTAACTTTTGTGACACATCCGAATATGATCGATGAATTTTACCCATCTACGGAGAGGAAGTTTCAGTAAAAGCGTTTCTTTTTACACGCAAGAAGTTCTATGTACCTACCAAAAGTATGATAGATGATAATATTAATTACCGACCTACACTTACTGACAGTATTAAGCCGGAAGAATTTAATTTTGAATGATGTGTTTCCATAAATAAAGTCAATAAAATTTTAATGCACTCCCTCTCAAAAAGAGAGGAGGCCAGTGTCTCAGCAGTAGAAACCTATAGGCTTATGTAACTTAATGTATCTATTCTGCATATACCTATAAATATAATTAATATTAATTACATTTCTATATGCAGAATTTAAAGACCAAACATTATTAATATGTTCAATACAAAACTGCAATTTAATCATCATCATCATTTCAGCCGAAAGACGTCCACTGCTGGATATAGGCCTCCCCCAAGCACCTCCACTTCGACCGGTTCTGCGCTTAATTTAATGCTTAAACTTAATTATACACAAGCAAAGACTGAAAGGAAATTTAAAAAATCGTACGCACCGTCTTCTAATCACGCACTGCTATATTAAGAAACCTTGAACCGATATAATTAGATTTTTTCGTAAAATTCTTCATACAATGCTGTGTTTCCACGTACAGTTTTAGTGGCATTTCATTCAGAAACTGCGATAGTATTGGTATTTGTGTTTAAACTCAAGTTTGTTTTTTCTGTTATGTGCGTCAAATGTGCTGAAGGTCGTCAATTAGGACGTGGTTCTAGCGAGGCATTGAACTATGAAATATAACCGGAAGACGGGGGCCGATGACTGATGAACGTTAATATGCGAACACTAGGGTTGTGACTGTCTGCTGCAAAGCTATTATCCTGCTTTATGACTGATACCTACACACTTGAATATTCATAGCACAAATTATTGTTTATGTTCCTTTACAAGTTTTTTATTTATTCTTGTTACTGTAATTAGCTTTTCATTAGTTTTATGAACCAACTGGTCGGAACACCTATCCTTTTTAACGACAATAATTTTCTATCTTTGCAAAATAATTCAAGTTCATTTACTTCATTAGGTCAATGGTAAGGTTTTTTCCACTTGGCAACAGTTAGCAGCAACCCTAAACAATTCCGTTTTTGTCAGACCTGAAAAGAATTTGAATAAGTAAGTCATGATGTCAGCGTTACACGTAATGTGAATCAAATCGGTAATAAAATACAATTTAATGAATGTCAGATATTCAAATCGCGACCTATTAAGGAACTTATCACCTTTATTTCTTCTTTCTTTTGTTCGTGCAATCAACGAAAAACGTGCAACGTCCGAATAATGACCCTCGGCTTGTTTATGATCAATAAAATCGATTTTTATAATAGCACATCCGTTTTTTGCAAATTCGAATCTGAAGCGGGTTCCCGAATTCGTGATGTCCGATCGAAAAGAGAGGTAACACTGATTTCTGACCGGATTGGGCAAAAACCCCGCTTTCCGAATATTTTGGGAACGTTGACCGCAAGATCTTTTATTTTTGTTTACTGTGAATTTATGTATGGAACGAAAAAAATTGTAGCTCACCCTCGGGCATGTTTTCGCAGAAATATGTCAGGAACAATGCGAAGTCCAAGCATTTCTCGCAGAAAGTGTTAAAAGCGCATTTTTCCACAAAGACCATGGAATTTAAAGAATTTGTGCTCAGTTGTGACTTGTGACCAGTTTGTAGGAAAATGACCGATGGAAAAACTTCACCGTCTAGTGCGCGTAGACGCAGGTTTACACCTATACGACTGCCTTTGTCGGTACCTTGGATAATTGGTTTGGAGAAACTGGCTTATATGTGCTTAATGATTTGATAGATTAAGTGCCTCGGATTCTGATGCCGACTTTAATTCACAAAGTCAACGACGAGTATCTAAAAATAACTTAATTGCGTTTTATTCTGAAAACACTGAAAGTTAATTTATAAGACTAGATAATGTTACCTAGATTCTTGTAATCTTCCAAGTTACCTTCGATTTCATTAGAAACAACCGCTACGAATCTATTCAATGCGCACGCGCGTGGAACAAGTCTGACTCAAAGTTTAGGTATAGACTGCAAGCGGCACGGTGCATTAGGTCAGTGAGTTACATTTTTGGTCGATGCGTTCTGCAGGCGAGTAGGTAGTACGAGTGCAACTATTTTTTTTGGACAGGACGAATATAAGTCAAATCTACAATTACAAAGCAGAACGTTTTGGTTGTTGCTTCGCAGCCTCAGTTGACGCAAGCCCACATTGTTTTAAGTATCAATACATGAAAAGTAACCTTGACGGTAAGTTAGAGGATGTCGTGAATGGTTTTTTGGCGTTGAAACTTTTTGCCGGATACATATTGTCTCACAATGGGGCTGAGTTTGAAAGGAATACATTAGTTGAGCGGTCGATGGCTCTAACCGTAGCGAGCCTTCTCTTGTTTACGTACGTACAAATTGGATACTGATACTCGCAATAGCTAAATACTAATGAGCTGTGGGGATCCAAGACATAACCTTTAGGGCACCTTTTTCACCGGGACACCATGGCGGCGCAACCAGTCGCCGCTACCAACAAAATGTATGGTTGGTTGCGCAACCAAACGGACACCAGGTGAGTAACTCTCTATAGAGCTGTATACATTTTATAGGAACTTGTTCATGTCAACATTCATGCGGTAAGTAAATTACATTGGTTAGGCTCCATCTCATTGGTCGAATCTAATTTGCAAACGGACCGCCGTAATTGTGTGCAGATTAATGTGGAGATCTCGCCTCCTAAATCAAATAACAATAGCGAACAAGATAACAGGCACGAAGATGAGGGCAATGTCTTCGTGAGTTGAATTATTGCTACAAAATGTATAAATGGATAAAAAGTTACTTTACAACTTGGTTTTTAGGGTTCCGTACCCAAAGGTTAAAAACGGGTCCCTATTACTAAGACTCCACTGTCCGTCTGTCCGTCTGTCACCAGGCTCATGAACCGTGATAGCTAGACAGTTGAAATTTGTTGCCGAAAGCGGCAACAAATTTCAATAAAGATCAACAAATACTAAAAACAGAATAATACCTGTCAATATTTAAGGGGGGCTCTCAAACAGCAGACGTGTTTTTTTAGGCGTTTTTGCCTTGTGGTACGGAACTCTTCGTGTGCGAGTCCAACTCGCACTTGACCAGGTTTTTTTCTTTATAAAAATCTTCTTGTCTAAAAACGTGTAAGTTTTTATTAATTCGTTTCGTTAATTTAGGTCCTAATTAAAAGCAAACCAAAGGCTACGGTGTCCTAGAAGAGGTGTGACCGCCAATTGCGGTCATAATATGCAATACAGAGGGTTTTTTGACTCCTTAAAATTAAAATCTATCATTTTCATCATTATTGACAATACTGACGAAAGAAGTTTTCTGATTTTCATGACGTCAGTTATAAATATGACGTAAACGTTTTTCTAGGAAACTAGTCTAAAATGTTACTACGGCGTAGATATTGCATTAATTCTATTTTTTTTTTTTAAATTAAACACACTATAACTTGATTACCCTTATAACCAGCTACAGCTAGATTATTAAAGCTTTTGTATGTGCTTCAAAACTACAATTTTATTTTGTAATCGAACATTCATCGATTCCATTCTTGAAAATAACACCATTAACTTTTTGTTCCAAAAGTGCCAAAATGAAATTCCGTATTTCAGGTTTTGACACTTTCTCCTGTGACCTTGACTTGCATTGACCGCAGAATCCAATCAAGTTATTCACTTGAGATTGATACCTATACCTTAGGTGCCTTTATTGGAACATATTTGTCACTGTAATTAATCTTAGCTTCCTGTCATGGTAAAGGGGGAACGGGTAAAGGATGTTTTGATGAAATTGTTGTGGGCAGATATTATGAAGAAGCAAATACTCTTGTTGTTAGAATTCTAGAATTAATATTGTTGGCACTCGGGGTAAATTTGGACCAATTCAAATTATGTTTATGGATAATTAAAGGCGCGGTAAGAAGCAAAGTTTCAGGTAGGTAACGTGGCCATAAAAATTTAAAAATAAACGCCTAGGTACATGGAAAAACTTAAGGTTCTTACTTCCCTAGTAATTTTTGATTATTTATTTACAACGGCAACATTAAGGTGCTGCCACAGTGCTGTTATAAAATATTTACAAACATTTTCTAACATTGTGATCTAATACATTTAATCCAGAAATCAGAAAGGTTTTCATGTTAGGAAATATTAGTAAACACTTTTAAACAGCAGTGTGGCAGCACCTTTACTAACAAAAAGTCAAGTGCGAGTCGAAGGGTTCCGTACCACAAAGCAAAAACACCGAAAAAACACGTTTGTTGTATGGGAGCTCCCTCTAAATATTTATTTTATTTTGTTTTTTAGTATTTGTTGTTATAGTGGCAACAGAAATACATAATTTGTGAACAACTGTCTAGCTATCGCGGTTGTTGACATACAGCCTGTTGACAGACAGACGGACGGACGGACAGACAGCGAAGTCTTAGTAATAGGGTCCCGTTTTTACCCTTTGGGTACGGAACCCTAAAAAAGGGAGGAACTCATTAAGCACCAAAAAATTCGTCTGCATCGCTGTCAATGGGATAAGTGCCCAAAAGACTGGCAGCATTACCACGTTGGATGGCAATGCTGATTCTTTGGCCTAAAAAAATAGGCCAGCTCTAGTCACGTGAAAAGTCAACCAACCGCTTGGCGGTATCCCGAAATATTCGATGAGCACTTGGGCCCCAAGGCCCTAGTGTTTCAACCCCAAACGGCTCAAACATTATAGCTCCCAATAAGGTTGTTATATTTGCGCCGTATGAGGTTTTCTGCTTCTGCAGCAGCCGCCCCAGCTCAGCCCACCATGCTAGGAAGATGGGATGGCGCGAGGGTGTTGACACAGGTTAAATCCCACACCAAAGGCGTACCCAACTTCCAAGGCATTATTGTCATTCCATCTGGCCTCTTCTCATCGTCGCGTGCCAAGCCCTTGGGATCTAAAGCAGCTGGCACCCCCGGTGACAAGGGCCTGACGGATGATGTCATTAATAGTGGAGTGCCATGCCATCCGACCAGCGCCCTTGCTGCAGGATAGGCCAAGGTGTCCGAGATAGTCAACTGCTTCACCGTTTTGACAGCGATGTGGAGCTCTGCAAGGAGCGCCCAGACGCAAACATGTAGCTAGCTTCCTTAGTTGATTGAATTCCCTTTAATAATATTGCATAAAACTATGATAGTTTACGCTCATGATAATTAAGCGACGAAAAATATTTTTTGAGCTGTTTTACGATTGTTTTATCATCATCATCCTAACCTATTCCCAACATTGTTGGGGTCGGTTCCACGGTTTGATCATGATACTATTTTTATATTTATTTATGAAATATTTTTGATGGGGGAAGCTCTAAGGTGGCCCGCGAAATTCAAATTTTCTTACGTTTTTTGCAATTTGCTGGTCAGTATTAAGTTGTACGTTGATTAAAATATGATTCGCGGTCGTAACAAATATGTATTTACAGAATTATAATCATTAAAGTCATCAATACAACTCTCTAAGACCATGTAATCCCCAAATGTCAAGATTTCATGAAATAGTCATTCTGTAAATACATATTTGTTACGGCCGCGAATCATATTTTAATCATCGTACAACTTAATACTGACCAGCAAATTGCAAAAAACCTAAAAAAAATTGAATTTCACGGGCTATCCTGGCGCTTTCACCTTAAGTCTTTTTACTGAACGTTTTACTGTGTCCTAGGTTTGGGCAGTAGGTACCTTAAAACTATCTACCTACATTTCTACTACAATGTAAATATTAAGTTCCCTTTTCTTTTCAAAATAGCCAACTTAACGTATCAGTCAATAAAATATACCTACAAACCGCCTTTATGTGTATTTCCATTCTGCGTGACTACAAAATTTCTAATGAAATCGTACAGGAACTGAACTTAATTTCTATAGCAGTAAACCTTGAACCATGGCTTTGTGTTCTCTCCTTTGAAAGTTCACAACAATTCTTAACAAAGCAATCTATACTTATAAACTATACCTAGAGGGTTTCCTATTATAACAGTTTGACGAAAATAGCTAACTTTTCAAGGTTTCCAATTTGAACGATTTTGGAGCGACAGTTGAGCGTTTGTGGGGCGACTGTTGCTGGCAACCTGTCACCCTAATTTAGAATTTAGGCCCGTCGTCCACGGCGCTAGTCGAGAGTAAACAGTTACAAACTCAAATTAACAATGAGAAGAAAGAATGTGACAGCGCTTATATCATAGTGGTCCGTACATGACGCAGCCAATCACAATACGTTAGTAAGTCGCGTCGACCATTGAAATAATTGTGCTTTGAGTTCACATTCTGACTACTCACTGATGACTTGAGTTTGTAACACGTTCCTTTTAAACAGCGTCGTAGACGATGGGCCTAAGTCCTCTTACAAGCCTCCTCAACGAATATCTCGCTAGACTTGGCCCAACCAGGGTTTAGCAGGAGCTATTCAAATTAAATCTTCAGTCGAAAGGGCTAGAAAGGAAATTGATCGAAGTCTTTGTCTGAGATAAATTCGCGTGAATTTTGTCTGCATTTACTTAGGCGTTGGTTGTAATTAATTGTAGCTGGTAGATATATAAGTTGTTCTGTGCTGGATTCATTGTTAAATGTTGTACGTTTCCTAGACTCTTTCGGATTTCTCTGATAACACGAATTGTTTTTTACCGACTTCACAAAAAGGAGGAGGTACTATGTTCGGGTGTTTGTGTTTTTTTTTTGTATGTTTGTTCATCGAATACTCCGCCAATTGTCGACGGATTTTCAAAATTCTTTTTTTGTTCGAAAGTAGATAGTTCTGAGGTGGTCCCATTGTCACCAAGTTAGGATCTGATGATGGAATCTTAGAGAAATCGAGGGCAACCCTCAAACTTTATAGGCTCACTTATTGTTTTTCGCATATTTTATGAAGTATCTTGTGTATTTGTGTATGGTTGTCACCATCTCAGGTAGCTGGGCTGATGATGGAAGGTACAACTCCTTAACAGTAAGAAGTTACTCGAACAGGCAAGGACTGTTTTAGTAAATTGTTTTGATGTTTGATAGGGCATTTGCCACATTTGGTCTCATGATCATCAAGTCATGACCTGATGCTACCTAACTCCTCGACAACTAACAGCAGATATATCGTGTTTAGGCTCATTGAAAAGGGCTCGATGTGTGGATAAACGTACTGTTACTGAGGAACACCGAAGACCTGATGCTGAAGCCAGGAGCATCAGAAAAAGTACAAACCTTGAAATTACAGCACCGTAGTCGTGTTTCGGCTCATTTTAAATAGGACTAATTTTAAGTTCAATGCAATGTTGACATAAGTCTGGCCTGATGCTGCAGCCAGGATTATCAGCATCTAATCTAAAAACTAATAAAAGGAGAACTCCTCAACAATTAACGTCCCTGCATCAAGAAAAGGAATATTTTATAAAAAGGCGATGGGCAAGTTGACATTAGGCTATTGTAACTTAGATAAATTATAAATAGACCCACTAAAAAGCGAGAAATAAAAATAAAAATTTCGGAAGTCGGTGGCAAAAACTAAAATACTGATCCCTAAGATACCGACTTCCGAAATTAAAGTTATTTTTCAGTTAGTAGTGTTTTTTTTGGAAGTCGGTTTTTGTTGTTAGTGTTTAGTACATTCTGCGTTTCTTTAAAGACTCTGTGAGTTGCTTATTTCATTTGAGAAGGTGTAAAATGCTGTTTTTTACTAAAATAATAAACAATAAAATAAAAAAATAAGAAATAAATGATAATTTTATTTAATAAATAATTGCAGTATAATTATAGCAATAGCTTTTTTAGAATTTTATTGTTGTATTTCTCAAATGATGATGCATTATTATAAGATGATCAAACTTCTACAACGATATCATATGGCAATAGATACTGTCCTATTGCCATAAGATAGCATTATAGAAGTCTGACCCTTTAGTTTTACGCGTATTTCAAAGGTTTGTTAGTGTGGGCTCGAAAAAGTAAATTTACACAACTTCAAAAGTTAAAAAAGTTATTTATTTTGATGTTTGTACCAATGGCATTCCTCCGCGTAGGTAAAATGTATTAAAGGAAAAAACTTGGTCTGTATTTGGACATAATTGACATAATTTTGTGGAAGTTTAGTGACGCCCACTGAGGGGTCGAAACTTGTGGCCTCGGGGACATGCCCAGGGACATTTCAGAAACATGCCGAATAAATAAAACATAAATATTGATAGATGTGTATCTAATTTAAAGTTAGTTAGGTAGCTCTTCTTTTCTTGTGATAAATAATATAGTTATTTAAGCAGTAGTAGACAGTAGCGCACAATCAAGGCAGGTATGGTCTGCTCCAAAAGCATTTCATGAAAATGTACCTAAATAAATGGATCAGAAAACGTACCTCATTATCATCTGCCAAGCCTTTCCCCAACTATGTTAGGGTCGGCTGAATACCAGTATTTTACATGGAGCGACTGCCTATCTGCCCTCCACATCCTATACCATACCATAACATAATCAGCCTACAATGTTCCCACTGCTGGGACACAGGCTTCCTCTCGGTGAGAGGGAGTGGGCCGTAATCCACCACGCGGGCCCAGTGCGGATTGGCAGATGTCACATGTCTTCGAATTTTTGGTTCTAGGACATGCCGGTTTCCTCACGATGTTTTCCTTCACCGTTTTGAGAGCAGTGGTGATGAAATAATTTACACAAAGTAAAGCGCCTGTCTGGGTTCGAACCTACGACCTACAACTCGTAAGTCGCGGCCGTTACCACTTGGCCACCACTGCTCTCACACACAACCCAGTTACTAGGTAATAGGTACGATACTCCTTGGTAAGACTGGTTGTCAGACTTTCGGGTTTCTGGCGACCCGTAACGACTGTCAAAGATCCACGGATCACGTGGTTAACGTGCTTTTCAAGGCATGGCCCTGTCTTGGTATGTGAAGATGGTCACCCACGGACCAACCGCGGCAAGCGTAGCTTAACCTGATCGATCGACCCGTGCGGCTGTTATTACTTAGCCACAAGCCCCTCCGCCACCACAACATATAAAAGTTAGTTTCTTAATTGACCTTAACAACAAAGGAATTATACATTAACATGCTTTCAATTGGTTTGGCTATGGCCGCTATAACTATAAATATTATGACAGTTTTCAAGGTAAACGTGTTTAATTTATTTATTTAGTTTATTCAATACAACAAAATTATCATATTTATTGCCAATATTCTTTATATATTTTAAAATGGCGGTTTCGTTGCTATGGAGATTTAAAAAAAAAATTACTATCGTCTACACCGAAGACATGTTGCCTTGCTGTGTCTTCATTTCAGCCTCCAGTTTTCAGCTCAGCCTTTTCTCTGTCCCGTGCCGGACATGTTCCACGCGCGCCTCAAAGAGATGTCAGCATCGAGGACCCCATAGGGCCGAAGCCTGCCGGGTCAGCGGGATTGTCCGAAAGGGTTACCGCTGGCCCGGAACATAAAGGGCTAAGGAAGGAACACGGGTGGGTTTTAGTTCAGTTTTTTAAGGTGGGTTTTTTTCATATTTATTTTTGTGATTATTTTAGCTGTAGACTGCTATAAATTCTTTGTATCTCTTAAGATATTACTAAGCTTATACAGTCCGTGCCGCAAGTCATGCTATAAACAACATTTTATTGTCTGTTCACTCTTCTGTGCATGCACCTTTTCGTGTATTTTAAAAGCTCATTAGTGTGCAAGGCAAGATGGGCAATAAAGTTAGTTTTATTATGTCAGATCTAATGACGGCTATTAGGTACCTATTTTGTTTTTGTCCTTTTTCCACTCGATACTCACCACGTATCACCCAGTTACTGGGTTGTGGAGGTCAGAGTCAGTCGAACCATGATATATAAAATAATGGTATTCAACAGCATCTGTTTAGGCTGGAAGCTGATGCCAACATAGTTGGGAAAAGGCTAGACGACGACATAATATGGATGAATAAATAATCAATGGAAGAAAAATACATTTTTATCATTTTTAACTTATATTACCAATACCAATTGAATTTTCTGAAATAAGTAATTTAATTGCTATATGTTTTTCAAGTCACTTCAGTAATTTAATTAGGTACGTTGAAAATAAATCGATCGTTAGCTTTTCGCATCATTGCTTTACCAATCCAAGCGTATACTGTGATTAAATCGAGCAAATTATTTAAAAGTTCATTCATTTGTAATCTGATTATTAAATTGTTATAAAAGTAAATAAAATTAAGAGGAAACAAAACAAGTTTGGTTTACAAAAAGTCTTACAGTTACTTCATCGATAAATTATTATTTCCGTAGTAAAAGGAATCAGCCAGCAGAAAAGTTTAAAACAACACACAGGTCAATTGAGAACCTCCTCATTTTTGAAGTCGGTTAAAAATCAATCAAATAACCAGTTATCAACTTTTAATCTTCTTCATAACGTGTCGATAGCAATTTAAATGGATTCGGCCCAGAATTCGGCTACCACATCCCTGGACTTACGCATACCTATCGCCGCGATCTGTCACCCAAAGCACAGTAACGCAGTGTTTGCTGCTCGGCGTAAGCATACTATCCACCAAGTGCTCAAACTTTTAATTATTTCCTATTTATTTTCGTGTTTAATCGCAAATGCGGTCGTCGTCGGTCGTCGTGCATCATGGACGAGTTAAATACACATTGATTGACTATACCTATCACGTGTAGAATGGTCACCATAAAAACGGGTTTTGGCGACGGAAGCAGTTTATTACATTTTCCACGAATTTCAGCAGCGCAAACACGGCCAGATTTATGACACGTGAGGAATTATGTCGATAGCATATTTTCGATTTACGTTACCTTCAAGTATGTTCGGAGACAAAGGAATTTAAAATGTATTTATTTACCTGAATTTCAAATGTTTCAGGCAGTAACCGATATACATTTTTTATTTTTCTGTTCTGTAATTGGAAAAGCTCTTCTAGTAGAAGAACGTTTCAGTTGTGGTTCTTGGAGTATTTTATTTTAATGCGTTAAAAATTGCAATTATCAATGATCACTACATTGCTTGAATATGAGTAGGTACTTCGTTGTGGCTGACTGAATAGATGCATATGTAGGAATAGCAGGCTTTGTTATTTTTAACCGATTTCAAAGAAAGGACCAACAAAAAAATATTCAACTTCCAAAAACAAACTACAAAGTGAAAAATAATTTTAATTTCGGAAGTCGGTGGTAAAAAACGAAAATACAAAACCAAAGATACCGACTTCCGAAATTGCAAAAAAGAAAACATCCGAAGTTTTCTTTTTTTTAAATAAAGTTCTTATTTTTAATTTGAATCAACCTGGTGCTCCATTAAGACAGAAGCTTCCTCATTTTTATGTGAAAGTAGTTATTTAGCTCAATGATAGAAAGTAACAAAATAATGAATAAGTAGTGTAGTTCCTAGCATGAATAGAGAATTTACCGATCGAAAGTATATTGTATTCATATTGGACTTTCGATGAACCGGCCTTAGTTTTATTTGTATGTAACAAATAAAACTTAGGCCGGTTCATCGAAAGTCCATATCATGCCTACTCATCTACTCCGACCGTAAAAAAATTAAAAGACCCTAGGCAATAGAAAATCTAGAATTGGTCACGCTGGACGGTTGAAACCTCATTTATTTTACTAGTAACAGTTTTTTATTTTATATTTATTTTATTTAATATTATTAATGGTTAAAAGAAAAATGCTTTTATAATCTTAATGAATACATGTCAGATCGCGGAGAAGGAAATATAATAAATAATATTGGTATTGGTGGTAATTGGAATTGTAATGATTTGAATTAAATATGACCTTATAATAATTGATTAATGTTGACATTTTTTTTAAATTTAAAATTATAGTATTGTGCATGTTAATTATTTGCACACCATGACATGGTAGGATGTAATGGGACCATTATACACACATCAAAAGTGTCTAGGGATCAAGCATTTTTATGCGGATTTCTTGAGATTGAGATGTGGCTTTGTAATAAATTTATGATTTTATAAATTTATATGGATCCTTTTTGTTGCATTTCATAATTTGAATCAGGAACTGTGAATCAAATTCGAGTAAAAGATGAAAATCAGCTGTCAATATTTTCCCTATAAAAACATACAACGCATTGAAGACATTATTAGTGCTACTGTTTCCCTACTACTGATTAAAACCAACGTTATTATGGAGCGGCGACGTCATTTAAGCAGGGAAGAAATGCTCAGAGCCGTGGGAATGATAGAAGCTGGTTCCCGGCAACGTACTGTGGCTTTAGCTCTGAATACAAGTCAGAGTGTTATCAGTCGACTTTGGACACGTTACCGAAGCACTGGTACCGTGGCTGAGCGCCATGGAGGACGGTATCGCTGCACCACACGGAGACAAGACCGATACATTCAAATCTTAACTCGAAGAGCTCCAACAATAACCGCCATGATGTTAGCCGTGAGGCTTCATCACTCTTCAGGGAACTTAATTAGCGACCAAACAGTCAGAAACCGCTTGCATGAAGTGAACCTTCATTCCCGAAGACCGCTACGGGTACCACCTATAGCAATGCACAATCGTAGGATTCGATATCAATGGGCTCTTGAACACAGAAATTGGGCAGAAGAACAATGGCGTTTCGTGTGCTTTTCTGATGAGTCTCGTTTTGGTATGAGACCGGATACAAGACGTATACGACACTGGAGAACCCCTGGACGCCAACAGCGATTAAAATCCTGCCAGGAAGTCCATCCTTATAGTGGTGGAACCATCATGGTATGGGCGGGTATTTGGATCGGCGGAAGAACTGAGTTGATTTGGATCAGAGGCAACCTCAACGCTCAAATTTATGCTGAGACGATTGTATCAGACGTCATCGTTCCTCTACAAGTGCAAATCGGTCCCTTATTTCAGTTAATGCATGATAATGCACGACCGCACACCGCAAGAGTTGTAAGACAGACTCTCGCCGCAGCTAACATCAATGTCCTGCCCTGGCCTGCTCAGTCGCCAGACTTGAACCCGATTGAGCATGCATGGGATATGCTACAGAGAAGAGCTCTGCCGAATATGGAGGGTATCCAGTCGCAAGAAGACCTTTTTTTGTTGTTGCAACGAACATGGGCGGCCATTCCACAGCGTGATTTGGATGAACTCATTTTGAGTATGCCAAACCGATGTTCTTGTGTTGTTAGTGTTCGCGGTAGAAACACGGATTATTAATTGTTTAAGTTACCCAATAAAATTTTAAAGAAAACTATTATTTCAGTCTTTTTTTCGAACTTTTGTGTTAGTGGTTCAAATGTCAAAAATCCCTTTATTAGGAAAATGGCAAATTTCTTTATTAATGCAAAGGTGACTTGGTTTATCGTTACTGTGACAAACGGAAACACTTTATTTGATGAATCCTTAAAGAAAATTTTAATTAATATCAATCAGGAGAAAAGTTATTGCAAAAATATATGTTGATCCCTAGACACTTTTGATGTGTGTAGTTTAAGATCATCATGTAAACCTACATTCTCGCAAATAAATAGATTTGATTTGATTTAATTTTAAATTACAGTCGTTACGGGTAGTCAGAAACCCGTAACGACTGTAAACCCGAAATCAAGGGGTATCGTATTACCCAGTAATTGGGTTGTGGAGGTCAGATAGGCAGTCACTCCATGTAAAACACTGGTATTCAGATGCAACCGGTTAGACTGGAAGCCGACCCCAACATGGTTGGGAAAAGGCTAGGCAAACGATGAGTGTGTGTGTGTTTTTTATTTTTCGAGACAATGATACCACCCAGCCAGTGAATATACCTCTATTGAATTCATATCTTTTTTTCTTTCACAGAACTTTTTTAATAGGCACCCCTATTAAAAAAGTTATTTGTAAAAGCGAAATCGAAATTTCTTTCAGTTTAAATTTAATTTCAATAATGCTAGCTATTAACCAGCTTACGAAGACCAATATGGAACAATGTGATCATAAATATATCGCTTCAGCAATTCATTACTTAAAGTTAAACAAGCGAATTGACGGTATTTGTTAAACGTGCCGTTTAACAAGGGCATTGCTCGAGGCTCGAGCTATGACGCGCTTCCTCGAAATAGCTCACGAGCTGCATCGAGCAATGACGTCACTGCACAAGAGCTTTTATCACGCAAAATCACGGAATGAGCACAAAAAGCTCATTGTGATAATTTGTCACATAGACAAGAGGAGCGGCCAAATAACTTTCGCACGGGTTCATCTTCAAAGTTAAGCAACGCTCGCTGACGACCGACGGTCTGTGGATGGGTGACCCTCCATAACATGCCAAGACCCCGCCGTGGCTAGGAAAGCACGCTAAGCAGTTGGTCTCAGCTGTCATTCGTAGATCTTTGACAGTCGTTACGGGTAGTCAGAAGCCCGAAAGTCTGGCAACCAGTCTGACCAAAGGGTATTGTGTTACCTACTCAACAACTGGGTTGTGGAGGTCAGATAAGCAGTCGCTTCATGTTAAATACTGGTATCCGGTTGCTGCATTGGCTAGACTGGAAGCCGACCCCAACATTTTTGGGAAAAGGCTAGGCAGATTGATTGAGGCTGATTAAGTTACATAAGCGGCAAAAAAAAAAAGATTAATTACTGACTTAACTTTAGAACGACAGCTAATTCATTTTTCATTAATAGAATTTTCTTTTTCTTAGCGTGTCGGTGGCAATCTATATAGAGTCAGCCCGGATTTGGCTACGAGCTTGGCACCTTCAGTAGTGGCCATCAGCTCTTGTAGCACGCAGACAGCAGAACACACTGGACACGATATAAAGTGCCCTATTGTTTGTGGGACAGTAAAACGTTCAGTAACTATTGAAACGGTGGCATCTATAGATATTTATAATAAATCTGTAGAAGTGAAAATTCTGTACATTGAAAATATCAAAAAAATAAATGGCAGCGGGTGTTACTAGACCGACACCGAACCCAAAAATGTGATTAAAAATTTTTTTGTCTGTCTGTTGATCAGAAATCACGCAAAAACTACCGGTTCGATTACGATGAAACTTGGTATAATTATTCTTTAATATCCTGGGCACCACACTGGGTACTTTTTAGCCCGGAAAAGTATCTATGAATATATATAATTCAAAGTCCTGACTGACTGACCGATATATCAACGCACAGCCTAAACCGCGGGTCCTAGGGAGGGTGTGTTATTTGTGAAGAGTAGGTATCCACTAAGAAAGGGTTTTTCGAAATTCCACCCCTAAGACGGAGAATGAAGGGAGGGTGAAATTTCACGCGGACGAAGTCGCGGGCAGAAGCTAGTAATTAAATAATTTCACGCTTTTCACTTTACGATGCATGGAAGAGATCTATGTCCAGCTGCAGTAGACATCTTTCGGCTGATAATAAAAGACGATAGTGACGTTTTTCAAACGTATCATAACCCAGTAATAAGTTTTACTTCAGCATACGTACGTAGCATTTAAGGCATGCTACACACTTCGGGGAAAAATTTAATAAACATATATTTTGCGCCCGGCTGTGCCGAATCATGCCGACCAGAACAAGCACCCCTCATCACAATCGGCTTGTAATGTTCCTACTGGTGGGACACAGGCTTCGACCTCTATGTGAGAGGAAGTTGGCCAAAGTCTACCACGCGGGCCCAGTGCTGGTTGGTAGATGTCACAGGTCTGAAATGTTTTGGCTCTAGGAGATGCCAGTTTCCTCATGATGTTTTCCATTACCATTATGAGAGCAGTGGTGACAAAATTGAACACACAAAGTAAGCACCCCTGATTCTGACTATATAGCTCTACATTCTGTATGATTTCTCTTTTTTACGAATAGACCAAACTAAAATAATAATACTTACACGCTTAATAACAATATTAGACCCAAACACATAATACCCACAGAATGGGTACGCTCCAACAAAAACTACTTTCACAGACCAAATAGTTTCTTTCAACAGACCCGTTCCTTTCATTGCCGTAACTAGATCGCAATCTTTTCATAAAGAAAATGATTCAGTCGTCAATACTCGTAATATCAAAAGCAAATTTGTGGTTCATTTCAAACTGAAACCGGTTCATAAGAATCAAATTCATATCGGAAATAAAGGGAATGCACTCATTGGGCAAGTACAATGGTTGCATCTGAACTTGGCCCATATTCTCACGGTGCGAAGGGCAGGCCACAAAAGAATGAGTGTTGTGCATAAACGACATCAGTTTTATTGGCACACAAAAGCTTGCGATCGTGTGCACGGTGCACTACGTCCCATGTTCTTGGTTTTTTATTGTAATCGTACGCAGAGGGGAGAGTGCGGAGAAAGTCATTATGCAGTTGGAGTTTTTTATTATTAATATATGTTTTGTTTTGATGCGGCCTACGGTTTTTTCTATGGGTATTAATTTCTAATCAACACTTTAAACAAATCTATTATTATGTATTAATTAAACAACTTGGCAAATTCTATATAAAGACGATTCCATGAACAATATTGGTTCGAGTTAGATTTCATTAAGTCTTCCTTATAGTACACAAACCCACGCAGGTTGAAACACTGTAAATAAAGTAATTGGATTTTACCTAACTCTTCTAATTAAGTTATTAGAAGAGTTAACTGTTAAAATACCACAGGAATAATGTGCATACCTGACATACCAAGTACAGTAATTAATCTGGAAATAAGCACGGCTTAATGATGATAATGAATTAAACATAGGTAGCGAGGATTCAAACATTCTACCGTGCAAGCATTAATTTACACAACACAACATGTAGGTGCGCAAATTGGATAAACATTTGAAAAACTAAAATTGCCCGCTGACGTTTACGAATTGAATCATGCTCCCATATACGATTCGCGTAGTGCAACCAGACATGGTATCTGTGCACAGCGCTATAGGCATGCAGTTATTGGCCAGTTTTCGTAACACGACCTATTCTATTGAATAACTTGCGACACGTTTTAATACTCTATCAGTTGCTTGCAGGTCTTAATCTGCATCCATATGCTGCACACTGTACATACTGGTGCATTTGGCTCAACTTATACACTCAAACAATCAGCACACACAGTTACACAAACGTCTAAAGATATGCATGTACGATGTTGCTGAAACGCCGCGGTAAAAACCAGAGTTTATTTTAGAGAGTGTCCTCATTCCTGAGCGCGCTGCCCAGCGAAAGTAACCACTCACATGCGCTCACATTACCTAGATAATACTTACCAGATACCCTGCCTCAAGTCTCAGCACATAAACAAGCACAGGCTTACAATAACATCACTTGGTTCGTTCACACTTACCGTTTGTGAGCTTCGCGACGCCAGCCCGATTTACAGCACCATCAGGAAATAAGTGTTTATAATGTAATAATAAACAATAACAGCGGAGCACAGGCGAGGGAGATCGCCTGATATTGACGTAATCGTAACGCAGTTTTAGGTTAAGTTTTTGATGATCGCGCGCGGTGTTCTGCGGCCTGTGATGCGAGCGGACACGTCACGGCATGCGTTATCGAACAGGGATTTGGATAATTTTGGAGGGATTTATTTTGAGGAAGAAAGAAGTATTTAGATGATGTAAATGCAGTATTGTCGCGGGGCACGGAGCGTGCGCAGTCGAGTCCGGGCGGGTACTGGCGGCGGCCGACAGGCGGCGCTGCGCTCGTCGCGTATTGATAAAAGCGCAAAGGGCGCGCGGCGGCCTGGGACGAGAGGATGCGATCGCGACACTGTACGGTGTAGCGGCAGCGCTTTCAGCGCGCCCAACCTTGAACTCGCCACATCGAATATTAGATAATGTGGGATTAGATAAAATTATGCCGCAACAACACGCGAACTGAGCGGAATGTCTGCGTCGCAACGTCTCTGTTTACATTACAGTGCGTTCGCGTCGGACGATTCATGTCGAATGTAATGCGTTAGTTCTCGGCCACGACACTGTATGATGATGGAGATTAATGAACTTGGCATTTGTATATTATTGGCTATTCACGGAGCACAAAATGAAACACACGACTGCTTGTTGTATCTAACTGGCGGCCGTTTTCAGAATAAGCTCTGCAGATAGCGCGCTTTATTTAGTTCTAAAGTTATCAGACAAGATTGTAATATAGCTTAGCTACATAGCGTATCATCCTATAACATACTGTATGATAATTTTATGTACATTTTCGCAAGGATTTAGTGGGACTAGCTTGTTTATATGTATATCAGTAGATCGTGAGACGTCAATGGTTTGCCGTTTGAATATTCATACGCATAGGTACAATATAATCTTTCATGGAGAACGTGACAAGAATTAATTATGATAACGACTGAATAAAACATCTCTAAAAATTTTGTTAAATTTTTAATCTCTGTTAGCTATGTAATTATAAGGTAATTTGCCTTTTATGAGGTTTTAAGACAAAAATCTGTTTAAAATATGCGTAGACGTTCTACATAGGTACCTACGTACTTATTATTTGCTGGTGCCCTAGGAATGTTCGTTAGGGATAAAATTGAAATTTCCTAAAATTTAAAAACAACGCAGGTTTTCATAACATTCGCCAACCATTTTGAGATGAAGAGACGACCTAAAGAAGGTGGCTGGGACAAACTGGTTGCATAAGGCGGAAGACAGGGTGTTGCGGCATAGCCTGGGAGAAGCCTTTGTCCAGCAGTGGACTGCGATAGACTGAGTTGATGAACCATTTTGAGAACTCACTTTTAGTTATACCATAATCAGCCTATAATGTTCCCACTGCTGGAACACTGGCCTCCTCTCGGTGAGAGGGAGTGGGCCGTAATCCACCACGCGGGCCCAGTGCGGATTGGCAGATGTCACATGTCTTCGAATTTTTGGTTCTAGGACATGCCGGTTTCCTCACGATGTTTTCCTTCACCGTTTTTAGAGCAGTGGTGATGAAATAATTTACACAAAGTAAAGCGCCTGTCTGTTTTAGTTATGCCTCTCAATAAAATATTTTATTGAAACTCAAAAATCATTCTGTTCTTTTGTCCACCCTTTGATACGTCGTAGCTTCAAGATTTGTCAGCTCTACTTTCCCAGTAACCATTTCCATAATGTACTCAGCGCATGTCCCCTTATAATTCCTCCATTATCTCCACTTTATAACATTATAACTTGTAACAAAATCACTTATAAATCGGGACACTTGTTGCCAACACTGCTCAGTCGTTATGGGCAATCCGCGCGCTTGCGCTGCGTGACCAGCATCACTAAGACTTTTAGCACATCATTCGTTTCACGTTACGTCAAAATGTATCTAATTGTCGTCGATAACTTGCATTTTAACGTTGTAGGAATTTCAAACATGGGTCTTGGTTATTTTTGTTAAACTATAGTCCGCGCGGAACTAGTTGGCCGCGCCTTAGGTATGTGAGCGGTGGGACGGAGGGGCGAAGGCGCTTTGTCATTACTCAGTGCGTGCGTTGCGAACACTAGGCAACCCCGCCGCCCTCACCCCCGCCCCCACCTAAGGCACGGTAAACTAGTTCCGCGCGGACTATAGTACCTATGGAAGATCCTAGAGTGGAGACGAGAATTTTAGACTTATAAAGAAGGAAAGAATAGTAGTTTACTCTGCGCAAATGAAACGCACATAAAAAAAATACACACTTAAAAAAAGTACCTAGTCAAAAGTCCAGTGTATTGGACAAATAAACAGTTTTACATTATTTGTATTTAACTACTTACATTGCTAGAGTCCTTCACTCTTCAATTCATAATATTATCTGCGTACAATTCATATGTTTCACAGTTCTGTATGGAGATTCGTAACTTCGTAGACTTCAACCCAGTATCAGTTTCCTAAGCCACGTTTAGCAGCGATACATAAGTGCCACGCCACATAAACTTTGGCGCGGTTTACAGCGTTGGCATTATCAAAGTACTCCAAGAATACTTGCGGAAGCATTATACTTACCAAAACACCATTTGACTCACAATACCACTTCGCTTACACGTCATCCACTTCACCACACCCGAAATAGCTTGAAAATTATCATACTTGCTCTATTTTATGCTTGGTTACCATACCACAGGATTCACTCAAGACCTCTGGGGGCCTAAAAAGGCCACTTTGGAGAATCATAAAAGGATAACATTATGAATCGTAATATGGCGAAGACAGTCCGTGTTTTTCTTTTTTTTTTCGCTGCACTATGTAGATATAATCAAAGAGTTTGGAATTGTATTTGGATCGGATTGATTGGTATTTTAGCACAGACAAAAAAAAATAACTGAAAAATGCTTCACCAATGGGACTTGATACGATTAACTTAACGGTTAACCCTCTATTATGTTATCCTTTTATAATGATTCTGCCAAAGTGACCTTTTTAGGCCCCCAGATAGCTGCAATCAGGGACAAAAGTCTATCAATGAACAATCAACTCAGGTTATCGCAGTCCACTGCTGGGCATGGGCATATCCCGACTTAACAACCGACTGAACAGATTTCGATGAAGTTTCGCACACCGGTAAACCACGACCTGGTGCAGCGAAAAATAGAAAATCACGGACTGTCTTCGTTATATTATGATTCATAATGTTATCCTTTTATGATTCTGCCAAAGTGGCCTTTAAGGCCCCCTGGTTTAGTACACAGTATAATTTTTATTACTGTATTACCGAAACTCCCGTGGGACCTGCGACCTCCTCGTGGGCAAAAGCTAGTTAAGGGGCTTACAGGACCTAAACGCAAAAAACGCAAGTTTTAGAAACAATAAAAGTATATGATCGACTAGGTACAGTAAAAAAAAATATATATATAACTAATTTGATACGATAGAAAAAAATCATGAAGATACCTCTAAAAACTTTCTTTTTTTACATTAAAAACCATTATACTAAATATACATACAATCATTATTAATTTTTGCCAGATTATTCTACAAGCAACATACTAAAGCATAGCCTTACTACCACAAAACAGTGTTTATCAGTTGTTTAGGCTAAACACCTTTTAAACACGACATATTTATATGGACTTTGACGTAACACTGACATTAGACACACGTTGAACAAGTGTTTAAGTTTTTGTGGTACCTATGTTTTAATTTTGTAGTCCAAACAATATATTTTTTGTAAATAGATAATTGCTTCATATTTTGCAGTACATTACCAGCGTTGTGTCATCGCGCTTCTCTTTCCTTTATAGGCAGTCCGACAGTCACCGCGCTTTAGTCATGTAGTGCCCTTAATTTATACGTTGTATATTATGTACCTACCTATCTATAAGTATATCTAGTTGAAAGTGCGAGTATGCCAGGCTAACGAGTAGGTCTAGCTTATCGCGCCACATCGCCTGCCCCGCAGCACCCGACATTTGCATCGGCTAGCCTACCCCGTACCAAGGCATCTATGTAAATGAAACGATATTAATTATCGTTTAAGACATCTACATTACAGGCTAGACGGAGTCACTTTCTATTACCTCTATCAAAAAAAGGAAAGTTAATTATGAAGCTATTGTGATTCGCAAATAATGAAGTAGAGACAGGATGCAATGATGGATGAATTGACATGGCTTATAAAAAACTGGCCACTGGTGAAGGATTCCGTACCACAAGGCAGAAACGCCGAAAAAAACACGTTGAAAAATTTCAACTGTCTAGCTGTCACGGTTCATGAGATACAGCTTGGTGACAGACAGACGGACAGTGGAGTCTTAGTAATAGGGTCCCGTTTTTACCCTTTGGGTAGGTACGGAACCCTAAAAAACATTGAAATGAATGACTTAATTGATGATATTAACCTGTCTGTCCATAATATTATGGAAAGCAAAGACCTCTTCTCATACAGAATTACAGAGATGGATCTAGTAATCCCCAGAATTCATGGGGCGTAAAGGATTTCAGTCTAGGTTCCTTAAAAAAATTCAACCCTATTGTCAAATTCAAGATCTTCAATATTACGAGTAAAGTGGTCCTTAAAAAGTTTATAAATTTGGGAATACTCCGGTAGATCTAAAAAGACACTTCAAAAAGATATGTAATAAAAAAAATATCGCGATTGTGGCACAATCTACGACGTCTACTTAAAGCCTTAGTATTTTCATATGCGTCGATAGTAATCGACATACTGCCAATACAACTGCAACAACCTGCAATATGAATACATTGTAAACAGCTTAATATCATGTTTGGTATACAAAGGTCTTCTTACCAATTTCCATAATGGTCTGATACAAAAAGTAGGAGGGTGTCAGATGGTTATCATTCCACACTTGTCGTATGTTTAATATGAAACGTAGGTATTGCTAGGAATAAAAAGATTGTCAATTTCAACAATTTCGTTCACAACAGCATAATATAATCAGCCTATAATATTCCCACGAGATGTAGTGGGTATTCCACCTTAGGCCCAGTGCGGGTTTGGTGGGTTAGTTGACGATACAAATCCAAAAATAAAGCAATTGAAGAAAGTGACTGTTTGAGATAAAAATGTCATACATTTATTAGTCAATCTATCTATTTATTAGTTATCTTTATTTAAAGTGTTTCAGGATGTAATCAGCATGGTTGGCATTTTAGTATTAGTTTTATAAAGGTATGAGGAACAGGGTGTAAAGTGTACTCATCCACTATAGAAAAGGGAGGATCCTCCGACCAGACGGGTGTTGTGTCCGACGATTCATGTCGGGACGTGCGTTGTAGATTGATGGGATTATGATGCGTAGTTCGCATGGAGATGCCGCCACAGTTTTAAGTGCAAACCTTTTACTTAAATTTTTTGGATCTCTTAGTTGTACAAAATAAAAATGATTGATTTGTTTTGATAATCGCTATATTTGGTCAAGCATTTCTAATATTTGATGATGCACATCACCAAGACACAACCCTTTACTTGCATACACCCAATTTAATTTGGCTTAAAGTTCACACCTAAAAAACCTGGCCTGAGCTATGTATCCCTGATATTTACAGTTGTAATTACAACGCACATATGTATAACAAATAAAAGGATTATAATAAAAGACGCAAATGACGTTAATTCGCAGCAAACAAGATTGCTGTACACGCGTAAAAGCCATTTCTCATAAAGATTAACGAAGGCGTTATCACAGCGATTGACTACCAGTTCATTATACGAGTTAACTCGCTCATACACACACTGAATCCTGTTTACACGACTCATTAAAATTCCAACACGAAAGCACTAATCCCTTCGCACATTACCTAATCTCTGCTCCCTTGAACTTGACATTTAGAAAATCGTCCAAGAATCCATTTGAACGGTGTAAATAAAGAAACGCATCTATAAAAGCGATAGTGCAGGACCATTACCATTTGTTACACGTGCTGACTGCTCGTATATCCGCCGATACATATCTCCTTCGCGGCACAAGGCAAACGGAGTCGGACTCGTACCGGCCGAGACGCACCGACCTTGAGATGTTGCACTTCTATACTCCCTACCCTCTGTTCGCCCTTCTCCCCCTTCCTCCTCTTTCAACTCCCCCGCCTCTCTTTTCCCCCTCTCCCCATTTAGCACCACGCCACGCTCACAGCGCTTTCCTAGGACTTACGATTGCCCTAACTTACGCTTACCTTGCTATATTTACAAGTTCTGTAATGGACATCTACTACGTTGTTGGCTGGGTGCTCTTTAAATTCAAGATGTTGCTCGTTCTTTTCATTTAGATTTAGTTTACAATATTCTACAAGAAATTTTTGTATACCTAATTAGAAAAGTAATATGTATTGAAAATAAACAAGTAGTTTATTAGCAATTTTCTTAAGTAATATTTTAGCATTGTCGAATCAGACTTCGTTATAAAAATAAGTAAGTATAATAATTTATCAAGATTTTAGCAGCACTGAATCATTGTAATTTCATTCCTTAACTATCTTCTTAAGGTCGAATAAATAATCGTGTTCAATAATTTGGGTTTCGTCATAATGCCTTCGATATCGAACGGTTATTATTCATCTTCGAACCCGACCGTGATTTAACAAGATTATCGAGTGGACACTCAGTGGATCGTTGCACTTACCTACGTGAATTTATCAAATTGATGAGGGTCTAAACTCAGGGGCAATTCTGGGCCGACCAGGCCAGGCGTAGGTACAGCACGATCGTTTTGAAAATATTAGCGTACAATGATTAATTATTATGAAAATGAACGCCTGTAGGATCAACGCGAACCCCTAATTTATCGCCTCCCAGGCTTTACAAGATTGAAATACTTTTTATTTTAAGCGTTAGAGAATTGAAGTTGCCATCAGTCATGACAACTTTAAATAAATTATAGGATGTGCTCCGGTGCGAGGTAAGATGCTTACGGTTATGAAAGGTCTCGGATTTTCATCATTTGGAAGTGTTAATGCGGATTATGCTAAGTATGTTTAATACTGTCTATGTATCTATTTATACATGTACTATGAAGATGGAGGAGCGTACAACCATACTTTTTTATTTTGGTTTTGTTGAAATATTAGTTCGGTTGGTGTCTATGCTAGATTACCAATAGTCTGAAGACTTGCGTCAATGCATATGAAGAAAACCAGCGCGCAGCGGCCAATAACAGTAAAAACTTGTCTACGAAAATCTCTAGCTAATTAAAAAATACCTACATATTTTTATCGTTCACAGTTCCACATCGTTAAATCTTTAATCGGGATTTCAAAATAAAAATTCCTATAGTGAAAATATGGTATAGGTCTTATTCCTCGGTACCTCTCGCAGCCGTCGCGGTCGAGCGGAATGTCAGACAATTTGTCAGTCTGGCGGGCTGACCGACGAATAGTCTGCCCAATACTTTGGACGTTGTTTTGGCCTTTTACTTTTTATTTTTGGATACGTTTTGACGACTAATGGTCGGTCGGGCCTTGCCGATAAACATAAGATGCCGAAACCCACAGTTTTTAAGATTATACCGTCCCATGATAAACATGACACGTCATAAATATGCTTTAGGTTCAAACTGAAATACGTTTTTTTGGCATTTTTGCTGGGTTGTGTTTCTATTAAGTTTGGCTTTGTCATGTGTTTTGGATAAAGTGTCTCATTTATTACTTTGACTCTACATAAAAGGCAAGACTTTTATACACTGAAAGTACTTATTAACCGTCTAAAATAATTACACTAACAACTTTGTAACTTTATCGAGCGTACAATAATTGAATATTCCATGTTACCAAGAATGTCGTCGAGTATTAAATTAATTGAGCACAATTTATACGCTATTTAATGATATTTAAAGGTGTCGAAACCCGTCGGAAACAATATTTTATAGCTATAATGATGGACACTTGGAGAGAAAGATGGAAAGAGTCCAAGGCAAACCGTTTTGCGAGATTCATCAAATATTCATGGAGCTGCTACACCCCCCGCTACGTGTACTTTTAAAGAAGGATTTTATGAAGTGGTTTGGTTATGTAAGGGTCATGTTATGGTGGTTTGTTGGTGATTGCAGGAATATGCATCGAGTACATCGTCGCTAATGGCCGGTGATTGATATTTATGTGTTTGGATACGTTCGTACCTACGTATCGCATGACACGGAGCCAGCTTCATGCTTCAATCAGCCAGGAATGACTTAACTACACTCATTCATTACTTTAACTTAGTGATTAATTTTAATGTAAGTGAGAATAATTTATTGTATGCTAATCTTTATTGATTATAGTGATAATATTGCTGTAGCAAGAGAAGATACATAATTACAGTTTTCATATAACTAGCTTTTGCCAGCGGCTTCGCCCACGTGGATTGGATTAAAAGTAAACTATGTGATAATCTAGGTTATAAACAATCTTTGTGGCAACATCCAAATCTGTTGGGCCGTTTTTGCGCCAATTCGGAACATACATCAAATCGTCATAACGTACCTTCTAACCATAGATATCTTCTAACTCACGTAGGTAATTCGTACTTGTAAACTTTATGAATATAGAACATCGGTATTTTGAACTTCGAAGTTCAGTATGACAGTCAACGGACAAACGGACAATAATTCTAAAAACTATATTTTCGCCATCAGACTCGTTCTCATACCCCCATAGCAATGA
Organism: Oligia fasciuncula; assembly: GCA_963082905.1. Lineage (NCBI taxonomy): Eukaryota > Metazoa > Arthropoda > Insecta > Lepidoptera > Noctuidae > Oligia > Oligia fasciuncula. The sequence continues at coordinate 7,950,913 of OY720393.1, read as the reverse complement.
CTTTTTTCAAAAATATTCAGTGTACAGTTTTGACTTCGTAACTATTTTATTATAAGTAATTATGTATAGAATATACTAAATTAACTCACAAACTATTCAAATAAACATATAATAATATTCTAACCTAACTAAAACTAAACAAACTAAAATATGGCGTCGAAAAACTCCTTCGCATTGCTGCTAGCTGGTAATGTACCCAAGAGACTGGTGGTATTTCCACATCGTATAGCAATCCTTAGCCTCTGGCCAAGGTAAAAGCCAGCCTTTGGGTAACGGGAACTGTCAACCAGCCGTTTGGAGATTTCGTTGAACAAACCATGAGCACTCACCCCACGGCCCTAGGGTTTAAACCCCAAACGGCTAGAACATTAAAAACAAAAATTCGCCGCTTGAGGTTTTCCGCAGGCGCAGCACCAGCGCCAGCACAGCACGTTGAGCCTGGATGATGGGATGGCGCAAGAGTATCGACACACGTTGCGTCCCACACCAAAGGTCTACCCACCTTCCATACAAATAAAGACATGCCGCCCCGTCTCTTGCCATCCCGTGGCTAGCCTAATACAGTAAGGTTCTAATACAGCTGGAACGCCGACTGTGGCAAGAGCTCTTCGGATGATGTCGGGCAGGGAAGCAGCGAGGCGGAAAGTAGTGTCGTCGAACAAAGTGCCTATGTTCAATGACGGTAGTGTATGTAGCCAAAGACCCGACTCCCATTTACCCACAGCCAGCAGGCGCGCACGCCCCGCAGTAGCATTTATAGAATCGATTTTCTTCTTAACTCTCCTGAAAGTGGACAAAGCCTTAGATTCATTGGTTCGACAGATCGGTTGAGATCAACCTTAAGGTATTCCGAAGGCTTCTTAGTCGGGGCCTGCGGGCGGAGAGTAATGGGTAGCTCACCGTCAGATCAGGACAAGGCCCATGCCGGACGGCGCGTACGTGTTCCACGCGCGCCTCAAAGAGATGTCAGCATCGAGGAGGCCTCCCATAGGGCCGAAGCCTGCCTGGTCAGCGGGATTGTCCGAAAGGGTTACCGCTGGCCCGGAACATAAAGGGCTAAGGAAGGTACACGGGTGGGTTTTAGTCAGTAAGAGTGACACTCCCTTCCGCTCCACAAAAAAAAAGGCTTCTTAGTCGATTTGCGCGAATTTACCCGCCTGCAACAGGCGAATCGTCACTTTTAATAAATATTATTTTTTCTATAGACATTCGCACGAAATAATATTAATTTGTTCGCGAATCGACAACTCCAGAAATATGAAGAGATATAATTAGGCAATTGGCACAGAAAAAATACTGTAAGCCATTATGTAACTAATAAGCCATTACGAAGTAGGCTTGATTCGGCCTCAACAACAAGAGTTAAATGAGATGATTTGTCAAGAAAAACAACTCAATTATACACAGAAAAAAGTCAACAGGTAGGAATGTTATATGTGTCTCATGATACCTTAATAAATAACATGCTATAGGTACCTATAATGTCAATTATGTATTTTTGATTTGTAACTTCAGACATGTTTTATTTATCAAAAGTGAAGAAATTCCAATTCCTTTTGAATAAAATCAATGAAACTCAATATTTTCTCCTCCATCCTCGTCAATGTTCCCTTCACGCCGCTGCTCTCAATAACATCATTGAATTATTAAGCTACGGATTCAATATATTTATTACTCTACTCTTGTTCTGTATAGTCGATGAGGTTTCAGGCATAAACAAATTCAATATGATTCATGGAACCATTCTGTGGGCAATAAGGGCGAATTTTACCATTGAAAATGAACACGATCAGCACATCCAAACCGCATTCAGAGGCCAGTGTGAGTTTTTTCACTCACGTTCGATTGCGAGCACGTTAGAATTTTGTGAGGAAAAAGTTATAGCGCCACCTGGTGGTCACTAGGAGAATCCTAATTTCCCATACAACATTCTAACGCGCTCGCAATCGAACGTGAGTCGGGAAAAACTCACACTAAGGCCACAGAAGCTTTCACTGACATCAATGTTGTGGAATATCGATACTTACAACTCTTGAACGCGGTTTAGATGTGCTGATCGCGTTCACTTTCATTGGTGAAATTCGCCCTTATTATCTTCTACCAGCATATCTTTTAAATCTGGACTAGACTTCGATGACATTTCGATATTCATTCATGTAGATCTTTACCTTTTTCGTTGGATGTGTCTACCTACGATTCGTCAAGGTTAATTCGCTGAAAAGAGAGATCGCTGTTCAAGCTATAAATGAATACATTTGCATAAATACTTACATATTTTTTTACACATACCCAAGTCATGTTGTTGCTCATTTTCACATCAGTGGAACTATCTTACGACCTCAAAATAACTTAAATAAGAGAAGAATCACCTACAGTATGTTCCTACCTACTTAACTATTGGTACATTTTTTAAACCCTACCATTTATAAAAAACCGGGCAAGAGCGAGTCGGACTCGCGCATTGAGGGTTCCGTACCATCATATGTTATTAAATTTTCATCGGCGAGGCCTATATTCGTCAGAGAATTTTAACACTGCGATGTAAAATATTGCAGTTTTATGTCAACGCCATCTCTTGACCGATAGTGGAACTAATGTAATTTTTGTTGATGATTTCTGAAAAAGTGTGCTATTTAAAGACTTCGTTTTATTTTTCCTGTAATCTTTACATAAACTTCTATCAAATCGAATAATTTCAGATTTTTCTCTTTGCAAACTTCGGAGAAAAGAGGGGGGGGGGCGTTTTTTTTTTACATTTTTCATTTCATTTCATTTCAAACCCCCTTTCAATCCCTGTTGCAAAAAATATACATATATTTTTATTTATTTCTTATTTATAGTTGAACAAACGTCATCTAAAATTATTCCAAATTTCAAGTTGATAGCATTAGTAGTTCTTGAGATATCCAGCTGTAACAGACAGACAGACAGACTTAGTCTCACCATAAGGGTTCCGTTTTTACCATATTGGTACGTAACCCTAAAAATCATTACTTTATGTCCTCTAGAGGGCGCCATATTGAATTTAGTGTGACGTCACATAGCCACCAGCGGACGGTCAAGACGCTTGTAACGATACCTACCTCATTTGTCAAATTATTATAAGTACTTTTTAGTTATGAGAGAACAGATGAACATACGTAGATATACCTACCGGTTAGGATAAAGGAAAAAGGAGGGCTCCTTTTTGCTTCGCCGTAGTCAGGTAAAAATAGATTGTTGGTAAAATCTTTACGAACTCAACACTATCAAAATTCTTAAGGATAAGAGTTACTGAAGGGAAATTCACGCTCATTATATATCGCCCTTGTGGCCTAATGGATAAGGCATCGGCCTCCTAAGCCGGGGATTGTGGGTTCGAGTCCCACCAGGGGTACACAACGTTTTTATGCACCTTAATTTAGCAAAGTGAATTATGTCCTAGTTATGTTAATAATATGAATATTTAATAAGATCATAAAATTAAGCATTGCTTTTTTTCCTGTCTAATTCTCATTTTTTACTTAAATTAAGAGCGTTTACGCCGAACGGCATTTCATACAAACTTTCAAGCCCTTGTTTTCCGAAAGGAATGAACCGATTTTAATGAAACTTCATACGCATAAGCAGGATACAAAGGTCTAAAAAGTTAGCCGAGAACATTTTAGAAATGTCTTATTTAAAAAAAGATAACTGGAAATTTCTGTTTCTATTAAAAGTTTAAAATCGGTCTAATTTGGCTGTAACAGTATTTTTCGAAAATGTTCTCTGCTAACTTTTTAGACCTTTGTATCCTGCTTATGTCGGAAAACAAGGGCTTGAAAGTTTGTATGAAATGACGTTCGGCGTAAACGCTCCTAGGTCATGCATAAAGATAACTAGCTTCGACATCGTCCGCGTGAAACTTGCTCCCCTGACCCACCCCGTCGTATCGCATCGCCTGCCCGCGCTATTACTTCGTTTTCGCTTAGCATACGTTAAATGTTGTAAAATAGAAGAAGATAGCATTATTAATTACTTATTAATTATCACAGTTTTGCATTCAATACGCTCTTCTGTAAACTCATGATAGTGGTTATCTACAATAGATAACCGTTTATACTTTATGGCCGTCGATTTTAAAGATTTTACAAATAACTTATTACATCTGCTTAATTATGTTTTTATGAATATATTTTCAGCAAGTTAATAAACGAAAGCCCGTTGAAATAATAACGAATAATAAAATAAGGTATTTTACTTCGACTCTGTGGGCTGCAACAAATTTACCTTGTAGACTCAATATACGAACTATAAAATGTCCATCCAAAGCCGATGCTTCAATAGCGCTTCGTCAGGGATCCACCGAGGGTTTACATAAACAAATGATGGTCGCAAAAACGATTTTTTTAAACAAAATCCGAAGTCGAGTTTGCGAGAGATCTTATCGTCGTCGTCATCAGTCTGTCTAGCCTTTTCTCAACTACATTGGGTTCCAGTCTAACCGAATGCAGCTGAAACCACTATTTTACATGAAGCTACTGCATAAGAGACCTCAACAACCCAGTTCCTGGGTAACACGATACCCCTTGGTAAGACTGGTTGTCAGACTTTCGGGCTGCTGACTACCCGTAACGACTTTCAAAGATCTACAAATGACAGTCAGGGTATAACATGCTTTCTAAATAATTATATCAATTTAGAAAATAATATTTTCTAAGGAATAAAATACGAGTAGCTATGTCGTGCATGATTCGTCCAACAAATCGCCATTTATCAGCGCGCGCGCAGCCGCAGCCCGGTCGCACACTTGCAAGGGATCTTTAATTGCAGCTTGCAGTAGCGGTTGCCCACTAATTGCAATAGTTCAGAACTCTGCAGGCTGTTATTAATCGATGTCTATTTCATAATAACGTAATGTTAATAAATCTGGGTATTTACGCAGCTGTACGCGCCTTGATATGCAAATTATTTTAATAACAGGTTCCTGTGGCAAGCTGAAAATTAAATCGGAAATTAATTTGAAGTAAGTACCTATAAGATCAGCTGTATTTTATGCAAAGACACCTAAATTTGTAGAATCTGTTAATCTTATGTGGAAAAAAGATGCCACACAATGGAAGCATACCTAAGTGTGATCAGCGTATAATGTTCCCACTGCTGGGACACAGGCCTCCTCTCTGTGAGAGGGAGTGGGCTGTAACCCACCACGCGAGCCTAGCGCAAGTTGGTAAACGTCATAACATGTCATTGAATTGTTGGTCCTAATACATGCCGATTTCCTCACGATGTTTTCCTTCACCGAGAGAGTGAAGAAAGACATATCCTTACTTGAGAGCAGTGGTGTGATCATCATCTTCCTGCCCTTATCCCATGTTTACTTGGGGTCGGCGCAACACGTTTTCTTCTTCCATTCGCCCCTGTGGACCGTCACGCTATCATTCACTCCCTTCTCTTTCATATCATTCCTCACACAATCCATCCATCTTTTCTTCGGCCTTCCTCTCCCTCTCCATCCATCAACATGTATATCCATCACTCTTTTAGTCACATGCGTTTCGTCCCTTCTCATCACATGCCCATACCAAGACAAACGATTTCCTTTCAACTTTTCTGTCACTGGCGCAACTTTCAAACTTCCTCTTACATACTCATTTCTTACTTTACTTGGTGTGATGATAAAATAATTTACACAAATAGTAAAGCGCTTGTCTGGGTTCGACCCTAATACGACCTGGAAGTCGCGGCCGTTACCACTGTCAGACAATGTACGCTCACTGACAGTCTACGCACGGCCTATAACGCTAGATCTGATCATAGCATCTGATGCGTTGAGACAGCCTGAATATATGCACAAGATATTTGTAAATTCATAAATACTCGATGGAAGTACGCAAGTTTTTGCGATGGAAGATCCCATAGAGCACACGACTTGCCACACTAATAATAAAAAGGCGAAAGTTTGTGGGGGTTTGTGTGTGTGTGTGTGTTTATATGTTTGTTACTTCTTCACGCTCAAACGGCTGGATCAATTTTGATAAAAATTTGTATGAAGGTAGCTGACATTGGATTACAATTAGGCTACTTTTTATTCCGATATGAATTCCCATGAGATCGACACTTATGTGGGTGAAACCGCGGGGCGCAGCTAGTTTTTGAAATAAAAATAAAGCTTATCAAGGTCCACTTTGAAGAAAGTCAAAAATAAGAAGGCGTCACTTACAATGGAGAAGAACTAAAGCTTTTTGGGGTACTTAGTTGGCGCCAAGTCTCACTAATGGGAGAGATACCAGAAGATGGAGAAGAAAAAATCCTGATTACTATGATCCTCAGGCTTGGCAAACGAAAAAGGGGGATAGATATCTATGCCTTTAAAATACCGCCCTTATAAATTATCTATTGTAATACGTAGTCACGTTAAAAATGCAGTGTAAAATATTGGACAGGCAGTTCAGCCACCCATAAGTAATTCATCAGGTACTGCATATTTTAAGCCTTGAATTTGGTTCATGGTACACCAAATATTTCCAAAACTCCGAAATGATTGGTGGGACCGCTACGAACTAAGTATGAAGGCATAGTTTGCCCAAATTTTGAATTTTACGTCGCGAAAAATTTGAAGTGGAGTTTCCTAATAGCTGTAAATCACCTTTGATGTCTGCTCTATTGATTGCTGTCATGTCATAATCAGCTTTCGGAGCTGAGCCGAGCGTTCAAAATACAAAAGCGCGATTTTATGATTTAAGCATTAATTTCGGTGTCACGTAGTGTTAATGAAATCAGCGGGTAATTGCGTTTCAGCCACGGCAACAGACAAATTTTTCGAACATAATTATGAAGCAATGGATTAGTAATATCCTCCAAAATGATTCAGATTGTTATTGATCATGTGTTAAGGTATTAGGGTGCAAGTTTTAAAGTGCTAGGTCCCATACAAATGGAGAGAAGTGTTTCGGTATTTTTGTATTAGATATGATAGTTTCTTGTTGTACCTAAGCGGACAGTATTGAATTCTATATTCCTAACGGTTATTACGAATCTAGAAACCATTCGACATACTGCAATAGTAGGAAAACATCAATCTATTTAATAGCAGAATAAAAGCGTAATGGGATTAAGCTATTATGTACCTATCTATAGACATGATATGTAGGTAAAGTCCAACAAAGAGATCGGTGTACAGGCGGCTAATTCTGTCCGGCCGCCGAGAGAATGCGTTCTTGACACCTGTCAGTTTCATACAAATGAATACGTGTTTTGCGAATTGGTCTTTATTAGCTACTAGAATTGACGCACTGAAAGGTGTTGAATCAGGAACGCATTGTCTCGTCGGGCGCTCTGTAGTCAAGTTTTTTACATCATGCTTTCCAACCTCCAGTCTAAGTTTTTTACATCATGCTTTCGCGTTTTAAACTTAAAAAGTTACACACATAAAACTAAAGTCAAATCCATATTACTATAGTAGATAAATGCGATGTCTGTCAGTTACCTACCTTTTCACGACTAAACCACTGAAATTATTATGAAATTGCACCCTGGAGCCTTCTCCAGGGTATAATTTCATAATAATAATTTATTTTGGACATGGATGGGGTAGTTTTCATCCTGGAAATTTTGTATTATAAGTAAAATACACAGCACATGGAATCGCGGGCAAAAGCTAATTAATATTTTCGTCTGCGTACCTAACTCTTGAGAGCAGTGGTGGCCAAGTGGTAACGGCCGCGACTTACGAGTTGTAGGTTCGAACCCAGACAGGCCGCTTTACTTTGTGTAAATTGTTTCATCATCACTGCTCTCAAAACGGTGAAGGAAAACATCGTGAGGAAACCGGCATGTCCTAAAACCAAAAATTTGAAGACATGTGACATCTGCCAACCCGCAATGGGCCCGCGTAGTGGATTACGGCCCACTCCCTCTCACCTAGAGGAGGCCTGTGTCCCAGCAGTGGGAACATTATAGGCTGAATATGTATGTACCTAACTCTTTGCTTGACTGCACATTTTCCTTACATACCTAATGGTTTACAGCTACACGCTAACATTTCGTTAAATTGCAACACATTAAGACTCGTCTTTATTGTAGACACTGTTAATTTCTTATAAGATATTTTATGTTAAGTACTAACAATCCGCTTAATGACTCCGTCATTCTGAAACTGTGTTCTGTAACCAAAAAAAAAATTCTGTTCCATACATTTTGAACGCGTAAACTTTTTTATGAAACAGCTGATTTATTTTTTTGATAACCGACGATAAATTTCTACGCTAGGGGGTCTCTAGAATCATGTGCTGAATTCATGGTTACAGTATGCTCGTCGATGTTCCTGCCAGCCTGTAGAATCTAGCGACAACAGGCCTCTAATCAAATTCCACGCTAAAATTAGATCTAGGACGTTCGAGCAATCAATCAGGCTTAGGCGCTTACAGTCTGATCATGAAACTGGGGTAATAAAATTTCTCAAAGGAACTGTCAATTTCTAATGGCGACAGAGCCCCTTGTGAATCAAAATAAGATAAATGAATAGATAAATTAATAATAAATATTTAATGTTTTTCTTTTTAGGCATGGCTCCTACTTATAAAATTTTACTACTGCTTGGTTAGTGTTATTACGGCCCACTCCCTCTCACCGAGAGGAGGCCTGTGTCCCAGCAGTGGGAACATTATAGGCTGATTATGGTTATGGTTAGTGTTGGGGTAGGTAATTAATAATAGAGTGACTTATTTATTTGTTTTACAAGCATTAAATATTTTTCTCAATTGACAAGTTAATAAAAAGAACATCGCTTCACTTTTTCTGTGAAGTAGTCGCATAGACAATAAATGAGGTTGCATTCCGACACTCCTGCTCGATTTTATGTGAAAATCATTGAAACATAAAAATCATTAAATTAAATATCAACATACACTCATAAATTAAATACTCACACAGCTATGTGTGTTATGTGATATATCAATACTTTGCATTGTTCTCTGTTGTCTTGCAGTCGCTAATGCTTTTGTTAAATTATCAGCCAAATTGTTCTCAGTTTGTATGTACGATATTGGCATCTTTTTGGAAAATATCAAATTTGAGGAGAAATTATATTATACAATTGAAACTAATATTGCTCCCAAATACTCTTTAATTAAACGAGTACCTACTACCTACGTAGGTACCAATCGTCAAAGCCTCTAACTAAACTAAACACACCTACTAAAAAATCTATCATCTACAAAGTTTCCATAACATTAAAAAAAAAACGTTACCATGTTTTTTGTTAACGCGTCAAACAAAACACGTCAGTCAGCCGAATGAAAAATCGCAGTAAAAAATCATTCAAACGGCCTATCGATTGACCTGAATCCAGTCTTTTTGAGTCAGGGATGCATCGTAGCAAGCACTCTTCATTGAGAACCCTCGAGCATCGCTTGCATCGTTCTTGGAAGCCCTGGTGACGTCAGCGGCGATAAACGTCGACAACTTGACATTTTTTGTAAAGTCGGGATTTCGATTTTTGTTTCACTGCAGTATTTCTGAAAAATTTATTACGCAATCAGCCTCATAAAGATGTGAAAATCGTCAAGACTTTCATTGACTACAATTCTGTTCCATAGTATTGTATTAATATGGCTCTATGTTTGAAAGTGATGTAATTTGTTGTTCATAGAGTTGGCCTGGACTCCACTGAAGCGGAGCTGGGCGTAGCGGAGCGGAGATGTGCAGGAATCGTCCAATCACAGACGAGACGAGTGACGCGATGAGGATTTCAACCATTGTGATTGGTTGATTCCTGCACGTCTCCGCTCCGCTCCGCTCAGCTCCGCTTCAGTGGAGTCCGGGCCTTAATATTAGTTACTTATAAGTAAAAGATAACAGATACAATTCAACAGTATGTCTATGGTAACAAATTCACAATGACAATGCAGTAGCAGTAAGGGCACTTTGGGCGATCTAGTCGTTATGGAACAAAGATTGTAGACAATAAAATAAAATAAAACAAGCGAATTGAGAACCTCTTCCTTTTTCGAAGTTGGTTAATGAATTCTTGTCGATGAATTTATTTAGACTAACGGCCAGTTTCTTCATCAATAGTAACATACAGCAGCAGCCAAAGTAACGTCACAAATCTTCACTGAAACACATTCGCCGTAGTATCAGTAAAAGTCAAGTAAAAGTCAATACTTTGACTGATTACTTTAGTACTTTGTTGATGAAGAAACTCGGGGCAATTGCGTAACACATTATCAATCGGAATCGGTTTCATTTTGACAGTTCAACAACATTCATTGCGTTGTTTACGTGTTGAGCAGACAAATTTTTAAGATCTTATGAATAGTTATGAAGCAATGGATTAGCAATTTGCTTCAAAATGATTCAGATTCCGATTGATAGTGGGTTACGCAATTAGGGTGCTGGCCGTAAGTGTATTTCACGAAACGATTACCTATCAGAGAGGAGTAGCCAATCTTTGAAAACAGGTTATAATTATTTGCGGCTTTTCGTATCTACAAATTCCACAAGGAAGGGATGAAGTGGGAGAAAATTTACAGTACACTGATATCGCCCCTGTGGCCTAATGGATAAGGCATCGGCCTCCTAAGCCGGGGATTGTGGGTTCGAGTCCCACCAGGGGTACAATTCTCTTTTACAATTCTCTTTTTATTTCATGCTCACTTTATTCGATACCTACTACTATTTTGAAATAGAAAAAACAATATTCACAAAGACACAACAATTGCAATTAGTAAACAGTATGGAAACCACATTATATGCAATAAATTATACCACATAGGTACCTACTTGTTATCGCCGTTTCTGACGATAAACAAAAATAAAATTAACGAAATCGGTCGCGAAAAAAACCAGCTGTTCTCTATATTTTGACGAGTTATGGGAACATAAATGTAGGGAACAGCAGATTTTTTGTCCGCGAATAATAAAACAATGGTACATACAATGGATGGATGGGTCGTTGGTGGTACAATGGTATGGTGGTGGTGGTATGGTGGTGGTGGTGGTGGTTGGTGGTGGTATGGTGGTTTTTTTTTAGTGAATAATTGAAAACATTTCATCGTACCTACTACAAAATGTTAAATATAATCAATAATTAAATAAATTAACTTTAGATAAGTATTTTCAATTGAGTTAACTTGCTTTATAGATTTTTCTAAATATTTCTGACAAGAACATTTGTCTGTTATTAAAATTAAAATGTTAGTATTTTGGTATACTTACCTAGAAATCAAAGCGAATCTCTTTATTGTTACGTACCTATTCATTAGAAATAAGAAGCAAAATTAACTGTCCAAGAATTCGGGGATAAAGTACTTATTTCTTTTATGAAGTAAATTCAGCTAAATAATAAGTACTTAAGTACCTATGTACAAAAACATGACGTAAACAATACTTACTGTAATTTTGGTTTTACGTCTCATTAACAAATCTATCTCCAAAATCTTCAAACCGATGATTCAAAGTACTTTTTTGTACAACAAAAACCAAAAACCCCGTGAATCAGACTCTAATTCATTTTATAACATTTAATATTTGAACGTACGATCATTCATCTGACGTTTTCATGTTCTTTACGACTTTATATTAACAAAATCCCTTTCAACGTGCTTTACGCACACTACCACACCAGCAGGTAGGTTGAGTACAATGCATGTATGTATAGGGTGTAATAAAATGTTTCTGCCTAAAGTTTAATGGCCGACCGCATGTACCTACGAGGTGCAGGTACATTGAGGCATGCGTGTGCGTAACGGCGCGTGTGTGCGTACGCCGTCTGCGACCTTGGCGAGGGTCGTCTGAAGCCTGAAATTCTGACTGAATCGCAGCGTGCGGCGCACGGGGAGGGGCAGGGGGGCCAAAAGGAGATGGGCAGAGGTCGATATTCAAATTTTAATCACAGAACAATGCGACGCTTTAAATTTTTTTTAATTGAATCCTTACTTTGATTTATTTGCGGTTGGAGCTTAATTGTCTTGAATTTTTGTTTTTAAAGTTTATACTAGCTGCACCCCGCTGTTTCACCCGCATAAGTGTCAATCCCGTGGGAATATCGGGATAAAAACTATCCTATGTCCTTTCTCTCTCCATACCAAATTTCATCTAAACCAGTTCAGCGGATTAAGCGTGAAGAGGTAACAGACAGACAGACACACTTTCGCATTTATAATATTAGTATGGATTGAACTTCAACGTCTAGTGACAGCTGAACATATTTATTTTGAAGAAGGAATGTATTTTTTTTTCCCCTGTTAAGTAAATTACAAGCTCACAACAACAAACATAGTATAATTGTAACAATCTACAAGTACTTAGGTATAAGTCTGTCTTCATAGATCGAATCCCAACCATCCTGATCACTGTCAATCTGCCACAACCGCAAAGCCATCTTGGCATGCGGAGTGGTAATTTGAACATCCGATAACAACGTAATAGAGAGGGATGAATGCTGTTACGCATTTGCCTAACTTAGGGTAGTAAGACCAGAGGAATACCTCTACCGTTAGAAAAGATTAGGAAGCAGGTAAAAAGGTTTCCTTAATCATAATTTATTTATGCAACAGCGGAGTAATTCTGTAACACACTATCAGTAGCAATGGGTTTCATTTTGACAGTTCAACAAGATTCATTGCGTTATTTACGTTGTTGAGCAGACACATTTTTCGAACTTATGACGCAATGGATTAGCAATATCCTTCAAAATGATACAGATTGACATAGATAGTGTATTACGCAATTAAGGTGCAGAGCAGTGGTGGCCCAGTGGTTAAGGCTGTGACATACGAGTTGTAGGTCGTAAGTTCGAATCTAGACAGACGCTTTACTTTGTTTAAATTATTTCATCACCACTGCTATCAAAACGGAAAAGGAAAACATCGTGAAGAAACCGCCATGTAACAGAACCAAAAAATCGAAGACATGTGACATCTACCAACCGCACTGGGCCCGCTTTGTGGATTATGGCCCACTCCTTCTCAAGACCTGCCCTGTGTCCCAGCAGTGGGAACATTATAGGTTTATTATGCTGAAACATAACCTGGGGCAGACTTGTCCCCACATCATATACGGTGAATATTTTTATGCAAAATAAAATACAATTTTCAAGTTCAATTTCACCAAAACTTGAGTCAATACAGCTCCAATACAAACACACCGAATCCTTCTAAATGCGTCCTTTGTAAACTGTAATGGAACACTCAAATTTCAATCACAAAACGGAGTTCCGTAAACAAATCCGAAACTCACAATAAAACGGTTTTCGATCAGCGACAAACAAGGAAAAAGGACCCTTCAAATAAGTACTACTACAAAGCCTTAAAAAAATATTTTTGTACGAAAAACTTCACAAACAAGTATATAAAAATAATATTTTAAACCAGAAATAGGAGAATAACCGGTGGGGAAATAAATTAAAAATAGCGCTTTTAATTTTGACAGTTCATCAACATTCATTGCGTTTAAAGTTGTTGAGCAGATAAATTTTTAAAACATATGAATTAATAGATTAACAATTTCCTTCGAAAGACTTCGGATTGTGATTGGAGTGTGTTACGTAATTAGGGCTGGATGCCAGTAAGTACAGCATATCAAGCTACTATAATCTGTCAAATTTATTTAATAGGTTTTTTCTTTAGGATTTCAACTTTATCGCTAAAGCCTAGGGTTCAAAGTTTATTGGAAAAAAATTACTTTTTCGGGTAGCTTGATTTGCTGTCGTCTGTAGGTACCTAAGCCTTATACATACACTAGCTTCTGCCCGCGACTTCGTCCGCGTGAAATTTCTTGTACCCCCACCCCGTCGCGTCGCAACACTTCGTATTCGCTTACCGTTCACTCTGAGTTTTTTTCTTTTTGCTCGGCTCCTAAGGGTCATAGCGTGATGTTAAGACCCTTAATAGCCTATAGCCTTCCTCAAGAATTGGGCTATCAAATGCAAAAAGAATTCAAATCTGACCGGTAGTTAAAGAGATTATCGCGTTCAAACAAACAAACTCTTCAGCTTTATTATTAGTATAGATAAAAAACTCTATGGCCCATAACTCCTTAATAGGTACGGACGCCAGCAGGTCAACCTACCCGAAACTGTCAGATTTTCCCAATCAACCTTGAACCTTATGTTTTAGCAATAAAGTCGAAAATCTATTAAAGAAATCTGACAGATTATAGTAACTTGATGTGCTGGCGTCTGTACCAACTCTTAACATCTTACACACGTGATAACTTTTAAACGAAATATCCGATTGAGATGAAACAAAAAGTATTTTACTTCTTCATAAATACTCTTGATAACATAATGCTTAATTTCGATAAAGATTAATATTACGATACATATTTAACGTAGTTTTTTTTTCTTCAGACGATTTAATAATTATTTTGAACACAAAATCGGTTATTGTGATTAAACCATGATAGCTAGATATATGTTCTCGCGGACTTTTTTGTAGGTCTTAATGAGCTCTACAAACCCGTAGTACATTATTTTGTTCTATTGTCAATAGTTTTTGCAGCGCACGCAAAAATAGGTTTTCGATTTTACACCTTGTGTTACAAAATAGCAATTTTATTACGGATCCCTAATTTTGAAGAAAAAAAATATAGCCTATAGCCTTCCTCGATAAATGAACTACCCAACACTAAAATAATCATTCAAATCGGACCAGTAGTTCCAGAGATTAGCGCGTTCAAACAAACAAACAAACAAACAAACTCTGCAGCTTTATAATATTAGTATAGATAATAATATATAATAATATTATTTCTAAAAACAAAATAAAACCAGCACTGTAGGTACGGCTTCATAACTGTCCCCTTATTATCACGACCCAACATTGGATTTAAATTAAATTGATTGGGTTGTGGCACCCCCCATAATGGATTCCAAGGCTTGATCCTTTGACCATTATAGAGCTTAACACGAATCTAATGGTAAGATCCATTTATTTAAGCCTGTTCGGTTATTAATGTTTACAATGTTAGGATGCCAAACAGCGCTTTGTTAGGTACTAGACACTTAGAACAAAGTTTCCTAATTTATTTTCCCTGCGTGAAATAAAATGGAATTTCAATAATATTTTGGGACCTACGGAACCCTCGTCAAAAATATTTACACGTGGAAACTGAAATTCAATAGTTTGATCCAGACTAATAAGTACCTCATAGCTGTCAAAGACTTTCGCTAACTCCATTAGCGCAAAAACTTAGGACATAGACCGAACCTAGATTCACTTCAGGACCTACATCAAACCCTTTCTGTCTGTCACTTCAGCTTTTCGATGCATTTATCATTGTAACAACATTGTCTCTTCCAATTTTCTGTACTTCTACTCCATTAACAACTCTTATACAATTTGAATAAAGTTCCAATTTAAATGCAGACTTCTACACCAAAATGGTCGAGTGCTAGACTTAGGTTCGTTCGACCTCTGAGGACGGCCAACGAACGCCTATGACATTGGCCGGGACACGGGTAGGCCCCACACCCCCTAAAATATGCTTCTTACTTGCACTCCCTTAACGATCCACCCCACGGAGGGGGGTGAATTTCAGAAAAATATTCGCTGGCAGACGCATTGTATGCGTCGAGTAAGGGGGGAGGATCAGGGCCCATTTAGCTGTATTTTACGTCAAACATAAACCTATGCTACTATAGTACCTGCCTAGTCCCTAGATTACTCGCGTTGCTGATATCTTTTTTATTTTTCGAACATTTTACACGAGCGATTAAATTATTCATCCACGATGATGATAAATGGTATGATATGAGTTTTTATTTAACACGGGACTGCCTATTACTGTAAGATCGCTCAACCGTATTTATATTACAAATATTAGGTTTATTTTTCGTTCAAAAACCTTTGGTTTACGAATTGTTCAATAGTGCTATCAGAACTTTACAATATTTTGATAGTTCGTTCATTCATTGTTCTAGCGCTGATCGATTTTATGTATTCTATGCGCTCTGTGTATGTGTGCGTGAGGCACACCGGCAAAAAAGCGAATTTTAAAAAACTGGCCAAGTGTGAGTCGGACTCGCGCACGAAGAGTTCCGCACCACAAGGCAAAAACGCCGAAAAAAAACACGTTTGTTGTATGGGAGGCCCCTTAGATATTTATTTTATTTTAATTTTAGTATTTGTTGTTATAGCGGCAACAGAAATACATAATTTGTGAAAATTGTAACTGTCTAGCTACCACAGTTCTTGAGATACAGCCTGGTGACAGACAGATGGACGGACGGACGGACGGACGGACAGCGAAGTCTTAGTAATAGGGTTCCGTTTTTACCCTTTAGGTACGGAACCCTAAAAAAGAAAGCTTATTTTCAATGGCGATCCCACTTACGACTAATTCAGTTAAATTTTGATGGAGTCTATTTATTTCTTACTATCCTAAATCATGTCAACTCCCACTAAGTATAAGCGAAAAGAGTATACGTGGGTGCTGAAAATGTAGATAAACTAGCTGCGCCCCGCGGTTTCACCCACATAAGTGTCGATCCCGTGGGAATATTGGGATAAAAGTTAGCCTATGTGTTCATCCTGGCTATAAACTATCTGTGTGCCAAATATCATCCAAATCCGTTCAGCCGTTTGTGCATGAAGAAGTAACAAACATATGAACACACACACAAACATTCGCCTTTAAAGGCGAAAAACTGAATCACACAAATCACACTAATATTATAAAATAATGTTATTACACTAATATTATAATGTTATTAGTGTGATTCAATTTTTCGTTGACAATTTACATTTATGAACAAATATCATTTTAAATTCAATAAATTAATTTGGGTGGTTGCTTCGATCTGATCGAAGGGTGGTTGAGTTGACAGATAGCGTCGTCGGCTACTAAGCTTAGTTAGACGGATAGGCTGGTAGACCGTTGTGACTTTTTATGTTGTGAAGGTTGAAAGTGTAAATAAAATAAGTCATTTAGGTACCTACTTAAAATAGCCTACTTTTATTACCTACTAGCTGACCGCTGGCGGTGCCCTAATTTTCTAATTTTCCGGACAATATTTCTCTAAGACTACTTACGGACTATATAAAAAAAACAAATATTTCCAGCTGCTCTAAAGTGATGCGCTTACCAAAGAGTAGCATTTACTTTTTACCCGACTACGGCTAAGCAAAAAGTAGGTATGTTGTATGTATGTATGTTCATCTGTTCCCTCATAACTTCTAAGCTACCATAATTTGACATCGTTGGAAGCGTCTTGATCGTCCGCTGGTTATAAGCTATGTGACGTAATTTTTTTTTTTAATCATGCCGTGTTGGGTGTCTAATGAAAGGGCTTAATTAGCACATTTCAAAAATGTAAATATTCGTTCTGAAAAGCTCCAAAACAATTAAATAAAATACTTATAAGTTAAAAAACTAAAATCCGACTACCTACTGAAAAAGATGAATCAAGAAAGTACCTACCTTCGCGTGGTCGCATGCCGCTGTACTAACATACTTAAAAGCTATGGTAGCATGCGACCACGGGAAGGTACTTTCTTGATTCATCCTTTTCAGTAGGTAGTCGGGTGTTAGTTTTTGATCTTATTTTTTTTTATACCTAGATTAGTACCGCAAAAAGGAAAGACCCTGTGGGTCTTGTTAAAAGGGATCATTCTTTTATTTACTTACTAATTAGTACCTACCAAATTAATAAGTAAGTAAGTATCTAAGTACTTAGGTACCTAAGTATAATCATTAAGTAATCTAAAAAATTGTGAATAAATATTGCAATAATCCCTTACCACGATAAGGCATGCTTTAGTAGTGTGTGAATTCACTCGATTACAATAAAAAGGTTATCAAAATAGTTAAAAACGAATTCGTATAAGCGCTCTCTACCGGAGTTATGTAGAAGTAGACCCACTTTGACACTAACGCCATCTATGGAAAATATCACGAACTTTTAAAGTTGCGCGACCATCGCCGCATTCGACAGTTTCCGTATCGCCTTCTAGATGGCCAGCTTAACTAAGTTTAAGAAAAACAAAAAAGGCAAAGGTCTTTCGGGGACACTCCGCTTGTTCAACGTCATCTGCAGGGTAGGTAAGTAAAGTTACAGACAGAGTTATTCATGTTGGATTGGATAATAAAAAATTTCGACACTCGTCGAAAATCTAGTACCTACCTATGTAGTGCACTGTAGTGTACACGCCCCTCTTTGTTATTGCCACTTTCTGTTGGATGGTGGTGCTTGTTCCCTAGGCTCGGTAGGCCGAAAAGGGATGACAGACGACTAAGGGCTGATTTCACCAATTAAACTGAACGCGAGCAGCACATCTAAACTGCGATCAAGAGTTGTCAGTGTCAATATTCCTCAACAATGATGGCACTAACAGATCATGAACGTTGTTTAGATGTGCTGACGGCGTTTAGTTTCATTGGTGAAATTCGCCCTTAGTTGCAGAAGGTGGAGAAGTCCATGATCTGAAATCCTTGGACCATGCAGTCTAATCAATACGGATCGGCCCCAATTTCTATTACTGTACAGTAGGTACGTGAACCGGGGGATCTTCCGAAGGCATTTCTGCTTTGGTGCATTTTCAACACGGCACAGTATTATTATCAAAACCACATATCGCTTACTGTATATGTATGTATATGTGTGTATGTGTTATAAGGATATAGGTACAGTTTAGTCATCAGCTCATCGCGTTGCCTTATTTGGGACTTCAAACAAAGAACCGGATATACTTAATGATAAAAACTGTGTCTAAAATGTCCAAGTCACGAACCTACGAAGGTTACCTTTAACTGCTAAAACCATAGAAATGTAAAAGAAAACCCACACATCACCTAAACATCGAACCCTAAATATCGTGTAGCTGTAGTGTACTATTACCGATTATTTAGGGTTTGATATTTAAGTGATGTGTTTTTTTAATAGAGACCCTCCCTTTTTTTCAATAAAATTGGTTCTATTAAAAGTTTTGACTTTGTGGTTACTTTCATAGACACCATACGCATAGTCAATTATTAGAAAACAAAAGAGATAAACATAGATACTTTTATTTAAAAAATCGCCGTCGCTCGTCTGCTTTTTTCTTTCATGTTATGTAATTCTGTCTTAAGTACCTACTTATAATGCATATTATGACACTTCTATCTTAAGATTAACATCTCTGAAAGATCAGTTTGTTTTATTTTTGTTAAAACTCCATTAATTCAAACGAGCTAAAAGAAAAAAACTCACGCGGACAAAGTCGCAAGCAGAAGCTAATTGTAGAATAATTATATAATTATCAGAATTATGATGATACTGTTTATATCTAGAAGTTGTAGGGTCGTCAATAACATCACTATACAACCAAGTCATAATTAGGCTTCAAGGACAGATTCAGATATTCTAACGTTCGGACAATACCTACCCATGCAGTGAAGCGTATCGGTTTTGGCAAAGCATTAAACACAGCCATAATTAGATGGTATTTATTATAATTATATTATTTCGGTGGCGGTACTTTTATACATGCTAGCTTCTGCCCGCGATTTCATCCACGTGTTTTTTTTTTCCTTTAGCTCGGCTTCTCGGTCGTAGCTTTATGTTTCTTGCCCGTTATAGGTACATACCCACTACGCTTTGGAATGGGCAACTAGCTTCATCTTTCTGACTGACCGACCCCTTGACAATCCAAAAATGCCCGTAGTTGGTTTCTTTGAAATAAATGCTTTGAGTTAGAGTTGGCCTCAAGAATTGGGCTATATAATCCAAAAATCCGACTGGTAGTTCCAGAGATTGGCGTGTTCAAACAAACAAACTCATTGATGTTTGCCGGAGGCTAACAATCAAACGCCCAATGGAGCCACGGACGATTAACTTTAATGTAAACAACGTAGGTCGTTCAGTACACACTGCTCTATACATTAGAATGTTCTTACTGTCTAATATAATGCTTCATTTTTGTTAGCTTTAAATTGCCAAATGATCAGGATATAAGTACCTACACTTATTCGACTTAATTTTCTGGTCTGAAACGCTAGATATTATTAGGTACTCCATGATACGGTTTACTTCTTCGCATTTATACCCTACGTCTTCAAAAATTCGTATCTTGGTAGTACCTGCCTACCTTTCAAACGACATTTAATACACAAGTTCTAGAAAATAAGTGGGTTCAATAGGCGGGTTGACCACGAACTTCCTTAACGTGACCACTCCTAGTACAATCCAATTGCTACAACAAATACCTCAGTTAAATGAAAAACGGTAACTGTCCTTCTAAATTACTAACGCAGTGATGTGGAAGAACGAGACGTCTATTCCCTCTACTATTGCAGTAATTTAACTCACTGATAAAGATCCCGTCAGCTTTCAAAGCAAGAGTTCCAAACCTTATATCCATCGCTTTCCATCAGGCGAGATCGTGATCAAGAGCCGTAATAAACAGTACATTAGGATACGTGTGACTTAGCGAGGGTGCTAAATGCGGTGCATTAATAGACTACTTTATACCTTACACATATCGTAATCTATTTAAGTCACGCTTTTCTGTGTAAAAATGAACTTAAGTCACAGAAAAGCGTGACTTAAGTTCGGATTTAGGTCACACAGTGCTATAACTTAAATTAATGGTATCTTCAAACTTAAAATACATTAAACATCGTAATTCTTGTATTGCCGCCCAAAATATAGCGCAGGTATGCACCTCGTGGTCTACAGATTAAATTATAGTGACGTAACAGCGGAGTGGCGTTTCGCAAACGTGCGTCGGTGCGCGGACGCCGGCTCCACCTTATGCAACCATTTCTTTGGGACAGACCCGATTACCCCTGCGTCATGTTAGTAATGTTCTGTTTATTTAGGTCATCATTTAATAGCTGATTTAGTTAGAAAAACAACTTTTTAAGGCTAACCTCTATAAAGTTGTTTGTCACGATATACATTTACTCGTATGTATAATTATATTTATTTTTCTAAGTTGCCTCCGACTTTTCTGTATAGGTATTCTATGAAGATTCCTTGTCAATTGTGACTTCATGTCCTAAATCCTTTAGCTAAATACTTACTTGATAGCGACGTGCAGGAGCAAATGTCTCAAGAAGCTCTCTTTGTCCAGCTGTTGCGACCGGCTCTGTCTGGTAAGACAGGTCATCAACAGTAAATCAAAGCAAATGTCATTATATTCAAATTAGACTGAGAATCAGCACTTTTCGAACCTCAAAATTACATAAAACACTTCCTAGTGCTTTCGCAGGGAATAGAAAAGGCGCAAAAAAACTCCTCAGCAGCACATAGTAGATAGGTACTTTGACTTCTAGCCACATAATAGTCTTGCCATCAATAACCAAACAAGCCAGTATTAGTAGTATGACTAAGGCAAGTTAAATATGTCTCAGACTCTCAGATTACAGTCCAGAAATGTGCAACATCCAGGTTCCATTAAGGTCAGTCATTACGGGTCTCGTGTTGTCAATCTTCTGCACCAATTTCATGTCACGAGTCATTTAGGTTCCTTCTTAATTCCTGAAAGTTATTATCTTGTTAAGGCATCAAGATTAAGGCGGAAATTAGGGTTGCAGAAAGAAGATCACGATAGTGATTGTAGTGTCCAATCAGTGTAATGACTCTATGGACGTCCTGCTTCCATGTTTCGTCTGGAAAATTTAGAATGATGAACTGAAAATATAAATTGTGTCCCGTAGTCTTCTTGTTTTAAAGATTAGACACCCTTTCATTAACTTTGTCTTCTTGTTAACGTTGTTTTCTTGTCTTTCACCGCATGCACCGGTTGTGCAAACACCGTAGGTAAGGAAGGTATCTTGATTCCATCCAATAACCGATTTAAGATAAATATACAGTTATTTAACAGATTTGAATTTCGTGAATACAAAAGTCTCAAGGCACCAGTAAAATAGGCCGAGAGATCATTTAAGAGTCGCTTTAAGTTTCACAAATGCATAATTCAGGCAATTCTTCATCAATAAAACTGGAATACGCAACTATCACCTGCATAAAATCACCACAAACGCTTCAGATTTCACAGGGTTCCAAATAGGTTCTATTTCTGATCTATAGGTACTTTAAATTATTTCCTATTTCTACAATACCTCGATTTTGCAACCTATTTCAAACTAAATGTCGAGCCATAAGGAACTGGTTCCAAGTGCCATGAATCTTCTATCAACCGCATAAAGCTCATTGCACACGTATTGTGACGGATCCGCTACCTATAAGGAATGCAATAGAGAGGTGATGACGTAACACGATCGTTAGCTACCCGCCATGTGTACATAATCTTATGAAGAAACGTAGCATTTATGTAATCGATAACTGATGAACTCTATTCTGGTTGTTTTGGTTAATTGGTTGTCTGTTATAATTGCTGATTGAACGATATCTGGGAATTTAAAATTGCAGATCATAGTCGTCAGATTTATTTTAAAATTTACTTTCATGAAAAACCAAGACGATATTATCTTGGTCTGCAAAAAAAACTTATCAATATTTATTTTTTTTGCTGAATGGGGCCCGCTCTTGACCTCGATCACGACTGATGGAAAGCGATGGATGAGGTCTATGATGGAACGAGCGTACCTACTACGATATTTTTTCCTAAAACACAAATACAATCAGAACAAGGAATTTCGTAATTAGACATAGTTTTAGTGTTTGCTCGGCATATGTTTTTTAAGGTTTAAATTATATAATTGTGTAAAACAAGATTTAAATTTCATAATAAATCCTACCAAAGATCACCCAAGAGGCCTTGAAATAGGAATTACGGCCATTAGCTTGTCTTTATGTAAATCATAAAGACGAGTTAATGGCATCAACAACCGGATGCGAATGGCACCAACATCTGCGGATGCTTGATACAACACGTGTGTCAAGATGACCACTTTCAAGACAACCGGTATGATCTCTATGGATCTTACATACCGTACGAGCAGCATGACCTCCGCCTTTGAATAAAAAAAAACATTGACCAAGACCGAAAAGGTTGTCACAGTTCCGTATACCTATTGTTAGCAATACAAAGACAGTTAACTCTTTAATTCATTATTTAATTTTCAATTACTCCTAGATAAGTATTCTCAGTAACTAATTGTTATAATGTTCTTTCTCAGTAACTAATTGCTTGCTGCTCTCAGTTTTGGAGAGTCTGGTGTCCCATGAAAAATATTTGGTAAAAGAAGTGAAAATAAACAGGTCAATTAAGATGATCAAAAAAGAAAGAATACAAACTGGGCTCTAATAAATAGTTTACTGAGATAAATAAAGAGAACATATTGTCTCTATGGTCTATAACTTTTATAAGAATGGATGTCACACATAGACAAGCAGGCTGCCATTAATACCAGTTTGGGTACGAAACAAAAATGTGTAGTACACGTAGTATTCTTTTAAAGAAAGCACTATTTAAATAAACCTTTTTTACAGTCCGTTCAACCGATTTTGAATTCCGTTGCGTTGGTGGCATTACATAATTATGACAGCTGCATAAAGAGTTCGTCTATAAAACACTATCAAGCAAAAATCAACTGCAGAGCTGCAATACCATATTTTGTCTGAGAGTACATGCACATAAGCGTTTTTATCGAGGTGACGGGCGAAATGCAGAGAAATTTGCATTTGTACCATAACATCATTTGAGTCATCTAGCTGATTATACATGGATTAATTATTAGAAAATATGAATGGGACAAAGCACAAATTTGACAAAATATACAACGAAGCCAAGACATCAAGGAAATGTGACATCAGGCATAAACAGCTGATGTGATTCTTCTATAAATATGCCGATGACATTATGTACTTGTACATTTTAATGTCTTTGGTTCAACCTATACTTTGCTACAATTACATACAGCGCTTTCATCAGAGTAATTTTGCTAACGTTTAAGTATATACATGTACTTACATACCTAATTAAATAGTAAGAGTGTGTATAAATTCAAAAGTCTGTCTGTCTATCTGTCTGTATGTTACCTATTCACGCCTAAACCACTGAAGGGATTTCGATAAAATTTGGCAGAGATAGATTGCATCCCAGGCAAGGACATAGAATAGTTTTTATCGACATACCTCACGGGCGAAGCTGCAGATGGAAGCTAGTATCTCCATAAAAAAAAAATGGTTGCCTGTAAAGTCGGTTTTACGGGCGAAGATTTTACGTGACAACGACCGATCATCCGATCATAGTTGAGTGGGAGAGAGACGCAAGGCATTCGGCGGGCCTCTCTCTCGTTCGGTGACTCATCGTAACGTTACCGAGCGTTACACTTTTTCATAAGTGACTCCCAGCCGCAACCTAATTTAAGACGTTGTCACGTCAAAAGCAAAACACATTCCTGTCCTTCCCAGTCCTTTCCTCATTCGTGACACATTCTATGAGACTTTCACTTCCTCCTGATATCGGCTTCTGCATCGTTATTTAGTGAGCTACTTACTAAGGCTAATGCTCTAGGTATCACTTTTCTATCTTTGCCTGCTTGTCTGGCACATTTTGCATTGTCACCTTTCTCCTTATTATGTATGAGAAGGAAGCAGCTGGGTCTTGCTTTTGTTTGCTACTACGTGTGGAATTTCATTCATAGTTATTTTATTATAGTGCTGCATTTTGTTATTGTGGCAAAATAGTTACGTCAGTGACTTCATTAAATAAAGTTCTTTATGGTCTCTAGATATTAGATACGTTTTTCTTGTGTCAAAAACATGAATCAGGGGTTTGTTTATGCCATCTTCACAATTGATTTCAATCTTCTTTATCATCCTCTTAGAAATGTTTAAGCTTACTACCACTGCCAATAAAATTCATTCCATTTAATGTTTTGACTCTATGCCTATATTCATAAACAGCAGACGCATAATCAAGCATTAGTAAACAAAAGAGATAAACATAGATACTTTTATTAAAAAAATCGTCAAAACCACCCTTTTTTTCTTTCACGTTATGTAATTTCGTCTTACTAGCAGATTATGATACTTCTATCTTGAGATTACCATCACTGAAAGATCAGTTTGATTTATTTTTGTTATAACTCCATTATTTCACTAATGTAACATTCAAATTACGTCACTTTTGAATAGAATGGATTGCCAACTCCAGTTATAATGTAATTAGTTTAAATTAGATCCGTAAGTTGACATCTTTCATCATTATTTATGTGTCTCTGTGTGTTGTTAAATTTCGATGTTTACGAAATGGACAGTGGACGGTAAGCTTTCTCATCGAAAATTTTATTAATACGCTGTATTTTTATATTTCTGTATTTTTCGGCACAATCTCTTCTTCTTAGCGTGTTGATGGCAATCTAAATAGACGCAATATAACGCTTATGCTTCCAGGTTAGGCTCAATCTCTATTAGTATTGAAATGCAATAAATATGTAGAAACATGTTCATAGTGCAAAAGCTAAGCATCATAGGTACATTTAGTACCAAGTCTTAGTACTTATAATTGATGACTCTTTCAATAGAAAGAGTCATCAATAAATACTAAGGGTTACTGCTGGTTGTTGCTGCTATGATTAATAACTACACGCATGCTCAGTAATATTTTAAATATCAATTATGAATGTTTTTCTTGGTAATATAATGTCATACTCGTAAGTTATTTGACACAACGTAACTCATTGCGCACACGCATGCATAAAATAAACATTAAGTTGAGAACCAAAGTCGTTATAACAGGTTATTTAATCAAAGTCGTTGAATGATCTGTTACAACAGCATCTTAAAACGATCCATTCTTAATAGAATCAATAAAAATACAATAAAAGTAAAAGTCGAAAGCAAACAACGAGCAAAAACGAAAGTGATTTAGGAAAACAAAAATAAAAGTGATGTGGTCAAAGTCGTTTTTGACAAAGTAAAGTATAATAGTGTTACGTTTTACATAACTAAGGGCCAGCCGAGCGGTCAGTGGGCCAGTGCATAAAACCGCGGACAATGTCCGTTGACTCCTTTTCAACCTTATGCCCTTAGTAATAAAGTTGAAAAATGGACCTGTGTCCGCGATGGTACGGTGACGGCAATCTTGGCCGACGCGGATCTGTGTCACTAGGTGCGCGAGCGCAGTTGGAGGGGCGCGGGCGCCACAATGCCGTTAGATAATATTCTGACCTTTGCAATGTTTGACAACACTATGATATAAGCCACTTGCGCTGCACCCTTAAAATATGAAGGTTATGCGAATTTTTGAATTAGAATAAGTAAACATTGTCAAGTCGGTACTCGGATTATGAGATAACATATTACTCACTTACTGAGTTGTGGAGGTCAGCTATGCAGTCGCTCCATGTAAAATGCTGGTCCTCTGCAATTCAGCTGCATCCGTTTATAACGGAAGCCAACCCCAACATACTTTGGAAAAGGCTAGACAGATGACGATGATTATATTAGGTTGTATGCCAGTTCTTGCCTTTTTCATGTTCTTTGATCCTTATTCATGTAAAAGCCCGGTACCGTTACAAATCTTAGACAGTGGAAGAGAAGTATCATGTCCCAACACAACATGGTAACGCAAGAATAAAATTATACTTGGTTTCAGAAACTGGTTTGCTGGTGGTACAAACTCTCCAAACAAACTTCAGTTTTTCTCAAGAAGCGGAGTAAAGACCCACATATTGCAATAGTCTTTTTTAGGGCTCCGTACTCAAAGGGTGCCAATGGGATCGTATTACTAAGGTGTATTTCTAAGGCTCCGATGTCCGTCAGTCTATCACAGGGCTGTATCTTTGGAACCGTAATCGGTAGACACTTGAAATTTTCACAAAGTATGTATTTCTATGGCTGCTATAATACTACTAAATGATAATGATAAATTATTTATTTTCGGTAAGTAGGTTTGTACGAACACTTTTACACGTCAATCATATTTTTTTTAAACTAGATGAGGTCGGCGTTTCCTATCTGACATTCTGAGAAGAAAGGCCGAAACAAACTCACGAGGTCACAGTCTCTTTTAAAGTCCAGACAAAATCTTGGTCAGATCATGTGAAGACCATGTAGATTGGTGTCTGAAATGGTCTTTTGAGGAAAGAACCACACAGAATGAGCGGACCTGTCCCATAAGTGCACGCATTTGTCAAAAATCGTGCAGTTCAACCCAGAACTTGAGGAACTCAACGATTCGACGAACAATACCAAAGAAAGGACATTAGGATAGGCCGCGTAAATTACTCAAACTGCCAGATCATGATTAAAACTAACTAAGAAGGAAAACAGAAAAAGACTACTAAAAGCCTGTGATGTCCTACTGCAGGGCAAAGGCCTCCCTACTCTCTTTACACTTCTCTCTATATAAAGCTGCTGAGGACCAGTTCTTATTGAAGGAGTTATGGATGCTATAATCAAAATAAAATAAAGTAAAAAATTAAAGGAGGTCAAAAGAAACGTGTTTTAAATATATGTTGTGTAATATAGTAAAACACAGGGAGGTTTGGAAGAAAAAAACTTTTTTACAAAAAAAACAACCGACTTCCAAAAAACACTATAAAGTTAAAAATAACTTTAATTTCGGAAGTCGGTGTCTTTGGATTTGTATTTTAGTTTTTTGCCACCGACTTCCGAAATTAAAGTTATTTTTAACTTTATAGTGTTTTTTGGAAGTCGGTTGTTTTTTTTGTAAAAAAGTTTTTATTTTTCACTTTTTAGTGGGTCAGTTTGTAATTTATTTAAGTTACAATAGCCTAATATCAACGGATCATCACCTTTTACAAAATATTGCTTTTCCCGATGCAGGGACGTTAATTGTTGAGGAGTTCTCCTAGTAAGAACCAGGAGAACTGGAGCTGATTGAGAAGTCACCATTAGCTCCACTTCACCATACGCATTGTAACGAGCATAAATTGCTTAGCAACCATATTAAAGTAATCGAATCGCAACCCGTGAAATATTTGTCATTGAGTAGTTCCGATGGCCATCTGTGGTCTTCATCATCAGCTCCACTTTACCAAATGATGATTTCCGAGGGCAAATGCTCAAGTTACTTTAATTATTGAGTAGGCCACACGACGAAAGAGCATTGCTAGAAATGACGCGATTACGTAACTTAAATTCGGTTTCAAATTGACGCATCAGCATGACTAGTAGGTAGTGGTCATCCTATGTAAAACTACAATCTTAATTAGGTATTATTTTTGTACGACCTGAACATTTTGGCGTATTGAACCGTATGAAGTAAGCCCAACAAAAGGTAACTGCTGTAAATCGTTGAGGAATTCCCTCGACGGTCTATGGTCTCCATCATCAGACCTGTAATGGCACTTATAACCCATATGGGTGCAAAGTTTTTCCTTTGCCATTACAGTTCTCATCAATATAAATTAATTAATTCTAAACACAAGGTAGCTACTGTAAACTGTTGAGGAGTTCCCTTAACTGTCCTTCGTCTTCATCATCAGACCCCTAATGACAGTCACAACCCATGTAGGTGTAAATTTCACATCAATACAAATTAATCAAGCCCAAACACAAGGTAACTGCTGTAAACTGGTGAAGAGTCCCCTCGACTGTCTTTCGGCTCCATCATCAGATCGACTCCAGGCCTTCATTAAATTGTAGTGCTTTAAAATACTTAACGAAAAAATTAACAAACGCACTAGTCGCTCCTACGATTTTCGAATGTTCCCCTCGGTTTCACTGGGATGCCATCATCAGATCCTGGTTTCCTTATCATGGTACCACCCTTGGCATAACTCCTTTCCAACAAAAAAAGAATAATCAAAATCGGTTCATAAACGACGAAGTTATCCGCGGACACAAATAAAAAAAAAAAAAAAAATATATATACGGTCGAATTGAGAAACCTCCTCCTTTTTTGAAGTCGGTTAAAAAAGGGGAGGCCTTTGCCCAGCAGTGGGACACAAAATAAGCTAACAAAAAAAAAATAGTACGGTGGTACGGAACCCTTCGTGCGCGAGTCCAACTAGCACTTGGTCGCTTTTTTACATGATTAACATACCATTTCATTATAGAATGCAATTGGTGAATTGGAATGGTCTTCTGCTTTAGGTTATGTAATAAAAACCACAGGTTTCGTGATTTTACTAAAATGGCCAATATTCTGATCTACGAGTAATCTATCATTTTATTTTATTGCACGACGTTAAATTTAACGATGGCGGTAATAAAGGAATATAAATGACGTTATGTTCCTATCTAAGTAGTTATTCTAAAACATATTTAAGCTCTGGATACTTACATGAAATACTTACTTGTGTGTATATAATTTAATTGAATTTCCGTCAACTACATTCAAATAAATGTAATTATAGATACCTTTCGTATTTTTTATTGTAGATTAGCTTCCGCCCGCGGCTTCGCCCGCGAGGTATGTCGATAAAAACTATCCTATGTCCTTCCCCGAGATGCGATCTATCTCTCTGCCAAATTTTATCGAAATCCGTTCAGTGGTTTAGGCGTGAAAAGGTAACATACAGACAGACAGAGTTACTTTCGAATTTATAATATTAGTATGGATGGTGGCAATCGACGCGCAACCACCTAGTATGGATTTAGTACAGACGCCAGCTCATCAAACTACCTGAAACTGTCAAAACCCAATCAACTTTGAACCTTATGTTTTAGCGATAAAGCTGAAAATCTATTCAAGTTTGACAGATTGTAGTAGCTTGATGTGCTGGCGTCTGTACATGATTCTGATTCAAAATCAAAAAAGCGTTAAAATTCTTCGAGGGTAGTCAATAAAAAAAAAATTGTTGTGTCACCCTTTGTATTGTTTCTATTATTATGTCTGTAATTTATATGGTGTACATAATAAAGAGTATTCTATTCTATTCTATTCTATTCCATACATTTTGCGAATCGACGCCCCTGCCACCAGGAATCCCTAGTGGCAGGGCCGTCGACTCGCTAACTGTAACCATGAATTCAGCACATGATTCTTCCCTAAAGCTGAAATTTTTCATCGGCGAAAATCAGCCGATCGATTCTGTAAAAATCTCACCGTGAAAACTTAGGTGATGTGAGTTTGTTTTTACTAGGAATTTACACTATTGACAGCTCACTCCACGCTCACTTCACCTAAGTTTTCACGGTGAGATGGTTACAGAATCCACTGCAGTTGTTTCATAGAAAAGTGCAACGTACACGGCCAAAATGTATGGATCAAAATTTTGTTTTGTTTACCCACTAAGAATTTTAATGCTTTTTTATTACCGACGAAATTTTTTTTGCTAGGGAGTATAGAAACATGTGCTGAATTCATTGTTTCAATTTGCCCGTCGCTGTACCACTCTGTTATAGACACATGAAAATCCTTACAGATTTTCTTTTACTAACAATCCTTCCAACAAAATCAAGTCACATCACGTTTAGTTTACTCATTTACCTATCCCTATCTATCTGTCAATCAACCTTCGTCTCCGTCAAAGCCTTATTCCAATCACAAACAAATACCTTATGGAGAAGGTTTTGCCTTTTGAAATGATTACAATACAAGCCATTTTGCCGATGAACTTCAACGCAAACTTCAATCCTCTATTTTTCCCCTTTAGGGGATGAATTTTCAAAAATATTACCTCCGGAATATCTATTCTAATATAATAAAGCTAAAGAGGAATCTCTAGAATTTCCAGCCGGTTTTGAAAAATATTTTTTTTGGATTTGATAGCCCAATTCTTGTGGCAGGTTATAGGCTATTTGACATCAAGCTGCGACCCATAAGAGCCGAGCAAAAAGTAAAAAAGTCAGAAAGGACGCTAAGCGAAAACGTTCGATAACGCGGGCTGGCTATGGGTCTGGGGAACGAGAAATTTGGAGTATTCCCATTTGAGCACCTATTTTTATAGCACCACGCGGACAAAGTTGCAGGCAGAAGCTAGTCACACTAATATTATAAAGGCGAAAGTTTGTGACTGTGTGTTTATATGTTTGTTACTTCTTCACGCTCAAACGGCTGGATCAATTTTGATAAAATTTTGTATGGAGGTAGCTGACACCCTTTTTTTTTTTTTACGTGGAGAAATGCTCATGCATCCTGCACTACCACGGGGAGATAGTGCAGTCATGTGGGACTCTAACCCACTAAAACTCCACGGTGTCCTCCTCTGCCGCTTATGGCGGGAACACGGGCACGCCTTAGCACTCATCCGTGAACCCGCCGCGGCTGTCCGTCACCGGACCCTCCTCCGGGGAGTACTTCCCGTCACCGGCGCACCAGAACACATAGCACGCCGTGACCACCCCAGGGACCAAACCAGCACAAGGGCGCCAGACGACCCCGTCTCTGCCACCCTTGGTCCCCCTGCGACGGGTCAGGTCATTGGCCCCGCCGCCTGCCAATTTTCGGCCGCAGAGGATAGGGAGAATGGCCAACGTCATACCAACACTCCTCTTCCCCTGCGGCCCCACCGCGTCCGCCATCGAACGGTGGCGACCCCGTCAAGGCCGCGGAAGGTAGGGAGAGCGGCGCACCGTAATACCGGCACTCCTCTCACGCCGCGGCCTCCAACCCTCAGCCGCGATGCCTCCGATACGACATCGCGGCCCGCCTCAGTTGCGATGTCGCCCAAGCGGCACCGCAACCTACATGTTGGCCGCTACGTCGTCGGCTTGTCGGCAAAAGCCCTGACGAGCGGCCTCTCCTCGGGTTCCTCTTCGCTTCACCGTGGGTGTCCAAGCCACGGCTACTGAGCCCCCCCGCCTCGACTATGCGGGAACCCACCGGGGGGGAATTGGCTGACACCCTGGATTAACATATAGGCTACCTTTTATCCCGATGTTCCCACGGGATCGACACTTATGCGGGTGAAACCGCGAGGCGCAGCTAGTATATTATATAAGTAACTCTTGTTCAAAATTGCATGCTTCATATCCGATAGGTTTATGCTGTAGGGGAAGGTGGGGCGTAACGGGGACGTGGGGTAAGATGGGGCCACACATACTTACGCATACGCAGACATGCTAACGATGTCCTGTATTTAATAACAAACGGCCATTTTGTATCAATGCTCAGTGCGGAAGTGACCGAGCGCTAGAGTGCACGTGTTCATTTTGACGACCACAATAGTTTTTACGCGCAGTTCGATGTAATTTTCTGGTGTTACTTTAAACAAATTGAAAAGGTTAATATTGAGTGTATTTTATTTATATTTTTTTGTGCAAATCTCCAGTTACCGGTACTGGATCTAATCCGATTGAAACTTGTGTTTCAATTATGGTTTTCGAAAAAAAAAAAACTTGTATTAAATCAGACCTTGGGGCGTGACGGGGACGTAGATATGGGGCAGCATGGGGTATAAAAATTAGCTGGAACAAATTAAACTATCTAGAAAGTGTTCTAATCCAAATGATACTCGACTAAAAAAAACTAAAAAGCAAAAAACCAAACCCCATGAAGAAAATGAAGACGAGCATGCTTTATACCTCTATTGTGAAGACACTAACAACACATACCTCAAATCTGCAGAGGGTTGGGTAGGTTGCCAGCTTTGTGGGCGTTGGTCACATAATGCCTGTGCCGGTGTCGATGACGACGATGCCGAAGAAATACACATCTGCCTACACTGCGAGTCTAAGTAGTTATTAGAGACGTACCCCATATTGCCCCATTTTAGGTACCCCATATTGCCCCTACCCCGGGGCATAATGGGGTTTTTTGACAGTTATAAAAACAATACGTTTTTTAAGTTGATTACTTGATTATTGTGCCAAAAACATACCAAATAGTAATTTAGTAAAATAAAAGTGCTTTAAAAAATAATAAATTATTAAAAGTATAATTTAACATAGTTTTATTGATAGATTTCCTTAGCGTCCCCGTTATGCCCCACCTTCCCCTACGTTGTCTATCAGTGAATAAATGAATTTAAGATTTTTACTAAGTAGACTTTACGTAACTTTTCTTACCTTATGATTATGACCAACTAAAGTAATGGACGAACGTACTATCAACTTTTAAATCTCCTTGCTTGTAACTGCCACTTTCAAAAAGCTTTGATTGTCATCATCAGTCTTGTTCGCTAAAGTATCACTTAGCACCTTCATTTAACTAGACTGACAGTCGACAATTACTTTCACTTCTGCCAAGAATGGACGAACTGCTTCAAGCTGACAACTGCATGTCAAACACATCGTCAACATTAGCTGCCCAGCCCTTTTCCAACTATGTAGACTTTGGCGTAGATTCTAACCGGCTCAATGCAGCTAAAATGGAGCCACTGTCAAAGAATGTTATAAATGTATTCTTGTACAGTCGGGGGCCAACATTATCTAACCAACTTCCTGTGGGTCAGGCAATGTTTGGTGGGTCAGACAATGTTATTTTCATCAATACATTCTCATTTTCATCATTTGTCTAGCTTTTTCCCAACTATGTTGGGGTCGACTTCCAGGTTAACGGGATGCAGCTGAATACCAGTACCTATTTAAAATGGACCCACTGTCATAAAAGTTTTAAATTCTTGTCCTTCGTATTTTATGACAAGTGGCATGGATGGTAACTAAAATTTATACCTACGTAAATTCGAACATATCTAATGGTAACAAGATATAGGTGCCAAAGCTCAGAGACCGACCACGGAGCATCAAAGGGGATTTCTCTCTGCGGTATCGAAGAGCGCGCTGAAGGATACCGCAGTGCTATGGACGGGTTACAACGGTAATACGATCGAGGGGGCGAAGCCGTGCAAGTGTGGGTCCACTTTTCAACTGCGTGGCGTAGTCGCTAAGAAAGCTCGAGGGGCCACTAGGCACGCCCCGAGTCATACCGAGGGATGCCGCGGGATGCTGCAGCATGTAGTAGTGCAGCGGCGGCCGCTGGTGGCATAGCAAATCATCAGTGTGCACTGGCCGGCGCCAAATCCTCCGCGGTACCGTCCCCCGCCGTCCGCCGGTGTGCGCAAACGCGCTTTATAAAGCCAATAATAATGAGGTATTCCACTCAGAGCACTGATTTGAACCGCACTTGGAAAAAAACCGCACCTTATCAGTTGATTCTAGCGAAAAGTTCCAAAAAAGATAAAACCGACTTCAAAATATATTTATCGTTGATTCTAGGAATGTGTTGTTAGTTCCAACAGCCCTAAATGGTATAGCATCCGTTTTTGAAGGATTTTCCTGGAACATGTTGAAACAGGCTTCGCAATTTCATTGAACGTAGTTCTCATGTATGGCGCGACTTGAAACAATTGACGTCACAACCAAAGTTCCATAAAAATCCGTGGCGACATAAATCTTGTGTAAACAAGAGAGGCTCTCTAGGAATTATTGACGTACTTGCTTACAGCCAAATTCCTTCTTGCTAGGAACCAACTGTGAAGGAATTGCCATTTGATCGTCTGGTATCCATTTGCGTCTGATTTACGAAATAATCGAACGTATTATAGGGCCGATTTTTCAATAGTCAGATAACTTTTATTTGAGGAGAAAATATTGCGGTTTGAAGGCTTTTGTAGAGAAAATATGTCAAGCTGTCATATTTATTCTTTAAGTTATTCAGCTGTTGAAAAATCAGCTCTAAGTTTGATTATTCGTCGATTGTTTCGTTCTTGCGATAAAGTGACAACAGTGGTGCAGTGCAGAAAATTTTAATTTCGCGGGCTACCTTAGCGCTTCCCCCTTAAACCGGATTGACATAAGGTTCTAAGGGCGAATACTACCAAACTTTTAAACCTATAATAAGTCTTATCTTGAGAATAAATTTTGAACTTTTCACAGTTTTTCCATACAAGATCTGTCAGACGTCAATTTTATTCCACGGATAAAAGATATCAGAAGCCCAATTCCCGTAATTCAAAAAATTTAAATTTAAAAACGTTCCAAATCTAATCGCAACTAATCTCAGCGATAAACAATGTCAAAAACATGTCAAAAATGTACGGCAATTAGAGGTATTTTTGACAGATTGAGACGGAACAGACTGTGACCGTTCTTTTATTTATGAAAATTGCCCCTCTGACTTTGGTGAAATCAACCCTTAGTAGCAGATGTCAATCCATTTCATTTTTGACTTTTCCATAATCTTATCGCTGATAGAACTTCAATTTGTCTACACCTCCAGGCAATGTCCAAGTGCTAAGTAGCAACCTAATTAACGGATGGCCTTAGGTAGGTATATTAATTATTTTACGACATCAATATAATTATCTCATAAAATTATAACAAATTAATATTCACGATGCATTCACTTTTCCGCTCAGTAATTTTATATATATCTAACAGTTCAAGGTACGATTAAAAGTTCTAAAATTGTTATTCTCCTTGCATACGTCGTCAAGTTTAAACTAAGCATGGGTCTACGTGATGCACATGTTACTAAGTAGCACTATATCCTTAATCATTTATGTTATTCATTATAGAGCCAATGGAAATAAATTGTTTATAAGGTAACGTTTAGAACGATAGATGGATTTAGCTAATAGATTTGATTAAAAACCGGCCAAGTGCGCGTCGGGCCACGCACAGTGTAGGGTTCCGTAGTAGCCCGTTATCACAATATAGTACGATTCTGTTGTTCTTATTCTGAATGTTAATGGTAAAGATATTAGAAGTTAATGGTTATAATAACAAAAACCGACTTTAAACTTGAATTATCATTGCTAAGACGTGCGGGGATGTCGATCAGAAGTGTGATGGTCTTAAACGTTTAACAAGTTCGTTTGTGACTTCTATCTCAGCTCTTCTTCGTCAGCGCCATCTAGCGGCAGTATTGTGAAAGTTATGTAATTTATTGAGGTTTTTTTAGTTTTTTTTTTTCATATTTTGTTTTTCAATGCAAGTCTTTGCCCGTTATAAACAAGTAACTGCTTCATCTTAGTCACTTTAAAAGATTAATACTCAGGATTTTGTATTTGGTACAAAATTATCGAATACCCAAGTTCAACGACTATTACTGCTAAACTAATAAAGGTATCTTAATTCCTATAGTTTTCTTTTAAAGTTTATGAAATGCACTATCATCGTGAATTTTTCCAGATTTTTCAAGCCAGCAGTTTAGCTTTTAGGGGGGGGGGGACGCCCTTCTGGAACAAAAATTTGCACTTTAAAGTTTAATATTTCGTAAATGGAGCATTAAATCGAAAAATAATTTTAGCAACCCCCAAGTCATTTTAGAAGACCTATTCAATGATATCCCACACGATGGGGTAGACGACGAAAAAAATATTCATCCCCACTGCACATGTAGGGGAGCTACCTTATAAAAAAAATATTTTCCAAAATTTTATTCTACCACTTTCTCGGCGTAATTGATATACACACTCCTACAAAATTACAGCTTTCTAGCACCAACGGTCTCTTAGCAAAACCTCGGACAGACGGACGGACATGACGAAACTATAAGGGTTCCTTGTAGGTACCTACTACGGAACCCTAAAAATGACAGGTCAAACAAATTACCAAAGATTCAATTATTTTTAGCCTTTATTGAAATTATTAGCTTCTACCCGAGACTTTATCCCCCGTCGCATCGCATCGCCTGTCCGCGCTATTACTTCGTTACCGCTTAACGTTCTTTCTGACTTTTTTTTGCTCGGCTCCTAAGGGCCTTAGCGTGATGTTAAGTAGCCTTAGCCTTTCTCAAGAATTGGGCCGTCAAACGCAAAAAAAAAAATTAAATCCGACTGGTAGCTCCAGACGTTAGCGCGTTCAAACAAACAAGAAAACCAACAAAAACTTCAGCTTTCTTATTAGTATAGATATAGATACATAGAGATCATCATCTGCCTAGCCTTTTCCCAACTATGTTGGGGTCGGCTTCCAGTCTAACCGGATGCAGCTGAATACCAGTATTTTACATGGAGCGACTGCCTATCTGACGTCCACAACCCGTTACTGGGTAATACGATACCCCTTGGTAAGACTGGTTGTCAGACTTTCGAGTTTCTGACTATCCGTAACGACTGTCAAAGATCCGCGAATGACAGCCGGGACCAATTCCGGAGCACGGAGAGGTCACGGTATGTATAGATACATAGAGATATACATAGATAAATAGATATAAATATACTATAAATGGATTTAGATATATAGATTGTATATTTTAAATAAAAACACGATTTCATTACAATCAATCACACTTGGGAAGCTAATCTAAATGAAAGGTCAATGATTTGAATATACGAGTAGAAAGTTGTGAATCAAAACTTGTTGTTTTTAATTTATGTTCGGTCGTTTTTTGCAGAACGAATTCATGAATATCAAATGTTAATAAAAAAATATATGTAGCTTAGGCCATCCATGTTTTTCGATTTGTTTGAACAATAATAATAACTGAAGGCCAAATCCAGTAATTAAAAAAAGTAATTTAAAAAAATTAAACCGACTTCAAAAAGAAATGAACTCAAAATTATGAAATAACTTTAATTTCGGAAGTCGGTGTCTTGGGATCTGTATTTTAGTTTTAGTTTTTTGCCACCGACTTCCGAAATTAAAGTTATTTCATAATTTTGAGTTCATTTCTTTTTGAAGTCGGTTTAATTTTTTTTAATTACTTTTTATTTGGTAATTTTTAGTTGTTGCACTAGAATTTGACCAAGGTTTTGAGATGTTTTCGCTTTGACACTACACCCGTAGCTCGTATCAATAAGCCAGGCCGTCACACTTTCACGTCTTAGTCCATATCTTGAAAATTACTAAATCCATTTTGATGAAACTTACACTGTTCCCTAAGTTGAAGTAAATGTAAGCCAATAAAAAAAGAATGGTCACGATCCGATTAATAGTTACGGAGATATGCGTGGACAAACAAACATACATACATACATACGTCTATAAAATTTTGTATATTTGTTTGGAAGCCCTAATAGATTGTCATATGTGAATAGAATGCAATTCCAATAATATTACATACATACGTATCGAATTGATAACCTCCTTTTTTTGAAGTCGGTAAAAACGTTCAAAATTTAATCGCAACCTCATCTCAGCGACAATCAATGACAAAAACTTATTAAACATGTATTGAGATTAGATATATTTTTGACAGAATGAGACTGAGATCAGGGGGCCTAAAAAGGTCACTTTGGCAGAATCATAAAAGGATAACATTATGAATCATAATAAGGCGAAGACAGCCCGTGTTTTTCTTTTTTCGCTGCACTACGTAAGTATAATCAAAGAGCAATGGATTGGATTTGGATTGGATTGATTCGTATTTTAGCACAGAAAAAAAAAATAACTGTAAAATCCTTCACCAATGAGATTTGATACGATTAACTTAACAGTTAACTGTCCATTATGATTTATAATGTTATCCTTTTATGATTTTGCCAAAGTGGCCTTTTTAGGCCCCCAGACTGTTAACGTTCTTAAAATTACGAGAGCATCAGCTCTGGACACAACTAAAATCTATAAATATTCACGCATATAAACTTTGCAGGTTACGTTGCCAGGTCAACTGAGGAGAACCTTATTCGTTATACAGCCTGGTTTAATAGTGCTGTTGTAACCTTGCCCTAACGTGCTGTGACTCTATGAGGTGAGCTCACAAGAATACATATTATTAGTATTGGGTATTATTTGATGCCAGCAATTGGTGTAACTCTGAATACCAGGATTTTACATGGAGCGATTGCCTATCTGATCTCCACAACCCAGTGCGTGCACTGACTGGACAGGTCCTCTCAATCTGTGTGGTTCTTTCCTCAAAAGACCACCTCAGACATCGACCTACATGGTCTTCATATAACCTGACCAAGATTATGTCTGGACTTTAAAAGAGACTGTGACGTCTGAGTTTGTTTCGGCCTTTCTTCTCAGAGTAGTCAGATAGGAAACGCCGACTTCATCTAGTTTTAAAAAAACATGATTGACGTGTAAAAGTGTTTGTACAAACCTCCTACAAAAAATAAAATCATTTCATTTCAGTTACTGGACTTTACCCTTGGTAAGACTGGTTGTCAGACTTCCGGGCTTCTGGCAACCCGTAACGAATGTCAAAGATGCACGAATGCTTATCGTGCTTTCCTAAAAATAATGCGTGTAAAAATAGTCACGGACTATCCACGGACCAACCGTAGCTTTTTTTTTTTCTGCGGATGGGAAATCATCAAATGACCCCTCCCGCTCTGGGTGGAGCGGAAGGGACTGTCAGACTCTTACTGACTAAAACCCACCCGTGTTCCTTCCTTAGCCCTTTATGTTCCGGGCCAACCGTACCAACCGTAGCTTAACCTGATCGATCGACCCGTGCGGCTGTTATAACTTAGCCAAAAGCTGACAGTTTTGGCTAAAAGTCCACAAGTAGCAATACGTCTATGGAAGTTACTAGATTTTGGCGACACTATACAAATAAGGAAATTGTCAACTGGCCCAAATTCGCAAAACCGCGTGTTTCTACTTCCCACCACACTACACTTAGACGTCAATGCCCAACAGCCGAATATTGCCAGTTTTTCTTTGAGGAGCATTTTTTTTTGTTTAGCCTCTAGGTAATGGCCCACTGCTGGACAAAGACGTCCCGCGAGTCCTTCCAGGAACTCTTTACCCGCGCCAGTTTTATTATATTTCTAAAATAATTTTATTCGTTAGGGAAAACAAACATTATTATATTAAAATTAAACATAGATATCATTTAAATTTTGTTTTGCGGAACTTTCATTGCAGTTTTTAAAAGAACTGGCTGAACAATGAGGTGATTCCGCATGATGAAAGACTCTTTATATAAACTTAAGTTGTTCCAAATAGGTACCTAAACTTTTTTTTTTCATATCTAGGAATGAAGTTGACAGGGCAGGAGGGTTCTTTTTGTTCAAAACCGGCAGAGGAACTCTTCTTTCTGAGTGACAACTTGGGAAGCTTATGCAAATTTTCCAATAGCCTGACCTGGCCCTACCGACACCTTTCTACACCGCCTTCAAGAAATGATTACCTATGTTCTTTAATATTAACTCAATCGTAGGTACCCGAGGCCGCATGGACAAGCAATTGATACGTTCATATTAATAACATTTGCTTGCGAAAGTCTTGAAAGTCTTCATAAGGGTAGGGTTATTGAGGTTAGTCAGCAGCTTCTAGTATAATCTTAATGCCTCCATAACTGCGTTTCTAATAGCTAGCGAGGCCTAGAAAATAAAAAAAAACAACCTAAAAACCTTGCCTATGCGTGATATAAATAAGTAAAAGCGACCATGGGCGAGTCAGACTTGCACAAGAAGGGTCCCGTACCACAAAAAACATATTTCTTGTATGGTTTAAAAAAAAAGCTAAAAGTTAAAGGGGAAAGAAGAACGTTACAAATCAATCTCCCTTTAATTTTAAATTTTATTTTATTTTTATTATTCGTTGTTATAGCGGCAATAGAAATAGACACTGTGAAAATTTCAACTTTCTACCTATTACGGTTAATGAGATATAGCCCGCTGTCAGACAGACGGATAGACGGACGGACGGACAGCGGAGGCTTAGTAATAGGGTCCCGTTGGTACCCTATAATGGACTTACAGGACCTAAACACAAAAAAACGCAAGTTTTAGAAACAATAAATGTATACGATCGACTACAATAAACAAAATCAGAAAAATATATGATATTTTTCAGAATATTTGCTAGGTAGATAGTGTGTTAAAAACATAATACAACTAATTTGATACGATAGAAAAAATCATGAAGATACCTCTAAAGACTTTCTTTTTACAATAAAAACCATACTATTATACAAGCAATCATTCTGATTTTTCGTCAGATTATTCTACAAGCAACATACTAAAACACTACTGTTTTAATTTTTTAGTCCAAACAATAGATTTTTTATAATTAAATAATTGCTTCATATTTTGCAATAAATTACCAGCGTTGTGTCATCGCGCTTCTCTTTCTTTTCTACGCAGTCCAACAGTGACCGCGCTTTAGGTCATGAAGCCCCTGTATGGAAACCTAAAAATCAAATCAAGGTAACTTATTGATGTTTACTGCTAGACATAGTCCATCCATAGGCCTGTTGGTCTAGTGGTCAGTGACTATGACTGCTATGCCGGAGGTCGTGGGTTCGATTCCCACCCAGGACAAATGTTTGTGTGATGAGCATGATCATTTGTTCTGTGTCTGGGTGTAATTTATCTATATATGTATGTATTTAGAAATATATAAGTATGTTTATCAGTTGTCTAGTACTCATAACACAAGCTCTGCTTAGCTTGAGACTAGACGGCGTTGTGTGATAGTTGTGGAATATTATTATTTTTTTTTTTTTTTTAGAGATTTGTTTTCCTCGGCCTAGCCGGATAGCTGATGGCACGGGCCTAAGCCAAGTGTTCATCAGTGGGATTAAGTGTTGAAGTAATATTAGATACTGCGTGGTTATCCGCAGTAGGCTGTATGTTAGCCGAAACTATATTTGAGTGGGAGGGATGGTGCAAGTTATCGGACTCACACTGGAGGAATTTTATTATTATTACGTCCAGATATTACATCCAGCGCCACTGTGAATTCTTGGCCATGTAATTCTTCTTCGAATACGAATCACGTCACCACAAACATAAACTTTATTTCCTTTTTCTGATTAACATGGAGCACACATACCACAACACAAACTAGAAAACTGTGACGTCATTGTATTCGATAAAGATTTCCATTATGTAAAGTAATTAGGTACAGTGTTACACTAGATTAATATTCATTAAAAATATCGTTAAATTCTAAATGTTAAGATTAGTTGTTTGGTTATTTCGTGGTGATCATTAGTACTGCGCACGCGCTTAGTTGCGAAACTGCGAATCCGCGGGTCAAACGTTCACGTTTCGGGTCGATGTGATCGTAGCCGGTTTAACGAAGAGTTTATTTTATGAAATGTACCAGAAAATCCAGAGGACTAAGGTAAGAGTTAGAATTTAAAAAAAAATAAGTAGTTTTGTTAAACCCAACACTCTTATTGCGTAACACATTATCAATTACAATCTGAATTATTTTGAAGGATATTGCTAATCTATGGCTTCTTATGTTCGAGAATTTTTTATGCTGCTTTATAATTTTTCAACAACGTAAATAACGCAATGAATGTTGTTGAACTGTCAAAATTAATGTTTTTCCTATTGTTAGTGTTTTACGCAATAACCCGGCTGGATAGGGAACATTATAATACAAGTTGCGCTAGTAGTCTAAACAGTGCTTAAACGACGCAAGTACATGTTTGTATGCCACGGGTAAGAAACTTGCATCGTGTAAATGGAGCTTAAGAATATTATAGTCCAGTTGTTAAAGATATGTTCATGATAGATGTTTAACTATTAAACATGGAAAGGTCACAACGATACACGGTCCCTATGTAAATCATATCATATGATCGTATTCAAAGGTACTGGAAAAATTTCATTAACAAATAGTATTTAGTAAATAGGCCATTTTTTGTTAACAAACACACTGAAAACATAATAATTTGTGATTATGTTTTCCTCAAAAAACTATATATTTCTGCGATTTTCCTCGTATTTGCGATTCGCGACGCTAACCTTACATGCCTTTCTTGGCTTCTATGTAATGCTACTCTGGCCAAGTCTGTCTGCTAGGTATTTTTATAACTGACATAAATACACGAGTTGTCTATATTAGACCTAAAATACAAGCCACGTACTAGCTGACCGGACAGACGTTGTCCTGTTCAAATATCAATAAAGCATTTTCATGTTTTCCCGGATTTCTTTTTTCGGGCCACTTTTCCAATATTTCTGTTCTTAAAAACCTTATTCGGACTATTACGAATATTTAAAAGAAAATTAACCAAATCGTTTCGTCGATTAGGGGGGCCGTTCACGAGCAACTTTTGTCTCAGCCACTAAGTCTCTCACATCAAGTCTACGGGTTTGTATGAAAGTGCGCGCATGTAGCGACGTGACAAAGACTGCACTTTCATAGACTACGAAGTTAGTGATGACGGACCCCGTTTTGGACGCTAAATTTAATCCAAATCCGTTTAGCCGTTTTAGCGTGAATAAAACGGCTAAACGGATTTTACCGTTGACGTGTTCCGCTCGTGTGTATGCACAATAAATTGGAGAGTAGTTAAGCTTTTTCCTGTGTAGAATTGGAGCACTCTATTGTATTAAGTGTGTATAGACCCCCTTCAGGATTGTATGACTGCTTTGAAAAGGTAATGGATGAAGTGTTACACAGGATTTGTAACTCAAACAAGTCCGTTATCATTTGCGGTGATTTTAATGTCAATTTATTAGAAAGCTCAGGTTCTTGTAGTAAAATTTTAAGTCTGTTTCAGTCCTACAATCTTCTAAACCTATTTTTGGAGCCCACAAGAATAACCCCTACTAGTGCCACATGCCTAGATAATATATATACAGATATTATACCAAGCCACAAAGAAATTATAACTTTACTAGATTCTGATCATTGCGGGCAAAGGATTACTATTCAAAATCAAAACAAAAAAGTGGCTAAAAAGGATATCACTGTTAACCCCAAAACTGCAAGTCGCTTGGAGGCTTTTAAAGTTAAACTCATTGATAAATTACCAGTTTTGTCTATTCATGCTGATCCTAATCATCTTTATGATAATTTTTTTAATGTATACTGTAAACAATTTGATTCCACCTTTATTCCCAAGACTATTTCGGTTAATAGTAATGCATCGTTCAGTGATTGGGCTACCATTGGTATTCATAAAAGTAGAACACGGCTTTATGAACTGTACAATGAAAGGACTTATATTAACACTGATGAATTTAATTTGTATGTTAGAAATTATTCAAAATTATTTAAAAAAGTTTGTTATATGGCCAAGTCACGTTATTTGAGTTCAAAGATTAAAAACAGCAGTAATGTAATTAAAACGACTTGGAATATTATTAATAGTGAAACGGGAAGATCTAGTAACCGAAATACTGACTACAGCCTGTCTATTAATGACAACATAATAAAATCAGACACACAAGTCGCTGAGGCATTTGAAAATTTCTTTTCAGATATTCCCGTTTCAACTACTAAATCA
This sequence comes from Oligia fasciuncula, assembly GCA_963082905.1. Lineage (NCBI taxonomy): Eukaryota > Metazoa > Arthropoda > Insecta > Lepidoptera > Noctuidae > Oligia > Oligia fasciuncula. The sequence continues at coordinate 7,907,114 of OY720393.1, read as the reverse complement.
CTAAACTCATCACCTTCTGTTGCTGAGTCTTTGCTTAAAGAAAATGTTAATGGTTGCAATTCAGAATTTCATTTTGAATATATTACCTGTAGAGATATAATTAAAACCTTTCACACTTTAAATGTAAAAAAGACTGCAGATCTGTGGGGTAATTCTGTAGAAGTAGCCAAGTCTATTATTGACATTGTAGCGCCTACTCTAGCTATTATCTTTAATAGTTGTATTGACAATGGGGAGTTTCCTGACCTTATGAAAAATAGTAAAATAATACCTTTGTTTAAATCAGGTAGTACATCAGACCCCACAAATTATAGACCTATTTCTGTACTACCTACCTTTAGTAAAATTTTTGAGAAATTAATTTTAGACCAAATGCAAAGATTTTTTAATAAACATAAATTATTACATAGCAAACAGTTTGGTTTTACAAGGGGTCGTTCAACTACTGATGCCGGCGTTGAACTATTAGGACATATTTATAATGCATGGGAAGATAAATGCGATGCCTTGGGCATCTTTTGTGATTTGTCCAAGGCATTCGATTGCGTTCTTCACGAAACGTTAATCAGGAAACTCCGCCACTACGGGATCCGAAACACTGCTCTGGATCTTCTTATTTCATACTTGAGTAAAAGGATTCAGAGCGTTGACGTTAATGGAAAAAGATCACCCGGATCTATAGTAACAATGGGAGTCCCACAGGGCTCAATTCTTGGTCCTTTCTTGTTTCTCATTTATATTAATGACTTGCCGTACCTCATAAAGGATCATCATGATATAGTGTTGTTTGCAGATGACACTTCTCTTTTGTTTAAACTTAAACGTCAGCAGTTGGTTACTGACGATGTAAATAGCGCGATCTCGAAAGTAGTCCACTGGTTCAATGTTAATAATTTGCTTCTAAACGAGAAGAAAACCAAATGCATTAAGTTTACGCTACCCCACGTAAGGCAGGTGAAAACTAATGTGTTGATAAAGGGCGAGGAATTGAATCCTGAAGACAACACAGTATTCTTGGGCATAACCTTGGATGCTAAGCTTCAGTGGGGTCCACATATAGATAAATTGTCAAAAAAGCTAAGTTCTGCAGCATACGCTGTTAGAAAAATTCGAAATTTAACTGATATAGAGACTGCCCGTTTAGTGTACTTTAGCTATTTTCATAGTGTAATGTCGTACGGTATTCTATTGTGGGGAAATGCCGCCGATATTCAGACTATCTTTGTTTTGCAGAAGCGAGCTGTTCGATCAATTTATAAATTAAGTCCGAGACACTCTCTCAGAGACAAATTTAAAGAGATTAATGTAATGACTGTGCCTTCTCAGTACATTTATGAAAATCTTTTATATGCCCATAAAAATATAAAATTGTTTAAAAAATACAGTGATATCCATAATATAAATACTAGAAACAAACACAAATATGTTGTACCTACAACCAGGCTCAAGAAAATAGGTGGCTCGTTCAGATGCCAATGTATACGCTTTTACAATAAACTACCAAGCCACGTTCAAGATCTAAGCCTTAATAAATTCAAATCTTTCATTAAACGTAAGTTGTGCCAGAAAGCCTTTTATACCGTTAAAGATTATATTGAGGACAAAAAGGCTTGGGATTGAGCTGCTTCCAATTTCTGCATTTTGAATGATTTTTTTCTTTTTTATATACACATTGACATTGATGAATATTTTTTTTTTTTAAACAATGACATTTGCTTACTTTGTAAAGTATTATATTATTTTTTCATTGTGAATGTGAAGACGATGTGGGTCATTTTACATACTTATATATATTTTTTTTATTATTCTCTCTGTTCTGTTTTTTTTTCTCATGGTCTGGCAGTTTGAGTAATTTATGTGGCCTACCCAAATGTCCTTTCTTTGGTATTGTTCGTCGAATCGTTGAGCTCCTTAAGTCTTGAGTTGAGCTGCACGATTTTTGACAAATGCGTGCACTGACTGGACAGGTCTTCTCAATCTGTGTGGTTCTTTCCTCAAAAGACCACCTCAGACATCGATCTACATGGTCTTCATATAACCTGACCAAGATTATGTCTGGACTTTAAAAGAGACTGTGACCTCTGAGTTTGTTTCGGCCTTTCTTCTCAGAGTAGTCAGATAGGAAACGCCGACTTCATCTAGTTATAAAAAACATGACTGACGTGTAAAAGTGTTTGTACAAACCTACTTACAAAAATAAAATCATTTCATTTCATTTCATTTCATTTCATTTCATTTTTGTCTTGGAACATAGGTAGAACATGACCTGGAGAATAATAAGCTACTTCCTTATATCTTACTAAGAATAGGCTACTTTTCATCCTAGATCGTAGACAAAATTGCAAGCAACAGCTAATTAGAAAAAAAGCGGCATAAAAAACTACAAATTGAACTATTTCAGATCCTATTTACGTAATTTAAACCCAAACCTAACAATAATATTTGAACATCAATACACATTTGCATACTACAATCAGTATGTAGAACATACAATGCTACTATGCCGTCAAATCAGCTTGTTATCTGCGCCCTTTGTAACGGATGAATCAATAAAACTACATTTAATTAAACAGAATAAACGCGTGTGGCCTGTATAGGCATCAACTGGGGTCTTGTCCTGGTTTTAAAATGTTCTGCAAGACTTATTTTGTCAGCTGCGTTCAAGTTTAGAGGAAAAACCAGCTTTACCAACAATCCATACTAATATTATAAATTCGAAAGTAACTCCGTCTGTCTGTATGTTACCTTTTCACGCCTAAACACCTAAACGGATTTCGACAAAATTTGGCAGAGAGATAGATTGCATCCCGGGGAAGGACATAGGATAGTTTTTATCGCCATACCTCGCAGCTAGTAAAATATATGATCTACAAAAGGAATTTTAGCAAAAGAAACTACTACAAACTCTTAGTTCGCATTTGAGAAAGGAAGCCAGGAGGAAAACTGTTGTTTGTAATACCTGAGGACGAAGATGGCAGCATCAGCTACCAAAGTCCTAGTGCGCAATTCGTCATGATCATCATCGTTCTCCCTTATCCTAATTTATTTGTGTTCGGCGCAACATATCTTTTTCTTCCATACTTATACGACTCTATTAGTCGTCTTCTCGGTAGTTACTCCCTTTCTAACCATATCATCGTTCACACCATCCATCCATCGTTTCTTTGGTTTTCCCCTACTTTTATAGCCATCGACATTCATACTCAAAAGTTTCCTCGCAACATTTTTTTCATTTCTCCGTATTACATGCTTATAAAACCACAATCGATTTTCACACAACTTTTCACGTACCGGTGCCACTTTAAGACTTCGGGCTTTCAGACTCGTCCAAGTGCCGAATTGCGATCTTCAATTGTTTTGCTAAGCATGTTGGATACGCCCAAATAATCAGACGACTGGAACCGCTGTCAACTTCACATTTTCCTGTATTCTTGAGGCGGCCTGCTACGGTCCGCTGGAGAAGTCTACCTGTGCAAGTGTGCCTGCGCAGGTAGATCAAGCGTGCATTAGAATAGACAAGTGGCAATCGCTTTCAAACGGTTTTGTTTTTGTACAGCACTTTTCAACGCTATTGACGTAAACTTATCGGTTGTTTATATCAGCCTCATATACATTTTCAAAATTTTCATCATCGTTATGGCTGACAGAATGTCACTGTGTCACTGTGTCTAGGTCATCTGTTTAGTTCCTGAGATATACCTACGCTATGTGCTCGACCAGCACAGACACACCTACACAAGAAGACCTCTCCGGTGGGCTGTAGCGTTTATGGTTTACATTACAAACGAAAGTCTGCAACTAAATACAGTGTTGTTCAAATAAATCCTTGATTTCTTCATGTCCCCGTTAATGGCGAATAAAGATGCACCGACTTGTTTGTTGTGATGCAAAGTGAAAGTAAAAGCATCGTTCTAAAGGGAAAACGTTAATGTTCACATACGTAATGCAAACTCCGAAACTTTATTATAGATTTTCGACAAAGAGGGCCGTATTCATTACTTGTGATAAATTGTCTTCAAAAGACAGAGTATGGAGGTGGACTTTCTCAATATCATTTCACTTCGTGTCAAGCTTCACCTCAGCACATTTCAGGCGTCCGGAAACTCCGATGCAAAATGAGGTTCTTATGTGAAATTACTCTGTTTTATAACAATCATAGACAACACTATTTATAGATTATCTATAGATAACAGTTTAGTCACCTTGGAGCACCTTAGTCCTTTGTATACCAATGCAACAAGAAGTGTTTGTCGGCTAAGATAGCACGCTATCCTTACAAATAAGATACCACGATACTAAGTCAATGCTGCCTTGTCGAATGCCTAATTCCTGAAACTGGCTGTTTACCTACATTAGTGTGTAGTTACAGAGCTTCAGGAATTTTCTATGCTTATATCGTATTTTCTACTATCGTAGATCTTTTTAGCGTATTAACGGCAAAAAGTTCAAACATCTTTGGCCCATAATTCAGCTGGGCGAACTCCGTTCACTGACGTAGTGCCGCATACACACTTGACATCTAGTCTTTGCTCCGGCCGACTTGGGTTCGAAGTTTATTTAGAGATTTCCAAGTCAGTCACGATAACGCGTACACAGGCGGAAGGCTCTCAGATGGTTAATTAATTGTCAGGGTATTATCTCCCGCCATAGCATCCATCTTGCTGTGGAGGCGTTACTATTTCCCGGCAAACCTTAGAACATTATACATTATTATTTATAATATAATTATAAAGACTCGGCTATTTGGCCTATTTGAACTAACCTCTCAAAATTATTTTAATAGGCCTTGGCTTGGGCTCGGAGCCTTGGGTTTTAGTCTTTTACAAAATCCAGAAAGATAAAATACCTATGTAAGTTTTTCAGACAGGAACCGCACGTAAAGCTCAAGTTGTATGCCGTAAGTAACCATATTCACATCCAACTTAAATTCTCATTACTCAGTAAGAAGAGATAAATTACAACGATTATCAAAATAACTGCGTTTTGCGGAGAGCGGCGTGTACTTGTAAAATTATGCCTATTAGTTGAAACACATTCTGCTAATAACGCAGTGATTGTGTAACGTCTTCATGTTTTGCAGCTCATGTTATAATAAAGTAATAAAGCATTAGCCAAGCTAGCAGCTAGCTTTATTTCATAACCTGTCGCAGCTGTTGCTTATAGTAATATCTTCTAAAAATATTAAAGAGAATTGTTTCTTTATTATTTTCTTAGTCGCAAAACCAAGATTCACCATCAATCTCTTGCCCCTATGGGGCTTGTATGACCTAAAGCGCGGTCGCGGAAAATAAAGAGAGGCGCGATGACAAAACGCTGGTAATTTATTGCAAAAAATGCAGCAATTATTTAATTACAAAAAATCTATTGTTTGGACTAAAAAATTAAAACAGTAGTATTTCAGTATGTTGCTTGTAGAATAATCTGACAAAAAATCAGAATGATTGTATGTATATTAGTATGGTTTTTATAGTAAAAAGGAAGTTTTTAGAGCATCATGATTTTTTTCTATCGTATCAAATTAGTTGTATTATGTTTTCAACACAGTATCTACCGAGCATTTATCTTGAAGAAAATCATATATTTTTCTGATTTTGTTCACTGTAGTCGATCATATACTTTTATTGTTTCTAAAACTTGCGATTTTTGCGTTTAGGTCCTGTAGCCCCTTAACACAATTTATTTGGGGATCGGTGCAGCATTTCTTCTACCATACTTCTCTATTAGTCGTCATCTCATTAGTCACCGCCTTTTTAGCCATATCACCTTTACACAGTCCAACCATGGATTCTGGCTTCCTCTAATCTTATAGCAAAACTTTCCTTTAGATTATAGAACTTTCCTTTACATTTTCCAAAACCATGATTCAGAAACATAAAAATAATGATATATTTACTAAATCTATAGATACCTGATGAGATTGTTTGAACACACTAATCTCTGGAACCAGCGGTTGGATTTGAACAAAATATTGTTGCATTTGATAACCCAATTCTTGAGGAAGACTATAGGGCATCACGCTAGGAACTTTAGGAGTCGAGCAAAAATAAAAATAACGCTGAGCAAACACGAAATAACAGCGCGAGCAGGCGATGCGATGCGACGGGGTGGGTCTGGGAAAGAAAAAATATCAGTCGAGTAATGAATAAATATCTTAGTTACTCTTTTAGTTTCATAAAAAACCATTCAACTTCTTTAATGGCTGGTTCTTCGCCACATACTAAAATCACAAAGTGTTACCACTAGGATGTGACGAAACCGACGGTTACTTGCAAAATATCCGCTTCCAACAAGGGCACTTACATTAAAATTACATACAATTTTTCAAAACGCTCATAAAACAATAAGTACACCGAAAATGATTATCAAGGAAACCTTACCTCATCGAAACATATTTAAAAACTACTCAATCTGCTTTTAAATATTTTAATGGCAACATTCAATGAACGCCATGATTGGTCAACATAATTACAGCCTTATTACGAATTAATGTAATCTTTAATTAAATTCTTTCGCGTAGAAATCATGTTAGTAAATAATTCGGGCGTAGTTGCGCTTGCGCGGTGTTGGGCAACCCTGCGCAAGGGCATGTGTACTTGCCGTAGATAACGACCGACATTTATCGCTTTAGTTCTAAAGTTTTGTGTAGGTACGTACGATAGTTATATACAAGCTTTGTGACTAATTACAGTACGAAGGCGTAAATATGACTAATCGAGCTTTAAAAAGATGTTGTCACCGGTATCGGTGCCAAAGACGACGCTAAAACTGATTTTTTTTATAAATGTAATTGTACCATTTAATAAACAGTTTATTTTTTTAGATGGAACTTCAATGTGAATTCCAAAGCCATGAGCAGCAGAGCAAAGTGGCCAAAAGAACCAAGAGGTCGATTTTGAATAAAATTTGAACTGCCTTTAAAATAACTTTTGACCCAAATTGAATCGAGTGATTTAGATTTGCTAGTAGGTCATAATCACGCTATGAATGATACCTACATAAGACCTCTTTTGTTTCTTTGTAGGTACTTGTAACCACACGCATTTTAGATATACTTAGTTCGTGTGTAGTGTATGTTAAACAATTATTACATAAACATAATGCGGCTTATTTAATTCACATTTCAGCATAAAACACACAGAATTACGTATGGGTAGTAGGTAGTAAGTAGCACTGTAAGTGCGTAATAAGTGTTATTATTTATAATAATGCTGGGACTTACATGTAATTTATATATCCGCACATCGCAGTAATTGTTTGGTAATTAGTCAATATCAAACGTGGCTTGTGCTACGTTTAGTGTGCATTAAACAACGCGAGAAAATAGTGACAGCTAAATCTAAGAAAGTGATCTATCGGAGTATTGAAAAGAAAAATTAATTACTTATTTGTTTTTTTGCGGTCGGTTCAAATAAAATAATTCTTCACAGGAAAATCGCGTCAGGATAATCAGCGAAATTCAAATTTTCTTACGTTTTTTGCAATTTGCAGGTCTGTATCAGGTCGTATCATCATCTGCCTAGCCTTTTCCCAACTATGTTGGGGTCGGCTTCCAGTCTAACCGGATGCAGCTGAATACCAGTATTTTAAATGGAGCGACTGCCTATCTGACCTCCACAACCCAGTTACTGGGTAATACGATACCCCTTGGTAAGACTGGTTGTCAGACTTTCGGGCTTCTGTTCTAACTACCCGTAACGACTGTCAAAGATCCACGAATGAAAGCCGGGACCAACGGCTTAACGTGCTTTCCGAGGCACGGAGGGGTCTCAGTATGTAAAGATGGTCACCCATCCACAGACCAACCGCGGCAAGCGTAGCTTAACCTGATCGATCAACCTGTGCGGCTGTTATTACTTAGCCATGTATGTTGATCTAAATATGATTCGCGGCCGTATCAAATAGGTATTTCTTTATAGAATAATTATAATCTTAAAAATCATCAATACAATTCTCTAAGTTCATAATACCCTACAAATTGCAAAATACGTAAGTAAATTTGAATTTCGCTGGCTACCTTAGCTATCTATCTAACTTGAAACCTCGATGAAAAAGTCTCCATCAAAGACAAGGATTTAATCCTAACCGAAGACAAAGATTTATAAATGCTCTCATCACAAATATTACAGAAGAAAGGCAGGTAATTATTGGCGGAGACAAAGCAGGATTATGACTTTATTTGCCACGGTTTGGAAGGAACAAAGCCACACGAAAATAAACGGAACGTTGCTCATAATCACACAGCAAAAATGTAGGCTGTAGACACAACCAAAAGAAGGCCTTTTTACTCGGGCTTCTGGCCTGAATCCTTTTGATCCTAAACAAATCTTCAAAGGAAAGCTTTGACCAGCCCTATGAGTAATGACGAGATAATTTCTCATTAGTATTTTTAGTACAAACACGAGTATATCTCTTAATTTCCTAAATCATTAGTGTGATAGACTTCCAGGGAGCGTATTTACTCACTTTTGACACATTTTACGTCATTCAGTTCCTTAGAAACGATAGCTACATTTATCGATTTATGTATTTTGCCTAATTACAAGACAAGACAACCAAGCGCGCTGGGTTGACTATATCGTAAAATCGCGGGAAACACCTGGATAAGGGACACACTTAACCGGGAAGTATGGCAGAGAAAGGGGAGGCCCCAATATTGGGTGATTCCGGGCTGAAATGATGATGAATAACATAGGTACGGAGAAAATGTTAGCTAAAGTGATGACTAGGACACGTTCCTGACTGATTCCCCAGAAAGCCAACAAGTGACATGTGGAAGAAAAGAGAAGATATTTGTCCAACAGCTGAACTGCTCTATGTTGAAAAAAGGAAACATTAATCTGTGATTGCTACTGATAGCGCCATATACGTAGCCGAATTCTGGGCTCAGAGATCCATTTAGATTACCATAGAAGATAAAAAATCTGTGAGTGCTGATGATAGGTGCAATTATTTAAAAACAAATCGCCATCTTTTCAAGCAGCCCAATATCTTGTATGAGGATAAATCAGTGGCATTTAAACTCGTAAGGTAAATAATGCAATAAGCAGCAAAGGTGTTTGCTAATCTAACGTGTTGCGAGCTTATGTTATGTCATAGTATCCACAGCTGATCGTAGCAGTGTCGCTGCAACTACTGCAAAGTGTTGTGTTTTCCTGTTCTTGTTTGGGTTTGGTAAGAAAGTTAATATAATAGTGGTTTTAGTAAAGACAGTACTAAGAAAAGCCTATAAACGAAACCTACAAGAAATTGGGAATCGGAAAGACGAAATTCAAAATCAAAGCATTTATTAAATTCACTGGAATTGCCAAGGAGTCTGTCAGTTAGTGGATGCTAGTTACACGTTCTAAAACGTAGATCTCTAACTCTAAGGAGAAAAATCGGATATGTAACGAAAAATAAGGCTATATCCCAAATACCTATAGCCTGGTAGCCTGCCCATGTGTGGAGTGGTCAAAGTGTCCATACACCTGCACTTCTGAGGATCTTAAAAACGCCACTGATGCCGCGATTGATGTGGGCTAACTCATCTAATCTGCATTCGCGATTTATTTGCCAAAAATGTAAACAAATATGAGTTTATGGTAACTTTAATTCCTACACAATAAAATTCAGTTTACGCTACAACTTCAAACATATTTATAATTTATTAAATAGTTCTAGTCGCTCTGAAATCAACTTCATTACCATTAAAATAAAGTTTATATTAATTTGTTTAATTTGAAATAAAATCAATTTGAAACATATAGGAAATAGTTTCTTTTTGGGACCACTGTTTTACTGTCTACGAACTAACTAGGTTACTTTTCGGTACTAGGGCATTGTCGAAGTAGTGAAACAATAGTGTGTGTCCCCATTTAAATATTATTTAGTTCGTACATTGACCGACATGATAAACAATTACCTACAACCTACATAAAACTTACGACAAATATTTGCAAAAAAAATTATAGTTTCAGCGAGAACCAAATTCGTTTAATAAATACAACGGTAATTTATGTTCTATGCGGAAAAAAGTGGTCAAACCGCAAGGCACAGTTAAGACCTATTTCTGCATAGTTAGATAATTGACAGATTGTAAATATGTATGTACCTAACTATTTTAGTAATAGAGATTTTTAAGAAAGAACTTGTTCGGGGAAGTATCCATGATTCATTTTCTGAAGTTCTATATTCGCTAGGCGCACGTGTGAAGTGTCAAAAGAGACGTCTCCGAGCAGACTAGCGATTTATAGAGTTATTGAAATTAATGCTGAACAAAAATTTTGAATTTTGGTCACAAAAACGTAACTTTTCAGTTTTAAAGTGATAAAAGGGGTAAAAACCTGGCATTACGAGTAAGTACCTACCTAAACAGGAATCGAACTCGCGGTACGCGCACCAGAATACAAGTAAGGCAGGTAAGTAGGCGAACGCGGCGACTGTTCGGCACATATCTGAGACGTAAGACATTTCATGTCTCTGGAATGGCAACGCACCTGCGATTCCTCTGGTATTGCAAAAGAACTTACTGCTAATGAATGTGACGGCGCAGCAAGTAGTGCTGCCTCGTTTTGATACGAAGTTACTGGAAGCAACAAAAAGGTCGGATAAGAGTGACACTGGCTAATTACCAATCTAGCAGATTGTCTATCTAGCAGTGCCTCGCATCGCTAATTTCGTGGCGGCTATCTTCTGTTGACGGAGATGATGTCAGGGTAGCAGCTGTCGTACCACGCCCACGAGGAACTCCTTTGTTCCTCCTCCTCATAATCCTGATGAGATTGAAGCTGCTGAACCACTAAAACGATGACCACTTCTGTTCATATTCAAGAAATGTTTAAGTATGCGAAACCATGATTGATCGATCAACTTTAGTTTGTTATGTATTTTTATTTTGTGGTATACAATAATAATAATAATAATATTCCACAACTATCACACAACGCCGTCTAGTCTCAAGCTAAGCAGAGCTTGTGTTATGAGTACTAGACAACTGATAAACATACTTATATATTTCTAAATACATACATATATAGATAAATTACACCCAGACACAGAACAAATGATCATGCTCATCACACAAACATTTGTCCTGGGTGGGAATCGAACCCACGACCTCCGGCATAGCAGTCATAGTCACTGACCACTAGACCAACAGGCCAGCCAAACCATGCCATCAGCCATGGTAGGCACGTAACGCCTAACATAGGGTAGGTAGGTAAAGCTTTCGAAAAGAACGTAGTTATCAAACTTGAAGATCATCTGTATCGCTGGCACGGTGGAATTATTCCTGAAGAATATTTGAGCCGTACATGACTAGTACAGTTTTCGTCGTTCCTTAGAGTTTTGCAGACCACTATATTACAAAAGATCTAAAAAAACTTTATACTTGTTCAGAATTACATTACGTCTATCGATTCGCATTATTATTGTATTGAATAAGTAGCTCTGTTTGTACAGAATAAATTTAATTACCCATTCTGCAAGTGCATGTAAATCAATTTTATTCGGAATTTTAAATGAGTACCGCAACCCCATCGGCCAGTTGCCTATTGGTCAACGACTTGATGGCAAATTGACATATTTTCAATACTGGACATAATAATATCGGCAAGTTGATGACGCGATGACCAATCTTCACAAAAGACAAGTTAGCGTGATAATTGATCAGGCACTATTTATCAAATGGACATTCTTGAACAAAATAGGTAGCACTTAAGTATGCAGACATTCGCTTAAAAAGAAGGCCAATACCCGTAATTAAAAACATTTAAAATCTAGTCGCAATCTCATCTCAGCAACTACAATCAATGTCAAAAACTTGTCAAAAATGCAGGGAAAGAGGTATTTTTGACAGATTGAAACTGAGATCAGACTGAGTGAACGGTCTTAAAATTACGAGATTTGCCGCTCTGTTATCAAATTCGTATTCAAATAAATATTTGGCTATGAAAATTGTTAAAAAAAAATGCCTTCTGTAGTCTCAATAATTTTCTTACGCTGCTGGTGCATTTGCAATGCGTATCAATCTGGAACAGTTTCATAACACATAAACCCGCAGACATTATCAACCGAATCATCACATACCCTCTTCAATGATCCTACTTAATAATACTATACCACATTTTTCTAGCAGAGATGAGTTTTCTTTCACAGACATTGGAAAAGGGCCATACAACACCAAATTCGTTTATTTTCACCTCATTTTCTGCCCTACATTGCCGCTCTAATTAACGTTATAATCCAGTTTTTCTCCTCACGCTGATCAACGCCCTAGTTCTATTTCGGTCCTTCCTTCTATTGCGACGTAATATTAATTTATTTTCCAACAACCTATTCGTGTATGGGTGTATAAAACATATGCCCACATTGCCCACGCCACGCTACGGCCCGTCGAGGGGGGCCCGGCCAAATTGGTGATGTCCGCTCTTTCTAATCAAATTGGGCACATGTACGGGCAAACTACGCGACTACGCGATACGTACTAAAGGTCACCGTTGAAAGTAACAAGGAGTATGCTAATAATTGTGATATGCAGATACAAATTGTTGTGTTTCGACAGCTTGGGGTGATTAAATTTAAACTAGTAGATTTCTTACAAGTGCTTGAAATAGTTATGGTACCTATTGGTATTTAATTTTATTGCCTTAGGATATCCTTGATATTACTGTATATTGTTAAATGGATACACAAAACGTCATGGCAGTAGTGTCTTTAAATATATTATATGTGGTTTACGGTAAATAATTTAGTACTTAATGAAAAAAAAACCAAATGCATTAGATTTAAATTACCGAATGTTAGAGGTAGCGAATGTGAAATCATATTGAATGGCCAAAAACTAGAATTTATTGATCAGACAGTTTTCCTAGGAATCACGCTAGACGAGAAATTACAATGGGGACCTCATATAACATCTATTGCGGGGCGGCTAAGCTCCGCCGCTTATGCTGTTAGAAAGATAAGACAGTTAACAGATGTAGAAACCGCGCGTTTGGTCTATTTTAGTTACTTCCACAGTATTATGTCATATGGCATTTTACTATGGGGTCGGGCTGCTGACATTGAATCCATTTTTATTTTACAAAAGAGAGCTGTCAGAGCCATTTACAATCTACGTCGTCGCGAATCTCTTAGGGAACTATTTAAAAAGGTTAATATCATGACGGTACCTTGCCAATTCATTTATGAAAATATTATGTATGTAAGAAAAAATCAACATCTTTTTAATAAAATAAGTGATAGGCATAATTTTAATACTAGAAATAAAAATAAATTAGATCAACCTTTTTTCAGATTATCTAAAGTACATACATCTTTTATGGGGTACTGTGTTAAATGCTACAACAAAATACCTTGTGACATATTGCAATTAAATGAAAGAAAATTTAAAACTCATATTAAAAGTACACTTTGTAAACAAGGATATTACAAATTAGAGGATTATATCCAAGATAAGAATGTTTGGAAACATGCTGGTCCTGCTCCATAGGACAATCTAAAAGTCTAGACAAAATCAAACTTGTTCCTAATTTAATTTATATATATATTTTTAATTATGACATCTTATTCTAATTCAATTTTACAATCTGCGACTACAGTGGCTCACACACTTGTTAAAGTTCAACTACTTTTGCATTTTTTCATTTTTTTTTTTTTTAAATAACTTGTAAATTTCAACTCAATTCTTAAAACAGCCATGTTTCCGAGTAAATTCTGCCATTCCAATATAATCTTACTGCACAAGAAGGGAGATAAATCTGATATTGGGAATTATCGCCCTATCAGCTTAGTTTCACATCTTTACAAAGTTTTCGTCAAAATTATTGAAAACCGTATATCAGGCACATTGGATCTCCACCAACCTCCCGAACAGGCTGGATTTCGTCGAGGCCTTTCGACTACAGACCATCTACAGTCTCTAAACCAGGTGATTGAAAAACATCAAGAGTTTAATCTACCATTATACCTGGCGTTTGTGGATTACTCGAAGGCTTTCGACAGCCTAACACACGAAGCCATATTCTCGGCACTCAAAAAACACGAAATAGATCCCGTTTATATACACCTGTTACAAAAAATATATCATAATAGTACAGCAGCCATTCGTATAAATACCACCGGGCCATCCTTTCCAATTCAACGAGGAGTCAAGCAAGGTGACCCGCTGTCTCCCAAACTCTTTACAGCTACGCTAGAAGAGGTTTTCCAGACATTAAATCCGCTCTGGCAGGACAAGGGTATTGTCGTCGGGGAAAGGAGATTGACCAATCTACGTTTCGCCGACGACATTGTCCTTTTTTCTTCTTCAGCAGCTGAGCTAGGTCAAATGCTCGAACAACTGAGCCACGCCAGTCTTCAAGTCGGACTTACGATGAACATGTCGAAAACAAAGCTGATGACGAACAGCACCGAACGCAACGTAGAAACTGGGGGTGTGCGGGTTGAATATGTCCATGAATATATTTACCTCGGCCAACTAGTATCCTTCCAGGCGAGACAGGACAAAGAAGTCGCTCGCCGCACAGAAAACGCCTGGAAGAACTATTGGTCGATGAAACATCTCATGAAAGGACCTCTCCCGCTTTCACTAAAACGAAAGCTCATGGATATATGCATTCTTCCCACCCTCACCTACGGAGCGCAAACATGGTCTCTTACAAAGCGTCAAAAGTCCGCACTTGGAGTCTGCCAACGGGCTATGGAACGAAGTATACTAGGTGTCAAACTCACAGACCGCATTAAGAACTCTATACTTCGTTCCAAAACACAAATAGCGGACGCTGGCCGCACAGCTGCTGGACTAAAGTGGAACTGGGCTGGCCATATCTGTCGCATGTCGGAGCAGCAATATGCAAAAGCCACCACTCAGTGGATCCCCAATGGCAGGAAACGACTGCGCGGCAGGCCCAGAAAGAGATGGCGGGATGAGCTGGACTCCTTCTTAAAGGATTGGCCGACAATCGCAGTAGACCGAGAAAAGTGGAAAGAGGGAAGGGAGGCCTTTGCCCTGCAGTGGAACAACACAGGCTCATAATAATAATTTTTTTTTTTTTTTTTTTTTATTAATAATAATAAAAAAAAATGGTTGCCTGTAAAGTCGGTTTTACGGGCGAAGATTTTACGTGACAACGACCGATCATCCGATCATAGTTGAGTGGGAGAGAGACGCAAGGCATTCGGCGGGCCTCTCTCTCGTTCGGTGACTCATCGTAACGTTACCGAGCGTTACACTTTTTCATAAGTGACTCCCAGCCGCAACCTAATTTAAGACGTTGTCACGTCAAAAATAACTTGTAAATATGTGAGCACCATGTATCTATCACTTATTTGATTTACCTGTCATTGCTTAATTTTTAATTCTTTTTACCTTTTGTGGTAGACTAATTTTATTATGGGTGCATCGTGTTCACATATAATTTTTATTATGTATACAAGACCTTGTAAAACATTTTTAAAAGAGTAACGGTGGAGTTTCTTGCCCATTCTTCTCCATACGAAAACTACCTTTTCGAATGGGCGACTAGAATCATTTCTATTTAGTTTTTTTTTGACGTTCAAAAGTGCCTTTAATGTGCCTATTTGAAATAAATGATTTGACAATGACTTTATTGTAAAAAAAAAATGCTTGTTTTTCAATGTTACGAATAAATTAAATTGAGTTATTCCGTTTATCCACCCCAAAAAATCAACCCCATGGAGGGTGAATTTTTTGGGGGTGGATAAACAGAATAACCGATTAAAACACCCAGTAAAACAGCAAAACGACTGTCATATCAATAACAAAAACACGATTCTGAAACAAAGGCCGATAGTAAAGAAACAGACACGCCTAACATTCGCATACCTGCACGTGAACACGCGTAGATTATAGCAAAGGCATTAAATAACATAGAAAATATAACTATAGGAAGTAAAAAGTAAATCATAATGGAGTACACTGCATACCAAAGTTACATAACTGCTTTATAATTATGAAGTTATCAATTCAGAATGAATAATGAATTGTGAAAAAAAGAAAAACATATTACGATTCATAATGTTATCCTTTTATGATTCTGCCAAAGTGGCCTTTTTAGGCCCCCAGATCTTTTAAATCTCTTGTCGAATCTGCTGTAATTGCTTGGCGGAATAACGACAGCCAAAGTCAAATAACTTCAAGACACGAGATTTAAGAACAGATTATTCGGCACCAAATAAATTGATGGTTACATTTTTAATCGACGTAAAAATCTGGTCATTTCCGATGTCAAGTTAATTCTTTCATACGTGTCCTCTTAAACTCACAACTCTCACTAATCCATTTAACTTTTATGAACACTTGATCGATAAATAGAATTGATCTATGTGCCATACTTGGCTTCTACTGCGACACATTTGGCGTGGCGGTGACAGCAAGCAATCAATGTCAACCGATTTCACTTACTGATAGATTTAGATGAAGAAAAAGTAGTCACACCCCTTTAATAAACGGCACAAAAGAAAAAAGATAAAGATAATAACTACAGAATTGACTAATCAGCTGACATTGGCGTTGGTACGAAACAGATGGCCGACATGACGCAAGCGCATCGCGTTTTACGCACGAATGCGAATGCGGGCCAGTGCATGAGTCGAGGAAACTTCAAGTTACAGTACAACATAGTTGTAAGTAATGTATTCTATTCTATGAAATTGTTGATGAGGAAAATCGAGGTCAAAACTAGATAGATTCTTGAATGATATTCAGACTTATGCACAATTTAACATACCATTTCAGGTGCTTAGTACCTTAAGAAACAGATTACATCCGGCCATTTGTAATAATAATGCATTAACTAATAACTGTATATTTTATAATCAGACTATATTGTTCCCACTGCTGGGACACAGGCCTCCTCTCTTCGAGAGGGAGTGGGCTACTCGGCTATCTACTACCCGGGCCCAGCGCGGGTTGGTATATATGTCACATGTCTTCGAGTTTTTGGTTCTAGGACATGCCGGTTTCCTCACGATGTTTTCCTTCGCCGTTTTGAGAGCAGTGGTGATGAAATAATTTACACAAAGTAAAGCGCCTGTCTGGCTTCGAACCTACAACCTACAACTCGTAAGTCGCGGCTGTTACCACTGGGCCACCACTGGGCCACCACTGCTCTCCTGTAACTGTATATTTAAACGAATTAATTTATATTAACTAAGGCATTTTTACGGGTTTAAAAAATATACCTAATTATGTAACGCTGTAAGCCCGTATTACCTCTGCCGGGTCAGCGGGATTGTCCGAAAGGGTTACCGCTGGCCCGGAACATAAAGGGCTAAGGAAGGAACACGGGTGGGTTTTAGTCAGTAAGAGTCTGACACTCCCTTCCGCTCCACCCAGAGCGGGAGGGGTCATTTGATGATTTCCCATCCGCAAAAAAAAAAAAAAAAAAAAAAAAAAAAAAAAAACGTATTACCTATTAACGCTGCTCCAGTAACCCCGATACATATTTGTAATTCTCCTATATTTAGGCTAAACTTTCCTCATTTCTTCAACGAATTTTTGATGCGAGTAGATTCCCTCGTACTAGCGCCGAAACTATGTAACAGTTAATGCTATAGACAGACAGCTATTTCTGCTCTTTAGTGCTATTTGAAATTATCGAAGGGTGTTTGCATTTATAAAGAAATAGACCGTTTTCTGCTAATACTTTTTAATCACACAACTGTACTTTTTCACAATCCAACAACGACTGGCTTTGCACTACATTTTACCATTTAAAACGACATTTTCCCCACCCAGAAATAACGAATATCATAACTTATTTCTAAGTGTTGCCCAAGTAGAATAATACATTTAGTTGCCATAGTGGAAATACATTTTAAAAGTTTGTTGATAGTGTTGCCACAGTGGATATATAATTTGGTATTAAAATAACGTATGTTTTTTAAATTAAATCAATGAAATCACGACACATTGCAATCCCCAATGATGTTTGAAAACATAAACAAAATTGGAGCAGTCGTTTTTGAGAACACCGCAGATTTGCTAACATGGATCCTTTGTGTTGGAAACACAACCTCTTTTAATACCTAAGTGGGTTTGAGAGAGAGAGAGAGAAATAGTTTGCTTTTGATTTGATTACGGGTCGGGTCAAGATCGATGTGAACTTTAAAGAGTAGCACACAGAACAATTTTGACAGTATGCAAGATAGTAACAATTGGTAAGACTTATTTTAATTAGAAACTTGATAATAACGATGTTGTTAGTTAATAACGATGCAAATGGCCGTAGACTACTTGAGTTCTAGCACGCGACTGGTTTTAAGCAAAAATGAGGAGCTAAGCCGAGGTCAGGCAATGTTGCGATTTTAAAGTTCATGCATGGGTTTAATGTTAACACTTTTTGACCTCTTAATAGCAAATGCTACTGTTACTTCCTATTGGTGTAACATAAGTATAGCATTACATAACCTACATAACATAAAATCCCGTCCGTATTCACCTATTCACTTAAGAAGGAACCGTAGAACACCCACATTTTCCCAGTAATGTTTGAGTTCCATGTTACAATGGGTGAGTATATTAAGTACCATTAACCGGGCACCAAACCAGGACCGAACCTAGGATCCCACGCTCCGCTCGGCAGACGCACTTGCGACCACTAGAACCATTATCTTTCAACTCTACAAAGAACAGACATACATACAAAAAAAAGAAAAGGATGGCGGGAAATGGACGCGTAAAATATAACCATTTATGGTCGTTCACTATGGGGAAGAGCCGGCAAGAAACTCCACGGTTACTCTTTTAAAAATAATTGGCTTTAACAATGTTTTCAAACAGTACGTATGGGAGGACAGCGTAGGCCTGTCAACAAGTACCAGGTACTTGATAAAATAAAAAACTGGCCAAGTGCGAGTCGGACTCGCACACGAAGGGTTCCGTACCACAAGGCAAAAACGCCGAAAAAAACACGTTTGTTGTATGGGAGCCCCTCTTAAATAATATTTATTTTATTCTGTTTTTAGTATTTGTTGTTAGCGGCAACAGAAATACGTCATCTGTGGAAATTTCAACTGTCTAGCTATCGCGGTTCTTGAGATACAGCCTGGTGACAGACAGATGGACGGACGGACAGACGGACGGACAGACGGACGGACGGACAGCGAAGTCTTAGTAATAGGGTCCCGTTTTTACCCTTTGGGTACGGAACCCTAAAAATGGTCTACAGATCTACAAGGCCTACAAAGTCCTCACATTTAAAAAATATAAAAAGAATCTATCAAAAGGATAAATAAAAATTAAATATAAAAACCTATTAAAACCAAGCGATACTATTGCCATTACAACTACTTTTAAAGAGTTTCAGAATCATGTGCTGAATTAGGTTACAGTTTGCGCTTTGATGCCATCTTGTAGGTATATATTAGGTAGGTATATCAGAAAAGTGTGCTTATATCTAAGGGTGTGGGACCATCGAGCTGAACAACTTTTTCCATCGGACCAAGATCGTAATCGCGAAAAAATTATCATTTTCCCCATACAAAACTTCAATCAATCATTCAATATCTTTATTGTGGATCATAGGTAGGTACAGTCAACAAAAGAGATAAGTATGCAGGATCGTCGGATATAAACCGATGGACGTTCTCGATTTTTTTTTTCTATTGAAAACAAATTGCTCATTTATCAAATTAAATTTCCGTCGACAAAATCCATCGGTTCGTCACGTACGTTCGTCAGTGTTGTAAGGATCACTTAGGAAGCTTGTTGACGCAAGTTTTTTCTAAGGGGTAGTTTATTAACCGCCCCTTAGAAAAAACTACACTAAACAGTGGTAGCCCAGTGGTCACGGACACGACTTACGAGTTGTAGGTCGTAGGTTCGAACCCAGACAGGCGCTTTACTTTGTGTAAATTATTTCATCACCGCTGCTCTCAAAACGGTGAAGGAAAACATCGCGAGGAAACCGGCATGTCCTAGAACCAAAAATTCGAAGACATGTGACATCCACCAACCCGCACTGGGCCCGCGTGGTGGATTACGGCCCACTCCCTCTAATTGAGAGGAGGCCTGTGCCCCAGCAGTGGGAAAATTATAAGCTGATTATGGTTATGGTAGAAAAAACTTGCACAAACGGCCTATACAGACAATTAGAATAGACATACAGTTTTCTTCTAAGAAATAAAAAACAGAATTTATCGACAGTTCGCGTCTGCGCGTGAATGCACCTGCAATCGAGACGTGTGCGCAGCGGCGCGTGCGACAATCATTTCTCTACTCTAATTCCTATTCGTTTTCTTTATAAATAACATTCAATTTCTTTTTGCAGTAAAACATTTTTGTTAGCGGTGCAAGTAGCTTTACAAAGAAAATTGTTTTGTGTACTTACCTACAACATAACACTAAAATTAGATTAAGTAAGCGGTTTGCGTATGGAATGAGGAACCAATCAATCGGAATAGCCTTTTCCCAACTATGTCGGCTTCCAGTCTAACCGGATGCAGCTGAATACCTGTATTTTACACGGAGCGACTTCCTATCTGACCTCCACAACCCAGTTACCAGGTAATACGATACCCCTTGGTAAGACTTTCAGGCTTCTGACGACCCGTAACGACTCTCAAAGATCTACAAATGACAGACGGGACCAACGGCTTAACGTGCTTTCCGAGGCACGGAGGGGTCTCGGTATGTAAAGAGGGTCACCCATCCACAGACCGACCGTGGCAAGCGTAGCTTAACCTGATCGATCGACCTGTGCGGCTGTTATTATTTAGCCATGGGCCCCTGGAATGAGGAACCATGGCTCATTATTAAACGCGAGTATTACCAATATTTAGTAGTACCTAAATTAGCCGATTTTATAGACCCGATCCTGAAATCTGTAGTAAAATCCGAAAGTTACAGATCGCTTTAGGTAGCACATTAGAACTCGAAAACTAGCCGATGGATAGTAAGGTATTTAAAAAAAATGGCCAAATGCGAGTCGGACTCGCACACGAAGGGTTCCGTACCACAAGGCACAAACACCGAATAAAAAAACACGTTTGTTGTATGGGAGCCCCCCTTAAATATTTATTTAATTTTGTTTTTAGTATTTGTTGTTAGAGCGGCAATAGAAATACATAATTTGTGAAAATTTCAGCTGTCTAGCTTTCGCGGTTCTTGAGATACAGCCTGGTGACAGACAGACGGACGGACGGACAGACGGACAGACAGCGAAGTCTTAGTAATAGGGTCCCGTTTTTACCCTTTGGGTACGGAACCCTAAAAAGTATCATTAAGTAGAGTAGTTTACGCGTAATTTGTACATAAATTAGGTTTTGCATTTATGAATGCTTCACTAATGTTGGAAGAAAATCGTTGATTAGGAACGTAAAGTAGGAATTTCTACATAAAATAGGAATAATCTTCATTTCTTCACCTTTCTTAACTGTTTGATTTCAATTATCTACAGAATACAGCTTAGTAGCTCATGATCGTTAGAGTTTCTCAAGTACAATTTCCTACCTTTCAACACAGAATTTCCAATATTTTCCCCGTCACTAAACATGTAATTTACATAAAATATAGCATGTGGAAACACACAGACAGCCACAACATTCAAACACTGCTTCCTCATGTGTCTACAGACACATATAACTTCCAACTACCCACTATAATAATAATGTTTTAACGTATTGCAATATTCAATGGTATATGCAGAAAGGTGGTCAAGTAATGTTATATTACAGCTAAATGAACAAGTTTCATCGCTACACACCAGGATTTTCCTCGATCACTTTCACTGTTGGACTGTGTGCGTGCGCGCAGGCCCGGTTGCAACAGAATCCGCTTTATCTTGCTTGATCGCTTGATGGTCAGATCGTATGGGGTAGCGATTTGTAATACCTGTCTAAATGTAATGTTTGTGTGTTGTATTGGGGAAAACAACATTACCTATGACTAAGTAAGTAGATGTTTGTGTAAACTGGAAGTTGAAGTTTCTATTGAAAGATTAAATCGATGCACAGTTTGTGTGCCATATTTGTGATATTTCATTTCAGTCAGTTTCAGGTTTTCCGGGGAAAGCTTCGGAAAAATCAGGACATATTTCTGGAGTTCAAATTGTCGCGATGCCATATTTGAATTTGAGTTTAGATCCGTCCTTTTAGCTAAAAATACTGAAATTCCGGTCAGCACAATCCCTCTTCCTTTACCAACTAGTTTTTATTTCCCGTTCTCGCGTATGCAAAACAAACTTTCCATATAGGATACAGGTTTTGATTCGGGGTCAAAAGATCACAACGCACTATTACTCATTCAGACTCATCATCTCCAAATAGATCCACTAATTTGAAAAGGTACTAACATTGAAACAATTCCTCTAATGGCAATCATTCTATGACAAATCATTCTAACATTGTTACTCGTTACATGATTAAGCAATTTTGACGTCCGATTCTAATAAAGATTACCATCCATCGATCTAGAAAATTCTACACGTTTCGCATGCGTGAGCGCAGCGCGAATGTCTAGAAACTTCGCCTGATGCAGTTTGTCAAGCGTTCGTTCGCAAGGAGTGAATGATTTAGGTGGCGACAACCGTCTGGGGTTTATAAACGATGCATATACTGTTCCTCATAGTGAACTGTGTTATTCGAAAGGAGGATAAAATCGTTGTTGTTTCGTTCACCTCGAAAAGTAATAAAGATCTGTAAAATGTGGGAAAAAATTTAACTCTGACAAAACCCCTTGTAATTAGGTACATCATTACGAATAAACATACGTTACACACGAGTTACACATGTTTCTCTTCTATAAATCTATTGTATTCTAGCACTTCACCATCATCATTGCCTTGTTTCACTATCAGTTTAAACCTTCTGCCTTTTGTGCCATGCTTTCGTTAACACTTACCTAGTTTTATTGTTTTGGTAACAAATATTTTCGAATTTAGCTGCTGAGATATATCATAATATCCAGGAAAAAAATATTTTTGTTTACAAGTATTATGAAGGTGAATAATCTCACAATGCCCAAGTTTATAAACCATAATATGAACAACACGTACTACCTAGCAATACTAGTCAATACGGAAAACAGGAAACGCACATTTAAATCGAGATCGCGATTTTAATCGAGTCGATTGAGATCGAGTTTAAATCGAATGACAATATAAATTAATAAACTAACCCATTAGATAAAAACCCTAATGAATGACCCTTGTTTTCTTAAGGGACCTGACTGACCATGGATAAAGGAATGTAAATTGTAAACATAGCACCTTCTTCATTTCCAGCAAGGAAAGGCTTCTGATCCTTAGCGCCTGGGCAAGTGGCAATCTCTTTCAAAGCATTTCGTATTTCTACAACGACTTTCAACAAGATTGACATAAGCTTTTCTGTAGCTTGTCAATCCAATATCCAGATTTTTGAGTGCGTCATCGTTAACGCTGATAGAATATCACTTTGTCTAGATCCCTCTGGTCTTATGATTTACGTGTCATTGACACAAGGCAGGCTCTAAGTACCTACGGCATTTTTATAAGCCCGGAATGAAAAAGAAGAATTCGTATGTCTTTAGCACTTCTAACCTTTAGTTAAAACGTGGACAATGGTGTGGGTTACATGTTTGTTATTCTTATTTTTCTGTATTTTGTATCATGTAACTGTTTTTTTCCCTAATAAATAAATAAATAAATGAGCCGAATTTCTTTAAAAAACAGTTGCGTAAGGAGGCCCAAGCTTGTCAATGGTAAACAACGTAGTTACAGACAGTCATTATCATTAAACGTACTCGTAGGGCCTTCGAAAAGACGGTCAAAGGTGAAATTGCTATAATCACTACCTTGAAAGACGGTTTTTGTTATTATAGACCTTGCATTTGCATCGCCCTCGTGACTTAATCCCTTTGTTGGTCTTTTGTTATTGGGCGGCCACCAATCATGTGGCAACAAAGATATAGAAAGTGACCGACCTCGCCTTGGACATCTACAATACTAGAGACATCGCAGTTGCAGGTAGTAAAGCTGAAAGGTGCCATAGGTATTACACCTCCCTTGAAACTGGAACTTAGAAACGTTGATACCATAAATATCATAACATAGTGACTTGTTTCCCCGAAGCCACGATGGGCAGTGGAGTACCTGTAGTACACCAACATTCCTGCCTTACCTGTAGTACACCTATATTTCTTCTCCCCAGCGAAAGCACTAGAAAGTGGTGAAGGGCGGGCGTTTTGGGGGACTGTCTTTTGTAATTTTGACGTTCGAAAAGTGCTGATTCTCAGCCTAGTTTAACCATGCACGCGCCCTGATTTAGCGGACTCGGCTGACAGTGTCCCCGAACCTATTGCCATCAACAGGGCACAAATCCAGACTCCGAGCTGCTACTGAGCAATTCCAGATAGAAAAACCCAATAACACTTTGTCCAACCTGGGAATCGAACCCAGGACCTTATGCTCAGCAGTAGCGCTTGCGACCACTAGACCAACGAGGCTGCCCAAAAATAATTAGCAGTAATTCCTCTGACGAGCTCCTTTAAAAGAGCTTTCCCATCTGCGTGTCGCATTTCACGTGTACGTTACCCGAGCAGGAAAGTACCTCCTAGAGTGATATGAGTGGAACGTATAATTAGTAAAAAAACGGAAAAAACGACAAAGCACAAAAAAAATATATTAAAATTATTATGGAGCACATTTACATCAGATTAAGCAGTAATTATACGTTCCACTCATATAGCTAGGAGCTACTTTGCTGTTGGGGTAACGTACACGCATGTCACGACGCAGACCAACAGGTGTATTGGGGCTTATGCATTGCCGAAAACCGTTTGATACCAACTGACCTTGAGGAACCAAGGAAAGAGCGGCCATACACTTATTTCGACCAATCACTTTCACAACTCTTCATGCAATAGTGGCGCCCAAAATAGGACGATCATTTCTCCATAATGACCGGCCGGCGGTGGTACACTAATGAATCGGGCGGGCTGGCCTAACGTTCGTGCAATTTTCGTAATCCTATTACATAAAGGTACCTGCGGTTAGTGTGCCGACAAAATATACTGACATAACAATGTCCAATATGAGCTTGGAATTAATAGTACAAATATTGGAGGACTTAACAAAAATACGAGCACCACAATGATCCACCACCAGACCAGTTGATAATAACAATGAAGTGTAAGCCAGAATAAACCTGGATTATCTTAAAATTTCAATAAATCAGAACAATAGCTTGTTAGAGTTAAGAATAACAAAGAGTGCAGTGACGACAAAAAATAGGTTCAAGGATACCTACCTACCGAAGTAAAAGGACCAAATGATCATCATCATCTGCCTAGCCTTGTCCCAACTATGTTGGGGTCGGCTTCCAGTGTAACTGGATGCAGCTGAATACCAGTATTTTACATGGAGCGACTGCCTATCGGACCTCCACAACCCAGATACTGGGTAATATAATAGGATCATCTCTATATAAACAGATATTGAAGACCAACTTTCCTCGACTCAAACAAACAAAATCAGACGTTGACCTGTAAACATCGAAAGGATACATTTAATTCTCGGAATCCAAAAAGCGGGTCTCGAAATACCGTTAGCTTGAATTGAATGTCGATTGCAAAGATGACTCACGGCTGCGAGAAAAAATCTTAATTCGGGTTTATCGTCATCCTTATTACAGGAAAGTTCAGGAAGCTCGATTTTAATCTTACAAATTGTACCTTATTATGTAGTTTCGCAGATACAATTTTGGGCCACATACCACCGTATCCCGTCACAGATTGGACATGCGAAAAGAGTTGGTATGATGTATTTGTACATTGTTTGGTTACCTAAAATTGAGCATGCAGACAATCCAGTCGTTTTCTGCCACACATCGCTGAAGATCAAAAGTCGTTTCCGAGTAATGAAACGGCTTAAATCGCCGCTCATAATCAGCCTACAAATGTTCCCACTGCTGGGACACAAGCCTCCTCTCGGTAAGAGGGAACGGGCCGTAATCAACCACGCGGGCCCAGTGCGGGTTAATAGATGCCACATGTCTTCAAATTTTTGGTTCTAGGACATGCCGGTTTCCTCACGATGATTTTCTTCATCATTTTGAGTGCAGGGGGCCTAAAAAGGCCCCCTGCACTCAAATATGGTGAAGACAGTCCGTGTTTTTCTTTTTTTCGCTGCACTACATAGGTACCTATAATCAAAGAGATTGGGATTGGATTTGGATCGGATTGATTGGTATTTTAGCACAGATAAAAAAAATAACTGAAAAATGCTTCACCATGGGATTTGATACGATTAACTTAACGGTTAATTATCCATTAGGATATCCTTTTATGATTCTGCCAAAGTGGCCTGTTTAGGCCCCAGTTCTGATGACATCATTTACACAAAGGAAAGCACCTGTTTGAGTTCGAACCTACAACTCTTAAGTCGCGGCTGCTACCACTGGGCTACCACTGCTCCGCCAATCGCCCCTCGCCGATGGTAAAAGTATCGCAAACAACGATGGCCATAAAATAATGCAACATGTGAATCAAATAAGATTTCACAGATAAAGCCGACGAAACCATCATCCAACGTATTCACAACCACTCGATACGCTTCCGTACTGTATCTAACATAAAGCAACCTCTAAACGCTGTTCACGAGTCTATAACCCGAAAATTTTGTCAGTGTAAGAGCTGATTTTTCATTCGACAGATAATTTTTATTCGTGGAATAAAATTGACATCTGACAGATTCTGTATGGACGAACTGTCAAAAATTCAAAATTATTCCTCAGATAAAATTATCTGGCGTTGGATTTGCTGTCGGGGGACAAGGCAAAACAGGTTATCGAAATGTGTAATTTTATCATTTCTTCATTTTTTTTTTCAATTTTCTTTTTTTGTCATTTTTCAATAGCCTGTCGGATGGTTGTGGATAGCTATGCTGGGCCAGCCAAAGAACGAACGCAAGACGGATTCAGCCGCAGCATCGCAATACATCTTGTGTAAGTTAACGATCGATGTTACAACCAGAGGATAGTTTTAAATAACATCATCGATTACCAATTTAGCAAATTGCTTAAATAATATGTTTTTCTCACGTTTTTTTGGTATTCAATTTGGATGACTTGCACGCATTCGTCGAAACGGTAAATAATTTTATGCATTCGACATTATATTTATAACTGTGTATGATGAATGCATATTTTACCGTAAGTAGGTACTATAAGGATGATTGTTGACTTATCGCCCCAGAAAGGAGAGATTGTGCCTTTAATAATTTAATGTCTTATTCTTTACTAGCTTTTGCCCGCGTCTTTGCCCGCGTGAATTTGGAAATTATACCACGGGAACGTACTTCCGGGATAAAAAGTATCCCATGTCCTACCTAAACTGCATCCGCAATTTATTTACCAAAAATGTAAACAAATATGAGTTTATGGAAAAATAACTTTCAATCCTACACAATAAAGTTTAGTTTACGCTACAACTTTAAACATTTTTACAACTTTTTCAATAGTGCTAGTCACTCTGAAATCAACTTAATTGATATTTGCTCAACTACATATAATATTAATTTGGAACAGAAGTTTTGACTAGACTGTAGGTCATGGTCGATACGTGTGACAAACATCCAAATCCGTTAACCGGCACGACGTGAAAGGAAACAGACGGGCAGACAGTGTTGCTTTCACATTAATATTATTAATTAAAGTATTAAGTTTGGACGACATTAGAATAGAAATACTCTTTATTATGTACACCAAATAAATTACAGACATAAAAATAGAAACTGTACATAGGGTGACACAATGGGCGGTCTTATCGCTAAAAGCGATCTTTTAAAGAAGGTCGAAGGATCGATCGTAGGTAGAACAAGGATGAACTGCCACAGGAGCGTGTGGATTGGCACATAAAAAGAAGGCGATGATTAAAGGTCATAGCACACATATCAACTCGGAAAGGGATCGTCACCGTATCAACTCGAGCTATTCAGTATTTTTGTATAAAACTCCCTACTGCAACGCACACTAATCGGAATCGTAACGTAATCGCCTCGCCTCGGGATAAGCTCACAAACCGCGATGCGCTGCGTGGTCAACTTGCAGTTCCCGCGCTTACGGTTCGTCGTCCTCGCGCTTACGTCTCTCCGTACCCGAGCTTACGTCTTTATATCCACCCTTGCCCCTCTCGCCCCTCCCGCGGCCTGCCTGCAGCACCATCAACCAGCAGTCGGCGAGCCGTAGCCGAGTCGACGTATCGGAGCTGCTGATCCGCTTTGGTTACGTGCTTACGTTAGGTTGACGCCTGTTTGACGGCGAGGCGACAGGCGATACCTACTGTGACGATCCCTTTCCGAGTTGATATGTGTGCTATGACCTTAAATTTGAATTACGAACTCAAACTCAAAGCATTTATTTCAATTATACCATTTACAGGCACTTTTTGAATTGTAAAAATGTCGGAAATTGAAGTTGCCCATTCCAAAACGTACATAGATCTCTCTGGAGAAGAATGAGCAAGTAACTCTACTAAATTACTTATAATAAACTCTTTTAAATCAAGTCATACAAAATACATTGTTCTTGCTGCTTAGCAGTACGTCATAATCGCGGTTATTTTAAGACAAATCGGAAGAGGTCCTACGACTACTTAAGATTATTGTAATAGTAACAGCACGTAGGATGATGTAATGTAACAATGTGCGCTCGGAGCCCGGAAGCTGGTCATAAGCGGATAACTAAATAATCGAGACTTCGATGATGCTACCAAGATTCCAACTTGCCACAGACCTCTTAATGCGATGCAAATGCATTCAAATATCCAAGGTTTTTAAACTCGCAGAACGAAAATATCCAAATATGTTTCCGCATATACAACATTATTTTTTGTATATGCGAAACCCGAAACACATGTCTAGTATTTTTATGTAGGTAAAGAATCTATGTACAAAATTTCAAAACTGTATCATTAAAAATCACAAAGTTATAAGCTTGTTAAGTTACCTGTTTGTCCGTACAAAAACATGATAACCCGCGCCGCTCGCGCCGCGCCCGCCGTCTTGCGCTCATTGATAACAGTACCTAGGTACCTAACCGTTCGGCGCGGAGATTGGATAACCTACTTAGTGTCGCTCGGTGTCCAACTTTTAACCTTTTTTAAATATTTTTAAATTTAAAATTTTCTGCTATACAGGGTGGCAGGGAATTAGACGATCTATTGTTACCGTAGAGTCCCATATACCATACATTCAGTACCTACATGATTCTGAACGCCTATGCGTTGATATTTCGACGCAAAAAAAATCTGCTGTTTCACCCCGCCCATCCCTGCCACGCCGTTTATCAGAAACTTTTTAACTGTCATAAAATTTATAATATTATGTTTCATGCATGATACTGAACCAAAACGTGCTTAAGCTTTTCATTCCGCGACTGTACATTCGGCAATTAAACCTGCACCCTAATAGCGTAAAACACAATCTCTCTCGAATCTCACCGTGAAAACTTAGGTGAAGTTAGTTTGTTTTTGCTAGGAATTGACAGTATTGACAGCTCACTCCACGCTCACTTCACCTAAGTTTTCACGGTGAGATTTTAAATAAAATAAATAAAATAAAACATCTTTATTTCAGACCTGAAAGTCCATAAGTTATTAGTTGTTAGTAACAGATTGTGCTTATATGCTATGTTAGTGTTGTTAGTAGGTACTTCATTTCAAACCTATTGCTATTTCCAGCCAGTGCCTCTGGATGGAGCAGTCTGGTCTGCCAGCAATCATTTTCAGGATACTGTTACGAGTGTTACGCAAGCGTTGCAGTAAGGAAGCCGCTTTCTTACGCATGATGGCGTGAAAGCCATCCGTGTGAACTGCAGCAAACATTCCAGATGCACTGCAACGCCGCGGCAACTGCAACAGCATCCTGAAAGCGTTGTTGTATTGTACGCGCAGGACGTTGTAGGCTCGGCTCGTATATGACACCCACAGGCCGCTCGAGTAGAAGGACTGACAGAACGCCTTAAATAAACTGACTTTGACGTCTGCCGTGCAGCGAGCGAACAGAGAGAATAGCACCGCTAAATCATTTTGAAGTATATTGCTAATGCGTACCTACTTCATATGTTCAAAAAAAAATCTCTACTAAACAACATATTTATCGCAATGAATGTTTGAACTGTCAAACTGAAAGCCATTGCTACTGTCAGTGTGTAACGCAATTACCCCGCTGCTGGTAGGGTTTCGGCCTTGCTGATTGGCTAATATTTTTACCATGGCATTACCTATTTCCAAATGGGTAGGTCGATGCGGAAGGAAAGTAAACAATATATGAAGGTAAACGATTATTTGATTCCGGCTGACATTTTACTGTTAATCAGTATCTATTGGCAAATCTGTGGTATACCACATTTAATGACTATTGCAAGAATGCCTCGGAGCTAAGTAAGAATCGTGTTTTAATACTGCCTCAAATTATGGCACAAAGGCTCTGCAAGTAGGTTTACTAGAGGACATCTTTATTTAGAAAACTCGAAGAAAGAATTTGCTGAAGCTGGAGGGGTCTAGCAGAACTGGCTCAAGGGGATATTTATTTATTTTATTATTTATGTACACACAGTAAAATACATAGGAATATAACATAATTATAATTTGAGTACAAAGGTAGTGTCTTCCAGCAGACCTTCGAAATAATAATGCGATATTTCTTCAAGTTTAGTTGATATTATATAGATTCTAAGCTTACACACACACGTACCATAACGCTTGTTTTACCCGAAAGGTACCTAAGGCAGAGGTGTAACTATATACATTCCACCATGTATGTTTAAGTCCCACGTAATAGGGGCATGCTATTGCCTTTTTTTTTTTTGCTGATGGGAAATCATCAAACCGCTCTGGGTGGAGCAGAAGGGAGTGTCAGACTCTTACTGACTAAATCCCACCCGTGTTCCTTCCTTAGCCCTTTATGTTCCGGGCCAGCGGTAAACCTTTTGGACAATCCCGCTGAATGCTATTGCCTTCAAACGGGATTCTTAGACTCCAGCTCCGGGCTATTACTGAAATATTTCCGATGGAAAAAAAAATCATTTCATTTCATTAAACTTTTTTTTTAATGTGCAAAAAAGGACATCATTCAGGTTTAGAACATTTTGTACCTTTTTCCCATTGTTTGTCCAATTTTTTTTTTCCACTAGACCAACGAAAAATCAGGTGTCAAATGTTGTAGGGGAAATATCAAATTTAAGCGGAAGAAGTCGCGGGAGAAGTGCTAGTAAAAAAAAACTATAACGTTGGTTGAGCTTCTTTACATTGAGGGAGGGCCCCATCCCCCTTTTGGCGGGACAGGCTTTCACGCCCTACCGCCGGCCTCGGTACCATCGGGGCGGTCCAGCCAGTGCTCGAGCGCTGGCTCGGGAGGAGGCACGGCTCCCTGTCGTTTCGGGTGACGCAGGTGCTCTCGGGGCATGGTTGCTTCGGGAAGTACCTGTGTCGCATAAACAGGGAGCCGGACGCCCGGTGTCACCACTGCGTCGACTGCCGGGAGGACACGGCGTGGCATACGCTGGCAGAGTGTGCCGCTTGGGAGGAGCCGCGCCGTGCCCTCATCTCAGAAGTAGGCAGTGACCTGTCGCTGCCGGCCGTGGTCGAGTCGATGGTCGGCAGCGAAGAGTCCTGGGACGCGGTGGTTTCCTTCTGCGAAACGGTCATCTCGCAGAAGGAGGCTGCGGAAAGGGAGAGGGAGATCTCGTCCACTCACCCGGCCCGCAGCAGGCGCACCGGGCGTCGGCGGAGGGCGGACAACGCCCTCTTCCAGCCCCCCTAAATGGGTCCAGGGGCGACGGACTCGGGGACGTCCGTCGCCCCCCACACATCAGGACCCGAGGTGGCGGCGCGTAGTGTTCCACGCGCGCCCCTCTTAGACGTCACGGGGGGAGTCAAACACCTCACTCCCCCCCCTGACCCGACGAGGCCCGCAGTGGCGGGCCGGCACCAGTCGGGGGTTGCGGAAGGATCGTACGTTCCCGCGACCCCCGGCGTAGGTGTGGGACGGAACACCGGGGTGGTTTTTAGTCAGTAAGAGTCTGACAGACCCCGCCGCCCACCCCAGGGCGGCGGACATCCATGAGGATTTTCCACCCCGGAACAAAAAAAAAAAAAAAAAAAAAAAAGGGCCCCATCCCTTGAAGTTGCCACGGGCCCCAAACGGTATAGTTACGCCACTGCCAACGAGGCGACACATTATGCATTATTCGACATCCAAATTTGCAAGAATTCAACTTTGCTCAAGAGTATTTCACATTGCAAGGCGCGTTGGATTCGTTTCAAAGACTGCGTTCAAATTATTTACTTTCATTACTAGTGGTGACGGCCCCGACTTACGAGTTGGTCGTGGGTTCGTACCCAGACAGGCGCTTGACTTTGTGTAAATAATTTCATCACCACTGCTCTCAAAACGATGCAGGAAAACATCGTGAGGAAACCGGCATGTCCTAGAACCAAAAATTCGAAGACATATGACAACTGCCTTTGGACTTTGATCACTTTTTTTTTTCTTCATTAAATTACAGTCTTGTTTTAAACTACTCAATAATAATGTGATATGTCTATTGCTTCTTGAGTAGTTCAAATAGTTAAAACTAACTTAGTCAGTACATTACTTGACCGTAATTTTTTTCTATTGTTCTGGTACAGTCAACAACAAAATTTTGTTTATGTTGATAATATTTATTTTTGGAACAAAACTTTTCATTTTGTTTCAATTACGGGTGCGCAATCCGTAATTGAAACAAAATGAAAAGTTTTAACACATTAGTTGCATTAATTTTTAATTACAGCTTTGTCCTATCTCTATACCAAATTTCATCTAAATTGGTTTAGCGGTTTAAGCGTGAAGAGGCAACAGACAGACAGACACACTTTCCCATTTATAATATTAGTATGGATAAGTCAAATTTGTTCAAACCCTATGAAATTTAATAACAACGGAACATTGATACGCCCCAGTTTGTTTGTAGATCATTTATATACATGTGTTACTTAACCATAATCATCACTGTGAAAATTTCCCAATATAATGTTAATTTATTTATTTATTTATTTATTTATTGTTATGGCACTCCAACGATTAGTTCACATAAACAATAACAGAAAGTTTAGCCTTATTAGGTATATACAGTACTTCAGTGAACTTATCACTTAAAGGTGTGCACAGCACTTACAAAGTTTGCCTAATTGATTTACTAGGTACATGATTGAAGTGATAAAAGTAACAATAGGTATAATCAAATAAGATAATAAAAAAAAAGCCTAATAAATTCGTAAATATAAAATCAAATAAATTAATAATAATACAATCAAATGAATAAGATTAAATAAAATAATTACATTAAATTAAAAAGTTAAAATTGTAACAAATTATTACAGAACAAAACAAGAGCGATCGAATTCAAACAATAATCAATTGTCAGCAATCTGTCAGTTGGCGTAAAAGATGTTTGCGAAATTGAGCCAGGGTGTTGGAGAAGATGTCAATGGTATCGATGCAAGAGTGGCTTTCATTATACGTCCTCATGAAACGGTTCATTGGAGCTGATCGCCCGAGGTTGGTTCGAACTGTAGATGGTGTAAACACATCTAATTTTCGGTTGGTCCTAGGTTGACTACTACGGGGTACAGATACATTTACATTTTCTAAAAGTTTTGGAACATGTATCAGACCATTAATAATTTTGAAGAGCATAATTTGATCCATCAATTTTCTGCGGTTTTCGAGTGATGTAAGGTTGAAGTGAGTCAATCTTTTAGGGTAATTAGATGCTTTGGGGCAATTAATAATAATACTTATCCATACTTTCATTCATATTTAATTTTTTGTTTTTTTTGTGAAAGTCTCCCTGTCCTTTTGTCTGTTACCTTTTCACGCCTAAACGGCTATACGGATTAGAATAAAGCCAAATTTATCCGTTTACTGTTCCTATGACTGTTCTTATAGGAACAAGGTCAAGGGATCAAATACCTACTAAGTACTTAACAATTTATACCTGAATTATTTGATCCTTTAGCTATCCAATGGTGTAATTGAATTTAGGATGGAGTTGATAGCTATGAAGCTGCAACACCAAACTGTATCCCCCGATTTTGTTATCATTGGTTTTTTTGGCTTGCCTCCTACTGTGGAAGCAATTTTAAAGACTTCACGTCAAAAAAAAAATTACACGTTTTACGGTTTTACAATATCAATATGACTTGCAAGCATTAATCAGTAACAGCTGCCAGTGATGGTAATTTTGTATTTAAAACAAAAAGTTATACAATACAGGACCATTGTCATTCATCGCATACAGAAAGAATGCGATGTATCACTTTACAAGAATTACTAATGATAACATTTCACTACAAATAGAGGCCATAAGAACGATAATAATAAATTCAGGGACTTGATTCTGATAGCCGTACTGCTAGTCCCAGCTAGTACTTATTGTTAGAAGGTTCCTCTCTCTCTGGAGCCCTGACCATATCTTGGTTCCTCTTCCCGATATTGGTAGTTACTTTTTTTAAATATGCCAAAACGTTTTTATAACTTTACTAACTGTTGCCCGCCACATCTTCTGAGATCCAGGATGAAAAGTAACCTATGTCCTAACGCAGGTTAAGGTCTATCTGTGTCTGCCGGGTCAGCGGGATTGTCCGAAAGGGTTACCGCTGGCCCGGAACATAAAGGGCTAAGGAAGGAACACGGGTGGGTTTTAGTCAGTAAGAGTCTGACACTCCCTTCCGCTCCACCCAGAGCGGGAGGGGTCATTTGATGATTTCCCATCCGAAAAAAAAAAGGTCTATCTGTATGCCAAATTTCATACAAATCTGTTCAACAGTTTTAGCATTAATAATAAATAAAATTACTTTCGCATTTATAATATTCAATCAACTTCGCCTATCGCAGTCCACTGCTGGACATAGGCCTCTCCCAGGCTGCGCCACAACACCCTGTCCTCCGCCTTCCGCATCCAGTCTGTTGCAGCCACCTTCTTTAGGTCGTCGATTTATAATATTATTTAGTATTTATTATGATTAGGATATTCTGATATTCAAATATGTAATTAAATCAAAATCGTTTATTTGCATATTTCTTAGGCATAAAAGATACATTCCGCCATGTAATGATGTCATGCGAGTATTTTTTAGTAGGTACGTATGTTATAATATGCATAAATAGACAAATTCTGAAAGTATTATTTTTAGGTTTTAGCGACGAAAAGTAGTTTGTTAATTTCAATACCAATTTGAATCTATATGTGTTTAAATGTACACTCAATCACAACAGCACATCCTGACTTTCTATAAATATTTTAAAATATTTCTTCACAATGACACCATTTTTCACAACTAAGCAGAGAAAGGCAGACAATGCGCAAGAGCAAACAATATCTAAAAGATAACAAAGGAGTTTCAATTCAAGCTCTATCTTTTGTTATCTTTTTACTTTAGAACCTTTTTTCTCTCTCCGGTCGTGTCGGATTGCCGTCCCATCGGACTATGAGAGTGAGGCAAGAGGGAGTGCACCTGTGTCTCTGCTCACACTTGTGCACTATAATATTTCCACGCCGAAGGCTAGTCTCCGTTGAGATTGGCCGCCGCCGCGCCGTGGCCGAAATACGGTCTGGAGGACTTTATTTATTTTATTTTACTTTGGAACGTGTGAGCTTTTCTCTATTCTATGGGAGAGCAAGTTTACGACCACGCGGACTCTACTCGGAATTAAGATAATAGCATAATAGAAGTCCAAACTGATGTGTTAAGGGCTGTGTACATTTGTGTACAGAAAGATATTTAAAAAAAAGCGATGAATGATATTGAAAAAAAGTAGAATATTGCGTTTTGTCGCAGCTAATACCAAAATATGTTGATGACTTGGTTTTAAATGGTAACAATAAAATTGCGTTAGATTTTTTTATTATAAATAATTACATGTCAAATATGATATGGCTAGAAAGGGGGGACTACCGAGATGACGACTAATAGAAAAGTATGGAATGAAAATCCAAATAAATTGAGATAAGTTAAGAGAATAAAGATGATGATCATGAAAAGAAAAGGGCTTTATAATCATTATTGAAAGAGTTAAAACATCATAATCGTTGAAGTCCTGTCGTAAAAAAAATCTAACGATAATCCTGACCTAAGTTTAAGGAGGGGTAAATATAACTGATTTAAAAAAAAATAAGATTCAAACGATAATCCTGTTCAAGGCCTAAGGCACTACATACAATGTTTCAAAGGTTGAAAAGACCTCATATTTGTGCAACAAGCATTATAAAAACTTTTGTAAGTAGGTACAGTTTTTACATTTATTAAATTTTGAGTATTTAATATTATGTAAGTAGTAACATTGTTGACATTGAAACACTTAATTAAACGATTACTTGATTACATAATATTATGCATGTATTTTTGGAACAATTTCAGTCTTTGACCTAAATACCTACATAAGTATTTAATACATTACCTACATTATTTAAATAATTATTAATACATTACAAGTTCTGTTGTTTTTTTTAAACTCCAGAAAACATGCAAGTTTCGAATCTACATGGTCCTAAAAGCTCAGTCAATAACCTCTGAAAGAAAATCTTCAGTAAGTAGAATTATATAATATACCCTTGTATATTATATAATTCTATTTACTGAAGATTTTCTTTACGATAACACGACAATAAATTAAACTGCGTATATCTAATGCCGTCCCCAGTCTGCATACGAAAATTAAATCAAAATATAATAAAAAATATCCAATACTTTAGTCATTATAGCTAGTTGCTTATCGACAAACACCAGTCGGCTCATCACTACTATTGAGTTTGTTTGAAAAAACCCTTTTTTAATTTAGATGCTAGGGTTTATTTGACATTAGATACTAAAATAATCATTATGTGCATTAATATTACCAGTGTTTTCATTTATTGTCGTATTGTTGACTGAATAAGAATAATTTATTTGTTCAAAAATATACAGACATTTAAATAATAATTATGGTGATACACTATAACACACTTTATTCTATGCACTGTATACTTTATATATTTTTTTTTTTATTTAGCCTACGCAGTCCCACTGCTATGTAATGTATACTCTATATATTTTTTAATTTAACTACGCAGTGGGTGCTGTGCAAAGGCCTCCCCCAAATCCTTCCACGCGTCTTTTTCTGGAGCCTCGATCCAACCCCGCGGCGGTACGCGTCTAGGTCGTCTCGCCACCTCTTGCTGGGCCGGCCTACATAAATAAGTACATTAATTATTTCCTTATGCTCTTTAAAGTTTCATTCCGAAAACCACTACCAAAATCTAACGATAATGGACGGATCCCCTAATAATTCGTTCCTGTTAGACCACTATCATCATGTAGCAAAAATGTTTCTGCTTTGGATCTTGGACACCCATCCTAACTTCCCACGTGGGTGTAGCGACCCTGTAGACCAAATATTAAATATGATTCAACGATTACAATGAGCATTAGCACATAGCTCCGTCAGTCAAGGCTGAAGATCCCAGTCTCCAGACAATTCCAGCAAGTGGTAAGGTCAGTCTTCATTTACTTCGCTGTTTCTTAGTGCGTTTGGCAAACGTTTAATGACAGAGAGGAAGCATTAGGTTGGTTCTGTGGCTGCCTTGAATTTTAAATTAATGTTACAGCAAAAATGTCTTTGCTATAGAGTCAGGAAACATTTGTCGGTTTTGTCTCGAAGCTGCAGCGCTGCCATGCCTCTCATTAGGTACTGACCACTTAGCATCAGGATGGTAGGTATCTCGTTATGTTTGCCAAACAAGGGTTCCGTAAAAAAGGCTCTTTGAATTAGTTTTTTTTATTGCAATTTAACATACTTACACAATGTTAAATGCAACTTAAAAAAAATAAGTAAGTACGAGTATAATAAAAAACTACCAAATTCTTGTCGATTGTATATTGACGTTTAATTTTCTAACGATACATTTAAAAAAGGCAATAATTTTTTACTGATAGCAGTTTTGGCAATGATCATAAAACCGAATGTTTTTTTTTCAGTTTGACCTTTTAATCTTTCTAACGGATACAACAGTCTATTAACTTCACCTAGACATTTATAGGTGCACTAGCCTCTACCCGCGGCTTCGTCCGCGTAAAATTTCTCGTACCCCGGGGTATCCCGTCGCATCGCATTGACTGCCTGCGTTATTACTTCGTTTACGCTTAGCAATATTTCTGACTTTTTTTCTATTTGTTCGGCTTCTTAGGGGTTCTGGCGTGATGTTATATTTAACGAAAAAAAGAAGAACAAGAAGAAAAGAAGAAAAAAAGAAAAGAGAGAAGTTTTTTCAAATCCAACTTGTAGTTCCAGAGATTAGCGCATTCAAACAAAATCTACAGCTTTATTACTAGATATTTACTATAGATTACTTAAATGATTTACTATGATTAGAAACGAAGCAAGAGTGAAAGATTTAACCAATCCGTTAGAAATAACAGCCTGTCAAAAGTTAAACTTGGTTTGGTACAGTCATTCGATCTACACGTAAAGCTGCTGGCACAGTTAACAGTGCTTTTTACCTGTTTTTGTCCTAGAAAAAATGTTCGTACCTACTAAGAAGTCATGATGAAATGAAGCGAGCGATTCAAGCCTATACTAGTTTACCTTGTTTGTACAAGTACGTTACATTTGTACCGTGGATCAGTGGATATTTGGAGCGATATGGGTCACATCGTAACTAAACGAGACTTGTTGACGCGTAATCGATGTTACGCAACTCGATTTTAAATTAAGCTAAAAGACACAACTGATTAGAATAGATAGTTCCGTTTACGCAGAATACATTTTCTTAAATCTTTTTGAGTGCTCCGGTTCATTTCCATTTTAATATTCATTAAATGGATTTAAAGGTATTGATATTATTTTATTTAAATTAGAGAACATTTTATCGAGCCTCTCATTACCATAGCATAATAATCCCATAAAACCAAGGGCTTCACTTGAAAGCCCGTATGGCAACACTAGAGGAAACATCCCACAAAGGGTAAGTATCCAGTTTCCTTTAGGCGGGCTCTCGATCACGTTCCGCATTTTTAAGCTTATCTTTATTACACACAAAAGTTTTCTAACTTAATTCAGTAATATGCTTTAGTCGTAAAATGAAAAATGTCAATAGATTAGATTACAAAAGTCCACAGAGAACTTTTTGACGAAACTCGTGTTTTCGAGTCACACAATCAGGACCACTTTAGTAAATCGTCACAATAATGGGTCAGGTAACGTCGTAATGCATTTCGAAAGATTGAAGAGAATACGTAGAATTCCACCGACAATGAGACGACAAAAAATTGTGTGACAAAGTTCATAGACTCCTCTCCCGTCTCATAAAGGATTAGGGCCCTCGCAGCGGGAAGCGGTAAGTGGAGGTGGTCCTTATCTGAGACTGTTTCAACAGCGTAGTCGACAGCGTAGTGGGGTACTACCGCGCCACCACTTCGCGCTCCATCGCGACTGACGCAAGCCGCGCCCGCGCACACGACCGCTACTTTCAAACGAGCCATTTTCGATATTCAACTTTTAAAAATGTATTCGAATGAAGTGAGGTGAATCGACTAAAACTGTTCAGTGAATAACAAAGTGAAAAAATAAAACAAGTGTTTTGGAACAAATTTTTGTGAAGGATTTATTTTTGTTAAGGAGCAACCCTCTACAAATCAAGGTAATTTTCGTTGTTTTGTTAATTTAGTTGTTTGTCCGTTCGTGTGTTGCGGCAACAGCAACGGTGTCGAGGCGACTTATTGCAAAGTGCAGTTTCGTTTCGCGGCTACCTATTTACAACATACGTCGTCGGAATGTCCGGTTGTAGACAGACTTTCTCGCGGTTGTTTCGCGAACAGTTGGACTGTATCAAAACAAACATTTGTAACAAACTGGCCACTTTATTCCACTCAGGTATAATTTAGTATGATGGGCATTTATAAGAAAATGTCTCTCTTTATGACCAAACCAGTATGGTAGCGCAATTACAGCCAGCGTAAGTGTAGAGGATCTAATTTAACAATAAGTACTTACTAAGAAAATGTTATCAAACAGTCATTACTTTATGTAATGTTACATAGAAATGCGCCTAATTGAATACTTATCTAATAGCTTGATTCACTTTTAATAATTCTCAATTTGTCACGGGTACTGACACGCTTTCTTGTATGAAATAGCTTTTTATGACAAAAAAGTTATTTGGACTGTTGAATAATATGTAGATGGAACTCCCACCTACTAAATGCTTAGTTTCACAAGTGGGGTGCGCAAATCTCCAATTTTGTCATAAGTGGCTAAGCATCTTTTTATTTTTCAACATCGTGGTATTTACTAGACTGTATTATGGTAAGAGTATTTTTCTTTCTTAAATTTATAGAATAATAATTTATATTGCACACTTTTCAAACAGAAAATTATAAATACTAGAAATCGATTCTTTAAAAAAAATGTGCTTAGTTTTACATCTAAAAGTAGATTTTTGACAAATGTCAATTTGGGTCAGTGGGTCGTCTTAGGGGCGTTGCATAAAAAATCTGTAATTTTATCTAAAAAACCAGCGCAACTCTATCTAAAATTAGTCATGTATCAAGAGACATAATTATGAGCCATGTGTGGGAAAAAGCGATATTGATTAAATAAATAATCTCATAATGTCTTCGTGTTAACGTCGATTTTCCCAAGCTTTCCATAATTGATGACTAGGAAAAGTTTCAGTTAGTTTCTAATGATCACTACGGGCGCATCCTTATACATCTAATAGGTAGGTAGGGTAAAATTTATGTTTTATTTCATCTTTAAATTTTAGAAATTGCAACACAAAAACATAATTTCTTAACTGTACCAAATACTCTCCTAACTTTAGATTAGGTTAAAAGCATTTCTGTATTTAGAAAATCTTTCTTCCGCTCTGTTGCTTTCAGCGAAAAAACTGTGCAATTATAATTTTTAAAGTGTCAAGTCATCAAGTCTTTTTTGTTTTTTAAACTTACCTTCATCTCACAATCTAGAATCATTTTATTAGTGATGTCCGTTATTTGGTATTCGAGTGATAACACTAGAGGTGTTCCTGATACGATTGGTGATATTCTCGTAATACGTAACATACGTTGAAACTAGATATGAAATCTAAGATCACGATGTGTAGTTTTATCCCATCAGTTAGATCATAGAGAAAGTAGGTGATGCTATGACCGTGTGAACAAATAGTAAAAACATTACAATTGATGCCATAGCGTTCTACTTTTAAAATGTTTTTTTTTCTTCCAAGTGATGATATTTTTCATTAGCATACGTTTTGGATTAGCGCCTATGTATTTTAACGTGTAAGTTATCGTTGTAATTATAATGTAAGTATACTATAAATAATCCATGTTGAATGCTTTGTGATAAATTACTAATGTATACGAAAAAAAATAGGTGAAGTTCATAAAAATAAAAAATAGAATTTATTGTAAATGAAAATGATTTTGAAATACCGTAACCTTAATATAAGACATTAAGCAGGTAAGTTAAAACGTTTTTTTGAGGTAAAAAAAAAAAAGTTACTTTATTGATTGTGTAAAATATTTTGCAAAGTTGTTGTAAAACTTTATAGCATAGTTGAAGAGTTGAGGCAACTCGGTAAGCGACTGTAAACTTTCAGTCATCAAAAGAAGGTACTTTTGTGCATTCACATTTATATTTACCCAAAATACTGAAGTATTTTTGTAACATTTAGATTTTTCCTACGTCGATTCAACGATGTTATATGATCAATTTAAAGAATCTCGTAATTGAAATTACTACGATGTTTATAAATTCAGTGTTTTT
Source organism: Oligia fasciuncula (assembly GCA_963082905.1). NCBI lineage: Eukaryota > Metazoa > Arthropoda > Insecta > Lepidoptera > Noctuidae > Oligia > Oligia fasciuncula. Next base: position 7,865,349 of record OY720393.1, on the reverse strand, counting down.
CATAAACCACTATTTTACTTATTTTAAAGTAGAAACCTAGCTTTCTAAAGAACAATATTTAAAAAACAAGAAGTGCTAAATCAATACCTCACGGATTTATCGATAACAGTTGTCCCACCACTATTTTAACAAAACGACAATGAACTTTACCAGCATTGGTCCCACGGAAAAACGTGGTATTTGAAACTAAGAAAAAAAAAAAACAAAAACAATTAAGTAGGTACGCTGTACCACGTGGAGAAAAAATGCAATTGTACATATTTCGTTGCCAACATTGAGTAGTAAATATCTCGTATCAAATGTGTGAAGAAAAATTTATTTTTATTTCTTTTTTCATTACCGTACTATTGCAAACGGTATATAATGTATGAAGCATTTTCAAGCATTTTTAATTTCATTTCACGGATTGCGAAGCAAAACTATACATTGTTTTACTAGTTTATTAAGAATCTAAGTAATATTAACAAAAATAATAACGTATTAGATAATAATGCAAGACTGTTAATTATTATTAAAACCGGTCAAGCATTTTCTCAAACTCAAAGCATTTATTTCAAATAAACCAATTGCAGGCACTTTTGAATTGTCAAGGTGTCAGTCAGTCAGAAAGATGAAGCTAGTTCTGAATGATAAATTTACCTTTCTATATTATGTATAATATTTATTTATTTATTAAAATCTCCCTTACAACTATCATTACATGTGTATTTATCCAATGCGACAGGTGTGATCATTTTACTAATCTATACTACATAACTCATCATTTACAATGTTATCTGCAATTACAAAATTAATATATAACTACCTGTAGGTTATTCAGTAGATTGTATAAATTATCGATAAAAAAAAGGTTATAAACCGACTTGAGAATTTACACCAGGGAATAACCCGATCTATGGCCAGAGAAAAATATAACATCCCTTGAACGCAGGTACGAGTCAACTAAAAATAGACGTTGTTGACTCGTAAGTACCTGCTGAACAAAGGGTTTTTTGTGCAACATCTAAGGGTGGCACCGTAGCACGTGGTTACCTGCGATGTCCAATTTTGACTTTATACTATGATATTTTTGCCTTTACCATATTTTTTTCCTAAGAATAATGGACAGGTCCAAAGTCCGAAAAAAGCAAGAATGAAATCTTATCGTAGAAAGTATAGACAGAGAACCTTTACGCCGCAGATCCAAATGATGGCGGTCAAAATCTCTTTAATGAAAGCTCATAAAACGACTCGGAAAAGCACCAGACATACTTAATGAGTTCAGAATTATTTATAGATATCTGCGATTTGAAAGCCCACAGAGGACCTCGGATTATCTTAAAGGTATGGTTAAAAAGTGCCAGAGGGGCTTGTGTAGTAACTATTCAGTAATCTGTGGTAACAGCCGCACGGTTCGATCGATCAGCACCCTAATCGCGTAACACACCTATTGCTCTCAATTTGAATCATTTCGAAGCATATTGCTAATCCATTGCTACATATGTTCGAAAAGTGTATGTTCTGCTCAACAACATAAATAACGCAGTGAATGTTGTTGAACTGTCAAAATGAAACCCATTGCTACTAATAGTGTGTTACGCAATTACCCTGCAGGTTAAGCTACGCTTGCCGTGGATGGACCGTGGTTGGGTGACCATCTTCACATACGAAGACCCCTCCGTAACTCCGAAAGCACGTTAAGCCGTTGGTCCTGGCTGTCATTCGTGGATCTTTGACATTACGGGTTGTCAGTAGCCTGAAGTCAGACAACCAGTCTTACCAAGGGGTATCGTATTACCCAGTAACTGGGTTGTGGAGATCAGATAGGCAGTCGCCAATCACGCCTGATGGAAAGCGATAGATGAGGTCTCTGATGGAGCGAGCGTGCCCAGAAGATGCCTGTTCTAATTTGTGTGTGCGTTTACCTAAGTGTGTTATCAACCCAACTCACGTATCGTAACGTTGCACTCGCTGTTTTTCGCATCACCAAATTCCCATGGAAATTGTTATTGTATCCTAGTCATTGCGCTACATATATATAAATTTTCTACATCGGCAATTGGCACACCTGCTCCGCCAAATTAGTACAAGATTCGATATTTTTTCTGTAATGTGCCACTGTTGGGTAAAGGTGTTGTTTATACTTTTCTAGTTTTCTTTATGTTGTGCCTTCTACGACCGATCGGGCAGGAATGAGTCCAAATTGTTCCGCCAACGTTTCGTAGGCATGCCTCGGTGACGCTGACGACGTCCGTCTTCAAGCATGCCCCACTGTGTGACGATTCGATATTTAGTTATGGTTTTTTTCTCATGGTATTAATCGTAAAATTACACTTATTAACGTAATTAGCAGTTGAAAATCACGCGCGTGTAACTATTGCTTCTAGCCAGTAACATGTTTCTATGCTTTAATCTCAATCATGTTAGTTCCATTTGATGTTAATTTAGAAGTATATTTCATGGATGTTAAAATAATTACTATTAGAAATACAATTTTAAAAAATAATCCTTTTTTTGTCAAGCATATTTTTTTTTGTTCCTTTAATAGGTTACGGCTTCGTTAAGTTTTTCCTTATGGAATTAAACAGTCATTAAAAAAATATTTTATAAATGCATGTTCTGCCCACGACCACCTCATTACAGCGTAATCAGCCTATAACGTTCCCACTGCTGGGACAGGCCTCCTATCTGCGAGAGGGAGTGGGCCATAATCCACCGCGAAGGCCCAGTGCAGCTTGGTAGATGTCGCATGTTTTCGATTTTTTTTATTCTAGGACATTGTTTCCTCACGATGTTTTCCTTCACCGTTTTGACCACGTCATTAACCAAGTCACTATTTATAGAAGACTTTACTGTATTGTTTCGTTGTTCCATCTGACTGACTCATACTTACATAGCTAGAGTTGATGAAGCATGAAAGCAAGTAAAACATCTTTCATGACGTGACGAAACGAATTGAACTTGGCCAAACCGAGTACATTAAACCAACACAGTATTGATTGAACTTAATAGATAGGTAATACGGGCTGGTCAACTCCACGTCAATTCGCGTATTTTGCGTACGGAATAACTTAGCAATTGATTAATTAATTGAATTTAAGTACCACAGGTAGCTATTATAGTAGGACCAAAACATGGTCGTGAAATGGCTGTATTAATTACCGAGCATAGATTACAACCATTACGATTAAACCAGCTTTCAAACCAATAAAACCGCAATAGTATCGGTTCATCCGTTTAGGAGTTATGATGCGCCACAGCCAGACGGAAAGTCTTTCTCTTTGGGCTGATTTATCAATCGACAGATTTTTATTCGCGGAATAAAACTGACGTCTGACAGATTCTGTATGGACGAACTGTCAAAAATTCAAAATTATTCCTCGGATAAAATTATCTGGCGTTGAAAACACGCCGCGATCAGCCTTAAGTCTCCTTTTTGATTGTCGACGTTAAAAAAAAGTATTCGGTTCACTTATTCTAAATATTTTATAGCAAAACATTTCACGTACAGAAAGCGTCACTATCTCCTAACCCCTCAAGTTTTAAAATGTTACACTGCTACAACATTGAATTCCTTACGAATAATCTAAAGAATACTTCAAAAAGAGTCCATTGTGTTGACTCGGATTCGAACCATCGCATCACCGAACGTCGTCATACTCATACCGGCAGTTTGACGAACTAGCCAGCGAGCCCATATGAATTGCGATGAAATTGTTATCTACTATCGGCTGAGTCATTATATCTTTAGGTCCCTGTCTAATCGAAAGATGTTATAATTTGAGGGTATCCATTAATTTTACTTACTTACGTTGTCTTTATAAAATTAATCCATACCTTCAAGTTATAACTTTGTATACGTTCACTTAAAACGGCGAAGAGTAAACGACTACTAATTTTATCAATTATTTTTTTAAATGATTTCTAATTTTATGAGAACTAAAATAGTTGTTCTGTTTGTTGTAAAATAAGATCATAGTTTTGTTAAATAATAGCAATAATAAATATTATTAAATGATTAATAAAGTATTTTATTTTTCTTGATTTTTTAATTCTTTATAAATAATTACTACTTAAAACAAAATAGAAATATATATCAAAATAATATAATGAACAAAAAGCACATTTCGTGCCTATATAGGATTTGAACTTCCAATCTTATGCACGGTAAGCGGTCTTGAAACCTCCAGTCTATTTAGACGATGAATAAGTTGTCGTAAATGTTAACCCTATTATTGTTGCTTGTCGTCGCAAAAGTATTGTTTTATTGAAAAAAACAATAATAAAAACAGAATTTAAAAAAAAAATACTTACTTAAACTTCTTTATTCACTAAAACAATACATTATTTAAAATAAAATGTTTTTGCAAAATACAAAAACCAACTTGGGCCTATCACGGATTTGAACGCACATGTCTTTTGGTGGGGTAACTACTTAAAGGAGCTGTGTGTACAGACGCCAGCAGGTCAACCTACCCGAAACTGTCAGATTTTCCCAATCAACCTTGAACCTTATGCTTTAGCAATAAAGTCGAAAATCTATTAAAGAAATCTGACAGATTGTAGTAACTTGATGTGCTGGCGTCTGTACCTACCTCAAATATACCATCACAATTATGGTTTGTAATGTCCCATACAATTAATGGAACAATACATCATGATCAGTGCCCGTGTCACGTCCTCTTGCATAAATTGTGATTGGTTAGTTAAGAACTAACACGCACACCTGACCGTTTCGAAAACTTTAACTTCGTAAATCAAGGTTGGTGTTGTGAATTCGAGAGAGATCGCCTTCGTTTTGCGCCAAATGTTTGTGGCATCTGTTGCGTGGATATAAAAAATCCTTTTAAGGCAAAGGAGGTACGTTGTTGTTCACTTTTTCATTGGGAGTGGATACGTAATGTATAGGTACAGAGTTATATAAGGTGTTTGGAAGCTGGATTTAAAGCCTTAAGAGGGTGATAGTTGACACCATTCAGAGCATTTTGAGCCATACGTATCTTAGACGAAGTATGTTTTTTTATTTTTTTCCCAGTTAAAGTTGGTATGTTATTTTTGACTCAATGTTTGTAGTTAAAAAGGAAAAAAAACATTACTTCGTCTAAGACATGTATGGCTCAAAATGCTTTAAATCGTGTCAACGTTAAAGCGTTCCACTCAGCTTCCAAACATCCTGTATTTTTCCCTTGAGAACATAACCTTCATAAAGTGGTTACTGATTTTGGAACAGATTGTCGTTTTCAGGTTGGTCAAAGTGTTATTAGGTTTTTCATCACGAATTTCTCAGTAGCAGCCCGAAGTCTTGATTTGTGCCCGGTTGATGGCAATAGGCTCGCACCCTCTTACATGGGACTTAAACATAACTGGCGAAATGCTGGTTTCTATACGTACACCTCTACCTAACCTTAAGGGGTTTTTTTTTTCGGATGGGAAATCAAATGACCCCTCCCGCTCTGGGTGGAGCGGAAGGGAGTGTCAGACTCTTACTGACTAAAACCCACCCGTGTTCCTTCCTTAGCCCTTTATGTTCCGGGCCAGCGGTAACCCTTTCGGACAATCCCGCTGACCCGGCAGGCTTCGGCCATTATTATTTTGTATAAATAATAATTAAATAAAAAAATACTAGCAGCGGCCCGCGGTTTCACCCGCATACGTGTCAATCCCGTCGGAATATCGGGATAAAAACTATCTTAAGTTCTTCCCTGGGATGCAATCTATCTCTCTGCCAAATTTTATCGAAATCCGTTCAGTGATTTAGGCGTGAAAAGGTAAGATACAGACAGACAGAGTTACTTTCGAATTTATAATATTAGTATGGATTTAGGGACAACAAACAGCAGTGTAATAACAGGTAAGGACTTAATAATGGTAACAAATACACTACTCACAACGTTATCCATATACTACTAAGCAGATCTACTAGTTGTTAGAAAGAACGATATAAGAATAAACAGAATAAAAATAAACATTACTTAATTATTAGGGTTCTAATCACTGTTGAAGCAACAATAGAAGTTGCTCCGTCTACTGAACAGTGTTCAGACGATGCGATGCAAGTAATATTACTTATGTCGCTTCAATTTTATTGTATGACACAGGCAAGAAACTTGCATCGTGTATCTAAAAGTTTAGAATGGGCCACACGCGTAGCAACTGGATTTCATAGACTAAAATTATAAAATAACTAATAATAAAACAATTATTTTCTTTAATGTGGAGGAATTCCCAAAATAGAACTAATAGCAACTTATTCAATCAATTCTGAATAAATTACACTGATTTTAAATAACTCTTTCGGGTAACTTTTGAAAGTAAATCAATGAAACCGACAGTTTACGTAATCTTTTGCTGCATTGATTTCATAGATTTTCATATTTAAAATCTTATGCAATTTCTTAAGGGGAATCAACTTTAGCGTAGAGTGTAGAACGGAACCTGCCAGTTTGCATTGCAAAATTTAGTAAAGGAAGCATAATCTACTAGCCTAAGGTTGCATTAAAGCTCTACTCTACCTATTAACCTCCTTATGAGATAAACGTTTTTAATTAGTTTTAATTTTATGCGTCAACAAGTAGGATAAGTCCTCATAGCAAGATCTTCTTTTATGCGATTTCCCAAAAATCGTATTTTTTGAGTTAAGTCAATATTCCATTAAGCATGCGATATTATAATGCATCACAGCACAGCTATGTCTTCATTTCATTCTCTTTTTCTACCGTATTTTATATGGCGTCATTCGTTTGTCTCAAAGACAAACGAATGACGATGAATGAAAAATAAAAGAAAATGGATTAATGAATGGATGAATGATGAATAATGATTTGATGATTATATTTTATTGTGTGATGATGTTTTCTCTATGGTTTAACTATTCGGGACTCCAGCGCAGGGCGTCGCCGCTCGACAGAGTCTAGCCTGAGTTCGTGAGTGACGAGGAGAGCTAGAGCTACAAGAGCGGTGTGGAGCAGTGCTCTCTTAATCATTGGACATCGTACGGACAACATGTGCTCAGAAACTGTCTCACGTTCCATATCTATGTAGTTGAGTCATGCACGCCCACAGTTATTAAAATATGGCTGATGATAACGAGACAGACGTACCTTCTCCGTCATATAATATATGTACAGTCAACAAAGGAGTTAAGTATACAGGAGCGTCGGATATAGTTGAAGTTTACTAAGAAACCGATGGATGTTCTGGACTGAAATTTAATTTAATAAATGAGCTGTCTGTTTTCTATTAATAAACTAAAATTTTATTCGAGAATATCCATCGGTTTCTTAGTAAACTTCAACTATATCCGACGCTCCTGTATACTTAACTCCTTTGTTGACTGTACATATATATTTTGTAACTAAATGCCAAAACAGTTTGAACCAACCATTGTTATTAACCATGTCATCTTACTTGTCTTACTTGCCAAGATCTTTTTACAAGTCATCCTTATTACTGGATATTCCGCCTTTTTAACCGACGAAAAAAGTAGGAGGTTCTCCAGCCAACGGGTATATTTTTATTTGTATGTATGACCACGAATAGCTTCTTACAGAGCAGTCCGATTATGACGATCTTATTTCTTAAAATTAAGACTTGTATCTTTGCCAATAATAAAGCAAAGACCTCATAGATTTGCATAGTAGACCCTCCCATATGGAAGTAGCTATCACATGTAAAAGTATCTTACGATTCTATTTATATGTCCAGTTTGACAATAAAATGCTACCATTTGTAAGGAAAACGATTCGTTTTTGTTTATAGGAACTGAGCATAAGGCTGTGGAGACCAACAGTTCTCGTAGGTGTTGTGCTCTCTATATCCATATATCTCAGTAACTGCTTCGCAACAAATATCAAGATATACAAATAAAGCAATCTGAGTTATATTTTAAAATACTTGTTTGTTTGCAACAGAGTGAGCGTTAAAATTGCTCAATAACTAGCGAAATAAGATCACAATGTCCGTCTACCTGTCACTATTTGTCTAGCATCCGTGCAATAGTCCACTCCATTTCAGAAGAGAGCGCGATGTTGGGCCACTTTTTGTCGAATTTAGGGTTACGGGATGGCTTGTACCTAAATAGGAACAAATATCTTTAACTTCTATATAGTTTTACCAACATTTAATATTATTATTATTAGCCTGTGATGTCCCACTGCAGGGCAAAGGCCTCCCTACTCTCTTTCCACTTTAATAATTAACACAACATTTAATAATTAAATTAAAATACAACGAAAATCAAATCAATAGATCAATTATTGAAGAGCACCTGCCTCCCGTTCCTGTACATAAAATGTGTATATTTTTCATAGATGATTGATATTTTTGGGATACCGTATTACCCAGTAGTTTGGTTGTGGACGTTATCTGCCAACAACCAACAACCCAGTTACTGTTTTCCATGTATCTAAAATACTGATCAGGTATCAGGTTAGACTGGAAGCTTACCCCAACATAGTTGAGAAAAAGTTAGGCAAATGATTTTAGGTAATTCCAACCTTTTCGTCTCGCCATAATCGTAGCGCGTTGCAATATTTGTTAAAAGTCAAGAAAAATTTGAATGCGGATTATGTATGACATTTATGTTTAGTACTAGTTTCTGCCCGAAAGTTAATTTTCGCTTAGCGTTCTTTTTGGCTTTTTTTCTTTCTGCTCGGCTCCTAGGGGTCCTAGTTTATAGCCTTTCTCAAGAATTGGGCTATCATATGCAACAGTTAACTTAAAATCCCAATGGTCCCAAAGATAGGTCCAAGGAGAGATTAGCGTGTTCAAACAAACAAATAAACTCTTCAACTTTATCATTAGTATAGATTACTAGCTTCCGCACGCGGCTTCACCCGCGAGATATGTCGATAAAAACTATCCTATGTCCTTCCCCAGGATGCAATCTATCTCTCTGCCAAATTTGGTCGCAATCCGTTCAGTGGTTTAGGCGTGAAAAGGCAACATACAGACAGACAGACAGAGTTACTTTCAAATTTATAATATTAGTATGGATGGCATAGGCACAGGTTTCAAAAATGGTATTTTATTTGACTAAAGTTCACAAAGCGATTGACCCCGTAGAAACTAGATTCTTGAGAATGTCTTTGATTTTCGTATTACTTATAACTCTCTCTAAATCGTAGGTAGTAGAGGTAGGTAGGTATTTAAATAAGCCTTGGTTATATACATTTTTAAAAACGCGACCGAATAGTGTGGACTATATTCAAGTTATTGTCCGTGTTTATAAATTAATTGATTTAGTTCATTCATAACCTTTAATTTGTCCTGCCGTGGAACATAACACCACCCTAATTGCGTAACACACTATCAATCTCAATCTGAACCATTTTTAAGGATATTGCCAATCCATTGCTTCATATGTTCGAAAAATTTGTCTACCCAACAACGTAAATAACGCAATGAATGTTGTTGAACTGTCAAAATGAAACTCATTGCTTCTGATCGTGCGTTACGCAACTACCCCGCAGGCTCTTAATATAATAAATGAACTGTCATACAATCTGACGCTAGGGATTGGCAATGTTGACAGCTCACTTCAAACTTAGGGATTGGCACTGTTGACAGCTCACTTCAAACTTAGGGATTGGCACTGTTGACAGCTCACTTCAAACTTAGGGATTGGCACTGTTGACAGCTCACTTAAAAGTCAATTTACCTAAGTTTTCACGGTGAGATTTTTACAGGGTAACACTATAGGTAGTAGGTACCTACGCTTTTCAATTTCGCAACATTATTACATTCCCTTTAATTTCGATACAAGATAATACTGTAAGTACCTATTTAAACACATTGTAATGGTCTTAGGCCCCAAGTGAAAAGAAAAATGACAATTGTATGTCGAAGATTAATAAAATAACTATAATTATGAAATAGCAGAAAAAATATAATAGTTTTTTTAACGACGATGACAGAACACAGCAAAACAAAGTACACGTCAATTTCAATTGACGGCCAGAAAGGTATTTTACATTCTTTAAAAAAGGTCTTTAACAAAAAATTTAAATCAAAAATCAATAATAATTTATTCAAACTAGGCTGAGAATCAGCACTTTTCGAAAGTCAAAATTACCAAAGACAGTCCCCCAAAACGCCCGCCCTTCACCACTTCCTAGTGCTTTAAAAGTTCCTACAGCAGTTGCGTCGCCTACACTCATAATGCTATTCTTTTCCGTTTTATTGACTTACAACAGTAACAAGCGAGCCGTACTATGCAGTGGTACATTTAAAACAACGTGAAGTTACACCGTTAGGTAATATCGCTGCTTTATGTAACACTATTGTTTATTACATTTTAAAATGTCGGATTCTGCATTCGCATCCCAGTCTGCATTGTTTTACAGGTGTATTTTTTATTTTTGTCTTATTATGTAAGTTGTCTCTTGTTATGTAAAATAATTGTAAGAATAATTTGTTTAATCTTTTTTAGTTTCTGAGTTAAGCGTTACACGTCATGCATATTGACCCAGAAAAAAAAAACTAAGCTCGTTTTGTGAAAAATTAATTTTGATAGATATTTAATAAGCTATCGTAATAAAGTCATGTGATAAAGCACAATGACGTCATTAAAAATTCGATTATAAGATTAATATTATAGACAGACACTACATAATATCGATAAAATATGAGTTCAAGGCTAACCCTTCGGGTTATGAATTATGATTTATGACATCATCTTGGAAGTTGTGAATTAAACTTTTCGCTTAATTAAAAAAGACACGTATACTAATATACACGTGTCTCATATTCTAAGTATTACGTCCTCGTCCACAAAACAATAAATATTTATAACGGATTAGGGCTTCCACAGACAGACGGAACACGACGGAACGGCGCGATTCTGGTAGAACAATTTTCATAAAGTTTTTATAGAAATTGTTCTACTAGAGTCGCATCGCGCTGTCGCGTCGTGCTTGTCTGCTCAAGCCTTTACATGGTGTTATATAACACCATTATAGAGATGACAACTTTAACTACTTAACTTAACTTACTTTTTTTTTTTTTTCTTTTATTATTATTATTAATAACTGGTACTTCTATTAAACCTCCTTCGTACCTTTAGTGGATACCAATTTTTTTTCGCAATCAGATTTTCATCGAATGCGGAAACTATACCACCACACCTGCTATCGAGCCTCGAGTTCACAATAATAATACTATTTAATAATATAGGTAACTATATTATTATTGATTAAAATTTTAAGGAAATAGTAATTCCATAGGATTATAATGAACTTTGCGGGCTGCCCTGGCGCTTTCCCCTTAAAAAAAGAGCTTTGTGAAAATCGTATGTGATAAGTTATATTTTTTTTAATTTTAATATGTATTTATTCAATGAGACAGTTATTTGTCCATAACATATGTTTTCTTAGATAGATTTGTTATGATGATACGTTTTCACACAGTCGTATAGTATTCAATTATTATTGTCTCTCGTCTCGTCTATTGAAATTTACATTTTCCAGTCTCGCATTACTAAAAATAAATCAACGTAATTATCCAAGGCCATATTTAATCTGTACCGATACTTATACATATTTTGTATGTTGAATAAATACTGCGGCAATTCGATTTGATCTCTGGTGCGTGACGTTTTCGCCTTTCCTTAGGGCGTTTGTCCACCGCCGCCGTCACCGGGGCGTTACCGAGAAACGAGATTATTCGAACCGAGCGTGACGTCCCGGTGACGCCTGCGTCATCGGGCCGTCACAATCTTATTCCGAGTCCTAGCGATCACGCCAAACTACTCGAAAATGATGACGGCTGCTGTGGACAAACACACTTATTCAATTATCCGCATTTATTTGTTGAAAGAGGCCAACGTGTCATGACGTTATAATCGATGTGCGTCGAAGGTAAGCAGGACACTACATTATGCCATAGTATGAAGTATGGTGTGTAAACTACCCATTGATATTTCATACGGAAGCAATTAATTATTTAATTCTCCATAAGTTTTCATATGAAGTTGTTAATAACATCGATTTGTGCATTTTGAAGGGTACCGCCCTATGAAGTACCTACGATGAGTATAATACTCATTAATATTTCATATATACGGAAGTTCATACAATAGGAAGTAATTAAATTATTTAATTCTCCATAAGTTTTCATATAAAATCTTAATCAGTCGTCAACAATGTAAGTTTGTGAATTTATTTTGAAGGATAACGCCTTTCGATTTTTTTTGACGTCATAAAAAAACATACTTACGTAAAAGTTTATTGCTGACAAAAGTACCTAGTTTCCATGACATTTAATTGACGGTTTAACACATTTTAAGTGAATGTGGAAGTTTTCACCATGTTTCACTGTAATTTATTATTTAAATGCCACAATTATTTCACATCTGCTTCGCTTCGCCCTCTGAACTTCATAATATATTTTATTCGCATGAGAAATCATAAAATTATATTCTTACCTATCTATCTACGAGTCTACTTACCACCTAAGCACATACATTTTGGAATGTAGGAAAGATTATTAGAGTTGAGAACGGCTCGACGGTTTGGCAGATTTTTATTTTTGTTTTCGTTATTGTTAGTAGGTACAAGGTATGATTTTTTTTTTAAACCACCGGAAATGTCGGAGTTTTTGATGGTATTTGTCTATGAAAATCTAAATAAAAATAACAGACAATAGCCTAAACCATCTCGAGATAGAGACAGGAAATTCACCCGAGCGGCACCGGACACAAACAGTCAATGGTGCCGATGCTGTTGTACCTAAACTAAACTAAATATAAGTTCAATGCATCTTTTTCTTTCTATATCATTAAGAAAAGGACAGAAGATAAATTTTAGTTTAGTCCTTTCAAATTAATCAACGCCTGACGTAAATTGACGTAATTTTAGTAGGCAAGTTTTTAATCACGTCTAAACTTGTATAGAGAAGTGTCAGGCGCTGATTAATTTGACAGGACTAAACTAAAATTTATCTTCTGTCCTTTTCTTAATGAAATAGAAAGAAAAATATGCACTGAACTTAAATTTAGTTTAGTTTGTGAACAAGGTTATCGGCACCACTATCTAGTATAAAATATTTTTAACCTAGCTAGGGTAGTAATTATAGTATCCACAAATCTGTTTATTCTGATGCCGATGTAGCATCATTAATTCCATAAAACAGCGAATCTATACATATAAAATCGCTTTTCGTGTCTGTCTGTGTGACTGAGTTGTCCTTCTAAACTACGCAACGGATTTTGATGCGGTTTTCACCATAATTTAGAAAATTTATCCTGGACGTTAAATTAAACTTATAGATACGTTAAATTTAACATAAGCAAATCTTTATAAATGGTATATAAAACTCAAAGGTGACTGAATGACTGACATAGTGATCTATCAACGCACAGCCCAAACCACTGGAGGGATCGGGCTGAAATTTGGCATGCAGGTAGATGTTATGACGTAGGCATCCGCTAAGAAAGGATTTTTCGAAATTCCACCCCTAAGAGGGTGAATGGGGGGAGAGTGAAATTTCACGCGGACGAAGTCGCGGGCAGAAGCTAGTAATAAATGAATCTCGATGTTTTACCGTCGGAAAAACCGTGCGAAGAAATGGCGGACGGCGGGTCGTAGTTTAAAATAAATACGTTTTCAGTTTTCATCCGTTTCGTGGCTTTTACTGAAATAATAACAGGCGATATTAAACGTACCTATGTGTAGCAAAAATGTAAATAACATGGTCCAATTTCACGCTTGCTCACTTTCCGATCGTCGTCAGATAAGCATGCGATGCAGAGATCGAAAACAATGACAGATCTCATTAAGATAGCCTATACATAAAATTATGTAAGTACAATCACTTTTTCCATAAACCACGCTACATACAATAACACGCTATTGAAATAAAACTATGTATTTCAGGTCATTTTACCAATGATTCACCCGCGACTAACCAAAAAACTTCTCAGCCTAAGTAGAAATAACCTTAGAATAAATAGGTTCAATTACGGGCCACAACCTCCTTAACAAACATCTTTTCAACATAGGCGCCACAGACACAACATAGGCGTCAAGGCAGCCCCCTTTGCATGGGCTGCCTTGACGCCGAGGAATCAGCCGCCCACGTCATCCTGGAATGCGAGGCCGTGGCTTCTCAACGTGCAGAAATTCTCGGAACAATGAGGTCGCTCCGCGAAGCCTGCGAAGCTCCCAGGAAGCTTCTGTGCTTTTGGGCGGAGCTAGGCTGGCTCTGTTAGCCAGAATCCCCACGCACAACGGACCGAATGAGAGTCTAAGTGCGGAAAAGGGAGTCCCATCATCATTATCAGGTCATTTTAGAGATTATTGAGTGCAACGGCTATAAAAATGGCGGATTTCTATACTGTTTTTAATAATATGCGTTTCGATACAATTTATAAATGTTTTAAGCGTACCTATACAATATTTGTGGTACTGTAATTTTCATTCTAATGTATTTAGTTATCTGGTGACTTAATCATAACGTTAGTGAAGGTTTTTCCGTTAACTTAAACAGCCATTTAGTAAGTAACAAAGATAAAACAAAGTTATTCAATGTTTGTATATACGTTCATTATACCAAGTGGAATAAAACTATAACCAGAAATAATACATTATAGGCTGGTTACACGAACTGCAGTCCTTGATTATAAAAATAAAAACACTTTTGTTAACTGTCTGTCCAGTGAAACTTGATACTTAAAAAGCGGCACTGATGAACGTCAACCATGTTTCAAATTCAGAGCATTTTTAGTTTCGTACTTTGTCACTAGCCAAGAAATACTGGCCACTCAGTGGAAATTCTGGTTTTCCTTGATCCGAAGTTCATTAAAATTTTGCTGCGCATTCAATGTCAGTCAGGGGTATCAACCATACAGCCTTCTTATTTTGAAACTTATTAAAATAAGAAGAAGGCTGTATGTTCGATATGTACTTATTTTGGAAAATAATCATTAACCTTTTGACCGCCACACGTCAAATCAAAAACGTGCCCTCGGCGTCAAAGTCTGTCATGTAGTCGAACCGTGGCATGCTGGGCACATTTTGGTTTGTCATCTATACACGACATGGACGTAATATAATACAGTTACTGCTTTATCAATAAGTCCATGTCTATACATGACTGTGGCGGTCAAAAGGTTAAACAATAGTCTACGTGCTTATAAAATAGCCTAGAGATTATATAATAACAGCCCATTTGTAGGGACGCTCGTCAATTATTGTACAAAGTCGCTGTCTGTAATTAAGCACCAACTTAGGATAAGAAATATTGTTATTAATCTAATGGAAACCTGTCATCAGATTAAAAAAAACAGTAGCACTCCGGGAGTGCCGACAGAAGTAAAAACAAAACACAAACAGAATACTTTTTCATCACTCACTGACATATCGGATACAGTACTTACATTAAAATTGAGTACATCCCGAGGACAGCCGAACACATCCGAAGCGGGTATTTTTTTTAATCGTATTATAAACAAAACGCGCGGTGTCGCTTACGGTAACAGTGGCGCGAGTTCAAAGAATTTTTCCCATCTCAAAAAATGCCCAACGCGACTAAATAAGTTATCACTTGAAAAAAATCTTAACAAGATACAAAAAGTGAACAACCGGATAAGACCAGTTTATGGCTTTAATTCGCCGTAAGTAAAAGTTCTTCCTAGACATACCTATGTACCAATAATTAATTTATTTATTTTAATTCATTCAAATGAATACTTAAAGTGTTTGATTATTACCAATCCACCATCTTTATGATAAAGTCAAGGTCGAATCGGCAATTAGGGCTGTACCAGATGGTTGTTTAAACCAGTTCCCAATTATTTAAAAAAATGTAAGTGGTATTTGTTACTCAATTAACAATGTTATTATACGAAAAAGCTCATACGTAATAACTACCAAGATGATTATTACATAAATACACAATTATTCTAATGAATGTGTGTTATGTTTAATAAATGATGGTTTATAAGATAACAAGCCTACCTTACTTGGCTTTACACAATAATAATGTTGAATAATCTTCATCATTTGAGGAGTCATAATCACCAATGGTCGTGGTCTAGGGATGCCAATAGTCCAACTTGAGCCAGACATGTTTGACATTTAACAGTTGTCTGTCAAACATTTTAAATATCGAATGTGGACCGGATAGCTATGTTCAAGTTACCCGCTAACCAAATTGGCCTACAGTCTCGCATGCCAGTTAGGTTTTTTGGGCAAAATATTCGGCTATCAAGCCATTAGTTCGTTAGTGTGCATTAGCATGTTATCGGAATGACCTGTGAAGTCGAATTTATGTACAGTCAACAAAGGAGATAAGTATACAGGAGCGTCGGATATAGTTGAAGTTTGCTAAGAAACCGATGGATGATATTTAATTTAATAAATGAGCTGTTTGTTTTCTATTAATTAAATTAAATTTTATTCGAGAACATCCATCAGTTTCTTAGTAAACTTCAACTATATCCAACGCTCCTGTATACTTATCTCCTTTGTTGACTGTACATATTTAATAACCGATTCGCGTGATTAAAGGCACGTACTATATATATCTACCTTCTGATAGACCTAGTTGGTAGGCAGTGCGCACTATGCGCAGACTTGAGTCTCTATGAAAACAGTCTATGAGACTGTTTTCACATTTACAGTAGCAATTAAACAATGTCAGAATTGTTTAAAAGCTACTGAAAAAACGGTTTTCACACAAAAGAAAACTGTTCTGTCTACAATATTAACATACTTACTTTGTATTTGAAAGAAATAAAGAAGAAAGAAAATACATATTTAGCACAGACTAAAAGGCACAGAGTATAATAGAGGTACAGACGCCAGCACATCAAGCTACCTGATACTGTAAAATTTTCCCAATCAACCTTGAACCTAATGCTTTAGCGATAAAGTTGAAAATCTATTAAAGAGATTTGACAGATTGTAGTAGCTTGATGTGCTGGCGTCTGTACATCAGATAAAAACAAATAAGAAACAAATAAAATGAGTGAAAAGTCCGATGTAAGAAATTAGCAAAAAAGCGTGCCTTACGGCTGCGCAAAAAAGATCTAGTTCAGCAAAAATGCCAGACAACTAGTGCCTGACGCTGGTTTTCAACTGGACCTGATTTGTGAGGTGTCGGATGTAAATCAGGTTGACACTGCACCGTGACATGTGTATGCATAGATACTTAAATAAAATAGATTTTGTATGTAATATGTAAAGTTAGTCATTTTCGTACTTGGTGTAAATGGTTAGTTGTATAATCACTGCAAGTATATAAACTTTTTAATGTAGGTATGTAATAAACAACTAGTCTATCACAGACTTGTACATAGATGTAACACTTTGAATTTGGTGTCTGAATCTATAAATCTTCTTTAGGATTCCATAGATTAGTCGAACTGTCGAACTAAAGAAGATTAACGACCAATTCCTCTAATTTACAACCTCTTTTAAAAACATTTATTCCTAAAAATGGACTTAAAACAATTTGGCATTCATACGATGCTTCGTTCGTACATTATGTAATCATTGGCACTAGCAGTTTTAAATGCAAATCTCACTTTAATATAATTAAGCTGTCGAGCCTATACTGGGTAGGTAATATTTCGTTAAAGGTACAAACCTATTTATATCAAAGGCCGTGGAGTGAACGGCATAGCATGTGTTTGGTTTCCTGAATACGCAAATATTACGCGATTTAATTTGGCGTGTAAATTACTAAGTTATAGCTCAGGCATTGATGATTCAGTATCTAATTATCCTGTGTTTTAATGATCTAGTGTATGCTAGAATATTATTGTAGCGTGTTTAACGATTTGTGTTGAAATATTAAAGAATCGTGTTCAATAATAAATGGTTTCAACTAGCTTCTGGCTCGCGAATCTTGCGATATCGTCACGACTCACGATTTTGTTAAAATTTGTACATCTGATTCAATTCTGGATCCGATTCTCAGGTTGGGCAAATAAGTGTTATTGAGTTTTTTTATGAGGAATATCGCAGTAAATCCTGGAGACTGGATTTGCGCCCAGTTTATGGTAATAGGTTCGCCCCCTAACTAAGTATACGAAATGTGGGTGTATATAGAATAAACGTAAACATTACTTAAATAGTAGGGTTCTGATCACTTAAATTTGTTACAATTTCTTTTCTAAATATGGCCTTGCCTTGATGTTATGATGTGGTATATTAGACCATTAATTACAAGCCTATAAATTAAAATACAACGTGTTAAAATAATGATATCTCCGGCTATAATCACCTCTGTAATGCTATTCTGTAAAAATCTCACCGTGAAAACTAAGGTGATGTAAGCTTAATGTGAGCTGTCTATAGTGTCAATCCCTAGCATCAGGTAGAATGACAGCTCACTTTAAGCTCACATCACTTTAGTTTTCACGGTGAAATTAAAAAAAAAATTCAATAATTTTTAAAATAATTACGCTAAAATTACAGCGGTGCTATTCTGTAAAAAGATTTACAGAATAGCAGCGCTGTAATTTTAGCGTCACAATTTTCCTGTATCATTTTCTTGCTTATGTACTCGTAGTTTCTCTAAGAAACTGCACGGGATCACCCGAAAAGTAGAAGGTAGATAGGTATTTTTAGTTAGAATGGGCAGGTATGTATGTACATTTCCGAATGTGAGTACCTAATTAAATAATTAATCATCATGTTCATACTAGCATTTTATGTTTGTAAAATTAACCGTTAAATAGTATAATGCGATACTTTAATGTAAAATAATAATCAAATACCTGTAGTGCGTTACACTGAAAAAAATAATTTATTACTACAGCACATTAAAGCGACTGACTTTATACAGTAAGAAGAAATGTTTGTAAAACAATAAAAGATAAAACAGACATACAATTTCATGACAGTATTTTGCCTGAAGCTTCAACTGTTTTCGGATCCGTAAAAAATACTGTATTAAGAGCGTTTACGCCGAACGGCATTTCATACAAACTTTCAAGCCCTTGTTTTCCGAAATGAATGAACCGATTTTAATGAAACTTCATACGCATAAGCAGGATACAAAGGTCTAAAAAGTTAGCAGAGAACATTTTCGAAATGTCTTATTTAAAAAAAGATAACTGGAAATCTCTGTTTCTATGAAAAGTTTAAAATCGGTCTAATTTGGCTGTAACACTATTTTTCGAAAATGTTCTCTGCTATAACTTTTTAGACCTTTGTATCCTGCTTATGCGTATGAAGTTTCATTAAAATCGGCGAAAATGTTCTCTGCTATAACTGGACCTTTGTATCCTGCTTATGCGTATGAAGTTTCATTAAAATCGGTTCATTCATTTCGGAAACCAAGGGCTTGAAAGTTTGTATGAAATGACGTTCGGCGTAAACACTCTTAAACGATAGGCTTAGGGAACTGTTTAAAGTAGTTCAGATCAATGTTTTCTCATTTTTATTTACTGTTTATTTCTTTGAGTGTAGATAGAGTTAATTAAGAACATAAATTGCTGTAAATAAGTAGGTTCTCGTAATAAATACCTTATATCCTTTTAAGTTAACCTGTCGTCTCCGTAAACTTGTTTAGGTACTCCAAGTTTAGTTAAACCATTCGATTAAATCTTCGAATTAAGAAACGGGTTTACCTATTTCGCAAGCGCGACAAGTGGTCACGTAGGTCAGGTACATATCTACCTATATCTGTGTAGCTACTTGTTAGAAAAACCATGTTCACTACAGCATAATTTATAACCATTTAACATAAACATTTGCTGCTCCCACTCCTCTGGTAGGTAAGTACGGCAGATTAAATTGCTGGTCCTGCTTTCCTGACTATCAAGAGGAACACCGTGTGGCTAGACGTTTGGACTCCGACATAATCTTTCCTTCCTCCCATAGTAGATGAAAACCACGAGGCCCTATGTACACGGCACGGTTTCTGTACGGTACGGCATATAAACCGAGCCGTAGAAAAGCGTGCCTGTCAACAAGCTTCCATAGTGATCCATACAACACTGACGACCGTGCCTACACATGGCGTAAACCGTAGTTTTTCACAGCAAGAAAAACTAGTTGGATAGTTCAGGGTGCAATTATAGCACTTAGAACTCTAGATCTAGAAGATATACGGTCTATTTTTTATGTAGATTTTTTTCATTCAACGGGATGTATACTGCACGGCATCAAATTAAAGGTAGGACCTAAGGGGTGCCCCACGTCTATTTCTGTGGGGTGCCCCACCTCAATAAAAAAAGGTTTCATCGTTTTCGTTCGACGTTCAAAAATCTAAATCTTAGGTGGCAGTGTACTGCGATTTACTTCGTCCATTAGAAAGATACAATGTGGTTACTGCTGCAAAAGTGAGCGATTAGCGACCAAGTCACAGTGTTCGCGTTACATCACAACATTGCACCGACACCATCGTACCACAGCGCAGCAGCGGCTTGCAACACCGCTTATTAACCCTCCTACCGGCACTATCTTCCTGGACATGACTAGACACAGCAGGTACACTACCTGACCGTAAATATGGCACATCAGAAAGAGACTGTGTACGACAAAACTTTACAACTCTACAATTCTACAAAATTGTAGAAAAAATTGCGTAGCACAGAAATGATAAATATGGATGAGTTACAAATATTGTAAACTTTTCACTACAATTTATATGTACGGCTTTTCCATTACAATCAAATTGTGTGGCTTAGAGTTTTGTGGAACACGTACTTATAAGATCAAAAAAATTGTAACCTAAAAATTTTGTGGTGTAGGGCCTAGGCGTAAGACACAAGCTCTACAAATCCAAAATTATTCTTAAACTTACGTGCCATTTTTACGAGCAGGTACGGTACCAATACCAATACGCAGAAAACTGAAGAAAACTATTATTTCTTTCTGCAAGTGACATAGCAGTGTTAATTAGTCACACAGACGTAGCACTGTCCACATCTTTTGTCATACAAAAATACCAGGAAAGTATCACAAAGAGGTGGCTAACTGTCTTATTGTTTTTGTGTAGAATGTTTTTGTGACAAACTTAATAGTGCTTGTGAAATATTATGACGTTGCGATTTTAAAACGGAACAGTTATGTGAAAAAGAAACGAAAAAGGCGAAGTTTGGAACACAAACAGGTCAATGTCTCCTCAAGCTGACTGGAACTCGACCTCGTTTTGTCATAATGTTGAATAACATCTCAAACAATTGACGATCAAGAAGCATTGAATACACATAAATCTTGGGACAGTTAAACGGAAACTTAACGTAGTTTAACTTACCAGCGAGTAACAAGCGGAAACGGTCGGTGAATCGAATGTGCTGTAACAAGAGTTATCGCAACACTGGTTGCAGCAATCGACGGCACACATAACCGATGCCCGTAAGCTTGTAGCTGCAATGAAAGGCATCTGCCAGATATTACACATAAACGATTGATAAATACATCATATACATACAGTTGTAAGAAGTAGATTGGTATGCAAACAGAGAATGAGTTCAGAATACTTCTTGCGAAAAAAGATTATTAGGTACAAGCATATCCAAAAGTTAATGACAAAATTATACTTATGTTGTCCAACGTTTGGTAGGTACATTCAATTGGTAAAATTCTTTGTAAAAAATTGCAACATCATCTAGAAAACGACCGCGACCCAGCTAAGAAAGGTATGAGTAGTACCCATGAGTGAGGTTAACTTACATAACGTACGGCAATTAACACAAATTCTCTAAGTTCGGGTCACTTCGGCTTCTTGGAAATCGCGTGCGCCGGTCGTAGGTCAAACAGGATGGCTTTCATTGCCGTGGGCGGAGAAATTACACTTCACATGGACAAAAGTTAACTATTGTTAATTGTGTAAACGGTGGGCTAAATTATGAACCAAGGATTGTCTGAAGACGAACATAATTGGTGAATGCTTCGTACGCATGACTTAATCGAAACCCGACATCTTTGTCCGGTATTTCGATCGTGGTGAACACGTGCATTTCTAGAACTTTACCACTTTCATAAAAAATACAATGATAAAATCGTTAATACTTTCATACAATGATTAATTTGTTTTGAGTAAATATTATTTTACATGGCATATTGTTCATATATCGTGGATAGAAAGCGACTGCAGCGTGCATGCGATGATGCGCGCGCGCTCACCGACACGCGACGCGCCGCAAGTGCATTGCTCTATCGCGATTAAGAATAATTGCTGAAAAACAAACGTAGCACAATCACCGTATGTCAACATAAAACCACCGAATATTACTCGGGACAATAGAGTTTCGAAAGCAGACCCATTATTGACACAAATAATGAGATATCATTTGAACATAGTAAACAGACCTAATAAAAACATTTGTCAACATTTTTAAAGTGAAAGTCTCATACTGTACTATTAAAACCTGAGTTAATTAGAGCTCAGTGTTTATGAAAGTGAACAGAAAGTAAGAACCATTTTATAATCCGGTTAGCCTCTCAAATGCGCTGTTCACATTCAAGATCACTATAAAGAAACCATACTAAATACACAACCTACTTTGATAAATATATTTTAAATGATCAGGAAGAGTAATGGAGTTATTAAATGAGGAAAACCGAAAAGAAAATGATGATGTCCTGTCCATATTTAGGAAAGGACACATGGAAATAGAGCTAGTGGAGCATAACAATCGCCTACAATTAGTGTTACGGAAGTGGTTGGTGAATGAGGAAAGCCCATCGGTGCGGAGCCTCGAGGCAGCCTCGTGTGCTCCATTTGCCTCGACTCAGCCACGACCCAGCCTTGGAGACGGCCTCGTTCCGCCGTCTGTCTGAGACGTTAGAAAATTTTGGTGCAGAAATTGCTGGAAAATATGCGAAAGGACATAGTAAACTCGTAGTGGAATCAACCGCTTTGTTTACTTAATCAAATCAAGTAATGTTACAGTACTTACACGAGTAAAATACATAGCAAATACACATACCGCCATTTAATGATGGCAAATATTAAGGGTTTGTAGGGTAAAGCTGAAGCTACTCTACCATAACAAATTAACTTTAGTTCTGCATTTGCGCAATTGTGATATCCTACACATAATTGGATCATAGAAAA
This sequence comes from Oligia fasciuncula, assembly GCA_963082905.1. Classification (NCBI taxonomy): domain Eukaryota; kingdom Metazoa; phylum Arthropoda; class Insecta; order Lepidoptera; family Noctuidae; genus Oligia; species Oligia fasciuncula. Next base: position 7,842,357 of record OY720393.1, on the reverse strand, counting down.
AAAAGTAGACTGGCGTCTGAGCACTTTGTCTAAAAGCGTGAGATTTGGCAATAACTAGAATATTATTAGATTTTTTGGCCTTCGACATAGGTAACTATCACTATATCTAATGTATACTGCAATACTTAACTGCTTGTAGATTACCTGTTAATGCCCTTGCGCATGCAATACTAGAGACAACTGTCAAAATCCTTCACGTCATCAAGGTTCAGAAGCAAGGCTTTAAAATAAAAAATATATTCGATATAGGATGCGCGTGAGTTGCGAGAACATTCAAGTATCATTGTTGAACATAAAGAACCGCATAATTTTTGCGGTTTAAAATTTTCTGACAGCTTGGTAGACCCACCCACTGCGAAATTGTATAGTAATTAAGCGAGTAATTTTGTACACTCGGGTTCATAACCACGTCATTATTCTGACCAATTTCGGTGATAATTTCAGATTTTTTAAATTACCTAATTGATAATGTCATCGAGATTATCAGTGACCTTTTTTATCTTGCCAGGCTATTTTATGGGCAAAAGGGTATTTTGTATGTTCGGCAGGTAAAGTGAGCAGCCCTATCCATGCAGTTGAATATTGTTGAAAATAATTAAGTATTGATACAAAAGTGTCTGTTGACAGGATAGAATTGAAGATGAAAAATGTGTTGTGCCTACCCCAAGTAATATGGGTCAAGGGAAGATGATGATACAAAAGCTGATATGTTGTTCAGTATATAATATCCGTCTTTAACCAATGGATGTCCTTTCTTCTCTTTCATTTACATAAACGTTTTTTTAATTTATTTTTTTATTGCTAAATGCAATGCAAAAAACTGCTCTTTATCTCGATCACACCTAATGAAAAGCGATGGATATGATGGATCAAAAATGTTTACCAATTAAAGTTTTCATTTATATTTTTGTTGCTGATTGAACTACGAACAAGACAGTACAAGATAGTTGCGAGAACATCTGCCAATAGCCAAGTCTGAACCGCGATTTTTAATACTCTCACGTAACAGACGATCTTTATACACATGCCAAATATTATGTAAAATATGTATATTTTGTGCAGTGTTGTGTCTTACGTGCTTGTTCGTGACATGGTTGTATGACATCACTAAATTATTCTTTTGACTTTGTTTTATAGTAAGACATAGTGCTTCACACAAGTGTAATGTTCTGATGTGGCGACATGTCAGAACAGCGAGTTTTCTGTGCTGTATGTTACTTAAATACATTACTGTAAATATATTGATTTGTCGGATATCTTTCAAAATAATGATTACGGAGAGTTGAAAACTTTCGCATCTGGAATTTAAAATGGACTTATGAATCTTTATTTTCTTTTATCCGTATATCCTGACTTTCAGTGTTATCTTGTCATTAGCAAGTATTCATTTTTGTACAATATAAATCATAATGTACTTAAAATCTTATTGAATAAGTACCTAATTAATAGTATGTTATTTGTCAAGATTTTTTTTTTATATATTCTGCTTTTTTTAATCAATTATACGTATAATTAACTAATAATCTTAGCATCATTGCCGTGACCTTTTGAATCTTCACTGAATAGTTGTATTACTACTACAACTTATATATTTATGTATGTAAAATTTTAAATACATAATTACACATGTACCTATTGCAGGCCTTCAGTCTTTCTATGTGTAAATAAAATTAATGTTGTATTTACATACATTAATAATTGGCATTCACACCTAAATTTACAATTTTAAAAGGTTTCTTGTTACGTTGAATTATGACCATTTATAAACTGGTAAATGTTAAGTAAGTTCCTCCTGGGCTGGACCCTATGACTAAGGCTCCTACTATGTCGGTCCGTCCGTCCATATGTCACAGGGCTTCATCTTTTGAACCGTAACAGGTAGGCACTTGAAACTTTCACAAATTGCTATGACTTCTATAATAATAATCATTTTATTATCACTCAATTAAGGATAGGTAAAATACACAAAATAATCTTATACAATGATAAACTAATACATATTAAAAAACTTAAAACTATGACTATCTCAACTACACTAAATGTGCAGGGATGTGTGAACATAAACGAAGCAAAAGGAATATAGTACGGATCATAGCAGATCACGTTCTGTTGTTTCTGCCACCCCCATAGGCAGAAGTCTTGAATTTATACAGGATGGTCAAAAAATCGTGGATCAAACGAAACAGTTAGGCGATAGTTGAGATTATTTGCAGTAAAAAATATGTCAGTGGCTATCTAACTTGATCTCCTTAAAAGTCATTAAATGAAAATTTGAATGTTTACAGTAAGGTTCTAAAGTTACAAATCATTTTTCGTGAGACTTAAAAGATATTGAAAAAAGTGGCAGTACTGATAAATTATGGTACCTACCCACTGTCATAAAAGCTCTTTTGTAGTGATGATCTTTTTTTTTTACTGGAAATAACTCCAACTATCACCCTGTACCCTAATTGCGTAACACACTACAAATCTCAATATGAATCATTTTGAAAGATATTACTAATCCATTGCTTCATATGTTCGAAAAATATAATCTACTCAGCAACGTATTTAACGCAATGAATGCTGTTGAACTGTCAAAATGAAACCCGTTGCTACTGACACGCAATTGCCCCGCTGTTTCGTTTGATACACGATTTTTTACCCACCTGTAGGTGGTATAATTATGATCCGATGAAACATCACATCTTTACGAAACGTCTAAAACAATACAACTAGGTCCAAAATTGTGTTATAGTCATTAAAATTCTAAACAGCCAAGCACGCCAGTCGGCCAGTAGTTACGATTAGGACATTAGAAGCCCCGCCATTACAAACCACGTTCGTTAATATTGCGTGCGCATAATTAGAAACGCGTATTAAGAACATTGACAACCCTAGCCATTCTTTAGGAACGAGGTAACATCGCAGATGGCACTATGACCCTAATCTTACATAATTTAGTTAATAAACCTGTTATTATATTTGATAAGTTGCTGTTTGAAAACTGCCTAAGTGCGTTGTGACTTGTTAGGTGTTGAGTTTCAATTTGCTTGGGTAGATACCCGAGCAAATTAAAAAAAAAATACCTAAGCACCAAGCTTGGTGCTTAGGTATTTTTTTTTATTGGGTTTGGTTTATCTAGTAAGCCGACGGGAGGCCTTTGCCAAGAGGCATGCTGAATTTTAACAACATACAACAGAGTAAAAGCAATTCAGAATAAATAAAAAATATGGCCTATTAAGGCTATGATTATGTGCTAGACTAGACATAAACATTACAGATGCGTTGCTAACCCAGACAAAAAACTCAAATAAAACATTTCAGTTTTTTCTGTGTGTGCCTGTATCACTGGCACTCAAACCGGAATACAGGAAAACTTGATGCCAGGCTGCAGAAAGAGGTGTGGTGGTTGTACCTACTTCCTCGGAAAAACTCTTCTACATAAACCTCTACTATTTCAGTTATCATTTATCAGCCTACAGCAGTCCACTGCTGGACATAGGCCTCTCCTATTGCACGTCATTCAACTCGATTTTCGGCAATTCTCATCCAGCTGCTACCAGCCATCCTGCGAAGATCGTTGCTCCACCTAGCCTGAGTCGTGAATCATCGAATCATTTATTTTCGAGTAACAAAATGATAACGTTAAAAAAAACATACACGTACCTAAATACCTTACGTATATGTATACAAAGTACAGACGCCAGCAGGTCAACCTACCCGAAACTGTCAGATTTTCCCAATCAACCTTGAACCTTATGCTTTAGCAATAAAGTCGAAAATCTATTAAAGAAATCTGACAGATTGTAGTAACTTGATGTGCTGGCGTCCGTACCATCGGTATATTTATAACAACGTGTCAATAGTCAATAATATTTTAATTTACATGAGTAAATAAAAATATTTGTGAAGATTTGTTTAACCTCAATACTTATCTTCTGAATCAATAAGGCGCTTAGTAATTAACAATAGCATTTAACTGTGTACTAAGTGGTAAGGAGTTCCAAATTGTTTGTACGAAACATTAACACATAGTAGAAGCTATTATGTTTAATCATACACTCAAGTACGTGTGTCATTATGTACTTGCAGTCCTATATAAAACTTTTGTAATAGGTACAAGTCTCTTGCAAAAAGGCTCAATACCTACAGATTTTTAATAAAATTCTTGCACTATGGAAAAAACACATCCTTTATTGTTATAGTACTAATTATAACAATTATAACTAATTATAACAAAATGGATGAAATTTGGCACACAGATAGCTTATAACCAGGATAAACACATAGGATTCATTTGATCCCGATATTCTCACGGGTTCAAAACTTATATGGGTGAAACCGCAGGGCGCTGCTAGCCTGATATAATTCTAAATTGCCTAACCGTCTAGAGCAAGCTTGGTGATAAATGCCCCTTCTCTAGATGAGAAGACGCCTTTACCCTGCAGTGGGACTATATTAAGCTGGTAGTTTTTTATTATAGCCATATTATAGGACATTAGTAGCAACGGTTTAGAGCAGATAGATGTAGGTAACATTTATCTGCTCTAAACCATAATATGATATGCATATGTGTGACCTATGCGATATAGGTCCCATAGGCATAGGCTATGCCTAGACCAATGCACCATAATAAAAGTCAACAACCTCGACAGATTATCTTTTTAAGACAAGGCCGTCTACTTCTATCCTTAAGAGTGCATTTGCACTGAAAATAAATAAATTCAAAGCAGATTTACATCCTTAGCATATCAATGCGATCATTTACTTAAATGTCAGTTTTTAAAACCCTGACATTCGGTTGTCAATTTTGTAAACGGTCACTTGAATGAAGTATGAAGTGAATTTGACAGACTAGTGCTACATGAATCACTAAGTCTCAGATTTCACCAAAGAATGAGAACGCGATCAGCGCATCTTAACCGCGTTCAAGAGCTGTCAGTGCCATCATGTCGTGGAATATTGACACTGACGGCTCTTGAACGCAGTTTAAGGGGACTACATGACCTAAGGCGCGGTCACTGTCGGACTGCATAGAAAAAAAGAGAAGCGCGATGAACTACGCTGGTAATTTATTGCAAAATATGAAGCAATTATCTACTTACAAAAAATCTATTGTTTGGACTAAAAAATTAAAAACATTAGTATGTTGCTTGTAGAATAATCTAACAAAAAATCATAATGATTGCATGTATATTAGTATGGTTTTTATTGTAAAAAGAAAGTTTTTAGAGGTATCTTCATGTTTTTTTTCTATGGTATCAAATTAGTTGTATTATGTTTTCATCGCACTATCTACGTAGATATATCCTGAAGAATATCATATATTTTTCTGATTTTGTTTGATGTAGTAGATCATATACTTTTATTGCTTCTAAAACTTGCGTTTTTTGCGTTTAGGTCCTGTAATCCCCCTAAATGTGCTGTTCGCATTCAGTTGCATTAGTTAGTGCAATTGGCACTAAGGGCAATTGCGTTTTAGGGCTTCACGAGCTGGTGGTTAAATCTTTGCATGGTCTAACACATAGTTTCGCAACCTTTTTTCTAGAACACCCATTTTTTTTACATAACATCTCCTGCGAATCTGAAAGAGCTATTGTCACGATTATATTTAAAAGTGTAGTATTATAATTATAGTCGTAAGATAGGATATATCATTTCTCTAGGTCTTCTACTGCTTGTGAAAGTCTCAAACACCCACGAGGGGGACGTTATCGTTACACAATCTCGCAATTTATGGACTAAAATAACTGCATTTATAATTTTACAACCATTTCGCAACTCGGTAAGAAATACGTAAATTGCGAAAGTGTCGCCGTCAAGTTTTATAGTCTACGATTATTTCAACCTGTGTCAAGGTTTCATAGTCTGACAATGACTTCTAACTTGTAATTAATCAAATTTTTTTTGCTGAAAAAATGTTAATGGTGTTAAAATCACAGTTACTGAAATCATAAAACCATTTGGAGACGGTTCAGGGTGAGAAAATGCCGAAAAGTGGTGTCGTTTAGAGGTCAAGATGCGAGGTGTCTATTAGATTCAATGTCGGAAAGATAGGTAAGGTATGGCACGTAGGCTTTATTATATTAAAGTAGGTATAGATGTCAACAAAACACATAATTATATCTATGTGGATATGGTAAGTAGGTAAGATTACCTTGTACCTACAAAGTAGTTATCAACGATCAAGTAGGTACGTGATCTCATTTTTACCTATAAATAAATATAAAGCAATTTGTAGATAGTTGACAGACTTGAATCTCATATTCTCAGCGAGTCGTGTTTAAGTAAAATGCTCGGAAAGTAGAGCAAGTAATACTTACAAAATATTCTGATTACTTATAAACATCATAACTGGCGAAACGTGGGGTGGTACAAATACCCGCCACGAAAGATGAGACCTGGCTTTTATCTTAAACTTTATTATTTCGTAATAAAGACTATAGTATTGTTAAGAATTTTAATCTAAATTTCATCGATAAATCCCTGAATAGATATACAAATTATGGGTAACTATTTCGTACACGACTTACCTGCGCAAGCTTCCCTCTACTGAGCTCGTCAAGTCTCACCTTTCGTGGCGCGTATTATACTATAGGTACACCTCTGCCTAACTCTTCAGGGTTTACAGGCGTAATGTTATGTTATGATAATACTTATAAAGATTGTGCAGACGCCAGCACATGAAGCTACCCGAAACTGTCAAATTTTCCCAATCAACTTTGAACTCAAACCATTTATTTCAATTAAACCTTGTACACTTTTGAATTGTAAAAATTACATAGTCTGTCAGTTAGTCAGAAAGTTGAAGCTAGTTGCCCATTCCAAAGCGTAGATCTCTAGGAAGAAGAACGGGCAAGAAACTCCATGGACACTCTTTTAAATCAAGATATTACAAAATCCTGGGTACATTATTCTTGTTGCTTCTATATGTGAGAACAATGTAAAAAAGACAGAAATGAAGAAACAATTCAAGACATAAGATTAAAAATAAGCCTTGGCAGTTAAGATGAGAGATGACCAGTCTCAACCGACGGCCCCCGTTCAGGAACATGACGCGTGGATCAGCACCATCCAGCTCAACCATTTTGTAGGGAACCTTATGCTTTAGCGATATAGTTGAAAATCTAGTAAAGAAATTTGACAGATTGAAGTAGCTTGATGTGCTGGCGTCCGTACAACTACGTAAAGTAACTGTAATCGAAATAATGTCAATACCTAACCGTTTTAATCGATTATGATGACTGAAAAATTGTTTTGTAACTACACAGACCGTAAAATTGGCAGGATAGAGATTATCTCGATGCATTCTAGAAAAAACTAATGTAAAATCAAATACTTACCTACTTACTATGATTTAATTGTTTTAATAAAATCGATTTTAAAATTATTTTTCTTCTTCTTCGTCTTATCGATGATTCCATTTATAAGTTTTAAATCAACTTTGAATCTGGCAAAAATTCCTCGAATTTCCCTACATTTTTGACAAATTTTCGACATTGAGTGTCGCTTAGAACTCTGATTTATACCTACTACTATCTACTTATGTATTACCCATATTTGCAAATAAATGCTATTCTATTCTATTCTATTTGATGAGATTGCGACTACATTTTAAACGCTTTAGTTACGCGAATTGGCCTTCAGAATTCTGCCATTCCGATAGCGTATTGTTTCGTTCTCGTTGGCCGCGCAAAGGTCTTCCATAGCAGGTGTTAGTGCACAGAGAGCACGAAAAGAGGTGAGGCATCGTTTGCCATGTGGCCTCTGTGGCTCATCGGAGTACCCACCCCCACCTGACTAAGTTGTACCAGCAGCGGCCCACGGGGCTTCCTAGTCAGTTAGGATACGTCTAGGTTGGCCATGGCAGTTGGTGGCCCACAGCAGGCTCAACATAGTCAGCTGACGGATTTGTGGGAGAAACTCAAACACTTTAAGATTATAAAAAATACATATGTATTACCTATGGGCCTGTAGACACGTCCTTACTTTCTTAAAATATATAGGAAGTGTCACAAGGATCTGTAGGCGCTTGAATCACATTGACAGGGGGCGCTGTTGGCACACATTTGTAAAAATGCAAGATGGTGTCAGTTCCGATTTTGGCAACGCGCCGAAAGATTCTTGTAAAACTATATTCTATCATTCGTCTTATTTATGAACACTGAACAAAATACATAATTCTTTTATTTATTAAGGAAAACAAACATAGGCCAATCGCGCACCGCTGCGCACGATTCATTTGACACATGACGTAAACTAAGTAAAGAACCGTTGACCAGGCTGCACTTTCACAACACCGACTGCAATCTACTTCTATTAGTAGTTGCGAATATGTATTTACTTCTTACTTAAATACGGTCTAATAATTTAAAGAAAACAAGGTGCATGTGGAAAGTACTATTAATTCCGCTATTTATGTTGTTGGTCGCTCTGAATGCATCCATAGATTTTCTGGTTTTAGAGCGTATTTCGGGTCAAATATGTCCCAAACCATAATATTCTTTACCACCGAATGCGCCTTAAATACGTTAATTACTTTAAGTCGACTTATTTTCTCTGTGTTACAGCCCAAGTCTTTAAGTCCAATTCTGACCTGAAATACAATCTCAACCTTATTTTATATCCATTATTCTGACCAAAAAGTCGAGGTGACGCGGGACACCCGTTTGGGACGAGGTTCTTCTCGCTGTACAGGCGTAATTAAATTTGTTGTTTGAGAGTCACTAAATGAAAAAAAAAAGTGGCGTGACGGTCAAAATGCTACACTTTTTCGCTCTAACTCTCACTCGCCAAGTGTGCATAGTATAAAGTGCGATCAGGAACATCATTCCAAAAATCTCCAATTATTCTGGGCTCAAGCTGTAATGCAGGGTAATTGGAAAAACACCAACAACTTCTTAAGAAGTCGTTGTACTCATCATTATGAACAACTTTTACTATGGGAAACAACCTCAAATCGCGAAAAAAAATCTGTTCCCTACATTTTCACGAGTTATACGAACATAAATGCAGCTGATTTTTTTTCGCAATTTCAGGTTTGGTCTCATAGTAAAAGTAGTTCATAATGATGAGTACAAGGGGTTGTTGGTGTTTTTCCAATAACCCTGTATAATTCTCGGCATGAGATTCCAGGCAATTCACCGTAAATACAGATTACGCGTTCTAACAAAACCATTCACAAATGCAATCTCATATCATCTCGTGTCTTCGAAATAACCTTCTATGCAGCGCAGTTCGCCTCACCTTCCATTGTGCCAAAGAGTAACAACCTCTTACATAACTAATTACGTTATAAGGTTATTATGTAAACTATCATCTGTGGGTACCTAAACTGTCCTTTACTATCCTTTCTTAATTACCGCTTAGTGTGACCTCATTAGTAGAGAATGCAGTTGCTACGTCAGAGAACCGTAGCTTAGGTACTTAGGTACAAAATGGTTTTCACGCTCGTGGCGGGGGTCACTGGTGAACACAATATTTTTGAGTTATATTAATTTCAATATTCAGTTATTTCTTATTTTGACAAAAAGGTCTGCAGGAGCTTTTTCGAACCCCGAAATTAACTTATTTTAATAATTCGATTCTTACACAACTAAGGAACTATTATCTAGGTACTCGTAACATATCATCAAGCCCTGAAATCCACCCAGGGGCAGACAGAGGTGTATACTTTGCCTGACCCGGGAATCGAACCCAGGAGCGCATGCTCAGTAGTAGCGCTTCCGAATATTAGACTCAAGATTGATTTTTCGATCGCCAGATAACTTTTATTTGAGGAATAAAATTGACATTTGACAGTTCTTGTAAAAAATAACTGTCAAAATTTCTAAATTATCCCTCGAATAAAGATATCAGATGATTGAAAAATCAGCCCTAACGCGGGCAGGAAGTCTTTTTAGGAACACTTTACTAAAATGTTTCAAAAGTAAAAGTATTGTGAAACCAAATCCTTTTGCGATAAACCGCCTGCGATTGGATCTGACAAGTCTAAATTAAGTTTTGCTAGCCAACTCTTACTAGCTCTCTCTCTCTGGTCATCTTTTAGCTATCACGGCGTATTTTAATTTAATGTAATTTTTTTTTTTATTCCGGACGCTTTTAACTTTCTGCATTTTTCTCACATGCATAATTTCAACATGAATGATGTAACCAATACTCTGTAACCCTATTTTGATTGAAAAGAGTGTCCGTCGAGTTTCTTGCCCGTTCTTCTCCATAGGTTATGTTTGTTCCCACTTCTCTTTGAAACTAGCTTCAGCTTTCTGACTCACCGACCCCTTGACAATACAAAGTGCCTGTAATTGGTTTATTTGAGTTTGAGTTTGAACCTTCTTAGCTCTCATAGGTATCATAATTTTCCTAACAGGTGTAAACGTGTAAGGAAGCTACTAACGTAATCGGTAGGTACCTCGTAATCCTGCATTACTGTTAATGTTTTGCAAAAGAATCATGTTATCGATGTTACATATAATGTCATCGTTTGCATATTTTTGAAGTGATTCCATGTGATAATATTTCTTTTTAATTACGTAAGTTTATATAACATGATGATGACTACTGACACAAGCTTTATAACACGTGATTGGTTTTGAAAAACGTGTCGTTGAAACCATTATTTTGTCATAATAGAGTGGATGTTTTTCAAATACTTATTACAGCCAGCACCAACCTACTTGCCAAAACACCTGTGACCCGGGCAATACGTATCATTAACAAACTTCATGGCGAATGAGTTTACCTTCTATTTGAGTGAATTCGCTGTGTCATAATATAGATTAGTCTAGGTACCATATTATTGCGTTGAGTATCCTGTATATAAGTTAATGTGTTAAAGTTCCTATTACTTTTTAGAAAATAGTTTTAGTTCTTTATATTGTACTAGCTGCGCCCCGCGGGTTTACCCGCATAAGTTTCGATCCCGTGGGAATATCGGGATAAAAAGTAGCCTATATGTTAATCCAGGGTATCAGCTACCTCTATAAAAATTATCAAAATTGGTCCAGCCGTTTGAGCGTGAAGAAGTAACAAACATATAAACACACCCCCACTCACAAACTTTCGCCTTTATAATATTAGTGTGATTCCCAATTTATTTATTGAATATTATAAGCACACCAAATTTACAGATGCGGACTTAACGCCATAGGCATTTCCTACCAATCAAACTTTGGGTGGTGCAGAGACAAACAGTGGTAGCACCAATCATGAATATGACGGAAGTTTGACCAACTTCAAAAGGACGAAACTTCGATATAATAATAATATACATCGTAAAACAAACATCGTAAAACAGTAAAACTAATAAAAAACGAACGAAAATCAAACCTATATGGTTAGATGAACAGTCACGAGCACTAATATGTCAACACTTGGCAACTTTCAATTGCGATTTTTGTACAAAATAACGAATGCAACGTTGAAATACGACACTTTACATAAACCTATAGGTTCGAAAATACTGTGTTCCTAATAAGATAAAATTTCATTCAAAAATAAAGGAGAAAATCGCCTTTGAATAAAGCCAAGTGTATACATACATATGCTCGTGACTGAACATAATATAGAAGCCGAAAAAGCATAAAAGCGGTTTCGCAAGAAATTACTTTCCGTAAGCATGTCGCAGTTCCGTCTGATAAAGTGTTAGTCGAACTTAGTCTTATATTCATGATTATAATTAGTTTTGAACACCTATGTATTGATGCACCCAAATTAAAAAACCCAAATCTTCATAAAAAATGAACACGCGGACCATCGACATACATTCAGCCTCATCTATTAACTTTTTTTGTATATTAGGTATGACCGAGTTATGACCAGTCAGTGTTTCATAAAGTTTTACACTATATAAATGAAGTGTTTATAAGTGAAAGGTAGCTGTACGGTCGGTCAAGGAGGTCCACACCGATGGACTACATACATACTTATCAGATTTATGTTTTTTAATCAGATACAGAATAATGATTACCGTTTAGGTTTGTGTTTAAGGAAAATTGAGAGGAAAATACGGTAATATTGCAAGGGATTTTTTCGATGGCTGCAGCTTCGAAGCATTTTTGTGAACCTTTTTCAGCTTCTAATATAGTTTTTCGTTTGTTTTTTTCTGAAGGTTCAGCTGTCAATTGTTTTACTTTTTACGGTGTTTGTCAACAACACTGGACTAACCGTAATAACAGTGATCATTTGGGGCTTTAAATCTATAGAGAGTGACTTCCTGAAATAAATATGAAATTCGTACAATATTCATTCCAGTCGTTGGTATACGAGTATCATAGTATAATATTTATATTCAATTGAAGTTGATTCCTAAGTGTTTTTTTATATACGTTGCACTTGCACCATAAAATGTGTAAAATGCGGGTAAAATGACATATTTATGTAAAACTACATGTTTACAATACCTACTTATAAAACAAGAACTCTTGTCTAAAGAAATTTCTAGAAGAAATGCATCGTTTATTAACTACTTGTTTATGCAACCCTCGTAAACTATAGTGCAAGGTTAATTCCTTATTAACTAGGAATTAAACTTGCATCTATAACCCTTGTCGGTAGTAATAAATACAAGTTGTAATTAATACATAGAAGATACGAGAAGAATACGTCATCACAAATGAGTTAATGAATTGTATTCTCGTTTCTAGTTACCTAGTTATCGTACATTGATTTGCTGCCTCCATCATAATCAACCTATAATGTTCCCACTGCTGGGATACACGCTTCCTCTTATTGAGAGGGAGTCGGCCGCAATCCACCACGCGGGCCCAGTGCGGGTTGACAGATGTCATACATGTCTTCGAAACTTTGGTTCTAGGACATGCCGCTTTCCTTACGATGTTATCCGTCACCGTTTTGATCGCAGTGGTGATGATATAATTGACACAAAGTAAAGCGCCTGTCTGCTGGGATTGCACCTATGACCTTTTTTTTTTTTTTTTTTTGTTGTCGGGTGGAAACCTGCAAAAGGCACCCAGACCTCCGGGGAGGGAGGTCGGGAGTGTGGGATTTTTACCTCACTAAAACCACCCCGGTGATCACCATCAGCACATAGGGGTGGTCCCGGTTCCTCTTAAAAGACCAATTCCGGAACCCCCCCGTGCAACGCCTGAAAGGCACATCCCTACGACTCGTAAGTCGCGGCCGTAACAAATGGGCTAACACTGGGCTAACACTATTTGTAATGTCACACTTCTGGGCAGAGGCTTGTTTTTATATCGTGGTGAAATATTCATGCATTTTGTACTACCACGGCGAGATAGTGCAGTTATTTGGGACTCTAACCCACTAAAACTCCACGGTGTCCTCCTCTGCCGCTTACGGCGGGAACACGGGCACGCGTTAGCACTCATCCGTGAACCCGCCGCTGGCCAGAGGCTTCCCTTTTCCTTTTCCACACACGTCCTTAACTTAACCGGTTCAGAAAAATCCTAAATTTTGACAAAACTGGAGCAAGTTTCTTTTCGGAGTGACCAAAATCCTTTTTTCTTTTTAAGATCATTGTTGATCATTACTTGATAGTGTAACCGGTGGGTTTCGAACTAGAGACTACGTGTGCATACACACAAGCTACACGCGTCACAACGTGTCGCTTGTACGGTGCCCAAATACATGAGCCGCCATCATGTTGTCGACGGCAGCCGCCGACGCGTACACGTCTGACGCAGCCGGGTTTCGACGGCTGCGGTCGACGCGTTTCGAGTTTTCGACGGATGCAGTTGCCTCTGTGGTCGACGTGTATCATTATTGTAGGAAAGTTTCTACTTATAAGATTTTAATTTACCTCTGAATTACCTTAACGCGATACTAATACTTTAGTTAGTAGATTCAATAGCAACTATTAGTTATTAACGCCGATTATATTAATCTAAACTAAGGTAAGGCCAGCGGATAAGGCCGTATATAATCACTTAACTACCTTAGATTCTACGACCTAGATTTAGACAAATATAAAACTTGCATAATAAATACCGCACACTAGGTGCGGTTTTATGCTGGCGAACACGGTCTTCTTCCAAGTTCTGCTATTTAATCACAATCATGCATGTAGATATTTATTTGATCAGTGGTTACCCTATGGTAACAGCCTCGACTTACGTGTCGTAGGCCTCGGGTTCGAACCGAGTCAGGCGCTTTACTTTTAATAACTTATTTCACCACCACTGCTCTCAAAACGGTGAAGGAAAACATACTTACAACAAGACTTACTGACTGTATACAGTAAGAAGAAATGTTTGTAAAACAGTAAAAAAATAGAACAGTACCTAACTTTTAATGATTGAACCCCCTCTAGTCTCGGGAACTGAAAAAAAAAAACAACAAAAAAAACCACCTTTACTGTAATGTCAATAAATTTCAACGGTTTGAACGATTTCACCAAATGAATAAAACAATGAATATTCTGGCTTTTTGCTACATAAAACGTTAAAGTTTACTGTCATGACCGTAACATTTTGCCTCAAGCTTTAACTGTTTTCGGATCAGTAAAAAATACTGTTTTGAACGTTAGGCTCATGGAACTGTTTAAAGCAGTTCCGATTAATGTTTTTTTTCATTTTTATTTACTGCTTATTTCTTTCAGTGTGGATTACGGCCTACTCCTTTTCACTGAGAGCCTGTGTCCCAGCAGTGAGATCATTGTCGAGGTTGATTATCCCTAAGCAGATATTTAACCTGAATAACCACACTAAATATGTAGGTACAATGCTGTGTAATGTACTCTATTTTGTTTCCACACTCGTCCTTCTCATAACATGCTTTGCTTAAGTACCTATACATACCTTATTATAATATTATATTGCCTTATAAATGAGCACAAAGCAGCAACCACAGAGTCATCAGTTAAACTGACAGCTGCGACAATGATTATAAAAGATCATCATTAGGAGACACTAGATGTTTTATGAATATGGTCAAAGAATTGGTGTCGTCGCAGATCCTAGATTAGTCAAGCCTTATTTGCCTCCTCTACATACATACTTACTCAATGCTGACTATTTTTAATGAGCTGCATAGACAACTAAGCACATGTTTACTTATAAACCTGCTTTTAATCCCACAAAAATATTTTTTTTAAACTGTAGACTGAATGAGCCAAATCAAAGAAACCGAATTTTAAAATATCGAATGAACCAAAAATTCAGAAGAGAACGGATTTTTTTAAATGAAACATGTTTGTTCTTCATTTAGGATCACACAATTATATAAGGCTCGCTGGAGATTTGTACACTCGAGCAAACTATTTGTTAAACAGACCATGGACTTATAATAATACAAGTAACTTGGTATTATAATAATAAGTCCATGAAACATACAAAAATATTATTCATCTTTCCTCGTATATCTATGATCTTTCCACTGCACTGCTAGTATTTTTATTTTGTGTAACTTCTTCATACTTAAGAGAATGACGTAAAATATGACAACTCCACACACTTACAACAAAACAACAAAATTATTTAAATGTACTTGCAAATTAGTTGCCTGTGTCATAATAAATAGCTAGTTCGACTGTACATAAGTAAAAAAACGAAGATTCATATCCAAATAGCACAATAACAATGGAAAATTAATAATTTTACGTTACATCTGATATGGCCAATAACGGTTTTGAATCATCATCAAACATCAACATAGAACTCAGTACAGTAGGTAATTAGTTTCGCATTTCACTTGCAGAACACCCTAGAAAATAAGACCATTCATCAAAATCGTAGAACTCAAATGACCCCGAATCCTATTAAATGTATGAACCAGTAATATTAAAAAGTAAATTATCGGTTGTTGCAACGATTACGATTCAATGTCGCAACAAGACTGGCAAAGAAAGTCAGCGGCCGTGAGGCGACCTCCACAGAACTGATTATTCACGGTTTTTCTTAAAACATAGAGTTCTTTTGTTTTCTTTTATTTTAGTTTAGATAACGGACAGTTTATATCAGTAAAATCTTTGATTAAAGTGAACCTCCACGTGGGTGTTGTTTTAATCACAATATAAAATGTAAGGCAGGTAATAAATAAAAACATTTCAAAAATGGAAGTCTATTTCCGCGAAAGCGCAACTAAATCTAATTTAGTACAAGAATGTTCGTGTGAATGAAACGTTCTCATAAATTAAATAGAGTCAACACCTGAAAGAAAACTCTGAAACTTCAGCTTTAGAATGACTGTTTTGTAGTCAGACTAGGAACAACTAAGTAGGTACGTTTGTTTTAGTGTAAACAACTTTTATTGTACTCAGTCCAAGTTACTAATAGCAGAAAGGATAAGATAAGGACATGAGTACCTCCATACTCGCCCATACTGCATACGGAAGTATGGAATATCGTTGAGTACCTATGGAGGTAGGATGCGTGGAGACCCATATCCTAATGACACAATCTCCTTTTATGAACAGAAGTATGGCCTTTTCAAACTACACAGTACCGCACTATGTTGAAACTTTAACCACCAATACGCCAAAGAGGCTGTTAACAGTTTTCTTACGGTTTATAACTGAGGATTCGCAAATAACAAAGTACCTGCTGTGATGTAAACCACACTGTAATGAACATCTGTGCTTCAACCGCAGGTAATCACAGTTATTGCTGGTCCTTTAACAATCGCCGTAAATCATGATACTTATATTCTTCTAAGACATTACTCCTTTGGAACCGTTAAACTGTGGTTAAAGGTCGTAACTCAGAAACTGGACGTGTTGCAAAAAATATAACTCATTTCATTAATATTTACGAGTTGAACCGCATTTAGAACGAGCTGTCTGTTACTCGCGACGTCTGATTTCAAAACCATCTGTATTGACCAATCAAGAAAATCACTTGCAATATAACACTGACTAACCTATTGATGTTTATAACACTGACTACCTGTCCTTGGATCGTATAGCTTACTACGGAATATGCAAGGTCTCATACGTCTTTGCCAGGGGAGAACCTGCTACAAACCTATTTATTACGCTGCAAAATAACATTGATAACTTTGGTTTGAGGTGCCGGTGAAATTACAGGCCCATGAAAATTCTCATCTTTGACTCCAAGATAAACCACTCGATGATG
Organism: Oligia fasciuncula; assembly: GCA_963082905.1. NCBI lineage: Eukaryota > Metazoa > Arthropoda > Insecta > Lepidoptera > Noctuidae > Oligia > Oligia fasciuncula. The sequence goes on along the minus strand of OY720393.1, from coordinate 7,825,324 downwards.
GTGGTCGTTAACCACTTTCCATCTGGTTGCATAATCAGCCTATAATGTCCCCACTGCTGGAACACACGCCTCCTCTCTGTGAGAAGGAGTGGGCCATAATACCCTACGCGGGCCCATTGCGAGTTAGTGGACCATTTGATTGGCTGACGACATCATTATGTCGACATAATGTATTTGCCATTATCAACTAACAGGAAACCACGAAATGCGACGTATGCGCAGGTTCTTATTTTCGTGACAATGAACTTCTTACTTAACTCTAACTTAACCCACTACCATAATATAACACATATTATTGTAGATAGATCCAAGATGTAGAGCTGACAACTACGACATCTAAAAACCTAATTTCATAATATGACAAATGTTTAGGTGCTTTCTGGGAGGAACGCCGTATTACAACTGCGCAATACGTGAAACCGCAGCTCGCAGTCAGCTACGCGACGATGCGGTAATATAAAAGATCATTCGGAATTGAGAGACATTACATTAGTCTCAGTGGCCGTTTCTACCACAGCATTAAATGTACTGACGGTAATAGGTACCTACTCTTTTATGTTATGTAGGTATTTTGTGTGTGCGCCTGTAGTGTGCTGTAGTGTCCCATTCTCAGGGAAGCAAGGTCAGGGTAGCCGGCGAAATTCAAATTGTCTTAAATTTTTTGTATAAATTTTTATTTAATTTCGTGGGCTACCTTACCGCATCCCTCTAAGCAAAGATTTGTCACCTCCTTCTTGTCAGTACTTCTCACAATTTTACATTTCTTCAATTCCCAAGAAAACGTCTAAGTATGGACTATTTACGTTGCATAAAATAATATTACCTACATAATGTCCATATATGAAATGTTTGTTCCGGTGTCAAGAACACCAAATTCGTTATTTCCCATTAAGTATAATGATGAAGTTATGCGTACCTCATTTTAAATACAATTTAAATACAAAATAACTAATAGTACTAACGCAAAGCTTCTTAGAAATAACAGCATACATTACCAACCTATCTATTAAAATTAATTCTACAATTTAATCAAACGAACGTGCATTTTGCGTTTCGCACAAACAATCAATCATCATTTTAGAACATCAAGAAATAAATTAATCATGTCCTCGTTGCACCTATTTAGAATAATAAAGAATAATAATTGCATAATAAAGTCGTAATGGCAGCTCTAAATGCGACACATACTTACCTACACATTTAAAACCCTCATTAGACAATAGGATATGACATCTAGTATAGGAATTTAAATGCGTGTAGCTCGTTATTCAATAACTTTTCAACACAATACCTTATAATTAACTTGACAGTAAATTCAATAACCAAGCACCATTAAACGACAGGTTTTATATGAATGCAAATTCATACAACAATTTTGAAATGGGGGCAGAAAACCGTCCAATGATTGAAAACCAGCTAAGTACCTGTAACTACTTAGCCAGTTTTACCACGTAATATTGAAAAGTTAGAACGACGTATTTAGAGCAATGATTATGAATTAGTTTAACGTTTAAATATCTTTTAGTTTAACTTCGCAGAACAAACAGTTAAACGGTTTTCCTCTACTTGTACCTTACAGGTTATAATTGTCTTCTTTACTCGGCAACTGTGTTAAAGAAAATGATGTCATTTGTTTTACGTATAAGCCAGGCGAGCTTAAACATTTTGAAATTTCCATTAAGTTTACCAAATTACTAAACCTAAATCAATCACTTTCGAGGTAAGAAATGTACGTTTTTGCTAAAACAAAAACGTTCTACATTTATAAACACAAATGACGAATAGTGTTTCACAAATTTAAACAATAGGGATTTATGTTCTTATTTTATCGACAGCTAACCCATTCAATGATATGGAAATAGTCGTAAAAAACCACAATTTTGTTTTTTTTTTTTCGTTTTCATCGATGACTTATAATTGACAATATCTAAAGATGTACACCTCTGCCTAACCCTTTGGGGATTACATGCGTGATAGTATGTTATATTAATAAAGATATACTGAATCGTCAAGTGCATATTATGAACTTGACGATTCAGTACAACCTACTTCGACATGATCATGTTCATCTTACGTTTTATCTTCATCTAACTCCCTGTCTTTGTTACAGATGGGTTGCAGGCTAACAATAGTGGACGATGTCCTCAACAGATCCTTCTACAAACTCGGCCTGGTCGTCGGCAGACAGCCAGGCTACTTCATCATCATCCCCATTCTCCTCTCACTACTCATGATCACAGGCTACCAACGAATACACTATGAAATGGACCCAGAATACCTGTTCTCCCCCGTCAGTGGACAAGGCAAATATGAGAGGAGAATAGTAGAAGAAAATTTCAAAGTCAACTATTCACATAGGTTTAATGTTGGAAGGATAACGCGGGCAGGTTGGTAAAACACACATATTTGGTTACTTGAGCCTTTGTTTTTTGTTCGTTTACCGCAGGAACGTGAGTCTACAAAAAACCGGTCATATTAGTCGTTTTCGTTGACACGCCTTAGGCTTCACTTCAGTGTAATTTTTTGCTTAAGCAATTATTAAGTGAAACGTTGAGCACTTACTCCACCACAAAGCATTGGCATTGTGATTACCAACGTCTAAAGTCTGCTTAGAGACTGGGATTAATATCCTTAAAATTATATTTGACGAGATTTTTTGTGCTAGAGTTGGTACGCTGACCAGTTTTAAACCAATTTCTCTATCCCCAGGACGATTCGGCAGAGTAATAATCGTAGCTAAAGATAACACCACGAATATGCTGCGAACAGAAGTATGGAAGGAGTTGCGACAGCTAGACGAGCTGGTGCAGAATATGACGGTGACCATGCCGAACGGAGACACCTTCACTTATAAGGAAGAATGCGCGCGATGGGAGGGACAGTGCTTCACCAACGACATTCTCAATTTGGACAAGATTATTGGCGAGGTAAGGAAAACTAACCATTTTAACCTCATGCATGATATTCTATACATCACAGACTTCGATCAAAACAATAAAATTCTTCGCGATTCGCGATACTTAGGTACTTATGTCTACTGGAATGTAGATAAGCGCGTGTTACGGGGAAACAATGCCAGTTTTAAACAAGCCTCGCAAAGTCGCAAAACGTTCAAGTCTACGAGAAATAGTTCGCCATAACAAAGTGGCAGTCTCTTATTAAGGATCAAAACAGTCTTCTGAGTCATTGTGCTTGTTAGTCCCGTCCGCGTCCCTCTGGTAGAATTCTAGAAAATTCTTATACCTACTATCATTGCATTTATATTTGTTAGTCACATGCAACATGTTATTCATGTCTGTGTCCTCGTGTAGAGACGTGATTGTCCCACCTTGAATGCGAATCCTACTGCTGGGACACAGGCCTCCTCTCTGTGAGAGGGAGTGGGCAGTTTTATCCACCTTCGAGGGACCAGTGCGGGTCGGTTGTCACATGTCGTCGAATTTTCGGTTCTAGAACACCGTTTAAAGAGGAAGGTCATGAAATATGTACATTACGCGAAATAAAGCGCCTGCTTGAGTTCGAACCCACGACTTATACTTGCAAGTCGTGGCCAATACCACTGCGCCACAATTACTGCTCTTAGGTACTCTGCTCAGTAAGTACCAACACTTTTAACAAAAGACAAACTAATAACACCACGTTTTCCAATTTCTGAATTCCATTTAAGTAAATGAAATTGTTTGCCGATAAACAACTTATTATGCTCTCTAGATGTGGCATTGTCTTCTCGACCAATATAAACACAAACAAAAGAGAGTGGTCAGTGCATAGTATAGTTACCGGTTCAACAGAACACGTGGAAATGTGTCAGGTGAAACTGAAACCAGCGTAAATGTCCCTTATACATACATAAACATCAACATTAAACTTTCGATTTCTTTGGAGTTAAACTTTCTCTTTGAAGACGTTTCTTGAAAACAGGCTACTTACACTACTCACGTTAAAATGTTAAGAGTGCTTCTTACATTTAGGTGATTTACATAAACTCACACCTCCTTCCAATGGGGGTGAGCAGAAACTACAGAACGTCACCTGCTACGATCTTTATATAACGTATCCCAAAATTCAACGTAATTCGGACAAAAAAATTGAAACATTATTTTTTCTCGAGTAGGTGGTAGTCATGATCAGGTCTACCCTCTGGTGCCGCTTATCGTTGAATTTTGGGACACGTTGTATATATCTACTTGACTGTACGGTTTGTCGTAGGTAATTTGTACCGAAGTAGCATAGTGAGTGCAATCTTGCATAGCAGTTAATGTAATAATGTAGGTACCTACCTATTAGGTACATGATTATTTTACATAGGTATATTGTTACTACCTACTGTAGGTACTTAGTACGTGAAAGTCGATTAAAGATACACGTATCGAATCGGAAAGGGATCAGCACCGTATCGTCTTTCGCCTCGCCGTAAAACAGGCGTCAACCTAATGTAAGCACGTAACCAAAGCGGATCAGCAACTTCGATACGTCGACTCGGCTACGGCTAGGCGACGACGACGCCGCGCTTACGGCTCGCCGACTGCTGGTTGATGTTGCATCAGGCAGGCCGGAGGGGTGAGGGGCAATGGCGGACGAAGAGACGTAAGCTCGAGTACGGCGAGACGTAAGCGCGGGGACGACGAGCCGTAAGCGCGGGCACGACGAGTCGTAATGTAACGCACCGCGGTTCGTGAGCTTGTCGAGGCGAGGCGATTACGTTACGATTCCGATTAGTGTGCGTTGCAGTAGGGAGTTTCGTATAAAGTATACTGAACGGCTCGAGTTGATACGGTGCCGATCCCTTTCCGGTTTGATACGTGTTGCCTTAAGACAGTTAGGTACTTACACATCATCTAAATCGACACAGAATTATTGAATACATTGTATTTCAGCATTTAATATAAAAAACTAAGATTCTTTTAATTTTACTTCGATTCCGATTTTAAATAAATATTTCGCTCAATAATCAAGATAATGACGCCCGCCGGACTCCCGAAAGCCGTAAAAAACACGTGGAATTGTGAGATTCCAAATTGTCTAGACATCTAACAATAACGCGGAACGCCGTATAGGTCTTGTGGTCAAAGTATGAAGAAAATTGAATAATAGAAAAGCTAGCGTATGACAATAATAATAATACCTATGAATGTTTTCCAACCAATTTCAATTTTATTCATATCGCAAAGAATAATAACTTTTACCGTATAGCAACCCGTTTCTGTAACATTTCAAGCAATTTCAATTGTGACGTGTAGACTTGTCGTCAAAAATATCACCTGTTTCATACATTTAGACCGCGTAGGTATTGCACTTTTGTAGGAAAAGACCAAGAAAAGACTTTCTTTTTTAAAAACCCACGACACATTTCCACGGTCCCTGCATTAAAGTTTGTTGTCCAGAATCATGTAGGTACTGGACCCATGTTAACAGGTTACAGGGTACAGGGACTAGAATTAATTCTATTTCATTTATCGTAATTTTTGACGTTCAAAAGTGCCTTTAATGTGCCTATTTGAAATAAATGCTTTGACTTTTTTGACTTTTGTACATCGATGTCTCTGCAACCCTGTAGGTAAAGAAGGCACCTAGGTAGTATATATTTAAATAAATCTTCCATGATTTACATTGTATGTTTACAGCGACCATCACGTTAAATAGAGTTTACAAGAACATCTCAATTTTATTTTATTCCAAACCAACTGAATGTAAGTAGTAGATAGGTAGATACGGAGTCGAAAATCTTTAAAAAAAAAACAAAACACAACTTCCAGTTTTTATTTGCCAAACAATACTTACAATACAATCAATGGCGAATCATGTCAATGACATGGCCGCCATCAGGAAATTCGCGTCAATACCATGGGTTTTTGACACCTGCTTAACATTCAATTCATACCGAATTGTCACATTGAGTCAAGTCAAGGCAAGTCAGAGTTCGTTCAGTCATCATAACCAGCCTCTGCCTAGCCTCTGTGATAGTTAGTGGGCCATAATCGACTACGCGGGCCCCACATGCCGCGGGATCACATGTCTTTGAATTATTGGTTCTAGAACATGCCGGTTTCCTCACGATGTTTTCCTTCATCGTTTTGAGAGCAGTGCTGTGGTGATCAAATAATCATGGACGTACATATTATAAGTTAGGTACTTGTATTGTAGTTAATTCCAGGGAAGTTAATATAAGCAACATAATTTAAGTCCATGGAAATAATCAAAGACGTATTATAATACGTACTTGTATTATAATAAGTCCATGGAAATAATTTACACAAAGTCAAGTGCCTGATTGGTTTCGAACCCACGACCTACACAACTCGTAAGTCGCGGCCGTTACCACTGAGCCGGGCCACCACTGCTGAGTTCGTTCAGTGATTCACCACAATTAAACATTAAAGTTTCAAATACAATAGTCAGTAACAGATAATATTACAGTTCCGATCATTCGTATTATGCGCTTTTAACCGCAGACCGCACACTGAGCTGTAACTATTTTGCATTGTTGAACATTATGAGGGGACGGGGCCAGCGAGGAATTTGAAAAATAGGTATTTGAAGAAACTATTGCCGTCGCCTTACCTCAAGTCTACCCCCGTAGTGTGAGATAGGGACAGCTACAGCTCAGACCGAAATTCATCACAAAAAATTGTAGAGATCGATGTTTCGTATTCCACTTTTTTCTCCTCGAAAAATGAGCCAATTCAATTATTTTTTACATTAACATTTAAAGAAAGAGTAGGTATATGTTTAGGTTCCTATATTTTTTTTTATGTTAAAAACTTTTGTAAATTGGTCGGGAGTCCTCTAATCACGGCGGTAAAATAAAAATAAGACATTTTTTGTAATTTTTAGAGGGTCATATTTTCTTTACTAGGTAATTGCTAAAAAAAATAAAATGACAGGGAAGTGTTTACAGCAGACCTGGAATTTATGAAAAATAAATTTTGCCTTAGAGGCATTACAACATGAAAGTACAAGTGAAAGTTTTCTAATGTATGAAAAAATGTTTTCTCCTTGACGTATTTATATTGGACTAATGCACATCTAAACTCTAAAGGCGCACTTCCAGAAATCCTACTTCTAACAAATAATCTGCCAACAGGCACTACAAGTGTATAAGATCCAAGTTTATACCTACAAAAAATCTGAAAGACATCTAAGTACCATGCAACGTTTTTTTCGTAGTCCAAAATTATTTTCTCAAGTAACGAGGTAGATTATGTACAGTGTAACACATTACCACTTACATCATACCATCATAATGTCCTCCCCTGACCATAAAGAGAACAATGACAAACAGCACCATACGCAATTGTTACGGTATCGCTTTCGATTACTGCAATATTAGGCAAATACACGCTTTAAGATTACACACATATCTACCTACTTTTGAGGCAATCTTTCTATTGTTATTAAAATTACAATAAAAACCACCACATCATAAAACACACAATTAGTCGGTTTCAAAGGCATAACAATATTCACAATGTGTCATCTGTCATTTATATTCTATGCATCCTCCTCAAGAGATCTTGTACCCACAAGGATTCGTCATGTCTCGCGGTGTAGTTAATGGAAATTATCTGTACCTCTGATTAGACTAACGACACGCCTTCACAAAACATGACTGTCCTTTGAGGAACTAGAAGAACCTTTACCTTTGCATTGAGAAGTACCTTTTAGTCTCTATTACCTTCGCAGAGAATCATTCTACATCCTAGCGCTTTTCCGGCGTACCGACAAGGTCGGCAAGGTAAAGGGACTAAGCACCTACTCGTGATCATCATAGCAAGCGCACGAAAACTACATTTATCTGTCCAGGTTTTGATGAGTCGTTTTGTTCAGCGCTGATTGAGTTCCGCAGTTATTAAACCGGCCATATGAGCCTATAGATATCTTCCATAATGTCGATTGCACGATTTCGATTTTCTCAGCCTGGTATGTTTTCAATATTACTGGCCAATGCTTTAGTTAATGTCCATTGGCATCTATTTTATTTTATTTTATAAAATCTTGCCAGAGCGTAGCGTAAAAGAAACCTCCTTAGGCAATCTGCGCAATTTTAAAGCATGCGCCTAATGATAGCGTTTATTTGTTTTCATACACAGGTAGAGCGCGGCGAACTAAACCTGACGTTTCCCATAATGTTCAATCCTGTAACATGGGAGGCTCATGCGTTCCCGGTATTCTTCGGCGGCTCGAAGGTGGTGGATGACATCATAGTGTCCGTGCCAGCTGTCCAGCTAGTCTGGTTTGTAAGAACAGACACTAAATTACAGCTGGATGGAAGGTGAGAAATATTAAATAAGTATTTTTTAATGTTAAATTAATATTCAAAATCAAAATATTTTATTTCACATAAGCCTACATGGGCACTTATGAAACGTCAGAAGCTAGGTGCACGGTTCCAATTGGTTGTTTCCTATGGAGAAGAACCGGCAAGAAACTCCACGGTTACTCTTTTTAAAAATAATTGGCTTTTACAATATTTTCAAATTACAGTAGGTATGGGAGGATAGCGTAGGCCTGTCAACAAGTATCAGGTACTTGATAAAATAAAAAATGGTCTACAGATCTAAAGTCTACAAGGCCTACAAAGTCCTCACATTTACAAAATAAGAATCTATCAAAAGGATAAATAAAAACCTAATAAAACATAGTGATATGATTCCCATTACAACCACAAATAAAGAGATGATAGATATTCATTGAAAACAAGAACGAACCACTAAATCATAGCTAACAGTCGGAACGCAGATCGTGCGTAGACCAGAATTATGTTACAAGTAATAGAGCATATCCTCTAAAATAACTGTAAAGTACCTACCTACTCAGAATAGCCATGCATGCAATACAAGGAAGAGATGATTGTAGCAGTGATTATGTTTTGGAAGGAAACAATGAGCGTTTCTATAGTTCACTTAGGTATTGGTACTTATTACGCTCATTCTGCTTCATTTAGCTTTTTATGACTTGTTTTGAATTTCAATAGGATTATACTTTGTGTAAACACACGGCGGCGCTATAACATAGATAATAGACTTCGATCTTGAGTTCTTGACACCGTTTAAGAAATCGTTTCGAATAGGTACTAAGCACTGCGTAATATTGAACAAGAATACGAATGGAAAGGCAGAGAGTTTAACAGATTGTGGGTCAATATTTCGAAAGGCATATAGGTAGGTTCCTGATATACGTTTTTGAAGAAATACTTTAAAAGAACAGGGGGCGTAAAAAGGCAACTTTGGGGAATCATAAAAGGATAACATTATGAAACGTAATATAGCGAAGACAGTCCGTGTTTTTCTTTTTTTCGCTGCACTACGTAGGTATAATCAAAGAGATTGGGATTGGATTTGGATCGGATTGATTGGTATTTTAGCACAGACAAAAAAAAATATCTGAAAAATGCTTCACCAATTTGATTTGATACGATTTTTAACTTAACGGTTAACTGTCCATTATGTTATCCTTTTATGATTGTGCCAAAGTGACCTTTTTAGGCCCCCAGGCTGAAATCATGTTCTATATTCATGACTACTTTGATATCTATATCCTCTGTATCTATGTCATCCTTAATGTATTTAAAATAGTGATTAAGATAAATTCTTGAAAGATGGATGGATTGTGTGAGGAATGATATGAAAGAGAAGGGAGTGAATGATAGCGTGACGGTCGACAGGGGCGAATGGAAGAAGAAAACGTGTTGCGCCGACCCCAAGTAAACATGGGATAAGGGCAGGAAGATGATGATTAAGATAAATTCTTCTTTGTGAATTACAGAGGTGCAGCATGGGAAGACGCTTTTCTGGACACAGTTGGCATAGCTGAAGACACCGGCCGCTTCAAACACATCTCCGTCGCTCGATTCGCCTCACGTACCCTCGACCACGAACTAGAAAAGAACACGAGGACCGTCATACCATTCTTCAGTTCCACTTTCATTCTCATGGGGATTTTCTCTATAGTAACTTGCATGATGGGCGACTGGGTTCGCTCGAAACCATGGCTGGGTTTGCTGGGCAACATCTCGGCTGTGATGGCCACGGCAGCAGCGTTCGGATGCGCTATATATTTAGGCATTTCCTTCATTGGTATTAATTTAGCTGCACCCTTCTTAATGATTGGTAAGTTTCTGCACAGTATGTTTTACCCTTTTTTTTTAAATGAATGTATTGCCATCATTCCAAACAAGCCAAGCGTACGTACTTAGTGCCAACTGCTACTGCTACGCACCCATGACGCTGTGGAGGTTTTCTTGTACAATAAAATCTGTAATCTTTCTCAGAAGGTAGTACTCATTCGATTTTATTATAAAAGTGTGGTTTATTTCAGTCACGTTTTCCACCTATTGTTAACTTACACCACATTGTTACACCTATTGTGTCGACCACATAGGTAATATTATTACAACCACATGTTTTCAACAAGTCTTCATAAGTTTGTTTTGCACATTTTTCAGGTATTGGAATCGACGATACTTTCGTGATGTTAGCAGCGTGGAGACGAGCCTCTCCGAAGCTCCCAGTGCCAGAACGGATGGCCATCATGCTGTCAGAAGCAGCGGTGTCCATCACGATCACCTCTGTTACGGATATGCTCTCGTTCTTCATCGGTATCTTCTCTCCATTCCCGTCGGTGCAAATATTCTGCATGTACTCTGGTAAGTTTAAAGTTTGATGAACTTCAGTTTTATACAAAAAAAAGCCGTTATTATTTTAATCCACAATAAGCTATCAGACAACTGCTAAATAAAAAGTTCAACTACATCCTGTAGCTTACATACTTTGTATTATGATCATTTGGACAGCAGGATTGATGACTACAATACGGTGACACTGATGATGAGAAGATTCCATCACCGGATAAGGCAACAATATACCATAATTTCTGTTCACATTCCAGGTCTCGCCGTTTGCTTCACTTTCGTGTGGCATCTGACATTCTTCGCCGGATGTGTAGCCGTATCGGGCTACCGCGAGAAACAAAATCGACATACGATAACTTTTATGAAAGTTCTACCGGAATCGAGGGCCAGGAAAGGTAAGACTGATTTATCACAGAGTGTTTCACGAACATATTTATAAAAACTTCATTATTAGCCACGCTATGTGGCTATGTCTGCTGTGGTGTAGGTAGTCTTCGGTCATTACTTATCGTACAAAGGGACGATGTTATTAATTTAAGCGAAGAGAAGCTGCGCTCCTTAATACAAGTGGTTACTGGTAATGTAGCGAGAATTTGTAATGTTTATATTTGGGAAAAACTCAGTTGTCTCGACTTTTCCCCAAACAGCAGCTTACTAGTCTTATCAAAGTACTCTGTGACAGCAGCTGAAGCGCATGGCTTCAACTGCTGTTTGGGGGAATTGTTCCCTATCACTCCAAAGAGTTCTTCAAAAGAGTTATTTCTCAAATATGTTTAGTTTAGGGTTGCTTGAGCCCCTTGGATCCGCCAATTAATTGAAGTGTCTATTTATAATGACAAAATAACAGCTTTTTACTTAATCTACATATATAAAAGTACCTAGTTAGGTAGCAAAAACCCATTTTTGTCTCTCTGTTTTTTTCCAAACTGCTAGACCAATTTTAATGAAATTTGGTATGGGGTTATTTTTATGGACATACCACACGGACGGAAGCTAGTTTTTACATTTATAATAAAATAATATACCACTGAAACCACTTATTTTCAGAAGAAAAATCATGGATGTACAGAATGTTCTGCAGTGGAGGCATAGACGCAGCCGATCCTGACAACCCAATAGACAACAAGGAACACGTCATCATGGCCTTCTTCCGCACCACGATGGCGGATTTACTGAACAATGGCTATGTGAAAGCCCTAGTTATCGTAGTTTTCATAGCATACCTGGCTGGAGCAGGGTACGGAGTGACCAACCTCAAAGAAGGTTTAGAAAGAAGGAAACTGTCCAAAGTGGATTCATACTCTGTAGAGTTCTTTGATCGTGAAGATCTGTATTACAGAGAATTCCCATATAGAATTCAGGTAAGAATATAAATATGTTACCTGTTTGACTTAAATGGCCAAAATCTCAAATAATTCAATTAAATTTCGATTCACATAAATAAACTACCTAGGTACCGATTGAATGCATTTATTTTGGGACTGGATTCTTAATTTTGTATTCAGAAGCGCCCATCTTCATCATCTTCTGCCTAGCCTTTTTCCTAACCATATTGGGATCTGCTTCCAGTCTAACCGGATGCAGCTGAATAGGTACCAGTATTTTTCATGGAGCGACTACCTACCTGACCTCCACAACCCAGCGCACATCTTATTAGTAAATAAAAAACACTAGTGCTTTTTGACACACCTGCAGTTTTTTGAGGCGCGATAAGCCTTAAGAAAGTCGACGCGTTGTCGGACTGAGTCATAGATACATTTCTATGGACTGAGTGAATCATACCGTCTCGTCCTCTCCCGCGCTCGTGAAATACGAAGCACAACAACACTTGCCACCGGCCGTCACCCCGTCCCATTTCACCCATAGAGAATTTTATTATGCCTTTAAATTTGTGCTTGAATTTTTTTTTCGATCTGTCCGCTGTCTCGTTTCTTTGAATTTTACGCATACCTACCTAAGTTATTTTTCAACACACTTGCTCGTAAAGTGGCTCTTATTGAACCGCTTTTAGGTCCATAATGGAGTGTATTACGAACGCGTGCTTTTTCTTTACTTTAATCCACATGTTCTGTAATACCACAGATAACTATTTACTAGTCGGAGACGCGCGCTTTTTTAATCTCATCAAACCCTGCGTTCCGAATTGGGAAATAATCGATGTGTTCCGAATTGGGAAATAACCGAATTAGCGTGAGCGCGATAACGATAACGATGTCCCGTGAATCGTCATAGATGACGTCATCACATTCGCCATCTTGCGATAATGCCGACCATGCCCTAGAATAATATCACCGTGAGCGCTGTCAAAAATGACAGTGTGTGTATGAGGTTGTGTCAGTGTGTGTTTTGTTTTGAGTTGCATCATCTTTAAATTAAACTAACGTGGCATTTTTGAAATTGTGCTTCTGGCTGACAGTCGCCACCTAACCAAAGAAGAAGAACTGAAGAAGAAATGTGGTGTTTATACAAAGAAATACTGTAATAATATCTTTTTTACGCGCGTTCACGAGTGTTCCGAATTGTTGCCAGCTCTCAGCAGTCATAATAGTAATATCTAAATCGGAACGCATGTGAGATGATGCATGGACGTAATATTACGTCCATGGAGATGATGTGAGCGCTGTGATGTGAGCGATTATAGCTAATTCGGAAAGCGCCCAAAGAGACTTCATGCCGAAAGAAAAAATCCGCGGGCTATATATATTTTTTTTTAAATAGTCTGTATTGTCCTTGGTCGCAAAATGAACTCGCAGGGGACCACAGACAATTTAAGGTGAATGCGCAGTGGTAGACCGCGAAATTCTTAGGTTTTTTGCAATTTTCAGGTTTGTGTTTATTATATTTTTTCTATAGGCTGTATCGGTTTTGTCTGTGCCATAGATTAATATATTTAAAATGAGTCAATGTTGCGCGCGCATCGCTAGTGCTGGCTAGCACGGCGCGCGGGAAAACAAAACCAGCGCGCCATTTTCCATACAAGTTAATATTTAACAATACAAGTCTGTTTTTTTCCTCGCAAGTGTGTTGAAAAACGTCGTATGAAACGCGTGTGCATTAATCAATATACACTCGGCTTTCTTATCGCTCTCGCCTGCGGCTCGCGCGATAATATCGCCTCGTGCATAATGATCAACATAGCACACATGTATCATAATGTACTATTATTTAATGTTTAGTCAACTAAACCTTTTTCGTTTTTTTCTAGGTGGTTATAAGTGGCGAGTACAATTATTCTGATCCAAAAGTGCAAGATGAAGTGGAAGTTTTGACCAAGAGCTTGGAGAACACATCGTACATATCCAACTCGCTGTACACAGAGTCTTGGCTTCGAACCTTCGTCGACTACGTATCGAGAAACAACGACTACCTGAACATTACTATCGATAATGAGGATGAATTCATTGAGAATCTTAAAGAGGTTGGTACAATTTGAATTGAATTGGACAACTTGAATTATGATTAGTGGCGTCCCACGCTTTGTTCCTCTCGATTCGCTGTCTACGCACAAGGACTGGTCTGTTCCAACGGGAGCTGGTCTTACAATAGACAGGATTTTACTGTAGAATAATTATTCTAGAAGATTTTCGTAATCCCTGATGACACCCTAATTTGTTTTTTACTTTTTTGAACAGCGTTTATCATTCCTTCTTTCTTCTATTTTCAGTTGTGGCTGTTCCCAGCAAACCCATTCTCTCTAGACGTGAGATTCAACGAGGAAGGAAATCGAATTGTTTCGTCGAGATTCCTAGTTCAAGCAGTTAACATCAGCGGAACAAACCATGAAAAAGAAATGGTCAGAGCATTGAGAAACGTCGTTGCTCAGTCTTCTCTGAACGCCTCTGTATTTCATCCATATTTCGTATTTTTCGATCAGGTATATTTTATCAATATATTATATTTTGATAGCATTTATTATGCCAACATAATTTCCAGGAATGTGAATTAATTTATATCCTTTTTTAATTTCAGTTCGAACTTGTGAGGCCAACATCTCTTCAGAATCTATGCTACGGTGCTCTTATGATGATGATCACGTCTTTTGTATTTATCCCTAACATCCTCTGCTCTTTGTGGGTGGCATTCAGTATAATATCCATTGAAATCGGTGTCGTTGGCTACATGGCCCTCTGGGACATCAACCTCGATTCCATATCAATGATAAACTTGATTATGTGCATCGGTTTTTCGGTTGACTTTACCGCACATATCTGTTATGCTTACATGGCGTCAAAAGCCAAACACCCTAACGAAAAAGTCAGCGAGTGTCTCTACTCCCTCGGATTGCCCATAGTTCAAGGATCATTCAGTACTATTCTCGGTGTAATTGCTTTGCTCCTAGCTGATAGTTACATATTCTCTGTATTTTTCAAAATGGTGTTCATGGTCATATTCTTTGGAGCAATGCATGGCCTCTTCCTTCTTCCAGTCCTTTTGTCCCTATTCGGGCCTGGCTCTTGTACTAGAAGGAAAGACGATATTAAAATGGCAAAACTAGAAAAAAGTTTTCCTAATCCCTACTGTATACCACACCCACAGCTAGTTCTTAATGACCAAATATATAACGGCAAGAATTTAAACCCGAATGGTATTTATAAGATTTATGGCGATGACAAAGATCTTGGAATAGGCACATCAGGCGAGGACACAAGCGAAAGCAGTTCTAACCAGTCGCAACGCCGGCAAATAGCTGACGATGAGAGCGGCCAGAAGAAATACGACGTCGGGTGGAAGCGATCTAGTTATTGCCAGAACTCAGCGAGCCAGTTTCAGCCATCCGGCGAATTAGATCTTTATGGCCACGATATGGATCGTAATTGGCAACGACAGCGCTATGAAGACAATCGCCGGGTTTTCGACAATTACCGGAAACCTCCGGCAGCGTTGAGGACGCGCGATGATGAGTGGGTATCGTCAACGCGGAAAACGAGCGACACGGGGCCGCGTCGTGAGGGCACGTACAGGGTGATGCGGGCCCACTCGCAGCACAACATCCACCGGGCGCGCGCTCCCAGACGCTCCAACTCACACCACAACTTAGAACATTTAGACTACGTCGCAGAAATGCGCTTTCCCTGACAGTGACCGACTAACTCTCTAAAATAATATTTAAAATAAATCGAGTGCTCAATTTATGGACCAAAGTATAAAGCTACCTTAGTAAAAAAAAATAATCGGTAGTCTAATTTCCTAGAAAGTGAAGAACAATTAGTTGATGTATGAACGCTTTTTCTTGAAGGTGTCAAGTGTTTTTCGTGAGTGATAAAAACTGTTTATCATCAACGTGTAGTTAGAAATTTTAATGGAGCTTTGTACAAGCCTTATGCCAAAATCAAAATAAGTAGTCTATTACAACAGTCTATCTACCGACTCCTCACAGGTGTTCAGTAAAAACTATCTTTATTTAATCATTATGTACAGGTGCTCACATTAAGTCTATAGTATACCATGGTAGCACTATCTTCACAGACAAACACTATAATTTTTTCATCAAATATCAGCAGCCGCTTACGCTGACAACTGTATGGAGTAAGATGTATATAGGCTGCTATAACCTTGTCTTCTCTACGTAAGATTTATTTTCATGTGAATAAATAAAAAGTTCAGTAGTACACCAAAGTACGATCGGTTCAATAACGATATTATCTGTAAGTAAGTTATTGATTCGGGAGACAAAAAATATGTAATTATTATTATAATGTTAGTAAATGTAACTAGTAGTTTAATAAGTATTTCGAGATTTTGGTACAAGGCTGAATAAGGAGAGGTTATGATTGTTAATCGCTAATTGCCTAATATAATATTGTGAAAGGTCGCCGAAAAGAAGTTGTTTATTTAGATACCTTTTGTTATACGATATTGAATTGTAATAGTATCTAAAGCATACAACCAAATACATATATTGAAATTCGATCTAAGGTCACTTTCTCATTGTATAGTATGTATCGGTAATATGTACCGTTACGGTAGGTATACCTAATATTAGTACTGCAAACTTATCGCATCTACATTTCAATGAGCGCGTATCAAACTCGACTCAAGTGGCAGAGCCACCATTAGGGATTTTAATTTTAATAACACAAAAAAGTTGTCGCAAATTAGTCGAAATTTGTCGCCAAATATCAGAATTTGTCGGTCACTGGTTCAAAAGATATAAGGGTTTATCGGAGAGAAAGAGTTCACGAAAAAACTCTTCGACCTAGCTCTTGGACTATACCTTACTAATTGAACTCATTATATCTCCTAAACTTAGACCCGAATAAATCTGTGACTTGGCGACTGATTCCGACTAATTGGCAACAAAATATGGGAGAAAACAGATCTTCGCTAAGTGCCCTAGTTTTTGAGATATAAATGTGGCCCTGTGAGACTCTCCAGATCGGCCACCTATAAACCCTTGTATCTTTTGAACCAGTGACCGACAAATTCTGATAATTTGCGACAAATTTCGACTAATTAGCGACAATTTTTTTGTGTTATCAAAATTAAAATCCCTGATGGTGGCCTTGCCAGAGTCATTGACACTCAAGTCAAGGCGACAAGGCCCGTTGCAATGGCGCTCGGTAAGTTTTCGGTACCTGTGTAGTAATCCATGAAACAGTACCTACAAACAAATGAGGGTGCAGCCTAAAATTTACAGAAGCGTTAAATGCATATCTACGCATAAGTTTAATAAATGCAAATATTTAAAGGAGCAATTGAAACATGAACTTTTTACAAAATAATTTATTACAACTTATCTAGTTCCTACAACTTAAAAAATAAACTAGGTACTTCACCGATTCAGTCAGTACACGTGCTTTCGACAATCATACCTAATTTGGCAATCATAGGGTCTAAATAATATAAGACGTCTATTTAGTGTGATATAAAATTGGGATGGGTGATATAATAAAAGTGTGTAAATACGTGTGTAAGGTAGAGGCGCAACAGAAACTTTTTTTTTCCAAAATGTTCAATTATCTTACTGAAAATCAAACGCGGATGCAATTTTGGTTTGCAAAAGGATAATTACTGACTGAAACTAACTACTACTGTTCAGAATACATGAAAAAATAAAATAGTAATAGCGACTCCAAAGTACTTTCTGTTCTTGACATAATTAAAATATTTTCATCCAGTTTTTTAGGAAGGTCACTAATCGTGAAACAGTTTTCCAAAACAAAAGTTTATATTGTGCCAATTTATGAAATTTTTAAGTCATGAAGTTTATACAAATAAAGCTTTAACCATTACCTGTCTAAATGGGTTGCTGTAAATATTAGTTGTGATATTATATATTATCTCGATGCCATGTTCCATCCCTGTCTTACGTTTATATGTTTATGCTATTCTACAACTAATATTTTACTTTATGTCTTACAAATAATTATGTTCTGTCTGTGAAGACATGTTCCGTCATTGCATTTGTGGTGATAACAGCAAGTGACTCTAGTGTTTGTTCCGTGTGTTGTGTAAGAATTTAATGTTTGTGATCGCTAGCGGTCGCTCATCATGACTGAATAATGTAAATATTACCTGTTTTACATTAAATAAAAAATAGTTTTATTAAGTGTTTTTTTTTCTATAATTCTGATATTCCTATCGCAAATTAGGTACCTACGTGGTTTAACTAAAGCTAGTAGTAATAATAAAACATAACTCGCATTCAACGAAAAATATGCGACTTTCTAAAACATACATTACAACAGTATCATACAGTCACATCAACAATACAATTTACAACTGGATGTAAAAATAATAAAAATCAATGTTATAACATTATGAGAAATTACATAGGTACTAATGTGGGTGTAACAATCACGTGTTTCAATTTATGCAAAAAATATGATATGACAATACGTGATCAAACTCCGTAACATCACGACTAGATACGACCGGCTGTGGCAGGATGCAGTCTTTTATTTGCGTTCATTTTACGCATTGATGCAATCAGTCAAACGAGCCAGTAAACTCGCAATTCGCCACTTACCGTGAGCCTTATCTAGCCAATATATATCTCAACAACTCTACAGCTCTGTAGAGCAATTATCTATGGAAATTCCGGCTTATCATACACAGATTTCAGCACCTCACTACAAAATAGAATCAAATCTTTGGAATCAAACCTCTCACACATGTGTTCTCGAATAAATGATAATTCCTTCTTACTACGGTTCTGTTCTGTGGTGGTATTCCACTGGTCTTCTAACACTCTGTTCAGAAGAGTCTTAGCGTCTGACGGAGTGATCTTCTTCATTAACACATCAGTTATAGCACTGAATGGCAGTTTGTCAGTAATCTGCTGGATAGAAGAATCTTCTAAATGTTCGCTAAGTTGCTCCACGAAGTCTTGTCTCTGGAAAAATTTATAAAGTATGAATATTTTGTAAAATGAGTTCACCTTACATTGGTTTCAACAATTTAAATAAATAAGACTACATTTTGTCGCTTTGATTTAGGGCATTTTTCAATAGACAGATACTTTTATCTCAAGAATAATTATGACAGTTTGATAGAATATTTTCTATATAGAAACTGTCAAACCGCAATTTTTATTCCTCAGATAAAAGTTATCCGACTATTTCAATATCAAGCCTTATAGAAATTTAAGATTAGAGAATGATCTAAATGCTTACCTCTGCTAAACATGATTTAACAATATCTGCAGTAGATTTACTGCCTGATTCGTCGGTCTGCACAACTGTATGCGCAGTTGGAGTGGTCTCAGTCTGTACAAACGTAACAGTGGTCGGCGAAGCAACTGTTTGTACTCCTGTCTCGACGCCAACATTTGTAAATGTTTGCGCTGCACTGTCAACATAAGACTTCAAGTCCGGGTCAGGCAACGGCTCGTTAAAGATAGCCTCATCTATTGTCACCATCACATCACAAGGCGGTTTTTCTACCCTCTTGGAAGCATAATCTGTTAAAACTTTCCTTGCCACCTTCACTTTAGGCGCTTTAATGCATAACCTGTTCACTTCAAGTTCTGTCATCTTCGCCAAATCACCCACTGTTTCCACCTTTCCTACTAATTCTTTAACAAGTAATGACTTCATTGCAAATGAAGATAATTCACCGGCAATGTTGTCTATGGGGTCCTTACAATCTACTAAGTCTGGGCATATTGGATCAGAGTCATTTAATTCGCTTGCTCTGACAATTTCAACAACAGGCGTTGCATCTAGTGACAATGGTTGAGTGTCATCAGGAGTGCCAGGAGTACCAGAAGTACTAATGACTGTAGTGACTGTGAAACTTTCTACTGCTCTGTTCAATACGGTGTCTAATTTAAACGCATGGTCTAATCTTTTAGGTGATTTTAGAGGTGTGTGTTGGCGCAGTTGTCTTTCAAGGCGTTTATGCGCTGAATTTTGTGGAGATCGAATACCTCCCGGTTCAATGTACTTCTGAACTGACATCGTCGTTGACACAGGAGGGTCGTGGAAACTCACTCGCTTTCTCTGAAAAAAAATATCACGTTACCACAAGTTCCTTCGTTTTTTTTAAGAATTTTCGTCTTTCAGCTGTCAACAATAATACTCACTTTACTGGCTGGAGATATCGTAGCGTCGTCAGCAATCTCTACAAGTTTCCTCTTCAGTATAGGACCTGCTGGACTGCTATCAACTGCAGGCAGCGATCGCCTGAACTTGAGGAATTTGTCAATGTCTTCATCTTCACTGGGAGGCTCAATATTTTCACTTACAGAGTTGTATAAGATACGTAAGTTCCTTCTAGCAGGAGTACTGGACGTGCTATTCTTTTTTATCTCTTCTGCTTCAGACTTTTCTTGATTTATAATAGCTTGGACTTTATCTGGGACGCAGCATAGTCCTAACATTTGTGCTGCTCGACCTCCTGCACGCACTTGAGGTCTATTCTTCTTGAGTGACAAAGAAGAGCTAGGACTAGTGTTAGTCACGGTGACTTCAACTCTAGGCGGCGACTGATCTCTTTTATCAGGAGATACTTTGTCCTCAGTAAATACTTCAGGTGAGCTACATTTTTCAAACGGTTCTCCATTACTGTTCACCGGTGACGACAACGTTATCACCACATAGTCACCGCTAATGTCAGGAGATGGTGATTTTTTGGTTCTTTCAGGGCTCATATTTTTAATCGGCGATATCTCTAGCGTGTTATTTAAGAAATCTTGTTTACGTTTAGCGTCGTCTCCAAACGATGAAGGCGATGAAGCTCCGCTCTCCTTTTCTAACTCCACAACAGCTGAATCTGATAAAGTTATTGTTATATCTTCTGGAGGATTTACTGATTTTTCACTGATCGATTTATTTTTTGTCGAAGATTGTCTCTTTTTGTTATTACAAATTTTATCAGTAGTAATGTCTACAACAGTCAAACTTGTATCCATATTTTTATGTACCACATCAACCTCCATAAAGTTGTTAGGATCGGTTGGTTGAGTATCAGCTTCAGCTATTTCTTGTGTTTCTGGTCCTACTTCAGTTTCATCACTGCTTATAGTCAATGGTGCCGGGACATCGTCACTTATTATGACGACTTCTGAAAGATCTTCAATTGGTTCGGTATCCATATTCTCAGTTAGATCTGCTTGACTTTGTCCTTCTGAAGCCGTTTTGTTCAACGGTAATTCACTATCATCTTTACCCTCTTGATTGGACTTTCCCGGTTCTGAAACGCCGACCATTACACAGTCTAATATGCTTTGAGATTCATTCATTTTGTCGGCGTTATCCGGAAATAGCTTAATTTTTTCCAAAGATACCATGGGAACCCTCTTAGAAGCCTTCTTTGTTGATTTAACTGATATTGTAGTAATAGAGGAGTCTTGTGAGCTCTCAATAACGTCGTCCGAGTATGGCAGATCTTCTGTAAATGAAGTCTGATCTTTTATTTCAGTATCTTGTCCTTGGCTATCATCAACTGTTAGCGAGGAGTTTGAACTAGAGCTATCAAAGTCTTTGTTTTTCTCTTTTATTTTCTTATCAGTCTTGGCTTCAGATTTTGATTTGTTCAGCTTCTCTACTAAACTTTTTCTTCGATCTGTGCCGGCGGATTCTAAAGCTTTTCTGGTCAATCGTTTTGGTGTCTGCATTTTTAAATATGGGTGTCCCTCTACCATATCTATTGCTAATTCTTTTTCGATCCTTGATTTTCTAACGGTTTTTTTTGTGGTTGACTTTGTTTCTTCTGTCCCTTTATTCTTTGATTCTTGTTGTGGCGTTGACGGCTCTATAGCATCGTTTTTGCTAGGAGTTGTTTCTCTTTCACTGGATTTGTCACCATTTTTGTTATTAGGGCTTTCCTCCTTTTTATCAGAACTTTTATCCTTGTTACCGTTAGTGCTTAGATCTTTGGTGTCATTTATTTTTTTCCTATCTTTGTTAGATTCTTTAGGCTTATTGGCATTACACGTTTCGCCCTTCTTGTTATTAGAGACTTCATTTTTGTTGTCATTAAAACTTTCAACCTTTTCAGTAGAACTTCCGACATTATTTTCAGTAGAACTTTCGACTTTCTTTTCAGCAGTACTTTCTACTTTCTCTTTAGCACCAGTTTTGACTTTCTTTTCAGCAGAACTTTCTACTTTATTTTCAGTAGAAGTTTCGACTTTCTCTTCAGCACAAGTTTTGACTTTCTTTTCAGCAGAACTTTCGACTTTCTTTTCAGTAGAACTTTCGACTTTATTCTCCGTGGACCTTTCGACATTATTTTCAAACGAACTTTCGACTTTCTGTTCATCTGTTATGACATCATTTTTTTCAGTATCCATATTGTCATTTAAAAGCGGGTATGAAGGATTTTTTTCTACTATTTCGATGTCAATGTCTAAAACTTCTTTAGTTACATCAGTTTGATTTTTAATATCACTTTCATCTTTCTGTAAATTTTCTTTACTCTTGACTTTAGTCACAACAGAAACGATAACATTTTCAGGAACTTCATCATCATCATTCACCTTATCTTCATCAGGAACAGACTCTATTGGAGGACTAGCATCTGCCGAGTCAGTTTTCGCAGGGGTTTTGTCAGGATTGGATTGCATTGATTCACATTTAGATTTTAAGTCTTGTAAAGATTGGCGACTCTTTTTAGCACTTGTAAGTAACAGCAGTTCATCAAACTTTTTCGGCTTTCTTTTAACTCGTGAGGGTCTATCTGCTGAAACCAATGGAGGTGCAGAATTTACGATATTAGACGTATCATCGCTTTTAGTCTGAGTCGGAGTCTTTATAATGGTTTCAGTCTTATTTAGATCTACAGATGCACTTTTATTTTCTTTTTGAACTCCTGAATTTTCTATTAAATTTCTTACATTGCGAAATACGCGATCTTTCAAAGCCATACGAGGTGATTTAGTATTTTTAGGAGTAACAGTTTCAATTTTGTTTACTTTTTTATCTGCGGGTAATATGCCTTTTGCAATAGTAGGATCTTTATTTATATTTTCGGCAAAGAAGTTTTCCAATATTTTGGGCACAACATTAGAGCTTGGTAAGCTTAAAAGCATTTCCGTAGCAGTTTCATTACTGCCTGACTTACAAGATTTGCTTTCCGATTTACTGCTATTAGACGTGTCTTGCGAGTCTGTCTTCCATGAAACAAGTTTAAATTCATCTTGAGATTGTGATAAATCTTGATATAAAGCAGGAATATCTTCTCTTTTCCGTTGTAGTTTTTCTTTTTGGTTTTCTGTTAGTTTTCTAGGATTGAATTTCCAGTTTGATTTCACTACAACATACTCCTCTCCGTTTTCTACAACAGTATTCACAATGCTTGCTTCTTTTTTCTTTGTCCTTTTTGGAAGTTCTTTTGTTTTCGGTGTTGTGAATTTATTTTTATCGGAAGTTTGATTGTTTTCTTTAGCCATTGTTTCGTTTTCAATTTTATCTATTAAGGCTTTTATTTTTTTGAATGTTATATCAGTTTCATCAACTATTTTTGACTTCAATGTTCTCATAATGTAAAGGACTGTATTTTTAGTTAAAGGTTGTTGTGAAAGAAACGAAGAACAATCTAATAATTCGTCAACAATAATTGGAATAAATCTTTGATATGTTTTAACTTGAATTAATGAATCTAATGACTTCAATAAACAGTCAATGAAAGACAATATCTGGGAGGCCTGTAACAATAATTGAAGTGGTTGTATATCATGTACATTTTTATTATTTTAATACTTTTTTTCTACATTTTTATTATTTTATACATCTATAATAAAAATGTAGAAAGCATATTATACTACATGACAATACTTACATCAGTTTGCTGCTTGCATGTTAATGTCATCACTTTAATCATTTTCTTCAAACAGAATAATATGTACCGTGCAGCAGTTTCATTAATATTTGTTACAATAATACTGATTGTAGCGACAACTATATCAACCAATAAAGGAAATAGTCGTTCATAGTTGTGGTAATTATCAATACGACTGGTCAGAATATGTAGCTGTTCTAACTCTTTTTCACACGCTGAACCTGCATAAAGATACATTACAATGTAATATATTTAAACAGGGAATATATTATTTTGAATTCTTTTTTGAGCAATATCATATTACTAAAGAATCATCAAACACCCGTCAAAGTAACTAGCTAAACCCAAGTTGCCTCATTGAGTAAAATACTATACAACACATGGTAGATTCTAATTAGACTTAACATTAGAACATGGTAAAGTGTTGCTAACAGAAACAAGAGTATTGCATTTTTGATCAATATAATGATAAATATTTATAAAAACTAGTTATTTCGCGTAAGTTATTAATTTTAAAATAAATGCAATAGTTTTGTTTTTTCCTACAAGTTATTTCTGTCTCACTGATTTTACAATGATCAATAGATTGATGCTACAGTCACCAAGATTACAGCGAGTGGGTCTTGGGCCGAGTCTGAGCTTAGTTAGCTGTTGACAGGACTTTATGGATGCCTTTTCTAATCATTTGTTGCCCATACATAGAAAATCCTTTGGGTAAAGACACACCTGCCGAAAATAACGTCGCGGAATTCGGCGCAGAAATGTAAGCTTCGACGAATTCGGTTATTGTGATATCCATGGCGAAAGTTAGTTGTCGCAATTCCCATAAAAAAAGCAAAGAACGTCGTTGGCAAAGTTCCGCCCGACCGATTTTTGCGCTTACGGCAAAAGGCGTCATAATTTCGGCCTGATGCGTTGGCGATCATTTAAAAACGATTGAAAGCTTAAGTACGCCAAACTTCTGCACATCATTTCGGCAGGGGTGTCGAAACACTTAAATGGAAAAAAAACCTTTGCTTACAATTATGTTCAGACATTTTGTGCTTTAGCACGCAAAGTGTGACACACAGTTTGAAATATATCGTAGAGTGAGATATATCTGTCCCGTTAAAGAGGAATGTCGAAATAGTCTTCACAAAGACCTCACTATATTTCAGTTTTGGATGTAATAAGTCATACATTGTGTACCATGTCATGGCAGAAACATTTACCTGAAAATAATAAAAGTAGTTAAGATTTTCCCTATACAAAACAATGAGTCTGTATGAAAACTTGATACAAAAAGAAATAGAAGAATGTGATCATTACATAGAAATATCAATAAAATAAGTAGTACAAATACATAAGCATTAGGTCCACCTGTGCACTCTAATATTTTTACTTGTGCATAAAGTTTTAATAAATAAACAAGTTGTCTGTCTATCTGTGTAATTAGTTAGTTCTTCAAAACTACCCAGTGTGTAGTTTTGAAGAACTAAGCAATTACTTTTAAAACAGTTTTCACCATCATTTAGAGAATTTATTCCAGAAGGTTTATGAATACATTAAAATTTGACTTAAATATAGCACAGAAATCTCAATGTTTTGACATGTCGCAACCTTAGTTCCTTGCACCCGTGCGAAGCATGGGCGGGTCTCCAGTAATATAAGTGACAATATACGTACTTGAGTAAATTCATTTATTGATTGCAATGGCCACAGGATGGCTTCACACAAAACTTGTTCAGTGACATTTTGTGCCATAAATATTATTGACTCTGCAAGTGCAGTCCAAAAAGTCAAAGATATGTCATTCGCAGTCAAGGTCTGTAAAACAAGGCGTACAGCACAAGTGGGTTCAGAGTATACTGGATCTAATAACAAGTCTGTTACTCTTTTAAGTTTTGTAACCATCTCTTTAAAGCTGCAACTGCAAATACAATAAAAAATATAAACATGAGGAAAACAAAGATTTAAATGTACCAGATAAATTTGATGAATCAAGAAACAACAGTGGTCAAATCTGGCTGATATTAGTGTAAATAAAAAAACCGAAATAAGTACATAAAACAGCTACATATTCGAAGGAATAAAAATTACCTTTGATATGCAAGTTGCAATGAGGGGTCCAGTATAAGCGGTATAATATAGCATAGAGGGCGATTTACATCCTTTTCTCTGGTCTTAAGAAGTTGTTTGATTCTTATTTCTCCATCAAATAGTGATAGTATCAATGCATTGAGCACCATCTCAGAGTACTTGGCATTAGTTTCACATTTCTGAAAAACCAACATAAATGATTTTTAAATAATTTAAATTATGATGAAAACTTTCAACATTAGTTAAGAAAAAATTAAATTACCTTCACCAAAAGTAATAATATGGATAACATTTCAGAGACCAGATCTTTTCTTATGTTGTTTTCAGGTAGTTCACCAATGGTCATTAGAAATGATTTCCACAAACATGTCATTTGTTGATTTGTCAAACCATTATCAGTATTAGCTGACATCATAAAGGCTGAAGTCAAAGAGAAGACCCAATGGCTCCAATTATCCACTAAATTCTTAGTGTTAATCAATTTGCCATTCAATTTAGGTAAATCAGTGCAACCATCACAATTGACATGGCCAACCATGTCCACAAGAGCCTGTATACATTGTTTTTTCACTGTCATGGTAATTTGTCCGGGTATTACTGGTGCTTTATCTCCACTATTGGGTTTTCCAAAACAGAAATGCAAAAATGTAACCAAAAAAGGGTCAATGAACTTATCGATTTTGTTTTGAAACTTTTCTAGTAAACGCCACCAACATTTGAACTTAGCTAGTGCAGTTTCTTCATTTTTAGCATTATTTGATTTCAGTGGGATTATTAACAGCTTGATTCTTTTGTTAATATTACTTTCACTTGTTTCGGTGGAGAAACTATCAATGAGTACACTCCAGCACTGGAATGCTCTACACCGGTTCACCACATCTATTTTGAATGCTGCCTCAACAACTGGCAGCATGGAATTTATAGGAGTTCCTACATTACCCAGTGGCTGTGTCACTTGGTGCTTTAGAAGTCTGATGAATAGTATCCATATTCTGTGCCAAACATCACTCCCTTTTTGCAAAAGAGTCTTCATGATAGCAGGGTACCTAGAAATTAAATAGTTGTTAGAATAGAGTGAATAAAACTCCAATGTACAACAATTAACTTTAAAGGTGAAGGCAAACAGAAAATTAGTAAAGAGGATCGAAAACCTACAGCTATACTAGAAAACTAAAATTATGATTTAAATGCAAAATCAATTTATAATAATAATTAGCTGACCCCAGTGGCGTGCCTAGGGGTCAAAATTAGGGCAAGCCAACAGATTTTCAAGGTATAAAAAAAAACGCCCAACTGAGGGATTGTCTGATTTTCTTGTTGTTAATGGTTGTTAGTAGTACTAACATCATTATTATAATTTTGGTAAGAAAACCTTTAAAATACGAAGACCAGGTACTACTTATTTCAAGCATCAGTACGTAATTGTCATAAGCGCCATCTATATTAATGAATGCGTAAAATAAATGAACCACAGCGCTTAGCCGGACCTTTTTTCATTTTGCTGGTCACTTGCAAAATTTGTTCAATCAAAATGCACTAGATGGCCTCCAAATTTTACTATCGATTTATTGTTATTTTCAAATCCGCCCCTAAGACGACCCACTGACCTTATTTTCTCGTACGCATTATTTTATGAATTAGGTAGGGTCGGTTGTTGAACAGTGAACCAACCAGATACACTGAACCACTGCCATATTGGCAAAACTGCGACGTTCCCACTGTGACCGAGCTTGTTAATACTTGCCTCGTGGGCACCCTTCCCCTCTCCCGCAGTGAGCCGGCGGCCGCGGCTTAAGCATGACGTGTGACAGCGGATTGTTTGTTTCTCGCCAAAAAAACGTAGTATTCTCAAGTAAGTGT
Source organism: Oligia fasciuncula (assembly GCA_963082905.1). Taxonomy (NCBI): domain Eukaryota; kingdom Metazoa; phylum Arthropoda; class Insecta; order Lepidoptera; family Noctuidae; genus Oligia; species Oligia fasciuncula. Next base: position 7,797,531 of record OY720393.1, on the reverse strand, counting down.
CTCGATTTTTCTATATTTTGTTATTAATGATAAGAACACAAGTTGTATGGTGTCAAAATTGTAGTACTTTTAGTCGTTTTATGAGCATATTGCGTTTGGACAATTCAGTGTATAACCATTTTTTTTTTATTTTTATAAGTTGTATAGTGTGTGCATTGAACAGTGAACCACGTCTGCATAGTTCTCAGTGAGCCGGTTCACCGTGTACCTTACGATCCTGGTTCACTGTTCCTTAGTGTAATGTTGAACATCAATCATATTTTTGTTTGTTCTAGGATGCCTAGACCAAAAAGTAAGGAACGGAAAATAGGAAAACACACAAAAGAGGACATGGTGTCAGCTTTACTAATGGTACAAAATGGTAACTCTATTAGGACGGCGGCAAAAACCTGTAAAATTCCGTACCCTACCTTGCGCCGTTTAAATGAAGGCTGTTCATTCGAAAAGGCTGGTTGTTAATTATCTAAAAAGGTTTATAAGATAACTTTAAGTTTTTTTTTTTGTAAGAAGAAACATTTTATTTTTTGTATTTTTTAAAATAAAAGTTGATTATCAAAAATTGCGTGATTTCTTTTCACAAATAAGTATTTTTTACTGTTAAAGAAGTTATGGTTCACTGTTGAAATATGGGTGGTTCAGTGTAAACTACCCATAGTATACAGTGAGCCAAATTTCATTTTTTTTTTAAACTTCTCTAAGGGTCTTAGTTTGTTTCTCTGGCTTTCTGTAACTTTAAACTGAGAAACCTTATGAAATTACCTAAACGATGACACCAAAACCAAAATCTTAGCTTTATTTTCTAGCAAGTTATGTGACTTTGAAAAAAGGGTGGTTCACTGTTCAACAACCGACCCTACTTACATTTTAAAGTCAATTGATAATTTTAACATAGGTTTGTCATATCATATTCATACCTAATAAACGATCGAATGAGTAGGTACCTATTTTATTTATTCTGTCTTCTTGACTGACAAAAATACTTGTTTTTATTTCCGATAAGTACCTACCGACAGTCCGACAGTAATTTAAGATTAGCTACGGTGAAGTAAAGAGTTATTTATTGGCAGAAAACTCAATGTATTTACGTACCTTTTCGATGACAGATTCCGAACACAATGATAAAAGAACACTATATTCATTAACCATTTACAAAATCATAGGGAATGACATCACCAATCACCACAATCAATATTTTTTTCAAATAATAAAACTAATTCTCAAAGTAGGTATTCAAAACAATAACAATTTGTTTGAGTCGCGTCGTGTCATCGACACATCGCGCCCGCCACACGTGCTTTCGCAACTAACTTTACGCAGGTCAACGCAACACGCGGATAGTGCATTTGCGCGAACTTCATGCCTCTCAAAAGCCTGGCTTTTCATTTCATAGAACTCTGTGTATAAGTACTTACCAATATATCAACAAATGTAAACGTTTCTATAGCAATTTGTATGCGAAAACTGCGAGACAGAGAAAGGAAAGGCAAGCCAGGTAAAAGCCAGACTAAGTGTGAGCGAGATGGCGCATTTGAACGCATTGTATAGCGTTCAGAGCCGAATTCCGAATTTGGCGCGAACCTAGCCCAAAGTTAGCGCTAGTTCGGATTTCGAAATGATATTCCTATGTCATGAATGTTTGAGTTCGAGTTAATTGACTGGAATTTTTTTAATATATTTTTTATTGATTTTGTTGTTGTGAATTATGATTTTATTAGGGCAAGCCGGGCTTCTCTGCTTCTATGAAGGTACCGCCACTGGCTGACCCAACAGAATATGTTGCCCTGTCCAAATTTCAATTGTCATAGAAAAATCACTTCCAGTTTTTCTCAAATGTTTCCATTCACCAGTCAACTTTTCAGTTTTTTTTTTCCTTAATTACCTAATTCGGACTATTACTAACATTACAAAACAAATTGGTCCAGCCTTTGTCAAGAGATGCACTTACCAATGCATGGTATTTATATAGATTATATTTTTCAATTCAAAACAATCTGTATATTTATAATAATATTACAAAAACAACTAGTTTTTGTCCACTTACTTTTGTGTACTACAAATACTCTCCAGAATGTAGTTCCAATGTTGATTGTCAGTGTAGTCAATTGCAATGAGTTCTTCAGTCAAAAGTTCAAGTAATTCTACTGTCATTGCATTTTCTATGACTTCCAAATTCATACAAGCAGGAATCACTCTTGAGAACCAAGCTGATAAACCTTTTTCCACAAACTGTCTCTTTTTTTCTGGTGGTAGTATTTTTAGTAATTTGTGCAGTACAGTGCATGCCTGAAAAAAATAGTTTCACAAATAAAATGAGTGGTGAATTAGATCGCTTTTAGCGATAAGACCACCCATTGTGTCACCCTATGTACAGTTTCTATTTTTATGTCTGTAATTTATTTGGTGTACATAATAAAGAGTATTTCTATTCTATTCTATTCTAGTAATGCACCTTCAAGGTTTTTATCCTACAAATACATGAGTCAATCAAAAATACTATCAAAAATGTTAGTATTCAAAGTAGGTATGTAAGTATTCAAAATATTGTGAGGCAAAGCAAGTATAGACAAAGCCTAAGATTGGTTTTACACATACAACTGAACTACTGGATGACTTTCACCATAACCTCAAATCTACCAACAAATATTCATTATGTTTCCACTTTAGATACAATTTATAATCAAGTTTGATCCAAGTAAAAGAGGAGGCTTTGCAATTATGATCTATATAGAAAAAACACATCAATGTACTGAAAAGTACAAATAGCTATACATAAAAATACCTATTTAAGTACAACACTTAACTTATCAGTGCATCATCACCATTCTTAACTACCAAACATGTGCATACACGTTTAAAGTTTGACATAAGTGAATAAGTATAATACCTTCAATCTCATTCCGATAGGTATCCTCGTATTATGGCAGTACAGGTTGAAGATGTCCACTACTTCCTGATGCTCCTCTGAGACCGCTACAAGTATGTCATTAGGGTATAATGACAGTGTGTCAAAGCATAACTGCTGCAATAACTCCACCTTGCTCTGGAGAGCAGCTGTTTTTGTCATATATATCACAGCCAGGGCTGATGGCAACAAGTTTGGATTAGGGTTATATCTACCCATCTGCAAAGTTGTTTACAAACATTACAATAACATTAGGTATGTGCATATGTCTATTGATAATATGGATCTCAATTACCTGGACTCTGGATATAATAACAGAAATAATGTTCATGATAGTGGCAGTGTACCTCATATCCTCTTTCAAGTCGTGTACACATATTGCCAGTAACCTCTCAGTTTCTGCTAAGCTTAGGTCTTCACCCTTCTCCAGAGTAAACAGTATTTTGGTGTAATTTTGATTTCTACTCGTGTGGTTCTTTAACGAATAGTGCTCCAATCTGTCCAATGCCGTTTTCACGTCCGAACCAATGTTAATTTCGTCCGGCATTTCTAAAATAGGATTTCAATGAAGATTGCGCGAAGGAAAAGACTCTTTAGAACACAAATTAGTCATAAACAAAGCCCTATAATAGTTTAGTTATTCACACAAATGCACACAAAGCTGTTAAACATGTACAGCAGAGTTATACAAAAAGATATCGCCGGAGATAAGTACAAAACAAAACCGTGTCAATGTACACTGTACACTCTGCTATAATATTTTGTGGAAGTATGTATGTACCAGGAACTAAAAAAACTTAATGAAATATCAAAAACAGAATAGGTACGTACTTGGTTACGTATGTTTTACGTTATAATGTCCCAAAAATGCACGTTATCCAGATAGCAGAATATTTCGTGAACGAAATAAAACTAACACATTTTGACATTTAACGCATTTCTGGCGCGAAGTACGACGGATAAACTATTGCAATATAATATTGCCATGTAAAATATGTGTCATAGACTAAAATAAACTATATTGGTCGGGTTAGACCTTTTGAGACCATTTCACTAAATGGTTGAGCATTTAAGGCGCTACTACCTCGAAAATCTAAAATCCTCGAAAACCTACTAAGCGAGCGAAAGTTATGCAATTACTTTTGAAACTCAAAAGAAGAGTGATGGCTATAATGTGCATGCGCTCGGAATAAAACGACGTATGTGCCAACGAATTTACTCCTTTTTTAACAAAATAAATGATTAAATTTAAAACTACTTTATGTAAACTTTGATATGATAATTCTCTACGTTTTAAAGTAAATTCCATTGAATAACTCTGCGTTACGTCGTGATGTCGAAAAAAGTAAAAAATAGTTATAACTTTGCAGTTCTTTCTAGTATCGAGAAAAATTCATTGAATCGTGTATTCCTTTTACATAATACTACACCAAAGAGTCAAAAAAACTATACAAAAATGTTAAATCCATAGCCCACATACTTAACTAGTTATACGAAATAGAAAAACCACATTTTTTTCAACATATCATCTTAATTTTAAGATCTAAAAATTGGACATCGGAGGCTTAGATCGGAGGAATAATCCAAAGGCGTAACTACTATGATGCTAAGTGGTGGGCCCGAGGTTTTTGGGGGATCAATCAGTGTAAAGCTCGGGAGGTGTGCCAAGTCAACAAGGCACCGGCCTCGGCCTCAGTCGGCGAGATGGCTTGAGAATAACATATCAAGAGAAGAAAGGGCACCTTAATTTAAAAAAAAAGACAATCTAATCCACTTAGCAAAGGAGTTGTAGAGTGCGTAAGCTGGGCCCTACGCCATTTCTTTAGAAAGTTGTTACTGAATTACTAAAAGTCCCCGCGTCTAGGAGGTGACCCGGAGTGGGAGGGGGGTTAAAAGTTCCCACTCTTAAAACGGTGCGTCGTACACAAAAAATATCTTCTACGTAATGAAAACTAATACAATTTTCTACAACTTATATCTTACACACTTTTTTCGAACTCCTACCCATTTTCAAACTACAGGTTCCGGAAAAGTGAAAATTTCGAAAAAACTACTTTTATCAAACATTAGCTGCTACTTCAGCGTTATTTCGGGATAAAAAGTAGCCTATAAGTTAATCCAGGTCCTAATCTATCTGACTACCAAATTTCACCTAAATTGGTTCAGCCGTGTAAGCGTGAAGAGGTAACAGACGCCTGTCTGTTACCTCTTCACGCTTACACCGCTGAACAGACACCAGCGGTGCTTGCAGAGCGTGATGCTCGAAAACTGATTAAAATTAAGAAGGTAGGTAGGGTGCGGCGCCTGTCTTATGTTCATTGAACGGCTTATCATGGGACACATTTTTGCCCAACATGACTCTGCCAAGAGTGCGAGTGCCCACAGTCGTAGGTGGTACAGTCAATCGCACTTTTATGGTAACAGTTTGACAATAACAGCGCCTTTATTTCGTTGTAATTAGCTAGTTGTTTTTTTAGCTATGGTAGGTAATAATCGGGAGCTAACAATCAATTTAACTCGCTTGGGAATGTTTTTTTACTCAAATCTTGAATGCCTGAAACTGATAACCAAATCGGCCTTCTATTAATTGACAAGTCGAATACTGAATGACACAGGATGGCAAGTCGGCGCAGAGTAGTTTTCGCCTGGCGCCTATACCTAAATAAGTAGATACCTACTTAGACCGTATAGAATGTACCTACTAGCTAACTGAAGCCTGTATTGGATTCTGAGTAGGTAATTGGCTTAACTTTTAATGTGATTAGTCTCCTAAATTGACAACACGCAATAGAATACTCTATAATAGGTACACCATATAAATTACAGACATAATTAAAGAAACTGTACAAAGGGTGACACAATGATTCCCTCTACCACAACACAATGATACCTCTTTAACACCTTGATTCCTAAACAAAAATCAACACAGAAATTAGTTATCAGCTGCTGTGGGATGCGGTTATAGTGTAGGTAGGTACCTACTCTGTGGTTGCGGTTGACTAAATTATCAACAACACAATCACTTGATACAAGTTTAATTTTGACTCATAGAAACGACATACTTAGATAGGTAGGTACTAGTGTGTTAATTCAACCCCAAGCTTCGCTTTAATTCGTATTTCACTTTACCTACTTCATAAAGTAAATAAATACCTAACAAGTAAATATTTAGGTACTTACATAATAAGATGAATAGGTACTTAAATCATTCACTCTCAAGCACAGAGCATGTAACACTTCTCTCAAGTTCAACCATTGTTTAAAGCTATTCTCTAAGTATAAATATCCGCCCACAAGGTGGTATTTTAATGCCTCATCATAACCCACTGCTAATACCATCATCACACGTCTCTGGTGTATTTATTTATTCCTACATGTAGATAAAACAAACCACTTAAATTTTAATCACGATATTATTGTTAGTCATATTTGACTAACAATAATATCGTGACTATTGTCAGCATACCTAAGCATCAGCACCATCAAGCAATAATCAACCTTGCTGGAAGCATAACAAATTAATGTTTATCGTCTAGGTAGCAGACTATTGAAACAGCTTAGATATATCATTTTGAAATAGGTAGATAGGTATAATACGTTAAAAACTGCTTTCAAAGTTTGCGTGTGAACCTCAGTTCGTTTACATTTCTAATATCTATTGCATCTTCTTTAGCGCTCGTTGCGGTGGCTCGCACACGCCTCGCCATTTGAAGACAAGTGCCGCGGCGTGCGCCCGCGCATATGTGCCTCGTAAACTCTCCCGCGCCGATTGCATCGTTCGTTTGTCGAATGTCCACGCGATCCGTGCTGAGCATAACAAACAGTGTTTCCAAGCAAAGAATATAAATTACACACAACACCATATCTGGACGGTACGCGCGAACGTGTGGTGATAGTTATGTGTCCACATGACTGGTGCTTCAGTGCGCAAAACATCCTAGAATCGTTGTGACTGCTCACAACAGACAGTGTTTGTGTTCACCTCGTTGTAAGCAATGCCAGGACACGCGGGGAGCCCCTACTGGGCTGCAGTAGACTTCGACAGCGAAGGAGAAGAAGCTCAAACGCCTCCGAGTAATCACCGGGTGTATCTGGATCCTTGGGACAACGAGGCTTATGGGATGATGCAAGCAGAGCCCGCGGAATCGAGTCAAGGAGACAATTTCAATTCGTTTGCCGGCGAGCCAGTCAGTGCTAGTTTTTATTATGTGCCTACGAAAAACTATGATTCTGGAGAAGAGCCGCCGCTGCCGCCGCCAAGGTGGAAGAGATCGCCGCCTGAAGAAGTCATTGCTCCGGAGTACGCGATGTATGGGCGCAAAGCATCTCGATCAATCATCCCAGACTTTCCTCCTGATGCAGTGATATACGGCGAGAGACCAATAAGTGAGTACTCATCTAAACAACCCAGTTGAAACATTAGCAACTGATCACCACTACCATTTCTAATGTGGGTAGACGTTAATGACTTAACGAAAAATAAGAAATTAATTGATTTTCCAACAGAATTTTTGGAGCCAACTTTCCTTTATGTGTAGGTATCTACTTACCTAATGAAGCTATTTAAGTTCATTAAAATATTTCTTAATTTATAATAATTCCACATTGTGTAAATTACTAAAATGTGTTCGTTAGCATTAAATTTGGAGTGCTCCATGGAAATAACTGACCCGGTAAAAACTGAAGTTTCCTATGAATCTACCAGCACCCTAATAACAGCTTATGTTCGTTAAATTTGTCTGCTCAACAACGTAAACAACGCAATTAATGTTGTTTAAATGTAAAATTAAAGCCATTCCTACTGTTAAATGTGTTAGGTACTCAATTGCCCCGCAGATTAACGAAATTCAGTATGTAACCAGCATATTGATGTCATTGAATGTTCCGTTTTCGGGACTTATGTTTCATACAGTCAGTGACAAAAGTTCAAAATCGTTTTACTCATTTACTAGTAAGAACATTTTCATCACTGTTTTGTAATAATTCTATAAGTAATATTGAAAGCAGGACAGTAGAGGCTAATGGAAAAAAAATATTGATAAGTAGCATTATATTATGTATTTAAGTATTTTGGTACAAACAAGTAGAATAGGTAATGTTCAAACATTCATAAGTTACTGACTCCTGTAACTTTTGGTAGTGTCAACCTTAATTATGTTTCTGGCTGTGCCCTAATTTTACATTACCTTATTATTGCATCAATCCGTTTTAATAAAAGTTGGATGATATTATGGTATGGGCGGCATAATAAATATTCCGATTATGAACTAAGTACCTATTCAATGCGAAAGGATCTACAAAGTTACGCTCTTTCTCTGTTGCGCGGTGACCAGAACATTACTGTTTTTTGAACAGTGTTTTAAAAACAGATTTAATAAGTATAGGATGACCTAGATTACCAATTAATTTTATTCGTTTTTGCTGTTTTCTCTCCTCTTTATTTCGTATGGTCTTTTGCACGTCTGCAACTTACAGTTCGCGTCAAATAACTAACTTTCCCGTTCAGGCTAGGCTTTTCGCTAGCCGCGCATGCGCGCTGCTGTTATAGGTAGACACAAGAACCAAACTGCCGAAAGTCAAATTCTCTGATGCAGTACTGTCTAGCACTCTAGTCTAGCTAAACCTAAGGCTCAGTACTCGAAATCTTAGCGAAGTCCAAGTCCAAGTCAGGGCCTCAAGTCTGCTATTAGGTACCTACAATAGTATCAGAATGGTCTATCATTGATTTCATAATTGTTGATTTTGACAAGTTTGGTAATCTACTGATATAATGGCGTCATTATGACTTTCCAATGGTCAACCACTGTCACTCCATTGAATGAAATGGCATAGAATGGTAATCTCGTACATAATGACAAATGAATGACTGCCTTAGGCGTTAATCTGCTAAAATTTTGACAGTTTCTTTGATCAGTGGCCTACCATTAGAACGTCATTGTGCAGTCATTGCTTTTAATTCGTTACGAGTATCGTATATATGTTCTGTGCCATTGACCGACCAATGATCAACCATTATGAATTTATCAGATTACGAACTTTTAGCAAAATGACAATGGGATCGTATTGGAATGATGAATTTATAAAAATAGCAGACTTGGGCCCCTGTACGTTACGCAGGCAGCTGCAGGGACGATGCTCGTGCATGGCGTGGCGAGTGGCGACCCTACGAATTCATTTATTAGCGTTACGGGTACAAGCTAGGCAGACGATGATGATGCATTACGGGCTTTAGGTAGACCCCCAAAAAGGGTCCACCTTTTGGGCAAACGACGGACGACCTAGTAAAGTTAATGTCTCGTAAGCAACAAATCCGTTTTTTAGGCTGCTATTCTGAAAATGAAGGTTGATTTTTGTCAATGTGTGGTTTGACCAACCATTCTTGTCGGGTTTGTGACTTTCTGAGATCACTGATTTATGTAGTAGCTAGGTACCTAGGAAGTCAACTAGGTTTTGGAGAAAAGCCCAGCTAGATGACACCTTTTTACAATCTTTTATAAAATGCACTAACTTATTGTGCCCTACTACTTACCTTGTACAGACGCCAGCACATCAAGTTACTACAATCTGTCAGATTCCTTTAATAGATTTTCGACTTTATTGCTAAAACATAAGGTTCAAGGTTGATTGGGAAAATCTGACAGTTTCGGGTAGGTTGACCTGCTGGCGTCCGTACCTAACGTTTCTGTAATCAGTCATACTTATCGTTTAACGTTTTCTTACTTAATCTTCACGCTTATTTTCAAATAAGTAGATCGATATTGTACTGCGTGCATTCGAAGGACTTGTTAGCACCTACAGCTGAGTATAGTCCTCTTACCTTTTTGTGCTGTTCTATTCGAGTCTTTGACCTATCTTCTATTACTCTGCCAACATCCATAAGCTTTCGATCATAACGAACAATCACCATCAAATTAGCACGTGGACTGTTCGGCACAGGTTTAGATAGGTACCTACTTGTTAGGTAGCGGAATTGCACTAGAAATTGGTGCACCTCCTTGACATAATCATTTGTTACGAGACTATAGTACAGTCAACAGCAAAAGTAGATGATCAAAATCAGAAATTCAATACTAATGAACGGAGTTCGCGTCAGAACTGTGTGGCGTCGAAGTGATTCAAAAGTATGTGATTGTAAATTATACCAAACATTTACTACGTACAGTACAGCTGCCATATATTCGCGATCAATTTTGACTCCTATTGAATTTCTGATTTTGATCATCTACTTTTGCTGTTGACTGTACGAGTGACTTACGACGTACAAAAAAAGGCTCGGCCACTTGGCTATATGACAGAACTACGAAAGACATTAGGTACTTACTTAAGTATTTAAAGTGAAATGTTTTTAAAAAAAACACTGTTCTTCACATTCCAGGGGATCGCAGAAGGTCCATGTTCGTGGATGAGCCAACGTACGTCCCACACCCGATGTTGTACGAGCCACTCTACGGAGGCGTGATGCCGCCAGGGTATATGCCTCCGCCGCCCAGGACTCGAATGTCCCTCACACATCCTCCGGAATATGTGATGGCAGGTCTTGGATATCCCAACAGTAGAAGACACTCCAGGTAAGGTCTCACAGTGTTTTGACCAACCAAGGAATTTTTGAAGTTAATACAGTAGAATTTTGATGGCTTAGCAAAATTGTCATAATTGCACTGGTAGATAACAGTGCAGCAGTGGCAGCAAAAGTCACAGTTGAGTGCATAAACATTTTGCTAGGTACAACTTTTACTCCAAAGATAAATAAATACCTATTTAAATATTTTAAGTCTAGGGTTCCCTTACACATGTATGGACAGTCACGAGCACTAATATGTCAACACGCGGCAACTTTCAATTGCGATTTTTTCGTGAAATGATAAATGCAACGTTGAAAAACGACACTTTAGGTACATAACACAAACATAACCTATGGGTTCGAAAATACTAATATGTTCGTAATAACATAAAATTTCATTAAAAAATAAAGGAGAAAATTGCCTTTGAATAAAACCAAGTGTATACATACTTATGCTCGTGACTGATAATAAAAACAGATAACTACCTACCGCAGATTCAAAATGGGGTGCATACCTAATATCTAGGTAGTTATATTGCATGCTCAAGGTGGCTGATTACTTCATTAATGTGAATGTAATTATGCTCTGAGCTCTCGAAAGTGCAACAAAAAGCTAAAAAAACGTGGAGACGCATGTTCTATTCAATGAGAACTTTAATGTCTATTTACGTATCTAACCTTTAGCAAAGCGAAGTTTCACGATCCTGACATTTTAGTTCGAGCGAATATCAGATCGAAGAAACGCTTCTAGAATCTATATTTGAGTTTGACCGTCCGACTATTTGTCCAAGCAAATAGATAAATTCAACCCAAATCTAGTCAAGTTCATGAAGTTCAATATTGAAAGATGCAATAGAAGAATAAATTCTGCGTGGCTAAATAATAACAGCCGCACAGGTCGATCGATCAGGTTAAACTACGCTTGCCGCGGTTGGTCTGTGGATGGGTGACCGTCTTTACATACCGCGACCCCTCCGTGCATCGGGAAGCACGATAAGCCGTTGGTCCCGGCTGTCATTCATGGATCTTTGACAGTCGTTACGGGTAGTCAGAAGCCCGAAAGTCTGACAACCAGTCTTACCAACCAGTCTTTACGTATTACCTACCCAGTAACTGGGTTGTGGAGGTCAGATAGGCAGTCGCTACATGTAAAACACTGGTATTCAGCTGCATCTGGTTAGACTGGAAGCCGACCCCAACATTGTTGGGAAAAGGCTAGGCAGATGATGATAGATAGTTCTGAATTATTGACGTAGCCAGTAAGAAAAAAATGCAATTGAACATACTCAATAAGCTTGCGTTACACTCGTCGATCAGCGGGTTAACGAAGTGTAAAAAAATATTGTAAACAGGCAAAGAGCTCAGAGTTACGCGTTGTGGTCACGACATCGCGTCACTCCAGCCGCTAGGCCCCACGACAAAACACGAAGACGTTTTCACACTAATGAGATAAATAATAGACATGCACGGGTAAGATCTGCGGATTTCTACACTTGTTGTACATACTGCAGGTAATTACTATACAGCCAACGGTGGTGTGTGTGTGTCATAGCATAATGCTCACACTCTCCTGATAGTGAAACTGGCTAATACCACCCAGTCAGAGCCGAGATAGTAAAATAGTATTGCTACATTATCTACGCCTCGAGCGGCCTCTAATTAGAGAGTAAACTATTTAATGAATACCATTTTCTAACATAAACAGTAACTAGGTACATCATTAATTTATAATTTGTAAGTTAGGCCTTGCATAAAAGTGCAATGTTCATTGAAAAATAATGGCGGCTCGTGTTTGCCACTTGCCATTTCAAATTGCATCTGTGAATGGGAAGTTCGCGTTCCCAGCACTTAGGCGTGACTTTAGCTTCCACGGAAAGTTCAACGGCAAAAACGGCCGTCGCCGTCGTTAGTAAAGGCAGTGTGAGGCGAGCGATTCTGTATTATAATAACATGCATTGTACATCCGTCGTGTGAACGCGCACCAGTTTTTTGTTTCCTACAAATGAAAGTTGCTTGTGAGAATGTAGCTCGCGTACGAGCACCTATGTGTATGTAGGGAAACTTGTTCCCCTAACATTGACCTTAGTGGGCGCTATATTTACGTAATTACTCATGGTGTTGCACCCACTACATTTTACATAACAATAAGGAACCGCCAACCTTGCATGATTGCAGCCAGCAGTTACGACTTGACTATCAATTTTTGAAACGATGGCGGTTTACCACTTGGTTGTTATGCTAATTTATGTAAAGTTTTAACACAAACCAGTAGGTTTAGTCGGAATTATATTATTTGTTTTTAAAAGATCCGTTTGCTTATTCTTCATTTTGGCAGTCGATGCAGTTTCACTTTCCATTCCTGTGTTAGCCAACTGATATTTTGTATGCACTGAGCTACTATAAGATATCAATGAAGTTATATGTATGCGCTAGGTGTGCGTTTCCTTATTTGCCTCAACAATAATTAGGAACTTATAGCAATTACGAACTTCTGATAGGCAGCGACTACAGAATAATGTTGTACCGACAGGTAAAACTGGTAAAGAGTCTGTCAAACAACATAGCTTACCTTTTAAAAACAACAGGCATTTAGAGCAATTATTCGGGTAACACACCACTTTCTAGTCACGGATTACGTGAATGCAGCTTTGTGAGGTAAATTTAGCGGATAGCTAGAAAGTCAGTCATGCCACTCATGATGGGCGTATTCTTCATAATCGTCATAACGTGAAATAGTGCGAGGAGGTGACGGCGACGCCGACTCTAGGAAATAAGTAGTCCGATAGTTATCTAATCCGCCTCTGATCGTGTATTGACACGGATAGGAGATTGCGTGCGTTACATTGATGTTGATTTTAACATTAATCCGTGATGTCCATTCGGTAGATGTTATCATTTGCGTTACCTACGGACAAAACGTAAACAATTACAACATGTCACATAGTTTCCACATTAAACCGATAAGAAAATGTGAGCTGGCTCTGTAAATATGCATTCTTGAGCAGCTATTTGCCTCAGGAGCAGAAGCTTGTTGTCAGTGCTTTGTTTTGAGCGCTTTTTCCGAGACGAGAAGAAAAGATCGGGGCTGCAAAACTTGATTCTTATGGAAAACTTTCCAATGACGTAAATAATTGTTTTGTCGACAGGATGACCGATGCCTACGAGCAATTTGCGTACGAGAGCCTATCTCCTGAATATGAAGACTGGGCGCGACCTTTTCCGAAGACCGCTCCGGATAACTTCCACTTATCCAGATACGGACACCTCCAGATTGACTACTCCTGCAGTTGGAACTCCCTCGACAGGCTTATTCGTAGCCAGCACCGAGGGTAAATGGTAACTAAACAAAACAAAACTGACTGAGACCTGGGGCTGAATACAGATTTCGAAACGCATCGACAACTGTGTGCTTCATGCATGCATTCCTCAGTGTGGGCAAACACAGTTAATAGATAATGGTATTTAAAGTAATTCGTATGTTTCGGTCGCGATAGAATCTTGCGCATTTTTGTGAAGCAACTAAAAATGTAGAATATTTACGATGAAACTCGTGCGCTCGCTGTCAGACGGATGGAACGGATCGAAAGTCGGTTCCGGATTCTCTAAAAACTCCGAACGCATCCCTGCGCAAGCACATGATAGGTACTAAAACGAACATTTACGAATGTAATCGTATGAAATCCCGTTACGCGTAATTTAATGTGTATCTTCCGCACTTCTGCCAATCATGCGCTTGTGTTTGGTCCCTTAAATTTATTTTAACTGCCAATTTAGCCAGTTGATATATGACAATTACTCAATCTTACACAATTTTTATGGTCTAAGAATGTATCTTCCGCAATTTTCACTCTATTTATAATCAAGATCAATTTTAATCCGTGGACTTAAGTTATGTTAAGGTTGTGAAGGCTGCTTGCTTACGTAAGCAGTTTTGGACATAATGGTTTTAAACTATAAAGTAAGGTGCTAAATGATAATTGTTATTGATCTTCTAATCTTGAGAAACTAAGTGCTAGCCAAAGATAATAAAATATATGCTTAAGTTTATTTCATTTAAGTTTTAACTACAATTTTTGTGCTTTAGGTTAACTATGAGGCTGAAACCAATAAAACACCTTACTAGGTGTACAATTAAGTACATATAGATTCTTTATAAATGTATCTAAGTAATAGTGTGTTCTTACTTTGTAATATTTTATGAAAAACGTTGGGATTATAAATGATACCAAAATTATATTATGTTTTCATTTTAAATCACGTTAGAATTTCCCAACTTTTTCCTATTTACTTGAGCGAGTAAGTAGGAAAGTCTTTTAAGAAAATTCTTGTTATTACGTGTTTACCTCCCTCATTATAATAGAGCTAACATCGCGCTTTCTTACGGCACGAGCTGTCGTTTATGTTATATTGACAGCAATTTCTGTTTATTATCCTATGGTGTGGTTAACTTTCAACATTTTCATTAGATCGAGAGCCCAGACTAGATAAGCTTGGCAATACATCCATCTCTCTACACTTTCACTGTTGGACAGCATTGAGCCTATTTGAACTGAATAGCTGTATTTGTTTAACTTTCCTATGTTGTTTTTGTCTGGCTCTGTTCCGAGTCTCAACTGTTTTATAAGAATCGTTGTATTGCATACCTACGTGCTTCTACATAAGAGTAAAACTGCAGGTGTTCAACTCGGTAGATAGTAGACGAGTGACGTATCTTCCCAGATGATACTGGAGCTGTGCTCTAAGTGGCGTATGTAGGTACCTTCGTTTTCCCTAATTTAAAGTAATTTACATTTATAATTCAATGTTACTTAATGAACCTTAAATCGCATGTCCAAACAGTTTAGATGGCACACTGATATTTCGTGCGTAGGTTACCTACCTACTTGTAATTACAGGGCATAAATTATTTCTAACCAAATAATGTGGCTAATAAAGCAATTCACGCTTCAGGGGAAGTAGGTAGGATTTAAACGACGATATGTAGGTCATCTAGTGATGTAACTTATGAATATGTACTACGTAGTCATGTAGTTATTTTCATAATCGCATTCTTATTCGTTGTAACAGGTAACAGATAAAAATGGCTAAATTAAAAAGAGACTCCGTTGCACCGTCGTTGCTAACATAATTGCTTTTTCGTTACGAATAGTTATTGTGGCGAGACTATGTAACGTGTAATGAAATAATTACTTACTGGTCGTATTGTTATATAATGGTTTATTATATTTCATTTTGAAAGGTTTATTAATGTTTTTCGGTCGAGTTCTATTGAAATAACACTTGACTAGATTGTTGAATCATTTTGCTCGAACATCGATAAATTGTATTGAGTGGAGTGGAGTTCGCGCAGCTGAATTTTGGGCCAAAGATGTTTGAACTTTTTGCTATCGATACTCTAAGAAGAATAGGTTGATATTATTAATTATTTAAAACAATGCATCAACACTTGACAAATACCTACCTTGATTGTCACAACTCAAGGTAAGTGGCACCTACTTGTTTAGTGTCCATAATGTCCGTGCACTGACTGGACAGGTCCTCTCAATGTGTTGTTCTTTTGTCAAAAGACCACCTCAGACATCGATCTACATGGTCTTCTTATAACCTGACCAAGATTATGTCTGGACTTTAAAAGAGACTGTGACCTCTGAGTTTGTTTCGGCCTTTCTTCTCAGAGTAGTCAGATAGGAAACGCCGACTTCATCTAGTTTAAAAAAAAAAAAACATGATTGACGTGTAAAAGTGTTTGTACAAACCTACTTACAAAAAATAAAATCATTTCATTTCATCATTCCATTCACTCATTCTATAACACGTCCTAAAGAATGATCTTGATGATCAAAGCTGCACTGTACAGTAGGCGCCGCCGCGCCGTAGCAGAGGTGTTAACGGGTTGATGTTATCCCTACGACCTACGTGAGTGATTTTCATTCCTTCGTCCCCATTCCTTATTAAGATATTCCCAAAGTTTTGTTAAAAAACCACCATATAGTACTAATATTATAAATCGAAAGTGTGTCTGTCTGTCTGTCTGTTACCTCTTCACGCTTAAACGGCTGAAGCGATTTAGATGAAATTTGGTATAGAGATAGTTTGAGTCCCGGGAAAGGACATAGGATAGTTTTTATCCCGATATTCCAACGGGATCGACACTTATGCGGGAACCGCGGGGCGCTGCTAGTACCGTATAAAAGAAAAAAAACCTTAGAGGACGAAACGTGCAGTTTATTACAAATTATTATAACTTAAACAATTACAAGAAACAAAATCTCTTCAACTTCCCTTTGACAAATTAAAAGTCTTGAAAGTCTTTATCGTTGTAAAGCTTCCTTTTCTTCATTATATGGAACAGACCTTTTTTCTCTGAACTTTTCGCCTTAGGAGTTCGATCGTTCTTATCGTAATAAATTACTTGCAGACTGTTTGTGGTCTTCGGGGCCTTATTTTGTGAATGTTGTATGGGAAATTTACTTGTTACATCCTGTACTGGATCTGAGTCTATGGTATGATAGTCCGTGTACGGGTCTCTATTGGCTGAATAAGGTCTTTCAACGTGATTTTCGCACTGCGAAGGGTAACTGCTCTGCAAGTATTGCTTGAATTGACTCTGTTTCAATTTCTCCTCTAATTCCTCAAGTCGCTACAAAATGAGTGTGTATGTATGTGAAAGCGTTTTATAATCTTATGTTATTGCTAACATTATCTACAATGATGTTATGTTTAAACGCAGTTTTAATGGCCAATGACGAGGGATACCGATATGTAATTATATCGCTACGAGCTAACTCTACGGTGTGTTACGTTGCGGTAAGTTATAATAAATGTCTGTATTAAGTGTAGGGGAACGCCGGAAGCTACTGCAGCCGTCTCCTCTCTCTTTAGACGCTCCATCACTTTAGAGAAATGGGTGGGGCGGTATATAATTTACCGACTGTATGGAAGATGGCATAAAAGCATGGTTGTATATGTTGTGTATACTTAATCGATAATAATGCCGTACAACACTGAATGAGGAAACGATTGATCCCGTCCCGTTTGATGATTGACCCGCGGGATAATTACGTAACTCGCGATCATTGCGTTATTTACGTTGTTGAGCAGACAAATCGAACATAATGTGAAGCAATGGATTAGCAATATCCTTTAAAATGATTCAGATTTTGATTGAAAGTGTGTTAAAATGCGGTTTGTATGCGGTTGATTAGGTAGGTACTTACACAGAAATGTGCTAATAGACTTTGATGAACTCCAAAATAGAGTACCAATATTATAATAACATAAGTTAATAGTTATACTTAGGTACCAACCCGTCTATAAGCATCAATGTTCAGGTCAGTGCGTGCCGTCTCTCGCGCCAACTCTTCTTGCAACTGAGTCGCACGCGCAGCTTCGCGTTGTACCTTCTCTTCATACTCCAGGACTACCATGTTGATCTGGAACATTCATTACAGAGAAAGAATCCTCATTCCATCATCATTTAGCAGGGAGGAGTTTACTGCTGAACAACGCTGGATTAGCTTGGGGCAGTCCAAGCAGTAACAGTAACTTCAACAACTAAGCAGCAGTGCAACTGCTAGGTAGGTACTACTTACGTAAATATTCGTGAAACCCGTATTATTTTGCAGCAATAGGTATCTACATTCTCTACTACGAGAGCGGCGGAGAAACCGGTTTCCAGTCTACCTTCAATCTTACCTTCTAGGGGTGGACACTAGAAGAAAGAAAGATTGAAGGTAGAAGATCAAAGACAAAGGCATATACAAAAGTAGAAGATCCAAGACAAAGGCATATACAAAAGTTGATACCGGATATCTATGGTTGATACCTAGATAATTTCCTTTTAAATTATAATAGAATCATCCGTGTTATGTCCTCAAAGTACAATATCGTGAACGTGATTAGTTTGCTATTAATACGAACCTTCTCTCTATGATCGGCTTCCATTTCTCTCATCTTAGCCCTCAGCTCTTCGATGACGCACGTGAACTGCGCCACCTGAGCGTCGCATTCGTGCTGCATCTGTTGAACTAAATACTGGATTTGGTACAACTATAAAATTTGGTTTAATTGGCTACCTGTTACAAGTTGGGATGTAGGTTGGTACTTTGGTACACTATAGTGGGGCTGCCATACGTACCTACCGGGACATGTCCGGTTTGAAGCGTTGTGTCCCGGTGTCCCGGTAAATAGGTAAGTCGTTAGCCCCGGTTTCGAAGTTAGAGCGAGGACCACGAATCTTCGTACCTTACCCATCCGAGGTGGGATACAATTTTTTTCGAAAACTTTCGAACTCGCTTCGCTCGCTCTCGAACTTTATTAGGGTTTCTTAATTCTAATACTTTTCTACATAAGTCGTCAAAGTAATTCCTGCTTTTGTATGAATGGCCAAAAGAAAACCTAGCCTACGATGATACGATTTTTCACCTCACTTCGCTCGCTGTTGCATCCTGAGTTTTTTTTTCAGAAAATCATCGTTATTTTAAGTTATGTACATAGGTACTTACTACTCAAAAGGTATTGCGATTGCACCAAAAAAAAGTAAGATTTTAAAAACAAAACCCGACCCTTCCGAAAACAAGCATTTTACCGTGTTTTACCCTATTTGTATTCCAAATGTCCCGGTCGGCGGTTCAGCATGAGTACAGAGTAGGTACCTACCCTTTATTGATTTTAATTCAACTCCTCATAGGTAATTAACTGGAAGGGTTACTACACAATTCGGACTGGCTCATCATGTAGGTAGGGTAGGCATAGTATCAAGCCAAATCGAGAAAGAATAACTACCGAACCTTTCGTAAGTATGTGGACAGGGACAGTGGGTAAGTATTTGATGATAAATGATACCAACTTTCCCTTTTACTATCAGCCTTCAAGTCTTCAATCTGTTTCTCGTAGGCACTTCGCAATTTCATCACATTTTCGTTCTGTTTCTGAAGAGTATTTTCTTTGTCCTGTAAAGCAAAAACTGGTCTACTGAATTTAAAGTTCTACTTAGTTTCTTATTTCACCGAGCGTCGCCTAATCTAGTTGAAAGAAAATTTCTCGATTCATTTTGACCGACGCGCGACGCCGCCGCCGCGACGTAAGTAATGTGTATAACTGATTATATAAAAGTCATCATCTGCCTATATAGGCTTTTCCCAACTATGTTGGGGTCGGCTTCCAGTCTAACCGGATGCAGCTGAATACCAGTATTTTACATGGAGCGACTGCCTAATCGGAGTTCTGACTTCCACAACTCAGTTACTGGGTAATACGATACCCCCGGTAAGACTGGTTGTCAGACTTTCGGGCTTCTGACTAGCCGTAACGACTGTCAAAGATCCACGAAGGACAGCCGGGACCAACGTCTTAACGTGGTTTCCGAGGCACGGAGGGGTCAGGTATGTAAAGATGGCCACCCATCCACAGACCAACCGCGGCAAGCGTAGCTTAACCTGCTCGATCGACCTGTGCGGCTGTTAATAGTGAGCCACGGGCCCCTCTGCTTATTTATATGTATCTACCTAATTACCTATTAGGTATTACGCTCGTCTAGCTGCCCAAAAATAGTAGGCTACCTAGTAAAAATATGACACGGACATGTCGGACATCACCTTTTTATTGTAGGTAATAAGGGCGATTTTCGTAGTGCAAGTATTACCACTGATGTGAGGTTGACTGTACCGCACTCTTGTATAATATTAGGACCGTGGATGGAGAGAACTAGGCTGTTTTATACACTACCTAAGTAAAATTAGTTAGATATATGTTCTAATAAAGATGTTACGTGGGTACCTTTTCTATGTCCGCAATGTTAGTGTTTTTCATAGATATCTGTTCCTTCAACTTTCTTACGTCCCGCTTCAAATATACCAGCTGTGACACAGTCTCCTGAAGGTTCCCGATCATCTCCCGCGATGTCAACAAATGGTAGCGATGAGACTTCTCCATTTCACGAACTTCCTTCAATTCTACTTCCAACTTGGAATTAGCGTCACGTAATTTCTTGCACTCTTCATTTTCGTTTGTAAAATCCTATGTCATAGATAGCATTGCTTATTTTTAACCAAGAGAGATTGTTAATTTGTTTAATTATTATACTATGTAGAGGTACACGTGCTCACAATTTTACACCTTGATAAACTGTTCAGTATATTTTGGAGACGACCATCAAGAACAGTTTTTTCTTCTTCTTGCTTACAATCCATTCCATTAAATAATATTCCGCTTTAATCAAAATTACTACCAAATTAAATTACCTAATTCTTTTTTGTTTGAAAAAGCCCGCTCGAACTTCTTTTAGTTTATGTGGTAGGCGAATAAAAACTGGGCAGAAGCACTAAATGGTGGCGGCCTTTGTTTGTTGTGCTAACAAATCAAAAACACAAAAAAAATACTTTTGGATGGATAATTATCTAAACAAATTACAAAGTCATAAAACAATTTTATTTTTGTTTTTTACTTATTTACCTTTTATTTTCTAATAAAAGCAATATCTGGCTGAAGTGGTTAAAAAATCTGAAATATTGCCATTAGATTTG
This sequence comes from Oligia fasciuncula, assembly GCA_963082905.1. NCBI lineage: Eukaryota > Metazoa > Arthropoda > Insecta > Lepidoptera > Noctuidae > Oligia > Oligia fasciuncula. The sequence goes on along the minus strand of OY720393.1, from coordinate 7,776,545 downwards.
GAAGAAAAAATATTGTTTGCTTTTTAATTTATTTTTGGCCTCCAGAATGTTTAAAACCAATTATTATTTTCGTAATAATTTTAGTTAGATTGGGCTATGAACTTTAATAATTCACTTTAAATGTTTTTGTGTATTAGACTGGATTCAGAAAATTTAAAAAATGGGGAGTGTTATTTTTTTTCTTTTTGTTTTCGTTTCGTCTTGGCTATGTTTGTTTGTCAATGTCACTTATGTCACAGAATGACAGAATGTCACTGTCAAAGACTGGTCATAATCCGTCATAAAAATGTGTTTGGGAATGGTGTCAGCGTAGGTTAGAATTTTTAAATAAAATAATATTCCAGTGTTTCACTAAAACTTGAAGATTTTGATACTGTGATATAAGTAATAATAATAATTCAACCGAAGTTATTTTGAGATTGCAGTTGTTATACCAATTTAAAAAATGGCTGCGGCATACGGAATACATTTAGGAAACCATTCGGCATCGTTAGCTTTCTATTCTAATGGTGCACCATTAATTATCGCCAACGATGCTGGAGACCGAGTAACTCCTGCAATTGTTGCACTAAACGGCACAGAATGGGAGATTGGACTACCAGCGAAATCTGGACAGGCGTCGTCCAAATCGATCATCAAGCACAACAAACGCCTCATGAACAATGACTTCAATGCTGATGACCTCGCGTACGTGGAATCATCCTCATCGTGTCGCATCCAGAATGATGACAAAGTGGTGTACGAGTTCGAAACAAGTGAAACTACAATCTATTCTAACCCTGATACCATTGCTACTAAAATCTATGCTAAATTGTTTACTATTGCCAGCCATGCTATGAATAACGAAGGTGATTTGAAGTTAGTACTGGCTGCACCACTGCATTGGTCTACTACAAGTACAGAAAGGCTTGTGAAGTGTGCTGAACTGGCCGGCTTTGATGTTTTACAAGTAATCAGCGAACCAGCAGCTGCACTCCTTGCCTATAACATTGAAGAAACAGTTGAGGATGTCAATGTCTTGGTTTATAGGCTAGGAGGATCCTCATGTGACGTCTCTGTAGTAAAGGTGTCTGGTGGATTTATGACAGTTGAGAAGAATATCTACCGATCAGACTTAGGAGGCCAGTGCCTCACAAAAGATTTGGCTGATTATATTGCACAAGAGTTCAGACAAAAATGGAAATTAGATCCTCAAGAAAGTAGAAGAGCTATGGGAAAACTACTAGTTCATGCTGACAATTGTAAACATGTTCTGTCAACACTGAACTCCGCTCATGTGTTTATTGAATCACTATTAGACGGTGTGGATTGGAGCCAGAATGTGTCTCGTGCAAGATTTGAAAATGCGATTTCATCTAAGATTAATGCATATACAGAGCCTGCCCAACAAGTCATTGAAAGCTTTGGTGGACCAATTCATAAAATAGTTATTTGTGGTGGAAGTATGAAGATACCAAAACTTCAATCTGCAATTGCAAATCTGTTACCTGAAGCTGAAGTACTTTCAGGGATAAGTCCAGATGAAGTGATTTCTGTTGGATGTGCCCGGGAAGCTGGCTTGTTGCTGGATATTCCAGAGTTTTCTCTGGGTGACTTAAACACGGAAGTTGAATTTTTAGGAAAAGATATCTATTTAAAGTATTTAGATCAAACAGTCCAACTCTTTAAAGAAGGAACTGCACCTTATGCTCAGAATGTTCAATGTATTGATGCCGGAGGAGATGTTAAAGACATCAGTTTTTCTTTGCATGAAAACCCGGAAAGTGAAGAGTTTGCCACTGAAACTTTCAATGTGGAAAGTTTGAATAAACCATTTATGTTAAAAGCCACATTACAGCAATCAAATGTCTTGTTACAAGTAGAATAAGATTTTTTATTTTGTTAAATAAAGCTATGACAATTATTGTGTAGTTTATTTTATTTACTCCAAGGAACCAACTACGGATTTTAGTAAATGATGTCACCGCTCACTAGCTTAATCAGCCATTCAGATAACTGCCTAGCCTAACAATGAACTGGCTGGCTGGTGCCAAAGACTACAATATGATGCTGTATAATGCTTAGGCCATTTATTATAATAGGGTGAAAATTTAAAGTCAAACCTTTGTGGGTCCAATGGCCTTTTTCATCCATTTATGAATCAGGATCAATAAATAGCATCTAAAAGATTTTCTGTGAAAATTGACCATTTTCTTGCAGGCTGTAATTTTTATTCAAACCATAATGCAAAACAATATCTCTCAAAATTTCGGACAGTTGCCTCATACTGCCCCATTTCAAATCCATATTATATTAGTAGGTACTATCCAAATCCGTGCAGGAGTTTATGCGTGAAAGATTATCAAACATCCATCCATCCTCACAATCATTGACATAATATATTACTAGCGTATCATTGACATATTATATAGTACTTTTGAAATCAATGCTCACAATCTTTCGCGTTTATAATATTAGCAGGATACTGCATAATCAGCATAAAATGTTCCCACTGCTGGGACACGGGCCTCCTCTCTGTGAGAGGGAGTGGGCCGTAAGCCGTAATCCACCACGCGGGCCCAGTGCGGTTTGGTAGATGTCACATGTCTTCGAATTTTTGGGTCTAGGACATGCCGGTTTCCACACGATGATTTCGTTCACCGTTTTGAGAGCCGTGGTGATGATATAATTTACACAAAGTAAAGCGCCTGTCTGGGTTCGAACCTACGACCTACAACTCGTAAGTCGCGGATACTCTGGAGGTAACTGATATATTTAGTAATCTGTAGGTACCAGGCTCTTTTCGTTATCGAGCAAATATCTAAAATATGACCAAGTCGCTTTTTGTGTCTATTTGTGTGACCGCGTTGTTCTTATAAACTTCGCAACGGGTTTTGATGCGGTATTCACCATCATTTAGAAAAAAAAATACGGAAGTTTTATGTATTGTGTATGATACAATAATGTGCTTGTATCCAATCTAAGTAAAAAAACAATAATGTTCTATTCTATTATTACCCGACTGCGGCGAAGCCCAAAAGGAGGGTTATGTGTTTGACCTGTATGTATGTATGTATGTAGGTATGTATGTATGTATGTCCGATTCTTTGTTCCCTCGTAACTTCTAAACGAATGAACGGATTTGAATAAATTATACGTCTTTAGATTTGTCTTGGTAGCGCGAGTGTCACTGGCTACATTAAAATAAAAAACAAAGTAAAATGGCGGATTTAGGGTGCCATATTGTGGAGTTCGAATTTTTTTTTTCTTCTAATACCATCGAGTGAAATATCAAAATTAAGGGTTTTAAAAGGTGATTACAAAAATATATACAACTTATATGGTTAAAAGTAATTCGAAGTGACAAATCGTAAAAAACACGTTAAATAAAATAATTATTTCTTGTTCCCTGTTGAGTGACTTTACGGGTCAGCTATTAATTAATACATAAGTAAATAGTCTGCGAAATCTTTCAAATTTGTAAACTAAAAAGCTGGAAATAAAAAACAAGAAATTAAAAAAACTAAAAAACCCGACTGCGGTAAAAAAAAATAGTTTAAAAAAACTGAAAAGCTAAAAACAAGGCCATTTTAAATTAAATAAAAGTTGGAAGCAGGCGGGACCCATTTGAGTTTGAAAATATAATAAAAAAATGGTATGGGTCCCGCCTGCTTCCAACTTTTATTTAATTTAAAATGGCCTTGTTTTTAGCTTTTCAGTTTTTTTAAACTAATTTTTTTTACCGCAGTCGGGTTTTTTAGTTTTTTTAATTTCTTGTTTTTAATTATGGCAAGTAAAACAATAGTTGTCATAGAAAACCGTAACATGTGATATGTAGACAGAGTACGTCGTCGTCGTCGTCGTTGTCTACGTAGAAAACTCTTGTTGACAATCATGTCAATGTCATTCAACTGTCAAAACTATTATTTATTTTGAAATTCACAGCGAGAAACCCAAACTTTAAAACTGAAAAAAGTTCCTTTTCAAGTTTTTCAATTACTTCTATTTTTGGATATAAATTATGAATTTATTAATCTCAGCTTTTCTCTTAGCTTTAATATACGACATAGCATCAGTGGGATCTATAAAAACAAATTATATTCACCATCATTTAGGTTCACGCACACCTTACAGGTTTAGAGCTAATAAGAATGATTCAAGAATAAAGTATCCAAGTAAGTTTAAACGAATTCAATAGCTTTCTTACTTACTTACTAGTATTTTGTTAAAGTCTGTCCTGCATTTAAGTATGTGTAAATATTTCGATTTCTCAACTAATATTCTACCTGAAAGCGCCAGGGTGGCCCGCGAAATTCAATTTCCATCACTATAGTCATCAACACAACTCTGTAAGACCAGGTAATTATCCTACTGAATGACTATATCATGAATCCTGACGTTTTAGGATTACACTAACCTACCAAGTTTTATTAATACCGAGTCTAATGATTATAATTCTGTAAATACATATTTGTTGTCGCGAATCATATTCTAATCAACATACAACTTAATACTGACCAGCAAATTGCAAAAAAACTTAAGAAAATTTGAATTTCGCGGGCTACTTTAGCGTTTCCCCCTTAAAGTAACCCCAGTTTACAACCGGATTCTTTAAAACACATGGTTACACCCATTTAAGTAATGATGTTTTAGATTAATAAAGCAATTTTAATGGAACTGCATTTTTTGGAGCTGTTCTAAAATATGCATTTTATGTCAAAACTCCACCTCTAAGTCGACCCATTGACCCAATTGTGTTTTCTGAGATCTAGCTAAGAATCTTACAATTTGAATTTCAGATTGCAAAGATACAAAAATATGGATGGTGACTCGTCATGGCACTAGATTACCAAGTCGTAAAGATATACATGCTGCTCCACAACTTGTAGAGTTAAAGTATGAAGTGTTACTGCAACACGAATATGGCAAAGGTTTGTAAATATATAATATTATATTGTTTGATGCAGCACTACATTTTCATATACTTACAGGGTGTCAGGGACATTAACGTGCAACCGGTTCACATGGATTCAATACATGATTTTCAACCCCCCTGCATTGAAATTTTTCTTCAGTTATTCAAAAATTTATTTGCAGTTCCATACATTTTGACCGCACTTATCTATAAAACAGCTGTTTTTTTTATAACCAATGAATTTATTTCTACACTAGGAGGTTTAGAATCATATTCAATGGTTACAGTTTGCATGTCAATGTTCCTGCCATCCTGTATATGACTGACTAGTTTATAATCTTTTTGCTTGAATACATATGAGCTGACTCAGATGTTGGACTTAAAAGAGACTGTAACGTGATGTTACATATAAAACCTTCCTCAAGAATTGGGATACTAAATGCAAAAAAAAATATCAAAACTTAAATCCAAATAGTTCCTTAAATTACCATGTTCAAACAAACAAATACTTCAGCTTTATTTTATTGTAGTTTAGATCATTTTTAATTTCCTGTTTACTTTCTACACTTTCAGGTCAATTAACAAATGAGCAATTAAGCAATCTAAAAGACTGGAGAACAGATCTTGATGCTGATGAAGAAAGCTACTTGACATTGGAAGGTGGAGATGAAATGATACTTCTAGCTGAGAGGATGCAGAAAAGATTTCCCAATGCTATCAAACAGAGATATAGCAACAAGACATTCTTAGTAAGTTGAACTTCTGTCTTTAAATAAATGTTTTCATCATACAAAATAATTGCATAGGTACTTGGGCGCCATCGCCAGTTTGTAGGCGAAAAGATATGCACTTTTGGCATTTAAAACATGATTTAATCTAAGCTCATAGATTCACACACAGTAAAGACCCGCCTCTGCCGCCGCCGCCGCCGCAGTCCGCCTCTGTACATTTATGTGCTTAAAGAATTAAATAAATAAAAACTATTAAGTATAGGGGTTTTATAGGGTTTTTCTATTAGGAATTTCGTAGTAGCAGCCTGGAATTGTGCCGGGTTGATGACAATAGGTTCGCCCCCTATAACATGTAATGGTGAAATGTGGGTGTACTATAGGCAAGGTATACCTCTGCCCAACCCTTCGCGAAAGAAGGCTTGATGTTATGTTATGTTTATAAATAACCACAAAAGTAGCTCTGAGTTTGTTACGGCCTTTCTTCTTAGAGTAGTCAGATAGGAAACGCCAACCTCGTCTAGTTTAAAAAAATATGATTGACTTGTAAAAGTGTTTGTACAAACCAACTTCCAAATAAAAAAAAAATCATTACTTATGAAAAAAAAAAAAAAAACATTTGTCATTTAGCGGTATTTTGGGGTGCAACAGGAGCTTTGACATACAATTTATAGGTCAAAATAAACCAATGGCTGGCATAAACCAAATAACATCATCAACATGCCTGTAATTGAGAGGGAGCCCAGATAAACTGCTAATAATATTATCTCAACTAAACTTTCTTTTGTAATACATATTCCAGTTCCGCTACACAGCAACACAAAGGGCTCAGCAAAGCGCGAGACACTTCACCAATGGCTTGTTCGAGAAAAAGGAATCACAAAACATCATATTTGCACCAGCCACAAGAGTTGACACTGTGTTACGAGTAAAGTTTTTTTAAATTCATAACTATCATAAATTATACAAATCTGATGATGAAGTAATCTCTCTGCGCTACAATACGCGGCGTAGGTACTGTACGGCGTATTCGCGGTCATAGGCGTATTATACGCATGTGGCCGCGAATGCATTGGTAAGATGATTGCAATGAGATGGCGATGCACGAAACAAATAAAACGTTTACGTTATGCGGCTATTATGTTTATAGGAACCTGTTTAAATAGAATTGCCGCGCTTTCGCATTGCTGTCACATCGCATACACACACACCTAAAGTGCATGTAATACACGAGCGGCACGTTGCCTCTGCCGTTCGCAACGTGCGGCTCGTGTATATGAGCACTAACCTGTATTGCCGCCGCCTTAAGCTCCGTTTTAAAATTAGGCCGTTTAACTCTTAACTTTTAGCTTCTCTCTTCACTCAGTTGCAATTTTTCAGTTTTACAAACACTGTGACAGGTGGCTAACACAAGTTAAGAAAAATCCAGAAACTTACAAGGAGACCAAGTTGTTTAGTCATAGTCGTGAAATGAATCAGACGCTGGAGTCTATTTCTCATAGACTGGGCCTCAATAGAATACTGGAATTCGGTTTGTAAGACTATAACTGCTGCGCTGTGTCGCTGAAGCTTGCTTTAGTTTGCTTGAGTGTCACAGACCTTCCATTCTTCGCTATTATTTCTGTTCTGACTGTTTTTATTTTACCCTTCGCTTCACTAGTTGAGCAGTGCATGGTGTTGCGAAGCAATCGAGAGGCTGTAGTGTACTTACATCGATGTGTCCCGTTCTATCGAATAACACATACTTCTGTATATTTTTTCTGTTCAGTGTTGTGGCTATTCAGGACCAACGTGTTGCAGGCGTATTCAAATAAACACAAAACACGCATAAACTAATCTACACAGAACTTTCTGTTTTTTTTTACTTTCTTTTTATATAATTTTGTTTTTATTGTTTTATGTACAGTCAACAAAAGAGATAAGTATGCAGGATCGTCGGATATAGTTGAAGTTTAGTAAGAATCCGATGGAGGTTGTCGATTGAAATTTAATTTGATAAATGAGCTGTTTGTTTTCTAATCTATATAAATAAAAAGAAAAGTCCTGACTGACTGATTGACTGACTCATCAACGCCCAGCCCAAACCCTTTTACCTAGAAAGCTGAAATTTTGCACAGAGGTTCCCTATATAATGTAGACAAGGAATAAGGAAGGATTTTTCGAAATTCAACCCCTAAGGGGGTAAATGGGGAGAGGGTGAAATTTCACGCGGACGCAGTCGCGGGCAGAAGCTAGTAGTAAAATAAAACTTTATTCGAAAACATCCATCGGTTTCTTAATAAACTTCAACTATATCCGACGATCCTGCATACTTATCTCTTTTTGTTGACTGTACGAGTAGGTAACAATTAATAGATTTTCTTTCTTTACATCTACACGCATGTCTTGCCTTGCATTTTATCGCCGCAAAATTTAACGGATTATCGGGTAAACTTATCACCCTAACATACACAGACACTTTGTGGCCATCGGTATTAATAAACGCGCTGCTCTGCCCAGCTAGGACATTTAATCCTGGCATTTACTATGTATGTACGCAGTATTTTTCATGCTTATGTCATAAGAATCTTTTCAACAAAAACGTATACACTAAAGCTAGCATTTTCATTTACAGACACGGTGAATTTGATGTACAAGTACTGTGGATATGAAACTTCGTGGGATAAACACCACATATCACCTTGGTGTTACGGGTTTGATGAAAAAAGCATACAGGTAACTTGTGCTCTCATAGCAAAACGTCGTTAAGCCACGGGCACATTACTGTGTCGTGCTGGGTCGTGACGCGGGATACACCCCCCAAACTACGAGTTTTGATTGGCTAACACTCCACCCAAAGGCGTCACGACATGACACGATACAACACCGTAATCCGTACCGTACCGCATGCCTTAGCCGGATTCCCATCCGGCTAAGGCATGCAAATTATATTACAGAAAAATTTATTTACACAAAAAAAAAGCTCAAACCTATGAAGAAATAGGAAAATAATCGCCTTTTCCGATTTCCATTACAGCAGTCCCTTCAATTGAATTTCTGCGTACGACGATGCTGACAGTAATAAGTTTTGATTGATAGATACACCATATAATCAGCGCACACAAAAGACAGCTCAACACACAAAAGCACAATCAAATGCTAACAAATTACAAGATTATATAAAAACAAGGTGCCAACATACAAAAAATGAAAACATGCTTAGTCACACTATGAAGACATATGACACTTTGAATCAAAATAATGAATATACAAAGTGCGGTGTGCGTCTCAAGGTTGCACCAAATTGGTGTCCAGCTCAGCATGTGTCAGGCAAATGTGTCTGACGCTGATATTCTGCTGGATCCCTGCAGTGACATGGGCGTCGAGCAGACGAGATAAGATTGGTGTTGTTTGAATATCTTTGTTTTATTTTCAGGTGTTTGAGTATTACCATGATCTGAAAGCGTATTGGCTCGATGGCTATGGACACGAACTTACGTATCGTCAAGCATGCATGTTAATGAAAAACATGTTTGAATTTTTTGGGTAAATAATTATTTATTTATTTCTCAAATCTCATATTTTTTTCTTTTTCACATTTTATGTAAATATTGCACATTGAGCTTTAGGAACAGGCAGTTACACGGTATCAAAGACACCTCTACAAAGTTGTTTTGGCATATTTACTACTAAGTGCTGCATTTCATTTAAGGTTTGACGCCAACAGAAATTAATAGGTCTGTCTGAACACAGTTACTTATATGTTTGTAAACTGCGTTCGCAATTTACTTTCCAAAAATGTAAACAAATAGTTGTATTTCGAAAAGTGTCTTTAATTACTAACCGTTCAATTTAATTCAGTTTGCACTACAACTCCAAAATCTTATGACTCTTTTTCAATAGTACTAGTAATTCTGAACATAACATATTATCACGCTTGTATTGTATTCCCCGATGAGTTAGGCAGAGGCATAACCTTTCGGGAATTAGGGGCGCCCACATTTCCTGTTATTCTGAAAACAATTTAGTTTATATTTGTTAATAAAATGTTGTAAATAAATTTGATATTTGTTGAAGTGGAAATAATATCAATTGAAATCAGAGATTTGAATAGGCTTTAGTTGCTTCTTTTTTATTCCTTGTTTTCTAACTCACTCTTTCATTCTACGCAGCAAAGAACGCGGATATCGGTCAGTCTTCCTATTCAGTCACTCGGGCGCTGTACTGAAGATCCTGACGCATCTGAAGCTATTTAAACCGCCGTCGCCGCTCAAAGGCGACCAGATAGTGGAGGACAGGGAGTGGAAACTGTCCGAAATAGACTGCTTTGCGGCTAACTTGGCGTTTGTGTTGTTCAAGTAAGTTACATAATTATGAGTACTATGAGTAATCGGCAGCGGCGGCGACCTCTCGCGTCCGGCCCTGGTGCAAGCCATGGTCCGGGGCGAGAGGGAGTGGGAGGCAGTCACCTCCTTCTGCGAAGCAGTCATGCTAGCAAAGGAGGTAGCGGGACGGCTCAGGGAGAGAGCCTTCCGTCCCAGCCGCCGCGGGAGACGCTCCGGGCGTCGGGAGCCGCGTGACGAATCCTAGCTACCGTAGGCGCGGGCCTGCGGGCGGAGAGTAATCCAAGCTCACCGACCGATCAGGACCAGGCCCGTGCCGGACGGCGCGTACGTGTTTCACGCGCGCCTCAAGGAGATGTCAGCATCGAGGAGGGGCCCCCTTAGGGCCGAAGCCTGCCGGGTCTGCGGGATTGTCCGAAAGGGTTACCGCTAGCCCGGAACATAAAGGGCTAAGGAAGGTACACGGGTGGGTTTTAGTCAGCAAGAGTCTGACACTCCCTTCCGCTCCACCCAGAGCGGGACCCCTGTTCGCGCCGTTTATGAGACACCACTATGTCGGAAGAGAGAGGCACGGCCTACGCGTCATCAAAGATGGTGCAGTGGGACGCGAGCTTATAAAAGGGCTCGCACGTTAGAAAAACGCTGTCATTTCGTCACTTAATCATAACCAATCAGTCAATAAGTACTGACGCACCGCTACGCTCGCCAACTGGACTCCCTCAGTCAGTTTAGGCTGGAGCCGCGCTCATAATAAGCCGCCATAACTAATTTTCGTAATCCGCAAGTAACCAGCTCGCAGCCAGAACATAGACCGGTCTATTGGTTTTGCTGAGCCGTGATCCAAAAGAAGCTTCTAGAACAGAGCATCTTCGGGGCGCCCCAGAAGTCATCCGCCGCCAGCCAGAGTCAAAGGTTAGTGCTTATCTTGATTTCTTCATGTTGGTGAGATTTCTCGGCTGCGTGTCCTCTGCTCATACCCATTTGTTATAGGATTCGCGATATCCATTAACCTCCGCAAGTTCTAGAATTGATTCTCTCCGCCTTCGCCCAATTTAAAAATTAAACCACCCGCTAATATTCACCCGCTTCACCATTTTTGGTCCTTCGAGCCGGATTTATATAAAAACCAGTACCTTATAAAAAAAAGTCCAACATATTCATATTCAAATACATTATATGTACAATATACGTGAATTATTAAAGTAAAATAAAGTCCCATATTAAGTAATAAAAATCTACCAACATAGGTTGCGATTGTGACTGTTCGCGACTGTTGACCTTGCAAAAGGTGACAGGCATATTTTAAAAAAAAAATAATAACCGTTAACGGAAACTTGTTCAATAACGGAGTGTAGGTAAACCCTGAGTAACAATGAGTTACGAAGCAAAAATAAAAATACTGGCGGCTAAGAAGCAAGCCGTATTCGCAAAAATAAATGAGTTATACGAGTCGGGAAAAAAAGTGGTTCCAGTCACTACAAGCACAAGAAGCGTACAGGAATTTCTTGCTGCAACTACGAATGTAGAAGAATTATACCGTAGTTTTAATACGCTATGCGATGAGCACAATGAAGTTGTTTTAAAGGTGGATCCAGAGTATAAAATCAGCTTCAGTGACTGGAGTGCATTTGAGTCACTTTATTCCCAGGTCAAGTACATAAGAAACAACTTGATTGAAACTCAACGCATAAAAAATCCCGAGGTACCTCCCAAAGAAACGTACTCGCCAAGACTGCCCGCTTTAGAATTATTAAGTTTTTCGGGTAATCCAGAAAACTGGCCGTTGTTCTACGAGTGTTTTAAAGCTAACGTACACGATAATAAGATGTTAACAGACAGTCAAAGAGTGCAATATTTGGTAGGTAAACTTAGTGGAAATGCACTGAATATATTCGCCGGAATTATACCAAATGAGAAAAATTATGCGTCAATATGGAACTCATTAGTGTCGAAGTATCAAGACAAACGATTATTAGGGTCTATGTATTTGAACAATATACTCGACATAAAAGCGTCCACCGCCGCGTCAGACCAATTAAACGATTTTATCGAACGAATGAATTCGTCGTGGTCGGCGTTAACAAGCTTAAATATTCCGGACTTGCCTGATTTTATTTTTACGCATTTGATGCTAAAAAAGCTGGATGCTCAACTAGTACAGACCTTTGAGTTTACAGCCCGCGCTAGTGAATTACCGTCAAGTGAAGAATTAATAAATTACATACGGAACCACATCAAAATAATAGAAAGAACAGCCGCGGTACATCCAATTAGTGCGACAGAGAATAAAACTAGAAGCTACGATAAGTCACGTTTTCGGAATACGCCGCGAACTACGCATAGTTTCGCGATAACGGACAATAAAACGAATTTTTCGTCTACCTGCATATTCTGTAAACATGCGAGTCATACTCATTTGTACGAATGTTCAGAGTTCAAGAAACTTGCCGTTAGAGATCGCTTTAGGTATGTCAAGGATAAAAGGTTGTGCGTTAATTGTTTTAGTGACAAACATACAACGTTACGATGTGCGTCAAAACATACCTGCAATCGGTGTAATAAAACACATCACTCATTACTACATTTCGATAACAGTGAAGCGGCGGTAATTAGCACTAAGCCACCTGTTGATTCGCAACCGTTATGTTTGATGACGCAATCGGCCGCCTCATTGCCAGATGCGCCGGTAAATAGCCCACATGTGGTAAACTCGACCGCCTTTTACGCGGAAAATAATAACATTCTATCTTGCACACAACTGGACAGTACTATAATATTGCCAACTGCACAAGTTTATGTGCCAATAGACGGGCATCGTTTTATAATGAGATGTCTGGTTGACAGCGGGTCTCAAAACAATATTATCACGCTTGAGTGTTGCAGCCGATTGAAATTGAAAGTTAAACCGCTAGTTAATTCGTCGCTAAAATCAGTTGGCGCCATTTCGGCACCTATACGAGGTTATGTAACCGTCACTATACAATCTCGAGTGAGCGACGCGCAGTATAGTTTAACCATGCTGGTAATCGACCACATCGCCGACCCATTGCCTAGTAGGGTAATACAGGCGTCGGCTATGGATTATTTCAAAAACTTACCATTCGCGGATGATTGCTGGAATTTACCAGGCAATATCGACGCCATATTAGGAACGCAAATGTTCGCGTTCATTTTGCTAGGTGGTAAAATAATACCCCCTCCATTAATGGAATCAGCTGATGTTAGCGTTCCCGCGGGCTCGGCACCTCACGCTATAGAAACCACGCTTGGTTACATTGTAATGGGAGAATTACCTGCGGTTACCTCCAACAATGTCGCCTGGTCCTTCGGCCCTCTTGTGAGTGGATTAAACGCTACGCTATTGAAATTTTGGGAAATAGAGGAGGTGCTGCCTACAAAGATAACAAACACAGAACATCAAGTCTGTGAAGAATTTTATAAATCCACGGTACTAAAACATCCCGGGGGTAGGTATATCGTGTCTCTGCCTTTCAAAGTCGAACCTACCTCATTAGGTAACTCATTCATACACGCTCAACGCCGGTTAACTGCTTTAGAGCGCAAATTTAATTCGCTCCCCGCTTTACGTCACGCCTATAATGACGTCATTAATGATTATTTAGAGAAAGGCTATTTATTGGAAATACCTTATTCCTCCTCCGCTATAACCGAAGGGTACTTCATACCCCATCACGCTGTCGTTCGGCCTGATAAGTCAACGACGAAAACCCGAGTAGTATTGGACACCAGTGCCAAAACTGACTCCGGTAAGTCACTCAATGACTATCTAAATAAAGGCTATTTATTGAAAATACCTTATTTCTCTTCCGCTGTAATTAAAGGGTATTGCTCACCCCACCCCGCTGTCGTTCGGTCCAAGATACCAACGACAAACACCCTCGTGGTGTTGGACGTAAGTGCCAAGACGGAACCCGTCAACCCGCTTTTTGTTAATTTAATGCATGCAGAACCCAAATTGCCGGCAGACCTTTTCTCGCCTTCGCTCAACTTTGGGTATTTTAAAGTTGCAATAACCGCTCAAGTTCGCAATGACCGCTACTTCTTAAATTTATTATACCGCTTTAGCGACTCAGTGCGAGCTCGCCTATTTAGATTGTTTGTCCCGCCGCGCGCCGCGCGTCTCGTTCGCTCGGGAATGACTAATGTATGTTGTCCTCACGGTAGAAACGAATTGCTTTCGTTATCTACATTACAAGTACCGCGCCATTTGGGTGTCGCGGCCGGCTTCGTAGCAAACCTAACCGCGTTTGGTGATGCTAATATGAAGGCTTACGGTTGCGTCATCTACGTGCATGTGGTGAACCCTAACGGGGTTTTATTCGCTCAGCTAGTATGCGCTAAGTCTAAAGTGGCTCCGTTAAAGACAGTATCGTCGGCAAGACTAGAACTATGCGCCGCATTACTTCTAGCTAAACTTGTCCAGCAGGTACGTATTAATTTACATACCCGCTATCCTACACAGGATATTGTTACCTTCCGCGATCCAATGATTGCTTTATCATGGATTCATTCATCTCCTCACCGATGGCAAACCTTTGTTGCCAATCGAGTGACTGAGATCCAGGAAAACTTATCTCCTGAACGCTTTTTCCACATAAATGGGACGGACAATCCTAGCGATTGTCTGTCAAGAGGCTTATTGCCATCGCTGATAATTGATCACCCCTTGTGGTGGAAAGGTCCGCCCTGGGTCTGTCGCCCCATAACCGAATGGCAAACTGTGCCATTTGAGCCGTCCCGAGTTGAAGGTCCTATACTTGAGACAAAGGGTCCGGTCACACTGACCGTCGTTTCCAATATGGAAGCGTCGGCACTTGTCGAACTAGCCATGCGGGTTTCTTCGTGGAAGAAACTATTGCGAATGATAGTGTACGGTTTGCGATTCATTCGCAAGTTACCTACCTCCGAAGTAAGTCAAGCGACAGATCTAGAAGCCGCTGAAATGGCGATCCTTCACAAATTGCAAAAGGAATGCGTTGAAAACAAAATTAAAAACATAAAATGTATAAAAACACATCTATACCGTTGCATCGGTCAACAGCTGCTATGCTATGAGGAGCTGCTGACCGTTTTAACTCAGATTGAGTGTTTGCTAAACTCGCGTCCACTGTGCTTACTAGCGGACGAGCCACACTCGATTCTGACGCCCGCACACTTCTTAAATACAACACCACTACAGTTCTTACCTGCCTGCGAGGTTGACGCATCCGTAAGCCTCCATAACAGGAAGAAATTGTTAGACAGCTTAGCGCAAAGCGACTGGACACGATGGCATGTGGATTACCTACACACCCTTCAATTACGTCAAAAATGGAATTCGCCTGACACACCCATACAAGCTGGCACACTTGTCCTAGTACACCAGGATGACTCACCACCGCTTCGTTGGCCCACTGGCGTTATTGAACAAGTATACCCTGGTCAAGACGGGGTTGTAAGGGTGACTCTAGTACGTACCGCGCGGGGAGTTTTTAAACGTCCCGTTGTAACACTATACTCGCTGCCTTCGCAATAATTCCACCGGTCATTGACCTAGTCACAGTCGCACCTGTAGTATTTAAGTATTTATTATTGTTATATTATATAATTTCCACTAATTACCTTCAGTTAACATAACTAGGATTCTCCTTCCAGCTAGTTGGACCTCCTCTTACTTGGCATCGCCCTTAGTTCCCTTATGTTTTTCTTTCGAAACCCCTACGGAGTTTCAAAGGGGGGAGGATGTTCGCGCCGTTTATGAGACACCACTATGTCGGAAGAGAGAGGCACGGCCTACGCGTCATCAAAGATGGTGCAGTGGGACGCGAGCTTATAAAAGGGCTCGCACGTTAGAAAAACGCTGTCATTTCGTCACTTAATCATAACCAATCAGTCAATAAGTACTGACGCACCGCTACGCTCGCCAACTGGACTCCCTCAGTCAGTTTAGGCTGGAGCCGCGCTCATAATAAGCCGCCATAACTAATTTTCGTAATCCGCAAGTAACCAGCTCGCAGCCAGAACATAGACCGGTCTATTGGTTTTGCTGAGCCGTGATCCAAAAGAAGCTTCTAGAACAGAGCATCTTCGGGGCGCCCCAGAAGTCATCCGCCGCCAGCCAGAGTCAAAGGTTAGTGCTTATCTTGATTTCTTCATGTTGGTGAGATTTCTCGGCTGCGTGTCCTCTGCTCATACCCATTTGTTATAGGATTCGCGATATCCATTAACCTCCGCAAGTTCTAGAATTGATTCTCTCCGCCTTCGCCCAATTTAAAAATTAAACCACCCGCTAATATTCACCCGCTTCACCAACCCCCATTTGATGATTTCACATCCGCAAAAAAAAAAAAAGAAAAAAAAAGTACTATGAGTAGGTAGGTATAGTATTTTTTCTCACGAAGCGACGCGCACTTTACACTTTACGAATACCGCATAAAAGTTAAGGAACTGTGTTTCCATTTAGCTTTTTAATAAACCTATTAGTTCGTCACGATTTCCTGCATTTAACCCAGAAACAAAATGTCAGGGACTTTTACGGCACTTTAGTTCGCACAGATCGATTAAGTACAGTTCGAAAAAAACTGGCCAAGTGCGAGTCGGACTCGCACACGAAGGGTTCCGTACCACAGGGCAAAATCGAAAAAACACGTTTGTTGTATGGGAGCCCCCCTTAAAGATTTATGTTATTTTGTTTTTAGTATTTGTTGTTATAGCGGTAACAGAAATACATAATTTGTGAAAATTTCAACTGTCTAGCTATCGCGGTTCTTGAGATACAGCGTGGTGACAGACAGACGGACGGACAGACAGCGAAGTCTTAGTAATAGGGTCCCGTTTTTACCATTTGGGTACGGAACCCTAAAAAGTAAATCAGTGTGTACGATGCACAGTAAGTAAGTATACCTACAAGCAACAAATGAGATCAAACCATAATGGTGTAAAAGTAGCACTTAATCCAGATTTCTTAGCGTGCCAGTGAAATTCAGATTAATTGGCACTTGAGCCCGCTAATGTAGGCAACAAGTCATTGTATAAATCTCAGGCGAACAAAATAGGAGCGCAGTTTTAATAAAGAACGTTTTAAAACTGTTGCGAAAATCTGTTATGAAAGAAATGGGTTAATAACTTTTTGTTTTAGTGTTTTGTTGTAATTTGGAAAAACAGAACACGACGTAATCCATACTTACTAATATTATAAATTCGAAAGTACCTGTCTGTCTGTCTTTATGTTACGTTTTCACACCTAAACCAGTGAACGGATTTCGATAAAATTTGGTAGAGAGATAGATTGCATCCCGGGGAAGGACATAGTATAGTTTTTATCGACATAACTCGCGGGCAAAGCCGCGGGCGAAAGCTAGTTAGTTTAAGTTTGGCATCGAAATATAATAGAAAGGAGAGCGTGTTGAGAACAGTGTGAAGGTCTCGAAGATGGTGGTGAGAAATAAGTGGACTGTATGCTTTGCTGGTACAAACTGAATATAATTATAAATCGACGTTACAATACAATGATGCGGTGGCCCGTGGAGAAGTGGTCTGTGGTCGCGCTACGCGAGTGCGCGACGCCGGCCGTCCCTCGCCGCCCGTCGCCCGCGCAGCCCGGTGCCCGCGTCCCCCGTGCCGCACTCCGCACCGCCTGGCTCAGCGGCTCGGAGGCGCTGCCTGGAGCGCGCGCAGGTGTCGAGGTTCGATTCTCGACAGAGCGCTTTCGTGATTTCCATTCAGCAAGAAAGAATGGTGTTTGCTTTAAGACAACAGACCTTGGTCCAGCATTGGGACTGCTTAAAACTGGTACAATTATCTACACATTTATCTGAGTCAACACATCATATTACTAGTTTCTGCCTGCGACTTCGTCCGCGTAAAATTTTTTGTTCTCCTTCGTGTGCGAGTCCGACTCGCACTTGGCCAGTTTTTTATGTTAATATAGACAACTATTTTTCTCCCTTGTGCCCATTGTTAGTTGATTAAGTCTTAGCATGTAACTCCTATACAACCTGTATCAATATTTATATCTTTGGATCAATAAACTTATTATTATTATTATTTATACGTTTCATCCCCAGATGCAAGGACGGCGACCACGTTTTGACTCTTCACCAAGAAAAAATAATTAAGCTACCGATGTGTGAACATGAACTATGTCCACTGGAGCATTTGAAGGAATATTTCCACGAAAGTATATACAATTGCAACTACACCGATATGTGTAGTCTTGACTCCAATGTCATTGAGAGCAAAGGAGGGAAAAAACGCCTATGAATTGTTCACATTGTTAGAAAGAACATGGCACCAAAAACCGTTTTATAAAATAGTACAGTCGCCCGCACATCAGTGGTAACAATTTCACATGGACAGCGCCTTTATGGCGTAGCAGTAAGGGTGGTTTTCGTAGTGCATGCAAATGTAACCACTGTTGTGCGGTTGAATGTACATATGCCATATATATTTTGCTTCAACCTCCTTACTAATAAACGTTGTATAGCGTCTGTATAGTTACACAACGCTTTGTCTTCTTCTTTCGAAAGTCAAATTACTGACGACTGAATGAGAGAAATCGGTGTGTAACTATTCATCTGATATAATACGTTTATTAGCAAGGGGTTAAGTATGGACCTAATGTGAAAGTTCTAGGTAAACAACCCAGAACTTTCACATTAGGTCCTAAAGGAGATGCTATGCAAATCGCTAAAACAAAACATGCCATGCTGAAGCTATTGCATACATTGTGTCATGTTGCACAATTTTAATCATAATAATATGCTTTGTCATGTTATTCCCAGTACATTAAGTACATAATACATATACTTATGACGTCACTGTCGAGTGGAAACTACCAGTGTTATTTTTTTACTAGATTAAGTTATCGTTAAAACATCAGTATTATGACAGAAAAGGAAAAATTAGGCACTTTCCGACGCGGAATCGGCTTGAGCCAGTCAGTAAGTGCATTAACATTAAGCTCGTTCTGACCGGCTCAAGCCGCTTCCGAATCGGTAAGCGTGGTACGGGAGTACCCGTAGCGAAAAAAATCGCAAAGACTTAAATCATTGCGACGACAAGTCGCAAGTTCTTTGAATGAATTTAAAACATACTAAGCTTATGAAATTGTTATACGCATATGAATTGCTTGAAGTTGTTGTATTCAATAGTTTTACAATAAATTAAATTTTTACACTGTTATTATAATATTTATCGAAATGTACAAACGACATTGTTGAATTCATAATAATAAACGCTACACACGCTTTAAGTATACACTGTGTTTTAATTTGGTAGCGTTGGTGTTGTTTCAGCCAAGCTTGTCTAATAGGTATCTAGTAGGTAACGGGCACCGATATGCCAGTGTTTGTCACCACTGGCGCTGGTTGCCAACGCTGCATGGTCGGCGCAGGCAGTTTTCATACTTTTTGGCAAATCAGTGCGAACCATTGCCGTTAAGAGCCGACAAGGTCCTATCTGAATTAGTCGGCGCCGCCGCCGGTTCGCTCTGGGTGTACTTTTGCTGCGCGGTTCATTTGTTTGCAGTCTCACGTCCGTGCGTAGCGTTACCGTAGGTCGCAGTGGACGACTACTCAAATCATACGAAGCGGAGCTAAGTAGATGTTCGTAGCTTAGCAGTGTTCTGCTGTGAGACAGCGCCTTAAAGCCAACGCGCATCATCAGGTACTGGACACGGGTAGGTACCTAGATGTAGATTAACAATAGTGTTTACTTTATTTTGCCACGAACTGTACAAACGGTTCTGCCAACGGGGAATACCTAAAGGTGCATGCAACCGTGAGCACCCTCACCCATGATGGTTGGCGGTCTTCTTCTTAGCGTCTCGATGGCAATCTAAATGGACTCGGCCCAGAATTCGGCTACGTGTTTGGCGCAATCGCTAGCGTCCATCAGTTCCTGTAAGTTGTAACGTGCAGTTGACAGGACTCGTAGGACATGTAAGTCGATCGTTTGTGGAACAGCTCCAAATTTACATTTCAAGGCGGAGTTGTTTAAGAATCTCCACCTGAGCCGGTTTTCCTTGCTTCGGCCAACCTGGGTCCGGAGTTTAGGACCTTTAGCAGAGGTATTTTATTCATTCATCATCATCATCATCATTTCAGCCGAAAGACGTCCACTGCTGGACATAGGCCTCCCCCAAGCACTTCCACTTCAACCGGTTATTCATTCAGCGAACGCAAAAAGTAAAATACCTAGATACAGTCAACAAAAGAGATAAGTATGCAGTATCGTCGGGTATAGTTGAAGTTTAGTAAGAAACCGATGGATATTGTCGCCTGAAATTTAATTTCATAAATGAGCTGTTTATTTTCTATTCATAAAACTAAATTTTATTCGAGAACATCCATCGGTTTCCTACTAAACTTCAACTATATCCGACGATCCTGCATACTCATCTCTTTTGTTGACTGTACATACTTAAACGAGTTTTACTTCTATCATAATCAGCTTATATTGTTCCCACTGCTGGGACACAGGCCTCTCTTCCAAAGGGAGTGGGCTATAATCTACCACGCGGTCCCAGTGCGGGTTGGTAGATGTCACATGTCTTCGAATTTTTGGTTCTAGGACATGCCAGTTTCCTCACGATGTTTTCCTTCTTCGTTTCGAGAGCAGTGGTGATAAAATAATTTACACAAAGTAAAGCGCCTGTCTGGGTTCGAATCTACGACCGCTCCTCAGCCGCTCACCGCTCACTTCTATACGATTTTCTTATTCAATGATAGGTATGTAGGTACAAGAGACAAAGTGATAACGGCTCGGTAACTCGACGCCGAACTTCAATCAAAGTTAGGGCGCTGTAGTTGAAAGCTTTGATGGACTCCCCTCCCTTATTCTCTAGTTTATTACTTGGAACTTCACTCCATCTTGATCGTGATCGAGACACGGATCATTGGTTTTGTGACAATTGGTTTTTAAATAGAATCGGTATAGTATGGCCTGCGTGGGTAGGTAGGTACCTACCTAGTGTGGGACGACAATTCCCGGATTTCGTTTTAATTACAAATTTTATGTTGATTGAGTGCAGCGAGTGTTCGTATTCGTTTGATATTCGATACTGCAGGTACAGTCAACAGCAAAAGTAGATGATCAAAATCAGAAATTCAATAGGAGTCAAAACTGATCACGAATATATGGCAGCTGTACTAGTAGTAAATGTTTGGTATAATTTACAATCACATACTTTTGAATCACTTCGACGCCACACAGTTCTGACGCGAACTCCGTTCATTAGTATTGAATTTCTGATTTTGATCATCTACTTTTACTGTTGACTGTACCTACCATTATTTAATTATTATTTTTTAACTACCCATAATAGGGACAGCCTGTGGGTATCGTGGTTGGGTTTATAGATGTTAATCTCACTTGCATACCCAGACCCGAAAATCTCCGAGTCTGTAGGTGAAAGCTAATTATGCCAAAGAGATGTGTGCTCACGTCATTATCGACTTCATGTTTCAGGATGGTGATGTAGAAATAGCGATTTGTTGGTACATTGTCGATCTCTAATCTATCTATCTACGTTTATATCTACATTTAATAGAAATCGATTGCCCTGCGTTAGTCTCGCAAAACCTAATATTTATTATTGATATTGAATATTTAGTTAAGTTATTAAAACAAGTATACTATTGTAGTCTTTGGTTATTAAGTAACTAAGTAGGTACAAAGGAAAGGATTTTCAGAAGTAGCGGTACAAAGTTAGAGTATGGGAAGGTACCTAAATATAAAATGTTAAAAGGGCATTAAAGTGGAATTTTAGTACGTGACCCATGAGACGAGACCATACATCTAGGAAAGATCTATGGACGAGAACCATCACAGCATCGTCCGAACAGGCTGTATGTTAACGACGCTTTTACCGCTATAAAGAAAATCGTTTGTGCAACAAGCAACAATGTACACACATCAAAAGTGTCTAGGGATCAACATATATTTTTGCAATAACTTTTCTCCTGATTGATATTAATTAAAATTTTCTTTAAGGATTCATCAAATAAAGTGTTTTCGTTTGTCACAGTAACGATAAACCAAGTCACCTTTGCATTAATAAAGAAATTTGCCATTTTCCTAATAAAGGGATTTTTGACATTTGAACCACTAACACAAAAGTTCGAAAAAAAGACTGAAATAACAGTTTTCTTTAAAATTTTATTGGGTAACTTAAACAATTAATAATCCGTGTTTCTACCGCGAACACTAACTACACAAGAACATCGGTTTGGCATACTCAAAATGAGTTCATCCAAATCACGCTGTGGAATGGCCGCCCATGTTCGTTGCAACAACAAAAAAAGGTCTTCTTGCGACTGGATACCCTCCATATTCGGCAGAGCTCTTCTCTGTAGCATATCCCATGCATGCTCAATCGGGTTCAAGTCTGGCGACTGAGCAGGCCAGGGCAGGACATTGATGTTAGCTGCGGCGAGAGTCTGTCTTACAACTCTTGCGGTGTGCGGTCGTGCATTATCATGCATTAACTGAAATAAGGGACCGATTTGCACTTGTAGAGGAACGATGACGTCTGATACAATCGTCTCAGCATAAATTTGAGCGTTGAGGTTGCCTCTGATCCAAATCAACTCAGTTCTTCCGCCGATCCAAATACCCGCCCATACCATGATGGTTCCACCACTATAAGGATGGACTTCCTGGCAGGATTTTAATCGCTGTTGGCGTCCAGGGGTTCTCCAGTGTCGTATACGTCTTGTATCCGGTCTCATACCAAAACGAGACTCATCAGAAAAGCACACGAAACGCCATTGTTCTTCTGCCCAATTTCTGTGTTCAAGAGCCCATTGATATCGAATCCTACGATTGTGCATTGCTATAGGTGGTACCCGTAGCGGTCTTCGGGAATGAAGGTTCACTTCATGCAAGCGGTTTCTGACTGTTTGGTCGCTAATTAAGTTCCCTGAAGAGTGATGAAGCCTCACGGCTAACATCATGGCGGTTATTGTTGGAGCTCTTCGAGTTAAGATTTGAATGTATCGGTCTTGTCTCCGTGTGGTGCAGCGATACCGTCCTCCATGGCGCTCAGCCACGGTACCAGTGCTTCGGTAACGTGTCCAAAGTCGACTGATAACACTCTGACTTGTATTCAGAGCTAAAGCCACAGTACGTTGCCGGGAACCAGTTTCTATCATTCCCACGGCTCTGAGCATTTCTTCCCTGCTTAAATGACGTCGCCGCTCCATAATAACGTTGGTTTTAATCAGTAGTAGGGAAACAGTAGCACTAATAATGTCTTCAATGCGTTGTATGTTTTTATAGGGAAAATATTGACAGCTGATTTTCATCTTTTACTCGAATTTGATTCACAGTTCCTGATTCAAATTATGAAATGCACCAAAAAGGATCCATATAAATTTATAAAATCATAAATTTATTACAAAGCCACATCTCAATCTTAAGAAATCCGCATAAAAATGCTTGATCCCTAGACACTTTTGATGTGTGTATGTACAGACGCCAGCATATCAAGCTACTACAATCTGTCCAATTTCTTTAATAGATTCTCAACTTTAAATCTAAAGAATAAGGTTCAAAGTTGATTGGGAAAATTTTACATTTTCGGGTAGATCATTTGATGTGCTGGCGTCTTAGGTACCTACTACAAGAGATGTGATAAAACCTCTTGAAAGGCACCCACTTCCCTGTAAATAAGTATATCGTTTTCAGACAAATTATCTGCATAAAACATACGTTAAAACTTAACTGAAAGGTTCGCGAGTCATCGCTGAAGCGCTGAAAACGGCTCTAAATTGATGTGAGCTATTATGGCGCGAAATATAACATCCTTCCTACAAAATAATGTGCTCTCTCGGGAAATGTTACCGCTTTTAGCGCAGGACAGCTGCAGGCTGTGATGTTGCTAAAGTTAGAGAAAAGCAAAATACCTACTTACTTCCGAATGGCTGCACGGGTCTGAACAACAGGTAAGTGGGTAGATCAGAGAGTAGCTGAAATGAACCAAATTGTTTTTTTTTACCCTGCTATTTTTCAAATCGTAATTCGTAGGTAATCGTAATCGGCGTATAGAAATGTAAGTAGGTACTTTGGCGGCTATATGGTTCACAGGGAGGTTAGGTATACGGTATACCGTAGGTATAAGTACCTAACCTCCCTGTATGTGTAAAACCTAGTACCTAGTAGGTACTTAGTAGATTGACGGACAAACAGGGTTTACGCCAGGCCCCAGTCCAATGTAGCAGGCAGTGGCTTCGTTTGAGAATTACAAATTGGAACGAACAAAATATTTCCCGTTTTTTACGTCAGCGTAGCACAGTCCGCCGATACAGACACAAAGCGGAAACCTTTTTCGACACGCTTTGAGCTTTGAGCAGGCGAAAATATTTTGTTTTGTTCCCAAACGAACGATACAATTTATTACAACAGCACATTTTACTGGTAATTAATTATTTCTCCTTTGTAGTGCAAGTTAATGCCGAAATTCTTGGTAATCATTGCGAAAACAAATGTGATTTGTGTATCTACGTTAGAGATATCTTTGCGCTGTATCTTCATACAGCATCTTATTATGCGGAAATGGATGATGTAGGTAGGTACCTACCTACATAATGTCTTTACCTACATCGTGAAATGAACATGGCTTTTCCAGTATAGATATTTCTGTACCTAAGTATTTATATTCTTTATACACACACAAACTTGTTGATATTAAAGAAACTAATTAGGTAGGTACCTACTCAACAGAATATCAAAGACTTCTTGAAGACAACCTTTGTTTCGATCATAGAAATATTATATCTCTATGGTTTCGATGGTCGAAAAGAACTAGCTACCTTGAAACTAGGCGATGCTCCAAATTTCAATTTTAAATTTAGTAGGTATTTAAAATCACTACAAATCGTAAATATTTGGAAATCTCGCTTCATTTCGCTTAGTAGTACAATAGGTAGATACATACCTACGTAAAACCAGAAAAAAACGACTAGGTAAGTAGGTAAACTTACTGTGACTACCTACCTACACAACTCTTTACGACAATGTGTCTCAGGCTACGGAGTCTCAAATCAACAATTTTGTTCCTAACACATTTTTCTCAGTTGTGGTTTCGATATTATTTTAGCAAAATCATAAATCTGTTATGTTTTCTACCATTCATCCGTTCGTTATTGTAAAGGCCGCGCTACATAAATAAGTAGCTAGGTCTATGTATGTTTATACCTATAGATATCTGCCAGACTCCGTAGATTAATGTTCTTGAATACCACTAAGGACAAAGATATCTAATACTTTGTATAGCTCTGAAGCTCGTTTTGATGGTTTGTTACAATAACAACAATACTGAAACTTTATTCAGGTCATGAACGTAGGTATTTAAATGTTTTGTAAATCCGTTCGTGAACAGTGCGCTTTATTTTATGGGCCATTACACGAATGCTGTACAAAAATGAGTAATGGTTTTAAACAATGTTAAAGACACAATTTTAAGAACGGGATTAAAGGCTCCTACAAACAGGCGCGACACGCGACGCGAATCGCGCGCGACACAAAGGCACCGCAACCCGCGCAACGGGCGGTGCCTTTGTGTCGCGCGCGATTCGCGTCACGTGTCGCTCCTGTTTGTAGGAGCCTTAAATTGTAGGCATGTCATCTACATACTTACATAAAAATGAAATGCTGTTCGTTGGTCAGCGCATCACTTGAGAACGGCTGGACAGGTTTGGCAATTTTTTTGTTTTAAAATTTTGTAAATAGTCCAAAATAGGTTTTTAAGGAAGAAAATTTCGAAAAAAATCCCAGAAACGTTTTTAATTCGGGGCAAACTGTACGTCCTTTTTTCTATGGGATTTTGTATGAATGATTGAAAATCTGACAGGTCAATGTCTGGCCCTGGCGGGTCAGCTTTATAATAAAAATAAATGTTTTATTTTTAACTTTTGTTTCGATCGTAGTTATCCGAATAGTCTCGTAGGTACTGAGCGGGTTTCAAATACTTTAAACATTAGACAGGTGTGATATTTTAGGGAATTCCGAAATAATCTGTACTGCGTTTATTTTTATGAATGAATGTTTCATCTGGTATAGTAATAAAGTAGGCGGCGCAGGCGCGCGGTGGGTGGATTTTTGTTGAGGTGGAGTTTAAAGCACGATATACACGGTTTGAAACGATGGTTTCAAACCTAAGATTAAAACAGTGTAGACAGTGCGTCCTTGGTAGAAAGGCCTGCGTTGCAAACCAGTGGCAGAAAAAGATGTTGGTTTTTCGTTGGTTGGTCGTTGGTTGGTTGGTTGGGAGGTCACCTTGGTTTGTAGACTGGTTTTAAACCGTGTATATCGTGCTTAACGTGCAAAGATAAAGATTCTGTTGTTTTTCATAAAAAACGAAACACTCACAAACCTTGTATGGTAGGTACGCTAGGAATAAACTATAGTAGGTATCGTTGGGATTGGTATTCAGCTGCATCCGGTTAGACTGGAAGCCGACCCCAACATGGTTGGGAAAAGGCTAGGCAGATGATGATTGTTGGGATGTATATAAAATATAGAATATCTACCTAAGTATCTACCTACCTACAAACATTTTATAAAGGCTCCTACAAACAGGCGCGACACGCGATATAATCGCGCGCGACACAAAGGCACCGCTCGTTGCGGGACTTGCGGTGCCTGTGTCGCTCGCGATTTTATCGCGTGTCGCGCCTGTTTGAAGGAGCCTTAAAAAGGTAAACTTGTAGTATACAGGGTCAAATTAAATTAGTTAGCAAAACTCCGCAGACGTGATAGGTATCGATATCTAAACACTTCAAGTAACTATACTACCAGAGGTCGTTGATCCCAAAAAAACATGGAATCATATTTTATTGTGTTTAGATATCGATCATGCCTGGGGAGTTTCGCATGCTAATTTAATTTGATGCGTGACATTCATGGCAGGGTATTTAGGTATTGATTAATAATCATGGAAATCATCAATATATGTTTTAATTAGTGATATTTGCTGCAAGATATGATTAATTCATTCAAGTAATGATTTAAGAGCATTGATGATTTTGTCGTTGTCATTGCATGATTAAATTTTAATGATTTTAAAATATCGATGATTTTTACATGTGACATGATATCGGACTCATCTCTACTACCGAACTAAGGAAGCTCTATCATGCGGCCATTTCATTTATTTATTTATCAGTATTTTTTGTTTATTTTTTCAATGTTAGGTACTCAATATCACACTATTTATACATATTCATCATCTTCCTGCCCTTAGCCCGTGTTACTTGGGGTCAGCGTAACACGTTTTCTTCTTCCGTTCTCCCCTGTCAACCGTCACGCTATCATTCACTCCCTTCTCTTTCATATCATTACTTACACAATCCATCCATCTTTTCTTCGGCCTTCCTCTCCCTGTCCATCCATCAACATGTAAGTATATTCATCACTCTTTTAGTCACATGCGTTTCGTCCTTTCTCATCACATGCCCATACCAAGCCAAACGATTTCTTATCATCTTTTCTGGCACTGGCGCACTTTCAAACTTCCTCTTTGTACTCATTTCTTACTTTATCCATTTTCGTCACTCCACACATCCATCTCAACATTCTCTTATCCGCTGCATGCAATCTTTTTTCATCCGTCTTCTTCACGGCCGTTTACGGAGATTAGCTCGTTTAAACAAACAAACAAACTCTTCGGCTATATTATTAGTAGATCTAGCTAAAGATAATGTGCCTAGAATGGTATCAATTCGATGCTAACACGATTGGCGACGGAATATTAAATGTCTGAGCGCAAATTGTTTCAATTCAGAGACTAATTACATAAATATTATTATGCAAACGTTAATTGGGGTCTAGCGGCAACCCACGTTTAGTTGCACAGCGCCTCTATCTAGATGTGTGTCGAGCTAAATTAGTTACTAGGTGTGCAGGTAGTCGGGTACCTACATACATATATTATTATCATAATCAGCGTATAATGTTCCCACTGCTGGGACACAGGTCTCCTCTCTGTGAGAGAGTGGGCCGTAATCCACCACGCGGGCCTAGAGCGGGTTGGTAGATATCACATGTCTTCGAATTTTTGATTCTAGGATATGTCGGTTTCCTCACGATGTTTTCCTTCTCCGTTTTGAGAGTAGTGGTGATGATAATTTACACAAAGTAAAGCGCCTGTCTGGGTTCGAACCTACGACCTACAACTCGTAAGTCGCGGCCGTTACCACTTGGCCACCACTGCTCTCTCCTTCTCAAAAATCAGCTCCTACATTTATGTTCGTATACATAACTCGTCAAAATGCAGGGAACAGCTGTTTTTTTTTTCGTGATTTCAGGTTCTGTCCCATAGTAAAAGTTGTTCATATTGATGAGTACAATGATCTCTTAAAAAGTTGTTTATGTTTTACCAATAACCCTGTATAACAACGCATTTAGAGTGCTGTGGCGTCTGCCTCGGTTCTGTAGCGCGTCATCTATGTTCGCTAAGGCACGTACCGACTGCTTCAATGCTGTACGGCGTAGGAGAGCTGCCTCGCTGCTAAACAGACTTCGTGGCAGCCCCAGCAGCATTCTACGCGCTATAGCCGGCGGGAGATATGTCAGGACGTTAGTGAGGTCACCTGTCACCTGTACAGTCACGAGCAAAAGTATGTATACACTTGGCTTAATTCAAAGTCGATTTTCTCCTTTATTTTTGAATGAAATTTTATATTAGTAGGAACATAGTATTTCCGAACCCATAGGTATATGTAAAGTGTCGTATTTCAACGTTGCATTCGTTATTTCGTGAAAAAATCGCGATTTAAAGTTGCCAAGTGTTGACATATTGGTGCTCGTGACTGTACATTGTCTATGTTATTAGTTAAGTACTAACATAGGTTAAAGACTATTGTTTCTAAGACTAACCCAATGGATCTCTGTTATCTGAATAAATGAAATGAAATAACAAAGAAATCTCCATGTTTTGTCAAGTTCTAGACCAAAAGAAGTAGGGACAGGTCGCTAGTTTCTAATATCTAAAAGGAAAGGAAGACAATACAGCGTTCAAAACAACATTATCGGATGTTTAAAGTGGTTCTAGGTAAGATTTCGGTTTAGGAAGTAGGTACATGAAAACCCTTTTATTATTAACATTTCTTATAAAAGGAAAGGAAGTAAATACAGTCTCTTGGAAATCTGAAAAAGTTCCTTTTGATGTATTCTCTTTCTTTCTAATACACCTAAAATAAGTGGCTTATTCCTTTTTTCCACCCTAAAACAGCAACCCTAAGGTGGATACTCGGCAACGCATCTCCGCAAAAACACTTTACATATCTATCAAAAGGATTATTGGAAGTATGCTCATTCGTCAGTTATTAGGTATTACTGTAGCTACTAAGTACGTAGTACTGGGCCGTCCATGAACCCCCATACCACAGAGAATGGCTCACCTTCTATCCTGCGCCGCATGCACTGTTACCAGGGGCCCAAGTCTGCTATGTTTATAAATTCGTCATTCCAACACGATCCCATTCTCATTTTGCTAAAGGTTCGTAATCTGCTAAATTCATAATGGTCGATCATTGGTCGGTCAATGGCACAGAACATATACGATACTCGTAACGAATTAAAAGCAATGACTGCACAATGACGTTCTAATGGTAGGTCATTGATCAAAGGATCTGTCAAAATTTTAGCAGATTACCGCCTAAGTCAGTCATTCATTTGTCATTATGTACGAGATTTCCATTCTATGCCATTTCTTTCAATGGAGTGTCAGTGGTTGACCATTGGAAAGTCATTAATGACGCCATTATATTAGTAGATTAACAAACTTACCAAAAACAACAATCATGAAATCAATGATAGACCATTCTGACACTATGGCAATAGCAGACTTGAGGCCCTGTGCACTTGATGGTCTTATGAATACACCAGTAAGTGTAGTTCGCGTACTTAGCTGAGTTTTGGGCCAAACGTGTTTGAAATTATTGCCATCGATACGCTAAAAAGAACACTGTATAATCTACATAGGAGAATGTTTCACGAATTATACAGAAACACTTAGCCACAGTAAAGATATGAACAGTACGGAAACTACGTACTAACGTTCGAAACGGCACACTCACACAGACGCGCGCATCTACGGTACCCCTAGCGATAGTCGCGGGGTGCTCTCTGTCACGGGTGCCGCTTAGGGGTAGGTACCGTATGCGCACGTCTGTGTTAGTGTGCCGTTTCGAACGTTTTAGTACGTAGTTTCCGTACTGTTCATATCTTTACTGTGACTTAGCGTAAAAAACAAACGCGTCCTCTAAACCTATCAAGCGTTCTGAAGCGTGTCCAGTCACCGCACTATGACGCCGATGGATGACGGTGTTAGGTTCATTCGCAATTAATCGGCCACGGATCCTGCATCGACCTTGTAATTGTAGATTATTTACTAAGGGGATAAATCCGTGTCTTATGTCACGGGCGCTTTATAGACTTCCGAGCGCAGTGGGGGGTTCAAGACCAAAACACCTTTATCCCCGAGCAATACCTACTCCACTTTTCACACCATCTGCGAGATCATCATCATCATCATTTCAGCCAAAAGACGTCCACTGCTGGACATAGGCCTCCCCCAAGCACTTCCACTTCGACCGGTTCTGTGCTTCTCGCATCCAACGGGTTCCTGCGGCCTTCACAAGTATCTGCGAGATACTGCAAAGCAATTTATATATTTTTGTACGAATACAAATCTTTGGTTGCGGTTCCAAATTCAAATTACATCAATGGTAATTATTACCCGGCTCGACCCCATGGCTATAATGACTTACTTTAGGTTAGGTTTGCATGACATATTTTTAGTAACTATAATTTGACAATAACAAGCTGATGTGAAAACTCTATTAAATTAGGAATGGCTATCATTGCCCAGTACCTAAGTAGTAAGTAATATTTCGTTAACTAGTGTCAAGTCTGTTCAAATACGTCTCGCTCCTGAAAAATTCAAAGAAGTCCGTCTGCTATTGTCGATTTGGTGATATTGCAAATTCAGTTTTACATTTTCCAGAACTTCTCATATACTCGTAATGAAATTTCTAGCTAAAATACGACTGAAATAACAGCAACGAAAGCGCCGGCTATTTGGGCGAACACTCGCTGCGTCGCTGCGAATGCCGCGATCCTAAAATTACTATGTAGTATGAATGGCGGTCGTTCTGCGTGGTTCAGACAATAGCGTGTGCAGTTGGCACGCATGCGGCACAGTTATGGTGCCACGGTGTTGGCAACGTCCCCGGCGGCCCGGCTGCACGGGCACTGTGCCATGGACCCACAGTTCAACGGCACCGCACTAGCCCAGTTACTTTGCAGGAACGATCAGCAATTGATTAAACTTCCGAGACAAGATTTATTACGCATACTTACCTATTTATCTCTTGGTATGGTATGTGCATTTTAAATTGGACGTGTTAGTCATAGACCGGTATGCCTAACGCTCCAGTTTAGATACTACATACTGAACTACAATGTGAACGACACATCAAAAAAAAAAGTGAAGTGTAAAAGTGTGAAAGATGTAATCAGTTAGAATTTTTTTGTAATGGAGCCAGACTTAGTAGGACAAAATTGATATGTAACTAAAATCGTCCATCAAGACTTAGAATTTCGAGAACACAGGCTAATGGAATAATAGTACCTACAGGAGAACATATTATGAATGCTGATACGAGTTCTTCGACAAGAATATCACAAAATAACAATGGTAATTTTATGGAGGGGTGTTAAAATTCAGACGAGATACCAGAAGACGTGTGCAGTGCTATAAAACCCGTTATAGATTGCACCTTATTGCATTGCACTGCGCATGCCTCATTGAGAATTCATAATACAATATGACAGGTGGTGTAACCTATGCAGTAACATAGATTTGTCGAGTGCCAACACCGAGTAACCTATAGCGACGAGTGACAAGGACTAAGTATTCAATAATTCACGACAGGTAAGCGGAGACTACCTAAAGTACCTATAGGTTCTCAACGTGGGCGATAACGCCCCCCTGGGGGCATTTGAGACTTTCAGGGGGCAGTAGTAGACCCAGAGAAAATGATTTATCCTATCCATCGGATATCTATGATCCTATACATATTTATATATAATCGTAGCAATAACTGGTTCTGATTTGCGACAGAGGGTAAGTAAAAACAATTGGGGCTCTAGAAAAAAAAAATAAAGCGGGCTTTGGGCAAAATAAGGTTGAGAATTTATGACCTAAAGAAAAGGTTCTAGGAAATATGAGTTACGTTTAGGGTACTTCATGGACCACTATGAAGTCTACCTGTCTCTTCAACTAGTCTACTTGTCTCTTCAAATCGAAGAGACAAGTAGGAAGAAGATGCACCTTTCGGGTGACATGATTTTGAGTTAGCATCAGAGTGCACACACATCCACATTACTGGTATGTGATACCTAAATGATTAATTTAAGTTTGAGTTGTAAATAACCTAATAGTCTGCAAGCATTAAGTATCAGCCAAAGACTATATAATGTCTTCGAATTTATATGCTGGTTTCCTCACGATGTTTCCTTCATCGTTTTGAGAGCAGTGGTGATGAAATAATTTACACAAAGTAAAGCACCTGATATGGTTCGAACCTACAACTCGTAAGTCGCGGCCGTTACCATCTGGGCCACCACTGCTCTAAATGTTTAGTTTGAAAGGCAAATCATCAATTACTTGTCCGATAAAGATTTGTAAGTACCTAACGATTGGAGCAATTAAGCGCCCAGTCAAGCGACATGAATTGTTGTAAAAGCGACAATTAATTTCTTAATTGAGTTCTAAAATTTGCAGCTACGAGTAGGTACATACAATTTCTGTAACTTTAAAACAAGCATTTTCTTTAATAACCCTTCGGCTGGAAAACAAAGGTTTATTTATCAATGTTAGAAAAGATTTCTCTCCTATTAAATTGCGGCTCCGTATTGAAAGTGCCGCCAGCAAGTTAAATGATGGCACTTTCAATACGGAGCCGCAATTTAATAGGAGAGAAATCTTGGTGCAAGCCATGGTCCGGGGCGAGAGGGAGTGGGAGGCAGTCGCCTCCTTCTGCGAAGCAGTCATGCTAGCGAAGGAGGTGGCGGGACGGCTCAGGGAGAGAGCCTCCCGTCCCAGCCGCCGCGGGAGACGCTCCGGGCGTCGGGAGCCGCGCGACGACTCCCGGCCACCGTAGGCGCGGGCCTGCGGGCGGAGAGTAATGGGTAGCTCACCGTCCGATCAGGACCAGGCCCGTGCCGGACGGCGCGTACGTGTTCCACGCGCGCCTCAAAGAGATGTCAGCATCGAGGAGGGGCCCCATAGGGCCGAAGCCTGCCGGGTCAGCGGGATTGTCCGAAAGGGTTACCGCTGGCCCGGAACATAAAGGGCTAAGGAAGGAACACGGGTGGGTTTTAGTCAGTAAGAGTCTGACACTCCCTTCCGCTCCACCCAGAGCGGGAGGGGTCATTTGATGATTTCCCATCCGGAAAAAGAAAAAAAAAAAAAGCAAGTTAAATGATGCCTATTATTTACAAACGAGAGCTTGTAACGATAGCTTAGATTTTTAAATGACTATGTTTGTGAATCAAGGAAAAATTACATTATTAAGTATATGAAGTTGGCGCAGCACCAATACCTATAACTTGAAATTGATTTCGAATAGTTTCTTGGTTGAATGCAAGTTTTTGGATTTATAGAAAGATTGTAAGAATTCGCATAATAAATTTGATATGTGTGATTTTTTTTCTAATCACAAGCACATTTTTGTCGTTGAGTTGAGAGATCCGTGAAAAAAAATAGAATAGAATAGATTTTATTTTCTTACCACAAATTACAGCTTAAAGTAAAATTAGTCTACAGATACAGTTTTGTACTTAATTTGTGGAAGTCTGGCGCCTAAACTAAGTTTTTTACAAAACCTGTACCTACGTTAGGTCACCAGGCCCCCTTAACAATTTATATATTTCACGTATTCTATTGAAGACGTTTGTTTGAAATCACAGTAGTATTAATTCATTTATTATTTTAAACATTATTTAATTTATTAAAATAATTTAGTTTAATAATAGATTCACCGAATACAATAGGGCCCTAAAGGGACGTTACGCGTAGCGGACGTAACACGACTGCGTCATCTCTTCGGGTCAGAGGTAGGCCTACGACGTAAGTAGGTTGGTACTTAATAATGTGCAAAGTTAAGGTATGTAGACAACTTCTGGATTGCAAGTAAGTAGGTATCCTAAATTACACGATTTTACTTTTGTTTACAGGTGGCCTAAGTATTTGTCAGTTGTTCTTGCACGCCCATGAAATTGAGGTTACCTAATGTTATTGAACATCGTGATGGGCTTCAGAAATTAGGTGTCGGCAAGGTCAGTATTTAATTTAATTTAATATAATATCCCCGTTCACACAGCGATAATCAGTAGGTACAGATTATAGATGCTGGCGGGAAAAATTCCGAATCATTCCCGTCGAATATTTCGGAAGTATTCCGAAATATTCCGAAACTTTGGGAATATTTCAACTGTCAAAAAATCTATAGTAAGTACAGATGCCAGCACATCAAGTTACAATCTGTCAAATCTTTATCGCTAAAGCATAAGGTTCAAAGTTGATTGGCAAAATTTGACAGTTTCGGGTAGCTTGATGTGCTGGCGTCTGTACCTACGAAATTTGACTGGATAATTGTGGGTTCAATTTTAATTAGCTAGCGAAACTCCTTAAACATTATGGTTATCGATATCTAAACACAATCACACAAAGAAAAAAAAGATTTGATGTGTTTATCTGGGGTCAATGACCACTGGTAGTCTAGTTACTTGAAGTAGATTTGAGAAAATCTTTAATTTTTGTTTTATCTTGAAGATTATTAGGTCTGCGGAGTTTCGCTACTTAGGTAATTTATTTTGACCCTGTACAGTAGTTAGATACTACTAGTATCGTATTACCCAGTAACTGGGTTGTGGAGGTTAGATAGGTAGTCGCTCCATGTAAAATACTGGTATTCAGCTGCATCCGGTTAGACTGGAAGCCGACCCCAACATAGTTGGGAAAAGGCTGGGCAGATGATGACAGTAGTTTTATACATTTGCTTCTAACCGAGAGGGATATTGTTTTTGTTTTGCCGTAAAATATCGTAGGTACCGATCACGTATATAAAACATCTACGAAAGATCTTAGCGCAATAAATTGTTTCGAATCATGACCCCTAGGCACCTAACCATTGACCCAGCCATTACCATACTCCGATACCCTTGGAATGGAATCGTCTTTAATACTAATCCAATTCGGCTGAAATATTAATAGAGTGCGGCTGAATATCATTTACACAGAGCGAGGCGTTAAGCGAATTTCCAAACGAAATATACTACATATTGAAATCTGAAATAAGCACTTTAGGTTTCAGCCCATGACGACTGTGATAGGTATTCGTATGATAACCAGTACCAATGTAATGTGCCCTTCGTAGAGACACTATACAGTACGACTGGTCAAAAACGAGGGAAATAATATTTTAAATCAGAAATAAACACTCTTTTCATGCTACTATTAATACTTCTAATCGCACCACTATACTCTTCCACAATCCAACAACGGCCGACTTTGCACAACATTTTACCATTTTAAAAATGACTTTTGCCCCACCCAGAAATAACGATAATATCATAACCGTTATTTCTAAGTGTTGCCAAAGTAGAACATTCAGTTACTGTTGGCATAATGAAAATACGTATAGAAGTTTATTACAATATTAATCATTTTTTACAGCTGGAACTCTGTATGTTTCTTGAGAAACTGGTTGATAGAGTGGAGTTGGTTTCACAGCTGTACAAAGCTTTCATTCTATGAAACCAGACTGATAGGACGGTAATTGTTTGTCTGTCTTGTCACCCTTTTTGTGGACAACTACTTATCTTAATGGATAAAATCGGGATAAAATCATAAGGTCTTGTCATGTAGGTACTACTTACTTATTTGGTACGAGATACGAATATTTAGATACTTTTCTTCAATACGTCAGTCAGCCTTTATTTTGAGTGCGCGTTAGTCACTGCGGTGTATTCCAGACGGGAAGATACCTTCTACCTACACGTATCTGGGATTTGTCGGTGACTCAACATTTTATGGCTCCTGCAGGTACAATTTATACACCAGGGTACCTAGTAAACAAACCACTACAGACACAGCAGGTGTGCTTTGTTGAATGGTTGATATTATCTGTAAGGTAAGGTTGAATTTGCTACAGTAATTTCTTGGAATACCATTCTCTAGTAAATTGGGGTCTCTAGATCTCAGACCATGACAGTCTAGCAATGGGTTCTTCCTATTGATTTTATGATAATCTGTTGGTAGTGTCATCATATCCGTCCACACCATAAATTGATCTCATTTCATCATGTTTACCTAGTCTTTAGTGTTATGGCAAATTATAAACTGTCAGTTAGTGCTTTAATAAGTTACCGTGGCTCACTAGGAAAACCTTATATAGACTTCTTACCCATGTAGGCCGTAGCTAGGACAACCTCCACAAGTGGGGGTTCATGAAAGGCAACATGACCTCCGGTGTGTATGCAGTGTCTCCCCACATACAATGGCTCACCTCCCATCTTGCACTGCATGCCCTGTCACCTGCACAGGTGCACACGTGAGGACTTAATGGCTGCGTCAGCGAACGCTATCCGCGTTGCTGAATTTTGAGCCAATCATATTTTTGCCATCGACACGCTAAGAAGAAGAAGAAGAAGAAAATAACATAAAGTCAAAGTCAAATCATTTATTTCAAATAGGCACATAAAAGGCACTTTTGAACGTCAAAAAAAAACTAAATAGAAATTATTCTAGTCGCCCATCATGCCTATCATGCTTATTATTTCCTGAAGGGTTAGGCAGAAGTGTACCAAGCTATAGGTTACCCACATTTCACATTGTATTAATAAGCATTGTAAATACTAACTTAAAAACAGTGGCACCCCGGGAGTGCCGACAGAATTGAAAACTTGGACAATTAGGTGTGTATTTTTTTAAATCGTCTTATAAACAAAACACGCGCGGTGTCGGTTACGGTAACAGTGTCGCGAGTTCAATGTTTTATTCCCATCTCAAAAAATGCCCAACGCGCCTAAAGAAGTTTATTTTAAAGCTTATCATAATCAGCCTATAATGTTCTCACTGCTGGGACACAGGCCTCCTCTCAGTGAGTCAGTCAGCCGTAATTTACTACGCGGGTCCAGTGCGAATTGGTAAATGTACATGTCTTTGAATTTTTTGTTCTAGGACATGCCGGTTTCCTCACGATGTTTTCCTTTACCGTTTTGAGAGCAGTGGTGATGAAATAATAAATTTACACAAAGGAAAGCGCCGGCCTGGGGTTCGAACCTATGACATACAACTCATAAGTCGCGGCTGTTACAATGCCTGCTAAAAATTAATGGATTTTTCCAAGCAGTTTCAAAGAATGTATTTTGTTGGGCCATTGTAAAGGCAATATTAACTAGCATTAAATTTCCATCTTACGATCGTCACTTTACGTTTTGATCCTTTATGTTTATCCCTCGCAGTAATGACACCAATCCTAAACGAATTTCTATTGACCCAAATTTAAAACGCATTTGGATTATTTGTTTCAAAGACGTTTGAATACCATTGTAAACCCATAGTACAACAACAAATAAAACATGAAACTGATGAAACAGAAATAATGCCTCCTACGACCGTTTTGTAATGAATGAAAGTTCATGCAAGATTACTGTTTATATAGTTAAAATAAAACGTCTGATCTGTCTCTGTATATAAAATGTGTCTGGATATAAAAACATACGAGTACTAACCTAACCTACATTCTCCCAGTATGGTAGACGAATCCGTTAGTGTATGTACAATATTGTACCTATATTACAAAGGGAGAGCGGTAGAGGGGCCCGTGGCTAAATAATAACAGCGGCACAGGTCGGTTGGTCTGTGGATGGGAGACCATCTTTACATACGAAGACCCCTCTGTGCCTCGGAAACATGCGCAGTTGTAGCCCGCGAAATTAAAAATTTCTTACGTTTTTTGCAATTTGCAGGCCAGTGTGAGGTTATATCCTGATCAAAATATGATTCGGAAGAGGCTAGGCAGATGATGACTGTATATTACAAAGGAAATAAATACCCTTTGACTCGTTTCTACGTAAATGTAAGTTATTATCTTCCAGACAAGATTACCTTTTGTTGGGGTGGTTTCCTTGATGTCATACATTGTTGATGACATACTACTTAGGTTTTATGAAAGTATCTTATTGCCATTCTATCATGTTACTTAGTGTAATCCAAATACAGAATCATAATAAATGATGTAACTAGGTAAGGTAGTACATATTATTTTGTAGTTTTTCCCAAACTTAGAACTCCCAACGGTCAACGTTTCCTATGATTTGGTATCTATAGAGATAAACCATCATACAGCTAACCACTGTGAGCCTCAATCATGATTGTCGAAGCAGTAGTCATAAATAACTATGAGAGAAATCTTTAAAGGGACTACAGGACCTAAACGCAAAAAACGCAAGTTATCCGATCGACTACAGTAAACAAAATTAGAAAAATATATGATATTCTTCTAGTGTGCTGAAAACATGATTACAACTAATTTGATATGATAGAAAAAAAAATCATGAAGATACCTCTAAAACTTTTTTTTTACAATGAAAACCATACTAACATACATACAATCATTCTGATTTTTTGTCAGATTATTCTACAAGCAACATACTAAAGCTACTAGTGTTTTAATGTTTTAGTCCAAACAATAGATTTTTGTAAATCGATAATTGCTTATATTTTACAATAAATTACCAGTTATGTCATCACGCTTCTCTTTCTTTGCTATGCAGTCCGCCAGTGACCGCGCTTTTTTTTCATCTCTTTGTTAGTGATTGTAATGGGAATCATATCACTTGGTTTTATTAGGTTTTTATTTTTTATTTATCCTTTTGATAGATTCTTATTTTGTAAATGTGAGGACTTTGTAGGCCTTGTAGACTTTAGATCTGTAGACCATTTTTTATTTTATCAAGTACCTGGCACTTGTTGAAAGGCCTACGCTGTCCTCCCATACCTACTCCATAGGAAACGACCAATTGGAACCGTACACCTAGCTTCTGACGTTTCAAAAGTGCCCATGTAGGCTTATGTGAAATAAAATATTTTGATTTTGGTCATGTATAATATTTTGCTTTTCGATTGAAAAGATTGAATTTAATTTTGGGTGTTCTTTGGACCCAAATGATAAAGGGCGACATTAGGATCGGTGACTGGTTACAACAAAGCAGCTACCTAAGTACCTACTCGCTCAAATGATTCCATAAAGCTAATTAGCAATACTTAAGGGTTTACCTTTCTCGGGGTATTTTAGGTAACCTTGTTTTTCGGTGGTGATTAGGTGGGTACGGATTCAGTCAATACCTAACCGAGTTGTAGGTACCGGTAGGTATATGAGCACGCCTACGCAGCTACGTTCAACACCTCATTCATCAGCTTTTTTATTCGTTTTATATATATTTTATTATTCTCTCTGTTCTGTTAGTTTTTTTTTCATGGTCTGGCAGTTTGAGTAATTTATGTGGCCTACTCTAATGTCCTTTCTTTGGTATTGTTCGTCGAATCGTTGAGCTCCTTAAGTCTCGAGTTGAGCTGCACGATTTCTGACAAATGCGTGCACTGACTGGACAGGTCTTCTCAATCTGTGTGGTTCTTTCCTCAAAAGACCATCTCAGACATCGATTTACATGGTCTTCATATAACCTGACCAATATTATGTCGGGACTTTAAAAGAGACTGTGACCTCTGAATTTGTTTCGGCCTTTCTTCTCAGAGTACTCAGATAGGAAACGGCGACCTTTCTAGATTAAAAAAAATATGGCTGACGTGTAAAAGTGTTTGTGCAAAACTACTTACAAAAATAAAATCATTATATCATTTTATCAGTGTTGAATTATTATACCACAAACCCTAAGTTGTGGGATGACTTCACTGGGGTGGGCGTTTTTGAGGCAGCCTTGTAACTTTTGCCATTTAAAAAGTCGTAGCTCAGATTTTGAATTTTGAATCCTCGTAGCGTTCCGTAGTTATTACACTTTCACAAACCATAATAGGTCCTTTCAATAACTGTTATAATTGTTTACTGTTGCCCCATTGGTCTCGTGGTCGCAAGCGCGACTGCTGGGCGTGGTTCGATTCCCGGGTCGGGCAAAGTGTTATTGGGTTTTCCATTGAGAATTTTTTAGCAACAGCCCAGAGTTTGGACGTTGGCGGTGTAATACCACCATACCTCGGAAAGCACGTTAACCCGTGGCCCTGCGCCTGATCTCTCTCCGGTCGTGTCGGATTGCCGTCCCATTGGACAATGTGAATGAGAGAAAAGAGAGTACACCTGTGTCAGTGCACACACTTGTGGAGGTACAGTCGCCAGTACATCAAGCTACCCGAAACCGTAAAATTTTCCCAATCAACTTTGCACCTTAGGCTTTAGCGATAAAGTAGAAAATCTATTAAATAAATTTGACAGATTGTAGAGCTGGCGTCTGTACCGTCTGGCGTGTGTATATCTCCCGCACCTTGGTCTCTGCTAAGATTGGTTGCCATGGTCGAAATACGGTCTGGAGGATTTTATCTCATTCTAGCTGATACAAAAAATTAAATTGTTAAAAGTTCTTTTTTCCCTAGGCCTGGCTGTTAGTAAAGGAAAACATCGGAGCGTTTGTTTAACGGCGTGTCGCTGGTACACGTCATTGACTTTAACGACGCGCCCCGACATTTCATTACAGCATTACACGTACGTTATATCAACTTTACTGTTAGATTTTAAGTGTAATCACAAACAAAGCTTCGTGATTTTATTTTATTCTACTCTTGTCGAGTCTTACCAAGGGATATCGTATTACCCAGTAACTGGGTTGTGGAGGTCAGATAGGCAGTCGCTCCTTGTAAAATAGGTACTGGTATTCAGCTGCATCCGGTTAGACTGGAAGCCGACCCCAACATAGTTGGGAAAAGGCTAGGCAGATGAGATGACTCTGGTTCAGTCTACAGCTGTCTATTTTATTCGAAGTTTCATTAATATTCGTACAAAGCGAAGTATGGGCGGAGTACCTAAATTCTTGATGATAGATGAGCTAAGACAACGTTGCAGTTTAAAATAAGATATATCTAGTAGAACGTCCTAGAACGACGTAAGTTCGTACTTTGACCTTATTGGTGTTGATCTCAAAAAAGTCACTGGTTGTTATTGACTTTCTGCCTTGGTACCTATGGGAAATAGGCTTGAGTTAATGTGTTCATGGATGTTTCTACCTGTATGTATTACGGTTGCTGAAAATACTTATTTTGTCAGCTGTCTATTACGTGTACCTTTTTTTTTGTTTTCGGGGGAAACCTTCAAAAGGCACCCCGACCTCCGGGGAGTCGGGATTTTTACCTCACTAAAACCACCCCGGTGATCACGATCAGCACATAGGTGTCCTGGTTCCTCACGTTCTATACGTCACTCAACCATAATTTTCTTCAGTAACTATAGATATGTTACCGAACGCTTTGTAAGGGTTTCAGAATGCGAAGCCTTTCTTGTCGCAGTTGCTGAAATATAGCTCACTGTTGGTTCATCTTTTTAGTGTTCCGTACCCAAAGGGTAAAAACGGAACTAAGACTTCGCTGTGTCTGTCCGTCTGTCTGTCACCAGGCTGTATCTCAAGAACCGCGATAGCTAGACAGTTGAAATTTTCACAAATTATGTATTTCTGTTGCCGCTATATAACAGCAAATACTAAAAACAAAATAAAATAAATATTTATGGGGGACTCCCATACAACAAACACGGTTTTTTTTCCCTTTTTTGCTCGATATCAATAATGGCAACAGATAGGCACTTGAAATATTCACAAAATACTCAGTTGTATTTTCACATTAATAATAAATAATAAACCCACCGCCGTATCTCTACGTTGACGTCGTGGTGGGGCTTGCGCGCTCCGAACTCTAGGCCTGTGCCGGAAGAGTTTACTTTGCCGGAACAGGTCTAATGTGAGGAGCCAGACCAAGAGGGATACAGAAACCCGCAGGGTAGCATGTGGCGAGCTGTTGGGCAGTAGCGACCCCACGGACCCCATCTCCCGGGAGAAGTCTTGTTCCTCGCCTCTGGCTTGCCTTTATTGGCGGTATGTAAAATATATAAAAAAATAATAATAAAATTAAAATAAATATTTAAGGGGGGCTCCCATACAACAAACGTGTTTTATCGGCGTTTTTGCCTTGTGCTACGGAACCCTTCGTGTTCCAGTGCAGTGGCCAGTTTTTTTTTAAATAGACAAATAATATTCCCAACTACATAATCATAAGTGGAGTAGAAGTATGGAAGTGTCATGCCAAATAAATTAGAATAAGGTCAGGAGAATGACGATAAAGACATAACCTTCATAAGTCTGCTAGGAAACGTGTTGTCCGGATTTTGGATTGGTGCCCGGTTAATGGCAATAGGCTCGCCCCTTGTGGGTGTAATATAGGCACACCTCTGCGGCTCTGCCTAATCCTTCAGGAAATACATGCGTGAATTAAGTTATTTTGTGTGTGTGAGACGAAGCAGTCCCAGTCTATCTTAACCCATTAATTAATTTTAGTGAGTTTAGCTGTCATTGACACCTGTTTACCAGTATGTAATTATGTTACAAGGTACATTATAGATATTAATAGTACTCGATAGATCAAAGACATTCCCTTGGTATAATAATTAATCAACTAAGTGCTTCCCACGGATCGATGGTAGCAGTTAACAGCGTTGAGAACATTTTTACGGTTATTTCGAACTACTGAGTGATTTAATCTTACACCTCACATATTAAAATCGACGGAATACTCTCTCGCGAATTCTTCGTTTTGGCGAATTTTTTTTTTATAGCCAGCATGTGGTTAGCACAACCATAAAATTGAGATCTGGTAAGCGTCAGCTGCTGATATTTACCTGTTAGTGATTAATGGCATCATTGTTACGGTGTCTGGTGTAGGTATAAGGAACTGTAGTTAGTAGATATAGCTGTCGACGATAGACTGCTTAAATAGGAATTTACTCGTTTTTTAACGAGCGGAGCAAGCAAAGCGTGGAATGATTATGCAGAAGCGTTAATCCCGTCTGCAGTGTAGTCGTGCCCGCGTGTCGGTAATACGCGCACACGCAATCCGTGATTCCCGTCTTATCGTACCGGCGTAGTGCTCGCTGCGACATCTCTACGATCTTATAGTCTGTGTTTATGTGTGACAGGTGTGTTGCTATAGTAACGCCTTTTACTTCGTGGATACTAATCACATTTCGCGCGCATTTTTAATAGATCGCGGTGAAATTGAAAACGTGTTTGTGTTTTTTTCTAATCAGTCGTTGTTTTGTGTTTTAGAACCGACGAAATAATGAATCTGAAGCTGAATAATGACATCAAAGGATCGATCACAACGGAGAAATCATCAGAATCACTTGTGAAGGTAACGAACTTGATAAGTTATACCTAGTAAAAAACTAACTTGGTGTTTTAACTAAAAGCTTTTAACAGGCAAGTATGTGTAACTGTATGTTGTGCTAATGTATGTAAAGTAGAAGTTTTAACTTAGACATAGTTGTTTTCGTTAAAGTTTAACCTAGCACTTGCTTTGGAACCGCAGCAAAGTTTTACATAGTTCAAAGGTACTTACCTACTACTACCATCGTGGTTGACATTGCTTGGAGTTCATTCGCACTGTAAATTACCACTCCTTTGCGTCGCGCAGTCGGGTGAAAAGATGAGCACAATAAAACTTATATAATTACCTACCTAATTAATTTAATCCATTTTTCTAATGTTTTAGTTTTCGACGTTTAATTTAACATATCATAGAAAACTTATTTACAAATTCATTATTTTATACCTACTCAAAAATAGCTAAGTATTTACTAAACAGATCAGTGTGTCACATTCACACCTGTTTTCAAATTGTTTCAAAGAAAGAGATATTTTCCCGCGCCGTGTTCACCGGTAAGTTATCTAATATCCCAATATCTATTGTCAATTTTTCAATTACAGATTATTTTTTCTTAAGTGTTTACCGATATCTTTCGGTAAAAGAAACGGACTTAGGTATATATTGCCATTTTTGGGCGCAATCCAAACTCCGGTCTGGTTGACTGATAATGATCAAATATTGCGAGTATTATTTAGACATCGAAATCAGCACCTTTATTGCGTAACACACTATCAATCACAATCTGAATCATTTTGAAGGATATTACTAATCCATTACTTCATAATACCTATTA
The DNA here is from genome assembly GCA_963082905.1 of Oligia fasciuncula. NCBI lineage: Eukaryota > Metazoa > Arthropoda > Insecta > Lepidoptera > Noctuidae > Oligia > Oligia fasciuncula. The sequence continues at coordinate 7,732,312 of OY720393.1, read as the reverse complement.
TGTTCTAAAACATTGTCTGCTCAGCAACATAAATAACGCAATGAATGTTGTTGAACTGTCAAAATGAAAGCAAATGCTACTGTTAGTGTTTTAGGTAATTACCCCGAAGGCCGGTAATTAATTTGTATTCAGTAGTTACCTAAATCAAACATTTAATACCTTGCTTAAGCTCTTGTATTCCCGTTTATCGCTTCAATGCCACCGAGTCTTATTAAAATTGTATATTCCCTCGAAGATGCTGTTTCTGCGAAGCACATCTTCAAAGATATTTTAGAAAGACGTAACAGATGAATAATTTGCTTTCTACAAACTTCAATTAGAATATTTTTTATTGTTAAACATCATTAAAAAAAAGTGTTTACTTTTAATGACCTCGTAGGCAATGGTTTTATTACATCAATAAACTTTACTAACATTTTTTATTACAACAAATTAGGTATATGAATGACATGAGTCATATTCATCTTCATCATTTTGATTGTTTACGATTAAGCTCACGCACGGTCCATAATATTCCGAATAGTTTCAAGTTCCGGTATTTTATCGATGTTTGCGCAGGAAGCCGAAAAAGACTCAGGAAACCCCGAAGCGCCCTTTTGTGAAAACTCGTTCGCAGTCTATGAACTTTTCTTGTTAAAAGTCCATCGAAATGGTGTATGAGTTTGACAGAAGAAACTATGCTGGTGATAGACACCTAAAATTTCAATTTACGAAACATTGTTTATTTTATAAAGAGAGCCTGCGTGAGCGTCGAACCTGATATAAGAATTTACTCTCCCACAGCTCCCATAATTCCAGTGCAAATCAATAAACTCTAACTGATCAAGAAAAACGACGAAGTAACAAATATCCTTTATAACTAATGCCCTATTTATTTTCGCCACAATATAGCCGCTTGAGTGAGTCAAAAGCGAATCGGGGGTAACATCAATATAGCGGGAGAAAAATGAGGGTTTATGGGAAACTCAGAAAAACGGCAACAGCGTGTAAAGTTAGATTAAGGGGGTGAGTTTCCCGAGACCAACACTATCCTTTCGGACCCCGGGGGACTCCGTTAAGTCCCCGTCGTCAGCTGTGGCCGGGGGGTAATTTCAAAACCAGACGACACTGAATAATCTCCTTTGTGGCCACAATATTTATGACGGATGATTTATTTATAATAAAACGTAAACTTTACGGAGGGATCAGAATAATTTGAGTGACTATATTATGAGGTTCTGAGCGAAAAATATCGCTCGTTATTCTTAGCGTGTCGCTGGCAATCTAAATAGAGTCAGCCCAGAATTATAATAAATATAGAATGATAATACGCGGGCCGCCACCTTGCGTTATCATGCTTATTTAGCAATAAATCAGTAATTGTATTGATGGAATAGAGTTAGATACTAGAGTAGAGTTTTTAAAGTTTAGTAACACCATTGGACTATGGATTACTATGCTGCATTGCGACATAAACAGTTTGGCTTTACGGATACTGCAAAAATTACACAGGGCGACAAAAGAAGACAAAGTATAAGTCTGAATATATCTCCTTGCTCTTCTTTTGCAGGATAAGCAGAACGCCAAGCGGTCTCAACGAGAGGTACGTTAGTACTACATGCTAACATACACAGTGCTAACTATATTAAAAATACAATTGTAGTACCTCATGCTAATAACAATGTAATAGAACCTAACTTAACAAGGGTAATACATATTTCGAAGTTTATAACATCGCTTGAGATGACATACTGAACATAACTCAAAAATTTATTATTAATTTAGCTTTGATATAATACACGCAAGAAGAACATGATTTAAATCTATCCACATTTGGAGCCACAGAGTACTTTTTGTTTAGAGCAGCCCAACTCTTCGGTCGTCCTGTTGGGCACTCTTCAACAAAACAACAAAACCCGGTCTCCGTCTTTTTTTTCGATCGTCAATCTTTTTTTCGTCGTCTTTTTTTCGTCGTCTTTTTTTCCTGCTCATTAACCCGAACGAGCCACCAAACATACAGGCGTGATATTGTTGTTGTGTGATTATAAGAACCCTCCATGAGTAAAGATGAGACCTCTTGTAGTTTCAACAGTTAATGCCCACCTTGCTGACCGCCTCATCTTTTCATCAAGGTATGAGCTATCTCGTACAGCCTGCGCTGACTGATAATTACAAGCAGCTTATAATGTTCTCACTGACGGGACACAGGTCTTCTCTCTGCGAGAAGGGTAGCAGGGCCATCAACGCGCAAGGTGTTACCATGGGTTCAGTACATGATTCTGAACTGTCGAAAATTTTCTACACAGGGAGCGTAAAAAAATTCCGCCGGTTTTACACAAAAATCTGCTGTTTCATAGAAAAGTGCAATACTTACGCTGTCAAAATGTATGGAACACCGGATCTTTTTAAAAATAACCATCGAAAAATCTCAACGCAGTGGTTCAGAATCATTTGCTGAATTCATGGTTACAGTTTGCGTGTTGATGTATGCCACCCTGTACCTATAGTCTGATAGCAATCGAGTAGGAGGTTTGTTTATCAATCACAAATTAATTGAGTGTGTGGCGAAGGTCCAACCAATCATGGCTCCAATCATGTTGAAGCAAATTGATAACCTTTCGGTCTCTGTATTCGAAACAGTTGCTCGCAGCTTAGTTTGCATCAAAAACTTCAACCTCTCAATAAACCCATCTCCTTCCAAAATCCTTTGGGGGTCGAGTTTCAAAATTACTTTTCTTAGTAAACCACGACTTACATTTTCAAAGAAACTTCGTTTATAATTTTCGGCCGTTGACTGTATCTTATCTTCCACAGTATCAAAGGTGCTTTATCTACAATGCATAAAGAAGTTCTTTTTATGAATTGTTATTGGTCTACGGCGATCTGTCATAACTAGCCGGTCGATTCTGTAAAAATCTCACCGTGAAAACTTAGGTGAAGTGAGTTTGTTTTTACTAGGAATTGACACTATTGACAGCTCACTTCACGCTCACTTCACCTAAGTTTTCACGGTGATATTTTTACAGAATAGCACCGCTGTACCTAAGCAAAACGATAACAAACTCTTTGTTACTTAACGATTATTATATAAACGGAACTTGTTATGGACTTCGCGTTATCTCGAGACACCGGTTACCTATTGGATGAGATAATTTGTGGAATTGTGTTCGAAAGGATGATAACCGCAAAATTAATAAGTTTCACATGCTTTTTCCCAACATAACACAACTGTAGTAGGTACGTACTATCCTGCTCTGTAGCGCACCCAACCTTTGCTTAAAGGACAGCTTCCTACTTACTGACAGTGACATCTAATTTGTCATGCTTATAAACTTATAAACTAGGCACACAAATAGTGTGATATAAAAGGCAGTTTTCTATGTTAATTTGCGTCTTGGCTACAAGACCTTACACAGTTGTCTGCCGCATGTAAAAACCTCGAGATCTCAGAATAAAAATCAAGTAGGTACTTATTTCCGAGTTCTCCAGCACATTTTGTCTATAGTTTAGCCTAACTTAGCGAGCTTACTGACGCAACAATAACTGATGTTTTTTGTTTGCTTTTGCCTGAGGAAAAACCTCAGGCTAAATCTAGCAATAAACGTCAATTAGTTACTAAAAGTGTTTCTTTCTTTCAATCAGCCGTTAATAAGACAAACATCGGTGATGTTGCATTAACCGCCTCGTGTAGGCGCTGTCTCAATCTGCGGCTGATTGAATCATGTTCCTGATTGATAGCTGATGCGGTTCTCACACGGGACCCGTAGGTGCCCAGGGACGGACGCAATCTAATCACAATCCTAATATTGTTAGATACGGGCTATATTGGACTCATATTTAGATTATACAGAGGTCGACTAAAAATAGACGACAGTTCTTGTCATGTTTATTTCTCAAAAACAGAATAGTTACAATTATTCACAGAATGAGAAACACTGGTTGCATACATACAAACGTTCCTTGGAACGAGTATCGGAACGGTATGTTTGAAGTTAGAAGTGAGACAATTTTGTTAGTCATTAACTTATCATTATGTTAGTAAAATAAAACTATCCTAAAATAGATCGAGTCTAGAAGGAATTAACAAATAAATTTTATTGATGTAGGTAATCTGTGAAAAATATTGAGACTAAAGGTCACACACGTAATAATATATATAATAAAGCTCATTTATTCCATACTTTACAATTATATCGTTACAAATTAAATAGTTTGTGTTAATTTTATTTTGGGTATGGATCCCTTTTGGGTAAAAGCCTCCTCCATCCCGTGCCAATTTTTCCTGTTTTGGGCCAACTCCATCCAACTCGGACCAGCTACTTCAGCGATGTCATCCGCCCACCTCTTGCGTGGTCTGCCTCTGTTCCTCTTGCCTCCCGGTCCAGACCACTCCGTTGACACCAATGACCACCTTTGGTCTCTACATCTCTTCCATTTTAGTCGTAGAGCGTGCTGGAGGGCGTCTGTTAGTTTGGTTCTTTTCCTTATCTCCTCATTTCGGGTTTTCTGTAACTTCCTGAGTTTTTACCGACTTTACAAAAAGGAGGAGGTACTATGTTCGGGTGTTTGTATGTTTTTTTTTTTTTTTTTTTTTTTTTTTTGTTTTTTTTTGTATGTTTGTTCATCGAATACTCCGCCAATTGTCGACGGATTTTCAAAATTCTTTTTTTGTTCGAAAGTAGATAGTTCTGAGGTGGTCCCATTGTCACCAAGTTAGGATCTGATGATGGGATCTTAGAGAAATCGAGGGCAACCCTCAAATTTTATAGGCTCACTTATTGTTTTTCGCATATTTTATGAAGTATCTTGTGTATTTGTGTATGGTTGTCACCATCTCAGGTAGCTGGGCTGATGATGGAAGGTACAACTCCTTAACAGTAAGAAGTTACTCGAACAGGCAAGGACTGTTTTAGTAAATTGTTTTGATGTTTGATAGGGCATTTGCCACATTTGGTCTCATGATCATCAAGTCATGACCTGATGCTACCTAACTCCTCGACAACTAACAGCAGATATATCGTGTTTAGGCTCATTGAAAAGGGCTCGATGTGTGGATAAACGTGCTGTTACTGAGGAACACCGAAGACCTGATGCTGAAGCCAGGAGCATCAGAAAAAGTTCAAACCACAAAATTACAGCACCGTAGTCGTGTTTGGGCTCATTTTAAACAGGACTAATTTTACATAAGTCTGGCCTGATGCTGCAGCCAGGATTATCAGCATCTAATCTAAAAACTAATAAAAGGAGAACTCCTCAACAATTAACGTCCCTGCATCGAGAAAAGGAATATTTTATAAAAAGGCGATGGGCAAGTTGACATTAGGCTATTGTAACTTAGATAAATTATAAACAGACCCACTAAAAAGCGAGAAATAAAAACTTTTTAACAAAAAAAAAAACCGACTTCCAAAAAAAAACACTACAAACTGAAAAATAACTTTAATTTCGGAAGTCGGTGGCAAAAACTAAAATACTGATCCCTAAGACACCGACTTCCGAAATTAAAGTTATTTTTCAGTTTGTAGTGTTTTTTTTTGGAAGTCGGTTTTTTTTTTTGTTAAAAAGTTTTAATATACTCCTTTCCGTCGAATGTTGGCATGATAAGATTTTATTTTTTATTTTGTTGGTATATGTCTATGTTTGGCTTCCATAAGTTATACTTGGTAAAATACAGGTGTCCATTATTATTATTTTGAACTTTATGTGGTAATCCCCTTTCAGGACTTCCTTTTGTAACCAAAATTTCTTCCAAGTGCAGTTGATCTATCTACTTCAGTTTCGTTATTTCTTGTATCAAATGATATTTGTTTTCCAAGGTAGATATATTCCTTTACATATTCGATCTGGTATCCCGACACGTATATTTCCTTTTCTGTATGGTTCGTCATGATTTTTGTTTTGCTTGTGTTCATGTGTAACCCCACTTTTTTACTATTTATGTCCAGTGTTTGTATCATTTGTTCTAGCTCAGTTGCTGATTCCGCGAAGAGGATGATATCGTCAGCAAATCTGAGGTGGCTTAGGTATTGACCTTGCATTCTGAGTCCTTTATTTCTCCAGTTTATTTCTTGAACACACGTATCAAATCGGAAAGGGATTGGCATGCGCTTGGCGATGCCTCGAAAAAACAAGTGGGCATTCGCCGCATTCGGACCCCATTACCCTAGTGTTTCAACTCCAAACGGCTTGAACAATTGAACATATACGTCACAAGAAGATTGGAATATTTTCGCCGTTTGAGGTTTTCCGCAACCGCCCCAGCACAGCCCGCCGTTTTTCTCATAATATATTTACTTAATAGATGGTCATTTTATTTCCCAAACATTACACAAACACAAGACAGTTTCATAGCTTTTAAAAATGATTAACAACGCTCATGTTTGAGGCAGGTATTTCCTCAATCCCAGTGTCTATTATCGGCGTTGACTAATCATAAATTTATCATGGAATCACTTTTGTTGATGTCTCGGGCCATTTCTGTTTGATCAAGAACGATAAACATTATCCACTCATTTAAAAGCAATTTTAAACCTGGCGTGACGTCAGAAGGGATACCTAGAGTAAAAACATCCGGTAGCACTTAGCTCCAATAAATAGGTACCTATAATTATTTCGTATTTTTCACCAATTTGTCTTCTTCGCGTTGTAAAGGAATCAGTCGTGCACGTAAATAAGAGAGCGAAAAGTTTCAAAATTGTAGAGAGAAAGCGTAGGGTTCGTGTTTCATGTACATTATTATGTTCTTGTCTTTGTAGGCTATAGAATATATATGATAACTGTAAACTTATTCAGGGATATAGCGATCTATATCCCTGAATAAGTTTACAGGATTACAGTAACTACATCTATTCATTAGGTGACAATAATGTCTGTGGTAGACCGTTACATCGTACAAAATCGCAGGGACACGTCGCAGAACATTTCGTTTACGAGTTGTCAGACACGTCTAGCGAGGTTTTGCAGTGTTCGCGCCATATTGCATGCGACACCGGGGTGGCGAGAAATTATTTTGTCGTATTGCGGAGACGTGGCTTCGTCCAGTGCATTTTTCCTTATTTAGGTACCATCGTATTTGGTAAACAAACACGATACGAGTTTTCGCATCAATCGCAAACTTTTAAGTTTGGAAGAAACCATTTTGATTTTTGTAAAACATAATAAACTGATGAATGGATAATAAAAATATTGAAACTGCTTCTAATTTACAATTTAAACTCAAATCTCAAAATGGGAATTCCACAAGGCACGCAATAAGTATTTGTTTACTAACATTAGAAATATTGTTGCACTTTTTTTATAGTTTTCTTTAACTTTTCTCCACTATCTCAGTTAATGCGATGGATTTGTACCCGTAACAGTGTTTTGTTATAGCTGCTATATCTGAAAATGCCATCATAAAATTTTACAGGAAGAGCGCCGCCGTACTGGCCGGTACATGGCAATTCTGGTGGGCATCTCACTCTTCATCCTGGCGCTGTACCACGCCTGGGTCCGGCGCATCCCTATCGTGGCCAGCCTCGTCGTGCCAGCCCTCATCATGTTCGTGTACGTCGCCTGGATAATGTACACCGCCTCCAGGGAGAAGAACAGGGTAATTATTTATGGCTAACTAACGAGCTATGTTTGCGTGGTCATCGGATATGGTGCACCGTTGGTCTTAAGGCAATGGTGACTGGAATTTATTAAGGTATTTAGGTCGATCCATGGATATGTTTCGTTGCATTCTTGATAGACGGCACAAGTACAAAAATCATAAGATAATAATATGTACTGCAAATTATTTATTTAGACTTAAAAGCTAGCTTGGTTGGCGAGCTTAATAATGACAGAAAATTGCAGAAGTGATTACTATCCAAAAAAAAACAACTAAATGTTTGCTAAACGGTCTGTTTAACATGTCAATAATGGAATCAACAATGAAATCGAAACTGGATCTGCAAACATTAAAACATTGTTTTGCAAGACCTTTACTGCTCTTTACGACTTCGGTAAACAATATTGTGTACTGTGGATCGTGGAATTAACATTCAGGCACTGATACTTATACAAATAAATGCATGAAGATCACTTTGAGATATATTGAATTATAAATAGCTTACATTAATCATGTTAAAAAAAAGCTGTGTACGGTCAGTAACGAAACTTCTAAATCGACAGATTGAGAAATGAGACACTGCACTGAAAGAAATAAGCAGTAAATAAAAATGAAAAACATTAATCTGAACTGCTATAAACAGAATGAAAAAAAAATGAAAGCCTAACGTTCAAAACAGTAGATATTTTTTACTCATCCGAAAACAGTTAAAGCTTGAGGCAAAATGTTGTCATGACAGTAAACTTTAACATTTTAAGTAGCAAAAAGGTTACAAAATTAACTGTTTTATTCATTTTGGTGATATCGTTCAAACCATTGAAATTTACTTACATTACAGTAATGATGGTTTCCTTTTTTTGTAGTTTTTTTCTGTAAATTTTAATAGTATGTTCAATCATTAAAAGTTACTGTTTTGTCTTATACTGTTTTACAAACATTTCTTCTTACTGTTTAAAGTCAGTAAGTCATAGTAAAATCGCATTAATGTGCTGTAGTAAGAAATTAATATTTTTTCAGTGTGCTTTTCAACATTTTACGATAAATAGATTATTGTGTTTACTCATGAACATTTAGAGTTTTGTTATGAATAGATGTTAGAGCTAAATGTAAAATTTATATTACGTAGACTTTATTCTGTATCTCACAATTGCACAAGTCAAGGTAAACAGCGAGCTTTTGTATTTGCTCTCAGTTATTTATTTAATACTTCAAGCACATAAATGTACAGAGACGGACTTAATGCCATAGGCATTTTCTACCAGTCAACCACATAAACATTAGGCTTGAATCAATGAAGATTTCAACGATGCTTCCCACCAAATAATCGGCGGAAATAATCATATTGAAGTCGGTTTTTCAGTCTGGCCGGATGCGGTTGCAACTGATATTTTATACAAAGGAACTGCGATGGTACCGCAACCCAATTCATTAATTAACCCGATACCATAAGGCTAGAGTGGTTGTCAGAATTTTAGATTTCTAACCAGCTTTGGCCACTATTAAATAATAGTGGAAATTAAATAATGACGACAAAACCCAGTTAAATTGGTTGTACCCAATAAAGCCTTAGAGAATAGGTTAGGTAGAGATCGTCTTATTTAAAATTGCACACCCCTCCGCAGCTTGTTACAAATACATTGTTTATAGGTATACATTTTAGTGGGTGTACATGCAGTTTTTAATTAGACTATCTCTGACTGAAATTATCAACTAGCATAATCAGCCTATAACGTTCCCACTGCTGGGACTCAGGCAGGCCTCCTCTCGGTGAGAGAGAGTGGGCCGTCATCCACCACGCGGGTCCAGTGCGGGTCGGTAGATGAATGCCACATGTCTTCGAATTTTTGGTTCTAGGACATGCCGGTTTCCTCACGATGTTTTCCTTCACCGTTTTGAGAGCAGTGGTGATGAAATTATTTACACAAAGCGCCTGTCTGGGTTCGAACCTACGACGTCGAAACCCGTCAGTTGTGGCCGTTACCACTGGATCACCACTACACACTATCCGATAGTATCCACTAGCAAATGCATTTATAGGCAAACTGTCTCGAGTTGTAAAATAGTAGGTATTGTATTGGAGTAGGTAGGTATTGTAGAAACAATCTTGTCGAAATACTCCTTGCTTAATTGAAGTTACGGAGAAAATGAAAAGAAGGTGTGGTTATTTTTGTGCTTGGAAAAAAACAGAACCAAAATATCTCGGTCCTAGTAGGTAGTTCTTCTCATAATAAAACATAAAAAGGCACTTTCACACCATAAAATTCCAAGTTTCCTCACGATGTTTTCCTTCACCGTAAGTCAGCAAAGCTAATAGCTTGAGTGCATTGAAGGATTTCCCCAGTTCTATAAACCCGAGTTGTTTACAAAACTTGGAAGCATTGGGTCACTCGGCAGCGGCACATTACTCAACATGTTAGCAAGCAGACGTGGCGCAACATAACATATCTCTCGCGATCCCAAACATTTTGTCAAACGACAACTTTTGTACGACGAATTATTTATATTATGACTCATCATTTCTCGAGTCTCTGTTGTTGCCTGTTCAGACGAAGTTTTGATGTCTTTTTTGTAATGGAACTCATCATAAACTTCGGAGTACCGGATACGGAATTCATGTTTATGAGTGTTGCAGTAGGTTTTTTTTGGAAAGCTATTAATCCTCCGGGTGCGTGTCATCAGAGAAGTTAAAAATCGGTATTATTTTGGGGAAACCATTTTCCGAAACTTCTAATAGACTGAAATCTCGAATTTAAGGATAACACCTATTCTAAGCTTTTTACAAAAGCTTCATATGTGCTTATTTCTAAAATACGGATTAGTCAGGCCTAAATGCATTCATAACGAAATGAATACGTATATAATATATGACGTAATTCACAAATCTAAAAAATAACAACATCAAAGTAGTACTAGAGGGCAAGGTAACGCGGCATGATCGGCAGTAAACGTTGTCTGAATCACCGCGAACATGCGTTTATGCGAACGCAAACATCTGCGTTAGCGTTAGCCCCCCCCCCCCCCGATTGATGCTGCTTTGACAGCATGTTTATAAAATGTGGTGCGAACGAGTAGAATGCGAACCAGCCAGAGTCAAGGACGTGTACGTGATTATCACTGAACTGCCTAATTAACGTTAGCGGCTTCCTTTTTTTCTAAGCTTTCTATTTTCTTGTTCGAATTTAGACTGAAAGTTTTTTTTCGGAAACGCCATAAATCGTAAGTGATTGATTCTTACAACTTTTACGTCAGTGTTACATTAAGAATGGAATGGTGCGTTCGTTTAAGAAAAACAAGTGTACATTATTCACGATCTTTCGTGTAAATTAGGCTAATGCTAAAACAAGCTTACTATGACTGGAATTTATGTAATGTAAAACATGGTTTAGTTCTATTTCATCATAAACATAAAAGTGTATTCCATAAATTTTATACGACCCAATCGGGTGTATGTTATGAAGAAGGTTTTGTGTTCCCGATTCTGTCTACCGTGTTACACGGTAGACAGAATCGGGAACACAATCCGTGTAACGATAAACTCCTTTTCCTCGGTGCAACAGAAAATACTATGTATTAAAAAAATCTCTGCTCAACACGTAATTAATTTAAGCAACACGTAAAAATGTGTCTGTTCAACACGTAATTAATTTAACCAACACGTAAAAATTTGTCTGCTCAACACCTAATTAATTTAACCAACACGTAAATTTTTTTCTGCTCAACACGTAAAAAAATTGCCTGCTCAACACGTAAGTAATTAAACCAACACTTAAAAATTTGTCTGCTCAACACGTAATTAATTTAACCAACACGTAAAAATTTGTCTGCTTAACACGTAATTAATTTATCAATCAATCAACTCAGCCTATCGCAGTCCACTGCTGGACATAGGCCTCTCCCAGACTGCGCCACAGCACCCTGTCCTCCGCCTTCCGCATCCAGTCTACCCCAGCAACCTTCTTTAGGTCGTCCGTCCATCAATCTAATTAATTTAACCAACACGTCTGTACATAGTGGGTAGGTTCATCGGATTTATCTTTACCTTTTGCAAACCTTTTGGGCAGACACAAATCAGCTCAAATATTCAGAGCATCTGGTAACGTAGGTTACATAATGTGCATGGATCCAAATGTAGCTCAGACTGCTAATACGGTCGCCAAACATATGACGAATTCAAATCTCTTTGAGAAACCACAACATTCTGGAATGGTCTGAAGGCATTGAAAGCCCTGTGTTTAGTCTGCATCTATAATAAAAATGCAGGGAGCATCGTAACTTGGGGCCTAAAAAGGCCACTTTGGCAGAATCATAAAACGATAACATTATGAATCATAATGGACAGTTAATCGTATCAAATCCCATTGGTGAAGGATTTTTCAGTTATTTTTTTTGTCTGTGCTAAAGTACCAATTAATCCAATCCAAATCCAATCCCAATCTCTTTGATTATACCTACGTAGTGCAGCGAAAAAAAGAAAAACACGGACTCTCTTCGCCATTTTATGATTCACAATGTTATCCTTTTATGATTCTGCCAAAGTGGCCTTTTTAGGCCCCCTTGTAGCTAGTTCAATGTATACCAACGCTTACAAGGCATTCATTATAGGTATCCTTTTCACATACTTGAACTAGAGAATATATTTAAAAAACTGTGTTAAATGCAATAATTAACATACTTTTTTTTTAGAACTACTGAAAACTTTCTGGTTTTGAAAATAAATTGGAATGTTCTTTTTATCTTAAATATCGTAATTCATCGTGCACTTGATTTATGTAACTTGTCTAAAATGTATGAAATCATCTTTCTATTAAAATAACGATTGTTTGAACAAAAACATGCGGTGTTAAAAAACTGCAAAATATTGTTAATATTTGATGGATGGTGTACGCCAAATTCCTCAATGTTCACAATTATAACTGTTTCGTACTTCACCACTCAATATCCGCTCCGACAACGTTTTGACAGCGATTGTAAAGTTTCGCAGACTCCATTGATGAGTTGAAAGGCGCAAAGTTTATTTACCATATCAATGTGTTGTTTATGAAATTTTAATTTTAATTATAATAACTCAGCAAGGTTACGTTAACAAAGTCAAGAGCGCCATAAATTGGGTTGCTCTTCAAAATTAAATGCCAATAAATTTTGAAAACATTTACCAGTTTCAGTTCAGAAATTATGAATGGAGAAGTACCATAAGCATAAAAAATTCTTTTGCGCAAATCAGCTTTTACTGAAAAAAAAAGAGTAGATCTTTGCCATAAATAATGTTTCTGGACGTGATATGCATTGGCTTACGTATTTATGAAAGCTGTAGGTATGTTTGGTATCAATATTTTAAGCGTAGATACACAAAAGGACAAAAGAAAATATCGTACTTGTTTGTATGTTTACTTACATACCTATGTATGGTTAAGACGGAATCGACCTTTTTCCCCATGGAAATACATTCATAGACTTTATACATGTGCAAGCGATGCAACCTCTTTTACATCTTGAAATGTTGTACGTTTCAAAATTCCATCATACGAGAATCCAAACAAACCAAATAAATACAGAAATGTTAAGGAATAGGTAAGTAATGTTAGTACTTAGTTTGATTGTCTAAATATCACTTTGTTATTCTAATACTTGGGCTCGCTTTCAAATAATTGTGACCAGTCACTTGATTGAGGTTCGGAGTCAACTTCACAGAAGAGCGAGTGCAAGTTTCACTGTCCATGTCAGGGTTAAAAATCTCCAGGCGTCCCACAAGGTGGACTGACGACCTTGTGAAGGCCGCGGGAACCCGCTAGATGCGGGAAGCACAAAACCGGTCGAAGTGGAGGTGCTTGGGGAGGCTTATGTCTAGCAGTAGACGTCTTTCGGTTGAAATGATGATGATTCGAATATCAAAGGAAACACCCCAAGTGAATCATCAAGCCCAAACACGTAAACCATCTAATAAAATATTACTTAAGGTACAATTTTTTTTCTGGCATAAAGACGAGCTACACATTGGCTAAAATAAAGTGCCCACAATCAGTTCCAATATAACAAATTCCCTAATAAAATCACTGGGTTAAACGAACTTTATTATAAACGTGAGGGGAACGTCAAGTAACTCCCCGACGACGCTACGGGTCGTAACTAGTAAGTCACGGATCATGTATTGGCTTCGGGCCAGCATGAATACTGACCACTACTAATCGTTTCCGCTCATCTGTAACCGGTGACCGTGCTGCTCAGTTAATGATTCTTGAATAGCTTTTTGAAAGTTCATGCTGTGCTTTATGCTCATACATACACTAGGCCGCAAAGAAAGCGGGTCGTTTATAAAAAATGCGATAACTTTTAAAATATTTGAGCACCCTTCCATAATAAAAACTAAATTAAAGTCTATTTAACTACAAATAGAGGAAGAAGAAAACCTTTTTATTTCTTTCTGGTGATTGTATTAAAAACCATAATGAAAAATAAAAACAACTTTGAGACCATTTGTTTTACTTTTGTTGCTGTCTATAAATATGGCATTTCTTGTGCAGAAATTCATTATTCTGATCAAATTCAATTAAAAACATGCTACTTACCCATGAAGAGTGTACCAGAATTCTGACAATGCTTGAAGACGGGCACAGTCAGCGATAGACAACGAGAACTGTTGGTGTGTCGCTATCAGCCGTTCAAAGAGTGCTCCAGCGATTTGAAGAGACTGTATACAAATATTCGCCGATCAGGAACAGGCCGAACAAGGTGCACGACAGCGCGGGAGAATCGATATATGGTGTCAACAATGTTGAGAAATCGATTTAAAACGGCTGTTGAATTGAAAAATCACCTTCTGCGTGCTGGAGGGAGCAATCCGAGCACGTGTACAGTGAGGCGGCATCTTGCTGAAGCAAACTTGAAGCCATTTAGACCTGTAAATGATCCAGAACTCGAAAGGCAGCATCGAAATTCAAGGCTGAGTTACGCTAGAGATCACATGAATTGGGCTCTGGATGACTGGTCAAGAGTAATGTTTTCGGACGAGTCGAGGTTCAGGTTATACACCCACGATGGGCGGCAAAGAGACCAGGAGAGCACTATAACCAAGCTTGCATTAAAGAGAAAGTGCCATACGGCGGAGGCTCCATACACGAGGTAGGCTAGAATTTCTTCCGAAAGCCGCACCGTGCTAGTGGTAATAGAAAATGCCACTTTAACTGCAGAAAGATACGTGAATGAAATATTAAATGAGTATGTTGACCCATTTTTAGTAAACATGGGCAAGAACGCCATCTTTATGCAAGATAACGGTCGTCCCCATACAGCTCGGATCGTGTTTGACTATCTTAAAGATGTCGCTATCACACGTATGAAGTGGCTAGCACTCAGCCCAGGCTTGAACCCCATCGAGCATGCTTGGGACGAACTGGAACGACGTGTACGCCAGCGAAATTCCCCTCTAACTACGTTTCGTGAACTGAAAGAAGCACTGGTAGAGGAATGGGAGAATATTCCTCAGCATCGGCTCAGAAATCTGGTTGGAAAGCATGCCAAACCGTATTACAGCTATATTAACAGCTCGTGGTGGCATTACAAAATACTTTAATGGGTAAAATTTGCATACTTTTAAATCTGTTGAATGGTCATTTTTACATAAGTTACTATATATACAAAATAAATTTCATAATCTTGAACTTTTATGAAATTGATTTAGGCACCATAAAACTGTCTATAATACAGTCTTTATTTCTTAGAGCTAGCTCCAATATTTTGGAAGTTATTGAGGTTCGTGTTACCGACCCGCTTTCTTTGCGGCCCAGTGTAGCTATGTGAAAAGCTGCAGCTCTAAAATTGTAAGGTATTTTTTTAAACCATGTATATATCAACAAGCGTTATCAATGCTCGTGTCTCCTCTATATGAGAAGAGGTCTTTGCCCTGCAGTGGAACAGTAATAGGCTGGTATTATTGCAGTACATACCTCTGTCGTTATCATATCATAAACATAACTTGCTCCCAGGTTGGTTGTGGTTGGCTCCTATTCTGATGAAATGCAAATCAGTGCCAAAGTTTTCAAGTGCTTTAAACTAGGGAGTTCTAACATCAAGTTTTTATACCGCAGACACCAAAACTTGCTCGGGATGAAATAGCTCCCCAGACAATACGACCCGATTTTTCTTCTCCCTCAAGATTTCTTCTATTTAATGCAAAGCTGTGGTATATCTAGGACGAACTGAAGATTCTATTGATTTTTTTAGAAGTATTAAAGGACATCTGTCGATGGCAGTCACAGCGGTTTACTGAAGCTTGTAGCCTCCACCCGTTCGATTCCCACCTGATATTTGGCGACTGAATAAAAAAACGGGTGTGTACCTTTAAAAGTATATATTTACAAAAATACCAAGCTTGTAAAGCCGGAGGCACACAAAGATTTGTGGGTCGTGGGTTACGGATGTCTGTTGTCACTCCTGCAGGGATAGGTACTCCCCTGTAGTTGCGGACGAAATCCCGCTGGCCGGAGGTGGAAGTTGGCCGAAGTTCTGTACTGAGCTGTACGGTGACGTCACTGGTAGATAAAAGGGCGGCTGTCCGACTTGCTCAGCACACCGGTGGTGAAGAGTAAAGGTGAAACCTGGAAACCACCGTTCCAGCTGATTAGAACTCGGCCTATTATCCTCCGTGCTGGGGTACCACCGACGACAACGAGGAAGAGATACCTATTTAATTGTAGTAGTATTGACGTGGTGGTCCTGACCAGAACGGAGTTTACATATAAAGCAAGCTCGAGCAAAAATAAATTGGCAAAAAAAATAATAATTATGAAACGGTTATATGTTCAGAATTTAAATTTTAAAATTAATTTTGTACTTGAAGGTAGAAGGAAATTAAGTAGCATGATACAGCATTATTAGCAATTACTGAGGCAATTCCTAAATAGGGCTTACTTAATGTAATGAAATAAGCAACAGAAAATGAGAAATAAAACAAGCGTTCTAAATATTAGTAGGTACACAGAATAATGATTGGCAAAAATAAAAATGACAAAATTATGATGTTTGTAATTTGTGTGCTATTCAAAACTTACCCTAAATCGGGAATTTCACTACTTAAAACTTAATTGGCACTTGTTGAACTCGCCGTGTAGATTATGATTTTATATAAATAACGGTCGTGTCTGCTAGGGCGCTCGACAGGACACAAAGCGATACGTGCACTCTCACATCAGCCTAGAAACGACTGGCGAGGACTCATTCGCGGTCTCGCGTCTCCTGCGCGGGCGCGATCCCATTCACATCATTCATTCCATGCGAACACTCGCCCCACACCGCACACGTACCTACCCGGCGCGTTCCAAGTCGTACACAAACAAAGAACAAAGCATTCATTTATAATAATTTGTCTTTTAGCATTAGTGCCGTAAACAAAACATGATTATTCATGTAACGTTCCGTTACATTACCCGCGGTTCCCTCATAAGGATTTTATTTTAAGAATAAAATCCGCATCATAAACTTGTTACAGTAACCTTTTACTCATTCTTTCATTTCAGTCATGCCTCATCACTCAAAACCTATCATATAATACATCACACAATATTAAAAATTATGCGACGTGTCCTAACATACTGAAAGATCAAGTGACTAAATATCCGTCACTGACTTTTGTAACACCTCTTAAAATCGTTTAATAGTGTAAGGGGAAATGTAACGAAGACAGAATTTATTTGTAGGTAGATATCTTCAGGTCCTTTATATGCCAAGACCCTAAGTTTTTCCCTGACATATCCTCTAAGACATACACCAGTGGTGATAGCTTTTGAATGACCCGGCACTTAATGTATTTGGGAGCTAATTTCCTGCTAAAGTGCTTATCCTTATCGCTCAGGACGTAAGCACGTTTGTATACGATATCACCGGTATTAAACTCAAAAGCTTTACGTCTTAAATTGTAATATGACGTATTTTTTACATGGGCGTGGTATAGTGATTTTTGGACTTGATCAAAGATAGAACTTAGGTAACCAAGGTTCTCCGCATATACATCGCGAGGAAGAAACAAAACCTCATCACCCAAGTCTGTATCTGCATAATGCGAACCACATAATACAATTTCTCGTCCAAAAACTAGAAAGGAAGGGGTAAATCCGGTAGCTTCATTGACTGAATTATTTATTGCAAATTGTACTTTTGGAATAAATAAGTCCCATGAACGATGATCACCATCCACGAAAGTTGAAATGCAAGTAATAATAGTTTTATTGTACCGCTCCACAGTATTCACCTGAGGAGTATACTTTGGTGAAAAGAAAACGTTCGGTATTTTATATTTCTTGAATAAATCCTGAGTATGGCCGCTAATAAATTGAGTACCATTATCCAGGAAAATACTTTGAGGAACACCGTGAACCAAGAAAATGTGTTCTTCCAAAATTTTAACAATAATTTGAGAAGTTGCTTTTTTAATTGGGAAAATATGGCAAAATTTGGAAAAGCAACAGGTTACTACTAGTATGTAACTATTTTGTTTCCGTGTGACAGGAAGAGGTCCCATTAAGTCGATGGATATCATTTGGTAAGGGCGAGAACATTGCTTTGGGCGTCCCATTTCACCAAGAGTAGCATGGTTCTGAGTTTTGTACTGAAGACAAGTACTACAAGAACTAACGTATTTTGCTACGTCTCGATGCATGCCCGGCCAATAATAACTAAGTGCAATGCGCCTGTAAGTCTTAAAGATACCTAAATGACCTGCAGTTGGTTCATTATGGTTATTCGCAATAACCTTATCCCTAATCTCAGATGGAACGACTTCCTTCCAAGAAAATTCATTGGTAAGCAAGCACTTATTCTTACTAAGACGGAACAGAGTGCCATCTTTAATTTGGTAATTAGGAAAATTCTCAGGTTTTGTGACACAGTTATTATAAATGTTCTTATACCAATCATCACTAGAAGACTCGAATGAATTAGAAGTGACCATAGAAGAAACAGGAACTGCTCTAGACAACGCATCAGGGATAACGTTGTCGACACCTCGACGGTGCTTAATATCAAAATTAAACGAAGACAAGCGCACACCCCAACGTGCGAGTCTTCCCGTAGGGTTATTTAATGAAAGAAACCATTTTAACGCACTATGGTCTGTGTACACTGTGAAAGTTTTCCCATTCTCCAAATAGCATCGCCAATGCTCCAATGCCACGAGAACTGCCAGCGTCTCCCGCTCTGTTATGCTGTAGTTCTTTTCTGCCGCCGTTAATGATTTGCTCATGTAAGCTATGGGGTGCTCCTTTCCGTTAATAGATTGAGTGAGCATACCGCCTATCCCATAGTTACTCGCATCCGTATGCACCTCGAACGGTAGATTGTAATCGGGGCAAGAAAGAACAGGCGCGGAAACTAAACATTCTTTTAGTTTTTTAAAAGCGACTTCTGCCTCATCAGTCCACCTGAAAGGTGGAGTGTTCTTTTTGTTCGAAGTCAACTTGTTGAGTGGCCCTGCAATTGTGCTAAAATTGGGAACGAACCTACGATACCATGTAGCTGTGCCTAGAAATCGCTTTAACTCCTTACGATTAATAGGAGTTGCGTAATTAAGAATGGCTTCAACCTTTTCTGGATCTGTTCGCAACCCATTCGCATCAACCACATAACCTAAGTATTTAAGTTGGCTTCGAAAAAACTCACACTTTTCCAAGTTAACGGTTAGGCCTGCTTTACGCAATTTGTCCAAAACGCGTAGTAGGAGGGACACATGCTCATCAAAACTATTGCTAACGATAATAATATCATCTAGATAAGCGAATATACGGTGATCAACGTTACCTAGTAACTTATCTACAAGACGCTGTTGCGTAGCGGGAGCATTTGTCAAGCCAAAGGCTGTGGTCTTAAATCTAAGAGTTCCTCGACCTGGGACGTAGAAGGCCGTCTTATCTCTGTCCTCCTCTGCAATTGGAATTTGCCAGAAGGCTTTGGATAAATCAAGACTAGTTAGAAAACGGGCGTCACGCAGATTATCCAAAATTTCGGCAATGTATGGCAAGTTGTAGGCATCTCGTTTTGTAACTGAATTTAACTTCCTGCTATCAAGACAAAAACGAGGCTGGCCATTCTTCTTAGTAACGAGTAGTACCGGAGACTGCCAGGCACTTTCGCAGTACTCCACCACATCTAGATTTAACATCTCATCCACCTGTTCGACAAGGATTCTCTGTTTCTCAGGAGACAGCCTATAATATCTTTGTCGAATAGGAGGAGAATCGCCAGTATCGATGCGATGGGTTAAAACTTGCGTACGGCCCAAGCCTTTACGCTCAAATGAAATGTCCCTAAATTGCTCAACAACGTTATCAGCAATAGCGCGTTGAGACACATCTAAACTATCATAAGAATGAATAAAAGTTTGTTGATTATTATTATTTAAATCTATTAA
This sequence comes from Oligia fasciuncula, assembly GCA_963082905.1. NCBI lineage: Eukaryota > Metazoa > Arthropoda > Insecta > Lepidoptera > Noctuidae > Oligia > Oligia fasciuncula. The sequence goes on along the minus strand of OY720393.1, from coordinate 7,712,345 downwards.
TGGACTAGCTGACAAATTAACAGAACCTAAATATTTCGGACATAAATGAAAGGCGCGCCAGAAGTCAATACCTAGAATAAGTGATGATTGAACTCCTGGAACTACATAACACTTAATTATGCGAAATTGTTCCTCTAAATGCACTGGAACATTAATATAGCCAATACTCTTAAGTGTCTGACCACCAGCAGCTATTATTGAAGGTGTATCATCAGTACACAGCTTAAGACCACGACTGAGTAACGTGTTATGTGCATAATTACCTAATATTGTAATAGCTGATCCGGAATCCAGGAGGCCGGACGCTGTAATATCATTGATTTTAATATTTAAATATGGTCGCGAATCACCTAAAGGCTTAGTTTGCAGAATTGAAGAAATTTTGTAACTGTTGAAAAATAAATGAATTGTTTTCAACCAATTATCCCAATCTTCCTTATTAAAGCGACCTTCCATCGAAGATGAGTTATGACAATTCTGCGTACCTAGTTTTTTGGTTTCTGATCCTTATTACAATTTGGACAATCTGGTTTCTTGACGCCCTTGTGACCACACTTAAAACACAAAATTTCTTTATTCTGACAATCCCTGAGGCTATGCGAATTATTACGACATCTAGGACAATATGGCAGTTTCGCATCAGGAACTGAATTATTTGTATTCATGGCATGTAAATATTTTTCATTAACGTTATTATTATTATTGGAATTCTGTTTGTCATTATCCAAATTGGTTTTATTGTTTACGTTCTTAGTGTTACTAAATTGATTCTGTTTGGTGGCTGAATCTGTTCTTTGCTTGTATGCGAACTCAGGTGCTAACGTGTCAGAAGTAGCAGCAGAAGGTTCTCGAAACTGTACCATGCGTGACTGAACGTTTTCGAAATTTCTACAAAGACATCTCAACTGCTCAATCGATGTGATTTGAGATGCGGAGGCCAGAGTGCTCGCATAACACGGTCTAATATTATGCAAAATTATTTCTAGCTTGTCCTCCTCCACCAAGGGCCTCGACAAGCGTGAAAACATTCCCGAAATAATGGACAAGTAAATTGTAATATTTTCCGTTGCCCCCTGAGTCCTAGACCGAATCTCTGATAAAAGTCGGTAATCGTAATCCGCTTTGTCGAAATCCTGTTGAAGAAGAACGACAAGTTCATCCCAAGATGACACCTGATGCCTTACGCTTCTAAACCAATGGAGTGCATCGTCTACAAAAATCTCGGTTGCAAATGATAAAAACTTTGCGTTCGTAATATTACGAGCTACACTATATTCATGAGCCCGCTGAATAAAAGCACGCACACAAGACTTGCCATCATATCTCAGTTTGGCTAACTCGGAGTGCTTAGTATTTCCTTCACAAGTAACTGAAATATTGATTTTCTCAGGCGTGGCTTGCGGGTCAGAAATTGGGGTGGCAGCTATGAGTGGGTCAATACTCTTTGCTTTTAGAGATACGAAAATTTCATAATAATCCCTAAACATTTTAGTACATTCCGTATGCACATCACTAAATTTCTCATCCATATTAATCCTATTGAGCCGGTGATAAAGGTGATGGAAAAGATTTTCAATTCGCCCCAAAACATTCTTATCCTTGGTATCCACATCAAGGCTAGACTTTATTTTATTTAAAATTTCTAAGGAATTATTCAAATCGTCAAGGGGGTCGAGATGGGAGCATAAAATATCCTCTGATAAAAGAACTGGACTGAGCTTACAAATCTGCCGCCTAAGATCCGCCACAGTACTAGCCGGGGTTTCACCTCGAACGGCTACCTCGTATTCTAATTCAGATTTTTGCAAAGATAAATACTTTATAGGGTATGCCATTTTAAAAGATAATAATAATAAAAAAAAAGATTGACCAAATATGACAAAGTTGTAAATAGCACACAAAATATTATAAATTAATGATAAAAATACTCCGTTCCGTTACAATCTGCTCTAACAGAACGCTGTGTTATGTGTTCTATGAAAGGAAAAATTAAGAAGTAAAAGAAAGAAACAAAGTAAAAAAAACAATGCGAACAAAAAAAGCGTAAAATTTTTTTTTTTTTTTTTTTTTGCAACTGGTGTGAAGGTAGTTTTACAATAAATTTGAAAAAAATACAAAACGATTCAAATTTAAAAAAAACGGACAACTGTTTAAAAAAATAAAGGACTTAAAAACAAATTTTGCTAATCCGTTACGTTTGTTACAAAACAGTTCACCCTCAATATAAAATAAAAAAATAAAAAAAACTAATATGCCAACATTAATGAAATATAATAAAATTATCAAAACAATCTGAATATTAATCTTCACTCCAGTTACTGCACACAGAAATAAAAAAAAACAAAGCGTTTTACAAAAGAAAAAAAAACAAAATACCCACTCACCGTACAATAACTAACTACTAACTACAGAAGCGAAAACAGACAAACCACGTAATTGGGCGCCAGTGTAGCCTCCACCCGTTCGATTCCCACCTGATATTTGGCGACTGAATAAAAAAACGGGTGTGTACCTTTAAAAGTATATATTTACAAAAATACCAAGCTTGTAAAGCCGGAGGCACACAAAGATTTGTGGGTCGTGGGTTACGGATGTCTGTTGTCACTCCTGCAGGGATAGGTACTCCCCTGTAGTTGCGGACGAAATCCCGCTGGCCGGAGGTGGAAGTTGGCCGAAGTTCTGTACTGAGCTGTACGGTGACGTCACTGGTAGATAAAAGGGCGGCTGTCCGACTTGCTCAGCACACCGGTGGTGAAGAGTAAAGGTGAAACCTGGAAACCACCGTTCCAGCTGATTAGAACTCGGCCTATTATCCTCCGTGCTGGGGTACCACCGACGACAACGAGGAAGAGATACCTATTTAATTGTAGTAGTATTGACGTGGTGGTCCTGACCAGAACGGAGTTTACATATAAAGCAAGCTCGAGCAAAAAATAAATTGGCAAAAAAAATAATAATTATGAAACGGTTATATGTTCAGAATTTAAATTTTAAAATTAATTTTGTACTTGAAGGTAGAAGGAAATTAAGTAGCATGATACAGCATTATTAGCAATTACTGAGGCAATTCCTAAATAGGGCTTACTTAATGTAATGAAATAAGCAACAGAAAATGAGAAATAAAACAAGCGTTCTAAATATTAGTAGGTACACAGAATAATGATTGGCAAAAATAAAAATGACAAAATTATGATGTTTGTAATTTGTGTGCTATTCAAAACTTACCCTAAATCGGGAATTTCACTACTTAAAACTTAATTGGCACTTGTTGAACTCGCCGTGTAGATTATGATTTTATATAAATAACGGTCGTGTCTGCTAGGGCGCTCGACAGGACACAAAGCGATACGTGCACTCTCACATCAGCCTAGAAACGACTGGCGAGGACTCATTCGCGGTCTCGCGTCTCCTGCGCGGGCGCGATCCCATTCACATCATTCATTCCATGCGAACACTCGCCCCACACCGCACACGTACCTACCCGGCGCGTTCCAAGTCGTACACAAACAAAGAACAAAGCATTCATTTATAATAATTTGTCTTTTAGCATTAGTGCCGTAAACAAAACATGATTATTCATGTAACGTTCCGTTACAAGCTCGGATTATATAAAAATCGTTTAGATATCATGAATGGCGACGTGTCGAGATGTTGTAAATATTCGTTTTTCTGTTCCATTGATGTTAACGAGAGTTACCTTTTTACACATATTTGCTCGCGTAATGTGTGTAATGTGTAAATATTTTGGGAGGCAATGATTTTTAATGGTGTCATGTTTTTGTATATGTGCCAAAACAGAGGCGGGAAACAGCCATATCGACGTGTACTGTCAATTTAGATTTAGTCTCATTAGGTAAACCTGCGAGGTAACACACTAGGTACCTATCAGTAGGTAATGGTTTTGACATTTTGACAGTTCAACAACACTCAATGCGTTATTTTCGTCGCTGAGCAGACACATTTTTCAAGCATAAAGGCCATATCCAAGCAATTTCCTTAAAAATGATTCAGATTGTGATTAATAGTGTGTTACCAAAGACTACAATATGATGCTGTGTGTTACGCAATTTGAGTGCCGTAGATGTATGTCGTTGTAAAACAAAATTAATATTTCCATAATCACTATACTTAGCTAATGGTTTTATTGTGTTGCCAATTCTCTTTACATATTACACAAATCCAGTAAGTGCCCCGAAAGTTGGGGCACTTAGGTACTGGACGATTAAGATCTGACTATTCTACTACACAATAAACAAAATAAATCTCATTATACCTTCATTACGAACGTTTAACTAACAATTGGCCAGTGAACCGTAATCAATAAATAAAGAATGCGAGAAAGATTTAGCTTCATTAGCCGCGTATTTCGGTAGTTCGAGTAAATCTCGTAAATGGCAGAATACTCATGACGTTGTTCCGGCTTTACGACGCCTTTGTGGCTTCCGACATGCGAACATACAGGGTGCAAGGGACATCGAAACGCAAACTGTTCATGAAAGTACATGAGTCTACACCCCCCAGCGCCGAAATTTATCGTCGGTTTTTTATTAGCTTTTCCATGCATTTTGATCGTATAGGTATATCGTATTTAAACTTTTGTATTAAACTGTTGTTTTTTTTTAATAACCTAAAAGTTTTCGCGTCAATGTCCTTTATATACTGGGTGGAAATCACGGATAGGTGGACATACTGGGTATACTGGGTGGAAATACTGGTTATACTGAGTGGAAATACTGGGTGGAAATGTTAGTTGGAAATATGACTGGTATTGACAAACAATGAATTTCATAATTTTGTTCCTTTCTTACGCACTGTGTTTCATGATTACTGATAACTGGATTTTATTTTATACTAGCTGCGCCCTACGGTTTCACCCGCGTAAATGTCGATCCCGTAGGAATATCAGGATAAAATATGCTAATCCAGGGTGTCAGCTACATCCATACAAAATTTTATCACAATTGGTCCAGCCGTTTGAGCGTGAAGAAGTAACAAACATATAAACACACCCCCACTCACAAACTTTCGCCTTTATAATATTAGTGTGATTTTTGGCATCATAAAGTTTTCACCCTGTATGTTTTAACGAAGATACATTATAATATGAGGGTATGTGTATGTTGTATATTTACGTCTCAAACGAACTTGCTCGATGTTTGTTTACTCTCAGTTCGACAATAGATTGTTCGGGAGCAATTGCCGCCACAATGTTACTCGTTGTGCTCTAAATATAAGCTGTAATTAATTTTCATTACAATTTATACAGCGTTCTGGTTGGCATTTATAATTATTTTACTGTAAATTTTGTTTGTACTCAATCTTCATAAAGTTATTTCAAGCTGGGTTGTTAATTTTACATGTTCAAGAGGTTATGAGCAGTGGAGTTTAAATATTATTCTGCTTCTATAAATATCCGCATATGAAAAGGTAAATTTACATATATATAAAGTATAATAAAGGTATATTTATTATTTTGGGCACGGCGCTGGCTTCAATACACTTCAAGCTTACCTACCGTTCTCTTTTCGAATAATATCAAATCATCGTGAGGAAACCGGCATGTCCTCATAGAATCAAAAAAATAGAAGATAAAACATCTACCAACTCGCACTGGGCCCGCGTGGTGGATTACGGCCCACTCCCTCTCACCGAGAGGAAGCCTGTGTCCCAGTACCAGCAACATTATAGGCTGATTATGCTGGCTCCAATCTATATTGAAGCTTACCTACCTGTCTCTTCTAAAATAATATTGATATTATTTTAGAAGAGATTCTAATTGCCAGGCAACATGATCAAAGCAAAGATTATTCGGAAATATTTCCATAATCTTTCATCGTTTTACTCTAGTAATTAAAAGATCAACATCAGTAGTGTTCTTTTACAGCATAATTACTCTCAGAACTCCGTAACAAAACCGATCTCTAACTTAAATAATAAGAAAATGGATGCTTAATTATCTAAAATGTTTGTAATTCCAGTTTCGCCTGTTCGACGTGGAGATGGGGCAGGGCGAGCTAGAGGACGCCGACGGCGATGTGGCCATAACAGAACTGACACAAAACAACGTCGAGATCTCTGTTGTGCCTGGCAAGGAGCCTTCCACCTCGAGCCCCGAGGACAATGCAGACTGGACAGAAATATCTACAGCCCTTAGGAAAGGAGACAAGAATAAACGCACGGATGTGGAACACAACCGACTACCCATCATACTAGTAAATGACAAACCACCAGAAGATTTAGACCAGAAATGGGTGAACATTGTTGAGGTATCGAATAATGATAAGCTGAAAGTTTTTCATACTCGAAGAAAGTATAAACGGAAGTTCTGCAGAAGCAGAAGGCATGCTGCGTTTAAACGATCTTACTCGATCGGCTGAATTAGATTTTAAGCGTCTCTTGTGTATCTAGTAGTTAAGTACTGTGATTGTTTATACCTATAAGTACGCAAATGAACTGCCTAATACTATAGTGGAATATTAAATCCGTTGGTACGTAAACAAACGACTTTCTTATTTAAATTTGAAGACATAACATAGTCCAGTTCCGATTGAAGACAAGATATCGAATACCTACTATTGTGTAATTATTTGTAAAATAGTATGATGTTTTTTTACATCTAGAAAATACTGAAACAACTAGTTTCTTTCTTAACAATAACCTAGATTTTGGAAGCCTGCTGTCGATGAACTGAACGAATATAATAATGACAACATTAAAATTGAATAGGCTGAATTAAAGCCAATTCCTTATAAACGTTTAAAATCTAATCGCAATCTCATCTCAGCGACAATCTATGTCAAAAACTTGTCAAAATGTAGGTAGGGAAATTAGACGGGATTTTTGACGGATTGAGACTGAGCTCAAACTGCGAGCAAACGTTCTTAAAATTACGAGAATTCTCTGTTGGTTAATTACTTAGTTTTGTTCCGACGACCTTGTGAAGGCCGCAGGAACCCGTTGGATGCGAGAAGCACAGAACCGGTCGAAGTGGAAGTGCTTGGGGGAGGCCTATGTCCAGCAGTGGACGTCTTTCGGCTGAAATGATGATGATGATGTTTCGCACATAATATTTAGGTAGGTACTTAGTTTTAAAACTTTATTCATATCTATAGATGTTACGGATGATACTCATTGTGCTTGTCGTAAAAAGTTAATTACAAAATGCTACACAGGATGGCAAGGTAGGTATCGACGCGCAAACTGAAACTATGAATTCAGCACATGATTCGAGATCCTTTAGCGTAGAAATTTTTCGTTGGATATAAAAAAAAAATCTGCTGTTACATAGAAAAGTGTACCCTGCCTATGGGGTCAAAATGTAACGAAAAGCTGTTTTTTTAAGAAGTAGCATTACCGTTCAACCTGGCAATGCTGCCAGTCTTCTGGGCACGTTTCCGGATGACAGCGATGCGGACGAGTACTTAACGCCTAAAAATCTTATGAAATGGGTGATTTTTTTTTAAATAACTGACTTAAAAATTTCACCGCAGAATTATATACTGTGTCCCTTAATATATTATGTCCCTGTCACTCTGTATAGGGTTTGTATATATATTATATGTATTTTCAATTAAAATCGTTCGAATTTACGTTACTTTTCCGATGCGGCCCTCAGAGTAAGGGTCTTTTTTTTATAACTAAAACCCCAGATTTCCTACATATGTCGTAAAAATGTACGAGCAACATTCCTCGACTAGAATTACTAGGGTAGTAATAACTAGGGTGTGTACACATTCCTACTTTGTGTTGTTAAGAAATAATTATAATATGGAAATTATTAAATTAGAAGAAAAAAAACTTATTAACAAAAAAAAACAACCGACTTCCAAAAAAGACACTGCAAACTGAAAAATAACTTTAATTTCGGAATTCGGTGTCGTTGTTTGCAACCGACTTCCGAAATTAAAGCCATTTTTTACTTTGCAGTCTTTTATGGAAGTCGGTTGTTTTTATAACCGACTTCAAAAAAAAAATGGTTGCCTGTAAAGTCGGTTTTACGGGCGAAGATTTTACGTGACAACGACCGATCATCCGATCATAGTTGAGTGGGAGAGAGACGCAAGGCATTCGGCGGGCCTCTCTCTCGTTCGGTGACTCATCGTAACGTTACCGAGCGTTACACTTTTTCATAAGTGACTCCCAGTCGCAACCTAATTTAAGACGTTGTCACGTCAAAAGGAGGAGGATATTAATTCGGTTGAATTTTATTAATAATTGTTAAATTTTGTAACAATGTCGTCCAATAAACTTATAAGATTGCCCGTTCTCCCTGACTTGTAACTGGAATGTAATTTTACAATGAAAAAGTGTGCGGAGAAGCATACGACTCATTTGTCACTGACATTCTCGCTCTTCAGTGAGCTTTTTCAACTTGGAGCTACGTTCTTATCTGTGCTGCACCTTCCAGTTACAACACAGAGTTATTAATGTTTATACCAACTGTTTTTTTTTATGTTTTATCCATTGTGTTCTTGCACCCTAAAATATTTAGGTACATATCCAATGCTTTTTTTATTTTAAAGATAGCATTAGATGGCACAGGACAGCACAAGGACATGCTACTGAAGTGCTAATTTAATGTTAATTTTTTTTTTTTTTTTAAGTAAAGGTATTTATTTCTGGGCCTGTGTCGCCTGATATAAATACATAAATTATACATTGGCATTGGTTCACTTTAGCCCTGGATCGAAAGAGTTAGAAGTCATGGGGAGAGTCCTTTGCCCAGCTGTGGGATGATGCAGGCTAACAGTAACAGTAACATTGGCATTGATCAAATTTGTGATGTCTTTTTTCAAGTCTCAGCCTATTTCCAGTTAGGTAGGTCATCATCATCTGCCTAGCCTTTTCCCAACTATGTTGGGGTCGGCTTCCAGTCTAACCGGATGCAGTTGAATACCAGTACTTTACATGGAGCGACTGCCTATCTGACCTCCACAACCCAGTCACTGGGTAATACGATACCCCTTGGTAAGACTGGTTGTCAGACTTTCGGGCTTCTGACTACCCGTAACGACTGTTAAAGATCTACGAATGACAGCCGGGCGTGCTTTCCGAGGCACGGAGGGTAATTCTCAGTATGTAAAGATGGTCACCCATCCACAGACCAACCGCGGCAAGCGTAGCTTAACCTGATCGATCGACCTGTGCGGCTGTTATTATTTAACCTCGGATCCCTCCCGGTAGGTATTGAAGTGAAAGAGGATTCATGTGGAAAAAATCGATTTTATTGCATGTCAGCAAATGTCATTGTCATAAAGTTTAACAGCATATGAACGTGGATGAAGCAAAAGCAGAATATTATAAGGATCCTCCAGGGAAAAAGGCCTGAGTCAATGTACTTACGCATATATAATACTTTCAATGTGTGGGTAGATAGGTCTGACAGTATTATTTGATGATGACAACATTTTCGACATACCAATAAATAACGTGGTAAAAGAGTAAGCATTGTTTGTATTTAATTCCAGCAGTGAATGAAATGCATACGGGATTACAGGCAGTGCAGAGGCGTTTTCAATAAAACTGCTACATCCATCTCTATGGTTGTTCGAATTGTATGCGATGTAAATTAAATTTTAAATAACCAGAGAGGAATAGACAAACAATTCTTTGTAGATTTTTACGTTTGATTCGAACTGTGGGCCTAAAACGAACGAACGCGCTGAATAGGTAAATCTTATGTAATTGTGATCCATTTTTAAATTGATAACGATATAAATGAAGTCTTAAAAAAAACGAAGTAAGTAGGTTGAAATTTAAACCAAAATTATTTTTGATTAATAAATTACGTTACGTTTAAATCACGCGTTCGTGGTAGATCAAAACACATTTGCTCTATTTTAAACGTACCTAGGTAGGTAACTTTCATTTGCTCTATATGAAAACGTGTAGGTACACGTTTTCATATAGAGCAAATGAAAGTCACGTAGGACCGCAAACATTTCCAATTCAAATTAACAGCCGGTCAGGGCTCCGCAACGGATAGTCGTAGCCGATCCTTAATCGAATAATTTCATTGGCTTGCCCTTGGTTAGATTACAATCAATTTGCCGGAGTAGCACGACGTGTACCACAGACAGGCGTGGTCGTTAGAGCGCACCAATTAAAGCCGCTGTACGAGTGGCCCCACGAGACTTGCTTTGAACCCGCTAACCCATGCAATAAATAGACAACCACCGCATTGTATGTCGTAGAGCATAATGGCAGGTAATAGCTCTCCCGTTAAGAGGCCACTCCACGTATTTTTATTACATACCCCCTGCGCCAGCCATTACGAAGGACATTTGTTCCAATCGTAAACAAGTGCATAATCAATCAATTGGGTTTGTTACCTTTCAACTTTGCCGGATTTTATACCGATTCCGGTGATTGAGGTTAATTTAATAATCCTCGTAGCGTCATTGATCGTTTTGCTTATATTCCTGAAGTAAATATATGTATTAGAGGGTGATCTAATACATATATTTACTTGACATGACATTTTCCACTGAAAATGTCAATAGATTTGCAAATACTGAAACAAGATCGAATGTTAGGTATGTGTAAAGTGATAAGTCTAGCATCAAAGTCTGTTTCAAGAATCCGTTTTCCAAAGTACTGGCCATTGACATTTATATTACTAGCGTAAGGACCGGGCTAACCGCGCGACTAAATGGCACCAACGCGCTGGCCCTAAAATGACGGTTTTAGAGCCAACGCGACTCGGTTGACAGTGGTGCGCGCGGAGGCGCATGACAGATGACAATGACAGATGGCGTTACTTTTGCTTGTATGAAGAACGTCTATGTAAAATGTTCAGATGGGCGTATCCTTACTTTTGAAATCATTGCTACTGGCATCACAACCGGTTAGAGTCTCAAAGAAAAGCTAAGACAAGAAGAGCGGTCGTAATTTGGCCAATCCGAGAGCGCGAATCGTGGGCGCTCTGTTCGATGTGCAAATATCAAGAAACCACAGATATTTTGTTACTTATTTGAATTCCGAACATACTCCTACGGGATTTCACGTCGTGATCGTGATCGTTCGCTCAGATTCCCGCGGCTGTTCGACGAATTGAATATCAATGTTTTTTTTTTTCATATCGATTCAGGACCTAGCACAGGTATAAATTGAAAGGCACTTTGTAAAAATAACACGTTGTGTGCCGTGTCTACTTATGAAGAACGAAAACAGCGTTTTTCTTTGAAATACCAATCATGAGGTAAATGAAAATGTTTGTTAGGATTTTTTTTGCATTTAGACTCACGTGGGTATTGAAAGTTATTCAATTCATTTCACCCACGTCTATTGAATTAAGTCGTAATTGGATTTTCTTCTTGTTTGGTTTACATTTCTCGTGTAGAACTTTTATTTATACATACCTATACTTAAACAGATTGGATTTTGTAATTGAGCCTTTTATCATAAGTCCTGGATCTTGGCTTATAGAGGCCAAAAGCACTTTTTGTAGGAACCACCACTTCTACCTGAATAATAGGTATATGAACTGACTAACATTTAAAGCCTAGTCACAGTAAAAAATATACTAATCCGTTCTCGATTATACATTCACCTCGCAAAACGGTTCTTAAAGATCTTAGGGTCGTCCAATTTGCATGAAATTGTTTCCAATATTACTTTGTCATAACGGTCGGTTAGCCGTCAGTTGGTGTTAATCATTTTAGTTAGACAATTTGGGTGAGACGTGGGCCGTGCCCATGTTAATTGTAGCCACGATGGTAATTAATAACATTATGTAATTGTATGATACATGGCTGTTATGTCTTAAGTTTAGGTTAGGTATGACCATTTATGGCCAATTCCTAAAATTTACGGACATGGTATCTTTACCAATAATGAAGCAAAGATCTCTAATGAAAGACTAATAATAAAGTAAAGAGCTTTGCATAGTAAATCCTGCCATATGGAAGTGGCTATATCACAGGTAAAATTAGGTTACGAATCTATGCAATTACGTGCCCAGTTTAAATAAAAAAATGCTACCATAATAGTAAGCAAAACGATTCGTTTTTGTTTATGGGAACCGAGCATTAGCTACCCCTTTGCTTATTGTTGGGAACCAAAGACTACGGGACCACCTGCGGACCCTGCGGTGGCACTGTCAACACTTTCGATACAAACCAAGCGTGTCAATGTTTACTCAGACTACTAATGAGTAGCTATAGGAACTAATGGCTTTGAATGGCGAAGGTGACAAAAGTTGTACGTGCAACGCACTTTCTGTGCCACAAATTATACAGAATTCTTTGATGGTTATTAAAAAAAAATGTTGTTCCATAAATTTTGACCGCGTAGGTATTGCACTTTTCTATAAAAGCGGTTTTTTTTTTTATAACGGCCGAAAAGAAATCACCCTTTAAAATCATGTACTGAATCCATGCGATGTTCCTGTCCTGCCACCCTGCATTAGCACTGTCTCTCTAGACGCTGCTGGCGCAGCGATTTCGTGACCTGTGTTGAGAACAGTAGATTGGTTTGTGATGGGGATAGCGAGCTCCGAGATGGCGATAAAGGCTACCTACGTATTGGTCTCGTGTTACAGCACACTACTCACTAACGTTGGTTAAGGGGGAGCAGATCTGGTGGACACTTTGACGGCGTACGTAGCATATGTGCGGTGCCCATTGCCTATTCCCCAATGTGCTGAGGCTGGCCATGGACTGTGATAACTTCGCCTTCTCCATGAGAATGTCCTCGCCTATAAACCGCTTCATCTTCTTAACTATCGGTATCATTGGCTCTATCATCGCACATCACTTCTTTTTCGTACATGGAAAAAAATAATACCACCAACTAAATTATTATTTTTCTTAATTTTAAGCTTCCTTTTTGAGGAGGTAATTAACAAAACACTAACGTAATTCATTGAAACAAATCTTTGTGTTTGTATAAAACCTTAGGTATCATCCCACTCTCATTATTAAATGAGATTTTATTTATGAACGTTTCATAAATTATAATTCAAATATCTGTGTGGATCCCATTTCGCAATAATATTTATTTTATAAAATGCTCTGCACTGGCCCGCTGAATGAAACGAACGTGATTTTCCCGCCACAAAATGGAATGCATTACGAAAAATGAACGATTAATTTTGAAAAGGTATTAATTATTGTTGGGTCTGACTTTAATAAATTGTGACAGAAAATTATAATTGATTGAAAAAAATTAGTTTTTATATGAATGACTATCTGTACCCGCGACTTCGTTCGCGTGGATGTCGGGTATCAATAATGTGTCGCTTAGAGAAAGTGTAGGTAGGTAGGTACCTACCTACACCTACTCTAGGCTAAAAAAGATGAAAAGGAAGAATCTTTTTTAGGGGTCCGTACCCAAAGGGTAAAAACCGGACCCTATTACTAAGAATCCACTATCTGTCTGTCACCAGGCTGTATCTCATGCACCGTGATGGCTAGACAGTTGAAATTTTCACATATGTATTTCTGTTGGGCGTGTAATGTTTGGTATAATAACAGATAGTCTAATTTCATTTGACATACACCACCGGCTTCTGGAGTAATAAAATATAAACAGGACTATTACTATTAATACAAATATTCCTTCATGATATAATTAATCAGCTATACAACAAGCGCTAGACTTGTAGTCCCAATTAGCTATTCAAGCGCCAACCGCTAAATGTCAAGTACGTTAGTTTACTACAATGATTATGAAAGTTATATTTGCCCAGTTTGTTCTACGTAGACTCGTGAAGCGAACATGCGAATTATGCGAAGTCTCGCAAGGTGTTAGCCCGACTCTGAATATTCATCAAACTCTCAGATGCGTAAGCCGTAATTAACGTACGCAGATAACATACACCCACTTACTAAATAAGAAGTTCCACAACACTAATATTAAGTGAATTTATAGGAATCCCCGTATACCTGTCATCATTTGAATTTCTGATCCGAGTATCAAGGAGGTGGTAGGAAATTAGGAATACTGAATGGTTATTTCATTTATTTTTAGGAAATTCGCAAAAGTTTTGTTGGTTCTAAAGTCAACCTATCTTTCAGTAGTGTACTTACATAAAAACTAATTTATTAGTGAATTTAGCCAGCGGCTCTGCGGGTATGAAATTCGGGTCACATCGTTCCAAGCATAGATATCCGAGTTCCAAGTATATAGAACACAAGCTCCGGACACGTTCGACATTTCCGACAGCCTACGAGTTGTGAAAAGAGAAACGAAGACGACTAAGTAATTATTACTTTCAAAGGCCCGTAGCTAACAGCTACAAGTACATCATTAGTGAATCCTCAACGAAGAGAGGCTCTTCTAACAAACCGTTTGTCACTGTCGCTTGCTACGAGAAATGCTACGGCGTAGTTCGTAGCTGGAACACGTCAAATTATATTCCAATTTCCACTACAGTTAAATGTTAACGTAATCCAGTTATTCGGTACCCAATTAGGACAGACTTCTAATCTAAATAAAAGAGCCACTCTAAAAGGGGACTCTACCGGGGGGGTTACTTTCGATGTTTAAAAAAATAATAACGTAAGTTTACAATCATGTTTTAGTTGTTTACATTGCGGAGAAAAAATATGCCTTCATTTTTGCTAGATTTTTAATTAAAAGACTTAATTAAACTTTTAAATTGAAAGCTGTTTCTTACAATTTACAAGACTACACAGTGAATATAAATAATATTTAGAAGAAACGAAGCGAAAACTCAGAAGGTAAGTTAGTTTTCAGTTGGCTCCTGAAACTCACTGGGCTAAACAATTATGTTGCAGACGGTGCAGCAGTGTCGTTCAAATTTATTACAAGCTTGTCGGTGCACGCAAAGAGCGCATCAGATTTCTGACTGACATGTTCATTAAGCCCCACCCCACCCTCGCCGCTACAGCACTCATTACAGAGCACCCTCAGCCTCTATAAAGGAACAGAGAGGAAAATCCCCATCTGAATATTTGGGTCACTAGATATACATCTATGTATACTTATTTTTGCGAAAAAGAATTACTTACTCATTTTTTGCAAATCCCTTCTTAGAAAAGCCGAAATGTATTTGAAGATCCGTTTATTGTTTAAATGGGAATCTTAATTGTTCCATGTTAGCTAATGAAACCCTTAAAGAGGTAGCGCTTTCATCGCGTGACAATTAGGGCTTTCAGTCTCGATGCATTTCTGAGTCCCGGGAAAAAAAAAACGAGACTCGATGTGGTCTCGAAATTCCCGGGAAAAACGAGACTTTTGAGACTATTTCAAAACTAGGTTTCTTACTTATAGGCTATGCAATTAGGTAGTCAAAACAAGATATTTTAATCAAGTACTTTAATAAAATAAAAATAAATTATTTCTGGAAGTTTTTTTCATTCTTGTAATGGGCACGCAAAAAACAAAGGGCGTTTAGTGTGTCTTCAGACAGAGAGGACCTAATTTTATTACAAAAGTAACCCGCATTAGAAAAAGCCCTCTCTGCTTCTACGCTAGTGGGGGGAATAGATATTAAATAATGGTAGCAGTAATTTAGGTATTTCCCTCTGTCGCCCCCATTTTCAAAGAGAGCTTTTTCTACGTGCAAGGTTGTTTGCAAGTCATGCATAGACATGGAAGTTATATTCTGTCCTTTGTCTTCTTGGGGGTTTAACATATTATTAAGCTCACATTCCAGCTGTTCTTCTGTAGTTAAACTTGTGAGCTCCGGAATCGTCGCATCATTTATATAACTGGTATTTGCGGTATAATTGTCAGAGTTGTCAGTTGTGGATTTATTTAACCTTTCGTACAATTCTTTTAAAGACACTGTAATTTCGTCGTTGCTTAATGTTTGAAAGGCTGTTGCATCAAGCTTTTTTTCAAAAAACTGAGAAGGACTGTGCAAGTATTGTAAGATACTTGCCTCAATCAGTCTATTTTCTTTAATACGGATGCGCAATGAATTGGCGAGACTTACGCTCAAAAAACTTTGTTGTAAGTCTAATTTCTTTAGGCAGAAATTAAGTGCAGTATCCGCTGTTAAAAGAGTAGCGTCTCGTCTACACAGTGCTTCTAAGGTCACTTTCATGATACCCAGTGAATTTGAGATTGCTTCCAATGTAGTATACTCTGATTCAGTGAACTCTATTCCGGATCCTACATCAATCAAAGCTTTTCGAATGCATATCTTTATTTTAAGAAATCGATCAAGCATTTCAGCTAAACTGGACCATCTCGTCTTGCAATCAATTATTAATTTTAGCTCTCTGTGGAACTCTTCCTCTACGTATTTTCTTAGTACAATTTGTTTTGTTGGTGATTTTCTGAATAACTTTGCTACTTTTCGGACTTTATTAATCACATGTTCATAAATTACTTCTTCATGTTTTCGCGGCTTGCTGCTCTCAATTATTTCAAAACTTCCACTTTCATCTTTTTCATCATCATCCACATTGTCATCATCGTCATCGTTTATATTCTGTGACATGTCATTTTGTATTTCACCTACTTTTGTTTTTTTATACAACACATCTAGTATTGCCAATTGCATACCATGGGCCAGACACTTTTGGTGATAAGCATCGACTGACTTTCCCATTTTTTTCATTACACTACATCCATCTGTTGTTAGACTAATAACGTCAGTGTCTAAATGAACATCAAACTCCGACAAACGTTCTTTTAACAAATCTACACAAACCGTAGCAGGCATGGGACCAGATATTTTAACGAGACCTAAGTTTTTGTATTTATCACCTTCAAAAAATGGTGAGTGTATGTTTACATTCATGTACCTCTTGTTTTGGGTTGACGTCCACTCGTCTAAGGTACAGCAAAATTTTACTCCGGTCTCTTTCAATTTTTTAATTTCGTTTACTGTCAGAGACTTGATATAGTCGGCTTGTTTTTTGACCATGCTTGATATGGTAGCCACAGATGATGGTAGTGTGTATTGAGCTTTTTTGAACAACTCACGCAAATCTTTAGATTCGACAAAAGTTCGAAATGGTATTCCATCCAGAGAAGCCATTCTCGAAACTTTAACTTCAATTCCGTCAACTCTCTGGAAGAAATCCGTCATCTTAGCTTTTTTTTCGGGTGGTTTATAAGCTCCATCTTTACTGGTGCATTTGCTTGTTGAAGGTGTGCAAGCGATATAATCAGATGATGAAGCAAGTCGTAGTTCTTCCTTTGACAATATCATGTTATGCATACTCTTAAGATGTTTATGAAGACCACTTGTATTCCCTCCTAAAGTCTTAAATATTCTGTGGCATATTTTGCATTTAGCAGAAGCATTATCATTGGCTCGCAAAAAATAGCACCATACCGAAGACTTATCATGCATTTTAGCAAGCACATCGCAATAAGACATACCTTTGTCTAAAACAATAAAAAAGCCCATTACCACACACACAAACGATAAAAAAACCCACCAGAATACCGCCCTATTCAGAATACGGCCACAATATAACCTCAAACTAGCAAAAAACAATATTGTGTTAAATAGCAATCCATCAGCAAATCCATAGTTAGTAGATTAAGCATTTAGAAATTAATTAAAACGCTGTCATGCCATAGAATTACAATGAAAACTTAAGTAGGTACAACATAAAATGCATGTAAAATGCCACAACTCAATAATAGGTGTTTAGTTGATAACTTATGCTTTTAACGTGTATTCAATTAACATACCTTTTAATTTATCTGCTAACGAACACATCGCAATTCGCAGTTAATAACTTCGCACTTTCACAATGAAATTTATATTAAGTAGGTAGATAAAATCTGTGTCGTTCGTCAACAAGCTTATTCAGTCTCCACAGATAATACTAAGCTTTGTGACTTTACACTCGACAGTGTTGCCATTGCCATATCCATGTAACCATAATAAAAAAGACTGTTGGTTTAGTAGATCATTTAATACTGTTATGTGACTCTAGTCTCAAAAGTCTCGTTATTCCCGAGACCGAAATTGTTAGTCTCGAGTCTCGAAAATACCAAAAAATCGTCGAGACTCTCGGAATTTTCGAGACCGAGATTCCCGGGATGAAAGCCCTAGTGACAATGCGTGAAATAAGCTCCAAATTCAATCTTGACACGTAGTGGAAAACAAATGGGGAAAGCACAAAACAGATGCTCAAATAAGTATGAGTTGTTGCGGAAACGTGAGCAAACCCAGGAGCTCTGGTGACACACTTTATTAATTATTCACGTAGTCAAACTGTGCTCTAAGCGAATTAATGAATCGCTCCAAAAGGTTCGGACTCTTAATCTGTTTGACTACGTACCTACAGAAAAACCGTTCAGCAGTTTAATGATACTCATACATATTTGAGACCCTCGGGACTTTAATTTAAGATACTTACTTTATTTGATGAGTAAAGGAGCGTGCCGCACTTGTAGATTTACTTAAACGAGGATTATATTTCAATTACGCATAACGTATTATCGTATTAATATGATCAGTTTAGTGATGTCATTTGTGCCGATATGAACGGTACGTACGCTATAAACCGAATTTCATTACTAGAATGGAGGTACATATTGGCTGACTGTTAATGAAGTCATCAAATACAACAAAACGTGCTTAAACAACGATGCCATAGACTGATAAATGTGTTGAGAAACTACCAAATTACTTTACGTAATGAATTCAAGATCCAGAACGATGAAGCTTCAGAATCCATAAGTACTAACATGTAATTACACCGTATCCTCAGAGATAATAATTATAATTAGTTAGTAATTTAATTTAGTTGATGCGAACTTATATGGTATGGATTCGTTCCGCAGTTGTTTTTTTTTACAATTTGTGGGTTGATTTGATCCCATAGTAAAAGTGGTTTATAATGATGAGTACAATGACCCCTTTTAAGGATTAAAACGACCAAAATGTGTAAGAAAATAATAAAATAAATAATTTTATTATATAATTGAAAGAATTGAAATAGCACTTAAATTATTAAAATGTCACATTCATTTCAACGACACTTCATAATATTTTTATTGAATTTGGTGTATAGAAAAAAGGGTACAGATTACTCCAAAATTGCATCAGTCTAAACCTAAAATATTTACATACACAATTATTATCCACGAACTAGGTACTCGGACCGCAGGTTTATTCTAGAAAAGGTGCTATAATTTCTCATTTAGAAATTGCGTAGTTTTGATAAGAGTGTCTCGAATAAGATTCGCGAGTAATATTATTTCATTAAACAGCGGAGGGACACCAAGATTAACTTATTAGGGAGGCGGAGTGGCGGTGGGGTCTGCAAACCGTCCTGTTTACGCAGAGGTCTGTGGCCTACGAAATGGCGAGAAGTAATTATGTTGTTTCAATAAATGTGGGGCCCGTGGCTAAATACATAATAACAGCGGCACAGGTCGATTTATCAGGTTAACCTATGCTACTGCCGCGGTTGGTGTGTGGATGGGGGACCATCTTTACATACCGAGACCCCTCCGTGTCTCGGAAAGCACGTAAAGCCGTTGGTCCCGGCTGTCATTCGTGGATCTTTGACAGTCGTTACGGGTGGGTAGTCACAAGCCCGAAAGTCTGATAACCAGTCTTACCAAGGGGTATCGTATTACCCAGTAACTGGGTTGTGGAGGTCAGATAGGCAGTCGCTCTATGTAAAATACTGGTATTGAACTGCATCCGGTTAGACTGGAAGCCGACCCCAACATAGTTGGGAAAAGGCTAGGCAGATGATGATGATGTATTTCTGCGTATATCTAATTCAAGGAAATTTGAAGCATGTCATTAAGAAAAGGGATGCACATACATGCACGTAGGCAAGCGATTTGGCAACGTCGTCGCGCGTTGTTTTCGTAGAAACGGTCAAAATTAAGTAAATCCCACAAAAAAAACTGGATTTATACAATAATTTGTGTCTACATAAAAAAAAATGAAGAAAGAAAATAGGTCTATTTGACCCAGGTTAAGTAAGGCACACAATATTCACCCAAAAACAACAAAAAGTAAACAAAAAAACGTAACCCGTAAAATACTTGGAGGCAATAACTTAGTTTGCACTATCTAAGACGATAATAACACGATTTTTTTCAAGAATTTAGATTTGGGAAATGGCAATTTATAATGATTTTGCATCTCCTATTTCGATTTGGCGCACATTTTCAATTTCATTCTGTACACAAAATGTTGAAAAGTTTCTTTGTTTGTAGTCGAACTGCACAGCTAAGATAAATATGTTTCTTATTGTTTTTCAATTGTAATTCAAAATGACCATAAGCCTTATACAAAAGTTAACTAGTAATGAATTATAATTGGCGAATAAAGAGACAGACATGGGTCAAACAAAATAAGCTTAAAATATCGAGATACTAATATCTACTTCCAAAGTCCGTCCGTCATAAAAATAACTAACGAGTCAGCATTCATGTTTCCATTAAGATAAACGTTATTAATTTCCCCACTCCGACAACCATTCGTATATGTCTAGTATTTCGTTCGTCATTTCACAAAAACGCTGACGTAAAATATTCGCCGGGACGTTTGTAAATTTCACATAGTAATCTTTTCAGCTGTAACGTGGGACAGCCAGTTACAGAATGATGAATACTTGCGTGTTGAGTACGTCGGCGGACGCGGCGGGTTATCACTTTTAGCGACTTTAATCAAGCCACAATGATCCTTATTGTGAGCAGTGTATGGTTGATTCTGGTGTGCGTGTATAGGTGGTGATATACCAGTGAAAAGTGGACGTAGACATTAGCCTCTGGGTGTAAACTGGCTTCACCGCTAATGTATGACGTACCCACACGTTTGTGTTAGTACCTACCTACCTTCATCAAACTAACAATAAATCATCCAGGTTAACAGGCTCAACACGTTAATGCTAAATAAATATTATTCTTAAAAGATCCCTTTGGGCTTCAAATTTGCAATTTCCAATTGCCGAAGACTTCTGCAAATTAATAAAGCAATCTTGAATTTCAAACAAACGAATTACGAGTTGTATATTAAATTAGCTCGTTTCTAAATGTAATAAGAAGGAGCTTTGAGTTAAGGCTGTTGTTTTTGTTATTTCAACGTTAAAACTTGTGAAATTGCAGGTGAGGTTTATCGAGTGCTTACAACTAAGCGGCCGATACATTAAATCTGTAGTTTTATTTGAAATGGAACTCGTTGTTAATATGAAGTTTGCAATAACTTCCACAAAGAGCTTGTGGAAGTTATTGCAAACTTCAAAATAAATAATAAATGTCAGGCTATGCCATGCAAACTGCTCTGCGTCATAATATGTGTCGTTGTTCTGCGTGGCAGATTCGCGAAATTCATAGGTAAGAATCATGTCTTAAAGAACTAAGTAATTACAAGTGTTATGCTTGGATCCTAAATATACTAATAAGCGTCTAATGATATGTTTTAAATAGCATAGGTAGGTATTATAATCTGATTAAGAACATTGGTAATAATTATGATTAAATCAGCGAAGCATCAGGTGGTAATACTCGTAACGAAACTGCTTACTCATCTAACAAACAAACCGTCAATTTATATCCAATATATTAACTATCCAAAACTCGTTTGTTATTTTATTCAGATACCAAACCAAGTTATATAAACACTGTTGAAAAACCGAAAAGTAATTTAAATATTCAATTTAAGCAAAAAAATCATGTTAAAATTACCGCCGCGCTGGTCTGAAGGAAATTAGTTCAGGATTACTTTTTCTAAAGGCTTTTTTTCGCAGCGACTCAAGTAGAAATGTTGAGTGCTTATACGCGTTATCTGAGGGCAAAAGGTTCTGTTGTCCACAAAGGATATGTTAGAGCTACTCGTGCGGTTAAGTTGGCGAGTTAATTTGGTAATGTGATGGGGAGTAAATTATAGGCGTAGCTTGTAACCCGTAGGCTCTGTGTGCTTCTACCATAGATTGCCTTGTTTATTGTTTAAATGGCCCTAATTTTCATATTTAATATTATTGATTAAGGCTCAATTACACTACAAATTACAATTTTTTTTAGCCTATACTGTCCCACTACTGGGCAAAGGCCTCCCCTAACTCCTTCCAGGAACTCTTTTCCCGCGTCACCTCGAACCAGACCTTTCGGTACGCGTCCAGGTCAACTAGCCGTCTCTTTCTGGGTCGGCCTTGGTGGCGCCGTCCATGTTCAGGCACCGATTGTGTGGAGACTGCCCAGCGGTCATCGTGCATGCGGATGATGTGACCCGCCCAATTCCATTTGAGCCTAGCAGCCTTCTTTCCTACATCCAGTATGCCCGTTTTGGACGCAGCGTGTTCCGAATTCTGTCCTGTCTTTTTACACCTAGAATGCTGCGTTCCATCGATTCTTGGTAATCTCCAAGGCGGAACTTTTGCTACTCGGTGAGCGGCCAGGTCTGAGCACCGTAGGTTAGGACGGGTAGGATATGCGTGTCGATGAGTTGGCACTTCAGGGACCCTTCATTAGCATCTTCATTTACCAGTAGCCTTTATAGGCGTTCTCAATTCAGCGATCGATGTGCCGTTCTTGCCTGTTTTCGGAAGAAAGTAACTGGCCCAAGTAGATATATACTCATCGACATATCCTGACATGACCCTACGGTTAGTGCTGTTGCTACATTAATTGGTTTTTAGTCCGATTCATCGCAAGCCCCGCCCTGAAGCTAGCCGTACTCAGCTCTTGGAGCATGGTTTGGAGTTCTAGAGCTGTGGAAGAAAAAAAACTATATCGTTGGCAAATCGAGGGATGGTCAGCCTCTGCTTGCCGACGACAATACCCTTGGTTTTCCCTGAGCCGCAATATCTCCTCAAGTGTACTCGTTAACAATTTGGGAGAGAGCGGGTCACCTTTTTAACAGTAAACGTATTTAAATTAAACAGAAACAAAATTATGACTTTTCACTAGTTTGCTGTCCAACCACTGAGCTAAAACCCTCTATTTTAAATGTCATTAAATTCTTACCGTCACGCGTCATCATCATCTGCCTAGCCTTTTCCCTTTGTTGGGGTTGGTTTTCAGTCTAACCGCATGCAGCTAGATACTAGTATTTTACATAAAGCGACTGCCTATCTGACCTCCAAAACTCAGTTACTGGTAATACGATACCCCTTGGTAAGACTGGTTGTCAGACTTTCGGGCTACTGACGACCCGTAACGACTGTCAAAGATCCACGCCACGAATGACAGCTGGGACCAACGGCTTAACGTGCTTTCCGAGGCACGGAGGGGTCTTGGTATGTGAATATGGTCACCCATCCACGGACCAACCGCGGCTAGCGTAGCTTAACCTGATCGATCGACCCGAGCGGCTGTTATTACTTAGCCACAAGCCCCTCAGACATGAAATTGTTACCTACCGTAGTCCTTGCAATAACAGCCAACTGTTGTCACTGTCTTTATCTAGATTTATCGCAATGTCTTTAATATTTAGTTGCTCTTTCCAATTCCCAAGCAAACATAGCAGCTATACTGGGTAACATGAGTAATGTATAAACAACGAAACTCGCAGTTAATCTTGAGCGATTTAATGCTATTACTAAATTTTGCCACAACTTGGTAACTATTGCATTAACAATACCGCAGTTTAAAGTTTCTAATTGGTAACTTAATTACATAATCTGTCTTGACTCCGCAACTTTAGGCAAGTTGATCCCAGAATTGCCGCGTCCGGTCAATGACCTTCAGAGCTTAGACAAGAATCACCGTAAGTTATGAAAAGTTTTTTTTTTTTTTTTTGATTTCTTGTATTTTTTCTTTATTTTTTGTTTGTAGTATGAAGTTTAAATCCGTTGATATCAAGATCAGACTAGGGACAAAAGCATGTTTAGAGTGTAAAGCGTTAGCAGATTTGGTGGATAAATACCGCCTATACGATATGCTATGGATGATATGGCTATGCTATGCTATTGATATAATATTATAAAAATATAAGAAATTAAACATCATTTTAAGATTTTAAGTAATTATTGTACCAATGTTTTAACTTTCTAGTCGTAAGAAGTATGCGAATTCTTTAGCACTTTGATATCGAGATCAGAATAGGAACAAGGCATGTTAAGATTGTATGGCGAAATTAGAGATGGGATTCTACACGGTTAATTCTCGGTTAAATTCAAATTTGAGTCAATACCGGGTATTTAGTATGCATTCTATGCTATGCATGCTATTCTATGCGTGCTATGCTATGCTATACATACTATGTTATGCATGCTATGCATTCAATGCTCTGCATAAAAATAAATTATGTTTTATTATTATTATTTGTTGTTATAGCAGACAGGAGGCAGTTATATTATTATTTATTGCAATTGTTTTATATAGTTATACAGGATGTCCCAGCAGTGGAAACATTATAGGCCGATTAGAATATATGTATTATGTTGATAAAGCGGCATCAGAAATACAAACTGTCTACATATTATGGTTAATGAGATACAGCCTGTTTACAGACAGGGTACGGAACCCTAACAACCATTTGTTCACCGATAGGAATTGTCATAAAAGCATCAGTGACAGCTGACAACAAAAAAATTGTTAAATGTGGAATATACTTACTTTGCTGCCCCAAAACTTTTGTCACTTCAAAATTTTTGTTTACAAAATACTTTTCAGCTGAACTGCAAAGCCATTGTACCTAATTGTGTTTACGATGTAAGGCCGGCCATGTTATTGCATCGTGACGCGAGTGTTTTGCGAAAAACCGCTTCTTATTCCGTATCGCATAGAAACACACGAAGTCATTAATGTAGTTCTAGCTGACCCGGCGAACTTCAAATGGTGTAACAAACCGAACTTTATTTAATTTAAATAGATTTATATTTTTTTATTTTCATCATCATCATCTGCCTAGCCTTTTCCCAACCATTTTGGGGTCGACTTCCAGTCTAACCAGATGCAGCTGAGTATCAGTATTTTACATAGAGCGACTATTTATCTGACCTCCACAATTTAACCCAGTTATCTACTGGGTAATACGATACCCCTTGGTAAGACTGATTATCAGACTTTCGGCCCGTAACGATTGTCAAAGATCCATGAATGACAGCCGGGACCAACGGCCTAACGTGCTTTCCGAGGCACGGAGGGGTCTTGGTATGTAAAGATGGTCACCCATCCACGGAACAACCGCGGCAAGAGTAGCTTAACCTGATCGATCGACCCGTGCGGCTGTTTTTACTTTGCCACGAGCCCCTCTGAAAATGTTATTAAAAATACAATAACTATTAATATACCTTAATGTTATTGTACTGTTTTGTTCAACGAACAAAACAGACGACGACACAATGACGACGACGATACGACGACGAACAACGACTACGATACAATGTCTGGTTTTATAACCGGCGGTTTTTTTTGGCGGGTGGTTCGTGGAGCTGTTACTCCCGACAATAACTGGGCTGTGTTGTAGAAGATCAGATAGGTAGTCGCTTCATGTAAAATACTGGTATTCAGCTGCATCAGTTTAGACAGGAAGCTGACCCCAACGTAGTTGGAAAAAGCCAGGCAAATGATGACTTTTTATACTATAAGTTGTACTTTCTTCTAATTATGAACAATTTTAAGTTTTTCTCTACTACTAATTTAAACTATGTAGTTTGATTTTAGAAGCTATTACTCTCTCTGCTGGTTAGGTCGTTGAGTAATATTTTCTCTATTTTTGTTTCGTAAAGTCGTGAACTCACTCTTATGTTCCGAGTGTGGGTTAAGTGAGTTCACTTGCTTCGGTACTATGTGCACTTAGCTTTAACGTAGCTCCCGCTGAGTAACACTTGCAGTATTACGCCTAAGAAGTTAATAATAATACAATTATTTTAAACGACGACAAACGAACTGTCGTCATTAAAATAATTGTACTATTAACTTAGATGTTATATAAGTAGGTACCTATAAGGGATAAGGGCAGGAAGATGATGATGTACCTACACACAAACATGCCTACTTCACGCGCGTACACTGATTCAATGACTAATTTAACTTATTTTGGTTTAAATATAAATAAATACAAGTACAGTAGATATATAATACTACAACCAAGCTTCCACGTGTTACTATTAAAGCCTTAGCACACCTCCGCAGCGAAAATAATGATGGGAAACCGTTTAACGAATTCCGCTAAGAAACATTACTACATTATGTCGCAATTCGAGGAGAGAAATATCATGAGAGTCAGTTGAATTGTAGCAATCGGAGCAAACGTCGCTTTCGACTTAGTACATCCAGTATTACTACTTCGGACCTCTTAGATTAGCTTTTCCAGAAAATCAACATTCATTTAAAAAAATTAAGTTTCGCTTTATAAACTCGCCGACTGCCACAGACATCCGTCCGAAACTAACGCGGCTCCACAACAAAATAGCGGGCTGAGTGCGGACGTGGAACTGACTTCCGAGCAGATCAGCGAAATCAAACGGGAAAGAGATATAATTATAATAAAATCTGTGCGTTAGAACAGGCAGTTTCGCTTTTGTTTCGCTTGTCGTACAACGGACAAGTCATGGAGGAAATATTGCGGTTTCGCTGCTATGGTTTCACCGCGGAGATGTAATACCCGCTTTATGTTCAACCCCTCATTGGTGGAACATGGACTTTTATTTTTGAATATCTTTAATCCACGTTCAACCCTCAATGGACAGTAAAACACAAAAGCTTTTCTCGTCTAACCTAAATTTATTGCTATTAGTGCCCAGGTACCTAGTGATAAACCATAAATAAAAAACACACATGACGGACAAATAAAACAAATAAATCACCGCAATTCTATTAGGGATACCTACAGAAAATTGGAAAAATATCCTTGTTTTTGCGTAGTAACTTTATTATGGCACGTGTTACTTACTTCATGTAATACATAGGTATACTACATACCATAGTATAAAATGATATTTCGGTAGCTGGTAGGTATAACATTAAAGTTTATCAAAAACTATGTGACTTTATTTGGCAAGTAAACGAATATTTCAAATTGTTTTACGAGGTTTTTGAAAAACAAATAGGAATAATAATAATAATAGCCAATCTCAATGGAGATTAGCCAGGTACGCAGGAGATATTATAGTGCACAAGTGTGTGCGCAAACACAGGTGCACTCTCTGTTCCTTTACTCTCATAGGAAAAATAGGAATACTATGCAATGAAAGGATATTAGTGTCGAAAGAGACGGCCTCAAATAGGATGGGATTAATTCATCAATGGAAGAAGCTGTACGTAACCATTCGAGGTCGTATTGAGCCGAAAACAATTACAATTTGGAGGTATCGTAATCGTATTTGCCTGTGAACCCTGTGATAGATACGTCAAAAACATGAGCCTCAACCCTCAAACTGTATTGTTTGTATGGTACACAAACAACAACCGTAACAATTAACACAACGTAATATTGTGAAGATTGTATCACCTTTGTAGGTGGATAGACAGTTGAAACAACGCAGTAATTTGCACGAATTTCATGCTTTCCAAAAATCAAGTAAACATTCATTATTTACTTTACAATCTTGTTTGGTGAAGCTTCATAATCAGCCTATAATTTTCCTACCGCTGGGACACAGGCCTCCTCTCGGTGAGAGAGAGTGGGCCGTAATCCACCACGCGGGCCCAGTGCGAATTGGCAGATGTCACATGTCTTCGAAATTTTTATTCTAGGACATGCAGGTTTCCTCACGATGTTTTCCTTCACCGTTTTGAGAGCAGTGGTGATCAAATAATTTACACAAAGTAAAGCGCCTGTCTAGGTTCGAACCTACGACCTACAACTCGTAAGTCGCGGCCGTTGCCACTTGGCCACCACTGCTTGGTGAAGCTTAGGAAGAATAAAAAGAATAATCAGCATAAACTGTTCCCTCAGCTGGGACTCATGCCTCCTCTTTGTTAGAGGGTGTGGGCTGTATTCTACCACGCGGGCCCAGTACGGATGGTTGGTTGATGTCACGTCTTTGATTTTTTTATTCTAGGACATGCCGCTTAGATGCAAAGCTTTAGACGCGACATTGAAATAAGCCTTTCTGCCCGCGACTTAGTCTTGTTGTTGTTTCTTTTTGCTCAGTTCCTAACGGTCATAGCGTGATGTTAAATAGCCTATCACATTCCTCAAGAATTGGGACGGGTAGTTCTAGATATAAGCGCGTTCAAATTAACAAAACCCAAACCCTTTCAGCTTTATTATTAGTACAATAGATACATAGGGTCATGCTTTCAAATTCACACATTTAATTTATACATTTTCCGCAACCTTTGTTTAGGACCTATCTGTAAGCCAGCGAGTGTATAATGCATTGTTCATTTACGTTATCAAGTTACCTTCCCTTTGACTTCCCATTAACTAGCGGACAGTATGGTAGGCTATAGATATAGATTATTGCGAGGACAGACATAATGGACGCCGCGTCGATGTAACTTGTGCTACTTCACACAAACTATTATTCTTGTTAGACTACTTTTTCCCTAGACTTTAACATCGGGTCAAAGTGGGTCGAAGTCTAGGGAAAAAGTCTTAGATGTGATTATCTTCTGCAGTTTTAGATAAGGTAAAACAACAAATTGATATTTCTTTAACTAATACTTAGAGACTTCGTTGATTTCCAGTTTCCAATACGGAGTAGATAATCCATCCAAAAAATAGAAATCCATCCAAAGGTTGTCTTTAAAAGATCGCTTTTAGCGATAAGACCGCCCATTGTGTCACCCTTTGTACAGCTGTTTCTATAATTATGTCTGTAATTTATATGGTGTACATAATAAAGAGTATTCTATTCTATTCTATTCTAGATATGCCAAAATTCACGATATTTCTCATGATTGAGAGCAGGCAGCAGTTTCGTACACACATACCATCGATCACTATACATACTTATTTATATTCGCATTTGTATAATTGTAGTAAATCGATATTCAAGAGATAATGGGCCTAAGTTCGACTAAACTATCTTCGGTAATGTTCAAGACCGCATTTTCTTTTAGAGAAGCCGTAGGTAGATTCGTTTCGAGGATTGTATTGTACTTACAATTAATACTAAACCTCTCCCGGATTAAAGTGAAAATTGCTGTTTCAGGCAAACACATTTGCATTTAATTGAGCTTAAAACTTTAAATCGGCGAATCAAATTACCACTTTAAGCTCCTCGGAATAAAGTGCACCAGGGTCACAAGGAAAAGTCCTTTAGTCTATAAATCTTTTGATCGGTTTCCGCCGACTTTTCTCACAAATTGATTAAATCCTGTGAGGCGTTCGATCTCCGGGGCACATCGATCTCGCCGCGTGAAATCTTTTATGTGTGATGTGAAATGTTTTCTAAAACATTTCATTATCTCTTAAAACAATTTCCCTATGTCAAGGACAAAGTCGTTGACAGTAGGAGATAGGAAATAAGCGTCTCTCGCAGGATGCGATTATAAACCGCGCATAGATTGGCTGCTGTTTTGATAGCTAATATTATAAAGGCTTTGTGGTTATTTTCCGAGTATCTCTCGAAGATACTCAGACACGGTTAAACTCCGCTATCGTCATGACGTAAATGTTTTAAATAGTACAGACTATTTAAAACATTTACGTCATGACGATCACTCACGGCCTTATTACCTACAAACCAAGGTTTATCATGTTTGGGTCGCGGTATACAACTTGTTCTTTTTTTTCGGTTTTGATAACTATTATTGATTTGAGTATTATGTTAATGTTCTATTTAAAATAAGAATTTCGACAAAACGTTTAAAAAAAAATCTTTTCATAATTTGGTAAGTATTATGAACAGATTTATTTTGATACTGCTGGTACACGGCATTATAATAAAAATTTCTCCCCCTGCCTCGAAAAGTATAAGGCATAATCAATGTAGCTACGTAGCATAAACAACCGAAAAACTGAGTCACATTACCGACATCCGAAAAATTCAATGCTTTTACTATCTTTGTACAAAATATAATCAATACACTTTGTGCGGTTTCCACGCCTCATCTGTAAAGATTTATGCAGCTCTGGTTTTGCGCCAGCGCCATTTCTTCCCATGCATATAAACAGAGAAGAAAATTGTTTATTTCTTGTCTTTTTTGGCTTTATTTCTTGGCTTTCGGGGGCTTTCGGAAGCTTTCGGAAGCTTTCGGAGGCTCTCGGCTTCATAATGCGCCGTCGGCGTCGGCTTCGATACGGACGTTTGTATTCGTCAACTGTTTATCTTAGCCATTAGTTACTGTACGAAAACATTTATTTTAAGTTACTTTTATTTTTGTGATTGAAGATGGTTACATAATAATTGCGAATTCATAAAATATAAAATAATTTAAAATAATAATTAATTTATTCTTTTTTTTTATTTATATTATATATTATAATTGTGAATATATTTGGTGTAAAAAAATGTGATGAAAAAGTATAAATGTATTTTCGGTAGGAATATTATTAAAATATTGAAATCATAAAAAATGTGGTTTTATAGCGTGGCTGTTTCATCGTTGGAAACTTCTCCTAATACATCCAATACTTGGTCCCCTTACTACATATAAATTATTACAGTAGGTCCTACCTTACCTCACTCCTCCTCTGTAAAAGTACAATCCTGCTTGTTCAAAATATCTACGTTTGAGGCTAAATGTGATGAATAATAAGAATCTTAAGCCCACAATCGAGTATTACCTACCTATATTAACAATGTCATATTATAAATAAATAACCTTTATCCTACATGTCTGACAATGTGGGAAACATTCAAAGTCAAAGTCAAAGTCAAATCATTTATTTCAAATAGGCACATTAAAGGCACTTTTGAACGTCAAAAAAAAACTAAATAGAAATGATTCTAGTCGCCCATTCGAAAAGGTAGTTTTCGTATGGAGAAGAATGGGCAAGAAACTCCACCGTTACTCTTTTAAAAATGTTTTACAAGGTCTTGTATACATAATAAAAATTATATGTGAACACGATGCACCCATAATAAAATTAGTCTACCACAAAAGGTAAAAATAATTAAAAATTAAGCAATGACAGGTAAATCAAATAAGTGATAGATACATGGTGCTCACATATTTACAAGTTATTTAAAAAAAAAAATGCAAAAGTAGTTGAACTTTAACAAGTGTGTGAGCCACTGTCAGGCTTGTAGGATAAAGGTTACTTACGTTAAAAAAAGACTTCTGATACGTGAAGTAGGATAAGCTCTATAATAACCACTTTTTTCAGAAAGATTTATTTATTTATTTAAATTACAATACTCATCCAAGTCGATGTTAGAAGTCACAATGTCTGAGTACACAAATTAAAAAAAAAATGACTCGTAAGCAAAATTACAAAGAAATAATTATAGACTTGCTAATATAACAATTATTATAAAAATTACAACGTTTCTAATATCAGACCTCCCTCAATTAGGTTATTTGTGCCATTTGAATGAATTTCAACAATAGGCCAGAAAAACGAAAATACACTTCCTCGGCGTGCAAAAGAAAGCTATCGGGTAGTCGTATAAACTACCCACCTATATGTAAATGAAAGCAATTTTCGATATGCGCATATAGTGGAGGTGATCACACGGGTGTCGCGCGGCGGCAACTTGACGGGTGTCGGGTGTCTCCGCAAGCGAGCAGCGAGCGGCGAGCGCAGACAACTTGCGTAATGGAGTTGTCTCGCCGGCCACCTTACTTCGTTACTCAGAAACATCCACTCCTGCTAACCCCACGTTCGGAACTCAATATACCGAGTAATACCTGCGGATTAAATAGATGCCTTGTGCTTAGATACTCAGGTTACTTTGAAATTCACGTTTATTAATTACCATTGTTAAAGTTCAACTTTCTTGTTCTAATCGTCGTGAAAGAGGAGCCTTGAAACATCAAGTGGGTATTACTTACAGACTTTTGTTTAATACATTAGATTTTGGCTCTATACTGTAAATCTATACAATAAAATTAGTAACGAAGTCAAAACTGTTCTGTAAATATAAAAAAAAGTAATTGCTACGAGGTGTGGGAACGAGTCTGATGCCAAAAATATACTTTTTAGAATTCCCGTCCGTTTGTCTGGATTTGCGTAAAAACGGCTGAACAGATTTGGATGGAATTTGGCAAACAGTTAGTTTAGAACCCGTATTAACACATAGGGTACTTTTAATCCCGGTAATACGTTCCCGTGGAATATTTTCCGACATCCACGCGGGCGAAGCCGCCGGCAATAGCTAGTTCTGTTAATATTGATAGATGTTGATTTAATAACTAATCTCAACATTGCAGTTTCATCCGCATTAGTCTCGATCCTGTAAAAATATCTGAATAAAAAGTAACCTATGTCCTAATCCAGATCATGGTCTACACATGTGCCAAATCTCATCAGAATCCGTTCAGCCGTTTTAGCGTGAAACCGTAACAAACAAACAAAAAAAAAAAAAACTTTTGCTCTTTAGTTAAGATAATAAAAGAACTTAGCAATTATTTGAGTTCTTAACACAACTTGAAACTCCAGCATGCCCAAAATATTAATTTGCAAAATATCCACTATTTCAGCGATGAGACATTTGCAGTAATTAATCATGAGCAATTAATCATTAGAGAGAGAACTTCAGGAATAAGTAATTAGTGAGTAGGTTGAAATGGAGTGGTACGTAATTAAATATATATTTCTCTTTGTCCTAATTACCTATATACTTAATCATCATCATCATCTGCCTCGCCTTTTCCCAACTATGTTGGGGTCGGCTTCCAGTCTACCCGAATGCAGCTGAATTTTATTGAATTTTACATGGAGCGACTGCCTATCTGACCTCCACAACCCAGTTACTGGGTAATACGATACCCCTTGGTAAGACTGGTTGTCAGACTTTCGGGCTTCTGACTACCCATAACGACTGTCAAAGATGCATTAATGACAGCCGGGACCAACGGCTTAACGTGCTTTCCGAGGCACGGAGGGGTCTCGGTATGTAAAGATGGTCACCCATCCACAGACTGATTGATGAACTGATCGATCGACCTGTGCGGCTGTTCTGTTATTATTAAGCCACGGGCCCCTCATATTATTAATTATAATTATATACTATTATATTATTAATTATAAATATATTAATTATATACTAAATGTTGTAAATAAATACCCAACAGTGGAATATCTAACTCTAATACTGCATTTAACAAGAGTTGAGGAAAATCTCTGGAGATTGTAGAATCATTAATAGCTTAATTAAAATTGAGTTCTTCTGTTCATCTCTTGATCTCATTCTTTTAAAATAATAATCTGTCAGTCACAAAATTAACATTTTATTCTCGTCGATTAATTAAGTCAACTCCTGCTGTGAAGATTCTGCCCTCGCGTTTAAGGGGCTTACATGACCTAAAGCGCGGTCACTGTCGGACTGCATAGAAAAGAAAGAGAAGCGCGATGACACAACGCCGGTAATTTATTGCAAAATATGAAGCAATTATTTAATTACAAGAAATCTATTGTTTGGACTAAAAACTTAAAACACTAGTGTTTTAGTATGTTGCTTGTAAAATAATCTGACAAAAAATCAGAATGATTGTATGTATATTAGTATGGTTTTTATTGTAAAAAGAAAGTTTTTAGAGGTATCTTCATGATTTTTTTCTATCGTATCGAATTAGTTGTATTATGTTTTCAACACAC
Organism: Oligia fasciuncula; assembly: GCA_963082905.1. NCBI lineage: Eukaryota > Metazoa > Arthropoda > Insecta > Lepidoptera > Noctuidae > Oligia > Oligia fasciuncula. The sequence continues at coordinate 7,678,843 of OY720393.1, read as the reverse complement.
TATCTATCTAGCATATATCCTGAAGAATATCATAAATTTGTCTGATTTTGTTTACTGTAGTCGATCATATACTTTTATTGTTTCTAAAACTTGCGTTTTTTGCGTTTAGGTCCTGTAAGCCCCTTAAGAATAATCACACATCAGAGAGGCAATTCTTGTAATTTTAAGAACGTTCACAGTCTCAAACTCTAATTAAAAAAAAAAATATCACTAAATTCCCTACATTTTTGACAAGTTTTGTCATTGATTGTCGCTGAGATGAGATTGCACTAGATTTTGAACTTTTTTACATATTTATTTATATCTGTAACTGCCCGTGACATCACAGCGGGCCCATCAGAATACCAGCGCTGCGTTATTTTTTAAATATCGCAGCATTATGCTGAGATAGGAGCCTTTTGGCCTCGTATAGGACTTTGTTTCATTTTCCTTTTGTTACTTTTTTTTTATATAACTTGGATTTTTATTACTGTGTTTAGTTTAGTTTGTGATCTTCCTGTACGAGTCGCAATAAATACTTTTTCTTTCTTTTCTTTCAAAAGAACGAATACCAAAAATTACTAGATTGACAATCTTCGGTAACATTTGATCATATAGATTGGTCACAGATTGCGACATTAATTGTATATAAGATGGAATATACTACCTATAATATAACACCTGTCGCTGGATTCTGTAAAATCTCACCATGAAAATTTTGGTGAAATAAGCTTGAAGTGAGCGGTCATTCCATCTGGGACTAGGGATTGACAGCTCACTTCAAGCTTACTTTAAAATGTGTAACTATGGTCAAAGACGTCATATTTTATTTATTTATTTAACCATTTATGTACACACATAAACAGACAAGTAAAACAGAACAGAAAAAAAAGTAATTTCAAAAAATTAAACCGACTTCAAAAAGAAATCAATTCAAAATTATGAAATAACTTTAATTTCGGAAGTCGGTGTCTTGGGATCTGTATTTTAGTTTTTTGCCACCGACTTCCGAAATTAAAGTTATTTCATAATTTTGAGTTGATTTCTTTTTGAAGTCGGTTTAATTTTTTTAAATTACTTTTTATTTTGTAATTTTTAGTTTTTGCACTAGAATTTGACCAAGGTTTTGAGATGTTTTCCCTTTGACACTACACCCGTAGCTCGTATCAATACGCCAGGCCGTCACACTTACACGTATTAGTCCATATCTTGAAAATTACTGAACCGATTTTGATGAAACTTGCACTGTTCCCTAAGTTGAAGTAAATGTAAAATGGTCACGATCCGATTAATAGTTGCTGAGAAATGCGTGGACAAACATACATACGTCTATGAAATTTTGTATATTTGTTTGGAAGCCTTAGTAGATTGTCATATGTGAATATAATGCAATTCCAATAATATTACATACATACGTATCGAATTGATAACCTCCTTTTTTTGGAAGTCGGTAAAAAATAGGTACAAAGGTGATGCTCGGTGTGTTTTATGTTCAGATAGAGATGACATTTTGGCAGGTCATGTAAGTAGCTATTTAGGGGGATTTTATTCTATATAGAGGGGCCCGTGGCTAAATAATAACAGCCGCACAGGTCGATAGATCAGGTTAAGCTACGCTTGCCGCGGTTGGTCTGTGGATGGGTGACCATCTTTACATACCGTGACCCCTCCGTGCCTCGGAAAGCACGTTAAGCCGTTGTTCCCGGCTGTCATTCGTGGATCTTTGACAGTCGTTACGGGTAGTCAGAAGCCCGAAAGTCTGACAACCAGTCTTATCAAGGGGTATCGTATTACCCAGTAATTGGGTTGTGGAGGTCAGATAGGCAGTCGCTCCATGTAAAAAAAAAAAAATACTGGTATTCAGCTGCATCCGGTTAGACTGGAAGCCGACCCCAACATAGTTGGGAAAAGGCTAGGCAGATGATGATGATGTAAGTACCTGTTTAATAATATGAGTAAAGATTATTTTAGAGGTTTTTTGAAACTTATGTTATGGTATGGGTTTTTCAATTCTGCGTGAAACCTGACAAATTGTCAGTTTCGGGTAGCTTGATGTGCTGGCGTCTGTACAACAGTACCTATGTATAATGTAAGAGTATTTTGAAATAAAATTAATTCAATCAACTCAGCTTATCGCAGTCCACTGCTGGACATAGCCTCTCACAGCTGTGCCACATCACCCTATCCTCCCCCTTCCGCAACCAGTCTTTCCCAGCCACCTTTTTAAAGTCGTCGGTCCATCTAGCTGGGGGACGTCCCGACTCTCGAATTATCCCACGTTATCACTGGGTTACGCACGCCGGATATGTGGTTAGTCATTATCATAATTAAACCTATTTTTCAGTTAATCTTGCAGTTGACTGTTCATTGTGATCCTTGACACTCGCATCTAAATTAAAAAATGTTAGTTAATTCTGTGAGTTATTTCTTAATTATAGTGTTATCGTTACTCGAAGTTCATTCCCAATACACAGTGTAAGTAAATTATATCACACTTTTTAACCGACTTCAAAAAGGAGGAGATTCTCAATTCGACTGTATGTTTTTTTTTTGGATGTTTGTTACACGATGTTTCCGCCATTTGTAATGCGATTTCAAAAATTATTTGTTTAATGGTATGCCTCAGGGGGTAGTCCCTTAATTGCTGGGAAAGCTTTTGAGTTAGCTTCAATATTACGTATTTTTGCCACTTAGTTTATAGTGATAATGTTATAATGACTTCCTGTCACTGATATTTATTTTTATATACGAAAAATAAAAACATTTTTACAAAAAAAATACAACCGACTTCCAAAAATACAAAGTGAAAAATAACTTTAATTTCGGAAGTCGGTGGCCAACAACAAAAATGCGAACCCAACGAAGCTTCTTTAGAATACAGGTTGAACTTAAAAGTCGCCACAACTAATTGAGATTAGCGTTTGAAAATACTAAAAGACCTGCTGAAAGTTGTAAGACTATTTTTGCATTGTATAAACTCAATCTCCTTTTTATAACATAATATATATTGCATAGCACAGGTGTAAATACTATGTATCGTATGCCTTTCATTGACTTGAATGTAGTTACGAATTTCTCTATTTTTTATTTTCAGCGAGGCTGTTTATATACCAACATGTAAATCAAATTGTAAGAATGGCTATTGTAAACACCCAGAAGAGTGTGCGTGTAATACTGGGTACACGAAACTTAAGGATACCTGTGAACCTGTCTGTGAAGTAGGCTGCTTGCATGGCATCTGTGTCGCTCCGAACACGTGTCGATGCTACTCTGGATACAAATTACTATACGACACATGCGTAAAAGAACAAACATCTACGATTAGCAATGAAGACACAACGACGACAACAAAGGATCCATATAACACGATGAAAACAAACAATTATTATTACAATCACACTGAAAATACAACTACGCTAACGACGACTACTTCTGTGCCATATTTGGTGAGCAACAGCAGTTCTACAGAAAGAGTTGTTAGCAATGATGCGAATACAACTGTAACTTCGGGAGATCCGATGGAAAAGTCTTGGTAAGAATATTATGTTGAAACCAATTTTTCTTTCTTACTTTTGTGTTTAAGGGTCATGTAGTCACATGACCTAAAGCTCGGTCACTGTCGGACTGCATTTATCTATTTACAATAAATCTATTGTTTGGCCTAAAAAATTAAAATACTGGTGCTTTAGTATATTGCTTGTAGAATTATCTGACAATAAATCAGAATGATTGTAAGATGTTTTTTATTGTAAAAAGAAAGTTTTTACAGGTATCTTCAAGATTTTTTTCTATCGTATCAAATTAATTGAATTATGTTCTCAACACCGTATCTAACTAGAATATATCCTGAAGAATATCATAATTATATTTTTATACTCTAGTCGATCTTAAACTTTTAGGCATTTTAAAACTTGCATTTTTTGCAAAGCAAATTTATTGATTTTGGTTTGAAAGTTTAACTAATTGTGCTCAATCAGGCCATAAGGCCTACGTACGTACCTACTTTTATTTTTTCAATTCCACCAACGCCTAACCTTTTCAGTCAGCTACCATTCTAACCGGATGCAGCTGAATACCAGTATTTTACATGGAGTGACTGCCTATCTGAGCTCCACAACCCAGTTACTGGGTAACATGATCGGGCGTTCTCAGTAGTTCGGGCACCCCGTGATAGACTGGTAGTCAGACTTTTGGGCTTATGGGCTTAGACTACCCGTAACGACTGTCAAAGATCTACGAATGATAACCGGGACAAACGGCTTAACGTGCTGTCCGAGGCACGGAGGGGTCTCGATATGTAATAGATGGTCATCCAACCACGAACCTCCGATCGACTGATGCGGCTGTTATATTTTCAGAGACACTAAAACTAAAATCGATTAATTTTTTGTCTTTAATTTTCAGGTTGCAACAACATGGAATGTGTATTTTTATACCGATTATTGTGGTAGTAGCTACTGGACTAATATTGCTACTCGTTTGGCGAAGAACACCTATGAAAATTGTTAATTTCTTCAAAGGGAGGAGTTATAATATTCAAGGTAAATATGTACCACGAGTAGGTATACAGGATGGCAGGGCCATCGACGGGCAATCTGTAACAATGGATTAGAGTACATGATTCTGAACACACCGGCGTTAAAATTTTGAAATGAAACTGCAGATTTAAATTTTTACGCTCCCTAGCGTAGAAATTTTTCGACCCCCTGGTCTAGAATCATTGTGTTGAATTCATGGTTTGTGTGTCGATGTCCCCGCCACCCTGTATACACCGGGGGTTAAGTCAAGACTCGAGACGTAACGGAGGCCATCTTAGCGGAGGCGGAGGGTGCAGAGCTTGCGCTGACGGAGGCGGAAAATAATTAAATACATATTAATATTATCACACTAATATTATAAAGGCGAAAGTTTGTGAGTGTGTGTTTATATGTTTATTACTTCTTCACGCTCCAACGGCAGGACCAATTTTGATGAAATTTTGTATGGAGGTAGCTGACACCCTAGGTTAACATATAGGCTACCCGATATTCCCACGGGTTCGACATTTACGCGGGTGGAACCGCGGGGCGCAGCTAGTAATACATAAATTAATGTAATACACATACATATATAATAATATTATTTCCATTTATGTATTTATTGAAGAAAATAATAGTCCTATTAGTAATCTCTTTTTAACCAACGAAAAACGAAGGTGGTTCTCAAGTCGACGCGTATTTTTTTTAATCTTTTTTCCGTATTTGCGGAGGCGTGGCGATCTTTCGTTACAACTCTAGTCAATACTAATAATCCAAGTTTAATTAATAGTGAGTTAAGTGGTAGCAAGTGTGATTGCTTGTGATACAGGACTTCCTAGTACAAGAGCCAGGGCTACACTGATGTTTGTGTCTTGAAATGAAAATAAAAAAAATATTATTATTATTATTGCTGAGTCCTGTATTCGATCCTTTTATCTTAGAATTCTCTAAGTTTGTCTATCTGTGTTGTAACGTTATTACTACTAATAAAATTGGTCTTCGATAAAAATTTCGTTATTTATTTATTTCGATCACGATATACCAAGTGTGATGTGTTTATTTTTGTTTTAGGTGCTTTTCTTAAAAGAAATGGATCAAGATCGTTTGGAAGGTTAGAGTTCATACCAGATGAGTGGGGAGCGCAGAGTTAACTAACAAGCTATGTTTTGGGTTGTATATATGTAGGAAATAAGTATCTTTTGTAATAAATGGTGTTGGATTTAAAAAGCATGATTGGTTCTGTAGGTACCTCAAAAGTAAAAACGAAACCCATAAATAAGATCAATTCGTTGACCGTCTGACAAGACCCTTTTTCTCAGGAACGCGTGGAGTTATCAAGTTGAAATTAATATCAAATACTCAAGGCTGCAATCCCTTGAAGCAGTCAAAATATCAAACTTCAACGCAATCAAAAGATACGGACATGTTCCGTTTATGCGGCATATTATTTTGACACTCGCAAGGGAATCAAAACCTATAGGGTAATTCCCGTTGACCTAGAATCATGAAATTTGGCAAGAAGCAAAGTAATGTAGCGTACCGTGTATTGACCGTGTATTTCCCTCTTTTATTCTATCTTATTTTTAAAGCCAGGAAAGTTTATACCGATTAAATTGATACGCAATCCCCGTAGAAAGGTTTTCCATGTCTTATCGCATATAATTACGGTAATGCTCTCTCGCGGTTTCCCATGATCAGATAAAATCGGATTGCAAAAGGATTGGTAATATACCTATAATATTTGGTAACTTTGAATAAATAATAAGGTACTCACGTAAAAGTTACCAAATTAGAGGCTATGAATTTCATATGGTTTTCCTACTTTTGTTGTCAGAAAATACATATTGCAATCGATATCCGTGATGGCAAGGCTCACACAATTATATTGCATAGAGTGCCTATGTATAGTATATAAACTCGTCATAATAGGTCCCTTTTAGGGCGCGTACACATAGCGATTCGTTGTACAGGTCCGTTATTTGATGGCGTATGTAGTTGTATGAGCGAGTTCACACACAATACAGTATTCTGGATCCAGTAAAAAAGAAAAACAGACCAGATAAGATCCGTCCTGTAAAAACGGACGTTCTGTGTGTACGCGCCCTAAGTCGAGATTCAAGCTCTAAATCAAGGGTGGCCTATTTCAACATTAGATACTAATTATTTTTTGTAGTAACAAAATGATATTCTCTCTTCGTCTCCTTGGGTCTCCAATATTATAAAATGATTAGGTACACTTATCGACCAACCGATGTGCTATGTTTCATACAAATTAGACTTTCACATCCGTAGTTATTGAAAAATGTACCTATACCAAATTAAAGATAACTTAAATATAAATCGACATCAACTCGTCAATTCCCTAAATAATTCTGCATGTTCACAATTCGAAACAACTGCCGCAGCCCCCTCATAGCACCCCCCTCCCCTTTGCCATATAAATGATACCTCCTATTTATCAAAATGCCAGCAATAAGGAAGGCCCTGACGTTATCATACCGTTTGCGAAGCTTTTCCTAAAACAACCCGTGATAGATGAGATTCCTATCTTTGCTTCGGGGTAATTTACTTTATCTTGCAATTGTATTGGCATACAAGATATTTATTACTAAATGTTGACTTTCTTTTTTTTATTATCCATGTGGTCTCGGGTTATAATTCGATTTAGTTTTATAAATGGATTGGTTGTAGCTGAATAATAACAGCCGCACAGGTCGATTGATCAGGTTAAGCTAAGCTTGCCGCGTTTGGTCTGTAGATTGGTGACCGTCTTTACATACCGAGACCCCTCCGTGCCTCGGAAATCCCGTTAAGCTGTTTGTCCCGGCTGTCATTTGGGGATCTTTAACAGTCGTTACGGGTAGTCAGAAGCCCGGAAGTCTGACAACCAGTCTTACCCAGGGGTAACGTATTGCCCAGTAACTGGGTGGTGGAAGTCAGATAGACAGTCGCTCCATGTAAAATACTGGTATTCAGCTGCATCCTGAAGCTGACCTCAACATAGTTGCGAAAAGGCTAGGCAGATGATGATGAAATGGATTGGTTTTTATAGCCTACTAGTTTTAGCCCGCGGCCGGAGGTCGGTAATTATCGCACGGAGAGCGTACTACCATACATACGTATAAAAAGACATGTCCTAACGCAGATCATGGTAGATCTATCCGTGTGCCAACTTTCATGCAAATCCGTTCAACCGCGAAAAGGCCAGAAAAAAGGTCAGAGAGACAGTTATTTTTGCATTTATAATATTAGTATCTATGAACTAAATCTACCAGACAGTGGGTATTGATCATATGGATAGTAATTATAATTACATAGATAGATTACCACGGGGATATCTATGGAGATTACCTTGTCTAATTCCGTGCACTGTCGGGAATTTCCTTTCACACGTGTTGCGAGGTATACTCACGAGTACCTTCGCATGACTAAACGTGACATAATCATCTTGAATGTGATTGTAGTACGTACCTACAGTCAAACAAGCTATTTGTCATACATACAGATAGCTAGCTTGCTATATTGTGAGCGTGCTGAGTAGTCAATTATTTTATATCACTCTCTTATGTAGTGGAACACAGGCCTCCTCTCTGTGAGAGGGAGTGGGCCGTAATCCACAATGCGGGCGCCCAGGGGCCCAAGTCTGCTATTTTTATAAATTCGTCATTCCAACACGATCTCATTGTCATTTTGCTAAAAGTTCGTAATCTGCTAAATTCATAATGGTCGATCATTGGTCGGTCAATGGCACAGAACATATACGATACTCGTAACGAATTAAAAGCAATGACTGCATAATGACGTTCCTAAGGTAGGTCACTGATCAAAGAAACTGTCAAAATTTTAGCAGATTAGCGCCTAAGTCAGTAATTAATTTGTCATCATTATGTGCGAGATTACCGTTCTATGCCATTTCTTTCAATGGAGTGTCAGTGGTTGACCATCGGAAAGTCATAATGACGCCATTATAGTAGTAGATTACCAAACTTGTCAAAATCAACAATTATGAAATCAATGATAGAACATTCTGACACTATTGTAATAGCAGACTTGAGGCCCAGTGTGGGTTGGTAGATGTTACATGTCTTCGAATTTTTGATTCTAGGACATGCCGGTTTCCTTTATCGTTTTGAATGCAGTTGTGATAAAATAATTTAAACAAAGTAAAGCGCCTGTCAGGGTTTGAACCCATGAGCTACAACTCGTAAGTCGTGGCTGTTACTACTGCACGCAGGCCACCACCGCACGCAACTGCAGGTAATGATAAACTATGTTTGCTTATACCTATTTTTGCTACCGACCAAATAGTTTGTTGATTGAACATAGTTGGATAATGCAGCAAGTATGTCATTATAAACAAGTTCTAAACTGATCATTAGATCAACTGTTTTTTTAACAGTACAGTGAGGCGAGGTTCTTTTGAAACTAGCCTGTAAAAACATCAACTATGCATTTTGCCTACGTCCTGCATATTCTCAATTCGAGTCAACTGCAGCAACCCCTCATAGCACCCCTTTAGCCATATAAATGACATCTCTCATTAATGAGACTAGTTCTTTTGAAAATAGCCTGTAAAAACCTCTTTGGAGTATGTAACTGTAGAAATAGGTGCAAACATCCCATTGAGGGTCTCTTCTAAGAAACTTTAATGTCTTTAACGGAACACAACTCGATCAAATTTACCATCGGTTGTGTCCTAGAAAGCCCAACCGAGAGACTTGACTAAAGGGAGGCGCTTGTCCCTACGCGGGTGGTCGCCACCCAACACTGAAACTGAATAATTACATCTACCATACATTACTATACCACGTCACGACACAATACAGCTCAATCAGGGTTTGCGTAATTAGATAACACACTATTGACAGCCGTTGAAGTGTGTCAAGCATATTATTATGAAGCGTTTATGGCGTAGTAATGAACATTTTAATAGTAATAGCTAATGTGGGATCAAAGGATTTCGCACTATATGTAAGTACATGAATTGCTAAAATGTCCTAGAAGCCACTTGATCGTTAACGACGCTTTGATTTGGTAACACAGAAACACTTGATGTAGGACTTATTCAATTACAGTTCGCTGAAACTAAGAGCCTGTCTACACAATAGGTGAATCAACGTCAGAGAATACCTCTTGATCCCTTCCAAACAAACGATATAACCTGACAAGAGGGTAAAGAAACCTCACGATAATAAGAAGTCAAGTATTTCCCCGAAGGTCACATCAAATTGAAACGTTACAATATCATTAGATTCCGATTTAAAACGTTACAGTAATAAAACTAACATTGCTGTAATTTCAAGTCAGATTTCATTCGAGGTTCTGCCAACTCACGTTTAAGCAATTTCAGAGATTTGGGCATTATCTCCAAGAGTTTAAAGTATTATATTCAAGTTATTGAATTTTATAATCTTCATTCAATATCTATTCGCCCACTCGAATGTTGAAACAGAATCACTACACGGGAATTATTTCCAATGACAGCCAAGGCGCAAAAAGGGAAAAAATGTTTCACATGTTTAATAACCTTCCATATTATACGACCTTCGTAAAAATGTTTTACGGTTCTATAGGTGTATTGTAAGCTATTTTAGGGAGAAATCCTGAGGTTTGTGTTGCCCCAGCCTGGGTCCCTTTTGTCTCGCTCGTAAAGAATGTGGGCTACCCTGCGTACATTCACAATAGGTATATATTTATCTGTACGATTTGTCTTTTAAACGATGTCATTTCGCTGGTGGTTTTGATACGGTAAGATCAGTTAGAAAGATAGTTTAAGTACAGGTGTAATCAACGGTTTTGTAAGTTGGTTCATTTCTTAGATCCGCGTTCAAGTGAGACTGTATTTCCTCATTATAATCCGCTGTGCTGAAGCGCGGCTCGGAACGCCAACGTAAAGAAGCCTGCAGATGTTCATTAGGTAACGACTGTGCGTGGGAAATTTACAACGATAGAGAATATTTAAAAAGGTTGCAGTAAGTAAAAATAAGTAGTAAATTGTTCTCTTTATTGTTATCGGGAAAGTGAGCAAGTTCTACGGCTACGAGTGCTAAAGTATAAGAGCTCACTGTCTCGTGCTCGAGTGTGTGTGCGGAAATAAAGTAACCCAGCGTTTAACTCTTCCTTTGTAACGATAGTAAACAAACTATGTTGTAGTTTGTTCATCATCCGGTCGGGTAGGTACTATTGTAAGGTAGGAGAGAAAACTTTGTTACCCATATAACGTATGCAAATAACTGCTAAGACCCCAGAGAGAGAGGGCAGTAAAGTCTGCTGTTAAACATCATAAAATGAACTTGTTCAACAGTAAAAATGGAACTCGACGGTGAGCAAAGAATCTTAAAAGCTGGTTTAAATCCTCCATTATCGTCGAAGTATATAATACCTACAGCAGCATTTTGAACTCATACACGCAAATAGTTGTTGTGAACATAACACAAGTGAGTTTGTGTAACACTTTAGCAAAAGTTATTTTTCGTGCAGCTCGCTAGCTTACAAAGAACAAGCTTTACTCATAGTTGTTTTGTACGTAAGTTTTCATATTTCAGGACCAGAATATATTTTTTTCACTATATTTTATCTACAGTGTGTAAGATGCTACATATACAGGGTCCCGTTAAAATAGATGGACAAACTTTAACACAGCGCTCAGTACGTTTAACTAAAGTTATCCAAGCAAAAAAAAAACACTGATTAAAGTGATTTTATTTTGACCTAAAACAATAAATTGTATTTTCGTTAGCTTTTGTTCTATCTTCAACGAGGCGCTTTACGGCACTGCAGTCGACAGAAGCGATAATAGTGTCTAATTCCTTGCCAAGAACAACACGACCAATATCAAAACAGAATATAGCAAAATACTCTTCCAATAAAAAACCCGCAGTCCATGTATACAATTTTAATCTATACTAATACTAATACTAATATACTAATATACTAATACTAATACTAATATACTAATACTAATAATATTATAAAGCTGCAGAGTTTGTTTGTTTGTTTGTTTGTTTGAACGCGCTAATCTCTGGAACTACTGGTCCGATTTGAATGATTATTTTAGTGTTGGGTAGTCCATTTATCGAGGAAGGCTATAGGCTATATTTTTTTTCTTCAAAATTAGGGATCCGTAATAAAATTGCTATTTTGTAACACAAGGTGTAAAATCGAAAACCTATTTTTGCGTGCGCTGCAAAAACTATTGACAATAGAACAAAATAATGTACTACGGGTTTGTAGAGCCCATTAAGACCTACAAAAAAGTCCGCGAGAACATGTATCTAGCTATCATGGTTTAATCACAATAACCGATTTTGTGTTCAAAATAATTATTAAATCGTCTGAAGAAAAAAAACTACGTTAAATATGTATCGTAATATTAATCTTTATCGAAATTAAGCATTATGTTATCAAGAGTATTTATGAAGAAGTAAAATACTTTTTGTTTCATCTCAATCGGATATTTCGTTTAAAAGTTATCACGTGTGTAAGATTTTAAGAGTTGGTACCTATTAAGGAGTTATGGGCCATAGAGTTTTTTATCTATACTAATAATAAAGCTGATGAGTTTGTTTGTTTGAACGCGATAATCTCTTTAACTACCGGTCAGATTTGAATTCTTTTTGCATTTGATAGCCCAATTCTTGAGGAAGGCTATAGGCTATTTAACATCACGCTATGACCCTTAGGAGCCGAGCAAAAAGAAAAAAACTCAGAGTGAACGGTAAGCGAATACGAAGTGTTGCCACGCGACGGGGTGGGGGTACAAGAAATTTCACGCGGACGAAGTCGCGGGCAGAAGCTAGTTAACAATAAAGCCTGACGATGGATGTTAAAAGCAATATTGCACGACAAATGGATCACAAACCGTACATTGGTGGAAATAAAATTTATTGTTCAATAATTCTGTACATTTGTGACCCGGCGGCGATCACGGGTTGATGTTAATGCCAGACCAGACCCACCCCCGTCGTCGTCTGTTCCCGAGCATTCAATTACGACGAAGATAAACTGTTTGCATGAAGTTTCTTGTGATAATGAAGCCTGATACTACGTAAGAAATAGTTGTAGAGCAAGAGTCTGTTGATATTTGGTTTCCTCTCTTTGTAAATTTTTTCTTGGCTGGACCGACCTGGGGGGTAATTCTCGTATTTTTTTTTAATTATTTTGAACGTTTTAAATTAGGTACAAGAATTGGCCTTCTGATGTGTTTCCTAAGACTCTTTATTGTTACCATTCATGTTACATTCGATTGTTTTCATTTAAGTTCTCTGTCAGTGTACCAAGAACGATTCACGTTATTAAACGTCCACGAAAATAAGTTACAGCAATTTTATATTTTCTGCGTTTCTGAGAAAACCTTTTAAGTTCTCTGCTCTTTTCAAGCCTTTTCTCTGTTATTAATCATCGTTTCTTGAAAATAAAATCGTTACAGGAAGTAATAAAGCCTTTTTGCTGCTAAATGCTGTAAAGAAGTTACCTGTAAGTATCCCGAACAGAATTGATTAAAAGACTTGATAATTTTTGGAAGATTTGTTTTTCATAAATTATTTTCACTACCTATCTTTTGAAATCGGCATATTGTTGACTTCATTAATATCACAATAATGAGTAGGTGTAGATATCTAATACTTATAGCAAATAGGTGTAAGGCTTGATGTGATAAGAAAGCAAGAACTCGACGCAATCTAGGCATCATTCAGTGTCACACAGGTTCCGATTAGATAAATGGATATAACTATACGAGGAAATGAGAAAAACAAATGGGATTTGCGATAACAACTAGAAGATAAAAATATACTGGGAAAGTATCGATGTGCAGTGCTGAAAAAAGGTTTACCGTGCATGCATTTATTTGAGTTATTCCGGTTTGTGAATCCTCTGCAAATTACCGATTTATTCACCGATCCACCGTTTGTAACTCTTTAAAAACTTGCATAGCAATCATTTTGTCAGGCTCCACTATAGAAAACTTTCAGCATACATCACGCCTTTTAGAAACTTTTCCTCTTGTACGATTTTATTAATAGTAACTCATATCGTGCTTACTCATACAGGGGACATAAATCTCCTAAGGCATTTCCCCCTTTCGGGTGTGATTTAACACCCCTGTCGGTGGTTTCGGAACGCATCTCACGCCGTTCCCTCGTTTGTTTGTTTGAAAACTTATTCTGATTACACTCGGTTTCCGAACGCGACTCTCTCGTACGATGTGAATAAGAAATTGTATTCGAATATCTGCGACACTATTTCAGTTCCTAGTATTTATTTATTCTTTATTTAAAACGGTTTACAACCAATTACAGAAATTAAAGACACTTTACACATACACATAAAACATTAATTATAAATGTTGTATTGGATCATAAATTATCCTTGGAATTGTATGACCTGTTTTGCTGACCTACATACGGATAAAGGAGTAAGTTAGTGTTACAATTACCTAGCTGATAGCTCAAAATCCATAGAGAGAGAGAGAGGAACGAGAATAAATAACATGCCATGGAATTCAGAATTTCTCTGACAAGACAAAATTACCTATTTGTATATTTTTTTGCGTAGGTAACTAGATACCTACTTTTAATGCGACTCCGATGATACCAAAGTTTCTTAATTACAAAAGCTGTAATGAGTTTTGGGAAAGTAATAAAAAAATATAAAACGATATTACTTTTGCTTGAACAGAAAAAAAACTGGAATCACGATGATAGAAGTGGCGCTTCTTGTAATTTATTAGGGTGCCTACGATCGGTTGCCTGAGAAAAGTGTTCACCCTTCCAAACAGTTTACTCGGTTAGGTGAATATTTATCTAGGTATACCAACTGTACATTGAGTACATGTTGTGTCCTTTTTGTATTTCTTAATGTATTGTCGAAAGGTCATTTTTCATTTAATAAATCGTTGCAACTCTATTTTCAGATCGTTTATTATTTATCGAACTACACCTTCACCATTATTATGACATTCATCATTTCTTTTTTATCTCAAATACATGCCATACCTCTTCTACAATACTGGCCATACCTTTGCTATAAGTATACCTATACAGAGTGGTACTGAAGACGAAGCTCATGAGAAGTGACTAGATCTTCTTTGTACCCGATATTTATGGCACAGATACTCCATACTAAGCTTACCGTCGCGCGTCGCATTGCAAGATTTACAGCGAAAATATATTTTTAAACAGAAATATGTCCTAAAAATAACTTCACAGGTCTAACTGATAATATTTCTATATTGCGTTTCGATATTTCTGTTACCTACAGTATTTTTCTGTTCAATATTAAATTTTAAGAAACAAATACACCGAAGTAGGTATGTACCCTTAATAAAATGCCACCAAAAATCTTGCACACTTAAAATACCAATAACATACTAAACCCCAAACCCCCCAAACTACTAAACTTGAACAAACAGCTGTTCAAAATACTTCTTATAATTAACAAACTTACTTTTACCTAATGTTGTTTAATAGCAACGGATCTCATTAACTACATAAGTTCGGCACTTCGGGAGTGAGGCGAGAAGTTACGACAAAATAAAAGTTTATGTATAGCATCGTTCTTCTTGATAACTCTATTCTGCAAGCAATTCAGCGTGGAAACTTAGGTGAGGTAAGCTGTCAATAGTTTCGATTCCTACTAGCATCTGCGGTGCGATTCTGCAACCATCTCACCGTGAATAGTGTCAATTCCTAACAAAAACCAACTCACGTCACCTAAATTTTCACGGTGAGATTTTTAAAGAATCGACCGGCTGTCATTCCACCTAATGCTAGGGATGGACACTATAGACAGCTTACTTTAAGCTCACTTAGTATTCACGGTGATGTTTTTAAAATTACAGAATAGCCATTACAGGTGGAATGTCAGCTCACTTCACCTAAGTTTTCACGATGAATTTTTTACTTAATTAGATGGCCAGGGACTTCTAATTACAGCGTTTGAACACGGTCCCGCTTGCTTGTCCTAGAATTTTCATATTATAAATGATCATACCAAAGTGGGTTGCTACTGCTAGCCGCTTGTGCGGCGAATTGATAAATAGAATTAAAAGTAAACATGGTAAAAATATCAATCTGTATTTATACAAATTTATTTAAGATTCAATCAAACAGATGTGCAGAGGCGGACGTATTTTCCTTAGGTATTTTCTACCAGTCTACGAGAATTCTATCGATCCACAATTTATTATGCCTACATTGTGGAAAGCAAATAACAATGATTCTATGTATTATCAACGAGAGTTATTTAGTTAAACGCGCTGCAATCAGGTCTGTATATAAAAACCTGGTATATAAAAACTAGCAACGCCCCGCGGTTTCACCCGCATAAGTTTCGATCCCGCGGGAATATCGGGATAAAAACTATCATATGTCCTTCCCCGGGATGCCGGGATGCTTGCTTTGCCGGGATGCTATCACTCTGCCAAATTTTATCGAAATCAGTTCAGTGGTTTAGGCGTGAAAAGGTAACATACCTACAGCAGACAGACAGGCAGACAGAGTTACTTTTGAATTTATAATTTTAGTATGGATGTACATACGCTATATAATAGCAGTGTCTGCTCCGTGTCTGTGGTCACGAAGGGTTACTTCCTCACTTGTTGAGCGCTATTTTTCGCCGAGCTGAGCAGGGCGTCTCCCCTCGTCCCCCTCCCCGACGACGCCGCACCAGCCAATTTGCAATTCCCGGGCCTCCGGCGCCTCACCCCCTGCGTCTTCATACGACCACTTGCGGAAGACACCCTAATTCACTTGTTTCATCAAGTTCTGTTTGGCAACACCTTCACACAAGCGAGCGTTTAATTGCTTGTATAGGCTCACGACGGACTTCAATTTAACGAAACTTTTTAATTAAGTACATTTTCTACATTCTGCTGCTTGACCGCTAAATTGTAACAGATGACATTAGAGGTAAACTTAAATGTATGGCTCGGTCTTCACTGAAAACGTGACCTATGCCAGTATCTCCAAGTAAGTGGAATAAAAAAAAACTGAAATGCTAAGTCCCCCACACCTCCAAGTTGTTCTCATTTCGATCAAATAACCGAGACAAGTACTTGATGGAGCTTTGGGGGAAAATATCATTATCATAAGTAGTTACCCGAATAAAACAAAATAAAGTCATAAATATTTTATTTTGTCAACGTAAAGGAATATGTCGAGTGTAGGCATTTTTATTGTGAATTTTATGTGGAGCTAGGTAGGTACTTTCTATTCTAGTTTAGATAAGGAATTTCGAACCTTCGTTTTTAGGGCCAGTTTTTAGATTTGGGAAAAAGGCTCGCTATTCTATGGGTATAACGAGTACCGGGCGGACCAAGGGACCAAAAATACTAAGGTAAGGTATTAACTCTATTTCAAAGGCGCCGTCGGTCCCACGTTTTGACCACTCTTAAGATTTCCATTGGATTCGGACATAATTTCCCATTGATAAAATGGAGCTATCATTTTGACAGCGGCGGGGTAATTGCGTACTATGCTAACAGTAGCATTTTGACAGTTCAACAACATTCATTGCGTTATTTACGTTGTTGAACAGACAAATTTTTCGAACATATGAAGCAATGAATTAGCAATATCTTTCAAAATGATTTAGATTGGGAATGAAAGCGTGTTACGCAAAGAGGGTGCAGACATTCTGTTCTTTATTGATAATCATAATGGTAAAAACAATTTTTAACTAAGTAAAGTGTTTCTAAATGAACGATATTTAGGGCCCACAGAACCCTAAACAGAAAATAAAATTGTTCATAAGCGTGAAAACGGTAGGCTCTTAACAAAGATATATATCTTTCATTTTTCTCTTTCTTTTTTGTCACAGGGTTCTTAACATATTGCGAAACCAGCGACACATGAAATTACTCGTGATGATTACGAAACAAATCTTACGGGATTACTTCTCGGTGCCTATTTAATCATTATCATCATCATCATCTGCCTAGCCTTTTCCCAACCATGTTGGGGTCCGCTTCCAGTCTAACCGGATGCAGCTGAATACCAGTATTTTACATGGAGCGACTATGCCCAGTGCCTATTTATGCTAATTATTTGCAAACATTTAATTTTACGAGTCTAATATGTTACTATGTAATCAAAATCAGTTATTGATATAAAACCGATATATATATTCTGCCGCCCGCCGACAGCAATTCGCGAAGGCACGATTTGTTAGCATTCCTTATATTACTTCGTACCTACGTATTTGTTAGCATTCCTTATATTACTTCGTACCTACGTATTTTCATCACGCGCACGCACTCAAAGAAAATTTATTTCTTTTCTATTATGATGGCCGTGCGTTTGGAACTTTGCAATAAAAATCCCATGTACTGATGATAATAGGAGGAGAGGCTGTGGCAAATATTCGGAAACACGTTTCGTGTCGATGTAACGTCACATTAAAAATATGTTCGTCACCTTAAGGGCCATTTTTGTTTGATCATTGCGCGATAGAATCTGCTTAGCATTATATATTTCGTCGTAATGTCAGTGCTGCCAAATGATATTTACCCATGTTCATTATGTCAGTCAGACCACTTTAAGAATGGCTGTGACAAGACTTTGACAATTATATCATAAAACATAAAAATATTAATATTTTATAAAATGGCCAGGCCTTTCAAAAGTTCAGGTTCAATTCAACTCGACATTGGTCAAAGTTGTTCGCTATTTTGATCTTGTTATTAAATATAGTTTTCTAAGGAGTAGACTGCTGAGTGCCGTAGCATCAAAAGGTATTAGGTAGGTATAGGTCCTGCATCATAATTGCGTAACACATTTTCAATTCAGTCTGTGTGGTTCTTTCCTCGAGGGACCATTTCAGACACCAATCTACATGGTCTTCACACAATCTGACCAAGATTTTGTCTGGACTTTAAAAGAGACTGTGACTTCTGAGTTTGTTTCGGCCTTTCTTGTCAGAATAGTCAGTTAGGAAACGCCGACTTCATCTAGTTTAAAAAAAAAAATATGATTGACGTGTAAAAGTGTTTGTACAAACCTACTTACAGAAATAAAAATCATTTATCATCATCATTTATCATCAATCCCAATCCGAGAGTTTTGAATGATATTGCTAATCCATTGCTTCCTATATGTCAAAAATGTATCTGCCTAACAACGTAAATAACGCAATGAACGTGAGTGAATTCTCAAAATTAAACCCATTGCGATCAATTGTCATTTTATGTAGGTACGGTACGCAATTACCCCGCTGACGTGATAAAGGATTTTTAAGCTGACGAGGATATAATAGACTACACTGTATCTTCACTCTCTTCACAATATCTCAGAGAGAAAGTTTGAGAAAACACGCAGAACACTTTATCCACTTACTGTAGGGGTTTCGGGCGGGGGGCGCAGCAACAGGCTTGCCTTATAGATAGGTACCTCTTCTACAGGTATTGTCTTAGATACTTACGCTTTTCTTCAATATGTGAAGCTGTAAAGTATTTTGCAACATACCTAATTCATATCCTGTATAAAACCTATATTGTTCACTTTTAGTTTCTTTGCGAGTGTAATTAAATAGAACCTGTTAGCCCTTTATCGTATATCACGCGACGCTCCGCTCTGATGTTTCGTTTAATTGTATATTGATTGGCTGAATGCTATCGTTTTGGTGCGATCGATACGATAGAATTACAATTTGGCCTTTATCCAAATTGATAACATGAACGTTTATCGTTTAAAATTTCAAATGCTTTGTCTGTATTGTTGAAAGACCAATCAAACTCTTTCGAAATTCGTTTAATTAATGAGATTTTGTTTTTTAACTAAATAAATGTGGGTGTGGTGTGGAGCTCTATCGCAAACTATGCTCCACCTTCTGTCCTTAACTTGGTCCCAAAACATGCAGTCAAAGTGACCTCAGCGCTGCCACCGATGACGCTGTGAAATACTGTCATGACAGCGACACGATGAAAAAGAAGCCAAATAAATAGGTGAGTGGTATATTTTCAATAGATTTCCGAAATATAGGTGCGTTGGTCGGCTGAGGATTGAAGGCACGAAGGCGTGTGGCGGCCGGGCAGGCGGGCAGCGCCACAGCGCCACTCGTCCTGCGACCGTCTTGAGCCGCGCACGTCCCGCGCCTCGCCACGCGCTGTCCGCACACGCACTCAAACATTGCGCTGTGAACTCACTGGAACTGAACCTAGTATGTGCTAAGTGAATTAACGATTGCCAATATGAAGGGTCGTCACCAGTTCAGGCGCAGATTCAGTCTGCAACCATCTTTTATGAAAGAGGATCATGAGGAGGACCGGAGACCCCACAGGTGATCATAATATACCTTAATTATAATAATATAATAAATACTAAACTAAAACTAAGTAAGATAAATTCAATGAGAGGAATTATTCTATAAACTAACAGTAAGATTAAATCCTTCATCAAAAATATTCGTAGCTTTTATTAACTTCGTAGCACCGTCTACGAAGACGGGCGCGTCTCGTAGCACCTCGTAGCTGTTTTGTTTGGGTTTGCTACGTCAAGTCACAAAATATTATTATAATATTGCGCGCCCAATTAGGGGCCAGAATTTTAAATTCTCGTCATTTAGAAAGAAGAGCACACAACCTTTTATACGAAACGTTTGATAAAAGTTAATGTATTCTATAACAGAGTATTTGTTAAAGCTCTTGTCACAGTTTGTTTAAGATAATATATAATCTAATGTACGTGTTTTCGTATTTTGTATCGCTGATAAAATATTAAATTAAGCGACATATTTTCGCGTAATATTAAGAACTTTCTTATCATTTATCGTTTGCAAAATGCGTTACGTTCATACGACGAGCCACTTTCAGGGAACTCGTTAACTTAGAAAAGGGAAGGCAATTTTCAGCAATTTACCTTCGGCTCGACTTCATCTCTACAATGAATATTCTGATAAGATCGCGACGGTACAGGATGTGATTTTTTTGTCACATAATTTCTTGAAAAGGTTTCTTTTTTAGAATATTTTTCGGAAAAATATTTTTGTTTATTGTAAATGTAATTATTTCGCAACAAATCCAATTTTGTTATACACTGTTCGAGGATACACTATTTTAAATATTTATGCATATTTAAAGTGTTTATCTGTTGATAATAACACAGAAATGCAAACAAATATGAGACTCAGCGTCAATTTATAAAATTAATAACTGTTTCCCGCGACTTCGTCTGCAATCCAGGATGAAAAGTACCCTATGCCGCTCCCTAGGTCATGATTTATCTGTGTGTCAAATTTCATCCAAAATGCGTTCAGCCGTTTTTGCGTGATAAAGTAACAAACATTCAAACTTTCACATTTACCAAAGTCAGAAATCTTTTATCCGTGGAATAAAATTCGCGTCTGACAGTTCTAGTATGGAAAAACTGTCAAAAATTTAAAACTTATTCTAAGGATAAGAGTTATTCTAGGTATAAAAGTTTGGTGAAATTCGCCCTAAGTAGGATAAGCTAAACTTTGAAACTGTTTTAAACAAATATTAAGCTTGGGCACTACTTGGTTTTAGTTTTATCGTTTAAGGCTTTTCTCAAAGGACCCCTTTCCGTCTTTTCTATTCAGCCTTAAGTCGCTTTTTTGATAACTTCATTTTGGTAGGTTTTGTATTACCTAGCTCCGATGCTTTTTATAGGTAAGTACATACATACATATACATATAATACATAATTTTACACAATGTATCCTGTTCATTTGATAACGGTCACAGAGCATTAATATACCCTTAAGAAACATTTCCGGTTACTATTTATACCAGGATAAGGAAATGAAAAGGTAGGAATAACATAAGATGAATATTACGATGTATTTTGTGTATACCTATATTGTAATAAAATATTTTATCTTATTTTCAGTGTAGAAAAATCGAATAGGTTAACTCCAAAAAGCTTTTAATTTAAAGAATACCTACATGTAAAATATTGGAAACAGAAATAACAAGTGCGAGTCGGACTCGCACACGAAGGGTTCCGTACCACAAGGCAAAAACGCCGAAAAAAACACGTTTGTTGTATGGGAGCCCCACTTAAATATTTGTCGGCGCGTCTACAGAATTGGTTCGGCGATACCAACCTCTTTGCTTAATATTGTTTTTTTAGAAGATATGTCAACTGTCATTTTGACGTAACACCATGTACTGGGGAGGCGGCCCGCCAGATTGTAGAACAAAATGAAGTGAGGAAGAATTGTGTTAAGATATCCAGTTGTGAGTAAATTAGTTGCGCTCGCGCCCCACGTACTTGGTGGAACGTCGTTCACGCGTTATAGTTAGTTAAATAATTGGATTAGATATCTTGTGATTGTTCATAATGATTTTCACATACTTTCAACTCCTCGCCCGCAAACCCACGCAACATAACCTCTTCTGATAAGGATGATCTATTGCCTTTATATTTATTTTATTTTTAGTATTTGTTGTTATAGCGGCAACAGAAATACATAATTTGTGAAAATTTCAACTGTCTAGCAATCGCGGTTCTTGAGATACAGCCTGGTGACAGACAGACTGACAGACAGCGAAGTCTTAGTAATAGGGTCCCGTTTTTACCCTTTGGGTACGGAACCCTAATAAAAACAGGCTCGTTGTATTGCCCGCGCTCTGAACATAAATAATTATGTGACTGATATTTGACAATACTTTGATATACAGAACTGCTGAAATCGATTCTTTGGGGTACTAACTTATTCGTTTTCTGATTTGTACTTTGCTGAATAAATATCAAACGTTCTAATAAAAAAATAAAAATCATGTACCATCATAAAACACAGTCGGAAAAAATAACATTTTATAAGTTGAAGATGCTGCATAATCTTCATGCAGTATGTCTATACGCTTCTTCAAAACCACAATTTAGCATCAACGCAATAAAACTTCTTTTATACCTATCTCAGAAAAAAATTAAATATCTAACAGGAAAGCTGAACAGACAGAGTATCTTTTCAACATTTGAATACCTCTATCCAAAAAGAAGAAAATCTTTAGACTGGAATAGACGGTTTCAAAATATCTAGAACCAGTTTTATTTTGTCTGAGTTGAATAAATTTACGAACAAATCCTTGCGGTGCGCATTTTGCACCTGCATCGACTTAACAAGTCAATTTTATCGTATTCCAAGACGGCATAACAAGATTTGTATCAATTTATTCAGTAGCCTTAAGCATTGCTTTTTCTTATCAAAAAATCCGCCTCTGTGACTTTATTTTATACAATTTATCGTTGGTCTGTCTCGAAAAAGGGGCGCAATTTAGAGCCATTTATATATACAATATATACAATTTATTTTTATTAAGGGTGTATATGAAGCCGTTTGACCTGGCTCGAACCTTTTGCAGTACAATACATGATGCGTCAGCGTTTTATACATGGAAACTATCCGTTTTATGTGTGAATAAAACCGCGGCTTCGATGACGCACCCCCTTTCAGTACGCCGGTAGTTTGACACTTACTCACTGAACCGACATTATAACATTTCCATACTACTCAGTGTTAGACTGACTGATATGGTGACTAAGATTTCTATATTTCTTTGAACAAAATATACCTACACGGAGAAAATATGTTTGTTTGAAAATAATACATTATTATATAACGCCACCACGGTTAACATAAAAGAAAATGTCCACACTATACTGTTTACCGAATGTCACTCCATATCAGGCACGCTGTCTGTCCATTTTCCTTATCACGCATAGAGCGCTGTATTTATTACTTTCCTCCTTTTGCCTGGCTGAGTACTGTTATGAGTTCTACTTACATAATGTGTTAGGGCGCTACTCAAATGTCGTAACATCTATCAGATTTAAAAACACGAAAGCTGCGAAAGGGGTTTCTTGGCTATCGACTGACATAAAATAACCATTTATAAAAATAAAGTAATTGAAACATGTTCTCGGTTATTGGCTGAGAGGTGTGGCGGAGCAATGGACGCCATAAATTATGAATATTATAGCCATTACTCGCCAGACGTATTTAAATCTCACAGGGTCGGTAAACCTGTTAAAGAATGGAACAAGAAGTATTAAATGTTTTGTATTGACGCGTAGGTTTCTGAAGCTGTATCTATTATACGACTTATTTAATGTTGTTTTAACCGGTCTCCTTGTTTATTTCCTGCAGGGGACGGGAAGGCAGAAATGACCACTTAAGCAAGAACTGATCTAAAGAAAAACGATTCATTTATTCAACATTTTCGAGAGCAAAACTAATCAACAACATTTACTCTACTATAACCAAACCATAATCAGCCTATAATGTTCCCACTGCTGGGACACAGGCCTCCTCTCAATGAGAGGGAGTGGGCCGTAATTCACCACGCGGGCCCAGTGCGGGTTGGTGGATGTCACATGTCTTCGAATTTTTGGTTCTAGGACATGTAGGTTTCCTCACGATGTTTTCCTTCACCGTTTTGAGAGCATTTACTCTACGCTACTTATTAATTAGCCTTAATTATATTCACAGATAATTAAGATATTAGATGATGGAAGGCAAAACGGACTGATAAAAAAGCTACCAGAACATTTTGTTCACAGAGAAACCCTACATCATCCCTTTTTACACTTATATTATCATTGACATCATCATCATCATCTTCGTCACAACCACCACAATGTACTGTGAAGAGCTGATGAGCTCTTAAGGGGAGGAATAAATTAAACCACGGTTTTTAAATATGTTCAATAATTCTTCCTAGAAATCATTCTACGTATTTTATATCTTTTTCATTTGGCTTCTCAGCCAAATCTGACACCTAGGTAATCTCTTCTAACCTAAAACTAATTTCATGTTTGTCCCGTATTTCATGCCAATAACTTTTAACTGACTCGCGGAGGTTGCATGTAAGCACCAAATAGGCTATATTATCTACTCAAACTCAAAACTCAAACTCAAATCATTTATTTCAATTAAACCTTGTACAGGCACTTTTGAATTGTCAAAATTAAATAGTCTGTCAGTTAGTCAGAAAGTTGAAGCTAGTTGCCCCATGGACGTAATATATAGAAGTAACTCTATATATTACGTCCATGAGTTGCCCATTCCAAAGCGTAGATCTCTATGGAGAAGAACGGGCAAGAAACTCCATGGACACTCTTTTAAATCAAGATATTACAAAATCCTGGGTACATTATTCTTGTTGCTTCTATATGTGAGAACAATGTAAAAAAGACAGAAATGAAGAAACAATTCAAGACATAAGATTAAAAATAAGCCTTGGCAGTTAAGAGATGACCAGTCTCAACCGACGGCGCCCGTTCACGAACATGACGCGTGGATCAGCACCATCCAGCTCAACCATTTTGTAGGGAACCGAATGATCCAACACACGCGCCACCATCGGTGAGACATTTAAGTGAGCATGACACGTTCTCAACTGCCATGCTATTTCAAGTCAACATCAAAAAATCATAATAAACGGAAACATGGTTCTTACATTTACAAAATTAAAAAAAAATGCTTCTAAATTATACAAAACTACAGTTTGCAATTTAAGAGGTAAATAGAATTTTATTACCTACCAAACAGGAACAGATATTTAATATTGAAGTATTCAACAATTAAAACTTGATTGAATAAATTAAAAAAAGTTATGTTCGTAATGTCAGAAACACAAAAAAAAAAGAAAAAGGGAAGCACCTCTTCCAAATATTGAAATTAACTACAAAGATAGTCTTACAATCTTCAGCAGCTCCAACAATACTTTCAAGTGTCAATCAATTAGTTGTGGTTGTGGAGCAGGACCAGCATTGAGCCAGGCATTTTTATCAGCGATGTAATCCCCTAACTTATAATATGCCTGACTGCATAGTGTGCGTTTTATACAAGACTTGAATTTTGTCTCATTCAGTTGAAGAATGTGGGGAGGTATTTTATTATAACATTTTAAACAGTACCCCATAAAAGATGAATCTACTTTAGCCAGTCTGAAACCTGGTTGAACTAATAGGTCCCTATTTCTAGTACTATAATTATGTCTTTCACCTCTTTTACTAAAAAGATGTAAGTTTTTCCTTACATACATGATGTTTTCGTAGATATATTGACAAGGCACCGTCATGATGTTAATTTCCTTAAACAGTTCCCTTAGAGAATCGCGCCTGCGGAGATTATATATAGCTCTGATGGCTCTTTTCTGCAGAATAAAAATAGAATCGATGTCTGCAGCCCGTCCCCAAAGTAAAATACCGTAAGACATGATACTATGAAAGTAACTAAAATAGACTAGTCTCGCGGTATCTACATCAGTAAATTGACGGATTTTTCTGACAGCATAAGCTGCTGAACTTAGCCGTCCTGCAAGAGATGTTAAATGAGGACCCCATTGTAGCCTTGAGTCGAGCGTGATCCCCAGGAAAACAGTTTTATCGACGAATTCCAGTTTCTCTTGATTCAATATTATCTCACAATCACTACTCTTGACATTTGGTAAAGAAAATCTTATGCAATTAGTTTTATTTCCATTTAATACTAAATTATTAGCAGTGAACCAATTTTGAACCTGCAGTAGGGCATTATTTACGTCGTCAAAATTTGTAGCACGTCTATTTACCTTAAAAATTAAGGAAGTGTCATCAGCAAATAACACCATTTGTGGTTGATTTTTTAATAAATGGAGTAGATCATTAATATACACTAAAAAGAGGAAAGGACCCAATATTGAGCCTTGTGGCACACCAATTTTTACTATTAAACCAAGTGAATTGACACCATTTATTTGAACTTGTTGTTGCCTATCATTTAAATAAGAACTAACTAAACTGAGCGCAAGTTTTCCAAGTCCGTAATGCTCAAGTTTCAAAAGCAAGGTTTCGTGATCGACGCAATCAAATGCCTTGGAGAGGTCACAAAAGATTCCTATTGCGTCTTGGGCCTCTTCCCACGCGTTAAAAATGTGTTTTAATAAAGTTACACCGGCGTCGGTCGTACAACGCCCTTTGGTGAAACCATACTGTTGATCGTGTAAGATTTTATTCGTGTTAAAATGATTGAGCATTTGATTAAGCATTATCTTTTCAAACACCTTGCTGAAAACCGGCAAAACGGATACGGGTCTATAATTATTCGTGTCTTTACTGTCCCCGGATTTGTAAAGTGGTATTACCTTACTGTATTTCATTAAATCGGGGAAGACTCCTTGATCCACGCACGAATTAAATACTAAGGCTAAGTAAGGCGCAATAGTCTCAATTATGGAGGTACAGACCTTAATGGACATTCCCCAAAGATCTTCTGTCAATTTGATCTTAATTTGCTTAAAAGCTTTAATTACTGTTAAGGGGTTAATATGCCTAAAGTTAAATTCAACCGGGCAGGCTGAAACGTTCGCCCTTACTAAATCCAAAGCGAGGGAGGGCGAGGAATTTAAAGTTTCAGTTGTTTTGAGTGGGATACTAGTAAAGAAATTTACAAATTCTTGAGCCACTTCTTTGTTATCGCAAATGAGACCGCTTGACGTCTGTAGTGTGTAATCAGAATTATGCTTTTTATTCCTGTTCGTTTCATTATTTATAATTTTCCAAACCGTCTTTATTTTATTGTCTGCTGATTTGACCTTGTTGCTAATGTATAAGGCTTTAGCTGCTTTACAAGCGTTCTTAAAAGTTCTAGAGTAAGTAGCAACATACTTATTAAAAGTTTCCGTGTTAATATAAGGCTTAAGGCCATACAGCTCGAAAAGTCTTTCCCTACTTTTCCTAAGTCCTTTAGTTGCCCAGTCACAAAATAAAAACTTAGGGCTGACACTTTTAGTGATCTTCTTAAAAGAATTATTGAACTCGGTTTGGACTACCGAAAAGAATTCATTATACATAATATTAACATTGTTCACTGTAAGGTTCTGATTACTTAATTTACAAGATAAAGTGCTATTAAATTTATTTAAATTACCTGATGATATTGGTCTGGATTGGATCTGCACTTTTTGTATTGGCATGTTGGACTCAAAACTTACAGTTTGACCACTGTGATCGGACGGGAGATAATTAACAACGGCTTTATCTAAATAGTCGCAGCAACAAAACACATTATCAATACATGTAGCAGTAGTCGTAGTTGTTCGGGTTGGTTCTACAAACACATTTGACAGATTGAACGATTTAAACAAATTTAATAATCTACTGGTATTTAAATTATTTTCTAAAATATTAATATTAAAGTCACCACAGATAATTACTGACCTATTACCAGTTGCAAGTTTTGCCAAAACATCTTCCATTACTGACTCAAATATAGAATAGTTTTGATAATGTGGGGGTCTGTAAACGCACACTATAACATGCTTATCTAGCTCAACACAAGACAGTTCAATGCTATGTTCAACTGATAGTTCAACTATGTCTTTACGAGGTTTGAATTTAATACAACTTTTAATTAGGATTAGTGAACCACCACGCAGCATTGACTTTCGATTAAAACAACTGGCCACACTATAATTGTCATAGTTAATTAACATTTCAGAATCTTTTAACCAATGCTCAGTTATACAAATAATGTCAAACTTTGTTTTTTCTAAAAACAACTCAATTTCCAATTGTTTGGAAGAAAAACCTTGAATATTTTGATGAAATAATTTCAAGGATTTCTGCTTAGCCCCTTTTCTACAGTTCACTATTTTATTGCTAGAAAATACCTTTTTGTTATTAAGTGTAACTATACTGTTATTGGTACCTTCTGTTGTCTTACAAACTAGTTTAAAATATCTGAGCTAACCACCTTAGCATTAGTACTATTACTAATTGTGGTGCTAATTATGGATGACTTCGACATACTAATTATGTCTGGGTTAATATTAAGTGCTAATAGCCTAGCTATTTTACGTCTAAAACTAATGGGCAGATACACAGTATCCCTAGTCGACCTTAACTTATCAACAAAAATGTTGGTATCAAAAAATATAAACTTGTCACTATGGTGACTAACTAAGAAATGCATGTAATTATTTAACATGTGAATGTATTTGTTTTGTCTGTTTGACAAGTGCTCAAAATATGGAAAAGCACACAAAATTATTTTCTTACAATTTAACTTCAATAGGTCGGTGACACTATCAGAGATATCATCTTTGATAACATTTAAACTATTACCTATAAGTACAGTAATAATGTCATTAGGATCATATTCATTCCTGGTTATTGAAGACATTATTTGTTTGTAGGAAGTCTGAGGCATGCAAAAGTTTTGTGAAGAATGACACAGGTTGTTGCTAAGTAATTTACCTAATCCTTTTCCAAAACTATCAGAAAACATAATAGAGCAGTAACAAACTTTACTACTACACGGGAGAGAACTAGCATCTGTCTGAAGTACTTGCAATGGACCTTGTTCAATATCTGGCGTATCTTGATGTGGAATAAAGACCTGAGCACTTCCTGACTGGGACGGGTCCTCCGTTCCCTCAGTTTGGAGAGTGCCAAGATTGGATGTGCTTTCCAATGAGCAATGAGGGCCGCTGAGAGTCAGCGGGTCCACTCTGTCTGCATTGGAGTTGCACATGTCCACTAACTCATTTGCCGCAAGGATATGCTCCTGAATTTGTTTTTCAGACCGCACATACTTAGTATAAAGTGAATGTATCGACTCTTCAAGTACCTGAATTTCAGACTGTAAGCGTTGTGTGTCAATCTCATAAATGTTCTTACTGTCTTCTAATTTAATTTGATAATTATTTAATTTATTTATAAGAAAAACACGTTCTTTTCTTAGTATAATATTATTAGAACTGTGTTTTTGTTGTTTTCTAAATTTGTTGCATTTATTTATGATTCTATTTAGTTTTGCATATTTTTTAATTTTATTTTGACTTACTTTATAGCAGCTATTGTTATGTTTCATAATGGAATCTTCAGTAAGATCTATTGTTATTAAGGGGTTGCAATTAGTGTTTAATAATTCATTATACAAGTTATTGGATTCCTTAGCCTGAGTACATTCTTTTTGTTTCTGTAATTTATTGATTCGAACATTTGCATGAATTAATTCTTCTTCTAGGTCCCTAACCCTACATAAAGCCTCCTCATATATATTACTGCAGTTGTTGAAACCATCCGTGACCACCCGCAGTTTGTCCCGTTCATCAACAACATCCAGGTATTGTTGATGTAGGTCTACCAGCTCTTGTTTTAAGCTAGTGTTTTTGAAAACGACCTTCTCGATTTCCTTCTCACTATCATCTATTTCCTGTAACAGCTGTTGACATTTGTTGTTTGAAACCTTAAGAGCTTCAGTGGTTGTTCTCAATTTAAGCTCCAACTCCTGAGCAGCAGCCTTACGGGTCATCACAGGCATGGTTTCAGGAATTAGTACTGAAAGTAGAATTAAAGGAACGGTGAGAACTAATAAGACAGACAAACAAAAAAGGAAAGCTAGAAATGAAAGGAAAAAAAAAAAATGGGAGAATTTAGTGTTGCTTTATAGAGAAATGAGGTAGGGAAGGCTCCTGAATCTAATCGAAATGCAACTAGATCAAATCAAGTACAAAGTTACATTTATTCTATTGACTTATAATTTTACTTTTCCTTAAGTGGGTAGGATGCCTAGATTAAAAAGTTTTTTTCCTAATTTTAGTTTTACAAACAGTTAACAATGCAATAAACGATAATCAACGTTCTTGTTGTTAAGTATTCAAATATATTATACCTACTATGGATCAATAATATACGATATTTCACTACTTTATTTTCGTTAAATAATTATGTACTTATATGTATTTTAAGGTGCCAAATCCACCAAGAAAAGTGATTCAAGGACTCAATGAAAGCGTGTTACAGAGTCTAAGATATGACTATGTGGTAATTAAATAATAAAAGTAACAATACTCCCCGTTTAAATCCGTGAGTCGAACATCAGCTGTTCGTAATAGGTTACCGGTAACGGTGGGCAACCAAACACTGCGTTTTATGAATATTTGCAGGAAAACAATAATCCTGAGTAATTATGCACTTATTTTACATTTAGTTACATTAAATCACCTTAATTACACTTAAAAATAATTAAAATTAATTTTTAAAATACGGAACAAAATTTTGACATGTTAGTCAGGCAGTGTTGCCAGCAAAAAAAAAGCCCATAAACGCAAATCTGAACATTGTACCTATCCCCCACTTGATGTGTCGATGTTGTCATTTTTATAATGTCTTTTATCACTCTTCTATCTTGTATCCCTCTCTTAGAAGTTAAGCTCCTTAAAAAAAAAAGATTTTATTTTCAAAATTAACGCATTTCATTTCGAACAGTGGGTCACAATCGCTTATATAGCACAATTTCACTTAATTTTCAGCATTTACCCTCCTTTTCACATCTTCATAAATCTTTCCAGCCCCGTAAATAGGTCCCCAATTATACGAACTCACTTGCTCACTCAATTAATTAGTAGATATTTATTTGTATTTCGCATTGAAAACAAGTGTAGGCATATACACATATACCGAATACACTAGAGTTCATTGAGTCTTCAATTACCAGAAATAGAACTACTATCAAAGCTAGAAATACTAGCCTTTATCGCTATGTTTCATTTTATTGGACGCCGGTGTATTTCTATTTCTGTTCAATGTTACTTTGCATTGATTTATAACTTAATATAACAACGCTTTTTTAGTTAGATTGTACAGAAAGCCATTGAACATTCCAGGCTTTATCAACTTACACTATCTTGGACGCGAGATAACATTGATAACAATGCACAATCATACATATGCATAGATATACCTATACAATATATTATGTGCCCTACATAAAGTACCATGATAAATAAGATTTTTACGAGCCCTTGTATTTAATTTTAGCTTTAATTTTGACTTTAGCTTCGACGAAATGAGGTGTTATGTATACATATACTAGCAAAGGTTGGACTTTTGTGATCATGGTAGATGAGTACCTACATATTTTTTCTGGAGGATACGCAATATTCTTTTTAATAATACAGCGAGTTGTGCTCGAAAAACTGAATTTTGAAGAAAGTTTGGGAATTTCTAAACTAACCAGTAGTATATTCTTATAAGAAATTCTCCAAACAAAAACCGGAGAGAATATTTTGTGAATAACCTTTAAAAGAAAAGAAGTGGTGTAAACTTCGGTAATACTTTGCGAGGTTACTCCCTAAGGCCGTGTAGGAGATGATAACGTTACTGCAACATACTATACCGCACATTGTCATTTCATGCATGAATTCAAAGATAAAATAGTTTTTTAATACAGTTGCTCAAAAAGTGGTGTATTGCAGGGACGTATAGCGTTCGGAATGTGGGCTATTACATAATAGTGCTTTTTTTTTTACCTTTCCCGAACTCGTGCGTTCTCTTTCCCAACTGTCAAAATAATGTCTATTAAAAAGAAAAACCAACCATGAAGTTTTTACTAAAGAGTTTTTGTGATTCATACAAATACGTATATTTCTAAAAAGAAGCTACTTACTAATTTATTTCAATATCAGATTTTGAATGAGTTAGGTTAGGTTTCATTTCATTTCATCTCATTAAATTTCATTTTCATTTTATATCAATAAAAAAAATATACTGAAGACTAAGCTGTATGGATAGTTCCCTTTGCCTACCAAAATGGGTGAAGAAAAAAAAACTCTGCTTATAATAGTCTACGGTTGGCGCCATTTTCCAGAAAAAATGATTAGTTAGTTGAGTTTATTGTGTTTTTATTATTTTATTAAATTGCTTCATTTTTTCGCAACTGTATTAAAAATAGTCGTTCAGTACACCTGCGGAACCGTCATTGCAACTTGTTCCGACTGTCAACCCTCGCCTTCGGCTGCGCCTCGGCTCGGGTAGACATTTGTCGGAACTCTTTGCAATGACAGCCTTTCCGCACTTGTAATGAAATATACTATTACGGTCGTTTGCACGTTTTTAAAGATGGCTGCATTATTTCTGAATACCTAACTAATCTCGGTTTCTTTGAATAACTTCTATCGAACAAATTTCAAATCTGGGGGCACGGGATTGCCCCGCCAAAAACGAGCCCAACGAAGCGCAAGGGCACTACCTACCTTTTCTAGAAGCGCTTCGTCGTTTTTTTGAACCCTCGTAACTTGGGTTTGGATTATACCAGATAAACAAAATTCTCGTGATATGATGTCAATAGTAAACTTATTAAACATATAAAGTTTCAATTGCATAGCTCTTTCGCCGCCGTTTCGATACCATCACATGGGCGTAAGGTGAAAAATGTATTCACTGTTCATTACTTTTCTGTTATACAATAGTTAGTGTTGTAGTAACTCATATTTTGACTAAGGTGTAGAGTTTTTGAAGTTAGGGTTTGTAGAGTTAGGGCGTGTAGAGTTAGAAGCTTGGCTCTACATGAGATCTTTTTGACAGTACGAGCCATATGTGGTCTCGTCTTGACAACATTTTACATGAAAATGTTTTTGGTGGGATCTTTATTTCGAGCAAAGACTCATTAGATATTGGGTTGGTAACATTCCGTCCTTAAGCCTAAGATTAGCAAATACTACTGTGGATGGCAAATCAACTCTACCGGCTTTTCTTGCCAAAGATTATATTTTTTGTATTCTTTTGAATGTTTGAACACAGTTTTTATGCGACATACCTTTTGAAATCTTTCAGTTTTTGCCACTGAAAGTTCCCCAAAATATTTGCTGTTACTACACACAGCACATAGTCATGTGCCACTGCTGCGCAAAAACGACCCTATTAAATTTCTTCTTACTATATAACACTTTCTACTCTTGTGGAACAATAATTTGATATAAGTATACCCTTCATCGGCATAAGTATTATGAATCATTATTCCGCAACATTACATAGTCTGGCTCTTTTATTCTCAAACACGTACACGAGTAAGTTTCTACTTTCAATAAATTGCTATTTGATACAACACATGGAGCAAACACAAAAAAATATGTTTTTTATGACGTTTATGTAGGACAAATCGATTGTTAGAAGTCGATATTTCGAGTTGCGATAATTTCACTAGTTTTCATATATCTCTCGGATTCGTTAGACTGTATTTATAGCAGATTATGCCAGCTTATTTGATCAGCGAACATTGTTTTAGTTAGTCGTGTACTTTAATTAACTTCGATGTTTGTCGAATGGTTAAAATACTCGCTAAGTTTACATAAATGCGTTTATTTTAGGTACTGGCGGATGTTTGTTTTACGAAGTAATTTGCATTGTTAGTCTTGATCTTATAATACACTGCTCTCAAAGAGTTATTCCGTTCTGATCCCCTGAACCCCCCCTCCACCCCCCCCTCCTCGATCCCCTGCTTGATCGTCTTCTGTTTTAATTTCTGTCTTATGCAAACTTTCTCAAACGGTGAAGGAAAACATCGTGAGGAAACCGGCATGTCTAGGACATGCCGGTTTCCTCACGATGTTTTCCTTCACCGTTTGAGAATTCACTGTTTTCCTTCACCGGCATGTCCTAGAACCAAAAATTCGAAGACATGTGACATCTACCAACCCGCACTGGGCCCGTGTGGTGGATTACGGCCCACTCCCTCTCACAGAGAGGAGGCCTGTGTCCATGGATATAGACCTGTGTCCCAGCAGTGGGAACGTTATAGGCTGATTATGTATGTATGTTATAATACACAAAAGTGCTTACTATTTGAATAACTTTCAACTTGAACCTAAGTTATTGGTTTATTATTTATTTCTATAATAGAAGATGCACACCTCGAACCTATACACTGCATTTGCAGACTAGTTCACTTCAGTTCCACACTACCATCGCTCTTAATACAACAATTATACCTTTCCAATTTACGAATATATCACTATTGTGCTACCCCAATTTTTATTTCCCTTTGAAAATCGAGTGCTACGGATTACTGAAGGCAATCTTTTTAAATTGACACATTGTACAGGATTTCACGTTGAATCCTTTAGTTGCGACGTGTCTGTCGGATGATCGCAATCCTTAGTTACCTACTCCAAATTGCCACTAGGGGGAGGCTTTTAAGTCCAAAGTCAGACATGAAACAAAATTGCACAAAAAATGTAACAGGCAAAAATATTTTGCGCGTACTTTGACGTCGAGTGCCTTTGAAATGGCTTTTTTTCGAAACGTCACCGGAATGTCAAAGGGAAAACGTTTTGCGTAGAATACGTGGAGCATTGACTTATATATTTACTTTTGAAATCATTGACGTGGAGGAAAATCGTTTATCTATTTTTTTATTTGTTCAAGCTTATAAATCAATGTGCGGCGTATCTTAGTACCTAGATAATAATATTGTCTAATTTTCGTTTCTGAATTCTTTATCATTAGATTGTGCTCGTTCATTTAAAAAGAGAAAGTATTTCTTCACATTACTGTCACGTTTCGTATAGACACAATAGAAATAAGAATAGGAATAATCTAGCTTTGGGTCGTCCTAACTACACTTTGATAAGTCAGTACATACCAACCTACATCTATACAATTCTAAGAGCTCTTACACACCACGTTTTTTTCACGCGCCGGCGACGCGCGTCACACGCAACTGTAACGCGCTGCAAACGCGATGTTATTGCAACCAATTTACCTATTCACACATTCATAAAATTGTAGTATGTAGACGACGTTTTTCGCGTGCAGTCGACGCGATACTAGCGCGGAGTTACATCGATACAGCCGCGCTGGCACAGCGCGCCGACAGTATTACGATGGCATCCATCGAGGAAACACTTCTTACGCTGACCTTAGTACTTCTGTTAAACACAACACAACACAGCGCACGCACGTTTCCAGCACGTTACACGCACGTTTGTGGCTACGCGCGTTTTACTTTGCAAGGAGAGTTGCTCACGCGCGTCTGGAGCGCGTTTCTCGTGAGTTTGCAGCGATGCAATCGCAAGTAATTGCCCTTTTCAAGTTTAGCAGCGCCGACAACGCGCGATAGCGAAACGCTCGTCGACGGCGCCTGAAAAAAACTTGGTGTGTAAGAGCTCTTACCCAACACGACTCTATTGAAAAGGTCGCAATATGGCCGAAAGGGCCCATCCCATTCTTATTACGATCTCATAGTAACTTTCTTCAAAATTAAATAGTCTCACTCTTTCTGATTTAACAAGTCCATTTACATCATCAATATTTACATCATCAATATTTACATCATCAATATTTCTTCTAAAATTTTTATATGAATTGATAATACCGATTAATTCATTATTTGACGTTGATGCCTCATCAACGTCGCCGTCGCTTGCAGTTTCCCGCCACAACAACTTTCCCATTACAGGATCATAATGATTAAACAACTCTGATTTACTTTTCACAGAAATACTTGCGGGAAAATAATAAATTACTGCTGGTTTTGGAACACGTGTAAAATGTTTCTGTATTGAGTTTGTGGGCAATTAAAATAATGCTACTGTATTTGTTTATTCTGATAGTTTTTTGGGTATTGTACCCTAGGGGTGCCAACGGGACTCTATTACTAAGCCTCCGCTGTCTGCAAGTCCATCCGCTGTCCGCCCGTTCGTCCGTCTATCCATCCGTCCGTCCGTCCGTCTGTCTGTCAGTGGGCTGTATCTCATGAACCGTAATAGGTAGACAATTGAAATTTTCACAGACTTTCTATTGCCGTTATACAAAAAATAATAAAAATAAAATAAAGTTAAAAATTAAAGGGCTTGTGGTACGGTCGTTCGAAACCCTTCGTGTGCGAGTCCGATTCGCACTTGGCCTGTTTTTACCACTTCGGCGTATTTTATCCGATGTTATGTATGTTGGGTTGGATGCCTTTACCAAAGGCTAAAATAACCAGTTCTCCGAATAACGTATGAAAAAAATTGTCTCCTTCATTAAGTACTGCTGTTGTTACCAAAGTTTTGACTCGGGATTTAAAAATAGTAACATTGACCAACATTAATTTACACGCTCATGTATGATCAAAATAAACTTCCAGGGGAGAGAAATTCCCTAGTTATGTACCTCTGTGTAAATTTACCTTTCCGAGAATAAAAAGACAACTCTAATCAAAGCTCCTTACAGAGAATATATCTAACTAAATAATTTATATTCACAACACAACATTTCGACTTATATAGCTTCAAAATCCCTAGATAAAGCGAACTCGGTCATTGTTTTAGTCTAACATTCCAAAGCAAATCTCCAGGATAACAGTAGCCCGGAGCGAACCAAATGAATGAAATGAACGATCTGTGAACCAAATAAATGTTGGCCTCTGAGAAGACGTGACAGGAAAGCTCATTACTAGCAACTGTCTGAGGTATTTTTATCTACTAGGTATACAATGTTATTTTTATTATATGCGACACCTGAATATAGTTTGTTCAGAATAAGTAACAATCGATTCCAATATTTTTTACCCCCATGTTATATTTTGTCCCAAAAATATTTAAAAAAGGTTAAAAGTTGGACACCGAGCGACACTCAGTAGGTTATCCAATCTCCACGCCGAACGGTTAGGTACCTAGGTACTATTATCAATGAGCGCAAGACGGGCTCGGCGCGAGCGGCTAGCTAACTTAACAAGCATATAACTTTGTGATTTTTGATGATACAGTTTTGAAATGTAAATACCTAGATTCTTTACATAAAAATACCTAGACACGTGTTTCGGGTTTCGCATATACTAAAAATAATGTTGTATAGAACTATACAACTGAACATAGGTAATACGAGGGCTGCTATTTATGTATCCGGAACTGGCCAGTCACAAAACAAAATTAAAAAGTAATTATAACATTTGAAAATGGAACTCTTTGGCTGAAGAATACAATTTGTTTCATGTAGCAATGCATGTAGCTCTCATTTGTTTTTCCTTTGTGGTGTCATTTTGAAAATTGCATCGATCAACTCATTTCGACTTTTGAGGACGAAGCACCATCGAAAACTACTGTGTATCACTAGTTTAGTGAGTTTAATCGTGGGCGGTCTGTGCTCACGGAAGAATTTAAAGGTTGTTGTATGTATCTCAAAATATTGTTACTGTGCGGGAACTAATAATGCAAGATCGTCAAGTTACTTATCGTGAGATAGAGGCGACTCTGGGCTAAATATGACGAGTATATATAAAATATTACACGAACATTTAGCTGTAAAAGAATTTTTCACGTTGGATTCCGCACAACTTGAGAATTGACCAAAAACGGGCTCGTGTCAATTGGTGTAAAAAAAAGTTATAAAAGTACAATCAGGGTGCGTCAAAAGCTGTCTATACTATCTACACAGGTGATGAATCTTCAATTTAGGCGTAAGATCCTGAAACTAAACAACAATCAACGGTTTGGGTGTTCCAAGATGAGCCGAACCCAACAAAAGTCATTAGTTAAAAAAGCACTTTGAAGCAAACGGTCGCTTGTTTTTTTTGTTATAAATGGACATGTGGCTACAGTACCAACCACTAGAGGATCGTAAAACGGTTAATTATCTGAATGGCACACGATCATTTGTTTTCCAGAAGTCTTTAAAGAAATAAGAAAGAACAACCGACAACGCAGAATCCTTCTTCATCATGACAATGCTAGCTGCCACACATCTGCCGAAGCAACTCGATATTTGGAAGGTCAAAACATCGAATTAACGGGTCATCCGACGTACAGCCCCGACTTGGCCCCAATGACTTCTATTTATTCCCAACCGTGAAGAATAAGTTACATGGTCAACGTTTTTCGAGGCGTGAAGAGGCCGTTGATGCTATCAAAATGCACGTTTTAGAGATACCTAAATCCGAATGGAAAAAGTGCTACGAAAATTGGTTCCAACGTATGCAAAAGTGCATCCATCATCATGGCGAATATTTTGAAAAGCAATAAATGCTATATGTTTGTTTCACTTTGTTATTCCAGATACATAAATAGCAGCCCTCGTATAACAGGTAATAAACAATCAAAATTAATTTATCTTTTGTTTTATCATGTTTAATATCGATACCCGTCAGTCTGCAGAGTCTAGCTAATTTAATTTGACCCAGTATAGTGAGGTTTTAGGCTACACACTAGCATTTTTGGTCTATGGTAGGGAATTGATCGCTGACGGACCTCACTACCAGGATGCTGATGTAAAGGAAATAGTTTATAAACCAAGGGACCATTACGCAAAGAACTTGGGTGTCCTATCAAACATATTCGACAAGTTACAGTCTGACGTAACTGGTAGGCGTCTGGTATATTTTGTATATATATCTAAAAAAAAAAAATTTGGGTTGACAGCCTTCTCCCAAAAACGCTGTAGGGCTATAACGCGGTGTCCTACGTGGGCGATTCAACGTGAACGCGATCGCGAAGCGAAGCGGCGCGAATGGTACAAACAAATGATACTCTCTCTCTATTGCTGTGGCCGACGTGACTAACCGCACGTGGGTGCGAAGCGAAGCGGACGCAATCAGTTGGTTTCATATTTTCGCGCGAAGTCTTGCGGTGCGGTGGCTTGTTTTAAATAAAGTAAAATATATTAAAGCTAAAATTATAACGTAATGTGTGTGTGTGTATAATGTATGTAATGTGTGTAATTTTTCGTACAAATTATGAAATTCCCCATTAAAATGTCTTAAATTAGTTGCACTCCTTTGTCGTACTCATACCTACTTCAAGAGTACCTAGGTACCTACCTATTAGATATTTCAAAGACAAATTTTCCAGTAACAATTGTCTCCGTCCGTCCATGACAAATGCAGGGTACTGAAAAGAGATACAGCTGCCGCCGCCATTAGCGGCAGTGGCTGAAGCGTCGACTTCGCGCGCACGTAGGGCAGAGCCGCCGCGCCGCATCGCGTTGAGTTCGCGTAAACCGCATCGGGTCGCCCACGTAGGACACCGCGTTAGTATTTTATTTTTCTTACTCATTATTAATACAGTTTTTTTTTTAATATTCGTTCAATTTAGGGCATGACCTCTCAAGCTCCGCTAATGAGACACAATTGACTTTCTATTGTATCGCGCTCCATAGGTCACGCGCGGAGCTTGACGGGTAACTTCTTCATAATCGAAAATCAGTTTTCACACTTGACAACAAAGAGTAAGGAGCCCCATTTCTGAGCCCCATTTCTCCCTGAGGGCGACATGAAAGGTGATTAGAACACTTATCCGATGGATGGACACCCGCGATAACACAACCTGGGCTCTGATAAAATCATTTCGCAAAAACTGTTGTTATTTCTTAAACTTTGTCGATAGACAAAACTCGTTATAACTTGCTTGAATGGGACTGGCTAGTGGTGACGCGTTCGCTTGTGTTATTAGAAAGTAACGCAGACAGTGACTGGAAACAAAGACATCTTTAGGACGATTGTATTAAAGAAAATACTAAGTGATCCTAACACAGTACTCGTCAGTGTAGGCTTGTAGAGCCATTGTCTACAAACATTATCATAATTAGATTGCCACCAACAC
Organism: Oligia fasciuncula; assembly: GCA_963082905.1. Taxonomy (NCBI): domain Eukaryota; kingdom Metazoa; phylum Arthropoda; class Insecta; order Lepidoptera; family Noctuidae; genus Oligia; species Oligia fasciuncula. The sequence continues at coordinate 7,639,045 of OY720393.1, read as the reverse complement.
ACTACACAGAAGATAACGACAACTTCCTCTGCCTCGCTGCACGATCTATACCTACTTACGAGTCTAGCTCCCGTGGTGATAAAAGGATTTAGTCTTTAAGGTTGATTGCCCAGGGTGCGCTGTAAACGACGCAGATAATTCTGACCAACAGGAAATTCATACTACGGACGATTTATTACAATTCGACGAGTCTATTCAAAACTCCTAAAACCACTCGAGCAATTTCAAAGGTTATCTAATTTAATTCAATGTAAAATTTACGTTGCGTCTGAATTTCAAGTTGTCTGTAGATCGTAATAAACCGACGTATCGATCGAGGCCAATCGCATAAACTGCCAAATATCTTGGTAGCGCTCCGCAGTGGTTTGTGTAACTCGGTCGGGAGTGAGCCGTAGTAATCCAACTATCACTGGATACATATCAATCACGCTACTACGCCTCAACTGGAACTAGACCTAACTCGGTGTGACCGACTATGTCAGACTAAACTTGATTCCAAGTACCTATAGGGTAATGAAATATAGGTTCTAGCTTTTACGCGAAGTGGTAACATATAATTTCATTGTGGATTTGCCCTTTAGGTATCATAAGTTAGTCACATACAGCAGTCAAATATTTTTACATGGCCGAAATGTGTCTAAATGAAATCGTACAAATATTGGAATTTAAAATCTATTGCAAATGCCTTTAATCTGACTTTATTGAAATTCTTCGCGAAATAGTATAAATACCTTAATATTAGATAATATAGTGTCTAGTCGTTGCCTACGTATATTCAGCTTGTGTAAAAGAAATTTCATGAAAAATGCCTATCTATTTCAATTTGACTGGACGAAATCCGAAATTCAATATTACTAGGGTAAAGTTGTAACTAAAGTTTTTAAGTACGCATTTTTAGAATTAGTCATTTATAGAATTAGCCATTTTGAGAAATAGTCCATTAGAGAAGTGGGCATTCTGCACCAGTGCCCTCGGTTCTAGTAGTGTTTTGTTTTTAGAAAAAACAGTCGGACATTTGTCTTTTGAATTTTCTTAGTAGGTACTCACCCAATCGCGAATTTCGTTAACTACATTACCTAAGTACAGCTTTACTTTCACATACAAAAACACATCTAATATATTAATGGCATATCGACAGTAAATGAAATTTCGTATAATATCCTATGACGTTCCCAGTCTGCTTACAAAAATCTGTCAAATATACTTATACTTTAGTCACTATAGTTAGTGAAAGATTGGCAAAACCTATTGTCGGCCCATTACTACTATTTAGTTTGTTTGAAAAAATCACTGTTCTATTTTGATGTTAGAATTTATTGGATAGTTTCAAAATACTCCCATGCATTTATATTACCTACCAGTATTTTAATTTATTGTTGTGTTGTGTGTGTATTTTCATTTATTGTTGTTGTCTTGTTGTGTATAATTTAATTTAACTTTAATTTAATTAGGAATTTAATTTAATCAGTTAAATACTAAACATTTATCTAACAATTCCAAAATGCAGAATACACTGTGCTGATAAAATTAAGTGAATAACTTAATCACTAGATTGTGATTTCATTATAAAGCTATGTCAATGTCAGCTTGGGTTTGCAAATATTTGATTGCTCCGTTTATATAGAATTATTTCTTGTCAGAACAGATTTTCCTTTCTTTTGTTTAAAGGTAGGTATGGTTAAAACGGTTCAGATGCTTGCTGTATCATATTTGACACTTTTTCGTAAAACCTTTACGCCCACATTAATATCTTTTGTCGCTACCAGCACTAATAGAACGTAATGGAGCGTTTATGAATGATCTTATGTAAACTTAATTAACATGGGAAAATGCCAACACTTTGTTACTTTACCGAAAAAAATATAGGAACTTTAAATCTTATCTTTTGTTTTTTAACGATGAACTGACCTTAAGTAATGTTCTTATACTGTTCATTATCCTTTCGGTGTAGGAACGAACAATGTTTTTGGTAAAATTTTAAGGGTGTTATACAAAAGTTACAAGGGTATTGACCGCATACAATTTTACAGTAACTCTTAGAAATGAAGTTTACAAACTGGCACAAGTTCAAAAGTTGAACACAATTTATTTTATGTCTGTATGGCTTCCCCTGTACTTCCTAGCCAAGAGAAGCATTTACAACTGTTTCATAATTCCGGCCTTTGAACTTTGCGAAACTTTTCGAACCTACATGAAAATATGATATATTTTAATGTAGCTTCAAAAAGTTTTAGACTGAGCGCTTTGTTTAAATTGTTATTCGTTAAAATAACAATGAGCTTAATTTGTTTTAGTCAAATGTTTCTCCAACAATTAGTAGGTACTTACGGGACCGACATTATTGTGGAAACAAACGAATTAGGTACCTTCATGCCTTCGTCGGTCGTATTCGCACAATTTGAGATAACATTGGTATGGTGAGCGACGCCGGCGCTGGGAAATGCGGGATAACCTTTCGTTTTATGTGGATAATCAACAGATGTTATCGTTAGGCACTGGTTACGAGCTCAAATACGTTTTTATCCGTTATAAAATGCTAATGTATCACGAGATAAAAATATTTGGTTTTTTTACGTCCTTGTGCATATCCTCTTCAACTTTTTTTGGCAAATATCGTTATCCCGGGATTAGGTACATGAAGAAATAAGTTAACTTGTACCTATGAAAGTTTCTTGCTAACAATGGACTACATGAGCTTAACAAATTATAAGATACTCTGTATTAGCAATAACATCGTAGTAAACAGTTTCAACAATAATTACGTGTCAATCTTTCGTGATTCTAAAGTCTGTTTAAGATTACAAAGAATCTTTTCCTTAATGATCCGAATGTTTGAATTATAAAACATTACATTAAAACTGACAGCTGCTGGTTTGTCTTATTACTTTGTACATCTTTTCTAATTTTCCTTAATTGTCTCCAGAAAGTTGTTGTATGGATTATCTTCATTTCATTGCCTTGTATGTTCACAAAGCAATTGAAGATATATTGTAATATACATTAAATTAATTATTAATTGGTACGAAGATACCTACATATTATAATAAGGAAGATAAGTGTGGAAGCCTTATTAGAGTGAAATTTTCAGATAAAAGTCCAAGTGTACCAACTCTGACATCATTCTTCGATCTCTTGTCACCACCTGCCAACAGCTGGCACGCGACCATGGGAGGAGATCAGATGAAATGAGCACAATGCCTTGGAAGTTGGGTAGGCCATTGGTGTGCTTGGGGCGGCTGCTGCTTATTGAGAACTATAATGTTTGATCCTTTTGGGGTTGAAACACTAGGGCCGTGGGCTCCGAGTACTCATCGCCAAGCGGTTGGTCGACTTTTCACGTGATCAACAAATCAGCATTGCCATCCAACGTGACAACACTGCCACTTTTCTCACTGACAGTGATGCGGACGATTTTTTTTATGCCATATGAGCTCTTCCCCTTTTTTCCCTTTGTATACTTGTACATAACATATATATTTTACTAATAAATTGTATATTATATTTAAGATTACATATTACGAAGTACTTAATAAAAAAATAATATCTACTCTGTAAATAATTAAAATCAAAGATTTTAAATTCAAATTAAATTTTAAGTTAAATTAAACATCACAGGTGTTACCAATGGTTCTGTACTCGTGTGTAATATTGTAGGTGTTTGTTTGTCATTATCATCGTCATCTGCCTAGCCTTTTTTCCCAACTATGTTCGGGTCGGCTTCCAGTCTACCGGAGGCAGCTGAGTGCCAGTATTTTACATGGAGCGACTCCTATCTGACCTCCAAAACCCACTTACTGGGTAATACGAAACCCCTTGGTAAGACTGGTTGTCAGAATTTCGGGCTTCTGGCGACCCGTAACCACTGTCAAAGATACACGACTGACAGCTGGGACCAACGGCTTAACAGTACGAGGCACGGAGGGGTCTTGGTATGTAAACATGGTCACCCATTTACGGACCAACCGCGGCAAGCGTAGCTTAACTTGATCGATCGACCGTGCAGCTGTTATTCTTAGCCACAAGCCCCTGTAGGTGTTTGTTTGTCTTCAGTTAATTATAACAAACTTATTGCTGGCGGTAACACTCTCGCGACAACCGCAAAGTTTGGGTTTATGTGGAACTGAAGTAGGTAATTCGGTCCCAGAAATCATAAACTAATGTAACAACACGTGGCAGGAATCACGCCCCTTTGACAAGCAAATATCCTTTGCGGGATTTGAAGCACATCAGCTTCAGCAGTTAAAGGAAATTGTATGAGTGTGAGTTTAAAAAGAACTGTAATTAGGCCTTCAAACAATTAATAAGGATTTAAAGTCAAATGGCCTCACAGGTGGGTTAATGAGCGGTGTGCACACATAAATACATTTAATCGTATTTTTTACGTTGGTGAAAATACTTCTACAAGATAAAGAACCATGCATTGTATTAGATACACATATTACTAGTGAAACCTTTAAATGGTTTTATAAGAATCTGTTTTCGAGTTCGTCGATCCCAATTAAATTAGGTTATGAGCGAAAGAATGATGAAGAATCTCTTGTTACATTGCAAAATAATCGCTAACGATTAATGCTAACTGCACTGTAGTCATCACTAATAAATGATTTGAAAAGTAGACACAACACAAAAAGGGCACGTTAAACTGGTAATCCTGTAAAAGTGATAACATTTGCCAGCGCGTTGATCGTATCCGATTCAGCGAGACTGAAAATAATCGCCGAATCATTTTCATTCGAATTGAATATACCGAGCTGCGTTTTTTTCGTAATCGATTCGTTTATTTTATATTAGATGCAATTTGCGAGTTTCGATTTGAGTTAGATACCTATTTACCAGCCGACTTCAAAAAAGGAAGTTACCTTGCATACCTGTCTACTAGATGACTCAGTGGATGAAAAATCTGTCGTAAAAATTGTTGTCTTTTTACGAAACCGTTAGAAGAATGATAAAATCTAAAATTAAAGTGCCTACTTATCTATGTATTAAAGTGAAGTAATAATAATAATTGGGATCGATCCATCATCACTGACAGGACTATTGTTGCCAATAAGCCTGATATAGTGGTGGTGGATCGATTAAAGCGGCGCGCAATGATTGTTGACATAACCTTCCCCCATGATGAGAACCTCGTGAAAGCCGAGAAAGATAAGCAAATCAAGTATCTTGACTTGGCTCCCGAGGTTGTCGACATGTGGGATGTGGACTCAGCGATCATTGTGCCGATAGTCGTGACAGCCAATGGATTAATAGCCAAGAGCCTCGACCAACACCTGAGGAGGCTCTCGTTGGGCAGCTGGATCAAAGGCTTGATCCAGAAAGCGGTACTTCTGGACACGGCCCGCATTGTTAGGAGGTTCCTCTCTCTGGAGCCCTGCCCTGGACACTGTTCCCGATACCGGTGGGCTACAATTTTTTATATTTTTAATTGTTTTTATTTTATACTAATATTTAAAAATATAATTTATATGTATTTAATTAAATAAAGGAAATAATAATAATATAATTAATTTATTCAGAAAACCATAGATCTATTACATTACATTTATATTGTTAGTATGAACTTAAAAAGTTTGTTAGTACCTAATAACTAAGAGAGACTCCACACCAGTGGGCTGTCTAACTTATTGCCTATTACCCTCAGGATGTTGTTACTGCTCCCACGCATTCTACTTAGCACTGAGCCTGTCTTTTTGCGCCAGGTGGCATCAAAGCCATTTGTGCGCGACTTACCTGGGTTCTGAAAATATTATGAGCTATGATATATTTAAGTTCCTCTTCTTTGATCACTACTTTTTACTATATACAGTCCTTCTTATCGATTTCGAGACCCTTTAAAATTATTATTATTTCCTAATATGACTCGCCAGACCGAATTCAGTTTAAGACCTATGTGAAGCGAGCCTTTCCCAACCTCTTGGATCAATAGCGCAAGCACTTAGATGCCTCTTAAACACATCTTTATAGCGGAGATGTTGGGTAAACGGTGGTCCTCCATGCGAAGGACGTGTCCACACCACCTGAGTTGACGCTGCATAAGCAAAGCCTCCGTGTGATACATGTCAGAACAGCCCAGGACCTCCGTATTAGGAAAGCGGTCCTGACATTTAATTTTCAAGATGGATCTCAAACACCTTAGATGAAATGTGTCAAGTTTCCTTATGCTGTTTACTCTACTTTTTACACTGGTATTTTCATGGAACTCAATCACTGGCGAAATAAAAAAGCCGCTGATCTGACCTTTAAGGTCGTAGCACACATATCAACTCGAAAAGGGATCGTCACGTCGTAACCAAAGCGGATCAGAAGCTCCGATACGTCGTCTCGGCTACGGCTAGCCGACCGCTGGTTGATGGTGCAGCAGGCAGGCCGGAGGGGTGAGAGGGGCAAGGGTGGACGAAGAGAAGTAAGCTCGGGACCTCGAGCCTGCGGACGGATAGTAATTGATAGCTCACCGTCCGATCAGGACCAGGCCCGTGCCAGATGGCGCGTACGTGTTCCACGCGCGCCTCAAAGAGATGTCAGCACCAGTGAAGGGGCCCGTTAGGGCCAAAGCCTGCCGGGTTAGCGGGATTGTCCGAAAGGGTTACCGCTGGCCCGGAAAATAAAGGGCTAAGGAAGGAACACGGGTGGGTTTTAGTCAGTAAGAGTCTGACACTCCCTTCCGCTCCACCCAGAGCGGGAGGGGTCATTTGATGCTTTCCCATCCTCAAAAAAAAAAGGCCATTCACCGCCGCCATTTACCTACTTTGCAAAAAAAATATTAACGTAATGTTTTATTCTCAGTTGTATTTACATTTTTCCAGATTTTTCGCTAGTCGGTAACAAGAATTCTTTAGAATAAGAAAAATAAAGCCTATAAAAGGACCTGCAATATTTTTTTAGGGGAACGCCATTGTTATATTTCTGAAAACACCTTTTCAACTTTTTTTTATTGTTCTTTAAGTGCAAAAACTTCAGTGTTTTTTTTTTGAAAAGGCTGTTTTTCAGAATTCGTAATAAATGAAAAATAATACGCAGTGACAAAACTTTCCTACGCGATATTTACTCAGAGTAACAATGGACCAAAACAATGCATAGCATAATCAGCGTTGACTTAGAAATTACCTATAAATCATTGATAATCAGCCTATAATATTCCCACTACTGGGACACAAGCCTCCTATCAGTGAGGGAGTCGGTTGTTATAATCCACCACGCAGGCCCAATGCGGGTTGTTAGATGTCACAGGTCTTCCAACTTTTGGTTCTAGAACAAGCCGGTTTCCTCACGATGTTTTTTTCCTTCACCGTTTTGAGAGCGTGTGGTGTTGAAATAATTTAGGTACACAAAGTAAAGCGCCTGTCTGGATTCGAAACTACGTATCTACAACTCCTAAGTCACGGCCGTTACCACTAGGCAGCACCACTTCTCTCAAATACATTAATAATAGCAGCGACAAAAACTTTCCTACGCCACATTTATTCAGTGTAACGAGGGACCAATAAAATTAATATGATGCCACCCGCTGCTGAATAAAGCGTTTTGATCGTAAAGTGCCAATAAGCACGTCCACGACACTAATGCCGTGCTCAGGGTAATTTACAGCAGCTCATCTACGATCGTGTCTCGTCGTGTCGTGGTTCGTGTCGTGTCGTGTCATTTTATATATTTTTACGGCCTCAGTCAAGCGAAACTTGAGTATTACGGCAAAGAGTCTCCACGTCTACTGAAATATTTTGTCACCAAATACTTGATATTATCGTTGGATAGCATACTTCGACAAGCGTAAAAAAATATTCCTTTGAAATATAAAACTCGTTTAACGTGAAGTGAAACTACTTCAGTTCGCACCATTCTTTGTCACAGGTGTACCGTTTACCTGTCACAAGCAAAACGCGAACTTTCAAAACAGTTTGTAAACTTCGAATATTGAATTTTTTTGACTAAGTAGTCGACGGTTGACCGTGAGAATTTAGTACCTAATTATTCGAGTTTTGCGAAGGTTAGACAGAAGTCAGGCCGCATGAAAAAGGAAACTTACAGCATACCTATAGGTAGAAGTTTTTTTTGTAGTTATACATAGATAGATAAGTAATGGGGCAGTTTGTCTTTCAAAATAACATTCGCTACTCTATAGGTATTAAATACACCTACACTTTGAACACTGCACACTGGGTAAAAAGATAATTCAGCCGAAACAATGAACCCTTTCATCCCTACATGATCACAAGAATTCCGACAATTCCCTTGAACGATCCGGGCAACTTTTTAATTGTTCTTTACAACCTTTGAAGTCAAGAAAAGTGATCTGTTAGAGCTCTACTAGGCAACGGTTGCGTGATTCTCTCCTATTTATTAATTCCCAGGCGTGTACACTATTTGTGAATATTTAGACGATCTCCTCAAGTAATCCGTCCATAAAGCTATTTAGTTAGCCTATTAGGCGTTCTTATTTTTGTGCAGCAATTGGAACTACCTAGGTTGCTACTTAAAAATGTTCCTAATAAACACGCAAAAATAATATTATACCTCTACGATCAGTTAAGAATCTGGAATCTACAAAACATTTTAGGTACGTCAATAGACTTTTGTTGTATTTACAAAAAAGGTTTTATAAAATGAAACTGAATAATACTCCCACTTCCAATACTATACTAAAAGCACAAAGTACATAACACACAATTTCCCTTACATGCTCTGCGTAGTGTATCTCATATTTTAGTACAGACGACAGCACATCAAGCTACCCGAGTCCCGAAACTGTCAATTTTTCCCAATCAACCATGAACCTAGCGATAATATCGCATTAGCGATAAAGTTGAAAATCTATTAAAGAAATTTGACAAATTGCAGTAGCTTGATGTGCTGGCGTCTGTACCTACGTGGGTGTTTTTTGAAGCTCTGGTTACTGAAACTCGACGCTGCGGTCTTTGTAGGCTGTTATTTGATTCAAAGTCCATGGTTTTAAATTCGAGAACTTTATGCATTTCTTAGAAAATCCTACTTACCTACAACAGAGAGTGTGGCACTAGACCTGCAATACAGACGTAATTTAATTTACATTTCAAAGAAAATAATAATTGCTGTACCATCTACGTTTCATCATTGAAAATGTGGGTGTATTTCAGGGAAGTCCTGTAAAATAGGGAGTACAATATAATTCCGGGAAAGTAGCGCTGATATACTTCAAGAGGAAATCGCAATGACACTTTTTAGAACTGACGCGGTTTTGGAAAAATCTATGTACCTAACTTAGACTATATTTTCAGAGTAATCAAAAATTATTTCAAACAATATCTCATTGAATTAGCTAGCATTTAGACAGGCCTGAGTACCCAATATCTTCACCCATTAATTAGGATAGGATAAACTTTATCCTAACAAATTACAGGAGAAATAATAGGAAGCAATCAGCTTATAAGGAATTATGAATAATGTCGATTAGAAAGGTTATATTTTAGTAAAAGGGTTTAGGATATTGAGCTCAATATCCTAGCCCTTTATTTAAATTTTATTATACACTGGGTCGCAAAGAAAGCGGGTCGGTAACAAAAACTCAAAACAATAACATTCAAAATATTGGAGCTAGCTTTATGAAATAAAGACTGATTATAGACAATTTTATAGTGCTTAGATCAATGTCATAAGAGTTTAAGAATATGAAGTTTATTTTGAATAAGAGTAAGTTAAGTAAAAATGAAAATTTTCACTAGATTTCGTAAAATGTGCTACGGTATCAAATATGCAATATTTACACATTTTAGTATTTTGTATTGCCACCTCGAGCTGTTAATACAGCTGTTATACGGTTTGGCATGCTTTCCACCAGATTTCTGAGCCGATAAAGGAATATTCTCCCATTGCTCTACCAGTGCATCTTTGAGTTCACGAAGCGTGATTGGAGAGCAATTTCGCTGGAGTACACGTCGCCCCAGTTTGTCCTAGACATGCTCGATGGATTTCAAGTCTGGGCTGCGTGCTGGCCAGTCTATGCGCGTGATAGCGACATCTTCAAGGTAGACAAACACTATCCGAGCTGTATGGGGACGAGCGTTATCTTGCATAAAGATGGCGTTCTCGCCCATCATCATCATCATCTGCCTAGCCTTTTCCCAACTATGTTGGGGTCGGCTTCCAGTCTAACCGGATGCAGCTGAATACCAGTATTTTACATGGAGCGACTGCCTATCTGACCTCCACAACCCAGTTATTGGGTAATACGATACCCCTTGGTAAGACTGGTTGTCAGACTTTCGGGCTTCTGACTACTCGTAACGACTGTCAAAGATCCACTTACAAGACTTAACGTGCTTTCCGAGGCACGGAGGGGTCACGGTATATAAAGATGGTCACCCATCCACAGACCAACCGCGGCAAGCGTAGCTTAACCTGATCGATCGACCTGTGCGGCTGTTATTATTCAGCCACGGGCCCCTCGTGGCGTTCTCGCCCATGTTTACTAAAAATGGGCCAACATACTCATTCATTCACGTATCTTTCTGCAATTAAAGTAGCATTTTCTATTACCACTGCACGTTGCGACTTTTGGAAGAAATTCCAGCCCACACGTGTATGGAGCCTCCGCCGTATGGCACTTTCTCTTCAATGTAAGCTTGGTTATAGCGTTCTCTCTTGGTTATAGACTCTTTGCCTCCCACCGTGCGTGTATAGCATGAACCTCCACTCGTTTCTAGCTTATGTAAGCCTTGAATTTTGATGCTGCCTTTCGAGTTTTGGACCATTTGCAGGTCTAAATGGCTATCAGCAAGATGCCACCTCACTGTACAGGTACACGTGCTCGGGTTGTTCCCTCCAGCACGAGAAAGGTGATTTTTTACCTCAACAGCCGTTTGAAATCAATTTTTCAAGATTGCTGACACTATAAATCGACCCTCCCGCGCTGTTGTGCCACTTTTTCGGCCGGTTCCTGGTCTGCGAATATTGGATCCAGTCTCTTCAAATCACTGGAGCACTTTTTGAACGGTTTATAGCGACGCCAAAAGTTCTCGCTGCAGTTAACGCTGACTGTGCCCGTCTTCAAGCATTATCAGAATTTTTATTTATAAACAGAAACAAAAGTAAAACAAAGGGTTCCAAAGTTGTTAAAATTTAAAAAATCTTCTTTATTTTTTATTTATGGTTTTTAATACAATTAAACTACTTTACTTTTTCCTATTGTAATGAAATAAACTTTAGTTTCTATTTTAGCCATTTATTAATTTATTTATCCTCCTACTGGTACGCCATACAGCATACATTTTAAAAGGAGTGCTTACATATTTAGGGTTATAGCATTTTTAGGGTTTCGTACCTCAAAAGGAAAAAACGGAACCCTTTAGGATCACTTCGTTGTCCGTCCGTCCGTCTGTCGGTCAAGACCCTTTATCTCGGGAACGCGTGAAGGTATCGAGTTGAAATTAAAACCATATACTCAAGTTTGCGGTCCCTTGAAGCTGTGAAAAAATAAAACTTCAAAGTAACGTAAAAAAAAGATACGGCCGGCCGGCCGGCCGTTATAAAGATATGTTTAATAATAAGGGGTTTATATTATTAAGTAGGAAGGTACCTATTCCTTGCGAAATATAGGTCCGTCCTTTCGGGGAATACAATGTAGGTAATGTTATACCTAATCATTTTAACGTAAAGCTTAAGTAATTTTATCATTCAACACATTCGAAAAACTCACTATCTCGGACAGCTCACTAACTCAGAATGTTAAGTTTATAAATAAGGTTAACGTGTTTATTTATTAAGAATCTAAATTAACTGTCCATAAACAACAACTTATACCTACATACCATACAACTTATACCTAATTAATAAATATAACATCCTAACTTAACTTAGTTCGCATCACTGTCGATGTACCAAACAAAGTTAAGCGATGTAAATGGAACTTGTAGTTACCAATGCACTACTTACTAACTACTGTGGTTGTATCGTACACACATAATCAGATTCCACCGTAACAATACAGCGCAGTGGAGCTATAAGTTAAGTTAAAACTCGCTATCATGGTATCCTAGTTTCAACTTTACCTCGATACTTTGCAGAAACACAATTTAAATTCCAAATGGAGTTTGCGATGTGCCTCTATTCTATACATAAAAGTTATCCTGATAATAAAGTTATTGTACATGTTATAAACTTGGTATCCGTTAGACAATTTGTGGACAGAAAGCTCAGGTACCTATATTTTTTTATCGATAGATATGGAATTAACCTTTTCAATTATTAATAACTAACGATCCTCACCTCGCTTTATACGGTTTCTACGGCTTAACAAAACATCGAAATTTAGTTATTATAATATGTAAATTTAATATGAATATATTATAGTAGGTACCTTACAGAATATATTCTCTAGGTAGGTAATGACGAAAGCCACATCAAAATCCATTGTGCAGTAAAGAAGAAATCAGTGGTCAATGCAAGTTTAACTTTTTATGTCATAATATTATTTTGCATAACAGCGTATAGCATAAACTTCATTTCGTAGACAATCGTTTGGCATACACTCATTCAAAACTCATAATTTTGTAAGTCAGAATCATCTATATGCATAAATTTCATATCCGTAATAATTAAAAAGTAGAACCATCATATCGCAGAAAGTTCACAGTCAGAATCGTCTTTTGGCATAGGTACGTGAGTTCGTGCGCAGGGGACACAGTTTTAACCCTACAGCTACACCCTAAGCTGTTCCCTACATTTTGACGAGTTATGCGAACATAAATGTAGGGAACAGCTGATTTTTTTTTCGCGATTTCAGGTTTGGTCCCATAGTAAAAGTTGTTCATAATGATGAGTACAATGACCTCTTAAGAGGTTGCTGGTGTTTTACCAATAACTCTGTATAGACTTACTATTATATAGAAGATAATATGGGCACTTGTGCAGAAGGTTTTATATTGATAACGTACTTTATGAAATCTAGGTAAAGTTCAACAACAGGTTAAATTAATTTTAACAATTCAGATTCAGAGAGCTGAAAAACACTTATCGACAAAATTTATTGCCTTTAAAAGTTGTAAACTAAAGCTATTGTCGATTCTTAATAAGAAATCGTACTAAAGTTTATTTCATTCGAACCGATCATGACATTGTTCCGTCCTCCTCGACTCTGTTTAGACGAAGGTGCGAACACAATGGCGCAATCAGCACGAGCGGAAACATTCTGATAATAATGAGCGATTTAAATGGCCGCACCGGGGCTGGCAAAGGAAATAACTGCCTAACGTAGTTCTATTATAACTAGCGTCAAACTCGATCACAAAGGTGGAAATAGCTTCAATACAGATAATTTTAATGATTATGAATAGCGGAACTTTTACACGGCAGTTCCACTTGATCGCCTCTCATCAAGGCTATTTAGGCTTGTTGAGCGATTCTTAAGTGACGCACCCTGGGCAACCAGGCCCCATACCACCTTGATTAGTGGCTAATTTTTACCACTCTGTGTGCTATCGTCATTTATTTGGTGCTTCGTTCTTCAGCCTGTCAATAATCAGATTCTCCAACTCCTTTAAAGGATCATCTCCTTGATTTTATCAAAATATAAAATAAACATGTCAGCATTAAGTCGGCAGATATATTCCTCTGAAGGTACATCATTGTATTGGTCATCCCACGCAAGAGGAAGAGTAAACCCAAGGAAGTGGGTCAATGCGTTGCAGATTACGGGTTAGAAGCCACAATGTCTCTATGCCGCTCGAGTGTCGCTGCAAGCTCCGGGCATAGTTTACATACCTGACTTAATCCAAGTCTACAATTTTCCAAGCACTTACCGATGAGTGCATGTCGCTATAATAGCTTGTCAATAACTAAAATTCAAAGAGCACGTAGTACACGCCATTATTTATCGATTTGTTTCCCGATAAGCTGATGATGACACATCTAATTTATATTAATGATAGCAACACGTTGACACTGATATTCCAGATATCAAAATTCTGATAAAATATTCATATGACAGAATTTTTCCGTTCAGAACATAATAATATTGTACAGCACTCAACTAATTACTAATGTTTACCCGATCTGTTTGTCAATTAGCTGTGCCATATGCGGCCAAGTTCCGTTGATAAGGGGTCTAGTGCCCTTGCCAGTTATCAACACCTACATGAATGTATTAGCTAGACATGTCATTCGCAAGGTTATATCGAAGAACCCCGATATATCGTAAGCCTCAAACTTGATTTGCATGATTATCGCTCTGTTTGCAAAATGCCCCCCCACGCTGTCGTAACATTTATGGCCCGATTTATTTCAACAGTTACATTAGGTCTAAATTCAGTCATCTATTTTCATGAAGGTAATAATGTTTACTTGTGTTATGATAATAGCACCCGTATAAACCGTTCGTGGAAGCCAATTTATATCAAATTAGTAAATAGCTTTTTATTTTCAGGACCGAGCGGACGGAGGACACGGTGTCGAGCAGTGGCAACCTCACTAACAACTCGGTTCGACACAAAATAGTAGTTTTAGGAGCTGCGAAAGTTGGCAAGTCATCGCTCATATCACAGTTTCTATATAACACATTCTCACCAAAGTACAAGCGAACCATAGAGGAGATGCATCACGGGGACTTCAACGTGTCCGGAGTGAGACTGACGCTGGATATATTAGACACGTCGGGGGCTTACGAGTTCCCCGCGATGAGGACGCTGTCCATGCAGTCCGCCGACGCCTTCATACTGGTGTACGATATCACTGATGCAAACAGCTTTACTGAAGTGAGGCTTTTGAGAGATCAGATCCACGAAACTAAAGATAGCACAGCCGTCCCCATTGTCGTAGTCGGCAATAAGGTGGACCTGGCGGAAATGGGCGCGCGGCAGGTAAGCTACTCTTTTATTTTTTCACAAAGGTAAATCATAATAACTAGAAATGAGGTTTTACCCCACGTGATATTTTCACGACCTCTTTTCTATGAGCAATTTCAAGTATATACAACTGGTTCTTTGCCTTATGTTCTTACTTTTCGTTGTTAAATATTTGCCTCTCATGTTTGTTGACTGTTTGTTCTAACTTACACAGTTAAGTGTGATAAAGGTTGGATAACAAAGTGACGGTGAACCGGATCAAGCGGGTGTCACGTATCACATAACCCGGAGGGATATATACAAAATATTCCAAGAAATCTATAGGATAAAAACAGGAGTCATACTTACTACGTAAATACATGGGCAAATAAAGAATTTCGTTGGATAAATGTTTGCCTTTTTCAGGATTTGTTACAAAATGAACTCATAAATCAATAGTTTGCAATATAGGAGTTAGAATTGAAAACCGTGTATCGCAAGCGAGAGCAAATAAAATACGATTACCGTCACAAATCTCTTAAACCGATCTGGAGCATTTGACTGCGCATTCACTATGAAGTCGTGTTGTGAGGAAAATTGAATTTCCGTGATGTCTTGCAATATGTGGAAGCGAAAGGTCGAAGGAAGCCTAACAGCCAACGTCGGTGCTCCGACAGTCACCGGATGTGACGAAATCGACTGCAATGCTTCTCACAATGTGATGAAATGCTTCCCATTTCTTTGGGCACTTTCCTTAATGTATTATTATGTATTATTTTTATGTTAGTTATTTTTTCTGACGTTATTTATATTAATACACTTCCTGGTTTTCCTCAATAACTCAGTCCAAAAGACATAGGTAATAAGGAAAAACTGTGGGTGTTTCTCTTTGAAGACACGCTGTTTGTGTTTGTAATGTCCAAAAATTAACAATTTTGTTTTTAAATCTGTAAACTTTATTGACATTAAGCAGTATTTGCAACAAAGCGTAATGAACAATATTTTTTAGTAGCTAACTATTGCAAAGTGCCGGAACTAGAACATTAAGTAACAAACAATGCATTGTTTATGTTTCCAACAAGCAATTTATAACGTTTACAAAGTGATTAAGCTAACGTGAATAATGTAGTTTATACTTTATAACAGCTGTGAAACGGCAATTATAATGTAGAGTAACATATAGGCTTCCATTGCTTCTAAAGAGAAGAGAACACCTAATAAGGAATCTCAAAGAAAAATCTCTCTTAAGTTTTTGCGAAAAAAGAGCGGAAGAACAATGTCGCGTACCGAATCCTTATAACTGAACGGAAATTATAATTGATTACTTTCCTTAAACATAATAAAAAGAAAACGGAAAAATGAGGCAGTTTTATTATTCGTTTATGAAAAGTTTATTAGGTACAGTCAGTAAAGTATATACTTGGCTTTATTCAAAGGCGATTTTCTTCTTTATTGTTGAATGAAATTTTATATTATTAGAAAGATGGTATTTTCGAACCCATACGTTTATGTAAAGTGTCGTACTTCAACGTTGCATTAGTTATTTTGTGAAAAAATCACAATTGAAAGTTGCCAAGTGTTGACATATTGGTGCTCGTGAGTGTACAACGTTATTAAAACAAGAAATATATTTATTATGCTGATAAAGCTCAATGGGCGGTTTTATCGCTCTACTTTTGTAGAATTATGCAAACAATTAAGCAATGCTAAAACCGTTCTTGCCAAGTCATAATTACTTCACAAATGTATAAAAATACATCAAGTCTCAACAATAATTATACTATAATGTTCCCACTGCTGGGATACATGCCTCCTCTCTGTGAGAGGGAGTGGGCCGTAATCTACCACGCGGCCCGAGTGCGGGTTGGTAGATGATAAATGATAATTATAAATGATTTTATTTCTGTAAATAGGTTTGCACAAACACTTTTACACGTCAATCATATTTTTTTTAAACTAGATGAGGTCGGCGTTTCCTAATATCTGACTACTCTGAGAAGAAAGGCCGAAACAAACTCAGAGGTCACAGTCTTTTTTAAAGTCCAGACATAATCTTGGTCAGATCATATTAAGACCATGTAGATCGATGTCTGAGATGGTCTTTTGAGGAAAGAACCACAAAGATTGAGAGGACCTGTCCAGTTAGTGCACGCATTTGTCAGAAATCGTGCAGCTCTACTCAGGACTTAATGATGTCACCTGTCTTTGAATTTTTGGGTCTAGGACATGCCGGTTTCCTCGCGAAACTACGACCTGCGAGTCGTAAGTCGCGGCCTTTACGACTAACCCACCACTGCTCTCAACAATAATTTTATTTTATTTATTTTTATTGCTGAATTGAAGCTACACAAAAGTTATTCAGACTAATAGGTATTTTATTGAGTTAGTAAGTAAGTTCTCAAAGTACAAAACACGAAATAGTTGATTCGTGTCGAGTATTTAGTGTTCTAGGATACAATGCAAAGTTCTGTCTGCACAGACCTAAAAAGCTTAACAAAAGTATTTCACTTTAGCCTCGGAGAGAACGAAGCATCGTGATCTAATACAATGCCAAATAAAAAATTTAACACCGTGTGCAATACCCAACATTTTCTAACGCGATGCCTTGGGCATCTTTTGTGATTTGTCCAAGGCATTCGATTGCGTTCTTCACGCAACGTTAATCAGGAAACTCCGCCACTACGGGATCCGAAACACTGCTCTGGATCTTCTTATTTCATACTTGAGTAAAAGGATTCAGAGCGTTGACGTTAATGGAAAAAGATCACCCGGATCTATAGTAACAATGGGAGTCCCACAGGGCTCAATTCTTGGTCCTTTCTTGTTTCTCATTTATATTAATGACTTGCCGTACCTCATAAAGGATCATCATGATATAGTGTTGTTTGCAGATGACACTTCTCTTTTGTTTAAACTTAAACGTCAGCAGTTGGTTACTGACGATGTAAATAGCGCGATCTCGAAAGTAGTCCACTGGTTCAATGTTAATAATTTGCTTCTAAACGAGAAGAAAACCAAATGCATTAAGTTTACGCTACCCCACGTAAGGCAGGTGAAAACTAATGTGTTGATAAAGGGCGAGGAATTGAATCCTGAAGACAACACAGTATTCTTGGGCATAACTTTGGATGCTAAGCTTCAGTGGGGTCCACATATAGATAAATTGTCAAAAAAGCTAAGTTCTGCAGCATACGCTGTTAGAAAAATTCGAAATTTAACTGATATAGAGACCGCCGATATTCAGACTATCTTTGTTTTGCAGAAGCGAGCTGTTCGATCAATTTATAAATTAAGTCCGAGACACTCTCTCAGAGACAAATTTAAAGAGATTAATGTAATGACTGTGCCTTCTCAGTACATTTATGAAAATCTTTTATATGCCCATAAAAATATAAAATTGTTTAAAAAATACAGTGATATCCATAATATAAATACTAGAAACAAACACAAATATGTTGTACCTACAACCAGGCTCAAGAAAATAGGTGGCTCGTTCAGATGCCAATGTATACGCTTTTACAATAAACTACCAAGCCACGTTCAAGATCTAAGCCTTAATAAATTCAAATCTTTCATTAAACGTAAGTTGTGCCAGAAAGCCTTTTATACCGTTAAAAATTATATTGAGGACAAAAAGGCTTGGGATTGAGCTGCTTCCAATTTCTGCATTTTGAATGATTTTTTTCTTTTTCACATTGACATTGATGAATATTTTTTTTTTAAACAATGACATTTGCTTACTTTGTAAAGTATTATATTATTTTTTCATTGTGAATGTGAAGACGATGTGGGTCTTTTTACATAGGTAATTATATATATTTTTTTTATTATTCTCTCTGTTCTGTTTTTTTTTTTTCATGGTCTGGCAGTTTGAGTAATTTATGTGGCCTACCCAAATGTCCTTTCTTTGGTATTGTTCGTCGAATCGTTGAGCTCCTTAAGTCTTGAGTTGAGCTGCACGATTTTTGACAAATGCGTGCACTGACTGGACAGGTCCTCTCAATCTGTGTGGTTCTTTCCTCAAAAGACCACCTCAGACTTCGATCTACATGGTCTTCATATAACCTGACCAAGATTATGTCTGGACTTTAAAAGAGACTGTGACCTCTGAGTTTGTTTCGGCCTTTCTTCTCAGAGTAGTCAGATAGGAAACGCCGACTTCATCTAGTTTAAAAAAAAAACATGATTGACGTGTAAAAGTGTTTGTACAAACCTACTTACAAAAAATAAAATCATTTCATTTCATTTCATTTAACAAAAGCTTTATTTTATTTTGTTCTCAGAAGGATGTATTTAATATTGCAGATATATAATTTTCTGTTGTATGCTTGTACCTACTGTGTGCTGTTATCATTTCTAACGTGATGATATTATCGTGAATGTCCACAGGGCATCACGATAACACAGGGAAGTAAAAGTCCCGGACTACTAAATCAAGCCACCGTGCAATTCCATGTGAGGTTGTAAAGTAACCTAAAACATTGAAATAATGAGTCAAATAAGAAGTTTTTATGCGGTTTTGATGACGATATCAACTTCTACTGGCCATCATTTTGATGTCGTCATTGATATGAATATGAATTCACGACCATTTAAACCGTTATAGACTTCTATTCAAAAAGTGCTGGATGGCTCGATTTGGGAGTTCGGAAATTTATATGAAGACGCTTTTAAATTTCCGTCCGCGATATCGTTTAAGATGGACGTATTTCCATACATTTATGGTCGTGGACGTGGACGTCCACAATAATATCGTCAAGTTAGACATCATACAAGTGCACAATAGATCTACATGTGCACGAAATAATTATGTTGATTAAGAAATTCCAAATTAAATAAACATTGGTAAAAGTAATTAAATGTTGCGTTACGAACGAAATAGAATGTTCCCCGTTTCAGTTCGAACTCTGTCTGTCTAACACAATAGAGTTTATATCCAGTGTATAATTTAATTTGTTAAAATTGTACCTACTGGAGCATTTATTGTCACGCTCAGGACGGAGTACAGGCACAATAGCTTCAACTTTTCTCGCCAGTATTGTAATAGTAACTTTGTTGGTAACAACATGAAGTAGGGATTTTCATGGGCTATTTTGCGAAGCTGACTTAATTTGATACATTATTTAACGTAAAAACAAACTGACTGTGTCACGTATTTTATATTAACACATTACCAGCAACGGACAGTCGGTGGCGATTAAGTAAAACCGCTTAGTTTTACTATTGTCCGACGGGCTTAGAAATGTCAACGAAAATTGAATAGCTAGAATTCATCGATAACATAAACAATGTGACAATCGAGCATAATCGGCTTAATTTCGTATCAGCGAAATTCCAAACGGTATTTGTAGTTAACTAGAAAAGCGTATTACCGCGTTGGCTGCAGCATGTATATTTCATAAGCCGCGTGACGAAGTTAGTTGGTCGTACCGGAACACGTCTCGTGCTGGTGCGATATTGTCCAGAACACTGCGCACAATAGCCGCAGGCGTCCGTTGGCTCTCAATATCCGCACCGCCGCGCCGCGCACTGTACACTACCATAGCCTTGTTTTTATTGAAGAGAGAACGGGCGCTCTCATGAAGATTCGTTACACCAACAGTCTTTGGTTTTATTATTTTTGGTGATTATTGGAATAACTCTTCGCGTTGTTTCGTAATTTATGATTCTGCCAAGTGTCGTATCACTTTTGCTAGGTAAAAAAAATCGTTTGTATAACAGAAATATTTTATGAAACTTAGGAATACCCTTGTAAAAGTCTTGTGTAAGATATTCTAATTCTCATTATTACTTACCAGACTTGAGAGTTGGGTAGGTATCTCTCGCTTAGTTTCGGGACACATATTTGGAGAATACTCATAAAACAAAACTTAGCGTAATAAATCTGTACGAAACTCATTTGGGTTAACTAAAACAGAAGTCGATTTCCCGACAAAGATATGCTAATTACTGATGAGTTGTTCGCAAAAGTTTGATGAGTTGTGGTTTTCACGAAAGTTCCTCAAAATTTTTTTTTCATTCATTCAAGCAGGAGTCCTTATTTCGTATTTTTTAAATCCTCAATATCCTCCTACCCTACGTCTGAGAAAACATAATCCAAAAGAATGTTGTTTAATATTTTTGCATTAGGTACAAATAAATGGACTAATATTTTATGTCGGAAACAAACTTACTTTTTAATTTATATTAACATTACTTCAAAATGAGAAACGAACGGACGACATTTTCGCGTATTTTCGCAATTTCTGAGAGTCTATCTGAAACTGAAATTGTAGGCAAAGAGCCTCAGGAAATGTTAACGCAGTTGTATGGCGTCTTCAATGTTTGGTTCATAGTTAAAATGTTTATTCTGTAAGATCCATGATTAATGATGACAGAAGAATAACTACTGTTTTTTTCTACATTCAATACAGGAATGAAAACATGGCGAAAACACATTGCCTGAAGGGTAAAGTTTTCCGTAATAACTTACACGTGTGTAGGGTTCACCTCACTAACTCTGTCAAGTGAAGTAACCAAACTGTTTTTATTATAATTTTGATTTCTTTTACAGGTGGAATTTCACACAACAGAATCCGTGGTGACAGTGGACTGGGAGAACGGTTTCGTGGAGGCTTCGGCGAAGGACAACCTGAACGTGTCGCAGATTTTTAAGGAGTTGTTGGTTCAGGCGAAGGTGAAGTACAACCTGTCGCCTGCGCTGCGCCGGCGGCGGCGGCAGTCACTGCCCACGGGCCCCCAAGGCCCCCCGGGTTCCAGCCCCACGCCGCCCGCGAACGCGCCGCACGTGCCGTCACCGGCGCAACTCGCGCATCTCCAGCAGATCCGCGAGCGACACAGCAATAAACGCAACTCCTGCGTCATCTCTTAGGTCGACATGCGCGCGCGGTGGTTCGCGGTATCACGGTATCACCGCTAGTTAAGGACCTCGGGTAACTTTCGAATTTTCTATACGTACCGATAAAACTATTTATATAAAACTCTAATTAAAGTGGACTTTGTATTAGATGTTCATGAAAATTCGCTGTCATTGCTATTTTCTTCAGCCAGTCTTCTAAGTAAGTCACGGTGATACAGTAATATGTATGAATTTTAACGTTTCCATGGTAATTTGTTTTGTATATTCTAAAGGCTTATACCCTACTAATAAAACACACTTTTTGATGTGTGAAATTACAAATTCGATTCATAATATTAGTGTAAGTTTATTGGATACAAAAAGGTACAAGGTCCCAAGTTGAAAATTAGGTTCATTTTCAAACTTTACATATTTTCCCTTGTGTCGTTTGTCATGTCATGTGGTGTTGACAAGCATACGTCATCTGTCTCGTCCCGGCCCAGTTCATGGTTCCACCTATTTACGATTATGTTAGGCAATAAAAACATTTCTTCTCGTGATATACTTAGATCCATTAAGATTTGTCCATTCCTTCGTGATGTTACTACTTTATATGTGTATTACTAGATAAGTAGTGGAAATAATGCCAACATACAAAATATACCTCTAAAGTTAAGGTTCTAGTGTATTACAGAGTGACAATGTAGGGAAAAGTGATAATATAGAAGTGACGGGTATTCGTGACTGGTTTATTTATACTCTAGGCTTATGATAAATTTTAATAACTTATAGGTAAGTAAAGTACGAGTTGTGTGAGGAAGGCGCCACAAAACGACTGAGTGTTCCACAATATATCAAATCAAACAAAAGATAATAAGTGTTGGTATTGGATCTGTCTTTGATAATATTTGTGAGAGGTATGTTTAAGGGGTGATCTCGTTACACAAATTACTTTGGAAAGAATAATGACCTAACGAGGGTGTGTAACAACCCCTATTGTGGTAACAAAGGCTATCCGATTACTTGATAATATTATGATAAGAATCGTCTATGTGTACCTAATACATTCCGTTAGCCAAAACAGTATTAATGAATTTGTGGATCTTATATCAATATCATGTCTAATTGATAAAAACTTTAATTGAAGTGTATTAGAGTAAAGTGACTTGTAAGTTGTAATTGTTTAAATACTATACTATTTTCTGACTTCCAACTGAGCGTTATATTGTAAGAATAACTTTTATCATAACTTTAAGACAAAGACAAAACTTTCTCTCTCAAACAGTTATTGTGTTAGTCTGGATGTAATATGTAACGAAATTCATTTTTCATTTGGAATTCTGAGGATAAAATATTCGGATCTGAAATTGTACCATAGGTATTTTTTTTTTGGTATTAAACTATATCGAATTTGTATTATATACGAAAGAAAAATACAACTGTACCGGCAAAATAATCAGGATTCTCGAAAAAACATAAACGAACATTGAAATGTAAAATAAATAAATTTATGTCTTTTTAATTTATTTATTTATTTTATATTTGTGTTTTATAGTAGGTATGATATGATTAATAATTTTCATTTTTATAGACTACACATTATGCATTCAGTTTATTTAAAGACTGTTTTAAAACCTGATCGGACGTTATTATTATATTGACCACTTTAGCAAAGATCAGGGGGCCTAAAAAGGCCACTTCGGCAGAATCATAAAAGGATACCATTATGAATCATAATGGACAGTTAACTGCTAAGTTAATCGTATCAAATCCCATTGGTGATTGGATCCCATTGGATTTTTCAGTTATTTTTTTTTTCTGTGCTAACATACCAATCAATCCAATCCCAATCTCTTTGATTATACCTACGTAGTGCAGCGAAAAAACGAAAAATACGGACTGTCTTCGACCTATTATGATTCATAATGTTATCCTTTTATGATTCTGCCAAAGTGGCCTTTTTAGGCCCCCTGAAACTATTACTCCAACGTAAATTATATCTACAACTTTGAGAAAAACTTGTTGATGTTTAGGATAAGGGCTGACAAAAAATTTACAATACTGAACTAACACCATATTTATAAGCTGATTATGATGAACTAATACCAGTAATATTATCAAATGAAATAGAAGGTTAAATAATGTTATTAAATACATTTCGTAGTTAAAGCTGCGGCCCTAATCGCACCGCAATCTCTTGAAAGTAGAATGTACTTCATTATTTACGTGACGCTTAATTTGGTTACTGTAATCCTTTAGAGCTGTAATTGTGGTCTTTATGCTGTGGTTTTCTGGGGTTTTTAATTATGTTTTTTGTTTAGGTTTTACTTCTTTCTTCTTTACTTTTTATGTGTACATTTGAGTAGTTGTTCCTCAAAAATGATTTTAATTATGTTTTTTGTTTAGGTTTTACTTCTTTCTTCTTTACTTTTTATGTGTAGATACATTTGAGTTGTTGTTCCTCAAAAATTATTTTAATTTCACACTTATGGTTTCATAGGAACATTTACATCTCTACTTTAATATTTCAAATTATATGGATGTGCCTTTTTTAAAAGATTAGTTCTTAGTTAGTGGAAATTATAGCTTTGGTTAAATGTATTTCAATATATTTATGACAAACTTTAATCCCAAATTCGCTTATAAAGAAAAATGTGTTCGCTTCCTTCTATTGCGTTTCAAATACGTACGTAGTTTTATTGTTAGTTTTTAGAGAAAATATAAAGATAAATCTATACATATTTATTATTAAATTTTAATAATACTGGATAACATTTAAAAAATATGTGGTCTATCAATGTTTGTACTTTGACGTACTTTTAGCAGCGGTCTTGGTCCGCACTTATGGAAATGAATTCATAGCAAAATATTATCTAAGAGATTTTTTATGATCCTTTGTATAAATATAATGAAACTGTTCGTGAAACTTAGCACAGAAGGATTTGACATGTGTAGTGTGTGTATAGATGTTAATTTTCCACTCAATTTAATAGTCACGTACTTATCTGTAGTAAATTAATTTAAATACTTATATTGTATAATATGTTTCAAATACAAGTATTTACTTAAACATTTGTGCCGATGTACCTAATTAAATTGTCTCTGAATAAAAATAACTAACTTCTGAAACGTTGTGATTTTATTCTCAATAATACTGAGTTCTTACTTTTATGGAAAATGTCGCAAAAAAATAATACAAAGATTTGTCCAAAAGCACTAGGGAAGGCAGTTTAACTTAATAATTTAGTTTGTAAAGACAAAGTGAGACGATCGTGTCCAGAGTGCGTGACTAGAATGCTCTCTAAGAAAAATAATACAATTAATGGGCTATTATTCTTCAAGCGTTCCTTTCAAACTCTAACTGTATAAAGTCAAGTACGGCTGAGAGTAAGAAGACAAAGCGGCAAATGAGCGTTTCAGCTTACGCACTTGGAAATGCAACTGTGATGTATCATCGTGTGGATCTTCGGTAGCGTCCGCTGTTAAGAGCGTTTACGCCGAACGTCATTTCATACAAACTTTCAAGCCCTTTTAATGAAACTTCATACGCATAAGCAGGATACAACGATCTAAAAAGTTTGTAGAGAACTTTTTCGAAAAATTGTGTTACAGTCAAATTACACCGATTTTAAACTTTTCATAGAAACAGAGATTTCCAGTTATCTTTTTTTAAATAAGACATTTCGAAAATGTTCTCTACTAACTTGCTTATGCGTATGAAGTTACATTAAAATCAGTTCATTCATTTCGGAAAACAAGGGCTTGAAAGTTTGTATGAAATGCCGTTAGGCGTAAACGCTCTGAAGTACTTTCTACACTTTTTCTGTAGTAATGGGCGCGCTGCAATTCGATTTCATTGGTTATACTAGAATTTCACCTATCTTCTATCGTTTTGTAGGACGTTGCTCAACACATTGTTGCGCAATGCTGCACATGTGTAAGTCAAGTGAGTCGCGCGTGCGGGCGGCATGCGTGCGACGTGGCGGCGGTATTCAGCGACCGCCTCGCGGCACTTGTTGCGCAGCGCGCGCGATCGATTTCCCTCCCCCCGCCGCGCCCACCTGCCGCCACCTCACACCACCGCCCCACAGACACTTTCCATTCAGCGCCGAAACCATCTTCACACCCTTTGTCACCAACCAATTCAACCAGGAGAAAAATCTCAACCACATTTCCATTTTAAAATTCATCTCGCGTTTCGTTTTTTGTCTTCATCAATAAAATAACAAGTGGTTATGAAGGAATTCAGCTGTTTTCAGATTCTGTTAAGTGGCATTGTCAGATTTATAGTCTCTATAAATCATCCCCGCTGGGAGGCAATTTCGGTCGAGGAGCTTTCACTTTGCACTAATGAATAAAGGAGAGGAATTATTGAATTCGTTGGGAACGAGATACCTACTTTCTTCAAGTATCAACAGGTGCTGAATTCCAAATTATAGGCATTATAATCCATCTTTAGATTGGTAATCTGAGCACATTTTACGTGTCATGTTAACGTTTCAATCACTTGCTAGACCGTATACAGTTCAGGGTACATATACCTCAATATACGTCTACGTAGCTTTAAATTATATATAGTGTAGTATGTATATATAATAGCTAATCGCCTCATTATGAAACTCCGCACGAACTGCGGTTCGCGCGTAATATCCGAACACATGTGCTACAGCCGATTAGCGCGCAAATCCGTAGCAAGTCGTAGCCGCGTAGCAGCGTAGGCCGCGTAGACCCGCGAACAATGGCTCCCACATTCCAAGTCATTAAACCCACAGTTCGATACAAATGCTGATAACAAATTCTACAGTAACAACAAAAGAGTTTTATCTCATTTAAAATATTGCACAAGCACATAAATCTGGCATTTCACAATATTGTTGAGTACGATGCGCGTCTCCGCCGAGACTCTTTTCATAAACTTGTATGCATAATAAACAACGCGCTTTGTGGTGGACGACAATGCTGTACTTTGCGCTCCGCTTGCTTTTACCATCTCTAAAGGTAATTTATCTTTGCCAAGAATACTCTTGTATTGTAACAAGCTAAATAACTTGGTTGATTGATTCAGTAAAACCGACGCCACATTCACGAAGTGCTTTCAATTTTCAGAGCGCTTCTGCTAAGTTGAGTATTTCAATTGAAACAGTTAATTGTGTAAATCTTATTGAAATGGCGATGGAGTTTATAAGATTCGTCCAAAATTTCCGTTACGTCTTATACAAAACGTTTGGAAGGGGAGTTTGTGGCGCCACTTCTTCTCCCCAGCGAAAGGAAAGGAAGTGGTGAAAGGCGGGCGTTTTGGGGGACTGTCTTTTGTAATTTTGACGTTCTAAAAGTGCTGATTCTCAGCCTAGTTTGAATAAATGGCTTTTGATTTTGATTTAAATATTTTTGATTTTGGAAAAGGTCGTAAAGATTGTTTACAGCAAATATTCTGTAATACAAATCAAAGGGAATTAACGAACAGTCCCAAAAAGTAATAAATATTGAGAGTTCTTTAGATGTACCCCAAAGTTTAGTATTGGAAAACACGACGTTCAATATTGAACAGAAACTGTGGTAGGTATTTATTTACTAGATTTTTTAATTAAATGACCCGTGTCAGCGGGGTTCCGCGGAAAGTTTTCACTTAAGTATCGGCTGACACAACACTAAAACGACGTAAACAGAACCGCCGCCGGTACAATTAATGTTGCCATCAATTATAATATTACGACGTTTATACCTTTTGTTTAATAAAAATACATGTAAGAAATATTTTATGAGACAGACTAATCCTTCACACAAAATTGTAGTTGAGTTTAACCTGACGGTGCCTCCACAGTTCACACCTTGAATACTAATCCTAATTATTCAATATGAAACACAATGCTTGGAACCTGCATTTTTTTTTTAGAAAGCGAAACTTGTAAGATTATCATAATCTTATGTCGGCGTATTTTATCAACCGATTTTACCCAGGTCTACAGTCCCTTGAAGCTGTGAAAAAATCAAACTTCTATGCTAACGTAAAAAAAAGATGCGGCCGTTTATGCCGCAAAAAACGTATATTTCGACACTCTCAAGGGAATCAAAATTTATAGGGTACTTTCTGTTGACCTAGAATCATGAAATATGGCAAGAAGCAATGTCATGTACCACAAGTAAAGGAAAAAATCATACATAGCTAGGTAGCATAGCACACGGAACCCTCGGTCCGACTCGCACTTGACCGGTTTTTTATATCAGAAAATGAAGAACGTTTGTAAATCTTTTCTTGTTTTGTATAGGTACTGTTGTGATAGAAGATTGTTCCTATAATATAAGTTAGTAGGCACTTGTATTGCTTAACACACATATTTGTTAACATCTTAATCATTGTAAGCCCTGCAGCATTTCGCGATAGTGCTAAACGTAGCCTTTTCCAATAGACTAAAGCCTTAGCCCCATAACACGATAACCCGTAGAACGACGTATCGGTAGGGCCGTAACATAAATTAGCGGTAGCCGTAGTGCTACAGCACTGTGTAGCTGTAGCCCCGTAGCACGATTTAGCGGTAGCCCCGTAGCACAATGTAGCGGTAGCCCCGTAGCACGGTGTAGCGGTAGCCCCGTAGCACGATGTAGCGGTAGCCCCGTAGCACGATTTAGCGGTAGCCCCGTAGCACAATGTAGCGGTAGCCCGTAGCATGGTGTAGCGGTAGCCCCGTAGCACGATGTAGCGGTAGCCCCGTAGCACGGTGTAGCGGTAGCCCCGTAGCACAATGTAGCGGTAGCCCCGTAGCACGGTGTAGCGGTAGCCCCGTAGCACGATGTAACTGTAGTACGATGCTATGTAGGAATTTAAATATTCGCCGTAGCAGTCTCATTATTCACAAATGTTTTATTTAAAACTTGAAGTGTACAAATTACTCAAAGAGATCATCAACATTTTTTCTTTTCTTTTTAATTAATAGCCTTCTTACCCGCTTCGCTGAAACCGGTCGTTAGGTTCACCCTGAAAGAATTGTCTTCTTAACAATGACGGCAACTAATCTTTATTATTCTTTCCCTTTCAATTAATTTTAAATGCATAATAAAAGCAATAAGGCGCAAATGTTTTAACTAAATTAAATATTTCAGACGCCTTTTCACGTCTTCAGGACAGTTAATTGCGTTTTTAATTTATTTTTACTTTACCTTTAAAATTTTGGTAAAATGGTATTCTTAAACGGAAGGATCTTTACTAATATGAAAATTAAAAGGAGGTTTAACACTTTGGTACCTAAAATATACTTCTACGTCAGTTGCGTATAAAAAAGGTAGGTACACTATAAAGTTATCAATACGACAAAGTTTCAAGAAACGTGAAACTTAAAGTTAGTAAAGGTTGCAATACACTTGACCATTTCCAACAAAATATAGGGTAGAGAACCTATATTTGTCAGTCTGAATTATGGCCTCATTCATATTTAGGTATAAAAGGGCAGCTTTCATTACGGGCGGTTTTAGTTGTCCAAGATGTTTACGGTTGGCTCTATGTCATAAATTCATAATTTAACTTGGAACCGTCATAAATGTCCAAATAGGTATGTAGTTTACGATATGGTCTGACTAGAGCACCTGTTGATATGGTCATAAGATGATAAGTCTACATATGTTAGAAGATATCAGGATGCTTCATTCTTATAATTGGCTTAACTTAAAAAGGCGTATATTTTTGTGTATATTAATTTTATTTTCGAATGAATCTTCCTTTTTGTTCCTCGCTAAAGTATTTACATTGTTCCCTAACGCTACTTATTAGTGATTTTCGACTGATCATTCAACTTTTCACCGGCTGCTACTGACATAAAAAGCACCACTTGGACACACTCCCTACCTTCCCTCCCTCCCTCCCTCACCGCCTACTTGAATCCTCCCCAGATATTAAATAATGATAGCAAGCATTTCCTGTTCACCTCACCTCAAAAGACGCTACTTTGCAAAATGTAAATTGCCCAGTAGGAGACAGAAAATTAATCTTACTTTCAATATTTTATATAATTTATACAGTTATTAATATAGCCGTCGTTACTGTCAGTGCCAGCAAGCTGTAAAATTTAAGGTAACTACTCAGTAAAACCGAGAGACGATTCTCATACTTTATCCAAGAGACAGTACATTCATTTTCCTCTAAATCTAAACAAATCGTTATTGCGATACGTGGAAGACGCATTATCTCGAAACCTCTAATCCAGGAAGAAAATATATTACCTGTGTTACTCTCCATGTGTATTTTCCTAGTTTAATGATACATCTGATTGGAGAGATACTCTTGAAAAACTTAAAAAATCAAGCTCTCGTTTCCATATTGGCTCAAAAAAGTTTTCCGCTCAACGAGAGAGCCATACAGAGATCAAACGAGTATTACTTCAATATATTGTTAGCCTTTAGTTTGCTGTCTGGGGTACCTAGATATGTACGATGCGACGTCAAAGCGTTTTCGTTCACGCATGATGTTTTATGTGGAAGACGTGTTCGTGCATCCTGGCTTTGTAGGCGTAAATTGGTGCGACTTGAGCGCTGGCGAGATGCGTGTGCAGTTTCGCAATGACGGCGTACGCTTTCTCGTACTTGTACTACATACTTATCAGAGACAGAGCTATATAGAACAGAAGTATCTATATTGTTGATATCCTAAGGCTGCGGCTATGATTGAGTGATAGTATGCTCTTCGATCACACACAAAACGTAGGTATTACAAGGTGAATTGGTCAGCGACATTCCAATCGAAGTTTACATAATAGCACTACGTAGGTACCTTCGTTTACAGTTTCAGTTTATTATTGTTCTGTGTGCAGTGTGTACCCATATAATTTAGGTAGCTATTATTATACCGTAATTATTCACAGGCACCGATTTTCGTACGTAGTAACTAATGTGAACATTATTCGTTCTAAAACGTTGCTTTCGGAACTTTTGTAGCTAAAATATAGCAACAGAGAAGCTCGTACATTATATAAGTTATGCATTTCATGGAGATCAAAATAGGCAGATAGGCATATATCATACTCGTAGATATAGATAGATAGGCAGCATATCATTAAAATGAATATCTTAGAAGATATCAGAGATTTAAAAAGCGGGGACAGAGCGACTGGCAGAGCGGTACGAAGTTCGCCGGGTCAGCTAGTTTGAAATAAAATTAAAATTTTAATCAACAACATATATATATATAAAATAATTAATTAAATAATATAAATTAAATTAAATTAAATCATAAAATAAAATAAAAATGATTATTAATACGCCTGTCTCCGAGTCATTTGTTTGTCATTACGTCATATAACAATGGTTAATGTACTGACAATGAAACCTGTTCGCAAATATAATTATATCAAGAATTTTATAAAAAGCGGGAGGACATACAAACACGTTACACACTCCGACACAAATCAAGATTAAACATTCCAAAATACATTCAACAAGTCCATATGTTATGTGATTTTCATAAAAAATTATAATAAACTACCTGAAATAATAAAAAAAGAAGATAAAATAAACGTATTTATAAAAAAAAACTAAAACAATTTTTAATTAAAAAATGCTATTACAGTCTAAACGAATATTTAAGCGATAAAATATAAAGTAAAGAGTCCCGGGATAATATGGTATTATTGGATTTATTTTAGATTTAAGTTTGGCTATTTAAGCTTCCTCTCTCCTACACAAATTTGATTTTTTTTTGCTGTGCCCGACAGAGTCCATAATGTTTCTTTTTTTTTTAACTTACCACCTAAGTACACATTGGGAATGCAAATAAAGATTGAGTATTGAGTATATACAATCAATCAAACAATTCAAACCTGTTATAATTTACTATAATTAAAACTATACAAAGAGAAAATTTACAAAGTCAGTTACATCGTCAATTTTCACTTTGTTGAAAGTACTTTTCACGTTCCGATTGATTTCATTTTCCAAACAGCTGATGGCCAAGTAATTACAGCCGCACGGATCGATCGATCAGGTTAAGCTACGCTTGCCACGGTTGGTCCGCGGATGGTTGACCATCTTAACATACCAAGAGCCCTCCGTGCTTCGGAAAGCACGTTAAGCCGTTGGTCCCGGCTGTCAATCGTGAACCTTAAAAGTCTTACCAAGGGGCATCATATTACCCAGTAAATGGGTTGAGGTGGTCAGATAGGCACTCGCTCCATGTAAAATACTGATATTCAGCAGCATCCGATTTGACTGGAAGCCGACCCCAACAAAAGGAAAAGCTAGGCAGATGATGATGACCAATGAATTATATAAATTTTTGCATCGATCAGATCGTAGGAATAATCTTTGATTACCGAAGACTGTCAAGTGAGGTGAAGCGGCAATTTTCCATTAGAAAGTAGCTGATTATAAACACCTACAATAAATCGCCTAGGTAATCATTGGTTCATTATTACTTTTGTCTTTTTAGCCCAAATACATTCTGCTTATGATTCCGAGGTGCGCCATATTCAGTTAAATGTGTAGGTATACCTATTAGATTTGTCACACAGATATTGCTAATTTGACTAAGCGTTATTCGGTAAAAATACCGACCTCACCACTTTTCAGCCCAAATACCTAGCAGAAAGCCGTGACTTATTAAATAACTAACGATACAATGAGATAAGCATCGAAATATTAGCGTCGCAATTATTTGCCTTATCCAGGCCAATCGCGTGAGGCATGCGAATATGGTGTTAGGAGCCTGCCCAGCCCTCCTGACGCCGGCGGCGCTACATAAGCGGCATGTTATTAGGAGATTAGCTGTATGTAACACATGTGCCTGCAAAGTCTACTCTTGAACGTCCAAGGTCGTTTCATAACCATCACGCGGGGCTTCGCGATATTGGAGATTCGTCTATGTTGTAACTGCTTCGAAGTGTTTATCAACTTTTCATAGACATTCCTATTGTATATTCATGGACAACGTGGTCGTTTATTTGTCAAAAACGATTGGCCCTATAAACCGGAAAGAAATAACACATGTCAAACATAGACGTATGTCAAATAGACTGTACGGGTACGCTAGTAATATGTAAGCATGGACGTAATATATAGTACGTCCATGTATGTAAGTCAATGTGTACGGGACTCATGGGTATTATAAAATTCTTAGCTAGAAGTCACAAGGATCATATCGATTTATAAACAAAAAAAAAAATACTGATCGAGAAATTTGCTATTGCTGATGATCGTGAGATCTACCTACGTGTTATTTTAGTTGCAGAAATTTATGTAGCAAATTCAAAGTTATTCCTTTAAAATGGCAAAAGATTCACGTTCTAATAACGTGCAACAACTCACATACCTATCATCCACCCACACCCACATATCATCGATGACAATATTAGTCACTACTAATATTATCTATGATATGTGGGTGTTACACCCACTATACTCCTCTGCCGACACCTCTGGGGTATACGTGACGTGTATTTTATACTCTAAAGTTACTAAGTTTAGGAACGACTCCCATAAATCGTGTTAATCGTATTTCGAAACTATTTCACAGATGAGCGCTTCGAAAGGGTGATTTAAGGCGAAAACGGTTGATTCTGATTTTCACAGTCTAAACCTCAATTAATAATTATGTTGTCCTCTTACATTTACTCAAAAAGAGACGAAACAAAAAGCGAAATATAAAGAACTGTTTATTGTGTAAAGCTGGTTATGTGAGACTCCTACCGGCTTTTCAGTAGATATTGGTCGTCCTCAGTACGCAGCCACTAGAAAAAAACCTTACCTACGCAAACTACATAATTATTAAGATCCTGCCGGTACGGTAGCCTACACTACATCTATAAATTATGAGAGGGTAACACTAATACGCAACGGTTCTTTTCATAATATTTTTAATCTTTGTTATTATATAACGGGAGGTCTGACCTTTACCTACCATATATTACAAGGTTGTGAAGAATACACAGGTATCTATAGATAAACCACTTTCAGTACATTTGCGCCAACCACAATAGAAACCTACGTTCTTCACACAATCGTCTACTTCAATGTCCCAGTCACCGCACAGACTTCATTCACTCTTCCTTCTTCGTTCAGTCTATCTCTTTATGGAAAGCGCTCCCTCAGGAAATCAGAATGGCAAAAAACCGATTATCCTTTAAAGTTAAAGTCCGCGAGCACATTCGCAAGAAGCTGGCAGTATCATCACAACAGTAATGTTTTCTCATTGTTTGTCTTATTTGTTTTTAGTATATTCGTGTATTTATTTGTGTTTTTATTTATATATAATAATTAGGCTTATATTTATAGTTTTATTCGTTTTTTGAGACCCTTTACTTATATTTAAAAATATTCCTAAATTTTTCACAAAAGCACCTACCTCCACTGTTTGTCTCTGCTTCACCCAAAGGTTGACTGGTAGAAAATGCCTGCGGGATTAAGTCCGCCTCTGTACATTTGTGTGCTTAAAGTATTAAATAAATATATAGTAGGTAAATCAACTATTTCGCAACTTTGTTGGGGCAGGCAAGCAGTTTGACTAGATGTAATTCATCTGTATTTTTACAACTATTGACATCCCGATTTCTAGCAGGCAGCAAAATTCTAACGGACAACTAGTCAACCAGCACGAAATTATGAAATAAATAATAATAATACATGTAGTATTTAAAACACGAAAGATTCCAATTTTGTCAAAAACGATCAGACGTACAAAGTATGACCGGAAACATTATTTGATCGAACATAATCAACATCCCCAAAAACTCTCGAAAAATAGGTTTAAAAATTATTGATAAATGTGTGACTTTTATAAACATACAAAAATAATAGCCACGGTACCTAAATGTACAATGCCCTCTCACTTGTTGAGCGGCTGATAGGCCGCAATCGATAATCACTCCTGTCGCACGGGACGATTGCGGTTAGCCATATTAATTCACATTTGCAGCATTTCCAATTTAATTAATGTAATTTCCTGTGTAGCTAAACTAAGTGAAATGTTTTTAATAATGTTTCTACGTTGGTGTTTATGCTATAATATAGAGGTAATTCATACGAACAGCTGTTTCTAGTCTATAAATTATATGAAGAAAATAACTCTTGTTACAGACTGATTGTAAAGCGAAAGTTACTTTCATAAGCACAAACGAACTTCATCTGTTCACCGTCTCTCTGAGGTACAACAAAGCACTCGGACCAACTGAACAACGCCGCAAGTATCTAAACGAGTTACTATTGTTGCTGTATTATATAAGGACTATGTTTTGTCAGTTCGAAATAATTTATAGTTTATCGACAGCACACTCGAGCTATAATATTAAAACTTCGCTGCGACAAGAGGCACACTCATAAAAACTACAAACATTTGTACTGTCACTAGAATAGCCCGTAAATCATTGAAGTGAATCCTACCGAGAAAAAATATTCCAGAACAGAAAGTAACGACCTACAAAATCACTGGAACAAGAACTGCAATCTAAATTAGAAGCAATCTGGAAAGTTTCAAAAGCTATTCAAGCAGTCCTTCAGAAAAAACTGTTGCTTAAGGAGAAACAGGTTTTAATCTAGACAAGTCTTCAGGCTGAAAATCGGATAGGTAGGCAATCTCATCGTTTTGCTAATCGAATTTGTTTTTCAAACAGCATAAAGTATCATAAAATTACCTTTTTAATCAATTAAATAGGTTAGAGGTATACTAATCGAGTACTTACCAAACAATCTCATTACTTTAAGCAATCGGTAACTACATAATTATATTCGTCTGCGAGTAATATTTATGAGTCACTGCGAATGGAACAACAATGAATATCTGAATCGATATGAACCACACACAGTATCACCAGCATGTAGGTAGATTTCCTGTTGTCACGAATACTTCCCGCTAGTCGTTATCGGCTGTTAAGCTGACACGGGAAGTGAACTTGGTAGAATTGCCTCAACTTGCTTTAATATACATCTGAACTCAGACTACTGTTCAACGTCACTTCGAGAACGGTACTGAAGTTTTTAGCTGCGTTTTTAAAATATCAGTTCAACTACTTTAAAGAACAAATTACTTTTTCAGACTACCCAGGCCACAGCCCAGGCATGTATTCAATCTTGGAGTATTAAAAAAAAAGTAATTGGTATAAAAACACAGGTTATAAGAAGCTTTGCGAAGGTAGTAAATTAAGAAATATATTCTTACAAAAAGCTTGTAATAAAACACTTTATGCCACGATGTTTGTGTATATATTAAGGTAGGTACTCAACCTATTTTGTTATAATGAAAGTTGTTTTTAAACACGTTCTCATTTAGAAGAATGTGATATTTTCTTTGTTGAAAAAGTATTAATATCTACAAGTTCAATGTACCAGCAATAAACATGTATTAAAAGATAAAGATACTGACATTCAAGCAATGTATCAATACTTAGTACCTAGGTGTCTCCTAGAGATGCACCTCATCTACCCCACATTATACTCGTATCTGTGTCTACACAAATTGGGTTAACATCTCCGTGATCTCATTATACTGAAAGGCTAAACCCGATATTACGGCGTACGAAAACTAGGAGAAAATAATAGGATTAAATTCGCACGGACGGTTTAGAATAATTAAGCGATAACACCTAACAATAGAGTTTTTTCGATCCTGGAAACAATTTGTGGTTGGCTTACAGGCAGAGCACCGCAAGTAGGCAGATAAAAAAGGATTGGCTGTACAAGCATTTGTCAACATTATTTTATAGACTAGCAACAATCGGAAAAAGCCAAATCTCCTAATTTAAAACGTTCGAAATGTAGTCGCAATCTCATCTCAGCGACAAACAAATGTCAAAAACTTATCAAAATGCAAGGAAATTAGAAGTATTTTTTGACAGATTGAGACTGAGATCCTGTGAACGTTCTTAAAATTACGAGAAATGTCCCTCAGGTGTTAAACTTTTTAATAAATTGACTGTCTACCTACATAGTGAATTCGTGTGGGTGGGTGATCATAAAAAAATATAGTCGCTACTATTATAACGCAAAAACATGATAGCAAGCGTTTTCTTCGCGGGCCTGTGAACGGAGCCTAATGGGTAGCTCACCGTTCGATCAGGACCCAGGCCCGTGCCGGACGGCGCGTACGTGTTCCACGCGCGCCTCAAAGAGATGTCGGCATCGAGGAGGGGCCGGCCCCCTTAGGGCCGAAGCCTGCCGGGTCTGCGGGATAGTCCGAAAGGGTTACCGCTGGCCCGGAACATAAAGGGCTAAGGAAGGAACACGGGTGGGTTTTAGTCAGTAAGACTCTGACACTCCCTTCCGCTCCACCCAGAGCGGGAAGGGTCATTTGATGATTTCCCATCCGCAAAAACAAAAAAAGCGTTTTCTTGTAGATTTTTATAAACTACAGTGCGGTCGACGAGAGATTGCGTACTTGATACCTATCAGTTTCATACAAACGAATACATGTTAAGCGAGTTTGATCTTTATTAGCTAGGTACTAGAATTGTCGCTAGGAAGTGTCAGGAACGCATTCTCTCGACAGCCGCACTGTAAACGTAGAAATGTTTTTGTGATTAAAATTATTTATTTTAGTTCTTAATAATTTGTACCCTCGGTAGGTAACCGAAAATTGAGTAAAAATTCTCGAAGAAATTTTTGTGGTTAATTTTTGTACCCACTCGTCAAAAAACCTCAGGGATTCTTTGTCTATAAAATATAATATCTCTCAGTCTGATCGTCTGATTCAATTTAAGTTTCTTATAAAATTCTGTTTCGTCTGTTATTTGTAGATATGACCTACATATTAAATGCACACGAGAAAACAAGAGAGCACTTTAATAAGACCACTTCACATTTTCAAATTAAAGTTTCGGGAACGAAACCCATTATATTTCAAGCGTCAAATTACCCTCATAAAGTCGTAGGTTCCTAAGTTTTATGTGAACAATATCACCGGCTGGTACCTACCTACCTACCTCATTTATAAACTAATATTATAAAGATAAAAGTTTTGGTTTTTTAAACGGTTTTATTTAGCTTGACGTTTGTTATTTATTTATTATTTATTTGGGTCTAATTTAGTACTTGAAATTTTACCCCCTTCCTGTTGGCAGATTGATCTAATATTTGGTACACACCTTTAGTTTTGATGACAATATAATTTAATTTAATCAGTATCATTGTAAATCCAAGATGGCCGCCGCTACAAAATGGCGGATTACATATTTTTTTACAACCCCCTCAATATGGGTATCAAATGAAACGACTTGACTAGTAGAATACTTTACACTATGAAAAATTTCAAATCTAAGATGGCCGCCGGCACAAAACGCCAATATTCATATTTGTTTCAATATTTCTAATTTGATATTTGTTGCAATATGGGTATCAAATGAAAAGGCTTTACAAGTAGAACACAGTGCATGGAAAAAATACTAAAAACTTGAAAAAGTTTTAATGAAAATAATGATTGTAGATAATGTACCTACCTACTAAAAGCTAAAAAATAATTCGGTAGGTCCTTGGTACCAGTCATCACACTACTTTCCTCATCAATCTAGGGCATTGATCAGACAAAAAAAAATCGTGGAGCGCAGCGTCACCTGAGTTAATATGTAAATAGCATTTATAGTGATACTAGCAACGCCCCGCAGTTTCACCATTACAACATCATTTTCAATAAAACCGTATAAATAAATTAAAAAAATACTTATTTTATTGTATGTTTGTTTGTTACGCTTCCACACTAAAATTTGGTCATATGGATAGACCATGACCTGGAGAAGGATATAGATTACTTTTCATTCTAGATTGCAGACGAAGTCGCGGGCAACAGCTAACAATTTATAAACAAAAACTTCTGAGAGTTTCCTTATTTAAAGAATTGCGGAGACTTAAAGTCAAGCGTTGTTCGCACCTAAAACAAAATTTATCTTTAAAATGTACTTATACAGCGTTTGTCTAAACTTTTGTAAGTAAATTCAGTTTCGCCTTCCTTGCAAAGCGAGGTGGGATTACGGTTATAAGAGAAAGTTGTAAGACAATTTGCCCACGTGTTTGTACACTGTTGCAAAGTTGTGTGCATATGTGCGAAATCTCTTGCTTGCAATTTAATGCTGTGTGTATGCAATTATACAAGATGCATGCGCATTTCGTGCAGATATGCAAATTGTACAAGTTCTCCACGTATGAATCATATAACTGTGTCTTATTCATGGCGTCATCTACAGAGTCCGCCTGTTGCTTTTACTCTTATTGGTAACATTCATTTTGTAAAGCTCAATAATCAAATAACATAACAACTGGGGGCCTAAAAAGGCCACTATTTCAGAATCATTTAAGGATAACATTATGAGTCATAATATGGCGAGACAGTCCGTGTTTTTCTTTTTTCGCTGCACTACGTAGGTATAATAAAAGAGATTGGGATTGGATTTGGATTGGATTGATTGGTATTTTAGCACAGACAAAAAAAAAATATTGAAAAATCCTTCACCAATGGGATTTGATACGATTAACTTAGGTAACAGTTAACTGTCCATTATGATTCATAATGTTATCCTTTTATGATTCTGCCAAAGCGGCCTTTTTAGGCCCAAAGGTCAGAGGTCGGTAAAGGCAGTGGTCACGTGCTGCCTTACACAGTAAGGTTTTGGGGAGACCCCTTTACAGTCACCCCAGAGATGTTACACAAGCGTTGCACAGAGGGGGATTCGGATCTGTCTTTTAAGAGGCTACTACCATGTGCAGATGATGACCATAAGGGTGGTTTTAGTCAGGTAAAAATCTAATACTTCCCGATCTTATCCCCAAATCCCGGGCGCCTTTGAAATTACCCCCTTAAAAAAAAAGTTATTTAAATATAAAAATACACATTACACCGTTTATTTCTTCCATTTAACAATAGTTATTAACGTAACGTTTATATATTACAACCGGCTAGGTTCAACTAAACCTCCCAGCCCGGAAATATTAATTAGTTGCGATTTAAAAACTTAATCCGCCTACATCAGAGCGGACACCACATGATCCTTATTCGTCCGACCCTGTCGAGTTGAGCGGGTCGATTTTGGTCAATCGGACGGTATTAAATAAACACTGGATGCGCCGAAAAAGGGTTGTGCTCAAGTGATATAATGAAAACGTGACAAGTATTCGGTCATCCATTACCTCGCTATGTAAACATTTTTCACGAGGATGATTTATTACCGCGGAGGCTGCAGCACCAGCGAGCGAACGGTTAAGTCACAGCTCATTAGTCAAAGTGTTATGATGTAATATTCTCACACACGTTTACCGTCAGCTGACGACACACTGTATAGATGAGCACTCGTCCTAACCCGAGCTGCCAGCCCTGACGACTGACACTCGATTAACTATCTAGTTTTTTCTAATAATGCTAAGGAGAAACCTTGTTTCGTCGTACCTATCGTGCGTGATCCACCTTTGGTAATTGAATGTATAGCAATACCTTGTACTTATAACATGCTCTGTACTAGAAGGAGCACTGGGGTTTTAGTCGGTAGGAGTCCTACATAACCCTCCGTTCTTCCCAGACGGAGGGTATCCATGAGGATTCCCCAAGAAAAACAAAAAAAAGTTACACGTATTTAAAACTTAATCATGGCATATAAGTACACAGGCCTCCTCTCACCGAGAGGAGGCCTGTGTCCCAGCAGTGGGAACATTATAGGCTGATTATGGTTATGGTATGGTATAAGTACACGAACCAAACAAAACTAAAACGTTTTATCGGGGAACACCCAAATATTCCGAAATATTTTAATCCGAATTTCGATGTTCCAATTTTCAAAAGTCCGAATTCATAATACCTAAGAATTATAATGTCTATTAATAAAAATCACGAAATTTATTTTACCGAAAGTCATAAATGTGATTTGTTTGTTTTCCGATTTTCATATGTTCTAAGAATCAAATGCTCGATGGGTTCTCGGTCCGAAAAGCGACATTCCGATTTTCGCACCCGAACTCAACGAACGCAATAGGCGACGTAGGATGCAAGAGCGAGCGAAGGGCAAGGTTAGGTTTGGTTAGGTTACTCTAAACCCTTTACACAGAAATACCCCGCGAAGCGGGGCTCCGTCGACACAGGATGCAAAAGCGAGCGAATGACAATACAAATACCTTTGCCGTGCATCGAAGTCGTAGTGAAAATCATTCGCGGTAACGTGCATGGAAGTCAAGTAGTATCGCAGTGAAGATCTATTGCGGTACCGTGCATCGAAGTGTAGTTGCGTCGCAGAGACGGTCTTTCGCAGTAACGTGCATCGCAATTTTGTAGCATCGTATTAACATTTATCGATATTTTGTGCGTCGAAACTCCGTATTCTACTCGTATATTTGTCTTGCTATTCAGTTTTACAAGGCGTTTTTATTTCGAAATTCTAATTAATCGGAATTCGTATCTTTGATGTTTCTAATTATCATTAATTCGGACTTTTTGTTATTCGATCTATTGAATTCGGTATTTTGAGAATAGTAGGTAATTATTAGCGTTAGGAATATTGAAATTTCGGAATTATAAAAATAGGATGAATGATAAATCGGAGTTATATTAGAAATTTTGAACCATTCGGAATGAAATTCATATGAAAATCGGTATTTTGAAATTCGTATTTGTGACTGTCGGAATAAAGTTTTTCGTATTTATGTAGTGTACCCGTTTTATCAGGATAACAAGACAGTCTGTTACAGGCTCCGGTAATGAGAACATAAGATTATGTTATTATTATACATAGGTACATACCTGTAATGGTGCCCCAATTCTGATCGCATGGATGAAAATGTTATAGGTACCTAATGATTAGACCATGTTCTAGCTAAACATCGTTATAATCTATTTCCCTCAGCTAAAACATAGTGCTGCATGAGAGGCATAGATAAAACATTGCTGCAAAACTTTTAATTTCCGGAACAATACGGGAACAAACCTATTTGCGCTACCAGTAGATTATCGCAAAAAACATACACAGACTCTGAAACAGGCTAGCAAAAAGTCCATCAAAGCTTACAAAGCTGGCTAACTCGCATGTTTGGTAGAAACGCTCTGACGAGAGTGGTGCTCCGCTAGAAATTCTTTTCGTCACGCCAAAAAAAGTTGTATACTTCTTTTGTACCCTGTCGATTCACGTTATATCTACTGTTTTTGATTTGTCTCGAGCGAGCTACAGAAACGTGTTCTCTGTTAAAAGTATTTAATCTGTTATGAGTCTTTGACATTAGTTGATACAGAGGAACGGAAGCCGAAAATGTGAAAATGCTCGGAAAATGTCAACAATGTATCACATTCAGCATATTTATATTTCACGTCTGACAACATTCGGACACTTTCTTTTAATTGCGAGTGATTATCATTGTTTACGCCTTTGTTTTTATCTACACGTTAGATTTAATGTTCCATGAAATGTCAGCGTGGGTGGTGGAAATTAAGCCATTCGCTATTATGATGCTGAATTTAAAGCGAATATTATAAAGTAAATAATTCTTTTCATACAAATAAATTAAAAGGGTTATTATGTTTGTATTTTATGGCAAGTTGTCATATTCACCTATTTAATTTACAACATGGGATGTAGGTATTACTCGTATGAAGTAGAAAAAATGTCGTAAACCTACATTCTCTTTATACTGACATAAAAGGCTATATAGGGCTGCTGCGCTTGATGTACTAGTCTATAACAAGAGACATAAAATATACGCCATTAACTTAACGATGCTCATTGAAAAATTTAAAGGGAACTTTACAGATGGATTGTTTGAACGTATTTTTTATATTAGACTAGTAACTTAGATACTGATTGATCGATTGTCTAAGTAATAGACAGCCTAAATCACTAAAAATAGAAACTCGATTTACGAACCTTGGTTTTAGGAGGACCCGTCTTCAGTTCACGTTTAGAGACAAATATGTTTTCTTAACCTAGCACTACTAATATGAATAGATTGTTATCCTGAGATAACAATCTGAAACTAGTGAGAAGGGTTACAATAATATAGTGTAAAGGGCCAATGCGGTCCGAGCTTCAGGGCTCAGACCGCATTGGCCCTTTATTTCAGTATTTTTTAGTTTTAGTAGGCGGGTGAACAGCCACACCAATTAGAGAATAGAATAGAATACTCTTTATTATGTACACCATATAAATTACAGACATAATTATAGAAACTGTACAAAGGGTGACACAATGGGCGGTCTTATCGCTAAAAGCTATCTTTTAAAGACAACCTTTGGATGGATTAAAAAAGGGGAAGGACAGACAAATACTGTAGGTAGTCTGTGGTGTCCTCTTCCAGATTAACAGCAAGTAAAAAAAGTAAGTCTAAACAATTTGGAATTATTTTTCGAAAATTTAACTCAACAGGCTATGGCTAATCCTAATTAAAGAACCCGTTTTAATTGTTTGAGTTACAGGCTGGAGGCTTTGATCCTTGTTATATAAACGAGATTTTTTGTTACTAAATCACTCTGTTTCACCATTGAAAAGATTAACCATTTTTGTTATTTAAAACGAAATAGGGCGTGTCATTTTCATTTATTCAACCCCAAGGGAGTATAGTTTGGATTGAATCGACGCGTTTAAAAGATTATTAAATTATATATTTTGTCAAATGTTTTTGTCAAATGTTAGGTACTGGCTGTTGTAATAGCAAAAACATAAATACTCACTAGAGTCGGTTGTCTGACAACCAATTTCCCAACAGCTAACACAAGATTCCACGACATATTTACCAATCAGAAGCTCGATAAGCATTTAAAAAGAGGATAAGAGACGAAAAGCGTTCCATCAATATTGGTAGGATATCGTTCTGGTGCGGTGTCAGCGCTATTTATCAGGAAACGATTACCGCATCCAAGAGAAAATGTGTTATGTGTCAGTAGAAACAGAAACGCTAGAAAAGAGATGAAACGGCATGGAATGGAATTTAATTTTCTACTGCATTGCCGTAAAATAACTATGCAGGGAATATGTTTCATTGACTAGAAGGAGGCACGCTTTGATATTATATTATACTGTGTTTGTCTAGTGGGATGAATAGAGGTGGACACTATCGCCTCTGATAAATAGCTCTTGATGAAGGCTTGTGGTCCTAGGGTCTGTGTGTAGATAAATAGGGTATACAAAGTTATACAAAGAGGTTCGATATGTCTTAAAATGTATGGCAGGGTTGACAATGCTGGCCGAATTATGAGAGAAAATAAAATGAAGTCATGTACTGTGTTTGTTTAGTGTTTCTATTTTAGAGTTTGCATTCATCTAATATGAAAGCCATAATGGTAAAGAGAGATTTAAAGGACAATAACCTGTTATTTTTATTTCAGTGCGCTTTCAGCGCTACCTCTGAAGAACGATCGTTTGAAGCATGCCTCAACTCAATGCGCGCTGTGTACAATGCACGCTAATAGTGCAAGCAGACGTGTGTAACTACGTTTAGAAATAAAGTTTTGTGATATAAAATTGAGACCTAAGATTAAGCAGCCCTACGTACACCTGTCATCGTTCCTTATCAGTGAGTATATTTCATAAATGCTATTTCAAAACGTAGGTACCTGCCGTGTTTAATATGCTTAGCGCCAACATGATGATGTACGAGTAGCTATGATTTATCACATTATTACTTACTCGTCGGGTCGGCAGTCTGCTCTGACAGTTTTACTACATTATCCAGCAATGTGACGTAGATGTTATCCACCCCTGTTGTTTCTAAGCATTGAAACCGTAAAAATATTAATGATTTAGCTCTGTTTTCGCTTGTACCTAATAAGTTCGGGGTTGAAATAGTTGACATTTTGAATAAAAGCGAATTTTTTTTTATCAACGGTGATTAAAATAAACTTTCTTACACTAAGGAGGCAAGCTGTGATATTATAGGTAGGTAATACTGCTTTGCTGAAGAGGTGAATGGTGGTGGGTGGACACTATCTGTATGCTTTGATGCATACCTCTTGAAGAAGGCTTACAATCGCTCTGTGAGGATTCTGGGTGTGTAATGTTTGGTATAACAACAGATGGTCTAATTTCGTTTGACATAACTCTCATATGATATAATTTTCATATGCTATAAAAACATTTAACCTAATGTCATATGATCGAATGTTATATTTGATATAATTTTCTTTTTCTCTAATTTCATTTAGTATAACGTTTATTTCATATAATTTTCATTTTGTATAATGCTCCTTTTATATAACGTTCATATGACCTAACATTCATATTAACTAATTTTCTGCCCTTCGCTCGATCCAGCATTCTATGTAAAGAATCGCTCTTGTGTTCTATGTGTGTGTGTTCTATTTCTGAGTGAAGGGTTTAAAATAACCGAACCTCGGGGTGCCCTTCGCTCGCTCTTGCATCCTATGTCGACGGAGCCCGCTTCGCGGGGCCCCTATTTCTGTGTAAAGGGTTTAAAGTAACCTAAC
The DNA here is from genome assembly GCA_963082905.1 of Oligia fasciuncula. Classification (NCBI taxonomy): domain Eukaryota; kingdom Metazoa; phylum Arthropoda; class Insecta; order Lepidoptera; family Noctuidae; genus Oligia; species Oligia fasciuncula. The sequence goes on along the minus strand of OY720393.1, from coordinate 7,594,071 downwards.
ACAACCGAACCTCGGGGTGCCCTTCTCTCGCTCTTGCATCCTATGTCGACGGAGCCCCGCTCCGGGGGGCCCCTATTTCTGTGTAAAGGGTTTAAAGTAACCTAACACAACCGAACCTCGGGGTGCCCTTCGCTCGCTCTTGCATCCTATGTCGACGGAGTCCCGCTTCGCGGGGCCCCTATTTCTGTGTAAAGGGTTTAAAGTAACCTAACACAACCGAACCTCGGGGTGCCCTTCGCTCGCTCTTGCATCCTATGTCGACGGAGCCCCGCTTCGCGGGGCCCCTATTTCTGTGTAAAGGGTTTAAAGTAACCTAACACAACCGAACCTCGGGGTGCCCTTCTCTCGCTCTTGCATCCTATGTCGACGGAGCCCCGCTTCGCGGGGCCCCTATTTCTGTGTAAAGGGTTTAAAGTAACCTAACACAACCGAACCTCGGGGTGCCCTTCGCTCGCTCTTGCATCCTATGTCGACGGAGCCCCGCTTCGCGGGGCCCCTATTTCTGTGTAAAGGGTTTAAAGTAACCTAACACAACCGAACCTCGGGGTGCCCTTCTCTCGCTCTTGCATCCTATGTCGACGGAGCGCCGCTTCGCGGGGCCCCTATTTCTGTGTAAAGGGTTTAAAGTAACCTAACACAACCGAACCTCGGGGTGCCCTTCGCTCGCTCTTGCATCCTATGTCGACGGAGCCCCGCTTCGCGGGGCCCCTATTTCTGTGTAAAGGGTTTAAAGTAACCTAACACAACCGAACCTCGGGGTGCCCTTCTCTGGCTCTTGCATCCTATGCCGACGGAGCCGCGCTTCGCGGGGGATTTCTGTGTAAAGGGTTTAAAGTAACCCAGCACAACCGAACCTCGGGGTGCCCTTCGCTCGCTCTTGCATTCTATGTAAATAAAAAATATCCGTCCACCCTCATAAAAGCAAACTATGTAGTATCAGCGATAACAACGCAAAAAAAAACAAATCAAATCAAATCGCAAATCTAATAAATTTTTGGAAAAATAAAAGTAGATAATTCTAAATTATATTAAACGTTACTTATAGATTTTGTATATTATAGCAACTGAATATTATATTATGTGAATATTATTTCAAATGTGCATTATATAAACTGTTCATTATACCATTTGAAATTATGTAAAATGTTCATTATACCATATGAAATTAGGTAAAATGAAGTTATATCAATAATTCACTATGACCGTTGACCGTTATATTAAATAAAAATTATAACAAACGAAATTAGGTCTTATGATCGTTAGAACTTTTGTTTCTATATCAAACGTGACACACCCGAGGATTCTAGTGTCTGGATATAGTTTAGTTTCTGTACAAAGAGGTTCAATATATCTTGAGTTGTATGGTAGGATCACTGACCTCTATCTTGTATAATACAGGTCAGTGGGTAGGGTTGAATGCACTGACCTCTATTAAACAAGTACGCTGGACTAAACATCCTGAACGAAATGACAGTTGTTTTTGTGCCGATTCAAAGCGCCTGCTCGAGGTTCTCAGGAACTAAAATTGGCACGTTCTTTCAAATGGACGTTGAGTTGTTTGGTTCGTCTTTGATGATTTAGGTCTAAGTCGTAGAATACCGTTTTTATTTGTGTATTTTGTGTTTAGGTACTACGTGATATTTAGAACATTTTGTGTTTAGGTACTACGTGATATTTAGAACATTTTGTGTTTAGGTACTACGTGATATTTAGAAGCATGCGCATTTTGTAAAACTCGCTATCAAAAAGGCAGTGGAATAACCTTGCACAAGTAAGTGAATTTCATGACTTTAAATGTTTCGATTGCTTTTGTGAGCATTTTTAATAAAAAAAAAAAAATACTAAGTATTTTATATTTAGAATAAATGTTTTTATTAATATCTTATCATATTAAAGTGTAATTAGGGCTCAGTTTTCACATAAATTGAATACAATCATTTTAATAGGGTTGTAAATGTTCCATCATGTCGATAATTTTCTTCAGCACGCGTAGCGTGACGACGTTTTGTCGACGGAAGAATAGACAAAATGACACATTACCATGCTTAGACGCGTAGAATGCGTACAAATATTTCTACAATCTGTCATTTTGTCTATTCTTCCGTCGACAAACCCCGTTTCTACGGCGGTCATGCTACGCGTGCAGACAGTGAATAATTTTAAAATTAGGTACGTCTTTCAAATAGACCTGTCGCCAGAAATTTCTGCAATTTGACTAGCTAAAACAAATTAGCAATCAAGTTTCTAATTTCAAAAGATAAATATTAGGTATATGTAATGTGTAGGTACTTGTTTCCGAAGTAAAGACCTAACATCGAAATAAAACTTGCCATCTATAAAGTACTGTATACTTTAGTAATTTTTACTTTAATTAAATACTTAATTTCTGATTTCCCACCAACTCAACTAAGCAGATATGTCTGGAAAAACATGAAAATGGAAAATGTTACGTTCAAAAGTGCCTTTAATGTGCCTATTTGAAATAAATGATTTGACTTTGACTATCCAAATACCCAATAATGAAAATGGAATCCCTCTCCTTTCCGTTAGTAAGTAAGTAAAGTGTTCACTTTTGGCATTCAATTTGAGTGAATTCGATTGAATTGATATATGGACGCTGTTTGTTGAATGGTTAACTTTTTTGTTTACCATGATTCAATTCTTCCAAATTGAACACCAAAAGTGACTGTTATTTAAGTAATAGCTATTACATAAATGTACGAAGAATACAACTGGCATTTGGGTTAGAGCGAAATGGCAACGTAATAGCTCAATAGTTTTTTAGTTCACATTGCGAACTAATGTGACCACAGCATAGCTTGTAAAACTAGTGTAGTTGAGCCAGGAGATATTAGCTCAATAAAAGTAGTTTTTAGGCTAAGTTTTAAGCCTATAATCAAATATTTAATGCTCACTGATCTGACGGTCATGCGCTATAATTTTACTAGGACACTATCCACTAGTTTATAACATGCGATCTGACCGCGCCCTAATGAATTTTCAGTTAACCTTTGCAGAGCAATTATTTAATTACTTAAAAATGAAGCATAAAAATAACAAAGTGATTCGATATTTTTCTCATAAGTCTTGTAATTAATTACTCTCAGTAGTTATAACGATCGATAAAGTTCATAAAAGTACTTTTTTATCGAAGGCTAAGTTCCATCTCTAATATTAGTTCCACGGAATCTCACGTTGCTATCAGCACCAAAATGGCGAAAATCAAATGTCTTCATTTTGTTATCGATAGTATGAAGTCCAGCGTACTTGTATAATAGGTACAGGTGAGTGGCTGAATGTCACAAGAAAAATAAAGACCATTTATTTGTGAAAAGAAAAGAAATGAATAAAAATAACTTTAATGGCATCTTAACAAATTCTGGGCGCGTTGAGCCAGTATTTTTTGTAAAACATATCCAAAGAGATTGTAATAAACCAAATCATCTACAATTTGTTTATTTTGTTAAATGTTTTTTATTCTTATGGATTGACTTTCTTTTCCTCATTCGACATATCCATAATAGCATTGTGCTAAAGCTAACTTTCTACTTAAAACTGTTTACACATAAATCAATATTATTTACCTTCCTACACAATATTGAATTAAATATTACTCTTACCTCTTTTCGTATCAGGATCAAGTTCATACCTACCTATATAAAATGTATTGTATTATGAGATATCCAATAACATACACAGACACACAAAAGGTCTCGATATAGGTAGGTGCGGACTGGTCGGGTAGAAATCATTTAATAACCAATATAATGTTGTACCTTAAGGCGCTCCCTCCCCGGGAGCATTCACCAGTAATGTAACAATTCAGATTTGAGCTTTACATCAGTGAGTGAGGAGAACCGAGCATTACAGTGGGAGCACCCGAAATACAATTTTCAACATGAATGCGAATATTATCGAATCTTGGATTGTTACATTACAGACGAATGTACGGCTGAGGGAGCGTTTATAGACACAGTATATTATTATAATACGTCTAGCAGCGCCCCGCGGTTCCACCCGCATAAGTCTCGATCCCGTGGGAATATCGGAATAAAAGTAATCTATGTGTTATTCTGATGTATAAGCTATATTACTGTAAATTTTCATAAAAATCCGTTCAGTAGTTTTTGCGTGAAAGAGTAACAAACATCATAACATATGTTCCAGATCAACTCTACCTTCCGATTCCAATTAAAGCAAGCGTTGATTTCTGAGTTAAAAGTCACTGGCATCCGATAATGAACCAATGGAATAATATTTAAATACAAAGGTAGGTACCACGACTTCAACTTTTTTTTTGTTTTCTGTCACTCTGCTAAAAACCTCTCAGCTACGAACGACAATCACACAAACGACCTAAAACTGAAGGGGCTTCCTTTTTCATTTTTCCCTCGTGATCCTAAAATACCGGCCACATCACAATAGAGGAGGGACCCCAATGAAAAGCTTTTTGAAACAAAAATAGACATAGTTTTGACTAACGATACGTTTGAACAATGCTAACTAACGATGGAGCGCACTCGGCGTGGGATCGGTAGGTTCGGACGCACGCCTCGCCGCACAACCTACCACGTTTCTCGCTCGTCATTCGCTTTTGTTTGTCTCTGGTTTAGATATTGTTTTTTTTTTACTCAATCGATGCTAATTGTGTACGGCAGAGGGCAGAAGTTTTTGATAAATGAATAACACTACTAGACTAGACATAGGAAACGGACGTTGCTTTGAGATATGGACAAAGTTAGACGCACGCCACACGGCAAACATAGTTTATTGTTTAGTGTTCTTACAAAAAACGATTTTACTACACAAACTCGTAGCAACTTAATAGAATATTTTAGGTTCAAAAAGTTACATAGAGTGGCGATGAGGTTACCACATTACCTACATCTGTTAAAATGATAAATTAAACAATTATACCTACTAAAAATAAAATAAAGCATTTTTCAAATAAAATAGGTAGGTAAATAGCGTAAAAACTGTCACGTTTTCACGAAACAAACCACTCTTGACAATATTAGTTTACTGACCTGAATGCGGCAACGCCGCGCACACGGCAGCTCCAGACAGGCAGTATAGGGCCGCGCTCGTCGCTGGCACAGTATAATTAATTAAGCATTGTTACGTCTCGGAAATGTCCTTGAAATAATTACCTACGGGCGCTCGGTGTATAAACACGCACTAAGGTTGCCCACTGACTGTGTCTCTTGAGTAGTAACTGTACTTTGTAAGTCCGACTAAGGACAATGCTCCTGGATGTATAGAAACCCGCACCATGCTGCATCAAAGTCAAACTTTGTTTTTTTTAGATTACACTTATCATATTAGCTCCTACAAAAGTTCTTTTTGTAAACAAATCCCGGGTTTCGGAGATTTTCAAAAAAATTGAAATAACCTAAAAACGTGTCAAACAAGGTACTTTATTTTGTTTGAAACGAACGGCTATTATTACTCTAAAAACAGCCTATTATATTTCTAGTTATTTTTAATTAATGTAGAATCGACAAAGTATAATTTTTTACATGTTTTTTGAAAGACATCAGCACTTTCAAAGTTCAAGGTAATATCATATCATTTGAAACGGAACGTCATGTAAAGGGAATAAAACAATATCAGGGTCATATTCAAAATAATTGTAAGTTACGGATAGGAAACAGATATGAATATTATTTGATTGTAACAGAAAAATAACAGAAAGGAATTATTAGGGCAAGTTTAAATAGTACACGTTTATAACAGGCTACGAGTGCGAAGTCGGTGTGGGTCGCTAGGTGGGTACATAATGAAATAACATTTTGGTGATCGTATTTTAGTTGGTATAATTGCCATAAATTCATCATCATCATTGCCATAATGCCTTATCTCCGAAACTACCGAGCCTAAAATTTTGATATTAATATTAAGGCAAAAGGATTCTAATGATTAGAATTATGTAAAGCCATATTTGTTACGGTCGTGAATCATATTTTAATCAACATACAACTTTACACTGACCTGTAAATTGCAAAAAACCTGAGTCAATTTGAATTTCGCGGGCTACCTTGGCGCATCCCCCTTAACTGATACTGAGACGGCCGACGAGAGGCTGGGTACGCCTCGGCGAGGCTGCGCGGTTAGTATAAAAGGCTCAAGCAGTGAGGACTGAGGATACGCAGTAAAACATGCACACACAGACAATACATGGCACAGCAATGCAATACATGGCACAATATACGCAAACTTTACATACTTCAAATAAATTTAAGTAAGTAAAAAAAAAATGGTTGCCTGTAAAGTCGGTTTTACGGGCGAAGATTTTACGTGACAACGACCGATCATCCGATCATAGTTGAGTGGGAGAGAGACGCAAGGCATTCGGCGGGCCTCTCTCTCGTTCGGTGACTCATCGTAACGTTACCGAGCGTTACACTTTTTCATAAGTGACTCCCAGTCGCAACCTAATTTAAGACGTTGTCACGTCAAAAAAAATGTTTTGGCTAACCTGCGGTGCACTAAGTACCTATTAATATTTTATTTTCATTAATTCATACATGAGACAATGTGAATAACGCCTAATCATTCATATCTGTTACGTAACGGAAAAAAGTGACAGATAAAATAACGTATATGAATTAATTGCACGTGTCTATCCTACAAATCTATTTATTTCCACACCAATTCACATGATTATACGAATATTTTATAGTTATAACAAATATCACAATACAGCCCTTTCCTAGTATGAGTAATAAAACAGTAAGTACTTACCGCTACTGTAAACGACTCACACTGAATATTTACTTTTAAAAGTCTAATTTTCTTCGACAACGAAACGAGCTGAAAAACTATATTGAACAAAATGGCAAAGCGTTTATTCTTACGCGTCGTGTAGTAACAGCTAGTGAACTAATTTTGCCAGTATTTCAAATTTCTTTATTGCCATGGAAATAATGTTAAAATAGCATAACAGAGAAGAATAACAGATATGTGCAAAATCAGGACACTCATTAATAAATTAAATTTGGAGTACACTAAATAGTATTTTATATTTTGTTTAGTAAAGTGTTGAAAGTTTAAACAATATTCTCTGAATATATATTTTTTTTTTACTTTTGTGTAGGAATGGATAATTAAATTATTTTTTTTAGTTTACCGTTAAAGACGTGGACATAGAATACTTGTATGAAACGGATCCTACGCAATGTCTGGTTTAATTTTTTTAAATGAATTGTTTAGGTTTACCAAATGTTTCGTTGTTTTTTATTAAGCTCAAATAAATATTTTATCTGTTTGTTTATGAAATTCTAGTCAGTTGCATTTCGTTATGAAAATAATTGGGTTGGACATTAAGACAGTAGTAAATATACAATTATTTTGAATATGACCCATCAATACATTTTTACCAGTAACAATAGGAGCCACGTGGGTAACCCTCGTAGCTCCTATTGTTACTGGCTAATGTTCTAGCCTTCTAGATTTCCAAGCTCGGTCACCTCAAGGAATGTTAATTAGTTTCAAACGATATTATTAGGTCTCCGTATTGTCGTTTCCAGGAGAGGCACCTCGAGAGGTTCGTCTCGCCGCCAGGACCTGGAGTAGCGTCTGGGGCCTGGACGCGAGACCCGTCCCTCGAGTCAGCTGGAAGCCTCTTGCGGAGACGACTGTGCGGCAGGCGGAGTCCGTCTAGCGATAGCGCAGGCGGGACGGTTTTTTTTTATAATAGAAAATTTACTTACATTTAATACGGTTTTTATAAGAACCGGTTATTTACTATAGTCCGGTTTTCAATGGTGGAAACCGGTCTTCTACTTAAGGATCTTGGGTTCGACATTCGGTGTGCATCAGGACGTATATGGTTGGACACCTTCATCGGCTCCGGGATCCGGGACCCTTATTGTCCCTGGCGCCCATTTATTATTTAGTCACGTTTTTTTAATAACTGGAAGGTTATGTATCTTGAACTTTCAATTTATAATATTTAATTTTATTACGGAACAGTACTGGGTTTATCTCCACTGACGCCCATATCTCTCTACTGAAATTTAAGCTGGCTGGCAATAATCAAATTTACTTATTTTAACCTACCTAATTTAGATTTTATAAAGCCAATTAGTTATTATTTATGATTTCTTATATTTCTAAATTAAACCTTTTTTTTAATATACAGTGTTTGACTTAGTGTGTTGTTTACTTTTATTTTGATACCTAACCACCTACCTAGATTGTCGTAAGAGGCTACAAATATTAATTTGTAACAGTTATTGTTTGTTTGCTAAATCATCTCGGCACATCAGCCGAAACCATTCTGATAGTCTAAAATAAAAATACATAAATTATCCATTTATTCGGGTTCAAATATAAAATATTTTCTATAGAAAAGTTACATAAAACGGCCTATATAAAAGTCCGCGATGACATTTATATCTAAATGCTTAGGATAATTCATAAAATAATAAAATATGACAAGAGTTGTATCAACAAATTATGTTCATTTGTCAAGAGTAATTTAAGTAAATAACGTTCAAACCCTATCGATATTTAATTTGCTTATTGTCAAGGAAATAGACCGAAATAGAAGGAGACTGTAAGCACATTTTTCGCCTGAGTTTTTAAGTTAATTAGAGTAATTCGGCTTCACAACGTCTGAACTTTAAATCGAATTTCGCCGGTCACGGGTCGTTGTCCTCCTAGTTTTCGTCAGGTGATTCTCTGAGCTATGCATTTCTTTACATGATGTTGTTTAATAATCAAAAAAGAAAACCGCAGCTAGAGCGTTAAGTGGAGTACATGCGTGTGAAAACCAACTGGACTTTAAGGGTCGAGAAGTTGGAGTCGCGTCACAAAACGAACTAAAAGCCGTTCGTGGTGCGTGTTCCGACACATCACCTCAAGGAAGAGTTCTGACCGAAGTGTGTTGTGTACCGCCGGTTTCTTGACCGGCTACATGACACCAGTCAGCGAAACACGACGCAGACACTTAGTGTGCGTTAGTTTTTTAGTGTAATTTTATTGTAATGTTGTATGTAGGTATTTTTAAGTTATATTAATATTGTAATGTATGCATTGAATCGCCTGCCCGCGCTATTAGTTCGTTTTCGCTCAGCCTTCTTTCTTATTTTTTTTTTGTTTGTCACGGCTGCTTTTAGTTCTAGCGTGATGTTAAGTAGCCTTCCTCAACAATTGGGCTATCAAATGTAAAAATATTTTTTTCAAATCCGACTGGTAGTTCCAGAGATTATCGTGTTATAGCCGACGGGCATAGGGTTCGGGCCTGAATGAAAGTACCTACTTGGTAATTTTAAATAATTACTTTAATTACCCCAAATAGAAACACGTATAAGTGAACACAGAAAAAGAATTATTTGAGGTTTAATTAATACATAAAAAACAAAAATTCTTCAGCTTTATTATTTAGTATACTTATGTATATAGATTGTGTAGGTATTTTTAAAGAACGACACGTAAGCAATGAACGCAAATATTGCGTTCATTGCGTGTAGGATACTTAAATAATATTCGATCTGAGTTTTGTTTATTTTATTTCTCGTAGGGTGTGGTTTTCACAACTTGAAGCACCATTTCCCAAACCTATTGTAACATTTTAACGACATCTTTTTTCAGATTGAATTATATCAAAAGAAGATGGTGTCTTCTGGAAAAAACTGGATGTGGGTGGATGAGGTATGACCGGTCTTTGAGAGAGCTTTGTTCAACATTTCAAAGGAATGATAATTATAAAACATCAAAGGTAAATGAGACTGTGTGTAAACAAAAAATCAAATGTCATTTTCAATATTATTCTCATTTATGTATTACTAGCTGCGCCCCGCGGTTTCACCCACATAGGCACATAGGTGTGATTCCGTGAGAATATCGGGATAAAAACTATCCTATGTCCTTCCCGGAACTCAAACATCTCTATACCAAATTTCATCTTAATCGATTCAGCGGCTTAAGCGTAAAGAGGTAACAGACAGACACACTTTCGCATTTAGTATGGATTATATAATATTATGTAGATATGACCTATAGAAGAAAATTAATAGTACATTATGACACATGTGTGCTAAGTTGATCATTATGCACGAGGCGATATTATCGCGCGAGCCGCAGGCGAGAGCGATAAGAAAGCCGAGTGTATATTGATTAATGCACACGCGTTTCATACGACGTTTTTCAACACACTTGCGAGGAAAAAAAAACAGACTTATATTGTTAAATATTAACTTGTATGGAAAATGGCGCGCTGGTTTTGTTTTCCCGCGCGCCGTGCTAGCCAGCACTAGCGATGCGCGCGCAACATTGACTTATTTTAAATATATTAATCTATGGCACATACAAAACCGCTAAACAGCCTATAGAAAAAATATAATAAACACAAACCTGAAAATTGCAAAAAACCTATGAATTTCGCGGTCTACCACTGCGCATTCACCTTAAATTGTCTGTGGTCCCCTGCGAGTTCATTTTGCGACCAAGGACAATACAGACTATTTAAAAAAAAAAAAATATAGCCCGCGGATTTTTTCTTTTGGCATGAAGTCTCTTTGGGCGCTTTCCGAATTAGCTATAATCACTCACATCACAGCACTCACATCATCTCCATGGACGTAATATTACGTCCATGCATCATCTCACATGCGTTCCGATTTAGATATTACTATTATGACTGCTGAGAGCTGGCAACAATTCGGAACACTCGTGAACGCGCTCACATGACAGTGCTTACACAATGTAAAAAAGATATTATTACAGTATTTCTTTGTATAAACACATTTCTTCTTCAGTTCTTCTTCTTTGGTTAGGTGGCGACTGTCAGCCAGAAGCACAATTTCAAAAATGCCACGTTAGTTTAATTTAAAGATGATGCAACTCAAAACAAAACACACACTGACACAACCTCATACACACACTGTCATTTTTGACAGCGCTCACGGTGATATTATTCTAGGGCATGGTCGGCATTATCGCAAGATGGCGAATGTCATGACGTCATCTATGACGATTCACGGGACATCGTTTTCGTTATCGCGCTCACGCTAATTCGGTTATTTCCCAATTCGGAACACATCGATTATTTCCCAATTCGGAACGCAGGGTTTCATGAGATTAAAAAAGCGCGCGTCTCCGACTAGTAAATAGTTATCTGTGGTATTACAGAACATGTGGATTAAAGTAAAGAAAAAGCACGCGTTCGTAATACACTCCATTATGGACCTAAAATCGGTCCAATAAGAGCCACTTTACGAGCAAGTGTGTTGAAAAAGAATTTTGTTTTATCCTAGCAAAACATGTTTGTGCCATTATAATTATATTTAACACCATTGTATACCTACCATTTTTTTATACAAATAAATGATATATTAATCTCCGTGTAAAATACTGGGTATTCAGTTGCATCCGGTTAGACTAAAAGCCGACTCCAACATAGTTGGCAAATGACTACGTAGTTTTTTAGGGTTCCATACCCAAAGGGTAAAAACGGGACCCTATTACTAAAACTTTGTTGTCTGTCCGTCCGTCCGTCTGTCTGTCACCAGGCTGTATCTCAAGAACCGCGATAGCTACACAGTTGAAATTTTCACAAATTATGTATTTCTGTTGCCGCTATAACAACAAATATTTAAGGGGGGCTCCCATACATCAAACGTTTTTTTCGGCATTTTTGCCTTGTGGTACGAAACCCTTCGTGTGTGAGTCCGGCTCGCACTTGTTTTTAATATTTGTGGTGTGCACAATAAAGACTTTTCTATCTTCTATCTATCTACATAATTAGCTATTATTTATTTTCTGTGTTAATTTTCGTTTATACGTCCTCCGGCTTGAAATAAAACAGTAATCGAATTAATGAGTTATGTACTGCGTGGCGTGATGGCCATTCTGCCAGGCTGGCCGTCCGTGATGCAATTAAAAAGTAGAATGTCAAAGAACACGCTAATAAAATTTCGCAAAATGTTCACAGTTGTATTTTGTTAGCGTTTGAAATTATTATGATTGTTTTGTTTGTTGAATGTTTGTGTTGGACTTGGAAAAATAAGGCTGAATTGAATTAGGTGACGCGAAATTATTTTAATTTATTTTCGGGCGTTTGTTTGTCAAATAAAGTAAGTTAACTAAGTTTTGGTTATTTTTTGCACTAAATATGAAACAAAACGACTAAAATTAATTTAGGAGCTTTAAAAGCAAATAAAGAGACATCTCAAATAAACAAATAAAAGCCGCTTTGCAGCTTTGAGGCCCATTTCACCCATTTGGCATTATAATCTTTGTTTTCTGTTTTTATAGTTTTAAAGGTGTATTTTGCAGTAATTTTAAACGCTTTTTTTTTTAAATGGGTTTGCTCTTGACTCTGGTCTAGGTCAGAGGTGACAGAGACAAAGTCGACGATGGAGTGAGCTTACCCAGAAGAAGCCTTTTCACTCTTACTTTAAAGAGATTCCTGTCTCTTTCTATATCTCTGACTTCTTTTCCCAGACTGGTCACATCTGCTGAGCACCGGTGAGCTTCCATACCAATGCCCAAAGTCATGAACCTAGTAACTTTGACAAACCCATCATTTTAGTTTAGTTAACATTATTCATTGGATTACTAAAAATTAATTAATGCAAAATATTAATATCTTAGATAAAAAGGCCTACAAATCCGTAGAAATTCGTTCTATTATGAGTAAAAGAAATTGTCGTACGGTTACTAATGAGCACACTACCTTTTATATAGAGAAACTTCGAAATAGGCCGGAAAAAGCCTAGAATGGAGTAGAAAATTAATGATACCTACTCGACGCCTATCCTCATCTCTAAAATATTTTATAATATTTATTACAGGAACCAGAACTTTGACATAATTAACGTGTGAGCTTCTTCTCGGTTGAGGAGACCTGAAAATTAATGAGTTTTCTTTTTTGCTTCGATCTAGTAAAATGTTTTTCGAAATCTTATTGCACCCACGCGCTTCTATCACGCGTGGGCGAAGGATTTTGTTTTGCAAAATTAATTCTGCGAGATAAAAATATATCAAAATCGGTTAGAGCAGTAGTCGAAGTATAGGCTTACTTGATCGCATATGTGCATGCGTGTACTCGTTATTATCAAAGTTTATGGTAGGCTGGTGGTCAGACATACACATGGTCCTTGGGTATGATTTTGCACTTAACAGTGAATATGTTCAAGCAGGCGATCCCTGAAAACTGGGCCATATATTTACACTCGGTAAATTATATTATTTATGTAAATTATATTAATTATTATAAATTATATTAATTATATATTTGTACTTCGTCTAGATTATATTATGGAGTACACACGGCTACAAATAAAGCTATATATAGCCAGTATAAGCTGACTGTCTGATGCTAATGTGTCGCCGTGTTTATTTTGTAGCGATCGAGTAAAAACAAACTGCATTACGTGGATGTGAAATGTCTCACCGCGATAGTGTAATTTTACGAAGAAAAAAAAACAATAGAATGTCTGCCCTATTTTTAGCAGTGCTGCAAAACAGCTTCCACATAACTATGTTATAAATAGCGTTGTTTGTGCTCACTTTCGAAACAAATGACTGCGGCTTTTACAAAAAATATATAGAACATCAGAGAACATCTAACATCTTCCAAAAAGAACACTCATAGAAGGGAACTTGAACTACTATTCAACGAGAACGCTACAGCAATTACCTAATTGAAAAAGTTCTTAACTTTTCCGTCACAATTACTTTGTCCATTGAATATCCGACGGTTTGAAAGTGATCACATTTTTGCTTTGTCCATTGTTATTATCCTCCTGCCCTTCACTGGAGCGGGTGCAGACGATTAAATATTTAGGTGTAACAATTGACAGCAGTCTCAACTTTATAGAACACATAAAACTCCTATGTGGAAGAATTCGCAAATTAATATTTATTTTTAAAAATTTACGGCATGTCGCTGATTCACAACTGCTGAAGCAGATCTATTTTGCTCTCTGTCAGTCGCTATTATCCTATTGCATTTCATCCTGGGGAGGGGCTTCAAAAACCACCTTAAAGAGTCTTGAGATCGCCCAACGTGCAGTACTCAAAGTTTGTACTTTTAAACGGATCTTTTTCCCCACTGCACAACTGTATAATAATTGTGAGGTTCTGACTGTAAGACAACTATACCTACTTAATGTTACTCTCCTACAACACAGCAAACAAACTTATAATCCGCTAAACCTACAAAAACGAAGAAAAGATAAGGTATGCGTCAGAAACGAAATAAGTACAACTAAATTTAGCTCAAGATTTATCAACTTCATTGGACCTTACATCTATAATAATATAAATAGAGCAATAAATATTTACCCCTTAACGAAAACACAATGTAAAGAAAAGGTAACAAAATATTTACAAAAACTTACTTACGAAGAGACTGAATTGGTACTACATATACCACAGTGATTTGTTACTTACCACAAACACACACCCTCTTACATTCACACACACATAATCATATCACACAAAGAGAGGATACATACACTGTTCAGTTTTTATTTTAAATTTATTTTGGATTTTAATTTATTTTATTTTTTTGTAATTTAATTTATTTTTTGTTATTTTTGACAAGTTCTAAAAATAATATTGCCTATAATGGTCATGTTATTATATTATTGTATCAAATTATTATGTTATTATTATCAGTTTTTCAATATATAAATGTTTTAATCTACAAAATGTTACATCTCTACTTGATGGCTATTTTTAAGTGTTTATTATTTGAGGGTTTGGGCGCTGATAGCTGAAATACAGGCTTTCGCCTAGTTCGGCTACAGATGTCTAATTCATTTGTTACAAGAAATTATAGCCACTAAGATAATAATTATGTGTATCTTTGTAAACAATTATTGAATAAACTTATTATTATTATTATTAAACTAGGAACTGACCGGTAGAAGATGGTCAGGACATCGATCACGCTTGACGGGTTGGTTATGCAATGAGTAACAAATATTTGGTCAAAGGCAACAACATCAAAGGGACAAGTGAAAACCACAGGATGAACGAACAATAAGATTTTCGGGAAATATATTGGAGTATTTATTTCAATAACAATGTTTTATTTTCGGTGAGATCTATGTTTATTTTACATATTTATAAAACAAACATAAAATGGCTGCTCATACTAAGTACCTAACTACGAAATCTTTTTGCTCATCTGAGATCTTATTAATAAATATTAAGTCGTTGAAATATCTTGTGATAATTAAAACACTCACGACAAAGTGTTTTATTATAGAGTACCTTCCACACCCATCTGTGGTATATGACATATACGTTACAGTCACAGGCGTAAAAGTTTTACGCACATCTGGGAGGTTACTTGAGTAATCGGCTGTGGTTAATTAGGTAGGTACTTAGGTCTTGATTTATTCTGTATATATATATATGTTAACGACGGGTATGGGCTAAAACAGCGGTCTTCTAAATCTTGATTCAAAAAATTTAAACCTTTCCATCTAAGGACTACCTTATCTAGGTACATCCACGGTTTCAGTTATAGCACTCAGAACGGCTGGACTGATTTTTATGATCTTTGATATTTTCGATTTGTCTCCACCCCGAATATCAGAATAACTAATTAAAACATGGGAAAAAATCACGAAAAAAATATAATGAAGATAATTTATTTTCTCATACATTTTGTATTTATATCTGCTTAAAAAAGAGAGATATCATCTCATCTAGTAATCCGTTTAGGTCATTGCTACTAAAAACGCTTCGGAGAGCCCAACGTTTGATAATGTTATTGTCCAAACTCAATTTTGAAACAAATTAGTTTTTCCCAAGCTAACCCGATTCATCTGCAGCGGGTTGAAATCAACCAGTTTAACCTAAACCAATCTAATTATACCGATAACTGCGGATCCGTGGATAACTGTCTAGGATAAAATGATACAACTTTGTCTAAATATCAAACAAACACAAACTTGTGGGTAGGTATTTACATGGGTTTGATTTTCTGAACAATTTTTATTTATAATTTTATTAAGCGATCTGGGTATTTAGTTCAATAAATGGAAGCAGGTTCTATCTAGTTCGGAAAAATGTTCATTGGGGTTACAGTAAATCTGAATAAAACTGATGTCGGAATCCCGGATAGCTAATCTATTCACGCTAGCTAGCTCGTGCAGACAAAGGAGACCAACCCTTCGCAGAACCCATCCGTCATTCTTTGCGATTATTTTCTTTACGACTCGTTCACACGATACGTCACATCCGCTACTTAAAGGTAAGTATATCTCCAATAAATGTTACAATTGACCATGTAATCACGCGTAGTTTGGATGTCATATTATTTAATCTCTTAAGAATACAGTTACTTAAATTGTTTCGATACTCAAAACCCTTTAAGAAAGTGTTGGTGTGATTGATTGACTTTTATATTTTTACAAACATAGTTTGTAAGTAACACGTATTTCCCGCTTGCCTGAAAAGAAGTTCTTTCATATTCCCATACCGAATAACAATAGCCAAGCGTGTATGGTGCAGGGCGGTGCCAAGATCCGTCCGTTCACAGTCGAACGGGCAGGCGGGCGGGCAGGCGAGCCCTCCGCTTTTACGTCGAACTGAGCCGAGTAAGTCTCCCGATTCTATTGACCTTTACGTGCTTCCGTCTATGGCGAAATAAAATCGCGAGAGGGTGAAGTTAATCTCAATGGTTTTTGTTCGTGTAGACTAGCTATTTCAAATATGATTTTCCACTATGATTAAGAGGCCTATTTTGCCCAATTTGGCGATAATGATAATCATTTAATTTTCCAAGAAAATACTTTCTTAGTTATTTTAAAGAAAAAACAACTTCAAATTTGTTTCGCCTCAGGAAAGACAACCATTATTTCCTATAAACAAACAAATCGTCCAATATCAAATTTGGCATTAGAACCGATTATGCAAGTGACCCATTTTGCGACAAATTCTGGGCATGACCCCAAGGTTTGTTTTTATTAAGTAGTAATTTATCGAGGTTCAGATTGACACACCCACAGTACAAAATGGTCATGTCACCAATCTCCATTTTCCGAGCATTTTGTTTGACTTTTTACACTTCTAAGAACTGGATGGAAATTGGGTCCCGGGCTTGTAGCTGTCGGAACTTTGGCTTCAATCTGTTACATACTTTTATTTGAAAATGAAATGTTTTGAATTTGTACATGTATAATAGCAAAATATTTGTAGCTAAAAGATGACTCGTAATGCTTTACTAAACTGTTTTTTTTTTTCTTTCACGTTTCAGGGACGATTTTTGGTAGGCAGGAGTGTCAATTTGTAAGTATGCTGTATGGATAAAGCTGTAGCCCTCACCATGTATTATACAAAACAGAAAATCTTCCAGTTTAAAGACGGTGATCAGTCAAGTTTCCGAGTTATGTAACTCGGAAACTTGACTGATCACCGTCTTTCAAGTCATCTGCGTCGGGAAACTGCGCGGTCTAATGACCGCGCAGTTTCCCGACGCAGATGACTTTGAGGATTCTTCAATTAATATTACTTACGCGCTGATAAATGATCTCAAAAAAGTTAATTTTAATATCATAGAAGTGTAGAATACGGGTACAAGTTGAACGTCTATTTAAAATTTAAAACCCTTCTTAGCGCTCCACATAAAGGCTGCTGCTGCTGTTCTGGGAACGTTTTTAACTACCGATCAATTTGGTTGCATGTGTTTTTGCTTTACTACGGCTAAAGCAAATAGACTTGAACTCTATTAAGAGCAAGAGAGAGAGATGTAAGCGTATGTACTTTACAGATTATTTTTTGTGTTACTATCTGTACCTACCGTATGTTGATCGAACTTGATGGAACAGCAATTTTTTTTTAATAACGTAAGAAAACATTCAAAGCTTCATGTACTGAATCCATAGTGACAGTTAGCGCGTCGATGTCCCTGTTACACTGTATAGGATTTCAAAGAGTAGGTAGGTACCCTAGCACAAACTTTTACAAATAATTAGGTATTCAAACTCATTCAAAGATCAAAACGTAGTAACCTAGTAGGTACAGACGCCAAGCACATCGAGCTACTACAATCTGTCAAATTTCTTTAATAGATTTTCAACTTTATCGCTAAAGCTTATGGTGCAAAGTTGATTGGGAAAATTTGACAGTTTCGGGATCCTAAGGAGAAGAACGGGCAATAAATTTTATTTTTATTTTACAATTCTTATATAAAATCTGCCAAGAACAGTAAAATAGTGGTTTGGTAGTTTAGCCACGAAAAGGTATCAGACACACACAGACAGTGGTGGACTCGTTACGTAAGTTTAAATCAAGTAAAGTACTTATTGAACACTTCCAAAAGTTCAGATGAAACTTCGGAAGGCGGACCCTGGTGAAATCTGGAAATAATCACGCTAGGCAACATAAAATCCACTTAAGTACCGGGCTAATTGAAAAACCATTTGAACTGTTGAAGAACCTTGGTTATTTTGATCACTAGTAATGCTTTTATAAACTGTTTTCTTTTCTTTAACGTTTCTCTGAAGATTTTTGGTAAATATGCCGGAGGGTCTAATAGCCTTAACGGATGCGAGGGATATCACCCTTATTAGCAAACGGAATGGTAGAACCAGTAATATTTTTTATAAGTGCAGCGAAGAGACTATATACCTACATTTGAAGATAAAAATGGCGTGTTAAGTTGGCGTATTGTTGCACAAAAACCGCACATAACTGTTAATCCAGGGAATCGAACTAATAATATATACAAACGTTTATAACATAATCTGCGGCCGGAATACGTCCGCTACAGCACATTGGTCTGCCGCCGACCGCAGCCGCAGCATTGATTACTGAACTACCCCTATATTATACACGAATTAGGGAACGCGGTATTCAACCATGTAATTTTAAAAGAGGTACTACTAAATATAGTATATACCTAGTTGATAAGTCCGCCTCTGTACATTTCCGTGCTTGTAGTTTTAAATAAAAATAAACCATCCCTCCTTCTGTACATGAATCATCATCATCTGCCTAGCCTTTTAACAACTATGTTGGGGTCTGCTTCCACGTTAAAGTTTTTGTGTAGGCTATAATGGGTAGAGAAAAGGTCTTCCCGAATGTGTCGTAAAAGGCAACCAAAGGATTATGTCAACAGGTTGGTCATTGGCAACCTTACGATCATCATTCGAAGGGAACCGCTAATGAACGATAAAGGTAGATATTGTCATCGGAAAGGTCTGTTCCATCGTAATAAAATGGTATGCCGAGTTATCTCGTCCCTATTTCGCCACAATGTTATAATTACAATATAGTGTATAATCTATGTTGAAGTTTCATTGTTCTGTGAACCTGACCCTCGCCAGCGGAAGTTTTACAAGCGGTTCACGAAGTGAACATGTTTGGCTTATCGTACAAACTTGAGTTTTGACCCAGAACTTTCAACCGCTACCAATATTTAGATAATAACCAGCTTTAAACTGTCTTTGAATACAATTTTCATATTCCTGTCATAAAACATGAAAGAGTTTTGCGAAGTTTTACCCCTCAAACTTCGGAATCTTCAAGAAACGACACTAATATCCCCATATTAGTGTCGTTTTTTGAAGATTCCGCTCTCGGACTTGCCATTAAAAGTTGTTGCCTTCCTGCCGAACTACAAGGAGAGATAAGCTCAACCACAGGGGGTAATTATTTTAAGAAGTTACTGATGTCTCCGTTCAGAGCGTGGGCTTGTTTCATTGAAAATTCGGGAACCTTCGAAATGTAATTCGTATGAGGCGCGACTTAAGTGTATTCCGATAGGAATGAGACGATGTTTATTTGAAATACTTAGGGGCTGTCCATTAATCACGTGAGGCTCGAAAGGGGGGGAGGGGTCCATAAAAAACACACGAAATATCACAAGGGGGAGGGGGGTGTAGTAATATATCACGTGTATTTATTTTTTCGGCAAACGCGCGATACTCAACCGAAAAGCGGCGTTACGTGTATTTTTTCGTCAAACGCGTACAAAATCGAAAGCGTGTCTTTGATTTGCCTTTGCCATGTATTTAAAAAAAAAATAAGATTCTTTGTAGGTACTAAAAAATACACGTGATAAGGGGGGGCGTAGTCTTAAACGTCACCATGTATCACCAAGGGGGATGGGGGGTTAAAAAATGCCAAAAAAAACATCACGTGATTAATGGACAGCCCCTTATCTATTATCTTTCGTTTAAACGATTTTTCTTAACCGTATCTAGTAAAATGCCTTAACGAATCTCCTACTATCAAAGTAAAAAAAATAACATTGAGAGAGACACGAGCTCTCGTTAATTTTTTATTTGTACAAGTGATTTTTAAGCCTACTCAACGACGTACGTATATTGCCATTTTAAAATAGAAACACTTCACCAAGCTCTGAACTGCTACAAGATTTTTTTAAGAATCTGAAATATTGGGAGACAAACTTTTCTAATTCCGGTTCTAAATGTGAAAATTCAAAGGCACGCTGTATAAAGGCGTACAAGCTTATGAAAAGTCAATCAGTATTTGTAGGCTGAATGAACAAGGGGCCGACTCGATGTGACACTGGCTTTCAGCGGCGTGCTACCGACCGGTCGGGTGGGTAAATATTTGCTCGCCAGTGTAAATTTACACTGGCCACTCGCAACGCAGCAAATTGAACAGCAATTCGGCCGGACACGGAAATTATACCTAGTGATCAACAAATATTTTGATGCGACTTTACGGTTCATTTGACTTTCATTGTAATTAATTAAATGATAATTTGTTTACAGTTTTCCATTTGGTTAAAGGTACCTTTTTATACTTTAGTGGAACACAAGAACACACTCTATCGGTTCGGTAGTATATGACTATGTGCGCTATGTTTAATGTAAATACACTATTCGATTAATAAGAACTTTTATTTTTAAGAAAGTCCAACAGTAGATAGGTCTAAAAACTAAATACTTACTTACTACCAGAAGTAACAAAACATTAAAATTAAAGCTTCTTTAACTTTATTGATAAAGCCAGGGCTTTCCTAACTATGCGTCGCGACGCCCTGGGGCATCGCGGCACTATTCCAGGGGCGTCGTGAGGCGATCTACATAGATTAAATTGGCTTTATGTGTCAACACAATGTGTGAATATCTGGAGCAATATGACTGGATTAGAAACCCTTTCCAGTCGACCTCACCATCAACACTTTCGACAGAGGAAGAAGAACAATTCATAAAATTGTTCTGTGACTCCAGCCTCAAGCTCCAGTACAACAAAGATATACTGCTTGAATTTTGGAGGTCGATTTCTCATGAATATCATGGCATCAGCACTGCAGCATTGAAGGTCCTTTTACCATTGGCGACATCATACTTGTGCGAAACAGGTTTTTTCTGCAGTTGCAGTTATAAAGAACAAGAAGGTAGAGGTCGAAAATAAAAGAAAAAGAGATGAGAGTGGCAATATCAAAACTTGAACCCCGTTTTGAGAAGCGCTCAGAAAAGCAAGGAGTTTTTTTTCTGATAATTTGTTATTAGGCTACTAGAACTACAACTACCAAACACGTAATATTATTTTTAGCTAGAAAGAGGGGGCCCTTTCTAGCTAAAATAATATTACGTGCCCCCATAAAAATCAGATTCCCAAGGGCGTCATAGTAAAAATAAGTTTGGCAAGCCCTGGATAAAGCTAATCTAAAACTGACCATAAATAGAATAAACTTCATGCCTCAACAATTTCTAAGCGTTAATCTAATTAGAATTATTCTAATCACTCGAACAAAGTTATCGTTTGTTTACGCCTGAAGCTTGAAGCTGTACCTGAAGCATGAAAACATCCCTGAGCAACATCCCATTCAATTGTTTTCTCTGGCGGCCATCTTGTGGAATATTTGAATAACACGAAGCGGAACAGCGCTCGAATCGAGTCTACAGTCGGAAAACCTTGCTAGCGTTCGTTTCTACTTCAGTCTGCTGTCGCCTTGAATATTTTCGTAACATTTTAGTAGATGGCGCTGTGCGTCGCAAGTTTTCGTGAAAACCGAACGAAGTTTAGTGTTTAAAATAAATAAATCTACCTATAAATAAAGTTACCTAGGCCAACTTTGTTTATTTTGGTGTAGATTTTCACCTCTCATTTGTATTTTATACATTATATATAATTGATTACTTTATATGTAGGTATGTTATGATTACTTTCAAGAACTGACCCATTGGCGAGACCCAAATGGAGGATAATGTTTTCGTTTTTTCTATACTTAAGGAAAGTGGTTGAATAGTATGATAGGTAAAGTCACCCCTTTGTTGCCTGGAGGTGACTAAATCACCACCCTGTATTTATGAGCTACTTCCAACGAAAGAATTTCCTTAACTTCAAAACCTCTTAAAATTGCCGGTCGACTTTTCCCAAGATAAACAAGCTGAGTTGAGCTGAGTTGGTACCAGTTGTGTGTGTAAAAGTATTTGTAATAGAGATATACCCATGCAAACGGCGGACGTAAACGGTGCTAGGGGCAGCAACAAACAACTGGTGAATCGAAAGAGCCTTGCTCGCAGTCACGCAGCAACCTGCGTAACTCATTAACGGACGTCCTTGAGCTCCTTTTTTGGCGAAAATCACACGCAGACCTCCACTGCGGAAGTTTCATCAGCAGTGTGTCAAAGCCTTAAAGTTTGTTCAACGAATAAATGTCACCTCATATAAAAGTAACCGTAAAAAAGTTAACTTTTGGTGCCACGAAATAGTTGAAACATCTACCTACAGATTTAGAAAAATGAATTCGTTTTTACGAGGCTCTATGTCATAGTCTGATATTAACAATTTTAATTACAATGTTTCACGCCATACCTTGGTCATATCGAACGCCTGGGGAGTGATAAAACCATGACCTACCCATCAGCTGTGTAAACTATTGGATAATATAAAAATAGCACATCAAATATTTGCATCTAGGTTACAAAACCTAAAATGGAAATTGTACGGTGGTATACAAATACCACCGTAC
Organism: Oligia fasciuncula; assembly: GCA_963082905.1. NCBI lineage: Eukaryota > Metazoa > Arthropoda > Insecta > Lepidoptera > Noctuidae > Oligia > Oligia fasciuncula. Next base: position 7,571,150 of record OY720393.1, on the reverse strand, counting down.
AATTTCCATAGATATTAATATAGTTATTCTAATTATAGAAAGTCGGTTATAGAGCTTGCAATATCCGTACATTATGATTTATTGCTCTGTCTGTTATTTGCTATATTTGGACTTCATTCAAACGACTCGGGAACAATTGTATATTCGTAGGGAGGCGTGTGCTTCTTGGTTTTGGATAGGTACCAATATGAAAAGAAGTGATAAGCTTCCATTAACATGGACTCCTTCTAAGCCGCAATTGGCAAATAATAAGCAATAACAAAACATTTGTAAGACTTGATTGACCTATTGACGGTAGTATGCTTTCGTGATTTCAGACATCCCAAATTGATGATAGGCGGAGCATACCTAGACTGATAAAAATGATGAGCAGCAGAAACCACTAATAAGCAGACTATAAAATTGGGAATCAATGGGTCATTTTACAATCGCTCAAGAAACCGCTAATGAATAGTCATTAGTACTTTCTAAAGCTATTGTTTAATGTGAATGTTAATAAAAGAAGATAGTGTACATTACACAGGAACGTGTCTAAAGGTACCTACTCCTATTACAATCAATCTAGACCAAACAATAGGACCTCTTCAAGAAGCCTACTGCCTACCAAAACCTACCTATCAAAACGCTTTATGAAGAAAAAGAGAAAAATGAAAATTTGTCGGACATTCAAAGACGTTAGCAATAATTGTAAAGGCGGCGTGTCATGCCGTGACATGGTGTGATTGTCGTCAACTGTCGGAGCTCCCATTTGTTTTAGGTACGTGTAATTTCGCTTAATTTTAATGCTTCTTCATAAAATATTCATTACACGTAACAATCAGCCTATGTGAGAGGGAGTATTAATATTCATTGCTCTAGCAAAACCATATTCTAGTATTGCGAGAGATGGGAAGCGGAGCTGATGAAAGGTTTCTTTTTTACGAATCCAACTGTAAAGGTTGGCAGCAAAACATTCTAGCATATATTTTGTATCTCCTGGTTAAACGTTAATGTTGCCTGTACGCGGTGCATCATCTTATTTTAACATATTTTTTTTGTCAATGAATAGGTAAACAATGAATAGGTAAACTGCTTGGAAGGGTTGTTCCCATGCGTTGTTATTAACTTACGTTCCATTGATTCGCTTAGCTCTCATAAAATTAATATTATACCTTGTACGTAGCTGCACATGCTTTGGTCAATGCGTCATTAAACTACTTAAGAATTTAAGCTAAAGGTTTACTGAAGGTTTAGATAGTACTAAGTATCTTCTAAAATTAAACAAAATCAATAAGCTGATGTAAGCCTCGTGTCAGCGAGATGTCAGTGAGGCCACTACCATAGAATTTTAAAGTTCAATTTGGTGAATCAATGCGGGCCCGGCTGCCAGCGATACACGAAAGGTCTGCCTTTATTAACTTATGAAGAAATATGGCATTGGACGACGAAAATATACATTCGATGTATGCATTTTATTTGCGACGAGAAAAATTCAAATATTGTTTTTTTTATCTATATACTTTTAGCATTTGCTGCTACGATAGATCATAAATTTAAAAATTAATGATTTTTGTTTTTTTTTTCGTTTATGAGTATGTAGGTATATGCAAATATATATAAATGTAATTGTGTAAAACACGGAAAAGAACGGACCTTTGGTACCTAGCTACCTACTCTACTTATTACCTTAGATGGCAGGCAAATCCATAGTGCCTACGAATCATATGTAGCCTAACTAACATAACTTTTTCCACATACACACAAGTTATTCATCAGGTAATTTATGGGCAACATAGACCCAAGTTAGAAAATTCTAATGTAATTTGAGTAAACACGCGAAATGGTTCAAATACCAAGCATTTTCAAGGACGAAACAAGTGAAGGGGTTCAAGAATTACGTCATACACGTATGATTAACAATATACATATTGCTTTCCGGAAACGTGTATGGAAATCGTTGCCTGATTTTTTCCGCTTTTTTGCTTGACCATATTATAATGACCGTGATTTTAGCGGACAACTTGCGATCCATTTTCAGAATATTCTTTACAATAAAAACAAGGTCTTATTGCGGATAGTTTATAAAGGATAAAATCGTCACCGATAGATAACACTTCTGAAAGAAGATCTCACCGTAGACTCCTTTAGATACTCACACTTCAGCGGTGTTGACACTAGCAATAGTCAAATCAGAGGCTCGTACGCGTGATGTAAACGTTTTTCAATTTTTTAATAGAAAATACAACTAAGTATTCAATAGAGTCTTGGTTTATTTAATTTTTTTGCAACAGGCTAATTAGTTTCACCCATTATAAATATTATGTGTTATTTACAATACCTGGTGAAGGCCGCAGGAACCCGTTGGATGCGAGAAGCACAGAACCGGTCGAAGTGGAGGTGCTTGGGGGAGGCCTATGTCCAGCAGACGTCTTTCGGCTGAACTGATGATGATGATTTACGATACGTTTACTCCACGCGTATGATCTGCTAAGCCCACATACGTACCTCTATTTACATAAGAGGATTACGGGAACTAAACGCAAAAAACGCAAGTTTTAGAAGCAATAAAAGTATGTATATGATAGACTATACAGTAAACAAAATCAGAAAAATTATTATATTCTTCAGGATAATATGCTAGATATATAGTATGTTGAAAACATAATAGGTACAACTAATTTGATACGATAGAAAAAAAAACATGAAAATACCTCTAAAAACTTTCTTTTTACAATACAAAACCACACTAATAAGCATACAATCATTCTGATTTTTGTCAGATTATTCTACAAGCAACATACTAAAGCACTGTGTTTTAATTTTTTAATCCAAATAATAGAATTTTTGTAAATAGATAATTTGCTTCATTTTTAACCGACTTCAAAAAAGGAGGAGGTTCTGAATTCGACGGTATGTTTTTTTTGCAATAAATTACCAGGGTTGTGTCATCGCGCTTCTCTTTCTTTTCTATGCAGTCCGACAGTGACCGCGTTTTAGGTCATTACTAATAACCAATACACCTAATCAAAGGATACCCCTTCATTCTACTTCTTGAAACAAAGGGCTGCATCGTATTGACATGCCGTGACCCAGTTCCTTATGCGTGGAGACCGTGTCCTCACTCCATGAAAATAACATCACTACCAACTTTATGGTCATGCCATATCGACTAACAAGTAGATACGTCTGCTTCGAAGATCGTATCAAGGCACAATATTGATTTTCAGTTTATTTGAAAAGATAAGTAGACTGTCCTCTTGTCTGCTTCTTAAAGGCTTGTAATTATAAATTTTTCGGTACAAATACTGAAAACCACGACTGGTTTACTAGTTGGCTGGTTGACTTAGCCATGAGCCACTCCAAAGAGTGGCTCATGGCTAAGTAATTATAGTATTACCCAGTAACTGACTTGTGAAGGTCAGAAGGCAGTCGCTCCTTGTAAAATACCGGTATTCAGTTACATCCGTTTAGACTGGAAGCCAAACTTAACATAATTGAGAAAATACTAGGCAACGGGATAGAGGTTCAGCAGCAGACATTTACGTGCTTAAACAGTACAAACATTTTCTAATGATCTCAGTTAAGCTTCAGGCTATGAACTGAAGAAAGTCATGTGATACATACACTTTTGCTTATCTCACACTGCTTGAATATTAATAATTAGGTAATTAGGTATACCATCTACTTAATACAAATTTTAAATTCACAGAGCGACCATGCAAGCACAGCCTGGACAGCTGGGTCTAGAATGGTCTAGAAACCTGACATTTTGCACAAGAGTTGGTCATTTTTGCTGATGGTATAACCCATCGGATCCACGGCTCCTCGTTATATAACTTTGATCAGTGTTATAGTCGTAGATATCCTGTACATGTACAAGTATACTGAGCGGTATGTCTGTCCATATTTCAAAAGGCATGATTGTGCAGTCGCTACGAAAATGTCTGCAGAACCGCGTTCTTTTGTACCGTTATCTTCTAGAATGTTGAAGTAATGTAAGGTAACAAACTAAACTCTCAATATCAAGGTAACATGCTAATTTTCCAACACCTGGTTCCAATAGTATTACTGGTAGGTACATGAGATACAAGGGAGATTGAAAAAATATATGTAGGTATTGAGCGGTATATCCGTAATTTTTTTAAAAGGCTTGATTGTAGAGTCGCTAAGAAAATGTCTGCACAACAGCGTTCTTTTGTACCGGTATCTTTTAGAATTTAGAATTATTCCTGAGAGGTAAGACTCAAAGGTCATATCCCTTTATATTCTCATTTTCCATCACCCTGTTCCTTTATGTTGCTGGTACATGAGATACAAGGGAAATTGACGATAAATATAAAGTTCTAGTTATCGAAAAACTTAAGTCAGCATGTATAGCAATTAAAGAACTATTTCCAGTCAGTAGTAACATAGTTGACTATGAGTTGATAGTATCACAGGCAAAACTATTTGTTCTGAATCCTAAGTACTGTAAAGTTTGCAATTCACTGCAGCTTAGTCACGCGATCTAAACAGACTCGGTTATAGTATCAGTATATTAAATTGTTGGTTGCGACAAATCATGTTGGTACGTAGAAAATAATATTTATTTGCTGTGGAAGAGTATTAAAGGTGTGGTTTATTTTTAAATTGCAATAATTTATAGTCATATAGGGGCCATTTCATGGACGTCTACCAAAGTCTCTTTGTATGAAGGTTTCCATAGTTTCATTCCTCATTTGATTTCGAGAGGACGAATCCTTGTTGAGATCTATAAATATTTTGAAAAAAAAAATTAAAACATCTAAATATTTATTTTAGCCTCAGAAATCTTACCAGCCGATGCTATGTATGAGCCTACCTACTATGTAGGTACCTTATAATCTTGTAAGACGAAGGAGACTAGTCTCCACGACACAGGGAATCCTAGTGGCTAGTGCTATTTCAATATTGTAATGTTTTTCCTGATAAATTAAGTTTTTATTTATTTATTTATTTAACCATTTATGTACACACATATATAAACAGACAAGAAAAAAACAGAACCGAAAAATAGGCACAAAGGTGATGCTTATTTCATAAGAAATCTCTTCCAGCATACCTGCGATAGGACAATAAATAGAGATATGTAGACAGCGTGTGAAAGAGTAAAGGAGACAAAAAATAATACACAAAATCTAAAAATAATTCACTTAATAAAACTACTTATTCAATTTTTATTATTATTGTTTAGCTGACAAATGTCTAAACAACTATTCTTTCTAATATGGTCATTACAAATTTTTGTTTTTCAGAACGTGACACATCGCAATTGATGACAAAAACTTTTTAACAAAAAAAAACCGACTTCCAAAAAAACACTACAAAGTGAAAAATAACTTTTATTTCGGAAGTCGGTGTCTTTGGATCTGTATTTTAGTTTTTTGCCACCGACTTCCGAAATAAAAGTTATTTTTCACTTTGTAGTGTTTTTTTGGAAGTCGGTTTTTTTTTTGTTAAAAAGTTTTTATTTCTCGCTTTTTAGTGTGTCTGTTTATAATGTATCTAAGTTACAAGCCTAATGCCAATTTGCTCATCGCCTTTTACAAAATATTGCTTTTCCCGATGCAGGGACGTTAATTGTTGAAGAGTTCTCCTGGTATTCCACCATCAGCTCCATTTCACCATTCGCATTGTGACGAGCATAACTTGCTTAGCAACCATATTAAAGTAAGTAATCGAATCGCAAACCGGGAAATACTTATTATTGAGTAGTTCCGGTGGCCATCTGTGGTCTTCATCATCAGTTCTACTTCACCAAATGATGCTTTCCGAGAGCAGATGCACGAGTTACTATAAAAAATACCCAAATCGCTATAGGCGTGCATATAATACTTGAAGAGTTCCTTCGATTTCTCCAAGATCCCATCATCAGATCCTGACCTGATGACAATGGGACCACCTGGAAAGTATACCCTTTCAAACAAAAAAATAATTTTTGAAATCGGTCTAGCCGTCTCCGAGTAATCGGGGAACATACATAAAAAAAAGAAATAAAAAAAAAAAAAAAAAGGTTCCGACGAATTGAGAACCTCCTCCTTTTTGAAGTCGGTTAAAAATACTACTAGACAATTTTAGTATCATCATCTGCCTAGCCTTATCCCAACTATGTTCGGGTCGGCTTCCAGTCTAACCGGATGCAGCTGAATACCAGTATTTTAACATGGAGCGACTGCCTATCTGATCTCCACCACCCAGTTACTGGGTAATGCGATAACCCTTGGTAAGGATAATTGTCAGATTATCGGGCTTCTGACTACCCGTAACGACTGTCAAAGATCCACGAATGACATCCGGGACCAACGGTGTAACGTGCTTTCCGAGGCACGGAGGGGTCACGGTATGTAAAGATGGTCACCCATCCACAGACCAACCGCGGCAAGCATAGCTTAACCTGATCGATCGACCTGTGCAGCTGTTATTATTTAGACAATTATTTATAACTGACATTTAAAGCTGGTCAATGCATTCCAGTTTGAAACCAAATCCTCGTGTCGACCGCAGGAACAAGGTTGAGATAATAATCCATACAAATGGTGAAAAAAACAAAATGCCTACCTACTCAGTACTAAACTTAACTTACGCTTCTTGAAATCTTTTCATTTTTATGACAAGTTTCTTTTATTCGTAGTTGTCTAGTTTACATCCCGATAAATAACTTAAATATGTATTTAATAATAATAAATTCTGCTGCCTCCATTAAATCAGTAGATAGATAACAAAAAATAAAATAGTCATTGTTCCATAGTTAATTAAATACTAAACCTAATTGGCAGACAAATTTGCATAGGTCTTGAGTAAATCATTACGGCAAGGTGATAAACAGGAAAATTGTATCTAATAGATATTATTTCAGAATGTGTTCCAATAATTCTTTCATACTGTAGATATGATCGACAAATAATTTTCATAATAAGTCTTTCCAAAGTTTAAGTAGTATTTCCGGTTTTACAAATTGGAAACCGAAATTAATTGAGACACCTTGCTATAATTCAGGTTACACATATACAATAGACCGACACCCAATCAGAAACCCAGTCGAGTTAAAAGGGGGATTCAAAGCTGAAGGTGTTAATTGTCGCACATCTATCTGGTTCACACCGGTTAGCGGTAAGTCGCAGTGCTCTCGCGCATTGCCCGGGCGGGCGACGGCGGCGGCGCGCACGCGGTTGCGATCTGGCACACACTCACATGCCGGATTTATTTTGATCACCCGCTACCAACACCCAAATAATTACATTTTTTGAATACCAGACAACGTTACGCAAGTTCTATTGACACTGTTTAACGTCCTTGCAGCAGACCTGTGACTAAATGCTGCACAATACCAATAAGTCACGTTTAAATAAGTAATTCTGTTTCATTAAATTTTATGGGAACATAACCTAGGTAAAGCACAGTAGTTGTGCTCGTAGAAAAGTTAGAAAGGGAAAAAGAATAATAACTTTATTTGCATTTGCAATAAACACGATAAGGTATTTACCATACCGCAAGTTATTTAACTTCAACAAAAGGCGTGCAATTAAGCGATGTCGCTAACCTCGACTGAAAAACATTGCGATGTAGGGTATTAATAAATTCAACATTGACAAAGACCGCCAAAACACCTGGACGGCCGCCAGACGAGAAAAAAACCGGCCTACGCGCCGCGCCACGTCGTGAAACAATGCCCGTGACGTGACAACCATCGACACGACCGAGCGACCGCTGAAATGTTCCCAAAAACAAGCGGAACTGAAAATGTGGAATCCCATTATGTAGGGTCCAGCGAAATTATTCGAATACTGCTGATTGTTGCATTGTTCATTATACACAAATTAAAGTGTCAATACAATTCCTCGATTTTGTAGCATCGTCAACCTATTTGTGCAGCTCATAGATGACTAAGGATTTCCAGAATGCCCAGTTTCAGCCACACTGGTGAGTGGTTTGTCTGCTGTTCTTCAAACTTTTTACAAAAGTTAGTTCGACTCAATTAATTTACTCTGGAGCATATAGCAGTCTTTTCATCGGAAACACTTCAACAGGATGAGCAGCAGCATATTTTCCCAGTTTATTAAAGGACATAGATTTTGCACCAAATTGCTCCATGGCACTTGTTCCTTCACTTTCTTCATCTGGATGAACGGATACATCTACAGTGGCCTCCAAAAGTTGACATTTTTCAACTCCAGCTGTGATGCCACATTACGATTTAAAATAAAATAAAAACATCAGGTAATCCTAAGGGAATATTTATTTTGATTATTTTTATGATAAGTCATAAGTAGTTGAATTCATCAACAAAAATGTTATAGTTAAAACAATTTTGGAACTAGAATTTTAAATCATAATGGTGGTGTGTCACAGCTGAAGTGGAAAAATGTCAAATAACTTTTGGAGGCTTCTGTAGACTCTGTTCATCCAGGTTCAGATGAAGAAAGTGAAGGAACAGCCGGTCGATTCTGTAAAAATCTCACCGTGAAAACTTAGGTGAAGTGAGTTTGTTTTTGCTAGGAATTGACACTATTGACAGCTCACTCCACGCTCACTTCACCTAAGTTTTCACGGTGATATTTTTACAGAATAGCACCGCAGGTGCCAAAATAAAATTAAAATCTCCTAAGTCATCAAATAATAAATACTGGACAGCTACTCTCAGGGATTGGGACTAGCTCAGCTAATTACAGGGATGTAAAGCAGCCCGTCTCATCGGCCGGAGTTTGAGACGACACCAGTGTGCCGGGAAAACTACTTCATGGCTATTTATATCGGGCATCGCGCTGAATCCTCTGCATGCCCCAGTCGATCCCGGAAACGACATACATATCGACGTAAGAAAATTAGACACTTATATGTATGTGCCATTGTGCCACGTAATGCCTGCAAAACCTTTAGAAAGCTAGCGTTTTAGAAAAACAGCGCAACACAATAACAGTAGCAATGGCTTTCATTTTGACAGTTCAACAACATTCATTGCGTTATTTACGTTGTTGAGCAGACAAATTTTTCGAACATAATTAGGTATGAAATCATCATCTGCCTAGCCCTTTCCCAACTATGTTGGGGTCGGCTTAATTATGAAACAATGGATTAGCAGTTTCCTTCATTATGATTGAGATCAAATATTGATAGTGAGATTCTCAATTAAGGTGCAGGTATGTTATTCTCTCGTGTTGTTTTCCATAGAAACCAAATCGTTTTTACCTTGAACTCCCTGCCTCCGCTTAAGACCGATAGTTGTCAATGACATACGCAATCTAACTGATGATCTGGCTAAAAATCCCGAACCAGTCATGAGCTATACCGAAACATCCCGAATTATTGCACAGTCCGTGTAAAACACTGAATTCTTTTTGGAACTTTGACTAATTAATAGTAAAGGTGGCTGTGGAGAGCAATGGTGGCCCAGTGGTAACAGCCGCGACCTAAGAGTTGTAGTTAGTGGGTTCGAACCCAAGCAGGCATTTTACTTTGTGTAAATCTGGGGGCACGGCAGTGCCCCCGCCAAGTCGAGCAAAAAGCGGCCGTACTATCCTTTTCTCGAACAGTTCAGACCATTTTCGACCCCCTAGAAGCCTGAATTTTCAGTAACCAAGCAGGCATTATATAAACACGGTATATTTCAAATTTCATTCAATTTGAACCAGTAGTTTAAGAATTGTAACTATTCAAAGTTTGCTAAACTACTAATTAATGTAATTAATATTGAATGATAAAGAAAATTTGAATGATAAAATAATAATAAAGAAGTCTGATTCATTCAATTTGATTGTTGTTTCATTAAAATTTAAGATTTTATGGTAAATGATAAAAAAGCCTTGTTTTACTTTTTTTTTTAAGGGTCGTGATAAACTAAGACTAAAAAAATAAGGGTGTCCGACTTTTTTACCCAAATGTCCGGCTAAACTGGCTGGTCTGTCCGGCTTTTCGGTTTTAAGACCTGGCAACCCTAGTCCCAGCAGTGGGAACATTGTGTCCTGATTGTAATAGGTGCCTGTTTCTTTTCTATAAGTTCTCCGACATATTTATACACAGCCAATGACATACTATGTTGAAGCAGTACCTACTACAAACAAACGTTGCTGTCTTCGTCGCGAACCGTAAACAGGCCAGTTGTAAGTTTACGAGCGCCGTCATTTGGCATGCAAATCTATTTATTGTTAACAATGCATGTTATATAAACTGCTTATCAGCCAACCGCGAAACAAATGACTACCTTCTTAATGATAATAATATTGACGGTGGACAAATTGTGCTTATTAGGCGAAATGAGTTGGAGTATGAGTTTGCGGCTTACCAATCATAGGGTAATGTGTTTTATTCAGAGTAGGATATTATATTGATAATTCACATAATTCATCAAGACTTACATAAATATCAAAAATCTAGAATATGTTTGTACGAATGTAAGGAAACATCGCGATAATAGGCCATTTCCTTTTGATTAAGTACATAACATTTACAGACAAAAATTTTCTTATTTATATTTCTCTTACCCTTTTTCCATATAATTTGCCCAGTGTCCTTTCTTATCATATTTAGTTTTCTAGGAACAGTTAAAAATAGATTTTAATGAAATACTATATTTAGATAAGGTGGGTTCTGAAAATTAACTATAAAACTACCTAATTAAAAACTAATATTTAACATATTAAGATATTGTTATCAATAAATTAAACGTTAATTAAAACAAATTATGCTATTGTTATCTGCAAACCAATTTCAAGAATATATTGCAATCATACTAGGTACTACCATCATTATCATTTTATCATAACACGATGTTAAGGTACAGTTGGCAACAAAAGTCGATTAACATTGTTACTTTTACATCATCATCGAAATTAATAGATACTAAATGATTTGATACACTGCATTTCAGCATTTAATGTAACAGCTAGTAGTAACTACACTCTGAATATTTTTAAATTTTTTTGAGTATGAATATTTTGCTCAATAACTACCGACCTCACCTATGAGCATTGGACTTTGAGCAAAGGCCAAAAACCGAAAGTCTTTCTCTTTTCTCAAAGAACCTTTTAATTGTTATCTGCATGAGTATCAAACATCATTACAATCTTAATCAATCTTATCTACTAGGACTTTGGTATGGTTCCCAGGTTAAACCCTCGAACTAAGCTAAATCTAATGTCAGGTTCGTCTTCATCATAAATGATGAAACGATAACGAAGATGAAAAAAAAACGAAATTAATAAAGGACAAGATGACCAAAGGAATTATGGATATGAGATGATACGGTGACGACTACGCGTATTGTGGCGACAAAGAAATAAAAACCGGTCAAGTGCGAGTTGGACTCTCGCACCGAGGGTTCCGTAAAAATTTGTAGGTATGTAAATAGTTTATCACGGGAAAAAAAATTGTAATGTAACAACAAAACGGTTTTCGAATTTTTTCCTTTACTTGTGCTACATGGCATTGCTTCCTCCGAATTTCATGATTTTAAGTCAACAGGAAGTACCTACCCTATAGGTTTTGATTCCCTTGCGAGTATAAAAATTTGTCGCATAAACGGAACATAATTATACGCCCGTATCTTTTGATTGTGTTGACTTACAAGTTTGATTATTTTCACTACTTTAAGAGATTGCAGCCTTGAGTATTTTATATTAATTCCAACTTCATAACTTCACACGTTCCTGAGATAAAGGGTCTTGTCAGACGGTCAACGAAGTGATCTTATAAGGGTTCCGTTTTTCCTTTTGAGGTACGGAACCCTAAAAATTAGAACAAGGCATGGAACTATGGAAGAGAACCCTCTACAACCATAGCCCACGTCGTGGTAAAGTCAATTATGGAGCTAGTAAATTGGGTAATTGAGTGTGTTATAGATGTTTAGTATGTTATAAATTTTAGTGTCGTAAGTTTTAGATGCTTCTAAGAAAAATGCAAAATCCTCTATATCAGAAACTGCACAAAGATGACTTGTCTCATTGTAGCTAATACTATAATCCTTAGGTCGTGCACAAAATAGTCTGCATGTACATTCTACCCTAACTTCCGAACTGACATAAACATACTTGTAGTAAGTGGATCACACCGGAAAGTAGCGAGCACCGTTATCTAACAGCTAACAGGTAGGACGAAGGGAATCCGATCAAGTGCAAGTTTACACCGCGACTCGTGACACGCTCCACTGCCACTTGGATAGCTAGTACTGTACCTAATAGTAGCCTAGGTACAGGCCACGTTGTTTCACAACTCTATTTATTTGCCTACAATGATTTACATACACAAACACATAACATTTCATCACGACTGTAAATCCCCGAAGAGTAAGGCAAAGGCGTGCTATATAGAACACCCACATTTCGACATACATCTCTAAGTTTGTTACGAAAGGTAGGATATATTCGTTGTTTACGATGTGTGCACGATTTTTGACAAATGCGTGCACTGACTGGACAGGTCCTCTCAATCTGTGTGGTTCTTTCCTCAAAAGACCACCTCAGACATCGATCTACATGGTCTTCATATAACCTGACCAAGATTATGTCTGGACTTTAAAAGAGACTGTGACCTCTGAGTTTTTTCTTTCTTCTCAGAGTAGTCAGATAGGAAACGCCGACCGATTAAAACAGAAGACGAACTAGCAGGGGATCGAGGGGGGGGATGGGGTTCAGGGGATCAGACCGGAATAAATCCATATTGTGATAACTTCAGACGCTGTCAGCAATGCCTTGCTGACCTTCATAACTCTTCTTGAAAGCCCTCATATCGTACTCATAGTTACTGAAACACTTGACAGTAGGCTAGTTCCATAATATGGTCGTGCGATGCAGAAAGTGCCTTGTGAACTAAATCGAACTGCAACGGCAGACATCGAAAACATACATAAGTTTCCTCTCCATCATCATAGCTGCTTGTCGTCATCCTCGTGTAGGTATGTAACTCATCATCTCCTCTCCTTTGTGCCAATGCTATGATGTAGGTACACTCACTGATTGCATCGGTCTTAATAAATTACCCAATGCTACAAATGCAACGCTATTGCGTAGCAATGTCTATCATTTCATAGAGCTGGCTAATATAATACGAACATATATTAGGTATTTACGTAAATTAGAGGGGCCGTAGCTTAATAATAACAGCCGCACAGGTCGATCGATCAGGTTAAGCTACGCTCGCCGCGGTTGGTCTGTGGATGGGTGACCATCTTAACATACCGTGACCCCTCCGTGTTTCGGAAAGCACGCTAAGGCGTTGGTCCCGGCTGTCATTCGTGGATCTTTGACAGTCGTTACGGGTAGTCAGAAGCTCGAAAGTCTGACAACCAGTCTTACCAAGGGTTATCGTATTACCCAGTAACTGGGTGGTGGAGGTCAGATAAGCAGTCGCTCCATGTAAAATACTGGTATTCAGCTACATCCGGTTAGACTGGAAGCCCACCCCAACATAATTGGGAAAAGGCCTAGGCAGATGATGACGTAAATTAAGTTGAGATGAAACTTCATGGAAGGAACAAGAAAAACACGCGAATATTATTATTTGTTTCACCTGCTCGCAAAGCATCGCGAGCACACATTTGATAACAAAACATCTGTTCATTCACTCTCTGTTTAGTAGAATATAGTACGGTTACTATACCTAATACCCAGTTTTATTAATAAACGAACACTCCCATTATAGACTTGTGCAGTTATGTATTTAACGTATTGGGATCATCACGAATAAATAATACAGAACAGGATTGTGCATATCCCGCGTTGGAGCTGTTCCAAACATGTCAGATAGTGTAAGGGCTCTACGTGATTATTATACGATGTTAATAAATAAATTCATGTTTTACATTTACTCGAATGATGAAATTGCAGCACGAGGTCTGCAACGAAAGTGAAGAAGCTGAAGAGAAGAAACGAGTTAGTCCACATGGCGTCCATTGAAGGATTTGTAAAGGTCGCTGAAACCAACCAACCCGCACCAACCCGCACTGGGCCCGCGTGGTGGATTACGGCCCACTCCCTCTCACAGAGAGGAGGCCTGTGTCCCAGCAGTGGGAACATTATAGGCTGATTATGTATGTATGTATGCTGAAACCTGTAATGTTTTACAATGAAAAAGTTAACAAACAACATTGCGTTTTACAGACTAGATAGGTACAAACGTGGTATAATCCATGCGGCTCAAATTTATTTATTTATTTATTGATTTTTTTTAAATGTGCTCGATAAAGCTTGATCGTTCTGAATAGCATTCGAATCAATTTACGGTCGGTACGCCGCGTCTCCTTACGATTCACTCTATTTGTGTACCGCGGCTAACGTTGCGATGAAATCAATGTTGCACGCAAACCACGACCTGATGAGCACGGCAGATAGCTTCCCTAATTTACTGGTTTTACTCCAATGATGCTCATGTGAATGCTCTCATCAAAATATCGTAACAATGAACAAGTAGATATCTATTCGTACAGAAATATTTGACTTTTATTATGGTGGTATACTCCTGGTTTAATTTTTGAAACCCAAAGTGTATGTGATAAGGGTTAGTAATATTTTTGCGCTAAAACTGTTATTTATACCTACTCAGAAATATTACTCATAGAGCAGTTTTCATGTTTGGATATACGCGCTAGAGAACGATAAGTACAGGATTTGCTGCAGCCGAGAGATTGAAATAAAAAATATTTTTAAAATATAGCAGTCATAGCGTTGCTTGTGGTTTTATGCCCTTGGAAATTAATATCTTGTTAGCAGTTTATTCGCTTTTGTTACAGTCACTCCGAGTAGATTTGCGAAAGTCAAATGTTGTCTAACGATTGGGCACGGCAGGTTCTGTCACGCGAGCTCGACACGCCGACTACCCGCGTACAGCACTGACTGAACATCGGCTTTATCAACTTTACTTTGTTGTAATTACTCGTGTAAGTTTGATGTGTAAAATTAGTTATCACAAGTTAAGCACGTGGGTCAGCCACGTCACGGCCTACGTGTCCGGTCAGTGCTCAAATATGAATTAACTATTTAATGGTCGTAGCATATCGTCGCAGACGCCGATCGTTCGGCTCGTAGTCGGTTGCGTAGCAATAGTTTTTCTCGCGTCGCGCGTCAGTCGCGTCACAGGGTGAGATCGCGCGGAAGCGAAGGTTGCGCCCGTGACCGCGCCCGCCCGCCGCCGCCGCGGTATCGGCCACCCGCCGCAGTCGCGTAGTATAGCGCCGCGCTCGCAGATCCTCGGAGCTTGAGCTACGCGCGGAACCGCCCAGCGCCTGGAGCACTGGAGGACTGTGACTGTGCAGTGATGTGTGATCATGTGTAGCCGGCGAGTGAGTGCAGTGAGAGTATGCGCGCGAGGTGACGCCCGGCCCCGGTCGCGACCGTAGCCCGACATGTGGATACTGCTGGCGCCGCTGCTGGCGGTGGTGGCGTTCGCCGGAGGAGCTGCCTTCACGCCCGACAGGGACTTGCTAGAGTGCGCAAGGTTCGTTTATGACGAATGCTAACAACGACTCTGATTAAACCACATACATACCACAAAAATAAACAAAAGTACGAAAAAATTTTATCATCAATCGCGAGTAAGGCTGAGACCCAGAAATGAGCTACAAAAATAATTTTAATGGGCACGCAATTTATGACGTCTGCCCATTGTTAACGCAATACATAACGAATACAGAAACATTGTAATTAATTTACAAATAACTAATTTAATTACATTATGTGAGCGATTTGGAATGAAGTAGGTCGGAGAATTTTCCTATAATATGAAAACGGAAATGTTTGTACGGAAAGCTGAAAGTTTCAATCCAACTTTATTATAAGTATGAGGACTTTATTTCTTACTCAAGTAAACTGAAGTATCCCAGAATAACGTAATTAGTTCAGTGGAGGAAACACAACAACAAACAGTCTCCTTGTTTGTCTAGTCTAGACTACATTTGTATGAGTTTAAAATTAAACAAAGAGAAACGTGATAAGAATTTATGACAAACTGAGATCAAGAACATCGCAATCCCTGGTTTCCTTCGTAACAAAAAACGATGTGATTAATCTGAAACATGGAGGTGACATGTCATAAATTAGTGGCATCTAATTTAAGGGCAATCATTCGCAACCGTCTACCCGGTTTGTCTCAGCCTGTCCTCCATATAAAACGAGATTCAGTGTTCCTATATAAATATAAATATCGGATATATATACTTGTGTATAAATCTGGCAAGCGTGCGAGACGCTAGACGCGTGCGCGCGCGCCGGTGTCACCGCCACGGCCGCGTCGCTTGGCAAGGCTAGCTGGCCGCTAGGTAAACACCAACCCATCTCAGTAATACACAGGTGGAAAGATCTGACTCCCTCCTGACTGCCATTATCTGTCAATACCAGTGATTAGGTTTTGTCAAACAGCCAAATCAGTTAAGGAACCTTGGGTTTAAACTGTCTCGTCCTATTTTGTTTCTCATGCGTTCGACATGACTAGGTTTAATAATTATCAAACATCTATCGACGCGGGTGGGCAAAGGCGTCCCTCTCCGCTTTCCATACCTATCCTCTGCTATTGCAGGCCAGTTCTTTCGGTAGGAGTCAAGTTCGTCCCTGTGTCTTGGTCTGTCGGGTTGTCGCCTAGCATTCAGTGAGCGGACCCTCGCACTGATTCTCTTTATTCACACTTCTCATCTGACGTGTGATAGACATTATCTGCCCAATCCCACTTAAGTTTATGATATAAGTTATGTAAAGAAATAGGTATGATTTATCATTATCAAATTAGGTACTTACTACATTAAAACATCTCATTAACACACTGGCGGAAATAAAAATTAAAACCTCCAAAAATCATGTCAATGCAGAGAGAAAACAAATTGTACCTAATTGTTTTTTAATTGTCCAACTTACTTTCCATTTTGATAAAACTAAAAATAATATGTTTTGCTTATTTAAATGTACGTAAACTTTATCTTTTAATCACAAAAGAACTTACATGTCATAATAATTCTGAGAAGAGTTGCTATTTGCTACAATGTCAATATTATTTTCTCTGATACTGGTATATAAACACATATAGATATAAAGACAGAACAAGAAAGCAACAGAGATAGTTTCCATCTTGCTTTCTCCCAAAAACAAACCTTTTCCTGCTGAATAAGTCTGGTAAAATGTTTAATTTAATTGTATCTATGAGAATCACCTCACACTGAAAATATTTCTTGACTCAATGTTACCAAAAATCACTGTGAGAATTTTAAATGTAAATGAATCCTTTTTTGTGGTCCATGTTTACATATGCGCTGAATCGCCACTGATTCAGCATTGCCACATTGTTATCAAAAGCTTACCAGTGACTCAAGAGTTAAAGTTCAAGAGTCTTACGTACATACCTAAGTTTTCTACAATCGACACAAAATAATGGTCAGCAGGTTCCCATTTCGAATATTGACCTTTTCCTGAAACACCTAGATACCTAATAATACGGAAACTCTCATAATATCTAGAACAAAGTTCAACTTGGGAGCTCTATTGCCTCACTTACAACTGCACCTTCTCTTACTAGGTTTGTAGTATGAAACCTTCGTATCGTACATACTTTAAATTGGACCATGAACCATTGCGTGTGAAGGGAAAGTCCAGCGCAGCGTGCTGAATGGTCTCAGACGATGTTGTATTAGTAAACATTTACAGGCTATTAATAACCAATATGTCTACTAAGGTAGCATAAAACTTACCATACCTACAGCACACAAATAACATCCATGTTTTCAGAACAGCACAAACTAAATTCCTAGTCGCTAATTATTAAAAACTCTGAACGTGCCAAAAATAATTTCACCATCACCTCCATCTATCAACTGAAAGATAATCTGAATTCATAAAACAGCAGATATGCAAAAATTTAAACATTACGTATTATTACCAGCTACCTTTATTAAGCTAATAACTGATCAGCCGAAATAAAAATGCCAATGAAAAAGTCAAAGTAACGGATGGCCCCCATTAAATCAAATCCATCTTGGGCATAATCAAGGAACCTCGGTGTCCAATGTATCTGAGAAATGGCGTTACATTTCACCCGAAGTAAACAGCATCATATACATCAAAGGTATTAAAGGTAATCCAGATAGCCAACCTTGTCGAAGAAGACACTAATGACCTAATGACAACAATAGCTTTTGGAGAGTGGCGCGCCAAAATTAAACCCGTTTATCACAGCTATTTGCGTCACTAATAACCCAAATATAACCCAAGTGCTGCTCGGTTGCGGTAACTGTGACAACAGAAATAAACCCTTGCTCTGAATACCTCTTTGCAGCGGCTAGCATTGCGTCTGTCGAGCGTCGGCCATTGTACACACACGTTCGACGCACACGCACTGTACCGATCGTAATGCACCGCGACACTATTGCCAATACGCAATATAATAATAATATTGCATTGATTTGCATTATGCGATTGGCAAAACGTGTTTATTTCGTGTAAATAGTGCTGTAAACGAATCGTTATCCATTCAACAAACTTTGATTGTGACGTAGCAGTTTTGTTTATTCTATATTATGAAAAGCCGTTTTATTTCTGACATTGGAATATTTTGTATCTAACACTCGAGTTTTTCTGATATCATGTGATCGTAAAACATAACACCGGACGTGACACGATGTAATGATATGCAATTTATTGTATCATGAGAGTGTGTATTTCGTGTAACATTTAATGAGGCATGTCAGAGATGCTATGTCTTTCAGGCAAGCATAATTAACGACAAAATAAACTGATACCGCTTTCTACGATGGCAATGAAACTGTAATTAGTCCATCAGCTGCGGTTGCTTTTAAAACCGTGGTCCTTCACATTCGCCTCGCGTTAAAGTTTCCGATGCCTCTTCCGGCGCCAAAGGCCAAAGTAAATATATTTAATCGGCGCAGCATCATTTTGTAACTGTGGAAAAATGTATTATACCTACTCGATTATTTTTAGCGAGTTATTCTGAATCAAAATCCGTATAAATAATCGACCAAATACTCATAAAAACAAATTGACTAAACGGAAAAAATTATTTTAATCAATGTGTAAGCTGAATATATTTTACGTCACATATCGACTCCCGCTAAAGGTAAATATAGCTTTAATCTTATTTCAGCTGCAAAATGAAATCTTTGAATTACGTTATAACTTAAAATATATCCTTAGCAGACATTGCTATTGACAAAAACTCTATGTATTATATCTTTAGAGAATCGATGTGCCTACAGACTATTTGCCAGTTTGTGATCGTGTAGAAACCTTTCTGCTCAAAGGTTAACATCGGTTCTCCAAGCGATATGTAGGTTAGCCGCTACGGTTAGACGGCTCGATCAGCGCAGTAGCTGAGTGATTGGCCGTAGCGCTACTAAAAGCGAACAGAACAACGTTTGTTTAGCCTAAGGTAATGGTCCCGAATTTAGGCGTTGGTGCATTTGGTTGGTGTACGAGTAAAGTCGTGACGAGGGTTTTTTTAAGAACTCAGCAAATCCCTATGCCCTGTTACCCTTAGAGTCATGTTTATCTATTGTTTATTGGTTTTCACTATTACCTTTTCAAGTATAAAGGTGATGCACACGACCGCAACAACTATCGAGGGAAACAGCTCGTGCCACATAATGAGAAGATATGGGAAAAAGGAATAAAGAATAGACTGCGAGAAGAGAGTGAGGTTACCCCGAACTAGTTTGGGTTTACCAGGCCAGATTGAGGTACAAAGGACGCCACTTTTGCACACTGCCAATTGTGCGAGAAGTACAGACGTACATACAAGAACTTGCACATGGTGTTAATTGTTCTGGAGAAAGCGTATGATAAAGGTACCTCGGTAAATGTTGCGGTGGGCCTTGAAAGAGAAAGGTTTGCCCGGGAAGTATGTAGAGTTAATTCGTGCTATGTACAGTCAATGTCGTACCTACCTCTGGTCGGCTGCTGGCAACACCGACAAGTTCAGTGTGGCTGTAGGCTTGCCCCAAGGGTCGGCTTTAAGCCCTTACCTCTTCCTGTTGACTAGGGACGCTCTGGCGTTACACAAAGAGATGCATGCTGTTTACCGACGACATTGTTCTTGTCGGTGAAGATGGATCTGCGATCCAGAACAGATTGGAAAAATAGCAACAGAAGCTGGAGAATGTTGGCTTGAAAATCAGTAGAACCAAAACCGAATCCGTTCTGCAATTTCGGCGATCTCTTCAGTTCTTGAGCCAAAAAGCTAGATAACGCGCTTCTCCCTGTCTGCTCCTACTTTCGGTATATCAGTTCATTCATGCACAGCGATGACGAAGCAGAAGACGAGACTGTTAACACTGGATGGATGAATTGGCGACAGGTCACGGGAACTATCTGGAACTCCCGCATTCCCCTTAAACTTAAGGGAAAGATTTATAAACCAATGGTTAGACCCGCTGTTTTGTATGGATCTGAATGTTGGGCCACAAAAAGGATGAATGAAATGCAATTGCATGCAGCTGAGATGAGAATGTTGAGAGGGATGTGTGATGTTACGCGAACGGATAGAACAAGAA
Organism: Oligia fasciuncula; assembly: GCA_963082905.1. Lineage (NCBI taxonomy): Eukaryota > Metazoa > Arthropoda > Insecta > Lepidoptera > Noctuidae > Oligia > Oligia fasciuncula. Next base: position 7,550,680 of record OY720393.1, on the reverse strand, counting down.
TTGAGTATATAAGAGGAAGTCTGAAAGTGACACCGGTGACTGAAAACTTATGTGGAAATCGATTATCATGGTACCTACCTATGCCCGTGTGATGCAGAGGAATGAGGAAAATGATGGCAGGAAAGTTGTGAGTATGAATGTAGATGGCTATACGAGTAGGGAAAAACCAAGAAATGATGGATGAACTGTGTGAAAGATGGTATGACTAGAAAAGAAGTGATTACCGAGATGACAACTAATGAAAATTATGGAAGAAAAAGACATGTTGTGCTGACCCCAAATAAATTGTGATAAGGGCAGGAGACTGATGATGACCATACCTTTAAGGTTAATAACTATCATCACAGTACTATTATATATTCTGTGCAATCGTTACATTGTGCTATTACCTGGCAGGAAAGTGACAAAAAATAAATGAGCAGTTTTCTTAAATGGAAAATCTACCCTTCAGTTTACTCATATGTAAACGCTCGGGATCTCACAGAGAGGAGGCCTGTGTCCCAGCAGTGGGAACATTATAGGCTGATTATGATTAAACGCTGATACCTTTTTTTTTTTTTTTTTTGTTGTCGGGGGGAAACCTTCAAAAGGCACCCAGACCTCCAGGGAGGGAGGTCGGGAGTGTGGGATTTTTACCTCACTAAAACCCTGATACCTACCGAACGCACTTGATTTTCCCATAAAACAAAACCACTATAAACCCAAAACTTTCATCATCACTTATTTCATTCCATTTCTATTGATTGGCCGTACCTATTGTCACGTTACGGTAGATGCTTAATTTAACAATGTATTCAAAATGTCTATTATTTCAGCAACCGGTAGCGGTTGCTAAAATAACAGGCTTCTAAGAGCTGCTATTGTAACTGAAAGTAGTTAAATTATTCAGTGTTACAATAGGTTAATTAATTAATTTCATAATGTAGGACCCTGAAAAGTCAAAATATCTCCTAAGATTTTTAGATATTTCCGGTTTTATCAGGTTATTGCTAAGAAACCGTTACAATGAATGAACAAACGTTCGCAATCACCATACGTACTTGACAAAGTAATTATTAATCATAGCATGTTATTATTAAAGCACATTAAGATGCCCGTACACCTGACAATATTGTACCTACGGAGCGTGTATGACCAGATGTATGAACGTAAACGATGAGAACTCCACCTGCTACGATCCTTACATACTCCTTGTATGTAAGGATCACAGCAGGTGGGTTCTGTAGTCTCTGCCCACTCCCATAGGAGAAAGGAGTGACTTTATGCAAGCCGAAACTGGACTAATAAATATTAATGTAAAAGAATCAAATGGCCTAAAAATACGATCTGTTTAAACTCACAAAATTAATTAGGACATGTGTAGTCCGTCAACCCCGTGCAGTGACATGAGCAACAATGTTGATATTTTTCCATCAAGCGATAGGCTAGAGGGGCGGGCTCCGGCAGACATCTTGGACGCTTGCCAGCCCCGCGGCCGTCGCGACGTCTTCGTACGACTGACACTTACAACAAGAAATTATCAAACGAATACGTTCACCGCTGATGTTCACCAGATTTCATAAAATTCATGTTTCCGTCCGATACCAGTTATAGAACCTGATACATCTTATATTGGATCTTAAATTACTATTTGACGAATTTAAACTGACAGAGTAACGTTCGGGACATTCAGAATCCGGCAAATATTTTGGCTAATTTATTTGAGAGTCTACCTATTTGAATCACCTCATATTTTAGCAGAGACAAATGTTATTTTACTTTTTCAATGTTTGCTCTTACTCTGTATCTTGAAAAGTGTCTAATGTTGCAGAGGTTCAAAGGGAAGATAAATAGATACCTATTATGTACCTAAGTGCGTGTAATAATACGTTGTTAAATTGTGTGCCGCTATTATATCTACCGCTTATAATATCTAACCCTAAATTTCGGGTATGGTCATAAAATACACTGTCATCATGAATGCCATAAAAACTTCCACCTTGATTTGGCAATTAAAGTATCATACAGCTACGCCGTACATGAGGTATTATTTCCCTTCGAACTCTTTGTTGTAAAGCCTGAAAAGTACATGATCTGTTAACACAATGATGAGAACCCTTTTTGAGTATCTTTGTGTTTAAAAAACATATAATTTTTGCCAATAGCACAGTGTCAATGACAGTCCTGTAAAGCACCAACTTGTTTCTTCATGTAATCTGATTTTCTTTAACCAAGCAGTCGAACTGCTTTCTGGTTTGCCTCTTATTTACGTACCTAACTTACCTCACAAGAAACATTCTGTCTCCATCGTCTTTTACAACACCTATAGGAGAACGTGTCTATTTTGGCAGGAATCAACATAGAGACCGTTCCATCAATTTAGGCACTATTCACACCTAACTGATTCAGAAGAAAAGGTTAGACGACTCATGCATCATAAACAACAAACAAATCATAGACAATATGAGCCGAGAACCAAAAATAGAACAATTTATTAGTGAACATCTTTATAAATAGCCTGGTAATGGCTCCTAGCGCCGCCGTAATGAGTCTGCTTTAAGATTCATCTACAGTAGGTACTGAACAAACTGAATCAATTGAAACAAATTGTAATTCAGCTGGGTACTGGGTACGTGATTGTGTTTTGTTTTTTTGTAACACTCTTTCGTATCAAAAGAAATAATGAGGTTGACGCTCTCTTTTAAAATTCTTTGCGGCTCTATAGGTATTTGTGGGCTAAGCACTTTGAAGATATGTACGAGGATTGTTTGCGAGAATAATTCACGATGCAATAGAAACGTGTGCGTATTTTATGTATCTAAAATAGCCGTAAAAATAAAATCTTTTAGTATGGAAGAAACAACTGGACGTTTGTGAATAAAATCTGATGGAGAAGGGAGCAGAAGGATCCCATAATAAAAGGGTTCAGTCATATTTCTATTGCACTTTATTTACAAGTAAGTAGGTAGCTAAGGTGAAAAGAATTTTCGAAAAGACTTGTTACTTTTCGTAAAACAGATCCATGCAACAGTTCTTCCGTATTTGTCTAACACATTTAGCAGGAGCCAAAGCGCTAATGCCCCAAACATTTCAACTGCGTATGGAAACAAACATTTGAAGGCACTAACTGTTTGCTTACTAATCTTTAGATTTACTTCAAAGGACAGGCTAATCCATCTGTGGGAATCGCAAAAGGCCACGAAATGATGTCAAGACAATGAGTAGCAGTCTCTTTTATAATAAGGCCACATTCGATTCTTGCCAGCAAAAAACTAACGCTCATTATAAAAATAAATACAAATCACTTCTTTTTTCTGCGAAAATATCGCGTTCGATTCTTGGTTCAGCGGTGCTATTCTGTAAAAATCTCACCGTGAAAACTTAGGTGAAGTGAGCGTGGAGTGAGCTGTCAATAGTGTCAATTCCTAGCAAAAACAAACTCACTTCACCTAAGTTTTCACGGTGAGATTTTTACAGAATCGACCGGCTGGCAGTAGATTTAAAAAAACTTGAATATATATGTTTTATTTCCCTCAAAAATTGAGGCCATGGTTCCTTTGAGCCACTTTGCTCCATCCGTAGTTTCGTATTTCGCCCTGAAGTCCCATCCCAAAAATCATTCTGTATAAAGTGGTTCACCTCAGCTCACTGACTGATTTATAAGCTTTACTAGTTACTACATTTTTTTTTGTTAATTTTGGTCATTGAATTTTCTATCAATAGGTACCTATTTTAGAAAGAAACCCCTTTTGAATCTTGCGTAAATGTAAACGATCATTGTAAATGTCATGAAGCCTGTGTAATCTAACTTCTATTTATAAAAAATATTTAAAAAATCAACGTAAAATGAAATCGATCTTTTCACTGTGAGTTGTGAGTTGTGCCTACATAAAATATTCGAACACAGTTGGAACAAGCGTTGATAGAGCAAGATAAATGATATCATTGACATTGGCGAGCCGTGCCATCCGTATTGCACTTCCACCTGACAAGCCCTTATATCAGAGACAGTTGACAACAGCCCAACATCACGCACGTGGCGTTTTACTCATTTTATCGTCACATAATAGTTGAAGCACTTACAGACACATGAGACGTTCAGACGTGTACAGGAAGGAAATGTATTGGCACACCTCTTTGCATTTTTTACCTCTTTCCCATACGTAACACATCATTTATTTACGAAAAATTATACATAATTAATTGAATCCCGGCAATCTCAAATTTTACGAATCATTCAATTATATATGATTCGTGAAAAAACGTTATGTTCTATTTTAAAGAAGAAATATTATAGGTAAGAATTACCTAACTGATACATAGTTAAGTAATAAATATATCTTATTATCTAAGAAAATAATTGTAATTCTAATATTATTTTTAAATCTTAAGCTCACACTTTCAAAACCTTGTTTCAAAAAATATAATCTGACACATACCTACTTACAACTTACTCTTAGAAATGTTCGCGTGACAAATATAAGCAAAAGTACAATGTTTTATTGTTGAACACAAAAGAGTTGCACCGATGACCTAGAACGATATAAAAATATACATAATACTTAATATTATTTTAATTCGTCTTACTTTGTTCCGGGTTATGCTCAAACATGCGATTTTCATAAGTCGCAGTGCCTAATTACTTTCAGCCTAGTTGGTAGCTAATGCACACAAGGTTAATTTGAAGCCAATGCAGTTTCATTACAGTTTTTCAAGGAAACTCGTTATTAAAAACGTCATAAAAACATGTCGTTGGAATACTAATGAGCGTCATGAAATTATTTTTACAAATGAAATATTATATAGAACAAAGTTTATTATAAAACTTGCACAGAAACATATAAATATTGTGCTTACAAATCTCGTTTTGTAAACTCTACATTTCTTTATTCGATTATAATCACTCATCAATCATTTTAGCCACATGAAAGGTACAATATTTAGCTAACATTTCCGAAAACCCTGAAAACGAAACGCCCCTGAAAATATGCAAAACAAAAATTATTTCAGATAGTCATATTCTTAATATACCGAGGCTTTTTCATGAACTTTAAAAGTAAATAAAGAAATTAATTTCAAGAAATAACAAAAAAATTACACTGAAAATATAAGTTGTAGTGTTGTGTAATAGTAGTATCGTACCTATCTAGGTAGGATATTATTTAGATATATACCAAAGTGAAACTATAAATACCACGAAATCTCATTGATCATAATTGTCTATACACAAATCACGAATCCACGTATTAAGTATATTAATTTAAATATAGGATTAAATTATATCATCATATGGTCATTACAAATTTTTGTTTTTCAGAACGTGACACATCGCAATTGCATTTCTGAAATACCTAGTTACAAGATGTCAAAAATACTACTAGACAATTTTAGCATCATCATCTGCCTAGCCTTTTCCCAATTATGTTGGGGTCGGCTTCCAGTCTAACCGGAGGCACCTGAATACCAGTATTTTACATGGAGCGACTGCCTGTCTGACCTCCACAACCCAATTACTAGGATCCGCGAGCGTACTATGTACCTCCTTACAGTCTTTATTAGGTCAAATATTCTGCGCCCACTGACGCTATAAATGGCATCTGCCACCAACAAATATTTTATTTATTTTTCTTTTACCACAAAACCCTATCACACGAGGATATTTGTTTAATAAACCCGCTCGTTTATCTAGTTGGAAGGCGCGGCTGTCGACTGTGAGGTCGTAGTGTCAGTGCTCTGAAAAAGTGTTCTTAGGGATTTATCATTGGTGTCTCTTAATCTAATTGATATTCCATGGACTGCGATCGCTAATACGGGCGTTTTCACTTTTCTCTTTTTGGTAGAGACCGGTGACTGCCTTTATGGACGCTGCACACTGCGATATTCGCTGTTATATAAAAAACTTGGGTTTATTATTATTTATTGTATCTCTTCTGTTTATCGATACTTTCAAATCTAGTTTTAGCTTGTGAACTTGTGACATGATTGGTTTGGGCAATAAAAGGGGTAGCTGTATTTATCATATCAATCAATTCAGTCTATCGCAGTTCACTGCTGGACGTAGGCCTGTCCCAGGCTGTCCCAGAACACCCTGTCCTCCGCCTTCTGCATCCCCCTGCTCCTTTTTAAGGTCGTCGGTCCACCTAGCTGGGCTGGGGAGCGTCTTCCACTACGCTTGCCCATACGCGATCTCCACCTAAGGACTTGTCTGCTCCACCGGCTATCAGTCCTTCGACAAACATGGCCAGCCCTCTGCCATTTCAGTTATATGATACTATGTCAATTACTGAAACTGCTAAAGAATTCTCCTCCTAAACCTTAACGGTAAGATCCTTAAATTGCCTGAAGAACATTTAAAAGACCAATTAGACCCATGCCCTTGTTAAAAATATCTAATACCTTCTCTTTAATCGCAAACACTTGTTATTTATGAATTGCATCGTCCACAAATAGGCTCAGCTTAACACCTGTATTGCCCATAATCCATCATGCAACGTTACTGCTTACCTTCGTACATAATTGTATTAGGTATCTACTGCTCTGCGATGCTCACCGTATGTTGAAATGAATTAACATTATTGAACTACTGTTTTTGATCTGACGGGCAAATCTCGTATTTTTAAGAACCCTCACATGCTAATCCATTTCTCAATCTGTAAAAATTTTCATACCTGTCATTTTCATACATTTCATGTCCCTGAGACGAGATTGCGACTAGATTTTGAAGGTTTCTTTAACTACTTTGGTATAGGAAATGACCTTCTGGTCAACATGGTCTAAGCAAAGCGTTCGCATAAATTACTTACCGACCATCATATATATGTCGGGTTTTTAGGCTAGAAATCCATCGACTGAAACTCATTCAGGGTCACCATAAGAGGCATTGTCATCGTCAGTTTAGGTACCCACACTAACACTGATTAACAATGCCGATGGTGTTAATTAAACTTGTCAATCCAGTAAGCAATCTGATTATACCTACTTCTATTTAACTGTCATCGCCAAGGAAAACTGATTTTCCTTTAATTGCTTACTTATCTTTACTAATATTATAAGAAAATTTTCTTAACACTGTTGCGTTCAAGTCTGATAAATAAATTATCCCCTGAAAAAGATGAGCGTGAAAAACCTTTGTAAATAAAAAACGCCATTATTGAATAAAGCGCGTGCAGCACCGTGATAGAAGTGAAACTTCTTAAAAAATAAATAATAAGAGTGATTTAGTGTGAGACGCTACGCTATGCTTGCCGCGGTTGGTCCGCGGATGGGTGACCATCTTTACATACCAAGACCCCTCCGTGCATCGGAAAGCACGTTATGCCGTTGGTCCCATTGGTTGGTCGTTGGTGGTCATTAGTGGATCTTTGACAGTCGTTATGGGTTGTCAGAAGCCCGAAAGTCTGACAACCAGTCTTACCAAGGGGTATCGTGTTACCCAGTAACTGGGTTGTGGAGGTCAGATAAGCAGCCGCCCCATATATAAATTTGTGGTATTCAGCTGCATCTGGTTATACTGGAAGCCGACCCCAACATAGTTGGGAAAAGGCTGCCTATATTGATTGATTTAGTGTGAGACAGAGAGTTATATAATCTTTCTTCTCTCTCATGTAACGAAATGTGCCAAAACATGACGTGTCTTTGAAATTTCACTCTCAATTCTCGTTCAATTATCTAATCGGTGCTTAAGAAGTTTCAATTCAAAAATAATTTAATGTCCTCACACAAAATATACTTTGACATTAACGAATATTGATCCTAATTTTCCTCAGTCAAAAGAACTGTTTATAGACAAAATTAGTCCTGTTTAAAATGAGCCCCAATACGACTACGGTGCTGTAATTTCAAGGTTTGTACTTTTTCTGATGCTCCTGGCTTCAGCATCAGGTCTTCGGTGTTCCTCAGTAACAGTACGTTTATTCACACATCGAGCCCTTTTCAATGAGCCTAAACACGATATATCTGCTGTTAGTTGTCGAGGAGTTAGGTACTCTGCAGACTATCCTGACTGCAGCATCAGGTCATGACTTGATGATCATGAGACCAAATGTGGCAAATGCCCTATCAAACATCAAAACAATTTACTAAAACAGTCCTTGCCTGTTCGAGTAACTTCTTACTGTTAAGGAGTTGTACCTTCCATCATCAGCCCAGCTACCTGAGATGGTGACAATCATACGCAAATACACAAGATACTTCATAAAATATGCGAAAAACAATAAGTGAGCCTATAAAATTTGAGGGTTGCCCTCGATTTCTCTAAGATCCCATCATCAGATCCTAACTTGGTGACAGTGGGACCACCTCAGAACTATCTACTTTCGAACAAAAAAAGAATTTTGAAAATCCGTCGACAATTGGCGGAGTATTCGATGAACAAATATACAAAAAAAAAACATACAAACACCCGAACATAGTACCTCCTCCTTTTTGTGAAGTCGGTAAAAAGGGTGAAGTTTGATAGTAAGCTAGTGGCATTATCTATCTCCCCTGTAGTTCTAGTAGCCTGTAGAACTGTGCACGCCTAGTAGTTTTTAGGTACAAACAAACCAACATTAAAGGCTCGTACAAACAGGCGCGACAAGCGATAAAATCGCGCGCGACACAAAGGCATCACTCGTTGCGCGACTTGCGGTGCCTTTGTGTCGAACGCGATTTTATCGCGTGTCGTGCCTGTTTGAAGGAGCCTTATAGTCATCACGTTTACCTACATTGAAGGCATCATTAACTGTCTATGAAAAAAAAAAAAAAAGACAATCATCGCCACAAGATATGAACAGGATATTTGTCTAATTAATTACTATGGAACGTGTATCAGCCACAGTACAGAAGTGTCAGAGTGACAATTACACGAGATTAGATCCATTATTGGGATTAAACTGTTGGCTAGGTGTGTGGAGGAATATTAGAAGATGAAAATTAACCTTTGGTCGCTTAGATGGGTAGGTACAGGATTTACAGTTTATGACAAATGTGATAACTTGACCCGACAGACGATGTCCTGCCCAAAAATCATTTTAAAGATCCATCTTTTGCACTCTAAAACTGAAGATTTAGACAATTTTTCAGTACACAAACAAAAGTCTTCTACTTGAAACTTGAGCATTTTCCAACAAACCTCGAATGAAACTTCTCACTAACAGTATTATTTTATACTAGCTGCGCCCCGCGGTTAAACCCGCGTAAATGTCGATCCCGTGGGAATATCGGGATAAAAAGTAGCCTATATGTATGTTAATCCAGGGTGTCAGCTACCTCCATACAAAATTTTATCAAAATTGGTCCAGCCGTTTGAGCGTGAAGAAGTAACAAACTAATCACAAACTTTCGCCTTTATTATGTTAGTGTGATGTAGCATTATGTTATGTATGTATGTATGTTAGTATTCATGCGGGGTAATAGTGACAAAGGTTGTAACAGTTTTCCCCAAAAAGTATGTGCCTAATGCAGTATCTATACTAATATTATAAAGCTGCAGAGTTTGTTTGTTTGTTTGTTTGTTTGTTTGAACGCGTTAATCTCTGGAACTACTGGTCCGATTTGAATGATTATTTTAGTGTTGGGTAGTCCATTTATCGAGGAAGGCTATAGGCTATATTTTTTTACTTCAAAATTAGGGATCCGTAATAAAATTGCTATTTTGTAACACAAGGTGTAAAATCGAAAACCTATTTTTGCGTGCGCTGCAAAAACTATTGACAATAGAACAAAATAATGTACTACGGGTTTGTAGAGCCCATTAAGACCTACAAAAAAGTCCGCGAGAACATATATCTAGCTATCATGGTTTAATCACAATAACCGATTTTGTGTTCAAAATAATTATTAAATCGTCTGAAGAAAAAAAACTACGTTAAATATGTATCGTAATATTAATCTTTATCGAAATTATGCATAATGTTATCAAGAGTATTTATGAAGAAGTAAAATACTTTTTGTTTCATCTCAATCGGATATTTCGTTTAAAAGTTATCACGTGTGTAAGATGTTAAGAGTTGGTACCTATTAAGGAGTTATGGGCCATAGAGTTTTTTATCTATACTAATAATAAAGCTGAAGAGTTTGTTTGTTTGAACGCGATAATCTCTTTAACTACCGGTCAGATTTGAATTCTTTTTGCATTTGATAGCCCAATTCTTGAGGAAGGCTATAGGCTATTTAACATCACGCTATGACCCTTAGGAGCCGAGCAAAAAGAAAAAAACTCAGAGTGAACGGTAAGCGAATACGAAGTGTTGCGACGCGACGGGGTACAAGAAATTTCACGCGGACGAAGTCGCGGGCAGAAGCTAGTGTAACTATATATAGAGAACAAAGTTTATTTTATAACTTGCACACAGACAGAAATATTGTGCTTCTCTCCTCTTAATCTTCATCTCATCTAGTAAACTCCATTTCTTTATTCGATTACAATCACTCATCAATCATTTTAGCCACTTGAAAGGCGAACTGTGTACAATAATTACTTAACATTTCCGAAAGCCCTGAAAACAAAACACCCCTGTAAATATGCAAAACAAAATGCTAAAAAAGGATAATTAAATAAATAGCCGTTACGACGTACAAAACGGACAGATAGGCAAACTCGCTCTTGGTTTCAGTGCTTCAATTATCGGTACCTAGTGAACTAACCTATATTTTATTCAGTAGGTACTTAATTTAACTATTACCTACTGAACTTGAGATATAAGGTGGAGGATTATCTTTGACACACACGTGCCTCCACCTTTTAAGGTTTCGTATACCTACAAAAAATTAAGGACAAAAGGAAGTAGGTACCATTCAATGTGCCACAGACCTGAAAAGTTTGTCTTTTTGTAAATGACTATCTGGAGTAGGTACCTATCAACTGAGTTCACTACCACTACACCCGGTTCTTTACCTTCCGCATCCACTCTGTCCCGGTTGCCTTCAAAAGTTCATTTAACTGATCCTAGCCTTTTTTTCTCTGGGAAAATTATCAAGGATACTCTCATCTGAGCAAAACAGATGGTTATGTCTAACTCCTACCGACTAAAACCCCATAGTACCTTCCACTACCTTGAGTCGGGTGCCCGGGAAACACTATCTATAGCTAGCCTGGGAAGGTCCCACAACATGGCCTGTTAACTCTGCAAGCTGTGTCCGTGACACTGCAGAGTACTTATAGGAGGAACTAGGTAGCGATTTCGGGTTTTTCAAATCATTACAAGTTCAAATCGTCTCACGATGCCTTTCATCACCGTCATTCTGTGATTAGACTGATCTTATAATGTTCCCACTGCTGGGACTCAGGCCTCCTTTCGGTGAGAGGAAGTGGGCCGTAATTCACCACGCGGGCCCAGTGCTGGTCGGCATTCTGTGATTACCAGTGAAGATTAAGTATCTACCTAATTACTTAACAAGTACAGTCACGAGCACTAATATGTCAACATTTGGCTACTTTCAATTGCGATTTTTTTGTGAAATAGCGAATGCAACGTTGAAATACGACACTTTACAGAAACCTATGGGTTCAAAAATACTTTGTTCGTAATAACATAAAATTTCATTCAAAACTGAAGGAGAAAATCGTCTTTGAGTAAAGCCAAGTGTATACATACTTATGCTCGTGACTGTACAATATGAAATGGAAAAGTCACAATGTTACTTGCTAGATAGTTTCATAATTTACTTAAGCCCTTATGGTACGTTCTCACTATGACATAAGTCGCAGTAGGTAGTAATGTTCCGCGATTTATGGCACGTGTAACTTGTTTTTCATTTGTGGTTTTTCTCTACCATTTAATTACCTATTTATGACAATACAAAAATTGTTTTCATCATAATGGATTTTAAAGCCTTTAGTGTTTTTTCCCGTATGTTTGGGAACCGCCTTATCGCCCGCTATACTATTAAATTAAATATCCTATTACGTAATAGGTCCGTGTTGTATGACAACTGATTTAATTTAGGTCTCTAATTTATAGTAACTTTTTTTCAGCCAGATCCTGTACATGGACCAGCATGTATACGATATTCCAAAAGGCTACAACAGAAACATTCCACCCGGTAAGTCACACTTATTTTTATTGAATTAACTAGCTGCGCCCCGCGGTTTCACCCGCGTAAATGTCGATCCCGTGGGAATATCGGGATAAAAAGTAGCCTATATGTTAATCCAGGCTGTCAGCTACCTCCCTAATTTTTTTTATCAAAATTGGTCCAGCCGTTTGAGCGTGAAGAAGTTACAAACATATAAACACACCCCTACACACACACACACACACTCGCAAACTTTCGCCTTTATAATTATTGTGATACTACAGCACGCAAAGACGCAATCCCGGTTTCCCGTTTAGGAAAAGGTAAAATTCTTATGAAGCACCCGGACTCAGAATAGTGTCTACCTAATAAGTAAAAGATTAGGAGCCTTAGTAGGTACCTACCTACGATTAATTAGATGACAGTTTGCATAAGACTTCTACATGGCTACGCTCATTATCGGCGAAACCAACCGTAAGGAGTTATGTAGGTATCGAAGTACCTACCCTTGACATTGAACTGTTTTGTTTTGAATTTTCGGTCTAAGTAAATGGCGATCTATTTTTAAAAACACTTAAAGTTTATTTAAGGTTGGTCATATTTTTATAAAGTCACGCGTAGATAATAGCTCGTCCCTACTCGGCTATCCACTTAGCACCGGATATTATTCAGCACAAACGCGCTGTTGCCGGTGCTGGCCGCAAAACCAATCATTAGTCAAGCCGTAGGTGATTGTCATACGTCAACGAACGCTGCTAATTATAACCCACCTCCTTACGAAGCAAATTATCAAACCTTATAACTAGAAAAATTTTTTTGTACTGGCCGTCAATAAAAAAGAAAACTAAAACCATAGATCCATTTTCAAAATCACAAAATAGAAAGACCACTCCTGTTACTCACGCTTATCTAATTTTATAATATTAAAATCTAATTAAAATTTACCGAATCCGAATAATTAAGTATCATATTTTATAAGCGACGAGTCATTTTCTGTGTTTAAAACAAAAGTAGTAAAACTGGAATACAGTAATCCTAATGGTTTTGCATCACGAACCTTCACGGACGTTCGTGTACCTACCTAGGTTTAGATACCTACTTGCAACATCTACATCTAGGTGTATCGAACGATGTCGAATCTATTCAGAAATCAGAATATCATGTTGTATGTTCAACAAAAAGCAACAGAATATAGAACAACTTTATTTTCAGTTTCAGTTTTTCTCTTACGGGGCGAATATTTCCACTAGATTTTATGATTCCTGTCAGGAGTTTCCAATTGGTACCAACATTATTGAACAAGTTTACCTCGCTGTTTAGCCGTATTCAACGTAGTAACTCAACAGTAGTTGTGAGAATACCAAGTTTAACACAAAGAAACAGACAATACGAGCCATAAAGTTGTCAAAACTAACAAATTATGTCATAATGCTTGATATTATATGATAGGTACTGTTGTTTGAGCACATCGTGCCCTGCTGTATTCACCTATGAATGCTTACATAAGGAAATATAAGTAGGCTTTTTGATTAGATATTTTTAAATCTATTAAACGGCTAAAATATAGCTTAAGTCTTAGTTATCTCTAAATGCAACTTCTACAATAGTTAAAAACTGACATGTTAAGGGTCACGATCAGTTTCGAGGGCAAGTTTGTTGGCCTACACGGCTTAGAGCTAATATTGCGGTTTTCGGCCGTGATATCTCCGCTTGTCGACCGCCATAAAACCATTGATTAGGAGCAATTATTTTTAAACAATGTGTCATTATTTCAAGGAACGCAATGTATAAGTTTTCCATTGTTCTTCCAGACAAAAACACAACAGTATACGTAGGGGTGAATGTCAACCGGGTATCTGGAGTTGATGAAAATAAAGAGGTAAGTTTAACACATGTGTTCCTTCTATTCAATAGTTTTAGCATAACCCAATGGCTAATTATGTATTTCTGTCAATATTTCGCTTTTATTAGCACCATTTTCATTTTGATATATTGTTGCAATGATCATTTATTTACTTATCTATAAACCGCTCCAATAGTCCGCATGGTCTCCGCAGGAGATAACGCTGGACGTTTTCCTGCAAGTGTCGTGGGCCGACAGCAGGCTGCACGTGCCGCCCAGCATGCCCTTCATCGACCTGCCGTGGGAGTTCCGCGCGCTCATCTGGACACCAGACCTGTACATCTGGCAGCTCCAGACCATGAGGATACTCTCCGTCCTGCAGGAGATGGCGTCGCTGAGGCTGTACTCAAACCGCACCGTCTCAGTCAGTATTGGGTTCGTCCATCACTTTATTATATTCTTTTAGGTACTATCTGTTTACTCTGCTCTCTGCTAGATCTTGAAGCATAAACATACTCGTACGTCAAATTAACGTCCAAACATCATCATAATAAAACTCTCGCCTTCAGTTTTACAGTTTTATCTAACGCAAACCCCGTTATTTATAAACTGTAGGTATTTAAATACATCTCTATTTAACGCATGGTAGACAATAAGTCGTAAATTGTAGTCTTGATAAATGACTTCTATTTTGATAAAATTAATGATGAAGCCAAAAATGACACTTGTTCACGCATGGGTACATTGCCACATACAGATAATATTATATTATGATGTTATGCATACAGCTTGTCATTGAAATTCAGCCGCATTTGGCTAGACTGGAACTGACCCTGAAAAATGGGGCTTTACTACTATGCTATTGCAGATTATACAAACTGTCTCAATCAAATAGGGAACTGTCATAAGCTTGAACCTTCGAATGGGCGAGTCATCAAATTTACCTCGAATATAATTTTCTTTTACAGAGCAACAATAACTATCAAGTGCGAGATGGACTTCGTTCTGTACCCTTTGGACGTTCAGAACTGTGCCATCGACTTCAGTAGTTGTAAGTACATTTTGATGATTTAGATATGTTGAGTAACCTACCTACCTCTGAGAGAAATCTTCAGAGGTACTCAACGTACTACATTATGTTGTTACAAGGCTAAAAGTTTTAGGGGATTTCTCTTGAACTCTCTCTGAGTTTGTTTCGGCCTTTCTTCTCAACAGTAGTCAGATATGAAACGTCGACCTCATCTAGCTTAAGTATTTATTTTTATAATATGACGTGTTATAGTCATTCAGATATCCTATTTTTACAGAATGATTGAATTTAGATTTACCTACATATACTTAATTTAACTGAGAAAACAAAATATTTTCTAAATAACTCTTGGGAAGCGTTATGCCAGCTATACATAGGTCATTTACATCAGGCAATTAACCTAGTCGCAAAAAGTCTTCAAGTAACCCAGTGCGAGAAGTTTCAGAATCGTAAAATATGTTTTGATTTCTGATGCTAGACAAAATTACAACATATTTTGTCTACACGCCAGCTATTCTACTTCTGATTCTTAAATGTTTTTTATAGATTTTTGTCGAGATGATACTGAAATCGTTAATGATTGCACATTTGCACTATTACAAGTACCTATACGGTGATTAAGTTGGCTTTTGTTTAATTTGAGTTTTATTTTTTCAGATAAATACACGACGCAGGATGTGCGTTTCGAGTGGCGAGAAGTGGCGCCGTGGCTGGGCATCGGCCCCGTGGGCAGCGAGCAGCGCAGCCATTTCCGACTGCCCAAATATGTGGTCAGCTTCGTCACGGACAAAAGTAATCATATTCGCAATTTTGGTGAAGGTAAATGTATATTTATTGCTTTGCGCTTGTGTTTGCGCCTCGTAACTAACTATGTACCTATTAACGCTAACGCGCTGTTGCTATACGCTGGCATGCCGCCCGCACTGCTTGGCGCGGATGATCACAATGGATCGTTATTGAACAACGTTTTAAATATCTACAGAAAAATACCTCAACATCTCAAAAACTTTATATTGGTTACGACATCCGTGCCTCGCAACATCTTCCTTTCTGTGAACGTCTGTGACGCACAATTTGTATTTTGGTGTTGTTAAGTGGATGTCAAATGTACTTAATGTGATAAAAAGAGATTATCTACAAAATACGAGCATATATTAATGACAATTGATATCAGAGCAGAGCCACCCGAATAGCGATGTAGGCATTCAGTGCTGGGTGCTGCTGAGCTCATGTAGTGGCTCTGAGGTAGAAGCTTCGGTAAGTGTAGAAATAGAAAACACTGTGTTTAGTACTGTTAGTAGATAGTAATTGTTAAATGTTAGGTAGGTAGGTACCTACTCACTTGCACTGACCACTAAACACGTAGGTTGGAACATATTAGGAGAGTTAAATGTCAATATGTTTCGCATCGTCAGGCGAGCATTCAGCGGCGCGGCTACAGATCAGGCTGTCTCGCGAGCTGCGGAGCTACCTGCTAGAGAGCTACCTGCCGTCGTCGCTGTTCGTCATCATTTCGTGGGGCAGCTTCTGCGTGATCCCGGAGATCGTGCCGGGCCGCATGGTGCTGCTCGTCACCACGCTGCTCTCACTCGTCACTATGTTCGACACAGTCAGGTATGTACTTACAACCATTGTTCTTAATGTTGGTGAAGCAACAGAAGTCCTTCATAAATCTTATCAACATAATTCTAAATGCATCTTTTGTATGACAAAGCTTTGAAGATTCTCTACTGACGTGTTTTACTATAAAATCATTGACAAGTACCTCTCAGTATATTTGAGGTGGAGGAGTACTATATACCTATTCCTGAAGGCATCGTACCTACTAAAGTAAAAAATTTAGGGTCGTATTACATTTCAGCACAAATTCACCAGACGCGCTTGAGCTGAAGTGCATAGAGGTGTGGTTAATCTCGTGCACCATCTTCGTATTCCTGGCACTGATGGAGTACTTCGTGGTGCTGTTCGGCATCCGCTACGACAAGAGCTGGAGCCGGCGGCGCGCCGACATGCGCCGCGCCGCCTCCGCCGCGCAGCTCGCGCCGCCGCCGCTACATATCAACCATTCGCAGGTCAGTCCCGACAGCTTAGGACGTAGAATCATTCCACCACAATACGGACCACTTGATTACTAACAACCTACTATAACACAATAATAGTAAAAAAGTATTTAAAGAACACGACACTAAAGGGCGCGGGGTTTGCCTCCACAGAGGCTGAGCACGCCGGTGACGGGCACGCCGCAGGGCGGAATGTTCTCGCCCACGTTGAGCGTCGAGGAGGACGGCTTCAAACAACAGATGGAACACCAAACCATACAGAGGGTAATTACAACTACGCCTGAACTCGCTCCTAACATAGAATATCTACCGTAACTTCCCCGTACCCCAGTGAAGCATTACACTGCATGTAAAATACTTAACAGACCACGTATTATTTAGGTGCATTAATTTTTAAACTTAGGCCACCAATTTCTAGTCTGTCTCGGGAAGGAATTGGAGACAAAATAAGGTTGGATGTGAAACAAGATCAGTGAGCAAGGTAAAATATTAATTTAAAGCAACAACACCGCACAGTGTGGCTACCGTAAAACGCTGCAAATGACACGATTATTTACTTACAACAATACCTAGTTTAGACAGTATTTCCCTTGCAAATCTGATGGTTGGTTGAATACATAATACCTAGCGGGCAAGCATAGTGCATGCCAGTGAAACAAACAACATTATTTTTAAGTATTGGTGGTAATCTATTGGTGGTGGTATGATTTGTAGAGTAGGTAGGTACATAGATATTAAACTCACTGCAGTAAACAGTAGATAGATCGATACTCGGCTAACTTGAGCTAGTATGAAAATAAGTACGTAGGTAAAGGTATTAGAAAAAGCAAAATTAATTCGCACTGCTTAAAATCACTGTGTTATTACAACGGTAGGCGTAGGAACCTTGATGTCGGAGTACTTTAGAAATGGCTACAGAATAGACTGTGTGTAGACCGTGTTCATAAATTGGAGAACTGTGTGGCAAGAAGATTACGCAGCAAGACTATTGTGAGAAAACTTTGTTTGTAATTTTGTAGGATTCGCCAATATTGGAGTCCATGCCGTCAGGGAACGGCGGGCCCAGTAGCTTCGTGACGCGGCTGCGGCAGAAGGTGGACCGCGGCGTGATGTTCTGCGGCGCGCAGCACGGCACGCTCGACAAGTTCGCGCTCATGGTGTTCCCCATGTGCTTCTGTCTCTTTACCGTTATTTACTGGACCACATACCTCAGTGAGGCACACCGAGCCTCGCGACTCAAGTGAACGTGAAGTGAACCTTTAGCACCATAACATCACCAAGTTTGTGATCATAGTGCCTATGCAGACGATGTGACGTTATTGTACATATTAGACGAATTACTAGTCGAATTATAAATAAGTATAAACGTTTGACCCTGTATTTTTAAGTTAAATACCTTCTAATTAATTAACAATGTTGAACATTTTAAGCGCGACGTTATGATATTTTTAAGGGTTTCTTCGTACGGGAATACACACGGTTCCAACGAATTTTTTTTTAAAGAATACGTTTGTTATTATAGTGTCCTTAAGTAAATATAGGTAGAGCTGTAAATGTGCCTTGTAAAAATACGGTTTCAATTGAATAAGATTGAGTAGGTACTGTGACGCTAGTAAATTCTAAAATTAGTAGATATCATAGAAATGCTCAGAATAAAGAAATCATTTCGAGAGATAAAATCGAATAGCATGAAATGGAAACAATAATATCGTTAAGAACGTATGCGAGCAGCATGGGGACCACAGTTGAGCTCAATAGTACAAAAACTATTCTAAGAAAAATGCCTTTTCTGACTCGGGTGCCTTTTGCCTTGTGTTTTTCCAACAAATTTTATCGAAGATGATTTTCTCTATTTACTTACCTATAATCGGGATAAATGAACAAGCCTATATACAATGAATATGTTGGGTAGGTACAGCTACCATGTACAAAATATTTGTTAATGGAGTGTTTCTTTATTGCTTATCTATCGCGTCTCATAAGTAGTTATATTCTTGTCTGTTTCTACAACTATACCTTTATTGTTTTTGTTATAAATCATAGCCTTAACTTCGTGATTGTTATTATTATTTTTCTAAAAGCCATTTTCCGTATCAAATATATCATGTTTGTAATTGATCCCAAACTCGTTAATGGCATTTAGACAAATGCCTACCACTAGGTATACATTGTAATATGTTATGTAAGTCTAGGAAATAAATATTTAATAACTAAGGCCTGATAATATCTACCGATATCATAGAGATTGTAGTGCTCATTTAGTTTTATTAACTTATTATAAAATAGCTTGTAGGTGTCATCCTAAGATAATTTTATACCTTACGCCTAGAATATTAATTTTATGAAACAAACCGTTCAATGTTTTTTATCGAAAAAATGAACCAATCAGGATCTTTATATTTTTTACTCCATAAACAAATGAATACAAAATAAAATTGAGGTTGAGATTTATATTTATTACTTATGAGCTTTTTTACCTATAAATGTTATGACTAGCTCAACCATCATTTTAAAAATGTACCTATGGTAAAAATTGGTTCGTAGGTACCAATAAAAAGTCGGAGACAAGTTCATTGTCTACTTTTCAACTTTCTATAGTGTTCTATTAGGCTTTGTTTGTTGCACCTAGAACTTTGAAAGTCGTGGTGTATCCCCCAGGACAAGACTCACAGACCGCACTATTTTATTTTTTTTTTGCGGATGGGAAATCATCAAATGACCCGTCCCGCTCTGGGTGGAGCGGAAGGGAGTGTCAGACTCTTACTGACTAAAACCCACCCGTGTTCCTTCCTTAGCCCTTTATGTTCCGGGCCAGCGGTAACCCTTTCGGACAATCCCGCTGACCCGGCAGGCTTCGGCCCTATGGGGCCCCTCCTCGATGCTGACATCTCTTTGAGGCGCGCGTGGAACACGTACGCGCCGTCCGGCACGGGCCTGGTCCTGATCGGACGGTGAGCACTTTGACTCCACTTCGCCAAGTAAACGTCGCATACGAATGTGAACATTATTCTATCGCATCAATTTTTTATATTCGAATGAAACGGTTGTTCACATTCGCTTTAAATACTAATATGAGTATTAACACCATAAGGATAGGGTTTATATTCCTATGGAACGCTTACTACACTTAATACGTGAATCTTGCCCTCAGAATACGTAGCACATTCAAACTATTTTGATGTTTACGTAGGTACCTAAGTACAGTACCTACCTATCTACTGCCCACTGCTTACCAAGTGGTGTCAACTGCTAGCACAGTTGACTGGCGACATAGTCTAATGAGTTCGCCGTAGTCTGTGGTTTCTTATCAAATAAACCGCAGACAAATTAACAGAATACGACATTTTGAGATTCAGGTAAGTACGGATAGCAGAAAAAGCAATTATTCCGTGGTCACTGACCAGTGATCACGAACAAAAACAAACTGACGTGCAATAAATTTCATTACCCATGTGTGACCAACAAAAAGCAACCAATTTTTATCATTGGCAATTAATTAATTAAGTAAGTAAGCACGGTCAGCAACGAAACGATGAACGATGTTACTTTTACATTTGATCTGAAGTGGCACAACATTATTCGATACACTGCCTTTCAGGATTTCATGTAGATAAGGTTGCAGCACACTTGTTCGGGTGCCGTGATTCGGCACAGCCGGGCGGTAAAATCGAATTACCAATATTTTGCCGCCCGGTTGTGCCGAATCATGCCGCCGCGAACAAGTGCGTAGCATGCTTAATAACGGAGAGTTTCACCTGTATCCACCATCCTAATTATACATCTATTCCGATTTTGTCTTTTAGGTATTGTGCTCTGTAATTATGATTTAAAAACTAGTTATATTCGCGGTCCGTTGCTGACTGTAGTTACCATGTACCGGACCTACTTATAAAAAAATTTTATTTGTCCTATCTAGTCATGATTGTGCGGTTATGATCTTAGATAATAATTTAAATTGTGTACGCCATTAACTCATTATAAGTTCACATTTTGCTCATTAAGAGGTCATTATAATGTAGCACAAATCAGTTTTATGCACAAAATGCTTGATCAAATCATTTTGGTCACAATCCTGTTCTTATTGCGGTCATAATAAGTCATAGTTTAAGAACGAAGCATTGTGTGATAAATCAATAAGATGTACCTAAGCATTATGTGGTCCGTTTGTCTTTTTACCGCCACGCATGTACGCAAACGCTAAACGGTTCGATAGACCCTTTGACTGATCTTGTTAGCTACTGTGCCATAAGGTGTTTGATCCCTAATCTTAGTGATCTTGCGTGCCCTATAAGTTAGATTTTTCATATTCCATCCCTATAGCATATTTTAAAGTTAATTGAACTAAAAATGAATGCCATAGGCTGTTCGTTAAATCTATGTTATTTCTATGAGCTTCGTAGATCCAGCATAATCAGCCTATACTGTGTCCACTGCTGGGACACAGGCCTCCTTTCCGTGAGACGGAATGGGCCGTAATGCACCACACGGGCCCAGTGCGAGTTGGGATATGGATCCGGTAGGTAGTAATTAATTTTGCGTTGCGTGGCGGACAAAAGATGAACGTCGAAACAAGTTCAATTTCATAGTATTAACATTTATCATCTACTGAACAAAATTTGTGCCTTTTCAGTCATTTACTTGCCTAACTAAGACATAGGGTTACGCTTGTGATTCATATATGTTACCTAAACGAAACTGTGGAAAGGCAGTATTAAAAACCTTACAAATCTTAGGCAATACATAATAATTAAGTGAATAAAGAAAATAATGAAATAAAAGACATTATTTTAAATCATTTCTTAGTTGTTTTATTTTTATAACGGTTTGATCCTGTGTATAACTTTGTACATAAATTACACTATCTACATAGGTATTCTACACAATAATTAACAATGGTTGCTATTCATACCCAAAGTAAGATGCTTCTTTGAATGCCCTGAGCATGTCATCAGAGTTCCTTCTTATTCTTCGTCCTATTGGCTCAAGATCGTCATAACATTTTGGAAATACTCTTTCGATGATTTCAATAGCTTCTTTCATTTCTATTTGCCTGACAGCAAGGACGGAATATAATGCTTTGGTTTTCACACAATCCTGGAAAAAATAAAATCAAGAGTTAATACTATTTTATTTTTTGCTTTTCATTACATACCTACCTACAGATTAAAGTAGGTAGTTGGTCTAAAAAAAATTAAGGTCTCTAAAACTAAAGCTCCGGGCAAACCTGCGCGACCAAAGCGACTGCGAACCGGGAGCGTCAGTCGCGCGGCAAACGCTACTCGTGTTTCTCTATGGCGCCTTGCACACCTACACGACCGCTGCTGTAGTCGCGCATGTGTTCACGTTCAGTTTCGCGTTGTTGACACTCCGGCTTCGCGTCCCGCACCCCGCCTACTTGACGCGCAGGTTTGGCCGAAGCTTAAACTTTGAGCACTTGGTGGATATGCTTACGCCGGGAGCAGCCAACATTGCGTTACCGTGCTTCGGGTGACAGATCTGGGCGCCACTGAAGGACACCAAGTTCGTAGCTAAATTCAGGTCTAACTTTTATTTATTAAATATTAGAGATGAAAACCATGTACCTAGTATAATAAAAATTAGGAATCATGTGCAACTAGGGCACTTTCACAAGTTGCTGACAAAGTAAGAATGTTAAGGTGAATGCGCAGTTGTAGCCCGCGAAATTCAATTTTTCTTACGTTTTTTGCAATATTTTGATCAAGATCTGACAGTTACCTGAAGTAACTCATATTTTCATATTTTGATCAAGATACAACCTGGCACTGACCTGCAAATTACAAAAAACGTAAGAAAATTTGAATTTCGCTGTTTACCACTGGCTACCAAGTTTAAAATTACCTGATGAGCCTTCTTAATTTTGCCCCATGAAGCATCACCCTGTGACCATGCGCTTGCAAAGGAACAATGGGTGAGATTGGCAGCTCTTATCTCTGTGCAAGCCAGATGTTCCATGTTCTTGAAGTCCAGCTGATTCCGGCAGTAGTCAAACATATGGATCATCTCATGAGCAAGCACTCCCTGTACCATTCCTTGACGGGTTGATACATTTTGGCACACTACTATCTGTAACAAAATTATTATGCAGGATAATTTTTTTGTATACTTAGTAGAAAAATAGAAATAGAAAATAGTTTATTATCCAGGTAGTACAGTTAGTAGGGAATACATAGGTAAAGCACAGGGTGAGACCACATGAGTAACTTAAAGTATTACCTACAGCTAGTTTTCATAGTATTATTTGTCAGTAAGCCCCCAACTTGATTGTTAGTATGTATCTTAGGGCTCGAGATTTCATTTCCAGAGTGGAGATTAGTAAGGTGATTTCAAGTTTGTAGTGTATTTGTGTTGCATGTGTGTGGGGGTGTGTGTGTGTGTGTGAAAGCAAGTAGATAGCAGACTATTGTTTTCAGTTTAGTTATCAGGAGTCTAGAGTACCTACATTAAAAACGATATTTCAACTTACTTTCAATATAGTTTTCATGCTTAGTCATTTTTCATGTCTTTCTTTTGCTATTAGTACTCTTATTATTTGTTTTCAGTCTGTGTGTTGACATGCACCATATTTAATTTATTCATTTTATTAGATTCTCTTTTCATTGTTATTGATTACTTAATTACATCCACATATGCAGATGTGGGATATCCCTCAGCTAGATGGACCAATGACCTTAAAAAGGTGGCTGGGACAGACTGGATGCAGAAGGCGGAGGACAGGGTGTTGTGAACTTGTGACTCAGCATTGGAGAGGCCTATGTCCAGCAGTGGACTGCGATAGGCTGAGTTGATTGATTGATTGACTTAATTACAAACATTTAGACATCCTCTGGCTGGCATAACATGGCGCACTCTTTATAACTTTAGAAAATAGGTACAATAATAATGGTACAGTGGTAAGGCGAAAGTTTGTGAGTGTGAGTGTGTGTGTGTGTTTATATGTTTGTTACTTATTCACGCTCAAACGGCTGCACCAATTTTAATAAAATTTTGTATTGAGGTAGCTGACACCCTGGATTAACATATAGGCTACTTTTTATCCCGATATTCCCACAGGATCGACATTTACGCGGGTGAAAGCGTAGGGTGCAGCTAGTTATAATGAAAATACTGAGAGAAAAGAAAGGTTACCTGATTCAGTTCTGGATCATAGCCCCCACTAACAGAGTAGTCACATACTTCACATGATATATGTCGCCGAATATCGATGGGACTGAAAACAAGAGTTGAAAGATATTTTTATAAATAAGTAACTAGAATTTTAATTGAATTGAGGGTGAGTATTTAAAATTATTCAATTGTAAACTTTAGTTGTGAACATGTTTTAATAATTAAACACTTACCAACCAGAACTTTTAAGAGCTGCCATCATAACCTTAACAATTGAACCTAGAAACAAACAGAAAGTATTAAAACATAAAAAGTTTAGCTTAAACTTGGTGCTGAATATTTTCAAACTAAAACTTAAAAATGGTTTATTATTTTAACAAGTAAACCTTAACAACTAGCGATTGAAGCCTCCTTTAAATTAGATAAGCCTGCGATAAGAGACTCCGCTCTTCGCTCTTTTATAATTTACTTAGGTAAATATGAGACATGCTTACTGTTTTTAACACATTCATATACGTGCTGCTCGCACTTAAACTTGTCAATATTCTCTTTTCCTTCTTTCCCAATTAGAATATTACCCAATTTTGATGAAAAAGTACCGCGTCTTTCAGGGTACAAATCGTAACCCCACGCCTCATCTTTCTTCGAGCCAGTGTCCGCTTGGCTTTTATTAGTATTCTCTGATGTAGCATTAGCTTCTGAAGCCGGGCTTCTAATATCTCCAGACATTTGTATAGGATTACCAGCTGATTATTGTACAGAGTTAGGTTATACCTCCTCTGTGTAAAGAGATCAATGAAAAGTTGTTTTGTCTGATTTATAAAAGCACTGAT
Source organism: Oligia fasciuncula (assembly GCA_963082905.1). NCBI lineage: Eukaryota > Metazoa > Arthropoda > Insecta > Lepidoptera > Noctuidae > Oligia > Oligia fasciuncula. The sequence continues at coordinate 7,525,813 of OY720393.1, read as the reverse complement.
AAAATTGTGCTAATGTAATGATAATTGTTAAATCCCAAAAATTTGGTTTAAATAGTTAAATTTAGTGAAATTGCACAATACTCTGAAAATCGTAATGTAAGTAATGTTATTCTATTATTTGACAGCAAGGAGACACTCATGACATGACAGTGACAGTTTTTTTTTTAATACTATTACCATTTTAGGCATGGTCTTTTGAGAGTAAACTAGTCGCGAGCTCGAACTCACTGGTGGTCATGGTCAAAAAGCACGCTGTCTCACCTGGCTTCGTGTCCGAAAGAGCTAGTATCAGTGATGAGCAAATAGACGCTAGTCTACACGCACAACGTCTAGTTCTCACGCACAGAAACACCGTTCCGAACTTATAGGCGCGTAAAAAAATTCGAAAACTGCTTTGGAAAATCGAGTTTTATGAAAAAAACACTGCATAAATCAATTACAAATAAATAATAGTTTATTGAACTCTTCGATAACTGAGCTTTGTCGGTACGGACTCATTTTTGAAGATTTTACAGTTCTTTTAATACTTATTTACACCCAAAGTTACGTTAAAAATAGCAAGAACAACGAATCTTTGTTGCCTCATAACTTTTTAATGGCTTTTTATTTTACTATTCTGTTTCCGTACAGACATAATTAATAATAAGACAAAACGATATCATGTTTAATTTTGGATGCAAAATGTCAAACAGCGGAGTAATACTCTCCCGAAATTTGTATGGAAAAAATATCGACTAGTGGCACCTTAACTGGTCGGTTTTTGTTCTTGTATGTATGTACGTACTAAGCTTGTGCCCGCGACTGCGTTCGCGTGTAAGTCGCGAAAAAGATTCCACAATATAATAAAATAAATCATTTTTTTTTTATAAAACTGGATATCTGCTAAAATAAACAGAGTCATGACTGGTGACGCGGCAGCAAGCGACGAACAGTAATAAAACAGTCATCCTTAGGTTGAAACTACTAAGGTTGTGTAGTAGATGACAGAAGAGGCCTAAATTTCATGTTTTTCTGTGTACAATTCAATAAAAACGCGCTTCCGTGCGGGGTATTTGGCTCCGTTTCACGCACCCCGCTGCGTAACGCGGTGCAGTGTGCCAATCGCCTTAGATAAACTCAAAAGGAGAAGATACGTTACTTGATCACAGCGCGCGGTTCTACTGAACCAAGTTCAATGGACACAGTGACTCTCAGTCACAGACCATTGTCTATTTTAAACAGCGTATATTGACATGCGCTATTTTAAAAAAAGTGAAATTATCGAGCTGTATCGACAGCTCTATAATTTCCGTTTTTGTATAGGATAATATAAAGACGCATCTAAATTCTTTATTTTGTATTTAATAAGTGAAATTCTAATCATTCATGAAGAAAAATAAGACACTGGATTACTTTTCACACGTAAATATCTGTAGCCACCACACATCACAGCACGTTTAGCACGTTTATTTACAGAATTATAATCATTAAATTTATCAACAAGACAATTTTTTTCTCTAAGACCAAATAATCCTACTAAATGATATTTCATGAAATCTTGACATTTTAGGATTATACAACCTAACCAGCTGTATTACTGATTCTAATGATTATAATTCCGTAAATACATATTTGTTACGGTCGCGAATCATATTTTAATCAACGTACAACTTAATGCTGACCGAATTGCAAAAAACGTAAGAAAATTTGAATTTTGCGGGCTAACCAGTGTTGCCAGATATTTTTCGGGCAAAGCAGGATTTTGAAACCGTTTGTGTAAAAAAAGAATATTTCGCCGAAAAATTTATAATAAATAAAATCGTTTCAAATTAAGTTTACAGTGATGAAATTGATGATAGAGATAATTGTTAATGTTGTGTTAAAAATCGGGACATCTGGAGCGATAATGACCACAGGGGTCATAATAACATATCTAAACTTTTTCAATACATTTTCGGCTCTCCCGCATCTACTCGGCTATCAAATTTCGCCCTGCATAATGTTAACTTCCAAAATCATACTAAATAATTTAACAAAGTATAGATTTGTTGGTACTAAAAAACTAGTTACTAATTCCATGGATACAGCTCAACTTTAGTGCTAGCCAACTGCGAACTTTTTCCAAAAACACAAAAAGAAACCAGTTTTCATTTTAACTTAGCTTTTATTTTTAATAAACATTTATTTATACTCTCATCCCATTCAATGAACACACTCTTTGATAGTTCCATTTTTTCGAAATCCAGTTCTATTTCACCTGAAATTACAAAGATAGAACAGTTATGTAACATACTGCAGCTATTTTACACCAACAGTTATTTTGATAAATAAATTATCTGAACCATCATCATCTAGCCTTTTCCCAACTATGTTGCAGTCGGCTTCCAGTGTGTCCTTCACCACATAATCCTCACCTTTGAAAACTTCATGAAAATCAATTTTGAGAACGCCAAAAATAGTCGATTACCTATCCTAAATAGTCACCAAAGTCAAAAAAATAATCGCATCATGATTCCGAAGTTATAGCTATAGGTTGGTGAGGATTGTGTGGTGAAGGTCTCCACACAATCCTCACCTCTAGTGCAACCAAACGGCTGGGAGTATTGACTTGGTTTTCAATTCCAAAAAAATATTTAAGAAATAGTCGTAACGCTATGCCAAATCTCGACAATAATAGTCATTAAGTGATTCCAGAGATATATAGGTGCTTTGGTGAGGCGTGGTGAGCCTTTCTCGCTACAATCCTCACCTGATTACCGCGGAACGCTAACGTTTTTGAATTTGAATTTGGTGTCAAAAATAATCAAGAAATAGTTGTCTCCAACCATGATAATTTCGACCTGGTTTACTATGTAGAAGTACCTATGTTAAATTTCCACATGAACTTCTACATACATTTTGTTTTGGTACAGTCGCGACCACTAAAATTACAAATCTATTACTAATATGTACTAATATTACTTTAAAACTGTATTAAAATATTCTAGTTACTTATTTTGAAGACAATAAGTTACTCTTAAGTGCCTACTAGCTTAGGAAGAGCTGTGCTAACCGCGGACCAACCGCGGCAAGCGTAGCTTAACCTGATCGATTGAACCGTGTGGCTGTTATTACTTAGCTACAAGCCCCTCCATAACCTCGATTAATAATAGTTTATCTGAACCATGCTCACCTAATGTTTTTAAAAATCCGTCAAATGTGTCTTCATTCCTTATAACACTTGCAATATAAACTTCTAGATCCTTATTCCTGGCACAGAAAGTTTGTATAACGTTGGACAGGGGCTGGAGTATTGAAGGATCATAAACTATATCTGCCCCAATCAATATGTCCGGTACAATGCTTTCAGGTAAATCTTCAATTACATTCCAGTCCAGCATCATTAGACCTAAAAAATCCAGTTAAGTGTGAGTCGGACTCGCGCACCGAGGGTTCCGTACAAAGTAGGTATGTAAATAGTTTATCACAGAATTTCTTTTTTTTGTAATGTAACTACAAATTTACGATTAATTCCAACTTGATAACTCCACGCGTTCCTGAGAAAAAGGGACTTGACCGACGGAGAGACAGAAGGACAAGGACAACAAAGTGATCTTATATGGGTTCCGTTTTTCCTTTGGAGGTACGGAACCCTAAAAATCTATTTATATAAATGAAAGTCGCGTTAGTTACACCATTTTTTATAACTCAAGAACAATGGGACCGATTTTTATGATCTTTGGTTTGTTGGATTTGTCTCTGCCCCAAATAGCAGAATAACTAATAAAACTTGGGGAAAATTTCCAAAGAAAAATAAAGAAAGATTTTCTCATACATTTTGTACATATCGGCTTTTTTGATTTCGAATTTCGCCGGGTCAGCTAGTATTAAATAAAGTGAAGTAGGTAATTCAGATAGTTTTTTTTTTTATAAGTACCTATTTTTATAGAGTATTTTAGGTACATACATAATTTATCTATTTAATTAGGTACCTACCTAAAGATTTGCCCTGGGCTTTAAAGAAAGTGATATTTTCTTCCTTCTCTTGTTTCATATGTGGGAAATTAATATGAATATTTTCACTTATTGTCTTCAATACATCATTATGGCAGTCAGTTAGCATCAAAGATTTGATATCACAAAGCTTGCCAATACTAATACCAGTGAAGCCCACACCGGAGCCCAGTTCCAAGATATTCTTATTTGAAAATATGTTTTGATTGCAGAGTGCCCAGTCTGATAACATTAATGCAGCCTGAAACAAACATAGTTTACAATTATTTACACAAAAAGAAGTTAATATTATAAGGGATTAATCTCTAATGATCTAGTATAATAATAGTAAGTAGGTAATATAAGGAGGCTTTTAATTTCCCCACTATTGGAACTGAACCACCTAAGACTTAAGTCAGGGACTTAAGTGGAATGGAATTCCACCAAGTGGTTTAATAATTAGTTGTCATAATAATTGGGCCCGTGTGGTAGATTATGGTATGGAAGACAGGAGGCCCGTGTCCCAGCCTCCCAGCAGTGGGAACATTTTTTGGGATTATGCTACAAAGAAAATCTAATTATTACCGAAAGTGACAAACCTATTTAAGTTTAAAATACCTCCCAAGTCTTCAACCCTGTTGTACCGTTGACCACCATATTCCTGGTTTCTTTTATTGTAATAATATTATTTGTACCACTTCCTATCACATAATGTCGATAGCTAAACCCATCCACATTCACATAATTCATGCTCTTGCACAACTGTGAGTAGAAATCGTCATGGACCTCTTGACTTGGTTCCAAAGACTGAATTATTTTCTTTAGAAATAAACTGGCAAATTTACCACTAATTGGGTATTCTTGAATCAATTTACTATTAACAGTAGCATCCAAGAAAGCCTGCTGCCAATCCCAATCCATATTTTCGATATCTTCGCGCTGAAACAAATAACATGAATATAACTCTAAAAATTAACTAAAAGTAAGAATGAAGCACTCTGAAGGTGACGAGACTGGCGTTATTGTGCTAAGTAAAATCTCTAGATGTCGTTGGGATAGTTAAAAACGGTTTCCCAATCTAATCACACTAATATTATAAAGGCGAAAGTTTGTATGTTGTTACTTCTTCACGCACAAACGGCTGGACCAATATTGATAGATCTTGGTATGGACGTAGCTGACACCCTGGATTAACACATAGGCTACTTTAAGTTATTCCGTTTAGCCACCCCAAGGTGGATACGCGGAAACGTATGTCCAAGATCCACCTTAGGCCTAGTTGGATAAACGGAATTTATAAGATTAGGGCGGATTCTCGGACATGAGTTTCCGCGTATGGACCTTAGGGTGGATAAACGGAATAACCGGCTACTTTTCATCCCGACATTCCCAAGGGATCGAAACTTATGCGAGTGAAAACGGGGCGCAGCTAGTTATTTATAAATATTGTTTTGTAGTGTTCATACCACAAGCAGATGTCTTTTCTTACCGTCAGGCAAAAGTTAAGATTTCCTGTATAGAAATTTTGAGTAAGCTGTCTTAATAATGAAACATTTGGTTCAGCTTCACTTGACATTCTTGTTCTTATTATTTTACAAACCGGAGGAACCAAATTAACCTAAACACAAGGTTTGCAATTATTTCACTTGAAGTTCAAAAGTTTACCCACAGCACAGTTTATCCATTCATTTGTCAGTCAGTTCATTCATCTGTCAAATCAAAGTGTCAAGTGTCAGCTGGGTCTGTCAGCCAGCAGCAGTCGCCAGTAAGCCGCTTTCCGAATTAGATAAAAATTATGACAGCGGAGAGCTGTCAAAAATTCGAAATGCTCGTGAACGCGCTCACACTCACAGTGCTTACTCAATGTCAAAACGATATTATTACAGTATTTCTATGTATAAACACCACATTTCTTCTTCTTTGGTGAGATGGCGACTGAAGCCAGAATCACAATTTCGAAATTGCCACGATATTTTAATTTAAAGATATGATGCAACTCAAAACAAAACACACACTGACACCATAGACATAAAGTAGGTGCTCTGTGCACATCCACACACACACACTGTCATTTTTGACAGCGCTCACGGTGATAGTCGGCGTTATCACGAGATGGCGCATGTCATGACGTCATCTATGACGATGCACGGGCGGGACATCGTTATCGCGCTCACGCTAATTCAGTACGCTGAAATCGATTATTTCCCAACTCGGAACGCAGGGTAAATCGAAACGCATAGTGAGATGATGTGAGCGCTGAGCGATTATAGCTAATTCGGAATGCGGCCCTAGTCATGTCAGGGCGCTTTCCGAATTAGCTATAATTGCTCACAGCGCTCACATCATCTCACATGCGTTCCGATTTAGGGCGCTTTCCGAATTAGCTATAATCGCTCACAGCGCTCACATCATCTCACATCCGTTCCGATTTACATATCACGATTATGACAGCTGAGAGCTGTCAACAATTCGGAACGCCCGTGAGCGCGCTCACAGTGCTTACTCAATGTAAAAACTATATTATTACAGTATTTCTTTGTATAAACACCACATTTCTTCTTCTTTGGTTAGGTGGCGACTATCAGCCAGAAGCACAATTTCGAAAATGCCAAGTTTAATTTTATGGTATGATGCAAATCAAACCCTGCGTTCCGAGTTGGGAAATAATCGATGTGAGCGTGCTTAAACCCGTACCGAATTAGCGTGAGCGCGATAACGGCGTTCCGTGAATCGTCATAGATGACGTCATGACATGCGCCATCTTGCGATAACGCCGACCATGCCCTAGAATAATATCACCGTGAGCGCTGTCAAAAATGACAGTGTGTGTGTGAGGATGTGTCAGTGTATGTTTTATTTTGATTTGCATCTTATCATAAAATTAAACTAACGTGGCATTTTCGAAATTGTGCTTCTGGCTGATAGTCGCCACCTAACTAAAGAAGAAGAAATGTGGTGTTTATACAAAGAAATACTGTAATAATATCGTTTTTACATTGAGTAAGCACTGTGAGCGCGCTCACGGGCGTTCCGAATTGTTGACAGCTCTCAGCTGTCATAATCGTGATATCTAAATCGGAACGGATGTGAGATGATGTGAGCGCTGTGAGCGATTATAGCTAATTCGGAAAGTGCCCAAAATAAAACACACACTGACACATCATCACACACACACTGTCATTTTTGACAGCGCTCACGGTGATATTATTCTAGGGCATGGTCGGCGTTATCGCAAGATGGCGCATGTCATGACGTCATCTATGACGATTCACGGAACGTCGTTATCGCGCTCACGCTAATTCGGTACGGGTTTTAGCATGCTCACATCGATTATTTCCCAACTCGGAACGCAGGGTCAGTCAGCACAGAGTTCCTCTATAGTTACTTTACTCTTTGGCACAGAGCACATAACACATGTCACATGTCAGTGTCAACCAATTCAAAATAACAGTATGTATGTAACCCTGCGTTCCGAGTTGGGAAATAATCGATGTGAGCGTGCTTAAACCCGTACCGAATTAGCGTGAGCGCGATAACGCCGTTCCGTGAATCGTCATAGATGACGTCATGACATGCGCCATCTTGCGATAACGCCGACCATGCCCTAGAATAATATCACCGTGAGCGCTGTCAAAAATGACAGTGTGTGTGTGAGAATGTGTCAGTGTGTGTTTTGTTTTGATTTGCATCTTAACATAAAATTAAACTAACGTGGCATTTTCGAAATTGTGCTTCTGGCTGATAGTCGCCACCTAACCAAAGAAGAAGAAATGTGGTGTTTATACAAAGAAATACTGTAATAATATCGTTTTTACATTGAGTAAGCACTGTGAGCGCGCTCACGGGCGTTCCGAATTGTTGACAGCTCTCAGCTGTCATAATCGTGATATCTAAATCGGAACGGATGTGAGATGATGTGAGCGCTGTGAGCGATTATAGCTAATTCGGAAAGCACCCTAAATAAAATTACCATATGTTTCAAATGTTTCTGACTCTGATCCTCTTCACCGTCAGAATTTCTTAGTACTGAACAGGCTTGGATGGACTATCTTATTACCTAAAGTGTTATTGGCAAAATTGTGGTGACTCTTCCAAAAGCCACACAACAAGTTGAATTTATACATTGTGCTTGTATTTTCAGTTTGTACCTTTCTGCAGCGTTTTTTTCAGATAATGGATATGGAAACTGCTCCTACACCAAAGCTTAGAAAGCGGAAAGCTGTAGAATATGCTGAAGATAATATTGATAGTGATGATACTTCTCCGAAGAAAAAAGCCAAGACTGTAGCGAAACCCACAAAAGCTAAATCAGCGACTAGTTCGAAAAGTGTTAAAAGCGCTGAAAGAACTAAAAAGATACCTAAGAGTAAAGATACCAAGGTTTCAAAGAGCAAAGTAACCAAGGCACCAGCCCAAAATGATGAAGATACTAACCTGTTTGATAACATTGATAATATTCCAAATGTATGGAATGAAGCCGAAATGTTGGCCCAAGTGGAGAGAATCCCCCTTCAATTAGCTCAAAATTTGATAGAACTTTTGACAGAAGGTTGCACTTTGCCATTTATTGCCAGATATAGAAAAACTGCTGTGGATAATCTGATGCCAGATCGGTAATTACTATACTTACTTGATGTGAATTATTCTTTTTGTGTCACATTTAGTGCAAATAAGTGTATTTTCTCTCTTTCTTGTATTGATGCAGATATGCAGAATACAATTCCTCTACATTTTATTTACTAATTATACTACATTTATTATTATCTTCAAGAATCAAACATGCACATCAATGGTATGTTTGTTTCATTTAAAAACAACATTATATTAACAGACTCTTTAACAGAGATACTGTTGAAGAGTCTGTTAATATAATGTTGTTGTGTAACATTTACTCATCACCTAATATCAGTTCAATTAATTCTTAGCCTCCAGGAATTACATGAGAGTTATGAGAACATAACTCAGCTTAAGAAGAAAGTGAAGTCTGTTATTGAGACTTTAAGGAAGTCTAAAAAGTTAACACCAGAAATTGAGAAAGGTATATTGAACGCCCGTAACTTGTCTGAACTTGATTTGATAGTAAGTTTTTTAAACTTGTTTTTCTACCTATTCCATTGATTCATGCTGGTTGGTGCAAGGTTGCCATTTATAGCTATACAATAAACTTTAACTGTGTAACACACCTTCAATAACAATTTGGATCATTTTTAAGGATATTGCTATTCTATTGCTTCATGTTCGAAAAATTTATCTACTTAACAATGTCAATAATGCAATAAATTAAATGCAATTAGCTCCACTTTAAGAAAAGATTTTTTTTTTAATAGTTCCACAATTTACGGAGAAATCGGTGAACATACATAAAGTAACATAACAAACATAATTATAACCTCCTCCTTTTTGGAAGCCGGTTAAAAAGAAGTTGTGGACATTGGGGTGACAGATTGATAGGGTTCTTGGGTTGAATTGAATTCAAACTAACAATAGTTTTTTTTTATCAATGTTCCTCTCAATCAAAGCACCTGCCATCCAATCTCTTCACCACCTTTGGTTGACTGGTAGGGAATGCCTAAGGCATTTAGTCCACCGTTTAAATAAATAAATTACATTTTCTAAAGTTGTTGATTTTTATTCTGTTTTAGTATGCACCACTAAAATCACATTCATTATCCCTTGCTGAAAGGGCCCGCAACCTTGGTTTGGAGCCACATGCAATAAGACTATTAAATGGAGAATACATTGACCTACACACGCTTTGTAACAATAATGATGAATTGGCAACAGTTGATAAAGTAGAATCTCATATTACTCATATAGTAGCAGATATAATGTACAAGGATACAAGGGTTTTGGAACAAATGAGGACCCTGTAAGTTGATTTAGATCTCAGATATGGAATGAGCTTGTCATCACTTGTAAAACAATTTCCTTAATAAATATAATATTTTTTCAGTAAAGAAGAAACTAGATTTACAATACAAAGTAGTAGGACTAAGAGTTCAACTAAAGAAAAAGTAGATGATAAGAAGAAAGTGGACAACAAATCAGACCCTGAGAATTATAAATTGTATTTTGACTGGAAGTGCCCCAGTCAGTTTGTGAAACCACATCAAACTTTAGCATTGAACAGAGGGGAAGATGAAAAAATACTTTCAATAAAAGTAGTTATTCCCGACTGGTTTTATAATAAACTTGAAAGGTCGACAATCATCACCTAATATTTTTTATTTATAAAAGAACCTAACAAATTGCTACTATATTACGGTTGTGTACACTCAACAAAGTTCCCAGTTGTTTGTTGCATTATTATAAGTAAGGCAGAAAAGTGATCAACGACAAACTATGTCGACTGTACATAATTATGTTTAGTGGTCACATGCGGGATTAATCTAAGCTCTTTCTTTTAGGTTTTGTCTATCTTTGTGGAAGAGTAATGTCTGGGTTCGCAAAGGTCTGGTTGACGCTTACAACCGCCTGATCAAGCCTTGGCTATCGAGACACGTAAGGTCCGATCTTACAGCCACTGCACAAAAGGAAGCAGTGAAAACATTTACTACAAATCTAGAAAAGTACCTCTTGACAGAACCTATCAAAAATAGAACCATATTGGGCTTAGATCCAGGTTTTAGAGCTGGCTGCAAGGTATAATTTGTTTGACTAAAATTCTGAATTACTCTTGCCCAAAATAGATGTTATTATAATTAGGTACTTATTTATTTCAGGTTGGCATAATAAATTCGAATGGGCAGAAACTAGATGCGTGCACTATATACCCTGATTTGAGACAGCATAAAGCATTTGATCCAGCTACCAAACAGCTAAAAGACTTCATTAATAAATACAAGTAAAGACTCTATTTTGAAATTATGATACACAATAGTATATTAGTTTTACTTCTTAATAATGTTTACTAATACTTATTGTTATTTACAGTGTAGAATTAATTGGTTTAGGAAATGGTACAGCTTGTCGCGAAACAGAGCTATGGCTGAAAAGTAATAATATATGTGATAATGTTCCTATTATTATAGTGCCTGAACAAGGCGCTTCTATTTACTCCATAAGCAAAGAGGCTCAAAAGGTATGTCCAGTTGTCATAGGTCTACATTTTGTCGCTGACTATTTCCCTTAATTATTTATGTAGTTCTTCTGCTCTTCAATTTCTATGGAAGTCGAAAAACAATATGTCAGCTACCAAATTATAGCTATGTATCCAAATAATAATTATTTGATCATTAAAAATACTTAGGAACACCCAAACATGGACCCAAACCTGATATCAGCTTTATCAATCGCAAGAAGAGTATTAGATCCTTTGGGAGAGCTTATAAAAGTGAGTACCATCCATATCACAATCCTACACCCTAATTGCGTGACACTTTCAATCACAATCTGAATCATTTTGAACGATATTGCTAATCCATTGCTTCATATGTTCCATAAATTTGTCTGCTCAACAACGTGGATAACGCAATGAATGTTGTTGAACTGTCAAAATGAAAGCCATTGCTACTGACAGTGTGTTACGCAATTACCCCGCTGCATGATTGTATTAAAAGTGCTTTCACTAATGAAACAATTTTATTCTTAGGTAGACCCTAAAAATTTGGGCGTTGGTATGTATCAACACGATATTCCTCCCAAAATGCTTGAAACAGCATTGGATTGTGCTGTCGAAAAAGTAGTTAGTTTAGTTGGTGTTGACGTAAATACAGCATCTCAAGCCATGTTAAGGTAACAAGCAATTATTGTACTTAGTATTAGTATCTTATTATTACTGTATGTTATTTACTTATGAAGCTAGCTTACAAGAGCGGTAACCACCACATAGCGTGTGCAATTTACGTGAATGACGTCACTGAAACGTTATTTATTATTGGTATGTTTTCCTAGAGAGCGTTTTTGACACCGTAACGTCAAACTAGCCGCTGCGCTGCCAGCATTTTCTAGACAGCCGTCACTGCGGCCGTTATGAGGCGGCCACCGCTCTTATAGGAAACCGTAACTTTAGTGTTGTCTTAAATAGGGTGTAATTTTTTCTCCCTCGTATTTTTCAGGCGTATATCAGGCCTAAATGAAGGAAGAGCTAAAAAAATCATAGAATACCGTCAAGAAAACAGTGGTTTTGAAACAAGGGCCGAGATCCTGAAAGTAGCAGGCATAGGAAAAATTACGTTCCAACAATGCGCCGGATTTTTGACAGTTTTGGGGAGTTCTGAGCCCTTGGATACCACTATTATCCACCCAGAGAGTTATAAAATAGCTAAATCGTAAGTCCTTTTATCTTATGCATAGGTAATATTATAATTTATTAAGATTGTGCAAATGGGACTACCATTTACCAGTGTATTATGCTTTCAGGTTTGCAAAAACAATAGGAGTCAATTTAAAAGACCTCACGAAACCGCATTTCCCTCAATTAGTTGAAAGTAAAATTGTAACTATAAATATAACCCAAACTAGTGAAGAATTGAAGACTGATGTGTGTACCTTGGAGCTTATAATAAATGCATTTAAACAAAAGAAGTATGAAGACAACGTGATTACATTTTGTAAACCTGTTTATTCCCTTGCTGTGCAAAACTTGGATCAACTAAAAGACGGCACGAAATTAACAGGTAAATAGAAATTCTATCTGCCAGTTATGACTGTTTTAAGCTCGTATTACACAAATGCATATTGTATGCAACAGGGTCACTGCAAATGCCATCAAATTCTTAATATAACGAGTGTGTTACACTAATTCATCAATAGAATTTGTACAGTCGTCCTCATAATTACTTTACCCCTTTTGAAAAAAAACTCCCAGTACTTAAATAAACATTTCACTTTAATCTGTTCCAAAAGTATCTGATGAATCAGAAAACGTACTTGTGGATTTGTAGTGCTAGTACCATTATTTTTAATACCTAAAGATGTTTTTCATTTGACAATTAAGGTTAATTTTATAACCTCAATAATCGTCGATGTTTTTTAATTACAGTCTATTGGAAAATGTGGTCGTCCTAAAAACCTTCCAAAAATATAGATGAATGTGTTACTAATTCGCTTTAGTGAGTGTGCTTGCGTAAGAGTTCAACCTGAACAGGGTTTGTTTACACTTTCATCAGACTTTGACCATAACTACTAAATTGCTCTTAAATCAAAAAATGACATTGAAGTTTTATGACGTGAAAGTATAAAATCTTAGGGTGATAAAGCAATTACGAGGTCGACTATACTATACGCGCTTGAACTCTTAACGCTTAACTTCCATTTTTAGGGTTCCGTACCCAAAGGGTAAAAACGGGACCCTATTACTTAGACTTCGCTGTCTGTCCGTCCGTCTGTCTGTCACCAGGCTGTATTTCAAGAACCGCGATAGCTAGACAGTTGACTTTTTCACAGATGATGTATTTCTGTTTCTGCTATAACAACAAATATTTAAAACAGAATAAAATAAATATTTAAGGGTAGGTCCCATACAACAAACGTGTTTTTTTCGGTGTTTTCGCCTTGTGGTACGTAAAAACTTCGTGTGCAAGTCCGACTCGCACTTGGCCAGTTTTTCAAATAAATTTGCACTTTTATAACGAAACGTTTTGTTGCATAACTCGCATGAACTAAGGTCATAAGAATATTTATATTATTAACATTTTAGGTGTTGTTCGTAATGTTGTACCCTTTGGATGTTTCGTCGACTGCGGTGTGGGAGACAACGGCCTTATCCACAGAAGCAATTTAGGAGGCAATCAGACGCCAAAATTGGGCGATAGAGTCGCTGTCACAGTGATTGGAGAGCCAAAACCGAAAAAAATACAATTAAGGTTGGACAAAATCCTAGAGTGATTGATACCAAATAGGTAACTATTTTTTGTAATATTCATTAATGTAGACTTGAATTGTTGATTATTATTGAGTGAGTAAATCGTATCCACTAATTAACGTTTTATTAATTAAGAAATAAACAATTAAGTAAGTAAAATTATTCGGCCTCCATTATGGAAGTCTGTTTAGGATTGAGGCCGTAAGTGTGGAAGACTGCTTTATTTACTATAGCGTCACATATCCCGGAGGTAACCCTGAAATTACAGAAAACAATATCACAGATTCGGCAAAACAAATAAACCTCATCTAAACTACTTAAAAGCACGCAAACCTTCATACCTTCGACTTAATTTTGCTCTTTTCTCACTTTTTAACACTCTCATGACTTGTCCTACTACTGGTATTTCTTCCTTCGAGTAATACTCTATTTGACTTCGGAACATTTTACTGTGCATTGCGTCCCTAAAATTACACTTGAAAATGATATATCGGAACGCATATCAGAAATTAGACGCGCCGATAAGTAAATGTCATTGCTTTTTCCTGTCCCCGAATAAAAACTTTATGATATTGAACATCATACCATAAAATTCCGTCTATAATCCTTAGAATATCCGGCAAAGTCATGCTGTTGCCACCCGAAGGCCGGTCAGCAACGTAGTCGGTCGGGTCGGCAGATAATAAATCGTATGGTGGAGGCTGAAAATAATCGTGTGATTTTCATTTGGAGATCTGTTTCTTCTACCGATATTGTATTCGCATAAGATGTTACCTGATCCCACATTTGTCTCAGAAGCATTCTTGGATATCCATCCCGCTGGCCTTTAGATGATATAGAGACGGTCATCGACAAATACGATGGCTGTGGTTTTTCTAAGTCAAGCACATAAGGCGGCGACTCGTTAATCCCCTGTAAAATCGACACGATTATTCTGCTCTTTTTAAGCTACAATACCAAACCGTATTACTAACCGGGTGGAACATTCCTTCTTCGGTTATAATAAACTCTTCATTGCATTTCTCAATTTTGTTCCGTCTTAAAAATTCATTTTGTTGGTAACGTTTTCGATCTGTCAGATCCAAAATTTCGCACGCCACTGTTGTCCTATTGGCATTTTTAAATGAGTTATAACAATTAGTTATAACAATGAGTTATAACAACCTATTCTTAATTCAGTTAGAAATTTCCACCTCTGCGAAATGAGATTACTTCACAAATGTGGTGCTGTCTTCACCAAATATAAAGCCAGAAAGATCAAGTGCCATCAAGTTATCAGCACCAAAGTGCATTTTCATCCTAACACGCATCCGAGGGCAACAAAATTGTGGCTTCAAACATAAAGTTCAAACAAAAGACAATAAGTAAACGAATCTTACGTGAAAGTGGCAGGCTCTTGAAGAGTGTAGACCGTCATCGTTATCCATTCAGCGCTTTTTGGCTGAATCACGCCCCAACAAGGAGTCATCACTACGTTTAGAATATTGGCTATTCTTTCCCTACAATGTTTGCCAATACATTATTAAGAAGCTCATCGGTCAGGTCAGCAGTCTGAGTATGAGGTCCTGGGTGCGATTCCCGAGTCGAACAAAGTGTTTTTGGGTTTTTCCATCTGGTTTTTTTTTTTGGTAGCAGCCCGGTGTCTGGATTTGTGCCCGGTTGATGACAATAGGCTCGCCCCTATAATAGGTCACCTCTGCCTAACCTTTCGGGGCATACAGGCGTGATGTTATGTTATGATAATAAAAGGAGCAGTGGAACGATATAATCCTGCTGTTGTCTTACTTAAGGTGTCATTAAAGAAAAGAATGCCATTCTGTTCAACTTACGGTAGCCAGATGAACCTCATGACATGGTCAGTGTCGTTGCAAATGCTTATTATGTCTCTGGACAGGGAATGCGTCGGCATCATCGGTATAGTCAAGTGTTCCATTGACAAGTAAACCTGGAGAAAAGATTTTTGTTAGTGTTTTCTCTTCGAAATATGGTAATTTGCTCAGCGAACATCCTTATTGGAACATGTTTTGTTAATTTCGGGACCACATAATAATTTCGATGCTACTTTGTCATTCAACGTTTTGAAAGAAAAACAAATAGCCCATTTCATTACATTTGGAACACAAGACTGGTAAATCAAACTAATATTTCTTACCACTTCTTCCCTGTGGGCCTCTCTGATGACCCTTTCGACATAATATGGAATGTCCAGCCTTGTCTCGATACAGTTAGGTAGACCTCCTTGTCCTTTCACTAAGATCTTAACGGTATCATAACCAAATGAACACAAGAACACCACCTAGGAAATATAAAAATAGTCTATTTGGCTTAAAAGTAGCATGACATAAACCCACGAATTCGTACAAGTATATGAACTTAAAGAAATAGGGTCAGCTGCACTTGTACAGCTGTAAAGGTTCAATTCCTCGCATGAAGCTTACAAAGTATACAAACAATATTTGTAGTGTCAAACAGCAAGTCATTGAGGTCATATCTGGGCTTTGGCTACTTAGATTAAGTACAGCATAGAAGTACAGTACTATTCTATATTTCTTTCTTACCTTGTAATCGATCATTTCCATAGGCATGAACGCAAACGGTATAGCTAGTTTCCCGAGGGGCGGCACTTCTGCAAAGAAGAGTAAACACCGGATCACGGAATCGGGGGACACAGTGTTACCGCGAAGCAAACGCCAAGTTGTGAACACATCTGTCGGGTTGTAAAGCCATACGATCTGAAATTAATTAATTAATGATTTCGCCTATTTGGGAACAGGTTCTAGTTACGCAAAGGCATTTTGTTGCTGAGCAGTGGTGGCCCAGAGATAACGACCCCGACTTACCGAGTTGAAAGTCGTGGGGTCGAACCCAGGCTGGCGGTTTACTTTGTGTAAATAGTTTCATCACCACTGCTCTCAAAAAGGTGAAGGAAAACATCGTGAGGCAACCGGAATGCCCCAGAACCAAAAATTCGAAGACATGTGACTTCTACCAACCCGCACTGGGCCCGCGTGGTAGATTAAAGCCCACTCCCTTTCGAGAAGAGGAGGCCTGTATCCAAGCAGTGGGACCGTTATAGGCTTATTTAGCTGACCCTGTTGCTGACTTAGATGATTGACATATTCTATTTCTGGTGGCGCGAGAGGTTCTTATTAGCATCCAACTTCCTTTCTTCCTATTCTAAACTACTTTCTTTTTTCTGGGAAACCAGTATTTTCATGAAAGACCAACTCACCCTTATGACTGGATCCAAATTATTAATAGGCACTCGACCACAGTCCAGTTGAGCCAGGTACACGTAATCTACGGGACGGCGCAATGGCGTCAGTAAGCCCCTAGTGTTCAAAAAAGCATAAATATGCACGTTTATGAATAAAGTTCTTTGGTTTGGCATCGTCATTACATAGCAAAGTGTATTTAATCCTTTAATAGAGTAGTTGAACTTCAAATACAGGAGGTTAGGACTTTCTGGCTGTAAAAAATCACACTAATATTATAAAGGCGAATGTTTTCTTCTTCACGTTCAAACGGCTGGACCAATTTTGATAAAACATGATATGGAGGTAGCTGACAACCTGGATTAACATACAGGCTACTTTTTATCCCGATATTCCTACGGGATCGAAACTTATGCGGGTGAAACCGCGGGGAGTAACAAGTATTTAATAAAATCACTTTCTGACTAGTGCAGCGATAATATGTTTGCATGTTAATAAATATTTAAAGCTCAAAATAACAAGGAAGGACGATAAAAGAAAAGAAAGATAAAAGTCATTACCGAAACGATTCCACTAAGGGGATACAGTTCTACCAGCGGTCTGTGTACACAAGTGTGCTTCATTTCGTACAAGGAGGTTCCAATTTTGACCTCTATCATTTCACATTCGCATATCTTTTCTCTACGAAGATTCCATGGGACCGGTACCTGGTACACGCAGCCCATTACAAATACCAGTTCGACTTGGTCGTTCCGTATACATAAGTCAGGAGCAAAAATGTTAACATCTAGCGGGGTATTCGGTCGACAGTCCGCGAAAGCTTGGTTTAGCCTAGAAATTATACTTGATTAGCATTTCTGGTGAAATTAAGTCGATGTAATTAAGTACCTAGTGTAAATTCCTACGTACTCCTCCACGTTGACGATATTCCAAACGCAGTGATTGCTCAAAATAACTGGGCATTTAGTTGATAGTGTTCGCTTTACCTGAAAAAAGGTATGATAGACTTTAAATTTCATTATTTACATATAAAGTGGGCATCATAGGGATTGGATTACCTCGACTCTTCATTACCTCCTGTAATCTTGTTCCATGCGCTACACATTACAACTTTTGGCACTGGCACTTTGAGCCCCACAACCAGTTTATATAATATGTGCATATATATGAATATTGCTCCAGATCTTCCAACAAAACTTTCTGTTGACCAATTTACCCAACAAAATCTTACTTTTTCTTACCTGGGTAACCCAAGAGTTGGTAACATTTTTGTTGGGCTAACTAACAATAGTTACCTACGCATACATACAATCATAATATTTGGGTGTACAGTTTTCGTAATAATGCATCGAATTGAGACGAAGGAAGACTCGAACGTTGACTGGTAGAAAATGCCTATGGCATTCTGTAGCTGGGCTTGAAGTATCCATAATAATAAATAATTGAGATACCTACGCACCTTGATAGTAGGATAAATCCCATCGTACCATATAACACAAACTCTCGTCGTTATCGGCTGTATCTCTTCAATTTCGCCGTGCTCCGTGCGAAAAAGGACGGTATATTTGATTGACAGCTGTCGAGACCCTGCCCCGTCAGGTGTCACCGTCATACGCACCTCACAGTGATTTGATGGGCTTAAACAGTTCTGAGTGTGGGAAAAGTAAAGATTTTTATCATATTGAAATATTATGTACTTTAAGCCACATGCATGTGGGTTAAAAAGTCAATGTATAGATGCATAAGTCAACATCATCATCATCATCATCTGCCTATCCTTTTCCCAACTATGTTGGGGTCGGCTTCCAGGCTATCCGGATGCAGCTGAATACCAGTATTTTACATGGAGCGACTGCCTATCAGACCTCCACAACCAAGTTACAGGGTAATACGATAGATACCCCTTGGTAAAACTGGTTGTCAGACTTTCGGGCTTCTGACTAGACTACCCGTTACGACTGTCAAAGATCCACGAATGAAAGCCGGGACCAGCGTCTTAACGTGCTTTCCAAGGCACGGAGGGGTCTCGGTATATAAAGATGGTCACCCATCCACAGACCAACCGCGGCAAGCGGAGCTTAACCTGATCGATCGCTTGCCGCATGCATAAGTCAACAAGAACAACATAAAATTATGGTCTATGAACTCACGACTGAAGAATCGATTTCAAGCCTGTCACCGCTGAAATCATCTCCCATGCCATCGATGATGTGGTACAACTTAGACGTGTAGAAACAAGAACTACTGTTGTACAAAGTCACTGGGAACGTCAAGCTTTCTCCAACAACTATGTCGTGGAGATTATTTTTTTTTGGCAATATCTGTAACATTATATTTATCAATGCAAGCAGTTCAGGTTTCGACACCAATAACATAAAATTATATAAATTAAATAAGTAGATATTAACCCTTAAATCAGGTAATTCGGAAAATCCTGAAATGGAAATGAATACCTCTGATGGCTCTCCGGCTGGCCTAAAAAAATATATTTTTTTATTAATTGAATCACAATACTACTTCAATCTAATAGTTAATTGTCAAAAGCTTTTCACCTTCCATCGATCAAGCAAACACATGATAATGTAATGATGGTGTCATAGACTTTATCAAGCATTTTGGGGAAGAACCACCAGTGATAGTAAACTATCTCTTTGGGAGGCAGCACTATAGATCCACATTCATCTGCACCCAACCAATCGACGCTACTTAAAACTCGTATGCTGGAAATAAAATAAAATTGACTGATGAGAATTAAGTACTATCATTAGAATAAGGATCATTATCATTATATTTTGAGAAACGCACAATATTTGCCAAAGCTGGCTTTCCATATAATTATGTATATGGAATTTTGTGGATTTAGGCCTTAAAGTCAGTTCATGGGCAGGGCACATTGCTCGCAGAACAGATGGCCGATGGGGCCGAAAGGTTCTGGAGTGGCGACCACGTACCGGAAGACGTAGCGTTGGAAAGCCTACCACAAGGTGGACCGACGACCTTGTGAAGGCCGCAGGAACCCGTTGGATGCGAGAAGCACAGAACCGGTCGAAGTGGAAGTGCTTGGGGGAGGCCTATGTCCAGCAGTGGACGTCTTTCGGCTGAAATGATGTCGTTCGAATGATGCGCTCAATGTCCCAAAATTGTGTAAAAAAAAAACTTTTGTAGTAGAAATACTTCACCAAATAAAAAGCAAGTCCCTCGAGAATCCTGAATGTTTTTAAACGGTTAATGTTTTCGTGAAAAAAAGGATAGTAAAGATGAGTTTTTACTTAACAAGCGCACCTAGCGGCACCATTGAATGGCTCCTTCGCGAACAGCGAGTTGTCATCTCTAGATGGACGTCACTCGCTGTTGTACCACGATCCCTATGAGTCCATATTTTTAATATTTGAGAAATATCAACGTACTGTATGTCCATCCTCGTCAGGTTGTGAAGGTATGAGGTGCAGTAGTTGGTGCATCCAGTGATGGTAGGAGGGAACTCTAGCATCGCGTGCGTGCCCGGACGGTACCCGTGGGACATCACCTCCAATTGACTCAATTCCGCGTTACCCGTAAAGCTGATACGTGTCTGTTGGAAATAGAAAAGTTTGACTGCCTTCTCGTAACATCGTCTCAATGACATCTCATCGTCTGTAATTGGGTGGACTTCAATTATGATTAGAGAGGACTCGTAGGAATAGGATAATTTACCATTCCTCACAAAATGCGTCCGGTCTCAAAAAACACTGCTTCAAATGATTCTTCATTTGAAGCAGCGTTTTTAGGGTTCCGTACCCAAAGGGTAAAAACGGGACCCTATTGCTAAGACTCCACTGTCCGTCTGTCTGTCACCAGGTTGTATCTTATGAACCGTGATACCTAGACAGTTGAACTTGTCACAGATGATGTATTTCTGTTGCCGCTATAACAACAAATACTAAAAACAGAATAGAATAAATATTTAAGGGGGGGCTCCCATACAACAAACGTGTTTTTTTCGGCGTTTTTGACTTGTGGTACGGAACCCTTCGTGTGCGAGTCGGACTCGCACTTGTTTTAAACAAACAAGTGCGAGTCGGACTCGCACTTGTTTTAAACAAACAAATCAACTAACTTTTTGTACTTTGTTTATTATGAGATCCCAAGCTTCACAGTAATCTCCGAAACACTTTGGTTCTAAAGCCACCGATATTATCTGCCATCCACGGCTCGCAACAATTCCACAAATAGGCATTACTACAAAATTCCTGCAATAAAAGCATTTTTCTTGTCTCATAAGGCGCCCCGAGTATACTCGAGTCGGCGTCGCCTGGAAGCGGTATTCAGATGGAATTATGGCTATAAATATGTTACTTAAGAATGGTTCTTCCTAGTATCCGGCTACGGGCGTGTCCGTTTGCACATAAAACGCCTTAAATATGAATTTTGATTCCAAAAAAATTAGGTCCTCAATAGCAGCTCGGAGTCTGGGTTGTGCCCGGTTGATAGCAATAGGCTCGCCCCCTATTACACGGGACTTTGGCGAAATGGTATAGGTATCTACACCCCTGCCTAACCCTTTGGGATGGCGTAATCGGTTTGATATTATGTTTATGTAAAATGTAGGTAATAACTTATCAATAAAGATTCTTACGTGCCATAAGGAGGATCAAATTTAAAATGCATAGGAACTTCAAACTTGTTCGACAGCATGAAATTAGCGAACGTCGTTCTTGTCGGTACTGTTGGGGGTAGTATTACCTACACAACACCAAACTGCTTAGAAATTATCTGGGAATCGGATTACACATTGCAATATTTAAAAGAGTGATTTCTGGTTACCAACGGGTGTAAAAAAACCCTTAACAAAACCGAGAACACTTGTACTCCCCGTTATTGTTTTTTTTATTTCATTGAATAAGGTTCAATAAAATAAATCCAGGGATCCTGGTGTCGGAGATATTGAAGGTTAACTTAACTTTAAATACGCTCATAACCATCCTGTACCTACAGCTGCATTCACCATCATCACAGTTTTATACTGTAGTGCTGCCATAAACAGCGATATTTCAAACATACCTAAAATGGAAGTCGCTTCCCAGCAGTAATTTTTACTCAATATTACTTATACAGGGTTATTGGTAAAACATTAACAACCTCTTAAGAGGTCGTTGTACTCATCATTATGAACAACTTTAAGTATGGGACTAAACCTGAAATCACGAAAAAAATCAGCTGTTCCCTCTACATTTTGACGAGTTAAGGCTCCTACAAACAGGCGTGACACGCGACGCGAATCGCGCGCGACACAAAGGCACCGCAAGTCGCGCAACGAGCGGTGCCTGTTTGTAGGAACCTTTATACGAACATAAATGTAAGGAACAGCTGATTTTTTCGCGATTTCAGGTTTGGTCCCATAGTAAAAGTTGTTCATAATGATGAATACAATGACCTCATAAGAGGTTCTTATTGTTTTACCAATAACCCTGTATAGTCGTATAGTTAACGACTATGTGATAGGTCTTTTTACACCCTGTATAATAGGCCGATCTAGTTGTTTTATTAAGTAGGTAAGAAGTGACTGTCACCTCAGTAGGACAATCCCATTCAGTCGTCCATTCGGTGCAAGGCAGCCACGTGTTCCCTGTACAAGGAATACGGAACAATGTGTGTTTCAATTTTATCTCCTGAGTTGTTGTATAGTTTTTGTACTGATAGTCCCCGCACATCAGGTAACCATATACTTCGTTCTCGATCTTGGGCCTAGTAACATTTACACCAGCTATTCATTTTTGGAAGGGTAGTCAGAAAAAAGTACATAATACGGCAGTATTGGTGCTTACCTGAATCTAACGGTAAATAGTCTTGATTCATTAGGAGGTATGATAGAAGCGATAGGGTCAACCAGAAATATGTTATCTGGATCTGAAAATTTTACATAGTCTTTCATCACGAAGTTCTTAAAACAATTTGAAAATCCATGGTGACCTTATGGCGGATATAATTTACAAGTCTTAGTTAAGTTAGTTATGAAACTACATAATAATAACAGGTATATATGTCATAGTCATAGATGCCTACTGCTAGTAAACTTACTTCACAAATCTACAGATATGTCACAGGCAAAATAATTTTTATTTGTAGTGAACTTTCTTTCAATATACCAGCACCATGATAAGAAATGCGTATAGCGTTTGCGCTAAAAGAACGTACCTATGTATTGACAAAAAATTTAAAGAGTACCTATGCTTAGACGGTTTGGTCATGATGAGAGGATGAATGAGAGGCGACTAACAAAAGGTACAAGGCAAATGTGACTGGAAGCCCTGGGAGGACATACGGATTACCGCATCGCAAAATTTCTACGCTACCCCGGGTCTAGAATCATCTGCAGAATTCATAGTTTCAGTTTGAGCGTCGATGTCCCTGTCACACTGTACCTATATCTAGTCACCTTATTGGTGCTGTTCTTCAGAAAACTCAGGTGCGTAGTAGGTACTCTCAACCGGCGTGCATGTATAACCAGACTAGCAGCGCCCCGCGGTTTCACCCACATAAGTGTCGATCCCGTGGGGATATCGGGATAAACAACTTTTATCGAAATCCGTTCAGTGGTTTAGGCGTGAAAACCAACATACAGACAGACAGACAGAGTTACTTTTGAATTTATAATATTAGTAAGTATGGATGTATGAACTTAAGCGAATCAAAAGGAATACTCCTTTTGATTCGTCGGGGTCGTAGCAGGTCGCGTTCTGTAATTTCTGCCTATCCCTAAGGAAAGAAGGCGTGATTATGTAAGTATGGTAAGAAAAAAAAAGGTTCGACTTCGGTACCCTAAATATCTTGTTTACCTGAGTAGAACCAAGTACGATTAGATAATAATGTTGATCGCATCAATAAATGTACTATGTAGGTACGATATATACCCACGTTCGTTGAATTTCAAACAGTAGTTGACGCTGTACTCAACGGGAGCAGGCGTTTGTCATGCAATCCTGCCAGCATTGCACGCGTTAGACATAAGTGCAGTGTGACCTCTGGTGTCTTGTTATGTTATGTGTAGTGTCACTACAGTGCATACCTACAACCTCAACTTCCACATTAAAGACTAAAAGGTACTATCTAGTAGGTTTATGAAAAGAAAGTGAGTGTAAGCAAACCTGGCATCCATTGAATATATCCCTCTTCGTGTTCATGATTAGTAACACAAATAGTTTGCGATATATTCCTTGTGACATCCAAAACACTTCCCGTGCCGAAGTCGAGATATCTCTCAAAGACAGAAGCTGACGGTATATTGCTTAAACGGTTAAGACTATTCTCCATTAAATGGACGGAACGAGACTTTTGCTTCCAATTCTTTTCAAAGACATGCTCTTGAATACTAAATAATGGATTTCCCGGTAATACTACCGTTGCAAACACGTTCAAGAATAAGGGTTCCTGGAATTACGCGTTAACTGCATTGATAATACAATAATAGGCGCAAATTGAACTCGTCACAATAGACGAGTAAATTGCACCGTTTTATTCTACGAGTCACTCGGTGCTCATTCACTCCTGTCAACATGTAGTAGATTAAACTTACATTATTTTGAGTAACTTCTCTATCACTAAGTAGGTGCCTACCTACCTAGGCAAGACTTCATGTAGGTAGTAGGTACTTTAACAAAAGTACTCTAACATACTTTACCTGATTGAGGACCAAACAGACTAATTCCGCAGTATATATTCCAAGAGCAATACCAGTGAACATGACTGTGGTGGTGATATTCTCGCATGCTCTGATGAGACCGCAGTTACCTGTCGAAATCTAAAAGCAGAGTTTTTAATCGAAGTATCCAAGTTAAAATGGATTTTATATTACTTAATTAAAACAGTAATTAAATGATGTAGGTCCTACTTGAAAGCAACCCTGACCACAGGCTGGCATGTACCACTGGTATGTCGTGTCCACTGATGATTTGTTTACTATGTTGATCACTTCTTTTCTTTGGTCCGATACATTTTTGCATATTCGAAACATTATTTTTCTTTTATCTAGTGATACTTTTGGACCTAAAATGAAAAGAAAAAGTACTACGAAGTTTGTATCAAAGCTACTCTACAGTGTTTTGTCTGCTTAATTAGATAGAGGTATGTAGATAGAAATGCATTTGCCATTAGGTGCCTACATTACAGCAAAAATAAAGCTCACCATAGCATTTCCCAGTAACGGTGAGCCTATAGGTGTTGCCACCGGTGTCGTCTACAAGGAAATATTCAGTAAACGACTGCCCGACAATGTTGGGCTTGAACACAATCCTGATTCGGGCACTGTCACCCGGATTCACAAAACTCGACGTAATGGACACTTTGAACACGCGGTCCACGCTGTTCAGAATATAAATGTTAGACACCCTGTATGTTAGGCTATTCTGAAATGTAATAAATTAACCTTTAGGTGGTTGTAAGCAATGGTAAGAAACACAAGAGCACAGAACATAAATACCCTAACGGGCACAAGAGGGTCCGCCGTGATTTCACACCTCGGCTGCTTGTTAGTTACCCGCGCGATGACTATCTGACCTTTTCATTTCTGAACTAGGTAAGTACCTTCACGTTTTTCTGCAGATATGCAGCAGTAACGAGATTGTAACAATATTGTAATATAAATAATAATTTACTTGAAGTGAAATGTTTATAGCCAATTTAGAAAGCATTATTCCCGGACAAAGTACCTTCCTAACTTTGAAAATGCATAAAAAGGCAAAGTTAAAAAAGTCAAAGTCTCAAAGTCCAGCGAATTGGCGGTGTACCCTAGGTACCCCCCCCCCCCCCCCCCCCTGTCTGCCACATTTAAATAAATACATACCATACTATTTTCACTTACCTCACTAGTATTTTCAAATGAAATAGATTTTTCTACAGCGGTGTCTACGGGTATACATCCGAAATTTACTACTTTCACTTCAGGAAGACTTTCGTCTGGAGCATTCTCCAAATTCGGGTTGCATTGTACTGCGGTATTTGCCATTATTTTGTAGACAATCTTTTGTGAATACAAAATAAATCTAAACTTTCTTTCTTTTTTATTTATTTCACAAAACGTCAGAATATCTATTATTTTTTTTTAAATTGCCGCTTTCCATAGAGCAGCAGAGCATCTAAATACAGTGTGCCCAGAATCCTCTGACAAGATTAGTCTATAGTTTTAGCTAATAAAGCACTTTGTTGGATTAGTCGACAACCCTACTGGTGTGTGTTGACTGTAATTTACTTCGTCTCTACTTTCAATAATAATAGTAGTATTCTGTGGCGTTGACTCCCTGAGTAACTTTTTAGTCGATTATTGGGAGAGAGTTGCCATGTTTTACAGTAAAGTCCTAATAGGTCGACTACTCTATTTTCAAGAACAAAAAGTAACTGTCATTTACGGGTAAATATAAATTATTAGGTAGGTGTCTCAATCGAGTCTCAATAATCTCATTATTTTATTAATTTCTTCCCAAATGTGAATTTATAATGAACATAGAAACAAGCATTCAATGCTTTATTAGCTTCCTCTCATATGTGACATAAGAAATTGGATTGCAGTAAACTTTAACTAGATCTGCCTTAAAAACTTTTAACCATAATAATTCTGGTTTGTGTAGTAACAGACTAACAGCCATTCGGACACATCCTTCAGAAAGACTACTTCCTGCTCGAGATCAGAGATGTGTTTATTCTATGTTAACCCAAAGTATAGTGAAGAATAATCTAAAATGGAATCGGGGACTGATTGGCTCTGTGATATTCTGCAGCATGTTCAACTTGAACAGTTTTATTTACCAATCAGAGATCAGTTGCAGGTAAACAATAATTTATAATGCAATTATTTTACGCACATTCTAGTTACTTACAGTATATCCTGTGTACTTTAAGTTATAATGCTTATTAATACAATGTTGTGTAATTGTGTTGTGTATTTTCAAACAAAACAACATGTCTATGTTTGTGTTTATGTTTTTAGATAACAAGACTAGCACATTTTGATTATGTGCATGCTGAAGACCTTGAAAAGCTTGGCATCAGTAAGCCTGGGGTGCGCAGGTTATTTGATGCTGTCAGAAAAAAAAAATTGCAGCTATGGAACCGAAAGTTTTGGAACAAATTATTTGGTACATCATCAAGCTCAGTTTCCAAGGAGAAAACTGAGTTAGCAGTGAGAACACCACAGTCAGAATCAAGAACAACTTGTATTATACTGGAGAAGGATATTATGTGAGTTGCTTAGTAGACTTCCATATCATATAAAAACCCACTGTCTGGTTTTTCCACATCCTTTATTGCTTCTATTCAACATCAACAAAATCTGCAAGTTGTCAAAGTGACCTTCAATTGGCAATCCCAGTTATAATTTACCTGCTTCCTGACCAGAATTGATATTCACGATTTATAATTTATTATAATGTTGTGAAGGTGAATAACTTATTAATTTTGGTTTTCACAATAAAAACAGTGTTTTCATTACTTTGAAATAAAAATAAGAAACGGGCCTTCCTGTACATTGTTATGTAAATTAAATAAGCAGGAAACCTAATGGCTCCACCATTAGGACTTTTTCCTAGGCTTATTGAATACTAAATGAATATCTAAACAACAAATTTTAAATTACATGTTTTATAAAATAATTATCTAAATAATACAATATAGTATACTTAATAATTTGCCTATTAAAGCCCTCTTCAATGCTTTTACGCTGTGCTGAGTGCTCGATAGGTGGGCCCTATCAAGCACAGTGATCATGTCTTTGTAACCTACCACGTAACTTCACATTGTGGAATGCAATAAATATATTGAGTATTACAATTGTTAAACAAGTAAAATCATCTATCAAGAAAGAGAAATAATTGTGCTTAGTGCATGTGGTGTAAGACATTCATGTATCTGACACACAAACTTATTTGCAGATTACACAGCGAGTTAGGCAATGGGTCCTTTGGCGTTGTTAAACGTGGGGAATGGCGGGTGTCTGAACACCCATCTCAAACAGTTCCTGTAGCAGTTAAGGTGTTAAAGGCAGACGCATTCTCACAGCCAGGCATCTATGATGACTTTAGAAGAGAAGTAGAAGCCATGCACAGTTTGAAACACCCCAACCTTATCAAACTTCATGGTGTTGTGTTCCATCCTTTGATGATGGTTTGTGAACTGGCAGCTATGGGGGCTTTACTAGATTATATTGTGGCACAGAATGGCAAAGTTTCTCTGAACTACATTTACAAGTGGTCAGAGCAAGTAGCTTCAGGCATGGCTCATTTGGAAAAACATCGGTTCTTACACAGAGATCTGGCTTGCAGGAATATTTTACTGTCTACTTTGGAATTGGTGAGTGAATCTTATCATTTAATTTTAATTAAGTTTGTGTACTGTTATTGAAAGATGATATTATGGCTATAAAAGGAGTGACTACTGATATGACAACTAATAGAGAAGTATGGAACACAGAGACATGTTGCCCCAACCCCAACTAAATTGTGGTAAGGGCTAGAATGATGACTAGTCTGATACTTTTGCTGTATGTTGTAAGAGGTGACTATTACAATTTTCCATGGGATGGGCAGATGCCTTTCCTGTGGTTATCATATCATACTGCTATCTCCAATATTGTTTTGGGTGGCAAGGTGATTCAGTATTGTTTGTTTTGTATATTATTCACTCTTTGAACTATGGGGGTTGGCAGTGATAGTTGAGAAACTGTTATCATTTAAAATAACAAAGGAAATAATAAACATAACTAGCAAAATGTCTGTGTATTATAGCCTATAGGTACTCCTCTGCCAACCCTATGAGGAATACAGGCGTGGTGTTATGTTATGAAATAATAAACTTTAACAAATTTCCGCATTGTCATTGGCTTTCGGCTTGTTCAAAAGTAGTGCAAAATCATAAACATTTTGTCCCATTCTTCTTCTCATAGGAATCACACTTTTTAAATAGCAACTTTCTTCTTGTTACATTGAAACTTGAAAGCACCTGGTGAAGTGAATGGTGTAATAGGTAAAATAAAGGCTTGGATATTTATTTTGTCATTTGCTATGCGAAATTATCGATAAATAATTGATTACAAGCTTTTGAATCTCATTGTTCTTATATATCAGGTGAAAATAGGGGATTTCGGTCTGATGCGCGCCCTTCCGGACGCGGACGACTGCTACGTGATGAGCGAGGGGCGACGCGTGCCGTTCCCCTGGTGTGCGCCGGAGTCGCTGCGCAGCCGGCAGTTTTCACACGCTTCGGACGTCTGGATGTTCGCCGTTGCGCTCTGGGAGATGTACACCTTCGGGGAGGAACCTTGGATAGGTAGCCGTAACAAATGCCTCAATAATATGTTCTCGTTTTACCACTGTCTCGATGTCTCATTGGTAAGCGATGATGTGGTCCACGATAGTGCCCACAACTCCACAAGTAACCTGTCCTCTAAGTATAAGTACTTAAATAAAAGATGGGGTTAGATAACGACCTCTTTATTGACATTGTTTACATCTCGCTCTCACACGTTCTTTAAGAATGAAAGGTGAAGAGTTGCCTTTCCAATATGTCTTCAAATTATAATTTTCATGCAAATTAACGACACCATTGTTCTACTGAACAATAAAAAAA
This sequence comes from Oligia fasciuncula, assembly GCA_963082905.1. Classification (NCBI taxonomy): domain Eukaryota; kingdom Metazoa; phylum Arthropoda; class Insecta; order Lepidoptera; family Noctuidae; genus Oligia; species Oligia fasciuncula. The sequence goes on along the minus strand of OY720393.1, from coordinate 7,496,251 downwards.
TTGATCACAGTGTTAGTTGGCGAACATATTTTATTATTTATTTACTACCAATGAAATTGGATGTGTTATTCATACATAGTGTACTTACTTGACCTCCTTCAGGCTTAAACGGTTCAGAGATACTGCGGCTAATAATGCGCGAAGGTCAGAGGCTGTCGGCGCCGAACGCGTGTCCCCCGGACGTGTACATGTTGATGATGCAATGTTGGGACCTCAACCCTAAGGAGCGGCCCACGTTCGCCGGCATACAGCGGTACATCGAGACCAATAAGTTCGAAACGGCTATTGCTGCACTTAGGTAAGCAAATGTTGGAATTTTATGTGACCTTGCTTTTAGAAATCAGTTTTATTGCCGAATCGAGGGTTGTTAGCGTGCTTGCCAAATGGGAACTCTTGGGTTAGATGCCTAAATTAAGAAAAAGTGTTAGTCAGTTTTTATGCTAACACGGGCCTCATTGTTTTTGATTTGTTTACCTCATTAGAAAATACTGGTTCAGTTTATAATTTACCAAATTCTAAGTCAGTAAACTGTTGTCATAAAGAAAAGCTATGTCTATTAATATTTACGTGATTAAAATTGTAACAATAACACTTTTTAATTGCTTCAACTACTCATTGTATCGCGCTATCGGTTCTCACATAAACAGACATCATATACTTAGAAGAATAGATTGTTTACAAACTATAATTTCCCTGTGACAGTTTCCGGCGTCCGAGTAAGATGACCATCGACGCGGGGGACCCTATCATATTGATAGACAAGCGACCCGAGCTGCACTGGTGGAAGGGACAGAACCAACGCACCTTAGAAGTTGGACTATTTCCATAGTAAAGTCATTTAAAACCTAGTAATAAAAATAAGTAACTAGTAAGTAACAGCCAGGCTTAAATGGGAGTGGCCCGGACTCGTCGCGCGAATGCACCCGGTGAGATGGGTAAAGATCGACATTCACTGGACGCCTGAGATCTGAGGGGTAATTCTCGTAATTTTAAGACCGTTTACAGTCTGATCTCAGTCTCAATCTGTCAAAAATAACTCTAATATCCCTACATTTTGACCTCGGAAAGCACGGTCCTGCGCCTGATCTTTCTCCGGTCGTCGCTCTAACATTCATCAACTATCGTTAGTCGCTGGGGCTCTATTAGTTAGGTATAAAGTTTTTGACATTTGTTTGTCGCCGAGATGAGACTGCGACTAGATTTTGAACGTTTTAAATAACGAGAATTGGCCTTCTGATAAGGTTTGCAGGACCAACATGGCCAGAGACCGCACAAGACATCTGGGAGGTTTGGAAGGAAAAAGGGGAGGCCTTTGTCCAGCAGTGGGACACAATATAGGATTACAAAAAAAAAAAATACTAATTAGTAACTATTCCTTTTTTTTTTTTAGCACCTTGGTAACAACATCATTAAAAAGTAGTAAAAACAATCAGGCAGTTAAGAAATCTCAGACATTGTCACCAGCACACAGAGGTAAGTGTATTTTGTTTTAATGATCTTTCTATTGGCAACAATGTATAATAGAAAAATGTTTTGCTTCACTGGTATCCAATGTAAACTATGCCTTTGTCATTGAGCTAGTTGAATTATTCTGTATAATTCCATTTGCAGTAACGACATACCAGAAGAAAAAACCAAACAAACATAATTTTCATGAAAGCAGGCCAATCGTTAAAGTTTTTTTTTTTTTTTTTTAATGTTGCCCCACGCTAGGAATTTCTCCTGTATTGTGGGTGCATTTACAAACATTGAAACTCACATACACAAACAGCCAGACCCGGAACAACTACTTGTAGGTCATACAAATATTTGTTAATTGCGGGAATCGAACCCGCGACACGCAGCGCAGCAGCCAATAGATTAACCACTGCGCCAACCGTGCCGTCAAATGCAACATAATTTGGACAAGATGGAAACACCAAATTTTTTTAGGTAATGTAGCATATGCCTAGGTTCTGTACAAACGACTTTAAGTCGGTCAGTGGGTCGTCTTAGGGGCGGATTTCACCAGAACATTGCCTAATTAATTCAAGCAGCTAAATTAAGCTCTAAATTAACATAATTAAATATGAAACGTTAACGTCTTCATTAGCCATATTAATAAACGCGTTCACTTTTATGAAACGTGCGCGTAATTGTAGCGTTCATGCACTTTTACTTTTGCGGAGGAAAGTAAAACTATTGCACAGTTGGTCTACGAAACATACCGCATGATATAATTGCGTATTGTTCGGCAATACCCAGTGGTAATTATAATCATCGTGCTACATTGTGCTGAGGAATAACGACATGCTTGATATTTCATTGTTTGACGAGAAAATTGGTACTGATTCATCATCTGCCTAGTCTTTTTCCCAACTATGTGGTGGTTGGCTTCCAGTCTATTAATGCCAGTATTTTACTTGGAGCGACTGCATGTCTGACTTCCTCAACCCAGTTACGGGGTAATACGATACGCCTTGGTAAGACTGGTCAGACTTTCGGGCTTCTGACGACCCGTAACGACTGTCAAAGATCCACGAATGACAGCCGGGACCAACGGCTTAACGTGATTTCCGTGGCACGGAGGGGTCTCGGTATATAAAGATGGTCACTCATCCACAGACCAACCGCGGCAAGCGGAGCTTAACCTGATCGATCGCTTGCCGCATGCATAAGTCAACAAGCACAACATAAAATTATGGTCTATGAACTCACGACTGAAGAATCGAGCGTAGCTTAACCTGATCGGTCGACCCGTGCAGCTGTTATTACTTAGCCACGAGCCCCTGTAGAAAATTGGTGCTGATTAAAAAATAATAAGTAATATAATTTTGGTATTAGTATAATATAAATGATCAACAGTAAACATGAAGAATAGATCAGTGCTGAAAGGAGTGGACAAGAATTGATGATGTTTTCTTTGAGGCTATGCAACTCAAACACTATAATTGTTGAACTTGTATAAATGTTCCTATTTGATGAATCAAGTCCTTTACATTTTTGACATTGAGTAAATCAAGTATCAATACAAATATTTATCTACCTGTATGAATATGAACCACAATAATATGGTTATTAACATTATTTATGCATACATCTTGCATTGCTCTAGGAATCGTATTATGCACATTGTAGGAGCATATTAATAAAGACGGCGACATAATGACTGGCCTGTTGGTCTAGTGGTCAGTGACTATGACTGCTATGCCGGAGGTCGTGGGTTCGATTCCCACCCAGGACAAATGTTTGTGTGATGAGCATGATCATTTGTTCTGTGTCTGGGTGTAATTTATCTATATATGTATGTATTTAGAAATATATAAGTATGTTTATCAGTTGTCTAGTACTCATAACACAAGCTCTGCTTAGCTTGAGACTAGACGGCGCGGCGTTGTGTGATAGTTGTGGAATATTATTATTATTATTATATTATTATTAATATTGTCGTGTGAAACGCTCTTAGCATTGAAAATCGCTAATCTATGACTAAGTGAATGTTTATCACCTCTGAGTAATGAAGTCTGTATGGTTAGCACAAACATGTCGCGCCTGGATTTATCATAATTATAAGTAGTTTGGTTTGTGAATATTGATTGTTAAAAACGTGTAGGTATGTTTCTTTCGTATCTTGAGTCAACACAGTCTACATAAAAAAAAAAACAAAATTCCGTGTACCTATGAAATACACGGAATTCTGATAATATTTTGACAGCAATACAGCACACCTACCGTGACCTACTGATATCCTTGACATGACATGAATCACAGCAGCATCGTCTGTAATGGCCGCTGTACACCGCATTTAACACTAACTCCACATGATCTTGATAGGTTTATGCGTACCTTTACATTTAAAAGATTTATTCCTAAATTTTCATGATTGCACCTACCACTGTTGGTCTCTGCATCACCCAAAGGTTGACTGGTAGAAAATGCCTATGGCATTAAGTCCGCCTCTGTACATTTATGTGCTTGAAGTATTAAATAAATAAATAAATCTAAGTAAAACATGGAAATGTTAGCTTTATAGAGGTTGGCAGGGACATCAATGTGCAAACTGTAACCATGACTTCAGCACATGATTCTAGACCGCGAAGATAGCGATAGATGGCGTAGTTTTTGTTTTTAATAACCGACGAAAATTTCAACGCAGGGCGGTTTAGAAAGATGTACTGGGTCCCTTCTACCCTGTATCGTTTGATATTAGTTACGTTCTTGGTGTACGACGACGCGTCGACAATGCTTCGTCGGACTATGCTCAATTAATTTCTTAATTTTAGAAATGTCATTGTACGTCACAGATTTATATCGTAAAGTTCACATTATCAATAGCTTACTTTGAGTCGAGTTGCTATGATATTGATTTATTTCATTTTGCGATGGCGATAAACCATACATACATGAAACAGATCTAAACTCTTTAATCTTCTGCACATTTCCAGCCCAATCGGCTTCCAATACATCTCTACCTACTAACGGCGTGTCTGAAGACATTGCTGTTGTCCTGCGCAAGCGGCGCACGATCGAGTCCACTCAGCCGCCGACGACGCGCGGTGGCAACACTGGCAGCAAACACTTCAACTATAACAAGCTCACCAACGATCGAGTGGCAACACTGGCCCAGGAGCGGGCTAGATGCACCAGAGAAGCACATTCTAAGAGTTTGAATCAAGGTAAGGGTGAGAAAAGGAAATAACTGTTTCTTTTAGATTATTTAGTTCTATCATAAGCCTTTGCCCTGTACTGGGTCGAAAGGGTTCTATTAGAAAATATTCATCTGTTAGAAGCATTTGACTTATCCTCCTATTACATCGGACTTGTAACCTTATAACATAAGTGGCTAAATATGGGTGTACTATACACCTTTGCCTACCCTTTTGAGAATACAAGCGTGATGTTATGTTTTTATAATAAATAATAATCATTATATTTACAAGTGTAGCTATGTATTGTTTCGACAGTATGTAAAATATCTGTATTACGACTGATATGACGTCACGAGGCGCTAACTGTAAGGTCAACTTGGCAGTTTATTGTGATACGTGACCGTGCTAAATAAAGGTAATCGCAATAGATCACGGAGCTATACGTGGCGTAGTTCTCGGACTACTCGCACTTTGTCAGTCTGGTAGAAGGTTTCGTGGGAAAATATTGTATTCGGTATCCGCAAATGGTTACATTTGGTGGGCGGCGTAAATCATACTGATAAGGTAATCTGTGACTAAATATTATTGTAATTTGTATAAGCTTAATTTTGTGTTAACACATTATGCTATTGAAGAACGAATATGAAACGTATTTTGAAGTTAAATAAATAGACTGGCAAGTTTGTGTAGTCTGTATTGTCATGGGAAAGAAAGAAAGAATAAATATTTATTTGCCTCTTAAGAGCTTTTACGCCGTACGGCATTTCATACAAACTTTCAAGCCCTTATTTTTCGTAATTAATGAACCGATTTTAATGAAACTTCATACGTATAAGCAGAATACAAAGACCTAAAAAGTTAGTAGAGAACATTTTCGAAATGTCTTATTTAAAAAAGATAACTGGAAATCTCTGTTTCTATGGTAAATTTAAAATCGGTCTAATTTGGCTGTAACACTATTTTTCGAAAATGTTCTCTACTAACTTTTTAGACCTTTGTATCCTGCTTATGTGTATGAAGTTTCATTAAAATCGGTTCATTCATTTCGAAAAACAAGCGCTTGGAAGTTTGTATGAAATGCCGTTCGGCGTAAACGCTCTTAAGAGCCTATACTACCTCAAATGGCTTAGCATGATCCACCGTTATGTCGGAAATACCGGAGCATTAATTTTGAAATAAATATATGCTCAAGTTGAGGATTAATGTTAGGTACAGTCAACAGCAAAAGTAGATGATCAAAATCAGAAATTCAATACTAATGAACGGAGTTCGCGTCAGAACTGTGTGGCGTCGAAGTACTACTACTTAGAATACTTACTACGTATAATACTTTTGAATCACTTCGACGTCATACAGTTCTGACGCGAACTCCGTTCATTAGTATTGAATTTCTGACTTTGATCATCTACTTTTGCTGTTGACTGTACTATGTTAGACGAAAACACGATTCCATAAAATTTTCTCGATAGAAATAAAATCCAAAGCTGGTATTCAAAAAATACTTCAAATTAGATCATGAAACTTTGCATACTAACTGAACTAACTTTATAACAGGTCTTATGTTAGTTAGTTTTTTGATTTACCTTTATTTTCACCGTAAAAAGCAAATACCTAAACTATTGGCGCTGCCTTCCGCCCAGCACCGCACTCTGTTTCGCTCTCACACAGTCCGCGACCAGTATCGTGCGAGCGAGATAAAGAGTGAATTTTAGCTGAGGTAGTATAGGCTCTTAATGATGTGCATATCAGCAATGAGAGCAGTGGTGGCCAAGTGGTAACGGCCGCGACTTACGAGTTGTAGGTCGTAGGTTCGAACCCAGACAGGCGCTTTACTTTGTGTAAATTATTTCATCACCACTGCTCTCAAAACGGTGAAGGAAAACATCGTGAGGAAACCGGCATGTCCTAGAACCAAAAAATTCGAAGACATGTGACATCTACCAACCCGCACTGGGCCGGCGTGGTGGATTACGGCCCACTCCCTCTCACCGAGAGGAGGCCTGTGTCCCAGCAGTGGGAACATTATAGGCTGATTATGGTATGGTATGATGTGCATATAAAAAGATTACTAATTACTAGGGTGACATAGAAAAGATTTGTGTTCTTTTTGTGCTACCGAAGGACGTTTTAATTACCGAAATAAAAAAAATAAGCAGTGGAAGTCTGCCTGCAGGCTGATACATAAACATACCCCAATGGACCATCCTAATTCAAATAACATTTTAATTTATTCTTTTTTGTTCCATTTCAGTAAAAGAAGACATACTAATTGATTTGGATCTCCCACCTGCCACAAGATTGAGTACACCTGTCAAAAAGCCGTCACCAAACGGTCAGAATCTCGTGTCCATACTCGATGAGCCAATAGATGTACCGGAACTTGGTAAGTGTGGAATACTTAATACATTTTTCCCACTCTACAACTTAAAAAATACTAGAATAATAGGAAAAAAATCTATCAGTTAGGCCAGTTCAGCACTCTTTCTATATTTTAACAGATCCCATTGGAATCGTGTACACATACATAATCAACCTATAATGTTCTCACTTTTTGACATAGGCCTCCTCTCGGTGAGAGGGAGTGGGCTGTAATCCACACCGCGGGCCTAGTACGTGGTAGTCCAGCCCAGTGGCATCGTGTGATGAAGTGAATTAAAAGATTTCTATAGAATTTGTGCAGTGTTAAATAAAAGCTAGTCATCAGGATTAAAAAAAAAAATTATGTTGTTTGTCTTTCATAATATTTTTTTTTTTCGTTTTTACAGGACTCGACAGCGACTGGGGCGAGCAGAGCATAGAGAGTTTACCCGGACTATCTGCAAGCTACAGCATCCATAACTACTCGAATCTCTATGGCGCTAAGTCGCTAGACAATCTATCGAGTCCCGTCCACATGAGTACATCGCAGGCGGCCGCCACACAACCAGATCCCTTTGACACGTCGCAGTTCTGGCCCAATAGCAATGCAACTAGATCTAATTACGAAATATCTCTTAACGAATCTAATATAAGCCAACAAACACAAGAATCTCACAGATACGCAAGTAACAACCACTCGGCGTCCACCAGTGCGGACGTTTCTTATCATTACAATAACACGCCATCAACAAGTACTGCTTCAAACCATAATAATATTTACGGAAACCTACCGTTGACTTACGCAATGAATAATACTCTCTCAAGGGAAAGAAATGTGGTACCGAGTGTATCGGCATCACTAGCAGATATGTCGCTGGACGACAGAATTTCAGAATCTCTAAACCTTAGATCTAAAAGCAATAACAGTGATTACCCGTATGGTGAACCCACGTACAATGCACCGTCGACCTCAGTTGCAGCTGCGAATAATGGAACAGGAGTCAAAAAGTATAACGACATTCCTATATACAAGAACTACGACATCACTCCAGTTCAACAGCAGTTTATATTAGAAACAAAAGACTATTACAAGAAGTTATCGACGCCTTTGAAAGCGAACACGAGCAATGATTACGAGAAGAACATCTACGTGCCCAAGTACGAGGAAGACGGTGAAAAGTTACGGAACTTCAGCGATTGTGTGGAGAATTCTAAGAATTACTCCGCGTTCAAGTATCAGAATGTTGATTTTGGTAATTATTCGGATTATGGAATTTATGGCGGTAGTATTGCATCGACGTCTCGCGGGGATGCGCTGTATGACGAGGTGAACGACACGGCGAGTAACTTCTACAGTGAGATAGGTGAGCCGTCGGTCCGGAGCGTGTACGCAGCGCAGCCGGTCTACTCCAACACTAATCTATACGACGAAGTTTACGAAGAGTCGGTCCCGCGGCCGCATCGCCCCGCGCCGCCCTGCCCTACGAAGCCTAAATAATTATAATATAGATTAATAGCGCCCACAAATCAGTATAGAAAAATGTTGCAAAGTAAACCTATGTTAAGTTACCACCCATCTTTGTGCCTTTTTAATTCTAAAACAAAATTTTGACTGATTTACAGATTGACATTTCATAAGACTCGTTAGGAGTTTCATCTATCACGTCATGATAGTATAGATTTAAGAGTTCTTTGTAAAGCATATCGTTTCCTAGAAATGTTTTAAATACACGGGCACAACGAAATTTTATTTTATCTGGGAAATTATGTCTTATTAGCAGTCTTCTGAAATGTCAATGTATTTAAGACTGATGGCATTTCGAAATTGTCCCCAAGAATATCGTGAGACGATCTGTCCTTCCTTGTCATTTTACTGTATGGGTTGATTTAATGTTTGTTGGTCCTGAAACCAAGTTCCATTATCAATGATTTTAAATATCTATTTTACCCACGTTTTTGTGTAAACTAATGACTTTTGTATTATCGACCCCATTATGTAACTCGATATATAGATAATAACAAATGATATTGTAACTATACTCTGTTCAGAATGATAGTATATATATTTAATAACTGTAATATCTATTTAATGTAATATCAAAGCGATTTATAAGCGGAGTGTTATTTTTATATGTATTTTATTTCGATAGTGCAAAATATTATATGGCGCACGGTAATAGAAAGATTTGTAGCTCTATCTCATTTTTCTATACAGGTAGCTAAATGTGTGCTATAAACAATGTTGATTATTCCACTGTTGAAAACATATCGATGTTAGTAGAATTTATAACTGTGCTAAAATGACAAAAAATAGTAGTTAATTTAATTTGCAAGGAACATAGTTTTAATTACATGCATGATAGCATTTCTAAGTAGATATTGGCAGCATGCATCGTTCACTCGAATAAACATGGTTCTAGTATTTAAAGGACCTGGAGCGTTTACAATTTTACAATGTGTATATTTATTACTCATTTTATTAGTTTTATCATTTACCCCGTCTATGAAAGTTTGTTCAATTTAATCTGTGGTCAAATCTCACGCCAGCTATGTGATTGGTTGTTGTTATTTTGGTGAACCAATCAAAACAGGGCACCGTAAAGAAGTGTCAGTCATCATTATTACAATTTGAAAAGAGATGGAACTTTACAGGACGTATAACGCCATCCCTTTTTTGCACTGGAGCAATGACAGACTACTCTATTGAATTAACTAACAGCGCCCAGCTGTTTAACCCGCATAAGTTTCGATCCCGCGGGAATATCGGGATAAAATGTATCTATGTATTATTCTGATGTTTATGCTATATTACTGTAAAGTTTCATCATAATCCGTTCAGTAGTTTTGGCGTGAAGGAGTAGCAAACATCCATCAATCTTCACAAACTTTCGCGTTTATAATATTAGTAGGATTGAGATGTTACAACCGATTAAAATAAATAAGCTTTTACAAATCGGGCCCTAGAGTGCTATTTATTTAGTTAGGCGATAGTCGGACAACATCACACGGTGCCTCACCAATAAGTACCTGCTAGTTTAGTTATTTTGACAAAAGCTAAGTTACTGCGTCACTGGCACGTTTTTAAGTCATTTTTGTAATTATTTATTTCGTCTTATTATTTGTAGTGATTTAAGCTTGCCTGTTATTGCCGGATCGAACGTCATTACAACACAATATTAAGCATAATTTGCAGCTATTAATTACTGTTTATAATCAAACTACAACGAAAAAAAATGTAGTAAGTAATCATTTGAGATAAATCAGTGTTATGTCTTAAAATGACATTTAATTTATGATATAAATATATGAATGTAATGTTATTCTATGCTATGCTATGTTAGGTAACCGCCATCGTCATTTGGATTCGTAAAATGTCGCCAAATAAAAAAAGTAAGTATTGTTTATAAGTACTACCGCTATGCTGGTACCGTACTTTATATAATTATGTGTCTATTACTGATATTCAAAGTTCATTGTCATGAAGATCCGGTGTAACTAATTATTCGTTGTTGATAAAAATTTAGATTTAAGCAAAACCTATGGCAAGTTTTACCTAAAGTATTTTTTTCTATTCCACGTTGTAATTGGAGTTTAACACTTTTGTACATGTTAGAAGAAAACTTGAGTTTGTTATAATAATACTTCACTAACGTTTGTAACGTGAATATAACACTGTAAGGGTGGGGACAGTCGAGCTTAACCCGTAATTACGTCGCTCAAAATGAGTCTCGTTTATGTCGCGTGTTGCGGAAATAACGTAATTACTACTTCAATCAGCTCTCACCATCTACAGTCTGCTCTGAGCGTATGTCTGACTAGGCGTTAACTTCGCGTTGCATTATCGAAGCTACGTCGCGTGAACGCAGCATTACGCTGCGTCGTCAAACGCCTACGCTAGACCAACGCCAGACGCGAAGGCATACTAAATATTCTGTTGTCATAAAACTTTATGAACAGCAGCCGTGTGTATTATATCAGATATTAATCCGTCGGAGTGTGGAACCTGTATAAATGTACAGTCTTTGTAAATATGCTTCAACATCATCTAAGTTTACTTGGGTGACACTAATAAAAGAACTTGTTGGCATCCTAAATTTATGGTTTTTATTTTGTTTTTTTTTTACCTGTGGATTTCGATTCCTAGAGAGTTTCATCTAAAGGCCAATTCCCGTAATCAAAAATGTTCAAAATCTAGTCGCAATCTCATTTCAGCCAGCGAAAATTAATGTCAAAAAAATGTGGGGAAATGAGAATATGATATTCAGAGACAGCGGAATTTTTTACAGATTGAGACAGATCAAACTGAAAATTACGAGAATTGCCCTTACTGATATTGAATTCTAAATTCTGTAAATACATAACTAATAAAGTCGCGAATCATATTTTGATCAAGATACAACCTGACACTGGCCTGCAAATTGCAAAAAACCGGGCAAAAGAGAGTCGCACTCGCGCGCCGACGGTTCCGTACAATCATGTTTTTAAATTTTCATCGGCGAGGCCTAGATATATTCATCAGAGAATTTTAACACCGCACGCTGCGGTAAAAGTACTCTGTGGCATGGACGTAATATATTACGTCCATGCTCTGTGGCTGCGGTGTAGAATATTGCAGTTTTAGGTCGCGCCATCTCTTGACCGATAGCGGAACTAATGTAACTTTTGTTGATGATTTCTGAAAAAGTGTGCTATTTAGAGACTGTTTTATTTTTCCTGTATTCTTTACAAAAACTTCTATCACATAGAATAGTTTCAGATTTTTCTCTTTGGAAGCTTCGGAGTTAGGGGGGGGGGGAACTAAAAAAAAAAGAAGAAAAATGCTTGAGAATGTGCAAACTGCGCTCTTTCATCGCTTGTATTTTTATTTTTATGCGTTATGTTTGCGGCAAATACACGTATTTTCTTTAATGATACCCCACATGCCGTAGACAGAGTAATCTATAGACTCATGGTATCCGTGTCACCGAAAGGGACAACAAATTCCGGCAATCTTCATCATACTATCATTTTTACAGCTTATTACACTACACTTTACCATTTTCACAGTTGCGCAAATGTACTATTATTGAATTATGCACGAAAAAGATCTTATTTTCCGTTTAATCGCGGTGTAGTTTTTAATAGTTCATTCATAATTTTTATTATTTCATTCATAAACGTCAAACTTGTTGTGCACATTGATGTGCTTAGCCGACACGCAGTAAGGGACAGAAATATTCTTACTCTGTCTCTTTTCTTTGCTAGTGACGTTTATATATTTCTCCTTTTCTTGTGCGAATGAAAAAGAAGATATGCAGCAGTCTATAGTTTACTCTGTCTACGCCACATGCTCTAGTAAATGCACTTCAAATTTTTTAGACCCTTTTCAGTCCCTGTTGCAAAAAATATACATATATTTTTATTTCTTTCATAATTGCAAAATAGTTGGGCAAACGTCATCTAAACCTGTTCCAAATTTCAAGTTGATAGCATTAGTGGTTCTTGAGGTATCCAGCTGTGACAGACAGACTGAGTCTCACCATAAGGGTTCCGTTTTACCTAAAAAAAAAACGTAAGAAAATTTGAATTTCGCGGTCTACCACTGCGCATCAAAAAACGCTCTGTATTTGGAATTTTGGACAGCCATTATTGTGTGACCGTTCACCGCTTTCTTAGGAAACCAAAGCTTAGAACTGGATTTCCAGAGTAGGTATGGGGTACCATTCGTGTTGACCTAGAAGCTATAATAGGTACCTACCTCTCTTTGTTTAAAATCATTGATTCACATAACAAGCTTGTAAAAAAGCTTTACAATATAACCTCATTCCTAAAATTGCTTAAATTAATTTCGTAAGAAAATCTCAGCCTCATTCCGTCCTTACCTAATTAAGACCTACTTTTACGCGACACGTATTTAACTAATTAACAAACATCCCTTTTCTGTGAAAATTTTGTCACACGATTTAAAGAGGACATCGTCACTTGTTGAATTCACCAACATTGTGGGGGAGACCTACCTACCCCAGTCCCCAACCTATTTTAAGCTTCGTAATTGGACCCGCTCGTAAGTAGGTAGGTCTCACTAAAGCAGGCTGCAAAGAAATTGTAGTCGTTAAATTTTAATCAAATTAAAATTAAGGAGAAGCTGATTGCGACTTACCTAGGAAGGTACCTACTTATAATAGCTAGGCGGACTCATTAAATGAGTCGAATGTTCCTCGTCGGTGATAGATGTTTGATTAAGATAATATGTAAACATTTATCCCGTAATTCTCCTTCTAGATTTTCATCGTAAAATCCAGTCTGCCTGCTGTTCTATCTACTCTACATGGTTTCAAATAGGTAGGTACTGTACTTAAAACCTATACCAGATTTTAAGATCGTATTTGAGACTATTTAGAGTATTATACTACTTAATTAGTTTAACGAAATCATGAGTTTATTTTGGGTTTACTGCTTGATTTCGAATGTCATATGCTCGATGGCTAATTCCCCGAAGTCATCAGATCGAACGTCCGAATTGCCGAAATTCCATAGCATCGATAAACCTACCACAATTTCGAGTAGTAAGTCATTAGATCGAGCGTCCGTTTCATCGAAAAGCCATAGCAACGATAGTCCTATCCATCGAATGTCTATTGGCTATAATTATAACTTTCGACTTACTGACACGTCGAGCCTTTTACTTTTTATCCCGATATTCCCACGGGATCGATAAGTTTCGATCCCGTGGGAATATCGGGATAAAAAGTGGTGGAAAAGCTGGTGAAACCGCGGGCGCAGCTAGTACCTACCTATAGTAATATACGTGATCATCATATTTATACAGTCCACTCATTTAACTCTCTACCTACTTATATACCTACTATCGTCGCGTACACACTGCAGATCTAATGTAGAGCCAAGGCCCTAACTCTACAAACCTTATATCTTGGTCAGTACCTATTTATGTAGGGCTTGGCCGTTTCGCGGCCTCCTTCTCTTATGGGCTTATGATAAGAAATTAAGTCACTGGTCTCTCAATAGTTCAATGGAACGGCCAAACCATACCATCATATTGATGATGGTATGGTTTGGCCGTTCCATTGAACTAGGCTTATGGTGATTGCACCATGATCTTAATATTTGATAGGTACGCCTTTCTCCAATCTATCTTAACGATGCTTAGCGTACCTAGATTCTACCTACGTCTAAGTACCTACATCTCGTTCCTGATAGCTTCACTGAAAAATACTATTCGGATTTTATCTGCGTTCCACCTCACGATACTCCGTAGATCTACAGATGTAGATTTCTAAAGTAGAGAGGTACATACATATCTACATAAAATATATCATGTGGATACTGAGATGCAGACGTTATAGCATATCTCTGAGCACCGTTAAGCTTTCCTACATCTCTACAGCTACTGTAGACTAATCTATAGGTATGACTGTTAACACGAAACACGGTAGGTATCCTACATATTTCTTACCTTGTTTTAACCAAGGAGTAAGAGAGACGCAGCCTAGATTCCAAGAACTTCAGGTCACAACAACATTTTCAGGTCGGAACTACGAGAAATCTTTCATTATGTGAGTACATAGACCCGCAGGCATTATCTTGTTCACTACGATCTAAATCCAATTTTTCAGTTCTTTGACGGTTGTAACGTGCAACAGTGGTATTAATATGTAAATGAAGGTAATGCGGTTAGGTAATAGAGCGCCAAGAATCTCTAATTCGATCTAGTGATAATTCCAAAGAGACTATACGGTCGTTAATTGCAGTGTGAATTAATTAGCAGGCTAAAGGTAGGTAGGTATACTTACCTCTCTAAACCCATCCTGCTAAGGAACATTAAGGGATTTGTTTGTTGACTGGTTTCAGCATTGATTATATTGCTGCCTAATTTAAAAGCTGGATAAAAGAGTTAGGTACAAATATGTTTATAATGTACCCTAACTTTTGTCATCCATTGGTGACTATAAAGGGATGACAATCCAGGGAGAAAGGGAGAGCCGTGGTGGCCCAGTGGTCACGGCCGCGACTTACGAGTAGTAGGTCGTAGGTTCGAACCCAGTCAGGCGCTTTACTTTGTGTAAATATATAATCACCACTGCTCTCGAAACGGTGAAGGAAAACATCATGAGAAAAGCGGCATGTCCTAGAACCAAAAATTCGAAGACATGTGACATCCACCAACCCGCACTTGGTCCGCGTGGTAGATTACGGCCCACTCCCTCTCATAGAGAGGAGACCTGTGTCCCAGCAGTGGGAACATTATAGGCTGAGCATGTAAGGGATGACAATCACAAAAGTTATCCTTTTTGTGATTGTCATCCCTTCATTTCAAGTGGTGTGGTAAACATTGTACCTGTATGACGTCATAAGTAGGTGGTTCACCACCTATACTTATATCCTATTAGAAGAACTCTTAATTTAATGATCCTCATCACCAACATCAACATTTCAGCCGAAAGACGGCCACTGCTGGACATAGGCGTCCCCCAAGCACTGCCACTTCGACTGGTTCTCTGCTCCTCGCATCCAGCGAATTTAATTATATTATGATGGATCAATTATAACTAGGTTTGTTGCCTAGTCAACGCTATAAACGTGATAATGTGTAGAGATAGAGACTCTTTCTACATTAAAGTAATAATGCTTCACGGTCCACAGAGAGCAATTTCATTAACTTTTGTCCCAAGTCCTCTAATGTCTTAGCAGTTATTATCTGTGCGGTCTGCGTCTGACGAACCCATGACCGTGTGGAAGTATGTCGTCGAATTACGTATGCATGTCACAGCGTTGAAGCTGCTTGTATATCTGTATTATCTGTGCCTACTTATTATGTTGAAGACCAAGTTCGTCTGTTTGTCATACTAAACTTACATCTATCTACCTACCTACATTTTTGTTGAACTGTAGATAGGTAGGTAGTAGATACACCTACATAAGAAGTATTCGTATAAAGATACGATCTACTAACACCTATAGTTTCTGATACTTGCAAGGTTTGGACGTATATTCAGAGCAATACATTTTATATTTAAAGTTGTATGAATAGATGTAGATACGCTCATTAGCCTAACGTGTTTCCTCTACTTTAGTATTTACCTATTCAGAAATGATTACAATAACAGGTAACAGAAGACCTACGAGCAGCGACAAATACATGGCACTTAGGTATATTAATGAGGTCTATTGTAGTGGTAGGAGTTAGAGCGACATTGGCGCGGCCCGAAGCCGTGTTATCGTAACTACGTCATTTACATGCAGGGTGGTGCCGATAACTTAGCGTGGGTGACTGCCGCCTCCTAACATATTCGTATTTACTCAAACGTGACACTTCGTTTTAAATGTACGTAGCTCTAAGTGCATAGCAAGCTAGCTAAGCTGGATCTAGGCTGAAACCAAATATCGTTACATAATCGTCGAAACAATCGAAAACTAGCTTTTTCATGAAAGCTCTATCGATAAAGTCTTAATTGTAGTTAGAGTGAAGTGGCTCAAGTGTGAGGCTCGGAGAGTCCAGTGCTAATATCGCGTTATCTAATGATGATTGGTGTGTAACATCGCGTCGGTGCGTCGTTATGTAGGCGGCGAAGTGGCCGCACGTGAATGGACGGGCGCAGGATCGATAGAGCGGAGTGCGCAGGCTCGCGCGCGGCACACAGCTGGCGGCTTCGCACCGCCACCGCTCGCTCGACCTGTGCCTCAGTGTCCACAGTGAGCAGGCTAAGTGTATCAGCTGTATCTCGAACATGTTCCAGTGTTATCGGCGGCTCTAAACGGTGCGTAGAACAATCATTAGAACATAGCTCTCACAACCCGCCATTTCAGTTACCTACATGTTTTCAGTCGCCGTCGCCATATCTGCATAATAACGGGAAACCTGTTACACGAGTTCACATAACAATTCATTAAGACTGCGAGTGTTTGTTTATAAACTAAAAGCTTGAGTGAATTCTTTAATGTGTACCTAGATCATCTACTATTTTTCTTCTCCATGTTTTATTTTAGCTACCGTAATCGATAAAGCGTCATTCGAACCGAAGCAGCCCCACGCTGCACTGTCAGTCATTCGCTAATTAATGAAATATGCTCCTTTTCCGGAAATCTTCGTTATAAAGCTATCTAACAACGATAATTGCAGTTGACGTTCAATAAATTCAGTAATAAAAATGGTATCAAGATACAATTCGCGTGGGAGGCAAAGGGCATGAGTGCCTACGTCAGTGGATCCGACATAATATAACAAACTATAGAACGTTGTAACCACGGTCTGCGCAATTTTAGCTTTTATTCCTAGGAGTTTGGGGTTGATATCGAACAAATTGTTTGTGGAATTACACTTCTAAAGCCCAACTTATTCGTGGTAAACTTAGGAGATGTTTTAGTCGCGTAGGTAGAACCTAAATTGGAATAGGAACCATTAGCATTTAGAATTCTTCACATCAATAGGTAATGCTTACATATTGATGTAAAGAAGTCAGTAGCTTATTCCATATCAAAGGCCATTTGTCATATTTATATAATTGAATGAAAATGTACTTGGTAGCCTTTTTTATTCAGGCATCTTTTTCTTCGCAAGTGACATGTTTATTTTTGGAAATCTTCTTCAATTATAGAAAGCCCCACTTTCTCGCGATAAAACCTTTTTTAATAACTTACTTGATTATTTAAAGTTTTTTTAAGTATTCAGCAATGAACTTTCAAAATGCAATGGTACGAGTTTTCAGAAGTATAACACCAAGAACTAGATAATTATCTGTAAGTACCTACCTATCCAATTCTCGGGATAAGAAAAAATTATTCGCCATAAACACTAATCAAAACGGATGGAAGGGTTGCTTCCAGGTGAGGTCGATAAACAAAGATAGCTAGATAAGTACAATTTGTACCTACCTACTTGAACTTGATTGGTGATATCATTAATCATATAAATGTAAACATATAACAAAAGGCAGATGCAGCGTTGTTAATGACTTCATGAACAATAATGGTTATTATGAAAACATTCAATCTATTCATTTTCCAATTTTCACTGACATTTTCTCTACAAACGCCACATGCTACATAATATGTGTAGGGACAATTTTCGGCCTTCAGAATAAGCCTGCAATCATATTAATATTCTAGTCCTGCAACTCTTGATCATATCGATTTGAAAGCTCTTAATAATTTATACCTAGGAGCGTTTTCAGTGCCTTTCAGCGATGAATCGGTCATATTTAGAACTCGTGTGGTCGTGCCTATAAGAAAGATAATGTGAGGGAGATTTTAAGTGGTACAGACGCCAGCACATCAAGCTACTCGACACTGTCAAATTTTCCCAATCAACTTTGTACCTTATGTTTTAGCGATCAAGTTGAAATTCTATTAAAGAAATTTGACAGATTGTAGTAACTTGATGTGCTGGCGTCTGTACAATATTATAAGAGTTAATTGTAGGAATTTTGATAGTACTTACATTGGCATACCCAATACCGGTGGTCCCGTCCCGTTCAAGGAAAAAGCAAGTGCCGTGTGAGGTTTTAAAAGATGAAAATTCCATGAGCTGTTATCACGTTATCTTTCCGTTCTTCTTCTAATTGGTATGTTAACATCACTTCACATGTAGACTTGTAGAGGAGTAGAGGTTTGTAGGCTACGTTTTCTTTCCTGTTTCATTTTAAAAATTTATATTATTTAACAAAATTTCGTTTGGAGGCGCTTCCCATGATGTTCAGTCTGATGATTTCATGGACAACGTGACTGTTTGTATCCCTTTCTCTTACCTATAGGGTTTCGTTTAAATTAGGTTTAACATTTTCCCATCAATTTCGACTTCAGGATACCGCGATTTAACCTTTAGAAAGATAATAGTCGTTAGTTACGTTATGTAGTTTCACGATAGTTTGTCTCATGGTCACAAGAATCAGGTACCTACTTACTTAAGTTAGTTAGACTGCTGGATCATAAAAATCTGGTTCTAGTAAAACACTATCAGTAGCAATGGGTTTCATTTTGACAGTTCAATAACATTCAATGCGTGATTTACGTTGTTGAGCAGGCACATTTTTCGAACATAGATATGGAGCAATGGATTAGCAATATGCTTCAAAATGATTCAAATTGAGGGTAATAGTGTTGGCACTAGATAACTAACTAGCTAACTATATACATTTATTACGGAAAAACAAAAGGACTCCGTCGAAGTAATTTTATATTCGATTAGGTACACATAGAAGTATTTTTTCGTAAATTTTTTGAAGGAAAATCAGAAATAACACGAAGGTTTTACCTAAACATTTTTTGCTCTATGTAGGTATTTCATTCTAACTATCCATACTTACTTATATTATAAATTCGAAAGTAACTCTGTCTGTCTGTATGTTACCTTTTCAGGCTTAACCGCTGAACCGATTTTGATGAAATTTGGTATAGAGATAGTTTGAGTCCCGAGAAAGGACATAGGATAGTTTTTATCGACATAGGTACCTCATGAGCGAAGCCGCGGGCGGAAGCTAGTAATATTATAAATGCGAAAGTAAGTTTGATTGTTACCTTTTCACGCCTAAACTGCACCGATCATCCTGAAATTTTACATATTATGCGCTGTCAGGCGTACAGAAACGGACATATACCTTTCATCCCGAAAAAAAGTGCTGTTCCCGTGCTGTTCCCAACAACAATAACATTATTATGATAATAGATGGCGCCACGTGTCTTTCGAATCATGATTGAATTAAGTAAGTATATTAGAAACTTCTTGGGTAAGGAAGGACATAGGTTACTTTTCATCCTGGATCGCAGACGAAGTCGCGGGCAACAGCTAGTAATAATATATATCTACACTTCGTACACGTGATTTTACCTTTTGCTCTAGTTTCATTGGATTATTAAAGAGAGAGTCCATTCGTAACTGTACCTAAGCCCTTCAGGCGGCCCACGCGTGACCTTTCACATTACAATTTAATTCAACTCTTTCAATTCAATCTACCTGGGTTACTGCCGGAACCATGTAACTACTGTGTTTGAACTTTCATTTGGCTCTTACAGTACCTAATGCAGTTTTCTGTAGTAATTCATTCACCTCTCCTACCTGTTTAAAGATTGCTGATGTTATTTCCAGCGCACGATCTTTTGCATATTCTGTCGGCGTACTTTTCTATCCAGTATATATGTGTACGTTGTATATACTCATATCTATTAAATAACCTACCTCCCTTTTAATAGGAAAAAATCCCGGAAAACACATACATCGGGCACGAGACATTTATAATGTGAATTGATTATGATACATTCTCGGCTGAGAGCGAGACTTATCAGCTTTCCATCTTCTATATACATAAATTTCACATACCTGACTGACTGATATTATAATCAACGCACAGCCTAAACCGCTGGTCCTAGAGACAAAAAATTTGGAGGGCGTGTTCTTTGTGAAGAGTGTAATCCACTAAGAAAGGGCTTTCCCAATTCCGGCCCTAAGAGGGTGAATGGGGGATGGAGAAATTTCACGCGGACGAATTCGCGAGCAGAAGCTATTCAAACATTATGTATTATTCGTCTAGAAATCAAACATGTAGAAGGGTCGGGTTGGCACTTCGACAGCTCACAGGCTCACAGCAATTTTCTAATAACTAACTCAATAACTGCGCCACTATTGATGTGATCAAGTCACAACGTAATATCCCTTTTAGGAGAAGCAAATACATGTTTCTATAAATAAATAGAAGCTTTAAGGGTGGACGGTGGCACTCAGTGTATATTGCATTTGGCGTTTTCCGATAGTCCACGTCCGAAGCAATATAGGTGGTTCTACGAATCGAGTTTTCTGTTTGCTTTTACGTTTCAACTGACTTTATAGTTTATTACACTCCGTGAAAAGGATCAATTGAAGTTAATGAATTGTAGCGTGGGTACTTATGGTTCCTGCAATACTCGGTGAAGTTAAACATTGACACAACGGTAATCAAGTTATTTGTTATGGAAACGGGATTTTTACATCTTCCAATAAGTAATAGGAACTTGAAGAGCTGCTAAATTTAGCCCGGTTTCCACAGTTCTTACCTCATCTATGGTTTCCTTGTTTCGGGCTATTTCAGGGAAAGTATATAATTATTCATCCACCGCTTCATCGATTTATCCAGGTAGAGGTACGGTCTATAAATAAAATTCAACGCCAATAGGTAATTAAATTACCTTGTTTTCGTTACATTGGAATTCTCTCATTGGAAAGGTATTTGTGTTCGTAATAATTTCGCAAACAAGACTCTTAAAACTTTAAACTTTGCAAGTTTTTCGGCTCATTTGTATAAATATACTTTGTTGTTTTTAGAATTAATTAATTTGGATATTAACTCCCTTGCGACATAGCTGAGTATATTTAGGGACAACTCTATATAACATGTATACTTGACTGAAATAGCTTACCTTACAAAAATAACCTTTATCTATCTATACTAATAATAAACCTGAAGAGTTTGTTTGTTTGAACGCACTCATCTTTGGAACTAAGTAGGTACCAGTTGGATTTGAAAAAATCTTTTGCATTTGATAGCCTAATTCTTGAGGAAGGTTTATAGGCTATTAAGGCATCATACTAGGGCCCGTAGTAGTAATCTAAAATAAAAACAGTCCGAAAGAACTCTAAGCAAAAACGAAGTACGCGCTGGCAGGCAATGCGATGCGACGGGGTTGACCGGGGAAAAACTAATTTCACGCGGACAGAAGCTAGTTTAAAAATAAATACCGTTATAAAGAACTTCACACCTACACAGTACCTTCCAGGCTAGATACATCATCATCATCTGCCTAGCCTTTTCCCAACTATGTTGGGGTCGGCTTCCAGTCTAACCGGATGCAGCTGAATACCAGTTTTTACATGGAGCGACTCCTATCTGACCTCCACAGCCCAGTTACTAGATAATACAATACCCCAGGCTAGATACATGTAGCTATCTGTAGGTAGCCTGTGCTTTCAGCAGGTAGGTAGGTCCCTATATAATTAGTTACCTGCAGGGTCGCCTGTCACTTGCATAGGTCGGCAACTCCGCCCACGTCTACAATGCAGCGTTCAATGGAAGTCACGCGTCGACTACAAAATACTCAAATACTCGTAATGCCCTTTTCAATTAATTGTTGTCACGGATATCGTACACTGTGTACACTTGCCGTAAATTATGTTGTTCCTTTGTGCACTGGTAACATTGTTAGTGTGGATATTTTAGAAGCGTTTTATAGTGTGCCAAAAAGTAATTAAACAAACTCAGTCACAATACCCCACTAACTTAAACAAACCTCTATGGTTTAAAATTAAATGATTTGATATTGTTTTTATAAAAAAACAAGACTGAACGTTTTGTCAGCAAAGTTTTTGTGGTTTAAGATGAACTAAGTATAAAATAGACGTATCGCTAAATTGTTTTAAATTAACCCCCCAAACCCACTTCTAATTAGGCAAAATAAGTTACCTACATTGTGAGATTGTGGGATTTTACCGCTCAGTCGTGTCTTTTGACTTGAGCCAGCACGAGCCCACGCCCCGAGCATACGCCCACGCTGACCGACGTCGTAACTCAACACTGACTCGTGGAAACACATCAAGTTGTAGCAATGTAAACACGCTTCAGTTATAAATCGAAAGCCAGGAAAATACGGAAAATCTAGATCATTTGAACGTGGAATTAAATCTGCAGTCTGTTTAAAAAATATAAGTAACCTAACGGTTCTGCAACTAGGTGCTCGTATGACGTAAAATTGGATTTAGTAAATGTATTATATCAGATGAGTAGTTACACACCGATTTCTCTCTATCAGTCGTCAGTAATTTGACTTTCGGAAGTCAAAGTCAAAGCATTTATTTCAGATAGGCACATAAAAGGCACTTTTGAATGTCAAAAATGACAACAAAGTAAAAAGAAGAAGATAAAGTTGTGTAAACACTAAACTATACAGACGCTATACAACGTTTATTAGTAAGGGGGTATGAATTTAAGTTGATATTGGTCCTCTCCTCAATAAAAGTATTGCAATTGGTTATTGTTACAGGGTTCAGGGTGTGATAAAAAAATATCAGGGGTGTTCTAAGTCTAACATACACACACGGTACGGTACCTACGAACTTCCCAAAAGGAAACATTAATTTAATGCAATTTGCTCCCGATTTAGTTATTTATTTACAGTGTCACTATACTTACACAACATTCCTTTCTGTGATTCGTCCGATTGTTTAAATTCGAAAATATATTGTTTTGGGTATGCAAATTCACAATCAAGGTATTTTTACAAAAACCTATTTTTGAGATTACATAATTACTATGTCACAATCACACTGCTACGCGGTGGTAACGATTTTAGTTTTTAATAGATACTCATACAATTTACGGCGTTGCTTATTCTCATATACCGTCAAATCTTACTGTTTGGTAAAGATAGAATCTTCTATAATATAAATTTACCGAAATTTAATCCAGTCGCGTCCTACCTTCTAAGCAATGGAGGTGCTACGACAAAGTGAGAACTTCGTAGCACCTTGCTACGAATTTCTTACGTGACGTCTTTGTTTATTTTATTGTAATTGTTTTGCCAGTGTTTCTTCTTCAATATGTTTTGTTTTTCAATTCAATCTTTATTGTTTTTTTTATGCAGTAAATGAATGATTCAATGTCTGAATTGATTAGAAAGGGAAATAATGTTGTTTTGAAGATGAGAGCTAAAGAATCTCTTTTATGAAAGGTCACAGTTTGGTGATGAGCCGAGTCGAGTAACTAATGTGTTTAGTCTCAAGCGCGACATTACGATATCTGTTTATACTATATGTTAGTGGTGATTTTTTGAGTTATTCTCCATTTCAAGATATTCTGTTCGAATCAGCCGAGATGGGAGGTCAGTGACATTGTTTTTAATTTAATAACTACAAACCTTAAATTCAAAAAAGTTTTCGCCAATATAATGTTTTTGAGAACTTTACTTCGTTCTAAAGTAATTCTATTTATTTCAAAATTCCCTGAATAAGTAACTTTGTTCTAATTCAATAAACAAGATTTCAAACTCCAAAGTGGCCATCGATATTAGGAACGTTAACTATAAAGACGCCTACGGTCCTGTATTTCGTCACTTTAGAATTAATTCGCCAGTCTGAGGTAAGAGATTTGGGTCGCGTAGCTCCGAACAAAGATATACCTAGGGCTTGAAGGCTATATCTATCACATTGATTGTGGATTCGACCGCATATTTTGTCTGGTGTTATATTTATAAGTACAGGATAACTTTTTACGTCACTGTGTTGTCTGTTTATTTCAGCTTTGGCAACCGATAGATAAAGGACATGTGACAAGACCAGACAGGATAGAGTTAATACTAGAAATCAACATCAAACATAGGTATTAAAACTGTGTTGAGGAATCTTGAAAAATAAAAACGATTTATTCTTATTTTACCAAAAACCTGAATTGAATCGTGAATTAACGACTCCAAAAGGTACTCATAACAACTTCATAAGTTAGCAATCCTCATAACTTGCTACACTGCGTTATTGCAACTTGAAAGTCCATTAGCCCGATGTTGACGTAGTACCTACATACATATCTACGTCGCGTCGCGTCGTGTCGCCATCTCATAACAACGTAGGTACTATGTTGCTACCTAGCTATCACATACCTTTGAATGCTGCCGATCGAAGTTTATGCTCCTATACCTCCCACAATACAAACGACGCCGACGTACTGCGCAGGCAGACATGCAGTTTGTTTTCCACTCCAATTACTGTCTTTGTACGATCTCGCGAGATTTTATCTGTAAGTAACTATATCCTCTGGTAAATGGTTCATCTACGTATATGTGTTTTTTGTAATCTTCTAAGCAAGGTGATGGTCGATGGCAACCTAAATTGTGATGTGTCAGCCCAGAACTACGGTCTAAATTACTTTGTGTATTTTGGCAACGTCATCATGTCTTAGCTTTAATTTTGGACAGTTGTCCGACCATTATAACTACGGTACAAAGAGGGTTTTACCCTAAACGCTTACGTTGCTTGTCAGGGGAATGGTACGGGTATGGTTTTTACTTTATGTCCTTTGAGGACTAGGTACAATACAATACAATAGTTTCTGCGTAAAGATCTATAAATAGATAATTTACATATTCCAGAGTGTAAAGGATTTAGGTAGGTAGGTTATTTACTAATGTACGGTGTACCGACGCTACATATACTGAATATCATTGACCACAACCATTTAATACCCTTCATAAATTAGTTGTGCTTAGTATAATGTTTAAAAATACGAAGTTTCACACCAATTCCCCTCTTTTGAAAACATTTTCCGAACTTTTTGAGTAACTAGTACGTCCCGAATAAATCGTAAAAAACATGCTCCGAACTCTGGACCTACCATAATTTCTGAAGTAGAATACTATCTTATTTGCAGATGTAATGTTCCGCGTGTCCATACGTCAGGCTTTTTGGGCGCTGGCGCTGCTCTGCACGCTGGCGCCCTCGCATGCCGATGGAAACATAGGTAAGTCATCTACAACTTATCGGCCTTTTCCGACTATGTTGGGGTTGGCTTCCAGTCTAACCGGAACCAGCTGAATACCAGTATTTTACATGGAGCGATTGCCTATCTCACCACCACAACCCAAGTCATCTAAATCTAAACAAATAAATAAAATTGGAGAGTTTGCTTCTAATGTCAAAATAAATGCATATGAAAGTAAGGAGAGAGAGGAGAGGGTAGAGGTATGAGGAACAGGGTGTAAAGTTCACTCATACTCTATAAAAAAGGGAGGATCCTCCGTCCAGACAGGTGTTGTGTCTGGCGGGCAACTGCCCAATGATGCATGGCGGGCCGTTGTATCTATGCTAGTTGCGAGGTAAGCAACAAACTCTGCTAACGAAGTGCAGGATTTTGCGTGACGTCAGTATGACGCGTTCTTGTTAAGTGGTGTTGTAGATACTGCTACATATATTTATGGTACTTATAACAAAAAAAAACAATTTTTTTTTTAATTTTGTCCGTCTGTTTGTTCCGGCTAATCTCCGAAATGGCAGGACCGATTTTAACGGGACTTTCACGGGCATATAGCTGATGTCTTAAGGAGTAACTGAGGCTACTTTTATTTTAGTAAATCAAAAGGTATTAATGTCACGAGAACAAAGTCACGGCAGCAGCTAGTCTAAAACTAAATGAACCATAAGCTGATCAGCGTTATACATGTATTGTAGGTACCTATAAAGGTCAGTGGTTCCGCAGGGAATGCTCCTCAGACTGAATTGAATTACGCTGCTGACAGAACGATGCTTGAATTCCTACTATTCCAGTTAGATGATGCTGTCCACCTCTTGATAATACCTATCGTAAAGGTTCATAATTTCACGACACAGAGCACAAAATACTCATTCATGTGAAATACAATATGTAGGTAGTCTAATCTCTTTCTCTCTCTCTCTATCTACTAGTACATAAATACGGTGGTAGGATGAAGCAGTACAGCAGAACTAGGTACAGGGCAGTCCCCATAAATAGCATAATATCGCATTGTAGCAAAAATTCCGCTCCTGGTACAATCCCTATACTTACCTTTCCTGCAGCTGCATGAATCGTACAACAAGTTAATATTCAATTTGATAAAGTGTACTGTAATTCATTGGTACAAAATACATGTTTCCCTTACAGCACTTTTTAACTGGAGGAGCTTTTTTAAACTCTAATAACCTTCAAAGCAGATGAGAGGATCGCTTTGAGCGTATCTTAGATTTTCTTACAAACTCAACACTAAATAGTATTTTTACCCGTATTTATCTTTATTCTTGTCATTTTTCTATGAATATGCAGATTATGTTTGAAATGGAAATAGAGAGTAATTTATTTATGATTAGCTGCGCCCCGCGGCTTCACCCGCATAAGTGTCGATTCCGTGGGAATATCGGGATAAAAAGTAGCCTATATGTTAATTAAGGGTGTCAGCTACCTCCATACAACTCCATACAAAATTTTAATAAAATTGGTCCAGCCGTTTGAGCGTGAAGAAGTAACACACACACACTCACAAACTTTCGTCTTATAATATTAGTGTGATGATTCCGATATGCGTTCAATGTTTTATTGCTAACTTTGGAATTTGAAAAATATTAAACGTACCTGTACGTTTTAAAATGGATTAATTATCACTTATCATACAAAAACAAAAAAAACTAAAAACTAAATTTGTAAGCGTAAAATTGACTCATGGTGGCAAAAACAAAATTTTATTATTATGATTGTTCTGCCAATTAAAGGGATAAAGGTAAAAGACAACAGGATAACTAAGCACCTTTTAAAGACCTTAAAATTAGCATTTGATTTATTTACTCCTATATAATATAAGCACGAACTTTATAATTATTTACGATCCGTTGTAAAATATTAGCCAATCAACAAGAGCTGCCCCTATTCTGTGATTTTTGTTTTCTCTAACCTAAAGATTCTATTTCATTGGTCAGGTTGCTTATTCAGCGCATCATTATGCGTAGAGGGGGTGGAATGGTGCTACGACGGTAAGTAAACTTATGATGGAAAAACTTTCCACAGTAATCTTTAAATATTTTTCTTTCTTTTTATTTTAATCTTTAAATATTTTAACTGAACAAATGCACTAGCTGCGGTGTGATTTCCAACATGTAGAAGATACAGCTCTTAAATGCTATCTTCAGTAAATACTATCATCAGTAGTTTTTTTTTTTTTTTTTAAACGTTGCCCCACTCTAGGAATTTCTCCTGTATTGTGGGTGCGTTTACAAACATTTAAACTCACATACACAAACAGCCAGACCCGGAACAACTACTTGTAGGTCATACAAATATTTGTTCCGTGCGGGAATCGAACCCGCGACACGCAGCGCAGCTGTCAATCGCTTATAACCACTGCGCCAACCGTGCCGTATTTTTGGAATAACAATATTATTATGTTCTTCCTTATGTAATGTAATAAGAGATGCCAATTTTCTTCCATAGATTTCGCCTTTGGTAAATGTATACCGGTGTATGAAAAAGAAGTGGAGGAAGGATCACTTTACCAGTAAGTTACCTTTGACAGTCAGGTTTCTCATTCACTGAAGTAAAATCATTTATCTCTATTCGAGTTGCGAAAATACTACTTTTCATCAGTCTGTAGAATTTGGGTTAGATTCCTCGCTGTCCTTTGGCGTTAAGACGATTGAGTAGATACATATTTTTCAGTTGTCTTCCTTTAAAAGCTATTAATTCCTTCAATCTTCATCCTCACACAGGTATGACATGAGCTCGGAGCAGCTGCAATGGTTCGAGGGCGAGCTTCAGCGGCTGGCGACGCACAGCTACCGCTGGGAGCATGCGTACACGCAGTGTGTGCTGCAGGCCATGCTCTACACGCTGCGCCAGGACCTGTTAGTTATAACACACTTTACTTAACATCAGCACTATATTGCACAAATGAACCTTCCAAAAATACGGGTGGTGACCGTAGTCTTCATGTTGGTCAAAGATTGGTGATCAGATAAAATCATACAACTACGTACGCCTCTCGCAAAACATCCTACTTGGGACGACACGATCACCCATACCATGACATTAATTGGAGTACCTACATAAGTATTATTTTGGAGATTTTCCTCTCTTCTCAATATTTGGTTCTATCTATCGAATCAAGCATTCTAATCAAGTGTTTCATCAAATGTGCAACTACTTTGGGTTTACTTGATTGCCCAGTAATTAAACATTTTTGATTAATTTTCCAGTGACCCAGCGACTGTCAATACAAAAATATGTGACCATTTTGCTGATCCTAAATTAAGTACCGACACCGAAGAGAACCCTGAAGAAAATGCCGAAGAAGTAAGTTTTCTATTTAACTATTCACTGGTCTTGATTGATAAAACCGTTCTTAATAATCGTGTTAAAATACAGATTGAACCAGATGAGACAGCGTACGTGCGCTTTATGCCTAACTCACCGATCTCCGACTCAAACTTTGCCAATGAGGTGTATAATCCTCCATTGACTCCTGATGACGACCCGACTCCTTACATACCCAAAGGTAAAAAATACTAAACATTTTGATACAAGTTAGCTCTTTTCTTTGAATGAAATAAGTAATAAAATCTTCTTATTTTTTATTGAAGATGACGAACCATCGGATGGCGAAACGCCAAGTGACAAAATACGCGATTTGATGTTAATGGGTGGAAGCGAGGAATCTCCCATTATTTTACCATTTTCAGGATTCAGGGAACGCATTCTGGCTGAAAAAGAGCGAAAGCCAATCAGCAACGCAAACCCTATGCCTAGGGTTGTTATCGATAAGCAAAAAAAATCCGTGTCTGACATGCTTGGAGAAAATGAACCTAACATGGCGTACGCTGACGAAGAACGTGTGGGAGCTCATTTCCGCAAGTACAAAACTAAAGCACCACCATTCACTGCGGAATATATTACAAGCAATAGATTTTCTCCGCTAGATGAAGAAATCCGTTCCAATGCTTGGAAGAATTATAAACAGAGCTTTGCTGAGAAACACTTTCCCTTTGAATACGAGAATCCGGGTGAATTACCTGAACCAAGGGTCTATATAGATGAAGACGGAATAGATGAGTTTCCCATTGATGCTGGCAGTGGGGAGCTGGATCCTTATCATATCAAAGGTAATAAGGATATCCATTTGAAATAACTACTGTGTTATTCGATTTATTATTTATGCTATTTTCTAACGCTGCAGATAATTCGCCCGCACTAGACGCTAAACATTCGAAACAAATGGAGGAATACTTCATGAACTACTGGCGAGATGTCATTGATGCTAAACAAAAGCCGCAAGGCGCTCTTTACGCTGAAGGAGGGCCGCTCAGGGCAGACGAGTTGCAAGGTGAGTCACATGTATCGCATAACTTGAGAACTTAGAGTTACCTCCGTGTAAAGACGGCAATTTGTGTTGCTTTCTGCTTCGTTTGCATTGTAGGTACAACAGCAACATTATCTCACTCATTCTGTTGAAGTATTGACTAACTTTTTAATTAATTTCTCTTATTTGTAGTTCTCAGTTAACAAATGTGTTATTTTAGTTCTTGGCAATTTTTTTCACATAGGCCCCTTGATATCAAGAACTTCGACCCGTAAAAGTGATTCAATCCAGACCGAGGGTGTTACATATGCCGACGATGTTTCAGGTGAAAGTCCCAAATTTTACCCCGAGGATATTCAAGATTTGCTTAATAACGAATGGGGCTTTAAGCGTAGGGAAAGAGACGATGTTAAAAAGCCTGGGCCACGCCTGGACGCAAAAACATTAAAGATTTTATACCACAATAAATCAGTGACAGGTTAGTGTCACAGCGGCCTGAGATTTAACTGTTTTAGAAACCTATCGATGTTCCCTCGAATAGAGTCGGGCTACAGGCTAGAGCTGCATCTCAATTAAAGTATATTTTTTTTCTAATCGCACTTCCTCGTCTTTTATAGAAAACCGCACTAAGTGTTTCCCTCAGCACATTTTAATTTATTGTGAGACACGAAGCATGGGCTGTATAGTCCTCTGTATGAATTGTGTTGCCTATGTGTGATGAATTGATTATGGATGACATCTAAATGTTTTGTTTTATGGTGTTTCATTTGTACTCTTCGATGTGTTGATTTTGGGATAAAGCCCATCACCCTGTGTGTAATTTATGCTGTCACTATGTCAGCTTCAATGTTTATAAATAATTATATGTTTTATATCATTACTATGCTTTAATACCCTATGATATTCAGTTTTATGCGCTTGACTATCTCTACAAGAAAATTGTATTCCTTTAATACTGCATAATGACCATAACCCAGTGTTTGTAAGTCTTTTCTCTTTTGAATTCGATCTGCTATTTATTATTTTGGCAATTAATATTGTACTGACTCAAGACTGCTCTTCACTCAATAAAAACTATGCATGTTTCAAGTTATATATCGGTGTTGTCTAAAATGTTTTGTAGTTTTATCGCCCTATTTGCAGCATCAGTCTGATTTTATGTTTCAGCACAAGGTGTGCAGCCCATAGAAAAAGATGAAAAGCCTGGTGACCACGATCACAATGATTATGACTATGATCCATCATACGCGTACGTCTTGTTCAAAAACAGGTGAGAACTTTCACGTTTCCAAAGTATAAAACAGAAAATAAATGTTAAGGTACTTTCCCATTGATGTTATAATCGGTTTGCCTCAGGTTCCTAACTGACTGGGAGAAAGGCATCTCATTTATTTCAAGACTAGAAGAAATGCTTGGTTTAGAGAAAAACACTTTTACAAACCCCCGGTAACTTTAATAAAGTCTACTTTAAAATCTATAGTTTTAACTTTTTTATCTATTTATTTTTTTCTATTGCTTAATGTGATTGTAATATTAGAACAATATAACCTTTTGTTTCAGAGTCGATCCAAGTGAAGTTACATTTAAAGTTGAGAAGAATAATAAAGGGTATGATGCTATGGCCGTAGCGCGCCACGTTGGTAAGATATTACAAGATGGCTCTACCGATCTTCCCGACTTCCCTTACTGACTTAAATTATATATTCCTTCCAGATGAAATTAAAGATGATTTGCGTCGTGAGACTGGAGCGCAAATTCTATCCACTGGCATCGGTGACAGAGTATGCATTCAAACAATACTTTGGGCATACTTAGCGTCTCAGTTCTCCCCACTCAATTTTGAATCTGTGATTGCAGAGCAAGCGTCCAGTGAGTCATCACTTGGACGCACCCGAGCCCATACTTGGCCTAGATCTGCCAGTACTGTCGGCTCTCATTGGGAGTCTGATGGTCCTGGTGGTAGGAGCTGTGATCTTCGCTGTGCTTTTGAGGCGAGATATGAGTAATAAGAGGAAGATGAACGGCCTATCTTCAGCAGCAGAGATCGATGCTGAAGCTACTAGGGATTATCAGGTAAGATAACTTTACAGTGTACCCAAATTTTTGCCGTTAATTGTTATTACTCGTGTGTCCTAAAGTTAATTGAGCTCGTCACATTGCAGGAGTTGTGCCGAGCACGTATGTCGGGCAAGTGGACTGGCCAGCAGCCGGCCGCCGCTCCCACGCAACCCACCGAGCCGCCACAGCGCATCACCTCGCTCTCCAAGGAACCTGCTGAAGGCAACTCTCCTTCGACTCGATCTAGCACTTCATCATGGTAAGAACGTCTTAAATATTTAGCTAACTTAGCATAAGACGTCTTGAGATTTTCTTTTGAAGTTGCTATAAATTATGTAATAAAAATAGGCTAGTAACTAGTATAAATTTAATAATGTGTGTTTATTTTATTTCAGGAGTGAGGAACCAGCTCTAACTAACATGGACATCTCTACCGGACACATTGTTTTGGTAAGCAAAGCTATAATAAATAATATGTAGAAACAAAGATTGCGTTATTTATTGCCGCAGTACTACCACAGGTGATACGAATAGAAAAAAAAACTAGCATGTAAACCAACTTCTTCAACAGGCTTACATGGAAGATCACCTGCGCAACAAGGACCGTTTGGAGCAAGAATGGCGCGCTCTGTGCGCGTACGAAGCAGAGCCCTGCGCCACCACCGCAGCCCTGAAGCAGGACAACACCGGCAAGAATCGCTATGCTGACGTGCTGCCCTACGACCACTCCAGGGTCACGCTCAACACGCTCTCCAACCATCTCGGATCTGACTACATCAATGCTTCGACTATCGTAAGTTAACTGTTTTATATACCACTGTATAAGAGGCTATAAATTGAAAGCATCAAAAAAATGTTTTTAACATATCCAAATCTACATAATATATATGCACTTTCTTCTTGCTTGAAAGGACATTGAGAATGTTAACGCAAGGACAAGAAGTCTTACCACATAACAATTATTAATCTTAACTTTACTCTATTCCTAGAGGGAATTTCATACATCTTTCCATAAATATTTAGCTAGTCCACTATAGTCTCCTCTCTTTGCAAAACTTATTCGGATGACCCCATTTGTTCTCCAGACGGACCACGACCCTCGCAACCCCGCGTACATCGCAGCCGCTGGCCCCATGGCCCACACGGCGCCCGACTTCTGGCAGATGGTGTGGGAGCAGGGCAGCGTCGTCATGGTCATGCTCACGCGCCTCACCGAGAACGGACAACAGCTCTGCCACCGCTACTGGCCTGAAGAAGGATCTGAACTTTACCATATCTATGAGGTGAGTTTCTTGTGATGTAATAGCTAGACATTATTAGGACTCTTACTTAGAAAATTATTGACCTACGTACTAAACTGCTGATCCTTAAAAACTGGTTAACACTGCGAAGTTTTTACTCAACAAGAACAGGAGGCAAGGATCATGGAGATCTATATATAGCTATAACACTTAATAGGTATGTTAACATTCCAAAAACGCATACTACTTAGATATAAAGACTCTAAAATCCCAGGTCCTATTACTGTTTACCGTGCACAGAAGACAGTAGAAAATAAATACAACACTGCATGTTTCAGGTGCACCTGGTAAGCGAGCACATATGGTGCGACGATTACCTGGTGCGTAGCTTCTACCTGAAGAACCAACGCACCGGTGAGACCCGAACTGTCACGCAGTTCCACTTCCTCTCCTGGCCTGAGAACGGCGTGCCATCATCGACCAAGGCATTGCTGGAATTCAGGAGGTGAACTTCTTATAGATACTAGATACCTACGTATTATTACAATATAGGTAGCCAAGTGATACGTAATTTGCATTGATTGGGATTCTTGAAACCATATGTTACTAAAATATAAAAAACTGGCCAAGTGCGAGTCGGACTCGTACACGAAGGGTTCCGTACCACAAGGCAAAAACACCGAAAAAAAAAAACGTTTGTTGTATGGGAGCCCTCCTTAAATATTTATTTTATTTTGTTTTTAGTATTTGTTGTTATAGCGGCAACAGAAATACATAATCTGTGAAAATTTCAACTGTCTAGCTACCGCGGTTCTTGAGATACAGCCTGGTGACAGACAGACGGACGGACGGACAGCGAAGTCTTAGTAATAGGGTTCCGTTTTTACCCTTTGGGTACGGAACCCTAAAAATTGTGAAAAGAAAAAATTTTAAACTAAAGTGGCGGAATAGCTAACTTTTGAATGTATTGGTCATCTGGCCAAATTAAACGTAATGGATATTATCGCAAGAAAAATAAAGCAAAAGCCAAATAGGTAGGTAATTAGTTCAATTAAAAAAAAGATTTAATATTTTACTTTTAGGGCATTTGATGCTAAAAAACCGTTCTTATTAGTTTTGTTATAATAACCTTTTTAATTTAAATAAATAGAAATACAGGAGGTTTTTTGTAAAATTCACAAGAATTTATGCAATAATTATTTTGTTTTCAGAAAAGTGAACAAGTCTTACAGAGGAAGATCATGCCCCATTGTGGTCCACTGCAGGTACAATCTAATTTACACTGTTAAATATATCGATAATTTAGGTTTCAGTAACCTATATTATGGATATATTTAATAATAATAATAATAATATTCCACAACTATCACACAACGCCGTCTAGTCTCAAGCTAAGCAGAGCTTGTGTTATGAGTACTAGACAACTGATAAACATACTTATATATTTGTAAATACATACATAGATAGATAAATTACACCCAGACACAGAACAAATGATCATGCTCATCACACAAACATTTGTC
The DNA here is from genome assembly GCA_963082905.1 of Oligia fasciuncula. Classification (NCBI taxonomy): domain Eukaryota; kingdom Metazoa; phylum Arthropoda; class Insecta; order Lepidoptera; family Noctuidae; genus Oligia; species Oligia fasciuncula. The sequence goes on along the minus strand of OY720393.1, from coordinate 7,461,640 downwards.
CTGGGTGGGAATCGAACCCACGACCTCCGGCATAGCAGTCATAGTGTACCTTGAACCACGGAATATATATTTTTGATTAATGATCTTCAATGACATAATTGATTTTTTATTTATTGATTGTTTATTATACGGTACGGTAATTAATAATTTAATCACGATCTTGATTCTAACCTGAACTAATTTAATTTATCTATACTAATAATGAAGCTGAAGAGTTTGTTTGTTTGAACGCTCTATTACGAGTATCTGGAAATAACAGTCGGATTTGAAAAAATATTTTTGTATTGGATGGCCCAATTCTCGAGAAAGGCAGTGGCTATGTAGGACTCTTAAGGAGCCGAGAAAATAGATAAAAAGTCAGAAAGAACGGTAGCGAAAACGAAGTAATAGCGTGGACGGACGATGCGATGCGACGGAATGGGGCGGGGTAACAAGAAATTTCACGCGGACGAAGTCGCGGGCAGAAGCTGGTATGAGATTAAATCAATACTCAATAGTTCGCGCTCTTACCGCGCCTTTGCCGTATCGCGTCCTTTATTATCTCCTCACGTAATAATTTAATCGCGGTATGATATCACCTATCATCAAAGAAATGTCAAAGATATTTTCGACTGACCGATTAGTGAGCAATATCAGGATACAAGAAATCAAAGTCAAGATACTTATTCAACTGATTTGATATTATTTTATTTCAATTGCTTTAATTTAGCATAAATACCTACTTAGAAAAAGTATAACATGCTGAAGCATAATCTTCTTGAATGAGCCTTGGGCGCGACTGGTCTGGACTGTTAACTGCTCTTTGAAATCGGTTAAATAGGAACTTATTGTCCTTCTCATTGCATCTCACATTTTCCGTATTGTTAGATCTCGGCGTACGACGCTATATTAGGCGACTTTACATTGGTCTGAATAAAACCCTCATTAAAACCCTTGCATTCCAGTGATGGAGCCGGTCGCTCGGGCACCTATTGCCTCATCGACATGGTCCTGAACCGCATGGCTAAGGGCGCCAAGGAAATCGACATCGCGGCCACATTAGAGCACATTCGAGATCAACGCACTCGCACTGTTGCCACCAAGCAGCAGTTCGAGTTCGTGCTTATGGCCGTTGCTGAGGAGGTAGGCGTTTTATACGATTACACATTATTAATGTTATTCTTAGACCAACAATCGCGGAGTTGCAAGATATTTTTTGTCAAGTTTAAGCGCATTGGTGATCTCACAGATCAATACATAAGTGTTATTCTCTGAGATTATTATGTGGCTGATGCTGCCTATTCAGTATTATAATGAGAAGCGTGCCTCAGGGTTCGATATTCGGCCCTTTTCAAACGAAACAATTATTATACAAGTCAAAGGGATTCAATTAAAATAAAATTATTGTTTGAATGGTTAAGTTCGAAAGAAGTAATATGTATTTTCTAAATAATAAAAACTGTTTTTATTTTCAATCTATAGGTCCACGCAATACTAAAAGCTTTGCCGGCGCACCTGCAACAACTGCAAGAGAAAAAAGACAAAGATAAGGAAAAGGAAAAGGAAAAAGATGGCAGTGACAAGGAAAAGGAGAAGCCTAACTAAACCGCGCACCCGACACGAACACACGAACACGTTACGTTATTTAAAACATATATTAAGTATTCTATCATTGTGGAATTGATGTATTTCTATCAACTCCGAGTTGAGAATTTCGCTACGCAAAACGAAATTATGAGCTAAGTAACATTCATGTTGTCATCATTGGTAGATAAGTAATTTTGTTTTTATTTGTAACATTCGGCTGGTATATTAAACCCCAACAAGACATCTCCTGGACTGCATTATTTAAAACTCACAATTGGAAATTCTTAACTTCGGATTGTCTTAACTTGATGATAATTACTTTACCGATGGTAATGCTGAAAAAAGATCATCTACGGCAAGAATAAAAACTGACTATGTCTACATGAGGTGTGCCGCTAATTATGGCATTTATTTTTTTAAAGCTTTTAATATTTTCACTCGAGCCTATTTGTATATTTAGAAACTATAGAACACACACTTTGAAGTTTCTTTGTAACAGTTGTGTTAGCTTTTTAATGGGGTGTTGGAGACATGGTCAATTGTTAGAGTATCAATTCTAGTGGGTTTCATCTGTGTTGCGTACATTTTTAGTTTATTTAATTCTACTTATAACTAAGTAGAACGATAATTTAACGAAATAGCTGATTTAAATAATAGTGTTCTAATGTAAGCTACAAAATATCTTTTTGAACTGCGTTTATTAGTTTTTACTTTGTGTTTCGTTTTATGTTATTGTCATGCATATAATGCGTATCCTGTGAATTGTTCTAGTCAGTTACAATGTTACACGCCAGTTTATAGTATGTCTCTATTTAATAAATGTTTATTTAACTTGTACTTAATTAGTTATTTTAACAATGGTCAGATGCCAACATTGATTAAAACTGTAGCGTTATTTTAAATAATTTAATTGAAGTAGTTATTTTCAAATATTGTTGACAATTGTACGTGTAGTGGTAGGTACTGACCATAGTTAAAATATGTTTATCGTATTTACTTGCTTTCTGTTTAGTCATCGTGTCTAAAAATAAAAGTAAAGTTTTTAAGTCATAATGTAAGTATATTGTTATATGTATAGATCTACATTTTGCAACTTATATACCTAATACTTATAACAACAAAGATAAGAGATCTATGTCTTTCCCAATCATATCCTGAATTAACGGAATACCTGAGAAAAATAATCAGATTTAAAAAATCAAAATAAAATATTTACTGAATGTAGCAGAAAACATAGATACATACTAATACGTGTTATGTACGAGATTTATATAAGATATATTTATTGCATATTAAGTGGAAAATGTAAAAAAAAAATAAAAACCTACCCACAAAATTATGGATGTAGTATTAGATATAAGAGAAAATATATTTAACCGTATTTCTGTATGAAATTATATGTAGTTTTTATGTGAATGATTGAATAATGGATTTTGATTAAATTGTTTTAGGGAATAAGATATAAGTATCCTAATTTCCCAAACAAAAGACCCTCTCCCCATAACGGCTGACTGTGCAGACGGTCTGCAAAATGGCAGTTTGGACGCGGTTTTAGAGTATTCATCTGCTGCCATATTACCTACCATACCACAAACGGTTTTGTGATAAAGTTAAGATTAAGGCGGTTATAAATCTTTATTAATAGTTAAACTTACCTACCTACAGTACCTACATAAACACAGTTAGTGTAAAGCAAAGGTATGTATAGTAGGCTAGAAAGTTATTTTTATCAGTTAGGCGTGTTAGGTACATATTGCTTCGGGTTGGCATGATTCGGCACAGCCAGGCGGAAAAATTCTATTAAATTCTACTTTGCCAACCAGCTAGAACTGCGTAATACGCTATCAATCTCAATAATTTTGAAGGATATTGCTAATCCATTGCTTCGTAACGGGTGTAAAAAGAGACTGAAAGACACATAACGAAGCCGAGAGTCACTTGTACTCCCCGTCAAGACATATGATGATATGACATTGTAATCATTTAAGTAGTACTGGACCATATCTACCTGGGAACATTCTGGTGACAGGGTTATTGGTGGTCAAAGTTACAACGATGTTTTTTTTGAAAAACTAGTTTTTAATTTATTTATTTTTTTGACTATGGCATCTCGTAGTTGATCTTGAGAGGTCGTGACTACTTAACCGGACTATCCTGTGGTTGCCTTAAGTAAACTAAAAGCCTCCAGCCAGGGGCAATTATCTACAATACTAAGCGACTACACGCTAAGGGCACCCCCTGTGGGGTACGAAACTCGGCTTAGGGCGTCGCTGGGGAGAGGGCAGCAAGATGGGACAGGCTGGATCAGATTTTAATTATTTAAGTTTGATGAGATCTGCTTTTCCTATCTGACTACTCTGAGAAGAAAGGCCGAAACAATTTTAATGTTATAACACAACTTGAAATACCCCATCGACCCCCGTTCCATGCACCTATATGTATGCACAATGTTTTGCGTGTGTTACATTGCGCACTAACTATCTCAAAAAGCAAATTTTCACACCAAAACTAAAAGTCGTTTCCCAGCAATTATTTTTGTGCAATGCAAATACTTATTTTGATGTAGGTACAGAATTCGTAGTTGACGGCTATGTGATGGGTCTTTTTACTCCCTGTACATAATCCGAAAAATCTGTCTGTTTAACAAAGTAAATAACTCCACCCATCAAGTATTTATGGAAATAGTTATATTTTATGGCTATAAGGCCGGTACCTACTGGAATGCGAAATTAAACTGCTATTTTTGAATTGGTCGTAAGTATGATCCTGTTGGCACTGGCTTCGGGCAAAAAAGTTTCCTAAATAGGTACTTACGTAGAAGTACTTACGTAGAGGTACTTACGTAGAGGTACTTAGGCGACGTTGAGGCATAGTCTAAAATGACTAATCAAAGCGTTATTTAATCTCAAACGTATGTAGCTACCTATCTAATAAAATGATGGCTTATAGACTTGATTGCCAATTAATAACATCCAAATCGATAATTCGAAGACATGTGAGTCATGTGACATCTACCAACCCGCGTGGGTCCGCGTGGTACGTGGATTACGGCCCACTCCTTCTCACCGAACGGAGGCCTAGGAATCTATATTCCTAGGCCTCCGTTCATTTACCATAATGGATTTAGCATAATGAGCCTATGCTCATTATGCTAAATCGATAATTGATACAATGATTTCCGTAAGTAGGTAGGTATGTGAAACCTAAGTGAGGTTTACCTGTTTAATACTTATAGCACGTACCTATATGTATCATAATACGTGCACGTACACTTAAATATTGATTTAAAGAAATAGTTTTATTAGTAGCGTTTAAATAAACATCATCACTATAAGCAACCTTCACTTTCATAATCTGGTTGATGGCTAATGCTATGTTATTACAATCGACGTGATTAGAAATCTTATTTCTTATTCCATGCATCTGGTGCTCTTTTTGCTCTGCTACAAAATTAGTGGTGGTCAGTTTTACATGGGATTTAAGCGACTTATCTGGCGAAATTATAAGGGTGTACTACCTAATACTCCTCTGCCTCAAACCCTTCGGGGCGTAGGCCTCGGATCGCTTGTGCCTATCTAGGCACAAGCGATCACGACTGGCACATTCGCTATGTGGGTCTAGACGGTAGCGTTCACCGCAGGAGGTTACGTGTGGGGTTCCGCAGGGGTCCCTTGTAGGTCCTGTCTTACAGAACCTCGCTTACGTGTGGTCATACGTGTCGCCAACGGGGAGTTCACCGTTGGCGTTAATGTCGATTGCTACGCGGATGACACCCTGGTAGGTATTCACTGGCGGGGATACCTTCGAATAGATCATCCAGTTTGCCGAGTTTGGTGTGATAAAAGTCGTAACAAACAACGATCCACGGGCTGGGATTATATATAGGGCCTCGTAAAATTGAGGCGCTTTGGTTCTACAAACTGCCGCGGAAAAGATTTACCTATCTCGTTAGTCAGAGTTGGAGATGCGCAAGTCCAGGAAGGTCGATACATTAAGTATCTTGGGCTAACTGGACGGTCGGTGGGGCTTCGAAGAGCACTTCGAGGGATTGCCCCCGAAATAAACAGCAATGGGCGACTTAGATCATAATTTTTTCTCCTGTTCCCATGGCCGTTCGTCTTCTCTCAGTAACCTCTTGTCTCTTCGTACTCTTTTTCCTAACTCAATCAATAGGTAGATAGATACCTACTTTATTTACTTTGTACAAATAGCTTTTCTGTATAGGCTGTATTTAAATGTAGTCTCATTCGTTACCTACTTTAAATATTGTAATTTTTCGTCATAGTAATTAGCTCATTATTAGATATGGTATCACCGTTATAAATGCTGATTCTATAGATATTCGTGTTGTCCTAAATCCCGATAAAATTATTAATATTTCCGTTTCCATACATTGGCTAAGGGTCAGTTCACAGCGAGACGCGACGTGACGCGCAGTTTTCAAGATAGAAATACAATTACATACCTTATCTTCTACACTAAAAGGTACACAATTCAGTGTCTACTACGTCGAGTTAAACCGCGCGCGGCGTACCTAGCTCACTGAATCGTGTACTTTTTTGTGTAGTGGTCTGTAATAATATTTCTATCTTGAAAACTGCGCGTCGCCTCGCGTCTCGGTGTGAGCTGACCCTAAATACCGTAGACAGAGAATGCTATAGACCAGTGGTTCTGAACCTGGGGGTAATTACCCCCGCGGGGGTAAATCAGCTATTCTTTGGGGGTAACAAAGAACGTAATAAAGACCTAATCTAATAAAAAAACAACATACCATAGAAACACTAACTATTTTTACTTAATTCATTGTTTATTTAAATAAAATACGTTAAAATTGTAAGGTTTGTGCAATTTGTGATTAATAAAGATATTTGTATTTGGTTGTATTGATAACATTTCGGGGTAAAATCAGTTTTCCTAATAGGTCCAGGGGTAACAATATTGAAAAAGTTAGGAACCACTGCTATAGACAAATTGATGTCTTTTGTCGCATTCACACAAGAAAAAGAGAGATTTACGGCGATGTCGTGTAAAGAAATGAGACAGAACGATGAGATTTTTTGTTTCACGGCACGTGCCACGATTTTGAAGGAAAAGCATAGTACTTTGCTAAACAAAGTTTGACAGATATCGTGCAGATTGTTATCGTCTTCTTGTAAAATTCAGTTTTTATGTGTTTTATGTTTATTAATTTATGTTATTTTATGTTGTGAACAATTTAGACTTAATATTTCAACCATTTAAAAAAAAAACATGGTGCGGTGTAGCGTTTTAAGGTGTAAAAATATACGAAAATACCAGACTTGTCCTTTCATTCGTAAGTATAGCACTTTTTATCAGTAACTAGGCTATCAATAATATTTTACTGTGTTCATACATTGTGTATAATGTACCCTAGACGTATATTCATCGATAAAAACCACAATTTTAACAATTATTAAATTCTAACCTAAGAATTTTGGTGTTGCCAACTTTTCCATAATTATTACCCACTTTTATGGGAAGTATGTATTCTGCAGTGTGTATCCTAATTCTATCTAATATTATAGATACGAAAGTGAGTTTATTTGTTGGTTTGTTTGTTACGCTTTCACGTTATAACGGTTGAAATTTGGATGAAATTTGGCACATCAGTAAACTATGAGCTAGGACTCACTATGGGTTAGGACTTAGGATACTTTTTATCGCAATATTCTGACGGAACCGAGATACATGCGTATGAAATCGCGGGGCGCAGCTAGTTAATTATATCTGAAAGATTAATGGCTTGTTGCAGTTTTCACAAATTGTGGGGTAAATTTTTCCTCACACGGTAACCCTAAATTTGTGACGTATTTTTGTTTTGTCTCTTTCTGCGACACGCTTTGCAGGCGTCTATAGTATTCTCTGTCTACGCTAAATACACAACCCTTGCATGCCAAAAGAAAAAAAAAGCAATGGTCTAGAGAGACATTGGCGGCGATTCTGTTTTTCACAAACTAAACTAAATTTAAGTTCCTGCATCTTTTTCTATCTATTTCATTAAAAAAGGACAGAAGATAAATATTAGTTTAGTCCTGTCAAATTAAGATTAATACTCCATAGACAACTTTAGACGAGATTAAAAAATTGGTTACTAAAAATACGTCAATTTACGTCAGGCGCTGACTAATTTGACAGGACTAAACTAATATTTATCTTCTGTCCTTGTCTTAATGAAATAGAAAAAAAAAGATGCCTGAACTTAAATTTAGTTTAATTTGTGAAAAACAGAATCGCCGCCAATGTCTCTCTAGACCATTGCTTTTTTTTTCTTTTGGCATGCAAGGGTTGTGTATTTAGCGTAGACAGAGAATACTATATAAACTTAAATTTAGTTTAATTTGTGAACAACAGAATCGGCGCCAATGTCAACAATAACCCTAGCAATGTTGCCAACTAACTTAATACCTACTCCACACATTCAAGTAATTTCATACTTATTGAGCGGGTTCGAGTTTAGTTTAGTTACCGCCCGCCGCCGCCGGTCGATTCTGTAAAAATCTCACCGTGAAAACTTAGGTGAAGTGAGTTTTTTTTGCTAGGAATTGACACTATTGACAGCTCACTCCATGCTCACTTCACATAAGCTTTCACGGTGAGATTTTTACAGAATAGCACCGCTGCTTTGAATATTATTTATTTTTTCCGAACGTGAACGGTATACACCAATTACACCAACTGAGCGACATTTTATCGATGTAAATCTTGTCTTCTTGTATCCTACATCCTACTATGCGTGACGGAAATGGTAGGTAGATCAGGAAAAAATTACCTATGTGTTAATCAACCTTTTATTAGTAGGTACCTACTAAATTTGACCATGCCCTAGAATAAATTAAATTATGGGATATACCTATAACGGCTAAAGTAAGGTTAAATTGAGATTAGATAACTTGGGACTTACTAAATTACTAATCAGCACATTTATCATTATAAAATGTTAAAAGACGATGACGAAATAGTTGGCAACTCTTTTTTGGAGATTCATTCATTGTCAAGTTGACATGACATTGCAAACGTTCTGTTGAGTGTTGACAGTTGTTGTACTTGTTGGTATTGGTATTGGACTGGTAGTGACCTGGGGCGCTTTCCGAATTAGTTATAATTGCTCACAGCGCTCACATCATCTCACATGGCGTTCCGATTTAGATATCACGATTATGACAGCTGAGAGCTGTCAACAATTCGGAACGCCCGTGAGCGCGCTCACAGTGCTTACTCAATGTAAAAACGATATTATTACAGTATTTCTTTGTATAAACACCACATTTCTTCTTCTTTGGTTAGGTGGCGACTATCAGCCAGAGGCACAATTTTGAAAATGCCACGTTAGTTTAATTTTATGATAAGATGCAAATCAAAACAAAACACACACTGACACATCCTCACACACACACTGTCATTTTTGACAGCGCTCACGGTGATATTATTCTAGGGCATGGTCGGCGTTATCGCAAGATGGCGCATGTCATGACGTCATCTATGACGATTCACGGAACGTCGTTATCGCGCTCACGCTAATTCGGTACGGGTTTAAGCACGCTCACAACGATTATTTCCCAACTCGGAACGCAGGGTTGACATTAGTGACAGTATATTACTTTACTCTATGTTAGTGACAGTGCGTGGCTAGATGTAGGGTGTTTCGTACTTGTTTTTGTAATTAAAAAACTTTTCTATTTATTATTAAATAGTTTTATCTGCGTTTGTTTTAGTAATACATAGTACTTACCTTTATATTTCTTCAGTAATCTCAGTAATTAGTAAGAAACTCAAGATGATTAACGGCCGTGCTCTACATTTCGTGTTCAAAGTCGCCGACAGAACCCTGACTGCGAAATTCTACAGAGAAATCTTGGGAATGAAGGTAAGAAACTAACTAGATTATTGCTTAGAAAATATTTTGCCAACATGTTTTTTTAGAAAATGAGAAATCATGAAGCGTTACTAAATACTAGTTTCAAGATTAAAACTGTGACCAAGGTTAAACAGACTTAGATACTTCTACACTATTACAACATGCTCTACCTCGCCGGCAATTTGTGACTCACTATTTGTAAATGCTGTAAATTATAACTAAAACTTAAGCATAGCTAATGATTGGACTGCTTCACAGTCATTGTTATGGCTAAAAAACTATTATCTATATGCCATTTGAACTTATTTCTTTAGGTTTGACTACCTGTGTTCTTCACACAAGATTACACGTCCACACAAGATTACTCTAGTCTAATCCTTAGGATCTAGGCCCAATCTAGCAATTGGTTGCAGAACAGTTGCTGCCAAATCATGAACATTATTTTAATTTCAAATAGTCATTATTTTGTTCTACTAGTTTCCAATTGGAATCTTAAAAGTCAGAGAAGGCAAATAAGAACAACATTTAAAAGGAGTGTAATGTAACCTTAATAGTGTTATAATAAGAGCTACTCAATCAATATATATAAACCTTTTTTTTTTATTGATCAAACAGACACTTGGTGTTGTAGGGAATCTTTTATTTTGTACTTACACAAAAATGTATGATAATAATGTATAAAATAATTTTCCTTTAAATACATAATAGGTAATACGGGCTGGTTTCCGCAACTGCACGACAAAGCGCGTATTTTGCGTACCCTTTAAATACATATCCAACCATGTTGTAGTGTTCAATTAGCAAAGTATTAATACATTTTAATTAGAAAATGACAAAATGTGTCAGACAAATTAATAATAATTATGAGCCTCTAATGTGCCAGTGACACATTTGTAAGTCTAGAACAATAAATAATGGATTGTGTCTCATTGGTGGGTGATCAATAGGTTAATGACTACCTCCAATTAAATTCACATAATTAACCCTTTCACAGTCCCTTGACACACATGGGTTGTGGTGATTGTCATTATTATGACTGTTACCAGACAGTGAACATGTTCAGTCAATTTCTTAATTGGGTTAAGGCTTGGTATGTAAACTCAAATATAATTTATATCATGTAAACTCTAATATTATTATCTATACAATGCTGATGTTATTTTACTGGGGTTACTATGGTAGCTGTTCTGATTGTTAGTTATAAGTAAAAAGACTTGTGTTTAGGCATTCATCTTGAGTTTTAATAATAAGATTATCTGAATTCAAATATTTATCAAAAGTTATTTAAAAAATATTAATTTAATTAATAATTTCGTCAGTTTGGTACGTACTATAAGTATGCAGGAACTGAGAAACGGTTTTCAATAATATTTTTTGCAGGTCCTAAGACATGAGGAGTTCAGTGAGGGATGTGAAGCTGCTTGCAATGGGTGAGTAATTGACAGCTTCAAAAATATTATGTTGAATAATTTGAATAATATACAACATACATATGTAGATTGTTGTTAAATGCTCTGAAAAACATTAAGAAATTATTATTTTATTTATAGGCCATACGCAAACAGATGGAGCAAGACTATGGTTGGTTATGGACCAGAAGACTCACACTTCGTAGTGGAACTTACGTACAACTACGGTATCACAAACTATGAAACAGGCAATGACTTCATCGGCCTCACAGTCCAGTCCAGCGAGAGTCTCAAGAGGGCCGCTGCTAACAACTGGCCCATAAAGGAACAAAATGGACTCAAATATGTTGAAGCTCCTGGTGGTTACAAGTTCTTCATTGTTGACAAACCACAGCCTGTTGACAGAGGTGAGTTCCAGTGTTGAAACAATATAAAGCAAATAATTTAGTACTTTCCTATTTTTATGTTTAGCAAAAAACCTTTGCTGACCCAACTAACCTATTTGGCCAGCAAAATCCTTTGAAATTATTACAGGAAGATAAAATTATAAAAAATCTAAAACCACCAATCTCATTATTTTTTTGGAAAGGGTCTATCAACAAATTGGAACTTTAAGATAACTAAAATCTAGAATATAAGTTGCTATTGTTAACATTGGAAAAGTTGACGTATCTGCGTATCATGATGATTTTCATGAGTTGACGTAGGGTAGGTATGGACATGTTTTAGCTAGTGTTGTTTACCATTATATACAATGTGAGAATGATCGTCATTTACGATAATTATTGTGTATTGATAAGATAAAGTACTTATCTGCTGAAACATCACTGTCTGAGATGTTTTTTATCATGTGATGTTGTGATTGTTTTGTGGATAAACTACTTAGGTACCGACAGTAACTATGCGTCGAGTGCGAATCATGTGATGGCCGCATGATTCAGAGAAACAGAAAGCTTCACGCCAATGTAAAAATGAAGCGATCTCTCCCTGTAAAAATTATAATTTTATGGCCACACCATTTAGACACTTATTTTAATTTAATATTTTATTTGAAAAAAATAATATGTACACTTTTTTTTTTTTTTCTTGAATACTGTAAGCATATGTATACATTAACCATGACCAAATGGCGTGTCTAAAATAAATTACATTAAAATGGCTGCTATAGTCCGCGCGGAACTAAGTAGTTGGCCGCGCCTTAGGTATGTGAGTGGTGGGACGGAGGGGCGGGGCGCTTTGTCATTACGTAGTACGTGCGTTGCCAACACCCACCCGTATTCCTTCAGTTGCCTGTGCCTGGAGCCACGGTATCTCTTTCCAACAACCCACGACCCTGGCAGAAGACAGTAGGCCTGTGTCCCAGACCCCCAGCTAATGGAACAACAACACACAACATAGGCTGATTTTGCTTAAGCAACACCAAATTAAACAGTGAACCAATTTTATTCCCATTTTAAATAGCCTTCACAAGTTGCGTCTGGCGCACCTTGGGCCTTCAGCCCTATATTTACCACTTTGCTGGCGGTCTCATATTCGTACAACAGCATTAAGTAGGTACTTCGCGCCGATACGAAAGAAAATTATTAATTGTAAAAATGATCATCCACAGATCCTGTGGTTAAGGTGTCCCTTGCCAGCTCGAACTTGGAAAAGTCCATCGCATACTGGAGTGGTCTACTCAGTCTGAAGATCTTCGAGAAGACAACCAAGACAGTTACTTTTGGATTCGGCGACCAACAAGCTAAATTGGAATTAGTTGACATTGGTAAGTAACTAAGTACTTGTGTATTCATGTAAATATAAGTCCTCCAGACCGTATTTCGGCCACGGCGGCCAATCTCAACGGAGACTAGCCTTCGGCGCGGGAGATATTATAGTGCACAAGTGTGCGCGCAGACACAGGTGCACTCCCTCTTCCCTCACTCTCATTGTCCGATGGGACGGCAATCCGACACGACCGGAGAGAGATCAGGCGCAGGACCAACGGCTTACCTAACGTGCTTTCCGAGGCACGGGGGTATCAGACCGCCAACTTCCAAACTCCGGGCTGCTACTAAGAAATTCCTAATGGAAAAACTCAATAACACTTTGCCCGACCCGGGAATCGAACCCGGGACCCCACGCTCAGCAGTCGCGCTTGCGACCACGAGACCAACGGGGCAGTTCATGTAGCAAACATGTTGTATTGTAGTACATACCATCTTAGGATACTACGTGTTTTCTTAAAATAAACAGCGGAACAAAAGGTGATTAGGTATTTTTAATAACCATTCATAAGCGCGTTGTTTGCATAATTGTTATTATGCATGTGACTGATGAAATCTTCTTACATACAACGTTATTTTTAGTATATGCGAAACCTGAATATAGTTTGTTCAGAATAAGTAACTGAATCGATTCCAATAATTTTTACCTCATGCCCAACCTTGAAATCGCGAAAAAAAAATCAGCTGTTCCATACATTTTGTCGATTTAAGTGAACACAAATGTATGGAATAGCTGTTTTTTTTTCAGTTCCTGTAATACAACTGGTTATGTTAGTATAATTCCCAAATGTCAAGATTTCATGAAGTAGTCATGCAGTGGGATTACTTGGTCTTAGAGAGTTGTGTTGATGACTTTAATGATTATAATTCTGTAAAATATTTGTTACGGTCGCGAATCACATTTTAATCAACGTACAACTTAATACTGACCAGCGAATTGCAAAAAACGTAAAAAAAAATGAATTTCGCGGGCTACTTTAGCGCAAGCACGCTTATGCAGGAGTTGGTACAGAACACTACATTGCGACGTAGCGTTTAAGAATCTCGGATGTATGAAACAGAGTCACATAGGCACATCTACACATGTAACGATGACAACACATATTTTATCACGACAGTACCATGCGTTCCTTTGTTAGATAGACGCCTATCTTCAGGTGTTTTATCAGACGGAACGTAGACAACAGAAAGTGGGTAGCTATCTACAAATCTATTTAAGATGATGCACCTATTATCACTATCAGGCCGCGTGAATGCCGTGTGATACCAAGGTTTACATGCACTCATCTGACAAAGGAAAAGATTAGGAATCGACTAATAATTTGGACTTTTGGAGCATTCGCACTTGACGCTTACACATGCAGATTGATAAAAACTTACATGTGGAAGGTAATTGATATACAAGTATCTACGTAGGAAAATCTGATAACTGTGTTGACTATTTCTTTCGACTTTGTATGACGTCGAATTACCGACATACAAATAAATGTACATACCAGCCCATTCATTTATACAGGGTTAGTCGGATGGGTACCCTACCTATACCCTTTACGTCTAGTCCTGTGTCAATGAGAATCCGAAAACGGAGAAAGAAATGCACAATTTTTATAACCTTATTATCACCTTTACTTGTGAAAACTACCTGTACTGTGGTCTACTTTTTTTTTGAGGTTCTAAAGCAGAATTTCAAAGTCACAACGCGAATATTTTTGTCACTTCGTCGTATTAAAGTCGTTATACGAATGTGCCTAAACTTTCTAATTTAAAATATCTGAAAACCGAACCTCGATCTTGAAGCTTGACTTTCAACCAAAACGCTTTCATAAGTCAAAACTGGTTGTCCCACTTTTACCTCACGTTGTTGTATACGACATGTATTTGGCCAGTTTTTTTATTAGTATCCAGATCAAGGACACCCGTAAAAATAAACTGCAACTTCATTTGTAGAATGAAGTAGCAGTTTATTTTTCAGTTGCAGTTTGTTTATATTCAACGAGCTCTAAGAATAAAACAGAACAACAATTTTCGGATACCTATACAAATGTATAATTTAATGCACTTCCAGGTGAGCCAGTGAACCGCGCAAAGGCGTACGGCCGCATCGCCTTCTCGGTCCCCTTCGAAGAGCAGCCAATCATCGACCAGAAGATTCAGGCAGCCAAAGGCACCATCCTGACCCCGCTCATATCGCTGGACACGCCAGGCAAGGCCACTGTTAGAGTCATCATTCTAGCGGACCCGGACGGCCATGAGATCTGCTTTGTCGACGATGAGAGCTTCCGACAGCTGTCCCAGGTCGATCCCGCCAGTGACGCAGACCTCGACAAGTTTATCAAATCAGACAAGTCGCGGGCGTAAATCTAACATCCATTTCTTAGCTATTGGGCAAGGGTACTCATAAATTCATAATAGATTTACATTATTTTCTCTAGCACATAAGTTGTTCTCCGCTCCAGCGTAACAATTTTATTGGTTCTAAGTATACTGTATGTATGTAAACACTCATCCTCATTGTTCTACATATCGGAGTGTTGATAAATATGTTGATAATGTACAAATTATATCAGCTTCATACATTGTAAAGCTGTATTATCATCATCTCTGTCCAAATTATTTATTATTTTGAATTTTTATCTTTATGTGTAAGTATTAATGTTCATTTTACAGTGACAAGTATGTTGTAAATTGCCACTTCATTTTTGTGATAAGTTTCTCTTAAAATAACCCTTCACAGTAGTTTAGCATTCCAAGTTGTTTTGTAAGTACTAAGTATTATTTGAAGTTTGTTCAAACATTGTTGTAAAGTGATATGTTTATTGTATATTGTGTATGTTTATTATCTATTGTTGCGCTTACGTACACAGCAATATGTTAACTAAGTAATAAGAATATATAATTTGAATTTCATGTATTTCTTATAATTTATCGAAGACCTAGAATTGACAGTAATTTACGAGAATTTAGAGGAAGACCGTGCCATGCCGTCTGAACTATTAAAGAATCGCATAAATCATAACAAATGGGAAATACCGCTGCAAGGTACTTCTATAATTGCCGGAAAACGTTGAGTTCATAGTTGCACGCCTTTCTTCACGAGAGTAGGCAGAAATTACAGAACTTGTGTTGATATGAGGAAATTGAAGACTAGATGTTACGAACTTCAGTTAATTCGTCTTGTTTTGGGTTAGTTAGCGATAGGATAAGAAACACAATAAAGAAGCTTCCCCTGGGCCAGTTCACTTCTCAAATATGACATGGTTTCATCAATTATCCGATCTCACATCCAGAGTCCAGACTACCTTTACCCACGTCTTCGTTATGTTGGCTTCTCTTTGAGTATTCTTACAAATATCACGTATTTTGAAAAATACAAAACATGCTCTATTTATGTATACCTGGAAAGTTTATTTTTTATTAGCGTACGGTCAGCAACAAAAATATAAAAAGCTAAGAGTTAAGTTATTTGACTTGCCGCCGACTGTACAGACGCAAATGTTTAAACAAGTACCCCAAGCATAGTGCCAGCAATAAATCTCGCGCCTCTGTCTGTACTCGGCTGTAGATGGTTATCGTATGCCGATTTTTTCTTCATGGACCCTGCTTGAACAGGTTAATGGCGCAATTTCATTGGTCGTTAACTCGTTCGGTATACAGCATACGGGGAGTCCCCGCAGGCGAGATGACAACCAATGAAAGTTACAAGTCGATACGTGTTCGTTATACCGTCTGCAGGGATTCCCCGCGTGCTTTGCTTTTTGCTTGCTAGCCGATATCACAATCGGTATACGATTGTGATATCGGCTAATGAAATTCATCGGTCGTTAGACAGCTTGCGGGTCGTAAGTCAGTTAAATAGTTTTTCATTACCTATTCAATTTCATTCGTGAGTGCTTGTTGGATTAGAAAGACGCTGCGCAAAATGGCTGATCGCTTTACGGATTCGCAAATGTTAAAACTTGTGGAAATCAATTCCCCGAATGCGGGCCCTGTGGCACGCGTTCCAGAAATCTCTCGCACCTGGCATGCGGGCCCTATCGACTAATGAAAACGGTTCCCCGAATGCGGGCCCTGTGGCACGCGTTCCAGAAATCTCTCGCACCAGGCATGCGGGCCCTATCGACTAATGAAATTGCGCCATAATCCTTGTACCGGCCAGTCCAAATAACAGATTTCGTCACGTTTTAGACTAGGCGCAAACGAGCCACCGGCCACGGCCACAGCCACCACCGGTAGCCCAGCGACAAGCAGTCCACATGCTTTTTCATATATGTTGTGTATGGATTCGTCTCACGTGAGGCCGGTGGCGGCCACCCGGTACAACAGTACCCAATACCGCAGCAGAAGTGTGGTGGACACGCGGCCGAAGTAAATGTACTATGTATTTTACTTCGACGTCGTAATCTCGTTCTCGTTGACGTAGCGGTGGACAAACGCCTTTAGTCTTCTAAATTATCTCGGGATTTTATTGTAGCATATTCTAAACAATTTCTTTCATTTGTTTTCTCCGCAGTCGCGTGGCGTTTGAGCGTGCAGCTCGTGGCCTCGGGCTATGCCCGACTGCACAAGTTTGCTTTGACAACACCTAATTTCATGGCTGTCTCTCTAGGACGCACATAGCCATAGGTAAACATGCGTTGCACCAACCAGCTGCTGCCTAAATTCTGTCAGATGTATTTGAAATTAAGGATAAACTGAGTTAAAAAATGTCTTAGGGCTGGTTTTTCAATCACCTGACAACTTTATTCGAGGAATAATTTTGAAATTTTGACAGATAATTCATACAAAAACTGTCAAACGTCAATTTTATTTCTCGAATAAAAGTTATCTGGCGATGGAAAAATCAGCCCTTAGTTAATTAAGCCAGACCTAGCCGACTTTAGTGCAGACGGGCATTTAAAGCGTCTCGTAATGTTGATGTATCCATTATCAGTGAAAAGATGCCCGTGTGCCTCAATGGGGACCTGTTTAGTTAGGTACTTCATCCGTGGAATAACTACTAAACAGCAGTTGAGTTGTCGAGTACTAGCTTTTGCCCGCGACTTCTCCCACGTGGATGTCGGAAAATAACCCACGGGAATGTAGGTAATACCGGGTATATCAGATACTTTTGGAACAGAATGTCAGAATATAGGTAGACACATGGTTCCGGTGCATAAAAACATCTTGCTGAAGTTAAGTTGAGGTTAGTCATTATATTGTAGTCTTTGGTTCCGGTTCCGGTGTTTACTTACGACAGTTACTTTGTAAAACGCTCCTCGGTTTTTATAAAAAATTACGGTTTTATTAAGACCTATTCGCAAAAGTGCCGTTCTGAAGGTTATTTGTGTGAAGGTGCATTGAATTACAACAGAAAAACAACGAAAAAACGTCAATAAAGTTACATGAAGCATAAATACATCTTGCTGATGTTAAGTTGAGGTTAGTTATCTGTCAAAACTGCAAACCAGACCAGAGTCAATATCGACGGTTAAAAGGAAGTAGGGCATAAGCGACATTTTGGTCAAAAATGAGTTATATATGCCATCCTACGTAAAATTTTCCGCTCTTTCGAATGCGCTTACTCCCATGGCTCTACGTTGACTTTTTTAGAAGATACTTCATTACCAACCTAACAGGAAAAAAAAGGTTGCGTTCGGAAACATAAAATATTATATAATTCATTACATATCCGCGTTTTGTTACTGCACGATGTCTACACAATTATCACCTGAGATGTCACTCCTTTTGTCAAAAATGACAGAACAACTTAATGTTCAAACAAATACAATAACAGAAAATATTACCGCAGCTATATTACAGAAGTTCGACGAAAAAATTAAACCTATTATAGAAGAAAATGGGAAACTGAAAAACGAAATTGAGAAATTAAACAGAAAAATCGAAAACCTTGAGATGAATGGAAGGAGGAACAACGTAATAATCCACGGGGTCCCAGAGCTAAAGGATGAAAAACATGAGGATTTAATAACCTTGGTAAGATCTGTAATAACGGATATACTGGTTAAGCTTAACCAAGGTGAAATCGATAGAGTACAGAGACAGGGAAAAAAAAGGGAATGAAGACGGTAAGGCAAGGCCAATTCTTCTTGCTACCACGACTCTAGGCAAAAAGATTCAGATTCTAAAAAACAAAAAGAAAATGAAACCCTGTACTTATATTACTCATTCATGATTTGCCCAAAGACACATATCTAAAGAAAAAAGAAACAAGGACAGAAATGAAAACGAAAAACGGAAAATATCTGAAACTCCAAGTCCCAAGAACGAGAATGGTAGCACTAAAAACGACCCAAAAATGAAGAAGCTGGATGCATTTCAGTACTTACGAGGGAGATCAATCTCATTCTCAGACAAGACTGCAAACAGAAATTAGAGATCAAGCACCACAAACCGGACAACCACAGCAACATGAGAATCCTTCCTTTTATTTCTGACACTATGTTAGTTAGCAAAAAATAATCCTTATGATGAAGCCTTTCGATCGGTATGATAAAGCTACAGGGTATTTTTTTTTCTCGTGTAGCGGGTTCAATTCCCGGTTCAACCATGTAATTATTTAAAAATCTATGAATGCAGTTTAAATTGTTTTTAAAATTATAATAATGTCTTCTTTCAGTAAAATGTTCCATTTACAATATTCAAGGTACTTTCCCTCCATGTGGCATAGCCGTGGGACGCTCTGTATAGATTAAATTAGGAACAAGTTTGATTTTGTCTAGACTTTTAGATTGTCCTATGGGGCAGGACCAGCATGTTTCCAAACATTCTTATCTTGGATATAATCCTCTAATTTGTAATATCCTTGTTTACAAAGTGTGCAGGACGCCCACGTACCTAATGGCATTGTTATGGACGACATAGCGTACCTAAGTTTGATATTGTAAAGTAGATTCATAGATGTTAAGTTTTAAGTATGAAATAAAGACCATTTTCTAGTAGGGCTAGTAAGTAAGATATGTAGTCGATTAGATTTAGAAAGTTAAGTATGATTTAGAAAGCTAAGATTGTAACATAGAACAATAAGTACCTAACGGTTGGTTTAACCGTTAGGTACCTAACGGTTACATTTAGAAAGTTTGATTGTGAGGGAGGCGGCGCAGAGCCCGGTCCCAGACAAAGGACAAAGGAACGCTCCGGAATAACGGGCCACGCACCCCGCCGCCTCCTGCTACCTGCGCTAGAGTACGGCTAGCGCAAATTGTACAAAAAGGGTGGTTTGCGGCACTTGTGGCGCATTCAACGGACACTCGCCAGTCACTCAACAAGCAGCAAGCCGCCCTGGAAAAGTAAATAAATAGTCTTCAAGCAACCAGGAATTTTACTGGAACCAAGTGATCTCCTCCAATCCAGCGCAAATAATAATTTGGTGGTGAGAGCACAAGAACTCTCATTCCGAACATTGGTCCTTCGAGAGCCGGATCCGAGGAAGATCACTATTAAGAAGATTCCACCGAACTTGAAGAATATTAAGAAGAAACGATGCCAATTACGACGAGATCGACAGGGAAAAGAGGTGGCCAGGCATCGACGGCAGCTACAGAACGGACAGAAACTGCTACGGAAACCACTACAGAAACCGCGACTACGGCCGATATGGAAGCTACGGGAACGACAGGTACCACAGAAACTGCCACGGCAGTGACCTCAGAAGCACCAGCCGCTACTTCGTCTACCGTCAAACGTGTCCCGCCACAACAAGACGTCACTAAACACAAAGAAAGTGGTCACCGCAGCAAACCTACGTCACAGAAGAGCAATAAAACATCTAAAGCGCACCGCATAGCCAAAGCCAAGGCGGAGCTAGCACAACGATTAGCTGAGTTAGCGGCCGCACGCCTCGCCGAAATTGAAGCTGAATCCACGGATGAAGATGTATCCTCCGTTGCCTCGGAAACCGGAAACGAACAACGAGTAACTACTTGGCTCCAATCAAGTCAGCTACTCGCCATTTCCAACAGACCTTATCAACCCGAGGAAAAGTCGTCGATCAAACCAGCAGTTCCAGTGAATGCCGCCATAGCCTGGGACATCCCAGCGACCTTACCGGCGGGAGTCAGCACCCTGAACCCGCAACCTGAACACCCGAACACTGAACCTGAATCCATGAACATCACGCTGCCAGTGAGCACCGCCGCCTCCTGGCAGCCGAACCTTGCGACTGAACAGCCGCACCTGAACCCGCCGCCAGTAATTGCCGTCTGGCAACAGAACCTCGCGCCTGTGCAGCCACAACCGAACCCGACGCCAGTGATCACCGCCGCATCCTGGCAACTGAACTACGTGCCTGCACAGCCACGACAGACGCCAGCACCGGTAAACCCCGACGAATCCTGTCCACTGAACTCTACGAACTTGGCACCGAACACAGCATGGCAACCGATCTACACCACGGCACCACATCATAGCTACCCTTCGAGGCCTACCGCCTCGCCCTGGGTACCGCCGTCTACAACGTCAGCCCACGTCATGCAACAGCCTACAACACTAGCCGTCCAAGAAACAAGGACGGACATGAAGGAACTTGCTGCTGCAATCACGCAAGCTGTGCACGCCGCACAGTACCAGCAGCCAATGAGATACACCGAACTACCCTGTTTCAACGGAGCTCATCAAGATTGGCTCACGTTCCGCGCCGCCTACTGTGAGACAGCGCATCGATTAACAACAGTGGAAAATATGTCAAGACTCAGAAGAAGCCTTCGAGGAACAGCAAAGGAAGCTGTACAAGGTCTATTAATAGTGAACACAGACCCGAACGAGATCATGAAGACACTCGAGCTACGCTTCGGACGACCAGACTCCATCGCAATGGCTGAAATGGAGCGACTACGAACCTTACCACGCCTCACAGAATCTCCGCGTGAAGTGTGCACCTTCGCAGCCAAAGTGGAAAACATTGTTGGGACTTTGCAAGCACTCAATTGCGGGCATTATCTCTTCAATCCAGAAGTCACAAAGGCTATTGTTGAAAAACTCACACCAACATTGAAAAGACAGTGGTACCAGTTTTCAGCAGCACAACCCAGAACAGAACCTGATCTTCTGAAGTTTACCCGATTCATCAAGATCGAAGCAGAGATTTGCAGCCCGTATGCACTGCCTGAGAACATCGCTGCGACAACTCAAACTACTCAGAACACCCAGCGACGTCAGCAACGGGTACATGCCGCACAAGAAGCAAGCAAATCAAAGTGTGGTTTATGTGAACATCAAGGACACAGCATCGTGGATTGCGACCAATTCAAGAAGGCAACCACTGATGCAAGATGGGACATCGCAAAGAAGCATCGCCTGTGTTTTCGTTGCCTCAAATTCCGAACAAAGCAACACAGCTGTAAACCAAAGAAATGCGAGTTAGACGACTGTGTGCATTTACATCATAAAATGCTACACGCCACGCCTAGTTCAGCAACCAAGAAGAAAGAAGAAACCGACTGCTCCAAAGAGGAACAAGAGAAGGTCCATTCAATGTGGACACCCAAGGTATCGTTCCTTAAGATAATACCAGTGCATCTTTCTGGACCGGCGGGAGCTGTAGATACCTACGCACTCCTTGACGACGGCTCTACCGTAACTCTGATCGACGAGGGCCTAGCCAAGCAAATCGGAGCAGAAGGATCTTATGAACCACTTCGAATAGCATCCTTTGACGGCGAACCCACAGTCGACGTGTCATCTCAACGAGTGAACTTCTTCATCAAAGGACTTCACACATCTGAACGCAAGCTACGCGCAAGAACAATCAAGCAGCTAGAGTTGGCTGCACAAAAGATCCCTGGAGAAGCTGTCAGAGACTGTAAACATCTTCAAGACATCGCCAGAGATCTAGTAACTGAGGACGCAAGGCCCAAACTCCTGATTGGCCAAGATAACTGGGACCTACTCATCGCAACGGAGATGAGGACAGGAAAGAAGAACCAACCAGTGGCTTCACTGACACCATTAGGTTGGGTCCTGCATGGCAGCCACACACGAACACTTGGCCACAGAGTGAACTTCATCAGACATGTTAACATAGACAATGACCTACATGAACTGGTGAAGGAATACATCACGATGGATAACATGCAAGTCAATCCAAAGAAACCCATTAATGATCCTGAAGAAAAGGCACTTCGCATCCTTCAACAATACACAAATAGAACTCCAGAAGGAAGATATCAAACTGCTTTATTGTGGCGAGATAAAAACGTCACGATGCCAGACAATTATGACAGCGCTCTGAACAGACTCATAAGCGTAGAGAAGAAGATAGACAAAGAACCCGAACTAAAGAAGAGGTACGCTGAACAAATGGAAGCACTAGTATCAAAAGGATACGCCGAACCAGCTCCATCCACGACATCGAAGCACCGAACATGGTACCTGCCTCACTTTGCGGTTTTTAACCCCATGAAACCGGAGAAACTGAGGATTGTCTGCGACGCTGCAGCCAAGACTAGAGGAGTCTCCTTGAACGACCAACTACTCACTGGCCCTGATCTATTACAATCGCTGCCAGGAGTGATAATGCGTTTCCGTCAGCACTCAATCGCCGTGACCGCTGACATCACCGAAATGTTCCTGCAAATAGAACTACGACCTGAAGATCGGGACGCTCTTCGTTACTTGTGGCGAGGAGACCGGAGAGATGACCAGCCGCCGGAACAATACCGCATGAAGTCACTGATCTTTGGAGCTTCTTGCTCACCAGCTACGGCAATATACGTAAAGAACACGAACGCCGAGAGATTCCAGCATGAACACCCAGAAGCAGTCAAAGCTATCAAAAGGAAACACTACATGGACGACTATTTGAACAGTTTTGACACGTTGGAAGAAGCCGTGAAAGTCTCACAA
Source organism: Oligia fasciuncula (assembly GCA_963082905.1). Lineage (NCBI taxonomy): Eukaryota > Metazoa > Arthropoda > Insecta > Lepidoptera > Noctuidae > Oligia > Oligia fasciuncula. Next base: position 7,438,184 of record OY720393.1, on the reverse strand, counting down.
GCCGTGCGCGACATCCACAGGGAAGCGCACTTTGAACTCAAAAAATGGTCATCTAACTCTACCGCCCTTCTTAAAGCACTAGGGGAAGATGCCAAGACTGAAGATTCAATCAGGCTGGAAGACAGCATCAAGACAGAACGAGTTCTCGGTCTAATATGGAAGCCGACAAAAGACTCGCTTGCTTTCAATTTGAATCTGGCGCGCAGCTCAGAGACTCGCAGATATATTTTGGGCCAGATGGCTCAAAGAATATCTTCCAGAACTACGTAACCGAAGGGAACCGCACACCAAAGGCAGGATCCCCAAGGTCGGCGACCTAGTACTCATCGTGGACGGCAACCTTCCACGAAACATGTGGATCAGAGGACGCATCTGTGCTACGTTTCCCGGCCCAGACGGAGTTGTACGTACGGTGGACGTTACAACGAAAGGAGGTACCCTACGACGTCCAGTGAAGAAGATGATAGTGCTACCGATTGAAAGCAGCGATCCCGCACCATCTACGACTGCGACGCCATCAGCAGACGACGACGCACGGCGGGAGAAATGTGCAGGACGCCCACGTACCTAATGGCATTGTTACGGACGACGTAGCGTACCTAAGTTTGATATTGTAAAGTAGATTCATAGATGTTAAGTTTTAAGTATGAAATAAAGACCATTTTCTAGTAGGGCTAGTAAGTAAGATATGTAGTCGATTAGATTTAGAAAGTTAAGTATGATTTAGAAAGCTAAGATTGTAACATAGAACAATAAGTACCTAACGGTTGGTTTAACCGTTAGGTACCTAACGGTTACATTTAGAAAGTTTGATTGTGAGGGAGGCGGCGCAGAGCCCGGTCCCAGACAAAGGACAAAGGAACGCTCCGGAATAACGGGCCACGCACCCCGCCGCCTCCTGCTACCTGCGCTAGAGTACGGCTAGCGCAAATTGTACAAAAAGGGTGGTTTGCGGCACTTGTGGCGCATTCAACGGACACTCGCCAGTCACTCAACAAGCAGCAAGCCGCCCTGGAAAAGTAAATAAATAGTCTTCAAGCAACCAGGAATTTTACTGGAACCAAGTGATCTCCTCCAATCCAGCGCAAATAATAATTTGGTGGTGAGAGCACAAGAACTCTCATCCCGAACACAAAGTGTACTTTTAATGAGTTTTAAATTTTCTTTTTTTAATTGCAATATGTCACTTATATTATTAAAAAGATGTTGATTTTTTCTTACATACAAACATATTCCTGAAAGATGGGCAAAATCACACATCATCTTAATACACAAAAAAGGCGACAAAGAGGATATTGAAAATTACAGACCAATAAGCCTGATGTCAAATGTGTACAAGATATTTGCAAAGGTCATACTGGACAGAATGAGCCCAATGTTGGATGAACGGTTGAACAGGCAGGTTTCAGAAAAGGGTATTCGACTATTGATAATATCCATACAGTCAAACAAGTCATTGAAAAATACACAGTATATAACAAAATTATATATATTGCCTTCATTGACTACGCAAAGGCTTTTGATAGTTTAAGTCACGAATACATTTGGGAAACTCTAAAGCAACAAGGAATACCAGCAGCCATACATCAACATCATTCAAACCATTTATGCCAACAGTAAGGCTAGAATTCAATTGGAATCTCTGGGAAAAGAATTGCACATAGAAAGAGGTGTGAGGCAAGGTGACCCATTATCTCCAAAATTGTTCTCTGCCGTTTTAGAAAACATCTTTCGCAATTTGAACTGGAAAAAGTTTGGTCTGAACATAAATGGGCGGAAAATGAACCACCTCAGATTTGCCGACGACTTAGTGTTATTCGAAGAAATCCCCGAAAACTTGCAAACCATGATAAAAAGTTTGAGCGAAGAAAGCGAAAAAAGGAAGAAAGGCTTATGTAGAGGACGACATATACCTTGGCCAAGTCATTTCAACCAAAGACCAAATCAGCCAGGAAATAAATATGAGGATTGCAATTAGTTGGAAAAAATACTGGTCCCTCAAGGAGATAATGAAGTCTAAAGACCTAGGCATGACTTTGAAAAGAAAGACTTTCAACTCGTGTATACTCCCATGTTTAAGATATGGGTGTGAGACCTGGGCACTCACGAAATCGCTGAGAGAAAAGCTTGCCAAGTGTCAAAGAGCAATGGAGAGAAGCATGAATCATGATAGGCAGGATAGGATAGGAGACAGGATAGAGTTGGAAACACAGATCTCCGGGCCAAAACAAAACTGACCGACATTCTAACAAGAATAGACCAACAAAAGTGGAGGTGGACAGGCCACATGATGCGAGACACTAAAGGAAAGTGGAGCAAGGTTGTGACAGAATGGTATCCAAGGGATGGAAAAAGAAAGCGGGGAAGACAGCTTACCCGATGGGGAGGAAGAAATTAAGCTAACAGCAGGTCCAAACTGGAGGAGGGTACCCCGCGACAGACGACAATGGAAATTGTTAGAGGAGGCCTATGCCATGAGGCACACCGAAATTAGAGACAATTATTGTGATTTTTTTGTTGTACGGACGCCAGCAGGTCAACCTACCCGAAACTGTCAGATTTTCCCAATCAACCTTGAACCTTATGTTTTAGCAATAAAGTCGAAAATCTATTAAAGAAATCTGACAGATTGTAGTAACTTGATGTGCTGGCGTCTGTACCTAATTATTTTTGTAAACTGATGTCTAATTTCGGAATTAAAGGCTTTATTATTATTATAGGTAGACACATGGTAGATACTCGATTTGAGGCCAATTCATTTCGTAATTCGCAGTAACAAAGTTTGCGATGTGGCGCGGAGTAGTGCAGCAGCAAATTATGTAGGAACATTTTCTACTTTGATAACCCATTGTCACCGGCCACTTTGTATCTATCCACAGAAAAAAACACCTCTGTTACGATCAAATAAAATAAAACAAATAAAGAACATCCTAAGTAATTCTCACTAAACTATCCCAAAAATATAATTGAGGTTATGCCATCGGAATCTCCAAGCTAACATTCAAGCCATCGCCCACGTTCTATGTCCAGTCCGAAAGTAGATTTGCGTGTTACCGGCTACTTAGCGATAAACGCCTAGATATAAATGGCGAAGTTAATCGCGGTTGAGCGGTTAGCGCGCCAAATGACTTGACCGTATCGATCAAATAGCTCTAGAATTGCGAAACGAAGGGATCGCGTGACGCGGGCCTCGCCTACATCCGTGAGACAAGTCTAGTCTTTTGCCTATCTGCACTCCGATAACAATCGATTTATTTAAATATAGATATGACGGAGAAGGTATAGTGTGTCTCGTTATTATCAGTCATATTTTATTTTAATTACCTACTAAGGGCGTACTATATTGGGAAGTGTCGGTTATTGCGCAATAGAAAAACCGTTTGCAGTTCAAATCAGATTACCTATAAATAAGTTCACGAACAAATTAATCACACTAGCGAATGACACACTAGGTACACGACACCACCAGATACGGAACGCGGGACAGTTTCTGAGCACACAGTCATGTTGTCAGTACGATGTCCAATGTCCAAGAAGCTCCACATCCACAGTCCACATCGTTCTGTCCACAGAGCATGTAACCTTTTAGTTCTGTTCTGTCGCGCTGTGAGCGCTGTCGTCGACCCCCCGGGAACTCAGGCTAGACTCTGTCAGCGCCACCAGATGGCGCTCGCGTTCCGAATAGTCAAACGAATGACTCCGTCGAACGCGTTGTCGTCACAGCACAGCGCTTCCGCCTCGTTGTCAAGTCAGCTCCCATTCTAATGATTTCTCCGACCGATAATTTTATTATGTTAAAAGTACCTACCCTGCTTAGAGTTTTATATTGAGTACAAAATAATAGTAGAATGAATAATGAAAATCTGCAAAAATCTTCATAGTTCCTTAGAACAATTTTCTCTACCTCTAATACTTTCACATTTGTCCTTACTGACCCATTGAAACGGATCACCCTGTAAAGCCAGTGCTAACGCTGTGCGCTGTAGAGGTAGCAGAGAGTCGGCTAAAAAAACAAAATACGAATTCTTCTGAGGATCCTCTTTGTTTTGCTTCTCGCATCTTAAAAATAGAAAATGTTTAGTTGTACGGACGCCAGCAGGTCAACCTACCCGAAACTGTCAGATTTTCCCAATCAACCTTGAACCTTATGTTTTGGCAATAAAGTCGAAAATCTATTAAAGAAATCTGACAGATTGTAGTAACTTGATGTGCTGGCGTCTGTACTTAGGTAAGTAAAACTTTTCAGGTAACAGGTACCTAATTATGAAAAACCCAATTTTGAATCTTTTGAGATGACAGGAACACTGAAAGGAAGTTTTTAATACAGTTGCTCAAAAAGTGGTGTATTGCAGGGACGTATAGCGTTCGGGAAGTGGGCTATTACATACTAGTGCTTTTTTTTTACCTTTCCCGAACTCGTGCGTGTCACTTTCCCAACTGTCAAAATAATGTCTATTAAAAAGAAAAACCAACCATGAAGTTTTTACTAAAGAGTTTTTGTGATTATACAAATACGTATATTTCTAAAAAGAAGCTACTAATTTATTTCAATATCAGATTTAATGATTTAATTGAATGAGTTAGGTTACGTTTCATTTCATCTCATTAAATTTCATTTTCATTTCATATCAATAAAAAAAAAATACTGAAGACTAAGCTGTATGGATAGTTCCTTTTGCCTACCAAAATGGGTGAAGAAAAAAAAACTGCTTATATTCTACGGTTGGCGCCATTTTCCAGAAATTTTCTTTGCGAGTTTAGTTGTTTGTTGCACAAAAAGAGTAATTTCGACCCAATTTTTTTTAATTAACACCACCGGAACTCAGTATAATTGCACAAAATGCTTCGGAGAACATTTTACCGGAAAAGTCAAAAAGTCGTTACATATCCGGGTAATTCTTCAGGGACAAAATTTTCGATGTCTGTGGGTATATTTCTGTAACCAACTAAAAAAACGGCATGTAATATTTTTTTTTGTACAGTTTAGCTTTATCCCTTACTGGGACAAATTATTTTTTTTTAATAATTGCTGTCTAGGTACAAAATAAAAATATTTGAAGGTCGTTCTTCTGATTCATATAGCGCGTCCGTTTGCCATTTTCCGGAACAAAATGGTCGATGTCGCATTTTCCCTTTGATACATCAATATAAATTATAATTATATCGAAAGGAAATGAATTGTCCTCTTACAAAAAAAATGTGTATTAGTTATAACTACGTTAGTCTGTTTATAAATAAGTAAAAAAGAAGTGTCCGGCGTATAATACTGATTAATGTGGCGGAAGCTGCGCTTGACCGTACTTGGTCGGGTAATAATAATGAGAGTCTGGCTTCCAGCGCGGGGGGAAGCCAGTCGTGCAACGGACTACCTAGAAGGTGGACGTGCGGCTGGTTGGCTTAGATCCGGTGTTACGAAGGAAAATACCTGATTCATCTGTGTTTGGTTCAGGTGGCATCCTGATTACAATGCCTACTTTATAAAATTTATTTTATTGTTTTAAAACTTCAATCTGTGTTTCGTGTGATGCTTTTGGGTTATAGATTCGTGTAGAAAAATGAAAATAATGAAGTCTGTATGTACGATGAGTTATGCATGATTGTAGGCAAAATCCTGATTCATCTGTGCCTGATTCGTATGGTCAAAACCCCATATGAATAATAAAATAAATTAGTTTTTCCCCTCTCCAGCACGATAGGAGCGCTTTTGTTGCGTAATTCTCCTTGTCCAATTTTTGACCGTGTACAAGTCAGTAGTTTTAATCTTATTTATTATTATTTACTTAGCTATAAACTTTTGAATAATAAAAAAATTACAGGAGTATAATCTTGTTCTAAATATGATACTTTTGATATGTCTTAGTCCCATTTAAGAATTAATAATTATTGTTTAGAATTTACATTCATAACTAACGGTGTATTTATTACTTTTTATTTCTGTTTCTGATTAATATGTAACACATTCTGATTCCTCTGGGCACAAAATTAATATCTTGAAAACTACTTTATAAAAACGAGTCCCTCATTCAAATATAATTATGTTATTTGGTATACCTATTTTCATATGAACATGTGTTACAGAGCTGAAAGTGAAATTAAATTTTGGCCATATGGATCAGTCAAAGAATCAAATTTCGAAGAACTACCCATCCACATACGACTAATTTTTTGCGTGGAGAGAAGAGAAAAAAGCAATATTGTGTTTTTATTATTTTATTAAATTGCTTCATTTTTTCGCAACTGTATTAAAAATAGTCGTTCAGTACACCTGCGGAACCGTCATTGCAACTTGTTCCGACTGTCAAGTGTCAACCCTCGCCTTCGGCTGCGCCTCGGCTCGGGTAGACATTTGTCGGAACTCTTTGCAATGACAGCCTTTCCGCACTTGTAATGAAATATACTATTTATTTTATATTGTTTACACCATAATATACGAGTTGAGCCTGTTTACGGTGTAAACGTGTAGGTACTTCTTTGTTTAAATATTTTGTTCACTTTTTTGACAATTTATCAACAAGTTTTGTACATAATATACCTAGTCTTCACAATTTGTTTTAGTAGTTAAGGTGATATGTTGAAAAAATTTGGTTTTTCTATTTCGTGTAACTTGTTAAGTTATGTGGAATAGGGATTTGATTTAACATTTTTACCGACTTCAAAAAAAAGGAGGTTACCTATCAATTCGATACGTATGTATGTAATATTATTGGAATTGCATTATATTCACATATGATGATCTATTAGGGCTTCCAAACAAATATACAAAATTTCATAGACGTATGTATGTATGTATGTATGTATGTATGTATGTATGTATGTTTGTCCACGCATATCTCCGGAACTATTAATCGGATCGTGACTACTTTTTTATTGGCTTACATTTTCTTCAACTTAGGGAACAGTGCAAGTTTCATCAAGATCGATTCAGTAATTTTCAAGATATGGACTAATACGTGTAAGTGTGACGGCCTGGCTTACTGATAAGATCTACGGGTGTAGTGTCAAAGGGAAAACATCTCAAAACCTTGGTCAAATACTAGTGCAAAAACTAAAAATTACGAAATAAAAAGTAATTTAAAAAATTAAACCGCCTTCAAAAAGAAATTAACTCAAAATTATGAAATAACTTTAATTTCGGAAGTCGGTGGCATAAAACTAAAATACAGATCCCAAGACACCGACTTCCGTAATTAAAGTTATTTCATAATTTTGAGTTAATTTCTTTTTGAAGGCGGTTTAATTTTTTTAAATTACTTTTTTGGTATATGTTTTTTGACTCTTTGGTCTAGTATCATGTAAAAGGAATACATGATTCAATGATTTTTTCTCGATACAAAACAATTGCAATGTTATATCTATTTTTTTAACTTTTGTCGACATCACGGCGTAACGCTTAAGGCGAAAGCGCCAGGGTAGCCCGCGAAATTCAATTTTTTTTAGGTTTTTTGCAATTTGCTGGTCAGTATTAAGTTGTACGTTGATTAAAATATGATTCGCGGCCGTAACAAATATGTATTTACAGAATTATAATCATTAAAGTCATCAACACAACTCTCTAAGACCACGTAATCCCCAAGAATGACTATTTCATGAAATCTTGACATTTGGGGATTACATGGTCTTAGAGAGTTGTGTTGATGACTTTAATGATTATAATTCTGTAAATACATATTTGTTACGACCGCGAATCATATTTTAATCAACGTACAACTTAATACTGACCAACAAATTGCAAAAAACGTAAGAAAATTGGAATTTCGCGGGCCACCTTAGAGCTTCCCCCTTAAGAGTTAATCAATGGAATTTGCTGTACAACATAGAGAATTATCATATCAAAGTTTACTCAAAGTAGTTATAAAGTTAATTAATTTATTTTGTTAAAAAGGGAGTAAATTCGTTTTGGCACATACTTACGTTTTATTCCGAGCGCACGCACATTATAGCCATCACTCTTCTTTCGCGTTTCAAAAGTAATTGCATCACTTTCGCTCGCTTGGTAGGTTTTCGAGGATTTTAAATTTTCGAGGTAGCGCCTTAAAAACGAAGACAATAGACAAGTAGAATACCTACATAATATGCTCTGTAACTTAAAGAGTAGGTAAACACGGGGTAACACCCACAATAGGTACAGTACTTCTGCACAAGCAAGCAAGCCAGTATTGTATCAATCACTTGTAGAGTAATATCAGTAATGTTTACGACCTTAATTGCCATGTAATTACTAACATGTCCGTCAGTGCGTCTACAAAACTGTCAAGCGTCGTAAATAATTGCATCGCTGGGAAACGTCAGTGCGTTGTAAATTCTACGACAATCATGGAGTGTAGGTACTTATTCAGAAGACTCATGACTGCGACTGCAGAAAACTACGTTCAGCGTTTTGAAAGCCAATGTAGGTTTTTATTTTAAATATAATGAAACCAATTAAGTAATTAATTAAGTACCGACCGTTTAATTGTCTGTAAAAATTAAAAAAAATCTTTGCATTGAAACTATCGAAGGCTATGTTTAAGAAAGAATTTTTAGACGTTGTTTATTTTTTTTACATTAGCTGCATTATATTCCTTCAAAGTTGCAAGGACTATTCTAGAACTGAAACTTTTATAGTCAATATGTAGTTTTCACACGGTTCCTATTTGTTTTTTTTTTAACGTTTCAGACTTGGTTTAATTGCTCAGTTTCTTTTAGCTAAATTCTTGAAAACAATGCCAGCTTAATGTACCGAACGCACGAGTTTTTGTATGGCCATATTATCCATATTTATGTAGTTTGATTGACATCTATTTCTTGCTAAAAATGGACGCGACAGTGAAAGTGAATTTCTACATATGATACGTGATACCGAAGGTGGCGGAAAACTTGCGCGAAAGACATTTCCGCGAATGTACTTTTGCACGAACGGACTTTTGCGAGAAGGGACATTTACGCGAAAAGACATTTCCGCGAATGAACTTTTGCGCGAATGGACTTTTCCGTGAATGGACGCGAAAGACTTTCGTGGAAATGTCTTTCGCGCAAGTGTCCCAGATCCGATACCGAATAGGTTGAACGGATTTTCCGCTTTTCCACTCGCTCTTAGAACAGTAGGCAATTAATTAGTATGATGAAATACTACACATAACATAATAAGCCCTAATGTTTCCACTGCTCGGTCACAGGTATCCTCTTGGTGAGAGGGAATAGGCCATGGTCCACCACGCGGGCACAGCGCGGGTTAGTAGGTATATGTCAGGTGTCTTCGAATTTTTGGGTCTAAGACATGCCGGTTTCGTCACAATGTTTTGCTTCACCGTTTTGAGAGCAGTGCGCAAGGGATTACCTAATTAGATAGAATTATTCGGTATCATTAAATAAAAAAGTAACCAAGTCCTGGTCGCACATCTACTTTAGTTTAAGGTCAGTTAGCCATACATTTTTGTAGGTCTAAGTTAGCCGTAAGTTATTTACTCCGGGTTATAAGAGGTTCAGAGTTCAATAAAATCACCGCTCAGCTGAAAGGTTTCGGCCATTACAATCGCACGCTCTATTTTTACCGACTTCACAAAAAGGAGGAGGTACTATGTTCGGGTGTTTGTATGTTTTTTTTTTTTTTTTTTTGTATGTTTGTTCATCGTTTACTCCGCCAATTGTCGACGGATTTTCAAAATTCTTTTTTTGTTCGAAAGTAGATAGTTCTGAGGTGGTCCCATTGTCACCAAGTTAGGATCTGATCTGTTAGAGAAATCGAGGGCAACCCTCAAATTTTATAGGCTCACTTATTGTTTTTCGCATATTTTATGAAGTATCTTGTGTATTTGTGTATGGTTGTCACCATCTCAGGTAGCTGGGCTGATGATGGAAGGTACAATTCCTTAACAGTAAGAAGTTACTCGAACAGGCAAGGACTGTTTTAGTAAATTGTTTTGATGTTTGATAGGGCATTTGCCACATTTGTCTCATGATCATCAAGTCATGACCTGATGCTGCAGTCAGGATAGTCTGCAGAGTACCTAACTCCTCGACAACTAACAGCAGATATATCGTGTTTAGGCTCATTGAAAAGGGCTCGATGTGTGGATAAACGTACTGTTACTGAGGAACACCGAAGACCTGATGCTGAAGCCAGGAGCATCAGAAAAAGTACAAACCTTGAAATTACAGCACCGTAGTCGTGTTTGGGCTCATTTTAAACAGGACTAATTTTATGTTCAATGCAATGTTGACATAAGTTTGGAGTGATGCTGCAGCCAGGATTATCAGCATCTAATCTAAAAACTAATAAAAGGAGAACTCCTCAACAATTAACGTCCCTGCATCGAGAAAAGGAATATTTTATAAAAAGGCGATGGGCAAGTTGACAATTAGGCTTTTGTAACTTAGATAAATTATAAATAGACCCACTAAAAAGCGAGAAATAAAAACTTTTTAACAAAAAAAAACCGACTTCCAAATAAAAAGTAATTTAAAAAAATTAAACCGACTTCAAAAAGAAATCAACTCAAAATTATGAAATAACTTTAATTTCGGAAGTCGGTGTCTTGGGATCTGTATTTTATTAGTTTTTTGCCACCGACTTCCGAAATTAAAGTTATTTCATAATTTTGAGTTGATTTCTTTTTGAAGTCGGTTTAATTTTTTTAAATTACTTTTTATTTCGTAATTTTTAGTTTTTGCACTAGAATTTGACCAAGGTTTTGAGATGTTTTCCCTTTGACACTACACCCGTAGCTCGTATCAATATGCCAGGCCGTCACACTTACACGTATTAGTCCATATCTTGAAAATTACTGAACCGATTTTGATGAAACTTGCACTGTTCCCTAAGTTGAAGTAAATGTAAGCTAATAAAAAAAGAATGGTCACGATCCGATTAATAGTTACGGAGATATGCGTGGACAAACATACATACATACATACATACATACATACGTCTATGAAATTTTGTTTATTTGTTTGGAAGCCTTAGTAGATTGTCATATGTGAATATAATGCAATTCCAATAATATTACATACATACGTATCGAATTGATAACCTCCTTTTTTTTGAAGTCGGTAAAAAAACACTACAACTGAAAAATAACTTTAATTTCGGAAGTCGGTGGCAAAAACTAAAATACTGATCCCTAAGACACCGACTTCCGAAATTAAAGTTATTTTTCAGTTTGTAGTGTTTTTTTTGGAAGTCGGTTTTTTCTTAAATGTTTTCCTTTTTTTTCAGAAGAATTTTCTCAAAGATGTGAAGTTTTTCAGGCTGATACTCTATTTAAGCAATATGTATGACCAAAACTAAAGTTAGTTAAACTGAGGTTTACTGCCTCAGTCTATCGTCTAAAATTTTGTCTCGTCACACTGCAAACCGTTGTCGTTCAGGTACTTCCTAGAAATATACCTAGATCTTAATAGCTGATAATAGTTTAGATGACGAAAGACTCATCTCCTTGCTCCTTCTGAAAATGGTCAATAATATACTTCCGTAGCATCGGAGTCCGGACGTAATCCACTTCCGATCTCGAAATCTGTGCGTTTATCGTGCTGGCTCCAATTATTATCCGCGGCTCGGGCTGTATCACGTCGATAATAGATCCACGACCTGTCATAAATTTCATTGCAATCGAGGATCCGGCTGATCAATTTGGCTCGCTGGGCGGGCGGGGGCGGCGCTGGGGCGCGTGCGCGGGCCCGGGAGCGGCGGGCGCGGCCCGGCGGCGGCAGTGCGCGAGTCGTCGCCGCCTGCCGCGCCGCCGCCATGGCCGCGCCGCGCCGCGACCGCTGACCGCGAACGACCGCGCCCGACGGCCCCGCACACCGAACCACGCCGCGCTCCGCACAGTATCGCCGCTCTTCGCCTGTGTCCTCGCCCGTAGTGCTGGGCCGCGCTCGTCCTGCGGAGTAGGCGCCGGGCCCGGGCGCCGCGCGCGCCTCGCCTCGCGCCCCGCGCGCCACCCGCCGCCGCCTGGTTCATGACGATACGTAGGTAACGTTGCCGACTACGAAAACAGTTGTCATAAAATCCTTGCGGACTCTGCTATACCTCAGGACGTAATTCCGATCCCTGCGACTATCTGGACTCTGAGTGTCGTATTCAACCCCGAAGTGCACCCGTAACCGACGGTCGTGTGTTGCGCAGCTGACTGCTCCGATGATCTATCGGTTAGTTTCATTTTTTTCTCATCTTAGTTTTAAAGTAGAGCATTGCTAGACGTTTAAATATCATAAGCACAAATATTTTTCAAGTTGCTAGTTAAGTTTTCAAGTTAGTGCTTAAGTAGCGGACCTTAGATGGGTGTTACATAATGGAATATCGGTCGATCTCTTCGAGCGAGCGCGCCACAGCCACTACGTTCCGGCACAAGAAGCTGTTACGGAACGATGATTTTCTTCACGCTGAGTCGCTGCCACTGTTTATTTATATTCGTTGTTCATATTCTATTAGGTCTCTATGCTTAGTAGGTACATAAATGAAACTAGCTTTGTCCCCGCAAAGTCAAATTGGAGGTTTAGTCTGGCAATAGAGGTTCAGGATCAAGTAGGTAGTTGTAATTATCGATTAAGTCCTAGAATGTTATGATGTTAGTCTTAGTGAATAGAGATACAGCTGCTTATTATTCCAAAGGCAGTCGAAGAGATGCACACAATGGAGACACACAGAGGTCGAGTTAGCGGTAATCAGTGTTAATTGAGTGGTAACTCGTCGCCCGGGGCCGGGTGTAGCGATGTGCGAAAGTGTCCATGGGGAGAGACGTCCCTCTCGTGCGGCGCGTGTCGCTGTGCGGGATCGTTGGCACGCCTCCCAGATGCGAGGTACCTACCACCACTTACTATCTACCGTGTGTGCTATTGTTCCTATTCTTCTCTGTATCATTAACTACACTCATACTGCTTCAATGTTTGCTGTCTGATGTATGGATGTAACGAGTACAAACGAGGTTTTAGTTTTCATTGTCAATCACTGGGTGTTCGATGTGTGTATATAAATATTCGGTCTCCGCATCCATAGGTATATGTCGCTAAGTGGATCTTTATGTAAATTGCTTCAGTATTTGGAGGTGGAAGCAATTAATGGACGGTAGTTGGCCCCGTCCAGGCTTGAAACTCATTTGTTTATGTGTGTACATTTAATGTGCTTTGTGCAATGTCTGAATGTTTTTTTGTTAGTTTAGGTACCTACCTACGGCTGATGGGATGATTGATTTACTTACCTATTAATAATTTAGCATTATTGAAATATACGCTACCTAACTACATGGAACTTTTAAAAACTTAGAACTTTAAAAACTTGTAGTTTTAGCTGGTTTGAATGAATTGTATGGATGAACAATATGATACCGTATCTAATGAACGAAACCGATTCAAAACTTATTCAGCAGAAAAATCTTAAGAATCTCACTCAAGTGGCGCATCTAGGTATCTGTTTTCAGACTTATTTCTGAAGCATTGAGTGTAATTTACATTGGCAGTTAAAAGAAAGTGTTTATTAGGATTATTTACGGTTTCCCAGCTACGCGCCTGATTTACCCATACGTAAACATTGCGTGAATAAACATCAGTTCAATCTTGGCCCCGTAACCACCGCCATCAGTGGGCACTCGCACGGCTTGCACCAACGCAACGTATTTTGCAAATAACCAAACATTTATTATCTGGTTAATAACATGCTCTTTTTACGACTCTCACTTAAGATTTCCGGTGATCAGCCACCAAAAACGTTTTTTCTTCACGCCGTTTGAGTTTATAGGATTTTTTTCATGTCTATGAATATCAAGCAGAGCCAAATAAAATTTGTTGTTGTATTGTTAGTTTCTATTACCTACATTATGATGATGATCATCAGATTAGACTTTTCCGAAGTAGGTATGTTCGGATCCAATGAATTGCATGTACAATGTGGAGACGATAATACCACAATACTACCTAATACTTACACAGGAGTATTTTGAAACTATCAAATAAATCCTCATCATCTGCCTAGCCTTTTCCCAAGTGTGTTGGGTTCGGCTTCCAGTCTAACCGGATGCAGCTGAATACCAGTACTTTACATGGAGCGACTGCCTATCTGACCTCCACAACGCAGTTACGCAGACTTTCGGGCTTCTGACTACCCGTAATGACTGTCAAAGATCCACGAATGACAGCCGGGAGTGAGCCGGGACCAACGGCTTAACGTGATCTCCGAGGCACAGAAGGGTCACGGTATGTAAAGATGGTCACCCATCCACAGACCAACCGCGGCAAGCGTAGCTTAACCTGATCGATCGACCTGTGCGGCTGTTATATATTTAGCCACGCACGGGCCCCTCAAATCAAATAAATCATAACATTGAAATAAAAAAAAATGTTTTTTTTTTTCAAACAAACTAAATAGTAGTGCTGCGCCGACTATGAGTTTTGCCAATCTTTGATTAGCTATAATGACTAAAATTAAGACTAGGAACGTCATTAGCGATCAATCTCAGAAGATCCATTGGCCAGATCCATGATGGATCTAGTGATGATTGTTTTCTCATTGGATCCCGACTTCAAGATGATACGAAGTTTAATTTATTGTCGTATTGTCGTCTCCACCTTGTGTACCTATTTTAAAAGTATTTTCACACCACCTGCTCGAAAATGTCAAATTATATATCAAGCAACCTTAACCTAAAGTGAGTCATTAGTGGCCGGGGGCACAGCCGGTCAATAATATTGTACTGGATTTCATTATGACCCGCTGGTCAATAATGTGATTTGAATTTGGAATCTCACATGCTCAGCTAAATTGGCAGTATAGTACTAACAAACACCCTTTGGTGCCAGAAAGAGGAAAGCTATTCTCGATACCCTTACTACGCGTGGATGATATTCTCGATTTCCTACAAAATCATAACGACTGCTTCTTCATATCGTTGCCATGTTTTCGAAGACATAATATTGTAAGAATAATTAGATAACTACGAACCATTTTTTAAAAGGAATGGAATAACATTAAAACTGGCATTATTAATAACAAATACCGTACCGCGCCGTAATACCGTAATAGTAATTGGCTGTAACATTAGTTAATTTATTTTAAGTAAACTGCGCAAAGATTGCTGTGGATTTTGTGAATAAATAAATAAATAATAAAACCTATCTATACTACAGTCGATTTATCACATTTTATAAAAAATACTCTATTTTCACGAGCGTCTCCAATGACGTTCTAAATTCAAAATGCATACAGCCAATCATCCAAAACCATTCTACCAGCCCTGTATAAATCTTAGTTTACACAAACGCCACTTCCATGAGTGAGAGTGATATCAATAGACACACACGACAAAACCGTAGAAGAGACTTTTTTTTTGAAAATCGAATTGTTCGTGTCTTGGCTACTTATTGGTAGACGCAATGAAGGCGCGAATTTTTGGCATTTAAACTTTAAATTTATCAACAAAGTATTATAAAATGTCGAGTGATGAAAGTGATTGTACTCCTGAATTCATTACAACCGAAGCTAATAATATTTCCAATGATTTACTGCCGGAAAAGTCAAAGGAAACTTATATAAAAGCCTACGACAATTTCCAAAAATGGAAAAGTACGAAAGGCGTCAAGTCCATTTCGGAACCAGTTCTATTTTGTTTTTCGTACTATGGCTATTATTTTCTCACAGTAGGTGTAAAAAGTAGAGTATCCTCCTCTGGGCTAAAGGTGTCTTTGCCTTGGGCTAGCTTGAATCCCTCGCTGCATTCAGGATTCTTCTATTAACTCCCTCGCTTCGCTCGTGAGTTAAATCCCGAATCCTTCATTGCGCTCGAGATTCAACATAACGCCCGTGACATTAGACACCACTTTAGCCCCTCGGTGCATAATCTACTATTATCTATTACGAATTTACGTTATATATACGTGTTTTCACTTTTTCAGTCCCTCAAACAAAATAACTTAGGAATCATCAAATAGCGACCTAAATGCATTTACACTGAAAGAGGATTATTTCCGTGTAAATAGAGTGTAGAGTGTGTGTAAAATTTTGAGGGGTCTCAAAACTCTTAAGATCGTGATAAAATCCGCGGTATTTGTTCTCGCAGTGCGTCTTGATTTATGTACTTACCTGTTTATGCACCTACATAGCTAATGAGGCGTGGATGCTCTTTCACTTTCTATTTCCACTCTACACAATATTTCTCATAGGTAGGTATTTACTGGATTATCTCTGATAAATTATATTAGACGGTCATATAAAATGACGCATAGGTTTTATCTCAAATCTCTGCAAGCAGATATTATACACTCGGCAAAAATGGGTACAGTGGCAGTCAAACTTACGTCAAAAACAGATGGTCTCTCCATAATTCCTCATTATCACCCAGTGTAGTGACCGTATGCGTCGAATTATTAAAGACTATCTGTTGCCCGCGACTTCGTCTGCGGTCAGGATGAATAGTAGGCTAGGTCCTTCCCCAGGTCCTAGGCATCTTTCAAATTTCATAACGATCTGTTCAGTGATTTATGCGTGAAAAGGTATAAGTAATACAGACATAGACAGGCAAAAAGAGTTACTTTCGCAATTATAATATTAGTATAGATTAAATAAGCTTTCAAAAACCATTACTAAACACGGACTTTCAAAAATTCATGAAAAGGAAGCTGAAATCCGCAAAATTTCAATGTGCTCTACAGAAAATGTATTTCAATAAGACAGGTGCCGTAGTTAAAGTTTCATTTTCACATGGGTCCCTATTGCTGCTTAATCGTTTCTGCTATACAGGGTTATTTGTAAAACACCAGCAACCTCTTAAGAGGTCATTGTACTCATCATTATGAACAACTTTTACTATGGGACCAAACCTGAAATCGCGAAAAAAAAATCAGCTGTTCCCTACATTTATGTTCGTATAACTCGTCAAAATGTAGGGAACAGCTGTTTTTTTTTCGCGATTTCAGGTTTGGTCCCATAGTAAAAGTTGTTCATAATGATGAGTACAATGACCTCTTAAGAGGTTGCTGGTGTTTTACAAATAACCCTGTATATTGTACCTTCAGACTTAATAGGTAAGTACTTGTACACAATGAATGACGTTCCTTAAAAGCGAGAGCTAGAGACTGACGCAATTCCGACAGCTCCCTAAAAGGCGGGTTTTATTTAATGTGCAGCATTTACTACTGCCGAACCATATCCGTATGAAGAACGTGATTGTGATACAGACACTCCTATAGAAAATCATTGGCCAACGATAGAAAACATGAAATCACTGCTAAAATTGTGGGTAGCCATTTGGTCACGGTGTCTGAACTAAGAGCATATAAGGTGCAAGCGGAGTATCGATTATATGGGCATACAAGGTGAAATACTTGGGACAAATCTTGACCGCTGACCTCAAAGATGATGATGATATTGAAAGAGATAGAAGGGCGCTGACGGTGAGAGCTAATATGATCGCTCGCAGGTTTGCACGTTGTTCTGGAATAGTTAAAAGATCCCTATTTCGTACCTATATTGTACCTCGTTTCACACGTGCTGCCTGTAGGTACACTCAAAAATCATACAGCGCCCTTCGCATTCAATATAATAATGCGCGTTCCGGGTGTTGATGGGGCTGTTCCGCTTCTGTAGCGCTTGAGAGTGTAACCACACGGGCGGCACGGCGCCTGAGCGGCGAAGATTTTGCCGAATCGGCGGGCACAAAAGCAGCTCGGGTGCCCGCCGATTGGTCGAAATCTTTGCGGTGCGGCGCCGCACCGCACTGTGTGGCTTGGCTCTCAGGGATGTTTGCTGACAAAGCTCGTGTCGATTGCTTTACGCTACGATGCGAAAAATATGCGCCTACCTGGTGCCCCGGCCCGGGTGCGGGCCAGCCCCAACATTATATTGCGGTGTATATCGCGAGCAGACTAGACTGCTTGTATGTGAGTCGCTGCTGCAAACTTTCCACATCGGTGTTGAGCTTGTAGCAGGGATTTGCATAAATAATATTGCAGTGGTTAAGTGTGTAGGTTAAATTTACTAACGCAGTTGTTAAGAAATATTGTTACTAACATATTTGAGTCCTTTGTTACTTGTAATCACACTAACATTATAAAGGCGAACGTTTGTGAGTGTGCGTGTGTGTGGGGGTGTGTTTATATGTTTGTTACTTCTTCACGCTCAAACGGCTGGACCAATTTTGATAAAATTTTGTATGGAGGTTGCTGACACCCTGGATTAGCATATAGGCTACTTTTTATCCCGATATTCCCACGGGATCGAAACTTATGCGGTGAAACCGCGGGGCGCAGCGCAGCTAGTTAAATATAAATAAATGAAAAGATAAACAGCGGCAGCTACAAGGTAGCTACATCAGCTTTCAAAAGAAAATGATTCCTAGTATTGAAGAGGTAACCTGGTAAATCTGCTCATATACCGCGTAATGAGTTACCTACTTCGTAGATTTTCTAGATATCGCACTAAAGAACGAATTCTAATAAGTACCTTGAAGTGAATATACTTATTGCCTATAAAATAGCTTTAGCTATGCACCGTAGAAATAAACAAGGCCATGGTTTCCAATGCTATGTAAACGTCAGATGAAGTCGTGAAAACTGTATGAAAATCAACGGTGTAGTTATTATTCATACGGGGAGCCTCTCGCGTACGTCGTCGACCACTTATCTCACTTATCTAAATGTGCTTAAGCCCCCCAAAATTCCCCTGTGACTCTAAAATTTACGATTTGAGGAGAGATGTAACGGACGCAGCGTTATCTGTTTTATCAGAAGATATTGTGAGTCAGTCGGCGTCTGTCGGTTGCTAAACAATAGCGAGTTGTCGAACGGTGCGAGTGGAGGTGCACCAAGTCGTCAAAGATCTATATTTTATGTCAATCGTTTAACTCGATCGTGTACAAACAGCCAGTGCACATGTTTACATGATGGCTGAGGTGCCGCGGATTTGTGGGCACGTGTGTTTAGATGCGATCAATGAGCTCTATCACGGTGACGCACGATGCGCCACATATTTATGATCTCAATTGTTGGATGAGGTTAGTGATATTTTTTTGTATATAGGTACCTACATAATTTAATGAAATATGAATGAGTTTGTTTGTAAAGGATACACATTTAAATGTATTGTATATGATTATTTTTTATTGATCAGTGCTTTAATAAAAACTATACTAGCTACCCGTCTACTTTAACACTCATAAAGAACTAAAACTGCAAATATACTTCGTTTTCAGCGGCAACTGAGGCAGTTAAATTCCCAAAGAATCCGAGCACAGACAATAAACCGCTAGTTGACCATAATAAAAACACACCGATATAACTTTTCAGAGAAACAATCAAATGAGTTTAGACGAGTTCGTGAATTCTCCGGCATGGCTTGTCAAGGTACCTACAATACTTTGTTTCTATTGGCTTCATAATCCGTGAATATAGATGCATCAGGTGGGTACAGAATATAGCTTGCAACTGAGACTGCTTTTAATTACAGATATGCTTAGAATGATTGTGGCTGTTCAATTTCCTTTATCCATTTTCTCAACTCAATGACTTGTCCTCTATTCTTCTGGACAAAAGAAATCTATGATCTTTGTGATCATATGTGTGGTCCGTTCATAGATCTCTTTTGTCCAAAAGAATAGAGAACAAGTCATAGAGTTGAGAAATTGGATAAAGGAAATTGAACAGTTACAATCATTATACGCATCTGTAATTAAAAGCAGTCTTAGTTGCAAGAGAAGGTTAACTTAGCAAAAGCAGGTGTACCTAATGCAAAAATGGCCACAAATATCAACCCACCTCGTCAATACCCGATAGGAATTCCCTTGAGGAAAAAATATTTGCATAGCGATGGCACCAAAACAAGGAAACTCCTTAAAATTCCTACTGTGATCAATCATATTGTAGTCTTTGACTGTGATAACTGCACACATTCAAACTGTCAGTAGTGGAATAATATTTGAAGCGTTGACTCATTAGTTTTATATCTGGCTACTAATGAGGTTGGATACAATTAGAGCATTTGAAGCACGCAAACATGACTCCATGTCCGTTAGCTAAGTTTAGCCAGTGTCGTAAACACGCACTTGGCCATTGGGTTTATAATTTTTCCGCGTGTATGTACTAGGTACAAATCTAATTTGGTCACATACCGACATGCCCGACATGTGTAGGTATGTGCCCACTGTTAAGTAAACACAGGTTTAATTATAGGAGTGAGGTATGAGCGATGAAGGAATGCAGAAAAATAAGAGTGGAGGAAAACGTGGGACATAATGTGAGGACAACTTGGTTACTTTAGGCCCAAGTTTTCAAGTGCCTTTAATACCTTTGAAACACACAGTCATGTATGTTTAAAGTATCAGAACGGCACGGCATGCGGCAGTTCGCTTTGCTAGCGACCTAATTTGTTGGAAAAATCCTCAATGTCTAATCTTCTATAGACACAGTTTGATAATATTATTTCTACTTTCTCGTCCTACAATGGTAGCAATCATCACCATCACAATATGCACAGTAGTTAGAGACACAGATATAAAATAAATGCTGAAATGTATCTTGATGACCCGATGTAAAATTATGAACATCCTTTAGACTGGCACTACTATACGTTTATTTCCAACTAATATTATTTACATGATAATAGCATTCAAGCTGCAGATTTTACTGTCGATTAGGTAAGGAAAATAATTATGTGTGAATACACCTAAGGTTCCGATTAGTTGCTTGTAATTCCTCTAGTGTCATTATGATTAGCATAACTGTATTGTAGTTACACGGTTATACATCTGTAGCTATGCTTAGTGCCTCAACTAACGAGCGCACGTAAGTATATAATTAAATGCAAGTGATCGATGCATTTATACATTTTAACGGTCTGATCTCATCCATCGGACGGTCGGGCTGTGGCGGACAGTGTCGAGCTCGCGGCCGCACGGAGAAAGCTAGTTTCATTTGGCTATGAGTGTTTAGTTGGTCCTGGCTGAGTGATGGCGCTTGTCGGTCGCTTGTCTAACGAGTAGTGGTGTGCGGCGTATGTTGGACAGGTGTCGGGGGCGCAGCGCGGGCGCGAGCGGCATGCGGCCCCGGCGGCAGACGCCCATGGAGGTCGGCTAGCGGCGCGCGCGCACCCCCCGCGCCCGCTCCCCCTGCTCCGCCCCACCGACACCATGGAACTCGCTGACGTGCCTAGACACCGACCCCTCGCCTTCGATAAGGTTAGTATACCACATTTTATGACGGTTTTAAGTAAATTATATATTTCTTTAATATTATTTCAAGCCTCACTTAGTACTTGCGCCAAATAACTTCACACATTCTTGTAACAACATGCTAAAAGATACACGAAAGCAATACCGGTCTAAAATAACGGTAGATACATATTCTGTACGAAGTGAATAACACCAGTTGTTACATTATGCAGCGTGGAGGAGGGCAGGCAGTAGGCAGTGCTTTACCCCGTTTATTTTAACTCAATCGTCGACAGGCGCCGGGCGCCGGGCGCCGAGCATACTGCTGCTGTCTGAAAATCGATAGGGTTTGCTTCCGACGAAGCTGCTAGTAGTCTAGCGCTCGCTACACGATACTGTTTATAAGATAACAGTCGACAGAAGAAATATAAGCGTAAATAATAATTAAACCGTTGAATGAATATGATAAGTATGGTCAACGCAAAGCAGGCCTTCTCGCTTTTGGTGCTATTTTAGACTCTATTAGGTACTAAAATACTTTCAATTATATCAACAAGGCAAAAGCATCAAAGTGCGAACGTGCAATATTTACAAACACTGATGCTTTAAGCACTTTCGGCAATATTCAGTCGGATGATCGGTTTATATCCTCTCGTAACGGAATACATAACATTATCACGGAAACTTCAGCTGAAATGTTCTAAAAATAGGTATCAATTCAGTATTGTGGAACTGCGTTATTGGCAGCAATTATTTTGATTTACTTGCGCGTGCGGAATAAACAAATTATTAACTTGTACTCCAAAATGGACAAAAATGTGCTCATTTGTTACAACAATTATATTAGATAATAATCGTGCTAATGACTTTGATTTACAAGCTAACTACGTGTATAGTCGATTGTAACAGAACCCCACACGCGCCATTACTCTTTGTCACGGCGTTCGGGACGCCCCTAACAATAGAGGGTTAAATAATAAACAACGTGGTGTTTCCAAGAATCTTATTATTCGTCGCTAGTATGGTTTCGACGAAGTGTTAAAGCCTTAAACTTTTCACCCCCCCCCCCCCCCCCGACTTAATAATTGGGGTGACCTGAGTGAAAAAGTTTTATGCCTTTCATAATTGCTGTTTTAACTGTGCTAAGTATTATAAATATTAGTATATTTGTTAATTGATATTCTCATTAGTTATATTTACGGCATGTTAAATATTGTTAATCAAAGACATGGAATATGACAAGCAGGTTGAAATGCCACGATGTCCCGTGTCATGGTTTCAATACAAAACACACGCTGAGACAAAAACATTTTATTTTCCACTTTTCGTTTGTCCCTTCCACTTTTGGTGAGCGTTAGTTTTTATTAGGGATTTTGTTCTGGTGGGTGAAAATATTTTATTAATTGAACAAGACTCAGCGAAAATGCAAAAGGTTCGTGCCGCCCGCCCTCATCCTGCCCGCCCACGCGCCGAGCGCGCCGCCCTAACCCTTAATGCATTAGCGTAAAAATTTCACTCTATTTTATATCACTCTCTTCGTTTTTAATAGAAATTATTTTACAGGTAGAAACTTATATTAAAGTCATGAATGAAAAGCTAAGTTAAACATGGAGTAAATGGATTTGATTTGCAATCGTGCAAACTGCAAATCCCACTCCGCTTTTTGTTTCCAGATTGGGCAGTTCTGCATATGTTTAACGCCGTAGTATAAAAGGCAAATCTATCAATGTATCAGTGACACAGGTTTATTTTAAAGACCCATACATATAAAGCGTAAAGTGTTTCTACCTATGTTCAAAACATAAGTACGTCCCAAACAATCTGTAGGTGTAATGAATCGTACGTAAAACCGTGGCGAAGGTGCCGAGGTGGCGACGAAGACGCTCGGGCTTGCGAGATGTGACCCCCCCCCCCCCTCCCCCCACCACACTCGCCGCTCCTCCTCGGCGCCGGGGAATCGATCGCGCCTGTGACGTCAACCACTTAGCCTTCCAGCTCCCATCTTCGAGGACGAACGGACAAATCAACGTCCACCCCCGTCACAGTGTTCCATAACAAATATTTTGCCAACTGATTGCCCATGTCCTTCGTTGAGATGATCCTATCAAACAAACACGTATTCATTATTAATTCAATACGAAAGGACAGAATTATCTTCAATCTTGTGAAGATAGTTTTTTAAATTCTTTTTACTTATAATTTGATCCCGCCTATGTATGAAATCACGTGGGTACATACTAGATTTTTTTTTCCTTGTCTTAGGGTTCAACAATAGGATGGACCCTAATCTTATTACAATCTAGCCTTTTAGATAGACTAATAAGTAATTTAATTATAACCTAAACTATTAAAAATTGTCTTTAGTAAGAATGTGTCCAATAGCACTTTTCTTATTGTCTCTATTAAGGCGAATACACTTCGTTCTTGTGTTTGTTTGGCACTTTTGTACTTTACACTATTCACTAACACTAAACACTAACTCGAACGGTTTTGTTATTTTTAGTCTTCTTCTTCTATGTTTGTGTGGTCAAGAAGCTGGATTGCCTCGACGTTCACATGCTGATGAAGTCTCTTTTCGTGAGCTTCTGCAAGTTTCTGGATTACTTTTTCGATGAACTCAACTTTTAGGTCCCGGTGGAGGTCATCATTTCGTATGTACCAAGGTGCATTTACAATTTCCCTAAGCACTTTGTTCTGGAATCGTTGTATAATTAATATATTGGTCTGTTTGGTGCAGCCCCACAGCTGAATACCATAAGTCCTTATAATTTGATTTGTACCCACGTGATTTCATACATAGGCGTATGTATGAAATCACGTGGGTACATAATAGATGACATTAACGTGATGACACGTGTGCAGCCCGATGCTTACATAAGAACCCTGAGCAGTCAAACGTGCTTACTCGGCGTTTTACTTAGTGCGTCACCGCCGTGTGAAGAGTGTCTAGTTTTGAGTAATTTTATTTTGGTCAACATGGAATTTTAATATAATTTTGAAAGGCACTACAATTTAATTCTGGCGTCCGTCGATCCCGCTCACCGCCTCTGTCACAATATAATTATTAGTTTTATATCATCTTTGACACAAGTTTGATGGCCAGCTATTTCTATGTTCAATTGCTTGAAATGATCTTATGTCAGCCTCGGATATAACAACCTAATTAGCAACTCTCTGCTGTGTTTCAAGTCAGCCCAATTGCCTAGTCACGTATTTTAAAACACTCATTGTATTTTTCCTGCCGTATCTCTTGCATCGTGAAATTACGAGTATCTATACCTACATATAATAAATTAGTAAAAAAATTGTGTCTGTACATTGAATATATTAAAAAAAAACAACTGAGGGGGGTTTAGAAACAGTAATAGAGCACGAATTAAAAAAAAAAATTCTGTCTGGTTGTCTGTTTGTTTGTACACGCTAATCTTCGAAACTACTGGACGGATTTGAATGATTTTTTTTTGTTGTATAGGTATTATGTCTGGGCAACATATAGGCTATAATTTATCTTGGAAACTTGAACACCTGATGCAGAACCGCAACAGACCAGCTAAATTATAAGAGATGCAAAAACGGTGCCATAGCAAAAATTGTTCCACGTGATGAGCATTTTCTGCTGAGAGAATAAATTTGAAGATCTGGAACACCTGATGTGGAACTCCAAGAGCCCAGCTACACCATAACACATATAGGAATGACGTCATAGCAAAAGTTGTTCGGTCTGATGGGCATTTCCTGTTGACTTATAAAAATCGAAGATCAGAACATCTGATGTGGAAATCAAAACTATCACTAATTTCACCTCCACGCGGTGAAGGCGGTAACAGTTTAGGACTGATTTTCGATGACGATGGTATATCATTGAAAAATTGACTATACTGGCCAAAACTCCCATTTATTTTTTTTTAACGTAAAGAAATGCTCATGCATTCTGCACTACCACGGGGAGATAGTGCAGTTATGTGGGACTCTAACCCACTAAAACTCCAGGTGTCCTCCTCTGCCACTTACGGCGGTAACATGGGCACGCGTTAGCACTCATCCGTGAACCCGTCGCGGCTGTCCGTCACCGCACCCTCCTCTGGGGAGTACTCCCCATCACCGGCGCACCAGAACACATAGCACGCCGTGACCACCCCAGGGACCAAACCAGCACATGGGCGCCAGACGACCCCGTGTCTGGGCACCCTTGGTAGGGGAGCAGTCACTTAGATTTTAATTGATCAGGTATCTTCACAATAAAACTATAACCATGCCTAGAAAGAGGTCAAATCTTTCCCAATGTTTCAAAGGAGCTAAAAGATTGCGGACCATAAGATCCCAAGAATCTACCGAAGAGCGTCAGAGACTTGATGCTGTTCGAGAATATCAGGCTGCAACTCGCTCCGTGGAAACCTCTTCGGATCGCGAAGCACGCCTGCGTTCTCAGCGTATTTACGCATCTACATCCAGGTCTCTAGAGACCAGTGAAGAATATGATGCGCGACTGACCGCTGATCGTGAACGTCATGCATTGTCTCGCGAGTCGGAGACGTTCACGGATAGAGAATTGCGCTTGAGTTCCAAGCGTATCTACGCATCGACTTTTAGGTCTCCAGAGACAAGTGGGGAACGTGATGCGCCACTGACCGCTGATTGTGAATGTCACGCATTATCTCGCGAGTCGGAGACGTACACAGATAGAGAATTGCGCTTGAGTTCTCAACGTATCTACGCATCTGCTTCTAGGTCTCTAGAGACAAGTGCGGAACGTGATGCGCGACTGTCCGCTGATCGTGAGCGACATGCATTGTCTCGCGAATCGGAAACGTTTACCGATACAGAATCACGCTTGAGTTCTCAGCGTATTCGCACATCTACTAACAGGTCTTTTGAAACGGGTGATGAACGTGAGATTATCATACATTGTCCCGAACACGCACACAACAAAATATTCATAATCAGTTAGAAAGAGAGAAAGAAAGAATTGCTGGAGTACGGCATGAAGAGACAGATTAAGAAGAGCGCAACGAACGTTTGAATTCTGATCGACTTCGACATTCTCTGAACAGAATGTCGATATCATCTGAAGAATCGGATGTGTCTCAAGATATAGCCGTAGGGCATGGCGACCTTCCTTGGGTTGATAAGGAACGGAGTGCATTTACGTATACTCCTATGATTGACTACGCCACATATTCCGCCATCGGAGGTATGGTTCAAAATTGTACTTTTTGTGAAGCTGTTAAATGGCATAAAGAAACAAACGGTATGTGTTGCTCAGGTGGGAAAGTACATATTGAAATATTACAAAATCCTCCAGAAATATTAAGATCACTTCTAATCGGTGACCATCCACAGTCAAAACATTTCTTGGACAACATACGTTCGTACAATAATGCCTTTCCAATGACATCTTTTGGTGCGAAACAGATTTCAGAAGGCCCATTTATGCCAACATTCAAAGTGCAAGGCCAAGTTTACCACCTTATTGGTTCATTATTGCCTGAAAATGACGTCTCGAATCGTATCGCGCATCCCGTTGTTTTCCAGTCCCCGGGCTCTTAGAATTCGATATCGGACGTTTCAGAAAAAGAAAAATAAAGACGTTTCAGATCATCGATTTTGACGACCCCGTTGTCGCTGGCATAAAAGCAACAGGATCCGCGTACGAAGTCGCGGGCAGTAGCTAGTGTTGAAATAAAATCAATCTCGGTAGGCAATAAGCGCTCTCGATCACATTAAATTGAGTTGAGCGTGGCTGCATTGGCTTTGTCCCCGATGGAGACGCCCCTTGAGATAGTCGAGGGCTCTCGTCTCCCGGGCGGCATTCACCGCAGGGTCAACCACTTGCGACGTGGCCCTCGACGCCCCACAGACCAGCTCGAGTGCACGTTGACCTAAAAGGACGCGAATGACGTCATCAACGAGCGATGGTTTAAATCTTGCTACAGATTTAGATTTTGTTGCATAATCAATTTCATGAGTGGAGCCTATACCTAAGCTCTCCAATAAACGAGTTGGTATGTATGCTCATTTATAGTAGGAATGTTTTCAGTCAGTGCTAATCAGACAAATATTGTGTTTAGTATCGCAGTAGTGCTAATAGTATTTACACTGTCTGCACTGTTAGACTAGAATGAGTTACACTATGTAATAGACAGCACTATATTGAAACTGAAACTATTGTTTAATATTGTAGTAGATTTCGGGTTAGATGATCAAAACAGTGCGGTAACAAAGTTGAACCTCGTTTCAACAGTTGCATTTGCGATTACCTACGATCTGTCGAGTCATCAATTGATGGCAAATTAACGGAACTTACTGCTCGAACGTCCATAAAATATACAAAAGTTTCCGTCTAACAGCTACGGAACCCTACTCTATTATGAAACTTGTCTACACTAAGCACCCTCTTTTTTTGTTTTTAGTAATGTTTACTCTAACTCATACAAAACATTGAATTGCAGATGGAAATGTTGATCAAAGAAATGCAAAGTACAGAAACGGGGATACCAGTCAGAAGTCAAAAACTTTTTCTCACTTTTATTCCGTCTGCCTTTATGGGTAAGATATATTTTTATATATTAAAAATAATAGCTTATTTCACTTAATCAGTTATCTACTTTAGTGAAATGTTTTCTAAGTTTAATTTTCAGTGACCATTTATTACAAAAAGATCCTAATAAGTTTATTGTTCCATAATTTGAAAATGATCTCAAATTCTTCATTCAAATATAGTTTGGGGACGACCATGCAGCGTCCAAATCATAGGTCCAAATAAACTGAATCACCGCAAAAATAATGTTTTTATTTTAAATTATATGTATATTCTAGTTTATTTAAATATAACTATAATAGAGTTAAATTAATGAATATATTTTTTCATTCCAGGTTATGATGTTGTCGAATGGTTAATGGATCGGTTTGATTTTGAAGATGGCACCAACGGTGAGTCTGAGTGTATCATCGTGGGCACCGGGCCCATGCTGGCCTGGGTCCGAAGGCGCACCCTGGTTGTAGACTCTAGTGATAACGAGCGAAAACACACAATGTTAGAGTCATGTATGTAAACAATAAATTACAAGCATGATAAATGTACTGCTGATGTTATTTGTTTACTTACATCGCCTTTTCTTGCTTCAAGGCCGCTCCCTTGTTTGTTGGTGGACTGTTGGACTGTTGAGGGAACAGTGTCGATTAAGAAAACTTACCAATTGTAGAATTGTAGTATTTTGTAGCTGTAAATGAGCCTGTCTCCTGTGTAAACAAGATAAGGCTCTTTGGGTGTTTTAACTTGGTAAGGCTTTCGTATTGACTAAGCTGACATAACAAGGAGCGCCCCTCTGTATCATGCTTTCATCATGCAGCTATCGCGCCTTTGATGTATTACACAGTTTCCATTACACGCAGATAAAAAATTTATTAATTAAACGTTCTCCAATTTACAGTTGAAGCAATAAATTTAGCGAATCAACTCTGCCAATACGGTTACTACTTTCCTGTCAACGATTTGAAAAACCTTGTCTTAAAGGATGATTCTTCTCTTTATAGATTTCAAGTAAGTTTATTGTGAAAGTTAACACAGACACGTCAAACTTATAACACCCCGTCGACACACAGACACGTCGACACACAGTCAATAACAGCTAGCTTGGTCAGTTAATTGATTACCGAACGAGGTAACTAACGGAAATAAGTAACTATACTCATCAGAACGAGGTAACTAACGGAAATAAGTAACTATACGTCTTATTTGAATGGGGCAGTTACGTAGTTAGACATAGTTAAATCCTTTTTTTTTTTCGAAACCTTTCCTCGACGCATAATTTTAAATC
Organism: Oligia fasciuncula; assembly: GCA_963082905.1. NCBI lineage: Eukaryota > Metazoa > Arthropoda > Insecta > Lepidoptera > Noctuidae > Oligia > Oligia fasciuncula. The sequence continues at coordinate 7,409,260 of OY720393.1, read as the reverse complement.
TTTTTGTTCTCTGGCAGAGTCCGTACTACTGGCCATGGCAAGCGCCTCGTGTGGCCGGCAGCTCGAGCGCGCCGACTCTCGGCCCGGACAACGTGGAGTACGCCATCTACCTGGTGAAGCGTACACTACGTAACAAACAGAGACATGGTCTCGAAGACTACGAGCAAGAGGCTCTCGCCAACCTCAAGAAGAACCTCGCCGCCAAATGGGACTTCATCAATATGCAGGCGGAGGAACAGGTGACTACTTTCTGATGAGCTTTTCACAAGTACCAGATATACAAGAAGTTAAATAATTAGTACACAAGCATATTAGATCGCCCCAAACGCGTTCAAAATCGTGCTACTACGTACCCTTTGGTGTATTTGATACCATAACCCACAGAATAGAGACTTTCTTATTCCGTGGTTAAACCAGTCAGTATTACCCAGTAGGCTTCTACGTGAAATGAAATAAATAAGCGAAGTATTCTCGTAGGTTCGATAATAACAACTATAACTCTAGCGACACCTTACGGAAAAACACGATGAATGTTTGGAGAACTTACGTCTGCAGAGTTTTTTAAATTACCAGCAACATTATACTGGACCGAAACGACAATCGCGAAACTCTGATATTTTCGTATTCGTATTCAGGTTCGCCTAGCAAAGGAGAGGAAGAAAGGCGATAAGATAGTGAGTGACAGCCAGGAACGCGCGTACTGGCGCGTGGCGCGGCCGCCGCCCGGAGTGGTGAGTGCGCTCGAGCCGTGCCCCGTGCCCGTGCGCGCGCGCCATCACCGCGTCAAGAAGCGCTCCGTGTACCAGGTCACACGGGAGGTACGTGCACCTAACAGTTGCAAAGCGGAAATAATGACTATAGAATCATTGATTTCGTTGCTATTCCTTGCTTCCAACTCGTTAGAATCCGCTGTAACGTAGACATCTGTTACACTTTCTCTTGTAGCATCCCCACCTTCCGTATTTAGACGTGACTAAAATTCTTCTTATTAACTTTCTACTTCTAGATTGAACATCTAAAAGCGAGTCTGGACCGTACGAGAGTGAAGACTTCAATTGCCCTTGAGGCCTTCATCGCCTACTCGGAGACCTTCACTCCCTACGATCCCTGGCTCACCCAGCCGCAGCCCTCCAACCCTTGGGTCACCGACGACACCCTATTCTGGCAAATTAACCAGCCTCTGTGAGTTTAGTACTACGCCTGTACAAAGTAGACACTACCTTACATGCCTGATTTCTTTATATTTCAGTATTTCATTACCTAAAAGTTGAACAAAATATACGAAACTATCTTTCTAGAGAGTAAAGAACTTACCTAAAGTAGTGTGTAGTGTACCTTCTATTGTCATTGAACCCATTTAGATAGGTGACGGCATTGTTACGCAACCATATAATTTCGATAACTCCGGTTAGTGTGGAGGTGCCGGGTGAGAGGCGGGTGCAACGCTGGGCGGTGTCCATCGACGAGCTGGTGTCGGACCCCACGGGGCTACAGGAATTCACCAGCTTCCTGCGTAAAGAGTACTCGCACGAGAACATCAGGTTCTGGCTCGCGGTCATGGACCTGCGACGCAGCAGTACCAAACAGATACCCAAGAAGCTTGAAGATATCTATGAGTATGTTTATTTTTGTGAAATTGTAGTTCCTTCTTATAATGTGAATAATCTTGAAGATGGGTTAAAATAAAGCTCTTGTCATATTCATTGACTTGGCTAAAGCTTTTGTCACTGTCTCTGTGCCCAACTTACTAAACAAGTTGAAAAACTTGGCTTTGATGTGTCTACCATCAAAACCCTTACAAGATTACCTATCTATTAACACTTTCTAAAGGTTAACATTGGAAATTAAATAAGTTTTGATCTACCTATCACTTACGGTGTACTACAGGGAAGTGTAACCGGGCCTTTCCTTTTTCTTTCTCACATAAATGATCTCTACAACCTGCAGCTACCCCATGGTAAAAACATATCTATTGTTGATGTCTCAGCACTTCTTTTTATTACAGTACTACTTCTACCACGTTTTACCACAGTAAACTGGGGGCCTAAAAAGGCCACTTTGGCAGAATCATAAAGGGATAACAGAATGGACAGTTAACTGTTAAGTTAATCGTATCAAATCCCATTGGTGAAGCACTTTTCAATATTTTTTTTTGCCTGTGCTAAAATACCAATCAATCCAATCCAACTCCAATCCCAATCTCTTTGATTGTACCTACGTAGTGCAGCAAAAAAAAGAAAAACACGGACTGTCTTCGACATTTTATAATTCATAATGTTATCCTTTTATGATTCTCCAAAGTGGCCCTTTTAGGCCCCCTGATATCTTTCAATTTGCACAGAATTGCTTTGACAAGTTCTGGCTTGAGTAAAATTCCAACCCCAATAGACAGCCTAATATTGCCATTATTCAGTAATTCTCCAAATAAAAATTTGCGAATTAGAAAATCATATTAATTCGCGGTTGATAACAATCACAGAATTCTACTGAAGGTAACAGAAATCACCGCTCCGTTGGGATATGATCTCGTCTATCGAACTATTACCATGCATTTCCAAACTTTAGTGTACTTACTAAAAATTTCCGTTACGTTTGTTAGAGAGTTTCTAAAGCCGGGCGCGCCGTGCGAGATCAACATCGACGGCGCGACGGCCGAGCGCGTCACGGAGGGGCTGCGCAGCGGCTCGCGGTACGCGCTCGACCACGCCGCGGAACACGTGTATGGACTCCTGCTCAAGAAGGACTGCTACCCGCGTTTCGTGAGATCTGACCACTTTCAGCGGCTGCTGACTGAGGGCAGGAATGTGCACCAGAAGAAGGCTAAGTTAGTTGGGCTTGTTACAGACGAGGTTCAAAAGTGAGCACCAGTACTTGTAGTTAAATATTTAATTTCAAGATGTGCCGTCCAGCCTTTACTAGGTCTCGCAGCATGCATGTTTTGGATTTCATTTATTAATTTTCTCACAACACATTTTATACATCTTAAACACTTTGAGTCCCATAACCATGCCTCATGTTTTTTGGATCGACTTTGCGCAATCGGGTTATGTATTGGAAATTTTGCTGCGTAGATTTTTCAACTTTGGTGGTCAAGTGAAGAAGAAGCCGGGCACGTCGAGTGGCGGCGCGGCGCTGTCCCGGCGGCGCGGCTCGGATCGCTCGCTGTCGGGCTCCGCGCACGAGCTGGCTGTGTGCGCCGCGCAGCCGCCGCGCCCGCCTGACCAGCCCAGCCACAGCCACTCGCAGTCCAACCTCTGCGACCTTACTACTTTCAGGTAACTCAACTATATGTACGGCAAAACTTGCTGATCAAAATAGAAAAGACAATAATTAGGGAACTAAATTCGTGTCAGAACTAGAAAAGTAAAATCTCCATACACGACGTTTTTAGGTGATTCTATCAATATACTAAAAGGCATGACGTTACTATGGTCTGAAAAAAAAACACTTCAATGATTACCTACTTACTTATTCATTGTAACTTTCCAAAATCAGTGAACAGGACCCTATTACTGGTCGTCGCTGTCAGTCTGTCACAGGGTAGCTTTAGAACCGTGAAGATGTAGCCAGTTCTCACAGATTATGTGTAACGACGAACGCTATTGCGAGCTGCGGCAAATAATAAAAATAATAAGATTTTGCTAGTACACGAGTCCGATCTCGATCGGCTAGTTTTATGTTGCTGCAAGGAGAATGATCCTTGCAGCAACCTACAAAAAATATTTAATGATTACAGAGATCCTCTCGACGACGACACTGCCGACGTATTACCGTGGGAGTGTACTTCCCGCGAGGTGGTATACGGCAGTGCCAACAGGCGGCGGCAGGACTCGGCCGCGGACTCGGGCAGCTCGTCATCCGACGTGAGCGCCGCCGTGGTGAGCGAGCGCACGCGTCGCCTGCCGCAACAGAGCACGCTGGACGGAGGCCTGCGCGGCGCACCGCCGCCCTTGCGCCGCCTGTCAGCTGTGGAGCCGCGCCACCTGGCGCCGCTGGCCTCGCCGCCGCACTCGCCGCGCCCGCCGCGGCCCGCGCCTCCGCCCGCGCCGCGCGCAATCGTGCCGCCGCCGCACCCCACGCCCACCATCAGCGTCAGCTCCGCGCCCGACGACGAGTCCACCTACTCGCCGCCCGGCACTGGCTCGCCCGAGGACACAACGCGCTCCCTCGCTCACTCGGACGAGCCTTCCTCGGTGTTCGCGTCGGCGGACGCGACGCCCACGGAGCCGATGCGGCCCATGTGCAAGTTCGGCGAGGATAAACCTGCACCCTTCACGGAAGGGCTCGAGCCGAAGCCGCCCGACCCAGGTTGTGACAACTCGCAAGAGGAGACGCCGCATGAAACCGTGAGAATTCGGCCCGTGCTGGAGTCTGTCGATTGCGCGCCCTCGGTGGAGTCCTACGACGACTCGTCCGCTTCCGGCGCCGTGTCTGACTCGAGGGATTCCGACCGAACGAAATCGTCCGAAGACGACGTCGTGTCGGTGCAACGTGTGCTGTCCCGAGAATCGTCAACGATAAAAGAAACCAGTCCGGCCTCAAGTAGACATACGAGTAGCAAAATCGGCGGTCTTCCGGAGAATACGTCGGAGAGTGAGGATGCTGCAACGAGCTCTGCTCGAGAGGTCGAGCTGAAGAGCGCGAGGGAGTCGGAGCCGGCGCAGGCAGCCGAGCGCGAGGCGCCGGAGCCGTGCTGCTCGGCGGCGGTGGAGCCGGCGGCGCCCGCGAGCGCGGCGGGGCGGGCGCCCGTGGCGCCGCTCGCTGTGTGCGAGGACATCGGGGTCGACGACGACAACGTAGACAAAGTGCCTTCGGCGCCACTGCAAAGGGTCTCGGGAGATTCCAGGGCGGCGTCCGACACGGACGCGACGAAACATATTGCTCATAAAGACGAACTGACGTCGGTCTCTGAAACAAATATTGTTAAGCGTGATAGTAAAAGCGGCATCGTTGAGCGTAAGCAGCGGAACGACATATGTCCATGGGAGGACGAGTAAGTACTCGCGAGTTTAGTTAGTGCATCGTAGGCCGCCGTAGTTTGTGTATAGATGTTGTTGCGTTTCATGAGATGAGTCTCCAGCAAGCCATACCTTCGGTAATTGGTGGTGCACTTTGATAGACAAGTATTTAAGTATGTGTTGTGTTCTCTCCAGTTCGATGAAACCGTGATGTAGGTGTAGTGTCACTAGAGTGTCGCATCTGGACATGCTTCAGCATGATGTAGGACTTCTGCATGACAATTTCTGCTAAATTATAAAACTTTTGTTCACATGGTGAAATTATTTCCAAAATCACGCACAATTTTACTAGGGTTACGTTAATGTATCTAACTATAATTTTATTCGCTTTATGTTTGTTATGTTTTATTTACTTTAAAATTTATTTGTATATAGTGACAAGTATGTAGATATAAAATAAAATTAAATATTTTTTTATATCCACTATCATTTTAGTTTGTATTATTTTCTTACTAATCGGCACGCAGACACATTATATTATCGCCATTTTTGTAATGCTGCTGTAGTAGTTGATCTTTTTATTTCTTGATAATCCCTGATTTAAAATGATTCATCATACATTCATACTTTAGAAGACTTTCACTTACGACATTTAAAACATTAAAAAATGTAATGTATGTTAATGTGTAACATCTTCAGAGTTACGACTAAGCAAGCTAAAGTTCAATTAAGTATATTGTGAAGTCACCCAAACCTTTCTAGTCAAATTAGTACCTACATAATCTGGTAGCAATATCATGGACTCATACTCGCTATGAAAATAAGCTAGTAACGCTTATCGTTAGTATTGTACTTCGGAAAATGCATTTATATATCTATAACAAAAAAATCCAATGACAAAAATTGCAACGCGTTTGCCTTGCTTGTGATTGTCACTAAGCTTAGAGGGTTCCTTCGTGAGCTGATTGGATGCAGCATAGAAAAATAATTACCTAATTGACACTCCAAAGGCCTTTAAAATCGCGTTCTCTATGCCATTTCATCCACGATTCTGTAGATCAATCTGGCTGGTTGAACGTATCATACACTCCGAAAGCATTTGAAATCACGCTATTGCCTATGGGTTTTGGGGCGTATGATACCCCAAGCTTCGCTCGATACCAAGTATTATTTCCTAATCTACGATAGCCAGTGATCCGTCAGGTAGGTAAAATGTGTTAACGTTGTTTTTTTTGTTTTCAGGAATTCCTGCGAAAGTGATGCTCCATTTGTTAAAACTTACGCAACGCTCGGTTACTTATAATTTTGTAGGTGAATATCAACAATATTTTACGATGTCAGGGTTATAGGAAAAATAATATTTAATTTTTTAACTTAGACCCTATGTTTTAATTATCACAAACAAAGTTAGGTCATTATTATGTAATTAAATGAATATTTTAAAGTAAATGATCGTTAATTATTAGTAAAACAAAATGGGTTTTATTTGACATCACAACTTTTAAATAAATTACTTAAATGTGCTTATTTCTCGAACTTAACAAAGTTGGTTCAGATAGGAAAAATAAAGATTGAATCGTTCGTTATTATTATTATTTAGGTTGCTTTGGTACTTCGCTGCAGTCTGCATCAACGCTAAACTTACAAGTTCGGCGTGACTTCCCCTCGAGTGTCGTCAGCGGCTCGACTAAGAACAGCTTATCCTCATGAATGATAGTATCTATCGACAACAACACTTCTGCAACACAGACAATATCATCCGCCTTCGTTTAGCTGCACAACATGGTAGAAGTTAATAATAAATAATAGTAGGAAATGAAATCGTCTTTTAGAATAACCTATTTTTAAATGGCTACTAGCAAGTGCTGTAAGTACCTACCTACCTTTAATTTTGTATAATTTAAAAAACCCAGTAGATACAAGCAAAAATTGTTAGCGGGTTTTTTTGTCCGTTGGAGTGCGCTGTAGCTAAATGTAGAGCGAATAGATAATCACTCAGCTGAAAAAATTGAGTTAAGTACTTATTTTATTAGTTAGTGGACATGACAATTTTTCCCGTGTTAACCTATGGTGCACAGACTTGATCTTTGACTAATATCCAGAAGTTCAAACTCAAGGTCTGCCAACGAGCAATGGAGCGCAGTATAGTTAATTAACGGATCGTGTTCGAAACACAATGCTTACTGCGCTCCAAAACAAAGATGGCGACGAATGATGATGGTGATCGATGACGTGGCTCAGAAGGCTGCCCTGAGACCAAATAGTATTTCTCTATGCAGTGGCGTAACTATACCGTTTAGGGCCAGTGGCAAATTCAAGGAATGGGGCCCACCCTCAATGTAAAGAGCTCAACCAACGTTATAGTTTTTTTTTATTAGCACTTCTCCCGCGACTTCTTCCGCGTACATTTCATATTTTCTCCTATAAAATTTAACACCTGACTGCTTCTGTCCTTATGTTAGGATGCTCCTGTGCTCATGGCCTTCTCGGGCCAGGGGCCCCTCTGGCTGGGGGCCCGTGGCATTTTGCCCCAATGCCACCCTATAGTTACGCCACTGTCTCTATGCCTGAGACAGTGAGGCAGGGTCGCGGCAGACCACGTAGGCGATGGTAGGACGGGCTGGAGGATAGTAATAATAACATAGTTTATTCATAAAAAAAAAATATATTCGGTGAGCCACAAACTAAGCGTCGTCGTTCCATAGGTTCTATCAAAACTGGAAGGAAGACGTGCGGGCTCGCGAGAGATGGAAGAAGTGGAGGGAGGCCATTGCCCAGGTTGGGACACCGTAGGCTAATAAAAAAAAATTAGGCTGGCCCACTCTGTGAATCTTTTCCTACCTATTTGGCCTCGTTTATCAGGACCATAAATTGTGTAATGAATAAAGCTATCTTTCATAAAGGTATACGCGCCCTCGTATACATACGAGGGGCGTTCAATGTATTCTCGGTATCAGGGTAATTAGACTAATTATTTTTTTTTTTGTGATTTTTGATTAGAAGATTTAACTAGGTAGGTAGTACTGAAATATTTTATTTATTAAGTTTATAATGTTACTATTTTACAATTTAACACTAAAATATACATATTATTGATGTATAAAGTAGAATCCTTGATTAATTAATGACGTTATATAAGGGCACAAAGGTAAAATTTCAGTTGTGATCGTTAGTTTGCTAGTTATCCTTATTCAACGACAACTGGAATGGCTAACGTGATAATGTTGAAGATAATCGAGAACCGGGCTGTTATTAAATTCCTTACCAAACAAGGAAAGAGTCGAAAAACTATTCACGAAGAGATGGTGGCTGTTTACCAAGATTCTGCAACTTCATTATCTACGGTTCAAAAGTGGTCAAGTGAATTTAAAAGGGGTAGAGATAGTATTGAAGATTGAAGTCGACACTCGCTGGGGCGGCCCGGTTACTGCCTTTACGGAAGAAAACGTGAAAAAAGTTGAAAAGCTTATACTGGAGGATGCCCGAATGAAGGTCAAAATGATAGCAGAGATTACCCACACCCACCTCTCTATGGCTTCCGTGCACACTATTCTTCATGACCTTCTTGGCCTTTCAAAAGTCAGTGCAAGATGGGTGCCGCGAATGCTCACGACGCGCGGCGGCGCCTCAAAAGCAAGTGCGGAACGAGTGCTGTAGAGAGTTTATAGAGCTCTGTGGTGAAGTTCCATCAAGTATTTTCGATCGAATTTTTACTGGAGATGAAACGTGGGTTCATTATTATGACCCTGAAAGTAAGCAAGAGTCCATGCAGTGGCACAAGAAGGGTACTGCGCCCCCTATGAAATTCGAAGTCGTTGCGTCTGCCGGAAAAATCATGACCACAGTGTTTTGGGACTCAAAGGAAATTTTGCTGATTGAGTACACAAAAGATGGTGAAACCATAAACGCAGCATCCTACGCATCCACTTTACGAAATTTGCTCTGACCACGTGTTGCTTCTTCACGACAACGTCCCGGTCCACACGGAGCCTGTTTCCAAGGTTGCTGTGCGAGATTGTGGTTTCGAAGAAATTAACCACCCACCCCATAGACCGGACCTAGCCCCGAGTGATTATTATGTGTTCGCTAATTTGAAAAACTACTGTGGGAAACGATTTTCCAATGATGAAGAGCATTTTTCAGAGAAAGAGGAAAGTTATTTTCTATTGAAAAGTTAATTTCGAAATGTAGGTAATAAATATGCATTGGGGTAATGGGGGATTACATTGAAAAATAAAAATTATTTTAATTGAATTTGCGTCCTTTTTTCATGCCGATACCGAGAATACATTGAATGCTCCTCGTAATTCTGATAATAATGAATTCAAAAACAAATAAATAAATAAAGTCGTATCAGGCTAAGCGACTAATAGGATTAAGAGTAGATACCTCATTAGAGTAAACGAGGAAATCCGTGTAAGTAGGTACCTACAAATAACCATAAAAAAAAATTGAACTTTGGTAGGTAGGAACACCGTAATACGTCACTCCTAACGAAGCTAGTGGATAGGTACCTATCATTTCGCATATTTTTTAGCGTGTTTACCTCCTACTCATCGATAGTTTACGTGAAAAGTCAATATAATCTGATAGGTAGATACTTCATGGAATTTCGTTCGACTCACCTTTGAGGTGGCTTTGTTATCTAAACCCTGAACGTCAGCACTTATCTAGTTCTGATATCTAACTAGGAGTTGAAGGAAGGTACTGCCAATAAAATAAATATGTACTTACCTATGTTGCGACGTAATTAGGAACAATTTTTGAACTTGTTATGCGTGAAGGCTGAGAAACCAAGACTTGGAGTGGTCCATAATACTAAAATGGTCGAAATTACTACTGAATATTTCCTGCGTAGGGCAAATATGTACCTATGTAGAAAGATATTTCTCGCACAATACTAAGGTATTGTAAACAGTACCTAAAGGTAATAGGTACTGACCGGAGATAAATGGCGATAATTGCTGCGAGCATACTGACACAGCCTTTGCCTCTTTAGCTCGTAAATAAGGATAGAGAATCGATCTTATCCTAGGATCCATTCCCCAGGTTCTTTAAGTCCTTCACCAGCTGAGGTCGAGTAAAGTTGTGCTGTGCTGATGTCTGTAGCGGTATTTTTCCCTTTGAAGTGTAGGTGCAGCATGTAGAGGTACATACGTAATTTATGAAGCTGACGTCAGCAATGTCACACTTGGGTTTTTTTTGTTTTTTTTTTCCTATTGGACAGCTGCAGAATGTATGTACCTACTCGTACGGATTAACCCAATTTTTAAGATTCACTAAACTAACAGACAGACGAATCACGCGCTGGTCATGAATCTTCATACCAGTTGTATGACGCGTCCCACATCCTGCGCGATGGGCCTCAGTGTGAGTCCAGCTTTAGGGAAAAAGAGATCAACAACGTGCCCAGTAGCTGTCTTTAGTGCCTACCTTCATGTGGAGGAACTCCTCCTGCCTAAACACCACGATGACACATGACAACACGATTCAATGCTCTTAGGATGCAAACAGCAGTCAAAACGTACTTTAAGTTTGTAATCCTTTCACTAAACTCTAAAATATTTTTGGAGACTGCTAGTTCTGTTTCATTACAGCATTTACAGCACAGCATCATTCTTGTCTTACTTCTAAGTATTTCTGCAAAGCCAGAGAGCACCTAAGTACCTACAGGCAAAAGTCTTCCTCAAGGCTAGTCATTATTATGCCATTATGAACATAATTACTTTAAAACAGGTTTAATTCTAGGTCACACTACGTTTGAATTCAAAATAAAAATGAAATTGTTTACTCATTTTAACATTTTATTGTCTTTAGACAACTGCACAACACGACACTGAATGGTTCAGGTAAAAAATATAAATACGTTACATCATCGGATTCGACCTCATTAATACTGCTACGACATAATTTACGTGGTTATCCTAAAAAGGTGTATATTCGTAGATATTAAACCTAAAGGGCCGCTTACACGTAACGGGTTTTAGCTGCGTAAACTGACTCGACGACACTATAACGTGCACAAATGTACAGCTATAAGACGTGTATTAAACGGTCCCTAAAACACTTAACACTTAGATGTTCTCGTAAAAACTAATTCTCTCTTGTAAAAGATAATTAGTCGAAAACTTCGCGGCAGACGCCGTCGGCGCCCATTTTCTGGCCAGGGGGACAGTTGGAAGGCACTGTGATCATGTTCCTCATGGCGATGCCGACGACTTTCTGGGGCGGCTCTTCGACTGTGTTGCTGTCGCCGCCCGAGGTCTTGTCCTGGGCCTCTGCTGCAGATACAGCGTTAGCCTTGGCCTCGGCGACCTCGTCAGGGAATACAATGCGGTTAGAGTCAGCCATTCTGTAATTATAGAAAATTGTTACATTAGTAAAGTAAGCTTATAAAGCTGTTTCAGAAGCTGGGCACGTTAAAAAGTGTCGAGTCAGACAAGTACAAGATTATTTTTGTATCATAATTATATAAAAACCTTTTGGGTGGACGATTAGATTCGTCTAATAACGTTACTTTATAATGTGATAGGTACATTATTCCTATGGAATCCGTCTAAAAAACAAAATAAAATGGAAGTGTACCTACTAAGTCCATCGCAGGTACATTCCCATTTTATTTTGTTTATGATATAACAAAATAAATAATAATATTTGAGTATGTGATAATATTCCTAATCACGTCCACTTAGGAATATTATCTACATATTAAAATTGAATTGAAGACAGACGGACATGGACAAGGATTCCTTGTTGACTACGGAACCCTAAAAATTAATACATAATTTCATTGTAAGTGGCTGTCGGTATTTTCATCGTTAAAAGATGCTGCAAATAAGATATTATACCAAAAGATCGATCAATTCGGATACCTACCAAAAGAACAATAAGTACCCGATTAGCAAAAAAAACGTGTCGTCACGATGCGGACCTCTGGGCACGCTCGGGTTAGCCTGGCCTTGTAGGAGATCAAGAGCACTGAACTTACTATGATACTACAATCATCAAGAATGGCAAAAATGTTTAGATGGATTCGGATCTAAGCATTGTGATTATGGTACCTACTAGACATGTGCGCCGATCGGCGTGGCGCACGCCGCCGGTCATTTTAGCCACGCCGACGCCGCCGGATTTTTCATCGGCGTAATCGGCGTCAAAATCCAAATTATATTCTAGATTTTATAACGCACATTATTTAACAAAAGTAGTATTTTGGGCGATTTAATAACATTTTTGAAAATAATAATTATAAATAATAAGCGTGCCATATAATTTTGACCCACCAAAAACATTTTCATGTAAAATGTTGCCAAGACGAGACGAGACCACATATGGCTCGCACTGCCAAAAAGTTATCATATCTCATGTAGAGCCAAGCTTCTAACTCTACACGCCCTAACTTCACAAACTCTACACCTTAGTCAAAATATGAATCTTGGCCGTTTCGTTACTACAAGAACTATTGTATAACAGAAAAGTAATGAACAGTGAATAAATTTTCACCTTACGCCCATGTGATGGTAGCGAAACGGCCAAGCCACATATTTTGACTAAGGTGTAGAGTTTGTGAAGTTAGGGCGTGTAGAGTTAGAAGCTTGGCTCTACATGAGATCTGATATCTTTTTGGCAGTGCGAGCCATATGTGGTCTGGTCTTGGCAACATTTTACATGTTTTTGGTGGGTTTTCACATCTTTTTGAAAGTTGCTTATGAAATAAAAAAATATTTTTTTGGGGGGTTCTTTACTAAAAATCCTGAAATATGTATTTTTTTATTTATAACAAAGAGTCCCTATATCAATTTTCAGAACTCTAGCATCAAAATTTGCGGAATTCTCGTACAAACTTCCATCCCCTAGTTTAAGGGGTTGGAGGGTATAAGTTCCAAGTTTTAGAATTTTTTTTGTTGTTTGTGTACTATTACTAGCTTACATACCAAATTTCAGCTTTCTAGGACTTCAGGAAGAACCTTAAGAATATGGATGATCATCAGTGAGTCAGTGACGAAATCGGGGTATTTTAGATATCAATCAAATCTAAAGTATAAGATCTATGCAATTGAAACTTTATAGGTTTAATAAGTCAACCACTGACATCATATTCCCCTATAATTTTGTTTATCTGGTTGTTTGTTAAGATGTGGATATTGGTGTGGGTTACATGTTTGTTAACTCTAGTTTTTAAGGACTTTTTTTGACGTGACAACGTCTTAAATTAGGTTGCGACTGGGAGTCACTTATGAAAAAGTGTAACGCTCGGTAACGTTACGATGAGTCACCGAACGAGAGAGAGGCCCGCCGAATGCCTTGCGTCTCTCTCCCACTCAACTATGATCGGATGATCGGTCGTTGTCACGTAAAATCTTCGCCCGTAAAACCGACTTTACAGGCAACCATTTTTTTTTGTATTCTCTGTAGCATGTAACTGTTTTATGTCCCTAATAAATAAAATAAAATAATCCAAACCCAAGTTATGAAGGTTCAAAAATACGACGAAGTGCTTCGAGAAAAGGTAGGTAGTGCCCTTGCGCTTCGCTTGGCTCGTCTTGGCGGGGGCACTCCCGTGCCCCCAGATTATAATAAATAAATAAAAAGTTTAATGTGGATTGAGAAGTCTTCTATTCTACTTATTTTAACCATCCACGCCGATTACGCCGATGACGCCGCCGCCGCCGACAATTTAAACGCTAGACGCCGCCGCCGGTCAAATGACCATCGGCGCACATGTCTAGTACCTACTTATGAGATGTCTACCTACCTACTCTACAACGCAAAACATAACGTGAAAGTCAACTACTCTGGTTCTGGGGCCTAAAAAGGCCACTTTGGCAGAATCATAAAAGGATAACATAATGAATCATAATGGACAGTTGTTATTCGTGTCAAATTTCCATTGGAGAAGGATTTTTCAGTTATTTTTTTTGGTCTGTGCTAAAATACCAATCAATCCAATCCAAATCCAATCCCAATCTCTACGTAGTGCAGCGAAAAAAAGAAAAACACGGACTGTCTTCGCCATATTATGATTCATAATGTTATCCTTTTATAATTCTGCCAATGTGGCCTTTTTAGGCCCCCAGAACTCAAGGTTAGATAAACACCATAGGTGAGGAGGAAACTACTTACGGTAAACACTAAAGATTCTTTTGGTATTAACCTATGTAAACAGTGGTTTATGTGCAAACAGAGCTGTGAATCCTGCTCCTATCAAAAGCTTAATGTCAGCCTTGAAATGAAATTCCAAAAGCTGCGTTACCTACGAAGTCACTTTAAAATAACGTATAGTCCCTATTAGTATCCCTATTGCAACAATAAATATAAATGGGAATGCAACTTGTACTCACATTGTATAACTGGAATAGATAGGAAAATTCTGCGGTTGGTTCACACACACGTTCACGGCTAGATGCAAGACAGGACTGATGCGGACAGCCGGCCGGCAACCAGTTATATACAGACTATTCCACAGGGCTTTATCAGACGTGCACACTCAATAACGCCGCGCGCCGTCCGCCATGATTCACTGATTATAGGGTCCCCTCAAAACTTCAAATTCTCCCTCGAAATGATCGGCTATCGATATTTTTCCAACAACTATCGATGACAGGGTCTTATCAATAGGTACCTATTTTTATACTTCATAAGTCATAAATAACACACCTGAATAAATTACTTATTGTGCATATTTGTTTTCGTGACTAATCGTAATCAGTAAGTGGCAGAAAACCTTTAGCTTGCGATAGATAGGTACTGTGTCGATAACACGAAATAAAAACCGGGCAAGAGCGAGTCGGACTCGCGCACCGAGGGTTCCGTACCATCATAATATGTTTTTAAATTTTCATCGGCGAGGCCTATATTTGTCAGAGAATTTTAATGCTGTGCACTGCGGTATATTGAAGTTTTATGTCAGCGCCATCACTTGACCGATAGTGGAACTAATGTAACTTTTGTTGATGATTTCTGAAAAGTCTGCTATTTAGAGACTTAGTTTTATTTTTCCTATAATCTTTACACAAACTTCTATCACATAGAATAATTTCAGATTTTTCTCTTTGCAAACTTCGGAGATAAGGGGGGAACGGTATTTTTTTTACATTTTTCATCAAAAGTCGAAAACTATTCGGCCTAATAAAAATAAAAAATGTTTGAGAATGTACCAACTGCGCTCTTTCATATGATACGCCACATGCCTAGTAGCCCCACTTCGAATTTTTCAAACCCCCTTTCAGTAGGGTCAGGCGGGGTAAATAGAAGACATGATTATAATTCCGTAGAAAAAGACATAAAAAGAACCTTATTTGATTAAAAAATATGCTTTATGTGTACTCTGTTAAGACACAATTTTTTAAACTTGTGTCTCATTGGGTTGAACACTTTTTAAGACATTTTGTTAAGAACAAAAAAAAGTGGCGCGAAAACTTTACATCGGGCACTACGAACTTTCCGTTTGCATCCTCTCATTCAAGCCTGTGCGGAAGCCACCCCCGCTCCTGGCATCCCTTGCGAGCCGTACTTGCGCAGGAGGGCGGCAGTTTTTGTCTACGTGCAGTCGTTTAGCAGGGAACTTGCGTTGTTTGGAGGGTAAAAAATGAGACGCGCATTTGGGAAAATATAAGACGGTGTGTAGTGTAATAATAAGACAGTTGATATTAACTGTGCATCAAGATGCCTCGCAAATATGTGCCAAAACACAAAAGTTATAGCGACTCAAAGCTGCAAGAAGCGATTGTTATAGTAAGAAAGCGTGATTTATTATACAGAGAAGCTGAAACGAAGAAAAAAATTGATAAATCGTTGATAGGGAGGAAAAATCACAATTTAAACACAAATAAGCTAGGAAGAAGACAGTTTTAAGCATAGAAGCAGAAGAAGATCTTGGCTTCGACATTGACTACGAAAAATATCATATTGACTACTAAATGTTGTCAAGGCTATGAGTATAATTATGAGTAAATGTCTCAAATTTACACCTTTTCAGTTGAAACTTAAGTTTAAAAAAAAATAATGAGTAATTTTGTATCAGGTTTTGTATTTTTTCGTCTTTTATACTGTCACCGGTAGGCAGATAAGTTTAAATGTAGCATTAAATTGCTAATTGCTGTGGTGATTACCAAATAACTTAAACCAAAAAACAAATTATATGTAAGCAGAATATGGTATGTTGATTTTTTTTAATTTTAAAATTTTCTAAAAATGTTTTGTTGAATTTAATGAAAATTTTCGTATTATAGTTAACCCTGTTGTTTTCTTATTGCCCCTGTATCTGAAAAACACGCAAGGTATAGAAGTTTCAAGCTGTTTCATTTTTTGACTTCTGTGTCTTATATTTCCCCCATTATTGAGGAAAAAAATGAAACACATACTTTGTATACAAAACTATATATCTAGGCGAATTATCTTCAATTTAATGTTATCATGTGAAAGATACCAATGGATAGTATAATATAATCTGTTCTAAGACTCACAAAATAATCTTTAACAGCGTCAAAAATGAAAAGATTTGTTTTTCGTCTCATATTTACCCCGCCTGACCCTACCTGTTGCAAAAAATGTACATATATTTTTATTTCTTTCTAATTTTCAAAATAATTGGGCAAACGTCATCTAAAACTATTCTAAATTTCAAGTTGATAGAATTAGTAGTTCTTGAGATATCCAGCTGTGACAGACAGACAGTCTCACCATAAGGGTTTTTTTACCATTTTGGTACGGAACCCTAAAAACACCTAAAATGGTTATCGCCAAAAATTTGCTGTCGAGCGTCTGTCGCTTACAATTTTTTTTCCATTTTGTTTGACTAGGTACACGTCTCGATCGTCAAAATCTATAGGCACCTTATGTAGTGCCCCTAGTTAAGAAAAATCTGAAATCAGTAAAAATTTGCATGACATTAGGCAAATTAGGACGACGTTAGGTAAAACCTTCGATCAATAATAGTACATTATTGATCGAAGGGTAAAACATTCAGTGTGTAACTGAATAATGTACCTATCTAATCGTTTGTCCATACTAATTGATCATGGTTTTGTTTACCAGGTAGTACATAGCTAAAAAGTTTAATCTTGAAAGTCTGGTATAGATAGAAAGCTACCGTGGAAAGTGACTGAGGTTTGCCAAACTCAATGGTAATGTCCTCTAAGCACGTTTATTGTTGTTTCATTTTATTCAATCACCGGTAACCAGCTTCTAAGTAAATTGATGAAAATATATAGTAGGTAAGTACAATACGACCGACGTAACTTGGCCGGCCTGAAAATAGGCACTAAGAACTTTCGCGCATGTTCTCTCACTCGCATTTGCCTCATGTCACCATTTGGTTCCTAAAAAATCTTACTGCGCAGCCTTCTGCGCAAAGTTCAGGCCCGCCAAGTTTACGTCACGCGTCTGTCGTCGTTCTCTGAGAAGTCCAAAAGCGATGAACGACTGTTTTAGAACATGATTTTCTAGTCTTCTATATGTACCTACTTTTGATAGATCGCTTTCCATGTGCCTAGTGGTGTGCTCTGAGTGCTGTGCTTGGGGGTCTTAGGTTCAATGCCCAAATCGGGCAAAGTGTTACAGTTAGAGTTCTTTCAGGATCCTGGATCTGGGTTTGTATGTCGCTCCCTTTTACATGGGAATTAACCACAACTAGCAAAATGTTAGTGTTCCTACACACTAACATTTTGCTAGTTATAGTTAATTCCATGATAGGCCTGATGTTATGTAGGGTTATAAAAATAAGTAGACCTACGAGACACTAAAATACGTAGGTACCTAATATAAATACTGTAGCAGACGGTGCAGTTGAAGTAAATCGCCAAACATTGGAATTTCGATAACGAATCAATAAATTCCTTGAATTATGATATTTATGATGTTTGTACACGTCGCGTAGGTAACTGATATAATATAGTGAATGATATAGTAAATTTTACGACTTAAAAATGTTTAAAGGATGTGACAACCATTTTTTATTCAGTTTTGTGTTTATTCTAACGTGTAACATCCGGCGTTCTGCTAAATGGAATGTGCACATGGTTCCATGACGTACTTAGGAATTCGCAGTTTTTATGCAATAAATTGTCGCCATCTTAGAATCAAGTTCATATAAAAACAAATTGTACAGAAGAAAGGACAAATGAAGCACGACAAATAGATGCAAGTCCAAGGAATCAGGGGATATCGGAAATAGGGGATCATTGCTTTGTAAAAATGAGAGTTAATTGCCAATAATTTGTAATATTGTTGAGTGGGGTTTGTGGCTAGGTACAGCCGCACGGGTCGATCAATCAGGTGTAGCTACGCTTTTCGCTGTTGGTCCGTGGATGGGTGACCATCTTTCTATGTCCTTCTGTGCTTCGGAAAGCACGTTATACCGTTAGTCCTGGCTGTCATTCGTGGATATTTGACAGTCGTTACGATTCGTCAGAAGCTCGAATGTCTGACAACCAGTCTTACCAAAGGGTATCGTTTTGGTATTACCGAGTAACTGGTTTGTGGAGGTCAGATAGGCAGCCGCTCCATGTAAAATACTGGTTTTCACTTACTGCATTCGGTTAGACTGGAAACCAACCCCAACATAGTTGGGTAAGGGTTAGGCAGATGATGAATGTGTAATATTGTGTAATAATCAAAGAGCGATACTATGTTTTTCGAATTATCAATAAATATTTTGAACTGCCATAGGTAGGTACTAATAACAAGGTTCTTTTTTAACTTATCTAAAAGCTGACTGGCTATGAGGATGGTATTAATTTTGCAAATTGAACGATTTACGTCACCTTACTATATCATCCTTGGTCATAAAGATAAAACTATTGATATAAAGAAATCTCATAACTCAGTCGAATGGTTTAATGTCGTTATTATGCGTTTTTTCCCTACCTACGGTATGGTTTTTCCATTTGGAATTTCTTAGTAACAGCACATGAGTAGCCAAACGGTAGTAACAGCCCGGAGTTTGGAAGTTGGCGGAGTGATACCCCAGTGTCTCGGAAAGCACGATAAGCCGTTGGTTCTGCGCCTGATCTCTCTCCGGTCGTGTCGGATTGCCGTCCCTGCTGACAATGAGAGTAGGGTACTAGGGCCGGGCACACAGGCCACCGACCACTACCACAAAACGACGCCACCATTTCCTGTAGTTTTCATACATTTTATATGGACTCGTCGCACACGGTTGACGCCGGGTGCGGTGGACGCGTGGACGCCACACGCAATCGATGGTTCAATCGTCGCGTCTCGTTCTAGCTTCTCGTGGCGGCGTTTGTGACTGTGGCCGGCGATGGTCCGTGTGCGGGGACCATAAGGGAAGAGAGAGTGCACCTGTGTTTGGGCACACACTTGTGCATAGACTAATATATATAAACTGCACTTGTGCACTCCCGCGCCGAAGGTTGGTCTCCGCTGAGATTGATCGCCATTGCCGTAATTCGGTCTGGAGGACTTTATTTATTTTACTTTTTAAATGTATAACAAAACAATGATAATATTGCAGAATTTATTACAGTGGGTGGTAGGTATTACAAGTAAAGAAGCATAGTAGATAATATAAATATTACATAATATCAATCTTGATATTGCTGTCTGTAAAAATATTGTGTCTTTTTTATCTGAAATAAATGAATTGGACTGAATCAATAATTGAGTAGGGTTCTAAACGTTCCAATAGTACCACTATTATGTTTGTTTGTGGGATTGGATAAATTGGATTGGACTATCAAATGAATGAATGAATGAATATTTGAATATTCATTCTGAAAATGTTAGTTTTCAAATTCGTTTACACTCATTGTCGTCTTGAAAATAGATCTAGCTTTAATCAAAAACTTCCCGACACACTCCGTCGATCGACATCTTCTGGCCCTCTGGGCAGTTGTCCGGGACGGATATTACTGCCGGCATCTTCCTGGTTAAGGGTGACTTGTTGGAAGGGTTGTTAGACTTTTGAATCAGAGCAGTGGCGGCGGCGGCGTATTGAGGCAACGAGCTCTGGAAAAATATAAACTTTTATTAAGGTATAGGTACAAGGTGTAAGAGACATCGACGCGCAAACAACAAAACCGTCTTAAAAAAAATCGTTGGTTATCAACAAACAAAATACCTACACGGTAAAATGTATGGAACAGCAGATTTTTTTAAATAACCGACGATTTATTTTACACATGGGGTCTATAATTATGTACTTAATTC
The DNA here is from genome assembly GCA_963082905.1 of Oligia fasciuncula. NCBI lineage: Eukaryota > Metazoa > Arthropoda > Insecta > Lepidoptera > Noctuidae > Oligia > Oligia fasciuncula. The sequence goes on along the minus strand of OY720393.1, from coordinate 7,389,131 downwards.
ACGAGTCGATAGATTACACCGTGTAGTAGGTAGGTGCTTGACATTGCGAGATCGACTGAAAATGACATGCAAAAAAAATATCAATATTGGTTCAGCCGTTTGGGAGTTACGATGGCGTAGACAGACAGATAGGTACACACGTTAGACTTATATCAAAACAAAATCAATACGACATGCAATAGCGAGTAAAGAGTAAATTACAACTAACTGGCATATCTCAATCAATGCTCGTATGACTGCTTCGATAATCTTGTAATAACATGTCCTCATGTCACGCGACATATTGGCGGGAAAGGTTTTAGCTACTTGGTATCAGCATCATATTGTAGTCTTTGTGGTGAATGGTCTTGGATTAAAACCTCAATGGGCCAACTGCTGACACTTCACGTAGTCATGACAACAAAAAACAATGTTTGGAATACTTTCAAGCTTGACAAGACTTCTAAAACGACATGAACATCAACTGTCAAAAATTTTAAAGGAGTCTTGGGAATTTATATTAAACTTAAAAACATTACTATCTACATTATGGTTCATGTTCCTGTATTACTCGTTTAGTGTAGTTGAAATGCTAAGAAGTGTTAGTTTGGAAAAAGTAAGTAAAAATATCAGATAAACACTTACACCAACAATCAATATAATGAACGTGATACAGATGAACTTTTGATCTACCATCTTGGTTGAATTTTTTTAATAATTTTGAATCAAGTGTTTCACGTTTGCTTCGCTGCAGATAAATGACACAGAAGTGGTGTCAAATGCAAGAAATACTCTCAGACATAATTCACCAGAGTAAGTACCCAATGTTCCACAAAGTAATTGATCTTGTAGTAGGGGAGACCGGGTACAAAAGTAACACTTTGTACTTTTACCTTGATTTCTGGATAGGTGTTACTGTTGCCATTAAATTAATATAACTATATGAAAATTCAGTTTATGTTCTTTACTCGATTTATTACATTATAGTGCGTTTTATATGAATTAAAGAAATTTAAAAAAAAATCGTTACTTGTTACTTTCGACCACGTAGGCAGGTCGAAAGTAACACGTTGTGGGTCGAAAGTAACAAGACACAGGGGTTGGTAATGAATATAATATTATACAAGGTAAATCAACAAATTATTTATTTAAAGTCTTTATTCTAATAACACAAATTAACTTCTATATTATAAATGTTCAAAAACTATAAATGTTAAGATAATAACAAATAATCAATAAAATTCTTAGTGTAAGTACCTAATGAGATCAATTTAGTTTTATAATCAGACTTTTATAATTCAGTCATTAATCTTAATCAGAATCGCAATGATGGCACACATAATTTATAATATACCTATAAATAATTATAAATCTATATAATTTATAAATCTATATAATGTTACATGGCAAACATTATATTTTTTTGCAAGGCCTCTAATTGTTGCAGCATCTTTAAAATGCTCTTTAGCCGCTTTTTGATACACTTCCGTGTCGGTAGTTCCTCGTTCAGTTGTTCTTATGCGTTGTCGCGGCATTCTGTTAAAAAAAAAATACATATAAAAATACGATAAATAATTAAATCACCAAGAGGACAAAAGTAACATGTTACTTTTGTACCCATAGGGCTATGTTACTTTTGTACCCGTCCACATTTTTGTAAAAACGTGCAACATGACCTTAAATCGGAACGTGCTACACAAAAATGAATTTACGCAATGTACAATCACTTTAATACAGAATAGATATATGCAAACATTCAGATTACTATCATGCTTTTAAGCCTATCAAAACATTGAATAAAAAAACGTCAAAAAACTTACTTTTGGTTTGTAAATTCACGTAGCGTCCTGTCACACAGCCAAACAGCGCGTGGCGTACGCGGGACTAAATGCAATTGAGGGGGGCGCTCCCGGCTATCGCCTGACAGCGGCAAAGCGGTGTTCGCCCATTGGATAAATCTAGAGAGCATTTGTTACTTTCGACCCGCCGTTACTTTTGTACCCGGTCTCCCCTACCTACCTACATTAAAATACAAGTGTGTTATGTTATCATTATACTCGAGGCCGAGGCGGTATTATTCGATATGGAAGCCGAGCGTATAATTATTAATGCACCACACGCAATGATTTCAAAAGTAAGGATACGCCCGTCTGAACATTTTACATATTAGTTCGAAGTTCGAAGTTCGCGCGCACCACTGTCAACTGAGTCGCGTTGGCCCTAAAACCGAGTGTTGCCAAATCGTTCCTTTTGGAACATTTTCCGTTCTATTTTACGGTCATGCGTTCTCTTTGCGTTCCCATCTTCGAGTTCGCGTCAGAACTGTGTGGCGTCGAAGTGATTCAAAAGTATTCTACGTAGTAAGTATTCTAAGTAGTAGTACTTCGACGCCACACAGTTCTGACGCGAACTCCGTTCATTAGTATTAAAATTTCTGATTTTGATCATCTACTTTTGCTGTTGACTGTACCTCCTTGAATGATCAGGGCTTTTATGATTACTTATCAATTTTATCAATTTATCACGCACGAACACTACCTACCTAGGTACCTGCACAAAATTATGTGAATTCTCGGTTTTCAGTAGTCAATAAAATCTTCAAATCCGCTAGAAGTCTATTAAATATTTGTACAGCTTGGTAATGAGGGCTTTTTTTTTCGGATGGGAAATCTTCAAATGACCCCTCCCGCTCTGGGTGGAGCGGAAGGGAGTGTCAGACTCTTACTGACTAAAACCCACCCCATGTTCCTTCCTTAGCCCTTTATGTTCCGGGCCAGCGGTAACCCTTTCGGACAATCCCGCTGTCCCGGCAGGGCTTCGTTATGAGAGACCGACACGCGCCCCGCACACCGACACACGTGGTGACGACGGCGATGCGCGCATTGAATCCTCATTCCCGAGCGTTCGCGATCGCAAAGACGCAAACGCACACGGGCGAGCGGTAATGAGGGCTATGTTTGACAATGTTAAAATTAGGTACAACTTTATATTTAAAGTCCTTTCTACGAGGGTTTTCTTGGGCTATTCTTTCTTCCCCAGACTCGTATTCATGGATAGGTATATTTTTTTAAATTAACTAGCATCACAAGTATGTATAAGCTGGGCAATGTTATATTTTTTAAACGCTGAAAATGAGATCGACAGCTTTCTCTTTATGTAATTCTGACAATTGTACGTATTGCTCTTTTTTGGAGAATGAAGGCTCGCTGAGAATTATAACCGTAGCTTTTCCCCCAGAACTGTATGCTGTATCGAAGTTTGGATTCGACTAGAGCATAATAAACCATCTTTAACTGTTCCGTATTTATTTCGTCTCTCAATGTCCTCAACGCATAATACGCAGATGATATAGTGGAGTCTATATGTGCAAGTTCTTTTTTCCAGTTTAGCAAATCATCCAAATGCATATCTAGAAATTTGACGTCTCTCACTAATTCTATCCTTTCATAGTTCAGGGCTATATCTATATTGCCTGCAGTGGTTCGAAACAACATGATGTTCGTTTTTTTATTAATCTATATGTTTGAACCAAAACTGAAATGCTGCCAACGTATTATTGACCTTGTCAGTCAGTTCACCAATACTTTTCGCCCCTACCACAGCGTTAGTGTCATCGGCAAAGACTACGAGATTAATGTCTGGATTGGTATGTTTTCCGTTGTCCATTCAGTTCTATAGTGCTGGTTTCTACGTACATTTTTCTGTTACATAAATACGATTTAAATAATTGCATGGCTCTGCCTCTGACGCCATAATAATTCAGTTTAGCAATTAGTAAATTGTGATCAATCGTATCAAATGCGGAAGATAAGTCTAGAAAAATTCCTGCTACCATTAATTTATGATTTACTTTGCTAATTACATCATCTAATAGTTTATAAATGGCATCTCCCGTGCCAATTCATTTCTGGTATCCGAACTGTCTATCATGTAGAATATTATTTAAACGAAGATGAATCAATCTTCGTTTAAATAATATTCTACATGCAAAAAAGTAGGGCTATCAAAAAGACATCTAAAATTGTAACATGCCAGCAGAGCCAAAAACTCAGCGCGTTTTTTGTTGTCCAGAAGCAAATCGACATTATGATCTCCGCAAATAATTCATTTCTTATTGAACAAAAACTCAAGTAATACCTAGTTCCATTTTCCTCACAAAAATATCAAAATTTTAATCATTAGGATTACGATACACACAACATAAATACACTCCCGTAGTGGTATCTTTTATGCAGCATACCTCAAAACTCTCTACGGCGCGGTGTACAACCTATCAATGGCTATTACATTCTCTACTTTCCTATCCGCTTGAGCTAAAATTAAGCTCCCTCCTCTCTTTTTATTAATTCGTGTATTATAAGACGCTAATTTGTAACCGTCTAACTTAAAAGAAGTTACTGACACACTCAAGCATAGGTAGTCTACCTTCTTCCCAAGAGTTTGTATATACCTAGGCTTCTAATTCGTTTAACTTGTTAGAAACACCACATACCTAATAATATGGAATACCTACTTGAGTGCGAAAGCCGTATCATCGAATTTTGTTTCTTCGAAAACCTTTCAACGACATCTCTATACTGCGACGCCTTGTTAAATTAACGCCTTGTTACTGCAATATTTCGTTACATCGAAAAACTGTACTGCGAACGATTTTACTGCGTAAATATCATACTGCGAAACCTTGTTCAATCGATGTCACGTTACTGTGATGTTACTTAGGAAAACTTACTTCGGACGACCTTACGGCGATAACCAAGAACATCGATTTTCTTTTCCAAATTAATTCCTACATTTTTCACATTTCTTTAAAAGCAGAGAGCCTGTGCAAAATTCCACAAAACAAACAAAACCAAACAAACCAAACCAACAAACCAAACCAAACCAAAACACACCAAACAAAACCAAACCAAACCTCGCATTCCTTTATTGCTTACGAATTTTGCACAGGCTCTCTTCCTTTAAAGAAATGTGAAAAATGTAGGTATTAATTTGGAAAATAAAATCGATGTTCTTGGTTATCGCCGTAAGGTCGTCCGAAGTAAGTTTTCCTAAGTAACATCACAGTAACGTGACATCGATTGAACAAGGCTTCGCAGTATGATATTTACGCAGTAAAATCGTTCGCAGTACAGTTTTTCGATGTAACGAAATATCGCAGTAACAAGGCGTCGCAGTATAGAGATGTCGTTGAAAGGTTTTCGAAGAAACAAAATTCGATGATACGGCTTTCGCACTCAAGTAGGTATTCCAATAAATATTCTGGTGAAAGATTATTAAATTTGTACAATTCATGGGGACAGTATTAACATTCCACAATTATATCATTATTACTATTCACGAAAAAAATCTGATTGTAGAGTTAGTTAGGTCGTTTGTTTTTATCGCCGTATCAACATTATCAGTCTGAACCCCAACATTATTAAAAGTTTTTGCTTGTACGCTAGCATTCTTTGTAGACTGTTGACTACTCCGACTAACTAAACTTTCAGTATAAGTTTGATAATTATATTTATAATTTATATGTAGAATCTGTCTATGTATCTATTAATCTACAAGCTTGCAATTTATTTACGTGAGGCATGTACACATCACTATGTAACGATAGAAAGGTAGAATTTGTACAATCCGCACACAAGTTTTAGCAGTTTATTTACACTATTTATATTCAGAGAGTTGTGCTTGCACCTTGCTTAATAAATGACATCACGATGAACTTTGACCCCAGATAGTACTGCAGGAGTTTACGAACATCATAACCAACTTGATCAGCAAAGATCATGATTTTTTGAGTAGCTTCTTTTCGCGAATGAGTTTGTGAGATAATGGTCGACTGCTGGTTTTCAGCAGGAGTCATTCAATATTAGACTCTGTCTTCGATGTGGGAATACAGTCATCAACATATTGCGAATCATGGATTGCGTTGACCGGAAGTGTTAATGAGTTACAGATGACATCTCTCGGCGACTTTATCTCCAAGCTTCCCTCAGTAATACGTCCAGTTAGGGCTGAATTAAAAGAATTGTCGCAGCTATAACTGTTTGTTTGTAATGTACCTAAGTAATTTCATTTTCCCCAGCATTGTTACACCCCACAGAAGAAGACTCAGGCCAGCAAGGAGCATATTCGAACAATATTGTATCACTATCAAGCCGAAACTATTCAGGAGCAGTTCACTGTCCGATCTGACCCCGCAATCAAGTGATTTCAGTGAGTGATCCTATTTGTTAGTATTGCCATGATTTCTTTTGAGTTGATTTTTAAACTAGGTACCTAACTAGGTAAATAAGGAAGGAAAATAATAATATATCTACCTTTTCTGCAACTAAGTATGTTTTACCTACCTACATAATGTAAACGAGACGCAATCAAAATTGTAATCGACGCCTATTAAAACACTTGTGATTTTATACAGGATGAAACAGAATGGGTCAGTATCGAACTGTATAATACCTACAGAGTTTCTTGTCATTTACGCTAAAGTACCTCATGTTTAAACAGAAAATCATAACGGTTCAATGCTGTTTCCAATGTTTCAATGAAAATATTCAGATAAGAATACTTCATTTGTTAAAAGACTTGTGACGTTATAAAACAAGAAACTTAAAAGGCAAGGTTAGGTACCTAATAACTCTTTAATTCCATACTGCAAAATGTCGGAGATAATCTGTAGAACAATTCGGGGAATTAAGAAAAGTCTTTGAAAGTAAAGACACCTTGAGTAGATGAATTTCTCGGGAATATAACGCCGAGAGTCAACCAGGGATTTCCTGATACTTTATCTTGAATGATTAAAAACATAAGCTTGTAGTAGAGGGGCCCGTGGCTAAATAATAACAGCCGCACAGGTCGATCGATAAGATTAAGTTACGCTTGCCGCGGTTGGTATGTGGATGGGTGACCATCTTTACCACGGAATAGATAAACCTTATTTATCTATTCCGTGATCTTTACATACCGAGACCCCTCCGTGCCTCGGAAAGCACGTTAAGCCGTTGGTCCCGGCTGTCATTCGTGGATCTTTGACAGTTGTTACGGGTAGTAAGAAGCCCGAAAGTCTGACTACCAGTCTTACCAAGGGGTATCGTATTAGGTATCCAGTAACTGGGTTGTGGAGGTCAGGTAGGCAGTTGCTCCATGTAAAATACTGGTATTGAACTGCATCCGGTTAGACTGGAAGCCGACCCCAACATAGTTGGGAAAAGGCAGATGATGATGATGTTAAGCTTGTAGTAAAAATAAAACCAAAGCTATAACCAAGCAAGCAAACAAGAGAGGAAGCTTGTCGTAATGTTTCACTAAAATCTAATTTTCAGCCTTAGACTACTTCAAGAAAAGAGTAAAAGAAGAAAAGAAACGAAAAGAATCATATTGCAATAGTTCTGGCGACGCTGACACAAAACATCGTAGAAAACATACCGAACCATTAATGTCGTGGAACTTTAAAGGAAAGTAAGTAAATAATCATGGAGTTCCCTTCCACGTATAACCCGTCAGCCTTCAAAGCAAGAGCGAATAGGCATCTTCTGGGCTTGCTCGTTCCATCATGGACCTCATCCATCGCTTTCCACCAGGCGAGATCGAAGTCAAAAATTGGCCCATTTTGCAATAAAAATAATTTATAAAAAATTAAAATGGTAACAATAACAAATATAAAGTCAATAATTACTACAGTACTTACCTATAAGTAGGTATAGGATAATCATTCTTTCTTTCATTTATCATTCAAAACTATATCACCAGAAAGCCGAAAAAGAAATCTGAAATGTCTCCTGAATCTTATGCGAACAAGTTTGCTGTCGAGTACTTAAACGATTTTCAGAAAGACAGTGACCCGAACCCTTCGTCTTGTGCAGACAATTCCAGGTAAAAAAAAAAACATAATCTAGTTATAGCACTGACGAATCAGGAGTTTCCGATCGATACAGGAAAAAGTGAATATTTAACAAAGCTCTTCTTCATTTCTTTTCCAGTATTGATAGCAATGACCAATTGGGCCTTCAGAAAGGAGCTGCTTTTCCTTTCAAGTCTACCCCTAGCGGTAACCTGAAAGTTCAGTCGAATCAAGTAAATGACCTGTTATCTTTTTTGATGTTGTTAGTTTTTATGGTGATTTAATGTTTGTTTTGATTTCATAGGTAGTGTTTCAATCATCCACGGTTGGTGTATTACTAGCAGATCCCACGCAAGCTAAAGTGAAGGTAAAATTTGAAGGGAAAGCAGCAGGCGAACCTGACGATGAAACATCACAAAACTATGTTAGTTTCCGCTCACCTTAAATTGCCGCTAATTGCTTTTAATAACTTACATACATCTAGATAATCTATTGCTTTCTTTGGTGTTAAGGACCATGATATAGATTCTGAACCACAACTACAATTTAAAACTAGAGAAACAACCGACGCGAATATTCAAGTAAAAAGTACTTTAGGCGATCGGACCGGGAAACCAAAATCGTCATGTCCTAGAGAAGATAAGAGCAAAGACTTGGGCAGTCTCGGGTACGCGGTGGCAGAGCCCATAGACTGGATGCGAGTGCAGCTTCCTAAGAAACAAGATCTATTTCAAGAGTTTTATCGCAGAATTCATAATTACATGTAAGGCTCAACTCATTTCAATCAGAAAAGTTCGTTATCTATGTCTACAAAGTCAAAAAAAAATCCACAATTGTATGAACCCGGACAGCCCGGTTATCATCAACCAATTTTGTCAATGTCATGTCTACGACGTAATACATGACAGCTGTGCACCGTGCCGTGTGCATACAATATTCTTTTCAACACACTTGCTCGTAAAGTGGCTCTTATTGAACCGCTTTAAGGTCCATAATGGAGTGTATTACGAACGCGTGCTTTTTCTTTACTTTAATCCACATGTTCTGTAATACCACAGATAACTATTTACTAGTCGGAGACGCGCGCTTTTTTAATCTCATCAAACCCTGCGTTCCGAATTGGGAAATAATCGATGTGTTCCGAATTGGGAAATAACCGAATTAGCGTGAGCGCGATAACGATGTCCCGTGAATCGTCATAGATGACGTCATGACATTCGCCATCTTGCGATAATGCCGACCATGCCCTAGAATAATATCACCGTGAGCGCTGTCAAAAATGACAGTGTGTGTATGAGGTTGTGTCAGTGTGTGTTTTGTTTTGAGTTGCATCATCTTTAAATTAAACTAACGTGGCATTTTTGAAATTGTGCTTCTGGCTGACAGTCGCCACCTAATCAAAGAAGAAGAACTGAAGAAGAAATGTGGTGTTTATACAAAGAAATACTGTAATAATATCTTTTTTACATTGTGTAAGCACTGTCATGTGAGCGCGTTCACGAGTGTTCCGAATTGTTGCCAGCTCTCAGCAGTCATAATAGTAATATCTAAATCGGAACGCATGTGAGATGATGCATGGACGTAATATTACGTCCATGGAGATGATGTGAGCGCTGTGATGTGAGCGATTATAGCTAATTCGGAAAGCGCCCAAAGAGACTTCATGCCGAAAGAAAAAATCCGCGGGCTATATTTCATTTTTTTTTTAAATAGTCTGTATTGTCCTTGGTCGCAAAATGAACTCGCAGGGGACCACAGACAATTTAAGGTGAATGCGCAGTGGTAGACCGCGAAATTCTTAGGTTTTTTGCAATTTTCAGGTTTGTGTTTATTATATTTTTTCTATAGGCTGTATCGGTTTTGTCTGTGCCATAGATTAATATATTTAAAATGAGTCAATGTTGCGCGCGCATAGCTAGTGCTGGCTAGCACCAGCTAGCACGGCGCGCGGGAAAACAAAACCAGCGCGCCATTTTCCATACAAGTTAATATTTAACCATACAAGTCTGTTTTTTTTCCTCGCAAGTGTGTTGAAAAACGTCGTATGAAACGCGTGTGCATTAATCAATATACACTCGGCTTTCTTATCGCTCTCGCCTGCGGCTCGCGCGATAATATCGCCTCGTGCATAATGATCAACATAGCACACATGTATCATAATGTACTATTACTGCGATTGTGTACATATTTAATCAGATAAAGCTACTCGTAATGTACTTTTCAACACACTTGCTCGTAAAGTGGCTCTTATTGAACCGCTTTAAGGTCCATAATGGAGTGTATTACGAACGCGTGCTTTTTCTTTACTTTAATCCACATGTTCTGTAATACCACAGATAACTATTTACTAGTCGGAGACGCGCGCTTTTTTAATCTCATCAAACCCTGCGTTCCGAATTGGGAAATAATCGATGTGTTCCGAATTGGGAAATAACCGAATTAGCGTGAGCGCGATAACGATAACGATGTCCCGTGAATCGTCATAGATGACGTCATGACATTCGCCATCTTGCGATAATGCCGACCATGCCCTAGAATAATATCACCGTGAGCACTGTCAAAAATTACAGTGTGTGTATGAGGTTGTGTCAGTGTGTGTTTTGTTTTGAGTTGCATCATCTTTAAATTAAACTAACGTGGCATTTTTTAAATTGTGCTTCTGGCTGACAGTCGCCACCTAACCAAAGAAGAAGAACTGAAGAAGAAATGTGGTGTTTATACAAAGAAATACTGTAATAATATCTTTTTTACATTGTGTAAGCACTGTCATGTGAGCGCGTTCACGAGTGTTCCGAATTGTTGCCAGCTCTCAGCAGTCATAATAGTAATATCTAAATCGGAACGCATGTGAGATGATGCATGGACGTAATATTACGTCCATGGAGATGATGTGAGCGCTGTGATGTGAGCGATTATAGCTAATTCGGAAAGCGCCCAAAGAGACTTCATGCCGAAAGAAAAAATCCGCGGGCTATATTTCAATTTTTTTTTAAATAGTCTGTTTTGTCCTTGGTCGCAAAATGAACTCGCAGGGGACCACAGACAATTTAAGGTGAATGCGCAGTGGTAGACCGCGAAATTCTTAGGTTTTTTGCAATTTTCAGGTTTGTGTTTATTATATTTTTTCTATAGGCTTTATCGGTTTTGTCTGTGCCATAGATTAATATATTTAAAAATTAAAATGAGTCAATGTTGCGCGCGCATAGCTAGTGCTGGCTAGCACGGCGCGCGGGAAAACAAAACCAGCGCGCCATTTTCCATACAAGTTAATATTTAACAATACAAGTCTGTTTTTTTTCCTCGCAAGTGTGTTGAAAAACGTCGTATGAAACGCGTGTGCATTAATCAATATACACACATGTATCATAATATACTATTATCTAACGCTTTATTGATTTTAGGCATTTGGTGCTTAAGTAGAAACAGCAACTCGTGCCAAGTGCCAACCCCTGTTTAGTTCAATAAAGATTATTATTTCCAGAAACACTGACACCATTATACATATCGGCGATGAGGAGTTTCACTGCCACTACATAGTGTTACAAGTTTACTCTTCTTTCTTTGACATGAACGCACACAGAGAAATTGAGCTGCCTACTGTAAGAAAAATATTTATAATATTTTTCATAATACCTTCTTACATATTGAAATTTATTTTAAATTACAGAGCATTATCAAATTACAGGCCAACGTTACACCTGAAGCTTTTCAGACCATCTACGAATGGATGATATTTAATGGAAATGAGAGTAACAAACTGCTAAAGAGAGAGAATATCTTAGATTTATTTTACGCTGCGCAGTATCTGGCTATTAAAGGTAATTTGGTCAAAGAACTCCGTTAGTTGATGCTAACATCAAATTGCAATAATTCCTAGTGTGGGGTAATGTTTAAAAAATAAATAAAAACAAACAAACAAAACAAATACAGACAAATTCACCGCAGACCAATTCTTCGACAGATCTAGAAGATCAATGTTGGTCTTTTATTGTAAATGAGACCCTCTTTACTGAAGACACAGCATTCGCTTTATTCAGGGAAGCAAGGAAAAAGGGAATGACGCCTGTGATGGATTTAATGGTAAACAAGTTTATAACAAAACCATTTCACATGAAAAAGCCAATGTCTAATATTTTAATATTATTTCTAGGTCCCTCGTATAATGAGGTTTTTCCTACCTTTAGTCGCGTCGAAAGACTTTATCGATTTGGAAACAGACGAGTTAATGATATTTCTGAAATCAAACTACATATCTGTTACAAGGTATACTATTTTCTTCTGTAATTAGATTAATTGCTGTAACAGACCATATTCGCAACACCACACTGCGCTCCAAAGCACAGATTACTGACGTTAGTCAAAAATCCGCTAAGCTGAAGTGGGACTGGACCGGCCACGTCTGCCGTATGCCCAATGAGCTGTGGGCCAACAACATAACCACTACGTGGAGCCCTGACACAGCTAGAAGGCGTCGCGGCAGGCTCCGTAGAAGATGGTGGGACGAGCTAGAGAAAATAAACGACCACAGTGGTCCACTTTAGCCCTGGATCTAAAGAGCTGGAAGTTATAGGGAGAAGCCTTTGCCCAGCAGTGGGATGATGCAGGCTAACTGTTACTTGCTCGTCTATGTCACCATTACCACCTTCATCGTTTTCATTTTCCACGTTAGCAATAGAAGACTCGATCCTAAAACAACATAGGTAACAACAATGATCGTTAACTATTAGGTAAACATTATATTTATTTATTCATTTAGATCCGCAGTTACTTTATGTATACGATAAGAATAATTGAAAGGATCGTGATGTATTTGTGTTAATTGAAAGAAATATTTATGACGTAGATACGAGTACAGTCAACAAAGGAGTTAAGTATACAGGAGCGTCGGATATAGTTGAAGTTTACTAAGAAACCGATGGATGTTCTGGACTGAAATTTAATTTAATAAATGAGCTGTTTGTTTTCTATTAATAAACTAAAATTTTATTCGAGAATATCCATCGGTTTCTTAGTAAACTTCAACAATATCCGACGCTCCTGTATACTTAACTCCTTTGTTGACTGTACATGCATTGTGTGGGTTCGGTAGTTTTCCGATTTGCATCATTATAAATTACCCGCATGATATCTGATATCCGCTTCATAACATTACAACAGATTCCTTAGCATGCTCTGACGTATTAAGATCACTTTGCACGGCGACCCCGACCCGGAACCGTATGGGTGGAGTGTAGGCAGCTATAAAGCTCTATGTAGCCTTCTGGGAGCCGGCCAGTCCGGGTTTCGTTTTCATGTCCTACGAACGCTTATACCGTAAAGATTACATTTTAACAATTTATGATGTCTACATTCTGACTTAAGCAATAGATATTTCTATGCAAAACGTCCATTTTAAGCACTGATCTTAGAAATCCAAAAGTTATCTATCTAACGTGTTAAACTGCACGTCCGCACCTAGATTGAGATGTACTTGGTTCATTCCGTTAACGATTCAATCAAGTTTTTACTATCACTGCAATTTACCCACGATAGATAGGTGCCACTTTTCCCAAGAAGCAAGACCTGCTCCTAATAGACTCCAGTCCTGACAGTTCTGACTGTATTGGGTGAACCTATTACCGGTTTAGCCTTGAGAAAATTGCACAAACTAAACCAATTTCGTTTTCTTCCAAGTTTTCCCATCATGATCAATTAGTACCTGCTGTTAACACTCAATTTGTTTTAGTATCACCTTGAATGTTTCTAGATCACTTTTCTAACCGATACGATAATCAGACAGTGTATGATGAACGAGAGGAACCCAAAACATAAACATTGCAATAGGTATTCCAATGTACAGACGCCAGCAGATCAAGCTACTACAATCTGTCAAATTTCTTTAAGGTTTATAACCTTAAAGAAATTTCATGATTTCAAGAAAGGTTCATGGTTGATTGGGAAAATTGGACAGTCTCGGGTAGCTTGATGTACTGGCGTCTGTACCTACATATTCTTCTCCTTTTCTCGTGTGGCAGATATACAAACATAGCGTGGTAGAAATATTAGCTAGTTGCCAAGGTTGGTAGCGAATTAGATGCTGAGTGCCCAAGGTACATACGTACTTGAGTGTCGCCACACTGGATTCTAAAAAATACGTGCTCATTTGCTGATTATCAGCTTTCAAAATCATAACACCAAACCTGTTTGCTTTTGCCATTTTAATCAACCTTCATTGCATTTATAATGTCAATCCACTCACTGGTCGCTCTAATCCAGTATGCTACGGTGAAAGTGGTCTGGCTTTGTGAGTTTACTTTTACTTGTAGGTACCCAAATCTCTTTATTGATATTATATACTTAGGTATTATTTATCTATTGTTAGTAATGTGTTACCATCGAAACGATTTAACATAAACCATTGAGATTCCAAATATTTGCCAGTTCCATCTAGCAATGTAGCTTCTTTGAGTTCTTTAGCAGTATACTTAGCATTAACTTGCTTATAATCTACTAGCTTGCCGTAAGGTGATATTAAAACTCTACCGGAATAAAAGTATCCTGAGTCCTAACCCAGGTCATGGTCTATCGTTGTGCTAAATCCGTTTATCCGTCCAGCCGTTAAGTATATATCAATAGTAGGTAACACTGTAACAGACAGACAGAGTTTCCCATTAATAAAGTTGAAATTGATTAGTAACCAATCAGTTCACATTTAAAATGAAAGTTCGAGAACACATTCACAAGAAGTTGGCAGATTCGTCTCAAAATTAAGTTGTTGCAGGTTTTCTTATTTATCTCTCATAACTTTTTATTTTATTATATTTTGTTGTATGTATGTATCTAAGTATTTATTTTTTAATATTCTAGTTATCTTCTAAGCTGTTTTCTGTTATTGCACCTACTGTGTATTGTCTCTGCATCACCCTAAGGTAGACTGGTAGAAAATGCCCAAGGCATTAAGTCCGCCTTTGTACAGTTTTTACTTGTGCATAAAGTTTAATAAATAAATAAATTATACATAAGCTCATCTTCTTCAGCGAGATAGAGGTCCTGATGGCTGGCGTGCGGTGGCTCTACGGTGACTGGAAATCCCGCCAGCAGTTTGCAGTGGAAGTGATGCGCTGCGTCCGGTTCGGCCTCATCTCGCCGTGGCAGCTCGTGGACATTAAACGTAACCCCGACAACGCAGAGGTACTGGAGATCGTCAACGAGGCTGAAGTACAGCAGATGGTTGATGATGGACTTGCGTGAGTTTTCTCTCATATCAAAACAATTATGTAGTAGGTAGGTACTTAGTAGCAGTAGCACATGACCAATGAACATTAAAACTATCTGAGATTCGGGTTAAAAACGCACCCTTAGAATTATAGAGACTCAACAAGGAAACGCAAATTTTTGGTAAGCGTTGCATAAAGATTCACAAGTCTATCAATCTTGTAGAAAACAAAAGATATTCGACTGAATTTTGAAAATATTATGTTATTGTTTTTTTTATATCAAACTTTAGTTATTTACCTAGACGATTTTAAATAAATAAATGAAATTAAATAAATAAAACTATAATATTTAAAACATTTTTAAATCATGGTGCACTTTAGGTTTTTATTTTAATGAAATTGGATTTTTTTAAAAGACCTTTTATGTTTTAGGTCTCTATATTTCTGAGTTTTGATTGTAAGATGCGTTACATTCACAAATAAGACACTATAATAGTTAAATTATTTAGGGTAATTTTATATTCGATACATAAAAAACAACGTAAGAAATAAAATGTTTTATTAAAAATTTAACTTACAAAGAGTTTTAGCTTAAAAATCTACTTTTATTATTGTTATCAATCATCACAACCATGGTAAATAATTTACCAATAAACTTTGCATAACAAAACTTAAATCTTTGATATAAATTGCCTAATAATTAGGTATAGCTTATCACAATCATTAAGGAACTTGTTTGGAACTTAATACTTAAAACTTTCATAATAACAAAAAATTACAGTATAGAGTTATAAAAATCTGCGTAATAACTAGGAATTAGGTTTTTATTAATGAGATCGCGCAAGTCTTTTTTCTTATGTTCACTTAACTCTAGTCTTTGTGAAAATGCTTTGGTCACAGTTATTTCTTCTGGACTCATCATTTTCTTACGTTTGTTCCTTATGTTAACCTTTTTAAACTCACTTTGACTGTACGAAGTTTTATAAGAGAAGATAAATGGTTCGGCTTTATTAAACTGCAAAACTTTTACGTCGTTCAAAATAACATTGTTTTTATCCTCATCTTCATTGAAATTATATCCCCATAGTTCTTGAAGTGCCTTTAAATTAGTAAAGAACTCGTATGTTAACTCTTTAACGGTAAAAGGTTTCCCATTCTTACGTGCATTTTTAATCAGAGTTACATATTGATATGGTGCATAAATAGGTCCAGCTTTTTTGTTTTTTTTAACTTCTTTCTCAATCAAGCTATGAACATTATCTCCTTCGTTTTGTGTATGTCCCTTGATGAGGTATTTGTGAGTGATGGTTTCTATGTTTTCAAAATGAGTAACTGCTTAAGAATATAATGTCATTATAAACTTATTTTTATTCTGTCCACAACAATTATCCGAATAAAAAGTGACATGAAGACTTTTATTCGGATTTTGTTCATTTAAGTTGTTCAAATAGTCTAGAATACACGATCCTATTTCATTAGCTCCCCTGTTTCCTTGCACTTCATCCCAAAAGTAGCTGTACACGTCACTGTAAGCACCTATGTCATTGTCTTCTTCATTTCTTTTACGTTTTTTAGGTATTTCTGAATTCTTAGCCATTAATTCTACTATAGTGAAATTTAGACAATTGAGTTTTGATTTGTAAAAAAACGAAGAAATGTCTCCAGTAGGGCACTGCATGACGGCTTGTAAATCATAAACAGAGCAAATGAATGTATCATTGATGTTTTGGCGGTCTAGGCGTTTTTCTTGGCGACACAAATCTTTTTCTTTAAGGTGCTCATCGTATTTATCTTTTATTTTTGTTTTCCGATCCACCGTTGCAACTTCATAGTCTAGACATAAATCGCATCTGTCTTTTTTCGGTTGAAAAAAGCTAATATTAAATTGTTTTGTAAAAATTTCATAGTAGACCCAATAGTCACAAGAAGGTTTACCTTCTTGTTTTTGAATTTTATCAAAATCTTTCCAGATGTCAGTTATTGTTCTATCCCCACTGATGTATTCTCTGGAAGTTGCTGCTCTCAAATAATGAGACTCTATTCTTGGAATTGAGTTTATGTGTTGTTTAATATTCTCAATGAGTGCTGGATCTATAGGCTGTCTTGACACGTGCTGACCTCTTATATCGGTATTTAAGAATCCTTGTGGGTCAGTCTTCTTTTTTACTGTTCTGATCTGACGATCGCATATTCCCAGAGTATTAATGAAGAAAGTCTTACATACCCGAATTCGGGTGTTAATTATTGTGAAATAAAATGCATTATTCGGTAGTCTAGGTTTCGCAGAATTACTATATTTGTACTTTGGCTTAATTTCCATCATGCAATTTCGTATGAAAGATCTTTGTAGTTCTATGTTGCCTAATGACCAATATTTATCAAACAATGTTTTTCTGTCAGCATCAACGACGTTTTCTGGACATTTAAGTCTACATTTACAAGCATCTTTAATGACACGGGCGGATACTTCCTTTTTAGTGGTACATGAAACATAAGCCTTTCCAGTGTTTCTTAAGATTTTTGCAACATTTTGCTTCCAGTTTGATGGATTTCGTATGCGTTTTCTTGATTTTCTAGTTGTCTCGGAAGTTTTAGTCAATTCAAGGGCAGTGTTGGCTGAAGACGAAGAACTGCTGCTGGATAAACGAGTAGTTCTTCTAGACCGAGTATCAAGAGTATAAGTTGGGTCTGTGTCACTTAAGTCTACATCACTTTCATTTGAATGAATGGGTGACTGATGGTAATTCTTTGTATTTTTGCGTGTAACTTGACCCGTCAAGTTGGATGTGGAAGGCCCATCTATGGATAAATGGGTATTTGATGTATTTTTGTCAAAATTGGTGTGAGCATCAGAAGACGAAGACGATGATGATGAAGATCTACTTGAAGAAGAAGTAGTACTGTCAGATGATGTTGACGAATCACGATATGACTTTTTTGTCGGTGGGTATTCTTTTTCATTAGTAGGTACATGTGACTGTTCAGAATTGTTCAACTCTGGTTCTAAAACTATAGTAAATTCCTGGATTTCCGTTTTCTTTTGTAGCTGGAAATAATATTATTTCATTTAAATAGAAGAAGAAATAAACAAAATAATATTTAAATTGTCAATTGAAAACCCACCTTGTTGGTGTCAGCTACACAAAGCACCTTTGGGTCAAAGTATGGAATGGATCGGTTTGGAGAGTTTTCTATTATGGAAGGGCTGTCTGTTAACGATTTATTATTTGTTTCGGGGATGACCTGAAAGAAAATTTTTAACAAATTAAAATTGGATTGAATTATGTCAATATAAAAGTCAAAGTACACACAACATCTACCTTGAGGAAACTGTTTGGTAACTACCCAATACTAGCAGCTGTTCTTTACGATTTTACCCACGTAAGTCCAAACTTTTTCTATACCGCGAATAGTTTTAAGTTCTGATGTTAATACAATAAAATAATATCTATTGACACTATTGATGTGTGTATTTACCTCTGCAACAATTTGGTCCATCTGGTTAATTGATAATTTATCTGGATACTCCTCACAACATGAATTAAATGGCAGAATATTATTTTCTTTGTTTGTGTCAGTCTGAAAATATAATATTTTAATTTTTGATATCCAACAATTTAACACCAATCTGTTTTAAATATATTACCAAGGTACATACCATACGAACACAGTTATCTTGGTAATTTTGTGATGTTTCCGTCATTTGGGTTGTTGAGCGGTGTGTGGGGGTGTGTGGGGGTGTGTCTGTGTGTGTTTTTCGACGACGACGATTATTAGCATGTGCCTAGAAATAAGGGTATTAAGAAGGTTATTGCATAAAATAATTACCGTTTTGGTAAAAACAAGAATAATAATACGAACAAAAGTATCTTTACCTGGTTTTTTGTCTGGACTTTTTCTAAAATATAATCCACTCTTCTCTTCATGTTTTGACTTGTTTCACCTAAAATGTAAAAAAAATATGAACTACAATTGTCACATTCAATAGAAGAAACAAAACAATTTCATTACCAGATAGACATTTCGATAAATACGACTTTTTAAAAACTATGACTATTATTACAAGAAAGCCATAATCACGAATAAGTTTTTATAATGCATAGTATTTTATAATTATAACGACCAAAGGATGATTGAGTCTTTAATTGTAATATATTTTCAGTTAAAGATGGACTTAAACAATATTGTGTCTTGTACACAATTAACATTTTTGCTATAACATGGACTTATAACAAAATGGGTCTTTACTTTACCAAAAAAGTAACGTGTACATACCTTATTTTTCAGTAATGTAAAGACTGAATCCGGATTAGGTCTCCACAAAAACAAACACTTAGCGACTTTCACTTATGACGCGTGGCACATTACTGATTGCGTCACTCTAAACCCGAGAGGGCGCGGGGAACAGGGGCCGAGCGATAAAGACCGAAATATGACTTTGTCCTTTTCTACTCACAAATCGGTCACTGTTTTAATTAAAGTCGATGCAGATGATCATTTTAGGTCGTAATGTGGCGGAAAGTCAAAATATCAAAATTTCGTATTGGGTCTGTATAATTCTAAAGGTGCGAAAGTTTGAGTTTGAATGGCTGTAGAAATGGAGGAAGATCATGAAAACGATTCGACGGTATATGACGACTGTGAACAAATTAACCACAATAGTTGGTTCAATGTTTACGAAACTCGATGTGCTAAAATTATACTGTCATAAAATTAAAAAATATAGGTAATAAAATTAAATGCAAGTAAATTCCACGAAACATGTGAGATCAATATATTTCGTATGCTGACGCGGATGTTACCACTATAGGTGATTCCCCATAGGATACGGGCATAATTCATATACCTTTTGTGTAAGCATATTTTTGACATATTCATGTAAATAACATCAAGCAACAATTACTTCAGTAGCAGTTCTATTGTTTCGTGACGTTAAATTTTAAATATATAAGTAACTGAATAATACTGTTATTGCATTTCATAGGTACTCTTCCACAGCACAGCAAACATTCTATTATTCACTTCACCTAAATCATCAAGAATCAATCATTCACAAAGCAGTGTTAAATACTTATTTACCGTAGTTTAGTAACAAAACTCCAAGGTAGTATGAGGAATTTCTTTGTGTGAAAACAAGTTCACACTTCGTTTCAAACTATGCGTTCATAACTTTATCTAAATACTTACTACTTTTTTTATTCTACTTTATTTATTCATTATTTTTTTAGCCTATGTTGTCCTACTGGTAAAGGCCTCCCTTTCACTCCTCTCTAGGACCAATATTCTGTCTAAAATAATATTTACAGACAGGATTGGTCCACACAAGCTCCAGACATTTTAAAACGCATAAGTAGATATTTTTATGTATTACCCCCTTACTAATAAACGTATTATATCAGATCAGAAGACAAAGCGTTGTGTAACTATCAGACGCTTTAAGGTTTATTTTATATTTTTAATGTTGAGAAATCCCGACATTTTGAGATAGAGAAATTTAGAGATTTAGAGAAAAGGACATTTTGAGAAAAGGACATTAGGTATGCGCTGAGACGCATCAAATAATAACGACTATGTACTCGTTATAATTTGACGTACATCAAAACCATAATTATGTAAATTGTAATTTGAAACAACGGCAACGCTTTTTTTGGTTTGACGATAGTTAGCGCCATTTTTGACGTATACGCGTGCGTCAAGTGGACGTGGGGTCGTCGTGGCGGTGTCACTCGACATCGCCAACGCGTTCAACACCCTGCCCTGGAGCTGCATTGTGGAGGCACTCCGGTATCACCGGGTGCCGCCCTACCTCCGTCGAATAGTCGAGGCGTATCTGACGGACAGAGCCGTCAGCTACCCCGGTCGCGATGGGGAGTGGAACCGGCGAGAGATGTCGTGCGGTGTCCCGCAGGGATCGGTCGTGGGGCCGTTCCTGTGGGACATCGGCTACGACTGGGTGCTGCGGGCCGACCTCCCTGAGGGCGTCAGCGTGGTTTGCTACGCTGACGACACGCTGGTCCTGGCGCAGGGGAGGTCGCATCAGGCGGCGGCCGACGCGATGACACGCGGGGTTGCGATAGTCGTGGAGAGGATCCGGCAGTTGGGTCTCGAGGTGGCATTGCACAAGTCCGAGGCCATGTCGTTTCATGGGCCCCGGAACGCGCCACCATCGGGATCCCAACTAACGGTAGGAGGGGTTCACATCGGCGTCGAGACAACGATGAGGTACCTGGGTCTCGTCCTCGACAGCCGGTGGAACTTCGTCGAGCATTTCCGACGTTTGGCCCCCAAACTGGAACGGGCCGGGGCCGCCTTCAAGCGGCTCTTGCCCAACCTGGGGGGGCCAAACGCCTCCTGCCGGAGGCTTTACGCGGGGGTCGTGCGGTCCATGGCCCTATACGGGGCCCCGGTGTGGGCGCGTTCACTGCGGCGGCGAGCCGCCCACTACCTGAACGCGCCCCAGAAGGTGGTAGCCATAAGGCTTATCCGGGGCTACCGCACGATCTCTGGCGAGGCGGCAAGCCTCATTGCCGGACTGCCGCCATGGGATCTGGAGGCGATAGTCCTCGCGCGCGTCTATGAGTGGCGCGCGGAGGCACTAAGCCGGGGGGAAGTTCCGCTTCCGCGGCAAATCGCTGCGGAGCGGACTGAGCTCCGGCGCGATCTCATGGCGACATGGAAGGAACGACTGTCGCAACCCAGCGCAGGGCACGCCGCGATAGCGGCGATAAGACCCCTCTTTGAGGAGTGGCTAGGGAGGCGCCACGGCGCCCTCACCTACCGCCTGACGCAGGTCCTCACCGGACACGGAAGTTTCGGGAGGTTCCTGCACATCATCAGGCGGGAGGAAACGCCCGGGTGTCACCATTGCCAGGATCGCCCAGAGGACACGGTGGAGCACACGGTGGAGGTCTGCCCCGCTTGGGCGGAGCACCGCCGTGTCCTCGTAGAGGCGATCGGCAGCGGCGGCGACCTCTCGCGCCCGGCCCTGGTGCAAGCCATGGTCCGGGGCGAGAGGGAGTGGGAGGCAGTCACCTCCTTCTGCGAAGCAGTCATGCTAGCGAAGGAGGTGGCGGGACGGCTCAGGGAGAGAGCCTCCCGTCCCAGCCGCCGCGGGAGACGCTCCGGGCGTCGGGAGCCGCGCGACGACTCCCGGCCACCGTAGGCGCGGGCCTGCGGGCGGAGAGTAATGGGTAGCTCACCGTCCGATCAGGACCAGGCCCGTGCCGGACGGCGCGTACGTGTTCCACGCGCGCCTCAAAGAGATGTCAGCATCGAGGAGGGGCCCCATAGGGCCGAAGCCTGCCGGGTCAGCGGGATTGTCCGAAAGGGTTACCGCTGGCCCGGAACATAAAGGGCTAAGGAAGGAACACGGGTGGGTTTTAGTCAGTAAGAGTCTGACACTCCCTTCCGCTCCACCCAGAGCGGGAGGGGTCATTTGATGATTTCCCATCCGCAAAAAAAAAAAAAAAAAAGTGGACGTGAAACAACCCGCCCTTATTTTATTTCTGTCATTAGTGACAGTTGAGTTCATACAAAAATATCTACTACTTTATGTCTTATACTTTTTAAAATGTCCTTTCTTATCCACAGTTATGTAATAATAAAATATTGGTATGGCAACAATTCCAAGAACTATTACCACTGGATCGCTGTCCTCGGGCTGTCGGAACCCGCTGAGAGAAACTGGATCGGCGAGGAAAAGGTGCAACGTGATTACTTTTGTCTCAATAATTTCTATAAAATTATTGAGACAAAACTAATGCAAAAGACATGTGTACAATCCATACTTATATTATAAATTCGAAAGTCTGTCTGTATGTATGTTACTTTTCACGCCTAAACCACAGAACGGATTTCGATAAAATTTGGCAGAGAGATTTCATTCCGGGGAAGGACATAGGATAGTTTTTATCGACATAGGCACCCTCGCGGGCGAAGCCGCAGGCGGAAGCTAGTTATGTATATTGGCTAAGTAATTGTTGGTCGTTCACCTGTGCAAAGCTATCATCAAGTGGTATAATAGGAGGATAATAAACAACAAATATTAGAACAATACCTAGATATATTTCATCGTACAAAACATTATGACCTCATAGCTAAAACGGTCTTGAAATTATTAATAAGTACCTAGTAAGTAAATGATGCATTCTAAAATGTTATTTTGTTGTAGAATCATGTAACGTACAAGGACTTCCTGAATTATTTGGAACAGTTCATGGTCCCCAAAGACCAGATGTACCAACAGATGGCCATGATGCAACCGCCCAGGAGGAACGATGATAACATACCAGGTACACAGTTACACAAAAACTCTGTAGGAGATATTAGTATTTGCATGGTGTCCTCATGACTAAGTAAAAGTAAAACTGCGCAGTGCTGCACCCCACTACCCTATTTCAAGTTAAACAAATATAAACTTTATTTCAATGATTATTAAGTTTATTTCAGAGTGACTTAGCACTAGGGCTTGTAAATATTCGAAATGTTTGGATATTCGAATATTCGATGTTTTTACAGGCAGTATTCGAATTATTCGAATATTAGCTTTTCCTTTGAAACCAAGTTGAAACCTTGAAGGGACAACTTGCTTATACAATTAATACACAAGTTTCAGTTGAGTATTTTTACTATATAAAATTGAATCACCTTTAAGCAACATAGTTTGACGTTATAATGAAAAAAAAAAAACAAATCAAAAATATTAAGGGGAAAGCGCTAAGGTAGCCTGCGAAATTCAAATTTTCTTACGTTT
The DNA here is from genome assembly GCA_963082905.1 of Oligia fasciuncula. Classification (NCBI taxonomy): domain Eukaryota; kingdom Metazoa; phylum Arthropoda; class Insecta; order Lepidoptera; family Noctuidae; genus Oligia; species Oligia fasciuncula. Next base: position 7,365,373 of record OY720393.1, on the reverse strand, counting down.
TTTGCAATATGCTGGCCAGTATTAAGTTGTACATTGATTAAAATATGATTCGTGGTCGTAAAAAATATGTATTTACAGAATTACAATAATTACAATCAATTTGTTCGACGACACTACTTTTCACCTCGCTGCTTCCTTATGACTAGGCACTCCTTGCTGTTCTCCCCATCGCTGTCACTGTGGCGAAGATGTCAACAGCCTCGGACACCACAACGGCCTGTCTTGCAGGCGAAGTGCGGGTCGCTTAGCGCGGCACGCTTAGCGCGAACATTAATGACATCATCCGAAGAGCTCTTGTCACCGTCGGCGTTCCAGCTGTATTAGAACCCAATGGCTTGGCACGCGACGATGGCAAGAGACCGGACGGTATGTCTTTATTTCCATGGAAGGTGGGTAGGCCTTTAGTGTGGGACGCTACGTGTGTTGATAATCTTGCGCCATCCCATCTTCCTGGCTCGGCATGCTGTGCTGGCGCTGCTGCTGTGGCTGCGGAAAACCTCAAGCGGCGAAAATATAATAACCTCATCGGAAGCTATATTTTCGAGCCGTTTGGGGTTGAAACTCTCGGGCCGTGGGGTCCGAGTGCTAATGGTCTTTTTAAAGAAATTTCGAAACGGCTGGTTGACAATTCCCGTTACCCAAGGGCTGGCTTTTATCTTGGCCAGAGGCTAAGCATCGCCACCATACAACGTGATAATGCCGCCAGTCTCTTGGGTACATTACCAGTCGACAGCGATGCGGATGAATTTTTCGACGCTATTTTTTAGTTTCTGTATAGTTTTAGTTAAGTTAGGATTTAATTTTGTTATTTTTAGTTTGTATAGCCAAATAAATATTAAAAAAAAAAAAAACATTAATACAACTTGTTAAGTTAGTATAATCCCCAAATGTCAAGATTTCATGAAATAGTCATTCTTGGGGATTACATGGTCTTAGAGAGTTGTTGATGACTTTATTCATAATAATTCTGTAAATACTTATGTGTTACGGCTGCGAAACCTCGGAGTGGCGGCGCCGGCACTGTGTGTGTACGTGTAAAGCGCGGTCTGTAGGTAACAACTTGTAAGACAGACGTAGTTCGTATATTCAAACTGAACTAAAAATTATTCGAATAGCAAAAATGACCGAATATTCGCATTATTCGAATATTCGAATTACAAGCCCTACTTAGCACTAATGACAAAGTTATAAAAATGTTTGAAGTTGTAGCGTAAACTGAACTTTATTGTAGGAATTAAAGTTATTTTTCCATTAATTCATATTTGTTTACATTTTTGGCAAATAAATCGCGAATGCACGGTGGACTGTTTGTACCTACTGTAGGTACCTCAGGGACCCGTAGTATCCTGAATAGTGGTGTACTTATCGCCACTGCTTCTTTGGTCTAGTGGTCGCAAGTGCCATTGCTGAGCGTGGTATCCTGGGTCCGATGTTCCAGTCTGGCAGTGTTATAGGGTTTTTCATCAGAGAAACAAACCGGAGGATTGTGCTCAGTTGTTGTTTATAGCAATAGGCTCACCTTCTATTACTTGGTTAAATGTGAGTGTATACTATGTATGTGGGTAATACACTTCTACCTACTCTGTAATGCATGACTATATAGGTTGAAATTGATTAGGTGCGCCAAATTAAAATATCTAATTCCACGTCTTATTGAATAAATTTAGAGCATGCTAAATTAGATTTGTGTGGGTAATACACTTCTACCTACTCTGTAATGCATGACTATATAAAATTGATGAAAAATAGATGAAATTGTTTAGGTGCGCCAAATTAAAATTTAGATATTTTAATTTGGCGCACCTAATCAATTTCAATTTCCTATATAGGTAGTTCTGCATTTCCACGTGTTATTGAGTAAATTTAGAGCATGTAAAATTAGATTTGCCATTGTCGCGCGAACGACTTCAAAAAAGGAGGAGTTCTCAATTCGGATGTTTATGTTTTTAATTTTTTTTAGGAACGGTCAAAACTATGTAAATAACGCAAATTTAACGCGTTGCTTTATGTTGTGAACTCTGCGATAAATGGATTGCTTATCCAGCTCACGCTAAAATTGGAAAGGACTTTAATTTTCCTGTTTTGATAATTTTGGAAAAAAAATTGTTTTTACTAGACCGACGATACTTCGTGTCTACTTGAAGGCAATAACTTAGTTTGCACTCTCTATTTTCGTTAATTTCACGATTTTTTTCAAGAATTTAGATTTGAGAAATGACAATTTGTAATGATATGTAACAGTTACTGCGCCTTCTAAATATTTCGATTTGGGGCAAGTTTTCAATTTCATCAATCTGGAACCGCAGCATTCGTGCTTATCTGGCTGTGACGTGGAAATGGCCTGATGAATTGTTTGCGGTGTTTACGCCAATTCTAAATTGCTAAGATAAAAATAAAATCAAAATGCGAAATAAAATTGGCAGTAATCACAATAATATATAGGTACAATTTTTAATATACGTATCTCATCATCATCTATGGTGAGTGTAGCGGGCTAGGGTGATAGCCCGCCGGGTAATTGCGTAACACACTATCAGTAGCTGCAGCAATGGGTTTTATTTTGACAGTTCAACAACATTCATTGCGAGATTTATGTTGTTGAGCAGACACATTTTTCGAACATAAGTAGCAATGAATTAGCAATATACTTGAAAATTATTCAAATTGAGAGTAATAGTGTGTAAGGCAACCAGCACCCTAATTGCGTAACACACTATCAATCACAATATGAATAATTTTGAAGGACACTTGCTAATCCATTGCTACATATGTTTGAAAAAATGATTTGTTCAACAACGTAAATAACGCAATAAATGTTGTTGAACTGTCAAAATGAACGTCATTGCCATTGTTACGCAATGACCCCGCGCTGGAAGCACTTGTTAAAATAAACCTAAGAATATTCGAGTACCCCACGAAATTGTTCGAAAAAATAGCAACAAATTGTTTCAGACTGGCTTTCCTTTTAAAGCCGCCTACGTTTTCTGCATCAGCAAATAGACAATAGAAGTATTTGTTATAATACGTATTTATACGGGGGAGCAATACCTACACTTACTAGTTGTAGGTCGTTGGTTCGAACCCAGATAGGCGCTTTACGTTGTGTAAATTAATTTTCATCACCACTGCTCTCCAAAACGGTGAAGGAAAACATCGAGAGGAAATCGACATGTCCTAGAACCAAAAATTCGAAGACATGTGACATCTACCAACTTGCTCTGGACCCGCGTGGTGGATAACGGCACTGCCTTTCACCGAGAGGAGGCCTGTGACCCAGCAGTGGGAACATTAAAGGCTGATTATGTTTATGCTTAGTATTTATATGTCATCAGGCAGTATGCGAGGCATGGATAGCGAAAAAATGGAAATGCGGAGACCTAAAATGGACTTCCCACTACCAGCCACTCTGAAAGGACTTACCGGTGACAAGGATAAATCCTTCCCGACGATGAGTGAATTTTTTGAGCATCCAAGAAAGGTGTGAAGTTAATGATATTATTTAATTATACAGTACAGGGTTTAAGGGACATCGACTCGCAACAGCTGATTTTATTTAATAACGGCTGAAATTCTACTCTGGTGGGTCTACTATCACTATCATTTGATGAATTTATGGTAACAGATTGCACCTGTAATCCCCCAAAAGGTTAGGCAGACTTCTGCCTAGCCCTTTGGGGATTACAAGCGTGACGTTATGTTACCTATGTTGTTATTTACTTTTATTGCAGTCTCAAGAAGGCCAGCCATCAGTTTGTCCATCGGCTAGATCGCCAACATCACAGGGCCAGGACACGTCCATGCAGATACCCATACCCACCATGGCTGAACCCAGAAAAAGAGCTCCCGAACTAGCGTGTAAACACCAAATGCATTTCGAGGTATAATTTTATTTTATTGTCTACTATCATCATTATTCTCTTACCATTATCCGAATTTATTTGTGGTCGTGTCTTGTCTTCCTGTATCAATGTCCTGAATGTCTTCTTCTTCCATACTTCTCTATTAGTCGTCATCTCAGTAGTCACCCCCCTTTCTAGTCAAATCATCTTATACACGGTTTCTTTGTTTACAGTTCTTCCTTTCATCCATCGTTTCTTTGGTCTTCTCCTAGCCTTAGAGCCATCTTCATTCATACTCAAAACTTTTCCTTTTCTCATTCGAATTTGAGGTATTTTTTAATGAAATCAAACATAGATAAAGAATACTTTTAAGAACGTGATTATTTATTTTTTGTTTTTTTATAAACTAATAAAGGAACAAAGGAAACACCTAGAGATGCGAAAGCAGCAATTGGAGCTGGCTCAGCAACAACGCCGCAAACAGATCCAACAGATTCACATGTGCACCATTGAACGAGATCATGTAACATTTATTGTAATTTTTTTTACTATTTCGATTTCTTTTATCTTTTTTATTTTGGTGCTATAAAAAGAGTTTTTAAAACAAAAATACAAGTAATTGAAAGGGGAGTGAATATAGCTCAGAATTCATCCACAAATCCCGTTATTCTCCAACAAATGATTTTTTATAATTTCTACTGTTGTTAAAATATGTACAAAGCATCAATCAGACATAATGTAAAGTATAGAGCAGTACTTTTTGATAGGCGTGACAATTTGTAAGAAACTGTATAGCTAAATAATTCACATTTGCCAACAGCCCTCATCCAACACCGAACATGATATGTACGATCCACCAGAGAAGGATTCTGCTGAAGACCTGAACACAACCAACAGTGAGTCTAGCAGCACGGTGGAGACCAGCCTGACTGAAAAAGTATGTGAATTTTGCGCATTTTGGCCGCAAATTCGTAATGACGGAGCTGCGGAGCTTGCAGCCGTGAAGCATGGTTTTTAATGAAGCTGCTTAAGTTAATACCTCCACTGCAAGCTGCGCCACTTCGAACCTTTGCGGCCTTAGATAGATTTTATAGTAAGGAATCTTTCTGATTGAAGTCGAGAACAAAAAGGATCATTATGATAAATTGTGTTGAATACAATCATTTGAACACAATATGTAATAATCTCCCATTAAGTTTTCAGAACTTTGTTTATAAAACATTGCATTCGAATGCACCTAAGCGATAGCAATAAAGATTAAAATAAAATCTTGTTTCTATTAGCGATATAAGAATCCTTAATATTTGATATCTGTGTACAATAGTAGATACGTTACGATACGTGTGACAGCACCCGGGTAGCTCGCGAAATATTTTTTATTTTACTTTTTTGCAATTTGCTGGTCAGTTACGTTGACTAAAAAAATTCGCGACCGTAACAAATATGTACCTATTTACAGAATTATAATCATTAAAGTCATCAAAACAACTCTCTCAGACCAAGTAATCTTACTGAATGACTATTTCATGAAATCTTGGTACGCTTTTCTGTGGCGTAAGTAGTCCATTTTTACACAGAAAAGCGTGACTTATGTACGGGTTTAGATCACACAGTGCTATAAATATATTTTAATCGTAGGGCATAATTGTTAGCAAAAGCATCAACTGCGGATGAATTACATTCACGTTAATATTTATTATAGATAGTTAATTGATTTCCGCAGAATCAGTACGCAATGAGAAGATCCGAGAAGAGGCACAGTGTGGCAGCCTCGTACCTGGCTGCAGCCACTGCTGCTTTGTCGGGATCTAGAAGGCAGGTTTCATAGTTTCTTTTGTGTTCATTTAAACTCCTTACAAGGAGAGTTTTAAAAAGGAGGAAAGCAAGATTGCAGTCAGACATACCTAACATAAAATTTCAAACCTGTTTTAAATAATTTACGTGCTAATATATTTTGACGGTATGTCCTGAACTAAAAATATCTGTAACATCCTGCCTATCCACATTTTATGCAAATGAAGACACTTACCTACTTTCAAGACATACAATATCCAAACTGAACGATATTACCCGACTAGAAACTAGCATTTAAGGTTTTAGTTTATCCCCCAGTCCCACATCAGGCCCTCGAACGCAAGCTGCGACAAACGCGTCCCGGTCAGAGGCGATGCCACGGAACATCGTGCCCATGTCGCATAACAACGCCGGAAGCCCACAGATATCGCTCTTCAACCAGTCCAAGGAGTCCCTTGCTAAGATGACCATGTGAGCCTAGTTAAAAATGTAGAGTAATTTTTTTGCCAGATACACGGTACATAGGATGTTCATATTTAAGAATAGGTCACATACTGACTGTATTTTGAGGTGACATGTCGACGCGTCGACGGATGCTTACTTAGTTTGTCAATTAACTTATATATCAATAGGGACAGACTCCCTAATCCACTCTCCATAAAGGTGCTATCATTATTGTTTCAGTTAAGTGTAGCCTTACATCCATGTATATTGCTATGATTTCCATTTCAGGAACAAGTTATCGACGTCCATACTGGGTCCTTCAAATAAGAACTACATCGCTGAAGGGTCCCTATTCAACTGGGACAGGGAGACTGTCTTAGTTTTCGGTGGAATTGATCTCCTCACCCCATATGGATTCGGAGGAAACACTGGAAAATATATTTATAGGTGAGATCGTCGATTCACCAATTTCAGTTCATTTGTCCCGTGAGGGTCGAGGGACTGCCGTCTAATATTCATACACATCAAGTAAACTAAGATATTGATGATGCTGGATATGGAACTGCAGATCTTTATTTTAATAGCTTACACTCCCACTCCTGGGTAAAGGCCTCTCTGATAAAGATCTGGGAGGCCAAGTGGAGGCAGGAGGGTAGGTGATCACCTAACTCGGTCTCGTTTTATTATAACTAACCTTTCAAATAAATGCACGATACGTCATCTCGTACGCGGTGAAAATTATTTTCCCATAACATACAGTTGTCCTATTTATTCTTATTAGTCGATTCAACATCGTTTTAGGTTCGACCCAGTGACCAACGTTTGGGACTATGTGGGAGATCTCCCGGAGCCAAGACATCACCATTCGGTTGGCTTTCTGAGGGGCCGGGTGTATCTTGTCGGTGAGGAATTATTTCTTTAAGCCCTGTTGCTACAACCTTATAGCTGCAAGTTTATAGGACAATTTAACTTTAAAATTAAAGCTACCGCCTAATAACACAATTATTATTTGTTGTAGTGTAATTGTGATAATTATCTGTTGATGATAATTTTGATAATTATGTTGAGAATAATTGTGATAATTATCTGTTGATAATTGTGTTTTTTTAAGCTGGGAAGTAAAGCCGCCTTCTTTTCAATGCCACTTTTTCAGCTTCTTCCATTATGTTCTTCATTCAAATGCTTTACCATTTATTTGTCTACAAGGAGGTGCAGATCCCCGCGACGATGACATCCGGGGTAAGTCAGCGGTAGTGTCCACTGTATGGAGCTTCGAGCCTGTGTCACGCTCCTGGTACAGCGAGAGCGGTCTCATGACGCCTCGGAAGAACTTCGGACTGGTTGTGCACCGAATGGCCATGTATGTCATCGGTGGGCTAGATAAAAAGGGCAGGTATGTATGTTGTAGTTGGAAGATTGATAGGTGACACTAATGTGTCACCTATCGAACGATCGATCTCATTAAAATAGTTTATTGTCTAGAATCTAGAACATTAAAATAATATGTATGAGGTAAAAGGCGGAGAATTTAAGTCGCTATGTAACAGTCAAATGTTGGAAAGAGAGCAGATACTAAGCGACCGATTATCCTGGGTAATAGAGCTTGATCTATTAACTACGTTCTTCTTTTAGGGTTCTCCGTTCCGTGGAAAAGTTCGATCCTAAGACGGGTTCATGGAGTGAGGTGCGTTCGATGAGCGTGTGTCGCATGGCCGTGGCTTGTGCGAAGTACCGCGAGTACATCTGGGTGGCTGGTGGCATGACCGGCGAAAAGAAAAAGCCCGTCTGCAAGATAGTCGAGTGCTACAATTCTAAGACTAATGAGTAAGCTATGATGTCTACACATATTTATAGCTTCTTCAAAGCTAGGATAAATATATGAATCGAAAAAAATATTTTAATTGCTACAAAACTGCTCCCCTGTATATTGGAAAATGGAACCTATATTTTTTATAATAGAAGACTGGTATACATAGTGCAAATGGTTCTTGCAATTTACGAAATTCTGAATTTCTTAAATATGACTCCCCAGATCTGGCATTCATCCAAGATGAACTGATAATTGTATTTCTATCATAATATGAATAAATGCAGGTGGACAGAAATACACAGTCTGCGGTTCCCCAGATGTTTCTCCACGATGTTTGCAATGAACGATAAATTGTACATTGTCGGCGGAGCTGGCAAAATTTCGGATAAGGTAGGTTGGTGTTTAGAAAGTAAATATAGGAGTAGGTACAATATTTGTTCCCTTGAATAAAAATGCTAATGCATCAAACATACATTCAGATCTAAGTGATGATTAAGTAAACCTGCAGGCTATATAAGAAATGAAACGGAAATACCAAAGGTTCCTCCACGAGGAGGAAAAAGCATTAATGAACCCCGATAATTTTTAGGAAAAGACAGTAAACAGCGTGGGTGCGATAGATGTGTGGGACTGGAAACTGCGCAAGTGGAAGCAAGAGACTGAGATGTCGATGCCCAGACATGGACACGCACTGGCCTATCTCGGCACACAGCTCATCATCATTGGTACGTAAGCTCTTTGTTATCAAAAGCTTGTAGAAGTGTGGACGCTATGCACATATCTTAAAGGCAGTGAAGCAACAACGGAGATAAAGAGGATTTGTGATCTAATACTCTAACGTTTAACATCGGTTACAATATAGAACCGAATAAAATGAGACTGTCCTGGAAGTACATATTTAATAAAAACGAGATTGAAATAAAATTGCAACAAAATTGCATAAGAAGACAAGACTAAAAACTGCTCTAAACAAATGCTAAAATCATCTAAGTGGCCGTTCATCTTCATCACACAATATTTTTTTTTACCAGTTTTTACTTCAATGATGATCGATTGATGGCGTCATTACCATGCCAACTAGCGATAATAGAATCATTACAATCAGCAAAACATAACGATCAATAAATAGTACTCAAGAAAATTGGTGGCTTTTTGTTGATATACTCGTAGAGATTAACAAATTTCGAAATTCAAGCTATGTAGGTAAATATCCGGCAAAAAAATCTATCTTTCCGCATTTGCGTATTTTAAAGTACTTAAGCAATTATTTTTTGACGATATGATTCATATCAGGTGAAACATATTTCTATAAACATGACTAGTTGTTAGAAAGAAATGCGTTTTCAACTAGGTCAGACATGATTGTTAGAACTGCTAGAAAACTGATGACAAAGCGGTAGAGTTGTTAGCAAACTCGATTATTGAAAGTGCATTTTTTAAATTATATAAATTACGTAAGTACGTTTTTTCCTTGTCTACTTAAGTATGTAGGTAATATTTCTAATACTTATAATCGGTCAGTTGATAAACTGCGAGAGTTACGGACAATTCGCATACTCTCAGACAGCGCCTCAGTCCTCCAATCCCTAGGGAAAATATGCTTCACATCGAAACTGAGTCACACACAATGCGCTTGAACAGGTAACTGTATCGAACCGCAATACAGTGACACTACAATGGGTAAAAGAACGCAGTGGATCACTACGAAACGACGCAGCTGACGAGCTGGCCAGAAACGTCACGTCATCATCCAGCACGCCAGTTTGTGGACCGGAACCTGTCGTGCCCATCCCCTTCAAACAACTACGCAGGTGGCTACGGAAGCACACACAAGCAGAGAGCTGGTGGACCTCGTCACCGGGCTGCAGGCAGTCCAAAGACGCCATGCCATCATTAGATGGAAAGCTAACAATACCTTTGCTACGCCTGGACAGGAAAGGCCTACGCCTGGTGACTGGGACCATCACGGGACACTGCTCGCTAAAAAAATACTACCACACAATAAGCATAACGGTCAGCCCCTGTGCTGGTCTTGCATGGAGGCTGAGGAAACCGTTGCACATGTGCTCTTTGAGTGTACAGGCGTCACCCAAATTAGGTCAGAAACCCTCTGGACACCCAGATCTTACACAGGTGTTCTCAACAGGCCAAGAGACTTGACCTTAAACTTCTGGAGGTAGGTGGGCTGGTTGCAATAACCACCGACAGTCGCCATGGCCCACGCACAATGGTCCACTTGAAAGACTAAGTGCGGATACCAAACCCATACCATAGAACATAGCCTTATAGCTTTCCGCAAGAATTGGGCTATCAAATTGTAAAAAGATTTTTTCAAATCCGACTGTTCAAGAGATTAGCGCATTCAAACAAACAAACTCTTCAGCTTTATTATTAGTATAGATTGGAAATAAAACAATCTCGTGATCTAGTTTTGACAGTTTTTAGTGGTAGATTTTTTCTAGAATGGTAATAACTTCAAAAGAAATATCTTCCACTTCTAATCAGTAGGTCGTCTTAGTAATAATAATAATAAATAATAATAATTCGTTAGTAGTTTGTTACGCCACGATTATCTATGAGCCAGGGGTTGAAGACATGTGCTGGGGAGTTTATTGAAAGCACTAGGAAGTGGTTAAGGGCGGGCGTTTAGGGGTACTGTCTTCTGTAATTTTGACGTTCGAAAAGTGCTGATTGTCAGCCTAATTTGAATAAATGATGTTGATTTGATTTGCGAGTCCATGTCCAATTTAGGTAGCAGCAATTAGAACTACTAAATGCACTAACTTAGTCAGCTAAATGATTGGTTTCTAATACAGGAATCGCGCATAAGTCATCTGTTAGTTATGAATCCAGAAAAGCGACGCAACCCATTCATAGAAGAAACAAAACATTTCGACTTATTATTTACTTGTTAATATTTGCTAATGGATATTCCTAAGCGTATATGCATGAAGTGGGTGAAGCTTAAATAAACGTTGACGTCAAAAAAACCGCAATAACGGCAAACACGTTTCTCTCACGTGCAGAGGACTTGGGGAGTCACCCTGCGAAGAAGCGTATCTGATGTGAGCCTAAGGTTCATCAATATCTGAAGATACATTCGATAGCCTTTTTTCCTGTTAAATGGACGTTTTAGATGAACCAGACTCATCAGTGGTTTACAAACACGATGTAAAAATATCCAAAGTCTACTCTTTGTATATTTTCCCCGGCTATTCCGGGAAAACTTTGAAAAGATCTACAGCTTAACTGTAGGAAGGTATATAATTATCTTGGTATTTATCTCTCGGGTATTTGAGCACATTTAGCTTGGGATATTTTTAACCTACCTACTCAGTCTGCTATCAGATATATATATTTGCACACATAAATATTTCTGCAGAAGTTGCGCCTCAGACTCACGATAAACAGACCAAAAATAGTTATAAATGCTTGAGAAATGTGGATTCCAAACTCTAGATCGATTCTTATTAGATTGTAAAGCACGTTTAGCAGAATACCATGTAATTCTTCCGAAATTGCGCAGTTTACTTTCGGGAAAAAGGTTTAAATATTCTGAGCTTGGGGCAAATAAATAAGATTACGGCTATATCGGCACCAGTCATGATGTAGACCGTGATCAAGGGCGATCCACCCTTGATCAGTTTCAATAACGTAAAATGTAATCGTCTGAATGGACTGGCCTGAATGCATATCCATCTATGCCCACAATGCATCGGCCTAGAGTTGGCGAGAGAATTTTAGAATAACATATAAGGCTAAAAAGATAGCACGGTCTGACCCCTCACACCGTGCTATGTTCGCGAATCCAAAATTTATACAGTTTTCCTCAACTCATGAAACATTTTAGTTAATTCTGATGAATGGTTAAAAGCAGGGACTGGTAAAGAACTTTGTTCCTCCCATATGCCCCTCCCAGAAATAAATCCTGGATCCGCCCTTGATCGTGATCACCAATCTATAGAGAACTACGCGAACTAAGAAGCGCGAACAATCATCAATATCAAAGCCCGACCAAGACAGACCTTATAGAATAGTGACCGTGCAGTCAGTCTTCTCGTAATTAGGGCGCTACTGACCGTCAGATGCCCAAGTCCTTTTTCATGGAAAACATAGATCTCATTTATTAACCGACTTCAAAAAAGGAGGAGGTTCTCAATTCGACGGTATGTTTTTTTTTTTTTGTGTGTTTGTTACGCGATTACTCCGCCAATTGTGGACCGATTTTCAAAATTCTTTTTTTGTTCGAAAGGGTATACTTTCGAGGTGGTCCCATTATCATCAAGTTGGAATCTGATGAGAGGATCCCATGGAAATCGAGGGAAACCCTCAAATTTTATAGGCAAAGCTATAGCGATTTTTGTATTTTTTAAAGTAACTTGAGCATTTGCTCTCGGAAATCATCATTTGGTAAAGTGGAGCTGATGATGAAGACCACAGATGGCCATCGGAACTATTCTATGACAAATATTTCACGGGTTGCGATTCGATTACTTTAATATGGTTGCTAAACGATTTATCCTCGTCACAATGCGTATGGTGAGTGGTTGTTGAGGAGTTCTCCTGGTTCTTACTAGGAGAACTCCTCAACAATTAACGTCCCTGCATCGGGAATAGCAATATTTTGTAAAAGGTGGTGAGCAGTTGACATTAGGCTATTGTGACTTAGATAAATTACAAACTGACCCACTAAAAAGTGAAAAATAATAAAAATAAAATAGTCGGTGGCAAAAAACTAAAATACAAATCCAAAGAAACCGACTTCCGAAATTAAAGTTATTTTTCACTTTATAATGTTTTTTGGAAGTCGGTTGTTTTTTTTGTAAAAAAGTTTTTTAAAGCGCAATACACATTGAGCCCGCCGACCCGCCGACATGATGACCCGCCGACACGCGCGGGTACAAGTCGCCACATGATTCTTTTGAAATAAAGCCGCCGACATCAAGTCGAGGCTGTGTCGGCGGCCCGGCGCGGGCTCAGTGTGTATTGCGCTTTAGAACCCAAGAGTCATGGATACAGAGCAGTTAGAGTTACTGTTATGTACACCGAGATATTGTATAGCGAAGTCTCCTGGAAACTCCATACCACCTTATTTTTGTAATGTATTTCTATGATGACACCTTATTTTTGTAATGTATTTCTATATTGATGCTTCAGGTGGCGTGACAACCATCTACATGCGAGCCTTGAACAATGTGGAGTCGTTCTGTTGCGAGCGCGGTGCGTGGATCCGCGGCGTGGCCACGCTGCCGTCACCACTGTCGGGACACGGCGCCGTCACGCTGCCGCCTGCCTCACTCATGTGACGACACCAGGACATTTCAGTAAGTGGTGTTCTTGTCTAGATAATATACATCGGATATCTCCTGACAGATATTTGCCCAAAGTGTATCTTGTATCTAGAGTGCTATTTTATAAAGGTGGCTTTGTATATTCTTCACTATACAACGAAATACTTGTAGTCAACGATAATAAATTCTTGTTAGAGATTTTATATCGCTAAGTTTAAATTGGAGCATGTTAACGAGCCAAATATTTAAATGTTGAACTTAGTGACAGTCACCCTATTATAATATGCAATCTACCAAATTATTAAGCATTTACAAAAAATTCCTTCTGACCGCTGTTGGAATTAAGTAAACTGGTATATAAGTATTCGCATATAGCATGCCTTTTTGTACCAGGTGGGCCCATCCTCGTCGACCGGGTCACTCCAGCTAGACGAGATCTAAATTGTGAAAGCTTTGTGACGTGAATAATATTTGCCGTGGACTATGTAGGATACTTTAAGTGCACTGTAACTGTAGCTTGTAGTTTGTGAGAAAATTGTCAGTTATCTGTGGCGTATCTTAGTGAGTGTATTGTGAATGTTAGCTGAGAAAATTGTTTGTACGCGTTAAATTATTAATTAAAAGTTTGTTCAATTGCTTTGTGACATAATTAAATACTCTGCTCATTACTGTAATTGCTTGTTTTTGTTACCTCGCATCAATTAATAAAGGTTTATTTATTCCAAGTAAAACCTAGATTGAATATCATAACATATGTTTTATTTAAGTATATAAAATATAATCTTATCCTCTCTAAAATTAGATCAATTATAATGTCAAATTATCGTTATTATCAATACAATGAATGGTTCGCTCGTACATTTCTTCGATTGTTTGGCCACATGTATCACAGTGTAACTCCATACAGCCGACCTTCTGCATAGCGATGGACATTGTAGGTTGCTCGGAGAGATGGAGATCTATGTCCCGAATTTCCTCCTTCATCACCCCGAACTGCCCTGCTCCACTCATTCAAGGCTATCAAAAGCGATGAAACTCCATACAGGTTACGCTGTGGTTGTCATTATTCTGAAGGTTAGTCCCAGACTTCCCTACAAACACCAAGCAGGTCGCGCTCGAAGCCCTCATCACATGGAGGATATCTCATGAAGAACAGCACGTTGTTGACTGGCACGAAGCGACTTGGCTTGATGTGTCGTATGACTTCCTGAAACGACAAAGTTTCATGAGTATTTCTGAAAATAATAACTACTAAGACAGTGTCTTGTCTGTCTAAATATGACAGTCTCCCGTAATCTACTTGACAATTGACAATGTTATCGTGGATTTGAGGTACTTATAGATGTCATATTTATATGGAAAGGGGATTTGTGTGATAAAAGACACGAAACAAACAAAACAAGTTGACAAAAACTAAACAACACGTAAGGAAAATATAATGTAAGGCCATCGTTCAAGGAATTGATTAAAGGTAATTGACGAGATATCTATAGTCTAAATAAAATAGTACCTAAAGGACAAGGTACCCACTGTTCTGTTATCAAAAACGTCACAAGATATGGATAAAGCTGTTGAATAATGATTCTATTACTCTGATTAGAAGTACTAATAATAAAAATAGCATGTCTGTGAAGACATGCACACACATATTTGCCTCTATGACCCCCTTTCACAGAATACGAAATTATGTGCGGGTCATTGGGTCAAATACGTTTGTTAAGTCAATGACATGGTCCAGTAGCTGCTGTACTGGATTTCACACCGTACTGTGATAACCAATCTTCCCATATATAGCCATACTACTGCCATAATGTTGACGAAGGTAATAGAATTCGTAGGCTCTTGGGCATCAAGGGAATCCGCAGCAGAATACACGCTCTTAACAAAGTCATCGTACTGCGATCACCACACACAACATCAACGTATTCTGCTATATGAGGTCTTAAAGGGGAGTTTAAGACCCATAAAATTCCTTGAGTTTTGGAGGCATTCTACGTTGGAGTGAAGTTCAGCTAAAGATTTAATATTAATAAAACCTGTACTCACAATTGGCATGCCATCGATTTCAGTAGAAATGGTGTCACTGTCGTTAGTCGCGTCCTCGTCCGTGTGAACTATATTCCTCGGGTGTATATGTTTGGCGTAACCAACAGCACATATAACAGACAATACTACTAATAACAGAAACTTCGCCATTGTTATTTTTATTTTTTGTAACTTTGGACGTGTTTGCTATCAAACGTTGTGAATTTGTTTGGTGCTCGCTATACTTTTGCTGCCTTTTAAACGATGTATTGTTATCTTTGGGCTCGTCGTTTTACGTCACAGATGCGCAAGAGTCAAGCTGGCTGGCTCGCTGTTTGTTTAGACTCGACGCAGGAGTGAACAGTCGGTCCCCCTGTTCAATTCTACATTATACCTACGTCACAGCAAGCTTCCCAAGTCACAGTTATTCTTCGGTTTACGCAAGAGACATCGATCAGAGGAAGGATAATTCCAATATTAAACACGAAATACGTGCAGTTTCTCATGTTCATGAATTCTTATTGTAAATATTGGTAGTAATGGAACAAACATACCTACTCTGAAGGAATGACGCAACTTTAGACCCACTTGCACCCCGTTGAGTGCCATTGAGTTGAATTTCCTTTGTGATAATGTTTAAAGAGAGCTTTACGAATCCAGCACGTGTATGTTGCAAGAATGTTGCTATATTAATTAACCGACCTTTTGCTTTCTCGGTAAAAATACCTACAACCTAACGAACATAAAATCAAACGGTGCGCATAACCTCGTTAAATAGACCACCAGAATGAGGGCTTGTATAAAATCATTAACGCTATCATAAAATTAGAAAATAATCTACCTTTTAAGCACAAGATAATAAGGCTAATTGTTTGTAGTATAAAGTAATGCCCTACATAATAGTGTACCTACCTATGATCATAACGCATTATAAGTAGATGATAACAGAAGGCCAATAAAATTCTACTAATTTAAAACGTTCAAAATCTAGTCGCAGTCTCATCTCAGCGACAAACAAATGTCAAAAAATTTTCAAAATGTAGGGAAATTAAAGGTATTTTTGACAGATTGAGACTGAGATCAGACTGTGAACTTTCTTAAAATTACGAGAATTGCCCCTCTGGGTAGCCTGATTACAATTAATCCTCACGGTCGCTTGCTTCATTCAAAAATCGGTAAAAGCATCGGATCCGAATTCTATGAAAAGTGAATTTTAGGCAGAAAAGGACTAAATTATTTCAAGGATCTGACAATGGGATCGTAGACAACTATCCTATTTTTGACAGATTTCGTTTTCAATTTGACCAAACTTGAATGCCTAGAGGTGATTTTTCCAATGCCTTATATATATACCCCAAAACTTTACAATTACAATTTACAAGTTACAATTCACAAATTGTAACTGGTAAATCTTACAAGAGTCTACCACAAAACTCGAAGCCACATTGTTGTAACGGAAAAATCTAACAAATTATATCTAAATTGTAGGGATTTGTAGATTGTCAATTGTAACTATACTATTTGTAATTTCTGTGATACGCAATTTTTCTACAATTTAACGGTTTTTTTTTGTAGAATTATAGACTTAAAATTTTTTGTATCGGCCCCAGATATTTTTTTCCCAAGAATAATTTAGAATTTTCGGCAGTTTTTGTGTATACACAAAAACTATACAGGGTTATTGGTAAAACATTTACAACCTCTTAAGAGGTCATTGTAACCTACTCATCATTATGAACAACTTTTAATAAGGGACCAAATCTACAATCACAAAAAAAACAGCTGTTCCCTACATTTATGTTCGTATACCTAACTCGTCAAAATGTAGGGAACAGCTGTTTTTTTTTTTGCGATTACAGGTTTGGTCCCATAGTAAAAGTTGTTCATAATGATGAGTAGGTACAATGACCTCTTAAGAGGTTGTCAATGTTTTACCAATAACCCTGTATGTCTAAAAGATCATTTTACGGATAAAATATATCGGACGTTGGAAAAGTCGGCCCTTAACTAATCACCTTACCTAACAGCTAAGCACTTGTAAAGTGGTATAATTAAATAGGCTTCTCGCTAGAACTCATTATAATACATTAATCCTTTATTATTATCAGATACTAATTTACCTATATCTAGTTAAAATGCACCACGTGTATCTAATCAAACAGATATTGCGCAGAATGACATGAGGCTCGTAATTTAATGCGAATGTGCGAATGTTTCATTGAAGGAAACTTGTAACAGTAGAAATGTTCGAGGAAGGAAATGTATATTTTTGCATGTATTATTCTAAGAATAATAATCACGCCATATTATTTTACTAACTCGGACAAAGTAAATAAAGGAAAAACTTCGCACCTACTTACTACGTATTAAATGAATGGATGACGGATCAATGTCTTGGAGAATGAATGAGAACCTGATTGTCCAGTATTTGACGGTGAAACAGAGTTAGATACATATTTGTTAGATAAATCTACCAATTGATGAAGAATAATATGCAGAGGTGGTTCATGAAGATGACGCGGTAACGTTTTATCTTTGATCGATGCATTCCAATTCAAAGTGACCTTTCTTTAGCAAGATTATCTTGGTTTTCTTTCATTCTGAATTACAGTTATGTGATGCTTGTGTTCCTCAACGTCACATTGAATCAAGTTTACCTTTTCTAAAACCAGGTTACCCCTCAGACGATTCTGCTAGCCGATAAAAGCATTGTAATTAAAGGTATGTTTATGTAGCGATGTCTGACAAATCGAGTAAGTATTCCGTTTTCTATTTCTCAAAATATATATATATATAGATTATAGAACCATAGATATATTTTGATCAACGAAACAATCGATGAACTGTGCGAAATATGATGATATATGGTTAGTAAGGGGATGACTACCGAGGTGACGACTAATAGAGAAGTATGGAAGAAAAAGACATGTTGCGCCGAGCATAATTTTTTTTTTTTTTAAACGTTGCCCCACACTAGGAATTTCTCCTGTATTGTGGGTGCGTTTACAAACATTTAAACTCACATACACAAACAGCCAGACCCGGAACAACTACTTGTAGGTCATACAAATATTTGTTCCGTGCGGGAATCGAACCCGCGACACGCAGCGCAGCAGTCAATCGCTTAACCACTGCGCCAACCGTGCCGTCAAGTAATAAAAAGTAGTAAAGTAATTGTAATTGGTATAAGAGCAGGAGGATGATGATGATGATGAAATTCCTTAAAACATAAAAAAAATATTTGATACTTGGCAAAGGCTGTATTTTACGATAAAAGTGATGTCGTTCCTATGGCACGTCGTAGTGCTGCCAATGAGTCTCGTTGGTGTTGGTGACGTGCCTGCGAGTGATGCACTGCAGGTTCGAGCCCATGACCTCGCCCGGGGGACACTTCGGTGTGTCTGGTGGCAAAACACATAACATACATATAAAAGCTGACCAGGGTATCGAAGCCAACACCCATGCTCAGCAGTCACGCATGCTCCCACTGGGCCAACGGTATAGACCATAGAAATATAAAATCAAAAAATAAAAATCAGCTGTTCCCTACATTTACGTTCGTATAACTCGTCAAAATGTAGGGAACAGCAGATTTTTTTTTCGCTATTTCAGGTTTGGTCCCATAGTAAAAGTTGTTCATAATGATGAGTACAATGACCTCTTAAGAGGTGGTTAGTGTTTTACCAATAACCCTGTATAGTAGGTATAGACCTAAAAGAAGTGATGAGAAAAATATCGTTCGTAACGAGAGGTTGAAGTTTGTATTAGAACGAAGACTGGCAACAGTATTGTAAGTAAAAGTGGTTGATCTGTTAAAATAATAAAACACATCTCGGAATTAAACCCGCATGACCCTACATTCGTAGCCGCACCTGCGACCATTAAGAGGTATTTTTTATAAAGTTGGTAGGTATCATGTTATGTAATAGTCAGCATGAAAAGTTCAACAATCACTACTGACTTAGTGCCAATGGACACTGACTTGAAAATACTCTATTAATGAATAAAAATTGCTGATTATTAAGTAGGTATTTTACTTTTAGTTAAAGTGCTCAGGAAATCAAATCTAACGATCTGAATCTACAGTACCCATACCAATGCCACGATTCTCTACTTATGATATTCTAAAATGCAAATGTATGAACGGCTTAAGTAGTCGGGGTAAGACAAACAAAATAAAAACAACATGTTCCAAGAAATCATTACCTTAAATAATATGATAAAAAGTTCAAGAGTTTTGTTTATTTGTTAGAACAAAAGAAAAATGCTTATCAATTGTTAAAGAATCTATCGTAAAACTTATTCACTAGGTAATACTAGATAATTATTACTATTCGATAGTAGATAACATGCGCATTGACGGAAAACTACGAGTACTTGCTTGTTAATCGAATATTATTACAATGATTGAATTTGAAAGTTTAAGCTGTAACATAACATCAATTTATTTATAAAATTTCAGACAAGAAAATAAAACAAACATTTGACGTTCACTCATTATTTACTGGGTTCAGTCATTTGATTTTGAAATGTTAACTAAATACAATATTATGGTTTTTCAATACAATCACATGTTAGCTTGTATAAACGCATTATGGTTGAACTGTTCCGCGTCCTCTCTGTAAGCCGCTCCTGACGTCACCTGCGGCGACTGTTCAGCGTATGATCCGGTCAGTGTTCCACGAACCATGTTTGGAGAACAGCGCATAAGTATCGGTATAGCACAGTCATTAGCCTTGTTGGTCGGGAAGACAGCCATCACTTGACCTGTTCTCTGCGCCACACCAGGCGCCAGAAGTCTCGACACTTGGTAGGACGGAGACCTCTCTGCACCACGCGCGAGTGGCACAGGCATCGTCGGCAGGAGGTTGTTCAGCATCGCGTCATTAGTCAAGTCTTCCAGAAAATCTCTTTTCGAACGAGTGATCCGCAAGTTTGGTGGCATCATTTCTGAGTTCTCAGGGTTTAACACGTCAATATCGAAGTCACCACGAGTCTCCAGAGACGGCATCGTTTCATGGATGTGTGTTGCGTAAACTGGTGGCAACGTGTGAACCGGAGGCACAGGGTTCAGAGCTGCAGATATGCTGGTGTGTACAAACGGATACAAACCATCCTCTTGTGAACCTGCATTCAGCCCTTGATCTACTTCGTAGATTTCTGGATCAGTGTCATAAGATGTTCGTAAATTGTATTTGCCATTCCAAACCTTTGCCGACGGCATGTTCTGGATCAAGCCGTATTCCAGGGGCAGTGCAACTTGAATGCCATGATCAAAATATGAAGTCTGTGGTAAGGGATCCAACACAGCCAAGTCATCTGATGCAGAAGTGGGTAATCTGATGAAATCATTACCCTCTCGATATACACTTGCATCGTCGTTTGAATTACTGTTGACAGCTAAAGGTCTCAGGAACACAGATTCAGGAGCTAATTGCGGGATCAGGTTACGTGTTGCGCGGACCAGTTCATTGTAATCGACACTGTCATAGTTCGAGAAAAACGGATTCTCGTAACTTAAGGGAGCAGTCTGAATAAAGCCGAAGCTCACACAAATTATTACACACGTACTTAACATCGTTATTAGTCACCGAATAATGTTCTTTTAACAAAACTTTTATTTAAAATGTGTTGAAATACTTCAGCGCGTTGGACTGAGAACGTCTCAATACGAAAATCAGCAAAATTTTTAAGTCATTGACAATTGAATGTGTGGTTTCATGTTACAACTTCTAATTATTTATTTGAATTTAGTTTATAATTGTCGTGTTGCAATATTATTTCATTGCAATTGCAGTCTGACGTACATACATACCTAATGATATTTATTGAGGTGAAGCCACAAAGTAGATTAATATTTATGATCGACCTGGCAATCGAGCCCGGGGTCCTAGGTTCGATTGTGTTCGTCGGTCGACGGGGTCCTAGGTTCGATTGTCAGTTCGGTCGACGTTCCACATTCGCAATTATGTTTTGGCAATATAATATCCCTATAACATGGGATTTAAAGATACATAGCTGGCGGGGTGTACGCTACACCTCTGTCTATCCCTTTGGGGAATACAAGCGTGATGTTATGCCATGAAATTGGTTATCATTAAGATCAACATGAACCTATTGTAGGTTCTTTATGATTAAACAACTAGAAATTATCTTCACGCCAACTGTTTTAGCTAGGTAGTTTAAATTATATAACAAGAAAGTTGAAGAAAATGCTTTATTCTTTTTGTGATGTTCTATAAACATAAGTAAAAAATTTGTAATAAATAATTAAATAAGTTAACATGGTCCATTTTCGATTGCCGATACTCTCAAGTCTAAGTTACATTTTGTTTTCTAGGGCGATTGAATTTTTCTGCTTTACAATCGTAGGTGATCGCAGAACGTTGCTGCTTCTCATGTCGTTCGTCTTCTTGATGTCGCGCTTGTTGTGAATGCCGAAGTCTTCCTCCATTCTGTAAGAGGGGGAGTTGTAAGAGGGGGAGCTGTAAGATGAGTGGGCCTTAGCCAGGCTGCCCGAGACCACGGACGGCGAACAACTCAGCAGCAAGGGGATACTACACCCTCCGATATTTGCGTTGGGGAATACGCCAACCGCACCAGTTGGACCAGCGGAACTCGACAAGCCTGATCCATAAGCTCCTCTTGCGGATTCATGTGCATGCTTCCAGCGGAACATTTGATCTGATCCAATACCTTCCATCGCGTCTCTCATGCTTGGGTGGAAGGTGGAATGCATACCCAGATCGCCCATCTCGTGCATTTGTGAGTGCGTCATCGAATTCTGATGATATCTCGAAGGGTGGTGGGGATGAGCTGGGACATGAGAAACACCAATTTTGTTCGGAATCTGATGTTCAGCCATGTGAGAGTTTCTCAAATGATCCATTGTATGCTCGGGGATGATATCATTTTCCTGTGCTTGTGTATGAGTCATATGAAACTCGTTGTCAAAATCTTGAGCAGCTCTCATTGAAGACAGATGATCCAAATGTGTGTTTCCATGTGCCCAGTGTGCGTTATGCATGTGCTGCAGATGATGCAAATGTTCTTGCGCTGCTTTCGTCTCTGGTACAGTCCCCATAGACGACAACACTTTGTGCTGCATCATTTGCTGCTTTTGATGGTCTAGGATGGAGGTGTGGTCCACAGATTTGGCCAACATAACATTTCCATTGTGTTCACCTAAATTGTGGAAATGAGTGTGTTCTAATTGCTCTGCAAATTTAGGGATGCTATCAAGGTGTTTAATTTCAACGGCTTCATTCGGCTTCAAATCCCAGTTTTCAGCAAGGTGTTCTTTCTGCTCCGGTTTTTGATTTTCAGCAGCTTTCGCTAGTTTCATTAAATGTTCTTTGTGCAAATCTTCTTTTTCAGTTTTTTCTTGAACTAAATGATCCGCTGACTTTGCAAATAAGTCAATCATACCGTCATCAGCACTTTTTTCCAGTTTCGTATGATGTTCAATTTTGTCTTCAATAACTATATCTTGTGCGCTTTTTTGATGTTTACTGAAGGCGTCTGAAGTCAAGGGTTTAATTATGGTGCTTGTTGTGATAGGAATATTTTCTGACGTTTTAAAGGCAGTATCCTTTTCTACATCCAATTTGGTTTCTGTTCCTTCTGCTTTGATGAATGGTACCTGCATTATGCGATGCTGAGATTGGCCTGGTAACAGGTCCGTATTCATTTCAGAACTTTTTTCGTGATTATGATCCACAATATTCTCTTTGTTTAATAAATCTTTGTTTTCGGTTTGTACATTAGGTTCTTCTAATTTGGTTTCAGCACTTTTTTCATGTTGTTGAATTTTGTGGTTTTCGCTTATCAAAGGTTCGTGGTTTTTAAAGTTGTCTAAATGAACTTCAATCATTTCAGAAGGAGCAGTATTCATGTCATCTTCAGTATTTAGTTCCACTGCAGCATTGTTTTCACTCAAATGTTCAGTTGTTTCCTTGTTCAGGATCATTTCATTTGCGGCTTTTTTTTCTTGGTGATGAGTTTCTAAAGCCTCATCCTGTGCAAGACGTAAATTATTGACTTCGGATAACACTGCATGCGAATTCATATTTTCTTCAGTTTTTTTATCAGCTTCTGTGGAAGCTGCCTCTGATTGATCCAAAAGTAACGTACTGTCGTGGTTGCTGGCAGCTTTGAAACTATCCTCGATATTTCTTGCTATCTCAACATTTTTCTGGATATTTTCGAGGGCTTCTTTCCACTGGGCCATTCTCTCTTCTTCTGTTTTTGCTATCGTGACGTGAACATCATGCATGTCCTCTGAGTTCCGTGTAGTTGTAGCGTGTAAACTCATCGATTCTAAAGTTCCAAAATTTTCATGGATATGTTTCAGGGCTTGTCTAGCTACTTCAATATCTTCATGTAGTTCAGTGTCAGTTTGCGATTCATTGGCCATATCAGTCTTAGTTTCCATTTTCTTAAGATCTCTTTGCAAATTCTCTACAGCTTCCTTCGCCATCTTAATGCTTTGTTTCACATCATCTTCGGCGATATGAATGTCAGAACCTTCATGGGCAGACCCTGTCACTGAAGTAATGAGTTTATCATCTTCATTACACAATTTAACCTTGACTTGTCGGCCACATTTTTCATTGGAGTCGGCGTGAGCTTTTTCTTCATCAGAATCACGATACACTTGGTACCCATATTTTTTCTTCACAATCAATGGCTTTTTCAATGTGAAGCTTCTTCCCGTGAGCGTTGAAAGTCCAGCGTCGATGTATACATTTTGTAGTTCAGTATTTGAGAATCCATTATTTAAAATGGAGCTGGTGCTGATCTCCGACGGTGACTTCCTTTCTATCTTCAGAGGGTCTGGTAAGCTTGATTGTGTTTGAAGGTTGTCTTGAGTACGATCCGTGTTCTCAAAGCCGTCCCCGGGTAGAGCGGGGGCCGCGATGGCCAGAGCTACCAGAGCAGATACCACTACAAGTGTCTTCTTCATGTCTAATGCCACGATTGATGGTGGGATCAAACTGTTTGGTTAATTTATACTAAATTACCGTCAAGAGATTTGTTTGATCGAACGCAAAAGAAAACAAAACGTGCTTATAGTAACAGGCTCACAAATGCTGAGACAACGCCTTCCGGTCGAAACGTTTACGCTAAACACGAATTATACTTATTCCGAAAATCACTCACCTAGCAACTAAGCTATCGATTTACAATTATGTTTAGTTAAATGGTGTCAAAATAGATAAGTAAACCGAAGGTGCAACAATTCTAAAGCTCACATTCCAAAACTTATTTTGACACATAAAATAAACACACAACATAAAATTATGATAAAAGGGGTTTTAAATCGTGTGACAGTATGCGTGTGAGACACTTCTGTAATAAAAAACTTAATCCCTAACCGGGTAAAGCAATTGACGCACTTTTCCAAAACGCATTTAAAAACTGTACAAACATATCTACATATTTATTTATATATAGGTCTCTGTACAAAGTTAGAGCTGTCCAATGGATCCTAATAACAACTATGAACCCAAACCATGCAGCCGAATAAAACTTTATCAGCTCAATTGACCTCTTGATTACCTACGGACCTACAACTTGTAAGTTGCGGCCGTTGCCACTGGGCCACCACTGCTCATCATTATCTGCCTAGCCTTTTTTCAACTATGTTGGGGTCAGCTTCCAGTCTAACCGGATGCAGCCGAATACCAGTATGGAGTTTACATGGAGCGACTGCCTATCTGACCTCCACAACCGCATTTACTGGGTAATACGATACCCCTTGGTAAGACTGTTGAGAGTTGAAAGTTGTCAGACTTTCGGGCTTCTGACTACCCGTAACGACTGTCAAAGATCCATGCTGATCCACCACAGCTCATAAGCTTCATAAAACAAATTTAAAAGACAATAGTAAGTAGGACAGTCCGATTTTTTTGTGGAGATAGTCGCAAAGTTTTTAATTTTTGTTGAGAAAATCGCAGACATACAAATATACTGTATACATACATACGGGTCGAATACAGAACCTCCTTTTTTGAAGTCTATTAAAAAGTAACCCTAAACAAAAGCTACCCTACACGCGACTTGGAGGAACTCTGACTCAGGGATAGATATACGACGGAGGAGATTTATCCCTGCCAAATCTCCTCCCATCTCTCTCTCTCTCCTATCTCTCGTAAGGAGGTTTTGAGAGCTGAACCATCGGTCTACGATAATACGCCATAAGACTTTTTGACAAAATAAACCCCGTAAATGTTTGACTGAGGAAGGATAAAATCAGGAATAAATTATCCGGAAAATAACCGGAGTTAAAAAAGAAAATAACATAGCTTGCAGAGCAAGCAATCCGAAGTGGCAGCGGGCTGGCCATGTTTGTCGAAGACCCAATGGCCGGTGGAGCAGACGAGTCCTGGAATAGAGACCGCGTATTACCCAGCTAGGTGGATCGACGACCTTAAAAAGGTGCCTGGGAGAGTTAATGAAATGTATGACCAGCAGTTTTTAAAACCATGATTTGGCATCGTGTTTCACCTTGTGCGAGTCTTGAAGTCATCAAAGTACCTAAGCCATACAAATCGAGCAAATTCTTGTCAAATCCTATCTGAAAACCTGATAACAGAAATCATCTACTTATCAAGACATCAATTTTAGAGACAAACGTTTTCTTTCGTGTAGATTAGCTGATTTGCATAATTCTTATTATCAGCATTCTTCAGTAATATTACGACAAACAATATTATGTTCACGTACGACGGTACGACACAGTAAGCATGATTTTTGATGAACTAATTTGTACCCGCGACTTCACACCGCGATCATTAAGTTTACTGCATAATCAGCCTTTTACGTTCCCACTGCTGGGACACAGGCCTCCTCTCTGTGAGAGGGAGTGGGCCGTAATCCGTCACGCGGGCCCAGAACGGGTTGGTAGATTTTAACCCCATAATTCCTACATCTCATTCGGAGTCTGTAAAGCTAGGGATAGCTACTGCTACTCTAATCTAGTAAAATTATTCATTGTTACTGTTTAAATCGACCACCTAAACTGTTTTTTTTAATACCAAAACATCTAAGCAAACTAATACACAACTCTCATAGTGACAAATCTACATAACCTTCTTTAATTTGGCTTGTCATTAAATACAGCAAGGACACACTCTTATCTAAATGTGAAAATGTTTTTACTACGGTGATTTGGTCATGAACAGCGAGGGCTTTCAATTTGACAGTTCTTCAACAACATTCATTGCGTTATTTACGTTGTTGAACAGACAAAGTTTTCGTATTTAAGAAGCAATCGATTAGCAATATCCTTCAAAATTATTCAAATTGTGATTGATAGTGTGTTACGCAATTAGGGTACTGTCATGTTTTTAATGGCGTAGTTCATCATAAAATTAACTTTTATAACAAGACAGACAATTTTTATACGTATACGTATTTATAATTTTGCTAATACTGCACTTCTGTGCAGTCTCTACGTAACGTACCTAATGACGAATATGCAATTTTAAATTCTCCGATTCGTGCACGTTGTACTTGTATGTTATTTTGTAATAATTAACAAATTATTACGTCATACATGTGGTATGCAGCTATGCACCGTTATTTCCGTGTTGAAAGAAAATAATTGTATCCTTCAGTTATTAAGGTCAAGATTGTCACTCACAAAAAATCATGCCTTTTTTGGGCCACACATAATCTAAAAACATAAACGATAACTGATATTCTTTTAATGAAATTTGTGCCACTATGCCATTTGGATTATAATTATTTTGTTTCGATTATTTACCTAATATCGCACAACGATAATATTTTGCAGCTGTGTGCTGTTTAATAAAGTGGTGCAATTTTATACAGTACCTTATTGAAATAAATATGGAACGATCATAATGTTTGGTACATTAGGTACCAAACATTATGGTGGTGGGTTTTTTTTTTTAATAAGGCTATGTGTTGACACAGTATTAGACTGTGTCAACACATAGCCTTATTAACAGCATAATCGTAGCTCGTAGACCGTAGCCTGTAGCGGTACTACGATGCTACAACTGTCTTCGGGTGTCTACGAATCTACGACCTACGATAACTTAATTGAAAACCGAATTAAGCTGTTTGCATTGTTTGTATGCAGGTTGTATTAGATTGATGTTTGAAGATAAAAACATCATTTCATTTTTTCATACTTCTCCATCTCGATAGTCACCCCCTTTCTAACCACTGGAGAAAAACAAAATTGGTAATTTATGAAAACGTCAGAAAATCACAAAACAAATTGAATTGATTCATTCACTGACAGACAACGTAGAGCTTAAACAACTGGGTCTAGAAGCATCTAATTATGCACAAGATTTCCTTACAGGACGAAGGAAGTACTTTTGAAAATACGTCTCTGAAGGGGTCAAACAGGGAATGGTAGTTTGTATGGAAAATCGTAATCTTTGCCGATGGGAAATACCATCGGACACGGCTTGTACCCAATAGATTCATTATATGTGGTAAACATATAATGAATCTATTGAGTACAAGCCTTACTAGTAAAAGTTGTATAGCGTTAGCGTTATACGCAAAGCTTTGTCTTCTTCTTTCGAAAGTCATATTACTGACGACTGAAAGAGAAAAATCGGTGTGTATCTGATATGATACAATTAATAGTAAGGGGGATAGGATAAAAAAAAAACTTAAACATCAGAAAGATCATTTTACACGGCAATATAATTTTTGTAATCAAATTTATAAGGATAATAAGGGTTTATTCAGGATTAAAACATTACTTAAGTCTAGAACTGTTCACGAAGCGACACTCGCACTAGATTCGGAACAGGATAATCCTTGGAAATGACATGACGGTTGCCTTGATGTAACTCTGGGTAATCTTCCGACACCTTGTAATGACTGACGGCATGTACTGTATCCAACCAAATGGTGTTCCTCTTCTTTCTGGAATTACTTTGGTTAATGCAAGCTGCTTCGGATTCAGACGAAGGGGTTTCTATAGCTTCTTTCAGGCCACTGTCAGAAAGTGGGACCTCACAGCTTGGAGTGAGTAGTTCCTCAAACAGGCTAGTAGAAGCAAGTCCATTAGGTGGAAGATCAGAAACCGTTGTAGTAAGTCCCATTTCTGCTGAATTGACAGTGCTGGGACCCTGATCAGCATATTTGTTCACCGTTAGGTCGTCACTGTGAAAACACACAGGTTGACTGACAGTTGTCCTGGTAGAGACGTCCTTAGAAGGAGATAGTAACGATAACGGTTCTTCATGAGTCAACTGGCCCTTTCCATCCAGATTAGATACTATCCCTTCTGAATGTTCAGAAGCAATATATTTAGATTTGTGTGATGAAGATTCCTTTGTGTTTTCTATCGGTGCCATGAGGACAGAACCGATTACAATTATAAGTATGAACGTTATCTCCATTTTGATTTAATTTTCGTACTTTATCAGATTATGAATTATAAACATCGATAATGCGCTTATTTATAGGTATATACGCATACAATTTAGAGAACGGTTTCATAGCTGCATTTTATACTAATACAAACGTGTCTTTTTGTAATGCGTCATTTGTCTAGTCTTCTAGTACAGACGGCATGCACATCAAGCTACTACAATCTGTCAAATTTCTTTAATAGATTTTCAACTTTATCGCTAAAGCATAAGATTCAAAGTTGATTTGGAAAATTTTACAGTTTCGGGTAGCTTGATGTGCTTGCGTCTGTACATAATAGTAGCACATTGACCGTCGGATCGGACGCCTATGATACAGCCAGTTCTGACGTCATGTAGCTAAAAGTAAATATCTTCCAATAATACCCATCTATTTTATTTGGTGGCCCAATGGTATCAACCCCGTCTTACGAGTTGTAGGTCGTGAGTTCGATCCCAGGCAGGCACTTTAGGGCCTGTGCTCACCACGTTTTATAAACGCGCTGTTGTCGCGCGTTTTAGAAACGTGCGTCGACGGCGCGCTTTTATCCTACAGAGCAGTGCCTGCCAATATCTGACTCGCGTGCGTATCGCGTCTGTATCGCTAAAAACGCGCGTCAACGGCGCGTTTAAAAAACGTGGTGTGCACAGGCCCTAACTGTGTGCAAATTATTTAATCGTGACTGCTCTCAAAACGGTGGAGGAACATAATGAGGAAAGGAAACCGGCATGTCCTAGAACCAATAATTCGAAGACATATTGTGTGATGTGACATCTACCAACCCGCACTGGGCCCGCGTAGTGGATTAGAGTCCACTCCCTCT
Organism: Oligia fasciuncula; assembly: GCA_963082905.1. NCBI lineage: Eukaryota > Metazoa > Arthropoda > Insecta > Lepidoptera > Noctuidae > Oligia > Oligia fasciuncula. The sequence continues at coordinate 7,335,940 of OY720393.1, read as the reverse complement.
CACAGAGAGAAGGCCTGTGTCCCAGCAGTTGGAACATTATAGGCTTATTGTGCTTATTTTACTATAAATTAACGAAAGTTTAAGAACAGTGGGGACCCAGTGAAGACTTATGATTTGTCGTCATCATTGTTTTCGTCGTCGTCGATACTAAGTTATGTAACGTGTATTCGGTCCAGTTGAAAACCAGCGTCAGGCACTAGTTGTCTGGCATTTTTGCTGAACTGGGCCTTTTTGGCGCAGCCGTGAAGCACAATTTCCTACTAATTTCTTAGATCGGACTTTACACTTTTTTATTTGTTTTTATCTGATGTACTGTGTAATCTGTGCTAAATAAATGTATTTTCTTTCTTTCTTAAATCAACCCACACTAGGCTTGCATGGTGGATCACGGCCCACTACTCCATAGTTTAAGCCTGATTCTTAAGAGTAATGAACATTTTGTTGGAAAGTGAGTATTTGGAGCCGCCTTTGCCAGGCTAGGTTTTAATAAGAGAGTTTATGGATGTAATAGGCTGCTCCAACACACCCATAGGTTTGTGGAACACCACAATCCTTTCATAATCTGAATGCAATAACAATTCAAACCTCCCAACATATAGGTATGTTTACTTTATGTTTAGTGTGTATGTTGAGTGTGAAGTGTAGGTATATTTACGGGTCATGATGAGGTACTTACATTTAATAATGCTAAAACAAAATATTGAGGTACTTTAACTTTTTATTGAAACAGTATGACATTATGTTACAACTAGCTTACTTTAGACACTATGAAATTCACTATTGATGCGTGGCGTGACTGGGTTCATGGTTCACGTGTTCATGTACTAGCAGCTCTTCGTGTTTGTCATGTGCTTCATGTTGCACGGGTTCATCCACCAGCCGGTACGAATCAGCCGTAGTGGCAGCAGCAGCAGCGTATGCAGGGGCGACGTGATATTGAGACTCCGCCAGGTGTCCCGACACTATATTAGGCGAGCAGCTGAACAGTAAGGGCACGCTGCAGCGTCCGACATTAGCGTTGGGGAATACGCCGAGCGCCGTCCCGGATGTGCCCTGGTTCAGCACCCGCCCACCCGCAGCAGACAGAGCAGCAGACACACCAGCTAGACCAGCAGCCCCATATCCTCCCAGCCTTGCCATGGGCACGTGCCCCTGCATGACCTGGTCCATATCGGAGAAGCCCAACAACTCCGACTCCGGCTGTTCGTCTATGGAACGGTAGTGCGGCCCGACGTATTGCGGTAAAGCTGCATATCCTTGGTAAGATGGAGTGGAGAAGACTGGCACGGAGCTGACGGGATACTGTATGGCGCCGGCAGAGGCACACGGAGCCACAAACGGTTGGGCGTACGGCGCCCGTCGCTCCCGAAGGAACTCTTCTATTTGTTGCTTGTTCACGTACCGCGGCTGTTCCCCTTCAGAGTACGTAGGAGCGCCTGCGACCGACAGGGCGACGAAGGCAAATACACCAGAAAATAATATCGACTCCATGGTGACTGTGTGCTGTGCCGTGACCACTGAGACACTAATATTTATACATAAGCTGCAATTGACTTTTTGTTCAAATATTATTACTTAGGTTGCATCTATACAGATATACTAAACAAGTACTTGACCGAGATATTTCTGCAAACTCAGATACTTGATCTCGCCAAAGTACAACCAATTAGGCCACTCTAATCATAATATGATGTACTAGGTAACTACACCTAAAAAAAGTTTGGTTTGCCTCAATGAATGCGTAAATGCGTAAGTACGACCACGCGTTATTGAAAGATAGAATACAACCATACGAGTACATTCAAAAACCAACACACTCATGCATTTTCTTACTTTTGGAAAAACTTAGGGGTAAACTTAAATAACGAAACTGCACAAATTATATTCAACAAGCACTTAGACAGCGACTTCGTCCACAATCCTCGTTATTCCCTATCCCAGGAGTGGTGACTCCTGGCGGACATGTTGTGTGCACTTGTGTGGACCTTAAGTAAACAGTGAAGCTTTTAACTAAAACTTAATCTAAAAATATTTAAAAAATAAAAAGAGTTTTAGTTTGCACTAACTTTACTCCAGGCATAATATTTGAATATTACCTATATAAAAAAACTGGCCAAGTGCGAGTCGGACTCGCACACGAAGGGTTCCGTACCACAAGGCAAAAACGCCGAAAAAAAAAACACGTTTGTTGTATGAGAGCCCCTCTTAAATATTTATTTTATTCTGTTTTTAGCATTTGTTGTTATAGCGGCAACAGAAATACATAATTTGTGAAAATTTTAACTGTCTAGCTATCGCGGTTCTTGAGATACAGCCTGGTGTCAGACAGACGGACGGACGGACAGACAGCGAAGTCTTAGTAATAAATAGGGTTCCGTTTTTACCCTTTGGGTACGGAACCCTAAAAATGATATTTCTTCATTGATATTTTTAAACTTGTTAGCTACTTGCTACCAAACGGACCTCGACGGCCATATTTTTGTTTAAACGGGCCCTCTATAAAATTAATTGGAGATGCATTTTTTAATGTCATGGATCGTGCGTGCGAGCCCATACAACAGACGAAGAATCGAGCTTACGATCCACAAATAATAAAACCGACCGCTCGGCTACTGAGCCATTACTTTGTGGTTCATCATCATCATTATTTCAGCGGAAAGACATCCACTGCTGGACATAGGCCTCTCCAATGCATCGCCACTTCAAGCGGTCATTGGTCCATCTCATGGGAGGCCGTCCAACGCTACTCGTGGTTCATTTAGAACTAAATAAATATCGATTTATAAAATATTTAGTAAGAAACCGATGGATGTTGTCGACTGAAATTTAATTTGATAAATCCATCATCCAGACATCCACCGGTTTCTTACTAAACTTCAACTATATCCGACGATCCTGCATACTTATCTCTTTTGTTGACTGTACAATGTACGGCTGATCATTCGCTTCTGCACTACGGGGTTCGACTTCCTTACGGATCAAATTGATATTTATATCTAATTATAGAAGCAGTGGTATTACCGTGGTGGTACCCCAGTGGTAACGACACCCCCGTCCGACTTACAAGTTGTAGGTCGTGGGTTCGAACCCAGGCAGGCGTTTTACTTTGTACACACCGCTGCTCTCAAAACGGTGAAGGAAAAACATCGTGAGGAAACCGGCATGTTCTAGAACCAACATTCGAGAACATGTGACATCTACCAACCCGCACTGGGCTCGCGACTCGCGTACTGGATTACGTTACGGCCTAAACTCTCTCACTGAGTGGAGGCCACAGAGTAGGATAATTTAAAGTGGAAGCCTGTGTGCCAGCGGTTGTTCAAAGTTTCCATTAATTCAATGTTCCCAACATTATAGGCTAATAATTATGCTACAGCCTACAATTAATAGTTGCATCGTGTCTAGGTTCTGTGAGAAAATGTGTGTCTATAGTAAAGCTACGATGGAAAAACAATAGAACAAGGTTTAAAAAACCGGTCAAGTGCGAGTAGGACTCGCGCACCGGGGGTTCCGTACAAATTTGTAGGTAGGTATGCAAGGTATGCAATTTGTAGGTGTAAATAGTTTATCACGGGAATCGTGCCTCGAATATATTATCGTTTTTCGTTTGACAAATCTATGTACCTACCTACTTATATAATCAGTGTAAGCGGTTAGGTAATGTACAGCTACATTCACCAAAATAATTTGGTAACATTACTGAAGTTCAAAAACGATGAGAGCAGTGAATATTGCTCTAACGAAAAGATAAACTGGATTGAAGAACATGAGTTAACTATTGTCCCCATAGGTATATAAAATACTAGGTATATCATCATCTGCCCAGCCTTTTCTCAACCATGTTGGGGTCAGCTTCCAGTCTAACCGGATGTAGCTGAATACCAGTATTTTACATGGAGCGATTGCCTATCTGACCTCCACAGCCGTGCTTTCCGAGGCACGGAGGGGTATATAAAGATGGTCACCCATCCACAGACCAACCGCGGCAAGCGTAGCTTAACCTGATCGATCGACCTATGCGGCTGTTATTATTAAACCACGGGCCCCTCTTTAGCCACGGGGGCCCGTGGCTAAAGATTATATAAAATACTAAATCGCGCTTGTAGTTCTCCAGGTGCAGGCAGAAGCCTGTGGGTATAGTAAGTCATTCATCCGTAAAGTTTTACCATATCTAAGTCGTTCTGCCCATCAGATATTGCAAGCGTAATTATGAAAAAATCATCGGCTAAGAAGTTCCACGGTACAAATTCCGCATTGCATACCAGCATTTCATAATAATCACGTACAGTTGCCGCGGCATCGAATATTGAGCGTCAACAAAACTCGTACTCAGTAATTTTAGGGTTCCGTACCCAAAGGGTAAAAACGAGACCGTATTACTAAGACTCCACTGTCCGTCTGTCTGTCACCAGGCTATGTCATGAACCGTGATAGCTAGACAGTTGAAATTTTCACAGATGATGTATTTCTGTTGCCGCTATAACAACAAATACTAAAAACAAAATAAAATAAATATTTAAGGGGGGCTCCCATACAAAAAAACGTGTTTTTTTCGGCGTTTTTGCCGTCTGTCTGTCGCCAGGCTGTATCTCAAGAACCGCGGTAGCTAGACAGTTGAAATTTTCACAGATGATGTATTTCTGTTGCCGCTATAACAACAAATACTAAAAACAAAATAAAATAAATATTTAAGGGGGGCTCCCATACAGCAAACGTGTTTTTTTCGGCGTTTTTGCCTTGTGGTAAGGAACCCTTCGTGTGCAAGTCCGACTCGCACTTGGCCAGTTTTTTTTTAAGTATAACAAATAAGTGAAATAACATGCTCGCCCCACATTTTAAGTGTGCCAGTTACAACATACGCTTCCACTTAAGATTCGTGGTAAGCACGATTTGAATGTTCCATTACTACGTATTATGGTATTCTTACCGTAATCGTTTCGCCAAGTTTATAAAATGTAGGTATCCTACCCACACAAAACCTTCGCGTAGGTACAGAGAAGGAACGAGCATCCAATGCTAGGTTACTTGCATGTTGGTGGTTCCAATTCATCAAGCCCATTTCCTCACGATTTTTCCTTCACTGTATTAGGTATAACCATAGCTGCAGATCTCGGACGGAGCAGATCATAGACTATCTATTTAAATAAAATTCAAAGATTCAAAATTTTTTTTTTATTCCTAGTGAGGGGCAACGTTTAAAAAAAAAAAAAAAGTCCTGACTGACTGACTGATATATCAACGCACAGCCTAAACCGCTGCTGGTCCTAGAGACATGAAATTTGGAGGGTGTGTTCTTTGTGAAGAGTAAGTATCCACTAAGAAAGGGTTTTTCAAAATTCCACCCCTAAGAGGGTGAATGAGGGGAGTGTGAAATGTCACGCGGATGAAGTCGCGGGCGGAAGCTTACTAGCTTCCGCCCGCGACTTCATCCGCGTGAAATTTCCGATATCTGCGTAGGTCAGCGGCTTGTGGTCGGTTTATACAAAAGCTCTCTTCTTTCGAACATTTTTCTGAAGTGTTTGATTGCCATGTAGATTGATAGTAATTCTCTGAAGCATAGCTGCAGATCTATTCTGTAAAAATCTCACCAAGAAAACTGAGGCAGAGTGAGCAGTCAATAGTGTCAATCCATAGCATCAGGTGGAACGCAGCTCACTTCACATAAGTTTTGACGGTGAAATGTTTACAGAATACAACCAACTGTTCTTGACGGTTTCTTATAGACACCATAAATGTTCATTGCTCATCGGTAGGTAAGTAAACGGTAAACCCAATCTCAAATCCATCAACAGATCAACTCCTAGGTACCCTGATGGATTTGAGATAGGGTTTACCGTTTACTTACGTAATTCCATGATTTTACCTGGACAGTTCTGTACGAGGACGCATTGTTTGGAAAACTCGTCCCTGACGAAACCCGCTGAACATCGACACCCGACGCGGCATTCCCACGTTGATGGGCACCTATCTACAATTATATACTTTGTCTATTATAAGTGTCCAAACACACTATGCCGTAAGTACGCGACCGAAGTTCCGCGGCTGATTTTACGTTCCGACGTATTCGGCTGATATGACACACCATAAGTGCCGAATTTACGCGGCAGAAATTTAGTTGCGCACACGCGGGGCGTGGGCATGCCTGCCTCCCGCTGCTCCCCGCCCCGGATCTTCTTCGGTAATCGAACCGAACTCCGGTCGCGTCTACTTACGCTCGATCGAAGTTCGGATGTACGATGCCGAACTTCGGTCGCGTACCTTCGGCATAGTCTGTTTAGACACATAGGGAAAATAGTAGTACTTAATGGTGTTGTAGATTTCTCATAATTAAATACCTAAATCGCTTAAGGCTCCTACACACATGCCGGCGGCACAGCCGGCGGGTTTTGCCGCGCGGGTATGCCGCCAGCATCATTTTAGTTGTGCAGCTCGTTTGTGCGGCAAGCCCGGCTGCTCAAATACCCGCCGGGTATGCCGCCGGGCTTGTTGGCGGCATGCCCGCCGGCTGGGCCGCCGGCATAGTGTGTAGGAGCCTCTAGATCGATATGCCATGCTTTACCTGTGGCTAGCATCCTTAAGTTAACACAGGTGGCAGGACACCTCCACCCGCACAGAGAAAACTCTTCATGATCCCGCAAACACGTTGAAGTCCTGAACAACATCACACTTCTTGTACAAAATACTAACAAAACGCTAGCCGTTAACATGGACGTAGTTATCAACAAACAAGTTACGAGTTATCGCTAGATTGTTATTGATTTATGTTTATATGTATGTACTTATATGAAATAATAAAAAAAAACTGAAGTGGTTATTTATCAGGTGACGATCGTCCAATCCCTAGGATAAAGCGACCATGATAAACAGTTTTTTTAAGTGATAACTTCTTTAGGCGCGTTGGGAATTTTTGAGATGGGAAAAACCATTGAACTCGCGTCACTGTTACCGTAAGCGACACCACGCGTGTTTTGTTAATAAGACGATTTAAAAATTAAAATATACCCGCTTCGGATGTGTTCGGCTGTCCTCGGGATGTACAGTCACGAGCACCAATATGTCAACTTTAAATCACGATTTTTTAACGAAATAACGAATGCAACGTTGAAATACGATACTTTACATATACCTATGGGTTCGAAAATACTATGTTCCTACTAATATAAAATTTCATTCAAAAATAAAGGAGAAAATCGCCTTTGAGTAAAGTCAAGTGTATACATACTTTTGCTCGTGACTGTACTCGGTTTTAATGTTTAGGTCAGTGAGTGATGGCGTGATGGCAAAGTATTCTGTTCGTGTTTTGTTTTCACTTCTGTCGGCACTCCCGGAATGCCACTGTATTTATTCCACGAAATATTCGACGAAATGTGACTTGGTACCTACTCCTAGATTTGACCAGTTATTTTTAGGTCCTATCCCATGTAATACGGGACGAGCCTATTGCCATCAACCAGGGCACAAATCCAGACACCGGGCTGCTGAGAAATTCTAGATGAAAAAACCCCTGACTGACTAACTGGTGACTAGAAAATGCCTATGGCATTAAGTCCGCCTCTGTACATTTATATGCTTGAAGTATTAAATTAATAATTACACTTTGCCCGACCCAGGAACCGAACCTGTCGCTTAGCAGTAGCGCCTGCGGCCGCTAGACCAGCTAGTCAGTATTATAAATGACAGTCTATAGATAGGTATTTCGTCTAACCTGTGAGAGGTGGAAAAAGGCCGCATTGCCCAGCTGTGGGACAACGTGTGCTGAAATTTAACGTATAAAATCAACGTTTCTAAAGGACAATTGATCAGCGATTGGCACACAATTTTGTTTATCCTGTACTAATGTTGCAGACCTAAACAAATCCATGATATAGGTATGGAGAGATCTTTGCAACCCAAAGATCTCTCCATGGTAATTCACATTTCCAAGGTAATTAAAAAATGCGCAACTAAAAATAACAATTCTTACTTTTAGTTTTAAAATTGTTATTTTTAGTTGCGCATTTTTTAATTACCTCGTGTTAAAAATATCCCTACCTATAACGAAGCGGAGACTGTCGTGAGTCACCTGTTCTTCCCGTTTTGAAATTTTTGCACTAAAGAAGGTTAAAATTCCAAACTATATTTTTAGGGTTCCGTACCCAAAGGGTAAAAACGGAACCCTATTACTAAGACTTCGCTGTCCGTCCGTCCGTCCGTCTGTCTGTCACCAGGCTGTATCTCAAGAACCGCGGTAGCTAGACAGTTGAAATTTTCACAGATGATGTATTTCTGTTGCCGCTATAACAACAAATACTAAAAACAAAATAAAATAAATATCGTGTTTTTTTCGGCGTTTTTGCCTTGTGGTACGGAACCCTTCGTGTGCGAGTCCGACTCGCACTTGGCCAGTTTTTTTTTTTACGTTTCTTTACGACCACAAGTTTTTAGCTTTAATTAGGTACTTCTACGGTCCCTGTTCCGTTGCATGCACCCATAAGCACAATGTTTTGCGAGCTTTAAGTATATACACACGGAATAGTTCCGTGTATATACATTGCGTACTGTATGTATGTATATGCATTGTAAACAGCGAACTTTAACACCAAAAAAAATTTTTGCACAAAGTTTGATGTAGGTACAATGGTACATTTTGCGTAGATACGGCTTCGTGTTGGGTCTTTTTACACCATGTATAGTTACCTAGACACTATTCATCAAATCTACTGTTCATCCCATTATCAAAAAGAAGCGTGAAGATATACCTACTAAATTAATAACGTGCATTTGCATACAAGTTCATACAACATCATTGTAATAACCTTGGAAGTATGGTCAGTAAAATAATATGTGTGGACGTGACAATAAGAAATAACTGAAGATGTCCGCATTTACAAGGAATGATTTGTCATCATTGTTTGTAATAATGAAACGTTTCTCAACCGCATAATTCACCTACATTTTATAAATAGGTACCTTTAAAATGTATTGTACTAAACTAATACACGACTGCGTATGTTTTCTACTCCGCTAGATTCTCAATAACATCAAGGCGTTGCATGGCCTTCCTTGAGGAGCTGGGGTGGATCGAGTAATCGATTTTCCCACCCGCACGCAAAATACCTACGCGCATTGACGTGGAGTTGCGGACACCAGCCTGTACCTATTACCTATAGATACCTATTTCATCTGCCTAGCCTTTTCCCAACTACGTTGGGGTTCCCTAATATATCCCTATGGATGAGAAGGAGAATGACTGTTTTTTTCGTTCCTTAATTGTTGGCTGGCTGTTTTTTTCGTTGATTGATTGAGATTGCATTTAAAGAAATAGGCTGTTTTTTTTAAATTGGTTAACGAAACACGTTACCGAGTTTAATTTAGTTTAGTTTATACGTAACTGCACGAGGTAGGTATAGCCCAGCACTGATGTTTAGTGATTATAGGAAGTGATAAGAAAGGAAAAATATTTTCATACGCGGATGACACTGCGCTCATATTTCGGGGAGATTCCTGGGCCGAGGCACGGCACCTTGCCGAAAAAGGACTTCATCAGGCAACGCTGTGGTTAAATAAAAATCTTCTAACATTAAATGTCAATAAAACAAAATATATTACATTTTCGATAAATAAAACAACACAACCAAATAACTTTATTTTAAAAGCACACATCTGTAAAAATACCCAGTCAATAACATGTTCTTGCGCACCACTCGTAAAAACCACCAATATTAGATATCTCGGCACTCAAATAGATGATACCCTTTCATGGCATGCACAACTAGATATTCTGTCGGCACGTACGCGTAAAATGATATGGATTTTTAGAAAGCTCAGAAACGTAGTCAAATTGAAGATGTTAAGAACGGTTTATTTTGCCTTGGTTCAATCAATCTTGGGTTATTGTATTCCGGTATGGGGTGGGACTTGCAAGACAAAAATCATAAAAGTTGAACGTGCACAAAGGTCATTACTCAAAGTAATGCTTAGAAAACCCTTTCGTTATCCCACAGTGAGCCTGTATAAGGACTGCAATGTCTTGACAGTGAGGCAACTATTCATCCTTCACACTACACTCCGCAAGCATAAAGAACTAACTTACGATGCTAAGTTAACATATCCTGCACGAAGAAATAACAGAATATGCAAGACAACTAAACACAAAACTGCCTTCTTCAGAAGACACTCATGTTTCCTTGCTCCTTATTTATATAATAAACTCAATTCTCTTTTAAATATATTCCCAAAAACCTCGCATGAATGTAAATCTATTATCCAAAAATATCTACTAAATTTAAATTACATTGACACGGAATCCTTACTTATAATTTCTAAATAACTTCTCTGCTCTGTCTGCAGTGAATCAAGAGTAGTCAAAGCTCACTCATCCATAACCACGCATACATATATACATACTCCCACAAATACAGTCGCGCGCAACCGTACTCTCACTCATCTCATCACACACACAACACACACACACACACGAACACCCCAACACACTCACAACACACACACACACGCACCCCCACAAACACACATAATATATATGAATAATACCTCTAGTTGTAACTGTACCAACTTACTCGCCGCGGGTGGAAGACCTGGAGTCCTGAAATACAGGGCTGCCCTAGTTTAGGCTCCAGTCCACTCCATTTATTTTAATAATGCCTGGTACTGTGTTTGATTAGTGTGGAAAATAAATAAATTTTTACTTTACTTTACTTTACTTTAGTGGAGTTTGTCTCTCACCCTATTAATTGGTGATCCAATAATTATAGCTATAAGGTAGGTACAGCAAAGCCTACCATTAATTCTTAGTAAATGCCTAATCAATTAATATTGAGATGCCACTTACAATAGATTATTTTATTTGTAGATAAGTACCTAACATAAAGGAACATTCCTGAAACAAGTTTTCAGTAAACAATGGAAAAATAGGTACTTAAATTACCTCTACTAATAGATAAATATTGTACCTACATGTTAAAGTTTTATCTTAGAATTAATCAAAGATAGAGCAAGAATCTTTATCGCCATCATCAAACAATAAGATAATCAAACTCTTGGAATATGAAATCTGTACGTGCTATACCTATGTGAGATGGACACGATCTTCATTGCAGCATGATTCATTTTTCCACCACTTGTCTCCCATTACTTACTTTAATTAGTATAAAATGAATCACTCAATCCTAAACGCCACCAGTTATCAACATAAAGCGTAAGAATAATACATTACTTTTTTAAATAAAGTTCAATAATGCACGTGAAAAGTGCTGCTGTCATTGCTGCATTAGTCGTCACCTGTGTGAGCGGCTATCCAAACCTATGGCATAGCAACCAGCTCACTCCGGTCCACGGACTCTACGTGAAGCCTTCGATTGATGGGACCACTGGAGATCTGTTCGTCGCAGCCACAGAAGAAAGCGGAGCCAAGACGCAGTGGGCGGCTGATAAGCCGATCAGCTTTTTGCCAGTTTCAGCTGCTACTCAGCCACAAGCCACTGCGATTCCAATGGCCTATGCTTCAGGATACCCAACAGCACACGACGAAAGTGCAACTCAAAAGCGTGCTGTAATGCCCAGTGCGATCCCAAGTGCACCAGTTCAGTACGCCTACGCCATGCCCGTGCCATCAACCACTCAGGCTGAAGGGAGTCAGGTCGCTTCGTACCCATACGCTTATGCAATTCCTTCAAGTCCGACCGAAACTACTAAGTGTGAGCATCAGGCTAGTGCTTCACAATACCCCTACCAATTTCCATTCCAAATGTTTTATCCGCAAATGACGTCTGCTTACACCAACGCAATGAGCATACTCAAAGATGCAGGCCTTAGTGAGGATTCCGCCAGTACAGTTATGTCGCAGACTGCACCAATATGGTCCCCTACTTCCTACGCCTATCCTATGTATGTGATGGTAGACCCCAATGCGTGGAATCAGAACCAAGCTACCACTACTCCAACTCCTCCATCAACATCATCAAACAAGCAATCGGAAGAAAACACTCAAGCATAAAGAGTTCAATTTTAGACTAAAACCGTTATTTATTTTTTTATGTAAGTAATAAAATTTGAAATTAATTGTTTTTCTTATTTTATCAAAGGTTACTATTTCCTGGCAATTCTGACTCCTAATTACTTACGTGTGCATAGAACCTTATTCCGTAGTAAGGGCCTGCACCCTTATTGCGTAACACACTATTCCTCTCAATTTGAATCATTTTGAATCATATTTCTAATCCATTGCTCCATATGTTCGAAAAATGTGTGTGAGATGCAAATAACGCAATGAATGTTGTTAAACTGTTAAAATGAAACGCATTGCTACTGATAGTGTGTTACGCAATTACTCTGCTGGCTCTTGCTAATTTGGTGTCGTGGTCTAGCCCGGAGTTATAGCCTATGCACACGACGTTTTTTACACGCAGTGAAACTGAATAACTATTTCATGAAATCTTGACATTTTGGGATTATACTAACTTAACAAGTTGTATTACTGATTCTAATTATTATAATTCTGTAAATACATATTTGCTACGGTCGCGAATCATATTTTAATCAACGTACAGCTTAATACTGACCAGCAAATTGCAAAAAACTTAAGAAAATTTGAATTTCGCGGGCTACCTTAGCGCTTCTCCTTAACTTCTTTTTTGTCTCTGGACACCCTCTCCGTAGAGGTGTTGTGGTTTGGTGTTGTTGGTAACTCTGTCCTAGAAATGTCAGATTGACAGCGAAGCAACATGCTTTTACTGCGACGATGAATAAAAACTAAATAAAACGTCGTAAATAGTAAAAACGCCAGTGAAGTGGTATTATTGATAAGCCAAGAATCAGCTAAATAAGACAAAATGGTTTCCAAGAAAAAGAAGAAGGTATGTAAACATATTTCATAAGGTCACAACACGTGTTTTTATTATTGGGTATAACCAACAAAATTTCGGTTTTCCGCAGTATTCATCCGGAGAAGGAGCACAGTTTATGACCAGGAAGGCTGCCCTAAAGAAACTACAGTTGTCTCTCAAAGATTTCAGACGTATTTGTATATTGAAAGGTATATACCCACGAGAACCTCGCAATCGTAAGAGGGCTCAGAAAGGCGCAGGCGGTATCAAAACATTGTACCACACAAAAGACATAAAGTTCTTACTACACGAACCTATAATATGGAAGCTAAGGGAATTAAAAGTAAGTACTTCAACACTTCATTACTTTGTGCAACATTGTGATTGTGTATGATTGTAAATTCTTAACCAAATGCAATGTTCTTCTTTTAGGTGTACCAACAAAAAATTCGTCGCGCAAGGGCTATGAGAGAGTACAGAAACATGAAGAAGTTCTTACGGGACTATCCAGATATAAACATAGATCACATCGTCAAGGAAAGATATCCTACATTTGTAGATGCGTTACGAGACTTGGATGACTGTCTCACTTTGTGTTTCTTGTTCAGCACTTTCCCATCCCTAAAGAAAGTACCCAGAGATCAGTCAATGCTTTGCAGGAGACTGACAGTTGAGTTCATGCATGCAGTCATAGCTGCAAAAGCACTCCGTAAAGTATTTGTGTCCGTCAAAGGCTACTATTATCAAGTTGAACTAGAAGGACAGACCATCACATGGATTGTGCCACATCATTTCTCATTTCAGGTTATTATTGTTTATTACTTTATTCAAATACTAACTTTTGCCTGCGGCATCGCCTGCATGTTAGTCGTAAATTGTCCCTCGGGCCAATGCTACCTGGATAAAAAGTATCCTATGAGTTAATACAGGATATCAGCTATCTGTGCGCCAAATTTCATCTCAATCCGTTATGCCCTTTTTGTGTGATTGGGTAAAAACATCTAAACATACAAACTTTTACATTTATATTATTAGTACGATTTTATCATCTTTTTATTCAACATGTTTATAACACAATCTCTTTTTTTACAGCCTCAAAACAAGGATGAAGTAGATTTCAAAATCATGTCAACATTTGTTGAATTCTACACAATGATGCTGGGCTTCGTCAATTTCAAACTGTATCACTCTCTCAACTTGGTCTACCCACCTAAATTGACTGCAGCTTTCACAGCTGATGACAAAGAGCTTATAGATGAGCATGCCTATGTGGCAGAGAGGATAGCAGCCATGAACTTGTCTCTAGCCAGAGTAGCAGGCTCCAATGATGCTGAAGAATTTCCAGAAATTGACATCTTCAATACAGAGGATGAGGATCCTCAGAAGTTGGAGGAAGCAAAACTTGAAGCAGAGAAGGTCCAGAAACTGAAGACAATGTTCAAAGGCCTCAAATTCTTTATAAACAGGGAGGTGCCAAGAGAGCCATTAGTTTTCATCATACGTTGCTTCGGTGGTGAAGTATCCTGGGACAAGGATCACTTTGTTGGGGCCACATTTAATGAGTCAGATGAGAGCATTGCATACCACATTGTTGACAGACCCACCATGGACAAACAGTATCTCTCCCGTTACTATGTGCAACCTCAGTGGGTGTTTGACAGTGTCAATGCTAGAACACTGCTACCTATCAATCAATATTTAATGGGAGCTGTTCTACCACCTCATCTTTCACCATTTGTTGATAAAATTAAAGATCAAGTTTATATTCCTCCTGAAGAGAAGGCTCTCAATGATCCCAACTTCAAACCTTTGGGTAAGTTTTCATCTAAAACAATAACTTTCGACTTTGTCGCCGTCACCTAGACTAGAGTCAAGAGCAAAACCCCCAACTATTTGAATAAAATAAAAAAAAAAATTTATTCTTGAACTCTTAAAAAAAAAAGTAAATATTGTTTTTTTTTTTTTTTTAATTTGCATTTTTTGTACTACATAATCTTACATTTTATTTTTATCCACCAGATGATGACCAATCTGGTACTGACATTGAAGAGGCCAGTGACGAGGACAAAGAAGATGAGGAAGAGGCGGATTCCGAGGAGGATGGTGATGCTGAAGCAGCTCTAGCCAAACAGTACCAACAGGAGGTAGAGGAAGACTCCGACTCTGGTGAAGATGATGGTGTGGACCCAGAGAAAAAGAAACTGGCTAAAGAAAAGGTAAAACTCAAATTTCTTGGAAATAAATTAAGTCACTCATTTTAGTAGATATATTTTTACTGAAAATAAAATGGTTTATGAATTTCAACTGTTCAATCATATTTACTTTCTTTATTGCAGAAAAAAGCAATGGCTGTGACTGCTGGTGTGCCCCATAAAGAGCATCCCTATCAAAAGGAGATAGAAGACAAACAAGCATTCAGGCTGAGAGAGAAGCTTGTTCGCAAGAAGCACAGGAACCTTTACAAGAGCATGAAGGCTGGACAGGAGAAACGCAAGAAGGAAATATGGTTGCTAAGGAAGAAGAGGCGTCTTCATGACGAGAAAGCCAAGGAAGACAAGAAAGTAGAAAAACGCAAACAAAGAGACCAAGCTTTGGAAGCTTCTGCTTAAATCATAAATAAAAACTTTATTTCAAAATAATCGTTTATTTTATTTCTGTATTGTGCTAATTAATTTACAGTATAAATATTTACATCACATTATAAAAAATTGAAGACATTTTCTTCAAATAACAATGAAACAAGACAATCATAAAAAGTCAAGACAATCAGTAAAAGCAACACAATTACTTTGGTACTATTCGATATGGCATATCACGCTAAGTTTAATATAATTTTAGTACCAACTTAGATATGAAGTACCAGACATTGAATAAAAATCTAGTTCTTTATAACGTAAATAAATTTTTTCCTACGTAAATATTCTATATCGCGCGAATTTGAGCAGATCAATGTGTCTATTTTGTTGTGGATTCCAACCACAGGAATAAATGTCCATTCATAGAATTACCCTATTTTGTTTATGATTTAATAATTTTATTCCAATCTTGTATTTACTCAGTAAATAAAACTTTAAAAAAGTATAAACTGAGTGATCATTCACTCAGTTTATACTTTTTTAAAGTTTTGCTGCATTGAAGCTTGAATGACCACATTTTATTGTATTGTGGACACCAGGTATGAATGGACCGAAAACAAGAAATTAATAACATCCTAATTAGAATCACTGTCGGATTCACCTTCAGCATCGCTGTCCTCAAGCTCAGGCATCGGGAAGCGCAGGATCGCTGCTATACCGGTCAACTGGTCTAATTCTATGGAAAAATATACAGACAAATTGAGTAAGCATTATGATAATTATAATAAATTACTCGATCGAGTTCCTCGTGAATGGGGGACCAGATAAAAATAGTTAAGCTATTTGATTCCAACCGTCGTTACAACAGATACTGAAACAGCATCAATAGGCTATTTGACAATGTAAAAAATAAGGTCATAATTATTGACACTCGTATAGATTATCGCTTTTAAAATCGATTTGCATTAATTTTACTACAAAACAATGTATTATTTATTAAAAAAATCCCGAAAAAACTTCATCTTTTTAAATCTGGCGCCACGTAATCGAAAACGGTCTGGATTGGCTGAACTTATGATGACGTCATGATATAGGTAGTCAATTTCTGTCTATCGTTGACAGAACAGACGACTTTTGTCTAGTATCTCGACCGTTTCAACGTTTGTTTACGTGTATTTTGACGTCACGACGCCATATTGTTAAAGATAGCGTTTTGGCGGCTTATTTAAACAGTACATTTTTATTTACTATTTTCTAAAAGAAATACATTATGCAATTTGAAGTAATAGGTTTTTGTGGGCTCGTTAGACACCATTAAATAATCTGAGATGTTTATCAGAAACCAGTCAAATAGCCTATTGTATCATCATTATTATGATTTACACTTACGTTCTCCAGATACGTGCATGCTAGAGAAAATCCTCACTTCGCCGCCATTCTCCCGAACTGAATCAACGATGGCGACATAATCTTTCCGTTGTTGTATATCTTGACACCTGAATAACAGAGAAACTTGGTTTTATTAACCTTTTGAACGCCAGAGCATAAACGCACGTGCGTAGGGACCCTCCACGCCAAGCCACAATTTTAAATATTTATGGTATACAAATAAAAACAAAAATAATGATTTAATTGTTTATTTCGTGATAAAGTGAACCGCATTTTTTGTCACATATTTGTGTCGCTCGTAATAGGATAGGCGACACACGACTGGCGTACAGGGCACGCGCTTGCTTGTCACGTATACGTGACAATGGCGTTCAAAGGGTTAAAATCAAAATCCCAGCACTAGTAGTAACTCGAAGTAGTGAAAATCGCGGGAATCAATGTACAGACGCCAGCAGGTCAACCTACCCGAAACTGTCAGATTTTCCCAATCAACCTTGAACCTTATGCTTTGGCAATAAAGTCGAAAATCTATTAAAGAAATCTGACAGATTGTAGTAACTTGATGTGCTGGCGTCTGTACGAACAACGCAGGAGATTTCGTTGTGGCGATGCTCATGGGAAGCCTATGTCCGGCTGGGGACGTCTTTCAGCTGAGATTATTATGATGATGAAATTAACAATCAATCTCAAATAGTTCAAGTACTTGGAGGCTCTGCATCTTCTTCTTCTAAATATATCAAACTCAGAGGTGACCGACTGATTCACATAGTGATCTATCAACGCACAGCCCAAACCACTGGAGGGATCGGGCTGAAATTTGGCATGCAGGTAGATGTTATGACGTAGGCATCCGCTAAGAAAGGATTTTTCGAAATTCCACCCCTAAGAGGGTGAATGGAGGGAGGGTGAAATTTCGCACGGACGAAGTCGCGGGCGGAAGCTAGTACTTCATAATTTGCCTAGCAAATTAAACAAATAAACATTGGGAAATTAACAAGAAATTACCTGAACAATTTATCAGAAATCATAAGGATCTCGATAGCTTGGGCATCGTTCGCACATTCAATGTGTTTCTTCCCATAGAAAGCTTTACCAGGTTCCAGTTGCAGCATTGTGTAAAAACTCTCCAATAGCTTCACCTCACTGGCAGCTTTTGTGTCTGAAATCTTGGCCATCACTGCTGGCTCTTGTAATACCTCTGTAATCATTAATCACACTAATATTATAAAGGTGAATGTTTGTAAGTGTGTGTGTGTTTATATGTTTGTTACTTCTTTACGCTCAAACGGCTGGACCAATTTTGCTAAAATTTGGTATGGAGGTAGCTGACACCTGGATTAACATATAGGATATTTTTATCCCGATACTCCCACGACATCGACATTTACGCGGGTAAAACCGCGGGGCGCAGCTACTATTATAAAGGCGAAAATTTGTGAGTGTGTTAGTATGTTTGTTACTCCTTCACGCACAAACTACTTAACGGATTTGGATGAAATTTGCTACACAGATAGTTTAAAACTAGGAATAACATATAGGCTACATTTTATCCCGATATTCCCACGGGATCGAATGTTATGCGGGTAAAACCGCGGTGCGCAGCTAGTTTTAACTATAATGTAATATTTTGTAATAATTATTATGATTCATTGCTGACATGGGATCAAAGGATTACCCCTTTGGGATAGGGGTTGGACCACGGAATAGAAAAAACAAGTGGAAGTGCCCTTAGACTTCCTTAGTACGGGAACCAGTGTCGCCAAACTCACACAATTGCAAATTAAAATAAACATTTCAATACACAGAAAACGATGATATAATTGGCTACTAAATATAAATGCAACTTTGGCGAAAAGTTTATTTATTGTTGTTCAAAATTAAGTCTTATTACAACTACTGAATGTTGTTTTTATTTTACATGTCAAAATCAATGAAGTACATTTTTCAAAGACAAAGTCAAAGTCATGTATCAATCAAATTCGAGCCCCAACGAGTTCAGCTACTCAACGCTAGAGGGCGCTATACTAAATTACTCTATTTAGCACGGTAGCGTCATTGAAATAGATGTCATATTCGTATGCACCTGTTATCTATTTTTCTACTCAGCTAGGGATGAGGACAAGATATCTATAATTAAATTCAAATATCTCGAAAACGGTGCGTCCTAGGCAAACAATAACCAAAATTTGACCCCCCCTGTGTTACCCCCGTGCAAGCAGTATCCCAACATGAATTAAGGAAAAAACATTTTTCGACCGACAAAAAATTAAAAAATTCTCAAACGTTTTTTTTTCAATATTTCGCGGGTTTTTTTACATCAGTCCTCATGGTTTTCGACTAGAGCAACAATTTCTTTCCAGAAAAGATTTTCATCCGAGCCACCATTTTGAAAATATAGAGCGTTTTATATAAAATAAAATTTGGAGGTTCATAATTCGGAAACGGTGCGTCGTAGGACCATGCTTCTTAGAATCTAAGTAGTTTCTATGGTCAAGGTTAATTCGAAACTGCAATAAAATTGGGACAGTTTTGAAAAAAAAAATCGAAAAGTTTTTTAAGTCATCGCGCCAGTCAAGTGCCCCTGGCTACACTTCAACCGGACCCAGTTCTTTACCTGAATTAATAACAATAGAAAACGTATCTACTGGTTATTGAGAATGTTCTCCTCGTTTTTGAAGTCCGTTAAAAAGGAAAATGAATTCAATTAGTGTACTCTATTAATAACATTAATATTAAATGTACTTAGGTGATGTCCCGAAACCCCGACATTAGTCCCGAAAAAATATTTTAGTCGTAAGGAAGTCTCAGACTTTCGTCTATGTTCTTCGAAGTTTAGGCAAATAGGCACTACCTATTCCTATCACTGTTTATTAGTATTAGTTCTTTTTGAGGCCTACGTCCAGCTATGAATGAATGATTTTGGTTTATTTGTCAGAATATAAATACTCAAACTCAAACCATATAATTCAATTAATCGAGAAGAACAACAACGAGTACATAATATGTCATGGTAACGTATAACGTTTCACTATATAAATACACATTTTATCTTTTTATTGATACCGAACTATTTGAATGTGTCCCATCCCTAATCGAGTAGCGTCGAATTTTCTAGAATGTATACGATGATATTCAAGACAGCAAGCAAGTTGATTTAGACTTTGAACAATGGACATAAGGTAGTTTTTAGTTCGCAACAAAGTAATAAATATGGTTTTGTCAATAAAAACAATTATATTGAAATATATCATAGTTTTATACATAACGGTGATACGATACACCTCCGCAAGATACATTTTTTGTACTGCTATCGTTTTTGCATGTAAAAATTGCACAATAAGGCATGTTTGTAATATTTTTCGTTACGTTCGAGACGTCCTATCACAACAAGTAGCTAATCGCGACTGAGCCGCCTCAGAGCCGGTGTTGCGGAGCTCCGCATAATTGTGACACACGCGCGATAGCTGCGTAGCACTTCCACTCGTTTTTTCTATTCCGTGGGTTGGACTATAAATTAAAATTAAAATTATACAAACCCTTTAAAGAATGTTTGAATCCTGATGAAGCTTTGACCAATAAGAACTTGCTTTTATTATCAATGAGGAGTTTGTTGTCAGTTTTAACTGCTTGCTGCATCATGTACTCAAAGAACTGGTCTTTAACAAATCCTGGTGATGCAATAATGACACACTTGACGATGCTGAAGTCTACATGTCGCAGGATGCCTTGCATTACAGCTTCATAGAACTTATTTAGGCCCTGTAATAGAAAAATGTGACTAATTAAAATAATGTTATCATGTTTTTCCACAGAGAATATAAAATCAACCAGCCTACCAAACCAAACCTATGTATTTGAAACCACTGCTGGCTTGAGGGTCTTGTTGCTAAGTAGTAACAGCTGCACGGGTCGATTGATCAGGTTAAGCTACGCTTGCCGCAGTCGGTCCGTGGATGGGTGACCAATTTCACATACAAAGACCCCTCCGTGCCTCGGAAAGCACGTTAAGCCATTGGTCCCGGCTGTCAATCGTGAATGTTTGACAATTGTTACGGGTCGACAGAAGATCGAAAGTCTGACAATCAGTCTTACCAAGGGGTATCGCATAACCCAGTAACTGTGTTGTGGAGGTCAGATAGGCAGTCACTCCATGTAAAATACTGGTATTCAGCTGCATCCGGTTAGACTGGAAGCCGACCCTAACATAGTTGGCAAAACGCTAGGCAGATGATGATGATAGGCTTCTAATAATTAACTACTTGTAATACTTGGCCATCTTTCTATATCCTGCACCCTAATTCGTTGCTTGCATGACTAAAAGTCCTATCTCATTTTTAAGCTGATTTGTGTCAGGACAACTACATTCTTCCATTCGTGATTCCTTACATTTTGTTGCCTTTCAAAATGGTTATATTTTGAGATCCAAATAACATAGAGGTACGACGACGGTTAGTGAAAAGTGTAAAGAATCATGGATAGAAACTTGTAGCTGTCCCAACCTCAATCAGACAAAAAATGAGATAGGACTTTTGTCATGCGAGCGACAAATTGTGTATCACACTTTCAATCACAGTCAGAATAATTTTGAACAATATTGCTAATCCATTGCTTCATATGTTTGAAAAATTTGTCTGCTCAACAACATAAATAATGCAATGAATGTTGTTGAACTGTCAAAATGAAAGCTATTGGTACTGTTAGTGTTATGCAATTACCTCGTTACTTACAAAATATACTTTCATTCATAGGCCAGACAACAATTATTATTGCTGTAACATCAACAAAAATATACCTTTTCATGTTGTTGCACAAATCCTTTTCGTTTCCTAGGTATAGTGATATCAATTTTAGATCTCACTAGTGTCATGGAGGGTGTGATGAGGCAAACGTGTGCCAAGCCTTCCTGCATTACAACAGCACCTACATCAGCATTGGCAGCTGGGTCACAAGCCTGGTCCACCCTCTCTAAAGCCACTGAATCCCATTGTGGCTTTTGTAGAATAAACTTTCTATTAAGTTCTAAATCTAATGTGTGATAGGCACCCATCTGAAAACATTTTAGCAGTTTTCAATACAGAGAAGTTATAAGATTTATATTATTTATTAGTCTGAAGAAATTGATAACATTTAACTTTCAGATTCTTATTACTTTTATTTTATTTTGTAAGGGAAAACAAAGAGATATTAAAAATATGATATATTTACCTTTACATACTGATTCTCCACAATATTGCGGCCCTTCAGCCTCAGTACACATGCTTGTGTATCAAAATCTATAGTCTCCACGGTGATAGTGAGTGTGGTTCTCACTCTGCTGCTGCTCGACGAGCCTGTTGAAGACTCGGTCTGAACCTTGCGCACTGTGGACGCCGTCACCGCATCAGCTACCGCGACGAGATTGAATGCGTGCCACATGTCCTCAGGTTCCTCGGGGATGAGGCCGATACTCCTTAAAAACAATCGGAAGATGAATATAAATTAACACCTATTCACTGATGCTCTGATAGTCTTTACTTTGAATCATGCAATATGGTATAATTACAACTTACCCGCAGCCATCCCTTTCGATATTTTTGTGAACGAGCTTCATCTTCCTTGTATTATTGTTGATTAATTCACATTATTTATTCATAAACATATCGAAGGTATATTCTTTCTTCTGAGTGCATCCACAGTGCATCGGCTCGATGATGAACGGAACACAGCAACAGCAACAGTCTATCAAAAAGTACTCTGTGAACAGCAAGCACAGAACACATACATTATACTCCTATCGGAGCACGGCAAGCAGCTAGCAGTTGACAGCAAGCAGCTAGAAATTATATTGTAGTCTTTGCTAGAAATTAGATTCGGATTTTCGGAATTCTGTTCGGGTTGGGAAAACTTTGATGACATTTCATTGATTGTCAAAAACGTCAAATGGTTAACATGTTTTTAATTCGACTTAGAACAGTGGTCTTTCTGCTCAACGCATTCAAAAAAAGAGGTCCACATTTTTACAACTTTGTCAAAAGAGCACTGACTTGTGAAAGTCAACTGCCCTTTGGCAAAGTGGTTCAAAAGTTTCCGTTTGTATCGAAATAGTTTTTTGAATACCTACATTGATTTGATACAGTATGTTTTTTTTTTTAAAGAAGTATTTTTAAAAGCTGGCGGGGCGGGAAATATTATAGCAATTTGTATGAAGCATCTCTCGTTCTCCGAGGGTGCGCCTAACATCATGGGATAGGTAGGATGTTCTTTAATACATAGTACGGACGCCAGCAGGTCAACCTACCCGAAACTGTCAGATTTTCCCAATCAACCTTGAACCTTATGATTTAGCAATAAAGTCGAAAATCTATTAAAGAAATCTGACAGATTGTAGTAACTTGATGTGCTGGCGTCTGTACAACCGAGTACAACGTCTAAATCCAGTTAAAAAAAAATGTTGCCGAGAATGTCTTCAGTCATGTCTTCAGTTCACTCTTCGAAAAAAAGCAAAATATAAAAAAAAAATAGTTTAAAGTTCGTGAGATTAAGAAACTAAACGTAGCTAACGTAAATCTCTTCATCTGTGCTTAGTGCTATTATAATCAAACAAAATGGTTACGAATGAGCAAACTAAACGTAACTTTGAAGTTTTGAACGAAGGGGAGGACGGATGAGTATTGCATTTGCATTGGTTTAATTTGTTTTCTGTTATCCGACAGCCTGTTTCATGTGCTTTCTACAAACAGTGTAAATACTTTAAATGTTGGTGTTTGAAATATGACATTCGTCCATTAGATATAATTAGATAATGTGTGTGTAGTGGCAGTGATAACGTCAACGGTCAAGCTCAGCTGGTCCCGTCCGACGAGCGGTAAAAATCTCGCGAGTTTTTCTTTACCTTACACAGGTAGCACTTTTCGTGCTCCATTTCTTCAAGGTATGCCGTTATATTTTTTTATAAATAACACGCTTGCTTAGATACACTAAACGTAAAGAAAAAAAATAACACGTAGAACCTAAATGTATATTTTCAAATTAGTGTTATTTATTTAAACACGTGTTAATATTTCCACGGTGCTTATTTTATAATAACGATAGGGGTTTTAAACACACGATCGCGAAATTTTGTTTATCTTTATTTACAACGACGCACTGGCCGTGATCCAGATTACGTGTCGTCTTATTGCGCGGGAACTCGCGATATTTTTAGTATATTAGTCGCACGATGATTTAGAATGCGTCGTGTAACTAACATTACTATAAAGAAATCCGTTTTTCAGTAAAAATAATGTAGCTTGACTCCGAAGTGTCAGTTTATTGTGTTATAAGTGATTAAAAAAATGAGTGAGACCCAAGAGACCCTGCCGCCGGACTCGGCAACTGCTCCCCCTGCACCACCGTCATCCACGTCTTCAGAAAATGCATCACTTGCCAGCACAGCAACCTCCCCTGTCACCAAGCCAGCTGACTCCACAAGACCAACTTCTTTGCCCAAACCATCCGGCTTGAAGCAACCCTCCAAGATTGGTCGGCTGTGCTCCAACTCTGCGCCCAAACCTGCCGTGCCCATCTCTCCTAGAACTGGTGAGTGTTAATATTATAACTCCTTAGTACAGACAAGCCTTTCTCTTATTAATACTGCTATAATCTCTTCTTACCTAATAATGATGTCATGACTGCCTCTTACAAAATGATTATTAATTATCCTGAAGACACAGTAAGCACATTGTTTTGCTTTATTAACAAACTGCAATTGACAAGATTTCTAGCCCTGGTACATTTTATATTATAATTGGTAATTTGCCTGTTTGCCTAATTTATTTTCTGTATTTAAGCAATGTTCAATGTTTCATAAATCATACATTTAAGGCAGAGTTTTAAAGAAATGGTTTGATGAGCAGTCAATTAAAGTTTGGCTCTAGGTATTGATCGTACTGACAATCCCATTATGTCTAATAATGTTCAAGAGAGACACAAGGCCACTGGGGTATGGCTAATTGAATGCCAATGGGCTCTCATCCTGTTTCAGCTGAACTTCACATTTGAGAAGGCTCGATAATAATCTCCTATTTTGGTCACATGTCTTAAATAATAATCTGGAGAATGGTTGTTTTATAAATATTGAGTGTTGATGAAGTGGTTTGAATGCTCATGTATTTGCTATTCATGTTGCAATGTGCCTGCCCCAGTTACTGCAGGCGCAATATCACGATAATATGGCGCAGTGTGAGGTGCGCGTGTGTAGATTATATTGAGCTATTTAACTCTGGCCTTTGTGGAAGACCACTGATGTAGTTGGAATTGTTATGCAGGGAAAGGTGATTTTTTTGTCATCTTTTTTTTATCAATATTACTTTTGTCGACGTTTTGCTTGCGGTCGAGAGATGCACCGCCAAACAAAAACACCTACGTTTTTTTTCCTTATTTGAAATAACTATCTTCAAGCTAAACTGCTAGAAACCTACCGTTTACGTCAGTCATGATTCGTTTCACTACAAAAAAACTTCCAAAAACGGTGTTTCCCGTTTATACGAGAAAGTCTGACATGGCTTTTCAATTTGTTTACTTACAATGATATCATCCAATCCTAAAGATACAAAAAGTCGTATCTTTTCATATCCTTATCCATGGATTATACTCACCTACCGACATGACTGTTATTGCATCAGACAAATTTAGTCAAATAAAATTAATGTACGGACGCCAGCAGGTCAACCTACCCGAAACTGTCAGATTTTCCCAATCAACCTTGAACCTTATGTTTAAGCAATAAAGTCGAAAATCTATTAAAGAAATCTGACAGATTGTAGTAACTTGATGTGCTGGCGTCTGTACGAAAAGATAAGGAAAGTACACGGCACATTGTTCAATCGAATAATAAGTGTTGCATTAGGTCATCGTCGCTTATTATATCGATGAGATGTAATGTGACCTCAGCTCTCCCAGTATCATTGGTCGGATAATCACGAAGAGACATCAAAAATATGCGACCTTGAGCAAAATAAAGCGAAACCAGTTTTCTAAATAGTAATTTACAGTCCGTGGCGCGCATCGCTTTATCGATTAACGACTCAAATTAATATAAATCGACTCATCAAACAATTCCAAATTAAGTTGAAACGTTTGTTTAATATAAAAAATAGAGCTTGAAAACAGGTATCAAATTCTTCGGTTGAAAGCAAAAATGTTGTTCATTAGTTACCTACTTATATTGTTTAGTATTTTTTCTCATGCTATGATATATAGTTGTCGGTCGTCGGCGAGTTTCACCGGTGCGCGGTGTTATGTCCGATGGTCGATTGGCGACGGCTCGTGAAGTCGTGCCTGCGCGCCACCAATCGTCGTTGTCCGATTCGTGGCAGTAATCACCGTTTTCACTTCAAGTTGCAAGAGTAAGCTTTAAAAATCTCTACTTACCAAGAGCATCTTAGGCCTTTGGGCCTTTTCTTTTCTCGGATAATAAAAAAGTACTTACCAAGTAATTATGTTCGTTTTCACTAACAAACTAATCTATAAAGTCGATGCCTGTAAAAACTTTAGGATACCTAGGATAGGATATATAGGATAGGTCCTATACTAATGACGATGCAAAAGGTTAATGAATAAAATGCACTTTAATGGTTCTGAATTGAAGGTAATCAATTGGAACGTAAGCAGAAATGAGAATGACGCAGTTTTCAATGCAATGCTTAGGCTTTAGTTCTGGCTACTGCTAAACTACACAGGATTAAAATTTACAATCACATTGTTGGAATTCTTTTATTAGGTAAAAAATAAGCACTAATCAATAACTACATATTATGCTCTACCATCCAGCTGCGCTGCTTGGTGGTTATAAAAGGCAGCTTTGGACACAGATACACAGCCTTTTTTGGTCCCACTGCTGGGACACAAGCCTCCTCTCTTCGAGAGGGAGTGGGCTCGTAATCTACCACGTGGGCCCAGTGCGGGTTGATAGATCTCACATGTCTTCGAATTTTTGGTTCTAGGACATGCCCGGTTTCCTCACGATGTTTTCCTTCATCGTTTTGAGAGAAGTGGTGAAAGTATTTTCACAAAGTAAAACGTCTGCCTGGGTTCGAACCCACGACCTACAACTCGTAAGTCGGGGCCGATACCACTGGGCCATCTCTGCACTCACACAGATACAAAAAATAGCAATTTTACATGTTAATTTATTCCGACCGCTAACAACCAGTGAAGCACACCATGTTCTCGCCAAAAACAAGCAACCAAAAGTAACAAAAGACTTAATTCTTTGTTATCTGATATCACATTTCAACACTA
This sequence comes from Oligia fasciuncula, assembly GCA_963082905.1. Lineage (NCBI taxonomy): Eukaryota > Metazoa > Arthropoda > Insecta > Lepidoptera > Noctuidae > Oligia > Oligia fasciuncula. Next base: position 7,308,894 of record OY720393.1, on the reverse strand, counting down.
ACCGTGACACACTTTAAAACAACTAACTGCTTGGTCGTTAGTCATATGTCAGTCTACTCCCACAAAAAAAACATGATCCAGTTTTTTAAAAGTTAACGTCTAATGTTTATTGTTTTTACGATGCTGCCGACACCATCATTCCAACTAGACAGTGGCAAAAAATTTTTTCTGTTATAGCATTACCGGTTCTTAATACAACCTTCACAGTTTACTGTTAAAATATACTTACTGCTGTACCTTGAGGGACCGTTACTTTTATTGCAGCTAGAAGGAAGCTGACAACCACAATTGCAGTGTAAAAACTAATTGTTATTATTCTTAATGAATGACTGCCTGGTTAAAAACTGCCATAAAACCAATTAAATTGAAATTACGATGAGCTACGAACGGGCTGAAGTAAAATACTTCGTAAGTTGCCGATAACCGAACAGTACACAAAAACAATAATTAAGTGCTGAGCAATTTCCTTTTAATACTGTTCGTGTCAAGGATGACCGTTTCATCAGCTGAACAGTTAACGAATGTTATAGCATCGCGGCAGAGAATAGCGTTTCCATGTTCAGTTTGTTTGGGTCTTACAATTCGTCTGCCATTGTCCGTGTAGTTCACTTTCACCGAGGCGTGACGCGCGCTTGCGCTGCGCTGCCACGACTCTTCATCTGGTGCTTTGTTACCATATTCCGAAAAGAGAAATGCTTGTAGAAGAAACCTCCTAATAAGAAAGAGACGAATACAGGAATTACTTTTGACATCCAAAAGCTTTTGACGAGCCATAAATCGAATCAATGTTAACTCCTGATTAATTCAATTTACCCTAACGACACGAGTCCAAATAACTCCTTATAAAATTACCCAATTTAAGTAACTAAGCATTAATTTATTCATCGTGTCAAGTTTTAAAGATGAAATATGAACCAAGACAAGGTTAAAAGCAATGTTAAAGGTAAAATTTGCTAAGCAACCAAGAGGTTACTTTCAAACCTCCGGTCCGTTACCTGTGTGACCTTATTTGTCACCCGCAGTTGCAGTAACGACTTAGATTTACGGGTTTAGCTGCCAATTTGCTATTTTAATTGCCTATTTAGATTAGCAATTCCACTTACCAGACACTATAAATTAAATGTAAGGAAATGATGCTAATTAGGATAAGTCTTAACTCATGCATGATGGAATCTGGTGGCACACATCAGACGAGTCAAAAGGAAATGCTTTCATAAAGGTTCAAGTTCACACAAAGATACAGCTTTGAAACCTCCTGGAAATTGGAATTATTAGATTTGTATGCTTGAAGTATAAGCCACAATGGGTGTGATTATTTCTATAAGTGCTTTAAAGCACTCTGCTCCAGCTTCTTACTTATTCAGCGGCAGTCCTAATAGTCAATAAGGCTAACCGTTGCAATAGTCAGTCCTAACGATGGGCTATCTTCCAATCATTACTTATGCACTGTCACAGCCTTTTGATCGTTAACTCCATAAATGGCCTCAAGAAGTGATAATCTATTTGAAGTTGGTCTTTGTGCCGTTTGAAGTCCTCCCACTCTACTACTACGGAAAGTAGAACTCATTGTGGAAGTAATGATGCCATAGCGTGTGCGAATGGGCCTCTTCAAATACACTATCAAGTTGTCTCTTCTAGAGTTGGCTCTTTATTCAGAGTTAAACTTGTTTGTGCTTGGCTTATCACTTATCTAAAACCGACTCGCAATGATAAATAAAAAACAATGTTTGTATATTTGTCGTCTATGCGTTCCGAAACCATTGGTCAGATTGTGATGTAAACTTGCCCGTTAGGGTTCCTAATTATGAAAACAACAAAACAAATCTGAGGCGGTGAGGAAATTCGCCGGGTCAGCTAGTATGCTATAAGAACTAGGGGGTAATTGCGTAAGGGTGGTTCTGGTTACATAAAGAAACAGGTTTCCGGTGCAGGCGAGTCTGTGCGGGTCGGTACCGATCGGTGCGGGTATAATATTCCCGCAGGCTTATTACGTATCTTGCAGAAGCCTAGCAATAGCGAAATTTGCGCAAATATCGCGCAAATTTCACAAATCCGTATTATGTAACAGCGATAGCCACAGCATAGCAAACTATCGATAGTGCTGCCTCTATGGAACAATCAGTTAACTAAAAGTGCAGTTTCCTACTGTGATCGCGTGGTGATTGCGACTATTTCGTATTACGCATGGTTTTTGACAGCAGAGCGACAGCCATCGGCGAGCAAATTTGGTTGTCAAATTGCGTTAACCTTTTCCCTTGTTGTTAATCGCTCGCTGATTGCTAAATAAGAAATTGGTCTTCTAATTCGAAGAATTTTATCTAAAATTGTGTACATTTTAACTCCGTCGTGTGTCGTGTGCTCATTAGAACAAACTGTGTGTACCGTAAAAGACTATTCATCCAGTGTATTCTAGTTAAATTTAACATTGTTTGCGTCTCTAGTCTCTATTGAGGTATTGGTATGGCAAATGCTGTTCTCTTGCTTGAAGCGCTTGAGGCTGAAGCCAGCAGGATTAAAAGCCGTAACACAGCACGGTTGCGACGTAGCCTGCGAGATCTAGCCAATGCTTTGAATTTATCTGACGCCGAGTTCAAACATTACAGACTTTCCAAAGAGCTGTTTATGAATTTGTGCACTGAACTTAGACCGTTCATGCCACGAACGAGAAGAAGAACAAAAGTTAGTGTAGAATGTAAAGTAAGTAGGTGTAAATGATAAAATCTTTGCATTGTTTAGTCTTTAAGCCTACTTTAAATATGATAGATAATCATGTTTATAATAAATCTTGAGTCAAGGCCAACACCGATGCTGAGCTAGAAAATCTAATCGTTCTTCTAGTTGATCATTGGACACTCTATTTGCCATTTTATACTGAAACAAGATTATGTATTGTTAATTTCAAAGTTAATTAATACACATTTGTTTCACATCAATATTGATCTATAATATTTTAAAACTTACTTGTTGAACAGTCGAATATCGCTTCGAGTCCAAGCTAACACTGTTTTCACCCACTTAAACATCTTGTAACCGGCGCCAAGCTATTTTTGGTGAATTTTAAGAGGGTTTAAGTGGTTTATAAGTTTTTTTCGTAACAAAACTTGTTAACATTCTTCATTTGACAATTGACTTTAGTTCCGAAGTTGGCTACATAATCGTTTTGGCGCTAGTGTCGTAGCGATAAGTGCATGTATAACAATTGGCGAGCGATTAGCGAACGATTTTTAGATAATACCGATTTTTTTAGCGTTTAGCGATTGATCGCGCAATGACTGCGCGATATTTGCTGATTGCTCTTTCTTACGTAATAAGCCTGCGGTGTTATCTTATGCGCTCACTTATAAAGAAACAGGTAAAACATGTAACCGTTTCCTTCCGAAGATCAACCTGCAGAGACATGTACCGGGAGCCGGGACCGAAAATCCGCAATCACACTACCAGTAGCAATGACTTTCATTTTGACAGTTCAACAATATTCATTACGTTATTTACGTTTTTGAGCAGACAGAATTTTTTTAACATTTAGAGCAATGGATTAGCAATATCCTTTAAAATTATTCATATTGAGATTGTGTGTTACGCAATTAGGATGCTGTTAACATTATTTATATGCTCAGTTAAGGTTAGTAGGCCACTATCTAATCATGACAGCGCGCAGCGCTTCAAAATAAACTCGCATTAGCTTCAGAGATTTCGCATTGGAACACCAACATTTGGGCAAAGTTAACGATTGCTGCAGTGGCAGTAAGTAGTTCAGTAATGCTTTCTAAAGTCAGCCTATTATTATTTGGCGTCGCATCAATCAATTGTGATGACTGACAGTTCGGCGCCAGAGCCACCATTTACGTCACCATGACGTGTCGGTGGCGGAAAATGCGCCATGGAAATACTTTTTTCTTCGCAAAACTTTGCCTATTTATGACTTCCTATTCGGCTTCGAGTGGTGCCTCATCACAAGTTATTCATTCAGCTGAAATAAAAATGGGTTTTTATATCAATACACGAACCAAAAACTATATTCTACGAGGCACGATATGTGGAAAGCCTTTCCAAAACCTTTATTTTGTCTGCAATAAACTGTAACAGAAACCCATGCCAATAGCCAATACAGACGGTCTAAGTATTTCACCATCCATCGTTAGGCAGCGCTTATTATCCGTTACGATTATTAGCATCCGTACGGATGCCGTAATCAAGTACCATAAGCCGATGCCGCTTTGATCGTAACCGACCGACGTATATTCCATTATGGTTGATATTGCTTTATTTACATTCCTAGCAAACTGGCACGCATACACAATCGAATATCAAGATCATTAGTTGTTTTATAATTAAATTATCTGTTGAACGGTCTTCGGTTGCGGTGCGTGCCTGCAGTCAAAACAATATTATTGTAGCTGCAAGTGGTCTGCCTTGAGCGTAAACATTCTAGGATTGGAACGTTTAGTCTGACATTTCCACAAAATGTCAGCTTGTGCACTTAGGAGGACTATAATATTATAAACTCTTGGTATTGCAAACCAATAAAATGATAAGCCATAAAAATTTCCTACGTCAATGTTTGACAGACCAGATGCCACCAGAAGATTACAAATCACAATCATTATGCAGTTATGTACAGATATATCGTGCTCTCATGCCGTAATATGACTAAATAATTATATTGCCTAATTTCCCATCCCTAATTGGTCGCACTTCGAAATAACCAACTCTTCGAAACTTCGAAAAAGTGCCAGAATCAGAATTTAGAAATCTGAATGGAACCAAATGAAAAGCTAGATCTAATCGATTTGAATACTGGTTTTATCCTGATCTGATCCCCAGGTCGCTCAAGAATTTTCTTGTATTGTCATCATAACTCATAATTCTGCGAACAATGTAATTTATAAAGCAATTATAACTTAATTGCGAAAATAGAATAATAAGCAGTTTAATGAGCTTGCTTTGTTTGATTACAATTGAGATGAAGCTGATTTTGCACTGAAATAACAATGCTCTCGTGACAGTGACATAATTAGTTGCAATTGCCCAATGTTTTATGAGAACAACTGAATATAAAACTGCACAATCGAACTCTACCGGGAAATATTACGGCAGTCCGATTTTTGACGTTGCAACAACGGCAACGTCGCGTCATCGATGCAAATCAATGAACTGGGAGGAAACAATTTCTTTTGAAATCATTTTTGTACGGTAATTCTGCTATAATTTTCATAACAAGACACCGGTATTCTTACAAAACCAGATCCTGTGATTCTTTAAAAACTGAAGCATATACAAAACACTTTAGAAAGATAATTTATTCTCGTTCAAACTTCAATCATAGTATGTAGCATAGAAAACTGTGACATTAGTTGATCTTAGCTATTCAAGGTCGCCGTTGCATTATTCATGTCTGCTAGTGATATCATACTCAATCCTACATAATATTCAATGTACAGTTGAGTATCTACATCCACTTGCTCAGATTAGTCGGCAAATGTTAGAAAGTAAATTACTGCGGCCAACCATGAAGAATTGGAAATGTTTGGCTTTGAAATCTCTGTTTTATTCACACTTCTGTAACTCGTAAAATAATTGTATTTTCGACGCCAGCTTCCTATGCCAAATCCTCTAGGTAATAAAATGGTCAAGTGAATGATATCATACGTCTAAACGTTTCTCAATTCTTTGCAATCGACACTGGTCGTTACTTAACTGGTGTAAGCCAATTCTGCGTAAGAGTTGGCAACATCCTGGTGTTTCACTGAGCAGCGGGTGTTGCCCGCAGGTGATACGATATTCCTGTAACTCGAGTATGTTGAAACCATTACTGGAAAGTGTTCCGGTCTGGCGGCTGTCGTCAGCGACGCGCAGGCGCAGGTGTGGAAAATCGTCACAACAATAACTATATTCAGATTCTACGTGTCTTTATGCGCATAATTTCATTGTTTTTGCCGTCAGCGGCGCGACGGCGGCTGTATAGAATTTTCATGAGAATGACCATACATTATACAAGATAGATTCTAGAATATCCAGAGTTACATGTCAGTGTTTTGAAAACAAGTTCCTATTCGGTTAACAAATCCGACTTAGTTGTGAATTTTACTACGGGAAAAAAATATTAAAGCATGTTTGATCCTAAACGCTAGGCCAAAACTTTAGTGGTGACCCGAATAACCAAAGTATAAAACGTATAAACGTATATACTTCAACATTATAAAACGTATTGTTACTATCAGGCCCAAAAGTTGAAGAAAGAATTTACATTAAGCCAAATCTTTTAATGGACACGAAACTTTCACCATTACCACAAAATTGTAGGTTACATAGAGGCAGATCTCTGCCTCTGCCAAAAGCCAAATACAATAAAGATTTTTTTATACCTGTTATGCATGTCAAATGCGTAGCTCTGGAGGTCGGTCGGTCACCAGCAGGTAATACCCATTTGCCTGGAAAACCGGGATTTCCCCATGTACCTATAGCTAAACCTAAACGGTAATTTGTATTTCAACATTTTCAAGTCACATTCAAGTGGCGCCATACGGGCACACCGTTCACAGCTATACTTATTCGATTTAATTAGCTAATAAGGAATTTGTTTTTTTTAATACGGTCTCTCAAAAACAACAAAACAGTGCTATTTCGTGACTTAAATATATTTTTATTTAGCCAAGGTTTTTGTACGTGACTTGGTGGAACAGGATATTGGCGGAGGTTATACTCCAGTGCGCGACGTGCCAAACCAATTTACTGTAAACACCGACACCTAATTTTTCATTAGCGCCTGGGAATTTAAAAATGTTCAGTCAAAAGTAGAATTGATAATATGATGTTTTACCAAGTCGCCGACATTTAGAATTCACAGGCCAAACTGAACGATAAGTCAAATCCTTAAGACGTTTTAAGAGTGATCCCTTGTTTTCATTTCACAAAAACTATTTAACAAAATTCTGGATCTTATGCCATGCAGGATAAAATTAATGATATTCTGGTTTCAGTCTGTTCCTTGGTTGATTTAATTTCAAAGTTCTATTTCTCGAGCATAGTCGTAGTCGTAGCATGTTCGTTTTAGAAATGTCATACAAACTCGAAAGTTTCAATGCGATACGTGATGTTTACAGTTTGTTCAGGTAGCACGGCAACTTTTTCGTAGTTTGTTATGCCGACGCACTTTTCAACAACGGGTTATAAATTAATCCTCACAGGCTCAGGAACACGAGAGCTACGTGCCTTTCGCTGTAAACTCGCTCCATCAGCCATAGCTCGCGGATTGTTTGGATTCCAATCTATCGGTCAAAGCCCCTCTTTTAAGTCAATAATTAACCACACAATATTGACTGTCTTACTTAACTCACATAATAGTTTGGTGCTTTGCTCAATATTTTGCACGGAGCAGAGCTGCACATTCTGTATTAAAATATTCGTTTCGTACGTGCAGATAGTTTATTTTATCGTGTTTTCTGTTTTTGTCGGGCCTCGTGTGTTCATTAGCAAGACATAAAACACATTATGTTGTAAGCGTTTAGTTCGTTGAACGTCTAGGAAATGTCTGGTGTTCCGTGTTAGACAGTTTGGACAGTAAAAATTTCCAATGATTTGTTTTGCATGATCAAAAAAACAATCGACGTATCTAAATGCATAATCACGTATCGCATAAACGTGGCTATCAAATTCTTATTGTCTTAAAAAGGAGTCTTAAAAAACTTGATTACAAAAGAAAAACAACCGACTTCCAAAAAAAAGACAATAAAGTGAAAAATAACGTTAATTTCGGCAGTCGGTGTTGTTGGTTTCACATTTTCGTTTTTTGACACCGACGACGTCCGAAATTAACGTTTTTTTTTTTCACTTTGTTGTGTTTTTTTTGGAAGTGTTTTTTTTTTTTTTGGAAAATGTTTTTATTTTTCTCTTTTTAGTTGTACTACCGCACACAAATTCAATTAACACGACGTTTGACAGTTTTTGTATGAAATAACTGTCAAAATTTCAAAATTATTTCTCGAATTATCAGATGATTGAAAAATCAGCCCAAAGTGAAAAAAAAAATCGTATTTTTGACGCTAACTCAAAAACTACCCAAGCAAAGTTAATCTTTATATGGGACCACCCCTGAGGCATAAGTACCTTATCCATTCAAAACAATACAATTGCTGCCAAGCTAAGGTGCATTGAAGCATTGAAGACCCCGACTAGTAGAATCATCAAAATTCGCATAGAAATGCTGAAGATGCAGTACATTTATGCATATTACTTCGTACATAAGAACAATTACCTAATGTATTATATACTAAAACCTTCCTGAAAACATGTAGATCATGTCAATGAAAGAAACATCAAAACTGGTTCTTTAATTTTTGAAAAAATCGCGGACAATACATACGGGTCGAATACACATATATAGTCTGTTTTTTAGAAGTCTGTTAAAAAGCTGAACGACAACATTTTCGCGGCATGCCAAAGTGTGTCGAGAGATTTCCCAAGTTTGTGCACAGCTAACTCAAAAGTCCCTACGTGCCTCAAGGGGCAAATATCTCGGGCTCGTAAACCCTGAGTCACCGCTGCCTCACGTCAGTTCGTGCCAGCTCCGGGACGTCGGATAAAATCGCCGACTTCCTTTCAGAAATATCAATTTGGTTTTTGTGATAAATTGACTCCCGCGGTTAAACCCGCACGGGTCATTCACTTCTCGGATTTAGCTAACGTTGTGTAAGCAGTTTTTGAATTGTTTATGTTTTGTTTATATCAATGAAATAAAAGTAAGCCAGACAAGAGTTTGCGTAACGTAATAGGATTTTACAGAATAACAAAAGTGTTGAACGCATAGGTACCCGTGATTGCAATTCTCAGTCGAACTATGGTGAAAGGAAGCTCAAACTTTATTGTCTACTGTTGCATAAGCTTACTGACCGCTCTAAGACATGACTGTTCCATAATTCTTATTTTATGGCTGTTCCTTCTGCCTTGTTTAATAGTATACTTTCCGACTGTGAATTATTTTAATGTTAGGTCATACGTAGGCCAGTGTAGTGAAAGGTAAGTGAGCTGTGTTTACTAAATTGTAACGATCAATTGTCTCTTCAGACAGGTGTCTCGCAACCACAAAAGACTAAAACTTTTCCATGAGGATGCGGTGACGTGTGAATCAGTCGACCTCCGGCCGCTCGCTTTCTTTGACCTATTAGAAATCGTGGCTCGTTCAACCTTCATGTTCCTTACCGTCACGATGGCCGTTTAGTTTTATATGAATGTCGCATCTTACATCCCTTTCAGTTTCGAAGTGGCTGTCTGAGGTTATCTATTATAGGATAATGTAACAAAGCGATCAAGTAAAATGTTATTTACGTAGAGCATTCCCTGTTCTAGTGTGTGGCAGATGAGTAAGAATTTGCAGCACGCGTCTTATCGTCCTCAGTGATATGTGGTGCGTTATCTTATCACTATTTATAGAAAAGACAAATACTTTCATTGTTCCTTTTATTACATTGCCCAGGCGCCGGCAGATAAACTTAAATGAGTAACAGTTAAGGGCTATAATGTTCTAAAATGAAAATGGGATATTCAAATCTAACCTAGTTCACCTTTCCGAGAGGACCACCAAATCTCGACGTGGAACTGTCAAAAGGCGTTATGTTAAAATATAAAACCCTACTCGAATACCGAGTCACGGACAGGAGTGTCGACGAATTATTTAGGGCTGACTATCCCCATCCCCACACGATACCTTCAGCCGTTTACTTCAGTTTTGTTCACATATCTACGCCCATCTTTACAGTCACGATATTGGCTATTAGAGGTACCGTCTTATGTTCTCAAGCCAATCCAATCCATTGCAAATGCCCTTATCGTAATTATAATTTATTTAAGTATTTAATTTCATAGATATGTCAGTCTACCACTAAGAGCGAGGCCCCATTATTGTGTTGCAGCGTCGACTCAATACTGACTTATAATTCATTAAATTATGACAATTTAATCATTATTTCAATTAAATTAGTCAATAACGTCTAATTTATTAGTCATTATTATATTCATAATGACTCAACGCAATGGCATACAATGCGTTGATCCGTTGCAACAACGCAACGGCCGCAACGCAACGCACTAATGGGGAAAATAATTAATTATCATTAAGCGCAATTTTTCAATTTAATTCTAATTATACAGGCTGGCAGGTACATCGACTCGCAGCCTGTTACCATGGATTAGTACATCATTCTGAGCCCCCTGGGAAAAAATTGTTGGACGGTTATTTAAAAAAAAATTGGCCGTTCAATACATTTTAACCGCTTAGGTATTGCAACTTTTCTATGAAACAGCAGAACTTTTTTTTCGATAACCGACGTAAAGGGGTCTAGGTTCTAAAATCATGTGCTGAATTTATGGTTACAGTGCGCACGTCGATGTGATGCCACCCTGTAATTCTCTTACGACTCTCTCTTCAGCTTCTCCTACGACCTACTGTCACTTAGTCCTGAACGTGACAATTGACTACAAAATCAAGGACTTGATCGGTCCGTGCCGGAAAGACTCAATATCCATAAAACAATATAATTATACTGAAGTTAACACAGGAAAAACAGCAAGGGAACAAAAGAATACTATTGCAAAAATAATAAATTGGAATTCGTACCTACATAATTAAAAATACTTATTCATGCGTTCCTATCTAAAAGTTCATATTATTTCCAGTAAAACCACAAAAATACCAACTTTAATCGTAGATAGGCTGGTATATACAAAATAAGCTCGTGCTCGTGTGCTCGTGTGCTCGTGTGTCTGTCCGTCCGTCTGTCACAGCCAATTTGCTCTGAATCTAATGGACCGATTAAGTTAAAATTTAATACGTGACATATGAATCTCTGTGACCCAAACACAGACGTGTAACGAAAATAAATGAATTTTGAATATAGGGGTCATTTTTGGGAGGCAAATAGAAAATTAAATAAAAAAGTTTGGCAATCTGGACCGTGTGACATATCAAATGAAAGGGCTTACTGTGAGGATCTCAAATATTTTTTTTTTCATAATTTTAAAGTAAATTGTTTTAAAGTTATTTAAGAAAATTGACGAAAATTGACCATTTCCCGCCATATCTCCGAAACTACGAACCTAAAATTTTGAAGAAAAAATACAGAAAATAGTTCTATACCTATAGATTACAGGAGAACCTATAAGAAGTCTGTGGTCTTAAAACAACATGGTAAATCTCTCAATATTGTGCGTACAAACTTACATTTTCAGTTGGAATGTATGTGAGAACATGTTTTTCAACTACAATGTTAAGTTTGTTCTTGGGATAAATTCATCCCAATTAAGGAACCCTTTATTGTGCGTGGTCCGACACGCACTCGGGCCGATTTTTCCTTTTTATACACGACCTTGATGAGGAAGTTCGATAAAATAATCATATTAAGGAATTAGAGCTAACTTCGTCTAAATTAATTTTTAGCTGACACATCTGCTCCGCATACCTTTCGAGACTTTCGACAATAATCATATTTTATAAAAAAATCTTACATCACCACCAGTTGACTTACCAAGAGGTACCTACCCGAAACTTAAGTTCGATAAAATAATCATATTATGGAATTAGAGCTAACTTCGTCTAAATTAATTTTTAGCTGACACAGTCATCTGCGACCATACCTTTCGACAGTAATCAATTAATCATATTTTATATAAAAAAAATCTTCACCACCAGTTGACTTAGCAAAAGGTACCTACCCGAAACTAAACAACGAGAGCCCGACACTATACCTACCCCAAAGAAAATATTCGTTGACCAACCCCTAAAAAATTCAAACCCAAATAACTTGAGCCCCATGTCTTCATTAGACAGTTCTACGCTAACCCAATACACTACTATCCTTAATGAAAATCATGAACATGTTACTTTACCATCAGTCTATTTATCTTAACTGTTTTCGAACCTAACCCAACTACGTCAGAGTCAGAGTGCCCTGGATTGGGCTGGAGAGGTTCGGCATAGCGTTCTTTTGCGTGATTTGGGCTTTCGTTGCGGCTATTGTCAGTGATGGGCTTACCTTATCATAACGACATTCGGCTAGACTCCTGCCTGAGATGGGGTCCTCGGTCCTCCCAGTCCCCGCGGCCCAAATATTTGTCTCTAATAATTCTTTTTCTTTAGTACTCCCCTTACCTGTACAGACCCACAATTACCCGGAATAGCAGAAGTAACGTCGTGAATTTAGTATTTGACGCGTCCACCCGGCCTGGGGGTGGCGGGTGTGCGCCGCGCGCCGGGAAAACAAAAACAAAGTAACGTAGAGATAGGTATGAGCGAGGGCGGCGGCGGCGGCGCGGTGTAGGCCGGCGCCGACCGACAGTGCACGCTCGACGACCGACCCCGACGCGTGTGAACACTACAACCGCGCATCTGCAACGCGCAGGATCGCCGAACTTCGAATCGCTATCGCTTCGCATCCCAGACCTCCACCTAGGACACCCAGAAGTATCGAAGATTTTTCTCAAAGATTATTGTGGAACCAAGATGCCCGTTGAAACCAAAATTAGCTTTTCCGGTGAGTCTAGATTCTTCAGTAACCTTTAATATTTAGATGAACACAGGCCCAAAGTTCACTACAACTTGCATAATAATCCCATTACACCAGTTTGAAGCCATTGATGACTTAGTACTATTCATGAATTTGCTATTGTATTTTTATTTGGAATTTTAATGTTATTATTATAGCGAATATTTGATAACAAATTAAATCTGTGATATCATCCACTGATTAAGTACCTGCTTAATCATACTGTATTTAACGATTCGATGTAACTTGTCCATGCACAACTGGGAAAACTTATATTGCAATTTCAACTTGAAATGTTTCATGCAAATATCTTACCGATGCGATGTGCGCATTAATTTTATGCAATTTCAAATTCCTTGTATACTCTAAGCTGTTATGTTAGAATCGTGAACCGCCGGCACGCTAATAGGAAGGTGCTAAATGGTACAAGCTATAATAATAGAGCCATTCTAAGTAGCCACAGAGTCCCCAGATATATGTAAATAGATTTTGGTTGGTAAATGAACTAAATGGATTACTAATTACGAAGATACATTTGGTTAAAATCAACCAAATCTCAATCAAGTTCCTGAATACATAATATTCAAATCCACTACACAATTTAAAAATGTTAAAATGTCTTGCGAACTATTGGCGCATGCCGGTTAAATGTTTTGCTAATTATAATGGTACTGTAATGATGATTATAATAACAGTCACTTAGAAACTGAAGATGCTCCATAACTTAGCTACACAAAGAAGAATAAATAATGGCTTGCTTATTTGAATAAAAACTATTTATTAATCAACACCCAATTAGAAATTAAATAGACTACGAAATGACATCGGTGTTCGGTCATAATCATAGTGATAATATTTGAATGGTGCTCCAAGCTCGCATAATATATCGAAAACCTTGTAAGTATACAAAACATTATCGAATTTGTAGTTAGGTGTCGTCTAGACGTGGATTTTAGAATCCAAACAAGTGACAAGACTCTTCAAACTGTAGAACGTGTTGCGGTCAAAACAATGTGGTTTTCATATTTAGATTTAAACAAACTCGTGCTTCGTGACTCCAGCATGATCTCATGGATTTATTGTCACGTAGCTGTTATTCTCACTGCTGTTCTCGTGTACTTATAGTGGCATATTAAGGTCTAAATTCATATTTAGAGAAACCACTTTAAAAATAGTGTTAATGTTGACATTTGCATGCTCATTATTAATGTATATGCCCATCCTTAAACTTGTATGTCTTATTTTGCTGTCAACTTTCTCGATTTCTCTAGAATCCTTGTTGGGGTGGACTTAATAATTAATTTAATTTCCTTTGTTCTATCGCTAGCTTATATCTAGATGATTTTTGTTACTGTTTGTAGGGTGGATACGAATACGGTACGGCAGAAAACATATATTTTAATGTATCTTGGTGTTGATCTGAAAGACATTATCTATCCTAGAGACACTCAAAAACAGAGGTCGATGAATACGTCTACAAAATTACCATCTAAAATTAAAATATTTTATTCATGAATTAGAGGAAAATTTATCCCAGAGAATGATACCACGAAATAATAAGCTATTCAGTCTAGAATTGTTAAACGCTCAATTGCCTAATGAGCACCCTCAGCTCTAGTTTCATAATACAGCATAGTTACGACAATTGCTTAATGGTTAAAACATTTTTGGGCATAAACTGTGTGGTTTAAAGGCGTGTCCGTTTGCCTCCCTCACCCTGCCCCCCTTGGACTTGTCCTTGCAACCCCCCAGTCGAGCTGTGGAACACTGCCTAGTAAACTTCTTAACGATTTACATTTTTAACTCGACAGGAAGACAGCTTTGTTTCTTGTTCAGTTATTTTGTCGATTTGTTCAAGCAAATTATTTATTGTGTTTTCACTTTGTACACAGACCGTATTCGTTGCACTTGAATAAAACTGATTCTAATGGCTATGTTACCTTTTATTCAATCAATGTTGGTGGTCGGCATTAATTTCCTAAGCTTGCGTTTATTGTTAGAAGTTTACCATGACCGCTGGTCCGATGCACTTATACTTGTTAGTCACTTAATGATTTTACTATTGCAGTGTCGCACGCACTTAACCTTGTTTGGCTAACTAGTTGACATGCCACATCGCAAACCATACTTGCATCCTGGCCTCGTCGCAGCCACATACAAATCATATCAGCGAAATCGCTGTGCGCTGAAGCACTGCACACTGGGTCAATAGCAACATGACACAATTCTATGATGAGTTTATATATTTGTTGAAACTATTTGTTTCAGAACAGGAAAAAGGATATGTTAATATCACGTAATACGTTACGAATTAATTTAAAAAATTACTTCTCATCCTACTAAAAAAATATTAGGTGTCATGCTCTCCTTTGTTAGTCAAATTCAAAGCCAAAACGTGTAAAATGGTGTATATATCCTATTCATGGCGTTTCAGTATATCTACCTTACAACCTTGTTAATAGTTGCGTAATAGTTTTGTTTCTTTATCATTTTCAGTTCTGTAGCGTGACACACGTCATGTTCCTCGTTAATAACACAAGGTACACTACCTTACCTTAGTCAATGTGGCTATTAGCCATATGAACCTAAGCCCATAGTGCGATAAAAATGTTACCAAGAAATCAAGGTCATCCTTACCTTAACGGACTTAAAAATACTAAAGGTACGATGTGTGTAATAATCAATGTAAATTATTTCGAAGTATTTGCTATTCCACAGCCATACCAGCAACAATATCAAATAGTCATACTTTACCAGTAATAAGAATGATTTATCGTACAGCCATCTTAATAAATACAACATTATACTTTCTGTAGTTACTTGTCTTGTTATAAATTCTCTTCATAGTTGTTGATCTTTCCAAGAATCTTCCTCATTTCGCAAATCCCCATTTCGGTGCGCAGGTCACGTTCCATAATGTTTGCGGCGATAACATGTCTCTGTCATGTTGTCAGCATTAAGGTAAATGAAGTACCTGCTGCCCTGTCAACTTCCTGTCTTATATCCTTATCGGAGATGTGCTCTTCGAGTCGGAATTGCTCAATTACACAGCTAGCATTGTTGTCGGTCAACCGTGGCGAAACTACGGAGCAGGTGTGACCTGCTCTTTGCGAGATTTCCTTGCATTATGAATAAACGTATCATCATCTTGCATTCACGTATTAGAATGCTCAAGGCCGTAGATATTTTCCTCATTTTGTCTTCAACATATACTTAATCCTTTAATGTATTGTTTTTGTCGTGGCTATAAATCAACCTGTACAGGTGCTACCTTGAACCACGGATTCAATTTCGCGTCGATAGCGATTCTTCTCGAGCGTATCAGACCGAGCCAAACATGTCTCGGTAATCAATCGTCACTCAGCGGCTTGTCTTACATGATATTTTTATTTTGAAATTGAGATGTATGCTTAATCGCGAACGGAGGTATCACGCCCCCGGCCCCGCCATGCCGCTAATATTGAATAATAGCCTGCTTGTGTTATGTCACGTAATTACGTGGTCCAGAACCATATCCTCCATCTAAATCTATGTTGCAAAAGATACGGTTGGATATCCCGTTTTTACTATGTCACCATTACCATGCATGACCATGTGGACGGATAGCTCATATTGCTTGTGACGGGATGCATCTCACGTGGCTTCTTTTGTGTGATTCTGGTGGTACATCTTTTGACGTAATTTATAGTTCATTATTTTAACTTACCTCTGTCGGAGCGCTCGTCAATCACTTGACCATTTTTTTTGCTGTTAGCGGCGCCACTTGATATGATTATGAAACATTACTTGTCAGTCGATTTTTATTACTGTTGTGTGACTTGTTACGAAATTTCCTCGTACTTCAACATCTATCTATCTATCTATATATATAAAAGAAGAAACTGACTGACTGAATGAATGAATGACTGACTGACTGACTGACTGACATATCAACGCACAGCCGAAACTACTGGGTCTACGAATGTGAAATTTTGCACACGGCTTCCTTTTATAATGTAGGGGAGCACTAAGAAGGGGTTTTTGGAAATTCAACCTTTAAGGGGGTGAAAAGGGGGGATTTCGTTTGTATGAAAAATCTTATTCCTTGAGTTAATAAACTTGAAACTTGGCACAAATACTTATCTAAGTAAATTATTAAGTTTGGGCATTTTTTGTTTTTCTTAACTACCCCCTAAAAGGGGATTGGGGGGTGTCAAAGTTTGTATGGAAGAATTTTAACGCGCTGTCCGAATATCTCGAAACTCAGTATTTATACTTAAGACCAAAAATAGAGAAAAACGTGTATCATGGTTTTCCAAAAATGTACCCCTAACGGGGTGAAAAGGGGTAGTTAATTTTACAGGGGAGGATTTTACTGCGTGGCTTGATTAACTCGAAAATTGGTACAAATAATCTTTGAGTCAAGTAATGAGCACATCCCAAAGGATTTTTCGAAATTCCACCCCTGTGGGGGTGAAAAGCGGGGATACAGTTTATATGAAAAATCTTATTCATTTGGTTAATAAACTTGAAACTTGGCACGAATACTTATTTAAGTAAATTATGAAGATTGGTACTTTTTGTTTTTCTAAACTACCCCCTAGAAGGGGATTGGGGGGTGTTAAAATTTGTATGGAAGAATTTTAACGCGCGGTCCGATTAACTCGAAACTCGGTAAGTATTTATACTTAAGACCAAAAATAAAAAATACCACGTATCAGGGTTTTTTGAAAATCTACCCCTAACGGGGTGAAAAGGTGTAGTTAATTTTACAGGGGAGGATTTTACTGCGTGGCTTGATTAAGTCGAAAATTGGTATCAATAAATCTTCGAATCACGTAATAAACACATCCTAAACGATTTTTCGAAATTCCACCCCTGTGTGGGGGGGGGGGGGAAGCGAGGATACAGTTTATATGAAAAATCTTATTCATTTGGTTAATAAACTTGAAACTTGGCACGAATACTTATCTAAGTAAATTATGAAGTTTGGCATTTTTTGTTTTTCTAAACTACCCCCTAATAGGGGATTGGGGGGTGTCAAAATTTGTATGGAAGAATTTTAACGCGCGGTCCGATTAACTCGAAACTCGGTATTTATACTTAAGACCAAAAATAAAGAATAACATGTATCGGGGTGAAAAGGTGTAGTTAATTTTACAGGGGAGGATTTTACTGCGTGGCTTGATTAAGTCGAAAATTGGTATCAATAAATCTTCAAGTCAAGTAATAAACACATCCTTAACGATTTTTCGAAATTCCACCCCTGTGTGGGGGCCGGGAAGCGAGGATACAGTTTATATGAAAATCTTATTCATTTGGTTAATGAATTTAAAACTAAAGGGAGATTGGGGGTGTTTAAATTTTGTATGGAAGAATTTTAACGAGCGCGTCCAGAGTCCAAAATAAATAATACAGTATTTCAAAGTTTTTAGAAAATCTACCCCTAACGGGGTGAAGAGGGATAGTCAATTTCATAGGGGAGTAGATTTGATTGAAAAATTGGTATAAATAATCTTTATGTCAAACTATAGTAACATCCCAGACGATTTTTCAAAACCCTTTAGGGATAAAAAGAGGGGATACAGTTTATACGAAAAATCTTATTCATTTGGTTAATAAACTTGAAACTTGGCAATATTTGGCTCAGTATATAATAAATAATGTCACTTTTAGTTTAAAAACATAACCTCACAGAGGATTTAGAGGGTGACAAAGTTAATAAGTTAGAAAAATATGTAACCCGCTGTCGGATTAACTCCAAACTCGGTAAAAAAGTAGGTATGTGTTTTAGGGTTTTCCAAAACTCGACTCCTACCAAGGTGGAAAAAGGTAATAAAGTTTAAGGGGTGGATTGCTGGGAAATATAGTAGGAAATGCTGTATCCACTAGCAGGAATAGCGCCTCCAGTGTTTCGCAGAGCACTGGCTTCAGCGAAAGAGCCAAAATAGTCTCCGACACACGACCCTTTGCACGACAACATCCTTGTGCCTGTGCCACAAACGCTGAAAAGCCGAAACAGTTTTTTAAAGTGTGTCGTCCCACTCACTGGTGAACCATCACAAGAAAGACTGAAGCTTGGCTAGACAGTCCTTCCTTACCCAAACCCAAAATTTTTAGAGGAAAGTGTGAAATACACGCGGACGAAGTCGCGGGCAAAGTGCTAGTTTATTGATAAAGTTAGCACGAAACTGTTACAATTTTGAGGAAATTGGATTAAGTATTAAGTTTCAATAGTACTTGAAATAATTGATAGTAGATACGCTTAGGCACGTTTTATACAGTTATTTTTCGCTTTGGAAGAACGTCCAGTTTTATCAATTATCTTGCTGGCTGAACTATCACTCAGGTATCACCTCACTCATAAATAAACGTAATCACGCGACAACAACTTGCACAAAGGCGGTTAAAATGAATAGTGTGCCTCACTGAAGTCTAAACAAGACTGCAAAACATGTTTTTGCGCAGCACAATACGTAAAGGCTGAGATCATACGATTTGTATTCGCTAGTTGACACTGTTTTTTTTAAAGAATACTTGTCGTAAACATCACCACCTAGTTGTTACTACGCCACATATAAACTCAGTGGCTCTTCATTTTATAACCCATTAGTGGCTATAACAAACAAAACTTAAACAGCTTCCAAATATTCAATAAATGGGTATTCTTCAAGTTTTTTAAATAGCAGTTAGATCTGGAGATCGGCCAAATATGGCTCTATATTTCTCGATAATGTTTAACAGTATAGCACTTTTATAGAGTAGGTCGAAGACGTTTGGCTTATTTATAGTCGCGGATATCGGCGCCTGCCTGTCTAGACTATCCCGATTACTTGGGGGGTTTTCTCTGATCCCTCAGTTCGTGCAATTGCATTTCTCCTTTTTTTTTTTTTTTAAACGTTGCCCCCACTAGGAATTTCTCCTATATTGTGGGTGCGTTTACAAACATTTAAACTCACATACACAAACAGCCAGACCCGGAACAACTACTTGTAGGTCGTACAAATATTTGTTCCGTGCGGGAATCGAACCCGCGACACGCAGCGCAGCAGTCAATCGCTTAACCACTGCGCCAACCGTGCCGTCATTGGGAATAGGATGAAATAATAAATCTCTACTGTCTAGCCTGTAATGCGTATTTTAGTAAGCAGAGCTTTCCAATTGGGTTAACTTTCTCGTCTTAACGAGTCATAAGTTTTGCTTAACAGCTGATAGCCTAATAGCTACGAACTGGAGCACTTTATCTACGCAGATTTATTACTCTTCCGGCTATATCCCCATGAGTCATGGCTCATGGGCCGATTTTCTTATCTAGGGATTGTTTAGATGACTGCGAAGTTAGGAAATCGGCTTTGGGCTTGATTAGAATATAATAGATCGAGTCTATACTAACACTGACGATGACTGAGTATGACGAAGATGAAAGAACGTATTGCTATTCGTATAAAATTTCAACCACCGGACAGTTGAAGTAGATAGAAAGCTAAGGCTAAAATTGCATTTCATGTTTAAGTCCCTTTGATATACTAATCATTTAATTAATCAACCAGAATACTGAAGGACAGACTTAACGGTCCAACTATCGTGAATATGGAGCGTAACCCATTCAGCTATCCGTTGTGTCTGTTTGTAGCACAAAAATAATAAACATTTAGTTGTTGAAGCGTTACGTGACTTATCATTAACGAGAATATTAGCAATACATGACGCAGTGCAAGACTGGAAAAATAATAATAATAATGTTGTAATTATTTCAAGGTTTCATTAAGAATAAATTACTTCATGACAAGTATTAATACTATGTTTATAGCCATTCGAATGCGAGTCATTAACGCCTCTCTGCTGTACTTCATAGACATTTCTCTGATTTTAAAGAAGCAGAGGCGTCTTGTTAAATATTCTATTAATCGTTTAACACACAAGTTCACCTTAGCACGAATTAACATCCATGTTAGGAACGACAATACGCCTCCGCAAGTTATTGTCAATATTGGACCAAGTATGAAATTCTTATCGACCGTATCGGAGCGTGCATTGTACATAAATAGTTCCTCGTTTATTCTTTTGACCGGTTCTATTTAACTATCTAATAATTATTTATGATCAGCTTTGTTTGTTCTATGATTTCTATCTTTTATTTGCTCTTCATTATCGGTGATAACTTTGTGGTTGTCAGATTCTTTGTCCTGTTTCTTATCTACATTGTTTGAACCTGTAAACATTTTTTTTAAGTTATTGAATCTTTCCAATAATGGATGGGGAATGTCAGATAAAACTATGGTAGTGAAAGACATCAATGCTTCATTATTTTTGTCATTGAAGTTATCGATCCAAAACATGTTTGTTTTACTTTTTTTTGTTACACAATTCGTCACTACAGCAGACACACATGTATCAGTTTTGGTATGGTGATTTTTGTAATCTATATCTATTCATAGTGTAGGAAGGTGTTCATGTAGACACGACAGTGTAAATTGCTCTATTGACAAAGCACTTACGTCAGTAGAGTGTTTGAGACGTACTCAAGTTCAAGGTACCAAGTGTTTGTGACTTCCATTTTGCTGTCTCTTGTGATGTTCTTCTCAATAAAAAACCTGCGTTTTGATCTTATCAATAAATTCACTGATACTCTACTTGAAACGTTACTTCTTTATGCGACTTTGTGTATACAGATGGCAACCGAGGTTTCAATTCCATGTATCCATACTTCGAGCATGTAGTAACACCGCTGATTCACCTTGTTTACCTGAAGTACATATGTGCTAACGACGCTTTAGCCATGGCTAAAGGGTTTGCCCCAGAATCTGCTCCGACAAGATATATTTAGGTATGTACACAAAGTTGATGTCATCATCATTCCATCCGCGTGGTTTAAACATTGACACGCGGGCGACTGTTTTGCATAGTTACCAAAATAGTAGAAATTAGCACTTGTATGTTAACAGAAAGCATTAGGATATGTTAATTTGAAGATAAATCCAACGTGTAAGGTATAGCATCGCGTGACATCCAAACCTGAATATCAGTTTCTTAATGGATAGGTTTTCCAGCGTACTGTGTAGTAAGTAAAGATAATTTCAGTAATTTCCACGCCCTGCAAGCTGAACGCTATTTGATGCATTTATCATGGGCCGAGATAGACATCGGTATATCTGCAGCCGTGAGAACTTCGTGACTAGGCCCACACCTAACTGTTTCGCTTCTAGTAATGCCAATGCCAGTTGCATTACAGATATCAAGCGTAATAATGCTATTAACCGTTTGAAATGGTATCCGCATTTCAATATAAATTATTTATTCAGAGTACCTTGTATAACTTAGTTGTTACGTTTAATTCGGACTGCTCGTCATGTTAATATAACAAATATATAACATTTATTTGGTTAGTCACATTTACAAACGTGTTTGTTATTCTAGGCGATTCTGGTAGCATTTGAAATTCAAATCTTTTATCAAAGGCTATGATGGCATCTTCTCCATTAGGTCTATTATTGTAAATTCCTAAATTGATGCTCAGGTCCGGACTTTTGTCATTGACAACCAGTTCTCCAACCGTGTTTGTTTCCATATTCTCAATATTTTGGCAACAACTTGTTTAAGGTAAACTACACTTATTATATGCATGTTACCATATCACATCAGAACTAATCCTCTTTGCAAACAATTCCTAGCTTACTCACGTTCAGAATTTCATTAGACGTTTTCGCATCAAGTACCACTTATCTATTCTATCTAAGTATTACTATTTCGAAACAAAAGTGTACTCCACCGTTATTGAATAAACAATTGGTATATTCAGCAATGATTTGATGAAACTACATAACTATTTAAGCCGATTCTTGAGTACAACTTTCTAAGTATTAATAAGTTTTCGTATGGAGCGAAAGGCTCGATCTTCACTGCCGGATTGGTATTCCTTACACTCCACTTACTGCTTCTTTCGGATTAATTATCATCATTTAGCGTGTGTGACGATCCGCAATTAGCATGCCAGGTGTGGTGTTGTGCGGCTCATTACGCGCCATTATCGTAGCGGGAGCGAACGTGTCCTGATTGTAGATCGAATTTCGTTCCATATGCGCTCCTATTATAGGAATCCTATAGGGCGATGGTCTCGATCGATCTTTAATACTACATTATTCATTGTATTGGGATTATTTATTTGTAATGGCGATGTTGATCTATTAAATAGATAACTCCTACAAACGAGCTACGTTCCGTTTAAGCTAATCAACCGTGACAGTCGCATTCTATGTAAACACTAGATTTGCATTCAATTTACTCTATATCTATGCTATCTGCTAACTGACCCACTTTGATTTGATACAACTAGGAGTCCGTTATCTAGCCGCAGATATCGCGAATACCTGAGCGATCTTATTGATAGCATTGGCATCTCCATCATTTCCAATTACCAAGATTAAAACAATGGTTAATAAATCGTGGATGAGTTTCGGGTGGTAATAAACATCAGAGCGGTGAGTGACATAACTTATCTGTTATTTTGGTCAGATGTTAAAGTGGAGTCCTTTTTTAATTCGTGAAATACTGCTTTTGGGTTAAAATATGCCGTATATGGTATGATCAGTCTTTATTGTCATTTGCCAGTGAATACAAATTGGCGTTTCACGTCTTTCTGTTTACGCGCCCTGTTGTTATTATAAGGTAGGACCAACATTGTCCCAATACCTGCTGGTGACTCATGTATACGCCACCATTTTTTCTCATAAAGCCTCGCAGCCAATAAATATTTCAGTTATGATAATGTCTCCACAATTAATTGCTTAAAATATATGGTCGATGATTCATTGGTGTTTATTGACATCGCTATTGATACGATCTTGTTGCCATTTCTCATCGTTGCGTTATACATAGTGAGGATCGCGGCAGCCGTCTGTCCGCCAACTCGGTCGCACTGAGTATTTCCGTTTCAAAGTTTAGTGAACCATATCTAATTTAGTTCTTAAATAACATAACTGAAGTGATAATAATAATTTTGAAATTGTTTCCCTATATTTTTAAATTAAAGAAAAGTTTTTCACTTGCGATAAGAGAAAGGTAGGAAATGAGAATACGGAGTGATATCCGATCATCACGCAACAAGTGGCTATTATACCGTGCGTGAGATATAAGCATGAGTTAATGCATTATATCAATGAATTGACTTCGGTTACTCTAGTATCGTTGTAAAAGATGGTGCAATTTCGAGACAACACGGCAGATCGCTATTCTCGTATAGCTAGGTTCGTATAGATATTAATTATCGTAAAATCTTTTAACGAAGCCAGATTCACATGTCCTATTAACTAATCTAAGTAATTGCCATTGAGAATTGCATCTGTCCTGCAGCAGCTCGTTGCTTCGTTGCATCAATTGCGGGGCCGGCTCTTATGTTGACCGCAAAATTGTCCTTAATTGACGAATTAGTGTCTATTCGGCGGGAAAGTGTGATGCCTACACATAGCTCGATTAATTGGAACACTTGATGCTAACTACATTTTAATTTGCGGCCCGAACCAAAGAGTGAACGAAAAACATGTAATTTAAGTAAATGGTTATTCAAGTGTTTGTAATTTAGAGTAGGTATACAGTGCCTATACACTGTACCATCAGTTTTGTTTTCAACAAAATGTTATGTGTCGGACGTATTAGGTGGTTCTTATTTCAATTTAAATTGACTCTAAATTTTTTGAGGGGCTTATGGCTAAATAATGCCAGTCGCACGGGTCGATGGTACGTTAAAGCTACGACTGCCGAGGCCGATCCGTGGTTTGGTGACCATCCATTACATACTTATAGCCTCGGAAAGCACGTTAAGGGGCTTACATGACCTAAAGCGCGGTCACTGTCGGACTGCATAGAAAAGACAGAGGCGCGATGACGATGACACCGTTGTATTGCAAAATATGAAGCAATTATTTAATTACAAAAAATCTATTGTTTGGACTAAAAAATTAAAACACTAGTATTTTAGTATGTTGCTTGTAGAATAATCTGACAAAAAATCGGAATGATTGTATGTAGGTATATTAAGTATGGTTTTTATTGTAAAAAGAAAGTTTTTAGAGGTATGTTCATGATTTTTTTCTGTCGTATCAAATTAGTTGTATTATGTTTTCAACACGCTACCTACCTAGCATATATCCTGAAGAATATCATATATTTTTCTGATTTTGTTTACTGTAGTCGATCATAATACTTTCATTGTTTCGAAAACTTGCGTTTTTTGTGTTTAGGTTCAGTAAGACCCTTATCCGACGGTCCCGGCTGTCATTTGTAGATCTTTGACAGTCGTTACGGGTAATCAGAAGCACGAAAGTCTTACAACCTGTCTTACTAAGGGGTATCGTATTACCCAGCTACAGGTCAATTATGCAGTCGCTACATGTAAAATACTGGTAGCATCTGGCAAAGCCACGTAGTATGATGGATGACTGATTAACTCTACCTATACATAGAAACTCTTGGTTTCACACTGCAGTGACTTATCATTTTGTTATTGGCCTTTGTAGGTACCCATGTAAAGCCTTGAATTTTGTTTACCCAGTCACCGCACATTATACTAGGATACCTACCACACACATACATTGGTACAATACCTACAAGAAATTAAATAAATATTTAATTTCTAATCTGCTTGTTTTTTATCTTCGGCACGAGTACATCCACTTGAACTTGACCACAAAAACCAAAGTCATACCATAAAGTTTTTCGTCGCACTGTGTTACCGAGTAATACGTGGTATGTTAATAAAATGGATAAATAAAGACTGCTTATTATAGCAGTTACATCATATTTTTGAACCGAAGTATTCGCAGCACGGATGTTAATGTCGATAGTACATAATTTATTGAGTATTTTCCACGATCTGGCAGCACAGAATTACGAAAATTACCTGTGGTTTCATTATCGTCCGAAGACTAATCGATAATCGCATCAGCGAATATGTCAACAAGCATTTCTAAATAAGTACGTCTAAATAGAACAGCTTAAAATACTCTTCAAAATCCAGTTCTAATAGATTTTCTAACATAAGGAAAATAATTTACGCGGCCTTTTTCGACAAGCTTTTGAAAATTTAAAATTGTTTTTTATTAGCCTCAGGAGTGCCCCACTTTAGTTGGTCTAAAAATTGCCGATATGGTCAGAAATCTCAAGAAGTGCTTAACTCGCGGAGTTCAAAGATCGCATTAGTGCTGCAAAGACCGGTTGCCAGAAGCGCCGCCGTGGTAACCCGTTTCCCGTACTCCATCCATAAGTTGCGTGGAATAATAAACACTATGTAATAAGTTTAACTTATGTCAGCATGTCCTTTTCTATACCTCAAAAATGTAGAAGTACCGCAATGACACTTAAAACTGGAATCAGCGAAGGGTTTTAAGCTAATCAATCTGTCATAAACCTACGCTTCGATGGCGACACAAAAGTGTGGTAAAAGGGTCATGATCATGATGTAATAGGGATAAGTCTGCAGCTGACATGGTTTACGCATTAATAAACAATTCTTAAGCGTCAACGGGAAATTTTCTAGTTCACACTAGAAATTTTCCTGTTGAAGTTGAGACTTTTTCAGAATCGTTGTTCGAAGTGCTTGAAATTTCTCAATAGAGTGAAATAAAGGTTGTAACTGTTGGTGATATAAGCATGATAATTTAAACGGTATACATGATTCACAGAAGGCATATTCAGAACTAGATTATGTCGCCCCCGCGATGAGGTATAGCGGGAGAACACGAACATTAGCGTGGGATCAAACTTTGTCACATAATAGCACCTGCTGAGATACCATTATAATATTAATAATATGGTTGGTTTTAAAAACGCTATCGAAAGCTTATCTCTCGTTGTTTATTGCATGAACATTAATTTTGTCTTTTATATCGCAACTGTTTCTTACCTACTTCAGAACAGTTCGTCCTTGCCACGATTGAATCACAAGCTCATTGTCAAAGTATGGAATGTATTCAATAGTAATGACAAATGTACCTCTTTACATGACAAAAGAAGTCCGTCATTTGTCCAACAAACATGAAAAAATCCTTCTTGTTATGTTAATGCCGCCAATTAAATTTAATGTGGCCACGAAATTGGACAAATAGCATAAACACAATGTTTCCGCATCAACACCAATGATATGGAAACGACTGAAACGAGGCGATATTTTTTACAATTACGAATATTTTTCAATATTGTGTTATCGCGATGCACACGTTGTACGAGTCGTCAAGCCACAAAAGTGGTTAAACGACGTCCTTCCGAAAGTCATGGATGATAAATCACATGTTTTTATTGTTATTGTGTATGTCTACAAGTTAACAACGCAATACACCGTTTTGCCATCAAGAAAAACACGCATAATCTATAAGTCATTCTTAAATAGACTGAAACCGTTCGCATTAATAATGGGAAAACTTGCAACTGCGAATATAATCGAAGGAACCCCTCGTCGAGAGTTCATAATTTATTAGTGTCTGCAGTGCACTGTGCTCTAGCTTTAATTTGTCCCAGACAAGTTTCATTTGAATTCATTATGACAGGATGTTTTATTATAGCCATACGTTCGGTTAGAAAATTAGTGTCATTAGATGATACTCGTATGATCGCATGATAATACGACCAATTAAATGCAATATAAACCTACGCGGAAAAGCTTCGGCGCTTACGTATCAGGTGCGTGATGATTGCATACCATGCATATTTTAATCATAGCGTGTAGTTTGATTGATCACTATTATTGATTATATCGTTAATCGGTCGCAAATTGCTGCAAATTATAGTTCACACGACAGTTTATTGCTAAAGTTTATATCCAATTGTATTTATTTACTGTTGCGAGCTATAAATTGGCTATTCTGTTGTCGTCACTGTCTTAATTACGATGTCGTAGACGACATAATGCATGTCTATTGAAAAAAGTTCACTTTCTAAACGTGCTTTACTTACTTCCTCGTGTAGTGTTAGGAGATGAGCCACTTGTCACACCACTCGGTTATGAATATGATGTAAAGCAGTAAAGCCCACGCGCGTCCACAAGGTCGTTCCGCTGCGCAATTGCCTCTGATGATTAATCAGGCTTCGGACGATCAGAGCCGGACATACGCTACTACCAGTCGGCCGGCTTCACACGTGTCTAAGCATAGCTCGGATCAGTGCAAGTTAAGTGTTGTGTTGTGACACCATCGGCATCGATCCAACGAACGTAATATTATATAGGCATATTATTTGTCAACTCTTCTTCTATTGGACCATTTAAATATTCAAACAACTTGGTCGCGTAATATATTTCATACTTCTATTTGATCAATGGTCCTAATTGAGCATACCAAATCGAAACGGTAGTAAATTTTCTTGAGTAAACAACTTTGAAGTTATAACATTGTCATCACCCACTACAGTTTGTGAGCCTACTCAAATGTGTGGACGTAGATACCAGCTGTGCCTTGTGTTTATATTCTACAGTGGGTGTTTCACACGCTCCTAAGTTATTGGATTTATCAAACTCTGCCTAAATGTCGCACACCATCTCTATATCATTAAACATATCAAAATACCATCGTTTTCTTGTGATCATGTCGAGTGCAATGTACATACTCATGTAAACTAATTCTACCATCTGTCTCAAGATAATTCTATATCATCTCTGTATTTTTTGTCGGCATGTTTTTATTTTTTGCTTTATGTGTCTTTGTTTTTTGTTGTCGTAGACGGCAGTTCCACGGACACGCTGAGGAAGCTCAGTGACGACTCTTCGAGAAAACATTTATCAGGTGAGTTCCAGCATGTCCAAGGTTAAAGCTATTATGAAAAATGTTCTATTTATAATTGCATGAGAGCGCAGTAAGCGTGCATGGTCCATGCTTCCCGTGTATGAAGTTCAAGCACGCACAATACACGATATCATCACCTTCATTATCGTTCTATCTGTATATAGTTTTAATGTCACTTATTCATAATGTCACTCTTCTCTCGGGACGAAATGGGACAGACTTAATCGAAGCTGAGGAGGACGAAGTCTCTAGCAGTCTGCCAGAGAGACCGCGATCACACCGCAAGGCATCTAGTAAGTTGGTCATACATAACTAATAACAGTAGAGTAACTGCGAGGTGGAGGCATGCTCTGTTAATAATGTACATAGTAACATGGTGGTGGTTCTTAGCGCTAGGGGACGGCACTACCACAATACATGCTGTAAGGAGATATAACTAGATGTAATTTGGTTTGACACAACATAACCATAAGGAAATCTAATTTCGTAACAGTGAAACATTATAATGATTTGATGCCTGAATTCAGACTTAGATTCGACCTGAACAGAAATCAGGTTCAGTGAATGACAAAGAGGATCAAAATATTAATATCTAGGGTAGAATGGAATGATGACAGCTAATATTGATTAGTTACTAATGAATTAATGAAGCTAGCGCCTTATGCGATGCATGATGCATCCGTGACACGTCGGGACTCTGGTTAATCAGCCATTAACAATGTCGGTTTCAGCATTTGAAATGCTTCGCGTTTCGATCGCATTGCATCGATTGCGTGTCAACAAGTAGAGGCGCTCGCCTACGATCAATTAGTGATATTGTTTTACAATCGATTCATAATTCTTATCTTTTGTTTAGCCTTTTTTCCGTAACGAATTTAGTCTCACAATTTGCAGACAAAGAAACAGCAATTAATTACATAATAAGGAGACTAACTAATAACATTGGTGGTTTAGAAATAGACACAACTTGACATTTTAAAATTGATTAATATATTTCAGTTTTGTTCCGTAAGTATCCACTTGTTATTATTGCAACAAATAGTATATAAATTGACACGACCAAGTTTATTGAGACGTTGAATTTTCGCGGAGTACTTTAAAATTACTTAATTACTAGTAAACAATATTATATGCAGTACCATAATAAGTGTAATAAACCGTATATTGCTTGTGTACTTAGATGCATGTAATCTGATTATTAAGTAATACCTAGATGTCAAAATTCTCATAATGAGCGGAACTGTTACGAAACGTCGTAGTGAGACGTGTGAAGTAGGAACAGTAGGAGCACTTGTCTAATAGTTAGAGGCTAATGTGAATGTGTGT
The DNA here is from genome assembly GCA_963082905.1 of Oligia fasciuncula. Taxonomy (NCBI): domain Eukaryota; kingdom Metazoa; phylum Arthropoda; class Insecta; order Lepidoptera; family Noctuidae; genus Oligia; species Oligia fasciuncula. The sequence continues at coordinate 7,279,286 of OY720393.1, read as the reverse complement.
GTCGCTTGTGTGTATCGCAGCCAGCAGCACGTTCAGTGTCACCTCCATGGACGCGCTGTGGGAGAAGCACCCGCGCCGCCTCAGTGAGGCTGGCCTCAGGAGGTCATCAGGTAACTAGCACAGTATCTCTTACCAAAATTATTGCTCCACGACAATACGTGACATTCCCATGCCTATCTGTTAATTAATCTACGTTACAATTCGTGTACAATTTGTACATTACGTCTCACTCAAATCACGATGCCGTGGAAATAATTTTGGTTCCGTATCTTAAGTTTCACTTAGATTATTCATAGCAATCAATCCATGCACCATAGACCGCACTCATCACATGCTCTATAGATGTTCGAGTATTTGGATTTCTTATGCTTGCCACGGTGTTTGCGCAGATTTTTGATTGTTGAAAGCATGAGCTTTTTGTTCTTGGATTTCTATTGCAGCGCGTAGTGGTCTCCGAAGTCAACTGCAGTTTGTTCAGAGTTTCAAACGAAACGAAAGTCCGCAATGTTGATGTAAGATATGCAAACGAGTTAGTGAGTCACCCCGGTGGCCATGCACTTGCATACAACGGTACATATTCAGCTCATATGCCCGATATGTGTGTTCGGAATAGTGAAGAGGGCCATGCATATTCAGAAGGCTATATATTTCAATCCTCGTTAGACATCAACTTTCATCTACTGTATTTTCTCTAGAAATCACAAAGGATTATGTGATTCTTACAGAATTTCTATGTAACAAGTCTTGGGGTTTTCAGGAAAAATATAATCATCTATGCCTCCATATTAATATATTGGTTTATTATTTCAGATCATAGTGTTATATTAACAGAGGATACTGACAGCTTTATAATTGGCGAACGAGTTTGGGTGGGTGGTACCAAACCTGGCCAGATCGCATATATCGGCGAGACACAGTTCGCTCCCGGCGACTGGGCTGGCATCGTGCTTGACGAACCTATTGGTATGATTACTATAACGTTAGTAACTTTTAAAATGCTCTGCGTTTGTACCTTGTTCTAACTGGTGATGACTTTTATAGGTAAAAACGACGGCTCTGTAGCGGGGGTCCGCTATTTCCAGTGCTCAGAAAAGCGTGGCGTATTCTCTCGACTCACTCGCTTGACCCGCGTGCCCTTTATCACACATGCTCCTCACGATGCATCACCGATCTCAGATGCGGGCAGCGTCTTCGAACGCCCACCGTCCGGCACCAGACAAAGACGCGCACTCTCACCAAACGGCAGTATACGCAGCATCGTCAGCAGCAAGATGAGTGAGTAATACTCAGCCCATGTGTGTTCCCACTGTGTGTTAACACTCAATAAGGCTAGAAGAATGAATCCATGTTTTCTTCCATAGATGCATCAATATCGACAACGACCAACGGAGATGTCCGTGTGGGAGACCGTGTCATTGTATCTAGCAGCCGCGGCAGTAAAGCTGGTACATTGCGTTATGTTGGTGTTACCGATTTTGCCACTGGTGTCTGGGCGGGTGTGGAACTCGACGATCCTCTTGGAAAAAATGATGGCTCAGTAGATGGAAAGAGGTATAGTTTCCAAACCAATTGAGAGTGTAGTCAAAAGCTCATGGCCTGAGTCCCATATCCATTTCATACCGATATCAATTCCTATTTCAGGTATTTCGAATGTTCACCTCGATTTGGCTTGTTCGCGCCCGTCTCGAAAGTCTCACGGTCACCATCTAACCGCAAGCCAGGCGCGTGCGCCATCCACAACAACGGACGTGCGACTCCTCTGCGGCGCTCCAACTCGCGGGAATCGCTGACGTCACTGGGCACGTCTATCGCGTCTTCCCGCGTGGGGGTGAGGCTCGGGGTGACGTCGCTGGGCGCTCAGGTAGGCTAGCCCCGCGCGCGATCGGCTGAACCTCGCTTGCCGCGATCCCCGCCGCCCCCGGCCCGTGCACGCCCGCACCGCAGCGCGCCCAGCCTGCTCGATAAGACGCTGCTCGTCAAGCACGTCGAAAACGACCGCTGCGCCATCATCGCTTTGCCGAAGCCGCGAGTCTATTACGATATAGTATTTCGATCGAACGATAAGAGTAAGGAGCTCAACCCTCGACGTTGGGCTAGCGAGACACTGCCTAAGTCTTGGCGATGCTCAGAGAGCGTGCTGAGCTTCGACAGTCGGTCAGAGCGGTCACGGCGCAGCGATTCGAGCGGCAGCAGCACCAGCGGCTCGGTGGCGCGGAGTGCGCGGGGCGGGGGCGGCGAGGTGGTGCGGTGGGGGGGTCGGCCGGCCGCCGTGACTCGGGCCAGCCGCGGGGTCGCCTCAGCTACAAGTACCGACATATTCGTGGAGATGCCGCCGCCGCGCACTCACTTTTCAGGCTTCGGGAAAAGTTACCATTTCTCTTGCGTGTCACCCTTTCAGTTCACGTACCCCTACGTGGTGTATATTTGAATTTAATGCTACAGAAATTACGATTTCACTCTTTGACGCTGTATTGATTCTTGGCTTGTCAATTTTGATTGATCGTTTGATAGCTTCTTTTAGTTGTGATATTTTGATGTTGGGCGAGAAAACTACAAATAAACCAAGATCCAATGCACACTATGCGAAGAATCTAATAGCCCTACAGCTAGCCGTATGACATGCAATGTGCAAGTTAATTGTATAAATTGCACTGTTATGCAACAAGCAGTAGTCACCGTCACGAAGGGGACTGGTCTCTATGTTCAATTTCAAGTACAATCTGTACAGGTTATTTGATAGATACAGCTAACCTTCAGACTTGTACTCTGCCATGATACAGTAGGTACATGAAAACAATTTACGTGAACGAGGCTGGTTAACGAAATGACATGCAAAAGTGATGGTATCTATTCATCTAGAAATTGCTTATTTTTGCATGACAATTGGTTTGAATTTATTTATGGTCTGTAGCTGGCACTCCTTGGTTTGGCCCTTGTGTTAATTATATTTTTTATCTTTTTTGTTTTTATTTCGTTTTCGATTCACTAATTAGTACTTAAGTTCTTTAGAATTTAATTTGATTCCGTTATTTTCTATATTTTTTTTATCTTAATAGTAGTGAATCGAAGACACGTTTGGACGTAGTGATTCATCTCATTTGGCTTTTAGTATGCCCATATTTAGTTCCATATAGTTTTCAAGAGACTGCAATAGTCATATCGTACTGTCTAAAAATATATTTTCGGACTGTGATATTATTTTTAAGACTCCTTTTGGGACTCTAGAGTCTAGACTGTACTATACGACAAAACTAAGCGTTGTATGAATTAACAATTGTTTTGCATATACAATATACATTGTTATCATTAACCCATTTTGCGATAGGTGCCTTTTATTTAGCGAAGGCTTGGAGCCTGTAAAGGGCTTGACTGCTTGGCGCTCCATTAAAAGACTTGTATATCCAAAGAATTCGTATATTAAGTGCATCTTATACATTCCACTTATCCTAGTGGTTCGGTACACTCGAGTCATTACTCAGTAGAAACTTTTCTATTACATCTACTAATTCTAAAATTTCGAATATAGTCACGATACCCACGTAGCACTGAAATATAAAAATTATACAATATACATATTTTATACGTTAGCACCTCATTAGTAGATTTCGTATATCTCTTTTTCATTTCTTCATTAGTTTTAGTTTTTAGAGCTTTTTTATAATTTGCTAATACGACAGTTGGTATGTCACAGTCACACACCATCTATCGTGTTGTGTTGTTTCACTCTATGGTGTATCAGAGGAACCAATGGACTGGCATTAAATGCCATTGAAACTCATCAAGGTTTCAGCTGTACTGATAGATGTAATTCGTACTGATATGGTCAAGTGGGACAAACGCGGTCTTGCAATTCCGCACTCATTGAAAGCTAATAAATTTTTTTTGTAAGGCTGCTAACTAACAGCCTAATTCATAGCAAATTATTTGGCAAGGCTACGCTGATTGTCCGAGTTGACGAAGCATTGATCTAGTCATCTACCAGTACAGTGATATACACCATGCAGTGACTTGAGTGCGTTAACGCGTGTTGTTTTCCCTCATGTTTGTTGCGTATTGGCACTGTCACTAACGGCACGGCGGCAGCGTGTCGGTGGTCCGCGAGCTTCCTCCACCCCGGTATCCGCGAAGAACGCCCTGCAGGTACAGTACCCCACTATCGCCGCGCGGTAGGCTGGATACGCGCGCGCCCCACGTGTGCCAAACGTCACAACTTACACAAAACTACTAAGGACTAAAGTGTACAGCCGTCCTTAGTGGTGTTCTGAAGTTCAGCACACGTGTGACGCCAGTGTGTTCCAACTGCGCCGGCGGCGACACGGGGCTTCCTTTATTTTGAACATTCAAAATATTGAGCAGCTTAATTTTAAGCTTGTTTCTTTCATACTAATGGAAACGACAACGAATGTACGTAATAGTAATTTATTTGTGTTTTTGACGTTGATTTGTATACTTACAAACTAAACTTTTAACAATTAATTGTGTTAGTGTCCCAAACCGTCCTGTTACCCAACAGGGTCAATGTAGTAATTCATAAGAGACAATATTTGTCAATTATAGCGCACTTCTGAGTACAAAACACATTTATTTTAATGATGATCATGTTCCGACAATACACTTGCAAGTAGCTTGCAATACACAATATTATATAATATTAGATAGCAATGTCAGAATTTCAGTCCTTTTCATAATAGCAAAGCTGTGATACTTTTTTTTTATTTAAAACAAAAATCATGAAGATATTGAGTTACATTTATGTTTTAGATGCATTTCATTGTTTACATTTTTTTTTCTTAGTTTTTAATACTGATCAGTGCCTGTAAGTAATGATGATATTCATAAATATAAAGACTCATTTGAACACAAGCATTCCATTGCTACTAAAATAGGTTTTCACTTTTATTAATAATATACTGTTGTTATAACTAGTAATTAAAATCTATACTATTAGAGTAACAAAAACTTAGGTATAGTTTCTAAATGTAAAACCTTGTAAAACGTAATTTTGTGAAAACGAAATAGTGATTAATAAATTTTAGTTTTAATAAACTGTACTACTTTTTCTGTGTATTATTGTCCTATCTTCATTATCCCTCGTTTTATGGTGATAATAAATAATTAAGATTTACCTAACTGTTGTTTTATTGCATCTTTAACGCTGTACAATAGCTTGTGAAGGCATGTGCGAATTACCGGATGGTTTGTGTGAAATATGAAACAACTTGTAACTGTAACACTTTCGCTGTAAGTTGTGGCTGCTTTGCTTCCTAAAATGGCGCTCTACTCTCCAAGCCTCTCAACGAAGATACGAGCCCATCCAAAAGTAGTTAATCCATCAAAACAAATAAAACATAATAGAGGACGGGCGAAACACATTGGGATTAGGAACAACTGTCAAACCGTGTTGTCATTATTTCTTCAGGCCCCGAAGTAATCTTAAGTCCATAAGTAACACTGAGTAGAAATCGCCCGTAATTTCGGCTGAAATAACGGATTTCGTGCCAAGGGAGTAGGTAGACCACATGCCCCTGAGTACGGTGCCCTGGACTGAGTAATAGTGGTAAAGTAATTTGATATTCACAGTTGCTACGAGATTGTTATGGCGCCCGACATAACTGATTGGCGTTGCGGGCCAAAACTCGTAAATTATTCCCTTTGATGGCTTCACTTTTATTATTTAATGTTGCACGCCCCCAATCATAAAAGTGAAACCTCTAAAGGTTTTTGTAAATCATACGTCTAATAAAAGTAAAACTTACGTGTTGATTTCTATCGTTCTGCATGTATTTAAATTCCTAAGAACTTACCTATCAATTCAGTGCGCTAGTCGATCATAGAAATTCGCGTATCTCGATGATATGATTGATGTTCATAACAATTTCATCATATAATTTTCTTAGTATAATCGTTTTACAAGCAAAGTTGTTAACTTGTTATCTTGATGACAGTGTAAGGTAAATAAAATTGCTAATCTAAGATTTTTATTAAAGTATTTTATCTATATTAAAAGCGCTGGTACTTAAATTAAGGAAAAATGTCGTAAAAATCATAAAGTTAAAGTAGATATAAATTCCTTAATATCTACGATCTACCAATCAATAAGGAAAACTTGAGAATATTATCAAAACTTAAGTAAATAAAACTTTGTTTTCTCCCAATTCTTAAAGATTTCAACGCCCACATCATTTTTAATAGCATTGTCAGATGGCCGATTAGGTATAGCAAGTTGTTTCATATTGCTGGCAAGTCCACACGATATGCATGAATGGAGGTGTGTTTATTAGAATATCTTTGTATGTAAATATGGGTGCGGGTATTCTCTATGTACCTAAATCTTGTTTGGTATTTATCTGATTATTGACGCTTGTTCTAAAAGGCTGTGGTGTAGATCCGTTATATTGCCAATATATACATAATCAGCCTATAATGTTCCCACTGCTGGGACACAGGCCTCCTCTCAGTGAGAGGGAGTGGGCTGTAATCCACCACGCGGGCCCAGTACGGGTTGGTAGATATTACCTATACTTATTAGTATAATATTTTAGATAATAATAGGCGGGTTATTTATTTTAAGTCAATCGACAGATTTTTTTTTTTTTTTTATTCGTGGAATAAAATGGACGTCTGGCAGTTTTTGTATGGAAGAACTGTCAAAAATACAAAATTATTCCTCCGATAAAGTTATCTGGCGTTGGAAAAATCAGCCCTTTTTCGTCACATACTTATTTTGTGCAAGACACAGTTTTTCTAGCCAAACATTTTACTTTTATCTATGTCTGGTACTTAGCTAATTCGTCTAATTAATTAGGTAGTTACCTACTTTACCACCTACAGCTCTTATTTAGTCTCGAATACATATTCCAAGACGGTTTCTCTCGGGAGACTCCTAAACGAGCTAACCAATTTGAAAGCTTGCTCACAAGTTGAATGTCCAAATTATCCCTTTAGTCATGCATAAATCTCTCCCATGACACGAGTTCGATGACCTAACAAAATCCACTACAAACGAAAAAACCGGGCAAGAGCGAGTCGGTTTTTTAAATTTTTCGTCAAAAGTCGAACACTATGCGGCCTAAAAAAAAAAAGTGTTTGAGAAGGTGCAAACTGCGCTCTTTCATACGATACCCCACATGCCCTAGTAGCCCCGCTTCGAATTTTTCAGACCACCTTTCAGTCCCTGTTGCAAAATATTTTTATTTCTTTCTTAATTTCAAAATAGTTGGGCAAACGTCATCTAAAACTATTATAAATTTCAATTTAATAGCATTGGTACCTAGTTCTTGAGATATCCAGCTGTGACGGACAGACAGACAGACTGAGTCTCACCATAAGGGTTCCTTTTTATTACCATTTTGGTACGGAACCCTAATAAGAATGAAAATAAGAATATTTCGAATACTATCTTCGATAGTTTTTCGATTCACTTTAATACAAAGTCCGAGCCTTTTGAACCTCATTACTTCCGTAGGGAGCAACTATTATGTAGTACGCTATTTACCATACGCACTCCTATTGCATGCCTAGTCTCCTTGTACCAGATCCTAACATAATAAATCTATCTCTCGCGACTACACGAGCTCATATTAAGGTCATCTGTTACTTCAAACTAATTTCATAATTTGTAGCGAGTACACAAATAGAGTGCTCGATATTACAGCTGAATGCTACCTATAAATATTTCTGGGACGGCTATAATGTCATAGCTAATTACACACCCAACTTTAGCTCTTGCACCAGTGTCCTTAATAGGTATCAACCGTATGCATATTCATTTTGTTGAATCAACATAGGAATGCTAAATTAACGAAATGTATACTTTAGCCATCCGTTCTCGCATATATGCCAGCCAGCCTTATATGGAGATAGTATCTGCTCGAGTGAAGCTCGTATTCGGAAATTGCAAAGTCGTTTCCAGACAGTCCCAGCCGTTGGAACATTTCCGCAATCGATAACTCTATTTTCTCCCATGCGGGTGGTCCCTACATTAAGTGTTTGAACGCGCCATATATCTACTGAGCCAGTAGGTAAAGTAACAACGTGATCTATGCCAGTAAAGTTAAATATTAATATTTTAAATATTCCTAATTATTGTTTATTATTTTCGGATGAAATTCAACTAAGAATTACACTCTTTGTCCTAACATTATGCAAATAGCTACGTAGATTTTAGTATAGTATCTGTGAAATAGCAAAACAACTATAAAAGTAGCCAAAGAAGCCTACGCGAAGAAATATCGTAAATACCAATTTAGCAAATGATAGTCTCATAAATTACAGTTATTAATACTTATTAGACAAGGAGTGGACATGACATGACTACGTGCTGCCTACGTGGTGTTAGGTCATGCCAGATAGTCTCCGTCACCGTCACCGTCACCCACAGCCTCTGGAGAATACCTAACACCTCGCAGACCTTGGAAAGGGACTGACGCAATTGTTTAATATTCTAGAATAAATGGGATCTGTCACTGTGTGTGTGAGTATAGGTACAAAAATAGGTTTTGCACGTCTACAAAATAAATAAGTTAATCCAAGTAAGGCTGCGTTTCCACCAGAGAAGAGCGAGGATGCGTACCGAGGAATGTGTGTAAAACTAACCAATAACAACGCTAACTTAGTTCAAGCTATGAAAATGAAGCGATGTTATTGGTTTGTTTCACTCACATCCCTCATCCCTCGCTACGCGTCCTCGCACATCTCTGGTGGAAACGCAGCCTTAGGCGAGGGTTGGGCTTTCTTGGAAAGAATAAAGAAGACAGCCAAAGTTAATGGTGCGAAGTTTTGCACAACAAAATATAATATGAATGAGGATTTAGTATAACGCAGTTTTCAGGCAGACTGTGCTTGTTCAGGGATACAATCGGGAAGGATTAGACACCTCCCTGCGCAGACACTTTCCCCCTCATTATAACTTGGCTAGGCAGACAACACAGCTGTAAGCTATTTTAAGCAAAGTATAGTGGATCAATGGCACGGCGCAATTAACACGCATAATAAATATATTATTGCAAGTTTTTCTTCATAAAAAGAATAATAAGTAATATATTGAAGTTGTAATTAAACGTGCCGTCGTCAAGGCCGCACTTTGTTTTGTTCGCATATAAAATAAATTTCAGTTTAACTACATCGTGCCAGATACTAAAGAACGCAGCGATACAAGTATATAGGTACATAGCACTCTATGATATTGATATCATGAATTATAAATAAGTGCAAATGATTGTTGTTTTAAAAGTTCGATAACATAACAGTATTACGAAAGTATCTTAGTGTTATTATCAAGCTATTTATTTATATGTAGATTTGGGCTGGATCTACTACGCTAGCGTAATTAATTATGCGTTTCAATTGTATGAGTAAGTACAAATAACGTAAGGCTGTTATTTGTTAATGACGTACCTACCTTAGTCGTTATCTACCTAGCTAGATTATTCTATTAGGTCACCTATCTATGTGACTAAGTTTAGTCGCTCTAAATAGTTATGTAACCATAAATAGGAACAAAATATTTAAAAACACTGGCATTTTCTATATAAATGTAATTATATATCTAGTTAGAGGTACACTAGCTAGACTTCTAGGTTTGACATGACTTCGCAATTATGTCTGGCCGTAGACGATAAATTAACAATCATAACGACTACAACTATGACGAATTTCAGAGACATTTTTAATTTTAACTCTTAATACATTTTGGATTTGGTTAAATACAATCCCACGAGACGCTGGCTCCGAAGACTTAGGAACTGAAATTAGTAGGTACAGAATATTTCCCTATTGTGTATAGACTATAGACTGTAGAACCATAGAAAAATTGTATTTACTCTGGTAGAACAGAAGAAAAGGCTTACGAAAAATTCTTCTAATTATTAAGATAGTTCCGATTTTACAAAAGTAATACCCTAAAAAAATACGATAGGTTGATTTAGAATCAAAATTGAAATGAGGCGACCCTTGAACTGTAAATGAAGGTACCAGAAACTGGAATGGAAAATTAGATATTGCACCCCGGAGGCATTGTTACGTTAGGGAAATAGGGTCGGTCCCTTGCGCCTCCCGACAAAGTTATAACAATGTAGGTATATGGAGTACATAGGTACCTACTCCGCGAGGAGTGATATTGATTAAGTAGCTAGAATAGAACGGGTACTGCTCTGAGGTAGGTATACAAATTTTTATACATGCTGAGTGTCACTGACTGGCAGAGCCACCATCAGGGATTTTAATTTTGATAACATAAAAAATGAGTCGAAATTTGTCGCCAAATATCAGAATTTGTCGGTCACTGGTTCAAAGGATATAAGGGTTTATAGGTGGCCGATCTCGAGAGTCTTCCCAGTAGGGCCACATTTATATCTCAAAAACTAGGGCACCTAGCGAAGATCTGTTTTCTCCCATATTTTGTCGCCAATTAGTCGGAATCAGTCGCCAAGTCACAGATTTAATCGGGTCTTAGTTTAGGAGATATAGTGAGTTAATTAGTAAGGTATAGTCCAAGAGCTAGTCGAAGAGTTTTTTCGTGAACTCTTCGATCTAGCTTTCTTCTTTTGAACCAGTGACCGACAAATTCTGATATTTGGCGACAAATTTTTTGTGTTATCAAAATTAAAATCCCTGATGGTGGCTCTGCCAGAGTCAGTGACACACATGCTGACTAACAAAAAACAACTTAGTAAATGTTGAGGTTAATTTCATTTCTTATTGATTTGTGGTTTTGAAAACTATATCAATTATCTTACGTCCTAAATACTAGGTATAGGTACGCTTTTGCTATGATAAATAGGTATTGCGTGTATTGTGAATAATTAAAAAGAAAATAACATATTATATTATGGCCATACGGCTTTCCCTTTCTACCCTTCGCCATTAGGTACCTATACCTATTTATTTATGCATGCATGTGTCTAACGGCCGTCGGGTGTTGTTTTTCAGCAGCCTGCCTGCCTGCTGTATACAAATTGTATATTATTACGTTAAAAATATGTACATAATGCCTTTGCATTTAATTATTTAGTCAAAAGGACAAGTTACTTTAATTTATGGCTGATTTTATGAAGAAACCGAGGAGGTAAGTTGGATGGTACTGATCATATTATACAGGGTGACATCCCACATCGACGTGCAATCGTGCAAACTGTAACCATGAATTTAGCACATCATTCTAGACTCCCTAGCGTAAAAAAAATTTCATCAGTAGGTAATTAAAAAAAAAACAGAATTTTCATAGAAAACTTCAATACCTACGCGTCAAAATTTATGGAACAGCTAATATATGAAGTCGGTTAAAAAAGAAATAAACGACGAAAAATTTCAACCTAGGGGGGTCAAAAAAAAGGGGTTCAGAATCATGTAGGTACTTACTGAATCCATGGCTGTTCATTTATTACGTGACGATTTGAGGGGGGAGGTCCAAGCAACTCTTTTTTTTTCTTACGTGGACCCCCACGTAAGAAAAAAAAGGGAGGGGTCTAGATTATTCTTACATAAGATCACAAAAGTACCTAAGCAAAAATTATTAGTTTTTTTTTTCTACTTTTTCTTTGCAATTTTGGTAGATACTGATCGTACGTAAGATTGAAAGGGGAGAAGGGGGTCCTCCAAGTCTTATTTTTCTTACGTAGGGGGAGGGGGGTTCAGAAAGTGGTCAAAATTGTCTTACGTAATAAATGAACAGGTTGCGTTTCGATGTTCCCGCCATCCTGTATGTCTATGTACCTATAATTATTATTCAGTTAGATTAGAACGCTGTAAAGCCTGCTATTTGTTATGTCGCAAGTGTCGCAACCCCTGTAACACTTCTTCGGGTTGGGTGGCAACCGACCACCATTAGTCTTCAAAACTTTATGATCGGAAAACAAATGTTTCGAGGGCTGATGGCCGGTAGGTCAAGCAGAGCTAGTATGAAATGTTGTGAAATATACCCAATAAATTAATTCCACTAAATTGCTGTAGGTATTGTAACCACATCTTTTCTGTTTTTTTCAGATGAATTGAATTATTATGTCTTGCGAAAATGGAAGCCGTTTTTTCCTGAGAAGAATAATACCCCTGATTTGTCACCGCTAGAAATGGACCACGATGAAGAAAACCGCTGATTATTATTTTATAAGTTCGAAGAATATATATTATTTATTTGTAAACAACTTATAATAGGTATTCGGTCTTGAATGTATTTTGCGGTCTTACCTACTAAAGGTTATTTTTGTTGTATTAGTTTGTACCTACGCATTGATTTACTTGCTGTATTGTGGAACATGATCTTTTGTTGTTTGTTAATGTTGCGAAATATTGCACATTAGGTAGGTAGTACCATTTGTTTTATAATTTTAGGGGCACCAAAATAATGAATTATTCTAATAATAGGAGCTTCTCCGCGAGAAGCAGCAGCACTTAGAACGGCTAATGCGAGAGAGGGAGTTGGAACGAGCAGAGATGGCCAAGATATCGCTGCAGGCTGACCGCGCCGAGAGCGCCCTCTCACAACTCAAGAAGGAGGCCACACAGGTATTAATACCTCCTTAGATGAATGATCTTTTGTTTTATGGTTTGTGCTTAGTTTTACTTAGGTATCTAGCCTTTCCAAGGCATGGCTGTCAATAGATGGATTGGGGTTAAGGACTTTAGCCCCTATTCTTAAACTATACTCGAGTATTTCATTTATCAATTCTTGTAGATTGTAGGTACCTATGATACCTCTCAGAAATGTTATGAAACAGAATTTATATCTTCAAACGAAATTAGAATACAGTGTGTCTTTGAGAAGGGATCAAGATTATAGGTCGCTGTCGTAGATTGATGCTATTAGGCCACGTACGCACGGACGTCGAAATATCTCGGCGGGATTTTCGCGCACTGGATTTTCAACTCTCGGCGCCAAGCACTGCGTTGAAAATCCAGTGCGCAAAAAAAACCGCCTGGGCTTACGAAAAAAAACGTTTCATAATAATGGCGACTAATTAAGTACCATTTGTATATTTATTGATGATAACTATAATACGCACGAGCACTTAACAACTCAAATAAGTAAACAAAAAATAACATAACCAACACAAAAATAATGAAACAACCATCGAACCCAACAACGGTCGGGTTTTTACGAAGATCAATAAACTCGCAGAAATAGCACTTATGATTCTTATTACAGCAATAACTTTGGGAAAAGGAGGGAAGAGCCAAGAGGTACTTCAAATATTTCCTGCCCTTTTCTACGAACCTCTTTGCCTCTTCAGCTGACTTTGGATAAAAAGAGTAGGGAGCATTATTGCCTTCTCTTTGAGAATGTTACACTTTCCTTTCATGATATCTAGATAGACTGGCATCTATTCATCAAACGGTTTACATACGACTCTTGGCGGTCTGAACGCGAAACCCTACTTTCAGATCCTTATATATAGGTATTCCCTAAGGTTTTAGATTGGTATAAATTTAAGTTTTTAGTCAAATGTTACGCTAAAGTCAAAGTCGAATCATTTATTTCAAACAGGCTCATAAAAGGCACTTTTGAACGTCAAAATGTACAAGTAGGTAAATATAATTGATTGTAGTTTCGTACAGAGAATGGGCAAAAAACTCAATAGTTACTCTTTTAAAATGTTTTACAATATTTTGGATACTTCCATTAATTATAAAAGTAGTTATTAAGTATAATTGAGAAGAGGATGAACTTAGAATAAAATTACTATAAGTACTACAATAGATACTTAAAAAGTGAGAAAGCATAGGTATTTTATTTATTAACATTCATAAAACCATAACTCATAAACTCCTAAGGCACAAATTGATGAAAAGTTGCAATTTTTTATTTTTAAGTTTAGGTAGTATTGATTTTATTATTTCCTGTTTCAGGCGACTTCTGAAAACAGTAAGCTAAAAGCGGAGTTGGACAAGATCAACAAGCTGTTGGAGGATGAGAAGCAAAAGGTTGAAGATCTCATGTTCAGAACAGAAGAAGAGAACATTAATAAAGAAGATTATAATGTAAGTTAGATCATAAACTTGAACGAATTATTTGACGACCTATTTCAACACGTTCATTTATTAATTGTAAACATTTTTTGTTACAGAAATATAAAGAAGCGATGGAGGTAAGTTGTAGCGCACCTACCTATATATCTACGAAAAGATTTTAGTTAAAAAAACGTAATACATATGTGATAATCCACAGCTACTGTGTCGAAATAATCCAGCATAAAAAATCATCCTTAATTTTTTGTTCCATCTTGTTTTTCGTATATTCAGCAAGAGAAAGCAGTTCGGGAGCATCGTATTCGTGACCTCGAAGCCGAGTTAGATCTCCAGTCGGCGCGTGCGGAAGCCACGCCCACCGCGCTGCGAATGATGGAGGACCAGCGCGCTGCAGACACCGTCGCCGCCACCGAACAGCATCGCGAGGAACTGTCGGCTGCGCATAGTGAGTAGTTCTAGAATAGGAGACATGTCTGGCTAGATATACTATAGCTAAAACAACGTCTCACCCAAGGCTAGACTATATCTTGGGTGGGAGAGTGGGTTTAAATTTTATTGAATATCAGTGCTTGAAAGCTATAATTAGCTATGACTGTTAAATCGCTGCTGCTTATCATCCTTTAAAGTTTGCGCTGTTGTTTGCCTCAAGGAGGCTGTAACATTTTGGTAATATGTGGTTTTCACATCCACCTTACCTTATTTCAGCTTTATCGTCGGAGCTGCAGAAACTATTAGATGAAGCTTACGCTCTCCTTAAAGAGAAAGAAAGCGAAAAAGATTCATTAGGCAAGAGCATGTCGGAGGAACTGAGTCGACTAAAGACTGATTCTGAGAAGGCATTAAACGAAGCCAAAACAAAAATGACCATCGCGCAGACTGAATACGAAACACAAGTGTCTGTATTGACTGCGAAACTGCAATTAGCGGAATCAAAGTTAGAAACTGAAAAACAGAATTTAGAAAGATTAAATAAGGAAAACAGCCAAATTATTATAGACCTAAACACTAAGTTAACTCAGCTGCAAGCTGCCGTAGATGATAAAACGTTAGAATTAAATAAAGGTAATTATTATTTTTAAGATAATAATATTTTCCATTAACACAATTTTTTTTTATCTTAAATTAAAACTTTAATACTATTTTTTAGTTGTTGGCGTGAGTAAAGAACATGAAGTTAATCTTAACAAAGAAATCACGAAACTAAAAATGGAACTGAGTGCTAAAATACTAGACTTAGAGCAACTAGAGGACTCTAAGAGGAAAAACGAAACAGTATTAAAATCGTTACATGATGAATTGGGCCGTGTTAAAGATGAATACAATAGCAAAGTCAACGAATATGAAACTTTGTTAAGTGAAGTCTCGCAACAACACGAAAAGAATAAAACAGAAATGTTAGGATTACAACAAAGTTTGTCTGCTAAGACCAAGGAGTATGAAAAACTACTCGCTGAACTAAGTACATCCACAAATTCTTCAGAGCAACTTGTCAGTGAATATAAACAGACTATTCACGAAAGAGATAAGGAAATAATAAAACTCAAAGACGACTTTGAGCAAACAACTGCTAATTTCAATATTAAGCACAGCAAAATCGCTGAAGAACATAAGAAAGAAATTGATGATCGTAACACTAAAATAGAACAGCTCATACAAGAGATTGAAAGTCACAAAGTAACCTTAGATCAAAGTAAAGTGGAATTCGAGGCTCTGAATTCTCAATTCATAATAAATGTGGACGAATTGAAACTTCTAAAAGAAGAGAACGAAAAACTGAAACAGTCCATCAACGAGTTAACACAAAGCAACAATGATCTTAAAGCAAAGATGTCAGCAATGGAACTGGAAGTTGGTGAATACAAGCGCCAGTATGATAGCGCCAATGAGAAGTGTGCTGAGCTACAAAAGGCTAAGGAAAAGATTGAGTCGGAATATATGAATTTGACTGGTCAGACGACAGATTCCAATGAGCAATTCAATATGTTATCGCAACACCTGAAGGAAACTGAAAAAGAATTGCAAGACTTAAAGGACAAGCACAGAGAAGTTGTGAACAATCATGCACGAGCAGAACAAGAGTTGAAACAAAAACTGTACAAGATTCAAGAAGACTTTTCTGCTGAACGCGGACAGTTGGTGGTATCAGTAAATGAAAACGTAGAAAAACTTAAGGAAGCAGATAGTAAAGTAAAAGAATTTGAAACTCAAAGTGCCGAAATTAATAACCGTTTGAGAAATCTCCAAACTGATAATGATAAACTTCTTGATGAAAACTCAATACTAAAGAATGAAATAGAAGCTTTTAAAATAAAAGAGCATGAGCAGAATAGTGAACATGACTCTATTTGTAAAAAACTTGAAATTGAAATTGATAGGTATAAAGAAGAAGTATCCATTTTAAAAGCAGACGGTGCAACATCGGAAGTGAAGCTTATGGAAAAAGTAGATCAATTGACAGAGGCGCAAAATGACCTGAATAATAAACTCGAAGAAGCAAGAAAACATGAAGATAGTTTACAAAAAATATTAGATGATATGACTGCCCAATTAAATAATCAAAAATCCCAATTTGAAAAAGAAATATCTCAACTACAAAATAATTTAACAACTGCTTGCGAAGAAGCCAATAAGTTGAAGACCGAAGAAACCCGTCTAAAAGAAGCATTGGAAGAAAAACAGAACAATGTTAAAGACCTCACATTGAAGTTAGAAATGCTTGAAGTAGATTTCAAGTCTAATGTAGAAATTGTTACAGAAAAAGATCGCCAAATAGCACAGATTAATGAAGAATTACATAAAGCCACAGAAAGTAAAAAGCTATTAGAAGAGAAATTAAGTGGAGTTGCCTTAGAAACCTCCACACTGAAACAACAATATGAAAGTCTTATAGCTAACTCTTCGGCGGAAGGATCTGTACTAAAGGAACAGCTAGGTCAGCTAGAAGTACTGAAAACAGAAATGTCTGTTTTAGTTCAGGAAAAGACTTCGTTAGAATCGAAGTACAGTGAAACATTGGCGGAATTAACAAACCTTAAAAAGAACTTTGAAGACGCCCTAAACAAAGTTAACGAAAACTTAACTATTAACAACGACCTGAAAAAATCATTAGAAGAAAAGGATAGCCTACTGAAATCTCAAAATGAAAAATATGAGACTGATTCACAAAAACTGTCTAAGTTAGAAACAGATGTAGCTCAGTTAAAACAAGAAGTTTCCAGCAAAGATATTATAATCCAAGAGAAAGAATCACAGCTTACGAAGATGAATGATGCCTTACAGTTAGGTTCTAGCGAAACACAGCAACTAGTGGCCCAACTTCAAGTCGAAAATACAAAATTAAATGAAACGTATAAAACCGAAGTAGAATCTCTTAACACTACCACAAAAACGTTACAGGCTCAAATAACGGAGAAAGATAAAGAACTCGAAGAACTCAAGCAGTCGAAGGAAAAGCTAACAGAATTACAAAAATTGTTAGATAAATCTGAACAGGACATCAAGCAGCTAACGAACATCAATGAAGCTCAGAAAATGAACTACGAAGATTTGAACAGACAGTTACAAACTCAGTTTGATGAATTTAAGAAGGAAAGCAAGCGCGCAAGACATGACTACAAAAAATCATTACTTGATTATGACAAAGAATTAAAAGAATCCAAAGACAATGTGACAGCAGAAATTGAAAAACAAAACCAATTGCAACAAAAACTAACAGAAGCTGAAAATAAAATATTAGAATTGACACAGAAATTGGAATTAGTAGTTGTTCAGCAAAGTAGTGACGTAGAGAAAGATAAGCAGCTAGAGAAATTGACGGTAGAACTACAACTAGCTAAACAGTCTTCTGCAGAAACTGTAGCAAAGAGTGAGACTTTAGTCAAAAACCTTAAAGCTGATATTGAAAACAAGGTGAAAGACTTGAGACTGAAGGAAGACTTGATAGGCAAATTACAAGAAGAAGTAAAGGTAAGAGAAGTTTAAACGAACAACTTAAAAAACTTGTCTTTATGAGAAATTATATTCGTAATCTGACATTTTTGGTTTCAACTTTTCAGAGCCACAAAGCCAAAGCAGAAATAGCGGAGCGCGAAAAGCTTCTTCTGCAAAAAGAGATGGCTGTAAAAGGTCAAGATATTCGAGATAAAAATGACAACAGTGCTATAGGTGTATTAGGACAAGGCGATTCTGTGACTGAAAAGTAAGTCAAAGACATCTCTCATCTCGTAAATATACAAGAGTCATATTTCATGTTTTATAACAAAATAGCTTTTCGTGTCCGGCTGTGTGACCGCCAAGATCTTCTAAACAAAAACTAGGATTTTGATGCAGTTTTCATCATCATTAATTATTCCTGAAGGTTTCTGTGTATTATTCATTAATATATAACTTAAAGCACCGAAATCTCGATCTTTCAACATGTCGCCATTGTAGCCGTGGGAAGCAGAGCTCGCTTGTTCATAATTAAAAATAACCCAACCTTAGGAAATAAATTGGCCTAGGGAATATTTTTTTGCAGTAGACTAATTTTATACGTCATTAAAAGTTTTGATGATAATGTTCAATAATATTTTTACAGGGTGACGGACGAGAAGGAAATGATTGATGGCCAAGTGAGCTTTCTCAACTCAGTCATAGTGGACATGCAGCGCAAGAATGAGCAGCTAATGGCGCGAGTGCAAGCGCTCGAAGGTGGCTCAGTAGCCAATGAACCACCTCTATTGTAAGTAGTTTCATCAGCCTTCTAGTCTTTTCCCAACTACACTGCTACGACTCTACGAGGATCTTTAGGCGCTCGAATGACGTTGACAAAACGAAAACGTTGACGTTGGTAAACATTTGTATTGTATTCAAAAAACAAAATGACGGCGTTAGTTTTGGTCACGCGCCTAACCCTGCGTTCCGTGTTGGGAAATAATCGATGTGAGCGTGCTTAAACCCGTACCGAATTAGCGTGAGCGCGATAACGATGTCCCGTGAATCGTCATAGATGACGTCATGACATACGCCATCTTGCGATAACACCGACCATGCCCTAGAATAATATAACCGTGAGCGCTGTCAAAAATGACAGTGTGTGTGTGAGGATGTGTCAATGTGTGTTTTGTTTTGATTTGCATCTTAACTTAAAATTAAACTAACGTGGCATTTTCGAAATTGTGCTTCTGGCTGACAGTCGCCACCTAACCAAAGAAGAAGAAATTTGATGTTAATACAAAGAAATACTGTAATAATATCGCTTTGACGTTGAGTAAGCACTGTGAGCGCGTTCACGGGCGTTCCGAATTGTTGACAGTTCTCAGCTGTCATAATCGTAATATCTAAATCGGAACGCATGTGAGATGATGTGAGCGCTGTGAGCGATTGTAGCTAATTCGGAAAGCGCCCTAAATAGCCTTGTAGCGCTATACATATTTCACCGCGTAGGTATTGCACTTTTTGCACGAAAAATTTCAACGAATCTGTACTGAATCCATGGTAACAAGTTGTGCGTCGATGTCACCTGCCAGCCGGTCCCAGTATATAGTCCGCGCCGAACTAGTTCTTATTGGGGACGGGGGTGAGGACGGCGGGGTTGCCTAGTGTTCGCAACGCACGCACTGAGTAATGACAAAGCGCCCCCGCCCCTCTGTGCCACCGCTCACATACCTAAGGCGCGGCCCACTAGTTCCGCGCGGACTATAACTGGATGCAGCTGAATAACAGTGTTTAACATTGAGCGCCTACCTATCTGACCTCCACAATCTCAGTTACCGGGTAATACGATACTCTGTGGTAAGACTGGTTGTCAGACTTTCGGGCTTCTGACCATTTTCTTCTTCATCTTTATGTAAAGATGGTCATCCGTCCACAGACCGACTTAGGCAAGCGGAGCTTACCCAGTTTATATTATTCGGCTTGTGCTGCCCTTACTACTTATCCACAAGGTCCTCTTTAAAAGTAAGTGGATTACTCAACGAAAGGTTAAAAAACTAATGTTCTAACACGAACCAGTTTCGGTAATTTTCTTACGTACCTATCTCGTTTTTTTGATACGTCATGTACGGACGCCAGCACATCAAGTTACTACAATCTGTCAGATTTCTTTAATAGATTTTCGACTTTATTGCTAAAGCTTAAGGTTCAAGGTTGATTGGGAAAATCTGACAGTTTCGGGTAGGTTGACCTGCTGGCGTCTGTACTATATAGCTACTTTATACTTACTTTTTTTTTTTCACTGGAACATGACTTTGGCTCTTTCCTATACATACGCAGTGTGCAGTCGACTGCACGTTGGTATTACGGAGTTTCAATAGAATACGGAGCCTGCTAATACTGGTTTGGTTACCACGTGCGGTCGACTAACCATGTGTAGAAAAAAAGTAATTTAAAAAAATTAAACCGACTTCAAAAAGAAATGAACTCAAAATTATGAAATAACTTTAATTTCGGAAGTGTATTTTAGTTTTAGTTTTTTCCACCGACTTCCGAAATTAAAGTTATTTCATAATTTTGAGTTCATTTCTTTTTGAAGTCGGTTTAATTTTTTTAAATTACTTTTTATTTGGTAATTTTTAGTTGTTGCACTAGAATTTGACCAAGGTTTTGAGATGTTTTCGCTTTGACACTACACCCGTAGCTCGTATCAATAAGCCAGGCCGTCACACTTTCACGTCTTAGTCCATATCTTGGAAATTACTGAATCGATTTTGATGAAACTTGCACTGTTCCCTAAGTTGAAGTAAATGTAAGTCAATAAAAAAAGAATGGTCACGATCCGATTAATAGTTACGGAGATATGCGTGGACAAACATACATACATACATACGTCTATAAAATTTTGTATATTTGCTTGGAAGCCCTAATAGATTGTCATTGAATATAATGCAATTCCAATAATATTACATACATACGTATCGAATTGATAACCTCCTTTTTTTTGAAGTCGGTAATAAAGAAGCACACCTCATTATAATTTGTTTGGCGCAGTAACGGTCGGAAGGCACGTGCGGTAGCCCCGCGGTTGTTCTGCGACATCTGTGACGTGTTCGACGCACACGACACGGAGGACTGCCCCAAGCAGGCGGGCGAGCCCGACGCGCCGCCGCCGCCGGTCAACCGCCGCGCAGCGCCGCCGCCCAGACCCTACTGCGATATTTGTGAAGGTAAATATGAATCGTTCTACTAGAGGATCCAACCAACTTTCTTACCTAAATGTGATGTCACCAGTGAAAAAATCTGAGGGACAATTTCCGTATTTTTAAGAACGTCCGCATTCTAATCCCAGTCTCAAACTGTCAAAAATAACTTTAATTTTATCATTGGTATATTAAAAAAAAAGGAGGAAGGTATGTGACGCGCTAACATCGCAATCACTAAATCTGGGATCACATCTGTGATTATAGTCACAAACCGATAGTCGGACTTTTAATTAGCTGCAGTAAAATGACAGCTTATGGGCGAAAGCGCCAGGGTAGCCCGCGAAATTCTTTTTTTTTTTACGTTTTTTGCAATTTGCTGGTCAGTATTAAGTTGTACGTTCATTAAAATATGATTCGCGGTCGGAACAAATATAGGTATGTATTTACAGAATTATAATCATTAAAATCAGTAATACAACTTGTTAAGTTAGTCATCATCATCATCATCATCATCATTTCAGCCAAAAGACGTCCACTGCTGGACATAGGCCTCCCCCAAGCACTTCCACTTCGACCGGTTCTGTGCTTCTCGCATCCAACGGGTTCCTGCGGCCTTCACAAGGTCGTCGGTCCACCTTGTGGGAGGCCTTCCAACGCTACGTCTTCCGGTACGTGGTCGAACTCCAGAACCTTTCGGCCCCATCGGCCATCTGTTCTGCGAGCAATGTGCCCTGCCCACTGCCACTTAAGTTTGGCAATTCTGCGGGCTATGTCGGTTACCTTGGTTCTCCTGCGGATCTCCTCATTCCTGATTCGATCACGCAGGGAAACTCCAAGCATAGCCCTCTCCATTGCCCTTTGGGTGACTTTTAGCCTTCTTATAAGGCCCATTGTGAGCGACCACGTTTCAGTGCCATAAGTCATCACTGGCAACACGCACTGGTCAAAGACTTTCGTCTTGAGACACTGCGGTATGTGGGACGAGAAGATATTGCGTAGCTTCCCGAACGCTGCCCAGCCGAGTCGGATTCGACGATTGACCTCTTTCTCGAAGTTAGACCTACCTAACTGGACAGTTTGTCCGAGGTAAACATACTCGTCCACGACTTCGAGTGTACCGTCTCCGATCTTTATGGGAGTGGGTGTTACATGGGCATTTGACATGACCTTCGTTTTGTCCATGTTCATTTTAAGACCCACTCTTTCGGAGGCTCTACTGAGGTCATCGAGCATTGTACTGAGGTCCTCCATAGTCTCAGCCATGACTACGATATCGTCGGCAAACCGAAGGTGAGTTATGTACTCGCCGTTGATATTGATGCCAGCCCCTTTCCAGCCCAGAACCTTGAAGACATCCTCCAGTGCAGCGGTGAACAGTTTCGGAGAGATAACGTCTCCCTGTCTTACACCTCGCTGCAGAAGGATAGGTTTCGAGGTCTGATCCTGGAGTCGGACTGACATAGTGGCGTTTTCGTACAAACACTTCAGCACCTCGATGTACCGATAGTCGATCTGGCACCGTTGAAGAGACTGCAGCACAGCCCATGTCTCGATCGAATCAAAGGCTTTCTCGTAGTCCACGAACGCTAAGCAGATAGGCAGGTTATATTCTTCGGTCTTCTGTATAACCTGTCGCAGCGTATGTATGTGGTCTACGGTGCTAAAGCCTTTACGGAATCCGGCTTGTTCGGGAGGCTGGAAGTCGTCAAAATTGCGCGCGAGACGGTTCGTGATGACTCTCGAAAACAGCTTGTAGACATGGCTCAGGAGTGAGATGGGCCTATAATTCTTAAGAAGGGCATTGTCGCCCTTCTTAGTTAGATTAGTTAGTATAATCCCCAAATGTCAAGATTTCATGAAATAGTCATTCTTGGGGATTATTTGGTCTATTCTGACCTTTGAAGTTAATAATTAATGGGAGTTTATGTCAAAACTCAAAAGTGCTAAAGCAATTACGATGATCATTACTGATATTATTTTTCTAATCCATTGTTTTTTTTTGTTTCCAGTATTTGGCCACGCAACAGAAAACTGTGATGAAGAGGAAACATTCTAATTTGCCTATTTATTGACGGATTAGTTTTAATGTTACTGTTGTTGTTGTTACATGTTTTCGTTGGCTATTATTTATTATTGTTTACCATAAGCATGGTATCACTGTTTTATAGTTAATATCTTAGGAAAATGTTTGTAAATAAGTACCCTTGATCTTTTATATTATAAGAGAATCATTGCATGTTATATTTTTCTTAATTAGGTGAATGGTAATCAACTTTTCGTATGCATTATCTGGTCATAATGCATATTGAGAAATTATCTTTTATGGCACAAATTGGTCTTACATCACAATCATGATTCTATGATAAAACTATTGCAACCTATTTTAATTTATTTTTAAAATAATTAGATGAACACCAAAATATAACAGTTTTATAACAATAAATTAAATTAATATTATGCGTTTTGTTTCTGTGATAATGAAACCCCTGATCCCAACAGAAGCAGTTATGGAGCCAATAAAGTAGTAAGTATATAACTCACAAATAAAGCTGTAGCTTTATTTAAAAGATAGTTTGATTGAACCTAGGACTTACTATTGGCAGCTGTAGGAAATGTAATAATATGTGAAAATAGTGTATTCAAGTATCAGGTATGATGCACTAGCATTACTATGGAGCAAGTCATAAAATAATTTGCCTTTGTTAACGCTGCTTAGTGCACGACGACTTTGCACAAATAGCCCATAAATAAGTATGATGTAAGTCTCGAATTGCAGATGCATCCTCAATCTCTTGGCCTAGAATAGTAAAAGGCATGGATAACAGATTTAAGAAAACAGCAAATCAGTTTCTAATCATTTCTTTAATAAAATATTACTTAATCATATTCTTAGTCTAAAGTATTCATAGTTATTTAGTCTAATCCTTCCTTCTTCTCTTTGATGGCTTCCTGAAACAGATTTTTTTTCTCACTTTATAAAACAAAATGTATACAAATATTTTTTTTACTTATCATTAAAATACCAGTTAGTTGAAAAGACATCCAAGGGAAATCAATAAAAATTATAACCTTTTGCTCAGAGCACAGAGATCTGGGCCAAAAGGCCTGGACGTTGATGAAAACTAAATTTGTAAGCGAGTATACTGAAAGTTGACTCATGGTGGCAAAAACAAAATTTTATTATTATGATTGTTCTGCCAATTAAAGGGCTAAAATATCAGGCAACTTTATGTTAATAGGCTTGCTCCCGGGAATTTCTTTGGCTTTCCCTTTCAGGAGTACAGGCATTATATAAGTTTGTTTATCAGTTGTCTAGTACTCATAACACAAGCTCTGCTTAGCTTGAGACTAGACGGCGTTGTGTGATAGTTGTGGAATATTATTATTATGTTATGTTTGAATGTAAAATGTGGAATTGAAAAATAAATAAGTATACAATATGTTTGTTCTAGCACCAAAAATTCAAAGATATGTGACATCTACCAACCTGCACCGGACCTGAGTCCACTCCCTCTCACAGAGAGGAGGCCTGTGTCCCAGCAGTGGAAATATTATTGGTTGCTTATACAATATACTGTGCAATATATGTTGTATTTACCTTAAATCGTTCTTCAAACAGTGACAATTCAGAGGTTAGGTCGGTGATAGCATTCATAAAAGCTTCTTGAGGAGTGTAATCAGAAGTTGTCTGGATGCGAAGCACAAACTTGTGCTCTAGAGGATGAGGCACCTTGTAACCGGCGAATAGCACTTTCGGGTCCTTCAGCAGCTGGCTGCAAATATACATTCACGAACATAAATATGAAATTCACACAAGAAAACAAAGTTTAACACAAGCAAGGTAATGGACAAATACATACTGCCTTATCATGTTCCCGAGTGTGTGATCTTCTTTATTTACTGTAAATATAGCTGCGTTGGTCACCTTAGTATCTTCTTCTTTCTGTACCCTAAAAATTAGGAAAGGTGTTTAGTGTAAACAACATGGGAAGCTACTATTTATTATGTCGTGTGGGCTATACATACTTTTTCTCTCCATCATATAAAAGGAATGATTCGAATGTTGGTGGTGCGTTCATTTTAATTACTTAACTATGCTTACTTTTGTTTAAAATAACTTAAAACAAGTATTGTTAGGTATCCGCAGACTACAATTTATTGCTGGGTTGGGTATCCGTATCGACTTTGACAGATGACATTGACAAGGACAACCAAAAGTGACACTTAGCCATAGAGAAATTTGTGCTTGCATAGTGCGACGCGCCACTCTGCCAAGAATAGATACGTTTTGTATGTAATAAAACACCATTGAAAAAAAAATAGTATTGTCTCAATATCCTTAAACCACAAGCTCCAATCTTTCTATCTACAATCAGCGATTTTGTAGGTTCACACTCAGATGAATAAGAATAGGTACATGTACTTGGCACGCTCTGTATGGGATTTCCTCACTGACCTCTATCATAGATTTCCCGTGTGGCCAAGTTTTTTTGATATTTTTTAATTTATGCAGTGCGTGCAGAAAAATAGTATAGCCAGTTTTTTTTTTTTTTGAGTGTGGGAATTCATTAAATCCCGCTCTGGGTGGAGCGGAAGGGAGTATCATCAGACTCTTACTGACTAAAACCCACCCGTGTTCCTTCCTTAGCCCTTTGTGTTCCGGGGAAGCGGTAACCCTTTCGGACAATCCCGCTGCCCCGGCAGGCTTCGGCCCTGGCGGGCCTCTTCTTTGTTGCCAACATCTCTTTGAGGCGCACGTGGACGTACGCCGTCCGGCACGGGCCTGGTCTTGATCGGACGGCTACCCATTACTCTCCGCCCGCAGGCCCGCAGCCTACGGTGGCCGGGAGTCGTCACGCGGCTCCCGACACCCGGACTCCCGGAGCGTCTCCCGCGGCGGCTAAGACGGGAGGCTCTCTCCCTGAGCCGTCCCGCCACCTCCTTCGCTAGCACGACTGCTTCGCAGAAGGAGGTGACTGCCTCCCACTCCCTCTCGCCCCGGACCATGGCTTGCACCAGGGCCGGACACGAGAGGTCGCCGCCGCTGCCGATCGCCTCTACGAGGACACGGCGATGCTCCGCCCAAGCGGGGCGACCTTCACCGTGTCCTCTGGGCGATCCTAGTATAGCCAGCTTCAGCTCAGTATTAGATAGAAACGCAACAAACCTAAAATACTTTAATAGTTTTTTTAGTCTCGTTACATAAATTCTTTAAGTCGGGGGTTTTTTTGGGGTTTGTTGGATCACCCAAAGCGAACTGTAATCTTGCCCTTTTATGGTTTTCCGTGAGCAAGGGTTTCACAGCCTAGCATGCCTCCGGTAATGCAGCCCTTTTACTATGAAGAGCACGACGCGACGGACAGTGTCAACACTTGTGTCAAATAAACCAGCATAGTGGTTCGTCGATAGAAATCCATTTTCTTCATACCTACTTCCATATAATGGTTTGATGCTGCAATGTGTTTATAAGTCATGGTCTACCAATTCTTTGATGGTGTTTGTTGCAAAGAACCCTCCTCTTCAAATCGTCCTACCCACTGAACAACTGTTTTTCTCTGCAACAATAAAACAGAAATAGGTATATAATACCCAATACTGATTATTATGTAGTATAGTAACAAAAAATAACGGAGTTTTTAATATAAAAGTGTAAAAATAAAACTACTTACGTTTACACCGGTCTCTAGCTATTTCTATTTCTGACAAGTTTTTGCCTTGATTATGCATATGCATAGCAATGATTTTCTTTTTGAGTATTAAAAAAAAAAAATTGCTTCCAAGAACTCTGTAGATGGCGTTGTACTGACCACGTTACTAGGTGGCAAAGCCAAAACGCTTGGAAAAAAAACATTGCGTCACGTCACATACGCTCGTTGACTGACACTTTCGTTTTACGATCTCAAAATTACATCTAAGTGAAATAACCAAAAAATGATGTGAAGTTCCGTTCCTTGCAGTAACTTACCAAGGTCAGCGCCATCTATCCAGCGACTAGAGAAGAGTTAACCCTTTGAACGCCATTGTCACATATACGTGACAAGCAAGCGCGTGCCCTGTACGCCAGTCGTGTGTCGCCTAATCCTATTACGAGCGACACAAATATGTGACAAAAAATGCGGTGCACTTTATCACGAAATAAACAATTAAATTATTACTTTTGTGTGTTTTTATTTGTATACCTTAAATATTTAAAATTGTGGCTTGGCGTGGAGGGCACGCGCGTGCCTTTATGCTCTGGCGTTCAAAAGGTTAAAAAAAAAGGAAAATCGCTCATTATTTGAGCTCTTGTAACGAAGTCAATAATTATTACAACTCGCATACCTACTCATTTTGGTAAAATAAGTTCCTAATTCAAATTTAAAAATAAAAACATACCGTCGAATAGAGAACCTCCTCCTTTTTTGAAGTCGGTTAAAAATTGAACAAAAGGCATTTGAACGAGGTAATGAGTAATGAACGAAAAGAACTTAGTGAACGATCAATTGAGCTTGGTCATAAGTTCATAACTCTTCGATTTATGTAGGTATTATTTTTGTACTTAACAATTATTTATAAAACATATTCAACCTGGGCCTCTCAAGTTAGAAAACTAAAACTTAGAAAATCAGCTAACCTACCTACTAATAAATTGATATTCAATTTTAACATAGTAGGTTAAAAGTTAGGAACAATTTTCTTTAAAAGAAACTATTAATTATAAATTGTTTGGAGACAAAAAAACTACAAAAATATTTCGTCATATAAAGCATAGCAACGCCCTAGTAACAGCATAATTAAATTTTGTTAGTCATGAACTGGTTTTACGCTAGATGGCGTCATTTCACTCTTCACGCGATTTTATTTCTGTACTGTCCATGGATTTTTGCAGCCCACTGTACATTCATATTTCGCCAGTGTGGTGGTTTAGGTACTTATGTCCTATGTAATACCCAGGCAAGCATATTGCCATCAACCAGACACAAATCCAAACTCCGGAATGGAAAAAACTCAAGAACACTGCCCGACCCGAGAATAGAACCCAGGATCTCATGCTCAGGCATAGCGCTTGCGGTCACTAGACCAGCAAGGCAGTCTCTATTTAGTACTTTTTACCGACTTCACAAAAAGGAGGAGGTACTATGTTTTTTTTTTTTTTTGTATGTTTGTTCATCGAATACTCCGCCAATTGTCGACGGATTTTTAATAATAAAATGCTTAAGTAAATTCTGTCTGTCCACGTCTTAATTAAAGTCAATTAATTAAACAACATGTACAGCAGAAAACACCGTTTATTTTATAATTATGAGAGAATTTCAGATTGATAACCTACATACAGAATATAATATGACTATAAAACCATTCTAACTTGAATTTTACATGTGTGTCCAGAACCTCATTGTTAATATTCGTAATACAAGATTTTGTAATTGTAACAATGATTGCATAGGTAGGTATTCAGTGTTCCTTTACAAGAAGATTACGAGACAACTTTGCCATAGGGAATACAACTTTAATATAAATTCTGAAATACTTATATAGGTACAAGAAACATCCGTAATACGGTACTAAACTATTTTAACATTTTTGTCTAAACTAAATTATGAAAAGTAACATGATTTAAAATAAATTATAAACTCTAATACAATATTATAATGTTTCACATCATTCAACGTCAAGCAACATCAAAGAGTCAGAAAGAATAAAGCACAATGTGGATATTTGATAATTACGAACATTTAACTACAAATTGAAGTCTAGCGACTCTACTGATAAACAATATAATTTGTAGAATATTAGTTCGAGTGAGTACCCCGTCAGAGGGTGTGACGTTGTTCCGCATAATGTCATGAGGGCACCTCTAGTAATGTGGCCTCTCTACCGGCTGATAGCAAAAGATAATACAGCAATAAGAAAATGGCAGCTCTTCCTCCTCGTGCTACAAGTGAAGAAAGTGTTATTGCTTGCACGATAAGCGGATCATGATATTGTCGCTTATACGTTGAGTACCTAGGACTGTGAAAATACTTAATAATTACTTTAGCTGAAAAGAATTTAAGTAACTAACTTGTTAACTAATTTGCGTGGCTAGGACTTGCCGGTAGAGATTTGGCCTGACAAGGTACCTCATCATTTATTTGAATATCTAATGATTTTCAGGAAGTTTATTCACATGTCACAGACGTTATACAATTCTGTCGTTCAATAATTAACATTAGTAACTATTATGGAAAATGTTGAAGACATGAGGTGATAGAAAATTGTTTTTCAAAGTTTGCATTCGTCACTGGGATCTTAAAATTACATTTCAAAACGTTCGTTGTTTCACAATTATTCTTACCAAGCATTACTTTGATTCGTGAAGTGTTGATTTATTTTAATATATAAACAGAGCTACGGATCTCCATGAATTAGATTCAAGATGCATCTATTGTTTAAATGCTGGTTAATTGTTATTTAACTGTGATACATTTACATAATACATTCAAGATTGAAGAATACAAGTTTAATCAAACATCATTAGTTTAAAATAACATAAAATAGATGAATAAGCTTAATAAACAGCACTGCAATCATTTTTGGATTACCTTTAACACTTACTAGCTATCGTCTGTTATGTAATAAAACGCTATGAGAATTGACACATAAGTATATAAACTATACTAATTGTGTACGTACGCATACAAAATTAGCAATCCAATCAACAATATGCATACTATTGATTATGAAAATATCTATGCTTTACGATAACATTGCGTTTTGTTAGATCGTACAGTCGGACGCGTCGCGCCACGAGCGGGCGCGTCCCGCCGGCGCGGCGGGCGCGTACTTGAACACGAGAACATCACTTATGTACACTAGTAACCGAAGATACAATTGCAATATTACCATTGATATTATTAGAATAATAGAGATTATTAAAAGCTGACTAGAAGTTCGGTTATACCTACTCTAACGATTTATTTTATACAAATTAGGATTGGATGCGAAGTGTTTCGCAGGACGCGCGGCGTGTGCGAAACGCTTCGCGGTCCGAGCGCGCTCCGCGGTCTCGTGACTTGTGCGAACTGTTCCCGGAGTGCGGACTGCGGCGCACGCACAGAACTACCATTAACGTTAGATTGGTGTCAGCTCAGGTACTCGGCCTCGCTTCGAGACCTTTTAATATAATACTTATGCTAAGATACGATGAGATTAGATGCAACTAGCTGGTGTCAGCGCGATGTGGGACACGGGCGCAGGCGCGACGGGCGCGGCGTCGGCGCGGAAGACAAGCGACACAATTGACTGGCTACTGGAGAAACGCGGCTGACCTCCATGACTTTATAATGAAGCTACTCAGAGAAAAGGTATCACCTAATTTCTCTACTGTTACGAAGGCAACTAGATGAAATCCTACTCTTAAGGATAAAAATCTAATTATGCTATAAATGTTAAAATTAACATTGCTTCATGTTCTTAAATATTGAACTGTAGACGAGTGCGCGCGAGGCGGGCGGGACACACGTGGGTATTAGTGCCGTTATCCACTCGCGCGCCGCTCCGAGACACGTTATAACAATATGCCATAATATCATACGACTACATAATAATCCTTCTTCACGACAATCGTTTAATTATAACGTTATTTTCTTATAGGAAAATGCTAATACATGTTGGTGCTCAAATTTTCGAGTGACTCTACAATTTATTATTACAAACCGAAAATACTGCTCAATAACTATTCTTATATTGCTGAAGACTGTACTTCAAATTTATTAAAAAAGTTACCCTAGCTAAAACGGCTACTTTATGTATTACTGTACAACGAAGAGCGTCTTATAAGGTATCAAATCAAACTTTATATTCACTCAACTTTAAATTTCATCGAAAAGCGCCAAAAATTTCAATGAGTCGTTTATACTATGTATTATTTGGAAAGTTCAAAGTACTCTTACTGTTTAATAAAAGTTACATTCACAATAACAATTCATTATTATTATAAAGTTAACTAAACAACAACTGCATCTACTATCACACATTCGAAAGTTTTAAACAATTTTACAATTGTAATCGAACTTTATTATTGCTACGGCGACGGCACGCCGGCGCGATATGCAGCGTGCGCGTGCGGCGCGCGGCGTGACGTCACGCGCGTGGCGTCACGGTGGCTCCGCACGCCGTGACGTCACGCGCGTGGCGTCACGCTGGCTCCGCACGCTGACACGACCCGCGAGGCGGCGCGGAGGCTATTCATCTAATGGTGAGGTAGACCTAACGATATCGCACCTACCCGCACACCCTCGCATACTGATGTCGCAGCCCAACACTGACGTCTCCTCGCAACATTGTCACACTTTGTTACGTGTGACGGGTGCGCGGGCGTTACACTCCACCATTCCCTCTAACCTATTAACGAGGTTAAACTATTCAAGATTAAACAGAAATCATTTATTGAGACTTTAATGTTTACATGAAAGAGAGATCTGTCAAATCTTTGTATCACTTTACTTATAAATACAAACTATCATTATGGTGTCTAAGCAACCATAATGTAAGTATTTAAAAAAAACAATGTTTAATTTAATCCAGCTTTCACTAGCAGACATTTAGATACTATAAAATATATAAAGTAAGGAATATTATAGTGGAAACAGAGATTTATAAGATTCTAAATACTGTTATGCGTGTAGATACTAGTTATATAATGTACGTATAACTAACATATGTATATTCATTGATTATTGCACACTAAATTATTATTTAGTTTATTTTTCATAAATAAATATTAGTTTTTGTGTGATCGCTATGAAAACTGATTTTAGAGCCAGCGGTTATGGTGTGGTTACGGCCAATATATTGTTACTAACGACAATAATATCAAACATTAATTTGTTCCTATGACGTATCTCAGATGATAAGTAATTGAATATATGTAGATTGAATCTTACAGACGAACTTCTAACAACAAATAAGAGGTGTTTATACGTGTTGATGATTCGCTCTGTTGTAGAATGTAGATTGTTGCCAGGCGGGATGCAGGCACCGAAATATGCGCGGCGATTTTTCTTTACATGACGGTCCTGAAAAATTTAAATCGTACACTGTATTCAAAATAAGACATAGCTCTATTAAATATCGAATTTATCTTAACAACAGTGAGCCACATCTCAGGAGAGTGCGTCCAAAAGGTGAAAAAAATAATCGTAATCTGCATTCGCGAATTTGTTGCCAAAAATATAAACAAATATGAGTTTATGGAAAAAGAACTTTAATTCCTACACAATAAAGTTCAGTTTACTACAACTTCAAACATTTTTATAACTTTTTCAAGTGCTAGTCACTTTGAAATCAACTTAATTACCATTTAAATAAAGTTGATATTTGTTTAACTTGAAATAACATCAATTTGAAACATAAGTTTGAATAGACTTTAGAGAAGACTCTTTCTCACGCCTATTTCCCATGGAAATATTATGCAGAGACTACAGAACCACTTGCTATGATCCTTACATATTCCTTTGTGTAAAAGTCTCTGGCTTCATAGTTCAACCACACTCCCGGAGTGTCGCACACTGTTATAAAGTAATTTATTACACTAAACACCTAAATTATTGCTACAAATATTGTGGATATAAAATATGAATGATTATTCCTCGACTGTGGCTGATGTTAACCGAAAATATCTTACAAGGTGGTAAGAAACGACCTGAAACATGTTCATAATCTGGAGGTCTTTAAAATCGTAATTCCAGGGATCTTTCATATTACATATAAAAATAATTACATGTTCATAGTGAAATAATCATTAAATCAGTTTAGTTTATAAAGCAAAAGAAGCAGCGATACGTGTCACAATTTTGTTAGGGACCTTTAGATTATAATGTTGATTAAATGAATAAAATGTACCTAGGTATATTGTGTGTATAATGGCTCTCGAATAATTTGCATGTATGACACCTAAATAAATAAATTGAAATGAAGTGAAGTGAACCAACCTGTCGATAGAATAGATAAAATATTATAATGAAAAACCTAGGTAGGAGTAAAATTATGAAACAATACAAAGTGCGAAAATATAAAGAAGTGCTTGGATTATAAAATAGAATAAAAGTAGATTAAATACTTGTTAAAAATAAACAAATAAGCGGTCAGGCAACTTCAGGATATACATTTTTTATTTTGTTTTAGGATATACATAAGTTGAAAAAATAGTGGTGTCATATTTCTAGTAGTGTAGTAAGTTCGGCTTCCTAATTGCAGATTTTTCTAGGGCGTCGTTATATCCTGAACTAATAGCAAATATTTAACTTACAGCCAACGCTCAATTTTCCGTGTAGCAAAATATAAATAATTAATTCTATAGTATACGAGTACAATGTTTATCCTATTCAAATATTATTATGCAACAGACTCATGCAAATTTCAAACCCCAATTTCTTTAATGTACTTTTTGAATTTGTCTCGAATAAGATGGTAGATCGATTTGATCGGCGTCTAGTTAATAAAGCATGGCTTTATCGAATGATAAATCTACTCAAGTCTCGATTCTAACTAGGGATGCGGTCTACTCGTATAAGCCCAGTTAAATGTGGCGCATCAAACCTGCCCCCTTCACCCGTTTAGAAGAATGTGTTATACACGTAGCCAGTCGCAATGAGGCCGAGCACGAGCAGACACAGCATTATCATTATCTTCTTCTGCACAGTGGACAAACACAACACGCATTAGTGGCTAGCGGTGACAGCGAGCGGCGAGGCTGCGCAGAGCAGTCCGGCCGCTCGCCGCGCACTTACAAATTACCTTTGAGCATTTTGGCGATCGATGTATGAGAGTGGCCGCTCAAACCAATAAGCTGGACACGTAGCTCACGACGATGATGCCCAGTATGAGCAGGCACACTAGGATCATGATCTTCTTCTGTAGGCGGCGAATGTCGAGTGACGAGTGGTGAGCATGCAACAGTACGCTTTATACGTGTCTCGTGACACCGGCCCGCCCGACCACTCGGGCCAGACACTTCAAACTCTTATTACAATTATTACCATGATTATGACTAAAAAAACTGGAATAGTGTAGTTATAGGCTTCGTTTTGATACAATAAGGTGGGTGCGTCATTTGCCTTGCATAAAGATTTAGGTAAATCAGGTGTCAAAATAAAAAAAATAAATCGAAATAATAAATATAAATGTAATTTTCGAAATTATAAACATATTTACAACATGAGTAGTTTTACGATTATAGAATTAATAAACAACTTTGTAACACGCCCTTAGCTGGAGGAGCGTCCATCCTAAATTAAGATATTTTTAAGAAATAAAACATAACTTCTATTAAGGTCTCAACATAATTAAGTAATTAATCATCAATAATAATGAAAATGGCATTAAATTATATTTCACAGTCTTTTGATTAAATAAATAGGTGCACAAGCTAAGTCGACGTGAAGCATAGGGGTGAAGTTGAGCTAAAACATAAATTTTATACTTTCAACTAAACGAATATTACAATTGAATCACAGTTAATACATTGTGCTATTCATTAATAATATATAACATACTAATACACACGAAAGTATATATGAATGTATGCTATCCGTTTAATTTGTGAAAATATCATCAAAATGCTATTATTAAATGCAATAAGTGTAACAAGTAAAATGATAATCAGGTGCCATATTCATTGTCTTAATCCACTGGAAAAAACATTCCATTCAAACCAAACACAAAACAACTCAAATATAAAATAATTAAACAAAAATTATATTTGGTTGCAACAATCCAATGAGAGCGTTCTGCATTACAAATTGAACACACACATGACATTGCACTATCAGTAGCAATGTCATTTTGACAGTTCAACAACATTCATTGCGTTATTTACGTTGTTGAGCAGACAAATTTTTCGAACATGTGAAGCAATGAATCAGCAATATCCTTCAAAATGATTCAGATTGAAAGTTTGTACGTGTGTACGCAATTAGGATGCAGATCAGCTAAGTAAACACTTTACAAGGATTATCTTAGCGATAAATTATCAAGTAATATTCACCGTTGTTAGGCCGATAGTAAAGTAAAGCCTCAAAGAAATACTAGGATGTACATGTACATAGTATGAGAACTTAAACTAGGTAAAATACTGGTCACTCTATCTCTGTGTTGACTGATTGTGAACTAAGGACAAGATCTACAAACGTTACTTAGCGCGTGCTTTGACAAGTTCCCGTCTCTGTCTTGCACTTGTAGATTAACAGTTGTGCGACTGTGACGGATATAACGCCAAACCAAAGTTCGTGCTAAGTAATGTTTCTAGATCTCGGCCTAAGACAGCTATAATGTAGCGCTGTCCTTGGTTCCAGTTCTTGTACCATTATAAATATTATCAAAACTTTTTTTCCTCAACTCACAATATCTATTTGCGAATATAATTTTAATGTGTTTGATATAATTAATAAATATTGAAATTTTAATTAAAGATATAAACTGCGAGCAAATGGCTAACAATAAATAGATAAAAAGCTAATATAATATTTATCAACAATCGGCATTAAATAAACTTTAATAAGTAGTTAACAAACCGCGTAAAGCTATTAAATATATTATTTAGTATTATAAATGTTGTTATTTCAGTAAATACTAAGGAAGATTTAGAGAAACATAATATGTGTACTCCAATAATAGTGCCCTGTATATTTGTGATGTTTTGACTAAAAAATTTACGAGTTGAGTTGTATATTATATACAGTCATTAATATTAAATATGTTTATATGATATAAGACAGCCTGGTAATACCAGTAAAGCTAATATTAATATTAAATAACTTACAATTCTAAAGCACAATCTATCTTATTGCACTTTACACATATTGTCTTCGATCTTCTACCGTGACGGTAAAACAATTATTTATATTCATGTTTGGTTATCAAATTATACAACGTTGCTAAAGTACTTAACAAAAAGGCTGCGTTATAAAAAACATTTTGAAATAACGCCTTACAGATGGCGCTGCATACGATTGTCCCTAATGATTTACCATTTAGTTTCTGAAAAACATCGAAATGTTAAAACTTGCTATGTATACCAGCTACATAGAAACTAGGATACACTTTTTATGGAAATTGTTGAAAAAGCAGTTTATATTAGGTAATACCAAGTTGCGCCGACCCCAAATAAATTGGGTTAAGGGGAAGCGCTAAGGTTGCCCGCGAAATTCAAATTTTTTACACGTTTTTTGCTATTTGCTGGTCATTATTAAGTTGTACGTTGATTAAAATATGATTCACGACCGTAACAAATATGTATTTACAGAATTATAATCATTAAAGTCATCAACACAACTCTCTAAGACCAAGTCATCCCACTGAATGACTATTTCATGAAATCTTGACATTTGGGGATTATACTAATTCAACAAGTTGTATTACTGATTCTAATGATTATAATTCTGTAAATACATATTTGTATCATATTTTAATCAACGTACAACTTAATACTGAATATCGCGGGCTACCTTAGCGCTTCCCCCTTAAGGGCAAGAGAATGATGATCAAGATAAAGTAATATCATAACACAGCCTTTTTAAAAAACCTTAAAGCACAATGCACTTGCTACATCCATGCATGTCTAATGACATTAATAACAACAATGTTTGCCGTATTAAAATAATCAAGCAATAACATCCAGATATATATCGTGTTAAATGTAGCTACAGTCTACATTTAATTCAATGGTATACAGACGAATATCAATGTTGGGTGTTTGTGGTCACAAACCAACTGAATTCATTCACTTAGTCCATGGGGGGCCGACGGCGACGACGTCACTAGCCGGTAGTCTTCACACGAAGTTTAACTCAGCACAATCGCGAGCACTATTATTAATATAACCAGCGTAACAGACAGGCATATTATGATGAAGATTTTTTTCTGCAATGATAAAGGAAAAACAAAAAGAAAATAAAAAACGCTGCTATGGAAATATTTAAGCACAATCG
The DNA here is from genome assembly GCA_963082905.1 of Oligia fasciuncula. NCBI lineage: Eukaryota > Metazoa > Arthropoda > Insecta > Lepidoptera > Noctuidae > Oligia > Oligia fasciuncula. The sequence continues at coordinate 7,242,256 of OY720393.1, read as the reverse complement.
ACAACTTTGGTTAACGTAAAACTGGGTGAATATAATTGCAGGGTGGAATAGAATTCTAACTTGCCACTTTCAATATGCCAATTATCCTTCCTAGCAACCCTATTCACCTACCCGGTGTTCGGTTTTACCGGTTCATAACTCAGGTCAGTTTATTTAATTTTTAATTACAAATAAAACTATGTCGATCATACTTTTTTGGATATGAGGGTTGTCATTCTACATTATTTCAATAGTTTGAAATCAAGCATTTTATACTATGCTATGGAATGGAAAAGAATGACACATTGATGAAATTGATGTCGATTTAATTACAAATGCTTGTGATATTATTTTGACCTTAGATGTTTGTCAAAAAGCAGCCAACCCAACGCTGGATTCATACTTCAACTAGGTTTGCTGAGAAAAAATCCCTCTTACCATGAAAAATTCGCAAGAAAACACTAGCCGAGGTATGACGTGGAACGCACAATTTATATCAACACCATAATCATAGGTACTTCACTATGATAACGGTAAGTAATATAATCAGCGTAACAGACAGGCATGTTATGATGAACATTTTTTTCTGCAATGTAAAGGAAAACAACAAGAAAATATACGATACGCCATCACCAAAACATCCAAGGCCGGATACGGGACAATTCTAATCTTGAAATACCACAAAAAAATACTGTTTATCGACTAGGGATTTACGCCTTGAAGGGCTCAAAAATCTCCGGAAGAGACTTAAGCCTATATACGACCTTGTTCACAACACCAGCAGTCCATTAAATAAAGTAAAGCTGCGAACTAGATTTATGCAATGCAAGCTTCTTTCGTTCCGTTATGTAACATTTCATGCGGCCTAAATGCATGTTAATATCGGTGTTTTTACGCTAAATGTTCAGGACACTTTATGAGTTCATGTCAACAGGTTGAAAAGTTTTAGGCGATATAAATGATGGATTTGTCTATGAATACATAACTTCATATTTTAATTTATAAAGGAACGAGAGAAACTTCTTTTTTTCTAACAGAGCATACAGCATATTCCATTAAAATATTTTGAAAATGTATTTACACTGAAAGCTTTTTTAATGATACTATTTTGGTATAATGTTATTTAAGTAAAAAAATAGAGGGCTCATACCGTGCAGTGACTCTCACAAACAATTCTGAGTGCTATGTTATGTCATGCATGATTCACATGCAAACTCGGTATGGTACTCAGATATTTACATCATTCACAAAAGCCAAAGCAAAAACAAACTGCAAGACGTATTTTGACAGTTTTTTTAGAACGGGATGATATTGTATTGGGAGTGTTTATACTCGATCTTTGCTTGTCCAATCGTTTGAATACTTTGGATTAAAAATGTTTTAGAAGAATTTTGGTACGGTTAATGTTCTGTGTGAACTTTATAAATGCCTAAATGGAATACAAAAAAATTCAAGCACAAAACTTGCTTTAATTTTTTTTAGAGATGTCATTCGTTCATGCAACATGCGTTTTGATAAGATACAATTTTAGCGGAATTCTTCTCGTGCATAATTCCTGCCAATATTAATTGAAGATGGAAATGGAAATTATGTTATTGAAAGAAGTTTTCCGTGGTTGACAGTCGATACAACGTTATAGATGTGTCGAAAATTGTTGTTGGTTTGAGAATAGCCTAGATTAAGTAGCGCCTCACCCCAGAGATCCGTATAGTGGTAGAAACGTTGTAAGGTTTCGTAGTTTAGTAACAGGAGCCGGCTGAGCCGTGGTTTAGTTGGTATGTGATGCATTACCTTCCGCGCCTTGGCCGCATACTCGCCGGCCTTGCGGATCTCGACGCGGCCGTAGTCGACGTAGTCGGTGGCTTGCGTCACATGGTACTCGATGCGATCTATCAGCTCGCCCTGCTGTGCTAAGGGTACGGCGCGGGGAGGGGAGGGACACAACGTACCGCGGCTGACACCGACGGACGATTGGTTCATACGATTTTATGGAAATCCCCAGAGTCAATATCGTGTTACAGGAGCCGACCAAAGCGCTGCAGTGAAACGTTAATAGATAGTTAGAGAGTATTATTATTATTAATATTAAAACCCTTTGATTAGCCACAGTATAAATCCTTATAGACGAAGTTAAATAAATGTTTTAAACTAGAAGCACAAACGGACACGTGTTACAATGTTTATGACATTCAGTGTTAACCTAGTTATTGCAGGGTATGTTATATTGTAAGTTTATGACAGTTATTGTTTATGATACACCAAACACTTGTTACATAATAACATGTTTCAGAGGTTAGTAATATTTAAATGCATGATTAGATTACAGTTATTACATAACAAAGACCACCATATACAAAAGGCAAATTACGCACACACCAATGAAGTCATAGATTAGTGACACAGAGAGTCAAGTACAAGGTTAGGTTAAGAAGCCCACTCCAACCGTACGTTAGTCGAGCCGTATGAACACAACAGTCAAAGCATATAGTGTAGACACAAGAATGGAAGGAATGAAGACACAAACACAAGTGTGAACCAATCACCGTATCATCAATAACAAAATGCAGGGTTCAACGAATCATCACAACGAAACAAAACAGGGCGATGTAGGATTAGGGACGAGGGGCGGACAGACGGATGGGGAGAAACAAAACAAAAATAGATTAGTAAGAATGAATCGTCATTGAAATGATCACTCACCCGTCGAGCTTTGCTCTGATATTTTAGGGCCTTCTTAGTGTCTTGTGTGGCAGTTTGGACATAGTCCACAGCGTGCTCTACATGATACTCAATGCGGTCGATCATCTCTCCCTGTATCCATACGAACAAGTTTAGTATGTTTTCTACTAGGATACTACGGAACTACTCGCTACATCATACCACATGTTCGTCAACAGGTAACTTTCAGGACTCAAGAGTCATTTTGAATTTGTGTTCGTACATTTTTGAAGCGATTGTAGCAAGCGACTTCATACTTTTTGCAGGCCAGAATATTGCCTATTTTCGTACACGAAATCCATCGAAGAATTTCCAATAAAAGTCAGACGGCCAGTCTGATGTTAGTCACCATACATTGACGAGACATTGACACACAGAAAATCGACTCTGTCGTGCTTATGTCAGCTACAACAATCGCTTGAACAGTTGGTAAGGTAAGACATTTACGATCGACGTAAAACCATTAGTAAGTCATTGCAATGTAACTTTTATCTTGGTAAGGTAAAGAGTAAATTAGAATGATTACCGAAAGTTTTTCATCAAACTCGCGGCAATTATTCTAATTTATACTTTATAACAATGAGATTAGGATTACATTGCAATGACTTACTAATCGACACCAACAATTTATACTACGCTAACTCGAATTTTAGGTAAATTCGTTGTTTATTGGTCTAAATTGCTTAAAATGTGTTTTTTTGTATGTTATTAAAAAATCGTGAAGAAATATAAAAAAATAACGAAGTTGCAAATCATATACAACGCTAAGGTACTTTTTGAAATCACTCGATTTATTACTACCCTTTTTATGCCTGTACTGTGAAGTACACTTTTAAGAGTTAGCTTACTATAAATTGCTGGTGTCGTAATGGTCTTACGTCATTCAAATTTGATCGTGAATGCGCTGCTTAAGTTAGTAAGGCAAAGCGTAAGTGTGACCTGGCTTTCGACTAGCATCGCCATGTCCATGAACATGTCGTGCAGCTCGCGGATGGACGTCTCCAACTTGATGATGTCGGCATGCCGCGCCTCGATGTCGGCCAGCGTCTGCTTAGCCTGCTGGGTCTCCATTATTATCTGGAAAATGTTGAAGAGCATTTTAAGAACAGGGTTGGTAAGTTTTGTTACTTATTTTGGTCAGTGTAATGATTATTCGTGAATTATAATTCGGTATTAGCCTATTTGCGAGTAGGCCAAATACTTGCAGGGCAAATGCCTCGGTTCCTTCTTTCCCCTCCTTTCAAAGTCCCGATCATCCCGCCATCTATTTCAGAGTCTGCTGAGGACCCGTTTTTCCTGCCATTTGGCATTCACTGCGTGGGTGGTTTTTACTCAATCAGTGCAATAATTAGTAAAGTAACCTTTGTCATAATTGAAAGATTGGGACCTAGAAGGAAGCTTTAATTAACTCGAGACTGTCATCATAACTATTAATGAAAGATAATATCATAAGATATTAGTCATAAAATATAAATTACTGTGTTCAACGTCTACGCTCGTGGTACGAAACTTTGGCTCGTGTATCCGAAGAAATACCCGTTTGAAAGGTCTTTGTTGTCTGGGTCCCTAATCAACTAAATTCTAAACGATCCCCCCATCGAGACAGGAAAATCTTAGCGACGCTATTACTATAAATATCAGTATTTATATAAATTATCATCCGCATAGCTGAACACACGAGTATTTAACGTTTTTCAACCAAAACATTTTACTGCAATGCACGCTATCGATTGTATAATTACACTATTCGGAGGACACCACACCACTAATAATCATGCAGTTAAGGCTAAATGTTAGCAACATAATTATAAAATATAGGAGCGCATTAATAATATCAATTCCGCCTTGAAATAATAGACTAAACTTCCATGAACCCAGTAAACAATTTGAGGAAATATCGAGTAGTTTATCGAGTAAGTTGTCAGTTTTATTTATCGATTGTGAATTATAAATAGATTCTCATAAACATAGTCGTATATAGTGACGTAACAATAGCCAGTAACGCCCGTCAATACTGAGGATGACTGGGACCGTAACTTATTGAACGACGCTACCATATCCGCAACAGAAATACTTGAAGAAATGGATGACTATCGATATTCATATGCGATGATAAAGCGATTTGTTATATAAATTGTAAACTGTTACCTGAACAGACCCGGTATATACGGGTACCTTTAGTTCGTAGCATTTTACTTGACATTGCAACTTGCGCTTGTATCCAGAGCCTGGGATTTGCCCCTACGGTAATCCCGGCGCGGCGTGCGTAATTGCTAGCTTGGATGGCGCGCTAGCTTTCGCAATACAATCATAGGAGATGTGTCTGGGTAAGCTTTTAATAGTCTTTCCGGAATCGTAGTCTAACAAAGTGGTAATTTCCAACATGTTTAGATAATGTGCGTGATAACGTCACACCTTCGCAGTGCCTGAACCCAATAGCATTCTGTTAGTGTGCCGCACAGGCTTGGCAACACCGCGTATCTCCCGCAGGCAATTTGTCAAGTTTTGATTTAGTGCTGCAACTTGGCACCAGTTACAATGGCAATCCTTAAGGGGTTAGTAGATTCGAAAGTTTGGAAAGTGGAGCGTGAGTTACAGTACTTTGTGGAAAATATGAAAACATCGGAAAAACGAAACACACTTTTTGTGTTTCTTGACACCAAGTTTTTTAAGTTAGTTTATTACCGCCAGGCGTAAGTTTCCTTCCCGTTATTTTTGGTATAGCACTTGGCCAGAACAAAATAGCTTTTGGGTGACTTCTCTAATTGGGCCCTTTTAGTAGATTTTAGTACCGTTGCGTTGCGACAAAAGCGAGCACAGGTCCAAAGAGCTGGTTTGTTTTACGTATGGAAACCCTGAAAACCCCTAAGCATCTGGAAGGTGTGATAGGAATAGTAAGTGTACTGACCCCCTGCGTGAATACTGCGGAGTTGCCCTGCTCCAGCATCTCCTCGAGCTCGTCGTCGGTGGTGGCGCGGCCGGTGATCTCCAGCTGCCGCTGTATCCTGCTCTTGCAGCGGTCCCGGTAGTCCGTCTGCGTGCGGTTGTACTCCGTCATCACCTCCACGAACTTGCGCGACAACGTCGAGTGCTGCGTCTTTCTTATCCTCAAATCCGCTGACGATTTATTCGAGTGCTCTTCCTGCTCGATGTTCTGTTCTATGTCTGTGAATCAGTTGTGCCAGAATAAACAGCTGAACACCAACTAGCGCCGCAAATAAAATTAAGACAAAGAAAAGCACTAACGCTAAGTTGCAGCTCACTTACGTTTTAACTTTCCTCTGACTTTGTTGGCAGTTTTCTTAACGTCAGCCATGAGATCTTCCAGTTCATGCTTTGTTTCTGTAAAATAAAATAGGCTTTGTTCAGAAAACGTCGGTCTGTTATACAACATAAACATTGCAGTTTAAAATGTTGCTGGTTGATCATGCATAATTCAACTCGCTCTCTCAGCAATAATAACATAATTTTGAGTGCGACTGCGAACCGTCGTGTGGGCGGCCGCTCTAATTGTCTGTCCACTAATCGAATTCGCCAAAACGATCGATAGTTTTATACTTAACGGTCATTGGTTTTGCATGGATTGAATAAATATTGAATACATTCTGGACAGTATACAATTTGTATTTTATTTATACAATGTTAATTTAGTATATGCGAAACCTGAATATAGTTTGTTCAGAATAAATAACTGAATCGATTCCAATAATTTTTACCCCATGTTATATTTTGTCCCAAAAATATTTAAAAAAGGTTAAAAGTTGGACACCGAGCGACACTAAGTAGGTTATCCAATCTCCGCGCCGAACGGTTAGGTACCTAGGTACTATTACCAATGAGCGCAAGACGGCGCGGCGCGAGCGGCGCGGGTGAACATGTTTTTGTACGGATAAACAGGTAACTTAACAAGCTTATAACTTTGTGATTTTTCATGATACAGTTTTGAAATTTTGTACATAGATTCTTTACATAAAAATACTAGACACGTGTTTCGGGGTATACTAAAAATAATGTTGTATAGAATAGACTTGGAAGTTATGTTACTCTATGCAGCTGTGGAAGAAATCAATGTTGTACACTGTTTTACAAAAGTCGCATATACTTTTAATGAATAAGTTGTCTAGAAAACGTGTAATATATGGTGGTTCTGACGATCAATCATAGGTAATTATAATCTAATAACTACCAAGAACCAATCAGCTTAAATCTTTAGTTTGTTGAATATTTTCAAAGCAAGTATTTTATGGCTTAGTTTATTTATTAACCGACTATGTACACAAGCCCAAAGTCAACCGAAGAAAGTTGTACTAAAAATAAACAATCAATACAGAGACGGCGACCGAAAATCTTGTACGAGCAGTTATTTGGATATCAATCAAAGTTGAGTTCCTACGTGACATTTGTACGTGAGCACGTCTGTTCAAGAGGTTAATCGGATTAATAATAAGCCGGCGTTCCCGTCTAATAGCTGCTTAGAGGAGAGGAGCAATATAATTAGCAGTATAGTTGATGGGATAAGTGAACGATCTGCACCGTATTGGAAACATTATAAGATAACGACGGGATGTTTTTCAGGTACGACTGTCTGCGAAAACCTTTGACGTTGAACGTTTCTTTTGTTCATTTTAAAGACTCACATTTGCTCAACCAATTACTAAAACGTTTTAAGATATAGGTATCGTTCCAATTTAAATATTTCCAGATGCTTATTTTAAAGTAAAACCTTTCCTCGACCATAATATCATGTACGTTTCATGAAATATCTCTCGGTATCGGGAGCGATTTCCTCAGGCATCACCATAACGACTTTTCCTGTGTATCGCGTCCCGGAAATTGCACTTCCTGATCGAGTGATGGCATGAATGTATACCCAAAACTGTAGCCTAGTCGATAACTGTAAAACAATAGTTACAGGTGTTTCATTTTGCACGCTTTCATACGGTGACAACACAGTCCCCTTGGGCATAGGATTTAGCAAAACTCGCTGCCAATTTGCATAAACTATTTGGTGTGCATATTCGAAAACGCGGGAATAAATTGTGCATAGCTGTGACTAACTGAATATTCAGTTAGCTTTGAGTTGAATTTTGAATTTCCAGGGGATAACTGAATAAACATACATATACAAATTGTCGCGTGTAGAAGCACTTTCCCGACAATGTTATTTCAGAGCGGAGTCCCTTAAATCCCTTGCGGGGGTATTATCACCTGTCGGTGCCAAGCATTATGTTCAGAAAGTTAACGCTTGAGCTCCAATCCCTTTCAAGCTCGAAATCCGGGTCATTTTGGCTGCATTAAGGCACTTCAGTGAATATTAAAGTTCGCGTGCACTGTGGCTCTATTTTTGGAGAGCATCATGTTGAACTAGAGTCCGATTTAGCTAAGAGCTGTCACTAATGGATAGGACTTAGAAATTTTAATAGCAATACTGTGTTACATTTCAGAGTGAAATTACTATAATTAAAATAAGAAAAAAGACACTTAAGTAAAATGAGAAACGGCGGCTGAGAAGCTAAGATGATTTCGATCCTGAAATAGGTACAATTTAAGTTTCCGCGGTTTTACAAGAATATTTATGAAAAAATAAATGAGGCCCGTACATAATTATGCCTACCTAGTTATCTAAGTTACAAAGTGTTCACCGCAAGATACAAAAACCCATTTCATGCAGAGCACAAAAAATATCTCTAAAATTCCTTTTCATTGAGGAAAGAATTCCATTGAAATAATTTACCTGGCCCGTCCCGTGTAGACAACGCAAAAAATACTTCTAAAAGAAAATCCAATTTTTCCTATCGTCGATTCATTTTGAAGTTGATCCTTTCTATAGACCTTTTAGGAAATATTTAATAGATTCTCTCTATCAAAATATCTAGGCAGGTTTATACAATGTTAACATAATGCTACTTGTTATATCAATCCGTTTTCTCTAGTTAGAATAGTGAGATACTTTAGTAATAAATATATTACTTGAGTTCCTTGTAATTAAAATTGGTCTGAGAATCACACACTTAAAAGAAACACTAAACAGAACCCGCCTGCTACGTATCATCCTGGGAGAAACGTAAATGTCGTTAGAAAGAATTGTTACTGCTGTAATTGTAGGTTGGTAACATGTAATTACTGTAACACATAAGTGTATAATATAGACCCTGTATATAATAACATTTTCACATCGTGTAATTATTCCAACCAGATTGCGTTATTGTAACTCAGCTCCTTCAGGGTTCATGAACGTGTTAGGTATGTCGTAATTAAGTGTTGGAAAATGTAAAGGTTCGTTAACGCGATAAAGCACGGCGGGCGACGTTCAACATGTATCACCTGGAGCTAAGCGTGTCTCGTTCACACCAGATCGGATCGATTTCATTCACTGAGCACACAGCTCATTCATAGCCACACCATCAATCGTGACTTGTTTGCCTCTTTCATTCATTTTCCATCAACTTTCATATAAAATGTTATTTCCTGTAATGTGTGTTACGAAGCAACTTTTACCAGTATATTTATTGCGGCATTAGCATATTTACTTTTGTTATGAATATGATATTGCATGAATATTTTAATATTTCGAAATGGATGTAGATAAAAGGGCACACAGCCGCACACAGCCTCACACAGGCTGCCGCCAGAGCTCGCATGATGCGAAATAAATGGAGCAACATACGCTCTCACGGAATCTCGGAAATGTTCAGACAAGGCATTCTTAGAGTTTTGTAACGCTACAGGCTGCCTTGGTTTACGTAGTTCACGTTACCTACTTCAGAATAAAATGTTAGCCAAAACACGTTAATTATTATGAAAAGGCAACTGTAGTAAAACGTCCACTTTGTACAAAGTTTAAATAAACGATTAACGCATGAATAAGTTTGGAGTGAAACGGATTCGTAACTAAGTTTCAAAGGTACAAATTGGCCTGTTTTTATTACAATAAACGTATAAACTGTTATCGTGAGCTTGTTCGATATTAACGACAGCAACGATGGCTTATTCGGGGCTATTTAGGTCGGGTCAATGGCTAATCGCGGCTATTCGTGACGCTCCTGCTGAGGGTCCCTTGTTGTCGAGTGAGCTCCTATAATAAAGGCGCCATATTATAACACCTAAAAAAATATTGCCGCAAAAGAACTTTCATATTCTTCCTTTGAATTAAAATACACCTTAACCCACACTTTAACCCTTCCCAAAATATATTCAAACGAGAAAATATGAGCTTTATTAAAATTTTCTAACTATAAGGTATACTTAAACCTTTTGCGCTTAGAATGGAAGGAACACGGAGGAATTTTTAATAATTAAAGCTGAAAATATGAACAGGGTAGAAACAGGTAAAGTATTTGAAGGCGAGCCAATGTCACCGGAATAAACTGGAAGTAATCTCGCGACAAAATCAACAGTGCTATCGCTAATAATTCATTTGGCTACCATAAATAGGCTAACTAGCACGAACACATTCCGGAATCAAAACTATGTACAGTCAACAAAGGAGTTAAGTATACAGGAGCGTCGGATATTGTTGAAGTTTACTAAGAAACCGATGGATATTCTCGAATAAAATTTTAGTTTACTAATAGAAAACAAACAGCTCATTTATTAAATTAAATTTCAGTCCAGAACATCCATAGGTTTCTTAGTAAACTTCAACTATATCCGACGCTCCTGTATACTTAACTCCTTTTTTGACTGTACATACTTCAGCTATTTGTTGGAATAATAAATTAAACATTTCGAGCGAACGTTTGATTAAAAACTAATTTGTACTCTACACTCTAGCGATAGCATTGAAACAACAGGAAACAGGATGAAAAAAAATAAGCGTAGATATCGAACGTTTTTTTTTTGGATATCCAGTCATCCTATCATTCTTATGTAGGTGTAATTCATGTTATATGGCGTCGACATTATCAAAAAAAGCAATGTCACGTCTCCAGAATAAATGCAGCTTCACTTAATCTGAAGTATCCCCATGAAAGCAGCCAGACAGACCGCCCCCACGTCTACGTAAATGCCACCAACTTCGCCCTTTCAATTAGTGTGTGGGTATTCTGCACGAGCTAACTTGGAGACCTACCCACGCCCTACTAACAGCAAAACCGACAAAAAATAATTTATATATAGACAGTAGACACTTTCAGAAGTCGTGGGTTTTTCACAGACTCAATCATTGAGATTCATTTAAGGAGTGGGAGCGTGCGGGAGCTAAATAACAATTCCATGTCACGAATAGATACACATTTTATGTTGGAAATTGGATCATGTGAAAACAATAACAAAACCTCGGACAGACGGACGGACATGACGAAACTATAAGGGTTCCTTGTAGGTACCTACTACGGAACCCTAAAAATGGAATTTGTTTTCTTCCTTGTCATGAAATACAGCATCATCATCATCTGCCTAGCCTTTTCTCAACTATGTTGGGGTCGGCTTCCAGTGTAACCGGATGCAGCTGAATACCAGTATTTTACATGGAGCGACTGCCTATCTGATCTCCACAACCCAATTATTGGGTAATACGATACCCCTTGGTAAGACTGGTTGTCAGACTTTCGGGCTTCTGACGACCCGTCACGACTGTCAGATTCATGAATGACAGCCGGGACAAACGGCTAAACGTGCTTTCCGAGGCACGGAGGGGTCTTGGTATGTAAAGCTGGTCACCCATCCACGGACCAACCGCGGCAAGCGTAGCTTAACCTGATCGATCGAACCGTGCGGCTGTTATTTCATAGCCATAAGCCAAATACAGCATAACGACATAAAAGCATGTATTTACGTTCTTCTACACATATGACGCTAACTACGGACCGGCTAGCGGTTTGGCAACCCGTCATGACTTAATGAGAGTTAATAAGACCCTAAAGAGCTGTCATTACGACCACTTACTACTTCATTTATTCCAGCTGGGTAAACTCAGCTACAACAATCAGCACGCTACTTCCCAAAGTTTTAAGTAGGAGGCTGAATTCCAGACAGGATCCGACGTACACTAATAACGTTAAACAAAGTTCCTAATTGGGCTACCAAACAACGAAGTAGGCAATTTAATATCCCATATGGTCGTCTGTCGTAACGACCACGGAGAGGGCTACAGAGCTCTTTGTAGGAAGGAGGAAGGATCTGTGATGCCTACATATGCCGCCAAGTAGTGTTGTTTATCAACTTTTTCTATAGGATGGCTACGTATCTGATCCTCTAATATTGTAGATGTGCATATGCGGCGGTGGCCGATGAAGATCATGTGGGTCGTCTTGGCTACCCGAACACATACAAGTGTTGTGATAAAACTTACTTTCATCTGATTGCGGTGCTGATAGGATGGCACTGTGCTTCTTCTTCACTTCTTCCACGTTCGCCTGAATCTTGTCTATCATCTCTCGTATCTCTTCAACCTGAACGGAAAAATAATTGCCATTAGGTACATTCAGCTCCATCTGAAGTTAATCATTGCTGGCATCAAGAGAAATTGGCTTTTCTCATTTGTGGAAGCCGAAGTTTTCTTTATTCATTACCATACAAACTTAATTATTTTTCTCCCTGCCAAACATACGTAATGAACTTCGGAACAGAATGAATTTTTAGTAATACGATTGACTGTCGTGTATTTTCTTATTTTTTTTAAAACATAGGTATTGTAAACAGAAATATTTGTTTATTTGTATTTCCCATGAATGTTTATGATTAGATTTCAAATCAAGCTGTTAGGTGATAAGGATAACTTATCCGACTGATATAAAATTTTCTCTATCTGACAGCGCTGACTAAGACCACACGAAAGAAATTTACGTATATTGGACTAATCTCATTTATGTTTTTTTTTAAATTCTGCATTTTAAGTTAGTTAAAAATGTTTAAATTGTGAGTATTAGCAACTGTTTTTTGTTTTGTTTTTTATTATTGAGTTCGAAACCATAGCTTAAATTTTATAATTATTATGTTTTTCCTCATAGAAGTGAATTGTATTATTATTGCGTTAAATAAAGAATCTTAAACCGTAACAATGGTCAGGAAAAATCACACAAGGCAGAAAAGAAAGAAGAATGACGAGAGAAATGCGCTCACAAAATTTCATTTATAATTTTCGCACCTTTTATGAAGCGTTTTGTCGCAGCTCATTAATTCTTTAGCGTCGCCTGAGTAGCCATCTTTCGGCACAAAGTTAATTACTCATCAAGTTAGAGCGATGGGGCTATTTTTTCCGAAGCAGTGCAGTTCGCCGTTTATCTCTGTATCAGGGTAAAGAACGTCTCGAAGTCTAGCCGAGGCGGCGCGGCGTTGGTTCTGCTGGCAGCAAGCCAGCTGATACACCCTGACCTAACCTGCTATAGCTACTATTCTGGCTAGATATGTTTTATATATCACAAAACTTTGAAGAAGGAGTTGAAGAAATTATGCTAAGTGGTAGGAACAGGACTTTGCGTGTCGCCATTATGGTTATATTACTATCCTAGGAAGTCTAAAAGATTTTTGAAGAAATTCAAACCTTGTTCAAAAGGTACAGTCCGCAACAATCGATTCGATTCGAGTCGATTAACACTTCAGTTTTTTTAATCTCAGTTATTGAGCAAAATATTTGTTCAAAATTGCAGTAGAAGTACAATGCAATTTTGAACAAATATTTTGCTCAATAACTGAGATTTAAAAAAATGAAGTGTTAATAGACTTTTGTTGCTGACCGCACTTATCTGGCATCAAAATTGATTATGCCTATAAAAATAAAACAAGCAATAATCGGACGGCTAAATCAATTGTTGTTAAGACTTTAGGCAATAATACTCAATTAAGATTTGAGGTCAAGGATTGATGGAAGTTTTATTTGTGTCTCAAACAAACCATGTTTATTTTCTATTTACAAGAGGAAAAGTCCACAATTATTAAGATAAATATTTTTGTTGTCAGACCGAAAATATACAAACCCTCTGTAATTAGCTGACCTACATTACCTCGCGCCTCTTTCAGTTGTCATTAATTAAGAGTAAAAGGTGAAAGCAATGAAAAAGAATACTTACTTAATACAATGTTAAGTTGGGCTCATTTTGAGACCTTTGCACAATCAACAGCATTAAAGTAAAAAAAGAAAACGAGGTCTAAACAAAGTCCAGGCTGGTGTTAACTAATTGGTTAAGATAGCTTTTCGGGCCCTGTTCAGCGTTAAATTTGCCTTAGGGGGAGATTACTGGCTAAAGTCCAACCGCAGAACAAACGCTCTCGCTGATTTAAACTGCATTCATTTTAAAAGAAAATTATTTCCCACTAAGTACTAAATAAACGAATTGAGGCTAACCAGAGTAGTCATCGTGTAAACATTTTATCAAGATTCAATCAGTAAACACAATAGGCAGCACTGAATCACCGGAACAGGCTGATAACTGAATCAAAAGAATAAATAATTAAGCGAAAACTGAACGAAGGGAAAATCGTTGAATGTTTCAAAAGTATTTTGCCTTGCCGCATTTCATGTTCAATTGTTAAATCAGTTTGCAGTTCTAATAAAAAGGTATTGGGTGTGAATTCTTCGTGTATTAATCGTTTACCAAGCTCTGAGACTAAAGACTTGCATTGGCAAAAATAACTACCTATAGTTTTTGTTTAGAATGTTACTAACGTAGTTTTATAAGTGTTACTAACAACAATATGAATCATGTGTTCGAAGTAAATAAATAATAATAATAGATATCTTGCTTTATTACTGGGGCTTGAAAACCAAACACGTGACCGATTTTTTACACGACTACGGCGAAGCAATACGTAACACTAATAATATGTGTTCAACCTAATTGTATCGGTCATTGAATCGGGCACATTGATTTGATAACTCAAAGTACGGTTCAGGGTCGGGAATGTGGTTGAGTCGATAGGAGGACGTCCGTGCCCGGGGCGTGCGACACTTCACATCATGACTCACCAATTAATCAGATTAGCCCGATAACCGATATCGTCCTGTGGCCAGCCGATAGCAAACTTAATGATTAGTCTGCGATACCATTGTGATGTTTAATAAACGTTACTCAGATTCTAACTATACCCGTCTAGACAAGCTAGTACCCATTAAATCTGACGGCGCTATAAATTGATAGAATCTTACATTGTATTCATGAAAATGAGGGACTGAGAGATTCATGACATGAAAATTCTATTACGAAGACGGGTCATAAGTGTTCAACAATAAATGTCGAACTAGCACAAATAAATAATAAACAGGACAACAACTATTCGCTGCCAGGATTTGAATACAATAAGTTCGATCTCATCACTATAATCAGTTTCGTTAGTACGACTCCACTTTCTACTTTCGATCCGATGCACGATGGGTAGAGTAATAAAAAGTAATTTAAAAAAATTAAACCGACTTCAAAAAGAAACCAACTCAAAATTATGAAATAACTTTAATTTCGGAAGTCGGTGTCTTGGGATCTGTATTTTAGTTTTTTGCCACCGACTTCCGAAATTAAAGTTATTTCATAATTTTGAGTTGGTTTCTTTTTGAAGTCGGTTTAATTTTTTTAAATTACTTTTTATTTTGTAATTTTTAGTTTTTGCACTAGAATTTGACCAAGGTTTTGAGATGTTTTCCCTTTGACACTACACCCGTAGCTCGTATTAATACGCCAGGCCGTCACACTTACACGTATAAGTCCATATCTTGAAAATTACTGAACCGATTTTGATGAAACTTGCACTGTTCCCTAAGTTGAAGTAAATGTAAGCTAATACAAAAAAAATGGTCACGATCCGATTAATAGTTGCTGAGAAATGCGTGGACAAACATACATACATACGTCTATGAAATTTAGTATATTTGTTTGGAAGCCTTAGTAGATTGTCATATGTGAATATAATGCAATTCCAATAATATTACATACATACGTATCGAATTGATAACCTCCTTTTTTTTTGAAGTCGGTAAAAAAGGTCGCTGCCGCCACCGAAGTAAAAACGTGATCCATTAATTCTGCGAGGGTTGCAACTGTTAGAAATACGTAGTAAGCTGAAATGGAGTTGCAAATGGGGCCACAACGTAAGCTCCAGCTAGCTTTGGTATTAATATGAGGCATGTTACTCATTAGACTGCTTGTGTACGTCATTTAGCAAAACTACCAACTGTTTTAGTCGTAATTACAGAAACTTTATGTTGGATGCTGCATGTCGTATTCATTTTACACTAGATTTAGTTATTTAACTTTAACGAAATTTAATTATGTTACCTACTGTACTAAATGTAATTCTGTTACTAAGTGTAATTTTAGCCGACTTTATTGGTATTTGTACGCCGTCAACGGCAAAACATAGTGATAACGCAGTAACAACACATTTTTAGACCCACATGTTTTACAAATAAATACTTTAACATTGACTATCTATACAGAACTACAAGTACCTACCACTTCTACCAATACTAGTGACTAGATCCTCTGGATTTAAGAAATTCCTCCGAAATTGAGGCAATCTTCAATTTGGGCTACAAATACAATACCATGACAATACGATATTCATAGTTCCGCTTCACAGTACATTACGCTCCTTTCTCAACATAATCAATGAATTTTATCGAAGCTATTGCTGGAGGAACGCAATGGAACGTGAACGGAAACTCGGTGCTCAGTGTTCTCAATATAAAAAAAAACCTTTGTTTGATGTTTTGGCCAACCGAAGTTCCGTGTCATGGTCAGGCAGCGTTTCTTTATTGTTGACCTTATCGAACTTTAAATTGTTTCATAAGAAGTGTATGTGTGCTTTACCATATCAAGATATTATGGTTTTAGTTTAATAATATGATTGTAGTCTGAGGCATTGCAGCTGTGGCGTAATAAACACGTCATGTATTAATTAATACAGGACCACGGACATTCCGGATAGCCTATATGAAATGTATGTGTGGTAATGACGTTATCACGTTAAGTGCACCCCCCGTCGCGACCACCATCGTTCCACCACCAGCGACATGTGAGCACATCTCTCATCCACACATAATAACATGTAAATGAATCGCACGATTATGATGAATACCAAGCGCAGCCTGAATATTTATGACACAGTTGTGTCGTGTTGTGAATTAAATGAAAACGCGTGAAGAATTCACGTCACTAATGAAAACTGGCGACGACTTCTATTTTTTTTATTGTATTCTGTATCAGAGAGAAAAGTTAAGGACGGGAAGGAAAATTACATATCTCGCTGGGGCAGTCTACCGCCTCATTGAGGGACGACCGGACGACCCCCGGTTTAGAATATACCATTAGCATTTTTATACAGTTCTCAAAGCATTTATACATTTATACTAAGATCGTACGGAAATTTATCGTTACCATAATAGACCTTATATTTATAACATTAGGGTTCATATTATAGAAAGCCAAATTCATTTGGTATTATGATATTTCTTATTCTGCGAGATACATTCGAAATGAAAGTTGAATTTCGGGAGTTAGAAATTAAAAAAGTCGCTAACAACAATAATTATGGAAAAGAAACATTTTATTACATTCGACAATGTCCATAGCGGAGAATAACTAACGTCTTTATTTTTCAATGCACAGGCCTCCACAATACTGTATAGAATTCTACAACAGGTCTCGTTCCCACCATTTAATATAAGTAGACGTACGATAATATCGATTGCAGTAATCGTTCACCCCTTTGTGAAGCTTAAATGTGGGAGTTTGCGGAAAATTACCTGACTGCTTAGAGTGCTTAGTGATTACCTACCAATTAGCTGCAGGCATGACCTATTAAGAGTATTAAGCTCCAATATTATTAGTAGCAGTAATTAGTATTCAGTATAATGTGCTATGGAGTTCAATTTTGACTTTTAATCTAGAGAAAACCGGCTAAACTCGTTTTTAGGGTTCCGTACCCAAAGGGTAACGCCAGAGCATAAACGCACGCGCGTGGCCTCCACGCCAAGCCACAATTTTAAATATTTAAGGTATACAAATAAAAACACAAAAGTAATGATTTAATTGTATAGTTCGTGATAAAGTGCACCGCATTTTTTTTTCACATATTTATGTCGCTTGTAATAGGATAGGCGACACACGACTGGCGTACCTACACGTACAGGGCACGCGCTTGCTTGTCACGTATATGTGACAATGGCGTTCAAGGGTTAATAAGACTTCGCTGTCTGTCCGTCCGTCTGTCTGTCACCAGGCTGTATCTCAAGAACCGCGATAGGTAGACAGTTGAAATTTTCACAAATTATGTATTTCTGTTGCCGCTATAACAACAAATACTAAAAACAAAATAAAATAAATATTTAAGGGGGCTCCCATACAACAAGCGATTTTTTTGCCCTTTTTTGCTCGATATCAATAATGGCAACAGGTAGGCACTTGAAATATTCACAAAATACTCAGTTGTATTTTTAATTTAATAATAAATAATAAAATTAAATAAATATTTAAGGGGGGCTCCCATACAACAAACGTGTTTTTTTGGCGTTTTTGCCTTTTGTTACGGAATCTTTCGTGTGCAAGTCCAACTCGCACTTGGCCAGTTTTTATTATAGTATTTTAGTGCCATTGTATTTTGTTGTTGACAACTTCGCAATTACATTACATGACACCAGTTAATACACAATTGAAGTCATTGTAGTCACTGATTTATGCGTTCAAGAAATGATCCTGTATTTGTAATAAATGTACTCAGATATTCATAGTAGTAGATATCTCTGTAAATAATTATTTTGCTGTATAAGCGGAATATTTATAGGGAAGAAAATCATACATATACACATCTTAAACGTAATGTCTATTTATGTTTATATTATAATAAGAAGACTATGAATAATAAAATACTTGCTAACTTGCTGACTGAATAATGAATAAAACCTTGAACATTTGATTGACGAGGGCAATGAGCCTGAATGAAACTAATCAATTCAAATATTTCAAAACCTAATATAAGTTTAAGTACATACTATCAAATTCTGATTTAATTGAAATCATATTGTATTCATATTATCTGGGTCGCGTGCCATAGTTCTTAAAATAAAAGTATAAACATTATAATGAATAATCAATCACAAACAAGTCATTGAATATTGTATTAATGAAGTTTGTGTTACCGATTTTTATATGTTACGGAAACGCGAAAATATTCATAATATGTACAGCCATTTTTAACCGACTTCAAAAAAGGAGGTTCTGTATTAGACCCGTATGTATGACTATGTACGTTTGTGTGCAGGACACATTTGCTACCGCTGGATTGGTGAGGAATAAAACCGCTTGAGAAGTTTTCTTGAAGTTTATTTCTTCTAGTGTTTCTTCTTGTACTGCTGCTTGCCGACTGCCGACTGTGTCGAAAGCGAAAACCCACCCGATATTTATACAAAATTTCATAAGAAAATCTAAAGTCTCTGATTGGTCGACCAATCAGAACGCACGAATTTTAACCAATCAGAAAAAGGGCGGTTTCGACGCAGTTTGCTTAAGTACGGCAGAACTTTACCGTAAAGAGAGCCGCGTGACAATATTTGCGTTTTTCGCTAAGTTTTTCTATGAAAACATATGACAAATTATATATTTTCTTATTCTACTATCTTATTTCTATCTATAAAAAATAAATTCAACATGAAAACTAAACATAACATACATCGATAAGCAACAATCAGAACATCATGTTAAACAAAACTATCAAACTATCAAAATGACAAATTAAAATAAGATTTCAAACTAAGGTATTAACGAAACACTATAAACTATCTTACTATATACACTATTGTTCACTTGTCCCGCACATCACTCCCGCCGTGCGACTGCGTCGCATCTCGTTCCGGTGCGGGCACGTCGTCCGTAGACAGAGGCAGGATCACCAGCTTCCTCACTGGCCGGCGCAGGACACCTCCCTTGGTCTGCACATCCACTGTCCGCACGATGCTGTCGGGGCCAGGATACGCCGCGATGACTCGTCCTCGTATCCACACGTTGCGAGGCAGGTTCGGGTCGACGATCTGCACGAGGTCATTCACCTTGACCTCTTGACCTCGTCCGTGGGGCTCCCGCCGGTGTTGGAGCTCGGGAAGGTACTCCTTCACCCAGCGGAGCCAGAAGACGTCAGCGAGCCTCTGTGCAGCTCGCCAGCTGGACCGGGAGATGGTGTCTTGCTCGGAGAATGTGCCTGGCTGTGGCACGCGCCCGGGACCCCCCAGTAGGAAGTGATTGGGAGTCAGGGCCTCAGGATCTTCTGCGCTGACGGAGACGTGGGTCAGCGGACGACTGTTGACGGTGTACTCTACTTCAGCTAGTAGAGTGGCGAGGACTTCTTCGGTGGGGTAGCGCTCGTGCAGTGTTGCTGCGAGCGCGGTCTTTACGGAGCGTACCATACGCTCCCAGGCGCCGCCCATGAACGGAGCTCCAGGCGGGATGTAACGCCAGGAGATGGTCCTCTTCGCTGCTTCTTCCGATGTCGCCGCGTCGATTGCTTGTCGTAGTTCCTTGTCGGCAGCCTTTAGATTGGTGCCGTTGTCCGACCAAATTTCAGCTGGGCAGCCACGTCGTGCGATCATACGTCTGACCGCCATTACAGCTGAATCGGCGCTGAGCGAGCCGGCGACTTCGAGGTGGATGGCTCGCGTCGTGAGACACGTGAAGATGGCCACGTATCTCTTCTGTCTGGTGCGTCCGACGGTCACGACGAGAGGTCCGAAGTAATCGACCCCGGTGAAGGTGAAGGGTCGTTTGTGATGTGCTAGGCGACATGCTGGCAGGTCCCCGGTTCTTGGGTGTGGCGGCGCTTGAGTCTTCATGCGGCAGAAGAGGCATTGTCGCAGGATTGCGCGTGTGATGGGGCGCAATCTTAGTACCCAGTACTGTTGGCGACATTCGTTGATGGTCGCCTCGACGCCGGCGTGATGGAGCTGCCGATGAACTGCCAGTATCCATAACTTCACTGTCGGATGTTCCCCGTCGATGACTAGCGGGCTCTTGACGTTCTCTTCAATGTCTTTGGCTGCTTGGATACGGCTCCGAAGTCGGAGTGAGCCGTTGACTGATTCGACGCTGAGCTGGTGAAGGCGGCTCTCCTTGGCCACCGGCTTCCCGCTGTTCAAACACTCTATCTCTTCTGTGAAGGCCTCTTCTTGTGAAGAACGCATCAGGAGCTCTTCGGCTTTCTTGAGGAGCTCGGCTGTGACTGGAAGCAGGTTGAGTGTCGATGTCTTCTTCGGTGTGGGCGCCTGTTGTTTTGCTTTTGTAGGCTTATTTTTCTTCCATGTGGGATCTGCTTCTTTATTCTTCTTAGTTCGTCGGTAGTTGACCTTCTGCCTGGTGGCTCTGCAGAGGTTGATGAACTGCAGAACGCGTGCTGTCGCGTACCGGAGGCGATCCCAACTGGAGAATTTCGCTGGATCAGGCAGACCCTCAGCTAGCTTCAGTCTTCTTTTACTGGTCATGTGATGCGTCTTCTCTTCTTCGGAGGGTTCTTCTTCTGTGGTCTTCACAGGTTCTATTGGCCAGGAGTCTTCTGTCAGGTAGAGGAAATCCGGCCCTTTGTACCATCGATGATTCTTGTCGAAGGCGGTTGGTACATCTCGTGTTGCATCGTCAGCGACATTCTGTTTCGTTGGAACCCAGCGCCAGTCGTTGACCTTGGAGCTCTCTTCTATTGCTGCGAGACGGTGAGCCACGTATGGTTTGTAGGAACGTGACCCGGTCCTTATCCATGTGAGCACTGTTTTACTGTCGGTCCAGAACACTCTTCTGTCGGGTTTTCTTTCGTGTTCTTCAATGACTGCTTCGGCGAGCCTGGTGCCCATAACTGCTGCTTGTAGCTCTAACCTTGGTATACTTGTCAGCTTGAGCGGAGCCACCTTTGCCTTGGCCATGATTAGAGACACTCCCACTTCACCGTCCGGTGTTACTGCCCTCCAGAATAGGGCCGCCGAGTAGGCCGACTCGCTGGCGTCGCTGAAGACATGAAGTTCTAGGGAGGCGGCATCGCTGTAGTACAAGTACTGTCGCGGGATCGTTATGTCGTGGAGACTTTTCAGGTGTCCCATCCACGACTCCCATTGCTCCGCTAAATCTTCGTCAATGCGGTCGTCCCACGCTGTTCCTCGGCGCCAGACTTCCTGAAGTAGTTGTTTCGCCCTGATGGTGACAGGCGAGGCGAATCCTAATGGGTCAAAGAGTGACATGACGATGCGCAAGGCTTCTCTCTTCGTTGGCTGTTTTCCTTCGATGAGTGTTGAAGGTATTCTCGCCATGTTGAGGTTAAATGTCAGCTCGTCCGAGTTCATTTTCCAAATGACACCCAGTACTCGTTCAGTTTGCTCTTCTGTTTTGTATAGCTCTAGGTCTTCTGTTCGGTTTTCCTCTCCCAGTGCTTCCAGGAGTGACGCTGAGTTCGATTTCCACTGTTTTAATTCGAAGCTGGCCTTCTTGTGTACTTCGCGCACACTCGTTGTCACGTTCACTGCGTCTTCCAGGCTTCTGAAGCTGTCAAGGTAGTCATCAACGTAGTGCTTGTTTACGATGGCAGCTGCGGCTTCCGGATGAGTGTCTTCGTGCTGCTTGGCATTTAGGTTCTTTATGTATATTGCTGTAGACGGCGAACTCGATGCCCCGAAGATTAGCGACGTCATTCTATATTCTTCCGGAGGTCGGTTGTCGCGGCGATCTCCGCGCCACAAGTACCGCAGTGCGTCTCTATCCTCAGTGTGCAGTTTGACCTGCATGAACATTTCTTTGATGTCCGCTGTGACCCCGATGAGATGCTGTCGGAAGCGCATGACGACACCCGGCAGCGACTGAAGCAAATCCGGGCCTTTGAGGAGCATGTCGTTGAGAGCCACCCCTCTAGTCTTGGCGGCGGCGTCATGCACAACACGCAGCTTGTCTGGCTTCATGGGGTTGATGACCGCGAAGTGAGGCAGGTACCACGTTTTCTCAGGCGTCTTCTGCGGCGGCGCGGGCTCGGCGTAGCCCTTTTCTATAAGAGCTTCCATTTGTTCGACGTACTTCTTCTTGAGGGCTGGGTCGCGATCGATCTTTTTTTCGATGTTGAAGAGCCTCTTCAGTGAGTTTTCATAGTTGTCCGGGAACTTGATGTCTTCCTTCTTCCAGAGGAGGCCGGTTTGGTATCTCGTTTCGCTGATCTTCTCGGTTTTCTGTTCGAGTATTCGAAGTGCCTTCTCTTCTGGGTCGGTTTTCGGTCTCTTCGGGTTGATGCAGAGGACGTCCATCTCAAAGTATCTCTTCACCAGGTCCTCGAGGTTATCTTCAGCTTCCTTCATGTGGGACACGAAGTCGATCTTCTGACCGAAGGAGTTCGTTTGGCTTCCGTGGAGTACCCATCCGAGCGGCGTGAGAGATGCCACTGGATGGTCATTGTCCCCTTTTCTGGTTTCTTCAGTCAGCAGGAGATGCCAGTTATCTTGCCCAATGAGGATGCGTGGCTTCGCATTGGAGTATGTGAGATGTCCCTTGATATCCGATAGGTGTGGACATCCTTCCACTAATTCGTGTGGAACCCGTTGAGAGGAGACTTGTAAGTTCTTCACTGTTCTTGCTTGAATTTGCTCTTCACGTTCGTTGACCCCTTTCAGCCCGATGGTCACTCTTCTTGATGCCGATTCCGCAGTCTTCAACTCGTTGATGGTTTCTATCTTCAGTGGATCTACGGGTCCTGTAGCTCCGATGCTCGCAGCGACGTCGTCGTCGACGAGTGTGACCGTTGATCCGTCGTCCATCAATGCGAATGTGTTGACTGTTCCTTTTGGCCCCTTCACCTGGACCGGCAGGATCTTCAGATAGGATTGCTTTTTTACTGTCCACGTCGAATTGATGACTTCAGTTTTCTCGTCGTTTTCTGTCTTCTCTGTCTTTTCAGCCTGTTCTATCTGCTTTTCATAATGAAGCAGCTTGTGGTGCGTGTACTTGCACCCGTTGATACCACACGGCCTCGTCCGACAGTTGTGAGTCTTGCTCCTATAACGTAGGCATCTGAAGCAGAGGCGTTTGGACTTCGCAGCATCCCATCTTGAATTGGCTTCCATCTTCTTAAATGTGTCGCACTCCGTCGCGTTGGTGTGGCTTGTCTCGTCGCACACGAAGCACTTCGGTGTGTTGCTCTTCTCTGTGACGTTGGTGACCCGCTGAGTCTTCTTTGGAGGTGCGGCTGTCGATGGTGCTGCCACCTGTTCAGGTAGCGCGTAGGGTCCGCACAGTTCTGCTTCCCTCTTGAAGAATTTCTCCAGCTTGATGAGGCAGGGATCTTCTTTGGGTTGCGTCGATGAGAAGTCGTAGTAGCGGTACCGGAGCGTCGGCGTTAGCTTGTCCACCAATGTCTTCGCAAGTTCGGGGTTGTACATGTAGTTGAAACAACCCAATGTCTTCAGTGTTGCTACGACGTTGGAGATCTTCGTGGCGAATATGCAGATGTCCCTCGGCGACTCGGAGAGACGTGGTAGACCTCGAAGCGTTTCCATTTCTATCATCGCGATTGACTCTGGTCTTCCGAATCTTGATTCCAAAGTCTTCATTACTTCTGAAGGGTGCGCGTTGGTGATGAGCAATCCTTCAACTGCTTCTCTGGCCTTCCCCTTCAAGTTTCTTCGTAATCTGTTGATGTTCTCGACGGCGCTGAACGTTGGTTCAGACTCGTAGTAGGCGGCGCGGAAGGGTAGCCACTCCTGATGCGACCCGCTGAAGAAAGGCAATTCGATAAATTTGGGTCGCTGGGCGGCGCTGACAGCCCGAGTGATGGCTTCAGCTAGGAGGGCGAGGTCCCCTTGACCTCCCGCCGGTGTTCGATGAACCTCTTCTTGCTTCGGTGGTTCTTCGTGGACGATCGATGGCTCGGACGGAGGGCGGTGAGGCTCGTTGGCGATGGCTAGGACGGGGCGAGTCACCTGGTTATCCAACCAGTTGTCCACACGGGCGTTGACTTCTGAGTAGAGGGAGACTTCATCTTCTTCTTCCTCATCTTCTCTGTCGGTGTCCTCCGTTTCTAGCGCGGCCAGGCGTGCAGCAGCTAGTTCAACTTGGAGGCGGAGCAAATCTTCCTTTGCTTTGGCGATTTTCTGTATCTTCGTCTTGCTACGCGTCGATCCCCCCCCTCCCCCCTTCTTGCTATGGGGGCGGAGGAGCTGTGGGCCGGTTGGTTTCGACGTACCGGCGGCGGCGTTCTTGACAACTCGTTGTTTCACGGTCGAGGCGTCAGTATCACGGCGATTTTCTTTCGATGCGACAGCGGCGGGCGGCTTCATCAGCTGTTTCGATTTCGCACCCGCGGTGAGCGTCGACGCGGCGGAGGGGGTAACGGAAGGTGCGACGACGCCGGCGGGGTGCGAGGCGGAGGGCGCGTTGGCGGCCGAGGGGGGGGGGCGCGGTGGCTGCCGGCGCGGGGGGCGCGCTGGCGGCTGAGGCGGAGGCGGCGGTCGAGGCGGTGGCGGCGGAGGTCACGGTGGTTGGGTCGGTCGTCGCGGAGGTATAGGTCTGATCGGAACTCTCCGTGGCAGTCGTCCCCGTCTGTGTCGATTCGGATGTGGCCTCCGTGCTGGTACCGGTCGCAGAGGTCCCTGGAGTGGCCTCGGACGATGACGGCTTCTGTTCACTCGACGGCTTACGGCCCCTTCCCTCGGAGCGCGTAACGGGCATGATGTCAGCTGATCTTCAAGGTCGATGACACACAAACACTAACACGTAGTACGTTCTTCAAGTTATCTTCACTGTAGCACTATCTTCGATCTTCATGCAGTATTCCCCACAAAATCCGGACTCGACAGGACCATTAAATGTGCAGGACACATTTGCTACCGCTGGATTGGTGAGGAATAAAACCGCTTGAGAAGTTTTCTTGAAGTTTATTTCTTCTAGTGTTTCTTCTTGTACTGCTGCTTGCCGACTGCCGACTGTGTCGAAAGCGAAAACCCACCCGATATTTATACAAAATTTCATAAGAAAATCTAAAGTCTCTGATTGGTCGACCAATCAGAACGCACGAATTTTAACCAATCAGAAAAAGGGCGGTTTCGACGCAGTTTGCTTAAGTACGGCAGAACTTTACCGTAAAGAGAGCCGCGTGACAATATTTGCGTTTTTCGCTAAGTTTTTCTATGAAAACATATGACAAATTATATATTTTCTTATTCTACTATCTTATTTCTATCTATAAAAAATAAATTCAACATGAAAACTAAACATAACATACATCGATAAGCAACAATCAGAACATCATGTTAAACAAAACTATCAAACTATCAAAATGACAAATTAAAATAAGATTTCAAACTAAGGTATTAACGAAACACTATAAACTATCTTACTATATACACTATTGTTCACTTGTCCCGCACAGTTTGTATGTCCGCGATTTTCTAAAAAACTAATTTTGATAATTCATTCATCAATTACATACTTTCAGGAAGGTTTTAGTATATAATACATTAGGTAATTATTCTTATGTACGAAGTTATATGCATAAATGTACTGCATCTCCGGCATTTCTATGCGAGTTTTGATGAATCTTCTAGTCGGTGTCTTCAATTCTTCAATGCACTAGGTGTTAATTGAATTTATGTGGGGTAGGTAGGTACAACTAAAAAGTGAAATTAAAACTTTTTTACAAACAAAACAACTGACTTAAAAAAGCACAACAAAGTGATAAATAACCTTAATTTCGGAAGTCGGTGTCAAAAAACAAAAATGCGGAACCAACGACACCGACTTCCGAAATTAAAGTTGTTTACCACTTTGTAGTGTTTTTTAAAGTCGGTTGTTTTTTTAAAATAAAAATGTTCAGGGTTACTAAGCTGAAAGTCACTTCGTAAAAGTTATGGAATGAATGGGGGTGACCATTTTTCATTATATTCTATTCAACTTATCGTAATTGGATGGGCATTGGCCTCTCGTAAAGGGAGTTTTAATGCCCATAATCACCACGTTAGGCTCGCTGGGTTAGCGACCAATATACGACCCAGTATTATTTTTGCATAAATATACATAATGTAGACACACAACCGCCCCACAGATTTATAATGCTGTAGAAATTTTATTTATAAAGGTAGCTGCGCTCCGAACCGGGTCATGTTTGCGGGCACCTGATTAACTCGGATTATGTAAGCGACGTCAGTACAGTCACAGTTCAACGAAGCTATACGAATTAAACCCCCACCTTATACCAACCCTTACGAAATACTTCAGAGAAACGGAGAAAAGTTTTTTCTACGTAGCAACGTAATAACAAGACAAAAGCTCTGGTTCCGAAAAGTAAGCAACTTTTGATGACTATGCTGTAAGTAGGTACTAACTTTGTTGTAACTTTCACAAGTTTCGCCACTTATAAATTCTGGGAGATAACTAAAACAGATTTGTTATTATGTAAGTAAAAGAAGTCGATTAATAAGTAGGTACATACATGGTATAGTTGAATATGCGTTGTATTCAGATTCGTAGCGCTACGGCTACGACGGCTACGCTACGCCAAATGCTCGGAATAGTCGCCCGGAAATGAGCTAGTTCGCTTAAAAATAGTAAGTAAAATAAGTACCTACAAGGTGTAGTGTAGTGCAAGTATGTGTAATATTCGGGTTCGTAGCGCTACGCTACGGCTACGACGCCGACGCTACGCCAAATGCTCGGATAAGTCGCCCGGAAATCGGCGGGTTATAATAACACCTATTAGTATATTGTTTTAGAAATAAATAAGTAAAACAGATTTTTTATTATGTAATAAGTAAAATAAGTACCTACACGGTATAGTACGGCAATATGCGTAGTATTCGGGTAGCGCTACGGCTACGACGGCTACGCCGAATGCTCGGGACAGTCTGCCGGAAATGAGGTGGTTATAAACGCTAACAATATGTTTTGGAAATAAATACGGAAAACACATTTCCTACAATGTAAGTAAATTAAGTACATAGATGTATACAAGTTGTAACAGAATAAACGCAAGTCCTGAAAGTAGTTCGTTCATAATTGATTACTGAATCAATTTCGGTAACATTTAAGATAGGTTTTTTTTTTAAATTATGTATTTTGCTATACTGATCGCCGATTGAGCCAAAGAAAATTAAATCTTATGTCAAGGCAATAAGACTCAATTTTGAATGCATAAAGTAATGATAGGGTCAACACAATTTACATAATAAAAATAGCTTTAAAAAAAATTGTTTTGATCATTGTATTATGCTTTTAACTCAATACTCTAATTGGGGTGTATGAGGTCTTGCGTTCATTATGTTACGCATTGTAGAAGTGCAACATGCGCAGTATTCGTGTTCGTGGCGCTACGGGTACGTTACGCGGAAAGTTCAGAAAAGCTGGTCGGAAATGAGCTGGTAATAATGCTTTTACGAATGTTTTGGAAATAATACGTCATTCCACAACATAACCTATTTTATTATTACTTTCTATTACAATGTCTCTATGTCTTCTATTGATTTCTAGGATGTGTTTGACGTCACCCGATCTTGTACTTGAATGTCTGTAACGTGTCCTTATAGGCGCCACTTAGTAATAGCTTTTTGTGCTCCCCATAATAGGGATCCCCATATATCAGGTGTCTTAAATCCACAGTCGTACGAATGAAGGCTCTTACACACCGGCGCGACTTGTCGCGCGACGTGTCGCCTGGCGATTCTGCGATATTATCGCGCCGCAACACCTTTCACACAAGCGCTACACCGTGTAGCCGCGATATCGCCGCGACACCATACAAAATGAACATTTAGTATGGTGTCGCGGCGATATCGCGGCGATATCGCGGCTACACGGTGTCGCGCTACTCGTTGCGCCGCGACACCGTCGCGGCGCGACAAGTCGCCCCTGTGTGAAGTGTCGCGCGCGTTTCCATAGAAATTGTTCTATGGATATATATCGCAGAATCGCGTCGCACTGTCGCGTCGCGCCTGTGTGTACAAGCCTTGAAGATCTTTATAGTCACCTAAAGGCTTCTCACCTACAAAAAGATAAGTAGGGGTGATGAACGTTTGTTAATTATCTTTTAATGACTTTAAATGATACTGTTCAGTTTACACGGATGGTATTTATAGGAGGCAGGTTACATTATATTTTAATAAATAGAGTGTGACCGCATGTCCATTTATCTTGAAAGCGTGCATTTACGCTTTACGCAATCCCAACCACAAAATGCTGCCTACGTAAATGTAGATTGTTTTGTGGGCTTTTGAAATGACGTGCAAACTGCAAAATATAATGAAATCGGAGAACTGACTGTACAGTTGTGTATTATTTAAGTATATAAACTCCTAGGAGTCCCCGTTGTGCATTTTCATTATTTTACAAAACCACATTTCAAAAACAATAACATTAATTCGTTATTAAGATAAAAAAATATCGTCGTGCGGGAATCGAGCTCGAATTGCTCAAAACATTAATCACAAAAAGCTGACATTAGGCCAATGCACCAGTTGGCTCGCTTGCGTATTATGTCATTGATATACTGTGACAAAATACCACGGACTTTCCTAGTTTTTGACAATGCAGGCGATAATTCCCGAGGGAGTTCGTGAATTAACTCAATTTTTATTAAGAATGGATGAGAATTATTGATACAAGCTATAATTCCCCAGAGGGATTTGTGAATTAGCTCGCTGGTAAAGTGCAACATTAAACTATGTTTGGATATTATGGTGAACTGTGAATTTACTATTATTACTGTCAAATGTTGTCCTGAGCTGGTTTCTTTTTTGGTAAAGACCAGTCAGTATAGGTAGACGAGTAAAATTTATCAAATCACGTATGGAAAAATTTTGGGCTTATTTAGTTCACAAGGAATTGCATTTGTCATGCATAATCTATACTATAATATTATAAAGCTGCAGAGTTTGTTTGTTTGTTTGAACGCGCTAATCTCTGGAACTACTGGTCCGATTTGAATGATTATTTTAGTGTTGGGTAGTCCATTTATCGAGGAAGGCTATAGGCTATATTTTTCTTCAAAATTAGGGATCCGTAATAAAATTGCTATTTTGTAACACAGGGTGTAAAATCGAAAACCTATTTTTGCGTGCGCTGCAAAAACTATTGACAATAGAACAAAATAATGTACTACGGGTTTGTAGAGCCCATTAAGACCTACAAAAAAGTCCGCGAGAACATATATCTAGCTATCATGGTTTAATCACAATAACCGATTTTGTGTTCAAAATAATTATTAAATCGTCTGAAGAAAAAAAAACTACGTTAAATATGTATCGTAATATTAATCTTTATCGAAATTAAGCATTATGTTATCAAGAGTATTTATGAAGAAGTAAAATACTTTTTGTTTCATCTCAATCGGATATTTCGTTTAAAAGTTATCACGTGTGTAAGATGTTAAGAGTTGGTACCTATTAAGGAGTTATGGGCCATAGAGTTTTTTATCTATACTAATAATAAAGCTGAAGAGTTTGTTTGTTTGAACGCGATAATCTCTTTAACTACCGGTCAGATTTGAATTCTTTTTGCATTTGATAGCCCAATTCTTGAGGAAGGCTATAGGCTATTTAACATCACGCTATGACCCTTATGAGCCGAGCAAAAAGAAAAAAACTCAGAGTGAACGGTAAGCGAATACGAAGTGTTGCGACGCGACGGGGTGGGGGTACAAGAAATTTCACGCGGACGAAGTCGCGGGCAGAAGCTAGTGCTGTATAACCGTGTGAACTTTAACCTCAATAAGCATAGCGCCAATCTAAATCGATGCAGTCATACTCATGAGTCACGTCACTACTGACTTTGTTTTAAGGGGAAAATACAGTGACTAGCCATGAAGCATTAATCAATATCAATGATTAATGGGCTGTGTCCACGGTCTTTAAAAAATAACTGAGTGGGACGGATAACACGAAACAATTTATTATGCAAAACCTCGTCCTCTTCAATGAAAAAGGCTTTTAACATCTCGTTTGAACAAAAATACTTTACTACTTTGGAGAAATTATAAACGTAAATAACCAAAATACAAATTAAATTCTATCTACGAATCGATAAAAATTGGATTTCGCATTCACCCTCCAATAACTCCAATTAAACACTCGACTGGGCCTTAGGCAACCGTGAAAGTACGCCTTTTGCATGTTCCCCCGTATTTCAGGACTCCGTACAATAAACACTTTACGAAAAACGTTAAGGGCGAGTAAATTGTAGGAAAGCTTTAATTTACTTGGAATTGGTTCAAGTAATTGGCATTGCGAACTGATAATGCAAATAGGTTTAAAATATAGTAGGGACATAAAAACTATAATGCCGTTGTTAGGTACCATAAAGTAAGTTTATTGACGTTTTACAGTACACTTACATGCTGTAGGCCATGCTACGGACACGCGAATGCGTTTATCTCGCACGCCATGGGTTTCATTTCACACCGTTTGTCAGTGGCGAAGGTTCCACACAATTCCATTCCTACCGGCTTCCCTTTGAAAAATGGCATTGTCAGTATTCTATAGACAAATAATATAGTCATATTAAAGATATCTACTCCGGCTTACCTCTAACAAAAATGCATGTGCAGTAAGTACCTACCTATGTATAACTTTATTTTTCAATATTTATAGACTTGGTTTTGGCATAGCAGCCGGTCGATTCTGTAAAAATCTCACCGTGAAAACTTAGGTGAAGTGAGTTTGTTTTTGCTAGGAATTGACACTATTGACAGCTCACTCCACGCTCACTTCACCTAAGTTTTCACGGTGAGATGGTTACAGAATCGCACTGCTGCACATACAAAACTAGTAAATAAGTAATCGTTAACTGGCTTTATCCTGGCACAAAAGAATTCGGAGAATCTCACGGCTGTCTGACGGACATTGTTCTTCTCTGAAGCATGAAATACCACAGATGAGGGTAAACATAATGAAATACCTATGGCGACACGCAATAACGTAATACACACCAGTAAAACAAACAGAACAGCGCTTACGTGCACGACGCGAAAACAATAGGCAGAGGAACATGCTGAAACTTTTATACAACTATGCTGATTGGAAAACTCGGGCAGACAGAATAGCCGCGTGTCAGTGGAGCTTGCAAAATGGAATTGCTGTTCTGTCTATGAAACCATCAAAGGTATGAAATGTTACAATCTCCCTCTATTCAAGATAATTCTTATCACAGCTTCGCTAGCGCCAAATCCGGCGATAAATCTCGCAGTGAAAAAGGAAAGTTTTTCTTTCTAGACTTTATAACATATTGGCGTTCCCTTCGACGTTAAGAGAATATTTCTGTAATATGGAGGTTAAAGAAATTCCTTAATGGCAATGTAAGCAGCAGATGCTGAGAAAATGAGTCATACTATCACGAGTTCATTATGCGCTGATTACCGGAGCGCTAGAAACGAAAAAACTGACGCATCCGTGTAACTCTGCCGTAATGAAGTCACGTATGATTCATATTCCTTAACATTAATACTGAATATCTCCTAATACATAACGACTATTTTATGCCTAGTCGAGATAATATGTTCGATATTGAGTTGTGAAAAAATTCATAATAGGTATCCTTGGCTTCCTATGACATCATGATGTCATTGACCAGCAGCCTAGAAACTGGTTTTATGAACTCCTTTATTATCTATGCATGTAAATAAGTATTATATAAAGGCAAAGGCATTATATAAATAGCTTATGTTCTTTATAATCCGGAATACTAAGAGTTTATTATTAACATTTTAAAGACTGCATGTTTCTTAGAATTTTATATGAGTAGTTATCCCTGTTCGTTTAAGGGCTGAGTAACTAAGTTAGCTGCAGAATTTACACTACAGCTGTAATTAGCAAAGCCTTCAGAATATAATGTTGGCTACTAAACAGTCAGTTGTAAAGCAGCTGTCCGGGGTTTAATTAAAGTCTACTAAAGTGGCTAACGCGTTGATGGAGTGAAAACAAAAGATTTCTTACCTCACTGAAGAATTCATCCATAAAGCCTCCTTCGACGGCGACGTTGACGTCATCGGGCCCGACATCGTCATCGTCGCTTTGCGCCTGCACAGAAGAAAAAGAAATATTAGCATAGGTTCAAAAAATGCACCAGGGAAGATTACAGATTTCCATTTACGAAAACTTCAGGACTTCAAAGGGTTTTAAATCTTCTATACGAAAAGAAAAAAGACAAAAAAGAATGTATGAATGCGGCTATCTTTCACAATACGACATTCAGTGCTCAGTAACAAGATAATTAAATATGAGCGAAGCCGCGGGCGGTCATAATATAATTAATCGTTATTATATAAAGACGTTAGTTAATTATAATTACACTTTAGCAGTTGTGGAGTAAGAAGAAATAATGAATGGCTCGGTGTCGTGGACGGCCGACACTCCATTTATCCACGTTGCACTTGTAACTCAAGCTGACGTGAGGAGTGGCGCAACATGTTACACTTCTCAGGACTTTTACACTTTGCGTTCTTAGCTAAGATATTCATTTTTATAAAACGGTAGAAAACACGAGTTTCTTTTTCGGTTCTTATATCCACTTTATATGTTGGAAATGGTAAAAAGAGCCGATTTTATTTAACGACTACTTAACTATAGTGAAATCAAACAACGTGAGGTGATAAATGATAATATAGTATGATTAATACGGTTTTTCCTTAATGATACTTTGACATTAGTGATTATCCTTATTCATAACCGAAGTCGCGATGGTGACATTCACAAGTGTTCATAATAAAATAATTATTCAGTACAATAAGTACGTTTAACTAGAAACAGGACTGTCGCCTTTTCTATAAATTAATAATGAGATCAACTCGACTCCACAAAAGACATTACGTATTATACGTCGCTAATGAAATTGTGTATGAAACGCTGAAATACAAAACCAAAGGAATAATAAATGAACAACGGGGCAAAACGTGGTTGTTTTAGCAAGTCGTGACGTAGGCAGGGTCGACATCGGACGTACACGAAAAGCAAAATAGAATCCACTTAGCTGAGGCGAGCTAGCCATTATTCAATTTATACGGACAGTCCGTGGATCCAGTATCCACAAAGGCCTACCGTTGCGCGTTGGGATTTCACGGGGACGATGCAACTAGGTAAGCCAACATCACTCACTTTACATTACATTATTATCTCTGAACCTAATTATTATGTCAACTCAAAATATCTGGAGGAATGATTTATCAATCGATGTAATCACTTGTATAACACCAAACAGCGTGTGATCAAAACCATTTCTTTCAGCGGAGCTTTGTTTTTCTGATCAAAATATAATTTGCCCATAATTATTATAACAACAAAGCGTGAAAGGAGGTTGGCTCGTTGGCGGGTCAGAGTCAGGGGTCAGGCCGTGCTGTGTCGCTGTCAATATAGGTCACTGTAACACGGACTAAACCGTGTCGACGACAAAACATTTATTTATACAAGCTTAACGACAATGGTTGCCATTAGGACACCTCATTATCAGCTTTTTATAGAAGTTTCCAATACAAGGACAAAAAAGCACATTCAAGTTATTTTCAGATAGGTATAAAAAATTATACCTATCTGAAAATAACTTGAATGTGTTGTAAAGTCATTCACACAGTTGATCCAGTCAAGTTTATTTTACAATTGCTTTGAATTAGTTAGTAAAATGTACTGCTAAGTTTATTATAGTCATAAGTTTTACTAACAATATTGTTTGATTTTTGAGTTACTTTAATAAAGAAAAATTCTATTCTATTCTATATTCAGACAATACCTAATGTAAGCGAGACTAAGTAAGACGGAGACAGGGAAATGAGATTTTGGATTCATAGCAGTTGTGAGTGCCAATATTTATTTTTATAAGACTGGAATATTGACTATCACTAAAGTCAGTATTTTTAAATGGCTTCGATACGATGCTTCTCCCTCGTTCTTATATTGCTGTGCTGCTAAAAATACCCGTTGGCATTTTACTACTATTTTTAGCAGCAATGTAAAAACGAGGCCTTAACATTTAACCTCTTATCAGAAGAAGCATTTACAGAATGTATTTATAATAGTTTGACCTTATGACATCTGCACGGGATACGGTGTCAACACGTGCGAGACGTAACTCGGCGTAATAATTGACACCTCGGCTCTCGCGACACCTACAAACAGCCCGTACGCCGTACATACGCATACGAGCATAAAAAGGATTCGTTTTTACGATACAAAACGTAATTCTACACATTTGTACCGCTCGTTATTCGAGCAGTTATCCTGATTTAATAGCGCAGGAAACGGTCAATTGTTTACAATCATTATGAGCCCTCCCGACACGGCGTACGCTGATAAATCACATTAATTCAACTCTTTTCATGATTCCTTTACCATGATTTGATTATACAACCAAGGGGGGGCCCGATGGCTAAATAATAACAGCCGCACAGGTCGATCGATCAGGTTAAGCTACGCTTGCCGCGCTTGGTCTGTGGATGGGTGATCATCTTTACATACCGAGACCCCTCCGTGTCTCGGAAAGCACGTTAAGCCGTTGGTCCTGGATGTGATTTGTGGATCTTTGACAGTCGTTACGGGTAGTCAGAAGCCCGAAAGTCAGACCAGTCTTACCAAGGAAGGGGTATCGTATTACCCAGTAACTGGGTTGTGGAGGTCAGATAGGCAGTCGCTCCATGTAAGATACTGGTTAGACTAGAAGCCGACCCCAACATAGTTGGGAAAAGAATAGGCAGATGATATTTGATTACACAACAAAAATAAAAGTGAAGTGACGGCACGAATGGTCATTCGTAGATCTTTGACAGTCGTTACGAGTAGTCAAAAGAAATCCAAAACTCTGACAACCAGTCTTACCACGGGATATCGTGTTACTCAGTAACATCGTTGTAGAGGTCAGATAGGCAGTTTGCATCCGGTTGGACTGGAAGCGGACCCCAACATATGTAGTTGAGAAAAGGCTCGGCAGATTGATTGACAAACAAAATAATAAATAAGTTGGACTGTAAGATGACGTTACCACAATAATCCATACTAATATTATAAATTCGAAAGTAACTCTGTCTGTCTGTCGGTATGTTACCTTTTTACGCCTAAACATACACCACCACTGAACGGATTTCGATAAAATTTGGCAGAGAGGTAGATTGCATCCCGGGGAAGGGCATAGGGTAGTTTTTATCACGATATTCCCACGGGATCGATACTTATGCGGGTGAAACCGCGGGGCGCAGCTAGTATTATAATATATTCGTAGATATATCAAAATGTTATTTACATTTTATCTTCTACATGACAACTTGTCGTAACTGAATCATTATCATACTCTTGTTTTTACGATAAGATACAGAATTGAATTCAAGGTTTGACGATTCTTATTATTTTCTCTCGGATAGGAATAACTTTATTATGATTTAAAAAAAACATCATTTCGCCGAGTTTCAATGTAAGATTATGTCCAGGTTTCAGAGTAGTCATGAACAAAGCTGGTACTTATAATTGGGTTATGAAACTATAGACAATTTTGTGGAATTTCTCAATATTAGATAGAACAGAGGTAGAGCGGGCTGATTTACAATTTATGAAGATCCTATCCCAGTCGCGTAGTAACAGTATTACAGAAAGCAGGCAGAGAGTTAATTTCGAGCCAACCGACGCGGTCATGGTCGCCACCGACTCAGACAAAGGGCTCCGGATGACCGCCTCAGTTACTTACATAAGTAGCTATAAACTGCTTAGAGCAAACGAACAAGCTATTACATTTGGTCGATATTTTTTATCGCCTTTCAGTATACAGGGTGATTGAAAACATATTTACAAGAAAAATAACTAAGTATCTTCCCGTAATAAAACTTATGTACTTAATCCCAAAAAAAAATATGCACTCTTAAAGTACCAGAAGAAAATTCATAGATGTACCTTCGGGAGATAATGCTCGAATTTTTCAAAATTCTATTATATAATCTGTAGCAATTCGCTGGCAGAACATTACAATGAAAACCGCAATTCCAAATGTTCTGTTAAATGGCCGCACACGGCCCCACGAGTCTTGTACTATTTTCGTGGCATGGAGTGTGAGCCAGCGAATTGGGAGTCACGTCACGTATTTCAATCGAACCAGATCTGATAACGTCAGCTGTATTGGCTTCCTAGCATAGGTCGGTCTGGCGCCGATTTTA
Organism: Oligia fasciuncula; assembly: GCA_963082905.1. Lineage (NCBI taxonomy): Eukaryota > Metazoa > Arthropoda > Insecta > Lepidoptera > Noctuidae > Oligia > Oligia fasciuncula. The sequence goes on along the minus strand of OY720393.1, from coordinate 7,205,521 downwards.
TTTTTTGTAGCCTGAATATAATTTTTTCATTCACTCTAACTTTTCCTGTTGCTCCTGTCATGTAAAAAAGTTTGCTCTACGTTTGTTGGTACTGAATTTTTTGGGACTAAAATTGACTAGCTTAGCATTTTATTTGAATAAATAACTTTTCTTTTTATAAAGCTGTTACATAAGATTTTGTATGATATTTAGAAATCTAGAATAAGATAAGTAATATGCCTCGTGACTTGAATATTTTTTAATTTAACTAGCTGACCGGGCGAGCTTCGTGCCGCCTCAGAATCAAAACAGCCGATCCATACAAAATGTATGAGAAAATCTTTTTTTTTTTCTTTGTGAATTTTCCCCATGTTTTAATAGTTATTCTGCTATTCGGGGCGGAGACAAATCCAACCAACCAAAGATCATAAAATTCGGTCCCGCCGTGGTTGTTGAGTTATAAATGGTGTAACTAACCCGACGTACTACTTACAGAAAATAAATCATTTATCATTTAAGAAAGTAAGCTTGTAAAATAATTAAAGCACGAAATAAACTAGGTACTGATTCAAGCTGCGTTCGTATAAAATACATTTAATTAAATATTCACCAAAATCGCACAACCTAGAAACTAGAACAAATTTTGCTCCTACATCACGTTTGGTTCAAATATTTAAAAGTTTAATCAGTTAATTGTGGTTGTTCGCGTTTAAAATTTTACAAATTTTAATTAACCAGCGCGCGTCAAGCGGCGTTATTACGAAAATCCGGGTATACCAGGAACCCAAAACGTATTTCAATTTAATTTCAGGGGCAACGCAGCGATTTTCGTTAACCCTGTATACCGTGTTTTGGATTAAACCGTCCTAATTGGTTTAAACTGGTTCGTCAACCTTTTCGGGAAACAGATTGATATGATTTTCAAGTCATCCATGCGCATACAGTTTGCGTTGCGAACCTAAAGTTGAGCTGAATTACGCAATCTTGGCCTTCACCCCTCCAACAAAAGTGCTGCCGCCTCGCTCGTCTAGACTACACCTCAAGGATAACCCTATTTTTCTGAAAAACTTTAAGTAGATACGGTAATTTATATTAGCTACAGTGGTGTTAACGCAAGTTTTTTATTTAATACAATCAGGTAAGCAAATGTATTGAATATAAATGAAAGAAAAGACCATGTTCGTTCATAAGATAGATATATATAGAATTTATAAAGTTCCTACCTATAAAGCGAAGAGAAATGAAATGAAATTGCAAAGTTAGCACAGTCTGGAATCAATATTTCAATGACCTTCAACAGACGTTATAGCAATCCGAATAGCAATGCGCAGCAGATTTTCATTGTCATGATAATTGGGAATTTAACGCTGTTGCAAATATTTTTCTCGTGTTATTTTTAGTTTATTTCTGGAACGCGAAAAACCCCAAAGTATGTAACAAGATAAAAACAATCCCTGGTAGTACGAGTCGTCAAGGGGATTATTTAGATCTGGGTCAATTGGGTCTAAATCTCAGTACATAATTACGGGCGCAGAACGCGTGGTGTGGTATCTAGATCGCTCGTCACCACTTACAACTTTTTGACCCGGCCTATTTGTGGGCCCTTCACCATCTCGACGATGCAATTATTTTTTAGTTACACTGTACGTGTATAAATGAAACTATGACGCAACAAGTATGATTTGAAGACGCCACCAAACAGTTCTCAGAACAGTCGTCTTTAGGAAACTGTTTCAAGCAGCCATGCAAAAACTGGCATCCTCTAAAATCTGCTTTGACTTGACTTATAAAACGATCACACAGTTCACATGCATACTTACATTATTTAGATAACTACACGTACACTGATAGCGTTATCTAAAATTAAATGTACTTTAAATATAGGTAATTTGAGTTACACTGCGAACTTCCCTTTTATATTTATAGCATACGTTTAACGTCCTACTGTAAAAACATCAAGACTCTTGGGAAATGCCCATCATTTACCAAGTCTGTCTGAAGATTATTACCGAGAAGGACTTCGATCAATAATAGTACTAGATGCCCGATAAGCGCTTCAAAAACGGCTCGAAAAATACAAGCACGAATACTTTTGTGCTCTTATTTCAAATTAGTATGGTCCAATCATAGCCAATGTTATGACGTCAAAATGCCTCAGTGCGCGTTCAAAAGTTGTGTAAATAACCACCGTAACACCAAGATTTTGGAAGGAATATCTTTTTTTCGGTAAGTTTTTATCATTAAATGTTTTTCATAAAATAGTAACACAATTAAATAGTAAATATAAATCAATTAGCAAAAATATTATGATTGTTTGGCCAATGTTTGCGACAACGCGCCAACTACTCTAACAAACATTGAAGCATTGAAGTGTAATTCCGAGAACTACGTCTAGTTCCAAATTCGAGTAAGTACGAAATTGTCAACAAAATGTTTTTAACCTTATTGCTTAGACGTTAAGTTTCATTTTAGAATAAATATTTTTGTACTTATTATAAAAATGACTTTTTATTTTCAAGTGACATTTTAAATGTATTACTTCGATGATAGAAGGACTTAAATATTAATCATTTGCAATCGTAATTAAACTTTATGTTAGAGTGTTAAGGTTTATAATAATCTGAAGTTGTTAATATTATTAAACTTTTTTCTATAGTTCGTAGTAAGAAATATAAATGTTTATCTGTGTGCAAACGTGGCCACTTTAGCGACTTATTTTTGTTCCTAATCATTCATCTAGTACTATTATTGATCGAAGGAGAAGGACGTAATTCCAGCGGCCCGGGCGGATAGACTTGCCCTGAGGCAACTGAGAATTGCGGTATTAACAAGTTTTTCTACTTGAAACAGTCTCGGAACATGGAGCGGCATCCCCAACCACTCAGTTCACTACAGTCGGTTGTCGGACACACTTATCCTCTTTGAACACTAATTTGCTCTACTTGACATAGTTTTATTGACTTAATTCATTCAGTTTTTTGTTTTTCAATTCATATTGTGGCAGTAACCGCGGTCAGTCTATTCAGTGTCCTCGTTCTAAGAAACGCCATTGTGTGTTCAGATAAGATATTATTGATTAATCTAGACAAAAAAGACCACGAGATTCCACTGAAATAGTTTCCTATTCGAATCAATGTGAAACGATCTTATAATAGGTCCAGCAGGGTCAGTAATCTACGTTTCATTTCAAGTAATGATCTAGAACAGTGTTGCCGAAACGAGACAGTTCAATGAGCTATAACAGTTTATATTGTCCCATACTGCGGACTATAAAGTCCCTTTTTAGGAGAAATGTTATCTAAGTGCAGATTTATAGCTCTGTACATCTACCTGGTTCTATAACATGAAGTTCAACATTAAATGATTACCTTGGCATTATTACTTTGCCAACTGTTCGACATTCTTCGATTCGAGTAGAAAGCAATTTATGGAATCGGAAAATTATCCCATTACCGTCTTGAGTCTTTAACTTGATGACTAGATTACAAAAAACCTCCTCCTTTTTTGAAGTCGGTTAATTACTGTTTTCAGGGAAGCTTCACACGCCTGTAGAAATTACTGTTGTAATAAGAAATTAAGGTATTCAATTAACTAATCATTGCAGAAGTGTTGTAATTATTAAATGTTCAAAGGATAAACTTCAACATTCCCCCCGCAGCGAATTAAAAAATCACATACGGTCAGCATAAAAAAATCTGGCTTGATTAAAATCATGTTTACACAGCCCGCTTCAAATATCAATTAAAATGTTAAGCGTGTTTATTGGCAAGATTGAGTGGTGTGACCTACATATATTATACCTACAAGGTCACAAATCAAAAGCCGCTGTTTTACGTGGCTCACGACTTTACAGGCGGTTGGTCATAAAGCCCGACGAGGGGTGCCCTTGTACTCCACCGCTGATGCTGCTTATTTACGACCTCTACGCCATATCTGGGATTATTCCCAAAGCTGTTCTTTTGCGGATAAATATTTAGTCTAAATGTCTGAATTGTTTTTCTCTTCGTCATAGTCAGATGATTAGATCATAAAGATAATGCTCTTTACTTTACGTCATTATTTTGAGCAATTAGTTACCTAGTGGATTATGTGATATGGCTGCAGCGGATGTAACGAGTAATATTTTATTTTAGTTGCAAAAGCCATTTTGTATAAGAAAACTTATGTGCGTACTCTGTATATATGCAGTAAGCGGCACAACAAAAAATGCTGTTCCTACAAAAGCCGTGTAATAAAAACTTCACTGCAATGACGAACAAGTGGGACGTCGTCGTAGCCCAATAAAAATGTTGAGCTGAAATGCAAGCAAGCGTGTGAGCGACAACAATAGGCACCACGACGCCGACGTGCATTGACGTTAGCGGGAGAAGGCGAGGAGCGTTGCGGACTTGCGGCAGACCTTACGTAACCACCCCAGTTCGCCCCTGCCGCACCCTGCCTTGACACTTCCGAGAGCGCTCGTCACTTGGTCGCATGTGTTTCGATTGCAACTGTTATCGAAATGTATTTGCACAATATGGTGCAGTCCAAAATGTTAAATGTCACTAGAAAACTGGTCTAGTTTCAGGTAGCTAGATATTTATTATTGTTGTTCTCGCCGTTGTACGTTAAAGAAACAGTAGACGGAAGTTATTCGCCTTTTCCTTCGGTTTTTTGTTTGTCCTTGTGAGATAAGCTGGAAAATGGTTAATATTTTCCATAGTCAATAACCATAGATATGGGTCATATTCAAAATAATTGTAAGTTACGGATAGGAAACAGATATGAATATTATTTGATTGTAACAGAAAAATAACAGAAAGGAATTATTAGGGCAAGTTTAAATAGCACACGTTTATAACAGGATACGAGTGCGAAGTCGGTGTGGGTCGCTAGGTGGGTACATAATGAAATAACATTTTGGTGATCGTATTTTAGTTGGTATAATTGCCATAAATTCATCATCATCATTGCCATAATGCCTTATCTCCGAAACTACCGAGCCTAAAATTTTGATATTAATATTAAGGCAAAAGGATTCTAATGATTAGAATTATGTAAAGCCATATTTGTTACGGTCGTGAATCATATTTTAATCGACATACAACTTTACACTGACCTGTAAATTGCAAAAAACCTGAGTCAATTTGAATTTCGCGGGCTACCTTGGCGCATCCCCCTTAACTGATACTGAGACGGCCGACGAGAGGCTGGGTACGCCTCGGCGAGGCTGCGCGGTTAGTATAAAAGGCTCAAGCAGTGAGGACTGAGGATACGCAGTAAAACATGCACACACAGACAATGGCACAGCAATGCAATACATGCACAATATACGCAAACTTTACATACTTCAAATAAATTTAAGTAAAAAAAAATGTTTTGGCTAACCTGCGGTGCACTAAGTACCTATTAATATTTTATTTTCATTAATTCATACATGAGACAATGTGAATAACGCCTAATCATTCATATCTGTTACGTAACGGAAAAAAGTGACAGATAAAATAACGTATATGAATTAATTGCACGTGTCTATCCTACAAATCTATTTATTTCTACACCAATTCACATGATTATACGAATATTTTATAGTTATAACAAATATCACAATACAGCCCTTTCCTAGTATGAGTAATAAAACAGTAAGTACTTACCGCTACTGTAAACGACTCACATTGAATATTTACTTTTAAAAGTCTAATTTTCTTCGACAACGAAACGAGCTGAAAAACTATATTGAACAAAATGGCAAAGCGTTTATTCTTACGCGTCGTGTAGTAACAGCTAGTGAACTAATTTTGCCAGTATTTCAAATTTCTTTATTGCCATGGAAATAATGTTAAAATAGCATAACAGCGAAGAATAACAGATATGTGCAAAATCAGGACACTCATTAATAAATTAAATTTGGAGTACACTAAATAGTATTTTATATTTTGTTTAGTAAAGTGTTGAAAGTTTAAACAATATTCTCTGAATATATTTTTTTTTTAAACTTTTTTGTAGGAATTAGGAATTAATTATTTTTTTTAGTTTACCGTTAAAGACGTGGACATAGAATACTTGTATGAAACGGATCCTACGCAATGTCTGGTTTAATTTTTTTAAATGAATTGTTTAGGTTTACCAAATGTTTCGTTGTTTTTTATTAAGCTCAAATAAATATTTTATCTGTTTGTTTATGAAATTCTAGTCAGTTGCATCTCGTTATGAAAATAATTGGGTTGGACATTAAGACAGTAGTAAATATACAATTATTTTGAATATGACCCATATATGAAAGAAGATGTCAATAACCGACCAACATGAATTGAGTAGCTACATGATTGGGTTTGTTTATCCTTCAAGGAAGGCCTTTAAGCCAATAAACATTTTTGGACGGTCGGTTGCTATGTAGATGAAGACCTCTACATATTACGACGGATTGTGATAAAGGTTGGCCCCGCGGGATACCCAATAAAGATAAGAGAGCTAAGAAAGAAAAGAAAACTGAATAATGTAAATGGTCGTCAGGAGTTCAGGATATCACGTAACTCAATTGGAAACATTAACCGAGTTTCGTTTCACTAGCGACAAATGATTCGGGAAGCTCTCGGCAGCCGCACGTCTTATGGATCCTCAAAAGTTACTCGACCCACATATTGAACAGCCTTTGTTGGAAAACGCTGAGTCACTGACCGTATCTAACAACACCAACTATCCGAAACATGTCTGAAATATTTACCACAACATTTACTAATGAATAGTTGTATTTTATTGTAACTTCTCCTTTTGATTTGGCGGTTCGTATTTACTGTTTCATTTAGCTGTCTCAGGTTTATTTTATTTGGGTCCAAAAAATTGAAAGCATAATGAATTAACAAAAAAAAAACCGACTTCCAAAAAAAACACTACAAACTGAAAAATAACTTTAATTTCGGAAGTCGGTGTCTTAGGGATCAGTATTTTAGTTTTTGCCACCGACTTCCGAAATTAAAGTTAGTTTTCAGTTTGTAGTGTTTTTTTTGGAAGTCGGTTTTTTTTTTGTTAAAAAGTTTTTATTTCTCGCTTTTTAGTGGGTCTATTTATAATTTATCTAAGTTACAATAGCCTAATGTCAACTTGCCCATCGCCTTTTTATAAAATATTCCTTTTCTCGATGCAGGGACGTTAATTGTTGAGGAGTTCTCCTTTTATTATAATCCTGGCTGCAGCATCAGGCCAGACTTATGTCAACATTGCATTGAACATAAAATTAGTCCTGTTTAAAATGAGCCCAAACACGACTACGGTGCTGTAATTTCAAGGTTTGTACTTTTTCTGATGCTCCTGGCTTCAGCATCAGGTCTTCGGTGTTCCTCAGTAACAGTACGTTTATCCACACATCGAGCCCTTTTCAATGAGCCTAAACACGATATATCTGCTGTTAGTTGTCGAGGCGTTAGGTACTCTGCAGACTATCCTGACTGCAGCATCAGGTCATGACTTGATGATCATGAGACCAAATGTGGCAAATGCCCTATCAAACATCAAAACAATTTACTAAAACAGTCCTTGCCTGTTCGAGTAACTTCTTACTGTTAAGGAGTTGTACCTTCCATCATCAGCCCAGCTACCTGAGATGGTGACAACCATACACAAATACACAAGATACTTCATAAAATATGCGAAAAACAATAAGTGATCCTATAAAATTTGAGGGTTGCCCTCGATTTCTCTAAGATCCCGTCATCAGATCCTAACTTGGTGACAATGGGACCACCTCAGAACTATCTACTTTCGAACAAAAAAAGAATTTTGAAAATCCGTCGACAATTGGCGGAGTATTCGATGAACAAACATACAAAAAAAAAAAAACATACAAACACCCGAACATAGTACCTCCTCCTTTTTGTGAAGTCGGTAAAAACATGTAAATACTAATATTATAAATTCGAAAGTAACTCTATCTGTTTATCTGTCTGTCTGTATGTTACCTTTTCACGCCTAAACCACTGAATGGATTACGTTAAAATTTGGCACAGAGATAGATTGCATCCCAGGAAAGGACATAGGATAGTTTTTTTCGACATACCTCGCGGGCGAAGCCGCGGGCGGAAGCTATCTATCTAAGCTATATCCCAACGTGAACTCATGAGATTTATAATAATAATAATCCCACCGACGTATCTCTACGTTGACGTCGTGGTGGGGCTTGCGCGCTCCGAACTCTAGGCCTATGCCGGAAGAGTTTATTTTGCCGGAACAGGTCTAAGGTGAGGAGCCAGACCAAGAGAGATACAGAAAACCGCAGGGCAGCATGTGGCAAGCTATTGGGCAGTAGCGACCCCACGCTCCACGAACCCTATCTCCCGGGAGAAGTCTTGTTCCTCACCTCTGGCTTGCCTTTATTGGCCGGCTGGAGTGAACAATGACGAGGAACAGAGCTCTCACCTCATTCTTGACTTTATTGGCCGGCTTGAGTGGAGATTCGCAAGAGCAAACGTGCTCGGAGGAAGGAAGTATTCCAGTAAGATGCTGGTAGGGATCTTGACCGTTCTTCCGGGATTGTCCTGATAGCCGTGGAATACCTCTCCACTCCTTATAAGCACCTCAGGACATGTTGCCCCCTTGTCGCCACGTCACTAAGTGCTAGCGACCGTTTCCGGGGGTCCATTATGGAGTGTGCAAGTCACCCCCTGCCATTTTATCCGTGTATAAATAAAGCATTGATCAGGCAGGGGTCATAGTTCTTCCATAGTCCAACTTTTTATTTTTCCATATCCTGCAATAGTCTTACACTAACCGGGGCTTTTCCTTGGGTGCACATGCATAGTGCATACAGGGATAATCGTCGGTTGGTGCCGCATTTCATTAAAATTTCATAAAGGGCCTCTGCGAGTTGGCTTCAATGGCCCGGGACCCCAGGGCCCCGAGATATGTCTAAGACAAAATAATAATAATAAATTCATTTATTTCAGAAAAGTTTTTACACATACACATAGTATTAGAAAATTAAATATGAAATATATATTAAATTAAATTATATTATTATTCATATCGGCTAAGTTTTTGACAATGCCGTAATCCAGGTCGCTCTAGTCTGGATGTCGCCTTCGTTCGTTTCTATAAAATACCGTTTTTAAACCACATTATTTTCACTGAAAATGTGTTTAGTTGAGATTTCACCCCAAGGATAGCAATCGTCGCATTTAGAAAGTTTTAATTCAATTAGTTTGGAATTTAGCAATGTCAACTTGTCAACCCACATTACTAGTAATCTTCTAAGAAAGTAAAGCTATAAACAGGTATTTAGTAGTTGTAGATTTTTAGTTTTATCTTCATCGAAACCCTAGTCTCGTCCCTTGTAGCACCAGCAATAAATTTTCCCGAAAAAGAAATACGGTTTCCTTTTAGTTAGGATTTTATTCTTGACGTTTGAAGAAGTTTAGTTTTAATCTCATCCTACCCTTATATGTATATATTTTTTTGCAATATGTATCCAGGCAAAGTAAACTAAAAGCATAGAATAGCAAGAACAGAATTACTATTCCTCGAAACTCGTATCTTTTTGTTCAAAGTAAACGCAGCAATATTACTCACGGGCTCAGCCGTAAGATAATTTGCACGATAACAGTCAAAGAGGCGGCCTTGTTTCAGCATTCAACCCATGTTACGACGACACGGTCCCCCAACATCCCCCAGGCGGGGTCGCACTGTTTACACTAAATTACCAGAGAAATCCCATCACACAGCTTATCGCAGTGTGCCGAACTGTTCCGGAGTACATGTTATTGCAACTGTTTTAACAAGGATCATAAACCCGTAAAATATTAATTACTCGTGTTTTACGTCAATGTTTGCTGGAACTGTAAGGCAACCTTGTGTAATACAGCCGCTATTTGAAATACTTTTTGAATGCCATAATAATACTATAATTGTCTTCAAACTGTCAAGAATGTTGTTTTATAGAAAATGATGGGATGCATGTTGCATTGTTTCTTGCGTCGTTCCATTATGGATAGCATTGAGACATCTGTGTTTATATTACTCCGGCAAGTTAGTTGGAAAACACGTTTCAATAGAGTGACAATTACTGTCATTACTACCAACAGTGAATGGATTACTCCCTGAAAAAGACTCGGGGATCGGGGTACTACCCCGATCCCCGAGGCTCCCGAATACGATATGATTACATTTTTTTTTAATTTTTCTATTGCTTTCAACTTATACGGTCGACATAAAAAGTGCTTAAATGTATGTGTTTGAAATACATAAGACGAAAGTAGTTAATTTGATTTTTTTTATATATCAATCTTTATCAAAAATTCACCAGATATGGCTCCAGCCGACTTCTGTCTTTTTCCTAAACTCAAATTACCACGTCGCGGCACCTGTTTTCATTCGGTAGAAGACATACAGGAGAACTAAACTCAATTCCGGAAAAAGCGTTTAAAAAATGTTTTGATGATTGGATTATTCATCCCAGTGATAGATTGTGTGTGTGTTTGTTTGATTTGTATTTTACATGGAGCGACTGCCTATCTGACCTCCACAACCCAGTTACTGGATCCTTAAAATTAAGTAGGTATTATAATTTTAGTAAGTACTTAATAAAAAAAAATTTAACTATCATCTGCTGACGGTACTTTTAAGCGAAACTGACTTTTAATTGAGTTTATCAAGATAAAAATAAATCGGGGTCCTCCGGGACGGGGGCGTCGGGTACTCGGGGAGTAACCCCAATGAATTCCGCATCCGTCTAAAACCCAAAAACAAAAGTAGCATTTGTCTGGCTCGATCTATCTATGAGAGTCCAAGCCATTCCTGCAAAAAACTGTGACTGTTGTAGAAGCTGAAAGAGACAGAAAATTTTACGTTTTCTCTATATCGTCGACCGTAGGTTCAATTGAGGTAAGGGACAAAATACGATTTTTCAGGAGAGGCCGACAAAGTTTTTTTTCGGACTAAATCGCCTATAACTTTTTTTGTTATTAACCTTTTTCGGATCTGATTTCACACATAATCTTGTATTTTAGTGCTCTATCTACCTGTGTAACATTTATTTAAATAAGTTAGCTATTTAAGAAAATAGACGTCCCTTACACAAACGTATTTTGTTAGTAATGTCCCTTACATTAAATTGATCTCTACGTTGCAGCGTTGGATCCAATCTATAATGAAAAAATAGTGTAAAGGTAAGAAGAAGAAGGAAAAAATTTATGAAGAATAATTCGTTGATTGGGAAGACCCTTACCTTATGTGAAGTGGATTGGCGGCGGTAATTACACCATTTCAAGTTGCTATATTGCATAGTTTTTCAGATACATTGTTGTTATGGGGCTGATTCGAAATTTGAATCCAAAAATCAGTAGGGTAAGGGACATTTTTTTTAAGCTAGAATTTTTTCATATACACCATTCGAAAGAGCGCAAAATTCTGAACAAAACTGTATACTCAACTCATTTTGCGTATTTTGTCCCTTACATCAATTGAACCTACGGTCGACGATATTATAATAACCTGGTATTATTTTAGGACCACCATATAAGGATCTCGGCATAGAATTGGCCACCCTCACTGCGGGTATTGTTAAAGGGAATTAAAATTATGAGATTTACCAAAATTCTCCATGCCAAGACAATGAGCAGAAGCATCCCCGTTTTGTGTTTGCCAATCGTGATAAAGCCGTATCTCATTATGATTTTCAGCAGTGGAAATGTAAGGGCTGATAATGATTTCTGGCGAGAAAATATTTTTAATGTTTTAATACCCATTCGATTTTCTTTTTAGAGTTCCGTATCAAAATGTTAAAAACGGAACCCTTATGGTGAGACTAAGTCTGTCTGTCTGTCACAGCTGGATATCTCAAGAACTACTAATGCTATCAACTTGAAATTTGGACTAGTTTTAGCTGACGTTTGCCCAACTATTTTGCAAATAAGAAAGAAATAAAAATATATGTATATTTTTTGCAACAGGGAATGAAAGGGGGTCTGAAAAATTCGAAATGGGGCTACCAGGGCATGTGGGGTATGATATGAAAGAGCGCAGTTTCCACATTCTCAAACATTTTTTCTTTTTTTTTTTAGGCTGCATTGTTTTCGACTTTTGATGAAAAATGTAAATTAAAATACCGTCCCCCCTCCTTATCTCCGAAGTTTGCAAAGAGAAAAATCTGAAATTATTCTATGTGATAGAAGTTTATGTAAAGATTACAGGAAAAATAAAACGAAGTCTCTAAATAGCAAACTTTTTCAGAAATCATCAACAAAAGTTACATTAATTCCACTATCGGTCAAGAGATGGCGCTGACATAAAATTGCAATATTCTACACCGCAGTGCACAGTGTTAAAATTCTCTGATGAATATAGGCCTCGCCGGTGAAAATTTAAAAACATATGATGGTACGGAACCCTCGGTGCGCGAGTCTGACTCGATCTTGCCCGGTTTTTTTAACAAAGTTCTAATAGTTTAAGAACGCATTACATTATCGTGTCCCACAATTAAATATTCCGATTCCAATGAAAAAGTTCAGCCAGGATGTTTTGCTCGAATCGTTTATCGGTATGCACCGTTTGAGTTATGTCTCGACTGCGGAACGAGCTGTTCCAAAACCGGAGCACAGGAAATGCATAACGTAGCGCCAGACGTATTATAGGCACTCGCAGCCGCACGCTAGTTTGGTTTCCGATGTATCGAAACAGTTGTGAATATCGCAAATTCAATTTACTGAACACCGCATTGTAGGATGTTCAGCATTATGGTTCTTTATCTTTATTTATACTAAGAATTTATGTATCAACTGACCGAATATCAATATTTTACTAGTGATTCAATAGAATCAATAATATTGCCTAATAAAACCCGTTTCTGAAAGGAAATCGAAGTTTAACAAATTATTCCTAAACCCGACGACGACGGCGCGATGGTCTCTCAGTATCAATAAATCTGAATAGGATAATTTGGCATAAAGTACCAGCGACCTCAAACAGCTCGCCGAGTGGAGGCTTTATTTGGAAAGTCGCCAGGAACATTAACACAAATAATACGTCGTAGACTAGGTTCTGGCGGAGCACGAATTCGATGGTGGAGCTACGCAGAACAACATCAAATTGAATATCACAATTTTCGATCACAGAAAACTACGAGCGAAGCGTGCAGTCGACAGAGCACTTTTATCTATGGTTTTATCGGATTTTTGTTCACTTTTCAAGGAATGTATAATTATTGGAAACGCATGATGTTTCGAAGTAATAATATTGTTTCTGAAAAGCTGATAGTGCCCTATTGTTGAAGTCTAGGTTGTCGAAAAGGTTGCTATTCAAACAAAAGAAGACTCACTTCATTCAGACACCATATGAGACGTATGCTAAAAATAGAAGCGACGCATAACGTGAATCAGCTGTTGCAAGTGTATGTGACGTGAACGCCTCGACTACATCAACAGAACCTTAGCCCCACCACATACTTTGCCTGGCTTTCATGGATTGTTAAGTTTTATTGCAAATATCTTCTTACTACCCTTGTCCCAGGTTACTTGGGGACGGCGCGGCGCAAAAGGTTTAAGTATGTGTAACTAAAATCGTTCCAGTCCAGTTCAAGTTTTTAGTTCTTCATCTTAGCGTGTCGATGGCAATCTAAATTGAACCAGCCCAAAAAGCGCCATTAGTAACGTCCATAAATAAGTTCCAGTCACGTGCAGGCAACATGCACGAGCACGCAGAGCACGAGGCATCAGGAGTTCAATCGATTGTGAAACAGCACCACATTTGCACTCCAGGGAGGAGTCGTCTATGAATCTCGAGCAGGTTTTCCTAATTCCTTGCTTCGACTTGTGGCCGGGGTCTGTTTAGATTTTCAGATTAGTCAAGGCAATTCATGTCCAGATTTTCAGCCGCTGGAACGAATGGAACGGGTTAGGAAGCACTATCGCGTTACAGCTGTCTTTCTTGAGACCGTTCACTCCGTTCGAGGCTGATGCGCCTTGTTTTTATAATGTAGTAAAATTAACTGACACTACTTGAAACATCCTAAATGAATAAGAAAAAAAAGGAAGAAACTGGTGTACTGTAATACTTCGTCTGTTAAATTAGGGTCTCAAGCAAAACAATTTATGCAAACAATCTAATTGGATTACGGGTAGCTAAGGCCCCGTAGCCTTGAGAAATCTGACTTACAAGATTTGAAATAGGCACACATTTCTTTTTCAAGGCCTTTGATTTTAGCGTGAACAAGGTAATTGGATAATTATTAGTACGTTTGCAACTGTGCTATGTGTACGATCAGAGATGAGAATGCCATGATTGATGATGCCAATCTGACGGCTGTTGTGTTAGTGTGAGTCAAGTTTAGTGAAGGCCGCGTGCCGGATGCCGCCCTCGTCAGCTGATAACAGCGCCAGCTAACGTATTCAACTGTTCAGTGACATAAACTACAGTCCACGAATTTGGATAAGACTTGTTTATCACACAAATATTTGTATGACATAGACTGGGGGGAGACCTGGCAAAGTAGTTTAATCTTTCAGTGCACGCAATGTGGACGTCAGTCACGTCACGACTCACGACACAATACAAATAAGCAATAGTCGACAGCTTGTTGCAAGAAAATGCCCCATTACTTTGATAGCCATCTTCCTTATATTGTACTCATAATTAGATCGAAGAACGCCGTTGCTGTAGTTTTTTGCGGTTACATACTCTACGTAATCATAAAACCTTTAGTAAAATATAAATGTAGTTAACAACCCTATCAGTTTGGAATATAAATAAAGTTTGATAAAACGATGACGACACTTTTGTAACAGCACCATTGTGAATACATTTGAATATTTTTCTAAAACGGGAGGTGTCTTTACCTGGAAGAAAGGTTTCACATGTCGGCTTTATAGAAGTGCAAGCAAGAGCTTTGCAATCCCTACGTTCTTTGTATCGACAGTATAGAACAAATATTTGTTTGCTATTTCCTATATTTACGGCACTAGACGCATGCTCTTCTATTGGCGAGTTCGAGCCTAACTTGGAAGCAAAAGTACATAGGATCGACAGGAATCGCAAGTTGAGGGTTCTTAGTTGATGACTGTTGGATAGGATTTTGCGTTGTCTGCTTCCTCTTGGCTCTTTCTTATTGTTTTTGCCAGTACAGGCTATGGGCCGAGAGGTGAAGAAGGTTGAGAAGACTTTTGCCCAGCAGTTCCACAAAATAGCTTGGAAAATCTGTCTTTCGTACTCGTATCTTTTAGTACTGAAATATTTAGATACTTAAATCCACATGTAACATGTTCTTGCCTTTCATCCTTCGGATCGTAATTTCGTAAATCCATATTTTAAAATCGACATGGATTTTTGATACGCTTTTTCCGTCATTTGGGTTATCGAAGTGATTCGCGGCATCTGCAAGCCATGGCAAAGATTCAGGGCATGGGAGAGTAAAAAAAAACTATCCACAGCTAGACTGGAGATTCTGGATTCTATGACGTAAATAAGAAAAGATTTTTATCTCCTTAGTGACGCCAGAGAAACCTGAATCTTAAAAGACCATTACAATTAAAGGATCTACCAACCTTCATATTTTTTAAGGCAACATCCAAATGAATTTATGCTAATTGTAAAGAGATGATGTCATATAAATACTAATATGTCTCACTTCAATACCGAATTATTTTCATTTACAATGTACATTTTAAATACCTACCTAAGTATTTGATAAGCTTGGCTTCCTTTTAACTTTGAACATAATAATATATGGGAAAACATTAATATTTAGTTTCCCAAATAGAACAATAGAGACGTAAGGAAAAATTATTGTAAGATACAAACTTTAAATACTATATTTAAATAGGTACTGTTGAAAAATTGCTCAGTTTTGTAGATCACTAGGTTATGGATGAAACATGTTAATTGGTGATCTAACATACAATGTTAGCTTTTAACACAATGTACTTGTGTCTCAATATATTTGGGATTATGATCAACAGAGAATATAATGAGGTTTTGAGGTGAGGACAAAAGTATAAATCATCTTTGAGTAAAATTTTCCCATTGAAAGCAGCGGTCTTTTTCAGTGTTGGGTACTGAAACCGTTTAAATACAGAAATAATTGTCTGTTTATACACAAACTATTGTAGACTCAGCAGGCTTAAAGGTGTAGATTTGTAGAACCTTGCAGATTATAAGATTTATTAAAAGTTGCTTAAAAAAACTTTTTACTCTGGTAGCAGAAATTATTGTCCAGAATAGTTTTTGTCACAGGTTAACAATCATAGTAGATCTTTATTCTATGCTGTAAGTAACCTAGTAAAATGCTTGTAAAGTTGAGTGGGCAGATAACCTTTAAAATGAGGTTAACCAACTATGAATCTTGCTAAATTATTGATAAAAAAATAATGTAAAATGCAGATATAGTAGGTAGTTGGTAAAACTGCGGAACGCAACAAATTGTCTCGCTTCAATGACAGCTATCATTCAGCGGTGTCAAGTCCGGGGTGGGGCGACAAGAATAAAGAACACCATTGGAAGTAGAACCCTGAAAAGTGGTTCCCTGGATCTATGGGAACCAAGACCAAGGTCTTGATCGTACATGGCTGATATGACACACGATTTCAATACTGTTTCTTTATGAATTCGAGGTCATCACGAAAGCCTTTGGTTATAGTAGCGCTGAGAAACGAAGGAAAACTAACTTACCGCTTGGAGCGCCGCTAACCTATCCTTCGTCATCCTTTACAGAGAATCACACACCAAGTAAACGTTTTATCTCGTTACACAATCCCATTCACAGATATTTTTCTAACAAACGTCACTAAAATAAAGGACACGAACACTACGTTCACTTCACTCAAAAAATCGATACACACGAAACGAACAAAACTTCACTACCTGTCTCATGTACTGTGTGAAATTTTGCAAAGTTGTAGATGGCGCAACTGCTCGATACAGAATGTGACGTCAACAGAGCTGTCGGTAAAGCAGCGATGGCGCTAATTTTCAGTTGATGTTATTTTATTTTTTTTAATATAAATTAACATAGTAAATAAAATATAATTTCACACAGTAAAGTATTGTAATTGCAAAAAAGGTTTAATCTTTTATTAAAACCAAATAAACTGTGGTTTGATACGAGTTATACATTTCTAAAAGTCTCTCAACTGACTACTGGAGTCATTGCGCCTGTCGTTGTCAAAGAAATCTTCCGCTTAGTCAAGTGACGCCATTGTGAGCCGTAACGACTTTTAGCTGCAACGAGTTTAATCTCAATTTTCTTATACAATCTTGGTAATAAGTGCATAGATTTTGTGTAATTTGATTCTATACTTCACCCGCTTCTAATCCTATATTATATTTATGTTGTTACTTGCGTAGTTTTAGTGTAATTGGTGTTAATGTTCGGTACTATTGAGCTAAATTCCTGTGAGCATAATTGAGCGCCATTCGGTGAAAAGTTAAAGCAAATTTAAGTTGTCAGTTTCATAGGGCCAGTGAGTTTGTTTAATTCCTCTCCAAGTGTTCATTTTCAATTTATCCTTGAATACCAAAACAGTGCATGCAACATCAAAGAATCTAATTATTTGCGCCAAACCTATCTAAACCTAACGTCACGAAGTCTTTGTCAGTTCTTTACTAATGTTGAACTTGTCTTGTTACTTTTCAGAATTAGAAGTATAAAAACAATAACAATGGCAGATGATATGCCCACATTCAAATGCGTGCTGGTCGGCGATGGTGGTACTGGCAAAACTACATTTGTCAAGCGACATTTGACTGGAGAGTTCGAGAAAAAATATGTTGCTACTCTTGGCGTCGAAGTGCACCCCTTGGTATTCCACACAAACCGTGGTCCCATCAGATTTAATGTATGGGATACAGCTGGTCAAGAGAAATTTGGAGGACTAAGAGATGGCTACTATATCCAAGGTCAATGTGCTATCATCATGTTCGACGTAACCTCTCGTGTCACCTACAAAAATGTACCGAACTGGCATAGAGATTTAGTTCGTGTCTGTGAAGGCATTCCTATTGTTTTGTGTGGCAATAAAGTAGACATCAAGGACAGGAAAGTGAAAGCAAAAACAATTGTGTTCCACAGGAAAAAGAACTTACAGGTGAGACCACATTGCCGCCTATTTTACCATGTTGCATACAAAGTGCATAATAAATACAAATGAATTAATGCTGCAGTGCAGTACTTGAGCATTTATCTAATTCCATATTTTTTTTTATTTTCAGTACTATGACATCTCAGCCAAGTCTAACTACAACTTCGAAAAACCTTTCTTGTGGTTAGCTAGGAAATTGATTGGTGATGGTAACCTGGAGTTTGTTGCGATGCCTGCTCTCCTGCCCCCTGAAGTTACAATGGACCCACAATGGCAGAACCAAATTGAAAAGGATCTCAAAGAAGCCCAAGACACTGCGCTGCCAGAGGAAGATGAAGACTTGTAAAAATAGCAATTGCTAAAGCAAAATTTCAGTGCAACTGCATTGATTGTGCAATGTGTACACAATGTATCAATTTTAAATTTCATTCCATAAGTTCAAGTGATCAAGGAGTTGGTATAAATTTCGACACTAACTAATTAATTGTTCATAATTTCTGTATTTGCTTTAATTAATAATTAATCTACGTTAAAAGGAATTTTACGATGTATTTGTTTTTTTTTTTGTAAAGGCACTTGAATTAGAATGTCACATTGCTGGTACAATTTGTCTGTTAGAGTCACATCCCTGTATTAAATGAGGCATCTTGTCCAAAGAGCTGAACCCATTATTTATTAAGTGTATAGGAAACACTGTAATCCTACACAAATGTGTTAGCCAGCATGCTGCGTGATGTAAATTCCTGATGGTACATACATTTACTACAACTAATGCAAAACTGTTTTATCAGTGGCATGTACATAACCAGTGAGTATTGTATTTTGATTTGTACGCATGACTGACAATATTACACTGTAAAATTGTGGTGATAATTTTTAAAATAAACTTTGAAAAAGACATTTTGTTTTTCATTCAACCCCGAACCTGTAGTTAACAAATTAGCAAAGATGTTTAAATCTAAAGAAAAACAGGTAATAATGAATGTGTGTGTGACTCATCATAGGTATGTATAGAAATAGAAACTCATTTAATTTATATATCTACAACGCGTTATACTGACGTCACGCAAAGTCCTGCATCGCGCAAGCAGAGTTTACTGCGCAACTAGCATAGACACAACGGCCCGACATGAATCATCGGGCAGTTGCCCGCACAGACTAAGAAGAGAAGTACCCTTGTTGCCGTCAGACACAACACCCGTCTGGTCGGAGGATCCTCCCTTTTATAAGGAATTTTTATATATTTCGTTTTACCCACTGTATTTGAGAATGTTGGTCCACCTGTTATTGGCAACTGTATAAGCACATAACTGATAAACTATTATTTGATAATTTGTATACAGAAGCTGTTGGTGTACCTTTTATAAATAAATAAAAAAAGGATGAGTGAACTTTGCACCCTGTTCCTCATCTATACATATAATAAATCTGTAGACGAGGCGTTTCTGTACAGACGCCAGCAGGTTGACCTACCCGAAACTGTCAAATTTTCCCAATCAACCTTGAACCTTATGCTTTAGCAATAAAGTCGAAAATCTATTAAAGAAATCTGACAGATTGTAGTAACTTGATGTGCTGGCGTCTGTACATTGAAAATATTAAAAAAAAATAGTTGGGGTGTTATAGGATAACCAACACTACCAACAGATGCCATTTCATCAATTTTTAGAATTTTTGTCTGTTTGGATGTGACAGATTTTGATTTGAACAGGTTCAACGTAAAAAGTACCAAACCAATATGGTTCATTTTTATACTCAAATGTAGTGTAGAACTCGGAGTAGTGATTAGTCTTTGTTTCATCGCAATCGCTTCAGTCTATCAAAAGATATAATCAATTTAAAGCATTCTATAACAACTTTTTATTGCAATAAGTGGAAACACGTAACGACATCTATTGGCGCGATATAGTACTAACGAAAACATTGTGATCTTTAAAATATTAATAAGTGTATTATTAACTCTGATACTTAAGTCTGTGTTATTTAAAAAAGTAATGATAATGATTATAATCTATAAATATAAAAGAAAGAACTCAAAAACGGCTAAACCGATTTGGCGGAAAATTGGTGGGGAGGTAGCTTCGGACATAGAATACTTTTTATCCGGTTTTAGACGGACATAGTATTTAATATTTTTATTATTTACTTATGGGAGTAGGTTAGGAGTAGGGCAGGAGTTGGGTAGGAGTAGTGTAGGAGTAGAGTAGGAGTAGGTTAGGAGTAGGGTAGGAGCAGGGTAGGAGTAGTGTAGGAGTAGGGTAGGAGTAGGGTGGGGTAAGGGGTAGGACACCACGCGAACGAAGTAGCGCCGGGCAGCTACAAATAATTTATATGGCAAAACAACGTTTGCCGGGTCAGCTAGTACCTCTATAAAACAATCTCAGCCGGTAGCGATTGTCGTTTTCACTCACGATCAACAACAGCTGTCGGGAACAAACGACACAATACCTTTAGTGAATAAAATAACACACCATACCATAACGTAATCATTACGACTGTCGTGTTTCGCTGGGATAGGCAAAGGTTTAGTATGGTTCGATTGGTTCTCCGAAGATTCTGGATTTTGATTTGTTATTCAATTAGCTCTCTTAACGTCTAGCTCCAATTTATCGTAGCGGCGAACGTCATGCTCGCGCGATACTTATTATCGCATGAGAAATTCGAACGAGTCGCGCGGATGCCAGCGGCGCCGCTGGAATTCCGGCGAATAGCCTTCTCTACCGAGCGGTTGCGATAATAAGTATTGTAGTAATGAAAATAAAGTTAAAATTCATATGACACTGAAACTGCGCTCCGCTTCGCTGCGCTTCGACGCTCTAAACTCACACCAAAAGAGCGGCGAAGGGCAGCGAAGCGCAGCGACCCGCTCGGTAGAGAAGGCGCGCGGATTCCCGCGACTGCTCGAGAAGTCGCGGGACTCCGCGCGCCTTCTCTTCTTCTTTCATGTGTTTATCGCTGTAATGCCTTGATTTGATATTGTATAGGCAGTCGTACATTTGCACCAAATAAATAAGCTTTTCTTCATCCTTTTCCATCACTTCTGTATTCGTTGCACTGCAAGGAATGAATGCGAAAGCTCGCGCGCAACAGACGCGCGCGGGGAGCGGGCGCGAGGGGCGGGATATTGCCAGCGGCCGCTCGCGATTGCTCGAGCATTCTCGGGACTTCTCGTGCAGTCGCACGGCTATTCGCCGGAATTCCAGCGGCGCCGCTGGCATCCGCGCGACTCGTTCGAGTTTATCATGCGATAATAAGTATTATAGTAATGAAAATAAAGTTAAAATTCATATGACACTGAAACTGCGCTCCGCTTCGCCGCTCTTTTGGTGTGAGTTGAGCCTAATTCCAATTTGTTAGCTACACGCGTTCTTGAGAAAAAGGGCCTCGATAGACAGACGGACGGTGATCCTTTAAAGGTCCCTTTTAGATCCCTAAAACAACTGCGATGTCACTACCTGAGTGAGATGAGGTTGTTGGGTCAAAGGTCTATATCTATTATGAAATGGTTGGATATTCTTCTCCCTGGGACACGCTTTCTGCCGTTATTATTTGCACCCCAGACAGAAAATCACTTACCTGTCGTCTATTTACAGCTTATCAACAGTAACTAGTTTCTTAGAAGAGCGGTTCCATCATATTTTTATTGGACGTTATGAAAATCCGTCATTTCTCTGTATTTGGACATTACGGCCTTACGTTACTGTTGATAAGCCGTGAATGGTAACGTGCTCCACATGCTATCACATTATGAATGCAAACAAACACTGGTTAGGTATTTCTACAAATACGTCATTAATGTACAGTCAACAAAAGAGATAAGTATGCAGGATCATCGGATATAGTTGAAGTTTGGTAAGAAACCGATGGATGTACTCGAATAAAATTTAATTTTATTATTACAAAACAAACAGCTCATTTATCAAATTAAATGTGTCGACAACATCCATCGGTCGGCACAATTGGTTAGTAATTGTGCTTCAAAAAAAATCAAAATTTATCAGATTTTTTATTTATTGAACTTTACATTGGTAAATGCATACAATAATAATTTGAACTACAATCCTAAGCTTAACATTTTAAATCTAACAAAATTTACTTCTTGGCAGAAGCCTTTTCTCGGGCCTTCTTGCCTTCCAAGAGCTTCAGCCTGTCTTCCTCAGACAAGTTGTTATTGATCTTGGTAATAACGCCAGTACCGAGCGTCATATCTCCCAAACGCAAAGTAAATCTTTGACCAGTTTCACAAACCATGGGCTTCAGAAGACGCAAGCGCAACCTGAAAACAAGTAATTATTTATGTTTGAAACCTTTTATAATAATTTATAAAGTAAAACTTCCACATGTTTTTTGTATGACTATGTCCGTCACTCCATGTCTAAGCGCGTATTTGGAGTGCAGTTGGGAAAAAGTGGTTATAAAGGTGGTTATTTAAAATGCTCAGAAATACTTACGAAGCATCTTCACCAGGCATAATCATCTCTTTATCAGGAATAACTACTTGTGAGGCACAGTCCCATGTCATAGAGAACATTTGTAATTGAATGAAGGAGGTGAATGGTTTTGACCGACCACCCTCTTCTTTGCTCAGAATGTAGACGGCAGCTTCAACATTGTCATGGGCTTTAACTGTGCCTGGCTTAGCCATAACCATGCCACGCCTTATCTGTTCTCGTTTCACTGAACGGACAAGGGCTCCCAACTGATCACCAGCCTGGGCCTCATCTAAAGTCTTGTGGAACATCTCAACACCTGTGACTGTAGTCTTCATTATTTTGCCATGACCAACAATTTCACAGTCTGTACCCTTCTTTAGGACACCTGTAATTAGATAATGTTTATATCAAAATCAATGATAAGTTGTGAAGCTGGATTAACATGTTATCTATTTTGTTTATGTCTCATGTTTAAATTGATACAAACCTCTGTGCAAGCGACCAGTGACTACAGTACCACGTCCAGGGATAGAGTGTACAGACTCTACTGGCAAGAGGAATGGCTTGTCTAATTCGCGAACAGGTGTTGGGATGAAGGCATCAACTTCCTTCAAGAGCTCTGAAATAGCTTCTGCACCAATTTCAGGACTCTTTCCCTCCAAGGCACACAAGGCTGATCCTGTAAAAAAGAATGTAGGCATATTATGCTTTATATGCTAAATTTTTAACACAAAGACTACTTTCTAACAGACTGACCCAGGAGCAGATTTTGGTAATGGTTTTAAATAAAACATTGACTATTGTTTACCTTTAATCACAGGTATTTTATCACCATCATATCCCATCTCAGACATAAGCTCTCTTATTTCCATTTCCACAAGCTCCACCATTTCCTGGTCAGCAGCATCCACTTTGTTGATGAACACAACTACGTGTTGGATGCCAATCTGTTTGGCAAGTAGCAAGTGCTCTCGTGTCTGTGGCATGACACCGTCTGTTGCTGCAACAACAAGTATGGCACCATCCATTTGGGCTGTTCCTGTGATCATGTTCTGGAAAACAAATTGGTTTTTGCCATATTTAATGTTTTCTCATTTTGTTGATTATTCTAATATAAGTTGGAAAATTTTAAGAGTTAAGATACAGAGTAACATTTGTGTTTAGATCAGTTAAGAAGATGCTTGTCTTGGTGCATTTGATTTGTTTGATGTGATAACATTATTAGTATTACCTTGATGTAATCCGCATGTCCTGGACAGTCTGTGTGGCCATAATGCCTGGATTCCGTTTGGTACTCAACATGGGCAACATTGATGGTAATACCACGAGCCTTCTCTTCTGGTGCATTGTCAATATCTGCGTAACCTTTCTTCTGGGCAAGGTTGACATCTGCTAATACTGTAAGGAGAAAAGGGAAAATTAATTTACAATTAAGTACGAAAGAGTCAGCTAAAATTTTAAGCCAACCCAAATTAAATTTAACAGGTATAATATTCACTCTCCAAATAAAAGGAGAAAATACTAAGGCTCGACCGAGATCTCGGTCTCGGTCTCGGTCTCGGCATTCTCGGCTACAAATCCAACCGAGAAACTTGTCTCGGTTCTCGGCTAATTATAGCCGAGATTCTCGGTCATGACCGAGATTGTAACATTGTTCGGATCGGCATTCAAATTTTACCGCGCGTGGCAACGCGCCGCAGCGCGTAGTCGATTGGTGTAAGTGCGTGAGAGAGCTGAATTGTGATTGGTTGAAGTCCCGGCTGGCGAACTGCGGCCGGCCGCTTTCGCCCCATTTGAGCAGTATTTGTAATTGTTTATGTTTACAATAGTAATGAGTGGAAGTTTGTTTTAACACAGTAAATTAAAATAAGTTCTTTTAAGTGTTGTGTTGCTACTTGCTGTGATTACTTGTTGTTGATACTTGTAAATTGATTGAATTGAGCCAAGACTGCAAAGAAATGCTAATATTTTTGAGTATTGGTTTTCGTCGCCTTATAAGGTGCTTAAGCCCGCAGCAAATAAGTTTTTATCTGCGCCGCCTACTAGCGTAGCAAGTGAACAACTTTTTAGCAAAGCTGGACAATTGTATGACGAGAGACGACATTCTTTGAAGGGCGAAAATGCCGAAAAATTGCTTTTTTTATGTTATAATATAATGTTATTTAACTTTGATTATTAAAACAATTAATTTTGTTAAACAATTAGTAGTGTATTAAAAAGCAAACAGTATAAAAAAAAAAAACACGCTTTTTCTATTCTCGTTCTCGGCTCTCGGTCTCGGCCGAGATATTATTTTATTCTCGGTCTCGGTCTCGGTCTCGGCCGAGAACGAAAAACCCATCTCGGTCGAGCCTTAGAAAATACATAATGATTAACTTGTCAATTGCTTGTAATTATAAGTATTCAGAAACACAAGATACTACATGCTAATGTTTCTTTAACTAAGTTGATTATTTGAAAAATGTGAATGTGATTGATTCTAACTACTGCCAAGTTCATCTTAAGAAGATGAACTTTTTACAATCACTTACCTGAACTAGTTTAAATTAAGGTCATAAAACTAGAGAACTTGGCACAGAATAATACCTTTAGTGATGGCTGCTGTAAGTGTAGTCTTTCCATGGTCAACATGTCCAATAGTACCAACATTACAATGGGGTTTTGTTCGCTCGAATACTTGTTTCTCTGCATAGTTCCTTCTGAGGATGATACTCAATGGTGTCAAGCCGGGCAGTCCAGTGCTCCTGACGTGTGAGCAATTATGCTGTTTGAGAAGTAATTTTACAGCTGAAACACAAAAAAAAATTAAATTGTACTGCACTTCAGTAGGTAATCAATAACTTAACCTCAAAATATTTAAGTTTATTTTTAAATGGTTTGGCTACATAATACGTTGATATGATTCTCCACTAACAAATGATATGATCACGATATAACTGCGATGAACTAACATTGAGTGTCGGTAAAACCTAGTTTTACATAATCCTTCGATAGCCGAGTGTGGTTTAATCACAATGGATTAATAAATTAAAATGGAAAGAATACTTTGTAGCTCATCCAAAGGTGAAACTACTAATAATAAATAGTAAAATAAGGCCACAGGAGGCTACATTTTTATGAATTCAAGCACAAATAAATATATTCTATTACAGCTTGAGGTACCTGGGTTAACCAAACTTTTTGCGAATGATATGCTAGCCATTCTTGAATATTTTCTACAGCAGATGCTGCAGGTATAAAGAAAAACTATTCAGTCAAATTGTGATTAGTATTATTCCAATACGAATTTTATTCGTATGATAGGCGCACGCCGAAATTCTTGATTTCCTAATCAATTTTCTTCTTTTTGACTTGACGTGACGGCCAAGTTCGGCAAGATCTAGAATGTCTATGGCCAGTCTATGCTCTTGAACATTTTGGAATTTTGTCTATGAATATATCTAGAGCCGCACCCTAGCCAAGTCGGCCAAGTTGTTTTAGTAATATAGCTAGCTTTAACTAAGTCCGCCTAAATTTAAAATTAAGAATTTTCCATCCAAGTAATGCGTTAATGTTGATAAATCATACACCGTCTTTTTTTATTTAAAGAAGATTTTTAGATTTTAGCCCAACCAGTAAAATAAGTTATACACACACTAACTTGTAAAATCGTGTTTCTTTTATTGTAATATTGTTTTTTTTACTATTTTATTTTATTTTTACAATTTTAAGAAAGCTTACAGATTAATACACGTAAATGGTAACGAAATAGTAAACAACTGACAGTTGCTAATTACAAGCTTCCAAGCTTCATAGCCGTTTGGTCCTCTGACCTCTATCATAGTGGTTTGGTTTCGTAATTCGTTTAAGACTAGTGATGTACCGTTACCACTTTACCAGTAATTTACTTCAGTCGAGTATTTTCCCAGTAACGTACAGTCAACAGCAAAAGTAGATAATCAAAATCAGAAATTCAATACCTACTAATGAACGGATTTCGCGTCAGAACTCTGCCACACAGCCACACAGTCTCTGCACACAGCTCAACAACAACAACAGCAACAGCTCAGCCACACAGTTCTGACGCGAACTCCGTTAATTAGTATATAATTTCTGATTTTGATCATCTACTTTTGCTGTTGACTGTACCAGAAACATTCCAAAAAAAGGTTACATAGTTTAATTTTTTTTTCCTTAAATTTCATTTGTGATTAGAAGTGATCCGATAAGACTTCTACCACTTCTAGTTTCAATGCATTTCCAGTTTTAGCTGACCTCGCATTGTATAGGTTTTTCGTACAATCAGAAGTCAGCTTATACTGGGTAGGTATGTATTGCTTGATGCGTAGCCGTGCGTACAACTATATAAATATCTTTTATTGGTAGAAGCTTTCGTCACAGTATAAAGATCATACTTTCGTTATAACTCCGGTATACGTCGTGTAAATATTTATTAGTAAGGCTGTGTAATAACACCCTTACTAATAAACGCGCTATTCATCTATCTGAATATTGAATATGTAGTTAAGTTACACACCGATTTCTCTCTTTTTGTCGTCAGTAATTTGACTTTCGAAAGAAGACAAAGCATTGTTGTATGCAGACGCTATACAACGTTGAAAATGAAACATTAAAAAAAGAAAGAGCTTAAATCAAAACTTTATTTCTAAGTGCTACAGTTATGCTGTACTTAGGAGGTATAACGTAACTTAGGTATATGTACTTTATAAATTAGAAATCAAAGTCACTACTTGGTGTATCTATCCTGATACTGAACTCTCTCCCTGACGGCTGAGTTGCATTCTCGGGTACGTAAGTTGCAGAAGTGTCTGAAAAACATACAAACAAATACTTAGTTGCAGTGAACGTTGACGTCATACATAAACTTACGTTTAAAATAAGTTTAAAATTCAAATAGATTTTTACCATTATCGATCGATTCTGCTTCCGTACTTCCTACTTGAACGGCCATAGAGTTAGAAGGCTTATCGACGGATTCCTCAGTGTTTAAATTTTGCGGCTCGCTGTTATTATTTTCAGCAGGTACATTACGCTCATTTACGCTAGCGGGATTCTTCGGAATGTGACTTTTTTCTCTCTTAGCCCTTTTCGGAGTCCCCAGCATGATAACGTTATTAGTATTTTTACTTATATTCTCATCATTATCATGATTCACGGTAATAATCATTTCATCTTCGTCGGATTCAGAGCTCTCAATAGGAAAATCGATGTTAAACTTCCTTTTAAACTGTCTTTGATATTTCTTGACATCATGTTTCTTAATTTTCTTAGGACTTTTAATAGTTCCCCTATGTCTAGCTACGAAGCTGAATCGCGCTAAACGAATATCAAGTGGTATTTTTTCGGCCTCTTTTGCCTGTGCCATGGCTGCTTTAAGGCGACTGTTGTACTTTTTGTTTTTCAGCAAATGTTTTGACATATCTTTATTAGAACAAAATGGCATTAACTGGTCAGGAGCAATCCACGCTCGAGTAGCTTCCATGTTATCAAAAAATACAACATTGTAATGAGTCTGAAAAGTGAAATGGGTTTAATGACAATTCTTTTTTATCATCTTAAAAGTAATGCTTGTCGGTCATCATCCTATAGTAGGAGTCAACTGGTAGACATCTGACATAGTCTTCTCCAATCGCACACCATTCAGCACCTGAGAATTTCGATCCTCCACATCACGCTTCACTTAGCTACTATTACCAACTAATCATGTTGTTACTGAGGAAACTGAAAGAAAATTATAGAACTTTACGGGTATGTCAGAGAAGCCATCGAGCCAGTAGTACTGCTCGGTGTCGGGACAGTCATCCACCATTGCAGGCCACCATGGCCAGCCAGCTAGGCGGGCCCACACCAGCGACCCTGCTGCATACTCGCTATGTATCAAGTCTTCCTCATCATGCAGACGCAAAGGAGCTTCAGGTACGGAGCAACTGGCGAACTCTTTGTCTGCAAAAGAAAAAAATAAATAAAAAGAGCGTGTCGGACTCGCGCACCGAGGGTTCCGTACCATCATAATAATTTTTTTTTTTCATGGGAGAGGCTTATATTCGTCAGAGAATTAAAAAATAAAATAAATAAATAAATGGTATAAATAGCAACGATCTTGTACTTGGCTGTAAAATAATAGTACTTTGGTTTAAATTTGATAAAATACTCAGGAAAAACGGAAAAACAACTAGAAATTTAATGAGACTTCGCCAGCCTGCGCTGGATAATAAACTAGTATTCTTTGTCGAAACAGGTAATAACGTTATGTTTAAAGTAAATAAGTACTTTCATAGTGTTTTAGTGGTGCCAACCTGCATTCATCCAACAAAACCACTTCTTAGGCAGTTCCTGCCTGTCGAGGACATCGTGCAGATAGCGCCAGCGATCACAGTCATCACATTGTGCCCACAGACCGGCTGTGCGGCGTTTCTGCAGCCAAAGCAGTTTTTGCATGTGAGACATTTCGACTGGCGGCTGGCTGAGTACGTCCTTGTATGAGCTACCAAAATAAATGTATGTTAGTAGGATTCATATATTTTGATCGTAAAAAGTTTTGGCTAAATGGGAATCAGGATCAGCTGATGTAGTATTGTTCCTCAACTTGGTTCTTAATGAGTTAGACGTAGTATATAGGTAAGTATCTATATATTATTGTGAACGGCCTTAAGTTCAGCAGAAGACTAAAGTAAAGTAGGCTGAATAAATTGTTTTCGAAAGAATTTCATATTGTTACCTAACCTACACGATTGGAACCTGAAATTTACCTGTGTAGGTATTGCGAATTTGTTACCTGCTTATCTGCGAAGATGGAGTGAAGTCAACATTTTCGGCAAAAGTAAGTTTCTTTGGGTTTTGCCCGTGGGGAGGCATTTTATTTTCGGGCTGTAAAAAAGTTGTATTATTTTTTTGTTACAAATCTTTAAAGAAGGTATAAAGAAAATCTTCTGTACAGTAATTATTCGAATTACTACGGGTAGTATGAAAAACATATAAGTACCTAGTATATTTTGTGAAATAATAAACGCATGGAACCGTGGAACCGTCATCGCGTCGCAGTGGACATAACTTTTTGTCAGAATTTTGGAATATCATCTTGTTTCACCGACAGAAGTAAAAATATGTTATACTATCTACGTTACTACAAAACAATACTTACATAAGGTTGGCGCGCTTCTTCGTTAGGCTCAGAAGCCTTTTCTTTCGGTAAATCAGCACTTTGCATGGTACGTGCCAAAAATTATCGACGATGAAAGAAAAACACGTCAATTTTAATTATTTTTAATGCCACAGTTTTTATAATTTGGGTTTCGCGCCAAAACACAGTATTCTATTTTTGGAAAATTTTGTCTGGATACAGGTCTTTTGCGTTAGAAGAATGTATTTGTCTAGGTATTCAATCACAAAATACTGTGCTTTTATGAATTAGCAAGAATTTAATGAATAATAAGTCTGAATTGTTTTTACAAATAATTGTTTATTTATGTCGAGTTCATTGTTTTTTTAATAAAAAATAAACTTATGCCATTCAAATAAAAATATTGAGTCATGTCAAGTACTTTATTATAAAAATCATTTGTTTATCGAATTTTAAATAACTAAAAATAAACACATCCTAAACAGCACATTGCGATAACTTTCTTTCTAATTTTATTTATATCTAATGTGAGACTCTCTGTAATAAATATTTTAGCGGAAGTGCGCATCCGAAAAATCGGCTGGCTGCCGGTCGGTCGCCATATTTGTGGCGAGCTAAAAAGGATTTCGTTCTTCAAAGTTTTCGTCGTTGTCGACGAAAGGGAGTAGTTATACTCCCTTTTTTGTGTTCAAAGTTACGTATTTGTCTATTTACCGCGTGGTAAAGATTATTTTTAAAGGAAAATATATTTTTCTTTGTTTTGTATTAAAAACATGGCTTTCTAAAATGTCGGCCTTGCACGTAATATCGTTATCTCCTTGCGGAGTCTCCCGCTCAGCTGTTTGTGTGGATGTTGGAGGAATCCAGAATGGACAAGAAATCTATAAATCGATCTTCTCAGCCTCAGTCGAGGGCATCAGCCATCGACTGTAAGAAAAATACTGGTGAGTGTCGTAGTCATGATGTTCTTTGCAGTGTGGGGGTAGTGTGATGATGATTCCTATTTTGTTTTTCTATTCATGTGATTCATTTCATAATGGTTGAGCTAAAAAAAATATTCATGAACGTTGTATTGTAGATGTTGTAGTAGGTATTTAGCGCCATCTCGTGCTTGATAGGCGATAGGTATTTTGTTGATAATGTTATGTCATTGTCGACTGTCGCTGCTATTTTGTGTGCCGCCCTCAGACCAACAAAAAAATGTTGGGTTGAGGTGCCGACACTGAAAAAAACTACAATTTCCTACTCCTTGTTTTTAGATTTGACGCAGAGGCCTTGGCCACGTAACAATAAGAAACGTGAAGGACCTGGAAGTGCTCCCAAAAATGAACCTGGCAGGAAGAATGTGCCGGCACAGCGTGGTAGGGGACAGGTTGACCGGAGACCCCGTGCTCGTGGTCCCGCCGGTTACCTTGTGGGTGGAACGACGAGCCCCAGGTAGGAACATCATTTTAAGTACAAAATTTCACTGTCTCAGGGGTTGTAATGGTTACCTATTAAAATGATAAAGGAAAGGTCTTGACAGCTATTATCTATACTATTCTATATTCTTTGCTAATAATAAAGCTGAAGAGTTTGTTGGTTGGAATGCACTAATCTCTGCGCTACCAGTCGGATTTGAAAAATTCTTTTTGCATTTGGTACTCCAATACTTGAGGAAGGGTATAGGCTACTTAACATCACACTAGGACCACCGGGATCTGATAAAAAGTTAATGATAATCTGTTTAATTTTTTTTTTTTTTTTTGTAAAAAACATTGCCCCACACTAGGAATTTCTCCTGTATCGTGGGTGCGTTTACAAACATTTAAAGTCACATACACAAACAGCCAGACCCGGAACAACTACTTGTAGGTCATACAAATATTTGTTCCGTGCGGGAATCGAACCCGCGACATGCAGCGCAGCAGTCAATCGCTTAACCACTGCGCCAACCAAATAATCAATACCATTCCAATAGTTTTAAACATTCAATATTGCAGGTTAGAAGGGGATGATGAGCCAGAAATTGGCTCAGTATTTGTGCCCGGAAGCAAGAAGCGAAACTTGAACCATTTGCTGAACTTTATGTATCCCACACGTGGGGTACCGGAGCATAGGGGTCCGCAGCTGCGGCGTCCAGGCCAGCTGTACCGAGGTCAAAACCGGCATGAACATGATCTCTATCTGAGGGCTTAGTAAGTTTACATACACTTTACTAATGACCCTATTGAACACAGATTCAAAAGTTCCCTGCTGCTGATTTACCAGACTTGATTTTTTCGATGAATAAGTAAGTTTAATCAATTTAAGTGGCTTTTATTTTAGGTTATCTAACCATAAGAACATGGTCAAGTAAATTGCACAGTATTGCCCAATTATTGGCAATTACGTTTAATGATCTGATCTGGCAATACCAAGCAAGTATGGAAATGCCAAGATTGTATAGAAATTGCCAAGGTATTGTGCAATTTTAGTGGCCTCTGTAAGCACAACACCAACAAATTATTTTGCTCTCTTCAGCTATTCTACAGTCTTTCCCTCCTTTTTTTTGTCAATAAATAATCTAATAGCTGAATACACCTCAATTGGAAGCTGCTGCTAAAACCTCATGCAGTATATCAGTTATTCTTCTTTATGTTACAGTTGCCAATTTGTGGTGAAGGAAGATGGAGATTATAAGCCAAACCTGTTGGACCCCGATATCCCAATAAAGTGGGAGCATATTGAAGAAATAGTAAGTAGATTATTATAGTGAAGTAACTAAATAAAGTAATTAAAAATTCAGGTTTCTAATGGTACAGTCAACAGCAAAAGTAGATGATCAAAATCAGAAATTCAATAGGAGTTAAAACTGATCACGAATTTAAGGCAGCTGTACTAGTATTATGGTATAATTTACAATCACATACTTTTGAATCACTTCGACGCCACATAGTTCTGACTCGAACTCCGCTCATTAGTATTGAATTTCTGATTTTGATCATCTACTGTTGCTTTTGACTATACATCCTTATAGTATGAACTTGTAAAGGGGCAAATAATGAACTACTGACACAAATGACAATGCATTAATTTTATTATCACACCAATTTTTATGCTTCCTTGTATTATGATTTAAAAAAAATACACACCTATTATTGTTCCACTGCAGGGCAAAGGCTTCTTCTCATACTCGAAAATTAATTAACTATAATCTTGCTCTTCAGGTGGTTAGAGGCACTGGTCGGTCTGAGTGCCCAATATGCCTGGGCCCTCCGGCGGCGGGTCGCGTGGACCTGTGCGGCCACGTGTACTGCTGGGCTTGCGTCCTGCACTATGCTGCGACACACGAGAAGCAGCCGCCGCCGTGCCCTGTGTGTACTACACCATTGCATGTCAAAGATATGAAGCCCACGAGGATTGTGCAGTGGGGGTCACCTGCTGAGGAGGTAAAATAATGTTCCATTGTTAATTAACTGATAATAACAGCATAGTTTAGCCCAGTTCAAACTTTATAACGGCTTGGAACATAAGGCGAGTTGCTGTGCTGTAACAAGTTCGCGTGTCAGCAGGGGGACTGGTGAGGTACTGCGCAGTGAGTAGTGCACTTCACAGCCCCCATAAAGTTTTAATTGAATATTATTAGTACCTAATCAGGTGAAGCGGCGCGGACGCGCGACCCGGCCGCTGTACTGTGAGATTACACGAGACCATATGCATCGAATCATTTCAATAGCGGGTCAGCCGCCGGCCGCCGCGACTCGACCAATATAATCGGCCGGGCCGCGCGCTCGCGCCACTTCACCTGTTTAGGCCCATAAGCTGCATTTTCTGAGGCGTATCATTCAATATTGTTATTCTAGGTATCAATGCGACTTGTGCGTCGTCTACGGGGTTCCACAACGGTGGAAGTGGCGCCGCCGCGCGGACAAGTGACAGAGGCACTGCCTTCCATCTTGCCTCTGGAGAATATCAACAATTCACCCTATTGCAAGATGTTTTCTGCCACTAAGCAACAGGTATAATCTCTTATCAAGTGTTTGAATCAATTAAACAAGTAAGCGAGGTTCGCTATTAAAATCAACATAATTATAATAATTCCAGGTCCATGAAATTTTGAAACGGGAGAGGGATGAAATAGAAAAACAAATATTGGCAGAGATTGATACAACTGAAATAGTTTTCTTGGAACAAGCTCTAGAAATGCTTAAGTTTAAGGAGGAACACATTAATGATAGGTTTAATGTACCAAAGGTTACTGTAAAGGATGAAATTGAAGATGCAGTTCCTATTGTGTATGAGAAGCAGGAAGTAAACCAGAATAAACTAGACTGGTTTGACGTAAATGATGAGGGAGGAGCTGCTTGTGTTGACATAATGCCCAAGGAGGAAGACGTTGCTGGACATGAAAATGCAGTTGCTGCTGCATATGATAAACAGGAAGAAAACCATAATAAACCAGACTGGTTTAACGGATGTGATGAAAGAGGAGCTGCATGTGTTGATATTATTCATAATAATATGGAGGGGCTGAATCTAAATGCAGTTGATTCCAATTTGAACCCAAATGCACCAGCATTTGAACTTGACGATATGCAGCCAGAAGAATTTCCATTGACCGAATGTCTACCTCAAGAAGCTAAACAAATTGAGGATAATGCTGTTACAGACATAGACAAACTCAATCAATCAAAATACTTTTATTTCTATCAAGCTGAAGATGGTCAGCAAGTATTTCTGAACAGTTTGAATGTGCGCATTCTGAATGCATCCTGGGGTGCATTAGCAGCTGCTCCGCAAGTTATACACGGTCGGGTATTACACCGTGAAACTTTCTCACTCAGTGAACAAGTAAGACAACATATTGACTGATAACATGTTAATAACTTCATGCAGCTATGACTCAACTTGCATTTTGTTTACAGACCAGAAAACACATGCCATGTACTGCGCATTTGCCTCTCTTCTGTGCGTATGATGTGGTTGAACTGGAGTTACATCCACCATTTGTCACTCCTTCAGCATTACAAAGTTTCACAGGTAATTTTATAAAATAGAAGTCAGAATTCTAGTAATATTTTTCAGTTCATAGTGGAACACTTACGAGTTTATTCTAAACGCAATCTAATAACTATTCGTATCTCTATTTCAGGCGAATTGGACCGTCGTGCTCAGACGCGCGCTCGTCAGGAACGTGACGAAAGACGCCGTGAACGCGCTTACCGTCGCGCTATGGAGGGTCCTCCTAAGCCTGACTTTTTCTCTGAAGTAGTATTCCCTCCGGCTGCGCCTTCGTTTTCCAGCCCGCCACTAGATCCTGGACCTTTGACCTCATTTTTAAGCTCCAGCCCTTCCACCAGCGTCGGATCCCCGCCTCCAGGACCATCTTTTGCAAAGGTAAATTATTTTTATTCAAACAGCTATAAAGCATGAAGATAAATTAAATTTAAGTATAATAATGTACCTACATTTTTGTTTTATTGAATAGATGGCTAGCACTAGTGGCACGTGGCGTGTGCGCAGGGTAGCGGAGGCCCCGGCCGCGCCGCCCGCCGACGACGAAGTGTCCGCGCCGCGCTCGCTCGTACTCAGTGACGCAATAGAAGCCGCTCTACACGCCGCGTCCTCGCCTTCTGGCAAGAAAAACAAGAAATCTAAGCAAAAGGTTCTATTCACCACTGGGATGCAGCGAACCTCTTAATTTGCAATGTGATTTTATGTAGTTACTACCTTGTTAACTAATTTAATTTTGTTACCGACTTGATTCTTAGTTTGATAATGCAAAAAAAAAAAAGAAAATAAGAAATTTATTAAGTACTGTATATTATTATATAATTTGCTTTTGTAAACGAATTTTGCGAGAGGCATTGAGGGCAAAATGACTTGCTAATTTGTTTATTATGGATCATCTATAAGGGTGGTTTCAGACTAGGCGTATTAGGCTCAACGTAGATCAACGCTCCAAAATATGTTAATCTATGCTGCCAGAGCGTATGTCTTCGCGGTATAAGGCTGGATTTAGTGCTCGACCGACATCGGGTCGCGTACCGATTTACATGGGAGTCGCGTACCGATTTACATGGGAGTCGCGTACCGATTTTCATGGGAGTCGCGTACCGATTTACATGGGAGTCGCGTACCGATTTTCATGGGAGTCGCGTACCGATTTACATGGGAGTCGCGTACCGATTTACATGGGAGTCGCGTTCGCTGAATGTCGGCGCTACACTATACACGTCCATTTATCGTCAGCGTCACGCGTGACCGATGGTACGCGACCGACTTCAGCGCAACACTAAATCCAGCCCAACTCGCTCGGGCACCATATTCCGCGTCAGACAGCCCTTTATGTACGCGGTGTGGGCGTTAATCGCTGTTTCGCGCTTCAACATGCCGAAGGACTCTTGTTCGGACGAACCAGTAGGTCCATCGTAAGCGCCAGTCTGAAACAGCTTGAAGAACAATTTGATTACCTTATGTTAATGTGGGGAGAAGTTTTTATTATAGGGCATTCAAATGATTATGCTTTAATATATTTTATTACTACAGTCTGTTTTTTTTAACAAACAAGTACTGAATATCTCTCGCACATTTCCGATATTGAAAGAGTGAGATATCATTGTTCGGGGTGGGGCCAACGCCTTTGTTCTTGTTTTGAAATTGTTTAGGCTCATTCATATTGAATACTTCTAAAAGTGAGAGTCAAAATGGCGGGTGTACCATAACTAATCGAATCCTTCCATTTACCAAAAAAATTTACCTAAATTGTACTATTTAGTACCTAGAATTAAAAAAAAATTATCTTCAGAACGAAATTATTTCAAAATTTAGGTACACCCGCCATATTGACGTCAAGATGGCGGGTGTTCTATAGTATTTTATTATTTAACGATTACTCATAAAATATAATTACACCAAAAAATTGTACCTAAAATGTACTATTTAGTACCTATTTAAAAAAAAATTGTACCTTCTTCAGAACGAAATTGTATCAAAATTTAGGAACACCCACCATATTGATGTATATCAGAACGTTCGGCCCCCGACTCGATTGGCCGAACGTTCTGATGTACAGACGCCAGCACATCAAGTTACTCTGTCAGATTTCTTTAATAGATTTTCGACTTTATTGCTAAAGCATAAGGTTCAAGGTTGATTGGGAAAATCTGACAGTTGCGGGTAGGTTGACCTGCTGGTGTCTGTACATCAATATGACGGGTGTACCTAAATTTTGACACAATTTCGGTTTGAAGAAGGTACAATCTTTTTAAACCGAGGTACTAAATAGTACATTTTAGGTACAATTTTTTGGTGTAATTATATTTAATGAGTAATGGTTAAATAATAAAATACTATAGAACACCCGCCATCTTGACGTCAATATGGCGGGTGTACCTTAATTTTGAAATAATTTCGTTCTGAAAAAGGTACAATTTTTTTAATTCTAGGTACTAAATAATACAATTTAGGTACATTTTTTTTGGTAAATGGATTCGATTAGTTAAGGTACACCCGCCATTTTGACTCTCACTTCTAAAATGTACTGTATAGAAAATTAAATAATTTTTTTATGATTTAAATTTGCATACTTAGTTTAATCGTTACAAAATTTTAAGTATAAATAATAACAATTTTACATTTTTTATATGATTTAAACAAATTGTATATCGTTTGTTTTTCTGTAGATTGGAAAGGGCGCTTAGAACGCTTAACTCTAACAGGAGACATGTCCGCCATGACTCACGCACAAACAATATCGTCTGGTTCACTCGCTCATTAAAACACGTGCGAGGCGCAGGTAGTCGATGACTCAACTGTACATGTAACTACAGCGTTTGTGTGGAACGGACTTTATGTTGATTATGTGGACCAATAGAAACGCAGTAAAAATTTTCGGTACAGTCGGTGACCAACATTGTCTGACCCACCCAACATTGCCTGACCCATTAGAAGTGGGTTAGATAATGTTGGCCACCGATTGTATTCGTTTGTTAAAAAAAACAGACTATAGCACCTTGTTCTCCATGTTTATGGCAAGATATAGCTTTGCCCAACATTGTATTGACAAGATTTTTGGTGAAATAAAATTTAACACTGACCTCGCAGGTTTTAATTTATGAACAGCCTTTTTGGTTCCCTGCCTAAATGATGCCAAAGAAGACCCTATTGTAAACAGTCACTGACCTCTTAAAGAAGTACGCCAGTCTATCACACAGGTCTTGCTAAAACCTGATAGCACGTCTTCCAAGTCGTAAAAATATTGTACTACGCAGGACAATAATGTCTCGAAAACGCGCAGGAGAGACTATCGCAACATTCGGACCAACACGGTGGCGGGTCTGCTAGACAGTACATTCGATTCAGAGATATAATTCGATTGATTTTTGTGCCCGGTTGTATAATGAGACTCTCGCCCCCTATTACGTGGGATGATGGGACTTAACTGGCGAAATGTGGGTGTAGGGTGTAGTATTATTACAAGAGGTAGCCGTATTTTTGGTAACTATCGCCCGGAAGGCTGATTCAGTATTTGGTGGATGTAGCTCTGGTGAGAATTGTGACACTCTGCCCGCATACGGCTGGCTAAATTACTGTATCGCCTCAAAGACGAGTTAGGGTTACAAAAAATGAATAATTACTAAGAAGCAAAGACTACAATATGATGCTGTCTAAGAAGGCTGATGCTGATAATAGTACTTACATGAGTAATACCTGAACCAGCCGACGAATATCGTCAGTTAAGGTGCCACTAGTCGAAATTTTTTCCATACAAATTTCGGGAAAGTATTACTCCACTGTTTGACATTGAGCACCCTTATCGTTTTGACTTATTATTAATTGTGTCTGTACGGAAACAGAATAGGTAGTAAAATAAAAAAACCATTAAAAAGTTATGAGCCAACAAAGATTCGTTTTTCTTGCTGTTTTTAACGTAACTTTGGGTGTGTAAATAAGTAATAAAAGAACTGTAAAATCTCCAAATCCAAGTCCGTACCGACAAAGCTCAGTTATCGAAGAGTTCAATAACCTTTATTTATTTATGCAGTTTTTTCATAAAACTCGATTTTCCAAAGCACTTTTCGAATTTTTTACGCGCCTTCAGAACGGTGTTTCTGTGCGTGAGAACTAGACGTTGTGCCTGTAAACTAGCGTCTAACTGCTCATCACTGATACTAGCTCTATCAGACACGAAGTCAGGTGAGACAGCCGACAGCGTGCTTTTTGGCCATGACCACCAGTGAGTTCGAGCTCGCGACTAATTTACTCTTAATACTGCTGCATAGCTATTCACAACCACTCGATACGCTTCCGTACCATATCGAACATCATTCAATATTGTTGTAGAATATTGTTGATACGATGTTCACAAATCCAAAACCTTAAAAAAATTTGTCAGTTTAAGGGCTGATTGTTCAATCATTAGTTAACTCTATTCGAGGAATAATTTTGAAATTTTGACAGTTATTTCAATGGTTATTTCCTTACACAAAGAAAAGTATAGACGGCGGGTAGCGCCATTTCATTTCCACAAGAAAGGGATAAAGTATTGAGTTATAGTAACAGAAAAGGATAAAGCTATACTATTTCCGTCTCTCAGTGCGTGCCCGTTTTGTCAAGGCAGCTACATAAGTAGCCAATGTTACTTAAGTTAGTTTTTTGTCTCATGTGTGGCCACGCTACCCGATGCTCTATAGCTTTCTTACTCTAAGGTTATTTCATACAAAAACTGTCAAATGTCACTTTTATTCCTCGAGTTATCTGGAAAAAGCTCGGAATGAAATAGACGACCACTATTCTTCCAACAGCTGTTTGCTGTCGGGGGCAAGGCAAATCAGGTTCTTTAGCGAAATGTGTCATTTTCGATACCTACGATAGCGCGTCGGATAATTATTGTGAAGGTTTAGATGTGCAGGTCGGCGCTGGTAACCATCATGGCCGATTTTGTAAATCACAGAGCATGGTGAAAATGTGAAGTAGGCCCTGGTCCACCAGTCCACCACTCCGGGTGGTAGGTACGGTACAGCTTCTAGCAGGGGTGCGTTCAATTACTGCGCTCATTCGCTTTCGACTGCGCACAGCATCGTTCTCAGGCTGTACGATCGGCTACCCACGCAGAACGAGCGAACATACTGAATAATGAAATGCACCGCTGAGTGTCAACTCAAGCCAGCCCAGGCCAGGACCTAGGCCAGCCGTAGAGCCTAACTAAATCCAGCTCACTAGCCCAGCGCCCAGCTGGATAACTGACACTGACAGATCTGACAGTCACAAATGTCAAAACAGTCAAATGTAATCAGTGGACATGTCTTGCACTAGCGCACGTTGTAGTCTTGTGCCTGCTCGGTCATTTTAAAGATCGCTCCGTACTAGTTCATTTCGGACAGTGAACTAGTTCATTCTATTAGTTCTAATAGCTCTATTCGGTCTTCGCTCTCGGTAAGCATTCCCAATTTCCCATAGAGCATAGATAGCGCGCTAGCGCGGATCCGGATCACTCACAGAGCAAATACGCACTCCAGACATTATTATACATAAACCACCACGTATAAATAAAAAAAAATATAAATGCAACATCCATAATTATTTATTTATTAGATATTACCACAGAGTACACAGCTGATATACCTATTAAGAGAATTTTAACTGAATTATTTTGTACCATTCAAACAGCTCGTCTCCCGTGTTTGGGCGATAAGCTAAAATAGACACTAAGGCATTGAAATAACGCGCATCTCATCTCATTCTTGCGAATTCGGTCGGTCGGGTTCGGATAGCATCGTCATTCGTCGGCTATTCTTTCTCGTTCTCATTCATTCAGACATCGAATGAAAACGTATAACGTTTCTGTCAAACAATCAGCTCAGACTGTATTTAATTTTCTCGTTCGGGCGATGTACGAGTACGAAAAGAGCTATTAGAACTATTAGACCGGTTACAAGCCAGCGTTCGGAAACGTTTCTTTTAGTACAGTGCGAAGATACGGTTCCTATTCGTTCATCGTTCGTGAACTACACAAGACTAGCACGTTGAATGAATCCAATCAAAGAATTTAATCGTATTGTTGTGAAGTGTATAGTTACTATTGTAAATGGGATTTGTTTAAGTTTATGCAACTTTTTCAATAAATTTAACATTTGGTCTCCAAATATGACGTCTAGCAGAAAAGATTACATCTTCGAGCCGTTTAAGGTTACTGAAGTTAGATGTCGGGGTTTTGAAAGTCCCAGACCTCGTAGCGGACACAGGATAGCTTGTGATGATGCCAATATTTATTGTTTTGGTGGTTATAATCCCTCGTTACCCCTGACCAATATTCAAAGGGATAATCCGACATGGACGCCGGCGCGGCCCCTGTTTAAAGAACTTTGGAGTTTTTCGATAGCTAGTCGAAAATGGAAGCAACACAGAGTAATTGAAAATATGCCTGAAGAATTAGCGTCAAACGCTATGTGTATTAATGGCAAATATCTAATGGTCTGTAAACAATATTTTGATATATTATGTCCATTTTGAGTCATATTGTGCTAAAATTTGCATTTCGTTTTAGATATTCGGAGGGACAGGTGCGCCCTTTGGCAACAAGTGTAGCAACGACGTGATCGTGTGGCGAACGTGCAATGAGGATGCCAGGCTACAGATCTTAGATGTGACTGGTACCAGACCTCCTGGACAGTATGGTCAAGCTATATTGTGCCATGATGGATGTTTTTATACAGTTGGTGGTACCAACGGATTTGCATATAACTGTGATATTTATAGGTATTTATTTCCTCTTAACACAGATCAATTTATAAAACTATTAAGGCTTATTATATTGATCTGTGTAAAAAAAAAAAAAACAGTTATGACCAAGCTACAAAACAATAATTATTGGTTTATTCTACAGGTTAGATCTGCGAACACTAGTCTGGGAGCCAATGTTTGTTGGTACAGGTCAAGAAGGTGAGCCATTAGGCAGATACAGACATGAAATTGCACGTGTTGGTAATAAACTGTACATAATTGGAGGCGGAACAGGGGAGTGGGCATTTGAACTTATGGAGATACCTATGTTTGATTTTGAAAATAATACTTGGTCAATTTTAACTCCAAAAGCAGATGATAGTGGGAAAGATACTATTGCACCTCTGCCGAGAAAGTGCCATAGTGCAGTACAGATTGAGTCTCCGGATGGCCCGCAAGTGTTTGTGGCAGGGGGTTCAGATGGAAATTCAGTCTTTGAAGATATTTGGAGGTTAAATATCTCAGATTTACAATGGACTATGATGCAGAAGACAGTGTTACCGCATCCTCTATATTTTCATTCATCGGCAGTTACATCATCTGGGTGTATGTATGTTTTTGGTGGTATTGAACCGAAGGAGGATGCAACTAGTAGAAATAATATACTGTATAAGGTGTGGTTATGTCTGCCAAAATTGAGTGAAATGTGTTGGGAAGCATTATTGCATTTTCATCCGAACTTAGATCAAGTAGACGGTAGATCATTATTAAATATTGGAATTCCAGGTCACTTTGTACAGAGATTAAATATGCAGTGAAGATGTTTGAATGTTTTTGCTCTAAGCAATATTGTGTTCTATTTATATATTTGTCGATTAACGAATTTGTTTTTCTGCAGCTGAACATTTGATGACAAATATAACTTAATCATTTGTATTATAATTTTAAAATTTGTTTCATTTGTCTGAAGGTTCATAAAATGTGTGAGTTATAATTTTATTATTAGTCTACACACACTACCGAACTCGGATCTCATAATTCCCGTGTTTTTAAAAATGTTCACATTTA
This sequence comes from Oligia fasciuncula, assembly GCA_963082905.1. Taxonomy (NCBI): domain Eukaryota; kingdom Metazoa; phylum Arthropoda; class Insecta; order Lepidoptera; family Noctuidae; genus Oligia; species Oligia fasciuncula. Next base: position 7,163,201 of record OY720393.1, on the reverse strand, counting down.
TAGCTAATCTGTCATAATTTGTCAAAAAAAACCTTTTTTCTCTACATGTTTGACAAGTTTCTGAAATTGATTGTCGCTGAGATGAGATTGCGAGTGCGAATATATTTTGAACATTTTTGATTACGGGAATTAGCGCTCAGGTTCTATAATACGAGTCTGTTACCATTTCGAAATTTGAAAAGGCCTGACATACATCCAATGCAAATGTCCAGATTTTACATATTCATTGAATGTTGTAAAAAATCTCTATAGTCAAAAAGTTCGGACATATCCGCACAAATCCGGCCGTTTGGTAACCCTATGTGACAGCCATCCGCCACGACCGGTGTCACATACAATACGACCGACCGGACCGACAACTTGGCGGGCCTGGACATTGCGCAGAAGGAGAGTAAGATTTTTTACGAACCAAATGGTGACATGAGGCGAGTGCGAGTGAGAGAACATGCGCGAAAGTTCTTAGTGCCATGTTCAGGCCCGCCAAGTTACGTTGGTCGTATTGTACCATCCAAATTCCTGTCGGATAAACTCAGTAACACTTTGCCTGACCTGGAAATCGACCCCCAACATTCAGTAGCGCTTGCCCATATAAACGCGGCAGTCAAAACCGAACTACTATAGACTACTGGGCAATAAATTTATAACTAACACTAGCTGCGCCCCGCGGTTTCACCCACATAAGTGTCGATCCCGTGGGAATATCGCGATAAAAAGTAGCCTTTAAGTTAATCCAGGGTGTCAGCTACCTCCATACAAAATTTTATCAATATTGGTCCAGCCGTTAGAGCATGAAGACGTAACAAACACATAAACACACACACACCCCCTCACAAACTTTCGCCTTTATAGTATTAGTGTGATAACATTTTTTGGCGGGACTGAGAGTGGCACATAACGTTGACCGTCCACTGCTACATAAAGCACGAAATACACGGTTTAAAACCAGTCTACAAACAAAGGTGATCTTGAAGTTTTAGTTGTTGCGAGATGCCTGCTACACGGTTTAAAACCAATATCTTCTGCCACTGGTTTGCAACGCGGCCTGCGTTGCAAACCAGTGGCAAAAGATATTGATTTCTACCAAGGACGTTTAAAGGTCATACGAATTTGGTTTCAAACAACCGGATAGTTTGAGTCCCGGGAAAGGACCTAGGATAGTTTTTATCCCGATAGATATTACCACGGGATCGACACTTAAGCGGGTGAAACCGCGGGGCGCTGCTAGTATTCCATAAAAATAAAATAGTATCATGATTAAACAATCGTAAAACAGAGCTCAAAAGAATATACCTATTTCGTCGCATACTTAATTCTCAAAATTTGGAGCTTAAATTATCATATTCGAAATGAAAAAAAAATAAATTAAAATCATTTTTAAAAATGGAATTCCACTAGGTACCTAAAGAAATACTTACCTTAAAAATTATTCCACTGAGCTGTGAATTTATTTTTTAATTCAATTTAAACTTAAAAATTTCACAAAAAAAATTCTTCTTACTACGCCATGGCCGTGGCAAATATTATCTACGTGCGCGGTTCATTTGTTTGCCAACCACACATTCGTGCGTAGCGTGGCCGCGTGGGCGTGGTGGTGTGGCGGTCACAGGGCGGTGGGGTGGACGATCCTGCGGAATCCTGCCTACACTTTCATTAACGCGAAGCTATGTAGGTACATGCCTAGCTTAGCTGTGGATTGCTGTGGACCGACGACGCCTTATTAGTAAGAGATATGTATAGCCAGCTCTGGAAATACCTATTCTAATGTTATTAAGGTAGGTACGGTCAGCGATAAAAGTCGGTTAACACTGCTACTTTAACAAAAATTACTTATCTAAATTGACATAAAGTTATTCGATAGGTACCTACATGAATTTCAGCATTTCAAATAATGGCTAAGAGATAATATTCTTATCTACACTTTTTCTTCTGTTCCGATTCAACCTAAACATTTACTTCAATTATTAATAAAAAAACAAGTGTTATTCGACTTTTATCGCTGACAGGAACGGCCCCACGACCGATCCCTGCGGGACACCGCACGACATCTCTCTCCGGTTCCATTCCCCATCGCGATCGGGGTAGATGACGGCTCTGATGGCTCTGTCCGTCAGATACGCCTCGACTATTCGACGGGGGTAGGGCGGCACCCGGTGATACCGGAGTGCCTCCACAATGCAGCTCCAGGGCAGGGTATCGAACGCGTTGGCGATGTCGAGTGACACCGCCACGACGACCCCACCCCGGGACACCGCGTCCACCGTCGAGCGCCTCTTGCGGAAGCCAAACTGGCTGTCCCCAAGATCCGGCCCCGTCTTCACCAGGTTCCCGACGAGGCGGCCCACAATCTCTCTCTCAAAGAGCTTGCCGACCTCGTCGAGCAGCACGATGGGCCGGTATGCGGACGGAGAGTCAGCAAGGCGCCCTGGATAGGTACATCTTTACTTAACATTCGGGATTACAGGCGTGATGTTCGGTTTAGTGCTAATAGTCTACCAGTAAAATAGCTGTGTGACATACAGACGGTCAGATGGACATGAGAAATTATAAGGTTACCGTTTTTGCCCTTTGGCTACGGAACCCTAAAAATACGTACAGTACGACTAATTATCACCGAAACCTAGGATCTGAGCATCTAACTACAAAAACTTTAGATAGACAACCATGGGTAGAACAGCTGCTCTTTCAGATCGACAGTTTTGAGTTATTTTTACATGTTGACTGCCAATACGAAGCAACAACAAAAACCCGTAACTTCTTATTCGACAAATAGATACTTAGGTACAGTGAATATTCCTGAGATCTTTTAAGAATAAAACAAAGTAATCGGAAACACATGAATGAGGCAAGTTGAAGTGATCATAAAAAGCTTGTTATAAGCCCGATCTCATTGGTTCAAGCCAAGCCCGACAGAAGTTAGAGTAACGGTAGAGTTTCTTGCCCATTCTACTCCATACGAACACTACCTTTTGGAAGGGGCGACTAGAATCAATTCAATTTTTTTCCTGTAATTTTTGACGTTCAAAAGTGCCTTTAATGTGCCTATTTGAAATAAATGATTTGACTTTGACTTTGTTCCTGAACGGACTTGTGCAGCACTCGTTTTCCGGCTGTATAATTTTAGTTCCTAGTCCAGGCTTAGTTAGTTAGATAATTGGAACATTAGCAGTATTATGTTACGACATGCGGCTGCTAATTAACACTAGGTTGCGCTGTACTTCTTTATAGAGAGAATGTAGAGATTGTAGAGTCGTAACGATGGTTCAGAGTCCATTGAATTAAATGAGCTATACTTAACTTAGATCTCGATGTCGCATGAGCAACGTGAACCTGACTCCCATTTCAAGGGCAGGTGGTGGCGGTCGCGACTCGCAACAAGTGCTAAGCGCGTCGGCGTAGGGCGTCGGGACGCCGTCCGTCGTCGCCGCGGTTTCGCGCCAATTCTCGCCCGCAGTGATGGGAAGCACGCCTCACGGGCGGGACACGCTCGCCTCGTCCGCGTACGCTCGTGATCCGAATGCGGATAACTGTTAATAGTTTCCAACTCAACAGTTAACACTTGGGTCCTAGAAAATTTACACGTCGCTTTACGTCTGCTCACCTGGACAGCAATATGATTATTTTTCGTTTAAAACCAAAGGAAGTAGCGGCAATCATGTTGCTTCCGGATGCATTCCCGAAAAGTGTAAAACTTCTCAACAATACAACAATTGTGCGCTCACTTTTAATCGGAAGTGGTAGTAAATGTTATGCTCGAGGTGGACACTTGTAAGCGATGACGGACACCACTGAGGACATGGTGCTGGAGGTATCGACGGTGGCGTCGGCACCTCACCGGACACCTACTCCTGAACTTCATGCGACGTACACCACGTTTGAAATCTTGGTGGCATTGGTGGCGGTCGTGGGGAACGCTATGGTGATCTACGTGTTCCACCGTGAACGCAGACTGCGACGACGCACTAACTATTACATTGTGTCTTTGGCAGTGGCAGACTTTTTGGTTGGTCTACTTGGGATACCGTTCGCGATCCTGGCGTCAGTAGGCCAACCACGGAACCTCCACGCGTGTTTGTTCACGGTGTCGTTGTTAGTGATGCTGTGCACTATTAGTATCTTTTGTTTGGTGGGAGTTTCCGTGGACCGCTACTGGGCAATCCTGCATCCGATGTGCTACTCGAGGAATGTGCGCACAAGAACAGCTATTAGTGAGTACTTCAAAGTTGTCTATAAATTATAACCTACTTAGGTTCGTTGAAAGCAAGAAAGGTAGGTTTCATGCTCTATCCATTTATGACAGTTTCATTTCAGGTATGATCTCAAACTGGCCATCGTGTTGTGGTGGTCACATTATTGCATCTTTTATTGCTAACTACTTGATGACCATTACTTTAACACAATGGCAATCAACCCATACTAGAACATAGGACGTAATACTTAATTTATATGATACTTATTTGTCTTCAAAGAATTTTCCGATAGTTAGCTAGGACAAAACATGGAAGAGGAACTATCAATTACGAAACCTAATAGTTTTTCCTAGTTTCCAGTTTTCTACATACATAAGTAGGGGTTTTTCACATTTCATGAATGAGCATTTATTTATATTACAGCACGTTTAACGTTATTTACGCAACGCAGCAGCGATGGTTTCTGTAACATTTACCTTAGTTTAACTCAGACTTTAGACTGATGTTTACATTAACGAATTGATTAACCTTTTGACCGCTACAGTCATGTATAGATGACAAACCAAAATGTGCCCAGCACGCCACGGTCCGACTACATGACAGACTGACGCCGAGAGGGCACGTTTTTGATTTTTTGACGTGTAGCGGTCAAAAGGGAACGAGCGTAACTGTAGGTTTTAAATTAAATGAGGAAGAGAATTAATATTAAAGTTATGAATGAGCTAACTACTAGATACTACTTACGTATAAGTAGGTACCTAGATGACTAACAAAGGAACACTAATGCTTATAGGATTTATATTAAAACGTCATAATCGCTTTAGGGAAGTGTAAGCCGATGCTTGAACATTAAAGTTTACACGAACACGAAGGAACGTTTTCAGATTTGTGTAATTTCAGTTTACCTAAGGTCGTCTGTTACTGAAGCGGATTCCAAATATACGCTGATCAATGTACACTGCCATAAAAACATTTATAAGCCAAATTATAATAAACAAGAACATTGTTATTTTCAACTTTTTTTAGGTCGCTCAAAATCGTTTTTCAATTTTGTTATTTTCACGGTGGTCCAAGTAACAAATGATTTGGATCATAAAGAAAACAAGAAAAGGCTTCCTATTGTGGACCTAAAAAAACACTTTTTTGTGGTAGGTACTTTAATATACCTACAATCGTGACGTTCAATGAATTTAGGTGACTGTAACACTAATAAACAAAATAATTGTAAGGTTTCTCTTCTTTGGTTTCAATTTGATTAGATTGGTAACCTATAACTATACAATAGGACTACACGTACCTATTTCATGGTGTAGTTTGATAGCAAAGCATTCTGATATTTGTCTCTGCTTACAATTAAATGGAAAAAGGACAAATGTGACGGAAGAAAAAGAAGATCATTTTTAGGATAGGATAATGGTGCAATTGATGGTTTTCAAAAGCCTTTAGTCATAGAACCTTTTTTTTTGTTTCGGGTTGGAAAAATCTCATGACTGTCCTCCGCCTTGGGGCAGGCGGAGGAGTCTATCAGGCCCTTAGTGACTTAAAACCACGGTATTTCCTTCCCTAACTTGGACTGGGGATCATGGGAACTTGTGCAACCTTAAATTTTTGCTTTTAGTTTACGCATAACTGAGTTAAGAACATACCACCTCATCAATGGTATGGGGCACAGGTCTCCTCTGTATGAGAGGGACTGGGACCTATTATCTCCACCAGGCGGGCCCAGTGCGGGTTGATACCACAGCATTCTTAAAACCGTAGAAGAGCATGTAGAAGAAGCATCTCCAAATATTTTACACAAAGTGTACCATTTTCATTGCATATTCTAATACTTTGAACAAAGTGAATACTGTGAATTTATTATAAAAAACTAAGTACCTAATACATCACCTAAAAGGTGATGTATTCACTCATTACGTAATTGGGATATTGTTTACTAATATTATAAAGAAAAGACCTAATACTGAAAAAATATAAGAGTAAGGATAAATATTGTAGATATCATCGCTTTTGTAAAACTTATGAATGGAACTCATTTGCGGGTGAAACCGCGGGGACCTGCTAGTTACAAATATATGGTTACTAGCAGCCCCCCGCGGTTTCACCTGCATAAGTCTAAATCGGTTCAGCGGTGCGTGAAGACGTAACAGACAGGCACACTTTTGCATTTATAATATTAGTACTTATGGATTATTCATCTTTATACCTACCTAAACATTATTACCCACAAGGTGGTCCGAAGACCTAGAAGGCCGCAGGAACCCGTTGGATGCGAGAAGCGCAGAACCGGTCGAAGTGGAGGTGCTTGGGGGAGGCCTATGTCCAGCAGTGGACGTCTTTCGGCTGAAATGATGATGATGATGATGATGAACATTATTATACATTATGGATTTTCCAAAACAAACATTTGTTACCAATATTTTGGTAATCGCTAATGTTTCGACCAAAAAGCTATTAAAATCGCGTGATACCACGGACTTTCTTATCAACTAACTCCTTCACTATCTATCGTTCAGTTAGGGCTTATCATCCAAACAAATGCCTACAATGGCGGTACAGTCACGAGCATAAGTATGTATACACTTGGCTTTATTCAAAGGCGATTTTCTTCTTTATTTTTGAATGAAATTTTATATTAGTGTGGAACATAGTATTTTCGAACCTCATAGGTTTGTGTAAAGTGTCGTATTTCAACGTTGCATTCGTTATTTCACGAAAAAAAACGACATTGAAAGTTCCCAAGTGTTGACATATTAGTGATTGTACTTAATAATTTATTTGCACCTATCATCAATACTATGTACCTACTACAGCCTTCGTTACGATGTCTTGTGGTCAGTATCAGGTTATATTTAAACAAGTGCGTTGGTCGCACGATCTTTGCGGTTTCTCTCTTGCTTCTTTTCCTCATTTTCCAAGTATTACTTTGATTGAGGAATGTGCTTTATTATACCCGATAATCAGCGGGGTAATTGCATATTACACTATCAGTAGCAATGGGTTTAATTTTGACAGTTCAACAACGTTCATTGGGTTGTTTACGTTGTTGAGCAGACACATTTTTCGAACATAATATGAAGCAATGGATTAGCAATGCTTCAAAATGATTCAGATTGAGATCGATAGTGTGTTTTGCAATGAGGGTGCTGATCATCATCATTCTCTTGCCCTTATCCCAATTTATTTGTGGTTGGCGCAGCATGTCGTATTCTTACATACTTTTCTATTATTAGTCGTCACCTCAGTACCACTTTCTAGGGCACGCCACAATTGCAGCGATAAGATCCCTCTTTGAGGAGTGGCTAGAGAGGCGCCACGGCATCCTCACCTTCCGCATAACGCAGGTCCTCACCGGACACGGCTGCTTCGGGAGGTTCCTGTTTCGGTTTAGGCGGGAGGAAACGCCCGGGTGTCACCATTGTATGGATCGCCCGGAGGACACGGTGAAGCATACGGTGGAGGTCTGTCCAGCTTGAGGAGAGCGCCGCCGCGTCCTCGCGGCGGCGATCGGTGGCGGCGATCTCTCGCGTCCGACCCTAGTCCAGGCCATGGTACGGAGCGAGAGTGCATGGGAACTAATGGGAAGCCGCCACCTTCTTCTGCGAAGCAGTAATGTTCGCGAAGGAGGAGGCGGAGCACGTGAGGGAGAGGCAGTTTTTGCGCCCTCATGCCCCTAGTCGCCGCAGGATCGAAAAATGTTACTTATTCCAAAAAAGCTGGCAAATAACTAAGAACGTAGCGCATGTTGGGAGTCAAATATCCAACATTAAATGTAGTGTTAGGGTCCATTAACTTATACATTTACTATTGGATATTTGCTGTAGGCTCTGGCCTACGGACCTAGTAGCAGGAGGAACCGTGGGGTTTTAGTCGGTAGGAGTCCGATGTTTATAACCGTCCATTGTCTTCAGAATTAGGGTTTCCAGGAGGATTTCTTGACTTAAAAAGTGTCTTAAATTTTTTTATAATTATTTAACAATACCCATCAGGTCGATAGGCAAAGTATACCATATCAGACATGTCATATTGTGCCACGTCACAGATTACTTAGCATGGAGAATTTGTCTACCCATGATCGTATGTGTTGCGAGTTTCTATGGAATGTTAAGTAAGAATTTACGAACAGATTCACATCGTTCATCACTGACTCGTAATGGTCTCAAAATTGGGCACTTTATATTCAAAGTACCTATGCCTGTAAAATAATAATAGACATTATTTTTATCGTTCTATCTAATTACATATTGTATAGCAAGGCTATATATGTGTTTGTAATGAATAATTCCGGTCATTTATCACGAAATGATGACAATAATATAAGTATATCATTTATTGTTTTCTTTTTAGAAAGGACGTAAAAAACAGTCTGTAGAATCAATAGATCGGTCAGCGGTAGAATCATTTTGAGCTTGGAAGCCCATAGGCATCGGTGTAGGACTCCTTTCTTCTAGTATCTATTTATTACTTATAAGTTTAGGCTATCAGTCTATCACCCCTGATAGACTGATAGCCTAAACTTATAAAAAGGCCACTTTGGCAGAATCATAAAAGGATAACATTATGAATCATAATGGACAGTTAACTCTTAAGTTAATCGTATCAAATCCCATTGGTGAAGGGTTTTCAGTATTTTTTTTTTGGCTGTGCTAAAATACCAATCAATCCAATCCAAATCCAATCCCAATCTCTTTGATTATACCTACTTAGTGCAGCGAAAAAAAGAAAAACACGGACCGTCTTTGCCATATTATGATTCATAATGTTATCCTTTTATAATTCTGCCAAAGTGGCCTTGTTAGGCCCCCTGATTGAAGTTATTCTGTAGTTCAAACCGTAATGATTTAGGATTCTATTTATCGTAGGTGTTCCTTAGGCCACAATCACTCTCTAGTATTTGTGTATAGGCCTGTGTTGCCTAAAATATTATTCTTCAGCGTCCTCACTGCACGTCAGAATGTTTTCACACGAAGCCATAGAAATAATGACGTTGAAATAGTTACATTAGTTCTAGCCAGGTTTTGAAACCCCTGAATAACTTCGGCCCCGATTATCCATATGTATGATTATGATTATCCTTGTCATAAAGTAGTCATGAATTAATGGTAGCTTTGTTAGTTACGGGTCATTATCAGCAGCCGTTGAAGGCTTTAGAATAATTGTTACACTTTCAAACACTCATCATAACGCTTTGAAATGTGTCTGCCACTCGTTAATTTCATGGGCTCTTATATCGGTTCAGTCGGGGTGCGAAGAAGATCTTAGGTACTCCTTTATGGTTTTGACCTTAGCTATTCCTGTTGTATTATTATTGTTGTTATCTTCATTAATCATAGATTTGCAAGGTCCCGGTTAGGGGTCTACAGAACAAAGCCGGCCGGCCTCATCACACTAATATTATAAAGGCGAAAGTTTGTGAGTGTGTGTGGGGGTGTGTTTATATGTTTGTTACTTCTTCACGCTCAAACGGCGGGACCAATTTTGATAAAATTTTGTATGGAGGTAGCTGATACCCTGGATTAACATATAGGCTACTTTTTATCCCGATATTCGGACGGGATCGAAACTTATGCGGGTGAAACCGCAGGGCGCAGCTCGTTTAAAATAAAAGGGGCCGCGACTGCTTCTAATATTTTCCAATATGATGTTCTCAGGAGTAAGAAACTGCTTAGCTTCATTCTTATCTTCAATTGATGCGACTGTTTGTACGTCGTTAGTACTTTGTCGGAACTTGTAATGTAGATGTGTAAAAGTTTTCAGACGTAAAATGTCAGGAAGACGAAATTTATGTTCCCTCATAAAATCACATTTTTGTCACCAATATAATTATCCAGAGGTCTCGTAGTATTTGACTATTTGACGTTTGGCGCCATAACTCCCAGTTCAGAAGATTGATGGGAAACCATCAATACCCACATAATAAACGAGACAAACAAACCCTTGTTTGTCACGTTTATTATACCTACCTACCTTAAATTAGTGGTGTGCATATATTTTTGTGAGTTTAGACGCTGCAGTGAAATTATTTGAGAGATTTGTGCAAAAATCATCATGATGGAGGAGATAGATATTTTATATTTTATGACCGAATTAAGAAAATTGGTTCAGACTATGAATTATCATCTGAAAATTTATAGTGCTGTATAAACCACATGCAGTTGCATCCATCCCAGCGAGGTTTGACCAGACTCGATTAATCGAATGAACCCAAAGAATCGCACCAGCACTCATGTTTCATGGTGCTGCAGAGGCCATTGCATATCAAGGAGTAGACCGGGGGGCACTGTAATGGTAGGGAAGACGTGCCCATAGGATAGGAAAGGTAGTGAAGAGATGGGTGATATTTATCTATTGCTCTAAATCCTAGAAGCCACAGGGCATTTTTTGTTCATGAGGTTTCTGCAAAATTTTAGTTTATTTTGTGATAAAAATTCTCTCATATTCTGTGCCCTATCGGCTATTATTGTTTTGGTCACCAATCACAGAAGCTACCATGTAATTTGACAGCAGGTTTTATGATCAGAGAATTGATTGGACTTTCATAAACCAGGGGAATTATAATTTCGAACCGGACTATAAAGACCAAAGGACAGTTAATTTGGTAAAGGAAAAGAAACCCTTATTTTTTGTCGTCTAATTAATGACAAAAATAAGCCTGAGACACAATAAATCGCCTTTATTATCCTCAAATAATGACAGTCATCATAGCATGTTATCATGATCTTTAACAGAATTTTCCACCCCTTGATGATTAAGAAACTGGATACTTTGATAGGGCTCGGTGTGGGGCTATGGCTAATAACGATGTAATCTAACCAAGTGACGATCAACTCACACGACCTGACATTTTGGAGTAACGTGATCTTAACACTGACGATGATACCAACCGATATGAACTTGATCGTTTATACTATATGGCTGCTTCTTCAGTAATAACCATTTTCTTAATTGGAAATGTTGTGTGTACTATTATTTTGCTTCAGCAGGTATATACCTGTATATAAGCCGATATCGGTTTACTTCATTAGGTAATTGATGGTTTTGGAACATGTTTATTTTTATATTCTGCAATAATGTATGACAATGTTATTGCACTGTAGTTTTCTCCTTCACATTAACCGAAAAGTGATGTCTTAATTTTTCTTTAATGTTTACTATTTTCAACTGATCAGCAAACGTCCATAGAATATCTAAGTAGAGAATATAAATCGTGAAATAAACCATTGTATGAATTCTTGTTACGTACAAGATAAATGCAGACACAGAAATAATATTTACAAAGAAAGAGTCCTCTTATATTTTGGTAATGTTATTTGCGGTCACTTTTCATTCTGGAATGGAAGCTGAATAAACACTGGCATATATATATTATACCTGTCGTTTGAGAAATTTATGCTTTACAGGTGCGATACGAGTTGCGCGCTGAATATTTCGACAAAAAGTATTGTACCTAGTAAAGAAGAAAATTTGACCAATGGTTTTCAGTGTTGGTCAAAACTAGACAAAGTAGACTTAGTTTGTGTACAAAGTAGCTCAGGCGATGTTCGTATCTCAGAAATGATCTCAACGTCTCGGCGACAATGCTCAGGAAATCGTTCATCGTGATATCTAGCAGGAAGAGCGCGCTTTGTAGGAGGCGCGCATTGTCCGCGAGCCGAAGTACTGTGGCGTGCGTGGCCGCAAGTACGCTCAACTAACTCACGAGTCCATGACTACTCATGACATGATCCGCGATTGTTTTATAACACTATAATGACTGCATTCCGACAAACATTAATCTTCGTTAATTTTACTAGGACGTCATAATGTCAAATTACAATCACGGTAAGAAAATATCAATAACACGACAGAACAAGTGTATACGATGTCTGCAACCTTTCATTACACATTTCGTTCACGGACTTTCACCCCAGTGTTATGTCGAAGGGCGACAGACTGGCGCCAGCCAGTCTACATGGCGGCCAAGCGACCTCATCTCCCGAGCTGCGGCAGTCGCGCGCCGGGTCCCGCCCTTTACGCTGTACCATGGATATTATCCACGGGATATTTCTTTACGTCTATATTATCAATGTTTGTGTAGTTGCAAGAGGAGGAGGACACGGAGGATCACACGGAGGGTCACATGGAGGGTCACATGGGGTGTCACATGGAGGGTCGCACAGCTATGCACACGGTCATCACGTGACCGCGAGCCATGCTCACTACTCGTACCATCCTCCCCAGAACGTCCACTTCACGTGCCGCACCTGTTCCTCCACGCAACTGTACCCCGTGTACAGGCCCATGCCACCAACCTACGTGTACACCTACAAAGAGTCCGGCAGCAGGTACAGCGACATACTCACTGGCCTTTCTCTGTACAACTTAGGACGTTCCACTAACATGGGCTGGTCCCACACGCATCAGTACAACTCTCGTCCAGATGAAACTTGTTCTCTACAAATCATCGAACGCACGCACTTCGAAGAGACGCAGTTTCCGTGTTTTATGATATCTTCATTTATTGAGTCAACGACGGCTGAAAATTCTCGTCCGGTTGACATAGCGTCGCCAAAGATTGATGTGAAGCCGTTTGTAAAGGACTCGGGGCCAGCATTACAAGTGACAGATGAGCAAGAGTGCGTGTTATGGCATAATTTAACGATGCATAAGGAGAGAAACCATGTTCCTTGTGCCTTGTTGAAGGAATACGCGAGCACGGTGCGGCAGTCGGGCGTCCCCTCGTACATTTGGATGCCGACGCTGCTGGGAACTGTCATAGCTTTGTACTTGTGCTGTGCGTGTTGTTGTAAGGACAAGGAAAAGGAGAGTGTTAAGGAAGAAGCTCCACTTAATGAGCTGCGTGTGCCAGGATACTGTTCTAATTACTAAAGTGAAAACGTTAAATTAGTGGCGTTTTTGCAATTTCAGCTGCTTCGTTTTATGACTGCTATGTTCGTACCTACTAATTTATCATACGCCAGTGTACATTGTCTCGTGAAAGTTGATATCATATTGTATTCAAAATATTCATTGTATGTCTGTAGGAAAATATTATGTATGTACTTAATATCCTTATTCCTAGTTATATTAGGTAGTCCGAGTCCTCCTATCCTTCATAGGTAATGTAATTTAATTAACACGCGTCATTTTGTACTCTTAGAGGTAGATTTTAATGTTGTTCGTTTTGTTATATAAGCTTTTATCTCATGAATTTTTAATTCGTCATTAAATAATCCTGCCAAGTGCCTGTCTTATGATTAGTTTTAAAGCGTTGTGTTTTTGTTTTTTAATAAAATAAATAATACATAAGACTTAGGTGAGTCCACTAATTTGTCTTTTTGTCAATCCTCTTATTAATTTAAAAATCACTAGTAATAAGGCATCGTTTTATACTTTCTTAAAAACCAAGCGTCCATAATTGTATTGAAATCAGGGGGCCTAAAAAGGCCACTTTGGCAGAATCATAAAAGGATAACATTATGAAACATAATATGTTGAAGACAGTCCGTGTTTTCCTTTTTTTTTTGCTGCACTACGTAGGTATAAGCAAAGAGATTGGGATTGGATTTGGATTGGATTGATCGGTATTTAGCACAGACAGAAAAAATAAACTAAAAATTCCTTTACCGATGGGATTTGATACGATTAACTTAACAGTTAGTTAACTGTCCATTATGGTTCATAATGGTAACCTTTTATGATTCTGTCAAAGTGGCCTTTTTAGGCCCCCAGGCTGTGCGCACACTAAATCCAACCAAATTTTTGCTCAGTGAAAACAATAATGTCGCGCAGACTCACAAAGTCTCATGGTCCATATATTATCAAAATGTACTAAAAGAATGTAACAAAAGAATTAACATTCACACAAACATTTCCTACATTGTTCTCAAAATCCCGAAAACGTGTTTATAACCAGTTTACAACGAAACTCGTTCACAGTTTTATTTATCAATTTGCTACGACACTTCAAATAAACAGCCGAACGTCGAATCGACGTACACTTCAAACAGAATTAAGAGCTATATTTTATGGTAATTTAAAGTACATAACAGAGCGTTTGATAGCCGATAACTGAATGACCGGAAGGGTGTAAATCTGCCATGCAATGTGCCGTCGCCGAGTGTTGCTACAACACTTCTGAATCATTTTGAAGTTTATTGCTAATCCATTGCTTTTTTGAGCGAAAAATACGTCTGCTCAACAACGTAAATAACGCAATGAATGTTGTTGAACTGTCAAAATTAAGGCCATTGCTAAGAGTGTGTTACGCAATTACCTCGCAGATCTCTAATAAAATAGGGCCTCAGCCCCATCATTCAGACCTATACCTTTATCATTCCGTAAATAATTTACCTACAGCAGCAAAATCTGGGCCGAATAAAACAGATGTTTAAGTTTGTATCATCTTGTGTAAACTGTAAGTAAAATAAGGAGTGTGTAGATGGATTGGGATTGGTTAACTATGTCAGTCATATACATACATACATAATCAGCCTATCATGTTCCCACTGCTGGGACACAGGCCTCTCGGTAAGAGGGAGTGGGCCGTAATCCACCACGCGGGCCCAGTGCGGGTTGGTAGATGTCACATGTCTTCGAATTTTTGATTCTAGGACATGCCGGTTTCCTCACGATGTTTTCCTTCACCGTTTTGAGAGCAGTGGTGATGAAATAATTTACACAAAGTAAAGAGCCTGTCCGGGTTCGAACCTACGACCTAGGTACAACTTGTAAGTCGCGGCCGTTACGACTGGGCCACCCCTGCTCTCTAGGCCACCCCTGCTCTCAATACCAGTCGTATGGTGGCCAATTCGGATGTAGGTATACAACTTTTTTAAACCCCCATTCTGATTTGACGCCAAGTTTTGCAGATGTTTGATGTCTATTATTTAGTTAAAACTAGCAACGCCTAGCGGTTTCACCCGTATAAGTGTCGATCCCGTGGGAATATCGGGATAAAAACTATCCTATATCCTTCCCCGGGATGCAATCTATCTCTCTGCAAAATTTTATCGAAATCCGTTCAGTGGTTTAGGCGTGAAAAGGTAACATACAGATAGACGGACAGAGTTACTTTCGAATTTATAATATTAATAAAGTATGGATGTTGCAAATTCGTTATGCACAGTCTATTAGACCATGACTACGCAATACTTTCAGTAATGTTATCCTGAAGTTCTTAAACGAATTTAAAAAACGACCCAATTTTTTTAACAAATCGTCGATACCATTTTGATCACTGAGGAATTCGCGACACGTCCTGACTTTTGTCTGTGGTTTTATCTAAAGGGATATGTTGCGGTCAATCTTCATTAAGAAAAGCAGAATATTTGTGACTTTGTTACTAGGATACCTAATAAAGTATGCAAATAAGTATTAAATAAAAAGCAGGATGAAAAGCGATTGTATTTTCATGTATGAAAAAGGAGATTAGGCAAATCTTATTTACCGTATAAAATTGCCAAACCTGATATAATATAATATAATATAATATAGGCCTGGAAGATTCGGTAATCAGAAGTCAGATGCACGAAAATGAAGGTATGCTAGTCATTTTACAAGGACTTCATAAATAAACAATCTTATGATTTTTCTGTTCTTATTAGCTGAACGTTTTACTTTTTAGTACTCAGTATGTTTTTGAAATACTTCTACATTCAAGACACGTGAATCGTATTTTTCTTTCTTTACGTCCTCGTCCCACTGCACGGACAGAATCAAGTTCAATAAAATAGATAGGTAACACAATAAATGAGGAGATCTCCCCCATGTTTATATGAAAGTAATCACGCTCACTGTCGGACGTCGTGTGTCGGTAGTCTCTGTCAACATTCAGTACCAGTCCATACGATATTGATTCACTTTGATCACGATTTATAGTTGGGATTCCGTATTGTGCTGTGTCCAAAATCAGTTTCTTATTTTGAAATCATACTTTTGGTTACGTAACATTGCTCTAGTACACTAACCCCCTCTAATAAACGTTGTATAGCGTCTGTATAGTTACACAATGCTTTGTCTTCTTCTTTGAAAAGTGAAATTACTGACGACTGAAAGAGAGAAATCGGTGTGTAACTATTCATCTAAATATAATACGTTTATTAGTAAGGAGGATAGTGTGTAACACACTTTCAATCACGATCTGAATTATTTTGAAGGATATTGCTAATCCATCAATACTAATACCTACTAATATTATAAATTTGAAAGTAATTCTGTCTGTCTGTCTGTATGTTACCTTTTCACGCCGAAACCACTGAACGGATTTCGATAAAATTTGACAGAGAGATAGATTGCATCCCGGGGAAGGACATAGGATAGTTTTTATCGACATACCTCACGGGCGAAGCAGCGGGCGGAAGCTAGTTGCTTCATATGTTCGATAAATTGTCTGTTCAACAACGTAAATAATGCAATAAAAAACTCCAATTATTCGTTGATAGCACGTGGTTCAATTAGCCACGTGCAATAGCAAAATAAACATATACTCTTGTTAAAACTATGCCACAGTAAAATAATCATTGAAATACGATTACACATAAACTTGTCGACGTAATTATCAAAAGCCGTAACTCCATTTTTATTACAGTTTGAAAATAGCTTTGCTTTTGATGTAAGTATTGACTATTACTTGAGCTGTAAAGGTTCAAACTACATGAAAAAAAATAACACCAAATGCATTGAAACTGAAAAATGAAAAGTAATTTTCAGTGAGTCAAATGTCAGTATCCAATGACGAGGTTCATGTTACATAAAAATAACAAGTAACTCGAGATACGACGATTTAGTCAGCGTTATTGATCCCACGATCAAAATGTTTCGATAAATGAAATTGTGGTGAATTATTTGAAAAATGTGGTTTTTCTATTTCGTGTAACTTGTATGTGGAATAGATTGAATATTAATATTAGGATTTAAAATTTTGGTAGGTATATGTTTTTTGATTCTTTGGTCTAGTATCTTGTAAAAGAAACACACGATTCAATGAAATTTCCTTGATACAAAAATATTGCAAAGTTTAAATATCTATTTTTCGACATCACGGCGTATCTAACACATAGAGTTATTCAATTGAATTTACTTTAAAACGTAGAGAATTATCATATCAAAGTTTACTCAAAGTAGTTTTAAATTTAAATCATTTATTTTGTTAAAAAAGGAGTAAATTCGTTTTAGCACATACGTCGTTTTATTCCGAGCGCACGAACGCACATTATAGCCATCTCCCTTCTTTTGCGTTTCAAAAGTAATTGCATCACTTTCGCTCGCTTAGTAGATCAATCGCTACGATTCATTTTCGAGGTAGCGCCTCTATCGACCGTCCACTTCTACGTAGGATGTGCACGGAGACCGATATACCTCACCCGTCTTAAGTACAGTATATGTATATGCCTTCATTCTAGTAAATAGATATCGTTTGAGCTCAGCGGTTGAGCCATGTAAGCATTGGACGGAATAAATAAATAACAATAATAAATAATGATTTTATTTCGGAACAAAGAATCCATACGATGTTAGTAATATATTTAATATTAAAATAACTTATTATCTAGTGTAACAATCACCCTCCGCATAAACTACCTACTTTGCAATTGGAGAGCTGAACCTCTCCACTACAGTTCTCAAGATGCGGTTGCAACTGTCTGTCACTTATCATGCATACCCATACCCATACACCGTCAAGTTTACTGGACGCGGCTTCAAGTCCGTTGCAAACTTGACGGTGAACTTGATCGTGAGTGGCCCGCATTAGTAGTAAAGCTGTTTTCTTGCGTGCAATCGCATGAAATCCATTGGTACGTGCTTCCACAAATAGTCCGACGCGCTACAGTATAAAAGTCGCCTCCAAATCGGCAGTACGTATTTTCATTTTATTAATTTTTTTATCTTCAGGAAAAATCTTGAGTATTATGTTTAGTATTAGAAAAGTTTCTCACGCCCCGAAACTAAAAGTCTACGCGGTTCATTTGTTTGCCAGCCACGAACTTTTCCGTAGAGTGACCGTGTAAGCTGGTACAATACGACCGACGGCGACGTTACTTGGCGGGCCTGAACATAGGCACTAAGAACTTTCGCGCATGTTCTCTCACTCGCACTCGCCTCATGTCACCATTTGGTTCCTAAAAAATCTTACTGCGCAGCCTTCTGCGCAAAGTTTACGTCTGTCGTATTGTACACGTATGTAGTAGTCTTGTGCCTGCTCGGTCATTTTAAAGATCGCTCCGTACTAGTTCATTTCGGACAGTGAACTAGTTCATTCTATTAGTTCTAATAGCTCTATTCGGTCTTCGCTCTCGGTAAGCATTTCCATAGAGCAGTTTGGGCGGTAAGCTAAAATAGACACTAAGGCATTGAAATAACGCGCATCTCATCTCATTCTTGCGAATTCGGTCGGTCGGGTTCGGATAGCATCGTCATTCGTCGGCTATTCTCTCTCGTTCTCATTCTTCACAGACATCGAATGAAAACGTATAACGTTTCTGTCAAACAATCAGTGACTGTATTTCATTTTCTCGTTCGGGGGATGTACGAGTACGAAAAGAGCTATTTGACCTATTAGACCGGTTATAAGTCAGCGTTCGGAAACGTTTCTTTTAGTACAGTGCTAAGATACGGCTCCTATTCGTTCATCGTTCACGAACTACACAAGACTAGTATGTAGTTTAGCCGTGGGCTGCTGAACGGCGCCTTTATTGTGTTTTCAGAGAATACATATTCTTGCTACGATCGGTAAAGGAACATTTGCCGTTTTCATAGTGTTTTTTGTTTTTTTCCTTGTAAAGGCTCCTACAAACAGGCGCGACACGCGATATGTGGGTAGGGTAGGTGTGAAGGAGCCTTTACAGTTTCTTACCCAAACGTTCAAAGTATTGTCGCGAGAATCCTAAGGAAAAAAGAAGATAAACAAGAAGAAAAATAGTGGAGAGGTAGGAAAGAGAGTACCAACTTTAATAGATAAAGCAAAAGTAATTTTCATCTCTCATGTTCGGAAAGTAGTGTTTGTTTGATCCGAATAGCGGGTGGAAGACGCTGCTTCCCACCAAAGGGCGGGAAAGACTCATAGTAATTGCTTCCCTCCTTAGGGAGGGAATGAATTTTAAAAATGGAACTAAATTTGGTTAGGTAGTCAGCTCAGTCAGACACCCTTAATTGATTATGTAAATATTTATTAGGCTACCCATCAAATCTTATAAATGTGCGTTAATTAGGTGAGTTGGATAAAAAGCTCATAATTATGTTAACGCCATTAAATCTTTCATATTTAGCGCAAAAGTTTAGTTAATAATTTACCTTGAATAAATTCAACATACTTAGAGGTACGATAATAATTTTTATGTCAGTTGTGGTCGAGGCTAAAAAACATAAAAATTGGGGATTTCGAACATCCTGACTTCACCATATACATCATTTAATTATTCGACGAATTTATCCATAGTTTAAGGTAAATAAGTAGTGGTAATGAAGTTTTTTTATATCTAATGTCGATGTTTCGCGCCAATCGTGCGTGTTTTCATTGTTACTTTTCACAAATTTCACACAAAGATGTACCTACTTAGATAAGATTTAAAATGTGACAAATATTATTGAAAATATTATAAACAACACGAAAATGCCCAGGTTTTAACGTAATATTCAAATTACCACTACTCAATTTGTGTTCAAAATCGTCGACCATTATTGTTTTTTTTTATTGCAATGATGTGCGAAAGCAAATTATTCCAACAATTTTTTTTTTAATTTTCACTGACGAGTAATTAATATGAGGAATATAATCGATACTTGAAAATTAAATAAAATTATTTTAAGCAATAAATACATGCATTGTTTTAATGATTTATGCTTTTCTAATAGATATCATTTCAATCTCTTCTAATAATTATCATGTCACTAGCAGCATTTATTGAATTTCGCGCCAAAATGTTTCTATATTTGAATTTATATTCGGAAAGCGCTCGCTGTTTAAAATTATTTTAATTTATTGGACAATTATTTACTGTGGATTTTATTTTTGATACTTTCTAATAGTATGCTACTGAAATCCCAACAAACATTTTTTAGGTAGGCTTAGCAAAAGTTTATTTGAGAATGATGATAAATTAATTCTATAAATTGGGTATTCTGCAAACACTTAACATTTCAATATATTTTGTTAGTTAAAAGAGTTTTTTATTCAGTTTCTACAATTTTTTTTTATTGCGAGTATCGATTAGGCTGAATGCAAGTTTTGAATCGAAATAGAAAGTTGTGGACGGTCAGCACTAAAAAGTGACGCGGTGTGTTCCATATTTCAAATTTAAAAAAGACTAATATATAGGTATCTACTATTCATGTTATTATTATCAATTAATATTTTAGAAAAACTGCTATTTTTTACTTTCCTTATATTCGAAATGAAAAGTAGAGTGTTTAACACGGGTGAAAGTCATCAATTCCCACTCGGACTATAGCCGCCCTCGCTGCGCTCGGGCGTCTAAATGCCTCGTATGGGAATTATTCCTTTCCACCCTTATATAACAATCTACTATTTGTACAGAATGTCTAAACTAAGTACCTACTTTTACTTATACTTCTTAGATATTATGATTCACATATTCAGTTTCACGATAAAAAGTAGGTAAGGTGAGGGGCCGTTGCTAAATAATAACAGCCGCACAGGTCGATCGATCAGGTTAAGCTACGCTTGCCGCGGTTGGTCTGTGGATCGGTGACCGTCTTTACATACCGTGACCCCTCCGTGCCTCGGAAAGCACGTTAAGCCGTTGGTCCCGGCTGTCATTCGTGGATCTTTGACAGTCGTTACGGGTAGTCAGAAGCCCGAAAGTCTGACAACCAGTCTTACCAAAGGGTATCGTATTACCCAGTAACTGGGTTGTGGAGGTCAGATAGGCAGTCGCTCCATGTAAAATACTGGTATCCAGCTGCATCCGGTTAGACTGGAAGCCGACCCCAACATAGTTGGGAAAAGGCTAGGCAGATGATGATAAAAAGTAGGTAAGTACAGAAAGATTTGGACTGCAGCCTACTCATGTCTCAAAATAAATAATAGGACAGCTATAACTCACTTGGGTGAATTCATTGATGCTTTCTTGACCCATTACGAGCTTTGTTTTGATATGTTTCTGGAAAATATATATACCAACTGAATCACGTCATTTCATAGAAAAAGATATTTTTTAGATAAGTATTATTTTACTTACTTAATAGTTAGAAGGTTAAAGTGTTATTTAAAGGGTGTCAAAAGTAAGGAAAGGGGACCACCATGTCCTCTTTCCTTAAATAATCTTCAGAATATTTTGAAGCACTTTCTGCACTTAACTTAAAGTGGACATAAACTCACATTAACATATTGACAAGGATGACCTACTGAGTCACATGCTAAATTAATAAAAGAGGTGACTTTGACGACAATCCTTTTAGGAAAGTATGCTTGCTTTGCGTTCAGAGAACAAGGAATATTCAAAACTAGCTGAGCCCCGCAGTTTCACCCGCATAAGTCTTGATCCCGTAGGAATATTTGGAAAAAAAGGATTCTATGTTCTAATCCAGGTCTTGGTCCACTTATATGTTAAAATTTCATCCAAATCTGTTCAGCCGTTTTACCGTGAAAGGGTAACAAACGATCAAACATATTAAAAAAATCTCTCTTCTCTAAATGTGTTTACATAACATATTTATGATCACGTCCGTACTGCACAAAGGGTTAGATTATTTATTTATGTTTGCCAGTTATGTTCCCGTAAAGGGTGAGCCTCTTGGTATCAACCATAAATTCAATCTAGGACCTAGGGTGAAGATTAGGTATAATTGTTTATAATCTTCACCCTAGGTCCCAGTCTCTTTCTTACAACGTGTTTTCAAGCCCAGCCAGCTGAATTACATGCAAAGCCTCAATCCTCCATCCAATCAAAATATTTGTATCTTACTAAGCGACGCGCACTTTACTTGTGGTAACCACGTGTTCAAACACGCTGTGAATGAGTGCGTGAAGACGAGTAGCGTCAGCACATAATACACACACACACATACACACGAACACACACACTTCCGAATGTACCTGTGTTTCGGACGGGCACCGAGAGCTCCTGCACTTACACACACATTCAGAATTTCAGAGCGTGTTTGTACACGTGGTTACCATAAATAAAACGCGCGTCGGTTCGTGAGATAAAAATATTGTAGGTACGGACGCCAGCAGGTCAACCTACCCGAAACTGTCAGATTTTCCCAATCAACCTTGAACCTTATGTTTTAGCAATAAAGTCGAAAATCTATTAAAGAAATCTGACAGATTGTAGTAACTTGATGTGCTGGCGTCTGTACTTAGTTACTTGTTGCAAGACCTAGAGAGCGTCTGAAAATCCAGGTTTAGAAACGATGCGTTCTGGCTGAAAAATATACGATCTATTTTATAATTCGTCATAACAGAACGTGTGAATTTGTATAATGGTCTAACGGGATCGAAAAGAAGCTACCAACTTAAAATTGTTTAATATTTTCAACATGTTTAACATTTCGCACTTTAACACTTCGCTCGCCTACAGATTTTGTAGAACACTCAATGGATTATTTTTTTCGACGGAACATGGTTACATGGACCGTTGTTTCACGCTCGACTTAACTAAATTGACTTTTTAAATAATCCTTTCATAATTTGACAAAGTGGGTCTTCCGATATGTTATCGGACTGTGAGATTGATACCTACTAATAATATTTGTGTAACACTCGTGGAAAAACCAAATAATAACAATATTATAAATAGGTAACAATAGCAATATTTGCCCCTAATGCGTTAGAACCTACCTACTAATTTTAACTATTACGGAAAATGAAGAGGAATGTTTTTCATGTAAATGCAATAAATAGATCAAAGTGAAACAATAATAAATAAATTACAATAATATAAATAATAACCCAGTACATAATGTATTTCAAAAACCGGGATGTAAATAACTTGTCCATAGAAAACCAAGTAACAATTGGGTGCCCCAATTCGAAAAATCCCCAAGTCCTACTTAGGGATTTTTTTAACTAGTAACACAGGTTGATCGGCCGTTTTTTCTCTATCGATACGTCCAACAATTTTTTTGTTATGATATCCCTAAGTGGGTTTTTGAAAACTATAAAAATTAAAATTGACGATACTTTCAGTTCCGAAAATCCCTAAGTCCTATAAATCCCTTAGTCCGTAAGTTTTTACCGAAAAAGGACTAAATTAAAATCAAAATGAATACCTATAAAAATACAAAAGAATATAATACAATATTATAATAATAATTAGTAATATATAATTAATATATTATAATATAATACAATAGGAAGACAAAAATATGAACAAAAACAAATTATCTATTTGCTTTGATTTTCAAAAGAATCTGCCATTGCGTCACTAATGTAACTGATGAATATTATCTCAGGCAATTATGGCTTCATAATTTTGGTATACATAACTTAAATTTCTGATTCAATGACTGGCGATAACTTTAAAGATTTTTTTTTATATAGAGTAGGTATATCTAGGTATCTTCGAGATGTTCCTGCTGATTGTTATCAAGATGCTATTAAAATTAAAGAAGCTAAAATTAATGACATTAAAAAACTTCGATTCGATTTGTACCACAAGAAAAAAGAAAATTCTATGAAACTTTGATTATGGAACAGGCTAAATTAAATGAAAGTCAAATTGTTGAGGAATTGGATGACGAAATAGAGTAAGTAGCCTAGTTATTTTTAAAGGCTAATAGTTATTACTCATTTTTGATTAATAGAATCACGGATTCCGAATAGAATACTGTTAAAGATGATAATTTTGTTTTGTTAAATTCCTTAGTCCTTAAAAAGAGGGAAAGATAACCCTAAGTCCTGTTGATTTATGATAAGTCCAAAACTATTTTTTTTTAATTAAAGTTATTATAAATGCTTTTTATGTTTTGTTTTATATACTAAAATAAAGAGTATATTGTGTACTATAACTGAATGGTATTTTAATTTCAACATATCCTGTGGTTTGTTTTCAAAAAAATTTAATATGTTTATTTTTTTTATTACCAAAAACTGAAAAAGTGGACTTAACCATTTCTCGATTTGGAGCACCCAATTACTTACAATTCAATCAAAAAGGTTAATTCTAAATAAAACCAGGCTGGCCGAATTTCTTGAAAAAAAAATGCCAAAGCCATATTTTATGAAAAAGAAACAGACATTTTGACAGTAACTGGCCAGTTCGTTTTTTGGACATTATAAGGCATTTTATTGTAAACCTTTTTGTTCAGTGAAAAGGACTCGCTACTATGGTTTATCTAGGAATGAGTATTATTTCGTGTTCCGATAAGTCAGCTCACAATATACCTAAGACGCGTGAGAACGTTAAATCAATGTATAGTTACTCGGTAGCCAAACAGTGATTAATATGGCGTGCTCGATCTGACGTCATTATCGCTGTAATATTTAGTAACCCTATGTTGTTTGGAAGACACTACTAATTACCCATTATCGTCGTATCAGCTGTAGCCACCGTAATCCTAGGGTGGATTGATAAAGCCTTTTGATTTTAATATAGAATCATAATAGTCATAGGTATGTTTGCTGGTATCAACCTTTTTGGCTTAACTAACTCGTGAAACGTACGATAACCGCAATCTGAGGATTAACTGTTTTTCCTGTACTACTATATCATTTATGGCGATTGTTTCACTGATCTATCTGCTTTATAAATAGGGTATTTGAAACTATGAGCAGTGGTGGCCAAGTGGTAACGGCCGCGACTTACGAGTTGTAGGTCGTAGGTTCGAACCCAGACAGGCGCTTTACTTTGTGTAAATTATTTCATCACCACTGCTCTTAAAACGGTGAAGGAAAACATCGTGAGGAAACCGGCATGTCCTAGAACCAAAAATTCAAAGACATGTGACATCTGCCAATCCGCACTGGGCCCGCGTGGTGGATTACGGCCCACTCCCTCTCACCGAGAGGAGGCCTGTGTCCCAGCAGTGGGAACATTATAGGCTGATTATGGTATTTGAAACGACTTGAGACTACAGCATAGCTATTCACAACCACTCGATAAGCTTCCGTACCGTATCGAACATCAATCAATGTTATCGTAGGAGTCCTCTAGACGCTGCTTACAAGTCCAAAACCCTAAAATTTTGTTAGTTTATTTGAAATAGACGACCGCTATTCTTCCGACAGCTGTTGGCTGTCGGGGGCAAGGCAAATCAGCACCCTAATTGCGTAACACACTATTTGAATCATTTTTAAGCATATTTCTAATCCATTGCTCCATATGTTCGAAAAATGTGTCTGCATAGCAACGCAAATAACGCAATGAATGTTGTTGAACTGTTAAAATGAAACCCATTGCTACTGATAGTGTGTTACCCTGCAGGTTATAGAAATGTGTCATTTTCGATACGATAGCCTGTCGGATGGTTGTGAATAGATATGCTGGTTATCTTTTGTGAAAACGTAAGGTTCGTTAAAATACGTTTCGTTCTCACTAAGGCATTAGTGCTCCTCTCGTTAGAGATGATAAACATTGATAAAAGTGGTCTCGAGTGACAATTAATAATTTACTGTGTTGAGTACCTACCAATAAAGTGATTTACAAGTATTTGAGTTTATAATTCTTACAAAACGAGCGGCATGAGACGGCTACAGTTGCATGTTGCGTCTGCCGTGTCGCTCGCGCGCTCGTGTGTATGAACACTTAGCTTTTACTAGTGTAGGTAGTCTAATGTTTACTAAATAATAAATACCTATTGATCTCAAAAAAAAATATTGTGTAGTCCTGTCATTGTTCGGATATTGTCTGGTTAAATTTTTAACAATAACCCTTACATAGTAATAATACCTAAAACAAAGTCGCCGAAATGTCTGTACGCGCATAGGTAACTTTCGAATGACTGAACCAAATTAGAACTTTTTGTATTTTTTTTATGTGTTCGGTATTGCCAGGACAAGGTTTGCATGAAAGAAAAGTTCGGTAATTCGAAAAAAAAATTGCATCCGTGCAAAGTTGGGACGATCCGCTAGTTTTAAAGTGAAATACAACGCCACCTACAAACCACAGCTGTAAATGTATTTTTTCCAGTCTGTAAACTCCTGTAAATAAAAAAGAACCAGTTAAAAGGAAACCTGTTTTTATTTATATTCTTGTTTCCTAGTCTTGTTACAGGAGTTTATTAATGACCGCTAAAGAAACCAGCGGTCTACAAACTGACAGTTATAGCTAAATTGTCCTCGTGTTTCTTAATTAGCTTCTTCTAATTAGCGTAAATCTGTGAGAAGACGTTTCTTAGTTGCGCTCAACTAACTACAGTGAAGTTGGTAGGTAGAGGAATGGTATTAGGATCTTCGGCATTATTTAAAATCGAAAAAAAGAACATTATTTATTTGGGCTTATTTATATATTTTGGTACTATAATAATAATTAGAGCGGCGCGCAACGATTATTGACATAACCGTCCCGCATGATGGGAATCTCGTCAAAGCCGAGAAAGATAAACAAATCAATTATCTTGACTTGACTCGCGAGGTTGTCGACATGTGGGATGTGGACTCTGCGATCATTGTGCCGATAGTCGTGACAGCCAATGGGTTAATAGCCAAGAGCCTCGACCAAGACCTAAGGAGGCTCTTGTTGGGTAGCTGGACTGGCTTAATTCAGAAAGCGGTACTTCTAGACACGGCCCACATTGTTAGAAGGTTCCTCTCTCTGGAGCTCTGACCGGTAGCTTGGAACCTGTTCCCGATAACGTTTTACTACTATCTTCTTCTTCTTTATATATATAAAATGGTAAACTGACTGACTGATTGTTGATATATCAACTTTGTGAAGAGTAGGTATCCACTAAGAAAGGGTTTTTCGAAATTCCACCCCTAAGAGGGTAAAATTTCACGCGAACGAAGTCGCGGGCATAAGCTAGTTGTTCATATTTTTAAATGTTTTATTGTGACTCTAATATTTAAAATAGACTCTAATATTTAAAAATATATATGTATAATTTATAATAGGTATAAGCTCTTAGCTCTAAGCGCTTATTAGTGCTTAGTTCTTTTCTTTTAAGAAAACTCGGAAAAATGAAAGAGTATCAAGCTATTTCCATTTGAATGGGTACAATAACATTTTATACATGAAGTGTATTATGTATGTATATAAATGGAAGCATTGCAGTTCACTGAATAACTATACGATGTTGGAATCAAGCCAAGTGCATGAATGTTTTTTCCAGGAATCAAGATGCGTTCCAGTATTTATGTCGTGTACCCTAATTTAATTTATTAGATACAGTGGTTACAAAACGGGTATTTATATATCACACTAATATTATAAAGGCGAAAGTTTGTGAATGTGTTTTTTATTTCTTCACGC
This sequence comes from Oligia fasciuncula, assembly GCA_963082905.1. Classification (NCBI taxonomy): domain Eukaryota; kingdom Metazoa; phylum Arthropoda; class Insecta; order Lepidoptera; family Noctuidae; genus Oligia; species Oligia fasciuncula. The sequence goes on along the minus strand of OY720393.1, from coordinate 7,135,663 downwards.
ACAAACGGCTGTACCAATTTTGATAAAATTTGGTATGGAGGTAGCTGACATCCTGGATTAACACATAGTCTTTTATCCCGATATTCCCACGGGATCGAGACTTATGCGGTTGAAACCACGGGGCGCAGTTGTCAAATTATCTCAATCAACTTTGAACCTTATACTTTAGCCATAATGTTAAAAATCTATTAAAGAAATTTGACAGATTGTAGTAGCTTGATGTGCTGGCGTCTGTACATTAATAAACATAACATAATATCATCACGCCTTTCATCCCCGAAGGGCAAGGCAGAGGTGTACCTATACTATACCCATATGTCGCCAGTTATGTTTTCGTCCCATGATAAAGAGGGCGAGCCTATTGCCATCAACCGGGGACTAATCCAGACTTCGGGCAGCTACTGACAAATTCCAGGTAGAAAAACCTAATCACACTTTGGCCGACTCGCGATTCGGATCCAGGACCTAAGTGATTATGTAATGACCATAAGGCTAGGCGTATGCTGGGACGCAGGTGACGCAGCGCAGCACAGTACAGATTTAGCAGCGCAGGGCAGGCTAGACAGACACAGTCCGCATACGCACGCATTCGCGTTCTAGTTGGTACAAAGTATAGACTTGACTCGCACGCGTCGTCGCGCAGGAATCTGTGCCGGCACTACAACGAGGCGCAGAGCAGGGCAGACACACATCTGCGTCTCACGTGCCTGCGCTGCAACGTAGTACGTACGCAGCTTTCGTTACTTTCATGCATTACAAAATCTGCTCTGCCCTGCGCTGCGCGGACCTGCGCCGCCTGCGTCGCAAAATACGCCTAGCCTAAACGAGATAGATACTTATGGTGCAGATGGATTGTAGAATCCGCTGTTTTGCAAAACAACTCCGTAACGTAAAACAATTGAACAACGTTCAGCGGTTTTCCATAATTACTGAACTTGAACACGCAGAATTGCCTAAACGTTTTGCATTTATTTATTTGCGGGTCAACGATTAGCGGTTTTGTAAAACAGCGTGAATTGTAGATTTTAGTTCTAAATTTTGTCGCTCGTGGCTCTGTGTGGTCGTAACAACATTAATGGCCCTCTCGGAGTATTATGTTCTGCGTTTATGGAGTCCGAAACATAAATAAATAATACGAGTAAAAATGACCTTATCTCAAGTGAAAGCAGTGATTTTAAGGACAATATTAATTAAAAGTTATCAGAGTTTTATGAACGACACTCATTGTGACTGCAAATAAGCCATTCTGCATTACGTCAAAACGACGACAACGTCAAGATTTCACCAAAAAAGTAAACATAATGTTAATACCTTCTGGGCTTCTGAGAGAAAGATGAATAATATGCTGTCAGTACCACAGGGTGGTGAAAAAATAACAAATGGCTGCGATAAGGTCAAATGATACATAATGAGGAGCAAGCCTTATTCTCTCTTCAATGTCGAGTTTTTACCCCAAAAGCTGTCTTTCACATACAATCCGCTTCTCATCTTATTGTATCCGATTTTTGTATAGATAAATTTGACGAAGTCCTTCATTTTTCTGTGCCGTGTCCTTGTGTAGAAAAGATTTTGGCACAGAGTTTGGTTTCAAGCAACTGTGGTTCTTTTTTTCATCGTCCAGATGGCTGCTTTAATTCTGGAGAAAAGGGTTCGGCACTCTTTTTTTAAAGACAAAAGAGGTGATAGCAGGTGGCGTTCTGTTATTTCTGCCTATCGACGAAGGAAGAAGGCGTGACTTTATGTATGTATCTAAAAAGAATACTTATCTTATAATTTATTTTGTATTATTAAAGAATAAGAGACTAACTACACTGTGTTCAGCTTTTGTATATAGAAAACATCGATTTTGTATGGAGATGCAAAGTCAAAGTCAAAGTCAAATCATTTATTTCAAATAGGCACATTAAAGGCACTTTTGAACGTCAAAAAAAAAACTAAATAGAAATGATTCTAGTCGCCCATTCCAAAAGGTAGTTTTCGTATGGAGAAGAATGGGCAAGAACCGTTACTCTTTTAAAAATGTTTTACAAGGTCTTGTATACATAATAAAAATTATATGTGAACACGTTGCACCCATAATAAAATTAGTCTACGCTATGCGTACGCATTCGTTCAGGATGCATACAGCGGAAGACAGAAGTAAGATCAAGATTTCTGCCAGTGAGACTTACAAAAAACCGGAAACGGATAGTAGCGAAACTTCCGAAGATGACATTGAAAACAGCAACATCTACCACAACATAACATAGCAGAAAAATGACTTAACAAAGAACCGAGAAAGCAGTAGAACCCCGCAAAAAGACTTACCGATGAAGCTCGACCTGAACCAACCTGGCGGCGAGGTCGTTAAAAAATCCATAGATTATAATTACCCATCTCTCCACTAGTCCAATACTTACTCTAGGATGCATATCCGGTAGGCTCTTAAATCCTTCCAAATCCTTCCCTATCCTAAGGGCACGTCTTGCTTATCATTACCGCGCCCCCCGGTCTGTTTGTTGATATGCAGTCGCATAGCCCGCGGTCGCTGTAGCACCATGAACATGAGGCTGAGCTAGTGCGAATCTTGGGGTTCATTCGATTAATCGAGTCTGGTTTAACCACGCTGGGATCGGTGCAATTCATTCATTCATTCATTCGAGATGCGTACGCATCCGTTCTGCTTTCTGCGTCTATTCAGTTCCCATACAAAATCGTTGTTTTCTATGGACAAAAGCTGAACAGAGCTGTGGTTAGTCCCGAAATAAGGAATTCATATTAAGGACCACATACATATATACCTACACATATTATTTATTATGCGTAAACAATTCGAGGTGTGTTTATTCGGCCGACCACAAACTTTATTGCCACAATAAAAAATATGACTGATGGCACGAGGAAGCCTATTAACCAAAAAGATGTTGATTAATTAATTCAGTTCTTCAACAAAGTGAAACATAAAATGATTATTCCTTTGAAATCATAAACGATTAGCTTATTAATAAAACAAATGAAACCTTTGATGAATTTAATTTGTCGGCGCGTCTGCCAACCTCTTTGCATATTTTTTTTTTTTTTTTTTTTTTTTTTTTTATTCTGGCTCCATCGGTAACATTCGATGATTTTGCCAATGTCAAGGTATGAGAAGATAATTGAAGATAATGAACGTAAACTGTTACACAACTATTGATCAGTGTTTGTAGCGGTGGCGTCCATGGATCCCCATGCTAAAAAAGGACAAAACATTTTTGATTAGTAGATGTAAAACGTCACAAATAAGTGTGTTAGAACATTCAGTAAGTAAATACATAGAATAAGTAAATAGAAATATCAACTACAACTGGATTTTATTAATGCTAATGAATTTATATAGGATTTTTTATTTTATTTTAGAAGATATGTCAACTGTCAATTTGACGTAACACCATGTACTGGGGAGGCGGCCCGCCTTAAGAAGGAACATTTCACACCCAGTTGCAGAAACGAACTTTATCTTTTAAAGCTGTCATTAAGTACTAATCTTCCATTAATTTGTTGCAGAAAGCAACATTATAGTCCATTTTAATGGTTCTTTAGTTTTATTTAATGGAAGTGTGAAATGAGGTAACATGTCACCTTTTTTGTTGCACAAAGCACCATTAGCGCCTAAAGGACCTTTAAATTGACATTTCGGGCGTCAAATTTTAATGTGTCAACAAACGTCCATTAGCCCAACATTAAAATTGCAGTTTTGTGTAGTCTCGGGTGCGAATTTTCAGTTTTTATTTAAAAACCAGTAGTAGCCATTCCTAGATTATACAACATGTCTTTGTCGAGCCTGTCATCATTATCTGAAGCAGAAGAATATGTTCCCCATAGTCGCCGTTATATCCCAAACAGAGACGATACTCAAAATACGATGGAGAAGATTTTCGTCTCCGTTACAGAATTTCAAAAAAAAAAAAACAGTTATTCAAATATGTGACCAGCTTAATTTGGAGCCTGTTACCAATAGAAATAAGGCCATCGATGGAAAAACCCAAGTACTGATTTGCCTTAGATTTTTTGCCACAGGTTCTTTTCAGCAGGTATTAGGTGATTTGACCAATGTTCACAAATCGACGATTTGTCGAATAGTACAGAAGGTGACTCTGAAGCTAGCTATTTTGGCACCTGTGTTTATTCGTTTGCCAGATAGGGAAAAATTCAGAAAGGTTGCTGAAGATTTCTATGAAATTGCAGGATTTCCACGTGTAGTTCGAGCCCTAGATTGCACACACGCCAAAATTATAAGTAGAGGCGGCTTCCTTGCAGAAATGTTCCGATGCAAAAAGGGATATTTTTCAATAAATGTCCAGATGGTGTGTGATGCGAAGTTAAAAATTAGGGACATCATCGCACGCTGGCCGGGATCAGTGCAAAATTGTCAAACATGTTATTTTTTTCATCGAGAAATCCTAGATTATAAAAAAATAAATGGAAACCTTCACTCATGTTCATTCTTTTCAGTCAATGCTACTAGCAACATTATTTAAAGACGACTTTAGGTAATGGAACATTAACATAAGCTAAAGTTGCTTTGTGCAACATCATTAAATTAATGATATCATTAGCGTTAATGATACATTATGTAATGGGGCATTAATGTTTGTCTTTGTGCAACTGGGTGTCAGTCTATCAAAAAGTACTCTGTGAACAATAAAATGAAGTGAGCGCTACATTCACATTGGTTGATCGTAAAATACGATATTGATTGGAGGAATTGTGCTATGATATCCAGTTGTGAGTAAATTGATTGCGCTCGCGCCCCACGTACTTGGTGGAACGTCGTTCACGCATTATAGTTAGTTAAATAATTGGATTAGACATCTTGTGATTGTTCTCTTAGTGACTTTCTTATACTTTCAACTCCTCGCCCGCAAACCCACGAAACATAACCTCTTCTGATAAGGATGATCTATTGCCTTTAAATTCAAACGCCACTCAAATGAATTGTAGGTATTGTTTACTTTACATTTTGGTTTGCTGTTGTTTTTCAGTAGGTATTGTTGTTTTGGTTTTGTATAGGTACCTACTTAGAAATAAAAAAAATATCCTGCTGAATTAGTCAACGCTTATCGCAACCGTCTGGCGAAAAAAGTCTGTCCCTTAATTGTGCCTTATCATCTTGTTTTCCGTAAGTATGAGTGAGGCTTGAAATATCCAACGAAGTCAGTACTAGCTTGTGCCCGCGACTTCGACTGCGTGGACTTCAGATTTGGGTCCAGAGTGGAAAATGCAGAAGCTAGTTTTAACATAAAATTGATGACAGTCGTTAAGCCGATTTACCGGGATAAAAAGTATTCTATAAGTTTATCCAGGTTCTAAACTATAGGTGCCAAAATTTCATCCAAATTCGTTCAGCCGTTTTTGCGTGATTGACTACCAAATATACAAACATTCACATCTATTATAATACTAGCTGTGCCCCGTGGTTTCACCCGCATAAATGTCGATCCCGTGGGAATATCGGGATAAAAAGTAGCTTATATGTTAATCTAGGGTGTCAGCGACCTCCATACAAAATTTTATCATAATTGGTCTAGCCGTTTGAGCGTAACAAACATTTAAACACACCCCCACACACCCCCACTCACAAACTTTCGCCTTTATAATATTAGTGTGATTGTAGTAGGATTACCATTAACGTGTTTGTCGCCATTTTCCTTAAATTTTGATGATGTTCTCCTAGGAGGCCTTATGTATGACATCTGTCATATTGAATGGGTGATTAATTTTACAACTTTGAACTGGCGCCATCTAAACCGCGGCAACATTGACCTTAGGAAGACAGTTAATATTTCTTGTTTTGATAGGTTTATCTTATAGGCCTGAAGTTCATAAGTAATTGTTATGTATGCTTCGCGAACCTTAGGGAATAGACAAATGGGTTCGTGAAGTAGGCTAACGAAGTTGTGTAACGAAGTGTTGTACGATCTAGACAATTTCTTCATCAACAACTAAAGTAATCAGTCAAAGTATTCACTTTTACTTGACCTTTACTGATACTACATTAAATGTGTTTCCTCATTCAAGTAACAGCTAAAATAGCGAAGAAATTTGACTTTTGTGACGGTACTTTGGCTGTTATTGATGAAGAAACTGGCCGTTAATCGGAGTTATAAAACCAGTGAGATTGTTTTTGAGATTTCAGTAAAAAATATTCCTTCATTAGCATTGGATAACAATAACGGGTGGGCGTCGAGGGTCTATTTTTCATATTTTCCCCCTTTTTTTTGTGATTTTGCGCCTATTTCCCGTAGGGTAAAGGCCTAAGCGAGGTAAATGACGAGACATACCTACCTAAGGGCGTATTCACAACATGTGGATTCTTTAGAAGAAACACTACCCTGGTCTATGTCAAAAGTAACGATCCCTACATCAGACCATTTGCTTCGCCCACGTAATTATTTACTTGTCCAATGCACTTTTTAGCAAGAATCCTCTTCTCGGTTACCCACTTACCTATAGTGACAGATGAGAATGACAGAAGGATCAACTTTCTTATTTATTGGTCTTACTCAACCGCATCTCAATAAGATATAACCCAGAACCCTTAAGTACGTTCAGTTGGAGTCTCATTTCGAAGAGTATGTAAAGTTTACAAGACACATGTAAAGTATCGACTTACTTGGCCCGAGCTATCTCCTTGGGGACTTGACCGGAATATTCTGTAAATGATCTGTCATCTTTTTTGGATATTCAAATGCGGAATAATTCGTTGCTATGCGATAGCTATGGCGAGGAAAGAATAAAGATTTTTTGGAATTTGGGATGCATGAAGAAGCCTCCTCGTGTAGCACAGTTTGTTCCGCCAGTTACTTAACTGAACTGAGCGCTCGGCGCATCCTGGACAGTCACACCCAACAACTTATTTCACTGGCCAATTCTTCCCTTGCGGTGGTAGGGCTCACACCCGCCTAGCTGTGTTTCGTAGACTGCATGCGTGGGAGTTCCAGTGCCTTACCCGAGGGCCACGAAATGCGACGCTCCAAGCGAATTCGCCTTGCGCTGAAAGCGTGAACGTCGAGCGTCAAAAAAAAATTATAGTCTATTTTCTACAAGGCCACAAAGTAGCGCTGCAATCAGCAGCGAAATTTGCTACGAGCGAATTTGCACGAGCGTTGGATGATCCGACGGGCGTTTTTTATGAGCGTCGAAAACAATTGTATGAGAAAATTCCACAGTGTGCACGAAACAGTCGCTCCACGCGCTCCGATAGAAGCGGTACCCGGCGGTAGCGGTCGCTGGCTGTAGCTGATGCATTCCCCCACGCACGTACACGCTACAGGCGAATATTTGAAGTTCGTGGCCTTGCTTTTGACGCTTAGAAATGACGCTTGTAGCGAATTGACGCCTCAAGCGTGGCGTTATTTTCGTGGCCGAGGCATTAGGCATCTTCTGGATTCGCTCGTTCCATCATAGACCTCATCGATCGCTTGCCATCAGGCGTGATCGAGGTCAAGAGCGGGCCCATTCAGCAATAAAAATAATAAAAAACAATTAAAATTGTGCGAAAAAGCAAGTCATAAATCGACTTGCTTTTAGGAAGCCAGGAATTACATCAAAGTGATTATAACATAACACGGTGTACCTATAGTACCTACACCTAAATTTCGCCAGTTAAGTCCCATGTAATATTGGGCAAGCCTATTGCCATCAACCGAGCATGAATCCAGGCTCCGGGCTACTTGGCTGCTACTGAGAAATTCCAAATGTAAAATCCCAATCACACTTAGCCCTGGCAATCGGATCCAGGACTTAAGTGATTATGTAACGACCTTTAACGAGATAGATATAACATGACAGTTATATCGCAAGTGATATGGCATACATCGAGAATGTAAAAAAAACTGCAAATTGGCTTAGACTTATCATATCGCGGCTTCACATGACACGCAAAATTGTAATCACTTAGTGGTGAGTGTACAATTACTGTAATGGGGTACCTACAGCTAGGGTACAACCATAGATATGGTACAACAATGGTGTAGCTACAATTTAAAGTTTATTATTTCTACGCAATTTCATAAAAAGGTCAAGTTCAACAGCGATTCATGATTGTACTACTGTATAGCTTGTTAAAAAAGTATCTGACAAATATGTAAACAATAAATAATAAAATAAATAAATGTGTCAGTATTAAAACTGGTAAAATTATTACATAAAGTCTTAGAAATCTCTTTGTCTTAGTTAATTAATTCGATTACATTTAATTACAATTTAACGTCGAAAAAATCGAATTACATTTCGGATTACATTTAATTATAATTAAATGTAATCGAATTGTTTGTAGGTCGTGGGTTCGAACCCAGACAGGCGCTGTACTTTGTGTAAATCATTTCATCACCACTGCTCTCAAAACGGTGAAGGAAAACATCGTGAGGAAACCGGCATGTCCTAGAACCAAAAAATTTAAGACGTAACATCTACCAGCCCTTACTGGGCCCGCGTGGTTGTGCTTGTGACACAGGCCTCCTCTCTGTGATAAGGAGTGGGCCGTAATCAACCACGCGGGCTCAGTGCGTGTTATAGATGTAGTTCCATTTTGTGTCGGCTTAAAAACAAACGCAGAACGGTTAGTGTTACAAAACGTTTGATGGTAACTAATAAAATAGGTCTAACCCTTGTCGGTATATTGCGAATTCCACTAGTCTACTGGTTTGGTACTTCGTTTGTTTACTTTCTGCGAAATTCGCGGAACTCAATATTATACCCACTTGTTTCTGTAGTACTGGGTGCACCTACTACAAAAATAAGTATCGGTTTCTACAATATAAACAAAAAGAAAGATTTCCTTGTGATTGGCATTTGCGTGGTTTTATTAAACTGACGGAAAATGTTTAATGATACGAAAAAAAACCGGTCAAGTGCGAGTCGGACTCGCTCACCGAGGGCTCCGTACGAATTTGTAGGTAGGTATGTAAATAGTTTTAAAATGTTTTTTTTTGTAATGTAAAAAATTTACGGTTTCCGAATTTTTTCGTTTTATTTTTGCTACATGACATTGCTTCTTGGCAAACACTGCTTCAAGGGATTCCAGCCTTGAGTATTTGATATTATTAATTTCAACTTGATAACTCTACGCGTTCCTGAGAAAAAGGGTCTTGACGGACGGACAGATAGATGGACAACGAAGTGATCTTATAAATGTTCCGTTTTTCCTTTTGAGGTACGGAACCCTAAAAATGGGACAAAATAGAGTCTTATTAAACGAAACCTCTTTCAAACCGTAATGGTTACCGTTAGAGATAATAATAACATATTGTTTGTGTATAATAATAGATTGCCATGCCCAAATGATAAATGGTAGGATGTCGGCCATAGTCATGACACTAATTTTATTACATTTTAGGGGGAACCGTAATTTAATTAAAGCCTAACGTGGGTATTCTGTTTACTTTTGATCTTTTATTAATTCAGACAGTTTCAATTAACCATCTCTTGATATTATTTTTTATTATATTTTATGGTATATACTTAGTTTGCCATTTTTTAAAATTTATTTATATATACTTTATTACAAATAACAAAAAAATATATAATATGTTGAGTAAGAGTGGTAACAAAATGGTAGTAAAACTGAAAGCACGTAGCACCATAAAATGTTGCTACGAGCTTTATTTTTTCGTAGCATTATTGCTACGGCGCTACGCCGTTAATGTACCTGACTGAATATTTTTATTTGGTGGCGAATCATTGGTGTTTCCTGAAAACATGTGTTTATATTTTCGTTAGCATGCTAAATCACTATGAGAGTTAACAGATATGCCCAGAAGTAGTAAGATCATGGCAAACACTAATGCGTCATAATCATGTGTCATAATATGAAAATACTTGTTTGTTTACTTATAGCAATATACCTTGGTAGGTAAAATAACGAGAATATATGGAGATGTCAGCTGCGGCCTTACACACAATTTCGCGGTAAACACGTGGTAACCTTACCTTAGAATTGGATGAATTTTCTGCATTATAATAATAGGAAATGTTCAATGCAGATCTGACAAGCAATTGACTTGAAAATTCTATGAAGAGCTACTGTACAGTAGGTATAGAAAAAACGTTCACGAATCAACTGGTCAGTTAGTTACTTTTATAGCGGACCGTGCTGTTAGTATTCTTCGTTTAATTTGTTGTGATAACGCTATCTGTAAGTCTAGAGACACAGATATGTATTGAGTTGACTATACTTTATGTGTAAGAATACTTTGTACATGTCATTGTGGAGATCAAATAACATAAAACACGAATAAAATAGTGGACATGAAAATAATTGAATGCTAAGCACTTTTTGGTCTTAGTTACGTTAATATGTATCAATTTTGTTTAAGAATAAGCAGAATAAGCATTATTAGCCTATAATGTTCCCAGTGCTGAGACACAGGCGTCCTCTCTTCGAGAAGAAGTGGGCTTGTAATCTACTACGCGGGCCCAGTGCGGGTTGGTGGATGTCGCATGTTTTAGATTTTTTGGTTCTGGAACATACCGATTTCCTAACCACTCACTGGTACGCCACCATAAACTAACGCAACCTAAAATACGCCATTTTGACATCTGGATAAAACTCACGTAACATAAAACTGTGACAGCAAGCCCCTCAGTATTTATTTTTTTGTAATTTTGTCTATGGGAGTATTGCTTGCGTTCCATTTCCTTTAGTCGAGTGGTTAGATGTAGTACATGTGTGCCAAAAACCGTGAGTTCGTAGCAGCAATTGTAGTTACGTTAAAATGTACCTATTTATAGTAAAAAATGCGCAGAGCTGCCCACCCACCCTATTTCAAGTAAAACAAATATCAACGTTATTTCAATGACAATCAAGTTGATTTCAGAGTGACTAGCACTATTGAGAAAGTTATAAAAATGTTTGAAGTTGTAGCGTAAATTGAACTTTATTGTGTAGGAATTAAAGTTATTTTTCCATTAATTCATATTTGTTGACATTTTTGGCAAATAAATCACGAACGCAGGATAGTTTGTTTTTGTGCAATTTTGAACGCCGATTCTTCGTGCAATTTATGATTATACCTACCTGTTCCCTTTATCGATTGCTAAAACGGTAACATCAACCATCTGTTGTTCATTCTTTATGAAGGTGACTATGCTTAAAGTTTACTTGGAAGTCGAAACGAAGTAATGATGAATGATAAACAAGTGATGGAGAAAACAATGGGGAACGTGACCGCCATTCAATGTCAAGCGAGAAATGTTAATTAATTTCATTCAGAAGTAGGTACCTGACTTTTAATTAAAACTGATGTCGGAAAACTTGCTACAATGGGTTATGTTTATTTTTTAAAATTATTATTATAAGCCTCTGTTGTCCTCTGCAGGGCAAAGGCCTCCATTTACTCTTTCCACGTTTCCCGGTCTACTGCGATTGTGGGCCAATCCTTTAAGAAGGAGTCCAGCTCACCGCGGAGTCATTTTCTGCCATTGGGGATCCACTGAGGTTTTTGTTTATTGCTGCTCCGATATGTTACAGATATGGCCAGCCCAGTTCCACTTGAGTCCAGCAGCTGTGCGGTCAGCGCCCGCTATTTTGTGTTTTGGAACGAAGTATAGAGTTCACAGAGTTCTTAATGCGGTCTGTGAGTTTGACATCTAGTACAAGTGTACTAGGTGTCAAGCTCACAGAACGCATTGTTGCATAGCCCGTTGGCAGACTCCAAGTGCGGACTTTTGACGCTTTGTAAGAGACCGTTCCGACCGTTCCGAGCGTTCCGTAGGCGAGGGTTTCGTTTTAGTGAAAGCGGGAGACTAGGTCCTTTCATGAGATGTTTCATTGACCAATAATTCTTCCAGGCGTTTTACTATTACTAATAACTTGGTAGGCCGTGAATTGAAGCAACTAAATAAGACTGAAATGTCAAATGAAGGTGCCTTTGTAAACCTTGAGGCACCCTGTCTAGGCACGTACACTCGTGCGGGGCCCGCCAGCTAGGCGGGCATGCGCCGGGGTGCTTGTGGATGCAAAGGCTGAGCCGGATTCCCATGATCTCCCCATCAAGGCGATGAGGGAACACCGCTGAGTTTTAGTGGGTATACTGCCATCCTGGCAGGGAGTCCCACATACTCCGTCTCGTCCCCCGACGAGCGGAGATGCGTAATGACATTTCTCAGCGAAAAAAAAAAAAGGCACGTACACTCGTACAGTTGTCAAACTTCGTAAATTTGCCGACTACTAGCCATGTCATACAACATACAACTGACAAAGAATGACAGTTGTGATTTGAATATTAACGGACAGTTTAAGTTACAGTCAGTCGTCGAGAGGATGCCTTCCTGACACCTGTCAGTGTGACAATTCTAGTCCAATATTATAAACGCAAAAGTTTGTGAGGTTGGATGGATGGATGATGGATGTTTGTTACTCTTTCACGCAAAATCTACTGAGTTTATAACCAGGATTAACACATAGGATACTTTTTATCCCGATATTCTCTCGGGATCGAAACTTATGCGGGTGAAACCGCGGGTCGCTGCTAGTAGCAGTAGCTAATAAAGATAAAATTCGTAATAGACGTGTTTTTTTGTTTGAAACTGACTTATGTCAGGATCGCATTCTCGACGCGCACAGAGTACATTTTATTATACGGCCGGACTGTAGTGGTCAATTCGATACAATTAATTTACCTGCCTTTACAAAATGACTTAGATACAATGACCCTGTATGCTCATCTAGTTGTGGCAAGCAACAAGTGAGTAGGCGTCGTCAATTGTCAGATGAGCTGTTAAACACAAGATTACTTTTTTAAAGCATCATAAAAGTCCTCATTAACTGGATGTAAAGCCATCTTGACTGCGCTGTTTGTTAATTAGTGACTGCTTTAGCTGTACTTCTGCCAAAAAAGATCTCAAAGAGATTTCTTTGAGATCTTTTTTCTTTTTTTTTCTATTACTTTAATTTTTATAATAGGTTTTTCTCTAACAGTATTAAAAATCAACAGTCTTAAAATAATAATTGGTATGTACAACTATTTATGTATAAAATGGACAGAATCATAACATCATCATCAAAACAATAAAAAAAATAATCCGCGTCGTTGTCAACAGGAAAAGTGCCCAAAAGGCTGGCAGCACAGCCACGTTGCATGACGATTATTTGGCCAAAAAGTAGGCCAGTCCTCTGGTCACGTGAAGAGTCGAACCGCTTGGCAATGTTTCGAAAAACTGACTGGGCACTCGGACCCCAATTTCTCTAACAGTTGATATAAACATTCTCAATAATAATATTTATGATCTAAATACTATAGGTACCTACATACTTTGATAGTGTTGCGAATAAGTAGGTATTATATTAGTCATAAAAGCGTGGTAAATTTTACGTTCTTCGACATCAAAATTAGACGAATACTTGTGAAAAATGCGTCGCATATGTCAAAGTATATTAAAAGTATTGGTGTATCGCATTGGCTGAGTCTTGTTAGGCCGAATGACAGCAGCGCTATCCTACACCACAGTAATAATGTCAATTTTTCACTGACTGTACGACACTTTTTTCAGTTTTTAACAGGTGTATCTACTGTTACATGTGTAATATTGATTAACTCTGTTGGCATGTAAAAAAGTTTGGAACCTAATTACAAAGTATTCCTCTTGGAAAAATTCGCAAGAGATTTTCAACTTTAGCAGAAATTGCTGCAAAGAAACATTCAGTATGCAAATTGTAATTCCCTAGTAGGTGCCTTACAAGTGGATTTCACTGGTTATCTAAATTGTGGGGAGTCTTAATGTACAGTGTTGTTTTAGTCAGCGGGTGTATATAGGACACAGATGGATGAAACATAACAATGTCTCAAATTAAAAAAGTTTCGCAATAGCCCCCTAGTTCATGTTGCTACTTTCTTAGTAACATCGTTAGGCAGATCACACATAGACCGCGCCCGCGCGCGTGGTTTTTAGGGTTCCGTACCCAAAGGTTAAAAATGGGACCCTATTACTTAGACTCCACTGTCCGTCTGTCCGTCTGTCACCAGACTGTATCTCATGAACCGTGATAGCTAGATAGTTGAAATTTTCACAGATGATGTATGTCTGTTGCCGCTATAACCACAAATAACTAAAAACATAATAAAATAAACATTTAAGGGGGGCTCCCGTACAACAAACGTGTTTTTGCCTTGTGGTACGGAACGCTTCGTGCGCGAGTCCGACTCGCACTTAGCCAGTTTTTACCACAGTACAACGCGTGGCGCGTTGTACTGTGTTTCGCCTCAATACCTAATATCAATTTTCTTAAGTAAATGGAACTTTTTCTCCCTCTACATACACTCCACACTTACCCAATCATTAGCGTGAAAACATTTAAGGAGAAACAAGTAACTGCACTCTAAAATGCATTTACTTGGCTCTGTCGCACGTTACTCGGTAATAATAACAACAAATGAAGCTCTAGAGAACTAATATGGGCAAAGATGTTTTTCTGGAGTAATTTTTTTTTATTTGAGTGAACAAATTAGTAATTATCTTTTATCTAAGACGGAGAAGGTGTGTGTCTCGTCTCGTTATCATCAGCCATATTTTAACTACTGTGGGCGTACTGTGTGGGTAGTGTTGGTTATTGCGTAATAGAAAAACCGTTTGCAGTTTGAACTGCAAACGGTTTTTCTGTTTTTTTTTTCTGAAATTATAATCTGATTCGAATCAGATTATAATTTCACGAACAAATTAATCACACCTGCGAATCACACACTGTAGGGAAACGACACAACCAGATACGGAACGCGGGACAGTTTCTGAGCACATGTTGTTCGTACGATGTTCAATGTCCAAAAGCTCCACATCGTTCTGTCGTGCCACAGGTCGTGCTGTCGTCGACTCCCACGTACTCAGACTAGACTCTGTCAAGCGCCATCAGATGGCGCTAGCGTTCCGAATAGTCAAACGAATAACCGGATGCAACATATTGCAACTTCACAAAGAACACACCCTCAAAGTTTCATGTCTCTAGACCAGCGGGTTGAGCTGTGTGTATCACCCAGTCAGTCATTGAGTCAGTCAGTTTACCATTTTATATTGTAAATAGATAAGATAATATTAAAATGAAGATACTTATAGCTGCTGCACTTGAGTAGTAATTCGTATTTATATTTTTTTTGGGTCAAGCTGTCAACAACATACAGTTTGATGTTAGTCTTCACACGTTTTCAATTCCAATGCGAGTTATACACAAACACGAATGTGAATTGAATTGCATATTAATGATTCGTTTTCTACCTTACATGGATATACTAGCTTATGCCCGCGATTTCGTTCGCGTGAAATTTCACCCTCTTAGGGGTGGAATTTCGAAAAACCCTTTCTTAGTGGATACCTACTCTTCACAAAGAACACACCCTCCAAATTTCATGTCTCTAGGACCAGCGGTTTAGGCTGTGCGTTGATATATCAGTCAGTCAGTCAGGACTTTGAATTTTATATATTTATAAGATTCACACCAAACGCGTATCCTAACCGTTAATTATTTGTCTATAAGTGGATATTTTCGTGCTGTTACGTCTTTTTAGCGTTCGCCATAATAATTTGGGCACATTAAAGTAACATTTGTAATATGTGAGCATAGAATATCAAATGACGCGTTGATATTCGAGGCACGTTTTCTCCGGAGTATCTTAGTAAAGACAATTTGGAGTTTACGTAGCGAGTATGTGACTACATAATTGCATTAGTTTCACTGTTATTTCATTAGGTACACATGTGTCTTCAGAAAGTAACAATAGGTCGGGCCGGTAAAGAAAATCAAGAAATGGACCTAATCACTGAAAATCATGGGGAATTCTTAGATATATTTCAGTTCCTTGGTGAAAAATGGTCATTCTGATAAAGAGGGGTAGTTGACATACGGTTTCCTTTTCCAGACGTTTTCGCTACTAGCTCATTCTGAGTTTTTGTCGTCCAAATAATTTGACTTCCAGCTAATAAAGTATTCTAATCATACGGACTATTCGCAATTCCAGATGTTTTGCTATGTCGTCCAGCTGAGTTGACTCTCTGCTGACTGGGTGGTCTGCTTTTATGTCATGTAGCTGACTTGTTTTTCGGCTATAGCTAGGTAACTTGCTTTCACGTCATCCAACATGAATTGTCTTTCAGCGAAAAGGTCTTTCCGATAGAGACCCAAATCTGGGTACTTAATAAAAAACCACTGACAAACAATGCATAGCTCCAACCGCCAGATCTACAATCATGAAATATTGCATAAAAGTGAGCATATTATAAACAAAAATGAGCACTAAAAAAGGAAGGATTTTGGAAAATTCATTCCCTTTCATTTTCAGTGAAAGTGTGTATTATAATATAACTTCGTCACTTTTACCGATGAGGAATCTCATCGGGCGCACGTCTTGCCGTCTATAATTTAATATGTATTTGCAAACTTTGCCCAAAAAAAATAAGATTATCAATGAGTTTTTGGTAGAGAATTTAAAAAAAAACAAGTAAGATCTTTCTTTGAATCTCTCGATGGCCTTCACTAACGAGTTGCAAAAAGTGTCGCCATTTAAAAAATGGATAGGTAACTAAAGCAAGTGCTGACTTATTATACCATCTCCTACTTATCGGGAGCATTACGAGAAAAAGTTGGAACCTTCAATAACCCCGTAACCAGAAGGTTCCCAGGTATGGTTCAGTACAAAACATGATCATAATACTGGAAAGAACAAGTGACTCTCGGCTTAGTTAAGAACTATACACCCGTTGTAGGTAACAGCTATTTATCCTTATCCTAACCTTTAATAAGGAATGATGTTACGTGTGCTGCTCATGTTGTTAAAATATCTAAATACTACGCATAAACATGACATACCTACGTCTATCAAAGATCAAAACATTATAAATAATTAATCAATCAAATCAATGTATTTGCAATTGAATCCAGACAAACGGAATGTTTGACATCTCGATGATTGATGCTACATTCTGACGAAGTAAACATGACACATCTGGTTATATTGAACACGTCTTCATCTCCAAAGTTAGTAACAAAGTTACATTAGCTTCCGTTTATTTTGGATGTTTATGCATGCTGACTGCCTTGTTGGTCTAATTCCATACATTGTTAGTAAATAGTAGGTACTTATAATTATGTTAGTAGATTTATTAATTAATATGATTTACAATTGCGAGGGCACCTCCAGATCCTTGAACGTAATCCAGTGCCTCATAACCGTCGTAAGTCCTACTATAGCTGATCATGAGGTCCTAGGTCCGAATCCCAGGTCGGCCAAAGTGTTATTGGCAACAGAAACTGCAGGATGTCATGTCAAAAATATAGAGGACTATTTATATAAAAAAATATCAAAATCATTTTATTTTCATAAGCCTACATGGGGACTTATGTAACGTCAGAACCTAGACGCAAGATTCGAAATAGCCGTTTCCGATGCAGAAAATCCGGCAAGAAACTCCACGATTTACCAGACAAACATATTTGTTTGATATATATAGAATAGGTCGAATCGAAACTCGTTTCGAGTCGAGTCCCAAGTTTCGCTTCTGTGGCTGTTACATTAGGTTTATCAGAACAACTTTTACAAGTGCCATTGTCGAAGTTTGGAGCACGTGCTGCAGGCTGCGCCGGTTTTATTACTTGTATTGGCAGAATAGTTTTGATATTAATTTTTTTTCCGACATGGTACCTAGTTACATGTAGCCATGTAGGGAAAAAAATTGTCACGACAAACTATCAACAATCTATACGTTTACGTTATAACGTATATATTGTTTTTATGCAATTTTAGTAAAGCTAATCTTAGTGCTATTATTGTCTAGGACTCTTTTTTAATTTTTCTAGGAAGTGGCGAAGAGCGGGCGTTTTGGGGCTGGCTGTCTTTTGTAATTTTGACGTTAGAAAAGTGCTGATTCTCAGCCTAGTTTGAAAGTTTATAGTGGATAAGACAGAGATTAAAACAGACGACAAACAAGCAGGGATCGAGGTGGGAGGGTGGAGGGGGTATTCAGGGGTTCAGAACAGAATAACTCGAATAAATGACTTTTGATTTTGATTTTGCAAAGTTACACAGTATTGCAAAAGGGAGAAAGAGAAAACGTAGAATAGCCACATTAACTTACGAGTATGTTGTGTGCCTTTCAGCTTCAGCATTCAGGTTTAACCTTTAAACACAGAGTTCAAAAGAGTTAAGCGGACTTTCCTTTATTTAATTCTACATTTCGAATTTGCACACCGAATTTATACAGCAAATGCGAGATTTGGTAGCAGAATGTTCCCCAATCCGTGTTTTAGTCATTTCTTTGGGAGTCATGTGTCATAGCGGTGACGAAGGACAAAGGTTAGACTGGCGGAGATGATAAATTATGTTTCTCTGTAGAAGAAACTGGCTGGTAACTTATTATTATTCGTGCGTGTTATAAAAGTGACAGTTTATGCACCTAGCCATTGAATTGTTCTGTAGATAAGAACCGGTGACATTCGCTTGATTTATAAAACTTGAAAATTGAGTTTACGTAATTTTTAATAATTTATCCATGTTTACCTGCTAAGAGAAAATCTCCTTGAACTCCTAAACAACGAAGGACAGTTCGTCAAGCAAGTTACGTAGTGAACATAAATATCGCTTAGGCTATCGTGCTTCATTTATCTTGGGATAAGATTGCTTTTACTATGATTTTTTGATGATCTGATTTAAAAAAACTTATAGCTTTAGTTATGTATATACATAACTAAAGCTATACCTACAATACAGGCTGGGATGGGTATACAATTATACATGGTTAAAGCACATGATACAAGATAAAAAAACAGCTTTTTCATAGAAAAGTGCACGCGGTACCTACGCGGTTAAAATGTATGGAACGGCATTTTTTTTTAATGACAGACATAACATTTTCATCCTAGGAGGTTCAGAATCATGTACTGAATCCACAGGTCAATTCTACTAATTAACTTGCTAAGGGCACGTCGATCCCGCGTATCATCTTGTATAAGTCTTTGTCTTTCTAAGTTCAATGCGGTCTGCATTGAAATGCGAGTAACGAGAGCCACATACTTTAATCCGATTGATCTAAGTCCTGTACTAATCAAACTACCCACATAAACCTGGAGCTCGTGTTTTGTTTGAGTGATACCCAACAGACTGCTGTTCGATACCGATACCAGTTTAAATTGCGGTATACAGGTAAGCAGAGTAATATTGGTTCGTTTCGATCAATTACGCTAGACCCCTGGCTGTGACGCTGTTACCCTTTCGGGGTGAACAAACCCATAATTGCGCTACTATTACTGAGCTTTGAGGGCTTTTGCACTTTCTCGTTATTGCTTCTGATTGTTTGCTCAAAGGTTAGTTCAAATGGCTAACCTTGTATGTTTAGGAAAGTAAATACTGCTTCGTAAAACTGTTGACGAACTGTTGAAACGTCAACAGTTTCAGTTTTTTTTTTACCTACTTAAGTATGGTATGTAATGTACATAAGTATATTATAATGCTGCTGTACATTCAAAATGTTATACGAAATCTAGCTCAGAAGTTATGATGATGGGGTTTATTTATAAACGACTAGCTTCCGCCCGCGGCTTCGCCTGAGACGTATGTCGATAAAAACTATCCTACGTCCTTCCCCGGGACGCAATCTATCTCTTTACCAAATTTTATCGAAATCCGTTCAGTGGTTTAGGCGTGACAAGGTAACATACAGACAGACAGAAAGACAGACAGAGTTACTTTCGAATTTATATTATTAGTATGGATGATTAAAGTTATGTGACGTTTAAACGTCAAACATGCTTTGAGTTTGAGTCATGTACGGTTACACAGTCGTTAATCACTTCTTAACTTTTTCTTCTTCTTCGTGTCGCTGGCACGAATGTATTTTAAAATATTGTTTTCCCAAAACTTTGCCACTTCCACGGCGAACTTAACTTTAAGCAACGTTTATGAATAAAGAGGTTTATAGAGGTATAAGGAACAGGGTGTAAAGTTCACTCATACTCGTTAAAAAAGGGAGGAAAAAAGGAGGCAACTCCCCGATGTTTCATGTCGGGCCGTTGTATCTATGCTAGTTGCGCGGTAAACTCTGCTTGCGAGATGCAGGATTTTGCGCGACGTCAGTATGACGCGTTGTTCTCATATGGCGTTGTAAATACCGCTACAGGTTAATTCCGTTTTTTTTTAAATCACAAAACCCATGATACGCGTGTAAATAAAATCAAGAATGTAGATCAGGTACATTTATAGTAATTTATCACAGGGTAAAGTATATTAAGTACGTATATACACATATAAAACTAGGGCACAAATCTAAAGAAAGCTCTCTATTTTCATACAAATACTGTCCTCATTCTCTGCCCGTTGCACTTTAAAGCACTTTAGAGGAGAGTTATTCCGGTCTGATCTCCAAGACTAGTTGTCATCCATCAAGTGATCCCATGATTAATGACACCATTCCGATTTCCGTTGCAGTAGTTTATTTCTATCACTGTAAATGGATAAATCAATCACTTCATATGTGATATAAGCTTGCTTTGTCAACTGCAAAATTAAATTTTACTGAGTAAAGGTTCCTGCAATTCACTCAAATTCTAAACTTACAATATTCGCACACTGAACTGGTATAGTCGTCATAAAAAAAAAAGTTCTGCTGTATTTGGTTCTGTATGTATCCGCAAAGGGCCACCCACAACCTTTACGATGCCTCGTAGCATCGTTACGTAAATTCGTAGCAATCTTGAAACATACTTCGTAGCGCTCCGCTACGATCACATGACTGTAGCAAACACTTTAGAATAATTCGTAGAAAACCTTCGTAATAAAGGAGCGCTCCGTTATAGTGTTTTTTAGTGTTTCTTCTTGTTAATCTGTAGCGTACCTTTATGATATTTCGTAGAGACTGCTCGTGATCGTAGCATTCTGTTACGACCCTGTAACAATCCTTCATGATAATTCGTAGCACTTTCGTAGCCCTCTGTTACGATCATTGTAGAGAGCTTTCATGTCCTTTGTCGTTTGCTGCGGTTACATTCTCCATTCTACAAAGTGCATTGCAACTGTGTCAGTAAAGTTGCGGTGGAGTGAGACGGAAAGCTATCTCAGATTCATTAGTCACTGATTTTGTTCTATTTGTTGGGACAGTTTAGTCGTTCTACGAAGCTAATCGATAATATATCAGTTAAGATCATTCGTAGAGACTGTCTGCCTCACAACTCACAAGGATTACCAATTCTTATTCCAAATAGTGCCAAGTTTAGTGACTGTAGCATTATCTGCAGTTTCTGAAATAGTTTGTGTATACCGCCTAAATTAAACACGCCAATTGCCGGAATAGCGCGGATTATCGTAATAGGTACGTGTAGCGGACTAAGCCCTTCTCAAACATGTTCAATTAACACAATGAAGTATTCATATCAGTTTATGTAATTAATATGTAGCAAGGCGCCATAACACAATCGGCAAGCTATGTAAACAAGTGGAATAATTAGGTACTCCGACATCAGTTTGGGATGCCTGTATACTGGCCTGGAGTCATATACTATTTAGGCGATTGGCACGTTGTCACAATTCGCTGCGGGTTTGTTAGTTTCGAGATAGTGCTTAGTTTATGAGAATTTTAGGATTTATCGAGTAATGTGGCATATATTTTGAGCACAAGTTATTTGTTTGTTTTAGTTACTCTCAATAAAGTTCTAAAGTCGTTTAAAGGTTAACCACTCCGCTCACCTTTTTATAATCTGATCCCATATAACTTTAGCTTAGGACTGCGTCCAATCTCATATGTTGTAGCTTAGCGCAATATAGTAAAAGAGAAAATAAACTAAATTCAATTTTAATTACGTAAAATACGTAGGGCTACTTAGTTATAGTGTTTTATCAGTTGTTACTTTCTTATCTAATACTTATATTGTACCTATGGGTTGTAGGTAAATGGCAAAGTCATGTATAAAGTGGAAATGTTAGGTGCCTAGGTGTTTAGTACTCAATCTCACTGTCTAGGCTCAGAGGATTTAACAAAATGTAGTACCTACAGAGATAGTATATATCCAGGATTAACACAGAGTACGTAACATCCCGTAAAGCAAGCAGTAAATCACGTAGAACACGCGAGGTCGCGGGAGATACGGCCTTTATACACCTTCTTTTTCACAATTATTTTACAGACTATGTGGGAATTCCATTATTTTATTACTGTTGTGAAATGATAACGCCTTTTCCAGTGTAAATATTTCTGTATTTATATTCTTACTCTTCTTCTTTTTGTCTCTCTTCTTTTTAACCCCCGACAAAAACAGAGGGGTGTTATAAGTTTAACGTGTGTATCTGTGTGTCTGTCTGCGCCATCGTAGCTCCCAAACGGCTGAACCGATTTTGATTATTTTTCTTTTTGTTTGATAAGTGACTTGATCGAGAGTGTTCTTAGCTACGATTCAAGAAAATCGGTTCAGCTGTTTAAAGATTTCCAGCTCTTTTCTAGTTGATGAATTGTTGTGAGCAACTTTCACAGGTCTGATTGAGTCGAAGTTTTTAGTATTTGTTGTTATAGCGGCAACAGAAATATAATTCTATCCTACTAACTATAATTCTGAAGCAACATCAAGACTTACCATATGACCCCAACCTTAACCATAGACGAAGTACCTAAGCAGTTAGTGTGTACTCGTGAACATAAACCTAAAACTTCTTTTATCAGAAGATTTTTTTGTATTTTTAGGTCCCTATGTCTATAATAATATTAACTCTATCCTAGACGTTTTCCCTCTTAATAGGGTTCTTTGCAAAGACAGGGTGAAAAAGTACTTATTGACCTTAACTTATGATGATACGGAAAGACTATTAATCGTTCCAGAGTAGACAGGTTCCTTTGTGAAACTTTTAAGGTATTTCCTCTTCATCTACATATATCATTCCAACTTACACACTTGCTTACACTCATCATTCCACACATCACCACACGTACACATACATCCTATCACTCACCGCCCGCGCCCCTTACACGATCACTTACCCCTCTCCATACATACATAATTATCAACTCACTTAGTTTTTAGCTTAGTTTATTTTATTTTATTGTAACTTGCTTTTCTTTAATCTAAATAACGTTGTACTTGTTAGCTTAATTTCTTAAGCAAATATCATACTGAGAGGCTTGGCGCTGCATACCGAGACACAGGTTTCACCTAGTTCGGTTGCAGATGCTCCCATTTTGTATTGTATTATTTAATAATAGCTTAATCGTTTTTAAGTTGCTTTTTGTACAATCTTTTTTGGCAAATACATAAATTATTACCTATTAAAAAAAAAAGAAAAAAAGAAATACATCATGTGTGAAAATTTCAATTGTCTAGCTATCACGGTTCATGAGATACAGCCTGGTGACAGACGGACAGTGGAGTCTTAGTAATAGGGTCCCGTTTTTACCCTTTGGTACGGAACCCTAAAAAAAAGAAGGTTATAAATTAAAATGACTAAAACCCAACTACGACAAACTCGTCAACTAAAAAGGTATAAATAAGACATGATAACAAAATAAAATGGGTTTTCGTACAGCCGGAGTCACACGTAATGTATCTACGGTTTTATATGACGTATATTTTTGGTCGTTTGACTGCCCCGTTGGTGTCGTGGTTGCAAGCGCGATTGCTGAGCGTGGATTCGATTCCCGAGTCGGACAAAGTGTTTTCCATTACTAATTTCTTAGTAACAGTCCGGAGTTTGGAAGGGGACTCCATGGTCTAAAGCGTGGTTACTGTCGGACTGCATAGAAAAGAAAGAGAAGTGCGATGACACTACGCTGGTAATATATTGCAAAATATGAAGCAATTATTTATTTACAAAAACTATTTATAAATAATCCGTCAGTGAATGCAGTTTGGCATTAGAAATTTAATGGTACATTTTTGATTATAATCAAAATTGTTAATGAAGGGATAAACTGCTTTTAAAGCCAATTAAGAAGTGTATTTGAAGATTTTTTGATGCATTCATGTATGTTTAATTATGATTTGAGTTCCATCACTGTATTAAAATAAGACTTGAAAATATATTTTTTTTTTGTTAAAATTATTTACGTTTTAAGACTGCTTTAAAAAACCAACTTTTTGACCGTTTTCAAGAAATCTCCGCCTTAATACCCCCGTGTCTTGGAAAGCACGTAAAGCTGTTAGTCCAGCGCCTGATCTCTCTCCGGTCGTGTCGGATTGTCGTCCCATCGGACTATGAGAGTAAAGGAACAGAGAGTGCACCTGTGTTTACGCACACACTTGTACACTTTAATATCTCTTACGTACCTACCTGGCTAATCTCCGTTGAGATTGGCCACCGTGACCGAAATCGGTCGGGAGGCATTATTATTATTAATTTTTGGTCTGATGATGTTTGTGTATCACACATAAAAAACAGAAATATAATCTCAAACCTAGAATAACGACTTTTTCATTCTTATTTCTTAGGAGACAATGATTAATTATAATAACGTTTTAAATTCCAGGATCACATCTAAACCTAAGTTAAGGCTGCTCAGATTTTCCGAATTTTCCGAGACGTTTTCATTTCTGACATCGTTTTTCTCATCCTGTTTAATTGCGTGTTAATTTAGATGACAAAGTCGACACCTTATAATTATTGTCTTTAGAACTTTATCTCGGCCGCCATTTTTACGAATCCGTGACCTTTCCACCCGCGCAGGGTCGCTGAGTTCAAACAAATCACAATCTTTACGGCATTACTCGTTGACCACTACCTACATTTCTTGATTCTTTCTTAGATTCCACTTAAACTAGTGACGTATATAGCTCCTTTGGGTCCCATATCCTATCTTTTGAAAATGAAAATTGATCACGTAGGCGGAGAATTGAAGTTGTGACGTTGTAATATTGAGTTAAGTCATGCGTACCTTTCTGATTTGATTTTATGAATCACTAGCAGCGCCCCGCGGTTTCACCCGCATAACTGTCGATCCCGTGAGAATATCGGGATAATAACTATCCTATGTCCTTTCCCGGGATGCAATCTATCTCTCTGCCAAATTTTATCGAAATCTGTTCAGTGGTTTAGGCGTGAAAGGTGACACACAGACACACAGGCAGACAGAGTTACTTTCGTATTTATAATATTAGTATGGATTAAAACGGTGTTGACTTGGAAAGAGACCTTTAAACTTGAAGGGAGGTCTTCGAAGGGCAGTCGTTTTTTATAGCCAAGAAGGTAATTCAAGGACGAGTGCCATAAACAACAAGTGTAGTTGATGATACGGCGTATCCCGTATCATCAACTGCAACATAGT
Source organism: Oligia fasciuncula (assembly GCA_963082905.1). NCBI lineage: Eukaryota > Metazoa > Arthropoda > Insecta > Lepidoptera > Noctuidae > Oligia > Oligia fasciuncula. Next base: position 7,110,430 of record OY720393.1, on the reverse strand, counting down.
TGTGACTGATTCCTGTTTCTTCATGTCGATGTAACTTTTTTCGGATGGACATTTCAGTTTCGCTGTCTTACAATAAAATGATAGGATGGCTATGGCCCTTCGATTAACTTAGGTTTTAAAGTGCTACAAGGGTGGGGATGGTGCCCATACATTTTTGAGCATTGTTCTTTTTCATAATTTTACACCAAAAGGATATTATTTCGTGACAGACTTTGATTGTTATTATGAATGAATTTCCTTGTTTTATTCGTAAGTTCAGAGCTCTTTTGTTTATGCGTCGTGTTCAATTCAAGACGACAAATTACGCAAACATAATTAAAAATAGTATTAGGTACGCGTGCTACAGACAGTTCAAAATTGCTAATTTTCAAGGAAAATTACTCGCTAAGCCTTAATTTGATATGTAACATCCCTCTTCAGTTTCACTTGTATTTACGTTGAACGTTACGAGTGATGCTAATTTCTCAGATGAGTGCATGGAATGATCAGTTCGTAGCCACGTGATTGATTCTTTAACCCCAAATACACAGACATTTTTATTTATTTTTTATTACTAAATGGGCCCGCTCTTGACCCCGATCACGCCTGATGGAAAGCGATAGATGAGGTCTATGATGGAACGAGCGTGCCCAGAAGATGCCTGTTCACTCTTGCTTTAAAGGCATTCTTGCGAGTCTGAAGCTAGCAATCAATTTGCCAGTTACAGAAAGACTTGTAAGAATGTAAGAGTTTAACAGCTACAAAATCACTACAGTGAATTTTAGTTTAGCTAAAGGAAACATAAACAAAATTTTATATTTCCGATTGAACTCGTAAAACTATTTGTATTTAGCATGCGGTGTACGACAGCCACACATGGTTGACAAGGCTATCTCATTGCCTTGGACTGACGTTGAGCGACGTGAAGTTTAATCAGTTGGTGGGCTGGCGCTCCGGCCGCGAGAGGGTTAAATACAAATTGAGAGTATAAATTACTGTTTACCGCGGCGAAGTTACTTTGGAGGTTTGAAATAGTTGATAGTTGGAGGGCGAAGATTGCCCGGAGGTATTATGTCCTAGGAAGTACGTACAAGTTGCTTTCGGTGTGATGTGATGTCGACGAACGAGTTGATATTCAAAAAGAAAGAAAAGATCAGGATTTGGATCGGGTTTTGATCTTTAACAAAAAGATTTAGATTCAACATTAATTAACGCCACATGCCTTTTTTTAAATTTATATTTTGTTTTATTTTGAATATAAATCTTTTTGATGATGATCCTGTCTTGCTAGTACCTGCCCTGATACTCGCTCGGGACAGGAGAGACCATATGGCTTAACAAATTGATATTAATTTTATTAAATAATGTTCGATGGCATAGTCTACAAATCCCTGTATGACTACGTATTGCCAAGATTTTTACTTAAAAACTTTTTTTATAAGGCCAAGCGTGGTAAGTTCTACAATTTATTACTTATCTATCTTAGATTATCGTGCGTAATGCGTCATTGCTTGTCTAAATATAGTTTTCAGTCACGATAGCAAACGACTAATGTTTTTTTAATGACGACTAGTTAATCGATAGTGTTTCTGCGCACTTCAATTTCGGTAGTGGTCATTAATCTTACGCAATAGGTGGACAAATTAGATACCTTAGTACTTCTATTTTTATAAAACTTTTCCGATATCAAAGAGGAGCTTAACCTTTTGAACGCCAGAGCATAAACGCACGCGCGTGCCCTCCACGCCAACCCACAATTGGTATACATTTAAAAACACACAAAAGTAATGATTTAATTGTTTATTTCGTGATAAAGTGCACCGCATTTTTTGTCACATATTTATGTCGCTCGTAGTAGAATAGGCGACACAGGACTGGCGTACAGGGCACGCGCTTGCTTGTCACGTATATGTGACAATGGCGTTCAAAGGGTTAATCTGAACATTCTGAACCGACAAATCTGATCCCACGGGTTTCGTGCACATACACGAAACGAGTAGCTTGTTCAGTTTTACCGATTTATTTCTACCACAGAGCACGGAATCGCCGTGCAGCAGCGTCTAGAGACGGCAGACCTGTGGCGGCATTTAAATCGCCACATACGAACTTCGCATCACACTGACGTCACGCAAAAATCCTGCACCGCGCAAGCAGAGTTTGCCGTGAACTAGCATATACGTGTACAGTCACGAGCAAAAGTATGTATACACTTGGCTTTATTCAAAGGCGATTTTCTCCTTTATTTTTGAATGAAATTTTATATTAGTAGGAATATAGTATTTTCGAACCCATAGGTATATGTAAAGTGTCGTATTTCAACGTTGCATTCGTGATTTCGTGAAAAAATCGCAATTTAAAGTTGCCAAGTGTTGATATATTGGTGCTCGTGACTGTACAAGGACCCGACATCAATCGTCGGGCAGTAGCGCACCAGACACAAAACCCGTCTGGTCGGAGGATCCTCCCTTTTCTATGGAGGATGAGTGAACTTTACACCTAGTTCCTCATACCTCTATAGAACTAATAAAATTCGAGTCGCCGAAACTGTGTTGAGCACACAACTTTTGTCACGGACCAACTTAAAAGCCGTTAGTCTCCATACGACAAAAATGTCGTAGTGCGAGTAAATGGTGACTCGGATATCTATATTATCTATAGGTGACACGCTTTGTTAGTATGGAAAGTGTTGACAATACCAACCTCTAGCAGCGGGTGCCGAAGCGTTGCCGAGCTCTGTCACGGATATCCGATTTCCTTGTACCAAGTACATTGGGGTCAGCTTGGTGTCCAGTCTAACCGAATGCAGCTAATTACCAGACTTTTACAGGAAGTGACTGCCCATCTGACCTCCACAATCCAGTTATTCTAATTGTCAGATTTTCAGGCTACTGACTACCTGTCAAAGATATGTGTACAGTCAACAAAAGAGATAAGTATGCAGGATCGTCCGATATAGTTGAAGTTTAGTAAGAAACCGATGGATGTTGTCGACTGAAATTTAATTTGATAAATTAGCGGTTTGTTTTCTATTAATAAAATAAAATTTTATTCGAGAACATCCATCGGTTTCTTACTAAACTCCAACTATATCCGACGATCCTGCATAGTTATCTCCTTTGTTGACTGTACATGACAGCCGGTACCAACGGCTTAACGTGCTTTCCGAGTCACGCAGGGGTTTAGGTATGAAAGGATTTGGTCACCAGCACGCACCGACCGCGGCAAGCGAAGCTTAAGCATGATCGATCGAACTTAGCGGCTGTTATTTTGCCACGAGCCCCTTTTTTTTTTTTAGAATATGGCATCTCGTAGTTGACCTTGAGAGGTCGTGACTACTTAACCGGTCTATCCTGTGGTTGCCTTAAGTAAACTCAAAGCCTCCAGCCAGGGGCATTTATCTACTATATACTAAGCGACTGCGCTAAGGGCACCCCCTGTGGGGTACGAACCTTGGCTTGGGGCGTCGCTGGGGAGAGGGCAGCAAGGTGGGACAGGCTGGGTCAGATTTTGATTATTTAAGCTTGATGAGGCCGGCTTTTCCTATTTGACTACTCTGAGAAGAAAAGCCGAAACAAACTCAGAGGTCACAGTCGGGAATTTAAGTCTACTCGCTCAGCTGCGGCGCGGGCTGGCACTACATCGAGCAAGGGTCGGTGGGGGGACCACGAGCCCCTGCGCTGTGGCTCCTACTAATACACACTACGGCCGGTTGAAGGCGATCAATCTTGAGGCCGTAAATGGTCAGATCCGACGGATCTGAAGATAGAACGTACCGTATATGGTAGACTTTAATAATAATAATAAACAGAGGAAAGCAACGTTTGTCTTCAAAGGGGCGACTAGCAATCTGCTACTGTTTGAACACTGTTCCACACGTCACCCTCACTAAAACAGGAAGACGGAAATAAACATAGATTGTTTTCTTTGGCCCGTGGCTAAATAATAACAGCCGCACAGGTCGAGCGATCAGGTTAAGCTACGCTTGCCGCGGTTGGTCTGTGGATGAATGACCATCTTTACATACCGTGACCCCTCCGTGCCTCGGAAAGCAGGTCCCGGCTGTCATTCGTGGATCTTTGACAGTCGTTACGAGTAGTCAGAAGCCCGCAACTCTGACAACCAAGGTCTTCAACTCAAGTCTTACCAAGGGGTATCGCTGTCGCTCCATGTAAAATACTGGTATTCAGCTACATCCGGTTAGACTGGAAGCCGACCCCAATATAGTTGGGAAAAGGCTAGGCATAGGTGATGAGTTTTCTTTGATCTAGCGTTCTTAAAACTGGGACTGTTTTTATCTGGACTGGTATCAGAAATGGGATTTAAGAGTCTTAGCAGACAGAGACCAGTGGTGGCCCAGTGGCCCCGACTAACGAGTTGGTCGTGGGTTCGAACCCAGGCAGGCGCTTTACGTTGTGTAAATAATTTCATCACCACTGCTCTCAAAACGGTGAAGGAAAACATCGTGAGGAGACCGGCATGTCCTAGAACAAAAAATTCGATAACATGTGACCTCTACAAACCCGAACTGGGGCCGCATGGTTGATTACAGCCCACTCCCTCTCGAACAGAGGAGGACTGTGTCCCAGCAGCGGGAACATTATAGGCTGATAATGCTAGCAAACATGTTACTTTTAGCATTAGGGATCAGCGAATTAGTTACTTTAGGAAGCTCGATACAACGACTGAACGCTAAGCACTGAACATATTCGGATGCTGGGAGTCGCTAAAACTTGATGCAGCTGATAAAATTGCAGAAAAAAGTAAAAAACGGCCAAGTGCGAGCCGGACTCGCACAGGAAGGGTTCAGTAACACAACAGTTTTTGGACAGACAGATGGATAGCGGAGCCTTAGTACCTACCTAATATCTTAATCCCGTTGGCACACTTTGATTACGGTAGGTACTAGGTACCTTATAAATTAGAACCTGTGTCTACTAACGACCTAAATCTGGTATACCTACAGCTGATTTTACCTACATTTAAAAATTTCGCACTGTGATTTTAATGGTCTAAATCTAAAATAGAATTCCTAACACCCCTAATTCGGGTGACCTTTTTAATACGGCTTATACGCTAAAACATTGTTGTTTTCTATAATATCCTTCCAAATTTTGTGTCCACATTGTACTGAGTAAAGCTGGACATACAAATAAGTGTAATACATTTTATAGCCGACAATGAAACAGATTAGCATCACTGACATGACCGTGGCCTTTTTCCAAGTATTTAATCTATTAATTTATCACATATTGTTAGTACCTACACATAATGTGCGCAAAATACGCGCATTGACGTGGAGTTGCGGACACCAGCCTGTATTAGCCTGTAGTACCTACACATTATACCATTACAGTTTTTAAAAGAAGAGTAAAAGAACACTATCTTTCCACTTTATCATAGTTGTGTAGGTATGTATTTATTATGTTTTGTCTCCTTTACTCTTTCACACGCTGTCTACATCTCTCTATTTATTGTCCTATCGCAGGTATGCTGGAAGAGATTTCTTATGAAATAAGCATCACCTTTGTACCTATTTTTCTGTTCTGTTTTTTCTTGTCTGTTTATATTATGTGGGTACATAAATGGTTAAATAAATATATTATGTATAGGGACTGTACGTTTTTTTGTTTGAATATCTACCTTGTCACTTCGTTGTCGATTATTCAATAAATAATGCCTTATTCAGACAGAATAAGGCATTATTATTTATTGAATAATCGAAATGAGAACCCGAAAGTCTGACAACCAGTCTTATCAAGGGGTTATCGTATTACCCAGTAATTGGGTTGTGGAGGTCAGATAGGCAGTCGCTCCATGTAAAATAAGTACTACCCCAACATAGTTGGGAAAAGGCTAGGCAGATGATGATGAAATGAACGTTTGTAATATGGATTAATTTTAATGTTGTCTGTAATACTTATCTATACTAGGTATGTTTTGTTTAAATGATTTAAGAATGTGTTATCTTTCTTTCATCTTAAAGAAAATATTCCAATTTATAACCATAATATTATCATCCTGATGTACGTACCTACTCGCGTAAAACTAAAATAAGCGGTTGCTAAAGAGCAATTTACATCGTAATATTATTATTTGACAAAACATTCGTCCTTTAAAGATTTGACGCTGATTTTCGCCGCCGGAGTGAAAACACGAAAACAAATAAAATGGTTTTGCTTACAATGAGTACTTACCTGTAACTTTGTAAAGAAATCTTGCCAACAAGAAAAGTTTTACAAAGAAGCATTTAATAAAAATGTGGCAATTAAAAACTACGGGAACGCAGATAACTTTATAAAGGACGATGCCAGGATTTGTATGAACGCTGGTCCCACCCTCCAATAGCTACGTGTAATACATCGTTGGATAGGTATTTTTGAGCTGAACAAAAGTCACTATGGCACCAAGTTCCAAATCTTAGTCCGTTCAGAGTTATGCATTATTAAACATGCCAGTTTAACAATAGCCAAGAGTAATGCTTTTCCCGAATACAATGAACTTTTTTAATTAATACTAGTATTATCATCTACGTATGTCGATTTCGTGTCTTGCTCGATCGATCAGGTTAAGCTACGCTTGCCGCGGTTGGTCCATGGATGGGTGACCATCTTTACATATCAAGACCCCTCCGTGGCTATTGTACATGTAGCTATTGGAGGATGGGACCAAAATTTGCATCATCCTTTGAATTATTACACAACTAGAGCATCGAAATGTGTGAAAGTTGATATTATTTATAGTTAGAAAGGGGTTGACTTTAATAGAGAAAATATGGAAGAAAAAGACACTTTGCGCCGACCTAAAATAAATTGCGTTAGGGGCAAGAGAATGGTGACTTGTGAATTCTGTTAGTTACCGTCTACTGCTACTGGTAACATAGAGTACCTAATCATGCATAATCCAGCCTATAATGTTCTCACTTCTGGAACACACGTCTCCTCTCGGTGAGAGGGAGTGGGCAGTATACTACCACGCGAGCCCAGTGCGGGTTGATCACGTGATAGATTTCACATGTCTTCGAGTTTTCTGCTTCTAGGACATGCCGGTTTCCTCACGATGTTTTCCTTCACCGTTTTATGAACAGTGGTGATGAAAGAATTGATACAAAGTAAAGTGTTATCTGGGTTCGAATCTACGACCTACAACTTGTACACACCTATATCAACATTAAATTCCAACATAACTAAAAGTATACAGAAACTAGAAAATAGCGTCGAAAAACTCATCCGCATCGCTGTCGACTGGTAATGTACCCAAGAGACTGGCGGCATTACCACGTTGTATGGCGAACACACCTATATTATGTGGCACAGCATATTGACAGCGTCTCATAAATGGGAATTAGCGACTGCTACATGCTGCTCTTATTACACGTAAAGGCGTTGTTGGTCATTCCAAACAGATATTGTATACTTAATTAATTTATTTTACGACTTCTTTTGGGAAGTTCTCTTGCCTGGGTTTACGTAGGAATTACATGTTAAATGCCCATTTAACCTCGCGATTGCTAGTGAAAAGTAAAACTGAGAAGTTTTGTTTTGAAAGCATACGATTTTTATGTTTGTCTTCATTACAGCAGGGTGACTGCGTAACACACTATCAGTAGCAATGGGTTTCATTTTGACAGTACAACAACATTAATTGCGTTATTTACGTTGTTGAGCAGACACACTTTTCGTACATAAGGAGCAATGGATTAGCAATATGCTTCAAAATGATTCAAATTGACAGTGATAGTGTGTTACGCAATTAGAGTGCAGTAGTGGATTGCAAGTTGATCGATTGGAATTAATCAGCTCGTAGCCATAATTAACTGTTACAATGGTGAGTGGTTTAAAGACGAGTATATATAGATTACCCTCTAGTCTATGCTAATGCTACCAACCCGCGTTGGGCCGCGTGGTGGATTATGGCCCCCTCTCACCAAGAGGAGGCTTTTGTCCCAGCAGTGGGAACATTATAGGCTGATTATGTTTACGCTCCTTCTAAGGAGCGTAAACACGCCGAGCGGTAGTAATTTCTTTGATGGTTTGGTCCAAAAATACTTATAGCATTACGATGATTATGCTAAAAGTACCTTACCCGCTTTCAGGAAAACAGGCATGTCACGTGTTGTCGTTTTGTTATGATAAAATATACTTTATAGACATAAATTACACAGCAGAAGCAGTAGCTGGCATAAGACTGTCGGTGAGCAATGTCCTTGCTAACGTTGATTAATTGTGCGCCGCCTCCAGCCGGGGAGCGACGACGGCGCGGCGACGTGATGGCTCTGATGGCTCCCCGATGCGCTGCCAACAGTTATAATTACGAGAATTGTGCTTAGCAATCAATAGTTAACTATGCATGTCTTTACTGGGTAGAACTTCAGTAAGTAAGTACACATACAAACAGACGACTGAAATCAAAATAGAAAAATAGGTGTTTCTTAGAAGTTAACTGTTCAGTAGGGAATTTAAAAGTTTTGTCATAAAACTATTTTATAAATGTTTTGAAGGTTATGAAAGGCTGTAATTAGGAATAATTACAATGCAGAGAATTTGGGGCGATATATCAATTATATGGTTTCCCCATTAAATAAGTAGGTACATACATTTTCAACAAAAAAAGCAAGTTTTATATTGCCTAAAAGTGTATGATCGACTACAGTAAACAAAATCAGAAAAGTATATGATATTCTTCAGGATATAAGTAATTGCTAGATAATTATGTTGTGTCGAAAACATAATACAATTAATTTGATACGATAGAAAAAAGTACCTCTAAAAACTTTATTTTTACAATAAAACCCATACTTACTAATATACAAAATCATTCTGTTTTTTTGTCAGATTATTCTACAAGCAACATACTAAAGCACTAGTGTTTTAATTTTTTAGTCCAAACAATAGACTTTTTGTAAATAGATAATTGCTTCACATTTTGCAATCAATTAAGTACCAGCTGTGTGTCATCGCGCTTCTCTTTCTTTTCTATGCAGTCCGACAGCGTTTTACGTCCAAACAACGAATGATTGATGACGCTAAATTAAAGCTAGCGCGAAAATTAAAAACACCTTTCATCAGTATAATTGTGTTAATTTTTACCCACCAAATTTTTTGTAAAATACAAGCAAAACAAGGACAAAGGTTAATTCAAGCTGGTATCATGATGAATATAACAAAAAACGATCAACATAATAAATGTCAGTTAGAAAGCTTTTCATACAATCAACGTCACTTGTTTAGCGAGTTTATCGCCCCATAGGTATGTACTTACTACCTACCTACCTACTGGTGTTACGTAAACAAGTGGGGTTTTATTACAAATTTATTTTGTGCAGGTCATTACCTTAACAAGAGGATTTCAGGGTATACATTGATATTGTTAGCGAGATCGTCTTTTATAATAATAATAAGACCTTTTTTTTCAGGCTACTGTGGCCCATAGATAAATACCTTACAGACTAACATTTGAATTATAATAATACAATGTGTGTTAGTGTATAAACTTAGCGTGTAAGCGCGTGCGCGTGTGCGTGTACTAACTTCTTTGTTACATAATTACTTGTCTTTTATATTTGTGTTACCGAAATATCCTAGGCATCGAAAGCACTAGGAAGTGGTGAAGAGCGGGCGTTTTGGGGGACTGTCTTTTGTAATTTTGACGTTCGAAAAGTGCTGATTCTCAGTCTAGTTTGAATAAAAGACTTTTGATTTTGATCCAAAAACAATCGGTTTGTTGTGTTTGTTTTTAGGGTTCCGTACCCAGAGGGTAAACACGGGACCCTATCACTAATTAGTAATAGGGTCCCGTGTCACAGAGGAGTCTTAAGACTTCCCTGTCCGTCTCTCTGTCTGTCACCAGGCTATATCTCATGAACCGTGATAGCTAGACAGTTGAAATTTTCACAGATTATGTATTTCTGTTGCCGCTATATAACAACAAATAGGTACTAAAAACAGAATGAAATAAACTCATACAACAGACGAGTTTTTTTTTTTTTACGGCGTTTTTGCCTTGTGGTACGGAACCCTTCGTGTGTGGGTCCGACTCGCACTTGGCCAGTTTTTTATTGTTTGATGGATTCACTTTTAAATGTACGTACAAAAAATAATTATACCTGATCACGTAGTTTAAGTAGCAATTCAGAAGGCTATGATTCGAACGAAGAAAACCACGCAAATTCTCGCTTAATATTACGGACCAGGGTCCTGGAGTCTAAGTAACAACCTTCTACTAGATAAAAAAAATCCTTTACTTTTAAAATCACTGATGAAAACTGGATAGCATTGAATATTCAAACACATGTTGCTCTTATATTCTTAAAGGCGTACCAATTGTTTGTATCTAATGAACGTAAATACTAATATAAAAAGTACATTAAAAGATGGATAAGTGCCGTGCCTTTCGACAGAGTATATCGAATCAAATAGGTATTAATTACATAAGCGTTTAGATATCTACTTATCTAGATCACTCACGCCCACGAGTTTCATCTATAGATGCAATTTACAGTTTTTAAGTATTAGGTATAAAAATACTATACTACCTACTTACGAGTAGCGAGCGGCATTATTTTACTTCTTCCAGTCGGTTGATTCTGTAAAAATCTCACCGTGAAAACGTGGGTGATGTGAGTTTGTTTTTGCTAGGAATTGACACTATTGACAGCTCACTCCACGCTCACTTCACCTAAGTTTTCACGGTGAGATGGTTACAGAATCGCACTGCTGTTCTTTCCGTCAGAGTCTGGTTCCGCAGTCATAGAGTATGTTTATCTCACGAAGCGTCACGCGCTTTACCTGTGGTTACCAAAGTACAAACACGCTGTAAATGTGTCTCGGTACCGTCCAAGACAATGGCGAAGCCGGAAGTGTGTGTTATGTACGGTCAACAATAGAGATAAGTATGCAGGATCGTCGGATATAGTTGAAGTTTAGTAAGAAACCGATGGATGTTTTCGAATAAAATTTAATTAAATTAATAGAAAACAAACAGCTCATTTATCAAATTAAATTTCAGTCGACAACATCCATCGGTTTCTTACTAAACTTCAAGTATATCCGACGATCCTGCATACTTATCTCTTTTGTTGACTGTACTACTGACGCTACTCGTCCGGTTGCAAACACGCTGTGTGCATGTTCACGCACACAATCACAACGTATTTGCACCCTTTGTTACCATGTGGTAACAAAAGGTGCAAATACGTTGTGATTTACATAAGCGCGCGTCGGTCGCTTCGTGAGAAAAATAATTGTATTCGTACCTAGTCTAGATTTATGTAATTATGTCGAACATCACACATAGAAGCGAAAAAGTTATTTTGGACAAAGGCCAAGCCACGATTTTCGGCAAAGGTTATATATGGGGTCAACAAGTTGATAGCGTAGCACTTTAGGTATAATGATAACGTGATATTTGACATTGACGTGAGTCACGTGACATTTTTAGCGAACTTATTTTATAAACTGTAGACAGATGCATTATATTCAGTACCTAGATTCTGTAGAGTCTGTCCGTCCGCCTGTCTGCGACGGCACGGTTGGCGCAGACTGCTGCGCTGCGTGTCGCGGGTTCGATTCCCGCACGGAACAAATATTTGTATGACCTTGTTCTGGGTGTGGCTGTTTGTGTATGTGAGTTTCAATGTTTGTAATCGCACCCACAATACAGGAGAAATAACTAGCGTGCGGCAACGTTTAAAAAAAAAAAGACTGTCCGTCCGTCCGTCTGTCTGTCACCAGGCTGTATTTCAAGAACCGTGATAGCTAGACAGTTGAAATTTTCACAAATTATGTATTTCTGTTGCCGCTATAACAACAAATACTAAAAACAGAATAAAATAAATATTTAAGGGGGCTCCCATACAACAAACGTTTTTCGGCGTTTTTACCTTGTGGTACGGAACCCTTCATGTGCGAGTCCGACTCGCACTTAGCCAGTTTTTCTTACGTTTTTTGCAATTTGCAGGTCAGTGTCACGTTGTATGTAGAACGAAATTTGGTTCGCGACTGTAACAAGTATGTATGTATTTACAGTATTAAAATCATCAATATCTACAACCCTCTAAGTTTATATAAGTAATCCTATTGATTGATATTTCATGAAATAGACAACATAATAAGTAGGTACAACCTGACACTGACCTTCAATTTGCAAAACACGTAAAAAAATAGTTTCACTGTGTAATCCCAAACAGCAGTATCTATTAAAAACACAATACTTATATCGTTTCTGAGTACAGTAATGAATCATTACTACTGAGAAGCAATTACTGTTATCTGCAAAGACGACCGAGAAAATGGGACAAGTTAAGATGTTGGGTTATTTTCGAACAAACAATATTATGTCGAAAAACATTGTTGATAATACGTGCCCGTCGAGAACGCACCCTATTTATAAAGGACAAATACTGAGAGGATTTGTCTCATATTCCTCATCTATCTATAGTAGATATACTAGCTGCTTCCCGCGGTTTCACCCGCATAAGTTTCGAGCCCGTGGGAATATCGGGATAAAAAAGTATCCTATGTGTTAATGCGGTTTAAGATCATTTTATTCTCATAAGAATTACAAAATTCACTTACATGAGAATATTAAAACTAAACACTTAAAAATATCAATAACGTTGGGGTATTACAAAAATTAGACATCGATTATATAAAAATGTTTTGAGGGTAGATTACAAATCATTTAGACAAAAAGTTCGTTCGATACACGTAAACAAGTATCCAAATCCATGTAACATAGATAAACGGTAACTGGATGTGGCTCGACACTATTGTAGGGAATGTGAATTTTTTATTATAAATTGTTTAAGTAGCTTTTTAAAAGTGGTTTTGGATTTAGATTCTTTGATGTCTCTCGGTAACTTATTAAATATTTTAGATCCTTCATAAACGATAGTTTTCCTTCCGTAGTTTGTGCGGGTTGGGTATAGTTGTAAAAAGTCTTGTTCACGTCTCAATTTCATTTTGTGTTTTTTTATATTTTTTGTGAAGGTTATATTTGTGTGTATATTTTTATTTAGTATTTTTCGAATTAGTATGCATGTGTTATATATGTATGTTTGAGGTATATTCATTACTTTAATTTTTTTGTAAAGAGTTTCTGTTGGAGTAAGATAGTCATAGTTAAATAGCGTTTTTAGCAGTTTATTTTGAGCGGTTTGTAGTAGGTTCGTATGTGTTTTGGCAGCGGTACCCCAAACTTCCACTAGGTAGTCAATATGCGGCTTAACAAGGGAGAAGTAGATTAAATAACGAACTTGGCGTGGTAAGCAACGAACGATACCTCGTAGGGTACCCATGAGTGATTGTATTTTTGATTTTATTTTTTGAATATGTGGCAGCCATGTCAATTTGCTATCCAAAATTAGTCCTAAATATTTTTCTTGATCTACTTTGTTTATGGTTTGGTTGTTTATTTTTAATGTGTGTTAATCCTGGTTATAAACTATCTGTGTGCCAAATGTTATCCAATTCCGTTTAGTAGTTTTTGCGTGAAAGAGTAACAAACATCCATCCAAATCCTCACAAACTTTCGTGTTTATAATATTACTAGCTGCGCCCCGCGGTTTCACCCGCGTAATTTTCGATCCCGTGGGAATATCGGGATTAGGGTTAAATAAAAATGAAATACTGTTTGTTGGTAAGCTCATCACTTGAGAACGGTTGGACTGATTTGGCAATTTTTGTTTTGAAATATTCGTAATAGTCCGAATAAGGTTTTTATGGAGTGAAAAATAGGAAACGTTTTCCCGAAAATGTACAAATTCGGGAAAAAATGAACGTTCTTTTTTATTTATATGGGATTTTCGTATGAATGATTGAAAAATGGATATGACAACGTCTGTCGGGGCAGCTAGGAGTAAGTATAATGAGATAAATCCTAATGAATTAGAGATTCGTAATATAATTACAAACTCAATTTATTTCAATTTTCTTGTACAGGCACTTGTGATTCGTCAAAATTAAATAGCCTGTCAGTTAGTCAGAAAGTTGAAGCTAGTTGCCCATTCCAAAACGTAGATCTCTATGGAAAAGAACGGGCAAGAAACTCCATGGACAATCTTTTAAATCAAGATATTACAAAATCCTGGGTACATTATTATTTTTGCTTCTGTATGTGAGAACAATGTAAAAAGACACAAATGAGGAATTACTTAGTTTAAAATATAAGATTAAAAATAAGCCTTGGCAGTTAAGAGATGACCAGTCTCAACCGACGGCGCCCGTTCACGAAAATGACGCGTGGATCAGCACCATCCAGCTCAACCATTTTGTAGGGAACCGAATGATCCAACACACGCGCCTCCATCGGTGAGACATTTAAGTGAGCATGAGTCATGACACGTTCTCAACTGTAATGCTCTTTCAAGTCAACATCAAAAAATCATAATAAACGGAAACATGGTTCTGACATTTACAAAATTTAAAAAATGCTTCTAAATTATACAAAACTATATAGTTTGCAATTTATTTAAGAGGTTAATAGAATTTTTCTACCAAACAGGAAGAGATTTAACATTGCAACCTTCTGGTGCTTCGACCAAGAATTAAACTCTGGTGGCAGATGATGGTGGTGGTGATGACGGACGGATTATTAGATAGGCTACATTTTGTATTTATTTAGAAAGAAAGAAAAGAAAGAAAAACTGTTTATTCTGCACAAACAAAACGCACATTACATATAAAAATAAAATAATAAACAAAAAAATTAAAAAAGATAAATATAGGTACACACACGACGTAATCACATGCCTCGTTCTCAAGCTTACAAAAACAAAAAAGAAAAAAAAAATGTTGACAATTTTGCTTGTTGTCAGGGCCAGGGACCAAAGACAACACACATTATTTTATTACTTGACATTGACATGACAATTTGAGATTGACATTTGACAATACAAATCACAAATCAATCCGATAGGAGTATATGTGTTCTGTGGTGATGCGCCCGCGTCCCTGGCCTAATTATGACAGCAAAACAAAGTGAAAACAACAACAATCAAAACAAAAACAAAATGCCAATTGCAGAGAGGAAAAAATTAACTAAGTGCTTTTGTAACAGTCAACAATATTAAGGACAATTAAGCCGTGCGTCGCATCTGTGCAAGAACAGGTCGTTGCTCAGCAAAATGCTGTGACTTCGGACGAACCAACGTACACAGCGCTGATTTTCAGCAACTACCTCTCGAATGATTTGAATTTCTTGTTATGTTTAGTTTTCTTCGCAGTAAGTATTTTTGTTAGTATGCACATCTAGGTACCTTACATTCATTCATTCAGTAACAGACAATGCCCGTTGGGTCTTTAACCTATTGACCGCCACAGTGTGCCGCCACATGTATAGATGACAAACCAAAATGTGCCCAGCACGCCACGGTTCGACTACATGACAGACTTTGACGTCGAAGGCACGTTTTTGATTTTTTGACGTGTGGCATAAAAGTTCCTTACACAGCAAGTGTATTAAAAAGGTGTGGTCAAATTTAAGGGTGTGGTATAGACCATCAAACTGAACTTTCTCCTCCATAGGACCAACACCGATATCGCGAAAAAATTGTCAGATGCAGGGACCAACATCGTTATCGCGAAAAAATTGTCAGATGCAGGGACCAACACCGAAATCGCGAAAAAATTGTCAGATGCAGGGACCAACACCGATATCGCGAAAAAATTGTCAGATGCAGGGACCAACACCGATATCGCGAAAAAATTGTCAGATGCAGGGACCAACATCGTTATCGCGAAAAAGAAAGAAAGAAAATACGTTTAAAAAATGATGTCGTTCCATACAATTGGGTCGACTAGGTGAGTTTTGAAGTTTTGTATGGGACAGAGGATAATTTTTTCGCAATTACGATATAGGTGCCGATGGGAAATCCCATTCGGCAGACGGCTTGTTATTAACATAAGATTCTAATATTTGCCTTGTAATTAGCAGGTAGTCAGGTACTGATTCTTTACCGACTTCACAAAAAGGAGGAGGTACTATGTTCGGATGTTTGTATGTTTTTTTTTTGTATGTTTGTTCATCGAATACTCCGCCAATTGTCGACGGATTTTCTAAATTCTTTTTTTGTTCGAAAGTAGATAGTTCTGAGGTGGTCCCACTGTCACCAAGTTAGGATCTGATGATGGGATCTTAGAGAAATCGAGGGCAACCCTCAAATTTTATAGGCTCACTTATTGTTTTTCGCATATTTTATGAAGTATCTTGTGTATTTGCGTATGGTTGTCACCATGTCAGGTAGCTGGGCTGATGATGGAAGGTACAACTCCTTAACAGTAAGAAGTTACTCGAACAGGCAAGGACTGTTTTAGTAAATTGTTTTGATGTTTGATAGGGCATTAGCCACATTTGGTCTCATGATCATCAAGTCATGACCTGATGCAGCAGTCAGGATAGTCTGCAGAGTACCTAAGTCCTCGACAACTAACAGCAGATATATCGTGTTTAGGCTCATTGAAAAGGGCTCGATGTGTGGATAAACGTACTGTTAATGAGGAACACCGAAGTACATAGAGACCTGATGCTGAAGCCAGGAGCATCAGAAAAAGTAAAAGATACCTTGAAATTACAGCACCGTAGTCGTGTTTGGGCTCATTTTAAACAGGACTAAATTTTAAGTTCAATGCAATGTTGACATAAGTCTGGCCTGATGCTGCAGCCAGGATTATCAGCTAAGAGAGTGGAATACTAGGAGAACTCCTCAACAATTAACGTCCCTGCATCGGGAAGAGCAATATTTTGTAAAAGGTGATCAGCAGTTGACATTAGGCTATTGTAACTTAGATAAATTACAAACTGACCCACTAAAAAATAAAAACTTTTTTACAAAAAAAAACAACTGACTTCCAAAAAACACTATAAAGTGAAAAATAACTTTAATTTCGGAAGTCGGTGGCAAAAAACTAAAATACAAATCCAAAGACACCGTCGGTTGTTTTTTTTGTAAAAAAGTTTTTATTATTGAAAGGTTTAAGTTCACTAGTAAACTGCCATCCATACTAATATTATGAATGCGAAAGTAATCCTGTTCTGTCAGTCTGCTAACTTTTCACGCCTCAGCTGAATGGATTCAGAACCTGAAATCGCGAAAAAAAAATCAGCTGCTCCCTACATTTTGACGGGTTAAGCGAACATAAATGTAGGGAACAGCTGATTTTTTTTTCGGTCCCATAGTAAAAGTTGTTCATAATGATGAGTAAAATCACGTGTTTAAGTATCGGTCACTAATTACCAGTCACCCTATATTTACCACTAGCAGCGCCCCACGATTTCATCCACAAAAGTTTCGATCCCGTGGGAATATCGGGATAAAAAATATCCTATGTGTTAATCCAGGGTGTCAGCTACCTCCATAACAAATTTTATCAAAATTGATCGAGCCGTTTGTGCGTGAAAAAGTAACAATACGTACAAACACACTCACGAACTTTCGCCTTTATAATATTAGTGTGATGAATATGGATCATATTTGTCATTCGGAATTTTCAGTGCGTTTTAAGGTTATCTGACTCGACAGGGGTGAACATAAAGTGAAGATTACCTCGTCGACGTAGATACGAGTGTTGGTTCTATCGAGTAGTGCAAGGTTTCATACGACGACACAGATACACATGGTTTGTGTCGTGTTGTGTTGTGACTCGGGATACACCAGTCAAACGAATCCTGTTCAGGACTACGTCAAATCATAACGAGTTTTGATTGGCTAACATTGCCTCAGAAGCAGTCACGATTAATAATAATATGAAACCGGCTCTACCATTTCAAATTTTTTAAAAATCCTGACAAAAAAAGCCGGACATTTGCAAAAAAGTCAGGATATTTTTCTTTTTAATATTACTTAAATCTTTTTAGGGTGTCGTACACAAAGGGTAAAAACGGGACCCTATTACTAAGACTCCACTGTCCGTCTGTCCGTCTGTCACCAGGCTGTATCTCATGAACCGTGATAGCTAGGCAAAATACTGGACATGTCCGGACAAATCCGGTCGGATGGTAACTCGACGTACAACAGCTGATATTGTCTGAATGATAGATGAAACATAATCTAAGTTACTTACACATTGTATGTATATTAGCAACACCTATTATGCAAATTATGGGATCTGGAACCGCATTCTATGAATATTATAACCAATATCATCATCTGTCTAGCCTTTTCCAAACTACGTTTGGGTTGGCTTTCAGTCTAACTGGATGCAGCTGAATACCAGTATTTTACATGGAGCGATTGCCGATCTGACCTCCACAACCCAGTTACTGGGTTATACGATACCCCTTGGTAAGACTGGTGGTGAGACTTTCGGGCTAGGGACGACCTGTAACGACTGTCAAAGATGTACGAATGACAGCCGGGACCAACGGCTTAACGTGCTTTCCGAGGCACGGAGGGGTCTTGGTATGTGAAGATGGTCACACATCCACGGACCAACCGCGGCAAGCGTAGCTTAACCCAATCAATCGACCCGTGCGGCTGTTATTATTTAGCCACAAGCCCTTCAATATTATAACCAATATGTGGACTATAAAAAAAAACGCCTACGGTATGTGTTTCATTCAGTCTGGTCAGGGTGAGATACAGGTCTCATTTAGAAAACTTTTGACGGTAACCCCATGGTAACCGTGTAAATGTCGTGATGGCCCAGTCGGTAACAGGCCTCGCCTCTCTTGCACGAGGATGTGGGTGCAAATCCCGGCAAGTACCAATGTGACATTTGCAATTCATATGTACTTTCTGAGTTAATCTTGGACATCACTGACATCGGTGAAGGAAAACATCGTGAGGAAACCTGGACTTCAGTGGACAGTGGACTTCGTCAGTGGGTTCGCGTAGCTGAACTTTCGGTCGTTTTTAGTCAAAATTCAGCTTAAAAAAAGGCTCAAAAATTCATATACTTAATATGTTTCTATTGCATGAATTTCTTGCCATCGATACGCTAGAAGAAGACCTACCTACCTACTTATTAAGCCAAATCAGGGCGTTAAGTGTGGTTATAAAAGTGATTGGTAGGGGCCAGTACAAAGGCGATCCTTGACAGTACGTTTACTTTATAAAAGGGACAATATATTGTGCGCTGGAGCGGTGAAGGTTGGACATCTAATACTCGCATTGTGAAGTACGAAGGGCTTACGGATGGTCATTCGTGAGCGCTGTTTGTTACATAATATTTTCTAAGAACGGTTGACAATGTTAAGTAGTCCGAAATTTTCATATGCCTACATAGAATAGAAATTTATTTGACCTTCTGTATAGATAAGTAGACTAAACTTGGCTTGTTGAGATATCACTACAGTCTACTGAATAATTTTAGGGGTGTTAGCATGTAAAGGGAACAAACCTACATCCACCCAGATTGACTCGATTTTGATGTGTGATTTGCCCAACTGCCTGAAGATTTACGCTGCGTACACTTATGGTTGGCTGATGGATGGCTAGACATGGATTTCAAATACCAAGATACAGCCGAAATCTTTCCTTGGACGTCACGATTGGCTGCCGTTGCAGGCAACACAATTAGACTGAGGAAAACGCAGTCATTCATAAATATACGGAAACCGGTCAGGCGTGAATAATGAAATGGTAAATCCACAAGACCGGTCAGATACACCTACAAGGACACGATAAGCGCATCTTCAGTATTTATCCTTTATTGAGTTATAAAAACACAAAAGAATTGCTCACGTACAATCGATCGCATGTCAAGGGGAGGACAAGAGGCCAGCTTATACTGTGCGGCCTATTGTACAGACGCCAGCACATCAAGCTACCCGAAACTGTCAATTTTTCAAAATCAACTTTGAACCTTACGCTTTAGCGAAAAAGTTGAAAATCTATTGTAGTAGCTTGATGTGCTGGCGGTTGTACAATCGGACTCTGGGCTGCTACTGAGGTTTTCTTAGAAAAACCCAATCACACTTTGCCCATCCTGGGATTCGAACACTATAAACCTGGGAGCCCAAGCTCATCCGACGCGTCTAGGACCGCTAGGTGGAGGCAGTCAAAATAAATTAAATCTATCATCATATGCCTAGCCTTTTTCCCAAATATGTTAGGGTCGGCTTCCAGTCTAACCGGATGCAGCTGAATACCAATATTTTACATGGAGCGACTGCCTATCTGACCTCCACAACCCAGTTACTGGGCAATACGATACCCCTTGGTAGGACTGGTTGTCAGACTTTCGAGCTTCTGACTACCCGTAACCACAGATTACTAAATAGCCGTAACGACTGTCAAAGATTAACTAATGACAGCCGGGACCAACGGCTTAACGTGCTTTCCGATATGTAAAGATGGTCACCCATCCACAGACCAACCGCGGCAAGCGTAGCTTAAACCTGATCGATCGACCCGTGCGGCTGTTATTATTTAGCCACGGACCCCTCCAAAAAGTCAATTAAATCAAGTAAACAAAATCAATTAAATCAATATTTTGAAATGTCAATTCTATAACCCATCATGGTAAACACCACGTAGGTAAACACATCGATATAGAAGTCAACATAGGATACAAAATGTAGCCTCCTGAGCTATAATGATGAAACCTTTTACAAGTTAGATTTCACCTTATTGTAATGGTACCTAAGTGATATTGTGAAACTGTCAATTCTGCTCTCAACCATAGCTTATTTCACAAGACGGAATGGTAAAGTGCAACATGTGTTCAAACTTTAAAAGAAAGAAACAAATGAAATAATAAAGAAAGAATGGAATTGTGAAAGAAAAATAATAAAATAAAGCATAATTAAAGGTAATGGAAGAAATAAAGAAAATAAATTTATGAAAGAAATGCATGTTCAAGTATGTAGGTATGTATTTGTGCTTATGAAGCTATAGGTATCAGAAGGCCTATTCTCGTAATTGAAGACGTTCAAAATCTAGTTGCAAGTTCATCTCAGCGACAATCAATGTCAAAAATGTAGGAAAATTAGAGGTATTTTTAACAGATTGCGTCTGAGATCAGACTGTGAACGTTCTTAAAATTAAGAGAATTACCCCTATGCAATGGCGTCAGAGTAAGCTAATTATATCCACTGTGTCCTTATCCAATATAATGCAAAACAATCGCAAATAGAACCAATAGACTTGTGAAGGTAATTTGCTACGTTCAATTGTTTTTCATCGCTCACGGTTACTCCATTTATCTTCAATGCCGTTCGTTTCAAGCCTAATGATGAATCGTGATAGAAATTACTAGTAATAATATATTTTTAAAACTAACAAGTGGTAACCTTACGATTTTGCACCCTAATCACACATTTCTTAATTACATAAAGTGTGTTATTCAAGCGTTTAAGATTGATAGATGTATACTATGAAAAAAAAATCAACAGCTGATTTATTTTTCATAATATACATACCTACATTTATGTTCGTATAACTCGTCAAAATGTAGGGAACAGCTGATTTATTTTTCGCGATTTCAGGTTTGGTCCCACAGTAAAAGTTGTTCATAATAATGAGTACAATGACCTCTTAATGTTTTACCAATAACCCTGTGTAATATGTATTATATATGTATATGTATATATAAAATTAGGATTGAATAATATAACTGTATCTTATATAACTGTTCTTTTAAAATGGCTATCTAAAGTTTGTAAGCACGTGTACCTAAAGACTACTTATCTACTGATATTATTTATTTACATAATAAAATAAGAAAAACTCGTGACTGCAAAATAATTAAACCTGTTATATCTGCGATGTTATCATCGTTTAATTTTAATGAATGTGATGAGTACCTATATGTATTAGGTACTGTACATGCATTATACAGCAAGTTTATGATGCTTAGCAATAGAAAATAACTATTAATATGTTTAAAGTTATACTAGCTTTGGTCCGCGGCTTCGTCCGCGTGAAATTTATTTTTCCCCCGACTCACCCCGTTAGTCTCCGTCGAATCGCATCACATCGCTTGCTCAAGTTATTTCCTACCTACTTTTTAGGGTTCCGTACCCAAAGGGTAAAAACGGGACCCTATTACAAAGACTTCGCTGTCTGTCCGTCCGTCCGTCTGTCTGTCACCAGGCTGTATCTCATGAACCGTGATAGCTAGACAGTTGAAATTTTCACAGATGATGTATTTCTGTTTCCGTTATAACAACAAATACTAAAAACGGAATAAAATAAATATTTAGGGGGGCTCCCATACAACAAACGCGATTTTTTTTGCCCTTTTTTGCTCGATATCAATAATGGCAACAGGTAGGCACTTGAAATATTCACAAAATACTCAGTTGTATTTTTACTTTATTAATAAATATTTAAGGGGGGCTCCCATACAACAAACGTGTTTTATTCGGCGTTTTTGCCATGTGGTACGGAACCTATCGTGTGCGAGTCCGACTCGCACTTGGCCAGTTTTTTTTTTGCTTAGCGTCCTTTCTTACTGTTTTTCTTTTTGCTCGGCTCCTAAGAATCCTAGTGTGATGTTAAATAGCCTTAAAGTCTTCTTCAAGGATTGGACTATCAAATCCGATCGTAGAGTCTGAGTTTAGCGCGTTCAAACAAACAAACAAAACTCTTCAGCTTTATTATTAGTATAGATAGATTATAATTGTACCTATGTTACCCAAATGAATAAAATTACTTGATACAGTTATGACTTTTAATTATAAGTATAAAACTTCGGTGAATAACTAACTAACCAACAAACGCACAGTCTAATAACTGCAGATATAAACGTAATACCTATTTGAAAGACTAACGCCCGTTTTCACCAACAGTACACGACACCTGTTGGATTTTAAATGCTCGGCTCAGCACCGAGAGTTTAAAATCCAACACTCTTGCATTTAGGTGTTGCATAGTGTCAGTGAAAACAGGGAAAGTCATGTTCTTTACAAGTACTGTTTTATAGGAAACTAAAGTTGCAACACTGATTCAGCAACGTATTGCAGGAAACATTGCTTAGTCAAGCTTTGGTTTTTAAGCGGAGAACGGTCACACAATAACGGCTGCCCAAATACAGAGCGTTTTTTGACACCTAACGGCCCGTTCACACAAATGTCTCCGTTTTACTGTTCCGTTTTATCGTGTACGTTTTTTTTTCGTCGATGGCGTATGTAGTTGTATGAGCGACTTCACACATGGCACAGTATTCTGTATACAGTAAAAAAAAACGTTCCGTAAAAAAATTACATTCCGTTTTGTCATCGAATACTGGACGACGGAACAGTAAAAATATACGGATACGTAGAATTTTAACGGATAGATACTGTGTGCGTGCGTGGCGTATAATCTATATAAAAGAATAGCGGCGGTATACTGCGAGTTTTCTGTTCACACATCGCATCCAGTAATGACGGATCCGTTGAACGTTATACGGTGCCTATGTGTGAACAGAGCATACATTTATGACGTATCCGTTAAAAACGTCCCAGTAAAACGGACTCCCATGTGTGAACGGGCCGTTAATGTCAAATATACTGGTGAAAATGACAGATTTTCACGACGGCCGATAAATTATGACAGAACCGCTTTCCTAGGGAACCATAGTTTTATTAGATAGGTACAGCGGTGCTATTCTGTAAAAATCTCATGGTGAAAACTTAGGTGAAGTGCGCGTGGTGTGAGCTGTCAATAGTGTCAATTCCCAGTAAAAACAAACTCACTTCACCTAAGTTTTCACGGTGAGGTTTTTACAGAATGACCGGCTGTTTCTCAAATGTTGTTTCTCAAGAATTGGTGCTTCAGAAGGCAGAGTTGCACTCAGCATAATCTTCTGGTAATCATCTCAAGGGTATTTTTTTTCAAAATACGAGTAGTTACCATGTTTCGTATAAATGTAATGTAATCTATGTAGTGAATGTGTTTCCTGGAAAGGCAAAATTGACTAAGCGACATAAGGCTAACTTATCAGGAACACAGTTTAAAATTTAACTTTTCAGAAAAGAAACCTAAAAATTATTCTTGTAATCATCCTACAGGCATAAATTTTAGCAGATTGATGAATCAGAATTTATATGATATTTTTTTTATGAAACTTTTAACCGTGTTCCTGTAAAGTTAGCCCAAACGTCGTATATATTATAATATGTAACGAACTCGTAAATGTTAGATTCTCGTGTTTTTTTTTTCAAAACAAAAGTGCAGCTGTGTTAATATAAAAACATGGAGAAGACACGCTTCGTTGGGCCGCTCTGTCGCAGTCTGTGGACCCAGCTAGTTAAACACCACGTAAAAAATATAAATAATGAGCTATGTTTTACGAGAATTACATTAAAACTGCATTGTCGTCAGACAGCGACTTTGATGGTTATTTCGCAAAAAATAAAGAACCTCCTGGCTACCTAATAGCATAATAGATAGCATATTCAGCCTGTAATGTTCGCAGTGCTGGGACACAGGTCTCGGTGATGGGAGTGGTCCGCGGGTTCAGTGCGAATTGGTAGATATCACATATTTTCATATTTTTGGTTCTAGGACATGCCTTACGATGTTTTCCTATACAGCGGTGCTATTCTATAAAAATCTCACCGTGAAAACTTAGGTGGAGTGAGCTGTCAATAGTGTCAATTCTAGCAAAAACAAACTCACTTCACGTAAGGTTTCACGGTGAGATTTTTACAGAATCGACCGGCTGTTATTGTTTGTTTTAAATTAATCATAATTAAAATGTTTTTAAAAGTCACTAATCTAAATGGAAGTTACAAACAAGTAATAATTAGCAAGTTTTCTTTCATAAATCGTCGCTAATCTAACTAAGTGACTTAACTGACTCAAAGCATATTTTACAGGGCAAGCTATTTGCAGTTGAGGGTTACCTATGATTGAGGGAAGCTTGCTCTATATAAATTCTACTGATACAAAATTAAGTAGGTACGTGTGTAGTTCTGATTAAGATCTTTATATTGGTATTACTACTATTGTTATCTTGTAAATATTTTTTTAATAATTAATATTATAAACAGATACGTCACTTCGTGGGATCTTTGTTTTTATTTTGTTCGGAATACATGATCAGATAGGATGGGACACTTTCTTATGAAACTGAAAAATACTCGGTATTATAGGAAAATCAACACATAAAACATATTATAACCATCAGCGAATAAATAAATGACCTTCAGGCCCTTTTGATCACTATTTATTAGAAAGCTGAGGGATACTAAACTACTTAAGTCACTTAAATGACCCCAATTTAAGTAACAATTGATTTTTTATGAATCTCACTAAAAGACCTATGTTACTTAGGTCCCATAATATGATCTTTTTTCTTCTACACTGTAGATACATCGGTCTCGATTTTTGCATTATCATGGGAACGGTAAGGCATACAGATACTCCGATTAGACAGATCGATTCGACTTGGAAAATGTATCAAATTACTCTATTTAGGTCGGTTTAGCCCAAAATGTCAGATACGTCAGTTAGATTAGCGACGAAATCTCTTCCGTAACTTTGGATAGTATTGTGGCTGACTATAAACAAAACAAAATGCTTCATTTTGTTTTTGATACTTACCTACCTATATATTATCATCTTGGACCATCGGTATCGTTGTGAAAGTCTATGCCGATGGCCTTGTCTCGATAGGTTTTTGGAATACCCCCATGAATAAATATTCATTTATGAACAAGGAAAATACTTCATTTTTGAGGAAATTCTGATTTCCTACCTAAACTTGGCTCATTTTTTTGGTATTATTTTTACAAAGTGAAATGATATTTAATATTAAATGTACTTGTCATATCTCGGGTCCCTCCCGGACCTTTGGAAGGCGTACCAGGGGCCGAAGCCAACTTACAGAGGCCAATTATAATAATAATAATAATAATAATATTCCACAACTATCACACAACGCCGTCTAGTCTCAAGCTAAGCAGAGCTTGTGTTATGAGTACTAGACAACTGATAAACATACTTATATATTTCTAAATACATACAATTTTAAATTATAAGTTAACGTATATTTAGTACTTAACAAATTGTTCGTATACAGTAGGTATGTAGGCGTGATCAAGGTCAAGAGCGGGCCCATTCAGCAATAAAAAAAAAATGCACTTTGCAAGTGCACCCGAGGACAACCTCGGTTGGTGCAGGACTGTTGCAGAACATGGGAACAAAATAAATTTAGTTTAGTTTGGGTTGGCTATAGTGGATCGGTAGCCTTGAACTATGGAAGGACTATGTCTCTGCCTGACCAATGATAGTAGGTATAATATTCACAGATAAAATGGGATTAATAAAATGCCAAGGAGTTAATAATATATTATTTAGTATTATAATTTATAATATTATTGTCAGTTCATACGCCATTCTTTAACACCTATTGTTGTACTTTGTTTAGATTTTTTATGCTCGATTGTTTGTCTTTATGTTGTCACATTGGTCATTAGATATGTTCATTGGTTAAAAATAATCTTACTTATATGTGAGCTTAGTCAACTTGAATTGTCAAAGGGAATCAGCGTTTAGAAGCGTTGTCGTCTTCAATTACTTAATGCAAAAAAGAGTAAACCAAACGATGATTTTGGGCGCAAGAAATGTTTTCAATGAAATATTTGCAAGTGCATCCTAAATGTTTGTCATGTTCATGAACATTCCCAAACACATTTTCATTCACTTCTGTACGATGTAAAGGTATCGTATAAAAGAATTTAAACTAATTGTTAACATTCTGACCTTCACGAACCAGATAACACGGTCTTATTGTGCCAATTTTGAACCAAGTAATCACCATTACATTAAAAGAGAAAATGTAACACTTTTGAAAAACAATGTCTACGACATAACTGTAACAAGTTTGTAAACAATATAAGAATAAATTATACTTAACGTTATCAACACTACACAAATAAATATACCAGGAAAATACTTGCTAGTAAAAGTCTTAAGTTTTGTTCTCGGGAAAACACAGCACTTCCACTCATACGGACATTGATAAAATAAAGAATTCTTTCACATTCCGCTAGATAGTTGGTCATTCCTTCTCTGCTGTACATGATCAGTCTGCAGTCCGCGTTCTTGGTAACGTACAGTCGCATGCGAGTGATGGGGTCCAGCACCGTCGTCACTCGCCAGTCTTTGATCTCGTGCTGAGAGCTCTCCGGAGGCAGGATGTCCGCATCACGACTCCTGGCCTTCTCGCTCCACAGGCTCACGTCAACACCGTCCTCCGCCATCTTCCTCGTGTTGTAGTCGTGAATATAGTTGCTGAGAAACGCATGAGCGATGTCACAATATATGGCAACGGTCTCCACAAACTCGACATCTTCTATCCTGAGCCAGCACTGGTCGGCGCGGTCGTTCCGGTTCGGCATTTCTAAAGGGATGGGAAACACGTAGGGTTTCACATCTTTCGCGGCCACTTCGGAGCACAACACGAGTGCTTGCAACAGAGTGGCTCCGATGACTTCGAGTAACATTTTAAATGTGCTGCTGTGACGACGTCATGATTGTAACTAAACGACATCGTGACGGCTCGGTGTCGCTACAAAGCGTTGCAGAACGGCTAGCTGCCTTCATAAACGTGATTACAGGTTAAAAAACGATTATTAGATTGCAATTTACAACTCATTGTTGTGGGAACGAAATCCACGTGATTGAATGGTTGCCATAAGTTGAAACAATTCCACATAGTAATTTGTAATTGTTCTGTTCGTATTATCAATATAAGTACGGTGTTTCCGCAGTTAGACACATTTCGGTGCTTCTAAGGAATGTGGACAGGAATGGTTGTTACTTTAAGGTTGGTTGGCATTACATTATGTGTAATAAAGTAATAACTTGTAGACCCATATTTGCAGTCTAGATAAATAATTATTACTTACTATTATTTCGTATAACATTAAATTCACCAAAGAAAAAAAATGCTGGAAATATAAATGTATGCATTTTCGCGACGCATTAAATCTTCACGAGGCCCATATTCAGCTGGGGACGATTATGGACTCCTTATAGATCTAAATGACGCGTGACGCTTCGTGCCCATGCCATTTTAGGCAGTGCTGCAATATTTCTCTGCAGTGCAAGTGGATCGAGTGAGGCAGGATGGTGCAATTAGTTTCAGTTTTATGCAGCAATGACCCAATGTCCTCCCCGTAGAGGTGAGCGCCCGGCGGTCAAGAGATCAAGAGTTCGAACTCCAGCAGTTGCATTATTGGGGTCAACTTAAACGTACTTAGCACAAGCTTATTATATTATTACGTATTAAGTACTAATGTAGCAAGCTATTCTATTAAACTTATTTAAGGCGAAAGCGTCATTCATGAGTAGACCGCCGCACGGAATTAAAATTTTCTTCAGGTCAGTATCAGATCGTTGTTAATCTAAATTTATGATTCGCGGCCGTTCACAAATAAGAAATATAATTATCAATACAACTCTCTAAGTTCACATTACCCTATTGAATGACTATTTCATGAAATCATGACATTTGAGGCCAATTCTAATTCAAGGATTTGTATTGCTAATGATTATAGTTATATAAAATCATATTTGTTATCTACGGTCGCGAATCATATTTTAATGAAAGTACGCGGGCTCGTGGGCTACTTTAGCTCATCCCCTTTAACTCTGCCCTTGTCCGTTTTCCTGGAATAATCTCTTAAAAACCAAAAAACGGGCGACAAAAATCTTTCGCAAGGTAATCCTTGCTTTCTTAATTACTTATTTCTTTATTCCCCGCTTAGGATCTGAGAGGTAAAGGGACGGCGTTTAAAGGATTGCTTTGTACCTACAGGAAGATTTTTTTTATCACCATCCAAATTTTTACGTGTTTTCAGAGTTGGTCCCCTAGTGAAAGTTGTTCATATTCATGTATAGAACACCCTGTAAAAATTTGGATGGTGATAAAAAAATCACAATACAGGATTGTTCGATTACAGGAAAGGAGCACCTATTTATTTAAAACTAAACTTGTTTGCTTGGCATTTACTTAGTGAGTTTTAGACCGGTATTACAATTGTGACATGATATATTTAGAATGACATTTATAGGTTTGATATCTAATGTTTTGTTTTATTTTACTTTATCCATATTATAATATTATACATTCGAAAGTAACTCTGTCTGTCTGTGTGTTACCTTTTCACGTCTAAACCACTGAACGGATTTCGATAACATTTTGCAGAGAGATAGATTTCATCCTAGGGAAGGACATAGGATAGTTAACATACAGACAGACAGAGTTACTTTCGAATTTATAATATTAGTATGGATATACTTAAAATTGGTGCGCGCACCGGCCGGCAAGGGGTTCAAATCCCAGCAGTTGCATTATTGAAGTAAAGCCACGTAACATATGCAAATTAAAAATGTCGTATAGTTGGGGTGCAACAGGCAATTCTAGTCAATGCTTTTGTCCGCTTTCCTGGAATATATCATATGAAAAGAAACCAACAGGACAGACGGCAAAAGCTTATCGCAAGTTAATCCTTGCTTTCCTTTACTTATTTCTTTTCTTTTCTTAATTTTAGCACGTGGAAGCTGTAAAAGGAAGGTATTTTATGAATTCTATTTCATTGTTAGTGTTTTTAGGGCTGATTTTTCAATCGACCGATTATTTTTATTCGTGGAATAAAATTGACGTGTGACAGTTTTTGTATGGAAGAACTGTCAAAAATTCAAAATTATTCCTCCGATAAAGTTATCTGACGTTGGAAAAAACAGCTCATCAGGGCTGATTTTTCAATCGACAGATAATCGCCGGGTAGTCTCCGTTGAGATTGGTCACCATGAGCGGAATACGGTCTGGAGGACTGTATATTCTTAATAGTAAGTAAAAGTAGGATTCTGGGATGACAAATAAGTTTATGTTTAGATTGAATAGGCTTTTGTTACTCTTTCCCATTATTAGACATTTATTGGAATGATACAATTAAAACAGTGGCTTGTGTGCGTAAACGGGAAAACAAACAGAAAAAAATATATCCATTAATTACATACAGAAGTGACAAAGTTCAGTCATCCAGGAAAAGATATCATAAAAATTATACTAATTATGGGCTGTTATTGTTGTAGTAAAATGTCTAGAATTTTGTTTTAATAGAACGGAAAACTGGGAATAACTCTAATGACGGCATTATTAGGTAATCTTCCGAATTTTCCTTTAGGTTAGATGGTTGTGACAAGGGGTACTAGAAATAACTGAAGACCTGAAAACGGCTCCTAGTCGGGCAAACTCTAATATCTTAAAAAATATCCGCTGTTCCCTACATTTGGCCGAGATAAGCCAACCTAGGCGTGGAGCAGCTGATTGTTGTTCGTGGTATCAGGTTTGGTCCCATAGTAAAAGTTGTTCATAATGATGAGTACATAATCAGCCTATAATGTTCCTAATGCTGGGACACAGGCCTGCTCTCTGTGAGAGGGAGTGGGCCGTAATCCACCACGCGGGCCCAGTAGGGTTTGGTAGATGACGCATGTCTTTGAATTTTTTGTTTCTAGGACATGCCGGTTTCCTCACTATGTTTTTCTTCACCGTTTTGGGAACATTAGTGGTGATGAAATACACAAAGTAGGTAAAGCACTTGTCAGTTCGAACCCACGAGATACAACTCGTAAGTCACGACCGTTACCACTGAGCCACCACTGCTCTAATCCTGAGTACAATGACTCCTTTT
Source organism: Oligia fasciuncula (assembly GCA_963082905.1). Lineage (NCBI taxonomy): Eukaryota > Metazoa > Arthropoda > Insecta > Lepidoptera > Noctuidae > Oligia > Oligia fasciuncula. The sequence continues at coordinate 7,079,881 of OY720393.1, read as the reverse complement.
CAGGTTTTCAGTTATTTCAATTACACCTTGTAGGTATACCGATATGATCATTGTCTTACACCTGTGTTGTTTGTTACTATAACCTAGCTACTTATTGGTGCTGTTATTTCTGAATCAATGTTTCTTGGTCTTTGCTTAAGCATGTAGACATCATCAAGTTCGCTTCATATTACTTGTTACTGTAGCGTTATTATTTGAATCCCACAAGTAGGTACTTAGTTTTCAGTAGCACCTGATTTAAAGCACCTCTGCAATTAATAATAAAATATCTATACTTTTGTCGTAATGGAAATATTGTTTACTTATACATGCACTTAGCAAATTAATAAAAAAATGTATTTACACATTGCGTCTGGGTTCTAGGTACAGTTATTTACAATCGTGGAAATTATTAGGAGCCTCTTATCACATACCGAACTACCTGGCTGACTCATTAGAGTCTACGTCACTGTGTATGCGCCATGAGTCACATTGACGTCTGAGACGAACCAGTTTCTCAGTACCAGGTAAGTTTCGTACGAAACGTTGGTTGATCGAACAAAATCGGAGTTATCTGTGGTAAAACCTAATGTATTTTGACTTATTGAACATTAAATTTAGCTAGATACTCTCATGACCTGTACGTCTGTATCTAAATGTTATCCTAATTATTAAACTAGTAAGGCACTTTTTCAATTCAATATGGACTTCCCACTGCGTAATAGCATTGTGTACAACAATAAATATTAAACCGGTCCCGTATTAAACTAAATTCTGCTTAATTGCCTGTTGTGCTACACTTATCTGGCCAAATGTAAGAATTAGTTTGATGTTTACTTCACCTCTAGCCTTCTCTTATCTGTTCTCTGCGTGGGTAAAAGAGACGGCAATCGAGGTTCCCTGAATAGTCGTTTACGTCATACACGCACACATTGATGCACGAACTTGTTTAAAATAAAACCAATCAACGGGCATGGGATCAAACGCGTCTGAGCTCTCGCATGTATACGTCATGCAAAATGGCCAACAGAATATTTCTGTTGTGCCTTTTAGTTTCGGTACTAACTGTGAGTTATATAGAAGGGAGAGGCGGTTCAAGAGGCAGCAGCAGAGGCAGTAGTAGCAGGAGCAGCAGTAGTGGAAGCAGGGGCTCCTCTTCCTTCGGCAAGAGTTGGGGGTCATCGAGTTCGGGTCACAGCTGGAGTAAACCAAGTTCATCGTCATCGAGTCACTGGGGAGGCTCATCGTCACACAGCTACCCCTCGTCGTCATCTGGTCTCTCGGGATCATCAGGATCTCACAGCTATCCTTCATCATCGTCAGGATTATCAGGATCATCGGGATGGAATCACGGTTCCTCAAGTTACCCTTCATCATCATCAGGGCTGTCCGGCTCTGGATCCTCTTACAATAAACCTTCGTCATCATCAGGATCGTCGTGGAATTTTGGATCGTCTAGTTACCCTTCGTCCTCATCAGGACTGTCTGGATCTGGATCAAGCTCTTACAATAAACCATCGTCATCTTCAGGATCGTCGTGGAGTAGTGGATCGTCTAGTTACCCCTCGTCCTCATCAGGACTGTCTGGATCTGGATCAAGTTCATCACACGGCTATCCCTCATCTTCCACTGGACTTTCAGGATCAGGAAGTAAAATCTCACCATGGTCTGGGTCCGGATCATCGGGATCTCATAGTTACCCGTCAAGTTCTTCAGGAATGTCTGGTTCTGGATCTAGCTACAAACCATCATCTGGCTCCGGAACTCATTCTTATCCATTTGGAACCGGAATGTCGGGATCTCACTCAAACAACAATAATAATTATAAACCGACCCACACGTACAATACGAACAGTGGAACTTCAGTTCATCATACGACACATTATTACCATAACACGGTACCTTACGCCGTGCCAACGTACTACACGTCACCACAATACGTTTACATCCATGAGTACAGGAACTCCAACAGTCGCTATGGAGACTTACTGACAGGCTTGTCTTTGTACAATCTTGGCCGATCACATAGTCACTATCACGACCATTACTACTATGATGACTACTACAGGCGCAGGTACGACAGCCCGAGCTCTTCTTCATACAGGCAAGAAGACAAACCTCAAGACCAAGCTAACTGCATATTGAAAGTGAAAGAAAACGGACGAGTTGAAGTGTTAAAAATTCCTTGTGAAATCGTATCGACTTTCACACAAGGAAGCAAAAAGTTGGCTCCATCACAACAAACTCAAGTGAACAAAACAGTGTGTACGACAACCACTACAACGATTAACAATACCGTGTCCTCGGCACCATCAGCGGCTGTGGCGCCAGTGCTATCAGTGTTACCAGCCGTGGCAGTTAATGGTTCTTCAATTAACACTACAGTGACAGCTAACAAAACTGGGTCAGTAAACGGATTTGATTCTAGCTTATGGTTGGGGGCATTGAGAAATGCTTCCTCTCCTAACGTTACGAATACTGCTTTGGACGGTGCAGTACCAGTAAATGGTGCCTCTGTGCCAGGTATGAACCTGCCTGTCTCGTCTGCTAACCCTGCTGTGACTACTACTACGTTACCAGTCAATGGTTCATCAGCCAACATTACGAAGACTGTGACGACAGTGAATGCAACTACGGTAAACGTCACGGTATGTACTACAAACTCCTCACTTGTCGATCCTTTGACTGTGCAAGGGCCTCCAGTCAATGCTAAAAACATGGAATGTATCGTAGAGATCCAAACAAGAGATGGTTTCTTGAGTAATGTTATTGATTGTAGCACTCTAATAGCGTATGCGAAAATGCCTGAACCAAAGAAAGACACCGGAATACTACCTGAAAGAGCTAAACTGAAGTCATGGTTGGCTAATCCGCCTTGGTGGATGTCCTTATTTATAGCTGTGTAATTTAAGTACAAATTGTTATTGTAGAATTATATCTTAGTTTACGATTTGTTACACAAGAAACTATGTACTTAGTTTTCCTGTTACTGAGTCGATAATGTTGTTATTAAACTCAGCACACTATACATATAAGGGTTTATTTATAAACGATGATTAAAGTTAAGTGACGTTCAAACGTCAAAAATGTATGGTTAAACAGTCGCTAATCAGTACTTAATTATAAGCAACGTTTATAAATAAAGGGGAATGTCTATATAATTAAAACATATTGTGTGTGCAAACTTGTGTTTTGTTTTTTGTAGTTGGTTAAGTTCTCTATGATGTGCCATTTGCTGCATTTATGTATCATAATATTTTGTAAGGAAACTTTCTTTATGTTAATAAAGATGTTCATAAAATAGTGTTTGCCTTTCACTTCAATCTCTTTGTTACGAATATTTTTTCAACATACTCATTACCTATCTGCCAAGTTTGGTTATAATAATGCATAATGGGCTAGTTTTATATTTCGTTAAGTATAATAGTATTATAAATATAAATTTTATGCACTCATAGAATACAAGGAAAAATCACAAGAGTGTAATTATAAATGTACTTACAGATGAAAAACATAAAACAATTTATTTCTTTTGAATAAGTATCTCACATGCATACAATTATTACTCAGTTATCAATTGACTTGAGTTAATTTGTGGTTCTACGCATTAAGATAATTAACGAGTAACGTTGAATACTGATAAAATGCTTTGAATGTGCATGACATTGCTATCGCCTATGCTCGATTTTTTTATATACCCAAGAATGTAAACATCTTGTTTACATTCTCGGGTTTATAAAAAAAGATAACTCTTTTAATGAAGATTATACAATTGAGTATACTAGCTGTTGCTGGCGACTTCGTCTGCTTATATTTTTTTATAAACATATCCATGCAGGATGAAAAGTGTCCCATATCCTTCTCCAGGTCACAGACAACCTATCTGTTTTTCACAATGATATTATAAGTGTTTACACTTATAATATCATTGGTTTTTCATATCAATCGGTTCTGTGGAGTAAATAGGTGACAGACGTCAGTCAGAGTTACTTTGGCATTTATAATACTAAGTAGGTATGGATATGGATTAATATGATTTTTGGGGTTCCGTACCTACCTCAAAAGGAAAATCGGAACCCTTATAAGATCACTTCGTTGTCCGTCTGTCTGTCCGTCGTTGCTTCCGTTTTTCTGTTTTTTCTCTATTGTCGTTTTTTCAACGCGTGGAGTTATCAAGTTGAAATTATTATCAAATACTCAGGGCAGCAATCGCTTGAAACAGTGAAAAAATCTAACTTCTAAGTCAACGCAATCAAAAGATACGGGCGTTTATCTTCCGAAATCAAAACCTATAATGGTATTTCCCGTTGACCTTGAATCAGAAGCAATGTCATGTAGCAGAAGTAAAGAAAAAATCCGAAAACCGTAAATTTGTAGTTAGTTTAAAAAAAAAATAATTTCAGAACTATTTACATACGGTCTACAAATTTGTACACTCGCACTTGACCGGATTTTTTTAATAAAGGCTTTATTAAAAAAATCCGGTCAAGTGCGAGTGCTGTAACCTCGAACTCATTTTATCCCAAAAGTGAAATACCGTAGCATTTTAGTAGATAATAATAGTAATAATGCGTTACATGAATAAAAATATGTTTTTAATAACGTATAACAGTATTTCTGTCCAATAAAAGGGGCATTCGCACTATTTATCTACATTCTGATACAGCGATAGTTTTGGTCATCTTGGGAGCAAATGTCTAGTTTTAAACATTCGCATCAGCGTCTTTGATTAAAGTTTAATTGGATGTGAATGTCCGATGTCCGCGTTGTCCTTGCACAGATGATTGTTTTTATATTGTGGTCACGTGTAGGGCGTCTGTCTGTGTTTCAGTAACGTGTGCAGTCTGCCGTGGAATGAAGGATAAGTGCTGAAAAACAAACAGGCGTTAGCATTACTTACTATGTTGTCGAATTGTCATCAGTTGGCCGATATTCATAGTATAGTAACTTAGGAAGTATAGTGTAATCAGCATATAATGTTCCCACTGCTGGGACACAGGCCTCCTCTGTGGAGGAGTGGGTCATAATCCTCCAAGCGGACCCAGTTCTGGTAGGTAGATGTTACAATATGTCTTCGAAATTTTGGTTTTAGGACATGGCGATTTCATCACGATGTTTTCCTTCACCGTTTTGAGAGCAGTGGTGATGAAATTATTTACACAAAGTTAAGTGCTTGTCTGGGTTCAAACCTACGACCTACAACTCGTAATTCGCGGCCCTTACCACTGGGCCAGCACTGCTCCACTACGCCGATAAATGTGTTCGTGTATTATCATGTATTTTTATATTTCCTGTAAATGGGTTATTATTACATTCCAATTTTACTCGTTGTATAAATAATAATAATAATAATAATCATTTTATTTCAGGTATAATACACCCATATAAAATACACCCATATAAAATTTAACCTGATTACAAATTCAATAAAAAAATTACAAATTAAATATTAAATTAAATTAAAATTAAATTAAAAATTAAAAGTCATATCGAAAATTGAAATTATAAATTATATCAAACAAAATTATATCCAACATTACATATTATTAAATTATTAACAAAAAACAAAAACAAAACAACACAACAACAGGGGAATAGATAGGTGTTATTGCCGCTGGAATATTAATTGCCATACACGAAGAAATAGTTTACCTCGTCCCTTGCGATGTGGAGCTGTCCCGTGCGGTCGCGAGCTGTCAGTCGTCCGCTGTGGACTTGTCCCGTCCGGACGCATTCACACTCGTATGTTTGACGTCTATTTCCCTATAACTACTTATTCTATCTTGCTCAAACTTGCACAGAGTGTACTAAACAGAACAAGAAAGATATATAATCCTTGTCAAGTACTTCAAACGAATGAACGACGATTCTACAGACGCCTCAGTAGTCCCGCGCCCGCGCGTCCTCACGGACCCATAACGGAAGACGGTAGTGATTTGTGAAAATGTGTTTTGTGAGTGTATAAGTGAGAAAACCAGCAAAAAAACACCATTTCGTCGTGAAGGGGTAAGTACTTTAGAGTTTTTAATGCATAGGCATTGAATTTAAGCAAAAAAATTGTTATTTCACGAACATCGAAAATATTTTTTGCACGCGACGCGCGTCATGGCCGCCGCTTGGCGCGGGTTTTACAATAATAATTAAACGAATTGTATAACGTATGTTTTTACGTATAGAATTATTGTTAATTAGCAACTAATTAAAAAATTACCGTTAGGAATTTGCGTAACACTGAAATTAGAAATTTGCGAACAAACTACAGGTGACTGTTGACCTCGAATGACCCTTTAACAATAACAAGTTTTTGTAAGGTCGTGGTGTAAAAAAAATGTATGAGGAGGTGTGTTATTTTTATTGAATAATGTGAAATAATGTATACTTACGTAATTAAAATAATAATATTTTGAAATAATGGTATTTTTTTTTAATTATAACGACTATTGTACAATAAACTGGAAAAAAGTCGCTCCTATTGGATTCCAATTAGATTCTATCTAGAATGAATAATACATTACACTGTGTTATATTTTTTAATATTAGCTTGTTTTATAACGATTCCAACGACATAACTTTTATATACAGCTCCCATACAAAACTTCAGAGATATCGTCGTTTTAATCAGCCGCGGCGTATTCGCGCGGGAAAGCGCGGAAGTGCGCACAGACGAAAAAAATGCGCAAAGATGGCGCCACATACAAGGGATTATGGCCCTCAATATTCCATTGTCAGATTTGTGAATACGGTTCATAAAGGAGGCCTGTGACTTTCTCATGACTGCGTAAAAGTCATCAACCCTGTTTTCGGCAAACATGCCGGACGCACTACACCGCCAAGGCAGACCCAGTATGCATCTGAATGCGTTATTATATTGAACACGCAACGTGTTAAAAGCACGCTGCGTGTATTTGTACCATAGGGCACAGGTGTAAAGATTCCGGCAGTATGCGTTAAACAGTGTGATTTTAACTTGACTTGAACATTTCGCAAATCGACGCGCCAACATATTACTCTTGGCAGCGAGCGAACGTCTTTGTCTCTCAATGTCTTCATCATCTTTAAGTTTCTCAGTCAGTATATGTCCTAAATATGTGAAACATTTGACAGATTCCAGCTTAGCGTTGCATAGAAATATGTCCGGAATATGCATTGTGCTATTGTCATAGCGAAAACACATTGTTTGGCTCTTTTTAACATTATATTTAAGACCATGCTTATCCGCATAAACCTCACATATTCCTATCAACTTTTGCATTGCCGTGACAGACGGGCTGAGCAGAACCATATCGTCGGCGTAACTAAGATTATTGACTGGTACGTTGTTAATTGATAGAAAAATCAGGTCACCACTCGGATCCATACAATTCGATTCCTACCGGCTTCCCTTTGAAAAATGGCACATTCAGTATTCTATAGACAAATAATATAATCATATTAAAGATATCTACTCCGGCTAATTACCTCTTACAAAAATTGACCCTTCGCTACTGTAGGCTTTATATAACATTACGCTGGAATCCTAAGGAGCCGAGCAAAAAGAAAAAAGTCAGAAAGACCGCTAAGTGAAAACGAAGTAGGTATTAGCGCGGGCAGGCGATACGATGCGATGCGATGGGGAACAACAAGTTTAACGCAAACGAAGTTGCGGGCTAGCCGCACAACGTGCTTCAAATATGAAGGTGTAAACTGTACCTATACTTCTGTTTGTTTTGAGGCGAACTTTAGGTTAGCAGTAAGGTTCACGGAAAAAATCTTTGCGTACCTATAATTATTTTTAGGAATGCCAGATGTTTATATGAACCAGTTTTAACAGGTTTCAGCTGGTTAACATAATACATGACTGAATAATGAAAACATGGCAGTTGAGTAGTGCGCCTAGTTGTTCTGTTTTGCTATAGTTCTGCTTATGTGGTACTAATGGCTAAGTATTTTCTGACAGTCAACCGTATTATATCAATGCAGTCAACACACTGCTTTACCCACCCAAGCTACGATCCGATGCAAAATCTAAAAAAAAAATAGTGGCAGTCCGGAAGTGCCGACAGAAATGAAAACAAAACACAAACAGAATACTTTGCCAACACTCACTGACATATCGGATATATTAAAACCGAGTACATCCCGAGGACAGCCGATCACATCCACAGTGGGTATTTTTTTAATCGTCTTATAAAAAAAAACACGCGCGGTGTCGCTTACGGTAACAGTGGCGCGAGTTCAATGGTTTTTTCCCATCTCCAAAAATGCCCAACACGCCTAAAGAAGTTTTCACTTCAATAATTTGGTGACTTTTCAATAATTTATTATTACATAAATCTTCCGGAATAAGGTGTCTAAATGATAGCGAAAACCGCATCCGAATCCATTGCGTAGTTTAGAAGTAAGCGGTCACACAGACAGACAGACACGAAAAGCGACTTCGTTTTATACTATCTCTAAATTGTATTGATAATGATTTTATTAAGTGTATGTACAGACGCCAGCACATCAAGCTACTACAATCTGTCAAATTTCTCTAATAGATTTTCAACCTTATCGCTAAATAAGGTTCAAAGTTAACGGTTCGGGTAACTTGATGTGCTGGCGTCTGTACTATTGGTTTAAGTAAGGTTTATCTATCTATACAGGGTTATTGGTAAAACATTAACAACCTATTAAGAGGTCATTGTACTCATCATTATGAACAATATCAATTGCCGTGCCTTAGTCTCGCAACGACTATAAAATGGCTCGACCGATTGTGATGAAAATTTGATAAGTTGATGTGCGCGCGGCCGAAGACAGTTCGTAACAAAAAAAAAAGCATTAAGGCATTAGCTAGTTTTAAATAAAATGCTTGAGATTTGCAATCAAGATACCAATCTTTCTAAGCTAGGTACTCAAAATTCTTTGTAGAATAGAAGGCGAGGCAAAAGTGGGACGTGTTAAGTGTGTATCTTTATTATCTCCGTGAAGTATCTATGCATGTTAAATTTCGCGTATCAGAATGATTGCGAAAATGTATCTTTAAATATCTTTTCTTGGAGATTTATAGTATAATAATGTAACCTAGCAATTAAAGCCAAGCAACCGAATTATTAACAAACCATCACTCGCAATATTCCGAGAGGCGCCTCCCTTGAAACCTTTCTCATTCGATGATTCGACCAAAATGCTTTTGAAATGGACTATTCCGATCCATTGCGAAAATTTGCTCCTATCTTGAGAAGCCTTTTCGCTCCATTACCCCGGTCTGTTAATTTATCAATTTCTTTTGAAGGTGCTCACATAACAAAACGAGCCTTATTCGGAGCTTATCAGCAAAGTCTGATCATGGCAGTTTTTGGTTATTGATAGTGACCATAAATGTATGTTTTTATGAACCTTTCTCATGCCTGGTACACCCTATTATACTTATATGGCGTTCCTAGCCATTACTGTAATTTTAACGCCACACCTAACGTTTCAATTATTAAGATGTTGGTACGTTGGATTATTTAAGGACATGCTAACAACCTACTCTTGGTTTAAAAAAAAATGTATAATATAAATATAGTTACCTCAGCGGATTTACTAACACTAGTAACACTGCAGTGTCTGCGTACCTACGCTCTTTTTTCAAAATTATTACCTACTGTGGCCCCATTAGAAGGATGAAAGTCCTCCAAAGTTTAATGGAGAGGGCTACGCTTAGAGTTTCTCTACTTGATCTAATGAGGAGATCCGCAGGAGAACCAAAGTAATCGACATATCCCGAAGAATGACCAAACTTACGTGGCAGTGGGCAGAGCACATTGCTCGCAGAACAGAGTACCGGAAGACGTAGTGTTGGTTAGTCGGCCACAAGGTAGCCTAATGACCTGGTGAAGGCCGCAGGAATCCGCTGGATGCGACAAGCACAGAACTGGTCACAGTGATGATGCTTGGGGGAGGCCTGTCCAGCAGTGGACGTATTTCGGCTGAAATGAAGATAATGCTTAACACAAAAATAATAAGCATTCTAATAATGATTTCAAGAAATAAACTCTATCGTCGTAGCATAACAAGGAAAAACTTATTTATACCGTAAAAAACTACATTTAATCTCACTAGGTACATGATTATGAATATAGTGTTGATTAGAATTTATCTTGATCGTATTGTTATGTTCATATATCTATCATACCATATAAGTAACCATAGTTGTTATTGCAAAAAAATATGATTGGTGTCTAGCTTATTAAAGACTAGAAATACGGCGTAGATCTACTGAGGTCTTGCAGTGGGTACCTATTGCTTACAAATAAGTCTAGCGTGTCTAGCAAATTCACAAACTTAGCATATCTACAACGTGTGTTGAAGTTCTGTTTATGTCTGTCTGAATGAAGGCTCTGAATGATTACAAGCTCAATGGATCCTTACAATTCAAAGGCAAATTTTCAACAATTCTTAAATTCAGGCTATTGAAGTCAATACGTTATTTATTTGTTTATTAGTAACCAAGTTATATTTACAGCTTGCACCACACATAAAAGTTGATCTATGCCTTTCCTAAGTTGCGATACAATAATCAGTCTTAATATTCTACTTTCCGCATACAAATCGTTGGTTAGAGAATTTGAAAAACTTTATCTAAAGTCATAGTCAATTACTCAGACTTTGTGAACCATACAATAACTTAAATTTTCAACCAGTTGTTTTATTAACGGCGCCTTTTCCCGTTTCAGGTATAATCGCAGTGTGCTGGGTGTCGGGCGCCGGAGTGGGTCTCCTGCCACTCTTCGGCTGGCATGCCGGCAACAACATGCCCGGCTGCTACTTCGTCGAGGTCATGGACTACAACTACCTACTCTTCCTCTACTTCGCCACCATTGTGACGCCCAGTGTACTGCTCGCGGCCTTCTATGCTCACATCTACCGCGTTGTTGTTAAACAGGTAATTTAAGGGAGAAGCGCTAAGGTAGCCCGCGAAATTCAAATTTTCTTACGTTTTTTGCAATTTGCTGGTCAGTATTAAGTTGCAAGTTGATTAAAATATGATTCGCGGTCGTAACAAATTATAATCATTACAATCAGTAATACAACTTGTTAAGTTAGTATAATCACCAAATGTCAAGATTTCATGAAATAGTCATTCTTGGGGATTACTTGGTCTTAGAGAGTTGTTACGACCGCGAATCATATTTTAATCAACGTACAACTTAATACTGACCAGCAAATTGCAAAAAACGTAAAAAAAAATGAATTTTTCGGGCTACCCTGACGCTTTCGCCTGTATGAACATTTAATTCGGAAATACGGCGTGTATCTTAAATCGGAAATACAGTGTGTATCAGAACTGTGTGGTCTTATTTAAGGGTGTGGATGAATGAAACTGAACAACTTCCTTCATAGGACCAGCATCGTAATCGCGAAAAAAAATTATCAGCTGTCCAATACAAAAAATCAATAGCTAATCGACCGCAATGTTTTTTTCCGCTTGTCATAAAGGATAGTGGCTATGGCGAAAGTATCTAACTTAGGAGTATCTATTTAAATACAGCATAGAAACATGAATATTAATATAATATTCATGAATATTTTGTTTTTCATGGTCTGGCAGTTTGAGTAATTTATGTGGCCTACCCAAATGTCCTTTTGGTATTGTTCGTCGAATCGTTGAGCTCCTTAAGTCTTGAGTTGAGCTGCACGATTTCTGACAAATGCGTTGACTGACTGGACAGGTCCTCTCAATTTGTGTGGTTCTTTCCTCAAAAGACCACCTCAGACATCAATCTACATGGTCTTCATATAACCTGACCAAGATTATGTCTGGACTTTGAAAGAGACTGTGACCTCTGAGTTTGTTTCGGCCTTTCTTCTCAGAGTAGTCAGATAGGAAACGCCGACTTCATCTAGTTTAAAAAAAAAAACATGATTGACGTGTAAAAGTGTTTGTACAAACCTACTTACAAAAATAAAATCATTTATCAATAGAATATCAAATAAATTTATCAAAAAATGTCACGTGAGTTAAAATGAGATAGAGTTAAAACCAAATAGCTAGTCAGAACGCATTGATCATGGAGATAGTGACTTTCATTTGAGCAACGTGTATGTTTTCTTAAAATTATTCGAATTACCTATTAAATGACCTTCGGCTCAGAAAATATTGGCATTTTGCCTAAGTATTTGAAATTATATTTTTAGCAATTAAAAAGAAAATGTTTTTTCTACATTTCCAGCTAAGCGAGGTGATGACAGTGGATGGCTGTCGGGGGCGCATCCCCGGCGGTGGCACCATGCTAAGGGTGCTAGGAGCCGCCCAGAAGCGAGAAGTCAAAGCCACACAGAATCTCGCCATCATAGTATTCTTCTTCATCATTTGCTGGATCCCACTATACACTGTAAACGCAATCAAAGCCTTCATGCCTGACCTGGACATTCCAAACCCCCTCACATATATCTGCATCATAGTCTCCCACTTAAACTCTGCCATCAATCCCTTCCTGTACGCATATCACTTGAAAGATTTTAGAGCAGCGTTGAAGGGTCTCCTCTGCTCCATCGTAGGCAGAGGGGTGACCATCCAAGCAGCATATAGACCACCAATACCTGTAAGGAGACAAGCTTTAGAGAGATGCAACGCTCTGAGAGAGAGACCAAAAGTATACGTGAACTCCCCAGTTTGGCTGCGGCAGAAGGAAGCAGAAGTGAGCACTACAGAGGAGAGTAGAGCTGTGGCAGTAGCAATACCGGTAGTGCCAGACGTGGAACCATTTTTAAACAGAGTAGCAGACGGTTCCAGTGGGTGCCACACTCCTGAGGGCAGAGACAGCGAGGCTGGGCCGTACCTTATAGAAACTAACGAGGAGAGGTGCCAAAGTCCGTACAGAAGGGTTGAGGAATTGATTCGGCGCGTGCGAAGCGTCAGTGCGGATCACAGCTGACAGGAGCCTTGCCGGGGCTTCCCGGCGTATAGTGTCACTTGAGGAGACATCAAAGAAACAAACATTCCTAAGAGCAGAAGAAAGTAGACTGTAAATATTTAAAGTCGCTTGTAGTGATTTTTGCTAAGCCTTAGAAAGTCACGGTCTCACGCAATAGATCATTTTGTAATTGTCGTAGTTAAAGATGATGTTGAATGGAATTTTTATGTTAATGTTAAAAATATTTAAGTAGGTAAATGTGCTGAATGTAGATAACTATTTGTTGCTTGTATGATTGTTATAAGTGGTTGCTTCTATGGAAATATAAAATTAAATTATCTATTTAAGTGTATCCCTTTATTTTAATCCAGCGTACCTACCTAATTACCTCACTCTAATCGTATTTCTTTAAATTATGAGGTTTTGGCAAAAGGTAACATGGGAGTGAATAACTACGATTTTATTATATTTACAATTGGGTTTATGCCAATGCTAATTACGGTTTAAGACATTTATTTCCTCAAAAGATTACATTAATCACTTATAGAGAAAATACAATAATTAAGTAAACAAAACAACCGATTAGCGTTTTTAGTAGGGTAGATGTTAAAAATGTTAGTGGAGCTATTGTTATACATATAGTAACTTAGTAAAGACGAATTCATGAGAAAACCACCCAACAACTAGAATAATAATAAAAATGGAAACTAAGCTAACTACATATGCTAGGCAGTCACCTCCTTCTACGAAGCAGTCATGCTAGCGAAGGAGCTGGCGGGATGGCTGAGGGACAGAGCCTCACATGCCAGCCGCCGCGGGAGACGCTCCGGGCGTCGGGAGCCGCGTGATGACTCCCGGCCACCGTAGGCGCGGGCCTGCGAACGGAGAGTAATGGTAGCTCACCGTCCGATCAGGACCAGGCCCGTGCCGGACGGCGCGGACGTGTCCCACGCGCGCCTAAAGAGATGTCAGCATCAACGAAGGGGCCCCCGTCAGGGCCGAAGCCTGCCGGGTCAGCGGGATTGTCGGAAAGGGTTACCGTTGACCCGGAACATAAAGGGCTAAGGAAGGAACACGGACGGGTTTTAGTCAGTTATAAGAGGCTCATTTGATGATTTCCCATCCTCAAAAAAAAAAAAGCTAACTACATAACTACTACTTACTAACTAAATTAACTAACTATATCTCTTCGCACAAATTGCCTTATTATGGCGGAGAAAGTATCTGCAGCCACAGCCTTCAGGATGCTATTGTGGCTGCCTCTTATTCTGCTCAAGATCAAGAGTGAGGCTGTTTTTTTTCTGCTTATATCGCGAACATTTCTGAGGCACTTCAAAAACGAGGCAGTCGCGAAGCATCCTAAAAACATTATTGTACTGGATGCGTAATAGAATATCCAGCTACCTTTTTTAGTAGTTGATCCAAAGATTACCGGGGTAAAAACTCTGAAAATAAGCTTTTAAAAGCGTAATCTTTACTTGGTTAGTACAGACGCCAGCAGGTCAACCTACCCGAAACTGTCAGATTTTCCCAATCAACCTTGAACCTTATGCTTTTGCAATAAAGTCGAAAATCTATTAAAGAAATCTGACAGATTGTAGTAGCTTGATGTGCTGGCGTCTGTACCTACACCGAGTAAATCTTTGTGCCAACATAATATTACGTGACTGCCAGAGCCCTACGCTCCCTCTCAATGAACACTGAGATCGTCGGTAAGAAAATGCCCAAGATATTTAAACTTTGTAACTGGCGTTAAATATTGGCGTTCCGTATATGGCAAGTTAGAGTGTATTTTACCAGCGACCCCAAAGACCATGTATTCACATTTTTTGGCATTGTAGACGTAGGTACTTATATCTACTCTACGATCGCCCCCGGTGACGAGCCCAGGAGCCCAGCAGCACCATGTCACGGCACGGCTCAGCTCAGTTGTTTGTGCGGCAGAGGGAATGGCGCTCGCTTGTTAATTTTATTTTGTTCAGCAGACTGTCGAAGAGATGGGCAAGTCCACACTCTTTTCGTCACCGCTGCGGCGCCCTCAACGCCGCGCGCCGCTGTCGCCGTGAACGTTGCGACGCCGCACTGCCCGTGTGATCGTGACCGTGCGGCTAGATGTTTTGCGGTGTGGCGCCGCACCGCACCGTGTGGAACGACTCTAACGTGCTTTCCGAGGCACGGGGGTTATCATATCATACCGCCGACTTCCAAACTCCAGGCTGTTATTAAGAAATTCCAAATGGAAAAACTCAATAACATTTTTCAAGGCTAGGCAGGTGAGGATTTTCCCAGCCTGGGAATTAAACCCAGAACCCTACGGTCAGCCTCAGCATTCGCGCTTGCAACCACGACACCAAACGGCCATACTTATCTTTTTGTTTTCACAGCTTCAAGGGACTGTCGACTGTAGAGCTTAGTACATCACTGTTTAAGGTTTTAATTTCAACTCGATACCTCCACGCGTTCTCGAGATAAAGGGTATTGACAGACAGATGGACTGACAGACAACAAAGTGATCCCATAAGGGTTCCGTTTTTTCCTTTTGAGGTACGGAACCCTAATAAGTACCTACACAGCTGTGTAACTGTACCAGCTAACGATATGACTTGTTTACATTATAACTAAATTAGGTTAATAGGTAATCAACAATTATTAGTGAGGAACCTACTTATAAGATAATTATAACTAAGGGACTCGTTTACTTAAATGTACCTTTTTGCAATAAATAAGAACGTAAGGAATTCTAATAAAAAACATCGGCACTTTTATTGGAAATCTATAGAGAGGCGGTGAGAGGCCTCTGCATTATTATAGACGAACCTGGACGAACCCCACAGCCAGTTATCGCTGCGACGAATAGTAGCGACTCGCGATATTACCACTGCACTAACTTTACTATTTAATAAATTCTGTTGGTGGTTTGGCACAATTTCGCGCCGAAGCCGCTAGATGTCACTACGAGTCTACCACCCACTATTATTATTATCTACTGTTGTTAGTAAACAGCTCGGGGGAAATCCACAGATCATGCCGCTGATGCCGCTAGGCGCTACATCTTCACGTCATGAAGGGGAGAGGAGAGCAGGACAGCAATATCTACACACTGTTCTAAATACGTCTCACGGTACCTAGGTACATGCCAATGACGACAGTGGATTTATGAAATGTGAATGACGAATACTGGGTGGGTAAGAAACTAATACGCGTCCATGCTTAATACGTCACCTTGGTGTTTCCCTTTCGACAACTTGTTCGATGGCCATCTGCGTCTGTCTGTTTGCCTGTTCCAGCAACGACAACAACGTCAACAACTCTTTTACTGACTTTTTAATGTTGACTCATGCATTTTTTTATTTCTCCCTGAGTTTGGGGTAAACTCACTTCTGTAGTTGGTAGAAAATTTATGTCTTGTTTGAAAAAAATATTATATTTACCTACAGGGATTGAAGTAAGTGTCATTTAAGCCGGGGATACACATGCCAGTAAATCGGGAAAGTAGCTGGCATGTAAGTTACTGGCATGTACGAGTAACTGGCACACTGCGGATACATTTGCAAGTAATACTGGCATGCAAGTTGTGCCCTTATACAAGGACCGGAAATCGAAAAATAAAAATCAGCTGTTCCCTACATATGTTCGCATTACTCGTTAAAATGTAGGGAACAGCTGATTTTTTTTTCGCGATTTCATGTTTGGCCCCATAGTAAAAGTTGTTCATAATGATGAGTACAATGACCTCTTTAAGAGGTTTTGGGTTAATTCATTAACACCTTGTATGTCAGTATTACCATCGCGTCGCAACAAAAGTATGCTTTGGCAACCCCCCGCGTCCTCAACGGGCTTGCAAGTAAATCAAATGTTGTGCTAGCTACTTGTATGCCAGTTAGCGTATACACATGACAGTAGATGGCACGTGCAAGGAGCTGGTATTATAGTGTGCAAGCTACGGGCATGTGTATCCCCGGCTTTATATAGTTTTACTCCACTTTTACGTCCATGAATTGACACGGCACATTTTACCTATCTAGTTATATTTCCTACGTACGGACGCCAGCAGGTCAACCTACCTGAAACTGTCAGATTTTCCCAATCAACCTTGAACCTTATATTTTAGCAATAAAGTCGAAAATCTATTAAAGAAATCTGACAGATTGTAGTAACTTAATGTGCTGGCGTCTGTACACTAGCGTTTTTACCGACTTCAAAAAAAAAAGGAGGTTATCAATTCGATACGTATGTATGTAATATTATTGGAATTGCATTATATTCACATATGATGATCTATTAGGGCTTCCAAACAAATATACAAAATTTCATAGACGTATGTATGTATGTATGTATGTTTGTCCACGCATATCTCCGGAACTATTAATAGGATCGTGACCATTTTTTTTACTGGCTTACATTTTCTTCAACTTAGGGAACAGTGCAAGTTTCATCAAGATCGATTCAGTAATTTTCAAGATATGGACTAATACGTGTAAGTGTGACGGCCTGGCTTATTGATAAGAGCTACGGGTGTAGTGTCAAAGGGAAAACATCTCAAAACCTTGGTCAAATACTAGTGCAAAAACTAAAAATTACGAAATAAAAAGTAATTTAAAAAAATTAAACCGACTTCAAAAAGAAATTAACTCAAAATTATGAAATAACTTTAATTTCGGAAGTCGGTGGCATAAAACTAAAATACAGATCCCAAGACACCAACTTCCGAAATTAAAGTTATTTCATAATTTTGAGTTAATTTCTTTTTGAAGTCGGTTTAATTTTTTTAAATTACTTTTTATTACAAATGATTTATACTTTTGTACTCTAAAATATTTATAACTGAAATAACCTTTTTTGTATCTATAAACTGCTTTAATTTATAAACTGGAAAAATGGTTTTGACTATTACAAACTTTTCCTTTTGTTTGGCTTACATAATACTGTCAGTAAGAAGAGAAGTTACCCTGTGCCTTGTGTTCTGTGTGTCAGTGTCAGTGTCACCCAACTGTCATCGGTAATCCACAACCTTGAAGCCAAAACAAAAAGCGCAATAATGTATTTTTTTTTATGAATATGTTTCCCAATCGCCATTTCGCTATAGAGCAAAAAGTAAATAGAATATGTTTTAAGGGAGCATTATATCTAGAGTGTGGCAACATTTATACAAATAAAACGAGTTGGTATTCGTGTCGTCACGAACTATCGAAGTGCAAACTGCAAAAAGCGCGCGCCCGCGCCTCACTCAGTAGTAATAGTGTTCTGTGGCCTCACTTCAGTTCAGTGCGCACGAGTGTTGATGGTGGACGTGTTGTGTAGTTATTGTGACTTTCAAAATGTTTAACCCCAAGCGTGCGTTGTTGTATGCTTTTCTAATAGCAGTGCTATTAGAACCAATATCGGGAAGGAGAGGTTTTAGTGGCGGACACAGTTATCCTAAATCGGGCGGCTTATCCGGCGGAGGTCACCGCACAGGAGGACTGTCTGGCGGGGGGTCTGGACATGGGTATCCCTCGTCAGGGGGACATGGATATCCCTCGTCAGGGGGACATGGATATCCCTCGTCAGGGGGACATGGATATCCCTCGTCAGGGGGTACTCATGGATATCCGGCAGGTGGCGGCTTGTCTGGAGGTGGGTCTTCATATCCATCAAATGGAGCAAAACCTGGCTATCCATCTGGCGGCAGCAGTCACGGCTACCCATCTTCTGGCGGCGGTCTATCTGGTCACGGACAAAACAAACCTACTGTACATCACACAACGAATATTCACAACTATAACTACGCCCCGCCCCAGCAGATCTCCTACAGTCCTGTCCGCGGTGGACCGCCGCAGCACTACCCGGTGTATCATGGCACTCCCCCGACTTATGTTTACCAATACAAAAACTCGGGCAGTAAATACGGTACACTGCTAGCCGGTCTGGCGCTTCTCAACCTTGGAACTCTCGGCGTCGCCGCTTATGCAGCCAGTGGGCATTCAGCGGGCAAAACGCAATACACGCCACAACCGGGCGAAGTGTGCAAATTTGCAGTGAAAAAAGACAACGGTGACTACGAGGAGACAAAAATAGATTGCCAGATTATAAGCAGCTTCATATTACAAGATCAAGCGCAAGTACGCCCTCCTGGCACCAATACACAAACATCAATGGTCACCACAGTGACAAATACGACTATTATGAATGCGACTACGATGGCGGAACACCCGTCGACGCCGGGACCCGCGCCGCCGGCTATAGGTAACGTTCTGTACGCAATGCTACCTAACGGAACGTTAGTCCCCGTGAATTCGACAGTACCTGGTGTTCCCGTGCTACCCGGCAGTCCTATAAATGCGACCCAAAATGTGACAGGTGCGCTGGCGCAAAACGGAGTCGTGTCTTCATCAGTAGTGACGACCACTACGACAAATACCACACTCGTGAATGCTTTGGATGTGAAAGGAAAGGCCGTGGAAGTGACACCAGGGATGCAGTGCTTCTTGATTCGTAACAGTTCAACACACAACATGAGGAAGAGTGTGCCATGTGGTCTATTACAGACGTACGCTGATAAGTCGATACAACGTAAAAATTCGGCAGCTCGCAATGTACCTATGTTTACAATAGTAGCGGCTATTTTAGCTTTTTGTGTAGCTTATTAAGATAATTTATTTCATGGTGTCTAAAACACCATAATGTAAAGATTGGTTTAATTATATGCAGCCGAGTTGTGTCTGAACTCTGACTTGTATGTAAAAAGAACTTTACTTTTCTACCTTTTGCATTTTCTGGTGCCGCCCCTAAGACGACCCACTTACCGGTGTTTTCTCTAAGAATTTGAATAACAGTATGAATGTAATAATAAGTCTCATTCAAAAGTATTTTATATAAAACATGATTCAGTTTCTTCTAATGAAGTAATTTGCAAAGATACATATAGATGTTTGCTATGAACATTTCTCAAAGGCAATTTTTATATTTATGATTATGCAACTAAAACCTAAAACAGATCTGTTAGTTTAGTATTTTGTGTACCGGTACCGTATTTATTATTAGTATTGTATAGTTATTTTGTTTGCTGAACATTTCTGCCAGAAATTGCTCAATTTGGGAGGTACTTATTGATCAGCGAAACACTTGGAAACTTATTTTATGTTAGGTGCTGTCAAAAATATTATTCATTTCATCATTACAGCCGAAAGACGTCCAGTGCTGGTGGACAAAGGCCTATAAATTATTCATTTGAAACACTGAAATTCTACAGCTGATATGTTTTAATCTTAAGATGAAAGTCACTAATTTGACAAAACAATTATGTATGGCTAAAAATGAGAAGTGTTATTAATGAAATATTTGATTGTACTCTTGGAGACAAGATACCTGTCATACATAGGTGTGATAATGTCAATTTTATCTTTTTATGTAAGTAACTTTTTGTAAGTATTTAATGTTGAACTTGCTAGGACTTTTCCATTTTAATTAATTCAACTTTTGTATATTTTTAGCTCACTTTAAATATAATCAATTCTTTTCTTTTTGGAGATAACTTATCTCCGTCCATTAAATGCCAAAATTACTAAAACTAATCCATATTTTAAAATTTTGGAGGAGATTCCTGAAAGAAAAATCTATTGTGATATTTATGTTTTTAATTAAAAATAATTTAATGTATTATTTTTTTTATTTCAAAATGTTGACTAGCTATCTACTTTAATAGATAGGTATTTTGATACTTACAGAGCCATGTATAAACACATCTTGAATTTTGTTATTCCCAGAAGTGGAACTAACTACCTGCTTTGTGTGAATCAACTAAGGAAAATACCTTGTAGGTATCACTCACTGGTCAAATGATATGCCAACACAAGACAACAACAACACCCGATTCAGCGGGAGTGTCCGAAAGGGTTACCGCTGGCCCGGAACATAAAGGGCTAAGGAAGGAACACGGGTGGGTTTTAGTCAGTAAGAGTCTGACACTCCCTTCTGTTCCACCCAGAGCGGGAGGGGTCATTTGATGATTTCCCATCCACAAAAAAAAAAAAGAACAACACAAGACGGAGACAAGGTATAGTTCGGTAAGAGTCAGCCTACTTCTACTATAATCTCTGTAAAGTAATATAACAGAGTAAAGACTACTCATGTGGTAAGTAATATAACGTATAATAGTCCGAATCTAGTGCGTCATATTGTGACTAAAACAAGCAGACTAGGTTACCTAATCAAAATTAATGTCTATCTGAATAATACTTGCGCACGAGTGTCACTATGACAAAGGGGAAAGTTTTTTGCTCTGTGACGTAGGGGACTACTCGCAAGCGCAACCATTATATTGAATCATTCATTGAACAGTGGAGATCCCGCAGCGAGGCGGCATTGTATCAATTATTGTGACAATGCTTCCAGCTAAATGATGATTTTAGGTGACTCCGCTTTGTCACTTCCTCCCAATTGAATGCTCAAAGTGTAGGATAGGATTTCAACTACCATTTTTTTTTTGTGGATGGGAAATCATCAAATGACTCCTCCCGCTCTGGGTGGAGCGGAAGGGAATGTCGGACTTACTGACTAAAACCCACCCGTGTTCCTTCCTTAGCCCTTTATGTTCAGGGGTAGCGGTAACCCTTTCGGACAATCCCGCTGAAACTACCATCACTAGCATACTGAATGATATATAATAAAAAAAACGGTCAAGTGTGAGTCGGACTCGAGCACCGAGGGCTCCGTACTTTCTAGGTAGGTATGTAAATAGTTATAATTTTTTTTATGTAAGTAGGTAACTACAAATTTACGGTTTTCGGATTTTTTCCATTACTTGTGATATCTAGGTACATGACATTGCTTCTTGCCAAATTTCATGATTCTAGGTCAACGGGAAGTACCCTATAGGTTTTGATTTCGGAGCATAAACGCCCGTATTTTTTTATTGCGTTGACTTAGTCAACGCAATAAAAAAATACGGGCGTTTTGTTTTTTTTTGAGTTTGATTTTTTCACTGATTCAAGGGATTGCAGCCCTGTATTTGATATTAATTTCAACTTGGTAACTTCACGCGTTCCTGAGAAAAAGGGTCATGTCTGACGGACAGACAGACGGACAACGAAGTGATCTTATAAGGGTTCCGTTTTTCTTTTTAAGGTACTAAACCCTAAAAAGTAAAAAAAAATACGGATCTCTTAGTAAAATGAACATCATGCACTTGCGGCTTCAGGATTCCAGACTGGAAGGGGAGACTGTTTCCACTTATATTATTGTCTGATGTTGTTAGTAATTAAGGCATATCACATCCATATTATAAAATGAATGTGATACTGATATGCCTTTATTATAGAAGGAATAATATCAACTCATACAATAATACCTGAGTAGTCGCTTTGAAACGACTCACAAAACAAGTGTTGAGTAGCAAAGTAAACAGTGGACAGGCTGTTGTCACTATGATAATAAATACCTACGTCTAACAAAACAGTACTTAGCCAACTCAGTGAGTGAGTCACCAGAATTATAATGAAAAGTTTTGTGAAGATGTATAAACAGCTGAAAACAGACTTTACATTGTATTTTGTTGTGGTTAACAGATCTAGGTATTTAAATAAAATTCAAAGTCCTGACTGACTGATATATCAACGCACAGTCTACACCGCTGGTCCTAGAGACATGAAATTTGGAGGGTGTGTTCTTTGTAAAGAGTAGCTGTATCCAGTAAGAAAGGGTTTTTCGAAATTCCACCCCTAAGAGGGTAAAAAGTCACGCGGACGAAGTCGCGGACAGAAGCTAGTACTAAATACATTAGAGCTCAAGTTCGCACGGGCGCGTTTTTCCCGTGGCAATTTTTTTTCGCGCACTGGATTTTCCGCTCACTGCCTAGCGCCGAGAGTTGAAAATCTAACAGTCAGTTTATTTGACTCGCTAGGATGCGCTCTGTTGGATTCTCAATGCTCGGCTCACCACCACCGAGAGTTGAAAATCCATTGCGCGATAAGTCCGCCTCGGGATTCTATTCTATTCTATTTTTAATAAATGGCAAGCAAAGCCGATGTCGACTATTCTGCCAATGTCAAAAGTGAGCTGAAAAAACAAGTGTGCATAAGGAAAAAAATAAAATTATAAAAATTTAAAAAAGTTATAAACAAATAAAGATTGATTGAACCAGTTGATACAATGTAGATCTTGCTGGGTTAGTACGGGACTGAAACAAACAAAAAATAGAAATAAACCGCCTCGGGATATTTTTACGTCCGTACGAAGGTTTACCTAACTGTCACTATATCACGGTAATGACTATAATATCAGCTACGACAGGGTCGATAGGTTTTTAGTTACCGATACCATCACGAATTTATTCAGGTGACTGTATAATTAGATTTTTTTAAATGACCTAAACCAGCACGCCCGTCACGCTTCCATTTTTTACACAGAAAAACACATGAATTCAATAAATTGCAGATAGTAGGTATACAGTTAGCAAAATATAGTTGTTTAGCCCAATTCATCAATGAATCAATCAACATCATGTGGAGAGGGAACGAACGTATCAACGTGGAACGAAAATGATTCCTTTAATTATGTAGGTTTCTGAAACTTATTAGGTAGGTACTAAATAAGTGGATTTGTACACGTGTCTTCGTTCAGTTGGAAGATGTTTTCAAATGTGTCATTTCACCACTTCATTGTTTTAATATTCCTTTGTTCTGTTATTTAAACAAGCTATAGATAGGTAATTCACATAATTTCTCTTGGGAATTTGCAAAACAGACCAAGTTAAATTATAGTTTTTTTAATGTTGTTTCGTCACTTTTTCCTGTTTTTTGCAGATACCTACATAATCGGTCGAATGCCGTAATTACAGAAACAATTAAATAGTCATTGTGTTTCGCGTGGATCCACGTTACGAAGCGCTAATTTTATTATTTTATTAATATTATAGCACACACCGCCTGATAACTGAAATATTACCGTAGTGGCGGCAGGCGGCGCGGCGCGGCGGCGCGGTAGTAGGGTATCGGCAGAATGACAGTGCTCAGAGCCGTTCCACGTGTGCGGTGCGAAGCAATTAATTGCAAAATATGAAGCATTATTTAATTACAAAAATCTATTGTTTGGACCAAAAAATAAAACACTAGTTTTAGTATGTTGCATATCGTCGACCGTAGCTGGTTCAATTGAAGTAAGGGACAAAATACGATTTTTCAGGAGAGGCCGACCAAGTTTTTTTTCGGACTAAATCGCCTATAACTTTTTTTGTTATTAACCTTTTTCGGATCTGATTTCACACATAATTACGAATAGAAGAGTGTAGTTGTCAGTAGCTAAGGGTATTTTTTTTAAGAGGTAAGCCGGAGTAGAGATTTATTTGTCTATAGATTACCTACTGATTGTGCCATTTTTCAAAGGGATAATAGTTGGAATCGAGTTGTATGGAACCTTCGCCACTGGTAGTTGTCCTGACTCAGATCAGCTATACTTAAAATGTGAAAAAACTGGCCAAGTGCGAGTCGTTGTCAAGTCCTTCGCGAAGGGTTCCGTACCACAAGGTAAATATGCCGAAAAAGACACGTTTGTTGTATTGGAGCCCCCCTTAAATATTTATTTTATATTGTTTTTAGTATTTATTTGTTGTTACAGCGGCAACAGAAGTACATAATTTGTGAAAATTTCAACTGTCTAGCTATCGCGGTTCTTGAGATACAGCCTGGTGACAGACAGACGGACGGACGGATGGACGGACAGACAGTGAAGTCTTAGTTCCGTTTTTACCCTTTGGGTACGGAACCCTAAGTCCTAAAAAAATCCCAAAAGTCCTAAATTGTGTGAAAAAATCTTTTATAAATTTATAAAAAGTTTTTTTCACACAATTTGCGATTCGTAGGAAATGTTGTTTAGTATGAGCAGCGCCCTAATTGCGTAACACGCTATCAATCTCAATCTGAATAATTTTGAAGAAAATTGCTGATCTATTTGCTTAATATGTTTGAAGAATTTGTCTGCTCAACAACGTAAATAACGCAATGAAAGTTGTGTTGAACTGTCCAAATGATGGCTATTGCTACAGTGTGTTATAAAAAAAACAAAAGTCAATTATTCAAATTAGTCAATTTTCGAACGTCACAATTACAAAAGACAGTCCTTCAAAACTTCACCACTTCCTAGTGTTTTCGCTGGGAAGAAGAAGTGGCGCAACAAACTCCCCAGCAGCACAGCTGTCCGTTCAGTTAAAAAATTCTAGATTGTATACAATACTAGCTGTTCCCCGCGGTGTCACACGCTGCCCGGCTCCTAAGGGTCGTAGCGTGATGTTATATAGCCTATAGCCTTCCTCGATAAATGGACTACCCAACACTAAAAGAATCATTCAAATCGGACCAGTAGTTCCAGAGATTAGCGCGTTCAAACAAACAAACAAACAAACTCTGCAGCTATAAAATAGACTAGGTATGTATAGACTAGGTATGTACCCTATAAAGTAATTAACATTACAAGACAGACACAGAACATTAAATTTAATTATTTCCCATTAAGTACCCCGCTGTATGGACGGTAGAATCACCATCTTTACGATCCGATTGCACCAATATCTTTGACGCTTTGACGTAACCAATCATAACATAGGTAGGTATGTACCTACATTTATTTTTATTCAGACAACAGATATCCATTGGGTTAGCAACCAACCACTACCCAAATCAATGTAAGCAGTCACAGATAACTATATACTAGTAGGTAAGCAGTCGTTTAAATAAGAGTAGGTAAGTACTTAAGTACACTAATATCTCAGTCTATTTTCAGTAGCTCCCCCCCTTCCGATCCCTTTCCGAGTTGATATGTGTGCTGTGCTATATGACCTTATCTTTCAATAACAGCACTTTTGAGCAGCCAATTAACTTCAATCGGTTTGACTCACACACGTCAAACGATTCGGTTCACTGCCACATTCTGATGACGCATCGGGATTGGGAAGCAGTCGGGATGGCTATAACCAGACTGATTCCCAATCCTGATGCGTCATACGTACTTAGGCACAGACTTAAGGGAATAAAATACTACCATATTTTAACTAGGATCATAATCTATAATCCTTTGCGTAATAAATAAAAAGTATTTTATTATACTCGTACGAACAAATGATTCATAGTAATTTATGTCTATGTTGTGTAGCTAAATACAACATTATATTACAAAAAAAAATATACGGTCGAATTGAGATACCTCCTTCTTTTTTGAAGTCGGTTAAAAATTAACAACTTTTTATATGCTTGATTTCGATGCTTTTGACTACGTTGTATGACGTGTATATTTTATGTCTTTTTTAGGGTTTCGTACCTCAAAAGGAAAAACGGAACTCCTATAAGATAACTTCGTTGTTCGTCTGTCAATACCTACCCTTTTTCTCAGGAACGCGTGGAGTTATCAAGTTGAAATTAATATCAAATATGGGCTGCAATCCCATGAAGCAGTGGAAAATAAAACTTGTAAGTCAACGCAATCAAAAGATACGCGCGTTTATGTTCCGTATGCCGCATATTTTGACACTCGCAAGCAATGATAGTAATATACACACATCAAAAGTGTCTAGGGATCAAGCATTTTTATGCGGATTTCTTGAGATTGAGATGTGGCTTTGAAATAAATTTATGATTTTATAAATTTATATGGATCCTTTTTGGTGCATTTCATAATTTGAATCAGGAACTGTGAATCAAATTCGAGTAAAAGATGAAAATCAGCTGTCAATATTTTCCCTATAAAAACATACAACGCATTGAAGACATTATTAGTGCTACTGTTTCCCTACTACTGATTAAAACCAACGTTATTATGGAGCGGCGACGTCATTTAAGCAGGGAAGAAATGCTCAGAGCCGTGGGAATGATAGAAGCTGGTTCCCGGCAACGTACTGTGGCTTTAGCTCTGAATACAAGTCAGAGTGTTATCAGTCGACTTTGGACACGTTACCGAAGCACTGGTACCGTGGCTGAGCGCCATGGAGGACGGTATCGCTGCACCACACGGAGACAAGACCGATACATTCAAATCTTAACTCGAAGAGCTCCAACAATAACCGCCATGATGTTAGCCGTGAGGCTTCATCACTCTTCAGGGAACTTAATTAGCGACCAAACAGTCAGAAACCGCTTGCATGAAGTGAACCTTCATTCCCGAAGACCGCTACGGGTACCACCTATAGCAATGCACAATCGTAGGATTCGATATCAATGGGCTCTTGAACACAGAAATTGGGCAGAAGAACAATGGCGTTTCGTGTGCTTTTCTGATGAGTCTCGTTTTGGTATGAGACCGGATACAAGACGTATACGACACTGGAGAACCCCTGGACGCCAACAGCGATTAAAATCCTGCCAGGAAGTCCATCCTTATAGTGGTGGAACCATCATGGTATGGGCGGGTATTTGGATCGGCGGAAGAACTGAGTTGATTTGGATCAGAGGCAACCTCAACGCTCAAATTTATGCTGAGACGATTGTATCAGACGTCATCGTTCCTCTACAAGTGCAAATCGGTCCCTTATTTCAGTTAATGCATGATAATGCACGACCGCACACCGCAAGAGTTGTAAGACAGACTCTCGCCGCAGCTAACATCAATGTCCTGCCCTGGCCTGCTCAGTCGCCAGACTTGAACCCGATTGAGCATGCATGGGATATGCTACAGAGAAGAGCTCTGCCGAATATGGAGGGTATCCAGTCGCAAGAAAACCTTTTTTTGTTGTTGCAACGAACATTCCACAGCGTGATTTGGATGAACTCATTTTGAGTATGCCAAACCGATGTTCTTGTGTTGTTAGTGTTCGCGGTAGAAACACGGATTATTAATTGTTTAAGTTACCCAATAAAATTTTAAAGAAAACTGTTATTTCAGTCTTTTTTTCGAACTTTTGTGTTAGTGGTTCAAATGTCAAAAATCCCTTTATTAGGAAAATGGCAAATTTCTTTATTAATGCAAAGGTGACTTGGTTTATCGTTACTGTGACAAACGAAAACACTTTATTTGATGAATCCTTAAAGAAAATTTTAATTAATATCAATCAGGAGAAAAGTTATTGCAAAAATATATGTTGATCCCTAGACACTTTTGATGTGTGTATATGTCTATGCTCGCAAGGGAATCAATACCTATAGGGTACTTCCCGTTGACCTAGAATCATGAAATTTGGCAAGAAGCAATCTCATGTAGCCCAAGAAAAGGAAAAAAATCCGAAAACACGAGAAAAATATTCGAGACACGATTCCCGTGATAAACTATTTACATACCTACGTGCGGAACTCGCACTTGACCGTTTTTTTTTTGTAATATGCGTTTAATTTTTCTTCATTTTATATTATACAACTTAACTGTTTACACTAGGTACCTACTAAATTAAATACCAACTTAAACAAAACAAATACTGGCTGACTTCTATGGCACAGAAATCTAAAAACGAATAAATCTAAAAATAAAATAAAAAGTCACTTCTCTACGCGCGGAAATTATCAATTAATTTGTAGCGACATTCAATGACTTTGATTGAAGCCGTCCGCCGATTTTCATCAAAAGATGAATGTAAAATAAAGAGATTTTACTTTCTTTGAAAAAATGAATCTGTGCGTGCCATAAGCTTCTACCTACTCCGTTCACGTTCTATACTTTCCCTGTTTTTGTTCAGACGATAAAAAAAGTTAGCCAGTTGAAACAAGGCGTGGAAGTAGGTACTTTTCCCCATCGCTGTCATAGTATAATCGTTGTCACTATGATTCTAGACTAGCAGCGCCCCGCGGTATCACCCGCGTAAGTTTCGACCCTGTCTGAATATCGGCATAAAAAGTATCCAATGTGTTAATCCAGGAAATGGTCTATCTATGTGCCAATTTTCATCCAAATCTGTTCAACGATTTACGCGTGATTGACTAACAAACATCCAAACATCTTCACAAACTTTCACATTTATAATATTACTAGCTGCGCCCCGCGGTTTTACCCGCGTAAATGTCGATCCCGTGGGAATATTGGGATAAAAAGGAGCCTATATGTTAATCCAGGGTGTCACCTACCTCCATACCAAATTTTAGCAAAATTGGTCCAGCCGTTTGAGCGTGAAGAAGTAACAAACACATTCACAAACTTTCGCCTTTATAATATTAGTGTGACTAGCTGCGACCCGCGATTTCACCCGCGTAAATGTCGATCCCGTGGGTATTTCGGGATAAAAAGTAGCGTATATGATAACCCAGAGTGTCAGCTAACTCCATACAAAATTTTATCAAAATTGGTCCAGCCGTTTGAGCGTGAAGAAGTAACAAACATTTAAACACACCCCCCACATACACTCACAAACTTCCGCCTTTATAATATTAGTGTAATAGTAGGCTATGAACATGATAGTGAAATAGTGAAATATCTCTTTTACCTGTGTATAGATATATTGTTATCAAATTGTTATTTAGATGTTTTTGTGTTTGACCACACAATCAATGAATAGGAAACAAATGTATTATTTCCTACACAATGCGTTTACTAGAGAATGGAATATAGTTCATTCACCTATAATATTCATAGAGAATGTTATGAATGGGTGTTGTTACAATGGAATTAAATTCAAAGTGGATCCGAGTCATGTAGAATTTTTGGTTCCTAGGCTGCCTATGTCTTTCTATGGCCTTTGCGCAGCTGTGGGACAGTATAGGCTAAAAAAAATGCTCTCAGTATCATTCATCATCATCATCATATCAGCCGAAAGACGTCCACTGCTGGACATACGCCTCCCCCAAACACCTCCACTTTGACCGGTTCTGCGCTTCTCGCATCCAACGGGTTCCTGCGGCCTTTACTAGGTCGTCGGACCACCTTGTGGGAGGCCTTCCAACGCTACGTCTTCCGGTACGCGGTCGCCACTCCAGAGCCTTTCGGCCCCATTGGCCATCTATTCAGCGAGCAATGTTCCCTGCCCACTGCCACTTAAGTTTGGCAATTCTTCGGGCTATGATGGTTACCTTTGTTCTCCTGCGGATCTCCTCATTCCTGATTCGATCACGCAGGGAAACTCCAAGCATAGCCCTCTCCATTGCCCTTTGGGTGACTTTTAGCCTTCTTATAAGGCCCATTGTGAGCGACCACGTTTCAGTGCCATAAGTCATCACTGGCAACACGCACTGGATGCCTACCATGATCTAATTAAAAACGATTCAAAAGCAAGACATTTCAGTTTATGTTCCTAAACTGGATCGCTTCAAAGTCTTACCATGACGTCCAATACACTCATCGGCATTTGGATCGTTAAAAGTGAATGAAAGATCGCAATTTGTGGCTGAACCGCATTTGAAACGTTATTGGTGAAAAAGAGACAACGCTATTATTAGCAAATAAGTTTGTTTCACGCACATTTTAGTGTCCGACACGTTCAGAAGCGAGTAACATTTTATTTGTTCTTAACTCGTATATCATTATATAAAAGTAAAACAGACACTCAACAATTGTTTTTAAGATTCCACGTTAATACGTTAACTATTATTAAAATAATTCTTAGTCAAAGTAGATATTTATTTACCTTTTGCTATTTATTAACCAAAAAAATATTTCTATTTCGACGTAATCTGTTTCGAACGTACCAGAGTAAAAATAAGTTGTGCGAGTTGTCAGTTTAACTAGATACGTAGTCTGTGGAGTTGTGATCCCCGTATTTAAATTATTGTACTATGTGGTTGTGATTACGGTGGGAAAATTAAAGTGAAGTGTATAAGTTTAACATTATTTCAAGGAATGTCGTAAGTATTTAACTTCTTCAAAAAACTCAAATAAAAGTAGTTCATCAGACATCTGTAAAGAAAAACAAATGCGGTTAAAAAATGCATGTAAAATAAGTATTTTAGACTTTAAAGGAAAGATTAAAGTACACTTACATTGGTTTTTGTAAAATTCCACTAAAATAGCACAAAAAAACGTCGTTTTCGCCAATAATTCACAAAACGTTTCAGTTTATGTAGAGAAATAGTAACTTTTAGTGAATCGCTTGTTTTGACAGTTAGCGTTTCAGTTTGAGCTGCTCTATGGACGTTATGGTACCAAACACAGTACAAAATTAAATGAATGAACCCAAAACTTGCGACTCAGTTTGGGATATTCGCTGTCAGATGGAGTGACCTAAATTGAATCGTTAAACTGACGTCATGGTACGAATTAGACGAACAGTTCAGTTTAGGTCCTAAAATGGATCGCGATAAGAGGTTGTGGTAGGCCTCCTGGTCAAAGACTTTCGTCTTGAGACACTGCGGTATGTGAGACGAGAAGATATTGCGTAGCTTCCCGAACGCTGCCCAGCCGAGTCGGATTCGACGATTGACACTCTCTCGAAGTTAGACCTACCTATCTGGACAGTTTGTCCCAGGTAAACATACTCGTCTACGACTTCGAGTGTAGCGTCTCCGATCTTTATGAGAGTGGGTGTTACATGGGCATTTGACATTACCTTCGTTTTGTCCATGTTCATTTTAAGACCCACTCTTTCGGAGGCTCTACTGAGGTCATCGAGCATTGTACTGAGGCCCTCCATAGTCTCAGCCATGATTACGATATCGTCGGCAAACCGAAGGTGCGTTATGTACTCGACATTGATGTTAATGCCAGTTCCTTTCCAGTCCAGAACCTTAAAGACGTCCTCCAGTGCAGCGGTGAACAGTTTCGGAGAAATAACGTCTCCCTGTGTCACACCTCGCTGCAGAGGGATAGGTTTCGTGGTCTGTTCCTGGAGTCGGACTGACATAGTGGCGTTTTCGTACAGACACTTCAGCACCTCGATGTACCGATAGTCGATCTGGCACCGTTGAAAAGACTGCAGTACAGCCCATGTCTCGATCGAATCAAAGGCTTTCTCGTAGTCCACAAACGCTAAGCAGAGAGGGCAGGTTATACTCTTCGGTCTTCTGTATAACCTGTCGCAGCGTATGTATGTGGTCTACGGTGCTAAAGCCTTTACGGAATCCGGCTTGTTCGGGAGGCTGGAAGTCGCCAAACCTGCGCGCGAGACGGTTCGTGATGACTCTCGAAAACAGCTTGTAGACATGACTCGGAAGTGAGATGGGCCTATAATTCTTAGGAAGGGCATTGTCGCCCTTCTTAAAGAAAAGTATCACCACACCTCAGTATCATTAGCAGCCAGGAACTTGGTATTGAGCCCAATAAGTGGCAATAGACTTATTCTATATTGAGTAGGTGTCATGGGTGTTGTGATTGGGGGGGTACCTGAATGTACCTACCACCCACTAACCTAATCAGGAAACAAGGCAAGTTTGTTTGTTTGTATTCTTTTTTTTCATATAAATGTACACACAGCTGCATTAAGTAGTTACCCCACCAAAAGACATGTGCGTTCAAATCCGTGATAGGCCCAAGTTGGTTTTTGTATTTTGCAAAAACATTTTATTTTAAATAATGTATTGTTTTAGTGAATAAATAAGTTTAAGTAAGTTTTTTTTTTTTAATTCTGTTTTTATTATTGTTTTTTTCAATAAAACAATACTTTTGCGACGACAAGCAACAATAATAGGGTTAACATTTACGACAACTTATTCATCGTCTAAATAGACTGGAGGTTTCAAGACCGCTTACCGTGCATAAGATTGGAGGTTCAAATCCTATATAGGCACGAAATGTGCTTTTTGTTCATTATATTATTTTGATATATTTTTCTATTTTGTTTTAAGTAGTAATTATTTATAAAGAATTAAAAAATCAAGAAAAATAAAATAGTTTATTAATCATTTATTAATATTTATTATTGCTATTATTTAACAAAACTATGATCTTATTTTACAACAAACAGAACAACTATTTTAGTTCTCATAAAATCAGAAATCATTTAAAAAAATAATTGATAAATAGTAGTCGTTTACTCTTCGCCGTTTTAAGTGAACGTATACAAAGTTCTAACTTGAAGGTATGGATTAATTTTATAAAGACAACGTAAGTAAGTAAAATTAATGGATACCCTCAAATTATAACATCTTTCGATTAGACAGGGACCTAAAGATATAATGACTCAGCCGATAGTAGATAACAATTTCATCGCAATTCGTATGGGCTCGCTGGCTAGTTCGTCAAACTGCCGGTATGAGTATGACGACGTTCGGTGATGCGATGGTTCGAATCCGAGTCAACACAATGGACTCTTTTTGAAGTATTCTTTAGATTATTCGTAAGGAATTCTGTTGTAGCAGTGTAACATTTTAAAACTTGAGGGGTTAGGACATAGTGACGCTTTCTGTACATATTATTATTATTTAAAATATTAGCATAATTATATTCTGTATTGTATTCTGAAATAATTCGTAATTAATGAAAAAATAACTTTAATTCCTACACAATAAAGTTCAGTTTATGGTACTACGAGTATGTCCGAAAATTCTGCTTACGTACTCCTTCAGAGGAACTAAGCTAATGAATCGTTGAATGATAAGTAAACATGCTTTATCAGTGTATTCATAGAAATATGTATTTACTATTTGTATCTGCTCCACTTCAATTTCCTAGAAACTATATATTGATAAGTCGTCTGGGACCATTCCAATTTCCAACTATCAATCAAGATATTAGTGTTTTGTAGGCCCATAGATAAAAACCGTGGGTTCTATTCATTGGGCATGTTATCAGTTATCACTGTTGGACTCGGGAATTTTATCACAGTTCACCTAAAAATGTTTGCTGATAAGGTTAGTAAATATTTACGGTTCACTTGTGTGACTAACGTATTGATAAGAATGAGAATTAAATTTTTTGGTATTTTTATTTAGAGACGTCTTGCTTTCAGATAGACTGGTGAAGATCACGGATACTCGGGATACGAGGGTCCCAGAAATAATCAATGTAAAAATCTTTGTGAGAGGCTTGTTCTCAGCAATGAACGTCTTCCCGTAGAAAAAACCGGGCAAGAGCGAGTCGGACTCGCGCACCGAGGCGAGGGTTCCATACCATGATATGTTTTTAAATTTTCATCGGCGAGGCCTATATACATCAGACAACTTGACCGATAGTGGAACTAATGTAACTTTTGTTGACGATTTCTGAAAAAGAGTGCTATTTAGAGACTTCTTTTTATTTTTCCTGTAATCTTTACATAAACTTCTATCACAGAATAATTTTAGTTCTTTCTTATTTGCAAAATAGTTGGGCAAACGTCGTTTTTAAAACTATTCCAAATTTCAAGTTGATAGCATTAGTAGTTCTTGAGATATCCAGCTGTGACAGACAGACAAACAGACAGACTTAGTCTCACCATCAAGGGTTCTGTTTTTACCATTTTGGTACGGAACCCTAAAAATGATGATAAGCTCGCATTGTTACTACTTAGTATGGTTTGACTCGTTATAAGACTGTTTCCTACCAAGTATGGTTCCATACTTCCATACCACGGTAATGTTACCGTGTGCATACTGAGGTTGATCAAGCTAAGAGTGAATATCGGAATTGTCCGCAAAGCAACTGAGATAACTGTAAGCTACCTTTCAATTAGTGAGCTATACCGTGGCTATATCAATTAAATTGTTAGGTTGACGAACTTCCGAGCTTCGGTGTAACGACCCTCAATCGGAACGCATGAGGCTCGAACACGACTTTATGTACCCCAGTTTTTGAATACTTGAAAAACTTTATGTATTTGTGTCCTTGTATCTTTTGTGTTCCTTGTATTTTGGAAATCCTCACAAATATCCTACAGCTGGGGCGGGACAAATTGACTGTCAGTCTGTTACTGACTAAAACCAGCCGGTGTTCCTCCTACAACCTCTCCTGACAGGGGAGCGGAAGACGCTCGCGCATTTTATTATTTCGTCGAATCCGTCTCGGGTGAGCAGCGTTCGGGAAGCTACGCAATATCTTCTCTTCCCACATAATGCAGTCTCAAGACGAAAGTCTTTGACCAGTGCGTGTTGCCAGTGTCATAGCCTATGGCAATGAAACGTGGTCGCTCACATGGATAGGGCTATGCTTGGAATTTTCCTCTGTGATCGGATCAGAAATGAAGAGATCCACAGGAGAACCAAGGTAACTGACATAGCTCGAAGAATTGCCAAACCTGAGTGGCAGTGGGATGGACACATTGCTCGCAGAACAGATGGCCGTTGGGGCCGAAAGGTTCTGGAGTGGCGATCGCGTACCGGAAGACAGTGTTGGAAGGCGACCCACAAGGTGAACCGATGACCTATTGAAGGCCGCAGGAATCCGCTGGACAGAACCGGTCAATGTGGCGGCGCTTGAGAAAGGTCCAGCAATAGACGTCTTTCGGCTGGAATGATGATGTTATTTTTTATTAATTTTTCTTTTATTATGTACACACAGCTCCTATAAGTAGTTACCCCACCAAAAGACATGTGCGTTCAAATCCGTGATAGGCCCAAGTTGGTTTTTGTATTTTGCAAAAACATTTTATTTTAAATAATGTATTGTTTTAGTGAATAAAGAAGTTTAAGTAAGTTTTTTTTTTAAAATTCTGTTTTTATTATTGTTTTTTTCAATAAAACAATACTTTTGCGACGACAAGCAACAATAATAGGGTTAACATTTACGACAACTTATTCATCGTCTAAATAGACTGGAGGTTTCAAGACCGCTTACCGTGCATAAGATTGGAAGTTCAAATCCTATATAGGCACGAAATGTGCTTTTTGTTCATTATATTATTTTGATATATATTTCTATTTTGTTTTAAGTAGTAATTATTTACAGTGTGTTACGTAAAGGGTATGGACATATCAAACACACTGATTCTTTTGGTGATAATGAACTACATGGCAACATTTTTTAATACCTATACCTACATAATTAGAAAGTTAAAAAACATTTAACTAAAAATCCAAATGCTTCCAATTGAATTCTACACATCACTAGACCAAGTCAGCTGATCGGTGTCAATAAACTACACACAAAAGAACAACTCGGTAAAAGATTTGTTTCTCCTGGTACTATTTGCTAAATGGGTTCCGCATGTTAGTTTTATTCCACAAAATATTACACATTTGAACACAAATGAGTTACTTGTTTTTTAGTAAAAAAACGTGCTGCCTAGTATGTATCTACGTAATTATTAATACAGTATGAGTATTTTTTTTTCTTTCATAAAATCTTTTAAATATCAACTAAAACACTCCTAAAAGCTGTAGCCCAAATTTTCTATGAATTAAATGACTACATGCAGTCATCATCAGTTATCCAACTAAGTTCAATAAATTTTCTATGTCAGCAATAATAACAATTTTCGTGCAAATCTCCTTTAAGTTTAGCATAATCATCCTTTTTTGTTTTTTTGACATTGTAACTAACTGAGATAAATGGCTGTCAAAAGTGTGTTAAAACTGCAATAATAGGAAACTACAAAACTACTCAATACAAAAAAAAAATATTCGATAAAGTTGAAAATGAACCCTAGAAAACTTTCTTACGTAACTTATGTGTGTCCTGGTACAAATAATGCCAGAGGGTTCAGCACTTAATTTTATTTTTAGTAAATTTTTAAATTGAATATGTAGGTGTTATGGCTGTAGTTACTTCTTAACAACCGCTGACATCGCATACCGCTAATAATATCAAAAACAATTGAATTATTAAATGTATCCAAACACGTCACTTTGTTTACAGTTGTCCCGTTGTCCGATCGTCGATGACAGGCGCGTGCGCCGTGTTTGAACGGGAAGTGTTTAAATTTTCCGTAATCAGCGAATGTCTCCATCATATGCAAGAGAAGTTATTCACTTCATGAGTAACGGAAATTTTCACAGTAATAATACTGAACCCTAATTTCTGTACTTTTACAATCATGTAGGATAACAAAGGTTACCCACACAGTGATGTTTAGGGTCAATGAGGCAGTTTTCTGCTTTTTATGAAATTATTTTTTCATTTTGATTTACAGCAGCATTTTGCTTAATTATGTTTTATGTTCAAAACTTTTGTTTATTTCCTGATTATCCCCAATATCCATGTAAGCAAAGTTTAGCAACTAAAACTTACTTGTTCATTTCAAAATAAACTTTTAGTGAACAATAGGTAATTACAATGTTTGTAAGTATTGTTCATTTAATTAAGGTTAATTTTCAAATGGATTTATCATTTTCGTGTACCTATTAACGCATGAAAGATGCTTCTTATGACGTGTTTCGTGTCGTAAGTCGGTCAATTTATTATGAAAGAAAAAAAAATTCGAAAGCAATAATTGGGTCAGTTACCCTTAGTACTAGGATATCCGACTTTTTTCGTGTGCTTTTTAGTCGCTCTCTGTCTGTATCGGTGTGAAGTTGTGATTAGCAGATCAGTGATCGTTGTAGAAATTTTCGTAAAAATGTCGTCACGCAGTAATAGCGAATACTATGAGATGATGATGTGTACGCAGTGGAGTGTGATACCGTGCTCGAAATGGAAGTGCGAATTAAAAACGCCTTCAGGAGTGTAACGCCAGATATGCTCCGCAATGTTCAGCGAAATCTGAACGAGCGTGCGGCTTTGTGCGTACAACGCCAAGGCCAGCACATTGAACCTCACCTTTAAAATGTAAGTTACTTTAAAAAAATTCATTTATCAACTTATTCTTAATTTTTTACATAATTATTACGTTTCCCGTAACATCGTAGGCAAAGAAAGGGGCCGCGCCGCGCGCGGTGCTCTTTTACGATTCGGGGATTTCCCGATCGCCGCGGCGCCGCCGTGATGTGCGTGTGTGCTAGGCGCACAGACACGTAATGGATAATGTTAATGACCCTCGTAGTGCGGTGACACATTTGTTATGATTTCAATTTAATAAACTATCGAAATAAAAAAAATATTATGCATTTTCAAAGTTATTGCTTTTGAGCTGAAACTTTGCACATAGATTCTGGACCAGATACACTCTTCAACCCGTTTGTATGGATATACCCTTTCCGTAACACGCTGTATAAAGAATTAAAAAATCAAGAAAAATAAAATACTTTATTAATCATTTAATAATATTTATTATTGCTATTATTTAACAAAACTATGATCTTATTTTACAACAAACAGAACAACTATTTTAGTTCTCATAAAATCAGAAATCATTTTAAAAAATAATTGATAAAATTAGTAGTCGTT
The DNA here is from genome assembly GCA_963082905.1 of Oligia fasciuncula. Taxonomy (NCBI): domain Eukaryota; kingdom Metazoa; phylum Arthropoda; class Insecta; order Lepidoptera; family Noctuidae; genus Oligia; species Oligia fasciuncula. The sequence goes on along the minus strand of OY720393.1, from coordinate 7,041,989 downwards.
TACTCTTCGCCGTTTTAAGTGAACGTATACAAAGTTATAACTTGAAGGTATGGATTAATTTTATAAAGACAACGTAAGTAAGTAAAATTAATGGATACCCTCAAATTATAACATCTTTCGATTAGACAGGGACCTAATGATATAATGACTCAGCCGATAGTAGATAACAATTTCATCGCAATTCATATGGGCTCGCTGGCTAGTTCGTCAAACTGCCGGTATGAGTATGACGACGTTCGGTGATGCGATGGTTCGAATCCGAGTCAACACAATGGACTCTTTTTGAAGTATTCTTTAGATTATTCGTAAGGAATTCAATGTTGTAGCAGTGTAACATTTTAAAACTTGAGGGGTTAGGACATAGTGACGCTTTCTGTACATATTAGGTAAGTAGGTATTTTATTTGTTAGCTTAGTTCTTCATTTTATTGTGCATGCTGTGGTCTCCTGTAATTGAAAGAGTACGCCTACCAAATACTTTGTCGTCCATTAACTTTAATATGATTGTAATGTTTAGTGTAGGTAATATCTTTTTTTGGAGATCCTAAAATAAATAAATAAATGATGATGTCAGATTTCGACTAGGCCCTAGAAAGAACATTGACCGACACTTCATGTTATTATATAAGACAGTAATTATGTTTTACGCACTCGTAGCTGCTCCTCTCTGCCCCCTTCATGCATATCTACCTACCTTATTCCTTATCATCGTTGCATGCTGGTTTTAATAATACCTACATGTGGCATAACAGCTGCATGAAACAATGCGTGTCGTGTACATACATTTAATAATTAATTTATTATTATTTTTTAATTAGCAATGACCTGTGTCGTTAGAATGTCACACAATGTCAATGTCATGTTTTGTTATTTTGTTTTTCTTTTCGCTTGTATTTTTATTTTTATGCGTCATGTTTGCCGCAAATAAACGTATTTTCTTTCTTTCTTTCTTTTCTTTACAATGTCACACAAAATAATCAACGAATACAAGAGATCAATAAGATTAGTACCTACTCTTTATGATCTACTACAGGAATAAACAATATTCATTTCATAATTTAATTTAATTTCATCCCTTGTGTAGAAAACGAAAAGATATAAAGGAAGTTATGAAAATGAGAAAAAGCTCTTCTTAATGCCTTGTATAACAAGAAACGGAATATGGAGGAGGATTAATGCTTTAAAGAACGGAGAAAAAAGCTTTAGGTTATGATGATACCATAATAAAAAATAATGGATGCATGGTGATGAATAAAAAAATCGGATAGAACCAGGAACAGAGCGGTCCCGAGAGTAGTTGGTACATTAGCTTGATTATTATATAAACTGGGTTTACTGTATGGTTTACTGGATCAATTGGAGTTTACATGAAACGAGTCGTGGATACAATGGCGAGGTCGTTGTAATTGAACACAGGATTAAACAATAAAACACTAAACCATATAGACCTACCAGCGACCATGATAAATGAATGGTATCACTGAGCCATTCAATGAATGAACTATAAATAAATACAAACGAATTTAAGAACAGGCGGCTACGTCAGTAAATTTACATGAAATTGGTGTAAATTGTAATGAAATTATAAACAGGAGCTAAATTAATTTGGGCTAAATTATGATAGGTAAGCTCATGAAGTATCATCATCAGCCTAGCCTTTTCCTAACTATGTTGGAGTCGGCTTCCAGTCTAACCGGATGCAGCTGAAAACCAGAATTTAACATGGAGCGACTGCCTATCTTACCTCCACAACCCAGTTACTGGGTAATACGATACCCCTTGGTAAGACTGGTTGTCAGACTTTCGGGCTTTTGACTACCCGTCTCTCTTGGTAGATACACGCATACCAGCGCCACGACTTCATTAGAAGCTCTCCATTTTAACTATCTTATAAAAATGATTTTACTGTATTTAAATGCTCTGTTTCATTTTATTATTTAATATAGCACTGTCTAATACCCTGTTTTATATTTTTCCACACAAAAGAAGACTTTATTTGTCTTAAAATCGGCAAAAACAAAAACTCCGAATATTTTTAATGTCCCCAGAACGCCAAGGACAGTCCGGCCAGTGATACAACGCGAAAGTTACAACTGTTTGATTTCGCCCGTTGAAATATTTATAAATACTACTATTGAAAACAGTTTGAGGTCAGTAAAATATGAACTTAGTGAACTACTTTATAACAAAGGGAAAATAGACGAATTTCGACCTTCAGAGGGGTGCCGATTCGGAATCAAACTCAAACTCAAAGCATTTATTTCAATTAAACCATTTACAGGCACTTTTGGTCAACACAGAAGAGTTTTTGTTGAGAGTATCATTTATTAGATACCTATGATAAGTAGTAATTTATTGCGTTGTAGGATGTTGTTGCATAATACCTATTCATCGTCGTCTTCTTTATTTATTAACATAACAAGTTTAAGAAACATACATACAAGTCTGTTTTTACTATTAAATGTTTAAAGAGGGAAATGTTGATGCGACGCGATGGATAAATCAACTTGCGGGATTCAATGGATAAAATCCTCCAGACCGAATTTCGGCCATGGCGACCAATCTCAGCGGAGACCAGCCTTCGGCGCGGGAGATATTATACTGTGTGTGCTCCGACAAAGGTGCAATCTCTCTTTCATCACTCTCGTAGTCCGATGGGACGGCAATCGGACACGAATGGAGAGAGATCAGGCGCAGGACCAACGGCTTTACGTGCTTTCCGAGGCACGGGTGAATGACGGGGGTATTACACCGCCAACTTCTAAACTCCGGACAAGGACAACAAGACATTCTTTTCGGAAGGTTTCCGTGTTTAGTTTTGCGACACAGATGTGAAAGTTTAACTTGAGATTTGACGCCCGTGCTGACATCCGTTGTGACCAGAGAATTGCGTAACACTAACAGTAGGAATGACTTTCATTTTGACAGTTTAACAATATTCATTGCGTTATTTACGTTTTTGAGCAGACAAATTTTTCGAACATATGAAGCAATGGATTAGGAATATCCTTCAAAATGATTCAGATTTTGATTGAAAGTGTGTTACGCAATTAGGGTGGATTAACCAGTCGGCAAGAGTGATAGTGTGAGCCGCTCTATCAGACCCACCGCGGCGCACGGATAGGCCACGTACGTGTGTTAAGTTTCGCTTTGCAAGAAAATGTTTGTGATTGTGTCCACTGCAAACCACGGACACGGTATGCATCAATTGACGTCATTAGTACATGCGTGGCTTGCTGGAATATGGCCCTCACATAGCTCAACCACAAAATACAGGCAATCTACATACAAATCTACACCGCTCACGGACACGTTATCTCGGACGGGTTGGGAGTAGTGCGAGCGCGGGTGCCATCTGCTTGAGACACGTCTGTGAAGTGCGAAATCTGTATTTTGTGGCTTAACGCTGTCAACGCCATGCACGCTGTGCATGCGGTACACATTATATAGTGGGCCACGCTACAGTTGCACATAGTTGTGGGTGTGTACTGTGTAGTGTGTACTGCAGAGGAAACGTAGACGTGGACCCAACAAAATTTTGCTGTTAGTGTATGCGAGTTTAAATGTTTGTAAACGCACCCACAATACAGGAGATATTCCAAGTGTGGGACAACGATTAAAAAAAAAAAAACACGCTGCTAAAATGCGCCGCGTGCCCGCGTACAGCATTCGCTGCGGTGGGTCTGCGCCTTTACTTCGAAACCACGTCAATTCCTTAGCCAATCACGTCAACTTCACGATCATTTCGCGCGGTTTCGTTCATTGTGTCATAATATTATATTATGTATGTAAGAAAAAATCAACATCTTTTTAATAAAATAAGTGATAGGCATAATTTTAATACTAGAAATAAAGATAAATTAGATCAACCTTTTTCAGATTATCTAAGGTACATACATCTTTTACGGGGTACTGTGTTAAATGCTACAACATAATACCTTGTGACATATTGCAATTAAATGAAAGAAAATTTAAAACTCATATTAAAAGTACACTTTGTAAACAAGGATATTACAAATTAGAGGATTATATCCAAGATAAGAATGTTTGGAAACATGCTGGTCCTGCTCCATAGGACAATCTAAAAGTCTAGACAAAATCAAACTTGTTCCTAATTTAATATATATTATATATATAGGTATATATATATATATTTTATTATGACATCTTATTTTAATTCATTTTTACAATCTGCGACTACAGTGGCTCACACACTTGTTAAAGTTCAACTACTTTTGCATTTTTTTTTTTAAATAACTTGTAAATATGTGAGCACCATGTATCTATCACTTATTTGATTTACCTGTCATTGCTTAATTTTTAATTCTTTTTACCTTTTGTGGTAGACTAATTTTATTATGGGTGCATCGTGTTCACATATAATTATATTATGTATACAAGACCTTGTATAACATTTTAAAAGAGTAACGGTGGAGTTTCTTGCCCATTCTTCTCCATACGAAAACTACCTTTTGGAATGGGCGACTAGAATCATTTCTATTTAGTTTTTTTTTGACGTTCAAAAGTGCCTTTAATGTGCCTATTTGGAATAAATGATTTGACTTTGACTTTGATAGAACTATGTTGGGTTCGAGGAAATACCCACAATGAAACACTTTATATGTAGACGCCAGCACATCAAATTACCCGAAACTGGCAAATTTTCCCAATCAACTTTGAACCTTATGGTTTAACGATAAAGTTGAAAATCTATCAAAGAAATTTGACAGATTGTAGTAACTTGATGTGCTGGCGACTGTACTTAGTACTTAACACGTAATGCAGGTAACAAATGACGTCTGATGCACTAAAAGCAGCTGGTTGCAATAAAAAAGAAACAAAGTTACCTGCATAATGAATTTAGTGAATGTGGTGGGTATAGAATGGCGTTTTTGTTATCTGTGATCTATAAAATGAAATCGTGTTAACCTTGATCGCTCACTGCATGTTCGATCAGTTTTCCTTATAAACAAGTGCAACAATGCATCGAAGTTTACAACGTAAGTGGGTATACCTACCACATACATAAACTCACGCCTTCTTCCCATGGGGATAGGCAGAAAGTACAGTAAGGCTGATTTTCCACCAGAGTTGAGCGAAGATGCGTAGCGAGGGATGTGTGTAAAACCAACCAATAACATCGCTTCATTTTTATAGCTTGAACTAAGTTAGCGTTGGTATTGGTTAGTTTGCCGGGGGGGTTGTGGACGAAAAGGCTGAGCCGGATTCCCATGACCCCCCATCAAGGCGATGAGGGAACACCGCTGAGTTTTAGTGGGTATACTGCTACTCTGGCAGGGAGTCCCACATACTCCGTCTCGTCCCCCGACGAGCGAAGATGCGTAATTTCATTTCTCAGCGACAAAAAAAAACGGTATTGGTTAGTTTGACACACATCCCTCGACGCTACGCATCCTCGCTCATCTCTGGTGGAAAGGCAACTGCGGCCTTAGCCAACTGCTACGATCCTTACATTCTCCTTATGCTTCTTGTACGTTCGTACACGCACGCCGGTTGCGAGTACTACTACTACGTTCTACGCACCTGCATAGCTATTCACAACCACTCGATACGTTTCCGTACCGTATCGATCATCAATCAAGGTTATCGTAGGACTCCTCTAAACGCTGTTCACGAGTCCAAAACCTAAAAATGTTGACACTTTAAATCATATAGCCGAGCATTGGTGGCCCAGTGGTAACGGCAGCGACTTACGAGTAGTTGGTCGTAGGTTCGAACCCAGATAGGCGCTTTACTTTGTGCAAATTATTTCATCACCACTGCTGTCAAAACGGCGAAGGAAATCATCGTGAGGAAACCGGCATGGCCTAGAACCAAAAATTCGAAGACATGTGACATCTATCAACTCGCACTGGGCCTGCGTGGTAGATTATAGCCCATTCCCTCTCGAAGAGAGGAGGCCTGTGTCCCAGCAGTGGGAACATTATAGTCTGATTATGAGACGACCGCTTTTTTTTATTTTACTGTGTTTAGTTTAGTTTGTAATCTTCCTGTACGAGTCGCAATAAATACTTTTTCTTTCTTTTCTTTTTCTTTCTATTCTTCCGACAGCTGTTTGCTGTCGCAAGGCAAATCATGTTATCGAAATGTGTAATTTTCGATACAATAGCCTGTCGGATGGTTGTAATAGCTATGCTGACCATCTGAAGAACGTCACAAGTCCTTTTAGGGCATCCCCTCCTGGCGCTTCCACCATACCTACCATAGGTATACAATTAAAGAAGCTATTTCGGAAATATGTACTTATACTGGAAAATTTGACGATTGAGGTATTACAATTTTTAATCTCCAGCGTCACTAAGTGTCTATTCCCCAATTGAGTGTTGAAAAGGCCAAATAAATACAACCCACCGTTTTCACGTACCAATAACGGTAAACGTTGCGTACATGACATGACATTAATTTAATCACGAGCCCGAAAAATCCGTATGACGAATAATAGTTGATGCCGTAACTAATTACTCTGTTTTCGGACTCCAAATAATCTTCAATGGGAAATCCATGTTCCTTTATGTCTGTTCTCATTTGCCCTTTAAACGGCTGTCATTAGAAAAGATATCGGTGAATGATGTCATGAGACTGAATCAGTCCCACGCAACCGTTTATGTGCATATACAGGACAATTATAAGCCTATTAGGTTAACTGGACGACACTCATTGAAAGAATACTTTAGGTACCTAGTACCACGTACGTCTGGGCTGTTTGATATCAATACCACAAACCACAAGATTCTTTGTTTTGTTATGGTAAAAACAAAGGTAAAAACATTTATGATTTTGTGGTTGTCCTTTTGGATAGACCCTTTCATCATCATCTGCCTAGCCTTTTCCCAACTATATTGGGGTCCGCTTTCAGTCTAACCGGATGCAGCTAAATACCAGTACCTATTTTACGTGGATCTACTGCTTAGCTGACCTCCACAACCCAGATACTGGGTAATACGATACCCCTTGGTGAGACTGGTTGTCAGACTTTAGACCTTCTGACGACCCGTAACGACTGTCAAAGATCCACACCATAGATATATGATTCTATGATCCACACTAATGACAGCCGTAACCAACGAGGACCATCTGATGGCCACCCATCCACGGACCAACTGCGGCGAGCGTAGCTGAATCTGACCGGTCGGCCCCTGCGGCTGTTATTACTTAGCCGCGAACCCCTTTCAAAACCGTTTTAATTTTATTGTAAAAAGAGTGAACACTGCTTCGAGTATCTGTTAGAGAAACGAGCACACGACTGCTTCATCAATATCATTGCAAGCCTATCCACAAAACCCTAAAAGCCAATCACGCTACGATGTTCAAGCTTTTTATGCTGTAATGATGTTAAAGAAAAAATGTTGGTACTCACTAAAACGGTTGCCACGTGTGCAATAACTTGGTGACAACTGCTAGATTATGGTAAATTATTCTGTGAAACTATGTTCCAAAGAGATGAGCGGAAATGCCACTTTTACCCAAAATCTATTCCAACCCCTTTATTTGAAGAGACATTATGTGACATTGATAATAATATATATTTTGTGGATCACAGGGCGTTGAGGGCCCGTTCACATGTCCGTGCAACCACACCACATCACAGCGACAAAATGTGGGGAAGCAGTGGTTACCTGTGAATAGTGTCGCTTCAACTTTTTGCAGTCGCGTTGTGGTTGCGTTGTCGATAGTAGTTGCGATGTGGTTACGTTGTGGCTAGTGTTTGTCAGATCAACTCCGGCTGTCATAGTTTCGTCGCGTCGACGCAACGTTGTAGTTGCATTGTCGCTAGTAGTTGCGATGTGGTTACGCTGTGGCTAGTGTTTGTCCGATCAACTCCGGCTGTGACAGTTTCGTCGCGTCGACGTAACGTTTGTGGTTGCGTTGTGGCTGCGACGTTGTCATGATGTGATCGGTATCGTCCACAGGGTTGATTTTGACGGCCAAATTTGGTCCGGGTGAATAGACAATTCATTTTTATACAAATTAGCGCCTGTCAACGTGTTGTCGTTGCGGTGTGGTTGTGGTATTTTTGTGGTACGTGTGATCGGGCCCTAAGGTCAACGTGAATAGTACCTAAATGCGTCCAATTTACCAGAAGGTACTTACTGTGAAAATGTCACTGTGACAAAGTTGATCTCATTCCAGAACCGCCAAATGTAGGATAGGAATATGATTTATCCGGTTCGCTCCCCAGAGGGACGCGGCATGTCGTTGTGTTCGTAATATGGGTACGCAGACTGTCAAATATTTACTGATGACATGATTTTCAACTGAATAGACTGAACATGTGAACAAGCCTAATTACTGCAGAATTTTGTTCATCAAATGCACGAGATATAGTCATCTACTTTTTCTTCATCTTTTGATTTTATGCAAGAGCGTGCACTGAGCTATACTGCCTAAGTATCGCAGAACTTGAAAATATTCATGCAGCTCTTGTCAATCTGTGGATCTCGTTGTATTTAAAACGGTTGACAGGAAGCTGGTTGACCGCTCTGTGTAACCAAGCGCAGTGGGCCGCGGCACACTTGGTCGCGCTTTCCACCGTGACGTCATCAGCGGCAGCTACACTTTATGCTACAATGAAAATCAAGGTTGGCGACCCGTATGCGACTAAATCGTTCAAACTATAATTAGATTTAATGATGTAATTGTATTTGTTGTGTGGTCTAGCCGACTCGCTTGCTATCTATAAGTACCAATGTCAATCTAAATAATGCTATAATAGAGACGCGATTTTTTCTATAGATAGAAATTAAAACTAGACGGTAAAAACTGACTCGATCCTATACGTAACTGGTATAATGTCTGTCTGGTCTTAAATGCTAGCAACTTGAAAAATCAACAATTGAGTGAGATGGAATGTCTCGTTCAAATCCATGAAGCAAGTGGACAAAGTCATTCAGAAGCTTACTTTGGATAATGTGGACTTTGCTACTGATAAGAGCAGTTTTGGACTTACCAGTTATAGGTCGTGAGTTCGAACCCAGCCAGACACTTACTTTGTGTATTTAATTTCATCACTTTCACTACTGCTCTTAAAACGGTGAAGAAAAGTATCGTGAGGAAACCGGTATGTCGTAGAATAAAAAAGTCGAGATTTGCGACATCCACCAACCCGTACTGGGCCCGTGTGGCAGATTATGGCCCACTCCCCCTCAAAGAGAGAAGGCCCGAGTCCCAGCAGTGGGAACATTATAGGCTGATTATGCTACGGATAAGAAAGGTACAACTACCACTGATCCGCATGCTAATGTAGTTCCTCGAGTTAAGTTAATGGAGTACACACGGATACATATCAAGCTATACATTTCCAGTATAAGCTGACCTCGCATTGGTCCGGCTTGCCATACAATAAGAGGTCAACTTATATTGGAAATGTGTAGCTTGATTTGTAGCCGTGTGCACATGCAGGAACTACTTAATGAGGTAACTTATAAGAGAGCCCAGTGTTCTCTACGGTTGCTATACTACTGTATGTGTTGTACAGTCAACAAAACAGAAAAGTATGCAGGATCGTCGGATATAGTTGAAGTTTAGTAAGAAACCGGTTGATGATATCGAATAAAATTTTATTTTATTAATAGAAAACAAAACGCTCATTTATCAAAATAAATTTCAGTCTACAACATTAATCGGTTTCTTACTAAACTTCAACTATAACCGACGATCCTGCATACTTATCTCTTTTGTCGACTGTACGATTGTATACCAGGCTGTATATCTGCATCTACTTATGTATAGATACGATCCGCACTTCCTCTACCTACCTGTGACCAGAATTTCGATGTCACACTATGCAAGGTGAGTTGGTTTGGGTGTAAGTTTACTTACTGGTTACACACATGTGTTATTGACTTGAAATAATCACTTAGAAGGTCGGTGGACTGAGTGTCTGTATGACATTACAATTCTGAAGGTTCTTTGCTAGTAGGTACTCGAGCATTTCGAACTAGGTTTATTATTCTGCCGTCATAAAGAAAAAGGGCACAACTAGCATTTTTTCCAAAATTGAGTAATATACATTTTTGGAATCAGAAAAAAAAGTCGCATAATTATGCCAGTTTTGTATTGTAACAAACAAGTGTAAAACCAAACGATTCGACAAAACTCGTTCAATTGGTTTTGTAAAACACGGATTTCTTTTTTGTGTAATAAGTGAATGCTAACAGGTCAAGTGAATGCTAACAGGTTAAGATAATATCAGAGTTCTGTTTATTTTTTATTTTATCTCCAACAAAAGATACGATATCACCATGTCATTGTCAACAAAAGATACAATAGGACATGACACAAATAAAAAGTAATTTAAAAAAATTAAACCGACTTCAAAAAGAAATTAACTCAAAATTATGAAATAACTTTAATTTCGGAAGTCGGTGTCTTGGGATCTGTATTTTAGTTTTTTGCCACCGACTTCCGAAATTAAAGTTATTTCATAATTTTGAGTTAATTTCTTTTTGAAGTCGGTTTAATTTTTTTAAATTACTTTTTATTTGGTAATTTTTAGTGGTTGCACTAGAATTTGACCAAGGTTTTGAGATGTTTTCCCTTTGACACTACACCCGTAGCTCGTATCAATAACCCAGGCCGTCACACTTTCACGTCTTAGTCCATATCTTGAAAATTACTGGATCGATTTTGATAAAACTTGCACTGTTCCCTAAGTTGAAGTAAATGTAAGCCAATAAAAAAAGAATGGTCACGATCCGATAAATAGTTACGGAGATATGCGTGGACAAACATACATACATACATACATACGTCTATAAAATTTTGTATATTTGTTTGGAAGCCCTAATAGATTGTCATATGTGAATATAATGCAATACCAATAATATTACATACATACGTATCGAATTGATAACCTCCTTTTTTTTGAAGTCGGTAATAATGGGCAACATCTGAGGGGTAATTCTCGTAATTTTAAGAATGTTCACTTACAGTCTGATCTCGGACTCACTTTGTCAAAAATTCCTCTAATTTCCCTACATTTTGACAAGTTTTTGACATTTGTTTGTCGCCGAGATAAGACTGCGACTAGATTTTAAATTACCCCTCAGGTATATCTACTCCTTCACTTATAGGACACCACAGCTTGCAGTTTCATGGAGTTTCTTGCCCGTTCTTCTCCATAGGTAAATACTACATCTTGGAATGGGCAACTAGCTTCATATTTCTGACTAACCGACTCCTTGACAATTCAAAAGTCCCTGTAAGTCGTTTAATTGAAATAAATGCTTTGAGTTTGAGTTTGCACAATAAATAAACTCAAACTCAGTAACAGTCATCACTGGGTATAACGCGGGTATTTAACTATTTATTCAGCCGATTACATACAGTTAGGCACCGTTATTAATTACACGAGCTACGTCACAGTCCATCGGATTGAGTCCCGTAACAGGCTTCCTCATACGTTACTTATGAGACACGGACATTGTGGAAAATTCAATAAGCGTCGAGGTAACCGCATCAACCATTTTCCTCAAGACAGTCAAGACGCAAGTTGATTATGAATATTATAGGGATCTTTGGATCGTTTGACATACCTACATAGAGAGATTGGAAAATTGTGTTCGGACATGTATAACTCATAATAACCTACTACATCTTTACATAAGTCGCTCCCGCTGTCTGTAAGCTTAGATCTTTTATATTTTAATGCATTTTACAGCAGTACAGTGATTCAAGAGGAAGGTTTCTAAGTATAATACATGTATATTATAGTAGGTACCTACAGAAAAGACGAGAAATTCAAAGATTTGTAATGACATGTGATGTCGTTACTAATATATTTTTGTGCGCTTCCATTGCAAAAACTGGCTAAACCTTACGAGATAGATCAAATTAATGTATTACGGAATTGTATATCTTAATAATAATATAATATAATAATAATAATATAATAATATTCCACAACTATCACACAACGCCGTCTAGTCTCAAGCTAAGCAGAGCTTGTGTTATGAGTACTAGACAACTGATAAACATACTTATATATTTCTAAATACATACATATATAGATAAATTACACCCAGACACAGAACAAATGATCATGCTCATCACACAAACATTTGTCCTGGGTGGGAATCGAACCCACGACCTCCGGCATAGCAGTCATAGTCACTGACACAGAACAGATAATCTGTTCTGTGGTCACTGACCACTAGACCAACAGGCCAGTCTAAAAAGGTCGATGAATAAGTCCGCGATGGTATATGTTTATTATCACCTAAGGATAACCCACAGTAACCATTTTTATCTTTTACATATTACAAAAAAATTATGGGTTATTTACCAAGCTATTTTAAACAATACAGTATTATTCCTCTTTTCATCATTATCTGTCCTTTAATAGATTTTCAACTTTATCGCTAAAGAATAAGGTACAAAGTTGGTTGGGAAAATTTGACAGTTTCGGGTAGCTTGATGTGCATTGGCGTCTGAAGGTACCATACAGAAAAAATTGTAAAGTACAGTAGGTAGTAAATAGGGTTTAGTGAAAACTTGAACGTACTTTGTGGAATTCACTGTTTGAGTTTCTGTGGAGAAAACGTGCTAGTAGGTATACAGCATACTCAGTAAGAGACATTATAGGCATGTACTTATAGGAACTTTACAAAGAATTTCACGTTAACAAAGAAAGTAGTGACTGGTAGTGAGCACAGTCCTTTCAGTTATTTTACCTCTGATTTTCCATCACTGTTCAAGTCACAGTGTTCTATATTCTCATTCAAATAAGGTTGCCGTTGGGTTGCAGCCACTGAAAAGTTTGGTAAAATCATTGTGATCTTTATTCTCATTAACATAAGGTTGCTGTTAGGTGGCTGCTGTCAGAGCTTAGGTAACGTAACGGACCATACGTCCAATCCGGTTGAGCAGGTCGGCAACTTGTGAAAGAGGTTTCCGAGATCTCACATCAATCCTCCGTGCATAATGTCGAGGTATTCCACTCAGAGCACCCCGTAGTGATTTAAGTACCTAAATGTATTTGTTTTATAAACTGAAGAGGTTTTAATAGCTGGCAAAGTACGATAACAATGGTAGTACAATATGAGCCGTGTAATACCATGCTTGATTTCTTCGAGGTAATAATTTCCGATAATATTTTTCAAACGAGTTTATACAATGGTTACGTGATCGAACTGTTACCACTGTTACTGTGCTTCAGAGGAACGAAGAGCTCGTTAGGGTCCACTGGTGATCCTACCTAAGTCTAAGGGCGAATTTCACCAAACTTTTTACCTAGTGCAAGGCTTACCCTGAGAAGAAATTTTTAACAGTTTTATCATAGGTACTAGCCAATGTCAGACGTTAATTTTATTCCACGGACAATGGCGCCGATTCCCTTGTTCACAAACTAAACTAATTTTAAGTTCAGTACATCTTTTTCTTTCTATTTCATTATGAGAGGACAGAAGACACTCATCGATGTTTTGGAAAAATACGAGGTGACTAGTGGTAGGATGCGACTGGAGGCGTGGATTGCTTAGGGCATCAAGTAGTCTGGAACCGGCACCGTCCACGGATAAAAGATATCTTTCGTCTTTGGTAAAAACAACTTTTTTGTACAGTGTAAATTGTAAATCATTTAGACCATTTATCAGAGGCACACAGGCACACACACATGAAGAACATTTTGACTCGCGAGTCGCGCTGTTTGCGCGACGCTAAACATATTTTTATTCAAGTGTAATTTCATGGAGTATAATTACGATTCGCTGCGCTAGTTTTGCGACACCATTTGTGTTATTGAAGAGTACTTACCAATGTAGAATTAATTACCTATTGTCCATTTAAGTTTTATAGAACTTGGTTTGGCACATAGGTACATAAATGTTTGCCCAGCGGTAGAAAGAAGCGTGGTGAAGAGCAACCTCATTGATGAATAGCTATCCAATGTAACTCTCTGTATGTTACTTTTCACGCCTAAACTACTAAATGGATTTTGATAAAATTTGGCAAGCAGATAGATCCTGGGGAGGGACATAGGTTATTTTTTGTCCCGTTAACACATTCCCGTGGGATAATTTTCGACATCCACGCGGGCGAAGTCGTGGACAGAAGCAGGCATGGAGAAAATAGGGTACGGAGCATGCTTACGCTGCAGGAGAACCACTGAAGGTTTTAAGTTGGTTGGACATGACGCTCTCTTCTACCCAGATGGAGGACAACCATGAGAATTGCTACACGAAAAACAAGGATAAAAGTTTCTACAACTGTACTCGACAGATCCAGTTTTCTTAATCTGTAACAATCCAGTGTGCGCGTTAGGGTTATCCTCATAAAAAAAAAGGTTACGGGGGTTTCCGATATTTTGCAAGAGTAAAAAAAACACGATAGACAGAGCATATTATTAGTTGATTATATATTATGTGTCACGTGTTGTACGAATATACAATGGCATTGATTCGTGATAAATTGTCTATTTTTATGATGCTCTTGTAGATTAAATTATCAATTTGTGTAGTTGTGGAAATCTAGGTAGGTATTAGCAAGGGATACGCTTTTAAGAAAATGTTACCAATAATACGAGAAAAATGTGACTGCGTTTAGAAATATGTAAGTATATGTAAAGATATTTTAGTGTGATCATATATAACTCCATCCACACGGAGCTACTGTGATATATAATTATTAGCTCGGAGACATTCCAGACACGTTGCAAAAACATCTAGATTCATAAAGCGCGTGTATTTATTCATTCCACTTTAAGTATTATATTGATAGGTAATGTTGAGAAATCACCGGTCGAAATCTAAGGTCATGTCCGAAAATGTTTTGGGGCCATAACAACAATGTACCTACTTACATTTATAATTTAAGTACAAATATGCCTGTGCACAGAGTTGAAGCGAGCTATTAGAAGGCCCATGTTTACCAGCTTATTAAACAATGATGAGTTCATTTGTAATGACGATGACTACTCTTATTCCAGTTTAAAAGCAATTGAAGCAGTGTTCACAGGGTTTCTTTTTTTAATCGTGAATGTCAAAGGCTTTGTTTTGGCGCTTTTTTTCTGTGTGCCCGGTTGATGGCAATAGGCTCATCCCCTTATTACATTGGTGAAATGTGGATGTACAATAGGTACACCTCTGCCAACCCTTCATGGAAACAAGGCGTGATTTTATGCGTGCGTTTTCCGGAATTTCGGAATACTAAAAAATTATAATGCATGTCTAGCAGCAAGGTTCGTTTTTGAACGAAGCAATTTGAATTACCTACTATCTTCTTTTTCTTCCTGTCTCTCGACTGTATTCTAGATCTTTTTGGCCCAAAACTCCTATCCTGACCTCTGTGTCCCAAAACATGCAGTCAACAGGACCTTTCCGCTGACACCGACAACGACGCCGCGCCGTGACATATTATCGACTCACGAAGAAGAGTTTCCTAAACAAGAAATAAAAAACTGGCCAAGTGCGAGTCGGACTCGCACACAAAGGGTTCCGTACCACAAGGCAAAAACGCCGAAAAAAACACGTTTGTTGTATGGGAGCCCCCCTTAAATATTTATTTTATTCTGTTTTTAGTATTTGTTGTTATAGCGGCAACAGAAATACATCATCTGTGAAAATTCCAACTGTCTAGCTATCACGGTTCATGAGATACAGCCTGGTGACAGACAGACAGGCGGACGGACGGACGGACGGACAGACAGCGAAGTCTTAGTAATAGGGTTCTGTTTTTACCCTTTGGGTACGGAACCCTAAAAAGGTGTGTCAGCGTATGAAAGAAATATTGTGTGCATGTTGCATCATGAAGCGCAACTAGTGAAACTAGGTACGAAGGCAATGACGTACTTCTTACGTTCTCTTTGACTCACTGTTGGTGTGCGTAGTTATGTTCAGCTGATGGACACTGTTTATTTACTTTCGAAGTTAGGACGCAACAGCGTTGCATTTCTAAAAGATTTATGTAAGTTGTAGGAAAATGAAATAACTGTAAACCTCTTCGGTTCATTGTAGAAAGAAAAGAAAGAAAGAAAATACTGCGTTTGTATGTTTGTTTTGTACTCATCAGTATGAACAACTTTTACTATGGGACAAAAATTAAATCGCAAAGTTATGCAAACATATAAATGTATGGAGCAGCTGACCAGAGATTATTATCAGTTTTATCAATTACATCTTGTCTAACACTAGGCTATGACGAGTGTATCAACTATGTCAAGGTCTACCAGAATCACATGGCATAAAAAAAAAAAACATTGTGATTTTCATACATATCATTACTTATGGCAATGTCAATCCATATGAAAATCACTATTTTATATCTGTAAACATACTAACAGTAGGAATGGCTTTCATTCTGGCAGTTCAACAACATTCATTGTGTTATTTACGTTGTTGAGCAGACAACTTTTTCGAACATATGAAGCAATGGAGTAGCAATATCTTTCAAAATGATTCGGATTATATTATGATTGATAGTGTGACGCAATTAGGGTGAAGGATATTACTCGTTCAAAAGAATTAAGTTCGTAACTCGTTTAAAATGGTGATGGATCAGAATATCAGACTCCAATTGAGTCTGATATTCTGATCCATCACCATTTTTATGGTTCCGTACCCAAAGGGTAAAAACGGGACCCTATTACTAAGACTCCACTGTCCGTCTGTCTGTCTGTCACCAGGCTGTATTTCATGAACCGTGATAGCTAGACAGTTGAAATTTTCACAGATGATGTATTTCTGTTGCCGTTATAACAACAAATACCAAAAACAGAATAAAATAAATGTTTAGGGGCTCCCATACAACTAACGTGTTTTTTCGGCGTTTTTGCCTTGTGCTACGGAACCCTTCGTGTGCAAGTCCGACTCGCACTTGGCCAGTTTTTTATATGATTAATAGTACGTCTTCCTTTAGATTTGCTTTTTTACTTAGAACAACAGTCTAAAAAGCCTTGACATCAATACCTATATCCAATAAAAGATATTCAATCGAATACGTTGGAACACGATAGCTACTGAACGATCTATCAATTTATTTTATCAGGAAGCAAGTGCGTTGAGGACTAATGAGGACCGCAGTCTTTTTGAAAAAAAAATTTGACAATAATGAGGCTATGTATGTACACCTAAATGCCTTCTCAAAGCTTATCGTTTCAATGTTTTTACAAAACACTGATAAGCCAAAGTAGTAAACATAAGTACCTACCGGAGAAAACGAGTTGTAAGATGTGGGTTACTGTTTGTTTTTTACCAGCACTGATGTGGTTGGTCCTAAGATTGACCCTTAAGAGTCTTAAACCCTTACTTGGTCTGTCTTATGTTAAGACAGACCAAGTAAGGGTAATTACAAAAACAAGGAAGCTTGGATCAATTTTAGAAATCGTTTTGTAATAATATGGATTCAGTTTATTTAGATAAGCGGTTATGCTACCGTCACTGACATTCTCGATTTCATTCTTATTTTATAGAAAACTAGCTTCTGCCCACGACTTCAAATGACCCCTCCCGCTCTGGGTGGTGCGGAAGGGAGTGTCAGACTCTTACTGACTAAAACCCACCCGTGTTCCTTCCTTAGCCCTTTATGTTCCGGGCCAGCGGAACCCTTTCCGACAATCCCGCTGACCCGGCAGGCTTCGGCCCTATGGGGCCCCTCCTCGATGCTGACATCTCTTTGAGGCGCGCGTGGAACACGTACGCGCCGTCCGGCACGGGCCTAGTCCTGATCGGACGGTGAGCTTCCCATTACTCTCCGCCCGCAGGCCCGCGCCTACGGTGGCCGGGAGTCGTCGCGCGGCTCCCGACGCCCGGAGCGTCTCCCGCGGCGGCTGGGACGGGAGGCTCTCTCCCTGAGCCGTCCCGCCACCTCCTTCGCTAGCATGACTGCTTCGCAGAAGGAGGTGACTGCCTCCCACTCCCTCTCGCCCCGGACCATGGCTTGCACCAGGGCCGGACGCGAGAGGTCGCCGCCGCTGCCGATCGCCTCTACGAGGACACGGCGGTGCTCCGCCCAAGCGGGGCAGACCTCCACCGTGTGCTCCACCGTGTCCTCTGGGCGATCCTGGCAATGGTGACACCCGGGCGTTTCCT
The DNA here is from genome assembly GCA_963082905.1 of Oligia fasciuncula. NCBI lineage: Eukaryota > Metazoa > Arthropoda > Insecta > Lepidoptera > Noctuidae > Oligia > Oligia fasciuncula. Next base: position 7,023,946 of record OY720393.1, on the reverse strand, counting down.
CCCGCCTGATGATGTGCAGGAACCTCCCGAAACTTCCGTGTCCGGTGAGGACCTGCGTCAGGCGGTAAGTGAGGGCGCCGTGGCGCCTCCCTAGCCACTCCTCAAAGAGGGGTCTTATCGCCGCTATCGCGGCGTGCCCTGCGCTGGGTTGCGACAGTCGTTCCTTCCATGTCGCCATGAGATCGCGCCGAAGTTCAGTCCGCTCCGCAGCGATTTGCCGCGGAAGCGGGACTTCTCCCCGGCGTAGTGCCTCCGCGCGCCACTCATATACGTGCGCGAGGACTATCGCCTCCAGATCCCATGGCGGCAGTCCGGCAATGAGGCTTGCCGCCTCGCCAGAGATCGTGCGGTAGCCCCGGATAAGCCTTATGGCTACCACCTTCCGGGGCGCGTTCAGGTAATGGGCGGCTTGCCGCCGCAGTGAACGCGCCCACACCGGGGCCCCGTATAGGGCCATGGACCGCACGACCCCCGCGTAAAGCCTCCGGTAGGAGGCGTTTGGCCCCCTCAGGGTCATTCACCCTCTTAGGGGTGCAATTTCGAAAAACCTACTCTTCACAAAGAACACACCCTCCAAATTTCATCTCTCTAGGACCAGCAATTGAGGCTGTGCGTTGATATACCTATCCTGTGGATAATATATCAGTTAGTCAGGACTTTGAATTTTATAACGGGTGGCGTAAAAGTAATGTCCTAATGTGAATGTGCCTTCATTTTTGCAGATGGCGCCAAATGTCACTGTTTTTACTTTTGGGTATGTTGTAGACATAATAGAGTATTAGTTGTCAATAAGCTATGGAGCGATACCAATACACACCTCCAGGACGTGGTGGAATTATTGTTACTGCTTATTTGACAATGCGTCGTTTTTTCCTCGTCGTCGTATTCCATGTGCTCGAACTATTCAGCGTTTGGCCGAGCGCCTCGTGCAAACTGGGTGTAGTGGACTACAGAATCTAGCAAGAAGTGGCCAATTTGGACTTGGAGATGTTTTGCGAGCAACAATTCAAAATTTTGTAAAACTAGCACAATTGTGCATCAACTCGCGACGCGGCCATTTGAGGAATATACCTACTTAATTTTTACACTTTCAAATACCTAAACTTTTCATGAAAACAGAATCCATTTTTTTTACATTTCTAACAAAATGGCAGCCAATTCAAATTATGACATTACTTTTGCGCGCCTGTATGTATTATAGAGATACCACCTCTCCTCTCTTGGGAGAGGTGAATGCTGCTGCGAAAAGTTTAAATAAATAAATAAAACATATTTTTCTAACTCGTAAAAGTTTGTTTTTAAATACCTACTTGTGACTTGCTTGTGACCGTTTTCCTCAGTATCTAGATCGTCGTCTGTCTCTTACGTACTTACCTAATTAGGTTCCTCAAAAAACTTGTTTACACTACTGGCACAGTATAAAGATTCTTTATACTGTGCTACTGGCTTTCGAGTTATCTACACTGATAATATTATAAAGAGGTAGTTTCAAAGCTTAGATGTAGGAGGTAATCTCCGAAACTTCTCATCCGATTTCTAAAATTATTTCACATTGAAACCTGTGATTGCTCTTGCCGAGTAGGTACCTAAGTACCTACTTATCTACCATAGAATGTTTTATGTTTAAAAATAAGCGGACGAAGTCGCAGGCACAAGTTAGTCTTTATGAAAGTGCCAGTTAATCCTTGATTCAGCCGTACACAATAATAAATAAAACAAAATATTAAAATGTTGTTGACGGAGACTCTTTATTTTTAGAAACTTTTTTGCAATAAAAAATATGTTACCTACACGAGCTACACATTGTTTGCATTCATTGCAAAGTTATCTGACGCCGAGTGAAACGAATAAAACTCAGGTAAAGATAAGTAAACAAAACCTTGCTACGTACCTACAAACTGCATTCTGCAGAATCTTTATGGACATTTTATTGGACGGTTTTAGATTTGGGTAACTTGTATAGTTACCCAAATCTGCAACGCAGCTTCCATTTCGAAGAACAAAACAGACATTGATGAAACCTGTTTTACTGTTGGTATAAGTTTTTATTAAATTATGTAAGGTCGAAAACAGACGACCTTCTATCAGTCGTCATGTGACTTAAAAATATTTTTGCTTTTGTCTTCTTCGTGTAAAACAACGCCATCTCTGGAAATTTACCAGAACTACTATACGCTACGGTCTGCAATGCGCTACGTTCTCGCTTGGAATGGTTTTCAGTTCACGCTACCAAGCTATTAGAGTTGGTAGTTCATCCAACGTTGCATAGACAGCAGTTTTGAGGATTTTGTCATCCTCGTAATATATGGCCATAATTATGGTGAATGGGTAGTGGTAGACCGCGAAATTCAAATTTTCTTACGTTTTTTGCAATTTGCAGGTGTCAGGTTGTCAAAATATGATTCGCGACAATAACAGGTACATTTTAGAGAATTAGAATCATTAATACATCTTTCTTAGTTAAATTTGTACCCTATGAACCAATCTTCTAAAGTGCTTATGGTAGAAATCTAACTTAAGATGTATTAATGATTCTAGTGATTATAATTCTCTAAATATGTACCTGTTATTATCGCGAATCTTAATTTGATCAAGATACAACCTGACACTGACCTGCAAATTGCAAAAAACGTAAGAAAAATTGAATTTCGCGGTCTACCACTGTTTCTAAGAGAATAAAGACTACAGAGTGTCAAGGGTCTGACGGGTCTCACGGGTCTCACGATATCAGAGATTTTATTGTATAAACCTAAACCACTTGTTAGAACCCAGAGGTCATCACATTTTACGAGGTGGATATTACAGGCTCTAGCGACACGGTACTATATGAACATCCCAAATCAGTCCCGAACATAAAGTAAATGAGTTTTTGTTTTGACTATACAAATTAGACACATTTTTTCTGTATTTTCCAAAAAGTCTTTGGTTGCTTTGAATTCTATGAATTTATATTCTATGGTCCTCATTACGTCGACACCTTTTACTTAGTGATTAACAAATTTATTATTCTGTCTAACACCCAGGTACAATTCACGCAAGGGTTTAACCACATATCTGCCTCCTTTATTAGTTGCCGATGCAACTAACAAGACTTTATTAATTATTCAATTTATAATCACTTCCCAGCTTGGTACATAATTGCATTCTACTGGAAATTAACATTGTGTGCATTAACTTCGTCAAAAACGGACATAAAATTTAGCTAAAATGGCAGACAGCCTATGCGATTGGGCCAAAAATTGCAGGCTGCGTTTGAAACAAAGTTCGTGTTTGAATTTGGTCTGGCTTATCAACTTTTTGCCAACCCTTGCTGGTTTTCCTCTGCTGAGTAAAAAGTTCAACTGTAAGTTATTGGAGCACTGATAGATATATCTATGGATAACATACGACGTTGATCACTACCAATCCATTTTTCAAGTGCCAAAAGGAAAGGCACTAATACCACTACTAACTAACACACTACTACTACTAATATCAGTGATACTCAGTCAAAAACATCTAAAATCATGTTGGAAATATGATGTTTTTGACTGAGTATCACTGATATTTAGTTAGTGCCGAAAAATTTGCTGCAGGACCCACCAAAGATATATAATTTTCAATATCTTAATACATCGTTTTGTCTCATCTGTTTTTGAATTATTGCAGTCTTATTTTGGATAATCCATACGGTCCTTCTCTTCTACGTGTACATTCTGGGAACCGTAGTATACCAGATGTACTTTGCTGCCGGTTTTATCGACTATATCAACAGCTTCTTCAACATTTCGGTGTTCATTCTTATCTCCAATGATAGCTGGTGGTTAATTTATAAAAGGTATTTTTTTTTCATGTTTTTCTTGTACTATCTTGGTTGTGCTTCATTCATCTTTTTCAATATTATGTTTTGCAGAAACGATTTGAACGATCTTTTGAAACTGGTGAAAAAGAATGACGATCTGATCATCGATAGGGGCAGGTTTCTAGATGTGCATCAGAAACTGTTGAAGAGCATCAAGATCACTGTCGTCATGTGCTACATGTTCCATTTAGTCAATGACGTCATGATCTTTATACCCACTAGAACAATGGGAATGGATGACTTCTCAGTTGTTTCTTGTGTTGGTATGTTTACTATGCGAGATTTCTTAGGTTTTGCTAAAACAAATATTTTATTTTATTTATTAACACTTTATGCACAAGTAAAAGAAATACTGTACAAAGGCGGACTTAATGCCTGAGGCATTTTCTACCAGTCAACCTTACTTATTAAAATATCATCATTTGATTTTTCATTCTAGGTCTAGAACCAATCAGTGCTAGTCCCAACCGCGAAGCCTGCATGGTGTTATTAGCACTTCAAGAACTAACAGCGATTGTGGCAGTATGCAGCTATGACGTCGCTCTACTGTTCTTGTTCTCTCACACCACTGCGGTATTTCAAATCCTTTATGAAGAGACGACGAGCTTTAGCGTCATTACAAAAACTTGTCAAAGATCTCATGAAGCCTATTGCGAAATGGAAGATCGTCTGAAGAACATTATTTTTCGTCATGCTCTAGCTTTGCAGACTGTTGGTAAACTGGAAGCTATATACAGTGTCGCTATCGGTATAGGATTCGGTTTGGACGCCATTTCTATGTGTTTATTCTTCGTGTTGCCACTGGACGTCTGTCTCAACTTCGCTCCGCTGATTTACCACAGCCTATTCATATTTTTCTTGTATTGTTTTCAAGGCCAGAGGCTTACGACAGCTTCGGAAAAGTTTGAAATAGCTGTGTACTGTTGCGGTTGGGAGAATTTGCGTGTGAAAGAGCAGAGACAAGTGCTCCTGATGTTGGAACAAGCTCAGAAACCTGTCATAGTGTACGCCGCACGCGTCATTCCGATTCGTATCCATACTTTCGCGAGCACTATGCAGTCTATTTACAAGTTTGTTACTATATTTAAGGTGTAGGAGTATAAAATATTTTTCGTTTCTTTATGATCTCAAATGTTATATTTAGATTTTTGAAAATATGTCTAGCGCCAAGCAAGTAGAGTAGAACATAATAATTATGATTTAAGCTTTCGTAAATCTTTGCTTTGTTAGCAACACACTCTATTAATAAACGCCTGCTTCTTTTTTGTCTTCAATATTTTTTACCCTTTTTACCCCGTGTCCTAACATAAGCGATCGTCGCGTGAATACGCGTTTGTCGGGTTCATTCTGCTTGGCGAATGCGACCGAGTCACGTCTTTCGGAAAGAGGGCGCCTTCCAGTTTTCCAAACAAAGTGACAAATTAACGGGACGATTGCGGATTGACGCGACGATCGCTTTTGTTAGGACACGAGGTTTCACATTGAAGTTTCTTTTTATGAATAAATTAATATCAGCCTATGTTAATGTAACATATTAAAAAAAAAACCTATTAAAATGTAAGGTGTTCAGATTTTAATGAAAGAGGGATATTTAATTAGAGTTTCAAACATTTTAACTAAATAAAGTTTGTAGAGATAGTACGAGTATGTCTGTTTATTCCTTCATTATATATTAGGTATTTAGCTGACGATAAGTAGGTATGCAAATTATTGACATTTTCGAATTATACAAATGTTGTATTAATCTTAGTGTGCATGCACATGAGCGACATGCGTCAACTGCAGAGACAACTGCGGCCGTCGGTCGACACCCGTCGACGCGTCTGTGGCTGTGTTTGAGTACGGTGCTCAAATAGGTACACGAGCAGCATGTTGTCGACGACAGCCACCGACGCGCGTTGCCTCTGTCGTTGACGCGTATCGCTCGTCTGTATGAGCACTTAATGGTCCAGAAGTTCCTTATCGGGTGTCATGCGTATGCGGTCGTAAGTACTAACTACCATCATGTCTATGTCTGCTGCAAGGAGCATTGATGCGTTGCGTGGTTTGACACTTTTAGTTGTGTATGTATAAAACCGGCATTAGCATTTCTGCCTAGAATTATCTCGAGAGTGACACGAAGTTACTACTACATTTTTTTTCAGCCAATCGCATTCTATCATTCATTAGGAACGGATTACTGACAGTTCGCAATGCAACACTAATTACATATGTCCGACTTTACACCCAGTCGAAGCAACGGACGCAGCTAGAATAAAATACTAGTTCACTAGCTAACTCTTGTGCAATTCTGTGGTACTTGTCCGCGGAAGCGACGGAACACCACGTCCTGCGGTCAAAAGTATTCTTCCATGACAACGGGCAGATAAGAATTCGGTACTCGCACCACGAACACCTTGAAGTTGACGTTGCGGTGCGACTCCAATAACTGCACCCTCGGCGTGCACCTCGTCTTTTAGCGCACGTACTCCACAATGTCCTCCGCCTTATGGCCGGTAAAACCGCGGGGTGCAACTAGTCAGAAAATAAAATACTACAAAGTTCTACCAAGTACTACCTACCGTTAATTCTACGTTATTAAAAACCGCCTATCATTATCACCTTTGTTTTTATATGTAGGTATGTTTTCTTTTTTAACCGACTTCTCTATATAAGGTTTATTTCGCTAGCCGGCCATTAAATAGCTCATTTTTAGTTTACATTCCAAGTAGCTTTCGTATTCCCCGGAAAAATAATTTTCTTTAACAATGTACTTTTTCAGTACCCTGAAAGAAACTGTATGGGAAGCAAAACGTCATATTAGAGAAAATAGTTTTGGTAGTTTACTCTGGATTGTTAATATAGTTCCGAATATTTTTGGATTTTCTTATACTAGGCATGGAAAAATATCTGGTGCGTATATATTTTATGTCTACAATCCATTTGCGACTTACTTGCGATATTTAGATAATAAAACTATCTAAAATCGCAAGTAAATGGATTGGAACAGCGGTACCGCACGGGTCAATCTATCTGGTTAAGCTACGCATGCCGCGAAGACCCCTCCGTGCCGCGGAAAGCACGTTAAGCCGTAAGTCCCGGCGGTCATTCGTGGAACTTTGACAGTTATTACGGGTCGTCAGAAGCCCGAAAGTCTGACAACCAGTCTCACCAAGGGGTTTCTTAATACCCAGTAACTGGGTTGTGGAGGGCAGATAGACAGTCGCTCCATGTAAAACTAAACTAACTAACTAAACTGGTGCTCAGCTGCATCCGGTTAGATTGGAAGCCGACCCCAACATAGTTGGGAAAAGGCTAGGCAGATGATGATGAAGCAATGGATTAGCAATATCTTTCAAAATGATTCAGAGTGAGATTGATAGCGCGTTACTAAACTTGGGTGCTGAACAAGTGAATGGACTTAGTGCATCATCTTAAGCACATACATTTGAAAAAAAAAAACAAAGTTATTCAAATTTCAAATCTTTCACAGCTTGGTTTTGGATTCTCCACCTGTCGCTTCTTTTTTACGTGTATGGCGTCGGTAACTGCTGGTTCCTATGGAAGCAAGCCCAGGGTGCTAGCGACTTCATCAAGAGTTACGTCAGCATCACCATCATGATCTTCACTGCTAACATCAGCTGGTGGTTTATTAAGCAAAGGTTTGGCGTCTATTTGTGTGCATGGTAATAATTATCCGGAATATCCGAGGCTGCTTCTAAGCATCGGTGAGGTTGTGCAGTACCCAGCGTGAAACTATCCTGCTCACGCGAAGATGCACGTGTAGAATTTCGTGAAGGCTTCCCGATCCAACCTGCAGTATGTGCTGAATCTGAATTCATTACATTTCAATGGCTGAATCTCTTGATACGTAATTCGCCAATTGTCTTGGATTAAACTTAGATTTTTCACTGCTAGTACGTTTTCTTCCGTAACAGCCGTCAAAGGGCGACCAATTCTTTCTTCATCCCCCATAGTAGTCGACCGCGATTGAATTCGTTATACCAACGGTACACGGTTGCCTTAGATGGGCCTTAATCCATGAATGCCATTTGAAGTCTATCGTACGATTCGTCCGGTTCAGGCGACACTTGAAATCGTAAAAAACCATAGCGCGAAAATGTTCCCGGCGCAGATCCATTTTTTAATGAGACACGGTAATTTAAATTAGCTCGCAAACAATGTGGAGGAAAATTTTGAAATTGGAACGTACCTATTTTTAACCCTCGAAGCAAAAACGACGGGGTGTTATAAGTTTGACGTGTCTGTGTGTGTGTGTGTGTCTGTCTGTGGCATCGTAGCATCCGAACGGATGAACCGATTTTGATTTTGTTTTTTTTTTGTTTGAAAGGTAAATTAGTCGGGAGTGTTTTTAGTTATGTTTTATGAAAATCGGTCCAAGATGGCCGCCGCCACAAAATGGCGGATTACATATTTTTTCACAACTCCCTCAATATGGGTATCAAATGAAAGGGCTTGACTAGTAGAATAATGTAGGTACACTATATTGAAAGGGAATGAGGAATATTAACTAACGAAATGAAAACTAAAAACTTGAAAATTATTTTTTTGTCTGATCAATGCCCTAGATTGACGAGGAAAGTGGAGTGATGACTGGTACCTACGACCACTGAGTTTGACCATTTTTATGAATGGAATTATCCTACTTAACAAACGTATTTCTACCAGTCCCATTTATATACTAGATCTGAAATAGGTACCTAAGATATCTGATAGCTATAAAATACTGTTACGAAAGTTGAATAACTAAAGGAAGAACTAGAAAAAGCATATAATAAAACAAAAAAATCTGTTTAGTCTTAAAAATTATTCTTCAACTATAAATTAATAATTATTTTTTGACGGATAAAAATCTGATTAAACACCAAATTACGTGAATCTTAAAACGCAACTAAATTAAAGAAATGAAAAAAATAAAATAAAGAGTCCCTACAAAAAGCATGAAAAAAAAAAAAAAAAACAATTTAAAAACCCCCGACACAAAATAATAAAAAAATTAAGGAATCCCTACAAAAAGCATGAAATAAAAAAAATAATTAAAAATAAATTCATGTCCCCCAACTTCCATATAAATTTATTTTTAATTAAATTTTTATTTCATGCTTTTTGTAGGGATTTCTTAATTTTTTTATTTAATTTTTTATTATTTTGTGTCGCGGGTTTTTACTTGCAAATAATCATATTTTCAAAATAGATTATAACTGGTCAGTCTCTCATGCATAATAGTAGATTATGCACCGAGGGGCTAAAGTGGTGTCTAATGTCACGGGCGTCATGTTGAATCTCGAGCGCAATGAAGGATTCGGGATTTAACTCACGAGCGAAGCGAGGGAGTTAATACAAGAATCCTGAATGCAGCGAGGGATTCAAGCTAGCCCAAGGCAAAGACACCTTTAGCCCAGAGGAGGATACTCTACTTTTTACACCTACTGTGAGAAAATAATAGCCATAGTACGAAAAACAAAATAGAACTGGTTCCGAAATGGACTTGACGCCTTTCGTACTTTTCCATTTTTGGAAATTGTCGTAGGCTTTTATATAAGTTTCCTTTGACTTTTTCGGCAGTAAATCATTGGAAATATTATTAGCTTCGGTTGTAATGAATTCAGGAGTACAATCACTTTCATCACTCGACATTTTATAATACTTTGTTGATAAATTTAAAGTTTAAATGCCAAAAATTCGCGCCTTCATTGCGTCTACCAATAAGTAGCCAAGACACGAACAATTCGATTTTCAAAAAAAAAGTCTCTTCTACGGTTTTGTCGTGTGTGTCTATTGATATCACTCTCATGGAAGTGGCGTTTGTGTAAACTAAGATTTATACAGGGCTGGTAGAATGGTTTTGGATGATTGGCTGTATGCATTTTGAATTTAGAACGTCATTGGAGACGCTCGTGAAAATAGAGTATTTTTGATAAAATGTGATAAATCGACTGTAGTATAGATAGGTTTTATTATTTATTTATTTATTCACAAAATCCACAGCAATCTTTGCGCAGTTTACTTAAAATAAATTAACTAATGTTACAGCCAATTACTATTACGGTATTACGGCGCGGTACGGTATTTGTTATTAATAATGCCAGTTTTAATGTTATTCCATTCCTTTTAAAAAATGGTTCGTAGTTATCTAATTATTCTTACAATATTATGTCTTCGAAAACATGGCAACGATATGAAGAAGCAGTCGTTATGATGTTGTAGGAAATCGAGAATATCATCCACGCGTAGTAAGGGTATCGAGAATAGCTTTCCTCTTTCTGGCACCAAAGGGTGTTTGTTAGTACTATACTGCCAATTTAGCTGAGCATGTGAGATTCCAAATTCAAATCACATTATTGACCAGCGGGTCATAATGAAATCCAGTACAACATTATTGACCGGCTGTGCCCCCGGCCACTAATGACTCACTTTAGGTTAAGGTTGCTTGATATATAATTTGACATTTTCGAGCAGGTGGTGTGAAAAAACTTTTTTTCGCACGCTGTGTCATCTATATCTATACATATAATAAATCTGTAGACGAGGCGTTTCTGTACATTGAAAATGTAAAAAGAAATAGGTGGGGTGTTAAAGAATAACCAACAGATGCCATTTCATCAATTTTTGGAATTTTTGTCTGTTTGTCGGTTTGTCTGTTTGGATGTACAGATTATAATAATAATAATATAATAATAATATTCCACAACTATCACACAACGCCGTCTAGTCTCAAGCTAAGCAGAGCTTGTGTTATGAGTACTAGACAACTGATAAACATACTTAGGATATATTTCTAAATACATACTTAAATAGATAAATTACACCCAGACACAGAACAAATGATCATGCTCATCACACAAACATTTGTCCTGGGTGGGAATCGAACCCACGACCTCCGGCATAGCAGTCATAGTCACTGACCACTAGACCAACAGGCCAGTCAGACAGATTTTTTATTCGAACAGGTTCAACGTAAAAAGTACCAAACCAATATGATTCATTTTTATACTCAAATATAGTGTAGAACTCGGAGTAGTGATTAGTCTTTGTTTCATCGCAATCGCTTCAGTCTATCAAAAGATATAATCAATTTAAAGCATTCTATAACAATAAGTGGAAACACGTAACGACATCTATTGGCGCGATATAGTACTAACGAAAACATATTGTGATCTTTAAAATATTATTATGTGTATTATTAACTCTGATACTTATGTCTGTGTTATTTAAAAAAGTAATGATAATGATTATAATCTATAAATATAAAAGAAAGTCGTGTTAGTTACACTATTTATAACTCAAGAACGGCTAAACCGATTTGGCTGAAAATTGGTGGTGGGGAGGTAGCTCAGAACCAGGAGACGGACATAGGATACTTTTTATCCGGTTTTTTTAAATCGGTTTTAGACGGACATAGTATTTAATACTTTTATTATTTACTTATGGGAGTGTGGGAGTAGGTTAGGAGTAGGGTAGGAGTAAGGTAGGAGTTGGGTAGGAGTAGTGTAGGAGTAGGGTAGGAGTTGGGTAGGAGTAGGATAGAAGTAGGGTAGGAGTAGGATAGGAGCAGGGTAGGAGTAATGTAGGAGTAGGGTAGGAGTAGGGTAGGGTAAGGGGTAGGACACCACGCGAACGAAGTAGCGCCGGGCAGCTAGAAATAATTTATATGGCAAAACAACGTTTGCCGGGTCAGCTAGTCACTGGGGTGTTGATGTCAGATAGGCAGTCGCCCCATGTAAAATACTGGTATTCAGCTGCATCCGGTTAAACTGGAAGCCGACCTCTATAAGGTGAAAAGGCAGATGATGATATATATTTTTTTATTTACAGACCTCTGCTAAGAGCAGTCTTGAAAAAGATAGATCAGAGCGATGGAATGGCTCGACGCTCCATCTCCCTCCAGCAGAAACATGAGCAGTTGATGAAGACCGTCAAACGCATCGTCTTAATTTTCTACGGATTAAATTATTTTAATTCATTGTTCATATACTTGCCGCATTTGGATAGTTTTTCTTCGATTCCTTGCGTTGGTAAGTCATTGGGCCATGTTGAAATAAATCTTTTTAAATCCTTTGGCTTTATCTTTTAATGATCTCAATTCATTCTAGTCTTCAATTATAATTTTGTAATGTAGTTCTTTATCTAAACTAATATTATAATAACTAAAGAGAAAATATAAGTATAATCTGTATGTTTCTTTGTTACGCTTTCACGTTAGAACGGCGGATCGGATATGGATGAAATTTGGCACATGGGTAGACCATGACCTGATTTAGAACATAGGATACTTTTTATCTCGATGTTCTTACGGGATCGAGACGTATGCGGATGAAACCGCGATGCGCAGAATTTAAAACTTTATTATTTAATAGCAGCCCCACGCGGTTTCACTCGCGTAAATGTCGATTCCGTGAGAATATCGGGATAAATAGTAAACTATTTATGTTAATCCAGGGTGTCAGCTACCTCCATACAACATTTTATCAAAATTGGTCTAGCCGTTTGAGCGTGAAGAAGTAACAAACATATAATCACACACACATACACTCACAAACTTTCGCCTTTATAATATTAGTGTGATTAGACAGCTTTAGATTTAAAGTTTATTACAACATAATATTTTATGTTATATAGTCACCACAGTTATGTTAGTTTACGGAAGAGAAAGTTAGTCTTTCAGAATAGTAGGTATCTGGTACTTCGTAAATTGTTTACGTTTTGTTTACAAGCCAATTATAAATGTTTCCTAGTCACGCTGGCGCTGATATCTCGCAAACATGTTACTTTTAACCGACTTCCAAAAAGGAGGAGGTTATGTTCGACTTTATGTACGTTTTTTTTTTTTTTACCTATTTCTCCGTCAATTGTGGACCTATTTTTTTTTTTTTTGGCCATCAAGTTAGAATCTGATGAGGGGGGATCTCATAGAAATCGAGGGAATCCCTCAAATTTTATAGGTAAACCAATAGCGATTTGGGTATTTTTTAAAGTACATTTGCTCTCGGATATCATCATTTGGTAAACTGGACCTGATGATGAAGACCACAGATGGCCATCGGAACTACTCAATGATAAATATTTCACGGGTTGCGATACTAAGCAATTTATGCTCGTCACAATGCGTATGAGTATATACCTAAACGTCCCAGCATCGGGAAAATGAAATATTTTGTAACATGTAATGAGCAGTTGACATTAGGGTTTGAAAGGGTATGTTCTCGAGGTGGTCCCATTGTCACCAAATTAAAGTTATTTTTCACTTTGTATTGTTTTTTTTTGGAAGTCGGTTGTTTTTTTGTAAAAAACTTTTTAGATGTGACTTTCTTGAGATAAACAATCTACCATTACATAACACCATAAAAAGTAATTTAAAAAAATTAAACCGACTTCAAAAAGAAAGTACCTAACTCAAAATTATGAAATAACTTTAATTTCGGAAGTCGGTGTCTTGGGATCTGTATTTTAGTTTTATGCCACCGACTTCCGAAATTAAAGTTATTTCATAATTTTGAGTTACTTTCTTTTTGAAGTCGGTTTAATTTTTTTAAATTACTTTTTATTTCGTAATTTTTAGTTTTTGCACTAGTATTTGACCAAGGTTTTGAGATGTTTTCTCTTTGACACTGCACCCGTAGCTCTTATCAATAAGCCAGGCCGTCACACTTACACGTATTAGTCCATATCTTGAAAATGAAAAAACCGATTTTGATGAAACTTGCACTGTTCCCTAAGTTGAAGAAAATGTAAGCCAATAAAAAAAAATGGTCACGATCCGATTAATAGTTCCGGAGATATGCGTGGACAAACATACATACATACATACATACATACATACATACATACATACATACATACGTCTATGAAATTTTGTATATTTGTTTGGAAGCCCTAATAGATCATCATATGTGAATATAATGCAATTCCAATAATATTACATACATACGTATCGAATTGATAACCTCCTTTTTTTTTTGAAGTCGGTAAAAATAAAATACATTGTTGTTAATTACTGTTACTGGCAGCCTTATATAAGTATTGTAATTACTGTTACTGGCAGCCTTATATATTGTAATTTCAACAGTACACTTAAGGTAATAAATTGAGCACAAATACACAAATAAAATAAATGAATTAACTAGAAACCAATTGTACAAACTTATCTATATGTGTTTTACAATTTTAGCTCAAAATATTCCTCGTAGTACATTCCAAATTGGGTTTTCAAGAGCAGCTCACCCACTATTCCATAACGATTATCCCTTTGTTGTCACCAACTCTATTAATTCTACTACTACGGCCTCAACAATAATATAATATAATATTATTTATTTATTATTTACATTTTTTTTGTATTGGTAATATAATATTCTATTGTATGTGTTTATATGGGCCTTGATGCCTGAAATAAATAGATAAATAAATAAATATATAATACCTTGGAATTTGTTTTAGGTTTAGAGCCACCGACAGTGTCTCCGAACCGGGAGGTCTGCCTCACAATCGTGGTCACGCAAGAGCTAACTATGATGAACGTGGTCCTCAACTACCAAGCTCTACTGCTGTTCCTCATAGCGCACACCGCGGCCATGTACCAAATGATGGCCTACGAGATGACGGCTCTCGAAGACAACTACAACAGAGAGGAGAACAAGGGACTGGCTAAGGAAACTCTATTATTCCTGATCGACAGACATTCCTTGATCTTGGACGTGGTTGATAAACTGAAATCTCTGTACAGCGTCCCCTTAGGAGTAAACTTTGGCTCAAATGCCGTCTGCATATCCTTATTCTTCTACTTACCGCTTCAGGAATGGCTCCCGTTCATGCCGATTTTGGTTTATTGTTTTCTAGTGTTCTTTTTGTACTGTTTTCTTTGCCAGAGGTTGATAAACTCTTCGGAAGTCTTTGAAAGGTCAGTGTACTGCTGTGGGTGGGAGAACTTCGATTTGAAGGAGAAGAAACTGGTGTTCGTGATGCTGCGTCAGTCACAGAAGCGGGTGGAGCTGCTGGCAGCGGATATCATACCGGTCAATATCTATACTTTTGCAACTACATTGCAGGCAATGTTTAAGTTTATAACTGTAGTAAAGTTTTAATAAAGTTTTAATTTACGGAGAACGCAGAATGTTAAAAAAGAACATTAGAGTAGGTACATACGCCAGTACATCAAGCTACTACAATCTGTCAAATTTCTTTAATAGATTTTCAACTTTACCGCTAAAGCATAAGGTTCAAAGTTTGTACATCCACCCTTAACAGACGTCACGTAAGGCCGCAATACTGTCAAGGGTGAAAATATATGATAAGTTAAAGGAACCTACAAAGACCTGCAAGCGTAACAGTCCCTACGACCCTAAGCCCTATAAGTCCTACAGCCCTAAGCCAACTTATCATATACCTAGTGCGTGATAAATAAATATATAAATAAGTTCAGGATGTCTGCACCATGCGACCTAAGGTTACAGACGGATAGTAGACAGGAATTACAGGTTCGGGAAGGGTAAACTCACTGCCAGTCAAGCAGGCTCACAAGACTGATCAGAGACGGCTAAAGGTGTCTTGGCTACAGTGAGGGGTAATGAGACAAGAATATAAAATTCAAATACGATTTATTTACAAACTATATACTACTTTTTCTTAACTATGTGTCCTATGCGTGTGAGATGCAACCGAATCATTCTTTTAACTGGGCCGCGCGTGTGCCAGGCCGAGTGCTGAGTCAATATCCAAAGGTAACATTGAACAAAGTTGATTGGGAAAATTTTACAGTTTCTGGTATCTTGATGTGCTGGCGTCTGTACAATAATTCAGTCGTACTAAATAATTATGTAGAACGATTTAGTCATGTTTAAGTTAGTTTCCATGGAGGCTGTTTCAATATCCTGCATATTTTCACACAATTTAATACCTAGGCAAATACCGTGAGAACATCTAATATTATTTATTATTGTACATAATATTGCATTGTGAAAATACTATTATGAACAAGATATTAAAAAAAAATTCAAGAAACATTATGGCATATTAAATTAACATTATTTCGATGTTTCTAAAAGATGAGGGGAGTATAGAGTAATTTCCTGCACTTTCTAATGGCATTACATTTGGCACTGGCATGACTTGCTTACACAGTATAAATGTGTAGGAATTTCTACAATATAATAATAGTTTTCTGTTTATTTTCTGTTATTATTATCGTCGATTGTGTGTTTATTAATATTGTTTGTTAATTTTAAATATTGATTTTACTCCGTGAAACAGATTTTTTTTTTCATATGTATTTCGACTGGACAACACTGAAAAGCTATTTTATTTAATTGTAATGTATTATGCATGTATGATTTCTAATTTTAATTGATTGATGGACATAATAATATCTAATATTGACATTGATTATTTATTTTAATCTATATAATTATTATGTATCTTCGTTTCTATTGTATCTGCTATTTATTGAATTATTTTACTTTGTTAATTGTTATATTTGTACGCTGACTATCTTATTACTATTATGCTTTATGGATTGTTCCTGAAATAAACGTTTTATTATTATTTATTATTATTAATTATAATTTGTGTTCTAATGATGTATTTATTAAAAATGTGTTTTTTGCGTAAAATCACAGTTTTATCCACTGTGATAAAAGGTTATTGGAGAAGAAGTTATAATTTGTGTATTTGTAGCATTGATGATAAGTACATTATCATATAGTTTGGTTTTATTATGAAAATTATTTCAGAAGTCCGGACTTTTATTTGTTGAAAGGTTTCCGATACCTATTTAATAAAAAATTCGAACATACCTACACAAGACAAAAGTAGAACCCAACAAAATATGAACACGAGGTGACGGTTCTATACCGAGTGACGTATAAAGTATATACCTACATGCCTAACTACCATATTTTTTGTATTGAATATAAATGAAATAATTAGAATTTAGAAGAACTCATGTTTATGATACATCAGTACTAAATAAGTCCACTACAATACAAATCCTGTATCAAGCAAAAATAGCAATAATGATTTAAATATAGAAAATATTCTGGAATTCCTTGACAGACCTAAGGCTAAATTCCTACGGTATACCTACCTTGACCATGGTGCTTTTCACTCAATACCAGCATTGGTACTTATTGAGTAAAATGGTAGATACAATTTCAATCCGAACCTAGTACGAATCGAAGAATGCCTGGCTGAAGACAAAGCTTGCACAGGGCATTGGGGTGAGGATGTAAATACAAGAAAGAAATTAATTTTTCGGGTTCCTTCCGATTTCCGAACTACAGATCTCCGTGAGTAACATTCCTTCTAGCACTCTAAGTTGACCTTAACACGCATTATAGACATTTGAAGTTTTGAAATGGTTTCCTTCGAAGACTGCAAGTGCGGAACGAACGTTGCAAAATGCGTTACATTGTATGTTCTACTGGAATTTGTGAGTGTGTGTAACCTGTCTATAAATACTCAGAGATCTACCGATAGATCTACCTGGATAAATAAGGTATGCCTTCCGTTACTTAGGTAATATCATTTTATATAAGTATACAAAAATAACAAAGTATACAGTAGCTGTAAATGTTTGTTCAAAAAATTTGAATCTCGTTCTTTACGGAATTATGTAATAAAGAGATAATGGAAACGATGAAAACTTAATTGAAAATCAAATAGATAGAACCTTAATTTTTCGAAGGTGTTAAATAGTACGCTTGTCTATAGGCAAGTTAACTTGATTTTGTGATTAGGAAACTAGAATGTATGAAAAACCCTTACCATGATCTCTCTCATTGCATTGCTACCATGAAACCGTTCAACAACTTTTTCTTTAGTTTCATATTTCAGCAATACTAATGGCAGAGTATTTGGGTCTACGGTGCAAGCAATCGGAACGGCTTACAAACAGTTCCTGTCCTCCTACCACTAACGTTTGCTGAGGAACATTTCGCGCTTGTACCGTTACTCCAAGTTGTTTGATGCGAAACGTGAGCAGCGAGTGCCAATTAACTTTTGTGGTAAGGGGTCGAGAGCACATGTCTGTGGAACCGCTTTTTCGTCGTTTGGTTTAGTTGCATACCAAACGTCTGTCGTAGCGTCCGCGCGCGGAGTGCGACCAGTAGTGTTGTGAAACGTACTATTTATTACACTAATTAAACCTCTAATAAATATTGAGGTAGCTGACAGTATAGATTTTCTGTGAAAATGAAAGTGATTGTTTGCTGCCTTTTTATCATAGTCAATATTAGCAATAATGGAAAAGCCTCCCTTGAGAGTTTTGCGCCAAGTGGGGCTAATATACTTTTTGAGGATACTACGAAAAATTTAGGTAAGGGAACTTTAGATTTAAAAAATTGATAAACGCACATAATTTCATAAATACATTTACGCAGTTCTATACTAATGATACTAAATATTTTGTACCTACTATAGGCAGTGTTGTTGTTGTTCCTACATTAGTAGTACACATTAGTATTGGAAATGAATAAACATTAAAGTTAATCACCTAATCATTTGTATCGAATTACACAAATTCACGAATATAAACATTAAAAATAAGCAAACTAATTTAATAGTAGACGCTCATAAATCTAACAAAACAACATATCAAATTAATCATAGAACATGATTACCTTGCAGACAAAGTATCATGCTACCGACCTTGCAAATTCAACGTCAAGCCCAAGCGATGTCACTACAGCTTCAAAGTGGAGCCAACTATCCAAGAAGATGGTCGGCCAGCTATTACCATCAATGGAATGACTCCAGGGCCACCGATACAGGCTTGTGTGAACGACATCATCGTCGTAGATGTACAAAATAGTATCCTGAATCAAGATATAAGTATCCATTGGCATGGAGTTGAGCAGAAGGGAACTCCCTACATGGATGGAGTCCCGATGGTGACTCAGTGTCCCATTGGATATGGACAAACGTTCAAGTATGCGTTTGTTGCGTCCTCCCCCGGAACTTTTTTCTACCATGCTGATTCAGGTAATATTATTATTGCCTTATTGTTCGAAGCATTGTTTGCGTAGGACTACAGTCACTGCACTCAGGTCAGAAGTGCGATAACGTAGGTTTAAGACAGGAAATCTTGAATTGTTTGTTCCGACATAGATAGCTCTAAGGCCGATCGCTCACACGAGCTAGAGTCGAGGTGGCGCGGCGGCGTGCCCGGCGCACAAGCAGCGCGCCGCCTCTGTTTTCTTTATGAATAAATTTTAATCTACATAGAGACCATGCCTCGACTGTGCAGTGTCGCCCCCGCGACCGCGCCTCGACTTTCCAGTGAGCGATGCGCCTAACTCCGGCCAAAATCAGATTTTTGTCCACAAAGCCTGCTAAATCAATAAAAGTGAATCCTATAATTTGCCGGAAACACTACTAATAAGAGAGCGTGTATTTAAGAACATGCATTCATGTACATTCTTGTTTCCTAATAGCAATCAACACAGCCTATTGCACTATGAGTCCACTCCACTAGTCATTGGCCTCTCGCAAGTTGTGAGGTGCCAAAACACCAGGTTCACCTTCTGGACTATCCATCAATCCATCGGTTTCCTAATATACCCCGTTGTTATTGTTTCACGTGCTGTCCAAGACATGTCTCATTTATATCCTTCAATGTCTTAGTGTTTTGTTGCAGTTACTCATCAAAGTGATGGCGTTTACGGGTCACTGATCATCAATCAGCCGCAGCCACTGGAGCCTCATTCATCTCTGTATGATTACGACAGAAGTGGCGAGAACACTCTTACTATAGCCGCTAAATTCCCTGAATTGTTAACTGCTAAACTTGAAGATGTTAGCCGACTGAAACCTGATGCACTTATTATAAATGGCGATGGAGATACTTCAAAGTAAGTGCTTAATACATTGTTAGATTTCGAAATAAACAAATAATAATCATTTGTTTGGAACAAAACAAAAAAGGTTGAGACTACTGTGCTGTAAACGCATAACTACCGACGATTATGAAATGGCAAGGTTAAGAGTCTGTTATCCAGAACAAGCAATTCTAGAGTAGTTGGAATATTAGTTTTACAATCAGGATTTCCATGAGCTAATTGGTATTTTTTTTGCTACCTAATCATATCTCGGAATGCGAAATGATAAACGGTTTGATTTCTGTAAAGTATAAGCACCGAAATAAGCATCATCCTTTGTATAAACACTTTAACGCGTATTAATATAATCAGAAGTTATTATGGCAATTAAAAAACTATTACGTTAACGACGAAGTATCCTAAATAACTGACTGCAAATGGCTTATTACGATACTAAGCACATAACAAGGAAAAGTAACAGGTTTGAAAATATTCGTAGTTTAGTAATAAAACTGCCTTCTACACAAACAGGTAATTTTCATGTTTTTATAAATCCACAGTAGTGGCAAAGGTATTCATTTTAATTAGTTTTCAATTATCGAACCACTACCTATTAGCTATTCTGCGGTAAAAGTAACAGGGTTCTGTCACTATGCTGCAAACATACAAATCTAGTAATATGTTACTAACATTTATGTTGTGTTATTGTGTTTCAAGCTCACAACCACGATATTATTATTAGTGCATATAGCATTAGGTACATGAAATTGCATTCGGCATTGAATTATTGTGGTTTGCACATTGCCTTGTGTTCAGTGTCCGCCAACACCTGGCCTTTCTATTAATATTCCTTTCATAAATCGCTTTTTGGTCTTCAGCAATAGCTCCTCAGTGTTTTATTTCTTGATTCTCCTAAAAGAAAAATGCATTTATTTATATTTCAGGATATTTGTCATGGCAGGGTTCGCGTATAGGCTGAGGATTATTAACGCAATTGCAATCGAGTGCCCTATCATTGTGAACATAGAAAACCATGAAATGGTAGTTATTGCAACCGACGGGAAACCCACCAAACCAGTTTTGGCTAGAAACGTGGAACTGTACCCAGGTAAGGCTGACATTATTTAAGATTAGGTAAACACTGCAACATTGGATGGGTGTTGCAACATTATCTAGAATACTTTGTATGCACGTATGTCACAATATTCGAATTGCGCAAATATACATAATATTATCTATCATACTACACATTCTTTAGACCTTAGCCATGACATCTGACATTGAAAAATCTTAACTAAGTACCTAAGTAAGTAAGTAGGTACTATATACCACGTGCGAATTTTGATATAATCATCATCTGCCTAGCCTTTTCTCAACTATGGTTGGGTCGGCTTTCAGTCTAACCCAGTGCACCGGAATACCAGTATTTTACATGAAGCGACTGCCTATCTGACCTCCACAACCCAGTTTATTTTATTTTATTTATTTTAGAAAAACTTACAGCTAAACAGATACAGTAAGTCATAGTTTGGACAAAATAAGGCCAATTACAAGTTTCCACGTGTAGTAATAGTTAGTTACTGGGTAATACGATACCCCTTGGTAAGACTGGTTGTCAGACTTTCGGGCTTCTGACGACCCGTAACGACTGCCAAAGATCCACGAATTTAGATATATTATATTGATACATCTTCAAATATTTGTCTCATACTATGCTATGGACACATGTTGTTCAAATGTGTTGCAAGTAAACTGCATCTGGTCTATTACGATGGAATGACCCATTCGTAAATACACCAGATGCCGTTTACTATCTTCATTAGCTTCGCAAATTATATATTCGGTTCCATCCACTCTGTGCAGTGGTTAAATATGAATTAGTACTGGCAAGACATGAACATGAACGAATTGTTATTATACAGGGTTATTGGTAAAACAATAACAACCACTTAAGAGGTCATTGTACTCATCATTATGAACAACTTTTACTATGGGACCAAACCTGAAACCGCGAAAAAAAATCAGCTGTTCCCTACATTTATGTTCGTATATATAACTCGTCAAAATGTAGGGAACAGCTGATTTTTTATTGCTTGTTGTACGGCCTATGCAATTTTGCAAACTTTAATAGCGACAGAGTGAACGGAACTAGCCATCTAGTTATACCATAAAAGCTTTTACTTCGGAGAAAGTTGCATCTACTACAATTGGTAAAATGGATGACATGCCAGTCGCTACAACTTTTATTTATTAATTTTTGTTACCATTTATGTACACACCTAAAGTATAAACAGGCACGAAAAAGAACAGGACAGAAAAATAGGTACAAAGGTGATGCTTATTTCATAAGATCTCTTCGAGCATACCCGCGATAGGACAATAAATAGAGAGATGTAGACAGCGTGTGAAAGAGTAAAGGAGATAAAAAAATACATAAAATCTAAAAACAATTCACTTAAAAACTAAACAAATATTATGAGAATATACTTACATCATCAAAGAAAAAGAAGAAGGAACCGGTCGAAGTGGAGGTGCTTGGGGGAGGCCTACCTATATGTCCAGCAGTGGACGTCATTCGGCTGAAATGATACTTACATACATACAAATAAACATACGTACTTCTAAAATAAATATCACAAGAATGTTAATAATTACTTTTTTATCACTAGTAATCGAAACTACTAGTTTATTAAGTGACTAGCTGCTGCCCGCGACTTCGTCCGCGTGAAATGTATGTTCTGCCCGCGCTGTCACTTCGTTTTCGGTTAGCGATCTTACTGACTTTTTTTCTGTTTACTCGGCTCCTAAGGGTCATAGCGTGATGTTAAGTAGCGTAAAGCCTTCCTCAAGAATTGGGCTGTCAAATGCAAAAATAATTTTTCATATCCGTTGGGCAGTTCCAGAGATTAGCGCGTTCAAACAAACAAACTCTTCAGGTTTTTTATTATACTCTTATAAGATCTTATACTTACAATCATCAACAAATATATTTCGAAAAAGATTATTACAGGATTTTATGTTGATAAAAAACTCTATGGCCCTTATCTCCTTAATAGGTACCAACTCTTAACACCTTACAAGATCTTACACACGTGATAACTTTTAAACGAAATATCCGATTGAGATGAAACAAAAAGTATTTTACTTCTTCATAAATACTCTTGATAACATAATGCTTAATTTCGATAAAGATTAATATTACGATACATATTTAACGTAGTTTTTTTTTCTTCAGACGATTTAATAATTATTTTGAACACAAAATCGGTTATTGTGATTAAACCATGATAGCTAGATATATGTTCTCGCGGACTTTTTTGTAGGTCTTAATGGGCTCTACAAACCCGTAGTACATCATTTTGTTCTATTGTCAATAGTTTTTGCAGCGCACGCAAAAATAGGTTTTCGATTTTACACCTTGTGTTACAAAATAGCAATTTTATTACGGATCCCTAATTTTGAAAAAAAATAATAATAGCCTATAGCCTTCCTCGATAAATGGACTACCCAACACTAAAAGAATCATTCAAATCGGACCAGTAGTTCCAGAGATTAGCGCGTTCAAACAAACAAACAAACAAACAAACTCTGCAGCTTTATAATATTAGTATAGATATTAGTATAGATTATTTTTTTATGATTATCAAGTGGCTGTGCGAGAATGAATTTCTATTGATATTTCGTTTTGTAAAGTTTTCAATTTGCATTTGGTGGATAGGTACTTATGCATCTGCGAGTGCACCTACTTAAAATGCATGAGTCGCCAAATCAAACAATATTGATTTAATAATCTCATCACCTGCAGCTTCATTGATAACTAGCTTGTGCCCGCGACTTCGTCCGCGTGTTTGAACATGTCCTAAGGCAATAGCGTAGTTTTCTACCATTGAAAGAATTTTTAAAATCGGTTGAGCAATTCCGAAGATTAGGGGAGACCGAGGGGTTTTGACACAGAGGTGATTTGAAACAACACTGATTTCGCGGAATTTAAAACTGTTAGCGAGCTAGCACCGACACAAATCAGCCGCTCTCCACCACCCGCCGGGCCCTGCAGTTCGTGTGCGTGCCTCTGACGCGCGGTTGTGTAGTTGTGGCTGCCACGTAGCAAAAATCGTGAAAAGTAAGTTTTAAACGTTTTTTTAAGATATATGTATTTTGATAATGCGTTTATATTTTAGCTTGGGTTTTATATGTTTCGAAAGCTCATTAACTAACGATTGAAACCATGGCGTTGGTAAAACTAATTTCTTTGTGTTTTGCTTCTGGATTTTTTGTTTGTTTATAGATTGGGAGGATTTTTCACACTGAGGGGATTTGAAACAGACTGTTTCAACTCACCTCGCTTAAGATTTGTATGGGTGATTGCTAATACGGTGTGGTTTATGTTTTTTTTTTTTTGCCAATTTTGTTTCAGTATGCCTACTGATTATAAAAGGAAGACTAATGGAGGTATGGCGAGTCGCGAAATTTACGATCTCGCCGTAGAAGAAGTTCCATTGCGTCAGATAAGTCTGCGTGATGCTGCTTCGAGCTACAACCTCAACCACATTGACCGACAAATCCGCTATCTTAACTGACACTCCTGTAAAGGATGAATTAGCTGCAATTGAAGCAGCTAGGACTACTAAGAAAAAAGTTTAAAAACCTGATTACGAAGAAAAGAAATCACATAAAAGATCCAAGCCAGAAACTAAAACTAAAAAGACCAAGATATCCAAGAAAAAAAAGACAGCGAAATAATAAATATGTTAGAATGTTTTATTTCAATAAATACCTTCAAATTATATCGTCGTTTCTACTTTACAACCCTTAATTCTACTCATATATCAAGTGTTTCAACTCACCTCGACCCCTGTTTCAACATACCTCGGTATGAGGGGAGTTGAAACAAAATGTCTTGTTACATTAAAGTTCATTTTTCACCACCAAATTCATACTTACACGTTATTTGTGACAGGTAATTTGAAGTGTAAGAAATGAACTATCGATTGGCACTACACTCATACGATTAGTGTGTATAGAATTTGATATATGAATTAAAATGTCAAAATTGTTTCAACTCCCCTCGGTCTCCCCTACCGCACATACAAACTCAAATTAACTTTATCATATTATAGAGTATGGATGACTTATGACTGCTTATAAAAAACCACATATACATTGCAAGCTATTGTGTGATTCGATAACAAACATTTTGAAGTACCTGGTTTTATAAATATAGCTTCTGCCGCATTTTTTTTAATATTTTGTCTCGGTAAAACCCATCATAATTGTGATACGTTGTTGCTGTCCATTCGCGAGGTTTTCGGGTCGATCGAATAAATCCATGAACGTGTAGGTACTCGTGGATATGACATCACCGATCATAATTATCTATTTTTTTTTCCATACTTCTCTATTAGTCTGAAGGGCTCGTGGCTAAGTAAGAATAGCCGCACGAGTCGATCGATCAGATTAAGCTACGCTTGCCGCAATCGGTCCGTGGATGGGTGACCATCTTAACACACCATACAACCACGTTAAGCCGTTGGTACCGGCTGTCATTCTTAGATCTTTGACAGTCGTTACGGGTCGTCAGAAGCCCGAAAGTCTAATGACCAGTCTTACCAAGGGGTGACGTATTACCCAATAACTGGGTTGTGGAGGTCACATAGGCAGTGGCTCCATCTGAGCTGGATTCCCATGACCTCCCCATCAAGGCGATGAGGGAACACCGCTGAGGTTTAGTGGGTATACTGCCACCCTGGCAGGGAGTCTCACATACTCCGTCTCTTCCCTCGACGAGCGGAGATGTGTAACGTCATTTCACAGCGAAAAAAAAAAAAAGGCAGTGGCTCCATGTAAAATAGACTAAAAGTCGATCTCAACATAGTCGAGAAAAGGCTAGGCAGTTGATGACGTCTCTGTTAGTCTACACATTGCTTATTTGACAATTTCATTTTAAAGTGCCATCCAAGCATTTAATTGGTTTTTATTCATTTATGTTAATGATTAGAAACCAATGTATCTTGTCTAAATCCAACAGTCTTACGTCACTTTGGTCCATTGCGGATGAAGTTATTTGGTTGGACGTTGATCGAGATAGTTTTAAATTTGTTTTCACTAGAGGAGAAAGGGCGTCTTGGTCGCGTTACCTTTCGCTTAGTTTAAGGTCACCGCTACTAACCGGTTTTTTTTGTTATGATTTCACTTTCTATTGCGTTTTTGTTTAAACTTTGATGAATTTTATCGTTAGGATCTTTTAATGAAAAATAACGTCTGAAACATAAGTTGTCTCGGTACGAATTCTTTGTATTAGCTGTTTGTTGATTGTTAGTGTTAATAATTATCATAAATATTAATGAGATATTAATTAAAATATATGTTTCCAACCGAATGGCAACGAGGTCGTTGGTCGCGTTTGAAAGTGAATTCAAGATCACAAAATGCATAAACATTAGTTAGATTTATTGTTTCTACTTTATCCTCATCATAAAGTAATTGTTACCTCTCATAATTCGTTTATGGTACTTACCTACATTATTTTGATGTTTTCAATTAACTTCTTTTTGTTATAATGTTTGGTATAATTTCTAAATTTCAGGTGAACGTATGGACGTCGTAGTCCGTGCTTCTGAAGAGGGTGGCGGTTACTGGGTGAAGACGCACGGCACTGGCGCCTGCGCAGGCCTCGTCGCCAACGCGATGCTCATCTATTCTGGCTTCAACTACACCTCCATGTTACAGGAAAACCAGGTACTTATGAGATTCTTTATTGTTTAAAAATGTTGAAAGAACAGCAATTATAATAAAATTGACATTCATAAGGGCAATGCCACTGAATACAATTATTATGATTGTAATCAGTATTTAATAGACTCAATTGTTATAATTACCTAATAACTGAATGAACGACTTTACCACTTTTGATATGAAGGATGGAAAAATAAAACGTGTTGCGTCGACCCCAAGTAACATGGGACAAGGAAGATGATAACTCACGTTTGATATTAAATGAAATGTAATGTCTAAAACATGGACAGTTTGCTCACTCTTGGGGTACTATGTGAAGACTTTTATAAATTTTCGCAAGTAATTAAGTATTATGCCAAACCAATATAAAATTTAAATTTTTATTGCAGAATGAGTATATTAAAACGAGTTGGGAATCGGAATTAGTAGTAGGAGGTCAAATGTTGGAGTCCCTTCAAGATCAGAGTCATGCGTCAGAGGTGAAGTCGGTATATTTGGGTATTGACAGGAATGTGGTCAAGGTCAAGGACGGTGACGTCGATTTCAGATATATTAGTGATGCTATTCCTAAGAAGCCTTTCTTCCCTGCTGCCTTTGGTAAGCATGTTTTAGAATTGTAAATGTTTTACTTTACCTAAGTGTGTACACATGAGCGATATGTGATAGACGACAGAGGCAACTACAACCGTCATTGTCGTCGACAGCCGTCGACAACATACCGCTCGTGTATTGAGCACCGTATACTCAAATAAGTTGTTAAGCTAACTCGTTGTTAAGTTGAAAGTTGTCGGCGGCAGCTGCCAACGCATCGACGGCGGGCGTCGACTACTGTCGTCGACGCGTGTCAACGGATGCAGGAGTCTTTGGTCAACTGGACCCACTCGAACTGGACCCGCGGGTCCAGTTGCCTCCGTCGTTGACGCCTGTCGCTCGTGTGTATTTATAAGCACTAATGCAAAGTTGCATTATTTGCAAATAACGGATGTAAAAACATTCTTAACGAAGCCCGGACTTGAGACTTGTTCTTCCCGTTATTATGATAATTTTTTGCGCACTACCGCGAACAACGAATTTTAGTATCAAAAAGTAAAGTCGTTTCCTAACAGTTATTTTTGTTTTGCACAAAATTACTGTTTGATGTACAGAATGCGTAGATGACGGCTTCGTGCAGGGTCTTGTTACACCCTGTATGTAAGTGCAAAGATGTGTATTGATAATTTAGATATTTGCAAATAATGCATAGGAATATCTCAATTTGCATAATGCTAGGTGCATAGCATAGTATGCAGATTAAGTGTTTTGTCAACAACAGCACGTTAAAGAGGTGCTGAAGATAAATACTGTCGGTCGATTCTGTAAAAATCTCACCGTGAAAACTTAGGTGAAGTGAGTTTGTTTTTGCTAGGAATTGACACTATTGACAGCTCACTCCACGCTCACTTCACCTAAGTTTTCACTGTGAGATTTTTACAGAATAGCTCCGTTGATTTGCTGTTGAACTTAAAGAATGGATGAATTAATGTAGTACTGTTTAATATAGGCACCTATTATGATTTTAAGATTAAATATTATTTTCGCGTTTTGAAATTCAACAATATTATTTTTTTAGACAAGAATTAGTTATTTAATATAATTGTGTTTATGATTCCATTATGTTATGCAATACATAAACCCGTTCTGTGGTTTTAGCGAGATTAAGATTTTGTAACTTTAACTTTTCCAATATAAAGCAAGAACCTAAGTAGGTACTTCATCATCATACATATTTTAACTTATCTATTTTTCATATGAATTCCAGATCTTCAAGAAAACGGAGTGGTTCAAATAAATGGCAAGAGCTTCCTGTACCCAAACGTACCGATATTATTACGACCACGTGACGTCAAACTGGACATGTATTGCAAAGTAGGAGAGGAAGACATGCAGGTGGAGGCACAGTGTATGCAAGTATTAGATGCTGCTGAGGGAGAAATGCTAGAAATCGCCCTGGTAAATGAAGGTGAGTGTCTTTTTAACACCCCCTTTTCTGAGACATGGATTCGTCGTTTTTTTCTGAGACATGAGTTACGCAAGGAAAACACCTCTCTTTTCTGAGAAATGAATTAGTCATTCCTGTAGGTACCGCAAAGAATATAAGTCCTGTAACTGTTTTGCAAAGTAAGGAAGGTGCAAAAACTGACGTCCTTTGCATCGATTGTAAAAATCAATTTAATACGCAGAAGGGTTTTTATTGATGTTTCAAAATGAACCAAACATCATAAAGATGCGTTAAAAAATAGTCATATCATATTAATTTGTGTTCTTGATTCGTAATAGGTACTTTTCATTTTCAGGTTTCGGTAGCAACGAC
The DNA here is from genome assembly GCA_963082905.1 of Oligia fasciuncula. Classification (NCBI taxonomy): domain Eukaryota; kingdom Metazoa; phylum Arthropoda; class Insecta; order Lepidoptera; family Noctuidae; genus Oligia; species Oligia fasciuncula. The sequence goes on along the minus strand of OY720393.1, from coordinate 6,995,214 downwards.
TCGTACACATTCCACATGCATGGCTACAACATGCAAGTTATCGCCACGTGGCAGAATCCCAAAAACAAGCCGATCTCGAAGAAAGACTTCCAGAGGATAAATAAAGATGGCAAAATTTTAAGGTAAAAAGACTAATTTACTTTTATCTGACTAATAACTGGTGGAAATAAAGTTCATTACCTCCAAGAAGCTAACGGTGTAGGTACTACGTCAGCTCGCGATCGTTATACGCTACCGATCTCCAAGGCTCAGCATAGCTATTCACAACCGTTCGAACACCAATTAATGTTATCAGAGGAGTCCTAAAGGCTGCTCACAAGTCCAAAACATGTTGTCAGTTTTAGGGCTCATTTTCCTATCATCTGATAACTTTATTCGAGGAATAATTTTGAAATTTTGACAGTTATTTCATACAAATACTGACAAACGTCAATTTTATTCCTCGAATAAAATTATCTGGCAATGGTAAAATCAGCTCAATCAAATAGACGGCTGCCTTCTTCCGACAGCTATTTGCTCTCGGAATCAAAGTAACATAACATAACATACATATACAGCCTATAATGTTCCCACTGCTGGGACACAGGCCTCCTCTAGGTGAAAGGGAATCAAAGTAAATTATTAATAGTAGATTGTTATATAAGGGTGGAAAGGAATCAATTCCTATACGAGGCATTTAGACGCCCGAGCGCAGCGAGGGCGGCTATAGTCCGAGTGGGAATTGATGACTTTCACACGTGTTAAACACTCTACTTTTCATTTCGAATATAAGGAAAGTAAAAAATAGCAGTTTTTCTAAAATATTAATTGATAATAATAACATGAATAGTAGATACCTATATATTAGTCTTTTTTAAATTTGAAATATGGAACACACCGCGTCACTTTTTTAGTGCTGACCGTCCCCACAACTTTCTATTTAGATTCAAAACTTGCATTCAGCCTAATCGATACTCGCAATAAAAAAAAATTGTAGAAACTGAATAAAAAACTCTTTTAACTAACAAAATGTATTGAAATGTAAAGTGTTTGCTGAATACCCAATTTATAGAATTAATTTATCATCATTCTCAAATAAACTTTTGCTAAGCCTACCTAAAAAATGTTTGTTGGGAATTGTGTAGCATACTATTAGAAAGTATCAAAAATAAAATCCACAATAAATACAGTCAAACGGGGTGAATAGGGATGCAGGGGTGAATCGGGACGAAACTTTAAAAGCGATTTTAACATTGAAATAATATAGTTTGTTGCCAAAAAGGTGTCTAATGTGTTTATTGTATTATAATTAACGATTAAGTGTCCTTTTCGGCAACAAACTGTATTATTTCAATGCTAAAATCCATTTTAAAGTTTCGTCCCGATTCACCCCTGCATCCCTATTCACCCCGTTTGACATTGTCCAATAAATTAAAATAATTTTAAACAGCGAGCGCTTTCCGAATATAAATTCAAATATAGAAACATTTCGGCGCGAAATTCAATAAATGCTGCTAGTGACATGATAATTATTAGAAGAGATTCAAATATAGAAACATTTCGGCGCGAAATTCAATAAATGCTGCTAGTGACATGATAATTATTAGAAGAGATTGAAATGATATCTATTAGAAAAGCATAAATCATTAAAACAATGCATGTATTTATTGCTTAAAATAATTTTATTTAATTTTCAAGTATCGATTACATTCCTCATATTAATTAATCGTCAGTGGAAATTAAAAAAAAATTGTTGGAATAATCGCTTTCGCACATCATTGCAATAAAAAAAAACAATAATGGTCGACGATTTTGAACACAAATTGAGTAGGTAGTGGTAATTTGAATATTACGTTAAAACCTGGGCATTTTCGTGTTGTTTATAATATTTTCAATAATATTTGTCACATTTTAAATCTTATCTAAGTACAGTCACGAGCACCAATATGTCAACATTTGGCAACTTTAAATTGGGTTTTTTTCACGAAATAACGAATGCAACGTTGAAATATGACATTTTACATATACCTATGGGTTCGAAAATACTATGTTCCTACTTACATAAAATTTCATTCAAAAGTAAATGAGAAAATCGCCTTTGAATAAAGCCAAGTGTATACATACTTTTACTCGTGACTGTACATCTGTGTGTGAAATTTGTGAAAAGAAAACACGCACGATTGGCGCGAAACTTCGACATTAGATATAAAAAAACTTCATTACCACTACTTATTTACCTTAAACTATGGATAAATTCGTGGAATAATTAAATGATGTATATACACAGCCCCCTATGGTGAAGTCAGGATGTTCGAAATCCCCAATTTTTATGTTTTTTAGCCTCGACCACAACTGACATCAAAATTATTATCGTACCTTTAAGTATGTTGAATTTATTCAAGGTAAATTATTAACTAAACTTGTGCGCTAAATATGAAAGATTTAATGGCGTTAACATATGAGCTTTTTATCCAACTCTCCTAATTAACGCACATTTATAAGATTTGATGGGTAGCCTAATAAATATTTACATAATCAATTAAGGGTGTCTGACTGAGTTGACTACCTAACCAAAAGTTCCATTTTTGGAAGCAATTACTATGAGTCTTTCCCGCCCTATGGTGGGAAGCAGCGTCTTCCACCCGCTATTCGGATCAAACAAACACTACTTTCCGAGCATGAGAGATGAAAAAATAATATTATGTGCCATTTCCATACGACAGCCTGTCGAATAGTTGTGCTTATAGCTATGCAGAAGCCTTGAGATGGACTAGTTGCACCAAAGAGGTTGCCATCCTGAGATATCCTACTAATATTATAATTTATGTCAAAGTTTGTATGTGTTTTACGTAATCACGCGAAAATCGCGGAACGGATTTTGGATGAAATTTGGCACACAGCTAGTTTATAACTTGGATTAAAACACTTACGACTTTCTAAATTTCCCGTGCCATGATTTTAGGCATACACGCGGGCTAAACCGCTACGAAAGCTAACTAAATTATGTAAAGATCTTTCATGGACCTTTATTGCAGAAATTTATTTGGCGATTATGTGGTTAAGTTTTCCCAAGGTATCTACAAATCAATTTAAATGGTGGTAATATTCATTAGTGACCGCAGTTATCATATCTGCAAATTAATTTAAATCAGAGGCCTCCATAACTGGAGAAATTACGTTTAATTATGGTAGGACTTGTTATTAGCAGAAGAGCAGATTATTTCTCCTCCATAACGACACAGTTGGCATATTCTACGACGGGAAATAAAACAGGAAGAAAAACTTCGCGGGCAATGTATTTTCCAATTAGCATAAAAGGTTATGGAAACTTCACGAATAATAATGAATGAAGCTATAAAACCTTTCTTTAGCTTGCATCTGATTTCTAACACTTTCTCTTTTATGGTGAAGCGGTGTTGTGGCGATCTTAACCAGTCATTATGACTCAAGAGTTTCTAATGTCACGTGTTGTAGAGTTATCTACCTGAATTTCTAGTAAATTGAGGGAAATTATTGTGTGGTCTGTGTAAGCGACCCACATTAGAATTAACGATTATAAAGAAAATTATGTGGTGGTGGATTTCTAGTCCCACCAAGCTGTGGGTTCAAAAAACTTGAAGACGTCATAGTTATAGGCTTAACTGGTCTAAAATTATCTACACTCAGTTAAAAAGCATTATTAATAACCATAAATGTTCGTTCCTTCTCTAGTCTGTATAAGTCTTTGTCCTGTAGCGGTAAATAGTAAATTCATTAATAAGTTCGACGTCATCGTCAAAGTAATTATCTTAGCAATGAAACGTTTGAACGCTCGTTCAATGAAAATATGGCTCCTGTAACACATGTTTTGTTACCTACCGCAGGAGTCAGGGCTTCACTTTCTTTGTACATGTTTTGTATGCCAATAAATAATTTATTTATTTTATTTATTGTGGGAGTACTTACTACTCAACCATGGCTTTGGATCTAAATTTGGATATGCTTATTATATGAAAGCATATTTGACACTCTTTTTTTTGTTTAGTCGCTCCATGTAATACCGGGTTTCAGCTGCATCCGGTTAGACAGGAAGCTGACCCCAATATAGTTGGGAAAAGGCTAGGCAGATGATGATTTAACACTCTCAACCACCATGAGCTCAAGTCGTAGAATGCAGCCGTCTTGACCGAAATATCATCATCATCGTCATTATTCGTACTAATATTATTCTTATAACCATTTCAGAAATCTCCAAAGTCCGCCAGTAAAAGACACAATTACTGTACCAAACAAAGGCTACACGATTGTCAGGATAAAGATAGACCGTGGAGGAACCTGGCTGCTGGAGTGTAGATCCTGTGCACTCTCATCGATACCTGTCGCCATCATGATCCGGGTACCCGAAGCGATACCCAAGGCTGTGGTCGACTCGTTACCCAGGTGTGGGAACTACAGGCCACCTGATGTCCTGCTCAATTAAATTTACGAATAGACTGATAGTGTACAATTGGTCTCGTGATTTTAGAGTTAAGAACTGTTAGACGTAACTTAGGTAAGTATAGTGGTTTTGTGTGGATCTGGATACTCAATTAGTATAGAACAGAGTTGATAAATCAAGAGAGACTTTTGGGAGTCTCCTGCATCAAGTATTAGTCGATATTTAAAGTAAATTCCAAATGTTTTAAGACAGATCTGTTTTATTTAAATAGTGGGTACAATACAACGATATTGTGACCTGTGTCTGCGCACGCACTTGTGCACTATAAGGCTGCCTTTCCACCAGAGATGAGCGAGGATGCGTAGGGAGGGACAAGCTATAAAAATGAAGCGATGTTATTGGTTGGTTTCACACACATCCCTCGGTACGCATCCTCGCTCATCTCTGGTGGAATGGGAGCTTTATATCTCTCGCGTCGAAGGGTCCGTTGAGGTTGTCCTCCATGGCCGAAATACGGTCTGGAGGACTATATATTGCGACCTACATATGATAATAATACTCAATACAATATCGTTAATCAGATAGAAAGAATGAGTGATCGTAAGAATATTAAATAGACTCGTAGTTTCAATAATATTGAATGTAGCTTTAAGACACAAACAATTACAGATAATACTGGAAGGATATCGAAGTGCGAATCACACTAATATTTTATAGGCGAAAGTTTGTGGGTGTGTGTGGAGGTGGGTGTGTGTTTATATGTTTGTGACTTCTTCACGCTCAAACGGCTAGACCAATTTTGGTAAAATTTGGTATGGAGGTTGCTGACACCCTGGCTTAACATATAAGCTACTTTTTATCCCGATATTCTCACGGGATCGACATTTACGCGGGTGAAACCGCGGGGCGCAGCTAGTATAAAAATATTTTATAATAATTATTATTATGCTAGAGTAGGACCAAAAGACCGAAGTTATGTATAAAAATGTAAATTATTTATTGAAAGGAATTAAACGATACTAAAAACAAAATTACTTTTATTAAACATCCCTGATATTGTAATTAATAAAATCAAGGTAGGTGGACACATTAGTATAAATCGTGGGTGCACCTACCTCTCCACAAGGAGAGACACCCCATGACACTACGCCTATTACGATAGGAATGAATTCTTCCACATACTGTCTATCTTGAGGAGTTGCATCTTCAATTGTCTCTGTTGTTTGTTCATTACAACAAACATAGTTACTTGCATTGCATTTCTCGTTATTGACTTCTACGGGGTCGTTAGGATCGAAGAGGCCATTTGGAACGTACTGTATGAGAGGACCACCTGAGTCTCCACTGCAGGCCGCAACCCCTCCAGTAGTGGGCCCAGTGCATATGTTTGCGTCTTTGTTCAATGGGTTGGTTTCGTCATCTTCTTTCAAGTTTTCGATTGCTGCGTAACATTCTACGAAATATAAGTAAAACAATTATTTGGAGCTCATTTTGGGTAATTCCACTTTGCCCCACCAAGCCCGCCACCCTGGTGTGGCAAAGTGGACTGCCTAAAATTTTGCAGTGGAATATGCCCCACTATTCTGATTTGATGGGGCGGATAACACTAGCATAAATACGAGGTTAATTATTTAAAAAAAAATGCTTAGGTTAGGTTAGGTTAAAACTGTGACCTCCTACGCACGAGCCGAGCGAGCGAAGCGAGCGGTGCCGCGGCAGCGGCCGGCGAGTGCCAGAAACGACTAAATTATATAGAAAAAAAATATGGAAAAAAGAGATTATTTTTAACAGGCTATCGAGAACCGAATTAGTTAGACGAGGATAATTATTTAAAAAAAATGCTTAGGTTAGGTTAGTGTTATCCGCCCCATCAAATCAGAATAGTGGGGCATATTCCACTGCAAAATTTTAGGCAGTCCACTTTGCCACACCAGGGTGGCGGGCTTGGTGGGGCAAAGTGGAATTACTCCTCATTTTGATTACATTCTTAAACTCTCAGGTGAGTAGGATAATCATCACACTAATATTATAAAGGCGAAAGTTTGTGAGTGTGTGTGAGTGTTTATAATGTTTTTTGTTACTTCATCACGCTCAAACGGCGGGACCAATTTTGATAAAATTTGGTATGGAGGTAGATGACACCTTGGATTAACATATAGGCTACTTTTATCTCGATATTCCCACGGGATCGAAACTTATGCGGGAGAAACCGCGGGGCGCAGCTAGTGATGTCATATTTACAAATGATAACATAATAGCAACATTTTCTACTAATGTAGCTTTAAAAAAGTGGTTGTCTTACCATCGTACGGTATGTATGTTACTTTAACTTCTTGCAGTCTGCTCGGAAGGTCAGGGAAAAAAATGGTCGTTTTCAGAGCACCCCAACCAGCCAATTTCATTTCGTCTCCGCCAAGTTTGTAGTTAGTAGTACTTGGCAGTTTAACAGGCTGCACCCACTTTGTGAATAAAATAGGTGTTTCTGTGCTGAAAACAGCTATGTCGTAGGGTCCAATACCACTGAAAATGTGCAAATATTTAATTGTAGAATGTACCTAAGTGTTGTTGATAAATCAATTTAATTCATTAATTGACGAAGCATTTTTAATAACTCTTAAACATTGTCCACTGCTGGACATAGAGCTCTCCCAGGCTGCACCACAACACCCTGTCCTCCGCTTTTCGCATCCAGTCTGTTCCAGCCACCTTCATCACGTAAGTAATTAAAATAAGAATATTGTCAATACATTTTCACACATTAGGAATCTAACTATCAGAATATGGTATCATTGATAAGGATATAAATGGTTACCCCTCATATAAAGGATGGTGTATTCGTTCGCTGATCTTGATAACTTGAGACTGAGTTCCAAAGGTATTGACGTCATGTATACCAGCGATTACTTCCAGTGGCAGCCATCTTATCAACCAAGACTCAACGGCACAGTGGGCAGCAGATAAAATCTGGAAAATGGAATTTAATCAAAATTAGATCAGTATGATACCTTAATTACGTAACACACTTTCTATAACAATCTGAATCATTTTGAAAAATATTGCTAAGCCCGTGCTTCATTCATATGTTCGAAAAATTTGTCTGTTCAACAACGTTAATAACGCAATGAATGTTGTTGAACTGTCAAAATGAAGGCCTACTGTTAGTGTGTTACGCAATTACCCCGCTGTAAAAGTGAAGATAGCTAAGACCAGTAGTGGATTATGCCTGTCGAGAGCCCGCGGCAGCAAAAAAGCCTAAAAATTGTTACGTTTGCTTTTAAGGGGGAAGCGCTAAGGTAGCCCGCGAAATTCAAATTTCCTTACGTTTTTTTTTGCAATTTGCTGTGGTACGTTAATTAAAATATGATTCGCGGCCGTAAGAAATATGTAGGTATTTACAGAATTATAACCTACGCGGACAAAATATATGAAACAGCAATTTTTTTAAAATAACCAACGAAAAATGTCAACGCTGGGGGGTCTAGAATCATGTGCTGAATTCAAGGTTAGGTACAGTTTGCGCGATTTCCCTGCCACCTGTATATCCTACTAATAATATAATATATAATCATCATAATATTATAAACTCGAAAGTTCATGAGGATGGATGGATGGGTGTTTGTTACGTTTTCACGCAAAAACAACTGAACGGATTTGGATGATATTCCTACAGGATCAAGACTTATGCGGATGAAAACGCTAGTTGTTATTATTATTTAAAGGTTGAGATGCACTAGCTACTCATTTGGGCCAACTCATTTAAAGCTCCTATTCGGTCGCCTTAGCAAATTAGCAGAAAGATGACTGCGTGCTGAAGAGTTTCAAAGTGTAGTGTAGTGTGCAGTTCAGAATCATGTACTGAATCCACGGTATCCCCAGCTACCCTGTACGAGTATAGTCAATTTAAAAATATAATTTTAAAACTTACCCATCTCTCATTGAGGATTGCTCCACCACAAGTGTGTATTCGCACCCATAGGAATCTGGTCTGCAGCGACACGAGATAGGGGTGGCTGTGCGGTCTCGCCTCGTGACCACCCACGATTTTACTTTCAGGCTTCAAACTTTTTGAGTTCACTAGGAAACATAAAAATAATTTATCTACTGAAGAAATGTCGATAAGTTCAACATTCAAATGAATCTGTTTTCTATGGAACCTAGGTTATGTAGGTTGACATGTAATGGTAATCATCAAATTAATAAGCCACGTGAGTCCACAACGCACTGTTCATGAATTTCTGCATTTATTTTTGAATTCATTCTTCAAAACGATTTTTAAATTGTATGAATATTTACATTATTAATACCTAGTTCTTCTTGAAAAACTGAATAAACAAAATAACTGACCTACCTGTGGCCAGAAATGAACATATTATTAAAATCAAGAGGAGTTCCACAGTGAACTTCATATCGATATATTCGGTGGATGAGTTGTCTTGTGAAATATTGTTATTTTCGTGTTATATAACATTGAGCTTAGTTAAATTCTTATCGGTGCTCATATTTGCAGAAGCTCAACCTTTTGTTTGTTTACTTTTAAGTACATTTCCTGAAAATCACTAGTGATTTTTTGTAGTTTCTTTTCATGCTGTAGTAGGCTTTGAAGACCGGATAAGAATTGTCTTTTATCGTATGAGTATCTACGAATAGCGCTCATGCTATGGTATGAAAAATTGCTATCAGTAACCTTCCTGACAGCAATGGTTCATGCCATCGCCCCATGCTACCACTTGGTAGCAGGGCTAACCAACTGGGGTGCTCAAGATGTACAGTCACAATGTAAATATCTACCTTAAATTTTACGCAAAATTCCAAATCGATTTTCTCCTAAAATATTCTTAGAAATTTTAAGATGTTACAAACATTGTATTTATACATAGTATTACATATTAACCTACGACCTACAACTCGTAAGTCGCGGCCGTTACCACTTGGCCACCACTGTTCTAAACGAAACCTATTATTACATTAATATTACGAAATGGGTCTTTTCTCATAGTTGCAAAATGTTATTTACGGGAAAAACACTTTTGAGGCCTAAGGTAATGTATTTACTATTTATGTTCGTGACTGTTATATTTGTGTTTGTTATAGGGCAACTGCCTCTCAACCTTTAGAAGTTTACAAACCATAAATTAGGGGTGAATAACGAACATGATACTGTATAAGTATAAACCCAGAGGTTGCTGTTCAAGGCTAATGGTTGCTCTGTCTTGATAACTTTCGGTTTGCTTTTCAAGATAATGTAAACTTACCTATACAAATAAAAATAAAAACAAGAATAATATAAAAACAAAAGAATGAAGAAGAAAAGCCGAAACAAACTCAGAGGTCACAGTCTCTTTTAAAGTCCAGACATAATTTTGATCAGATCATGTGAAGACCATGTAGATTGGTGTCTGAAATGGTCTGTACAACAAAACAATGTCTAGTTCAGAGCTCCTGAAAATATGATATATGTACCTTGACAATAGTATTTCATCATACATACGGGTAATTAGAATATTGGAATAGGTCGTGCTATCGCCATCATAGCTTCTGTATGTTGTCAATGTGAACTGATTTGGAGATTTATGTTCAGATAATCGTCTAAAAATGTTAAAATTTGTAGTTCCTAGTAGCCATACCAACTAACTATATTTGCATCTGTTAGTAGGTCCTATTAATCTGTTACCATATATAATATCTATTGCCTTTATTATTACGTTCGGAAATGGGTAAATTCATCTAGAGTCATCTATAATTTTGAGTGACCATCTACTGTATGTTAAGTAATTCGTGTCATGAGGGGCCCGTGGCTAAAAAACAACAGCCGCACAGGTCGATCGATCACATTAAGCTACGCTTGTCGTGGTTGGTCTGCCAACCGCGGCAAGCGTAGCTCACCACACCACACCCACCACACTCACCACACCTCGTTACCCATCCACAGATGGATGGGTGACCATCTTTACATACCGAGACCCCTCCGTGCTTCGGAAACCACTTTAAGCAGTTGGTCCCGGCTGTCATTCGTGGATCTTTGACAGTCGTTACGAGTAATCAGAAGCCCGAAAGTCTGACAACCAGTCTTACCAAGGGGTATCGTATTACCCAGTAACTGGGTTGTGGAGGTCAGATAGGCAGTCTCTCCATGTAGAATACCGGTATTCAGCTGCATCTGGTTAGACTGGAAGCCGACCCCAAATTAGTTGGAAAAAGGCTAGGGAGATGATGATGATGCTGGCATGCTGTGCCTGGTGTCTAAAATGAGATCTGATCAGAGTACTATGTAAGTAAGTATATTTTTCAAACGCTTTTTATTGGCCTTATAATAATTGATTAATGTTGAAATTTTTTTAAATTTAAAATTATAATATTGTGCATGTTAATTATTTGCACACCATGTGTAATCGTAGGATGTAATGGAACTATTATAGTTTAAGATCATCATGTAAACCTACATTCTCGCAAATAAATAGATTTGATTTGGTTTTTGATTTTACTGTAATGAAATAAATCGTAGAGAATATTCAATTATATATTTTTATGCTCGTGTAGCCATTATAAGATCGCCATTAAATTCGACCCATAGTAGGTTTTTACCCCTGTCTTAATTAGCTTTCGTAAGAGGTGTCGGGATATTCCTAAAGTTAACAGGGTAATTAAGAAAAACAAATGGTAATATTTTATAAAACATTTATTTTCAATATAAAATGACTGTTTCCTAATTTTACGACATTGTGTACGAAGAGTTTAATGATAATAATTTAAAAGAGTTATGATGGAAAAAAGTGAAATCTTTCCATGTTACAGACCTAACACAGGTGTATACTTTAAAACAAAATATTACCCTGTGCCTTATTATTAATAGCTTAGAGTTAATCTTTCAATTAAGATAAATACAATGAACTAAACCTACTTCGTTTATGTACCAAATAATGGTTTTTATTAACAATTCATATTACTTTAACGACGATTTTAAATATAGTAGTTAAGTTGTTTGTAGAGAAGTAAAATTACAGGACGCAAAAATTTCAGCGTAATAAGAACAAAAAAAGGCAATATGGGAAATAGATAAGTGATAAATAAATAAATAGTAATTGAATTATACAAGGTAAACAAAGTTAGCAAAAACTAAAAAGAATAAAAAATAAAGAAAAAAAAAATGGTTGCCTGTAAAGTCGGTTTTACGGGCGAAGATTTTACGTGACAACGACCGATCATCCGATCATAGTTGAGTGGGAGAGAGACGCAAGGCATTCGGCGGGCCTCTCTCTCGTTCGGTGACTCATCGTAACGTTACCGAGCGTTACACTTTTTCATAAGTGACTCCCAGTCGCAACCTAATTTAAGACGTTGTCACGTCAAAATTTAAAGACGAAATAGAGAAAGAAATATTTGATAAGCAAATAGGAACATACGACACTCAACAATTTACTTAGCACATTACAAACATACTTCTAATAATTTATTAGAGATGACCCATTGTTGGCTATGCTACGAAAGTTGAAAATTATGCAGGTATGTCGAGTTCTTGATTAGGCAACGCATTCTGCGTGAAGATTTTTTCAAGAGTGTGATTTATCTTAATTGAAAGACTATCCCGTGAGCACGTTGCATCCATCTCAAAGAGTGAACATGGATTGTATGAACTAAAACACTATGAATGACGATACAAACTTACGATATCATTGCGACTGTGGCAGAGAGATACAAACAATACCGTAACACGAATTACGGTCTCAAGTTAGAGAGATGTTAACTAACTTGAGTTAAAATGATTTTAACATGCTTTTATAAAATTAAAAGATCTATCAACCTCCACCGACACATGATGGAAATAATCAATTTAAAGCGAAGTGGTTCGTAGTAACTAGATCCAGACAAAAGAAACTGTGCAGTTGTGTCGGATGGAGCTCTAATTATGATTATCAATCTACATATTGCGAGTTGGTAATTACGTATTTGCACTTAACCCCTTTAACGTTTAAATTCATTTAGGAATAATACTACAATTACAATCGTCTCGTTTCTAAGATAAAGCTTAACATATTCTAATCTAACTTTATGTACAAAATTATAAAACGAGTAACAATAACATTTAACTATATCAAAGGAATTAAATTGAATGGCGAGTCTAATCGCCATTTCGATCACAAGGCTGGTCGAATACTTAAATCTATAAATTATTATAGTGATCTGATTAAATACTTTGGTCTCTAATGCGATATATTTGAAGGTTAGTTATTTAGAACAGCACCTTAAGCTTAGAACATTATTCACAAGATAACATTAACAAATAATTTCTATCCCATTCGCACGTTGTTCATATTTCAACAACAGAACAAAATATGGCAGTACGCGATGCTTTTCACTCCTGTTTTTGGTTTTCACGAATCGATTACGAATATCGATTACAATGAATTCTCGATAGTGTCAGTGTATCGGGAAGTATGACGGAGTGATCGTCGGTAGGTGGTCACCGCATCGAGGGAAGTTCGGAGGCACGGGGGGCAGGTCCCCCTGCGTGCCGATGTGAAGAATCAAGCTCATTCCTATTACTATGTGATAGATGAAATGACAGTGGAACAACCAGTATCCTGAAAAGAAAACAGAAATAAAAAAAAATCTAAAATGTTACACTGAGTCGTTAATGTTTTAATAGAGCACATAAAAAAAAACAAATACATTTTGTGGTGTTGTTGGAAACCGGCATGTGCTAGAATCAAAAAAATTCGAAGACATGTGACATCTACCAACCCTCTCTGGGCCCGTGCGGTGGATTATGGCCCACTCTCTCGCACAGAGAGGAGCCCTGTCTCCCGGCATAGGGGACATTATAAGCTGATTATGTATGTATATATTTATTGTTTGGAAAATTAAGAGACATTTTGCAAAGGAATATTACCTGGGTTATCTGCCTTTAGCCTTAAAACGACGTAACCATTATTGGGTACGGCAAGAGTATCCTTGAAGGGTGGAAGGTTGTACTGCCTGTGCAGCAGACCCTTCCTGTCGAGATCCAGGGCGTGTTTCAGGTTAATCTTCTTGATGTTCTTGTCGGGAGATCTGCCGATACCGATCACGTTGTATGGAGTACCGTGAAGATGGAACGGGTGAGACAAGTTCGGTGATTGCACTGGAAGTAAAAAGATTATTTGTAAAGATCCTAGCTGAAGTTGTTTTTTAATAAAACTGTGGAGCGTGTTGTGTTGTACCAGACAAATCTTGTCTTATAGTTAACTAGCTTCCGCCCGCGGCTTCGCCCGCAAAGTTGTCGATAAAAACTATCCTTTGTCCTTCCCCGGGATGCAATCTATCTCTATGCCAAATTTTATCGAATACCGTTCAGTGGTTTAGGCGTGAAAAGGTAACATACAGAGAGACAGACAGTTACATTCGAATTTATAATATTAGTATGGATTTTGACCCTTCTCTACCAAACTATTTATTAGAAAAATGTTCAAATATGAATAAGCTACAACGCGTTGTCGCATATATGTCCATATTTATAAATAATTATCTGCACAAACATTATAAAAGTTAAGAATTTGGATGGATTCAGGTTAAAGTATCCAGCTTGTGAGGCAAAAGCTGGTTATTAGTGTTTAATTTTACTTTGACTAGAAAATAATAAATAAAAATCATACATACTACGTGGCAAACATGTCTGATCCTTTATTTGTTGCACCCTGCATGCATATTATTATTTTATGTGTATGTGTACACATGTTTGAGCAAATAAATATATCCTATCTTATCAAATGGCGTTTTGGCAAAATGAAATGCTAATTTAAACAGTCAGTCCAGTGTTTTTTTTGCTAGCCGTTTGAGAGACAGGCCATACATAAGACACTGGATTGACTGACTACATTCGATAAAAAATCTTGACGTAAGTATTTCTTTGTATCTACCTTCATCGACAAGCACGATTTCCACGATAGAGTTAAGAGGCACATCGATCATGTGTGTGCAGCGGCAGTCGACGGCGCAGTCAGCAGGTCTGTTGTCGCCGTTACAGAAGAGATCCGGGGATAACTCATGCATCTGCGAGAGGGGAGGCGCGGGGGCCGCTCTGTAGGAGATCTCGTCCACTAAACTCAGCACGTGGTCACCGCCGGGAGCCACTGGAATTGGAAAACATTATATATTTTTAAAATTTTATATAACATTAGCTTTTGCTGGAAAATATCCCACGAGAACGTACTACATGGAAAAAATATTGGTTTTGTGATATTCATGGCAATCGTAGTAAGATGGTAAATATCCTAGCCCAAGTCTTGATCTAGCCATGTGACATTGTATATCAACTTGTAATAACCGCTGTACTGTTTAACGTGATAACCTCATCGTCAATCTGTATATTATACTATTTGGTGAAGTATGACATTAATATGAAATTTGCAGAAATAATGTATACTGAAAATGGTTCAAAAGGGGCAGAGTCATCTATCTAATCTAACCAGTCTGTATTGTCCCTACAGATACACCTAGATAACGCAAGAGCTACAACTTTGCGTGCCAAAAATCGCACCAGCTTACGTTTTTAAATCGTAAGCCGCCACTTTCGCGCTCAGTCCTGTGTACTGCTGGCTGGGTAAGCGTGATCGAGAGCGCGAGCTTGTGACGTCATAGTAGGTAGTCAAAAAATGGCACGCTTGGTTTTCATACAGTTAGTGATACTTGCGTTATCTAGGCCTATCTATGTATATCTGTGATTGTCCCACTGCAGGACAAAGGCCTCCCTCTCCCTTTTCCAAACAATTGTGTCTTTTACTAGTACCAGCCAGGCCTTTCGGTACCTATGAGTCAAGCTCAGTGTTAATAAAAAAAAATGAACGTCATCATATATCCGAAGCAGAGACACGGCACGTTTCAAAACCTAAACGAAGAGCTGTCAAAAATATATTGTCTTACCTAAGTAGTTCCTGTACGTGTTTTCCTTGAACAGGTCCTTTGGCTTATAGAAGTGGAACCTGAATGGCAGGAAGATCTTGACGTCGGGCCTCTCCTGCAATAAGGCCGGGTCTACCGGCCTCGCTGACTTCAAGTTACTAACGCAAATAGCGTCATTTCTTTTAACATTGCAGATAGCGTCCAAGGGGTTTAGAATCTATAACAGTTTGAGGGTTAAAGACATGGTTTAAAAAAAAAGTTTATGTCAAGCAATGTGCTGAAGTTCAAAATCGTTTTAATTAAAAACATTGTTTTTATTGCATTGCTGTTTTTCAAATTCTGGAGTAATTAAGCAATGCGCTTTATATTTTGTTAGTTCAGCCGATTTTTTAAAGCAACGTTTGGATCTTGTGCTGAAAAGCTTTACAAAAAGAATTTGTTTGGTAGCGTCATTATGTACACAATAAATATGAAGATGCAAGGAAATAGAAAAGATGTACAACCTGATTCGGTGCCAAGTAGCAGTCTACTTGATACCCTCCAAATTCATGCACAAGACATCTCATGCGAGTCATCTACATATAATACCTATCTAAAATATTCATTCTATTGTGCTTTATATACAAATATATACAACAGCTTTTCAACTGATGTGTGTAATTATAACATCGATGTACCAACTAATTGTACAATCAAATCATCAAACTACTTCATGCTTTCAAGGAAAATGAAATAATCCGCTATTTTTCATAGATTTTATTAAAGGTATAAAATTTTACATTCTTAAAGTAATTTTATATTATTATGATAAATCGTAACGTTTTGCTTTTCTTTACTTTGTAGCAAAATATACCTACTTCGCTGCGAGATAATTATGTTCGTTGTAAGCTGTGTTGTCGTTCTCAGTCGACTAGGACACACCGACATTTACTTTTTGGAATTTCCGTTGGCACAATCATACTGACTTCTAGTAGCCGTAAAAATTAACATCTCTTAATTAATGGTAACCTCAAGTGTGCTTCTCTGTATATCTATAGTCTACGTAATAATATACAGTCTTCGTTCGTGTACGGAGTGTGTTACAGAGTGATCAGACTTCTGTGTATTTACATAAGTTTCGCGGTACGTTATTTACATTTTATCTTATGTGGTAGTGCATGCAAAATTGGGTTGGGAATGTTTCAAATGCCTTAAAATTCTAAGAAAGTAGGTCTAATAAGTAATTTTTAAATATATACAAGTAATAAATATATCATTGGTGAAAATAAAATTATAATGGCAAGTTGTTAGTTACAGGACGAACAAGTCTTGTTAAAACTATACTCAATACGCGAAAATAAATTGTTGGTTCAAGAGCCTCAAAGTACATATTATAGGCGATATCAATAATTAAAACGTAATTAAGAAAATATCACCGAATATGGCATAAAATTAAAATTGAAGTCAACTCGTAGAAACAGTGCATCATCGTTAAATAAAATCACAAACCATCATTAACTCCCATTGAATCACTCTTGTAAAAAAATAAACACAAACGGCAGAATCGAGCACTTCGAATCTACCGGACACATCACACAAAACAAACACAAATTTACACTTAGTTAACATATTTAAATCAACTGTACATAGCTGTGTGCTGTACTTTTATTTGCACATCATGCAAAAACTGGGCAATTTGTCTAGGAACCAATTTAGTTTAGCGAGATGGGAGGGAGGTGGTCGCCACATGTGGGGAAGTTGGGGGGGACGGGCGGTAGGTCGGCCTGGGTGCCCACTTGCAGCACGAGGTTCATGCCGATGACGATGTGGAAGAGGAAGTGGCAGTGGAACAGCCAGAAGCCGGGGTTGTTGGCTCGGAAACGGATGATGACGTAGCCGTTGTTGGGGACGGCGATGGTGTCCTTCGCTGGTGGGAGGTCACCTTGCTTCAGGTGACGCTCAAGCAGACCTCTTCTGTCGAGGTCGAGAGCGTGCTTCAAGTTGATTTTCTTCACGTTCTGGTCGGGGGATCGGCCGATACCAATGACGTTGTAGGCGTATCCGTGCAAGTGGAACGGGTGAGATAAGTTTGCGATTTGAACTGGAAAATGGAAAGTACAATCAAGAATTAGCATCTGTAATTACCGTAATCTATACGTGATGCATAACTTCCCGTTATTGTATTCAGCCTGGTATAATTACCGAAGAAATAAATCGATTTACGTGATGATAACATCGGCAAATAAGGTTCAAATTGGTTTACTTACAGTATATAAGTGGTTTGATTCTAATTATACCAAGCTCAATAAGCCAATTTTCCCGGGTCATTAAATGGAACATGTAATATACAACATACCTTCGTCTACAAGTACAACTTCAACAACAGCATTCAGTGGTATGTCGACCTTGTGGGTGCACATGCAATTCTGCCCACAGTTAGCGGGGCGGTTGTCACCGTTACAGAACTGTTCGGGGTTGATGTCGTCATACTGACTGATCAGGGGCGCGGGAGGGGCCATGTATGAAATTTCGTCTATCAAACTGATTACGTGGTCTCCTCCAGGGGCAACTGGAAAGTTGACATCATGTTAGTGTTGGTTCTTCCTTTCTTATCTCATTGAACAAGAGAACACCATTTATATGAGTAGCTTACCTAAATATCTGTTATAAGTATTCGGCTGGAACAACATCTCAGGCCTATATACGAAGAAACGGAAAGGCAAGAAGATTTTAACATCAGGCCTCTCTTGAAGGATGGCCGGGTCAATGTGCTTGGCGTTCTTCAGCTGACTGACGCAAATAGCGTCGTTCCTTGTAATATTACACCTCGCATCCAATGGGTTCATCACCTGAATAGTTAGTGAGGAGAAAGGTACGTGCAATTACTAATATTACGTGCAAATATACATTATTCACTACTCAATTGACTACGGTTACTAAAACTACTAGTTGGAAAATTATTTGCACTCTTGCAGAAATTCAATATAAGTGCAATGCAAACATACACCTTTAATAAACCGTTACATTGGTATGTGGTCGACTTTGAAATTGCTACAGAGACAAGTTGGTATTGATAATATATTTACAAAACCGGTAAATGTACCGTACCGGTAGCTATTTCACCTGACTGTACATGGTCTAATTCGTCAACAGCTATAATTTTATTTTTCGTTTTAATTTATTCGCTGCTGCGAAATTTGTTTCATATCGGCGCTATACCACTATTTATGTTTGAGCAACGAGTTGGTATAAAGTCGACACTTCGAGCATGTTTAATCGAGGCTGTCGTGTCGGCACCAAGAATTCAGTATGCAATATCCGCTGTTTAATCATGAGGCGGGTGGTCTCGTGACACGGGCTACGTACTCCATACACCTCCCACGGAACACCAACTTACCACTAACCAGAACTCAGCACTACAATTACGTGTTCTTCATTCGTCTCAGTTAAATTACTACCAACATACCTACAGGAAATGTAAGAATATTTACATTATCATAGTATCAATCTTCTACTGAATCTACTGGTGGTATATAATACATTACAATATCGTAGTATGTTACACCGGCTACTACAACTCACCACTCCTTGAGGGATGCCGACATCGTAGGTGGGTGGCTGGGAGGAGGGCTGGTATGGTCCTCTCGCGTATCTGAGGATACCTAGCTGCTGAGCTCTCTTAATACCGCACTCGCCGAGACCTCGAACCTGGATCCAGTAGGCTCCAGGAATGTTGTTCGCTTCGATTACAAAGTCGTATCGTTCGCCTGTAACACGCGTATTATCATTTTTGTAAGAATTTCATTGGGATCTAGATAATTTGCAAATGTTGTAAAAGAGGAAGCACGTATGTATGTTATACAATGTTTTTGCTCGACTGGGCGCACTACCTAATTAGACATTATTACAACACATAGGCGTGTCTTATAAAAATCGCAACCGATTATCATAAATTATATTATGCACCTATTATTACGATTAGTAGATTCCTTTATAGGTAATAACATTTTTTTAAATCAATAAAATATTTTTGCAGATATACTTGAATTTATTGAACGAACAAACATTTGATGTTACGAGGATGAACAGTATAATATGGGATATATGAAATTCCATTAATTTTCATGATATCAAATTTGAATGAGCGTGGGTGTCACAAAGCTGCTTCGAACAGTCGTGAGGAAACATCCTCCACACATATAACAACTTGCCATTGTTCGAAAGCTAAATAGTAAACAGGTATGTTTATTGCTTCCTTGTGCTTAGCTTACCTGAGAACGAGATGATGGTGTTTACTTGTACCGGATGCACGGGCTCGCCGTCAGTCGCAATAACGGTTAAATTGTGGCCTTCGAAAGTGACCTGCGCGGGGCACACCGACGCGAAAGCGTTGATCATTCTGAATCTGTATCTTCTGCCAGGCGTGATCGTGAAAACTTCTAGGGGCGTGTTGGTCATGAAGCCAGTGTTGGGGTCTCTGAACTGACCCTTTCCGTTAATCAGTACGTTTTCGGGATCTTGTCCGGTGTTGACGGCCAGACGACCAGGGTATCTCTCGGCCGCGTCTTCGTGCAGCCAATCGCTGAGCAGCATGACGTGTGTGGTCAAGTCGTAGTCGTACAGGTGACTGTTGGGATCTTTAGAAGGAGGCTGACGCACGACGATGCTTCCGTATAAACCGTCAAGCTTTTGGAGTCCAGTGTGAGCGTGCCAGAAGTGGGTACCCGCGTTACCTTGCCATTGATATCTGTAAGAATTTGTGGAGAATATTAAGCATTGCTATTATATGAATACTTTTACATAGTTTAACCAAGAATGACGTATTCTAAGGTTGAGGTGTACCTGAAAGTATTTCCTTGCTGGATGGGGCACTGCGTCACAAACGGTACACCGTCGTAGTACTGGGAGCCTCTCTGCCAGATTCCGTGCCAGTGGATGGTCACCTCCATACCCTCCATGTGGTTCTCTACGTCAATGACTACCTTGTCGTTCTCGCACACTTGGATGGAAGGTCCCGGCAACATTCTGTTGGCTGTGAGGATTCCTCGCTCGACTCCATCGGCCAACACACATTGGCAATGAGACCACACTACGTTCGTCGCGTTTGGTGTGCATACTTGACACGCCCTGCAATCATTTGAATGTATTTTAGTATGACATAAGCTATGCTCTATTTCCTTATCAATATATCTTACACCATAATTTCTTCAGGTAACACGTAGTCTATCGTGAAATAACTTGTTTGCATAAGTCCTGTCGTCACCTATCAATTACGTGGCCTGACGGAATTTGGATCACTCATTGTATTTAAGTACGGCATTGAATCCGATGCCGCTAATAGTTCGTGTGAAACAAAGCGTAAAATGTGCGAAATGGAAAAGTCGGTCGCTGGGTCGGTTTTTTCTTCAGCACGACTTTGCGTGAGCATCTCGAAAATATTTGGACTATCTCTGGATCTTGGTGCGGACGGCGCAGCAATTACGAAATACGGTGAGGTAAGGAGTTACTCAAGCCTTAAGCCTTTTTTTAAACTGCTGTGATATAAGCCGATAACAGTGATTGTAAAGTAAACGTCTAATTCGTGCAATTATAGTGGTACAATTGAATAGATTCCCGACTCCGTAAGCAGCAGCTTGCAATTTTAATGAGAAACGAAGATCCTGTTATTACGATTGTTATTAAAGACGACTCATTCAATGTCACTGGGTGATCTATCGCAATTTCACAGCTCGGTTTCGAATTAGTCTATTTCCGTTGAAAAAACACAATGATTCGTCTGTATCCGTAGGTGCAAAGGAAACAAACTTCATTAGCAGTAGAGTAGGAGCGACTGAGGAAATCTACTACGAATTTTCCTTATTTGTTTAGGTGAAGTGTTTTCCGTTCTAGTTGAAAATGTAATCAAATTATGTCGAAATATAATTTATCATAGGCATCTATATATTATTTTTACGTTACTTTTTTTTAGCTCGGTTTACCCTTTGAGCTTGATAATACAACGTGACAACAGAAAATGAATACGTTTGTAAAATACTGTTCATGTTTAATGGGCAGAATTTGCCAAATAACACCGCATCGCATCTATCTATCTGTAGGTCGATAAAAATACAATTAAAAAATACTCACGCTCCCAAAACCGTGTACAATTCCAAAGTGAAGTGGTAGTAGCAGATCCTCGGTGGTTCGTTCTCCCTGCAGGCGCGGGCGCACTCATCAGGGGCCGACAGCGCTGGGTTTCTCCTCAGCTCAGCCGTCGCACTGCTCGTGAAGTCCAGATGCTTCAGGGAAGGTTTCCCATTAGCATTCCTCGCCAGAGAAGGCAGAGGGTTGTTTCGAACGCCACCGCTTAACGGACCGCTGCCGCTGGACGCGAATGGGTTGGATGCGGGTCCGGAGGTGCTGCCGATGCTACCGAAGGACGTGAAGGGATCGCTGCCCGAGGGGTGCGTCTGCACGAGGCCGTGGGTGGAGGAGAAGGCACTGCTGGAGCTCTCGCGGAACGGTGTGGCTGTGCCAGCCTGCCACCATGACGCTGACGTCGATTGGTCGTCGGCTGTGCTGATGGCTTCTGTGGAACAGAAGAAACAGCTGGTGAGTTTTGATTCAGTCTTGTCAAATAAGTTTTTCTTTGTTTTTTTAGGGTTCTGTAGTCAACAAGGAACCCTTATAGTTTCGCTATTTCCGTCTGTCCGTCCGTCCGTAGCTTAGCTCAAATTTGGCATGGATATAATACATACTTATTAATCACGTCGACAAAGTGGTAAAATAAAATCTTGAAAACATTTTTTTTAGGGTGATTCCTTTACACGTAAAGTGGGGGTGGCTTTTTTTTTCTCGTCTACCCCGTAGTGTGGAGTATCATTGGATAGGTCTTTCAAAAATATTGGGGGTTTGTGGAAACAATGTTTCGATTCAGGGATCCGTATGTGAAATTTACAGTGCAAATTTTTGTTAGAGTCAAGTTTCCCCCCCCCCCCCCACCAGCAAAATGGTTGTTTTTGGATATATGAAAAAAAATCACGGCAGTAGTATATAAATATCGAAATTAAAAGGAAAACTATCACAACTAAGTATTAGGCTTTACAAGTTTACGAGTAATAGTAATCGACCAACTTAAATTTGCAGTAAGTTTGTTCTTGGGATAAATTTATTCCAACTACGGAACCCTTCATTGTGTTTTTTCTTACTCGTAGGAAATAATGTCATCTCTATACTTGGCCTGAAAGTTGGGCACAAGGTGACGGACGGAGGTCGTCTCGGTCTGTTTCGAAGTTCATTTAAATTACCCATTTTTTGTCTTCGCTCAGTGGTCAGAATAGTGTAAACATAATAGATTCAAATGACCATTTTCGGTCAGTGACCACAATAGAAATTGGTGCAGATCACAATTTCCACTTTGTATATAAATATTAGAAGCAAGGCCGACCAATAGGTCAATGTCACTTTCAAAACGAAATGTTTTACAAGAAAGATTGTAATAATGTTACATTAGCTAAGTTGTATAAAGATATGAGCTTGGCAGGTATAGAGTATTAGCCACAAGTACAATGTGGAAGAATATAGGCCAAGATGAATACCACAATAGCATGCACAATCCTACACTACTATTTCTCACAGCCTACTCGCCGAAACCTAAATATCCAAGTAAAGCTATCATAACATCAAACCTTAGAACGAAAGATAAATGACTCGCAAACATTACTCATGAATCGAGATTACACAATAAAGATAAAACACGTGTAAATTACAAACGTTCCGAAGCTACATATTTCAAGTGGAGTGAACGATCGCGAATCTGTAACGATTTTCCCAAGAACTGACAGTAGCTGAAAGTAACCAACGATTAGTTTATTAGATAAGTTGGTAGTAGCTCTCGACAGGTGCGTTAATGTAAATTCTGTAGTGTGTGTAGCCACTCGTATAACGGTCGCAAGACTGTGTTGTCACGATGTTTTCGCAACACTGGACCAGGGACGGTGTCCTTAAATTAAAGGACTTTTACTTCCCTGTCGGCTGTTACAGTTTTCTCAAAGCATTAATTGAAAATTATGCAGTCTGATACGATCGCACAGTTACCACATTATTATAATTGCTTACTCAATATTTGTAGTGATGTGTACCGGCTTTTGTACAATACCTTTTAGGGTTCTCTGCAAATGGGTGCTTCGTAAAATTGTTTGCATACCGAATACGCGGTTCTTGCTTGTATTTTGCAACAACGTTATTATAGGCTATTAGCTCGTAGATATGCAACAAAAACTGTTCAATATTACTCTGGTTGCGGAACATAACAATACGTGTTGGATACGAACTTGGCTGTTTTTTGTTTGTGATACCGTTTAGGTCTGAGAGCCTTGAGGTGAATATACTTTTATTTCCTTATTGGTAAACACTAACATTGCCTAGCGATTCGTTACGGCGCGGGCGCCGGCAATTACAGGCGGGTTATCAAAAGGGTTATTATTTCAAATTACGAGTCGCGTGTTGGGTCTTCCAAATCGGTGGATCGTGTGTGTTGTTGCAATTTTAGTGAAGATTACTTCTTGTATTGCATAGGTGATTAAACACTGTCTGTGAAAAGGTCTGATTCCAGCTAATTCTCAATAAATGAGACGTTTAAACATTCATCTGTAGCTATTAATGTCTTTAGTTAACATGAAAAAGCAAAGTATTAGCACTTAACTCGAACTCGAGGCGTTGCGTTGCAGAAAGCAGAAGCTATAAAATGCTACCAAGCGATTTACACCTGTTGAAAGTAAGTTATCAGAATTCTGAAACTATGCACCACGAAACCTCTCATTAGTCGCATAAATAGGCCCCTAATAAGTTTGTTGCCGCTACTCAGACCCAGTTTATTGCTTATTTATAAGGCCTATAAATTGTTGCTATCTAATCACACATTAATTTAGTAGCAGCTGCTGCTGCGGTCGCTCTGTGGTTTGCAATAAGCCCCCGACAATTTCTCTTTTCAACTAAAACATTAGATGTTATGTGTAGCAGCATAATGTGCGTAAAACATACCACGGAAATGTTTAAAAATGATTACGGCATGATTACAGAAAAATTGCACATGACCAATCTATAATACTCTAGTTACTTAAACATATATAATTTTCAAACATACGTGTTCACGTTGTGTTCACGTCACACTATTTTAGTGTAATCGCACATAATTTTCAGTGAAATGTGTTCGATTTTAAAACATTAATGTTTAAGCAACGTATTTATTTCTGTTTCTGATTTTCTGGTTTACAAAATCGTTTCAGTGCTAAATTGATTAAGAGATGATTGATTAGGTCAGTAACTTGCAAAATTTTGGGTTTTTGTGGTAATCTTTTGAAACTAGCGCGTTTAACATAATGAAACACCCACATGAAAATTGAAATATTGGCGAAGTTATTTAAAGAAATAAATTATAATTTAACCCCTATTACATGTGGCATGAACGTGACTGGCGAACTGAGGGTGTACTATTAGGTACATATGCCTATCTTTTCGTTATGTTATGTGTAACAATTACGATTTTTTGTAAATTATTCCCATTTTGCACATCCTAAACAATGCAATGAGTTGGCCTTTGGCATCCAAACATTGGCGCATTGGCGCTGTTGGTGCAACTCAGTGAGCTCGCTTATAGAATCGTGTTTGCATTCAATCATGTTGTTTGCGATTCGCCTCGGCGATGACTCGTTCCGTTCATCTAATCGCCTTCGTGAGCACATCTGTTCACCAAATTATTAGTATTACTGTTCCGTTACGCGATTACAGTATGTGTTTAGTTAAATGATAACATTACCGCGTGCGTGTAACCACAGTTATGTTTTATGTACCTACTTAGATCATTTGGAAAGATGTAGCTAAATAGATTGCTTTTCCTGATGCTGTCGTGCTTATAATGTAGATAATGGTTTTAAATGAGGTTTAATGATCTTATAAATACGTCAGTTATGTTTCACTAAAACTATAATGTAATAGAGCGTACGTCTTTCTTTATTATTAGACTAGCTTCTGACCGCGACTTCGTCCGCGTGACATTTCTTGTACGTGACTTTCTTGTACGTACTCGCCCCACCCCGTCGCAACACTTCGTATTCGCTTAGCGTTCATTCTGACTTTTATCCTTTTTACTCGGCTCCTAAGGGTCATAGCGTGATATTAAATAGCCTATAGCCTTCCTCAACAATTGGGCTATCAAATGCAAAAATATTTTTTCAAATCTGACCGGTAGTTCCAGAGAATAGCGGGTTCAAACAAACAAACTCTTCAGCTTTATTATTAGTATATATATATATTAGTATATATAGAATATAGATAATAAAACGGAACTTAGCAATATTATAATTACTACTTTATTTCATAAACATTAAAATGATTATATACAATATATAACGCAACTATTTACACTATAGGTACCTACTAAATTGAATGACGAACTAACTAAATACATAGGTTTATAAAGAAAATCCTTTTGATTTTTGGTTACTTAGGCGTCGAAGTGAAGAAACGTGCCAATATTATGTTAGATACACAATGACAATACTGCAGCTTTAGACACATTGCTTGTTCGTATCGTATCTGGAAATTTATGAACCCTACTATGTGTATAATGGTAGCAGTTACAGTAGTTTGTAGCAATAGATTATGTTGAATGCAACTTTGTTCTCTATCTTTAAAGAATTATGTAAGTGAGCAGACCCATTATAGATATGAAATAGCCTTAGGGCAACCTAGTATTTGGCGAAACTGGTTGATAAAATAAATGAACTTAAAAGTGTGACTATAAAAATGAATTGGCGATTAAATCGGCAATATATTTTCGTATTCATACTGATAAGATCATTAATATTATCAATTAAATGATCATAAGTGCGATTATCCGCGTGCATAAAATAGTAGGCGGAAATTGATTGATATCCGTTTTTGAGGATAAAAGGTCGTAACTTCGTGTAACTAGGACTTTCAATTAGCGGCCCACTTATGACGGTGCATGATGAAAAAACGTAATTAACGTGTATTATGTGCAACCCACTTGTTGATAGAACAATATGTTTGTCGAGTTTGTGCAATGAATCAATCATCGATCGTTACACATGATTGTTTCGATCAGCCCCTTTATATACGCCGTTAACCACGTTGGTTTATGAGGCGCGGTTACGAAAAAACATGGAAGTTACTGAATGTATTAAATTAGTCACTTTTTACGTTGACTTACAGGCCTATATCAAAGCACGTGTAATGTTATTGTGTGTAGTTTGCATGCAACTGTAATTCATGAATTACGTCTGCTTAGAGTGGACCAGGTGCAGCTATGTAGGTTGGGATAAAAAAAACAACTGACAGATACAGCTTTTTGCTTAGGGCTTCCAGTCACGTATAAAACCAGATTTAGTGAGTGGTTCTGTCTATAAAAGTTATGTCTTTATTTGCCTATAGGGCAGTGAGTTAGCTAGAAGAGCTCTCTGTGAAAACATAATAAAACGATTATGTAAACATGTAACATTTTTATGTCCACGCAATCACTGTCCATTTCGAGATTGCCTAGGTAAGAGATCGCATTGAATGATTAGATTGATTGTATGTTTTGTAGTGATAAATGTATTTTTTGTTATGTATTTTTTGGTGTACAATGAAGTATATATAAATAAACACGAATGAGAGAAACCTTTTTTTTTTTTTGGGTAGGAAATCATCAAATGACCCCTCCCACTCTGGGCGGAGCGGAAGGGAGTGTCAGACTCTTACTGACTAAAACCCACCCGTGTTCCTTCACTTGCCTGTGCCAGGGGCCACGGTATCTCTTTCGAACAACCCGCGACCCCGGCGGGCATCGGCCCTAGCGGACCCCGTCAGATGGTGCTGACATCTCCTTGAGGCGCGCGTGGAACACAACGCGCCGTCGACCCGGGCCTGGTCCTTACCGGACGGCGAGCTGCCCATTGCTCGCCGCCCGCAAGCCCGCGCCTACGGTGGCCGGGAATCGGCTATCGACTCCCGACGCCCGTAGATTATCATTACTTCAAAAAAAAATTAGATTATGTCAATTAACATTTACCGAGTCTGTGCTCCGTGACTAGGTAAATAACCAATTGCTGATTGATTGCAACATTACTATTCATTTAAAGTTTAGCTTTGTTTTTACTATTACTAAGCCATTTACCTAATTGTAGCACTGAACATTTTATTACACGGATTATAGATAGATATAAATAATAATATAATATAGATTATATTATAGATAGTGCCATCCACGAAGACGCGGCCCACCCTTCTTACTAATCGCTAGTTAATTCCGATAGTGTTTTAGTTTTTTGATACACACTAATTACCCACTAATAAGTAATTACTGTGTATCGACAAAACTAAAACACTGCGGAATGTTGCACACTTGTACTGTAAGCGATTAGGAAGAAGAGTGGGGCGCGTCTTCGTAGATGGCGCTATCTGTAGCTGTGATTGCCGAGATGTGATTACGATAGAAAATCATAAAGTAGGTAATTAGTTTAATACCTCAAACGACAAGCACTACGCTATTTAATCTTTTGTTCTAATTATCTACAGTAATTTCAGTTTATTTTAATAATTTCCTGTATTTATATTTTATAGGAACTAAAATAGAAAATTACATACACTAAGTTCCTCGTTTTGAATGTTTATTGCGTTACGGATAAAGCTCGGAAACCGTACTCTTCCGTCATTTCATATTTCATGCTATCTTTCTACCCGCGGCTTCGCTCGCGTTGAAATCGATGATTATCATAGAAACCAGAAATTAAAACCAGAGTACCGAGGTAACGTCAAACGGTAATTAAAGGTTTGCTTTAACGTTGTATTGAAACTTTGTATATCAATAAGGTATTTATTGCTACATGGCGGTAGTGCACTACTTGTGTCAGATGTTCGCTGATTGGCGTCTTACTTTGTTACTGGTTTATATTATGAAAAGGTAATTAACAAATGTATGGGCTTGGGAATATGTTCACTTAGTTTTACTCATCAGTTTCCATTTCCAGCAGTCGATCATGTGAAGGAAATTATAAGAAGTTCAAAGTACACGACTTAAGATTGATTCTTTTGGCATACAGGTCATTACAAACAGATTTACAATTTGCTCGGAGATGTAACTAAGAAATGATGCCAAAGATGAGTAGGTTTTTTTTGCAGTTTAACATTGATATCTTTCTAATAATGCGAGTCATTTTGGAAAACCCAACCTGGATAGAAAGTCAATGTTTATGCATTACAAGCGCCTCGTTTTGTTAATAGTCATTGAGTCGGGATTAAATGTTATAACTAAGTAAAGAATAGGAGTTTCCCCTCCTGAAACCTAACAATCGAGCTCGTTGGTGCGGAAACAGTGAAAGTTAACTTTAACTGTCTCTTTAGACGCAAACGGAGTAACTCTCAGCTTAATGACATGTCCGTAACGTGATATATTTGTTCGCTGTCCCATGTCAAGCGACTGTCACGCCGATTGGCCACAAGTACTGTATCGGTTACAAATAAACGATTTAAATCACAGCCTCACCAGCGAGAGCTGTATTTAGATCGGTTTATGTAACAGAGAACAGATCGGCACGTTTCGGGAACTTTAGTGTTTGTTTTGTCCGTTTATTCAAGTTCCTGCAATTCAGAATTGAATGCTTGCATTCTAGATTGTCATACTTCCTTATTTAAAGAAATCGATAACATTTTATGACGTAGTTTCACAATGCTGTGCCGTAGGCACAACATTCATTACTACAACCAAGAAGTCAGGCGATACTGTATTAGAAAGACTACGTTCCTTCACTTATCTATAGGTAACCTGCTTGATTGCTTCTGTTGAAATAAAATTAAATAAGTAATAAATAAACTAGAAGCCAATTTATTAGTGACTGCAGCTGTCAAAATCAGTATTATAATCTGACAGACAGCCTTCAGACCCTTATTAGTGGGCCTACGAGGTGTAGCTAATAAATTATGTATGTTTGTATGAATACGACTTAATCGCACGCATTGTGCTGGAAGTGGCATAATAGTTCAGTTTCATCGACGTGTATGATCGTTAGCATGAAGGAATGCTCCAATTATGATTTAATCAGTTTCTTAGTGCTAATAGTTGGTATGCCTCCGATGAATATGAGTAACAATCACGGAAGCCGATATTTTTCTTTAATTGCCCGCGTTGAGGAAAAAATAATTTGGCATATCCTAATATAATTGGTTGTGAGTATTTATATTGCCTTACGGTAATTTTTGTATGTTATTTTCACTATTAGGTATATGTTGCGTAAAAGTGTAGGTTTGCAAATGTTCTGCATGTAGAGATCTATGGTTGCATTCTTTGTCAAGTTTGGGGCCAATGTAAAATCTCTGTAATCTTCTTAGCAATAAAGGTTTTTATTTATTATTTGTATTTCTTCTACGTCATATAAGTACTAATACTTACCTGTATTGTTTTCTCTTCGTGGTATTAGCCAAATTTTATTCTGGAGCTCTACACTTAAAGTTTGGTATTTATTTTGCTTACATACAATACTAATCTATGAGTATCTGACATGATTGACAGTTCGTAATTAATACTTAGTGCAGTATGACAATAAACTTTTAACTTACTTTATCTTTCATCTATGCGTGGAATTCTGTAATCTGATACGAAGTAGTGACCTTAGCCGAGTAAGTTCATGATCTGCTCACGAGCAGCGTTGGGCAAGTTCACACGTCAGATCGTGTGCTACAAGGTTTAACTGATAAGTTTAGGTTCAAAAACATTTTGTAACTATGCATGTTGCCTAACGTGCCTAGGGTTCACATTCTTAGGAAGTTCATAATATTAGAAGAAAAGAGCCAACGAATTGTGAGGATACTAATGGAATTTCAGCATTGTCAGTCAGATTAGATTTGTCTTTTCCCAAACCGAGCTTTTTACAGCTCGTGAATGAGGAATAAATAATTTTCTTGTAGTTTTTTGCTTCTATCGCAAGGTTTTTTTTAAATTTAAATCTATTGTTTCATGACCACTTGCGGTTCTAAAATATTTAGAGCTTAACTAATATGCACTGTATTTCGTATTTTTTAACGTAACCTTTCATAATTAAATACTTCATAAACTAGAATCTATTCAAGATCGACAAACTCCTTATTCTAGCCAAAGTTTGGAAACAGTTCGTTTTGCATATAATTTAACAGAGAGTTAAATAAACATAATAATCGTCAGGTTACTGTGCAAATATGTAATTATCGCGTCGCTAACGAATGGTGAAATTCAACAGGGCTGACACACTTTGATCACACTAAATCTTATTTCATGCAAGTTAACAATTAAATTGATTCTGATTACAATCGAGAGAAAGTTAAGATGGCCACTTTCCTTTTAAATAAATTTTCTTTTTTCATTAAATTGTGGTTCATGTAATGTGGTATTATTAATAGGAATCAGTGATTATTTTATACCGGATGTTAGGTTAATACATACCTAGATGGACCGAGGACCTTAAGAAGGTGGCTGGGACAAATTGAATGCGGATTTTATCCCGATATTCCCACGGGATCGAAACTTATGCGGGTGAAACCGCGGGGCGCTGGTAGTAAGATATAAGTATGCAGGATTTAAGAACATCAAGATTAATCTAGGTAAGATTACCAATAATGTTAGCCTATAGGTAACTGCTACTAGTTCAGCAGGGCGAAAGCCTCTTTTCATACAGAAAAGCAGCTTACATGATTAATTTGTTCTCACAACAACTGCGTAATCACAAATTGTAACCAAATTCACACAAAGATTAAGAATAGAAATCCCCCAAATAATAAAAAGAAGAAAAAAAAAAAAACTTAATTCGCTGTCTACGACTTATTATTTCCAAGTTAATTGTCGGTGAATATATCATGTGTTTAAGAGCTTACGTTTAATGTCGCCATTAATATTCAACGCGAACAGCATGGCGCATAATTACGATCTGTTAGCTGCGCGCACGCACCCGGTGGCTGTTTACTATCATCACCGTACTTTCACTAGAATAACGTTTCTTGTTAGCGCATTGTTCCTCCAAATTGCGTAAGTTTGTATAAGTGAATCACTTAATATAGCAACTAGTAGAGTTAGTTTTTTCTTTTTACTTTACCTACACTAACGAAAGCAGTTTCAGTAAGATTGAATGTAACTCTGACTGTTATTGACATTGACGAGTAGTACTTGCTACGCCGTAGCGGTGTTGCAACTTTTCTAGTTACATGATTTTCGAAATATACATTTGGAAACTTGCGTACTGTTATCTCATTTGTTTTTGCTATTATCACACTAATATTATAAAGGCGAAAGTTTGTGTGTGTTTATATTTATGTTACTTGTTCACGCTCAAAAGGCTGGACCAATTTTGATAAAATGTTATATAGAGGTAGCTGACACCCTGGGTTAACATATAGGCTACTTTTTATCCCGATGTTTCCACGGGATCGACGTTTACGCGGGTGAAACTGCGGGGCGCAGATAGTACTTACTAATTTAAACATAAAGAATCGAATTTTACATTTGAGCATACATTCTATGAATTAAATCAATATAAGCATCATCAGCAGAGAATTTTGTCTCGACAACTTTTTTTTGTGATCTGGTTGTGATTTGATTAGCAAGTATTTCCAGTTCACCCATCCAGTAAATTTCTACCTACGTAGTTGACGGACGGCTGCGTCAAATCAAGTATGACATGTAGCTGCAGTTTTTTATAAAGCATGCTTCACTTTCATCCAATTTATGTGTCTGTGCCGTGTCTAGTGCATATAAACTTAAAGCACGCGATTCTGATACATTGCAACAAATTAAATGCAACATTTTTGATAGAAAGTTAGTGTGCTTTAGTGTAGACGTCAAACTGTTGAAAGAAAGCCAATGAAAGTGACTTTCAAAATAGAATAGATCGATAGGAAAACGTAACTAATTTGGAGTCACGTGGTCTTTTGTGGTGACTTATCTGACGAAGTTGATCTTTTATTCGGAAACTGACCGAAACTGTGGAACAAACCCGATTGTCAATAGTAGTTATGGTACACACGACGACATAATAGCAAGCTATACATTTCCAGTTTTAGCTGTCCTCGCATTGTTAAGGCTTTACGTACAATGAGAAGTCAGCTTATACTGGAAATGAGCTTGATATATCGTCGTGCGTACCACAGAGTGTAGAATCGCCGCACTGGCAGTGTATCACACGGCAGTAATATTCAAATTCGTGGCGCCGAAAGTGCGTTGAGTGCACAACTTCACGGACTGCCTGCAAAGCTGTCGGTTATCGGTTTCTTTAAGTCATTTTTGTCGAAGTGCGAGTAATGGGTGACACGATTGGTTTGTATGGACAATATTGACAATGGCGCCTCCAGCAGCAGCATATGCACAGAGCATGTGCTGCTGTATGGAACAAACACATGTCATTGGAGCAGTTTCTTTAAAGTAGGTTTTACTATCTGATCTCAAATGTTGCTAAATAGTTTCTTAAGATTATCTGAACTGCGTACGCACGAATTGTTAGGCATTTTGTTTTGTAAGTCTAAATATTATTAATTTTACCACGCAACAGTATTGTGGTTATGTAGGACAGAATTACGTTCCGTTTTGGAATTATTCTATTAATATTTGGACCATATTTCAACTAGATTTCATGACGAAGTTTCACCATGGATTCATATTTCATAAGCATCGTTTCATCCGTGAAATATAGTGCGATATATAGTTTATGTAATATATTGATGTTTAATATAAATCGAACAGTTTATGTGGTATATAAAATTATTTATACCTGTTATAAATATATCAAGTATTGATGTAGGTAAATTATATTTATATCTCGAAGTACCTACGCAATGCTTTAATTCAACTGTGAGTAAATATAATATTGATTCGGCAACTCATTCATCAATATTATATGCACTATTTACCATGACGGTCACTAGAGCGAGTGAACATAACTATAATACATGCATACAGATACTATTCAAGGAACCAAATTATACAGAACAAATCTTTAATAAGCATGGATTATGCGCGTGAGTGTTTTGTGTCGAAAAGGTAACAAGCGTAGCGTTGGAAAATTCATTTTGATCGTTCTATTTTTTGGCTGACGGAAGTGAATTTGATAGAATTTTAAGGCGCGATATGCGAATACTGGAAATGAGAATTTTTGTACTCACTTGGTACTATAAAGTTTAATTAACTTTTTGACATATTATGTGCCACTATACAGGGTGGCATCGACGTGCGTCCTGTTACCATG
Source organism: Oligia fasciuncula (assembly GCA_963082905.1). NCBI lineage: Eukaryota > Metazoa > Arthropoda > Insecta > Lepidoptera > Noctuidae > Oligia > Oligia fasciuncula. Next base: position 6,961,722 of record OY720393.1, on the reverse strand, counting down.
TATGGTGGGTTGAAATTTTTGGTCGGTTATTTAAAAAAAATTGCTGTTCTATACATTTTGACCGTATAGGTATTGCATTATTCTATGAAACAGCTGTTTTTTTTGATAATTTACGAAACAAATCCACACTAGAGTGTTTAGAATCGTGTGCTCAATTATTTGCGCGTCCCTATCCCTGCACATTGTCACGTCCCTGCCACCATGTATACTCCCTCTCAACTGTTGAAAAATCAAAATTTGATTTATAACAATATAAATTCAATTGTGTCTCATTAGCCACAGTTGAGCTAGTAAAGATGGCGCGGCGTAGCAGCTCTGTCTATAAAACTTGTAAGTATGTTCATGTTATTAATCCAATAAAAAATGTGTTTTATGACGCTTTAGACCTACTGATATTTGATGCAGATTCACGATTAGATTTAGATTTAGACATTTACAAGATCTAATCTTCAGATCGAAGGAATTAATCGTGTACAAATAACCTTTAAGGAAGGTTTCTGAGAATGTAATCGTATATAAATGTTATTTGTTGCTAGTGATCACGCGCTACATATATTGAAATTTAGTATTTCGAAGTCTATATTACAAATGTAACCTCTTTCCATGCGTCGATGCATTTCCGTGCTTTGTGAATCTACACTATAATTATTATTTAATCACACTATTATATTATAAAGGCGAAAGTTTGTGAGTGTGTGTGTGTTTATATGTTTGTTACTTCTTCACGCTCAAAGGGCTGAACCAATTTTGATAAAATTTGGTATGGAGGTAACTGACACCCTGGCATATAGGCTACTTTTTATCCCGATATTCCCACGGGACCAAAACTGATGCGGGTGAAATCATGGGGCGCAGCTAGTTATTTAATAATAATATAAAGAGGTAAGGTTTGTAAGTTTGGATGTAGGAGATATTATCTGGAAGTACTGATCCGATTTCTGAAATTCTTTCACTGGCAGAAAGCTATACTTTTGCCGAGTGACATATAGTACACGTGGTAGTATAGTTGACTATAACTCGGGCGAAGTCACGGGAAGAAGCTAGTCGTAGACAAAGGGACAAAGAAGATGTTCTTTATCTCTTCTTTTACTAGATCGAAGAGTACTTAAACGACAGCAGCATCCTCATCACCAAGAATGGGTTAGCATCACTGACAATGCTTTTGCTAAGTATGGTAATCTTAGCTTTATTCTTGTAAGTCACAGCGGTCAAAGAAAAGACAGCCAATGTACAGTAGTGGACGTTCGCGGTCACGCTGTCTTTAGGTATAAGTGTCACCCGTATAAGTCTCGAACCCGTAAAAATATCGGGATAAAAAGTATCCTAAGTTCTAATCCAGGTCAAGGTCTACCCATGTGCCAAATGTCATCCAAATCCGTTCAGCCGTTTTAGCGTGAAAGCGTAACAAAGAAACACAAAAAAATCAAATATTTTCTCTTTATAATATTAATTTAGATTACAGCTCTTTAATCTTTTGTCACTATAGAAGGCTAAATTAAGGAGCTGTGATCAAGACGAAGAAGAAGAAAAAGCAGAAGAAGAAGAAGCTGTTATTGCTGGATTAATAAATCCAGCAATGCTCTCATTAGTTGAGTTACTCTCTATTTTTCTGTCTCATAAAAGATGATTAATGAAAGCTCAACTTATGCATAGATACATAAGTGAGTCAATGCCGTTGATACTAGCAGACCTCCCTCGTACCGAGCCACGACGGACCATTGTCCAAACACTGTTGCTATGTAACTTCCAGTGCTGAACCTGATTCCGTTTCTGTAGATAATTGCTATTATTAACAATTTTTAGGTCGTGAAAATGTTTATTCTAAATAATAGCCAGGTTCGGACGCCTGACGGGCAATTTCACGCCCCGACTTAGCTCGGAGCTCTAAATTATGTGCAAACTTGTTTACTTCGTTTCCGGGTAGAAAATTGCTGAAGTTTTATTTTTATTGGAAGTTTATGGTTCTAGGTTTCTTGTTATATGTCTTGACTTATTATTATATATTATGGATTAGTTTGTATGTACTTCAAATTATTGTTGTAAACTAAAGTATTTATGTGTTATGTCTAAGAGTGGTTCATGGTCTACTTCTTATTTGTTTAAGCGAAATTAACATAATCTATTTTATTACATCCATTATATAATAAAATATTGTAACATAAATGGCCTACTTACAATCTCTGCTCTCTTAAACTTAAGACTTACTTACTCACTTGCAATTAAATATTTTTATGTAAATTCCAAAGCTTGCAAAACCCTGCTTTCCATTAGTTAACTGGCCACTTTATTGATAAAATAAATCCGGAAACTTGGGCGTGTCAATTTAAACAAGTTTCAGTATTGAACGCAATTTTCGTTATCGTATTTTACCTAACATTTCCGCATAGTTATTAAACCTATTTAAACTTACAGGATACGTTGACTCAGAATTTTTTTCTCGACCACAGATTTCTTTGATTTTACCAGAATGCTGTTTCATAGGCGAGTCATTTAAAAGTTATTTATAGCCACGTATCTAATGTCCCTCGACAATTAGCAGCAAAAAAGGACCACCTAAATTTTTTACAATCATTATTAAATTATATCACAGGACATTAGTTTCCTTAAAGAATAACGGTAACGGAAAACAGAATATTAACCAGTAATTTAAGAACACGCTTAATTACATCACCGTATCATAAATTAGGTCAGCCATGTTTAAAAAGTTTGCTCTTAATAAATTCAAACTTGGAATATTACAATTTGTTCTCTACTAGGCCACCGCTGCGTTCTCACGGGCCCCGCAATTAGCAGGGATACGTCGAATTAATGCTCGCCTATTTGGTCTGACTGGCTTCTGTTTTAGTTAATGAAAATGTCGGTATGAGAACCTGGTAGTTTAGTGGTTTCTCGGAAGGTGCAAGTCTATTGCGGCTAATGTCAATATGCATTGCGGAGCGATTGGAATGAATGATACATGTACGGCGTGTCTGTGATTTTGTGAATGAAGTTGTGCGGTGAATGATGACTGGGCGGTATTTGTGATCTAAGTAAATGTTTGTACATTCGTAGCGCTAATGTAATGTAGGCTACCTGCAAAATGTTTCCTTCTGTTTATGGGAAGGATTTCAGTGGTTTTAAATGAAAGTTTTTTGACGGTCAGAGTTTATGAAAGTTTGTCTGCTTTCCATAAAAATAATTTGCTGTAGTCATGGTATGATCTCACCAAAAGCTTCGGAGAGTTGGAATGTTGGCCATCAATGTACCTGTAAAAAAGTTTCATTACATATTTATTCAATTTATGTCTAGGTTTTTACCTATTCAGCTGCAACCGGTTAGACTAGAAGCGGACCCCAACGTAGTTGGGAAAAGGCTAGGCAGATGATGATGTCTAGTTTTTTACTGGACTTAATCTACAAATCATACTTTTGTTGTCTAGCGAATTGAATGGAAAAATATAAACAAATAAAATTATTTCCATGGCTGAATAGTTCATAAAATTGTTACATTAATCGTTAAGATAACTATCGCGAAGATAAATAAGCTAAATGCATTAGTTTAATGTGAACTAGCTTTTTTATTTAACTTCTCAAAAGTTGTTTTGTTAACACAATGAATTCGCAGACCATTACAATCATAATTACATAAGCGGTGAACTTGAAGTAGACTAGCAAAGGTCACATCACTACTCAATTATAACGAAATACTAGCAGAACCCCGCGGTTTCACCGGCATAAGTGTCGATCCCGTTGGAATATCGGGATAAAAACTATTCTATGTTCTTTCCCGGGACTCAAACTATCTCTATACCAAATTTCATCTAAATCGGTTCAGCGGTTTAAGCGTGGTGAGGTAACAGACAGACACACTTTCGCATTTATAATATTAAGTATGGATTCCTAATATTACGTTAATTTCTCCAAGTTCACATTTTATTGTAATCATAAATAGTGAAAGGTTTGTGTGTTTATGAAATAGGCTTTTAATAGGCCTATAATTGGTTTAAAAAATTATAAATTACTTCAGTTATAGTTAATTTGCATGTTTATATAAAGGTGTTACAAGTGGGTATTATGATATTTTGTAACGTGCACCGGTAGGTAGGCGTGCGTATGCGTAACATGCGTGAAATTGTGGTCGCGCACTGTGTCCGAGCGGACGGCGCGTGGCATGAGCGGTAGCGGGAGCGGAACGATGTTTGAATGAAAGAAATAAATGTTATGGATAAGTATTTATTGCTTTATACTTCAAGCACACTAATGCACATAGGTGGACTTAAGCCGCGTATCGGACTAAGGTGTAATTTGTATCAATAAGAATAATTTTTTGGAGTTGTGGATCAAGTTCTCACTTATTTCACTCTCGAAATAAGAAAACCCCCTAGTCATAATGTTTAAACAACCTATAAAAGTTTAGTTTAATAATCGTGCAATTTAAATTCATAACGAGACCTTTTGCTATAACATTACGAAATTAACAAGGCTAAGAAGATGATTAATTCACACATTATTCGCTTGCCACCTCTATCTTGTCTCCCATTGTACATAAACAAAGGAGCTAAACGGTTTGGAAACATAGGTATAAAGGGAAGCGCTTGCATCAAATAATGAGCTTTAAACCCATTATGGCGCTTAGCAATTTTATTGCTCTACTTTGTAATAAGAACACTTAATAATTGCCAAGTTTTACGTGATTTCGTCACTTTATTGTACCTGTAAGGTAGACTTATGAGGATTAATATCCTAATCGTGTGTAGGAGGCAGTCATTTCATTTTAAGAAGCGTGATCGCTCTCTGCGCTTAGCAATTGTTTTTGGCGAAACAAAAGACGTCCAGTTTAATAGGTTCAGGGAAGAAATAATTCAGCTGCGTGTCAAGATAAGAACGTGTGTGAAAATTGCCAATGTAACATGGCCCGGCTAGTCGTTCAGTTTCGTCCAAATGTCCCAAGGTATATAAAAAGTCACGTTAAATTACAATAATTATATTGTTAAAAATTGCTCGTGAGTTGAGGTCGACTACTTTTTACTAACAAAAAAATTAACTAGCTTGTGTTTCGTAAGTGACCACCGTCCTCAACCTTAATTTGGTTTTCGAATATAATGTAGGATATGTTCAATAGCTCCCAAAACATTGTGGAACGGCTCAGCGCTCGACTCAGCAAATGACTGCTTTATGCAAATAAAGCAGATTGCGCAGACACCAATTTTATTGTAGTATTTTTTTTAGGACACCATATAGCTCTGATTAAATGAGATTAGGATTTTGTATTGTGTTTCCCTCACCTCTTTGCGTTATTTCGCAGGGAAACAATGACATTTAAAAGGAAACAATGCGTGCCATTAGCATGCGCTTTGTGATAAACCGATGGAGTTTTGTAAGTGTTCACGCGACGAACCAGTCCGCGGGGACCAGAGGGAGCTGAGGGGCGCGCGGGAGAGGCGCGCACGCAGCTCGCGCCGCCCGCCATGACACACCGCTACGAACGCCGAAGCGAGACCACGTCTCGCCATACATAGTTATAAATCTATACTACCTATACCGATTAACATTATCTATGCAGAAACGTATTAAAGAACATTGTTTATAACGAAGCCTTAATTATTGAGAAGAACCCGACCAACTCAAGAGCTGCTCGTAAATAACAGCTCCGACAAATTGGCGACCGCGGACAGAACCTCGAAGAAGAATTATTTGGATGGAATTTACAAGTGCACGGTGCCGCCATTTTTCTGGAATCTTGGGCTTGCTTGGGTGAGCTATTCGCTGGTGCCGCGCTGCATGGCATGCACAATACGCTAGAAGAAGGACGTACACAGGGGAGTTAGCTTATTATTCCTTTCTATCCACCTATTTCCTTCCTAGGTATCAATTGTGTGAAAAGTGTGTGGGTTTCGTCGTGCGCCGGCTAGCGTCCATGCTTGCTTATTAATTACACGTGCATTTTTTTTCCTTTGTTTCACAAGTGTTGGTCAGTGGTTTTTTTCATAACTTAAAAAAGTGTTTTTCATATTTTCATTTGCGTAAAATTGCGTTTCAAGCTAATTGCATTTCTTCTTAAAAAATACCGGCTTAATTAAGTAAATGGTAAAATTCATTAGACAATCGCAAATTAAAGCTTTAAAATCCGCAAACCGCAAAAAATAACTACTTGTAACTTCAAGTTTCTTACATATTCGTAATAAACGTTTCCAGTGATCGGTTGCCTCGTGGACCGTGGTGCGCTGCGCACGCGTTTGAGCCGGAGCTGTGCTGTGTGCTGGCGAGCTCAGCGTGGTTGGCGTGCCCGGTGACTATTCAGAATTGGTGTAGCGTGTGTCATCTTTAAGTCTGCGTGTTGGACGGACCATCAAGCCTCTTCATACGGGTTTGATTGCACAAGTTACTTTGCCTAACTTCTTTATTTGTCCCAACATCTTTACTTTCTTTAAATATGCCTGATTCTAAGGCAGAGCAGGGCTCTGAGAAGAGAGAAGAAAAAAGCGTAGATTTAAAAGAGTTAATAAAACAGAGAGGTACATTCAAAATGCGTTTGACAAAATTTAAAGGTCATATTGCCATTTTAAATCAAATTAGTTCAAGTCAGATTACTAAACAACAACTTAAAGAATTAGGTTTACGTTTAAGTAGAATTCAAACTCTTTTATCTGATTTTGATGCAATTCAAACGCAAATTGAAATGCTGTCAACAGAGATAGATGAACAAATTGATGAAAGAGATACCGTAGAATCTCAATTTTATTCTCTCATCTCAGCAGCCCAAGAAATTATTGATTCTCATTCTAGTAATGAAGAGTTCAAAAGTGTAGGTGCAAAAACAATTTGTTCGAGTCATGACAATTGTAATAATTTAAATAACATTAAATTACCAACAATAAAACTTCCATCATTTGACGGCAACTACCTCAAATGGTTGGAGTTTAGAGACACTTTTGATTCTATTATACATTCGAATGAGTCCATACCTGATATCAATAAGTATCACTATTTACGCTCCTCTCTAGAGGGGACTGCTGTTGTCGTAATAAAGTCTATAGAGTTTACCTCTCAGAATTACAAGGTTGCTTGGGACCTACTATGTGAACGTTACGATAACAAAAAGATCTTGATTAATAACCATTTAAAAGCGTTGTTTAATATAGATAGTTTAACGAGGGAATCTCATAAAGCCCTTCGCTTTATTATTGATCACATTAATAAAAACTTAAGAGCCCTTAATTTATTAGGCTTGCCAACTAATTATTGGGATATTTTAATCATTTATTTGGTTACCATTAAATTAGATTCCACTACTTTAAGAAAGTGGGAAGAACATAGAAACAAGTTATCGGATTTACCTTCTTTATCTGAATTTATTCAATTTTTACGTGACCGCGCAGACATACTTGAAACGATGCAAGTTACTAAAAATGATAAATCTGAGTCTAATTACAAATCCAATAATCCTAAAACAACAAAGGCCTGTGCTACTTCAGCTGGCCGCAAACCGTTTAAAGAGCCTTCTTGTCCGGTATGTCATGAAGTTCATCGGATAACAGAGTGCATTAAATTCCAAGAAATGAGTCTGAATAATAGATTGAGTGAAGCCTTAAAGTTAAAACTTTGCTCAAATTGTTTACGTAGGGGTCATAATGCTGAGAAGTGTCGCCTCGGCACCTGTCAAATCTGTAAACAAAAACATAATACACTATTACATAAAAACTCAGAAACAAATAATGCGTTAGTTACACAGTCTGAGAATAACGATACCTCTAGTGTGCCATCAATCGCTAGTGCTGTATCCTCTTGCTCTGTCTTTATGAGTAAACAAGTGCTTCTCTGTACTGCTTTAGTAAAACTAACTAATAAGAAAAATAATAAGACTTGCCTTGCCCGGGCCCTCCTGGATGCCGGTAGTCAATCCTGCTTCATATCTGAAAGCATTAAAAATAAATTAGGGTTAACTTCTAATAATTCACGACCTATATGTATTAGTGGGGTGAATAACATGCAATTTAATATAAAAGATTGTTGTGAACTTACCTTTAATTCCATAGTGAGTTCTTACAGCACGAATATTAAGTGTTTAGTTATACCTGAAATTATAGGTAACTTACCTAATAGTGACATAAATCCTTTAGAATTAAACATACCTGGGAATATTCAGTTAGCTGATCCAGAATTTCATCGTTCTTCTAAAATCGATCTGCTGCTTGGTGCTGATATTTTCTTTGATATCATTACTGCAAAGAAAATAAGATTAGGTAATAATAAACCTATACTCCAGAGTTCTAAACTAGGTTGGTTAGTAGCTGGGCCAATATGCAGCTTAGATTATAATGAACAAAAGAACTTACATTGTAATTTTACTAAAGAAATAAATAAAAACCTTACCAGGTTCTGGGAACTTGAAGAACTTCCTTCTTCAAGCGCTTTTTACTCTGAAAATGATCATTTTTGTGAAAAACATTTCATAGAAAATACTTCACGTTTAGAAAACGGGAGATTTAACGTTAAAATACCATTTTGTGAATCACCAGAAACATCACTGGGCGATTCCTATAGCATGGCCTTAAAACGCTTTCAGAGTCTTGAAAAAAAGTTTATTAAAAATCCTACATATAAAAAACAATATTGTGAGTTTATTGACGAATACGAAAAATTAGGACACTTATGTAAGGTTGATAAACCATTATTTGGGTACTTTATGCCACATCACGCTATATTTCGTGAAAATAGCGAAACAACCAAGGTCAGAGTAGTTTTTGATTGTAGTGCAAAATCTAGGTCAGGAAAATCGCTGAACGATATCCAGTTTATAGGTCCTGTAATTCAGGATGAATTAATAAATATCCTAATTAGGTTCCGTCAACACAAATTTGTTTTGTCTGGGGACATAACAAAAATGTACCGACAAATTATAATCGATCCCTCGCAGCGCCACCTGCAATTAATAGTTTGGCGTGATGATGTAGATAAGCCAATAGAAATATTACAATTAAATACCGTTACCTATGGGACAGCGTCTGCCCCATTCTTGAGTACGCGATGCTTGCTACAGTTAGCAAAAGAATGCGAGGATGAAATCGTATCTGAAATTATACAGCATGATTTTTATTACGATGATTTTTTGAGCGGTGCTGATACTGAAAATGAACTTTCTCATATCTATCATTCAGTTAAAAAGGTACTAGCATCTGCTTGTTTTCCTATTCATAAATTTCGAACAAACTGTCCACAAATATTTGATGCTGACTGTACCTTGTCACAGTCATTGGACTTGAATAAACAATCAAGTGTATTAGGATTGTGGTGGTTTCCTGAGAATGACCATTTACAGTTCTCAGTTAATTTAGACAAAACGGTTAAGGACGTCACAAAACGTTCTATTTTGTCAAATACATGTAAAATCTTTGATCCTTTAGGCATGCTAAGTGCGTGTACTATACAACTTAAAATCTTATTACAAAAACTTTGGGTTTTAAAATTAAGTTGGGATGAGGTAGTTCCACAGAATATTAAGAAAATTTGGGAAAGGTTTGTTTCCAATGCCCATATACTAGCTAACATTAAGGTACCTAGACATGTTTTATGTACTTCTCCATTGTTAATAGAACTTCATTGTTTTGTAGATGCATCCCAAGAGGCTTACGGGACTTGTGTTTATTTACGTTCTATAGACCGTCATAATAATGTACAAGTTATATTGTTATGTGCAAAGACACGCGTCGCGCCGCTGAAACCAACTACGATTCCGCGTCTTGAGTTGTGCGGAGCGTTGCTGGGCGCGCGACTAGCCGCCAAGGTGAGTCATTCTCTCCGTTGCACTATTGACCGTAAGATCTTTTGGTCCGACTCCACCGTCGTTTTGGGTTGGATTCGAACACAACCTAAGTTACTCAAGGCATTTGTATGCAACAGAATCAATGAGATTCATGAATTGACAACCAGGGAATCTTGGAGACATGTACCTACCACTTTAAATCCTGCTGACCTCGCTTCTCGAGGAGTCGAGCCAGGTCAACTTCAGGCCTCAACTGTATGGTGGAATGGTCCAGATTTCCTGTTGCAAAATGAAACAAACTGGCCTCTTAATATAAATTCCATAGATTCTTCCAATTTACCTGAAACTAAAACGCCTACTAGTGATTGCATAACTATGACTAATGTTGCACAGTCACCATTAATTAAGTTTAATAATTATTCGAAAATAAATAGACTAAAAAGAATTATTGCTTATGTTTTACGTTTTGTAAATAATTGTAGAAATCCTAAAAATAAAATAATAGGTAATTTTAAAATAGAAGAAATAGATAATTCATTTTCTTACCTGATAAAACTTGCTCAAAGTCAAACTTACCTTTCAGAAATATCCATAATAAAACAAAATAAAAATCTTAATCCTAAATCTTACCTGTTACAGTTGTCACCTTTCCTCGACAACAATGGAGTGCTCAGGGTAGGTGGTCGTCTACAGAATGCTGCTTGTAAATTTGAGAAAAAGCACCCGATCCTCCTGGACGGTAAGCACTATTTAACTCGGCTCCTGATGGAAGACGAACACCTACGTCTGCTGCACGCCGGCCCTCAACTGCTCCTTAGTTCCTTTCGTGAACAATTCTGGCCTGTAGGAGGCAGAACTTTGGCTCGCAGCATTGTGAGAAAGTGCGTTGTTTGCACACGACTGCGAGGAAAAACTATGGAGCCGCTGATGGGCAATTTACCTGTAGATAGGGTCACACCTTGTTATCCGTTTCAAGTATGTGGCGTTGATTTCGCTGGACCTTTCCTTATTTCTAGTAAGAAAGGGAAGGGTAACCGAATAACTAAATGTTATCTTAACGTTATAGTTTGTTTTGCTACAAAGGGCATTCATTTAGAAATCGTTAGTGACCTTAGCACTAACGCATTTATCCTTAGCTTGCGGCGATTTATCGCTAGGAGAGGTAGACCTCATACAATTTATTGCGACAACGGCACAAATTTCGTTGGGGCAAAAAACGAGTTGGGTAGGTTGCTATTGGCTAGTGTAAATTCTATTTATGACTACACCAATGCTGAAGGCATTAAATTCATATTTAATCCCCCATATTCCCCGACTTTTGGTGGAATTTGGGAGGCGGGCGTTAAGTCTGCCAAGTTCCACCTAAAGCGAATCATGGGCAACGCTAGTCTCACGTACGAGGAATTGGACACATTATTCACACAAATTGAAGCCATCCTCAATTCCCGTCCTCTTTCCCCTCTATCATCCGACCCTACTGACTGTTCCCCATTGACTCCCGGCCACTTCCTTGTGGGACGGCCCCTAACATCGCTGCCGTCTCCGCCTATCACGTTAAAGGCTCCAGACCGATACAAGATGATTGAAAAGCTGAGGCAGCATTTTTGGCAGCGTTGGCACCAGGAGTACCTAGCTGAACTGCAGCAGCGGACGAAATGGCGCTTGAAAGATAGAGAGTTGAAGCAGGGAGATTTAGTGATCCTAAAGGAGGAGAACGTGCCACCCCTAAAATGGAGACTCGGGCGAGTCCAACAACTTTATCCTGGAAAGGATGGAGTCTGCAGAGTGGCCGACTTCCACACTGCGAGAGGCACCGTTCGACGTGCGATAAACCGAGCCTGTCTTCTCCCCCTTACGGAAGAACTTGAAAGCAGCAGCTTTCAAGGGGGGGAGGATGTTCACGCGACGAACCAGTCCGCGGGGACCAGAGGGAGCTGAGGGGCGCGCGGGAGAGGCGCGCACGCAGCTCGCGCCGCCCGCCATGACACACCGCTACGAACGCCGAAGCGAGACCACAATTTTCTTACAGACAACGCTTATAAAAAAAAAACATAGGTTCGTGATTCAAATACAACTTTTTTAATCAAAGTAAATACAAACCGGATCTAGCCAGTCCTAGCCAATTCCTAGTTTAGGACGACTATGAATTGTGTCGGACAAATTAATTGACAATACAAAAGTTTAAGCGATACGCTATCGAATCGAAATATCGTTCAATATCAATCGTTTGTCATATCGATTGTATCGCGACCATGACACGACGGCCATTGCTTTCGCAACTCATGGTCACCCTTATATTATTTGCGCCAGTTTTATACAGTACATGAAATTAATGAAGTCGCTTATTACTAATTACACGGTTTCATGGTTCATGGCATTGTTTTATGGTCACCATCGATTCGTCGCGGCCTCGGTGCTTGCATGGGAAATGTGTAGGAATGTGAGTGGCATGCGACACCGCCTTTATCTTATCTGCCTAGGAATGACGGTAGAGTATAATTTGCCTGAAGATCTTGCGTCACCTGTGATCTTTGGTGTAGATGAGTCTGCACGCTGTCTAGAATATAATTAATGTAAATTAGTGGCTATCATATTTGAAAAGGCCGCGACTTACGAGTTGTAGGTCGTAGGTTCGAAACCAGTCAGGTCCTTCACTATGTGTAAATTATTTCATCACCTCTGCTCTCAAAACGGTGAAGGAAAACATCGTGAGTAAGCTGTATGTCCTAGAACCAAAAATTGGAGGATATGTGACATCTAACTAACATCACCCACACTGGGCCTGCGAGGTGGATTACGGCCTACTCATTGAGAGGAGGCCTGTGTCCCAGCAGTGGGAACATCATATTCTGATTATGCTATTATTGTGCTTTATCAATATGGCAAGAGATCAGAAGGCCAATTCTCGTAATTTAATACGTTCAAAATCTAGTCGCAGTCTCATTTCGGTGACAAACAAATGACAAAAGCTTGTCAAAATGTACGAAATAGTACATTATGATACATGTGTGTATATTGATTAATGCACACGCGTTTCATACGACGTTTTTCAACACACTTGCGAGGAAAAAAAACAGACTTGTATTGTTAAATATTAACTTGTATGGAAAATGGCGCGCTGGTTTTGTTTTCCCGCGCGCCGTGCTAGGCTAGCCAGCACTAGCGATGCGCGCGCAACATTGACTCATTTTAAATATATTAATCTATGGCACAGACAAAACCGATACAGCCTATAGAAAAAATATAATAAACACAAGCCTGAAAATTGCAAAAAACCTAAGAATTTCGCGGTCTACCACTGCGCATTCACCTTAAATTGTCTGTGGTCCCCTGCGAGTTCATTTTGCGACCAAGGACAATACAGGCTATTTAAAAAAAAAAAAAAATATAGCCCGCGGATTTTTTCTTTCGGCATGAAGTCTCTTTGGGCGCTTTCCGAATTAGCAATAATCGCTCACATCACAGCGCTCACATCATCTCCATGGACGTAATATTACGTCCATGCATCATCTCACATGCGTTCCGATTTAGATATTACTATTATGACTGCTGAGAGCTGGCAACAATTCGGAACACTCGTGAACGCGCTCACATGACAGTGCTTACACAATGTAAAAAAGATATTATTACAGTATTTCTTTGTATAAACACCACATTTCTTCTTCAGTTCTTCTTCTTTGGTTAGGTGGCGACTGTCAGCCAGAAGCACAATTTCAAAAATGCCACGTTAGTTTAATTTAAAGATGATGCAACTCAAAACAAAACACACTGACACAACCTCATACACACACTGTCATTTTTGACAGCGCTCACGGTGATATTATTCTAGGGCATGGTCGGCATTATCGCAAGATGGCGAATGTCATGACGTCATCTATGACGATTCACGGGACATCGTTATCGTTATCGCGCTCACGCTAATTAGGTTATTTCCCAATTCGGAACACATCGATTATTTCCCAATTCGGAACGCAGGGTTTGATGAGATTAAAAAAGCGCGCGTCTCCGACTAGTAAATAGTTATCTGTGGTATTACAGAACATGTGGATTAAAGTAAAGAAAAAGCACGCGTTCGTAATACACTCCATTATGGACCTAAAAGCGGTTCAATAAGAGCCACTTTACGAGCAAGTGTGTTGAAAATTATATTTTTGACCGATTGAGACTGAGATCAGACTGGGAACGTTCTTAAAATAACGAGAATTGCCCCTCTGATCTCTTGCGTATTAAAGAGAAGTTTTGTGCGTGTGCGAAAGCGGAAAGCGTCAAGAGAAAAAAAAAAATACTAATTTTGCGTTCGTCGCTGTCGATAGGTAAACCTGTTCATAACGAAGCTGCGTATCTGAATGAAACTAACAAGGCTTGTCAATTTCTTTAATTAGAAGTCATTGAGGATATTATTTGCATAATTATATGCATATCATGTTCGATTCGCCTTCACTTTGAATTGACTTGTCATAAAAAATACATATTTCATTGACGACTTCGACGTAATGTAGATAAGATTGTTATGTGATGTATTGATTTCTCTAACAGGTTGCATTCTGTCCGCCATTCGATTTATAATCGAGAGAAATGTTGGACCGTGTTCGATATTAATTGAAACCGCCCACAAAACTAGAGTGAATACGTAATAAGATAGTGGTGTTAGGAGCGGTTTAAACTTAATAGCAATTCGATATAAAGTTCACGTGCTATCAGTATCAGGAATCTGTATCGGACAGTGTTCGGTCCATTTTAATTTAAAGCACAATTCTGTAAGTAGCGACACGCCCCGAGCGAAATATTTAATTCAGTCGTGATAAGTCGATATCAAATTAACGTCACAGCTTTAGTCCATTCGGCTATCGATATAAATTACGGCCCTAGCACGATAATAAAATAATGAGCGCCTTAGTGTTCGTATAACGATCTAATAATATTAGACGTCCTTCGTATAGGGCTGCCTGCCCACACTGTTTTGTGGGGTTTGATCCAGTTTGGAGGTAATATAATATTAGAATTTTAGATTTGCGATAATATATGGTATATCATTATCTTATAAAATAATAGGTAATAATTCTCCTTTGTCTTTGTGAGATATTGGGTAATATTCAAATGTAAACGGCTCCTTGGCCGTCTTAGTGGGTGGTAACCTTAGCTATGCAGGTCTGTGTTCACACAATTACGCCTCGCAGGCCTCCAACACGTGGGGACTGGGGACCAATATAAAAGCCTTTACAGTGATTCATAGTTAGGAACCTCGTGGTGCCCGCTGTTGCCGTTCGCGATATAAGAACAAATAAACAATTTTGTTTTCGCTTCCGCTACTTTGATAATAATGAGTAATACGGACACGATCTAATTTAGATTTATAATAAAGGCCGGAAAACATTGAATATAAGTTATATGACTCTTATTTCGCGTCATTGTTCGCCTTTAATAATGATTGTAACCATTATGTGTCTTATTAGGCGAATCCTTTATCCAGAATGGAATTGATTAACTAGAGTGAAAGAGAGTTTAAGCAAAAACTTCTGTTCGTTCGTTCAATAACCCCCGGCCATAGAGACATTAGTGACAGTCCTCTAAATTAAAACGTTATACAAAGGCCTGTGTCCCAGCAGTGGGATTATTATACGCTGATTTAATATAAAATTTTAGGTCCTGACTGACTGATATATCAACGCACAGCCTAAACCGCTTTTCCTAGAGCCATGAAATTTGGTGGGTGTTCTTTGTGAAGAGTAGGTAAGAAAGGGTTTTCGAAATTCCACCTCTAAGAGGGTGAATGGAGTTTTTTTTTTCGTTTAAAAGCCGGATACGTCGGCGAATATACGGAAGGACATAATTTTCATATCTCGTAAATAAAATGGCGAAAAATGCAATAAGATTATTCATTAGCAGCTTACATAGTTTAAAACAGAAATAGTTGGTGGCAGTAGAGCGTGGAGAAACTAACACTGATACTCAGTTTTAACCTTGTAAGTGTATTTTCAAAGTTAACAGGTTATTTTATAAGAAATATAATAATTAAGAACTCCGGAAAAAAGTAGTGTTAGGTAATTCTGAGCAATTTTTTCATTGTTGGCATGCAAACGAACGTAATTATTGCGGTGGTTAGTTATTTTTATGTGTTGCAAATTGTTACCACACGCTCTGCCAGCTATTCTGGCTCTTTATATATATTTAACTTTTCAGGCATTTTCAACTAATTGTTTAGGTCAACATTAAAAAAAACTGAAAAAAAATTTTTTAAGACAAAATAATTTATGCATCTTAATTAATAGCAGAGCCAAATGGAAATTGCTTGAATTTGAAGAAAATAAGTGGTCAATAGCTTTGAAGTTTATTTTCAAATAATTATGTTTAGTAACAAGGTACTAGTAAATAACCAAGGGGAACTACAGATATCGACAAGTATGCAGCTGGCCCATATAGGAACTGCGCCTGATCACGTATACCTCAATACTAATGGGAATTTATATGACATCTCAGACAAGGAAAATGGTGATCAAGGGTCTAGATTACTATCGGTTGTACGATTAGTTGCCTGTTGTATGGGAGAGTACGAGTTATGTAGTATTCTGTGTCTTGTTATCTATTGGAGTCGTTAATCGTCAAGATAGAATATAGATATGGGCTATTGAAAGAGGAGGAATGATAATCTCTAATCAACTAATCAACACAGCCTATTGCAGTCCATTGCTAGACCTAAGTTTCTCTCAAGTGGCACCACAACACCAAATTCTTTGCTTCTTTGCAATGCTTTCTGAATCCATTCTATGACCTTTATGAGTAGATAATTAGTTTCTTATTGTTCTGTTACAGTAATATTTTAAACATCTAATATAATAAGACACTTAAATTGAAATGTCAACCTAATGAAGTAAATTGACGCAACAAGTTAAATATTAAACCCACTGTAACTGCTATTACGTTCAAGTGTGCGCATTCTTTGTGAAATTACGAGTAGTATGAACATTATATCTGCATCATCAAAACAAATCATAATTTATTTCTCTTTGTTTGTGTAAGAATAACCACAACATTCCATTATCTTGGTAAAGTAGATTTTTTGCACAAGTACAGTGTTGGGTCAGAAATTCTAATTTATGATGCATAGAGCAAATGTCATTGCTGATGTTAACACAATCACTGCAACACTGAGTCAGGTGCGAAATTCATTTATTGTCTTCAAATTGCAACAGAAGTTTCACCTGATGAACTACAGATTTATTTCCTTACAATATATGATGTAACTTTATGTTTGGTTTCGTTGCAGAACAATGTAAATGTAAGATGTCATTGTACTGAAATGGGTCAAATGTGTTAAGATAAAACTTTAATCATGTTGAAACACAAGAAAACAATAGTGGTCATGGAATGACGGAAAAATCTTGAACTTGACATAATGAGTAAGTAATGAGTTTTCCTCGTTTTCTAGCAAGTGGCGTCAAACAATGGGTGTACAAAAATATGCCAAGTAAGTTCACGAAAAAACCTACACCTGTTTTGTATAGGAAGTTCAGTGGTAGCAAATTAGCTGACTCATAGGAAAAAACCAAAACAAACTATCGATCTAATAATAAAACTGCACGACACACGTTATTCCAAATGGTCTGAGACTAAAAATCATACCACTGGTCATTGTGATGTGACATACATTGCAATCAACGTGGGCGTTTTGCGAAAGCCATTGGTTGTATCGACTTTATTCGCACGATCCTGATCATATATGAATATGTAGAACACCAGTGACATAATTATTAAGTAATAATAATGTCATGTCACCAAATAAGACAATGGACAGAATGTATACTAGGTCAGACGCGGACGTAAATACAGCAATATGTCATACCGATACGTATACGAATTATCTATCTAAGTTTATCAGATTGCATTTTTACTAGTCACTGACTCACTGACCGGATACTAATAAAAACAGTTGTCACATTAGACCAAATCGATTTGTCATGACGCAAAAAACGGTACCTACGAAGCGAAGATCCTTAGCGAAGTTAGGGATCTGGTGATTGTTAGAATAAATGGCGTCTCGTTTATAGACCAAAACAATGCAGCATCCAAAGGACACAAACATGAAGACATACATAATGATAATGACGAACTTACAGATCAAATATGAATTAAGAGGCGGCGGCGTGCATTGCGTACAAAGCACGCATCGCTGGACGATATAGCAACAGCGGAAGATGTCATAACATTGTCAACCGCTTGCGACGGCACGACCGGCCGTGGGCTCCTTGCTTCGCCAGTGAAACACTGTGAAGACATTAGTTAATCTACTCGATACGGCCATCCAAGTAATGGGGGTTAACTACGCATGAAGCTGGTTGGTGAAGGTATATCATAGAACATAGAAGAACGGTTTAGTTGGAAGCGTGCACCACTGATAGACATCGCGATACAAAGCTTGTTTAGTGTAAGATGTGAATGTTAGATAGGAGCATAGGAAATTACGTTTTTAAAGGAAGTGGAAATGAAAAACTGACTGATACTGTCTTAGAATTACATATGTTTAAACCGATTGGCTTTTAATGCTATCACAAAGCTTATTTTATCGTTGAAGTTCAGCGAAGAGTTTACAAAATTGTTGAAACTAACCAATTAGTGCTGCATGACCAGCAAAACAGAAGACCAGTACCTACAATTTGCAGTTCTGTAGATTCTCTAGCCTATTTTTTTTTTTTTTTGCGGATGGGATATCATCTAATGACCCCTCCCGCTCTGGGTGGAGCGGAAGGGAGTGTCAGACTCTTACTGACTAAAACCCACCCATGTTCCTTCCTTAGCCCTTTATGTTCCGGACCAGCGGTAACCCTTTCGCACAATCCCGCTGACCCGGCAGGCTTCGGCCCTAAGGGGCCCCTTCCTCGATGCTGACATCTCTTTGAGGCGCGCGTGGACCACGTACGCGCCGTCCGGCACGGGCCTGGTCCTGATCGGACGGTGAGCTAATTTTCTAGCCCTTAATCTGCTGTAGACATGCTACCACCTTGAAGAATGCACAATAACACAGTTGCAAAACCATTCACACGTTATGTATTATATGAAAACAAAGCGACCATAAGTCGGCTACGAAGGCCACGGACTAAGGCCGGACTTAGCCGACCAATTTTATTAAAGGTGATGAAATGATTACCTACACATGGTAATTGGCCATTTTCTGTATTGTAATTCACGTGGTTTTTGTTGTTTCCTTTTCCTTTGGAGCGTGGGAAAGTGTTGCAACGTTGTTATTAAGACTGATAACTTTATTAGCTCCAAAGTCGTCTGACGGGCGGCTGTTTGATTCAAATAAGATAATGTCTTATACTATTGACATAGTTGGCTTGTGTTTAATTATTGCTGGTTTATTAAATAGATAATTAAAGATTGTGATATTCGATATCAGTTTCTTGGGTTACCAGTGAGGCATTCATGTTAATGGACATTTTAAGTATTCAAGAAAGTGGTTTAGAATCACTTACAAACTTAGTCTACATCCATTCATTCGTCGCGAGGAAGTCGAAAGCTAACTCACATATTCAAAGCAAATCTCATTGAAAATCATGTCGTGAATGCGACTACTAAGTCAGTGAGATGGTCGCCGACATTCGGCCGATACCAGAGCGTATATGTTACGGCAGTGCGTGTAACCACGGATACTACTAACGGAAACTAGTTTTGCAATACATGTATTTAATTCACTATTCCCTCAAGATACTCAACTTAATGAACTCGTCTCACCTTTCAAAGACGTGACACTTGCATTGACATCAATTCCGAACCTAACCACGACTCATTCAGGACTTATGACTCAAAACTATCGCAATCAAACGTTAATGGTTTCACCTCTTTTGTAAGCGGAGCAAACATAATCAAGTGAAACAAAATTGCGGTAAAAATAGTAACACATAACCAGTTATTTGATATGTGGGTAAAAAAAGAAATATTGCGTAAGGAATTACGAAATAAGCGACGCTTTTGTATAAAAAGGCATAATAATAATTGTAGCTAGAAATCAACTAATGAAGCATGTACTTGAATCAATTGTACCTAATACTTATGGACGGTTCAACAAACACGTAAAAACATAAACGTTACGTACAATTAGTTCGCTAAGTGCGCTGAAATCGGCTATAATCGTTTTTTGAAATGTGGATACTATTATGACACGAGTCAATTTCATTATTGAGGATACAGGATCTATTTGAAAACAAAATTGGCTAGCTATGTGGGTATTAATTACAGAAACGGGTCGTAAAGAGGAAAAATCGAATGCAACAGTTGCCTACAAATACAATGCAATGTCATTCCGGTGTCGAGGAGTCAAGCACTAATGCAATTGAATTGAAATAATCAGCGTGACGGAGATTATAACTGCATTCTATAATTAGATCTGTAGGATGTCGAGGCCTATCTTTAACAAGATCATAGTTTTGTTCAGAAGTCCTCAAATCCGTATTTGTTAATCTATTTTTCTAACAACAATAAGAGTTTCGCAACTGTTGCGTTGCATCGACTGTTCGGTTAACGAGCGTCAGACTAATCGGTTGCAAACTGGCAACACAATCTTTTCTTTATAAAGTCGGATAGCAATTAATATTACTTAAGTCGAAATAATGAACGTTTCACGCCTGAGTTGCCACATGATGACGCTGAGTTAGAGAGCCTTATCGTGTTACTCTTGGATAATATGTATCATTTTCACCTCTGTTAGTCCACAGTACGAGTAACTACCAGCTCTATTGTTTCCGTATACCTCGTATTTATGTTTACAGTAGCCATTTAAGCTTACTCAGTAATGGAATAGTTGGTAACTAAATGGCGTTACTTGCATACAATAGATTTTCTATTCCGCATTCAGAATTCTAGCTTTCAATAAATTGCAAGTCTGATAAATACCTATAAAACTTAAACTAGTTACACTGTAAAGATGTTTCGTATACAGAATGATCAGTGAATTTTATTGATTTTCTGTAATATGGATTGGTGCCGTAAACTTTACTGAACGATTTTAACTTTAAAGCGTTAATTCGAATGTCTCTCGGTTCTTTTAGTAAATTAGCCACTTATTCGTATGTTCACATGTTCAAGAGCAGCCGCAGAACGTGCCTAGCATGTTCACCGCATAGTTTAGTTTTCTGAGCGCGTTCTTAAGCCAAGTGGTTTCACTGTTCGATAGACACATTATTTTTGTATCTGGAGCGAGTATTAACTTTCGCTGTAGTGGTGTTATGTCTTTTTTCTCCAAGTATCTCGGTCTGGTCCGAGTAAAGACTCTGCGGGCCTTTTTTGGTCATTTTGCAATAATTCCACGAAGATCGGATTTTATTAAGTTCATTGTTTGTTTTACTTTCACTCGACCTGGTTTGGTTTACACCATAAACCATGAGATAAATTGCTGATAAACGGCAATTGACAAAGCAAATCGGTTTTCCTGCAGCCTAGCTTCTTCAAATAATCGCATAATTTCCTCATAACTAACATGACTGGAAATATTAGAAAATAGGAAGGAAAACGTGAAGTTTATGTTGTGGGAAATAGAATTATGTAAATGATGACGACGTGAGGGATGTGGCACCGATGTGGACGCTACTGTTCATACTTTACGATCTCGTCACTGTAGCCGCACATGGTATTATGAACGTTTACGATTTCTGTTACGTTAAATAGATTTATAGCACCTCTCAAGTTGTCTTTATAACGTCATTTCTAATAAAGTTAAGCATAAAGTTATAACGTATACTTACCGGTATTTTATGGCAGTCTATACATTTTCCCTCTGGTTGTTTTATGCCATATTACGGAGTCTATTTATAATGTATGTTAAGATTATTTCATTCTTTCTCTATTCATGTTTTACGTTGTATATTAACTTTCACAGTGGTTGCTACGTTGTTTTCTTCCTGTTAGCTGCTGGGTATACTATGTCTTGATATAAAAACTGCCTGTATGTACGTACGTTACGTCTGGGTACCGTATTATAAAAACTGCAATGTTTCACACAATTTGTCGTAGTCAATTGTGTTACAATTTAAGTTTCATAACTCTTGGTTGATTGATTTGCACAAATTAGTTGTAAGTCAACAGCGTTACATCGAATTTTAAGTTTTTCTTTAAATTGTCTGCATTCAATCATTGTGTTAAAAAGATTATTGAACATTCCCATTGATCACAATGGCAGAACCTTCCCATTGGTGACAAAATTATGCAGCCATTACTTATTTTTGTCACCAATGGGAAGGTTCTGCCCTATAGAGCGGATATCTTAAACTAAGAATCCCACGACTCGACTGAAGTTTAAATAACACCATTTTAATATACATAGTTTCCAATCCATGCCCCAATAAACAGCTGTTGGCTCCTAAATTGACAGTCCAATAAATCTCGAACACAATACATGATCGATCGATGCGCGCGCAAACTTTGAATATTCATCAGATTATGTTATTTACCATAAAACATGAATAAAGTTATTTGATAACGGTACATTATGATTTGATCTACATTCATCCGGTCTTGTTCTGCTAATCAGGGGACGTCGATTATAAGTTATTGAAATAAATTCAAATATCGATTTGAATGCCGTTTGTTTCTTTTTACCGAGTCTGGATTACTTTATGTATTCATTTATAAGTGCTTATTCTACGTGTATCAGGTTCATTCACTTTATGATCAAGTTTTAGTTAAAAACCCGATAAATTTAGTTTTTTATTGCAGTTATCTAATTCAGCACTTTCAAATATTTTGTATAATGCATTTATTTATTTTTAATAGAGCTTCTGTCAATACTATCGAAAATAACAAAAAAAAAAACTGAAAATATCGTCTGTGACTGACAGTAAGAGGCGAGGATGTCGGTCGTTCTGAAAGTGTTCGTTTTTGCCAAGATTCAAATATAGAAAAATAAAAAGAAATCTCGGAGCAACCTCTCAAAGCATCAAGAAAAAAAAAAGTGTCACGATCAGCTGTTTGAACGAGCACTCAAACATGTCATGTTCTAAGCACCGTTTATAAGAATACTAATTAATTCTAAGTCAACTTACAAGCTCAAATGGACTAGTACCTCCCAGTTTGGGTGGCTATATAATAGTAAAAGTTGTTCGTATGTCACCTATCGGTTCGAAACAGGTCCCTTAAAATGTTGCTGCGTGCGCAATGTCCGTATTAATTACTGTTGTTATGGTGAAGTTGCGATCAGACGAAAAACTGGCGTAGGTACGAAACAAGGAAGCAGTTAGACGCATTTAGTTCAGCTGAAGTCATAAGATACGATGTCAATAATAACTGAGAATTGTCAATATGTGTTATGTTCGGCCATTACCACTATAATAATCATCTCAAAAACGCACTTATAGCGTTTAAGAAATTCCAATCTATTCTCTGCAAATAGGCCGCCAACCATTTGGTCTCAGTAGACTTTCGAAGCTTGAATTTCTGACGAATTATTTAGAGACAAAGTTGAAAATTCCCATTTGCTCGTATTTCCTCTGGCCGTCGATACAAAAGACATCAACGCATGACGAAATAATTATGAACTTGGGAATTGGGGCGATCTTCTTTGAGGAACTGGAGAATTTATTTGTGAGGGTTTCAATTACAACAAAATTTCCCCGTTTTTAGAGTTAGGTAAGGATATGAAGACCAGAAAACAGTTAGAAAGTCTACGGCTGGTCAGACATTATCCTAATTTTGTCACCATCCACCAGCCCTTATCCCAATGCATGAGATCGGCGCAGAATATTTTCTTTTTCCATACATCAACTGTCATCTCAGCTTGCATATCGTATGGCAGAAAAAAGTACAACTACAACTATAAAGTTTAAGACTTTTTGCATACTCAGTAGCTACAGGTTAATAGGCTGTGGCCCACGACTTGTTGTGCAACATTGTATTGTGCGTGTAGTCCTTTTCTTGTCTTTCGGTTTCCACTTAGTATTATCTCAATCATAATATGTCAAGGTTGCATTCGTAAGGAATTTGACTCAACGGATTATGGTGGCCGGTTGCTGCAAGGTAATTTATGCCTTGTTTGTTTTGAAGTTTTACATATAGATGCGTTACAATTATGTGTGACTTTTTTCAGCATCTATTTACCTGCCCCAAAACCCCATAATTATATATTCGTAGTCTGCTTTCACAATTAGAAATTCCGCCAGTCTTTTGTTTTGCATTCAGAGATTTCTCCGTATTTGCATTTGTTTTGGATGTTGTAATGTCATCGGATTATCTAATATCTCAAAATTATATAGATGAATCATAGTTCAAAGACCATTCTGAACATATCCGTTGTGTATTTTTAAGCGTATTTAGCTTGTAAATTCATATGATTTACGGTTATCCGTTGTCTCAGATTTTCATGGTCCGGAGCGCATCAGATACGGCCACGACTGTTGTTTCAACCCAACCTCGTATTAAACGAATCATACAAGCAACTTTTAATTTGTAGCTATCATCACGAGATTGAATAACTTAACATTACGGAATATTGACATAATCGGTTATGCATGGCTGGGCAATTTTTCTTGCTTATATGTTTCCTGTTTTAATATAAGCAAGTAGCTTAATTTTTTTCTTTAGTGGCTTTTTTCTTTCTTTTCTTTGTTTTTCTTTTATTGTTTCTTCTTTCTCTTCACTGGACAATTATCGCTGTGATATAGCAGACACGTATGCGTCGGCGTCGCTTGTCAACGATAAACTCGATTTTTATGCTTGATAAATATGTATTATGAAGAAAGATTGGAAAGTGAACACAGGCTTATGAAACAGTAGTAATTTTAAAATGCAATAATTAGTAATAGGTGATTATATTACTTCACTAATAAAATCAAAATGTATTACGGAGATAGTTAACTCTTTATTAGTGGTTGTAATGGCAATCATATCACTTAGTTTTAATAGGTTTTTATATTTTATTTATCCTTTTGATAGATTCTTATTTTGTAAATATGAGGACTTTTTAGGCTTTGTAGACTTTAGATCTGCAGACTATTTTTTATTTTATCAAGTACCTGGTACTTGTTGACAGGCCTACGCTATCCTCCCATACCTACTGTAATTAGAAAACATTGTAAAAGCCAATTATTTTTAGAAGAGTTTACCGTGGAGTTTCTTGCCGGCTCTTCTCCATAGGAAACGACCAATTGGAACCGTGCACCTAGCTTCTGACGTTTCATAAGTGGTCATGTAGATTTATGTGAAATAAAACATTTTGATTTTTAATTCTGGATTTGCAATTAGTCAAAGATTACGTTAATACTATTTAGCACCTCCATGAGAGATTTCGAAAAGGTTTTCTTGAACATTTTCACTATCAAGACGTAACACTAATTACGTGGCTTCTTCACAGTGTTATTATTTTGCGAAATAACATAGAAAGTCTGTCACATTGTCTGTCTGTCGTGTTCACGTCAACTCGTGAACGCATTTCGGATAATTCGCGATTCACATGTCTCCATCATGTGATACGAATGTCAGTGTGCAATGGCACTGCCACAGGCCACTTATAAATGGCGCAATTGTCTGACTATGACTTATAACCCATGTTGACATTTGATTACAAAGTGCTTTTAGATATAACATATAGCCATTGTATTCGAGGTGAAGTTGATTGTTAGGTTTGCGATCCACCTTGAATTTAGGTGAACTTATAACATACTTGTTTATTTATTTAATTAATGTTAAGCGCCTATGTATGCTTGCACCTTTCATTCAACAAGTTAGTACCAAAAGAAAAGATGAATATAAGTTGTTACAGTAGTTTCCGAACTTTTAGAGAAGTATTGAAGAAGACATGCTACGCCGGCCCCAAATACGTTGGAATAATGGCAGAAGAATGCTGACAGAAGTTTACGTGAACATTGTGGGTCTATAACAACATTGAAATTGTTGGAACATTGTTGTTGTGCTTTTGGAATGCCTGATGGAAATCGACGGATGAGGTCTATGATGGAACGAGCGTGCCCAGAAGAAGACGAAATACAGCAGGCTGCTTGACGCCGGACTCCGGTGGGAGGGTGGTCACAAAACAGGCGGGCGTTAGCCCTACCACCGCAAGGGAAGAATTGGCCAGTCAAATAAGGTGATGGGTGTGACTGTCCAGGATGCGCTTGGATCAGTTGAGTAACTTTCGGAACAAACTGCGCGACACGAGGAGGCTTCTTCATGCATCCCAAGATATTTAGCATAGCATATTTTTCATTTTTGTTTCTTGTAAAATACGCTATGTTAAATATTTGAACTGGTAGGTATTTCAGTCATAGCAAATCCAATGTGCCAATTTATTGTAGGTTCATAGCTAAGTGCTATATACAGTTATTCCTGTGGTCACTGAAATACCTTTCAAAGACAGATGGCCGTGTTATCCACCAGATAACATTAAATTTATGCAAATAAATGCCAGAGCAAGGTAAACAAAAAGGATTGATTGCATTCCCAATGGCGTACCTATTTTATACAAAACAATGGTCCATATCTTAATCAGAATGTCAGAATGAGATTAAATATGGGTCCTTTTGCTAATAGAATATTAGCCGTTTGATTTGTTTTAATGGTGTTGAAGCCTTTGAATGCATATTAAATGGGCATAGTAACCTTTGAATTATAAATATGATAGTTATATGGTAGAATGCAAAACCTAAGGCAATGGGAACGTAGATGTAGGTACGTAATGTAATTGTTCCTAACCCTATGGACTTTGTCTGAAAATTAAAGTATTCTATTGTATGCTATTCTAATTTGAAGGAAATCGGAAAAATGGACGGTGTCCGTTTTGGGCATGTAGGTATTCAAATATTTTTAGTTCTTACCAACCAGGCACTTTACTTTGTGTAAATTACTTCATCACCACTACTCTGAAAACGGTGAAAGAAAACACTATGAGGAAACCGGTATGTCCTAGAACCAAAAAATTCGAACACATGTGACTTCTACCAACCCGCAATGGGCTTGCGCGCGTGGTGGATTACGGAGGAGGCCTGCGTCCCAACAGTGGAAATATTACAGACTGACTATGCTTATTTATTTATTTATACAATCTTATACTATCCTTACAGGTTCACACCCAATGCAATAATGTGAAATATGTATTATACACTTATGCTTTATGCTATGAAACCAATTAAAAACTTCTTTCAATATTTTTCAAGAAAGGTTGTTTTCTAGTACCTACTTGTATCGCCATAATTTAATTAAGGAACTCAAAGGTGTTAATGAGACTGCGCCAGAGTCGAATACATTACAATCGGTGGGCCGCGATTACGTTCTACTGAACTCGACCGAACGTTCCGTTTCCATAATGAATCATTACAATTATCAGCCAGCCTCCGGTTTTCCACTTAATTGAATTTAATTCTCGTACAATAAATCCGTTAAAAGTGGTTTGAATAATCGTTGAAATGTTTGCAAATTGTAATAGCAATGGAATCGAATCACATTTGGTTTATGCATAAAGTGGTAGAATAGAAATTAAGGTCCAGTTTGATTTAGCAGCGAGTGGGTAATACCGGAATCTGGGTGAATGATTTATTGGTTCGAACATAATTTCCCAGATCTTCTAGAAATCTGGGGCTTTATGAAAACTTGCTAATATTAATAATTTCCGAATAGGCAGTGTTACGGCATGGTACATACCCACTTGTACGTTTTTGCGTAAACCAGGTGGCGCCAGATATTAACTATTAATATATTCAGAAAGTACCGATACAGATCACTTCGATTTAGTTGCAAAACTAGCGTATCAGTGATCTAAAGGATTGTCAGTAACGGCGAGTGATCTGAATAGCTATCAACTATCGAGCCTGATCGATATTACTTTGACAAGGGCGTTGTCGACATCCGTATCTTACGTTTGTTTGCGATCTCAAATCGATTAGATTCGCTTTTAAAATTGTCATACAACGAAAGGCTTCGATACCGCGACGTGTCGTAATAAAATTAACTTTAACACCTGAGGCCGAGTTGCTAAATTCGTTCGTGGAGAAGTAATGTGGAATGCAATTGTCGTGATCCGCAGCCGGTACATTCACGGTACGTGGCCTTGTCTACAATGAGCTACACTATTAATGCTCCGGAAATTATAAAGCTTATGTCGTGTAATATACATTCAGTATAATATAATTTTAGTTTTTGCGGTTGTAGTTGCGCCCACGCCGCGCCGGCCGGCCGCCGCCGGAATTGGATAGGTGAACGGTTTCGTAACCAAACTAATAATTGTATTAGTATACTCCGAGTTATACTAATCATTAGCATAATTTTTGCACGCCACAGTATGCAAAACGTCAACTGTTTTCTTATGGAGATCGTAATTCACTGTAGGAAAATTCTTCAAATGTAAACCTAGTTAGCTAATGGACTAAAAACTAAAGTTAATTAGTAAGAATTTTATTAAAAGTACACCAGTAACTATGTCAACACTCTAAACGTTTCAGATAATAACTTATTTCTATAAATTCTAACGGCGTTTTAATGAATCAGAAAAAGTAGTACATTTCTTGAGTTCTTATTTTTTGTTGTTTGCGTTAGGAATTAGTAAATGTAAAGGTAGGGTACCTAACGTTAACGTAACGTGCGTAAGACCAGTTTCATGTTATTTCTCAACCTTGTCACCAGTGCTCCAGTGCTCAAACCCGTTGCGCCACCAGTCATTGCACTCCAGTGCACCAGTTTGGCGAAAGTAAAAGTCACTGCGAACGCACTCGTTCTTGAACCAGTGCTGTAACTGTCGACTGCACTACACTTAACGTTATAATGCTTTTTATTTTACAAACTCGATTTCAAAACATAGCGGGCTCATCCTTTTTACCTACTTCTCATCTCGACTCATTACAAATCGTGCAAAGGAAATGGGTATCCTACTGTTGACCAGTAAACTTCACGCATTGACTATTATGGTCTATGAAACCAATACGTTCTCACCGCTGCGTTGAAACTAGATATGGCATCCAAATAGTACATTGACTCTGTATTGGAGAGTTATTTGCATGGATTAACTGAGCTGAAAAATTGTTTTATAATATAATCAGCCTATAATGTTCCCACTGCTGGAACACAGGCCCCTCTCGGTGAGAGGGAGTGGACCGTAATCCACCACGCGGGCCCAGTGCGTGTTGGCAGATGTTACATATCTTCGTATTTTTGGTTCTAGGACATCTCGTTTCCTCACGATGTTTTCCTTCACCGTTTTAAATTTTATAATTTTATGTAGGATCATCATCATCGTCATTTCAGCCAAAAGACGTCAAAAGACGACCATTGATATAGGCCTCCCCGGGCATCGCCACTTCGACCAGTTTTGTGCTTCCTGCTTCTTTATTTAGAATAGAAATGTATTTAAAGGTAAAAGAAGAAAAATGAGAATTAAATGGGATGCTGCCGATGCTGGTAATCCTTTTTCCAACTCGGAAAAGCTATTCGTAAATGGCCACCGTTTTTCCCTCTAACTAGTACCAGATGGGAACCAACCACGAAGGTTGAAAACTGATTGATTTATAATGCGTTGAAATAAATGTGCCGCGACTTTCGTGATTAAGGTGCAACCCGTTAGACCAGTACCCGTTGAATAGAAAATATAAAGCAGCTAGACCAGTCAATTAGACACTTTCGTAGTCTAATTATAGGAAATTAGAGAGGGGACATATTTTCAATGACATCTAACAGGTTAATAGAGATGTTCAAGCTGTCGGTAGCTAATGAGTCAGACGATACAACATAAAAATGATTTACAGTAATATTAATACGCGAATTTAAATAATATTTTCGTATACCGAATAAATAAAGACTGATTTTGTTTAAATAGGCAATTTTGTACAATCACAAAAGCATTAAGTAGTTACAACACAATATTTCTGATTGACATCTACAAGATGTGAATAAAAAAAAAAACAAAAATTAAACCGTTATGTATAATTAAAAAAAATATATTAAAATAAAATATTAAAAAAATTGTAAACCAGCGTTAAATGTATTTAATTCTAATGCCTACTTTAAGATGCCTAAATTGTGTGGAAATAAGTCATAAATTATATCCGGTTGAGATAGAGAAGCTAACTAGGCAATAGTGGACACAAACTACTTTAGTAAAAGATTGTTTTATCTGACCAAGATTATAATCTAGACTTTAAAATAGTTTGGTTGGGCCTTTCTTCTCTGAGTAGTCAGATTGGAAACGCCGACCTCATCCAGTTTTTTTTTTTAAATATGATTGACGTGTAAAAGTGTTTGAACAAACCTACTTACAGATATAAAATCATTTATCATTAAAACAAATTCGCCGTTTAAACTCAAAAAAAAAAATTCAATAAAACCTTGTAGAGGCACTTTTGAATTGTCAAAATTAAATAGTCTGTCAGTTAGTCAGAAAGTCGAAGCTAGTTGCCCATTCCAAAACGTAGATCTCTATGGAGAAGAACGGGCAAGAAACTCCATAGAACGGGCACGAAACTCCAGAAGAACGGGCAAGAAACTCCATGTCGTAAGCTAACTTTCAGAATAACATTATAATTAATTAAGCAAAATTAAATATTTTCAGTATAAACAAAGCATCAAAGTAATAATGCCTATGAATTTTTAGAATGGCTGCGAAAGTTACAAACAATACTAAATTATTATCTTGTTTGTTAAAATTATGAGAAATTCTTTAGAATACCTACTCGTATAGAATTTATAAAACTTTCTCGACTAAGTTAACTTTCAATTGCAGCAGCAAATAAAACGTTTTACCATTCCGAGATTATGGATATGTGTGTATCATGCAAATATTATGAGTAAAAGTTATGATTCATTATTATTTAGGCTTATTATTATTATATGCCTGTGTTGTCCTACTGCAGGGCAAAGGACTCCCTTTTCTCTTTCTATTAAAGCTCAAAATAGTCTAATTAATTATGCTAACAAAATACACAACCAAATTACCTATTGGTAGTTAGGCGCTAAAAGTAAAAAGTCGTAATTCGAGGTTTGGCTCTCGCCTATTTCCTCCTCCAATATTGGACCAATTCAAAAGATATTTCATAAACTGAATAAGAAGGATATATACTGTGTCCATATATTTTTCTTTTATCATTAATAGTGTCAAATTTGTACACTAGGCCTCTATTGACAGCGGTTTAAATCGGCATTTTTTATGAGAGTCAAAATGGCGGGTGTACCTTAACTAATCGAATCCTTCCATTTACCAAAAAAATTTACCTAAATTGTACTATTTAGTACCTAGGTTTAAATAAATTGTACCTTCTTCAGAACGAAATTATTTCGAAATTAAGGTACACCCGCCATATTGACGGCAAGATGGCGGGTGTTCTATAGTATTTTATTATTTAACTATTACTCATAAAATATAATTACACTAAAAAAATGTACCTAAAATGTATGTACTATTTAGTATCTAGGTTTAAAACAATTGACATCTTCAGGTCCAGTTGAAAACCAGCGTCAGCCACTAGTTATCTGGCATTTTTGCTGCACTGGGCCTTTTTGGCGCAGCCGTGACGTGAGTCACGTTTTCCTGCTAATTTCTTATATCGGACTTTACACTTTTTTATTTGATCTTTATTTTTTGTTTTTATCTGTTGTACCTATCTGGTGTATTGTGTGTTTTTAGTCTGTGCTAAACGTATTTTCTTTTCTTTCATCAACTGGGTACAAATCCAGACTTCGTGTTACTGAGAATTCCTAATGGGAAAACGCAATATAAATTTGCACGATCCGTGAATTGAACCCTGGAACTCATGCTCAACCGAAGCGCTTGCCACCACTAGACCAACAACGCTTCGATTATTTATAGTGGCATCTTTGAATAAACTATTAATTTGGTGCTATAACTAATTTTACTTTCGTATGAACGGTGAACCAGTTTGCAAATTGGTTTTAAAGTTATTTAGGTACACAAAAAAAGCTATTTAAAACATTTCAACAAAACGTTTCATGAACAGAGTTTAACAATCGAGTCGTTGTATCTTAAAATTGCGTTTCGTAACTCCTTACATTTTATTTCTCATGTTTTATATCACTTTCGCTTAACGTATCTGAGATGACGTCATGTTAAAAATAGCTCAATAAACATAACATACCATCACGCTATGTATTGCCCGAATGGTTATGCAGAAGTGTACCTATACTACACCTGCATTTCGTCAGTTATGGTCATGATTGTGTGAAGTAGGCACGAATCCAGACTCCTGGTTGCTACTGAGATATTTCAGATGGAAAAACCCAATAACACTGCCCGATCCGGGGTCAAACCCAGGACCTCAGCTCAGCAGTAGCGCTCTCGGCCATTAGATCAATGAGGCAAACATAGAAATACGAGGAAATAAAATTGGAACAAATTATGATAGGTACCTACGTACGTGTCATGTCGTAATTATAAGGACGTTGAACCATTTTTCTTCGGGTAATTTTATCGGCAAAATTATAGGAATTCTAGTAAATGTTGTGTGATCAACATGTGTGTCAAGTGATCTATTTACCAGCTGATAGCATCCAAGTGCTTACATGTTGCGCTAACATAAACACTCAAACCTGTTTTCGTTTCCTTAAACAAACACTTGACCGTTTTACATTTCCTGAATAAACACTTATTGAAAGTGAATTTCGATTGGTTTACTTCTGATAACACTTTATTACGCTTAATTCTAGAAAATTAAGTAGTGAAAGCGGTAATAATAATACTTGGAGTACTTAATACCAGTTGAATTGCCCACGAATTGTCGTAGGTTGTTGCTACACAACACCAAGACCTAGATTTGATACCTATCAACAAGTTCCCATAGCGTTTTAAGACATGTTGGCTATCCATTACCGGTCGCTGTCGACTTGTCTATGCTTTCGATAAGGACAGCAGGTAATGTATAGCTCGGCAGGAGATTGTGTGGAATGTATGTAAGTTAGTAATCATGGGAACAGCGTTCTAGCGCACCAGCTGTTCTCAATATTGTAAAGCAAGTAGATCGCTCCAATAAATACCGAATCACATTACTGAATTGAATTTAATGCCTTTTATGTAACCAGATACCAATTACGAAATAAACACTTGTATGTACTGAGTTGTTACGCGCGGGTTTCGGGAATAAGCACCATTTTAAGGATTTTATTGGTTTTAAATTGGTAAACATCGCGATCTTGCAATTTAAATTTTATCTTTTGAGTCCATTTTGGTTCAAACTACTTTTAAACATTTATGAAACGTGCTGTGTTCTTATTGCATTTCCCAATAAGTACGATAAACATACATAAATTATTAAGTTTCAAAATGAAAATAGGTACATTGTTTAACCCTTTAAGCCATGTTTTCGACGACCGACATCACGCGTAATCTGGAGACAGATCTACTGACTTTACGCTACAAGAATTCGCATTGCGAGAGCCTTAATCTTTAATGAAATGTAAAGAGTTCACACAAATTACCCAATCTAATATTTACCCTAAATAAAATCTGGTCTCCATGCATAATAATTATCTGCATTTCCGACACAAATTGCGACCGAGTCTCGAACTATTTACGTACGCAATCGCAATTATGTTGTCGAATCGAGTTCGATGACAGCCGGTACGAGTCGACGAGAACTATAGCATTCGATGCCACGGCCGGGCCGTCGATCTTGACCTACACCACGCCTGCACCGATGCGTAGGCACAGAAAGAATCGTACCATCCAGCCGTAAACAATCGATTTAATCCGCAATATTATTATAATCGATTCTTCAACCGATAGGATGGTTGCTGAACTGGTTATTTGTAGTTCTCATTAAACGGTTATCTGTATAAATAGATATCTCTATTTTCTAATAGGTTGAATATTTGACAGATATTTCGCAGACTATTTTAATTTGAAATTCAAAATCTAGCTCTACATAAGTACCTATTCATAAAAACTAATGATAGAAAACCAGCTACAAAAATAGGTCTGAGTCAATTCAATGTTTCGGAATCTTTCATGTTAAACATGTTAATAGTCTAGCTTAAAAACAAAATATAATATGTTAGGCATATAGACATAATATTTCGGAATGCGCCTCGAATAACAATCAAAGTGAACGCTTGGAATACGGAATATACCTATCTCCGCTCATATCAGCGTGTATGCGCACAATTAATAAAATAATAATTTTAATTAACTGCAATATAATTTATATTATATTATATTTTATTTGACAGGTACACTAAATGAGGTACGAGTCTTTTATTCAACTTCCGCCGTGTAGTTTATTTTTTTTATAACTTTTTTATTGTGACTTGCATTCAATCAATTAGTTAATGGATTGTAACAATCTGACATATTGCAAAAACTATTCTGACAGTAAAATTAATTGAATAAAGGTACCTACAGTTTAATATCAGAAATTAGAAATACAGCAGAGTCATACCTATAATAACGGCTAGTCGCGTACTGGGGCGTTAGGTTTTCTCATTTCACAATTTCTTGCTACTATGCATATTATAACTCGCAAACCGGTTGCCTAGCTACGAACTTGGGAACATCGTATTACCGCTTAACTAATAATATTATAATAATAAGCCGATGCAATGAAGCTCGTTGTATGAAAGGGAAATCTGACCGAGGCAATGTCAGCTACTTACCTACCTAGCTGGAGCGGTCTCTTTAGAAAGTTTTAAATTATACGTAAGTGAACTGGTAACACTGACGGCGACAAGACCACGGGCAGGCGACGGATGCCAACACCGCAACTGATGCATGTGAAGCTCATAACTATTCGAGACACTCCATAAAATACTCACTTAAGAATATTAGCTCAAACAAGAATATATTCATTCGGTTATACATACATAGGCGTGAATGAAATTCAATATAAATGATTTTACGTTTCATCGATTTCATTAAGCTTGATTTTATCAATATTCAAAATCTAGACTACTTTACAAATCGTCCATCAACAATTTTTTACTGAATCCGGAAATATTCTAAACCGGAATAACACTTCATTCGACTTCTCATCAAGTGGAACGGAATGCAAATCCGTTATAAGGACATCACTGATACTCGCAAAACCGATGCGTAATCCACTAATAATTTCACTCTAACTGTCAAAGCTTGCGATGTACGTTAACGCGTAGAAAGTGGAGATCTCGATGTTATGTAAGTGGCTTTGTTTGACACGCGTGGAGTTATGTCCTGTATCGATTGGGAACATTAATTAAGCATCCGAATAGACACGTATAGCGATATTGACATTGTTGTATAACTAAATGATATATTGCATTCGTGTGTTTATGTAGGCCAGGCGTACATCACGAATGTGTTGCTGCGTATTAAACATGACAAAAAATTTTTGTTTGTTACGTGATCCGATGTGACAGTAAGATTGATTGATGTGTATCTTGTCAGTGCCAGTAGGCCACACTTGTTTGAGAATCGTTTATGTAATGTATGCCGGAATAACAACGTCTAAGGTGTTTTTGAGGGCTACCGATATAAAAACCAACTTTGAGTAGGTTTCCAGAAGTGTTTCAGTAAATTTGCTTTTATAGCATAACTGGGTTCGTAATTGTAAAGCTAGTCCTGATGTTATCGATATAATTAAATCAGGATACGGCAGTAGTTACCGTGATAATTCTATTGTTGTCGCCACCTCTAGTCAGTTACATAAAGGTGGGTAGCATTGCACCATATCCTACACCTGTTAGTTATGGTAATTGAGACAAATAACTTTATTCAAAAACGCTTATAAATCTTATTAGGAAGTCAGATGTTTTAATTAGGTAGACATTTAAGTACTTACTTTGGTTGGTCCGTGGATGGGTGAACATCTTTACATATCAAGACCTCTCCGTGCCTCGGGCTGTCATTCGTGAATCTTTGACAGTCGTTACGGGTCGTCAGAAGCCCGAAAGTCTGACAACCAGTCTTACCAAAGTTATCTAGTAGTTAGGTATAGGTTATCTAGTAATTGGGTTGTGGAGGTCAGATAGGCAG
This sequence comes from Oligia fasciuncula, assembly GCA_963082905.1. NCBI lineage: Eukaryota > Metazoa > Arthropoda > Insecta > Lepidoptera > Noctuidae > Oligia > Oligia fasciuncula. The sequence goes on along the minus strand of OY720393.1, from coordinate 6,926,066 downwards.
TCGCTCCATGTAAAATACTGGTATTCAGCTGCATCCGGTTAGACTGGAAGCCGACCCTAACATAGTTGGGAAAAGGCTAGGTAAATCATGATATAGGTTACATTTACGTTTAGTTACGTCAGATTTTCTCTTTCAATAATGAGCCGAAAATAAAACACGGTTTAATGAATCAAGCGAGTGTGTTCCATCAGTCTGCATAAGTTGACACGTGTTATGATTACGCGCGTTGCGCAATAGTCGCGGTTCGGCTGCGCCCGCGCCGCCCTGCGCTGACCGCAGCGCCATTGTACGTTCATTCAGTAGGTTGTGTAATAATTATTCAACGATAGAACAAATAATTGATATTGTTTTGTGTCTTGATAGTTGGAAATGTAGCTGGAACCTAAAGTTAACATCTGACGTTACTTAGCTGAAGTTATTAAAACGTAGTGAAGTCTCAAGATATCTTGAAGATTACTATCTATTACTAGTAGCTAGGTACTTTTAAAAGTAATTAATTCGTAAGCTAGGAAGGATATTATTGATAAAGTGTAGTGATAATCTTTCACAGATATTAGACACGCCAATTATTTCTTATCTACAAGGTATTCTTATTTATTACTAAGCTTTGAAAAGCTGATTACTATCCTAATTAGAATCTATAAGCATTCTTTAGATTAATCGGTAGGAACAGTGCAATAAGTAACGCAACATTGTTCAGGAAGCTTTACAAAATTTGTGTAGATTTTGGCATAATAAAACCGAAGATTATCATCGAACTGATGGATTATTTAACCAATAAATTATGCGTAGATTCAAATTCGCTTAGCGACCTGTTCATTCAACATGTTCAGTTAATAGAATAAACAAATTATAAACCGTGTAATTTATAGTCGTCTATAAATTACAGGGTGTTTATTTATATTAAAGCTATAAAAGTAAAATGCATCTACTTCTCTTTAAAAACAAATTAATTCTAATAAACTATGAATTAATTGGCTTCCTAGGTAATGTATTTACGTAAGCTAGCGTGTGTTTTTTAGATAGAATACGTAATTATGGCTAAAATTATGGAAATATCTAAATAAACAGTAGCAAATTATTTGCATTTTCTAATTATTTTGGTGCTGATATCCTAAATAATTGGAAAATGCAAACAATTTTGTACTTACCAAAATTTATTTAATTTAATTTCCATAAACTATACCTTGAATTAAAAATACAGGTTATTAATTTGTGTGGATTATTAATGACTGAAAAAATGTTTAGCTTTGAAGCCTTTGTCCTCTGTAATAGATTAATAGTTTGTGCTGCTAGAGGATACGTCGAACAAATAATAGCTTTTAGAAAAGAAGCTATTGTTTCTATGGCTCTATATAATACTCGTTTTCGAATCTATATTCGTCTGTTTTAGCATATCCTGTAAAAGCTCTCTCCTATCATATAGTTAGCAGCAACGAGCGATGAATAACCATTAACTAGAATGGCGTATTTTATCAGTTTTTCGGTGAAAACGCGAAATGTGATTAGAATATCGACATCGATCAAAAGAAAGTGTCTAATTCGTTGCTGCGAGCATTACGTGACGAATTACCCAGTCAAGTCTGAACAAGCCATTCATCTGGGGTTTCGTACAGACGGACAAACCGACTAATAGCTTATTTACATGTACAGTCAGCAAAAGAGTTAGGTATGCAGGATCGTCGGATATAGTTGAAGTTTAGTAATAAACCGATGGATGTTGTCGATTAATAGAAAACAAAGAGCTCATATAACAAATTAAATTTCAGTCGACAACATCCATCGGTTTATTACTAAACTTCAACTATATCCGACGATCCTGCATACCTAACTCTTTTGCTGACGGTACGTGTGTCGGGTAAGACTAAGACCATTATTTGACCACCTCTGTGGTCCAGTTGCAAACTCTAAGAACAATAATTAACGTGATACTGTGTCGCAAGTAGTCATTGGAGTAATGTCTAGTGCGTATGTAAGAAAAATATAGTGAATCAGGTTGATGTTACATAGTTTGAGAATTAATTGGAAATTGCTGGTTGCTTCATGTACCTCCGTAGATTTTAACTGAAGTGTTGGTAATAATGGTCTTCTACCTAGTGATTAAGATTCTACTTCAGTATTTTGTGTTTTACAAAATGTTCTGTCGGATTTTATAAACTTATTGACCTTATTTTTCGTTCTGATAGCTTTGGTTAAATTACAAAGTTTTGGCAATATTGATGATTGATTATGCCCTGTTCACAGGATATTGGTCGTTAGGCACCTACCTAGTTAGTTACTGTTTACATAACGAATTTCTTATATTCTTTTTTTTTTCTTTTCGTCAATAAAGTGATTGATTGATGTAATATAAACAGATAAACACATTTTACTAACGTGCTACCAATGTTTGATATAATGATGTTAATTGGATTTGGTATGAATGTAAATTTACGACATTATTGAATGAAATTGCGGAAACTGTCAATATAATGATAATAATCCATCCGATTTTATGATTATTATTTCTGCATTTAGTGATAAAATGATGATAGCAACATAAAAAAATTATGATGCTGTCATCATTTGGATGAAATACAATCGTTAAAAGTACATAAATGTCTCTGTTTAACATAAAACACATTGGTAAATAAAACTTTCCATTTTATTTATTTTCATTTTTAGAAATTAATAAATCCTACTAATATTATAAATGTGAAAGTTTGTGAAGATGTTTGGATGTTTGTTACTCAATCACGCGTAAACCGTTGAACAGATTTAGATGAAAATTGGCATATATATAGACCCTTTCCTGGATTAACACATAGGATACTTTTTATCCCGATATTCCCACGGTATCGAAACTTACGCGGGTAAAACCGCGGGGCGCTGCTAGTATAATAATATTATAAATGTGAAAGTGTGTCTGTCTGTCTGTTACCTCTTCACGCCTAAACCGCTAAACCGATATAGATGAAATTTGGTATAGAGATAGTTTGAGTCCGGGGAAAGGATATAGGATAGTTTTTATCCTGATATTCCCTCAGGATCGACACATATGCGGGTGAATCTGCGGGGCGCTGCTAGTAAAATATAGGTAATAATACGCATAAATCAAGTAAGAGTTACAAGTTTTTATGCATGAATAAGTAATTGAAATAAAAGTTATTGATTATTATTTTTATTGTGAAATGATTTATTGTAATTACTTAATTGAAACAAAAAATGTAAGATAGTTTAAATATGACAAAAAATTGTATGTTTCTCTGACAGGAAAAAATGTGATTATGTATGATTGAACACAGGTACATATAGCTTGATAGCAATCAGTGTTATACATGTAATTATCAAATAGATCAATTACGACGCGGTTGGCTGAAGAACATAAATTGCTACCGATACGTAACGAAGTATAGTCGATCTCTTAATTGTTTACCACTTTTGACAAAAGAATCCAGTGAATTGAAACTTTATTAAGGTGATACATAAGATAAGGTGGTTCATAACCATGAAATTATCGAGCAGTTTCAAGGTCATGCTTATGGACTCTCCAAACGGCCGGCTAACGCTTCCCGTGACTCAAAGGACAGCTTTTATTGTATTAGCCAGAGGCTGAGCATTGCTATACAATCTGGCAATGCCGCCAGTCGCTTAGGTATATTACAAGTCGAAAGCGGTGCGGAGGAATTTTTCGACGTCATATTTTAGTTTGTTAATAGTTATTTTATATACACTGGGCCGGAAAAAAAGCAGATCGGTAAAAAAATCTCAATAACATCCAAAATATCGGAGCTAGCTTTATGAAATAAAGACTGTATTATAGACAATTTTATAGTGCAGAAAGCAATATCATAAAAGTTCAAGATTATGAAGTTTATTTTGAATAAGAATAAATTAAGTAAAAATTACCGTTTTCACAAGATTTAGAAAAATGTGCTACGGTATCAAATATAGAATTTTAAAAGTTATCGCATTTTTTATTAACAACCCGCTTTCTTTGCGGCCCAGTCAATATAGTAAATTGAATATATTTTTAATTATGTCTTTAATAATAAAATTAATTGCCATTAAAATAAAGTAACAAAACTAAATTCTAACTTAACTAAAACTATACAGAAACTAAAAAATAGCGTCGAAAAATTCATCCGCATCGCTGTCGACTGGTAATGTACCCAAGAGACTGGCGGCATTACCACGTTGTATGGCGATGCTTAGCCTCTGGCCAAGATAAAAGCCAGCCCTTGGGTCACGGGAAGTGTCAATCAGCCGTTTCGAAATTTCTTTAAAAAGACCATATAGTTAAGTAGCTTAGTAGATAGCTTGTTATTTATATACATTTAATTTTAAAACTGTCATATACAAAAGAACCTTGTCGATTTATGACGTGATAGTGAAATTCAGGGTGACAAACTAATTACGAGGTCGTATACCTTCAAAAATTATTAAGTTGTCAAGATTCTTATCAACCGCAGTCTTAACATAACATTCTCTTATCTTTTCAATGAAAGATTATTTTCCTAGTCTTGTTCTAATTACAGTTTATCCCTATGTTTTTAATGACATTGAGTAGCAAACAAACAGACAGTCAAACTGATGGTAAAGTATTCAAGGGTGCTTATGGCTTCAGATTCTTTTATAATACTTGCTTCTGCCCCCGACTTCATTCGCGTGTTCATTGCTTGTAATATCATAAAATACATTCTACGACACTCGGCAATACTGTAGCTTCCATAATTGGAAGCTAATGGACACTAACGTGAAGAATTTTCGGAATCGGATCAGTAGTACCGAAGATTACCCCCAGATTACCCCCTACACACAAACTCACATACCTTTTTATTATATTAGTAGGTATAGGTCCCTGGATGGGTGACCATTTTTACATACCAAGACTCCTCCGTGCCTCGGAAAGCACGTTAAGCCGTTAATCCAGGCAGGTCATTCGTGGATCTTTGACAGTCGTTACGGGTCGTCAGAAGCCCGAAAGTCTGAAAACCAGTCTTACCAAAGGGTATCGTATTACCCAGTAACTGGGTTGTGGAGGTCAGATAGGCAGTCGCTCCATGTAATACTGGTATTCAGCTGCATCCGGTTAGACTGGAAACCGACCCCAACATAGGAAAAGGCTAGGCAGATGATGATGAGGTTGAGAAAAAATAGAAAAGAAGTCCATTCTACATCTTTCAGCCATCTGCTTTTCGCATGATTAATTTTTCCTCTCTACATTTTTTTTTTTACAATACTTGTAATTAATGGTATACTAATCGTTAATTCGGAATTTATGACTTCCACCGGGTCTGGTGTTACGATTAGATATTAATTAATAACCACGTAAAAATACCAGATATCAGAATATCAGATAACATCATCAGTGATCTTATTATCTGTATTTATTTCGTAAAGGGTAATCTTACAGAAAGTACTTTTACATTTATATAAATATTTATCAAAATTCAAGGCAAATATTTAAGTCAATTTTAGGTTTGTTTTTATATTGCGACCTTTAAAAATGTAGTTCCTGAAGTTACTAAAGATAAAGTAATAATATAAAGGATTAAACAAACAAACAACATTTTGTGTGATAATAATATTTAAATGACTTAGACAAGTAGAGTAGATACTCGTATAATATTTAAAGAACACTGAGGATGTTTGTAGAGGTATTTTTAAAACATTCAAGGTACTGAGTATTTCCTAATAGCTACCTCATGAGAGTCATCAATTACTTTGTTTTGCAATGTAGATTAATTTCATGTCAGAAGTAATTTCACAAATGACATAAATATTAAGAAATCTTTGTAAATTCGCAAGGTAAACTAGGATTCTTACGATCTCTTTTACGTTCTAAATCCATTGGAAGATATGCATATTATATATTACTTTTTTTATTTAATATTAAGGCTTCTACAAACAGCCGCGACACGCGATAAAATCGCGCGCAACACAAAGGCACCGCAAGTCGCGCAACGAGCGGTGCCTTTGTGTCGCGCGCGATTATATCGCGTGTCGCGCCTGTTTGTAGGAACCTTTATGAATGCGAACGTAACTCTGTCGGTCTGTTAACTTTTTATGCCTTAATGGCTGAACGGATTTGGATGAAATTTGGCACACGGATAAACCATGACCTGGGTTAGGGCATAGAATACTTTTTATCCCATTAGTCCGTTGCCGTGGGATAATTTCCGTTCTCCACGCAGGTGAAGCCGCGGGCGATAGCTAGCAATAAATATATATTACGTAGAGCCCTCCCTATATACTAAATCGTGTATGAACGAGGAGCTCACATTTGCGTGCGCGCACCAACCTAACCCGTTATGTTATTTATAGCCTATCACGACCCATCAGAACATAAGTTCAGGTTTGGAATCGTCCATTCAGACGTTAAACCTAATTACCTGATGCTTATCTAATATTATATGATCGATTGGCCAAAACGTAATCGTTTTTTTAAACTCGGTTTAAAGCTTAGTTTACGATCAATAAATTCACTTTCCTAGACTGGTAAATTAAAGGAAAATTGTGAGCCGACGGCTTATGGAACATAAATTGTGAACGTCATCGGTAGAACAGTATTATTACTGGTTTATTGTTTGTAAATTATGTTAATATAATAGCATAATCAGCCTATAATATTCACACTACTGGGACACAAGCCTCCTCTCTGTGAGAGGGAGTGGGCCGTAATCCACCACGCGGACCCAGTGCGCGTTAGTAGATGTCACATGTCTTCGAATTTTCGGTTTTAGGACAGGCGATTTCTTCATGATATTTTCCTTCACCTTTTCGAGAGCAGTAGTGATGAAATAATTTACACAAAATATAGCGTGCCTGGTTTCGAACCTGCGACCTATAAGTCGCGGCCGTTATCAATGCACACTGGGCAAACACTGCTCCTGTTAATATAATACAGACATGAAATTATTTTTTGTAATATTGGCGCTATGTTTTTTTTAATCAATGCATTAGATTTAAACTAAATAAACTAAAATAAACTTCGTTGACATAGCGAGAGCCATCAATGATCCTGCAAGTAGGTCAGTATGGCTAATCCAGTCGGTTTGGTGATCTGTGGCACGCGGCCAGCCGGTTCTGAGCGGATGCAGAGGACGTTGCTCAAATATCAGCAAAAACCATTCTATTAACTATCGGCACACATTAATAATGGCGTTAGTCACTGTGTACAGTTATTATAAAGTTTTTGCCTGATTTTGCTCGAGAAATATTGACGAAATGTTGTTTTAGGCGTGTTTTTGCTCATAAGGCTAATTGATTAGTGATTTTAAACTTAATAGAAATAATTGAAGAATTTGTTTTTAGTACAAGTTATCTAAAAGTATTTGTGTGTGTTTATTTGCATTATATGCACAATTAGCCATCTTTTTATTTGCGAACTCAAACTGTTGGTATGAACTAGTTTTTTGTATAATTTTATTGCAACTAGAGCACAAGTGAACAGACCTGTGAGTGATAATAATTAAACTACAAATAGAATTGATATAACTATGTAACTATGTACGGCTATTTTTAACCGACTTCTAAAAAAAGGAGGAGGTTCTCAATTCGGATGTTAGTATTTTTGGTATTCGAATGAATTATGACATGAAAGTTAGGATGGTTCCCTTTATGTCGAGTTCCTTTACGTCGAGCCGAGAACCTTGTTTCACTTCTATTCGTCGAGTCAACGATTTCTGCCCCCGTTTCTACTACCTTTACGTCGAGTTTAATAATATCATATTTTGAGGTACAGTCAACAGCAAAAGTAGATGATCAAAATCAGAAATTCAATAGGAGTCAAAACTGATCACGAATATATGGCAGCTGTACTAGTAGTAAATGTTTGGTATAATTTACAATCACATACTTTTGAATCAATTCGACGCCACACAGTTCTGACGCGAAGTCCGTTCATTAGTATTGAATTTCTGATTTTGATCATCTACTTTTGCTGTTGACTGTACAAGGTTCGCGTATGTTAAGTCCATCGTTTTGTTATAATTAATACTTACTTTCAATCAACCTTTAGCTTCATTTCTTATAGGTAGCTACAACTAAATGATCGTTGGTATCTAGAAAACCATTGATAATCTTAAAACGAAGACTTCGGCGAACTAATAAGACGAAGTGAGTCATTGAGTATATTTTAGTAGAACATTTTTAACCGTTACACAAAATGGAGAGAGGCTGGAGACGGCTATACTGTGGTGCCTAAATCAATATAGGTCATATTGATTAAGGCACCACAGGATAGCATGAAAAGGAAGCTGTTTTAAAAAAAATTGCTCGTTTAAAACATTACCACTGAAAAGGGAAAATCTTCAGGAGCATGAGGAAATCTAGCATTTTCCACATAGTCAATATTTTTTCCCGACCTAATGTACCCAACATTTTAATTGTCCATAAATAATAAAAAGTCGATTCCATTAAGTATTGGTTTGCAAAGTGAATCTAATTGAGACGATTGGTCAATCCAGATAATGACATTATTCACATTAGCTACCTGGCCGTCACGTCAAATTGGAGAGAACAAAAAATTGATGCGATTCAACAAATGACTGCTGATATTGACAAGAGTGTCGATGTTTTGTTGCTATGACCTTAACACAGTTCAATTAGCCTAGTTATTGCAACAGTAAAATAAAAGCAATCGGGAAAAAATTTAGCTTTCAACATCATATTGCTGTCAGAAAGGACTTCAGGAGGCAGGTCTCTCTCATTAAAAGTTAAAAGTCTAATATTATTTTATGCAAAATATTTTAACTAGCCTAGTTATAGAAACAGTAAAATAAAAGCAAGCAGGAAACATTTTAGCTTTCAACATCATATTGTAGCTGTCAGTAAGGACTTCAGGCGGCAGGCCTCTCTCATTAAAAATTAATATCGACTACTGTTATATATTGTTACAAAATAAGTTTTCCTTACTTTATCAGGCAGGTTTGCTGTGTATAAGAATCTATTTTGCTCACGGATTTCCTGCACAATTTTCCTCACTGCGTCTTCCTATTTAATCTCTTCTTCATTGCTTCATTATTAAACGTTAACTCATTTGCTTATTACCTATTGATTAAGTTTTCTCAACGCCCGATTAATTTCTTGTTTGATATAATATACGCCGATACATTCATGGCATAATCTATACTAATATTATAAAGCTGCAGAGTTTGTTTGTTTGTTTGTTTGTTTGAACGCGCTAATCTCTGGAACTACTGGTCCGATTTAAATGATTCTTTTAGTGTTGGGTAGTCCATTTATCGAGGAAGGCTATAGGCTATATATTTTTTTTTCAAAATTAGGGATCCGTAATAAAATTGCTATTTTGTAACACAAGGTGAAAAATCGAAAACCTATTTTTGCGTGCGCTGCAAAAACTATTGACAATAGAACAAAATGATGTACTACGGGTTTGTAGAGCCCATTAAGACCTACAAAAAAGTCCGCGAGAAAATATATCTAGCTATCATGGTTTAATCACAATAACCGATTTTGTGTTCAAAATAATTATTAAATCGTCTGAAGAAAAAAAAACTACGTTAAATATGTATCGTAATATTAATCTTTATCGAAATTAAGCATTATGTTATCAAGAGTATTTATGAAGAAGTAAAATACTTTTTGTATCATCTCAATCGGATATTTCGTTTAAAAGTTATCACGTGTGTAAGATGTTAAGAGTTGGTACCTATTAAGGAGTTATGGGCCATAGAGTTTTTTATCTATACTAATACTAATAATAAAGCTGAAGAGTTTGTTTGTTTGAACGCGATAATCTCTGGAACTACCGGTCAGATTTGAAAAAAATCTTTTTGCATTTGATAGCCCAATTCTTGAGGAAGGCTATAGGCTATTTAACATCACGCTATGACCCTTAGGAGCCGAGCAAAAAGAAAAAAACTCAGAGTGAACGGTAAGCGAATACGAAGTGTTGCGACGCGACGGGGTGGGGGTACAAGAAATTTCACGCGGACGAAGTCGCGGGCAGAAGCTAGTATAATATACTAAGCACGGTGCTCGACGATGTCATACAATGTCAATTCATGTTTACTACCTGTTTTATGTATGGAAAACGTCTCTAAGTAGCTAAGGCGCGATTTAATTTCTCTTTCGGATTACACAATGATACATTCGTCACTTCATTAAAATAATAGCCAATGGCGTAATGTGGATTTCTTCTAAATTTTTATGCTTAATTTTCTATACATAATTTATTTGTGACGATGTTGTAAGTTAACTGAGAGTTATCTGTGTGGACAATCGGAACCAGAAGAAAAAGTTACGTAGCTCGTTCAATAGTGTTCTAAAAAAGTGAGGATTTTCCAGATTTCCATAAAAAACTTGTTTATTTTCAGCCATAATAGTCTCGCCAGGAAACGACTCACATTGATTGTTTAACCCAACTTAAAAACTTCTTAAACTTCAGGGTAACAATGTTAAAGATAAACGCAGTTAACAGTTCGTTAATAAGTATTTTTATACATACTAAGCTTGAACTTAGCGGCATCAGCACAGATAGCGCACTAATAGCTATTTTATGCGGACAGCACTTCTTTTATTGCCTGTCCGTCTTCCGGCTACGGAACTAGTGATTGCTTTGGATTTGAATAAATTAACCATTTCATAATATCGTCGAGGTACGGTTACGCCCTCATGATTAGCATAACACAATGTTGGAAGATAATGTAGGTTTAGGCGGTAATTGGAAGTCAATTTTCAGCAACATCGATCGACGATAAGCGAAGTTTTAACGTATATTATTTTTGAACGCAAAATATAAGAGACCCTTTAGTATATGCAATCGTTGCTAAGATTAATATGCTGCATGATGTGTAATAAATCGTCATTAATCACTTAAGGGGAGAGTTAGAACATATCAGATGGCGGTATTCTCAAAGCTAGCTCATACTAATTTTCCAGTAGTTGCATTGCGAAGACGCAATTGAGACTAATTATTTGGAAAACGTGGAAAATCGGACGAGCCACGCGAGAGCCGTCCGAGACCCGGGCGTCGACGTCAACATTTTCTCTCTAACACTTTTGCTAAGAAAAGTGAGAGATGTCACAAGTCTTACGAAAACGGAGCGTGATTAGTCGCCGGATGCTAAGTTCCGGACACGGGATACAGACCACCGGACACCGGACGCATAGTTGGTACAGTCTGCTCTAGAAACTAGATTAAAAACTTATAAGGCATGTCGCAGTTGTCTGTGAAGGACGTTTTCTATGATACATTGTCGCGAACTCGTAGAAAAACTGTTTGAACAGAAATGGACGGAAATAATGCTGGGCATGTAGTCTATGCAATACAACCATAATGTATGGGAAATTCTGTGCTAATAGAAACACATACAGACTAAATGGTAAAGGGGATTAACTGATCCATTTATGTCCAGAGATTTTGAAAAATGTGGATTGATTGCAGGTGGAAATGTAGACACAACATCAGAAAATGTCTCAAGTTTAAAGAGTTGCTTTTATTATCAAAAGGCAATTTCAAAATATTAAAATCAATAGGTATGATAAAGTTAATACTAGCAATAAAAGCGAGAGTGAACCATATTGAACACAGGACCGGTAATTTCGCTCAGAATTTGCTTAACTACATTAATTAGTAAGTACTCTCGCAAGTATTATACCGAGAAACTGATAATTAAATCGGAAATTACGAATCTCACGAGCATGTAGCAATGTTCAATCGATACAGGATGTGTGAGAACTGCCGTGGAACTTGAGAAATCCGAGTTGCCACACTTTGCGCGCAACCTTGCAGTGTTCATTAGTGAAGTGAGAAAATGGGAGTAACGTCAAAAATTCACCATTAATTATGGTGGGACTTGAGTGAATTAGACTAGTTATTTAAAGTTAAACTGTGGGTGGTGGCTTGCGTAAACTTTAGTACAGGTATGGGCGGTTATTTTGTGGCTACTTCTTTAGATGCATTGCACATTATGTTTTTAGAGTTTTTAGACCTTTTGAAGTATTTTAGTAACCAGCTTGAATTCGGGTGTTAATCTCAGTCTTCCCACCTTATTGCGCCACATTTGACATAATTTGTATAATGTTTTAATTTTTTGTACAAACTGTACATTGACTGTATAACACTGATTGCATTTGTTCAACGCGAGGAATCGAGCTGTTCTAATATAATAGCTGGTCTTCTTACTTGATACTCTACAGATTTTTTATGTGGGTACCTGCTTTTGCCATTTATTTAAATACGCCTTTCCTGATGTGTGCTATACAGAATGTTTCTTTCAGCTAATTACTTAAGCAAATACCAAACACGGTTTGAGGTTCTCCACGTTCCAGTGCGTATGCGCTGCGCGTGCATTCTTTAAATTATGTAGATATGTAGAGTTTCTTACTTAGAGCAAAAACTCTAAAATGTAGGCAAAGTTTTTGCATATTTCTTACTAAGGTACCGTAAGTAAATAATTAGTACTCTAATTTATTTTAGAGTTAATTTTGACGCTAGTTTTTGTCCACTGCGGTTAGAAAATAATTGTAGGTGCATTTTTTTCATGTTTTTTTGTTAATTTGGAGACTAATTGAAAATATTTTTGTTGGTGTAGTTTCTTGGTGTAAAAGTGTCAAAGTTACTGATAGTTGGATTAAATTTAAGAAAAATTAAGTCGAATTTTAGAAATATTGTCTTTTTCTAGCATTTTATTACCTACTGTAGTAAAGATAGAGCAGTGGTGGCCAAGTGGTAATGGCTGCGACTTACGAGTTGTAGGTCGCAGGTTCAAACCCAGACAGGCGCTTTACTTTGTGTAAATTATTTCATCACCACTGCTCTCAAAACGGTGAAGGAAAACATCGTGAGGAAACCGGCATGTCCTAGAACCAAAAATTCGAAGACATGTGACATCTGCCAACCCGCACTGGGCCCGCGTGGTGGATTACGGCCCACTCCCTCTCACAGAGAGGAGGCCTGTGTCCCAGCAGTGGGAACATTATAGGCTGTTTATGATGATGAGTAAAGATAAAGAAGAGTTTGAAGAGAAATTGGATCTTTTTACGATCTAAAAAGTACCAGAATAGCAGTTCCTAAGCAGGTTTTCTTGCTGAAGACGCAGTTAAAAGAGCAGTCAGCAAAAAATACGGAATTGAGGATTTATCTGTAACAGTTAGTCACGCATTCCGTGTGAAAGAAGCCTATTGTAGTTATTTCTATAGCTTGCATGGAGTAATGACTTTATTCCGTAACCTAATTTTTTACTTCCGAACTCCGCAGTCCAGTTAAAATGGCAAAAAACTAAAAAAAAAACTCAATAACAGCTGTTCAAAAAAAATAACAGCTGTTCATAAAATGCTCATAGTAAATTACTGTTGCGTTCATACAACAGTAATTTACTATGAGCATTGTTTTAGAGCATTTTTATGTGAAAAAATAACAATGTTAGTTGTCAAGGTGAGTACACATAATTTGAATCTCGTATAATCGGAGCAGGTAACGGAACAATCGTGTACGTTGTGATTTTATAGTTCTTTTTCCTTCACAATATAATATAATTGAGTTAAAATTGTCTAGTTGTGTTATTCGTTAGTTTCGGCAAGTCACTTTAGGTACTTTTCTATTTATTTAAAATGTAGATGAATGTAATTTTTTGCCTGTAAAAATGTAGGTAATGGTTACAGTATTATACAGTAAAAAAAACCGTGTTTGCAGTCAATTGCCTGTTTTTTTACAGCACCACAGAGTGTGTCGGGGGCCTTATGCTTAAATGTGGAAAAGAAATCGTGCTTAATAGAATAAATATTTTTGTTGTTGCACGACTTTTACCGATTAATTTATATGAGTGCTTGTTCTTTCTGTTAATGTTCTCTATAAAAGACAATTAAAGTTTCTATAAAGTTTACGTAGGTACACAAATATTTTTTTTTGGAAACGAGGACATTTGCATTGAAAATCTCCTTATAAATAAACTACATTTAAATTGCAATTCTGCAACGTTTGGTGATTGAACTAGGTACCTAAGTATAACAGATAGATTTTTATTTATTTATTTAGTTGTAACGTACATTATGAATATTAACTCGAGTTAAATAACGAACCAAAACATTGTGTAAGAGTGGCTGCATTTGGTTCATACAGCTGCAATATGAAATCTGCACATTTATCTACGAGCCTGAGTACATGTGGTAAGGCTTTAAAATACGTTTTAGTGCATAACGATGAATTTATAGCCTCTCATAATAAAACATTACGTACAGTAATATTAATAAACTTTACACAATGAGAACATAATTTTAGCGCAAATGTAGGAAGTTTCATTATTAGTAGTAATAATAAATTTAATTTACCTTTCTTTCTCTTGGGCATCACTCTCACACCGTTCGCAAGTTCAGTCACTACGCACAAAACCAGAGTCAGAAAAATATATCTTCCACTGCACCCCATGTTATCACACAAAGTCTGATGCCTGTTTATAACAAATGACTACAAAGGCCTCCAGAGCCCGTGCATTGGCCCGTTGGCTGAGTGTTCAGGACGCGTATAATCCCAACTCGCGATCACACGAAGCACTAACTTGTCGATGAAGACGACAGTATACGGAGTCATGCGCGTCGAGTGCTCCACGAACGAGTCAACCGCCCGACTACCCTATATTTTGACTTATAGCAATTTGGCAGTGCGAATTCCACTTGTATATAAAACCTTTCGCCGGGCCGGGGCGGGCGGTCATTGGTCGCGCGCGGCGTGCGGCCCGAAGGTGAAGGGAGCTGGAGTGGCCCCCTCCACCTGTAGAGGGGGCACGCCAGGGTCGGCAGACACTTTTGCTATCGACGGCGTGCGATAGCTATCATGCTCTAGAGGCTGTACCGTTGTGCTCCGATTCTTACGTCACTCGATCGCGCGACTGACGTGCTAATACGAATCGATTGAAACATAAGGCATTGAATTAGAAAAAAAAGGATAAATTAATAATTGAGGAGAGAGAGAAAAGTAACTACTTATACTAATATAACCATTATGAACCCTGAAATAAAGTCGGTTATTTTAAATAATACATATTATTTTTATTTTAGAAGCTACCAAAGAAAGAATAACAGTTATTTAGCAACAGTTTATAAAACAAAAATTTATAAATAAAAAACTGAAATAGTCACACTACAATACAAACTGCTCATAAGCAATATCCCATGGAAGCAAGACTATCATACAACCGTTGAAGGATCATGTAGTCCTTCTCTTGTTCTGAACCTAAACTGAATGTTCGGACTCCTGAAAACTCTTTAACTCTCTATGTTATTAATACCCTTCAAGAAAACAACGAGGCTGTAGATTTAATAAACGTTATGTTTTGAAATAAAGAGGTTCTGAAAACCTCTTGTTCCATAATCAAGTCAGCAAGGATGGTCAGTCTAATACATATCTAACTGAAATCGTCAAGTTTCTCACCATAAGTCTCATAAAGTTAAAGGCAGTTTAGTAGGATTAACACTCTTATAACATTCACAAATAACAAATTAAGTAGGTCATAATCTGCCTAGCCTTTTCCCAACCATTTTGGGGTCGGCTTTCAGGGTAACCGGATGCAGCTGAATACCAGTATTTTAAATGGAGTGACTACCCATCTGGCCTCCATTACCCAGTTACTAGGTAATACAATACGATACCCCTTGGTAAGACTGGTTGTCAGACTTTCGGGCTTCTGATGTGACGACCCTTAATGACTGTCAAGGATCCGCCAACCGACTACCGACCGCGGTAAGCGTATCTTAACCAGGGCCGTAATTCACTATAACCACGTCAATTTTAAACGACAATTCCTTAGTTAATCACGACATCAGTGCAGTGGGGCAATTCTCGTAATTTTAAGAACTTTCAAAGAAGTCAGTGTCAATCTGTCAAAAAAACCTGTAATTTCTCTACATTTTTGACAAGTTTTTGACATTGGTTGTCGCAGAGATGAGATTGCGACTAGATTTTGAACGTTTTTAATTACGGGAATTGACGTTAGACTATTAACGTATTCTCTATGAGTATGACACAATGGCGTTGTTTGAACTGTCAAAATACATGTTGTCCGTACGGTTGACATTTCAATCCTTGCCGTGTACAAAACACGTTATTCACGTGGTTTGCAGGTGGTAAGATTTCGTGGGGAATAATACAGAATTGGGGCCCTCATAATCGACCCGTGCGGCTGTTATTACCTAGCCACAAGCCCCTCACCCAGAATAGTGTGTGAGGGGGGGGGGGCGGGGGGGCAGACCTACTCATAATAATGAGTATGTACTTGACTACTTATCTTTAATGTCTCCCGCATGGATTAAAAAAATACGAAACCTTCATACTAAAGTGAACATTTTATATCAATTAGTGCTCACACAATCACACAAAATCGTAAAAAACACAAGAACCAGGAAGTGTCTTTATGCAATTTGAAGCGTAAAATGCGTATTCGCAAAGTGAGGTGAGATGTTTCGTCTCCTCAGCAATTATTATATGTACTTTTAAAGTTTTAAACACTCAGATATTTTTGTGAGTAAATAAATTCGCTTCGTCATTGAGTAGTTTTACTCTAAAATAGTGTGCTCGCGTAATCAATGTAACTAACAATGAATTGTGTGAGCAGTTTAGCAGTTTTTACTTTTATTTTTATGAATCTTAATCAGTTGGGCACTTTTACTTAGTTTATGTATGAAACAAGATACGCAAACGATTTTTCCTGTTGCAGCACACAGAAACTATTGAACGCCACGTGCTACGACGTAGCATATACAAAGTGACGTAATCATATTTATGTTTTCAGGTGCAATGCGGCACTGATCTTCTATCTACGAGTATATAGGGTGGATTTTGAGCCACAGGAAAACGGTCTTAGGAGGCTTTTATTAACTTTTTGAGAAATTTTGATTTACATTCACAGATAAAAAAAAAAAGCCAAGTCAGCAGGCAAATTCTGCCAATCCATCCTGTTTCTTATAAGGATCAAAAACCTCTATTGGACCAACTCAGGTTTGAGTACTAGAAAAGTAAGAAATAGCAAAAAACTTTTGTCATAAAATCCGTAGGGAATGAGACTCCATAGCTTGAAACACTAGCCTCGTGTATCCCTGGCATTAGATATGGGTAGACAGGGTTTTTATTATAAATGTATAAATTAAACAACTGTAGGCGCTCACACATCCTTTCGGTTCATTTTAGTTTCACATAATTTAATCTTTTATTTTTATTTGGTTGAAGTTTTAATCTCGTTCATAACAATGGTTTATATTTCCGCGATGCTTTTAATTGATATTATCAGTTATAATTGAATTAATGTGAAACTCGCTTAGTCACCGTGATACTAAAAACAATATAATGGGTGGGTTCAGATGATATCTTTATAACTATCAGCCTGCAATTTTCTACTGCAACTTGTTTATCAATGACTGCAACGCAAATACGTACAGAGATTAGAGAAGGATCTTTATAAGTTACCTAATAATAATATCAGCCTGCAATTGTCTACTGCAACTTGTTTATCAATGACTGCAACGCAAATATAACGTACAGAGAAGGCGAAATTGAATATTGCTGCGAGCAAAAAGGACAACGATGAATGCTCATTGCAGTCTTTTTCTTCTTAGCGTGTCGAT
Source organism: Oligia fasciuncula (assembly GCA_963082905.1). Taxonomy (NCBI): domain Eukaryota; kingdom Metazoa; phylum Arthropoda; class Insecta; order Lepidoptera; family Noctuidae; genus Oligia; species Oligia fasciuncula. The sequence continues at coordinate 6,908,504 of OY720393.1, read as the reverse complement.
GCAATGGTGAAAGGATTAGCCAATCAGCGTGGAAACTTGCTGACTGCCCGGGGTGCGTCAGACGTAGAGGTTTTGTAGATACGTCGCTCAGGGGCCTTCCTGAGAACCAGAGGGGATCAATGCAATGAAAGGAGCCTTCCTTTCATTGCATTGATCCCCTTTGGTTTCTTTGGTTATGCGAGACTCGTATTTACTAGAATCCCATGGAAGCAGGGAATTTCTTAGGCTTGCATAAAGAATCACCTGCGTTCTCTATAAAATTAAAGTGTATGTTCAATGCGCATAGTAGCTTTGTATCTAGTATGATCTACTCCTTGACAGGCATCAAAATTATGAAAAAATAGAGCTAAAAAAGAAGAAAATAACTGGTACTAGACAAAAAGGTGCTACATAACATCATTCAATGCCTGTTGTGATCTAATCAGCTCGTAATGACAGTGCAATTAGCCTTCATAGCTCTCGCATTATGCATTAGCATATAAATAATGTGCTCGAATAGTGCACTCATTAATATAATCATAATAATATTCTGATACCTTTGTTTTTTCGTGCACTTAGGTAGCAATAATTATTAAATATTGAAATGTTTAGCGCGTCTTGTTGGCTAGTAGTGGTACACTCTAACATTTCATCCGCCCCATACCAAACACAGTACGGGACAAATAAAAATAACGTGTTTTTATATAATCTTTACTTTCCTAGTAAGTCGCATCAAAGTTAAAATACACCCGTATTAAAATACGACTTATAAATCAATAAAAAATACAAAGTCACCTTTTCAAAACCAAGCAAGTGTTCGGAACTTACAATTTTTTTTAATGGTTAATTGTCTTGTTAATGTCACGCTTATTAACAAGTAAATTAATCATTAAAAAAATTAGTAACTCGTTTTTGCGCTCTCCTGGAAATGTTTCTTACTAAGTTTTGATATGGGACAGCTGATTTATTATTATTAGCTTATTTCTGTAACTTAGTATTAATTCAAACAAGGTTCAGTGCTATTTATCATCATCAGCCCACAGCAGTCCACTGCTGGACATAGGCCTCTCCTATTGCACGGCATTGAACTCGATTTTCGGTAACTCTCAGTGCTATATAGTTTATTTTATTAATGAAACAAAAGATGTGAAGTAGTTTCGAATATAGAATACTTTGGTTTACGTATTTATACTTTCATTACTTTATTTATTATAATAAGCGTGCTAAAATATGTTTTCCAATAGTGCCTCAGAAATAATTTAATTAAAAAATATTGTAGATATTTAAGCAGTAATCAAATTGAAGAACGAGAAAGAAGTTTGCAGAATAGACTTGAATAGCTCCATGTTGAAGACGATGAGGCCCATCCCGGTGACGACCATTCCCTTCTGAGCCCTGGTGATCATGAATATAAGCAGCTTGGTCACGTCATTGTCGGACCAGGCCTCCCATGGAACCACGTACAGGTCAAGTGGTGTCTCTTCGCTCGTCTGAAATATGAAAAATACGAAAAAAATAAGTTAGTAGGTTTAATAGTTCTTGAGATTTAGTTTTGGTCAGACACTGTATAAGTATTTATTTTATATAAGAAACATTTATAGATTCGATTGCCGAAAACCTTCTAAGAATTAACGTACCTACAGGAGTGGTCTTCTTGTTGGTACAACTCACATTAAACTGCGATCATCATTTTAAACGGTTGGAAATTTCTTCTTAACTTTAGACGGGATGGAATTGGGAAACCCACAAAGTGGCGAATTTGGCCTTATTATTTTTTGAATACTTTTTTCCAAAACAAAAAAGGATTTAGCCAGGGCTAAGCCAAACGTGTCTAAGTACCTATGACAACCATATTTTTACGCATATTTATTAAATTTGCTTACAACTAAACACCAAACATCATAAAAGGGTACTTAATTTAAGGCTACGCCGACCGCCTAGTGGCGCCCTCATCGTTTGTTTAGTTATTTCTTTTATTTTAGAATGATAATAGTGGCCACTATCTTCCGTTTTAGTGATTAAAATAAAACTAAACAATGTAAAACTACCGTTTATAATAATATTATGGTATAATCTTGTGGCGCAAAACTTAACGTGCTTATTTTCTGCATTTTCATTCTAAAATAAAATAAATAACCAATCAAACGATGAGGGCGCCACTGCGCGTTCGGTGTTTGGTCGGCGCCCTCTTAATAAATCACGGCGCGAATATAGCTGGTTCTCACATCTTGATAGTCGTTATGAACACATAGCTTACGGTCTCGCTAATGTTCTCATTACCAGCAAGTAATCATTAGCTACTGGAACACTATCTATTTGATCTACCAGCGCCGGGTTTTATAGTATCCTTGTCAGTCTGATAGTGTTTTAGTGATAGCAAATGATGAATTTTATTGCGAGCGCAAAGTTCCTATAACCAGAATATTATTTGATTGTTGACGTTACTAGTAAAATTTTAAGTGAAAGAAGACACTGTTGTTATCCAGCCTGTCTTCTAAACCTATGCTCAGAGCTAACATTGCGCGTACGCAGTCTAGGCACCGCATAAACCACGAATGCAAATGCCAAGAAATCTCTGTTTTACTGAAAAATAGAAAAAAGAAGGACATTTTAAACACCTACAAACATCTAAGGTCACGGTATCAATTACATTAAATCACAGGCAGTACTTCCGCCGATTAACAGTTGCCTACGGGTAACAATTATATACAAGCAATACTCGAACCCAATTAATAAAAGAAATCAATCACTTTACCTTCGTCAATTCGCTCGCATAGTGACAGGGCAAGTAAATGTGTAGGACGCCGACCACCCCGAATGACGTATACTTCGGGTCTATCCGTTGCAACAGATATATTTGGTACAAATTAAACGATATCATGAAAGACGTAAGCATAAACACGGCAAACAACCAGGGCCCATACACATTTTTCAGCTGAACGTAGAAATCCAGCGCGTCCTGGTGATCTCTGATTGCTTCATTCATTTTCAACCGTAACTCATGTCGAGTCCTCGAATTTTTGAAGGCCTTATCTACTTTAAGGGTCAGTAACTTCAATTTGAGTCGAAGATGCGTCGTTGCTATACAGAAGGAGCCGTCGAATCCGCAGTAATTAGGCACGAGGACAACGCATTGCACACAATTGTACGCGAACATGCATTGAAAAAAAGGCGTTTCACTCTGAATATCCTCAACAAAGAGTAGCTCCATGTCGTGCACCATGCGTCTCTCGTAGTCATCAGTTTGAATACTTTCGATAGTCATCAGGGCTCCAGCATAAATAGGAAATAAAGCACTCATGATTGTCGGGATTAGCAACCAGGAAATCTCGCCAACTTTTGCTATTTTAATGTGATCATCGTAAAGCGTCTGAAATTCCTGTTCTAGATTGTTAGCCTCTAAAAGGTCTTCAGTTATTTTGTCTAGCAATGGCGCAAATTTGCTCGTCGCATAGATAACGTAATACGTTTTGATGAAGAAGAGAACAAGAACGACGGCCAATGTCATGTTCCTGGCGAAATTGTAGATGTCCAAGGTGTAGAGACATTTGAACGTGTAGGTGATGAACCAGAAGAGCTGGCCACCGCAGAAGGTAACGATTGCAGTGATAGTAGCACACCTCTTTATAGTGGTGGTCCTATTCGGGTAGAGGAAAGCGAAAGCCAGCGAGAAAGCGCACAATTTGAACGTTTCATTGAACCCTTTGTATTTTTTTTCTGGAGTGACGTCAGATGGCGTTTTGATTTCCATTTTATCTGCGGCAACACGACCCGTTTCCAGTAAAAAATACTACAAGTGAAGCATAAGGGAAGTTCTCAGACATCTAAGAAATAGGTAAGAACGTGCGCCACATTAAGGGCAATCACGCTATAAATTACTGAGCAATTTATTAGAGTTAAATCACCACCTACGGAGTAACACCTCATAATTTAGATACACTTGTTTTCAGTACTTAGAACTCACAATAATTCACTCACAGCACATTTTCTTATACTAGTTTTTGAGTGTATATCTTCTTGTTTTATTTGGCTTCAAAGTTCAAATGCAACAGCAATAAATTAGACGGCAGATGGTCATTTTCTAGTGTTTTCATATCAAATTATAATTGGAAAGTGGACATTAGAATATTTCGTGATGATACGGACTTGCAATACTAAAATGCAACATATACCACTTTCCAAATTCTCAAAACAGCGTAATTCACATAAAATATTTCAGTCATATCTGAGGTGCTCTCTAGTTCGAGATGTCGTCAAACGTTTTAAAGTAGCCATTTTAATGAGCTGTTTTGTCAAAATATTTATTACTAGCTTCCGCCCGCCGCTTCGCCCGCGAGGTATGTCGATAAAAACTATCCTATGTCCTTCCCGGGTATGCAATCTATCTCTCTGCCAAATTTTTTTCGAAATCCGTTCAGTGGTTTAGGCGTGAAAAGGTAACATACAGACAAACAGAGTTACTTTCAAATTTATAATACTAGCTTCCACCTGCGGCTTTGCCCGTGAGGTATGTCTATAAAAAACAATCCTATGTCCTTCCCTGGGATGCAATCTATCTCGCTGCCAATTTTTTTTCGAAATCCGTTCAGTGGTTTAGGCGTAAAAAGGACAAATAGACAGACAGACGAATTTATAATATTAAAGATGAAGTCTGTGCATTGTATGCGATGCACTTATTGTATATGTGACGACGTTTTGGTTAGTTATATTTTAGGTGAAAGCGAATTCGCGATTTACATTAGCGATAGCTTTTAAACTCAGACCTATTGAGTTAGCCTTAGAAGGATATTTTTCTTCATTACAATGATTGAAATAACAAAGTGTTTTTGTTTTTGTCATCGTTTACGTCTTCATTTGATTTTGAAAAGATTGCTGGCAATCATTTAGAAATCAAAAACTGTATGAAAAAATTGACGGCGTCGATGGTACCGTCAGTCTGTCTATATCGATATTATTATATCGATCTATCGTCAGTACTATGCTGGTAGAAAATAACTTTACGTCTTCCACTAAATAATGAAATAAGTCGCAGTCCATTTTTGTAATAATCAGATCAAAAACCGGCCAAGTGCGAGTCGGACTCGCACACGAAGGGTTCCGTACCACAAGGCTTAGAACGCCGAAAAAACGTTTCTTTTTACCCCTTTAAATTTTAAATTTAGTTTATTTTTATTATTTGTAGTTATAGCGGCAACATAAATACATTATATGTCAAATTTAATATAATTTATAAATACCAGAAAATCATTCACAATATTATAATCTAAATAAAAGATACTTTAATCGCAGGAGTTGGTGATACTGGTTCCCAAACTAAGCTATCGCTTGTATTTTGGGACACAGCGTTCGCAATTTTCAACTGTCTATCTATCACGGTTCATGAGATACAGCCTGGTGACAGACAAACAGACAGACAGTGGAGTCTTAGTAATAGGGTCCCGTTTTTACCCTTTGGTTACGGAACCCTAATAACAATTGCGTATCAATACATACCTACGTAACACCTGCATATATAAGTAAGTAGGTATAATTAGGTTTATTAAACAAAAGTCAGTGAATGTAGTAGTGTCCGGTTTTTCGACAACGCAACACAAAACTTTCAACTGCTCGAGATTTTTGCTCGAATTATTATTTTACAAACAGGAATTCCGTTACGAAATAACAAAACGAGGTGACATGAAAGTGCAAGGGCTTTTGAATGGTCGATTTCATAATTATTCAAAATCAATCTTCGGAATTAAGGTTGTTGTAATTTATGTGCTGAAATTAAACACTTTCAACCTGAAACAATTTATCACCAAGACTTCTTTGCAATAATTACTTTCTATTTTGTTGTAATTCCTACTTTATTTCACAAAACACGTCTCGTATTCCCCGAAAGGAAAGGGCAGAGGTGCACTTATTGTACAGACGGCAGCACATCAAGCTACCCGGAACTGTCAAATTTTCCCAATCAACCTTGAACCTTATGCTTTAGCGATAAAGTTGAAAATCTATTAAAGAAATTTGACAGCTTGATGTGCTGGAGTCTGAACATCTATATTTCGCCAGTTATCTTTAAGTCCGATGTACGGACGAGCCTATTGTCATCATCCAAGCACAAATCCAGACTCGGGGCTGCTACTGAGAAATTCAAGATGGAGAAAGCCAATAACTTTGTCTGACCTGGGAAACAAACCCAGGTCCTCATGATTGGTGCAGTTATTTGTAAAGTTTGGCGCACGTCTTTAGAGTGACTTCCGGGTCCCTTTTATGTGCTAGAAAATATTTTTTGGTGCTGTTTATGGTACCCCCTGAGACGTGATGCCACAAGCAATTGCCTAATTTGCTTATGGGCTAATCTGGAACTAAGACCAAGACATGCAGACTCTGCAGGGCCACTGCAGCGGTTATAATTACTACATCAACAAGGCAGTATTTCACAAAAAAAAAACATAATCAATAATAATAATTATAAAGCGTGTTCCGGCAAAAGCCAGATATTAAACAAATATGAAAATTGTTCTGTTTTAGTACTAATAGCGATATTTAAGTACGTTTATTTCGTGAAACATACTTTTGTGGATTGTTGCAATTTTAGTAATATCTCTATAATTAGTATTATAAGTGTTTTAATACTGTACGTTTGAGTATTTTATTAGATATTGAAACTCTATAGTTAGATTGACAGGCACCTCCTGTGTGCATTATTAAATAAAATACCGACTCGTACACGTGCCTTCAGAGAAACTAAATCTAAGGTCCCTTGGTGTAGAAATAAACAGCTTGTAATAAAAACTCAGTGATGCAAGCCTTGAAGTTGGACTGGCAATGAAAAGGTTGAAGACCACGCTGATCTCAAACACCACTAAAAACCACCACGTGGAGCCTTGACACAGCTAGAAGGCGTCGCGGCAGACCCCGTACAAGATGGCGGGACAACCTGGAGATACTAACGACCAGTGGACTTTAGCCCTGGATCGAAAGAGCTGGAAATGGGGAGAGGCCTTTGCCCAGCAGTGGGATGATGCAGGCTAACAGTAATAAAAAAAAACGGGATCAAACCGGAATGAGAAAGTTTGGATAAGACGGAAGACGAACAAGCGGGGGATCGAGGAGGAGGGAGGGGGTGGAGGGGGGTGTCAGGGGATCAGAACGGAATAACTCTATGTTTCTTGAAGATTTAATGTTGAATCCATAGTCCCCGAATTCTTGAAATAAGTTATTACTTACTAGCTGCGCCTCGCGGTTTCACCCGCATAAGTCTCGATTGCGTGGGAATATTTGGATAAAAGTAGCTTATGTCCTAATCCAGGTCATGGTCTAAAAATGTGCCAAATTTCATCCAAATCCGTTCTGTCGTTTTTGCAATAAAGCGTAACAAACAAACATACAAAAAATCTTATCTTTTTCTTTATAATATTAGATTAGACTAGCAGAGGTTTCACCCGCATAAGTGTCGATGCAATCTATCTCTCTGCCAAATTTTATCGAAATCCGTTCAGCGGTTTAGGCGTGAAAAGGTAGCAGACAGGCAGATAGTAGGTATGGATTAAATTGTACAATTAATAAGTGATTGTGTCTCGCGTAGATCCACGTTACGTCACGAAGGGTTAATTCGTTTATTTTGTATAGTTCGTAGCTTCAATAAAAAAGTAATTAACCCAACTGCTACGCTTTTGACTTACGTAACTCTGGCTTCGTTTATTTGCTTATCTACCATTATCACAATATCATGTTTGTGTTAGAACGTTATGTCACCTTTCATTTACGATATTGTAATTATGGCCGTGAAATGCTTTGCATATTTGGCCGCTGATTAAGCTTGGGTTATTTGAATGCAGTTTTAATAACAAAACGGATATGTTAAAAATACAATCATTTAAAAATGGAATAAATTACAGCTAGATTATTAAAATACAAATTAATGTTGACTTTGTAATTATGTTTTGTCTCTTATTTAAATATTTATTGATTATTAATGATTTAATTAGGAACAAAAAATGATTAAAGTAATATAGACGTTAATTTCTCGTTTTAATTTTGTTAGCGTAGCACGGAAGGTGAGGAAGCAGTTGTTGTTGTGTAACTTGATAAGTATCAGCTATGTTATCCAATATGCCTGCGAGTTGATTATTTGGTTCGAAAATAACATGTGGCTTTCAAAAGTTCTAGTCTGACTTCATTTGAAAGTTATAAGGTCAGGTTATAATTAGTCTATAATGTTCCCACTGGTGGGACACAGGCCTCCTCTCTTTGAGATGGAGTGGGCCGTAATCTACCACGCGGGCTCAGTGCGGGTTGGTAGATGTCACATGTCGAATTTTGGTTCTAGGACATGCCGGTTTCCTCACGATGTTTTCCTTCACCGTGTTTGAGAGCAGTGGTGATGAAATAATTTAGACCAAGTAAAGCGCCTGTCTGGATTTACCTAACCAAACCTATGACCTTTAAGTCGTAAGTCGCGGGGGTTACCACTGGGCCACCACTGCTCTCAAAGGTCATATGCCAGTAAATATTATGAACTAGACAGAAATCCTTAACAAAATTCTTAGTACAGTTTGATTCATACCTGATTCATTATTAAGTTTGAAATACAAAAAGGTATGAAACTACCAAATTCTTTTTCTTAAGAGTCACCCTTACCTATTTCCTTCTGAGGACTGTTTTTCCAGTGAGTCAGACTACTGATATTTATTCATTGGCTTCCTGTGTACCAAAATACGTCAATTGATAAAATATACGAGTGTTAACAATCCTGGAGTAGTGATTTTAAAATATGTTTTTCTCTCTTTTCTTAAATGAGGAAGATGTTTCTTCCAGATTAAAAGTCGTCGTAGATTTGAAGATAGTATTCGATCAACTCAGTTATAGCAGTCCACTGCTGGAAACAGGCGTCTCCCAGGCTGCGCCACAAGACCCTGTCCTCCGTTTTTTGCATCTAGTCCGTCCCAGCCACCTTTTTACGGTCGTCGGTCTATCTAACTGGGGCGTCTCACACTTTGCTTGCCGATACGCGGTCTCCATTTCAGGACCCGTGTGCTCCACCGGCCATCGGTCCTTCGACAAGCGTGGCTAGTCCACTGCCACTTCAGATTGCTTACCTAAGATAGTATTACTTAACGGGCAAATGTACCAGTGTAAGTTGGTGTCAAAACGTTAGATTTCTATATTATTATTTCCACAGATCAGGATTGATAGGTAATATTTCCAAGCAATTTAATATTTATTGCACATCGATAGAAATTAGGGACGCCGATACATGTCCACATCTTAAAGACGAGTTCGGTGCAATATCTCAAAAGCACATCAGCTGTAAAAGATGACGTCATAGTCCTCAATTGAGCCAGTAAGCCATTGAGTCATAGAGTATCTTTGGTGGCACGCGAGGTGGCGTGCGCTGCGTTCCGCCACGGTCCTGTCTTGAGCAACTAAGAGGAAGTCTGTCGCTTGTATGACCTCAACGTGCAACGTGATAGATGTAATGGTTCGGTTAATTTGTGCTATATTTTAGTCTATGGCTTTGAAGAGAAATAAAGGCTTTCTTATAAATAGTAGTATTCCCAATAAAGTTACAGCGGTAGCCTCTTTGCATACTGTCGGTCATCTTGTTAGGCTGGACCTTTCACAACAAAATACTACTTACCGACTGTCCCTTTTACATTCATATCAGAAGACGCTGACGACGAAACAAAATTGCTTCATCAGTGTATTGTATTCTTTCCCAGGTTGGACCATCACGAACCTTACAACGTTGCGGATGGCTGGTGGTGGTATAACGTTTGTTACAGTAATTACGGGCTTTTTGTGAATGGGTCTTCCAAGTGATTGCACAGACTAACTAGCTTTTAATTTCCTCTGTAAATTATGAAACTTTTATTACTTACAAATTGTTGCGAGTAGATGAGTGCCTCGTTGCAAAACTCAGATGAAGTTTTGAAAAGTCAAACTCTGACCTATTGTAGGTTCGAGTTTTGCGTTAGTTAAATATTTAATGTAGAAAATGTTGTTAAAAACATAGTATACAATAAGCTTCATGGGTATAATCAGTCAGAAATTTACACCCATTTTTGACTTTCAAATGACCGGTGTGAAGTTCACGGAAGTCGTAATGAAATATTGTATGTTATAATGTTATATTCGCAGACAAGAAGAGATAATGCTACCGCTTTTTTTCGCTACATATTCTCTTACAAGATTATAACAACATCTGCGAAAAATATTCCTTGCTGAAAGACATTTCAGCGCTCTGAAACTTGAGTTATTTTCATCATTAATTACAAATCAGTAACTAATATAAATCATATTTAATTAAGTTTCATGAAGTGAAAAGGATCATTAAGTAATCAACTCGCTTATCGTACACATCCAGTTGTTTTTAATTATGTAAATACGTTACGTACGTTACGCCCTCGGTGTACGGACGAGCCTAGTTTATGAGGAAAATGTTATTCAAACCGGATTCCACACGTCAAGGCTTATTAACGAAAAAATATTGCATATTATTCAGTACTTTAGTTTCAACCTGAAAGGGACGTGATTGATGTATTTAGTTGTCTAATATATCAGGGTCAAATTAAAGTGGTTAGTGAAACACCGCATAATTGTCATGGGTATCTACATCTCATAATCTGCCTAGCCTTTTCCCAACTATTTTGGGGTCGGCTTCCAGTCTAACCGGATGCAGCTGAATACCAGTACCTATTTTACATGGAGCGACTGCCTATCTGACCTCCACAACCCAGTTACTGGGTAATACGATACCCCTAATGGTAAGACTGGTTGTCAGACTTTCGGGCTTCTGACTACCCGTAACGATTGTCAAAGATCCACGAATGACAGCCAGGACCAACGGCTTAACGTGATTTCCGAGGTACGGAGGGGTATGTAAAGGTCTCGGTATGTAAAGGTCACCCATCCACAAACCAACCGCGGCAAGCGTAGCTTAACCTGATCGATCGACCTGTGCGGCTGTTATTATTTAGCCATACATACATCTAAACATGATAAATCAAAAGAAAACATATTTTCAACTCATACTTCCCCCAAACAAACATCACATATTTTTACCGACTTCAAAAAAAAGGAGGTTATCAGTTCGACACGTATGTATGTAATATAATTGGAATTGCATTATATTGACATTTATGACAATCTATTAGGGCTTCCAAACAAATATACAAAATTTTATAGACGTATGTATGTATGTGTGTCCACGCATTTCTCCGTAACTATTAATCGGATCGTGACCATTTTTTTTACTTAGGGAACAATGCAAGTTTCATCAAAATCGATTCAGTAATTTTCAAGATATGGACTAATACGTGTAAGTGTGACGGCCTGGCGTATTGATACGAGCTACGGGTGTAGTGTCAAAGGGAAAACATCTCAAAACCTTGGTCAAATTCTAGTGCAATATTTACAACAAAACTATTACCTACTTATTACAAACAAATATTCCAGTTGTTACTTAAAACTAAAAATTACGAAATAAAAAAGTACTTAATTTAAAAAAATTAAACCGGCTTCAAAAAGAAATGAACTCAAAATTATGAAATAACTTTAATTTCGGAAGTCGGTGGCAAAAAACTAAAACTAAAATACAGATCCCAAGACTTCCGAAATTAAAGTTATTCGAGTTAAGTCTGCAGAGTTTCGCTAGCTAATGTAATTTGACCCTGCATATCAGACGGGGTTTGTTGAAGTATCTAGAAAATAGGAGTGAGAAACATTCCGACAGTTCAGTTTTAGTGGAAAAGGAAAATATTAAAGTCTGTTACAGACGATAGAGCATCACAATAAATATCTGCCGATCTTTTCCGTCTTCAAATTTTTGTTTATAGAACATTGCCGGTTCCCTTACGGTGTTTTCCTTCACCCTTTTTGAGAGCAGTGGTGATGAAAATAACTTACATAAAGTAAAGCGCCTGTCTGGGTTCGAACCTACCACTCAGCCACCACTTCCCTTAATTAAAAGTCAGACAGAGGCAATTAAAATAACAACATACGGGTCTTTGCCCTCACAAAAAAAAAAGTGCGTGTAATATAAATTTTTTACAATTCAAGCAACTACCTGACTCACACGGATTTACCGAAGTACATAACCACAAGTATATAAGTGGGTGTGCAGCCGGCACTGTGGCTGATTAATTATAAATTGATAGATAATGTTCGTAGGTCGAATCAAAGGAACCATTTCGATTTATTGTTGTTCGAAGGCTGTTAAGCCATTAGCGTTGGCGTTATTACAGGTGCCCGTGAGGTATGCGTTTTGAATTGTTGAAAACTGTAATTAATGTCGTACTGAGACTCATGCCGCCGATGTGTTCATTGATACTGTGCGATGAATTATATGTAGCTTGTGTTACAAGGTTGTGTTGTTACATAATAAGTGATCTATGAGCTTGAGGATCTGTTCTTAGGTTTTGACGTAAGCACCTGAGCACACGTGCTGATCACATTTATGAAAAGAGCGGAAATCACTTGTTATCCTTTGAAATTTGGACTTAGACTTCTCTATAATGGGTTGAAGATCTTTGTCTAGTTTCAACTTTCGAGCCTACAGACGCCAGCGCGTCAAGCTACCCGAAACTGTCAAATTTTCCCAATCAACTTTGAACTAATAAAGAAAAATCTAATAAAGAAATTTGACAGATTGTAGTAGCTTGATTTGCTGGCGTCTGTACAAAGCCAGGCTGTATTGATACAGACGCTGCGGTTAATACGAGTCATAATATAACATATCATCAAGCCTGTATGGGTTAGGCAGATGTGCATGTATAGTACACACATTTTGCCAGTTGTTTTTAAGTCCCATGTAACAGGGGGTGAGCCTATTGCAATCAACCGGCCACAAATTGAGACTCCGAGCTGCTACTGAGAAAGGCAAGTTGGCAAAACTCAATAACACTTTGCCCGACTCGGGAATCAAACCTTATGCTTAGCAGTAGCGCTTCCAACCACTAGACCAATCATGCAGTCTATGTCGCGTCATAATATCTCTAGCCAATTTCTTAAACACAGTAGACTCTACAAAAGCAAATGCAAATTCTCATTCATTTGTTTTTCGGTACCCAAAGTCAGCAACAGCATACTTTCGCCTACGTGACCCTAGTAACGTAACCTAAACATGTTATCGTTGTAGGCAACATGTCGACTGTCGACAACCGGTCGACATGTCCAGTTGTCCACGGTACAGGTCACTATTACAAATTCAAGGTAAGGCCCCAGGTTTGATCTCCGATCGTAGATAGTTGACCGCGGGTCTAAGTGTTTTCATTGTACCGGGTATTGTAGTTCCGGCTCCGTATGTGATACGGGGTAAATCTGTGGAAATTATGGAATAGGATATATTTTAATTAGACAATAGTGTATGTTTTAATTGATAGGTAAGTTATATTGATGTTTTGAATTTTGATGACAGTGATTTGTTATTGTTGAGTATATTGTCACGCAATTTCTCACTTCGTTGCTGAAAATTGATATTATTTAATTGATATTATATTAGGAAATCCGAAAGTTGAGAAAGTTCTCCTCTGCGTGAGCTTGGAGTATTAAATAAATACAATTGGTGAGGATTTTCTTCTTGTAAAAAAATATTATATATTATATATTATATTATTTCTGTTCATTATTGGCCTATCTCTTGGACACGTCCGTGGTCTATCGACGACGGAGACCCAAATGTCGTGCACTTAGTTCAGTAAGGTTACCAACTCAATAGCTACTATTAGCTCGCGTGATTTGGTTCAATAGTGGTACATAGTATCATAGACAATTAAACAAGCGTTTTGTTCAGGTAGACTGTTTCCCATGGTGCTATGGTTGTTACCTTCGAAATGTATACCCTTTAACACACAACACATTGTGTCTGTCTGTGTAGTGTGTACCTACATACATTTGCATATGAAGATTTTAGAACTTCGTTGATGTTTGGTTTGATAATTATAATAGTGCAGCTTAATAAAGCCACAGAAGTATGAATCGAACCATGTAGTTGAGAAATTATTTCGAGTTAAAAGGAAAGAAAGAAGAAGAAAAAAATAGGTCTTTATTTGCGGTGAAACATGACGCAAACAAAAACACTAATACAAAAACCGGACAAGAGCGAGTCTGACTCGCGAGGGTTCTGTACCATTATATGTTTTTAAATTTTTCATCGGCGAGGCCTATTTTCATCAGAGAATTTTAACACTGTGCATTGTGGCGTAGAATATTGCAGTTTTATGTCAGCACCATCTCTTGACCGATAGTGGAACTAATGTAACTTTTGTGGATGATTTCTGAAAAAGTGTGCTATTTAGAGGTTTCGTTTTATTTTTCCTTTAATCTTTACATAAACTTCTATCACATAGAATTATTTCAGATTTTTCTCTTTGCAAACTTCGGAGATAAGGGCGGGAGAACGTTTTTTTTTACGTTTTTCATCGAAAGTCAAAACGCGCCGTAAAAAAAAGAAAAATGTTGAGAATGTGCATGTTTTATTTCTTTCTAATTTTCAAAATAGTTGGGCAAATGTCATGTAAAACTTTTCTAAATTTCAAGTTTATAGCATTAGTAGTTCTTGAGATATCCAGCTGTGACAGACAGACTGAGTGTCATCATATTTCTTTTTTTACCATTTTGGTACGGAACCCTAAAAAGAACAAGTTGGGGAAAAATATGCGTCACACACGCTCAGCATGATGCTGTGACACTACATGACAGAGCCACAGGCCTAAGCGCTGGTTTTCAGCGACATCCGGCATTGACTTGATAACGTCATCAGGTGCAGCAAACAATGAGATACAAAAAGCAAAATAAAAAATAAAATAAATACACAATACAAGTTCTGGCTGAAATATACGAGTGAAACTGAAGCCAGATTTTAATCATCTCATGTATGTAGGTGCGTGTTGTGTGATCTTTGGTCTTGGTTAAATAATTTTGACAAAAGGCTTGTTGTCAATCAATTTAGAAAGTATTATTCAGTTAGTTAAATGATTGTTTACACGCTAGGTACCTACCTACTCATTTTTAATTAGCAGAGTTCATTAACGCTCAGTAACTTAGCAAATACTTTCTTTTCAATCAAAACAATAAGTCCAAACATCAATTTTTTATTGTTATCTTTCTAATAACATACGAAAAGCTTAGTTGACGATGCTAATTAGAAAATGCTTCCAGCTGTTTGTTGTAACTGCCAGCAAAATTATAATTAAGCTAACTAATTGAACACGTCTGGTCGTATGAAAAGTGAGTACTTTGGAAGACCTGGGACACTTCATGTGCACATTATATTTTTGATAAGGTCACATACTTGGAATAGTTTCGTGATGTAAGGCAATGGATTGGAACAAAGGCCGAGTGACGTTAAGGTCGGTGCCACTGTTAGCGATTAACTGGTAGATAGGTTTTTGTCAGCTAGAGGTGAAATTAAAAAGTTTTTGTCCCACTAACTGGTCTATATTGTGAATGCTATATTGTGTACACCTATAATTTGTTTATACGTTAGCAATAATACCATTCCTAAATACTTTTCTAAACCAATGTTGAATGTTTACTTATGCTGTTGGTTTTCATTATTAAATGTTGCATATTACAAGCACTTTTATTTTATTTTGTTTTCTTTGAATTCTTTGTGTGTACTGTTGTTGGTGTACCAAATAAATTAATTAACATAAAATAAATATGAGCGTTTGTTAATCTCGATGGTCTGGTGGTCGTGCGGCTGCTGGGCCATCCTGGGGTCCTTAAGTTTTTCCATTACCAAATCAGTAGCAGCACGTTTGTGCCCACTTGATGGCAGTAGGCTCGTCTCGTTAAGCGACACGATTACTTAGAAATGCTTGCACTGACTGGACACTGGACAGGTCCTCTCAAATCTGTGGTTCTTTCTTCAAAAGACAATTTCAAACACTAATCTATGATATGGTCCTCACATGATCTGTTTATGATTAGGATGTCTGGACTTTAAGAGAGACTTTTACCCTTGTGTTTGTTTCGCCATTTCTTCTCAGGGGTAGTCAGATAGGAAATTTATTATTTATTATATTTAATACTTCAAGCACATAAATGTACAGAGGCGGACTTAATGCCAAAAATTCGACATTCATTCATTTTTTTCGAATTCGATTGGAAATTTCGACTCCATCTCGCTTATTTTTTTAAATAATATCACGAGTAAAAGCCTTTCCGATATCCAATTTACAGAATAAACAATTTCATATCATTTTATTACCTCTACTGAACTCTGCCTTCCTCTTTTGGGAATACGGACCTTCGCATTATGAGAGTTTTTCACGAGGCACAACGCACAATGCAGAAGTCAATTGGTTCAGTCAATTCCACTCTTTCATGTTCTTTAAACGGTTATAAGTCTGAACTGTGACATTGTGTTTCTAATGCCATATCCGTCTTTATTACGTAACCCTCAAGATTTTTATCAGTGATTCATTGCCCACATTTTCTTACCCTAGGCAAGAAAATTGCCGTTCCAAACCCACGCTATAATTGATCGCTTAAACTTGGCAACTGCGCTTGCCCCGATTCTATGATCTAATGTGATCAATTTGGAGCTAGCAATTGATTATCACGACCACGGGTGATTGAATTATGACGTCATAACGTAAAGTTACGGCTTGTCAAGTTCACATTGTTTTGTTAATGGCCGTCTATGCAGACAAGGTTCTCAGAGAATAAACTACGTAATTATAATGAATGAGTGCCTTTTTATTTTCAGTTCTTTATTACAGGAACTACATGTTTGTATGCTAATTATAGGTCTAGTTTTACAGAATGTTTTCTAATATTTTTAGAAACAAACGATTGCGTAAGTCCTCTGAAATTGCTATTATTATGTGGATTTGAAAATTATGTTCTGTTTATGTAAACTAATATTATAAAGAGAAAAGATTTAATACGCTTTCACGCTAAAACAGACTAACGGATTTGCATGAAATTTGGCACATGGGTAGACCATGATCTGGTTTAGGGTATATAATACTTTTTTCCCGATATTCTTACGGGATCCAGACTTATGCGGGTGAAACCGCGTGGTGCAGCTTCGTAAATAAGAGAATCTAGTTGGAATACCACAAAGTAAATCCTAAGTAAGCGAAAACCTTCTAGATGGAATATGAAGCCCAGAAGGTTTTCTTGATCTATAAATAAGTTTATGTCAAAACGTTAGTATGTAGGCTAAAACTCACACGGTTAATATCTCATGGAACGTTGGACTAATTGATAATATGTTACGCTGACCTGTGGTATAATTTCAAGCATTTCCATAGAATCATTTTCGACAAAGGTATTATTAATTTAAACAAACCATTCAGTGACACAGTGCAGGTTTCATTCAAAAATTCTGTCACTTAATTTATCACTGAATCAAATTTGTTATAGCGAGAGAAAGTTACCAACAGCCTCTGTTTGTTATTAAATTATAGTGGAAGCTCAGTTTTGTATTATTTTCAGCACAGAGCCAGCCTACCTAGAACGAATTCACAATTATCTATGCTCTGTTTCTTACAACCTAACCTGTAATATTTCGAAGCTAGAAACATTTCGATAATGTAAATACCATGGTACGAACAATAGCGGAATTGGCTCAAACAAAGTCAGTTAGTATTAGTAAATTAGTTCCACATTAACATATCCTGGCCTAAAGGGGGTATAATCTGTGGTGGGGTCAATAATAGGGTCAGGTATTGACATTTGTAAAGCGTGTACACTTGCTCCTTATCGGGCAGTAGGTACAGACCTGTAGTTCGTATTGTACGCTGATTTAGTAGGGTATATACATTAGTGATTGGTTAAGGTTATGTTGGCTAGTTTATTTCTAGGTAAAGGTTTGAAGAATATGAGTTGATTTTGGAGGATATGCCATTAACTGCAAGATATCATTTGAGTAAGAGTTGACGATAATCTACTAATTCGCATAGCGGTTATTTGAAACAAGTTTCTAACTTTTGCAACATATTGTAATAACTCATGCTATACTTGTTTGTCTTTACTAATGAGATAGAGTCAAATTACAAGGTTAAATATACCAAAAGAAATTATAAAGCATTGCTACGCTCAAACTCCCAGCATTAAATTTTGAACCGTATAATTTCCTACAAATCTCTCTATTGTCTTATTGCAAGCATTCAAATTATAACATAAACTATTCAACATTGATCCTCAAGGAAATAACAATAAAAATTCTAGAAACGGTTATTAAAAAACCAAATACATGTAACCTTTAGGCAAGTCTCCGCGGTTTGCGTGACCGCCGCACTTATATCGACAAAGGTAACAGGTATCTGTTACATTTATGTATTTTAGAGGTCCGACTTTAGTTAACAACAGAAAATATTGGTTTAATTTTACGTTGCTAAGCACATTCTGTTTGTAGCAATATTACTTCCTTAGTACAAATTCGTGAGGTAGGTATATATATAACACCTTTTTTCCGGGCGAGACATGCTGTCGCTACATTGCTTTTAATTTTAATTACGTCAATATTTTATGTTTCAATCCATGAAATACTTTTTTCATGCGTCATGGAGCTGTGAGAATGTTTAATTTGGATCTGCACCCACGACACCGGAGAGATTCCTAGTAAAGTATAATATTTTTTTTTACTTTTCAGGCTTATTAGTCGATTCATACGACGGGCGATTCAACGGACAAATCGTCACTTTTAAATTACACATAATAATTTTTTCTATAGGCGACTCGCACGAAGTTAATTTATTTGTGGACTCGCCCATAAATTCAACAACGAAAGACAACTCCAGAAATATGTATTAGGCAATTGGTACATTTTGAATTTTATGCAACAAGATTAACTATTCATCGCATTAGTAAAAGTACTGATCCAAAGAATAGAACCCAAACATAATAGGTCGCGTCATCAATAAAGTGCCTTTAAACTATTATCAAATAAATTACCTTTGCGCAAACCGGTAGGTGTGAGACCACCCGGTGTTTGGTTCCTGGTCCACCGATGGTATCACTGGCTGGGGGCCGCGGGGGCTGTTACATGCATCACGACCATTATGATAACACCAACACTTTCACGGAATGCGGTTGTATTCAAGATAAATTGCTTCTACCGTGTGGTTTATTACGTTGGGATGCTTGGGGTTAGCTCGTGGTTTGGTTATGAAGTTGTTGGTGACTGATAGGTTAGATTTGACGCAGTAATAGTTTGAATATTAGCAATAAATCAATATTTGTTCGCATTTCGCATCATTATTCCATTTGTTAATCATTGATTTGAAGGACTTGGGGGAGGCCGTCGCCCAGCAGTGGAACAGTATAGGGTATCAAAAAAAAAACATTGATGCTAATGACATTTTGGGATAAATAATGGTAACAATAAAATGTTGGAAAAGTACTTTTAGCATATACCTCTAAAATGTGTCAGTTGATACTATCCGTGGTATTCATTCGTTGGTAGAAATAAGGAAGAATTTTATCACGCTCTCATTTCAAAAATATTTTCACCAAGTATAAAATAAAATGGCCGACGTTGTTGAAAAGAAAAGTGTCGTAATGCAGCAAAGTGAACTCGAAAACGACGTAAAAACTTTCAGGTATTACGCAGTGAAGTTGCCCCAGTTTGCGCCATGTTTCGAAAAATAAAGTAACATAACAAGTTTTTAATTAATTAAATGATCGATATTATGATCTGAGGTTGAGCTAAGATTAACGCAAGAATTGTAGATTTTGATAAAATGTTGATTGTGAAAAATATTTTCAACACCTTTTTAATTTTTACTCGAATTTGACATTGAAGTTAGAACATAAATTATTGCTTGAAGTGATAATGTGTTGATTTTCATTGACAACGAATCTGTGTAGCTAGCTAACTCTATGTCGGTAAATGACTTTGAAACTGTGGGACGAATTATTTGCTCCCTTGAGATTGTTCGATTTGCAAACACCTTACCAGACTGGGCCTGCAGTCTCGACATAGATAGCAATCGCTTTACGACCGAATTCGGTCGCAAAGTACTATCGATCCGGATTTAGCGATATTTGGTAGTCTCGACTCTCAAAGTTATCGATTGTCATCGGTATCTTACCGAAGTTTGTCGCAAACTTTACGATTTTCGTAATGTTTACGAATATATTTTGCGAGCATTTTTGACAGATGTAGAGACTTGCGTTTGTGGTAAGGATCGTTAAGGCTAGCGATTATTGTCGGTATTATTTAGCGATCGGTAGTTTGCGACAGCGTCGCTATCTATGTCGAGACTGCAGGCCCTGATGGCTTTGCTTATTCAGTGCATTATTGGGCTTGCGCGTATCAGTAGGTATATTGACTAAATTATTAGTTTAGCTACAGGCGGCAATTAGACGGTTTAGATAAGTATCTAAACCGGAAAAATTTATATCAAGATTATATCAAAATCAAAATTTATTATCAAGAGAAATTTCCTTAACAATGATAATAATTTTCTTCGTTTCCTTGTAGGTGCGCTATCCTGCTACGTTTTTTTTTTCGAACAATACATGCACTAAACATTACATTATGACGCCATTTTCAACTTACACAAATTCTTTCTTCGCGAAAAAATCTCACATTAAAATGATTACAAATGTCTTTAACTGTGATGTATTAAAACATTTCACTTGAAAAGTTTCGTTTAAAGATGTAATCCGACAATCTCTATGTTTAAATAATGAACTAATTGTGAACTTTTTATTAAACAAAGGTATATTGTCTTGTGTGAGATCTCTCTCACAGGTGTAAAGGGAAATGTACTGGTATACTGGATATACCATAAATGTATATGTACAATACTTATTGTAGTTTATTAGACTTGTTAAGCTGTCGTGGGTAGTGTGCAATGTATACCAAATCCGTGTTCTTAGGCGACCAGCATTCAGATTTATATTATTTACGAGTTTTGTTTGAATCTAAGGAATGTTCTCTGACATTTTGATGAATGGTGTCTGAATTTCAATTTCACAGTATTAAGCATTGTTTTGTTGGAAAATAAAAGTGGAAGCGGTGCTGTGTTGTCTCTTATGATTGACGTATGGGTGGGTAGATGGGAGCCGATAATGTCGCAGTTGCACTCTTTACGCAATTAGTGGAGGTATTTTATTGGATTTAAGGCTCCTTTAAATAGGCACGACACGCGATAAAATCGCGCGCGACTCAAAGGCACCGCAATTCGCGCAACGGGTGGTGCCTTTGTGTCGCGCGCGGTTATATCGCGTGTCGCGCCTGTTTGTAGGAGCCTTTAAGGTGTGTGTTACGTATGTTTATAAAGTAACTGTAGATAAGGGTAACACTACCTACAGGTGTGATATTAAATTTGTATTTAATGCATGACAGCTTTGCTAAGTTTGAAATTATGAGACTACTTTTAGTAATTCGACATTGTAATACCTAATTACTTTTAACATTTTCCCAGGTACCTATATAAGCGAAATCATCTTTTGCTGTTTAGCATCGCTCTAGATCTAGCCGTGAATGTTACATAAGCTCTAACAAAATGCTTGATAACACATTCCAACATAAAAAGTAATAAACAGCAGCCAAGCGGCGGCGGTTAAACACACACGTTAGCAAGTATTTTCATAGTTTAATACCTAGTTATGAAACTTGTATGAGGAAGTATGTAAGTAAACGTTTGTTATTGATATTTGTTAGTACATGAAGTTGTTAATGGCGTACAAGTTAGGAAAATCGGAAACAAAGACGTTATAAATTGGTATTGTTGGGCCCTGGGGCAAGCGGTAATCGGAGATTAAAGAGGCTTATTAATCGATTTGCACTAATTTACTCGCCTGAAACGAGTGAATCGTCACTTTTAAATAATAATATTTTTTCTATAGAAGACTCGCACGAAGTTAATTTATTTGTGGGCGAGTTGACAACTCCTTAAATATGGATTAGGCAAGTGGTACATTTTGAATTTTATGCATTATATTATAGGAAAAAGGACACAATTAGCGCACAGAAGTGATAAGAATGAAATATTATAAAATGTGTACTTTTTTCTTACCTTAGATGGAAAGGGTTACAATAATTTTATCAACAGTTCATAAAAACAAAAAGTCAATGATAATAAAATTATCCTTAAAAAAAGACAGCGGATTAACTCAGTTCGTCTAAAAACTCTCGTTTTATTCACTAACAATGATCTTTTGACCTTAGACTGAAAATGTCAATCAAATTCTTTTTATCAAGATTGTGTGCAAAAGTTCCAAGTGGGTCCAGTTGACCAAAGACTTAAATTTTAGTTTTAAATAGATACTTATCTAACGAAGAGGTAAGATTTTATATATTATACATACCTATGTAGAATTTGTAAAAACTATTACCTAACTGTCGTGGCGAATACTTATACAGAACCTCCTACACTTAATTAAAACGTGACTACACTGGTTGAATATGCAATTCATACACATCCCATAAACAAGCACTGTTATAAATGTGAAACTAGCCATGATCGCTTATTTTATCGCTACTTTCAGAGCCATACAACATGGACGCTTTTACTTCGAAGAAATCGCGTATTATTTAATGTCGAAAGTTAGTTTTAGTTTTATTTCGTGGGACAGTCAGCTTAAAATAATGTTAATTATATGATACTGAAGTCGTTCTTTTGTTAATAATTATATTGTAATTACATGAATTTTCACAGATAATAACGCGTTTTTTTCACATGTCAGGTAATTTTAGGCTTGTCACGCAAAATCTCACCTCAGTTCATACAGTAAATTGCTGGAACGCGTAGAACTATATCATGTTGATCCAAGAAGTACAAAGGTCTTCAGAATAAAACGCTGCGGGAGGTCCAATGAATGGTTTGTTAGCATAATGCATGTAATAATTTGTGCCAGTGCAGTCGGTAGATTCATCCTATTTCTGCTCAGGATACAACTAACTACAGTGATCTAACCCGATGCTCATGGCTTGTTGAGATCAGCTAGTTTAGAAAAGTGGGCAACAGACCATCATTAATATCCAGATACATTATTATTAATTAAGACCTGCGGGGTAATTGCGTAACACTAACAATAGGAATAGCTTTTGACTGTTCAACAACATTCATTGCGTTATTTAAGTGCTTGAGCAGACACATTTTTCGAACATATGAAGCAATGGATTAGCAATATCCTTCAAAATTGTACAGATTTTGATTGATAGTGTGTTACGCTATAGGTGCAGATTGTATTGGATCGTCAGAACCGTATTAAGGGCCTGTAAACACCACGTTTTTTAAACGCGCCGTTGACGCGCGTTTTAGAAACATGCGTCGACAGCGCGCTTTTATCCTACAGAAAGTCTACAGGCTGCGTCTGACTCGCGTGCGTATCGCGTCTGTATCGTTACAAACGCGCGTCAACGGGCGGCGCTTTTTTTATCCTACAGAAGGTCTACACCGCGTATCGCGTCTGTATAGCTACAAACGCGCCGTTGCCCAGGCCCTTTAGTGGCGTGCTGTACCTACATAGTTTCTACCTACCCCTCATAGGCGGAAAAATCGCCAGTTTATGTGTGTGTATTACTATTACAATTTATCTATCTGAAGACTCCTACAAACTGAACGTATAAAAGTTATTTGGTGCTTAACAAACTTTGAATTTATAACTGACAACACCAAGGGAACTAACTTTGCACTCGACTGACGAGACAATGGAGCTAAGTTACAAGGGTCTCCCTTGTTTTGCCGAAAAGATTTTGCCAAATTATCACTTCCCAAACAATTTTCCGCATAATTTAATTTGCCAAATTATTACTTAGCAAAAAATCTCTTCACAAATAATTGTAACCCAAACCTAATGTTTGGCAAGTGAACGTTTAAACAATAATTTGTTTACCAACTAGTACTTTTACCAATTTTTATTTAGTCAAATATTTCAGTTGGAATAACTCATTTTACGCAAAATTACATTTGCCAAATATTTAGTATCGTCAGTTTTCGCAGTTTTAAGGCAGCCATTTCAAGCATAAGATCTAACTTTGAAGACGTTTTATTACAAGGGTGTTTTTTCCACTTGGGACAAATTCTAAACAGGTAATAATAATATTAAGTATTCTGGTAGTATTTTTTAAAATAATTAATCTCGTCTAACTAGTTCAGTTTCGGGTAGACTTTTTTTACATTTTTTTTTCTATATAATCTAGTCGTTTCTGGCACTCGCCGGCCGCTGCCGCGGCACCGCTCGCTTCGCTCGCTCGGCTCGTGCGTAGGAGGTCACAGTTTTCCCCTAACCTAACCTAAGCATTTTTTTTAAATAATTAACCTCGTCTAACTAATTCGGTTCTCGATAGCCTGTTAAAAATAATCTCTTTTTTCCATATTTTTTTTTCTATATAATTTAGTCGTTTCTGGCACTCGCCGGCCGCTGCCGCGGCACCGCTTGCTTCGCTCGCTCGGCTCGTGCGTAGGAGGCCACAGTTTTAACCTAACCTAACCTAAGCATTTTTTTTAAATAATTAACCTCGTCTAACTAATTCGGTTCTCGATAGCCTGTTAAAAATAATCTCTTTTTTCCATATTTTTTTTCTATATAATTTAGTCGTTTCTGGCACTCGCCGACCGCTGCCGCGGCACCGCTCGCTTCGCTCGCTCGGCTCGTGCGTAGGAGGTCACAGTTTTAACCTAACCTAACCTAAGCATTTTTTTTAAATAATTAACCTCGTCTAACTAATTCGGTTCTCGATAGCCTGTTAAATATAATCTCTTTTTTACATATTTTTTTTTCTATATAATTTAGTCGTTTCTGGCACTCGCCGGCCGCTGCCGCGGCACCGCTCGCTTCGCTTGCTCGGCTCGTGCGTAGGAGGTCACAGTTTTAACCTAACCTAACCTAAGCATTTTTTTTTAAATAATTAACCTCGTAACTAATTCGGTTCTCGATAATATCCATTGCAAAAAAATTAAAATAGTAAGTTACAAATATTTTGTATTAAATAAATGATTATTTTAAAATAAAATTGCATTTTTTAATTATTTAATTCCCAAAAAAAAATTCTCAAAAAATCTTATAAACCTTTATATTTTTTGTCATAACAAATCGTTAGACCAAACGTTTATTGTCTAAAGATTGTTTGCCGTAATAAATCATTTGATTAAAGACCAAATGCCTAAATGACATTATCCTTAATAATATTCTGCCAAGTAAAAATTTGACCAAATGAAAATGTGCATACTAAAATTATTCCAAACATTGCATTGGTATAATAAAAGGTTGCAGCAGGTAAATTTGTTTGGGTAGTGAAATTTTGGCAAAATCTTTTCGGCAAAACGGCAGGATCCCAAGTTACAAATTAAGCACTTTGCTGTTTATTTTCCCCTAGATTCTCAGGTCAACCTAAAAGGCTTTTTGAATAAAATACATACCTCATTTGTCTCTTTAATTTGATCAAGATAATGTCAGTATCGTAATAAGTGCTGACCATTTACAAATAGCGTATGTCATCAACATCAAGCAAAAATCTCAATTACTTTAGACAAGTTAATTTGTATAATGTACTTACGATGTTTTTGTGTACATTGCTTCAACGAAATAATGTATTTTTTGTATAGATTAATAAAGTATTTAAGGCCAAGGCGATAGAATGGTATTTTTTTTGTTTCATTATCAGATATAAAAATATTTGTTTTTTTTTTTAAGTGAAACCTTCTTTAGGTGCGTTGGGCATTTTATGAGATGGGAAAAAAACATTGAACTTGGGACACTGTTACCGTAACCGACACCTCTGTTTTAAGTATTGGCCATTATAAAGACATCAACGCGCTGTACATTTTCTTTGGGAAGAAGGACCTTCAAACATATTTATAAAATTACTATGTTTTTTCAAGTTTTTACTTCTGTCGGCACTCATGGACTGCCACTGTTTTTTCTATATTTCTTATAGTTCGATTTTTAACATTAGCAATGACCGCAACATTTCTCTGGACCAGTTTTTGACTGTGTGGGATGTAAAGTACATAAAGTAAGTCTATTTGCTTTTCCCAGTCTTTGTTGTGTGATTATTTGGAACTAGCTTCAACTTTCTGACTAACTGACCGACTTTTTGACAATTCAAAAGTGCCTGCAAATGGTTAAATTGAAATAAATAAGTTTGAGTTTGTGGTTTAGCTGTAAAGTATATTTACATAATAAATAGACAGACGTCATCAACAACTGCTGGACATCGGCCCACCCCCATGGGTACAGACATTCAGCTCGATTTTCGGCAAATCTCTTATACATGTCTCTCAGACATACTTGACAGTTAAGTATTAAAATATTAATAGCCTAGAAGCGACGAGAGTTACAATAAAATGATAATGTACAACTTCAGTCATAATTTGGAACTGAAGTGTCCAAGAAACAAATCTTGATACAATTTTAGTTATATAGTATTTATTATATTAAATCTGGGCCAACACAATAAACTCGTTGACAAAAAAACAACACGTTACTAAAAAAGGAAAACAAATAAAAATACCTACTTGTATGATATTAATAAATCTCAAAGTAGCTCTTAATAAAAACTTGGTATTCGCTAAAATAGGTGCTGCAGTTACATAATATATAATACATACGTAATATATAGGTATATAAGTACAAAGTAAGGTCGGTTAGGTTTATGGTAATACTTGTTACAATCACCGGTGCCCAGATAAATCTTAAGCCGCACGAAACAGAACTGAGTAATTGTGTCACCGCGTTTGTATCCTATTTAACAATTATTTCAATATTTATGAATGTAAAAATATTTGTGTTACTATGTTGCTAGAAGTGGGTTTTTGGAATTCTATAGTTGTTGTATTGCGGAAACATTTACTTGAATTCTATTAAAGCTATGATTGGCATGCCAATTAGAAGTACCTAGTTTTATGATTGTTTTAGTTCTATAATTAAAGGTGGTTGCCTACGTTGTCGTTATTATAGCTCCCCGTATCAAAACAACTTGCCCAGCCCGCTTTTATTGGCCGACTGATTT
Source organism: Oligia fasciuncula (assembly GCA_963082905.1). NCBI lineage: Eukaryota > Metazoa > Arthropoda > Insecta > Lepidoptera > Noctuidae > Oligia > Oligia fasciuncula. The sequence continues at coordinate 6,881,617 of OY720393.1, read as the reverse complement.
TGCAGAACTGTAATTTACATGCTTATTAGATGTCAACCCCACACTAGAGATTTGAATGATCAATCAGTTTACATATACTTTTCCCACGGATAAGCAAAAAGAACAGCCGAGCTATTCTGTAACAATCTCACCGTGGAAACTTACTCTGCATTCGTGATTTATTTGTCAAAAATGTAAACAAGTATGAGTTTATGGAAAAATATAAAGTTATTTTTCCCTACAACATAAAGTTCAGTTTACGCTACAACTTCAGACATTTTTATAACTTTTTCTATAGTGCTAGTCACTCTGAAATCAACTTAATTTTTATTAACATAAAGTTGATATTTGTTTAACTTGAAATAATATTAGTTTGAAACATAAGTTTGAAATAGACTTAAGGTGAAGCGAGCTTGAAGTGAGCTGTCAATAATGTCATTCCCTAGCATCAGGTGAAATGACAGCTCACTCCACCTAACTTTTACCGGTGACATTTTTACAGAATCGACCGGCTGGACGCCACTTGCTGCGATCCTTACATAATCCTCCGCTCAACTTGTATATTAAATATATCCAAGTATTTTAATTTTATATTTTCAGGAAAATCAGAAACTAAATAATAATCTTATCTAGTGCTTTCGACACAGTATTACGTACTCATTTTTATGTTGACGCTACTTGGCCAAAGACTGCGTTTACACTGTTTTTAAGAAAAATTTATGATTATGTAGTAATATTAAACTAAGCCGGTATTCTGATCATGCATTAAACAATATAAGGCAATGGGCAGCTCGCCGTCCGGTAAGGACTAGGCCCGGGTCGACGGCGCGTTGTGTTCCACGCGCGCCTCAAGGAGATGTCGGCACCAACTGACAGGGTCCGCTAGGGCCAATGCCCGCCAGGGTCGCGGGTTGTTCGAAAGAGATACCGTGGCCCCTGGCACAGGCAACTGTAAGAACACGGGTGGGTTTTAGTCAGTAAGAGTCTGAAACTCCCTTCCGCTCCGTCCAAAGCGGGAGGGGTCATTTGATGATTCCCACCTAAAAAAAAAAAACAGGCATATCTACATTAGAATGGTTTCTGTTTTTTTTAATGTTCTTTTTTTTGTTTTCAGTCAGAACATACGAAACAATTTGTTAAGTTTTATTTCAACACACTCACTTTTGAGATATATTATTTTAAAACACTCAACAGTCATTACATGTCGCAACATTTAATGTTTACAAATGTAATGGCAATAATGTGAACTAAGTAGTTATTGTTGTACATTTTCCTCTTAAAACATTAGGCAGAACACTTATAAGATTTTTAAGATGCGACCGGCACACACGTACAGGACTTAGCATTTTTCGGTTAACCATCCTTTTATTCGACTGAAGTTAAGGCTCCGGAGACAGGCGCGACGCGACAGTGCGACACAACTCTAGAAGAACAATTTCTGTGAAAACATCATGGCAATTGTTCTAATAGAGTCGCGTCGCGCCTGTCTGCGGGAGCCTTTATACGAAATTAATTAAGTTACAGAAGAAGACAAAAACACGGGCTAAGTTTAATTCAGTGAAACATTTTGCAATAAGATTCAACTCGAGTTGTTAATGAACTACGAAACCTCATGAAAAATTGTGTCTAGACCGTAAAAGTTACGATGCAATGGCAGATTAAACAAAAGGTTAAGGTTAACCAAAGTTTTTTGCTTACCTGTGGGTTGCAAACTAATTTAATTCTCAGACAATTTAACTGACCAATCTTGTAGCAAATATTTTAATAGCTATCGTGATGAAGCAATTTAAGTGTTATTAAATTATACGTTGCTGAAAAGAAAAATTAACTAAGACATCATCAATCCTTCAGAACAACTATTTATTGAGCTTTTGTAAGCATTGTGAGGAAACCGTCCACGAATCCATAAATTCGAAGACATCTTCATCTTCTAGGCCTGCGTGGTGGATTACGGCCCACTCCCTCTCACAGAGAGGAGGCCTGTGTCCCAGCAGTGGGAACATTATAGGCTGATTATGTTTACGATTGTAAGCATTGTGTAAGAGTGTCATATGTGTGATTTCAACTTCGTACTTTTCTCAAATATGAAAACTTTCATCTTTTATCTTTACAGCCATGTACCAAATGGTGATGTAGACTGCACTTGCCGCTAACCCACGATACGCTTATAAGCGTAATCAAAACATCATAACCAAACGTGGATTGACGCTTTTACTGATAGCGTGTCCCTGCCCTAAGGATTTCAGCAGTAGCGGTGCGTTTGAAGACAAGTATGCAGCAAAAACATGTAATTTTAAGTACTCAATAAAACATGTACATCATGTATATTCATGTCTAATTGTGTAATACAAATGACAAAAATGAAAGGGGAGCTAATAAAACATTCGGGTAATAAAATTTGTTTTTATTACTTGGCAATACATAAGTACACCGTGTCTATGTAGACCAGGTTGTTGGTTGCAAAACTCTACTTTTATGACTGCCCTAGATTATGTGACGTGTAGATATTAAACCTTTTTATGATTTTCTTTGAGCTTTTTCGGTAAGATCCGATATAAACGATTATATCTAAAGTCCTACTTAGGTCATGTCATGAATATGTAACACGGTATTTGTTTTTCGTATTAGCAATACTGTGAAAACCAATTTTTAATGAGATTCGTAATATTTTTGAAATTTGCATGTTTATAAAAAGGTATTCGCACATGTTCCCATTGTATGAACACATTTCTAAGAGAGCGAAAAACAGAAGCCCAAATAAATTACTTGCACCTAGCCAGAGACTACATTTGTATAGCAGGAATTCTAATTGTATGGCAATTAAAATTTTTAACAACTTACCCCCACGCATCAGAGTGTTGCCCACAAATAAATTCAGAAAAACAATATTTGCCTGGCTTTTAAACAACTGTTTCTATTCAGTTAATGAATTTTTAAATTATAAATTTTGACATTACATTTTATCAATAATTACTTTGTGTGTGTTTAACTATTGACTTGTACTGTTTTTTGTTTTTTTGACATTTTTCATTCTTATATAATAAATATAATAAATTTGTGCCTATAACACTTGACATTGTATAAAAATTGCCAATTTTTCGTCTTAACTAATTTATAATTATATTAATGGGGATATATCGTCTTCTAACCGTTTCGATGACAAACTAATTAAGTACTATGACTATATTGTTGCGGCCACTTTGACTTTGTAAGTTAAGATGAATATTTCTACACCGGCAACGGTAGTGTATGTGAAACTGTTTATTATTAAGATCTTAATGTACCATATACTCAGAAATAAATAAATCTAATCTAATCTAAGAATTCATAGGATTGGTTTGCTTCAACTACTCAGCCGACACTCCCACATAATTATCATAAATAATTGTAACTGAAACCAATTAGGGCCAGTTAGGGCCGAAACCTGGTCAGCGGGATTGTAGCACTGCCCGGGAATATAAAGGGCTAAGGAAGGAGCACGGGCGGGTTTTAGTCAGTAAGAGTCTGACACTCCCTTCCGCTCCACTCAGAGCGGGAGGGGTCATTTGATGATTTCCCAACAAAAAAAAAAAAAAAAATATATGCAAAATAACATAACTAACTACGTGCAAATACGAGTACGTAAATATAATCAAACCAGCTGTCGATTGACAGCGTGTACGTAATCTCATTCTGTAAATTTTAGACGTGAATCGAATTCAGCACTAACTGGTGCGCTCATTAAAATATTAGTTCCGCACACAGTTGTGAACATTATGTATTTATAATGACCGGTTGTCCGGTGTATTGTTTCACGCGGCCATTCCACTCTAGCGGCTAATGGGGCGGCCGAGTGTGTGGATTATTCACTTCCCAACCTCACACCCAACTTTCTCATCGTTTACGTAACGATTGCCACAGTTTTTGGCCGATTCCGTCTTTTATTATATCGGCCTTGGTGCGCCTGCGCTGGCGACACGAAAATGTGCGAGACCGCGAAATCATAATTTGACGAAACTGGCTGATATAGAGCGCAAGCGCGGTAACGTTTTATAATACTCACAATGAAACTGTGTCTCCCTTTTAGTCACGCCGTTGAAATCAGATTTCTATGAATATAGGTGAAGGATTGGGTTCCGTAGCTAATTAGTTGCTTAAGTACATGCAATCCCGGGTCCGGACTGAATGCGTAGCTATTGTGTTTTTATTCTTTCTTCATCCTTTTGACAAACCATTTTGTAATTTGTCGTCTGTTTATTTAAGTTGTTAAACATTTGAAACAGATAATTCGAATTAGTTCGGTGTTGGACAACTAGAGAAAAAAAAACATTTGTCTGATTTAAAAAAGGATTTTTGTTTCATGATGTGACGATTAACTGAACAGTAAAGAACTTCTCTTCTTTACTGTTCAGTAAATCGTCAAATCATGAAATAAAAATCCTGCATAATATATGTAACACCGATATAATATCGCATTCACAAAGTAGATAGCAACTCAAGTGTTACAGTCTCTGCGGTCAAATCAAAAAGTTCAAGTGTCAAATATTCGGTCGTGCAGTCATATTCGAGTGTTTGATTGCCTACTAGATACTGCAGGTAGATACTATTTGATCGTAATGATGTAATGGTTATTAAATAATCGTAATAAAAGCAAACTGCTTTACTTTTACGACCACGTTGTTTTGGCCTTTCGGGAGCGAAATATAGAACCTCTATTTATCTCGGTTTAGAATTTTGGAGTGGTCACAGCCACCATGAAGCTCTGCAATGCTAGAAGCACCACCATGAAGCACTGCAATGCTAGAAGCATCGTAGATATAATACAAATTATGGGTAAAACATTTTAATATGGAGTTTCTTGCTCATTCACGAAACTACCTTTTGGAAGGGGTTTCTAGAATTGTATATGAATATATACTATTCTAGACATTTAATTGTAAATAAATGATTACGTCAACTGGACCCGCAGGTCCAGTTCCGAGTGGGTCCAGTTGACCAAAGACTAATTTTGACGCTCAAAAGTGGCTTTTTAATGGCCTACGTGGAATAAATTATTTGACTTTGAGGTGCGTTATCATCTTAGAGACAAAGCTGACAAATCTTATGTGTCTGTAATTACACCAGCGTTGGAAGAGAGCAATACTGCTCAGCGGCAGAAATTGGTAAGAATCACGGATATCGAGAATATTGGTCGTAGAACTCTGTTATTCCAGCATCTATTAATACTAGTTTGAGTATTCATTCGCTGCGAAACAAATGAGCCCTTGTTGGCGTATTTATATAGCCAAAGGGACTGTATTTATTTATTTATTTTTTAAATATAAATAAATAAATCAGCCACTTCTCAGTTCAACTAATTGAGATTGATCTTTTGACCGATCTTGATATACTGACTTGAACAATAAATCTGCTACCTGACACTGGCATGAAATTGACGAGAACGAAGTTAAACGAGGTTAATTATCATTTGCCTAGGATTTTATCTGGGACATAAACCTCTGATACCTATAAATTATATTAGCTCTTACCAGCGGTTTCGCTTGCGTGGATGTCGGAAAATATCTCACGGGAACGCACTACCAGGATTCAAAGTACCCTATGAGTTAATCCAGGTTATAAACTATCTGTGTGCCTTTTATCTATATGTTTACGCGATTCACGCCAGTTAAACTCCCACTTGGCACGATTTTTTTCGACATCTTCAACAATCATCATCATATTGCAGCCAATTTACACAAAGCCTTAATGAAGTAAATACCTAAACTCTCCTCATAAATTACTTCGTCAAAACCGTATGAAAATCCGTTCCGGTAGTTTTTCAGTTTATCCCGTTCAGACAGAAAGCCTCATGAATTACTCCATCCATTGCATTGGTGAGAACCGTATGAAAATCCGTTTCGGTAGTTTTTCAGTTTATCGCGTTCAGACAGAAAGACAGACGCGGCGGGGGATTTTTTTATTGCCGAATGGGCCCGCTCTTGACCTCGATCACGCCATCAGGCGTATCCATCAGGATAGCATAGCGATGGATGAGGTCTATGATGGAACGGGCGTGCCCAGAAGATGCCCAAGGCACTGGGAAACACAGCAGGCTGCTTGACGCCTACCACCGCAAGAAACTTTGTTTTATAATTACTTATGTAGTGTAATATATTATAATAATATAATAATAGTCCTCCAGAACGTATTTCCGCCATGGCGGCCAATCTCAACGGAGACTAGCCTTCTTCGGCATGGGAGGTAATATTACTATAGTGCACAAGTTTATGTGTAGACACTCACTCTTCCGGTCTTCCCTTACTCTCATAGTCCGATGGGACGGCAATCTGGCATGACCGGAGAGAGATCAGGCGCAGGACCGACGGCTTAACGAGCTTTCCTAGCTATGGGTATCACACCGCCAACGGTGCTAACTTCCAAACTCCGGCGGCACTTACCTACTAAAAAAATAAAATTATAGATTCAGTTGGTCTATCTTGTAATTATATCATATATTACTTACCCAAGCATAACGATACATATAATATGCTCGATTACAGACCTACTAACTTGATAACTCGATATATAGCTATATATAGCAAACGTAATCGATTATTAAATGGTCCATCGACTCGGTACGAGGAGATGTTATATGATGCTCGACGTAAAGACTTTATCGCCATGCTGTTTTTTTATCGGGTGTGGCTAATTGTCTAATTATGACAGTTAGGTAATGGGGAACTGATAATAGTGTAGGCTGCTATAGCCAGTATATTGAACTGAATTACAGCGGTTATTTTGCATTTATGCAAGATTACGGCTGTAATTCTGTTGTATTACCACCACAACTACTCATGTTGATACGCTCTCTACGATAAAAATGTTATAGAAATGAAGCGAAGAGTCTGTGCGACTCGGACTCTCGCACCGAGGGTTCCGTACAAATTTATATGTACAGTCACGAGCATAAATATGTATACACTTGGCTTTATTCAAAGGCGATTTTTTTCTTTATTTTTGAATGCAATTTTATATTATTACGAACATAGTATTTTCGAACCCATAGGTTTATGTAAAGTGTCGTATTTCAACGTTGCATTCGTTATTTCGTGAAAAAATCGCAATTTAAAGTTGCCAAGTGTTGACATATTAGTGCTCGTGACTGTACCTATAATAGTTCATTACGGGAAAATATTTTTTTGTAATGTAACTACAATTTTTTTAGGTTTTTGGGTTGTTTCCATTACTTGGGCTACATGAAATTGCTTCTTGCCAAATGCCATCATTCTAGATCAACGGGAAGTACCCTGTAGTTTTTGATTCCCTTGCGAGTGTCAAAATATGCGGCATAAACGGAACATAAACCGCCGTATCTTTTTATTGCGTTGATGTTTTCACTGCTTCAAGGGATTGCATTTGATATTAATTTCAACTTGATAATTCCACGCGTTCCTGAGAAAAAGGGTCTTGGCAGACGGACAACGAAGAGATCTTATAAGGGTGGGTAGTAGCATCGAGGAGGGGCCCCATAGGGCCGAAGCCTGCCGGGTCAGCGGGATTGTCCGAAAGGGTTACCGCTGGCCCGGAACATAAAGGGCTAAGGAAGGAACACGGGTGGGTTTTAGTCAGTAAGAGTCTGACACTCCCTTCCGCTACACCCAGAGCGGGAGGGGTGATGATTTCCCATCCGCAAAAAAAAAAAAAAGAAAAAAAAAAAGGGTAGTAGGGAGGTACTTACGGAACCCTAAAAAACTTCAAGAATTGGGCTATCAAATGCAAAAATATTTTTCAAATCCGACTAGTAGGTACTTCTAGAAATTAGTGCGTTCAAACAAGAAAACAACCTCTTCAGCTTTATCACACTAATATTATAAAGGCGAAAGTTTGTTAGTGTGTGTGTGTTTATATGTTTGTTACTTCTTCACGCTCAAACGGCTGGACCAATTTTGATACAATTTTGTATGGAGGTAGCTGACACCCTGAATTAACATATAGGCTACTTTTTATCCCGATATTCCCCCGGGATCGACATTTACGCGGGTGAAACCGTGGAGCGCAGCTAGTTATTTAATAAAGATAACTAAAAGTTCACCATGAAACTTCAATTAAATAGTAATTAATATTATAATTTATTCAACCTAATCAAATAATAGTTAACACTGTATAGTTTATTGTTAACTGTATAATCTAGTCGTTGATTTATGTACTAAACATTTAATTTAATTCAGTCAAGTATATTATTTTAATGTTTCTTGTTTAAAACCTGTTTATTTACTGTTTAAGTAAGTAATATTAAATAAATAAATAAATATTTTATTGAGCAGTTTCCGGTCAATTTGAAGGTGTGGACGGTGGATTCTTTGACGAGGAATAAATCATGGAATAGGCAGCTGCAATTAATAGTTAATTGCTTATTTTTTTCAAGGTTGTTATTTTTAAAATACAAATTTAAAAAAATAGTACTTAAAGATTTTTTTTGAAGTGAAAACTTCTTTAGGCGCGATGGCCATTTTTTGAGATGGGAAAAATCCATTGAACTCACGCCACTGTTACCGTAAGCGACACCGCGCGTGTTATGTTTATAAGACATTTCAGAAAATACCCGCTTCGGATGTGTTCGGCTGTCCTCGGGATGTACCCGGTTTTAATGTCAAATCCGATGTCAGTAAATGATGACAAAGTATTCTGTTTGCGTTTGGTTTTCACTTCTGTCGGCACTCCCGGAGTGCCACGTTTTTTTTTTTTTTAGAAACGTTGCCCCCTCACTAGGAATTTCCCCTGTATTGTGAGTGCGTTTACAAACACTCACACTCACATACACAAACAGCCAGACCCGGAACAACTACTTGTAAAAAAATGGTCTAATCTACTAAAAAGCAGATACCTTACCTGAAGGTAAAGTAGACCGCCATCCAATAAAGAAAATGTAATACACAGCAGTTGTTACCCAATGCGGTGTGGCTGGAAGGTAATAGTATGTGATTTAAATAACCATAGCGGTAGTGATAAATTTCTTCTGGTCGGTAATAGTGACTGAATTCGCCAAATTGCCAGCGACGCGATGTGGAGTTACTAATCATAGATGTAATATCTGTGCGTGTGTGCTAATATAATATTGTTTTCTGAAGTAATACATTAAATAACAGTTTGTTTTTGATATGTTGTAATAATACGAAGAATCATTCTTGTCATATTTGGTGCCTAAATTTTTTGGGACAGGACATTGTGTAAATTTTTGTTCCAGAAACCCCCAGTAACCGCTTCTGACAAAGGGATTTCAGGGTCTCTGATGGGATACAGTGGATCTCCAAGCTTTCTCTCAGCAGTTTCTGTTTAGTTCTTATAACTAGACGTACCTACACGTACGTGGCAATCTATAGAAAGGAGTTTCGCTATGAACTGCGGCGTTTCCAACTATTTTTCAAACAATATGGGGATCCACAAAGACCAAAGCAAAAATTTATTGGTGACAAAATTCCAATAAATCGGTCAGCCCGCACGAGCTTCTGGAATTAAATTAGTATGAAGTATGACCATCCGAAGACATTAGCATAAGTGTTGGAACTGTTGACAAAAAACCGGTAATTTTGTTTCATGTAGCGAGCAATATTGTTGTCCAACAGGTGTTTAACATACATGCTCACACGCATGTGCGCGCTTGTATGCACGACACATTTGAGGAACATTTGTTGAGGAAATTGACAACACATGGTCGTGTTCGACACATTCAAATAATGTCCCCAGCGTGCATCGCAGACATATCGTCTGGAATTATTTATTGAACGTTATTTGTAGTAGGCTTGGGAGTAATATTGAAGAGTTGTGGAGTTTTAATAGTAAGTGTCCTGCAATAAGAGAGGAATACGATGACGCGTTAGTTAGATTGAATATTATACATAATAATATTGTGTTTAATTACAAAGGGTATTTCGACACAATATAAAAAGTTTACCGTGAACTATGGCAGAAGAAAGGAGAGGCCTCCAGTCAGCAGTGGGTGATTCCGGGCTGAAATGATGATATTGATAAAAAGTTTGCTACTTTTCTTCTCTATCTTATAATTTTACAATTCTAAATCTTATAATTTTACAATCGCTTTTTTAACAACCTTCTTAATTCTGCTTACATAAGTCTTAACAAATAATGCCAGCCTTAAAAAGTGGACCATTACAGATAAAAACTTTTTATGAAGAAACTACTTTTTACTTTCGGACCTTGTACTTACTTAGTTGGCAAGGTTAAAAAGGGCCGCCCTTATGGAAAAACACGCCGTGAGATTTCAATCAACCAAGCCAAGGCTGATGATAGATTTTATGGTACCTATGCAGTTTTGCGGGAAATGCAACTGTGACTTGAATAATGGTGGTTTAACAGGAGGAATCCGTTTTTTTCGCGCAGGTCAACCTAGGTCAGGGATGTCGAACCAATGGCATGCGTGCCATTGGTGGAACGTAACAACATAATTTGGGCACTGCATCAATTCAGGAATTTGATACCAAATTCATCTAGTTTGCAATAGCAGATATCGCACTAATTTGTCATTTCATTTAAATAAATATAAAACTGTTATCCATTACATTAGTCCTTTACCACCCGGTGGTTGTCCTTGGGTGCACTTGCATAGTGCGAACTAAACACGAACAGCGTCGGTTGGTGTCTAACGGGCCTCTGCGAGTTGGTTTGGTGGTTATATTCTCTTTGGTTTCGGCCCCTCGTACGCTTTCCAAAGTTCCGGGACCCCAGGGTCCCAAGAAATGGCAAGAGAGATTCAAAATTGTAATAAGAAATATAAATTATAATAATAAAAGTATATAGTTTTTTTTCCAATAATCACTAAGCCAAGATTGTTTGTTGGCACGTCATGGCCGTATGAGATATTTATTTGGTATAAATGACACGTAGGTGTATAGAGGTTCGCATTCCCTCACCTAGGAGGTGGTCCGCTGCTTATCCGGGCTTACCTATGGGTGCTTCAATAAATTAAGGGCTTCAGCCAGGGCTTAAAAACTTAAAAATTAAGCGACGACACTCTAAGAACACCCCCTGTGGGGTACACAACTCGGCTTATAGTGCCGCTCGAGGAGGGCAGCAAGGGACAGACTGGATCGGAATAAAGGTAGAATCCATGAGAAAATAGCAGAATAAAACTTGTGACAAATCTGTCACAAGGAGGAGGTGTAGTGTGTAGGAGGAATCCTTCCTACTGCATGGTAGCCCATTCTGCAATGACTGCCTATTGTTCAAAGGCGGTTAATTTAGGAATTGGCATGGTCATCTAACCCGCAGCAATTGACATAAGGAAAAATTACAATTCACTACTTAGTATAAATTGATACCACCTGCTTTATCAACATAATTTTTACCAAGGTTTGAGCAGGACGAGCAGTGTTTCATGGTAAGAACTTGGTCATGTTTTTAAGATTTAATATTATTAATCTTAGGAACAAATTAAGCCCCATAAACGTGGGAACTCCTTAACAAATTACAAGAAAACTACCTTCTTTGGAAATATCCAACTTTCAATATGGTTTCATAGCTCATTGATATAAATAACGTGTAAATCTCGAGCGGGTTCATTTTATAACAAGCCCGTTGATCGCCGGCGCAGAGTGATATATTGCAGAGCCTGTTTTAAACTAGTTAGTATCATTTAAAGCTATGTTCTTATCGCGTTGCGTATCTAGATATTTATTGTAAGGTAAACTGAGCTTGACTTCATTATTGTACCTACTGGTAACTTGCAGATTTTGTTTGTTTTATTTGTAGAAGGCCATTATGAAGTTAGTTTTATCTAATCGTTGAGCTCCTTATGTTTTGATTTGAGCTGCACGATTTCTGACAAATGCGTGCACTGACTGGACAGGTCCTCTCAATCTGTGTGGTTCTTTCCTTAAAAGACCATCTCAGACATCGATCTACATGGTCTTCATATAACCTAACCAATATTATGTCTGGACTTTAAAAGAGACTGTGACCTCTGAGTTTGTTTCGGCCGTTCTTCTCAGAGTAGTCAGACAGAAAACGCCGACCTCATCTAGTTTAAAAAAAATGTGATTGACGTGTAAAAGTGTTTGTGCAAACCTATTTACAAAAATAAAATCTTTCATCATTTATTTATCTGTGAAAGCCATGATTGAGTTTGCTTCCTTCTGACAAAAATTGTGCTGTCAGTCCATAAGCTAGAATTCTTCGAAAAAAAAAATCTATACAATATTTTGTTCACAAAAAAAAAAAAATGGTTGCCTGTAAAGTCGGTTTTACGGGCGAAGATTTTACGTGACAACGTCTTTTTCTCGGTAGAATATTTATTGATATGAATATAATTAAATTGCACAATAGGAACAAGGAATTAAATGAAAATAAGAACGTAACGTTACCGAGCGTTACACTTTTTCATAAGTGACTCCCAGCCGCAACCTAATTTAAAATAAGAACGTAACGTTACCGAGCGTTACACTTTTTCATAAGTGACTCCCAGCCGCAACCTAATTTAAGACGTTGTCACGTCAAAAAATCTCTTTCCTTCATTGAGTCGCAAAAATCTCGGATTTCTCATGATTAGTTGGTGTTTTAACTTGTTTATATTTCTTCCAAAGTATTTATTAGATTGTGTCTTACTCCTGCCTATAATTACCTACCATTATAATTATGAGGTTGTCACATATCACGCTTTAATATCTACCTAAGTGTCTTACGCCTTTACCTACTCTGCACTCTCTGCTGTTGCATCTTCTTCAGTCTTCTTTCTTAAACCTAAATCTGATTTCTCTCTCTTACAAAAATTACCAAACAATTAATTCGTTAAAATCCATAAAGAAAATAAAACATTGCAAAGGTATACCTACCTACGCCAATAATGTTCCGGATATAATTATTATTGTATGTGGCTGAGCTCTTAGATTAATAAATATAATCAATACCTAACATATAATACATAATATTTAGGTCGATTATAATATTACTGCTCTAAATTGTTGTCATTACAATCAAATTAAAGTTATTAAGTAACACATAATAATCGCGGAAAACGTAACGAATCCAAGATACCTATTTAAATGACATTACATAAGTAAAATGAAGTGAGACAATTTGCCTTACATGATAGGCACAAAATATTTCAGTACTTAGTGCTTTTGACGTAACAAATGTAACAACTGTCACACCTGTAAAATTGACACAAACGACGCTCTACAATGCTAAACATTACATAACATTTATCATCACGCTTGGTTTCCTGGAAAGGTAAGGCAGAGGTGAAGGTCCTACGTTTAAGTCCCGTATAACAAGGGGCGAGCCAATTGCTACTAGAAATTCTTGATGGAAAACCAATTTGCGCGACCTAGGAATCGAACCCAGGACCTCATGCTCAGCAGAGCGTGTAAATAAAAAACAAATACAATGCTAAACTTTTTCTTAATACTTACCTACCTACTTCAGTCCGTCTTTAGATCGATGTCCTGATAGTTTCTATAGTAAAAGTGTGCAGTGCTGCACACCCCCACCCTATTTCAAGTTAAAGTTTATTTCAATAACTAGCTGCGCCCCGCGGTTTCACCCACGTAAATGTCGATCCCGTGAGAATATCGGGATAAAAGTAGCCTATATGTTAATCCAGGGTGTCAGCTACCTCCATACAAAATTTTATCAAATTTGGTATATAGCCGTTTGAGCGTGAAGAAGTAATAAACATATAAAGACACCCCCACACACACACACTCACACACTCACAATTTTCGCCTTTATAATATTAGTGTGATAATTAAGTTGATTTCAGAGTGACTAGCACTATTGAAAAAGTTACAAAAATGTTTGAAGTTGTAGCATAAACTGAACTTTATCGTGTAGGAATTAAAGTTATTTTTCCATTAATTTATATATTTGTTTACATTTTTGGCAAATAAATTGCGAAGGCAGATTAGATACCTAAATCTTTTGTTACAATTTTGGTCAAGTTCGCGTCAAACACGAGTTCGTAGATTTCTGTGTTTGTAATAGAGTTGGTTTCGTTTGAAAATTAGTAATTAAATTTTTGGCGCTTTTCTACCTCTCATAATTATGATTGAGTACTTATAAATAATTGTGCATTTCTAAGATGTTCACGTGATGTTCTTCTGCAGTTGATACTGGTTTTCTCAGTTAGCTTAATTATCATCTGAAAGAACCCCGTTAAAACTAACCTAGCCGTTCCATCTTGATATAAAAAAGTATAAAACAAGCTTAAATTAAATAAACTATAGCAGCATTTTTTTTTATCAAACCAACTTTGATAATATCGATGAAAGTTTTATTCAATAAAATTAAAAAGTCTATTTCGTTTTATTCGATTTCTACCATTACGTTATTAATACAGAACGTGACTCTGTTGCGTTTGTTACAAAAGATTCTATATTATGTACAAAAGTAAATCTTTAGAAACGTCATTCTATGCCTTTAAGATTAATTGAATGAATAATAGAAGTATTCTCTAGTCACAAAAGTTTAATAACTTAGCAATAAGTGTAGCCGCTGGGTATCTTGTAATTCAATTACAAGCAAATGTCAAAATTACGATCCAACTAGGTCCACTTAAATTTTGTTCCTCATTTCACTAAGCAAGATTGAAGTACTAATTACTTTTGCGTATTAGATCATTTTATCGTCGACCGTAGGTTCAATTGAAGTAAGGGACATAATACGATTTTTCAGGAGAGGCCGACAAAGTTTTTTTTCGGACTAAATCGCCTATAACTTTTTTTGTTATTAACCTTTTTCGGATCTGATTTCACACATAATCTTGTATTTTAGTGCTCTATCTACCTGTGTAACATTTATTTAAATAAGTTAGCTATTTAAGAAAATAGACGTCCCTTACACCAACGTATTTTGTTAGTAATGTCCCTTACATTAAATTGATCTCTACGTTGGATCCAATCTATAATGAAAAAATAGTGTAAAGGTCTTGTTGAAAAAATGTGTGAAGAATAATTCGTTGATTGGGAAGACCCTTACCTTATTTGAAGTGGATTGGCGGCGGTAATTACACCATTTCATGTTGCTATATTGCATATTTTTTCAGATACATTGTTATTATGGGGCTGATACGAAATTCGAATCCAAAAATCAGTAGGGTAAGGGAAAATTTTTTTAAGCTAGAATTTTTTCATATACACCATTCGAAAGAGCGCAAAATTCTGAACAAAACTGAACTCATTTTGGGTATTTTGTCCCTTACCTTAATTGAACCTACGGTCGACGATATATGCTTCATTAATGTCTATGGGTATCTGTGAGTACGGCACTTACATTACAGTCATAGTACTTACATAATTTAATTAATTAATTAATTTGTACACAGACTCCTAACTCAGAGTCATCTTACACAGTGAACTGTCGCCGATTCAAAGTAGTTCGGAACTCAAAATAGTTTCTATGATTTTTTCCATTTTGAGCTTCTTAAGATGCTCTCTAATTTCTAATTTCAACAATCTGACGACTCTGACTAATTGAGCGACCATTTAAGAGTTAAAAACTAACTCTAGGTAAATGATTTAATTGAAATTACTCGTAGCTTTGATTTTGATTGGAAGCCGAACAAATGGACTAATAAATAACGGAAAATTAGGTGTCATGTTACTTCTAATTACTTTGCTTCGGTCTGTTGTCATAGAAAGTGTTGTGACAAGGTCATTTGGAGGCCAGCCGGTTGTTGGAGCATATTAAGAGGTAAGCAGTTTTATAATAAAACATGATTTAATTGTTGCAAGGACTTATATCATAGTTGTCAGCCAATGTCGTGTCGCGGATTTGTTGCGGCCCTTAGAATTTGCAGATCTGAATGGTGATTGGGCGAAGTTAATCTACATTATAAAGGCACGATGAATAAATAGAATTAGGTACCTAGATTTCGTATTGAACTGTTGAAACTGAACTGTCATAATATTCACATCGGTATTATAAACAGGTGCTAAGGTCACGACATCTTGGATGATGTATGGTGGAGAAATCTCTAGGAGAAGTCAAAAGTAAACAGAGTCCGGTTTTGTACCTTGAAGTGAAATAATACAGGATAGTCAATTTATTAATATAACACAGTAAAGCATGTACAGCTGTGTTAAAATAGTTGGATTTAAAAGAAGAGCTATAAATGATGTCCAGGCAAATCACTGTCCGTTACAAGGTTGCCTGGAAGAGATCACAACACCACCCATTGTATATTTTTAGTGTTCGATAATTATTTTTTTTGTTGTGTTTTTGTGTTGTATGTATGAAATGAAGTATATATACCTGAATAAATAAATATAAAAAAACCGACCAAGTGAGCGTCGGACTCGCACACGAAGGGTTGCGTAACACAAGGCAAAAAACGCAGATAAAAACACGTTTCTTGTATGGAGACCCCTAAAAATTTTTACTTTTTTGTATTTTTTAAAAACGTTGCCCTACACTAGGAATTTCTCCTGTATTGTGGATGCGTTTACAAACATTTAAAGTCACATACACAAACAGCCAGACCCGGAACAACTACTTGTAGGTCATACAAATATTTGTTCGGTGCGGGAATCGAACCCGCGACACGCAGCGCAGCAGTCAATCGCTTAACCACTGCGCCAACCGTGCCGTCAACATTCTACTGTGATAGAATGTAATAGTTTAGACTCTACAAATTGCAATGGAAATATGCCGTCCATTTGTTGTTCTAGATACAAGAATAATTACAGCTGATAATCAAAATACTGTGGGTGTTATAATTAATATAAACTTTAATAATTTTTTTATTATAATTAAAGTGTCTATTATAACACCCACATTACTTTGATTAAGATAAGCAGCGTTATATAGGTACATAGCGTAGCTAAGGAGCTGCTAAAAAAAAATTTCACGTATCATTTAAATTTTTACTACACATATGATTTATATCATAAACAGCGGTGCTATTCTGTAAAAATCTCACCGTGAAAACTTAGGTGGAGTGAGCGTGGAGTGAGCTGTCGATAGTGTCAATTCCTAGCAAAAACAAACTCACATCACCTAAGTTTTCACGGTGAGATTTTTACAGAATCGACCGGCTGATTAGAGCAGCTGGTCACTGTCGTCTGGTCCTCTATTGTTTCCTTATTTTGCTGTCTATCAAATCTGTGGACATGAATTGACACATTATGCGCCCAATTAGTTTTTCAGTTCCTGTTACGACAAAACTTTTGGACCATAATTGATTTGATTTATGTCTAGTCATAGTCTACCGTTATGACAAATTATTATTAGACAATATATTTTGTATCATGGGAACTATATTGCCGCTCGCAATCAGAATAATGCACATGTTAATACCAATAATATTATGGTGTCATTGGCTTGTGTGTGTGTGTGTGTGATATAGTGACGTTTGTCTGTTAACTCTTAGGAAACCGCTCAGCGAATGCATTTTTGATGGTTCATGTGTTTTAAGTAAAGTATGAACAAAAAACGAATTTTCTTCAGTTATCGGTAACTCAAGGAAGTTTATAGTTTTTCCTGTTTTCTCTGGTGTTCTTAAGTGCAATGGAATCAGAATCATCGGCATGGATTTAAGATGACTTCAATTCGTTGTACTGTTTCATTGCTACTGGGTGGTATAAAAGTCGTTGTCAAGTCGTCACGGGGTAATCAGAAGCCCAAAAAAGTCTTACAACCAGTTTTGTCGAGGGGTATCGATCGAGTTACCCAGTAACTGGATTGTGGAGTTCAGATAGGCAGTCGCTCTATGTAAAATTCAGCAGCACCTGGTAATACTGAAAACCTACCTCAAGATAGTTGGGAAAAGTCTAGGTAGATGATATGGGTGGCAAACAAGTACCTGGCCGCGGTCGGTTCGTGGATGGGTCACCATACCAACACAACATACATATTGAGAGCTCTCCATGCTTTGGAAAGTGCTTGGCCCTGGCTAAAAAGGTTAGGCCGATTTTACCATGAAGTTATGTAGCTGTTTATTAACCATTCTCTAAACGCCTTCTTAGTCACCATTACCGATATCCATAATAATTAATGTTCAGGGTGGCCTACTTTATTTACTCAATAGCTGCGTCCAGTGGTTTCACCTGCATAACTGTCGATCCCGTGAGAATATTGGGATAAAAAGTAGCCTGTATGTTAATCCAAGGTATCAGCTACCTCCATACAAAATTTTATCAAAATTGGTCCAGCCGTTTGAACGTGAGGAAGTAACAAACATATAAACACACAAACACACCTACAAACTTTCGCCTTTATAATGTTAGTGTGATAACTACAAATCTATATTTAATCACAATATTGTAATCAGTAATTTATCACACTTGTCATCATAAGCTATAATTTTGTTACAAGCGTCGCCGCAGGCAAATCCGTATATTTTTTTTAGTGCAGCCGTTTTGATAGCGAGGTATCGTGAATTCGTGACCACATTTTAACGTTGTTTCAATAGATCCTGTTCCGTTATGCAAAAATGAAGTTTTATGTTAATATGTGTATGCTTTAAAGCTTTAAAAAAACCGCTCCCTGCTGGTAGTTACCTAATGTTGATTATTTTTTATTTTATTAACCGACTTCAAAAAAAGGAGGAGGTTCTCAATTCGGTTGTATTTTTTTTTATGTTTGTTACCTCAGTACGCCGTCATTTATAAACCTATTTAGAAAATTATTTTTTTATTTAAAAGGATATACTTCCAGATTGGTCCCATTTTTATCAAAATCCAGTTCTGATGATGGGATCCACGAGGAATTGAGGGAACTCCTCAAATATTATAGGGACACCTATAGTGATTTGGGTATTTTTTACAGTAACTCATGCATTTGCTCTCGGAAACCACCATTTGGTGAAGTGGAACTGATGAAGAAGACCACAGATGGCCAACGGAACTACTTAATAATAAGTATTTCACGGGTTGCGATTCGATTACTTTTATATGGTTGCTAAGCAATTTATGCTCGTCACAATGCGAATTGTGAAATGGAGCTGATGGTAGAATACTAGGAGAAGTCCTCAACAATTAACGTCCCTACATCGGGAAAAGCAATATTTTGTAAAAGGCGTTGGGCAAGTTGACATTAGGCTATTGTAACTTAGACACATTATAAACAGACCCACTTAAAAGCGAGAAATAAAAACTTTTTAACAAAAAAAAACCGACTTCCAAAAAAACACTACAAAGTGAAAAATAACTTTAATTTCGGAAGTCGGTGGCAAAAACTAAAATAGGTACAGATCCAAAGACACCGACTTCCGAAATTAAAGTTATTTTTCACTTTGTAGTGTTTTTTTGGAAGTCGGTTTTTTTTGTTATAAAGTTTGTTTATTTATTGGAGAGAGGCCCGTGGTTAAATAATAACAGCCGCACAGGTTGATCGATCAGGTTAAGCTATGCTTGCCGCGGTTGGATGGGTGACCATCTTTACATACCGAGACCCCTCCGTGCCTCGAAAAGCACGTTAAGCCGTTGGTCCCGGCTGTCATTCGTGGATATTTGGCAATCGTTACCGTCAGAAGCCCGAAAATCTGACAACCAATCTTACCAAGGGGTATCGTATTACCCAGTAACTGGGTTGTGGAGGTCAGATAGGCAGTCGCTCTATGTGAAATACTGGTATTCAGCTGCATCCGGATAGACTGGAAGCCGACCCCAACATGGTTGGGAAAAGGCTAGGCAGATGATGATAAGTTTGTTTATTTTGGGTTTTTCCATTAGGAATTTCTCAGTGGCAGCGCGGAGTTTGGAAGTTGGTGGTGTGAAACCCCCGTAGCACGTAAAGCCGTTGGTCCTGCGCCTGATCTCTCCCCGGGGGTCGTGTCGGATTTCCGTCCCATCGAGCTAAGGTAAGGTAATACGGGCTGCTGTCAACTCCACGTCAATGCGCGTATTGTGCGGGAAAAGGAATCGTATAAAAAAACCCATCGTACTATAAGAGTAAAGAAACACAGAGTGCAACTGTTTGCGCACACACTTAAGTTTTATCGGAGATTAGCCAAGTGGCTAATATCTGTTGAGATTGGCCACCGTGGCTAAAATTCGATCGGTAGGTTTTTTTTGTTTACTTCATGAATGTTCTGAGATTAGTTTAAAAACCTTGCCTATACCTTGACATTTTCCTGCCTAGAGTTTCTCTTTGAATATGTTTGGGCAATGGAAAGTGTTAAGATTAGATCATCGTGTAAACTTTGCAGACCAAACAGAAGATGATGAAATTATGGTGAAATATCTCTTGCCCGGAACCACACCCAGTCAGTTGTCGTTAAATCTACGTTTAATTCAAATGGTCCAAAACGGTTTGTATTTAACAGTTGCAGTGTTGAGTGTATAGGAAGGGAACACGTCGATAATTATTTGCATTGCCGCGATAGAACATAGAGCCTTTTTTTTTTTTTTTCCTGATGGGAAATCATCAAATGACCCCTCCCGCTCTGGGTGGAGCGGAAGGGAGTGTCAAACTCTTACTGACTAAAACCCACCCGTGTTCCTTCCTTAGCCCTTTATGTTCCGGGCCAGCGATAACCCTTTCGGACAATCCCGCTGACCCGGCAGGCTTCGGCCCTATGGGGCCCCTCCTCGACGCTGACATCTCTTTGAGGCGCGCGGCCGGCACGGGCCTGGTCCTGATCGGACGGTGAGCTACCCATTACTCTCCGCCCGCAGGCCCGCGCCTACGGTGGCCGGGAGTCGTCACGCGGCTCCCGACGCACATGACGACGAACGACGAACATAGAGCCTGAGCCTACAATTTCGAAAATGGCAACACTTTGAGTAGTTCAAAATAACTTAACCAACAATACAGTTTTGGTAATTACACACAGTTTGAACAAAAGCTAATTGAGTTAATAACTTTATTACCTCAGTAAAGCCAAGCTTACTAATTGATCGCAATCTTGAACAATCCAATTTACTAAATACCTAAGTGTTTACAGTCCGCTGGCCGCTCTTTAGCCATTTGCCATTTAAATTTCAGAAAACCATAAATTTGAGGCTAATACGCACTTAGAATTTAGTGTAATGGTGTAATGAAATTAAGAGCACAATTGTAACTTAAATGTCTTGAGCAAGCGAATGTATGTACTTGTACGCAATTAGTAACGATAAAAAATAATAATACATGTCCATTAATTGTATATTCAGTGAAATAGTGGCTGGTTGTCGTTGAGCAAGATATTGGGCCGAAGAAATAAATGTAATACCTAGTATAAATGAATTGATACAAGTCGAAGTGGAGGTGCTTGGAGGAGGCCTATGTCCAGCAGTGGACATCTTTCAGCTGAAATGATGATGATGAAGATGATACATGGAACAAATGGTGATGTTCTTCAGAAAGCTAGGGTCCCGCAGCCGACCACAACCGCCACAACCGCCACAACCACCACACAACCGCCGCGGCTAGCAACCGTCGTGCTTGTTTGAACAGCACCCTAATTGCGTCACACTGTCAATCACAATCTGAATCATTTTGAAGGATATTGCTAATCCATTGCTTTATAAAATTTGTCTACTCAACAACGTAAATAACGCTGTTGATCTGACAAAATGAAAGCATGAACAATCAGCGGGATTGTCCGAAAGGGTTACCGCTGGCCCGGAACATAAAGGGCTAAGGAAGGGACACGGGTGGGTTTTAGTCAGTAAGAGCCTGAGGGGTCATTTGATGATTTCCCATCCTGAAAAAAAAAGCCAAATAAACAAATCAAATCAAATGAATGAATCGTTGTCAAATGATGCAGTGAATGATGATAGTGTGTTACGCAATTAAGACCGCCCATTGTGTCACCCTTTGTACAGTTTCTATAATTATGTTTGTAATTTATATGGTGTACATAATAAAGAGTATTTTTTTCTATTCTATTCATTTACCCCGCTGACGTATGTATGAACGTAAACGAAGCAAAAGGAGTATGTAAGGAGGAGTATACAGGATTATGTAGTTTCTGCCTATCCCCACGAGAAGGCGTGAATTTATATCTATGTAAGTAAGTATGGAACAGAAATGGCACTACTTTATTTCAGTTTTCCTTACATAAACATCTGCCCGTAAAGATGTTTATCTCCCCATCTCTTACATGAGTAGATTACCTACTGATGAAAATTTTAATTAATAGGTACTAACTTAGTAAGTAGGTATCCTGTCAAAACTTAGTTAATTAGCCTTTTAGTACTACTAGCAATAAAATAGCAAATAAATTAACATTTTATTCGATTTGCTTTTTATTCATATTTCGGTAAATGCCAATAACACTATTAAAACGTCCTATTAAAAAGTCAAATGCCAACTTACATCCATACTAATATTATTAAATACGAAAGTAAAGTGTCTGTCTGTCTGTATGTTACCTTTTCACGCCTAAACCACTGAACGGATTTCGATAAAATTAGGCAGATTGCATCCCGGGGAAGGATAGATTTATCGACATACCTCGCGGGCGAAGCCGCGGGCGGAAGCTTTTATTAAGTAAAAAATGGTTGCCTGTAAAGTCGGTTTTACGGGCGAAGATTTTACGTGACAACGACCGATCATCCGATCATAGTTGAGTGGGAGAGAGACGCAAGGCATTCGGCGGGCCTCTCTCTCGTTCGGTGACTCATCGTAACGTTACCGAGCGTTACACTTTTTCATAAGTGACTCCCAGTCGCAACCTAATTTAAGACGTTGTCACGTCAAAAAATAAACTCCCGTCTACTTATTGTTATATAGGTATGTTCCGTCGACATAGAGATCTGTCAAATAAGTGCATATCGAAGAAGGGTTCTGTCGAAGTAGTGTTTTTCGAAGGTGTGTGTTGTCGAAGTACCTATGTTCTGTCGGACTAATGCTAGTCGAATATATGTTCTGTCGAAGCAATGAGTAGTCGAACTATTGTTTTTCGAAATTGGGACCGTGTCGAAATAATTAACTGTCGAAATTCAGTATGACAGTCAGAAAAGCATAATCGTCATTCGAATCAACATTTCGAAGTCAAAAAAAAATAAGAACGACCTTGTCAAGTGAAATTTATAAAACTTTTATCTTTGCCATTAATCTTTTACAATAACTGTGCCGAAACAAAAATTAATATAAAAGATAAAATATTTCGCCACATTGCTGCATTGCTTCGTGCTCATGACATTAGCTTGTTGTCAGCGCCATAGTTCACACAGTTAGCTCGCTTATTTCCCACGAAATGACAAAACACATTACTCTCTTTATTTGCACATTATCTGTATTGTGTGTAAATAGAAATGTGGCTGATGTTATCTGTGGTCGGAACGAGCGGACTTCGTTGTTCTACCGGTCGTATATTATTGTATTCAAATTTCGAAAACGCCTTTGATGGTCGCTCGTATTGTGTTGCAGCTGCCAGATTTTTGATAAAAAATAATTACGAGCAAAAATTTTCGTTTTTAACTTTTTCTTTAACAGTTTAATCTCACTGAGACAATAATGCAATACTAATTATCTTGTTATATAAACTCTCTCTAATTAATATAAATCACGAAATCGTTATTTATATTTTAAAGAGAGTTTGTGTATATGTTTAATTGGAGGGTAAACTCCAGAACCACAGCTCCTATTTGAAAAATTCTTTCATCATTTGAAAAGTACTTTATTCCAGCTGAACATAGGCCCTATATTATGTAAATATATACAAAAACAGGCCAAGCCGGACTCGCACACGAAGGGTTCCGTACCACAAGGCAAAAACGCCGAAAAAAACACGTTTGTTGTATGGGAGCCCCCTTAAATATTTATTTTATTTTTAGTATTTGTTGTTATAGCGGCAACAGAAATACATCATCTGTGAAAATTTCAACTGTCTAGCTACCGCGGTTCTTGAGATACAGCCTGGTGACAGACAGACAGCAAAAACGCCGAAAAAGACACGTTTGTTGTATGGGAGCCCCCCTTAAATATTTATTTTAGTTTGTGTTTAGTATTTGTTGTTATAGCGGCAACAGAAATACATCATCTGTGAAAATTTCAACTGTCTAGCTACCGCGGTTCTTGAGATACAGCCTGGTGACAGACAGACGGACGGACGGACGGACAGCGAAGTCTTAGTAATATTGTTCCGTTTTTACCCTTTGGGTACGGAACCCTAAAAAGGTACTTAATAATACTAATAATGAAATAATATCTTGAATTCGTGTAAGCCTAAGTAGTAGGTACTTTTCTTTAGGTTGCTGCTCAGAACTTGTGCACAACGTGTCGTGAAAAGAATACCTCTTCACATGTAAATAGCACCCATGCGAAGCCGGGACGGCTCGCTAGTTGTTTCATAAAAAGAACCCTGAAAAAGTAGTTTCTCCTTGAATCTGAAAAAAGAGTCGCACTTTCTTGTAAACGATTACGTAAACGGTAAAAAGTAAAAGTCTAACCAAAAAGAAATCCAAAATTAAACTTAAAAAAATACTTCTATCAAGTTACGAAATATTTATGCAAGTCTGCTATAGTTTTCTTTAACGAATCCAAACTGGTGCGCGTGCGCCTGAGGGTAAAATGCTTACGTCAACATAATTGAGTGATTGGTGTTACGTAACCAAGGTGAAGTGCGTTTTGAGTTCGGTTCGGTCTTGATCGTTTTAAGGCTCCTGCAGACAGGCGCGACGCAACTCTAGCAGATCAATATCCATAAAGTTACATAGAAATTGTTCTACTTTAGGCACGTCGCGCTGTCGCGTCGCGTCTGTCTGCGGGAGCCTTCATGAACTCTTTGTTAAATATTATAGTAACATTTTTACGAACTTCGAAGGATATAGAGAATGTTGAGATGTGGGAATTAGTAGTTAAGTTTTTTGTTCCGAGTTTGTGTTGATTTATTTTGGGTATAATAGCTATTGTAGGTATTTACCTTGTACGAATTAATAAGTAGGTACTCGCATAAGGAAAATACCTACCGGTGTAATTAAGTGTTAATTTTATTTAACTTTTAAAGCTTGTTTTGCTTTAAGTTTGTTAACTTACAGTTTGTGTCAAATGCTACAAATAGCATTCAACGAAATCGTTTTCCTCGTCAAATTATTAAATATGTTCTTTATTCCGTACCGTACTTACCTACAAAATTGACCCGAGGGGCCCGTGGCTAAATAATAACAGCCGCACAGGTCGATCGATCAGGTTAAGCTACGCTTGCCACGGTTGGTCTGTGGATGGGTGACCATCTTTACATACCGAGACCCCTCCGTGCTTCGGAAAGCACGTTAAGCCGTTGCGTTGGTCCCGGCTGTCATTCGTGGATCTTTGACAGTCGTTACGGATAGTTTGAAGCCCGAAATTCTGATAACCAGTCTTACCCAGTAATTGGGTTGTAGAGGTCAGATAGGCAGTCGCTCCATGTAAAATACTGGTATTCACCTGCATCCGGTTAGACTGGAAGCCGACCCCAACATAGTTGGGAAAAGGCTAGGCAGATGATGACTACCTACAAAATTGATTTCATTGACCTTAAACATGAGTGGAACGCGCCCACGGCTGAGGCAACTGGCAGCCGTCGACAACGTACTTAGTGTTCATGTTTATTTTTTTAATGGCATCTCGCAGGTATACCTAGGAGGTTGTAGTCTGCGTAACAGGACTTGCCTGTGGGTGCCTCAATAAATTAAGGCCTGCAGCCAGGGCATAAACACTTAAAAACTAAGTGACTGCACGCTAAGGGCACCCCCTGAGGGGTACGCACCTCGGCTTATGGCGTCGCTGGGAGAGGGCAGCAAGGGACAGGCTGAATCGGAATTATTTTGGGACGACTTTATAGCTACAGGCTCAGCGGCGCTCTAGCAAGGGTCAGGGCGGACATGTGTGGGGCGTCGCGATGGGCCTCGACGGCGAGGACAAAGGGCGGCTGTCGGAACTTGTACTTTCTGAGAGCACTGGTGGCCTTACTACTCTCCTGTAGGAGAGTCGTGGCGTCGTCAAGGATCGAGTATGCCTCGGTCGGCGAATCCTACTTATGCGTGATACTGAATCGGGTGCCCGCCGCAATCAGGGGATTGTGGTGTTTTATAGCAGTATCAAAGAAACGCTTGAAAAGGCGTTTCATGAACTGCTGGACGGTGGGCATTCTGAGATTTAAGTGTAGACTCTCATTACGGAGATATAAGGGGGCTCCCGTGACCTTTCTGAGGAAACGGTTCTGGAGGGTCGGCAAGCATAGGTCATGATGGGACGGATGAGCGCGGTTTAGAAGACCAATTTGCACTTGAGTCACAATTTGCTGCGGGCGGTCAGTATGAAGTGGAGCCTACTGAGAGCGAGAGAAGCGCACGAACGAGCCGTCTTTATGTGCTCACCGAAAGTAAGAGGGTGGTCGAGGATAACACCTAAGTATCTAGCTTGCTTCCCCCAAGGTATCGGCTTGCCATACATAGTGATCGGACTGGGACCTAAATACACAAACGGCATGTTGTCGACGGCAGCAGGTGCTTCTGCGTTGACGTGAACCGCTCGTGTGTATGAGCACTTAATTGTAACTCCACCCATTACACTCAATAGCTACTTGCGCGGTCAAGTTGAACTACATCACAAATTACAGAAGGACAATGATTATCAAGCACCTGTTAATACCACGGTGGAATGATAAATTACTAGCCATAAACAGCTTAGCTACTAATAATTAAAATGAAATAATTAACTCGTTGCTATAGGCATATTGTGGCACGCAAGCATCCTTGGCGGCAAGGGAAACCTACGCAACGTTGCCTCGGATATCAATTACCAAATATATGTATTATTTTATACTAGCTTCCGCACGCGGCTTTGCCCGCGTGTTATGTCCATAAGAAAGTTCCCTATGGCTTTCCCCAGGGTTCAAAACCAAATTTCAACAAAATCGGTGCAGCCGTTGCGGAGACTAGCCGGAATAAACAGACTGACTGAGATAGTAAAATATATACTTATATATATTTTTTAAAAGTATTTTATACTTTATAAGCATTTAGTATAAAGCTGTTATTTTGACATTACAAACAGACATTAAAATGTTATTTATTTGTATAGATTGTCTATATAATAAAGATTAGTTGAATAAGAAACAATAGAACTTTTACTTGTAATATTCCTTAAACTGTTGTATGTAAATTCGATCGCTCCCTTTTTTTTTTTTTTTTACGGGTGGGAAATCATCAAATGACCCCTCCCGCTCTGGGTGGAGCGGAAGGGAGTGTCAGACTCTTACTGACTAAAACCCACCCGCGTTCCTTCTTTAGCCCTTTATGTTCCGGGCCAGCGGTAACCCTTTCGGACAATCCCGCTGACCCGGCAGATCCCGCTGACCCGGCAGACCTCGATCGCTCCCTTAAGTCACATATTGAATTACAGAGCAACCTTCATTCAGTCAAGCTAGATAATTTCCTGTATTTTTAATATATATGGTAAAACTAGCTGCGCACCGTGGTTTTACCCGCATAAGTTTCGATCCCGTGGGAATATCGGGATAAAAAGTAGCCTAAATGTTAATCCACGGTGTCAGCTACCTCCATACAAAATTATATCAAAATTGGTCCAGCCCTTTGAGCGTGAAAAAGTAACAAACATATAAATACACGCACACACACTCACAAACTTTCGCCTTTATAATATTAGTGTGATTGCTGACCCGACAGACGTCGTCGTCCTGTCCGATACAAAAATATGTCTTCTATACTAATAACAGATTGTTTGATTGAACGTGCTAATTTCTGGAGCAACCAGTCGCATTTGAAAAATTCTTCTTGCATTTGATAGCTGAATTCTTGAGGAAAGCTAATAGACTGTTTAACATGCACGCTAGGACTCTAAGGCGCCGAGCAAAAATAAAAAGTAATAAACAACGTGAAAACGAAATAATAGCGCGGGCGATGCGACAAGCTGGGTCGGGGGAACAATAAATTTTATGCAGACGAAGTCGCGGTAGTCTAGTAGTAAGATTAAGCTAGTCTTTTAATAAAAAGCACGTTAAGTTTTTCCCGAATTTAAATATTTTTCGAGAAACCCTTCTAAATCTTTCCATAAAACCCAAATTCGAACTATTACGAACATTTTAAAACTAAAAATAGTCAAATCGGTCCAGCCGTCTTGAAGTGATGCATTTACCAACAGCATTTCATTTTTATTATATAAGTAGGTAGCTACAATTAACTTGTATAATTTGCAGATAAGCATCTAATGATTTTAATTATATTTTGCTGCATTTTGACGGTTTCTCGCATAATTTTGTGTAGTTCCATAATTATGATAATCATGTCGTCGTATCATGTTATGCCAAGTTTTGACAGTAATTGCATATTTTCTACTTTTACTCTCAAAGCCTTGATAGGTGAATGAATTTTTTTTGAATTTTAAGTTTTTGAAGATACTCGTTCGGTATATCTATCGCTAATATCGCGAATCCTGCATTCGTCAATTTTTGTCACTCCTAAATGCAAATTACTCAATGATCTAGCTTACTCAGTTTTAACTGATCTTAACACAAAAATTACCGTATGAATGAATATATTATACGTGTACCGTGTGAGTAGTTTACGCGGCCTACCCAAATGTCCTGTCTTTGGTATTGTTCGTCGAATCGTTGAGCTTCTTAAGTTCTGAGTTGAGCTGCACGGTTACTGACAAATACGTGCACTGACTGGACAGGTCCACTCAATCTGTGTGGTTCTTCCCTCAAAAGATCATTTCAGACACCAATCTACATGGTCTCACACGATCTGACCAAGATTTTGCCTGGACTTTAAAAGAGACTGTGAATTCTGAGTTTGTTTCGGCCTTTCTTCTCAGAATAGTCAGTTATGAAGCGCCGACCTCATCTAGTTTAAAAAAAAATAATTGACGTGGTGTTTGTACAAACCTACTTTCAGAAAATAAATCATTTATCATTTACCACTATGCATGATAAGCGATCATCGGTTACGTCCAATCTTGTAATAATTTTAAAACAACGGCTGACTTTGTGTATGTATTTCCATAATTAACGCCTTACAATACAGGCTTACAATAATAAAACCATCATCACCAGGGTATCAAGACAGATCTCTAACTGTTAATGCAAGCGAAATCATAGTGCGCGGTTTAAATTACATATCACGTTACGTATTCAGTTCAGTTTGGAATTCATGAAGAAATCCTAGAGCGCATCGGAGGGTAAGGCGATGGCTCTACTGTAAACGGAGCGGAGACTAACAAGCCACATTTCACGACGTTCTGGGGGCCTAAAAAGGCCACTTTGGCAGAATCATAAAAGGATAACTTTATGAAACATAATGGACAGTTAGCTGATAAGTTTGTAGCGGTTTTTTTTTGTTTAATACATTACAAAATGAATAACCGTTATTCATTTTTCGTTACGCTGATCTAGTTTTTGTTACCATAGTCGTGAGTCGTTACTATTGTAAGCTTGAATATAATTTGAGGAAGTGCCGAGGTAGGCAGTAATACAGCTTGATATTTTATTCGAGTACGTTTTATTCAATCTACCCGTGACACTTTAAGTTAATCGTATCAAATCCCATTGGTGAAGGATTTTTCAGTTTTGTTATGTCTGTGCTAAAATATCAATCAAACCAATACAAATCCAATCCCAATCTCTTTGATTATACCTACGTAGTGCAGCGAAAAAAAGAAAAACACTGACTGTCTTCGCCATATTATGATTCATACATAATATTATCCTTGTATGATTCTGCCAAAATGGCTTTTTAGGCCCCCAGTTTTACATTTACTTACTTCAGTAGTGCTATTCTGTCAAAAATCTCACTGTGAAAACTTAGGAGAAGCGAGCTTGACGTGAGCTGTCAATAGTGTCAATCTCTAGCTTCAGGTGGAATGACAGCTCACTCAACCAAAGTGAGATTTTGACAGAATTGATCGGTAGGACTTGTGACTTTAAATACTAATTTTCGCAACTATGACTTTCTGCAAAATTAGCTCTTAAAATGACTAACGTGTGCGTGACATGCGCATGGATTTATATGGAAAATGTATAGCCATAGCATTTTTTTTTAGATAATTTTTTAATATTCATTCTTCGTCAATAATATGTGTTGTTGTGTGTCAATATGCGTTACACAGAGGTTACCGTGACATTTCATATTTTCACTAACAGTAGCTACTGCCGTTCAAAAAGTTTCTTACAGTTGGGTCCAGCAAGTTAATAAGCTTGCGATGAAGACTCGCCTTTACACTTCAAATAAAGTTATTATACCTACTATTACTTACTTCACTTTTGAATTTACAGAGCAGAATATTAACTACCATAAAATTTATTCTAATTCCAATGTGCCAGTGCGTTGAAGTTTTTAATTGGTCGGACTATAAAGTTTTCTTATTGACTAAAATAAATAATTTAAGGGACACATTAACAGTAGCAGTCATTAATAAGGTAGGTATGTTATTATAGGCGTAGGATATCGAATATTTTTTTGGCTTTAAATTAATTACTTTTTGAACAACTTTTACGCATTACGCACTTAGTGCAATTAACTGTTTTGAGGCTGTCGGTATGCAAACTTTTTTCCGGATTTCGAAATTGCAATTTAAAGCGTTTTAATTTTATGGCTGCGTCCGCCTTGGTGCGTCCGCTTTAATTAAATAGGTATCGTTTAACATCACAGGAGTTCGTCCAGAATTATTATTGCTTCTGCCGGGTCAGCGGGATTGTCCGAAAGGGTTACCGCTGGCCCGGAACATAAAGGGCTAAGGAAGGAACACGGGTGGGTTTTAGTCAGTAAGAGTCTGACACTCCCTTCCGCTCCACCCAGAGCGGGAGGGGTCATTTGATGATTTCCCATCCGCAAAAAAAAAAAAAATGGTGTAAGATGATCAATTCAGCGAAATGCATTAGGTTACCAAAACAACTGTAATTTTTTTTCTTCTACAATACTCGTATTGCTATAGAGATCTTATTGAATAACTACAGATTTTTTTTCAGGAAGTGATAGTAGTCATTATATGACATCTTAACCATAACCATTATTTCTCTTATATTTCTCAAAGCGTTATCTGATTTAGCTATCTAGTCCTAAACATATTCAAAACTAATAAAATTGAACCATATTATTACATTTGGACCGGTCTGACGTCAATGTTTTTGCCACATTTCGGCTTTTGGGCATTAAAAATAACTTTTGAATGCCTAAATTATACGGACCGCGGCATAAGAAATTAAATGGTGAATAACTCTTGAACGGCAGTTAGATAATACACATCACATAACATTGTTTTACGGAATATTTTAATAGGAATATTTAAGTAAGTATAGTGGAAATGACATGGTTAGGAAATGAATATAACAAATGAATCAGAATAAAATTATAAATTCGAAGGCTTCCGCCATTATGTGATAGAAAAGATTTCATTTGTCGATGATAGTATATCTAGCATAACTACACCTCAACTGTTATCTATAGTCGGACTTTTTTTTTCCTTTGGCTTCGCACGGTTTGTGCATTTAGCCATTGTCACGTTTTGTTTTTTTATTACGAAGGAAATAAAAGTAGGGAAACAAAAATATTATTATTCGAATTAATTATAACGAGATATAGGGATAATAACTATAGGATCAGTATTTATAATGACGAAACTATAGTCGGACTTTTACCATAATCAGCCTATAATGTTCCCACTGCTGGGACACAGGCCTCCTCTCGGTGAGAGGGAGTGGGCCGCAATCCACCACGCGGGCCCAGTGCGGATTGGCAGATGTCACATGTCTTCGACTTTCTGGTTCTAGGACATGCCGGTTTCCTTACGATGTTTTCCTTCACCGTTTTGAGAGCAGTGGTGATGAAATAATTTACACAAAGTAAAGCGCCTGTCTGCAGGTTCGAACCTACGACCTACAACTCGTAAGTCGCGGCCGTTACCACTTTGCCACCACTGCTCTCAATAATCCTGTATAGTAAACGTTATTCCTAATGAAAACTTTTTTTTTTAACTTGCTGCGCCCCGTGGTTTCACACGCTTATGTTTCGATCCCTTAAGAATATCGCTTTCTATCAGGCGTGATCGAGGGCAAGAGCGATTCAGCAATAAAAAAAAAAGATAATTATAAAGACACTCACTTATTTATTTAAAAATCAACAAGCATTAAACAAAAGTCGTTCAAACTTTTTTAAACATTTATTAAAATTCTAATTGGCCGTAACGTATAAAATGCCGGTAGGCTTAACTAAACGTTCCCTAAACTGTCAGTCGTTAGATCAATCTTGTCGAATCGTTTACGGATATAGCTCGAAAGCCCAGACCTTGAGTCTTTCCTAGTTGTTCAAAATTGATACTGATCTTTAACTAGGAAGCTTGTCAAACATGATTATTGTAATACTTCAATCATAAAGCGGCAAGAATTAATACCTACGCTTATAAACTTGGGTCAAAGGTTTTTTTTCCACACCGTATAGCGCCAATGTTATACCGAAAGCTTTAATGTTAGCCTAAGGGCGCTTTACAAAACGTAGCTAATCACTTGTTCGTGGCTATATATTTTTTTACCTACATTATTCGTTTATTAATAAATTAAATTAGTCAGCCTCGTTGGCCTTGTGGTCGCAAGCACTACGGCTGACTATGAGGTCCTGTGTTAAGGCAAAGTGTCTTTCTTCTTCTTCTTCTTCGTGTCGCTGGCATGACTGTATTTTAGATCTTGTTGGCCCAAAACTTTGCTACCTACTTAAAATCCTTTCCTTACATAGTACCTACCAATAAAACAAAGTCGCAGAAACGTCTGTACGCGCATAACTTCCGAATGACTACACCAAACTGGATAATTCTTTTTCTGTTTTGTTTGGTATTGCCAGGACATGGTTTGTATGAAAGAAAATTTCGGACAATCGAAAAAATTGCTCCTGTACGAAGCTGGGGAGGGCCGCTAGTACCTAATATTAAATTTCAATTTTGCGCAAAATTTAAGAAACTTTTAACTAGGTATTTACGAAGGTTTTTTTTTTTTTTTTTTTTTGAGTTTTTTTGAATTATTGTTTCATAATTTTATCAATAGGATAATAAGCCAGGCTTTAATTGCATTTTACTTCTTCGGGTAAGTTAAATTTGTACAAGGTTACTTCACACTATCACGCTGTCACTGTGGCGTGCTTGTGTGTAACAAACAGCCTTAACAGCCTCAACACCTAAGCCTAATTATAGTGTTTACGCACCAATTCCGTCAACTTTTTCGATCGTATTAAAATTAACCTACAGAAAGCCTAGGTGATTATGTTAATTTGCAATCTAATTACAAACGACATACAATTTTACACCGCCCACCTAATTATTATGCAAAGCCTTGCAAAGCATGCAAAATTCGTGTATGATTGACTTGCTTTTACGCAAGTCGTTTAAAGGAAAGCAAGCATAGGAAACGGTTTGCGTTTAAGGTCACCATTGGATTAACCTGTTCTATGTAGATCAATGAATAATTGTGCCAGGCATGCATAGAATGCGCAGGTAACAATTTTTTGTCGGCTTCAACGAACAAAAAAAAAACATAAAAGTTTGGCAGGATTTTAATATTGACATTCAACCTCGTTGCATATTTTTTAAGAATATTTGTTAAATGATTGATTTAAAAAAATGGGATTCGAAATTCAAATGTCGAGAAAAAACAAATGAACTTTGGTTAGCGTTCGAATAATTATTTCTTTAGTCTAATAATGTATGTGTTTGTTCAAATTGACTACAGAGTTAATCTAATGATAGGTATAACGAAATAATTATGTTGGTAAAATTTGGGATTTTTGTAAGGATCGTAGAAGGTGGCGTTCTGTAGTTTCTGCTTACTCTCATGGGAAGAAGGCGTGAGTTTATTTATGTAGGTATGTGTTTGTGTGTAAAAAATTGGATTATTTGTGGAACGTTTCGATTTCAGCACGTGTTTCTGTGAAACTACGCTACCATGTAAGTAGGTTACTTACTAAAATATTTTCTTTGCCTTTTAAGGCTAGATTATTACGCACTAGTAGAATTTCACCACAGATCGCTTACGGCACCGCGGTATTTCTGAATGCACTAATTCTCCCGCGAACCGTCCTAAAAAGGCGAGCTCAGTGAGATTGTATCATTTCCATTGGCATTTGGACTATTTTTGCTTAGCAAGAACGAATTCCTTAAATGTTTATTAATTGATTAAATAACATAATAATATGTAGTGTGCTAATAATGACTTGGGTGATTCGGATAGCTGGGATTACGAGCAGTTATCGATATTGCAATTAAAAAGGTAATAGCACAATAGCATATCTCGTTGATAGCTATTAAACAAGTATTATTTTCTGCCCATACCTCTAACCAAAGTAAAGGCTCCGCAGACAAGCGCGACGCGATAGAGCGACACAATTTTGGTAGAACATTTTCCATTAAGTTTTAATAGTGTTCTACTAGAGTCGCATCGGGTTGTCGCGTCGCGCCTTCCTGCGGAAGCCATAAGGAGGGGCTCGTGGCTAAATAATAACAGCCGTACGGCCCGATTGAAGGTTAAGCTACGTTTACCGCGGATGGTGCGTGGATGGGTGACCATCCAATACATCGAGACTCCTCCGTGCCTCGGAAATCACGTTAAGCCGATGGTCCCGGCGGTCATTCGTAGATCTTTGACAGTCGTTGCGGGTAGTCAGAAGCCCAAACTCTGACAACCGTTCTATCCAAGAGGTATCGTGTTACCTATACAATACGACCGACGCAACTTGGCGGGCCAGAACATAGGCACTAAGAACTTTCGCGCATGTTCTCTCACTCGCACTCGCCTCATGTCACCATTTGGTTCCTAAAAAATCTTACTGCGTAGCCTTCTGCGCAAAGTTCAGGCTCGCCAAGTTACGTCGGTCGTATTGTAACTAGATTATGGAGGTCAGATAGGCAGTAACAGATAGATAGGTGAAGGGGAAAGTGGTGAATAGGTTAGACTGGAAGCCGACCTCAATATAGCTGGGAAAAGGCTAGGCAGATTGATTGCCTCTGCCCAAAGTAAAGTTGTAGTAAAGCTCTGTTGTTGTGATCTTTTTCAGGTGTTAATCTTCAATAAAAGTGGCTTGGAAGACACCAAAACACAACGGCAGAGATGAATGGCAGAAGGTTAGTAAATCCCAAATCAATAACAAATTTTCAGGTGAAAGTTTTGCAAATAAAAGCAGATTTACAAAAAAAAACATATAAAAACCTATATGAACACGTATAACACGCCAGAAACTAGGTGCACGTTTCCAATTGGTTGTCTCCTATGGATAAGAACTGCCAAGAAACTCCACGGTTACTCTCTCAAAAATAATTGGTTTTTCTGATGTTTTGAACTAACAGTATTAATAGGTTTTGGAGGACTATGTAGGCCTGTTAACAAGTACCAGGCACATGACAAAATAGGAAATGCCTACAACCATAGATATCCGTGCCTACAACGTTCTCACATTCACAAAATAGAAGATAATCTATACAAAAGATAAATACACACATCAACACCGTCTAGGGATATTTTGTATAAAGTTCTTAAACTCAAAAAATACTGTCCAGTTTTAAATTCTTTTGATGAAAGCTTATTTTGTAAACCTTTTTGAACGATTCTAAATTTGAACTTGAAAAAATAAATTAAAAACAAAAGATTTACGCGGCATAATGGTAGCAAAGTCCGAAGGTTTCATTTACGTACAGTAGTTTTTGGCTATTTTTTTGTGTCAAATTTAAGTTTTACAACAGGCTATCGGTTAATTTCGAATTAATGTTATTGTGTGCATCATGCAGCGGCGCCATTTAACCAGAGATGAAAAGTTAAGGGCAGTAGGCATGCTCCAAGCTGGGGCTACTCAACGGAGTATTGCTGAGGAGATTGGAACAAGACAAAACGTGATATCAAGGTTATGGTCACGTTATCGTGCTACTGGTGAAGTGGCTGAAAGACACCCAGGCGTGACGCGCGTAACCACTCAACGACAAGACCGATTTTTGCAAGTTGCCGCGAGAAGACAACCAAATGTTACGGCCATGCAGTTGATTTAGAGGCTCCAGTCAGAGCACCAGTAGCTTGTGAGTGACCAAACTGTGAGGAGAAGGCTGCATGAAGCTAACCTTCATGCTCGCAGACCGCTTCGTACTCCAGCACTACGCCGAGGAAATCGTGGACGACGACAAGAGTGGGCTCGTGAAAATTTGCTCTGGGAAGATAACCAGTGGTCTTTAGTGCTGTTTACCGATGAGTCCCGGTTCGGTTTCCATCCCGATACACGTAGAGTACGTGTTTGGCGAGTTCCTGGTCGTGAGAGCCGTCTGCAACATCCTCAGGAAGTCCATTCATACCACGGCGGGACAATTATGGTTTGGGCGGGAATTCGTGTTGGTGGAAGAACAGACCTCGTTTGGATCAGAAACACCATGACGGCTGAAAAATACCGTAACGAGGTGCTAGTACCAATAATCTACCCCCATCGACTACAAATGGGCCAAGAATTCACGCTCATGCACGATAACACCCGTCCGCACACAGCGAGAGTGGTGACGAGCTGGTTGCAGGAGCATGACGTATCGGTCTTAGGCTGGCCCGCTCAATCGCTTGACCTAAACCCCATAGAACACGCGTGGGACATGCTCCAAAGAAGGGCTTTGAGGAATTTCCCTGCAAACATTGCGACGGAAGAGCAACTTTTTTTGCATCTTAGTCGGACCTGGGACAATATACCGCAGCAAGACTTGGATAACTTAATCCAAAGCATGAAAAACCGTTGCAGGACCGTTATTAACGTCATGGGTGGTTTTACTGACTACTGATTTTTCACATAACTGTATAAAAACAGATTAATTTTTCCTTATTTTTCACTTTTTCTTGAGAAACACATTCATTGTTAGTTTTACCATTATTTCAAGTTCTTTATTTGAATAAAAATTTGTTTACGCAAAAAAAATTAGTTTTCTTTTATTCTGGAGTGTAGTCTGACAAATGGGCTTTATAAAAATATATACATGTTGTATGTTATTTTTAATAAATTTTGAGTAAATTGAGTAAATCCAAAATATCCCTAGACAGTGTTGATGTGTGTAATACAAAATAATAAAAAAAAAACTGACATTTTAAACAAATGACATGATTGTCATTACAACTAACAAATCTGAGTAGATAAAATATCCACAAAAGCCACTAATAATAACTAAGTACAATACGACCGAAGTAACTTGGCGGGCCTGAACTTTGCGCAGGAGGCTGCGCTGTAAGATTTTTTAGGAACCAAAATGGTGACATGAGGCGAGTGCGAGTGAGAGAACATGCGCGAAAGTTCTTAGTGCCTATGTTCAGGGCCTGAACATAGGCACTAAGAACTTTCGCGCATGACCGACGTAACTTGGCGGGCCTGAACTTCAGGCCCGCCAAGTTACGTCGGTCATATTGTAGGTACAGTTCGCGTTAAATAACTTTGCCGCTCTGAAGTAGGCAACAAATCACTGCGCAGTAGGAATAAAACAGCGGCGCGCATGCGCGGCTAGTGAAAAGCCATCTTCAGAGCGGCAAAGTGTATTTGATGCGAACTGTATTGAAATTGAAATCAAAAACAAAATCTAAGCATATTACGTAAATGTCTTTGCCGTCATCAGATTAAATCACAAGAGGCGTGTACTGAACACTAGCGGCTATGCGCAAGAGTGACACAACAAATACTAAAAGATACATCTTATCTCAAACTAGTTATTTGCCCTCTAGCAGGACGTGGGTTGAGTTTCCACTAATAGAAGTTCTGTGATCCAGTTTCGTATATATTTTTATTTATTTTATTTATTTATGTCGTACACTCCCAGAATAAATGAAGTGTTGCATAATTTTTTTATGTTGAACTTAAACTAAATGGTTATCATTATCAGAAACAGCCTAAGGTTCTGCACTACATCCGATCCGAATCCGAGAAATGCCGGTCCTAAGTGACCGTAGCCCTGTTTGGTTGAGGGGTTGCGCACTAGATCCGAACTCTATCCGTCCGAATTTAGAACATTCTCAATTCGTATTGATGTCGGATTCGGATCGGATGTAGTGCAGAACCGCTCTGACCCATATTTTTTTAAGAGTGTCGGTGTAGAATATTATGATATAAAATAATAAAGTCCTCCAGACCGTATTTCGGCCACGGCGGCCAATCTCAACGGAGCAGACACAGGTGCACCCCCTCTTCCCTCACTCTCATAGCATCATGTCATAATAATATTATGATAATTATGGCGTGTCGAAATGCAGAATGTAATATTATAATAATTATGTATGCTCTGTACTGTCAAACCGAAGAGCAGACATCTCTCAGTAGAATATAAGCTCAGATTTTAGTACAAACAATGATGAAGGGTCTAGAATTTGGGAACAGCGTGTTTACAAAAAATATACTAATTCAATAATTTGGGCGTCTCACGATATAAAATTGGTGGCACACGACCGGTTCCGTACAACATCTAAGCCTACATTAAAAAAAAAAAACTAAAAAGCGAACAACACTTTCATGTACTTAGGTACTCCATTTAATTTTTAACTTAACTTTATTATTTTTTGTTAGAGCGGTCATAGTAGTACACACTCTGCGAAAATTTCAAATGTCTATGGAGGTGAAAGATACAGCCCTGTGACAGACGGACGAACGGACGGACGGACAGCGGAGCTTTAGTAATAGGGTTCCGTTGCGTTGGCACCCTTGGGGTACAGAACCTTAACAATAGGCTATTTGACAATGTAAAAAATAAGGTCATAATTATTGACACTCGTATAGATTATCGCTTTTAAAATCGATTTGCATTAATTTTACTACAAAAAAATGTATTATTTATTAAAAAAATCCCGAAAAAACTTCATCTTTTTAAATCTGGCGCCACGTAATCGAAAACGGTCTGGATTGGCTGAACTTATGATAACGTCATGATATAGTCAATTTCTGTCTATCGTTGACAGAACAGATGACTTTTGTCTAGTATCTCGACCGTTTCAACGTTTGTTTACGTGTATTTTGACGTCACGACGCCATATTGTTAAAGATAGCGTTTTGGCGGCTTATTTAAACAGTACATTTTTATTTACTATTTTCTAAAAGAAATACATTATGCAATTTGAAGTAATAGGTTTTTGTGGGCTCGTTAGACACCATTAAATAATCTGAGATGTTTATCAGAAACCAGTCAAATAGCCTATTATCATCCTAATTTCTGGTTTCCAGTCCTGTATGAAAAAAATAGAACAACTATGGTTGGATTCTATGTGGGTTACAAAACAAATCTCAAAGAACAAACATAGAACAGGAAACTCCAATGTTTTTGTCTAAAGCTAACTGATTCATAAGAAAAAGGAAACGTCTAACGTGAAGGTATGTATTAAGTACTACATTTTCTCCCTTAAGACTGCATGAGAATATTAAATGGCAGAAGGTTCTAAAAATGGTATCATCATCATTCCCTTGACCTTATCCCAATTTATTTATGCTCGGCGCAACATGTATTTAATTTGCCTTCCATACTTACCTATTAGTCGTCATCTCGGTAGTCACCCCCTTTCTGGCACATAGTCCATCCATTGTTTCTTGACCGTATGTACATAAGCATTAAATACTTTAATGTCTGCCCCTTTAAGAATACAAATTA
Source organism: Oligia fasciuncula (assembly GCA_963082905.1). Lineage (NCBI taxonomy): Eukaryota > Metazoa > Arthropoda > Insecta > Lepidoptera > Noctuidae > Oligia > Oligia fasciuncula. The sequence goes on along the minus strand of OY720393.1, from coordinate 6,842,188 downwards.
CGATGTTGTACAACATCTGAACAGATGGTCAAACTGCACTACACAACCATTTGTGTATATCCTCAGAGTGCATTCTTACGTGTTTATGCAACTCGAGCATTTCTTTTATATGTAGTAACCGGAGCAACATAATAGCATTGCATGCTAGTGACATCAGCCCGGCGAGTGGCAATTTCTAATCAATAGCACCAGATCGTGCGCAACATTCAGATACAAAACGAAAGTTCTAACGGATCTAGATAATGATACGTGTGCTTTATACAAATTAAATGGACTTGTATGTTTGTCACTGGTTTGTCACTGTGTCTTACTACAATGCGTTGGATTGCGTAAAATGTTGTGGATGATGATAAAATAAGGTATTGTTTCTAATCGACTAGTTCTCTTCAATCTTGTAAACTGTGCATGTTTCTGATATCCTAATTGTATGCCAGACGGAAAATTACCTAAATAAATACATAAGGATAAAAAATAACCAGTGCGCAAACTATAACCATGAATTCAGCATATGATTCTTGAACCATTTTTTGATAACCGACGAAAAATTTCTACGCTATAGGATTTTTTTTTTTTCCTTATGTATTTATTCAGGTAATTTTCTAAACATCCTGAAGTCAATATTATTGTGATAGCATTTGTAGTTGTGTGCGATAAGATGATTTGTGAGAAAATCATGACTTACGATAGCATTTATTTATCACCATGATGTTCCGGCAGCGAGTTATTTACTCAGAAGCCGCATATAAATCAACATACTGCCGGTAATGCCTTGTTTACACGTTACGGAATCAATAGTTGAGCCTCACAATGAAAGCTGAACCATGCTGCACCATGCTGAACTCAGTTTATCGTGTCAGTGTATATCTTTGAGGTATAATCAATAAAGCAATTTCTCTAATAGCCAGTTTTACAAGCGAAGCAATAACTTTTGCATCGTGACTGGGTTCATGTAAAAGTGACGTGTACCAATCAGTTTTGTGCTAATGTGATCGACAATGTCACACTGTCAGTGTTGAGAAAGAGAAAATTACTATGATCCATAGAAAGATATTTCTCTGAGGAAATTTGATTTTGTTTGATTGCTGTTATTATCTGTGATCTGAGAGTAATAGAAAGGCAGGAATCATCTGTGGAAAATAAGCTTCAATCAACATTGTGGCTGTTCTCCGCTGGACTCGGCTGTCGGCTCCCTTTGACTCAAATGACAGGCGTTTCTCTTTACAAGTCCGTTATCAATGGGTTACTATTAATTAGCGGATAAAGGTGGTAATTCAGAAGTCAACAGCTATTAAAGTTACTATAATTGCCTTACAATAGCAATATAATGGATGCTTCTATGGAGCTTGTTACTTGCGTTTTACTCCATATTCATTCGTCCATTTTCTGTACTTGCATGAGTATGGCTATTCGGTATTGGGTTTGGTGGTAATACCGGTATTATTCCGGTATTTTTTCATGTATAGAGAACGCAAGTTACTTGAGTCCTGTTCATACATAAAACAAAGGCGTTTTTAAGTGCCTAGCATGACATTAATACAATTTGCTTAGTTAAAATAAATTCTTAGGCGTAATCTGTAATTAAAATCATTGTTTACCCACACGTTTCGAGTTGAACAACTGTTACAAGTCAATAGTCCTTGGTCCAATTGTAAAGGAAACGAAAGCTTTTAATCACTATCCGTTTACTATTATTACAGAATGACAATAAATTATAAGATATAATAGTCTAGGAGTCATTAAGGTTTTGATTAGTGCAAGTGAAAAAGTTGAGTAGATAAATAGCAATATTATTTTAGCTATTTAATTTGGTGGGCAATCAGATTTACATGTAGATAAACTACTACTATGTAGACACTGGTTATTATTGCCAACTTAAATTGTTGCAATAATTTTACTGTTAGTTTAGTATCTACCAAGTTTTTTTAGTGTTGCTTTAAAGCGTTTCAAATACGAGTGTCAGTTGAAACGCTCTAAATTTTTTCATCACATCAAAAAGCATCGCATTGCCAAGTTCTACAGCCCAAATCAAACTTTATGGGGGCTCTGAAGTGAGCTTTTCGCTTCGCAGTACCCTCACCCCCGCTGACACATGATTTTGTTACTGCAAAGCGACTTGCCTCACGGTCCGGGCCGTCATAAAGTTAAAAAAACTATCCTATGTCCTTTCCCGGGACTTAAACCATCTCTATACCATTATTTTATCTAAATCTGTTCAGCGGTTTAAGCGTGAAGAGGTAACAGACAGACACACTTTTGCATTTATAATAGTACTAGCAGTAGCGTACTAGCGTAAATGTCGATCCCGTGGGAATATCGGGATAAAAAGTAGCCTATATATTAATCCAGGGTGTCAGCTACCTCCATACTTTGCCTTTATAATATTAGTGTGATTAGTATGAAAGGATTTGCAGATATTCCACAAAAAACATATTTTTATAAGGTTACCAACAGAGTTACTGTCTCCGCGCCTACTCTGCGATGTCAGTCGGTATTGTTCTGTCGGCCATTTGCGGCGATATCGTATCGTTTGGCATTTGTTCCGCGCCCTTACGAAATTACGTTGACATATTGGCGAAAATGTAACTCATTTGCTTTACCTTACAACGCCCTATATGTCGGGGGACACGTAATAATATGCTGTCATCAAAGTCTTTGTTGAATTATGTGTTAGTTCACATATCTGTGGGAACATGTTTGGAATACCTGTTATACAAAGGGCAAGTGTGATGTCTTGTAGGTATACCTTACTTTGAAGAAAGCACTGTAGTTTCAGTAGTTATTTTCAGTTTCAGTAACTTAGGTAAGTATACCTGTTACATTAAACACTGAAGTTGATGTCATGTAAAATATGCGAACTTGTTATGAAGGTTCCACAAAAGCCAGAAAGTGATATACGCACACATCACTCAATTTCCCTGTAACATCAATATTTTTAAAACATTAAAAATGATCTTATGTCACTCTAAAGACAGAGCAGAAACAGGGTTTTGAATATAAAATATTGTACAATATCTACTCTGATCTATAATCATTCTCATAGCTTTTAATTTCGACCAACTTTTATTTGAATTTAAAAATATCTATTTTATCAGTTCCTATTTTATTACTTATATTAGAATGTCATCAGAGTGCATCAGCATTTATTAAACCCAAAATAACAGAAAAATAAAATTATAATATACTTACCTGTATACTTAAGGAATTTCTATATACATATGCATTAAGGCATAAAGTCAAGGCATTAAGTCCGCCTTTGTAACTTTTTTTGTGCGAAAAGTTTAATTAAATAAATATGCAAAATAATATGTAGTCGAGAGTCATAACCTACGGTAACCTCATCCAGATTCTCCGGTTAATGGTTGTCGTATCCGAATTTTTGGTGCATTTATAATAAAAATATTAACAACATTTTATTTTATTAGTAGAAAACAAACAGCTCATTTATCAAATTAAAGTTCAGTCGACAACATCCATCGGTTTCTTACTAAACTTCAACTATATCAGACGATCCTGCATACTCTTTTGTTGACTGTACATATTACATACAAAAAATAATTCTCGATGTTTTGTAAAGTCGTCGATATTATATATTTAGATTTTAAGAACACTTGTATCTACACAATGTGATTTAGTCATTATAATTTCGCAACTGATTTTTAAGTAGATAAAGCGAACGTTTTTATAATTGTTAAGCCGCTTTCCAACCTTCGACGTCAATACACTTTAAAGTGTTATATAGGAACGAAATAATAGTAGGTACGTGTTATCGTCGCTTATTGCTTAGTATTTTAAGCCGGTCTAAGTACTAGGTATTTTTAAAATGGTGGAGTACAAGGCCAATAAAATTCGTAATTGTATGTTTAAGACAATTAGAGCTTTACCGATTTGTGGTGACGCGAATAACAACACCGTTAAATCGTAGTAGAGTATGTGAATTGTCAATGCCGTAGAGTCATTAGGGCAAAAGGACGCACTTTTTCTTATTTTCTACAATGAACCGAAATTAATAAAATATTTGCCCGCACTCGGCAAAAACTGCCCTCATGGGGAAAAGCTTTTTTTGTATGGCCCCGAAAATATACAACAAAATACCACAGTCATATAAAGCCATGAAAACAAATCAATTTAAAAATAAGATTCGAAATCTACTAACAGATAAATGTTATTAGAATTTAAACGACTTTTTGACAGATACCTTTTGACATGCTTGAACTTTTATATTATTATTTCTGTACTAATATTATTCTCATAAAATGTAATAATGAATATTAGTGAACCCGTCTTTAGTCTTTGCTTTATTGAAGTAATTACTAACTTATTTGTTTGTTATCCATAAAAAAAAATGAAAATTTGTACGCCTCGTCAGGCAAAACATGTACGGACTTGTTACCTTTATTTAAGATCTTGCATGTTTGACAAATAAATTATCTTTATCTTTATTAGCATCGTTTATTTGTGCTATCTGTAGCATAACTATTAGGCTCCTAAAACAACAAATATTCGACGAGGAATCCCCTCAGAGAAAAAGCACTGCGGAATTTTGCCTTTACCCCGAATGACTCTATACTGCCCACCAATTAATTATTTGTTTAATTTACGTCGCTTAAGACATTTTTTTCGCTTCTCGTCAACTCCGATCAGTCTAGATAAATCAAGTAATTTGATACACAATAATACATTTCGCAAATATTGCATCAATACCTATCGCATTGCGCCTATTAAAGTCGATCGGTTCGTCGGTATCGAACCGAGATTGTTATGATTAAATCTTGTCTCAATTTTTTCCTTAAGATAGAGGTTAGGTATTTAGTCTTCGATTTTAGTGTTGTAGACATATAAATAAACATCATCTGCCTAGCCTTTTCCCAACTATGTTGTGGTTGGCTCCCAGTCTAACTGGATGCTGCTGAGTACCAGTATTTTGCATGAGGTGACTGCTTATCTGACCTCCACAACCTAGTTAAGTACTTACTGGGTAATACGAAACCCATTGGTAAGACTGGTTGTCAGATTTTCGGGCTTCTGACGACCCATTACGACTGTTAAAGATCCACTGATGACAGCTGGGACCAACCAACGGCTTAGGCTACATACGCACTAAGCGGTTAGCCGCAATGCGGCCAGCTGTCCGGCTGACCGGAATCAAAAATATGTACGAGAAAGTAGTTTTTATCCGCACTGCGATGCCGGACGGTCCGTGCTGTTCTTTAGCCGGACGGCTGATCGCATTGCGGCTAACCGCATAGTGCGTATGTAGCCTTATTGTGCTTTCCGGGGCACGGAGAGGTCGTGGTAAGTAAAGATGCTTACCCATCCACGGACCGACCGCGGCAACCGTAGCTTAACCTGATCGATCGACCCGTGCGGCTGTTATTACTTAGCCACAAGCACGACACAGTTATAAATAAAATGTTTAATTAGGTAGGTAATCAAACAGGTAATAAAACTGAAATGCGTGTGCGGTTCTGTGGAATGACTGAGTAGAGGTCTGCTCAAGAATGCTCAAATTTCTAAAGATAAAAGAATAAATAAGATCATGATTTTATAAATTAAAAGTTTTATAAGAAGTTAGCGTAGCAAAATATTATAGCGTAACATGAAGTCTGTTTAATGATAGCTACTGAACATTCGGTAATATTACATAAAAACTTATTATACAAGACTACGTCAGGACAAATGCGACCGAATCGTCAAGTGTTTTGTGAATCTGTTTTTGCGAACCCCAATGTAGTATAATAGGTAGGTACCTACTATAGGTTTATCCACCGACCGTATCGAACACATAGAACAAAACTCAGAAACACGATATTCAGTGTCTGAGCACGTTTAAATTGACAATTGCACAACTTGCAGTTACTGTTGTCCATTCAAAAACAAATCCGTGGTAGGCCGCGACAGATAGGAAGCTTTGACCACATTGTTTTAACGAGTTACGAACAGTGAACGTATTGAAACAATGGTAGGGGCCCAAGCACCATTGTTGAGTAACAATCCTATAACTATAACTGTGTTAATAGATTGTTAAAGGTTTTTATTTGCGAAATATCTCGCAGTACGACTTTGACTTTATATTTTAAAGTAATGCCGGTTTTATCCAGTTCGATTGTCAATTTATATGACAAATGGGTTTCGCATTCGTCATATAAATTAATAAAATATTAATTAATCATTTGGTATACCCATTAATCCGACAATTATAGGTAGGTAGTTCAAGTTCGAATAGTTGTGTTTTTTTTTGCTTGATTTTACGCAGGTTTCTGTTTGACCACTATTTCACATTATGATAGGCGGATGCGGTCGAAAGCAGCACTTTCCGGCAATTAGTGCTCCTACGCAGATATTAAATGTAGATGAAGAAGAGTGAATGCGGTAGAACGCGAGGAATTAAGGCTAGTTTTGCTTGACACCTGCTGCCGGGAGGACGCATGAACGATGACGTGAATGTTTACGTACCTATTCATTATTTTCTGTTGCCAAGCAAGACTCAAAGATAATATTATGTTACCTAATCTGTTCAATATGAACCACAAGACATATTTTATTGCTTCGACTATTTTACGACCCTAAAGGCGTGCGAAATGTAATCTATTATAAATTATCGCAAACGGGTCGTAAATATTTTTGCCCCGTTCCAAAGTAAATGCGAGCAATGCCGCAAGCTGAACTTAGTCACATTTAACTAGGTAGGTACTTAGATACATTCAGTGACCAGTAATTACTGTTATTAAGTGCATTTTAGTAGATATGCTAAACATGCTGCTGCGTTTTACAGCCCGCTACTATGTAATTTTATAAAATTCAGGCAACATTTTATATTTTTCGTCTCTTTTTAGGATTCCGTACCAAAATAGTGAAACTGAACCCTTATGGTGAGACTCAGTCTGTATGTCTGTCTGTTTGTCTAACTGTCTGTCTGTCACAGCTGGATATCTCAAGAACTACTAATGCTATCAACTTGAAATATGGAATAGTTTTAGATGACGTTTGCCCAACTATTTTGCAAATAAGAAAGCAATAATAATATAGATTTTTTTTTGCAACAAGGACTGGGTCTGAAATTCGAAGTGGGGCTACTAGGGCATGTCGGGTATCATATATGAAAGAACGCAGTTTGCCCGGTTTTTTTCAAATTGGCCTTGTTCAGAACTGTATTTACAAGTAATGATAGACTTCGACCATTGTTCTGGGCAATCAGATGCTAAAAAGTTCGGCAAGAAACCTTATTTTAGCATGTCAGAGCCTCCAGCAATAGGTGAGCAAGACGGTCGCCGGTTCGAATAAAATGATAAACAGGTAAGAAAATTACCTCCATCTACTTATACATACATAAACAATAAACTCACACATTATTCCCTTGTGGGGTAGGCAGAACGGCACCCTACGATCCTCACATACTCCTTTTGCTGAGTTTACGTTCATTCACTCTGGTTACGAGTACTATGCATTTGTAGCGGTATCTACAACGCCACATGCGAGCAACGCGTCATACTGACGTCACGCAAATCCTGCATCGCGCAAGCAGAGTTTACCGCGCAACTAGCATAAATACAACGGCCCGACATGAATCATCGGGCAGTTGCCCGCCAGACACAACACCCGTCTGGTCGGAGGATCCTCCCTTTTCTATGGAGGTTGGGTGAACTTTACACCCCGTTCCTCATACCTCTATAGGTACACTTGAGCTTACTGAAGAATATCACCAATAAGGACAGACAGACAGTATAGATATTACTTACGAATGCATACTTACATCTGTTTGAACAAAACATAAAACCATAACTAGTTCCTATAACATTAATATGTATGTATTATGGTGACCGCCCTTTTTCCAAGGCAACCTATGAAAATTATGCAATATTTTATTGTGATTTAGATGTGATCAATAGATACTTGGAACCTGTCGATGTGTGACAGTCTCTTTATTATCGTATCATAATCATCTATGAGGAAAGGTAAAGTACCTAATGACCGAGGGCCAGACACATTACAGTCAGTATTTTAACTTCAATGTGGCAGTTTTTTTACTAAAGAACAGCAGTCCGATTCTGTAACCATCTCCCCGTGAAAACTTAGGTGGAGTGAGCTGTCAATAGTGTCAATTCCTAGCAAAAACAAGCTCACATCACCTAAGTTTTCACGGTGAGATTTTAACAGAATCGACCGGCTGTACCCTTTAACCTACATTTCTGATTTAATAATAATTTCGTCTTGTTTTACGGTACGGTATTGAAATTGAGGAATAAAATATTTATTCCTCAATTTTCATGATTGCACCTACCATAATAGGCATAATAAAGGTTGGCATAATAGGCATAATCAGCCTATAATGTTCCCACTGCTGGGACACAGGCCTCCTCTCGGTGAGAGGGAGTGGGCCGTAATCCACCACGCAGGCCCAGTGCGGGTTGGCAGATGTCACATGTCTTCGAATTTTTGGTTCTAGGACATGCCGGTTTCCTCACGATGTTTTCCTTCACCGGTTTGAGAGCAGTGGTGATGAATTAATTTACACAAAGTAAAACGCCTGTCTGGGTTCTGGGTTCGAACCTACGACCTACAACTCGTAAGTCGCAGCCGTTACCACTTGGCCACCACTGCTCTTAATGAATTCATAATATTAATTAATAACTAATAATTAGGTGGTGTTTGGTGTCATTCATCTCCTATTCATTATGTTGTTTATTCCGCTAACTGAAGGTAGATGCTCCCGATTGCGTAAGTGTGTACCTATAAGTTATTCACTGACCCACATACTTCAATCAAAGTGAAATTGTATACCACGTCACAAATGATACGTTGTGACGTAACTGCTCCCGAATATGAGGTGCTGCGGTCGTCAGGTGGCGCGTGAGAATTCTAATGCGAGCATATTTTTTAATGTGTGAAGGTTTGGTCTCACTGTTAGCGGAGCGTTGGATTATTGAATGGCAATTGATGATAGAGTAAACGATTTATCCATTGTCTGTATCTCACGGAATACCTAATTAGAGACGCAAACCCAAATGTTACTTATTCTTAGGGTAGCTTAACGTTTTTGCTGTAAGATTATACATGCAGTAACCAGATTTCTTGGAAAGAATTGCGGTATAGACTGAGTCCATCTTATGCGCTGCACACAAGCACCAGCAGCGGGGACCCCGGCTTGGGGCCAGTTGGCCCCTAAGTTCCAAGCTCCTCGGTGGCCGACCTCTTCCCTGCTGACGTACGGGGGAGGAAAAATATTCGTCACATGTCTTTTAGATCTGGATACTCATAAACTATTGAATTCCTTTCCAGATACAGTTTTCAAGCATGTTTAGGCCCATAATCCAAACCAGACACGAAAACACGCAAACGTTTTTAGAAATAATAAGCTCGAAAAAAATGCATCGCTAACATTGAGGCCTGTCCCCAGTCGTGCACAAAGCGGTTAAACTGGTCATTATTACCACATGCCTACCTAAATGCTCCATTGACACTGCCACAGTTAACCAAGGTCTTTGACACGCCCGATTGGAACCTACCCGATCACTTTCAGGTAATGAGCAAGAAATATGTTTATTTTGTTACTTATATGGTGCAGATAAACATTTATACAGTTTTAGTTAGGCTCTTAGAGAGCTTTGGATGTAATTTTTTTAACTATTTACACCTGCTACTTTGTCTGCTAAGGTATACTAATTATATGTATGACAATCAGAGCAGTGCATACGTAGTTAAATGAAGGCGACTTTCGTGTATTGGGCGCACGGGTTTTCAAGATCATTGATTTAGCAAGTCATCAGAGAGATCAAAGAAAAGAAAATGTGTCTGGCTCGCTGTCTGTGAAACAGTGAAGAGGATTTTATATACGCACATATGTAGTAGGTACATAAGCAGTGTGCGCCTTTTTGGTACCAATCAGCAATTAATTATGAGACCTTACTTTTTACAATATTTCATTTAATTAAGTCCTCTAAATTGCTCTTGACAAAAAACTTAATTGGATTTAGATTGATTTTTAAATGGACACTTGAATAATAATTTACTGATATTTTTATTAAATGCCTATGTTATTTAATGTGTATTATAAGGGGTACCCTATTAGTCTGACAACCAGTCTTACCGTAATTGTATCGTTTTACCCAGTAACTGGGTTGTGGAGGTCAGATAGGCAGTCGCTTCATGTAAAATACCGGTATTCAGCTGCATCTGGTTAGACTGGAAGCCGAACCCAACATAGTTGGGAAAGGCTAGGTAGATGATGATGATGATGAAGGGGTTAAATATTACAATAAAAACATATTTTAATGAAAGAAGCATTAAACCTCAACCAAATTATTATTTTTTATTTTTATTGAGAGGAACAGCAAACAGTTACATTATAAGGACTTACAACTAGTTTAACAAAATGGCAATTTGGTTATAAAGTAACCCACAACGCTGTCCACAAGTAGGCATAGAAGTTTAAGAATAAAAAAGAGCTAATCGCTAGGAACATTAATAGCAGTACGTGTGGCAAACACTTCATTAAAAATAAAAAAATATAAGGACTGAAAACATATAAGAAATATATAAAAAAACTAAGAATAATTTGTTCAAAATTAAAGTAAAAAGTTATCAAAATTATACAATATTACTATATTAAGGAGCACTTGTTGTGATATCTAATAGGGAATGGTGAATGAGGAGAGAGAGAGAGTACCTCGTATTATGTAATACGAGGTATCAATTTAAACACAAAGACTTGATGCAAAGATTTTTGAAATTATAACAGCTTAACTCATTACCTACCCTTTTCAAACAACTTTCAAACCAAAAACAATGCTATTTTATTTGTACCCAGCGTAGATATTATATCTATCCGCAAGAGTCGATCTCGTTTAGTGTCCTTTCATGCGAATACCTTTCTATTTAAATAAATCATTTCCATTCACGACAAGTTCTATTGAGTCTTTAGCTAAAACTAAACCCAGCAATTGCTAGTTTGAAACTAAATTATAAATTGAATGTCTACAAATGAATTTAGTGTTATTTGGAACAATCTTGTATATCCTGAATTCATGTTTGCCTTCGCTAGCCGATAGTTCTACGGTTTATTACATAGTGCTTTTGTTAGTAAACAAGGCGATAGAAATTTAATAATGATATACCTTGTATTAACATTAACATAATCTATAGGTAAAAAAGTTCTTTAATGAGAATTGAAACGTTCTAAAATGGACATTACTAAATCTGCGACATTTTCCGGACTACCTAGTGCCAATATCCCATTTTAGTTTAAGTATTAATTTATGAACCAGAATGCCTGACTGTCCTATGCCTCGTTCAGTCATAAAACATGTTTACAAAACATGTCCAGCCAGTTGCCAGTTCTAAGTTAGGTGGTCTAATTATATTCGACAACTGACAAGCGTGTTAATTGTTGAAATATACACACAAACACTCCATTTTCTTGTCGTATGTCGATTTTATAACGTATCTAAGACTTACATTATAATCTCAGTCAAACAGATCGCGATCTACTTATATGCATAACTTAGAATTCTATGAATCAAGAGCAACATATGCTTAAATGGGTCATTATTTAGGGAGGGATAAAAAAAAATTTTAAAAAAAATTGGTTATTTTTATTAAATTTGCTTTATTATGGACGAGAACACGCATAATAATTACAGATAAAATAGAATTAAAGATGGATACAGCTTATTTATTAAAAAATCTCAGTAAAACGTTTTTTGTAGGTAACGAAAGTGATCGTAACGACCACGAAAAATAACACTTATATGAATCATAATCAGTCTCTTAATTTAAACCTCTGTTGAATCTTAACCAAAGGTACGTATAATACTAAGAACAATAATTACTTAGAGAACAATGAACTTAAATAATAATTAGTCATGAAAAAAAAATAAAACACTTTGACCACGAAAGTGATGTCACCTAAGTTACCTCACTAAATCAATCTTAATTTGAGCCAGTGCTATCCGAATCAAAGAAAAAAATACGGTTTTTACGGGGATTCGGTGCTCCAGCATACCACAGTATCTGTTGAAGAAGGTCTAAGTTTACCAAGACAGAGCTCACGCGATGTGGATATTTAGCCTGAATTCGGTGTTTCAGAAGGTATAGCGAGCCTGCAGCACTTGTGGTATCTAAATCCAACGCAGAAGGCATTTCAGATGTAGATGGCGAGCTTGCTGCACTGGTGTTATATAAATTGAACGCTGCTTCTGTCTTCTTCTAAGGCAAATGGAATATTTTTCTTTTTCTCTATTAACTTCTGCATTGTAATTTTTTTATGCTCTCGTCTTTTTGCCTTCTTTTCTTCATCAGTAGTTTTGTTGCGAGTTCTGGCCGTAGCTGTAAGAAATATTTTTTTATTTTTTGATAAATCGTATTTCGTTATTAAAATTCATGGAATGTTAAACTGTTGACCATATGAGGTAGCTTGAGGTATTGGCGACTGTACCACCCCTATTCAATAAAATGATATAATTGTGAACAAAAGAAGTCAAAGGATGCTGGCTTCAGCAGTGTTATTAAGTCGGCATTAACCCTTTTTTAATCTTGACCACGAAAATGAGGACCACGAAAGTGATAATTAAGCACTTTACCGGTTCTAGTATGAAACAGTATTGAGGTTAGAAAAAATACAATAGCCTATTTGTAACATATCCATAATTCGAACAGAAGAAGTATGTAATTCTATTTTTTTATTACCAACTTACCAAAATACAGCTGTCACGAAAGTGATGCACGATCTTTGACACAATATTTTTAACACACAGAATATGTTTTTAAACAAAAACCGTTAATATTTTCAATCTAAATTTTTTTGCGATATTAAAACAGCCAATTATAGTGTTGCTACTAACAAGTATATTTTGGGTTGACCATTATTTAGTTAAAAATAGTATAAAATATGAGTGACCACGAAGGTGATGATGGTTTTCGGAACAACATAAATCGTAAAAAAAATAAGGATATAAGTCTGTTTATTTTTTGTCATTCATTTAAGATATAGTAATATACATTATTCATTACAAAAACGTAATGACAAGGTCCGTTTTCACTTAAATTATATTTTTAATAAACGCAAGAAGTCCAGTGTATATCACCTGAACAGACCACGTAACGTGATTTTTATTTAAAAAAAATTAAATTTCACAAAGTTTTTAATAAAAATAAATATTTAAACAAACATACAGTAATAAATAAAGTTAATTTCAGTTATAATTTGAATCAATAACACTCATTTCTATTCTGCTTTGTAAATTATTACGCCTGAACAGAATTTCACCACCTCAAATAATGACCCAAATACGATGCAAAAAGTGTTTAAAACCAGTCAAGTTCGTTTCTAACCGCGGATAGAGTAGGGTGCCGCACAATAAAGTTATGCTCAAATTATTATTTTTTGTGCAACTAATAAAAACTTAAACTGAGACTTCCATTTCGAAAATGTTCTTAACTAACTTTTTAGACCTTTGTCTCCTGCTTATGCTTATGAAGTTTCATTAAAATCGGTTCATTCGTTTCGAAAACAAGGGCTTGAAAGTTTGTATGAAATGCCGTACGTCGTAACGCTCTTAATACGGAACTCCAAAAAACTAATTCAGGTATAGTATTTAAGATTTATCTGGTCGTTCTTGAAATAGTTTCGGTCTAAGTTAGTATATTTAAAGGATTGGTTTTTAATGATATTGTGCTAATCGGAGTGTAAAAGGCTTGTGGTATTGAATATTTATATTTTTAGACTCACTTTTTACGTTTTTATGTGCTTTTTTTGTTAAACGCATAATTTTTAATTGACGGTGAAACTCGGTCAATGCATGATATGAATGAATTAGTTTATATATCGCATACATTATGTAATTTTTGTGAGAACTTAGTATTAATGTATTTTTCATTAACCGTAGTGTCATTGGAAAATACTTTAATACCGAGTTCTGAAGGCCAATTCTCGTAATCTAAAACTTTCAAAATCTAGTTGCAGTCTCATCACGGCGACAAACAAATAAAAAATTGTAATAATGTAGGGAAATTAGAGGTATTTTTGACAGATTGAGACTGAGATCAGACTGTGAACGTTCTTAAAATTACAAGAATTGCCCCTCAGTTAATGTTCTAGTTCTATTTATAACTTATCAAACATTAATTCAAGGACGCGTCTTTATTTATTAATTGAGTATTTACTAGGTAGGTGAGACATGTTTATTTTTATAGTTTATTTACGGTTGTATAGATACACCCTTCGCCTCAACCTAAAATGTTGTAATTTTCAAACAGGAAAGCATTTAGCTACAATTCTGCCAATCTCATCAAAATTGCACACAAAAACAAACATGAGAGGAATATTTGAAGTAGGTACCTATCTTCAGAAAGGGTCAGGAAAATATCTTGCTTACCATACCCTGTACAAAAGAGCTGCTACAGTACCCTAATGCATATTCTGACTGCGTTGCTGCATGGCTATCGTTGCCGGTAGGTACACTTGTCATAGCTTTATAACAAATGATACTCTTAACAAAACGATATGTAAATCCGATATCATCTGACTAATAGCAACTAATGAAATAAGACAAATAACATGAATTTGAAATAAGTAAACAACACATTTGCCTCGAGCGGCGTAAATGATAAATTGATATGTCAGCGGACTCCTAAAGGTAGGTATTATTAAGCTAGTATTAGGAGCTAGCGATAGTCGGTTAGATAAGCAGGTGCTTTTAATCAAAGTCAATAGATATCTATTTGTATACCTCGGTAGTCTAAGATCATAATGTCAAAAAGAATACAAACAACTATTTTTAGGTACAATTCGCTGTTTGTATCATTTAGTGAATGAAACATTTTCATTTAAAACACCCACGCTTTTTTGTCTGCATCTAGCTCTGCATCACTTGGCACTAATACTTATCTAGACTTCAGGTCAAACGAATAGATATTTATCCGATGCAACCAAGCTTGAAAGGCGCTTCACACTTTTTTATTTAATCTTTAGATAACCTCGCGCTCTTCACCTTTTGCTTTTTATCCTTTTACGAGTAGTTTCGTTTCCGCTTTTGGAGTAAAACTTCATTATTATTTTTCCTTTTTTAAACTATCGCGGTTGGTTATACTTAGTTTATTTACATTACAATCTAGCCAAAAACAACTTAAATTGCAGAGTAACTATAAAATTAAGAAATCGTCGATCGTCAATAGACGATATTAGACGATTTCTTTTTCACTTTATGTTATGGGGAAGGCACTTCACGTGTTCTTTATAATAATCAACACTTGCACTGCACTAAACTAAATCAAAAGGCTTTACTATTTTGTACAAATTCTGTGTTGTTAAGGAGTTGGATCGCTTCGACATTCACGTGATGATGAAGTCTGTGTTCATGAGCTTCTGCATATTTTTTTATTACTATGTTTACGACATCCATCTTGAGGTCCTGGTGGAGGTCGCTGTTTCTAATTTATTTATTTTATTTAGGATAACCAACAATTGCTTTCACCAACACATTAGCAGCTTATTATAATAGGATACAATTGCGGGTGCAACAATTAATTACAGGTTAACACCGCTAGCACAAAAAAACAGTGGTAAGACCATTAGCTATTAAATTATGATAGATTCATGACTACAAGTGAATAAAATGTGAAAATTGAATTAATAAATTAGATCAATAAACGAGTACTTAAACAAGATAAAATTAAATAATAATTGATATGAAAATTCGATTAAAGTTAGACTAAAATTAAATAAATTACATTGACCATTTATTTATTTATTTATATATACTTTATTGTACACCAGAAAATACATAACAAAAAAAATACGATTAATACAAAACATACAATGGGCGGCCTTATCGCTTTCTGCGATCTCTTCCAGGCAACCTTGGAATGGACAGTGATTGCGTGGATATAAAAAATGGGGAAATTTACAAAGATATTAAAACAAAAACAATCAAAATACTGACTGTGGTAAGATAAAAAAATATAAAATAAAATATCCAATTCCGTAACAAACACAAGACAAATCATTAAGACAAATCGTTAATAATTAAATAAAAAAACAGTAGAAACAAAACTAAACAACCGAATTCAATAAACAAAAATTATGCACTAGGTTGCACTATATCCCTGAATACTTTGTTTTGGAATCGTTGTAGATTTGACGATTGCTTTGGCTGGTGCACCAGCTAAAACAAAGTATTCAGGGATATAATGCAGAACTTTATCGTCGTATGTACGACGATAAAGTTCTGCATTATATCCCTGAGTTCTTTACCAAAGTTCTTTACCAAGATCATCATCATCATCATCTTCGTGCTCTTGTCCCTTGACGACTTGGGGTCAGCCCAACATTGTTCTCCCATTCTCCCCTGTCAATTCTTTACCATAGTCAATAACAACGACGACGAACGACCGAAACGACGACGCCAACGTCGACGTCGACGTTCTTTACGAAACAATAACAACCGATACATTTTTGTTTCACAACCACGTCATAGTTACCTATAGATCTACGAACGTTTTATTTATAAAAACTGCATCTAAACTATGTCGAGTTTCTAACGTACCTAAGTAATTGTTGGCACCACGGCCTTTGCCTGTTAGACTCAATTTAAATACTTAATAACATTTGGACTTAATTGTATTAGTATTTCACTAACTTTTGTAGTCAATATTATTAAAGAAGTTGCAATGACAGCTCTGAAAGGAGTTAATACAAAAATAGATAATGAAATATTTTGTTCAACTAAATGTTACAGCAACTGGGTCTATGATTGGTACTAAATCTTTTTGAGTATCTAGCCTAACAAATGAGGTGCTAAGCTAGAGCAGTGTTCAGACGTAAAGGTATGCAGTTGTTACTTTTTTTTTGTTTCTAACTTTCAACATAAGAATGTGATTGTGTAATATAGGTACGTATACAGGCGTTGGAGGAGCAACGTTTTGTTTCATCAATCCGTTTAATCAATCAATATAATTGTATTTGATCTAAATGTAATTGATTGTTGCAACTTTTACTCACGATTTCAAAGTTAATGGTAGGTATTTGTTTAATTAAATTACCTTTGTTGTTTTCGGTTTCGGCAAGGTCATCAAAATTGTTTGAATTTCTTTTTATAAAAAGAAATTCATGAATAACCCGTTAATCATTTAAATAAAAATTATAATCTGTTATGCAACGGTATAAACAAAAATTGTTTATATATCTATGCACAGCTTTGTTCCATAAATTTAAATAGCAATTAAAGTGGTTGAATTGTAAAATAACACGACTTAGATACAGGTTCCAGATTTTTAATCAATAGAGAGCCCAATCACAAAATAACTTCGAATTAAACAATTTTGTAGGAAACAAATTCTATTAAATTGGAACTGGTTAATGTTCAATATCAATGTGATCAACACAATATCGTGATATACGAAACCAATGTTATATAAAACTTGCGTAACAAGTAATGAGTTCATAAAATGCATACACGATTTCAATTTACATTTCAGGCAATATTGCAAATGTCAAATAATACACGGTTTTAACCGAGTGAAATGAGAGCAAATTCTCGGAGTTTTACAATCGGCAGTAATCATAGTACAGGTATTTAGAAACTTTAAGGGGTTACCGAGGACACATACGTAATAGAAGGTGAAAAAGCCATTAAATTAATTGTAACCAAACAGACGAGATACCTACACATTCACTTGTCAAGTACTTAAGTATTGCTCCTGTAGGGTTTCCTTTTAGAATTGGGTACCTACCTGCCCACCTATTTGAAGAAGGATTTATGTATTATTTCTTCAGTAGGTACCTACGTTATTAAGCACAGTTTAGTTTCTTATTGTGCCATTTACAGGCATCGTGATACGAATACATCACTATGTTATTAGTCTGTTATCTGTAACACTTCCGCGTTCTATTTTAGTAAGGCACTCATGCATTCTGGCATGCAGTTGCAGGCAGCATGCGTTTGAGCATTAGATCTGAATTGTTCTCAATGATCTAATCTTTATCTTGTTTTCTTGTTTCATAAATGAAGTAAATCCAGAGCTGCTTAGTAAAATGGAAACAACATTGATAAAGACATGTATTTAATTGAAGCTCAAGTAATTCCCATTTTGCTGTCCTAGAAATACTAAATAGCCAAGCAACTGGGGCCGACTCTAGGATGCAACGCTCGCGCTGGCTGCTGCCGCAGCACCGTGCGTGTGTTAAAAGGTCAAAAAAGGTTTTAGTGGTTCATTAACTTTTAAAAGTGTACACCATTAGAAGGTCAGTAAATTTTTAGACGATCAGTAAAATATTTCTCTTGAGAGATTAAACGGCAGATATCCTTTAATGGAAATATTAAGAACGGCTTCTAAAATGGCTCATCCTGGCACTATAGCAAAATTTAAAGACGTTGTACAATATCATCCGCAATATAAATCAGATTTTAATCAATCTGTGTAGTGTGTATTCTAATTAACAAGTTATCAACGGAACACTTAATTAAAATGAGGAAACGCTTTTGCAACTGGATTGGAGCAAATGCACATAAGCGAATCAAATTGTGCGACGAAATGTTGAAAATTAGGATTTGGTATTAACTATAAATCATTTGGTATTCGTATGGCGTTGGTTGGAGGCGTCAGATAACATATTATAGAATTTCCACATTTCCTCAGTAGATAGAGTCACAAATCGTTCTTTATATGGTGGACAAATATTGCAACAAGAAAGACTAGTTATAGCCCCGGCGCAAGCGTTTGACGAAAAGTAAATGAGAAGACATTTACATAAATATTAATTCTGGTTTCCACTTTTTGTTTTATGTATGTCCCACTGCTGAGACACAGATGTCCTCTCAGTGGAGGGAGTGCTGTAGTCCACCACGCGGGCCCAATTCGAGTTGGTCGCTGTCACATGTCTTCGTTTTTTTTTGGTTCTAGGATATGCCAGTTTAATGACGATGTTTTCCTTAACCGTTTTGAGAGCAGTGGTGAAGAAATAATTTACACAAGGTAAAGCGCCTGTCTTGGCAACCACTGCTCCCACATGTATCTATCTATCGGAAATGAGCTTGTTGATAAAAATGGTTCCCATTTTTATTTCTTCCATTTTCATTCTACAGCGGATTTATATGTACTTCGTTAATTAGTTTGAAACTAATTATTGTTTACTAACAGCGCCCTGCAGTTTCACCCGCGTAAGTTTTGATCCCGTGCAAATATCGGGATACAAACTATTCTATGTCCTTTCCCGGGACTCAAACTATCTCTATACCAAATTTCATCTAAATCTGTTCTACGGTTTACGCGTGATTGAGTAACAAACATCTTCACAAACTTTCACATTTATAATAAGTAGGATAGGATTAGTAGGATATCACTTGGTAGTCTTGAATATTTTGCAAATAGGTAGGTTTGCGTGAAAAAGGTAAAGTGTTTTAATACAGTTAGCGTGGGGAAATGTTTCGTAAAAAATCATTAGTAACTTCAATAATTATGTGCATACGGCTGCAGTGCTCAGATAATAATCAGCAGTAGTTTACACCTATTGCAACGTTTTTGTAGGAAAATTGCCGCATTAAGTGTTTATAGCCCAGTTTCAACAAGTCTATTGAAATAAAAACGATTTTCTTCATAATGGATTGAACAGAAGGTACTTTATTGAATATTTATGAGTTTAATTACAGTTTTTTAATTACTGATAGCTGTTAATACTCACTTAAAATACAAAACTGTTTAGACGTCCGTCAATCAGAAATATTGGCAGAATTAATGTGAGATATTTCAAGCTGAAGTTGAACCAAAACGCCTACCTGGGACACAGGCCTCCTCTCCCCGAGAGGGAGTGGGATGTAATCCATCACGTGGGCGCAGTGCGGGCTGGTAAATGTCACATGTCTTCGAATTTTTGGTTTTTGGAAGAGAACGAAATTATTTACACAAAGTAAAGCCTGCCTGGGATCGAACTCACGACCTACAACTTGTAAGTCTGGGCCACCACTGCACTCACCTGTCGTCATCGTCTGCCTAGCCTTTTCCCAACTATGTTGGGGTCGGCTTCCAGTCTAACTGGATGTAGCTGAATTCCAGTATTTTACATGGAGCGATTGCCTATCTGACCTCCACAACCCAGTTACGGGGTAATACGATACCCCTTGGTAAGACTGGTTATCAGACTTTCGGGTTTCTGACTATCCGTAACGACTGACAAAGATTCACGAATTACAGCCGGGACCAACGGATTCTCGTGCTTTCCGAAGCACAGAGGGGTCTCGGTATGTAAAGATGGTCACCTATCCACAGACCAACCGTGGCAAGCATAGCTTAACCTGATCGATCGACCTGTGCGGCTATTATTATTTTTAGCCACGGGCCCCTACGAGCCACTCACCTATATGTGTAACACATAATTATTGCCATCACAAAAGTGTTCCTAGGTCACACTTAATTTTATACCATTCGATTTTATCTTCTCATTTAAAATCTAACGAACTATTTCTCATTAAAAAGCTAACAAGTAAGTCATATTATTCTTCATACATTCTACATTTATATTCCATTTTCCTTGTAAATATTATTACATAAGTAGCATTTAAGTTAAATGCATGTTATCGGAATACAACAATTACCTATATTACACAATTTTGCTTTATAGCTCATAATAATCGTGACTGATCTAATAAAAGTCTCTATTAAATAATATGAATATAACTATGTTAATAATAGTACCTAATTATGGTTCTATATTGGCGATGACTTACTCAGTTACTTTTTTTGACTTAGGGCGTCTACTGTACTATACATTTTTACTGACATTCCTCGTTGATAAGGCATCAATTATAAGGTCGAAAAATATTTGACCGAATTTCATTTCACCTAAAACTTTTCAACTATTTTCGTTTCGTTTTTTTTACTTCATCGAAGTCACGTCTGCCACTGTATCAGTTGACCTATTATCAATTCGATTTTTTTCGTTACTCCGACGTTTCATTTGATCGAAAAACTTTTTACCGAAGTTACACTTACCCGAAATAACATTTGTTCGAAGTATTATGTTTCCGAATATTCATTATACCACTGTTTTAATTACCATATTTTCATTTCACCAAACGCCTAGAACGTTTGTGCACACTATTTTATCTATCAGCATGCAAACAAGGATGCTTGCTTGAAGCATGCAGCATGCAAGCAGGCATGCAGCATGCAAGAAGGCATGCAGCGTGCAAGCAGGCATGCAGCGTGCAAACAAGCATGCAGCTTGCAAGCAAGCATGCAGCGTTCAAACAAGCATGCAACATGCAAGCAGGCATGCAACATGCAGCATCTCTTGTTGATAGCAGATCTTGTATCCAATGTCGACGGAGCCCCGCTTCTCGGGGCTCCTATTTCTCTGAAAAGGCTTTAAAGTAACCTAACAAAACCAAACCTCGGAGTGCCCTTCGCTCGCTCTTGCATTCTATGTCGACGTATCCCTTCGCGGGGCCCCTATTTCTGTGAAAAGGGTTTAAAGTAACCTAACAAAACCGAACCTCGGGGTGCCCTTCGCTTGTTCTTGCATCCTACGTCAACAGACCCCCCTTCGCGGCGCCCCTATATCTGTTAAAAGGGTTTAAAGTAACCTAACAAAACCGAACCTCGGGGTGCCCTTCGCTCGCTCTGCGGGGCTCCGTCGACATAGAATTTGTTTGGATAATGAAATTTTGCCAAAATCTTTTAGCCAAAACGGCAGGATCCAAGTAACCGGCTATATATTTGTGACCAAATAATATTCCGTAAAATGTTGTTTCGGTGTAGTGAAAATATGGCAAATAAATCATTTGGCAAATGAAAAGATTTCAAAAGAGGCTTCGGCCAATAGCAAAAAATTATTTTGTAAATCGGCGAAATATAGTTCGGTAAAATAATACCTATGACACATGATACTTCGATGATCTAAAAATATGTCAAATAATGCATATCGACAGTTAACCGTCAAGACCTCCTAACTCAATATGTCAAAATTTTACAGGAGGCGCAAAAAATCTTTTATCTTTGAAACGAATGTAAATATAAAGTAAGAGTAAACCAAAAATATAGTTGGTTTTAAATATTATTATTTACATTATTAAGATAAATTTATTTATTTACTTCGTTCCATTATGTAACTAGGTAAGGTAAGAGAAATTTACACTTTTTTTAAAAGACTAAATTTGTATATAGGAGGTCTTGTCATTTCATTTAGGAGGAATTGGTCGCAAAATTAATGTGGATTTTACAAGAAGTCAAGAAATAAATGATATTGGCATTATAAGAAAGTAACTTTTTGTTAAAATATGTCGGTTAGGAGGTCTTGACGGTTAACCGTCGATACAAGTTGCGAGGCACACACTGAAGTTAGGAGCAATTGCAGCCAAATTTTGCACGCGCGTATTTCGTAGATATTGGCACGACAGAAAAATACCCGAAATATTGCGAATTCTATATAGGAGATTTTAGTATTGTGTGGGATAGATTTTATTGGAATTTTTTAATAAGAAAAAGCATTTTGTTAAAATGTGTCAGTTCGTCGATATAGCAAAAAAGACGTCGGTCAATAGTTTTCGGTAAAATGAAATTCGACCAAAAATACTTCGGAAAAGTGATCGGTGCCCTTATTAAACGTTTTAGCTGACATTCCTCGTTGTTAAGGCATTAATTATATTTATTAAACGTTTTTACTGACATTCCTCGTTGTTATGGCATTAATTATATTTATTAAAATCATAACTGTAGTTCAGTTGAGTGCCGCCTGCTGCTGCAGGTACTATAATTATAATATAACTGTACCTACACAGTGTAGGTAAGCATCTATTCGAATATTTTTACATTTTGATTATGACAATGTTTCTCTAACTCTTTTATTAGCTACAATATTATAATGGTATGAATTTTTCAAAACGAAGGGTAAACAAATAATATTTAAAAATAATAGATAGGTACCAAACACCATTTGAAATCGTTAATTTTCTTTAGCAACTTCATTGGAACTTTTGCAACGACCTAATATTTCTATGAATGCAGAACACTAATCGGATGTAGCAGCTATTAAGAAGAATAAAAGTAAATAACCCAAAATTAACCGTAGATTAACCTCCGACCTTTTGTTAATCGCAAGCTATAGAGACATTTTCAACAACCTTGGATTCGTTTACTGCATACCGCTTATCGTAAACCGAAGAGGTAGTTAATTAATTAGATTCTACCCGTTTAGCTTAGGATAGTTAAGCATTCAAAAAGCCTCGATATCTAATTCCAGTCGGTGCTTTTGACCGATAAATAATCGATTAATTTGTGAATCTTGATTTATAGATAGAGAAAAAGGTGAGCAGTTATAGATTTTATAAAAATCAATACTTTTATTACGATATAATGTAGGAAGGTAAATCAATTGTATTGCTCGCGGAACAGATTGCCAATGGAGTCGGAAGGTTCTGGAGTGGCGACCGCGTACCGGAAGACTTAGCTTTGAAAGGCGTCCTAAGGTGGACCAATAACCTGGTGAAGACCAGAACAGATCGAAGTGGTGGTGCTTGGGAGCCTATTTCCAGCTGCGTCTTTCGGCTGAATTGATGATGGTGATGAAATCTATTCTTCAAATGAGTAGATACAATAAATATACCATTTAATACCATACTCCTAGGTTTAGTTATGATGTAGGTACTATGTAGCTTGTATCATAATAGTTGGTAAATAAGGCTTTACGCGCATGTCGGTAGCTAGTCGTGCGTAGCGGAGCGCGTGCGCCGGCTGCTAACGGTCCATTGATCGTATGTTGTTAATTGATTTGTAAACTGTCGTTAGCGATGTGGTCGACGCCGTGGGTCTAAGGTGAAAGGTTAGTAGGTTTAATATCAATAGTGGTGATGGTGACTCAAAAACTAAAAAAAAATATACACACAAAACATCACGTCCCCTAAGGTTTATCCAGGGGTGTGCCTATAGTACACCCATATTCGCCAGATGTGTTTAAGGCCTTTGTAAAATTAGCAAGCACATAAAAATTATAATTACATGATTTCATAATTTAGCTAGCGCATAATACCTATATGTTTTGAAAAAAAAAATAGTTTTTTACTGGTATATGAGAGCTCTTCAATAGTGTGTAATAGCTGAATGATTAATCTTCGAATGAGTGATCTAATATTTATTTGATGCTGTGGTGCAAACATTCTTGTGTCTAAACACTCACATAGCAATCAATCATTTTCATAATCATATCTTTTTGTTCGTTCCTTTCAAACAATGACTTAAAAAGGTGTTAATTGACCAAATGCTCGTAAATTGGCCTTTCTATTCCAAATCAAAACAAAAACTGGGCCTATGACATAAGATAATACAATGGCATTTGTACGTATTTCATCAGGGGGCCTAAAAAGGCCACTTTGGCAAAATCTTATAAGGATAACATAATGGACAGTTAACCGTTAAGTTAATCGTATCAAATGCCATTGGTGAAGCATTTTTCAGTTATTTTTTTTATCTGTGCTAAAATACCAATCAATCCGATCCAAATCCAATCCCAATCTCTTTGATTATACCTACGTAATGCAGCAAAAAAAAAAAGAAAATCACGGACTGTCTACGCCATATTACGATTCATAATGTTATCCTTTTATGATTCTCCACAGTGGCCTTTTTAGGCCCCCTGGTCATTAGAAATTTGTTTAGTTTTATATGCTATTCAGTAATTCAACACACTTTTTCTGAAATGTTACGCATTAATGGCCAGACCATCAAAATGCAAACTAATCTTTTATCAGAACCAAGATCTCTACAATCGTTTCTTTATTATACCGTCCTATATATCCCAATTCACTATCAATCTAGATAGAAAGCTAAGAGATTGTCATCAATATTATTTCTCTACGTATGCCAAAAAGAATAAACACTCGAAGAAAACATATAGTGAAAGGCAACACAAGCGGTTCGATTTGAGAGCTGTATGTGAATTGTTAACATCGAAATCGTTAATAGAGCATTCTTGTGTTACGCAGTTGCCATGTGATTGGAGATATTTGAGTATAAATGATTTCTATAATGGAATGTTTAGAATATCAGATATCTATTTAATTTGAGTTGCAGTAACTACACAATTAAAGAAAGCGACGTTCCCAAAAGTTTCGAGTATATGTATTACTTTTCTGACGATTCTTTCGATATATTATTGATTGTTCTCTCAGACTACAAAAATCGGACTTTTCGTGTACTGCGTAAGTGATGCCTTGAATCATCATCTTCCTTGCTTTGTCCCATTTTACTTGGGGTCTGCGCAAAGCGGTTTTTTCTTCCTTTCGCCTCTAACAGCCGTCACTCTATCATCCACTCCTTTTTCTTTCATATCATCACTCACCCAATCATCATGTCCTTCTCCATCCATCAGCATATATATTAATTGCTCTCTTTAGTTACATGCACGTTAAATGCGTTTTAGTCTTCCTCCACGGATGTTTTGACTGCTACAGACTAAAAACCACAAGGCGTACGCGCCTTTGGCAATTCCCGAGGGTCATTACTCCCAGTTGTTCATCTGAACGAAATCACAACGTGGTGAGCATATAAAACATTTGCATCAACCATTTGTAATTGTTTCCCACCGCAGGGCGTTGATTGTTTATTATGTAGACTGTTTCCTGCTGTCTTTTTATCTTTTTATATGACGTATCTCGGCAGTAATTGCAAACCACTTTCTGTTTAAGAATGCGTATGCAGATAATATGGTGTGGTGATAGAAACTGTTTGGGAAATAGAGTCGGTTTTTTAATGGTTTTCTATAAGAAAAAGTCTGTATTAGCGCTGCGGGAAGCATCCGAGATTGCGAGTGTGGTATTCAGCTCGACTTGTTTTTACAAAATTCTCCTTGATGTAGGAACCTGAAACCGCATGTCGATCAAAAAAATTTATGAGAATTTCTCAAGGTTCATTGATCCACAAAATATTTGGTGTACCATTTCCAGGGTGAAAAATTTCAACGCAGGGGGTTTACTGAATCCAGTAACAGGTATCCAGTTTCCAGTATCAGTTTCCCTGCCACCGTGTATATCTATAAAACAATCACTGAAACGACTTTTCACTTTCTGCATATCTGATGAGGCCAGAGTATGTAACGGCACGTCGACACGGGTCGACACCTACACATCCATTACAGTTAAAGTAGTAAAAATGTATCCACATGAAGGCAGCTTGCTCTACAAAGCCTTTTACGGTGATCCCGGAGTTTTACTAAATGTATGGCAGTATGTGTGCACTGTGATAAGAATGATCACCATCATACTCTGGCGAGCAGTCAGAGCAGTGGTGGCCCAGTGGTATCGGCCGCGACTTACGAGTTGTAAGTCGTGGCAGGCAGGCACTTTTCTTAGTGTATTTAATTTCATCACCACTGCTCTCAAAACGGTGAAGGAAAACATCGTGAGGAAACCGGCATGTCCTAGAACCAAAAATCCGAAGACATGGGACATCCACCAACCCGTAGTGGGCCCGCGTGGTGGATTATGGCCTATTCCCCTATGCGCTCCCCTCACAGAGAGGAGGCCTGTGTCCCAGCAGTGGGAACATTATAGGCTGATTAAGCAAATCAAGGTTGACCCCAGGAAGGCTTTGTGTAAACATTGTTTAAACATTGTGTCCTCTGTCTCTAATATCTTTAAACCCCCCACGTCCATTACAAGAAACAAAGAGCCTACATAATAATTGTGATAAAATTATACAATTTATGACTATCACACGAGTTATTATATTCAAGCTCTATTAACAAGAAACTCATTTATTTGCCGTTTATATTACGAGTATTTAAGTACCTATAACACAAACTTGCCTTAGTTAATATTATAGTTCATACGACAACTATTAACCGACTCTGTCGCAAATGTGGGGTTATGTAAATAAAATGCACAATAAGTTAGGTAAATAGATGGCGCAATATTTAAAGACTTTTTATAACGTGCAGCTTATAACGGAATCTTTGAATATCCTGTTAAGGTGAAGCCTGCTTAAGTATAGAAAAAAACTGATTGTTGAAAATGATAAGGCATTTTGATGTATTTTTTTTCCTATAAATCTGTGAATATGTGATATTTTCATTAATAATAAATACACCGTAAATGAGATGAAACCAATAAATTTATTATCAAGAAATTCTAGGTCAGGAATAAAAATAAAATCTGATCTGATTTTGGTTGTACTCCAATTCTACCATTTAAAAAAGGACTACAAGAATTACTCTGAAAGCTTGCTAAGAAACCTACCAAAATGTGCAAAAAATTAAACTTCGGTGATACTCGTATACATATACCCGAAGTTTAATGAAAGATACCAAATGCTTAAAAGATTGACAAATTTATTTGCCTGGAACTAAAACTTCCCTTTAACATTTAATACGTAAATTACGTGTAAGTTACGATACGAGGTGGGTGGCGCACGCGGCGTCCACATCTCAGCCCATTTGGTAATCACCTCACGAGTAACCAAGCCGTGTGGATTGCGATATGATTGAAGATAATTGATCTGCCAAATGATAGTTCTAGAGCAAACATTGCTTCCCCATATGCTATAACTGTGTTATGGTACATTAATGGCTCTGCCCGCGGCTCCGCTCGATTTTTTAGGAGATAAGATTTGAAGGCTTTGATTTTGGCTATTGTCTGTATTTTATCAACTAAGATAAAGATAATGTCCTGGAGGTTCTTTTGATATATTGTGTCTCATTATCATTAATCATTCTTTAATAAGTACGAGTACATTGAGGATTGGCAAATTTCATGGTGCGCCTGCATTCAGTCTCACACATGCTTCTCATATCCTGCCCCATTCGCCTATTATAGATTTTTATTTGTTAATGGCTCTAAACTCTTCAAGCCTACGTAATACCTAAATCATTACGTCATACTATTATTGAAATATTACACAGTTACTGAGTTGATTAAAAGAAAAACAAAAAGTGGATTGTCAGACCATAGAGCTGTCTCATGTCAGTTAGATCGTTGTTTAATATCTTCAAACGCATCTCGCGTAGAGGAAACATATATCATAACTTGACGTAACTTGCAATCAGCTTACCGCATTACTTAGAAGCTCATTCGGATATGATTGTCGGTCGATTTGATAACTTATTCATATCTGAGCTGTGAAGTTCTTGTTTTTGATAGATGTTTTTCTTATGACCACACCGGAGTTAAATGGGATTTGGTGGATTTGGCGCTATAGCTCAGATTTTTAACCGACCAAAGAAGGAGCAGGTCCTCATGTTCTCGCGTGTATTTGATTTTAAGATTTGCCAGAATAAGGAAACTGCATGATTAAATCTCTAAATGTAAGTGACAAAGACAGCATCTTAGTTCAAATGTGTTATCCCTTTTTCGGCTTTATTGTAAGCAATAGGATTTTTCAAAAATCGGCTGCTAAACATGAGTCTAAGTTTGCCCAATGATTCCAGCACCCTAATTGACACACTTTCAATCTGAAGGATTTAAAAGAAAATTCCTAATCCATTGCTTCATATAATTTGAAAAATTCGTCTGCTTCAACGTAAATAACGCAATGAATGTTGTTGAACATGCCAAAATTAATGGCATTACCATTGTAAGTGTGATACGCAATTACTCCACAGGAACGGTTCCATTGTAACAAGATACTCAATGCTCATGCCTAGTTAGGGACAGGCTGGATGCAGTAGGTGGAGTTCAGGGTGTTGTGGCGCAGCATGGGCCAGGCCTATGTCCAGCAGACTACGATATAATGAGTTGAGTTTTTGAATCCAGCAGAAGAATCTGGCATGCTGTTGCTTCATAAATTGATTAGCATATATATTGCTTTTCTGCTTCATGTCAGAGGCGTAGCAAACAGATAAATATTGCTCATAAATTCTTATCTTTCAATGTAATGAACAGGTGGATTAAAAGATAAGCCGCTAATACAGATTGATTGACTTATAAGACATTCAAGTCACAGACTTGTGTTTTAAAAAGTTTCTTTGTATGTGTGAGTGATAAATAAAGCAAGTGGGTAACGCTAGTGTATTGTTTGTATGTTCAATATGCTGAGTTGCAAAATTTCAATTAGTGTTTCGTTTGTTTTAGGATCAGAGTAGAGATGTTCCCACGCAAGAAGGATCGATTTCTTAAGAAGTTGTAGTAAAATGATTTATGTTGTGTGCATTAGCTCATTATCTGTGAGAGTATTGTCACAGTAAAGATATGGACAGTACGGAAACTATGTACTAACGTTCGAAACGGCACACTCACACAGACGCGCGCATCTACGGTACCCCTAAGCGGCACCCGTGACTGAGAGCACCGCGACTATCGCTAGGGGTATGTACCGTAGATGCGCGCGTCTGTGTGAGTGTGCCGTTCCGAACGTTAGTACGTAGTTTCCGTACTGTTCATATCTTTCCTGTGGTATTGTTCAGCTCATAAGCAGAGGTGTCTAGTCCTAAATCTAGCGTTCGATTGTATAACAAAAGCTCTCTATGAAATAATAGTAAAATTATAAGTAAACTAAATACATAAGTACTAATGGAATTTTATTGCTGAACAAAATCAATTATCTACTGCTATTTCGTACCATTAGGCTTTTAATTTTTTTTATAATTGCTTCCTAGATTGATGTATTAAATCAAAACAAACAGACAGAAAATATACAAAGATTTTTTATTAGTTAGTTTGCAACTCCAAAATTGATTGGTTCGAAATTATAGTTATCTAGTGCTGCAATAAAAACTAGGCCAGATTTGTCGCCCACTATTAAATGTATACTTACGCATATATTGTAATATACAATTACGTTATTAATTTTTTATCATG
Organism: Oligia fasciuncula; assembly: GCA_963082905.1. Taxonomy (NCBI): domain Eukaryota; kingdom Metazoa; phylum Arthropoda; class Insecta; order Lepidoptera; family Noctuidae; genus Oligia; species Oligia fasciuncula. Next base: position 6,812,417 of record OY720393.1, on the reverse strand, counting down.
GTCGCCAACTTTTTGTGTAAAATAAAAGAAATAATTATAAATGTTATTGCAACATATAAAAGTACGTGCATGGTTTACTTTTTATATACGACCTTGTTTAAATTTTAATGTAAAAGTGTCACATTCTTGTTATAATGAGAGTTTAATAGTGTATAAAAGGGATATTGCAATGACGACTACTTGATTTAAACACACTTTACGGGCAGTTTAACCTAAATTCATGCACTTATTGTGGAGGAAGTCGTATTTCTTGTCTATACTTAGGATGTGATCATTCGAGAGAGATATAAACTTTTGCGCCGTGACTGATCCAGATCAAACAATTTTATTGTTTAATTTTACTTGGATATGTGCGATTTTCAGTGTTTAACCTAGGTAGGTTAACTAGAAAATTCAGATTTACATCCCGATGTTTTATTGAGTCTACCTAATTACAGGACCTATACAAGTATAAAGTTTTCAAAGACCAGCCAAATTTAAGGGTGTGGTACGTACAGGCCATCAAACTGAACAATTTTCTCCATGGGACCAATATGTCCCATAGAAAACATCAATAGACTCGACCTAAATTTAAGAGACGGCTGAATTTTTATTCGCGACTACGATGTTACTGCCATGGACAAAATTGTTCGGTCTGACTGATGGTCTGTACCACACCCTTAAATTTGGCTGGTCTTTGCAAACAACTCTGTATAGACTTTTGAGACGTGACCAATCAATTTTACTATGTTTAATTTGACTCGATAAAGTTTGATCAATTTTTAGTGCTTAACGTACCTATTAGAAAATTCCAAAAATTCACCTTCTGAAAGTGAGCATATATTATTTTCTGTGACGGTGAGCTTTAAACTAACAGTGCCCCTTTTCATAGACACCAAAGCTAGAGCAACACTCCAATTTAGACCTGCGTGCTTGTGCGGTCAAAATAAATCTAACTAATTACGTTATTGCTCACAAGACCCCGCCTTCCGTTGCCCTGCCCCTAACCCTGACATGAAATCAATTTAATTTTTATATACAGACGTCGGACATCGATTTTGCAATCAACTAATAGTCATACGCAGGTACGTATCCGGTTAATCTCAATTATCTATCTAAATGGTTCTTGCCAAAAATTTATGAATAATAGTCGATACCAGTAATCAGTTCAAGGGTATGCGCGTGCGCCACCCACGCGATAATCACTCCATAAAGAATTCCATTGGTAAATTCACTTGTTGGTAATAGTCACGTAACGATAATATCGTTACGATTATGTTGTTTGAAGCTTGAACAAGATTGTGATCTCTGGTTCAATGAAGTACAATTGAATTGATGATGAAATGATCGCATATTTATTTATCAGATTGGGCTGCTGCATATTTCGGCGTCAACAACTGAATCCACCGAAAGGACTGGCCCATAGAATAGAATAACACTCTTTTTATCACATCTATAATTTAAAGAGAGCTGTGTATTCTTCGTAGACACTAAAAGTGATTTGAATTTGGAATGTGGATATTGTTAGTAAAAGTTCCAATCACAAAAGAGATCAATCACGAACATTGTATGAACAAGTAACAGGCTGTATGATAAGGTAAAAGACGCGCGAGCCAAATAAAAAAAAAAATGTTTGTGAAAAAATAAAAAACGCGTGAAAAGCATCTGCCTTCGTTCGTAATTGTTTACCTTAATTAGGAGTTTACTTAGTTTTACAAAAAAATTAGTATGCTTCCTCAAGTTATTGTATGTAAATAAATAAACGTACCTACTATTCTTATTCATAAGTTGCACTTACTTATTTTATCATAGAGGGTAATAAAAAGTAGAGTGTCCACCTCGGGAGCAACACTATTTCAAGCTCGAGTGGCGCAAAATACTCTCGCCTTCAAAATAGTTGTTTTCTCCCTTGGCAAATAATCTACTATTACATCATATTATAAATATTAGCAAATGACATATGTGTCTGGGAAAAAGAGGGGAAGGCCTTGGCCCTGCATAACAGTACGACAACAAGTTCTTAGATAGATTAATTGAGGTTAAATATATATAAAAATATGTATTTATATGTTATTATATATCTAGTGTATAATCGACTTAATCGTCTTCAGCTTCTACCTTCTATTTTTGATTTGAGAAATTGTAAAATAATATCGATCCAAATACAAATTTATTATTATTCAAAATAAATTAAAAACACTTCCAAATATAATAACCTATGTTCTTAATTTGTCAATCACCATATATCATCATCTTATGGTGATTTCATTGTGCAATAACTGCATTTGGACTTCTCTAATAAAATCATCATTAAATTTGACCATGATATTGCTATCTATACATAGACATACAAATAAATAAAATTGAAGTGTCTGTTTGTAATATCAAAATAGTAGCTCTTCACTGGAAGATATCAAAAGCAGCGGGGTAATTGCATAACATACTATCAGTAGCAATGGTTTTCATTTAGACAGTTCAACAACTTTCGTTATTGTTGTTGAGCAGACAAATTTTTCGAACGTAAGAAGCAATGGATTAGCAATATATTTCAAAATGATTCAGATTGAGATTCATAGTGGGTTACGCAATTAGGGTGCTGGTTATCACACTAATATTATAAAGGCGAAAGTTTGTGAGATAGTGCGAGTGCGGGGGTGCGTGTGGGGGTGCGTTTATGTGTTTGTTACTTCTTCACGCTCAAACGGCTGGACCAATTTTGATAAAAACAATTATCTTGGTAGCTGACACCCTGGATTAACTTATAGGCTTTTTATCCCGATATTCCCACGGGATCGACATTTACGCGGGTGACACCGCGGGGCGCAGCTAGTTGTAATATACCTAATTGTGCGAAAATGGGTCAGTGGGTAAGTGGGCGTTGGACCAGTTTACGTTTAAAACGTGACAGTGCTGACAGTTTATCTTTACATCAGCTAAATACAGATTGTTAACAGTATCCCAAGGGAACGAAAGCTCAGTGACATGTCAGTGCAGAAGTAACTTCGTAATTAATTATACGTACGTGACCTCTCAAGCTCCGCTAATGAGACACAATAATTGATTTTCTATTGTATTACATAGGATACGCGCGGAGCTCAATGTATTCATTTCTCCTGCATGTATGACTTTACACCTTCTAATCTTGCACGAAATCAATTATTTATGTTTAATTTATTAATTTAATGTAATAAATAATTATGCATTGGCGCTATTTCTCTGTAGAGGGTGCATTAATAAATCCAAGCTCTAATGTACCTTATTATAAATTAAGGGGCTTAAATGACCTAAAACGCGGTCACTGTCGGACTGCACAGAAAAGAAAGAGAAGCGCGATGACACAACGCTGGTAATTTATTGCAAAATATGAAGCAATTATTTAATTACAAAAAATCTATTGTTTGGACTAAAAAACTTTTTAGTATGTTGCTTGTAGAATAATCTGACAAAAAAACAGAATGGTTGTATGTATATAAGAATGGTTTTTATTGTAAAATAATTTTTTTAGAGGTATCTTCATGATTTTTTTTCTATCGTGTCCAATTAGTTGTATTATGTTTTCAGTACACTATCTACCTAGCATATATCCTGAAGAATACCATATATTTTTTTGATTTTGTTTACTGTAGTCTATCATATACTTTCATTGTTTCAAAAACTTGTGTTTTTTTTGTTTAGATCCTGTAAGCCCCTTAAATTCACTTGTCGTGTCTGTCTGTGTTACCACGTTGTTCATCTAAACTACGCAACGGATTTTACATAATATTTGTATAATGCATTAATATTAAACTAACATTTTAAAGAAATCTCGATGTTTTGTCAATTACTAAAAACCGTGCAAAGCTAGGGCGGATCATTAGTTAAAAATAAAAGTAGCTTTTCGTGTCTGCGTTGCCGTGTTATTCTTCTAAACTACGCAACGGACTTTGATGCCGTTTTCACCTAAGCTTATAAATGTAGGATGAGTGTTTTTAATGTAAGAGTGAATGTATTATTATGAGGAATGGAACGTAACGCATGAGAGAGAGAAGGAACGACTGTGAGAGGGAGTAGAGTAGAGTGATGGCGGAAGACAGTTTGGGAAGGGAACGTTACAGGAGACACACGGTTAGAGGAAATAAGTTTTATTAAACCATTTAGAATGTTTATTTAAGCATTTTATTTGCCCCACACTCCCACATTCTACATTTTGGGGGCTCGTCCGGGATAGCGGGCATGTGGTTTGAAAAAACGAAATAAAAAAAAGACGATCGCATCAAAGGGTGAAAAACCAGTGGAAAACGACAAACAATCACGACGAAGACGCATTACAAGGACGAAAGACGTTAGTTGAAGACGAAAGACGTTAGTTGAAGACGAAAGACGCTATTGGAAAACGTTCCCAGAGAAATTCCCGATACTCAGATGACGATGGGTATGGCGGACAGCAAAGACGCATTTTTCAACATGTTTGAAGTGGCTCAGTTCAGTGGTGAAGACCATTCCTATGCATCCACAAAATGGGCTCAAGATATCGATGACAACGCGGAGATATTTGGATGGTCTGCGCAGCAACGGCTTATCATTGCTCGTAGGTCATTGACGGGAACAGCAGGGCTGTGGCTGAAGACGGAAAAAGTGCACAAAACTTACGAAGAACTAAAGGCAGCCGTGTTGAAGGAATTCCCGGACGCTGCGAACACCAAAGAAATGCACGAGATGATGGCGGCACGTAAGAAACACAAAGACGAATCCTATTATCAATATATGCTAATAATGAAAGAAATGGGGAAGCGAGCTAAATTCCCCGACTACGTCGCCATCCAATATATTATAGACGGAATTTCAGACCTGGAAACTAATAAGGCTATACTTTATGGCGCATCGACGTATCCGGCATTGAAAGAAAAGTTACTGTTGTACGAAAGTATGAAGAAAAAAGCTGCTAGGCAGAACGCCGAACGACCTGTAAGACTAGCTTCTGCGTCAGGTACTGGCCAGTCGTGCTACAACTGTGGGGAGAAAAATCATAAAGCAAGCGTATGCCGAAACGGGTTAAAATGTTTCAAATGTAACCAATTCGGCCATATTAGTTCCAAATGTACAAGTCCGAGCGCAGCGGCAGGAAGCAGCGGAAATTCGGTCGGGACAGCAACGTCGGTAAAACAGCCAAGAGCGGCCGGATCGACCAATCAACAGTCACCGCAGGTGCGCTCGTCGGTAAAGCAGTTTGATGCCGCCGCCGGTACGAAGAAACATTCGGCTATGTTCGGGATTACGACGGCACCCGAAGATGGATCGGACGGCCATGATGAAGAGAGTTATAAGATGACGGTTGACGACGTTGACGTAGATGTCATGCAGATTGTAAACAAACCGAATGACCGATATAATAGGGCGATGAAATTCGTAGAAATAAGTGGTAAAATAATAAGTGCGTTGGTAGATACGGGCAGTGATGTAAATCTAATATCTGAGGACCTGTGGAACGAGTTAAATTTGCCGTGTAATAATGATAATACGATGCTATCTGGACTTGGACTGTCGAAAGTAAGATCCAGCGGAAAGATTATGTTATGTTTACAAATAGACAGCAAGAGTTATTCAGATGTAATATTTCATATTGTACCTAAAGGGTCCATGCCCTACAAACTTATTATTGGGCAGGAATTTTTGCAAAATGTTGTGATGGTAGTTCGTGAGGGTGCAGTGTTATTGTTGTCACAAGATGACGAATGGTTGTCGAGGGTGAACTGTTGTGTGAGAGATGTGGATGTTACAGATCATATCTCCAATTCTAGCATAAAGACGGAAGTTGAGCGCCTGGTGGATGGCTACAAGCCTGTTCAGACGAGAGATGCCCCAATCGAGATGAAGATAGTGCTGAAAGATGATGTGCCAGTAGCTCAGCGACCACGAAGGATATCACACATGGAGCAGAAGGTAGTAGAACAACAAATAGATGAATGGTTGCAAAATGGAATAATACAGGTGAGTTTTTCAGAGTATTCCAGTCCATTGGTTCTTGTGAAAAAGAAGGATGGGTCTACCCGAATTTGTGTGGATTATCGCTTATTAAATAAGAAGATTGTAAAAGATGAATTCCCGTTGCCAATCATTGATGACTTGATTGATAATTTAAGAGATGCAAAAATATTTAGCGTGTTGGACCTTAAAAATGGATTTTTCCATCTTAGGGTAAGCAAGGAGTCAGTGCAGTATACTTCTTTTATAACACATCATGGGCAGTTCGAATTTCTGCGTGCTCCTTTTGGTCTGTCCATATCGCCTAAATATTTTATGAGATTTGTCTCCATTATTTTCAGAGAATTGATAGCAAAAAGAATTATGGCGATATTTATTGATGATATTGTGATTCCAGCGGAAACAGAAATTCAGGCTTTAGAGAGACTTTCGCAGGTGTTAGAAGTAGCGTCACAACATGGTCTCGAAATAAACTGGAAAAAGGTGAAATTGATTAGCCGTGAGATTGAGTATCTGGGTCATTTGATCAAGAATGGTGAAGTTAGACCAAGCCCAGAAAAAGTGCAAGCTGTCTCAAGGTACCCTGAACCTAGAAATGTTAAACAAGTTATGAGTTTCATTGGCCTAACATCCTATTTCAGAAAATACATCAGAGATTATGCTAAGATTGCTAGACCATTGACAAATTTATTAAAAAAGGATGTTGCATTTAAATTTAAAGACGAAGAACAATGTGCGTTCAATTCATTGAAGGAAAAGCTGACCAGTGATCCAGTATTAAAAATCTACAACCCCAACTTACCAACGGAGTTACACACCGATGCATCCAGTCATGCTTTGGCAGCAATATTACTGCAATTGCATCCAGATGGAGAGTTGCATCCTGTGCATTACATGAGTCATAAGACGAACGATGCTGAAAGTAAATACTCGAGCTACGAGCTGGAAGCGCTTGCTGTTGTGGAAGCTGTCAAGAAGTTCAGACATTATTTATATGGAATCCCTTTTAAAATCATTACAGATTGTAAAGCTTTTGAACAGACGTTAAAGAAGAAGGATTTGACACCAAAAGTGGCTAGATGGGCATTCATGCTAGGTGAGTACGATTATGAGATTGAACACCGAGCTGGCGGTAGGATGCAACACGTAGATGCTCTCAGCAGAAACCCATTTGTTGCGGTGGTGAGCCTTAAAGATGAGATAAGACAAGGACAGGAAACAGACGAAGAACTCAATGCCATCAGACAGCTGATTTTGAAAGAGGGTCAGTATCATGACTTCTGGATTGATAATGGTATTTTGTACAAAGGTGGAGAGAAACGATTAGTAGTTCCGAAGATTATGGAGAAAGAAATAATAAAGAGAGTGCACCTAAATGGTCACTTTTCAATAAGAAAGATGAAAGAAGCTATAGGAAAAGATTACTACATAAGAAACATGGATAAAAGAATAGAGGAAGTAGTCTTAAGTTGCATACCTTATTTATTAGCAACAAGAAAAGAAGGAAAACAGGAGGGCTTTTTGAACCCTATAGATAAAGAAGGAATACCTCTGCATACATTGCATTTAGATCATGTAGGACCATTTACTGAAACAAGAAAACAATATAACTATATACTTACCATGATTGATGCGTTTACGAAGTTTACGTGGCTTTTTCCTACCAAGTCTACAACAAGCACAGAAGCGTTAAATAAATTAAGATTTCATCAGCAGGTTTTTGGTAACCCTACTAGGATCATAACAGACAGAGGCACATCTTTCACCAGTGGGGAATTTGAAGAGTATTGTAAAGAAGAAGATATCCAGCACATCAAGATTACTACTGGAGTGCCTCGACGAAATGGACAGGTAGAGAGAGTTCATCGTATATTAATACCTATGCTGACCAAGCTGTGTATAGAAGATAAGTCTTTGTGGTACAAGCATGTGAGTCGTGTCCAGAGAGCCATTAACAGTACCTACCAGAGATCTATAGACACCACTCCATTCCAATTACTGATTGGAACAAAAATGAGGTGTAAAGAAGATATTGGTATAGTTACCCTATTGCAGCAAGAAGTTATCAACAGTTATGATGAAAATAGAAAGAATGTGAGGCTGAAAGCCAAGCAACAAATTCAAAAAGTACAAGATGAGAATAAGAAGACTTATAATGAGAAGCGAAAGTCTAGTTCATCGTATGAGCTGGATGATTTAGTTGCAATCAAGAGGACTCAGTTCGACCCAGGTCTAAAAGTGAAACCTAAATTCCTTGGACCTTATAGGATTACTAAGGTCAAGAGAAATGACAGATACGAAGTTGAAAAATTGTATGATACCACAGAAGGGCCAAAGAGAACATCTAGTTCAGCAGATAACATGAAAAAATGGCCAGGTAAGGATGAATGAATGATAGTGTTTGTCTGTTATTTAACTTTTTATTTATCTTTTGTTAAAGGAGTCATGTGTGTGTGTATATTTAGCTGTATCTAAATAGCACTGCTCAGTATCCTTACGAATACCAGGTTATGTGTTATATACTGCTATGTGATACTTTGAGTTTGGATAGTACAAGGTTATTTTTGTAATTAAAATAATAAGTTTTAGTGCTAACTCAACTGATTTTTTTTTTTTCTGTTATGATTTTTGCAAGTTGATAGGTACAATAGTATTGTTTCGTTACGTAAATAGCACTTAAGTTCTTAAGATGTAATAAGTTTTTATTAAATTCTTAAGGGTACATATTTTGTGTATTTACCAGAATTTAGATTCTATCATATAGTATGGTACAATGTTATAATTTAGTTATTCTGTGTAAACTTTGTTAGTAGCTAGATTGTTTAAGATAAGGTATGGTGAATTTGTGAAGTTATGTCAGTGCAGTGAAGGTGGATAGCTGGTGTGTGAATGAGGCTTGTAAGAGTGGCATGTCTGGAGAGTAAGCATATCTGGGGACAGATATGGGAGCAGGATGGCCGAATGTAGGATGAGTGTTTTTAATGTAAGAGTGAATGTATTATTATGAGGAATGGAACGTAACGCATGAGAGAGAGAAGGAACGACTGTGAGAGGGAGTAGAGTAGAGTGATGGCGGAAGACAGTTTGGGAAGGGAACGTTACAGGAGACACACGGTTAGAGGACATAAGTTTTATTAAACCATTTAGAATGTTTATTTAAGCATTTTATTTGCCCCACACTCCCACATTCTACAGAAAAATGATAAACTAATAAAGAAATGTCGATGTTTTGTTATGTCATAAAATCCATGCGTAGCAGGGGTCGTCAGGGTGTCGTCAGTATTGAATATTTTTAAATTACTCATACTTAAATACATACCTACATCTGGCGGACCCTGGCCAGTCAGCTCCGCCAACAACCTTGCTGGCTTTAGTAAGCTCGGCTATCACTTGGAAATGGTTCTAGTTAAACATTGACCAATTGATTCAAGTTGACCCGCGGATCCTGTCTAAAATGTACATTCAATGACAAAAGTTAAATGCGCCAGTTACGTACACTCAATGACGTCGCTGAAGGGACTGAGATTTTTTCCTGTTCATTGAATGAATTCGTAAGAATAACTGCATACCATTTGTGTTACAATTTGTAAAATAAGTATAAGCAAAGTACCACCCTATCGCTTTGGGATATCCTGTAATGATAGAAGTGTTGTGTTAAATAAATAAATAAAAAAAGTCTCTTTGACCACCTTCATCTTAGGTTTTGCTGTTGGGTTGTAGTGAAGGGTGTTTAGCCTATTACGATGACAACACAGTATAAGATACCAATGTTATAGGATTCGTCTGATTGTAAGACCTTTACTTACGCTTCCCGTGACGATTGTTACGGTATGTGTAAGAAAATTACAAAACAAACACTAGGGGCGCAGGAACAAACTATTACATGTACCTACAAATACTTTAACTCAAACAGACTCATTTCTGGAGCATTGTCAATATAAAAAAACACAATTAACGCTACTGTAGCTCACTGTACAAATAACACAAAAATTTATCAATGGTATTGCAATGACAGCGCTTGCGCAACCGGTGATTGAAACTAGGTAGGCGGCCTACGTGGCGACGTGGTTTGACAGAATATATCCTTTAGCAGGTGCAAAGTGAACATAATTCTGTGTACGTCGTGCTCATATCTCACACTTAATAGGGCTTACACTGAATAAATACTTTATTAACATCGGTGCTGAGGTTTAATGCGTCTAATTGAATTATCAAGTGGGCGTGTGAGCATTATTTTTGATCGTGACTGTACTCGCGTGAGTGAACTTGTCTACCTGGACTTTTATTGCCCATATAAGGCCTGAGTTCACCAAAATTCAAACCACCGCTGCACCACCGCCACCTATAGTTTATCGAATATTTCTTTTGTCTGAAGATATAGTGTTATAAATGTATAAAAGCTCTGAAAGCTTTGTAAGCCGCTGAAACCTAAGAACTGCGAACAGACGAATGACAACAAGAAACTCAAGTGAGTAAAAAGGCATTAACACCTTTATAGAAACACCACGAATAAACTTGTTTGTACCACAAAGCCGTGTCTCCTGCAATTTTTAGATTAGTGTCAACTTTTCACAAGACAATATAACCTCAAAACCTGTGTCAGATGGAATTAAACTTTCAAAATGCTAAATGCTAGATGTGCGCGAGGTGCGCGTGGCGGTTGAAAATGAAACAAACCCGGAAGGGTTTTTTTCCGAGCTGCATAGAAAACATTCCCCGCACGGGTGAAGGTGGGAACACCTTCACCCGTGCGGGGAATGTTTTCTATGCAGCTCGGAAAATAAAAACATCGTGTTTTCATACACAAATGTGCCACGCCTCTTTGTTTTGGCGTTTTTGTGTAATGTTTCAAAAAAAAAACACGAGCAGCAGACACGGTTTAATATGTATGTATAGATTATAATTGATTAGGTAAGTAGGTACTTACCAACAACTAAGACTTCACTGTAAATAAAAGAGTAATTTTAAAATATTAAGTCGACTTCAAAAATAAATTAACTTTATGAAATACCTTTCATTTCGGTTGTAGGTGTCTTGGGGTCTATCTGTATTTTAGTTTTAGTTTTTTGCCACTGACTTCCGAAATTAAAGTTATTTCATAAAGTTTATTTCTTTTTGAAGTGGATTATTTTTTTTTTAATTACTTTTTATTTACAGTGAAGTGACACTTAGTGACACTACGCCCGCAGCTCGTATTAATAAGCCAGGCCGTCACACTTACACGTATTAGTCCTTAGCTTGAAAATTACTGAATCGATTTTGATGAAATTTGCACTGTTGCCTACATAGTGAAGAAAATGTAAGCTAATAAAAAAAATGGTCACGATCCGATTAATAGTTGCGGTGAAATACGTGGACAAACATATATACATCTGTAAAATTTTGTATATTTGTTTGGAAACCCTAATCGATTGTCATATGTGAATATAATGCAGTTCCAATAATATTACATAAATACGTGTCGAATTGATAACCTTCTTTTTTTGAAGTCGGTTAAAATAACGAAATAAAGTAGAAGACGCTCAATAAAACAATTCCCTTAATACGGGCTGGTTTCCGCTACTCCACGTCAATGCGCGTATTTTGCGTACGGAAAAATACCCTTATCAACTATATTTGGCTGACACACTTTTGGCTGAAATTAGAGATAAACTTAATTTTATTATATTTATCATAATAAGAACCAATACTATTGCTATGTAGGCGTATGGTATGTAAAAAATCATGACTATTCTCAAGTTGATTGATCATTAGGGATCACAATGGGTCATATATCATATCTAACAGTGTCAATGTCACTGACCCACGTATTGTAACATGTTGTTGTTATCATAACAGAGAGACATAAGAATAGGCATTTGCTGGGGTCAAGGTTCAACATGTTAGAGAAGCTCTTGAGAATAAGGATTGAATTGAATTGAATTGAGGGTTAAGAACTAATCTTAGTCATTTTTTATTGTATCCATTAAGTGAGCACTTGCAGGTTGCAGAGTAATGTCGCAGCCAACTAGCTTAATAATGGGCGATGCGCTAACGAAACGAAACGTAAGAAAATTTTCAGGTCAGTCTCAAGTTGTATGTAAGTTTTTATAATCCCATTGATTGATATTTCATGAAATAGTCATTCAATAGGATTATATGTAGTTAGAGGGTTGTAGTGATGATTTTATTGATTACAATTCTGTAAAGTCAATTTGTTAGGCTCGCGAATCATATTTTAATCAACAAGACACTGACTTGCAAACTGAAGAAGCTGCCTCTTCTAATCTTTTTTTTTTCGTTTGTTACTAACATAGCTTATAAATTGTGTGTATTACTATATTATTAGATAATATATTAGAGATAAGGTATCTAGGAACCTCAATCCAATCCATCCTTACTGAACATCTGCATAATCAGCTGAGAAGGCTATGCGTAAAAACAGTTTCGAATAATAACAATAGACGCACAGCCAACATCAGATGCCAGAGAATCAGAGAAAGTAGATTTGATAGATGGTGGTTCCAACTGTTAAGTTAATGTTGATTCAGTGTTTCTATCTAGATCGATAAAAGAAATCCAAGTGACCAACGATCAAATCATCAGAAATCTGCTGTTACCTAATCTTATGCTATCTGATGATTGGTTGATAAAAACACCCACAACCATCATATTATATATGGAGTATTAATGAGTCCAGAACCACCCGCTGAAGACCTCCCACCTGGACATGAGCTACCTTGGGTAACATGGAAGTCTTTAAACAGACTCCGGACCCAGGTTGGCCGAAGCAAGGAAAACCTGTTCAGGTGGAGATTCATAGACGACTCCGCCTTGGAGTGTAAATGTGGTGCTGTTCCACAAACGATGGGACACTTAATGTCGTGTCCTGCGTGTCCTGTCAGCTGCACGTTGCAGGAGCTGATGGACGCTGGTGGAGGCGCCAAACAGGTGGCCGAATTCTGGGCCGAGTATATTTAGATTGCTATCGACACGCTAAGAAGAAGATTGAGTCCAGAGATTTGATATGTTATTTCCATCAACGATAAGATAAGGCTCAATCCGGTAACCCTTCTATCCACATGTCGCTAACAGGATTTCACTAACTATATGACAAATTTTATAAAAAGAGATTGGAATCTCGTAAAAAAGTAGCGAATTGACAGATAGCCATTTATCAAAGAAACATATAGGCCCACGGCTAATGAGCTTTATGGTATCGAGTGATAATCTTAAAGACATTATTCATCTTTTGCCTCCATTAAAGAAATTGCACCAATCATTGGTCCTCACCTCTATCTCTAAAAGCCTTATCAAATTTCTGATCGCGTAATTGCAGTTCGATTTTTGGTAACATTCATCATTGTGATTGGTTGGCCAAAATACCAGCAACCAATCAAATTCACCACTCAGACCAAACAAAAAGTGTGTTCACAGCGCTATGTCTTGACATAGCGCTGCGAACAATACAGTGAAGCATGCAAAAATTACACCTCCGCTCTGTGCACACACGCTCACACGCACACATTTACAACCATTTACAATCAAACTACACCTCACTATGTGCACACATGTTTACGAAACCGATCGATTATGCTGACTAGTTTAATAGGCAGATCATTTTTATATTTTTCATTTTAGTCCAACACCCAAATTGCGTACCACACTTTCAATAACAATCTAAATCATTGCTAATCCCTTGCTTCTTAAGTTCGAAAGATTTGTCTGCTCAACAACGTAAATAACGCAATGCATGTTGTTGAACTGTCAAAATGAAAGCTAGTGCTACTGTCAGTGTGTTACGCAGCGCGGGCCTGCGGGCGGAGAGTAATGGGTAGCTCACCGTCCGATCAGGACCAGGCCCGTGCCGGACGGCGCGTACGTGTTCCACGCGCGCCTCAAAGAGATGTCAGCATCGAGGAGGGGCCCCATAGGGCCGAAGCCTGCCGGGTCAGCGGGATTGTCCGAAAGGGTTACCGCTGGCCCGGAACATAAAGGGCTACGGAAGGAACACGGGTGGGTTTTAGTCAGTAAGAGTCTGACACTCCCTTCCGCTCCACCCAGAGCGGGAGGGGTCATTTGATGATTTCCCATCCGCAAAAAAAAAAAAAAAAAAGTGTGTTACGCAATTATCCAGCAGTGCATTAGTCGTTAGTGGTAGTACGAGGAAGACGAATTTATGTACGAAATTAGGTAGGTACGTCATATCAATTAATGAAATATAGTCTATTATCGACGTTATTGACTTATAAAACTGCGCTTGAGTTTTAACTTTGCTTAACACCATTATTACTTCGGGCTACAAATTTACTTCAAAGTGTTGCCACTAATGTCAATATTTATTCAACAAAGTACCATAACTGATACAATCTGGCCTAATGGCCGTTTATTTAAAACAATTATTTTAGATTGACGCTTTATTTTATTAAGTAACTGTTAATTCTGCCTCTAAGCGTCTCGTCAGTGTTAGAGTTATGGATTTTATCGCTTTTTTATTACCTAAAATACCCCCGGGCAATTCCTTAGATGTGTGAGTGGTAATTGGTAAACCTTCGATGTGGGCAAATTCACTCCATGCTGTTGGGGTAAGTAGACACACACACAGACACAGACACAGTTTAGCAACAATGTCACGACGATTACAAAAAGAATAGAATCGCCTCCAAAAGAGAAGGAGGTTGTAAGTTTGTCTGTCTGTAGGTATGTATTTTTTTCTTATGTATGTTCATATAAAGGTCAAGTTCTGATGAGTGGTTTTTGAATTAGCTTCATTAACAGGTGTTTATCAGTCAACAATAGATTCAACATTTAGGCCCATTTGCACCACACATCACTGATTGCATTTACCGCTTATCGAATAAACATTTCATTCTATTTCTGTCAATCGTTTGAAGATGACAGAGACAAAATGTATATGTAAAATACGCAAGTCCGTAGCCGACAGCAAGCAGCAGAAGATATGTGGTCGTGACACTTCTGGTTTCTATGTATTTCTATGAAATACCTTCCGTAGCTAGCGGTACGGAAGGTACGCGTCGTCTGCCACGTATTTCACGGTGACATGTCGCCCGCCGCTGTCGTCTGCAGTCGACTACGGAGTTGTACCTATATATGCATTTATTGACTTGTGGTGCAAGATAGTTCTTACCTCAGATCTTTTGATATTCATTCAGTCTATGTTGTTTATGACAGCCTGCAATGTAAGTAATGCGAGCCGTTTTATTGAAACTGGACTAGTAGGCAAAGTCAATGACTTTATGCGTTGCATGATTGCCCAATTGGTCAAATAATGACAGGTGGTTTTGTAAATTGGTTATCCATTTTACTCAATCTCTTTTATATTTGCGTGGGAAGACAAGTGCAATGCTACTGTCTATAATTGGGTATCAGTTGTGTGTAAGTTAATAATGAATTCACTTTAAGTGTGCACAAACGAGCGACACGCGTCAACGGCAGAGGCAACTGCAGCCATCGACGAGTATCGACCACTACCGTCGACACATGCCGCTCGTGTGTTACGCACCGTATTCAAATACACGAGCGACACGTTGTCGACGGCACCGTTGACGTACCTACGCGTGTCACTCGTGTTGAATTAATTATTTTTATTTCTTGCTTTTATGATAGTTGAGTAATCGGTAACTGACTTTAGGGGCAAGGCAGTGCCTTTGCCAAGTTGAGGCCGTACTTACTTGTCACTGATGCCTTTGTTATTTACGCATTAGGTTATCTGTTATTAATTAATTAATTTAAGGGTTTTCTAGTGCTTACGCAGGTAAGTTTTTGAAATGTAAATCATTGCTATTAACTGTCTTGCTTTTTAGGTTTCTGTACCCAAAAGGTGCCATAGGAAACCTACCTATTACTAAGCCTCCGGTATCCGTCTGTCTGTCAACGAGCTGATCTCTTGAACCGTAAGTAGGTAATAGGAGACAGTTGAAATTTTTACAGAGTATATCTATATTTGTATTGCCTCTATAAAAACACATCATAAAAATTTGATTAAGTTAAAATTTAAAGGGGTCTCCATACAAGAAACATGTTTTTTCGGCGATTTTTGCCTTGAGGTACGGAACCTGTTTTAAAATATAGTCAAGCAAGACATTCTTGAGTAGTGACTGGATTTTGTTATGAACATTAATAACTGCTGTAGGTAGGTAATATTGCTATATTAGATTAAGTAAATCTAATCACTGTTGTATGACTAAACTATCGGCCATATTAATGTCTAGTTGTTGACTTCTATGTATAAATTTTAATTAATTTCCTCCTAAGTGCAGGTTTGGAGCTCAATTATTAGTTCGAACATATAAATCAATACTTATTAATATTGACAGGATACTTATGTAACTAATTCTATTATAGGTACCTACTATTATTGTACTTGTTAGGTGGTATGGATATAAAATTTAATGAAAGTGGCTTCAGATTTAGAAATTACATTATTTAAAAGTTGATGAAAATAGAAAACTGAATCAAAATCATATCTAGAATAAGTACTCAAAATCATAGATAGAATAGTAGAGTATCACAGGTTATTTTTATTTATATATTTAATACTTTAAGCACACAATAATACGAGAGCTGGATCTATAAAAATCGGTGAGAAAAACTAAGAAAATAAGAGGAGAGACTGTGAAGAATAACGGAGAGCCGTGAGGTGTTTTGTGCGGACGGACTGTGCCGCCAATTCGACCCGACCGACGACGCCTGTTCTGCCGAGCCAATTCGACGGTAACTGAGCCGTCGACTGGCGTCGACACCCGTTCCACGTAGCCACTTAGATGCGTTCAACGGCCGTTCCCCAGAGCCGTCCCGTAATCCTTCCTAGCCACTGTGCGTCGGAGTGCGTAGTGCGTGGGAGTGCGTAGTAGAGGGATTTCTTTTTAAATAAAATGAACAAAGGCGGACTTAATGTCATAGACATTTTCTACCAGTCAACCTTTGGGTGATGAAGAGACAAACGACGAAAAAAGAAAAAGTGGTAGACCGGTGCAATAACGGAAATTATGGAATAAATATTTATTTAAATGTATCTAACGATATATTGTATTAAAAAATATAGATATTATATATATTTTACCTAATTCTATATAAATTTTAGCACATATAAACGGATATACTAAAACAAATATGACAAACAGTGGGAACACGTTAACTTTGTGATGATACTGCCGGCTAAAATTCTTACGAATGGGTTCGTTTTTAAATTTAGCCGGGCAGGCACGAAACAAACAATAGTTTAACTATGACAAATCAAATTTCGCTGCATTTATCCGAATGAGTAACCACGGTTAAAGGCTTCTTATTATTCGATTCCGTAACTAATTCGCAAAAAAAGTAAAGAATCGACCAGAAAATTAAAATAGTGCTCTAGATTACCTGAAAGTAAAAGCTCTATCTTATTACGTAACTATTTAGTGTAGACCAAAGACAGTGTTTATTGATGTAATTAATAGATCAATCTAAATAGCCTGCATTCCTATCGCAATATCGCGGAAGAATTTTATCGTATAGTAATTAAGTATCACGTAAAACAACATTGTAGGTAAATGTAGCGGCGATCGTTCATAATCTAACACTCTAGGAATGGATTTGAAACTGGGTTTGCACGCGGCAAGACATCCTGTCTTTCAAACAAACAAATCTTTCTTTCCACGGTATCAAACTGCATTTCGGCCCAAATTTTTCCCTTGATGTAGTGAACTTTTCATCCGTTCTAGTAAGATTTTTCAACATGGTTACAGTCTTCAGCTGGTGCGTAAAAATGATGATATCTCGCTTTTAGCGATAAAACCAGACATTGTGTCACCGCTTGTAAAATTTCTACATTTGTATCTGTAATTTTATGGTGTACCTACATAATACATAGTAAGTATTCTATTTATCTACACCTAAGTGTAATTACGTCCTAATCCTACAGTGATGCAGGTTTTGTCACTGACCTGGGACAAAAATCAGCGAGTTCAATTCTGCTGTCTGTCAGAAAGAATCGTATTGATCAACAAAGTGTTGATTGTGGTTCCGTAATGATGTTTGAGACAACCTATGCGATGTGTTTCCCCTTTTTTTTTTTTTTTTTTTATGTTCCGGGCCAGCGGTAACCCTTTCGGACAATCCCGCTGACCCGGCAGGCTTCGGCCCTATGGGGCCCCTCCTCGATGCTGACATCTCTTTGAGGCACGTGTTTCCCCTTTAGGAACACATAATAGTGTTGATCTCAGAGCAGGAAAGCAGTTCTACTACAGTCCGGTCGTCAAGAGAATGCATTCCTGACACCTGCTGTCAGTGCGATAATTGTAGCAGCTATTAAAGATTACAAAAATGCATTCTCTCTTCACTACCTACATCTGCTAAAAGCTTAAGTGCTAAATAGTAAAATAACAAGGTAAATACATAAGTAAGTACCTACCTAGCTTTTATAAATACGGAAAATAATAGTTATTACAATTTCTTTTGTTTCTTCTCGCACATTTACAAAGTCACGTAAATGTCGGAAATTATTAACTAATAGAAAGTAATAACCTACTTGTTGCATACCTAGAAGTAATGTTATTACAAATTCTATCTAATAACATTGTAACGACGACGTTGAATAATTCCCGTCTACATAGTTATTACTACTATTAAATTATATTAACTATTAAAGTGTGTGCAATTTGCTGTAAAAGAAGTCTAAAACGACCGTCAATGTCAATGCACTTTTGTTCCATGTCCGAAAAGTGTTTTTGTCTCTTTTTAACAGTCACAAAATATTTGTCATGGAAGTCTGGCTGGCTGGTAAAACCAGAAGCACGAAATTCTCTGAAATTGTAATTTGCCACTACTATAATAATAATTGTTTCCCTGTTCTGCTTTATTTCACAGTTTTGTTATATATTAACTGATTCAAATGTGTGGAGGTACATTTCACGTTGCAGTAAAGATGGCAATTTATTTCACTACAGATTCGAGGACTTTCGAAGACATACGAGTACCTACGAATAAGATAGAACCTATAACTACAGTTTGAGTGTAGGTACTAACGGAACTCAACTAGTTCTCAAATTGGCAGGTGTCAGCGAAGTGATCACAAATTCACAACTATGCATTTTATGCACATATTTTACCAGTAAGCTAATTGCTTAAGTTATTTGAGTTACACCACCGGGTCGTGCATAAAAACGATTAAATTGGCTAAAATTAATGCCTTTGGGAAAATTACGAACAATCTGTAATGTCAACCATGTCGTTCTACTGTATGAATCATCAAGTAGGTATATATATTCGTTCTGATTTAATAAATCACATGATTTGATGAATCACCTCAAAATAAAAAAAATATATTCACATTTCAATATGAATCAATCGAAAAACCACGGCCTGATTGGAATGTCTGATAAAAAGTTTTAAATCAACACTTCTCATATAGGAACTGCAATTAGCTCTAAAGGAATTCGCTTCAACATTTCTGACAGGAAGTAATTGGAATGTTGGAATGGCTAACATTTCACTGGTCCAAACTGCTGAAATACCTTTTATGGGTAACAAGATCTACATTAGAATCCAGCAGTGTAACAGAAATACACTGATAGTCGCGCTGTCGAAACAAAATTGACCCAATAAATATTACAATCGCAACTGGACCTGTCTTCATTGAAACTTCAATTTATAGTGACTCATTTTGCATAGAATACCAAATAGGATCCGCGATTGCAGATAATTTTGCCAAGTTAGGTAATCTCGGACAATTAGGGACTTTGAAGGTAGTAATCAGAGATGCCAAAAGCTCTGTGAATGAAGTTCTGTATTGATTTGCCTTGCTTGAATCGGTAAAATATGAAAAATAAAAATACAGATCTTGAATATGAGAAATATTTGCATTAAAATCTTTGTAGTAGTTCAAGCCGTCCTAAACTTCTAATTGGCTTTTCCGTATACGATTTTGTATTACTAAAGTGAAACAAGCCCATTGCGTATGCACACTATTTAGCAAACGCATCAGTCAATCCCCTTTACCTACGATGTGATGACTTGATAACATTATGCAAAGTACCATTTTGAATCCAGGTTTACGCATACTTAGGATGTTACGAACACAAGCGGATGGCATGCTCAATAAAATCCTACAACCGGCTCTTACGACATCCATTGCAAGATGGAAAAGCATATTCCATCAGACAACTGACGTTTATCTAACACAGAATTACACAAATATTTACATAACTTTCCCATCATACTGGTTAACGATTCCGGCCTGAGGGCATACAAAATAACTGTCTTGGGACCACAGCATGTTACAAATTCTACAGTAAATCCCACTGAAACGTCGCCTCACAAACGTACGGCGATAACATCATGAAACCTGTTTGCAAATGGACGTGGCTTGCGGCGCTCAAACACTGCCAATTAGCAGTATTAAGTCTACAGGTTTCAAAGTCAAGATTACAAGCTTAGGGAATCTGGTTAACATTTTGTTATGAGATTGACTAGCTTCCATAATTCTGTGCAGGTTACGTAAGGGCCATCTGTCACCTGGTGGAATGAAGGTGGGCGACCTTGCAAGCCGTGTGGTCAATGAAAGCGCTTCATCGTTTATGAGAAAAGGGGTGCTAATGTAAAAATATCACAGTGATAACTTAGGTGGAGTGAGCTTAAAGTGAGCTGTCATTCCACTTGATGCTAGGGATTGATACTATTGACAACTCACTGCAAGATCACTCCACTTAACATAATAGAACGGCAGAAGAGAGAACAGTGAATGATGAGAGACTGATAAAAAGATAGAGAGAAGTTGGTTATTAGAGAGAGAAAGGTAGCTAATAAATCGTTACTTATGAAACTTTTCTCAGTTTTCCCAAAAGAAAAAGTCTTTGTCTACTTTTCCGCTTAAACATGAAGATAATAATTATTCTTCTCAAACTTTGAATGGTTTCTTCGATAAAACTTTCTTATGTCTGAACGGTATCATTCAACCATTATTTATTTTACTATCCTGTACCGGATCCTTTATAGCTTCCGTTCTTTACATAACCATAGATAATAACTTAATAAGTGACTATCAATTTAAACACTAACTTTATGTTACCTAGTCTAATAATACGTTCTTGCTATAATTTATTCGTAATACATTCACTCTATAGGCAAATTAAAAACCACTTTTTAATTCAAAATAACAATGCAAGCACTATTTCGTAACGAACACCCTAAAGCTATATACATAAAATAAAATAAAAATGTTTATTTCAATTAACATAATTATTTGGTTTACATTATATGATTTGGAGTCTCCTTTTAAGCAAGGAAATGCTTGTGTTAGGAGACTCCGCTCTTCCAATTATATTATCATTTTCCAATATATATTAGTAATTGAATAACATGTATTAAAAAAGGGCATGCAAGTAAATATTAAAAAAGTAAACAAAAAGGAAAAAGAGGCGCGCTTAAGTGAAGTTGTAGTGCAAGGTATGTGTGTGTGTGCGTGTGTCAGGATGAGTAAAGGCGTACAGTAATGAGTGTGATTTATTTAGGTATATGGATAGTTTATTAACCCTTCAATTTGGCCGGTTTAAAATACGGTCTTGATCTTGTCGTAAAATTATCGATAGTTTAATTCATACGTTAATGGTGACCTATTCTGAAGGTTATGACATGTTACCATAATTATTATTTCAATGAAAGATCTGATCTGGGTCAGGTTTGATTGCATAATCAACCTATAATGTTCCCACCATTAGGGACACAGGCCTCCTGTCTTCGAGAGGGAGTGGGCTGTAATCTACTTCGCGGGCCCAGTGCGGATAGGCATGTCTTAAAATTTTAGGTTCTAGAACATTTCCTCACAATGTTTTCCTTCGTCGTTTTGATAACATTACAGGTTGAATTTGGAGATTTGATTGTATCACATTTAATTATTGATCTTTTGAGAAGAAAGTAAGAGAGAACGGTTATTTTTGACCAAAAACCGACTCCAAAAAAGGAGGAGGTACTCAATTCGTATGGTCATAAATTGTCGGTCATCAGATCAGACACATCACAAAACACAATGTGATGAATATAACGGGTGACAAAAATGGTTACGTATAATATGACCATGCTTAGATCAGAGGCAGCGTCCTTTCTATCAAAGCTTATACGATGACGCATAATAACTTGTGACGAATTATTTATTACTATCATGAATGATACGGTAGGAGCGTTGGCAGACCAATAGCAAGGTGGGTGGTCGACGTACAGCAGATCGCGGGGAATACTTGGATGCGTAGACAGAGTACCTAATCTATAGACTCATGGTATCCGTGTCACCGAAAGGGACAAAAAACTCCGACAATCTTCATCATACTATCATTATTACACTGCACCTTACCATTTTCACAGATGCGCAAATGTATTATTATTGAATTATTATGCACGAAAAATATCTTATTTTCCGTTTAATCGCGGTGTATTATTTTATTGTTCCTTCTGATGTGCACAATAATGTGCTTAGCCGACACGCAGTAAGGGACAGAAATATTCTTACCCTGTCTCTTTTCTTTGCTTGAGACGTTAATATATTTCTCTTTTTCTTGTGCGAATGAAAAAGAAGATGTGCAGCAGTCTATAGTTTACTCTGTCTACGCTTGGATAGGACTCGCACAGACCAGGGAAGCATGGCTCGGAAGGGTCCAGGTCCGTACTCGGCAGTAGGTGGAGGTGGAACAAGGATGTCAATTATGGAGATGATGAATGACATGCAAAAGAAAAAAAGTGTCACAACAAATTATTAACGCCTAATTAGATTATGCAATGCGTGCAAGCTAATTTATCCATGGTTACAAAATACGTCATTAGTTGTGTACGATTTCCGTTTCCGGATCACACCTTGTCATTAGGCCGTGGAAACTGTTACTGTAAAGGCAATCAATGTGAAAAATAATGGCTCGTATGCTGGAAGTGATTTTTACGCAAATGTTTTAATTTAGTATTGCTTCCGATTGCGGAAAATTGACACCGTACGTCAAATTGCCGTGGTACCTATAGCCATTTAATTTAACCGTCAAAAATTACACTTTTAATTTATTAGGGACAATTTTATTGAAGTTGGTAATCAATTTGCTTAAAAATTATTTTCCTGACAACTAGGGCGGTGCTATGGACTTGCACTGAAAACTACTTCAAAAATCTTTGCTAGATTAATTTCCGGATACTGCTTTATCATGGACGAGAGCTCTACATTATCACTAAGTACTAGATATGTTAATCTTTAAAATACCACAATAACTATTATACCTACCTACTTCTTGTTTTCGAGTCGATCGCAAAAGTAATAAGTAATAACCTCTCTTTTTTTTTAAGTCGGTAAAAATATGAGCAGATGAGTTTGGCCCAATAGGCGGCTACGCCAATCACGTCATTAGTGGCGTTTTTAAGGTCCTTAGGAGTGTAGGTGTATGGACACTTTGGACACTCCAACATGTGCGACATGGTTTAGTCAGGAGCACTGCAGTTACACTGGGTGTCGGTTGGGTAGATAATCCTCGGTGAGTTGGGTCAATATGTCCTGGCGGCTCCTGGGGCTAGATGAAATTGGGTGGGGGCGGGTAAATCACTATCTACATACGAAATATTGATTTCTGAAACTGTTAAAATGTACCTTCTTAGTGTACCCACTGAAATAGAATTTCTCCAAAACCACTAACTATAAAAATGGTAATAGAGTACGTGAGCGCTAAACGTGCCTACTTTATTTTACTTACTTTATTATTGCTCCATACATTATTAATGGAGTGTGAATGTCTATTGCCAGCGTAATGCGCGAAAATGGCCTAAACTTACACGCTCGTTGCATTACAAACGTCTTATTAAATACCTCCAATTAGGTAAGATATTGTTGCTTTTAATGTCAACTACTGTATACTAAAGTCTAGTTTATGAGAATCCAGTTTTAGTAACAAAAGTGCTAGACTTTATTACATAGGTTCTTATGCCTGAAGTTCACGTTTCTGCCGATTATCATCTGCCTAGCCTTTTCCCAACTATGTTGGGGTCGGCTTCCAATCTAACCGGTTGCAGCTAGATACCAGTATTTTACATGGAGCGACTGCCTATCTGACCTCCACACCCATTTACTGGGTAATACGATACCCCTTGGTAAGACTGGTTGTCAGACTTTCGGGCTACTGACGACCCGTAACGACTGTCAAAGATTCACAAATAACAGCCGGGACCAAAGGCTTATCATACGTTCCGAGGCATGGAGGAGTCTTGGTATGTGAAGACCAACCGTGGTAAGAGTAGCTTAACCTGACCGATCGACCCGTGCGGCTGTTATGTTTCTGCCGATCTATTCTGAAAATCTCACCGTGAAAACTTAGGTCAAGTCTTCTTCTTCGTGTTTCTGGCACGATAGTTATTTAAATTTTGTTGTCCCAAAACTTCGCTACTTCCATCACTTAGGTCCAAGTGATCTTGACGTGAGCTGTCAATAGTTTCATTCATTCCCTGTACCAGGTGTAATGACAGCTCACGTCACCTACGTTTTCAAAGTGACATTTTTACTGATTATCTAATCAGTAAAAATGTCATGTGTCAATGTCGGCACGACTTTGTGCGCTAGTTTGGTTTTACTGATACCTCCTTACTAATAAACGTATTATCAGTTGAATAGTTACACACCGATTTCTCTCTTTCAGTCGTCAGTAATTTGACATTCGAAAGAAGAAGACAAATCATTGTGTAATTATACAGACGCTATACAACGTTTATTAGTAAGGGGGATAGTGTTTTACAACAATTCTATTAAACCAAAGTTTTAAAATATTGTGTAAATGTAAAAATCTGAGAATTGCATGTTTCAACATTTCTATTTTTTCATTAACCTATTTTAATGACAGATTATGACTGAATACATATAAATGAGCCTTAATAAATCGACTTTTAAGTACCTACGTAACGTTAGTCGGAATATTTTACTTAAAACTATAATTAAACGTTATCAGCACCGTTTTGAACAACGAGCAGTTTGCCTAATTCAGAACACTTACACAAAACAAGTAACTATCAAGTATTTACCTGATATTACTTAATATAAGCCTTAATTTATGAAAGGGTAGGATAATGTGAGGGTACTGGTTTAACGAGTTTCCTGTTAATTACAAGAAACTTTATCAGTTGCTTAATAAGTGTTGACTTAATACTTCAGATTCTCTAACATAAAGTTCTTGTGAAAACAATCTACATATTATATTTTCATGTAATATCTCTACTTGAATTTTCTTTATTACTGTTTTATCTATCAGAAAAACTATTTTAGGGTTCCGTACCTCAAAAGGAAAAAACGGAACCCTTGGATCACTTTGTTGTCCGTCTGCCTGTCTGTCTGTCAAGGCCCTTTGTCTCGGGGAACCCATGAAGGTATCGAGTTGAAATTAAAACCATATACTCAAGTCTACAGTCCCTTGAAGCTGTGAAAAATCAAACTTCTAAGTTTATGCCGCAAAAAACGTATATTTCGACACTTGCAAGGGAATCAAAATTTATAGGGTACTTCCCGTAGACCTAGAATCATAAAACTTGCCAAGAAGTAAGGTCATGTAGTACAAGTAAAGGAAAAAAATCTGAAAACCGTAAAGGAAAATGCCGTGGGACCGTACCAACTTGCGAGGGAGCGTGTCACAACCAAATGTAGTTCATAAAATTAATCCTTAGTTTTTAAATTAGATTTACGTTTTTGTTATGAAAAAGATTCCCAAATTTCCCGGACACAAAAATAAAAGTATTTTTATTTACTTTTGTACGTATTTTATTTTATGCCACTGCCATTGCACTTCACTTTCAAATATTAGTAGGTACTACGTAAAAAAAATATAGGTACCTGCCAATAAATATTTAAATTAAGAAGATAATTTGTAAGTACCTACCGACACCGATTTACTTATAATATTAGGTATATTTTTGTGTGTCGAAAAATCTTTAGGTCACGCGTTGCGTCGTATTAATTTAAGTAAATTATTATTTTGGGATACATTTTATGCATTTAAAAAAAGAGGACCGATAAAAAAAGGAAACCGTTTTTATTGTGACGTATTGCATTTACATCCTCACAGAGAGGAGGCCCGTGTCCCAGCAGTGGGAACATTATAGGCTGATTATGTATGTATGTTTTGTATTTTTGTTCTGTTGCGCCGTCACTTTAGATGTTAGTATCAATATTGGTTTCATCTGAACGATTGAAATATAATTAAAATCCTTATTATCGAAAAGGTTCAGGTGCATTTCCATAACGTAATCTTTGTGTGGTAATCCTTAACGACGTTCGAGAAAATGACGAATGAACGTAACCTCAAAATATTAAGTAGGTAAATGACAAATAAATACCAATTGCAATATCCATATAAAAAATTGTTAGCAAGATAGGAAGTGCATTAAATTCTCCTTCAAATACACTAGGTTTGGTTGTGACAACGGACTTTTTTCGTTTGGTACAGGGCGCCCTATATTTGACGGCATTCCCCTTTGTAGTTACGTTTAAAAAAACCCGTGGTACACTATTTAAATACCTACGTACGGGACCATCGGTGCGTGAGTCCGACTCGCACTTGGCTGTTTTTTTTTTAAGTTAAGTAGGTATCCTTCAACCTGCGCTACATAACTCAAATAACGGATGGGATGGTGGAGAAAAAGTAGCCAAGCTTACCTAAGTGGGAGTAAGCCGGACACGTCTCACGAATAAACCCGGAGAGATTGGTAAAGATCCTCACTCACTGGACGCCTGAGGCATGACATAGCCGAAGAGGTAGACCACGTCGAAGGTGTTATGACAATATGATGACGGTTGCAGGGCCAACATGCATGAGAGATCATAAAGATCTAGCAGTGGGACACAATGTACGCTAAAAACAAAATAGAAATCAAGGCATAATAATATGCTGTAATATGCTGCGAGTATTATTTAGAAACTAATTAACACATCTGCTGCATGTCAGACGAACAATGGGCCAAACTTACGACCCAATGGATCCCTCTTATTGGCAAAGGACATCGTGGCAGGCCCAGACGGAGATGGCGGGATGAGCTGGACTCCTTCAACAGGAACTGGTCCTTAGCAGCTTTGCACAGAGAGAAGTGGAAAGAGAGTAGGGAGGCCTTTGCCCTGTAGTGGGACATCACAGGCTAATAATAAGTAATAATAATGAATGAGATTTTTAACATGGGATCGTTAGACAACTAACCCGTATTTTAAATTCTCCGAACTGCCAAGCAAAGCAACACAGCATTAAGAAATAAATTCCTAATTATATATTTACCAAGTTTTTCCTACGTTAAGCCGTAATGACCAATCAACGGGGCTCTCTGTCGTTCGTTTTTCTATTGCACCTTCTATTCTATCACAACAATTGGACAGTGCTAAACTTGTGAAATTAAGAACAAATGAACTGTGTAAATAAAGTGTAATCCATGGCATTACGGTTTTTGTTTAAGGTCACGATATCCGTGCCGTAAAATTGCGTATTTACATTTTCGTATGTAGGTCAGACAGTTTGGTGCTGTAGTTGCTGTGTTAAGGCTCCTTCAAACAGGCGCGACACGCGATAAAATCGCGCGCGACACAAAGGCACCCCAAGTCGCGCAACGAGCGCGCGCCTTTATATCGCGTGTCACGCCTGTTTGTAGGAGCCTTTAGGTGTTGGCTTTATGAAAACTTGAGAAAAGATATGTATTATATAAAACTCAGTTTACTTATAAGTTATTTCTTTATGAACACTGTCTATAATTTGTCAGTTGACTACGTAGTCAATGAGTACGAGAGACCAGTATAAGCAATAGAGAAAATAAACAAATTGCCATGCTTGTGTCTCTATTGCTTATATTATTTATTTTATTATATTTATAAAAATGATGGTCAATATGTCGGCTCAAAACTACATAAAACTTTTTCTTTGACTCATACTTATAACTTTACATGGAATTGCATGGTGACTCGATTTAGGAGTCTATTGTGATTTAGGAGTATATTTATCTACCACTTCATTGAAACTCTTAATTTCGATAAAACAATGTAGCAATTACTTTGGAACCGTATGCTTAACATTCAATACACAGTTTCATGATTTATTCCGTTTCATCACCATAACCTAACCTCAATAACTGACAATCGATTTAAGTAGCTACGTGTCTATAATTTTAAATATAATTATTCAATAGCCAAACGAACAAATAGCGTAGAGTCATCTCCCTTGACTTTTATGTATATGTATAAATATATATATATATATATTATAGTAAATAGTATGTATATAGACGGCACGGTTGGCGCAGTGGTTAAGCGATTGGCTGCTGCGCTGCGTGTCGCGGGTTCGATTCCCGCACGGAACAAATATTTGTATGACCTACAAGTAGTTGTTCCGGGTCTGGGTGTTTGTGTATGTGAGTTTAAATGTTTGTAAACGCACCCACAATACAGGAGAAATTCCTAGTGTGGGGCAACGATAAAAAAAAAAAAAAAATATGTATGTAACCTATTTATGTATTTGTGTACCTACCTAGTTTTAATAGTTTTTTTTTTATCATTGTTCCTCTCAACCAAAGCACGTGCCATCAAAACCCTTGGTTGACTGGTAGAGAATGCCTAAGGCATTCAGTCCGCCTTTGTACCTATTTTTGTGCGAAAAGTTTATATAAATAAATATCCAATTACCATAGTATCTGCACAAACAGCCCAGGGAATGTCTGTAACCATGTTCTAGGACTAGGACCTCAAGATCTGCCCAGCTTTTTCCAGTCTAACCAAATGCAGCTGAATACCGGTATTTTGCAAGGAGCGACTGCCTATCTGACACAACCCAGTTACTGGTTAACACGATACCCATGGTATAACTGGTTGCACGAGACACGGAAGGATCTTGATATGTAATGAATGATCATCCATCCTCGAACCGAGCGCGGCAAGCGTAGCTTAACCTTCGAACATCCCGTACGGCTGTTAATATTTTAGCCATGAGCCCCCCAAAAGTAATGAGTTACGTAGTAATGTTGTAAAAACAACTTCAATAAAATAAAGAAGCTGCGTTCTCGTCGCCTTTCATCCGATACATTTTGTCTTTTTGTCGTAATAAAGAGTAACGCAGACTCTTTCAACCGTGTAGTGTTACATTTTATCAAACAGTTAGCCGACTCAATATAAATTCTGGTATCCGTTGAACTTTATTTCCTAATAGCTGACCCGACAGCCATTGCCCATCAGCCATTGTTCTGTCGAAATTTAAACATCCCATAGAAAAAAGTTCAGTTTTCCCGAATTTCCAATTTTCAGAGCACCTTTTCATTTTTTCTTTCCCAAAAAACCTTAATCGGATTATTATGAACATTTTATTACAAAAAATAGCCAAATCGGTCCAGCCGTTCTCAAGTGATGCGCTTACCAATAAACCGCGTTTAATTTTCACGGTGCCGCGGAAAAAGAGTTCCTTGGGGGCCTTTGCCCAGCAATGGGACACTAAAGGCTAACACAAAAAAAAAAAGATTGACTTTAGCAGATTTTTATTAACATGAAAGCTGATGCAGCTGGTAAGTGGTAAGAAATAACGCACTGTGCAATGTTATACACCTAAACGTAAAAAGGAATATTTATTCGATGGAGAAGGTAGGTATAGTGTATCTCGTTGTCATCAGCCATATTTTTAATTACTGTAGGCGTATTGTTGGGTAGTGCTGGTTATTGCGCAATAGAAAAACCATTTGCAGTTCAAATCAGATTATAATTTCACGAACAAATTAATCATACTAGCGAATCACACACTGTAGGTACACGACACAACCAGATACGGAACGCGGGACAGTTTCTGAGCACATGTTGTTCATACGATGTCCAAGCGAGCTCCACGCTCCACATCGTTCTGTCGAGCTTTCGTCGACTCCCACGAACTCAGGCTAGACTCTGTCAAACGCCACCAGATGGCGCTAGCGTTCCGAATAGTCAAACGAATGACCGGATGCGACATATTTATAGTATAGAAAGTAATTTAACCAATTTGTATTTATTAAGTAATCGAGAAAGTAATCCTGATTAGTTTATAGGTTCTCTGATTTCTCGTGTCTTATTAAACATTGAAAACGCGTATCATTTCCTCTGAAATTGAACTTTCTCGATAATATGATTACAACGTCAATCACTATTGTTAATTACTAATAACTTTTAGTTATTAATACATTCTAATTTGCTGCCGATGGTATCTCGATACGAAATTGTTTCGTGACCTCAAACATTCTTTATTTTTAAAAATAATAGCATTAACAGGCCCACTGTTGTTATATTTTATTTAAAAGTATAAGTTATTTATTCAGCCGGTGGATAGAGATAAGATCAGAATGTCGTCTTAGCCACTCACCCATTCGCGGGTAGATATTGTAGTATCTACTCCCTAAGATAAAGGGGTGGGTGAACATCCCGGTAAGAATAACCCTTAGATAACTACTTCAAAAAATTATTTACTGTATTCAAATACGGCATTAGTTCGCAAATATCTATACACTTATGAGTGGTTTTAGCTCGGCCGCATTTTTCTTACATTATATACCGTAACTAGAAGTGAGGGCCTAAAAATAGTACCCAAACACTTCTTTCTTATTACAACCAAACCACACACACTCACTTAGCTTCCCAGAAAACATAATGGTGGCACATAAATCAGCTCTCAAGTGTCGCGTGGCATGCCAATTTGTTGCGCGCGCGCTCACGTGCCCGAACGCGTTCCATCTACATTTCGGTATTCATCGTCATTCATCGGGTAGGTACCGTGGGAAAAAAAACGGCGCTCCGTATGTAAATATATTAGATATTTGGAAAGTGATATTGTGTAAATTAGCATTTACTTTAAAAAAATTGTTTGTTTTTTTGTAAGTAGAGCTATTTACTTTGATATGAGAAAAAAAATCCGTAATAAGTATTGTTTAAAGGACCATGGGCACTTTTGAATGAACACTGGGTCCACTTTTCAAAGTTGTGCAACAGTGAGGAAACCTATGTCATATGACAGCTTTTGGCGTGTAGGTACTTTATTTCATTCTATGGCAGCTAAGTTCAAATCCAGCGCAAAAATGTTTCATAAAAACGCAAAAGAAACTTCGTCTGTTTCGCGCTGGATTTAAACTTAGCTGCCGTAGAATGAAATAAAGTACACTTTAAGAGCTTTCATAGGACTTAAAACTCATCACTGTTTAACAATGTTGAAAAAGTGGGCCCAAAATGATGCATGGTCCTTTTGAAAAAATAAATAAATTATTAAGCAATCGCATCTTTCTTGAGATTACGTTTAAGTTAATAAATTTTTTATAGTGTACCGCGATCTAATAAATAAAAAAAAACATGTATAGGAAATGTCACGACATGACAGTATTTGGTTAATACTAATTTATTCAAGAATTCTGCTTACGAATGTAGGTTGTATAATGACATAAAAAATGACACAACAAAATGGTGTAGTAGATATTTTGCTTGCACGGATTTTACTTAGGTAGACCACCTTCACAACACTCTGACTATATTCTGGCCTAGTAGAATAAATATAAGATAGCCAACTTAAACGGGTTTTGTTACCACTGACTTGCAGCCTACTGTACATAATGAAATCAGACTAACTTTCGATTGAATTTCATGTCGTTACCTATTCATTATGCTAATACAACATTACGCAATAACTAATGTCACACTTGTTATTTAGAATAATAATGTACTGCTTGTATGTCTTATTTCAACTATCTATTTGTAAAAATAGAGAGTTCTCATTTGGTTATGTCCACCGTTTAATAAAGACCTCAAAGCGAATCTTGCGGAATTTTTCAGGCACACGAAGTCAAGAAACTGCATTCATAAATATTGAATAATTTTCTATCGGGCAACATTGTATAAATTAATTATTATTAATTGTATAACAAGGGCAACGATCAGGGGTAGATTAATTATTAGATACCTATAGTTCTAGACTAAAAACAGACAATGGCGCCAATTCTGTTGTTCACAAACTAAACTAAATTTAAGTCCAGGCATCTTTTTCTTTCTATTTCATTAAGAAAAGGACAGAAGATAAATATTAGTTTAGTCCTGTCAAATTAGTCAGCGCCTGACGTAAATTGACGTATTTTTAATAGCCATTTTTTTAATCTCGTCTAAATTGTCTATGGAGTATCTTATTTTGACAGGACTAAACTAATATTTATCGTCTGTCCTTTTCTTAATGAAATAGAAAGAAAAAGATGCATGAACTTAAATTTAGTTTAGTTTGTGAACAACAGAATCGGCGCCTATATCATTATTTTCAAACTAAGTATTACATTCAGTGAGGCGGGGGTTGCGGCATACCACATACCACGTAGGAGATGGCGGGACGAGCTGGGTAGGTTCCGTCAAAACTGGAAGGAGAACGCGCGGGCTTGCAATAGATGGAAGGAGTGAAGAGAGGCCTTTGTCCAGGAGAGGGAAAGCGTAGGTTAATAAAAAATAAATAAATAAAATAAAATTATTTTATTTCAGGCAAGTTTTTACACATACACCCATAGTATTAAAAAATTAAATTGTTAAATAAGAATTAGATATTAAATTAAAATTGAATTAAATTAGATTAAAATACATTAAATTAAATTATATTATTGTTACATTCAGATAGATTATTTTTATTTTGATTCAGTTTTTATTACATTTCTTTCGAAAATCTTTTAATATTATAATTATTACAAAGTTTACATACAACTAGAGCAAAAAAAAAATTTAATTATATCTAAGCAAGACCTTGATAATCAACAAAGTTCACGAAAAATTTACCAATATTAAAAAAAACAAAACCCATTATTTTTTGTTGCTATCATAATTAACGTAACACCATTGTAAGCGAAACCGTGTAATTATGTCAAGAGCTAAGTTAACCGACCCTGCCTAACAAAACAATATAATGGTGAAAAAAAATTTCGTTGCCCAACATTGATGACAATAGTTGACAAAACATCAGCGTCGGCGTCGGGCCTCGTTGTCAACACCGACACAACGACCGGTAATGGTACTTCGTAATTATTCGTTAGTACATATAAATACATTTTTAACTCATTCATACTTAGTGTATTTAAGACTAAAATAATGATTATTATTTGTTGCATAAATTTTTGGTATAGGTAGTCTGATTTTGATGTACAAAATCTCCATAGAGTTTCTTGCCCGTTCTTCTCCATTGGATAACGCTACGCTTTGGAATGGACAAATAACTTCATGTTTGAGTGACTTAAAAAGTGCCTGTAAATGGTTTAATTGAAACAAATGCTTTGAGTTTGAGTTTATATTAAATTAGTGGTTTGTTGTCTTTAAACTAAAATTAACATTATTATTGTAATGATCACTCATGTCACACAATATAATAGGTACCCAAATTAATTAAAAACAAGGAGTTCGCCTCACGCAATAATTTGTGTGTCTGTACCACCGATTTTATTTATAAATCTATATCAGAGTATAAGTCCACATACAAGTTCTAGAATGTCGTTTGTGGGTAGAGTTTTTTGGAAAGTTTGCTAATGATCTAGTTATTTAGTTGTAGTAGTTTAGTTAGTTGACATGGCCAAGCTACATAAAGCTAAAATTTATCTTGAGATCATCAGTATACCAATCTTATGACGTACGAACCAATTAAATATGTATTAAGTATGCACTTAAGAAATTGGGTAGACACATTATGCATCTTTAATTAATTAATCTGTCAGTGAAAAAGCGCCATAGCAAATATTGCAAAACCATCGGTTTTATTAATCGCAAATAATTTATTTGTGTATAACGTGATCGTGGCCACGAAAAATGAGTTGTAAGTGGGCCATTGACTTCCGGGCATTCGTGTTTGGTCACGAAACAGGCGCTTGCAACACTGCATTGGATTAGGGCTGCTGCCAGCCTGAAAGTTCTTCTCGTTTTCAGAGACGAATAGAAACGAAAAGTTTATAAATTAGTAAGAACATCTAAGGATCTCAAACGTAAAACAATGACATCCATTGCTTCATATATTTGAAAAAATCGTTTGATCAGCAACGTAAATAATGCAATGAACGTGGTGTAACTGTCAAAATGCGATCGATTGTTATTTTTTGTATTACGTATATATCTTGCAGTTCTCCTAAGACATTTTATTCCTGATTCCTGATCTGAGATGTTTTAGACGATGTTTTTTTTTTATTTGGTCTGGTCACCTTATGTTTTTCAGGTGCAGTCATCAGCTTAAGGAACTTACGCCATCTTCGGAAGAAGTTCGGGAGTATCATCGAAGCGCGAACCTTGGACACCACCACCCACAGATCATACACATACTTAATATGTATGATCTGTGCCACCACTTAAGGTAGACGAAATCATCACAAAGAAACAGCGCTCTGAAAATTGGCAAGACCCTGACTAATGAAACCTATACCTATGGTGATCCAATTTTAGTTCCTTGAGATGTGTGATAATGCAGATGAGCAAGTATAAGAAAATATGTAAATTTAACATGACATTATATTTTAATAAACCAACTGAAAATCTCTCGAAATTGCAGTCGACTCGGACTTCGTTTAGCTAAAAGATCGCGAAATTAATATAGGCCAGCCCTAAATGCGATTGTCGGACTAAAGCTATCTGAGTCCTGACTGCACCTTATGTCATCGATTTCATAAAACTGGGCCAATTTGTACCGCGGGCCAGTATCGGCTTGTTGTTTTTCCTTTCGATACAATAATCGAAAAGGCGTTTCAAAACAGGCAGTTAATAAATAAGATTAGTGTTATTGTTAGCTGAATATACTATTGCAAAAATTAAAATAGGAATGACCAAACAAAAAAAACTCGACCATTCTTTCTCAAGATTCTGTAAAAGAGTCACTATTGAATTTGGGCACGTACAAAATCGTTTTTAAATAATTTTTCATTGCAGCATTGTAAAGCAAGACATTAATGTTTAGGCAAAGATATTTTCCTGTCTTTGCATAAATATAAATTTCTTGAAATGCGTAATTATAATTATATTCCTGAGATGAATTATCTAACTCAGCTAAATAAAACGATAAAGGACAGCAACAACTATCAATTTAATTTAATGCCATACGTAATGGACCCGGCAGTATCATTTACGGTTGTCTTAAACTTAAACAATAATCCATCAACGTACACCTGGTGTGCGGTGATCTTTTACACTAATAGCCATCTTATAGTGCGCTATAAGACTACCTTATAGCTTCCACTTTCTCCCATCATCGCATTATGCATTCGTGTAATGAAATCTTAATCTGTTTGATCGAAGAAAGTAAATACTCCTTATTATGTTGGTAGCGACTCTCCAGTCGCGGAATGCAAATGATTACACGAATTAAATAATAGATAAGAGAGTCTATAATCGATGGAAGGTATTAAAGAGTCTGGCTAGAAGGAAATCACAGTAGCTTCATCTGTGTTTTGTTCATATTTAGGTTCTGAAACAGGGAATGTAAATACAATCTTGTAGTAGGTATTCACTTAATGTGCATACACATGAGCAACACGCGTCGACGACAGAGGCAACAGCAACCGTCGACGTGTGTCGGCGACAACCGTCAACGCGTGTCACAACGCGTGTCACAACGTGTGTGACAACGTGTCACGCGCGTACGGTACTCGTGCTCATGAATTAAGGATGTTTTTTATATGGATGTCTCGTGGCTAAATTATAACAGTCCTCAGTGGCAAGCGTACCTTAGATCGACCCGTGCCAATCGAAGGTAAGCTTGTCGCGATCGCTTCGTAGACGAGTGACCATCCATTATATATCGAGACTCCTCCTTGCCTCGGAAAGCACGTTAAACCGTGGTCCCGGCTATCATTCGTAGATCTTTGACAGTCGCTACGGGTAGTCAGAAGCCCAAAAGTCTAACAACCAATCTTACCAAAGGGTGTCGTTATACCCAGTAAATGGGTTGTGGAGGTCAGATAGGCAGTAGCTACATGTAAAATACTGGTATTCAGATGCATCCGGTTAACCCCCCGACATAGTTGGGAAAAGGCTAGGCAGATGGATTGAGGGATGTCCTTCATGCATCACTAGCTAGGATTGTTTGCGAACCTACTGCCCAACCTCTTATAAAGGAAGAAGCCAAGCATTTTCTATAGGCTGTTCAGAATGAAGTTTTATATACGAATCGTTGAATAAAGCTGAATGAACACAGAGATATATAAATGAATGTGAACAAATCGTATGAATATATAGTATAGAAACTGAATGTAATACAATAGCCACTTAGTTGCGCATAAGAGTAACAAAAAACAAATTCACTGAACCGGCAATCCGGAAGCCATCATACATTTTTGGAAGTGATCGATTACTTATCTGTATTTATTGCGGCCTGCTCTTTTTTATGCGCATTCAGAACGAATTTTTGTTTTATTTTTTCTACTTGAATAGAGCGTGGATATAATTACGGTAAAATATAAAGCAACAAAGAATTATCTTGTGAATAAGCATGATAACTTTGCTGTGGACTGTTCCTGATGATAAGTATAGCTCTCTTGTGTTCCTACCACTCACACGTCACGCGTCCCAAGGTTACGTCATCTAAGTTGTCAATCTATAGTCTCCTTCTTATAGCTTTACACACCTGCCTTTGTTTCTTACAAATTAATATAATGTTTAACCCCCGACAAAAGCAGAGGGGTGTTATAAGTTTTTTTATTGAAATTATTACCAGTCATATCGTGATCTACAGCTAACATTTCCTTCAGTTACTCTATCCTTGGACCAAAACGAATACCGCCGATGTGATATCTAAATGGCTAACTGGCTATTGTATTGCCGATCATTTCTGTGTACCCAATACCCATACTCTAGCTTGACCTATATCTCCATAACAATAAGGTCGTTAGTCTTTCTCAATATCACGATATCCTGTGAACAAATAATTTGAACGCTAACAAACTCATGCACAGGTGGAAAACACTGTTGCTAATCGAAGTTTATTACTGAGTGCATAAATATTTGAATACAATGAGTGCATATATTTACAATTTGAAGTGTGAAGGTGTATAAACGTGATCAGCGCTGTCAATCGAGTGATCTAACGATCGCCATGTTGATTTATGTCGAATTCATTGAATTAATTTCTTATTTCATGTTTATCAACGGCTAGGCGCGTGGATGTCGACTTCCCGGATGTAGACGATTTGAGCACTTCATTTAATAAAATGATCTATGTTGAGGTAGGTCTTTTCTAGTTTCCGTTTTGGGAAGTTAGTCATAAATCTAATGAATGTGTTGTAAACTTTTATATTGGCTTATCGTTTTAGATCATACTCGGTGGGTATATTCGAGTCCGTTTTTCTTTTACCAACTTTATTTATATTACAAGTTGGCCGGTTCACACAGGTCTCCGTTTTACTGTTCCGTTTTATCGTGTACGTTTTTTTTTCGTCGATGGTGTATGTAGTTGTATGAGCCACTTCACACATGGCACAGTATTCTGTATACAGTAAAAAAAACGTTCCGTAAAAAAATTACATTCATTCAAAATATACGGATACGTAGAATTTTAACGGATAGATACCTACTGTGTGCGTGGCGGGCGGTGTGTATATAATCTATATAAAAGAATAGCGGCGGTATACTGCGAGTTTTCTGTTCACACATCGCATCTAGTAATGACGGATCCATTGAACGTTATACAGTGCCTATGTGTGAACAGAGCATAAATTTATGACGTATCCGTTAAAAACGTACCAGTAAAACGGACTCCCATGTGCGAACGGGCCGTAACGCGGGCACACGATCACGTGTCAGTGTTCGTTCTCTAGTTTTTAGTGACTGTTTGACTTGATGTATAAATTCTATTAAAATGTCTATGTTTGGCTGGAGCTTCTTCCTAACCCAACCATTACTGGACAATACCAATATGACCTAAAGTCCCAATTTAGAAAAATGTTAGTTGTAAGACTATCAGGATAGGCATAGGGCAGTAAGTTGGCAATCAGTACCGTAGTATTGCAATGTTTATCAAAAATTTAACCATGATCACATCATTAGCAGATGCTTGTTTCACTTTTTTGTGCCCACGTGCAAATTGCAACACGTGGAAGTGATGGCGTTACAGTTTAAATTCCTGATTAGATACGATCAGCAGTTTAGCTACTTAACATTCCAAATATGGACTTAACTATCAATTTCATTCTAACTGGAATATGACTGTATAATTGCGACACAACTCTGCGTTAGTAAGTTAGCATCTCCACGAATAGTGACAGTTACCGAATTATAATTACCTAGATATACTTACCTATACATCATCTTATGCAAGCGAGCTGTCGTTTTAATGTTTGTCGTTCAACGGTTCCGAATTCCGATTGATTATAATGTTAATTAATATCACAGGTATATCCATTGACG
This sequence comes from Oligia fasciuncula, assembly GCA_963082905.1. Lineage (NCBI taxonomy): Eukaryota > Metazoa > Arthropoda > Insecta > Lepidoptera > Noctuidae > Oligia > Oligia fasciuncula. The sequence goes on along the minus strand of OY720393.1, from coordinate 6,774,130 downwards.
TCAACTAAGTATTAATAATTATATAATGGTATGTTTTGCGATGCCATACTATGTGAACTTTTCATCCTTTATAGTCTTTAGAAAAAGAAGTGGCTGTTTGTAAAGATGAAGCATATTCAATCTTCTTATGGAGTAGGGGAAGATAAAATAATCGATGCATTGAAAAGATGATGACTGGAAAGACGTGTGAAAGCAGAAATGGAGGCTAGTAGAGATGAATAGAAGAAGGAGAACATGCTACCTAACAATGAGAGGATAATGAACTTTGCTAAGTCAATACGACTATGCGCAAATACAAAAAGCAAATTCAGTTTCAACGTTGAGTAGAAACAATATAAAAACAAATCGTAACGAAGTTTTTTCTTTTTTCGCTATTATGTAAGTAATTTAAACCGGACGCTTTCAGTAAGAAAATGTTTTTTCGTTTAATTGATTCAACTAATCGATAAATTCTCAGAACTTCAGTTTCACACTTTTTTAGTGGTGGTTTGTGGTGGTGAAATAGATTTTTTTCCGATGGGAAATCATCAAATGACCATGATCCCGCTCTGGGTGGAGCGGAAGGAAGTGTCAGACTCTTACTGACTAAAACCCACCCGTGTTCCTTCCTTAGCCCTTTATATTCCGGGCCAGCGGTAACCCTTTCGGACAATCCCGCTGACCCGGCAGGCTTCGGCACTAAGGGGCCTCTTCTCCGGTGGTGAAATAGCTTGTTTTAACATTAAATTAAGTAGGTATCTAACAAGGTACCATTAAAAAAAATAGAGATTTTTAGTTTATTAGCATCTCTTATGGTTTAAAAATATAACCAATAAGCACACAGCACCTAGACCCTTGATAAAAAGCATAACAATGGCGGTTATTATCGGTTGTCATACTATTCAGGTTATGTTTTCCAATTTGCAAACTCAGGGTTATCACGCTTATAAAAGTAGATTTTTATTTCTGAGTAGATCTTTTCTATTCATATGTCCTAGCTCCCAAAAATGTTCGTGCTTCTCTACGTTTTAGTGATTGCTGAAAAACGTTTCAAGATATAATCTATTATTATGTTACAAAAAAGACCACACTATTTACCGTAGACTTGAGCTGGCAGTTATTAAACTATACTTAGATACAACGTTTAAAAAACATAACAAAATCGTGAAATTAAGAAACGTTTTTCATCACTGTACAAACAATTATTTCAGAGGCAATCTTTAGTAACCCTATTGTCATTTCGTAACATCACCTTGTCTAGTACAATGGACTCTTGACTTTAGCTTAACGCTCTGTATACATTTCATTGTTAATAGCTCTGTAACGCTATTTTCTGCCTCGGTAGGTTAAATTTATAAGGTATTATGGACATATTCTGCGCTCTCGTTTACTACTGAAATGATCTCGATAGAGGCTTTATTGCGATTTCATTGTAATAAATATTGGTTAATATCAAGGTGGATTAATATTTTACGGTTCGTTTATTCGTTTTTGTTAGAGTGGATTAATAGAATTTATATTTTTGAAAGCAAAATTATATTTTATATTATTTTGTAATGCATAGATTGAAATTAAATTTTGGACTGTGACTTCTATTGGTTTATTTCCAACGGTTTTTTAAATTCTGTTACAATTGAGAGAACATGTTAAAAGTTAATCCAGCTTCTTAATATAACCTTAGAAAATCTTCCTCACTGACTTCTTTCTAATCATTTAATGTCTGTCAAGGCTGACGCCTTCTTTTTTTGCAGATAGAGATTTGTTCATCACTTGATCTATCTGTAACCATTCCAGATAGATCAAGTGATGAACAAATCCATTCACAAATTGACTCTCTCTTACGTAACTAAAATGTATCTTGTCACAAAATACAGATAAGTCAAACTTAGTCTTGTCTACAAGGCAGATAAGATCTGCCAGGTCGTGGCTACTACTTAGTCACTCTGCCATTATAAACTAGCTATGCTCACGACTCCACTCGTTTCCAGTTCCTTATACGTCTAATATCAATTGCTCAGTCACAGGGGCTCGCTTTACTCGAGATAACATTGATTGTTTTTAACCCTACTGTACTGTTGTGTTACATAAGTTGAACATTATATTTTTTTGACCATTTCAGACACTAATCAACATGGTTCACACAGGATCTGACCAAGATTATGTGTGGACATTAAAATAGCTTATTTTTTTATTTATAATGTGTGATGTAAAAGTTCCATGATACCCTACTTACAGAATAAACAATTATATTTCCATCGCTTTCCATCATAGTGGAACGAGCATGCCCAGAAGATGCCTAAAGCACTGGAACTCCCACGCATCGACGAAACACAGCAGGCTGCAGTTGACGCCGAACTCCGGTGGGAGGGTGGTCGCCAACCAGGCGGGCGTTAGCCCTACCACCGCAAGGGAAGAATTGACCAGTCAAATAAGGTGTTAGGTGTGACTGTCCAGGATACGCCGAGCGCTCGGTTCGGTTGAGTAACTGGCGGAACAAACTGCGCTACACGAGGAGGCTTCTTCATGCATCCCAACAATAATAATTAAGTAGAAATGAATGAATAATATCTTTAACTATTGACAAAGCACTTGGTTCAAAACTTAGCATATAAATTAATCTGTGGCAGCTCCTTAGTGCCTAGATAAAGTGACAATCTATCAACGATGACGGAAAAGTCAAAAATGTATTGGATTGACATTAGCTACCGAAAAGCTTATATATGTTAATAACCCTGTTGAAAATCGTTGTAGAAAAACGAAATGGTTTGAAAGCGATTGCCACTTGTCTAGATACGTGGTCTATAGACCTCTCATGACAGAACTTCATTTTGGCGGCAATTCCATGATTTTACTGTTTCAGTGGAATTTTTGCAGTTTTCCTCATAAAAGGCATTGGCGATGAGCAAGCACCTCGCGATGAAATACTTAAAAAAACATGCTCTATTGCCCAAAATGCCCACAGCTCATGCTATTTACAGACAAGTATTGATGCACTGATTTCGTAGTGCATTGCGAAGTGTACGCAAAAACTAGCTTGTCACGCTTTTTTCTACTGAAAAGAGAATTGCTCTTGGCCACCAATAACCTCTTGTTGTTATCGTTGAAACGAAAAGGTCAATGTTTCAATTGCTTGATCTAGGAAATAATATGCTTATAGAGAAATAACACTAAATGGTGGAAAGCAGGAAAAAGAATGATTCTCAATGCGACTGCTATTTTTTTTGCCACGTCTGCTTGTTCTGCAGTTCTGGTGTTTTTACGTTACGTTTAGGTATAAGTATTTTTACATTAGCAATAGTCTCGCCCCTTATTACATAACTGGCGAAATGTGGGTATTATTATAGGTAGGTACACCTCTCCCTAACCCTTTGGGGCTTACAGGCGTGATATGTGTGTATATTTTTACAAGACCATGTATATGAGGCTAAAAGTAAAACAACATATTTTTTATCACATCTATTCAAAAAGAGATTTATTCCGGTCTGAAGAGCTAGTAAACAGGGACTAAAATAGCTCTTTAATCCCTAGGGACTAAACTTCGATCATTGATCGAAGGGACTAAAAGTGTTTTGAATTTGGAATGTGGATATTCTTAGTAAAAGTTCCAATCACCAAAGAAATGAAACACAAACTTTGTATGAACAAGTATAAAAAAAGCGCGCATGCCATATGAAAAAAAAAGTTTGTGAAAAAATAAAAAACGCGCGAAAAGCATTCTGCCTTCGTTCGTAATTATAAGTAAATAAATAAACGTACGATTCTTACTATTCTTATTCATAAGTTGCACTTTCTTATTTTTTCATAGAGGACGATAAAAAGTATAAATGTCCACCTCGGGGGCAACACTATTTTAAGCTCGAGTGACGTACTTTGAATCCCTCGCTGCGCTCTGGATCCAAAGAAACACTCTCGCTTTCAAAATAGTTGTTTGCACCCTTGGCAAACAATCTACTATTTTCTTCTTAGCTTGTCGATGGCAATCTAAAGAGAGTCGGCCCAGAATATTTTTATACTACTTATATTATTTTTTTACTTAGAACTTTTGTGATAAATTAATTATGCTCGATCATAATTTACCAAAGTCCTACCAAAGAATTCAGTAGCACTCTACGATTGAATTAAATCGACAATAAAATATGAATGAATTCCACCAATCTAATTTCCATACGAGTCCATTTATTATGTAAAACGCAGTAGGTAAGTAAGAATTATTATAATTTATGTTCCTACATGTCTTGGATATCGTATTTCACACTTATTTTTATTTTATTACACCTTACCCGGATTAAAAGAAATACAAACAAACACTTACAAATGTTTTTATGCGGTATAATATATCATTTCAATAATTATTACTACTACATAATAATTATTATTTATGATGTGTTCGCGCCTTATTTGCTATATAATTACACCAGATCCACATTTTTTTGTCATATCCTGTTTAAGAATAATAGGAAATCACGTTAAGCCGTTCTTTGAAAGTCGTTACGGGTAGTCAGACCCGAAAGACTGACAACCAGTCTTACCAAGGGGTATCGTATTACCCAGTAACTGGGTTGTGGAAGTCAGATAGGCAGTCGCTCCATATAAAACACTGGTATTCAGCTGCATCCGGTTAGACTGGAAGCCGACCCCAACATAGTTGGAAAAAGGTTAGGCGGATGATGATCCTGTTTAAGAATATTAAAATACCTGTTCACATGTTAGGTATAACTTACTCTAAAGGGATTCAAGATTGTATATGGAGTCTGGCATATAACTACTGTCCCGCCATTTTGTTAAAACATGAAACCTATATAAATCGATAGCTGACTGGCTGACATCAATGTGAATAGAAAACATAATGGAACCAAACGGGACCAAAATGGAATGTCACGTGATCAACTTTGAACGTCAATATCTCGGAAACGTGGCACTGTACGGGGTTTGGTCTATTATTTTTTTCTGTTTGCATTGATGTCAGCTATTGATTTATAGAGGTGTCATGAGTGGACGCCATTTTGAAAAAAAAAATGGCGTATGGTAGTAGGTATGCCACGGACTTTCAAACCCCTCTCATTAATTAACAGGGGGCCTAAAAAGGCCACTATGGCAGAATCATAAAAGGATAACATTATGAATCATAATATGGCGAAGACAATCGGTGTTTTTCTTTTTTCGCTGCACTACGTAGGTATAATTAAAGAGATTGGGATTAGATTTGGATTGGATTGATTGGTATTTTAGCACAGACAAAAAAATAACTGAAAAATCCTTCACCAATGGGATTTGATATGATTAACTTAACAGTTAACTGTCCATTATGATTCATAATGTTATTCTTTTATGATTCTGCCAAAGTGGCCTTATTAGGCCCCCTGACCGTTGAAGCCTGAAACACTGAAGAAATGAAGAAAATTCAGCTTAAAAAAGAAGCCACAAACATTGCAATTCAAGTCAAAACATTCTACAATCCCATAACAAACCCATTGTTATTTCTATTAGTCTCTATACAATGAACATACTCTAGTCTCTACATAGCGTCGATCTGGGTCAAAGGTGACCGCGCAACACTGACTCTACCACACTTGACACTCCACAATGAACTCTACATTCATAATCTCATTATAAAGAATGCATAATATTGCATTTGCATTTTTGTTTGTTATGCAAATTTATTTGTGAATGAACATGCAGATATTGTTGATGTAGGTCGCCATTGTAACGTGTTATACAGCAGGAACAGGTTTATTCGATCATTCATAAAAATAATGATATTCAACTGACAATGTCAAAGCCCCTTCAAAAGAATTATTCACCGGATAAACGCGGTGAACATACTCTATCAACTTAATTAATGACAGTCGACTAAGTAGGTATTTATTCATATTTTATTCCCGGATCACCACACTACCAATCTCAATCTGAACCATTTTGAAGGATATTGCTAATCCATTGCTTCATATGTTCGAAAAAATTGTCTGCTCAATAACGTAAATAACGCAATGAATGTTATTGAACTGTCAAAATGAAAGCTATTGCTGCTGTTAGTGTGTTACGCAATTACCCCACTGCACTTAACTATAAAAAACCGACCAACTGCGACTCGGGCTAGCTCACGAAGGGTTCTGTAGCACCGTACAATATTTAACACTATATATTTTAAACAAATACTTTAGTAAATAAGATCGAGCAAAAAATACCAGAAAACACATTTCTTGTTTAAGTTTATACAAGAAATCTGTTTTCTGGTGTTTGCTGGGTACACCCTTTAATTTTTAACTTTATTGTATTTTTGTTGTTAAAGTGGCCAAAGTCTAATATGTCAACACTTGGCAACTTTCAATTGCAATTTTTTCGTGAAATGATGAATGCAACGTTGAAATACGACACTTTACATAAACCTATGGGTTCGAAAATACTATGTTCGTAATAACATAAAATTTCATTCAAAAATAAAGCAGAAAATTGCCTTTGAATAAAGCCGAGTGTATACATACTTAGTCTCGTGACTGTACACACTCTGTGAAAATTTCAATTGTCTACCTATTACGGTTCAAAAGATACAGCCCTGTGAAAGACGGACGGATAGCGGAGCCTTAGTAATAGAGTCCTGTTGGCACCCAACGGGCCCAACGTAGCAACAACAGGACCATATTACTAGGCTCCGCTGTCCGTCCGTCTGTCACAGGGCTGTATCTCCTGGGTATGCAACCCTAAAAAGTACTTAACGAATATTTCAAGTAACCCGCCCATTAAACTTATTATTACGTACATTACCCACGTCATACTAAAAGCGCGAAAGGTATAATAACGCACTTATTGTTTTCAACAATTTCCTGTATCTGCCCGAACTCCGTCCATTACAAAATGACTGATTAGCACCATGAACCACATACAACATGCCTGGAAACCATACATTATGTCTAATCTGATCTCATACAAATTATTCATACCCAGTGGCCTAATAAACATGTCAGACCAAATTAAGTCGCCATATTCAAGGGAATTTCAACCTTATTCTTAGAACAATAAGTCGTCTGTGGTTTGACCTTGTTAGGGTACGGTCATGTCTTGCTGACAGCTTATCGGCCTATCGGGTGACCTTCGGCTTGGCCTCACCACAAATTGTTACCTTTGTTCTTTTCGTGGTTCAACTTCTCTATTAATAATATTGAATGTGTCAATCATTCTATTAAGATATCCAGTCAATGGATATTTTCGAGACATTTTTAGAAATGTATAAACTAATGGAGAATTGAATGTTGTTCATTTTTTAGAACGCCTAAGATAAAATTGTAAAATAACTATTAAAATACAAAACAGTTTTTACTTTCGTTGTACTTTTTTTCTGTTGTTTTCTCAGCTGTCAAATAAATCTGACCAACGGGAAAAAAATCCCGTTGGAAAGACTAGTCTGACCATCAATCTGTCCACTGGGAAAAACTCGCTTTATTCATGACTGTACCTTATGTTCCCACAAGGAGAATATACATTATAATAAGGGCTCTGTTTCGACGCGAAACTAGTCGGGCTTGGGCATCCTCGACAACACAACATAACAGCAATCATGATTTCCTCGAAGAGGCAGCGGAGTACCTATAATAAGTCCATTCACATTTCGCCACTTTCGTTCCATGCAATACATATTGGGCGAACCTATTGTCATCAACTGGGCAAAAACGCAGGCACTGTACTGCTTTTGAAAAATCATCATGGATAATCCCAATAAAACTTTGCACACTTGACTTTAACACTCAGCCTATGAGAACATATTTCATCAAAAAAAAGAAACTGAAAAATAACAGGGAGTTAATATAAGAAACTCATCTCAGACTTTTTCCCACATAATATGTTCCTACGTGAATCAAGAATAAATAATTCTTCACGTGACCAGAGGGCTGGCCTATTTTTTGGCCAAAGAATCAGCATTGTCATACAACGTGGCAATGCTGCCAGTCTTTTGGGCACGTCAGCGATGCGGATGAATTTTTTGATGCCCTTTGATTATTTCCTTTCCTTTTTATATAGGTACTTGTACATATTCTTATTATTATTTTAATACCGTATTCACAGAATAAAAAAAACCTTCTTTCTTTCTATAAGTCCGTCATGTGTATTTGCTTCAAGCAATTTATCCCTTCAATAACATAATGACGCCATATCCTTGCAGGCGGGGTTTCCTTGAAAGAAAACAGTTCACTGCTCACGGCCCGACCTTTTTATATCAGATCCGTAAACGTGAATATAATAGGCGTCTCGTTATTATCAATGCTTTTAGAATTAATTACGGCATACAATATTACATGACGGTGGGTTTTTGAACCGGAACAAGAAGTGATTTATAAAAAGGCTTACCTGTTGACAATGCCAGATTTATTACAGTCATTTTTTAATGATTTAATGCCACCACATTGAGATTGCCAGTCATGTACCTAATGCGTTGATTTTGGCAAAGTTTAATTCTATGTGCTTAGTTGTTTGGCCGCTTTTACCCCATGTTGACTGGTAGATGGTTTTGGCCCGACATATCGAGTACAACCTCCAACGTATAAGTTTTCTCTGTTTTCGTAGACGTCTATGAGGAGCAGTTGCAGTAAAACAGATTTATTTATTTATATAGGAAATTGAGAAATCGTGGAAGTCAATGCTTTACCTATATCTAGCTAAAAAATGTATTCGCAGAAAGACCTCCTCTTAGTAAGACTGCAGACAAACTGTCTTGGTTTATAAGCATTTTAGAATTAATTAACTGAGAATTTTGCAGTACCTAGGTGTGTGCGCAAGCAAATACTGCCTGAACTTAAAAAGACAGAAACTTTAAAAGAAAGCATGAACAAAACATTAAACTTGCCCTCGACATTTTCCCAACTCAAAGAACCGGTGCCGATAAAGTAAGCGAAATAGACCTATGGTCCTTGAGAATTTCCAAAAACCTCTGGACCATTTGTTAGTATACTTTCACGAACTCACTTTTGACATGAGTAGGTAAGCTTAAAAGGAAAAACCTAAAAAAATACCTACCAAATCGACTTCATTATAATTCTAGGCTCAATATATTTCTTTGAAATTGTAGTAATTGTTACTACTGAACAAATCAAGTTCTGTTTATTTGTTTATATATGGCATCTCGCAGGACAACCTAGAAGGTTGCTGCTAAACCGGGCTTGCCTGTAGGTGCTTCTATAAATTAAGGCCTCCAGACAGGGCATAAAGCTTTAAAACTATGCGACTACATGCTAAGGGCACGGACCTCGGCTTTTAATGCATCGCTAGGGGAGGGCGAAGGACAGGCTGGATCGGATTAATTTTATTTCATGTTCTTACTTCTCTTATTACTAACAAGTCCGACTCATTTGATACCTGTGCGTTCATTAGTTTGCGTCATATTTCAATACAACAAACTTGCATGTTAATTGCTAGTTATCTGTCTTAACTCGCCTGCGATAAATCATTCCAAACTAATAAGTCAATGAAACATTTCCAAAGATTCCAGTCCAGTGTTCATGTACAGACAAATTGCATCAGTAATGAATTTAGAATTAATTAAAATCAATATTTGTTCTAAATCATTTGGTTCGTTAAGCAATACAATTGGAGCAATAAACTCTAATTAATATTAGGAACTGTTTGCTTAAGTATTTTGCATAGTTAAGTACAAGATAATATATGTTATTGCTAAATTAAAATATACTTAACCTGCTCTATGGCAGATATATATTACGTCCTGGAGTGGGTATATGTATCTACAAAGTGATTTCAGACTGGCTGCTCCAGTTAAGGAATGCCTTTTTCGGTGGCGTGTATTGAAACATTCCTTCACCTCAATAGGTATTTCGTTTAAGTACTAAGGAAGAAAGAAAATGTGTAGAAGGAAAAAAAATCATTTGCGACTAGAAATCACGCTCAAGACCACTAACAAGTCCGATTACCAAGAAAAAAGTAATTAATCATTTTGCTTTATATAAAATTTAAACATAAATGTATGCAAATCTTTTAGAATAAAAGAGAATTAGATTGACACCATTATTATGACAGTTTTAAGATTCTAATAGTAAGTTACCTTGAAGTTTATGTTTTAAAATAGTTTAGTAATTTTTATTGCAAGCAATTATCATATATTAATATTAAATACACCGTGCAGTTGTTATCAGGACACGTGTAAGAGAAATAAACTACATAGACTCTATTGTAGTATAGATATATTTTAAACTGAATGCATTGATATACTTAAATGGATACTCTATAGGCTATCTGTCACGAATTCTTGCAAAGAATGCCACTATATTGCTATTATGACACTGGCTACCCAGCCTAAGATAACCGACAGCTGATTAAAGTCTAGGCTTCTACCGTAAAGGGAGATGCTGTTGACTGATATTCGATAAGATAAGAACAGCGGACCTATTCTGCAAAAATCTCACCGGAAAACTTAGATCTTCTTAGCGTGTCGATAGCAATCTAAATGGACTCGGCCCAAAATTCGGCTACTTCGTTTAGCGCCATCACCAGCGTCCATCAGTTCCTGTAACGTACAGCTGACAGGGCACGCAGGACATGATATTAAGTGTCCCATCATTTGTGGAACAGCACCATATTTACACTCCAAGGCGGAGTTGTCTATGAATCTCCATCTGAACAGGTTTTCCTTGCTTCGGCCAACCTGGCTTCGGAGTCTGTTTAAAGACTTCCTGGTTACCCAAGGTAATTCATGTCCAGGTGGGAGGTCTTCAGCGGGTGGAACAAATGGTTTGGGTAAGGAAGCACTGTCTCGCCACTGCTTCATTATTTCTTGTGATCGTTCGCCAGTGAGTGGAACGACACAATATAAAAAACTTAGGTGAAGTGAGCTGTATATAGTGTTAATCACCAGCATCAATTTGAATAACGGCTTACTTCAAGTTCACTTCACCTAAGTTTTCACGGTAAGATTTTCACAGAAAATATCGGCGGTACCGAATTAATCTAGGTACATAAGAAGAACGACGACTCAAATTGGGCATAGGATTTCGTGTCTAGTCAGACTAAACTTATAAGAATAGTGCCACTTTTCACTTCCACTTGATGTGCAGTAGTAGCAAACGAATACAACAACAACTCACAGTCCACTGTTGGACATAGGCCTCTCCCAGGCTGCGCCTCAATACCCTGTCCTCCGCCTTTTGCATCCATCATCACATGGATATTACTATAAAAATCTTACTGTGAAAACTTAGGTGAAGTGAACTGTCGTTCCACCGGATGCTAGGTATTGGCACTATTCACAGCTCATTTCACCTAAGTTTTCACGGTGACATTTTTACAGAAATAGAGAATAGGTCGGCTTTTCTATTTTACATTTATCTATGACGATAATCAGTCAAAAGTTTTTTTATTATAATATCCATTAAAACTACACTTACGAGTATTTCAAAATATTATGTTAGATTAGACACATTATACTATGTCTTATCTCTAAATCTCTCCACTTACTATAATACTGAGTACCATAGGTACTATTAACTGGCATTATTAGCCTAATTTTAAGTACATGACTAAACAAAATTAGGTACTTAGAAAGAATTACAACCCGACCTTAATTAAGTAACGACCTTAAACATGCACAACAACGTATCTATTACAACTTAATTTGTAAAGTTACAACTTAATTTGTAAAGTTACATGAACAATTTGTTCGCAACGCAATTTCCGTCTTGAAATATCAATCACACGAGCTCACTCAGTAGCAGGAAGAAATCTACTGAGATAGGGACTGGACCGCAAACGGGCCCTAATATGTGCTTCTAGTTGAACTTAATGAAGCATTAATCTTGTTTTGCTTCCATTCATTCGCGTTTGCGTTTTGTAATTTGCGCATAGGCAGGAAATTGATAATCTGTCAACATTGTAAAATTGTGTTGTATGAAAAAACGTAGATTTGTTTATTTAAATGAGATTAGAATTGACAGCTGTCAGGGAGTAAGTAAAATGTTTTTTTTAAGCTATATTATTTTATTTTTTACTAAATATTTACACTAGATACCTACTAAATTATATGACTAACTAACTTACTATACAAAGAATTACGAAATGAAATGTTTTAGGTTTTCAAGCCACTTTGTAAGAACTGTAAGATATTTTCAACTGAAAGTTGGTAAATGAAGTACTAATGGATATCTTTAGAATGGAGGCAAGTATAAAAACCGACCAAGTGCGAGTCGAACTAGCACACGAAGGGTTCCGTACTACCGCGCAATAGATAAATAATGCAATTTTTTTTTGTTATTGCAGCAACAGAAATACACACTTTGAAAATTTCAACTGTCTACCTACCTATTACGGTTCATGAGATACAGCCTGCTGACAGACAGACGGACGGACTGCTAAGTCTTAGTAATAGTAGTGGATTCTTAGTAGTATTGTTGTTAGGGTTCCATACCCCCAAAAACAAGTAATAAATTCTATCTAACTATAATAGTACATATACATTGTGTGCTATGTTGATGATTGCAACAGAGGCGGTATCGTACGCGCGAGACGTAGGCGAGCGCTATAAGGAAGCCGAGTGTGTAATGATCAATGCACACGCGTTTCATACGACGTTTTTCAACACACTTGCGAAGAAAAAAACAGACTTGTATTGTTATTAACTTTTATGTAAAATGGCGCGCTGGTTTTGTTCCTCCGCGCACCGCGCTAGCGATGCGCGCGCAGGTGTAAATAAAGGCACTGACAAAACCGTTAAAAAGCCTACATAAACACATAATAAAAACACAATAATGTTTAGGCTGATCGTATTGGTAGTGTTGTCGTATGTTAAATTGTATGTTAGTTAGTATGGAATTAGTAAGTACTATTGGCATAGAGAAATATAGGTACATTAGTTCAGTGAGAATCCGCAATAAAAGAACGCCAGTCAGGGTCTTTTCCGTTTGGTTCCGAGAGGGACCACGGACACTTTAAGGTAAATAAAATTAAGTTAATTTTGAGACCAAGGACAATTCAGACTATTTTGTAAAAAAAGTGAAATATGGCCGGCGGATTCCTTTTGGCATGAAGTCTCTTTGATGAGATTAAAAAAAGCGCACATCCCCGACTAGTAAATAGTTACCTGTGGTGTTACCGCACTAGTGCGGTAACATAAAGTAAAAAGCACATGTGTTTAAAAAACTGCATTATGGACCTAAAAGCGGTTCATTAAGAGCCACTTTACGAACAAGTGTGTTGATATTTGTATTTTAAAAGTTACGACGCGAGATCTCAACGTGTTAGACGACGCAACAGTACGCTCCATTATTTACAGTAACAATACGTAACATAACGTTAAACGAGTGAAAACACTACATTCCAGCATCAGGCATTAAAAACCAAATACCATAAATTTACGTGAACGAGGACAACCACAAACTGTTTGTTTCTTTTTTTAAAACATTTTAGATAATAGATTTAGCTGTGTCTATAGCCTAGCTTGTCACGTACGTAGCAATTGTAAGATTTGTAAGCAATTGGCCATTTGCAATTATGATGCAAACAAGACCAAAACTAGACTGTGGTCTAGTTATTTCAGTTTCATTTTTTCTGGCAGGCCGCCAGAATCCTGTGGCAGAAGATTTTTGACTGCTACCTGATTTTATTGGCCAACCAAAATTTTACACCGTTACAATTTTTAAATTATTATTTACTCAAATCTAAAGCTAGTGTAAAAATTTCTTATAGGTTAGCACCACATGCCCCTTAAACATAATAATTTTATAGTTGTTTACTATTTTTTATAAGCCCGTATTGTCCTCCTGCAAGGCAAACGCGTACACCTCGCTCTGTCTAGAGCTGTGACGAGGACCACTATTTGTTAAAGGAGTCCAGCTTATCCCACCATCACCGTCTGGGCCTGCCACGATATTGCTTCGTAACAAGGAAGTGCCAGGGTAGCCCGCAAAATTCAAATTTTCTTTTGGGTTTTTTGCAATTATTGGGTTAGTGTATGTCACACTAAGGTGAAAGTTTGCAAGTGTGTTTGTATGTTTGTTACTTCTTCACGCACAAACGGCTAAACAGATTTTGATGAATATTGGCATACAGATAGTTTATAACCAGGATTAACACATATGATACTTTTTATCCCGATATTCCCACGGGATCGACACTTATGCGGGTGATACCGCGGGGCACAGCTAGTTGAACATAATATGATTGCCGACCGTAACAAGTAGATATATATTTTACATTATTACAACCATCTAAGTTCAAAAATAATCCTATTAAATGGCTATTTCAGGAAATCAACGACAGCTGGGACATAGATGTTGGCGACAGATCTGGCAACCCGGTTGCTAGGGTCTTGTTATTGTTGGTTGGCTAGCGACCGGGGCGGCTTGCGTGTTTCTTACCTTTTTATAAGCTATTCTTGTGATCTTTATTTAATTTTATTATACCCTCTTGCACCTTACCTGGTTTTAATTTGGTTATAGTGGTAGTTTTTAACCTGCTCTATGGCAGATATATATTACGTCCTGGAGTGGGTATATGTATCTACAAAGTGATTTCAGACTGGCTGCTCCAGTTAAGGAATGCCTTTTTCGGTGGCGTGTATTGAAACATTCCTTCACCTCAATAGGTATTTCGTTTAAGTACTAAGGAAGAAAGAAAATGTGTAGAAGGAAAAAAAATCATTTGCGACTAGAAATCACGCTCAAGACCACTAACAAGTCCGATTACCAAGAAAAAAGTAATTAATCATTTTGCTTTATATAAAATTTAAACATAAATGTATGCAAATCTTTTAGAATAAAAGAGAATTAGATTGACACCATTATTATGACAGTTTTAAGATTCTAATAGTAAGTTACCTTGAAGTTTATGTTTTAAAATAGTTTAGTAATTTTTATTGCAAGCAATTATCATATATTAATATTAAATACACCGTGCAGTTGTTATCAGGACACGTGTAAGAGAAATAAACTACATAGACTCTATTGTAGTATAGATATATTTTAAACTGAATGCATTGATATACTTAAATGGATACTCTATAGGCTATCTGTCACGAATTCTTGCAAAGAATGCCACTATATTGCTATTATGACACTGGCTACCCAGCCTAAGATAACCGACAGCTGATTAAAGTCTAGGCTTCTACCGTAAAGGGAGATGCTGTTGACTGATATTCGATAAGATAAGAACAGCGGACCTATTCTGCAAAAATCTCACCGGAAAACTTAGATCTTCTTAGCGTGTCGATAGCAATCTAAATGGACTCGGCCCAAAATTCGGCTACTTCGTTTAGCGCCATCACCAGCGTCCATCAGTTCCTGTAACGTACAGCTGACAGGGCACGCAGGACATGATATTAAGTGTCCCATCATTTGTGGAACAGCACCATATTTACACTCCAAGGCGGAGTTGTCTATGAATCTCCATCTGAACAGGTTTTCCTTGCTTCGGCCAACCTGGCTTCGGAGTCTGTTTAAAGACTTCCTGGTTACCCAAGGTAATTCATGTCCAGGTGGGAGGTCTTCAGCGGGTGGAACAAATGGTTTGGGTAAGGAAGCACTGTCTCGCCACTGCTTCATTATTTCTTGTGATCGTTCGCCAGTGAGTGGAACGACACAATATAAAAAACTTAGGTGAAGTGAGCTGTATATAGTGTTAATCACCAGCATCAATTTGAATAACGGCTTACTTCAAGTTCACTTCACCTAAGTTTTCACGGTAAGATTTTCACAGAAAATATCGGCGGTACCGAATTAATCTAGGTACATAAGAAGAACGACGACTCAAATTGGGCATAGGATTTCGTGTCTAGTCAGACTAAACTTATAAGAATAGTGCCACTTTTCACTTCCACTTGATGTGCAGTAGTAGCAAACGAATACAACAACAACTCACAGTCCACTGTTGGACATAGGCCTCTCCCAGGCTGCGCCTCAATACCCTGTCCTCCGCCTTTTGCATCCATCATCACATGGATATTACTATAAAAATCTTACTGTGAAAACTTAGGTGAAGTGAACTGTCGTTCCACCGGATGCTAGGTATTGGCACTATTCACAGCTCATTTCACCTAAGTTTTCACGGTGACATTTTTACAGAAATAGAGAATAGGTCGGCTTTTCTATTTTACATTTATCTATGACGATAATCAGTCAAAAGTTTTTTTATTATAATATCCATTAAAACTACACTTACGAGTATTTCAAAATATTATGTTAGATTAGACACATTATACTATGTCTTATCTCTAAATCTCTCCACTTACTATAATACTGAGTACCATAGGTACTATTAACTGGCATTATTAGCCTAATTTTAAGTACATGACTAAACAAAATTAGGTACTTAGAAAGAATTACAACCCGACCTTAATTAAGTAACGACCTTAAACATGCACAACAACGTATCTATTACAACTTAATTTGTAAAGTTACAACTTAATTTGTAAAGTTACATGAACAATTTGTTCGCAACGCAATTTCCGTCTTGAAATATCAATCACACGAGCTCACTCAGTAGCAGGAAGAAATCTACTGAGATAGGGACTGGACCGCAAACGGGCCCTAATATGTGCTTCTAGTTGAACTTAATGAAGCATTAATCTTGTTTTGCTTCCATTCATTCGCGTTTGCGTTTTGTAATTTGCGCATAGGCAGGAAATTGATAATCTGTCAACATTGTAAAATTGTGTTGTATGAAAAAACGTAGATTTGTTTATTTAAATGAGATTAGAATTGACAGCTGTCAGGGAGTAAGTAAAATGTTTTTTTTAAGCTATATTATTTTATTTTTTACTAAATATTTACACTAGATACCTACTAAATTATATGACTAACTAACTTACTATACAAAGAATTACGAAATGAAATGTTTTAGGTTTTCAAGCCACTTTGTAAGAACTGTAAGATATTTTCAACTGAAAGTTGGTAAATGAAGTACTAATGGATATCTTTAGAATGGAGGCAAGTATAAAAACCGACCAAGTGCGAGTCGAACTAGCACACGAAGGGTTCCGTACTACCGCGCAATAGATAAATAATGCAATTTTTTTTTGTTATTGCAGCAACAGAAATACACACTTTGAAAATTTCAACTGTCTACCTACCTATTACGGTTCATGAGATACAGCCTGCTGACAGACAGACGGACGGACTGCTAAGTCTTAGTAATAGTAGTGGATTCTTAGTAGTATTGTTGTTAGGGTTCCATACCCCCAAAAACAAGTAATAAATTCTATCTAACTATAATAGTACATATACATTGTGTGCTATGTTGATGATTGCAACAGAGGCGGTATCGTACGCGCGAGACGTAGGCGAGCGCTATAAGGAAGCCGAGTGTGTAATGATCAATGCACACGCGTTTCATACGACGTTTTTCAACACACTTGCGAAGAAAAAAACAGACTTGTATTGTTATTAACTTTTATGTAAAATGGCGCGCTGGTTTTGTTCCTCCGCGCACCGCGCTAGCGATGCGCGCGCAGGTGTAAATAAAGGCACTGACAAAACCGTTAAAAAGCCTACATAAACACATAATAAAAACACAATAATGTTTAGGCTGATCGTATTGGTAGTGTTGTCGTATGTTAAATTGTATGTTAGTTAGTATGGAATTAGTAAGTACTATTGGCATAGAGAAATATAGGTACATTAGTTCAGTGAGAATCCGCAATAAAAGAACGCCAGTCAGGGTCTTTTCCGTTTGGTTCCGAGAGGGACCACGGACACTTTAAGGTAAATAAAATTAAGTTAATTTTGAGACCAAGGACAATTCAGACTATTTTGTAAAAAAAGTGAAATATGGCCGGCGGATTCCTTTTGGCATGAAGTCTCTTTGATGAGATTAAAAAAAGCGCACATCCCCGACTAGTAAATAGTTACCTGTGGTGTTACCGCACTAGTGCGGTAACATAAAGTAAAAAGCACATGTGTTTAAAAAACTGCATTATGGACCTAAAAGCGGTTCATTAAGAGCCACTTTACGAACAAGTGTGTTGATATTTGTATTTTAAAAGTTACGACGCGAGATCTCAACGTGTTAGACGACGCAACAGTACGCTCCATTATTTACAGTAACAATACGTAACATAACGTTAAACGAGTGAAAACACTACATTCCAGCATCAGGCATTAAAAACCAAATACCATAAATTTACGTGAACGAGGACAACCACAAACTGTTTGTTTCTTTTTTTAAAACATTTTAGATAATAGATTTAGCTGTGTCTATAGCCTAGCTTGTCACGTACGTAGCAATTGTAAGATTTGTAAGCAATTGGCCATTTGCAATTATGATGCAAACAAGACCAAAACTAGACTGTGGTCTAGTTATTTCAGTTTCATTTTTTCTGGCAGGCCGCCAGAATCCTGTGGCAGAAGATTTTTGACTGCTACCTGATTTTATTGGCCAACCAAAATTTTACACCGTTACAATTTTTAAATTATTATTTACTCAAATCTAAAGCTAGTGTAAAAATTTCTTATAGGTTAGCACCACATGCCCCTTAAACATAATAATTTTATAGTTGTTTACTATTTTTTATAAGCCCGTATTGTCCTCCTGCAAGGCAAACGCGTACACCTCGCTCTGTCTAGAGCTGTGACGAGGACCACTATTTGTTAAAGGAGTCCAGCTTATCCCACCATCACCGTCTGGGCCTGCCACGATATTGCTTCGTAACAAGGAAGTGCCAGGGTAGCCCGCAAAATTCAAATTTTCTTTTGGGTTTTTTGCAATTATTGGGTTAGTGTATGTCACACTAAGGTGAAAGTTTGCAAGTGTGTTTGTATGTTTGTTACTTCTTCACGCACAAACGGCTAAACAGATTTTGATGAATATTGGCATACAGATAGTTTATAACCAGGATTAACACATATGATACTTTTTATCCCGATATTCCCACGGGATCGACACTTATGCGGGTGATACCGCGGGGCACAGCTAGTTGAACATAATATGATTGCCGACCGTAACAAGTAGATATATATTTTACATTATTACAACCATCTAAGTTCAAAAATAATCCTATTAAATGGCTATTTCAGGAAATCAACGACAGCTGGGACATAGATGTTGGCGACAGATCTGGCAACCCGGTTGCTAGGGTCTTGTTATTGTTGGTTGGCTAGCGACCGGGGCGGCTTGCGTGTTTCTTACCTTTTTATAAGCTATTCTTGTGATCTTTATTTAATTTTATTATACCCTCTTGCACCTTACCTGGTTATAATTTGGTGCTTAACATTACCCAGTGGGTCTTAAGCTGTCGTTGATTTCCTGAAAGTTTTGCCCATTGATCTTTGTCTAATATTTATTTTTAAATCTCTCGCGTTACGTATTTGGTTTAACCATGCCGGTTTAAATATTCATGAAATGAAACGGAAGTGTTATGATTATCATGCTTATGACAAACAAACTTGATGTGGTGACAAAAATGCAGGGTCTTTCCTTCATGCTTAATTAATGAGATACGGTTCAGTTTCCCTTCATTATTAGAGATAGAGGTCAACTTTATGTGAAATAAGTATATTATAATATAATATTTATAAATAACTCAGTTTAATATAGTCTCTGCTATAATTAACCTGATGGCATTGGTCTTCCTGGACTCGTCAGAAGCGTTTACCAATCCGACTTGTGGAATGTAGAAATGGAAAAATATGTCCATGAGTGTCAATTAAGTTAACATGACAGTCATAATATTAAGTGACGTTTATATGGACCTTCAGGCTTTCAAATTAGATCAGCTCAGCCCTACCTGTATCTACCTATAAGGTGACCTTTTATATGCCTTACGGCCGACACGAACTCTATAGCCTCACACGACAGCGGAACTTGTATTCGGGCCAAAGAGGGAGTCAACTGTCAATGTGTCATCTAGGTTGCCAAGAATTCAATTGGCTCGTGTGGCTCGTATTATTGTTATTTATTGCTTGCAATGCAAAGATGCAGTATGCGCCATATATGTATAGGTACCCAGGTATTCTGCATTATTTTTCTATTTTTTTATTTACTTTTGGCTACATGCCATTAGATCAATCAATTGACATAATTATATCTAATAAATAACCATGATATTCCGATGTAGGTACCCACTTTACTATGTGGATCGCACGATTTCCAATCGTTGCGCGTACGCATAATGGTACTTACAACCAACTTACAGCAAAAGTGTGAATTATTAGAATGTGAAAACGTCTAAATAAGGGGATATTAACGACACTTGTAGGCATTACAGTTATTGCCTCAGTGTCGTAAAGCTAAACAACAAAAGTAAAAGCATTGCTACAGAACGTTATACAATTAGTGAAGAAATTCAACCAAGTTACGTTGAGTCTTATTCCGATCTAACACTTTTGTCAATATAGAAAACAGAATTCGTCATGGCGTGCCATTCTACTTTGAACAATGAATCAATTTTAGTCCTCACTGATTAAACGAATCTGAACAAGCGGTCTTGAAAAAATATTGGGGCCAGTAATATTGTGCAAAATTTTATTTTTGATATAATGAATGTGTCTTTGCCAAATTCGTAACAGACTTTTTGTGGTAATTCTGTATTGGGTTCGTTTTTCTGGGAACATCTAATAAAGTAGAATGTAAAATCGTTCTTGGTTCATACCCGGCAATTGATGCTTTTAATAATATTGAGGAGTTATGATGTAGGTGATCCAATCAAACATTCATCTAGGCCTTCCAGGAGTTATGATTATTAATTCACAATGCTTCTTGATAAACTTACGGGAGATAAACAACTGTACGTATGAGGGTAGGTATACCTACGGTTGTTATCTCCCGTAATCAAGCTAACAGCATCTACTTAGTGCAAAGTGCACTTCTGATGAGACAGTTAAACTAAAAATTTAATTAAAAATTAAACATTTAAATTGTTTTCTAATATTGTATAGGTACTGCATGTCCACCAGGGGGCCTAAAAAGGCCATTTTGGTAGAATCTTATAAGGATAACATTATGCATCATAGAGCTTCTGGTTGGTTATTTCAGCATGCGTAGCATGACTTATCAACTACCACTAGTACTGACACCTAGTAGTAATCACACCTAACAACAACAACCGTTGACTGTCCGTGGTTCTGCAATTGTTCACCAGATGGCACTTTTCACAGTAGATATGTGTGTACAGAAATAAAACAAAGTTATTAATAAATTGCTTTTATTATAAATACTGCGCGCAGTTATTAATACACCTAATTTAGCTTAATTTATTAAACTTATAAGTAAGTTCTTTGGTTTTCGAAACACATAAATATCTCGCAGGGCTTTCGTTCGTGTTGTGTTCCCTATCCTATACCCATGAAATTGTGTTCCGTCATTGTCTTATTTATTTTTCCTTATATTAATTTGTACTATTATTTACAATTACTTAGTTATTAATATCCTATGCTTCCAGTTAAGGTTCTTTTATTCTCCAGTCATTACCTCAAGGAATTCTGAAACAATAAAAAAAATCTATAGAGTCAGTGTTTGAACTAGAGTGAGTCATTACTTAACATAACGCCTGTAATCCTTGAAGGGTGAGGCAGAGCTGTACCAGTACCTAGGTACCTACCCATTATTATTAGCCGTTATTTTGTTTTGGTTCTAGCCATTATTTAATGGGTACTTCAACTCATCGATAGGTACCTAGGTAATTACTGAGAAATATATTTTTGCCTTAGCCTTTTTGGCCCATTTAATTATCCTTTATAGGTGAATCTATTCTGTTTTGATTATAGCAAATAGATAAACAAGTAGATTCCTGTGACACCTACCTATATTACGGACAGTGCTTAGGGCCTAAGCAATTGCTTAATTTGCCTATGGGCTAATCGGCACTGATTATGGACACAGTTTTAGCAGTTTTCTATGTCTATGTTAAAATGTTTTTGTTGTCCCATGATTTATTGAATTAGATTCATTCGAATTCTAAAGGTATTCTCACCATCAAAGTCCACGGTCCCTGAGCCGTCAGAGTCAATTTCCTCAATCATGGTGTCCAAGTCTTCAGCTGTGATGGTGTTGTCCAACTCCTTGAAGATTTCTTTTAACACATCTGTCGTTATGTAACCGTTTCCTGGAAAAAATAATAAAAATCATTAGTTTTTTCATAGATTTTCGGACTTTGGAAAGTTATTAGTTAAGTTGTAGTTATACGAACTATAATATTAAGTAAAATATTATAAGCAAACAATGTAGGTACCTATAATTTACAAACCTTCCTTATCATATAACCTAAAGGCTTCTCTGAGTTCCTTGAGCATCGTCTCATCATCTTCTTCTTCTGTCAAGAATTTAGCAGCTAATTCGCAGAAATCCTGGAATCGTAGCTCGCCAGTTCCTGTAAACATCGATGACGTCATTATGTACTATTAACAAAATACAACGTTGAACGCGATACTTAATTTTAACACTAGTCAACATGCCTCGATAGCCGTGATCGTCTAGTGGTTAGGACCCTACGTTGTGGCCGTAGTAACCCAGGTTCGAATCCTGGTCACGGCAATGTGCAAACATTGTCACGGTGGGGCTTACTTTTTTAATATCTTTTGCTGCTTTTCATTTATTTTCTTACTAAATAAACCTTATATACATAGATTTCAGTTAAATTTTACGTATATTTTATATCCGTAAAATTGCCTGTTGGTAAACATTATTACGTTTTTATTCCGATGATAAAAAATATTGGATTTAAAAATGAAAATGCTTAGCAATAAATTAATATATAATTTATATAATAAGAAAATACCCATGAAAATCCATAGCTTTCTGTTTAAAGCGCCACCTAGCTGCGATAATATGTACTTCCCGACAAGATGCAAACTGCCACACTACTAGCGCCATCTATCGTATAAATCGTTAGGCACAAATTAATCAAAAATCTACAAGAAATATTGTGTCTTTTGAATAATTATTATGTCAAGAATATAATAGAATAGAATACTCATTTTAGTGCTCTATCTACCTGTGTATGTTACACAGGTAGATAGAGCACTAAAATGAGTTTTATTTAAATAAGTTAGGTAGCTATTTAAGAAAATAGACGTCCCTTACACCAACGTATTTTGTTAGTAATGTCCCTTACATTTAATTGATCTCTACGTTGGATCCAATCTATAATGAAAAAATAGTGTAAAGGTCTTGTTGAAAAAATGAATGAAGAATAATTCGTTGATTGGGAAGACCCTTACCTTATGTGAAGTGTATTGGCGGCGGTAATTACACCGTTTCAAGTTGCTATATTGCATAGTTTTTCAGATACATTGTTATTATGGGGCTGATTGGAAATTTGAATCCAAAAATCAGTAGCGTAAGGGAATTTTTTTTTAAGCTAGAATTTTTTCATGTGCACCATTCGAAAGAGCGCAAAATTCTGAACAAAACTGTATACTCAACTCATTTTGGGTATTTTGTCCCTTACATCAATTGAACCAACGGTCGACGATATAGAGAAACTGTATTATAGATACAAAGGGTGACACAATGGGCACAATGTAAGTAACTTTAAGTAATTGTTGCACTGTGTAGAGTTTAAACGCATGTTTTATCTTTGTTTGTAAACTAGTGTAAACAATTGTTGGTAGACCTAATAAAATAAATAAATAAATGTCAAATGGATAAATTAGCAATTGAAACTAGATTTAAATACGTCGGTAAAAGTTCACCTACCTTTCAATATCCTTTCAATAAATAACAATTTACTGAGTCTTTCAGAATTTTCTTTCTACGATTTCAAGAAACAACCTTTTTTGTTGATTGAATTTGTATTCAAGACAACTCTATCGTAACTAATGTTAACTTATTCTCTTTAATGAACAAAACCGCGAGAAATGAACGCGAAGGTGGCGTGATTAGAAGGAATTGCCGTGATTTCGAAGTAAGGAATAATTAAATGGTCATAGTGAATTAGGGCCCTACCCAGGTTTTAAAGTTATAAAAAAATACGTGAATTCACCAGCGACGTCGACTTCAGCAATGATTTCCTTCAAACTGTCGTCATCCACCTCGTGACCCAACATCTCTAGGATGGTGCCGATAAAGTCTGTACTGATAACTCCCTTCTTCTCGTGGTCGAATGCATCAAAGGCATTCTGCAGAACTGCACAAAGAAATAATGAAAATTATGAAAATGGGAAATTAAATTCGTTGTAGTTATACCTACTTTTGATCTACATAATTTTAGTCGATTTTTTTTATTTATTTATTCAAATTTCATGTGCAAAGTAGTACTACAAGACATTATTTGCCAGTCAACTTTTGGGATAATATCTTTTGTTTTGATTAAATTAAGAATGTTATACTTATTTAAACAGTAAACATTAATAATGCATATTATGCATTATTAATGCATATTATGCATTATTAATGCTTATTATTAGATAGAGTTTATTTACTGATTTTTAATAGTCTCTATTATAAAAAAAAGTGGCAGCTTGATACAATAGAAAATCAATTGTGTCTTATTAGCGGAGCTTAAGCTTAACGTGCATGTTTGGATCAAAAACTTTTTAAGAATAGTTATTATTGTATCACGCCTGTATTCCCTGAAGGGTTCAGCAAAGGTATAGGTACCTACATTCCCACAAGAAGAACTATTTTATACTAGCTTCTGTCCGCGGCTTCGCCCGTGCGTATGTCGGAAATTATCCCACGGGACAGTACCGGTGAAGTAGCCCATGTCCTTCTCTAGGATCCCATCTATCTCCTTGCCACATTTTATCAAAATTCGTTCAGTGGTTTAGGTGTGAAAAGGTAATATACAGAAAGAGGTACTTTGGAATTTATAATAAGTTGGTATTAAGCAGTATTATAACTTACGAATAATTTGTTCCTTGTCAAGCTCCTCCTGTGCACCACGCATGAAAGAAAATAAAAGAATTAGTAAATAATGACTGATCAACAACATTTTGTAAACAAAACAACGTATCGATATCCCAATTTAAATGGACACTGCACACACCATTTTATTTCCTTGTCACAGACGCACTGAAACTCTAACAGGTAACGTTACCGGTATTGATTGGGTCTATCTATCTAGACGTAGTCTGTTTATATAAATTCAGTTCGACTTAGTTCCGCCTAGGTGGAATAGTTCAGGGATCGCCAACGTTTTTGTGCCAATGTAGTTCGGTATCTACCTACTCATCACAAAGATTCATGGTACAGCTGTAAAAACCTGCTGTCACTGTAGTGTCAATCCCCAGCATCAGGTAGAATGACACTAACACTCACACACTTTAAGCTTACTTCAACTAAGTTTTCAATGTAGGATTTTCCAGAATACACCGGCTGTGAACCGATTAGATACATTTTTTACCGACTTCAAAAAAGGAAGTTCTGTATTCGACCTGTATGTATGTATGTCCGCGATTTTCTCAAAAACTAATGAACCAACTTTGATGTTTCTTTCATTAACGTGATCTACATACTTTCAGGAAGTTTTTAGTATATAACACATTAAGTACGAATGTGTATGCATAAATGTACTGCTTCTCCGTCATTTCTATGCGAATTTTGATATTTCTTCTAGTCGGTGTCTTCAATTCTTCAATGCACCTTAGCTTCGCACCGCTTGGCTGCAATTGTATATCTATGTATTATTTTTAATAGATAAGGTATGTCTCAGGGGTGATCCCATATTTTGATTTAACTTTGCTTGGGTAGTTTTTGAGTTAGCTTCAATAATACAATTCAGTGTCGGGAAGTTATTAAAATACTGATGTTTTAATAACTTCTGATACTTACACAGAAAGCAGTGCAGTTCATTGCAGTTCATTGCATGAACACTGATATTTACACAGAAAGCAGTGCAGTTCATTGCATGTTAGTAGGGTAGGTACAACTGAAAAATGTTGGTTGTCGAAAAACGAAAATGCGGAACCCACGACAAAGACTTCCGAAATTAAAGTTATTTTATCACTTTGTAGTGTTTTTTTTGGAAGTCAGTTGTTTTTTTTGTAAAAAAGTCCATAATGACAAAGTAGTTTAAAATGAAATGTGTAAGTACTATAATAAATAAATAGAATTAAAATAAAATTCATTTAATTCAGACTATTAAATGTCCATATTTTGTTAGTATTACTGCATTATCTTAAAACTATGTATGTTAGTCATGAGGAGATAGAGTACCTATTATGTTCACACTGGACGCTGCACCTACCCTGTTAGTTATTTTATTGTAATTAGTAGGATATTCTTGTTTAATTTAGATACTCAATCGTAACTATTTTCGTAACATGGAGGCCTGTGTCCAGCAGTGGACGTCTTTCGGCTGAAATGATGAATTACAATTTCGATTAATTTTATCTATAAATATAAACACAAATCTATTTTCTTAGTTCAAGCGAAAACTAAAATTAAACGTAGTTCTTATTTCTATTTGTAAAATTAATAGAATGCAGGTAGGCATGCAGGTACTTCGCTACTTATGGTGATATGTAGAAAAAAAATGTGGTTTTTCTATTTCGTGTAACTTGTTAAGTATGTGGAATAGGGATTAAACGTTTTTGAATTTTTTGGTCTAGAATCCTGTAAAAAGAATACTCGTGTATTCCTTTTACAGCATTCTAGACCAAAGAGTTTTTCTCGATATTCAATGAATTTTTCTCGATACAAAAAAATTGCAAAGTTATACCTAAGTATCTATTTCTTTACTTTTTTCGACATGATGGCATAACGCTTAAGAGTTATTCAATGGAATTTAAAACATAGAGAATTATCATTTATCAAAGTTTACACAAACTAGTTTTAAATTCAATTCATTTATTATGTTAAAAAAGAAGTAAATTCGTTTTGGCACATACGTCGTTTTATTCCGAGCGCACGCAAATTATAGCCATCACTCTTCTTTTGCGTTTCAAAAATAATTGCATCACTTTTGCTCGCTAGGTCTTCGAGGATTTTAGATTTTCGAGGTAGGTTAAATTACGAGTATCAGTAACACAAGTGGCTGCTAATTCTTTTTAGAACGAAGTTCTATAACGGAGCTTGCAGTAGTAGTAAACTTGGATAAATGGTCACGTAACGAAAAAGCATTATGCGACTTTTTATTACATATAATAAAGAGTCAGAGAGAGAGAAATAATTTTCATGGTTTTCGAGGGTACTGAAGCCGATAGTAAGTTCAAAATGAAAATAAAAAATGGCGGCAGCAAAAATTTAAAAATTTTTCGTCATGGGTATCGCTTTTATGGTTTTCGAGGGTGCTGAAGCCGATAGTGAAGTCAACATGAAAATTCAAGATGACAGCTGTAAAAATTAAAAAAAAATCGCAACTGCTATCTTTGGACTTTAATTTTGAAATTGGTTCCTGCCGGGGATCTCCCGACCCCACATTTATTTAAAAAAGGATTTACACTAGATATTAAATATTATTCTTTAAAACTTTCTATTAATAAAAAAAATTGTAGTTAAGTACCTACTTACGTATTATAAACATCAAAGGTAAAGTTAAATTACTTACTCCATACGTAGGCTGTATACTTAGAGCTTTGTTTATTATGGGGCACGTGGCTAAGATATAACTTGAAGGTATTACAAGATAAAGAAGCAATTCAGACACCATAAGGGCCGCATAAAAGGGATGTTTGTACAGTCAGGGAAAATGATGTTAATTAAGCAAATTGACACCCTACGTCAATCTATAGACCGAATGTCGTCCAAGCGCGCGGCTGCGGCCAATCTCAACGGAGACTAGCGTTTGGCGCAGGAGATATTACAGTGCACAAGTGTGTCAAGTGTGTACAAACACAGGTCACACGTGTGTACTATCTCTTCTCTCACTTTCATAGTCCGATGGGACGGCAATCCTACACGAACGGAGAGAGATCAAGCGCAATTAACGTCAATTTATCGTGTTACCTAAAGCCATTTCATAGAACTGTCAACGAATGACAATTGCGATTTACATATACGGACAATTTAAACCAATTTGCTTAACAATTATTTTCCTCGACTTTAGATAATTTCAAAATTGCACACAGAAAGTCGTTGTCAATCCATAGACTGACAAATCTACAAAAGTTTGTATCCAGCTTTAACATCTGCGATTTATAAATTATAGGTTACTTATCAATTTAATTATCGTTTGGATGAAACTATTATAGTTTCATTCAACTTCTTGCTATCACCTTAGACACTACCTAGGTATGTGGAAAAATGTCAACATACATAGGAAAAGCGAAAAGCCAAATATTTATGGAACCAATTCTCCGTCTGTCTGTCAGGACATCAGAGCCCCTTTTCCTCGGAGACAGTTTGACATGACAGATGATTTCTATGTTAGTGCGTGCCATGCATACAGTTTGTGGCCAACAAATGGTAGGTATATCTACCTACATATTGCGGAGAACGAGAGATTGAATTTGTTGAATATTTGATTAAGTCAGTTCCGAGTTTACTTAGAGCTAATTTCTCAATAGTCAGATAACTTTTATTTGAGAAATAAATATTGCGGTTTGACAGCTGTATAGAGAATATGTCAAACTGACAGATTCATTCTTTAGATAAAAGTTATCTGACTGTTGAAAAATCAGCCGGACATTTTAGGGTAGCACAATAACTGCAAAAACTAATTAAATTCGTGTATGTCCTCAGTAATTTTATGGAAATAATTAGCAAGGTTTGCTCAAACAAGGGCTGATTTTTCAATCGACGGATTATTTTTATTCGTGGAATAATTATATGGAAGAATGGTCAAAAATTCAAAATTATTCCTCCGGTAATCTTTATCTGGCGTTGGAAAAATCAGCCCTAAATGTAATAAGATGGCAAATATTAAGATTATGAAAGAGAATATAATAGAATTCTTGGAATACGTAGGTGTTGAGTAGAAATGGTAACGATACCTACCTGGTGAGGTGGTTGGGATGAGACCTATATAAAAATTACTTTAAATATCAACTTAGTTCTCTATGTGAAATATACAGACAAAATGACGGCCTGTGGCCATTTGGCAATCCATGATAATAAATTAATAATCAAGTTCTTCTAACTGAACAGACAGCTGTGCTGCTGAGGAGTTTGTTGCGCCACTTCTTCTTCTCAACCAAAGCACTAAGCAGAAGAAAAAGAAGGAAGAGAAAGGCGCGTTTTGGGGGATTGTCTTTTGTAATTTTGATGTTCATAAAGTGCTGATTCTCAGCCTAGTTTGAATAAATGACTTTTGATTTTGACTTTATGTACTTTAGCCCTCTCGTAAAGTGTCTAAAAGATTTTTTATTATTATTTTAATAAACGTTTTATTTTAGACTTTTCACGCTTTTCTAATTATTTTTCAAATGAATATAATGAAGATACGAATACTCATGTGCTGTGGTATTTTTGACTCTTACCCATCAATCCTTATTGGACCCAAAGATTTCAGGACCTTTAAGCTGACTTAACGAACCAATGACTGTTGAATTACATGCAGCAGAGGAACTGTAATTGGCTACTGGACGCATTTATCATTCTGTACCCACGCACAATGGTCCACTGTAGGACTAAGTGCGGAAACCAAATCCCCTAACATAGAACATAGAGATCATTCTGTACCGTCAAGTAGCGTAACTACGGAAGTACGGAAACGGCTTCGATGGATGACTCAATGGCCAACATCTGCTAACTGCGAACTATCCCTATCTACCTTATACACGCAGGTAGATAATTAGATATCCTCACCTAATCTTGTAAAAAACACAGCTTTGAAAATAATGGGAAAAGAAATTTCATGTAAATGAGATCAGAAACTCTCTTTTCATTTGTGAAATAATGTAATCACATTCAAAAGCGAAAACGTTTGGCATTTCCCCTTAGTCAAAGAAAAGTCAAACAAAAATGAATAACCAATAATCAATCAATTACACGAGTTGGTGGCACCTGCCTGTCACGATGGGATGCTGCTGGGAATGCCTGGACCGTGACACCCAATGTTAATGACAGGGCTGCCCTGAGTGAATCTAATAATAAATCATTAGTGTAAACACTACTCACATTGACACTTACACTAAATCAATTTGTAAACATTCTTAGGTAATGATTTCTTCTTACTAGTGGTTTCCCCGTGCTTATTTATAGGGTTCGATTCGGTAAAGTAATAGCGTATGCAGTGCCGGACTAACTTGATGCCCTAAGCAATCCACGCCTGTAGGCCCTCCTATCCACTAGTCGCCTCGTATTTTTCCAAAAAAACGACGAGCGATTTGTAAAAATTGGCGCACATCTCTAGCTAGAGTGACTTTCGGGTCTTGTAATATCTTGCTGATAAACAGCCTTGCCTTTCATGTGCTAGCAAGTACTGTATCGGTGCTGTTTCAACCTTGTGGTGCCCCCCGAGACGTGTTGCCCTAAGCAATTGCTTAATTTGCAATCCGGCACTGAGCGTATGGCGACAATACACATGTTGAACCGACTTTAGTAATAAATAGGAAGGGTTAGTATGTACTATGACTGGGTACTTAGTGTTTCGTGAGCCTGCGCAGTTTTGCCGCCCACGAAACACTGCAGTTAGCCTTTGCAGGTGTAGCCCGGTTCCGTCGGCTGTTACTATGACGTCATCTAATGGACATAACGCACTGTCCATGCCTGTCAATAAATGTTTTCCATAGAGTGCTGCAACTTAAAGCTACTGCGGTTTTTTTCAATCGGTCGTTTTAAACTTGATCCTATGTAGGTAGTAGTATCTTCTGATCTTTTTATCTGTTATGCCATTTTGCTGGCTAAGCGTTCATTGAATATAAATAGAAAATATTTATTGTCCAAGTTATAATACAGTAAGCAGGTTCACTCGTTAACAGCAAGTTAAGACAACATGAGTAGCTTAAAATACTACCTACAGCTAGGTTACAATTATATTATATCCTAGTGAGCCCCAAACTAGACAGTCTGTACCTTGGGGCTCGGAGTACGAATTACAGCTAGGTTACAATTATATTATATCCTAGTGAGCCCCAAACTAGACAGTCTGTACCTTGGGGCTCGGAGTACGAATTACAGCTAGGTTACAATTATATTATATCCTATGTGAGCCCCAAACTAGACAGTCTGTACCTTGGGGCTCGGAGTACGAATTACAGCTAGGTTACAATTATATTATATCCTAGTGAGCCCCAAACTAGACAGTCTGTACCTTGGGGCTCGGAGTAGGAATTCCAGAGTAGAGAGAGGTGATTTCAGGTATGGTATGGTACGTGTGTATGAAATGAAATGAAATGAAATGAAATGAAATGATGAAATGATGAAATGATTTTATTTTTTGTAAGTAGGTTTGTACAAACACTTTTACACGTCAATCATGTTTTTTTTTTTTAAACTAGATGAAGTCGGCGTTTCCTATCTGACTACTCTGAGAAGAAAGGCCGAAACAAACTCAGAGGTCACAGTCTCTTTTAAAGTCCAGACATAATCTTGGTCAGGTTATATGAAGACCATGTAGATCGATGTCTGAGGTGGTCTTTTGAGGAAAGAACCACACAGATTGAGAGGACCTGTCCAGTCAGTGCACGCATTTGTCAAAAATCGTGCAGCTCAACTCAAGACTTAAGGAGCTCAACGATTCGACGAACAATACCAAAGAAAGGACATTTGGGTAGGCCACATAAATTACTCAAACTGCCAGACCATGAAAAAAAAAAAAAAAACAGAACAGAGAGAATAATAAAAAAAATATATATAAGTATGTAAAAAGACCCACATCGTCTTCACATTCACAATGAAAAAATAATATAATACTTTACAAAGTAAGCAAATGTCATTGTTTAAAAAAAAAAATATTCATCAATGTCAATGTGTATTAAAAAGAAAAAAATCATTCAAAATGCAGAAATTGGAAGCAGCTCAATCCCAAGCCTTTTTGTCCTCAATATAATCTTTAACGGTATAAAAGGCTTTCTGGCACAACTTACGTTTAATGAAAGATTTGAATTTATTAAGGCTTAGATCTTGAACGTGGCTTGGTAGTTTATTGTAAAAGCGTATACATTGGCATCTGAACGAGCCACCTATTTTCTTGAGCCTGGTTGTAGGTACAACATATTTGTGTTTGTTTCTAGTATTTATATTATGGATATCACTGTATTTTTTAAACAATTTTATATTTTTATGGGCATATAAAAGATTTTCATAAATGTACTGAGAAGGCACAGTCATTACATTAATCTCTTTAAATTTGTCTCTGAGAGAGTGTCTCGGACTTAATTTATAAATTGATCGAACAGCTCGCTTCTGCAAAACAAAGATAGTCTGAATATCGGCGGCATTTCCCCACAATAGAATACCGTACGACATTACACTATGAAAATAGCTAAAGTACACTAAACGAGCAGTCTCTATATCAGTTAAATTTCGAATTTTTCTAACAGCGTATGCTGCAGAACTTAGCTTTTTTGACAATTTATCTATATGTGGACCCCACTGAAGCTTAGCATCCAAAGTTATGCCCAAGAATACTGTGTTGTCTTCAGGATTCAATTCCTCGCCCTTTATCAACACATTAGTTTTCACCTGCCTTACGTGGGGTAGCGTAAACTTAATGCATTTGGTTTTCTTCTCGTTTAGAAGCAAATTATTAAAATTATTAACAGTGTGATGTTTGTGTGGTGCGTGTTTGATGTGTGTGTGGTGTGTGCCTGTGTTTGTGTAAGTGTGCGTGTTTGTTTCATTGTGCTTTGTTTGATTGTGCTTTGTTTGATTTGGTGTCAGGTCAGGGTCTTTATATTAATTGTTCCGCGTCATCATAACCAATATTATGCAAAATTTCCTTTACTATTTTTTGCGCTGGCGGCGAGTTTTCAAAAGTCGCCGCGGCGGCATGTGTAAACGCTCTTATAGGTTGATAATGATGAATTTAGCTAAACAAAAATATTTTTTTCCATGAAATGTCATTAAAGATTCCCCATGAATGTCATTACAACCGTTTTGGGATAAGATGCAAGTATAATCAGAGCAACTGTCATCAGACCAGGGCACTTACTACACACACACACACACAGGGCATTCACTATGACCACTTAACGATTCCTTACTTACATCGATACCACGTCATTTCCTTAGCTAAGCCGCGTTCATTTGGCGCGGTTTCGTTCACTGTGTCATAGAGAATACGGCCCCAGGGGGCCAAGTCTACTAACATAATTTTGTCGGAATTGTCGAATATTGTCAATATTTTTTTATTTTTTTATTTATACAACATTTTATTTATATATAATTAAGTATTTTACAATTTAACTCTAAAATATACATATTATATAGTATATACAAATATATAAAAAAAAGAAGGGAAAAAAAAAAGAGAGGAGCTCATTGGGCATCAAAAAATTCGTCCGCATCGCTGTCAATGGCATAAGTGCCTAAAAGACTGGCAGCATTACCACGTTAGATGGCAATGCTTATTCTTTGGGCTAAAAATAGGCCAGCCCTCTGGTCACGTCTGTCAAAATCAACAATTCAATATTGACATTGAATTGTTGATTTTGACATTTTTGCTAATCTCGTACATAATGAAAAATCGTAATCTCCTATTGTTTTGACATTTCATTTGACCCCTGACATGCCATGGAGAGTACGAACTTCAAATAGCAGACTTGGCCCCTTGTGTACAGTTCGCTTCACAAATAAGGTACCCCCCTTGGTATTGACATCAAACCTATTTAAGTTTTTCGTAATGTAACGTAAGTGGCGTGTTGGTCTAATGGTTAACACTGCGGCTTGGCGATGCGGTGGTCACGAGTTCAAATCCGCGGATGAGAAGATTTCTTTTTCCTTTATTTTATTTATTTATTTATTTACCCTTTTTTTAGTTTCTTTATTAGGTGATTTTCGTTAATTATTATTTAAGAAATCAAATGGAGGTTTGTAATAAAAGCTAGGCATTTTGATAAACAATATTCATTTATTTTTCTAATTACATTTCTAGGACTTCATGGAATCCACTTCCAGGTTGAGTATACAGTTTTCTATCTGTGTTAAATTGGGGTTATTTACTTAGAATATTAACTAAACACAAAAGAGAAATTGGAAAAGACCTTTAAAAAAAAAGAAATTTTGTCTTTTGTGTCTGTGAATTACAGAGGAAGAATCAACATGCTAAACTATAATAGTATAGCAATATACATCTTTCTCTTTTATCACATTTTCTAATAACCCTTATTTAACACAACATTAGAAAAATATGTGAGGTCAGATGGTGCATCGTTAATACATTACAAGACTACTTGTAAACCAGATTATCTGGATTGATAATAATTATAAAGGTTGTTTGTTTTTGATTAACTACGAGATCAGGATCCCACAAATATTGGGAATTAATAACACTTGCTCTTAAATGTTCCAACGCAATTTTATCAGATACGTTACACAATCAATCTGCCGAGTAAATTGCCTTATAATAACGGAGAGGATGTCACAGTCTATCACTTCTTGAAGTTTTGAAGGGTGCCACTAAATGAACTTTCACAATATTACGTTGTCGCTCCATTTGTATTTTCTCTGGCCTTGGCGATCACATTTCACATCACCCGTCGCTTGATACCTTTGTATCCATCTACGAACTGTTTTTCTCTGCAATGAAAATAATAATATTAGAAATACATAAAAACATCCAACTAGTAAGTAATAATGCAACATTATTGCAACAATAAAATATAGGTAATATGTGGAAGTATAACATAAATCTTACCGTTATGCCCATAACTCGTGCTATTTTCTTTATGCTTTGTTCCTGTTCCCAGATAACAACAATTTTAGCCTTCAAAAAAGTTGTTAATCAAACCATACCATCGGTTAATAGAATCAACTGGTCAAAAACTTAATAAATTTGATAATATTACGACGAAGATAATTACACACAAGCGAATCGGCACGAAAACGAAACCATTTAAAAAATAATTATACCCTCAATCACAGTTTACTAAATAAAGCGAAGAAGTATTCTAAATTCAACCTTAACTCGCAGTTCATACAGCAGTTAAGTTTCTGAAGTAAAATGACGGTAGTGCAACAATCGGAATCAACACATTATATTCAACCAAACAAGCTAATTTCAACCTTATCTTTTAGTTAATTGAGGAGTTAATGCGTATTGCATTTTGTAAAACTAAGGTATTAAATATAAAACGAAAGTTGAAATTTAAACCTTATTATCTAGAAGATTAGACCGTTAATAACCTTGTTCGTTTTATGGAGTAATACTATTCCAATTTTCGTTGAGGTTGACAACTGAGCCAATAGCCTAGTAGTATAAGACACGGTCTCGATGATCGGCTGGCGCCTGGTGATGCGGGTTCGTATCTTAATCGCACGCAAAGTGTCTTTTTGTAAGTTATTCTTGGTATACGGTTCGGCCAGAAGGAAGCCGAAAAAATACCTTAAAGAATTATTAAAAACTTGAATGAAACTTGCAAATAATATCTGAGGTGGACCGTTGGATGCGCTCGGGCAGAGATGGGTGCGGCGGCGGGGGAGGGAGCTGCTCAAGGCTCACGTGACGCGCCAGCGCCGCCGCCGCGCCGCCGCCCGCCGCGTCGCTCGAGCGACGAGCGATGGCGGGCCCGAGCGTGCTCGGGCGATAGTCTTTAAGTCTTGGGGGGGTTCCATTTCTCTGACGCTGACTGTACCTAATCCTATCACTAGGTATATGCAGATGCTTTCCAAAGTCATGACAATTAACCGGAAATACTAACGTTTCCTACAGGAACGCTGCCAAGTTCCTATAAAAAAATATCACGAAGTCATCTGTAACCGACTATAATGACTACTGATTGTTACTTTAAATGACAGCAGGTAGGTACATAGTTGGCAGGCGCCCTGTGCGTCCCTCGATGCATGGCGTTTGTGCGATTTTTAACAAGAGTAATAATTTAATTTAATTAATTGCTAACTTCATTGTGTGCAAGAGTTTAAGATGCTCAAAAAAACACATTTAACAAAATCAATTTTTTTATGAACTCTATATTTTCTTAAAGAGTTGTCGTCGATGTAGTGGCGTACCACTACATCGACGACAACTCTTTAAGAAAATAGCTAGACACATTGGTTCAACCACCTCCTCGTGCATTTGAGACTTGTATACTGCTACCTACCTACTATTTTTCTTATACATATTTTGAAAGCAGTAGTATCTGAGTAGGGGAAATCGGGGCTAGAAGTTACCGGGGTAAGTTGTTCCGATTGAAATAACTTCGCGAGGAAAAGAGAGGAATATTGAGTAAACACGCCATGAAACGGAACACCATAGCGCACCAACGGAACAGGCCAGTGGCACTCGAAACATCGGAATAGCAGCACGTGGGTCGCTGGTAAGTAAAAATATTTTCGTATTTGGTATTTTCGGTCTATCTCACGAATTTTAACGATTAGCCTCTAGTGTTTCAGTGTTTTAATTAAAGAATTTATCTGCTGTTTCGGTACACTGTGCATAAATTATATTATGTATGCATTGATATATAAAAACCTTATAAATCAATGTATGTATATTTCGCAATCTAACCTATATTATCTGCTTTTTTTTCAACACGTGTGCTTGGGGGCTAGATGTTCCTTTTTTCGGGGCACGTTGTGACCCGAAAAAAATTTTGTAATTTTCTTTTTTTTTGTAGCTTGCGGACTTATACCCGAAAATCAACACGAGGTTCTGTGTCACAGGACTTGATGCAAAAAGCCTATGACGGCAATAGGTATGATTTTTTATTTCAGCCTAAGACAAGGCAATATGATTAAAGAGTGAACTAATTATCAAGGCTGATTAGCTACAAGTTATTTGATAAGCTGTTAATTATTAATTGGTTAATATTGTTTAAGAAAAAATTATATTTACTTACTTGTTATAACATACAAGTGTTTACCTGATGATTTTTCTGATGGTTTGTGTTGTATGGAATATTAACGGTGCCTGCTACGAGTACTTCTTCTTTTTCCGGAATCAAGGAAAAGATACTTATTCTATTTAAAAGCGGCTATCAACAGTTTATAATTAAATTGAAGTGTCTTATTAACTTATTATCTTATTCTATTTGAAAGCGGCCTTATCAACAGTTTATAATTAAATTGAAGTGTCTTATAATTATCTAAGATATAATTAGCCGTTGACTGATTTATACTCAAACAATCATCGCTAACGCAGACTCACGTTCCTCGCGGGCCGCATTGTAAGGCGTATTACAGAATGATAAATTGATAACACACGGGTACACTCAGCAGTCATCGGGTAGACACTGTTGGTACGTTACGGACCTATCTACTGATAGTTTTTTTTCACCGACAATCGGTCAGTCGGGTTGGTTGGTTGAATATGTAGATTGTCACTGAGTTTCTCATAATACAGTAAATGAATGAATGGCTGATCTGGAGAGTCTCCCCAGAAGGGCCCAGAAGGATTCTGACTAATTGGCTACAAAATATGGGAGAAAACAGATCTTCGCTAGGTGCCCTAGTTTTTGAGATATAAATGTGGCCCTGCTGGGGAGACTCTCTCCAGATCGGCCAGTATAAACCCTTATATCTTTTGAACCAGTGACCGACAAATTCTGATAATTGGCGACAAATTTCGACTAATTAGCGACAAATATGTGTCATCAAAATTAAAATCCTGAACAGGATAAGACTTAAAAAACTGTTTTTTGCCCAGTCTAATCCACCTATTTAAATATTATCATTAAATTAAATAATTAAATTAAAAAACAGAATTAGAATAAAATCAGGATTTAAGCAAAATAGATTAAAACTTAAATTGAAAACAATAATAATATAAAACAAAGATTATCTATCCTGATTAAAATGAAATGAAATAAAATTAGAACAAGTCAACAATAAAACTAGGATTAAACAAAATTAAATTAGAAACAGGGGCTATAGCTGTTTCAGATTCGCGGCAGATGGTAAGTAAAAAAATTGGAGGGGCTCTAGAAAAAAATATATTCGCAAAGTGGTGGGCAAAAGTAGGTTGAGAACCTATGGGTTTTTTTTTTTTTTTCGGATTGGAAATCATCAAATCCCCTCCCGCTCTGGGTGGAGCGGAAGGGAGTGTCAGACTCTTACTGACTAAAACCCACCCGTGTTCCTTCCTTAGCCCTTTATGTTCCGGGCTAGCGGTAACCCTTTCGGACAATCCCGCTGAAGAACCTATGGGTTAGTCTAAAGTTTCCACCCAACCTTAAGCAATTTGCTCACCAAGACTGTAGGTAATTACGGGTCAATAGGATCGTCGGAAACGGGAGCTACCAAGCCATGATGTAATTTCCGCTACCGGTTCAATATGTACTCTATGGAGGAAGGGCCAAAAGGAAGTAGCTAAACTCAGTAATCGATAGTAATGGCTTAAGGGCTACAAAATTACCTGATAATAATACGTTTGTTAGGTCGTGGATAACTTTTTATTATTCTTAGAGCGTGCGACCTATATTATCTATGGTGGATACTAATACGCATATATATTAATAAGAATTAATATATGTTTATAAAGAAGTAAAAGTTAGTTTGTATGAAAGGGGTAAGTCAGTCTCTGGAACTACTAGTCGGATTTGAAAAAATCTTTTTGCATTTGATAGCCCAATTTTTGAGGAAGTCTATATGCTATTTAACACCACGCTGGGACTCTAAGGCGGCGAGCAAAAGAAAAAAAAGAAAGGATGAGCGAAAATGGAGTAATAGTGCGGGCAGGCAATGCAATGCGACGGGGTGGGTCGGAGAAACAAAAAATTTAAAACCGGACGAAGGTGCGGGCAGAAGCTAGTAGTTATAATTAAGACATACCTGGCGTAGGAGATCATTGATCAAGGTAATCCTATTTTGTATTGATTTGGTACCCTATTATATTGGACTTAACCCATAACCGCTTAGCCTAACCTTTCGAGGAAAACAGGCATATCTAAGGTTATTGTTATGATATGGTTAATTATAGAGGTGTTTTTTTATTGATTTTCCTTCCTAACAATGTCTGTAGACCTTTCACAAAACGTAGGTATGTGATTATTTTTTTTTAGTTTTGACCTTTATTCTATGGTAATTCCGTTTGATTTAGCAATGTAATCAAGTAAATCATTCTAGATTCGAAATTCTAGACTTCTGAAACGTATAGAGGTATGAGGAACAGGGTGTAAAGTTCACTCAACTCTATAGAAAAGGGAGGATCCTCCGACCAGACGGGTGTTATGTCTGGCAGGCAACTGCCCAATGATTTATGTCGGGGCCGTTGTATCTATGCTAATTGCGCGGTAAACTCTGCTTGCGCGATGTAGGATTTGCGTGACGTAGTATGACGCGTTGTTTGCATGTGGCGTTGTAGATACCACACAAACGTTTGGGAAAATCTCAATTACTTCACGAGTGGATCTTGTGTAAGGTACAGTCACCAAAAGAGATAAGTAAACAGGGTCGTCGGATATAATAGAAGTTTAGTAAAAAACCGATGGAAGTTTAAGAACAAAAAAAAATTAAAATTACTTAGAAAATAAAATTATAAATTTTATAATTTAATATAATTAGTAGAAAACAAACAGTTAATTAATCAAATTACATTTGAAAACATCCATCGCTTTCTTTTTAAACTTCAACTATATCGGACGACCCTGGTTACTTATCGCTTTTGGTGACTGTACCTTGTACCAGATTCTCCCAAATTAGATTACAGATAGTTGGCTTAAGTCTGTTCCAATCGGATTACTGGGGAGCTTCAATAAATTATAAGGCGAAGTTCCAACTCCATAGCGATGTCATGTAGATATTACCTTTTCGCGAACATAAACTGTGCTAATGACCTAGTGTGATAGCAAACGGCACCCTAATCGCGTAACACACTATAAACCGGAATCTAAATCATTTTGAAGCAAATTGCTAATCCATTGCTTCATAAATTCGAAAAATTTGTCTGCTGAACACGTAAATAACGCAATGAATGTTGTTGAACTGTCAAAATGAAACCGATTCCGATTGAAAATGTGTTACGCAGTTGCCCCGCTGGGTTGATTCTATATTATTCACATGTTATAGTATGTACCTAGTTAAAATATATCAGTGCATAAATGTTTTAAACTACACTAGCTTCTGCGTCGTCTTCTAATTCGTCCGCGTGAAATTTCTTCTTCCCCCGACTCACCCCGTCGCATCGCATCGCCTGCCCTACTACTTCGATTTCGCTTAGAGATTTTGCTTATTTTTTTTCTTTTTACTCTGCTCCTAAGAGTCGTACCGTGATGTTATATAGCCTAAGGCCCTATAGCCTTTCTCAAGAATTGGGCTGTCTAAGTCAAAAATTTTTTTTCAAAACCGACTGCTGGTTCCAGAGATAGTGAATTCAAACAAACAAATTCTTCAGCTTTATTATTAGTGTATAGATTAGTGGTCAAAGAGGAAATCGTCATAATCACCATGATTTGCTGAAAGATTTATGATTGCAGGTTGTCGTAATAACGTTAGGAAAATTATTTTACCCATCTTACCGACACAATTCCCAGTCCGCCCGGTGCGATTTATTTGCCTGTTGCATGTAATAAACTGAAGCAAATATAAAGTTTTATTGGGCCAGTGTTCCGATTATCGAGATCATTTGTTTGGAATCTCTCATAACCCCAAGGGACCCAAGGGATGGGAAAACAGATGGTTTATCAGTTACCTAGCCTACAAATGCCGTGGTTTATGTAGCCACTGTAATTACGGTCTAAAATAAGATCAATAATTCAAGCAGAGCGGTCGTTTCCGACGCGCTCAATTAGTATTTGATTACTAATAAGGAACTTATGTGTTTATGCAGTATATCGTGCATGAACAGAAACTGTTTATGCCTTGGATGCACTATAACATGTAAGGTCTATTCTCTGTTTTCAATTAAGGTTATTTCACTATTGAAAAAGTTATAAAAAAATTTGAAGTTGTAGCGTAAACTGAAGTTTATTGTGGAGGTATTTTTTCCATAAACATAATTGTATACATTTTTGGCAAATGATTATCTACCTGTACATGTTCGATCTGGTAAACAGTAAATACATTCCATGTAAAGTACTGGGGGCCTAAAAAGGCCACTTTGGCAGAATCATAAAAGGATAACATAATGGACACAGTTAACCGTTAAGTTAATCGTATTTACCAATCAATCCGATCCAAATCCAATCCCAATCTCTTTGATTATACCTACGTAGTGCAGCGAAAAAAAGAAAAACGCGGACTGTCTTCGCCATATTACGATTCATAATGTTATCCTTTTAAGATTCTCCAAAGTTGCCTTTTTAGGCCCCCAGTACTTTGATGAAGAGGTTGCTGGTGTTTTACCAATAACCCTGTCTAATGCATTATTGATACACCTACGAATAACAATTAACAAACAGTAGTGCACAGAACTCAAAATGTATGCAGAATAATAAACTTAAAATAATATCTATAAGAAAAAAATTTGTAAAGTGGAAGCCGCGTACCTAAATGTAATTTAGATTTGAAAACCAATCAAATGTGAACTTTTGCTAGCTGATGCCGACAAAATTGGTATATACTCGTATTCAGGCAACCTGTTATATGGATTTAATACTAATCAGCCATATAATATAGTCGGCCTATAATATCCCCACTGCTGGGACACAGGCCTCCTCTCTTGGGGCTGTAATCTACCACGGTCCACGCGGGCCCAGTTTCCTCACGATGTTTTCCTTCACCGTTTTGAGTGCAGTAGTGATGAAATTATTTACATAAAATAAGGTGTCTGGCTAGTTGAACACACGACTTACCTACAACTCGTAAGTCAGGGCCACCACTGGGTCACCACTGCTTTTTAGGGTTCCGTACCCAAAGGGTAAAAACGGGACCCTATTATTAAGACTTCGCTGTATGTCCATCTGTCTGTCTGTCTGTCACTAGGCTGTATCTCAAGAACCGCGACAGCTAGACTATTGAAATTTTCACAAATTATGTGGTTCGAACCTACAACTTACACATCGTAAGTCGCGACCGTTACCACTGGACCACCACTAAAAAGGGCAAGGCAAGCAGTGGTGCAGTGGTTACGTGCGCATGGTGCCGCTGCAGCTTCTTGCAGTTGCGTGGTAACTACAAAATTTCGAATTGGTTGCGTAGTCGCTAATAGTCGCGATGTGGTTACGTTGTGGCTAGTGTTCGCAGACAGACAGATCGACTCCGGCTTTCGTAGAGGAAGCACGCCTTGACTCAACGAACTCATGGACTTCGAAGTAGTTGTATGAGGGGAGGGCGCAGGCGGTACTTAGCACAGTGAAATCGCGTCGACCCGCAACGGTGTGTTTTCGATGTGGCCGGCTGCTAGTGCGCGGTGTCGCCAGTGGTTGCGTAGTGGCAGCGAAGTGGCCTTTATGTGGTCGGTATTGCCCGGTTGATTGTGACGGCCAAACGTGGTCCGTGTGAGTAAATCATTAACTTTCATACAAAATAGCGCACCGCTACGTATTGTCATTGTGGTGTGGTTGTGGTAGTTTTCCTGACAGCTGCATTGGCAGAGATGGACCCATCCGTTGGCCCGCTCGCTCACCAGATCTGACCCTGCTGGACTTTTTCATGTGGGGCCGGGCCAAGGAGCTAGTGTATACGAATGTTGAAATAAACACGAGAGAAGAACTGATAGAGAGAATGAATTCAGAGTTTGAAACAATGAAGCTGGAGATGATGTTGAAAATAACAACAAAAGAAGTGAGAAGACGGAGCCGTGCTTGTATTAGAAATCACGGACAACATTTTGAACATGAAACATAAATAAATTAAGTTCAAATGCTGTTTTATTTAGTCTGCCAAAAATTTAAAATTTCTCCCTCAAATTGGTTTTTAGGTCCTAATTTCAATAATTTGTAAGATATCCGCGTA
Source organism: Oligia fasciuncula (assembly GCA_963082905.1). NCBI lineage: Eukaryota > Metazoa > Arthropoda > Insecta > Lepidoptera > Noctuidae > Oligia > Oligia fasciuncula. The sequence goes on along the minus strand of OY720393.1, from coordinate 6,731,419 downwards.
AATGTTACCTCAATAGAAAAAGCGATTATCAAGCATGTTTTCAAAAAGGTTTGAACAAAAAAAGCACGCTCCGTTTTTTTTTAAATAAGGTTTACAAAAAATATTTATGAATTTTAAAATGTTTTATGAACTTTAAATGTCTGTAAAAAAAATGTCTAACGACACAGAGGCCTAAAACATGTTTTGCTAGATTGCTTACACATTACTTTAATTAAATACAATAAAAATGAATTCGTTTATCATTCAATTTGGCCATAAATAAGTAGTTTAGTTAAAACTTTGGGAATTTTCGAAAAAAATCTTAAGAAATTGGTAAAAAAAAAGTGGTAAGACTTCGTCTAAGACAACCATGGCTTAAATGGTTCTGAATTGCCTGTACTATCTCCGCCTTAAAGCTTTGCACCCATCTTCCAATCACCCTGTATATACAGGGTGGTAGGGATATTGACGCAAAACCTGTTACCATGGTTTCAGTACATGATTCTGAATACCGCTGCGTTAAATTTTTCGTCGGTTATTAAAAATAATCTGCTGTTCCATACACTTTAACTGCGTAGGTATTGCTACGGGGCGTAGAATCATGTGCAGAATTCATAGAACTTACAGTTTGCACATCGATGTCCCCTTCCATCCTTTATACACGGGGTAAATATTGAGAGTCACACCCTTCACAATATTGAAAAATGTCTAGTGTAAAAAAATAAAAGAAACTTGTCGAGCTGTAACTTTTTTCCATTTTACAAACTTGGTTCTCGTTTTCATGTATTGTTTTTTTTGTAGTTTTCAGGTGTGAACAGTAGAAAATGGCTGCACCGTTAACGTTTTCCAGAAAATACTGTAGGATCTGTAGGTAGGTACGCGGAATCGTTGATTTAAAAGAGCGTTCGTGGAGTTTCTTGCACGTTCTTCTCCATACGGCACCTACTACGCTTTGGAATGGGCAAGTTGCTTCATCTTTCTGACTGAACGACCTCTTGACAATTCAAAAGTGCTTGTAATTGGTTTAATTGAAGTTAATACTTTCAAACTTGAGTTTAAGTTTGTAGGTACCATCCAACTTCATAGTAGCTAATCTCAAAGTGGATATTGAAATTCTAAACATGTCTTAATTTTGGGAATAAGTAGGTAGGTAATAAAGCAACGAATTCTAAAACGTGTATTTAGTCAATTAACCAACTTATTTAAATGTAATTCAGCTTTACGTACAGCCAACAAAATATGCAGGATCATCGGATATAGTTGAAGTTTAGTTAGAAACCGATAGATGATCTCGAATAAAATTTTGTTTTATTAATAGAGAACAAACAGCTCATTTATCAAATTAAATTTTAGTAAGCAAAACGCCCCACTTACTTTCACACCATCCCACATGTGCAATTCCAACTAAAATTCCCCCAAGCTTTGAAAGCTACATTTCAGAATCATTAATATCGTTCCTGTGAGTAAACGTGCTGAAAGATCGGTAATATTTATAGCAAATGGGCGCACCATTTTCAGACTTGTCATAATTGCTTGAATGCTTTCCGCGGAGACATCCCATCTGCGCGCCGCCGCCGCCGTCTCCTAGGAAACTAACCGTGTACCAAGACATCTTCAAATAATATACTCAAAAATACGGATACAATTCCATTGCTGCGTTACGTTTGCAAATTCTTAATGCTGTTGTACTAATTTCGCAATGGATGGAACAGAGGAAAAGTTTGTGTGATGTTTTGCGTAGGAAGTGTTTATCCTTTACCGTTATTTCACTGTGTTGTATTGTGTATATACCTACATATACACCGAGATTATTCCAAGAACATACCAACCCAAATTGATTTACTATCTAACAAAGGATTCTAATTTGTGTTGTGTGTGCGAAGTCGGCAATTGTGAGCGATATGTATTTATACTTATCTATAGAGTAGGTACTATAGATAAGTATTTAAAGTTACGGTCATACGATCAGGGTATCTAATTGTACAAAGAATCTTACCTTACTGATATCAGTAAAATTAGGAATTTAAATTGTTAAATTGTCTTAAAGTCGCTGATTTGCTAAAAATGGGTTTGTTACTTTTTTTCAGAGCTGTTTCGATATTCAAGTACTTAACAATTAAACGAGCTACAGTGCCTTCCAAAAGTAAGTGTTTAACATACATACATACATATGTACAGTCACGAGCACTAATATGTCAACACTTGGCAACTTTCAATTGCGATTTTTTCACGAAATAACGAATGCAAAGTTGAAATACGACACTTTACATAAACCTATAGGTTCGAAAATACTATGTTCGTAATAACATGAAATTTCATTAAAAAATAAAGGAGAAAATCGCCTTTGAATAAAGCCAAGTGTATATATGCTCGTGACTGTACTGTAAGTGTTTTATTTCCAGTAACATAAAAATATATCAAAACGATAGGGTTCGAGGCGTATCAAAAAAATAGGGTTTGGCGAAGTTTCGTAAATTGTATAACAGAGAATCACACGGCTAATGTCAAAAGAAGGGTGCGCGTCGTATATTTTTAAAGGAAGCTTCTAGAATATTCTAGAAACTTTGACTCGCCCTCATTGGCTGAGCGGGAACGAGAGGCGTTTCCGCCAGAAGCGCGCGGATTGTGGCAGGAGCGGTTGGAAATAGTTTCGCGTTATATCCTCCCCCTTATGACTAGGTTATCTCCCCATGCCTGGTCAAACAAAGTAAGAAACGCATCCACTCCCTTTGTCGAAAATGAAGAAATGTTGTAACTAAGAACTCAGAATCCGAGGTTCAGTCTGCATAAAATATTAAAAAAGAGTACATGGAACCGTTCACAAGATTCGACAGTTAGATATTAAATAAGGTTTGTTTAATATTTGTCCGATCCTTTCAAGGCTGATTTAAAAGAAGATCCTACAGCACTTGTTTGCACAGGATGGCAATGACATCGACGCGCAAACTGTACCATGAAGCACATGATTGTAGACCCATTAGCATAGGCATTTTTGCCAAAATAAGCAAAATCGAATAAAGTAGGCACTCATAAGAGCGTTTACGACATATGGCATTTCATACAAACTTTCAAGCCCTTGTTTTTCGCAATCAATGAACCGATTTTAATAAAACTTCATACGCAGTAGGATGATGAATGAAAGCTGGGAATATAAAGTAAAAAGCTAGGAATATAAAATAAAAAGCTGGGAATATAAAATCTAGAGTTACTAATAATACATTTCTTAAAGAAAATTTCAAAATAAAAGGTCAATTTAAAACCAACTTATTTCATTATACTGTTTGCAATAATTATTCTTTTATGTTTTCTATTGATAAAGCAGCATGTATTTATGACATTAATGTGGATAATATAGAGATAAAATATACAGTAATAAATTTATGAGTTATTTATTAGCAAATTCATTTATTATAATATAAATAACTTATTAAATAAATGGAGATGTTTAAGGTTCACGTTGGATAAAGGTAGCTTTCGAAGACATGTCAAACGATAATTTGGTATCATGTCAGTATCCGTGAAGATATTCCTTCATATTCTGAGGTGAGCAGGACCCTTAAGTGGTAATTCAGTCGCTTAGTCGTCGCCGCCAGTCATGACTTCCATAAATTCTGGAAATAAAGAGATTTCTAGTTATAAGACCTTAAAAAAAGTAGAAGTCAGCGGCCATTACTGGGGAAAATGGCCGAATTCGCAATGATTTGTCAACGGATTTGGGAATATCTATCTACTTATGAAGACTTATGCAACCAAAACTAAACTTATAGTAGCTAAAGACTGTAAGACCCTTTGTACACACACGTTTTTCTTGCCGTAAAAAACTACGGTTTATTCGCCGTGTGTAGGCACGGTCGTCAGTGTTGTGTGGAGCACTATGGAAGATTGTTAACGAACACGTTTTTTCTACGGCACGGTGTCCACGCCGTGTGTAGGCACGGTTCTTCGGTGTTGTATGAATCACTAAGGAAGCTTGTTGACCGTCACGTTTTTTCTAAAGCGAGGTTTAAAACAAAAAAAAAACATGTGTGTATAAATGACCTAAGTCTTGCAATAGTTCTAAAAGAAAAAAAAAACAGCGAAGAACGTGCCTGCATCCAGAATATATAGAGTATATCTATTTTGTATGATAACAAATTTTAAAAGTTAACTAAATTCATACATATATTCCAAGACACAACATGATTTTGGTTCAGTTTACTGGTGAAATAATTTATAGCCTCGAGATAAACTACACAGAACATGCGATTTCAAGATCGTAAATTAGTTGGCTGTAATCAATTTATTAACAAACCAGCTGAACTCGACTCTGTAACGAGAATGTTGCGGTAATAGCAAACTATCTTAAGAATCTGTCACTAACCTTACCTACCTCTAGGGCTATATTTAAAATGTAATAGTTTAATTGTTATGTTTTATCGAGATTTGTTTGAAGACCGAGAAGATTGTGACAGCTGAAGCTTGAAAAACGGTACTTAATGAATCCCGACCAGAACGGAGAACTCAGCATTACGAGTATAACCTTCAAAATATTGTATCCATACTAATATTATAAATACGACTCTGTCTGTCTGTTACCTGGATGAAAATTTGGCGTACGGATATACGCATAATACGGATATACATAGGATAATGTTTATCCCGGTTAAATGTGCATGGGATAATTTCCAACTTCCATTTGGGTGAAGCCGCGGGCAAAAGCTAGTGAGAAAATAAAGGATGATCTGCGGGGTATGTCTGTTGCTACCACCAATTTGCCCGTATACTAAGCGTGGCATTTTTCTCTTTGATAATACATTTATCAACTCAGCCTATTGCAGTCTACTACTGGACACAGGCCTCTCCCAGGCTGCGCCACAACACCCTGTCATCCGCCTTCCGCATCCAGTCCGCCCCATCCACTTTCATAAGGTCGTCCGTCCATCTAGCTGGGGGGCGTCCCACACTACGCTTGCCGATACGCGAATACGCGATAGTACATTGGTAGGGTCTTATACAACAGTAGGCATGTACAAGCTAATGTATGGTAGTGCATTAAAAAACCAAAATTATTGAACCATGTTTAACAGTGCCTCTGGAAAGCCAATTTTATACAAATATTGGCTCCGTTTTATCCTACAAACAAACTGAATTATTTTAGTACGGCGGCTGGGAAAAGGGCAACATTTAAAAAAATTTAACTCATTTATGAAATACCTGCCATTTTACAAATGAGTTAAAATTTTAAAAACATTTTCCATGAAAATGGGAACGAAAGGAAAAAAAATTAAACGCAGCAAGTTTTATAGTCACGAAAGGCTGGAAGCAATTTCAGCTACGATAAAAACTACTAGTGATGGTATTTATTCACATTCTAAAAACACTTTATCCTAAGGTGGCGTGAATAGAAATTATTTTGACTTAAATATTCAAATGGAAAACCTGGCAGTCTTTCCTCAAAATTATTATAAAAAACAAGGACATCAAGAAAAATCCAATCAATTTAGAAAATCCGAAGGATCTTTTCTGATCCACAAACGATTTTATTGATGCCGTTTCATGTTTTTTTTTTTGTTTCTTTTGTACATGGAATGTTTTACAACATAAATATTTAATAAATAATGTGAAGTGAAGCATCTAAAGTGGATTTGTATTTGTGAAACACTGATTTCTTTATCAAATTTTTTTGAGTCTCAAGAAAATTCTACGAATTCACTTTGACAATCTTTCAAGCAATTAATTAGTCCACAATCCACTAAATCCTCCACAAAACCACCACCCACCACCACACCACTTCAATCAACAATCCACAAACCACTCGTGCACTCCAACCACCAAACCACTTTAATGCACTTTATAAGTTAGTAAGACTGACTTACCATCAAAGTCAACAGTTCCTGAGCCGTCAGAGTCAATTTCCTCAATCATCATGTCTAACTCCTCAGCACCGATCTTGTCATCCAGCTCTCTGAGGATTTCTCTTAAGACTTCTGTTGTAATGTAACCGTTGCCTGGAATACAAAGAAAACTGCTATAAGTACACTTAAATTTCTCAGCTCATAACTTAGTGGTGGTCCATGTTTTTGATTTTGTTAAAGTAGTTAGTTACGTTTTCGGAATACTACGTCATTACTAATTCATAAAGTTACAAATACTGACATGTCCCAGTATGTTGAAATCTATTGGGGCAATCCTAAACTAATGCTCTTAAAACTCAATTGGTTTCCATGAAGACCGAAAAGGTTAACTTGGACAAACAACTTAAAAGGAAGTAATTTTGATCCTTTTGTTCTTGTAATAAAGTTCAATTGGTTTTGAAAATTGATTTACGTGGCCGTGAAATAAAATTACACATTTCTGGGGAAATTTATTTCATATTACAGTGACAGTTATTAAGTTAAAAAATAACTACAGCTATTGGTAAGGAAACTCTTAATAATAAAATAAAATCGATCTACATACCTACATCGCATGTACATTAAAGAAGCTTTGATCTCTAAAGCATTCAATTGGTAGTCATGTACAAAAACATGACGGCACGGTTGGCGCAGTGGTTAAGCGATTGACTGTTGCGCTGCGTGTCGCGGGTTCGATTCCCGCACGGAACAAATATTTGTATGACCTACAAGTAGTTGTTCCGGGTCTGGCTGTTTGTGTACGTGAATTTAAATGTTTGTAAACGCACCCACAATACAGGAAAAATTCCTAGTGTGGGGCAACGTTTAAAAAAAAAAGAAGATAAATTGATATGTAACAAGTATTGACAGAAAACCGGTTAAATCATACATACGTCAGTACCATAATTAATCATTATCTAGCCGAGTTTTATCCTAAGCTGTGAATCCTAGAATATGAAGAAACACGATTCTTCCACAATTATCCGTCTTCATAGTGATTCAAGCCCTAGATTGAGACAATGATGAAGCTAGTTATTTTTAGATCTCAGTCTGTCTGTCCTGACACCGATGAGTGTCAACGATATGATAAATGACATAATTATCGTCTGCAAATCTAATAGACATTGCCAAATTGCGCAATGGTATTTAAAATAACAAAAACTATGGTGGTACTTCATCAGTGTTTATCTCGCTGGTCAGACACATGTGATCTATTGTTTTATTACTGATCATGACATTACAAACTCTTGGCTTGAGAATGAAATCGGAATGTTTTTCAACCAAATAGGAGAAGGAGAGGCTTATCTATGTCCGCTGTGGACTGCGATAGGCTGAGTTGATCGAAGTAAAGCAATCGCTTCTACTTTTTAGGGTTCCGTACCCAAAGGGTAAAAACGGAACCCTATTACTAAGACTTCGCTGTCCGTCCGTCCGTCCGTCCATCCGTCCGTCTGTCTGTCACCAGGCTGTATCTCAAGAACCGCGGTAGCTAGACAGTTGAAATTTTCACAGATGATGTATTTCTGTTGCCGCTATAACAACAAATACTAAAAACAAAATAAAATAAATATTTAAGGGGGCTCCCATACAACAAACGTGTTTTTTTCGGCGTTTTTGCCTTGTGGTACGGAACCCTTCGTGTGCGAGTCCGACTCGCACTTGGCCAGTTTTTGTTGTAGTAAATAAGTTTACTACGCAGTTGTCAAATTTTATTTATAGATACTATTACCTCAAATATGTTTTCACTAAACACGACTTTATTCATTGCCAAAGTTATTGTCTCAGGACAAATTAAGTACGCTTCAAGCAAAAGTCTGAAGGTCGTCCTAATCTTTATAACGACCTTAATCTGGAAAGAAATTTGCTCACTAAATTCTGTTTCAGTTCATTGAATGTTATTGTTGAAAAGCTAGTCTTGTTTGATCCTTTTACAAACGATACTTACGTCTTATATTTCACTTTTTTGCTTTAAAAACGTTGCTCTCTTTCTACTCTGTCGGGTATACAAATCTGTTTTAATCCGTCACTCTATTCAGCACCCTACTTGTGTAACACACTATTAATTTCAATCTGAATCATTTTGAAGGATATTGCCGATCCATTGCTTCATATGTTCGAACAATTTGTCTGCTTAACAACGGAAATAACGCAATGAATGTTGTTGAACTGTCAAAATGAAATCTATTCCTACTCTTACCTCCTTACTAATAAACGTATTATATTAGATGAATAGTTACATACCGATTTCTCTTTCAGGCGTCAGTAATTTGACTTTCGAAAAAAGAAGACAAAACGTTGTGTGAATACAGACGCTACACAACGTTTATTAGTAAAAGAAGGGGGTTAGTGTGTTACGAAAAATATCATCGTGAAAACGTAGATGTTTTGAGGTTACAGTGTGCTGTCACCTAAGTTACCGTGGGATTTTTACAGAAAAGATCGGCTGCTATAGCTACAGCGAAAAAATTACAAAAAAAAAATTCGTAAAACGTACCTATCTTCAAAACGCTAGCTCTATCCATGCGAGTAAAAGCATTCTTTGAACAAAATTCAATTTCATTGTAATCATCGTTTTTTTACGCGAGAATGCGTGTCAAATGATAAAGGAATCTATTGAAAAATCAAAGCGTCTACAATTTTGTTTCGTTCATAATATTGAAGGCGAGATATTTTTTAAATAACTTATAGACTTTACAATATAACTAAAGCGATGTACCTATTCTATGAACTCCCAAAGAAATTTGCCTGTAGGTCCTACGCCACTATTATTTGAACATGGGCCTCCCTTAAAAGTGCCTCTTCCTCAGTCATATCTATATTATGTGGATAGCTCATGTCGCGGTTAAACTAGGTATGGTGGCAGCAGACCTGACTGTTCATGACCCTATACGAACCCTGGTACCAGAATAGAGGCGTCGCCGCTAAATAAGAAGCTAAACTGATTTTCAGCTATTTATTTCAAGACGAGGTATTGACTTTTACGCACCTTTGTGTTTTATTGTAAAACAGACACTTCTTTTTAAATTTTGAAACCAATTCTAAATTTGAATTGAGTGATCGAATGCAACCAAAATCATATTTTTAATACAGTTGCTCAAAAAGTGGTGTATTGCAGGGACGTATAGCGTTCGGGAAGTGGGCTATTACATACTAGTGCTTTTTTTTTACCTTTCCCGAACTCGTGCGTGTCTCTTTCCCAACTGTCAAAATAATGTCTATTAAAAAGAAAAACCAACCATGAAGTTTTTACTAAAGAGTTTTTGTGATTCATACAAATACGTATATTTCTAAAAAGAAGCTACTAATTTATTTCAATATCAGATTTAATGATTTAATTGAATGAGTTAGGTTAGGTTTCATTTCATTTCATCTCATTAAATTTCATTTTCATTTCATATCAATAAAAAAAAATATACTGAAGACTAAGCTGTATGGATAGTTCCTTTTGCCTACCAAAATGGGTGAAGAAAAAAAAACTCTGCTTATATTCTACGGTTGGCGCCATTTTCCAGAAATTTTCTTTGCGAGTTTAGTTGTTTGTTGCACAAAATGAGTAATTTCGACCCTATTTTTTTTAATTAACATCACCGGAACTCAGTATAACAGTTCAACAGTATAGCACAAAATGCTTCGGAGAACATTTTACCGGAAAAGTTAAAAAGTCGTTACATATCCACATACGACTAATTTTTTGCGTGGAGAGAAGAGAAAAAAGCAATATTGTGTTTTTATTATTTTATTAAATTGCTTAATTTTTTCGCAACTGTATTAAAAATAGTCGTTCAGTACACCTGCGGAACCGTCATTGCAACTTGTTCCGACTGTCAACCCTCGCCTTCGGCTGCGCCTCGGCTCGGGTAGACATTTGTCGGAACTCTTTGCAATGACAGCCTTTCCGCACTTGTAATGAAATATACTATTGTGCCAGCTTGCATATTGTAAGGTTCCATTTACCAGACAACCTTTTCAGTAGGCACATTTCTCTTTCTATTTAAACAGTTTTGTAATAGTGATAATATTATGTATACCTAAATTAAATCAAGATGCCGTTATGATAAATATTTAAAGGGGTGTGAGCCTGGAGATCTGTCATACAGGTCCCGAACCTAGTTCAGACTCCAGCTCTCACAAAGGTCCTAGCATACCTAAGGCAAACTTGTATATACACACTGCTATAACAATTGTACCTTTATGAGAGAAAATAAACTGTATTATTATTATTATTATTTAATTGTAGGGTATGTTAGAATATTGTACGTGTTCTGTACCTTCTTTGTCGTATAACCGGAATGCCTCTTTAAGTTCCTGCTGCATCGCTTCAGCGTCCTCCTCAACCATAAACCTGGAGGCCAGAGTCACGAACTCCTCGAACTCCAACTCACCAGAACCTGAAATATTTAGCGATCGATGTTTTAACTTTTGTACAGTTCAACGTAATGTTTTGTTTTAAACGGTCTGCAATTATACATACTAACAACAGCTTTATAACATATACTACAACATACTACATACTTGCATAATAAATTATTTCTGTGCATAGACACTTTTTTTTCTGTAATAATGAAGGTGCGTCGTTAATTTCACCAACTAAAACTTTTCTCAACTAATATTGGAATTTTAAGATGGCTTTCAGTTTGAAAGCCTGAACTTCATTCCATTTATTTCAATAGAACTATATCCTGGCCTTATTAATTCAAATTGTTTACGTCGCAATATTTCTGATCAACAAAAGAAGAATGACAATAAACCTTCAACCAAGCGATAGTGGCCACAAATACCATATTTATTCAAACAAAGTCTGAAAACAAAGTAACGATTCTCAAACACAGTCAAACAGATGTAAGCCGACTGAAATAAAGGCAATTCGCACAAATTCCTACAAATCATCCTATACGTAACGAGTTTAGTTCAAGTTGCCCCTTTTGTTTAGAAAGGTTTAACTGTAGGCTGAACACAAACAGTCTATGTTTATCACACTAATATTGTAAAGGCGAAAGTTTGTGAGTGTGTGTGGGGGTGTGTTTATATGTTTGTAACTTCTTCACGCTCAAACCGCTAGACCAATTTTGATAAAATTTTGTATGGAGGTAGCTGACACCCTGGATTAACATATAGGCTACTTTTCATCCCGATATTCCCACGGGATCGACATTTACGCGGGTGAAACCGCGGGGTGCAGCTAGTTTATATTTATATATACGTACTTTATTGTACACCACAAAAAACATATTGAACACTACAAAATATACAATGGACGGCCTTATCGCTTTCTGCGATCTCTTCCAGGCAACCGACAGTAACTATTTATAGTCGGACTTTTAATTAGCTGCAGTAAAATGACAGCTTATGTGTTACTTAAGTGACTGAAATTGGCGTCTTTTTGTTTTTTCGCGGCCATCAACCAAATCTTGTTTTTATAGTACAGAATAGTGTAACAAACGAAACTTATTTGACATGCGTATCTCTAAACTCAGTCTGAAATGAGATAGTATGAAGTGTCATTTTACTGCAGCTAATTTTATTAAAAGTCGGACTAAGTAAAGCATTAAGGCGAAAGCGTCAGGGTAGTCCACAAAATTCAAATTTTCTAACGGTTTTAGTATCAGGTTCTATGTTGATCTAAATAAGATTCGCGGCCGTAACAAATGGTTATTATAGAATTATAATCATAAAAATCATCAACTCTAAGTTCTGTTTTACTTCTTAAGGGGGATGTGCTAGACATCCCCCTTAAGAAGAAAAAATAATAGTTTGGCTTTTTTTCTAAAACCTTTGAAATCTACGTACCTGTTCCCGAATTTGTCATAAATTATCACGGTTTCTGTATACACGCCCCCCGGGCTTGTTTACAAAAACCATGATAATTTATGAAAAACAGTAATTTCAGCGACAGATGTTTTGATTAGCAAACCCACGTTACAAAATGCCCAACGGCAATCTTTAATTAAAAAAATGTATTCCAATATATTTTCCCGCGCATAGACATAGAGAAGTTAAAATTGTACACTATCAACAGAGCATTCCATTTCCTCAACTATCCCATAATGGAACACAAATGGAAAGACACAGTGTACCTACTTAGGAAAGAAACAATTTATTGATCGTTCAATTAAAATGTTTTCGTAATTTAGGGAGGCAACTGTGTTGTAAATTGGCATCTGTAACACTCTCGCGTTCACAATAATTTAACTGATAAAATCTGGTTCAAATTTTCTAGGCTGAAAAACAAAATTAGTTGTGCTACCCATTTTTTTCTTGATTTCCTTAGAGCAATGAAAAAATCTCGTATTTTTAAAACAAACACTCGTGTTTATGAGACAAATTGACGATGCTTAAGACCTAACAGAATTTCTTTTTGAGATTTGCTTTTCAAATTAATAACGATTTTCCCAGGCATAAAACTTAAGATAATTTGAAAGCAGTTACAATTTTTCATGATTGCTTTTTAGAAAACCTTCATTAGTCTCTATAATAATATTATTATGCAATAATCTTCCCTGTTTAGTGCGTCCAAACATGCATGTTCTGCTTACAGTAGCATAGTACGCTGGATCTCAGATTAGAATATTATTACTGAAGTAACAGCTTCCATCTTGAAATAGAAATGTAGGTGAGATACAGAGTGTATCAGCTGCGATGTTTCCCACGCAAATCATGTTGACTGAGGGGGAAAGGTTAGTGTATTCCTAGACACACGAGGTACTCGAGCATTTACATAAATTTAGACATGCTTACGATGGTTTGAACAGAACTGTGTGGGTTTATAGGTAATTTTAAAAACATATCTATCGATTTTTTTTATTTACTTATTGTAATGAGTCACGTTTATTCTTTTAGCGGAGATGTGTTCAGAATTATAAATTACCTATTTAAAAAATCACCCTTTCAGTTAAATTCTGAACCATGCGAATGAAAAAAAAAGCTTATTTTCTAGATTAAAACTTTTTCATACTACTGTCGAATGTCGATGATCCTAGTGATGGAATCGAGTTCCGGCATTTTTGTAGGCGGGAAATAAAATCGAGCGTCAACCTCAAACTGAATTGAATAACTTGATTCACACAAACAAAGGAAAAGTTGAAGTGATATGGAATGTCAAAATTCTTGAAGTTGTGTTCTAACCTATCTGCATGTATGGAATGGGAGAAAAAAAAACTCCCACGTCATTGTTGTACAAGGTAGCATGAAGTTGTATTGAGTCTAATCTTTTTAGGCAACATTTGAATGAACCACTCATATAAGTATCATGAAAAGGACCCACCCATCTGTGACATTGCTCACAAGTAAACAGGATAAAAATGGAATTATGAATTATTTCAATAACTTCATTAAATTTCCCGATTGACAGGCGTACAAACTTCTGAATGTTTTAATGAATAATCTTAAATGTTCACTTCATAAAACTAGATTAGTAATAATTGTTATTGTGATAGAAATAATACAGAATACTAATAGAGAAATGATTAAAATTACTACTTGGAGATTATAGCATAATGATGTCTGTAATTCCCGTAGAGATAATCAGAAGTGTAGTACACCCACGTAAAAATAGAATACGAAAAATATACCTATGTAAGAATAATCAATTTTGTATCTATAGAGTGTAAGGAGGCCCAGAAATTAGAAGAGCTCGAAAAGAAAAGCTCTCCCCTTCCTACCTTAGCCAGGCAGTGAGATTTAAAAAAAGTAAGTGTGCAAGGTAAGGTACTGACCGTCCTCGTCGACCTCATCGATGATCTCTTTGAGAGCCTCGTCGCTGACCTGGTGCCCCAACATGCCCAGGATTGTGCCCACCATCACTGTGCCGATGCATCCCTTCTTCTCCTGGTCAAAGACATCGAACGCCTTCTTAAGGACTGGAAGAAGATTTATATTTTTAACATTTAACGCCTTATCACGCCAAAGAAGTAGGTATATTACAAAATATTAATTGTGCAAATCGAAGTTGAATTATATTAAAAATTAACCTCATTAATTGAACTCCCGAAAAAGCTTTTTATGTAATTTAATGAAAAAAAAAAAACTCACTGTTGATCTGTTCCTGGGGAAGTTCATCCTGAAATCACCAGAAAATTTTAAATTAATTTCTAAAAATTAATAAAACTTTAAATTAACTAAAAATTAATAAAACTTTTCACAAAAAAACAAATACCACATTCACTTCACTTATATCACATTCACAATTAAAAATCCTCTCACCATGGTGACTGTTCACGGATTCTAGCTACAGGTATTGCACGATGATGTACGCAATAGTGAACCACACTAGGAGGAACACAAGCCCTTTTATCTGAATGGAATGAGCGACTGTGCGGAGGCGCGCTAAAATATCACCCAGGTTGAAGCAGTCAGTGCCTCCGTTCTCTAGTCCGTATCCCGAGCAGCGAGTCGCACAAATTTGGCTCCGCAAAATGCTTTTAACCGTTGTCTGTAAGGTCATCATACATTAAAACAGTTGCCGGATGTCCACTGCACCGATGTGCATCGTGCACGATATGCCAAATGCGTATATCACTATCAACGAATCGATTCGGTTTGGTTATTAATTACACATTAATTAAAATATCACCCTATTTGGACGGTTGCCACGCCATTTGTAGAATACTTTTCTCATTATAAACAATAGTAATAAAAGTAGGTAGGTATATTTATAGCGGGAATAAAAATTTGTTTTAAATAAGCTATATTAATTTCTATGAAGGTATCTTTTGTTCATAAGTTGTACCTATTATATTGTGCATTTTTGCTAAAGTTTGTCTGGTCCTCGGGACAAAAAGTACGCTATCTGTAAACCTTGGACATGTTCTACCTACCCACAATACCAAAATCATTTTTGTGTGTCATTAATGATGCCTATAAATAAAGGGCTTTGAAGGTCCGAGGCTTGCTTCTACTTGTCCGCGATTTTGTTTTTTTTCGAAATCGCGGTCACGCATGAAATCTACATAAATCGATAGTAGACATTTAATGCAAACAGAGAACATAATAAGACCAAATCTTGGAAAAATGACGCTTTACTGGGTTTGGTCCAATTATGTTTTCTGTTTGCATAAAGGTTACATGCGAGCCCGCCATTTTGAAAAAATAAAAAAACAAAATGGTGGGCACATAGGCGGCTCTATATAAAAATATTCAATCCCCTTTCATATAAGTGTACTAAGTAGGAAATATAACATCATGTCAAACCAACAAAGGCTAAAAGTGCAGCTGATATAATTTGACAATACTTAACAAAGCTGTGAATGAATAATTAAGCCACGTTGTTCAATGATTTTGATGCATTAATTAATTTTGATTTCCGCTTGCACCTAATTTCACTCTAGTTTTGTTCACAAGAGCAGTGGTGGCCCAGTAGTAACGGCTCCGACTTACAAGTTGTACATCGTGGGGTCAAACCCAGTCAGGCGTGTTACTTTGTGTAATTTATTTCATCACCACTGCTCTCAAAACGGTAAAGGATAAAAACGCGAGGAAACTAGCACGCCCTAAAATCAAAATTTTTAAGACATATGACATCTACCAACCCGCACTGGACTCGTGTAGGTAATGGGTTACGTCCCACGCCCTCTTTAAAAGAGAGGACGCATGTGTCCCAGCATTGGGAATGTTATAAGCTGAGTATGTTCACAAAATAGCAAATGGCGCATCAAGCTTGACTTAGGTACGCTTACAGGGTAATAGTAATTACGTATTAGAAATGTCAAAAGACGTAAAAATAATGAATTAAGTACGTACTAAATTACAGGCTTTATAATAGGATCCATTAATTGGAAGAAAACTTCTCGTACATCATAGTGTAATGAAATAGACCGTTTTCTTGCTAATACTTTTTAATCGCACAACTGTACTTGTTCACAATCCAACCACGACTGGCTTTGCACTACATTTTACCATTTAAAACGACATTTGCCCCACCCAGAAATAACGAATATCATAACTGTTATTTCTAAGTGTTGCCCAAGTAGAATAATACATTTAATTACCATAGTGGAAATACATTTTAAAAGTTTGTTGATAGTGTTGCCACAGTGGATATTATAATGTGGTATTAAAATAACGTATGTTTTTTAAATTAAATCGATGAAATCACGACAATAGGTAGGTACATATTATTGCGATTTGCAACATTTTAAGAGAATTAAAGGAGGAGTCGAACACTTCTTTTAATTAAATGCCTGCTCTGTCTCTAGTAACTTCAGTTTATAAGAAATCTGTTCATAAGGTACATGGTATATCGAGCTACCCGAAACTGTAAAATTTTCCCAATTAAATTTGAACTTTATACCTTAGCGATAAAGTTGGAAATCTATTAAAGAAATTTGACAGATTGTAGTAGCTTGATGTGCTTGGCGTCTGTACATTTAGGAATTTTTGCTTTTTGTGAATCATCATTATTAAGTAAATAAATTAATCAATATTATAATGTGGTATCGCCATCATATTGCACATGCAACAGTGTAAATAAAGGCAGTGATCTAAACGCGGATAGTGCGGGACGGGGGGAGGGGGCAGGTGCGCCTGTTTGGAGACAGTGACATATTTTGTTGCTCCCGATGCTGCCAAATGCAGTGAAAAGCTAATGATACCTACATAATTTGAATATTTTTTGGTTTAACTAGCTAAATTATAGCAATTTGTTTTTTAGAATATTTTACAATTTTTCCATACAAGTAACGTGCCATCCTACAGGTAACTTGTAAAAGATTAATCAGAACGTTTTTAATACTTTACTCAGTCATGTGAATAATACGTTTTTCAAAATATTTTGATGTGTCAGGTACACGTTACAATATACTCGTATATTAATAACATTTAAAAAAATATTTGTACGAATTAGCTGTTAAAATAGCGTTCTATTTTATTTACGTAGGTACAAAGTTTCTTTTAATCAATTTGAACTGATTTGCTAAACAATACAAAATAACTAGCTGTGGAAAATTATAACATACTGCGCATAATTTATTGTGCACTGAGTAAACACCGCAAATTGAAAGATACATAGTAATAACGTGTGCCAGTAATTTTACTAGCTCGTAAACAGTTTACACAAGCCGAGAACAGATTACAAAGCTATCAAACATTTAATAAAAGCCATAAATAATACAACATTTTGTACCAGATATGTTAAACTGAATGCATGCAGAAACGTCATTTTGTCGTTGATTTTTATCTCGTTTTATTATTGTCAAAAGTAACACAAAGAGAACTGAAATTAAATTTCAGATAACTTTAATACAACTGATGTTGAATTTTTATTCCACAACTGAAGTATTTGAAATAGTACTTAGAATTTTTTTTGTATCAATGCCCTCGGCTACGCGTGTTTCTACCTTAAGCTTTTATAATTATATATCAGAATGAAATAATCCAAATGTTCGTTTCAAATTATCAAGTTATATTTTAATTTAATTTTTCCATCTTTTCAGGTTTTTTAACAATAATCTGCTTTGTCGGAGAATCGAAGGATATACCACAATTCGGACTGTGACAGTAACACAAGCCAATTATCAAAACAAAGGTATTAAAACTATGCGCTCTTTATTACGTAGGTGCCTTTAATTAAACCCTGATTTATTACCAGAAATAATGACGAGATTTATTTATAGCTATGTAAAGTAAATAGTAACGAAAATAAATACTGTGCTTTGCAAACGATAGTAAAAAGTATATAGCTGCCAGAAAAGTTTCAGGTTCCCCAAGTTTCTGACTGAAACCTGACTATATCTCTCTCTGTCTTTGTTGTGAGACAGGTCGAAACCAAATAGCGGTATTTAGAACTGACAAGAATAACTGCAGCTCTATCTTGTGACATCGTTTTAATATTATATTGAATAAAATGTGGTATTTCTATTTCGTGTAACTTGTTAAGTATGTGGATTATGGATTTAACATTTTGGTATACATATGTTTTTTGACTCTTTGGGCTAGTATCATGTAAAAGGAATACACGATTCAATTAATGTTTTCGATACAAAAAAATTGCAAATTTGTATTTATTTTTTTACTTAATATTTACATAATTTATGCTAATACCTATTTAAAATATTAATAATATGTACATTTATATGAAAAAAAATTAGCAAAATGATCATAGGGCATCAAAAAATTCGTCCGCATCGCTGTCAACAGGAACAGTGCCCAAAAGGCTGGCAGCATTGCCACGTTGTATGGCAATGCTAATTCTTTGGCCAAGAAATAGGCCAGCCCTCTGGTCACGTGAAGAGTCGACTAACCGCTTGGCGATATCTCGAAAAACCAAGTGGGCACTCGGACCCCATGGCCCTAGTGTTTCAACCCCAAACGGCTCGAACATATAACTCCCAATCAGGTTGGAATATTTTCGCCGTTTGAGGTTTTCTGCACCTGCAGCAGCCGCCCCAGCACAGCCCACCGTGCTAGGAAGATGGGATGGCGCAAGGGTGTCGACACATGTTGCATCCCACACCAAAGGTCTGCCTAACTTCCAGGGCATTATGGTCATTCCGTCTGGTCTCTTCCCATCGTCGCGTGCCAGGCCGTTGGGTTCTAAAACAGCTGGCACCCCGGCGGTGACAAGAGCACGGCGGATGATGTCATTAATGCTGGCGTGCCGTGCTATCCGGCCTGCGCTCCTACTACAAGATAGGCCATGGTGCCCGAGGCAGTCGACAGCTTCACCGCACTGACAGCGATGCGGAGCCCCGCAAGGAGCGCCCAAACGCAGACAGGTAGCGAGCCGGAAGGTGGTGTCACCCAGCATAGTGCCTATGTTGGGTGACGGGAGTGCTTGAAGCCAGAGACCCGACTCCCACTCACCCACAGCCAGCAGGCGGGCACGCTCAGCAGAATTGGTGGACGTATTAATAAGATTATTCCGTACCAACCTGCAGAGCGGCTCATCCCACTGTCTCTGGGAAGATGGGTTTACGGGCCGATCTGTATCCGGGCAAGCCGCTTTCCAGGCGTTCACCGCGTCGGTCAAGCACGGCACTTCAGAGTCGACTAGGCAAGGGGCTAAAATTTTCCCGGTCAACTTTTCAGTGCTGTGGACAGAAGACAGGAACGCCGGTAAGCTAATACTGGTAATTTTGCGGACGCCGAGGCCACCAAAACGGATGGGTAGTGTGGCTTGAAGCCACGCTCGGTCGTCCAAGGCCACATTTAGAATGGACGTTAGCGTGCTGCGAATAATTTGGTCAATTTTGTCCAAGAGGTGTGGTTGCTTCCATAAAGTGGAAGAGCGTAGAAAATACATAAAATTTGGGCCAAAACAACAATATCTAATCAGGGTGAATGCCGAATGTAAATTAATTTTGGAGAGTCTGTCCGAAATCTCGTTGAAATTTTGAATTTTTTCGTCGATGAAAGGAGTAAAACTATCTTCGAAAATCGGGGAACCTAGGAGGTGCAGTGAACTTTTGTCTAAAATTTTGATTTGTGGGGCTATTGCATTAAATTTATCTAGAGTCAATTGTCTGTCGGTAATGTCAGAAAGGTAAAGTTCACATTTTGAGGGGTTAAGGTCCAAGCCAATAGATTGAAATTCCTGTTTGAGGAGTTGAAGATCTTTCAAAACAGTGTCTACGTCACCTCCTAGCGTTCCATCGTCTAAATACCACACGTTAAATTTTGAATTTAGTTTCTGAATAATTGGATGAATAGCCTTTTTTTTACTTATTTCGACATCACGGCGTAACGCTTAAGAGTTATTTATTTATTTTAGTATATGGAGGACTTTCACCCAAAACTCAATTACAAATCCTCACGTATAGACTTCTAAGGAGAAAATAATAATTTATGGTAATATATTAATGGTTTCGAAAATAATAATTTATGGTATTTATGGTAATTATTATTATAAGTAGATATTATTATATTTCATTTATTCATCTATTTACTTACCTAATTACATTTTAAAATTTTTCTTAAAATATAAAATAAGTATAAAAGACATTTAAAAATATAAAAAAATAGTGATCAGCCGGTGTCGGGAGCAGGGTCCAAGCTCCCTGTGGTTAGGGCTCCAGAGACAGGAACTATATTATTATTAGTTATTCAATGTAATTTACTTTAAAACGTAGAGAATTATCTTAGCAAAGTTTAATCATATTTTGTTAAAAAAGGTAGCGGCTTATCTTCCGGTGTAGGAAATACAATTACCTACTATATAATTACCTGTATAATTACCTACTTAGGAAGCTTCTCATGAAAGCTAAGGAAATATGGAATTAAAAAATAGAACAGGGTATATCTATTCTGAAAAAGGTGGCTTATAAAAAGGAAAGTCTTTTATTTCGTTTTTTTTTTGCTGTATTGCAATTTTTATTATACAAGAATAAATTTTAACCAGTGCGCAAACTGTGATAACCGACGAAAAATTAGAGGAGGTCTGTAATCATAATTATATTATGCTGAATTCATGGTCACTGGTTTTTTTTTTCTTGTAGGTATATTGCATAGTTAAGGTCCTACGACTGACTCCTATTATTTGCTGAAGGGGTAAGCAGATAAGTAAGAAACCGGTACATTTTTTATATTGAAAGTTTTAATACAGTATTTTTGTAGGGCCTCAAATTCCACTATTCAATAATAATGATCGAAACAAGCCGGCCAATAGGAATCGGGTCATAAGTCATTAGAGGCACTCTCATTTAATCAATTTGGAATACTACTACACGTTGTTAACCATCGATCATAACAAGAAAGAATAGAAAAAAACAATAAACTGGTAAAGGTATCTAAGTATTTCCTTGTAACGTATTGTAAGGCTGACGTCACACGCGTCGCCTGGGCGAGTTGGCATTGCGCGCACGAAGTCAGCCGGCCACATCCAATTAATGTTTCATCTAGTCGTACCCTAATCACTGTTACAGGTGTTCCGTAATTAATAGACTGAATATTATATTTGTGGGATTATTTATAGCCTGTTCGCTACTAGTTGTTGACTGTGGCAACATAGTTTGTTCCATTAAATAAGTAGGATACAAATATTTACATTACATGTTTATCGTTTATGACTATTAAATTAATTTGGTGTCTCATTCAAATATTTATTTGTTTAGTTTTATTTTGATATTTTTTTTGTAGATGTTGTTTTTGCTGGAGCTAC
The DNA here is from genome assembly GCA_963082905.1 of Oligia fasciuncula. NCBI lineage: Eukaryota > Metazoa > Arthropoda > Insecta > Lepidoptera > Noctuidae > Oligia > Oligia fasciuncula. The sequence goes on along the minus strand of OY720393.1, from coordinate 6,710,479 downwards.
GCTGGCCGCGGTTAGTCTCTGGATAGATGACCATCTTTACATACCGAGACCCCTCCGTGCCTCGGAAAGCACGTCAAGCCGTTGGTCCCAGCTGTCATTCGTGGATCTTTGACAGTCGTTACGGGTAGTCAGAAGCCCGAAAGTCTGACAACCAGTCTTACCAAGGGGTATCGTATTACCCAGTAACTGGGTTGTGGAGGTCAGATAGGCGGTCGTTCCATGTAAAATACTGGTATTCAGCTGCATCCGGTTAGACTTGAAGCCGACCCCAACATAGTTGGGAAAAGGCTAGGCAGATGTGATGTGTTTTTGCTGGAGATAGAATAAGGTAATGTGACACTTGCTATTGCAACTTTCTGTGGTCCACTAAATATACTTTAGTTAGCTTTTTCGTTTGATACATCCTAAAGGATCCAACTAAGTAATAAAATAATTTTAATATAAACTCGTAAAAGCTGATACAATACCTATAGTTACCTATATCACAAATAACATCACAATATTTTTACTAAGATTTATTTTTACGAATACAAATAAAACAAAACCTTCAAAATCTGAGAGGAGAGCGGAGAGAAATTGCTTTGAAAATGCTTATACTGTAAGAGTGCAGTATAAGCCTTTTCAAAGCAATTTCCAGGTAAAATACAGTAACGTTTTAGCAAGAAATAATCGCCGCTAGAATGTTAAGAAGTTCCTCCACCTGTAAAGTTCTCATAAATGTTAGTAACGGTGGAGATTCTTGCCCATTCTTCTCCATACGAAAACTATACCTTTTGGAATGGGCGACTAGAATCAATTCTATTTAGTTGTAATTTTTGACGTTCAAAAGTGCCTTTTTGCCTATTTGAAATAAATGATTTGACTTTGACTTTACAAAATTTCTGTTATTAGAGCCCCCAGGGTGCTCTAGATATCTGTATCTGCATCGATACTAAAATAGGTCTTCGGTAGCACTTAAAGTTTTATTACTCAAATCCCTAGGGCTGTAAGATTAAAAGCAGTTTAAACTATGGATATCAGAATTTATGATAAAATATTATGGATGGTTTAATTGGGCGGGCACTGGGCCACCACTGCTCCATCACCGTGACTTACTGCGACAACAGTAAATATATTCCTACTAATACTAAGATTCAAGATAGTGTTGCAAAAAGACTACGAAACTTACTTGGTTTATTTATGATGTCTCTGCCTGGAGAAGAACCATTTTAAAAGTAAAAGAAATATTTTTTCCGTAGAAGTTTTATCCACTGAGTGTGGAAAGTTAGCAAACATTTTATATGTAGAAACTGTTATGAAAACTCTTGGGCTTTCATAATTTGTATGCTTAGGTCTGTATTATAGAATGATTTTCAGGCATATATTTGAAATCTGGATTTTAGTTTAGATTACATAGTTAATGCAATTCCAACTGTGATTGGTATTTCAAAATGCGTAGGTATCACAAATACTTACTTTGAAATCTTCAGAGGCTTTTACAAATAACAAACTCTCCTTTTTTAGACAGGAGACCAAAAGGACCAAAAAGACCAGTGTAACTGAGTTTTTATCAGAGAAAATATGTGCCAGAATTGATCTGGATTGATGTATCTGGCTTTTGGTTAAACTTAAATAAAAGTTAGTAATATAAATGTTGCATGCCGATTGGTGAAATATGGCCGAGCTTTAATGTATTATGGCACCTATTATGTATTACCCATATTTGCAAAATAAATGTGTATTATGTATCATCATCATCATCATTTCAGCCGAAAGACGTCCTCTGCTGGACATAGACCTCCCCCAAGCATCGCCACTTTTACTGGTTCTGTGCTTCTCGCATCCAACGGGTTCGGTATTTTTCTTTTTTTTCCGGATGGGAAATCATCAAATGACCCCTCCCGTTCTGGGTGGAGCGGAAGGGAGTGTCAGACTCTTACTGACTAAAACCCACCCGTGTTCCTTCCTTAGCCCTTTATGTTCCGGGCCAGCGGTAACTCTTTCGGACAATCCCGCTGACCCGGCAGGCTTCGCCCATCGAGGAGGGGCCCCTCCTCGATGCTGACATCTCTTTGAGGCGCGCGTGGAACACGTACGCGCCGTCCACGGGTTCGGTATTAGGTATATTATATTTAAAAAAGTACCAAAAACTAAAAACAATAAATAAATAATTAATTGGCCAATGTTAATCGTCACTCCCACCAACCTATCTCTGATTTATCCCTAGGTGACGATGTCATCACTAGCTGCCAAGGGAGACAAAGTCATTGCCAAGTGCATTGTTCTTGCACAGGAAAACAATTGCTGCCAGCAGTCTAACCCGTTTCGCTTAGCGGGCTATTGTTAGCAGCTGTGATATCATTAAAAGTGATATGTTCAATGCTCTGTAGATACTTGTGCAACCGGTAGTATTGTGTACTTCCTGACGCAATCTGAGGTCAGTGGACCTTGCTGTTAGTGATAGATGGGCGATATTCAGTGGTACCAATTTTATTCATTCATTATCATTCTTATTTGGGGTTGGCGCAACATGTCTTTTTCTTCCATTAGTCAGAAGCCCGAAAGTCTGACAACTAGTCTTATCAATTACTATCGTATTACAATTAATATAATATAATTTAAAAGAGTGTCCATGGCGTTTTTTGCCCGTTCTTCTCCATAGGTACCTACGCTTTGGAATGGGCAACTAGCTTCATATTTTCTGACTGACCGACTTCTTGACAATTCAAAAGTGCCTGTAAATGGTTAAATTGAAATAAATACTTTAAGTTTGAGTTTACCCAGTAACTGGTTTGTGGAGTTCAGATAGGCGGTCGCTCCATGTAAAATACTGGCAGTCAGCTGCATCCGGTTAGACTGGAAGCCGACCCCAACATAGTTGGGAAAATATTCTCTATCAATCGTGATCTCGGTAGTCACCCCGTTTCTAACCATATCATCATGCACACAGTCCATTCATCGTTTATTTGGTCTTCACCTACTTCTAAATTTCTTATATCCACACACAATACACATTACTACATTCATACTCAAAAATATCCTCACGACATTTACCTCGTTCCCCCGTATCACATGCCCATACAATGACAACCGATTTCCGCACAATTTTTCAGTTACCGGTGCCACTTTCAGACTGAGTACTACCATGCAATAACTATGTAATTCTTAAAGTAGGTATGGGATCATAGTATATGTTCACAATGACGAATGAGTGATCTTGCAGGAAATTACGTTATTATAACTTTAGATCTTATCGCAAACAACATACAACTATTACAACTATTACTATATAACTACTATATACTATATAACTACAAATATTGTTAACAAACTAACGCGGCAAGGGCCCATCTGACCACAAGTGGTTACAACCCCTTATGGACGGATATCGGCCAATTTGTTTACTGCAGCAATTCATAAACTGTAAAATCACAAACTACTTTACGTGCTGCAAATTGCATAAAAATACGAATTAGGCTCCGTGTAAAATGACCGATTAACTTCTCTGTTGATAAGTAAGTTAGCCCATCAAAAACACACGATAATAGCAGTAATATTCCACTTTAAACAACACTCGAACTACAAAGGAAGATTTACTCTCATATTCTATTGTTTAGCCAAGTTCTAGAAATGTTTAAATGCACGGGTACGATGAAATTTCCATCAGTACTCTGATCGAAATTTCATGGCTGGCATTTTTTAACTTTAGATTCGTAACGATGCAAAACAAAAGGACAATGCGAAATTGCTTGGAGCAACGAGTTCGCAGACAAAAATAAAATCAAACGAATTCATCTTTTTTAATAAAAACTGAAATCATGTTATGAATTTTACTATTACTATTTTGCTAGACTTTAACTTTTAATTTTTGCGTTCTGAAAAATGTGTTTGAAGTCATTTAAATCTTGATCAAAAGAGCGTTTCCATGGGAAAAGAGCTATGAATAATAGTCGAGTTTGATGCATGATTAAAGACTATTTAATTTATCCCATCATCTATCACTTTCACTTCTAGACCCATTGCATGCATAGTTACATTATGTGGTCACAATATCGTATCGTGGCCTCAACTCAGTTCCTGCAAATCGCACTCTGGCACCAGACCGGGCAAACGCTAAGATACAATCATTAGGTATAATCGCAATATTCAATTTATTAAATTAATAGTCTACAATGAATTTCATGGGTGGGCATCATGATATTAATTATCTAGCCACTTAAAATAGTGTTGTGGTAGTCATTAAATTATACTCATGTTTTAAAATAATATCACAAACTCTTTATTTTTAGAATATTTTTATTTATTGTCAAAGACTTCAAAAATAACTTGTACATATACATATGTTGTAAAAGCTTAAAAATTATACCTAAGTACAGTAAAAATCACATCCATAAGTTAACTCGATATATTTATATAAAGAAATATAGGGTTACAAAAAGACAGCAAGTATCAAACATGTCTTTCCCAAGATAGTTTTGACGTAGAAACATTCTGACACATCACTTTCTTACGATACGTCAGAAGTAACAAAGTCGCGTGATTCATGAATGTTAATTGATTTTCTCTAGGCCTACAGTTGGTTTTAAATGTGGCCAGGAATAGAACAATCGTCCAATGGGCAAGACAATGCACGTCGCGCTTCGTGCGCCGGCGCGGGCTTAACGTAAAAACAGCTGTAACAGATTGATTTACGACGAGGACACTCACTTTGACGGCTATCCGATACACTTTGACTACATTTTAATTTTCGCCGAACTCGAAATACGAACTAGAGACTGCTCTGGTTCCGGGAAATACTGATGGATTTGAAAAAAAATTTGGCTCTGAATAAAAATATTAAATTCTTCATTGATTAATGTCATTAAACATTTCATGCTCTTTGAATACGGAGGTTTCCTCGATAACTAACTCGTTTTCCCAGATAACTAACCATAATAACCTACCGCTTACTAAAATATTAAGAAATAACTGGTACTTTTATAAAATAACTAATTTCCATTGAAGCTCTTACTAATATCTACTACACAGCACATGAACAGAAATTAGCTCGAAGGGAATGAACACTAATGAACATAAAAATGGAATGTCTAAACGATTCCTGAAATGATATTTATAATAACTGGCATGTGTGTGACAAATGGAAAATATTTCCTGTTACAACTGCAGTAAATCAATTATTTTAAGCTTTCGTACATTCTGTAGTTATCAATGGAATGGTACAGACTATCATCGCTAGAAACCCACGAATAGGTAGAAAATTCTGACGTATTGGAAGTAAGAGACACATCATTATTAAAATGGTGTCTTATACGCCATTCAGCTAGCTGGTCATCCGTCGGTTGGAGAGCAGAAATGTAACTAGGCGCGGTACTTTTACTACTTCTTCTTGATACTGTCCTGTTGAATCTATTCGGATTAAGGTTCGAAGGCATTATGAAAATTTTCTTTTGATTAAAATGTGGCGTTGACTCTGGATTTACCCAGTCATTCCTCAAAGGAACTTTAGGAGGCATAACTAATGCATCAACCGATTTGTGTTTTACGAATAAAATTCTCTTACTGCCTTTTAGAAGATAAGGGTTCTGTCTTATTACAGCATATACGAAAAGAGCTCCAAATACTACACATGCTGTCCCGACACCGACGTACAACAAAATATGAAGTTTATTATACGCTTCCTCGTAATCAAATGTAGCATTTTTGTAGAGAACGCAGTTATCACGATCAACTAGACCCGTACTTAGCAATATTGGGCAAAATACATACTCAGCATCTACATCTCTATTATAAATCCTGAAAACGGCAGGAACATCACTAATGCAGTACACCTCATTTGGACATGTAGTTTGATACCATAAGAGACCATAATCATTTGGTTCTAAAGCACCTATCTCAACCATAGAATAGTTATGAGTTTTCAAGAAATATGTTAAATTTATCCAATTTTTTCTTGGCATTATTTCATGAATTGTAGTTTTACTAAAAGTAGGAAGAGCATAGAAGCCACTTATCACATTTTTAGGGCATTTGTGTCCATACACCGGTGAAAACATCCTCAAAGACGAATTTGTAGTAGCCTTATTACCATTCCGGCAGTCATTGCTCAAATAAACAATTCCACAAATATCATCATCGTCCAATTCATCCCATAAATCCAAATATTCGCCGCCCTCATTTTTTGCTTTTATTTCAAAATGTTTTAAATAATCATTTTCTTTTTGAGTGCAATTTGTTTCAAGATCACTAAAAGTTTTATCTTTAAAATGTTTAGGGCTGTCACAATACGGATCAGTGAGCAACATATCCTTGTTTGTTAACTGTCTAATTTCAACTTCTGAACAATTGCAATACCACAAATTATCCTGTAGATTAATTCTAGGCCTAGGACGAGCGATTGCCATAACAGTCTTAAATAGTCCCACGGGTATTGTATGTAGCTGGTTGTTATGCAAGAATATCATTTGAATACTGTGTAAGTTATCGAAAGTTCCTGCACCAATATATGTTATCCCACATGAATTTAGATACAGGTCTCTACATTTCTGAAGTCCAGTAAAACTGTTTTGCCCTAGTACGTCTTTAAAAGAATTGAAGGAAAAATCTACGATTCGTAACTCCGCAAATGAGGTTGAACCTGTTACGTTTGTTGGATCCCAATGGCTACTTCTCGTTATTTCAAGTCTTCGTAGAGTGTCATGGACAGGTCGCAGGGCACCTCTAGGTACATCACGGATGGTGGTATTTCTGATATAAAGTTGTCGTAAACTCGAGAGGCCGACGAGACTATTCGACGTCCAAGTTATCAGCTCTAAATTTTTCAACTCTAATACTCGTATTCTTGCAGAGATTTGGCTCATAAAGGCGTCACACGGCACGTGCATCAGGTTCCCATTCATTATTGTAAATTCATGGATATCTGTTCGGAATGTTGACAACCAGTTTGGTGGCATAGTGTTTTCGGGGAACATAGGTCTGTTCAAAGTTAAAGAAACAGATTTGCAACCTGCGTCTACTGCCTGTAACAAAATGATGTTGCATTTACAATAGGTACTGTTAAAGTCGTCAAAAGCTCAAATATGTAATGAAATCTCTAGAGCGTGGCTGGGCAGGGCAACACACTATTATGGTACTACTATTCGGAAAGCAGTTTTTTAGTTAATGATCTTACTGAAACTGCGAGGATGATATCTTCTTCGTACTCTCCGAAGTATGGCGCCTCTTTGCAGACGACCCTGCAGGCGTTGGTGCTGCAGCGACTTCGAGCTATGCGCGTCTGTGGTGGCCACTTTGGGGTAGCCATCAGGAGAATCAGGATGAAACTCGCTACTGTGACAGCGGCGAATATGCTTTGGACCATAAGTCGCAACCAGCCTCGACTGCATGATGTATTTCTGAGAGCAAACAAAACTTATTTTGATGTAAAACAATAAGATAACAAAAAATAATTGGTTGCCTTTTATAACAATTGAATATTTCATCTGCCTAGCCCTTTTTTTTTCAACAATGTTGAGGTTGGCTGCCAGTCTAACTGGATGTAGTTGTGTTTACATGGAACGACTGAAAAACTGACCTTCACAGCCCAGTTACTGGATAAACGCTAAATAAGAACATTTCAAGCAGCAGATGATGTGAACGATCAAAGCACGACAGCCAAACCGTTTCATTTTAAAGTGATGCAATTGGTAGAAAAAAACCGACCAAGTGCATGTCAGACCACGCTCAACGATAGGTTCCGTAGTTGGGATGAAATTTCCATTAACTTTGTAGTTGAAAAAATGTTCTCCCATACTTATACGTCACGGTCAACTTTCCAACTGCAAATATAAGTTTGTAATGGCAAATAAAAGTTAGGGATAAAACTACAAATTAACGACTTTCGGACTTTTCCGTTTACTTCTGCTGTGAGACCTTGCTTCTTGCCAAATTGTATGATCCTAAGTCAACGACTTTTTTTGTTGCGTTTTTTCCTTTTGGGTTACGGAAACTCACCTTGCAACTGAAGACAATACGTTCGATTTTTGTGCCAAGGATCCAGGCCGGACCAACTGCAGTCCTCTCATTTGGAGAGCCAAATAAATGGAATTTCGATCGCAATAAAAAAAACTTTCACCAGTGACGAACTCAGCGTTCGTATGGTGCAGCCTGCTTTACCAAAACCTGCTGACTCGCTAATTTTTCACCACGAAACACGAGACAACCAGGTTCTCACATACACATCCCGAACAACCACTGACCAAACTGCGTTACTCATTTCAACCCACGGATGTAATAGTTCGATAGCCCATCCGTATCTCGATAAGTGTAATCGAGACAGTGATGATAGTTTATCGGCCCATTAGCGATTTCCCTGATAAACTTTGTAAACACAAAAGTGATCGAACGGGTAATTTCACGGGCAAGGGCGCGCGCGTTTATTGCCTATTAAATGGACAAGACTAGGCTGATTGATGGCTTTAGCATGGAAGCATGGATTTTTATGTATGCAAGTTGGGGGAATTTTGTACCAAAAAGTTTAGGTGTAAGAAGGATCTAAAAGTCACGTTTAACTTGTTTGATTATCAATTGAAGCGATCGTCGCACGAACACGTGGCCCACACGTTATTTTTTTCGGGCAGCCCGAAAGCATCGATGGGCTGATAATGGGCACCTTCTGGTTTTCCGAACAATTGAGTTAGGTACATATGAATACGACGATCACCTATTCGAATCGGCTAATTTCAACCATGACATCTAAACCGCATTCATAAGCTCTGACAATCACACTAATATTCTAAAGGCGAAAGTTTTGTGAGTGTGTGTGTGTGTGTGTTTATATGGTTGTTACTTCTTCACGCTCAAACGGCTAGACCAATTTTGATAAAATTTGGTATGGAGGTAGCTGACACCCTGGATTAACACATAGGCTACTTTTTATTTACCACAGGATCGAAATTTATGCAGGTTAAACCGCGGGGCGCAGCTAGCATCCCATAAAAATAATGACACTGCTAGCTCTTGAACGGGGCTTAGATGTGCTGATCGTGTTCAGTTTCGTTGGTGAAATTCGTCCTTAGGCACGGAACCAACCGCTTTGGGGTTAAGGCTGGCAGTCTAGCGACGAGAACAAACTTTCAATTAAAGAGTTATTTAAAAGTTATTTAAAAAATTACCTATCCAAAAATACCTTTAATTTTAAATTTTCAACAACAGTTTGAATGACGTATGACGCAATAAAATACATATTTTAAAAGTGTTTCCTAACGAAACTTTATAATAAGCTTTTATGCTTTTTTTTTTTGCGGATGGGAAACCATCAAATGACCCCTCCCGCTCTGGGTGGAGCGGAAGGGAGTGTCAAACTCATAATGACTAAAACCCACCCGTGTTCCTTCCTTAGCCCTTTATGTTCCGGGCCAGCGGTAACCCTTTCGGACAATCCCGCTGACAGCTTTTATGCTTAAACCTAGATTAAAAATAAAGGGAATAAAAAATGTTTGCTCGACACGCCACGTTAAGTCAGAGGCTTGTATTAAAGTCTGGAGTACAAGAGGATTAGCTCCGCACGCGATCTTAGCACTCCTTAAGGCGACTACATGACATAAAGCGCGGTCTTTGTCGGACTGCATAGAAAAGAAAGAGAAGCGCGATGACACAACGGCAATTTATTGCAAAATATTAAGCAAACTATTTTATTACAAAAACTCTATTGTTTGGACTAAAATATTAAAACACTTTTGTTTTAGTATGTTGCTTGTAAAATAATCTGACAAAAAATCAGAATGATTGTATGTATATTAGTATGGTTTTTATTGTAAAAAGAAAGTTTTTAGAGGTATCTTCATGATTTTTTTGCTATCGTATCAAATTAGTTGTATTATGTTTTCACCACACTATCTTAGGTAGATAGTGTGTTGCATATATCCTGAAGAACATCATATTTTTAATTTTTATGATTTGTTGATCATATACTTTTATTGTTTCTAAAACTTGCGTTTTTTTGCGTTTAGGTCCTGTAATCCCCTTAATTTACCGTTTTTATAATGAAAAGCACTTAGAAGATGTAAGACATTAGTGTTTTCTCATAAATTATGGACTAAATGGCTCACAGCCGACGGCCGACTACGTTTGGTCTGAACGCTTCCTAACTGAAAAGGTTACGGCATAGTTGAGAAAGATTTTGTTTTTATAATAGGTTTTTCACATCCAACATGTTTTTTTTTAAGGGTAGTGTAGGACGCCCCCTACCTAGATGGACCGACGACCTTGGAAGATGGCTAAGACAGACTGGATGCGGAAAACACAGACAGGACAGGACAGGGTGTTGTGGCGCAGCCTGGGAGAAGCCTATGTCCAGCAGTAGACTGCAATATCCTAAGTTGATTGAGACTACTAAACTTATGTCGTAAAATGTCGTATGCCAGAAAGATTTTTTTAGTCAGCCTGCACTGTCCCACTCCTGAGCCAAGGCCTCCCTCCCCCAAATCCTTCCAGGCATGCTTTTCCAGGGTCTTCAATAGTTTATACCTAAGTTTTTCTTTTTCAGTAACAAAAAAAATGTACAGTCAACAAAGGAGATAAGTATACAGGAGCGTTGGATATAGTTGAAGTTTACTAAGAAACTGATGGATGTTCTCGAATAAAATATAATTTAATTAATAGAAAACAAACAGCTCATTTATTAAATTAAATATCAGTCCAGAACATCCATCGGTTTCTTAGCAAACTTCAACTATATCCGACGCTCCTGTATACTTATCTCCTTTGTTGACTGTACCTATGAAGCCTAACCATAACACCTAATATCAGAAAGTAATAATAAACATGTGACCTTTGGACACTTCGCGTTTACAAGGAAATAAATTTTATCAGCTGTTTGCTATCCCAAACCACTCAGAAATATGAGATAGTAAAATACTCCGCTGTGATGGCTAACTTGAGGATAAAACTTTACACCCATTTATGTTGGTGAAAAGACTAGAACACATAAAACACCATGATGAGAAGAGAAGAAAGGATATTATTGCACAAGTGCCACAATCTAAAACCAATTTTGCTGCTACACAATATAATACTCAATCAGCACGGTTATATAATAAAATTAATAAAGACATATACATTTACACTGAACATCTTCATAAAGGTAAGAGAAAATGCTAATAGAATGGTTAAAATCACGCACCTATGCAGATATTGAATTATTGTTACAATAAGTGGAAATTAGTTAACTGGCACCGCCACATCCACACGCACATCCTATCATACACACATCTACACCAACCACACACCTCTCACACCACGCACACCCCAAACACATCACACACCACACACACTCGGCACACTAAACACACATCACACACTCCGCACACCCAACACACCCACATTAATCTTTTTATGTGTAATTCAAGAAACTAAAAAATAAAATAATTTTGTAAGTTGTACAAACAGCCAAAGCTGTGGAAGTGCGGAGTCTCCTAACACAGGCGTCATCATGCTTAAAAGAAGACTCCAATCATAAACTAATGTAAACTAGTTGGTACAGAAATAAACATTTTGTATTTGTATTTTGTATTTGTATGATGATTAAATCACCTTCGTAAAAAATATGCTTGGGTTCGATTCCCGGGTCGGACAAAGTGTTATTTAGTTTTACCATATGGAATTTTTCAGTAGCTGGCTGGATTTGTACCCGGAAATAATTGCAAATACGCTCACGCCCTGCATGGAACTTGATTATAACTGGCAAAATGTAGTTGCATAAAATCACGCCTCCCCGCTTCATCATCTCGCTTCCCCGAAAGGTTCGACAGAGGGAACTTTCAGGGCATATAGGCGTGTTGTTATGTCATTTATGTTTATTGTTCAGAATGGGTGGTCAAAGTGCAACCTTTGGTACTTTTACCTTTAATAAGTATGCTGGTAACAGCCGCACGGGTCGATCGATCAGGTTAGGCTACACTTGCCGCGGTTGGTCCGTGGATGGGTGACCATCTTCACATACCAAGACCCCTCCGTGCCTTGGAAAGCACGTTAAGCCGTTGGTCCCGGCTGTCATTCGTGGATCTTTGACAGTCGTTACGGGTCGTCAATAGCCCGAAAGTCTGACAACCAGTCTTACCAAGGAGTAAGTATTGTATTACCCAGTAAATGGGTTGTGGAGGTCAGATAAGCAGTCGCGTCTATGCAAAATATTGGTATTCAGCTGCATCCGGTTAGACTGGAAGCCGACCCAACATAGTTGGGAAAAAGCTAGGCGATAGCTAGGAGATAAGTAAATAAATAATAAGCATGGTCTGAAAACGCGCTCAAGACCGGCAATAATTATGGTCAGACGCGATCAAGAAGGATGTTGGAGCCAGCATCTACCGAGCGGTCCACACTGCAGAAGACCGCATCACTTGAGACGCGTCGTATGTGTGCGCGATCCTCAGCTTTGAGGGACCGACGAAGAAGAGAAGATGTCATGAGGGTAAAGATTGGAATGTTAGTTGTGAATGAGATATTTGATATGATATGGTACAAAATCTCTGAACCGAAAAAAATAATAAATGTTTTCATATACCTACTTAATATTTTTTTCGGTTCAGACATTTTGTTCCTTTTGGAACTGCGGGAAAATCCAAAAATAAAAATTCATTAGCCTTTCATTCTTGTGACATGATCTAGATATACTTTTTCCAAAAAAGCTTAATATTGTACTTACCCTAATACGTATTAGAATATTATCAACAAGCAAAACAATACACTATCGAGAATTAGGTGAATCATTAGACATACAAACAACACAAACTACCGTAGGTACTTGTGTATGCCAATGTGTTAATCGACTGACCCCAATGTAAAGTATCAAAAATGCAAAATGATAACTTTACAGGCGAACGAATTGAGGTTTGGTTTAAGCAGAATATTTTGACATTTATATTTTTCCCTTTTAATAATGTTGACCATAAGAGCGTTTACGACGTACAGCATTTCATACAAACTTTCAAGCCCTTGTTTTTCGAAATGAATGAACCGATTTTAATGAAACTTCATACGCATAAGCAGGATACAAAGGTCTAAAAAGTTACTTAAGAACATTTTCGAAAAATAATGTTATAGTCAAATTAGACCGATTTTAAATTTTCCATAGAAACGGAGATCTTTTTTAACCGACTTCAAAAAAGGAGGAGGTTCTCAATTCGACGGTATGTTTTTTTTTTTTGTGTGTAGGTTACGCGATTACTCCGCCAATTGTGGAACGATTTTCAAAATTCTTTTTTTGTTTGATAGGGTATGGTCTCGAGGTGGTCCCATTATCACCAACTTGGAATCTGATGAGGAAATCCCATGGAAATCGAGGGAAACCCTCAAATTTTATAGGCAAACCTATAGCGATTTGGGTATTTTTTATAGTAACTCGTGCATTTCCTTTCGGGAAGCACCATTTGGTGAAGTGGAACTGATGATGAAGACCACAGATGGCCACCGGAACTACTCAATAATAAGCAGTTCACGGGTTACGATTCGATTAGGTACTTTAATGTGGTTGCTAAGCAATTTATGCTCGTCACAATGCTTATGGTGAAGTGGAGCTGAGGGTGACTTCTCAGCTCCAGTTCTCCTGGTTGTTACTAGGAGAACTCCTCAACAATTAACGTCCCTGCATCGGGAAAAGCAGTATTTTGTAAAAGCTATTGTAAATTGGATAAATGACCCACTAAAAAGTGAAAGCGGTGTCTTTGGATCTGTATTTTAGTTTTTTGCCACCGACTTCCGAAATTAAAGTTATTTTTCACCTTGTAGTGTTTTTTGGAAGTCGGTTGTTTTTTTTTGTAAAAAAGTTTTTATTTAAATAAGAGATTTCGAAAATTCCGAAAATTGCGGTCCGAATCCGAATTTCGACTTTCGAGGTCTACTACGATAACATTTATTGATGTTCGATACGGTACGGAAGCGTATCGAAGGTATGGTTGTGAATAGCTATGCTGCTCAGAAGCAGCACTAGCAACCAGTAAGCCAACGAGGCAGTCGATATTTTACGTAATATTACGGAGGGACAAGTCACGAGCACCAATATGTCAACACCTGGCAACTTTAAATTGCGATTTTTTCACGAAATAACGAATACAACGCTGAAATACGGGTTATACATATACCTATGGGTTCGAAAATACTATGTTCCGATTAATATAAAACATTCAAAAATAAATAAGGAGAAAATCGACTTTTAATAAAGCCAAGTGTATACATACTTTTTCTCGTGACTGTACACAATGTAGGTATCCCTATGGTACGCTCGCGCCAATGCGAAGAGTATTATGCATACGTCATAATTATCGACGATATTTCCGAACGTTCGCGTTCAATTCCCCTGTGGCTTTTAATGCAGGGCCCACAGATGTAGATAATATTAGATAACGCTAGTTTGTGAAATTGTGTGGAATTCGTGTCCAATATTTTATTTATAATTACAAAAAAAAAATAATGTTCATTCAGGAGAATCAAACAGATTTTCAGTTTTTTTAGCGTTCGAGAATTAACACCGCTTAACAACAAAAGAAACTAACTTGTTTATCGCAATATTTCCTCTCACGATAAGACACCAAACCATAGATATCCGTGTACCAAACTAACATTATGAACCTGCACCCTCACTGCGTAACACACTACCGATCTCAATCTAAACCATTTTGAAGGTTACTGCTAATCCATTGCTTCATATGTTCGAAAAAATTATCTGTTCAACAACGTACGTAAGGCAATGAATGTTGTTGAATTGTCAAAATTAAAGCCATTGCTACTGATAGTGTGTTACGCAATCACCCTGCTGTTGAAAAGGGTATAAGAAACGAGACAGAAGTTCTTGCATATTTTCAGAATCTCCCTAAGGTAGGTAATATGTTGTGACGAACAGCTTCCTCTAACCATCATTCTACATTTATGGCAGTAACACCGAATACTGATAGCGATGTACTCAATACATAGTTTTCTGTGAAACCCACTCACACTGCTGCAAAGCGATTGGTACTCGACGGAGCATACAAATGGCCTGTTACTACACTGCGAACCACATATTTTTCTATATTCTGAGTTTTATTTCACTCGTTAATCTAAAATTTCTCTCTGGGCTTATGTTATGGCTTATGTTATGTGATGCTCGGGAGTTATGTTTTAGATTTTCCATACAACTTATCGTTGTGCATTTTTTTTATTATATATTGCATTTTTATGAGTTGTTGATTTTTGTAGAATTGCTATGATGGCGAACACGTTTAGGCCAACAATAATTATAAACATAGAAACTCATTCAGCATTAATACCTACTACAAAATACAGTAACTTGTCTTTCCTATAAGTACCAGTAATTTGTAGTCAAAGTGACCACAGCGCTGCCACCGACGACGACGCGACGTCGTGGAAGTGTCGAAGTTTTGGGCCAACGAGGTCTGAGAAAAGTCGTACCAGCTACACGAAGAAGGAGAAGAAGTGCTATGACTACATTGACTACCTAATATTCTTAGACAGATTATCTTGCACAGCTCCCTATGCGGCTTACAACAACTGTAAGAAAGCTAAAAGTTCGTGTATTTTATTTACAGTCGAAACAACGCCGTTGGTTTTTTTTTTTTGGTTCCGTACCCAAAGGGTAAAAACGGGACCCTATGACTAAGACTCCACTGTCCCTCTGTCTGTCCGTCTGTTACCAGGCTGTATCTCATGAACCGTGACAGCTAGACAGTTGAAATTTTCACAGATGATGTATTTCTGTAGCCGCTATAACAACAAATAATTAAAATAAAATAAAGTTAAAATTTAAAGGGGTATAAAATAAACGTTTTATGCCTTGTGGTACGGAACCCTTCGTGTCCGACTCGCACTTGGCCGGTTTTATATTTATGCTCTTTGGAGTTGATTTAAAAGAAAAGAAAAACACATGTAAGTAAGCATACTGTAGATGTCTGATTATATTGATTCGAACTACATTTCTTACAATAACGAAACCTCTTGCTCTGATAAAACATTTTACATTTCCTTACAATCGACGTTCAGACAATCGTTTGAATAAATATTAACTAACTCATTGTTGAAGTTACCACTATCTTACAGCAGGTTTCCAAGATGCCAAAGTTTAATTACGAAGCTGTCAGTTCCATTGGCATTAATTGGCCAGCCAGGGAACTCCCGAGTCGGCAACTCGGTATCGCAGATCAAAACTACGGTGTCCGAACTTACCCTTTGTCTCGGTTGGGTAAACAATGATGGCGGGGAACATTGCTTTGCTTTTAAGTAACGTGTTTACTAAGTTGAACATCTAAGTGTCGCTTTAGTTTTTACTATAAAAATGCTGTACAAACCCGGGCAAGTTCCAGTGTGACTTTTTCAATTCTTATGTAGGTAGGTACTTACTTTCAAAGTCGAGCCCAAGCGCAAGGCGAGCCCGAGTCGAGTCAAGGTCAAGAGAAGGCCATATTCAGAGCAATAAAAAAAAAATATTGACACCACTGACATCACTGAACGAAAACATCGTGAGGAAACCTGGACTTACAGTTAATGTAAGTATAGCACCAGGGATGTGCGAGGATGCGTAGCGAGGGATGTGTTTGTTAAGAACCAATAGAACCACAGGAACCACTCATCTACCTAGCCTCGCTCGGCGCAGTTCTAGTGGAAACGGCTCGGCCGAGCGAGGTTTTTGTACGTTCAACACAAGGGAAGGATGTGTGCTAGGGATGTGTTGCGAGGGATGTGTGCGAGGGATGTGTGGCGCGCGCTCCGCTCCCACCACACCACACCCCGCTCGCATCTGAAAAGAGTCCGCTACATTATCCTCGCGCCACACATTTGCACACTGTTTCGAGTTTAGCAACGCATCCTCGCACTACACATTTGCACACCATTCACCACTAGCACATTTCTGGTGCAAACACTCACACCGTTGCACAGCCTCGCTACGCATCCTCGCACCACCCAGCGTGGAAAGGCAGCCTTAAGCAAGCGTGGTTATTAATGTGTATGCCTCCTTTGTATCAGACGAGGCCTCTGCGCTCTGCAATTTGTAAGAAAAAGCGGTACCTACCTGAAAGTAAAAAAACTTAAAGGTAATAAAAGAAAGAATAACTTGGATCAGTGTCGACTTTGTTATCATCTTCGGTTCAAGCTTCGGTTCTGAATATCAAGAAATGTTTGGGTGACAAACGAGAACCAAGCTTTCTCTAAATCATTAAAAAATCTTTTTTCTGGAAAAACAACCTGAAACAGACACTTGAATCCAGCAAAAGAAGGTCAGTCCAAGATAAAAATAAAGGTTGGGTGATACCAGCCTGAAACTGTCCCACTGCGGAGCGGAGGCTTCTCTTCATAATTAGTGAATAATTGATCACCAAATTTTCTCATTACGTGCTGGCGATGTTTGAGATTTCCTAACGATATTTTCTTTCAACTCAGTCATGCCATTACCTATTCAATGTAATGGAAAATGGTTTTTCTTTGAAATATTTAGGTACGCGCAAACTGTAACCATGAATTCAGGACATGATTTTAGACGCATAAAAAAATTCCGTCGGTTAAATCTGCTGTTTCATAGAAAAGTACCTACGCGCTCAAAATGTAAGGAACAGGTTTTTTTTTATTATTACCGATCCGATGGTTCAGAGTCATGTGCTGAATTCATGCGCGTCGAGGTACCTGTCAATCTGTGTTAAGGATTGTGTATAAGGATACAAACGTAAAGGAAAACTCAAGAAAATTCCATAATTAAATGCGACAAAAAGTCGAGACAGTATTAAATTTGAATTATTAACAATCTTATCAGTCCCGTGCGACGTTAAATCAGTGTCCGACGGTGACAGAAACGCTGAATAAAATGCTCCTAAAGAGAAAAGATATTCATATCACAGCGACTGAATAAATGTGAAAGCCATTAGTTATATCGCAAGGAGGCGCCATTTTAGTCTTTTGAGGAGAAAATTATTATCATATTCGTTGGAGAGATTGTGTAGTGACCATATCAAGGAGAAAGTAATTAGGCAATGATTTAATGATTTCAATGTTGCTATAACTTGTAAGTGGAGCAGTGGTGGCCCAGTGGCAACAGCCGCGACTTACTAATTGTAGTTCGTAGGTTCGAACCCAGACAGGCGCTTTAGTTTGTGTAAATTATTTCATCACCACTGCTCTCAAAAAGGTGAAGGAAAACATCGTGTGGAAACCGGCATGTCCTAGAACCAAAATTTCGCAGATATGTGACATCCATCCAGCCGCACTGGGTCCGCATAGCGGTTTATCAAATCAAATTTATTACTGAACCAAAAAGTTTTACATTAGTTGGTTATTGGAGCCTAATGCCTGTGTTAGGAGACTCCATCTTATCTATGGCCCACACCCTCTCACAGAGAGGAGGCCTGTGTCCCAGCATACCTACGTTTAAAGTTGATTTACCCTATACTGGTATGTAAGTTATACTTTTAACATAAACATTTGATCTTTTCATCAAAGAGCAAGTAGATGGCTGGCAATAGAGCACGTATTACTTTAACCAAACTGAAGCCTTATGAAAACCATTAGCAAGTTCAAGGACCGGCCCAATAAATTGTTATTGATTTTCACAACCTTCGAAACCTCTCTGGGTTAGGAAGAGTCATGATAATTTAGTTTTATTGCTGCTATCAAGACCGACCTACCCTACCTGACTTGCTTCAAATATTCTCAGTTACCCATTAACCTGGTTAGGTTCTAATTGCTTTTAAAAGCTTGTTAACAAGGTTCGATGAAGCTTTAATGGAATCAAATTGTTCCTGGATTCCTTTTTTCGTGTAAGTAAATGAAAACACAACACAAACAAACCAAACAAATTACACACCAAATTAGATCACCAAAGTACTTTAAAATAGCGTAGAAATCTATTCTACTATTTCGTAATACATTGCGAGTATGTGACATAATTATAGAGGGCAGGTTGGTACAGTATTCTACGTAAGAGAAACGTCAGTAGCTTTTCTCAAGTTACGCCAAAAAACTGATCGTTCGCAATTTAAAAAAACAGACAAACGTTACTTCAGCTTGTTTGGTTGGGACAGAACTAGTGGATGGGACCACATTTTCTTTGATCCCCTAAAATAACTTGAACGGAATAAATTGTATTCAGAAAAACTATTTATACTCAAGAGGTAAAATAGAGGTAGAATTAGGGTCACATAAAAATACCTGAAAGTCTCGGAAACTAATGAAATAAATTGTGTTTAATAGATAATTAAATGTTCCTTAAATGAAAGTAATAGAACTTCTTAGTTACTGTAAAGTAATGCTATTCTCTACATCATTATTTTCATTAAAATTATTAAACTCAAAAATATTTTTTTACTTATTTTTTGACGTGACAACGTCTTAAATTAGGTTGCGGCTGGGAGTCACTTATGAAAAAGTGTAACGCTCGGTAACGTTACGTTCTTATTTTAAATTAGGTTGCGGCTGGGAGTCACTTATGAAAAAGTGTAACGCTCGGTAACGTTACGTTCTTATTTTCATTTAATTCCTTGTTCCTATTGTGCAATTTAATTATATTCATATCAATAAATATTCTACCGAGAAAAAGACGTTGTCACGTAAAATCTTCGCCCGTAAAACCGACTTTACAGGCAACCATTTTTTTAATTTGTAAAACATGTTTGAGTTTTTTTTTTAATAAATAAATATTATATTATTTTTAATATTAAATATTTTAAATATTACAATGCTTCGAAACCGCTTTCTCGCAGGAACTGCACTAACATATCAGTTCCGATGCCTCGGAGGAAGTAACCCAAGTGCATGTACTGTAAGACGACGACTTGCTGAAGCAAATTTAAAACCGACCGAACCGATGAGAGGGTATAGAAGACCAGGGGAGTGATTCAAGCAAGCATGCATCAAAGAGAAAGTTGCCTATGGCGGTGGATCCGTACTTGTAAGGGCCGGAATTTCTGCAAAGAGTCTCACAGAGCTGGTGGTTATAGAAAACGGAACTATAACTAGCGAAAGATATGTGGAAGAAATCCTAAACGAATACGTTGGTCCATTTATAATAGTCAATTTGGGAGAGGATGCTATTTTTATGCATGACAATGCCCGGCCTCATACTAGTGAAATTGTGAAGAGGTGAACATTAACTATATGGAGTGGCAAGCACGCAGCCCAGACCTCAACCCAATCGAGCATGCTTGGGACGAGCTCGGACGATGTGTGAGACTCTGAAACCCTTCCCCGATCACGTAGAGGAATGAGAAAATATTCCCCAACACCGTATAAGAAACTTGGTGTACAGCATGCCAAACCGCGTAACCGCAGCGATGACAGCACATGGACCGTAATACAAAGTATTAAAACTCAAGAAAATTTTAAAGTGTTAGAAAAAAATATTGCTTTTGTATTTTTGTTATGAGATTGGTTATTTTTTTGTTTATGTAATTTTCACATACATTTTATTTATTGATTGCCTATTAAACACAATTTGGCGGATGTACCTGAGTTATTGTCAGAAATTAATATAACTGTTCCTAGGCGTACCATAACTAGATCTCTACGCAAAACAAATACCTTTGCACCGTCCTCATCTAGAACCAACCTTGGTCTCAATGCCCCCTTGAATCGACTAATGGCTAATTATAATAAAATAGATATCTGCAACAATGTTGATATATTTACAGACTCCTTTTCCCAATTTCGCAGAAAACTTATAACTATTAGCTATGAATCATAATTTCATAACTTACTTTTTTTTGTCCCTATATTGTTTACTACTTCATTATGTTTTTATTTTTTGTTTTTTGGCACATGTGCGGCCTGCCAATTTTGGATTGCACTCGTTACCGCGTTCTACTTGTTTTGAATTTTGAATATGAATTTTACTGTTTATTATTATTATCTATATTTATTTTTAATTTAATCTGCTTTAATTTTAATTTCAATTCTGATACTAATGATAATTTTGGTTTATATACTAATTCTAATATCGATTATGATTTTGTTTTTATTTTATGTTTTGTGCTTTGCTCCTAATTAATTTTCTATTGTATTTAAGAAGTTATTTTTTATGTGAGTGCTGTGTACGCCTGTAAGTGACTAATTCACCATAATTCAATGCATGTTATTTATTATTATGTCTATATTACCAGTGAATAGGTCGTTGGTGTACCTACCTTTTAAATAAATAAATAAACAATTTATTTCATTAAGCTTGCATTCTTAGTTTCCGAGACTTTCAGGTATCTTTATGTGACCCTAATTCATTGCTCTCGAGTGTATATGCAAATAAGGTTTTATACAAACTAGCTTCGTTGAAACAGAAACATTAAAAAAATACCAAGGTGTTTTGTTTGGTACGTGTTAACACGGAAATTAAATTGCTGAAGTGAATTTCTACGGAGTGTGGGAAATTCCGTCACAAAACTACAGTTAGTTATTCGTGAAAACGTTGGAAATACTGACTGGGCGTCCGGGGGCCGTGATTGCAATATTCCCTCCGTCCGGCGTCACGCGCGCGCGCCCGCTTCTGATGAAAAATATGTTCCTGGTTATGTATTTTTTGTACTTTTTTTTCAATTGCCCCGACTGTGGCTCGAAGCGATGAGGTCATATTTTATGCTGCTAACTTTAGTCGCCTTTTCTTTATGCTATAGGCACCTATGTTTTTATAGACGATATATTAGGTACGGAAGACGGCGGGATATTGGCGTAAATTCAATTTGATGTCGGCTGTAAGATATACCACCTACGCTCTACACAAATCTGTGTACGTGCTATACGAGTATATTCCTCGACAATATAGTAAGGGTTAATTTTCAGACTGTAGAACACAGGATGACGGAATTACTTTTTAATTGACAGTACATACTGAATAGGGTATAATATAAACTAAGTACAAAACAAATATTGGGGGGTTTATTAACTAGTAAATTAGTAAGTAGCCTTTACAAAATATTTTATTCCCACGTGTAATCTTGAATAATCTCCATACGAAAACTACCTTTTGGAATGGGCGACTAGAATCAATTCTATTTAGTTGTAATTTTTGACGTTCAAAAGTGTCTTTATTGTGCCTATTTGAAATAAATGATTTGTCTTTGACTTTAACTTTGGAATAGTGTAATATACACGGATCTAAACGAAAACAATTGGACTTTCAGTCTTTCATATTTTGTAACGTAGTTATTCTGCATTTATTTAGAACAAATGAAATTGACTGCAAGATTTAAAATATAGAACTGCTTTTTCATAAGTTCTTCTTTTACGGAAAATAAAAAGTTATGAACAAGCAAACACACGGATAAAAGCTTGTGTTTAATAAGTTAAGATTACGCCCACACCCCGCGGTTGCTTCCCCCTGAGCCAACGTCAAGCCGACATAGGAAACACAATAAATCAACTGTCACCGAGAGATATTGCTTGCTTGCTTTGCATTAGTTTATGGCCCCATTCGTAGAGCCAGCAATGTATTTTGAACTGCCGGATTAAGACAATAACGCACGCTATTGATTTCGATCGGCTTGAGGGTCTATGCAGACTGCTTTTAGACTGCTACTCCATAGCTACAAGATCAGGGGGCCTAAAAAGGCCACTTTGGCAGTATCATAAAAGGATAACATTATGAATCATAATGGACAGTTAAGTAACTGTTAAGTTAATCGTAACAAATTCCATTGGTGGAGGGTTTTCAGTAATTTTTTTTGTCTGTGCTAAAATACCAATCAATCCAATCCAAATCCAATCCCAATCTCTTTAATTATTACCTACGTACCTAGTGCAGCGAAAAAAAGAAAAACAAGGACTGTCTTCGCCATATTATGGTTCATAATGTTATCCTTTTATGATTCTGCCAAAGTGGCCTTTTTAGGCCCCCAGATAACGGTTTGTATGTGGTTTTTTGTCGACTGTTTCGAACTCCCCTGGGTTCGAAATACGTCGACGACAACGTCCCTACGTTGTAGACGAAGAGAGATGAGTTTGGTAGATAGGAACTTCTAAAAGGGCCCTCATTAATTATACTGTAGGATAAACAGCCAAAAAAATCCCGAATCCCATTTTGAACTTCCTATTTTAACAAAAAGAAGGTACAATAATATTTACGGCCACGCCGGCGTCCAGCTAGCATAATAATTATGTTGGCTGTTAATTTCCGTGATTCTAGCTAAACCATAGTTTTTTTTTTATTGCATTTTTTTATAATTAAAAAGACCTTTAATTTTCTTCAGCCATTAGACTAGATATCTATGGACTAGACCTAACGACCTCTAAAAATTAAAGGTGTTTACAAAAACTATAAGAATGAAACCATTTTATTTATAAAAACGAACTCGACAATATCTAACAGTTTTGCTTAGAATAATAAAATATATGCTGATAGTATCTTAGAAAAGGGCGTCTTAATGACATAGATGTGCGTTTTGCGTAAATGTGACGCGTGCTTTCTCCCAAATTGTTATTTTGTTTTATTTTTTGTTTGTGTTTTTAGTTTTCATTCTTTACATAAAATAAGGCTGTTGAGGCTGGCTCACAATATGTAAGACTAATTATTTTGTCGTTAAACTTTAAATTTCTGCATGTTTTTTTTTTATAAATTCCCTCCAGTTCTTGGAAAACTTCTTCCCTCGAGGAAATATTCCGAGAACTGGAGGGAATTCAATTTGCAACATGTAAAGATGGTGACCTATCCACAGACCAACCGCGGCAAGTGTAGCTTAACCTGATCTGTCAACCTATGCGGCTATTATTCTTTAGCCACGGGCCCCTGACAAACCCAAGTGACCTCCAAAATATCAGTGATCAATAAATATATTATTCATGAATGGACTTGTAAAATTATAACGTAGGGGCGCGTAGAATCTCTAAATAATACTTTTAATAGAAATAAAGACGAATCAAAGTTCAAAGAAAATATACTAGTCACGAGAGCTCTCATAATATTTATGTTATCTTCGAACATCTTTTAATTAGTTTATTCTTCGTATTTTCTTAGTTTTCCAAGAAAGAGTCTGGATGAATGATGTTTTCAAAGAACCTTTCAATAATAACAAAGCTTACAACGAAATCGATTTTATTTAAGCATAAATGGATAATAAAACAATAGCCGGCGGCAACTTACATGGGAACCCATTATGTTTGCAACAATCAATATTCAATACACACACACTCGTGGTGAGTGTGTGTGTATTGAAATTATGGAACTCTCTTTAATCACTGGTATTCAGCTGCATCCGGTTAGACTGGAAGCCGACCCCAACATAGTTGGGAAAAGGCTAGGCAGATGATGATGAATCAATATTCAATACGACCCAATTTACTTTTTGAAACATCAGTTTAGTTTTAGTCCGCGCAAAAGTCCGTTCGCGCAAAAGTCCATTCGCGGAAATGTCTTTTCGCGTAAGTGGGTTCCCCTTAAAGCCGTAGCGAATATAAAACTGTTTTTTATAACATACATTTTTCAGCCATTGCTCTACCTAAAAGTAAACCATAAAAAAGCGAAAATAAAAATTCGGTACCATGATTTCATTATTTTATAAATTGTAGTACGTTCGGACCACCTGTGACGATAATAACAGCTCAAACAAAAGCGTCATTGCACGCCGGTATTGCCATAAATTATGAACAGTTTTGCTACTTCAATTACCATTTTTAATGCGGCAACATCGGTGTTATGACGACGACGTGGTATTATTATGTCTTTTATGCGGTTCTCAAATTTTAAGCGAAATCCGAGAGCCCTAAATGAAAATTTATTATAGCAATAAAAATAATACCTAATTACCGCAATTTCCGTCTGAGGGTCGTATTGTGCTTGTTAACTTGGGTGTGAACTCAAGTATCCCTTTGTTTAAAATGTTAATTTCAACCTAATTATGGTACTTACTTACCTGGTAATAACTGTAGATTAGAAAGCCAATTCTCGTCATTTAAAATGTTTAAAATCTATTCGCAGTCGCATCTTGGCGACAAACAAATATCTAAAACTTGACAAAAAAAATGTAGCGAAATTAGAGGTATTTTTGACAGATTGAAACTGAGATCAGACTGTGAACTTTCTTAAAATTACGAGAATTGGCCCTGGTAAATACACAGTTTTCAACGATTTTGTGGGATTCAAAATAATAAAAGTAGCAAAAAGCGTCGGTTGGTTGCCGCAAAAATGCCGCTTTTAAATATCAGGATGGCAACCAGTCAAATCAAATCACTTTTATTTGTTAACACAGGTAAAGAAATACAGATCTTGAGTTTGTTGAACAGAACGCTGTGTTATGCCAGGAGGCGTACAAATATGGTGTGCATCTAGCTCAATATTACGAATTTAAAACAAAGTAAAAAGATGTTTGAAAATCATGCATAATTAAAATTTCAAAATAAATTAACAATTATATAATATTATTAAAAATAAATTGAGTGATGTCAGATTTAAATGAGGAATTATTTAGTTATAAATGTCAAAAAAATAAAATTAAAATCTAAGTAAGTCTGATTAATTGAAAATGTCAAAAATAATTAAGTAAATGTCAGTATTAATAATAAATGTCAACTCCAAATTAATTCATCATTTATTTATTTTTTCCTATAACAGAAACAGCATTATATTGAGCTATCATTATCTCCTGCCAAAGTTTTTATTCGTTAGAATTATGTAGGTATTTATTATTTTCAAGAAATCTATCCCATATGTAGCACCTGCCATGTTTTATCTCTGCATCGCCCTAACGTTGACTAGTAGGTAATGCCGTCCACCTTTGAACAGTATATTTTTACTTGTGCATAAAGTTGTAAAAAATAAATAAAGTTAACAGAACCGCCATAGTGTTTTATGAATGAAATACGATGTTACAAAATCAAAAATCAAAATCAAAATATTTTATTTCACATAAGCCTACATGGGCACTTATGAAACGTCAGAAGCTAGGTGCACGGTTCCAATTGGTCGTTTCCTATGGAGAAGAACCGGCAAGAAACTCCACGGTTACTCTTTTTAAAAATAATTGGCTTTTATGATATTTTCAAATTACAGTAGGTATGGGAGGATAGCGTAGGCCTGTCAACAAGTATCAGGTACTTGATAAAATAAAAAATGGTCTACAGATCTAAAGTCTACAAGGCCTACAAAGTCCTCACACTTACACACAGTTTATTATGGAAAAATATTAAAATATCTTAGAATAAGAAAGCGAAGCGGCAAAAAAGTTTGAGAACTTCAGTCGCAGAACGCAGATGCAACATTATTAATCAGTGTCAGAAAGAGCGTGAGGCGATCCTCATAAACACGCTGATCTGGCAGTAAAACGTTCACTTTATTATCGTCATATTTTCGTGGGGCCACTCTAGTAGCCTATGGATCCGGCTAATGCTCGCGGTTACGTTCATTAATATTTAAACTTAATATTATGTTCAATATTATGAGGCACGCTTCCCCAACAGGCTGGAAAACTAATCTGTTTTGACCCAGTTTGTCGCAGTTTTTTGAACCAATTTTCGGTTTAATCGGGTTTTGGTTTTTTGTCTCGGGTTTTTCGATGGTTGGTGTAGGGAGTTTTGCCTATCCCTTAGGAATTCTTTGTTTTTCCGGAATGAAACGTACCTTAACTGGCTCGTTGGTCTCGTGTTACTACTGAACCTGAGGTCCTGGATTCGATTCCCGGAACAGACAAAGTGTTATTGAGTTTTTCCATCTGGAATTTCTCAGTAGCAGCCCGCAGTCTGGATTTGTACCCAGTTGTTGGCAATAGGGTCACCCCATTACATGGGACTTAAACATAACTGGCGAAATGTGGTTGAAGGTACTATAGGTACAGAAAGCGTCACTATGTCCTAACCCCTCAAGTTTTAAAATGTTACACTGCTACAACATTGAATTCCTTACTAATAATCTAAAGAATACTTCAAAAAGAGTCCATTGTGTTGACTCGGATTCGAACCATCGCATCACCGAACGTCGTCATACTCATACCGGCAGTTTGACGAACAAGCCAGCGAGCCCATATGAATTGCGATGAAATTGTTATCTACTATCGGCTGAGTCATTATATCTTTAGGTCCCTGTCTAATCGAAAGATGTTATAATTTGAGGGTATCCATTAATTTTACTTACTTACGTTGTCTTTATAAAATTAATCCATACCTTCAAGTTAGAACTTTGTATACGTTCACTTAAAACGGCGAAGAGTAAACGACTACTATTTATCAATTATTTTTTTAAATGATTTCTGATTTTATGAGAACTAAAATAGTTGTTCTGTTTGTTGTAAAATAAGATCATAGTTTTGTTAAATAATAGCAATAATAAATATTATTAAATGATTAATAAAGTGTTTTATTTTTTTTGATTTTTTAATTCTTTATAAATAATTACTACATAAAACAAAATAGAAAAATATATCAAAATAATATAATGAACAAAAAGCACATTTTGTGCCTATATAGGATTTGAACTTCCAATCTTATGCACGGTAAGCGGTCTTGAAACCTCCAGTCTATTTAGACGATGAATAAGTTGTCGTAAATGTTAACCTTATTATTGTTGCTTGTCGTCGCAAAAGTATTGTTTTATTGAAAAAAACAATAATAAAAACAGAATTAAAAAAAAAATACTTACTTAAACTTATTTATTCACTAAAACAATACATTATTTAAAATAAAATGTTTTTGCAAAATACAAAAACCAACTTGGGCCTATCACGGATTTGAACGCACATGTCTTTTGGTGGGGTAACTACTTAATGGAGCTGTGTGTACATCACTGCTTTACCCTGCGGGGATTACAGGCGTGATGTTATTTTATGTAACAATAGAGTAGATTATTAATAATGTATACAAATGAATAAAGCGATGATAATTTCAAACGAAAATGATACTAATAAGGATGCTAGGAAATAACATTACCTTATGAATATTTGCTTAATACCACCCGGGGGATTCCCAAATGAATCACCCACTGATTCTTAAAAGAGGAAGCTAATAAAATAGAAGCTCATTGGATTCGCTTGATTACTTAATCCTCTTACTGAGGTTTCCTTGTTTGGGTACGATTATAAGTAGGTATAACGTAAAATTCCTTATGGAAACAAGAAAATCTTTTTCTTTTTTCTTCACTCATATTCAAAGACAGAGATAATTATAATTACGAGTATATTATGTACCAAGAATTCCTATGTATAAAATAAAATCTTTCCCTGTGGCGTATGTTTTATACGAAAATCGTTTTCATTTTGTCTGTTGGTAATTTCCTTGATTTTTGGTAGATTTTCTTGGATACTCGTATACCGTTCTATAGTTAATGTCGTACTTGGGCTTAGGGTTTTTAGTGATCTGCTGGGTTATTAGTGATCATATTTTCACTAATAAACATTTGGCCCATGTAAAATACTGGTATTCAGCTGCAGACTGGAAGCCAACCCCAACATAGTTTGGAAAAGGCTAGGCAGATTGATTCAAAGGGGCTCATGGCTAAATAATAACAGCCGCACTGGTCGATCAACAGTTAAGCTATGCTTGGCGCGGTCGGTTCGTGGATGGGTCATCCATTACATAATCGAAACCCCTTCCATGCCTCGGAAAGCACGTTAAACTGTTGCTGTCATTTTTAGATCTTTGACAGTCCTTACACTATTCAGAAGCTCAAAAGTCTGACAACCAGTTTAAACCAAGAGGTATCATTGTTTACCCAGTAACTGGATTGTGGAGTTCAGACATGGCAGTCACTACATGTAAAATGCTGGTATTCAGCTGCATCTGGTTAGACAGGAAGTCGACGCAAACATAGTTGGGGAAAGGCTAGACATATTGATTTTCTTTATTAAAAAAGTATACCTATTGGTCCTGTTCAAAACCGACTAAAGTAAAGATAATCAAATTCAGTGTAATCCAATACCCCCCTCTACCTTCTGACCTTCTTATCCTCCTTCTCTTCTTCTTCTTCTTCTTCTTCTTCTTCTGACCTTTTACAATACGCCGTATGTCAGTTCTAACAAAACCAGTGTAAGCTGGCAACGCTTTCTATTAATAAAACCAGTATAAGCTGGCAACGCTTTATATTAAAAATCCGTACTACGCTAGACCAGCTTAAGGTCAAAGTTGCCCACGAATTGTCTACTGGGGGCCTAAAAAGGCCACTTTGGCAGAATCATAAAAGGATAACATAATGGACAGTAAACCGTTAAGTTAATCGTATGAAAACCCGTTGGTGAAGCATTTTTCAGTTATTTTTTTTGTCTGTGCTAAAATACCAATCAATTCGATCCAAACCCAATCCCAATCTCTTTGATTATACCTACGTAGTGTAGCGAAAAAAAGAAAAACACGGTCCGTCTTCGCCATATTACGATTCATAATGTTATCCTCTTATGATTCTCCAAAGTGGCCTTTTTAGGCCCCGTACTTGTATTGCAAGAAACTCCTCCATTAATTTTTTGGGACGGCCCGGGTCCTTTTTTCGCAGAAAAGTTTACCAAAACTTGTGATGTTAAATTAAATGTAGGTAAATTAAGCACCGGTTCGGTACTTAGGTAGACTTTGCAAAAATAATTTGAACCTTTTCTGAAAATATACGAAACGTACATTCACGTTCTGTTTTAATTAAATAATTAAAACATATACCTACAATACAAACCATGTTTATAGCTTTTTTTACTAACTAATTCATTACTCGACTGTTCATATGTACGGACGCCAGCAGGTCAACCTACCCGAAACTGTCAGATTTTCCCAATCAACCTTGAACCTTATGTTTTAACAATAAAGTCGAAAATCTATTAAAGAAATCTGACAGATTGTAGTAACTTGATGTGCTGGCGTCTGTACCTACATTACCACCTTTGGAAAATAAACTGATGACCAAAACTTGGGCGACAAGACAAGTCTTTTATCCATCTTGACGACGACACCCATGAGTAGGAAAGAGTAGGTATTTTATTTTTCACCAAAAGGCCACCACTCAAGTCACAAGTATCGGTGACATTTAAATTGAAGTTTTTAGGAACCCCGACAAACCACATTCAATTTTTCAAGCGAACTTTTAAATTTTTCAGTATGCAAATCTTTTCAAATATTCAAGAGGAGTATTTTTTGTGATGGTTTTAATGGCCTCTGATGATATATCAAGCCTTTTATTAGAGCACGTCCTTTATCATTACCGTTATAAAAACAGGACTTCAGGTTCACTTTGCAATCTGCGCGTGCATGAAAATATGGTTGAAATAATAATAAGTTGTTCTGTTCTTTACGCTTTACATTTTTTTTTAGTCTACTGTGTATCTTATGAAGCATCATGTATTTTTTCCTCATCTACAAGGTAAATAACAATGATTAAAGTTTATCACGATGAATCATTCTTTTTGTGTATAATTTTCCCAATCGTAAACGACCAGGGTAACACAACCGTCATTAGTAGTCATTTCAGATGGTAAGTCTGTACAGATAACTACTTATATATAGAATGTTGAATGAGAGCGGACAAAAAAGACAAAAAATAAAAACTGAAAAGAAAAAGAAAAAAAAGGAGACGGCAAAGGATTGACCAAAGGCAGGCCTACTTTATGGTGGCGTGTCAAGACCCTTTTTCACCCTAACGTTGGACAACCTTGTAAATATTAATTTTACTGAATTAATGTACATCCGCTATTCAAACCTAACCTAAATCTTGCATTGCCGTCTGTAAAATCAATAGCATTGCCGGCTGTCGTGCTGTTTGTTTTACGTTGATTTGAATTTATTCCTTTGTATTTACTTAATATGTTGTCACGTTACGATTGAGGGCCCCGTGGCTAAATAATAACAGCCGCACAGGTCGATCGATTAGGGTAAGCTACGCTTGCCGCGGTTGGTCTGTGGATTGGTGTGGATCTTTACATACCGAGATCCCTCCGTGCCTCGGAAAGCACGTTAAGCCGTTGGTCCCGGCTGTCATTCGTGGATCTTTGACAGTCGTTACGGGTAGACAGAAGCCCGAAAGTCTGACAACCAGCCTTACCAAGGGGTATTATCCAGTACAGTTACTGGGTAATACGATACCCCTTGGAGCGACTGCCTATCTGATCAGATAGGCAGTCGCTCCAAGGGGTATCGTCCATGTAAATATAAAATACTGGTATAACATTTGTTCTAAATCTATTTATGTTTTCTCTATAAGTGAATTGTAATTCTTTTGAGAAAATAAATATCTTAAACCGTATTCAGCTGCATCTGGTTAGACTGGAAGCCGACCCCAACATAGTTGGGAAAAGGCTAGGCAGATGATAATTGTTACGTCACGATTGCTATTAATTTAAATTGCAGAATTAGACGGACTCATGCTTATCCTTCTACGACCCTTATAGGTAACGCCTACACTCTGGTTAGTTTTTTTAAAGATTTATAAGAACACCCATTCACCGTTCATTATTTTTGCAGTCTATTTCCCAGGCCTATGTTCGGTCGGGGGTCCTCAGCTGTAAATGTCTAAAGGCTGATATGAGTATGTTACAAAGGTAAATTCACAGATTTTGTTTTCATTTTTCAGGTATCTATCAAGCGTCACGCTCAAACATCTTCTGAATACATTATAGTGTTCTGGGGGCCTAAAAAGGCCACTTTTGCAGAATCATAAAAGGAATTCATCAAATCATTATAAATCATAATAGACAGTTAACTGTTAAGTTAATCGTATCAAATCCCATTGGGAAGGATTTTTCAGTTATTTTTTTATCGTCTGTGCTTAAATACCAATCCAAATCCAATCCCAATCTCTTGCAACGAAAAAAAGCAAAATACGTTTATGATTCTGCCAAAGTGGCCTTTTTAGCCCCCCTGGTGTGGTAGTGTTGTGGTGTGGTGTGTTCTGTGTGTGTTATTATATTATAGTGTGTTGTAGTGGGTGTGTGTGTGTTGTTGTGTTATAGGTAGGTAATGGTCTTCTGTTTCCGTCTGCCGTCACTCTGCAAGTCGCGCCGCGGTGACTCGTGTCATGCTCTAAACATCTTCTTTCATTTGTTTTCTCCGCAATCACTGTCGCAAGATGCGTGTTGCTTGAGCATCTAGCTCGTCGCTTTGGGGTTAGTTCAAAAGGTGCGAAGAAAAACACGTAATCATAGTTAAATTTTTATTTAAACCGAAATTAAATAAATACACCTTTACAGCAAAATTTCAATATTAGATTTAAATTACCTACATTTATATTTAATTTAATTTAAATAATAAATGTGACTGTAAACGGTTGGGTATCACAAACAGGGTTAACATGGATTCCAAGAGTATATCTTACACTGATAAGAGATATAATCGAATATATTGATTATTGCTGACATTAATACCAACCATTTAATTTCAAATGTAAATCCAACTTACGTACTAAGGTACACAGAGTATATTACAAGCGATATCCATCCATACAACAGTGAAAGATTAACAATGAATATACGTTTATATAAACAACACACATATATTATAATATAACAGTGGATATATATTAAAATTACGTTGACTTAACCCTATTTTGATATGCAAGGTCAGTGGTGCCCAATTTGATTATAATGACGCCACTTCCACGATATGTTTTTATGCTGGTTCTTTTTTATTAATTTAGTCCAACGAATATGGACGTTGTTTGAATGAATATATTTTTAAATATATTGTAATTTTTAATTATGAATGATGAGCCACAGTTTAACAATAAGCTTTACGGTAAGTAATTCGAAACGTGATAGTTGACTAAGTAAATATATTTATAATATGATAAATATGTACATGTAGAACACTTAAATTATAATAAGTTAGTAGCGATATAATTAAGTAAGTATACGAATAAAATGTCTATCCTTTGAGACACTTGCAAATAAAAGTATTTAGATCTTTTTATACCTTGATCACCTATTGAATTAGGTAGGCACTTGTAGATGAAGTAACGCGATGTTGATCATTCAAATAGATATATTTACAACAGTATCTCAAAGTTTAGAACGAGCAATTCTTAACACTAACTTGCGTCGGATCTCAGAGAAAGCGTTAAAAGACAATAGAACATCTGAATACAGTGAAACACGACATATATAACATCAAAAATGTATACAATGAGATAAATATATCGAATAAACATGAGACGGTTCACGAACTTCCTTAAATTTTATCAGGTTGCATCGACTCTGATCATCAGTAAGTTTTAAGTGTACATTTATGTGCATTACTTGTTTAAAGTGCACAAACCGCTAAATATGTGAACATTGATAATGACAATAAACATTCAAGCTTTAACATCAACACTACCTAATATATAAAAATGGCCAAAATGTGTCAATGTTATGTAAATTAGGTACAATAAGTACCCAATCTCGCGCCTTACATAATTAACACATTTTTTTTAAATAATGTGCAGATAATGTTAGGTCTATACACGATATGTTTAGGATATAGTTTTCAAAAAATCATATGTGGGATAAATAATAATACTTGGTCATCTAAAGATATCGCAAATCCCTGGATATTATCATATTTGTATTTATGATTGTTGATACTTTTTCAAGTTATGTTAATCTTTAATGTTGTGCTAATTTTGAATCCAATAATTTTACTTCAATCTTATATAATTAACCAAAAGTACATTATACAAGAATATTACAAGATTTTTATTCAGTACTTCGCATTATTATTTTCTTCAGCGGACCAAAATAGTTCCAAAACCCGAGTTGACTTTACCAACCTACTACCAAAGTACGAAATCCGAAGGACGACGCTTTAAATTCCAACATCCTGGCAATATACTGCGACAACGTGAAATATATAGGAATTAAAAACTTCAGGTTTCATATTTCCGCAGTGAACTCCAACATCTCCATAATTATTTCACCAACTTTTGCTGATCAAAAGTTCAGGTCTCAATCTTTTACTTATTCAAATATATTCAATTTAAACATTGTATATTATAAACATTCTTAAATTTAGTAATTCAGACTAAAGGATATGTTTTTAGTTACAATTTTATCACTTGATAATGATTTATATAAACGTCATACATTGATCACAGGGCTCAGAACATTTCATTTCCTCTTTTTATTAGTTGTGATTATAAGGTTTTTTTCACTACAGTGAGGCAAGGTGACTACAATGCAAAGGAAACATGTTCAAAGTCACATTTATTACTCCACTATACTAACGATAAACTTTAACATCAAGTATTAACTCAATATAAAATAATTTAAAGCTACACGGTTAAAAAATCTGCGTCAAATAGCCTAACAACTTATAATTTTAAAATAAATATAATTTAGTGAACTTATGCTAATTAAATAAAACATCGAACTAATACTAGTATTACAAACCAAACTGTGAATCGGTTAAATGCTACAAACTCCTAAAATATAAACAGCGTTGATTTTAACGAATCTCATCTAACACTTATTTATCTACCTTAAACTAATTCTACATCAAATAGAACATTAATTTTATGGGCTTTATCTATGTAATATAATAATCAAGATAACATATTCGTACCGTTCCGAAAGCTAACATAGTGCCTGTAAACGATACTCAGCGTTCATGTTTTGAGAATATTCAACTGGCAATCATTTTCCTTTGCTATATACGAGTAATTAGAGAGGTATAAATGTACGTCATGTGAGGTAAAATACTCGTACCTCGAGCCCTCTTACATGTACCATAGAATAATATCGTAATAGTCAACATTGTAAATACGTAAAAGCTTACTAATAGGTTATATCGTAAGGCAGGGGTAAACGATAAAAAATATTAGAAATTCTCCTTCAAATTCATAGGGAATCGTAAAATTACAAATCAAATTGTTCATTGCTAAAGATTCTGTAAAAGTTCTAGCTCATTGTGAAATCACATTTTTTGAAAATGTTATTTAAGTTTCTTCATGCTAAGAGCATGCTACGACCATAAAGATATGAAACGCACCTTCAGTGATACCTACTAATACTAGGATGCCTGGTGTTAGAACGTGTAGTTACCTACATTCTGGTACATTACTATTAGTAAGGCATACCGTAAGAGGTTTTTACTACAATGTAAAAATACTGTACCACTAACTTACCGCTCTTGAAAAACGACCATCTTCACTTACCAAGCTACCGCTCCATATATATTACTAAATTTTGTTTATCAGCCCAAAATTGATATGTATCGTAGTTTATTGCACAAATTCATCACGTTACAAGTTTTGAACGGAAAATACAAACGTTGCGAAGAGGTACGCGTCGAGCCATCCGGCCACAGCTGGCCCGAGGGTAGCCCTTCGCGAGAAATCAAATTAGGATTAACTTATAAAGAAATAATGTTATGATTATTCTAAAGCCACCTGGCCGCTACGACGAAGAGTACGTTGGTCGCGAAGCAGACGTCGGGACGGGTCGAGGGCGCACTGGAGGTGCGACCGTACGCCGGTTTCCGTTTGCAGTTCATCTTTTCGAGCGGCATCTTGGCGACGCTGTACTCCCGGTGCTCGTTCACCATGGTGCACACTGTGCGCTTCTTCTGCATCATCTCGTCGTCTCTGTCCCGAAGTCCCGCGAGCCAGGCCTCGTACCATGCCAGCTCGCAGTCGCATATCAGAGGGTTATCTGCGCCAAAAGGAAACACTGAATATTCTAGAAGCATCGTCTCAGAACATTTTGATCAGGGTAAAGTTTTCTCACAGAATGAAAATATCAATTACACTCGACATTCATCATTTAATTTTTTTAAACTGATTTATTTATTTTCTGAAAACTGTTTTTTCTATACCTTAAGTATAAATAATACAGACCCATAATATCAACCACTCGAAGAGTATCCAAAATAGGCTCCATGATTTCCTCTGGAATATGCTGCAGCTTATTGTTCTGCAGATTTAAAGTCTCCAAGGAGTTCAAGTTGTCGAAGCCCATAGTCGGCAGTTGGTGGATCCTGTTACAACAAAGTTGTTAGATTGTAAAGTTGTGGGAACGAAGTCGGTGCAACACGCGATAGGGGAAGCGGTTTAGTGCTAACTACTATGTAATCTGTACAACGTGGACGTGAAGCATGACCCGTGATATCCCTCGAGAATTTGGAGCAAGATTTAACTAGACTGTGGATTTAAATAAAGGCATTTCAACACAACATAATTATTATTATTGTTTATTCTGGTTTCCACAAAAAAAGTTAGTTAGGTAAGGCCGATCTTTTATAAAACGCTCTCATTACAATAGGCTAAAGTACCTAATGATCTTATTTAAACAATGTTTCAACTTCAGCCAGTAGAGCGTCTACCGTCGAATAATATGCATATTTGCAATATGCTACATTTCGCTTGAAATCTTAAATATTATAAAATAGAATTGGATTTGAAAATCACGAAACAGACATTAAGGTCATTTTTAAAAGTACTCTTCGGTATTGAAAGTGATTTAGTAGAAATTATTTCCTTAATTTGAGCACGTTGAGTTATGTGAAATTATTAATCTTTTTGAAGTTAATTATACTACAGTTGGAAATTAATGAAATGAGAAATATTTATTAACCATAAAATGTTCCACTTTAATCAAATTTTATGGCGGGGACACAGAATGTTATTCAGTACAGTGAATTACGGGCCATCTAAGACGAACATTGCTTGAATTATTCACTTCTGTTGCTTTATCTTTTTCGTCCCTTTTGGATTTGGGGATTTCATATGCATGGGCTATAAAATGTACCTATTGCTTTTTTATTCTCTAATATTTTTCCACGTTTTTCTTAAATATTTAATTATTCTAATATTGAGTGGCTACATGGGCCACCCCATGGGCCATGGGTCATGGTGGCTATTGGGTGGTTATTTTAATATTCTAATATAAAGCCGTTAACGGCTTTATATTAGCCTATAAGATAAGTATGATCTAACAAGATTTATTTTTCCTAATAGCCTCAAATTCCTATTATTATAATCTATTACCTACCTATAATATCCATAAAAAAACAATCTAGCTAATCTAGAACTATTAGGTATAATTCATCAACATAATCGAAAAGAAAATGAAATTATATAATGAAACCCGATAACATCATTAATTGTGTCTAGTGGGAGCAATAATCTAAAATAAAAATAAAAATTGTGAAACAAAATAGGAGTACAAAAATTGTGATAGATGGTAAGGCTAGATAGGATGTGGATACTGCGATGTTAGCTGACTTAGAAGAAGATGCTGACCCTAGATAAATTGCGATAGGTAAGGACGATAATGATGGGTAAACTAACTTACATATTCTTTTGCATGTTAAGGAAGGTAATGGAGTCTCCATAGCCAGTGAAGGCATCTTCGCTGATGTACGTAATGTTGTTGGAGCGCAGGTCCAAGTGACGCAGGCGATGCAACGGACGAAGAGCTTCCGAAGGAATCTCGTGCAGACGGTTATCTCCCAGGCGCAGATATTGAAGGTTTTCTACAAAATAATTCATTCAAAAATTTCACTTCAGTAAAAAAGCAATAAACGAGAATGAAAGAAATACATAAACAAGCTATAAAGTCAGATAGTACTCCGTAGTAAGCCTTGGAAATATTTAATGTTAAGCCCATTTCGTTCTCTCGACTTTTGGCGTGTATTTCTTCTTTCTCTTTATTTAAAAGCCACGTAAATTAATATTTACCTTCAAGTCCAGCGAAAGCTTTCTCATCAATCCTTTGGATTAAATTGCCTTCCAGCTCCAAAGAGTTTAAGAACGTCAGATGCGAGAATACCTGGGAGGGTACTTCGCGGAGCTGATTATGAGCCAAGCCTAGAGAATCTAGGCTCCGTAGACCTACAAAACGAAAATATTTATTTAACGATGTCTATGGCAAACATGTCGTCTACTAAACGTAAAGCCTCCTATAATTAAGGAAAGATAACCATAATCAAAAGTGAGTCATGTAACCCAACCCATGGTGTAATAATCCCTTAGATGCCTTTTACGACACCCATGGGAAATGACGGGCCGGCCCCCTTCGTAAACCATCCCGACAACGTCCACCGAATACAAAGCGAGGACTATATAGATTAGTATTAACAGGAAATAAACAACGAATAAAAAAAACATTACCTGCAAAATCTCCTTCAGTAATAGTAGCGATGCGATTCTCCTGCATTTCAAGTTTTTTCAAATTCTCTAGCAAAGCGAGAGCTTTTTGTGGCACAGCTGTCAAGTCGTTACCGCCAAGATTTAGCCGTTTCAGCTTTCTAAAACAAAGCAATTCTATAGTCTTTTCGATTTGGGTTATTTTTGTGGCACTTCGGCTTATTGAAATATTTTTACACACGTTTTGGCGGAGAAAGTATAAAATAAGTTGAATCTTGAGGTCGTTTGATTTCAGGTATTGACAAAATATAAAGACTTAAGATAGGCAATGCCACATATTGCTGTTAAGATCATTTTTGGTGATTACACAGACCAAACCGATGTTTATAAGGTTTGGGCGCGTTATACCTATGTAATAGGTGTTTTCATAGGTGTTTTTATTTCTGAACCAAAATAATTACCATCATAGTTTGTGGTTAGTGATTTCAATATGAATGACAGCAGTAACCACAGCATTTAATTGAGTGTGTGAGATAAATCACACATTATTGTGTATTTTGGATTCAGTAGCATTAATTTATTATAGTTGTACGCTCAATATTGAAATAATTATAATTTATTTCTGATTCTGCAGAGCCCCGCAAATTTATAATAAAAAAAAAACCATTGGAGAGTTAGATTTGGCTGGATTTAAGAAGCGATTTAAAGAATTTTTATGTAATAAATGCTACTATAATTTAAAAGACTACTCAAATGACACTTTGACATAGTAATTTAATTATATTATTTTATTTCTGACTTACATCCCTAATTTGACCTATTATTATTAATAAAATTTATCAACCTATTACACATTTGGTCGTCCATGTGATACAATATGATGAGATTAACTGTGTAATGTAGGTATAATGTATTTTGACATGAGTAATAATATTAATTAATTATAATGTATTTTGACATGAATAATAATATTAATGATAAAATAGATGTTATATGACTATTGAATATTTTACGCCCTATGGGTAACAGCGATCTTTATCTAATTATTATAAGAACTGTTTTTCTACCTGTGACAAACAAATAAATGAATTTGAATTATTGCAGTGTATATTATTTTCTGGTTACTAAAATAAACTGCAAGACCATAATGAAAATCAAAATGGCTGAAAGTTTAGGCAATTCATATCTGGGTATACGTCCAAAATAGATACTTATCCACTCACATGAACGCCGTCATAAACTAACGCAAAGCGTACATGTGAGTGGCTATAGAGGACGGTCTAGGATGACACATAGTGACCTTATTGGTAATGTTCTCAACCGGTGTGCGTGTATGACCTGGGGGCTTACCATCACCTCTTAAAGCAGGGCAAAAGTTGAACTGCACTACTTTTGTGTACTAAGACGTCGTACAAAAAAGTAGTGCAGTTCAACTTCTGCCCTGCTTTGAGAAGTGATGGTAAGTCCCCAGATGTATGAACGTAAACGAAAGGAGTCTGTAAGGATCGTAGCAGGTGGCGTTCTGTAGTTTCTGCCTACCCTCGTGGTAGTAACTCGTGAGTTTATGTACGTATGTATGTCTAACACCAAAAAAATAACTACAAAATATAGTCTCATTAAAAATCTTAATAAATGTCATTTAAATCACTTTGGACCTCGAGTCGAACCGAAAGGCTATGCAGATGATGATCATCTGCCTAGCCTTTTCCCAACTATGTTGGGGTCGGCTTCCAGTCTAACCGAATGCAGTAGAATACCAGTACTTTACACAGAGCGCACTGTCTATCTGACTTC
This sequence comes from Oligia fasciuncula, assembly GCA_963082905.1. Lineage (NCBI taxonomy): Eukaryota > Metazoa > Arthropoda > Insecta > Lepidoptera > Noctuidae > Oligia > Oligia fasciuncula. Next base: position 6,670,761 of record OY720393.1, on the reverse strand, counting down.
TACAATCCAGTCACTGTAATACGATACCCCTTGGTAAGACTGGTTGTCAGACTTTCGGGCTTCTGACTTCCCGTAACGGCTGTCAAAGATCCACGAATGACAGCCGGGACCATAACGTGATTTCCGAGGCACGGAGGGGTCTCGGTATGTAAAGATGGTCACCCATCCACAGACCAACCGCAGCAAGCGTAGCTTAACCTGATTGATCGACCTGTTCGGCTGTTATTATTTAGCCACGAGCCCCTCACCGTTTAAACTAACCAACTAATTTAAATAGTGGATACCATTTAAACACATTCTAAATCGTATACATATATTCATTAACCCAGGTAAAGTCTTACCAAGTTCATCAATTTACCTCTGCTATAAGATAAATTGATGAATTTGGTTAGACTTTACCTGGCTTCAAGTAAAGAAAAATGCTTCTAAAGCCTTCTCAAAGAAAACTAAGAATGTAAGCCTACAGACAACTTACTTCTCGAGTCCTTTGAAGGCCTCTCCGTCTACCACAGATATCCTGTTCTCATACAACGTGAGTATCTCCAGTGTGTCCAGCCCCATGAATGCTCTGTTGTGTACCGCTGTCACCTAGAAACATGTGCTTTCGACATCATCTATATAATTCAAGAGCGGTGTTTATTTACTTCAGTAAGTAAAATGTGAATATTATAGTCTAACTGTACCATTGAAAATGTCCTTATTTTTAATGAATACTTATAATATTTATATAATATTCATGGCTAATAATGTGATACTTAATAACTAAGCTGTCATTTTTGTTTATAGGAATACAGTTCCACAAACAAAAATGACAGCTTAGTTTGGTGCTAAGTTGTCATTGAACTTTGACTACATCGAAATAAAGTTCAAAATACTCAAAGGTTTAGGCTAGAACTAAAGTTAGATTTCGTTTTGTAATAAGGGTTTAGGCTAGAACTAAAGTTAGATTTCGTTTTGTAATAAGGCGGACAATATTTACAAAAAACATACGAATTTCTTTTATTCCGATTTAGGCTAGAACTAAAGTTAGATTTCGTTTTGTAATAAGGCGGACAATATTTACAAAAAACATACGAATTTCTGTTATTCCTTGTTCAGTACGATTTATAAATCAATACTAATAAAATAAAAGAACGTCGACACTCAACAGAACGCTCCTTAGAACAATGGTCCTTAAAGTCAATATCATTCGTACCAAGCTCTCACCTTATTATGATTCATGTTGAGAATGAGCAGATGATTGAGATGTGTGAACGACGAGGTCGGTATTGTCGCAAGGCTGTTCTGCGACACATCAAGTTGTGTTAACTTGTTACCTGGGGAAAAGGTTATTTTTATCTTTATTTTAGTAACAGAGACAGACGCACTGAAATTTTATGTTACACGTGGAAGTTTCGAATTTCCGGGCCACGGGCGGGGGCAAATTTTGGGACTTGGTAACAATTCGACGGAGGAAGAAGTTTTTCTTATAGATGTTATATTTACAAAGGTAGACCTTTGCAAATTGATCTGACGCTTACATACGTCAATTTTCATAACTTATTTTATGTTTCACGCTCTTACAATTTCAATTTCAGTCTATTTTGGGATGTGACACGCGTAACATGCTTATTGCAAGAAGAAAATTTAAACTGTATTAAATAAAAATATAAATAGCTGCTTTTACTTACATCATACATTTACCATGTTCAAAAAGATATAAAACAGTGGTATAAAAGCTTTGCCCATATTTCATGAATTATCTTTCACCGTTCAAAATTACACCCAACCTAAGATATCTATTCATTGTAAATTAAAAATTCATTGACAAAAACTGACATGTTTAAATTATTCAAAAAAGGAAACCAAAACCAATTAGAACATCGATATGTTTGAACAAAATAAAATATATATACGCGTCGACTTGAGAACCTCCTTCTTTTTTACGTCGGTTAAGAATTAGTGGTAGTTACCGATGGAACTGAGTGACGAGTCTTCTATAACAGCCAAGCTGCTGTTGTGAACAGTCAAGTGACGGATGTCCAGTCCCAGGAATATGTACGAGGGCAGTTTGGCCAGGTTGTTATGTCGCAGCTTCAGGTAGAAGATTATCATAGGCTTGGAGCGTAATGTGTTCATTGCCTGTGAAAGAAAAATGATTTTAGTACATTCATTAAATATAAATACAAAGCTAATTTATTATTACTTTTTAAATTCAGGACCCTAATTGCGTAATCACAATTACAATCATTTTGAAAGATATTGCTAATCCATTGCTTCATATGTTCGAAAAATTTGTCTGCTCAACAAAGTAAATAACGCAAAGAATGTTGTTGAACTGTCAAAATGAAAGCCATTCCTACTGCTGTGTGATGTAATTAGCCCGACGAACAGTCAACATTAACCCCAAATGGATCCTTATACTTAAAACACTGCGACAACAGGCACTTGACCATGAAATAGATCACAAAACGGTATATAATATACAGGTATTCCTTCAAGGAATCAATCTATGTAAATCGCTAGGTAAGCTTCACTAGAATAAAGCTACCAATTCATTGTCAAATTTGAATGACGTAAAACCACGACTTAATAACCACGTCTAACGAGTGATATTACAATGATTTACTAATGGTTTTACGCATTGATATACATACACTAGATTAGCAATTACCGCGCCAAGGCGTTGCCACTGGGATCAAGGCCACAGTCTCAATCGTAGCTAATGTCAGTTCAGTGCTCTGTGTGACGCCAACCGAAGTTAGCCGAGTGAAAATTACCGCCAAAATGGGAAATGCGTAGTGAAAGAGTGCGATTCGAGGTCACAAAAACACAATAAATTACCCGGAATTACTTTCCACGCGTAAGTTTATTGTTTCTGTGTTTATATCAACGTAAAAACGCAATAAAAATAAATAAAATGTAGAATTTTGTAAATTAGGTTCAATGTTGCCACTAAAAACTTAGTTTTAGTTTCCCACATTATGTGGGAGTTTTTAATTTATAGAGTATGTGATTTAAAATATTTTATAAAACTAAATGTGTGACAATGTGTAACAAAAAAATAACATTGTAACATAAAAATAATTGTTTTTAAATATTTAAATACATAATTCAAAAATAACGTTCCTAACGTTTAATGTTTTTTTTTGCGTTTTTTATGGCTTAAAAAGTTGGGTAAAATTTCGCATGGCTAGGCAAAACCCTCCCGCCATTGCATGTTTATATTGCGGTCTTTGTCTAATCTAAGCGACGGTATTATTCTTGCGACTTGTGTAAGTGAGACAGATATATGTTTACTTTTAAATGGTAGTGGTTTCAAAGCTACGTCGTCGCGTTTAAATAGTGGTTACATTTTTTTGACACATTTTAATGAGGTTTGCTTCTCTAGTTATTTAGCTCAATGGTTTTACGTCCATCCTGAATTTCATACATAAAAGTTCTAGGAGTATATATAATTCAGACCTATAAATACTTAATATGCCACCGAGTTCGATTATCGAAGCTCAACGTATAAATCAATACTTTGCCTTGGTATGTTTTCTTCATAATTATATGGAAATAAGCATTCTATGAAATCAAATTCTTCAGTAACTTGTAACGTCGAACAGGAGAAAAATTGGCGCGAAGCCAAACATTTTCTAATATGATCAAATAAACATTATTCGAATATGTGACTAGAATTTGAAGAACACCAAAATATTCATCAGCATTGCCTATTCTTGTGTGCAGCTAGTATCAGGATGTCGTTGCATAGACAATGTGCATACATGTGACATATTGCATCTCAGATAAGACTAGGATAGGTAGGTTCTGTAGAGGCTATCTATGTAGCCCTACCTTTAGCAGTACAGGCTGGTTATAATTGCTGGCGTGTTCCATTCGAACGTTCAAGCAAGTGTCAAATATTTTCATAACTTCAAGGTATTTTTGTTTAGTGGAGTCAGTGCTAGAAATAACATGACCAAAAATTCGAAGACATGTGACATCTACCAACCCGCACTGGGCCCGCGTGGTGGATTACGGCCCACTCCCTCTCACAGAGAGGCCTGTGTCCCAGCAGTGGGAACATTATAGGCTGATTATGAAGCTGATTTATTGAATAGATATACTCGTAGAATATATTGACACTGTTGCTATATACCCCTTGCTGCTGCAGCTGCTGTAGCGATTAGGTTATCACATTAATTGGAACCACGTATTCTACATGATGTATTCTAAAGATACACAATATACACAATTAAAATATAACAATTAACTATCTAGCCAACCTATTTTTTCGTTTTAGTATTTAACAACATTAAACCCAATTTGTGATTATTCGGTAACAATAGCATAGAGTTCGTGTTAAATTGTTGACCTTGTGCTTGTCTTATGCCTTATTATCAGCAGTGGTTTACTTCGTGCCGATTTTTACGCAATCTATTTTGTTTGAAAAATTCGGTTTTCTATTTTTAGTTATCGTTTATTTTATTCTTTTAACTTGTAATAATCGCTGTAATGTGACAACCTAATCGATACTCTATACTCTGTAGACTGGAGTTACCTTCTGTATGTGTTGCTGTTCAGTGAACTCGCAGAGTATGTCGAGGCCGTTCTTCTTGACGGTGCAGCTGCAGGGGGTGATGGTGTTGGGCGCGGGACACTGCTGCGCGCCCTGCGGGTGCGCCGGCCGCGCGCACAGCACCACGCAGCACACCAGCAACCAACGCGGCACCATTGTTTATGACCTGCACGAGAAGATTATATTTAACATTAGCTGCGCCCCGCGGTTTCACCCGCGTAAATGTCGATCCCGTGGGAATATCGGGACAAAAAGTAGCCCATATGTTAATCCAGGGTGTCAGCTACCTCCATACAAATTTTCCAGCCGTTTGAGCGCGAAGAAGTAACAAACATATAAACACACACACTCACACACGCACAAACTTTCGCCTTTATAATATTAGTGTGATTAAGGTTCGAGTTTATCACAAAGTAAAAATAATCAGAAACGTTTATCGAATAAATAACTTGTTTTTTTTTCTGTTCACTAAAAAACTGGGGCTTAACAGAGCACCAACCTGCCATCTACACAATATTACAAATGAAACTTATGAAGAACTGCTTACGAATAGCTTGCCACCCTAAATTGTCTTACAAGGAGCTTAAGTACTTACACAGAACATTCACGTCATAATATACAATAGTCAAGTCCGACCTTCAGGAATTTGTAAGCTGAACTAATTCATTACTTATCTCCTCGGCGGAATATTACAAAGGACACAAATTACGACGGCTGTAGAGGGTCATAACTTGCTACAAAGTATAACAGTATCTGACCCAAGGCACCTCGTTAAAAAGACAATTTTGCAGCTCTGAATATTTTGTAATAAGAAGAAATTTGATCTATCGTCCGAATATTGGAGAAAAAGACTGTACTTGCTACGTTATTTCAATGATTTGATACTTTTTGATGGAACAGCATCAGATTAATAAGTATGATTAAGTTATCGAAAAACCACTCTAAAAAGAACCACTGTTTGTCTCTGCATCACCCAAAGGTTGACTGGTAGAAAATGCCTATGGCGTTGAGCCTCTATACATCTGTGTGCCTAAAGCATTAAATAAATAAATAAAAGAATGACGTTAAAGTAAGCGTATTTTCGGTTAAACAATGATGTCTTAAGAAACATCGCATTGTAAAACGGGTGCCATAGGTCATTCTGAGAAAGGTCGAAGACAGCAGCTTCGCACAAAACATGGCCTTCACGAAAAGGTCTACGATCAACTAGAACAATAAAGCATTAATGCCTCGAGTTTAGAACGTATATCCGAAGATTGACGAACGGCTCTACAAGTTGATACATTAATATACATTAGGAACTGTTTCTTAAACATAATCTAGCCTCAACTTTCGTGACGTAACCAACCTTACCTACCAAAGCAGAAGTTTACCCCGACCGAGCTTAGAGATCAAGTTATACCCTTCATTAAAGAATCAGTGAACTGGCATTTTGGATGCAGAGAACTTGTGCGAAATCATCTTTTAATAACCGAAGCAACTGTTAGGCCTGCTTCACACTTTTCCGGGTCGCCACATTCGATTTGGCAGTATCTATTGAACAGAGCAAACCCGAAAAAAAAAGAAAAAAAGAAAAATGAAAAAAATGAAAAATGGTTCATTATTTTAACAAGTAAACTTTAAAAACTAGTGATTGGAGCCTCCTTTTAAGCAGATAAGCCTGTGATAGGAGACTCCGCTCTTCCATAACATAATAAGTATCGTATACGTACTTGTTATATGCAAGACTAAAAGGAATAATAATACAAAAACAAAAAAAAATAATAGAGAAAATTAGAGCTAAACATGCAGCACGCACGCAGGCATGCGAGTGTGTAGGTTAGAGTGTGTGTGTGTGAATGTGTAGGTGAGATTTGGCAGTATCTATTGAACAGAGCAAACCCGAAGCAATTACTACATTATATTTGGCTTTCATTCGGCTCGTGCCGATCGGAAAACTCGGTATTTATCTTCGCTGAAATGGCAGTTTACCACCCGGCCCTTTTCCCAAAGATTATTTTTGGGAAAAGGCTGGGATTTACATATATTCTATTTCACCGCCCGCAGCTATGGCGATTACTGCTGACCCGGACAGTGTGTAGCACACTAGACACATTTTCATCCTCATTCGGTCTAACCAGAAGATGCTATCAGTATTTCACTCACAGTGAGTGACATTTAACCTCCGGAACCCAACAGGTGACAAATGCCGTAGAGACTGGTTGTGACGTGTTTTTTAGGCAGCTGTCTGCATGTGACGACTGTCATGTGTTTTTATGACAGCAAGGAGCTTTACGTGTTCTCCAAGGCGCTGGAGCATAGCTAGGAGTTTCTGAGCCGTCAATCTAACCGTAGAACCGTTTACTCGTTTTATTTTTCTTAAAGTCGCATTTGCAAAGCTCAAAATTCCTGGAAGATATCAATGTTAAAATTTTAAAAAGGAGAAAAATCTCAAAAATAATACGGAATAATCTTATTAATACGTCCACCAATACTGCTGAGCGTGCCCGCCTACTGGCTGTGGGTGAGTGGGAGTCGGGTCTCTGGCTTCAGGCGCTACCGTCACCCAACCCGTCACCCAACATAGGCACTTTGCTGGGTGATTCCACTTTCCGGCTCGCTACTTGTCTGCGTCTGGGCGCCCCTTGCGTGGCTCCGCATCGCTGCCAATGCGGTGAAAGTGTCGACTGCCTCGGACACCATGGCTTATCCTGCAGTAAAAGCGCAGGCCGGATAGCACGGCATGCTAGCATCAATGACATCATCCGTCGTGCTCTTGTCACCGCCGGGGTGCCAGCTGTTTTAGAACCCAATGGCTTGGCACGCGACGATGGGAAGAGACCAGACGGAATGACCTTAATGCCTTGGAAGGTTGGTAGGCCTTTGGTGTGGGATGCAACGTGTGTCGACACCCTTGCGCCATCCCATCTTCCAAGCACGGTGAGCTGTGCTGGGGCAGCTGCTGCAGGTGCGGAAAACCTCAAACGGCGCAAATACTCCAATCTCTTTGGAACGTATATGTTTGAGCCGTTTGGGGTTGAAACTCTAGGGCCATGGGGCCCGAGTGCCCACGTGGTATTTCGAGACATCGCCAAGCGGTTGGTCGACTCTTCACGTGACCAGAGGGCTGGCCTATTTTTTGGCCAAAGAATCAGCATTGCCATACAACGTGGCAATGCTGCCAGTCTTTTGGGCACGTTTCCTGTTGACAGCGATGCGGATGAATTTTTTGATGCCCTTTCCTTTCCTTTTTATATACTTGTACATATTCTTATTATTATATTAATACTGTACCTAAAGTAATGATCTTTTTAAAAAAAAAAAAAAACTCAAGGTTTCTTTTGTCTCAAATCCCGGCTATAAAATAAGGCTCCGCTTTGCAGGTACAAGGATGTAGCAATTTTACATTTACATTTTTGTTTTAAAATATTTTCTCAAGATAGAAAATATTCATAAAATGTTTTCATAGGAATTCTTGTGTAAAGATTTTGAATTACTTTCTTCGTCTCGTAGTGGGTTTTATGCTTCCTGTTTATAGGTTTTTATTACTAAATCTTACAGATTTTGTAATCTGAAACTTGGGTCAAGTAGAAAATTCGAAGAAGTACCTTGAGAAATTCTTTTTATTATTTAGCATTACATGAATATTCCGGAACATAATTTTCATATCTGACTTTAGTCACTTTAGTTTTGAAATCATACTATAAAGGGTTAATCTTAACGCTTTATAGTATGAATCAACCATTGCTCATTTGCTGCACTCAAACTATCTAGTTTGATTGCAGCAAATGAGCAAAGGTTAATTTTGATTCTTCTGTATAGTCTTTATGGTTTTGTTATAAAGCAAACACATTAGCAGCTATTTCAGGATTACTGCAGACGCACAGGCCCACTGTTTAAAATTCGGAGCAGCAATTGATAAGACTCTAAGAGCCCGAAATGTGGGTTATGCGGTCGAAACAAAGTCCTATGTGAGCTGAATAAAAAAAGTTAATCAAGGCACATAATTTTATTTTGGTCCCTATAAATCTGCAACCACTTATTACCGCTAGAAGCACGTATAAAAAAAATGTTCGTATACATTTAGATTGAAGTACGTTCGGTACATATTGGCGAGCTGAATATTCTATCGGCGGTGCACGGGGCTCGAATACTAATAATACAGGTAACCGGGCTGGCCTCTTGATGTGAAGGTTTATTCACAAATTGTTTAACACCCCTGCCGCTGACCACTACTACCTCACTCTTTTTTTACGTGTCTGGCTGGCATACTGTCGACGTTGTCAATTGAAAGTGACTATAGACACGTGAGTAAAGACTCCCCACCTGTCACCACCAAGGGATTTTTCAATTGGTTTTTTACCTTATGCGAGAAGTGCCTCGTCCTACCTACCTCACTCTCTTTTTACGTGTCTGGCTGGCATACTGTCGACGTCGTCGATTGAAAGTGACTATAGACACGTGAGTAAAGACTCCCCACTTGTCACCACCAAGGGATTTTTCAATTGGTTTTTACCTTATGCGAGAAGTGCCTCGTCCGAAGAGAAAACCAAGTTTTCTACCTTGAAAAAATAATAATTTTAATGGTGTTTTATTTCTTGGTAGCTACACTATCTTATTTGAAAATATGTATCATGCATTGTGGTAGACATATCTAAACGATGTGAATAAAATAAAATAAAATCTCTTCTTCTTTTCTGTGTATTTTTTACATGAATAATCGCTTATGACTAAGCATAGCATTCTGGGTATCAAACTAAGATTCTATTAGGAATACAACCATCCGTTCCATCACAAAGATAACTGATGTCACTTGGAAAGCTGCCACGCTGAAATGGAACTGGGCTGGACACATCTGTCGCATGTCAGACGACCACGGATATCGAGACGCAGACGACCAATGGGTGAAACCCAAGAGGGACCCATTAGATCGTACCCAATGGGTCCCTCTTAATGGCAAGCGAGATCGCGGCAGGCCCAGACGGAGATGGCGGGTTGAGCTGGACTTCTACAAGACAGGTCCTTAGCAGCTTTGAATAGAGAAAAGTGGAAAGAAGGTAGAGAGAGAGGCCTTTGCCCTGCAGTAGGACATTGCAGGCTAACAATATATAACTAAGGAAAGAAATAAACAAAAGTTCCATGGGATAGAATGTATTACATGGTTTTCTAAACAAATAAATTAAGAACAGCAAATACCACTATGATTAGGCACTAAGGTAGTTCTAAATAATGTCTAATTAATATTGTTATCCCAGTGAGAATTGTCAACCGACTCTAAATTAATTATCTCGGTTACAACCTTAGTTAATATTTATGGTGTTTGCCCTACGAATGACTAATGAGATACCACATCGCAGTCACATCGCATTATTGCGGGTATGTAAGCAGACTTTATGGAAATAAACTTATTAAGGTGAATGGATAGTGGTAGACCGCGAAATTCAAATTTTCTTACGTTTTTTGCAATTTGCAGGTCAGTGTCAGATTGTATCTTGATCAAAATATGATTCGCGACAATAACAGGTACATATTTATAGAATCATAATCATTAGAATCAATAATATATCTTTCTAAGTTAGATTTCTACCACCAACCACCAATCTCTTATGTAAAAGTGTTAGGGGTAGAAATCTAACTTAGAAAGATGTATTAATGATTCTAATGATTATAATTCTCTAAATATGTATCTCTTATTGTCGCGAATCATATTTTGATCAAGATACAACCTGACCCTGACCTGCAAATTGCAAAAAACGTAAGAAAATTTTAATTTCGCGGTATCAACTACCCATTCACCTTAACTAACAATAAACTGATCATGTAAACTGGTAAATAAATGGGTTGCTTAGTTATTTGGCTTGTTGTTCAAAAGAAGCTGTTTTGCTTTGCTTAGAAAGTATAACTACCAGCGGTGCTATTCTGTAAAAATATCACCGTAATAACATAAAGTCTAATTATTAATTCACTGGAGTAATATATAATGTAATAGTGATGAGTTCCGTTCGTTGTGATTCAGTTCATTCACACAAAGTCAATAGAAACATTGACTTTGTGCGACATGCGACATGAACGAACGGAACTCATCACTATTACAATAAATATGGCTTAGCATCTGTCAGTTTACTCCAGTGAATTAATAATTACAATATAGGTGAAGTGAGCTTAAAGTGAGCTGTCATTCCACCAGCCGGTCGATTCTGTAAAAATCTCACCGTGAAAACTTACGTGAAGTAAGTTTGATTTTGCTAGCAATGACACTATTGACAGCTCACTCCACCTAAGTTTTCACGGGGAAATGGTTACAGAATCGCACTGCTGATCCTAGGGATTGACACCATTGACAGCTCACTTTAAGCTCACTCCACCTAAGGTTTCACGGGGAGATGGTTACAGAATCGCACTGCTGATCCTAGGGATTGACAACATTGACAGCTCACTTTAAGCTCACTCCACCTAAGGTTTCACGGGGAGATGGTTACAGAATCGCACTGCTGATCCTAGGGATTGACACCATTGACAGCTCACTTTAATCTCACTCCACCTAAGGTTTCACGGGGAGATGGTTACAGAATCGCACTGCTGATCCTAGGGATTGACACCATTGACAGCTCACTTTAAGCTCACTCCACCTAAGGTTTCACGGGGAGATGGTTACAGAATCGCACTGCTGATCCTAGGGATTGACACCATTGACAGCTCACTTTAAGCTCACTACACCTAAGGTTTCACAGGGAGATGGTTACAGAATCGCACTGCTGATCCTAGGGATTGACACCATTGACAGCTCACTTTAAGCTCACTCCACCTAAGGTTTCACGGGGAGATGGTTACAGAATCGCACTGCTGAACCTAGGGATTGACACCATTGACAGCTCACTTTAAGCTCACTTCACCTAAGTTTTCACGGTGAAATTTTTACAGAATAACATTACAGAGATACTGACAAATGTCATGGCTATTTAATCTACGCAACGGAAAGAACCTTAGATTTCTAATCATCAACGATTTTTACCTAATTAGTAACTTTATTAGTACTTTTTAGGAATTTCTTGAGAGGGCTGGCAAATAATTAGCATTGCCATTAAACGTGGCAATGCTGCTAGTCTTCTTGGCACGTTTTCGGATGACAGCAATGCGCACGAGTACTTCGACGCCTAAGTGTCTTTTTTTATGTATACTTAGTTAGTTAGTCATTTAATTTAGTATCTACCTACTGTAAATAGTTATTTGCCATAATGAGTTAAATAAACAAAAAATTAGTATTAGTAACCGTTGGTAACTTGGAAATCTCGGAATTACCATGAAATAAAAACGGTATTCTTCAAAATACCTACAGATTTTTTTTTCTTTGTTTTAATATTTGTTATGGTTTGCCTTTGATTCGTCATGGTTTGATTCAGAACAAAACAGTCTGAAGTTATAAAACTCCTGAAAAGCGGAAACCTTATTACCAAAATTGTTTGCTCGTTATCCTTTGTGTTTAATTTTATTCTAAATACACTGAACAGAATTACGAAAACCGTACTGTTTATTTAATAAATAAGTAAGTACTAAATTAACTTGATTTAGCTTTCTTTTTGAAAGTTAAGGCACTTCAGGGCTTCTAATAAAGTCAAGTAAAGATGTTTTGATTTGGTGTACTGAGACGGAAAACAAACAAGCATCTTTGTACTAGCGAATTTATAGTTGAACTTTTGCCAACGTTTTATTTGTTGTGATAATTATACTAGGCGTTATTGAACAGAAATTAAGCAGAACAGGGGGCCTAAAAAGGCCACTTTGGAGAATCATAAAAGGATAACATTATGAATTATAATATGGCGAAGACAGTCCGTGTTTTCTTTTTTGCGCTGCACTACGTAGGTACAATCAAAGAGATTGGGATTGGATTTGGATTAGATTGATTGGTATATTAGCACAGACAAAAAAAAAAAACTGAAAAATGCTTCACCAATGGGATTTGATACGATTAACATAACAGTTAACTGTCCATTATGTTGTCCTTTTATGATTCTGCCAAAGTGGCCTTTTTAGGCCTCCTGAAATTAAAACGCAAACTAAGCCGTTGGTCCCGGCTGTCATTCGTGGATCTTTGACACACGTTACTGGTAATCAGACGCCCGGAAGTCTGACAACCAGTCCTACCAAGGATTTTCAAATTACCAATAGGGTTGTGGAGGTCAGATTGGCAGTCCCTCCATGTATAATACTGGTATTCAGCTGCCCCCGGTTAGACTGGAAGCCGACCCCAACATAGTTGGATAAAGGCTAGGCAAATTGATTGATTTTTATTGAATGAAAATGCGATAAGAGTGTGCCTTTCTAAACGAAATTTTAACTAAAACTAATCGATGACAAGAAAACATTGTAAACAATTAAAAAGCAATTCCACTTCACTCACTTCTACGACACTTAACCTAATTTGAACTTAAACAACACCTACATAAAGGTGACTACAGATTTGCTCGATTTTTCACGATCGTTATTGTTGCTCGAATGCTATGTTTTGATGATCAATAAGTGTTTGGCCAGACTGGGAAGCGGGCGCGGGGCTGGTACGGTGCGGCGAACTCAAACATGTGAACTTCCTTTGAGTGTCCATAGTGGGCACGTGGGTGCGGTGAGCGGCGCGGGCTGCTCGGCGCGGGGGCAACTCACGCCATAGCTCGTTCATACATGTGCCCGCAGTGGTTGCTCGGCGCGGGCGCGGGGCGGGCGCGGGCGGCTCGCGCGGGGACCGGGGTTCTCAAACTAGTTCGAGCTTTGTTCTAGGAAAGATAACTCATCTTTATCCATATTATATTTTGACAAACACTGGACACGACAACACGCAGAACGCAGCCGCGCCCCAGTCTGGACGGACACTAAGATTTGTCAGTTTCCCACAGATTTTCTCGATGACATCGAACGTTTCTGTCGCCTGATCTTCTTCTTGGTCGTGTATTTCATTAATGAAGATCGTGTCCCTGAAAGTCCTTCGTGGTTTTATGTATGATGTTCTTCCACTTCGTTCGGTTCTCGGCTTCTCTCAGGGCGGTCGTAACAGAGAGTTCAGTGAGGGCGGTTCCTTGCCTGTCGGGTCATCGGGCCTGCCGGGTCAGCGGGCCTGCCGGGTCAGACGGCCTGCCGGGTCAGCGGGATTGTCCAAAAGGGTTCCCTTTGGCCCGGAACATAAAGGGCTAAGGAAGGAACACGGGTGGGTTTTAGTAAGTAAGAGTCTGACACTCCCTTCCGCTCCACCCAGAGCGGGAGGAGTGGTCATTTGATGATTTCCCATCCACAAAAGGAAAAAAAGGGCGGTTCCTTGGTCTGACCAGCGGCGGTTAAGTGTCGACTGTCAACGATCGATAAATATCAAGGTTAACACATTGAAGGACGCTGAACGAGACACAATAGAAGTTTAAATGATAAATGATTTATTTTCTTTATGTAGGTTTGTACAAACACTTTTACACGTCAATCATATTTTTTTAACTAGATGAGGTCGGCGTTTCCTTTCTGACTATTCTGAGAAGAAAGGCCAAAACAAACTCAGAGTCCAGACAAAATCTTGGTCAGATCGAGTGAAGACCATGTAGATTAGTGTCTGAGATGGTCTTTCGAGGAAAGAACCACACAGATTGAGCGGACCTGTCCAATCAGTGCAGCTCAACTCAGAACTTTTAGTTAAAAATTAGTGGTGTAAGAGTAGTGATAAGGTACAATGGGGTTGGCGTATCCATGTGGATAAAAACCCTCTATTAATTTTTAAGAAATAAAAAAAAAAAAACTCAGAACTTGAGGAGCTCAACGATTCGACGAACAATACCAAAGACAGGACATTTGGGTAGGCCGCATAAAGTACTCAAACTGCCAGACTATGAATAAAACGGAAAAAATTACCCACATAGTCCTCACATTCACATTAATTAAAAAAAATAAAAACTTTTATACAAAAAAAAACAACCGACTTCCTAAAAACACTTTATAGTGAAAAATAACTTTAATTTCGGAAGTCGGTGTCTTTGGATTTGTATTTTTGTTTTTTGCCACCGACTTCCGAAATTAAAGTTATTTTTCACTTTATAGTGTTTTTTGGAAGTCGGTTGTTTTTTTTGTAAAAAAGTTTTTACTTTTTAGTGGGTCAGTTTGTAATTTATCTAAGTTACAATAGCCTAATGTCAACTGCTGATCACCTTTTTCAAAATATTGCTTTTCCCGATGCAGGGACGTTAATTGTTGAGGAGTTCTCCTAGTATTCCACTCTCCTAGCTGATAATCCTGGCTGCAGCATCAGGCCAGACTTATGTCAACATTGCATTGAACTTAAAATTTTGTCCTGTTTAAAATGAGCCCAAACACGACTACGGTGCTGTAATTTCAAGGTTTGTACTTTTTTTGATGCTCCTGGCTTCAGCATCAGGTCTTCGGTGTTCCTCAGTAACAGTACGTTTATCCACACATCGAGCCCTTTTCAATGAGCATTTGAACTTTGTTAAGCTATGTCGCAATTCTATAAGTCTTGTCTCGTTTACCAGCGATCTTACGTTCCATGAGCAAATATAAGTAGTACTTTGCTCTATTCTTGAGTTTTGATATGTTTGGTTTTGATTTTTGTATGTTTGATTTTGACTCTGATTTGGAGGGTTTTGGTCTAATCTTCCCGCGGGGACCAGCCGTATTGGGAGATGTTGTTACATTTGTAGGCTCCTGGTAGTTGTTGAAAGAGTCTTCTTGCATGATATTTAAAAAAAAAAAGGAGGGGCGTGATTCAGTTTTTTGGGGTTTCCTGGACATTTCTTGTAGTTCTTTTGTTAGTTGTACTTTCATCGATCATTTATTGCTTACATATTACTCAATTTACGTTTGATCACACGTGTAGAACGTCACAAACTGAGCAAAGCCGTAAGCATCGCGTACTCATTCCGTCACGTTACCTACGTGTGACGTCGCGATTGCATACGAAATACTTACTTGTGTGTCTGTGTGCGTCAGGTCGGCGAGCGATTATGGTGTGGGGGCGAGGGGTGTGCCGATGTCATGGGGCACTAGGTCATGTTCACCGGAGTCGTCCGTGGCCCGTCCCTGCCGGAGATTAGATCAATTTAGTACGAGGAAACAGACACCAAACGTTCGGCATTCGGCGTTCGGCCCAGACGGGCGAACCCGACAATGTCTGCCGTTTACCCTCTTCACTATTACGTACTGGGACTAATTTGTTAATATACGTCCTGTGGTTGTAGCGAGTCTGTTGTTGATTTACTGTGGGAGACTATAGACTTTAGAACTTAGTTTATTATATGTACAAGCGTGTTTACTGTTAGGAACGTTCCTGTAATTCAGTTAGCTTTGTTCAATTTCGTGTATTGTAATAACATGAATGGTGGTTCTTACCAGGAATTGAAGATTAAAGGACTTTATTTAATTGTACGTAATCTAAAAATAACCAAAGATAATAGCTTGCTTAGTCATGTTTGTGATTTACAATTTGGTTAGTGTTTTTATTTTGTTAACGTTCCTACATAAAATTTTATCCGGCCCTCGAGCGAGCTACATTATTAAATGGTTTATTTTAGCCTTTTGTAGGTATCACCAAAAATGACAATCCTTATTAACTTTTTTATAATTGTTTCTTTACATAAAAACAAAACCATACATTAATAAATTAAATCCGATTTTCCATTTATGCAAAAGATCTATCAAAATAAATAAATTAATTGCCATCCGCCACTTACAACCACGGGTAATAATTGAACGATGGTCGGGGTGCCGGTATTGGGTACTTCACTGAAAACCAACATTAAAGCCACAAGCCCTCTTGGTAGTATGCTTGTGGTAACAATTCGACATTGATGACAGCACCTTTGTCACGTAGCAATAAGGATTTTCGTAGTTAATGCTACCACTGCCATGCGGTTGAGAAAGTGTGCGTAAAGGGTGAATGAACACGGCATACGTCACAACGTATTGTCAGTAAAGCTACTTTCCCAGAAGAGCGGTGACCCTGCCGGTCACCGCTCTCCAGCGCTCTTCTGCGGCCGTAATGTCCAAATACAGACCGTGTTTTGACACTTTAATATCAAATACTTGTGAAAATGTCAGATTTTCATGACGACCGTTACAAATATGACGGAAACGCTCCTTTCTAGAAAACCGTTGCTTTAGCGCAGCTTAGCAAAATTGCAAAGTGCGCCTGCGAGCTTTGGGCAAATGAAAAATAGAAATATAATAAATAAACGAAACTAAATATAGGTTTGTTGTTTCTTAGTATTATCACAGTGTTGTTATTATAACATTTACTAAACTGGACTGCACTATTAAGTAAAAAGTAAACTGTTCACCTAGTAGGTAGGTAATAACAATAAATTGCTGTATTTACTAATTGTTTGTTACATTTATTTCTTTATTTTCTGTTGCTTCCTGTAATTTATGTACTGTATACGAATGTTAGTAAATCTAAATAAATAAATAAAAACCTTAATGATACGCCTCTGAAGCCCGCGTAATTTTAAATTTCATAGGATTTTTAGATGTTCCAGCGCTCCGCTGTTTTACGTTATATTTTATTCAAAATTAACGCATTCATCGACAGGCGTAATTAAAATAAATAGTAGAGTGTTATACAAGGGGCTAAAATGGTGCCGTGTGTTACATTCTACTTTTGACTACGATTGCGAGAAAATAAAATAATCCAATACAATATCAAAAAGTTTATTTGTAAATTTTCTGGATATTTAACGAAATGTTTTTTCCCGTCAACTTAATTTCAGTTCTCTGTGAAGAATAGAATATAATAAAATACTCTTTATTATGTACACCATATAAATTGCAGACATAAATATAGAAACTGTACAAATGTGGACACAATGGGCGGTCTTATTGCTAAGAGCGATCTTTTAAATACAACCTTTAGATGGATTGAAAAGGGGAAGGACAGACAAATACTGTAGGTAGTCTGTGGTGTGAAAGTTCATCAAAATACGTAAGAAAAAGTCCTTCCGTAAAAGAATCCACTCGTTTTTCTGTCCTCCACTTCACAAACTTTTCGTAAGTATTTAAATAAATGTTTTGTGACCTTGACGGCAACCGATTAAAAACTACTTTTCCTTGCTCTTCCATTTGCAAATTAACATTCTCACTAGATGATGACATTTTCACTGTTGTAAAATAAATTGCCAGTCTTTTTTTTATTTCTTCTGTAGCCGCAACGCAATGTACGCATGCTACCGAAGATATCGCCGCTTTTAATTCCATTTTCGAAAATAAAATGTTCTTCTTTTTTATGAAACAGTAATTAGTCGAATCTTTATTCATGATTTTTGTATTTATGAATAAAGACTGTTTCGCTTCTGTAGGCTCATTGGTAACAGACAAAAATTAAAAAATTAAAAACTTTTCCCATAAAGGAAGATATGCTATTTTTTCCTCGCTCTGGTACGCTACAATGACGATTTCTTTTAGCAAGAGGAGTGAAAACTTCTATTGTGTCTCGCTTTCGTCAGTGTCCTTCAACCGATTAAGAAAGAGAAAAATAAAGAAACTGAACCAAGAAAACTTCAAGAGAATAAATCGTGTCACTAGGTAGTAATTCATGGAAAGGGTTCTCCGAAATCGTAACGAGTCTTGAGCAGTTAACTCACAAAAGCATAGGTTTTTTTTTGTTTCAAATTAAATTAAATCAAAGGGAGGAACTTCCCTACCTTTGGGAAATTTAAAATGCTCTGATTCGATTATCTTGCTCTCGCATGAACCACTCTGAACCCTCTTGATACTACAAATAATTTGTAATAAAGGTCATAATTCCATGTTCTGCAATAGTTCTGCACCAACCGGGGGTTGTCCTTGGGTGTCTTGCATAGTGCATACAGGGATAATCATCATCATTTAAAATTGTATAAGGGGCCTCTGCGAGTTGGCTGTGGCCCCACGTATTCAATAGGTCCGGGACCCGAGAGGTGTCAAAGACATTTAATAATAAAGTCATAATAATATTCCGAGTAGATTAAATAAAATTATAAGATTTAATATTAAATCGAATTTATTTATTTACATATACTTTATTGTACCTACACCAGAACATACATAACAAAAAATCAATTTAACACTAAAAATCATAGAATGGGCGGCTTTATCGCTTTCTGCGATCTCTTCCAGACAACTTTGGAATGGACCCTGATCATGAAGAATAAAATTATGCGTTAAGGTAGCTAAAATAAGTAAGGACTATATTGAAACTTTGAAAGCAATACCAAAAAAAAAACAATAAAAAAAGAATTACATGGTTAGGTAACCAAAGCAAATGGTTAGCGTAAAGTTTTAACGAACGTCACTGTTGACAGTAAACTAACGTTTTTTTGCTCTGACACTTGTTAGCGCCATGTTTTATGTTGTTATACAAGGGTTTTGTACATTTCCGGACAGATGTTTGCATAATTTTTTATAGAAATCTATTTTTTTTACATGTCCGAAATTTTGAATCGAAATTTGTCCAATCACAGTCATACAGTAGATATAAATAGTCTGTAAAAATATAAGAAAAAATATGAATGCTAGCATTTTTTAAAACGATAACATATCTACAATGGAAATGTAGCAATAAATGCAATATTATCTCCTTAACAACAGGAGCTCTGTATCGTGTAGAATTCGGTTAATCCCATATGGGATGGACACTGAAGCTATACATACATTCAATGCAGCAATGTCCTGAATAAACATCGTCAACACCACATCAGAATACTAATGGATACAAAATATTCTGGTCCATACAACAATAATACAGGATATGTTTACAGACTACAATTTTTAAAAGGCCCGATATTTGTAGCAACCTTGTCAGGTGCTACGACAAAATTCGTAGCCGTAGCACCTACGCCGTAGCGTGTTGGCGTAGTCAATATTACAGAAAATATACTTTGCTGTCACTGTTATCATATTTCCAACAACAACAAAAATATTATTGACTTAAATAAATAGTGTAGGCATAAGGACTTAGAAATAAAGCCAGACCAAGTGACCGCAGACTTATTTCTGTTGTCAATAGATAACAAAAAAGCTAGCGTCAACGATCTACAAATTACTTTAGGTCAAAGAAATGACACATGTTTCTCGAGTTATACCTACATCTATATGTACATTACTTATATAATACATATCATGTATAGTAGATGTATATTCGTCCATGAACGGACAAAGGATACTAATTTGTCTAAGACGGGAAAGTGAATAGCAAAATGTCTGGCCCGAGAGGTATCTGTCCTTTACGTCCTGACCTTGATAACGTTAATTCTGGACAAATGTAACACGAAATTTTCTTGTTTCACTTAGTCCTGTCTTTTTACATTTAGGTTATTACACGACCGACACGTAACAGAGTGAGTGGCTATTAGGAATACTGAAACGAAACGTAATATTTGTACAAAATGTGGAATATGGATAAATAAAGAAAGCTTATGTATTACTAAGAAGCAATGGTAGCCTAGTGATGACGCATGACGGTCGCAACTTTCGAGTTGTAGGTCGCAGGTTCGAACCTAGACAGGCGTTTGACTTTGTGTAAATTATTTCATCACTATTTATGTTCTCAAAACGGTGAAGGAAAACATGGTAGATTACGGCCCACTCCCTCTCTCAGAGAGGACGCCTATGTTCCAGTAGTGGGAACATTATAGGCTGATAAAGTGTGTAGGTATTATTGAAGGCGAGTTAATAACAATTACTGTTAATGACGGAAATTATCATATATCATCATAATCAGCCTATAATGTTCCCACTGCTGGGACACAGGCCTCCTCTCTGAGAGAGGGAGTGGGCCGTAATCTACCACGCGGGCCCAGTGCGGGTTGGTAGATATCACATGTCTTAAAATTTTTGGTTCTAGGACATGCCGGTTTCCTCACGATGTTTTCCTTCACCGTTTTGAGAGCAGTGGTGATGAAATTATTTAAACAAAGTAAAGCGCCTGTCTGGGTTCGAACCTACGACCTACAACTCGTAAGTCGCGGCCAATGCCACTGGGCCACCACTGCTCTGGACAACGACGACGACGATGACGGAAATTAAATAGTTATATTAAGTAGGTATGTACGGTAAATTCTCATTCGCCTTATCCTTTCTCTGGGAATTTACACATAGGTACCTAACATCATGCCTGTTTTTCCTTAATGTATGGATATATATCGTCGACCGTAGGTTCAATTGTTATCCCGACATTCCTACGGGATCGAAACTTATGCGGGTGAAACCGCGGGGCACAGCTAGTCCACCCATATATCGCAAGTGAAGAAGGTCCCATGTAAATAGGTTGCGAGCTACTGCCATTAACTGGGCACAAATCCAAACTACAGCTAATGTGAATTTCGTAATGGGAAAAACCAATAGCACTTTGCCACGAACCTAGTACCTCACTCCCGGTAATAGTATCCGCGCTGGCAACCACTAGGTACACTAATACCAGTACCTATTGTACTTAGTCATATGCAGTGCCCTCCAAAAGTTAATTGACATTTTTCCATTTCAGCTATAGGGATAAAATTATCTGGCGTTGGAAAAATCAGCCCTAATTTACCTATGGCTTATCATAAAACATAATCAGGATCCCTTAGGATACCCTGATATTTTTTATAAGTATTTTAAATCATAATGTGGCATCACAGCTGAAGTGGAAAAAAATGTCAACTGTATGTCGCTATACCCTTGTACAGCGACATACAGTTGACATTTTTTTCCGTGACATAAAATCGGAACTAACGTCGCCATCTTGTTTTTCAATACATTTCACAAAACATTAACACAAATTTTTACATACAGCGCCGTAGCAGTACATATAACTACCTATCAGTAGCTATTTCAAAATCCATCTGCACCTATAACTACTTTCATACTTAAGTACTGTGACATTCTGTTTGCTTACAAACTAGAAATAGTTAATCTAACGTCAGTAGTGTTGGATATTTGAACTTGATGTATCGCAGCAATCGTTCACGCCCGCGGAGAGGTATCACCACGTTAAAATGAATTGTCGACATGCTGTTATGTATGTCATCATCTGCCTAGCTTTTTCCAACTATGTTGGGGTCGGCTTCCAATCTAACCGGATGCAGCTGAGTACCAGTACTTCAGCAATTTCCTTCAAAATTATTCAGATTCCGATAGATAGTGAGTGTGTTACGCAACTAGTGTGCTGGTAGGCTGGTGGTACTGGTTTTTATTTTTATTGTTGTCTTCATAATTTTGTTAGATTTATTGTTCGTTTTTATTGTTTGTATTTCCTATGCTCGGCCCAAATAAAATTTTATTCTTTCTTTCTTTGAAAGGTAAAGACTAAGACATAATAGACAAAGGAAACATTTGTATTGCTAAAAATATACGGTCGAATTGAGAAACCTCCTCCTTTTTTGAAGTCGGTTAAAAAGGCAAAAAAGGCTAAAAGGTTAAACAAGGCTATACTGTTGCCTGGAAGTCAGTGCCCTATCGTAACAAAACATCTAAGCGAAACATGAAATATTGTTATTTAAGTAAATACTTGACGTCAAATATAACTCGTTTTTAGTCTGTTACCATTCTATGCTGAAAGAGGACATGTAGCTATCTCATCATCTGTCTAACCTTTTTCCAACTATGTTGGGGTCGGCTTCCAGTCTAACCGGATGCAGCTGAATACCAGTATTTTACATGGAGCGACTGCCTATCTGACCTCCACAACCCAGTTACTGGGTAATACGATACCCCTTGGTAAGACTGATAGTCAGAATTTCGGGCTTTTGACGACCCGTAACGACTGTCAAAGAACCACGAATGACAGCCGGGAGCAACGGCTTAACGTGCTTTCCAAGGCACGGAGGGGTCTCGGTATTTAAAGATGGTCACCCATCCATAGACTAACCGCGGCAAGCGTAGCTTAACCTGATCGATCGACCTGTGCGGCTGTTATTATTTAGCCACGGGCTCCTCTCATGTAGCTATCTATTTTCAAATATTATGCAACGTAACCTTTCCAACTTTAGCCGGCCTCCAGCTGCACAAATAGACTACTGCCCACGACTAGATCCGCTTACTCTCAGTTTCCAATACTGTTCGGGATGCTATTATATCTGTAGTTGCACTGTACTACAAGATAGCTTCCTATTTGCTGTGCATTTCCCAAATTGCGTGCCCATAGTGGGCACGCGGGCGCGGTGAGTGGCGCGAGCTGCTCGGTGCGGGGAGCGCGCGGGCAACTCACGCCATAGCTCGTTCATACAAGCGGCCGCAGTGGTTGCGCGGCGCGGGGACCGTTGTTCTCAAACTAATTCGAGCTTTTTTCTAGTAAAAATAAGTCTTCTTCATCCATATTATATTTCGACAAGCACTGGACATGAGAACACGCAGAACGCAGCCGCGCTCCACTGCGGACAGGCAGACCGCGCCCCATTCTGGCCAAACACAAAAACAGCCGAATATCTCCGATGTATAGAGCATATTCGATTACACCACGGTCCCGCTAAGCAATCAGTTGGTAACCGTGTACCGTGCTGGCAGCGTGAAAGCTATTATTCAAAATAGTGCCGAGCGCTAACACAAGTTTACTCAGCCGCAAACTATTTTGCTTATGTAGCTTTAGTTAGCAGAGTCAGTTAGCCAATATTAACAGGCGTTATTGGTTAAAACAGCCTCTACCCATAGAGGTCCGTACCTACAGGATACATTTTTAACCAGTGCGCAAAAAAAATTATTAGTTGTTCCATACATTTTGACCGCGTACCTAGGTCAAAAGGTCACTTATCTATGAAACAACAGACTTTTTTTTTGATAACCGACGAAACATTTCTACGCCATGGGGTCCAGAATCATATGCTGAATTCATGCTTACAGTTTTCGCATCCTCTATGTACGTTCGGCGTACCTTGGACAATTAGCCCCACCTTGTTGAGAGGCACATATTTTTACTACGATAAGAGCTCATTTTCTGTGCCACAGAGCACAGACACGCCTCATCGCTGCTAGAGACAGCACTGTCAACACTTTCCGTACAAACCAAGCGTGTCACTGTGGTGTCACCGTTCACTCGCACTACGTCGCAAATGGCTTAAAGTAACTGACGGGTTTGAATGGCGTAGATGACAGAATTGGCCCACTCAACGCACTTTCGGCGCCATGAATTTCATTTGTACTGCCGTCTCCAGACGCTGCACGCTGCCAGCGCGGCATGTTGATAACATGACGCATATTTTCCCCCAAATTGTTCTTTTTTGTGTTCGTATTAATTCTCTGGGTCATGTTTACCGCAAATAAATGTATAAGTAATAATATTTTATTTCTTCTTTCTATTTGTCTAGTCCTAATCAAAGACTACAATATAATGCTGGTCCTAATCCAGAAAGAAAATACAGAAAAGGACATAAGTACGGGTACCTTTTATCCAGAAAAAAGTACTGTTCCCGAAGGATAGAAACACGCGAACGAACACACGGGAAAAGCTAGTTTGAGAAAGCAAAGCTTTCATAAATATTTCCAGAAAAATCATGCATCTATTGTGGCAATAAAAATGCCACCATCAGTAAATCATGAGCGTCTGAACTTTGCCTTACACGCCTACATACGCAAAAGCTTTCAGTTGGCTTTCACAGTTGATGTGTGGATGTCAGAACCACGCTTTTAACGTAGCTGGTTGCCAGTGTGGTTTTTTTTACTGAGCTAAAATGTAGAACGTTTCAATACGATCGGTGACAAAACTAGTTAGTTTGATTATGTGTGCGTTTAATAGTAAATAAATATAGAAAATAATGTGCAATAAGTGACTAGTTTAGGACTCCGAATCGAATGGCCGAATGGAAAAACGAAACCCTTAAAGAATCACTAGTGCGTCTGTCGGTCCGTCTGTCAGTCACAGCCATTTTGCTCCGAATCTAATGGACAGAATAAGTTCTTTGGTACACATATGATTTTTGTGACCCAAACACGGACGTGTAAAGTAAATAAATGAATTTTGTAAACGTAAATAAATAAAGCTGCCAGTCACCGGCGTGTTACTGACGTTACACCGATGACATCCCCACTACTCAAGCCGTACACTGATGACCCCGCGTTTTACCGTGTGACATATCAAATGAAAGGGCCTAGTGTGAGGGTCTCAATAAAATATTTAATTTAATTTTAAAACAAATAGTTTTAAAGCTATTACACCATTTCTTATCTTATCTCGGAAACTACTGAACCCAAAATTTAGAAAAAAATACATAAAATAGTTCCATAGGTAATTATAGATTTCAGGAAAACCTATAGGAAGTCTATAGTCTAAAATAAAAATGGTATTTTTCTATAGTCTAAAATAAAAAGGGTTTTTTTCTTTTTTTTTTGTGGGTAGGGGGTTTAGGGGATCAGACCGGAGTAACTCGTTTTTGTGTAGGTTAGGTATAGACGTTTATTTAAATACAGGCAAATAAAACCTCCATAACAGCTAGAAAGTCTTCCTAATCCATTTGACCTCGCTTCGCTTAGAATACAGACTTGTGAACATACATGTAGGTATGTATGTATAATGTGTATGTATTGTATTCCTTGCATCCGGTACTGTGCCAAATATTCGGACGTGAAAAATTACGGTGTTGTATAGATCTCTATGGAAGCTTGTGCACATACGGACACAATTTTTCTACGGCGCGATTTATACGCCATACCGTAATGAAACCGTGTCGTGTACTGCCTCAAGGACAATGATTTGTCTTAGCACATACCTTTTAATGTCATGTATTCACAGCTTTTCACGGGTTTAGTTACGTAGTAGGTACTAAAAACTTATTCGGTTCTATAAATTGGAATGCCATAAAAACCTTAATAGGTATACTAGTTACCTAACTAAAGTCATATTATCATATTACAGTATTCCAGCCAAAGAAGTTCTGTTATTTCTAAGTTTCCCTGTTATTTGATATCGTCATGGAACTTATTCAGTGTCGGCGTGGGCTGCAATCGATAAATGTTCCCGTACGTGGGTTTTGCACGCCGCCAAGTTTTTTTTTATTTTGTTAGTAACCTCTTGGAAGTACATGTTACATTACCACGATTTGAATAAAAGTTTTTTTTTATATTTGAAATGAGTTTGCTTTTGACTCTAGTCTAGGTCAGAGGTGATAGAGACAAAGTCGACGTCTTGTTGTTTCGACCTCTCTTAGAGATAGTTGATTTGAAAATGGCATTTTATTTTTATGATTTATTCCGGTCTGATCCCCTGAACCCCCACTCCACACCCCCCCCCTCCTCGATTCCCTGCAAATTCGTCTTCTGTTTTAATCTCTGTCTTTTCCACATTATCTAGGTTTATTCTTTTTGACAGGTAAGTACAGTCAAAAGAAAATAAAAGTTTCATGATTTCATCAATGACTTGGGGTATTCGCTGCACTGTCGTCTTCCACAAATCACTATTAGCCGTCATCTTATAATTCACTCCCTTTCATGCCATGTATCTTCATCTTTCACAAATACACAATCCATCATAAATTACATTAGTTGCGCCCCGCGGTTTCACCCGTATAAGTTTAGACTAGATTCTGCCCGCGACTTCGTCCGCGTGAAATTTCTTGTTTCCCCGACCCACCCTGTCGCATCTCATCGCCTGCCCGCGCTATTACTTAGTTTTTGCATAACGTTCTTCTTAACTTTTTTTCTTTTTGCTCGGCTCCTAAGGGCCATAGCGTGATGTTAAATAGCCTGTAACCTTCCTCGAGAATTCGGCTATCAAATACAAAAAGATTTTTTCAAATCCGACTGGTAGTTTCAGAGATTACCCCCTACATACAAACTTACAAACTGTACCTCTTTATAATATTAGTGTAGATATTATGTTTTCCCCATGTAGCCATTGTCTCGTTTACTATCTTTAGGCCATACAAATATTTGTTCCGAACGGAAATTAAACCCATACTATTTTCGTAACCCAAAGATATACTAATGATGTAATTTATATGCTGAATATAAACGTAATACTTTCGTTTTCGAATGAGTTTTCGTAATTAATAAAAAAAAACTAATTAATGAAATACTAGGCAATATTCCGTCATGATTTTACTTGTTATTCATAATCAGGCTTATAATGTTCCCGCTGCTGAGACACATGCCTCCTCTCTGTGAGAGGGTGTGGGCTGTAATCTACCACGCGGGAAAAATTGTAATCAACATAATATTCGTTACAATAGATTATTATTATTCTTATCTTTCTCGAATTTCCCCAGCGACCAAAACGAAGTCCTATATTCAGTATTATACATTAAAATAGGCAGCTATAAGTCACGGCCTTGGTAAAGTCCCATTATAAAACTATGATTAAGCTCCCTACCTATCATAAACCCTTGGCAGTAATAAAACAGATTTGAACGTCCGTCATTAAGTCATTACACACCAAACTGTAATAAAGGAGGAAATAAAACGTGTTCAATTGTGAAGGCCACGAGGCAAGGACATGGAAACTAGCGAGCAATTACACAGAATACGTAATGTTTTAATTGCTGTACTTGACGCAGGAAATTATATGCTGAATTTTTAAGGGGGCCTACGGACAACTTTTGTCTCAGCAACTAATTTGTCTATCACATGTCAAGACTACGGGTTTCTATGGCCCGGCGCCCACTATCGGCATCGGCACGGCTGAGGATTTTTATGCGACAAATAGAAATATAACTTAATAGTATGACAATAAAATTCAATGACACGGTATGTCGGATACTCTATCTTTATTTTTGCACCTACGATGATTACTATCATTGAAATTTCAATTTTATCGTCATACAATTAAGTTACATTTTTATTCGTCGCATAAAAATCCTCATCCGTGCCGATGCCGATAGTAGGCGCCGGGCCTTAGACAGTGCTGTCTTTGTCACGTCGCTCTTTCATACAAACCGATAGTCTTGATGTGAGAGACAAGACTGTTACTGAGACAAGAGTTGCTCGTTGGCACCCTGTCTTGTTTATATTATCTGTGTCTGTAACCTACTAACACTACAAGTTAAGCAAAATTGTTACTAACCCTATGGCACAGTAAAGATATGAACAGTACGGAAACTACGTACTAACGTTCGAAACGGCACACTCACACAGACGCGCGCAACTACGGTATCCCTAGCGATAGTCGCGGTGCTCTCAGTCACGGGTGCCGCTTAGGGGTACCCGGGGTACCGTAGATGCGCGCGTCTGTGTGAGTGTGCCGTTTCGAACGTTAGTACGTAGTTTCCGTACTGTTCATATCTTTACTGGGCCTATGGACTCCTGCCTGAAATAACAGTTTTCTATTCTATAGCTTTTTGTGTCACAAACTAAGACTATGACACTTGAATTGCCTGACTTTTGGGAATATTTGTAGCAGTAAGAAAGGAAGATAAAGATAAGGCTCTCGTTACTCAAAGCCGCACAAATATATGCTTCTTCAAAATGATCCACTACATCTGTGTCACGGATTAAGTCAAGTCTAACTTTGACGTCAAACTAAGGGACAAAGAAGACACCAATACGTAATACCTGTCTATTTTCGTTCAGAAACGATAAAAGAGTATTTTTTACCGTTCGTAAGCAAAAGAAAACATCGGCAAAATACAGCAGGTAACACATCCACAATCACCCTTCAATGTACAGACGCCAGCACATCAAGCTACTACTTTAGACCCCCGAGCGTAGAAATATATCGAAGATTATAAATAAAAAATCTGCTGTTTCATAGAACCTACGCGGTCAAAATGTA
This sequence comes from Oligia fasciuncula, assembly GCA_963082905.1. Lineage (NCBI taxonomy): Eukaryota > Metazoa > Arthropoda > Insecta > Lepidoptera > Noctuidae > Oligia > Oligia fasciuncula. The sequence goes on along the minus strand of OY720393.1, from coordinate 6,642,550 downwards.
TGGACAGCCTTTTTTTTAATAACCGAGTAAAAATTTCAACGCATGTGGGGTTCAGAATCATGTACGGAATACATAGTAACTGGTTGCGCGTCGATTTCCCTGCCACTCTGTATGTACAGACGCCAGCACATCAAGCTACCCGAAACTGTCAAATTTTCCCAATCGACCTTGAACCTTATGCTGTAGCGATTAAGTTGAAAATCTATTTTAAAAAATTGATAGATTGTAGTAGCTTGATGTGCTGGCGTCTGTACCAAGATATAGAAACGGGCAAACGGCTTGCGCCAATAGCCAAACATTCTCAATACACACAAATAACACGAATGAAATGAAAAGCACACATACTCACACTTCAGTATTTTTCTTTCATTCGAGGAATCTGAATGTAAATGAACGCGCGCACCAGTAAATCGTCTCTAGGTTTGCTGTACAGGTAAACAAGGAGATAAGTTAACAGGCAGCTGACTTGCAACTACTTTTAAACAATATAATTATAGCGAATTTTCTGAGAAATATAACATAGTGGTTGTAGTCGCCTGCCGGGTCAGCGGGATGCCTGCCGGGTCAACGGGATGCCTGCCGGGTCAGCGGGATGCCTGCCGGGTCAGCGGGATTGTCCGAAAGGGTTACCGCTGGCCCGGAACATAAAGAGCTAAGGAAGGAACACGGGTGGGTTTTAGTCAGTAAGAGTCTGATACTCCCTTCCGCTCCACCCAGAGCGGGACGGGTCATTTGTTGATTTACCATCCGCAAAAAAAAAAGAAGCGGTTGTATTCCCTGAAGGAGTAGATAAAGGTGTTCCTATAGTACATCCACATTTTGCTCCAGTTATGTTTAAGTCCTATGTAATAGAGGGCGAGGCTATTGCCAGCAACAGGGCAAAAATCCAGACTCCGGACTGCTACTGAGAAATCCCGCATGGGAAAATCTAATAACACTTTGCCCGACTCGAGAATCGAACTCAAGACTCTCAGACAGCTCAGCAGTAGCGCTGGCGTCCACTAGACCAAAGAGGGAATCTCAGTTTACCGAGTAGTCAAGTAATACTACCCTTTTAAGGGTAAAGGTATGGGCGTTTTTAGGTTTAAGGGTGTTTTAAGAGGGTGCATTCTGAAAATTGGCAACGTCACAAATAGCTGTCAATAAATTTCGCTTTTCGATTAATTTATCAATATGATTAAATGAAATGAAAGAAATGAAATAACGCCCTCTAGTTTAATTATAGGAATTGGAATAATAACACTGTATTAGGTTTTGTAATAACAGTTTTGAGATATTAACTGTCCATTATTACGCTGTTTTGATTAAATAGCTCTATTTACGACGTTTCCAACTCATCGGATAGCTGTCAGATAAACACTGACAGTTGACACAATGTCACAATTTGCCAAAAACACTGCGTTGGTTAAAAGTTGCAAGGATAAAATATTAACCAATTTATTCAGATACTTTTCGGAACTTTTCATTATTTAAGGGAAAAAACACAAAAAACGCAAGTTTTATACTGCCTAAAAGTATATGATCGACTACAGTAAACAAAATCAGAAAAATATATGATATTCTTCAGGATATATGCTAGTTAGATAGTGTATTGAAAACATAATACAACTAATTTGATACGATAGAAAAAAAATAATTTACAATAAAAACCATACTAATCATTCTGAATTTTTGTCAGATTATTCCACAAGCAACATACTAAAGCACTAGTGTTTTAATTTTTTAATCCAAACGATATATTTTTTGTAAATAGATAATTGCTTCATATTTTGCAATAAATTACCAGCATTGTGTCATCGCGCTTCTCTTTCAATGCAGTCCGACAGTGACCGCGCTTTAGGTCATGTAGTCCCCCTGTCCGCAAAACCGTCCCACGTCACAATGAACACTTGACAGTACAAAGTGTTAAGCTTATAAGTTGTTACACTCACAATATTTAAAAATGAATATTGGCAGTGTCGTGGAAAGATGAATACCTACCTATTTTCGCCTGTACATCTAACTCTTTGGTCGACTGTAGGTAGGCGAGATAGTTCAAGCCGGAGGGAATAAAACACGTCAAGTGTTTGCTTAGGACAGCACGAAGTAAGTTATTTTATATTTACTGATAGGCTCAAGCTTGGTCCTTGTCACTCTCGCGCTCCATTAATACTCAAGTTTTCTCTGAACTGACAAGAAATGTCAGTTTGTTGCTCTGAAAATTGTTTCCTACTCAATGTTTATTTATGTTAATGGGCCATTCACTAACGAATAACTTAGGGGCAATATATTATCTTAGTGGATAGTAAAAGGTAGACGTTACACTGTTAGGCTTATAAAATAGACTTGTACGGTCAGCAACAAAGGTTGATTAACACTTAGTTGAAGCACTGCAGCAGAAGTACAATGCAATTTTGAACAAATATTTTCCTCAATAACTGAGATTAAAAAAACTGAAGTGTTTGAATCGACTATTGTTGCTGACTGTACCTATTGTTGTAGGTATTCCAGTAGCCACGAATAACTTATTTTAAAAAATACGACCCTAATTCTGAAACCTCGGAATATTTTCAAAACCTAAACGTTGAATGCATTTCAAGCATTTGAAAATATAGTAACTATCTACATGAACAAAACGGTATGGTGTGTGATGAGATAGGTACTTATACGGAAAACCACACTGCATAAGACCGTATACCTACTGCTAATTTTGCAAATACATAATTAATCATTCAAACTTGTAACAACTGCTTACTCAAGATTTACAGTACTCCAAATAACTTTACATACCGACCGTCTAGATTGATCTCGGGATTCCGAGAGACATGTTGCTCACTCGAAGCTCGAGTGAATAAGCCACACAGACGCACGGTAAACCAGACATTAGGCTTAGTACACCCTGAGGAAATGATAAATATAGTGTTCGAACATTTTTGTCGAGGTAAATAAACTTTGATTTCTTAATTTTCTAGAGTAAATGACAGCTGCGACTTTTTTTTATCAACATGGCATTATTTAGAACCAATTTAATTAGCTGTCATTTTCGCTTAGCAAATTAAAAATCAGAGTAGGTAAAGGTACCTTAACGAAGTACCCGAAAGGGCACGGCTGGTTCAAAAGAAATAAAGGGGTAAAAATCAGGAATATTCAACCCAGATAACTAGCAATCTAGTCGAAATAAGCCAACAGTCCAAAGTATCAATAGTGTGAGTACCGGCTCATTGCATTAATATTGTAAACCCGATTATAGCCAAGCTTAATTATTATTATTTTGACAATACGATAATACGACGAAATATCTAGTCTTTATGCACAGATGCTGATCCTAATACTTGTCAAAACAAACACCCTTAAAATGTGTAGTGGAAGCAACTTAAAAAACATTAAATCCACGTAGGATGTAAGGAAATGCAGTGATTTCGAGAACACTATAATCACCGAACAGAGTACAATTGACATCGTAAACGTAAAGACATAATTCAGCTTCGGTCAATTACGTCTGTGCTAACTTCCGACGACTAGGTACATTCTACGAGGTTTTATTTCTTGGAAATTGTACCAATTTGGGCCCAAATTGGACAAACGGCCGAGGAAATAATACCTAATGTTAATTAACGGGAAAAACAAAGGAAACGTTTCTTTCCGTCGCGCTGAGGTTTATGATTGTGACTGTACATGTGTTTGGGGACTTTATGGGAATGCGCACGTGTTTTTGTTTTGCCTACGGATGTTACCTAATGTTAAGAATTTACGCGTTGTTTATACAGAACGGTTATCATTGCTGTATTATTTTAGAAATGTCTGGGTGGGCTTGGTCGACGGAGCCCCGCTTCGCGGGGCTCCTACTTCTGGGTGGTTTATAAAAAAATAACCACGAAGGGGATGGCGCCATCCCCTTCTAACCTAACCTATCCGAGTCGGGGTGCCTTAAAGTCCCGATTGCATCCAGTTTCTCCTAATATAACAACCGTTACATAAATGATGTTATGGCATATGATAATTATGGCATATGATAATTATGGCATGTGATAATTAGGGCTTACAATGATTATGACAAAGTATGTTATGGCAAGTGATTTTATGGGAAACAAAGCTTCTAGCACGTGACTATTATAGCAAATAAGAGTAGGGCAAATGAATATTATGTCATAAAATATTATGGCTGTTGACTAATATGGCAAACGATATTAGGGCAAATCAAATTCGGGCAAACGGGGGTATACCGGTCCAATTGTCATCAGGTCAGGATCTGATGATGGGATTTTGGAGAAATCGAAGGAAATCTTCAAATGTTACCTATAGCGATTTGGGTATTTTTTATCCTTTCTACTCGAGCATTTGCTCTCGGAAAGCACCATTTGGTGAAGTGGAACTGATAATGAAGACCACAAGTGGCCACCGGAACTACTCAATAACAAGTATTTCACGGGTTGCGATTCGATTAGGTACTTTAATATGGTGGCTCAGCAATTTATGCTCGTCACAATGCGAATGGTGAAATGGAGCTGATGGTGGAATAACAGAAGAACTCCTCAAAAATATATTTATAACTAGCTGCGCCCCGCGGTTTCACCCTCATAAGTGTCGATCCCGTGGGAATATCGGGATAAAAAGTAGCCTATATGTTAATCCAGGGTGTCAGCTACCTCTATACAAAATGTTATCAAAATTGGTCCAGCCGTTTAAGCGTGAAGAAGTAACAAACATAAACACACACACACACAGTCAAACTTTCGCCTTTATAATTTTAGTGTGATAAAATGCATTGCAAGAAAATTATCTTTTTCGCGACAGAATGAAGTCACCGTTCTACAGGTAAGTGGGTCCGTAGGTACCTATCTATATATAAATCAATCGCAGACGAACGCGAATCGATAGAAATCTTATTTGACAAAATCGGGAGTGGAAACGACAAGGAATAGAACATCTACACATACATACTATACATGTAAAGTCGCCGCATTTACTAATGCTGAATGCGTCCAAAACTGATCGCTAAACTTACCAAATAATTTAAGGATTTGGTAGATTATTTTAAGTTAACAAAAGTCAACCGTTACCAAAAAACGCTTTTTACTAATTAAATAAAGTCAACCACTTGTAGCGGTATCTACAACGCCACACGAGAACAAAGCGTCATACTGACGTCACGCAAAATCCTGCATCTCGCAAGCAGAGTTTACCGCGCAACTAGGATAGATACAACGGCCCGACGGCCCGACATGAATCATCTGGCAGTTCCCCGCCAGACACGACACCCGTCTGGTCGGAAGATCCTCCCTTTTCTATGGAGGATGAGTGAACTTTACACCCTGTTCCTCATACCTCTATACACTCATTCGCAAAGGTGTGAACTGTGTGAAGGTTACACTCTGATCATGGCGATAAGGGATAGTACATACCTACTAACCAATAACGATTAGTAAGTTATAGGAACCGAGAGGGGTTACGGAAGTGACCTTAGAATGGTTCCCTGTAAAGTTATGAACACGCACGGGGCTCGTTCATGTTCATTGCCAATCAGCACCCTAATTGCGAAACACACTATCGATCTCAATCTGAATCATTTTGAAGCATATTGCATCGAAGCATATTGCTAATTCATTGCTTCATATTTTCGAAAAATGTCTCTGCCCAACAACGTAAAAAACGCCATGAACGTTGTTGAACTGTCAAAATGAAACCCATTGCGAACCCATGCGGGGTAATTGCGTAACACAAGATCAGTAGGATCGTGTGTTACGCAATTACCCCGCAGGCTATGAGGCCACGCTTAGTTTTGTGTATAGAGCCGTTACATGAAACCACAGTCCATAAATTGTGGCCACTAGAGTGCATAATTAATTCCATAAAGTGTATTTGGCTATAAATATAATAGACTGATAATAGAGCGTATTGAATTAACAGTGGTTTGGGTATGGAGGGGTCCGTGGCTAAATAATAACAGCCGCACAGGTTGATAGATCAGGTTAAGCTACGCTTGCCGCGGTTGGTCTGTGGATGGGTGACCATCTTTACATACCGAGACCCCTCCGTGCCTCGGAAAGCACGAGCCGTTGGTCCCGGCTGTTATTCGTAGATCTTTGACAGTCGTTACGGGTAGTCAGAAACCCGAATGACATCACGGAGGAGTCTTGGTATGTAAAGATGGCCACCCATCCACGGACTAACTGCGGACAGCGTAGCTCAACCTGATCGATCGACCCGTGCGGCTGTTATTAGTTAGCCACAAGGCCCTTCACTTAATTTTTTTCTATATGTGTTTATTTAATTAAGAGGAAACGCAGTCACGTGGCCAAAATACCAACGACCACGTGACCGCGTTTCCCTTAAAAAACTAAACTGTTTTTCGAACAAAATTATATAAGTTAAAAAAACTGGCCACGAACACGAAGGGTTCCGTAATACAAGGCAAAAACGCCGAAAAAAACACGTTTGTTTTATGGGAGCCGCCTTGAATATTTATTTGTAACAACTGTATTATGTCAATAAAAATTATTATTATTATTATTATTTTATTCTGTTTTTAGTATTTGTTGTTACAGCAGCAACAGAAATACATCATCTGTGAAAATTTCAACTGTCTAGCTACCACGGTTCATGAGATACAGCCTGGTGACAGACAGACAGACGGACAGTGGAGTCTTAGTAATAGGGTCCCGTTTTTACCCTTTGGGTACGGAACCCTAAAAACTCCTGAACACCCCCCCTATGTATCCCTGTGGTGAGATTACAATACATATTGTCATTTCATTTCATTTTGTAGGTAGGTACTGGAAACAACTAGAGCGTAATAATTCAACATGTATATTCCGTAGTCATTTAAATAAATATGATTGAACACTGAATTCCGGGAGCATCCTGAAAGCATGAATGAATAAATCTGTGTAAAACCAGCTTCACAATATTGTGCATTATTTAACGGGAATCTTTTATTTTATTCATATTTACCGTGTGTGATGTAATGCGTACTTCTCCTGTGTGCATTTAATTGATAACAAAGAGGTATTATTTGTGTGATTCGTTTGCCGTTGATTAACTCGGGCATTAAATTGACTGATTTTGACCAATTTTGTTCATTGTTTGTGAGAAAGGAAAAATAATGTAAACAAAATTATTTGCGATTTGAAAAGTTCAGTTTATCTTTTTGCTCGTGGCGGGAATGAATTTTTCAAATAAGTCAAAGTATTCATGGAAATAATAATCTCTAATATTCGCAACCAGTTTTCCGAAAAATGACGCGAGACTGACGTTTGATCAACTTTTTACAAGAAACCACTTTTAATCTTGAGCGCTAAAAAATATCATCAACATTATTATATGGTTTACTTGCACGTGCCTGGACCTTTTTTTTCGATTTCAATACCAAATATAGCAGAAAAAAAAAGGTTGAAAAAACCTAGTAATGTATATTTTCCTATTATTTAGCCAACCATTTTAGGAAACGTAAAAATCACACAATAATCTTCAACTATCTTTGAAATAAAATCAAAATGTTATCTTATGATAATACAATATTTTCATTTAGTAATTCAAAGGCGAAAAAACTATATTTTCGAAAGCGCAAAAGAGATGAAATTATTAACAGGTGCTGTGACTGACAGGAATGGTTTAGCGCCACGAAAACTGTACTTTTATAATCGTACAGACTAAATGTTTCAATTATTTCAAGCTCTTATCAATTAGATAAGCAATTTACAAAGGTGGTTTTTTTTTTTGTACAGTAGGTAATAAAACAAACAAGATCGATCAACAATATGACATAATTTATTCATAAACGGGATTACAAATACAAATATAGGCAAGCTTAAAAACGTCGAAACGCTTCATTTATAATTCATACCTGTCGCGAAATTAGTATGAAATATGGATTTTGACAATAGACGCACAGGGTACCGAGGCTACTGATACATACCAAACAAAAATGGTAACTACCTTTACTGCTTATTTTTTACTTAGATGAATTGTGCAGAGTTGTTATGATTATTTGGGTAAATAAAGATGTTTTTTTTTCGGTTCCTGGATAGTTTTCTCGCGATGTTTTCGTTTACCGTCTTGAGAGCAGTGGTGATGAAATTAAATACACACAGTAAAGTGCCTGCATGGGTTCAACTCACGACCTACAACTCTGTTCTCACTGAGCACTTTAAGTATAAGATGCACTTTTCAAGCAAAATTAGGTACCTATAAGTTAAGTATGTCAAATGGTTTAACTGTACGACTTCGAGAACATGTATCGTTTCAGATTGGCACGATTAATTTCTGCTGTAGTGCAGCAGAAATTGCTAGTGCATTTACCGACACAAATGCGACAGGTACAACCAACCAGGACCTTTGTTTCTTTGTACAAGAGAAAAGGACTTTTACTCTGCCATGCCGGGTAATTGCGTAACACACTAACCCCCTGACTAATTAACGTATGATATCAGATGAATATTACACACCGATTGCTCTCTTTCAGTCGTCAGTAATTTGACTTTCGAAAGAAGAAAACAAAGCGTTGTGTAACTATACAGACGCTATACAACGTTTATTAGTAAGGGGGTAACAGTAGGAATAGCTTTCACTTCACTAAATCACTACATAGTATAAAACAAAATCTCTTCCCGGTGTCTGTCCCTATGTACCTATGCTTAGATCTATAAAACCACGCAACGGATTTTGATGTGTTTTTTTTAAATAGATAGAGTGATTAAAAAGAGGAAGGTTTATATGTATAATACATGCATATTGCAGTAGAGAAAAACCCAAGAAATTCAAAGATTTGTAATGTGATGTCGTAACAAACATATTTTTGTGCGCTTGCATTGCAAACGCTGGCTAAACCTTACGAGATAGATCAAATTAATGTAGTACGGAATTGTATAACTTAAAAAAATATGGGTTATTTACCAAGCTATTTTAAACAATACAATATTATTCCTTATCCAATGAAATACGTTGTGCATTTCATGGAGATCAACATTGCCCTTTACGGCATATCATTAAAATGAATATCTTAGAAGCGATTTAAAAAGCGGGGTCAGAGCGGCTGGCGGGGCGTTACGAAGTTCCCAGCTAGTTGACAATACAACAACGTTCATTGCGTTTACGCTGTTGAGCAGACAAATGCTTGGAACATATGAAGCAATTGATTAGCAGTATCCTCCAAAATGATTCAGATTGTGATTGATAGTGTTTTATCAACGCAATCAGGGAGCTGGTTCAGTTACTTTTAAAATTGTTTTAAGTTTAGGAGCCGTTACTTATTATATCTTAAATAATTTTGGCACACTGGACCCTACGCGATTATTTCAATTGCTACGGATGAGCGTGTAGACGTCATTTATTCGGGCACAGATACATAAAAGTATACAAAGAGGGATAGGTACTTAGTCTTTGTATACTACATACTATATTTTTATTGTTACGTACTTAAGAGTATCCAGTACAATAACAAACGATAATAAATAACAAGTCTTCTTACAACTAAGTGGGTACTTTACTACTTTCGTAGACCACTAGAAATAATGATTACATAAACCAAATTACCTTACGCCAGAAGAACGAAAACTTCCAAGAGTCTGTTTAAAATTACACAATCCCACTGAAACACACAGTCCGCACACAAAATAACAGTTGAGTAAAGTACACCGCATACGCCCAGTATCACTGTCAACCAGTTTCTATCACTTGCACCTATCATATCACTCCGAACATTATTACGTAACACTCTCTCTAAAAGCACTTTTACGTGGAACAGCGGAAAAATCAACCATTATATTTTATAGCGAAATGCACTCTCGGATCGCGAAAACGTAACACAAAGAGTTTCAAGTTTTTTTCGAATGTCAAATATATCTGCGCAGAACGTCACACGACTGTCCAGGCCCCTTCGGTTGATCATATTCTATTATCATTTGATAGGCCACCTCCGTTTAGGACCGAGTCGTTGTGCGAGGAAGTGTCGGATCGTTTTGTCGTTGATAACTCGATTCACGTGTCGGCAGGGAATGATGGCCATTCAATGTGTGAGTCGGTGAACTCGTCATTAAACAGAATTATATTAACGCTAAACATTCGAACAAAACAATGAGACTAAGTCCACAAAACAATTTAGTTAATTTATCTTACTCACGTCCCGACCTTTCTTTCACTTAAGACTTCCTCATCACAGAGCCTTCTACCGGCTACACACATAATTGTTACATAATTGCCGCACATTATTCCCTTGCGCGTTCTCTACGAAGCAATCTGTGTTCAATTCACATAGATACTGAATTGGATCACGTATTCGATCATGATTACAAATGTTTGTCGCGCAAATAGCACGCGTGTGTGCATTTTACAATCGTTGTAATTAGCTAAAGTTGCGTAGCGGGAACTTTTATCAGCAGAATGTTGTGATAAATCACGCTTAAATTTATTGCAATGTGAATAATATGATTTTAATGGGAGTTAGTGTAATATAAATTTATTGGCTGGATATGACTTTATGGTGTAGGTAGGCTCGCGGCTAAATAATAACTGCCGCACTGGTTGATCGAAAGTTAAGCTACGCTTGCCGAGGTCGGTCCGTAGATGGGTGACCATTTATTACATATCGATTACCCTTCCGTGCCCCGGAAAGCACGTTAAACCGTTGGTTCCGGCTGCCATTTGTAGATCTTTGACAGTCGTTACTTCGCTCCATGTAAAATACTGAGTATTCAGCTGCATCCGGTTAGATTGGAAGCTGACCGAAACATAGTTGGGAAAAGGCTAGGTAGATTTGTGATGATGTGCAGTCATCATATGCGTAACGTGTGTAATTTAGTATTAGACAGTTAAAAATTTTTTTTTTTAAATAAATAGTTACCTTTTAATATTACTACATACTTTTTGATATTACTTGACTCATTCATTCAATTCAATTCAATTTCGTTTTATTTAATAGAAATTTAGAACCTAAAATGGAATTATAAAAAAATAATTTCTGAAGGCAAAACTCTATGCAAATTAAGATTTTCATATACTTACAAAGGCACTGCGTAAAGTTACATAGGATCTACTTGCTTTGTAACAAAGCTGAGATCTTACAAAGCAAACTACTTCAGTGAATATTTTAAAAGAATTAAGGGGCTTACAGGAACTAATCACAAAAAAACGCAAGTTTTAGAAATAATAAAAGTATATAATCGACTAAGTAAAAAAAACAAAATCAGAAAAATATATATGATATTCTTCAGGATGTATGCTACGTAGATAGTGTGTTAAAAACATAATACAACTAATTTGATACGATAGAAAAAAATCATGAAGATACCTCCAAAAACTTTATTTTTACAATAAAAACCATACTATCATACATACAATCATTCTTTTTTGTCAAATTATTCTACAAGCAACATACTAAAATACTAATATTTTATTTTTTTAGTCCTAAGAATAGATTATTTGTAATTAAATAATTGCTTCATATTTTGCAATAAATTACCAGCGTTGTGTCATCGCGCTTCTCTTTCTTTTCTATGCAGTCCGACAGTGACCGCGCTTAAGGTCATGTAAGCCCCTTATGTAAGTAGGTACCTTAAACCTAAATGCTAATGTTTACCTTGTTCCTAGAACAAAGTAAGTATATAAAAGTACTTGGAAAGTTAAATTACAAACGTAAACCTTACACATGGGTGTCTTTTTGGACCCTTACAACTTTCCGTTAAATTAGATGGGCGCTCTGAGAGTATAGTAATCGTCTTTTGTAATCAAAATAACCACATCAGATTTTGGACGATTCTTGATAAGGAAAAACTTGCGTAGCTGCAATGTATGGCTTGTGGTATAATTTCGAAACTAACAATATAGTATTGTTTTATCATCAAGCTTACCTGCTTGTGGTAATAATTTTACCTGAGATTTTAGATAAAAAGTAAAAAAAAACTGGTAAACTGCGAGTCGGACTCGCGCACCGAGGGTTCCGTACAAATTTGTAGGTATGTAAATAGTTTATCACGGGATTTTTTTTATCTGACTTTTACTAATTTTCAGTTTTAGGATTTTTTTCTTTACTTGTGCTACATGACCTTGTTTCTTGCCAAATTTCATGATTCTTGATCAACGGGAAGTACCCTATATATTTTGATTCCCTGGAGAGTGTCGAAATAAACGTTTTTTGCGGTTTCCCAACTTCAAGGGACTGTAAACTTGAGTATATGGTTTTAATTTCAACTCGATGCTTCGAATTTTGCATTGCTTGACGCGAGACTAAGCAGACGTGTTTTTTGTGTTGATTATAACGATATTAATTTAATTGATTACGAATAATGTTATTGCAATAATTTGCGGAGTCAGTTTATTGTGTAAGTGACGAATGTGACTAACAATTTTTTTCGTTGTGAAAGATGAACTAAATAGTTTTTTATAGACAATCAGCGTTTTCGGTGTTAGTAGCATGTCGAACCCAGGAGATAGCCCCTTCGGCCGCAGCAAATTGGTAGGACGAAGTCCTCCACCGACCCCATCGCCTGCCGAACAAAACCAGACAAGAGAACCAGCGCCGCCAGTGGCCACGGAGACCGAATTACCGACTGAAGTCGTCTCTACGTCGGAGATTCAGAGATGGCTTGGGTCCATCGACACAATTTTGACCGAAATTTGCTCGATTGTGGCGGAAGGAAAAATGAATTCCGACCAAAAACTCCGTGTCACCAATCTCTGTCGAAAAGTTAACCATGGGTCGTCTCAGATGGCTGTGCTGTACCAAGCCCTGAAGCAGAAGTCCATCCAGGCGCACACAACCATCCAGCACCTTCAAGTGCAGCAGAATGTTGCGGAATCCCTTTGCCAGTTTAAAGAAGTCGTGGAAACGAAGATGAGCCGAACCGAACCGGAAAGTACTTCCTACGCTAACATGGTGAAGAAAGGCTCTGATAAATTTATTCGCCCAGCAAATCTCAGTTCGGTCGCTATATATCCCAGCGATAAAACCAAAACCAGTGACGACACCAAGTCATTGTTACAAAAAATTATCTCGCCTGAGGAATTAAAACTCCATGTCCGCGGTCTAAGGAAAATTAGAAACGGAGGCGTCATCATTAGGACGGACAACAAAGACGACATTGACAAATTAAAAACATCACAGAAGCTAGTTTCCTCAGGCCTTACAGTTGAAGAACCAACCAAACGCCGTCCTAGGATTGCTGTCATTGGTGTCCCCGTAGCCCTGACTGAAAAAGAGGTATTTGATTGCATTTACGTCCAAAACTTGACAGATAAATTGCCGAACATTACTCTTGAGTCCTTCTTAGAAAATATAAAATTGAGCCATAAGTCAGGGAAGAAAGATCGTCCTACCTGCAATTATATAATGGAAGTTTCTGCTAACATCAGGAAAATTATGATGGACCAAGGCCGAATTTTCATAAACTGGACATCATGTCCAGTAAGAGATTTCACTATTGTGACCAGGTGTTTCAACTGCCAGCAGTTCGGACACGCAGCCAAATTTTGCAGAGAAACGAGCCCGACTTGCAACCTCTGTGGCGAAACAGGACATTCTTTCAAGGAATGTAACAATAAAGGTTCTCCGCCTCAATGTGCGACCTGCCGACGATTCAAGAGGAAAAACGATCATCCAACTGGTGATGTAATTTGCCCAGCACGTAAATATGCAGAAGACAATTACATTAATTCCATTGACTATGAAGGCGCCTAGGAGCGCCGCCGACTAACTAGTTAATTAAGCACATAGATAGTAGTTTAACTTCTACATATAATTTTTATTATGGCAAATCAGCTAATATGTGATCTAGATGGGTTTTCCGTGTCTGAAGCTAAAATCTGTAATATTGAGGAGTGCAAAAACATAGTCTATACTGGGAATAAAACATTGACTTTACTTACACAAAACATACGCAGTATAACTCGAAATTTTAACGGTTTCCAAGTTTTGTTACAAAATCTTGATATAAGCTGCGACATTATCGTTCTAACAGAATGTTGGTTATCCAAACAAACGGCCAATATACCATCTATCGATGGCTTTAATCTTCACAAAAGCGATAGAACATTCAACCAGAATGATGGCGTGGTGGTTTATATTAAAAATAATTTAAAAACATTAGTAGAGGAACCCCATTTTCTAGACTGCAACTGCTTAGTAATTAAATTGATTCCCGATACAGTAATTATGGCTATTTATAGGCCTCCATCCCAAAGTATTCATGGGTTTTTGGATTCGCTTAACAGTAACTTAGAAAAAATATCTTCGTTTAAAAACATAGTACTGGTAGGTGATATCAACATAAACATTGCTGCCGGAAAAATCGATACTCATTCACATAATTACCTAAATATTTGCTCATTTCATGGACTATTACCAGCTCATTATCACCCAACCCACCAGAGCGGCTCTTGTCTAGACCATATCCTTATAAAATCTAAAAGTCCATCCAAAACATTGGTTACTAATTCGTCACTTACCGATCATCAAGCTGTTTTACTAACATTACTAATTTCTTCACCTAGAAATAACTGCATGCGCAGCTATACTAAACTCAATATGACGAGTCTTGAAACTGACTTACGCGGCAGTAATTTTGACCCCGTTTACAATTCACATGATCCAAATGTTTCTCTACAATATTTTGTCGATTTGTTACGATCTACGATAAGAAAAAATACTTTTACTAAAGTAATACCTAGAAAGTATAGTAATATTAAACCTTGGATTACGCCCGGACTTGTTCGCTGTATCAGACATAGAGATAAACTACACCAAAAATCGAAAAAAGCACCGGATAATGATCTATTATCGAGTATTTATAAACGATATAGGAATTTCTGTAATAATCTGTTGAAAAAGCTAAAAAACAAATATGATCACAGTCAGCTACAGAAAGCAGGCAAAAACAGTAAACTTATATGGAAATTCATAAAAACTAACACTATTAGGTCAAAAAATCCGGAACCGGCACTAGATCTTTTATCTTCGGAGCACAGCCCTACCGAATCAGCAAATAAAGCTAACAACTTCTTCGTTAATGTAGGAAAAAGCTTAGCAGAAAAAACCTTACTATCTAATAGAGCTTTTTCCATTCAAAGCCAAACAAAGACATGTACAGCACGAAACTCTTTTGTCTTATTAGATACAGATGTTAATGAGGTAATAAGTATAATAGATGGATTAAAGGAAACTTGTGCCGTAGGATGTGACGACATACCAAATAGCATACTCAAAAGATTTAAATATGTCATTGCACCTCCCTTGACTCACATTTTTCAGATATGTTTAACAAAAGGAATATTTCCTAAATTGCTTAAAAAAGCCGTAGTCACCCCTGTGTTTAAAGCTGGAGACAAAAATTGTGTTAATAACTACAGGCCAATTTCAGTTTTAACAGGCCTCTCAAAGATTTTAGAAAAAATTATAAATAGTAGATTAGTAAACTATCTTGAAAGTAATAAATCACTATCTGATCATCAATTTGGTTTTAGGCCAAAAAGATCAACAAGCCAAGCTGTTCACCGACTGACAAATTTTATAAGCACAAACCTGGATAACGGCATGTACACCATAGGGATATTTTTAGACCTTGCCAAGGCTTTTGACACAATTTCTTGTACTCTGCTTTTGAACAAGCTGGAAATGCTGGGAATACGGGGGGTACAATTGCAACTATTATCTGATTACCTTACCGACCGCCATCAGTGTGTAAAAATAGGTCAGTACATGAGTTCTGAACTTAAGAATAGTTGTTATGGAATCCCACAGGGCAGTATTTTGGGCCCTACTTTGTTCCTAATCTATATAAATGACCTGTGCAATTTGACCCTCCAAAAAGGTGTAATTATCTCATATGCGGATGACACAGCTCTACTGTTCGCAGCTAAATCAAAGGCCGAAGTCTATGAGGTAGCACAGAATGGTTTTAATACTGTGTCCAATTGGCTTAATAAAAATCTCTTGACATTAAATACAGATAAAACCAAGTACCTATTATTTACAATGAGAAACACTAATCAAACGCTTACTAACCTAATCATTCAAGCACATAACAATTGCAATTTACATTATGCTGACATTACGTGCACTTGTCCCACTTTAGCTAAAGTCGACCATATTAAATATCTAGGCGTCACCATTGACACAAATCTGAACTTCCGCATACACATCGATTTATTATGCACCAGAGTACGCAAACTAATATACATTTTTAAAAATTTACGTAACATTGCCGACTTTAAATTAATTAGACAGGTTTATTTGGTTTTGTGTCAATCTATTATTTCATACTGTATAACGTCCTGGGGTGGTGCCGCTAAATCAATTTTACTGCACCTAGAACGCGCCCAAAGAGCAGTTTTAAAGGTTGCTACTTTTCGTCCATTCAGATTTCCTACACACCAGCTTTATTTGGCATGTAAGGTGCTAACAGTACGTCAATTATTTATTTTGAACGTAGTTTTATTCCAACACACTGAACTTTATTTTAACCCAGTACCTTCAGATAAGAGAAGAAAAGATTTGGTTTGTGCTAGCTCGCAGACTAAGCATGCTTTTGCTAACCGATTTTATATATTTTTAGGGCCCTACCTGTATAACCAGTTTAACAGAGTGTTAAAGATTTATAGTTTAAGTTATAATAGGTGTAATTTACTAGCACAGGAATATTTGGCAAAACTCAATTATGCAGACACGGAAAAACTACTAGAAATTTTAAAATAAAATCTATCTACCTAATCTAATATAAGTCTCTTCATTTACCTAATAAATAATAGTCTCCACTCTATATACTTTAATATTATTCGTTAATTTATTTAAACATAATATTATCATACATAATCTAGTTTTAAAATAATATACCTACCCAAATAGTAACTCTATAAGACATTAAATATATTTTACTTTCTTTTTTATTTAGCTTCTAAGACATTTATTGTGTCTTCTTTTGTTAAATGTTTGGTGTAAATTGATGGCCTGAAACACAGGTTTTCCATAAACCTAGATCAGGCAGGTCTACATTACAGTTAGAATTTAATTTTTCCTAGATTGTAATTACTGTAAATCCTATTTGTACTTTGTTTTATACTTGAATAAAATTTTATTATTATTATTATTATTATGCGTTCCCGAGATAAAGGGTCTTGACAGACAGACAGACAGACGGACAACAAAGTGATCCTTTACGGGTTCCGTTTTTTTCCTTTTGAGGTACGGAACTCTAAAAATGGAGAATGAGTACCTATTGCTTACTTAAAAGTGTAAGAACTTATTTCTTATGTAGGTATTCATTAACTTGGAAAAGTTGACACTTTTACAATTTATTGCAATGTGGATGAAAACAAGATTTAGGTACTTACCATGTTTTACAAAAATTTACATTGAAACAATATGCGGTATTTTCTTTGGTTTTACGAGTACTTGACGTAACATAAAATATTTATAGATAATTCCGATAGGCAATCTCTCTAACGATCCCGAAGATTAATGTAATTTCTATCACGCTTAGCAAACGGATTGACAACCACAAAGTAATATCTTATACAGAGACGGATTCCGGTACTTTCCGGATAAACAGGGGGGGCCTGAAAAATCCTTCACCAATGGGATTTGATACCATTAACTTAACAGTTAATTGACCATTATGGTTCATAATGTTATCCTTTTATGATTCCGCCAAAGTGGCCTTTTTAGGTCCCCAGATCAATATAACAGCTATGTAGTTATTAAAGCGATGAACTTTTGTTGTTGACTGCACTATGTACGCGCATATGTATACCTCCATAGAAATGTATTGTTGCAAAGTGTGCTCTTTGTGCATCGAAACATAAAACTTAACTTTTATTTTGTAGACGTAAGAGAAGATTGCTTTTGTCCAGTATTCAATAATATTTTTGCTGATACTGAATATTGTATCCAACAAAGCGAACGGTTATAAACATTTTTCAGATAATACCACTAGGGATTCAGATCGTCGAACTACTTTAGAACTATATTACAGCACACTAAAAACTTTCCCGTGTATTTTATTCGCTGTTTCAATGTTTTGTAGCTCAAAATGGACGGTCCCTGGATAC
This sequence comes from Oligia fasciuncula, assembly GCA_963082905.1. Classification (NCBI taxonomy): domain Eukaryota; kingdom Metazoa; phylum Arthropoda; class Insecta; order Lepidoptera; family Noctuidae; genus Oligia; species Oligia fasciuncula. The sequence goes on along the minus strand of OY720393.1, from coordinate 6,624,538 downwards.
AATGCTATTCTTCATTGACTAGCAAAAATTTAAAACCGAATTTTAAAGTAGCACATGTCGATTAGAGATTATTTTTGTTCTAGTTCAGTAATTGCATAATCAGCCTTTAATGTTCCCACTGCTGGGACACATGCCTCCTCTCGGTGAGAGGGAGTGGGCTACAATCTACTACGCTGGCCCAGTGCGAGTTGGTAGATGTCACATGTCTTCGAATTTTTGGTTCTAGGCCATGCCGATTTCCTCATAATGTTTTCTTTCACCTTTTTGAGAGTAGTGGTGATGAAATTATTTACACAAAGTAAAGCGCCGGTCTGAGTTCGAACCCATGGCCTTGTAACTCGTAAGTAAATGATTAATGGTCAGAATTTTTCAAAATGTATCTTAAAAAGGTACCTAGGTACTGAACCTTTTAACAAACAAAGCCTTTTCAGTTTACGACCTTGTTTTTAGTATCTGGAGTTCAAAGACTAGTGCCGAAATAGCTTTTACAATTTAATCATTGGCTAGACCTGCTACATAGTCTACTAAAATTCTGAAGAAAAACACAAAAACCCTCTCGCTTTACGCTTTAATTTGAAAATAAACGTAAAGTTCGTTCGTTCGTTTGAGCCGAACCTTAGCAACGTCGACGGTAAGTAGTATCGGATAATTTTAGAGATGTAGAGTGAGGGTCGGGCGGTATCGATCGCGAGGTAACATTCAGGCCGGAGTCCCGACACGACACGGCGACGTACTGTTGTATTCTTACCTTGAACCTCACTACATAATACAGACGTAAATGGATACTAACTAACTAAGACGGAACGTCTTTATTCTAGATTTTTATTCCTTTTTTGGGAAGAACAATGTTGTATAGTATGAGTTTGTTGAAGTAAGCTTCGCCATATAAGTTCGTAATATTTTCAGTACCTAAAGCTATATTTTTATGGCATATTTTGTTGTTCTGTGCTGATGTTGGTAAGATCAATCTGACTATGAATAAATACGAGTTTCTCCAGTGATTTACATAAACATTTTGCAATAATAGCTTCATCTAAATAGATACCTATAAATGCCTACTGAACATTGCAGTAAAATCTTGATCAATTCAAATTAAATACCTAAATACATACTTACAGGTTGGAAAGGAGCAATTCCACAGGGTTAGCTTGCTTGACTTGCATACCTATTCCCAGCATTATTGATGTTGTAAGGGAACGGAGCGCCGATACAACAGGAGATGCACGTTGTACACACACACAAGACCTAAGTCTTTGGGGACAGCATAATGTCATTGTCCGATGAACCAGTGAAAGCCATTCGAAGCTTGTAAACAGAGATTCAGATCTCCATACATTCATGTATCGTGTTACACTACAGCGTTACTAGATAATACTTCGGGAAATAAAGATAGCTACACAAAAATAGCTCAAACCGTAGTATAAAAATTGACCGGACAAAATGGTTGTAGAAAGCAAGGAACCCTGGGTGCACTCAGGGTGCTCAGGACCTTTTTGAATTATAGGTATAAAATAGTACTAGTTTTTGCGGTTTTGCTCGCATGTAGGTTAGAAATTATCCTACGGAAACTTATATTAAATTTAATCGAAATCCGTATAGGCGCTTAGGCGTGAAAAGGTAAAAGACAGACAGACAGATTACTTTTTCATTTATAATATTATTAGTAAGGATTAGTGGATTGTCATTCGGTATGCCAAGTAACGCTCTATGACTAAAACCAAAGGACACTGAACGAAACTTTTATTGTTATGTCGGAGGGCGTTAAGTGTCCCGAAAAGTGTTAAGAACAATCTGAAAGGACGTGGAAACTTTTCGCCCAAGGGGGCTTAGTATTTTTAAGTGGCCAATATAGTGCAATACTAACGCATTAAGGTGATAAAGATTCAAGCCTGTATATTTTCCATACCGTTCCTGTAAGGAAGGCGTTATATTCAAAACAATAAAATGAAAGTCTCTATTTATTATGTTGATGTTCATTTGGAAGTTAATAATGAACGAAACACGAAACTAACTGATATATTCATTACATTAAGTGGCATTAAAATGTACATAATTGTGAGGTATTACGTAATGGAAGTACTTCGCGCATACATTAAGTGGTGGCTCGGTTTCGGGTTCAACTTATTTAAACCAGAGTTAGTCAGAGTGTCACTGCCAGCTACATTTATTAAAGTCTTATTTGTCTAAGAGGACTACTAAAGAAATAATGTCTCAAGTAATAGAAGCCTGAAAGATAGGGCCGATAAGCAAATCAAGTTTTGTAGGGTTTTGAATAGTTGTAGTGTTATGGTTAATTTGCACTTTGATTATCGCAATAAGCAAAAATATTTTCTGAAATTTTTATCAGATTAGTTGTAAAAATTTTTAGATTGTGTAACATTTTACGTAACATTTTAAAGAAAATATGATGGTTTTAATATTTAGCATTATATGTTACCAATATAGAGTTATATATTTTACTAAGTTTACTTTTACAATATGTAGCTTACAACTAATGTAATTACTTTTCATTGTTTTCTTTTTGTTCATGTGGTGTTTACTTATAAGTAATTGTTGCACTGTGTAGAGTTTAAACGCTTGTTTGTAAATTAGTGTAAACAATTGTTGGTAGGCCTAATAAGTAAAATAAAAAATCAAACCTATTATATACCAGACCCTGAACTTTCAGGCTTTCTCCCACAACACTACCATTGTATAACAACCCAAGAGCCACACTTAATCGGCAACCTTTGTGAGCGTTTATCTACCGAGCGGCCGTAGGTTTGTGTATTTCAAGTACACTGCCGAGACGTAATACTGCGTACTTTATTATACTATGACTGTACTTACTCTTCCTGTACTGTGCCCTGGAAAATTATGCGCTCTGACAAATCTGCCTCTAATGAGGTATCCGAGGAAATGAGGGTGGATATCATCATATTGGGAGTGTCATGATGTATGTGTTTTGTAAGTTTCTACCTACATCTAATTTACCACGGATGAGCACTGATTTTCAAGAGAAAAGTTTGGATTTCAGGAGGTCATATAGTTTTAGTAGTCAAACATTATTTGTATCCTAGTTCTCAGTAATATATACGATATGTGTAGGTATATGTTATGTATAATTTCGATGCCTTCCACGCATAAGGTTGTAAGGCTAAAAAACATTAATATCAAGAGAGCATCTTTTTTATACGTTAACGTAAAAAAAAATGCTCTCCTGATATTAATGTTTTTTTAGCCTTACGACCTTAAAAACACGAAAAACGACGAAAAAACATTAATGTCAGGAGAGCATTTTTTTTACGGTAACGTATAAAAAAGATGCTCTCCTGATAGGTATTAATGTTTATTAGCCTTACGACCTTATGCGTGGGAGGCATCGCTTTGTATTATTAGGTACCTATTGTGTTCAAATAAATGTAATTATATTTATAAATGTTCTCCTTGGGTTTTTTTTAATGTTTGTTAATACATTTTATGTAATCTTAGAAGAAATTGCCTAAGCAATACCAAAATACGGATAATTAATACTTATATTGGTATAAGTAATTGACAAGAGAATGTTACTGTCCGTTATTGGAATTGAATTCTATAAAACAAAAACTCCCGAAATACTTAAATTCTCTGACGAAATGTGAGTCGAAATAATTTATTTAAAAACGTTTTGCTTGCAGCTCTCGAGGCTAAAAATAGCAGCATACGGGCGCGGCATATAATATTTTACCGGAGTTTATACGATGCATGTGGAACCTCTAACCTAGGTCAGGTCATGTGTTTAGCTAGTCTGAAGCACTTACGTAGGTAGGTACTCTTAGTTCTAATAGGCTATTTGACTGGTTTCTGATAAACATCTCAGATTATTTAATGGTGTCTAACGAGCCCACAAAAACCTATTACTTCAAATTGCATAATGTATTTCTTTTAGAAAATAGTAAATAAAAATGTACTGTTTAAATAAGCCGCCAAAACGCTATCTTTAACAATATGGCGTCGTGACGTCAAAATACACGTAAACAAACGTTGAAACGGTCGAGATACTAGACAAAAGTCATCTGTTCTGTCAACGATAGACAGAAATTGATTATATCATGACGTCATCATAAGTTCAGCCAATCCAGACCGTTTTCGATTACGTGGCGCCAGATTTAAAAAGATGAAGTTTTTTCGGGATTTTTTTAATAAATAATACATTGTTTTGTAGTAAAATTAATGCAAATCGATTTTAAAAGCGATAATCTATACGAGTGTCAATAATTATGACCTTATTTTTTACATTGTCAAATAGCCTATTACGAAATAATCTTCTTCTCTAAATGAACAATAAGAATAAAACATGCCGTGGTATAAATTACATAAGTTATATTGTTAACTAAATTCTCGGAAGCACTGTTAATGATTGCAAATACCTAATGATGTTGTATATTAACTCAAAAGCAAATTCAGCCACACCTCGTGGCGTAGGTACTCGGAGCCGCGCGTGCGACCCAATCTAAAACTAATTCCAAACTAAAATATGCATGAACTAGCAAAAGTCGATTTAAGTAAAATACTGTATTAAGTCCCGCCATGACACAGTAATTATGCAGTTGTGTGTAAACTGTGGAACTTGCGACAATTTCCTTTGCACCCAGCGGCGGTGTATGAATTATGAATTTCATACATCTATGGAGCTGCTTTAATAATGTTGGAAGCGTAAGCTATGTATATGGATACGTCTAATGCTATCCTCGCTATCCATTATATTAGCACACCAACTGTGCTCCTTGTATCAACTTTGTCGCGGTGGCGCTTTTACACAAACAACAATTTACGCCGCGTGCTAACCGAAAGCGACTGTCGCCCGAGTATGATATCACGCGATCATTTAGGTACCTGAATAAAAAAAAATGTGTAAATTATTTCATTATCACTGCTCTCAAATCGGTGAAGGAAAAAATCGTGAGAAAACCATTTCCTAGTACCAAAAATTCGAAGACATGGGACAGACACGGGACAACCCGCACTGGGCCCGCGTTGTAGATTACGGCCCACATTCTTCTCACCGACTGGAGGCCTGTGTCCCAGCAGTGGGAACATTATAGGCTGATTATGTTGCCTGAATAATGACGTACAGACTCCAGCACATCAAGCTACCCGAAACTGTAAAATTTTCCCAATCATCGATTGGGAAAATTCTTTAATCGATTTTGAAAAAATAGATTGATTGATTGATAGATAGATTGATTTTTTAATAGATTTTGATTTTGGTTGAAAATCTATTACCTAAAGAAATTTGAGAGATTCTAGTAGCTTGGTGTGCTACATAAGCGACTTGACTGATGGCGCGAGTATGTATGTCTATTCAAATAAACGAGCGCGACGATAGCATACTCACGCGATAGTTGCTTTCGGTTAGGACGGGACGTAAAGCTGGGTGTCCCCTGTGTTCTGCTAATCTACTTTTTGTTTGCGTAAAAACACCACCACGACAAAGTTGATATAGTGTTGAATATAGTGGATACGCAGCTTAAATGTTCTTAGTTTTTTGCAATTTGCAGATCAGTATAAGGTTTTTGGCAAAGACACTATAAGTATAGGTTTTATATTCTCTATAGCATAAGCATAAGCATAATCAGCCTATAATGTTCCCACTGCTGGGACACAGGCCTCCTCTCTGTGAGAGGGAGTGGGCCATAATCCACCATGCGGGCCCAGTGCGGGTTGATAGATGTCACATGTGTTCGAATTTTTGGTTCTAGGACATGCCGGTTTCCTCACGATGTTTTCCTTCACCGTTTTGAGAGCAGTGGCGATGAAATAATTTACACAAAGTAAAGCGCCTGTCTGGGTTCGAACCTACTACCTGCAACTCGTAAGTCGCGGCAGTTACCACTGAGCCACCACTGCTCTCATGTTTTATGGTAATACAATGTGAGTGAACGGAAACATATGATCCCCTAGGACATCGTCGTGAAACATTGAGTGCTGTGTAGTCCCCTGGGGGACTGGTCTATGGGATTTTAGTGAAATGAGCGAACGAATATGCATTTACAGACTAATATAATAATTTAAATCATCAATACAACTCTCTAACTTAGAATTGGACGCATTCGTCATGTTTTCATGAAATGCTTTTGCCCTAAATCTTCAGCTTCATTCTGATAGACCACTGTAAGGATCTCATCCGACCACAACGCTACCGTTCGGTAATCCGGTTCATTTACAGGTTTCAGTGTCCAACAACGAAATTGTGGTAAGTAATTGTTTGGTATGAACGTTTTGATTCTGAGTTATCACACTAATATTATAAAGGCGAAAGTTTGTGTGTGTGTGTGTGTATGTTTATATGTTTGTTACTTCTTCACGCTCAAACGGCTAAACCAATTTTGATAAAATTTTGTGTGGAGGTAGCTGACATCCCGAATTAACATATAGGTTTTTATCCCGATATTCCCACAGTATCGACATTTACTCGGGTGAAACCGCGGGGCGCAGCTAGTAAATTATAAAGAGAAAAGATTTTATTTTTTTGTTTGTTTGTTATTCTTTCACTCAAAAACAACTGAATAGATTTGGATGAAATTAGGTTCATGGGTAGACCATGATCTGGATTAGAACATAAGATACTTTTTATCCCGATATTCCCACGGGATTAAGGCTTATGCGGGTGAAACTGTGGGATGCAGCTAGTATTCTATAAATACGCACGATTTTTTTACAATGTTTAGCATGTATCCACGTACGTATACATATTACCTACGTAACATGTTTTGACAAGCGACCAAGTTGAGCTTCAACCCTTCAACTATACCTACCTACACAAACACATGTTTTTTTTTTTTAGCCTATTTTGTGTCCCACTGCTGGGCAAAGGCTTTTTCCTTCCAAACCTCCCATGTCTTGTGCGATCTCTGGCCATGTTGTCCCTGCAAATTTTGTTTTTCTTTATTTTGCAAATATACTTTGTTACTCTATACTTAACGTTTCATTAGAAAGATGCCAAAGCCTTTAGGTTCTAGACTGCTCACATATTTTTCTCGAATTTCTGTTTATGACTCATCTTAGCAAGGCGTTTATTACAAGATTTCAGGCAAAATTGAGACGTTATATATTGCTGGGCCTGGAAACCCCGCGGCTATACTTTATTGTGGTAAAACAACGTTGATTTCAAGGAAAATGCGTTTACGAGCACTTTGACACGCCGTTATTTCATTTATTAGGAACCAGCTAGAACATATTTTGGCATGCACGAAAATTTTGAAGGGAACAAAATGGTGTTGGATATAGTATCTTTTGGCAGGAGTTGGAAAAGGGGTTAAGGCTTGTATTCATGCCAACGACCTTGTGCATTTGAGCGTCGCATTGCCTAGCAACACGAGGCGCCCCGCACTGAATTCGTGGACGAGTGCGGGGATGATATAGACACGGGACTTTAAACGATCGCATTTTTAATTTATTATATTAAAAAATATACATGTTTTTAAAAAGTAAGAAAACCAAATCATTTTTGTTTGTATTGCAAAGCAGTAGATATTTTTTTTATATTCTTTTGATAAAAAATGAAGGAGTAAAATGGTTTCATCTCAACGATTTGGAGGTGATTTGGTGGTTTTTTTTCGTAATAGGTGATATCGATAGAAAAATTATGGCTAAACCAAATTACGATTCATATCATGTAGATTACCAACTATTTTTCCAGATGTAATTTCTCTGTAAGTTCCGGAGAAAAGCTGCTTCATCTGCACGCTGTTTTTAAGCTTTTTTCGAAAGAGTAGCCTTAAAGCTGGTAGGGGTTGGTTCCCCAAATATAACGCTACAACTCTTATTAAAAGGTAATGAATATTTTTCGAGAAATTAATTTAAAAAAAAATCTAATCTTAAATCAGATAAAAAGTGAAAACGAAACGTTAAAATGGGCGATTGACAACCAAATCTGTCCTAGGATATTTATTGTCCGTGGTGTAAAATGTCGTGCAAAATCGAAAAAGGAAACGTACAAAAAAATATGAATGTTACGTATATAAATGTACGCGTGGAGGATTACGGCCCACTCCCTCTCATTGAGAGGAGGCCTGTGTCCCAGCAGTGGAAACATTATGGGCAGATTATGATTAGGATGAATGTTTTGTTGTTTTAGTTGTTTTTATAACAGCCTAGAAATTCTGCTCAGAAGAAAGCAAGTGATCATATGTGTACAAAAGGCAATGTTACCTACTCTTACTAGGAGAACTTAGGATGCAAGAGCAAGCGAAGCAAAAACTACTTTTTTATCACTTCTATTCAAAAAGAGCTAGTGTATTCTTCGTAAACAGGGACTAAAATAGCTCTTTAATCCCTAGGGACTAAATGTGATTTGAATTTGGAATGTGAATATTGTTAGTAAAAGTTCCAATCACCAAAGAGGTCAATCACGAACACGTAACAGGCTGTATGATGAAGTAAAAAGAGCCCGGGCCGAATTTAAAAACAAAGTTTTTGAAATAATAAAAATAACGCGCGAAAAGCATTCTGCCTTCGTTAGTAATTGTTTACTAAATATTATATGTAAATAATTAAACGTAAGTACTATTCCTAATCATAAGTTGCACTTACTTATTTTTTCATAGAGGGTGATAAAAAGTAGAGTGTCCACCTCGGGAGCAACACTGTTTTAAGCTCGAGTGACGTACTTTCTTACCTTACCTTCAAAATAGTTGTTGGCTCCCTTGGCCAACAATCTACTATTAAACCACTACGCCTTTCAAGCCACTTTAAAGTGTTTTGAGGTTAGGTTACAATAATTTGTTTTTCTCAAGACAGGTGCGATACCTTTTCATAGTTGTGGTGCCAAGGGAGGGGGCACACCCCCTCACCAATAATTGTTTTTTTCTCAAGAAGAAAAGGTAACGCACCATGAGTCACCTTTTCATAAAAGTGGTGCCAGGGAAGAGGGAGCACCCCCTCACTCGCCACCCTCCCATCCCTCCTCTTCCCTCCTCTTGCTAAACGATACTAAATTTTTACCACAAAATGTAATAACCATTTTCATATGAACACGTTTCCCACTGAATTCTAAGACTGAATTCCAAAGTAGTAGGTAGCTAATTAATTTGTAGTATATAAGTGAAATACTTATTACTACGCTACATCACGATCACGTCGGGGTCACCAGTAGGTATGAGGAACAGGGTGTAAAGTTCACTCATACTCTATAGAAAAGGGAGGATCCTCCGACCAGACGGGTGTTATGTCTGGCGGGCTACTGCCCAATGATTCATGTCGGGCCGTTGTATCTATGTTAATTGCGCGGTAAACTCTGCTTGCGCGATGTAGGATTTGCGTGACGTAGTATGACGCGTTGTTCGCATGTGGCGTTGTAGATACCGCTACAAATTGATACAGATATAGAATAGTACCAATTTACTGAAACTAAACAAAAGTTCGTTACAATTAACAGACTTAGACAACCATGGGATCGGTACACCATCATCAAGAGAAGCCACGCCATTTTATGCAAAACAACAACAAGGTTATTTTCCTACCCCGACAACAAACCGTTACAGGGCGAAAAAAAAATCAGCTCTTCCCTACATTTTGACAGTTATGCGAACATAAATGTAGGGAACAGCTGATTTTTTTTTCACGATTTCAGGTTTGGTGCCATATTAAAAGTGGTTCATGATGATGAGTACAATGACCTCTCAAGAGGTTTTTGGTGTTTTTCCAATAACCCTGTATAAAACAAAGTCGGGTTAGTTACACCATTTATAACTAAAGAACAGCTGGACCAATTTTTATGATCTTTGACTTGTTGGATTTGTCTCCGTCCCAAATAGCAGAATAACTATTAAAACATGGGATAAATCCACGAAAAAAAATGATAGGTACCTAATGAAGATAGTTAATTTTGTCATACCGAATGTATGACAAAATTAACTATATTAATTTCTTATTGATTTTTCTTATTGATTCTTAGGCGGCACGAAGTCAGCTAGTATTAAAGTAATAACCCTCCTTTTGGGCTTCGCCGCAGACGTGGAAAAAGACGTTAGTTCGAAACAAGACAAGTTGGAAAGAACGAAGCTTGATTCTTGATAGATACTTTCTTGTTTATATTAATCTAGTTTCACTGTTGTAGGTATTTAAACTGTTTGTAAACTTATGTATTTAGACAGGTAAAAATAACAAAATTAAATTCTAACATAACTAAAACTATACAGAAACTAGAAAATAGCGTCGAAAAACTCATCCGCATCGCTGTCGACTGGTAATGTACCCAAGAGACTGGCGGCATTACCACGTTGTATGGCGATGCTTAGCCTCTGGCCAAGGTAAAAGCCGGCCCTTGGGTCACGGGAAGTGTCAACCAGCCGTTTCGAAATATCTTTAAAAAGACCATGAGCACTCGGATCCCACGGCCCGAGGGTTTCAACCCCAAACGGCTCGAAAATATAATTTCCGATGAGGTTATTATATTTTCGCCGCTTGAGGTTCTCCGCAGCCGCAGCAGCAGCGCCAGCACAGCATGCCGAGCCAGGAAGATGGGATGGCGCAAGAGTATCGACACACGTAGCGTCCCACACTAAAGGCCTACCCACCTTCCATGGAAATAAAGACATACCGTCCGGTCTCCAAACCAGCTAAACCATTGGGTTCTAATACGTTTCACTTAAGTCAAATACTACTGAAACTAAATAGAAATTCAATAAACTACAATATCCTGGCGCACACATCACTCGGCACAACAACATTCGCCAAACAAACGGAACGGTACGCCATCACGAGAAGCCACGCCATCATAAACAATACCATGAATAAAACATGCAACAACATCCACAACACAATTGTTTTCGTACCCCTCGACAACAAATCGATAAAGTCCGGAACACGAATTCGTTTTCAATAAATTTCTGCGAATTTTAGTGAAACGAGTTTATGTAGGTATCTACTGTCTTTATTTTAGAAGCGAGCTTTTCTCCTGAGGTTAATACATCTTATATTTTTTTAAATTTACATGTGTATTAGGTACAGTCAACAAAAGAGATAAGTATGCAGGATCGTCGGATATAGTTGAAGTTTAGTAAGAAACTGATGGATGTTCTCGAATGAAATTTTATTTTATTATTAGAAAACAAACAGCTCATTTACCAAATTTTGATGATGTTGCCGACTGATGTTTCAGTCGACAACAGCCATCGGTTTTTTACTAAACTTCAACTTTATCCGACGATCCTGTATACTTATCTCTTTTGTTGACTGTGCATAGGTACCGACAAGCTTGGTCTGTTGTGACTTGGTTATGGTATTTATTATTATTATTAGCGCTATTATAGATAATAGCTAACGTCACGTGTGATTATGGTGTCTTCCATAATCACCCGTGACGTACAGTAAACCGCAACAATATGGTAACTCTTGCACTTCGAAAATCGCCTTGACGGCTACGACATAAAGGCGCTGACAATGTCCAATGGTTACCACTGACTTAAGTGTTTTACGTAGAAGGAATAACGTCTTATGCGTAGTGACAGTAATGCTAATGACACACTTACTGAAAGACCTGAATGTTCATAGAAATCGGTAGAAAGCTATTTGCAATACTGCGAACTACCTGGACTGACCTTTAACATAATCACATCACCTTTAAAGTCACACACTAATGGCATACTTACTGTTCGTAGAATTCTAGTTAGAAAGCAAAAACATAAAAAAACTTTTTAACAAAAAAAAATACCACCAACTTCCAAAAAACACTACAAAGTGAAAATTATTAATTTTTAAGTCAACCTGAATTTTAGTTAGGGTTACAGACTTCCTCACTTTTTAGTTATGGTACCTACCCCACACCAACTCGTATACCAATACTTGCTATGTAAACAACTGTAAACAGTGACAAGAATTATATCACATTATCAAGATTACACAAAGTGGATTAAATACGTATTATCGAAGCTAACTCAAAAACTACCCGAGCAACGTTAACAAGATAAATAAAAAATATAATAAGTGTTGTCGCACTTATTTTTGCCGCTGACAATGGTGTCAAAACGTCACCAGAGGTTTGGAGGGGCGCGCGAGGACAGCCATTTTTTGAAGACTACTGGATAGCGGAGTCACTTGGGTTCAACACGGTCGTCGAAGCAACACCTCTCCACTTTGGTATTTTAAATGTAATCTGTATCAATTAGAAATAATGTTGGTAAAGCATTATTTCTAGTAATTTAACTATTTCAGTGAATTTGATTGTATTTTTCTAAGAATCAGTTTTGTGGTACTTTTAATAAAAATGAAAATAAAAAGAATGTAACAGTAATTATTTAAAAATGTATGTTATCTAGCGATTGAAGGAAGTGAATTGAGCTAACTTGATTATAGATATCTTTCCGATCATTAAACGCTTCATATTATTATGATTTACTGACCGTTATTTTATTTTTCTTATATCAGAAGTGCTAAACCTACCTACGCTCACAAATATGCCGCGCAGCCGCAAACGAAGATCAAGAAGGGAGTCATCGACGAGTTCAAGTACGTCGACCTCCAACTCGACCAGCAGCAGTAGTGCAAATGACCGGAGGCCCAAAAAGCGACGCCGCCGTAAGGATTCGCAAACCGTGAGTCAAAGTGTCGTATTATCATCAGTGATTCCCGAATTTGACCCGCTTATAGACAGTGTAGATATGTGGATTAATGTTGTTGAGGCCAATTCGCGTGCATTTGGATGGTCCGATAATATGATTAAGTATCAGGCGCTTCAAAAATTACGTAATACCGCGAAAACTTGGCTAGACGCTTTGCAAAAAAATGAAACGAGGTGGACCACCTGGAAGTGGAAGCAATGGCGCGAAACATTGTCAGATACGTTTCAAGTAAGAAGTGATATGTTCAGATCTCTTAAAGAATTAATTGATACAAAACCTTTAGCAAATCAATCTTTATACGATTTCTTTTTTAAACAAAAGTCTAAAATAGATCGCTTGCAGTTAAGTTTTCGAGAACGAGATATAATATCTATAATAGTAGGCTCAATAGGTGACAAGAACATTAGTATAGCTGCCGAAGCAGGCAATTTTAGGTACTGTGACGATTTAGCCTCCTTTTTACACGGCAAAATCCATTCGCCTGCGGTTAATGAAGTCCCTTCTAGATACGCGTTGCCACCAAAACATTCTTCTCGACCGTTACAATCCGGGCACCAAAATGCAACAAGTAAATCTGACACCAAAGTTGAACCTTCAGTGAATAATAATAATGTACCAAATTATACCTGTTACCGATGTGGAGAGGCAGGCCACAGAAGAAATAATTGTACCGTCAAAGATGATGTGAGATGTACCTTCTGTAAAAAGTTAGGGCATTTAGAGGCAGCCTGTCACTCCAAGTCAAAGCTTAAGGTCGAGAAAAATGTTGAGGTGAAAATGATTGCTGATCCAAAACTAAAACAAAAGTTTTACAAACCAGTTTTAATAAACAATGAGGAATGTAATGCATTTTTTGATATGGGTAGCGACTGCTCTTTAATTACATCTGCGATAGTAAACCAATTTAAATTGCAACCTTTTCCTTTGAATAAACCTATTAACTTAGTGGGATTTACTAATGATTTATCTGCTACAGTAACTAGGGCTGTCTCAGTTAAGTTTAAAGTCGATTCTGTGGAATTAATTATTACATTGTACGTTATTGATGCTCTATCTGGCTGTGACATTTTGATAGGGAGAAATTTTACAGAAGACAAAAATATAATGTATGTTCGTGTTGGAGAAACTTTAACGTTTCAATCGGCTCAATCATTGAATGTGTGCAGTATTAAGGTTACTAATAACGTACCACGTGAATACCAATTGGCATTAGATAACATACTATTAAAATACTCTCAATCTTTTGCTCAAGATTTATGCAATTTAGGAAAAACCTCTTGTGTAGAATTGGAGATACAACTAACATCGAATAAACCTATTTACCAACGGCCGTATAGGATGTCAGAGTCAGAAAGAGCTATCACGCGTGAATTGGTAGATGACCTTTTAAAAAATGGGATTATTCAAAACAGTAGTTCTGCGTATGCTAGCCCAGCTCTTTTAGTTGACAAAGCATCTGGGGCTAAAAGGCTATGCGTAGACTACAGGCAGCTAAATAAAATCACTGTTAAGGAAAAATACCCAATGCCCATGATAGAGGACCTCATTGACAGGTTACAGGGTTGTAAATTCTATACTTCTCTTGACCTAAAAAGTGGTTACCATCAAATAAGCGTCAAATCTGAGGATGTGCACAAAACTGCGTTCATAACAAGTGATGGCCATTTTGAATTTTTAAGGATGCCTTTCGGAGTATGCAACGGGCCAGCTGTTTTTCAAAGATTAATGAATACAGTTTTGGGCAATCTACGTTTTGGAAGTGTAATTTGTTACATGGATGATATTCTCATCGCTACGAAAACCATAGAAGAAAATATGGGTTGCTTAGCAAAGGTTTTAGATATCTTTGTCGAGAATGGGTTGACTATCAATTTAGACAAATGCTTCTTTTTCAAAGACCGAATTACCTTTTTAGGTTATGATATTGCCGAACAAGGCATCAGTCCGAGCTCCCGAAAGCTAGAGGCTATTTCAAAATACCCAATCCCAAAGTCAGTTCATCAATTAAGACAATTTTTAGGTTTGATTAATTATTTTAGGAAATTCATTAAGAATTGTGCGCTTCTCTGTAAACCATTGACCAGTTTATTGAAAAAGGGTGCAAACTGGCAATGGGGCCAACAACAAGATCAGGCTGTAGCACAGGTGAAAGAGGCATTGATCGAGAATGCAGTACTCAACGTCTTTGACCCTAAATTACCCATAAATTTATACACAGATGCCAGTCGTGATGGCATAGGATGTATCTTGACACAGCTAACTAAAAACTGCGAAAAACCTGTGTACTTTTATAGTCGTCAGACAAGTAATGATGAAAAGAAATATCATTCTTTCGAATTGGAGCTTTTAGCAATTATCACCGCATTACAAAAATTTAGGCATTATTTATTAGGGACGAGTTTTAAAATTACAACAGATTGCAATGCAGTACGACACGCATTAAGTAAGAAAGAGATAATTCCACGAATAAGTAGATGGGTATTGTATACACAGGATTTTACGTTTGAAGTAGTTCACAGGGCCGGGTCGCAGATGCAACACGTTGACGCTTTAAGTAGGAACCCTATCGTTACTTGCAATAACGTAACTGATGAAGTAGAAAGTGTAAACACAATTACTGAAGGCGATTGGTTGCTAGCGGTCCAGTTGCAAGACCCTAGTATATGTAGTATTAGAGACATATTACAGTCAGGCGAGGCCGAGACGAATAAACATTTATTTAATGTATACGAATTATTAGGAAACAAAGTTTACCGTAGGACTGAATTTGGCAGGCGTTGGTTAGTACCAAAGAAATGTATATGGTATGTAATTCGCGCTAACCATGATGATGTAGGACATTTCGCAGTAGATAAAACGATTGAAAGGATTAAGTCGAAATATTGGTTCCCTCGTTTAAAGAAAACCGTTTCAAAATATATAAAAAACTGCTTGAATTGTATCTACTACAAAAACATTCACGGTAAAAAACCAGGCAAGTTGCACCCAATTCCGAAATTCGCTAGGCCATTCCACACACTTCACGTCGATCACCTTGGTCCATTTGTTAAAACTACACAGCAAAACAGTTACCTGTTAGTTATAGTTGACTCTTTTACCAAATTCGTTTTTATTTCGACTGTAAAAAACACGAAAAGCAAACTTGTCACGAATGAGTTAAATAAGATATTTAAAGTATTCGGAAATCCAAAACGCCTAGTTTGTGATGCAGGTAGTGCCTTCACATCCAAACTATTCACTACTTATTGCAATGATAAAAATATTAGGCTTCATATCATTGCAACTGCTGTTCCGCGCTCAAATGGCCAAGTCGAGCGCTATAATCAAACAATTTTAGAGGCATTACGTAGTATGAGTGCTGATACTGATAACAATAAGTGGGACCAGCACATAACTAGCATACAACAAGGCATTAATAGCACTATTAATAAAACCACATCTGCCGTGCCAAGTGAGGTATTTTTTGGGTTCAGAATTCGAATGAATAATGACGCGATCACTGATGATAATAATGAGCATTTTATTGACGTCACTGCGTTGAGGAATAAGGTCGACGCAAATATTAATAGTAATGCAGAACGACAGAAGGCATCCTTCGACTCTAAAAGAAAAGAGGCTCCTATTTACAAGGTTGGAGACTTAGTGGTACTCAAAATTCCGAGTCACACAAATGATGGTCAAAGCACTAAGCTATTGCCTCTATACAAGGGGCCCTTTCAAGTGACGAACATCTTGGGGCACGATAGATATCAAGTGGCGGACATGAGGGGAGCTGAAAGATCTTCCAAAAAGTATGATGGTATTGCCTGTGTGGAGAATATGAAGCCCTGGATCCGCGTTGCTGAAGTACCAGATGTTGTCAAAGATACATAGGTATACTAAAAGTGGTATTATGGTAATTTTATAATAATAGCATTTTTTTAAAATTCCGCCCCTAATACGGTCTACTGACCGAAATTTCTGCCTTTATCGTTTATGTGGTCCAATGCATTCGCTTTAAACATGGATGTTTATAGGGTGTTCGGTCTTGGAATCAACAGACATCCTCGGTGAACGCTGTTGTAGTTTACGTGGTGATACACAACTAGATCGATACTAAGTGAACATTGATCTAGTTCAAGCCACATACTATATATACGGGGTGATACACAACTAGATTGATACTAAGTGAACATTAATCTAGTTCAAGCCACATACAGTAGGAGCGCATGTTAACCGTCGATGGCATACCATGCTCTAATCTGTCGAACACCTTATCTACAGTCCGATGTTAAAGCAGTTCACCTGTGTTTAGAGGTAACATACAGCGTAAACTAATATTGTTCTTTAATGTTTTGCAGCTTATACATTGGACCAAAACGCTGTTCGAGGACGAACGCGTGAGCAGGATAGCCGGATGTTGTCGCACTTATTTTTGCCGCTGACAATGGTGTCAAAACGTCACCAGAGGTTTGGAGGGGCGCGCGAGGACAGCCATTTTTTGAAGACTACTGGATAGCGGAGTCACTTGGGTTCAACACGGTCGTCGAAGCAACACCTCTCCACTTTGGTATTTTAAATGTAATCTGTATCAATTAGAAATAATGTTGGTAAAGCATTATTTCTAGTAATTTAACTATTTCAGTGAATTTGATTGTATTTTTCTAAGAATCAGTTTTGTGGTACTTTTAATAAAAATGAAAATAAAAAGAATGTAACAGTAATTATTTAAAAATGTATGTTATCTAGCGATTGAAGGAAGTGAATTGAGCTAACTTGATTATAGATATCTTTCCGATCATTAAACGCTTCATATTATTATGATTTACTGACCGTTATTTTATTTTTCTTATATAAGTATATAAAAATATTATAATAAAGTTAATTAATAAATGATTAGGTATTATTTAATGAATTTATTATTAATTAGAATAATAATATAATTTATATATTTTTTTAGATTTTAGATTATATCATCATCTGCCTAGCTTTTTCCCAACTATGTTGGGGTCGGCTTCCAGTCTAAGCAGATGCAGCTGAATACCAGTATTTTACATGGAGTGACTGCCTATCTGACCTCCACAACCCAGTTACTGGGTAATACGATACCCCTTGGTAAGACTGGTTTTTTTTTAGATTATATAAATTAATAAACAGTAAAAAAATTGAGGGACCACCGCGCAAGCTTTCTCTACCATACAAAGAATTTTCAAAATCGGTCCACAATTGACGTAAATATCGATGAACATAAGTACGTAAAAAAATACATACAGACGAACATATACCTAACTTCCTTTTTTGAAGTCGGCAAACAAATATGAAGAAAAACTGTTGCTATAGAAATTGCAAAGCAAGTCTCGAAAATCAATATATTTCCTATTTATTCTTAATACTTCCATTATCGATACTGCGAAACCTTGTAACAACCTTCCCGCTTTTCAAAGTTTTCTTTCAACAAAAACAAAAGATTGCAGAAATTAAGAAACTGAAAAGAAAACGAATAAATAAACTGTTGCTTAAATAAAGCTCAGAAATGAACTGTTGATACTAAAAACGGGTTAAGTTTTTTATCCCGTTCAGTTAATCCAAGATAACTTGGCAAAGAAACTGCCTCGATATTTCCTTTTTATTATCCTAGTTTTTTTTTTTTTTTGACATTATTACTCTCTTGGGGAATTTTGTTATGACTTTGTCTTAATAATGCAGTTCAGGTTCGTCCAAGTGTTTTTTTTTATTACAACCCTTCAAGTTACAAAGATGGTTATTAATTATCTTGCTTTTAAAAGAGCAATCTCTTTTAAAAGCAAGATAATTAAGAAAGTTGAGGAAAGGTTGAAAATATTTCTACACTAGCTGTTGTCCACGACATCGTCCGCGATCCAGGATGTAAAACGTATGTCTACCTATAGAGGTATGAGAAACAGGGTGTACCTAAAGTTCACTCATACCCTATAGAAAAGGGGCTAAAGGCTCTCGTTGGGCAGCTGGATCAAGGGCTTGATTCAGAATGCAGTACTTCTGGACACGACTCGCATTGTCAGGAGGTTCCTTTCTCTGGAGCCCTGACCGCCGCGCCGGCGCCGATAGCTTGGACCCTGATCCCGATACCGGTGGGCTACTATTTTTTTATATTTAAAAAAAAATATATACGTATTCTAATATTTAAAAATGGTTGCCTGTAAAGTCGGTTTTACGGGCGAAGATTTTACGTGACAACGACCGATCATCCGATCATAGTTGAGTGGGAGAGAGACGCAAGGCATTCGGCGGGCCTCTCTCTCGTTCGGTGACTCATCGTAACGTTACCGAGCGTTACACTTTTTCATAAGTGACTCCCAGTCGCAACCTAATTTAAGACGTTGTCACGTCAAAATATAATTTATATGTATTTATTGAAATAAACGAAATAATAATCTTTACTGTTCTCTCAGAATAGTAGCACTTGCGACCAATAAACCAGCGAGAAAGTGTTTCTTTATCTAAACAACCCTCCAAGTTGGAAGATGGGTATTAATTAACTAGCTTATCAAATAAAAGAGCTTGAGATTGTAAGAAAAGTTGAGGAAAAGATGAAAATACTTATTTTTATAAAATAATTGGATGCTCAAGTATCGCGTATATATGTAGAAGTGAATGGTAACAAATGAAAGATAACGCATTGTTGTATCTTTTGTACGAGAAAGGATTAAGAAGAGTATCGTGAATGCGTAGAATTGTAACGTTGTCTATAAGTAGTGTAGGTAAGTTTATGTGGTCTTTCCTGGTGATTTCGGTTTAAAGAAATTTATTTCTCATATGAACTTACAGTCCGCTTATAATGAGATACAAAGTGGTATGATAATACCGTACAATACAATTTCCTTCATAGTATTAGAAGTCATAATGTACATACATGTTTCTTAAGCTTATTTTTAAATGTATTCACTTTATCGCACTCTTTTATATCGTCTGGCAATTCGTTGAACAGCCGTGCTCCTTCAAATAGTATGGTCTTTCTACCGTAATTAATGCGTGCACTGATGACTTCAAGTTTGTTTTTATCTATTTCTCAGGTTATATGATATTGTTTTCTTCTTTATTTATATGTTAGTTTGTATTGAGTTTGTAGTTATGTTCTTAATAAGAATGCAAGTGTAGTAAATGTATAGCTGTCTAATATTTAATAGTTTAGTTTTTTCGTATAAGGTATTTGTTGGAGTGAGATAATTATAATGGAACAGAGTTTTAATTATTTTATTTTTAATTCTTTGAAGTGGACTTAAATTAGTTACTGCTGCGGATCCCCATTATTATTATTATTATCAGCCATTTCTGTCCAACTGCAGGGCAAAGACCTCCCTTCCCTCCTTCCACTTATCCCTATATCTCAATTAAATCTTCTAAATGCGATTTGACTAACGAGTTATAAATCAAAGTGCGCACTTTATTTGGAATACAGTTTGCTACTTTCCGTAATACTTACTCCTAATAACGATGTTAATTTATTTCCGAGATGTTGATGTGTAATTTCCAAGTTACATTGTTTATCATTGTGCCGAGATAGAAAAGAATACGATACTGTGCTCAAAGTTTCGTATGGAGTTTATCGAACCATGCCCCCGTAATATTTTAATAAGCTATAAATTTTTAATAATCCAAGCCAGGGACCGCCTAAATATTTTACTTTTACAGTCCCTCATAAAAAAATTATAGACTACGCATTAAAAACAGCAAAAAAAATCGCTAAATCACTCAGGGTTGCCAGTGTTGCCCCACAACAAACCTGCAAAAGCGAACATATTCTTTTAGATTTTACGCCAGGCGGGTGCACGGGGCGTAACGTAAAACAACGGTGTTACCTACTGTTACCTAACACCACAAACGCCCCCCAACACGGCTTAATTAAGCAGTAAAATACATACAGTATTAAAAATGAGTACTTTTTATTATACCTTTTGTGAGCACGCAACGGATCGTGAAACAGACTTCCGTTATGTGGGACTTTTCTTTGCAACAGAATGAAATGCAAAACCGAATGTTATGATTTTAGAAAAATAAATAATAATATATTTTTTTTGCTGATATCATGTTTTAGGTAGACCGGTACGTGGATTTATTACTTAATTTTTGCTATTTTTATTCAGTAGATCAGTAAAGCTAGCGTTTATGAAAATACGGAGTTGATAAAAAGACTTAATTATACATATCTACCTACATGGGTACATAAACTCAAGCCTTCTTTTCGGAGGGATAGGCAGAAACGCCACAAAAACGCCACCTGCTACGATCCTTACATACTCCTTTTGCCTTGCTAATTATTTACAAAAACCACACGACGTAAGTATCAAATAGCATATTAATTTTGTATAAACATCATTAGGGGAAGGTCAATTTTTGTAAGAGATATCTTTAATATGATTATATTATTTGTCTATAGAATACTGACTGTGCCATTTTTCAAAGGGAAGGCGGTGGGAACCTTCGCCAGTGATAAACATAATATCTTATGGCCAGTTTTGGCAATGGCATTGAAAATTTTATAGACCAAAGTCCTGAATAGTCGTTCAGAAGTTTAGTGTCACAAGTCTAATAAAAATAACCTTAATGCTGAGAAATAGGGAAGGTACAGACGCCAGCACATCAAGCTACCCGAAACTGTCACATTTTCCCAATCAACCTTGAACCTTATGCTTTAGCGATAAAGTCGAAACTCTATTAAAGAAATTTGACAGATTGTAGTAGTTCATATGCTGGCGTCTGTACATGTTAGATAGGATATATTATATACTTTTATTGCAAACCACTTAGTTTTTTTATCAGTCCTATAATTTTTTTGAGCCTTACAGAATCAGCCTATAATGTTCCCACTGCTGGGACACAGGCCTCTCGGTGAGAGGGAGTGGGCCGTAATCCGCCACGCAGGCCCAGTGCGGTTTGGTATGTCACATGTCTTCGCCTTACTTAGCGGAAAGGTTATGTCTCGGCATCTATCAGACTGACTAAGCTCTCGGATAGATGTATAAATTCAACTACAATAGTTTAAAACAGATCGAATTCCTATTCCTTTCTAGATTGCAGGAATGCACTAAAAAAATTATCTCTGTCAATCAAAACACAAGGCTGATCTCTGATTCAGCGGGATGGTCCGAAAGAGTTACCGCTGGCCCGGAACATAAAGGGCTAAGGAAGGAACACGGGTGGGTTTTAGTCAGTAAGAGTCTGACACTCTCTTCCGCTCCACCCAGAGCGGGAGGGGTCATTTGATGATTTCCCAACCTCAAAAAAAAAAAAAAAGGCTGATCTCTGATTCCATTGCACACAGAGCTGGGCTCTATCCAACCATCACTTTTCTTTCGACAGTGCTCGCGTGTGCACAGAAAATAAAGTGCTGTTCATTATTCATGCACAGCTTGTCACCAGGCTTAAATTTAGTACGAGACCTACATAGCATCGGTATAAAATATACAAACTAGACGGGGACGTATATCAACCCTCCCCTGCCCTCAAGGTAATAGATATGTATTGTAGACCAGACCGGCTAAAATGCTACCCACGACTGCTCTTTTGTTAAAACCCTTTTCAACTACCTCATTGAAACGCCCAGGTAAAAAATTGTGAGAACTAACACTAATATAAAGTAGGAATAAATGAAACGATAAATCATTCTGAGTCTGACATTATTCCTTTATAAATGTTACAGGCGGTAAATAGTGTATATAAAACGCTGTTTACTTTTCTTGCTACTTTGATATTAGGTATACTTTTATTAGAGAAAAATATTACACGAATACCTACTATCTGCAATTCGTTTTTAGTGTAACATTAAGAGTATAGTACATATTTTTTTTATATTATTATAAGTTTACGAGTATAATTACTTGAAATCTAAAATTTTATTGATAAGTATTGTGAAGGGTTAATAGGCCCTTCTAAGGAATCAAACAAAGTTACGATTTCTTCACGTTTATTTTGACTGAACGACTTTATATAGGTATTGCCGACTAAACTAACACTACAAAAAAAAAATTGACACCCCGTTCTAAACTTGCTTTACTGTCCGAATGGAATCTGCGCTAAATTATAACCAGCCTGCACTACATAAGGTTGACTTTAGCGTACAACCTTTACAGTACCTACAGGGCTCTTTTCTTGTAGTGAAGGGACTTGTACCTATAAATAAAGGGTATTTTGAGCAAGCCCTTTCTGTCACTGTCTGAGCCTTGTAAATTAATACTGGAACCTGTTCCCAGATGTGGATTGGTCTTACATATTGTATTGTGACATCACTTGTGTAGTGGCCTTCAACCCCACACATTACAACACCTGTTCACAAAGACCCTACCACAGGACTTTACGTACCTCCATGAATAAAACAATATATTCTAGAGGTCTAACTTTGAAAACTGTGGCTGAAGAATCGTGAAAAAGATTCAGCATTCTAGTCGATTCTCGAGTAGAAAAAGCATAGGTATAGAACATTAAATGCAAACACTGCAATAACAATTTTTCAACCTTTTTGAACAAAAAGACAAGCCTGTCTAAACACAACGAGGTGCGCTGTCAAGCCAGTCTTTATTAAACAACCAGTTCCCAGTTGCGTCCCCATTGTTCCAGTGTTAGACAAAAAGTTGTGTTTTAACACTTCCAGTGGTGAGTGTGGTCGACTGATTAAATTTCACGTTACAGTCAAACTTTTAATGAGATCGTCGTTATTTTCAGTGAATTTTCCGAGTTAAATATGCAGTACACGACGCTTAGACTTGTAGTTTTGAATTTCAAATGTCCTCTCTGTTTATGAACGAAGGTGAGATGATTTTTATCCGAGAAACAACTCGAAGAGATTTCCTAGAATACTGATAGGTTTGCGAGCAGGCACCTAAGTTCTATGAATCTTAACTTAACTGGTTCACTAAACCTAAGTTCAACAAATAGAAGTGTTGTTCTTCGCATCAGTTAACCTGGTAACGACCTTATCCCTAAGGAGTGCTTAGTGCTGTAACAGCAAAGCGTTTCCACTTGCTGCTATTTAGTTTGTTTACCTAACAATTTCTACATCTATCATTGGCCTGGGAATTTCCCAACTTTAACAACAAACCCAACTTTTATATCTATGTAAATAAAAATCAAACTGTACACAACAATACTGTTCGTTGGTAAGCGCATCACTTGAGAACGGCTGGACCGATTTGGCTATTATTAGTTTTAAAATGTTCGTAATAGTCCGAATACCTTTTTAAGGGAAAAAAAATTGGAAAAGTTTCCCGGAAAAAAATCAAATTCTGGAAAAACTGAACGACCTTTTTCTCTGGAATTTATGTATGAAACTATTGAAATTTGGTCAGGACCACGTTTCTGATATAATAATTTAATTCACTCTTGAAAATAGTTTACCTTTTCTACGAAATAAGAAATGCATTTTTACAACAATATTTTCATAAAAGACCCAGTGGATCAACATACTTGCTTTTGTGGTGATTAAAGTTAGTACACAATACGACACGTCATTTACTAGTAGGTATTACTAAGGTACCTCGGTGACCTGGTTTATAAACAAGGCAGTAAACTGCATGCGACACTAAAGAAAAACTATTACGTACTTGCACAAGTTCTGCATAATTTTTTGTATTTAATTAGACATGAATGTCATACTTTGTATAATTCATAGGTTCTTTTTTATAGGTACAGTTACATTGTATTCTAGAACGTTTTTATAATGCAAAGAACTATGTAAAAGTCACGACCGTGAGGCTTTACACTTTTTAAATGCCGTCCGACTAAAATGCCAATTAGAAAGGACTTCGACAACAACAACATCGAGACATCGTAACAAAATAACGGTTTTCATATAACCGGACACGTAATCTGTACGATTTATGCTATTTATAATTACGTGTGACTCCGATTACACAAAAACCTATGTTATTTTGGTCAGGAAGTACTCCCTAAGAGGAAATTCGGCGGGTGGTCGTTTCTATTTATAATTACGTGTGACTCCGATTACACAAAAACCTATGTTATTTTGGTCAGAAAGTACTCCATAAGAAGAAATTCGGCGGGTGGTTTTTTCTCCATAGAAAAACTCTCGCTTGTTTTCTTTCTGGTTAATGTCCATAAAGCAATGATTTTTATACAGAATAATAAATATTAACCACTTGTATGTCCCTATGTTTTCCTTTTTGATATTAAGTTATTTTTATAAGCACTAGAACCCTCAAAAAATGCCAGTTTAAACCGCTGTCAACAGAGGCCTAGTGTACAAATTTGACAACAATTAATGAAAAAAGAAAAACATTGGGACAGTGTGTATATCCTTCTTATTCAGTTTATGAAATATCTTTTAAATTGATCTATTATTGGAGGAGGAAATAGGCGAGAGCCAAACCCCGAATTACGACTGTTTAATTAGGATTTTTCAAAAGTCTCTTCGACCGCATTTTCCCTTAAGACCAAACACGATACCTATATTAATCAAAAATATTTTTTTCGGTAACCTTTTACTTTCGGTAAAGGCCATCATGTCGGATTTTATGTGACGTCATATAGCATGTAACCCGCGTAACAACAAAACGCTTTCAATGACACCTCGTTTGTCAAAATACGACGAGTAGTTGAGACGTTATGAGGAAACAGATGAACATAATTATATAGGTACATACATATAACACCTGTTAAAATCATAACCCTCCTTTGGTTTTGCCGAAGTCGAGTAAAGTCACTTCTTTACACTAGACACCAAATTTTATTTTCTAGGAACAAGCCAGAAAGGATTCCACAACACTAAAACTCATGTTTCTAGCTTAGTTCTCTGGTGGCGCACAAAAATCCTCGTGCAGTTAGCGGGATTAAACTAATCGAACATTTATCGAAAAAAGCTTAGGTTAGCCGAGCTCGTACGATTACGCCGATGGATTCACCTCGGTAAACCCAGACATATAAATGGAACCGCGTTTGCTATAACGAAACGTGCTCTCCCACGTTTGCGTTTTGTCGCCAAATTGAGAGAAATGAGCGCGCACGCTGCTAATTGAAAATAATGTTCGTTGTAACAATGTTGCGGCGATAATTGAGAACAGTTAATACTTTAATATTTTTAGAGATAAACGAGATTATTATGTTGATAATAGCGAGATTTTATGTTCGTCGTAATTTTAAAAGTAGCGTAGTGCATTTTATTTCTAATGCTAGATCATGCCTAAGCGGGTGTTTTCATATGTTATAAATGACGGACACAGGAAACGTCAGAAAATTTCTGACATATGGATAGGTAAATGAAATTAAAAGCGAGGTGCTTGTGGCTAAGTAATAACAGCCGCACGGGTCGATCGATCAGGATAAGCTACGTTTGCCGCGGTTGGTCCGTGGATGGGATACCATCTTTACATACCAAGACTCCTCCGTGCCTCGGAAAGTACGTTAAGCCGTTGGTCCCGGCTGTCATTCGTGGATCTTTGACAGTCGTTACGGGTCGTCAGAAGCCCGAACGTATGACAACCAGTTTTACCAAGGGGTTTCGTATTACCCAGTAACTGGGTTGTGGAGGTCAGCTAGGCAATTCGGTTAGACCGGAAGCCGAGGCTAGGCAGATGAGATAGGTAAATGAAATCTTATTTTGCTACGTAGTAATGTTTTTTTTTAGTTTTTTTTTTAGAAAATTTATAGTAATGCACGTTGCTCATAATGCTGTAGGTAACTGATAAATAATTGAGATAAGTTGCTGATATGAGAGCAGTTGTCGATCAGTGGTAACGGCTCCGAGTTGTGAGTTGTAGGTCGTAGTTTCGCCCACAGGCAGGCGCTTTTTTTTTTTTTTTTGGTGGGATGTCATCAAATGACTCCTCCCGCTCTGGGCGGAAGCGAGTGTCAGACTCTTACTGACTAAAACCCGTGTTTCTTCCATAGCCCTTTATGTTCCGGGCCAGCGGTAACCCTTTAGGACAATCCCGCTGACAGGCAGGCGCTTTAGTTTGTATAAATAATTTCATCACCACTGCTCTCAAAACGTTGAAGGAAAACATCGTGGTTCTGGAACCAAAATTTTGAAAACATGTGACAATATCTACCAACCCGCACTGGACCCGCGTGGTAGATTATTATAGCCCACTCCTTCTCGAAGAGAGGAGGCGTACTCCCAGCAGTGGGAACATTATAGACTGATTATGCTTAAAATGCTGTAGGTAACAGAACTGATAAATTAAGATAACTCGTACATTCAGCGGCACGGAATCATGGCCAAGGCTTATCTCGCAAATATTCGCATTAACAAAAACTTGTAAATCAAACTTGTCTCCAATGATTGTTTCATATAAGGGTAGGTCAAAAAAAAATTCTCTTCGTTTAGGACAGTAATTCATTATGTTTGAGAGCAATTTGGTGCAACTATTAATTTTTAACCGACTTCTTAGTTGAATCGTGTCTCTTGAGCGACTAAGTTGCAATTTTTTGTGTGTTATAAAAGTTTACGGTTAGCTTATTGATTATTGTGGTTTTTTGCTTTTTATCCACCGGGATGTCCACGCACCACGTGATAGACATAGACAAAATTACAAAAAATAAAATACTGAGGGGTGAAACGTGCTTGCTGTCACAGTTTTTTTCAACGTCTATTGGTTCCGATACGTCTGCCAAATGATTCCAGTCTAAAAATAGAGCGTTCTTTAGTGTCTTTCCACGTGTATTGTATGTAGGTCCTCAATAAAAAGGCTTTATGGTGCTATGTTGTGGACCACGCAGACGTTGTGTCATCGCGCTTCTCTTTCTTTTCTATGCAGTCCGACAGTGATCGCGCTTTAGGTCATGTAAGCCCCTTAATACATGTTGTATGAAGATACGTGACAGGGACGCCGCGTCTACGTCCCGTCCTCGTCTCACGTCCTCTGTATGGCCCGCGCCTAAGGTTAATAATAGAGAACCTTTGTAACTGATCTTGGTTTAAAACAAGCTTATGCATTACATAATAATAATCACTATATAATTAAACCAATGGCGCGTTTACATTAGGTCGGTGACTGAATGCGTCGCCCTAAAAATATTTTAATAATTATAATGGCTACGAAACTAGCTTACACACGCTATTATGAATCACAGTTAAAAAGGAATGCTGAGAATGTTATTATTAGTGTATAAACTATAGTAAAGCTACAGTTATCCTTTAAAATAACAGAGCTAGAAAATATTAAAATTCTCTGCACATTTCGTTACGGAATATCAACGAAAATTGACATATTGGTTACATTGGATAAGCATTTACCCGACAAAGCCAAAATGTAGGGTTATGAATATTTTAGGTTCGGTAAGTGACATTCTTACCAAACCTAAAATATTTTGATAATTGGTTTACCGTTAGAAAGTTTTATTTTTAATATCAATATTTTGTCGATCTATAAGTGTGGAAGACTTAGGGGAGGCAAAATTATGATGATGTTTTATTCGAGTTATTCCGGTCTGATCCCCTGAACCCCCCTCCACCCCTCCCCTCCTCGATCCCCTGCTAGTTCTTCTTCTGTTTTAATATCTGTCTTATCCACTATAAACTTTCTCATTCCCAACCACCCCAACGAAATTGTTTTGTTTGTGCGGTTTTCAAACTCAAAGCATTGATTTTAATTACAGGCACTTTTGAATTGTTGAGGGTTTGGTCAATCGCAAAAAATAAACCAGTTACCCAAAAAAATTGTCTGAAAAAAAATGTTGCATTGCAAAGCGTAGTGTAGGTTCCTATGAAGAAGAACCGGCAAGATATTCCACTCCACAGGCAGTGTTTTAAATCAAAATATTGTTAGAAAATATTGCTTAACCTGATCTATTGACCTGTGCGGTTATTATAAAAAAAAACAAGAAGTTCATAATCCCCGAAACAGCACCCAAGGGACAGTAATTACATGACTATTCACATTTCATAAAATTCCTATAAACTACCCTTTGTTGTAGCTCTATCCCGATTCTACTATTTTAGTAATGACTGGAAAGTTTTGATGTTCCGTATGAAGGTTGCCAACCTTACCTCATTACACCCGAAACTACATTATTAATGACAATAGTCGTGTGAGCCACGAAAGACCACGAACTAATCTCGCCGACGCAAATATAGTCTGGAAGTACTTTACAAACCTTCCTGGCTCATTTAGAAGTTTCACACATACTTCAACAACATGAACAACCTCTGCGGCCAGCAATAAACAATTCCGAGGTAACTTTGAACCGTAAAACATAAAAGCAAGTTCTGTTGTGGGAAAAAATCTAAGCACGTAGACAGAATAACTCGATTTCCTGTGTCAGGCAAAAGCAATTATTTGTTTTCTGTCTAAATATGCCCGGGCGCGGGGGGGGGGAGGACGACGTGGGGGCACCTATTGGATTTATTCTTGTCCACTGTGTAACACTGTTCGTTTATTAGTTTTGTGCGGATATTAAAAACGATAAAAGGTGGCTGCTTCTTTTCTTTTCGTTTTGTAAAGGGTAAATTGATTTAGCTGTTAGGTTTAGGGTATAATAATAATAATATATATATATTGATGATTTTAATTTATTTTTATTTTCTATAGGTACCTACATAATTATGTCATTTTGAAATTCTTCATTCTTCCGTTGCATTTGTTTCTTTAAACAAAAGCAAACATTTTCTACAATAATTATTTCTACGAATAGATAGTTTAATCAAAATTATCCATAAAAAAGTATAAGAAACAGACACAGGACTCCAAAACCTGGCAAAATGCACGCGAAACTAACAGAAGGAATGTTTCGGCACCTTTTTTTTTTGTCGGGGGAAACCTTCCAAAGGCACCCGACCTCCGGGGAGGGAGGTCGGGGAGTGTGGGATTCTTACCTCACTAAAATCACCCCGGTGATCACCATCAAGAGCAACTGCAACTCGCAAATACACAAGTGTCATAATCATAATAGGATCTACGAGTAAATGCAACAGCTGTTTATCTGGTCAAGTTACGAGGAACTCAACACCTGTGATCATCGACGGAGGTGGTTTACCAAACGGCTGCTGTGGAATAATTAACGCTTCAGAAATGACGCGAAAAATTAGGTGCCAAACGAAAAATAGGTTTTTGTATTATAATCATTGCACAAGTAAATTTTGTGTTGGGCTCCCCTTTTGCAGGCTCTTAATAAATCCTTAGTGGATTAGAGCCTAGAAAGGGGGAGCACATTAAAAAGTAAATTTTCTGAATTAAAAAGTAAAATAAAAGTTATAATTGTGTACGTCAATCAATCCCTCAATCCATCAATCGTCAATCTACTAACGAATTCGTCAACCTATAGCCTAGCTCGTCTTACACACACTTTTATTACTAACTTAGAAACAAAAGTAATACCTCTTTTATTTTATATTCTAATCTTTTTCAAAAAGCTTTTGTAAAAATATAAAATCCTCAGCAAAATCTACGCTTCGTTTCTAACTCTAAATTCAATTCACGAAGTTCTAAAAGTAACTTTATTGAGTCAATCTTTATTCTATATCTTGATGTTGGCAATATTTTATACTTGTGTCTACATTTTTCACTTTGCCGAATTCTTTTTCTTTCTCGGGACTTTCTAAAATGGGGTCGTGGTTGTTTTTGTTGACCGACCCGAAGTTACGTCAAAGTCAAAACGTTTATTGCGAACGAAGTGTACAATGGTTAGTACTTATGGCTTAGCAGCCTTTTACAAGCATTGCAATTATCATTCGCCTGCCCTTATCATCCTCAATTATAGTTCGCGCGAAACTACAGTCGGACTTTTAATTAGCTGCAGTAAAATTACAGCTTATGAGTTACTACTACATATGACTGAAATTTGCGTCTTTTTGTTTTTTCGCGGTCATCAACCAAATCTTGTTTTTCTAGTACAGAATAGTTTAACAAACGAAACTTATTTGACATGCATATTTCTACACTCAGTCCGAAATGAGTTCATTTTACTGCAGCTAGTTAAAAGTCGGGTTATAGTTGGCCGCGCCTTAGGTATGTGAGCGGTGGGATGGAGGGGCGGGGGGGGGGGGGGGGGCGTTGCGAACATTAGGCAACCCGCCGCCTCACCCCTGTCCCCACCTAAGGCGCGGCCAACTAGTTCGGCGCTGACTATAGCACGCATCAAACGTTATTATTATTTAATTGTTGTTATTATTGTTTATGTTTATTTTTTTTTTGTAAATAGTATAAGGTTACATGTAGACCTGGGTCAAGACTGTCTTCAAATAAACTATTGCTCTAAAAAGGGATAAAGGCAGGGTTTAAAAAAAATGCACTTAAAATACTGAAAGATTTTTCAGTAGGTAATAGGTTACAGACTACAAAATGACTGTAATTACCTACCTCAACGATAAGATTTTAAAGAATAACTCAACTCTGACTCTCATTATGTATAATGACTAAATTTTTTCTATAAAATCTCATAGTACTGTAGAGGTTTGATCTTTACATAATACAGGCTGGTAATATTTGTTGATGATTAGATTCGAAAGTTGAGACGTATGTCATATAAAAGAAGATGGATTTTTTCATAAGATAGAATAAGTTTTATATTGACCGTGAAGCTGTAATATTCTCCTAACCAATATATTAGTTCGAAGTTCCACGTGTTTTAATCAAAACTGTGGAGGTCCCGTCTGGATCTTCACAGTACCTACATAATTATCTACTTACTTTATGTCGAAACGTTTTTACTTGAACCAATAATTCGAAGCATTTACTTAGAAAGTATTGAAAAAGGGCAATAAAATAATGTGCTCTATCAATCATTTCCATAAAAAATTAAGCAAGGGTCCTACAAGGCCATAAAGATTGTTTATTAATTTTTACAGTAAAAAGACAACCCGAAAGTAGAAAATACGAAAAATCTTTTTAAATTTTGCCTACATGAAAGGCCAATCCCTTCGCGCGCCGCGCTAGAAAAGTTCAAGATAGAAATAAATATTCAGATAGTCACGCAACTTATATTACTAAATTCTCTTTTAACCTTTCACAATTACGTATCACAAAAGCCCATTAATTCATATTAACTTCTAAACTGTGGAATTTGAAATAAACTTCACCACTAATTTACAATTTATGGGGTAGTTTTGTAATATTCCCCTAACTAGGTAGGCGTATAAAGGGATTTGTAAATTACATATGTACAGTTAACAAAAGAGATAAGTATGCAGGATCGTCGGATATAGTTGAAGTTTAGTAAGAAACCAATGTTGTCGACTGAAATTTAATTTGATAAATGAGCTGTTTGTTTAATAAATTCTATTCGAGAACATCCATCGATTTCATACTAAACTTCAACTATATCCGACGATCCTGCATACTTATCTCTTTTGTTGACTGTACATACATCCTTCCTTCTTCCAACTGTAAATTTGGTGAATAACGTGAGTCGAAGGGTTGGGTTACATACCTTTGTCGTTAAAGTAGGTATGTGTTAGATGTAATTATGTGTGACGTCACTAATTAGATACATACCTACGTCTTAGTGAGAAAGTGTGTTGGTGGGATGTTTTTACGAGTACACATAAATATTAGTACGAAGTTCAGGGGCGTGGCCTAGCAGGAAAAGGCTGTTACAGAACTACAGGCAAAGTATTCATCATCATCATCTGCCTAGCCTTTTCCCAACTATGTTAGGGTCGGCTTCCAGTCTAACCGGATGCAGCTGAATACCAGTATTTTATATGGAGCGACTGCCTATCTGACCTCCACAACTCAGTTACTGGGCAATATCCCTTGGTAAGACTGGTTGTCAGATTTTCGGGCTTCTGACGACCCGACAACGACTGTCAAAGATCCACGAATGACAACCGGGACCAAGGACTTAGCATACTTTCCGAGGCATAGAGGGGTCTTGATATGTGAAGACCCACCAATCGGGTTTTTTGATTGCTTATTAGTTGTAACATTTTATTGGAATTCCATTAAGAATCTTCTTCGTTATACAGTCTCGTCCAAAACAAAATCTCTTTTCTTTTCATTTACGAAAAAAGTTTTTTTCCTAGTAACACAGTATAAGTTTTAATCTAGGCTCATAACGGAAGCGAAGAGGGAGTGCCTCATTATATTTTGTGTAGCCCTCCCCTCCCCTGTGATTTGTTGGGCAGGCCTTAGCCAAACGCCACACACAACCTTTTTCATCAAAAAGTTTGTTAATCTGTTAACTTTTAGCCTGTTCTAAATAATTGTATGTTAAACTTGGATAAGCCTCATTAATGTTAATAGTCAAACAAAAAATTTCTCATATATAAAACACTCCTCGTATTTTTAGGCGTTTGGTATGTAAGTAGACGCTTAAAAATCGTTGTTGATAGCGGAAAGGAAGTGACAAAGAATATTTTGCTCTATTATTTTATGTCGGACATCACAAGCTAAGCATTCGCCTATTTCGCATACAAAATGAATCTATTGCTTTGATCAGCACATTTTAGCGATCAACTTTCTATATAAACGTATCAACACAAAAGGGTTTTATTTTTATTTTTTTCATTTACATTTATACATAACATATAACATAGCCCTGGGCCCGTGGCTAAATAATAACAGTCGATCGCTTGCCGCGGTTGGTAAGTGGATGGGTGACCATCTTTACATACCGAGACCCCTCCGTGCCTCGGAAAGCACGATAAGCCATTGGTCCCGGCTGTCATTCGTGGATCTTTGTAACTACGGGTAGTCAGAAGCCCGAAAGTCCGACAACCAGTCTTACCAAGTGGTATCGTATTAGCCAGTAACTCAGTGACTGGGTTTTGGAGGTCAGACAGGCAGTCGCTCCATGTAAAATACTGGTATTTAGCTGCATCCGGTTAGACTGGAAGCCGACCCCAACATAGTTGGGAAAAGGATAGTACACTGAAGACGAACTAGCAGGTAATCTGGTGGAGGGGGGGTTCTTTGGATCAGACCGGAATAAATCTCATATTTCGCTCATCTTATTTTCGTCTCATGGAATAATTGTCATGTTTCATCAAATTTGCTCGTGTAATAATTACTCGTTAGATATAACAGCTTCCAAAAAACAGAAGTTTCATCTTTTTTTTATCGACACACATTTGAAATAAGATTAGGTAATGTTATTCGGAATTAGATACACACGAGAATTCAAAGATAAAACAGTAAATTCAGCTGTGCAAAATCATTTCTATTTAGTTTTTTTTTGACGTTCAAAAGTGCCTTTAATGTGCCTATTTGAAATAAATGATTTGACTTTGACTTTGACTTTGACTGGTGTACAAGTAAATACTTACATTACCTGTCGAAGTCAAAGAGATAGCTCTTAGTGCAACACGTGTAGTTATCCACTCTCTGTTCCTATCGGTAGCTAAATAAATGGTTAGTTTGTAATTAACGTACTAGTGAAGTTTAAAGAGTATTCTATCTGAAATTCCATTGATATTCATCTTTGATGCTGTAACTACGAACGACTTTTAAAACATTTTAAAAGTAATACGAGTACTAACAAAATTAAATAATGTTCTAACCTAACTAAAACTATTAATGAACTATAATATTGCGTCGAAAACATCCTCTGCCTTGCTGTAGACGGGTAATGTACCCAAGAGACTGGCCGCATTGCCGCGTTGTATGGCAATACTTAGCCTCTGGCCAAGGTAAAAGCTAGCCCTTGATTGACATGATTCAAAACCGCCTACCGTAGGATTGCTTGAAATCCACTGTTTCACAGAAAAGTTAAAAGAGAAAAACCTACGTGGTCATAATTACATAGAACAGCAATTTTTTTTAAATAACCTACCTAAGATTTAAACCCGTGGGGTTTAGAATCATGTACTGAATCCATGGTAACAGGTTGCCACCCCGTATATCCACATATTATGTAGTAAAAACAGTTCATTAAAATTTTAGGCTGCCCGCCCACGTCCGATAATCGGTGACCAAATATTTTGTAGGAGAAAAATAAAACGTACTGATGGCAATAGTGCAACGCACACGTCCTACAAAAATTCGGTCAGAAATAAAATCGGTGCATCCCGACCGATCCGATTATCAGAGAAAAATGGAACATTCGGAAATGTATGCGTTAACGCACACTACTCACCGACAGTCCGCCGCATGCACTTGCTAGGGAAGGACGTTGTGTTGAAGACAAAGTGACGGACGCGTACGTTGAGTCGGTCACAAAATCGGTCATAAGAATCGGAGGAAAAGTCGGCCCGATTATCGGTGCTACAAAAAGGCAGACGTGGGCGGGCAGCCTAAAATTCAACTAGCCATTCTACAAGTTGAATGTGTTTTCTGTAAAACAGCAACACACAAGTTAATCTGACTCCGGTGAAGAATCCCCCAGATTACAACGTTTTAAAATTTAAATTCCTGTCATGTCTGCTGAGGAAAATTAATTTTATATTAGATGGCTGTGGTTTTATGGAAAATTCCGGTGGCACATGTTTTATGGAAAATGAAAATACATATACAATTTTATATATTATGATGAAAATATAATTTATGTAAGTACTGCATTCTTAATATCAGTCTCTAGAGCCAGTGAGTTTTTTTTGCATCTAGTAGCCGTATAAGTCGCCTTAGGATTCCGTTTTAAAAAGAAAATAACGGAGAATAAACTTCTCGTCGGTATTTATCTGTATAATTTCAAATAGAAAGAAAGGAAAACATGTCGGATCTGTTATGATGAGTGTACACTTAAAAACGAGACACAAACGCCTTTGTTGGAGTAATGCGGATTAAAAAAAAAAATGTGTGGTCGCGACACTTACTGGCCTAAGAACTGCTCAGTATTTCCTTTTTGAGTTCAGAGTATCAGTTCTGTAGTGTTAAGTAATGTTTATAATAGACTCTATAGCAATGACAAGTATGGACATTTTCATAATGAGTTATTTCTCTAGTTTACCCGCATCCCAATTCTGCACCCTCAGTAGGTATATCTGACACTATGTCTAATCATGATCCTATGTAGACGATCCGACAAATCATTTGAATTGAGACACAAACAGAAAATACAAACAAGTATTTGTTAGTAAATACATTTAAAAAAAACGTTTTTTTTTTCAGACTAAATTCTTGTTTATATTTTGTTAGTATTAAGACTGTAAGTCGAGGCGTCTTTTTTAACAACTGATACAGGAAACAGGAAACCACTTTGTCTTGACCGGTTTATTGATCAAACCATAGCCCATCATGGGCTTACGCAATCAATTTCTTTGAACGTGATGAAATTTTTGATTCCCCCTCTCTGGGGTAGTGTATTATAAATATCGGTGTGTTGGTTTTCACACGGGACGCGTAAAGCCTAAGGCTACGTACTCGCTGACAGGTGTTTAGCGCCTAGAGCCTAGAGAGTCACCTTGCGAGTAGCGACGTGAAAGAAACGCTTTAGAATTTTAGCAACCGGCCGCACTGCACCATTAGCACTTTCGCTATTCGCCTAACGTGTTTCGAAGAATGTTAATCACTAAGCAAGCCATTGCGTACGTAGCTTAGTTACGTAACACAGTTGACATAAATGAAATGAGTTTTGAACGTTCAAAAGAAATAAGCTCTTTATTACTCATTTCAACTACTAAAAAATTGTGTTATTTTTATAGTACGTATACGACAATTGTGGTGGTGGAGACGAGAATACGACAATTGATTAAACATCGTTTATGTAATGAATTAATGGCTTTCCCAGTCCGAATACAAAAATTCAACCAAATGTACAAAATATTTTAGCTCAGTCAAAGATTGGCAAAACCCATAATCGCCTCATCACTACTACTTAGTTTGTTAGAAAAAATCAAGTTTTCAATTTCGATCTTAGGATTCATTATTTATTTTCAAAAAAATCCAATGCCTTAGTATTGTCGAAAGTTCAATGAAGTTGCTGTAGATCGTGAGTTCGAGCCCAGGCAGGCACTTCACTTTGTGTATTTAATTCAATCACCACTGCTCTCAAAACAGTGAAGGAAAACGGCATTTCCTAGAACCAAAACAAGAACTTTACTTTTTGTAACTTATTCATCACCAATACTCTTAAAACGGTGAAGGAAAACATCATGAAGAAACCTTCTTCGAAAACATGTGACATCCACCAACCCGCGCTGGGCCCGTGTGGTGAATTATTACCCACTTCCTATCACAGAGAAGTATCCTGTGTCCCAGCAGTGGGAACATTATAGGCTGCTTTTGACTAGTATTATTA
Organism: Oligia fasciuncula; assembly: GCA_963082905.1. NCBI lineage: Eukaryota > Metazoa > Arthropoda > Insecta > Lepidoptera > Noctuidae > Oligia > Oligia fasciuncula. The sequence continues at coordinate 6,587,876 of OY720393.1, read as the reverse complement.
GTTTTTTCTTATATTTTCGTTTCATCGTCTCCACGTTGAATATTAACCTGGCACTAAAAGCTATTGTGATAATAATACGGGGACTGTAACAAAGATTTTCGACAAAGTATATTCGACATATCGCCTATTTCTCACTCATATAGCCACTTTTATGATACTTTCACCCCTCCTTTTACTATTATGGACAAAAGCAAACGTTCGGGTAGTAACTTCATTGACACGAATATGTGGCGGCGGGCGTACGTGCCGACGTGTCTGAACCACTGAGACTGAGAAATGATAAAACATGACCGACTCAACTTAATGAAATTATCACGTCTTAGAAAATACACGAAGTAGAGGATAGAATTCTATTTTTAGAGTAGGCATTCCTTTTTAGGGTTCCGTACCAAAATGGTAAAAACGGAACCCTTAGGTAATACGAGCTGGTTTCCGCAACTCCACGTCAAAGCGCGTATTTTGCGTACGGAACGGAAACGGAACCCATATGGTGAGACTAAGTCTGTCTATCTGTCTGTCTGTCACAGCTGGATATCTCAAGAACTACTAATGATATCAACTTGAAATTTGGAATAGTTTTAGATGACGTTTGCCCAACTATTTTGCAAATAAGAAGTAAATAAAAATACATGTACCTATATTTTTTGCAACAGGGACTGAAAGGGGGTCTGAAAAATTCGAAGTGGGGCATGTGGGGTATCGTATAAAAAAGCGCAAATTGCACATTCCCAAACATTTTTTCTTTTTTTTAGGCCGCATCCTTTTCGACTTTTGATGAAAAATCTAAAAAAATTACCGTCCCCCCCCGCCCCTTTTTTTTTTTACGTGGAGAAAAGCTCATGCATTCTGCACTACCACGGGGAGATAGTGCAGTTATGTGGGACTCTAACCCACTAAAACTCCACGGTGTCCTCCTCTGCCACTTATGGCGGGAACACGGGCACGCGTTAGCACTCATCCGTGAACCCGCCGCGGCTGTCCGTCACCGGACCCTCCTCCGGGGAGTACTCCCCATCACCGGCGCACCAGAACACATAGCACGCCGTGACCACCCTAGGGGCCAAACCAGCACATGGGCGCCAGACCTTGGCTGCCACCCTTGGTCCCCCTGCGACGGGTCAGGTCATTGGCCCCGCCGCCTGCCAATTTTCGGCCGCAGAAGTTTCCCCCCCCCCCCCCTTTATCTCCAAAGTTTGCAAAGAGAAAAATCTGAAATTATTCTATGTGATAGAAGTTTATGTCAAGATTACAGGAAAAATAAAACGAAGTCTCTGAATAGCATACTTTTTTAGAAATCATCAACAAAAGTCACATTAGTTCCACTATCGGTTAAGAGATGGCGCTGACATAAAACTGCAATATTCTACACCGCAGTGCACAGTGTTAAAATTCTCTGTTGCATACAGGCCTCGCCGATGAAAATTTAAAAACATGATTGTACGGAACCCTCGGTGCGCGAGTCCGACTCGCTCTTGCCCGGTTTTTTGTTTCTACAGGTACGATGATACAGCAAAATTTTTGGAACAGTTAAATTCTTACTGACCTCAGTGACTGGAAAAATCTGTCTAATGGCACAAAAGGTGCGCGCCTAACCACTTTCACAAACACATACTTTTCTCCAATACCTATACATACACGCACACACACATACCCACACACACAAATGCACACGCACACATTCACTCACACATCCTCCCGTCATACCACCTCAACTTATGTGGGTTGCTAGACGTCACATGTCTTCGAATTTTCGGTTCTAAGACTTCAAGGTATCTTCATGATGTTTTCCTTCACCGTTTTAAGAGCAGTGGTGATGAATAATTTACAAAAAGTAAAGTGCTTGTTTGGGTTCGAACCTACGACCTACGAGTCGTAAATCGCGGCCGTTACCACTGGGCCACCGCGGTTCGAAGAAATTTACGACTGTTCCTGAACACTACAACCACTAATAAAACGTTTAGGGGAGCTCTACTTTTGCTCATACTTTTAGAGATGTCAACAACAAAATATCGAGTAGGTATTATGTAGGTGTTATGGGTAGGAATTATAGCAAGGGCAACTCACAAAAAAAAAACTGGCCAAGTGCGAGTCGGACTCGCACACGAAGGGTTCCGTACCACAAGGCAAAAACGCCGAAAAAAACAAGTTTGTTGTATGGGAGCCCCCCTTAAATATTTATTTTATTTTAATTTTATTATTTATTATTAAAGTAAAAATACAACTGAGTATTTTGTGAATATTTCAAGTGCCTACCTGTTGCCATTATTGATATCGAGCAAAAAAAATCGCGTTTGTTGTATAAATATGTATTTTATTTTGTTTTTAGTATTTGTTGTTATAGCGGCAAAAGAAATATATAATTTGTGAAAATTTCAACTGTCTAGCTACCGCGGTTCTTGAGATACAGCCTGGTGACAGACAGACGGACGGACAGACAGCGAAGTCTTAGTAATAGGGTTCCGTTTTTACCCTTTGCGTACGGAACCCTAAAAAAGATCAAAAGTAATTTCGTAGCCTTAATTCCATTAGTATAACTCGAACGAATTTCATAGCAGTAGTTCAGATAATCTGATCGATGTCGATGTGAATAAACGAACGGTTCGCTGGATCCATGAAACATCAATTAACAGGAGTGATGAACTTTTGTACGTATCTGTAGTGAACAGTATATATACATGGAACGAGATTGCCGCAGACTGCTGATGGATAGATATTTGCGTACGATGATAGTCATGTGAGTATCGTGAGCGAGAGATAATACCTAGGTATGCACTTTATATTATTTATTGAGTCTTTAATTGAAAAGGTTTTCCTACTCTATCAGTCTATTAAAAACGTAGCCTTTTAACTTTTATTCAGCCTTTACAGGTAAAACATTTTGTGACCCTTGACTTTTAGAACTAGCTTCTGCCCGCGTCGTCGTCCGCGTCAAATTTCTTGTTCCCCCGTCCCACATTTCCATTGATTTTTTATCCATTTGCTTGACTCCTAAGGGGTCTAGCGTGAATGTTAAATAGCCTACCTCAAGAATAGGCTATCAAATGCAAATAGTTTTTTTTTAAATCCGACTAATAGTTTCAGATATCGTTTTGTTTGTTTGAAGGCGCTAATTCAAATAAATAATCTCTTCAGCTTTATTATTAGTATTAGTGTAGTAAGGGACAACTACTGAGAAATTTAACTGCATGTCCTAAGTAGTATTTCAAGTAATTTAAGCCAATTGATTGCTGCGTGTTTTCTGTATAAAAATCCGGGAAAATCCCCTTCTAAATGTTCCTAACTGTAACAGACATAAAGTAAAAAATTCCATTCCATCGAATCAGCAATGTTAACAAATGTAATTAGCTCACGTTGAGCACTTAGCTTCAGGTTTAATAACTGAATTGCTAGGAATTAGCTAATTGAAACTGCTACCTCGAGCATTCACTGCACCTAGCTCTTTGCCAAACTTAGTTTCTTTGGTATTGAATTTGGCTTGCATTCGTATCTGCTTGTTTAATGTTGTTGATATTATTCTGTACGAATTCAATGTGTAATTCGACTCCAGAGGGTTGGCCTATTTTTTACCCAAAGAATCAGCATTGCCATACAACGTAGCCATTCTGGCAATTCTGCCAGCCTTTTCGGCACTTTTCCTGTTGACAATGATGCGGATAAAACTTTTAATGCCCTATGATACTTTAACTGCGAAAAAAAAAACAGCTGCTCCATACCATTTTTCGACGGTGATTTCAGGGTTGGTCCCCATAGTAAAAGTTGTTTATAATGACCCCTTTTCAGGTTTTCAGTTATTTCAATTACACCTTGTATAGGTACCTACTTTTGCATTCGTTTTCGTAACTATGAGGTAGCTATTGCCCATGTTCTTTATGTGTTAATCCCTATTATAGTGTACACACTGAAAGAAATGAGCAGTAAATACAAATGAAAAAACTTTGATCAGAACTGCTTTAAACACTTCCATATGAACCTAACGTTCAAAACAGTATTTTTAGGTACTGATCCGAAAACATTTAAAGCTTGAGGCAAAATGTTACCGTCACGACAGTAAACTTTAACGTTTTAAGTAGGTAAAAGGTCACAAAATTAACGGTTTTATTCATTTGGTGATATCGTTCAAACCATTGAAATTTACTTACATTACAGTAATGGCGGTTTTCCTTTTTTTCACTAAATAGTATGTTTAATCATTAAAAATTACTGTTTTGTCTTTTACTGTTTTACAAACCTTTCTTCTTCTATATTCTATATATGTATATAAAATGGAAACTGACTGACTGATTGTTTATATATCAACGCACAGTCTAAACCGCTGCTCCTAGAGACATGAAATTTGGAGGGTGTGTTCTTTGTGAAGATAGTAGGTATCCACACTCAAGGGTTTTTCGAAATTCCACCCCTAAGAGGGTGAAATTTGACGCGGACGAAGTCGCGGGCAGAAGCTGGTACTGTGTAAAGCCAGTAAGTCTTAATGAATGTAGTAAGAAATTATTTTTGTCAGTGCATGAATGCCAAACATTCGTTCAGCCGTTGCCTACAAAATATAAATACAAAGACATAATACGTTTTCAATACCCCTAGAGTCCAAGGAACATTTATAAGTTTTTCCAAATACCCAGAAACGTAAACAAAATGTTAAGCTCCGTTCTAATACAGCTAGCCGATGAATCATGCAACAGTGATATAATGTCCCTCATTTAAATAGACTTGAATTGCATTCAAGCATTCCAAGAGGTAGCCAGAATATCAAAGCACATTTTAGACAGTTCTAGATTGTATAAATTCATCCTGGGTATCCGCGTAGAATATTAATATCTTCGCTTTGAGAGCAGATTTAAGATGCAGTTGCCTCGGAACGGTAGTACAAGATATTTACTTTCTCCCAAAACAGAGATCACACTGACACTTCAGGTAAACGCTTCGTGAGTTTCGACGTTTAGTCCTAAACATACCAACTCGTACAGACGCCAGCACAACAAAGTATTACAATCTGTCAAATTTCTTTAATATATTTTCAACTAAAGCATAAGGTTCAAAGTTGATTGGGAAAATTTGACAGTTTCGGGTAGCTTGATGTGCTGGCGTCTGTACATACATAGTGGCCGGGAAATCGACGCGCAACCAGTTACCATGTATTCCGTACATGATTCTGAACACCACATGCGTTGAAATTTTTACTCGGTTATTAAAAAAAATGCTATCCATACATTTTGACCGCGTAGATTCTATGAAACAGCAGATTTTTTTTTATAACATTCGATATATTTCTACGCTCGGGGGTCTAAAATCATGTGCTGAATTCATGGTTCCAGTTTGTGTGTCGAAGTCCCTGCCACCCTGTATTACGCTTCAGAGGCAATCCAGTCTCAACCATTGTGATTACAAGTGTCTAAAGTCAATATGACCCACTTTGAATTTTGAATAATAGGAAAAACGTTAGGGCCCGAAAACATGACGTGCGAATGTTAGACATATGATTTACTAGCTGCGCCCCGCAGTTTCACCCGCGTAAATGTCGATCCCGTGGCAATATCGGGATATAAAGTAGCCTAATATGTTAATCCAGGGTGTCAGCTACCTCCATAATTTTTTTTATCAAAATTGGACCAGCCGTTTGAGCGTGAAGAAGTAACAAACATATAAACACACACACACCCCCACACACTCCTAGTGTGACTAGCAAAGCCCCGCGGTTTCACCCGCATAATATATGTGGAAGCTTGTAATTAGCTAATTTTCCTGCCTACGAATGATTTTTAATTGTGTTATTAGTCTGTAAGCTTTCTGTAAAAATATAATAAATAAATAATAATAAGTTTTGATCCCATAAGAATAAAAAAGTATCTAATGTGTTAATCCTGGTTTAAAACTGTCTGTGTGCCAAAGGACATGGCTAAATCGATGTGTGGACGAATCACCAGCAATGTATAAATATGGTACCTAGCAATATGTAATGCTGAATAGCTGAATATTAATATTTCATATAAAAAAAGTTACAGGAACTTTTTATATCTTTACAATCCTGAAAATAAAATCGTGTAACTCCTACGTCAAAAGGCATTTAAAAAACTGCAAACAAATGACATTGCTATGAACTTTTACCTAGGCTTTAGGATGTATCTGCGATAATATTGATAATTGTATTTTTGACTAGTGACTCGGATATCTATGCTAGCGACCCACCCCGAATCCCGTTTAGTAAATATGTACAAATGGGTAATTGCACCAAAAAACGTGATACAACAGGTATTCTACAATTCGCGCAAAAATCACTCCCCGCACGCGTGAAACTCTTGTTAATCCTAAACTACTTTCCAAATGAGTGGAAATAAAGACAGTTTTCAGAGACAATAAATAATATAAATAAGTGGTTGAATAGCTGAACCTAATCTATGGTGCTCAGACCTGATCGCTCACCGAGTCGCAAAAGTTCCGCCTTGGAGTTTGCCAAAGAGCGATGGAACCACAGATATAGAGATACACCTAGATAACGCAAGAGCAACTACTTCACGTGCCAAAAATCGCACCATCTTACGTACAAAAATCGTAAGCCGCCACTTTCGCGCTCAGTCCTGTGTACTGCTGGTTGGGTGAGCGTGAGCGCTGGCGCTAGGCCCCGGGGCTGGGGGAGACGGGTGCCGCACGCGGCGGCGTTTTTGAATATGTAACGTCATAGTAGGTAGTTAAAAAATGGGCACGATTGGTTTTCATACAGATCGTGATACTTGTTATCTAGGTCTATCTATATCTATGGATGGAACGCAGCATTCTGGGTGTAAAAAGACAGGACAGAGTTCGGAACACCACGCTGCGTTCCAAAACGGGCATACTGGATGTAGGAAAGAAGGCTGCCAGGCTCAAATGGGATTGGGCGGGTCACATCAGCCGTATGCACGATGACCGCTGGGCAAAAGCCGCCACACAATGGGTGCCTGAAGATGGACGGCGCCGCCGAGACCGGTCCAGAAAGAGATGGCGAGACGATCTGGATTTAATATCTGAAGAGGAAGATGATCCATGCTACCGAATGGGCATGTAAATGTAAAGAACACACTGTGTTTAAAAATCATTTTATTTAACTGGTGGAAAGCTGGATGCGACGTTGGTAAATTCTGCAACATTGAATCGCTTCTTTCCACTGTATGGCGTTGTATACTTCTCACAGAACGGCCAAAAGATATGCACACCATTATATGGCCAAATAAACGAACATCACTAGTTGCTTCTGAATTCAGCAGTTCATAACAAGGATGACAAATGTTGGCATCCCTTGGAACCTGGAACAAACATAATTACCTTAGTACCCACATGAATTAACTGTAACACCTACACATTTGAACATTATGACATCTAAAGCAACCAGACTGTTGTAGTCGTGACGTGTTGTGGTCGTGATGAGACAAGATGAGTCTTTCTGATTCATTGCCATTGAGTTCATTTTTTATTTTGACAAAGACGGTAAACAACTTGAAGTCACATTTGTTCGTTATTTCTTATATTTATTACTTCTAGAATGAGACTAGCTGTAGATGACTTACCTCAATTGTTAACCATCGTGCTAAGATAGTGAGTAGAACGGCAGGCAATGAAGAGGTGATATGCCGCCGCAGTCTTTGCGTGGCTACACCGCAGTTTATGCATCGCATGATGAACTGATTACAAGTCCGTGTCGAGTAGCGAGAGGTCAGTAGGTAGGCGAGCACACACAATATGTCCAATAATCAAGCAAGGGTCAATGAATATCCAAAATAAAAAGCACAGCGAACAAGCAAACAGCAGAGCGTTCAAACGAAACGACGTCTGATATCTGACGTTTGTTTTTTTCATAGAGATGGGATTGAACGTCAAGTGGAACAGAATTGATAAAATAATTGAATGAGTTCAAAGATAAAAATATAATTAGTTTTTTTCGACCACTATTCAGTTAATATCTTTCGACACAAAATAGATAGTAAGAACGAAGAAGCACAGTCCGAAGCCTTCAGTTATTTTTATTTGATTTTGATTAGAAAAAACTGGAATTGAGTAGAGTCGATTGTCACTTTAAAAGAACCCCATTTTCTGAATCAAAACCCTGTAAAAACACACTAACAAGCACTAAGATAAAGTACTACGTATAGAGAGGTTATCCGAACCAAAAACAGTGTCACAACAGGATTATAGGGCGGAGGGCTGTGCGGGGCGAGCGTGCCGTAGATTCACTCAGTATTTGCTGCAGTTCTTAAAGAATAAGGGTCAGTTCACACCGAGACGCGACGCGACGCGCAGTTTTCAAGACAGAAATACAATTACAGACCTTATCTACTACACTAAAAGGTACACAATTCAGTGTCTACCTACTCACTTCGAGCAACGCAGCGCGGCGCCGCCGCCGCGCGGCGTAGCTCACTGAATCGTGTACCTTTTTGTGTAGTAGATAAGGTCTGTAATTGTATTCCTATCTTGAAAACTACGCGTCGCGTCGCGTCTCGGTGTGAACTGACCCTTAGTGTCGTCTCACCAAACTATAAAACATGCAGCGCTAGACCGCTTAAAACGTGTAGTTTTCTCGCGACCAAAACGTCGTAAGCGCCCGGAATTTCATGGCGCTTACGAACCAACGCGCGCTTATATATTGTTATATTGTTCACTCTATAGTTAGTACCTACGTGTCCCATCTGAACGGTTCAGTTTCCATAATCTTGAATACAAAATGTCGGGTGCATTAGAAAATAATGAATGAAAATGTAATAAAATAATAAATAAAAAGGTTTTAGTGGATTCTTACTTACCGATGATAAGTCACTCCACTTTGTTTTTTCTTCGCAGTCGATTGATTTTTACACGTTTTTAACACGCAAGACGGCATTTTTCTTTAGGCACAATTTCGGCAAGCGTCCGCGACGAGCGTAGGCGAGTGACTAAATGAGTTGTTGCCGGTCGGCAACAAAGCATGGTGCAAAAAACTGGTTTGCGGCGTCGGTTCTAATAATAATAGTTAATACGCTAGTAATAATAGTTCTATGATAACAAGCAACTAAACATGACACTGAATTGAACGCCATCGATTGATTGCCACTTCTTAGTTTCAGAAAATAAATCGTTTTGATACCTGTTATCAAAAATCGATATAAGTACAGTTTCAATTTGACATCCTGGAAAAGCGGCCCCTCCCTAGCTTGCAGTACTGTATATTTCCCGTTGAACTTGTCATCATGTCAATAAAAAAAACCAACTAAGATACTTTTTAATGTTTAATAGTTCACGAAAGTTCTAGGAAATTATTAAACGCTAAATAATTCATGAATGAATATTTAAATATTACGAGTTAATGTGAGATTACTATACATGCTTGGCGCAGTCATTTAGCCATCTCCTTTCAACCCAACCTGTTCAATGTTTTACGTGTGATTGAGTAATATCTTCACAAACTTTCACATTTATATATTAGGTATACCTAAAGGATTGTTTTCCAGTTTCGGTATGACCCTAGCCATTATACAATTTGAAGAAAACTTTTAGACCCGATTGCACGATAACGCTCTACAGTTTAACTTAACCCTAATTGAAACGATGTTTTTCTTTCTTTAAACGATTGGTAAAAATACGGAAATTGAATATTATCATATTTGGCGCCACTTGGATTAAGTTAGTTGTCGTGAACGCTAGATTCTATGAAAAATATAATATTTAAAACGACTGTTGAGGAAAGGTCGCCACAAGAGTAGTACTTTACCTGGCCAGGCACTTTGGCACGCCCAGTGAAACTCCTTTTTGACCCTATTCGTTGGAAACGAATAGGGTCAAAAAGGAGTTTCACTCGTTCTCCTCCACAGCATTAACTTTGAGCTGAACGCGATTAAATATGTCTGTACATTTCTTGCGATATTAGAAATGCATTCAATATTTCTGCTAAAAAAAGAAAATCACGCAGCGGAAACGCAAGAAAAAACATTAAATCTCAATACCTGCCTAGTTTTCTTGATATCCCACCAAAAACATAAATGTAAAAACGGAGAGCCAAGTTCAATACAAAAATTATGTTTGGCTGTGGGCTTCGCCGCAAAAAGAATGGAGATCTAAATGAGTGCCAAGTTTTATGCAAAATCCAAATATGTATTTATAGGAACAAAATAACATTATGAACTATTATTAAACTCTATTTCTTCGTTTTTTGGATACCTATAACAAAGCAGTGGAGAAAAAGAGACAGATAGAATTTTCCGAGTTATTAGCGTCTAAGATTTCTTAGACGTTATCTTAGACAAAGTTATGACTAAGTTTAAAAATTATGTCGGTACTATGTTCTCTATCAAGAAAACTACTACAATTAATCGAAAACTAAGGCTATGTTCATAAGTTTGCAATGCACTAAGTTTCCTTGAGAAAAGTCGTGGTTAAGATGGCTCAAGTATCATTATAGCCTTGGGGCCATAAAAGACAATCTTGCAGCCACACCTGAAACCAATTTTCTCCATAAAGCCACCCTCAAAAAGCCATGTACCACGTAATTGCCGAGGCTTAAAACCTAATTAAACACTTAATTAACCTAGAATACGTAATAATGAGATAATTTGGTCCATTTTTATTAATTCTCGTAGATATTAAACAATGAAAATAAATGTATTTTTTTCTTTCTTTCATTCTGTCTATACCAAGACCCCTCCGTGCCTCGGAAAGCCACCCACCCACACCCACTCCACCCTCCCACCCACCCAGAGCGGGATTTGATGATTTCCCATCCGCAAAAAAAAAAAAAAAGCCGTTGGTCCCGACTGTCATTCGTGGATCTTTGACAGTCGTTACGGGTCGTCAGTAGCCTGAAAATCTGACAGCCAGTCTTACCAAGGGGTATCGTATTACGCAGTAACTGGGTTGTGGAGGTCAGATAGGCAGTCTTTCCATGTAAAATTATGGTGTTCAGCTGCATCCGGTTAGACTGGAAGCCGACCCTAACATAGTTGGGAAAAGGCTAGGCAGATGATGAGGTAGATGACATACCTAGTAAAGTTGAGTTCAGCAGATTAGAGTTGTCACAATACCTTCAACAGTTTTGAAGTTCTTATCGCAACACTTCAGTAAAATAGAGGTGTGAAAAAGGCTAGAATAAACTTATACACCTATAAGTGTTATCTAGCTCAGCTGTCTTACGAGGCATTTTTCACGGAACCTCGTAAAGCCCGGGGCGGGAACTTTATCCCGCGTGGCAGCCCGTATGGCTTCGGTTGGCTCTTTTCCCGTGTTCGACGCCTCAGCAATATTTCCGATGAATAAATATTTATACTGAGGTACAAGACTGGTTCTTTTACTAAAAAATAAGAATCTTTTATCGCAATACAAGTTGATGACAATTATTTTCGTATTAGGTACCTACGCGTTTTTTACATAACTTGGACAGTATATATATAATAATAATTACCTACTTACAAATTGCCTTAATAACATTAATGATTAAAAAATACTTTCATAACACTAGTGTTCCAAAAAATACCTTGGGAACACTTGAGATAAGCCAACAGTCCGGTTTAAAAGAAGATATAGTGGCAAAAATTGGAAAGGGTATGTTTAGATGATTTGGTTATGTTGAGAGAATGAGTGAAAGGCGACTAACAAAATATATGTACAAGGGATATGCGAATGGAAACCCCGCAAAGAAACGCCCAATAAGGTATATAATATACCTTATTGGTGCGGCAAGCGTAACTTAACCTGATCGATCAGCTGTGCGGCTGTTATTATTTAGCCACGGGCCCCTACAACAACGGGGATTATGAATTTGCAAAATAAAAACAATATGACCTCTTTCTTGCTTTTCAATTCAGATATGACACCGTTGACAAACACTGTGTGATAGAACTTCTACTTCATTACCACAAAAGTGTTTTACAGCCGTTTAGGCAAAACAACTGTTCAACAGGAGATTAATGTATAGAGTTTGACGTTAGACTGACAGTAGACACGAACAAGTATCCAAGTTTTTGTGGTAAGAAGACCCCTAATGTTTTAGAACACACTTTATTTATTGACTGAGTTCTTGTCTTTCTGAAATACAGACGTTAAATAAAACTTGTGTGAATATGAAATAGAAGTTTTAAGATTTCATTTTTAACAATATTCAAATAAGCATTTCTTGCTTTACCCGTTCAATGACTTAAAATTCTCTTCGCGCATAAGCTTTGCTTCAGTTTCAATATTGTTATGAAACTTGAGCACAATAACAACATACGGTTGATAAGAGTAATCATGTTACGAATACAAACCGACTGAGGTGGAAATTAATTAACCTGGAACGTGGGAAACTATTACAGCGAGTATATTGCATGAATTTATTTATACATATACTACGAGTATTCGACAATTAAAGCAAACATTGGGTGTGAAGCTTTGGACTAGTACCCAGTAATGTTTTGACTGAAGTAATATTTGCCTGGTCAAAGCCATATTTGCCAAGAGCCTTCAAGCTTCAGTTGAAGTAGGTTTGCGCTCATTGTGGACACATACAGTCCTCACAGGCCACTTTTGTTAGGTATCTAATATAGGGGAATAAGCAAAAGGAGTAGGTATGTAAGGATCGTGGCTGGTAGCGTTCTGTAGTTTCTGCCTGCCCCCATGGGAAGAAAGCTTGAGTTTATGTATAGGGTATTTTAGTAAGGAAAGGGGTAGTCTATTCAAATTTATGTTATTTCAAGTTAAACAAATATCAACTTTATTTTAATGGTAATCAAGTTGATTTCAGTGTGACTAACACTATTGAAAAAGTTATAGGTAAAAATGTTTGAAGTTATAGCGTAAACTGAACTTTATGTTATAGGAATTAAAGTTATTTTTCCGTAAACTCATATTTGTTTACATTTTTGGCAAATAAATCGCGAATGCAGATTATGTGCCTACCTGTGTTTAAAGGAATAATATCTTTTTTTAATGAGAGGTTCTTGGTTTACCAATTAACTACAAAAACACTCGGTGTGCTCTAGATTGAAAATTAATTACTTCGAGCATATTTAAGCCACCGGAGTGTATACAGGGTGTCCGGTAATTAATGGATAACCTCTTCAGGGGTCATTGTACTTATCATTATGAACAACTATTACTATGGGACCAAACCTGAAATCGCGAAAAAAGAATCAGCAGTTTCCTACATTTTGACGAGTTAGCGAACATAAATGTAGGGAACAGCTGATTTTTTTTGCGATTTCATGTTTGGTCCCGTAGTAAAAGTTGTTCGTTATAATAAGTACAATGACCCCTTATGAGGTTATCCATTAATTACCGGACACCCTGCATAATTAACATTTTTATCACACTTTTAACCTAAATTAAGGTCAGCTTACTCATCATTCAGTGTCCTATCGCTAATGGTAGGTAAAAAAAAACTGAAAAGATAAAGGAAAACACTACGTTTATGTGAGATAGTTTTTTTTTTAATTGATGATACTTTTACAAATAATTTATTTGGAGAAATTGTTTTTTTTTTTGATTTGGGTGAAAAAATAAGATAAATTGAAATGATTATTATCATTTATGTAAAAACAGTTGCTGGTAAACACAATCTTTACAGGTATCACTGAAACTTATATTTTCAGTCCGTTCCATAGCATTGGTATTCGATGTATGTATGTAGTCTTTAACCGTATTCAAATGATAAATATCAGAGAACCGCACTGCATAATGATGCCCTTTGAGAATCACAGACTGTAGCTGTAAAACGGTATTTAAAGTTTTATGTCTCATTCTCAGTTTACATGAAACTCGATTTCGTGTAAAATAAAATAGTTACGACTTTTTTATGTCTGTTTTGTCTGCGTTAGCTACATTTATATTATGAAATAAGTCGTAAAACATGTTTTGAAATGATAAAATATAACTATAGTATGTTCCAAAAGTATCTGATGAAAGTATAAACAAACCCTGATCAGGTTCATTCTTACGCTAAATCTCAGTGAAGTCTAACAATCTAAAAACCGGTCAAGTGCGTGTCGGACCACGCACAATGAAGGGTTCCGTAGTTGGAATGAATTTATCCCAAGAAAGAACTTAACATTGTAATTGAAAATCGTGTTTTGCCAAACATTGCAACTGCAAATTTAAGTTGGTTGGTTTAACTCATTAACTAAAGCCTACTTAACTGTGATAGTTTTCCTTTTAACTTCGTTATATATAGATACTACTACCATGAATTGTTTCACATATCCAAAAACAACCATTAGCTGGCAGGGGGGGGGACCCTTGACTAACAAAAATTCGCACATTAAAGCTTAATATTTCACAAACGCATCCCTGAATTGAAAAATTATTTCACCAACACGCAATATTTTTGAAAGATCTATCCAACGATATCCTACACCATGGGGTAGGCGAGAAAAAAATTAAACAGCTCCACTTTACGTGCAAAAAAATTCAAAAAAATTTGTAGTTTTATTTTTTCATTATTTTACCACTTTGTCGGCGTGATGAATTTATATATCCATGCCAAATTATAGCTTTCTAGAACTAAGAATCCCGGAGCTAAGCTGCGGAGGGACGGACGGACAGACGGACATGGCGAAACTATAAGGGTTCCTTGTTGACTACGGAACCCTAAAAAGAATCATCTTTAAGGTGATTTAAAAATATAATTTCAAGTTTACTGTTCAAATAATTAAACCAAAGCACTCCATTTGTAAGTAACACAATTGGCATCCACAGGTAGGTACGTTTTCTAATCAATTTATTTACATTTTTATCAAACACTTTTGAAATAGATCATAGGTACGATTATACATATTAGAAAATTAACAAAGTTTTCTGAAACGCCCAAAACAAAATTCTTTTAAAATAATTTTAAAAAAAATATCAAAATAATGCTTTTATTTAGTTAAACAAAGCACAATGCCTGAGCGCTACCTCCGGATGGCTTTGTGCGGACAATAGCAGACATTACCGGACCGCACTAGGTACCGAAACTATAGCCCTATCATAGTTACAATGGGCTATCGTAGCCGCGCAGTATTTCCCAGCGAACAACTGTATGGAACGCAGAAGCGTAAATTCGGCCCAGAATAGTTGTAATGGAACTTTTGCCCTTGTGTAGTCGCTTAGAAGACATTATTGGGCTTTTCAATTATATTCTCAGAACACCAAATTCTCCCGAATTAAGTCATTATAAAGGACAATGCCGTGGGGCCGTACCAACTTGCGAGGGGGCGTGTCACTACCAAATGTAGTTCATAAAATTACTCCAATTTTTTTTTAATTAGATTTACGTTTTTGTTATGAAAAAGATTACCGGATTTCGAACACCAAAATAAAAGTATTTTTATGTACTTTTGTACGTATTTTCTCTTATGTCACTGCCATTGCACTTCATTTCCGAATGTTGTTCGTAAAGAGTCAAAAAGGATAGGTAACCTACCAACAAAAATTTAAATGAAGAAGATAATTTGTAAGTGCCTACCGACACCTATTTACAAATTATTTATTTTATTTATTTATTTGGAAACTCAACAGCTTATAATTAAAATTACATGAGTTATGAATGTTCAATCCACTATCAATGAACAGTCCAATGCAGTTGCGTCAAAGTAACAGCATCTTACAGTCTGCATACACTGCTTAGTGATAGCGAAATGATGACAATTATCACTTAAGCCAATAACAGAGTTTCACGGCATTGAAAAAGCTAGAGGTTAAATAGAAAGTAGCGAGAGAAAACAAAGGAAAAAACTTAAACAAGTATAGCTATCAATAATAAGTAAAATCCTTACTTATAATATTAGGTATATTTTTGTGTGTGTCAAAAAATCTTTAGGTCAAGCGTTGCGTCGCATTAATTTAAATTATTATTTTGGAATACATTCTAAGCATTTAAAGAAAAGAGGACCGATTTAAAAAAAAACGTTTTTATTGTGACGTATTGCTATTTGTCCTGTTACGCCGTTACGTTTGACGTTACTTTCAATATTGGTTTCATCTGAACTATTGAAATATAATTAAAATCCACAATAAGAAAAACGTTCAGGTGCATTTCCATAACGTAATATTTGTGTGATAATCCTTAGCAATGCCTCCATCATTCATCGTCATCGTGCATTCGTCATTTTCCCGAACGTAACCTCAAAATATGAAGTAGGTAAATGGCAAATAAATAAGAATCTAAGAGAATATAAAATAATAAGAATCCATAAAAAAAAAAGTTATCAATATAGGAAGGGCATTAAATTCTCCTCAAAATACACTAGGTTTGGTTGTGACAGCGGACTTTTTTCGTTTGGTACAGGGCGCCTTATATTTGACGACATTCTCCTTTATATTGTTGTGATTATAGTGGGTGGGAAATTACACATAGTACCTTAGTAATTAGAATTAGGAACATTCGTTTAAGCAAATTCGATTACATTATAACTCGAATGTGGTGCTGTCGTCGGAATTCTAGCTATGTAAAAACGCAGAAAATTATAGGCAGTCTGTAAAAACCTAACCAAAGTTATATAGGACACCGACCTCAAAGCCATTCGCCTTTCACCTTCAAATGATATTAAATAGATAGTTTACGGGACACTTCCGAAACACTGCGAAAAGGCAATTTTCTAAAAAGCCTTCAGATAGCTTGAAACTTTCAAGGAAAATGGTGATTACGACAGTTAGGCCAGTACGGTACGGTACATTTGTGTCTAAAATTTTAGGCTATCATCATTTGAAGCCGCGGGCTGAAAACTGCTACTTTATTTCTAGGTGTATATTTTAACAAAACTTCCCAAGACAATTGAGCTCAGAAAACGAAAAATAAGTTTTTTAAAAGAGCTCTTTGGAAAAGCTCCACCAAACAGTTCAGCTCGTGCTAGTAAGTAAGTAAACATCCCGACCACAACTACATACGTACTGAACGAGCCTCTTCCCTGTAACCGTCTCTCCCGTGTGATGCGCGACCGCAGGCCTAGCACACGCTCCACTCTGTGTGCCCACAGTAAAGACAAAGTTACCTCACTAAGCCCCACACTACTTGCACCTACGCAGGCGTATAGATGTACACATCTGTGTGACGCCTGACCTTTGGGGAGCACATAAGGACGGTGCGCTCGCGTGCCGCCTTCGCTCTCGGCAGGCTCCACTCCATGTTGAATGCACGCAGCAAATTGACACTAAAGTGCAAATTGCGTACCTACACCGCGTGCATTCGACCTATCCTGACATACGCGTGCCCCGTGTTCGCGCATGCCAAGCCACACCACCTCCACAAGATGCAGACACTCCAAAACCGATTTCTCCGAAGAGCCACGGGAGCCCCGTGGTTCGTTAGGAATAACCAACTCCATGTTGATCTCAAGATTCCAACTATCCAACAGTGCATGAAACGCCTATCTAGGAGTTTCTTTGACAGGGCTGAGAAACACCCCAACCCCCTCATTTCCTCAGCCACTCAATATGCCCCCTCTAATATCTCAAAAATTCGCCGTCCTAGGCATACTCTCATCACACCCGACGACCCCATCACCATACTCCAAGAGAGTTGTAGGGAAACCAGTACCAGACGTAATAAAAACAAATACAAACCGCGTATCCGGCCCCGCCGCCGAGGCCCTCCGCGACGTCCCTGTAACATCACAGCCCGACCCTTGCTCGACGAGCCAGCCCGCGTAGCTGAGCAAGTAGCTTTAAATTCCCCAAATAATAATCAGACCCAGCCTGACCATTGCTGTCCTCCCCCCAATGACGCACTAAGCCGAGGCCCGAACCCCACAGGGGGTGCCCTTAGTGTCGGTTCATTTAATGAAAAATCCTAGTTTGTAAGCCCTGGCTGGGGGCCTTAAAGTAATTTTTGGCCACCACAGGATAGTCCGGTTAAGCAGAAAGGCAACCGTCTAGAGTTACATCTGCGAGTGGTCATATCAAAAAAAAAAAAAAAAAAAAAAAAACTGGGCTTTCCATATAAAACTGACAATCGTATGAATTTTGTAACAAACTTGTTTTGTTTACCTGTTGTATCCATTCCAACTGTTTCGAGACAATCCGTTTTGTATTTGAATATTAGATAGGTATTAAATGTTGGCTGTTTACTTAAAAGACAATCCAAATCTCTTTGAGGGGATAATGGAATGAGATTCGGCCGTATTTAGGCAATTAATGACATTTTGTGGCGGTTACTTTTAGAGACGGCTTTAAATTTGGGACCCGACAATTTTATAACCAAGGAATTTACCTATTCATTAAAATCCCGTGAAATGATCTTTTAATCATTTAAATTCAACACAAAAGGAGCAAAAATCTCAAGCTTATGAAAGGGAACAACTGGCCTGTTCCAAAAAGGTATAAATATACAGCGTATTTTCTCTAGAACCTAAATTACTTTACCATCATTAAAGCACCTATTCATAATTAAAATCAATAAGGGCCAACACATGTTTAATAGGGCTGTACTGTGCAACTGACAGCTGGAATTAACTCCTTTGCCATTAGCCACACACGCTACACTATATAACACGCTACAATATATCACAATCTCAGCAACCGCGTTTGAGACCACCCTAACACATTAACAAGACCATAGATTATAATCATTGTAATTTGGAAGCCAACATGTCACCACAGGTGGTGGATAAATCGAATCTCTACATGTACGTAATCTGAAATTCCATTAGCTCACGCTTCCGCCTGAGAGCATTTGAATATTTAGTACCCAATGCTGACGTAATTACGTGGCCTTGTGTTCAGTGTTGCAAGTGACGAAAAGCAGTGATTTGCTTCGAAAATGTAGGCACTAGAGAAAGCCGGGAAGCTGGCAATTTCGTCGTTTCTAACAGTGAATTAAGACAGTGCACACACTAGAACGATAACAGTTTTGTTTACCGTAGACAGATCTACCAGTCCTCTTAAACTGTATTTTCAGAAGGTTTTGTAAATGTTGACTATACGCGTCATCATAATTATCATAGAGGAAAGTCACGGTCCGGAAAAGCCTCGAATGTCGTCTGTTTTTTGAATATTCAGGAAAACAAACCATTAAGAAATCATTTGGACGATTTCATCCAAAGATTTCTTAATGTTGTTTGTTTGATTAGGTAAACGGTAATTTTGTTACTGTTAAGTTCGGTACTTAATTCAAATGTTCCTGCATTTCTAAGGATTTCGACAAACTCTGAAAGGGTGAATACAAGCTGAAAAAACGGCGACATATTGTGCTTTATTTTCTTCCGCTCCTAAAAAATATACAGGCTGGCATGGATTAAGTACAGAATCTTGTACTGAATCCTAATGCTAACAATACAGAAAAGAAAAAAGCCAAAACTACTCATAAGTGCATCATTTAAAAAAAAAGAAATACTTAGTGCATACAGATGCTAACGCTCCAATAAAGGTCTTATCTATCTGCAGCTCTAAAAAGGAGAAAAAAGGTAAAAAGCTTTTCTCAGTGTCGCCTTTTGTTGTGAATGTCACTGGATATTGTAGACAGCCAAGCGCGAGCGCAACAGGTAAGGTTTACTGTAAAGATCTTGGAACAACTGCAAATGCTCTGCCGTTGACAATGGACGGGCGCATTAAATGGATGGCAGTTTTTATTTTCTCTGTGACCATTTTTCTTGGCAACGAAACGGGTGAAAATTTTATGCGACTGATGTTACTTTAATTTAGTTGATTAATTCATAAATTCTGTAGATCTGTTTGAGTTATTAAGTTATAACATAGGCTAAACCATTTACATACGTTACTAACAATGTGGACCTCATTGTAGTCTGAATAAACAAAAGGTATCTACAATATATTTATATAGATTGGTATAATCGTATTCTATTACAGGGGCTTGTGGCTATAAAAGCCGCACGGGTCGATCGATCAGATTAAGCTACGCTTGCCGTGGCTGGTCCGTAGTTGAGTGACCATCTTTACATACCAAGACCCCTCCGTGCCTCAGAAAGCACGTTAAGGCGACATTAAATGTTTTGATTGATTGAATTCGAGTTGGTGACAATGGGACCACGTCGAGACCATACCCTTTCAAACAACAATTGAATTTTGAAAATCGGTCCACAATTGGCGGAGTAATCGCGTTACTAACACACAAAAAAAAACATACCGTCGAATTGAGAACCTCCTCCTTTTTTGAAGTCGGTTAAAAATAGCCCCATTCATACTGAATCGAATGACATAATAATACATACCATTGTTCTTCCAAAGTTATGATCAACAATAACAATAACATCACGCGAATATCGAATTGCGCATGCGTCATCGCGGTCATTTATTTTGACGTGACAACGTCTTAAATTAGGTTGCGACTGGGAGTCACTTATGAAAAAGTGTAACGCTCGGTAACGTTACGATGAGTCACCGAACGAGAGAGAGGCCCGCCGAATGCCTTGCGTCTCTCTCCCACTCAACTATGATCGGATGATCGGTCGTTGTCACGTAAAATCTTCGCCCGTAAAACCGACTTTACAGGCAACCATTTTTTTTTTAAGATTTTCAACTACAGATAACTTATTTCGTAATGCCGATACAACCACACGGTCTTTGGTACAAATGTACAGACGCCAGCACATCAAGCTACCCGAAACTGTCAAATTTTCCCAATCAATTTTGAATCTTATGCTATAGCGATAAAGTTGAAAATCTTTTAAAGAAATTTGACAGATTGTAGTAGCATGATGTGCTGGCGTCTGTACTACATCTAACCACCCTACTACAGAACCTGGGGGCCTAGACAAAATCCCTTTTCTGTAAGCGTTAACGCCAACGGAAAAATCAAATTGTATGGAGTTGACATTTGCTTACCAGATGTCACGTGACTGCTGCTAAATTCGTAGACAAAGTCAATATTCCTCATGCGGAAAGGAACGCCGAAGCGAGCGTGACAGATAAACGACAAAAATGTTCATCAAAATGGTAGACAAATGCCACTTTTGACAAACGCTAATGATATTTTGACGTTTCCGCAACACGCTTTATTAGCGGGAGATCGGACCCTCACGCTAACGCTTAGAAAAGTAAACTGTGAACAATTTTTGTGTATTCAATTCAAATTAATTAGTGGAAATGCATACTTTGAGATTATTATGGGCAGCTAATAATGAAGCAGCATTGCAAAGACGTCAAACGAGAAAACATCGTCGTAACATGGAGCAAATTGTGGAGATGTCGGAATTGTAAACATAGTTTGCTATTAGCATTCTAATACCCTATCTAAGAAACAAGTATTAAGGTTTGGAATCGAGCTTATCTTTTTAAGAATAACAAATGTAAGAACCACAATCATATAAGTGCACCATTGAGAGTTTGTTTACATTATGCATTCCGTAATCTCAAGTAGGCCCAATCTTACTAGTTAAAAATGGGATAGGAATTTGAAATAAATGACAAAATATCGTAAAAAACCTGCCTTTCCATAAATTCTATCAGCAAACTAAATTGCTCGGGACTCGCACGAAGTCTAGATTCCATCTAAAATTGAAAAAAATATATGTATTGATGATTATTCATCGCAATGAAAACATTTTTTTCTATTAACAATATTAATATTCAATTTTTTGAAAGATACTAACTAGATCACAATTCTTACATTAACTTGAATTATTATTTAAAGCCGTTCACTTACTTTCTTTGTAATTAAAACACTTTTACTTTCAACACACACAACACTTTTAAATATTATTGTTACCGCGCGATTGAGTTTGACAATGACAGGAGAGAATGTAACACTTGCTACACACTATTCCATAGACTAATTATAGAGTGTTTCGGGTAACGCTGCGGAATGGGCGTTTTGCGTTTCATGTGTAACTTGTCTACCATTTTCAACACGCTAACGTCTTGTCCTTAGCGTGAGCGGAAAACGCGTGCACGGAAAACGCTTGGATTTTGTCTAGGCCCCCTTGAACGCAAGCAATACTCCCATAGACAAAATTATTAAAAATAAAACGAAAAAACGAAAACGAAAACGTCCGAAAGTGCGGCTGGACATTCCGTCGTTTTCGTTCGATCTCGATTTTGGCGGCCGGACAGTTTAGGATTTTCGGGAGCTGTCTATTTTCGGCAATGCAGGCGTGAGTGGTTATCAAGAATAATTACCCCCACAACTATGTCAATATTAGCATTCAAGTATATTTTGAAACTCTGATCCGGACTGTCCCTACAAGAATGCGGTATGGATATACTACATTACAATAATTACTTACGTTACTTACCTCAATAATCTATTTTTTGCCAATATAAAGCGTTTCTTTATTAGTAATTTGGACTTACCAGACATTTTCAGCACGAAACTCAAAAGCGAATAAAATTATTTTCTTATTGCTCCGAGCGTTAGCGTCTACCCGTGACCTATGCCCGTGACAGTGGTCAGCGAGGTACTGCCGCCCGTCGCCCGCAAGAGCCCCGCGTCAACGCGTACCAAGTTTATTCGAAAAACGAACCCTAGTTGAATTATCAAACACAAAACAAATAAAAACCGTATACTAAAATTTAGGAAATTAAATTATCTTTTAGATGGTGAAAGTTTTATGAAAATACACCCGATAGTCTTTGCGTGATTGTCGTTTTTTTGTCCGCGGTAGACATTACTTTACAAATTAATTACACTATGTTAAAAAAATATAATTGCAAATATTCACAGATCAAATTACGAAGACAATTGTCTAGTATAACATATTTTATTTTCAAAGAAATCAGGCCAGTCGTTTAGACGTGATTGTGAATTTAAAATCATTAGAAATTGTGTATCTGCGCCTTAAGCCGTTAGTCCCGGCTGGCATTCGTGGATCTTTGACAGTCATTACGTGTCGTCAGAAGCCCGAAAGTCAGACCAACAATCTTACCAAGGGGTATCGTTTTACCCAGTAACTGGGTTTTGTAGGCCATATACGCAGTCGCTCTTGATGGTTATATAATCGTATTCTACACACTCGTACTCGTCGTCGTTCGTATTCGTACTACTACAGCCAATTAATTGATTTGACTGACTGACTGATATATCAACGCACAGCCTAAACCACTGGTCCTAGAGACATGAAATTTGGAGGGTGTGTTCTTTGTGAAGAGTAGGTATCCACTAAGAAAGGGTTTTTCGAAATTCCACCCCTAAGAGGGTGACTGGGGGGAGGGTGAAATTTCACGCGGACGAAGTCGCGGGCGAGAGCTAGTGACTTACATTGCACGAATTTTCTACAAAACATGCGCGAACGACTCAATCGCAATACTGTAATAGGCGTAATACAAAATGCTCATCCGTGTATATATTTCGCCAGAATATTAAATGTCCAGTTTCCACATACTTGACACAAACACTATACTATTTTCAACCCGTCCTTCCAAAACACATTAACCAGCATCATTACAGTTTTCAAAGAGCCATTAAAGCCTCTCCATCCATATTTCCCCTGGCAACACAGGCACGCAATTAAAGTACCTACGACATTTACGGTATTAACATAAACCGCATTGTTCATTATCATTTTGTGTCCGGTAAGCGAGGCGTCAATTTGACAATACAGCGGGCGAAATGTACCAACATTTCATATTCCACTGTTAAAATGTAAAACAACTCGTAATGTCTGTAATAAGATAGGAAGCCATCAGTTACCGTCGTATTATGTAAAACAGATGTTTTATTTCAAGACGTTTTTAAAGGGAATGCGCTAAGGTAGCCCATGAAATTCAAATTATCTTAGGTTTTTTTGCAATTTGCAAGTTGTATGTTGATTAAAACATGATTCGTGACCGTAACAAATATAACTTTACAGAATATAATTATTAGAATCAGCAATACAACTCTGAGTTGGCCTGAAATGTCATAAGATGAACTTAGAGATTTATAGAATTATAATTCTATAAATAAATATTTGTTACGGCTGCGAGTAATAATTTAGATCAACATACAACTTGATACTGACCCGCAAATTGCAAAAAACGTAAGAAAATTTGAATTTCACTGGTGGAAATTGAAAAGAAGATAAGGGGGAAATATTTTTTTTAAGTCCTCACAAACAGTTTGGATATTATTCTAAAATAAATCATTATTTTTATTTGAGATTTCACATTTCTATCTTAATGAAGCCTAAAATAATTTTACAACAGAATGTACCATCTCAAGAAGACAGGTACATAGGTATCGTGCTATAATTCAAACTTAATCTATGTGTGTCAACCTGAAATAGCATTCATTCTTACAAGCTTTAGATTCAAATTCCTTTTAAATATCGACGTAAATATAGCCTATAGCCCTTTACTATTACCGCCCCTACGCATATACCTACCTATGACATGTGTAACCCGAGACGGGCAGAGACCTCATTATGATCAGGCATAATTATCTCTGACCTAAATGTTCAAATTATAATACGACAATCTAATACCTTGTTCATCAATATACTCGTATATGTAGGTAATATATTGAACCTAATAACCATAATGATTTTTAAGTGCATGGCATTACAAAGTTAACAGTAAGTTACATTAATGCTTACATAGAGTGCACCTTAACACCCCTCATTGTCAATCAGACAGCTAGAATAAGCTTCACAGCACAGTGCCTGTTTAGCGCATAATTTTTTTTTCCGGAAAATTTATTTTTAAGTAAATTGACGACTTATTTAATTGCCTTGTTATAGCCTTTTCATACAACTGTGAAACACTGACAGTTGTGATTCGAATATACGGTCAATTTAATTAATTTCCCTGCCTTTACCTATCCATCTTGTAATAACTACCCAACAATGGAAATTAAGACATATTCTGAATCGTATATCAAGCAATAATTGGAACTACTCTGCAAGCTGCAAACGTCCATTCAATCCCAGCAGTGTTTACAGATATGTTACAGATCTATAAATCTAGCCTCCACACTGTGACTAGGGTAATTTATATCTTGTTAACAACGTGTACGCATGTTCGAACATGCAAATGGGAAACACGGCGATTGATTGCAGCATTAACATAAATATTGCAGTTATTGGAGGGAATTTTGCATCCGTATGAACGGTATTTTGGCTGCTTTAATTTGTCGATATTTGCTGATCGTTATAAAGTCAGGGCATGACAGCTGATGCATGCAATTCGCCTGCGCTGTATTGCAATATTCTATTGAAAAAATATATATAATATCCAAAAATATATAATAATCCATCGTTGGCCTTTCATCAATATAGCTGGAGATACGATACATATGTATGTAGCTTTAATAGTCGACCTAGATTGCGAGACAGCCAACCGAAACACAAGAGCGAACCTTGAATATTAAAAGTCCCTCCAACAAAGACAGTTTCTGGCCAAGCTCCCACTACCAATTAAATATAATTACTAATTATACTCACGGAACCCCCTGAAGTATTGCAAAGATTCACAAAGCGGGTAGATATTATAAGATCATGTCGAAACGAATCTTGACAACGAGCCAACTCATCAATATTCATTTCAGTTGCAAATAGCAATAGTGATCGGATAACGAGGGTTCTTTCGCGGTGTCATGCCTCGCAACAGGTGACAAACCCTCATTTTTCAAGCATCTCATCTATATTGTGCTGAGATAGGCTGAGAACACCCAGCTCCGAGATTTGAGCTCTATAGTGGAACATTTTCAATTCAATTCGTGGCTGCTTTTTTTGCAATTTTTCGTGTTGGTATATCATGATAAAGCTGGGGATTATGGATCTTTTTAAGCATTAAATCCCGGAGCTAAACGTAACCTTTGGGTTTTTCAGAGTATACCACTGACTTTACCTACCTACACTGAGGGGGAACTTTGTGAATAATCAGCCTATAATGTTCCCACTCCTGGGACACAAGCCTCTTCGCGGTGAGGAGAGGGAGAGGGCTGTAATCCACCACGTGAGCCCAGTGCGGGTTGGTAGGACATGCCGGTCTTCTCTCAATTGTTATCCTTTACCGTTGGAAACTTTGTATGGAAAGTTGTAAATACTGAATATCTACTGAAACTCTCAATACGCACTGAGCATGCGCGGTGATCAATGCTCGTTCGTTTAATGTATGAGCCTTTAGACCAGGGGGCCTAAAAAGGCCACTTTGGCAGAATTATAAAAGGATAACATAATGGACAGATAACTGTTAAGTTAATCGTATCAAATCCCATTGGTGAAGCATTTTTCAGTTATTTTTTTTTGTCTGTGCTAAAATACCAATCAATCCATTTCAAATCCAATACCAATCTCTTTGATAGTACCTACGTAGTGCAGCGAAAAAAAGAAAAACACGGACTGTCTTCGCCATATTATAATTCATAATGTTATCCTTTTATGATTCTCCAAAGTGGCCTTTTTAGGCCTCCAGTTTCCTTTTTTTTTCTCGACAAGCGCTCGTAAGCTACTGCGATCATTTTCATTCGAGACACTGGCTTGTCAAGCAGAAGGGCAGTTAAAAGATGGTATTAACGTTGTTCGATAAAGTGACTACCTATCTGACCTCCACATTACTGGGTAATACGATACCCCTTGGTAAGACTGGACTGTCAAAGATCCACGAATGACAACCGGGACCAACGGCTTTCCGAGGCACGGAAGGGTATGTAAAGATGGTCACCCATCTACGGACCAACCGCGGCAAGCCTGATCGATGGACCCCTGCTGGTGTTATTAAAGCTGATAAAATGTACCTAAAGCTACGGTTTCCTAAAATAGCGTTTCCGTCATATTTATAACGGACGTCATATCGTCGTCGTCGTTTTGACATTAAGGTGTCAAAAAACGCTCTGTATTTGGACATTACGGCCTTATGTAGCGGTCACAGGAAAACCTCTCCTAGGAAATCGTAGCTAAAGCAGCCATTCGATATTACACGAGTGATTCGGAGTAGTTTTGTCAAAGCTTTGACTGTTAGTATACAATAGTGCTCAGGTCTGACGTTGAAACGTACCTATTAACCTCAATACCGTGGAATTGAGTAAAGAGAACTAAAACGTCATGTGCAGGGGATCAAAGAGATTATTTTGTATTCCGACAGATTCTGGAATGGAATTTCCAAATACTATATTTAAAACCGCTATCCAAATGAATGTATGAAGACATAATTATAGGTAAGTATTTTATTTACATTTCCATTTGACGAAAGTTTGATTATTTCAGTACCTAAATTATTGTTCTGACGCGACTTTTCATTTCATATTGAAAATAATGAAAATAAAATATATGATCAAGGTTTCTACCAAATATTTAATAAACCTACCTATGAAATCGAATACAACTTCATGCGTCATTTTACCACTACAATAATTGAAAAAAACAGAAACCCCATTTCCCACTCAACATTCAATTCTGAATAACCATTAACAAATCAGCACAACAACCGTTACTGAACCTCACATTTCAGCCATTTTCCCTCCGTATCAAAAGAACGATGAGCTGGTTACAAAAACCATTTGTTCGCTTTTCCTAACGCACCATTCAATTCCACCAGCGAACTACGAAAAGGATCAATTGTACATCTCCTACAGAAAAGGTAACAAAAGAACATAGCTATTGATCCTTTGTGTGGCCATTAAACACGCTGGAATACACTACAAAAAAAGGCGTAAGTTAATGCACAATGAAAAAGCATGCACAATTCCACTTGACGCGGTAATGAGGGGTGGAAATTCCGTAATTACTAGGAACTATGCTCGCTTTTTTATCGGCAATATAAACTGTTGAGATTTTTTTTACTTTTCATGACGTACCTCTACCTACAGCTGTATTTTAAGCTCTTTCATTTTCATAGAAAAAAGTCTAGGAAGAGTATTTTTCTTGATAAAATATTAACATTGATCTTGCTTTATTATTCACACTGACGCCAACAGCTTTGTCTTCGACACGGATGCTGACAGCTCACAGTGCAGACGTTTTGTTAAAAGTAATTTATTACAGACAACTCGGGTTCAATTCTCATAACACATTCAATAATAAAAAGTAATTTAAAAAAATTAAACCGACTTCAAAAAGAAATTAACTCAAAATTATGAAATAACTTTGATTTCGGAAGTCGGTGTCTTGGGATCTGTATTTTAGTTTTATGCCACCGACTTCCGAAATTAAAGTTATTTCATAATTTTGAGTTAAGTAATTTCTTTTTGAAGTCGGTTTAATTTTTTTAAATTACTTTTTATTTCGTAATTTTTAGTTTTTGCACTAGTATTTGACCAAGGTTTTGAGATATTTTCCCTTTGACACTACACCCGTAGCTCTTATCAATAAGCCAGGCCGTCACACTTACACGTATTAGTCCATATCTTGAAAATTACTGAATCGATCTTGATGAAACTTGCACTGTTCCCTAAGTTGAAGAAAATGTAAGCCAATAAAAAAAAAAATGGTTGCCTGTAAAGTCGGTTTTACGGGCGAAGATTTTACGTGACAACGACCGATCATCCGATCATAGTTGAGTGGGAGAGAGACGCAAGGCATTCGGCGGGCCTCTCTCTCGTTCGGTGACTCATCGTAACGTTACCGAGCGTTACACTTTTTCATAAGTGACTCCCAGTCGCAACCTAATTTAAGACGTTGTCACGTCAAAAAATGGTCACGATCCGATTAATAGTTCCGGAGATATGCGTGGACAAACATACATACATACATACGTCTATGAAATTTTGTATATTTGTTTGGAAGCCTTAATAGATCATCATATGTGAATATAATGCAATTCCAATAATATTACATACATACGTATCGAATTGATAACCTCCTTTTTTTTGAAGTCGGTAAAAATATGTGAACCTTTCGATTAAATATCACTAAAAATTGGCAACACGTTAGATTGCTTTCGAAATTTTTTATGATTGGCCGAATATATTTATTATGAAGTTTTTCGCTAGCAATTTTTATTTTCAGACGTGGTACAGAAACGTTGTTATAATTAGTGTTTCAATATTGAATATAAATAACGATTCGAATACCAAAACGAGTAATATCGCTGGAAAAATACATTTTTAAAATACATTTTCGGCCCTGGGATGTATTCAGTGGAGTTCTTTGTAGCTTATCGAACTCCACTGAATACATTCCAGCGAAAATGAATTTTTCCAATGATACTAGGTACTTGTTTTGGCTTTCGAATCCTGTATATTAATTAAAAATACACTTTTAAATTGTAAAGTTTTCGCTTATCCGTTTGGTCATCTTATGTGGGATTATCCTCCTTTTTTTTATTACTAAATGGGCCCGCTCTTGACCCCGATCACGCCTGATGGTAAGCGATAGATGAGGTCTATGATAGAACGAGCGTGCCCAGAAGATGCCTGTTCACTCTTGCTTTGAAGGCAGACGGGTTAAATGTGGGAGGGGAACACAGATGCCGGCAGAGGGTTCCACACTTTGGCTGTGCGCATAATAAAAGTGGAGGAGAAGCGCTGAGTACGACTCGTGGGGATATCAACCAAGTGCGGATGGTACGCTGCAGTATGTCTTGTTGTCTGGTGGTAAAAGGGCGATGGTGGGATCAGGTCACGGAGCTCCTGCGCACACTCTCCGAAGTACAGTCTGTAGAAGACCGACAGGCAAGCAACATTACGCCGATGAGCTAGGCTGTGGAGAGTAGCTACCAACGTCTCGTCGCCTATAAGCCTTTTAGCTCTGCGTTCCACCGAGTCAAGTGCAGCAAGCTGGTATTTTGCTGAGCCATCATAGGCTTCATAAATATTCTAATATTTACTAATGTGTATGACTGCTGGACACAAGGTGGACCGATGACCTTGTGAAACCCGCAGGAATCCGATGGATGCGGGAAGCACAGAACCGGTCGAAGTGGCGGCGGTGCTTGGTGCCTTAGATAACTGCTTATAAGCAATCATTAAAAAACAAGGATTATGTACCTACATTAGGTGTATGAGGTCAAATAGTAGAAAGGCTTCCATTTTGACAAATGTTACCGCCACACCAGAACAGGACCTCGTGAATAACTTGGTTCAAATATGAAGTCGCTGTCGACTAATATTGTCGAAAATAATGTAATTTATGTATACGCTTGCCACTCCAATTTGGTTAATGTAAATTTGCTGAACATTCATCATTGGAATTATCAAAACTCTCTCGAATTATCACGCAACATACAAATTTTCATTTTAGGGACGCACAATCATTCATTTCACTAATGACAATCTACATTTTTATATACATAGCATAATAACAGCTGGTCTTCATGAACACCAGCTGCTTAATATACTCAAAACGTAATAGAACACCTATGTATACCTATAAGTATTTACTTGTCCAGCAT
Organism: Oligia fasciuncula; assembly: GCA_963082905.1. NCBI lineage: Eukaryota > Metazoa > Arthropoda > Insecta > Lepidoptera > Noctuidae > Oligia > Oligia fasciuncula. Next base: position 6,557,732 of record OY720393.1, on the reverse strand, counting down.
ACCTGAATAAGACCACTATTTCATTCACAAATTAGTCACAACCACCTAAAAGAATGCGTCTCTATTTCTCGTTCTTTAACAAATATTATTACGTCAAACATACGTAAACCGAGCAGCACAACAAAGCATTAGCTTCAAAGATTATCGCAGAGCCTATTTATTTCCAAAACAGCTACAGGACGGTGCTCTAATGAGGTTTTAGCACGCACTTCACTTATTTTTTAACACAAAATTCGGTAGACTTACCTATTATATTTCCTGTTTTATGATCCCCTGGCCACCGCCCTTCGTTCCGTGTCCTGCAACAAAAGATAATTCCGTTAAAACGTTTCTTATTTTGAAAATATAAAGCTTGATATGTTTTTCCTTATTTTCCCCTTTGAGAGCGGCCGCTTGACCAATGAACCGGACAGCCTTGTACGGTTATAGTTAGTACAAGGGTTTGTCCATTGTAACGTAAAAGGTTTAATAGATGCTACGTTAATTAGGTAATTAAAAACAGGTATGAAATATGTTGGCTTGACTGTTTCCCATTTTTAACGGACGATTAACTCAATCGTGTTTTTTTTAGAAAATAATGAACTAGCTTCAATTTTCTAACTGACAGACTATTTAATTTTGACAATTCAAAAGTGTCTGTACAAGGTTTGATTGAAATAAATGCTTTGACTTTGGGTTTGAACCAGTGTGATAAGTTAGAGTATTGCCTAATTATCACGTTATCAACGAGCGTTTTTTCGGGATCGAGGAATAACCATTTTATTACAAAACGGGATTTAACTATAGCCGAGCATAAACCATCGAGCCAGCTTTTGTATTTCAAACTTAATTCAGACTAAGGTAATCTCTATTACAAAACTGACTACCATACAGTAGTACCGGACTAATTTGTCAGTTTTGTATAAAGAACTATATTTCGATCACTTTGAGGTTCTATAAAAAAAGAGTTCATGGCTCTTCTCCATAGGAAACGACCAATTAGAACTATGCACTTAAGTTCTGGCGTTTCTTAAGAGCCTATGTAGGTTTATGTTTAATAAAATATTTTTATTTTGACAGTCGAATTGATAATCTCCTCCTTTTTGCAGTCGCTAGTCGGTTAAACACTGTGCACTGGCTCGATGGTTTGAACCCTGTCAAAATTATAACTGTGTTTTTGTCTTAGATAAGTTCATAGGTTATCTAAGGTTTTTGTAATAATATCGTAAAAGTAGGCTTAGGGTCAGTTCACACCGAGACGCGACGCGACGCGCAGTTTTCAAGATAGAAATACAATTACAGACCTTATCTACTACACTAAAAGGTACACAATTCAGTGTCTACCTACTACGTCGTAGCTCACTTTGTGTACCTTTTTGTGGAATCAGGAAAAAATCTGAATTTTAAGGGTCAGTTCACACCGAGACGCGACGCGACGCGCAGTTTTCAAGATAGAAATACAATTACAGACCTTATCTACTACACTAAAAGTTACACAATTCAGTGTCTACCTACTACGTCGTAACTCACTTTGTGTACCTTTTTGTGTAGTAGATAAGGTCTGTAATTGTATTTCTATCTTGAAAACTGCGCGTCGCGTCGCGTCTCGGTGTGAACTGACCCTTAGAATTCAGATTTTTTCCTGATTTATAAATATGGCGCCCTCTAGAGGACATAAAGTAATAGTAGGTGGTAATTGCGAAGTAAAAACGAGACGGTAGCTTAGACAACTTATATTTTGGAAAGACACGGATAAAATTACAAAGCTAGACGTAGGTACATCAAGCGCACCCGCTTGCAGCGCTCGCGCGGACTGCACTGCCGGCGTGTTGGGTGGGGTCCAGCGACCCATACATCCATAATGAATTTAAAAATAAATATTTTGGGATGGTGCCTTGTTGGATATTAAATGAAAGGGCTTAATTAGCACATTTAAAAAATGTAAATATTACTGAAATAAGCCCCAAAATAATTATGTAAAAAATAAGTTTAAAAACTAAAACCCGGCTACTGAAAAGGATGAAACAAGAAAGTACCTTCCCGTGGTCGCATGCTATCATAGCTTATAAGTAGGTATGTTAGTACAGCAGCGGCATGCCACGGGAAGGTACTTTCTTGTTTTATCCTTCCCGAAAAAAAAAACCAAAACATTTTAAAAGAGTAACGGTGGAGTTTCTTGCCCATTCTTCTCCATACGGAAACTACCTTTTGGAATGTGCGACTAGAATCATTTCTATTTAGTTTTTTTTTTGACGTTCAAAAGTGCCTTTAATGTGCCTATTTGAAATAAATGATTTGACTTTGACTTTTAGTCTTTAAACTTTTTATTTTCTAAAATAAAAATAGCCTAGGTTACTCCTTATGATATCAGCTGTCTGCCAGTGAAGGTCCTTCACCATTCATGGGGGAAATAAAAATACTCAAGTACCCACTTCATATTTTTTCAATCCCTTTTCAGCCGTCATTCACCTTCGTAAATGTAATTTTAATGGAAACAACACCAATAATAAATCAATTGAAGCGAATTTTCCTTACCGTTCCACAAAATTAAACTATCAGACATCCAGGTTTCGTAAATACGACGTTATGGACATTGAAATAATATTATGTTAAAGTTGACATTGATTCAGTCATTTCACGTTTATTTATTTATTTATTTATTTATTAAACTTTATGCACAAGTAAAAACTGTACAAAGGCGGACTTAATGCCTTGGGCATTTTCTACCAGTCTACCTTAGGGTGATGCAGAGACAATACACAGTAGGTGCAATAACAGAAAACAGCTTAGAAGAAAAAAAAAAAAAAAAAAAAAAAAAAAAAAAAAAAAAAAAAATAATATAATAAAATAATAATAATATAATATAATATATTCAAACTCAAGTGACTATGTTTCTCCAAGTTGGAGAAGGATGAAAGCGTCTCCAGCACTAAAATGGAAGTTGCATATTTTAGACCGACACACACACACAAGCTGGCTAATGAATTAGCTTATACGAGAAAAACAAATGACATTAAACTTACGCAGATATTTTGTAAGCAAACCCCTTTTTTCGCACTTTAAACTTTGAGTTGATGAGAAGTGTTTCACTTTTGCACTTATTTACGCCGCTTACTACTGATGGATCTTACTGACAGGGCCCGGTTCATCTAGCATAGTACTATGTACGTTGACTACCCCACTCCCTCATAAAGTACCTAACAATAAGCACAATGGTGTTCAATTGCCTTGAATAGCGTCTATTGTCAATTAAGAATCCGAGCATACATAAAAACAATGAGTACAGTAAACAAATACATTCTTCTGCTTAATTATTCTCGTCGAATAGTGATCACGAGTGATTCTTTGAAAGAATTAACGCATCATAGGTTGCCAGACTCACTAATGTTCCAATCCCTACGGGATACCGTTGCCATTGTATTGCCAATACGAAATAATCAATAAAATGTCCATCTGGGACTACACCAGTGGTCATAACGCGTTTATCTTTAGTATCAACTGAGAGACACAGGTTATGATAATGTTTCACATATTGCTATACTGTCGTTACGTACATCGTTTGAAACGGTGCATAACATTTGTGTTGTATCACCCCGAAGTAGGTGTAAAAAAAAGAATTTTAAAATAAAGGCCAAGTTGTTCACAGCGACATGAATGTGAAACACTGAAAGCCATGTAAAGCTACTTAAGGGTCGTATTACGTGCAAGTAGCACACGGGGTGTGGTAAGACTATTGAATACAAGTACCCACATAACGTGAGAAAATGCAAGAGCGACATCATATTTTTGTTTATAATTTCCATTTACACCAAATATATCGAAACATGCTCCCTTTAATCTTGGCTTTCAGAAAGTAACGTCAACATTCTTTGTGCGGTACCGTTCAATATCTTTTCTCGCCACCAAAATAAGGTTTATGCAAATGAGGTAATATTTACGTAAATGGGCACGCGAAAACATTACTCGCTGCTGAAATATTCGAATACGAATAAACGTGGAATGGAAAAATCCAATAAAGGCGCGGGCTTTACAGATTGCGAGTGCTACATGCCAGTAATTGGAGCCAGCAAAGCATGCAAGTCATTACCGACACGTACCTCAAACAATAAACTTTTTAAATAGCCCATTACAGCTCTCATCCGAGCTCACGTAATATGTTCGGAGTTTTTTAACATAGCAATTACCAGCTCAACGCGAATTTATTATAATAGACTCGATATTGACTTAAAGCTTGGGCGATTACTGACGCTGAACAATTCAGGAAGTTTTCTAACAGTCAATTTATGTTTCTAAAGCTTAAGCATAATGAATGGATGGATGTGCCAGTGCTCAGGTCCAGTTGAAAACAAGCATCAGGCACTAGTTGTCTGGCATTTTTGCTGAACTGGGCCTTTTTGGTGCAGCCTTGAGGCACACTTTTCTGCTAATTTCTTGCAATTTATATTTGTATCTTTATGTTTGGTTTTATCTGATGTACGACTATGTCTGTCTGGTGTATTGTGTGTGTTTTAGTCTGTGCTTAAATAAATGTATTTTCTTTCTTTCATGTGACATGTATGTGTATATGATCGTATTGTAAAGATAGGAATAATGATTTTATTCAATCAATCTGCCTAGCCTTTTCCCAACTATGTTGGGGTCGGCTTCCAATCTAACCGCATGCAGCTAAATAATGATTTAATTACTTACAGGTATTGTTTTCCTCGTAAACCCAGCACAATGAAGTCCTTGAACCTTTTCTGTTTTACTGAGTACTGATGGATTACCCGTATTATGAACAGAATAAATTGCGTGAAAAAATGCCTGGCTATTAAAAGTAAAACGACCTATGAAATAATGCCTATTTACATTTTTGGCATCGTCGGTGGGTAACGGCATTTAGGCTTTGTCGCTGGTATTTATTTACCAGCTGTTTCATTGTTATTTATTTTCATAACCTTTCTATAATTTATCTGCATTGGAATATAAACTTTTTTCAAATCTATTTTGAGCTTGTTATATTTTACTGCCTTCCATCAGTTCTCTAGCAAAAAAAACAGTGGCACTCCGGGAATGCCGACAGAAGTGAAAACAACAAACAGAATACTTTGTCACTGATATATTATATCGGATACACATTAAACGAGTACATCCCGAGGACAGCCGAACACATCTAAAGCGGGTATTTTTTTAATCGTCTTATAAACAAAACACGCGCGGTGTCGCTTACGGTAACAGTGGCGCGAGTTCAATGGTTTTTTCCCATCTCAAAGATGCCCAACGCGCCTCAAGAAGTTTTCACTTCAAAAAAATCAAGGCTACTTAGTCGAAATTACTAGTTCTACTTACGGACTAGTAAACTTTAGTCTCCGTACATAACAATTCCCAGAGGTAGGTACGATACGGTCCACATGGCCCAGTTACGGTGCGAAGAGTCAAATTGACACCACCACTAACGTTTTACGATGTCATGGATGAAGCTACACGACCGACAATTACAGTTAACTTTAATATTCCCTGCTATAGTCCAGTGGTTAAAGGGTCATATGAACCACTCTAGTTCGACACTTAGTAACTAAACACAGTATGCCGAAGGTACCTACATGACCGAAGTTCGGCTGCAATGCTATTTGAATGACTAACTTGTCGGATATCATTTTATTCGCGGATGACACTTCCCTTATTTTTCAAATAGATAGAAAAGATACGGATGTCTTACATGTTAACGAGAGTCTGGCTGTTCTTTCGAAATGGTTTGCAGCTAATAATCTTTTACTTAATGCGAACAAAACTAAATGTCTTAAGTTCTCATTACCAAATGTACCTCAAGTGGGTCTGAATTTAGAACTTGATGGCAAAAAACTAGACGCTGTTACGGAAACTGTATTTCTAGGAATTACTTTAGATTCAAAATTACAATGGGGCGCACACATTAGAGCTCTCTCAGGTAGATTAAGTTCAGCTGCATATGCAGTAAGAAAAATAAGGCAGTTGACAGATATAGCCACAGCTAGGTTAGTATACTTTGCTTATTTCCACAGCATTATGTCTTATGGTGTTTTGCTGTGGGGATCGGCAGCTGACGTAGATTCAATTTTCATTTTACAAAAGAGGGCAATCCGCGCAATCTATCAAATGGGTCCTCGCGAGTCTCTTAGAAACAAATTCAAAGAAATTGATATACTAACTCTACCTTCTCTTTATATTTTAGAAAGTATTTTGTATGTTCGCAAAAACTTAGGACTCTTCAAAATAAGAAGCGATTTCCACAATATAAATACACGTAGTAAAAATGAAATTGTGTTACCTAAATTTAGATTAACTAAAACTAGCAAGTCATTTCTTGTAAACGGCGTCCGTTTTTATAACAAGTTGCCAAAGCCGGTTACAGAACTTAGCAATGGAAAATTCAAAACCTTCATCAAACGTGTCCTTATCAAAAAAGCATATTATAAGATTAAAGACTACGTTGAAGACAAGGTAGTTTGGCAATAATTCCTTCTGCACATGTGGCTTCCCTGGCTCTTCATTAACGGCTTAACTATTTAAATGTCTATTAACTGCTCTCAAATTACGATGTTCATTTTTTATTTACTTTACTTTATTTACTTTTTTACATACTTTTTTGACATAATCTCTTTATTACTTGACATTATATACAGACAATTCAAATTTTTCATCTCTTTATTAGTGGTTGTAATGGGAATCATATCACTAGGTTTTATTAGGTTTTTATTTTTTATTTTATCCTTTTGATAGATTCTTATTTTGTAAATGTGAGGACTTTGTAGGCCTTGTAGACTTTAGATCTGTAGACCATTTTTTATCTTATCAAGTACCTGATACTTGTTGACAGGCCTACGCTATCCTCCCATACCTACTGTAATTTGAAAATATTGTAAAAGCCAATTATTTTTAAAAAGAGTAACCGTGGAGTTTCTTGCCGGTTCTTCTCCATAGGAAACGACCAATTGGAACCGTGCACCTAGCTTCTGACGTTTCATAAGTGCCCATGTAGGCTTATGTGAAATAAAATATTTTGATTTTGATTTAGATTTTTGAATTACTGATAGCATTGCAGGCGTAATCATGCCGAACTTCGGTGTCGTACCTTCGGCAAAGTGTGTTTAGACATTTAGCGATTAACGCTAAGTTGAATGGTTGAATTTTCAACACACGGCTAAAGCTAGCAGTTTGTCATATTTTCTCATTTCAATCACAAGACAAATATTGTCTTTTAGAAGGCGTTCGATAAGATAAATCTTATTAAGTCAATCTGCTGTTTTGCTAAATATAAAAACATTATTAAAACGGTAAGTTTTAACTCGTCTTAAAACACTTTCTTACAAGCAAGAGTAGATAAAAAGTTTGGAGAAAGATTTTGGAATAAGCCTACATAACGATATCATTAAGAAACAACAAGGCATTCCACAATCTTAAAAACGAATGATCTTTTCAAAGTTGGGTGAGAAAAACACTTGTTTTAATTGATTATGACTACTACAAGAACTCATAACAAGGACATAAATCAACTTTATGTCTACACTAGCTTCTGCCCGCGACTTCGTCCGCGTGAAATTTCACCCTCTTAGGGATGGAATTTCGAAAAACCCTTTCTTAGTGGATACCTACTCTTCACAAAGAACACACCCTCTAAATTTCATGTCTCTAGGAGCAGCGGTTTAGACTATGCGTTGATATATCAACAATCAGTCAGTCAGTTTACCATTTTATATATATATAGATTGCTCACTTGTTCTATCGAATATTCTAGATTCACAAAAGTTTTTGACCCTCGATAACATATAGCCGAAGCGTTACGTAAACTAGGTCGAACAAACTTCGAATGCTCAATTGGGAATTGGAAACCCTTCCCAACTTGGATTTTACTTTTAATGACGTAGGGATTAGATGAACCCAAACCGTGTTTGATTCGAATTTTAGATGATGTGATGTTCTGGTACAGAATACGGTAAGATATAAACACAACACAAGCTAATATTTCATAGGTCAGGGAGAAAGCTACCTGACCTATGAAATAACCGTTTATTGTTTAAAAGGTTACTTCAAATAGTGTTCTCTCTAGTGACGGTACGAGCTAGACAAGAAGAAGTGATGTCATGATGAAAGGATAGCAAATCAGAGGGGTTAACAGGGGAGGACTAAAGATAGAGAGTGCGCTATTAATATTATTGTCACTCTCAGAAGTGGTTTTAATGCATTAGGCTCAAATCACACCGAGATGGAAGCGAAGCGAAACGCAGTTTCAGTGTCATATGAATTTTAACTTTATTTTCATTACTATAATACTTATTATCGCATGAGAAACTTGAGTCATCGAAGTGCACGCGGCGCCGCGGGCGGCCGCGCGACCTTTCAAGTTTCTCAAGCGATACTATGTATTATATAGTAATGAAGATAAAGTTTAAAATTTTATGACAATGAAACTGCTCGCCGCTTTGCTTCCATCTCGGTGTGATTTGAGCCTTAGATAGTGCAGAGGTTTTGTCTGGATGACTTTGCCAACCAATCTCCACTAGGTAATGTTTATTGGTTAATTAAGTTAAAGGCATATTCCGAGATGAACATTATTTCATATTCCTAATAGGAAAAAAAGTGACGAAGTCAGCCCTGTTGGCTAACAAGGCAGTGTTTTAGGTAATCTTTTAAATAATTATTTGATTAACAAGTTTCATTCTAGTAGATTATAGCACTGGACTTAACAGTACCATAATCATCATCATTATTCTCCAACCTTTATCCCAATTTATTTGAGGTCGGCGAAACATGTCTTACTAAATACAATACCACATAGTATGAAATAAATTAACGCATGAAAGAACGAAGCAAACAATAATGAGTTTCGAATAAAGAAACACGTGTATCTCGAAACAGTACCTTAAACTGTGAACACGAAGTTAAATGGGGTACAAAGGTACTTGGACTGTTGCAAAGTGCCCGAAGCCAGGACTTACTGGAGAAAATGTACGTTTAATACAACTTTGAAGGCATAAATGTAATTTCACACAAAACTTCGGCATGCCTTCGGCAAGGATAGATATTCTAATATAATTGGATATTAGGTTTCGTACGGCCACTAATTGTGGATTTCTAGAGGTATTATAATGTAAATGAAAAATTCAAATGATTATCAAGTGAAAATGATTCAAGGTGTAGTACTGACGCCAGCACATCAAGCTACCTGAAACTCTCAATTTTTCCCAATCAACATTGAACCTTATTGTAGTGTATGCGCAAGCCTTGGCGTGACAGTCGCTTACCGGCCGTAGGCGAGAGCAGACGTCTCTGGGTTTCGTTTATGCTACCTTACCTATGTATCTGTCAAAGTGTGTTTTATTAAGCATCCCAGTGAACATCACACTTATGTTTTAGCGATAAAGTTGAAAATCTATTAAAGAAATTTGACAGATTGTAGTAACTTGATATGGCGTCTGTACCTTGAATAATATTGGTATTCTATATAGGCATGAAAAGACATTTTGTTAAAATAACAACTACCCACGCTACCCGAACTAATAACAACGTAACTTGAAGTAGGTTACGTTCGCGTTCCGATTTAAAAATAGCATTGAACATGAGAAAACACACAATGCAAACACACCCAAACTAGAGCGCATACTCGCACATAAACCAATGATGTCTTTTCACAGCACTACAAATGTTTGTCCTCGAGCCTTTATTGAAAAAGGGCGCTTTCATGAATGAATTTCAACGTGATCGTTGAGTTGCTACCCTCCGCCCAATAGATTCGAAATTCGAATACCCTCAGTATTTTAGTCTAACAAGATTGAAAGAACTTTCCGTTATGCATACAAAAAGGTTCTCTCATCAGGCAATTACGTGGCTGTTCGTTCATTTAACTACTTTGTTAAACTAATTGAATTGTTTGATTAACGAATGCTGAGAAATTGGAAAAATATGAGAACACACTTTGCGATTCATACAACCCATTTTATATATTTGTCGCAGCCAACTGGTTAAATTAGCCGTTAAGTTAACCGCCTGGCCTTTGGAAGTAGTGCTCGCCTCGCTTTGCTCTCTCGGCTCGCACGCGGTTGATCACAGTTCTAACCAAACCTAACCCATTTGGTCGGGGTGTCCAGGCTTAGTTACTGCGACCAATTCGGCTCGCGCGTGATTGGTTTCAGTTCCAACCTAAACTATAATTAAATATCATTCAGGCCGTTAGTTGAACGGCCGCCTTTTAGTTAAAAGGCTAGGCGGTTAACTAAACGGCTAATTAAACCGTACCTACCTCAAAATGAATAACGGAACCCTTTTTTTTTTTTTTGAGGATGGGAAATCATCAAGTGACCCCTCCCGCTCTGGGTGGAGCGGAAGGGAGTGTCAGACTCTTACTGGCTAAAACCCACCCGTGTTCCTTCCTTAGCCCTTTATGTTCCGGGCCAGCGGTAACCCTTTCAGACAATCCCGCTGACCCGGCAGGCTTCCGCCCTATGGGGCCCCTCCTCGATGCTGACATCTCTTTGAGGCGCGCGTGGAACACGTACGCGCCGTCCGGCACGGGCCTGGTCCTGATCGGACGGTGAGCTACCCATTACTCTCCGCCCGCAGGCCCGCGCCTACGGTGGCCGGGAGTCGTCGCGCGGGCCCCGACGCCCGGAGCGTCTCCCGCGGCGGCTGGGACGGGAGGCTCTCTCCCTGAGCCGTCCCGCCACCTCCTTCGCTAGCATGACTGCTTCGCAGAAGGAGGTGACTGCCTCCCACTCCCTCTCGCCCCGGACCATGGCTTGCACCAGGGCCGGGCGCGAGAGGTTGCCGCCGCATAACGGAACCCTTAGATCACTTTGTTGTCCACCTGTCTGTCCTTCGGTCAAGACCCTTTTTCTCAGGAACGCGTAGAGTTATAAAGTTGAAATAAATATCAAATATTCAGTACTGCACGTTATGCTTGTTTATTCGAAAAGTGTAGTGTAAATGTGTGCACATTTCACTAAAGCCGAATATGGCATCCATAACTACAAAGTCCGTATTTAAATAAAACAAAGTCGGGTTAGTTATACCATTTATGGCTCAAGAACGGCTGGACCGATTTTATGATCTTTGATTTGTTGGATTTGTCTCCACCCCGACGGAATAACTATTATAACATGGGAAAAAACATATTTTTTTTTAAATAAATTAAGTAATTCATTTTCTCATACATTCGTTCATAATGATTCGGAGGCAGTACGAAGTTCGCCGGGACAGCTAGTAACGTATAGTTAAGGCAGCAGAGTACTAAAATGAAAAGAAGTTTCTAGTAAAACTGGAACAGGTGCATAAACTCACCTCTAACTCCCAACTACGCTAAGCTCTTAAAGCAAATTCAAAGCTTAGCTAGCACCCATATTTTTCAGTAAGTGTCTTCTTAACGACCTTAAATCTAGGAAGTAGAGTGCAAGGTAGTGGAAAACGAGCATTGATCACATAATACTGGCACACATCCAAAGATCTACTAGAACTGCGAGCACCTGACTGGCGCTTAATTGTCCGAATGTATTTTTAAAAGACAATGTTGAACTGCTCGAGCACAATAACAATTATCTTGCTTTGCAATGGAATTAAAATAAAAAGACACAATTAATACCTATCTCTATTTCTAAGTTTATCATGGACGTTACTGACATCAGTGAAGGAGAATATCGACAGGAAACCTGGACAAATCGCCAACCCGTCTTGAGGAAGCGTGGTGATCTATGCTCGTGCCTTCTCTGTAGGAGAAGAAGCTTTTGGATATTAATAGGCTGGTATTATTCATTTATAATACCTATGCAGTTCAAGAGAGATAACACTGTTTAGTCCATTTATACTCTTGTCCATCGATGAAATGTGTAGCGGTATCTACAACGCTACATGCGAACTACGCGTCATACTGACGTCACGCAAAGTCCTGCATCTCGCAAGCAGAGTTTACCGCGCAACTAGCAGAACGAACTTAAAGAACGGCCCGACTTGAATCATCGGGCAGTTGCCCGCCAGACACAACGCCCGTTTGGTCGGAGGATTCTCCCTTTCTCTATGGAGGTTGAGTGAACTTTACACCATGTTCCTCCTCTTTATCAGGAATCATATCACTAGGTTTTATTAGGTTTTTATTTTTTATTTATCCTTCTGATAGATTCTTATTTTGTAAATGTGAGGACTTTGTAGACTTTAGATCTGTAGAACATTTTTTATTTTATCAAGTATCTGATACTTATTGACAGGCCTACGCTATCCTCCCATACCTACTGTAATTTGAAAATATTGTTAAAGCCTCTTTTTAATTTTTTTTTTTAAAAAGAGTAACCGTGGAGTTTCTTGCCGGTTCTTCTCCATAGGAAACGACCAATTGGAACCGTGCACCTAGCTTCTGACGTTTCATAAGTGCCCATGTAGGCTTATGTGAAATAAAATATTTTGATTTTGATTTTATAAATTAATGTAATACTTAAGCTGATTAGGTGATGCTGCTGATTCATATGTCATTTGAAGATTGTTTAGATCCCTGAACAATACAACTTCTTACAAAACTGAATGATTGTTGGTCCTTGACATACAGCCTTATTCATTCACCATTCAGATAGAACTGGTTGAGTAGTTTCAAGGGTCCAAACGCAGTTGTAAGAATAAATTGTCTTACAACTGCGTTTGGAGTTTTTTCAAATCATAATCACATAGAGAGTTTTAGAAAATGTAAAAAATAGATGGCGGGAGGAGCTTGACGCCTTGGGCAGGATTGGCCCAACACTAGCTCAAGACAGAGAGGAGTGGAAAGAAAAAAGGGAGGCCTTTGCTCTGCAGTGGGCAACATAGGCCTAAAAATAAAACAAAGAAAAGCAACACATTTTGTAACGTGTCAAATTTTGTTTTAAAAATTTCTTTTGATGTAAAGTTAATTAAAAGAATAAGTAAAGTGCTATCCTCTGAAATGGGTTTCATGATTTATTCCTCGATGCCTTTTACGTTTGGGTTTTCCTTTTATTGCGTTATTTTCCCTGTCAGTTTTATTCAGTAAATAAAAATCAACGGACAACATTCCAAGCACGTCTATGTCGACTTTATATGTATATCCTAGCAATTCAAGGTTAAATTAAATTATCAAGCGAAACCCCACCGAAGTGATCGATATACAAGCATAACAAAACAATATTTGATCTAAACTCATAATTCAACGACGACGTGATCAGTAACCAGGAAAAATGGTTTGATGTTTTTCGTCATATTTTTTCTTGGTTTCATGTTCAGATATCGATACCCATCACGTCTGTGGAGTTATCTAGCAAATTTAAATTGACCCTTCATTTATTAAAATGCTCTGAATATACGGGCAATAAATTAAAATTTATTTTTCAAAATCAATCAATCAATGTTGTGGTCCGCTTCTAGTCTAACCGGATGCAGCTGAATACCAGTATTTTACATGGAGCGACTGGCCTATCGGACCTCTACAATCCAGTAATTGGGTAATACGATACCCCTTGGTAAGACTGGTTGTCTGACTTTCGAGCATCAGGCAACACGGAACGACTGTCAAAGATGCACAAATGACAGCAGGGAGCTTAGCGTGCTTTCTGAGGCACGGAGGGGTCTCGGTATATAAAGATGGTCACTCATCCACAGACCGACCGCAGCAAGCGTAGCTTATCCTAAACGATCAACCCGTGCGGCAGTTATTACTAAGCCACTAGCCCCTCCTCCTATTTCTTAAACTCATAACAATAGAAAACTTAACTATCAGAAAAATTTAGTTCTTACAAAAAGAAACAAAAATATCCTTGAAAATCGAATAGGTGCAGCCTCCCCCGAATATGGCAGTGCGCCAAAATTCACGCAAACTTTTTCAAGCCTTTATGATGAGTCTAATTAGTTTAGAGCTTTTTGATATAGGTAGATAGTTTACTTTGAGCTAGTCTCATTTACTGTCTGTAAAATGAATACGGATTTAGTCAATTACACTGAAAATAATAATTTCTTACTACACCACATTAAAGCGATTTCATTAAGACTTACGGACTTTGTACAGTAAGAAGAAATGTTTGTAAAACAGTAAAAGACAAAACAATAGCTTTTAATGATTGAACATACTATTTACTGTAAAAACAAAAAAAAAGGAAAACCACCATTACTGTAATGTATGTAAATTTCAATGGTTTGAACGATATCACCAAATAAATAAAAGAGTTAAGTTTGTAGTTACTTAAAACGTTAAAGTTTACTGTTATGACGGTAACTCTTTGCCTCAAGCTCTAACTGTTTTCGGATCAGTAAAAAATACTGTTTTGAACGTTAGGCTCATATGGAAATGTTTAAATCAGTTCAGATCAATGTTTTTTCATTTGTATTTACTGCTTATTTCTTTCAGTGAATAGGAAGTTTTTTTTTATTGGCAATCTAGTTACTATATGCACGAGTATCTACAAAATCAAACGAACATCTCCCACAACCCAATACATTTCCGTACGACGAAAGATCGAAGAAGTCGTACCTATTTAATCGAGATGTCTGCCAAGCGTGATATTGCAACGGCACCACGATGATTCTCCAAAGCAACTTGTAAACGAACAGCGTCCGGGATAAGAAGTAAAGTTTTAAAATAATATCCTAAGCAAACCCTGTAAATATTCAAAATTCATGTCAAACTAGCAATCAACAATTGTAGAAAACCGAATAAACTCCAACTAAACCGTTAACCGAGTTATTGGAAAATGTATCTGTATTAAGTGAATCTTGCCAACCGGAGCGTAGAACAATGTTTACCCTAGCGATTGGTTTTCGAGATAAATCCACAACGTAGCAACTTGTTCACTCCGAACGATCAAGTTGGCTCTTGTTTGTAGGCGAGATAAAACACTGAGGTGGGCCAACAATGCTGTTGCGTATCTCGAACCATACTCCCGGCCTATTTGACTGATGGATATAGCTTATTATGTGCCCCTAGAGGCAGAATTAGATTGGAACTCAGGCTGAGGGAACGCGTCCTTTGTTTGAATAATTTAATGTAGGATGTCCTTTGTAGTAGGAACATTACTAGGGATATAAATGTAGGTTCCGCATGTGATTATGAAACACCGTAAAATATCATAATAAAGTAAAAAGATATATACCTAAGAGTCGGTTATGCAAGCATACTATACAACACACACACACACTATGTCGCTTAAGCACTTGTACTATCATAATATTCTGCGGGTAAGCTCTAAATGAAACAGAAAAATAACTCTTATTAGTTGAACACCTGTTCCAACTGATAGTGATCGAAACAAAGAAAACTTTACTGATCTTAATTGCCTAATGTATTATTATAAAAAAACGGCCAAGTGCTAAGGGTTAACACGAAGGGTTCCACACTACCGTACTGTATTTAACACTACATATTTCTCTGAAAAACACGTATCTTGAATGTTCATTATTTGTTTTTATACAGTCATAGTAGTACAGACTTCAGCACATCAAGCTACTACAATCTGTCAAATTTCTTTAATAGATTTTCAACTTTATCGCTTAAGCATAAAGTTCAAAGTTGATTGAGAGAATTTGACTGTTTCGGGTAGCTTGATATGCTGACGTCTGTACATACTCTGTGAAAATTTCAAGTGTCTACCTATTAGGGTTCAAAAGATACTGCCCTGTGACAGACGTACAGACAGCGGAGCCTCAGTAACAGGGTCGTGTTGGCACCCTTTGCTAACAGAAAAACAAAAATACGCTCTGGAACCGAATGTATAAGCAAGATATTTTCTAATATCTGATACCAAAATGAACATAATTATTCCATAAATATTTTTATTGGGGCCCGTGACTAAATAATAACAGCCGCACATGACGATCGATCAGGCTAAGCCACGCTTGCCGCGGGTGGTCTGTGGATGGATGACCATCTTTACGTACCGTGACCCCTCCGTGCCTCGGAAAGCACGTTAAGCAGTTGGTCCCGGCTGTCATACGTGGATCTTTGGCAGTCGTTACGGGTAGTCAGAAGCCCGAAAGTCTGACAACCAGTCTTACCAAGGGGTATCGTATTACCCAGTAACTGGGCTGTGGAGGCCAGATAGGCAGTAGCTCTATATAAACTACTGGTATTCAGCTGCATCCGGTTAGACTGGAAGCCGAACCCAACATAGTTGGGAAAAGGCTAGGCAGATGATGATGATGGGGGTAGGATATACAAGAAAACAGCAGAAGCTATTTTCAAGCTTTGATCTTCAATAAATATACTTTAATGGTTAGCTACCGCCTCACATGCTAAAAGCAAAATTAATTTCCTTTCAACATTTAAATAATAATACGAAAATATCAAATTGGATTGTAGAAAAATATTTTGTCAGCGGCATCGGCATGACAAACGTGTCGGGGTGTCCCTTTGATATTTCGACGGCAAATAGCTACCGGCGATCGTTAAAGCCTTCATTGTCGAATACGAATAAAATATTCATATACGAGTTGAAACTGAAGTATTATCGTCCCGATTATCGAATTGGAGGGTAGAAAGAATATCTCTGGTCATTCATTAATGCTTTAAAATAATCAGATGGATGATTCTTAATTCCCGGTTTTTTTTTTTGTTGCCGTTAATCAATATGATTTTTATATAGTTTTTAACGTTTTTAATCACGGAGAAAATTTTAGTTTTTTTATTTTGTTTTTTTACCATTCCATTCAGGATACTGTGGCTTACTCAATATATTAATAAAAACAATTCCAGTATTTTTAAGAACGTTCACAACATGCTAACCTCAGTGATTTTCGCTGAGATGAGTTTGCGACTAGATTTTTAACGTTTTTATTTACGGGATTGGCCTTCTGAAGTGCTACATTAAAAAATTGTAAAATCACTTTAATTTTGTAAAATATGAAATCTTGTACTTATATGTAAGTAGGTACCTATATTTTAATTTTTTTCTGAAATAGGCACGTAATTGCGATATTCCATGAGCACTTCCCATAATTTTCCGACGGAAACACTTGGCCGGTCGTTTTAAAGCTCGCGTCACCTGTACCCGGTTATTTTCACCCGTTTCCCTCCTCTAGCGTGTTTTTCTTGAGTTTACGTAATCCTTCCGGCGGGTACCCACCTGCCAACTCCACGAGGCAATTTTGAGGCAATCGATAATCGATATCACGGTTTAAATCGACATATATATATAGTTTGCTGAAGCGGTGAGGTTAAGATTTAGTGGGATATTATTTATTTTTTATAAGACTTGTAATTTAGCTAGTAAATACTATCAAATTTTTCCATATAAATGCCATGTAATAAACGAAAAACGGGAAATTGAACAGACCGTGAATATTTTTTAGTAATCTAAATTAATAAGTAGATCTCACACACGTCACTAAAATATGGCAGAGCTGAAACAGAGATTTGCATAAAACTATAAAACGCGAGGTGGGCGAACCTTTTTATTTTCACTGTTGTAACGAGAAGTCGCCTTTTTACGTCCAATTTATGTGCTTTTTATTTCAAGAGATAAAATGCTCCATTGTATCGCTGAATTTTTGAAGTCAGCTTCACAATTTAAAGCGTACCCCGACTTTATTACTTACTGACGGTAATCTTTTTAATCTTGTAATTTATTGTAAATTATTTTTATCTATACAGCGGTGTCAAAAAAGCTTATTTATTTTATGGTATCGCCGGTCATTTGTCATTAATAGAATAGAATAGAAATACTCTTTAATATTGCTTCTTTGATTAAAGTGGAATTGTGATAGGTATGATGACCTCAAATAAACAATATCGTTAGCACCATAAAAATATTATGCTTAGCTTGGTATTTAGATAACCATAATATTAGTCAGTTTGTAATTCATGTCCAAAGGGACATTAATTACAAACTGACCAATATATGGTTTGGTCAGATTTTGACCTTAAATTACCATAATTATTATGGTAACGACCATATAACAGTATTTAAGGTCGAAAAGTTTACTTAAAACTACATTACACAATCCCCCATGACAACTAATAAGCGAATGGATCTATGTTTGCATATAGTAGAGGACGTTGGCACCCCAATTACCCTACCTTGTAACCTACTTTCACGCAACGGGTAGAAAAGTGCTTATTACGGTCTATGTCGTTAGTCTCCTTTTTAAAAGCGAAAAACAAAACTTTTTACTCTTTTTCGCTGAAGAAAACGTCTAAAGTGGTAATACAAACGCGTAGCTGAATATTTCAACGTTTACAGGAAGCGAGTAGATAATAATTAATTAGGTACCACAGAAACGTATAATTTTCCTTTTTCCCACTTAAAACCGACGAATGCTCGAATGGTCACAAAGTCTACGAGAAAACACGCTATTCTCTAGGGTCATCCAATTATGGAAAGAGCTATGCTGTAAGAAAAGATGTTCTGCGATTTAATGAATTACTTCATAATGAGATTTGTTCTTGAACGGTTGGAATAAAAACCGGTCAGATTAACAATAAAGGAAGTATTTTAGGGCCTAAAAAGGCCACTTTGGCAGAATCATAAAAGGATAACATTATGAATCATAATGGACAGTTAACTGTTTAAGTTAATCGTATCAAATCCCGTTTGTGAAGGTTTTTTTTTTGGTCTGTGCTAAAATACTAATCAATCCAATACAAATCCAATCCCAATCTCTTTGATTATACCCACGCAGTGCAGCGGAAAATAGAAAAACACGGGCTGTCTTCGCTATATTATAATTCATAATGTTATCCTTTTATGATTCTGCCAAAGTGGCCTTTTTGTGCCCCCAGATTAACAATAAAGGAAGTATTTTAGTTCTTATAGAAGAAGGTGCTATCTGATAATGTTATGCGAGAGGCTAACTTTGCCGGAGCTTCGCAAATTCCGATAACAAGTGACATTCCGGGCAAAAAGCGACACAAACTGTGGACTGAAGTTATGCCGGGGACTTATCTCCGCTACCTAAAGGGTGGACGTGACATCGACGTGCAAACTGTCACCATGAATTCAGTACATGTTTCTAGACCTCCAGAGAAGTTTATTATCTGTTATTTAAAAAAAAAACAGCTGGTGTATACGAAACTATACACCTACACGATCAAAATGTAATGTATGTATGTGTGTATGTAATGTAATGTATTTATTATTGTTTTTAAATATTGATAAAAATAATCTTCTCTGAGGGTTTAGAAACATGTTGTGTTCCGCGCGCGCCTCAAAGAGATGTCAGCACTAACTGACGGGGTCCGCTAGGGCCCATGCCTGCCAGGGTCGCGGGTTGTTCGAAAGAGATAAGTACCGTGGCCCCTGGCACAGGCAACTGAAGGAACACGGGTGAGTTTTAGTCAGTAACAGTCTGACACGCCATCCCGCTCCGCCCAGAGCGGGAGAAGTTATTTGATAATTTCCCACTTAAAAAAAAAAGGATCTTGAAACATTTACTGAATTCATGATAACGGTTTGCGCGTCGATGTCACTTCCACCCGGTATATATAAGAAGACATAGGTAACTGTTAGTGCAACAAACATTGTCTTGATCAGTTTGAACTTTCCTGAAGTTCATACATTTCAAACAAAGCTCGCTGTTCTAAATCTTTGTACCGATCATACGGCTATACTTTACTTTACAATGTCGACTGTCTAAAGTAACAGAACCCATTTTAACTTCCCCTCAAGACGGTGGCCGCTAGCTAACTTCTATGAATATAACACACACCGCAAGCTTCAACAAACTCGTCTGGTACATCAAAGTGGGACCGCAGTTTGCACAACTTGCAAGCCAAGATGAAATATATCCCCAACGGATAACGAACAGAGTAATAAACAAACCGTATTTTACTTCTGTAGCAGCGACGTGACGAGAAAACTTGGAGCGAAATTAAAAACGTATCTTTGGAATTAAACCTTGATAGTCTTTGTACACACCGGGGCACGTCCGCTCGTGCGAAGATTGAAGCTCGACTGACTCTCAAGTGGTGTCGCTTAGGGTGGATCTTCGACTACCCACAATTGACGCTTGCAGCAATATTTTCAGTGAATACCGTCACGGAACGGAATGTTCATGCGAGCATGTGAAAGCCTTTCACAGGCGCTCGGAACCATTTTATTAGCAGCCAATAAGCCGTAACGTGTCTCGGCTACTTACACCTATGCCACTGATGGAAATTGGCGTGCTCTTTATCCAGGAAATGCCTTTTTAGTTCAGTAACCATTAGGTATGGGAATGCGTTCTTTTGATAATAATGTTATTTCGTCAACGAATCTTGAAACGTTTCCGTGTTTTCTAATAGCCATCAAATGTGCGATCAAATGACAAAGAAGCACGATTTGCAGGATCCAAACGATGTTCCATTTCCGTATGAAACGCAAGCATACAAATCAAATATAATGAGTCTTCAAAGTCAAAGGATTCTCTCAACAGTCAGAAAACAAAACCTTCTTTTATATTATTTACTAGCTGCGCCCCGTGGTTTCACCCGCGTAAATGTCGATCCCGTGGAAAGATCGGGATAAAAAGTAGCCTATATGTTAATTAAGGGTGTCAGCTACCTCCACACAAAATTGTATCAAAATTGGTCCAGCCGTTTGAGCATGAAGAAGTAACAAACACATAAACACGCACACATAAACACGCACACACACTCACAAACTTTCGCCTTTATAATACTAATGTGAATGTCAAGCTATTTGGAGAGTGCGTATTGTATTGAAATGAAAGTTTATTGACGATATAAAATAAAAAGAACAAACAAACCTTACACACAGATCATAACAATCCTATGATTTGTGTCTTCTAGTAAGTACAAAATATAATTACGGAACTATGTCTATTAAATACCTGTGTATGTGCGGTTGTTTGAGCCTAATTCACACTGACCTCCGTACTAGTGAAAACTGTATCACGGCAGGTCAGTCTTCCTCGTTCACAAACACTCACACACTTCCACAGCACAATTAATGATATTTTACATTAGGAAAGCTAAATACACTGAATTATGACTACGACGTAATAAGAAAACAGATACTTAGTTTTTTATCATTCGATGATTTGATGACAGTAATAACGAGGGTAATTATAAAATATTAAAAGTATATGCAAAGATTTCAGACAAAAAAAAAAAAAGTTTTGATCTTAAAAGTTATGGATAGGAACTTATAACAATAAAAAATCAAGATAAAAATAACTAATACTAATACTCATACAAAAAAAAAAAAAAAAAAATTGTATATCGTATATATATCGTATAATATAATTGTATTCGTCCTGTTAGTGGGTCACTATACCTGAAGGCCTGTTTAATCTTCTGAACATCACCTCATCTCCCCTGAGCGGCTCATGATGGATGGCTAACAGCTATCACGGGATTTAAATTTGTTACTCCTATTCACGGACATTACTGGATGAATGTACAGTGCTGGTGGGTTAAACAAGGTTTTCGATCAATGTTTTAGGTTTTGTTTTGTTTCAGTCTGTGTTAATTATGCTTTATAATATGTGAATTGCTAAATAAATACAATTTATTAAGTATCAAAGTGCTTATAATGGTTATAATTTTATTTTTTTATCATAATCAGATACATTACCTGGGTAGGTAATGTATTGGTAGTATATACTGGGTAGCATAATGTTATCCCTTTAGATAGGGTTATCAAAAGGAATAACAATATGATTTTTTTCATGGAATTAATAACTAGCTGACCAAAGATCATAAAAATCAGTCCAGCCATTCTTGAGTTACAAAATGGTGTAACTAACCCGACTTTGTTTTATTTGTAAAGATAATGGTAGGTTTTGTAGTCAAATAAGTAAAAAAAAATTAAAATTAATGAAACATGATTTGACTTTTCTTATCTCAAGGCTATTTTGGGTCTGACTGGACATAAGTATATTAGTATATGTATAGTGTATAGTGTTGTACATATACATAATATAGTAGTACACAATGTGTGGAAATTTCAAGTGTCTACCCATTACTGTTAAAAAAATACAGCCCTGTGACAGACGGACCGACAGACAGCGGAGCCTTAGTAATAGGGGTGCACCCCTTTTTTTTTTTTTTTGGTTGGGAAATCATCAAGTGACCCCTCCCGCTCTGGGCGGAGCGGAAGGGCGTTGGTGCTGACATCTCCTTGAGGCGCGCGTGGAACACAACGCGCCCTCGACCCGGGCCTGGTCCTTACCGGACGGCGAGCTGCCCATTGCTCGCCGCCCGCAAGCCCGCGCCTACGGTGGCCGGGAATCGGCTATCGACTCCCGACGCCCGGGGCGTCTCCTGCGGCGGCTGGGTGCGTAAGGGCGCAAGGATTGCCGCTCCCTCACGCGCTCCCTCTCCTCCTTCGCGAGCATCACTGCTTCGCAGAAGGAGGCGATAGCCTGACACACGGACACGGACTGTGACAGAAGGACCGACAGACAGCGGAGCCTTAGTAATAGGGGTGCACCCCTTAGATACGTAACCCTAAAAATGAGGCATAATGATAATGTAAAACGCCTTATGCATTTTGTGGATAGTGTTGTAGTTGTCAGTACAATATTTATAAAACGATATCGATAACTTGACAAGATGACAACAATACTCGTATAAATTATTACGTAAAAAGCTTTTCTTGTCTGTGTCCTTTTCAATTTCGATAATATACCACTGAATACGTCACAAACGATAAAATTAATGTGATGAATGAGTAATGAAATATCGAAGGTACTCTCACGCGGCGTGTCATCACAGGTAATCCAATTCTGATACCTCCAAAAAATGTATTAACACGTAAAACTCCACATCGTAAACCCCTCTTTCCGGTACTTAATAATTCAGTAACCATTGGTGGTAGATTTTTTTAAAGGTAGTAACGTAAAACTATGCATGATAATATAGTTTGAGAACCGATTATTTATTTATTTTCAATTTTCTAAAATAGCATCTTGGGGCAAACTGTACAAGTAAAGAACTGTAGCGCAGGGGTCATTTGCCGGGGTCACGAATCATAATATCGCATCAATGGAATTAAAACGAATAACGTGCAAAGAGTAGGCAGGAACTGAAGGTAAAATAGAGAGAGCCCTATGTCGGCGAGGGGCCCAGGTAGGCGGTAGTTTTCAAATTACGAATTATCTTATATGTTATTAGAATATGTGCGCTATTGTAGCGCCACGTTGTGTAAAGTCATTCTACTTGCATCTTCGATCAATAATAGACTTGCTTGCATTACATTCTAATTACGAAATCCTTTCTGCTGTATCTAAATCAAAAGCTCCAGGAAATAAAATGAAAGCCTTTAATTTATAGGAAGCCTTCGCAGCCGGAACGATTCGTAAAGATTACCGTTCGTTAGCCGAGGCAGGCTGCCGTAGGTCGTGACTCACTGTCCAGATTATTGTGCAGCACAACTGACGTAACTACCTGGTAGCTACCTCGTAGCTACCATCGATCTAACTTTGCTCTATTTCTTTCTATTTTTACATTTTTAATCTTTCTCGGACCATCTCAAAGAGAGGATTACAGGGTTTTAAATTAATATAGCCGTCGGCTGCTTGCTTTTATTGGAAAAACCCAGTTAAACGTTGTAACATTTTAGGACCAGTTTTAGTTAAAAGAGACAGTAGCGGTATTTATTCATTGTTTCATAGGCTCTTCAACAATGAGTACACTATTATTTAACAATTTTTACGTGGTAAACTTAATTCTAAGTGCCCATTACTTAGAGAAAAGCACAACATACAATAAAATAAAATAATAATTTATTTATTTCAGACATAATTCTAGTCCTTAGTTTCAAATTCATACTCACACATTAAAATTACTAATAAAATATAATATTAAATTCAAAACAGGTAAAAACCCAAAACAAAATTGTGATCATTTAAAAATAATAAGTTAATTAAAATAATAAAATTATAAAAATGTCAGAATCAAATGTATGCAATGTATGGCTAGATTAAAGTGGTAGATACTCAAAAAAACGTAATATAAGGTAAGTTCTACAAGTCCGTCGAAACCCTAAATGTAGTTATAATTTACATTTCCAAAACAAATCTCGACGAACCATTCATTCCGGTCTAAAAATGGAACAAGAATGACATCAACGCCATAAAAATCCATGACGTAACCAACGAAAACAATCCTGTCCCACAATGAAAATATAAAATGACACAAATATTTTCTCTCATTTCCTCCAAAACTTTGTAATAAGCCATTAGTTTTGCAAGAAGAGACGTGTTCAGCATTAAAGAGCATTCCTCAAACGAACTGACACTTGAGAACCGCAACTTTACATCCATCTAAAAATTCTCTGCCATGAATATGAGAAAGTCACGTAAGTAGGTACGTACTCCGGGAAGAAGATTTTTCTTTTCAAACTCAATTTGTTTTTTGCAGCTGTGTGAGATAAAACAGGGAATTTCATGGGTTTTTGACAGCGTTTACAAGTCTTTATCCTGAGTATTTGTTCTTCGACGGATGTCGTTCCCGAAGCTTTTAATTCCCTTATAAAACGACATCGTTTTTGATCCCTTCCGGTGCATAGAAAAACGGGACGGCATGATAAAATGGTTTGGGGAGAATGGAAGAAGAAAACGTGTTGCGCCGACACCAAGTAACATGGGATAAGGGCAAGAAGATGATGATGATAAAATGGTTCGTTGTTTTTTAATTGTCTAAATTATTTTGGCCCAATTTTGTCTTACTAATTTCAGCGGGTGTAATAGCACTACAATACGTAGGTAAATAATAAAAACACCTAAGAAGCTTTTGAAGTTGTACCCAGAAAATCCAAGTGCTATTTATCTACTTTCTTCCAACATAATAAAATTCGACATAGCCACATTTGGTATTTCGGCAGATGAAGACCCTATTTGCAAGGGCGAGAAGAGCTCATCAATCAGTTTAGTGGCGGAGATTACAGGCGGCAGGCATACTGCCGGGACTCGGGTGATCAATCACTCTTTGCTCTTCCGCTATAACAATCTGGCTAAAGATACCAAAAACACGTGTTGCCTGGTCGAAAATCATAGATTTTTTCATCGAATTTGATGAGGATTTTTTTTTTATATTTAGAATTTGGTGAGTGGATATCAAACTCAAACACAAAGCATTTATTTCAATTAAACCATTTAGGTACAGGTACTTCAGAAAATATGAAGTTATAGGTCGACCGCTTAACCGAGACACCGACCGAGGCAGCTGCGCGGTGCGGGAGGGGGTGATAGTTGTCACAAGTTGAAGAATCACTGATCTCTCGCATTACGTCACTACACCCCTCCCGGTTGGCCGATAGTTGCCCATTCCAAAGCCTAGTAGTTCCTATGTAGAAGAACTAATGAAAAAAATTAATGTTGAATTTATAATTATTATGTGAGAACGATGACAAAAAAAGACGTACACGTTAAAAGTACTGCACATAGTGTTACGAGCTTCGGGTTCGTGACAATAAAAACTGCCGATTTATTAACCAAAAATAACAATTTATTTTACAACACTAATTACAACTCAAAACACTAATTAAAAGAACACAATCACACCACTACTGAGCACTCTTAATTCGCACTTGAATATCGCTTAGATGTTTTCGCTCTTGTCGCTTTATCCAAACTGTGTCGGCTCGCGGCCCACACCGGCCTTATATAGTGCCGCAGATAGTTCTAGAACCTTCCATTGTAGAAACATCTAGAATGTTCGAGTACATACCGGCCCCGGCCGACTAGGTGTCGATAGTTCGAGAAAGTTCTACAAAGTTCTAGTATCGAATTTTCTAGAACGATCGTGACTCGACTAGTTCTGCTACTCGATACTAGATGGCGCTAGCGGTACCTAATGTCACCATGTACCAGGCATTAATTGTGGCGCGCAACACTGCCCCCTCCTAAGACATGCTCGTCCCGAGCATTATCAGCCCCATAATAACGCGCCAGTCGGTCCACATGGACGATCTTAGGAGTACCTCTTGTACCTTTCTGTATCCGGTAGGTTACGTCATTGATCTTTGTCACAATCCGGTACGGTCCGTCCCATTTAGCTTGAAGCTTAGGAGATTTCCCTTTGCTGCGGACTGGATTGTGCAACCACACTAGTGAACCTTCGTCGAACCCTTTATTGTTCATTTTGCGGTCATAACGGGTTTTCATCTTTTCAGACATTTGCTGGCCCGATTGTCTGACGTGCTCATATATGTCATTCATTTTGTTCCGCAAGTCATTCGCATAATCGGTTATACTGCGTGGGGCATCAGGTGGTATTCCGGTGATCAGGTCTGCAGGCAGCCGTAATTCTCTTCCAAAGTTTGCGAAAGCTGGTGTCACCGATGTACTTTCGTGAACAGTGCTTCGATATGACAACAAAAACGGTTGTATGTGCTTGTCCCAATCTCGTTGCCGATTTTCCACAACTTTTGCTAGGTACCTCTCCAATGTCTGATTAAATCGTTCTACCATTCCATCCGACTGTGGGTGGTAAGAAGTTGTTCTGGTTTTATGAGTACCCATAACTCGACAAGTTTCCTGGAATATTTGTGACTCAAAATTCCTTCCTTGATCACTGTGAATCTCTAAAGGTACTCCAAAACGACAGAAGACTTCATGAACTAACTTATCTGCAACTGTCGAAGCTTCTTGATTTGGAATGGCGAAGACTTCCGGCCACTTGGTGAAGTAATCCATCACAACCATGAAATACTTGTTGCCACTTTCACTTTCCGGAAACGGCCCCGCAACGTCAAGGGCTATCCTCTCCCATGGTGCACCAACATTGTACAATTTCAATGCACCTCTACTGCGAGTCTGAGGTCCCTTTACAGCTGCACAACTTGTACATTTGCGACACCAGTCCTCGACATCGTCCCGACAGTGGACCCAGTAAAACCGTTCTCGTATCTTCAGTAGAGTCCGTTTTACTCCCAGATGACCTCCTGAACAACCATTATGGTACAGCTGTAGAACATCTGGTACTTGAGCTTTAGGGACAACCATTTGCAAATGACAGCTGTCTCCCCGAGCATTTTCCCATTTACGGCACAGGACTCCATCCTGAATCACCAAGCTGTCCCATTGGGCCCAATAGCTTTTTGTGATCGAACTCATCGCTGAGACGTCACTCCACCTGGGCTTAGGAGCTCTGGCCTTCATCCACTCCAGAATCGGCTTGATGTTCGAATCTTCCTGCTGTGCACGTTGTAGGATTTCCTTCCACTCGTTGCTGAAGTCTGTCCTGAGCATCCTCACAGGTACCACTTCCTTACCCTCTTGCCTAGTACCATGCTTGCGGTCTTCAGGACAAGGTCTTCTTGAAAATGCATCTGTGTTGCCATGAGGTTTCTCGCTGCGATGTTTGACCACAAAGTCGTATTCCTGCTGCTGCTGGGCGGTGCTGTTAGCCGCACATCTCTCTGGAGACCAGCCATCTTCCCTTTCTGCAGTTCGCTTAGGGCAACTGGATCGAAGGTGGCCCTTTTCCCCACAGCCGTAGCACCTAGGGCTGTACCTTCTATTACGATCGCGAACTGTAGCCGCTACAACCTCCCTGACGCGATGGGAACGATAATCCTGCCGCACAGCTTCCACCTCCAGTGCATGGGCCAAGGCGTCCTTAAGCGTCCCTTGGTGCCCGAGCCTCACAGCAGCTCTCACTTCATGGTCACGGATGCCGTCGATGAACGCCTGCACCAGGTTCCCATCAATAAGCGCAGGTACGGACTGGTAAGCTTTACGAACCAACTTCTCCACTTCAAGGGCCCACTGCTGCAGGTTTTCGTTACTGCGTTGCACGCGATCCTTGAGCTGCGCACGAAACACGTGTTCCAGGTGAGCGTCGCCATACCGAGCCTCCAATGCCTCAAGGAGCTGCTCGTAAGTCACTTCCTTACCGAGAGCTTCCAGAACAGTTAAGGCCTGGTCGCGCAGGCCTAGGGTGAGAGCAGTCATGGCTTGATTTTTATTCCACCCGTTCGCCTTCATGACAGCCTCAAACTGGATTTTGTAGGCCGACCAGGAAGAAGTTCCGTCGAACGGTGGCACTTTGAATCCCCGTAGCGAAGGTGTTGTAGCTACGGGAGCTGCGATTCCATCCCCAAGTTTAAGGTAATCCAGCGTTTTCTTCACGTCAGCCATCACGGTTACCTTCACGTCAGCCATCACGTTGTCAACCCGATTATTTACTTGGTCGATTCGGGTTTCAGCTTCCGACAGGCGGTTGTCATGTTGAGCAACCTTATCCTTCACCTCCTTCATGTCTTTCCCGAAGGTAGCGTGAAGGTCCTTCATAAGGAGCATCTGCTCTTCCTGGCGGCGCACCTGCTCCTCCTTATCACATTGGAGCTGTTCTTCCAACCGACGAGCCTGTTCCTCCTGTCGACGAGCCTGTTCCTCCTGTCGACGAGCCTGTTCCTCCTGTCGGCGGGCCTGCTCCTGCAGCATCATCATCAGAGCAGCCAAATCTGGTGCTGATGATGCTGGAGCAGCTGTGGACGGGCCGGCCTCCGTGGTCGGTAGCTGGCCTTCCGACCTCTGTGGCGTAGCTCCACCAAATCGCCTCTGGTCCGTCTCCTGCTGGCGTTGACTCCGGGTACGGGTACCCTCCGTGTCGTCTTTGGGTAAAACCGGCATAATCCTTGCTTCTGACACCAATTGTTACGAGCTTCGGGTTCGTGACAATAAAAACTGCCGATTTATTAACCAAAAATAACAATTTATTTTACAACACTAATTACAACTCAAAACACTAATTAAAAGAACACAATCACACCACTACTGAGCACTCTTAATTCGCACTTGAATATCGCTTAGATGTTTTCGCTCTTGTCGCTTTATCCAAACTGTGTCGGCTCGCGGCCCACACCGGCCTTATATAGTGCCGCAGATAGTTCTAGAACCTTCCATTGTAGAAACATCTAGAATGTTCGAGTACATACCGGCCCCGACCGACTAGGTGTCGATAGTTCGAGAAAGTTCTACAAAGTTCTAGTATCGAATTTTCTAGAACGATCGTGACTCGACTAGTTCTGCTACTCGATACTAGATGGCGCTAGCGGTACCTAATGTCACCATGTACCAGGCATTAATTGTGGCGCGCAACAATAGCAACAAAACAACAATCCATAATTAAATTATTAAAAATAAACCGAGACTGCTAAGGATGACCAGCACCAACAGATGGTGCCAGTTCACGAACATGACGCATGGATCAGCACCATTCAGCTCAACCATTTTGAAGGGAGCTAAATGGTCCAACACACACGCCACAATCAGCGAGACATTTAAGTGAGCATGCATACTATCAGCCGCCGGGGCACATTCAAGTCAATGAAAGACATATTATCCGGTAAAGGGTAGCTCTTTGTGCATAGAACTCACATCTGTGCTATGCAATTATACAATACAAAGGAAATTGATTTTATACCTGGTCTGACCATAAATTCTGTTCCTACCTTTATAAAAGCACAATACCCAAATATATGTCCAAAGAAATTAAACATCGTGAGAAGACCCGATCACTCCGACCGACTCTTATTGTGCTACAAAAGCTTCTAAATTAATTTTCACACCACCTGCTCGAAAATGTCAAATTATATATCAAGCAACCTTAACCTAAAGTGAGTCATTAGTGACCGGGGGCACAGCCGGTCAATAATGTTGTACTGGATTTCATTATGACCCGCTGGTCAATAATGTGATTTGAATTTGGAATCTCACATGCTCAGCTAAATTGGCAGTATAGTACTAACAAACACCCTTTGGTGCCAGAAAGAGGAAAGCTATTCTCGATACCCTTACTACGCGTGGATGATATTCTCGATTTCCTACAAAATCATACCGACTGCTTCTTCATATCGTTGCCATGTTTTCGAAGACATAATATTGTAAGAATAATTAGATAACTACGAACCATTTTTTAAAAGGAATGGAATAACATTAAAACTGGCATTATTAATAACAAATACCGTACCGCGCCGTAATACCGTAATAGTAATTGGCTGTAACATTAGTTAATTTATTTTAAGTAAACTGCGCAAAGATTACTGTGGATTTTGTGAATAAATAAATAAATAATAAAACCTATTTATACTACAGTCGATTTATCACATTTTATCAAAAATACTCTATTTTCACGAGCGTCTCCAATGACGTTCTAAATTCAAAATGCATACAGCCAATCATCCAAAACCATTCTACCAGCCCTGTATAAATCTTAGTTTACACAAACGCCACTTCCATGAGAGTGATATCAATAGACACACACGACAAAACCGTAGAAGAGACTTTTTTTTTGAAAATCGAATTGTTCGTGTCTTGGCTACTTATTGGTAGACGCAATGAAGGCGCGAATTCTTGACATTTAAACTTTTAATTTATCAACAAAGTATTATAAAATGTCGAGTGATGAAAGTGATTGTACTCCTGAATTCATTACAACCGAAGCTAATAATATTTCCAATGATTTACTGCCGGAAAAGTCAAAGGAAACTTATATAAAAGCCTACGACAATTTCCAAAAATGGAAAAGTACGAAAGGCGTCAAGTCCATTTCGGAACCAGTTCTATTTTGTTTTTCGTACTATGGCTATTATTTTCTCACAGTAGGTGTAAAAAGTAGAGTATCCTCCTCTGGGCTAAAGGTGTCTTTGCCTTGGGCTAGCTTGAATCCCTCGCTGCATTCAGGATTCTTGTATTAACTCCCTCGCTTCGCTCGTGAGTTAAATCCCGAATCCTTCATTGCGCTCGAGATTCAACATGACGCCCGCGACATTAGACACCACTTTAGCCCCTCGGTGCATAATCTACTATTTTAGTATAGAAAGTTCAAAAACAATTTCACCGAGAAACCTTCTAAAGGCACCTAGAACAGTTTCATACACTCGAGTATATATTACCCTTTTAACCCGCAAGGGATAGCCAAGATATTCGCTACTTACTCAACATAAAACAGTAAGTGGATCTCTCAGCGCTTATAAAGATCAGTAGCCACGAAACCCTAAAACGCGAACCTGCTGAGCCGGTGTCTTACAAAAATGATGGGCGATAGCTTTCAACCCTCGCGTGCTGCCTTGATCCTAATCACCTTTCGAGGGTACTGGACCCATTATTACTTAATCTTCTGATTATATAAGCTGATTATGGTATTATCGGACCGTCTGACCTTGATTATGATAACTGTTAAGGCGTGCGCAATATCGGAGTTCGTGTTAATATTGTTGTTCGTAGAACCGCGCTGATAGATGAACGGTAATTAACAAATAATCAAAGTAAAGTAATCGAGGTAACGGTAGGTAAACTAAAATTGTTAGTTGCGGTTAGATGAGTGTGAAAACTGGGCAATCCGGATTCGATTTTTGTTATTTCAAAGTATTTTTTTAGTTTTTTTAGTAATCATGGTACCTAGTTCTTCATTCTGTCATCCTTTATTTAACGGCTAATCATTCCACATAAAATTGTAGAATTCTAATACTTATTTAATTGTCTTTTATCGAAGCTACCGAGTGGCAGCCAGATGGTCTGAAAACTGAAAGCTTTTTGGGTACGAAACCCTAAAAACGTGGAGCAGTATCTCGTAATTTTTCCTTATGTGACCCATTTATTTAGGCAAGAGTTAAATAAATGAAACATAATTTAAATAAATGGGTTACAATTTATTTAATTGTTCCCTTCGGTACCGGCGCGGCGTCCTGCATGTTGGGCTATTCAACGAATCCAGAATCCCCTTGGACTTCAAATTGATGTTGCAAAAGTAGATAATATTATTTCAGATAGATAAACTTTGTATATTACGTTTATGCATTTTGTTGTCACCTCAGGCAAACCATGTTGATATCCGGATATTTTCACAATTGTGTCACGATATATTTACAAGCGACGTAGAAATGGAAGCCTGTAGCTTCCATCTTTACGCCGCTTTACCATGAAACGATTCTGAACGTTTTAGTGAATACATCTTTTCGTTTCTTTATTCAGAATATATCCCTTGCATTGCCATCCTTCGCTAGTCTTGACCACATTTAGTATATTACTAAGTGTTAAGTTCCAACTTATTCATTCCAGTTAGTATCAATTCCACCTCCACAATTTCACAATCACGTTGAATAAATTAATGCGAAAACACCTGCATCGGACGTAAACTTCAAAGTATTATTTGCTGAGTTCGCAACTCATTACCCGTTAGCACCACAAACGTTGAGCTGAGCTCACCAAACTACCAGTTTACTGAGCTCACCGTACTCCCCACAAGATTACTACAGAAACGGTGTCTTGCTACCCAGATCCTGAAGTTTTTCCTCTTAATATAAATTCGGTTCTAACTTGGAATTTTCTGAAAACTCCCACTCGTAGAAAGAGCAAATTTTATGTGAACTTCACGACTGGACCGTGGAATGGAAGTCGCGCTGCTTGCGATTCATTCGCTTTATGCTTATAACTTGTCTTAGTTTACAGGAAGCAGTGCAATGATATTGTGAGGTTAGAAACGTGTAAAAAGTTTTGTATTTGTTTACCATTTTTGTACCAAGAAATATTCCTTGTGCTTTTAAATGTACAAGCTGAAAATGAAATACTCATTCATTGTTTCAATTAACACCTACAAACCTAATGTAGGTTGTATGTACATTTAAGTTAATCGTGCATTTAGATCGCTAATCTACCAATGGAAATTATTTGCAAAATGAACTAGTTAATTAATTAATAATACTGTTGAGCGTGCCTGTTTCACACTGCTGTTGTTATTACAAGTTTTTATTTAACTTGCCCTATTATAATATAAAACAAGTAACATTTCATACATTATATTTCTGATTTCCCTCACAAATGTTCAAAGCTTAACCGGCCCACTCACTATCTTTAGAGGCTAAATGGATTTGAATTTGAAGCCATTATTAGTGTTAGAAGTCGTTATAAATCCGGCCTGAGGTTGGTAGTAAATCTAGACTCGGGCAAGACGTAACCGTGGCCGACTCAGATTGTAGAGGAAGGCTAGCTACCAGACTGGCACTGGGCTAGAATATCAAATGTTAAAAAATTATGCCCGGGTATACTAGTTTTTTAAAGAAAGAAAGCATTTATTGTGACTCGCACAGGAAGATCACAAACTAAACTAATTATGTCACTATTGTGTCTTGTTATGTTATTATGTTTTTTATTATGTCTGTAATTTATATGGTGTACATAATAAAGAGTATTCTATTCTATTCTAAACTACACACAATCATAAAAATGTAAACTAAATTATATAAAAAGAACCCAGAAAGGTTGGTTGACAGTTTATAATTGGATGACCTGAAAACAAAAACAAAAATGATATGCCGAAGCATTTAAAGTTGACCGTTTTGACAGTTTTAACTTTTGTTGTAAATAAAAAAATCTTTTATTTAGTTTCTCATTTTTGTTAGTTATCGCACTTATTGGTATGTTATGCTGGATTTTTTATTTATGTGTTTATTTAGTACGAATTCTAAATCAATCATAAAAGATTTTTTTTTGTATGATTCTTGTAAGTTTGTGATGGCGTACGAATCTCTTTTCCTTATTGATTTAAGTATGATAAAACGAGATTACGGAAGCTTTCGTCTTTGTTAGAAGAAATACGATTTTATTGATACGGTTATCCGTCTTTATATTGCTTTTTTATTATCATTGAAATAAAAACTGTTTTACGTACGTCTTGTACCTATAGTTACGCATGTACGTAACATATGGTCGTTGTCAAGGTAACATCATATTGATGACATTGTATAATGAATATTTTGGATTATGTTTACGCCTATGCTTAGGTGTGTTAGGCGGGCACAGGCCGCGACAGATTATAATTTCACACTTTCTGACGTAAATCCTCACAGATTGTCACTAATCCTCACAGTGTCTTCAGAAACGAGCATTGATCATCAAGTTTGCTCATCGTGCGCTGGAAATTACAGAATAGTCCGAGTGTATTTTTTTTTTTTGTAATATGCTCAGATGATATACCTATTCATCACAATCAAGTACTTGATCCTAACTTTATATTCTTAATTCCTTAGTTTCTAGGCTTTGTAGATTTTTTCAGGTCAAAAAAGATACATTTAATCCAACTTACCTATGTACCTTCCAAGATTTTCATACATATAACTAAAGTTATTCATGACCCTAATCCAAGTTCTATTGTACGCTGGCTTTATCCAATCTAACTTTTTCTACTTTTCCACTAAAATCTTGTTACAAGATATCTGAATAGTTTAGACATCAATTTCTTGAACTGAGTATTTTAGGAATAAAAGCGGCCTAACAAAAGTACTTTTATGAGATAAAAATTGAACGGCTTAGCACGCTGCCATCACACTTTGCCGGATGCTCTAAATATCGAATACTAAATAAGAAGTACATTGTTCACCGAGGGGAGCAAGTGACCGATACTAACGAGGGTGAGCCGAGAGCCTTAATATACAAGAGTTGAAAATCGCACTTTTTTCCGAGTGATAGGTATATATGTATATCACTGTAATATGCTTTATACTGTACCAACGAAGAAAAAAGAAAACATTTTATACAAGTGAAGTTTAAATTAAAATTGTTACAGTTATTAAAACTCAATGTAACGCTTTTGCCAGGGAGATTAATATTGGTTTAAATGATCAGCAAAAGTAGGTATGTGGCCAGTATGATTTTGCACTTGGTGATAAAAACTTTTTGTCTTTTGGCATTATACTACCTATATTTAATACAAAAGACTAGCTACTGAATTGCCCTAAATTAAAAAAAACAGCACGCTATGGATTTTCATACACTTTTTCGACCCGCATGTTCAATGACGTACTTTTTGCCTCATTTTTATTAAAAAAGTATGTATTATTAGATGATCAGCTAAATAAATTATTTCATTGAATATCATTTGTATGGTCTCTATAACAGCCAAAAGATACTATCTATGGTATTGAGTAAATAGCCACAGACCACGCTACGATTAGAATAAAGGCTCCTACAAACAGGCGCGACACGCGACGCGAATCGCGCGCGATACAAAGGCGCCGCTCGCTCGTTGCGCGACTTGCGGTGCCTTTGTGTCGCGCGCGATTCGCGTCGCGTGTCGCCCATGTTTGTAGGAGCCTTAAGTGATTAAGCAGGCGTTATAGAACGTAATTAACCGATTCGGAACTTGAGATCGGACTTTAAAAGTACAAGTATATAATTACATACTAATTAACTTGGAATAGTTATTAGGTACAATTTCCTTAAATTATACACTGGTCGCCATGGTAATTAGAACTTATTTTCAAGACAGGGTTTATTTTCAGCTGAATTTTCATAAGCATAAGAAACCTATAGAATATATAAATTATCCGATTTGCTGAATGCGTGGCAGCCGCAACGAAATCTTATAGACTGTGGCTGAGAATCTCATCTCTTCTTTGGAGAGGTCCTCTAATCATAATTTTAATCTCCATTTTTACCGACTCCAAAAAAAGGAGGTTATTCATTCGATACGTATGTATGTAATATTATTGGAATTGCATTATATTCACATATGACAATCTACTAAGGCTTCCAAACAAATATACAAAATTTCATAGACGTATGTATGTATGTATGTTTGTTTGTCCACGCATTTCTCAGCAACTATTAATCGGATCGTGACCATTTTTGTATTAGCTTACATTTACTTCAACTTAGGGAACAGTGCAAGTTTCATCAAAATCGGTTCAGTAATTTTCAAGATACGGATTAATACGTGTAAGTGTGACGGCCTGGCGTATTGATACGAGCTACGGGTGTAGTGTCAAAGGAAAAACATCTCAAAACCTTGGTCAAATTCTAGTGCAAAAACTAAAAATTACGAAATAAAAAGTAATTTAAAAAAATTAAACCGACTTCAAAAAGAAATCAACTCAAAATTATGAAATAACTTTAATTTCGGAAGTCGGTGGCAAAAAACTAAAATACAGATCCCAAGACACCGACTTCCGAAATTAAAGTTGATTTCTTTTTGAAGTCGGTTTAATTTTTTTAAATTACTTTTTATTTCGTAATTTTTAGTTTTTGCACTAGAATTTGACCAAGGTTTTGAGATGTTTTTCCTTTGACACTACACTTAAATTACTTTGGCCTGTTGGTCTAGTGGTCAGTGACTATGACTGCTATGCCGGAGGTCGTGGGTTCGATTCCCACCCAGGACAAATGTTTGTGTGATGAGCATGATCATTTGTTCTGTGTCTGGGTGTAATTTATCTATATAATATGTATGTATGTATATATATATATATATGTATTTAGAAATATATAAGTATGTTTATCAGTTGTCTAGTACTCATAACACAAGCTCTGCTTAGCTTGAGACTAGACGGCGTTGTGTGATAGTTGTGGAATATTATTATTATTATTATTATATTATTGTAATTGTTTTTGTAACCATGATATAATGTAATTGTACCTATGGATCAAGCTTGATATCTGTATTATCTGTAAGTATTATTTTTTTTTTTTTATTTAAATAGATTGTCCTTCAAAACAATCAATAACCTATATGTAACTAAGTTAGATTCAACGTTTTTTCGAGATTCTAATATTATTCTACGGGAAATGTTGATGGTTCCCGGCCCGGGAGTCTATATTGGAGCCCGGAATGGCAACAGGTTCACCCTCTATTATTTAGCACTAAAACATACCTGAGTCATTGTATGGTTTCACTGTGCAGTATTCACCTCTGCCTACTCCATCAGAGAATACAGGAGTCATGTGATGGCAATGAACGGCTGTTCTATTTTATTCGCCCCATGTCATGGGCATAAAAAAAAACTGTGCGTACGACGTCATTACTTCCGACGCACCATAAAAACGATATAAACTTTGTAGCTGCTTATGCCCCAGCTTCACCAAACTCTCATTTTGTTAATAACGTGGTACAAAGAGATAATCCAGGCCAGGCGCGTCAAGGAAGTAATACTGTGGAAAAGCTAATACATTAGTTGACGAGGATGTTGGGTGACGTTTGTACCCCACCCTATACAACTTGGTGCGATATGATTAAAGGGGAAAGTGTATAAGAAATTCATGTTTTTGTGTTGTACTCCCAAGTAGAGCTGTTAGTAGCGGAGAGCAGTGCTGGCCCTGTGGTAACGTAGGTCGTGAGTTCGATCCCAGACAGGCGCTTTACTTTGTGTAAATAATTTCATCACCACTGCTCTCACAACGGTAAAGGAAAACATCGTGAGGAAACGCGCATGTCCTAGAACCAAAAATTTGAAGACGTGTGACATCTTTCAACCCGCACTGGGCCCGCGTGGTGGATTACAGCCCACTCCCTTTCACAGAGAGGAGGCCTGTGTCCCAGCAGTGGGAACATTATAGGCTGATTATGCAAGTAGAACTGTTAAAGTTTGTCTAGAGTGCAGTCATCCTACACCATGACCTGGGGGCCTAAAAAGGCCACTTTGACAGAATCATAAAAGGATAACATTATGAATGTTATGTGGCGAAGACAGTCCGTGTTTTTCTTTTTTTCGCTGCACTACGTAGGTCTAATCAAAGAGATTGGGATTGGATTGATTCGTCTTTTAGCACAGACAAAAAAAAACGGAAAAATCCTTCACCAATGGGATTTGATACGATTAACTTAACAGTTAACTGTCCATTTTGATTCATAATGTTATCGTTTATGATGCTGCCAAAGTGGCGTTTTTAGGCCCCCTGGCTTAGTACATAGGATACTTTTTGTCCGGGTAGTACTTGCCGTGGGATCATTTCCGACCACCACGCCGGGCGAAGTTGCGAGCAAAAGCTAGTATCGGTTATATTTTCGACTGGTTGTGTTCCAGATTCCAGTTTGTTGGATGTCGGTGAAAGTAAACCTCATGAAACATTAAAATGCTTCCAAGTTTGGGAAGACAATTGTCAAATACCGCGGTGTTGCTATTTACTGTTCTCTGCCAATCATCATCATCTGCCTAGCCTTTTCCCAACTATGTTGGGGTCGGCTTCCAGTCTAACCGGATGCAGCTGAATACCAGTATTTTACATAGAGCGACTGCCTATCTGACATCCAAAACTCAGTTACTGGGTAATACGATACCCCTGAGTAAGACTAGTTACTGTTCTCTGTCAATATTCAGTAAATATGATCATGGGCTGTTAGCCTGTTGAGCTCTGCCTCATAAGTGGGTTGTGTTGCGTCGCCGCAGCGTCGACTCAATAATGACTAATCAAATCACACTAATATTATAAAGGCGAATGTTTGTGAGTGTGTGTTTTTATATGTTTGTTACTTCTTCACGCTCAAACGGCTGGACCAATTTTGATAACATTTTGTATGGAGATAGCTAACACCCTGCATTAACATATAGGCTACTTTTTATCCCGATATTCCCACGGGATCGACATTTACGCGGGTGAAACAGCGGGGCGCAGCTAGTGATTAATTAAATTATGACAATTTAATTATTATTTCAACTAAATTAGTCAATAATTGTCTAATTCATTAGTCATTGTTATATTCATAATGACTCAACGCAGGTGTGGCATACAATGCGTTGATCCGTTGCAACGACGCAACGTAACGCACTAATGAGGCATCGCCCTTAGGCAAGAAAATTTCGACTGACTAAAAGCCCTTCATAAAATTTCAACCCCAATCAATTTGCCTAGCCTTTTCTCAAATATATTTATATTTTGGGGTCGGCTTGCAGTCTTACCAGATGAAGCTGAATGCCAGTATTTTAAATTGAGTGACATTTACATAAAATTACAACCTATCCCTCTAAAAATCCAAAACCTTTAAATAAAAACACAAGAAAAACACTCTCAAAATGAAAGTGAATGTTGAAGCACTTCAATTATGTTGATTTAATAATAAAGAAAAAGGGCTTTCCTTCATGTTGGAGATGTTAAGAGCCACGTGTACAGCATCTCCGCGACGTTACGAGCACCTCATAAACTTGTGGCAATCGTTACTGGGGCGCTAAGGTTTCAGGCAGATGACAGACTTTATGACGGTTCAGTTTCACTGTCCCGAGTGGTTGTGGAGACTGCTAATAACGTGTGCTTTTGGATTTACTTCCCAAATGGAAGAGAAGTGATCATTTGTTTGTAAGGAATTTTGTAGGCAATTAGTTATTTTTATAACTATTTTATGAAAATATATAAAACCCTTTTTTTTTTTAAGCCGGGCAAGAGCGAGTCGGACTCGCCCACCGAGGGTTCTGTACCATCATATGTCTTTAAATTTTCATCGGCGAGGCCTATATTCATCAGAGAATTTTAACACTATGCACTGCGGTTTAGAATATTGCTGAGAGACTGACCGACTTCTTGACAATTCAAAAGTGCCTGTTAATGGTTTAATTGAAATACCTACTTAAATAGTTTGAGTTTGTGTTTATGTTTAAACAATAGAGGATCGCAGTCGCGCCGAGCATCACATGCGGGTTCCCCTCTGTGTGGCCAGAACATTAAAACCACAATCGCTTCGTTAGTTCGACCAGACCTACTCAACACTAAGCCCACACACTCCAAGCCAGACCAGCACTCCGACTACCCGAGTCGAAATCGTGACCAAGACACAAATACGACAAACACTTCAAGTCGCGTCATGTCGACCGTCTACTTTCACCCTCACCAACACGCTCAAGAGACACGCGGCTTGCGACTGTGACTGCGGAGAAAACAAATGAAAGAAGTGGTTTAGAGCATGCCTCGATTCCCCCCGACGTGACTTGCGCAAACAGGAGGCCAATTCCCGTAATTAAAGACATTCAAAATCTAGTCGCAATCTCATTTCAGCAACAATCAATGTCAAAAACTTGTCAAAAATGTAGGGAAATTCAAGGTATTTTTGACAGATTGAGACTGAGCTCGGACTGTGAACGTTCTTAAAATTACGAGAATTGCCATTTCGGTGACGCGAGCGCGTATCGCTTGACGCGAGTCGCGTCGCAAGTCGCATCGCTCGAGGCCGTCAACGGAGCCTTATCATGTAATCAACGCAAGCAGACTGAAACAGTTCCCTGCGACTCATTAGACGGCGAAGTGCGCTGAATTACCTATTACTTTTAACATGCGAGGAAATGCGCTGAAATGCGCTCTCTTCAGCAAGCGTTGAAACGAGGACGTACACTTGATAGTGTCGAGTTGATCCAGTTGTTTTATTTTACTGTTACTGTACAAGTTTTTATGAAAATCTCGGCGGGAACAGTTGGAACATACCTACTTGTTTATTACACAAGTAAGTAAACAACAACAAGTGACTGCTTCCGTCACATTACCTATACCTGTAAATTTTGACAGTAGTCTTGAAAATTAGAAAAGTACATAGGTTTTCATCGATTAAAATTCTTGAAGAATATTTTTCTTCTTAAGAGCGTTTACGCCGTACGGCACTTCATAGAAACTTTCTAGCCCTTATTTTTCGAAATAAATGAACTGATTTTAATTAAACTTCATACGCCTAAGCAGGATACAAAGGTCTAAAAAGTTACTTAAGAACATTTTCGACAACTATCACCCCTCCCGCACCGCGCAGCTACCTCAGGCAACGTCTCAGTTATTTATTTATTTAAGCGGTAGGCCTAAAACAAGTAAATATGTTCTCAATCGCACTAAAATTGCATGCCTAACATACCTATAAAATTTTCCTCTTGACAGCCTTTTACATGTCGATAGTCAAAGGGTTAAACGGCCCTTCGAAGTCTACGTTTCCTAGTGCCAATTGACCTTTGAACGCCACACTTCAAATTGAACAAAAATATTGTTCGTTTCGACCTTTAGACCCGACGGTAAATAGATAGATTCAAAAGATCTTCGTAAATTGTGAATTTCTTTACTGAATAACACTTTTCCTTTCCTGGGAATACATCGAGGTACTTCCTCCGGTTCGGCAGCAAAGTTTGCGTCGGATTACGAAACCGCTGTATTATAATAGACCGAGTAAAAAAACAACCAACATTCTGATTAAACTGTCTTTGTTTCTTATTTCATCTAAACAAATACAAAGAACAATTTTGTTTCAAACAACAAACTATGTACAAACTGCAACGAAGAAGAGATGAAAGAAAAATTACACTCAAAGCCAGAATAAAGTGTCCAACGCTAAAATATTTATGTTGCACACAATTCGAAATAACAAAGACAAAGTTGGCGCCCGCCGGCTGGGCATTCATCGAATCCGACGGAGAAAAATTGTGAAGCACATGAGATTCGACGGGTGTGTGGCAACGACTAAATTGAACGTCGACGGATGTGGGAGCAGCCCTGCACGCCTGGCTGCCTGCACCTCGCACCCGCCGATAACAGGGTTGGCGAGTTGCCACACAAACATTTTTTTTCGTATTTTAAGCAAAAGTCAAATTGATTTTTTTGCGGAGCGTCAATCACGGAGTGTCCTAGTGACGAAAATATCACTTTGACAGACAATTGGGTGGGGGAAAAGCTGTGTTCTGGCATCCCTAGCTGCACCTGATTCTACATCGACACTCACTACAATCTACACCCACTCACAGGCACATTTAACGACCCTCTGCAAAATTCACTCTGCACCCGTTCCCAACGAGTTTCGCTAAACGTCGTTCTCTAAAATGAATTTCGTCGTTAATGCAAATTGCCGCGGATTTTCTAAAGCGCTTTGTGAAAACAACGTCCATTGGGACATTTTGCAAAGGTGAAGTCGGAACTGAATAGTTTTAGGTACAAGTGTATTGCTTCGTAACCTTTTAAGGGGGTATCGCGAAAATATATTGGCTCTTCAAGGTTCTTTTTAAATATTTTCTGACACGACAAAAAAAATACCTTAAGAAACCGGCGGAACATGCGTAGTTCAGTTCATACAAACGTAATACCAAAATAATTTGTAAATCAAACATATTCTTAAGGTAGTGTGTATTTATTCCGATTGGTTTACAGAATATCTAGGTTCCCAAATATATATTTTGAATGAACACTGATTTAAAAACGAGTTTTAAGAAAAATGAGTTTTCTATAGTTTGAAATTCCTCATATCTTGTCTTTATATCATAGTCCTTTCAAAATATATATTTGTGAACTTAGATATTCTGGAAACCAATCGGAATAAATACACGCTACCTTAAGAATATGTTTGATTTACAAATTATTTTGGTATTACGTTCGTATGAACTACGCATTAGTATGCGTAGTTCGCCGCCCCTTAATCAGTTTTACGTTCTTTTTCAGAGCAATTTATCTCGCGTGAAATACTGTACTAGTAACGAGATTAAGCCTGTCTAGAAGTTACCTAGCTTTATTCCTCTATTGTGGATTAAAATCTAATTCTCATTCGCTGCTAAAGCAAAAAAAACCTTCACAAAATACAGGACGAGTTGAGAGATTGTTTTCAGTTCCGTACCGTCGTTTGTTGCACAGGAGAATAAAATAATGAGGCCATTTCCTGGTGCCTTTTGATGCGCCCTGCAAAAGGTTGCTAACGGCATGTTCAAATTGAGTCCCAATTAGGATTCCGCCGTCCCGGTTGCTGGGTTCTCCTCGTTTTGTTAACGTGAAGGCGTCCGGATGGATTTAAAAGCATCTGTATTCTGTAAGTTTGGAGCTGTTAGCAAACTTTGTAAAGGCTTCGGCGTACAAGTTCTATCGTTGTCTCTTTTGGCTAGGGACTTTGAGACTAACTAAATGACAGGTCTGGTCGACAAAAGGAGCAAAGCGTTTTTGTTGGGTTTACTTTTGTATATAATATGGGTCTGGCCAAATAAGCCCAGAGAATAAAGATGGTTCTGATTATTTACTTTTTCAATCTTTCAATATAAAAATAAACCAATCAGTCGGCAGACACTATATCAAATTGAAGTGCGGATCGATCGAGGAATCGAATACAAATCATTCAATTTAATTTCACCATATATTATTATCATTTTCTACAATTTTGACTATGAATCAAAATCATCAATCAACCAGTCAAAAATAAACAAAAACACAGACCAACAGTTTGGCATTTCAGTGTGTAGCAGAGATACAAATCACTACAGCATACAGACCCCCAAAATAAACACATCTCTTGTACTCACAGAGTCGTGGAGGCATCGAGGGAAGCGGCAGGTAACCGTTCCAATGGCGCGTCCGCTCGCCGGGGAAACTTATTAGCATCGACCCTAGCAATTAACTCTATACCATTTCCGTGGGGTCCCGCAGTCCCCCAGTCTCGACCGGGGTGGAATAGCTACAGAAACACGATCCCAGTCGCCTTTAGCGACACTATTCTGGGAGTAATTGAAATGTAAATTTGAAGTATACGTCCGAATGGGCTTCTTGATCGTTAGGACCATTAAGTTGTATTGCTGGCATAGTAACTAAGATTAGTAGTAAGATTTCTATTCTAAGATTTCGATTCTGTGAGAAAGGTTAAGGTCAGTAATAGCGACGTTCGAAATCTAACCTACAATGTTGGTTTGATTTAGAAGCGTCAGGGCAATCTTCGCATTCTATTTCAACTGATAACTCTGAGAAGTTCGAAGAAGCAAAATCAATATAATCAACTGTTCTCGCAGCCGCTTTCTCTCTAGTTTTTGTGTGATGTGCACTTTAGCAGCTCACCTCCACATAGAACAAGGAGCTAGAAACCACATTACAGCGCTAATGGGTTTCTGTACTGAGAAATTATATTACGAAGTAAAAAGGCTTTTACAAAATTAATTATTCAACCATAATTTACTAAGAATTTTCTACGTTTTAAGACACACATAATAACAGTAAGGTTTTTACTATTAAATAAGAATGAAATGACAAAAACATAATAATCGCAAAACCTCGATCCAATAAAATTATCTCTTATTAGAATGAAATTAGATGGCTTAGTATAGTAGTCACTGCTTCAAAATATTTCTCACTAGCTGCGCCCCGCGGTTTCCCCATGGACGATCCCATGGGAATATCGGGATAAAAAGTAGCCTATATGTTAATCCAGGGTGTCAGCTACCTCCACACAAAATTTTATCAAAATTGGTCCAGCGGTTTGAGCATGAAGAAGTAACAAACATATAAA
Organism: Oligia fasciuncula; assembly: GCA_963082905.1. Classification (NCBI taxonomy): domain Eukaryota; kingdom Metazoa; phylum Arthropoda; class Insecta; order Lepidoptera; family Noctuidae; genus Oligia; species Oligia fasciuncula. The sequence continues at coordinate 6,513,895 of OY720393.1, read as the reverse complement.
CACAAACACTCACAAACTTTCGCCTTTATAATATTAGTGTGATAAGAACAAAAAGCCGGTACTGAGGTAACTGAGGTAACAAAAAACTGCGTTTTGAAGAAAATCCTCGCGTCGAACGACTTTCTCGATTGTTAATTATCATCAAGTCGCCTGCGTAGATAATTATAACAAATGTAGAATACCTACGCAAAAACTTTTATCGTAAATTGTTACTTTAGCCGGTTTCCCTTTGCGTCTGAGGCCCACAATTTATGTTACGAGTAAAACTTCCCTGAAAATTATACAACAATTTAAACGTTATACCTACGTTTGGTTCTTCATCCATAATGAGGTGATCTAATATTTAGCTCATTCTACTTAATACATTATGCAGGGAGCTTTCTATCTAACGAGCAGCGTAAAAATTCTATTCAATACCGTATTTTCAGTTTTATTTAATGACGTAATTTGAGTTGGTAACATGACCATGGCGTGAGGAAGTTCCCTATTCAAGCAAGAACAATGCCGCGGTAGCTTATTATGAGAATTTCTATTGAAAGTTATAGGCTGAAGTCCTACAAATCCATACACAGGGTTATACGAAAAACACCAACAACCTCTTAAGAGGTCATTGTACTCATCATTATGAAGTACTTTTACGATGGGACCAAAACCGAAATCGCAAAAAAAAATCAGCTATTCCCTACATTTATATGGTGATGGTTTTTATTTTCATTTATATGGTGTACATTATATAAAGAGTATTCTATTCTATTCTATGTTCGCATAACTCGTCAAAATGCAGGGAACTGCTGATTGTAGTTTTTGCTATTTCAGTTTTTATTTTTAACTTTCTAGTTGTACCCACCTACTCCACACAAATTCATATAACACTACTTGCTATGTAAATATCAGTGACAGGAAGATATTGAACACATCTGCGTACCCCTTTAGAGAGTACAGGCGTGATGTTATGTTGTGTGATTGCGTAAACAATGCATACATTTATGCTATATCAGCAATCGCGGTTGATTTGCTGGCATTTATTGAAGAGTTCCGTTGTCTGTCTCCGAAACTTATCATCAGATCTTTACTAAATTTGAATGGGACCATTTCGAAATATGCCCGAACATACAAAAAAAACATACACATCCGAATTGAAACCTCCTCCTTTTTTGATGTCGGTTAAAAATGTTTTCAACCCTTCTACAAACTGTGTCATTGGGTCCGATAACACTTTTACGTTATAAAGGTAACCCTTTCGACCTAATTCTTGATCACTTAGCGATCCGTGCCCCCTGGTGGGGGGCAATAAAACCAACCCACAATTAACCTGGTCCCCTGAGTGTTAAAGGTTGCTCTAACAATTGACACCCTTTTTTGTTGGAATCGTGAAGATTTTTTTTCAGCTATATTTCTAAACCTAGTATTAAGAACCTATTTTGGAGGCTCGTCGTAAGGCAATAAGTTCGTTGACTGGTAGAGAATGCATTGTACCTTTATGTGTGCAAAAAGATTAAATAAATATATAAGTAGGTAGGTATTTTTACCCGATCATGGTGGTAAGTGTTTGCCGATAATGGCTTTTCTCACGTTGACAAGCAAGCACAGGCTGCTAGGTTCAACGCACTTAAGGGGCTTACAGGTCCTAAACACAAAAAATGCAAGTTTTAGAAACAATAAAAGTATAAGATCAACTATTGTAAACAAAATCAGAAAAATATATGATATTCTTCAGGATATATGCTAGGTAGATAGTGTGTTCAAAACATAATACAACTAATTTGATACGATAGAAAACAATCATGAAAATACCTCTAAAAACTTTCTTTTTACAATAAAAACAATACTAATATATTTACAATCGTACTGATTTTTTGTCAGATTATTCTACAAGCAACATACTAAAAAAACACTAGTGTTTTAATTTTTTATTCCAAACAATACATTTTTTGTAAATAGATAATTGCTTCATATTTTGCAATAAATAACCAGCGTTGTGTCATCGCGCTTCTCTTTCTTTTCCGACCGCGAAGACCGCGCTTTAGGTCATGTAGTCGCCTTAAGAGCAAAATGTTATCTACATGGCACATTGAAATTGATTTCCGCCGTACCTAAGGGGTGGCTTTTATTGGCTTCTCGAGACGAAATTGATACTTTGATTCAATTCCACTCTGCGGCAATGTGCCTTAGATATTAACAACGCATAGTACTTTATCATATTGTAGGTAGGTAGGTTCTATCTATGAATAATATTAAGATGACGTGATGACAATTTGGTTACATAATAATATATTATGTTACCTACGACTTCGGGTATTAGTATCTGAGAGCTTCTTGAAAAGATTTTGGTTCCATAAAACAAACCCAAATCAGGATTATAGTACATACATTATGTGTAAGACAGTCCAATACAGCACTGATGCATGAAAGTGTATTCTGCATGGCGCCAAATATATTCAATCACATTCCGCCACATATTAAAGAATTGAATATTATCATATAATTATGAAAAAATTAAAGTACTTTCTAATTCAAAAAGCCTATTGTAATAGTTCCGAGTTTTTAACAGACAAAATATTGATATATACAGGGTTATTGGTAAAACATTAACAACCTCTTAAGAGGTGATTGTACTCATCATTATGAACAACTTTTATTATGGGACCAAACCGGAAATCGCGAAAACAAATATGTTCGTATAACTCGTCAAAATGTAGGGAACAGCTGATTTTGTTTTTGCGATTTCAGGTTTGGTTCCTTAGTGAGGGATGGCAAAGTATTCTATTTGTGTTTTGTTCATAAAGCGATTCAAAAAATACACACGTAACTGTTCAAGTTTTTATTACTTCTGTCGGCACTCCCGGAGTGCCACTGTTTTATTTTTAGCCTATGTTTTAGTGTGGACTGTGAACCAATCCTGTCTGTAGGTAGGCGTCAAGCGCATCCCGCCATGTTCTGGGTCTGTCTCGATGTCGCCGGACTTTTTCTTTTAAATATAACTTAAACTGCTAAGTAACTGTATTACTCTGGGACCCACATGATGGTAGATTTGGCCCATGACTCGTTCGACATGCGGAAAACATGTCCGGCCCAGTCCCACTTAAGAGCGTATACGCCGTACGGCATTTCATACAAACTTTCAAGCCCTTGTTTATCCAAATTAATGAACCGATTTTAATGAAACTTTATACGCATAAGCAGCATACAAAGGTCTAAAAAGTTAGTAGAGAACATTTTCGAAATGTCTTATTTAAAAAAAGATAACTACAAATCTCTGTTTCTATGGAAAGTTTAAAATCGGTCTAATTTGGCTGTAACACTATTTTTTGGAAAATGTTCTCTACTAACTTTTTAGACCTTTGTATCCTGCTTATGCGTATGAAGTTTCATTAAAATCGGTTCATTCACTTCGAAAAACAAAGGCTTGAAAGATTGTATGAAATGCCGCTCGGCGTAAACGCTCATAAGCTGAGTGACTGGGTGATGTGCTGTGTTTTGGAGCGTAGCACTGTGTTCCTAACAAGGTCACGGACACGTCGACATAGAACATAATTTCATTTGTCGTACAATGAGTAAAGTAGAATATTACCGTAAGTTTGCTTTGTCCGCCATGACAAATTGGTCAAGAGCGATAAGCGCTGCGTGATATGCGTGTGACACACCATAATTTTAATATAATTACTACTTGTCGGCTAATGTAACCAACTTATTTATAACCATTAACAATATTACACGCGAACGGCTGAATGATTTTCAACATGGTTTTAATAAGGAGTTTCTTTGATTATGACATTTTTGTGTTTACCTATTTATAGTTACACTATAAATACACAAAAAAATATATAGTTACACTATGGTATGACATTAAATACAGCCGGTCGATTCTGTTAAAATCTCACCGTGAAAACTTAGGTGAAGTGAGTTTGTTTTTGCTAGGAATTGACACTATTGACAGCTCACTCCATGCTCACTTCACCTAAATTTTCACGGTGAGATTTTTACAGAATAGCACCGCAGTACAAAAGATAAGTCTCTATCGTCTACATAAACGTCTTATCTGTCATCATTGTAATATTGTTGGCAAAAATATGATTTTTGGTACTTTCAAACTCAAATAGCGGCCAGGGGATTAATTGTATACTTTCGTTTTTGTATTAAACAAAGTTCAAGATGTTTTTTCCCATAAGAAAATGTCCCGTTTTTGGGTACGAAATGAACGACGTTCTTTAAATTATTTTGCGATGACGAGCCAAAACTACACAATAGATGTTTCCATTGTGTAGTTTCGTCTGCATTAGGTACCTACTAGATTTTAACAATAAATCTAAATTTATAACAATAAATATAAATCTAAATTGCCAGTACAAAGCATTCCCGCAAAACCTATGTGACAGGTTATTTGACATACCTATCCAAAACACCCATATCCTATTGGATATGTCCAATACAGACATTTTATATTTTGGCCACAAGTCATTTCAGGTATTTGATACATGAACTTCTGAGAGATGATTTACTATGTCGATTCCCGTAACGTCAACTTTTATATCTACGACTAGCTTCTGCCGCGGTTTTGCTCACGTGGATGTCGGTTCATGGGTTTTAGTTTTTGCGCGGAACCCTAAATCTTGTTTTAAAATAAAAGAAGCTATCTGCCAGTGAAAGCCCCGTCAAAATCGGTCCAACCGTTTCGGAGATTAGCCGGAACAAATAGACAGATAAATTTTAAAAAATGTTTTGTTAAAAGTATATCGTATTTATGTGACGGTACTTTTAACAATTTTTTTTTCTTTGTTAATGCTTAAATGGAAGTTCATATGCATTTACTTAGTAAAAGCTGTTATTTAGACATTACAAACAGAACTTCAATTTTTTTTTATTAGATATATTCATCGATAGAAAGCGAATGCTTTTGTAGAAATATGTAACATCCGTGCTCTACACGTAGTCATCCACGAACTCAAGTACAAAGCACTTGCTGTATTCACCAGTTCTAACTATTTCCAGTCTGTTCGAGTGCCGCACACACTCAATCGGCCGCTTGTCAGAACATAGGACACGCCGAATCCCGGCCATTCATTTTTAAAGTTTGCATATTTCAGATGACATTCCGTTTTTGTCGTTCCTCCGAAAATGTTCGGAAAATATACAAATGAAAAATTCATATTGACGATTCACACACATATGTATATACAAATATGGAGGTATGTGCTGTAAAACACGCAGAAGAAGTCGCGAGCAGAAGCTATTCATAAATTAATAATAATAATAAAAGCCATTTATTCAGACCATTTGAAACTTATGCTAGTAGGTACATACAATAAAATTATTAATAAACTGTTGTAAATAAGTATAGCTAAAAAATAAAGACAAAAAAAATAATTATATTATTGACACCGGCTGACTTCTGTGTGCCCATTGGCAAAGGCCCCCTCCATTTCCTTCCACTTTTCCCTATCGACTGCTATTCGGGTCCATAATTTTCCTGCTGTGGTTTCCAGCTCGTCGGACCAGCGTTTTCTCTGCCTTCCTCTGTGTCGTTTACCATTTCTCGGGTACCAGACTGTTACCCTTTTGCTCCATTTGTCTGTACCTCTGAGGGTTAATATTCATAAATTAACACTTCATAATTCACAAGCCACTACTGCATTATCACACTATATAATGTTCCCATTGCTGGGACATAGGCCTCCTCTCTAGGAGAGGGATTGGGCCGTAATCTACCACCCGGGCCCAGTGCGGGTTGGTAGATGTCACATGTCTTGGTTCTAGGACATGCCGGTTTCTCACGATGGTTTCTTTCGCCGTTTTGAGAGCAGTGGTGATCAAATTATTTACACAAATAAATCGCCTGGCTGGGTTCGAACCCACGACCTAAACTCATCAGTAGGGGCTGTTACCAGTGGGCCACCACTGCCCTTTAAACACAAGCCACTATTAAAGCAAAACTACTCTGAACACCCTGAACCCTTTACAACACGATTTTAGCAAAATTTTACGAGTAACGTCGATCAATTTACATAACATTATCTCAATCAATGATTGGTTCAATTAATTGATTCCGAATGGCACTCGGTCCCTATATATATATACATATATATATATAATAGACACGACTGGACTGTCCCGGTCTGTCAACAGGATGACGTAGGTAGGTACAAACAGAAAGTTCACGAATGGAGAGTAGGTAGTCACGAGCATGAATACTTTACACTTACGCAAGATTCAAAAGTGATTCTCTCCTAAAGTATTGATAGATTCTATAAAAAAGTTCACGAAAGGAGAGTAGGTACTGACACGAACATAAATACCTTACACTGTCGCAAGATTTAAAATCGATTCTCTCCAAAAGTATTAGTAGATGTTTTATGGTATTACCACAGATAATATAATAGGTACTCTACGTAGTATTACGAACATAGTGTTATCAAAACCATACTTTATTGAAATATGTATTTTTCTCAAAGTTGCAATTATCATTTCACGAGCAAAAAAGCTTTGAATTTTAGATAACTGTAGGGTATTTATGCTATGCTTAATTTGGGGATGACGTCACGAATTCTCACCTGACAGAGACATATCCGAACAGAGAAGAGAGGTGAATTAGTAAATCCTTGTGAGTTACGGAATCCGGAAATAAGTTTATCGGGTTCAAAAATTCATTCGGAATTAGCGAATTTCCAACCGGTGCACGCTGGTTGGGGATTCGGAAAATCTTGCATGTTTTATGTGTCAACGAGATTGAGAAAAAAGAAGATAAATCTTCTTTTTCTTCCATCCCTTAATCCCAGTTCTATCTGGCGTCGGGCCTTCTTGGACAGCGGCGCCGAGACGATCTGGGGGCCTAAAAAGGCCACTTTAGCAGAATCATAAAAGGATAACATTTTGAATCATAATATGGCGAAGACAGTCAGTGTTTTTCTTTTTTTCACTGCACAAAGAGATTGGGATTGGATTTGGATTGGATTGATTGGTATTTTAGCACAGACAAATAAAAACTGAAAATCTTTCACCAATGGGATTTGATACGATTAACTTAACAGTTACCTAACTGTCCATTATGATTCATAATGTTATCCATTTATTATTCTACCAAAGTGGCCTTTTTAGCCTTTTATAATAACGTAATACGTTATAATATTTTATCTGACTAAAATATTGTATCAAACAACGAAGCTAATTCAATTATCTTAAAACTAAAACATTGTCCTAGTTCCCTTACGACATTTTGTGTCTGCTGGCGTCTTGGTGATCCGCATTATGGATATCAATTTTAATAAGCGACGCTCCCTTTATCATTACTTGATTAAATCACAATAGGATAGAGCTTTCAATTAATTTTCTATCCCAAAGAAACAAACTTGATTAAATTGCCAACAATGGCGTCCGAATCTGTGACAAAATTGAATTAATCTTCAAGTTATTTTGGCATCCGACTCGTTCCAATGGGCCAGCCAGCATAGCCTGTAGGTACTCGTATATATAACAATTTAAATATTCAACAAACTTGTTAACGACAAACCTTTATCAATCACATTATTAAGTTCCCCAACAAGGTCTCCATCGGAAACCAGAAAGGCGCTGCCTAAATGTAGGACACCATAAAATGCTAATTTTTTTGTCATACAGTTAGGCATTGGTACATACTAGGTACAGTCAGCGTCAGAGAAATGGAACCCCCCCAAGACTTAAAGGCGCGGCGGGCGGCGGGCGGCGCGGCGGCGCGGGTGCGTCACGTGAGCCTTGAGCAGCTCCCTCCCCCGCCGCCGCACCCATCTCTGCCCGAGCGCATCCAACGGTCCGCCTCAGATATTATTTGCAAGTTTCATTCAAGTTTTTAATAATTCTATATGGTATTTTTTCGGCTTCCTTCTGGCCGAACCGTATACCAAGAATAACTTACAAAAAGACACTTTGCGTGCGATTAAGATACGAACCCGCATCACCAGGCGCCAGCCGATCATCGAGACCGTGTCTTATACCACTAGGCTATTGGCTCAGTTGTCAACCTCAACGAAAATTGGAATAGTATTACTCCTTAAAACGAACAAGGTTATTAACGGTCTAATCTTCTAGATATTAAGGTTTAAATTTCAACTTTCGTTTTATATTTAATACCTTAGTTTTACAAAATGCAATACGCATTAACTCCTCAATTAACTAAAAGATAAGGTTGAAATTAGCATAGATTTCTTATTTGGTTGAATATAATGTGTTGATTCCGATTGTTGCACTACCGTCATTTTTCTTCAGAAACTTAACTGCTGTATGAACTGCGAGTTAAGGTTGAATTTAGAATACTTCTTCGCTTTATTTAGTAAACTGTGATTGAGGGTATAATTATTTTTTAAATGGTTTCGTTTTCGTGCCGATTCGCTTGTGTGTAATTATCTTCGTCGTAATATTATCAAATTTATTAAGTTTTTGACCAGTTGATTCTATTAACCGATGGTATGGTTTGATTAACAACTTTTTTGAAGGCTAAAATTGTTGTTAGCTGGGAACAGGAACAAAGCATAAAGAAAATAGCACGAGTTATGGGCATAACGGTAAAATTTATGTTATACTTCCACATATTACCTATTTATTGTTGCAATAATGTTGCATTATTACTTACTAGTTGGATGTTTTTATGTATTTCTAGTATTATTATTTTCATTGCAGAGAAAAACAGTTCGTAGATGGATACAAAGGTATCAAGCGACGGGTGATGTGAAATGTGATCGCCAAGGCCAGAGAAAATACAAATGGAGCGACAACGTAATATTGTCAAAATTCATTTAGTGGCACCCTTCAAAACTTCAAGAAGTGATAGACTGTGACATCCTCTCCGTTATTATAAGGCAATTTACTCGGCAGATTGATTGTGTAACGTATCTGATAAAATTGCGTTGGAACATATATGAGCAAGTGTTAATAATTCCCAATATTTGTGGGATCATTATCTCGTAGTTAATCAAAAACAAACAACCTTTATAATTATTATCAATCCAGATAATCTGGTTTACAAGTAGTCTTGTAATGTATTAACGATGCACCATCTGACCTCACATATTTTTCTAATGTTGTGTTAAATAAGGGTTATTAGAAAATGTGATAAAAGATAAAGATGTATATTGCTATACTATTATAGTTTAGCATGTTGATTCTTCCTCTGTAATTCACAGACACAAAAGACAAAATTTCTTTTTTTTTAAAGGTTTTTTTCCGATAAGTAAGTATAAAAAAAATCTGTTTTCACAACTTTAAATAAATAAATATTATTGTAGTTATGTTTCTAGAAATATATATATAATCGAACCTTTATCTAATGTTAAACGTTCTAAACCTCATCCAGGGTATCTATTTTGTGTTTAGTTGATATTCTAAGTAAATAACCCCAATTTAACACAGATAGAAAACTGTATACTCAACCAGGAAGTGGATTCCATGAAGTCCTAGAAATGTAATTAGAAAAATAAATGAATATTGTTTATCAAAATGCCTAGCTTTTATTACAAACCTCCATTTGATTTCTTAAATATTAATTAACGAAAATCACCTAATAAAGAAACTAAAAAAAAGGGTAAATAAATAAAATAGGAAAAAGAAATCTTCTCATCCGCGGATTTGAACTCGTGACCACCGCATCGCCAAACCGCAGTGTTAACCATTAGACCAACACGCCACTTACGTTACATTACGAAAAACTTAAATAGGTTTGATGTCAATACCAAGGGGGGTACCATATCTGTGAAGCGAACTGTACAAGCCAGAAAATTGAAATTGAAAATCGAGTATATTCTCAAATGTTCAAAGAAAAGATGGATTTAAAAATATTTCATAAATTTAAAATAGAATTTTAATAAAACAATCGTAAAAAAGAGCTCAAAAAAAAACGCATAATTCTGAAAAATTATTCCACTGAGCCGTGCATTTATTTGTTTAATTTAATTAAAACTGTAAAATTACTTTTATTTTGGTGGACATTCGATTCAACTAATATCAAACGCCTCACTATTTACAACCTAAATAATAACGTTCAAAATCTAGTCACAATCTCATGTCAGCGAAAATCAATGTCAGAAACTTGTCAAAAATGTAGGGAAATTAGAGGTATTTTTGACAGATTGAGACTGAGATCTGACTGTGAACGTTCACGGAAATTGTCAATTACCTAAAAAAATTCTTCTTACCGCGCCTTAACAATAACTCCATTTACTAAATCCTTCCTCGTTATGACTGCGCGCTGAAATGTTACAACGTCATCAATACCGGTAACAGCCCACGTTTACGTCTCATAAACATCAATGGTGCTCGCTCTATTAATAATTTCTCTCGTGGAGCAACACATCACCACAAACTTCAGGCTTACCGTTAAATGTTTTATTAGAATCGATAACTAACTTTGCAAATTGAGATTGGCCGGTATTAATTTGATCAGCAGGCAGAGGGCAGCGGTCTTGCATCGTTAAATTGTTTAAATTTCCGCTTCCGTAGTGAGACCACTCTCAACAATGGTGCTTTAATTGTCAATTGTATGTGGAACAAAGTTTGTTCTGGAGTTACATTGTTGGTTGTAACGAAACACTCGCCCTGATAACAGTAGGTAAGTTAGTTACTTGAACTTGTGTAAGTTACGTGCAATGCACTAGATAACAGTAACTTTGCGAATAAAACGTAGTACATACCAATGTGTGCTTTGATAATTTCTAACGTGACGATAATATCGTAATCGTCCACGTCCATAAAATTTATGTAAATACGTGCACGTTACAATTTTATCGTCGACGGAAATTTAAAAACGTCTTCATATAAATTTCCATACATTTTACTTCCGTGTGTTATCATGATGCCGTCGTGGACGTCCACAATAATATCGCCACGTTAGAAATTATAAAAACACACAATTAGTAAGTAGGTACTTTTAACTCTAACATCTACGGGTAGTAACAGTCACTGTTATCGCATTGTGTCGCGATAAATTTTGCAAAGGTTGTTTCAGCCCCATGAGAGCCTATGTGGAACTTAACAAATATCCACATCAACGTAATTAATAGCATTTACCTTTTTTGGCACAAACAATTAAGATTTACGAAGACTGATTTTCGGAAAACACGTTATGTACAGTACTATTAACGTAGATGTTCCAATTATCTTTAATAAAAAAAAATGTGAAACTGGAAAACCTTGCTTAAAATGTCTTCAGCTGGACGTGAATATTTTGCAACTAATGCTCGGTTCCTATCCTATATCCTCGGGTATTAACAAAAACGAATCGATTTGCTTACCAATGGAGCATTTCTTCTTACCAAACAGAGCATAAAAATAGATTCGTAAGGTAATTAATTTTACCGGTGATAGCTACTTCCTTTCCTTTTTATTTTCTTAGGAAGGGTGTACTATGCAAAGCTATGGTCTTTGCTTCATTATTGGTAAAAATACAAGTCTTCATTTTAACCGATAACGGTCCGTAAATTATTGGAATCGGCCAAACACTTCCTATTTCGTACCCTTCTTCTTCAGTAACGTTCGTGGTACCTCTAAACTAAGTGATAAATAATGTACTTAATTGACAAAATGAATTGAATGACGAAATGTCATAAAATTGACTGAACCTTTTTTTTTTCTCGGTGCAATTCACTTGGCTACAATATAAAGTTAGAATACAACTCGTAAATGTTAAATGAAGCACTTCGTTGACTTTGCACGACCTCTGCGAAGCTTAGCCACGTACTCTCGGACAAAGGAATGAAAATTTTATCTATTTAAAATGTTATTAAAGTTTAGTAGGTTTTAAATGAAATTGTGACAACTCCCTATTCGGAGTGTCGTGCAAAATTATGTGTGTCCACGCCCACGCGACACTAATTGAATTTAAATTGAGTTGCAGAATAATGAAATCTTGATGAATTGCACGGAGTCGCAAATAACCAGTTAATTAATAGTTTTGAATTCCTAATACAAACTAACATTTAATTTTAAATTTATTTTAAATTGTCTTGTCTCAATTGTTTTGTTTTGCTTTGGGACTTAAAAAGTACTGGCGAAGCCAGCTGGCCAGTTATTTTTGACAAGACAAGACAATTTAAAATAAATGAAATGTAAATGTTAGTTAGGGAAGGGTTAGGATTACCTAACCCGTCGGGGATAACAGGCTTAATCTTTTATGTTGTGTGCTGTGAATTAATTACAGAAATTACAAAGATGTAATTCGCAATTTTGCACGACTCTGTAGGAAAATATAGCACAAAACTCGAGTCTTATTCGCAGTACATTCACAAAGTAAGTAATCTTTGCTCTTGCTACGTACAATCTTTTAAACATCTGCTAGTTTTAAATTCTGCTCTGTGTCGCCTCCACTCGCGAAGGAAATAAAAATGTGGACTTAGTATAATGTTTCGAGTCGCTACGCTAAAGTTCATTCCGTTGTCATTAAAGAGCAGAAGGTTACATGAAGTGTAGGTGGAAGTACTGATTATTTTATATTGAACTTTAACTTAAAAAGGTTTTTTATAATTATGGTCGTATTTTCTACTTGGACTTTGACTTGGACTTGAGAAAATGGAGACTGCATAAATTATTATCAACTCTTAGATCTTGGGTGATATTGTCTCAGGTTTTCTATTTGTCAAATAATTGGGTGAGGTTGTCTGAGCTTTTTATTTGTCAAATAATTTGATGGTATTTTCAAGGCACTATTGAACTATACCGCCGCAAAACATCGCAATTAGATATTACACACTGATTACTATATACACTGATTATATACACTGATTATTATACACTGAATTTTTACTATTGATATGTATAAAACATTTGTTTATTTATGAAATTACTTATACCGATTGTGGGAGAAAATTGTGGTCTCATTACAAATCTACGAACGTACACAGTCTGCACACGTATAAGAGTCTAGCGTAGTAGGTATGTACTTCGTCCGTTTTGGTTTGTTATGACTGTACAGTGGAAGGCACACACGACTGTAATTTACGAAGTTTCAATTATTTTAGTATTAAAAAAATACCTATACCTATTAAAAATGATAGAAATCGATTCAGTAAACGATCCAACTACAACGAACAAACTACGTTCATAACGTGCATTAATTCAGTTACATATTGTATAAGATGTTCTATCCTTAAATTTTCTGTAACCTGCTTATTCGTAAGTTGTCAAAAATTTAGAGACGATAATATAATTATATCCATAATTGTTTTCACATTTTACAAAGCATTTTTGTTTCTAGAAAGCTAGATAGCCCTCACTTCGTAACCTATATCTCGCTATCTGTATCTAGTCTAGCTAATTAATTAATGATCGCGCCACATCCCGACCATCAAAGCTTCGGAGATCTCCGACAATGCCACCCACACACTCGAGGTGAGGTTGATAATTGAGAACGTCGCCTGATTTACTTGTGCGATTACCAGCGGCTTTCAGCTTTATCAAAGCTCATTTACACGGAGCGAGTTGCACGCCTCCAATACCAAATGACTGAAAAAGGATAAAAGTTGACCTTCGTAAAAAGCTCACGTTTAAATACTATTGGTCTAGTCCGCAATCTCACTGGTGTAGATAAACTGTTGAGTGTAATATCTTAGGAGACAAGGAGAGAATCAAGACTGACACCAACTTTTTTAAAGTCCTGGGTCGCGTCGGATAGCAAAGAATAATTTTCCGAATCAAGAAAAATGGGTGAAAAATATCTTTTCAACACACTTGCTCGTAAAGTGGCTCTTATTCAACCGCTTTTAGGTCCATAATGGAGTGTATTACGAACGCGTGCGTTTTCTTTACTTTAATCCACATGTTCTGTAATACCACAGATAACTATTTACTAGTCGGAGACGCGCGCTTTTTTAATCTCATCAAACCCTGCGTTCCGAATTGGGAAATAATCGATGTGTTCCGAATTGGGAAATAACCGAATTAGCGTGAGCGCGATAACGATAACGATGTCCCGTGAATCGTCATAGATGACGTCATGACATTCGCCATCTTGCGATAATGCCGACCATGCCCTAGAATAATATCACCGTGAGCGCTGTCAAAAATGACAGTGTGTGTATGAGGTTGTGTCAGTGTGTATTTTGTTTTGAGTTGCATCATCTTTAAATTAAACTAACGTGGCATTTTTGAAATTGTGCTTCTGGCTGACAGTCGCCACCTAACCAAAGAAGAAGAACTGAAGAAGAAATGTGGTGTTTATACAAAGAAATACTGTAATAATATCTTTTTTACATTGTGTAAGCAGCGAGTGTTCCGAATTGTTGCCAGCTCTCAGCAGTCATAATAGTAATATCTAAATCGGAACGCATGTGAGATGATGCATGGACGTAATATTACGTCCATGGAGATGATGTGAGCGATTATAGCTAATTCGGAAAGCGCCCAAAGAGACTTCATGCCGAAAGAAAAAATCCGCGGGCTATATTTCATTTTTTTTTAAATAGTCTGTATTGTCCTTGGTCGCAAAATGAACTCGCAGGGGACCACAGACAATTTAAGGTGAATGCGCAGTGGTAGACCGCGAAATTCTTAGGTTTTTTGCAATTTTCAGGTTTGTGTTTATTATATTTTTTCTATAGGCTGTTTAGGCGTTTTGTCTGTGCCATAGATTAATATATTTAAAATGAGTCAATGTTGCGCGCGCATCACTAGTGCTGGCTAGCACCGCGCGCGGGAAAACAAAACCAGCGCGCCATTTTCCATACAAGTTAATATTTAACAATACAAGTCTGTTTTTTTTCCTAGCAAGTGTGTTGAAAAACGTCGTATGAAACGCGTGTGCATTAATCAATATACACTCGGCTTTCTTATCGCTCTCGCCTGCGGCTCGCGCGATAATATCGCCTCGTGCATAATGATCAACTTAGCACACATGTATCATAATGTACTATTATGACATAAACGTAGGCGAGTGTTTGTTTCGCAATTAATTAATACATGAGTGGGATAATCGTCTAGCGAATCACTCTCGACTCACAAGAAAATTCTTGCACGTGATCTTCCAAGAAACTCTCCTTTTGTAAGCGAGGCTTTACAGTCGAGCTCAATTACTTTTAGGTACTATTAAGGTAACATGGTTCACACAATTATGATTCAATTAGCATGCGGTGATTGGAGCTTACGGGATTACACGGTTGGCCGGTTGTCTATGACGATCGAACATTAGAGCAGCCCTGCCAACCAATCTCTATGATTGACGTCATCTTCAGGGATGGGCGACACGTGTCTAGATACTCCCCGAAGTACGTAAGCTAGGAAAACATAATTTTGGACTAACTTTAGTATGTCTGTGGACATAAAGATTTATGACCACAGACATACTTAAGTTAGTCCTAAAAAGTTAGGCCTGGTACCTACATACCAAGCCTACCTTTTTAAGGCTTTATTAATGGGTAATAAACATAATTGATATTTAGACTAGTAACAATAGGTATTCATGTTGACCTAGGTGGTAATCGTGCACGAAAATGAACAAAAACATTATGTTTTGTTGTAACAACCCTTTATACAGCAGTACAGTTATTTTGATAATTATGAACAAAAATGCCAAAGGGAGGAACAATGAAACACAATATAGTTTCATGCGACGATCATCTATCGCAAATTCTATTTTACGAGTATTTCTATCGCAATAAATCCACGAAATAAAACCTAAGGAAATAAATTCCCCAACAAACGAAACGAATGGGGTATTCCGTCAATCTTTTATGTACCGGATGCTTTACGTAATATTTCGGTATCAGCCTACTGTGAGATATATAGGTCGGCCGTATTTCGGTCCATTCTCTTAGCCACAACAACTTCGTTCAAAATTTCAGACCACATAACGAAGCCTCAGTTTTATCCCAATATAGATCCTAAGTAGGTGGAAGTTACAGGTAGAATATTTAACTTTATATGGAACTGTAATTGTGGCTAAATAATAACAGCCGCACAGGTCAATCGATCAGGTTAAGCCACGCTTGCCGCGGTTGGTCTGTGGATGGGTGACCGACATACCGAGACCCTTCCGTGCCTCGGAAAGCACGTTAAGCCGTTGGTCCCGGCTGTCATTCGTGGATCTTTGACAGTCGTTATGGGTAGTCAGAAGCCCGAAAGTCTGACAACCAGTCTTACCAAGGGGTATCGTATTACCCAGTAACTGGGTTGTGGAGGTCAGATAGGCAGTCGCTCCATGTAAAATACTGGTATTCAGCTGCATCCGGTTAGACTGGAAGCCGACCCCAACATATTTGGGAAAAGGCTAGGCAGGTGAAAGATGGAACTGTAAATATACGGAATATGGAACTGTAGTTATATGTAATTTACAGATAGACTTTGTAAAACATATAGCTAGAAAGCCATAATTATCCTTTTTTAAAACACACACAGTCTATGCGTCGTTCCATTAGGGGTTCAGTTCTAGGGTGTGACTACCGAAATGACGACTAATAGCGAATTATGGAAGAAAAGGCTGCGCCAACCCCAAATAGATTAGGATAAGGGGAGCAGTCGTGGCCCAGTTGTAACGGCCGCGACTTACGAGTTGAAGGTCGTAGGAAGCGGTTTACTTTGTGTAAATTATTCATCACCACCTCTCTCAAAATGGCGAAAGAAAACATCGTGTGAAAACCGGCATGTGCTTGAACCAAAAATTCGAAGACATTCGACATCTACCAACCCACACTGGGCTTGCATGGTGGACCACGGCCCACTCCCTCTCACAGAGAGGAGCCGTGTCCAGCACTGGGAACATTATAGGCTTGTTATGCCAAGGTCAGGGGAATGATAATGATTTAACTATAATTATGTGAACAAGTCATGGATTTCGATGTAAATCAAGGCCTGACTCAAGGCTCAAACTTAGTTCTATAGAAGGTAGGTTCTTGAATAAAATATTGCTCGTGATCGAACAATTCACTCACTGACAGTTTAGAAGGTAAATGATTCCTTGAATTAATAAATGAAAATGAATACAATAATCAATTGTTTATATTCAGTAAAAGTCGGTACAGAACCGATGTCGAAGTGGCGATTTATTCCGGTCCGATCCCCTGAACCCCCCGACCGATTTATATCGACTTTCCCGGAGTTCAAACTTAACCAACAATAATAGTACATTATGATACATGTGTGCTATGTTGATCATTATGCACGAGGCGATATTATCGCGCGAGCCGCAGGCGAGAGCAATAAGAAAGCCGAGTGTATATTGATTAATGCACACGCGTTTCATACGACGTTTTTCAACACACTTGCGAGGAAAAAAAACAGACTTGTATTGTTAAATATTAACTTGTATGGAAAATGGCGCGCTGGTTTTGTTTTCCCGCGCGCCGTGCTAGCCAGCACTAGCGATGCGCGCGCAACATTGACTCATTTTAAATATATTAATCTATGGCACAGACAAAACCGATACAGCCTATAGAAAAAATATAATAAACACAAACCTGAAAATTGCAAAAAACCTAAGAATTTCGCGGTCTACCACTGCGCATTCACCTTAAATTGTCTGTGGTCCCCTGCGAGTTCATTTTGCGACCAAGGACAATACAGACTATTTAAAAAAAAATTGAAATATAGCCCGCGGATTTTTTCTTTCGGCATGAAGTCTCTTTGGGCGCTTTCCGAATTAGCTATAATCGCTCACATCACAGCGCTCACATCATCTCCATGGACGTAATATTACGTCCATGCATCATCTCACATGCGTTCCGATTTAGATATTACTATTATGACTGCTGAGAGCTGGCAACAATTCGGAACACTCGTGAACGCGCTCACATGACAGTGCTTACACAATGTAAAAAAGATATTATTACAGTATTTCTTTGTATAAACACCACATTTCTTCTTCAGGTCTTCTTCTTTGGTTAGGTGGCGACTGTCAGCCAGAAGCACAATTTCAAAAATGCCACGTTAGTTTAATTTAAAGATGATGCAACTCAAAACAAAACACACACTGACACAACCTCATACACACACTGTCATTTTTGACAGCGCTCACGGTGATATTATTCTAGGGCATGGTCGGCATTATCGCAAGATGGCGAATGTCATGACGTCATCTATGACGATTCACGGGACATCGTTATCGTTATCGCGCTCACGCTAATTCGGTTATTTCCCAAATCGGAACACATCGATTATTTCCCAATTCGGAACGCAGGGTTTGATGAGATTAAAAAAGCGCGCGTCTCCGACTAGTAAATAGTTATCTGTGGTATTACAGAACATGTGGATTAAAGTAAAGAAAAAGCACGCGTTCGTAATACACTCCATTATGGACCTAAAAGCGGTTCAATAAGAGCCACTTTACGAGCAAGTGTGTTGAAAAATAATATTTACTACTAGGTACATCATACAATAAGCAGTAAAGTAGAGCTACACAACATTTTCCAAATCGAAACAGTTGGCTTACTCCAAAGTTATATGGAAGAGACATTTTAATCCTATGAAGTCCGTAAAAGACCCCTAAAAATAAAATGGTCTTCCTAAGATTCTATTACAGCATTGAATATAAACGAAGCTACGTACAAACGCTGTACATAATGCTGAGAGATGGCGCCGTATAGGGACACGATGTTACGATTTTCTGAACAAAGATCAGAATTTTATAGTCCAGAATGTCTCTATGGGATATAGTTTTATCTTCACAAGATATATTTGAGTGGATAAGTCGGGCTCGTTTTGTTACGCTTGCGATTGAATCTATATTGACTTAACTGTCTACTAAACTTGGTTGAACATAAAGTTATTGATGTTACTGTTTCAGAGACTAAGTTTTCCTAAGTAAGCATAATTGTGCTCGGATTTTTATTCAAAATTAAATAAACGTTCAGAAAATTTTTAAAAGGAACAATAACAAAGTTGGTAGCGAAGCCTAACGTAACGTATTTCAGGAAGTATAACCGAGGCCGACGTCTCCTGCGGAAATGAATATGAATAGCTGAACTGAATGCTTTAATCCAATACAAGACTTTCTTGTACCTACGCAAACCTACTAGTCGTGGTATTCAGACTTTTTGGAGCAGTGGTTAAAGTTTTAAAGATAAATTATGCGTTTTAATACTGTTCAAACAGAAAAGTTCTTAAAGGAATTTCTGAATCGATGTAGCAGTATTTGAATTTTGGTCGAAGCGTATTTTAGTTAGTGCTTAAAATTTCATAGTGTAGATTCACTTTGCTGCAAAATTTGAACACGAATAATACAGTTGCAGCTAGTAAGTTGGTACTCTTTGTAAGGCAAGGGACTTTGGATTGGAATTAACCCGAATGTAATAAAGTTCGACTCCTTGTTTAGGGAGTCGTAAACTTCTTTTTATGTGCCAATATCCCAAACTTTTTAGAACACTATTTTTACAATTTCTTTAAAATATCTTCGAACTTTACTCATTCATTAATTCTAAAAACACATGACAGTCCATTACCAGTAAACCAGTAGCGGCAACAAACACATTTTGTCAACAAAAAAATGCATAAAACGATGTCAAAAAATATAGCGGTAGTCGAGTGTGAATACCGCGAATTGTATCGTAAATGCTTTGAATTGTATCGAGAATACAGCGCGGTAGGCTCCGCGGATTTAGTGTTATTTTTGTCCGACCTTCTTCTATTTATTACATTCCATCAAATTGTTATGGCGTTATATCTACAACGTGGACTGAAGATGTTAAGGTTTGTTCGTGAAAATAATAAATTGTTGACGAAGTTGGGATTTTTTCCAGCTAATCTCCGAAACGGCTGGACAGATTCGAGACTTAGTTTATTTCTGAAAAAAAAAATAATACGAAAGAGACACATTATTGTTTTCCGACATCCACTCGAACCAAGTCGCGGGCACAGCTATAATAAAGGAAACAGCTATACTCTAAAGTCATTAATCATTATAACTTTACACTAACAAAACCATAATTATAATTTTTTACTCTGAAATTGTTTACTGAGAAATTATTGTTAGAGTGATTTCGCTAACTTCCTAATGTTATCTAAAACGAGAGGCAACTGTCTTATTTCCCTTTATTTATAGCCAAAACTCTCAAGTTACAGAAAACTGTTGTAAAGACAATTTATTATAGGTAATCGAATTCACGATTCAATTACATGGAGTACCTACTTTCTGATCATGAAAGGTCGAACGTTTGCTAAATTACCGAAGTTAATCGATCATAGAACCTTCAAGACCATCTGAAATGTGTGACTTGGGGAAAGTGAAAAATTAGACAAAAGACCTTTTCCCTAAAAGGTTTTTAAGTACAGTTATTATGACGACTGGCGATAGTTCTACTGAAAACGGATAGTGAATTGGGAACGAAAACTTTGATAAGGAATTTTGAAACACATACATACAGCAGATCAAACAAAGTTTGAAAAGCGATGTTGGATAAGTTAGTAAGCTGATATCGGTGCCGATTCCCTTGTTCACACAGTAATCTCAATTTAATTTCAGTGCATTTTTTTATTTCTGTATCAATAGGAAAAGGACAGAAGATAAATTTTAGTTTAGTCCTCAGCGCTTGACACTACTCGATACAAGTTTAGACGTGATTCAAAACTTGTCTACTAAAATTGCGTCAATTTACGTCAAGCGCTAATTAGTTTGACAGGACTAAACTAAAATTTATTTTCAGACCTTTTCTTACATACATACATAATCAGCCTATAATGTTTCCACTGCTGGGACACAGGCCTCCTCTCGATGAGAGGGAGTGGACGGTAATCCACCACGCGGGCCCAGTGCGGATTGGTAGATGTCACATGTCTTCGAATTTTTTGGTTCTAGGACATGCCGGTTTCCTCACGATGTTTTCCTTCACCGTTTTGAGAGCAGTAGTGATGAAATAATTTACACAAAGTAAAGCGCCTGTCTGGGTTCGAACCTACGACCTTATAACTCGTAAGTCGCGGCCGTTACCACTTGGCCACCACTGCTCCTTTTCTTGACCTTTTCTTAATGAAATAGAAAGAAAAAGATGCACTGAACTTAAATTTAGTTTAGTTTGTGAACAACAGAATCGGCACCATTGTCACTGGATGGGTCAACTGAAGTAATTGCAGGTGGGTGTTTGAGAGGGCAGCTGTACAACAACACTACAAACTTTCATGAACATCATAACATAACATCACGCTTTTAATAGGGTAAGGCAGAGGTATACCTCTAGTACACCCACTTTTCGCCAGGTAGTTTCAGTCTCGAACTGTATAATAAAAAAACTTAATACAGGCATGAGTGATAGCAATATTTGGAAGGGACGCAGATTAAAACCGATTGATCCCAACCCTTCCTCTCTGCCAGACTGTCTGGCAGAGAGGAAGGGTTCGTCATGCAGCTGCATTGATTGGATACCTCGTAATTATTAAAATCCCTCAAAGTTCATGATGAGTGTTGATTTTGAACAAGGAGAATTTTCTCTATCAGCCTTGTATTGGGTCCTAATCAGCCTATACTGTTCCCACTGCTGAGACACAGCCCTCCCCTCTGTGAAAGGGAGTGAGCCATAACGACGCGACCCCAGTACGAGTTGGCGGATGTCACAGTGTTACTCAAAACCAGAATGTAAAGCTTTTTTTTTTTGTGATTAAATAAATTATTATTATTATTATTACATGTCTTCAAATTTTTGGTTCTAGAACATGCCGCATGCCGGTTTCCTCACTATGTTTTACTTCACCGTTTTGAGAGCAGCGGCGGTGATGAAATAATACACAAAGTAATGTGCCTGCTTGGGTTTGAACCCACGACCTACAACACGTAAGTCGCGGTCGTTACCACTCGGCCACCACTGCTCTATGTGATCTAAATACCAATGTAAAACTATACAGATAATGAAAACCATGTTGGTGACTTTCTCCCAAACAGGGATTTGGTCGGCGCTGCCAATATAAGGCAAGCTTAGTTTATAAGCCCACAGGGAACCCAAACTACTGGACCGTTGAACTAACTGACGCTGTTTTACTTTACCCTATTTTTCTACTAACGAAATGCCTCACGCATTTACCCAAGAAAAAATATTTCGAAAATTGGATGGGGGTTTCTGGGACAATGTAAACAGATGAAATGTATATTAGTTTCTGCACTATAAGGCTCTTTCAGGTTGAGGTATACCTCAACCTGTACTTGCTCCTGGTACTGCTATAGTGTAGTGCTATAGTAATGAACAATTTTATCGCCCTTCGGTCTAATAAATTGTTTTTTTTTTCATATTTTTTTTCGTAGAACGCTTCTATTCAATTAAAAATGTTTAGCCTACACGCGCGTGTGGAAACAGGGGAAATAATTTTCAATTTTTTACGTGAGTTGGTTCCTCTCATTTGCCTACAAGGACAGCAATGGCAAAGATTAATATTTGACGGTATTTATGTTCACACCACACAACAATACCATAATTATTGATATTTTGTTAAGATTAAGGTAAGCAATCACTATGATAACAATTACCTGCTTTCCGTAATATTTTGTTGTGATAAGAATCAAGAAACAAAATTCTTCTTCTTTCCAAAATTGCTCCTTAATCCTTTAACGCACCTTCAGATTAAAACTTGTTTCAAACTTAAATGTTGTTTCAACTGCAGCTTTACCAGAAGTGAATAACCCAAGTTTTTATAAACTTGAGCCAAAGTTATGTCAGTGGGGTCTTAACTACGAAGTTTGAGCGGGGGAACTTGTAATCTTAAGTCGATAACAACTGACAGTACAGGAACTTGGTGAACGTACTGACACGCATCGAACATTGACGATGGGGGGATTGTAACTTGAGTAAGTTACACGATCTGGACTCCCCCTGGTTGTAAGACCATGATTAATGAACATTTAGATACAATACGCTGTAGTAATCTTAATATCCATACCAATACTAATAATACTATAAATAGGTATTATAAATTCGAAAGTAACTCTGACTGTCTGTCTGTCTGTATGTTACCTTTTCACGTCTAAACCACTGAACGGATTTCGATAAAATTTGGCAGAGAGATAGATTGCATCCCGGGAAAGCACATAAGATAGTTTATATCGACATACCTCGTGGGCGAAGCCGCGGGCGGAAGCTAGTTAGAAAATATAATGAAAAAGTGTCGACTATATTTTTTTAAGAAAAGAATTCTTTCTTTTCGCGCTCGAGTAAAATGACAGAGTGATGGATTATATGACAAATGGTAGCGATACAGACAAGTATCAAACAATTCGCCATTGAAATCCCCAATTGTATTTATTGAGCTCTATCAGTATTTTTCGGTAATGCTCGGCACAAAATATTATAGAGGTGTTCGAGAACAATAAATAACGTAACACAAAACAAATAACAGATATAAATTATAGTAATTTGGCAAGTTGGGACAGAATAATTTATGATAACGATAAATTAATGAAACCCAACTATGTTATCTTTTGTAATAAAAACTTTAGTTATCTTTTGTAATAAAAACTTTAGCAGATTAATAATTCTGCAAAGTTCGAGAACAATTATTCTATTGCATTATTTTAACAAAACATGACGCTTTGTTTTTCAAAATAAATTATTTTTCTCATTGATCAAAACCCGTAATATGTCACAGCGGGATAGAAACGTTACAAATTGGATACTTTTATAGGAATTGTAATTCTCCCCATACCATTCAATACATCATCTGTCCAATCCAGATTTTGTAACAAAAACACGTTCGAAAATATTACATTGCTCCACTTTTTTGTAACTTTCTGTAACAAGAACTAAATAAAAGATATGATTTAGGATTTAATAAAGTGATAAAATGTATGTATTATAGTTTAGGATACTTTATTTTTCTTTCAAAGAAAACCTTTTCAGTTTTTCTTTATTTCGACTCCGTTTCATACCACACAAACATAAACTTTTTACAGTAAATAAGTTAGATGATGTGGAAGTATAGTGCATAAAACTTGTGTTAAACAAAAGGTGATATTTTTTTTTTTATTATAAAAAACTTTGCCCCTCACTAGGAATTTCTCCTGTATTGTGGGCGCGTTTACAAACATTTAAACTCACATACACAAACAGCCATAATGGTGATTATGACAATAATACTAAGTTGCGGCAGCAATGAGTACAATAACATGATGCTGATAATGTACAAAACCTGGTTTAGTATTGATAGATGGTGATAGTTATCTCCTATATTCTTATCCAAAAAGTCTCTAAAACAAAAGGAAAATAAAAAATAGTTTTTTTAAGGAAACATAAAACTACAGAGAAAGCATAAAAAACAATTTAGATAACCTGCTCCAAGTTCTCACAATTTAATTTATTTCTCTGTTTCCTCCTCCGCCGGTTTAAGTGCTTATTCAGGTAGATCGCAGCGGATGTTTGCCGCGACTATATCGCTTTTTTCGAGCGAACGATTTCATATCCACTTTGCATAAATAAATAGATTTTGTGCTAGCTAAATAAAATAGTCTTCTTTCATGTTACGATCGCAATTTTATTACTTTATGTGTTTGGCCAGACTGGCAGCGCGGGCGCGAGGCGGGCGCGGCGCGGCTAACTCAAACATATGAACATCCTTTGTGTCCATAGTGGGCACGCGGGCGCCGGGCACGGTGAGCAGCACAGGCTGCTCGGCGCAGGGAGCGCGCGGGCAACTCACGCCATAGCTCGTTCGTACAAGTAGCCGCAACGGGTGCACGGCGCGGGTGCGGGCGGCCCGCGCAGGGACCGGGGTTCTCAAACTATATAGTTCGAGCTTTTTTCTGGTAAAAATAAGTCTTCATCCATATTATATTTTGTCAAACACTGGACACGACAACACGCAGAACGCAGCCGCGCTCCACTGCGGACAGGCAGACTGCGCGCGTTCCCGCACCCGCGCCCGCGCCCCAATCTGGCCAAACACTAAGCGCTCGATTAGTACGTGATACCTACTCGGTTCTACGGATTAAGTATGCAAGATTAAAAAAACAATTACGTATGGAAAATCAGTTTTGTATGAATTCATGCGGTTTGTTACGTGTTCGCTATAATAGTAATTTGTCATTTGATTTCGCGCTCAAAGCTACCCTTGATTCGATTTTTGTATTTTCCTTCACTGACTTTCCAAGTTTATTAATAAATCACGACATGCATAATTGTATACCTCCTTCTGGGATTTCTTAGTAGCAGCCTGGTAGCTAGATTTGTGCCCGGTTGATGGTAATAGGCTCGCCCCCTATTACATGAGACTTAACATAACTAGCGAAATGTAGATGTACCATAGGTACACCTCTACCGAACCCTACGAGGTAACAAGGCGTGATTTTATGTTATGTTAACTATCATTTTATGTTATGTTAACTATCACTTTATGTTATGTTAACTATCATTTTATGTTATGTTAACTATCATTTTATGTTATGATAACTATCACTTTATGTTATGTTAACTATCATTTTATGTTAACTATCATTTCATGTTATGATAACTATCACTTTATGTTATGTTAACTATCATGTTATGTTATGTTAACTATCATTTTATGTTATGATAACTATCACTTTATGTTATGTTAACTATCATTTTATGTTATGTTAACTATCATTTTATATTATGCTAACTATCATTTTACCACAATATTAAAATACGTGACGTATTTTCTTATTACTTAACGTAGTATACAAACTGAACTTACTAATAACACCAAATTCTACTCTCCATAAATCTTGTCTGAGTCATTAAACACGCGTTTAGGTACTCCCACTCACTAAGGTACTTTGAAACATTAGCATACTGAAACGATAACATCCCTAACCTGTTTTACCAAGAAACTTCTAGAACATTTTCTGTGTAGAGCAACTCTGCTGTTTGTTTATTTAGTCAATAGACTAAATAAACAAACAGCAGAGTTGCTTTTAAAATAATACGAAGTTTTCCTAAGGGTCTGTTAGCAAAATACATCATTCCTGTGATAGAACCTCATTTTCAGGATCTCTATGTAGATTCTGGAGTATTATACAACTTTTTGAGTGGCCTAGCATTTCATACGATTTTTTAATTATTATCTTTTTTATGAAGTTGTTGAACACGATTTGTCAGTTTCTGCTTGTATTGTTAAGCGAAAAGGTACAGCAGGCAGCATTGCGTAACACAGTTTCAATCCCAATTTGAATAACTTTGCAGGATATTACTAATCCATTGCTTCATCTATAATATAAAAATGAATCGCTGAATGTGTTGCTAAGCGCAAATCTCGAGAACAGCTGAACCGATTTCGCTAATTATTTTTTTAGAATATTCCTTGAAGTACGAAGATGGTTCTTACACAGATGAAAATTGAATATAATCCATGGGAGTAGGGTAGGAGTAGGTTAGAAGTAGGGTAGGAGTAGAGCAAGAGTGGCTGGCAATCATAAGATTTATCTATAGTCACCTACCTAGTTTTTAATAATAAAGTAAATTTGTTATAATTAGTTAGTTTGTAACTTAAACTTTTTTAAATATACGGTGTTTGAGATAGTTTGTTGTTTCCCTATATTACAAAACTAAACCAGCTGCTTAGATTGCCATCAGAGGCCACAAATATTAATTTGTAACAGTGGGTAGGAGTAGGGTAGGAGTAGAGTAGGAGTAGGGTAGGAGTTATGTAGGAGTAGGTTAGGAGTAGGGTAGGAGTAGGTTAGAAGTAGAGTAGGTTAGGTTAGGAGTAGTGTAGGAGTAGGGTAGGAGTAGGGTAGGAGTAGTGTAGGAGCAGTGTAGGAGTAGGGTAGGAGTAGGGTAGGGGTAGGGTAGGGTAAGGGGTAGAACACCACGCAAACGAAGTAGCGCCGGGCAGCTAGAAATAATTTAAATTTTTAAATAATTTACAACGTAAATACCACAATGAATATTGTTGAACTGTCAAAATGAAAGCCACTGCTACTTTAACTTAGTGTGTTACGGACGCAATTACCCCGCAGTATGAGCTCGCATTCTATTGAAACAGCGTTCTACGCTATCCGACTCAATGTCAAAGTATTACCATCAACTTGCGGTTTACTGTACATCTTTATTTACTTATTTATTGAAACTCAAAAGCCACTTTTGATATACAGTCCCACTGCCCCAGAGGTCCGTCCGCGGAGGCGTAAAAATTATTTATTCAATGATGATTAACCGGGATATCAGAGTCAGAAAATAGCTAATTTACTACTGTAGCAGACAGAACTGACTGGAATACTTAATAGAGACAATGGTTAGTAATATACTCAGCTTAATCCTGAACTAATTTGTAATTAGTCTTCCTTTTTCACCTTGTGTTTGGATTTCATTGAGAATGAATCTTCACTGGTTGGTAGTTTGCTTTTCGGAGGCTCATGATTTTAGCGATAGAATTTATTTTTGCGTAGACCAATAGTAAGACAGCAGTGGTGACTTATTGAGAACGGCGGCGACTTACGAGTTGTAGGCCGTAGGTTCAAACCCAGGCACTTTGTTTAAATTATTTCACCACCACTACTCTCAAAACGGTAAAGGTAATAGAATAGAATACTCTTTATTATGTACACCTTAAAAAACCGGCACCGGCATGTCCTAGAACCAAAGATTTAAAGTCACCTGACATCTACTCAGACCACGCAGGCCCAGTGCGGGTTGCACTGGGCCCGCGTGGTAGATCATAGCCCACTCCCTCGCACAGAGAGGAAGCATGTGTCCCAGCAGTGGGAACATTATAGGCTGATTATCATAATCATCATAATCAACCTATAATGTTCCCACTGCTGGGACACAGACCTCCTTCGGTGAGAGCGAGTGGGCCGTAATCCACCACGCGGGCCCAGTGCGGGTTGGCAGTCTTCGAATATTTGGCTCTAGGACATGCCGGTTTCCTCACGATGTTTTCCTTCCCCGTTTTGAGAGCAGTAGTGATGAAATAATTTACACAAAGTAAAGCGCCTGTCTGGGTTCGAACCTACGACCAACATCTCGTAAGTCGCGGCCGTTACCACTTGGCCCCCACTGCTCTCATCGGCTAATTATGCAATAGTAAAAACGATTAATGTGTCATGTTATTTTTGACGTAGGAAAATGTAGGTAGGAAGAGATTTTCCCACCTATCTTTTCACCACCACAACTTCGCTCAAGCAGTATGTGGGTGGGTAGATACCCAGCCACATATGCTTGAACGTAGTTACACCATCTGATGAAATTATAGATATTTTTGAAGTCCGGACTCACACACGTCAAATAACTTGAGCGGACAGTAATCTTACGATTACTTTAGCGTGGAAAAATAAAATGATGAGGAATTTGAACGAACAGGTTCCGATTTATTTATTCAAACTTTAACACTCACTCGATGCATCTTTTCCTGCATCCTCTTAAACTCATTCAGAATGAAATGACACACAGATTGCTGCAGATAAACGTGATCCGATAAACGTGATCCAATAAAAATTCAGCGGAGTCATAACAAGTTTTACTGCACCGAGACAACGCGATCGTTTTCGCTAAAAAATTGACTTTTTATGCTTGAACGTGTTGCTGAAAGGTACGTAGGTACTCTTACCCTTAATGGTCGAGGGAAATTACCTATTTCACGCTCGTGTGGCCCGCGCATTTCTCACGTATACAGTAAACATTTTCAGTAAAACAACTATGTTCTCTACTACCCATTAGCTGGCCGACAGCTACTGAAGATTGCTAGGTGCTGTGTTACGACTGAATTAGTTTGACTGTGATAGCCTTTTAGGTAGGTATCAATTAAGTTTCCATTCTTAGTTTAAGGCCCTGAACTTTAAGGTAAGTAATTGGGTTTACTGAATAGAGTGATTTATGTGACAGGATGGTCAGCACGCCCACAGACACCTGTTAACATAGAAATTAACTAGTTTCTAATGCAGGTACCTTATTCAGTGAAAGACTTGTAAAATGGTAAATAATATAATAGTATGAAAGTCGTAAAGAGTAGGAACAAGAATGACAAGACAAACTACTTGACAGCTTTTACTTGACAATGTTTTTTCTTCATCTATGTATTATGTCACTGCAGCTGTAGCATGCCAAAGAGGCTTTAACACTTTCCCTCAGCTGCTAGTCGACCTTCCAATCTTTCAGACCTATGTTCTGGCAAAGTTCCTGCAATCTCGGTCTGGGCAGGGCTTTAGTCAGCAGATCTGCCAGCTGTGTAGCAGAGCTAGTCCTTTCGACCACAATGTCGTTTTGGAGCACAAGTTCTCTTACGAAAAAGTGTCTCACACGAATATGTTTCGTTCTTCGATGAAACTCGGGATTATGCGCTAGTTTCACCGCAGCTTCGTTGTCCACAAATAAAACTGGAATTTCTTTTTGACCATTCATGTCTTTAAATAGTCGTTTTAGCCAAAATAATTCTCTTGCAGCCTCACTTGCTGCCACAAGCTCAGCTTCTGTGGTGCTAATCGCAACTGAAGCTTGTCGTTGGCTAATCCAAGAGATTGCTCCTTTAGAAAATAAACACAATACTCCTGTCGTGGAGCGACCTGTTTTTAAACATCCAGCATGATCTGCATCACTGTAGGCTTTGATTTGGTTAGAAGAATCTGCATCATGCACATACTTTATTCCTCTCGATAAGGTTCCTTTTACATATCTCATTATGCGCTTCACCACACACCAATCACTTGAAGTCGGCTTTTCTAAGCTTCTCGAAGCCACTCCTACAGCATAAGCTAAATCAGGACGAGTGCCTACCATCAAGTAGGCGAGCGAGCCTACTGCTTCTCTGTATGGAAATGACTGTGACTCATTCTCAGCTTTCCCTTTTTCAATAATTCCTTCTTTCTGTAAAGGAGTCGACACTGGATTGCAGTCTCTCATATTGAATCTCTCCAAGACCTTTCTAGCGTAAGCTTGTTGATTTATTAAAATCGAGCCATCTTCCATTTGCTCTATTTCTAATCCGAGATAATATGAAGCTGGTTTGGTTGTGATCAGCAAAATCTTTTTCAAGTCATTGATGAACTCATTTGCAAGGTTTTTATCACTCGCTGCAACTAAACCATCATCGACATAAAGTGCTATTATGATTTTTTTATTACCCATGGTTTTCATATAAAGGCATGGATCAGCGTCGCTGGTCTTAAAACCTAAAGATTTAAGTGTTTCTGAAAAACAATAATTCCAGCAGCGGGGTGCCTGCTTTAATCCGTAGAGGCTCTTTTTTAGGTGACATACTCTTGATGTTCCATCCTCAAAGCCTTCTGGCTGCATCATAAAGATATCTTCTTTCAAAACACCGTTGAGAAAGGCTGTTGCAATATCAAACTGAATAAGATGCAGTTTCTCTCTTGCCGCAACACTGAGCAAAGATCTTACAGTTGCCAGCCTGGCTACCGGGCTGAAAGTTTCATTATAGTCAAAACCCTTCTTTTGCCTAAACCCTTTCACGACTAATCGGGCTTTATATTTCTCAATAGTACCGTCAGGGTTGGATTTAACTTTATAAACCCACTTACATGGCAGAGCTTTTCGGTCTCTCGGCAGATTTTCCAAGTCCCACACTTTAAACTTCTGTAAAGAATCGATTTCATTCTTCATGGCTTCTAACCATCTCTCTTTAGTTGTACTACTTGATACTGCTTCTTTATACGTTAAAGGTTCTCTTTCGATTATCGAATCGACCAAGTATAATTCAAAGTCATCCAATTTTTGTGGAGGTCGTAGAGTACTTCTGTCTCTGAGATTATACCTTGGAACGTCCGGTATAGAAACATCGTTCTCTGAATTCATCGGCATCTCAATATCAGGAGGAATAGCATCTACGAACTCTTCAGTTTCACAATCTGAAAATGCGTCTTCATTTTCTATGATCTCATTTTCCTGTTCTCCCTCTAATTGGACTGACTGTCTAACAGGAGAAGCTACATGTTGTGGAAAATCATCTTCCGGAAAGATCACTCCCTCTGTCTCCTGTCCAATCAAATCAGAATCTCCCTCTATCTCACCGCTCACTGGTAAATTAACATCTTCTTTAGGACCTGGTCCCAAGGCCGTTGGGATTCTCAATTCCATGGTTGGACAAAAGGTGACATCTCTAGATCTTTCGGTCTGTTTTCCATTCCAGATGCGATATCCGTCGTCGTTATCGTAACCAATAAGTCTGCCTTTGGTAGCTTTCTTATTTAGCTTCTTCCTTTTTTGTTTGGGAATGTGAAAGAAACATTAACTCCCTATCACACGCAAGTGTGAGATTTTAGGCTTTTTCTTATGCCACAGCTCATACGGAACTTTCCCTACTTCTCTTGTTGGTCCCGTGCGATTGAGAACGTATGCAGCTGTATTGATAAGCTCTGCCCACAGGGCTTGTGGAAATTCGTCTCCTGCGTGCATGTATGATCGAGCTGTTTCCACAAGAGTCCTGTTCTCTCTTTCGGCGCACCCATTTTGCTCGGGCGTGTATGGCATCGTGAGCCGCTGGATTATTCCCTGCCTGTTAAGTATATCCCGGACCGCTTTATTGTCAAATTCCCCGCCATTGTCGCTCAATAACGTTTTAACTGTATGTCCAGCATTTTTGGCTTCTTTCAGAAATTGAACAATCTTGTCTGTAACATCACTTTTGTTTCGAATGAAATAAACATGACGAAATGCGGAGAAGTCATCCTTTAAAAGGACAAAGTAGCGACATTTCGAATAACTTTCAGGGAATGGTCCGCACACATCGGCGTGAACCAGCTCTCCAGGCATACTAGCTCTTTCTCTTTTGCCAAATTTAAGACGCTGTGCCTTCCCATAAATGCAGCCCTCGCACTGTATATCATCTTTATCATTTAGATTAATCCCCAGTTCCCTCTTGACAAGATCTTTGATATATTTCTTGTTCTGGTGACCAAATCTTTCATGATATAACTGGAGTAAGCTCGACGAATTAATAGCATTAATCTCTACAGGTTTGTTTGGCAGAACTGTCTTCATTCGTAACTTATACAGTCCTCCATTCTGCTCCCTGAGTCCAACTGCTAAAATCTGACCATTTAATTCCAGCCTGCACTCTTTCGTGGTGGAAATAAATGTACTATTTTTCAGTTTATCTTGTGCAGCTAACATGGATAGTAAATTCTTTGTAAGCTTTGGTACATACCAGACATCACTCAGAGTTATGTTCATTGTTTTGCCGTTAACTTTGGTTTGAACTACCACAGACCCTTTCCCTTTTGCAGGAACTACAGTCCCATCTGCCGTTGTAACAGTGTGGTTCGATCCAAAGTCCTCAAAATATGTGAATATGTCTCCCCTATTGGTAACGTGAGTCGTGGCACCATTATCCACATACCAATTTTCTGTATCGCTTTCTTCAGAGCAAGTGTAAATCATCAACGTTATATTCTGCACTTGCTGCTGCTTGGACGAAGACTGTGTAGGTTTCTTCGGTCTGCCATCATTAATCCACTGTTTGCAATTCTTAATGCGGTGGCCTATTTTTGAGCAGTACCTGCATCTCAAGTTCTCGTCCCTTAACTGCGATTTATGCTGCACCTTTGAGGTAGAGGCGAGCACTTCCTGAGTCTCCTCAATATGACCACCTAGCGCTCTCTCGTACCCGCACAGTTGTGCTGTCAGTGATTCAATTGTCCTCTCTTGTTTGTTTAACAGCATCCAACTTGATTTGAAACTGAAAAATTTTTCATCGAGGGAATCTAAAATTTTACAGATCAAGAACATTTCCGGCAACTTCATGTTAGGATCGGTCTTCAAAATTTCAGCATTCAAATTGTTCCAAATGTTTTTAAGATTCGACATCAAGGTAGATACGTCATCCTTCGAGTTATTTTTGAAGCTAAAGAATTGCATGCACAAAGTGTACGCTCTGTCTTCTGATTGACCGTCAAACAAGTGGTGAAGTTCCTGCCATACTTCGTTTGCTGTTTCAAAACGCATAACTTTCATTAAATTCTCTTCGGTCATGTTGCTTGTAATTATTAGTAGAGCGTTGCTGTCTGCCTTCCTATATTTTAGCAATTCTGCATTATAGACCATCAGCGCACCATCGCCTGTTCCTAAAATTGGCTTTCTTAGTTTTCCTTCTGCCGCCTCCATGGCATCTTCTGTGCCCCGCAGCATGATGGATACCTTATACTTCCATGTAGCCCAATTCTGGCTACCTATGAGCTGACCGATCTGAATCTTGGTGGTGGTAAAATTTTCCATTTTGACAGCACCAAAAAAAGCTTTTGTTTTTTTTTTTGCTGATTTGTATACTGAGTCTTATCCTGAATATACTGGCTATATTGGGTGTTCTGGGCCCATAACCTAATGCAGGTACCTTATTCAGTGAAAGACTTGTAAAATGGTAAATAATATAATAGTATGAAAGTCGTAAAGAGTAGGAACAAGAATGACAAGACAAACTACTTGACAGCTTTTACTTGACAATGTTTTTTCTTCATCTATGTATTATGTCACTGCAGCTGTAGCATGCCAAAGAGGCTTTAACAGTTTCACCCGCGTAAATTTCAATCCCGTCTGAATATCGGGATAAAAAGTAGCCTATATGTTAATCAAGGCTGTCAGCTACCTCCGTACATAATTTTATCAAAATTGGTACAGCCGTTTGAGCGTGAAGAAGTAACAAACATATAAACACACCCCAACACACACCCCCACACACTCACAAACTTTCGCCTTTATAACATTAGTGTGATTTTCATGAATCATGACATTTTAAGGTACTCGTAACTCAACACTGACAATGACAACTGACGTCGGAGCAGACGCAGTGCGCTAAGATTTACTGACCACTCGCAAGTAATCATGAGACAAATCTCTGTGAGTTCGGCGTTTATTGAGCTAGAACTCTTATTCTACAGGATCAAATTAGATTAGCTAGCGAAACTCGACAGACGTGATGGGTGTCGATATCTAAACATGATAAACTCATCATCTGCCTAGCCTTTTCCCAACTATGTTGGGATCGGCTTCCAGTCTAACCGAATGCAGCTGAATACCAGTATTTTACATGGAGCCACTGCCTATCTGACCTCCACAACCCAATTACTGGGTAATACGATACCCTTTGATAAAACTCGTTGTCAGACTTTCGGGCTTCTGACTACCCGTAATAACGACTGTCAAAGATCCACGAATGACAGCCGGGACCAACGGCTTAACGTGCTTTTCGAAGCACGGAGGGGTCACGGTATGTAAAGACGGTCACCCATCTACAGACCAACTGCGGCAAGCGTAGCTTAACCTGATCTATCGACCTGTGCGGCTGTTATTATTTAGTCACGGGCCCATCTAAACATAATAAAATGAAAAAATAAAATGATTTCTAGATTTTTTTTGGGCTGAGCGAGCGATGGTAAGTAATGTACTCGAAGTATGAGTTGAGAAAACCATTTATTAACGTGTATATGTATCGATACTCATCATGTCTGAGAATTTAAAAAAATACAGTTTTTAAAAACTGATATTTCAAGTAACTACGTTAAATCATTATGTTTTATCACAATATCTGCGGAGTTTCGCTGCCTATTTTAATTTGACCCCGTATGGTAAAATCAACCTTGAGGATATTTATTTATTTAATACTTCAAGCACATAAACGTACAGAGGCGGATTTAATGCCATAGGCATTTTCTACCAGTCAACATTGACCTTGACCTTGAGGTTGACTATTTACTACTAATATATTTACTTATTACTATTAATACTCGTATTAATACTGATGAAGGACATGAGTTTACAGTTTGAGGTCTACCTCATAATGGATAAGTCCCTAATCAACATTAGATACTCAATACTCAATACTCAATCATTTATTGCATTCCACAATGTATATGCTTAGGTGGTAGGTAACATTTGTTGTAACAATCGTGGACCCTGTCGGGCACAGCAAAACAAAACATTTTTAGGAAGAGGACTTATTTGAACATGCAAACTAACTTAATCTAAGTACAATTAATAATCAAACTATTATTAAACTATGAATTAAAGGTAACATTTTATTAATTATTAACTAAATTAAAAAAAAAAAAAACTATTAATTTATATTATTATGTCAGTTTATATTAATTTATTTTATTATGTCAATTTATATTAATTTATATTATTATGTCAATTTATATTACTATGTCAATTCTATGGATTTGTCAATTAAATATTCATTTATGCTATAATAACATTTATTTAGTAATATGTTTTTTAATTTATTTGTAAAAATAGCAATCTTTGTCTCATTTCTAAGTACCTCCGGTAGTTTATTATATATTTTTATCGACATAACTAGTGGACTAGATGAGTGCATTTTCAATCGGGATTGCGGTCGGTTTAATCGTGTTTTGTGTCGGAGTGTGTATCTTGTTTGTATGTCTTCTCGTTTAGTGTAAAAGTCTTGGTGTGTGTGTGCGAATTTACAGATTTCCAGTATGTATATAGAAGGAAGAGTAAGAATGTTTAGTTTTTTAAAATGGGGTTTGCAGCTATCCGTTTGTTTTAAATTAACTAAGATACGAAGTAACTTTTTTTGAGTTGTGAACAGCGCCGGTGCGTCTGTGCTATTTCCCCACATTATTACACCGTAGCTAAGCCATGCATGAGCATAGGCATAGTAGGTGACCAGAGCAGTTTGCAAGTTTGTGGTCTTTTTTATTTCTCGAAAAGCGTACAAAAATTTGGAAAGTTTGGATTTTATTTTCTGTACGTGTGGTTTCCAGTTGATGTTTGAATCTATAGTTAAGCCTAATAGTGGGAATTCATTTATTGATTCTATTTTGTGATCATTGAAAGAGAAATTTACATAAAGAGGTTTTTTTTGGTGGGGGTGGAAGGTTATTAATTTAGTTTTAGCATAATTGATTTCCAGATTATGTTCATTCATCCAGGTGATTGTTTTGGTAAATATATTATTAAGGGTATTATTTAAATGTACGTTATCGTGACAGGGAGTAAGAATAGAAATATCGTCCGCGAACAAAACACACGGTCCGGATTCCTTTATGGTTTTTGGCAGATCGTTGATGTAAATAAGAAAAAGAAGACATCCAGTAACGCTCCCTTGGGGTATTGAGGCCTTTATTGCCTTGTTGTCGGATCGAAAGTTTTGAAGTTCATTCGTTTTATTGTTAAAAAATTCTACTTCTACTAATTGCGCTCTGTTTTCTAGGTAAGATTTGAACCATTCATATGATTTACCGCGGATTCCCACTCCGTAGAGCTTATCTAATAATATTCCATACTGCACTTTATCGTAGGCTTTGGTCATGTCTAGCAGTATACCGATTGCATATTGTTTCGTATTTATTATATTTAGGGCTTCCTGGATAAATTTGTAAACTGCTAGTGACGTGGATCTGTTTCTTCGAAAGCCATTTTGACACTCATCGAATATTTTATATTTCTCACAGAAGGTGTACACACGATTGCACATTGCTTTTTCAAAAATCTTAGAAGCTGTAGGCAGAAGAGCTATTGGGCGATAATTATTAGGGTCTGTTTTGCTATTTTTTTTGTGTAAAGGTTTCACTAGTGCGATTTTTAGCTGATCAGGGAATACGCCTTCTTCGAAGGATTGGTTTATCAATTTGAAGAATGGCAAAGTAAGTTCGTCTGCACATTGCCTGATCAAACTAGGTGGAAATTCGTCTATGCCATGACTGTTTTTATTTTTTAGACTTTTTATTAAAGTGTTTATTTCATAGGGGTCTACAGGGGCAAGGAACATTGTGTTTTGGGTAGGTGAGAGCACGGGGGTACCTTTCGGCTCGTTTGTTCTTAAAGGGTTTTCTTCGCCGATTGATGCAAAAAAGTCGTTGAAAATGTTTGCAACTTCCGTAGGTTCCGAGGTTGTTGTATTATTGTTATTTTGTAGTATTATGTTTTTTTTTTCTTTTTTGTTTGTTTTATTGGTACGTTCGTTTATAATACTCCACATTGTCTTGACTTTATTGTTAGATTTTTTTATTTTGTTAATGTATTGTAATTTTCTTGCTTTATTTACTATTTTTTTTAGTATTTTCTCATATTTTTTATAATAGTTAGTTATTATTGGGTTATTTGTTTTTAGGGTAAATATTTTTAATAATCTTTTATTTTTGCAGGAAATTTTGATGCCTTTTGTTAACCAATATTTTTTGTAATTCGTTTTTATTTTTATTTTTTGTTTGGGAATGCATTCGTTCAAGATATTAGATAATGTATCGTGAAATGCTTTATAATTGTCGTTCATATTGCTATTTGTTGTTATAATAACGTTCCAATCTATGGTATTTAGAGCACATTTGAATTTTGATATGTTTGTGTTATTAAACGATCTCTTAAATGCGTACCAAGTAGGTTGTGTGGGTGTTACATTAGATTTAGTAACACTTCGTATTAAGGAGCATTCTCTGAGGCTTACCTAAAACCATTTCAAATATTCATGAAGATGTACTAATCTATCATTTAATATTAGCAGAACGGTACATTATATATTTCATTCAAAACACTGAAATTACAATATAGAAATTACAAGCCAACACTTAAATATATATAGATATATATTTAATATAAGTTTATAATAAATAAAAACTTTTTTACAAAAAAAAACAACCGACTTCCAAAAAACACTACAAAGTGAAAAATAACTTTAATTTCGGAAGTCGGTGTCTTTGGATCTATATTTTAGTTTTTTGTCACCGACTTCCGAAATTAAAGTTATTTTTCACTTTGTAGTGTTTTTTGGAAGTCGGTTGTTTTTTTTTTTTGTAAAAAGTTTTTATTTTTCACTTTTTAGTGGGTCAGTTTGTCATTTATCAAATTTACAACAGCTTTTACAAAATATTGCTTTTCCCGATGCAGGGACGCTAATTGTTGAGGAGTTCTCCTAGTAAGAACTAGGAGAACTGGAGCTGAGAAGTCACCCTCAGCACCACTTCACCATAAGCATTGTGACGAGCATAAATTGCTTAGCAACCACATTAAATTACCTAATCGAATCGTAACCCGTGAAATGCTTATTATTGGATAGTTCCGGTGGCCATCTGTGGTCTTCATCATCAGTTCCCCTTCACCAAATGGTGCTTTCCGAAAGCAAATGCACGAGTTACTATAAAAAATACCCAAATCGCTATAGGTGTGCCTATAAAATTTGAGGGTTTCCCTCCATTTCCATGGGATTCCCTTATCAGATTCCGAGTTGGTGACAATGGGACAACCTCGAGACCATACCCTTTCAATCAAAAAAATAATTTTGAAAATCGGTCCACAATTGGCGGAGTAATCGCGTAACAAACACACAAAAAAAAAAACATACCGTCGAATTGAGAACCTCCTCCTTTTTTAAAGTCGGTTAAAAATTAAAGAAAAAGGCAGGAGCTCATTGGGCATCAAAAAATTCGTCCACATCGCTGTCAATGGGATAAGTGCCCAAAAGGCTGGCAGCATTACCACATTGGATGGCAATGCTGATTCTTTGGGCAAAAATTGGGCCAGCCCTCTTGTCACATGAAGAGTCAACCAACCGCTTGGCTTTTGTTAACGGTACCTACATTATGAATAATTTATGGAGCCCTACACCATTGTGTGACACGAAATTACAATAATAGTAACATATATAAATTCGAAGTCCTGACTGACTGATAAATCAACGTACAGCCTAAACCGCTGGTCCTTGACACATGAAATTTGGAGGGGGTTGTTCTTTGTGAAGAGTAGGTATCCACTAAGAAAGGGTTTTTCGAAATTCCACCCCAAGGAGGGTGAACGGGGGGAGGGTGAAATTTCACGCGGACGAAGTCGCGGGCAGAACCTAGTAGTAACATTACCTCAAAAACGACATGTTTTTACCTTCACGATAAATTATAGCCCATTTCGAGTGGTGTCCTCTCTCCGTATGATTACTGAGTCGGAGGGTTGGAGGATAATTTGTGTGATTGGATAGAACAATATGTATGTAAGGATAGAATAGAATAGGTGTTTCTTTGCATAGAATTTAAGTACATAAACCTTAGTTGTTAAATTATATAATAGGATCCATATACATTCTGCCTTAATTATAGCATGCAAATGTAATACAAAGTAGTGGATAATAAAGATATTACAAAAAAATATCATTTAAGAATTCTTGCACAGAATATTAGTGTAGAGGGGTACGTGGCTAAACGAAGCAGCACGTGTAGATCGTAAGGTAAGGTTAGGCTCGCCGCGGTCGGTTCGTGGATGAGTCCATTACATATGGAGACCCTTCCGTGTCACGGAAAGCATGTTAAGCCTGTTGGTCCCGGCTGTCATTCGTAGATCTTTGTCAGTCGTTCGGTCGTTCAGTCGTTCGTTGGGAATTAACTGGGTAGTGGAGATCAGCAGATAGGCAGCCACTCCATGTAAAATACCTACTGGTATTCAGCAGCTGTATCCGATTAGACTTCAAGCCACCAAAATAGTTGTGAAAAGGCTAGGTAGATTAGTAGTAGTTGTATACAAGAACATAATAGTTAGTCGCTTAGATGTTCTAGGAAACTTTTTTTTTTGGTGGGAATTCATCAAATGACCCCTCCCGCTCTGGACGGAGTGTCAGACTCTTACTGACTAAGACCCACTCGTGTTCTTTCAGTTGCCTGTGCCAGGGGCCACGGTATCTCTTTCGAACAACCCGCAATCCTGGCAGTACGAAACCATGACTTCTATTTATCTTTAAATTATTTTTGATCAATTGTTATATTTTGGAGCCCATCTTCGTGAAATTGTTCACAAACAATATACGAGACAAGTGTTAATATTATTAATACATACAAATATCATTGAGGGTAGTCAGTAAACATCCATGATCACGCACACTCGCCATCTCTCAGTCTATCATTATTTTCAAACTATTTTAATGACGAACCCGTAGCACAAGTTCTACAAGTATCTACATACATAAATTGCAAACCAAGAAACGTCCTAAAAAGCTACGGAATTTTTCACGTTAAAAACTACTAAAATGATATATTCTTTGCCATCGTCAAAAACAAAAAAAAATATGGTGTACTTTGTCATTCACAACCACAGAAATTCTCAACGCGCATTAAATTAACTTGCCAAGTAAATTCAAACGAGACAGTTTAAAGTTATTTAAAAACTCAACAGCGTTAACGATGAAAAGGTAGAAAAGGCAACCGCAAGAGCTCTTAATTAATTATTATCATACTATTTAAATTCATACTGCATTTAATTTCAGTTTTTCATGCTGGCAACCGCCATATTTAATATTACCACTCTTAACTGAATAAACGTTGTTAGCATTTATCAATCATTCACTTTGCTCGGTTCTTGTAAATACAATTTGAATGTAAAGAAGAGTGGTTCAACCATAACGCACGCTGTTAATTGTAAATAAAACAAAACGTTTTCAGAGAATTATCTTTTTTTTTTATTAAGTTATAAAGATCTATGACAATTATGTGTGAAACAAAATATCGGCCAAATGCTCTATCCGATGGTCCATGTTTTTAATAACGCTGAGGCATAATTTAGGTTCACCCAATACTTGTAATTTTGCTTTCTGAAAAACGACCATAATTTAGGTACCTACCTTTTCTGAGTCCGTATTCAACTTATATTATTTATTACATCATACATTCAGCCAGAATTGAACCGCTTGGAAGATAATATTTTATTTTACATACCTACGTTGCCATAATTAACATATTTAACGAGCGGTTCCCTAGCAACCTGTCAAATGGCTTCCACGTCGAATACCAAAAAGGTCTCATGGAGAAAATAGACACCCATCATACACAATCATTTGTCTGTCCGTATGTTCAATAGATCGTGAATGTTTGGTCGACAAAACAGTCCCGTATCTGCTTCTCTCCCGCCAGATTACCTCGTGACGTGCCCATCGAATAAATTATCCCTTTGCAGTCTCGTTTTCTTTGTTCTCCAGTTTATTTAGCTAGCTATGTGTGCGGCATTATAAAGTTTTAATGAGATGGACAAAGAGACAACGGTCATGGCTGTTAATACTGCTGTGACGAGGATCGTAAGTCGATTGCATTAAGATTAAGCGGCTGTTTAAAACTAATAAATTAGCTTTCTGTGTTGTATTCTGAGATGACAAACGGAAATCGTTAGATGATGTTTTGGCTAATATAGGTAGGTACTCGTATTTATAAGACTTCGGTACCATGTAATAGGCTACTCATATCCGAATACAATCTGTTACAAAGAGTCTACTAGCTAAGCAGAAATTCTTGAATATTAAGGACCATTTCATCACAAAATCTCTTAAAAAGACATCTCAAAGTAACACCTTTGAACAAGACAAATAGGGTTTCTTCTCAAAAATAGCTGTTTCGCAAATTCCCGTCGCAGGAAACGAATATGTCACACATAGAGGCAGCCGGGCGGCCGCCGGAAACTGTTGGAAACTTTCATAGCAGACCACTTCCTAATACCGACATTATTAACAGAACTGTTCACTCAACAAACTCTACAATTTCCGATCCATTCGAGTGGACATTTGAATAGACCTTAGCGAATAATTTGAGTGAATGGACGTCCTGAGAGTTACGGAGACAAACAATTATATTTAAGCACTCTGTGAATCTTTTTAAATTAAGATAATTTTTTGGACGGTACTCATATTATTTATTACGCAACTAAAAGTTATTTTTCTCAGCCGCTCAACTGTTGAAAAATAAAAATTTGATTTATAACTATAGAAATTCAATTGTGTCTCGAGTTAAATAGAATTAGACTGTAAATGCTTAAAAAACCCCAGACAATACTATAAATAGGATGCAACTTCCGTCTAATAAAATAAGGTTTATTTTTATTCTACCAATCAGCTCTTACTTTATCTAGGCAGGTTGCGAATCAGTTAGCGACGGACGGCAAGCGCCGCCGACGTTAATTTGAAAAATCATTCAACTGTGGAACACACCATTTCTGTGTTCCGCTCCAAACACAAAACAAAACTGCCAGTACCAGAAGACATTACGCCTAAAGCTGCTACTTAACGAAACTTTGAACAACAAAAGAAAAATGTAGGTACTCACGAAAAACTCCGCGGTCTCCAAAATGGCGCGGGCGTAGTTTATCCCTTTTGTGTGTGGAACTGGTCGCGGCGTGCAACAGGCAGGGTCGACTCCTCACTACTAATGAACAAGCATTTTTTTTCACTGAAGATATCACTGTTCAGTTGTTTTGTGTTGGCGCGTCTCGCGGAGGCTGGCGCGGCGTTCGCCCGCCGCTGTCGCGCGCTCGAGTCTGCCCTACGCCGCGGTGTTGCCACAGGTTATCCTACGGATTTTTGGGAAGTTGTACCCGTTTTGTGTGAGGTTTCTTTTGCGATTAAAATTCAAACGGTACCCTTGAAGGTGTTTATTTGGTAGTTTGTTGATCACCGGTTCACCTGCCAATCTAAGGCGTGCATTACAGAACCTCACTCAAGACTCAACATTACTTAAAAACAATTCACTTACTAATACAATTTACTTACTTTTTATATTAATGCATGCACAATTCAAATTAATTAATTTTTCTTTACATAAGTAATTAATATTTATGTAAAATTTGCATGCCAAAATTAATGGCCAGAATATGAGATGAATATATCTTTAAGAACTGATGATTTAAATGACTTTGTTTTTTTTTTTAATTAGTTTCTACTGATAAAATGGCTATACTACTTTTACGTAAATCTTGAGTTTTGAGTGAAGTTCTGTAACACCTACGGGCCTAAATATCCAGGACTGCGCGCCATGGTCTCACCGTTTAGAAGACTTCTTGAATGTGTATACTATATTTTCTATAGCCAATGCTTTTAAGACGATAAGGTTTTAGTTAACCGTGGGTATGACAGATGACATAACGGTTAAAATAAAATAAAATAACGTAAAACAACCTTGAAACATCTAATGAAATTGGAGTAAGATGTCTATATTGATGCCAAACAAAATATCAAATTAAAAATCAGTTAGGTATCGTATCAACTCCAGAAATATTTAAATCAGACACACAAGAAAGAGGTGCGCTTTCCCCAAAAAAAAATTATCACAAAATGTACCAAATTCGCTAAACTGGTATCCCCGTTGGGCGGCGCGCGTCCCCCTGTGCCGCGCGCCCCGCCCGCACCACGCTTGCCGAAGCCGTGAAGCCTCCATTCGTTTAGTATTCGCGCCCTTTGTAACACTTAAAACCATTGTTCACAAACGAGCCTTTTCAAAGTTGAACTTACAGCACTTACACGAAAACGATAACTGAAGCCTCTATCGGTATCGAATTACTCGAATATTCGTCATAGCAACTAAACTATGTGTCTGAAGTCGGATCACTGGTGGATTAAGTGGCTCTAGGTTTACTTTTACGTTCATTATCGTACTTTTGTACTAGTTCATCTTTTGGCTAAGGGCAAATTGTAGAAGCTAGAAAGCTATTCTTA
Source organism: Oligia fasciuncula (assembly GCA_963082905.1). NCBI lineage: Eukaryota > Metazoa > Arthropoda > Insecta > Lepidoptera > Noctuidae > Oligia > Oligia fasciuncula. The sequence goes on along the minus strand of OY720393.1, from coordinate 6,470,662 downwards.
GGGAATAAACTTGAAGTCCTTTATAAAGTTAAAGTGGCACTAACAAGAGACTTAAACCAAGACTGTCGTTAAACCACGTTTTGTTTTAATTGTTTATGCCTATTATTCTGGCTATGAAGTCCGAAAAACACAGAATAGTAATCTTTCTATTGAGAATAATGCTAAAACAACAATTTGGAGTACATTCTCGTGTTACAAAGATCCTATGGTAATAGATACGGAATTTGAAAAAGACAGTATTCAAATCAGTAGGTATCTATTATTATAAGTTTTTTATCGAAATATATGTTTTGAAACGGTCCGGTAGGCGTGTATACGTTTAAGTTCTTCAAAATAATACCTTAGCAATCATTATAGTCCTTCGTTATCATTGAACATGAACATACGACCTTCGAAAGTTCATGTCGGCCTTATAATCACCGATAAGGGCCATAAATATTTCAAAATTAATATATCTGATATAATTTAACAGTCGTGACGTGTCGGACAAAACTGTTGGAAGAGAACGGTTGGACATTATCTTGAGTGGTGCCACTTGCCAGCCTGACTTGAGTTATACCTACTTGTTCGTGAGGAATCTTTCCACCTCGTCGTTTCTCAGCCTTACTGGACTCTCTTACAGTCCGTCTTTTGTTTTTAATTTGTGCAAGACTGAGCTGAAACACATGCATAGTAAAACAAAAAGTTAATAATATTCAAAAAATAACTGATCATTTTTGAAACCCCACTGCAGCTTTGAAGTCATCAGATTTGGGAAGAGTCTTATGGCCTTTCACAAAGTTTTACGACGAACAAAACTATACAAGTTTTTAAAACACTATTATTGCTTCATAATAAATTTTGTTTTATTTGTGTCCATTGCTAGGCCAAGCTTGTATGAGACCGTTATCCATCTTCTTTAAATTCAGAATAGTATAATTCATGGGAAAATGTTCTCCAGATAAATATAGTCATTATTATCCCGTCGCCATCGAGTGCCATCAGCTTTGTGTTGAAATTTAACAGCCCTAAGGGAGATAAACAAATGCATTGAAATGGCTTGTTTGCGAGAGACACGTAAAAAGATTCAGATGTTTTGAATGGCCTGGGGGTAGATGCCGGTAATCACTATAGAAAATCAAATCTTAAATGATAACTTTCTCATTTTTGCTTTGTTAATATTGTTAGAAAATAGAATCAAAGTTCTTAGACATTGAATTTAAGTGTAGGTACCTCTGCCATTGTTTAAAATGTATTTAGAACAAGGTTAGTAGTAACACTTAACATGCAACAGCGCTTATCTTTTGATAGCCTAGACTGGTCTAGACTAAGCCCAACTTTTATTATAAAATATAAAGTGTGCTTTAATTAATTCTTAAACTCAATTAAAGTTTCGAGATTAGCCTTAATCTTCATAATTCAATGTGCAATTTAAACTTAACACTTTTCAACAAAGACTGGCTTTTATGGCTGTTTTTATGAACGCCGTATCTATCTCAATTTAATTTAAAAGTGCGTGAATGAATTTTATATTCATGTATACATTATTTAACTGTTATTAAAATTACATTAAAGTTTATTTTCATGTTTAAACTTCTGGTTTTTTATCACTTTTAGGCATCGCTCACACCAAACGTATTGTCCGCCGCCGACTGTGAGGACGACGTAACGCGCGCTCACAGTCAGCGGCCGACAATACGTTTGGTCTGAACGGAGTCTGCTTGACTGTCGGGTAAGTGGTTAAGAAATAGTTGGTAAAATGTAATGATAACGTTTTTAATTATAATATTTTTTATAATTCCTTTTTGTTGTATAAAAAATATATTTTGAACTAGCAGCGCCCCACGGTTTGCGTGAAGTAGGAAGTAGGATAGGATGGTTAAGTTGATACTATTTTTATTCAAAAATAAGATTAAATTTATTCTCATAAAGCTCGTTCTACCTGAAAGCTGAAGAACCAATTAACGGTACCTTGCCAATTCATTCATGAAAATATTATGTATGTAAGAAAAAATCAAGAAGAAGAATGCTCGGAAACATGCTGGTCCTGCTCCATAGGACAATCTAGAGTCTAGACAAAATCAAACTGGTTCCTAATATAATTTATATATTTTTTAATTTTATGACATTGATTTTTACAATGTGACTACTCACACACTTGTTAAAATTCTAGGAAAATCATCTAATTTTACAATTTTTTTTAAATAATTTGTAAATATGTGAGCACCATGTATCTATCACATAATTGATTTACCTGTCATTGCTCAATTTTTAATTCTTTTTACCTTTTGTGGTAGACTAATTTTATTCTAGGTGCATTGTCTTCACATATAATTATATTATGTATACAAGATCTTGTAAAACCTTTTAAAAGAGTAACGGTGGAGTTTCTTGCCCATTCTTCTCCATACGAAAACTACCTTATGGAATGGGCGACTAGAATCAATTCTATTTAGTTGTAATTTTTGACGTTCAAAAGTGCCTCTAATGTGCCTATTTGAAATAAATGATTTGACTTTGACACTACTATTACTATTTTATTACCTACCCCTTTAGCTGACCTTAGGGTTGAATCCGGAATTGGTCTAATTGCCGATCGGGTCGATAGAATAATCAGCTCCGAGTAACAGGCCCGTTGTTAAATACTATCGCACAGTATACCAACATCAGGAATCAATAGCCAATTTGATTAGTTCCATAACTACACAAGCAAATAGGTAGGTACCTATACCTACCTACCAATCGTCCTCGTTAACATGTTAGCGACGAACAAACAAAATTATGACTATAGTGCAGCTGAGGAGAGAATGCTTTCATAACACCTGTCAATTTCATACAAACGCGAATTTGATCTTTATTAGAGAATTGTCGCACTGACAAGTATGGCAGTGGCGAAGGTTCCATACAAGCCGATTCCCACCGGCTTCCCTTGAAAAATTTAGAACACAACCACTCTATAGTCAATTCATCATTGAAATATTCATTGAAATATAATCATATCATACTGTAGGTATTTAATCACACTAATATTACAAAGGCGAAAGTTTGTGAGTGTGTGTGTGTTGTGTGTGTGTGTTTAGGTATATGTTTGTTACTTCTTCACGCTCAAACGGCTGGACCAATTTTGATTAAATTTTGTATGGAAGTAGCTGACACCCTGAAATCACATAATAATAAAGGTTACTTTTTATCTCGATATTCCCACGGGGTCGACATTACGCGGGTGAAACCGCGGGGCGCAGCTAGTACACCATTAAATTAAAACATTGCAAAACACAACAAACATTAAATGTTTTGTCTTTCTTTCCCAACAACAAAATATTTTCCTCTAATGTAACTCGAAGGCGCGCGCGGCTTGTCGTGAATTCAATTTGTACAGAAAATAAACTTGTCATGACATCATTTCAGGTCACGTGGCTTGCTTATTTTTGAGCGCCAATAAGCCGAAAAAGATTGGGTTATATGAGTGAAAATGCGTGCGCGTGAACGAGATGGAGCAATATCGCCATTCGGTCGGTTTCGTGGAATTTCGTAATACAATCGAGACGGAGTTCGGTTATCATTACAATTGACAATAATTCATGTGTAGAACATTATTTTGACACAATAATTTGTTTACCTTACCGTACCCATACTGCTCACTATGCTCCCACAACCCAAGCGATCGATCTACTGAATGCCCTGATTGCTCAGGAGCCGGAAGTTGACATATTTATGTATAGCAGTAATTATATGTTTAATGTTTGTATGAAGTTTTTTTGTTAAATGTTATGTTGTTGGCTTGCTGCGCGTTTTGGTCTTTACTGTAAGTGCAGCAAGCAATTGTATATATAAATAAATAAAATAAGCACTGTTATGATAACATTATTTATATAAGTATACCTACCCAAAATACTGAAGTCCCGAAAAACACAATCTGATAATTTGATATGTTAGTACACTTTGGAAATCCTTCACCTTTTTATAATTGGTTTTAGAAGCTATACTTTCCACTTTGATTATATAATGTCTTCCCATTATGATCTCATTTATATTATTTATCGTTTATGTTGTTCGTCTTCTTATTTTACTTTTTGTTAATAAGAAGTAGATACCTTTTTTGACATAATTTTTAAGTTCTAGTCTTTAGTTTTGTTATTATTATGTGTGATCACTTATTTCTGAGATTGCTGGTAAACCTATAATTGGTGATTGTGTAAGACCGAGACTAGTGTGATCTATAGTACTCAAGATAAATTATACATAGAAGCTGCCGGTCGATTCTGTTAGAATCTCACCGTGAGAAGTTAGCTGTCATTCCATCTATGCTACAAAACATCATCAATCCATCATCATCATCAAAATCATCATCAATCATCATCAACATTCATCATCATTCTGCATCTAGGGATTGACACTAATGACAGCTCACTTTAAGCTCACTTCACCCGAGTTATCACGGTGAGATTTTTACAGAATAGAACCACTGTTGGTGTCTCGGTGAACCTTAATTAATAAATAAATAAAGATACCTACGTAACTACAAAAGTTGTTTCTGCCCTTTCCGCAAACTCTTTCTAAGAAAGTCTGGCTTCTCGTACAAAAAACAATCGGTCGATTGAACATAACAACTGCTGAGTAAAACAATACCACGTGTTGCCATGGTTACGATAAAGAAATCTGAATAATATCTGCAGGGACAAAAGCCACGACGGCCATTGTTGAAAATATGAAAAAAAAACTGCTTTCTCTGAAACGTAATACAAACAATAATGTTTTTTGATCCTTAAAAGGACAGGATCGCTCGGCATCGAAAAAAGTTTGTGAAAACTGCCCATTTTCTTAATGACTTTACATTTTTTTTCCAAAATCTGTGAATCAATATGTCTCAAAAAGATAAGGACAGTCTCCCAAGACCGTTTTACTTACTGACCCGTCTCAAAAATCCACCCTATATAGGTAGGTATTAAGACAAGCTAATTTATCTGGTAAAATAAATAGTTTTACACGATGAAAATATTAATAAACGGGTTTTTCTGCTCCGATAACAAAAGCAATCAGGAAATAATCCTAGTGTGGATCGAATGAGATTTTCCCTACGTCTATCTAATCTTATAACTAACACTGTAGGTAAAGGTATTCGAGTATCAAAGGCACAACATAGGTATACCTTGGTCGGACCACAGATATATCTCAGTCCTATAGTACTTCTGGCTGGATGAGCGTGAGCGCTGGCGCTAGGCCCCGGGGCTGGGGCGAGACGGATGCCGCACGCGGCGGCGTGTTTGAATCGATTTGATTTTCCCATCACTAAATAGTGCTTGTGACGTCATAGTAGGTAGTCAAAAATGGCACGCTCGGTTTTCATACAGATCGTGATACTTGCGTTATCTAGGTCTATCTATATCTGTGGGTCGGACGATCTTCGTTAACACATCATGCATCCGAGGACCTGTTAAGTCGTCGCTTTGAACTAACTTGTGAATATACCTATATGACTACTACTATACAAGGTAGCAGTAACATCGACGCGCAAACTAATAATTAATTAATTCAGCACATTTTTATAGACGCCCTAGAAAAAAAAATCTGCTTTTTCATAGAAAAGTGCAATACCTACGCAGTTAAAATGTATGGAACAGCAAATTTTTTTTTAATGTCCAACGATTATTTTAAAGAATTACGAAGACCATAGTGAGTCCGTACAGATTCCAGGTAACACTAGCATATTCTACGCTATAATCCGTTCCTGGAATCCGTTTTATGCAGTTCATTCGCATTGAGAAAATACAAAGAGCATTTCCAAAACAGTCTTTATATTCTCTTCTTAGTCGTTGCTTTATATCTATGAAAACTTGCCATCACTGTCTATATGATCAGTAACACTACACTTTTTCAAAATAAAGACGCTGCGATACCATTAAAAGTTTTGTAGGTACTGCTGTTGGTGTACCAAATAAATGAATAAATTACGTCAAATAGATAAGAATAATGCATCGTTCAGTGTGATCACGACATGAAACTACAATCGACAATCCATCTAATAAACGCTGTGATAATGATAACTACCCCACTGAGGCTCCTAAAGGGTACCCGAAAGGATCAATTGCAATCAATTGCTATTGTAGCAATATTTTCAATCGTTTCATTTGTATTTTGTAGACGGTCAATGTGTATGAATCACGAAAATATTCACAATTGCAATTGATCGTTTCGAGGACCAACTGGTAATTAAAAGAGCCATACGTAGCAATAAAAAATATAAAACGGAAATTGTTTCCAACTTCGCAACGAACAATGTTTAGAAATACCAAAGATTTAATTACAGATACAAGCAAATTGCGGGTTTTATAGCCCAGTACCTCCTACGTTTTAACGACTTGACAAGCTGGTCGGGGCTCATTGAAAATGAATTGAGGAGGATTGCGAGCTTGTCAGAATAATCTAATGCTTTTTGTTTCGTATTAAATTGCTGTCGAAAGTTACAATATAAAATGGAATTTTAGAAAGTGTTGTACGAAACGACTGGATGCTTAAGGCGGATACAGACATTGCGAGGCATGCGCAGCGCACGGCGCTCATAGCATGAATCGCAATGTGTGGGCGTTCAAATTCGTGAATATGAACGCAATGTCTGTATCCGCCTTTACCTACACGTAAGGTCCCCGTCACGAGAAGCTATACATTTTGTAAATGAAGAACTTCTACTTAGTTACGTAGCGACAATTCAATCAACAACAAATAATCCCAAATTCAATCAACTCAAAGTAACATACGTGTAATACGAAACTAACGAGCAATTTCACTTGGTCGGGTTATATTTTAACGATATATGGCGCTGTCGTCTAATGTTTTGAGGTACTGGAACGCGTCTGACTCATGGAACGTAATCATTTGGGCCGCATTTTTTGAAGGAAGTTCACGCTGACGCTGCCAATGCTGCAGATGCAAATACTCGGACTCGTCTGACGACAGTAATTTGATGTGTGTGTTAACATAATTATATCCCTATATAAAAATAAAAATCATTAACTGTTTTTTGTTATTTGATCCAAAGGTTGCGAATCCCTGAATGTGTGTTTACAAAATTTATAGCTTCTCGTGGCGGTGACTTATAGATACTTTATATCACTTTGTAACAGCCTAGAGTACTAGGGAAAGGAGAGGTCTGAGTCTAGCAGTGGGAACATTCAGGGCTGCTTACGTATCATTTATTTATTTAAAATACAAAATAAGCTTACAGCCGGTGGATTCCGTAAACATCTCACTGTGAAAACTTAGGTGAAGTGAGTTTGTTATTGCTAGGAATTGACACTATTGACAGCTCACTCCACGCTCACTTCACCTAAGTTTTCACGGTGAGATTTTTACAGAATAGCACAAAAATCGCTTTTGTGATAAATGTAAGAGAGAGAAAATGTTACTTCTTAGAATAAGTTTTTTAAAAATGTACACGCTAAAACAACAAGAGTTTTCTTTCTAAGGGCGATTTCCAACAAACTTTTATACCTAGAATAGGTCTTACCCTGAGAAGAAATTTTGAATTTTTGACATCCATACTATAACTGTCAGATGTCAATTTTATTCCACGGATAAAAGATATCTTAAAGAAAAAATATATTATCCTAAAATAGGTCGGTTTCTGGATAGCTCTCAAAATGATTGATTATAGGCACTACTTTCTAATAGCCACCCCACTGAGGAAAGCCTTATTCTTATACAAAGATAACGGAACAATGTTCCATTAGAATTTTGTGGAAAGCGCTAAATTATACAACTTGCTTATTTTATAGTTCAAGCACCCGTAGCTATACGTACGTATGTACCTAGTTGATCTCTGCTCAATGTAAATCTCTCTCACGAATCGTTACAATATAACTATCGCAAGATATCCCACGATATAATTATTTAGTTAAACAGCCTCAATTTCCTATGTTGGATGCGCAACCAGTTGAAATGTCCCGAATTATTTCTTCATGAAATATAATTATAAGTTTAACGTGTGTATCTGCGTGTCTGTGTATTTGTGTCTGTGTATCTGTGTATCTCTGTGTGTCTGTCTGCTCCATCGTAGCTCCCAAATGGTTGAACCGATTTTGTTTTTTTTTAGAGTTTAACTACAGGAACAGTTTTTTTTGTTTCAGTATTATTATTTTCGTTTATTTGTCTATTTACACATCTAATTACTATTATTATTATTATGAGCCTGTTATGTCCCACTGCAGGGCAAAGGCCTCCCTTCCGTCTTTCCATTTTTTCCTGTCTCTAGCCAAATCCGGCCAATCCCTTAGGTAGGCGTCCAATTCGGTTTTTTCAGTAAATTAATTTTTTATTTATGGAACCATATTTTTTTATATTTTACTTCTGAACTATCTTCAAATGCAATAAGGTATTAACATGAACTTTATTATAATTTCACACCAATTTACTCGCAGCATTTCAGTAGGCAGATTATGACTATGCTACCCTTACGCCTACTTCTTCGGAAAATAATACATGACGTTAATTGTATCGCTTTACAATGCTAGGAAAACAGGCAATACGGAAGTCCCACAAGAACAAGATATAACCGTAGCAACATACCGACAAAAAGACGTCATTACTCGTAGCACGGCTACGGGGCTACGGCGTAGGCCGCGGTATATTTGCCGTAGCAAACAGACAGGAATAGAACGCAAATAGGTTATTTGCGCTTTGTTTACTTACACCTTGACGGAGATTTATTTCATGTTGGGTAAGCAAAGGGAAAATGCGATTTTGCTGGAAAATATACAGAAGATTATTGTATGTGGGGGAAGAAGATAAAAAAAATCTAAACATTTTTATCGTTGGGGTTGCAAGAAATGATTATTTTGCTCCGTTATTGTCGTAGTAAACAACACACGTCGCAGACATAGACAGCGCGCTTTTATGCCTCAATGAGCCACAGGTGTAATGTACAATGACGTGAACGTGTCGACAGTTCTGTGTAACAGTTGGTGTATTTGTCGTAATTAAAGCAGACGCGATTCTAAACAATGGTTTGCTTAAGAGGACCTAGAGACAGAAAAGAATGTCAACCCACACCCGATTTGTGAAATAAAATTAGGCAGACATATGAATAAGAACGTAGAAAGTGCTGAGAGTTACTTTGAAAGTTATTTCATACAAAAACTGTCAAACGTCAATTTTATTTCTCAAATTAAATCCCGGGGAAGGACATAGGATAGCGAAGCCGCGGGCGGATGCTAGTAAATTATATAACAAGAAATTGTGAACAAAATAGTAGTTATGTTGGTGTACTTTTCTCCTGTTGGTACACGCATATTATAATAATTTAAATTTTTGTATTTATTTATATTAGTCTAATATATCAACTGAGAAAGACAGTCTCATAAATGACGTCACAAAAAAACAACATACCGACCTACTCTTAAAACTGTAGCAGGTAAGAGGGATAGTGCTGTTTGCGCCACATAAAATGATTTACGTCCGCACCAGCCAAGCTAACGAATGGAAAAACGAGACTTGGAAACTGGCGGATAGTCAGCGTATCTCATCTGCATCGCCCTTTACTTTCATAACTAGTAGCCAGTTATGTAAATAATAACTAGTTGCTAGTTATGCAGATAACTAGCGACTACATCAAACGAAACTGTTAAATTATCTTGAACTTTAGCTACTTTTACTACTTCATAGCTGGTTTGAACTTACTTTGATAGAGATTTGAGTAATAAATTAGCATACTAATGTTAGGTACAGGTCTTCGTCTTTCGTAACGAAGAGCAACTTTTAAAAAATGGGTGAAGAAACAGTTCTAAAGAAAACAAGAAGAAAAAATCATGAAGTTTCTAAACCCCGCACGCAATTCAAATAGCAAACAAATCAAAAGCAAAACCGCTATTGTAATTTTACGTGATGAAATTATGTCTTATACCCCGCGGCCACGAGCTTGACGCTTAAGCGACACACGTCTTTCAAACACGGCGCGACTGCGGAGAAAACAAATGAAATAAATTGTTTATAACATACCACAAGTCACCGCGAGGCGACGCGCGACGCACAAGTCGTATGTAGAGGTATTTAGCCCTCTAATAAAGCAGGAGAGGGCTATGCTTGGAGTTTCCCTGCGGGATCGAATCAGAAATGAGAATATCCGCAGGAAAACCAAGGTAACTGACATAGCCCGAAGAATTGTCAAACTTAAGTGGCATTGGACAGGGCACATTTTTTTTTTATATACGTTGCCCCACTCAAGGAATTTCTCCTGTATAGTGTAAGTTTACAAACATTTAAACTCACATACACAAACAGCCAGACCCAGAACAACTACTTGTAGGTCATACAAATATTTGTTCCGTGCGGGAATCGAACCCGCGACACGCAGCGCAGCAGTCAATCGCTTAACCACTGCGCTAACCGTGCCGCCAACATTGCTCGCAGAACAGACGGCCGATGGGGCTGAAAGGCTCTGGAGTGGCGACCGCGTACCGGAAGACGTAGCGTTGGAAGGCCTTCCACAAGGTGGTTCGACGACCTTGTGAAGGCCGCAGGAACCCGTTGAATGCGAGAAGCACAGAACCGGTCGAAGTGAAGGTGCTTGCGGGAGGCCTATGTCCAGCAGTGGATCTCTTTCGACTGAAATGATGATGATGATGATGAATAAAGCAGAATACAATATTAAATAGTAGGGTTGGCAACCCTAGTCGTATAGCTCCAGGCCGTGAACGGGGCCTAACTTGTGTTGTTTTGGTCCCTACTTTGAATACAATTACCTACGGTCATCATCACCAGCATGAGCAGAGGATTTTACTCAGTTACTCGGGTTCTATTACCAGCCCAACGAATATTACCAACGCGTAATTAACGTAAATCAACCCTTCATTCAAAAATAAATCCTAATTAAATTCCAACAACGAAAAAAATACATTCCAAACCGAGAATGTAATTTTACGTGATGTAATTATATCTTTTGCCCCGAGGACACGAGCTACACACTCAAGCGCCACGCGTCATGCGACAGTGACTACGGAGAAAATAAATGAGTGAAGATGTATAAAATATATGTCACGACTGACCGCGACGCGACTTACGGAAAGACGGACGGACACATCATGAGAGCGCCTGTGTCGCTTAAAGCAAAAAAAAATGTTTATTTCAATTACAAAGGGCATTTCGATACATGGTTATTGGAGATCACCTTTTAAGCAAGGATTTGTTTGTGTTAGGAGACTCCGCGCTTCCACTTTCATTATCTAATACAATTGAAGTGTAAACAATGTAAACATGCAAAACTAAAAGTAAAATAAAACAATTACAAACGGTCATAATCATTAACATGAGCAGAGGATTTTCACCAGTTAAGCTACCGTTTCCTGGAAGGGCAGTGACCGCCCCATATAGCGTCCGCAATGTACCTGTGAATGACGTCACTGAAACGTTATCTTTGAAACTAAGTTGGTGTGTTTTCCTAGAGAGCGTTTTAACACCGCAAAGTCAAACCCCGCTTCCCATAGATTTAAATTGCTAGATTTGCACTCACCGTACTTAGTCACGCGAAAACTATCCATACTGAGAAGAGTGAGCTCACACGTTGTTATATAGCGTTTCCATGACAATCAAGTCACTGCGTCATTGTGTGTCAGGGGTGTCAAAACGAAATAGAAACGCGACAATCTAATAATAATCTTTTAATACGAACTGGTATCCGCAAATCTACGTCAATGCGCGTATTTTGCGTACGGTTGTTAAAATCGATTAATCGATCCACCCCAGCTCCTCAAGGAAGGCCAGCAACGCTTTGATGTTACTGACACGGTATTTAGCGGTTGATTGGTTTTTGGATGTCATCATTTTCATGACATCCGTCACTGCGGACGTTGTGTACAGCCACCGCTTTTCTAGGAAACCGAACAGTTACAACTTACGAGCTTTCTTTTACCATATCAACGAATATTACCAACGCGAAATTAATTTGATGTCACATGCCTTTATCCAAAAATAACTCCTGATTAGATTCCAAAAATATGCCCTGTACCTACATAAAAGCATTCATTTCCATTCGGTAATCTTACGTTCTTTTTTTTTTTCTTAACGTTCTTCAAAATTTTAATAAATAGTGTTACAGCCAAATTAGACCGATTTTAAATTTTCCATAGAAACAGAGACTTCCAGTTATCTTTTTTTAATTATGACGTTTCGAAAATGTTCTCTACTAACTTTTTAGACCTTTATATCCTGCTTATGCGTATGAAGTTTCATTAAAATCGGTTCATTCATTTCGAAAAACAAGGGCTTGAAAGTTTGTATGAAATGCCGTACGTCGTAAACGCTCTTATGGTGATCTGTCAATACTGTCAATCCCTAGAATAAGGTGGAATTGAAATTGATCGGCTGGCCTTTTTTCCAGCTTTATATAGGTCAGTTTTCATAATTAATAATGCAATGATAGGTACTATTTGACCTCGGCTTAGTTCCGAAAAACTGCCCAAGTAGAGGCGACAAAACCAATGCTTAAGTTATTTACGACGCCAACAGTGCATTTAACCTTCGGAATTCAGAGTTTTATTTTCGTCTCGGAATTGGGGCAAATATTAACATGAAAAGATTGTATTGGTTTTCTCCGATGTCTGAAGGTCGTGCTCTACTGGTAGCTTTATAACATTAAATACCAATATAAATAATGCTGAGGCATACAGTCATCAGATGTTAAGGCACTTAAGGGAAAAGTCTGAAGCCATATTTTTAGCTTTTCCTTTTACGCGTAGGACGAATCAGATAGATATTTCGAAACAATTTTCAGAAAATAGCGGTATTTCTTCGAGAACAGCTTGATATTTCTGACAATAAATAGACTACTTTGATGAATTCTGTCGTGGACCAGAAAAACTTTGGACCTTTATTAGTAAACCTTTCTCAGAAATCGAGCATTTCACACGAAAATGGCATCTAATACAACTAAACTAACTGACATATACTCTAGGTATTACATTCACACAGATCCTTAGATTCAATCACGCCTGTCAGTAATTTAGCTACCTCCTCTTCGATATTATATATGCCTAACTACGGTTCAGCCTGGATTACAGGCTTAGACTGAGCTCCGGCGATAAAGCGTTTGCCTAAATCTATTATACATACATCAGACATAGAGTAGTTAACGCTAAATCGTATCTTTTTATTGATATTAATAGTCGGCAAACAATTTAGTTAAGTACTCCGGGCTAAACTAACAACCTTTGATAGAATTTAGGTTTCATATATATAATAGCCGCACAGGTCGATCGATCAGGTTAAGCTACGCTTACCATAACCATAATCAGCCTATAATGTCCCCACTGCTGGGACACAGGCCTCCTCTCGGTGAGAGGGAGTGGGCCGTAATCCACCACACGGGCCCAGTGCGGATTGGCAGATGTCACATGTCTTCGAATTTTTGGTTCTAGGACATGCCGGTTTCCTCACGATGTTTTCCTTCACCGTTTTGAGAGCAGTGGTGATGAAATAATTTACACAAAGTAAAGCCCGAAAGTCTGACAACCAGTCTTACCAAGGGGTATCGTATTACCTAGTAACTGGGTTGTGGAGGTCAGATAGGCAGTCGCTCCATGTAAAATACTGGTATTCAGCTGCTTACGGTTAGACTGGAAGCTGACCGCAACATATTTGGGAAAAGGCAGATGATGAGATTGAGAGATAGAAAAACTTAAACCCAACTACGACAACAAAAGACAACTAAAAAGGTATAAACAAGAAATCTATGTGCGAGTATATCTATTTTTTTCGGTTTTCGTATAGCTGGATTTCCTTTTGGCTTCGCCGTAGTTGGGTAAAAACGCGCCATTTTGTTATTTTAAAATTATACTTTTATGACGCCGCAAGGTAGAGACCTTGCGGCGTCTTATAAGTATAAATCTGCGTTCGCGATTTAATTGCCAAAAATGTAAGTAAATAAATATGAATTAATGGAAAAATAATATTAATTTCTACAAAATAAAGTTCACTTTTCGCTACAATAGTGCTAGAGCGCTTTTTCAATAGCAGTCACTCTGAAATCAACTTAATTAACATTTAAATAAACTTGATATTTGTTTAACTTGAAAGAACATCAATTGCCAACATAAATTTGAATAGACCTTATCAGGATTTACACAAGAAAAAAAAACACGGTTTTCAAAGAAGTCCCGTAACACTAATTTGACTTTTCATATAGGTATTACTCGCTTCTGCCCGCGTTTTCGCCCGCGTGGATGTCGGAAAATATCCCATGGGAGCATGCTACCGGAATAAAAAGTAGCCTATGTCCTTCCCCGGGATGCAATCTATTTCTCTGCCAAATTGTACCGAAATCCGTTTAGTAGTTTAGGCGTGAAAAGGTAACATACAGGCAGAGATACTTTCGAATTTATAATATTAAGTATGGATAGTAATACCAAAGCCAGTCCCTTGAGAGTTGGTTTTGTTAGGTTGGTACACCTAAAAGCAACTATTTTTCATAAAACAGAAAAACAACAGACAACATAACGCGACGCCTTCTCGCTCTTTGTGTGTGGCCTCGCTATTAACAAAGGTACCCTCACACGGGACCGTAATGGGCCGCACGAGAATATAAGATAATACGCCATTTTGAAGCATACAACTGGCAAAGGGTTGCCGTATACAATCATTATGTAAATAAAAAGAATGATAAAATCTTAATGTCGGATGTTACTGCGAACTGCTGTATCTTTTCGGTGATTAAAATCTTTACGTATACAGGACAAACTGTAACCATGAATTCTGTACATGATTCTATCGTAGAAATTTTTCGTCGGTTACAGTTAATTGTTTTTTAATAATCGACGAAAAATTTCAAGGAACCCCCACTGGGGTTCAGTATCATGTACCGAATTCATGGTAACAGGTTGCGCGACCCTGCCACTATGTATAGGTACAGTCAAACGTACAGCAGTGGTAACATTTGCACTACGAAAGTGGCTCTTACTGTTACATCATATAATTATAAATTATTATTAATTTATTTCAGAGAAACTTCTTAAAGTTTACATAAAGACGTTGTCAATGTCAATTTGTTACAAATGATGAGGTTCACTGTAGGCCCCACGCATATTAAGAAGGTACAAGATCCACAAACTTCAAAGAACCATATATATCTACTAATAATTTGTACTGAAAAGCTTTACCATTCTAACTCTCTCTTCTATTTCTGGCATGAACCGGTCTTTCTCAAGACCCATACCAAACGGCTCTAATAAGAACCAAACCCGGGAACCTAACTATTCTAGCCTTTTGTGCACGGATATCGAGGGATATGTCATGGAGGCGTGGCACATGTCGCCTCCATCCGATCAAACTGACCAAAAATTTAATTGCGTACACACAATCAGTAGCCATTGGTTTTGTCAGTTCAACAGCATTCATTGCGTTATTTACGTTGTTGAGTAGGCACATTTTTCGAACATATGAAGCAATGGATTAGCAATATCTTTAAAAATGATTCAGATTGAGATTGATAGTGTGTTACGTAGTGCAGAGTTTCATGTGTGCATTCAGTGACTGTATAGTATACTTTCTAGTGCCCGCCCCTTTTGAGCAGCACAAAAGTGTTACGCCTACTTTCTTGCGTGTGTGCCAAAAAAGCATCAAAACAAAAGAAATAGATACGGCCCACAGGCCGAATCTGTTTCTTTTGTTTTTGTGAGAGTTTCAGGAGAGTGGGAAAAAGGTGGCGACATTTGAACTCGAACAAATATAGAGTGAAGTCATATCTCTCGGATATCTATGCTTTTGTGTTATTTCAATCAGTACACCATTCTAACTAAAGTTTTACTAAACAAATTGATCTTTTTAAAAAAAATTGTGTTGTTCGAACAAAGCTGTACTGCTTTGTTAAACTATGACCAAGTGAGGTCTGAGCCCAAAGTCTTGTATAAATCAAAGCGAAATCTGACGATTCAATTCCCAATATGTCAAAGCAGTACCCAAATAAAATCCAATAGTCGTGAACAAATACATATTCTGTTCCATCCCCGCTTGTCATCTCTCCTGGGGACCTAAAAAGGCCACTTTCGCAGAATCATAAAAGGATAACATAATGGACAGTTAACCGTTAAGTTAATCGTATCAAATCCCATTGGTGAAGCATTTTTCAGTTTTTTTTTTTGTCTGTGCTAAAATACCAATCAATCCGATCCAAATCCAATCTCTTTGATTATACTTACCAGTACGTAGTGCAGCGACAAAAAGAAAAACACGGACTGTCTTCGCCATATTACGATTCATAATGTTATCCTTTTATGTATGATTCTCCAAAGTGGCCTTTTTAGGCCCCTAGATATTATAACTTAATATCAGTCTGGCAGACGAAGGGAGGTGCGGTTACAAAGGGTTAAAACACTGGCTTATCGTCTCTGTTCCCTTTCTCACTGCTTATGCTTTTATGCCGTCATAAAGATGCTTGTTATGTTTCGAAGAGGCTTGTTCAAACTTGACGTGGAGGATTCAAGGAATTAATATTTGATTTGTGTATGTTAACTAAATAGTTACTATGAACAGTCAAAAGCCGCTTAGGTACAACCTTAAACTAAATATCTATTGTGTCAATTAATTTGTTTCGTAAGAATATTTTCTTTTTTTTTTTATTGGCTCCTTGTGTTTATATATTCACGTAATTTATTATCATTTAACCGGTTGAATTTCGTAATTACAGAAACAATTAAAAAGCCATTGTGTCTCGCGTGGATCTACGTTCCGACATACTACGGGTTAATTGTGCTTTTGTGTACACTGAATAAGTGCTTTATCGATCTAATACTGGGAATCGGGCGTCCTCCCTGTTACAGAAAGTGGGCCATAATCTACCATGCGGGCCCAGTGCAGGTCCTGCTGGATGTCACGTCTTCGAATTCTGATTCTAAGTATCCTCACGACAATTTTCCCAACCTTGCTAATTTAGGATATAAATTCTATGTAACAGAATGTATAAACAAGCTTATTTTTTTTTTTACAAAATTTATCAAAAATAATAATATCTTTCAAGCCAAACTACAGTAAACAGCGGTTCTGACGACCGCAAGTCGAGATTGTGTGGGATAAATTGAGTGAAGGCAACAAGTTTACTTGTGGAGAAGATAATTTCAATCCAAGGTAAGCCCTTGGATTGAAATTATCTTCTCCACAAGTCCCAGGACCTAAACACAAATAACGCAAGTTTTAGAAACAATAAAAGTTTAAGATCGGCTACAGTAAACAAAATCAGAAAAATATATGATATTATTCAGGATTTATGCTAGGTAGATGTAGTGTGTTGAAAACATAATACAACTACTTTGATACGACAGAAAAAAATCATGAAGATACCTCTAAAAACTTTCTTTTTACAATAAAAACCATACTAATATACATACAATCATTCTGGTTTTTTGTCAGAAGCAACATACTAAAATATGTTTTAATTTTTTAGTCCAAACAATATATTTTTGTAATTAAATAATCGCTTCATATTTTGCAATAAATTACCAGGGTTCTGTCATCGCGCTTCTCTTACTTTTCTATGCAGTCCGACAGTGACCGGGCTTTAGGTCATGTAAGCCCCTTAACAGAATTGAACTGAGAATATTATGAACTTTGTAAACAATTTTCAAGTTCATAAATATTCAAGCAAGAATATTACTTGTGTCTTAGCGACAGTCGTAACTACGAAATAATCAGAATCAATTTATGTTTGATTTTTTTAATTTGTTTACCTCAACAACAAAGTATTTTTTATGTATTTTTCAATCTCACGATTTCTAAACGTATTAGAATATAGGAAAAGATGGGCTATTAGATCTTTAGCTAGTGGTACGAGACAGACTAACAGTTGCGTATCCTAGTCTAGAAATACGCAACTGTTAGTCTGTCAATCAAGCTCGCTAGCCTAGGAAGAGCTAGTGCTAACTGAGCGGCTTGATAAATGATAAAATCTTGTACAGACGCCCGCACATCAACCTACTACAATCTGCCAAATTTATTTAATAGATTTTCAACTTTATCGCTGAAGCATAAGGTTCTAACTTGATTGGGAAAATTTGACAGTTTCGGGTAGCTTGATATGCTGGCGTCTGTACATAACTTATAGCAAATTATGATGATAGTGGTGTTGCTATTGCTTAATTTATCGAAATACTTGTCAAAAAGATGCTCTGTTGAAGGAAAATCACTGAAAAACAAAACATAATAAACCTTTACGTAACAACAAACGGATCTGTTGAGACTTCGTAAGCTCTCGTGATGACGCGATGTTTTGTCCTCAGCTCAGCCGCCGCTTTCAGCTCAAAAACTTTATGACACCATTGTTTATCTTATAAATGAATGTTGCCAGCGTTGCCCGTTGTTTGCTTTTTTATTATTCAACGCTCTAGCAAATAATTAAAATATATTGACTTAGTTCTCCCTTTTTCCCTTAGTTAAATTAGTATTCACCCTTTTGTAAATGTCGGCCCTGCTTTCTTTTTCTATTAACGATTTGGTTTGGCAGCGTTTCTTTCCGGCTGCGTCGGTCTGTTTGCCAAAGAAAAACATACATTTTAAGCATGTAAGGACCAGAAAATCAATAGCCAACATTGAGGTATAGCCTGATGACCTCTAAAGCAAATAATAAAAGCTACCGAGGGCTCATGAAACCAAAGTTCTAGACAGTACCTATTATTGACTCAATAATGTGCCCTCTTTCACGCGAACTTCGAATTAGCTGAATTCATTTACTGCAACTGAACATTTTCAACATTATTAGAACGAAAGCTGGTAGGAATTACCCATTCGCACCGCTCCACATTAAGGCTGTTGAATTGATTATATTAACGTCTTGACGGTCACCCAAGTGATGCAATCTCGAACACACTATACAATCGCTATAATGGCGCAATGAAAACGGTTTTTCACCATTTCAGCCATTAATCTCCAGTATTGAACATAGAATTGGTATATACAATGTAGTATTAGCTAAAGTTTTTCAGCTATTGTAGCTGGCCAAATGCTGACTAAGTACGTATAATCTTCTAAGTACGTATACTAAGTACGTATGATCTTAAGTCACTCTATGGACAGAGCAGAACAGCGGGATTGTCCGAAAGGGTTACCGCTGGCCCGGGACATAAAGGGCTAAGGGAAGGAACACCGGTGGGTTTTAGTCAGTAAGAGTCTGACACTCCCTTCCGCTCCACCCACAGCGGGAGGGGGCCATTTGATGATTTCACATCCACAAAAAAAAAAAAAAAAAAAAAAGTACGTTTCATTATGATCAAGGAGACGTTACTGGCCTTCCTGATGCTGTAATCCTCATTCGCTTCATCATTGCCTCCATACGGGGTTAGTGTACCCTTTTTTTCCCGGGTACCACATAAAAGAAAACGTCATATTGCGTGCCTATTTGTGTCTCCCTAAGGGCTGATTTTTCAATCATCTGATAACTTTATTCGAGGAATCATTTTGACAGTTATTTCATACAAAACCTGTCAAACGACAATTTTATTCCTCAAATAAAAGTTATCTTGCGATGGAAAAATCAGTCCTAAGGAAAATTTCTTTAAAAGATACATAGATATACACTTGCGTGCAAAAAATTATATCCATTAAGTTGTTTGATATAATAATATCGTCTCTCAAATGGAGAGCACGGGAAGGGCCATTTTTTTGCACGGAAGTACATATCTGTAATTTGTATGGTGTATGTATGATAAAGAGTATTCTGTTCTACTAAATATGAGATCTATTTCATCAGTTTTTGTGCTACACTTTCATAGGGCGGTCAAAAAGTTACCCCTAGGGTGAAATGTCATTCACGATAGATCTCTCCGTCATGTCGTCTAGATAAAAACCTCCTCCTTTTTTGAAGTCGGTTAAAAAACATAATCCTAATCCTAATGTTGTTTCGACATGACAGTGTTTTTTCTGTGTCTGCCTCGTCGTTAGCTTTACTAACATGAATAATTTATTTTCTACCCATAGCCAATTTTAAAATGGCCTGTAAAAACTAGCTGTTTGATTTTTTAACGAAAATGCTTTATAAATGTATTCTAAGTTTCTTTTTTATCTAGGTAGATTGAAATATTGGTACGGTCAGCTGTCAGCATCAAACGGTAGACGAACGGTGGTGGATTACGGCCCAGTCCCACTCACAGAAAGGAGGTTTGTGGTAGTGGGAACTTTATAGGCGGATTATGTATTATTTTACAACGAAATTCGATTAACCCTGCTATTACACATTATTTAAATTGAGAGAAAAAGATTCGATAATCTGCTATTACAATTGCTATTGCTGATTTCATATCACAAGCTTAGAGTTTAATTGACATCTCATCCAATTTGATTTCAAAATTTTGCTCAATTAAGTTATTGGTAGATATTAAAAAAAAAAAGATTTTATTGTTTCTCATACAAAACAAAAAAAGTTTTTATTGCTTTTCGTTTTATTGCTTGTTTTTTTTTTGTGTTTGTTCTACAGCACAAAATTGAGGCAGGAGTCTTACTGGGCAACCCCAGTAAGTTATAAGGATACTTATGATGGGGTTACCTTGCAACTTCCCATGGGTTACTATCTACAAAGATATTGGGTTTTTCCATCAGAAATCTCTCAGCAGCAACCCGAATGTGTGCACGATTGATGGTAATAGACTCGCCCCCTATTTATTACATGGGACTGAAACATAACTGGCGAAATGTGGGTGTACTAAAGGTACAGACGCCAGCACATAAAGCTACCCGAAACTGTCAAATTTTCCCAATCAACTTTGAACCTTATGCTTTAGAGATAAAGTTAAAAATCTATTAAAGAAATTTGACAAATTGTAGTAGCTTCATGTGCAGGCGTCTGTACATCACAGTCTAACCCTACGAGGAATACAGGCGTGATGTTTTATTATCTTGCTCAATTAATAACGTGATTTCTACATTGACTTTTACAACACAAACAACAACAACTAATCAACAACAACACAACAACAAACAACAACAGTTTTTACAACTACTAATCTCTCTCATTTTTATGGTGTAGGTACTTATTAAAGAGTACAATTTATTTATTTATTTAAACTTTCGCACAAAACGGTACAAACTTGGGCATTCTCTACCAGTCAACCAAGGGTGGTGAAGAGATTGGATGGCAGGTGCTTTGGTTGAGGAACAATGAAAAAAAAACTATTAAAACTAGGTACACAAATACATAAATAGGTTATAGGTACACATACTATTTACATATTCTCCCTTCTATCTATCTATCTCTCACTGTATTAAATGTTGTATTATCAATTCCTACTTTTATAAAATAAACTGATGTTTGTTTGTTACAGAAAAGGAGGACATAACATAGAAGGTCCTCGTTACTGAGGTGTACCAACCGTCGCTTGCACCCGGTGGTGGTCCCAAATTGGCCGTCATTCCCATTTTGGCATACTCTCGTACGATTTAAAGCACGCTATAAAAACCTACATACTAACATAAAATAAATCTGAAAATCAATTTGGCACCTCTGGCGAATTTTCCATTGCTTAAAACAAATATATTTAGAGAGAACCAAAGTTCCCTCTGACCAGGGGTCCTGAAAAGGCCACTTTGGCAGAATCATAAAAGGATAATATTATGAATAATAATGGACAGTTAACTGTTAAGTTAATCGTATCAAATCCCATTGGTGAAGGATTTTTCAGTTATTTTTTTTTTGTCTGTGCTAAAATAACAATCAATCCAATCCAAATCCAATCCCAATCTCTTTCATTATACCTACTAGTGCAGCGAAAAAAAGAAATACGTGGACTTTCTTCGCCATAATATTATGATTCATAATGTTATCCCTATATGATTCTGCCAAAGTGGTGGCCTTTTTAGGCCCCCAGAATGATGCAATCAATCAATTCAGTTGGTCGCATGTCACTGCAAACATAGGCATCTTCTTAATTGCACCAAAATACTCTGCCTTCGATTCTATTTTCTAAGTTCGGTTTCGGTTAGTTTTAAACAAGAACAACCCAATCCGAATCGCAGTATTCGTCGCCACACTCGCCACACAAGTTCAACACTGCACTACTTAACAATTCCCTTTGCTAACATTGTTTTCCGTCCAACCAAGAGATCGACTTGCAAATACCATGAACTATAAGTATACTTACGTAACTGCAGCATAAAATACGCAATGTTTTGCTTCAATTGCATACAATTTCTGTGGCTGGCAGACCTCAGACGGGTTCATGCAAATTGCATAAACTGGTAACCACGACGATCGTGGCGCGCAGCAAACAAAATTCGTAATAATGAAGTGCACTTGTGAACGTATTCTGAAAACTCACAAAACTGAATTCATCTAACAAGACGAGTCCTTATTTTGCGAACACAGAACTGAAAATAAATTTAAAAAAATATTAACCATGTTTCGGAAAGCTACTGCGGGCAATGGTCAATATTTTAATGAAGAACAAAGAAAGTCATGATATTGGAGACGCAGCTGCCATTAGGTAACTAACTTCAGTTATGTAGAGACGCGTTAAGTACAAATTTTACCGAGTAACCAAAGAGTAAAGTAACGAGTAACCGAGTACCGAGTAATAAACGAGTACCCGGAGCATCTCTAGTTATTTGCCTTCCAGCATGTACTCCAACTAAAATGGCCGACTATCAAGTGGTACCTCTAGGAATAAACTTTTCTCTTTGCACCATCACATGACACTTCAGCGTCATTACAGCCATACTACTTGAACAACTTCTACCGAGTTTCATGTATCTGAAACGGGTGTGGCAATGTGGCCATGAAAATGTTGTGGCAACATCCCTGAAACTGAACATACCTAAGTCCATGTGGAAAGAGTTTTACTTATTACACTTTGTATTTATCTACCTTTTTTTATCCTCAAACTCCTGGGTTCATAAGCGCTAATAAACATTATCAAATGAACTTTACTATAACTTACCGGAGATTTCAAACATTAAAAACTCTAAAGATAATAAAATAGTTTACAGGATTGCAAAGACATCCAAGCGCAAACTGTAATCAAGTTTCAGTTCGTGATTCTGAACCTGCGTTTAAATTTTTCGTCATATATTTTGTTTTAATTGCTGTTCCATACGTATTTTGACTGTGTTGGTATTACACTTTTCTACGAAACAATTGATTTTTTTTCCGATAACCGACCTAAAATTTTTACTTTAGGGGTCTAAAAAGTAGAAAGGGGGGAGTAGGGGGGGGTAGTAGTGGGGGGGTAGAAAGTATTGAGTATTGAAACATGTGCTGAATTCATGGTTACAGTTTGAGCGTCAATATCCCGCCACACTGTAAAGTGTTGTAATAGAATATTGAGATTCACTGTTTTGTTAGATTTGTAATTGACTGACAGTTACACTTACTATTTTATTGTTTTGTTTAGATGTAAGTCTTACAAAAATCTTAAATAAATGGGTATCCAGGATGCCAACCGCAATATGACATTCTTGACGTGCAGACGCTGCCGATGCGAAGAGACGAACTGACTAAATTGATATCTAATGATGATTAGGAGTGTGACGTGTCTATGCATGTAAAAGCGAAGCACGGTTGCTACTTTTTAACTATTTTAAGCCTCTGTAAATATAGCAAGATATTAATTTTGGGCTTAGAGAAAATATTTTAGGAAAATTGAACAGGTTGTCAAGCGCTGTGTGAAGATAGAAACGTGACCTAAAATAATTGGCTCGTTAAAAAAAAAAACATAAATATGACACTAAAGCGCTGTTTAAAAATGTGTACCTTGATTATCGTTAAACCATGTAAAAGTTATACCAAACGATAAGCCTTATTGTTTTTTTTAAGGCTTGATAAGAACACATTTTATAATTTCCTTATTATTTTTTTCTATGATACAAATTTATACAGAATCTAGCAGTTCAAGAGCTCGCAATGGCCGGCCAGTGCCCTACAAGACTACACCGCACTACAAGACGGCCTTAAAAGCCAACCTAAAACGAATTCACCAAAATAATTCGTCGACCTATTGAAAATCGAAATTCACACTAAACGGTAATAATAAGCAAATGACAGGTGCTAATATCACAACTTAACAGTTTCACGGTACTAACACGAACCACGAACACCTTAGTCCACCAGAATCAGCTGTCAGATCGCAATACAAACCAGCAAGCTAGCAATCCGCTTTCAGCGCCGCGCTGTCACTATGCATTGTGGACCAGTTAACGAACGAGTTAATATTAAATGCCTTTTTGAAACAACGCGCTGGAATATTCATCAGTTTTGAATTACAGCGCTTTGATGTGCTGCTAGTTTTAAGTGCAAAAACTACGGGTAGGTAATAAAATTAAAACTACTCGTTTAATTCCAGACGGGTATAAAAGTGCTAAAGTGTGTAGAGTGCTACTCGAAAACTTTATTTGATATTCTGCTTTCATAATAGACATTACACGTAGGTATTATGTTTAACGGATATTGCTAAAAATTTTGATTAAACCCTGGGTAGGTTTCAGTTTTATAATCAAACTAGCTGCGCCCCGCGGTTTCACCCGCATAAGTTTCGACCCCGTGGGAATATCGGGATAAAAATATATGATAATCCAGGGTGTCAGCTTCCTCCATACAAAATTTTATCAAAATTGGTCCAGCCGTTTGAGCGTGAAGAAGTAACAAACATATAAACACACACACATACACCCCCACCACACTCACAAACTTTCGCCTTTATAACATTAGTGCGATTACGTTATTTTTAATAGGTACCGGCCTACTCATATTTATAACTCAATGACCCGTCATAGAATTATAAAGATAAGCGGACTTATCCTTAATTCCTTACCCAAGCTTATGAAAATCAATTAGACTTATTGCTGGTAAGAAGGCGAGATTAAGAACTTGAATAGCGCTTTAAAAAGATAAATTGTATCCGCCATTACAATATTTAACTAAGTTATGCTCTCTGCAAAATAAACGCTTTTCTACACATAGCTCAAACAATTGTGAAAGGCGCTGTGTCGGATGGATATAAACTTTAAATATTGATCGTTTCAGAAGTGTAGCTGTCTGTTGTTATGCCTAGCAACGTCGGAGTTCTTAACAAGTTTGGACACTGGACTTAGAACAATGCTAGCCAACACTTGACTTCAATGAGGGGTGAAACTTTCAAGTGCCTGTACGTAGGTACTTGTCAGATACCTCATTAGGACACAATCTTTGAAGATGTTCTTCGACAAAATCTCCATTGTATGAAATATTCACATAATAATTAGAATCTAGATTCTGAAGAGAATTTTGCATTACACTCATTTAAAACCAAACAACATTCACACAGAGTTCCGTCCTCCGTCTTCTCATATTTCAAGCTTATCCCAGATCGTGGAAGCGTATTACTTAGGTAAATAGAGTTCGCAGTTTCCAGCCCACGTCCTGATGGGCTGGATTGATAAAACTAGCTCAAACAAGACGTCAAGGTGGCGACAACGCCGCGAACTGGCTAACCGCCAAACCTCATTGTGTTATATTTTTATCTTGAACCGGTGACTTAGCGACCCGTTCTGACTTGGCACTCTGAAATGAATGACAGCAACGTGTTGTCGCATTTTCAGTTCTTAATCTTTGTTCGATAGTTTTAGTAGTGGAATGCTGTAAATTGAAGATTCGCAGTTGTGCTATTTGATTACGAAGTTATCTGGTTTTGTACTAGGAAGCCTTTAAGTCTATTTCTTCCATTTGCGAGATTCAATTTCTCGATAAATCCTTTCCCGTCCTAAGAAAATGTAGAGATGCACTATGCACCTCTACATTTTCTTAGGACCATACCTATAATAGGAATACATATTTTCCGGTGTCTAAGTGTCCATCTAAAGTAACTAATTTAGATAAAACTGTTCGTTCACTCAGACCGGAAAACAATCACGGAAATGTTTTCAAAAAAATGCAAATTATAATTCGTTAATGCGTGGGAAATCGCCAGAGACAGCACAAACCAGTTATTATTTCCTAACTATACACTTCGTTCACGCAAAACTAACCTAATAGTAAACAAGTGTACGAACAAGCCGGAACAGGGGTCGACACACGCAACGCGCAACCTTGCCGAAGTAGGTTAATTGTCAGGTGTAGTGGACACTTTATCTGCTAAGAGGTTTGTTGGGCCGTTTTAGCTTATTATATATTTTAGGAAATATGGCGGGGTATGGGGTTCAACTTTTTGTAGAGCGTTGCTTGCTACATTTTAGTCCCTAAATTGGGACGTTCTTTCATTTTATCATCAATGTCATGTGGCTTAACCAAGTATATATATATAGTCAAGACAATTATTTTGTTTGTCGTGTAAGGAACAGTGGGACAATTGCGTAACACGTACACTTTCAGTTTGGAGTTCAACAACATTCATTGCATTATTTACGTTGTTGAGTAGACAAATTTTTGGAACATAATTATGATTATAGCAATATCCTTCAAAATTATTCAGATTGTGATTGATAAAGTATTACGCAATGTTTTGTCTCGAGTCAAAATAGATTTTTGACAACTTTTTTTTTTTAAACGTTGCCCCACACTAGGAATTTCTCCTGTATCGTGGGTGCGTTTACAAACATTTAAACTCACATACACAAACAGCCAGACCCGGAACAACTACTTGTAGGTCATACAAATATTTGTTCCGTGCGGGAATCGAACCCGCGACACGCAGCGCAGCAGTCAATCGCTTAACCACTGCGCCAACCCCGTCGTCTGCCGTCAAAAAAGTCGCAGGTCTATTACATAAAGACCGATTGTAGTAGCTTGCTGTGCTGGCGTCTGTCCCTTTACCTATTACATTTTATTACTCTTCGTTCATTTGCATACAAAAGGTACAGATTTATGAAAACGTAATTATGTAAATTAAATTTAAAAAACTAAAAGCCTTTGTATGACCCCAGAGAGTTAATATTAAAATAAATCTTCTTCATTTTGAATAGGTAGGTACTTATCAACCGATGTTTTCAAAACGAATCGTGTTTCATAATATTATTCTTAGGTATTCCTTTGTAAGCCTTACTAAAGAAATTAAATAAACCCGTCTAAAACAGTATCAGTAATAAAGTAAAACATTTTAAGTAATAACGTTCTTATTAAAATTATCAAAACAATATTCAAAATGAAATAAGTACGAATTGTAGCAATCAGCATTCAGTTTCAGTAGAATGAATAAAAATAACAAAATTGTTTGGTCGTGACAATTAAGTAGACATTATTATTATACTCATGTCTAGAATCCAAATGAGACAGCTTATGGCTGGTGGCAGCTTTTACGACATTGCGCCCTTGGAATGGAACCTTAATTATATTTAAGAGCACAATTTCATTTTCTAAATAATAAAGAAAAAATATGGTATCTTAACGTTTTACGAGCCATTACGATGTGCTGCTTTCCGACAAGTATTTTCCACTTTGGGATTTTCCCCGTGGTTGAAAAAGTGTCTTTTGTACAGAAAACTCCACTAGTAAAGTAAAATTTCGATGCTTTGGCATGTCTTTGTGAGGCAGCTATGGTCGCTACGTAGGTATATAGTCACATATTCCATTACAACCGCAGGAAGCTCTAGGGAATTCCATTAAGTACTTTCTGCTCTTTTTAGGGTCTCGTATCCAAAGGCTGCTAACGGAACCGTATTACAAAGGTTCCGCTGTCCGTCCGTCTGTCTCTGAGCAGTCTGTATCTCATGAACCGTATTAGGTAGAACGTCGAAATTTTAAAGAAAAATCAAATCATCATCGTCATCTGCCTAGCCTTTTCCCAACTATGTCGGGGTCGGCTTCCAGAAAAAGAAAAATCAAATAAACTTAAAAATTAAAGGACACACAAAAAACGCCTTTTTTAATGATAAGAGATTTATTTTCTGTAAGTAGGTTTGTACAAACACTTTTACACGTCAATAATATATAGGTATTTTTTATACTTAAGTATTCAATATTGTACACGGCACGGAACAAGATTGTCTGGCAGACAACGGAAGGTTATCTACCTAGTATCGCGGACAAACGCTAGTATCTTATAGTTTGCAAATATTACGTAGAAATCATGCGAACTGGAGGCCAGTGCAAGCTTGTAAACACATTGTAAAGTATCATAAAACCAGCTTATCCCATATTTTCGCAGTTTAGTAGTCTCAAGGCGCAATATTATGTGAGAATGCGACACGTAAGCCATTACAACACATTACGCCTCAATAAAATGTGTAAAATATTATGCCTTTGCGTTTGACATATTACATAACGCCATTCTTGCATTGTAGACTTATTCTATTTGTAAAATAAAATAGCCTCCAGCGAATGGCGATACTTTAATGTAGGTGTACCTTGTAAGACTCGTAATATTTTTTTATAAACCTATGATATCTTATACATGAATGTGAGGACTATTTTTATTTATTTTGTAGGTATGTACTTTATTGTACACCACAAAAATACATAACATTTTTTTTTTATCAAAAACAAAAAAATATAGAATGGGAGGCCCTATGGCTTTCTGCAATCTCTTCCAGGCAACCATCATCATCATCTTCAGGTCATACTTTTTGTTTTCTCAGTTTTAATGATGATCTGGAAGTTTGTACCTACTTTATGCGGCGTATCCAAATGTGCTTTCTTTGGAATTGTTCGTTGAATCAATGAGCTCCTTAAGTTCTGAGTTGGGCTGCACGATTACTGACAAATGC
Source organism: Oligia fasciuncula (assembly GCA_963082905.1). Lineage (NCBI taxonomy): Eukaryota > Metazoa > Arthropoda > Insecta > Lepidoptera > Noctuidae > Oligia > Oligia fasciuncula. The sequence goes on along the minus strand of OY720393.1, from coordinate 6,442,054 downwards.
GTGCACTGACTGGACAGGTCCACTCAATCTGTGTGGTTCTTTACTCAAAAGGTCATTTCAGACAGCAATCTACATCCTTCACAGTCATGATGGGACCAAGATTATGTTTGGACTTTAAATGAGAGTGACCTCTGAGTCTAATTCGGTGTATCTTCGCAGAGGTGCGGATAGAAAACGCCGACCCCACCTAGTTTTTACCGACTTTACAAAAAGGAGGAGGTACTATGTTCGGGTGTTTGTATGTTTTTTTTTTTTTGTATGTGTTTCGACGGATTTTCAAAATTCTTGTTTTGTTCGAAAGTAGATAGTTCTGAGGTGGTCCCATTGTCACCAAGTTAGGATCTGATGATGGGATCTTAGAGAAATCGAGGGCAACCCTCAAATTTTATAGGCTCACTTATTGTTTTTCGCATATTTTATGAAGTATCTTGTGTATTTGTGTATGGTTGTGACCATCTCAGATAGCTGGGCTGATGATGGAAGGTAGGCCTGTTCGAGTAACTTCTTACTCCTTAACAGTAAGAAGTTACTCGAACAGGCAAGGACTGTTTTAGTAAATTGTTTTGATGTTTGATAGGGCATTTGCCACATTTGGTCTCATGATCATCAAGTCATGACCTGATGCTGCAGTCAGGATAGTCTGCAGAGTACCTAACTCCTCGACAACTAACAGCAGATATATCGTGTTTAGGCTCATTGAAAAGGGCTCGATGTGTGGATAAACGTACTGTTACTGAGGAACACCGAAGACCTGATGCTGAAGCCAGGAGCATCAGAAAAAGTACAAACCTTTAAATTACAGCACCGTAGTCGTGTTTGGGCTCATTTTAAACAGGACTAATTTTAAGTTCAATGCAATGTTGACATAAGTCTGGCCTGATGCTGCAGCCAGGATTATCAGCATCTAATCTAAAAACTAATAAAAGGAGAACTCCTCAACAATTAACGTCCCTGCATCGAGAAAAGGAATATTTTATAAAAAGGCGATAGGCAAGTTGACATTTGGCTATTGTAACTTAGATAAATTATAAATAGACCCACTAAAAAGCGAGAAATAAAAACTTTTTAACAAAAATAAGAAACAAACCTACTTACAGAAATAAGAAACAAACCTTACAGAAATAAGAAACAAACCTACTTACAGAAATAAGAAACAAACCTTCTTACAGAAATAAGAATCAAACCTACTTACAGAAATAAGAAACAAACCTACTTACAGAAATAAGAAACAAAACTTCTTACAGAAATAAGAAACAAACCTACTTACAGAAATAAGAAACAAACCTACTCACAGAAATAAGAAACAAACTTGCAAGAGAATTGACCTAAGATAATCCGGTCCGGCTAAGTCCAGCTGACCAGTATTATACAAAGTACACTATAAAGTGAACCCCGAACTTCCAAAAAATACATTTTTGAACTGTGAATTGTATGATGGAGGTCAGTGGGCTAAGTACTGCGACATAATAAGCATACGTACCTATTAAAAACCAAAAATTATGAAAAACTTCGTTTTATTTCGTGTTCCTTCCACAAATCTTAGAATGCCAGGCTTGTTCTTGAAAATAAATAGCTAAAATCCGGTGTGAGCTTCCATCGGCTTTTGAGCAGCGAGCTAGTATTATACGAACGTAGGCTTACAAACGGGTTACCATAGGCTTACAGGTTAAGAATAGCATAGACAAAACAATCTATGTTGCCCGGAAATTCACAGTTCACCATCTCGCGAGATAGATTATAAACTGACGGTGTTCACAATCATACGGTGACATACTTATAATCCACTAAAGTAGGAAGCTATTTTTAGAAAATCTTGCATATGGCAGGATATACATTATTATAAATCACGTGACATGTAAGTAGTTTCTCCAGCTAAAAATACTGGTAAATATTCAGCTGCAACCGGTTAGACTGGAAAAAAAAAAAGAAAAAAAAAAAAAAAAAGCCACCCCAACACAAGAATAAACACCGAACTTCCAAAAAATACACAACAAAATGAAAAATAAGTATAATTAGAAGCCTGTGTCTTTGGTTTTGTATTTTCGTTTTTGCCACCGACTTAGAAATAAAACTCGCCGAATCCATAACCTCCTATTCTTTTTGAAGTCGGTTAAAAAGGGCGCTTGCGTGGCTTCACGATCCATTTCGTATCCCAAAAGACTTTCACAGAGTGGACCATTTAATATATTAAGGGGACTACATGACCTAAAGCGCGGTCACTGTCGGACTGCATAGAAAAGAAAGAGGAGTGTGATGACACCCTGTATTCCCGTTGTCCCCGTGGGCCATGTCCCCGTTATAGACAAAGGGAATTTAATAAAATAATAAAAAGTACTTCCCACAACGCTAGTCATTTATTGCAAAATATGAAGCGATTATCTATTTACAAAAAATCTATTTGGACTAAAAAATTAAAACACTAGTGCTTTAGTATGTTGCTTGTAGAATAATCTGACAAAAAATTAGAATGATTGTATGTATATTAGTATGGTTTTTTAACCGACTTCAAAAAAAGGAGGAGGTTTCTCAATTCGACCGTATATTTTTTTTTTTTTTTATGTGTGTTCGCGGATAACTTCGTCGTTTATGAACCAATTTTGATTATTCTTTTTTTGTTGGAAAGGAGATATGCCAAGGGTGGTACCATGATAAGGAAACCAGGATCTGATGATGGCATCCCAGTGAAACCGAGGGGAACATTCGAAAATCGTAGGAGCGACTAGTGCGTTTGTTAATTTTTTCGTTAAGTATTTTAAAGCACTACAATTTAATGAAGGCCTGGAGTCGATCTGATGATGGAGCCGAAAGACAGTCGAGGGGACTCCTCAACGATTTACAGCAGTTACCTTGTGTTTGGGCTTGATTAATTTGTATTGATGTGAACTTTACACCTAGATGGGTTGTGACTGTCATTAGGGGTCTGATGATGAAGACGAAGGACAGTTAAGGGAACTCCTCAACAGTTTACAGTAGCTACCTTGTGTTTGGAATTAATTCATTTATATTTATGAGAACTGTAATGGCAAAGGAAAAACTTTGCACCCATATGGGTTATAAGTGCCATTACAGGTCTGATGATGGAGACCATAGACAGTCGAGGGAATTCCTCAACGATTTACAGCAGTTACCTTTTGTTGGGCTTACTTCATACGGTTCAATACGCCAAAATGTTCAAGTCGTACAAAAATAATACCTACCTAATTAAGATTGTAGTTTTACATAGGACGACCACTACCTACTAGTCATGCTGATGCGTCAATTTGAAACCGAATTTAAGTTGCGTAATCGCGTCATTTTTCGTCGTGTGGCCTACTCAATAATTAAAGTAACTTGAGCATTTGCTCTCGGAAATCATCATTTGGTAAAGTGGAGCTGATGATGAAGACCACAGATGGCCATCGGAACTACTCAATGACAAATATTTCACGGGTTGCGATACGATTACTTTAATATGGTTGCTAAGCAATTTATGCTCGTTACAATGCGTATGGTGAAGTGGAGCTGATGGTGACTTCTCAATCAGCTCCAGTTCTCCTGGTTCTTACTAGGAGAACTCCTCAACAATTAACGTCCCTGTATCGGGAAAAGCAATATTTTGTAATAGGTGATGATCCGTTGATATTAGGCTATTGTAACTTAAATAAATTACAAACTGACCCACTAAAAAGTGAAAAATAAAAACTTTTACAAAAAAAAACAACCGACTTCCAAAAAACACTATAAAGTTAAAAATAACTTTAATTTCGGAAGTCGGTGGCAAAAAACTAAAATACAAATCCAAAGACACCGACTTCCGAAATTAAAGTTATTTTTAACTTTATAGTGTTTTTTGGAAGTCGGTTGTTTTTTTTTGTAAAAGTTTTTATTGTGATATGAAAGTTTTTAGAGGTATCGTCATGATTTTTTTCTATCGTATCAAATTAGTTGTATTATGTTTTCAACACACTATCTACCTAGCATATATCCTGAAGAATATCATATATGTTTCCGATTTTTTTACTGTAGTCGATCATATACTTCTAGGCAATATAAAGCTTGCGTTTTTTGCGTTTAGGTCCTGTAGTCCCCTTAAAGCTTACTGCTGAAAACTTTACACACTTGGACGTAGTTATGTCTAATATTAGGTAACTTCTCCACCTCTGTTTCTACCAACGTTGCTCCAACGTACAGACGCCAGCACATCAAGCTACCCGAAACTGTCAAATTTTTCCAATCAACTTTGAACCTTATGCATTAGCAATAAAGTTGAAAATCTATTGAAGAAATTTGACAGATTGTAGTAGCTTGATGTGCTGGCATCTGTACCTACGTACGTTGGAGCGACTAACCAAAGTTTAGCAGAGTTCTACATTGCGTGTTACTTAACTACTTAGTTCGCCCTCGTTTGCCCGCAGCCCGCAGGCCACACACCGCAAACTGACTTATCGCTTATCTACCTTTGTTTCAAACTCACAAACTAATTCAATTTCATACCGTCTCATTTGAATAAATGAAAAACAAACTTGAAGCAGTCAGATTTATTTTGTATTTAAGTACAGCCATTGAATATTAAAACAGATGAATCTTATAACACGAATTCACTCACCTGTAGCGATATTATTGGCTTTTACCCACAAACAGGGTAACTAGGAATGTTGTCGACCTTACATGTTTATCAATAAATCACCTCGTAAAATCCCTGTTACGCGAAAGTGGTCTCTACGTCACTAAATAATTCAAGAATTGCTATAAGCTCTCTGATGTTATGTAGATGCCCAAGGGTCATCCACTTTATAGTCTTATTGTGGCAAACGGTTTTTCTCTTGTTTTTATTATTTCCATTTTACTACAGGCTTTCTAGGTATTTCAGCGACCATAAAGTCCTTATACTATCGCATTTAGATTTTATTGTCCCTAGAAAATCACGAACAAAATACCTATGTAAGTACTAAGTACATTGTCCATCTGTATTTTCTTCGTGAATTTCTCATTATGTAGTCTGCCAAACGATTTACAAAAAGAAAATTACTTGAAAATCAAGATTTTGAGAGACACGTTAACTGCCCGCGAAGCAGACACCATTTAGTAATCTGTGACAATAGCATAACAGTCGCTGTGAATATGTATGGCACCGGACAGTGAAAGTGTTACCTATCTAAATGATGGTTCAAAATCACATTTTACTGTTTGTAGATTAAATTAAAGAGTAAAATATTAATCACAATGATGAATGCGCTCTGCGAGAACAATATCACCTTATGAGAGTGGCCTGATCTCAAACCATAGAGTATGCGTGGGATTTGCTCGGGAGAAGAGCGTTCAGTGACCTTCACCAAAATTTGAACATAGAAGAACACTTTTTTGCACACCTTTGAAACTTGATACTCAGCATGCCACGCCGATGTAGAGCCGCCGCGAATGCCTTGGGAGGTCCAACAGAGTACCTACCTATTGAAAATTTGCTAAGAGTGTTTTTTTATCACATCTACTCAAAAAGAGCTAGTGTATTCTTCGTAAACAGGGACTACAAGTGATTTGAATTTCGAATTTTGGTACCATTTTAGATTTTAATAATATTTTTTATTTTTTAACTAGCAACCCTTTTATTTAATCAAACAACTAATTACGCTTAACGCTTTTTGATTTAAAATATGTTACATAAAAAAGGGTTAAATTAAAATATTTACTATGAATACCCCTGTTCCCTAGACTTTGTTAGTAGTGTATTTAGGTCCTACACTTCAAAATCTTCAAAATCAAATCCGCAGACTGAATCTCGAATAGTTACTAAAACATAACAACAAAGGCATCTAAATAATATGACGTCCGAGATGTCAGGCGGAAGACGCTACCCTCGTCAAGGATGCCATGAAGAGTGTTATAAAAAAATATAGAACACTTGCCGCAATCTTTTGTTTAGCATTCGTATTTTTTTTTGTATTTTGGTTACGGTCGAATGGCCCACGGCCATTCATTTGGGCCGTTCAGACTAAATACCCATCCATTCAAGAAAAGCAAGCAATTAAAACATTGATTTTAAAAGCCCGGCAAGGTGCACAATGAAATTAAATAACCTAAAAACTCCCTTAATATTTCAAAACTCTGTTGAACTCACGGATATGGTTGAACTTGATGTAGGTGGGGAAAAAAAATCACCTGTTCCCTACATTTATGTTCGTATAGCTCGTCAAAATGTAGGAAACAGCTGATTTTTTATTTATTTTTTAGATTTTTTAGATTATTTTCGCGATTTCAGGTTTGGTTCCATAGTAAAAGTTGTTCATAATGATGAGTACAATAACCTCTTAAGAGGCTGTTGGTGTTTTCCAACAACCCTGTCATAATAATAAATATTTCTTCGTTCGTTCGTTCCTCTTAAATTTCTTAATAATTAATAACTCACCAAAGTACGATGAAACTTTGGTGAGTTATTGTAGGTACGCGCCCTCGAAATGAGTTCTATACGCGCCAGTACGAAAAAGGCTTTCTATAGATAGCCTTTTTCGTAGAGGCGTACAGTACACGAACGTCCTACAGAAATTACTAGTGCAGAATCATAATTATTATAGATATGAAATTTATGTCTAAAGATGATTCTGACTTACAAAATTATGAGTTTTGGATGTATGATAAATCAGCCAAACGATTTTCTGCGAAATGAAGTTTATGCTATAAGCTGTTATGCTAAATAACATTATGACATAAAAAGTTCTGCTATAAACGGGGGACCCCAGAAAAACAGATTGTGGACGCGCCACCAAAATTTGAATGGCGAACTTTGTACCGCCTCAGATTCAATAAAGACGAATGCATGAGAAAATTAATTCTCTTTTTTTTCGAGAAATTTTCTCATGTTTCAATAGTTATTCTGCTATTCGGGGTGGAGACAAATCTTACAAATCAAAGATCATTAAAATCGGTCCAGTCGTTCTTAATTTACAAACGGTGTAACTAACCCGACTTTGTTTTTATAAATAGATGAAGAAGAGATAGAAGATAACATTATTTTTTTATAACTTCTAAAATGTTTCCTACTAAAATATTTCCGACCTGATCAAGATGTAACGTCTACATTCTTAAAAAAAAAATATTTGGTCTAAGTTACGATTTTACGCTGCGCCGCACCGCCTAAAATTACGCTTGAGAAATTCACTCATAAATACAATTCAAATTACGTGCGCCATGCCTTATTGTTAAAATTAATCTAATTAATTATTAATTCCATGGATAACAGAATGAACAATATTTCCTACTTAGTCTTGTCTAATCCGTTTTCCGGAGATTTTCGTTTAAATATGTAGGTAAGTAGGTACTTACTAAGAACCGTTCGATTTGTTAGTACAAGGAAAATTGGGACTTTGGGCTTCCGAATTCATAGCAGTTTTCTGTCGAGATTATTAGATTTGCGGCGGAGTGACGTCACATTCTTTAAGGATAACATAATAACGACTGAATTATGTAGGTACCTTGGTATGTCAATTGGGTTTTCCTAGAAAAGTGAAATCTTAATATTTTAAGGCCAATATGGTTGATGATGTGTCGAGTCTTAAAAATAATGTTTCTTTAACATAACACACAGAAAAGAAAAAACTGGCTAAGTGCGAGTCGAACTCGCACCCGAAGGGTTCCGTACCACAGGGCAAAAACGCTGAAAAAAACACGCTTGTTGTATGGGAGCCCCCCTTAAATATTTATTTTATTTTGTTTTTAGTATTTGTTGTTATAGCGGTAACAAAAATACATAATTTGTGAAAACAACTGTCTAACGCGGTTCTTGAGATACAGCCTGGTGACAGACAGACGGACGCACAGACAGACAGCGAAGTCTTAGTAATAGGGTCCCGTTTTTACCCTTTGGGTACGGAACCCTAAAAAAGACCTTCAGTGTTCTCTTTGTGTGTTAGGCCCTGATGTGAAGTATCGCTTCACTTTATTTAGAATGCTCAGCTTCTTGCCTCCGGCTGTTAAAATTTGATGTCCAAATACTTTCTATTGTTGAGGCCATTTTTAATGCCACTCATGATTTCAAGCGGTGTCTATGCGATTATAATAATACAATTCATCGTGCTCATCGTGATAGTTAAAAGTATTGGTAAGCGTCGATGCTCATAGAAATAATTTTACCTTTCATTTTACCCGCATCTCAAGTAGTATCATCTTTGGCAGCCATGTTCCCAATACCCAATGCTGAGTAACAGGCCTCCTTCCGTGCCATGCTTGCCTAGTCTGTGCGAGTCTCCTCCAGCAGTGCTATTCTGTAAAAATCTCACCGTGAAAACTTAGGTGAACCGTGAAGTGAGCGTGGAGCGAGCTGTCAATAGTGTCAATCCCTAGCATCATCATCATCTGCATAGCCTTTTCCCAACTATGTTGGAGTGAGCTGTCAATAGTGTCAATCCCTAGCATCATGTGAAATGACAGCTGGTATTCCCTGCGATTTAATGTAGGTCGTCCACCCACCCCACCTGGCTAGGCAGTTGTATGTTCTTCACTGTTTCTGTTATACAAAAACTACCTTGGCGTCTATATTTTGACATAAATCTGTATCATACCTATTTAAGTACAAAACGCAGAAAAAAATAAATTCCAGAATTGATCCACAAACGAAAATACCGATCGATACCAATAGCAAAACATAGACACAGAATTATAAAGCTGAGTGCAAAATCTAGTAGCTGTCTTTTTTTAGAATCCTACATAAATATCGTGACAAAAATAAATGTAGGCAGCAGACAGACGAATCGTAACTGCAGTATAGATTGATCGAACTTTAAAAGTGAAAGCCACACAAAGCAAAACAAGTTCCGTTTTGAAGTACAACGCTCTTCACGTTATGACTGTGTTGCACAATGGACACGCGGAATCTATCTATATATATAAAAAAATGAGAATCTGACTGACTGACTGATTGACTGACATATCAACGCATAGCAGAAACTACTGGGACTAGAGACGTGACATTCTGCACACGGCTTCCTTTTATAATGTAGGGGAACACTAAGAAGGGTTTTTGGAAATTCGACTTTTGCGGGGGACTTTGTTTGCAAGAAAAATATAATTTCTTGAATTAACAAACTTGAAACTTTGCACGAATACTTAGCTAAGTAAATAATAAAGAAAGTCACTTTTTGTTTTTTTAAAAGGTAAGCTTGATTAACTCGTAATTGGTAGGTACAAATAACCTGTAAGTCAAGTAATAGAAACGCCACCAACGATTTTCCACAACTATAATAAGGGATTGATCAATCAACATGAATATGACCCAATTACTTTTACATAGGAAGTTAATCATACATTTTGGTGTTCAATTTTGTAGGGAAAAATACGAAATCCACGCGGACGAAGTCGCGGGCGAAGTGCTAGTTCTTAAATTAATGACAATGACGGCCAAACCCTCACTTTTGACAATTCCAACTAATGACTCGTAAAGGTCAGAAGAATTTCACTTTTAAAAGCATTAGGTACACAAACACAAAAGTGAAGTGATAATTAAAAGCTTTGTCAAAAACATAAAAATTATAAAGGCTCCCATAGACAGGCACAACGCGATGGTGCGACGCCATTGTGGTAGAACAAGTTCCATAAACCCAAAAGTTTTTCTTTCTTTGCTATTTTTGGCATAGTTTATTACTCAAATTTATTATAAAACTGACTCTCAGTCTGTATGTAACACTGAAAGTCATCAAAAGTTAAGATTTATTTTATTACTTATTTTTCAAACTGCATAAATATATTTATGCAGTTTCAAAAATTATTTATAAATGAGAAATCAAACTACCAAATTAAATAGACTTTTGCCAATAACGTTATATAAAAGTGAAAAAAATATGTCCTAATATAAATGAGCACGAAAATATTTTACTTTGCAGGTGATGACGGTCAAGACTATGCTATGGATGCTTACATAAAGAAACAGGTATCGGGTGCAGGCGAGTCTGTGCGGATCGGTACCGATCTGTGCAGGTGAAATAGTCCCGCATTATCTTATGCGCTCACACATAAAGAAACAGGTAAAACATGTAACCGTTTCCTTCCGAAGATCAACCTGCAGAGACCTGTACCGGGAGTCGGGATCGAAAACCCGCTTCTTTATGTAAGCACCCTTTAACCGTACCTTTCTGATATAACCTTATACTAGCTTCTGCCCGCTTTTTTTCTTTTTACTCAGCTCCTAAGGGTCCTAGCTTGATGATAAATAGCCTATAGCCTTCCTCAAGGATTGGGCTATCAAATGCAAAAAAGATTTTTTTCAAATCCGACTGGTAATTCCTGAGATTAGCGCGTTCAAATAAACAAACAAACTCTTCAGTTAGTAGGTATTATAGGTTAAGAAGATGCACGTGTTTGGATGATGACACCGTGACAAGATATTATTATAATTACAGACCGGTTATCCAACTGGTTTCCGTTAGAATCGGGAACACTGCACACAAAACGAGGCTAATAGAAAAATTATACGGCTCATTATCTCGAGGTAATAAATTGTCAAAGTTCGTCATGATTTTAATAGACTAACATTATCTATTAGCATTCATCTAATAAAATTCAAAGTCCTGACTGACTGACTGATATATCAACGCACAGATAGTCCTAGAGACATGAAATTCGGAGGGTGTGTTCGTTGTGAAGAGTAGGTGTCCACTAAGAAAGGGTTTTTCGAAATTCCACCCCTAAGAGGGTGAATGGGGGGAGGTTGAAATTTCACGCGGACGAAGTCGCGGGCAGAAACTAGTTTACTTAATATAGGCGACGATTGATTTGTTTTAATTTGGTACAAGTATGGTACTTTAATTCTATTACGAAAATGTACTGTCTCTTGGAGGAGTGGCTAGAGAGGCGCCTCGGCGTCCTCACCTTCCGCCTAACGCAGGTCCTCACCGGGCACGGCTGCTTCGGCAGGTTCCTGTTCAGAATAAGGCGGGAGGAAACGCTCGGGTGTTACCATTATGTGGATCGCCCGGAAGACACGGTGGAGCATATGGTGGAGATCTGCCCAGCTTAGGCAGAGCACCGCCGTGCCCTCACGGCGGCGATCGGCGGCGGCGATCTCTCGCGTCCGGCCCTAGTCGCCTCCTTCTGTGAAGCAGTAATGAGGAGGCAAAGCGCGTGAGGGAGAGGCAATCTTTGCGCCCTTACGCCCCTAGCCGCCGCAGGAGATGCCCTGGGCGTCGGGAATCGATAGCCGTTTCCCGGCCACCGTAGGCGCGGGCTTGCGGACGGCAAGCAATGGGCAGCTCGCTGTCCGATAAGGACCAGGCCCGGGTCGACGGCGCGTTGTATTCCACGCGCGCCTCAAAGATCACTTACTGACGGGGTCCGCTAGGGCCCATGCCTGCCAGGGTTGCGGGTTGTTCGAAAGAGATACCGTGGCCCCTGGCACAGGCAACTGAAGGAACACGGGTGGGTTTTAGTCAGTAAGAGTCTGACACTGCCTTCCGCTCCGCCCAGAGCGGGAGGGGTCATTTGATGATTTCACAACCATAAAAAAGGGCTACACTGATGTTTGTATCTTGAAGTAAAAAAATAAATACATTATAAAAAATATTAATTATTAATCTTGTTACCTACCAGTGGCGAAGGTTCCATACAACTCGATTCCTACCGGCTTCCATTTGAAAAATGGCACAGTCAGTATTAGTACCTATAGACAAATAATATTACACGCTATTGCCCGCGACTATGTCTGCGATCCAGGATGAAATGTAGAATATGTCTTAACCCCGGTCATGGTCTACCCGGGAGGTGTGCCACATTTCATCCAAATCCGTTCAGCCGTTATAGCGTGAAAGCATACCATACCATAATCAGCCTATAATGTTCCCACTGCTGGGACACAGGCCTCCTCTCGGTGAGAGGGAGTGGGCCGTAATCCACCACGCCGGCCCAGTGCGGGTTGGTAGATGTCACATGTCTTCGAATTTTTTGGTTCTAGGACATGCCGGTTTCCTCACGATGTTTTCCTTCACCGTTTTGAGAGCAGTGGTGATGAAATAATTTACACAAAGTAAAGCGCCTGTCTGGGTTCGAACCTACGACCTACAACTCGTAAGTCGCGGCCGTTACCACTTGGCCACCACTGCTCTGCGTGAAAGCATAACAAACAAAAAACCCTCACTTTCGCATTTACATATTATTTATTGGGGATGAATACTTTTTAACCGACTTCAAAAAGGAGGAGGTTCTCAATTCGTCGGGACCTTTTTTTTTTTCTTTTTTTTTATTTATTTTTTTTATGTATGTTCCCCGATTACTCGGAGACGGCTGAACCGATTTCAAAAATTATTTTTTTGTTTGAAACGGTATACTTTCCAGGTGGTCCCATTGTCATCAGGTCAGGATCTGATGATGGGATCCTGGAGAAATCGAAGGAACTCTTCAAGTATTATAGGCACACCTATAGCGATTTTGGTATTTTTTATAGTAACTCGTGCATTTGCTCTCGGAAAGCATCATTTGGTGAAATGGAACTGATGATGAAAACCACAGATGGCCACCCGAACTACTCAATAATAAGTATTTACCGGTTTGCGATTCGATTACTTACTTTAATATGGTTACTAAGCAAGTTATGCTCGTCACAATGCGAATGGTGAAACGGAGCTGATGGTGGAATACCAGGAGAACTCCTCAACAATTAACGTCCCTGCATCGGGAAAAGCAATATTTTGTAAAAGGCGATGAGCAAGTTGGCATTAGGCTATTGTAACTTAGATACATTATAAACAGACACACTAAAAAGCGAGAAATAAAAACTTTTTAACAAAAAAAAACCGACTTCCGAAAAAAACACTACAAAGTGAAAAATAACTTTTATTTCGGAAGTCGGTGGCAAAACATTAAAATACAGATCCAAAGACACCGACTTCCGAAATAAAAGTTATTTTTCACTTTGTAGTGTTTTTTTTGGAAGTCGGTTTTTTTTTGTTAAAAAGTTTTTTAAACTACATTTTGCCTTCGCCCTTTTCAATGGTCCTTATTTTTTTAAGCACAGATGATACAAGAGTTTTTGAAGTATTGTTTAAGGCGAAAGCGCCAGGGTAGCCCGCGAAATTCATTTTTTTTTAGGTTTTTTGCAATTTGCTGGTCAGTATTAAGTTGTACGTTGATTATAATATGATTCGCTATATTTTAATATTTTTATTCTTCTTTATATTTTAATCACCGTATAACTTAATACTGACCAGCAAATTGCAAAAAATGTAAGAAAATTTGAATTTCGCGGGCCACCTTAGAGCTTCCCCCTTAACTTCATAAATGTTTGTCATCAACAGCAACATTAATTTCAAAAACGATAAAGTGGTAGTGGCCGCAAAAAAAAACCGAACAGCTTATTCCTGTAATAAGCCGTTCAATATAGCCTGTAATATGCTGATTGAAAGTCTATATGGGTCTTATGGGTGCAAACATAAATAATGGCCAGTTTAAGAGATATAGCTATTTTTATGTTGAAGTCTGAAGCCAAATCTGATGAACGACCTTTTCCTAGCATTTTGTCCAGGGGTCCTTTATTGCTACCTACACACACGCAAACATGATACCAATTCCACAAATCACTAATAATAGTAAATTGCATCGTGTCGTGTTTACTGAACAGCTCCCTAATTGCGTAACACACTATTACTCTCATTTTGAATCATTTTGAAGCATATTTCTAATCCATTGCTCCGTATGTTCGAAAAATGTGTCTGCTCAACAACGCAAATAACGCAATGAATGTTGTTGAACTGTCAAAATGAAACCCATTGCTACTAATAGTGTGTTACGCAATTACCCTGCTGGGTGTTGAATCTTATCAGACGCGTTAAATACAGGGCGATAGTAACTAATTGACAATTAGTGGACCACAGGACGCCAGTCCAACGCTATATTATTATGAACGATGAACGATGAATTGTTGATGGATAACAGGCATAAACAATGTAGATGAGAATAATTATGTTTTATGAGCTGAACACGCGGCGAGACGCGAGTTGAACTGTTTGTAAATGAATAATTAGTAGTGTCAACCGCACATCATCGCCTTTATGTCGTAGTAGTAAGGGCAATTTTGCTAGTGCAAGTGTTAAGGCTCCTGCAGACAGGCGCGACGCTACAGCGCGACACGTCACTAGTGGAACAATTTCTATGAAAACTTTGTGGAATTTGTTCTACTAGTGTCGCGTCGCTCTGTCGCATCGCATCTGTCTGCGGGAGCCCTTACTACTTAGGTATATACGGTTAACTACCTTCACCTCATGCTGAAAATCATTAAATTGTCGCAAAAGGTATAAGTATAATCAAACTAAAAAAAAACCACCACGCGGGTCCAGTGCGGGTCGGTGGATGTCACATGTCTTCGAATTTTTTGTTGCTAGGACATGCCGGTTTCCTCACGATGTTTTCTTTCACTGTTTTGAGAGCAATGAAATGTGATGAAATTAAATACACAAAGTAAAGTGCCTGTCTGGATTCGAACTCACGACCCACAACTCGTCAGTGGGTGCCGATACCACTGCCACCACTGCTCCCTCCCTAAAAGGTATAAACTCCAAAGTAATTTTGTTCTTGAACACCATTCACCTCTTCTCAGCAATTTTGTGCCGAGAATTTCAAACCAGCATGGACGTCGAACAGCGCTGTGGAATTGGCATACAAAACAAAATAGAACATTTTCAGGTTCTCGTTTATACTATTGTGGTTTCTATTCCATTGTAGCAGTTTATTAGATACCTACCACGTTATAAGATGAAAACGAAGAAGCCAGACGGTGCTCTCATAGAGTTACGGCTCCTGCAGACAGGCGCGACGCGACTCTAGTAGAACTATTTTTATGAAAACTTCATGGAAATTATTCTACCAGAATCGCGTCGCACCATCGCGTCGCGCCTGTCTGCAGGAGCCTTTATGACCAATAGATACCTTCCTACATTTATATTATGAAACTGACTGACTGACAGCCGAAACTACTGGGACTAGTCGATATCCGTGGAGACTAGGAACGTGAAATTTTGCACACGGCTTCCTTTTATTTTATTATATGTACTATCTGTTCCCCGCGGTGTCACACGCTGCTCGGCCCCTAAGGGTCATAGCGGGATGTTATATAGTCTATAGCCTTCCTCGATAAATGGACTATCCAACACAAAAATAATTTTTCAATTCGAACCATCAGTTCCTGAGATTAGCGCGTTCAAACAAACTCTTCAGCTTTATAATATTATTAGTATTAGTATTACTTAGTATTAGTATAGATAAGGGAACACTGAGAAGGGTTTTTTGAAATTCGACCTTTAAGGGGGCGAAAAGGGATTTTGTTTATATGAAAAATTTTGACACCCTCCATCCCTTTCAGGGGGTGTCAAAATTTAGAAGGGAAAAATTTTAACGTGTGGCCCGATTAACTCGAAACTCAGTAAAAATCTAAATCTATATAAATAAAACAAAGTCGGGTTAGTTACACCATTTATAACTCAAGAACGGCTGGATCTATTTTTATAATCTTTGATTTGTCGCATTTGTCTCCGCCCCGAATAGCAGAATAACTATTAAAACAATGGAAAAATTCACGAAAAAAAAATTATGAAGATAATTAATTTTCTCATACATTCGTTCTTATGATTCGGAGGCGGTACGAAATTCGCCGGATCAACTAGTCTATACTATATAATACTATATATATTAATAATATTATAAAGCTGCAGAGTTTGTTTGTTTGTTTGTTTGAACGCGCTAATCTCTGGAACTACTGGTCCGATTTGAATGATTATTGTAGTGTTGGGTAGTCCATTTATCGAGGAAGGCTATAGGCTATATTTTTTCTTCAAAATTAGGGATCCGTAATAAAATTGCTATTTTGTAACACAAGGTGTAAAATCGAAAACCTATTTTTGCGTGCGCTGCAAAAACTATTGACAATAGAACAAAATAATGTACTACGGGTTTGTAGAGCCCATTAAGACCTACAAAAAAGTCCGCGAGAACATATATCTAGCTATCATGGTTTAATCACAATAACTGATTTTGTGTTCAAAATAATTATTAAATCGTCTGAAGAAAAAAAAACTACGTTAAATATGTATCGTAATATTAATCTTTATCGAAATTAAGCATTATGTTATCAAGAGTATTTATGAAGAAGTAAAATACTTTTTGTTTCATCTCAATCGGATATTTCGTTTAAAAGTTATCACGTGTGTAAGATGTTAAGAGTTGGTACCTATTAAGGAGTTATGGGCCATAGAGTTTTTTATCTATACTAATAATAACGTTGAAGAGTTTGTTTGTTTGAACGCGATAATCTCTTTAACTACCGGTCAGATTTGAATTATTTTTGCATTTGATAGCCCAATTCTTGAGGAAGGCTATAGGCTATTTAACATCACGCTATGACCCTTAGGAGCCGAGCAAAAAGAAAAAACTCAGAGTGAACGGTAAGCGAATACGAAGTGTTGCGACGCGACGGGGTGGGGGTACAAGAAATTTCACGCGGACGAAGTCGCGGGCAGAAGCTAGTAAATGATAAAAATAGTACTTTAAACATATATTTTCGAAATTTTTTAGAACGACATATATTTTAGAACGAAGTCGCGGGCAAAGTGCTAGTCTCTAATAAAAAAAGTAACACGTACATGTACTATTATTTATTTATATCATCTATTGCCTTCAATCTAAGATACCATGTTTAAAACTTGAATGCGAGTCAAATAAAGGTGGGCAAAAACCTTTAACCGCTACTTTTAACACATTTCCTGAATCATTGACAGGTTATCGACGACAAAAACTAAACCGTGTCAAGAGATTGAAACTAATACTGGGGCAAAGAACAAACCAAGCACGAAGTTGTATTTTGTTACAAATTACATAATTTACTTACGGTTTACAGTTACATTCGCAGTTTTTTAAACATTTGATGAAGCAGTTAAGTAAGTTTTAGTTTAAAAGTATCTATTTACAATTAGTAAGTTAGACTCTACTCATAAACAATCGTTAAATTTACCAAAAATACCGGCCAAGTGCGTCACGGTCAACACACGGTTCCGTAATAGGGATGAATATTCAAGAATGCACAGTATTGATCTTACGAAATATTTCTGGATAAAGTTATTTTTGCGGCGAAAGTATCCCTTAAATCTCAAATGGTATTTAGATGATTAGAAGAGTACTGTTGCTTAGAAACTATCATAATCTTTTTAATGATGCGATATAACAATACCCCGTACGCTTATGTGCAATGTTTTATTTTCATCCCTCTGTTACATAACATGTAAAGAAGGTGTATTCTGTCTCTGTGCACCGCTAGACACATAGGTAAACACGTACAGTCAACAAAGGAGATAAGTATGCAGGGTCGTCGGATAAAGTTGAAGTTTAGTTGGAAACCAATGGATGTTCTCTATAAAAAATTTATTTTATTCAAGGAAAACAAAGAGCTCATTTATCAAATTTAATTTCAATCGACTATATCCATCGGTTTCTTACTAAACTTCAACTATATTCGACGGTCCTGCATACTTATCTCTTTTATTGACTGTATAGGTACGTGTTTAGCGGCGTACAGTATACACAGTAGGAATACACCTTATTTTCAATTTTCATTGATATAGTGCTAATAGTCTCCGAGTAGTAGGGCCTCATCAAAGGCTGACAGTCACCCAAAGGGCAGTAAAGAGATCCGTAACGGAACCAAGGTAACCGACATAGCCCGAAGAATTGCCAAACTTAAGTGTAAATGACAGTGGGCAGGGCACATTGCTCGCAGATCAGATGGCCGATGGGGCCGAGAGGTTCTGTAGTGGCGATCTCGTATCGGAAGACGTAACGTTGGCAGGCTTCCCACAAGGTTGACGGATGACCTGGTGAAAGCCGCAGGAATCCGCTGGATGCGAGAAGCTCAGAATTGGTGGAAGTGGCGGTGCCCAAGCACCGCCACTTCCACCAATTCTGAGCTTCTCACTGCTGGACATAGGCCCAAGCCTATGTCCAGCAGTGGACGTCTTTCGGCTGATGATGAGTCTCCGAATAAAATATAGCTATGTCACATCCAGACAGAGGGACATGACGAAATTATAAGGGTTCCGATTTTGCCATATGGCTACGGAACCCTAAAAAGAAGTATGTCGCAGCAGTTAAATAAAATTTCAAACTGGACAAACGCACACGCACATACAGAATTACCAACTTTAGTACGGCAAAAATTACATAAGAATAAAACATTGAATAATAAAAGATGCAATCTTGCAATTCTCCAAAGATTGTCAATCGATAACCCCCATAGGTCGACACCGGTAAAAGTTAACCAGCAGCAGGGCTAGCATGGGCTGGGGATAAAACTTTTGTCCACCGGTTATTTCCACTGACAAGGGATAAAATTATTTTATCCACCTGCCAAAGCACAGCAACAGGGGGAAAGAGAATAATATCACTTTTTGACATTAGACGTGGATACTCACCCCCCGCCAATAGCATGGCGACTAGTGGAAGAGAAAAATTACAGATATTTTGACATAACAAAGGGAGAAATTTGTCCACGTCTTTAGATGGTGGGTTTAAGTATATCTCTTGGAGAAAATATAATTAATTGTAATATAAAAATGTCTCGTGCTTACTGGAGCTTATTGTTGTCGTCGGAAAGGGAGAAAATCGAGCGAAAAATACACCGGCGTTCAATTCGCGATTCGAGCAAAATTGACAGAGGGGAATATTATTTTGTCCTCTCCCCGTGGATAAAATGTCTCCGGACATGCTAGCCCTGCTGGTTTGTCCACCGTGAATAGTTTATCCACCCATGTCGCCATGCTCGGAGGGTGGACAAAATTGACAGAGGGGAATAGTATTTTGTCCTCTCCCCGTGGATAAAATGTCTCCGGCCATGCTAGCCCTGCAGAAGGCCATCGCTATAATTTTTGTTTCACAATAAAATAATTTCAACATTGATGTCAATTTCTATAATGATGCATGCGAGTCGCGAGACGATACGAGAGAGTTCGCGAATAGAAATAATTATCTTCACAAAATTACCAAAGATTTAATTTATATTTAGAATATTTGTATAGGTACCTACTTTCGATCTGCTTCGTAAAAATCTTTAGTACAATTTTTTATGAAGGTAGGTATGTAATGTATGTACCTACATATTTGTTTTTTTAAGCTTTGTATAAATAATTAAACCGCTCAGCAAATAATATAAGAATTGAATTTCTTGTTTTTAGAACGGTGGTGATTGTCGAGTTGTTATATAACAGAGATACACATACATAGGTACATATCTTATTCTGTACCATGAATATGCGAATCTTTTATGATAATTACTTCAGGTTTTATAATAAAGTCTCACCGCAGAAACGACAAAAGTTAATGAGTAAGTAACACATTAACTTTTCTGTCAATTCTGCGGTTCTGAGATAAATTCCAAAGTAAGTATAAATGAAAATTAAAGGCTCTCGCAGACAGGCGCGACGCGACAGCACGTCATACCTAACTCTATTAGAACAATTTCTATGAGAACTTCATGAAAATTTGTCTACCAGAATCGCGTCGCGCCTGTCTGCTGGAGCCTTTAGTGGATATGCTCAAGTGTTGTTTCTAGTCACAATTACTATAGGCATCTCTTGCCATGTTAGTTTATTCTAAAATCCACAGCTGTCCCATATGAATTCAGTATAATTACCTATCCACATCAGGAAAGTAGGAACTAGTCGGACGAGAGAAAGTTTCGGAAGACATCATGTTAAAAACATCGTCTACTTAATCGTGGATTTCCGTGAACAAAAAATTACATTGTCTTGTCATCCGTCAGATACACTTCATATCCCGAGTGAAGCCACATTATAACATTATGTTTACTCAACTACAGACAAGATTTCCGGCCATCACTCAAAAATTCTTTGTTTACGCCAACGTAAAAGTTCAATCAAAAGAGATGGTAGCAAACAAACAAAACGGTCCGGTCAGCCGCAGCCCGGCAGCCCGGCGGCGCCTCACCGTGCAGAGGCACTTGCTGTAGGCAGCTCTTGTGCCACAATTACGCACACTTTCACTATTTGGGTAGTGGCCACTCAACGAAGTTAAAATTTCTCGTCTTTATACACTTCACCTCTCCTAAATCCGACAGAACAGCCACTCTATGACGGTAACCAAATGATTTATCGATGTCATCGGCACCGAATACTTACTAGAAAACGTACCTACTTGAATTTCCCATGGGAATGAAACATGTTTAACGTTAAAATATACTTTATTTACACTGCTAAAAGTAAATGGAATTGTATTAATTAGCACTTAATGTAAGTCAGATCAAGTTAAATCATTTACAGCTAAATTGTGCCTTTGAACGAACTATCAAAACGTCTCATAGGCAGAAGATATGACTTTGTTTTCTATATTTCCTTGATTTGACCCAAACTTATTGAGCGGTATATTTATCTTCCAATCGGAAACCAATTTAGCTGCATAAAATGAATAACCTAAACAAACATATCACAAATCAAATAAATAAATTGAGCAGTAATACGATCTAAAAGGTAACTTTAGTCTCGACCTTGTGGCCGGACTCTTATATTAGAAAATATTCTGGGCCCACATAAGACCCGCACTTGGGGAAATCTGGGGGCGCTTGGACGAAGTCACTTTGCTCACCTACTTTTATTATAAAATCTAAGCCTCTCGTCCAGTGAGAAGACCTTTCGTCTCTCATCATCCAGAACCCAGGATTGTCAGCCTTAAAGCGTAGTGCAACCACACCATGTTTAGGCACTACTATCGTATCTTTCACTACCGGGTCGATGAGATTCTTGTTGAACAATGTACCTTCTTCATTCATTTTCTTGATGGTTTCACTGTCGAAGCTTCTGTTGAGTTCCCTCATGCCGACCACGTGAAAACTATACCCATGTAGGTGGAATATGTGGTCGGATTCGCCACCTGTAATTAAAAGGGAAAAGTCATTTCATTACTGGTGACTGTGCTGGGAAGCCGGCTGAAATTAATTGCATTTACATTATATGTATAAATGGATTTCCACTGTGCAGGTCCATAATGGTTTATCTGATTGACGTCTTCAATTAATTTAATAAGATTTTATAATTATAGATTCTCTCATTTATATCTGTAATTTGTATGGTGTGTATAGGTCTATCTATCTACTCTTTAAATTTAGTTATGCGTGTGATTACGGCTGAGTACTCTTCAAACAATTTCCTGTTACATGCTGATTAGTTCATAGGCTGAAAAGAATCGTAGCTACTGTCTTCAACCTTGATCTTGTTACCTTGTGTAAAAATAAATGATTACATGGGTATAATTAGAGACAATAATAAAAAACTAAAGGAAGTTATCATCATCATTAAACGTGTTTTTTTGCAATTGCGTTACGAAGAATTCGGAGATTGTAGGCTACCCACGGATATCTATGAGGCTACCTATCACCAAAATATTGTACTTTATGTACAAGTATATAATAAAAATGGGAAGAGCTCATTGGGCATCAAAAAATTCGTCCATCACTGTCAATGGGATAACTGCCCAAAAGGCTGGCAGCATTGCTACATTGGATGGCCATGCTGATTCTTTGGGCTACAAATAGGCCAGCCCTCTGGTCACATGAAGAGTCGACCAACCGCTTGGCGATGTCCCGAAACACTCAATGAGCACTCGGACCCCATGGCCCTACTGTTTCAACGCTGAGCGGCTACCTGTTCAGTTATTTTTGCGACGTCAATATCTCCTGTATTATCACATACATATGCTGATATGCATAACAAACTCCCAACCTCCTAGATGTTGTTGGTTTTAATCCAATTTCTTCATTCGTACCGTATTAAAGAACCACTAAAATTCCCTTATTATAATATTTGAACGTACATTTTCTCTTATTTACTGAGACGAGGAATCTCGTCTTTTGTGGTTTCAACATCCGTCTCCAGACTCCAGACGATCGTGAATAAATCAGGGACCGGCGGCGCCTTGTTTCGCACATTTGTACCGACTTCAAAGACAGTGATAAAGAGGTGTGTGAAATATGTACGAAATAAGAACAAACAGAAACGCTGAAAGTATAAGTAAAGATGTAAACTTTCGATATATGTATTGACCAAATATGTATACAACATTATTTTTAGTCTAAGCGAAACCCGAAACACGTGTCTAGTATTTTTATGTAAAGAATCTATGTACAAAATTTCAAAACTGTATCATGAAAAATCACAAAGTTATACTTAAGCTTGTTAAGTTACCTATTTGTCCGTACAAAAACATGCTCACCTGCGCCGCTCGCGCCGCTCGCGCCGCGCCGTCTTGCGCTCATTGATAATCTCGTAATACCTAGGTACCTAACCGTTCAGCGCGGAGATTGGATAACTTACTTAGTGTCGCTCGGTGTCCAACTTTTAACCTTTTTTTAATATTTTTGGGACAAAATATAACATGGGTTAACAATTATTGGAATCGATTCAGTTACTTATTCTGAACAAACTATATTCAGGTTTCGCATAATTATACTAAAAATAACGTTGTATATTCAGGGTCAAATCAAAAAGCGACGAAAAAAACTGTTATACTCAACTAGTCCTTCAAGTAACAACTACCAGGCGTGGTCGTTGAACCCAAAAAATATATTAAATTTTTTATTTCTTGTTTTATTTATAACGTTTAAATAATTATATCGAAACCCATGACGTCTTTCGATGTTTCGCTAACTAATTTAATTTGATCATGTGTTTTGTTAGGATAGGTACCTATCACTGTATGTCCTTAAAATTTAACAATACCAAAAAACAAACGATTAGTTATGGTAGAAAATAGTTGATTGTGGATGGAGAAAATCTTGCGTTAAATTGCTAGAAAGTGACAACGATGACAAAAGTCTCAACTGTAAGTGTTTAATTAATTGTGTTTGCTAATATTAATTGTAGGTAATTTGTTCAGCTCCGACATCATTGATTTATTAAGTAGGTAGTAAAGTTTCGACCGATGTTGAAGTTTCACTTTGTTCTAAAGCTTTCGGTCTATAAAATCAGAATAATGTGTCCAAATAGAAAATTAAATTGTGTCTCATACATTATTATGTAAACAGCTAATGTATAAAGGTTTTCTTTTTTTGTATCATAAAATAATGTCTTTGTCATGTTAAATGATTTTATTTCTGTCAAGTAGATTTGTCCAAAAGCTTTTTTACACATCAACCATAATTATTTTAAAACCTAGATCAGGTCGGCGTTTCCGAACTGACTACTCTGAGAAAAAAGGCGGAAACAAACTCAGAGGTCAGAGTCTCTTTTAAAGTCCAGACACAATCTTGGTCAGATCATGTGAAAACCATCTAGATTGGTGTCTGAAATAGGTAGTCTTTTGAGGAAAGAACTACACAGATTGAGTGGACCTGACCAGTTAGTGCACGCCTTGTCGGTAATTGAGCAACACAATCGTTTTATTTTTCTAACGCCCCCGTTTAAAAAAAAGCGTAACTAAATGTAAGTATGTGTCCACACATACATACATATGTACATAACCTAACGAGTTCTTCCCATGGCGGTAGGTAGAAACTACATAACGCCACTTGCTACATCTTCCACATTATCTTTCTATATTTAAACATTTAATCTGTCCATTGTCTTAAATTGTCTGTCAACCGCGCACCGAAGTCAGTTATATCAATTGAAAACAGTTTCAAATCTAAATTAGGTTAATGAATTCAGTGAAACGAGACATCTTACATCTTAGATTACGGCGGCGTCGACCTCACCCACTGGCCACCGGCCACTTGGCTAACTTTATGTTCATAATAATTATACGGACTCAATTGACGGGCAGCGTCGCCCAACCCGTAACGAGATAGTTAAAATATGGCCGAATGGTGCGAGATGAGGTTCAGCAATTAAGGTTCCGTATGCGTATTGTTTACAAGGTTTATTTGAAATAACCTTTTAGGGGTCATGGTGCTCATCCTTCTGAACAAATTTTTCAATGTGACCTACCCATTAATTCGCGGAAAAAAATCCGCTGCTGCATATATTTTATTCGCATAATTCGACAAAATGTAAGAAACGGCAGGTTTTCTTTGCGATTTAGGCGTGATCATATCTATTTTGTTAAACCCATTGAAAGATATTGAATGAGACTTAATACTTCGAAGTTTTATTGTTATTATGGCGAGGGGCGTTTAGTCAAGTTTAGTGTCCCGTAAAGTGTTAAACAGTGTCCTCATTCATCCTGTAATTTATAAGACCTAACCTCGAACTTAACAAATGTGATTAAACTTAAGAAGTTAAAAATAAAATTGTTACACCTTCTGAAACTCGAAGAAAAACATTTTCAGAATTTGTTAACGAATTAATCAATATCTTGCTTCACGGTGATAGGGGCTTCGTTTTGTTTGGGTAAAGAACCCTAAAATTTAGAAGCCTTGCATGAAAGCACAAGTAAGCCCAGTATTAATAAGACCGTTGTATAACAGATACCTACCTCTAGTAACGGTTAATGTTATTGTAAATAAATGTAGCATACAAAACAAGCCGCAAAATATAAAAAAGAACTGGGCCACTTTTTCACGATGTCGAAACTCATCTGAATTGATTTTAACATAACTGTAAAGCATTCTTTTAGTTTTAAATCAAATAGCCAAATATTCCAAGCGGTTAGTCGACTCTTAACGCAACCAGAGGGCTGGCCTAAGTATGCAGGATCGTCGGATATAGTTTAAGTTAAGTAAGAAACCGATGGATGTTCTCGAATAAAATTTTATTTTATTAATAGCAAACAAACAGCTCACTTATCAAATTAAATTTCAGTCGACAACATCCATCGGTTTCTTACTAAACTTCAAGTATACCCGACGATCCTGCATACTTATTTATTTTGTTGACTGTACATATTATTATCTTAAGTGTTAATGTTATGTAAATATTATCTTAATTAATAAAAATTACTGCCAAAAAAGTGGAGTATTTTGAGAATCTAATATCAGACTCTATGTAAAGAAACCAAAGTTTCTGCGTTTGTTAAAGCCACTCATTATACAAGCTTTTATTATATTTTGACGATTCGATAGTATTTGTATGGTATGTTTGTATTAAAGGTAATTTTTAATTCACAAATTCAAATTACTTTATGAATTTTTTTAGTCTCCGCAAACCATTATCTACCAAATATTTATAAGTAACAAGCTTCCGCCGTGATGTATGTCGATAAAAACTATCGTATGTCCTTCTCCGGGATGCAATCTATCTCTCTGCCAAATTTTATCGAAATCTTACTAAATCACTGAACAGATTTAGATAAAATTTTATTTTCGAATTTATATTATTAGTATGGATTCCATATTTATCATCATTCTCAACATCTTTTATTGAAGACTGGATGTATCTAGCTTGAGACGTAGGTACTACAGGTCACATACTTGCACCTAATTGCGTAACGTACCATCAATTACAATCTGAATCATTTTGAGGGATATTGCTAATCCATTGCTTCATATGTTCGAAAAATTTGTCTGCTCAACAACGCAAATAACGCAATGAATGTTATTGAACTGTCAAAATGACAGCCATTGCTACGGTTAGTGTGCTACGCAATTACCCCGCCGCACACTCCATAATATATGTACAGACGCCAGCATAATATCAAGCTACCCGAAACTGTCAAATTTTCCCAATCAACTTTGAACCTTATGCTTTAGCGATAAATTTGAAAATATTTTTTTAAGAATTTTAACAGACTGTAGTAGCTTGGTGTGCTGGCGTCTAGGTCTGTACCTATATGTAGGTATGTTATTGTGACATTATGATTTCTAAAGACACTAGGCAATCGACCACTCAAGTGTAATTGCAGACAAGAGTGCAATAATACTGTACGTGTACTATAATAACATAATAACGTTCAATTAAATGAGAAAGTCTGAACTGTATTGCGATTCTGTAACCATCTCACCGTGAATACTTAGGTGAAGTGAGCGTGGAGTGAGCTGTCAATAGTGTCAATTCCTAGCAAAAACAAACTCACATCACCTAAGTTTTCACGGTGAGATTTTTACAGAATCGACCGGCTGTACTCAACTGTAAGTACCTAAGAAGTAGGTACCATTAGTGTTCGCTCCACGTTTAGGTGTTGCTTCTCAAACTAAAATCAAAGAACAAAACTTTATTGTTTCATGATTGATTGAGGGATTCCATTACAGTGATTGATACTGCTAGTCTGATTGTTAGGATTCCCATTCAGGAGTTGCAACTTAATTTTCATTATTCATGTTCGATGTAAACATTTCGACTATGAAACAGTAGAAAATGTATTATAATATCTGTCCTAGACGAGCTTTTGTATCAATTAAAACTGAAAACGCTATGTACAGAGGCCAGTACATCAAGCTACTACAATCTGTCAAATTTCTTTGATAGATTTTCAACTTTATCGCTAAAGTGTAAGGTTCAAAGTTGTTTGGGAAAATTTGACAGTTTCGGGTAGCTTGATGTACCTACTGGCCTCTCTACAATTAGTAAGCAAATTGGCACCCTACGTCAATTTGCAGCATTATTGCCATTTCGTACAACTGTTAAAGAATGATGTGTGATTGTACAGACGGCAGCATATCCGAAACTGTCAAATTTTCCCAATCAACCTTGAACCTTAAGCCGTAGCGATAAGGTTGAAAATCTAATAAAGTTTGACAGATTGTAGTAGCTTGATGTGCTGGCGTCTGTACGTACGGAGTGATTTGATTAAACGGACAATTTAAATCGGTAGTTGAATATGGAAGTAATGCATTCGGTTGTTAACGTCAAGTCAAGATGCGTGCGCCGTGTAAAAACTTAATGCTATCGTCAATGCTACACTGCCACTGCGCCTACTGGAAGTGTGTGCTCAGCGGCTTTACAATAAATTCCCCTGACTTTACCTATTTTTACAAACTAGCGGGGTAATTTCGTAACACACTAATAGCAGGAAAGGCTTTCATTTTGACAGTTAAACAACATTCATGGCGTGATTTACGTTGTTGAGTAGACAAATTTTTCGAACATATTATTATTTATTAATTTAAACTTTTCGCACAAAAAGGTACAAATGCGGACTTAGGCATTCTCTACCAGTCAACCAAGGGTGGTGAACCAAGGGTGGTGGGTGAGTGATATTATTATGAAGCAATGGAATGGCATGTCACTCGAACGTTTGAAACACGACAAAACATCACACTCTTTAGGCTCAACAGAACTTCACCAGTGTTCCGTGTTTTGTATACCTAATCTTAGGCCACATATTACAAAGGAGGATACCATAAATCACTGTCACCATGATAAATGGTTCCAAGTACTTCTGCACATCAGCTGCATATATGCGTTATTTATATCGAGACTCGTGAAATCTTCATTATTGCGATGTTACGTCTCGCTCGCTGATGTTCATCATCATCTGCCTAGCCTTTTCCCAACTATGTTGGGGTCGGCTTCCAGTCTAACCGGATGTAGCTGAATACCAGTATTTTACATGGAGCGACTGCCTATTTTACTTCCACAACCCAGTTACTGGGTAATACGATACCTCTTGGTAAAACTGGTTGTCAGACTTTCAGGCTTCTGACTACCCGTAACGACTGTCAAAGATCCACGAATGACAGCCGGGACCAACGGCTTAACGTGCTTTCCGAGGCACGGAGGGGTCTCGGTATGTAAAGATGGTCACCCATCCACAGACCAACCAGATCGATCGACCTGTGCGGCTGTTATTATTTAGTCACGGGCCCCTCCCTTCCTTATCTTCTCTGTTAGTCTATTATTTAATTCCACTACTTAATTTGAACAAAACAAAGGAAAAAAGCTAAGTATTTTCGTGTCGTTAGAAAAACAAATTAAATACGCCATAATTATATCATACAAAACTCGTCAGACGATTTTACACGACGAAGACGATTTTTTTTTCTATTCTATTCTATTTTCTTGATCTGAACAGGCGCCATCTTGACTTGCTGGTTCCATCGAAGACCTCATCCATCGCTTTCTATATAGAGAGTTCGGTGCCAAGATCAGACTCATTAGGCAATAAAAAAGGTACTCGAAAACTCGATAAAACGATTATGGTACCTACGCGACGTTACTGTTGACATACGAACTTTTTTATCCCCTTTTGCTAATCGCCTATTCGAGGCGAGACACTCGCCCTATGCAAATAAGCCTTAAGCCTTACTTACCCAAGTGCCATAAACGGCATTATGTTTAAGGCTAATATTGACGCGCAAAGATAACTTAGCACAAGTGCCGTTTCTAACTTTCGGTGATGGAAAGTGGAAACTTTACACTACAAACTGCCTAATAAGGGAACTTACTAAAACTTAAGTCGTTACGGCTCGTGCGAACACCTTGCAATATCATATTACATCACGTATTACATGGACTTATACGTTTCTTGTCTTGTAATTAGCGTCTTACTGGATTAATTTGAGAAACTTACTTCCGCGTATCATTTGTATCTCGCACGCAAGGAAAATTCATTGTCTTGGCTGATTATGGTTATAAAAATAATGTATGTCACGCCTGTATACTCCGAAGGGTTAGACAAAGGTGCACCTATAGTAGGTATTTTTTTTTGCGGATGGGAAATCATCAAATGACCCCTCCCGCTCTGGGTGGAGCGGAAGGGAGTGTCAGACTCTTACTGACTAAAACCCACCCGTGTTCCTTCCTTAGCCCTTTATGTCCCGGGCCAGCGGTAACCCTTTCGGATAATCCTGCTGACCCGGCAGGCTTCGGCCCTATGGGGCCCCTCCTCGATGCTGACATCTCTTTGAGGCGCGCGTGGAACACCTATAGTAGGTTATACCCTTACATTTCGGCAGTTATGTTTAAGTCCCATGTAATAGGGGGCGAACCAAGTGCCATCTACCGAATACGAATCCAGATTCCGGGTTGCTACTGAGGAATTCCAAAAGGAAAAACCTGATGATAACACTTTGCACGACCAGGGGGCCTAAAAAGGCCACTTTGGAGAAACTCAAACTCAAACTCAAACTCAAATCATTTATTTCAATTAAACCTTGTACAGGCACTTTTGAATTGTCGAAATTAAATAGTCTGTCAGTTAGTCAGAAAGTTGAAGCTAGTTGCCCATTCCAAAGCGTAGATCTCTATGGAGAAGAACGGGCAAGAAACTCCATGGACACTCTTTTAAATCAAGATATTACAAAATCCTGGGTACATTATTCTTGTTGCTTCTATATGTGAGAACAATGTAAAAAAAGACAGAAATGAAGAAACAATTCAAGACATAAGATTAAAAATAAGCCATGGCAGTTAAGAGATGACCAGTCTCAACCGACGGCGCCCGTTCACGAACATGACGCGTGGATCAGCACCATCCAGCTCAACCATTTTGTAGGGAACCGAATGATCCAACACACGCGCCACCATCGGTGAGACATTTAAGTGAGCATGACACGTTCTCAACTGCCATGCTCTTTCAAGTCAACATCAAAAAATCATAATAAACGGAAACATGGTTCTTACATTCACAAAATTAAAAAAAAAATGCTTCTAAATTATACAAAACTACAGTTTGCAATTTATATAAGAGGTAAATAGAATTTTATTACCTACCAAACAGGAAGAGATATTTAATATTGAAGTATTCAACACTTAAAACTTGATTGAATAAATTAAGAAAAAAAAAAAAAAAGTTATGATCGTAATGTCAGAAACACTTAAAAAGAAAAAGGGAAGCACCTCTTCCAAATATTGAAATTTTAACTAGTGAGTCCAAGTGTCTGTGGAGCAGGACCAGCATTAAGCCAAGCATTTTTATCTACAATATAATCATCCAACTTGTATATGCTTGTCTACATAGTGTGCGTTTAATGCATGTTTTAAATTTCTTCTCATTTAATTGAAGAATATCGAGTGGTATTTTATTATAACATTTTACACAGTAACCCAAAAAAGAAGTTTTTACTTTAGACAATCTGAAACGCGGTTGATCTAATTTGTCCCTATTTCTAGTGTTAAAATTATGCCTGTCACTTATCTTACTAAAAAGGTGTAGATTTTTTCGAACGTACATAATGTTTTCATATATATATTGACAAGGAACCGTCATGATGTTAATTTTTTTAAACAGTTCCCGTAGAGATTCGCGTCTGCTGAGCTTGTAGATGGCTCTGACAGCCCTCTTTTGCAGAATGAAGATAGAATCAATATCTGCAGCCCGTCCCCACAACAAAATACGAGAATCATAAAAGGATGGCATTATGAATTGTAATAAGGCGAAGACAGTCCGTGTTTTTCTTTTTTACGCTGCACTACGTAGGTATACCTAATCAAAGAGATTGGGATTGGATTTGGATCAGATTGATTGGTATTTTAGCACAGACAAAAAAAAATAACTGATAAATGCTTCACCAATGGGATTTAATACGATTAACTTAACGGTTAACCGTTAAGTCAATCTCTTTGATTATACCTAAGTACGTAGTGCAGCGAAAAAAAGAAAAACACGGACTATCTTCGCCATATTACGATTCATAATGTTATCCTTTTATGATTCTCCAAAGTGGCCTTTTTAGGCCCCCTGTAGTCCTAGGTATATATTATTGTTAAAGTTATAATCGCTGAAAGCAATTACAACTTTCACTATCACGAAAGTATGTTTCTTACAGCCTGTAGCTTTGTGTGTTTGTTGTGTCGCTACTTATCAACGTTTAACGTTACAACAACACAGGTAAATATATATAATCGTCTAGTTACCAGTCTAGCTTCTAGTTGTCATTAGGCCGAACTTGTATGAGTTCTTGCTTATAACAGTATAACCACAACTCCTCAGCTGCACAAGTAATAATTATACCATGTCGTTTTGCAAAAAATGGCGGTATCATTGCATCATACGAGTATGATTACGTGCGAGTTATAAAACATGACAATGTGGGATTTCGCAATTGTTTTTAAGATATCGAATCTGCTATCGTGTGTCTAAACAATATAAAAAAAATACAAAACGAACGCATGACTGATGATAATAGTCAAAATGTGGATCGTATTTTTACATGCAACGGATCTTTGGGGTATTTACTTAGAAAAATTGAAAAAGCACCTTATCACCCGGTTTCTGAATTGAGCATTTGAAGTTGAGAACTTGTTAATCTCTACGATTGTTTACGAAACTGACATTTGTTGGCACCATCGGTTGGCACACATGTTACATTTGTACTTACGTCAAATGTCATTTTCTTACTAATCAGCTGATGTAGAGAGTCGGCCATTTTTTCCTTATACTTAGCACTGTTAAAGTTGGGTTCTGGTTTTTATAACTTTTATAGCAGGTTTATAAAACGTTAGGTAAGTGCCATAGAGCAACACAGGCCACCGGCGAACCGGAGGGTAAGTGCGAAAATGCGTTTGAAAACAATTTTTGACAACCAGCCAGACTTAAGCAAGCTTTTAGATGTTCGGTAACTTTTATGAATGAGGTCGTTAGTTCTTAAAATAATAATTCATTTCTACAAGTTCAAATTATATTAGCTAGCGAAACTGCAGACGTGGGTATCGAAATCTTAACATGATAAAATAAAAAGAAAAAGGATTTGATGTTTTTTCTCAGGAGTCGACGACCGCTGGTAGTATTGTAACTTGCCGTATGAGTTGAGAAAATGTGTTTCATCGTTTTTAGATATCGATACCAATCACTTCTGTGAAGTTTACACAAAAAAACTGTTTTTTTAAACAGGTATTTTAAGTAAATATACACCACGGAAAATACACTAACAGCGGTCGATGACAGCACAAAAAATATCATCAAATTAATTTCTTTTTTGTTTGAGCATGATACCCATCACATCTACGGAGTTTCGCTATCTAATTTGACCCGATATATATTTCCATAACTTCTGTTGTTTGAAAATTAATCTACAGAATTAATGCAAATCCGAGCTACCCGAAACTGTCAAATTTTCCCAATCAATCTTGAACCTTATGCTTTAGCGATAAAGTTGAAAATCTATTAAAGAAATTTGAAAGATTGTAGTAGCTTGATGTGCTGGCGACTGTACCGAAACTATTTATAAAAATTATATATATACCTTATCTGTATGCCTTATTATATGCAATTAAATGATTTCTTTTTCTACTCCCGCTAAATTCAACATTTTTCTTTATAATAAACATGAGATATTTTGGATTTCGCGGACTACTTTGAAGGATCGATTTTTATGTAATGTTATAGAGGAAATTCTCAATTTAGAAACCGGTTATTTTATTGTTCCTACCCACGAAACGGCTTGTCTTACCACCCACACTACCTATTATCAAAAACAAACTAAACTACACAACAATGAATCATTTGAAACAAATAATCACCTTGATCGAACATCACCAGTTCCACAGTAGCTCCCAGGGGTACATTCTTGACATGCACGCACTCGTCTCCATGTCCTGGCTCCTTGGGGCAGAACTGATTGGAGCCCACATCGTCGCCCTGCGTCAGGAGTGGAGACGCCGGGTATGTGAAGCGATGGCCGTCGGTTTGACCCCAACTCTCTGGAACAAGTAATAATAAAGGCTTATGAGATTTCTGATGATACTGTAAAACTTCCAGGGAGACAAGTTACGTATACACGAAAATAAAATGTGCTGCTCCATATACTCAGGTCTGTTCGACAAAATGTACGGAATAGCTGATTGGTTTTTCGCAATTTCAGGGTTGGTTCCATCGTGTAAGTTGTTCATTGTTATAAGACCATAACAGCGTTTACGACGTACGGCATTTCATACAAACTTTCAAGCCGCTTTGGCGTATCTACAGGGGGGGGCTTTTTTCCGTTGGGAAATCCTCATGGAATCCCTCCGTCTGGGATGAACGGAGGGTTATGTCGGACTCCTACAGACTAAAACCCCACTGTTCCTTCTACTACCATAAGTCGGGGGCCCGAGTCCCCGAGAGATACTTGTACATTCGCCGCACCCTAGACTGATATCAGCCCGCCATGCCTAGCGGGCCCCATCTCTAAGTGCGGGCGATCAAACAACCGATCCTTTTCCTTTCTTTTAGCACGTTTTTCATTATTAAACATTCTGCTTCTAAAAGAGTTTCGTCAATTTGGAGAATACCCTTATTATACCCCACAAACGGGGCACCCCCCCCCCCTATCTACGCCTATGAAGCCCTCGTTTTTTGAAATGAATGAAAGCAGGATACAAAGGTCTAAAAAGTTACTTAAGAACATTTTCGAAAAATAGTGTTACAGCCAAAATAGACCGATTTTAAATTTTCCATAGAAACAGAGATTTCCAGTTATGTTTTTTTAAAGAAATATTTCGAAAATATTCTTAAGTAAGTTTTTAGACCTTTGTATCCTGCAAGCGTATGACTATGAAGTTTCATTAAAATCGGTACATTCATTTCAAAAAACAAGGGCTTGAAAGTTTGTATGAAATGCCGTACGTCGTAAACTTCAGTTAAGTACTTCAATTCGTAAAGGACATTCAGGAATTCTAGTGGTACAATTAGTATAGAAACCAATAACCACCGAGCAATCGGATGTAAGCTGAACCGGTACCGGTCTGTAAAGTGGGTGCGGTGCGGTTTTGATTAGGTTAGGAAGTATTCCTTCCTTCCTTCTGTTTAGGCAGAAACGGCCGTATGTACGGAAGTGTATCTAACAATGGCTGAGGCCAACAAGTATACATAGTTACGTAAATAGCTATATTATGTAAATTCCAAATTCATAACACCGCCTTTTAGATACAGGTTCACGGAATAAACCAAGAATTAAATTAAACAAATTGCACGACAATCAATCAACTTTTTCTTCCACAATAACCATTCAAAACGCAGACGCAGTACCAGAGTTATTCCCCTAAATAAAGGCTCCTACAAACAGCCGCGACACAATGGCATCGCAAGTCGCGCAACGAGCGGTGCCTTTGTGTCGCGCGCGATTCGCGTCGCGTGTCGCGCCTGTTTGTAGGAGCCTTAACAGACACGGTAGGTATGCAATTGCAGGCAATTATACAATCCAGTCACAATGGACAACAGATTTAATCAACAACAACGCACTTCTGAACAATTAAAATTGTTTATAGAACACACAATTATTTT
The DNA here is from genome assembly GCA_963082905.1 of Oligia fasciuncula. NCBI lineage: Eukaryota > Metazoa > Arthropoda > Insecta > Lepidoptera > Noctuidae > Oligia > Oligia fasciuncula. Next base: position 6,408,037 of record OY720393.1, on the reverse strand, counting down.
TCTGTCAATGTTACTTAACATGGAATTTCCGACGCTGAAAAAGTTGTATCATAATATTACGCCTGTATTCCGCTAAAAGATTGGCAGAAGCACCCAAATGTCATCACCCATCAAAAATACAGGTATTTTACTATGGGACCAAACCTGAAATTGCAAAAAAAAAAAAACAGCTGTTCCCTACATTTTGGCGAGTTATACGAACATAAATGTAAGAAACAGCTGTTTTTTTTCGCGATTTCAGGTTTGGTCCCATAGTAAAAGTTGTTTAAAATGATGAGTGCAATGACCTCTTAAGAGGTTGTTAATGTTTTACCAATAACCCTGTTTAAGTAGATCGCTTACGAGTGCGACCACTAGACGAATGAGGCAGTTCAACGATTTCTGTATATTTTTTATTATAATATCTATATATTCACGTACGATCCACTTTTATGGCAATATATTGGGCCGACGTTCGTGTAAATTGCCCACGGGTATCCAAAAACAAATGAACAAGGTAACCAGGGCAATGTCTTGAGGAAGCGCAGCTATTATGAATGGTCGAACATTTATTATTTCAGGAAGTAAGTACCACTCTTTCCTGCGTTGGACCATTTTTTATAATAATATGGTTTATTTATATTCCTATTTCCTTTTTATTTCCAGTCTTACCAAGGGGTATCGTATTACCCAGTAACTAGGTTGTGGAGGTCAGATAAGCAGTCGCTCCATGTAAAATACTGGTATTCAGATGCTTCCGGTTAGACGGGAAGCCAACCCCAACATAGTTGGGAAAAGGTTAGGCAGATGATGAGATCATGATATTCCTATTTATGCTAACGTGTTTGTTAGTATTTTTTCCCCATTTTTTACTCTTTACGATTGCTACGGTGCCTTTAATAATATCGTTACGTCGAAATCCTTTATTTCCAGTTTGATTTCAACCGGAATGACAGCCGCCTGACCGCAATACCCTTCAAAGAAACTGGATTTTTGCAATACTGACGTAACGAGCACAGGTATCTTGTAATATCCTCTCATTCGAATTCTTAACTTCTAGTCTTAAATATTTAAGTAAAGTTAGTAAGTTATCGGTGTGGAATAGTATATTTCATTACAAGTGCGGAAAGGCTGTCATTGCAAAGAGTTCCGACAAATGTCTACCCGAGCCGAGGCGCAGCCGAAGGCGAGGGTTGACAGTCGGAACAAGTTGCAATGACGGTTCCGCAGGTGTATTGAACGACTATTTTTAATACAGTTGCGAAAAAATGAAGCAATTTAATAAAATAATAAAAACACAATATTGCTTTTTTCTCTTCTCTCCACGCAAAAAATTAGTCGTATGTGGATAGGTATGTAACGACTTTTTGACTTTTCCGGTAAAATGTTCTCCGAAGCATTTTGTGCAATTATACTGAGTTCCGGTGTTAATTTAAAAAAAATAGGGTCGAAATAACTCATTTTGTGCAACAAACAACTAAACTCGCAAAGAAAATTTCTGGAAAATGGCGCCAACCGTAGAATATAAGCAGTTTTTTTTTCTTCACCCATTTTGGTAGGCAAAAGGAACTATCCATACAGCTTAGTCTTCAGTATATTTTTTATTGATATGAAATGAAAATGAAATTTAATGAGATGAAATGAAATGAAACCTAACCTAACTCATTCAATTAAATCATTAAATCTGATATTGAAATAAATTAGTAGCTTCTTTTTAGAAATATACGTATTTGTATGAATCACAAAAACTCTTTAGTAAAAACTTCATGGTTGGTTTTTCTTTTTAATAGACATTATTTTGACAGTTGGGAAAGAGACACGCACGAGTTCGGGAAAGGTAAAAAAAAAGCACTAGTATGTAATAGCCCACTTCCCGAACGCTATACGTCCCTGCAATACACCACTTTTTGAGCAACTGTATTAAAAAGAAGCTTAAAGGCCCCTTTACCCGTAAATATAAATGATCATAATTCATCTTGCTGAAAAAAATGGAGTAACGCGATATGATCTACAAAAAAGACAATCATAATTTTCAGTTGTACCAAATGATACTACTACAGCAGATGATAATTCTCGACTTACATATAGCACAACCTAACTTATTAGAGGCGTGATGGCCCTTTCTATCTGCCATGACAAATGAACGACAATTTGTTTAAGAGCCTATACTACCTCAAATGTAAAATACCGCAGCATTAATTTTGAAATAAATATATGCTAAAGTTGAGGATTAATGTTAAGTACTATGTTAGACGAAAACACGTTTCCATAAAATTTTCTCGATAGAAAAAAAATCCAAAGTTAAAACCGAACAATAAACCACTGGTATTCAACTTTGCATACTAACTGAACTAACTATAAAGCCATCTGCTGGTGCCAGGTGCTGTTCCACAAACGATGGGACACTTAATGTCGTGTCCTGCGTGTCCTGTCAGCTGCACGTTGCAGGAGCTGATGGACGCTGGTGGAGGCGCCAAACAAGTGGCCGAATTCTGGGCCGAGTATATTTAGATTGCTATCGACACGCTAAGAAGAAGAAGAACTATAAAGCAGGTCTTATTATTATTATTTATTTTAATTCAGACACAGTGATCCATATTTATGTTAGTATACTTAAAAATTATGTTAGTAACCAAATATTAAAAATACATGCCACAATTATTATACTATTATAACTAAAACTAAATAACTGAAAATATATTTGTATACCATATATTATGTTATTTAGTTTTTGTTTAATTACCTTTATTTTCACCGTAAAAAGCAAATACCTAAACTATTGACGCTGCCTTCCGTCCGCCCAGCACCGCACTCTGCCTCGCTCTCACACAGTTCGCAAGCAGTACCGTGCGAGCGAGATAGAGAGTGAATTTTAGTTGAGGTGGTATAGGCTCTTAAGCGCTACAATTATCTTATCTTCTTAGAAACGTCATGACTGTCTAGACTTACGATAAGATGTAGCGATACAACTTATTACAGTGAGATGGAGTTGACACTTTCGTTTATTTATACTATGTTATGTTTATGTACACACAAAACACTTACCCCTTACTAATAAACGTATTATATCAGATGAATAGTTATTACAGGTTTACACACCGATTTCTCGGTTTCAGTAATTTGAGTTTCGAAAGAAGAAGACAAAGCGTTGTGTACACGTTTATTAGTAAGGGGGTAAATAGGGAAAAATATCTACCTACCTACAAAGATTTTAGACCGATTTCATTAGAAATTTATTCCAGCAAACTTGCGACAGGAGGCTTCGTCCCAACTCTCACCGATCCAACTCTACACGATTTAAAATTAACGTTGGCTCAGTTGCAGTGTGTAGAAAGATAATATAGTTTTTTTTTTAGGTTTAGGTTTATTCGTAACTGCACTAAAAAAAAACTACCATTTTATTTGGTTCTAGGAACCTGACAAACTGATTATTTCTCTAATCAATAAATCTGCTCTCAAATCTCACGTTAGCTCATTAACACCTCCACAACCATTCCACAACACACCAATTATGACCAAAATAACTACAACCAATAAATTTACATGATATTTGAATTAAAATTCCATCTATGAATGGTCATTCAGCAATCGTGGGTCAAGTCCACTGAAGCTAATAATTGACATTCAAATGTCAATATTATGTTCAAAAATAAAATGCAAACATCATCTGCCTAATCAAATCAAATCAAATCACTTTTATTTAGCCACAACTATTTTGTGTTCGGATTCAGCTGAATACCAGTATTTTACATGGAGCGACTGCCTATCTGACTTCCACAACCCAGTTACTGGGTAATACGATGCCCCTTGGTAAGACTTTTTGTCAGAATTTCGGGCTTCTGATTACCCGTAACGACTATCAAAGAGTGGATCTTTAAATGACAGCCGGGACCAACGGTTTGACGTGCTTTCCGAGGCATGGAGAGGTCTCTGTATGTAAAGATGGTCACCCATCTACAGACCAACCGCTGCAAGCGTAGCTTAACCTGATCGATCGCCTTGTGCGGCTGTTATTATTTATCCAAAAATAGAATGCAAACATTTGAAACAATTTGTCCCAGAATGCAGCAGTGGATGAGTTGTAGGTCGTAGGTTCGAACCCAGACAGGCGCTTTACTTTGTGTAAATTATTTCATCACCACTGCTCTCAAAACGGTGAAGAAAAACATCGCGAGGATACCGGCATGTCCTAGAACCAAAAATTCGAAGACATGTGACATCTGCCAACATGTTCTGGGCCCGCGTGGTGGATTACGGCCCACTCCCTTTCACCGAGAGGAGGCCTGTGTCCCAGCAGTGGGAACATTATAGGCTGATTATGTGATGTTATGTGATGTCCCATAATGCAGCGAATAAAACTAGTGTGCAAAGTGACAAACTACTAGAGTCGCAATCAAGTAATAGGTACATTGTGTGCGCAATTATTTCGACAAAGCGCTTGATTTATTTACTTTTTACATTATGTTCTCACTACAGTGTTCGTTAGTGAATTATTTAGCTCCTACCTATTTGTAAATGTGAATGAATGATGCTATGCTTTAAAATTGCTACTTTTCGACTGATATACCTAAGGCAAAGACTGGCCCTGACACGGACTTTTCCAAGTTTACACAAAAAGAAATGTGAAAACTTGTAGGTAATCCCCGAAAGGGTAAGTTTGGCACAGGTGCCACACCAACATTTCGCCAGTTATGTTTGTTAGTCAGTGGCGTAACCATAGATGGCGTAACTATAGGGTGGCATTGGGGCCAAATGCCACGGGCCCCTAGCCAGAGGGGCCCCTGGCCCGAGAGAGCCATGAGCACAGGAGGTTTAATTTTTTTTTGCGGATTGGAATTCATCAAATGACATCTCCCGCTCTGGGTGGAGCGGAAGGGAGTGTCAGACTCTTACTGACTAAAACCCACCCGTGTTCCTTCCTTGGCCCTTTATGTTCCGGGCCAGCGGTAACCCTTTCGGACAATCCCGCTGAACAGGAGGATCCTTACATAAGGACAGAAACAATCAGGTGTTAAATTTTGTAGGGGAAAATATGAAATGTACGCGGAAGAAGTCGCGGGAGAAGTGCTAATAAAAAAAAGCTATAACGTTGGTTGAGCTTCTTTACATTGCGGGAGGGCCGCATCCCTTGAATTTGCCACGGGTCCACTTTAATCAATAAAATCATTCCATTTCAAAAATCACTAGAGGTTTTCTGAAGTTAGTTTAACAGGTCACACCACAAAAGACAAAATATTAAAGGCACAATTCGGATAGTATAAGTCTATGCGAGATGAGAGGTGAATGTGAATCCAGTGTTCTAGTGCACAATGCCTGGTTTGTCTAGAGGTCGCAAGCGCTTCTTCTGTTCCTGGGTTCGATTCCCGGGTCGGGCTAAGTGTTATTGAGTTTTTCAATCTGGAATTTCTCAGTAGCAGCGCGGAGTTTTGGGCCGTTGATGACAATGTTGTCGCCATCTACTTATACGGGACTTATCTGTAGGAAAATTGCGCAGTGCTGCACACCCCCACCCTATTTCAAGTAAAACAAATATCAACGTTATTTCAAATGACAATTAAGTTGATTTCAGATTGACTAGCACTATTGAAAAAGTTATAAAAATGTTTGAAGTTGAAGCGTAAACTGGCCTTTATTGTGTAGGAATTAAAGTTATTCTTCCATTAATTCATATTTGTTTACATTTTTGGCAAATAAATCGCAAACACATATTAAACATCATCATCTGCCTAGCCTTTTCCCAACTATGTTGGGGTCAGTTTCCAGTCTAACCGGTTGCAGCTGAATACCAGTATTTTGAACGCAGATTAAACATAGTTGACGAAAAGTGTGTGTTATTAGGTAGATTCACCTCTGCCTCACCATGCGGGGATTACAGACGTCGTGTTATGTCTTATGTTATGTTTAAGTCTAGTGCAAAATCATCAGTATTTTTACCCTACATAATCAGCCTCTAATGTTCCCGCCGCTGGGACACAGGCCTCCTCTCTGTGAGAGGGAGTGGGCCGTAATCCACCACGCGGGCCCAGTGCGTGTTGGTAGATGTCACAATATGTCTTCGAATTTTTGGTTCTAGGACATGCCGGTTTCCTCACGATGTTTTCCTTCACCGTTTTGAGAGAAGTGGTAATGATTATACTTAACACAAAATAAAGCGCCTGACTGGGTTCGAACCTACGACCGTAAGCCGCGGCCGTGACCACTGGCCACTGGCCCTCCACTGCTCACATTTTCACATTAAATTTTTACCCTAATGTGTTTCAAATAAAAATCGCACTACTCTGTAAAAAGTTATGCGTGGTCATACATAACAAACATAATCAGCCTATAATGTTCCCACTGCTGGGACACGGGTCTCCTCTCTCCTCCTCCTCCTCTCAGCGTGGTCATACATAAAAAAAAAATATACGCGTCGACTTGAGAACCTGATCCTCCGTTTTTTCGTCGGTTAAAAATGAAAGTCTTATTTATCTTAAATATTCAAAGCCCTTTAATATTTACGATTCCGACTTCTCATGATATGCACTGGTATCAGCAGTGAAAGCGAAAAGCCAATTATAATATTCAAGCTGGTTCCAAGTGTCGCTCGATCTACTCTCTATATGTAAAATGCACGTTGCACAGCTAATCTTAGCTATCGATACTATAAATTCGAAAGTAACTCTGTCTGTCTGTCTGTATGTTACCTTTTCACGCCTAAACCGCTGAAAGGATTTCGATAAAATTTGGCAGAGAGATAGACTGCATCCCGGGGAAGGACATAGGATAGTTTTTATCGACATACCTCGCGGGCAAAGTCGCGGGCGGAAGCTAGTAATATTATAAATGCGAAAGTAAGTTATGTTTGTTACCTTTTGAACCACTGAACCGATCATTCTGAAGTTTTGCATATACGCTGTCAGGTGTACAGAAACGGACATAAGGTACCTTTCATCCCGAAAAAAGTGCAGTTCCAGAGGAAAACAACAATAACGTTATTATGATAATAGATGGCGCCACGTATTTTTCGAACGGGATCGACACTTATGCGGGTGAAACCGCGGGGCGCTGCTAGTATTTTATAAAAGAGAATTAATCCATCACGACATTATTTCTATAAAATTAGCTGAGCTAAACCTGATTGTGATTACCTACCTACACAGAATAGCATAATTTATTGCTTACTAGCTCCGCCCCGCAGTTTTACCCGCATAAATCTCGATCCCGTGGGAATATTGGGACAAAAAGTATCATATGGCCTAATCCAGGTCATGGTCTACCCATTAGATAAAAAAATATCAAATTTGTTCAGCTGTTTTAGCGTGAAAGCGTAACAATCACGCACAAAAAATTAAATCTTTTCTCTTTATATATAATATTAGTTTAGATGAAAGCGATCATTATATGCCGGTTCTCCAATATAAACAAAATGATTATATTTGCAAAAATAAATTGAATGCAAATAAAGATTTGAATATAAGTTGAAAGGAAATTAATAAAGTAAACAAGAACTTTTGGCTTGAAGCTCAACTAATGAATGACTGAGCAAGTTATATCAATATATTATTCACAAGCATAGTCAGGAGGCATGCGAGTCTAAAGACAGTTCTTAATTTACTGTCCACTCATTTTATATGCGTGTTGACATAATAACGGTACTAGTTATAAAATAAAATGGCCGGTCACAAAAAGTCCCACTCATAGTGAAAGGCAAATTTTCAAACAATAGGTACTTGTGAATACTCAAAATAAACATCCTATTTCACATGTTATAGCTACTCTTGTGCCTTAAAAGCTGCTTGAAAAGGTAAATAATAAACAAATGGTAATTTTGTCAGTGTAAACGGTTGCGTTGCGCGTACGCAGCGAACGTTTGCCGGCTTCGGCGCAAACGCAATCATTCCCAGCATATTATTTGCGGTTGGCGCGGACGCTGTTACGACCGCTGATTACTTCACTTTCTTCATAAAGACCGTGTAATGCAACCATTTTATGTAAAACAACTTTATTTATGAAATAGGTAAATTAAACCAGAGAATGAACAAGCGTCGTTAGTATTGCTTCTTTACCAACTTTCTGAATTCAATTCAGGAGGAATTTTATGTTGAAGTGTGTTTAGATTACATTGCATCAAGCCTTCATTTACCTACCTCTTGATTAACGTATAGACAGGGTGGAATTTTCGAAGCGTATCTGAAGGAAAAGTACTCTATATACTGAAGACAGCCAATTTTATTCAAAGGAAACGTTCCGTTATTTTTAAAAAGAAGCAAAACTGCATTTTAAGATTTTTGAAAATACGCTTGCCACACCCGGGAATCGAACCGAATAAAATAAAAAAATAGCATCCTATACCACCACCGATGGCACCAATCGATAGGGTCAATCATAAGGATCAAATCTCTCTAGCAAACATGGTAAATTAACGACTGTCAAAGATCCACGAATGTCAGCCGGGACCAACCGAGGCACGGAGGGGACTTGGTATGTAAAGATGGTCACCTATCCATGGACCAACCGCGGCAAGCGTAGCTTAACCTAATCGATCGACCCGTGCGGCTGTTATTACTTAGCCACCACCCTGTATAACTACTAACAAACAAAAATATGGCGTCAAACAATTCCTCCGCGTCGCTGTCGACCAGTAAAGAGACCGGCTCAAAATTAAAACTAATTTCTATATCAGTAGGTAAATGGCTTCTAATTAACACAACATCTTAATCAAAGAAACATAAAAATCCAATCAACTAACCAATGATATATGATATGAATGTACACTACACACAGATCAAATCGCACACCCAGAACAACACAGCACTAAGTCTAAATACCTCTTTTTTCAGAATCGACGAAAAACCGTTATCTCATATTGATTGTGACAGTTATTGCGAATGTCCTGCATTTGATTCTTTACATGCAATGTGCAGGACATTCGCAATAACTGTCACAATCAATAAATAACTGTTACAATCAATAAATAACTGTCACAATCAATATGAGATAACGGTTTTTCGTCGATTCTGAAAAAAGAGGTATTTAGACTTAGTGCAGTGTTTATCTGGGTGTGCGAAATAGTTCTTACGTAGTAGAGCCAGTATTAAGCAGGCTGACAACCGGTCTCCTTGGCTGATTGATGGATGGGGCTTGAATGCTAGATCTAGATCGTTAGATACGCCTCGAGTCGAGGCTAGAGTTCAGCACTGAACTTCACAAAAGAATATGGTCCTACGTCACTTCATTAAGATTTATGAAAGGTATTTTCAAAATAACTCAATGATTTCCAGTGTATTTTTCGTTCAGTGTTGGGAATAGACCAGCGGGGTAATAGCGTAGCACACTAACAGTTAGGAATGACTGTCATTTAGACAGTTCTACAACATTCATTGCGTCTTTTACGTTGTTGATGCATACAATTTTTTTGAATATACAGGGTGATTGGAAGATGGGTGCAAAGCTTTAAGGCGAAGATAGTACAGGCAATTCAGAACCATTTAAGCCATGGTTGTCTTAGACGAAGTCTTACCACTTTTTTTTTACCAATTTCTTAAGTTTTTTTTCGAAAATTCCCAAAGTTTTAACTAAACTACTTATTTATGGCCAAATTGAATGATAAACGAATTCATTTTTATTGTATTTAATTAAAGTAATGTGTAAGCAATCTAGCAAAACATGTTTTAGGCCTCTGTGTCGTTAGACATTTTTTTTACAGACATTTAAAGTTCATAAAACATTTTAAAATTCATAAATATTTTTTGTAAACCTTATTTTAAAAAAAACGGAGCGTGCTTTTTTTGTTCAAACCTTTTTGAAAACATGCTTGATAATCGCTTTTTCTATTGAGCTAACATTTACGCGGATATCTTACAAATTATTGAAATTAGGACCTAAAAACCAATTTGAGGGAGAAATTTTAAATTTTTGGCAGACTAAATAAAACAACATTTGAATTTAATTTATTTATGTTTCATGTTCAAAATGTTGTCCGTGATTTCTAATACAAGCACGGCTCCGTATTCTCACTTCTGTTGTTGTTATTTTCAACATCAGCTTCAGCTTCATTGTTTCAAACTCTGAATTCATTCTCTCTATCAGTTCTTCTCTCGTGTTTATTTCCACATTCGTATACACTAGCTCTTTGGCCCGGCCCCACACGAAAAAGTCCAGCAGGGTCAGATCTGGTGAGCGAGCGGGCCAAGGGATGGGTCCATCTCCATCCAGCTGTCAGGAAAACAATTATTTAAGTGTTCCCTTACATTTAACATCCAATGCGTTGGACAGCCGTCTTGCTGAAATATGACTGTAATTTCTCTTGCGAATATCGGGACACCGGTTTCCTCTATCAGCTCTGGTAAATCCACTTGTAGAAAGTGCAAATCATTTTCAACATTGAAAGTCTCCGGTAAGAAGTGGGGCCCAATCAACGTCCTGCAAATTACTCCAGCCCAAACATTGACAGAGAATTTCCTCTGAAACGACACCTGCTTCTTAAAATGTGGATTGTTGTCTTTAGAGTTTGAAACAATGAAGCTGGAGATATGATGTTGAAAATAACAACAACAGAAGTGAGAAGACGGAGCCGTGCTTGTATTAAGAATCACGGACAACATTTTGACCATGAAACATAAATAAATTTAATTCAAATGTTGTTTTATTTAGACTGCCTAAAATTTAAAATTTCTCCCTTAAATTGGTTTTTAGGTTCTAATTTCAATAATTTGTAAGATATCTGCGTAAATGTTACTTCAAAGAAAGAGCGTTTATCAAGCATGTTTTCAAAAAGGTTTGAACAAAAAAAGCACGCTCCTTTATTTTTAAAATAAGGTTTACAAAAAGTATTTATGAATTTTAAAATTTGTTATGATTTTTAAATATCTGTAAAAAAAATATCTAACGACACAGAGGCCTAAAACATGTTTTGCTAGATTGCTTACACATTACTTTAATTAAATACAATAAAAATAAATTCGTTTATCGTTCAATTTGACCATAAATAAATAGTTTAGTTAAAACTTTAGGAATTTTTGAAAAAAATCTTAATAAATTGGTAAAAAAAAGTAGTAAGACTTCGTCTAAGACAACCATGGCTTAAATGGTTCTAAATTGTCTGTACTATCTTCGCCTTAAAGCTTTGCACCCATCTTCCAATCACCCTGTATAACGGTTTTTTTTGTATATTCGAAACCTGAATATAGTTTGTTCAGAATAAGTCACTGAATCGATTCCAATCATTTTTACCCCATGTTATATTTTGTCCCAAAAATATTTTAAAAAGGTTAAAAGTTGAACACCGAGCGACACTAAGTAGGTTATGCACGAGCGGTGCGGGTAAGCATGTTTTTGTACGGACAAACAGGTGACTTAACAAGCTTATAACTTTGTGATTTTTCATGATACAGTTTTGAAATTTTGTACATAGATTCCTTACATAAAAATACTAGACACGTGTTTCGGGTTTCGCATATATACTAAAAATAATGTTTTATGCAGCATCCTTTAAAATTATTCAGATTGTGTTACGCAATTGGGTGCTGGTCGTAGGGAATCATTATTTTGAAAAGTATCGTGTTCTATTAGGTACACAAACAAGATTTGCGTTTCCTTGCACAACTGTTTATGTACCTACTAAAAACGCAAAGCTATTAAAAACATCAAAATATAGCGATTAAAGGCTGCAATATTTTCGAAACAGCTGACGCGACCTACTAACACATTCTCTTGCCTAAGCTAAGGTTATGTAACAAAGTGCTCATAACTCGAGACGAATGTTTAGATCTGGGCACAAGCAGACGGTCATTTAACTTTGCCAAAAACTAGTTTCAGTGATATCCCTGTTTTTGAAGGTTTATTAATTGATTAAGACTTTAAATATCCTACTAATATTATAAATGTGAAAGTTTGTGAAGATGTTTGGATGTTTGTTACTCAATCATGCGTAAACCATTGAACAGATATGGATGAAAATTGTCACATAGATAAACCATTTCCTGGATTAACATAGGATACTTTTTATTCCGATATTACCACGGGATCGAAACTTACGCGGGTAAAACCGCGGGGCGCTGGTAGTACTAATAATAAAGCTAGAGTTTGTTTTTTGTTTCTTTGTTTGAACGCGCTAATCTCTGAAACAACCAGTCCAATTTGAAAAAATAATTTTGTTTTTGATAGCCCTATTCTTGAGGAAGGTTATATAACATCTCGCTATTTAACATCACGCTATGGCCCTTAAGAGCCGAGCAGAAATAAAAAAGTCAGAAAGAATGCTAAGCAAAAACGAAAAATTAGCGCGGGCGGGCAGGCGATGCGATGCGACGGAATGGGAACCATCAATTTCACGCGGGCGAAGTCGCGAGTAGAAGCTAGTGGTAATATATTGGAAAAATAGACATATTTTTAGGGACGTTTTTAATTGGTTTGTCAACAAAAAACAACAACAAAAACAAAAGTTATGTTTTTGAATTTTCCGACCATGAATTCAGGATTCAATGTCATTTCATAAGTACCTTTATGATTTTAATCTAGATAACTGAGTTACGTGACTCGCAAAAAGTAAAATATAATATAGGTACCTACTACGTCAGCTCAGACCCTTTGAAAGATCTACTTACTCCATTGTTTTTACAGTGTCCCCGTCATAATAAGAAGAATAAAAGTGAGAACCGAAGAACCCTTTTGACTTTGTTATGCTTTGCTCGGTTCGACCGGCAAGTGAGGTGAGAAAATGAAAAGAAAACGACCTTGACTTGTGGCCCACAAAGAGTATTGTATGACCAAACATACCTACTGGGTGACACTCGCTTAGCAAACATGTGCTAACCATTTACATTAATATCTATTTCATTGTTTATGCTGTATCATGTATGTCGTTAAGATGTTTTCGAGATTAAAGAGAGAGAAACTCGTGCTTATTTGGTGGGACATATTATTATAGCACCTTCATAAATATTACAGAATGATAAGTGTTACATTTTGAATTGATAACAGAATCAACTATGTAACACTTATGAATGTGTTTTCAAAGGTGTAACAGTAATATCTGTAACCGATATGAAATACCGCGCGGCGTTACACTTTGATCCTGTAACATAGTTGTAAGTACTAAGTAGGTACCTATCTACAACATTTAAAGATTTTTGTTTTTTTGAAAACAGTGTTAAAAAGACTTATTACGGTTACAGTTGGGGTCCCCGCTTATTTGACAGAAAAATTGCTTCAAACGCCTAGTTTTAATATTAGAAGTTTTAAGCAATTTGTTTTTTTTTTGCCTATACTATCCCAATGCTGGGCAAAGCCCCAGTCCTTCCAGGAGTTCTTTTCTCGCGCCCACCTCAAACCAACGAACTAACAACCTCGAACCAACTTAATAAAGTTTATTTTTTTAACCTCAAAACGCTATGCAATTAAAAAAGAAAGAAGCTGTTAAATAATTATAGTGTCTACGTGTGTGTACGTAGACACGTACGTGTGATTAAATAAAACTTAAGGGTCAGTTCACACCGAGACGCGACGCGACGCGCAGTTTTCTAGATAGAAATACAATTACAGACCTTATCTACTACACTAAAAGGTACACAATTCAGTGTCTACTTACTACGTCGAGCTACGCAGCGCGGCGCCGCCGCCGCGCGGCGTAGCTCACTGAATCGTGTACCTTTTTGTGTAGTAGATAAGGTCTGTAATTGTATTTCTATCTTGAAAACTGCGCGTCGCGTCGCGTCTCGGTGTGAACTGACCCTTATGCTTAACCTACAGAAATATAAATCCCTTTTTATATTTTTACGGTGAAGGTGAAATTGTAAATGTAAAATGGACAATATTAAAATGATATTTTTGTTGCACCTTGCTACATAAACTAGGTATTTTATCTCCGGTTTTTGTTTCACTCAACCAGAAAACATGATTGCTGAAAAAACACGGTGTCTACAGTGAGAATAGATACGGCTGTAATTCTAACTCTGTAAACGATAAAGTGATTCCAAATTTTTAAGTTAAACTATTACTTATTTCACTGATGTTTTTAACATAAGTAGTCCATGTTTGGACATTAAAGCGGAGTCTTAAACATTAACTTCAATTGGCTTGGCTGGTTTTTAAATCTTAAAGCCTCCAACAAATATAATTTTTACTTTTTTAGTTCATAAGGTACCTGATGTTTTTCCCGAAAACTATTTGGATACATTATTAACAAATAAGTAGGTACACAATCCACCTATGCTGCTGCTATGTAACTATACTAAAGGTACCTCCAATCCCCAATGTGTTTTTTAGCGGTTTCGCAAAATTACGGTTGGCCACGTTAAACTGCGTAAGGAAACGTAAGTATGTATCACAAAAAAGTAGGCGTAGTCACACGCCACTTGAGGTCAGAATATGTAGGTATATTTTGTGAAATAACTGCGCAGTGGCAAGCATAAGATAGGCAATGATATACTTAGGTATTGTTTATCTTGTACCCAACACTAACAAAATGGAATTAAACCTACTAACAGTGAGTCTATAGGGTGAATTGATGAATAACTGCATCAATGACCCCATTGATGCAGTTATTCATCAATTCACCCTATTGACTTGGTTAAGAAATCATTAATTGTAGAGTGAGAAGACAAAAGTTTCAAACATACAACTGAAAATCGTTAAAAACTTTATTTTATTGTTATCGCTATGGGCGCTTTTATTCTCAGAGATTTTTTTTTGAATGAATTATCCCATTATTGCGCTGGGTCACGCCCACGTCACGCCTCACGCGGTCATAACTATGATCAAAAACAAAAGCTAAATAATCTATTTGACAGTCGCGAACCACAAAATCAGAAACCAAACTTTCATCTATCTAAAACTCGTTAACGAATACATGGTAAGAAAAATATAATACTTACATAAGTATATATTTTTCTTACCATTATATACACAAATTTAACAAGATAATGGAACGAAAAAGAAAGTTCTTAAACAATATACAATTACATTACTCACCGACTCGTTTCGCCGAAATTTGTCTTGTCGAATAATTAAAAGGTACATAAATTATCTCGTCGAGATTCTCGGCCAGTTCTGCAGGAAGCTTGTTACCTGCGTGGATCTCGTCCAAACATATCACATTGTCAGATTCACATCTATCACTAGACACTGTCGTTAACTCACGATACACTTCTGCATCAACTATATCGTCATCTTTATGCAACACTTTTTGCTCTTTGTTCTCATACACTAAATTTGCTATTCCTTCTAAATTATCTTGACAACTCTTTACCGCAGTTACTTTTATTTTATATACACCGGGTGCTCTTTTAGCTTCCACAATAAAATCTACTCGCTCTCCTCTTCCTAACTCAATAGAGTTCACACGTTCCGGTTCAATCCAGTGCCCGTCTAAAGTAATGACTTCCAAAACATGATGATCAATTGAAAATGTAATAGGACAACTTTTTGATCCCCCTCCGTAAGCCAGACGGAATCTATATCTTTTTCCGTATTCCACATTAAATGAAGACTGCGGAGCTTCGGGGGATTCATATGATTTCCCTTTACCGTTTATGAGAAGAGATTCGGCGTTCGGGATGCGTGATATGACCCCGGCCAGCGGTCCCATTGAATGACCCCATTCAGACACGAATATTGTGTGTTCGGATAAGTCCACATCATATAGCTTCTTAAGAGGGTCCAGACGTGGAGACTGGCGTACAACAAAGGCTCCGGCGAGACCGTCAGCAGCATCAGCAGCAGAGTGTGCGTGGTACATGTGCGTGCCCACAGCTGATGCGCGGAATTTATACTGGAATGTTGTGTAGGCGGGCTGAGGACACTGGGTCAACATAGGAGCTCCGTCCATGAAGGGAGTCTCCTTCTGTGGTTGGCCTCGCCAGTGGATAGAGAGCGCGTGTGCAGGAGCTCGATGTACCACGTCTACGACGAGGATGTCGTTATGGCAGACGTGCAGGGTGGGTGCTGGCAGCGCCCTATTGGCGACTAGCACGCCACGCTCGCGACCGTCCGCAGATATGCATGTCGCCGGACAATCACCACCGTCCTTCTCTGTGCAACTACCACAGGATCTGTGATATAGGAAAGTGTCATATTAGAGTGGAGACATTTAGGAAATGTTTAGCATGGTAATTAGCATTTAGAAAAGTTGCAAATAAAAATGTGTGAGTGAGAATTATCGACAAAGATTAAATGGCTCAGGCAAACACCGCGTAGGTATCATAAAGTTGTGAAAAATTTTGCTTACTTGCTGAGCGTCTTGTAGACCTCGATGACTAATTTCACACGGCATATCATTGGCCAATCCAACTCGTGACATTCTCGGTCACAGTTTTCGAAATACTCCTCTGTAAATAATAAAAATACATTAACATAAGACATTAGTATGTATGTGTACGTCAAATACACAATACTATACATGTCAACAGACGTTATAGAGAATAATTAAACGTTCAAGGTAATAGAAGTTCATATAACATCATTTTTCGAAGTTTCTTTGTGAACTCGTATTCGCGATCGATTCCACGAACATTATAAACGGTGATAGATTGCAAAACGTATCTTTTATGTTGCTGCAATGGTAGTTACCTACTTCCGTAGAAGTTATCGCTTTCTGCAGGTCTTAAAACGAACAACAGTTTAATTCGAATTTGATAACATTAGTGTTAATATTATTTTCTAGAAGTTATGTGAATTCCCGATTTAAAAATATGAAATAATTTGTTATTAGATCTTTATAAATTTTGTAATAGTCGATATAAAACCAAAATTAAACACGACTAAAGAACAACTGATTGTCCTCCTATGCACAGATGTTAATGGTGATTAACAATCATAAAAGGGTCACCCATTAACATATATATGGGGTCACCCCTTTCGGCAATTGTCAAATATTCTAATTACAAACAAAAAAACTTATTACCTGGCATCGGCGTATAATGAACGACTACAAGAACTCCGGTTAGTATTACAATTAACACTAATATCCTCTGCAAGGACATGAGCATGTAATTTGGCTTCACCATCGACACTTCGCACACTTGAGCCGCCTCCTTTTCCGACTCCATGATTAATGAAAAAAACTTAATCGTTTAAGGTCCAAAACGAGATTACATGTTTGTTATTAAAAGTTGTGTTCGGATTTTGAAAGTGAGAGGTTTAACGTTCGCGACTACGCGAGTCGACCACGAAGTGGCGACTGGTATGGTCGTGGGCCGTCGCCTCCGCCAGTTGCAACATCGTGCACCACCATGTTTCGCGGCATTGCAAGAGGTTCGATTGGGCCTCCAATTCGGAAGTAAATTGACGGGCAGCAGAATGAACTCTCTCTGCAAGTTACGCAATTTTATATTGTGCAAGCGTTATATTAATTTCCATGCTGACCACTTACTGTGGTGTTACGTGTTACACAGCCGAACGCAATAGTCGCGTAGGCTAATTATATTTTATACCTAAACTATCAGCACTTTTAATTATTCAATGACACGGTCGCGTCGTTCAAATAATATTTAGAGACTACCTATTGATTGATAATTTAATCTCATACACTACTCGCTGTCTGAGTATAAAATAATTATTGTGTACATCTGAGTCCACCGCAGTTTCACATACTCTATTGCAAGTTCGGCTCCGGCAGACGGTTGACAGTCGTGTGTATTTTCCAAATGCTTCCTTTGAACCTACTGCGAAGCATAGATATTTAAAAAAAAATCGGTCAGGTCGTGTCGAACCACGAATAGTGAAGGGTTCAGTCAAAATCTGATCCGATGATGTATTTTCCAGGAACTTTTGATAACAACTTGTTAATAACCATCCCCAGTTACCGAATACCAAAAACTGATTACGTTAATCACCTCATTAAGGTACTTTGTGGTAATGGAGTTTAATTTGCATTTGCTCTGCAATCAGTTGCATTTTTAGCACGACAGACGGACAGGCGCACATGACGAAATTTTAAGGGTTTCGCTTTTGCCATTTGGTTACGGAACCCTAACAAGTCCTAGACTAGACCTAGGCTAGGTTAAAATATAATAAAATTAGCAATACTCAATATCTCTAATGCTCTACCATTTATGTGTACTTAGGTGGTACCTAACTATATAATTTAGATCATTATGGACCCTGTAGCAGGTATTTTTGTTATATTATTTATTATATTATTTATTAATTATTATATTATTTATTAATATCTACCGTATCTATAATATATTTTAAACATTCATATAAATTGCGTGATTAACATTAATTTTATTACTTTTTTGTTTTATTTATGTTTGTCCTATAAATATTCATCTGAGGAATACATTTGTTTATCAGTAATTTTTTAAGTTTTTTATAAATATATTTAACTTTTCTTCTTTCTATAATATGTCAGGTAGTTTGTGATTATTTTTATAGACATTATTTAGGGATTTGTAGAATGCATTTTTAGCTTGATGTTGCTATGTTTAGCCTAGATCGGTGCCTAAGTGTGTAGGTACTGTGATGGGTAGTTTGTAGATTGGTCGTCTTTTTAATTTCGCGGAGAGCGTATGAGAATTTTGAAATTTTTGAACGATTTTTTTGTATTTGTGTTTTCCAGATAGTATGTTTATCTATTGTAAGTCCAAGTAATGTCAATTAATCAACAGTTTCCAATTAGGTGAAATTTAAGTGTAGAGGAGCTTTTTGATAAGTGTGGAAGGTCATTAATTTAGTTTTAGTATTATTAATTTCTAAATTATTTATATGAGGTCATCCAGTTATCTACATGTTTTTTTGTTAGTGTAGAGCTGGGTTTTCTTCTATGTTTGTTGTTGGTTGCATTACGTAATGTCCTAGATAAAAAAAACACTACAAACTGAAAAATAACTTTAATTTCGGAAGTCGGTGTCTTAGGGATCAGTATTTTAGTTTTTGCCACCGACTTCCGAAATTAAAGTTATTTTTCAGTTTGTAGTGTTTTTTTTTTCAGTTTGTAGTGTTTTTTTTGGAAGTCGGTTTTTTTTTTGTTAAAAAGTTTTTATTTCTCGCTTTTTAGTGGGTCTATTTATAATTTATCTAAGTTACAATAGCCTAATGTCAACTTGCCCATCGCCTTTTTATAAAATATTCCTTTTCTCGATGCAGGGACGTTAATTGTTGAGGAGTTCTCCTTTTATTTTATTAGATGCTGATAATCCTGGCTGCAGCATCAGGCCAGACTTATGTCAACATTGCATTTAACTTAAAATTAGTCCTGTTTAAAATGAGCCCAAACACGACTACGGTGAGACTACGGTGCTGTAATTTAAAGGTTTGTACTTTTTCTGATGCTCCTGGCTTCAGCATCAGGTCTTCGGTGTTCCTCAGTAACAGTACGTTTATCCACACATCGAGCCCTTTTCAATGAGCCTAAACACGATATATCTGCTGTTAGTTGTCGAGGAGTTAGGTACTCTGCAGACTATCCTGACTGCAGCATCAGGTCATGACTTGATGATCATGAGACCAAATGTGGCAAATGCCCTATCAAACATCAAAACAATTTACTAAAACAGTCCTTGCCTGTTCGAGTAACTTCTTACTGTTAAGGAGTTGTACCTTCCATCATCAGCCCAGCTACCTGATATGGTGACAACCATACACAAATACACAAGATACTTCATAAAATATGCGAAAAACAATAAGTGAGCCTATAAAATTTGAGGGTTGCCCTCGATTTCTCTAAAATCCCATCATCAGATCCTAACTTGGTGACAATGGGACCACCTCACAACTATCTACTTTCGAACAAAAAAAGAATTTTGAAAATCCGTCGACAATTGGCGGCGTATTCGATGAACAAACATACAAAAAAAAAAAAAAAAAAAAAAAAACATACAAACACCCGAACATAGTACCTCCTCCTTTTTGTAGTCGGTAAAAAGTAGGCCGATAGTCTTTGCGTGTAACACGGATTAAGTATCATTAATTATTATATTATGTACTGACGGAACAGTTGTTACGCTTGCCTATGAACATCATATCAGATACAAGTCTGTTTACCATGGGCAATTAACAGTCGTAAAGCATTGTCCTATCCACTGCGCCTGACATGTGGTGCGAAAGAATGCAAGTTACAATAAGAGCGATGCCACACGGGTGTGCGAATGCGCTGCGATGTCGCAATGCAACGCGCAGATTATTCATGACGTCGACGTCCACCTTCGATACTTATTCTAAAAATCGGACTAATAGTTTTGGAGATAAATGGCAACATTATTTGCACACACATCTTCTCATCCCAAACCCACGTAGACAGAGTAATCTATAGATAGACTCATGGTATCCGTGTCACCGAAAGGGACAACAAATTCCGGCAATCTTCATCATACCTACTATCATTTTTACAGCATATTACACTACACCTTACCATTTTCACAGTTGCGCAAATGTACTATTATTGAATTATGCACGAAAAAGATCTTATTTTCCGTTTAAACGCGGTGTAGTTTTTATCATTTCATTCATAATTTTTATTATTTCATTCATAAACGTCAAACTTGTTGTGCACATTGATGTGCTTAGCCGACACGCAGTAAGGGACAGAAATATTCTTACTCTGTCTCTTTTCTTTGCTAGTGACGTTAATATATTTCTCTTTTTCTTGCGCGAATGAAAAAGAAGATATGCAGCAGTCTATAGTGTACTTTAGCTATTTTCATAGTGTAATGTCGTACGGTATTCTATTGTGGGGAAATGCCGCCGATATTCAGACTATCTTTGTTTTGCAGAAGCGAGCTGTTCGATCAATTTATAAATTAAGTCCGAGACACTCTCTCAGAGACAAATTTAAAGAGATTAATGTAATGACTGTGCCTTCTCAGTACATTTATGAAAATCTTTTATATGCCCATAAAAATATAAAATTGTTTAAAAAATACAGTGATATCCATAATATAAACACTAGAAACAAACACAAATTGTTGTACCTACAACCAGGCTCAAGAAAATCGGTGGCTCGTTCAGATGCCAATGTATACGCTTTTACAATAAACTACCAAGCCACGTTCAAGATCTAAGCCTTAATAAATTCAAAACGTAAGTTGTGCCAGAAAACCTTTTATACCGTTAAAGATTATATTGAGGACAAAAAGGCTTAGGATTGAGCTGCTTCCAATTTCTGCATTTTGAATGATTGTTTTCTTTTTTATATACACATTGACATTGATGATTTTTTTTTTTAAACAATGACATTTGCTTACTTTGTAAAGTATTATATTATTTTTTCATTGTGAATGTGAAGACGATGTGGGTCATTTTACGTATATATTTTTTTTATTATTCTCTCTGTTCTGTTAGTTTTTTTTTCATGGTCTGGCAGTGTGAGTAATTTATGTGGCCTACCCAAATGTCCTTTCTTTGGTATTGTTCATCGAATCGTTGAGCTCCTTAAGTCTTGAGTTGAGCTGCACGATTTTTGACAAATGCGTGCACTGACTGGACAGGTCCTCTCAATCTGTGTAGTTCTTTCCTCAAAAGACCACCTCAGACATCGATCTACATGGTCTTCATATAACCTGACCAAGATTATGTCTGGACTTTAAAAGAGACTGTGACCTCTGAGTTTGTTTCGGCCTTTCTTCTCAGAGTAGTCAGATAGGAAACGCCGACTTCATCTAGTTTAAAAAAAAAAAAAAAATGGTTGCCTGTAAAGTCGGTTTTACGGGCGAAGATTTTACGTGACAACGACCGATCATCCGATCATAGTTGAGTGGGAGAGAGACGCAAGGCATTCGGCGGGCCTCTCTCTCGTTCGGTGACTCATCGTAACGTTACCGAGCGTTACACTTTTTCATAAGTGACTCCCAGTCGCAACCTAATTTAAGACGTTGTCACGTCAACATGATTGACGTGTAAAAGTGTTTGTATGTACAAACCTACTTACAAAAAATAAAATCATTTCATCATTTCATTTCATTTCATTACTCTGTCTACGCAAACGCATATACCGTCTCGCCGTCTCGGTACCGTAGCGCGTCGTGGGTAAAAAAATACTGCGCTGCGGCGCTGCGCTCCGTTGTCACTCCGTCGCTTAGCTGAATGGCCGCCGTTTAGTTAAAAGACTAGGCGGTTAACTAAACGGCTAATTAAACCAGTTGGCTGTGACATGTACCTACAAGTACATTATTATAAAAAAAAAAACATATATACGGTCGAATTGAGAAACCTCCTCCTTTTTTGAAGTCGGTTAAAAAGGAGGGGAACTATTCAAACATCAAAAAGTTCGTCCTCATCGCTGTCAATAGGAAACATGACAAAAAGGCTGGCAGCATTGCCACGTTGTATGGCAATTCTGTCAGCCTTTTGCAATCTTTATTAAGTTTTTCATTGCATTTCCGCCAGTTATACCTTTTACAAATGAATTTAATACGAGTAAACGTATTCAATACTTATCAACCTATTAAATACGACGAATGAAAAAAAAATTAAAGTCCTTCATTCGTAATCCTTAAAAAATACATATCCAAATAGAAAAAACAAAACGGCGAAATGACATCTGTCTTGTGACAGTGACATTGACAATTGTTTGTTTTGTTCGCCGAGATTTCTTACACCGTGGTGTGCTTCGTGCTTCTTTCAAATAAAAATTTTATATAATTTTTTAAAAGATAAATAACCAAAGCATAATAATTACATATCAATATGGAGATAACAAGAAATAACATTGTAGATGAACTGGAGAATATAAAGAAAGACTTAGCGAAGTCCTGTTTTGTTGGTTTTGATGCCGAATTTACTGCACTTTTAACTGGAGAATGCTTTAAACACAGGTAAGCTCTCATCAAAAAACAAAAAAACACTATGCTCGATGTAAAGAATGCTAATATCAATCACTAGCTGCGCCCCGCGATTTCACCCGCGTAAATGTCGATCCCGTGGGAATATCGGGATAAAAAGTAGCCTATATGTTAATCCAGGGTGTCAGCTACCTCCATACAAAATTTTATCATAATTGGTCCAGTCGTTTGAGCGTAAAGAAGTAACAAACATATAAACACACACACAAACTTTCGCCTTTATAATATTAGTGTGATTTAAGAGATGCAGACTGTCTATTTTGGGACTTACTGGCAAATTATATACAGAAAACTGGCTGTAGGTGACATTTCAAGCTACTATTGCCATCTTAACTCGCTGTTACCCTGAGAACCTACTTCATCATCTCAGCCGAAAGAAGTCCACTGCTGGACATAGGCCTCCCCCAAGCACCTCCCCTTCGACCGGTCCTGTGCTTCTCGCATCCAACGGATTCCTTCACAAGGTTGTCGGACCACCTTGTGAAGGCCGCTTGTGTGTAAACCTACTTACTGTATTAGGTACCTGGACAGTAAAATATTTTCAATCAACTCCTTTCAGATTGTTTGACACAAGTGAAGAGAGATACAACAGCATGAAAAATGAAGTCAGCAACATGATTATGACACAAGTTGGACTGACGATGTTCCAGTACATCAGAGACGAGGATGCGTACTTAGCTGTGTGCTACACCTTCCATCTGTGTCCGCAAGTCTTCTGTGCCATTGACCAGTCATTCATCTTTCAAGCATCTACATTAAATTTTCTTTGTAAACATAAGTTTGATTTCAATAAGGTAAGAGAGCAACCTGCAATCACTTTTATAACCTACCTACCTTAATTTTTTTTTATCTAGCACTCGCACTCCAGAAGCTACATAGCTAGTATGGCTATTCAGCACTACCATAGACTAAGCTATTTTGTTACTAACACTAGACCTCATTATATTATAGAATAAAAAGATTACACATTTTTATGTCCATGCAATCACTGTCCATTCCAAGTCCTAGGCTGCCTGGAAGAGATTGCAGAAAGTTGTTAATTGTATTTTTTGTTATGTATTTTATAGCACTAGGGAATGTCCATAGCTGAGGTAAAAATAATGTCTTTATTAACACGTTGACTACTAGACAACAGATAAAATAAAAAATTTTATGTTTGCTGTCACCAGTGACCGCGGTGGCAGTCAATGACATAAAAAAAATGCCATAAACTGGTACATGTACTTTTTTTTCATGATCTTTGCTTTGATTTGTAGTTACCATCCCCATCACCAGCTTGTTAATACCATACCATTACTGCTACCATACATACCATTGTCTAGATCTTGCCTGCTTTGCCCTCATACCAACTTTAACCTCTGTATCATCATCATCATCATCAGCCTATAGCAGTTCACTGCTGGACATAGGCCTCCCCTAATGAGCGCCATAGCGCCCTGTCTTCAGCTTGACGCAACCTCTGTATAAAATAAATAAATTCTTTATTTCACCATAAGCCATCACATTACAATATCCAAAGATTAGCAGCATATAAGGCTTATAACTAGGTCACAATAATTTTAATACTCCGACTCCTAAACTAGGTGTAGGTGCCTGTGTCTTAGGAGTTTGAAATTTTCAGAAATCTGTTCTTAGTCTGATATCTCCTAAAATATCTCTTCTATTAAATATCCACTAAGTGCTCCCCAAACTGTGAAGAAAAACGTAATTATGAGGAAACCGGCATGTCCTAGAACCAATAATTTGAAGTCATGTGACATCTACCAACCTGCTCTGGGGGGTGGATTACGGCCCACTCCCTCCCACCGAGAGGAGGCCTGTGTCCCTGCAGTGGGAACATTATAGAGGCTGATTATGCTCAAGTGACTTCAGCTGTGTACTTTATGAGAGCTTACACAGTTGCAACACTGTGTAAATAAAGTTACAAGACAATATAAATTCCTCGTTTTTCATGTTAGAATTAGGCCTATTAGTGTTTGCTACAGTCCTTGACAACCTTTTTTCTTTCTTCTGCTCTTTTAATCTACAATTAGTCAGTCAACTTATCAACTATGAGCATATGAGGAGTAAGTAGGGCAATTTCAGATTGCAGAGTAATTTCTTCATTAGGAATCCTCTTTATTTGCATTAGTCTTGTAAGGCATATTCTAGCTTAATAGGTCTGTTATTGCAAGCTTTTTAAGTCTTAGTTTGTGGTCAGACTTAGTTAGTGCAACTGCCTTAGAAGACATAGTAATAATTCTTGACCTTACTGTTGCAGTTCACATATGAAGGACTTCCATATTTGAACAAAGTTGAGGAAGCGACAGTGAGACAGAACATAAAAGAGAAGACGCTCTTCAATGACCTGGCAAGAATGCTGAATATGGATGAAGAAAGGCAACTACAGCAGTACTACTCTCAAGTTTCCAAGTAAGTACAAGTTGAAAAACTTGACTTATTTTCTACTTTGTACAAAGTTTTCTAAGGAAAATAGGAAATTGTTTGTTAGCCAGGTAACACAGTAGGCAGATAAACTGGCAAGGTAAAGGCGCGAGTTGGGATATGATGAGTAGGATGCGAGAAGCACAGAACCGGTCGAAGTGGAGATGCTTGGGGGAGGCCTATGTCCAGCAGTGGGCGTCTTTCGGCTGATGAATAGAGGCTAATGTTTAATATGTGTGGCAGTGGGCAGGGCACACTGCTCGCAGAACAAAGGGCCGATGGAGCCAAAAGGTTCTGGAGTGGTGACCGCGTACAGTCAACAGCAAAAGTAGATGATCAAAATCAGAAATTCAATACTAATGAACGGAGTTCGCGTCAGAACTCAGCCACACAGTCTCTGCACACAGCTCAACAACAGCAACAGCTCTGCCATACAGTTCTGACGCGAACTCCGTTAATTAGTATTGAATTTCTGATTTTGATCATCTACTTTTGCTGTTGATTGTACCTGACGACATAGCGTCGGAAGGCCTCCCACAATGTGGACCGATGACCTTGTTAAGGCCGCAGGAATTCGCTGAAAGCGGGAAGCACACAACCGGTCGAAGTGGCGATACTTAGGGGAAGCCTTTGTCCAGCAGTGGACGTCTTTCGGCTGAAAAGATGATGATGATGAATTTGTCATATGGGCAATATGGCTATCTGCTGTCTGTACAGCAGATAGCATCCTCTTTATCACCCTAAACTTATTCCTCAGAGGTTGTAAAGACGAAAATAAGGGAAATTATGCAACAGCCTCTCAAGGTCTGAATCAAGAACCATGATGTTACAATTGATATGAGTGGTGCTAGTGTGGGGCAATATGTACCATTCTGGCTGTAACTACATTCTGCAGCCTGCATGCTAGTAATTGACAATAAATGGTTGATCCCAAAAGGCTGGAATAGTTATCTAGAGTAACTCAAAAACATATATAAAAAATTATGAAAAGATCCATAATAAGGCAGTATTGTGCACGGTATCTATGAGAAACCTATGATGAGCATGAGGCAATAATGCGTTTTAATATTCCGCTTTCTACAACATTGACATAATGAAATTCTTCCGGTTACAGATGGCTGATGAGAAGTAAAGACGAGACAATGTACCTGGATGTGGAGAGCCCATTGTTCCGGTACATCGTGCACGTCGAGCTCCGGATGCGCTTCCCAGACATACTCACTACGGATAGCTTAGGTAATAGTAAGAAGGTAATTTGTGCTAGTAGCTGACTTTTTATATTGTTGCTTCTTACGTTAGAGACATAAATGTACTGGTAGTTCTATTAGCACAGACATGACGAACCAATGGCACGTGGCATGAAAAATTTCGCATGGCAATAATTATTGAGGGAATCAGGTACCTAAGGGCTGAATTTTTAATCAACAGATAATAATTATTCGTGGAATAAAATTGCAATTTTTTTTCGAATTTCCGAAATTTTCTTTCTTATAAACCTTGTCTTGGCAATACCGAACACAACAAAAAAAAAATATCCAATTTGGTGTAGTCATTCGGAAGTTATGCGCGTACAGACATTTTGGCGACTTTGTTTTATACTATTTATGGATAATGCTCACTTACTTTTAGAATTCACTTTTGGCATTGGCAGATTAGTTAACATTGGCTTTACTTGCCATAAATAAAAAAAATTAAATAAAAAATTTAAGATTTATTTAAATTTATTTTTTTATTTCATGCTTTTTGAAGGGATTCCTTAATTTTAGTTTTGTCGGGGGTTTTTAAATTTTTTATTAAATTTTTTATTTCATGCTTTTTGTAGGGACTCCTTAATTTTTGTATTTCATTTCTTTTATTTTCTTCCGTTTTAAGATTCTGGTAATTTGGTGTTTAATCAGGTTTTTATCCGTCAAAAAATATTGATTAATTTATAGTTGAAGAATAATTTTTATGACTAAACAGATTTTTTTTGTTTTATTATATTTTTCAAGATTTTAGTTTTCATTTCGTTAGGTAGTTAATATTCCTCATTCCCTTTCAATATAGCGTACATTATTCTACTAGTCAAGCCCTTTCATTTGATATCCATTTTGAGGGAGTTGAGAAAAAAAAATGTAATTCGCCACTTTATTGTGGCGGCCATCTTCGATTTGAAAATTGTTATAGTGTATAGTATTCTACTATTGAAGCCCTTTCATTTGATACCCATATTGAGGGAATTGTGAAAAAATATGTTATCCGCCATTTTGTAGCGGCGGCCATCTTGGACCGATTTTCATCAAACATAGCTAAGAACACTCCCGACTAATACACCTTTCAAACAAAAAAAACTAAATCAAAATCGGTTCATCCGTTCGGGAGCTACGATGCCACAGACAGACACACACACACACACACACACAGACACGTCAAACTTATAACACCCCGTCGTTTTTGCGTCGGGGGTTAAAAATAGAAATAGAAATAAATTAGAAATTAGTTGAAGAGAACGAGTACCGCTTTTGCAAGTAATCAGCAACGCCACGCAACCACCGCCTCTGCCCCTTCGCTGTAATGTAATGAAATAATATTCACTTATAATAATATAACATTTTTATAAGTATTGTATTTTTTATTTTCAGATTCTCATATACAGAGATAAGACTGTGGAAGGTGCAAACAGTGCTCCGATGGCGATACTCGAAGAAAACCTGATAAACCATCTACTAGGCTTCTCACAAATCGTTGCACTGTTAGAGGCCTCACAGAAACCCATCGTAGGACACAACA
Source organism: Oligia fasciuncula (assembly GCA_963082905.1). Taxonomy (NCBI): domain Eukaryota; kingdom Metazoa; phylum Arthropoda; class Insecta; order Lepidoptera; family Noctuidae; genus Oligia; species Oligia fasciuncula. The sequence continues at coordinate 6,380,108 of OY720393.1, read as the reverse complement.
TCTTCCTAGATACCGTACTCTTACACAATCAGTTCATAGGACCTCTACCAAAACAGTATGCGGAGTTTAAGAAAAATATTCATAACATGTTCCCCAGTATATACGATACTAAATACATATCACATGCAATGGCGAAGAAGCTTAGCTATCACGAGGTGTGGAAATCAAACGCTTTACAAGAGTAAGTTTTAAGAGTAATTTATTTTGTAAATACTTACCTACAGCTTATTTTGTTTTACTTCCTGATTGAATAAAAATATTTAGTTACACACATGCGTTCATTAATACTGGCTATGTTTATATAACATTCGCTCAATAGGCTATTTGACAATGTAAAAAATAAGGTCATAATTATTGACACTCGTATAGATTATCGCTTTTAAAATCGATTTGCATTAATTTTACTACAAAACAATGTATTATTTATAAAAAAAAACCCGAAAAAACTTCATCTTTTTAAATCTGGCGCCACGTAATCGAAAACGGTCTGGATTGGCTGAACTTAAGATGACGTCATGATTTAGTAAATTTCTGTCTATCGTTGACTGAACAGATGACTTTTGTCTAGTATCTCGACCGTTTCAACGTTTGTTTACGTGAATCGTTACGTCACGACGCCATATTGCGTTTTGGCGGCTTATTTAAACAGTACATTTTTATTTACTATTTTTTAAAAGAAATACATTATGCAATTTGAAGTAATAGGTTTTTGTGGGCTCGTTAGACACCATTAAATAATCTGAGATGTTTATCAGAAACCAGTCAAATAGCCTATTATATCATTATAACTTTAAAGCCACGGGATCGTCGTACAAAAATAAACAGAGCAAGATAAAAGGTTCTCATTAAAATATTAGAAAAACATCGAAATAAATAATTCTTAATAGCACGCACAAATTATCCGAATTAATAAATAAATAGAGAGCCTGGTAAAAAAAAATGCTATCACTATACAAATCGTGGGAAAATAATCTAAAATACGCAACGTTTATTGATCGGTTGATAACTTTTTTGTTATTATTTGTTGCAGTTTATATGAATTCTTCTCGGAGGGAAAATGCAAGAAGTTGCAGAATGGCATGAATTTCGTAAAACTGAGCCGACCTTTTAATGTGAAACAGTCGTATCATGAAGCGGGTTGGGACTCATACTGCTCAGGTAATATATATTCATCACTATTTCAGCTGAAAGACGTCCACTGCTGGACGCAGGCCTCCCCCAAGAATCGCCACTTCGACCGGTTCTGTGCTTCTCACATCCAGCGGAATCCAGCGGCCTCCACAGGGTCGTTACTCCAGAACCTTTCAGCCCCATGGGCCATCTGTTCTGCGAGCAATGTGCCCTGCCCACTGCCAATTAAGTTTGGAAATACTTCTGGCTATGTCGGTTACATTGGTCCTACTACGGATCTCTTTTCAAGCATAGCCCTCTCCATTGTCCGTTTTGTGACTTTCGGCATTCTAATGAGGTCCATGGTTGGGACCTTATTGAGTATCGTGTTTAGAGAAAGGAGAGTCAATAAAATCCAAGTGTACTAGTTAAAGTATATTCTAATCACCATGAACTTAGGCACAATAACACTTCTTACATTTGTATATGGAACACAAGTTATCGCCACGGCGCTGGGAAAACGACTGGCCTTAGTGGCCTTACCGCTAAACTATATGCGCGGGGAACATTGCATTTTGCACCGCTAGCATTACTGCTACCTGTAGTCCCTACATCCATTGTGAGTATCTGTGAGCGACCACGTTTCATGCATTGATTGATAGCTCTCAAATGGATTGAATTATACAAGCCTAACTCCCAAATCAAAAACATTACTAAACATATGACTACGTTATAATATCACAGAGACGTTTAAGATTTCGAGCCTCTTGAACTGCATAGTTCGCGAGACATGTCATATTTTCGCATTCAAATACAGCTGCAATATCCTTTAATTATGTAGTATAATTAACAAGATAACAGTTTATAACCTTTATTTATATTTTTGGTTTAGGCTACTGTTTCGTTCGCCTGGGTCATTGGTCGGCGTGTGAGAACCGAGGCAGCTACCATCCGGTTGGACCCGTTGAAATTTTGTCTGCGCTGGCGCCGTACTACAACAAAGTCAACGTCATTCGAGGCGCTATACCGTATATGGTGAGATTATCTATTAATATAAATAAATAATGAATGGTTGTTGGTAAGCGCATCACTTGAGAGAACGGCTGGACCGATTAGGCAATTTTTTGTTTAAAATTATAGTCTGAAATTCTGAATAGGGGTTTTAGGGAGAGAATTTTTTTTAAAACTTGCCCGGAAAATTGGAAATTCGGGATAAACTGAAAGTCTTTTTTCCAGGGATTTTTGTGAAATCTATTGAAATTTGGACAGGACAATTTCTGTCGGGCCAGCTAGTTCGACATATTTTTTTGTATTGAAGCTTAGACATAACATAGCATCACGCTTGAATTCCCTGAAAGGGTAGACAGGGGTTAGATAGTACCCACTATTCTCCAGTAATGTAATATAGTTTTCCATGTCATAGAGAGCGACACTTACATTTGCCAGTTTAGTTTAGTCATGTTAAAGGGCGGCCCCTTTGCCTCCTAGCATCTTGCCATTACCCGGGCACAAATCCAGACAGAATCTCAATCCGGGCAGAAATTCAAAAGTGTATATTTTGGGCTAACGCAGAAAACCACCTCTGGTTTCTATAATTCCGTCGTCCGGATGAAAACACGGAATCCTTATAGGATCACTTGTGTGTCAGTCTGTCTGTCCGTCTGTAATTCAGTCAATTTGTTCCAAATCTATTAAAAAAAAAAATAGTTTATTTGCACCTCAAGTAAGTAACATTAAGTATATGGTTTACAACAAAAATAGGCCCAAGGTAGGTAGAGTTGTATGTTGGAGTTGCAGCCAATACCTAAGCTAAGATAACTTAATATCTTGTAATTATAGGTATCAGCGCCCACCCTCTAAAAGATGTCTCTTAACTACATGGATAATTTACATAATCTAGATAAAGTATAACAAGTTGAATTTTTAAATTGTCTTACACAAAGCAAAAAATAAAGGACTGATTAGATGCAAAACTAGAATAAAAAATAAATAAAAAACAAAGCAAAAAATCAAAATAAAAACAAATAAACGGTATCTGCTAGTTCGTTTAGGGGTGTGTGTGAGTGTATGTTGGGGTGTGTTAGTGAGTGTGTTAGTGTGTGTGTATCGTGATTGTGTGTTTGTGTGAGTGCCAGAGAAATACAAGTAAAACAACATACTGAACCAACATGAATAGGTATCAAGTATTATCGTTCACTTACTCCCGTCATTTAAAACAGAAATAAATAAACAATTAAAATAATATGTTATGTTATTTTTTTTTTTATTTATTACACAAAGAAATTATGCAAGTATGCTAAATAGCTTTTCAGTTTCATCATAAGTTAGGGATAGAAGCCAAATTATCAGACTCTGTTTGCACGCTCTTTTTGTCAAAGAGAAAATTTGCAACTTTCTATTTGCAATGTTAAATAGTCTAGGGCCAAGAAACATGTTGAAATTTTGAGCAAATGATGTTCTGCAGGGTACAGATTTTAATAGATCGAAACGTCTTCTCCCTGTAATTTCTTTTTCAGTCAGGGAACTTAGCTGGAGACAGGAATGCTGTCTCATAATTAAGGCTAGTACGAACAATTTGCGTACAGATAGTACCTCACATTCCCTGTAGAGCTCAGTGGTAGAAAAATACCTGGGCTTAAAGTAATTTACCTTTAATAAGGCTCTTTGAGCTCTTTCAGCAATTAAAATATGCGTTTTCGCGGCACCTCCCCAACAAGTAATACAATAGGTTATAACCGCTTGACACAAGGAGTAATAAATCATTTTCATAATATTAGCATTGGCCGAGTGTCTTATTTGCTTAAAAACGTATATGAGTTTTCTTATTCTGCTTGAGAGATTAATTAAATGATTTTTAAAATTAAGATTTTTGACAAATATGAGTCCTAAATATTTAATATATTCAACGGGAGAGAGAGACGGACAAGCACAGTTGATATCTTCGTTATGGCAGATATGGGAGGTTATACAATGTGTTGATTGTAGCGCTTCACTTGAGTTGCGAATAGTGAATGTGATATATTTGGTTTTATCGGTATTAAGAGAGAGGTAATTTTGTGCAAGCCATTTTGTGACCATGTTAAAGCCATGTTGTGCATTTTGGAATGTTTCACTCCAAGTATCACCATGGAATGTTAGGGTAGTATCATCTGCGTACGAAATTATTTTGCATTTTTCAATATTAAGTAGTGTTAGATCATTGATATAAACTAGGAACAACGTTGGACCTAGAATACTACCCTGTGGCACTCCATGGGTAACAGGTAATCCTTCACTTGTATAATTGCCAATTTTCACCTTTTGTGTCCTTCCATACAAATAATTAGACAGTAATTTGAGTTGGTTTCCACGGATTCCGAGTCGATATAGCTTGTTAACTAGGGTAGGAATAGAAACCGTGTCAAACGCCTTCGCTAGATCGAGAAATATAGTAAGGCATTTCTTTTTTTCATCTAAGTTTTTAACAATATGTTCAGTAAAGTCATTTAATGCATCTTCCGTGGACTTGCCTGTACGGAAACCAAATTGATTTTTCGAAAGAAGGTTATATTTTTCTAAATAATTTGTAAGTCTTTTATTAATTAACCTTTCAAGGAGTTTTGATAGAGACGTCAGATATTGAACCAATTTAAAGTTGATATTTTGTTCACATGAATGTCTGTGACCCCAAACTACAAACTAGGACGTTTTTTCTTATTACTAATTTTATCTGTACGGAAACAGAATAGTAAAATAAAAAGCCATTAAAAAGTTATGAGCCAACGAAGATTCGTTTTTCTTGCTAATTTTAACGTAACTTTGAATGTAAATAAGAAATAAAACAAGTGTAAAATCTTCAAAACAAAGTCGGTTCCGACAAATCTCAGTTATCGAAGTGTTCAATAGACTTTATTTTTAATTGATTTATGCATTGATAAAACTCGACTTTTCGTATTTTTTTACGCGCGTTTTAGTTCGAAACGGTGTTTGTGTGCGTGTGAACTAGACGTTGTGCGTGTAAACTAGCGTCTAACTGCCAGTGATCAGCAGTTACTATTGCTGTCGGACACGATGCTAGGTGGGACAGCGTGCTTTTTGGCCATGGCCCACCAGTGAGTTCGAACTCGCGACTAGTTCCACCTAACTCCGAAACTTTTGAGGCAAAAATTTTGAAAGAAATACAAAAAGTAGTTCTTTATTTATAGATTCCAGGAAAACCTATAAGAAGGTTATGGTCTCAAAATAATAAGGTAAATATTCATCCCGACTACGGAACCCTTCACTGTGTGTGATCCGACACATACTTGACCGGTGTGTGGGGATAGTAGACTAAAAATATAGCTTGTCTACTTGATAAATATCATATCACTGCTTGTTTCCCGGCACCTTGTGTATTTATTTTTGTAAGGGTAATAAAAATATTGTGTTGAGCACTTGTCTCAATATATCCGCGATCTATAAACAATTGGTAGTATATTGTATAGTATAAATAAATATACGCACAGATGTAACAAGAGAATGATGTTCTGAGATTCAGATTTCTTATCTTCCTGGTGGACCGAGGGTAAACATCAGGGGGCCCAAAAAGGCCACTTTGGAGAATCATAAAAGGATAACATTATGAATAATAATACTTATGGCGAAGACAGTCCGTGATTGGGATTGGATTTGGATTGGCTTGATTGGTATTTTAGCACAGACAAAAAAAAAATAACTGAAAAATGCTTCACCAATGGGATTTGATACGATTAACTTAACAGTTAACTGTCCATTATGTTATCCTTTTATGATTCTGCAAAAGTGGCCTTTTTAGGCCCCCAGTAGCCCTTTAGAATTCTATTCTATGAAATAATATTAGAAAGTATCTGTCCATATGGTGTACATAATAAAGAGTATTTTATTCTGTCGACCTGTCGACATAATACAGCGCTACATGTAGCGCTTATAGGGTAGTGGCACCAAAAGATGAACGACCGAGCGAAAAATAAAAAAATATAAAATACCGCGCTACTTACATGTGTGCAATATTTTTTCCCGCATAGGGAAACATTTTTTCTTCCGGGTTCCATAAAAATTTTGACAGTGACGACTCAGACGCGCTCGCAGCCAGCCGTTGTGTGAGCGTTTCCCGTCAAAAATCTGTTTTCTAGGGAAACTTACTTAAGGAAAGTACCCTCCGAATTTAAGAATTTTATCAGCTTATAGAAAGAATTATTAATAGATTTCAGTGGATTTGATTAGAATAAAATCTTGTTATATTCGGCTTTGTTTATATTGATACATTTATACATTATTTACCGTATTTTTAGAGTAATTTACTGTTCAAGTAATGGATTCAATTTTGTTCGCTTGATCCAATAGATGATCGGCGTTCAACTACTGGAGAAAAGGCTTATTTTTATAGCTATCATTACTTATAAACTCACGCTTAAAGACCAAAACAAAACCACTCAAATGAATTTTAATAAATGTATGAACTTAGTTACCAAAAGTTGAACACATGATTTTAGTTTTTGATTATTTTTAAGACTTTATTTTAGTATGAAATCTTGCACTGTTCAGCTTTAGGATTTACGCCCAAAATTTGAACTAAGAAATATGTTCACATTTTATTCGTTCATATTTTGGGTATCTTGCCTTAAATTGAACCTGAAGTGAATTTTATTCGTTCATTTTCTGGTTCCTTATTCCAAATAATGAACGAATTGAATGTGTTAGTTCAACTATTGGGTGCAAAATATTCATAATTAGGGCTCAGTGTTCAACTATTGGGGTAAAACCCAAATATTTTTACAAATAGTAACTTTAAAAAAAACATTGTAGATCTAGACGGTACTTTTTTTAATCCGTTAAATCCTAAGGGTTATAGGATTAATAAAAAAAAATAAGCATGCATCAATGTCGTGAAATAACTGAGTTATAGCTATTTAAAGTTGTCATAAACGCTTAATCGTTCATTTATTGGTGCCAGTACCCTACAATTTTTTTTTCGAAAGACGTTTTTTCTACTTTCAAATTACACTTCAATGTCTTCCTTCCCCATAATACAGTTAAGTAGGCAGGAAAAACTTAATAAAATTAGTTTTAACTTTTAGGTTTAGGGAATTTCTAACAAAGCTCTTTATACCATAGGTTCTTGTACCATACCCTGTTATGGGTTATAGGGGATATCGGTACAGAAAAGTGCATCATGTAGTATGCCTGGTACCCTGGTACCCATCTCACTGGTAACCAGGAGATTACCTTTCTTTGTGCCATTTTTCGCTACAGACATGTTTAACTGGCTTGTACCTACTGCTTTGAAGCAATGCGAAGACGTGTATGTTAAATATCGCAATGTACGAGTGGTTCAAGACATCTCTGAGATTAAAATGAAAAACTATTATTTCCACTCCGAGAACAATTCCTTATCGTGACCTTTCATCTGTCGATGCGATCAAACAATACAGAGATCGCGATGTGATTGCTCTTTTATCGACGACACTTGGGTTCTGTCCGCCATGCCAGCTATAAAAGACGCGCTGAAATCACACGACGAAAGATGCGTAGCGTTTGTGCACAAAGTTATGATGGAATCCTATGCCCGTCGTCACTGGTATATTTATAAGATTTTTCTAATACTATTCGAAGCGTTCGCCAGATGTTAGTATTAATCATTTTCTACGTATGTCCAGTTTATGATGAGGTGTGCTGTTGAACCCACTAAAGACCATTAAAATTTAGAGACCCAAATAGGTTCAATATGTGATGTTTTAGATTTTATTAAATACTTTCCGAGCCGAAGGGACTTGGGTTTTATGGACATCTTTGGTTTAAGTAAACACTCCCCGAGCCAAAGGGATTCTGTTTATTTATTTATACTTATTTATTAGGTTCTTTTATTCTTAACTTTGCTTGATATATTACCCGCCCTTATCCTAGTTTATTTAGAAATGTTAATACAAAACAGATGCCCATTTTTACAGAAAAAAAAAACTCATAATTGCATTGTTGAGTTCGTAGACTGAAAGACAATACACATTGTTTAACAATAAAACCACAGGATGTATATTTGTCTGAGCTATGCGTTTGAAATTCTCCATGAGTCAAGTTTACATCGTTTTTTATGGTTGAAAATTATTGCGGTTTGGAGAATACATTTATCATTTCTGTTATTTCAGAGTTTCGCGGAAAGCGATCCGCCGCGGCATCGACCTGAGCTGCTGCATTTGAAGGTTCTCGCTCAACGAACCATTAATGTGGGGCAGGTACAATATTACTTCATTAATATCCGTTAATTATAAGGAAGGTGCAGCGGGGGCAGGGTTGATCGACGATCAGATCCTCACAATGATCACACCCAGATTATGTCTGGACTTTAAAAGAGCCCTGACCTGTTTCAACTCAGAGCTGGATGGCGTCCATGCATCGTGTAGTCTTTAAAATATGGTTAACGTATGAAAGTGTTTGTACAAAACTACTTACGGAAATCAAATTATTATCATTAAGGTAGAAGCGCCAGGAAACCCGCAAAATTCAAATTTTCTTATGTTTTTTTGCAATTTGCAGGTCAGAGGTTGTATGTTGAACAAAATATCATTTGCGACCGGAACGTGTATGTATTTACAGAATTATAGTCATTAAAATCTTCAATACAACCCTCTAAGTTAAATAACCCTATTGTATGACTACCTATGTCATAGAAATATTAAACAATAGGGTCATATTTTGTTCAACATGCAACCTGACACTGACCTGCAAATTGCAAAAAAAACATAAGAAAGTTTGAATTTTGCGGGTTTCGTGGCGCTTCCACCTTAAAGAATCCTGGTGGTGAAAATTAATGAGAACACTTTATTCAATTTTGCTAACGGGTTAAGTTTTTTTTGACGTGACAACGTCTTAAATTAGGTTGCGACTGGGAGTCACTTATGAAAAAGTGTAACGCTCGGTAACGTTACGATGAGTCACCGAACGAGAGAGAGGCCCGCCGAATGCCTTGCGTCTCTCTCCCACTCAACTATGATCGGATGATCGGTCGTTGTCACGTAAAATCTTCGCCCGTAAAACCGACTTTACAGGCAACCATTTTTTTTTAATTAGATACTTTGCGACCTAAGACCCGTAGATATTGTAAAATCTGAACAATTACACCTATAAGTTTCATTTCTTACCTGAAATGTTTATCAATGGAATACACTGCCTGGATATTATATACTTAACTAGAAACGGAATTACAAGCAGTTTATACATTCCCTTTTGTATACAAAACAGTTGATTTTAAAATGCAGGTAAAACTAGTATAATTAATAACAGCGGTTGAAGCGGCAGGTCATCGTCAGCGTCATCACGCGAACGCTGTTGTTACGTTGGATATTATTATACTATTTTCGTTGATTTTCCATTAGTGTATGCACGTTGTATTTACTATTATAAGACGTAGAGGCGTTATATTTATTACTAGCTTCTGCCCGCGACTTCGTCCGCGTGAAATTTCTTGTACCTACCCACCCCGTCGCAACACTTCGTATTCGCTTAGCGTTCATTCTGACTTTTTTTCTTTTTGCTCGGCTACTAAGGGTCATATCGTGATTTTACATAGCCTATAGCCTTCCTCAAGAATTGGGCTATCAAATGCAAAAAAAAATTTCAAATCTGACCGGTAGTTCCAGAGATTATCGCGTTCAAACAAACTCTTCAGCTTTATTATTAGTATATAGATGTATTTCAGCACTATCTACTATCTGCACTGTGTTCAAAATAAATCCCGATATACACCCGGTATAAATACAATGCTCCTCTATCGCGCACAGCATTGGACGGTCGACAACCGCCGTCGACGCTGGAATACATTCACATCCAAAAACCGTTTCATTATATTCGACATTCCTTTAAATATATTATTCCTGACGTTTGCCAAACTAATCTCTCCACAGCTCTCGGCGTAATTACTACATACTAAGGTCAATGTACAATAAATTACCCACTAAACAATTCCGCCGCCAGTAATTTTCTAAACAGTAATATTTTAGCTGCAGCACATAATAATTGTAATAACTGCCGATACATTCGTAATCTGGCAGAGCTCAAAAGGAGTTGCATAACGAGCGGAAAACAATGCTATTTTTGTTCGGATCGTAAACATCGTGTCGGGTTCATCTGCGTCGGTATCCTCGGCGCCAAATTTAGCGGGAGTATGTTAAGAAACAGTTATGGTAGTAATAATTGTCACGGCGGGGTGTAGTGTCGCTGTGCGCATGTGTGCTACTGGCGCGCCGCCAGCGCACGCACACACACGCGCACGCACACACGCTCGCACGCAACCCCGCCGTGCACAAATTTCCCGTTGCTAGTTAAAACAGATTGATAATGCCCAAGTGTCACAGGCGAAAATCTTTATTTTTGTACCGTCCTGTTTTTTAACCGGTGCGGCCGGTGTGTGATTTCTCTAATGTACAATTTTTTTTTTTTCATGACACTGTCAAGGTTGATTTAAGGTGGGATATAAATAGGTTTCATCGTAGAATGAGTCGCTCGTCGCTATATTTCATCGCGACCTAGCCGGAGTTATAATTTAGCTGTAACATTTGTCATGTTTGTCTCAGGTGGCGTCTGATCTGGCGACCTTCGGCTCTATAGACATAAAGCCTCATGGAAGTAGAACTGCTCTCATAGCCGCTAACAGTCAGCAAACGTAAGTATCAAACTTTTAACAAATAAACCGAAATACAGGATGATTATTGAGGTAAATCTTCTGGGCGATACCCAAAAGTATGATATAAGAGGAATGTTGCCAAAGTAATTATGAGCTTGATTTAAGAGAACACTAAAACTTTTAGTATTTTGAATAAGCTTTTTTTGCAATATGAAAAATACCAACCTGTACTATTAAACCCAGCGATTTTCTTACTGGCGCCGAACCAGTCTGTTCAATCACGTTTTGAAAATCAGACACAAAATAATCCAATCTGTAGGTCCCTGTTTAAAACCCCATCTTGTTAACGTTTTTGTTGTTGCAGCGCCCAAAAAATACTGAAGCAGTTCAAGAATAGCAAAGAATACAGGATAGCGCAGTACAGCGTGTACAAACACTCGACGACAGGAACAATGGCGATCTGGTAAATATGTCTTTAGTTATGTGGAACCCTACAAGGCCCGTGGGCCGTGCCTAAGGGCCTGTGTACACCACGTTTTAGAAACGTGAGTCGACGGCGCACTTTTATCCTACAGAGCAGTGCCTGCCAGTATCTGACTCGCGTGCGTATCGCGTCTGTATCGCTACAAACGCGCGTCAACGGCGCGTTTAAAAAACGTGTAGTACCAGCCGCATAGGTCGATCGATCGATCAGGTGACCATCATTATATACCGAGACCCTTCCGTACCTCGGAAAACAGGTTAAGCCATTGGTCCCGTCTCATTCGTGGATCTTTGACAGTCGGGTTTGCTTACGGGTAGTCTGAAGCCTGGAAGTTTGACAACCCCAGTAACTGCGTTGTGGAGGTCAGATTGCCAGTTGCTCCATGTAAAATCCGGTTAAACTGGAAGCCGACCCCAACATAGTTGGGAAAGGGCTCGGCAGATTATGATGATGTAGAACCCTAGAGAGAAAAAAAGATAATTAATCAGTGGGAAAGTGCTACCTGGGAAGAAATCGCTAGAGAAAGAGGTAGAAGGAGAAAACAGGTGGGCTTTGGCCTGCAGCAGTGTAGTGTGACATAATAAAATTTTAAAAGCTAAAAATGCGACTAAGCGACTGGAATATAACAAAAAGCTACAAAATAAGTTAAATAGGTACTCATAGGCAGTAACTGAAACAGCTTTAGCAATGCTAGATTAAACTTATAATCAATTAGCTTCCGCCCGCGGCTTCGCCCGCGAGGTATGTCGATGAAAACCATCCTATGTCCTTCCCCGGGATGCAATCTATCTCTCTGCCAAATTTTATGGAAATCTGTTTAGTGGTTTAGGCGTGAAAAGGTAACATACATACAGACAGACAGACAGAGTTACTTTCGAATTTATAATATTAGTATGGACCAATGAACACCTTGGTATCTAACCAAAGTTAACCTAACCAACTGATCAAACTTTTATCTTTTAAAAGGAGAAGCTACAAATATTTATTTATGAAGAGCCCAAAACAATTGTAATTAAATCTTCTAGGCACCTATTCAAATTGTAGATCTGATTTAGAATATACTCATGAGCAGACAGTTGCGCGAATAAACGTTCTATCAAAATCACGGTGACTCGGAACTGACAAGTACAACGTTTAAGAAAATTAAATATATTTATATAATCGTCAAGAATTAAATGAGGTTCGCCGAGCGAAAACTGTATATTTTCAATACGAATAAAATTAATCATATTCGTATCTCACGCCCATACATACCTACTTGTGGTATTTTATTAGATTACCAGAATATGAACACAAAAAGTTTTGGCCGCGGCTTCGCCTTGTGGATGTCCGAAAAAATCCCACGGGAACGTACTACCGGGATTAAAAGTACCCGGTGTGTTAATCCATTTGTTGGATTTGTCTCCGCCCCGAATAGCAGAATAACTATACAAACATGGGAATAATTCATGAAAAATAATTCATTTCATCATCTCATACATACCTTCTTATTGATTCTGAGGCGGTACGAAGTATCGCGGGGTCAGCTAGTATTTTACTAAAATGTTATTCAAATACTTTTACTGTTATTGTAAAACCACATAAATTATAAACGTCAACTAACTTTTGGCGACTGCAATCCAAGTATGACAGCTAGATTGAATACATGACTTTGTAACTGTGTGGCGGTTTTGAGTATTTAGATAGATAGATAAAACGTTTATTCAGTGCAACAAAAGACACAATACAGGTAAGCAAACCAACCCATTGATGCGCGATGGAAGCGCGCACCGACTGTTTCCACGCCACCATAAACTAAAAGCAGGTTATCATTTTAAATAAAAATCAGATAAGCCCTTATCATAGGTAGTTGAATTAATGTCCGGTTTCTGAAGTTCCCAGATAGTCAATAAAAACGTTAATATAGTATAGTGTACAGTCACGAGCATAAGTATGTATACACTTGGCTTTGTTCAAAGGCGATTTTCTCCTTTATTTTTGAATGAAATTTTATATTATTAGGAACATAGTATTTTCGAACCCATAGGTTTATGTAAAGTGTCGTATTTCAACGTTGCACTCCTTATTTCGTGAAAAAATCGCAATTTAAAGTTGCCAAGTGTTGACATATTAGTGCTCGTGACTGTACAGTTCAAACATTTGAATCCAGAATTTTAAATCAACTAACTATTGGAGGGCACTGTACATTCATCTAATGGCTCACTTGCTATTTTGCTTACAAAGCTTTTTTTTTTCAGGAGCGGCGCCTTCATCACTAGCAGCCTAGTTTTGTACTTCCTTCACAAAAAACTAAAATAGTCCTATAAAAAATTCGGTGCTTAAAATACCGCTTTTATTCGCTACCGAAATAAGCAATTACCATTTTAAGTACCTTAACAATAAAATGCTCTGTACCACGTTTAGCATAGTTATGGAGGATTAACAGTTCATGAAACTTCACTATAAAGTACGTTTGCCAAGCTATTAAACTCGTAATTATAAGTGTAATTACCCGACTCTGTGAGATTAGTATGTAGGTCATTGAGGCTTTTTATATTTTTAATAGTGAGAATCTAACAGGCTTATCACAAAATTGCGTTCTGTCAGATTAGGTATGGATTAGTACGGCGACAACCCGCTTGGCGCCACAAGTTCACGACATTGTACTGTAGCTACGACTAAACGACTTTGATACTTTTTCTACTATTGAGTTATTTGTTAATAATCTTATTGATTATTACTTTAGATATATTAATTGAAATATTGTTAATAATGATAAGTCATTGAATAATCAGGAGAGGGACTAAAACAGATAGGTATCTCAAAAAAAAATTGCTTTTGCAACATTTAGTTTTTCAAAAATCATGGTCTCTGTGAACCCTCACTACTTTCATTGCATAGTCCCGACCAGTCCATACTGCAAATAAGCAGATATGCCTATTCGCAATATGAAGTTGACCTTAGACTTGGTAAAACCAATCGTGCTTTTCATTCATATCAAGTTCGCCGGAATGGTTCCTTTTAAAACATTTATTTATTTATTTTATACTAGCTGTTCCCCGCCGTGTCACACGCTGCGCGGCTCTTAAGGGTCGTAGCGTGATGTTATATAGCCTATAGCCTTCCTCGATAAATGGACTATCCAACACAAAAATATTTTTTCAATTCGAACCAGCAGTTCCTGAGATTAGTGCGTTCAAACAAAAAAACTCTTCAGCTTTATAATTAATTATATTATGTTCTGTATTAATGTGTAACGGAAAAGGTTTGTTACCGCATCCTCTAGATCGACGTTTCTATTTCAACCGGAGATGAAAATGATTTCTTGGCGGAATATAAACAAGACAGGTTTCTAAGGTCACACTCATTGCACTCAAAGAAGTTTGCATACTTACTCAGATTTTAGTACAGGTTGCATGTGTAGCGGTATCTACAACGCCATATGCGAAAAACGCGTCATACTGACGTCACGCAAAATCCTGCATCTCGCAAGTAGAGTTTACCGCGCAACTAGCGTAGATACAACGGCCCGGCATGAATCATTGGGCAGTTGCATCCTGTTCCTCATACCTCTATACTGGTGACCCCGAACATGAACGTCAGCGCAGCCTTCGTGCAAATACTTTTCAGCGTGACATCATCATCACTCCCGCAAGCTTTAGCGGCGAGTCACCCAGCCAGCCAACACCCACGGCTTCAACGGGTATCCTGACCGCCAGCATGCAGCGACCGCGCATACCTGATCACCACCCTCAACCTCATCAGCAACCTCGGTACAGTACACTGCGCTTTCGGCCGGTCTACAAGCAGAGCCCTTTAAAACCCTCACCTGGTCGACGCCAGCAGTCCGCCTCAACCCGGCGCTGTACCACATCCGACGCCACGGGGCTCCTATATGAAACTTTTAAAATATATTTTCGGTGTTCTCTCCTCATGCCACACCTACTCAGCTATCAACTTTTCGCCCTGGCTTGCTCAAAAACCCTCTGGGCCACAATTTGTTTTAAAAATTTAGAAGAAAAAAAAACAGTAGCTTTCCGGGAGTGCCTACAGAAGTGACAACAAAACAAACAGAATACTTTGCCATAACTCACTGACATATCGGATATGCTATACATTAAAACCGAGGACAGCCGAACACATCCAAAGCGGGTATTTTTTTAATCGTCATATAAACAAAAAGAAAGAAAGAAAGATAATACGTTTATTTGCCGTAAACATGACGCTATCGCTCAGCATTATGCTGCGACCCTATGCAAGACAGAGCCCCAGCATTTTCAGCGACAGCCGGCGTCGACGTATTGACGTCGTCCGGTGCAGCAAACAATTATTATGACGCTCGCGCTGTACTGGTACAGCCTACACAAAGAAAACTAATAGTATAATCGAAACTAAATGTGATAAAAACAGGAATATAAAAAAAGGAAAATAGATATATACATGCTATGAGAATATCATCCTCAATAAACTTACAAATACGCGCGTTGTCGCTTACGGTAACAGTGGCGCGAATTCAATGGTTTTTTCCCATCTCAAAAATGCCCAGCACGCCTAAATAAGTTTTCACTTCAAAAATCTGGAAGACGATAATTCGTGCTTACTTAAAGACAATAACTTAGTTTGCACTATCTAAGACGATAATTACACGATTTTTTTCAAGAATTTGGATTTGGGAAATGACAATTTATAATGATTATGTAACAGTTACGGCACCTCCTATTTCGATTTGTCGCATGTCTTCAATTTCACCTGTAGGTATATCTATTTCACTAAGTACCTAATTGAGAAATAATAATTCTATAAAATGCATTTTGAAGGCTTTAAGCCATCTTGTTATAATGCGTCTTGCTAATGTGTCTATGCATTTACACACACAATATTCGGAACTTTATAAAGTCATACTTATTATTGTATAAAACTATGAGATGTTGATTTAAAATCGATACAGTAGTTTGTTGATTTTTGTAATATATAGTGTTACCCTCATTATAATTCAGAGTTGCAGGGACATCGACGCCCAACCTGTTACCATGGCTTCATTACATGATACTGAAGCGGTTATTTAAAAAAAAAATACTGTTCCATACATTTGGCTACCGCGTAGGTGCATTATTTTATGAAACAGCTGATTCATGGTTTCACTTTGTGCGTCGAGTTCTCCGCTACCCTGTATAGGATATTATATCATGAACAATGTTATAAAATTATGTACATTTACGGTTGTACAGACACGCCAGCACGTCAAGCTACCCGAAACTGTCAAATTGCCCCAATCAACCTTGAACTGCTGCTTTAGCGATAAAGTTGAAAATCGATTAAAGAAATTTGACAGATTGTAGTAGCTTGATGTGCTGGCGTCTGTTCACTAAAGCGTTGGTTTCCTAAGAAAGCAGACTACGGTCACACAATAGCGACTGTCCAACACACAAATACAGAGCGTTTATGACACCCTAATGTCACTGCACTGGTGAAAACGTTAGATTTTTATATCTACCCACATGAAAAATATGTGAACGTTCAGAAATAAAATAATTTGGTTGTTAATTAGAAATAGGTATAATGAAAATGTTTTTATAATGTTTATTGTGTTTAGTAGGTAATTAATGAAAAGGTTAATAAACATTACCTGCTAAGTATATAAATAATAAACGCTGACGTAACGAACGTCGTTCAGTAGTTATTGAATTATTCGAAAGATGGAGTAAGTAGGTACTTAGTATTCAGGGTGTGTCGTAAATAGTGGTCCAGAGGAGTCGATACCCTGTATTCTTATGTATCACATACCGAAATAATAACCATTTTCAGTTAAGGTTCTAAGAAAAAACAAATTAATTTCTTTAAGCAGCTGTGACTTTAAAATATAAAGTACACATATTCAAGAGTTATAATAAGAAAAAACAGAATTAAAAAATATTGATATTTGTGGAAATTACAGCCAAATTCGTGAAGCAAGGTACAGAAATTTTAAAAACAACTTTTTTTTTTCGGAGACCCTTAACTGAAAATGTTTAAAATTTCGGTATGTGATACATAAGAATACAGTGTATCGACTCCTTTACTCTGGACCACTATTTACGACACACCCTGTATACAGGATGAACTTTGAGAGTTGTATTGATGATTTTGACTCCGCATCAAAGGTGCGATAAACAAATACGCGACAAATGTTAGGGCGTCAGTACGACATGTTGGCCATCAGTGGTGCGACAGCACATCAGCTCTATGTACACATAGTGCGACTGATTGTTTTCACGACAAACGATCGACGATGAACCTTTTGATCGACGAACGAAATATGTTACGCATTTACCCTGCAGGACCGACTGATAACTGAACAATAAACGTGGTGGTTTGACGTTTACATACAAAAGCTGAGAAACCGTAATTTTATTTCTCAGTTAAAAGATATCTGACGATTGAAAAATCTGCACTCTCTTTACCTGTAGATACCTACAAAACATCGTTTTCTTGACTGAAGTGAATAAATACATATTGTTGTTTAGTTGTAAGATAAAATGTGCCACAGTATATTTATTTGACAGAATAAATCATGGATTATACTGTATCTGTTTTTCTTCTTTAACCACCATAGTCCTTAAAATAATTATCTGATTCAAAGACAAAAAATATCGATTGTCTTTGTGTAGAATTTGCAGTATTTTTCTCCCGAGTTCGAAGTGCGAGTAATGTTTGCAAAAATGCTTAAAAAATTCAACTGTCTAGATATTAGTCTAGAAAAAAATCAACACTTCACAGCAACTCCAACAAATACTTCAATAATTAGCTATGTTTATAAAATCAGAAGTGCTTGTTTAATACCCCGCTGTCATCCAGTTTTGACTGATCACGGAATAAATAACGTAACGGAACGATACTCCTGCGCCGCTCAAACAATAGACTAACATTCATTATGTACTCATACTATGTTAAAAGGTTTACGATAATGTTTATGAAACTTGCGAATTACTTCTGAATGGATGGATGGATGTGGAGGTAAAGAAAGAAAGCACTTGACTGTAAGATCCTCGACTGGCTGGATAGTTGTCTGCGTGTGCGCAATTAGAATCCTGTAAGTAATATTCATGGATCACGACAATATCCTTTTAACAGCCAGGGAAGGGCTCACAGACCACTTCTAAACACTATTACAACAAATCCTTACCTTTTAGAACATGGAACAAAAAGGGTAAAAATATTGATCGGATCAACTGGATCCCTCTCGCCGAACAATGAAAGCTTAGCATAGCCTACCATAATCAGCCTATAATGTTCCCACTGCTGGGACACAGGCCTCCTCTCTAGGAGAGGGAGTGGGCAGTAGTCCAACACGCGGGCCCAGTGCGTGTTGGTAGATGTCAACTATTATGTCTTCGAGTTTTTGGTTCTAAGTCATGCGGGTTTCCTCACGATGTTTTCCATCACCGTTTTAAGAGCAGTGGTGATGAAATAATTTACACCTATCGCCTACTACCTACAACTCGTAAGTCGCGGCAGTTACCTCTGGGCCACCACTGCACTGCTCACAATGAATGCTTTTGATTTATTTTTTTACTAGCAGCGCCCCACGGTTTCACCCGCATAAGTGTCAGGACGAGGATGCAAATGGCCCTTCTCAGGGCCAACTCAGTGGCCCTTCTCAGGGCCAATCCACCGGCCCTTCTAAGGGCCTCGCCGAAGCTGGCCGCACACCATCCGTGGCCAGCTTATCCAGTCAGCGGGCGGAGTTTTCGGACTCCGACGAGTCCGTCATGGACACGTCGGCGGCCGAAAACGATCGCCTTCAGCGGAAGCGGGCCTACCTGAGGCTCGGGTCCGAGGGCTCCTCGGAGTCAGTGGGCAAGTCGAGGAAGAAGCCGAAGACAAAAAAGGCTTCGACTTCTGCATCGACCCCCACCCACGATGTGGGCCTGGTGGACGCCGAGCGTCAGTTAGGCCTAGCAAGGAGGCAGCAGCTGCAGCAGGACCTCGAGGAGAAGGTCGCTGCCAGGGAGCAGCAGGCGCGGGCCGCCAGGTCGAGGGCTGGATATGGCACATCCACAGTGCTGTACGCCGACCACTCCCTGGCGGAGCTGGAGCGCATGGCGCTCCAGGACAAGGAGGAGGTGCTGGAGGTCGCCTCCAAGTCCTCGAACCTAAAGGGGACCTTCCAGAAGGCCCTCAAATGCCGGGCCGTGAGCATGCACGGCATCGTCACCGAGCTGGTGCAGCGCACGGCCACAGACGAGACGCGGCAGCTGCAGGCGAGGGTGGATCGCCTGCAGCTGGAGGTCAGCCAGCTGCACCAGAAGCTGGCTGAGGCCACGGCCCGGCAAGCCCTACCTGCGCCTGCCCCTGCATCTGGTCCGGTAGACGGAGGCTCCTCCCCCCCTGGCAACCTTGTGGAAATAATCCGCAGGGTTGTCATGGAGGAGAGGGCCTTTATCAGGGGCTGCTTCGCGGGCATTGAGGACCGGCTCTTGCCGGAAAAGCGGCTCCGCCCGCCGTTAGCGGCGGATAAGAGTCCGCCACCGACGGAGCCGGTGCCTGTACCTGCGCAGCCTGCGGTGCGATCGGGTGCGCAGATCCAGGCCCCGAAGCCCTCCAAGGGCAAAGGGAAGGGCAAGAGGAGCACTGTGGCCCCTCAAACCCCCACCACAAGCGCGGAGGGAGCGTCTGCCACTCCGGCAGCCCCCCAGAACACGCAGCGGGAGGACGCCATGCTTCCCTCCACCACCCCGTCCAACCAGGCGTGGACGGAAGTGGGCAGGAGGGGAAAGGCCAAAAAGCCCAAGCCCGCTGCGACTGCTTCGGCAGCCCAGAAGGCTCCGGCGGGCGGGAGGAAGTTGGTTCCTCCCAAAACTGCGGCGGTCGTGGTGACCATCACCCCGGAGGCCGCGGAGCGGGGCGAAACGTACGAGTCCGTCCTAAGACGGGCTCGTGATAACGCGGATCCCTCTCGGCTGGGGATCGGCAACATTTCGTGCCGCCGCACCCAGGCCGGAGCCCGAATTTTTGAGTTCGGGGGAGAGCAGCGCGGCGCAAACGCGGACCTCTTTGCAACAAAGTTGAAAGAGGTCATCGCAGATGTGGCGACGGTCGCCAGACCGGTCAAGACCGCATCCTTGGAGGTGATCGATATGGACGACTCGGTCACCAAAGAGGATGTGGTGGCGGCCGTTGCCACTGCGGGAGGCTGCAGCGCTAGCGCGGTGAAGGGGGGAGCCATCAGGCCCGGTCGCCGCGGCATGCGCGTAATCCGCGTCGAGTGCCCAGTCGCCGCGGCGGTGGCCGCCCTTAAAGCGACCAAGGGACGGCTGCTCGTGGGTTTCAGCTCGGCTGTGGTCCGGCCGCTTGAGGACAAGCCTGCGCGGTGCTTCAAGTGCTTCGCGCCGGGTCACACCCGATCTACGTGTCCCTCCAAGTCCGACTGGGGAGAGTCTTGCTTCCGGTGCGGACAGGAGGGACACAGGAGTGCCACTTGCAGCGCCACCACGCCACACTGCCCGGCGTGTGCTGCCAGTAGCCGCCCTGCGGGGCACAGGATGGGGGGCAGGAGTTGCCAGCCGCCCACGAGGAAGGGCATAGTGCCGGCGCAGGTTCGCCCTGTCGCCGCCACCGCCGCTGTCGCCGCCGCTGTAACTCCAGCTCCAGCGGCGGTAACTGAGGAGGGGGGTGCGATGTTGGAATAATGGTTTCCAATCATCGCATCCTCCAGGCGAACACCAACCACTGCAGAGCGGCCCAGGACCTGCTAGTGCAGGCCATGGCTGAGTGGTTGGTGAACGTAGCGGTGGTCGCCGAGCCCTACTCGATCCCCGGCAGTTGGCTGGGTGACGAGGACGGCTTGGTGGCACTAGCGGCGCGGTCCTCCACAGACTCCCCTCCCCTCTCGCTATTAGAGAGGGGGCCGGGATACGTGGCCGCCGCGTGGGGAGAGGTAGCCCTCGTGGGCGTCTATTTCTCCCCAAACCGCCCTCTCCAGGACTTCGAGAACTATCTCGGAGTCCTGGCCGCCGTGGTCGGCAGGGCGGCGCCGCGTCAGGTCTCCGTATTGGGAGACCTGAATGCCAAGTCGGTGACCTGGGGCAACTCGGCCACCGACCCTCGCGGGCGGGCGGTGGAGTTGTGGGCAGCCTTCTCTGGGCTCTCCCTCCTCAACAGAGGGAACGTCCAGACGTGCGTGCGGCGGCAGGGTGGCTCGATAGTGGACGTCACTTTTGCCACCCCTGCGTTGGCCGCGCGCGTGCTGAACTGGCGGGTGGACCTGGTGGAGACCATGTCGGACCACCGTTACGTGCGGTTCGACATCTCCACCGGTGGCCCCGGAGAGACGCGGCCCCCCTCGGGGCGGTCAGCGTTTCCACGGTGGGCTCTCGCCCGCCTGGACAGGGAGGCGGCGGCGGAGGCGGCGTTTATCCAGGACTGGCTTTCGCCGCCCTCCGCTGGCCTGGACGTGGACACCGTGGCGGGACACCTGAGGGAGTCTCTGACCGAGGTGTGCAATTCTAGCATGCCTCGGTCAGGCCGACCGCTGCCCAATCGGGCGGTGTACTGGTGGTCGGTGGAGCTGGAGGGGCTTCGAGCGGCGTGCGTGGGGGCCAGGAGGGCCTACGCGCGGAGCCGGCGGCGGCGTCGACGAGACCACGCCCACGGGGACCACCTCTATGAGGTGTACATAGAGGCAAAACTGGTCCTCGAGCGGGCCATCGCCGACGCCAGGGACTCGGCCAGAGCGGAGATGCTGGAGGGTCAGGGATCCCTACGGGAGGCCATACAGGGCGGCGCGCAACAAGCTGCGCCCCTTTGGTCCCCCGGTCGCCGAGACCCTGGAGCCCTCATTCCTGGATGGGGTGGTTCAGTCCCTGTTCCCGTGCAGGGACAATTTCACCCCACCAGTGATGGACCCTCCGCGGGGGATGGCTCCGCCAGCTGAGGAGGAAGAGGAGGCCCCTCCTGTCACGGAGTCGGAACTTAGCGCGGCGATTGTGCACATCCGCGCCAAGAAGACGGCTCCGGGCCCCGACGGTGTCCCGGCGAGGGTGGTGGCAATTGCCGCCACCCAAATGGAGGAGCGGTTTCGGGACCTCTTTAACGCATGCCTTGCGTCTGGGAGGTTCCCGAAACCGTGGAAGGAGGGGCAGTTGTGCCTCCTTCGCAAGGAGGGCCGCCCTGCAGACTCGCCCTCGGCATACCGACCCATCGTCCTGCTCGATGAGGTCGGCAAAATGTTCGAGGGGATAATCGCTGCCCGCCTAAAGAGCCACCTGCGGAATGTGGGGCCGGACTTGTCGGACGCTCAGTTCGGTTTTCGGGCTGAGCGTTCCACAGTGGACGCACTGGCCCGCCTTAAGGGCCAGGTGAAGGATGCGATGCAGGCGGGGGACGGATTGTTGGCGGTGTCATTCGACATAGCCAACGCCTTCAACTCTGTTCCCCGCAGCACCATCCTAGAGGCGCTCCGATTCCACGGAGTGCCTCTATACATGCGGCGTCTACTGGCCAGCTACCTGGAGGATCGGACGATCGTCCTCGTGAACAGGGCTGGCCAAGTCCGGCGGTACGCAGTCGAGGCCGGCGTTCCACAGGGGTCAGTCGTGGGACCTCACCTCTGGAGCGTCGGCTACGACTGGCTCTTGCGGGGAACTCTCCTCCGAGGCACGAGTGTCGTCTGCTACGCGGATGACACTCTCCTCACCGCCCGGGGGGAGAGTTTCAGGGAGGCGGCCAACTTGGCCTCGGCAGGCGGATCCTTGGTCGCAGGGAGGATCCGCCGCCTAGGACTGACGGTGGCGCTGCACAAGACCGAGGCCGTGTTCTTCCACGGGCCTCGGCAGCGCCAACCTCTAGACGCCCACATCTTCGTGGAGGGCGTCCGAATCGAGGTGAAGGCCCAGATGAAATATCTGGGCCTTGTACTCGACAGCAGGTGGCGTTTCGGCCCGCATTTTAGCGGGCTGTCGACGCGCCTGCTGAAGACTGCGGGCGCCCTCTCGTGGCTGCTCCCCAATCTGGGGGGGCCCAGCGCGAGATGCCGGCAACTCTACGCCGGCATCTTGAGGAGTATGGCCCTTTACGGGGCCCCTATTTGGGAGGACTCCCTCCACAGGAGGGAGAACGCCGCCGCATTGCGGGCCCCCCAAAGGGCCATAGCCCAGCGGGCGGCGAGGGCCTACCGCACGGTCGGCTTCTCCGCGGCATGCGCTCTGGCCGGCACCCCGCCTTGGGAGCTCGAGGCGTGGGTGCTCGCCAGAGTGTATGAATGGACGGCGGGGCGGAGGGCGAGAGGAGAACGCCCAGCCCCGCAGGAGCGGGAGGCCGTCCGGCGGGAGGCGAAGGACGCCATCGTCGTCCACTGGACGCGGGACCTCGCTGCCGCAGCCTTCGGCCGCCGAACCCTCGACGCGATTGGGCCGGTCTTGCAAGACTGGCTCGAGCGGTCGCACGGGTTCCTCTCCTTCCGTCTGGTGCAGGTGCTGTCCGGACACGGTTGCTTCGGATCGTACCTGCACCGTATCGGGCGGGAGGAGACGCCGTCGTGTCACGGCTGTGGCGCGGCGGAGGACACGGCGCAGCACACTCTCGAGGTGTGCCCGTCGTGGTCCGAGCCGCGCCGCAGTCTCACCGCGGCGATCGGAACGGACCTCTCGCTCCCCGGCTTGGTCAACGCCATGCTAGGGGATGAGGGGTCCTGGGCGGCAGTCGCCTCCTTCTGCGAACACGTCATGTCCCAGAAGGAGGCGGCGGAGCGCGTGCGGGAGGAAGACCCTCTCGCGGCGCCGCTCCGAAGGCGGAGGAGGGGTCGAAGAAGACGTCAGTATGACAGTCATCTCCGACTCCTCCCAGGTGGAAGCCAGCAGGCGACGGGTGCGGGGGCACCCTCGCCTGTATTGCACAGGCTTCCACCAGTGCCGGACGGGAATGGCCAGGTGTTCTCGGCCATTCCCGTAGCCCCCCCTCAGACGGGGGGACATGCGGGGCCCGCCAGCTAGGCGGGCATGCGCCGGGGGGGTTGTGGATGCAAAGGCTGAGCCGGATTCCCATGACCTCCCCATCAAGGCGATGAGGGAACACCGCTGAGTTTTAGTGGGTATACTGCCACATGGCAGGGAGTCCCACATACTCCGTCTCTTCCCCCCACGAGCGGAGATGCGTAACGTCATTTCTCAGCGGAAAAAAAAAAAAAAAAAAAAAAAAAAAAAAAAGGCAACCGCTCCATGTTAAATACTGGTATTCAGCTGCATCCGGTTAGACTGGAAGCCGACCCCAACATGGTTGGGAAAAGGCTAGGTAGATGATGATGTCCTTTCCCGGGACTCAAACTATCTCTATACCAAATTTCATCTAAATCGGTTCAGCGGTCAAAGGAACCTTTAAGCGTGAAGAGGTAACAGGCAGACACACTTTCGCATTTATAATATTACTAGCTGACCCGGCAAACGTTGTTTTGCCATATAAATACTCCTACCCTACTCCTACACTACTCCTACCCTACTCCTACCCTACTCCTACACTACTCCTACCCTACTTCTACCCTACTCCTACACTACTCCTACCCTACTCCTACACTACTCCTACCCTACTCCTACACTACTCCTACCATAGATATCCGATCGACTCCTACACTACTCCTACCCTACTTCTACCCTACTCCTACTATAAAAAAAAAAAAAAAAAAAAAAGTATCCTATGTCCGTCTCCTGGTTCTAAGCTACCTCCCCACCAATTTTCAGCCAAATCGGTTGAGCCGTTCTCGAGTTATAAGTGGTGTAACTAACAGACTTTCTTTTATATATATAGATAGTATGGATGGAAGAAGACAGAGATAGGTAAATTACTCTGACAGTTGTAACTCTTCCCGTCGGCCTACTTAAGGCTTGAGAATAGGTCAATTGTCTCTTCCGACACATTATAAATACTGGACCCGTAGTATCGCACCTGAGGAGTGGAGAGAGAGTAGAGAGGCATCTGCCCTAAAGTGACGCCATAGGCTTTTCATCCATATCAATAATAGTATAAATGCGACAGTGTGTGTCTATCTTGTATTCTGTATGTTACCTCTTCACGCTTAAACCACTGAACCGATTTAGACGAAATTTGGTTTAGAGATAGTTTGAGTCCCGGGAAACGACATAGGATAGTTTTTATCCCGATATTCCCACGGGATCGAAATTTACGCGGGTGGAACCGCGGGGCGCTGCTAGTAAAAAATATAGGTACCTACTTTAGATTACAAACCTTATTACATAGGTGTTGAATGCAACGCACAAATAAATACACTTACACCCAGCTTCTGAATTGAGAATTTGAACGTGACAAACTCTTCTTTAGCATTACGGGTGATGTAGGTATTTATTTTGGTAACACAATATACAGGGTGGCAGGGGACGACGCGCAAACTGTTTTCACGGATTCGGTGCATGATTCTGAACCCTTCTGCGTTGAAATTCGTCTGCATAGAAAAGTGCAATATATCATGTAATATCTACACGGTCAAAATGTATGGAACAGCAAATTTTATTTTGATAACTGACGAAAAATTTTAACGCAGGGTTTCAGAACAATGCACCAAATCCGTGATAACACGTTGCGCCTCGAAGTCCCTGTCACGCTGTATTAATTGTATTATGTACCTATAGGTAGGTACTGTAAAGGTAGGTAGGGTAGGTACGCCCAGTATCTGAGTTGAGAAGTTGAATTCTTCTTTAGAATTACGAGTGTGTCATGTATTTATTTTGGTAACGCAATATATACCCCCATATACCTAAATAAACAAATAAGATATAAATATTGCGTTTTATTTTGAACCTTTCGCTCGCGGCTCGTAATTTTTCAGCCTTGAACGTTAATACGAAATAAAATTCTGTTATCATCATGCAACAGCTGAAAATATGATCATATATTTAAAAATACTTTGTTTTCATTGTAACTGGCACCCTAATTCCTAAAACACATTTAATTACAATTTGAATAATCTTGAAGGATTTTGCTAATCCATTGCTGCGTATGTTCGAAAAAATTGTCTGCTCATCTACGTACACACAGCTCCTTTAAGTAGTTACCCCACCAAAAGACATGTGCGTTCAAATCCGTGATAGGCCCAAGTTGGTTTTTGTATTTTGCAAAAACATTTTATTTTAAATAATGTATTGTTTTAGTGAATAAAGAAGTTTAAGTAAGTATTTTTTTTTTTCTGTTTTTATTATTGTTTTTTTCAATAAAACAATACTTTTGCGACGACAAGCAACAATAATAGGGTTAACATTTACGACAACTTATTCATCGTCTAAATAGACTGGAGGTTTCAAGACCGCTTACCGTGCATAAGATTGGAAGTTCAAATCCTATATAGGCACGAAATGTGCTTTTTGTTCATTATATTATTTTGATATATATTTCTATTTTGTTTTAAGTAGTAATTATTTATAAAGAATTAAAAAATCAAGAAAAATAAAATACTTTATTAATCATTTAATAATATTTATTATTGCTATTATTTAACAAAACTATGATCTTATTTTACAACAAACAGAACAACTATTTTAGTTCTCATAAAATCAGAAATCATTTAAAAAAATAATTGATAAAATTAGTAGTCGTTTACTCTTCGCCGTTTTAAGTGAACGTATACAAAGTTCTAACTTGAAGGTATGGATTAATTTTATAAAGACAACGTAAGTAAGTAAAATTAATGGATACCCTCAAATTATAACATCTTTCGATTAGACAGGGACCTAAAGATATAATGACTCAGCCGATAGTAGATAACAATTTCATCGCAATTCATATGGGCTCGCTGGCTAGTTCGTCAAACTGCCGGTATGAGTATGACGACGTTCGGTGATGCGATGGTTCGAATCCGAGTCAACACAATGGGCTCTTTTTGAAGTATTCTTTAGATTATTCGTAAGGAATTCAATGTTGTAGCAGTGTAACATTTTAAAACTTGAGGGGTTAGGACATAGTGACGCTTTCTGTACATAACGCAATGGATATTGTTGAACTGTCAAAATGAAAGCCATTGCTACTGTTAGTGTTACGCAATTAGGTACTCCGCAGAAAACCCACATTTTTATTAAGGCACAGATATTTTAAAAACAAAGTAACTCAACTAGGTACGTGTAGCTCCAGTATCTATTATCACAGATTTATATGCGTTATTTTCGGATAAGTAGGCACCGAATATTGAATAACTTGCGGCCAACGAATAACATACGACTTCCCTCATATAGTGCATAAATATGAGGTTTAATTTACAAGATATGTAATGCGCTGGCACGTTAATGTCGGCAGGGAGATTATAACTCGGGGCTAAGCAAACAGCGCATGAGTTAGGTTGCTTACACAGCGCTGCGCCCGCGCCCCGGCCGGAATAAGGCGGGAAAACGTTTTGACATGCCAGATTTATATGTTGATTTACAACTCACTTGCACAACATGACGGGCCGGCAAACTTCCTGAAAATTAATTCATTATTGCGCCCAGCCAACAACGAGCTTGTTTTTAGTTTTCGCAAATTGCTTCCTATGTTGATTCCGTGAAGTAGGTACCTACCGAAGTACGAGTAAACAATCGATAGGCGATTTCATCAACATGACTGTAAAACCTATTTAAATAGTACCTAGATACGATTTTGATAGTGTTTGTTTATCATGTAACTCTAACAAAACATGAAATTAAAGAACGCTGAAAACTGACAAGTTGCACTCAACTAGCACCCAATATATTGCACTTTTAGTTTCAGCGATTGCGATTTCAATGTTAGGTACATAGATCGGGGGAAATTAAATAATGTACAGTCAACAAAGGAGTTAAGTATACAGGAGCGTCGGATATAGTTGAAGTTTACTAAGAAACCGATGGATGTTCTGGACTGAAATTTAATTTAATAAATGAGCTGTTTGTTTTCTATTAATAAACTAAAATTTTATTCGAAAATATCCATCGGTTTCTTAGTAAACTTCAACAATATCCGACGCTCCTGTATACTTAACTCCTTTGTTGACTGTACCTATCTCGTGAAATATCGGAAATTATGTAGGTACAAAGGTAACTTTGTAAGTCTAGGAAAATCCGTAGAAATATTCTATGTTTAGTAACCATAAGCGGTAAATCCAAGTTTACGCCGTAATAACGTCTGGCAAGCTGCGTCCTGCCAACTGTGTGTTCCAGCAACACTATGCAAGGGTAATAAAATGCACCAAGGTACGCATCATTTAAAACATTGTAGTTTCCACAAACTGCGTAAATTTCTTACCAATGTGTGCTTTATTTATTGTTTCAGGGCAATTATGCATAAAATCGTGGGCGAGCTCGCCCACGATTTTATGCATAATTTAGTAATGTAACGACGAATGTATCAAAGTAGCCTCTGTTTCTTATTAAATATCAGATTATGAGGAATGCATAAAATTCAACGGTTGATCTTTTCCGGGGTAGATAAAATGTCAGTGTTTAAAATCTTGCAGCGAATTCGTAACAGTCACTGGATTACGGAACATGAAAGCTTTCGTAATTTTTTATGCGTTATACCCACTCAATGTACCTATCATTAAAGTCAAACGTGATGCGGTGATGCGTTACAAGTCATGGCCCGCCTCTTCCGCGGAGTTTGGAGAAAATTAAATAAATACTTTGGCACATAAATAATGTCTTAGTTTCCTCTGCTTAATGAATCGTTAACAACTAATAATCCTGGTAGGTAAATCGCGCTGGCCTCATACGCATGAGACAATTAAAATAGATTTCCACCTGCAAACTGAAGACTAAAATAACTCTTGCGTCTCATATCTGTAGGTAGAGAATTGATGGATGTTTCGGGACATGTGCATAGTGCATTCTCATGTCCAGTAAATAGGTCGCGGCGAGCAATTTCACACTACTGTTTCCGCAAAAACATGTACGCGATGAGTTATAGCTTGTCTTAACTGGCTTCATATATCTCATTTGCATAGAGTTTGCAAAGTAAATGTATATCACGAAATAAATACATGTTTACGTTTTACAATATCGTTGAAGCACTATAGTAGGAAAAGCCCAGAAATCCGTCAAAATATTCCGTTAGAAAACCCAGTAGCCGCCTCGGCTTTTCCCATCTGTGTTGGAAATGGTTTTCAGCGCAGCCAGATGTGACTGAATATATATATTTTTTTAGATGGAGAACCTCTGCTAAATATTTAATCAACGCAAATTTGTTACCGAGCGATAATACCTAAGTACCTATCTGTCTGATAACTATCAGCCTACAGACTCAGAGTACATAGTGTGAAGTATCTCACATGTGATTCACAACGAGTTAAATTGTTGTCTGCTTCGTGGACTGTGTAAACTAAACCTCAAGACCATAGACTACTATATATATTAAATACTAGAGATCAAGACTGTCATAAATAGTCGTATGATTACCAGCACCGACGATGTTACCTTGGGGGATCACTAAGGGCAGGGGACTAATCATGGAAAGCGCAGCTGTTTTTTTGTCCGGAACCCCTCCAATATCTCGCCACCCTTCATTTAAGACAATGCTGCGTTTCCCCGCCAGGAAATACATGCTTCAAGATATTTACAAGTTTTAAATGTATTCTTATTCAATCAATAAGTAAGGTAATACATTTTTATTAAATTAATAACATAATTTTACCTATTGCGTTCTAATAAATGTTTCTGCACATTTTATTCACTGCAAAGTACCTACCTAAGTAGGTACCTACCTACCTAATGTTATTAGGACTAATGTTGGACCTGCCTAATATGAATTCAGTAAAGCGAATGTAAAGAAACTATGTTGCTCTATTCAAATAACATTTGTTTTTTCTTGCTTCTGTTAATTAGGATTAATACCTTTCGAAACACATTTCTCCCACTCGCCTTTTAACGAGAGAATTTCCCCTTAAAATCTAAATAAATTACATTAATTAACGAACGGCGCGCAGCATTGAGCTGTTGATGGGCAAATGGCCATAAGTATTTTAAAATATCGACTGTGAATGTACTAGCGACGACTGTCACTATCACGAATATGACACAGATTAGTCCCAAATTAAAGCAAATTATGTCAATCTGGTGCTAGATATAACTTTGTTGCTTAGCGGAAAAGTGCATGGTGTATTTTCATTTGATTAGGGCTGAATAGCTTACGAAACGTATCAGAAACATGACATAACATATAAAATCCAAGTTGGTAGCCATATAATATAAACTGTTTAGTTACAATAATACCCAACAGATGGCACTGTGCAATACGGGTCGTTTTCTGAATCGCGGTGTTAAGATTCTCCGCGGTTTGCTTGGGTCGCCTGGAATCCATAGCGAAAGTATCTCTGGTTTCCCTTCAAAACGTATAAATCTTTCGCCTTTTACTAAAGATTTCCGTGGAGGGGAACACTCAAATGAGTCTATAATTATTTTTGAATAACTTCGCTTCGGCGAAGTAAGAATACTTAAGTACCTACTTGAAATATAAGATCCTTATTTCCACTAATTCCACTTATCCAGTCAAAATTGAGCGCGGCTGCACGAAGAAACATTTGGCCAGATGTTTGTGAAAACATGAAAGTTTGTCGTGACGTCCACGTTGTACTTACTTACGCTGCGCTCTGCTACGTCGGGAAACATAATGTTGTTGATATGTAATGTTGATATTATGCAAAGTGAACACATCCATATACCTACCAATTTATACTGCGGCGCGGCGTCCCCTTTTATTGAGCGAACATAGCTACTTCCGTTACGTACTAGTATGAGCACGTGAAATGCCTTTTTACCGACTTCAAAAAAAAAGGAGGTTATCAATTCGATACGTATGTATGTAATATTATTGGAATTGCATTATATTCACATATGACAATCTATTAGGGCAACAACTAAAAATTACCAAATAAAAAGTAATTTAAAAAAATTAAACCGACTTCAAAAAGAAATGAAAACAAAATTATGAAATAACTTTAATTTCGGAAGTAAGTGGCAAAAAACTAAAATTAAAATAGGGATCCCAAGACACCGACTTCCGAAATTAAAGTTATTTCATAATTTTGAGTTCATTTCTTTTTGAAGTCGGTTTAATTTTTTTATTTAAATTACTTTTTCGGGTTCAGAATTTCATTACATGCCCAGTTCTTATGAATTGCCAGAAATTCACATAAACGCTACTTTTATAATAATTTGTCGAAACTTATTTTTTTAGACTTACTGAATCTGCTTAAATTATTCTAGAATTATATTCTAAAAACAAATCATTAAAAAAACTTAACCCATCAGAGATAAGCTCTTTGCCTGGCAGCCCTAGGTGGTCGCGACCGTCCTTCCCTTGTAACCGAGACCCATTGTTCATCGCGTGTCTGTCCAACTGAAAAATCTACTCTATTTAATTTCTTTGGCAGCCGGCGTCGCGTCGTCGAGTATATTTTCATTTAGCCTGCGCGTGGGCCGCACTACTCCGATATAGCAGATGACTGACGCTGATTTTTATTACGTTCGGGATGCAATATCGTATTGTTTTATTGATGTGTTAAATAAATGTAGGTAATCTAGGAGTATTTTTGTTGGGGCTTAACGATCGCCAGCACCTGCAATAAATCATCTTCAGGAATTTGTGGAATCTTCACGCTGTGTTTTAAGCTCTCTGTTACAATCACAGAAAGTCTCACGTTTTAATCTGCCGTGAGCATGTTATATAGATATAACTAGCTGAAGTCGTAAATAAAAAAGGTAGTAAATTATTTCAGTAAGATGTACAATATCACTGAACAATGTGCACATCGCATCGTCGTGTACGATATAAATAAATTTCGAGGTTTTTATTAATATCTTAACCGGAACCCGGGAAGGCTTGAAGACAGCAGTGTTAACCTTTTCCAGGAGAGACAATAAACTAGATTATTTTAATATCTGTTTTTAAATGTACGGTGTAAGAAAGCGTTTACTCTGTCTAGTACGAAATGATTGACCATAGATACGACTGACCACACGACTGACCACTGTAGATGTAACCTTGAAATCAGAATTTATATGACAAGACTGTCAGAAAAAAAAACATTGCCGAAGGTCATTTCGTAAAAGTTTATTTAATTTTGATAGAGCCTCTTTCTGTGGTTATATTATTGGTGTTCCTTGTGTGGAGTCCCGGGTTGTGGCTGCTGTGACTGGCGGGCGGCGGGTGACAGCGCCCGCCGCCCGCCCGACGGTTTATATTTGTTTTGATCACGCACCAACCGCCTGCCATGTTCTACGCACTTCCTAATTCCTAGCGTTAGGCCGAGACGTCGCCTTGCGGAGGGCCAGGGTCGTCTGTTCGGGTATATTCGAATTATCATTAGCAAATTATCAACTAAGTATTAATATTCACTTTACACGTGTATATTGTCAACGGTGTCGGGGAACGTGAGCTGTCCAACACGTTGAGTGATGCGAAAATATTATTTTCTTAAATAACGCTACCGGAACTTCTACTCATTTATAACTTTTTCGTTGGAAAGGCCTGAGTTGTGGGTGGAGGAACAGTTGGTAGGCCCACTCACAACTCAGGCCTTCAAGCAAGACCTGTCAAGCAGACTTCCAGGTGTCAGTACACCTGGAAGTCGGCTTGACATAAGACAAGGCAGTAAATTATTAACAGTTTGTCAGCTCCAATGGAGCACATCTTACGATTATTTGCTGGCCCACAGCCTGGGCAACCATTACACAGCCATCGGTTTCACTCAATTTAATCATACAATATTACTATTCGGGATATCCACATGAAAATACAGCACAGTTTTCACTCGTTTCTCCAACAAAAATAAACACCTAAGCTGTAATAACCGGTTATGTTCGATAAAACTTTAGTTGGTGCACAATATCGCGCCAGCTCCACATCCGAGGCATTAAACGAAACGTGCCCGAGCGTGATGGCCGTGATTGATGCCACAAATCAGTGGATGCAACAACGGACGTTTTCACATGTATATTTGCTAATTTTAGCGTCCAAACCAGCAATCAACCTGAATCCCATCAATTTAACAACATGTTGTCGTACATATTTTCCGCGTCGCGTCGCTGCCAAACAATGAGCGTACATTTCACGAAGTCGGAGAAACACACGATAGTGTTACGGTTACGACAACCTTTGATATATATGGCGAGCAGGTGCTGCGCCTATGTGAACTTCTGAGGCTCACTGTGAGTTTGACGTGACACTTGCATGCGTAGATTTTAAATTTAATGGCTGGCATTAATGCTAGAACGGGTTTTTAAGTGGTTCCCCAAGCCTCCAAGCAATGCAATAAATTAGATTAAGTGTTCGGCTCCACTTTGAGGAAATTGTAAACTGAAAACTTCTAGAACCGTTCTGTCACTTGTCACTTTGAATTACTGAGATAAAGTAGTCTAATTTCTGAGTAAACAAGTTCGCGAGTATGCCAGAATATACTCAAAGCTGAACAGCTAAAAACTGTTGCGTAGTCTTCAGGCGTTTGAAGCCAATGCATTTTAAAACGTTTTCTATTTTCGCGCATTTTCTATTTCGAAAATGTCCTTGCCACTTTATCAGAAAAGGACTATAATACCTACATGGTGTTCGCATAGAACTTCCATGATAAACTGACGGTGCTGGTGATGTGCGGGCGGCCCTAAATGCGTTTCCAACATTCCTCCAGCGACATGACGCTCTGCTAATGACATATTTCGGGCAGTGTGCCCCAGTCGCCGCCAAGGACACGTCACGGTCCGCACTTGCTATTTCCGACCGCGGCTATTCCTGAAAGCTTACATTGTTTTATTTTTACCGCAGAACACTGTCCACCGGGAAGTGTTTGCCTATTACTGACCTAGACCTTTTTTTAAGAAAATTCTTCAGCGTGGGTACAAGTAGCTCGGTAAGGAGCTGTTGTTTGGAAAACCGATCAGAACATGACTGAGACGGGACGCTATTAACTTTGATCATGTTGCCAAACAATGTGTTATAACTGCTTGTCTAAACTTGTGTACACAAGGAATATCAGACGATACCATTATCCCTTGTCATTACTTCGAATAGGTTCGATGACGAAACCCTACGTCACTAAAAAATGTCTTCTAAAAACGTTGAATTTAAACCTGCGCATTCATTTTTTTTGGTTTAATTGCCATGTTTTCTATGTTCTCCTGTGAGCTGCGATGTTTAGATTATGGAAACATCTCTTTGATCAGTTACCACAATGTTTTAGCATTTCTCTAGTAAATACTAGATTGTGTTTTTCTTCTGATGACGTAGTAAATGACGTTATTGCGGAGTATATTATACTTTTTCATCTAACTTGCGTCCATGAGCATTCTACTTTTTACTGGCTGATTGATTGTTGGACGTTGAATATTCTATTGTATTGAAACGAGTTCTCAATGACGTCCGTAAATCTATTAGTTAACGAGCATCCGAGCAAGTAACTCAATCAATTGCTCGTTATAGGAGATAAGTATGCACATTGATTGCTTTTATGGAACGCCAACATGCAATCGTTTACGTACTGTATGCAACCAGCTTATGACGTGTTTGAAACGTTACAATAACATGATAATTTTCCTTAACGTATGACGTGTTCTTCAAGTTGTAAAACAGGTAAATATTGTGCAAATAAGGTAAGCCGACAAGTCAAGTTCTATGTATTTTACTTAAATACTTACATAGATACTATTTAAATTATATTTTGCAGATTCCATGAGATTAAACTGACTGTTGAGGCATTTAGTCGTATTTTAACATAGTAATAATACACTAGCAGCGCCCCGTGGTTTCACCCGCGTATGTTTCGAACTTTCGATCCCGTGGTAATAACGGGATAAAAAGTATGTGTTAATCCAGGAAATTGTCTATCTATGTGCCAATTTTCACCCAAATCTGTTCAACGGTTCACGCGTGATTGAGTAACTAACATCCGAACCTCTTCACAAACTTTCACATTTATAATATTAGTAGGATTCTGAACCTGTGAAACGTTTACGAAAAACATCTATAAATAAGTATTGTAATATTTTGGTATGGAGCAAAAAATAGCTACCTAATTAACGCCAACTCGTCAATAATCATCGCTAAATATACTTGACGGTGAGACCTTTTGTTGTTGTGTCAGTAGTGTGACATTCAAGTCCTATCAGACTTGCTTCATGGTCGTAGCACTCATCGCCAAGGGGGCTCTCGGGGTCGGAACCCCTGGTGAGATCCGAAATACTTACTACATTTAATAATTCCAAAAACCAATCTACATTGGTTGTTTCTTAAATCTCTTTGGTTGTTTTAAACATTTCTTCTCAGTTTTACAGCGTGCCTACATGAATCATATTGATAAGGTCAATGGGGTGATCCCAGAACCTTCTTAAGACCTGAGAAAGGGCTCCGCAAGCTTTACTTGAGTAGAACAGTCGGTATATTCAGTAAAAAATTGTGTGCTATCATTCCACCTGCCAATCCGATGCCATCTAATGCTATCAATGTCAATTAGATGCATCTGCATCTGATTGACATTGATAGCCGACTTCACCTTAGTTATCACGGTGAGATTATTAAAGAACTAGCTGACCCGGCGAATTTCGTACCGCCCCGCCCGCCAGCCGCTCTGCCCCCGCTTTTTTTAAATCTCTTATCTTCTAAGATATCCATTTTAATGATATGCTGTATAGGGCAATTTGGATCTCCATGAAATGCACAACGTATCTAATGTATTTAATTGGAGAAGGAATAATACTGTATTGATTAAAATAGCTTGGTAAATAACCCATATTTTTTTTGTAATATGTAAAAGATAAAAATGGTTACTGCGGGTTATCCTTAGGAGATAAACATATACCTTCGCGGACTTTTTTATCGATATTTTTAAGTTATACAATTCCGTAGTACATTAATTTGATTTATCTCGTAAGGTTTAGCCAGCGTTTGCAATGTAAACGCACAAAAATATGTTTGTTCCGCCATCACATTATAAATATTTGAATTTCTCGGCTTTTCTCTACTATAATATGCATGTATTATACATTATTAACCTTCCTCTTGAATCACTCTATCTATTGCTGAAAAGTGCATTAAAATCCGTTCCGTAGTTTAAAAGATCTAAGTTAACAGGGAACGGGAGCGACTTTGTTTCATATTTATCTATGTAAACAATGATATTATAAGTGTTTACTTATAATATGTAAAGTATAAGATAAGTATGTAAAGATAAATCGGCTGATGCAGAGATTGACACTATTGAAGTAAATAAATAATAAAATAAATTCTTTATTCCACCAAAAGCCAATTCAATACAAAATCCAAGGACAAAAGAGCGTGAAGGCTTATAACTAGGTCACAATAATGATGATACTCTGACTCCTAAACTAGGTGTAGGTGCCTGTGTCTTAGGAGTCAGCGATTCTTCGTTACAAACAAAGCCATATTATACTAAAACGGGACGATTCAACAATAAGCAAATGGTGTAAAAGAAAACAGGATCTAATTTATGTAAGGGAAACACAAAAGAGAGACGTTTAACTGTGTGAAGTGGTGAATTACTGTAAGGTCTGAGTGTGTGTGTAGTGAGTAAGTGTAGGATGTGTGTGTGCAAATGTAGTGAGTAGGTGTAGGGTGAGTGTACTGAGTGTAGTGAGAAGGTGTAGGGTGAGAAGTATTGACAGCTCACTTCATCCTCACTTGACCAAAGCTTTCGCGACGAGAGTTTTTACAGAATAGATCGGCAGATGAGTGGTTTCGTTACAGAAATGTCAAAAAGTTATCCTACGTTTTCGCCGAAATAAATGTTTGCCTACAAGTAAAAAAAAGACTACCTTTACTGCTTTATATCATACCCATATTATTACAAGGATTGGATGTATTTAATTTATTAATTACAAACTACTCCGTCGAAATATAAACAATGTCGTTTATGACCGGATCTTTGATGGTCGTCAAAATACTCATTAAAATTATTGTTTATTACTATCGGTAAGTAATAAAAACAAATTATAAGCATCTTGATAATTATTTCATGAGTGAAATTCGTCGCTGTTGTAGAGTTAATAGAACTTATAGGTTATCCAAATTATTCCAAACTAGCTTTCGCCCGCGGCTTCGCCCGCGAGATATATCGATAAAAACTATCCTTTGTCCTTCCCCGGGATGCAATCTATCTCTCTGCCAAATTTTATCGAATTCCGTTCAGTGGTTTAGGTGTGAAAAGTCAAACAGTCTTACAGTCAGTTACTTTCGAATTTAAAATATTAGTATGGATAGAAGTAAAGAAGGTACCTACTTAATTCAATATTTATGACACTGAATAATAAAGTCATAAAAAACATAATTTCGTTTACATTTTATTGCTTATCCAGGAGTTTAATGTTTATTTTTTATTGTAAAGCACAGCTAAACTAACATGTTGATATTATTGGTTTTCTAAACCTAAACACCATCAAAAGAAACCCGATCAAAAGTAAGAAAACAATACAGTTTCTCAATAAAAAAAATTGATTGCTAGTCTCCCGATAAAATCCCTATACCCATTCAAGAGTTGAGGAGTATGGAATTGGGAGTATGTCTATGTTTCGGAAACTTCGTCAAATTTTCTTCTTCGACGAGTCCTGGGGGTCTACTCCGAAGCGGTTAACCACTGTATCGGCCGAATGTTCGGTCATTTTCTACTACCATTCATTTCCTATATTGACTATTGGTCCCGACCAAACTGTGCCAATCCGAACCTTTTTAGAACCCTTACCCTTTTTTTAACTTTTTTTTTTTAATTCGTAGTAGGACAACAATATTTAAATCAGAAAATGACCGAACAGTCGGCCGATACAGTGGTTAACCGCTTCAAACTTCAACTTCAAACTTGATGCGGAAGGCGGAGGACAGGGTGCTGTGGGGCAGCCTGAGAGAAGCCTATGTCCAGCAGTGGACTACGATAGGCTGAGTTGATATCCAGGTTTCCTGACGATGCTTTCCTTAAATAATAGAATGAATATAGTTGAATATTATACCCAAGAGTGATAACTAACTGGCTAACAAGAGCTAAGCAGCCGCTGATAGCAGGGCTCAATCTCGCAATTTGCTGTAACAACGGCTGCGGTAATGAAGGCTATAAATCCCCCATTGAGCGTTCATGAGTATTAATAGATGGGAGGCGGTCACCTGCCACCTTGGCGGTAGGTGCCAGCCCGGGGAGACGTTTATACGACCCGACTGGTGAAACAAACACTTCGATGAATAAACTCATCTACCTATACCCTTGAGTGTAGGCAGAAACTACAAACTCCTTTTGCTTCGTTATTATCAATCAATTAATCAATCTGTAACGTTCCCATTGCTGAGACACAGGCCTCCTGTCAGTGAGAGGTAGTGGCCGTAATCCACCACGCGGGTCCAGTGCGGGTTGGTAGATGTCACATGTCTTCGAATTTTCGGTTCTAATCGGGTTCGGATTCTTATATATGGCTCGAACCTACGACCTACAACCCGTAAGTCGCGGCCGTTACCACTGAAATACTACTGCTCTTACGTTGTACGTAACGGTCATACATTTAAACAAAAAAATCTTCGCTTTGGAATGGGCAAGTAGCTTCATCTTTCTGAGTGACCGACCCTATGACAAATCACAAGTGCCTATACTTAATTGGTTCCATTTAAATAAACACTAGTTTGAAAAAAAATTTGATTCAGAAAATCAATTTTCATTTTGATGTTCTTCTAAATCAGCAAAGTCATGCTGCTGCGCCCCTGGAGCAGATTTGGGAAGGAAACTGTCGAAGTGTAGAACGTAACGCCATCGCTAGCACCTCCCAACCTGATGGACATAGGTTTAATCTTTTTCTACCTACCTAATCCAATACCACGAGATACCTATCCAATTACCACGAGGGGCCGACATATCAACTTCCTCATCAACATACACGTTTCTACTTGAGCTGATTAACTAAGGAAAAGTAGAGATCTTGATGTATAAACATTACCACCATCACTGACCCACTTAGTATTCCCTTCAGCACAATAATCGTAATTCCCCCGCTGCAGGTTTAACAGAGCTATTCCAGTGCAAAGCACTTACGGTTTCCACTCACGTAAACTGCAAATAGTGGTATCTAGGTAGTTTACTCCATTACCTAAGTCCTAAAACAAACATGAATATATAAATAAAAGATCAAAGAAACGACCAATAAAGGTGTTGTGTTAAATTGTTTTTGAAATGTGTTAGCACAAATAAACGGTCGCCGTCGTATGACGTGGACCAATCACTTATGTTGATGAAAACTAATATAGAAATAGGTTTACAAATAAATATTCGTACGTTGTATTTACCTATGAATAACTAACTCTATTTGTTTGTCCTTAGGTAACCCTGCACGTTTAGCTATTCATATCTTATTTGCATGCCGCATAATGTTTAAAGGTGTTACTTACTGGCTTATAGGTTGGGTAAGGTACAATAACTACATTATATTAAACATTAGGGATGGTGGGACTGGGCAGAATTGAAAAATTACTCAAAAGACCATTTCAGACACTAATCTACATGACCTGTCCAAAATTATGTCTGGACTTTAAAAGAGACTGAACTCTGAGTTTGTTTCGGTCTTTCTTCTCTTATAGGAAACGACGACCTCATCTAGTTTTTAAAATACTATTAGCGGTCTTTGTGCAAACCTCCTTACAGAAATATTATCATTTAAGTAACTTTACTTTTGTAGTCATATAACATTGCTGTCTTCTAAAAGAACCATAAGTGTTCACCTCCTACAACTTACGTGAAACCCGTACCCACATCTCTTACTATAAAAGAAAATCTGTATTAATGAACGCCTTTTACCTTTTGAAGTACATATTGCTGTAAAAAAAATCGGGCATGGAAATACTAAAGAACCTACATGTATGGACGCCCCAAAAAAAAACATTCTTATATGTTTATAGCATGTGGTGATATTTTTAAGAATGTGGTATACAGACCATGAAACTAAACAATTTTCTTCATGGGACCAACATCGTAATCGTGAAAAATTATCAGCCGTCCCATATTAGGTCGTCTCTTATTCTTTTTGGTTTTTGTAATGATATGTTCTTGATTACTAGTTTATTTATTTATTTATAAGTATAAAAAGTATGTATTAGGAATGTTGAAACTATGTGTACTCCCCGTCACTTTTCCCTAAAGGTTCATTAGAAAACCAGCGTCAGACAGCATCTGTCTGGCATTCATACTGAAATGAACTTTTTTGACGCAGCCGTGAGGCACACTGGCACACACTGTTGTTGAAACATAATTTTTATTTTGTTAATTTTGTATTTTTTTTTGTGTTTCACGAACTGTGTCCCAATAAACTTGTTTTCTTTCTTTCTTTCATACATTTGGGTCGAGTAGGTCTGTATTGAAGTTTTGTATGGGACAGTTATTTTTCTTCGCGATTACGGTGTTGGTCCCATAAAGAAAGTTCAGTTGGGTAGATGTTTTGTACCACACCTTACTAATATATGCTGTATAGCAACGGATATGAAAAAATAAAAGAAACCCGTCTTCCCGAAACGATTCACCGCCACGACCCGATTACGTGTCGGACAATATAAGTGTTCCCAGAATTAATGAGTATGAATACTGGGACAGCACGGGTCGCCGTGAGTAAAGCAATATGTCGTCTGTGGTGAGCTTTACGAGCTGCTCCGTTATAATTATTATTACATAAAGGGAATAAATAGGATGACCGCCATTTAACGCCCAGAAACTAATTAGTATCCAATATCTGCGAAATTGGATAATTACAGTCTCTGCTAACGAAGAATCATCAATATGAACTGTACTTTGCATTAATGTTTCCTTGTTTTTCAGGTTAGCAGACTAAAAGTACCTAACACCCCCGAGTCTTCCGAGTCTTTGACTAATACCCCCGAGACAAAATATTACGCTTTCTGAACTCGCGTCAACCAAGACCAAGGGCAATAGTCTGAGCAATAAGACCTTCAAAAATGAACGCAATGAATTATCTAATCCAGACAGGAAGTCACCGCTTTGGACTGAGATCCAAGCGACAAATTGCGAGTTATGAATGCTAGTGAGATAACATAATATAATGCTTATATTTCACAAAGGGGTGGGCGGTCTACAGTTGACCCACATTTCGAAAGTTATGTCAAAGTTCCACGTGGTAGAGAGCAAGCCTATAGCTAACAACCGGGCGCCAATCCAGACTCTGGAGTGCGGTATGTCTAAAGAAGAACAATGACACTTTGCCAGATCTAGGGATCGTACACAGGACCTCGTGCTCAGCACTCGCACTTGCAATCACTTGACCAACGAGGTAACTGAGATGTGTGGGTGATATTCCTGTAAGATTTCAGCTAGACTTTTAATTACTAGGTGTACTCAAACTTTTGTTCGCCAAACCATTAAAAGATTACATAACCAAATGAACGACTCATTTCACATTTCAGATGTCACCGCCAGGAATGTTTTTGATGTGCTTATTGTTAGAACAAAAGATTTAGTGCTGAAAATATTCTCATCACGAAATAGGTGAAGATCAACCTTGATTCATGGGTTACGATTTCATATGCATTAGTGTTAATAATGTCGACATTTTACCGACCGCAAGTTTTAAATAAATTTTCGACTGAAGAAAATTTTTAATTGAGGCGAAATGCTGTAATCGTATATTATGAGAAATAAGTTATTTCTATGGCTGTAATAATATAATTCGCCTAATTACATAGTATATTTTCTACATTTTACAGTTTCTAGAATAAAATATCTCTGCAAAAAACGTACCAACATCCGTTACAGTTTTTATTTGTGCGTACATGCGGATTAGTAATTATCGTCGACAATAAAAGTCTCTGGATAATGTACAAGCTATACATATGCTATTAAATAGGTAATTAGTTCACTGTACATACCGACCTATATCTCTTGTATTTAAAAATAGATGGATATGGGTAATGTTGCCAAATACAAGTATGTCACTATCATTATATAAAAATGTCTAATTATAACATCTCAGAAATTGAAAGAGCGTTTTTATATACTTTACCTGGGAATGATATTTAGTGGGTAGGCCTATAGCTATTCATGGATCCGCTTATCCACTTAAGTCTAATAATGTTCTATATCTACATAGGTATGTATTATAAGTATCTCTCCTTTCTTTCAGTCCCTCCAAAGATTGTCGGTCAGAGATCTCCTTGTGAGTTAAGACCGCCCATTGTACACTCATTTCAAATATTTTTGTCCTTTGGTGCACTTGCACAGTGCATACAAGGATAATCGTCGGTTAGTGCTGGACTATTGCTAGACCTTTACATATAGAGTCAATGGGCCTTTGCGAGTTGAATTCGGCCCCTCGTATATATGCCTACAAAGGTCCGGGACCCTATGGTTCCGATATATATGCGAATAGCCAAAAACTAAATAATATTGTAAAAAGAAATAAGTTACTTAAAAGACACGTGGATATAAATGCTTACTTCCTTCGCAAAACATACAATAAAGTTTCTTCAACCCAATTACTTTGCTAGGAAAACTACATTACATCCGATAAAACTCACTACGAAATTGACCGACACCTTTCCGTTAATATAATAACGTATCTACGTATAAACGGCCACAGTCTTTACCCTCGAAGTCCTCAGTCAAGAATGAGGTCACCACACTACACAGAGGTTGGTCCGTGGGGACTGAGTAACGCCCTTACTTAGGCAGCTCTCAAATGGGTATAACTTGCGGTTACGTACAAAGTAGGTATTCTATATTTATTTATTCTATTCTAGGAATATTTACAGGATGTTGTACGTTAACGAAGCAAGAGTATGTAAGCTGTAGTTTTTGCCCTTCTCCATAGTGACAAAAGGACAAGAAACTTTCAAATGAATTGGATTATTGGTATC
This sequence comes from Oligia fasciuncula, assembly GCA_963082905.1. NCBI lineage: Eukaryota > Metazoa > Arthropoda > Insecta > Lepidoptera > Noctuidae > Oligia > Oligia fasciuncula. The sequence continues at coordinate 6,337,110 of OY720393.1, read as the reverse complement.
ACATAAAACACAGACACTGCGTATACTTGCGAACTTTCAAAGCTACAATAGTTATTTCCTTAAGTTAAGTTGAAGTTCAAAAATCTCCACAGAATGGGTGCCTGAAGATGGACGGTGCCGCCGAGGCCGGCCCAGAAAGAGATGGCGAGATGACCTGGACGCATACCGCGAGGGCTGGTTCGTGGTGGCGCGGGAAGAGTTCCTGGAAGGATGGAGAGGCATTTGCCTAGCAGTGGGACAGTATAGGCTAACAAAAAAAAAACAGAAGTTCTAAAGCCAGTCTTAGGCCCCCCCCAACATTAGGCGTGCGCCGGGCGCGAGCGTTCCTCGAGCGTGTGACGGACGTGCGCGCCGCGCAGTGAAATTGACTGCGTGAAAATAATACAAAAAGCATTGTTTTTATAAATCAATAACTTGGAGCTTTCCTAACAAGCTAATTTATTTTACTAACTAATAAGTAACTTCGTTCTTTCATAAGTAGTACAAAAATGCCTACGTAACGTAATGTTTCCACCCTTATCTATTGTTCCTTACGCCGCCACTTCTGTAAGCCGTCACCCAGTCTATCAAAAAGTAGGTACTCTGTGCCGTCACCACATTAATGTTCAGTGACGCAGCACTGTGAACGACACGTCTTTACACCATAGACACATCACCCTTCGGTTTCACTCACCCCGGACTCCGGAGCATACGCGATAGATTAATTAATGCCTTGTCAACTGCCATGAAACTGTATAAACCGTCCCTATAACTTCCAAACGACCTAATGTGGAAAAAATACGAACCGTTTACAAACATTTTTTATCAGCTGTTCCAGAAAAGACTCGGTAATCGAATACCTCAACTTTCGCTTTACGTACCGCCAGCTCTCGAATAAACGTTTGGCTAGTGCCAAGCATAACATATTATTATTTATAATGAACAGAGTAGGTATAAGTATGAGGATTTGTATATCACGGACAATTAAAAAAAAAACAATATTTGGGCTATCTACTAATCATTTGGAAAATATATGTCAAGTTTCAGATGATTACTCAGAAAAAGCGGAAAACAGCAATTGGATAGATCTAAATAAAGTTTTTATTTAATACATCTACACAAACAGATAACAGAATAAAAATGATTACCCCTACTTCACCGACTATGATCCGACTCGTGCAGCCACTAAACATACCTACTCGTATGTAAAACGAGCGTGAAGCACTTGCTCACATGTAAAACTATCTAATTTTACACTCAAGGTAATCGTACATAATGTAATATCTGCATAATATACAGATATTTTGGTCTGATACCAAGTGCACATCCCGGGAATCTGTGTGCATATATCTAAAAACTCCGTGGATGGTGGCTGGCAGACGGAAAGCGTAACGCCACGTTTGTCGAATATGAACACGTATTAATATTGCTCGAAATAGATTTATTTGATGTCATGATGTTTTGAATTCGGCCATTTGTTACGGACTTCTGTATTTAAAGTCAATTTACGACTAGAGCGAAAATTTTACAACTGATTTTCCTAATCAGTTAGAAGTTGACCATAGCATTTTTAGCAAATAGCAAACAATACTTCGCATCATTCGCTTCGTTTTTATCAACTGAATAAAGTTTTAATTTATCAGAGGTGCCTACCTATAGGAAAAAGGTCCAGTGATTATCTCTTAGGAAATATGAATGCTGAGTTAGTGTGTCGAACTGGTGTACCTTTCGGTATGGGCATGCTCGTCAGCGCATTGGAATTAATACGAAAAAAAATTGTTTAACATAAATTGTTTCCTTCCATATTTGTTATTCTTGTTATGTTTTCCTCGTCTCGTCGTTTTACTTATCAGGTTATGACGTCTTATACCGAATGAACGTTAGTTTATTCTTATATTTATATAATGCTCTTATAATTTTTTATATTAAAAAGTTTATACTAACAATACTTTTTAAACGCCTCGTTACCTTTCTAACTTTACAAATGGCATGCAAGAATGTCATAAGCGTAGGCGCTTTTTTTGCCGTAGGTATTTATTAATAAAACTTACCTATAATGTGACAACCCCGACCTCCCTTAGTTAAAGCAGGCCATAAATAACTCATGTCCTCAATGTGTAGCGGCCTACGAATGAATAATATGCGTTTCATTTTTTTATTTCACTCGACCAAGCGCAATATTCCATTAACCATTCGATCAATACCTTCTATCCTTGTCATAGAAGGTGACTGGAAAATTCTATTAACTCTCCAGTCTATTCGAAAAGTTTGGCGATTATAAAGATAAGTAGGGACCTATTTGACCAAGATCATTTTCCGGAACGTTCTTCTAAAGTTTGATGGGGTAAAACTTTTGTAATGCTATTATCGTTACTGGGCTGGCATAATGACTAAAATGCACTTCCGAGACTTAGATGCTCTTAGCAAGCATCATATTTTTTTATTAAATATGAAATCCCAAGAGTATATATAACTACTGGACAAAGGTCTATACCTAATGATAATGTATTCTGTGTATCGTTATGCAACACAAAACTGTAAATATAAGTTGGTTATTATATTAATAAATAAATGCTGTCATAGTGACTTACTTTCATCGGTTCAATAATCAAATAACTATAATAACTGTATATATAATAATATATATAAATTACTATAATAACTGCATAGTAAGAAAAAAGGAGAAATGGGTAGCAATACTCATTCTCGAGAATACAAAAAAAAGAACAACAAAACAAAAACAATTAAAAAAAACCTTTTAGCAAGTAAGTGGTTTTATGACCCACTTACCTACCTAACAATTATCTCCACACGTATTTGTTATGATATGTACTGTATACTTCCGTGTTCAATAAAGAACCACATATCTACATAATGTTTTTGCTATTATGACGTAGGTGAAGGTATGGGAGTAAATTGACGCAGCGCGGATGACGCGGACGAGCGTATCTATATAATTTTTATTGGTCACTCGGTAAGGTTCTTAGAGCAATTCATCTTATAGATTCAAGGCTTAAAGCTGCGTTGAATCTCGACGTACGTCAATACAATGCACCGCGGTTATAATCTTACACACAGCAATCATTGTGATTGTGATAGACTTTGGTAGTATTACAGCTCTTTGCGAAATAATAGAATATAATAAAAAAAAGAAAGAGAATAATATTTCATTTAGGAAATATTGCACAGGAAATACAAACCGTAAAAACAAAAACAAAGAAGCATTTATAACTAACAAAATTAACATTAAAAACAACCAAAACAAATACACAAGAAAAAAAAGACATGTGCGAGGCTACAAAAAAAAAATTGGAATTAAAAAAATTACTCTTTATTTTATAAACCATACGAATTGCAAATACAAATGTAGATAGAAATTTTACGTAGACCATGAGCCATGACACATGGGCCTCCGCCCATTCGCTAAAATTTATATTTTAAAGACAACTCTTGACTGGATTTAAAGGGAGAAGCAGGTAGTCTGTGGTGTACCATTTACTTCAACAATAAATACATACCTACATACATAAAGCATATATTATATACCTCGAAGCCAGCGGATTTCTTCCACAAGTAATTTACTGACCACAAACCTAAACACATTTTCAGTTATGTATCGTTCCTCTAGTTACACCATATGCAATTATGCATCTGCTAAAAAGCGGTATTGTGAGCCACAGCCCACCCAGTGCAATGCGCACAAAATTTACTGAGTGGGTGTAAGGGCTGCATTTCTCTTAGAATCGTTTTTAATAAAAACATGTCCTATTTTCGTTACCAAATATACAACGGCAGTTTTGCTGACCCAAAATTTTTCGTTGAACGTAAAATCTGTCACATCAAGGGTAAAGTTTATCCTTTTACGAAAAACTCGCCGTTGCCGTTCACTCATATATTCATCATCACTACTGTCACTACTAGTTGTTAGAACCATTTTTAATGTCTATCAATCAAATTTCTACACTTATTAAATTGAGGTACAAAATTGTTAAGTTCTGCTTCTGACACAAGGCGAGTCCACCTGTCGGAATTGTTCTACAGTTTACAAAATAATTATGTAAAGTTATTACAATTATGCGTTCAATAAAACAGTTTTCCTTACAAATATGTCGATTGTCACCTGTAATAGGAAATGTTTATTAAACAGAAATATGTAAAATTGTGGGTACAATTTTGTCAGTTTTCCCCCATGGTAAATTTGTAAGTTGTATTCTTTATTAAACAGAAAGTAGTGGATTTGTAACTTGTAAAATACAATTTACAATTTGTAACACCAAATAAATAATAATAATAATGTTGTGCCTACAAACAGGCGCTACACGCGATTATCGTGTGTCGCGCCTGTTTGAAGGAGCCTTAAATCTGCCAGTTCAATACGAAGAGGAAGAAAATAGTATCGCAAATTGTCCTCAGACTGCTACTGAACTCTGATTTTTAATTTTCTCTTGACTCTAGTCTAGGTCAGAGGTGACAGAGACAAAGTCGACGATGGAGACCCACTTACCCAGAACAGAATCGGGCAGAATCGGGGACGCTCTCACCCAAGCGGTTAGTGCGAAAGAATAGCAACTGGGCAGGGAAGGTAACTTGCAGTGTGATGTCCGAAGGTAGAAGTAGGCTGGTGGAATGAGGTCGTGGAGTTCTTGGGCACACTCACATATTGTCATGTTGACATTAAATGCAAAAAAAATGCTGTCATCAAATTAAAAATCTGAGTTTAGTTGGTTAGAGGTAATCACATCGGAGAAAAAACTGAGTGACATTCTTACAAGATTACCTATCCGTGGTTAATCATTTTAAATCCGTATAGGCACAATGTTCTAGGTGCCTACTCTGAAATCACAGACATTAAATTATCTGAAATATTATCTAACATTCCTGCTTCATCTTACTACAAAAACTCGAACGAATTGCTATTCGACGTAGTATTCTTATTTAAAATTAATCACATGCGAAGTAAATCATGGTGTCGAAGCGTTAGAAAACTGCAAATATTTTTTTCTTCCTGTTTTAATGGAACGTTGACGCACGTGATTAAAAAATTCACGTGCACTGTGACCCTGATTTTATTTTTGTTTCTTTTCATGTTTTTATAAAAACATCGGGTTCATATACCTACTTCCAGGGGAAGAATAGAACACGCCATTCTAACTTTGGACAACACTTTAAAAAGGTGGTTTTCTTGAAACAATTCAATTGCCCAGAACTTTACGCCTGTATTATATTCCCTTCCCTGTAGGGTTAGGCATAGCTGGGGGCCTAAAAAGGCCACTTTGATAGAATCATAAAAGGATAACATTATGAATCATAATATGGCGAAGACAGTCCGTGTTTTTCTTTTTTTCGCTGCACTACGTAGGTATAATCAAAGAGTTTGGGATTGGATTTGGATTGGATTGATTGGTATTTTAGCACAGACAAAAAAAAACTGATAAATTCTTCACCAATGGGATTTGATACGATTGAGTAGTAGTAGTTAGGTAGTTGTTGTTGAGTTGTATGATTCATAGTGTTATCCTTTTATGATTCTGCCAAAAAGGCCTTTTTAGGCCCCCTGTTCCTACTTATAGCAGACCCACATTTCGCCAGTTATGTTTAAGAACAGTCACGAGCACTAATATGTCAACACTTGGCAACTTTTAATTGCGATTTTTTCGTGAAATAACGAATGCAACGTTGAAATACGACATTTTACACAAACCTATGGGTTCGAAAATACTTTGTTCGTAATATCATAAAATTTCATTCAAAACGAAAGACGATTTTCGTCTTCGAATAAAGCCAAGTGTATACATACTTTTGCTCGTGACTGTACGTCTATTGTCATCAACCGGGCACAAAAATACTAAATTAATAATTGCATGGATTATTAATTGCTTAATGATTGCAATACGCTGCTGCGTTGAAAAAAATTGAGAAATAAATCGTCTAAACAGAGGCATATTTTGTGATATTGATATTGACTTTGAATTGTTGCGCTTTTCGGGCGTCTAAATTGCTCCGTATAAATTAGCCTTTTGTCAGTCATGCCACTGAACTATGCTCAAATAACAACAAACTCCGATTACCTACTTATTACCTGGCGAATTGGGTGATTATGACTATGTTTGTATTGTAACAAGATCAAACGCGTACATTTGGTCAACAGAAACGTTTACGAGCTGTTAATGATGGATTAATTACGCGTAAAATGAATACTCGTACTTCTTAAAAATAATTTACATTTATATTGCTTTGTATAGCGGTTGCATTGGGATTTTAGAAAAAGAAATAGGAACGGACGAAATCATTTATATACAACTACGTAGACTTTAATGTTTGTGAACATTAAAATGTATTGTGGCATTATACAATCACAGTGAGAGCAAACAGATTACATTGGGGCTCATGACTATTAAACTGAATTTATTAGTTTCATACACGTGGCTCAGTAATTATACGCAATGGAAATTAGCAATTTATTTTGTAAAAACACTCAGCCAAAAATAATTAAGCAAAATAATCAGCCAGCTAAAAAAAAAACCATTCGCAAAAGACAGAATTCAAACGAGTAGGCAATAGTTGCGAAATAAATCAAAATGTAAAATTAAGATTTACAGCTTAATGTTTTAGTAACTGATTTTAGTAAATTAACACAGAGACATGTGAAATAATCATTTATTACTTGAGTTTGACAAACTTTCAGGCACATCTCGCAGTTGCCGACGGCTACACACACGGTTGCGCGAGCTGCGCCTGCTCCGGTGCGGAATTTTTCAATGGACAAGTGCCAGCACACTTCTTTTAAATTAATTATTGTTTTAAGCGTCTCTAAAGTATTCTATTATAACAACATCTCATATGCGCTACGAGTGGGAGCACTTCTCGGTCTCAAGCGAATTTACGATCGTTGCGTTGCCCTCTTAATCTTGACACGGCGAAACAAAATATTGTGTCCATCTCGTTTATGATTTCTTAATGTTAACTGTGTCTGCGCATAAACCACGCAGAAGAATTCATTTTGGTCATTTTTATAACAGCTGTGGCCGAAACTTGCCTGTGCTATGTCTATGAGCTAAATCAGGAAGGTCGCAGGAAAAAAACGAGCGGCAATCGTCATTGGAAAACAAATCATCAACTGCTTCTATAATCAAATCAAACTGCTATGACTGTGTGGTATCCCGAGGTTCCGAAGTCATTAATCAAACAGAACTACATAAGCAAACATCTGACGGATTTATTTTAGATTGATTCACAATTAGCCTTACTGCAAAATGGGTGTAATTTATCTATATATGTATGTATTTAGAAATATATAAGTATGTTTATCAGTTGTCTAGTACTCATAACACAAGCTCTGCTTAGCTTGAGACTAGACGGCGTTGTGTGATAGTTGTGGAATATTATAAAAAAAAAAAAAACAGGAAAGTCATAACATGGTACAATCACGTTACTATTTCAGTCGTCATTGCTGTGATTTTTTTCATTATCGCTCGTTACGTAACAGTTCTACTATTTATAGTTCTTCCAGTGACAGCTCAACTTCTATTTCAAGCTACCTAAAAAATCGGGACTAATGTAGCGTCTAAAGTCTTATATTTAATTTTTATGATTCGCTCCCACAGACGAGCAGTGGTGGCCCAGTGGTAACGACCGCGACATATGAGTTGTAGGGTATGAGTGTATGAGTTCGAACCCAAACAGGCACTTTACTTTATGTAAATTATTTCAACACCAGTGCTCTCAAAACGGTGAAGGAAAACATCGTGAGGAAACCAGCATGTCCTAGAACCAAAATATTGAAGACTGTGACATCCACCAACCCCCACTGGGCCCCCTCTCGCAAAGAGAGGCCTGTGTCGCAATATTGAGAACATTGTAGGCTGATTATGCACCCACAGACAAAACGTAAAACTGTTTTGAAGGATATAGTTATAAGTACTTACAACTTTACAAGACTACTGTATACTCTGCATAAAAATAAATATTTATCATATCAATATTCTATAGTGTGACGACGCTGACGCAGAAACAGAAACAAAGACTTTGAAACAGAACAAAAACTTTCAATAAAATATCCTATTTATCCTTTACAATGAGCTTTTTCTACAGCTATCTAATACATATGATCTACAACAACGACGATATAACCATCTACAACAACGAAAAAATAACAAAGTATTCGAAATGCAGGTCCCGATTTCATAATCCTCATCTTGAAACATTTATACGTAACTTTGAGAGTTTGTTTGCACATTGCAATTGTAAATCCAAGATTTATCTATAGCCACCGTCGAAAATAGTTCAGGGGATTGCCCAGATTTGCTGTCTAAAAACATCCTTTAGTATCGATTCCCTCACCGCTCGTGTACCTAAACTACAACACACACACACATTCAATGCTAAATACCTAAGTTCTAAAAATTAATAATAAAGAGTTCAGTGGACCATCGCCCGTTTGATTGGGGCTAGAAGAGATATTTGCATTCGTTATAAACCCAGGAGAAAATGGCGGGATGAGCTTGACGCCTACAGACAGGATTGGTCCACACTAGCTCAAGACAGAGAGGAGTGGAAAGGAGGAAGGCAGGCCTTCAAACCTGCAGTGGGACAACATAGGCTAGAAATAAAAAAATTATATATACTTTTGTTTTATTTTAATTTCAGGAACTCAAAAAGAAAATCGAATCTCTGAAATAAAACCCCTGAAGCAAGCCCCTAAAACGCAACTAGACTTCTTTTTTATCTTACTCAATTACCTACCAAAGAATTGTAACTATCGTTTGCTTTCATGTTTCACCGAAAACTCGTGAAAAGTTCGCAAATAACGCTGTAGTCTAAAGTTAACGCCGTATTTAATTGCCGATTTCCGGCCACTGTAATTATAGATCATGACTAAACTTAAGTGTTATCTTCAAGATTTTAAATAAACCGATTTGTTTCTTTTCTTCTTTTACGCTTTGTCGGAATGAAACCAGATAAAATCGGATTGAAAACGAAAAAATATAGCATGTTGTTCAGAATATGTAGACTCAAGAGATATTCAATAGAGATCAAGCTGCTATGTGAGGCCATAAAATGTGATGGCTGATTTCTTTTGGCAAAACTTTGAATTAAGCGTTGAACTTTGTTCTTTTACAGATAATATAATTATTACAAAACCTATGGTGTCATGAATTTAGGGGATGACATCGTGAAGAAACCGTCATGTCTTAGAACCAAAAATTCAAAGACAGTTAACGTCCACCAATCGGCATAATGCCCGCGTGTTGGATAATAGCCCATTCCCTCTTACATAGAGGAGGCCTGTGTCCCACTCCCAGCAGTGGGAAGGTTATAGGCTGATTAACCTTAGGCTTATTGTGATGTAACACTGTGATGACATTGGCTGGGACTGATTGAATACGAAATGCGGAGAACCGGGTGTTGTGGCGCAACATGGGAGATATCAGTCAAGCAACAGGCTGAGTTGATTGTAAAGTAAATGATAACAAAAACTCATTCTTCATAATACAAGCATAAACACCTATTCTATTTCTACAACTTTATGATTGTGTTCCCAGCAGAGCCCCTGCATCAACACAGCTTTCCAACATACTGGAAATGAAACGCAAACCGATGTTAGCACCGAATAGCATGCCATAAACTTGTACTTAAATAAAAAATACACAAGAAATAATAAATCTGATATATCGGCATCTCGATCATAAATTCTGACGTGTGTTTTCATCTTTATTCACTTCTAGTTAATGTTTGGCATTCGAAACACATACGATCATTGCTTATGAGTTTTGCAATGAACGTGAAAAATTAAACTCATGTTTTCTTTTTTGTTATGTGTATAAGTACACTCGTCTGAAAAAAAAACACAATTTCAGTGTGTGATTACTTTGAAAGAATTTTGCAGGTAACATTGTAAAGTAGAACTAGAGGTAAAAGAATGCAAAATAAATATTTTTAAAGTAAAGAGCAGTGGTGGCTTGCATACTTCCAGTGGCAAAGGCCGCGACTTACGACTTGTATGTAAGTCATAGGTTCGAACACAGACAGGCGCTTTACTTTGTGCAAATTATTTCATCACTGCTCTCAAAACGGTGAAGGGAAACATCGTGAGGAAACCGGCATGTCCTAGAACCAAAAACTCGAAAACGTGTCCCAGCAGTGGGAATATTATAGGCTGATTATGTAGTTTGGTATATTACATAGTGTCTTATAGTTGCGACAGTTAAATGTCATTCAAGAACCACCGGAATAAATCCTTCTTGAGTTATACTTGATTTAACTTCAGGTACAAACGAAGCACGCTAACCTGCATGATAACATTTTAATACAGTAGTATACGGTTTGTATCTGAAATCCATTCCCCAGCAGCTTAAGCTGCAACCCCAGTTAGGAAGCGCCGAGAATAACTAAATACACAGCACCAACAATTGGCGTCACATAACTCATCAAAAGCTAAATTAAAATTGAGTTTCAGAGTCGTACCGAACCACTTATTTATTTTAATAGGACAATGGGCTGTTAAGGATGGAATTATTTAATCGTTACCTAAATAATGTGTTGTTTTAATCAGTATAAAATACCTATACCTATTAATATAGTCCTCTCCATCTCCACCGTATGCGGCGACAGCGACCCAGACTATTTTTTATTCCCTTCGTATGAAGGCTTTGGGCGACTTTTGCGAAATGTTGCTTCTTGCCTCGTTCTTCAGGAGGATTTATTTAAAAAAAAAAACCTATCCGCTCTTCTTAGTAGGTACCTACAAGTATTTAGGCAGAAGTTCAATGGTGACATAACTGGCGAAATGTGGGTGTACCATAGGTAGGGCAACTGTCTAACACTTTAGGGATTACTGGCGTGATGTAATGTTGATATGTTCATTACCATGATAACGAAAAAGACCTTTTTAATACAGTTGCTCAAAAAGTGGTGTATTGCAGGGACGTATAGCGTTCGGGAAGTGGGCTATTACATACTAGTGCTTTTTTTTTACCTTCCCCGAACTCGTGCGTGTCTCTTTCCCAACTGTCAAAATAAGGTCTATTAAAAAGAAAAACCAACCATGAAGTTTTTACTAAAGAGTTTTTGTGATTCATACAAATACGTATATTTCTAAAAAGAAGCTACTAATTTATTTCAATATCAGATTTAATGATTTAATTGAATGAGTTAGGTTAGGTTTCATTTCATTTCATCTCATTAAATTTAATTTTCATTTCATATCAATAAAAAAATACTAACGACTAAGCTGTATGGATAATTCCTTTTGCCTACCAAAATGGGTGAAGAAAAAAAAACTGCTTATATTCTACGGTTGGCGCCATTTTCCAGAAATTTTCTTTGCGAGTTTAGTTGTTTGTTGCACAAAATGAGTAATTTCGGCCCTATTTTTTTTTAATTAACACCACCGGAACTCAGTATGATTGCACAAAATGCTTCGGAGAACATTTTACCGGAAAAGTCAAAAAGTCGTTACATATCCACATACGACTAATTTTTTGCGTGGAGAGAAGAGAAAAAAGCAATATTGTGTTTTTATTATTTTATTAAATCGCTTCATTTTTTCGCAACTGTATTAAAAATAGTCGTTCAGTACACCTGTGGAACCGTCATTGCAACTTGTTCCGACTGTCAACCCTCGCCTTCGGCTGCGCCTCGGCTCGGGTAGACATTTGTCGGAACTCTTTGCAATGACAGCCTTTCCGCACTTGTAATGAAATATACTATTTTAATACAGTTGCTCAAAAAGTGGTGTATTGCAGGGACGTATAGCGTTCGGGATGTGGGTTATTACATACTAGTGCTTTTTTTTTACCTTTCCCGAACTCGTGCGTGTCTCTTTCCCAACTGTCAAAATAATGTCTATTAAAAAGAAAAACCAACCATGAAGTTTTTACTAAAGAGTTTTTGTGATTCATACAAATACGTATATTTCTAAAAAGAAGCTACTAATTTATTTCAATATCAGATTTAATGATTTAATTGAATGAGTTAGGTTAGGCTTCATTTTTCATTTCATCTCATTAAATTTCATTTTCATTTCATATCAATAAAAAAAATATACTGAAGACTAAGCTGTATGGATAGTTCCCTTTGCCTAGCAAAATGGGTGAAGAAAAAAAAACTCTGTTTATATTCTACGGTTGGCGCCATTTTCCAGAAATTTTCTTTGCGAGTTTAGTTGTTTGTTGCACAAAATGAGTAATTTCAACCCTATTTTTTTTTAATTAACACCACCGGAACTCAGTATAATTGCACAAAATGCTTCGGAGGACATTTTACTGGAAAAGTCAAAAAGTCGTTACATATCCACATAAGACTAATTTTTTGCGTGGAGAGAAGAGAAAAAAGCAATATTGTGTTTTTATTATTTTATTAAATTGCTTCATTTTTTCGCAACTGTATTAAAAATAGTCGTTCAGTACACCTGCGGAACCGTCGTTGCAACTTGTTCCGACTGTCAACCCTCACCTTCGGCTACGCCTCGGCTCGGGTAGACATTTGTCGGAACTCTTTGCAATGACAGCCTTTCCGCACTTGTAATGAAATATACTATTTCGTACCACTTGCTCAAAAAAGTGACATTCTATGCCACAAAAAGCGAACATAACAATAGTCATTTTTAATCTGTTAATAACAGGGAAAGAAAATTGTACTGAATTTCATTCATCCTCTAGGGGGAGAATGTGATTTAAATTTGGAATACCGAAATTTATACTGAACTACATCTGTGTTTACACCATTGAGTTTGTATACAGGGTGTCCAGTAAATAGCACGACATACTGCAGGGGGTGATAGCTAGGGTCACTACCTATCAATACAACACAATATATGTTCAGCAAAATCTTACGGATTTACAGTTTTACAAAATTTTCCGAAATACCGAAAAATCTCTACCTTGAAACAGATTTTTAAGCATATCGTAATGAAAAAATCCTTTTCTAGTACTTTTTTTTACATCAAATTATTCGTGAATAGTTACTTTACTCATTATAAGTTTTTTTTGATCAAAAACAAGAAAGTTTTGAAGAAATAGTTTTTTTTGTTAAAATTTTCACAGAACAATTTTCTTTTCGCATAACTTTAACCTACAGTGGTGAAAAAAAAATGTATGTGGCAGTTTTGTACAACAAACTTAAAAGATTGCCTGTTTAATGGTGATTTAGGAAAGATACAATACTAGTGCATTTTCATTAAAAAAATACAAAAAAATGCTATTTTAGTTCCAGAGACGCTGATTTTGTTGAAAATGTAATTAACGTAATTTTGACAAAAACCACTATGAGAATAAGTAATAGCTGCTCATTTACGCGAATTATTATAAAACTAGTTGTGACACGTAAAATGCGACATGCACGCGTAATGACTAAAGGTTTTTACCTGCTCGCCGACCGACCCGACCCGACCGGTTACTGTCTAACAAAAGAAGCGCATGTGCTATCCCGCTCTTTCTTGCATTGTGATTTTGTGTCTCACTCTCAACCTTATTTGCGACACTTGTCAGTACGCTACCTTAAACCGTGCGCAACGCATCTCTGTGTTCACAAATTATTGAGCATACTCTCGCTGCGTATAACCAGGAAAAACGCGGCGGTTGGCCATGTTATAAAACACAAAAGTCCAGGTGGTCGCCAAGTCGTCGTAGTGATCACAATAAAAAATCCAAATCGTAAGGCAAACAAAGTCCGCGGTCCAAGGCACAAAACAGTCGTTAGTACGAAACAATAATTTGTCTTCGTAAATCTTTTAAGTTTGTTGTACAAAACTGCCACATACATTTTTTTTTCAGCACTGTAGGTTAAAGTTATGCGAAAAGAAAATTGTTCTGTGAAAATTTTATCAAAAAAAACTATTTCTTCAAAACTTTCTTGTTTTTGATCAAAAAAAAACTTATAATGAGTAAAGTAACTATTCACGAATAATTTGATGTAAAAAAAAGTACTAGAAAAGGATTTTTTCATTACGAGATGCTTAAAAATCTGTTTCAAGGTAGAGATTTTTCGGTATTTCGGAAAATTTTGTAAAACTGTAAATCCGTAAGATTTTGCTGAACATATATTGTGTTGTATTGATAGGTAGTGATCCTAGCTATCACCCCCTGCAGTATGTCGTGCTATTTACTGGACACCCTGTATAAATTATACATCTTTTTGAAAAAGGAATACGCATTTATTATGCAGTTATGATTATTAAATAAAATTACGAAAACCGACGAGACCGTATGAGCTTGATGCCTTTGCTTTTCTGACAAAAAAATATTAGTCTAGGAATTTGCCGCGTTTTTGTTTTCTTCAAATACATAAACGTTAAGTTTATTTTAATTTATTTTTATAAATAAGTTAATGTTCTAAAAAATACGTTTTACTTTTAATTGTCATTATTTTTAATAAAGGCTTATCTCATATTATTATTGTGTTAATTTTTTCGCAAATGGTAGGAAAAGTAGAGTATTTTCCTCGGTGATAAAGCTGTCTTAGTATTGGGTGAACTTAAATCCCTCGCTACACTCAGGACTCGTCTTAAATCCCTCGCTTCGATCGTGATTTAAGTTTTTAACACCCTCGCTACGCTCGGGAGTAAACCTCGGATCCTTCGTTACGCTCGCGATTTAAATTGTCAGTCGCGACAGAAGACACTGCTTTATCCCCTTGGTTAATAATCTACTATTAGAGTATGACGAGCAACAACTGCACATCAGTCTTTGAAGCCTACTGCAATAGTTTGTCTAGTAACTTGCAACCAAACCATTTAGCAATATTTTATTCAGGGCGTATTATCGTAGCATCTAAGGCACGAACCATCACATTTTACTCAAAGGGCTACTGCGTAGCCCATATATAAGTACCACATTTGGAATGTTGATCGTAGTACGCGGTTGTTGTGTGCCTTACCTAAATAGCCTGACTTTAATTCCTTCAACGGTTTCAAGGAAGATATATTAACATCAATTCGATAAAAAAAGTAACCCAATATGTCCTATTACCAGGGACCTAGAGCACTAATAATAAATGCAGCATTAATTATCCCCAAATATAACTGGTACGTTACGAGCCGTCGATCGCTATTTCTGATTAGCTCATCTTATTGTGTGGAACAAAGAAACGTGTCAAGTTGAAACCGTGTGTCGCACGCTTGCCGGAGCATGGCCGACCCGGTAATGTGACGCTAGGCTTACGTACACTTTCCTATGAAAGTTTCGTAACGAATTGTAGGTCTCGATCAAAGAAATCGCTCTTTATATTCTTAGGTATTGGTGTGATTATTACGTATCGCACTACCTTCAGCACCACTGACGGTTCCGGCTTAAGGCTCCTACAAACAGGCGCGACACGCGATATAATCACGCGCGACACAAATGCATCGCGCGTTGCGCGACTTGTGCCTGTTTGAAGGAGCCTTTACGAGTCGTAGGTAAGTCAAAAGTCTACCAACTTGCAGAAGGCCCGTGTCGTAAAAAGGGAGGAGACCTGAGGCACATTAAATTGGCAGTAACTACTAGGAGGATACTTTTTATTCAAAATGAATACCTCATAGTTTTTTCATGAGCAAATATATTAAAAACATAGAGCCTGAAATAATAGTTCCAGTAAAAGTCAAAGGAATGTCAATACGTACTAGAGAGCTCAATACGTCACTGGGCTGAATCCACTTCGCTTCGGATACAATTCTAATTTAGATTCGAAAACATGTACTGAACGCGACGTACCCAGAGCAGAGTGGCACCGACACTGTGTTGTTTAGATTTGAACTTTACGGACATTTACAAATTTAAAAAAAAAGTTAAATTGCCTGTTTCACCATCTCCGGAAAAGTTAACTTTTTCGGGAATCTTGCATTATTATGTCTATAACTTAAAATAACTACTACACACAGACACATGTACTAATGAGTTGTAACTTAAAATGTATCTTAATTTAATCATTCTATTAGGACATAGGTATTTTTTGTATATTCTATATAAATATTTTATTAAAATTTACTACTAGGTATTAATGTAAAATTATGTTTACATGCCCTAAACAGACTAAATATGGACTGTATATAAACCACCAACTTTAACAACGTGTAACACCTATATTTTCTGCAAATAAAAAATTCCACCTAACGGCTCGTATCGCATCGGATCGGAAAGGATACGAACGGATGCGGCGACAGCCGATCGCGTCCGGTACGATGTCGACGCATACGATCGGCTCCGTACGTTGCTTGCGAACGTATCCGTTTCTGCGCCTAGTCAAATATTTTCATTCCTATCCTACCGTGTTGACGTGTTCTAATTTTTGAAAATGGTTGAAGTTGACGTAGTATTGTTGGCTATTGCATTAGAAGAAGAAGAAGAAAATAATCATAAAACACAGAAGAGGAAAAGAAAAAATTGGACGACAGCCGAAAGGATTCAAGTATATAGTCAAGCTGCTGTGAGCGACTTGGCAACTTTAAATACTATGTACACGATTTAATATCGTCTCTAGAGATTGTAAAATCTGTTCCGATCCGATGCGGTGCGAGCCGTTTGGTGGAAATTATCCTTTGAACAATGGGATATTAAAACTAATCATCATGATCATCATTTCAGCCGAAAGACGTACACTGCTGGACATAAGCCTCCCCCCAAGCACCTCCACTTAGACCGGTTCTGTGCTTCTCACATCCAACGAGTTCCTGCATCCTTCACAAGGTACCTTGTAGGAGGCCTTCCAACGCTACGTCTTCCGGTACGCGGTCGCCACTCCAGAACCTTTCCTCCCCATCGGCCATCTGTTCTGCGAGCAATGTGCCCTGCGCACTGCCACTTAAGTTTGGCAATTCTTCGGGCTATGTCGCTTACCTTGGTTCTTCTGCGGATCTCCTCATTTCTGATTCGATTACGCAGGGAAACTCCAAGCATAGCCCTCTCCATTGCTCTTTGGGTGACTTTTAGCCTTCTAATAAGGCCCATTGTGAGCGACCACGTTTCAGTGCCATATATAATGTCATCACTGGCAACACGCACTAGTCAAAGACTTTCGTCTTGAGACCCTGCGGTATGTGGGACGACAAGATATTGCGTAGCTTCCCGAACGCTGCCCAGCCGAGTCGGATTCGACGATTGACCTCTTTCTCGAAGTTGGACCTACCTAACTGGACAGTTTGTGCTAGGTAAACATACTCGACATACTCGTCCACGACTTCGAGTGTAGCGTCTCCGATCTTTATGAGAGTGGGTATTACATGGTCATTTGAAATTACCTTCGTTTTGCCCATGTTCATTTCAAGACCCACTCATTCGGAGGCTCTACTGAGGTCATCGAGCATTGTACTGAGGTCCTCCATAGTCTCAGCAGTGACTACGATATCGTCGGCAAACCGAAGGTGAGTTATGTACTCGCCATTGATGTTAATGCCAGCCCCTTTCCAGTCCAGAAGCTTGAAGACGTCCTCCAGTATTTCAAAACTAATATTTATTGACAATTTTGGACACTGCCCCTTGTCATGTATGTAATTGTGCAAAACATGGTGCAATGCATAATGGTACTTTGCATTTGACACATCCTATTTTGCTGTTTTTTCCAAGAGGTTTACTGCTGCATTTGTCTAACGATTATTTTTGCCGCGAAAATTCAAAATGTATTGGGTCCTATATGACCAGAGCCCCATAAAGGGAAGGCAAAGAAAAATCACAGAGAGTCACACGACATGAAAAGCTCATTGCGACCTTTTAAGTCTGTAGCAACATTATCTTACCGAGACGCACTTTATATCTGAATATTAAATGATAACTATCATATTCAGTACGTATACCTATATTTATTCGATAGCCAAGAAATAAATTGAAGCAATTTATCTACCTAATACGTAATAAATTAGGAACATATCCATAATAAATGTAATGTACAATTCCTTTGTATGTAAAAGATTAAACAATCTCTATCATCAGTTCAAATGGATTACGCTAAATGCTACTTTACTTTTCATGTTCAAATGATGGATTACCATTTCGTCTTAATTCATCACTCTTCTTCGTTTTGTTCAACATGTTAAGGTATTAATACCGATCTTTCATAACATTCCCTGCACATAATATCAACACTTCACCAACTCTTGATTTATTGACGAACACAACTCACGATGGCCCAGCGATAAACGCGATAAAATAAAAATACATGGCTCAAGGCAGATGGCAGTAGAGATTTGGACATCAATTTCAAGATTTGTTCGACAAACATTAGAAATATTACTTAATATTTGGAACGTTAAGGTTCAGTTTGGGTTATTGTAAGTCGTTCAGTAGGCGAGCGACTGCGTGGGCTAGCTTGGCGCGCTGCCAGGAATTACCTGCCGACCCTTGTATACCGATAAAAGCTAAACATTATTTACAGCTGTATCTAACGCATTTATTGTCGTTTGTAGATGATGCTGCATTATCATAGAACCATAAAATCCAAACCTAGAGCCGTCAGTGCACAAATAAACACGTGTGTTAGGTTAACTATATAAACCTAATAAATATTATATATTATACGAGTACAAACCCTACAGAAAAGTTCTCACCAAATATTCGTTAAATATTTTTATGTTTATGATAACGTAAATTGATTTTATACAAAAACAGTCCAAAATAGCAGAATATATTGCAATTTAGATAACAGATTATCAAAAGTGAATGGGTTCTTGTTATTATTATGGGATGTATTTCCAGACTACCTCACATCCGGCAACGGATGATTTACACTACCTAGGAAAACTGCGTCTGACTATCCAGCAAACTTTGAGTAATAGGTTACCATAATAGGAACAAATAGATAAGCTATATTTAAAAAAAAAAATTCGAGGGATATAACTGCACGGAAATATTTAGCCGAAAATAGCCAAAACTTTTCCATCCGTTCTATGCCAAAGCGGTGCAAAACATAGAAATACCGGGAGACCTCGCTCTGGAACTTTGCCCCGAAGTATGTCTCAGCTATAATCCAGAAAAGCGTATGTCTAGAAAAACTTCACAGTCTTTGAGAAGATTAATAGTGGTCTTGACAGACGTGTGCGCACTACACGTTAGTGTCTGGTGGGAACAATGTTGCTGGCAATGGTGCAGACCCAGCCGCCGCAGCCGCCGTGCCAAGCTCAGATCTATGGTCTGAGAGCTCTGCCAAATATATACCAATAGAAAAATTGGCGAGAGCACGACACGGAAACTGAACAAAAGTGCATGCACGTGGCAAATGACAATCATTGCCTATAACTTAGGTAGCTGTGGAGCTAAGATTCAAAGCTATATCTGGATAATAAAATGTCATATTAAACTGTTTAGTGCAGCAGACATTAGTTACGTCTTTTATCAGACATGTTAGTATGTCTCGTGCTAGTAAATCGCTCTGTCTCCGTTGATGTTGTTTGAGACAACTAGAGGACCATGAAATGGCAGCAGCCATTAGACCATGTATTACAACTCAAGCCAAGTCATATTATTATTAGTGCCGAATTGATATATAATCGTTTCAATTATTTATTTATTTATATATACTTATTACTTATTTATTGTTTAGGAACCAGAATTTACTTCCTATTTATAATAAAGAAAATTCTGATTTTGTGTTTTAAAGATTATATTTATATAATTCATCACACGTTTGACTACTCTTTCCCCCAAAACCGTTTGATTACTTAAGAGAAATTAAAAAGGTACCAAAACGAATACTCTATCACGTATAGACAGTAGAATAATACCTATAAATCAATCATACCTGAACCATACTTGGCATTGAAACCATAGTAACAGGCGCATACGTCGCATCAAAGTTCACGTGCAGCATCCCTCACGTTTCTTCGAGATAACGTTGAAAGTATGTGCGCGTGAGTGCTTGCGAAACATCTCTATGTACATTGACGTCACGAATATTAATACGTTACTGTAATGACGACAGCGATTATTTAGGAATTTTAAAATTGTCGTGAAGCTGACGCATTGCAAGTCATTATGTAAATGCATCGGCACCATTCGATCGATTCGCATTCTTTCTATATCGCAGGCAATCACGCAAAAGCTTGAAGTACTAAGTTACTGATACTGGTGTTATCAGAGTATGATAGTTTTGGTTTTGGCTATCTACACGCTTTTTTTGGGACATCATTTATCATTTAAGAAAGAAAAAAGTTTATTTGGACACAGTTCGTGAAACACAAAATACAAAATTAATAAAATAAAAATAATGTTTCAACAACAATAGTGTGTGCCTCACGGCTGCGCCAAAAAGGTTCAATTTCAGCATTAATGCCAGACAGATGCTGTCTGACGCTGGTTTTCTAATGAACCTTTAGGGAATTTATGTACATTATTAATCATAATATGGCGAAGACAGTCCGTGTTTTTCTTTTTTTCGCTGCTCTACTTACGTAGTAATAATCAAAGAGATTGGGATTGGATTAAGTAGGATTGGATTGATTGGTATTTTAGCACAAACAAAAAAAAAATAACTGAAAAATCCTTCACCAATGGGATTTGATACGATTAACTTAACAGTTAACTGTCCATTATGATTCATAATGTTATCCTTTTATGATTCTGCCAAAGTGGCCTTTTTAGGCCCCCTGGTCTTTAGAAAACACTAGTTAAGTAAACTAACATTAATTATTATTTAATTCAATATTATAAAGAGAAAATATTTGATGTTTTGTATGTTTGTTTGTTACGCTAAAACGGTTGAACGGATTTGGATTTTTGGCACATGGGTAGATCATAACCTGGATTAGGACATAGAATACTTTTTATTCCGATATTCCCACAGGACCGAAACTTACGCTGGTAAAGCCGCGGGGCGCAGCTATGTTGAATGACATATGAACAACGGCCTTTATGAAGAATGTTCACGTACGAATACCGTATGATTGATTATGGCATTGACATACCTATATGTTACTAGCGTATTATGGTGATTTGATCACAAGAAGAAGGCTGGTGTTGTGTGGTGCATCTTTGAAAAGGTTCGTCCAGTTGGTTGAATGGATCGACTATAAAAAGAAAATAGGTTTGGAAAATTTACAGTGCAGCGGCTAGGATCAATCAGACACAAAACAAACAATTAACCTTCAAGAAAAAAAAAATCGTATATTTCGTTCTGAACGTAGTGTGTTTATTTTAGACGTAAAACGTCAACATAATATCTATTCATAATCCCATGGCACCGGCCTCCTCTCGGTGAGAGGGAGCGGGCCGTAATTCACCAGTCCGTTGCGGATTGGTAGATGTCACATGTCTTCAAATTTTTTTGGTTCGGACATGCCGCTTTCTTCACGATGTTTTCCGTAGCCGTTTTGAGAGGAATAGTGATGAAACGTTATCCTACTCAGCCTTTTCCCAACTATGTTGGGGTCGGCTTCCAGTCTAACCGGATGCAGCTGAATACCAGTATTTTACATGGAGCGACTGCCTATCTGACCTCCACAGCCCAGTTACTGGGTAATACGATACCCTTTGGTAAGACTGGTTGTCAGACTTTCGGGCTTCTGACTACCCGTAACGACTGTCACAGATCCACGAATGACAGCCGGGACCAACGCCTTAACGTGCTTTCCGAGGCACGAAAACGAAACGAAACGAAACGTTATCCTACTATTTTATCTTAATAATATTATAAATGTAAAAGTTTGTGACGCTGTTTGGATGTTTGTTACTCAATCACGCGTAAACCGTTGAACAGATTTGGATGAAAATAGGCACATAAATAGACCATTTCCTGGATTAACACATAGGGTACTTTTTATCCTGATATTCCCACGGAATCGAAACTTACGAGTGAAACCGGGGGGCGCTGCTAGTACATGTATAATTTATGGCTGTTACTACTGGGCAACCATTCCTCTCAACTCTCTCCAGTAATATCTATGATAAACTATATATGGCCTGTATTATTTCTCGTATCAATAAAGAGTATATAGGTCATTCGATATTATATAAAAGATTGGCGAAATATAAACCACATCCTCCTCAGGAAACCGTTGACCGCCTATGAGTCTTGGTAATAGTGTTACTACCTATTTATATTTAGCTGCCTAACACGTCAACCGTAAAACGAAAAATTTCGAGCATTATTTACAATGTAAACTATTTTATACTTTGAGCATTAATTTCTGTCATTATGTCACTCTTAGAGTACATCAACGTAAAATAAACAATGAATTTTATAACCCAATAACGAAATCTAAACGAAGTCACAAAATAAATTAACAGAACAATACAATTAAATTAAAGTGAAACCATTACCTTTCATTTTATTCTTCAAAAATACTATTTTTTTTCATGTGTTAAAATGGGAGACATCGTGTCAAATAAATAGCCAGACACGAAGCTAGAACTTTGAACGCAGTGACACACATTTCAAAACATTAAAATTTTAATAAGAAACATTTGATCTTGCTGTCATACAGGAAACGACTGCGAGGAAACCGAGCGCGTTTTGACAAATAACTAGAACAGAAATTCTTGTATAATATTCAGAATTTCAGAATATTCGTGATAATTCTTAATCCAAGAGAAATTCAGATTTTTTGTTTAAAGTGTTTACCTAATTTAAAAAGCTAACAGTCTTAAAATAATAATATGTACAAGTATGTAAAAAGGAGGAAAAATAATCAAAGGGCATCAAAAAATTCATCCGCATCGCTGTCAACAGGAAACGTGCCCAAAAGGCTGGCAGCATTGGCCTATATTAGGCTGTGCCACACAAAATGCATTTCATCGTGTGTGGCACAGTGATACATCGGTATAACGGTACAAAAATATCTATAGGACCTGAGGGAGATTACGACTAGATTTGGAACGTTTTTAATCACGGGAATAGCCTTCTGAAATATCGCAGCAACACTAAAAATTACACAACAACCTAACCTACCCCTACCTAAATATTCTGTTGACCTACGTCATTGATTATTTATCAAGTTGAGTCTATCCGAAACCTTCCCCTGTACTGTATTTTATTTTTTTCTAAATAATATTTTCTAATTTTAATTGAATTTAATGTATTCCTATACAGGGTTATTGGTAAAACATAAACAACCTCTTAAGAGGTCTATGAACAACTATTACTATGGGATGGGACCAAACCTGAAACCGCGAAAAAAAATCAGCTGTTCTATTATATTCGCATAACTCTTCAAAATGTACAGCTGATTTTTTTGTTTTACCAATAACCCTGTATACTTGTACATGTGATATAAAACATGTTTAATGCTGGATTGTATTCGAACGCAATGTTAATTGGTGCTGAATAAATAAATTTAATTGTAAAGTCTCAAGGGTAGGCACAGATGGCGAAACACGTCAAACAGAAGAATGTGAAGACAGAAAGCATGTCTTCATGTCAGGGAAATCACGACCCTCAGTAATGAGGAATACGCTGCGAGGAGGAGGTACCCATGACCCTAAAGCGTGTATCTAATGAGATATACGAATTAATCACTAACGCGCATTTATCTCACAAAAGTTTAGAGATCAAAAAATTACGATTCATAGAATTGAGCGAATCGATAGTTGCATATACCGTGGTGAGTATTTACGTCTGCATAACACAAAGTGGGCCTTCTATACATGTACACGTTGAAGTATACTAGTGAATAAATAAAAGCCAAGGCCGATACCTTGGTGCTACGTAGTCGCAGAAACACGTAGCTGGCCTACGTAGGTCCACGTCATGTCGTCATGCATATTGTAAGTAGGAACTATTTAACGACTATCTATGTGTCATAGTTAAATATAAACATGCAAAAAAATATTTTGTTACGTATTAATCATTTTCGAATGTGTAAAAGTAATATTTTGGGGGGTAAAAACACCCTCTATAAGCATAGAATTTCATATAAATTATTTAGATGTTTAACAATTCAAAAGAATTTCTAAAATAATAAACTAGACACGTAAAATTATACTTTCATATTTTTTAACAATGACATAACCGAGCCATATTGCGTAGGCCTTTCACGTAGTCCTGCTACGGCGTAGGCCATCGTAGCACTTTCGTAGCAAAACAAATTCCGATTACTAAAGCTACGAACTTTGAGAGGTGTTTGCTAATTCGGTTAATCTTTTAGGAAATTGTGGTTAAACAAGATATTGGGCACTCCCTGTACACCCAGAGGCGTCATAAAACGTTGGTTGACACCGAGAGAACTTTTTAAGGGGATGTGCACTATCTTTTTTTTTTTTAAAGGCTTATTTTAATTTTTTTACTGTTTACAATGGAGGCTAAAAGCAAGTCTTTCTACATCGTTCTCGCGTCGTCCACTTCAGCTTGCTTATTCTGTGAGCTATGTCGACAACTTTGGTTCTCTGCCGGATCACCTCGTTAGGGATTCGAGAGACTCCAAGCATAGCCCGTTCCATAGCTCGTTGAGCGACCTTGAATTTACGGACTAGCCGTACCGTGAGTGTCCACGTTTCGGCTCCGTAGCTAAGTCATAACTGGCAGGACGCACTGATTGAAGACCTTAGTCTTTAGGCTCTGTGGAATACACGACGAGAAGACTTGACGAAGCTGCCCAGCTCAGTTGAATTCTTCTGTTAGCCTCCCGGGATCTCAAAGTTGTTCTTACCAAACTGCAGAGTTTGCCCGAGGTAAACGTATTCTTGAAAAACCTTGAGACCACCGCCATTGACAGCAATCGGTCCCGGGGTAACGTGTTCGTTGAACATAACCTGAGTTTTGCCCAAGTTCATCCGGAGGCCAATGTGTACAGAAGAATCAACTAGGCCGTCCAGCATCTGCTGCATGACTGCAGTATGACGATGTCACCTGCAAATCTCAAGTGTGAGATGTACTCGCCGTTGATGTTATTGCCGCGTCCTTCCCAGTTCAGCGTCTTAAACACATCCTCCAACGCGTTTGAGAACAATGTCGGGGAAATTACGTCCCCTTGTCTCACCCCTCGACGCAGGGGGATATGTTCAGTTCGCTGGTTCTGAGTTTGGACGGTCATTGTCGCGTTTTCATAAAGACATCTCAGCACTTGGATGTATCGCCAGTCGACTTGGCATCGCGGACCATGGCATCGACTGCAAAACAGACCAGGTCTCGATAGAGTCCAAAGCTTGGTAATTGGTTTAATGCTTTGAGTTTACCCACTTTTCGCGCCACTTGCGTTTGTTATGAGTGGCGAACGTAGCGGGTTATATACGAAGCAAGTTTGTTGCCTGTGGCGTACAATAAAACCGAAGCTACAAATTTTATTATTCGTCTTGACACTGTTTAGATGGCGCAACTTTTGTTTTTGCTTCAACTTACTCGTAGTATGCCACCTGCAATTTTTTTTTTTTAAAACGTTGCCCCACACTAGGAATTTCTCCTGTATTGTGGATGCGTTTACAAAACATTTAAAGTCACATACACAAACAGCCAGACCCGGAACAACTACTTGTTGGTCATACAAATATTTGTTCCGTGCGGGAATCGAACCCGCGACACGCAGCGCAGCAGTCAATCGCTTAACCACTGCGCCAACCGTGCCGTCACAATTAAATCGTACCGGATTGATAACTGAAACTGTGTACATCTATAGGCTGACCGCTTAAATGAGACGTTGCCTGAGGTAGCAGTGCGGTGCGGGAGGGGTGTAGGGACGAGATGCGAGAGCTCAGTGATTTGTCAACTTGTGACAACTATCACCCCTCCCGCACCGCGCAGCTACCTCAAGCAACGTCTTAGTTAAACGGTTGGCCTATAATAGGATTTCGAAAAGCAGTTTCCCAGTTACCTGTTGAATTATTTTTAATACCAACATACAGGATGAATAGTAGATGTCCTTCTCCAGGTTCCAAGCTACCTATCTAAAAAAAACAATTTTAATTGAGTTAAATTTCATAACGATCGGTTCCGTAGTTTATGCGTGAACAGGTGACAGACAGACTGAGCTACTTTTGCATTTATAATATTTGTACCTATGTATTAGTATGGATGTATCTAAAAGAAGAAAAAGCAATGTTTAAAATGTCCGAACGAACTTAAGGATGTTTAGTAACATTAGAGACTCCATGACATAGAGATTGGTTATAATATTATTATTAGCTTGTTGTTATGATAATACGAAAATAGTATTTCGTAGATTTATCATTATTTGAGTTATGAATTGTCAATTCACACATGGTATAGGAGGTAATCTTTTTGAAGATAAGAACTATAAACTTTTGGGTTTGTTTGACAATGCAGGTAATGTTTGTGAAGGGAACATGATACCAAATAAAACTAGACAAGAAAAAAAAGAACAGGAAGAAACACAAGACAGCAGCATGTACTTGCTACGGCGTAGCACTCAAGAATATTTTCCTCAAAAACCTACATAATGATTATCTTTAAGATTATGAAACTACTGTCTGATCTAATTTTATTAGCATTAAAAAGAAGAATATTAGCAAATAATAAAAAATAATGATTTACGTAAAAAGCATTTATTTGTAACGAGTCTACGCCATTATCATTGGATAATGGCGTAGACTCGTTTACACATAAACCTTTTTAACAAACTTCATATACCTTATCAGATAACGATGTAAACACAATACACAATACAAAGCAACACAATGCAAAGAAATAAATTCTTAAAAAGTAATTTCACAGAAACAAGTATAAATAAATAACTGGATCCCAACCAAGCTGTGCTACGCCGTAGCACTTCGTAGCTCACTAAGTAGCAAGCAGCGAATCTTCAGTGAAGCATAGCATGGAATCACGTCGATCGACGATAACACTTCGACAATGTACAGCTCAATTATGTATCATAATAATGCTTACAATCCTTCTAGCTTATAAACAAATTAAAATACTTACATAACGAAAATGAATTACCTCTCGTCACACTGAGATCAATTTAGGTCTAAGCTAACAATTAATTATGTACATTTTACTTGTAGTAATTTGTAAATTAAAGGTAACGTCAAATGTTATCAGTGACTACGGAACTAGCAACTTTTATTTTCAGATGAAGAAATAAAAGTTGTTGGATTTTGAGTTCTATTGCGCGGTGTTAAGAGTCAGGTGTGGAGAAACAGTGTGTTGCGCAGGAGTGCTTATGTTTGTAAGAGTTTGGTAGCTGGCAGCGGGCCCGCTGCCCACAACGGAGCTTATAAAAGAGGGCGGCAATCTGCTCCCGCGCCCGGCGCGCGCACTCTCGACGCTTTCCTCATGGGGCGCGCAACCTCCACCCGATAGTACCTACCAAACAAAAAATATTTTTTATGTATCACACATACCAGTGAAGGGACCAAGTGATAAAGTGATACGGTAAGTTTGTTTGTCAGCGGTGCCTCCAGGACTGTGATATCTGTGCAGTGACTGTTCAGTGTTGCCCCACGCGCGGAATGTGCTTTCATATTTGAAGAGTAAACGGACGTTTTCAGTGCGAATGCGATAAAAACGAGATGTGAAAAAATTTCGTCTTGAAAAATAGCAAGCGCTCCAACGTAAACGCAGATTTGATTACATAAGCCAGTGTTACCAGGAGTGAAAAATGAATGGAGGTGGTATTTTTATAAATACACTATACAGTAAATGTTCCTCGAAAGTGAATAGAATGAATATTTGAAGATTTATTTGAAACTAGTGATCTCCATTGTGGTGAAGTATAAATAAAGTTAACACAATAAACAATATTTATTTCAAACTTTTAGTTAATCCTTTAAATCCTAGTAATACTGGCTTGTGACACTCATAACACTAGAAAAACAAATAAATTTAAAAAATCATAACATCTCGATGGAGGCCACAGGCGCCATCTTCTCGCTGTGACGTAGATCGAGATTATGTGCTAGATGTTATGTGCTGAAGATATTTTAGTGAGGAATTTAAATAGCTGACTATTACTGCACCACTCAATTATCCACTCAAACAATTAAATTAAGGTGTATTTGCATTTTAATTGGAAATATAATTTTACGGATAAGTTTTATTAATGAAAAATGGTTTCTATAAAATATCTGTAAGACCTGTTATATCACCAAAAATCGCACTAATAAATACTTTGACTTTGAAAATCATGTAAAAGTTTCTAATCTAGAATCTTAATTGATCATAATTACAATTTACTTACTTAATTATTGAATATACCTATTTGAAATGCTAATTGAGGTTACCAATTTTATTAATTTATTAGAGACCTTTAGAATAAAAACAAGATAATTTCATTAAAAAGTTTAATGGATCGATGTTCATAAATATGTTGAAATCAGATAGGTATTGATATTTATCCTGCACAGTTACAGCCAGCTGTAAAAATACTCTTTTTCAGATTGTAAAATCACGAAATATTGTAACAAAGCATCGAATATACGCTGACGTCAACACGCGCCCTCATAAACTTATTATATTTACTGAACATACAATATAAACGTTATATAAATACGTAGCGGTATTTTAAAATGTCTTCTAAACGAGTCTACGTCACGCTGTGACCCTCATGAAATGTCACATGTGACTGTAAGCTCATGCGCCCGCGCAATGTTAAAATAAATGAGTAACGAAAGCAAATGTGATTCTTGTATAGAAACACAAAAAAAATATTCCATATCTTGCAAGATTCAAATTCTAAATAAACAATAACATAACCAACTGTTTTTGCATCGTATACGATGTTATAAATTACATACTGACGAGGTAGATAAGATATTGCTGAATAGACGGATTCTTAAAACAACTTTGTGTACTCAAAACATTGGCATCTCCAGCATTTCCATCAACACACAATCGCTCGTGGTTAACAATGACCATTAGGTTTGTGTTATCCAAACTTTTCTCATGCCGTGTGTTCTAGTGTATACACGTATAACTACACGTTGGATGTTTCATTTAATGACTTGACATTCAAATCTCATCGCCAAATGGATCGAGGTCAGCCCGGCATTGTCTATAACCGGCTATTTTCTCCTTAACACGCATAACGAACTTGATCCAAATCCACGTAGTCCGCCAAAACCCGCGAGGCAGTCCTGCCAAAGCAGACGATTACGACACTCCCCAGTATGATAATTCTATTTTGATTATTACCTTCGGCCGTTTATTTTAGATGACGAATAGTCTTACGATATAGCTCGGTACGCCGAGTATATTTGATATCAAAGTAATATATTCATACGCAACTCGGTACTCGTTAAATTATCTAGGAATTTTAAAAGCTCGTCCCACTAATCCGTTTTGTTGAGTATGTTCTTATTGGTCGTTAGTAGTTAGATACGAATATCTATGCATACGAGTATAAATGAACGATTAGGGCCCACTTAACGTGAATTATGAGTCAGAGAACGCGCCATAAATATGATTAACGTTATTTCCACAAACTAGGCTAGTCTGGTAAAACACAAAACATTTCTAAACAATGTACGTTTCCATCTTAATCAAGTCCAAAATACACCTTAAATTACATGATCTTGCTGCCTACCTTAAACTACAAACTCAGGAACGTAGATATATATCAAAGTCCAATCTTGCTTAGCGACTATATCTGTTAACCGTAACCGACCAACTCATAAACGAACATCTGGTCCTGAGAAAATGAAAGAAGATATAATTACTATCAAAACGTCAGCGACCATTTAGCAAACCAAATATTGATTCATAAACGTGAGGCAGTAATAAACTAGGCCGGTTTCGAAAGAAGAGCTATGTATAACTGTGAATACTATTCCTATAAGAAGATACCTAACTCAATCAAAAACTGAAGTCGGTACGAAATTGGCCATTATCTCGTGCGTATGAAGTTAGGTAAACCATTCCTTAACTATAGGTTCAGGAGAATGAAACATCCAAAGCTAACAAATGACTCGGATGCAGAAAACTGCATACTATTTATACCGGGTGCCAACATCAACAAAACCTACTTCTTCATTTCACATTGCAAGTCAACGATCTCACGACGGAAGTAGGACGGATGCGTACACGCAGCTTGTGTAGCAATGCAGGTATCCAACACATACAAACATACATACAATGAGAAATATAGGAAATCGTGCACAAGTGTTTACAAAGTTACACACAGCCTTGCCGGTGGAGACAGAGGCTAACCGCGATACCAGCATAGTCGTGCAATGCTGGAGTTATGCACAAAATGTTTGTAAACAAATGTGCTGCACACTATTTTGGTGGAATCGTACCTTTAGATAATAAATACTAGTCCAAGTTATTACAAATACTGACAATCCATAAATTATGAGGGTAAACATAATTGATAATATAATGTACCATTAAAGCTTTATAGCGGAACAGAAACGACATTGAGCTTCCCAAATCTATTAAACACAAACTGAACAATAATTACACGAGTAAACGGAAAACACGTGTTCTGTTGAGTGCCATTAATCATAGAAGACTAAAGTTTTTGATAATTTCACCTAATAAGTCGATCGATTGAACAATTACAAATAATATGCGAGTTCCAAGAGATCTGCCCACGTGTTGGTTTTCATTTTCTGGGGTGAAAAGGACCCTACGTCGTTCTATGAAAATCTCTTCAGGAGGCTTTGAAAACATAGGTACTAAACAACCAAACAGAATACTTAAAGACCGGAAGGGTTTCCTTGTGGTCAAAAATTGTAGTTAGTAATTAATATTTTTATCTTCTATAAAAATAATAATATCAACCTTTTAATATTTACACATTATAAGCTAACATTTAAAATAATAATGAAAAAAATAAGAATAAATAAGCAAAAACCTTTTAAGGCACCAAAAAATTCGTACGCATCGCTGTCAATATACTTATATATATTTTTAGTAATTAATTAATTAATTAATAAAAAAGTGGAGCAACATTAGTTAAACGTTTTCATAAACTATGACGAAATGATCCTAAAATATCAGACAACGTAGATATTAATTGGTGGGCTATAAAATAGTACGCTACCCGAGCTAGAGTGATTTTTAATCGCTCGTTAAACGTGCAACGATCATTTATTGCGAAGCAGTCATCCGGTCCGGCTCACTTGCGTATGCGTCCATTACTATCAATCAGAACATGGAGCACGTCTGTGGATCAAAGAAAACAGTGGCTTGAAGTGGTGTGCTCAATCATCGGTTGCACAAAGTGGGTAGGTGGTAGATTAGGCCTGCAGCTACAGATCTGCAACTGGTTTACTTTTGTAATCTTTTATCGCTCTTTTTAGGGTTCCATACCCAAAGGGTAAAACGGGACCCTAAGGCGATTATCACACTGCCACGCATCACGCAGCGGTGTGCGGGAAAAGGTGCCAAACTCCACGCGCGTGAGTGCGTTTTTATTGAATTTGTATGTAAAAAATCACGCGCGTGAGTGCGTTATCTGCGACCCGCTGCGTGATGCGGTGCAGTGTGCCAATCGCCTATTACTAAGACTCCGCTGTCCGTCTGTCACCAGGCTGTATCTCATGAACCGTGACAGACAGTTGAAATTTTCACAGATGATGTATTTCTGTTGCCGCTATAACAACAAATACTAAAAACAGAGTAAAATAAATATAGGGGAGCTCCCATACAACAAACGTGTTTTTTTCAGCATTTTTGCCTTGTGGTACGGAACCCTTCGTGTGCGATTCCGACTCGCACTTGGCCTGTTTTTTTTTTAACGACTAGTTAAATTACCTACTACATATTCTTATAAAACAAAGTTCAAAAACTATCCAACGGGTTTTTAAACATTTTCACCCATAGGGAGTGATTCTGGCGAAAGGTTTAGGTGTATAATTCATTAAAGGTTTTGTGTAGGTAAATTGGCTGAAATATGATGATGATTGTTGAAGATGTCGGAAAATATCATGCCGACTGGGAGCTCTACAGTGGTGCACCGCGTAAACCAATAGTTATACGCAACTACTAAGCGGGCGAAGCCACTGGCAATAGCTAGTTGAAGATGAGAAGAAACTGTACGTTTGACTGGAAGAGAATTCCTAATTTATTCACTCTACCTATGTGCTTTTGGGGTCGTATGTTGAAACAAATAAATAGAACCCCAAACCCACATTGGACTTCTCTGTCTAAAATCTAGGACACAGGCCTATTTAAAAAACATTCAGTCCCTACCCGGAACCCCTAATGACTCTTTTTAGGGTTCGGTACCCAAGGGGTAAAAACAGGATGTTGTGCTCTGTGGCCACGCCACCGTATATTTTTTTATTATGATAGAACCCATTTTTATGTACAGCCGACGGTCATGACGTAGGTACATGTATTGTTTATAAATGTACGACTTTTAATTTAAAAGAAAAAAGTAAATCAATGTGGCGTTGCTGCGGAGAATTCTCTGTAGCCACGCCACCTGTAATCAATATTTGTAGATACAATTTCAGCTATTTCTCTGAAGTTAGATATATAATGTACGAACGCTGTGTATTATGTACACGTGATATGAATGAAAAAAAAATGTTAATTCTAAAGTTTAATTCTAACCTCACAAATTGTCTCATATAGTGAATTAAACTAATGTATTTTGGCGATTACTTGAGATTGACAGGAAAATTGAAATAAAACTAAATAGAAGTTATTTATTATATATCCGTGTTTTATAAGAAATCTATATACCTATATAAAATGGTAAACTGACTGACTGACTGTTGATATATCAACACAGCCCAAACCGCTGGTCCTAGAGACATGAAACTTGGAGGGTGTGTTCATTGTGAAGAGTAAGTATCCACTAAGAAAGGATTTTTGGGAATTCTAAAGGGGTGAAATAGGGGATGGAAGTTTATATGAAAGTCCGTCAGTTTTGAAGTTAGGATATTCAAATTTTGTGTTAAGGCTGAGGATTAAAAATTGAACGGGTCTCAGCGTTTTTGACAATTCTACCCCCGAAGGGTTAAAAAGGGGGATGAAGTTGTGTATGGAAAGTCCTTAATTTTCGATGTAAAAATCACTAAATTTATTATCTAGGCTTATGGTTGGAAGGTAACGCAACGGTGTTGTTAGAATTTCAACCCTTAACGGGGTGAAAAGGGGAATGTAATTTTGTTTTTAATTATACAATCTATATTATATAAAATTAAATGACCTGACTGAGATATCAACGCACAGCCTAAACCGCTGGTCCTAAACTTTAATTTCGGAAGTCGGTGTCTTTGGAGCTGTAGTTTAGTTTTTTGCCACCGACTTCCGAAATTTAAGTTATTTTTCCCTTTGTAGTGTTTTTTTTGGAAGTCTTTAAACCAAATAAATAAGATTTTTCTTTAAGATGTTTTCTTAGCTTGACTCAAAGATTATTTATACCAATTTTCGAGCTAATCAAGCCACGCAGTAAAATCCTCCCCTGTAAAATTAACTGCCTTTTTTCACGCAGTTAGAGGTAGATTTTCGAAAAACCCTGATACACGTTATTCTTTATTATTAGTTTTACGTAAGTATACATATACAAAGATTTTTGATACACAAACAAAATCCCCCCTTTTCACCTCCTTAAAGGTTGAATTTCCAAAAACCCCTCTTAGTGGATACCTACTGTTCACAAAGAACACACTCTCCAAAATTCATGTCTCTAGGACCAGCGGTTTAGGCTGTGCATTGATATCTCAGTCAGGTCATTGAATTTTATATAATATAGATTGTATATTTAAAAACAAAATTTCATCCCCCTTTTCACCCCTTAAGGGTTGAAATTCTAACAATACCGTTGCGTTCACAGATGATGTATTTCTGTTGCCGCTATAACAACAAATACTAAAAACAAAATAAAATAAATATTTAAGGGGGGCTCCCATACAACAAACGTGTTTTTTTCTGCGTTTTTGCCTTGTGGTACGGAACCGTTCGTGTGCGAGTGCGACTCGCACTTGGCCAGTTTTTTTAGATCCATAACACCGGCAACTAAATATCGTATCGAGTCGATATTATACAGGGTGGAATTTTCGAAGCGTACCTGGCGGGAAAGTACTCTAATAAATACAAGACAGCAAATTTTACTCAAAGGAAACATTCCATTTTTAAAAAGAAACGAAACTGCATGTAAAGATTTTTGAAAATACGCTTGCCACACCCGGGAATCGAACCGACTAAAATCCGAAAAAATAGCATCCTTTACTTTTATGGCACCAATCGATATAGGTTCAATCATAAGGTTCATTTAGTAGTTTTTTAGGGTTCCGTACCCAAAGGGTAAAAACGGAACCCTATCTATATACTAAGACTTCGCTGTCCGTCCGTCCGTCCGTCTGTCTGTCACCAGGCTGAATGATCTCATGAACCGTGATAGCTAGACAGTAGAAATTTTCACAGATGATGTATTTCTGTTGCCGCTATAACAACAAATACTAAAAACAAAATAAAATAAATATTTAAGGGGGGCTCCCATGCAACAAACGTGTTTTTTTCTGCGTTTTTGCCTTGTGGTACGGAACCCTTCGTGTGCGAGTCCGACTCGCACTTGGCCAGTTTTTTTTAATTGCTCCAATTAACGTTAAGTTAACGTTAAGTTAACGTTAATTAAGTTATTTAGTTAATTGCTCCAATTAACTGGATTTAGGGTAGTTACTGGTCCCTACACTACATCCAGTTAATTTTACATCAGTTAAATAGCATAAGAGTTAAAGCAAGTTATAGTTTCATGTGTAGTACAGCATCCCGATTCAAGATAAATAGATACTTTTAATGCGAAATTTAAAAAAAAAGGTTTTTATTTACCATTCTCTGAAGCCCAAATTCATGAAATATTTCAGGTTTCATAAAAAAATGTGCCCACCTAAACATCAACAGGCTCAGTACTGAACTTACCTCCTGAAAATCATGACAAATTGTCGCAAGGGAACACTGAAAGAATTCCTACATTATCGTTACTGAAGCCTTTGATGTATTTTATTTATTTATGAGTTTAAAGTTTTAATAGTCGCTGAATTATTTTTATGTAAGAAAGAGTAGAGCAGTGGTGGCCAAGTGGTAACGGCCGCGACTTACGAGTTGTAGGTCGTAGGTTCGTACCCAGACAGGCGCTTTACTTTGTGTAAATTATTTCATCACCACAGCTCTCAAAACGGTAAACATGTGACATCTACCAACCCGCACTGGGCCCGCGTGGTGGATTACGGCCCACTCCCTCTCACAGAGAGGAGGCCCGTGTCCCAGCAGTGGGAACACTATAGGCTGATTATGTAAGAGAGACTATTTAATATTGGTAGGTAACTACATCCTGGCTCATCTCATATGCCTACATTCCAGAGGGACAATTCTCGTAATTTTAAGAACGTTCACAATCTGAACTCAGTCTCAATCTGTCAAAAATACATTTTCAACTAAATTTTTGACAAGCTTTTACATTGATTGTCGTTGAGATGAGATTGCGACTAGATTTTGAACGTTTTTAATTATGGGAATTAGACTTCAGATTTAACTAATAACATTATTGCTTATCAGATAAATATATTCTTTAAAACACTACCGTTTCCAGACGCTAAAATAAACGTTAACATTGGCATTCAGCTGCGGTTTTCTATTTTCACTCTCTAAAATACTCTAAATATATTCAAAGTACTTTACACAAGGTTGACATTTTTCCGTGGCTGCCGTGAAATCGATATCATAAACTCGCTCTTTTAAATTCCCAAAAGACATTAGACAGGTCCTGTTTTAGGGTTCCGTACCCAAAAGGTAAAAACGGGACCCTAGCTATTACTAAGACTCCACTGGCCGTCTGTCTGTCATACACCTGTAGACCTGTAGGCTGTATCTCATAAACCGTGATAGTTAGACAGTTGAAATTTTCACAGATGATTTATTTCTGTAGCCGCTACAACAACAAATCTAAAAACAGAATAAAATAAATATTTAAGGGGGGCTCCCATACAACAAACGTGTTTTTAACCGACTTCCAAAAAGGAGGAGGTTATATGTTCGACTTTATATAATTGTTTTTTTTTTAATGTATTTTCACCGATTACTCGAAGACGACTGGACCGATTTCAAAATTTCTTTATTTGTTTGAAAGGGTATATACTCTCGAGGTGGTCCCATTATCGTCAAGTTGGAATCTGATCAGAGGATCCCATGGAAATCGAGGGAAACCCTCAAATTTTATAGGCAAACCTATAGCGATTTGGGCATTTTTTAAAGTAACTTGAGCATTTGCTCTCAGAAATCATCATTTGGTAAAGTGGAGCTGATGATGAAGACCACAGATGGCCATCGGAACTACTCAATGACAAATATTTCACGGGTTGCGATTCGATTACTTTAATATGGTTGCTAAGCAATTTATGCTCGTCACAATGCGTATGGTGAGTGGTTGTTGAGTTCTCCTGGTTCTTACCAGGAGAACTCCTCAACGAATAACGTCCCAGTATCGGGAAAAGCAATATTTTGTAACATGTGATGAGCAGTTGACATTGTTGTCATTGGCTATTATAACTTAGCTAAATTACAAACTGACCCACTAAAAAGTGAAAATAAAAACTTTTTACAAAAACAACCGACTTCCAAAAAAACACTACAAATTGAATAAAAAGTCATTTTAAAAAATTCAACTGACTTCATAAAGAAATTAACTCAAAATTATGAAATAACTTTAATTTCGGAAGTCGGTGACTTGGGATCTACAGATCCCAAGTCACCGACTTCGAAGTTGGTAAAAACTAAAACTGAAATACATTTCAGTTTTAGTTTTTACCGACTTCAAAAAAAAGGAGGTTATCAATTCGACGCGTATGTATGTAATATTATTGGAATTGCATTATATTCACAGATGACAATCTATTAGGGCTTCCAAACAAATATACAAATTTTCATAGACGTATGTATGTATGTATGTTTGTCAACGCATGTCTCCAAAACTATTAATCGGATCGTGACCATTTTTTTGTATTGGCTTACGTTTACTTCAACTTAGGGAACAGTGCAAGTTTCATCAAAATCGATTCAGTAATTTTCAATATATGGACTAATACGTGTAAGTGTGACGGCCTGGCTTATTGATACGAGGTACGGGTGTAGTGTCAAAGGGAAAACATCTCAAAACCTTGGTCAAATTCTAGGGCAACAACTAAAAATTACGAAATAAAAAAGTAATTTAAAAAAATTAAACCGACTTCAAGAAGAAATTAATTCAAAATTATGAAATAATTATAATTTCGGAAGTCGGTGGCAAAACATTAAAACTATAAATAAAATACAGATCCCAAAGACACCGACTTCCGAAATTAAAATTATTTCATAATTTTGAGTTAATTTCTTTTTGAAGTCGGTTTAATTTTTTTTAATTACTCTTTTTTGCCACCGACTTCCGCAATTAAAGTTATTTCATAATTTTGAGTTAATTTCTTTTTGAAGTCGGTTTAATTTTTTTAAATTACTTTTTATTTGGTAATTTTTAGTTGTGATAGAATTTGACCAAGGTTTTGAGATGTTTTCCCTTTGACACTACACCCGTAGCTCGTATCAATAAGCCAGGCCGTCACATTTTCACGTCTTAGTCCATATCTTGAAAATTACTGAATCGATTTTGATGAAACTTGCACTATTCCCTAAGTTGAAGTAAATGTAAGCCAATAAAAAAAGAATGGTCACGATCCGATTAATAGTTACGGAGATATGCGTGGAGAAACATACATACATACATACTTACATACGTCTATAAAATTTTGTATATTTGTTTGGAAGCCCTTTGTCATAAGTGAATATAATGCAATTCCAATAATATTACATACATACGTGTCGAATTGATATCCTCCTTTTTTTTTGAAGTCGGTAATGGTAACCTCCTTTTTTTTGAAGTCGGTAAAAATAACTTTAATTTCGGAAGTAGGTGTCTTTGGTTCCGCATTTTCTTTTATTGACACCGACTTCCGAAATTAAAGTTATTTTTCAATTTGTAGTGTTTTTTTTGGAAGTCGGTTGTTTTTTTTTTATACCTAAAAAGTTTTTTTTTTGCATTTTCCCTTCTGGTACGGAACCGTTCGTGTGCGAGTCCGACTCGCACTTGGCCAGTTTTAAGTAATAGAATAATTTTATTACGATACGTCAATTACAAAACAATAATTGTGAATAGCCAACGTAAGGACCGAATTTTTTATGTTGTAAATTAATTATGGTGAGTTCAGTGATTAATCAAACTATTTAAGTGAAGCTTTTATTAATGGTATGTGCCCCAGACGATAAAATCATCGTACTTATTAAGATTTTACTCAACAATTACATATCCAATATTTATGCAACGTATTTTGATATGTGTGTCTGTCTGTTTGTCTCTGCATCACCCGAAGGTTGACTAGTAGAAAATGCCTATGGCATTAAGTCCGCCTCTGTACATTTATGTGCTTGAAGTATTAAATAAATAAATAAATATGAAGCTATCTAGGGAATAATGTTTGACAGATGAGATCTAGTTGCTATGGATCTAGACGTACTGCTATGATTGTAATAGTTTCTACATAATTTCCATGATTGCATCTGCAATGGTCGTAAACATTAAAATATTAATTGCAATTACGCCTGCGAGGTACCGTAAGCGTAATTGCAATAATTAATATTTGATACAATCATGGAAAATAGGCCGTAGAAACTATTACAATCATAGTAATCCGTCTGCTGCCCATGATTATATTTACGAGTTCATCATTTTGATTATGACGGATCCGTCCAATCTGTTAGGTGAAGACATGATAGGAAAATATTCAGTCTCAATAGATCAGCGTCATCGGACAGTATATCTTTGCCAACAGTAGGTACCTCAACACCAATGTCGGAGTGTCGGCCACGATCCAATTGTAGGTACAGCAATAATTATCCACCCGATAATCAACATCCACAAATAATCATTTAATTTTGATACAAGAACCGGCTTTTGACGTCAGCAGAAAGGTAGAGTCTACCAATGCAAAGCTATACTGCGGTGCTATTCTGTAAAAATCTCACCGTGAAAACTTAGGTGAAATGAGCGTGGAGTGAGCTGTCAATAGTGTCAATTCCTAGCAAAAACAAACTCACTTCACCTAGGTTTTCACGGTGAGATTTTTACAGAATCGACCGGCTGAAGCTGAAAACGAACTGAAAACTTAATTTCGCAATGATAACTGAAATCCACTTAAAAAGCGATAAGCTAATGTTTGTTCAGTGTCGGCTTATCATGATAAAACACACATGGTATTGAGCTCTTCGTTCTTTCATCCACTCCGACACGGTCGATTGACGATTATTGAAAGCTCATTCGGTCTAATAACTTCGTTGGTACAGCCTTTAAACACGCAAGAATAACATGGTATTAAATAAAAAAGGAGAACCTTTTTAACAGTCGTAAACAGAAGTAACCATCACACAACAAGCTCCGGGAGCTCGAGCCGGGCAGCGACCGCTATAAAAAGATCATCATAGGACGGTCGGTGACGGCCGCCGTGCGACATGCAACCCTGGAAAGCGACTCGACTGTGCCATCGAGTACTGTTGCCAAAATAATTAAAGAAATCTCCGACGGTGTCCCTCCACCGCGCCCGCGCCGCTCTAAAATCGTCGCTCTTCGCCCGGGAGTCACTACTCGGGGCGCGGCGGGAAAACATCTCCCGCGCCACTCTTATTTCTTCTTTCCTTCCCGACGCTGTCGAAAAAAATATTCCAGTAAGTTTCATAATACCACTATAAAACCAAACAACCGTGAGTGTAGTAACCTCAAGTGCAAATTAAGTGTCATACCAGTTTGAAAAGGAAATTAGTGATTATAAATAAGTGATAAAAGTGTTACATAACGCGAAACGAATTTCAGAATTTTAAAAATACCGCATTTTGTAGGCGCCTGTGGCACAAAAATAGCTTTGAGTCACGTGGTACAAAGTCAACCTATAGCATGGCTCCACATTTATGTATGATCGTAAATTGTATTAAGTATTCAAATAAAGAAAATGAAACGTATTTTGGAATTTTCTAGCAACAACATTAACGTTTACTAGATTTTTTAAATTTATCAGCAAAGTATAAAATATTTTAATTTTAAAGGAATCTCGTTTGACAAAAATAGTATCACTCTCGCGTAAAAGGTGGCGCTGCCATCGACCCCTCTTCTACGTCAGTTTCGTAAAAAATGACGGCTGGATTAGATACGTGTTCGTGTCGTTTATGATATTTACGAGAAAAAGTATTAGATTAGTACAAATTTTAGTAATAACTTTACGAAATAAGAGTTTAACGCTAAAAATAAGTGAAATACTTAAATAAGACAGACACTTCTCATGTATTAAAAAAAAAAACTTCTTGGTGAGTGGTGCAGTGGTCAAACGGTGCTTGCGATCTAGGAAATAGCTCGTTAAATCTAATAGCAATACTCGTCTTCTTATTTTACTAATATCCTTGAGAATAGAGGTGTGGAATTAAAAATCTGTAATCGTCACAAATTCACAATTTTATTCTTAATTTTTTTCCTAAAAATATTACCCGAACTCGATCAAATTGTTTCCCTCTCTGGTAAAATAAAATGTATTTCTTTTACAAAGTAAATTTTCATTAAATCTGAAAAAAATATCGTCATTAGAATACGTCGCATTTAAATTCTCGCACAAAAGCAACATAACCTCAAAGCTTTCAAGTTGTTAATGATGACTCGTCATTTCTAACCTATATTTTTTTTGTTCTTGCTTTTTAGAACTGACGGCAACGTAGTAATTCCACCATGGAGGACGCTCACTCGAAATCCGTGGATGAAGTCATAGGGTACTTCGGTACAGACCCAGACAAAGGCCTTAGTGCAGACCAAGTAAAAAGGAACCAAGATAAATATGGACCAAATGGTAAGTACACTGTTTACCTGAAACATGTAAACAATTTGTCAATACTTTCATGACTGTTTTATAATGTGTAATGATAAACTATTCAGAACAGAAGTCCTACTTTTTAGGTAATTGAAACATGACAGAAAGGTTAATTCTGCAATAAACAAAATTCTAACCATGCCATAGGTTAGTAAGTGCTTCATTAAATTGATTATTGCAAAATTGGTAGCATGTTAGTACATTAACTGCCAATTAAAGCCTTCATGGTTTTTTAAGCCTCGCCTATGACATCATCACAGAACAAAAATCAATGATATTAATTCTGGTTTGCTTATAAAATATGCATACCTACCTACTTGAACAAGAATTTGTTCAAATCATACTTCGTTTTGTTATATATAATCATAGGTTCTCAACTTCAAACCAACCCGTAAACATCTACAGCGGTACATGGGTCAGAGATATGGGGTACTCAATGATCGCTATTATGAATAGGCACTACAATTTAATTCTAGTGCTTGCCCATAAATAGTCTATTGTTTGTAGCAAATGTATTATTTGTAGGTCACAAATTATAAAGTTCTGCTATTCATTAAAGCAAAATAATAACTCTCAGACAATAATTGATAACAACAATTGGCTTAGCATAATTGACAATGAATGCAGCACATGTAAGTTTGACAGAACTTACATTACTTATAAATTCATTAAATTTAATAGGCTATCAGTCAGGATCATTTGAAATTTTGCCAGCGACTTAACTTGGCCATGAATCATTAATCTTGAAAAGATGAAGTTTTTTGAGATAAAAATAAGCAGGTAATTGGGAACATTCAACCATCATGATGACTTCAATTTCAAACAATACTAAATGAAAAGTTTCTGCTAAATTAATCTAGTCAAAAGGTTATGCAATAATAATTATTATTAGTAATCCAAATTATCAATGTATGTCATGTATCCACAAGGTCAACATCTTCCGATCCATGATAATTATATGTATATTGGTCATACACACTATAATGCATTAGTTTTACTTCATTATCAAGTCAATGTGCGTAACTGCAACTAACATTAAATGTAGCGATGTTCAGGAAATGAACTGCATCTAGACAAACTGTTCTGACACATCATTTCTAAAGTGCATTGTCTATTGAGTGCCAGTATCTTTAAGATGCGAAATAACTACCTTGGCCATCTCAACTTCTTATTATAATGAGAAATATTGCTTCCATTGTAGCACAGTAACGTCATTCATATACCTAGGTACTAATTGCATTCTATCTTAAGTGTGTTTGTTTCTATTCCAAACATATCTAAGTGTGTTTCTGTCATTCAAACACAAAAAGAAGCCTTGCAGTATTTTGCGGTTCCCATGACCAAACAGATCGCCCAAACTGTTGACTCACTCCAGAAATGTTCCTAATTTCGAGCCCACCACATGTCAATAACATTGCCCTAAACACACGTGTTTCTACTCTGTCGGCCATAAAATAGCATCAAAACACGCCTTGTTGAAATTGTTCCGCGAACGATGTTGTGGTAATCAATATCTTGGCCCAGGTGAAAAAAAATTAAATAGTTATGAAACTAGAGTACTAGACAAGTAAAACATTGAGACTGGCCCACATCGTACGTGATATCATAATCAGCCTATAATGTTCCCACTGCTGGGACACAGGCCTCCTCTCTGTGAGAGGGAGTGGGCCATAATACACCACGCGGGCCCAGTGCGGGTTGGTAGATGTCACATGTCTTCGAATTTTTGGTTCTAGGACATGCCGGTTTCCTCACGATGTTTTCCTTCACCGTTTTGAGAGCAGTGGTGATGAAATAATTTACACAAAGTAAAGCGCCTGTCTGGGTTCGAACCTACGACCTAACAACTCGTAAGTCGCGGCCGATACCACTGGGCCACCACTGATACGTACGTGATATAGAACGTTTGAATGAAAGCAATCCCGATAGATGTGTTTCACTTAATTATGTTTATTACGCAAATATCCGGGGCTATGGGCGAAGTGTAAATGAATCCACTTGAAGTACATAATCTCCCCATTCGGTGCACCGTTGCTAATCGCACGAAGATAACGACAAATCCTATTGAATACACATTTCCATAATGTACGGCGCACATTTTCATTGAAAAGAAAAAATATTAAGTTCCACTTTTAATTTCATATGTCTAGTTGTTTATCGATATATTGTCTGTTTGATGAGTTAGACATGTCAACATGACTGTGATGGTCACAAAGTTGTTTGAACACGTTTGTGGATGTTTTCTTCTACATTGTTGTGTGTCAATATTATTCAATAGCACTGCTGCTGCATACTAATTCAAAACTCCCAGTGGCGTCACCACAATGTTGTCAATTTTCACAAAGTTTGTGACTGATAACAGTTACAAAACCTATTAGGTACTGAAACAAATCTAAGGACAATTCAACTAATTGCTCTTGTTAGGATCGTTCACTAAAGAACTTAATTAACAATTTACGAGTCTCTAAACTAAATTGCTATATAATTATGACAACTTCATGATCAACTAAGTATAGTTTTACTATGTTATTTCCACCTAAGAAAAACCAGGGCAGGTCGTTAGTATTGACACAATATTAATGGGAGTTTTATCTCACTAAGTCACTGACTAAATATTTGCTGGCAATTATAAGATAGTATAAAAACTAGATCTCACGCAATCTTTACCTTATTCTACGTGTTACAATACATTAAACAAGGATAAAATGTTTTAATTCCTTCTACCTATGCGCTATGTACAGACGCCAGCACATCAAGCTACTACAATCTGTCAAATTTCTTTATTAGATTGTCAACTTTATCGCTAAAGTATAAGTTTTAAAGTTGATTGGGAAAATTTGACAGTTTCGGTTGTGTTTTCGGGTAGCTTGATGTGCTGGCGTCTGTACTTGCTAATTTTTTAAACAAAAAAAACTATAAATAATAATTTCTTGTTTGTTATCCTGTCTCTGAAAACATTGACAGAGATCCTCTTTGTATTATTAGGTGTAAACCATAATCTTTATGCAAACTATGTGCACTAAAGATAAGAGTATGTGGGTGTTTAGAGCAAGTTCATAGATTTTGTCGAATTGATTCTTATTATATTTCAATGGGCGTTGAAACCTGGATAAATTTAATCATGGCAGGCCATAAAATAAAAAATGGCGAGTAGACCGAAGC
Organism: Oligia fasciuncula; assembly: GCA_963082905.1. NCBI lineage: Eukaryota > Metazoa > Arthropoda > Insecta > Lepidoptera > Noctuidae > Oligia > Oligia fasciuncula. The sequence goes on along the minus strand of OY720393.1, from coordinate 6,293,296 downwards.
ATAGAGGTGATAGGTACACGGTGGTTGGGGGTGGGTGCGTTCACCGTGATGTTTATTTATAGTGGGTCCTCGGTGTTCGATCAGCGCTGAGGCGGAGGCTGGCAGCGGTGCGTGTGCCCACAGGCCACAGGGGACGCGTCCTCACGCGTGACAACGTCCATGTTACCTACCTAACACCTCTTACTCTCGCTAAAACTCGCCGCGTCGATAAATAATAAGCACTTTGCCACGAAACAGGTGCCAAACCAGTTATCAATACGGACACGAATATTAATAGATACTCCATTGACAAAAGATATGGTAACGTTTTGAGCTAAAACTGCATTCCACAGGTTCCGCCAGCCAGCCTTAAAAGAACAAGTAAAACTTTAGGAGGAGTAATCATTCACTCAGTTGACTCAGTCCAGCATCCTCGCAGGATCAGTCAATAATATACCTAGTTCATAATTATCATTCACTTGCATGCAAGAATTTGTGTATAAGGAAAGAAGGATGTTGATAACACCGTTACAAAAAAAACAGCGCGAGATCCCGCGAGACTTTGTTTATTTTCTCGCCTTCGTACAACTGACGATTATTTTGCTACGGAAAACATAAACTACACGTCACTTCACTCGGTGAGGCACGGTCACAATACCGAACACCTCAAGCGAGAATAGATTTTAAAAAACAAAAGTGTGTCAGCACTAGTTCTTAGGCACTTATTTTAAAATTATTCACACTCTTCATTCACACCTGCTTTATGAACCTTAGAGCATCCTAACAGTTTCAACTCAAATGTTCATATTTTTGTTACCTACTTGGATTTTCACCTTTATTATTTCGTTATCGGTACTTTTAAAATTAATGTAATGAGATATTGTGATAAATTATAATGTAGGTACTTATTCTAGACTATTCAATAGTGTGTTACACGCCCAGACAGGCAATAAGTAACAAAAACAATTTATGAATGAAGTATTAAGATAGCTGACGAACCTAGGCTTGCTCCTACCTTCTGCAATCTTCATTCCGTGAAAACCGATCTCCACCTACACTCAATGTAACACTAATTTGTCTTCACACGACTGAAAACTGTATCAACGAAAAAACAATTTATAATCGCTAAACGCATTCTCACTTGTAATTGCAAAATAAATCTCATTGGTAGAACTAAATGTACAAGACCTGTTCCATTTATGTCTATAAATAATAGAGAAATGGTTATCAAAATTGAACTAAGACTAATCTATTGTTTCTCATGTAACTCGATGGTTATCCGATACTCGTTCAATAATTATAATCATTCGTCCTCGAAACATAAAAACTAACATTACGTACGTAATAGCAACATGTACGAGTAGCTTCCGATAACCGACACCGATAAACTATAATATCTGTAATGCGCTATGTTCATTAGTGTATTCCTAACTTAACTTTCATTTTGCATAATTGTATTCATGAAGTCTTTCATTTGGGGGAAATGACCATTTAACACAGATTAATTTTCAGGGGGGATGTTGAAGTGCACTGCGTCAGTGGGGTTCATAAGTGTTTGAGTGCATTAAGGAGTCGATAGTGTACGGCAAGCCCGGGAATGCTGACTGCTCCCGCAGCGAGATTCGAGTGCCTAGTGGCTGAAATATTATATAGGTACCCAGGTTTATTTTGGACGATCTACGTTGGCGGATTGCGTCTACGAACGCGGCTGACGCGCGATCCACACGACCATTGCACGTTCCAATATTTTATCTGTTAAATAAAAAAATCATTTATCTTCTCACCAGTGGAGCCGTAAAGACTACATTTTGACCACATGTTATATTTTCGGCGACGTTATTCTTAGTTTTTTCGATCTAAGCACTCCATATCACCAATAATATCCCTACAATTTAACGTTCATTTGAAGAAATAATGCATCATTAATGCGTAACACATTTTATGGATTACTTGTCTTCACTTCTGGGCCTGTTCTTGTTTTCATTTCTCAACCATCCTGATCAATTTATCAAGGGATTATCGAAGATGAAATAGCTTTCATTTTTGTCAATTTACTTTTTATATTGGCAGCCTTTTTTTACCCACTGCTGTCTTAGTTCATCAACCGATCATTGTGGATGTCTTAGTTCATCATTCAATCATCTGGCTGCTGGTCTGCCAAAACTCTCTTACTATATCCACTCGAATTTAATATTTCTTTAGTATCTTCAAAAGTGTCGTGCTTACAAGGTGAATGTCTAAACGCCTGTTGGACGAAGAATGTATTATGTCTACTCAGGTGAACCAAATCACCTCCCTGTAGTATTTATGAATATGGACCACACTGTCTTCAAAATTATAAATTCTATACAGCAACTGAAATTATAAAAATGATTTGGTTCGATAGAACATTTCGGTTGCTACAAATTCGTGATGGTTTTCTCTCGCCTTTCTCTCGGTATCGTCAAAAAAGTGCAAGGCCTGACTGACAGAGTTGCGCAACAAAACAACAAAGTCAGTGTTCGTTCTTTATCGTACTTTCACCTTTATTCCGCTGTCACAAAGAAAGTTTTTTACATTGCCAATCTCGTTACAACTATGTGGTATTGATGCATAATTGGATTCTGTCTTCAGCGAATCCCTCCAATCAGAGTCAGGGTAATCGCTGGCCACCTGTAGCGTGACGTTGAGGTCATCCGTTTGTTACTGTTACGAGCTTCGGGTTCGTGACAATAAAAACTGCCGATTTAATAACCAAAAATAACAATTTATTTTACAACACTAATTACAACTCAAACACACTAATTAAAAGAACACAATTTCACTACTGATCACTCTTAATTCGCACTTGAAGATCGCTTGATGTTTTCGCTCTTGTCGCTTTATCCAAACTGTGTCGGTCGTCGCGCATCCCGGCCTTATATAGTGCCGCAGATAGTTCGAGAACCTTCCATTGTAGAAACATCTAGAATGTTCGAGTACATACCGGCCCCGACCGACTAGGTGACGATAGTTCGAGAAAGTTCTACAAAGTTCTAGTATCGAATTTTCTAGAACGATCGTGACTCGACTAGTTCTGCTACTCGATACTAGATGGCGCTAGTGGTAACTAATGTCGCCATGTACCAGGCATTAATTGTGGCGCGCAACACTGCCCCCTCCTAAGACATGCTCGTCCCGAGCATTATCAGCCCCATAATAACGCGCCAGTCGGTCCACATGGACGATCTTAGGAGTACCTCTTGCACCTTTCTGTATCCGGTAGGTTACGTCATTGATCTTTGTCACAATCCGGTACGGTCCGTCCCATTTAGCTTGAAGCTTAGGAGATTTCCCTTTGCTGCGGACTGGATTGTGCAACCACACCAGTGAACCTTCGTCGAACCCTTTATTGTTCATTTTGCGGTCATAACGGGTTTTCATCTTTTCAGACATTTGCTGGCCCGATTGTCTGACGTGCTCATAAATGTCATTCATTTTGTTCCGCAAGTCATTCGCATAATCGGTTATACTGCGTGGGGCATCAGGTGGTATTCCGGTGATCAGGTCTGCAGGCAGCCGTAATTCTCTTCCAAAGTTAGCGAAAGCTGGTGTCACCGATGTACTTTCGTGAACAGCGCTTCGATATGACAACAAAAACGGTTGTATGTGCTTGTCCCAATCTCGTTGCCGATTTTCCACAACTTTGGCTAGGTACCTCTCCAATGTCTGATTAAATCGTTCCACCATTCCATCCGACTGTGGGTGGTAAGAAGTTGTTCTGGTTTTATGAGTACCCATAACTCGACAAGTTTCCTGGAATATTTGTGACTCAAAATTCCTTCCTTGATCACTGTGAATCTCTAAAGGTACTCCAAAACGACAGAAGACTTCATGAACTAATTTATCTGCAACTGTCGAAGCTTCTTGATTTGGAATGGCGAAGACTTCCGGCCACTTGGTGAAGTAATCCATCACAACCATGAAATACTTGTTGCCACTTTCACTTTCCGGAAACGGCCCCGCAACGTCAAGGGCTATCCTCTCCCATGGTGCACCAACATTGTACAATTTCAATGCACCTCTACTGCGAGTCTGAGGTCCCTTTACAGCTGCACAACTTGTACATTTGCGACACCAGTCCTCGACATCGTCCCGACAGTGGACCCAGTAAAACCGTTCTCGTATCTTCAGTAGAGTCCGTTTTACTCCCAGATGACCTCCTGAACAACCATTATGGTACAGCTGTAGAACATCCGGTACTTGAGCTTTAGGGACAACCATTTGCAAATGACAGCTGTCTCCCCGAGCATTTTCCCATTTACGGCACAGGACTCCATCCTGAATCACCAGGCTGTCCCATTGGGCCCAATAGCTTTTTGTGATCGAACTCATCGCTGAGACGTCACTCCACCTGGGCTTAGGAGCTCTGGCCTTCATCCACTCCAGAATCGGCTTTATGTCCGAATCTTCCTGCTGTGCACGTTGTAGGCTTTCCTTCCACTCGTTGCTGAGGTCTGTCTTGAGCATCCTCACAGGTACGACTTCTTTACTTTCTTGCCTAGTACAATGCTTGCAGTCTTCAGGACAAGGTCTTCTTGACAATGCATCTGCGTTGCCATGTGATTTCCCGCTGCGATGTTCGACCTCAAAGTCGTATTCCTGTAGTAGCTCAATCCATCTCGCAACTTGTCCTTCTGGATTTTTGAACTGCAATAGCCATTTCAGTGCAGCATGGTCAGTTCGTACGTGGAATTTCCGCCCCAGAAGATATTTGCTAAAATGCTGCAATGATTTTACCACAGCAAGCAATTCCCGTCTCGTGACACAATAGTTCTTTTCCGGCTTTGACAACGACTTGCTGAAGTACGCTATCACAACCTCTTGATCACCGTTCCGTTGAGACAACACACCGCCAAGTCCTATGTCACTTGCGTCTGTGTCAATTATAAATTCCTTGCCCGCATCAGGGTACCCCAAAATAGGTGTTTTGCACAGACGGTCCTTTAGCTCCTGGAATGCGATGTCGCAACTTTCATCCCAGCAGAACTGTCTCTTCTCTTCGGTGAGTTTATGTAGGGGTTTGGCTATGTCTGCAAAGTTCTTGACAAATCGCCGATAATAGGAGCACAAACCCAAAAATGCTCTGACCTGCGTCTTGTCTTTTGGAACTGGCCAATCCTTGACAGCGGCGATTTTCTCTGGATCCGTGCGGATACCTTCTTCAGACACTACATATCCCAAAAAGCTAACCTGTCGTTTGAATAGTGAACACTTCTTCGGACTTAACTTGAGGTTGGCACTCTGGATCTTCATGAGCACGCGTTCCAGGTTTTGAAGATGTTCTTCAAACGTGCGGCCTACGATGATGATGTCATCCAAGTAGACCAAACAGGCATCGCCAATTAGTCCAGTAAGTACAAGTTCCATCAACCTTTCAAAAGTTGCCGGAGCATTGCACAATCCAAACGGCATAACTTTAAATTGCCACAGACCCTTTCCTGTCGAGAATGCAGTTTTCTCCTTGTCCTTAGGGTCAATTTCGACTTGCCAGTAGCCACTTTTCAGGTCCAGCGTGCTAAACCACTTTACTCCAGTAAGCATGTCCAGCGTGTCATCAATTCTTGGCAAAGGATAGCTGTCCTTCTTTGTAACGTCGTTCAGACGACGATAGTCAACACAAAACCGCATGCTGCCGTCCTTCTTTCTTACCAGCACTACAGGTGAACACCATGGACTAGATGAAGGTTCAATAACACCATCCTTCACCATTCCCTCAATCATGGTTTCCACTTCCTTTTCACGTGCTACCGGCAATCTCCTTGGCCGCTGACGGATAGGCAGTTCTTCTCCTGTGTTTATTTTGTGTTGAACTAAGCCAGTCTTCCCGATGTCAGCATCGTTTGACGAGAAAACATCGGCGTACTTGAGTAACATCTTCTTCGCCTTGAACATTTCATTTTGGGACAGAGCGCTGCGGCAGTCGTCTAAAAGTGTGGTCACTTTCGTTTGTGCATCCTTGCTGAGGGTCCCAGTCGATAGATATTGGCATCGACGCAACCAATCCACTTCCTCGCAAGTACCGACTAGTGTGCCTTTTTCTATAGTCTGTTCCTGATCACAAAGGTTCAGCACACGTACCCCTGAGATGTCGGTGGCTCTGACCAAAGTTCGTGCCACTTTCCATGGAAGGTCATTGTCTACCCTTTCCACGAGTACACAACGATGAGTCTGCCCAGGATTCCGAGGAAGACTAACCGGCACAATAGTTTCCGATCTCGGCGGAAGAACAATCTTCTTAAGGCTGTACACATTACCTGGCAACGCCCCTTCCACGAAAAGTTCCTCTTGTCCACATTTCAAAACACCTTGCTTGACGTCAATCTCGCAACAATTCTTCCTCATAAAGTCAAGGCCCAGGATGCAATCGTCCATTATATCGGCCACAATGACATTATGCAGGTAGATTCTGTTGCCTAGCTTCAACTCCATCTTCTTCTCTCCATGGACGGGTATGCGCTGACCGGTGGCTGTTACCAAATTAATGCGTTCTCTGTTGTATGCTGAGTCCCCAAGGGACCGTCTTGTTAGTTGGGAACTGACAACCGTGCGAGAGGCTCCAGTGTCTATGGTCAGCTTACACGGCGTTCCGTTGACCTCGCCCTTGATGATTAGGCTGTTCCCGTCATGGGTTTGTGTAATAGAAACCCTTGGGGCTCTTTGAACATCAGCCAGCACCCGCCCCGCAGTCCTGGCTATTACTCGTTTCCCTGCTGCTGGTGCTGGGCGGTGCTGTTAGCCGCACTGCCTTCTAGAGATCGGCCGTCTTCTCTTTCTGCAGTTCGCTTAGGGCAACTGGATCGAAGGTGGCCCCTTTCCCCACAGCCGTAGCACCTAGGGCTGTATACTTTATTGCGGTCGCGAACTGTAGCCGCTGCAACTTCCCTGACGCGATGGGAACGATAATCCTGCCGCACAGCTTCCACCTCCAGTGCATGGGCCAAGGCGTCTTTAAGCGTCCCGTGGTGCCCGAGCCTCACAGCAGCTCTCACTTCAAGGTCGCGGATGCCGTCGATGAATACCTGCACCAGGTTCCCATCAATAAGCGCAGGTACGGACTGGTAAGCTTTGCGAACCAGCTTCTCTACTTCAAGGGCCCACTGCTGCAGGTTTTCGTTACTGCGTTGCACGCGATCCTTGAGCTGCGCACGAAACACGTGTTCCAGGTGAGCGTCACCATACCGAGACTCCAATGCCTCAAGGAGCTGCTCGTAAGTCACTTCCTTACCGAGAGCTTCCAGAACGGTTAAGGCCTGGTCGCGCAGGCCTAGGGTGAGGGCAGTCATGGCCTGACTTTTATTCCACCCGTTCGCCTTCATGACAGCCTCAAACTGGATTTTGTAGGCCGACCAGGAAGAAGTACCGTCGAACGGTGGCACTTTGAATCCACGTAGCGAAGGTGTTGTAGCTACGGGAGCTGCGATTCCATCCCCAAATTTGAGGTAATCCAGCGTTTTCTTCACGTCAGCCATCACGGTTACCTTCACGTCAGCCATTACGTTGTCAACCCGATTATTTACTTGGTCGATTCGGGTTTCAGCTTCCGACAGGCGGTTGTCATATTGAGCAACCTTATCCTTCACCTCCTTCATGTCTTTCCCGAAGGTAGCGTGAAGGTCCTTCATAAGGAGCATCTGCTCCTCCTGGCGGCGCGCCTGCTCCTCCTGTTGGCGGACCTGTTCCTCCTTATCACGCTGGAGCTGTTCTTCCAGCCGACGAGCCTGTTCCTCCTGTCGACGGGCCTGTTCCTCCTGTCGACGGGCCTGTTCCTCCTTATCCCGCTGGAGCTGTTCCTCCAACCGACGAGCCTGTTCCTCCTGTCGGCGAGCTTGCTCCTGCAGCATCATCATCAGAGCAGCCAAATCTGGTGCTGATGATGCTGGAGCAGCTGTGGACGGGCCGGCCTCCGAGGTCGGTAGCTGGCCTTCCGACCTCTGTGGCGTTGCTCCACCGAATCTCCTCTGGTCCGTCTCCTGCTGGCGATGACTCCGGGTACGGATACCCTCCGTGTCGTCTTTGGGTAAAACCGGCATAATCCTTGCTTCTGACACCAATTGTTACGAGCTTCGGGTTCGTGACAATAAAAACTGCCGATTTAATAACCAAAAATAACAATTTATTTTACAACACTAATTACAACTCAAACACACTAATTAAAAGAACACAATTTCACTACTGATCACTCTTAATTCGCACTTGAAGATCGCTTGATGTTTTCGCTCTTGTCGCTTTATCCAAACTGTGTCGGTCGTCGCGCATCCCGGCCTTATATAGTGCCGCAGATAGTTCGAGAACCTTCCATTGTAGAAACATCTAGAATGTTCGAGTACATACCGGCCCCGACCGACTAGGTGACGATAGTTCGAGAAAGTTCTACAAAGTTCTAGTATCGAATTTTCTAGAACGATCGTGACTCGACTAGTTCTGCTACTCGATACTAGATGGCGCTAGTGGTAACTAATGTCGCCATGTACCAGGCATTAATTGTGGCGCGCAACATTACTATACCTATTTAATATTGCGACTCTATTTATAATATCAGCGCTGAAATAGCTAATTTTCCTCCTTCATTTACACTTACAGATAGAATAGAAGCCAATATATTGATATCTTAATGGAGTGGATGTAGGTAGCGTGACGGTGTATTGTGTATTGTATTATAAGATTATCAGTCTCGTCACGTACACGATGTGCGCTATTTTGACGTCGGTTGCTCAGGACGTGACACTTAACTGTATGGGCGTCCTCGCGATTATAGGCGCCGTTGTTAGTATTATTGATGAGCGCGAGTGAGCACAGATGCTGACACGGCGATATCGATGCGTGGACTAATTGCTTACATTAGTCACGGCGGCGTGGCTGGCAGCCGGACTGCGTACGTAAATAGACTCGATACAACGATTGACTTAGCACACGTTGCCTGATTACACTCTACGATTAAGACATGGAAAACATGAAACTGATTCCACGTACATTCTTAGGGACGTTATCTTTACAGCATCCAAAAAGCTTATTGCGAAACATGCAGCCGAACGTGCTCCCACCTAAACTCGACTTCCGGAAGCGACATGATGAGAGGATATTCTAATTGTAAGGGCAGCGTTTAATATGAACATCACGAATCGTCAATTTAGGCAAGTAGTAGTGATTAGGTAGACGTAGATAGCAAAAGGATTGAACTAGAAACATTGCGCCTGCGACGTTGTTACGTAGGAACTAAGTGCGCGTTTGAGGTCACCATGCAGGTCGCGCACGGCCCGGAGACGTGGCCCGCTAACTGCCCAGCAACTACTTAATCATAAACAAGATACGTTATACCAAAATACACCTTAACAGACATTTGTATCACAGATTTAATGTAATGAACATGATGAAAAGTCTGAATGTCGCGTCAACAAAAAAGATAAAGTTTTCCGACCCTACTACTTGACAAATAATTACTGACAAACATATATTATGTACACGTCACAAAGGCTTTTTTTTTGTAGGGCACGATTCTAACATTGAGTTAACCAAATGCTGACGCATAACCTTCTACGGCAATACAGAATAATAAGCGTAGTATAGCGCTACTTTAGTAATCTTTATGAACAAGGTCCTAAGAACTTTTCAATAAATTCTTATAAGTAGGTACATATTTCTTATCTATACTAATATTATAAAGCTGCAGAGTTTGTTTGTTTGTTTGTTTGTTTGAACGCGCTAATCTCTGGAACTACTGGTCCGATTTGAATGATTATTTTAGTGTTGGGTAGTCCATTTATCGAGGAAGGCTATAGGCTATATTTTTTTTCTTCAAAATTAGGGATCCGTAATAAAATTGCTATTTTGTAACACAAGGTGTAAAATCGAAAACCTATTTTTGCGTGCGCTGCAAAAACTATTGACAATAGAACAAAATAATGTACTACGGGTTTGTAGAGCCCATTATAACCTACAAAAAAGTCCGCGAGAACATATGTCTAGCTATCATGGTTTAATCACAATAACCGATTTTGTGTTCAAAATAATTATTAAATCGTCTGAAGAAAAAAAAACTACGTTAAATATGTATCGTAATATTACAAGAGTATTTATGAAGAAGTAAAATACTTTTTGTTTCATCTCAATCGGATATTCCGTTTAAAAGTTATCACGTGTGTAAGATGTTAAGAGTTGGTACCTATTAAGGAGTTATGGGCCATAGAGTTTTTTATCTATACTAATAATAAGGCTGAAGAGTTTGTTTGTTTGAACGCGATAATCTCTTTAACTACCGGTCAGATTTGAATTCTTTTTGCATTTGATAGCCCAATTCTTGAGGAAGGCTATAGGCTATTTAACATCATGCTATGGCCCTTAGGAGCCGAGCAAAAAGAAAAAAACTCAGAGTGAACGGTAAGCGAATACGAAGTGTTGCGACGCGACGGGGTGGGGGTACAAGAAATTTCACGCGGACGAAGTCGCGGGCAGAAGCTAGTATCAAAATAATATTACACCTATTTAACCTGTTCTACTCTGTAGTTTTATTTAGAACGATGATATAGTTTTTAAGTATATTATCCTCTCTGATGAGCGTAAATATACCGGTTTGTAAAAAACATTGACTCCAAGTTAAACAACAATATCTTTTTATTAGCTTAATTAGCAGTAGCCAGTTTAAATCAAAGAAGTGCAATAATTCTCTATCGCAAAAACTGTGTATGTACCGTGATTAGATAGCGGCCTGGTAAGTATCACACGTGGTTTACTTTGTTTTGAAATTGTTGATTTTTGCGCAGTATCCGAATAGAAGCCGGTTTTAGCGCATACTGATAACGATTTAATCAAAATAAGCTGCGTAGAGTGGAACTAGACAAACGGTGAGCAGATCACGTTGAAATGCGGTGCCGACATTTGTATTTGACGTCACTATTATTGGCCGAAACGCTGATCGAACCTCGCTCCGACGGCGCGGGCGCTGCCGCTCGCGCCGACCGATCTCGTGTATTTATGTACGATCTTAACTGCCGACATAGATCGCATGCCTGTTCTGACTAGTTTATCGTCTGTTACATTAACTCCTTTGATCTTTTATTCAAAATTCTTATTATGGTTCTTTTCTCTTTTCAGAACTGCCAACGGAGGAGGGTAAGCGCATCGATTTGATAAATATTTCTAAGCTATCTGCTAACCTAAATATCCTACACAATATTCCGATTCCTTCCACTGAGTAGAATCCTTTCACAGATTCAACTTGATCAACAACATTTTGTAAATGTAGGTATATAACATAAATGGACGATAATATTTAGCCAGACAAGACTTGAAGAGAAATAGTATTCGTAGAGCACTCAGGAAATCTCCTTAATTATTATACAAAGCGCCATGCTAGAAATGTGAACACTCAGGAAGTGTGGCCGTCCCCAATTGTATGTTAATTAAGTGCCTAAACTAATTACGCATACGACGATTAATCTGACGCATATAAGGAAACAGACCCATAAATAAACTAATATGCATAGATAGGAAAGTGCTCCTGCTATAGGAAAAACATCAGTAAATTTCGTTCAGTTAGCGTTTAGAAAGAAATAAAATAGTTTGTACAATGCGTTGGTAATTTTTTTTTTCTTTGTTGCTATCGAATCTGTAACTTCACCTATATTCAAATGGCATGGTTTTCATTTGAATATAGGTAGTATATATACTTTTTGTTTACTGCTCAAAGCCTTGAAAATACACGTTTGTTGAATCTTGTCGTCAATTTTGCAATACATATTAATGACTAGAATAGCTTACGTTTACACAATCGTGAATTCGTAAAATACAAAAATTTAAAACACCAAAATGTATAGGTATGTACAGACGCCATCACATCAAGCTACTACAATCTGTCAATTTCAACTTTACCGCTAAAGCATAAGGTTCAAAGTTGATTGGGAAAATTTTATGCTTCCGCGGGTAGCTTGATGTGCTGGCGTCTGTACATCAACGTTAGATTCGGCCTTTTTCCTTTTTTCTTGAAAAATATTATTTCCGTTAATATCCTATCGTCGTTGATAGTCCAATACCGCGTAACTAACATTATTCAAAACCGCGAATCTACAAAAAAAACAAAAATGAGATTTCGCGGCTGTAGGTAACTGATTGTGATTGGCGTCGACCCGTATGACAATTTTTTGAATCGTCTAAAAGGAAGACGAGTATTTCAAAAATAACAATACCGCGGATCTTTCGACGAACAAGTTACGACACGAAAACCGCGTATCTGGGCCAATTTCTATTTGTTTGTGCAGTGTCTAAGTGACGCTCCGGGTAAAAATTGTTTTTTTAAAGTAAGTATGTCACACGTATTTTATACTTTATATAGATAAAATTGGGATGTAGACTACTGTAGGAAACGATTACCACAATCTCGAAACTGGTGCTACTAAAAATGAGATTGACTTCATTATGTCGACGAAGAAGCAAGTATTCAATGATGTCTCTGTGATCAATGCGGTAAAAACCGGAAGTGTTCATCGCATGGTAAGAGGCACATTGTACTTAAATATCAAGCTGGAAAGATGACTGATGAAGTCTACGCTCCGCCCAGCACCGATCCAGGTCCAAAACCCCATGAGCTTTCAGCTCGAACTTCAGAATCGTTTCGAATGCCTAGGGAGCTCCGTGGACGATTATAACGATGGGTTCGTGGAAACTGTCCATACGGTCGGTTCTAAGATCTTCAAGATCCGTCTTACGAATACAAAAAAAAGCTCTCTGATCCTACTTTACGGCTCATGAAGGAGAGGCGCGAGATGATCCTGCAGTCTTCAGATGATGCGCTCAATTACCGGCAGCTCAATAGACGGATTTCTAAGTCCTTGAAAAGCGATCTTCGCCACTTTAATGCAGACCGTATTAAGGACGCGATAGAGGGAAATAAAGGGTCAAATGTCGTTGATAGAGATCTGTCTATTGGGCAGAGCCAGCTTACGAAACTGAAGATCGATGATGGCAGGATCGTATCCGCCAAATCTGAGCTGTTGAGAGAGATTCTATGGACAGTTATAAACATCAACAAGTAACCCCGTTACGAATCTGGCAAACGACCCAAGAGCTAGATTGACCTGACACTATACCGAAGACATCCCGGACGTCAGCCTGTACGAGATTAGGATGGCTCTGAAGCAACGCAAAAACAACAGAAGAGCGGTGATACTTTTCTTTAAGAAGGGCGACAATGGCCATCTCACTTCTCTGAGCCTACAATGTCTACAAGCTGTTTTCGAGAGTCATCACGAACCGTCTCGCGCGCAGGTTAGACGACTTCCAGCCTCCCGAACAAGCCGGATTCCGTAAAGACTTTAGCACCGTAGACCACATACATACGCTGCGACAGGTTAAACAGAAGACCGAAGAGTATAACCTGCCTCTCTGCTTAGCGTTTGTGGACTACGAGAAAGCCTTTGATTCGATCGAGACATGGGCTGTACTGCAATCACTTCAACGGTGCCAGATCGACTATCGGTACATCATAGCGTTTGTGGACTACGAGAAAGCCTTTGATTCGATCGAGACATGGGCTGTACTGCAATCTCTTCAACGGTGCCAGATCGACTATCGGTACATCAAGGTGCTGAAGTGTCTGTACGAAAACTACTTTGTCTAACCAAACCACTATGTCAGTCCGACTCCAGGGTCAGACCTCGAAACCTATACTTCTGCAACGAGGTGTGAGACAGGGAGACGTTACGAGTACCTCTCCGAAACTGTTCACCGCTGCACTGAGGACGTCTTCAAGGTTCTGGACTGGAAAGGGGCTGGCATTAACATCAATGGCGAGTACATAACTCACCTTCGGTTTGCCGACGATATCGTAGTCATGGCTGAGACTATGGAAGACCTGATCAATGACCTCAGTAGAGCCTCCGAAAGAGTGGGTCTTAAAATGAACATGGACAAATTGAAATGATTGTCCGTACGCAAAATACGCGCTTTGTCGTGGAGTTGCGGAAACCAGCCCGTATTACCGTATTACCTAACATGGACAAAACGAGATATCTTGTATTCTTTCATACCTTCATACCCATTATTAATGACTGAAAGTCATTTAAACACTTAATACATGATTGATTGAGGTTTTGGCATTATTTTATTTCATTTACAATTTCGCGTAAGTGCTGTCTATGAACCAGAATCGTTCGAAACTAAACAGCGTAAGTGATTTTGTAAGTAAACTATTGGGAATATTCAATTTAAAAATAGTAGATTGGATTAAGGAGAACGAAACGGTCCTATATTCAAGTTCGTTCAAAATTCGGCCTATTAGTCTTTTAGAAAATCAGTTTTTTAACCCTCCTGTAAAATTAGCAGAAGTGTACATACGCGGTATTTAACAATGTTAGTTACGCGGAATTGGACTATCAACGACGCTATGATTTTATTCGTATGCAGATTTAACACGCCGAAAATATAACATTGGTTTCTTGTTTACTTATAGGCAAAAGTATATGGCAGTTGGTCCTGGAACAATTCGATGACCTCTTAGTAAAGATTTTGCTGTTAGCCGCTATTATTTCATTCGTAAGTATTAAGATCATTGGACTAAAGGATGATTTCCACCAAACGGCTCGCATCGCATCGGATCAGAAAGGATACGAACGGATGCGGCGACAGCCGATCGCATCCGGCACAGCATGTCGACGCATACGATCGGCTCCGTACCGTCGCTTGCGAACGTTGGCGAACGTATCAGTTTCTGCGCCTAGTCAAATAGTTTCATTCCTAACTTGTTGAAATGTTCTAATTTTTGAAAATGGTTGAAGTTGACGTAATATTTTTGGCTATTGCATTAGAAGAAGAAGAAAATAATCATAAAACACATAAGAGAAAAAGAAAAATTTGTGCGACAGCCGAAAGGATTCGATCGGATACGGCGACAGGCGAACGGAGCCGATCGCGCGTCGCAGCATACTTTCGGCTACGATCGCGTGTCGCGAAAGACGCCCGCGGTCTAACTGCTGTGCGCGGCTTGGTAATATAGACTTTAAATACTGAGTACACGATTTAATATCGTTTCAAGATTGTAAAATCCGTTCCGATCCGATGCGATGCGAGCCGTAGCTTAAGTATCCGTAGTCACAAACCTCAGAAAAATTAACAATATTATTCTCATGTTTCAGGTTTTAGCTTTATTTGAAGAACACGAAGACGCATTCTCCGCCTTCGTAGAGCCTTTCGTTATTTTACTTATTCTTATTGCTAACGCTGTAGTAGGAGTATGGCAAGAAAGAAATGCCGAATCTGCCATCGAAGCTTTAAAAGAATACGAACCCGAAATGGGTAAAGTAGTCAGAGGAGACAAATCCGGTGTCCAGAAAATCCGAGCCAAAGAAATTGTACCCGGTGATATCGTTGAGGTGTCAGTCGGTGACAAGATCCCCGCTGACATCCGTCTTATTAAGATTTACTCGACCACCATCCGTATTGATCAATCCATCTTGACCGGAGAGTCTGTCTCCGTGATCAAGCACACAGATGCCATTCCCGACCCCCGCGCCGTCAACCAGGACAAAAAGAACATTCTCTTCTCCGGTACCAATGTCGCCGCCGGCAAGGCCCGTGGTATTGTCATCGGTACTGGTCTCTGCACTGCCATTGGTAAAATCCGTACTGAAATGTCCGAGACTGAGGAGATCAAGACACCTCTGCAGCAAAAACTGGACGAATTCGGTGAGCAGTTGTCTAAAGTCATCTCAGTTATTTGCGTTGCCGTATGGGCTATCAACATCGGACACTTCAATGACCCCGCCCACGGAGGAAGCTGGATCAAGGGTGCCGTGTACTACTTCAAGATCGCCGTCGCGCTGGCCGTCGCCGCTATCCCCGAAGGTCTGCCCGCCGTCATCACCACTTGTCTCGCTCTCGGTACCAGGCGTATGGCTAAGAAGAACGCTATCGTGAGGTCGCTGCCCTCTGTAGAGACCCTCGGTTGCACATCTGTCATCTGCTCCGACAAGACCGGTACTCTGACCACCAACCAGATGTCTGTTTCCCGTATGTTCGTCTTTGAGAAGATCGAAGGTGGCGACAGCAGCTTCCTTGAATTCGAAATCACTGGTTCCACCTACGAGCCTATTGGCGACGTGTACCTGAAGGGACAGAAGGTAAAGGCTAATGAATTCGACACTCTTCACGAACTGGGCACCATTTGCATTATGTGCAATGACTCCGCTATTGACTTCAACGAATTCAAACAGGCATTCGAGAAGGTCGGTGAAGCCACTGAAACTGCTCTTATTGTACTCGCTGAGAAAATGAACCCCTTCAACGTTCCCAAAACTGGACTTGACCGCCGCTCCAGCGCTATCGTTGTACGCCAAGAGATTGAAACCAAATGGAAGAAAGAGTTCACTCTTGAGTTCTCCCGTGACAGGAAGTCCATGTCCTCGTACTGCACACCCCTCAAGCCTTCCCGTCTTGGAACTGGACCCAAACTGTTCGTCAAGGGTGCACCTGAAGGTGTACTTGACCGTTGCACGCACGCTCGTGTCGGAACTGCCAAGGTTCCTCTGAACGCCACCCTCAAGAACCGCATTCTGGAACTCACCCGCCAATATGGTACCGGTCGCGACACCCTCCGTTGCTTGGCCCTGGCCACCTCTGACAACCCACTGAAGCCTGATGAGATGGACCTTGGAGACTCTACTAAATTCTTCACCTATGAAGTCAACCTTACATTCGTCGGTGTCGTCGGCATGTTGGACCCTCCCCGTAAGGAGGTATTCGACTCTATCGTCCGTTGCCGCGCCGCTGGTATCCGTGTCATTGTCATCACTGGTGATAACAAAGCCACCGCGGAAGCTATTTGCAGGTAAATATATAACACTCTAAGAAATCTGTCTATAGAGTTACACTTTCGTTGTCAAATAATAATGAACTTGTATATTTCAGGCGTATTGGCGTGTTCACTGAAGAAGAAGACACTACTGGCAAGTCTTACTCTGGTCGCGAGTTCGACGACCTCCCCGTTTCTGAGCAACGCGCCGCCTGCGCCAAGGCTCGCCTGTTCTCCCGTGTGGAGCCCGCTCACAAGTCCAAGATCGTTGAGTACCTGCAGAGCATGAACGAAATCTCCGCTATGGTAAGATTCAAACATCATACAACTTTAAATATTTTAAGCAGAAGTTTAGCAGGTCTCTAAATTAACACAACATTAACAAACAGAATTTTAAGTAGGTATGTTACCATATCAACACAACAGCAAAATAACTGCTACATTGTAAATGATATCTTCATAATTTACTGGAATATTGTTGAATGTATACATATTGTTGTAATACATATTGGAAGTGTGGTGTTTACGTTAGGGCAGCAATGTTTGTAAACTGGAGCACTCGAAACTTATTATGAAAGAATTTGTGGTACTATATTGTAATTGCGATGACGTGTTCGTTATGACTTTACAGACTGGTGACGGTGTGAATGACGCGCCCGCCCTGAAGAAGGCTGAGATCGGTATTGCTATGGGCTCTGGTACCGCTGTCGCTAAGTCTGCCGCTGAGATGGTGTTGGCTGACGACAACTTCTCATCCATTGTCGCCGCTGTTGAGGAAGGCAAGTATTCCTAGCAATCTTCACTGAATCATAGAAGATAAAAATATGATCATGTGTGTAGGATTCAGAAATGGTTAACATGACGGTTTTGTAACTTCAGGTCGTGCCATCTACAACAACATGAAGCAGTTCATCCGCTACCTGATCTCTTCCAACATTGGTGAAGTCGTGTCCATCTTCTTGACTGCCGCCCTGGGTCTCCCCGAGGCTCTGATCCCCGTGCAACTGTTGTGGGTCAACCTGGTCACTGACGGTCTGCCCGCCACCGCCCTCGGTTTCAACCCACCTGATCTCGACATCATGGACAAGCCCCCCCGTAAGGCTGATGAGGGTCTCATCTCTGGATGGCTGTTCTTCAGGTATAAATACGATACGATACTAGTAACGTGATGAATTTGGAGCTGCAAAACATCACAGTTGGAGATGGAGAAAACTCCGATGGTGCTGTTAACATTGTTCAGTTATTATAACTGTTTGATAACTTGCCAGGTACATGGCTATCGGTGGTTACGTCGGTGCCGCTACCGTCGGTGCTGCGTCGTGGTGGTTCATGTACTCGCCCTTCGGACCCGGTATGACTTACTGGCAGCTTACCCACCACTTACAGTGCCTCGGCGGAGGTGATGAGTTCAAGGTACGCGATTTTACAATTCAACCATTTCTGAACAACTAAGGCTGAGGTTGACTGGTAGAAAATGCCTATGGAATTAAGTCCGCCTCTGTACATGTGCTTGAAGTATTAAATAAATAAACAACCATTCACCACCAACCAACCATTTCAGTATATTTTTTAAACTTGTAATTTTTTGTCATAATAAATATTAAAATATTTTTTACGATTTTAGGGCATCGACTGCAAGATCTTCACTGACCCTCACCCTATGACGATGGCCCTGTCCGTATTAGTAACAATTGAGATGTTGAACGCCATGAACAGTTTGTCTGAGAACCAGTCTCTGGTGGCCATGCCTCCGTGGTCCAACATGTGGCTCGTCGGCTCCATGGCTCTCTCCTTCACCCTCCACTTCGTCATCCTCTACGTTGAGGTTCTTTCGGTGAGTACCGCTCGAGTCGTCACACGGATGAAGTTGTCGGTAATGAATATGCTAACTCCTTCGTGTTCTGATGCGTGTGTTCGCAGGCCGTGTTCCAAGTGACGCCGCTGTCCATCGACGAGTGGGTCACGGTGATGAAGTTCTCCATACCCGTGGTGCTGCTCGATGAGGTGCTGAAGTTCGTCGCGCGCAAGATCTCCGACGGTGAGAAGGCTTCGCAGCTGATGCACTGGCTCGACGGCATGCAATGGATTGTGCTCATGTGGGCCGTGTTCTTTGGCCTCATCATCTACGGCCCTCTATAAGCTGGCCCGCCCCCGTGTGCCGTGCCACCACCCCGTTTGATTCACATCTAATACCCTCCTATCGATTTCTGCGCCACCCACCTAATCTATTCATGTTGCAGTTTAAATTTTCTATTCTCGTGTGTGAACTGTTAAGTTATTTCGAGTGTGGGTAGCGCACGGAATTTAACTGTGGAAACCGATAAGACTATGAGCTGCGCTCACCACAGTATCAGTCATCTAACAGTTTGGAATGCTCATTCTGCGCACCTGGTGTGTGAAGTGACCCTGAGCCCGCGCACGTGCGCCCTGGTGTTGGACATAGGACCGGTAGTGAACAAGTGATGTCGCCGCGTCGGACTAGCTACCATCAGTGTTTTAGTTGTCTGTACTGCTTAGGAGTAGATCTAACAGAGCGTGGCGGCCAATGCGGCCCGCTCTAGTGATTATGCATTTTGTATGTGCGAGACAATAAATTTATTGGAGCTCATTTTTTTTACAAATTTGTGAGTTCGACTAATATTCTCTTCCTTTACTGAGTACATATACATAATATTATACACTTATTTGATGTGAAGTGGCTGTGAAGACCTTCGTTATGAATGCTAACTAATGAAACACCAAAAATTGGAACGGTATTTATAAGTTAGATTAATTACATTTGATACATTTTGTATACAGTAGCATGGAAAGCTCCGCATTCAAATATATTATAGTGAACTCGCACATAGCTCAGTACCTTGTCCATATGGACAGCAGACATGTTATAAAACATACTATTAATTAATAGTAATGTGCATTGTTAGCTTAGTGTAATTTATTGTAAGTGTATTATTAGGGACGTGGTTACAATAATAATCTCTCAGCATAGGTAGTACTGTTATCAAAAGAGTTTTTCTCCTCTGTCCTTTCACTGTGGTCGCTTCTTAACATTCCTATATGCATTTCTTTTTTTCTTTTATCAAACCTTGTTTGTTATTGAGGAGCGCTCTTATTAATCTAAGCTAATATTAACTAATGAATGTGTCCCTAGGCTGAACTAACCTCATGCCTTAGTGTGAACTCGGGCAGATTGTATATTTACTACTAGCCAGCTGCAGGATCACGCAGCCAGATCGAGGATATTGTTACTTCAAGCTAACTGCTCTACAGTCATACTCTTTTAAGGGTCCGACTATTCAGTTGTCTTGCAGTTACGATGCAGTCGGCCTGGCAGCAACATGCTAACATGTTTACAACGCTGCTTACTGGCAGTTACATACAGTCTGCCCGCTTTCACCCTTCATAGCTCAAGTAATATGTCACAACTATTACTTGTGCTACTAGTGACTTTCATATACATCGAAACAATATCATGTCAAGCCTTGTTTCAGTATAATTCTTACACACTATTAACGAATTTGTGTACTATGTAAAATGTATTTATTACATTATTTACTACAAAATAAATTATTGAAATAAAGCAAATAGTCTATGTATGTACGAACTTAAATTGGCTTAAAGATCCTATTGTAAGATATAGTACTTTTATTTATCTTTATTTACTAATTGATGTAATTTTATTTTGTCTCCTGTTCTTGAAAATAACCCTTTAGATCAATTATTTCACCATTGAGACATAATATTACTTTTAAGATTAAAAAACCCGATTCAAAATTTGTTAAGTGTGGTACCAGGTTAGTACGTACATATGTTTTTTTTTTATATATTCTGAACAGTAAGGCAAGCGCACACTACGAATTTTAATCGTTGCGATAAATAATCGCCAATCTGTAGACAATACTAATATACTAAAGTCCGTGCACTGCGGAAAAAAATCGCATGAGAATTCGCTTGAAATTTTTTTGTGTTTGCGATTTTTTAACAAAATCGCAACGATTAAAATCGTAGTGCGAGCTTAGCCTAATAAAAATTGCATGTAAACATTGCATGGTTTATGACTTTAAAGAGTGCAGTTTTTGATTTGATGCATTAACAATTATATATTAAAGTAATACAAATTATTATGTGTATACCCAAATCTATAAAAAAGACTTGATTGAAAGGACTACAACCGTTAGAAGTTTATATTTATTTTATGTGTTTTTTCTCTATGCAATACATACCTTATGAATATAATATTATAAAGAAACGCAAAACACTCTTCATTGAATGATTTGCCCATATATTTGAGATATAGCTTGAAACTACCTATTGCCTTCATATCTCTTCAATCAGTAGTTGGTGTACCAAGCATTGATCCCACATAATTATACACTGCACAATTATGGGCATGCTCAAAAACCTTCGTTGTGAATGACCCCCAACCTCCTGGAACTTGTTGCGTTTATCAGATTAACTTATTGAAATGTACAGTCGTTTATACATTTTACATATTAAAATAGTCAACAATATTAATGTTTGAATTATTTCCCTTCACAATCCAGTAGTGACACTACATGACCATGACACACACCTTGATTATGGAATTATATACCACCCCTGGTGACCCTCTGTGACCCCTATGTCCTTAGCGTACAAATAATTGTTTAATTACTATTCTATTCCTCGCTAACAAATTTTATATAACAAGTTTTGCAAGAATTATGATCTATCTTGTGAGTGATACTTCAACCTACAACAAAAACAGTTGCATTTTGAACATCACTTCCAACTTGATCCGTAACCGGAGCTATATTGTTTCTCCTACAAAACTTATTAAAGAATGGTTACAAAAAAAATATGAACAAGCAATAAAAACAACAAAACAATTGTTTGTGAATTGCAAAACTTAGTTTAGGGCCGCGCCACGGCAGGTACGACCGTGGCGGCCCGCGCACGCTCCCGCATGCTCTAACGTGGTGTTGTCCTTGTGTCCCCAGCCCAGCCGGATTGGAAGCTGTAAGCGCCGGATCGCCGTCGCAGCGCCACTGCACGCACATATTCCATGAACACTCATTGTTTGTTGTGATCCCGCAGTGAAACTACACATTTAATGTAACTACGACACGGTTGTGATATCTTCATAAGACCTAGTAAGTTCGGACGGCAGCCCCGCTCGAGCGCACACGACACTAACACTCTCGTTGTTTTGCAGCGAACGAGGTGGTCGTTGACAGGTGGTAAACGCCACCGAATCATAGTTCCTCAACCCGCTTCTCTCTGCTACTTCTACCGCTCTCGTCTCCCGGAGTAATGTTAATTGGCTTTTAGATGTGTACGAATTAAAAAAGACCGTCACGTAAGACTACGATTAGGCTAGGCTAGACAGGCCAGGGCCAGCGGTGGAGCAGAGGCGCGAGTGGTGGATGCGGCGACGAGGCGGGCCGGGGCGCCGCCCGGTCCACCTGCTCACCTGCGCTAGTTCACCAGAGGGGACATAATGTTGTTCATAATGTGTATATACTACAGTATGCTTAGGAGGTTTAATCAATTTGTTATATTACGTTGTTCTAATTAAAGACTACATGGTGCCCGTCGACAGAAGCAGTGCGATAGACGATGTGTACTTAAGTTGAGAGCACTCATTAATTTATTGTTATATTTTTATTATATTATAATCTAGTTTGCTTATCTAGAGTCGAGTCATTTCTATTAGTGCTGACGCCTCGACGAGCAATATGGTGTCTGTAAGGGAAGGATAATTACATGATTGTCCAGTGTTTGGGACCTGAGTCCAAAAGTTTAAACATACCTGTACATTTTAATGTATTATTGTTTTGTACAATAAATCGTTATAAACGACAAGTGTTTCATTTCTCACTTCAATTCATCACGTTTTTCAAAGAAGCGTCAGGATAGCCCGCGAAATTCAAATTAACTTGCGTTTTTTGCAATTTGCAGGTCAGTGTTAGGTTGTCGTTTTAGATGATTAAAATATGATTTGCTACCGTAACAAATTTAACTTTACAGAAATATAATCATTAAAATCTGCTACTTCAGCGCGTCTTAGCTACTCGCCCACCATGGCCATGCTACGGAAACGGATCTTACCGCCAGAGCAGCCTGTAAGGAAGGTGTAACAACCAGTGCTGCCAATCGCGGGGAAAATCCCCGATTTGCGGGGAATTGAGGGTTATCGCGGGGACTGATAAAAATCGGGGAATCCAGACCAGGATCCCTGTGGAGGAAGGGGTTTTCAGCAACCTAAATAACATCAAAACACAACACCGTAGGAGTCTGAACAATGATACCATTGCTGCTAGCTAAAGCGGAGAATCTTTTAACATTTGAACCTAATCGAATTAAACTACTACTGCGAAAATATGGCAAAAATAATATACTTTTTCAAATAAAATAAGGGCCACTAAAGATTTAAATAAAAACAATTTTTTTTTACCTACCTGCACTAAAAAGCACGTGACCATTAGGTACTTTGTTTTGTATGGATGTAGTCTGCAGATTTAAGAGTTATTTTCTTCTAAGGTATAGTATTTTATAAAAGTTTTAGCAGTCAACAAATTTTGTATAAATCTAGTGTTTTAGTCCAAAAATATCATTTCGGGGAATTTGTGGCGAGAATGAATCAAAAAGACGCGGGGAATCGAGAATTTTTTATTGGCAGCACTGGTAAGAAAGGTCATCGTGTCCTTTTTAGGGTTCCGTACCCAAAGGGTAAAAACTGAACCCTATTACTAAGACTTCGCTGTCTGTCCGTCCGTCCGTCTGTCTGTCACCAGGCTGTATCTCAAGAACCGCGGCCCGCGGTAGCTAGACAGTTGAAATTTTCACAAATTATGTATTTCTGTTGCCGCTATAACAACAAATACTAAAAACAAAATAAAATAAATATTTAAGGGGGCTCCCATTGCCCCTCAGTTCATTACGATACGAAGATACCACCACAGAGTACTTTTTGATAGACTGAAAGATGTGGTATTTTTCAGGCACTGACCTCTATCATACATGTATATTACAGATCAGTGGAAGATACCTAATCTACTACTTCAACTAAAGTGGGTTCGATTCCCACCCACACCCTTAACACGAACGCGATACATTACACCAAAATGTTCAAGTCAATCTCCACCTTTAGATTGACATTCGTTCCAGCAATGAGTCGGGATATTTCAACCATAGGTATAGCGTTGCCATCCATCCGGCTAAAAGTACTATTTGGAACTGAACTGCAACTGCCGACAGCACGTGCAGCGACTGCATGCCGGATACGAGCGAGGCATGAGCCGCTGCACGTGCTGTTGGCAGCTCGGTTGCAAATAGTACAGTCACGAGCAATAATATGTCAACACTTGGCAACTTTCAATTGCGATTTTTTCACGAAATAACGAATGCAACGTTGAAATACGACACTACATAAACCTATGGGTTCGAAAATACTATGTTCGTAATAACATAAAATTTCATTCAAAAATAAAGGAGAAAATCACCTTTGAATAAAGCCAAGTGTATACATACTTATGCTCGTGACTGCTGTACACAGTGTTAGGCTTTTTGACCTCTTGTTCGACCAAAGGACATGTTCGGTTTTTGTTTTTGTATGGAGGCTGGGCTTCTGCTGTGAACAGGGAAGAGATTATATTATATATTATTTACGATATTCAGACAATTTTTATTTTACAAAAAAGGGCAATTCGTTCCATTTATAAATTAAGTCCCAGACACTCCCTCAGAGACAAATTTAAAGAGATTAATATAATGACTGTGCCTTCTCAGTACATTTATGATAATCTTTTGTATGCACATAAAAATATTAATCTGTTTAAAAAATACAGTGATATCCATAACATAAATACTAGGAACAAACACA
Organism: Oligia fasciuncula; assembly: GCA_963082905.1. Classification (NCBI taxonomy): domain Eukaryota; kingdom Metazoa; phylum Arthropoda; class Insecta; order Lepidoptera; family Noctuidae; genus Oligia; species Oligia fasciuncula. The sequence goes on along the minus strand of OY720393.1, from coordinate 6,268,655 downwards.
AATTTGTTGTTCCAACAACAAGGCTCAAAAAAATAGGTGGCTCGTTTAGATGCCAATGTATACGTTTTTATAATAAACTTCCTAGCCACATTCAAGAACTAAGCCTTAATAAATTCAAATCTTTTATAAAGCGAAAACTATGTCAGAAAGCCTATTATACTGTAAAAGACTATATTGAGGACAAAAAGGCTTGGGATTGAGCTGCTCCAATAGGTTTAGAATGTTGTTTTTATTTTTCTAATTTACACTTTAATAATTTTCTTTTTTTAAGTATCTATTTACTTAAATAATGACATGTACATTTACTGTATAAAGTATTATATGTTTTTAATTATTGTGAATGTGAGGACTATGTGGGTATTTTTTTGTTTTTTCTCTCTTCGTTTTAATCATGATCTGGCAGTTTGAGTAGTTTATGCGGCCTACCCAAATGTCCTGTCTTTGGTATTGTTCGTCGAATCGTTGAGCTCCTTAAGTTCTGAGTTGAGCTGCACGGTTACTGACAAATGCGTGCACTGACTGGACAGGTCCGCTCAATCTGTGTGGTTCTTTCCTCAAAAGACCATTTCAGACACTAATCTACATGGTCCTCAAAGATTATGTCCGGATTTTTTATATACACATTGACATTGATGAATTTTATTTAGACAATGACATGAATATTTACTTTGTAAGTAATTTTTATTTATTTTTTTTATTTAATTATTGTGAATGTGAGGACTATGTGGGTCATTTCTTTTTTCCTTCTTAGTTTTAATCATGATCTGGCAGTTTGAGTAGTTTATGCGGCCTACCCAAATGTCCTGTCTTTGGTATTGTTCGTCGAATCGTTGAGCTCCTCAAGTTCTGAGTTGAGCTGCACGATTTTTGACAAATGCGTGCACTGATTGGACAGGTCCGCTCAATCTGTGTGGTTCTTTCCTCAAAAGACCATTTCAGACACCAATCTACATGGTCTTCACACGATCTGACCAAGATTTTGTCTGGACTTTAAAAGAGACTGTGACTTCTGAGTTTGTTTCGGCCTTTCTTCTCAGAATAGTCAGTTAGGAAACGCCGACCTCATCTAGTTTAAAAAAAAATATGATTGACGTGTAAAAGTGTTTGTACAAACCTACTTACAGAAATAAAAATCATTTATCATTTATCATTTATCATTTATTATTTTTATGAAAGTACAGTCGCTAGCACATCAAGTTACCCTACTTTGACCTTGAACGCGTTATGAGCAACTACAGCGAGAATCGTGCGTAAGAGATACATATTATATAGCTTTTTGTCCGTTCTTACTTGATAATGTTTCGTGTTGCAGTCGGTGACCAACATTGTCTGACCCACCCAACATTGCCTGACACACCCGGCATATCTTGATAAGCCATTTTTAACTGATTTAAAAAAAGGAGGAGGTTTCTCAATTCGACCGTATATTTTTTTTAATCATTATCTTGTCGTTAAAGTTCACGGCAATACTTACTACCTAATCTTTAATTTCGCGTATTCTCAACCAGTCAACAACAACAACTTTTCTGGAAAACAAGTGGGTAAATTAAAAAAAACTATATGTCCTCAAATGAGTAGGACGAAGTAAAAGTTTACTTCGTGGGGTAGATGGATACTAAATTGATCTAAGTGACAAAAGTCAGTCTACCTACGCCTAAACAGCGACTGCCTTATCCTTATCTATGGCGACTGCGCACAAACAATTCTAAAACGTTTGACGTAAATCGTGAAAAGTATTTTTAATGAATTTGATGTAAAGCGTCATGTCGCATCTATACAACACATACAAAACATTGCTGGCTGTATGTCGTCTATGGGACCTGATAAATTTGTAGAAGTTGGTGGTCGATTTAATAGTATATTATATTTGGAGATTCTGCGTGACGTCATGCTGCCTATTGTACACAGATATTTACTTCGTGCAGTGCAAGAAGATAACTGCTCCGTCCACCGTGCAGGCATTGTGAATAATTGGTTAGCTGCTCAAGAAGGTGTAACTGTTATTTACTGGCCATCTAAAACTCCCGATTTGAACCCTAATACCCTATAGAAAACCTATGGGGTCAAATGGTTTTAAATTGGGACACACATAAATTAAGGAGATTTTGTATATTTTTTTTAAACGCAGGGTGCGTCCTTAATTATTATATTTTTTAATAATTATTATTAAAAAAATAAATTGCAACCCACAGTAATTATTGATTTTGGCAACACTTTTCGGTTGGAAGCGTAGACAGAGTAAACTATAGACTGCTGCTTATCTTCTTTTTCATTCGCACAAGAAAAAGAGAAATATATTAACGTCACTAGCAAAGAAAAGAGACAGAGTAAGAGTATTTCTGTCCCTTACCGCGTATCGGCTAAGCACATCAATGTGCACAACAAGTTTGACGTTTATGAATGAAATAATAAAAATTATGAATGAAATAATAAAAACTACACCTCGATTAAACAGAAAATAAGATCTTTTTCGTGCATAATTCAATAATAGCATTTGCGCAACTGTGAAAATGGTAAGGTGCAGTGTAATAAGCTGTAAAAATGATAGTATGATGAAGATTGCCGGAATTTTTTGTCCCTTTCGGTGACACGGATACCATGAGTCTATAGATTACTCTGTCTACGTCTTTTTCATTCGCACAAGAAAAAGAGAAATATCATCGTCACTAGCAAAGAAAAGAGACAGAGTAAGAATATTTCTGTCCCTTATTGCGTGTCGGCTAAGCACATCAATGTGCATAACAAGTTTGGCGTTTATGAATGAAATAATAAAAATTATAAATGAAATAAGAAAAACTACACCGAAGTTCTTTTTCGTGCATTATTTCAATAATAATACATTTGCGTAACTGTGATAATGGTAAAGTGCAGCGTAAGAAGCTGTAAAAATGATAGTATGAATTATGATGAAGATTGCCGGAATTTTTTGTCCCTTTCGGTGACACGGATAGTCGGATACCATGAGTCTATAGATCATAGACTAATATATATAAATATATAGATATATATATTTATATAGATTACTCTGTCTACGGTAAGAAAGCTATAGAGCATCGGGTAGCGTGGCCACACATGAGACAAAAAACTAACTTAAATAACTTGTTACCACATAATAAACTTATTACCACATCATCTTTTTTTTAGGTTTACTCTCGGTACCACTTGATCATCATTCAACCAAAGAGTAAAGTAACTATATAGGAACATTCAACTTAGGCACTTTATGAAAGTCAGCACTTTGTATTTTTCATCCACACGTTTGTGCGTTTATAGTTTGCACCAAGTAGCAAGTCAGTGGATTCTGCATAAGTCCTGGCTAATTTATTCATTTGATTGGCAACACCAAATTTACTTTTCAGTTTTAATTCAAGAAGACTGCCACATATCATTCGTGGCGCGCTTGTTCTGTTTATGTTCTTACAATAGATTTATAATAAAGTTACAACGGTTTTTACAATTTAACAGCTGTTTTCAATGAACATGTGTGTTGTTTTATCACAGAAATTATGCGAGAAGTAGATAATATTGGCCAAAATAATGGATGCGTCTAGGTAAGCAATTTTCTTACTTTTAATCGATTATGTTAAACCTTTTGTTCTTGAGATACAAAGTAGTTTACTTTTCACAGAATAGACTCCGAGCTGCCGAATAAAATGGCACATTTAGACATAATGGAGATGGACGAGCCCAATACTGAAGCTATAGAAGAGCGGTCTCAAGTGCCTGAATTACCATCGAGAGTTTTAAGAAAGAGAAAATCTATAATGCCTGAAGCAAGTAAATCATCGAATCGAAGAGTTAGTATGAAGCCAAGTAAACGGATTATGACTGAAAATGCAAACCCTAAACAAATAGAAGCATTGTATCTCAACAAAAAAGTGAAATCTTTGTCACAGACTTTGGAAACTATTTACGAAGAGCCTAAAGCTCAAAATAGTGAGACTGAAGTACTAATAGGTGGAAGGAAAGTAAAAAGATTGCTAACATTCCAATTAGGTAATCAATACACAAAAGAAAAAATTAAGAAACGCAGAGCTAAAATAAAGAAACTCCTGGGAAACAAATCTTATTTGAATAGAAAGAAAATACCAATGCAAGTATTCCTCAAAACTATAGAATGTTTGGAGTTGGATGAAGTAATAAAAACAGAAACTTCACTGCCAATTAAAGATAAGGATAATTGTAATTAGTTTTATAAGACTTATTACCTACCATGGTATTGTTCTACTTGTCTGTCTGGACAAAATAAAATTCAAGTAATGATTCAAGTATTTATTTTATTTACTATCAAGCTTAGTAGATGAATGTTTTTTTTTGTAGATTCAACAAGAAAGTTAATTTTAATACTTTTGCAGCCTTAAATAAGTGGAAAAATCTCAAGTTATTAATTACAATTATTTAATTGTAATTAATAACTTGAGATTTTGATGCTTATATACTTTTATGTTTTTACTATTTAGTAAAAACATAAAAGTATATAAGCATCAACAAATCAGAAAATGTAGTGGGTGATAAATTTGTTAAGCAATTTCTGTTTATTTTCAATATACCTACTACTGATTGTTTTACCTAAATAAATTAAAAAAAAAACGGGTAAAAATTAGGTATTAACTATACACTCTGTAGAAGATTTAGGACAGTTATCATATTCTTTGATAAGGCCAGCAGAATCTTGATCAACTCCATCGAGGCACACACAGCGAGGTTTTTCCACCCCAGGAGTGAAGAGCTGGCGAGGAACACCAGCCCAGGTCCTTTTTACACCACCACTAAAAAAAAGCAAGTTTTATTTAGGATTTACTATGTTCTTTATTATAGACAAAATTACTTCTCCATTACTCTCACACTGTATTAGTTTATAAATATGTGAGACATCTAAGAAGAATTTCTTTTTTCATTGTTCTTTCATAAAAGATTGTACAGGTTCAAATAATATTGGAAAAGTAAAAAGCTTGACAAAAGTAAGGCTGCCAGAAACTAGTAGTGGATGTGATCAGAATCTATAATAAGTAGAGGCTTAAGCATGGCATGGTTGCGAATCCCTGGACTGTTTACGTGGGTCAATGTTGTGCCATCTCTCATGGGATGTTGCAACGGTGACCAACCGTTATTTCTTGTTTTTGTTTAGTGTCTGTACTTACTAACATAGTCGTAAATTTTACTAACAAGAAGTTTTTCTGGGTCACAATAGAAACAAAACATAATAAATCAGGAAACTTCACAATTTCATGTGTAGGCAGTGAACTAGTAGCTTATTTTATGTTTCAATTTGCTGTAAGAGTAGGGGAAGACCAAAGAAATGATGGATGGGCTGTGTGAAAGATGATATGGCTAGGAAGGGGGCTGATGACTAAAAGAGAAAAGTGGCAGAAGAAATGCTGCAAAAAAATTCAAATAAGAACCTTGATGTGGTGCACCACACTTTCGTTCCTTCCTCTGCATTCCATGCAATGTTACAAGGTGGATATTTCTGATCTTCCTTTCTAGAATTTTCTTTTTCTACTTCACATTGCTTTATTTTATCGTAATACTCCTTCATGTAAGCTGTTTCTTGGCCATTCTTGTCATAGAATCGTCCTATGAGGATACCTGTAAGTAATTGTTTTTACAAGTTATTTTTAATCTATTTCAAAAGGCCAATTCTCATACATAATAATAAACATTCAAATTCAAGTTGCAATCTCATCTCAGCGACAATCAATATCAAAAATGAAGGGCTATTGACTATATTTTTGACAGATTAAGACTGAGATTAGAATAGGTACAAACATTCTTAAAAATATGGTAATTGTCTCTCAGATCATAGTATTTCCTGGACCAGTAATCAAACAATTAATGTAATGGGGTGTCTTGTGCTTACAACCCCAAGACTATTAAGCATACAAAACATCTTTGCTCAAGAACACTGAAAAAATGACTGCTTACCAATTTCAATATACTTTTTCCTGAATGTATTCCGCCAATGGACCAATGTGAGTAAGTCACTACATGACAAGTCCATGACATGGTCCTTTTTATCACTTTCATCTTTGAAGTTCCCCGTAACAAGAGATCTTGAGCCATCTTTACCTGAATTATGTAGAATTACACAAAAAAATTGTTAGAATTCTAGTAATCTTATTAATTTAAGTAATCGTTTTCAGTGTAGTAAATAGTTAGAATATAATTTACCTATAAAATAATGGTATGCAGCACCCTTTTCATAATGTCTTTTACCTTCTGTAACATCAAATACTGTACCTAATACTGCTAAATACAAGTTATTTTGTTTTACGCCATCAAATTGAGCTAATTTAGTTGAAGTGAAAGTACCAGGCTTATCTTCTTCTACTTCAGACAAAAAAGTTTCAAAGTATCTCTGTAGTTCATTACGGTACATGAAAGCGCCGAAAACTACAGCTATTGGGATAACCAAGTTTAAATTCCTTAATAAAATCTTTACAACCATCGCTTATTATTGTAATTGCTTTTATATAAATATAATAATCATTCGTTATTCTTTCTTATCATCTACATCGGTCGACAACTTGAGGTGAAATGAAACTCTGGCCTTACTTTAGTGAATTCCTGTTACACATACCTTTTCTGTAAAAATAACTGTAAAATGTAAAATCATCAAACAGACGTTTCAAGAAAAAAACTTGGATACTGTCAAATCACTGTCAAATAAGAGTAACAAACAAACCGTAGTATTCTCTGTCTACGAAACAAACCGTAGACAGAGTAATCAATAGACTCACGGTATCCGTGTCACCGAAAGGGACAAAAAATTCCGGCAATCTTCATCATATTATAATTTTTACAGCTTATTACACTGCACCTTACCATTTTCACAGTTGCGCAAATGTACTTATATTGAATTATGCACGAAAAAGATCTTATTTTCCGTTTAATCGCGGTGTAGTTTTTTTATTTCATTCATAATTTTTATTATTTCATTCATAAACGTCACACTTGTTGTGCACATTGATGTGCTTAGCCGACACGCGGTAAGGGACAGAAATACTCTTACTCTGTCTCTTTTCTTTGCTAGTGACGTTAATATATTTCTCTTTTTCTTGTGCGAATGAAAAAGAACATAAGCAGCAGTCTATAGTTTACTCTGTCTACGAAACAAACAAACTTCATGTTTAGTAGGGCTGTCAGTGTCAGTCAATGTGTCAAATGGACAAGTAATGTTGAGTTCAGAAATAGTAAAGGTAAAAAAATACTAACTTTTAGGGACATCAAACAAAATAAAATCTAGGACGAATGACGGAGTGACGCACAGTATCGGGCGGGAAGTATAGCAGAAAGGAAAGGAGGCCTATACCCAGCAGTGATTCCAGAAAATTATTATTTTGACGTGACAACGTCTTAAATTAGGTTGCGACTGGGAGTCACTTATGAAAAAGTGTAACGCTCGGTAACGTTACGATGAGTCACCGAACGAGAGAGAGGCCCGCCGAATGCCTTGCGTCTCTCTCCCACTCAACTATGATCGGATGATCGGTCGTTGTCACGTAAAATCTTCGCCCGTAAAACCGACTTTACAGGCAACCATTTTTTTTTTATTTTTTTTAAACTTTGCCCCACACTAGGATTTTCTCCTGTATTGTGGGTGCGTTTACAAACATTTAAATTCACGTACACAAACAGCCAGACCCGGAACAACAACTTGTAGGTCATACAACACGAGAAATATAGTAACGTCACAAGCAAAGAAAAGAGTAGTTCTGTCCCTTACTGCGTGTCGGCTAAGCACATTAATGTGCACAACAAGTTTGACGTTTATGAAGGAATAATAATAAAATAATACACTGCGATTAAATGGAAAATAAGATCTTTTTCGTGCATAATTCACATTTGCGCAACTGTGAAAATGGTAAGGTGCAGTGTAATAAGGTGTAAAAATTATAGTATGATGAAGATTGCCGGATTTTTGACGTGACAACGTCTTAAATTAGGTTGCGACTGGGAGTCACTTATGAAAAAGTGTAACGCTCGGTAACGTTACGATGAGTCACCGAACGAGAGAGAGGCCCGCCGAATGCCTTGCGTCTCTCTCCCACTCAACTATGATCGGATGATCGGTCGTTGTCACGTAAAATCTTCGCCCGTAAAACCGACTTTACAGGCAACCATTTTTTGTCCCTTTCGGTGACACGGATACCATGAAGCACGATAGACACAGTTAAAAACATAGACTACTATTAAATAAAACCAGTCTACAAACCAAGGTGACCTTGAAGTTGTTGCGAGATGCCTGCTACACGGTTTAAAACCAACACCTGCCACTGGTTTGCAACCTCGCTAGAGTAAATATGTTCCTTGTTTGCAACGCAGGCCTTTCTACCAAGGACGTTTAAAGGTCATACGAAATTTGGTTTCAAATTACTGTCTACACTGTTTTAAGCTTAAGAGCTTATTACACCATCCTAAATATCGGACCCAATATTTAGGAACCAATTTAGGCCAAGAAAATCAAAATCAAAATATTTTATTTCACATAAGCCTACATGGGCACTTATGAAACGTCAGAAGCTAGGTGCATGGTTCCAATTGGTCGTTTCCTATGGAGAAGAACCGGCAAGAAACTCCACGGTTACTCTTTTTAAAAATAATTGGCTTTTACAATATTTTCAAATTACAGTAGGTATGGGAGGATAGCGTAGGCCTGTCAACAAGTATCAAGTACTTGATAAAATAAAAGTCATTCCCCGGAGCTCCTGATTACACGTTCACTGATTTAGTTAGGACACTAAATCAGTCGGTAAGGACGAGGGACGAGTGACGGACGTAAGAAGTGTGTCGAAAACGCCCCAATATTAAAGAAAAACCAATTTGGTATTATCGTTTATCGTTTTTATCCTAGCGGTTGGCTCCATAGAAATTATAAAGAGAAAAAGAACGAGATGGGAGAAAAATTATTTATTATTGCGTCAAAAGATAGCAAGCATGAACATTATGAGGGCTTTAGAACCAAATGACTTCAGAAATTATGTTCGAATGGATTAGTATAGTAGTCATATAGTTTGGATAATTTTAGTTCCAAAGATAAGGCATGTCCTTATATAATTCCAATATATTTTGAATCACCTCCTTTTCTGTAGTCATTTTGTTTTGCGTACATAATTGTACCTATGCATACAAACAACGAAAAACATGCGCTCGCGACGGCAGGCGAGCGGCGACTGAGCGGAGCGTTCCAAATGTGAATACACCCTTCCGATTTAGGATCCGATATAGATTTAGGACGTCGGAAACCATTCTTGTCCTAAATCGGATCCTTCCTTCCTAAATGCGATTTAACGATAGGAACGACTAAATATCGGGTCCGATATTTAGGATGGTGTAATAAGCTCTTTAGGTTTGAAACCACCGTGCTGTGAGCTATTATAGCCAATTAGGGACACGGTATCGAATAGAAAGTATCGATACTGTACTCATGAGTAGTATCGAAAAAAAAGTATCGTACTTATAAAAGTATCGAAACAAAATTATCGATACTTCAAGGTATCGAGTACTTTTCTTAGTGCCTAATTCGCATAGAGCATAGGTCAATATCAGTCAGTAAATAACGTCAGTTTAACTTCAGTAGAGCAGGACATGAAAAAACAAATGGTATTGGTACAAAAATGTAATACAATAATAAAAAAAGACAACTGTAAATTCAACAAAAAAAAAAAAATGAAAAAAAAATTAAATTATTTAGTACCTTAGGCATATTTTTTTTTTTATTATTACTAAATGGGCCCGCTCTTTACCCATATATATATAATCAAATATAGCATATACATTAACCATAACATTAGTGGTAGGTAGTTTATGCGTGAAAAGTTAACAGATTCACAGATAGTAACTTTCAAATTTAGGTAGGTATTTATAATTACTAGCAAATTCTACCAACGTTGTTCGCGTGGAACGTTTTTCACATTTTACGTAGGAATAAATGCTTAATGCAAGTTTGAGTTTTTGTAATACTATTGGACCTTTATTTCGCAATCACAAATAGACACGCCAATTACGGAACGCAGTGACCGTTGTGAATTTCGCCCATTTCGAAACGCAGCCTTGGTTGGTATAATAATAAAAACATGGAATAATTTTAGAATAAGTAGGTATATTTACAAAAAAGCATAAAATTATTAAAAAATACCTTGACGCATTTGTCGTAGAGTATTTCTTAAGATGTTTATTCATGTTTGACGTATTTCCTGACGTTTTTATGGTTTTGAAGCAAGTCTTGCATTTCACTTCGTTGTTGTTAATCTTGACAAAATACTGCCAAAGTTCACTTTTAGTAGGCGGCATTCTTCTAATGACTCAAATATCGATAGATAATATAGTTAGGTAGTTTAGGTACACAGCACAGAATAATAGTGAGTACTTTTAGATTACACTTGAATAAATCAAATAATAGTCAAGCAAAATATGTGAACGGAAAGAACGATTTCGAGCAAAGATCGATGTAATGTTTTAGAAGGTTTAGAACGAGTGAACTAGATGGCGATGCCATAACCATAAACATAAGCCGTAAGGATCGCAAGTTTTAAATGGGTAATTTCTAAGATTACCCATTTAAAACTTAATTTCTTATTCGATACGATACCTGCCAAAAAGTACTCATTGAGTAAAAGTATCGAATACAAAGTATCGAGTACAAAAGTATCGGTATCGAATGGAAATGTATCGATACCACAAAGTATCGATACTTTTTTCGTGTCCCTATAGCCAATTCGGAATGCGGCCAAAAAACAACCAAACCTTTAGTATTTTTTTATCATGTTTTTATCTATGAACCAAACCGGACAGATAATCAGCGTTGCCAGACCGTACCAAAAAGTACGGTTTTCCGTACTATTCATCACACAACCGTACCTCAGTGTAGACCGTACCTTTTTCGTACCTTTTCTATACTAGTGATTTATTTAAAACAATACTTTTTGTTCCTTTAAATATAGAGAAAAATATCGCTTCATATCTGAACTTCCTCATCACATTATTCCTATGATAAATTATTATCAAAAAAAATTTTTATTCATTGCATCATTAACGAATTCAATTACTTTACTTCATTCTATAATTGATTTACAAATGAATTTGTTCGATATTGGCAATCGGTAATAATGTTCTACTTTACCATATCCCTTTGATTATTCGATTCCCTATCGCTTTTTTTCCAACCTATGGTTGCAGATAGCCAACTCGAAGAAGAAAAAAACTGATCTAGTTCTTGCAGAAGTATCCCGAGCCAACCGTACCTTGAAGTTAAAAACCGTACCTTTTCAGAAAGCCAACCGTCCATTTTTGGGAAATCATACTGGCAACCAGGGTTGGATTTTGTACTATAATTATAGTATTTATACTATAATTTCGCCCTTTGTACTATATACTATCCACATCTAAGGATAGTACGTTAAAATACTATAATTTAAAGTATGCTCCCGAATGCTTAGTTTTACATCATATGAATATTTCGACCGTGCATCTGACCGAATTCTGATCTTGCGATGTTTTCTGTGTCGATGGCCGGAGATTCTCCGATTATCCTCCGCAGTATTGTACACTTCTCTCTTTCCACTAATCTCGTTCCTTCAATTCCATTCGAAATTCAATCAAAGTGACAACAATCGCTTGCGAATTTTTGTGTAAAATAATACGTTTTTAGTGTTTTAATTAGGAAAAGTGGCAGTGATGGTCATAAAAATGACGATGGACCGGAAGTATCCACCCCAAAGAAAAAACGTCTGAGTACTGGTGTTGATTTTAATGACTATTAAGTTAAATTTAAAAAAATAATGAAAGTGTACTATAATTTTTGTATAAATACTATCCTTTTAAATTTTTTGTGCTATCTTTTTGAACGTGCCTAAATCCAACCCTGCTGGCAACACTGCAGATAATATTTTATTTATGAAAAGCCTTTAACCTAAAAATGGGTTATAATTTTGTTTAGACAATTTTAATATTTTGAGTCATTAATCTTGAAGTTAATTAAGCGGTAGTTTAAAGTACCGTAAATAATATATAAGAATTATCTGTGTTAGACATAATATGATAATAAAAACCATATTAATAATATTATTCTTGTAACCTTGTTTATAATTTGAGTTTCATGTTTCATCCTGCGATTCTAATCTAACCAAAGGTAAACCATGTCTGGGAAACTAATCAGTCAAATTAGAACAATCACGCAGTCTCCGCAGCGAAGAAGAGTAGTTGTTACTGGACTAGGAGTTGTATCTCCTCTGGGTACAGGCACTAATTTAGTATGGCAAAACATTTTGAAAGGTCAATGTGGTATAGTAGCCCTGCAAGGCAATGAATATTCCAAATTACCATGTAGGATAGCTGGCTTAATTCCTTTAGACAAAGATGACAAAGTGGCAAAGGCACTGTCGAAGTCCAACCTAAGAACCATGGCTCCCGCTACATGCCTTGCTCTTGTTGCAACTGCAGAGGCATTGGAAGATGCAAAATGGTTACCAGAATCTGATATTGACAGAGAGACCACAGGAGTAGCTATTGGGATGGGGATGATAGATCTTAAAGATGTTTGTGACACTAATGATGCATTAAAAATTGGTTATAACAAAGTCAGTCCTTTCTTTGTACCAAGAATTTTACCAAACATGGCAGCTGGTCACATAAGCATTAAGTATGGGTTCAGAGGGCCGAATCATGCCGTGTCTACTGCTTGTGCAACCGGTGCTCACTCCATAGGTGATGCCTTCAGATTTATTAGAAATGGAGATGCAGATGTTATGGTGTGTGGTGGTGCAGAATCTTGTATCAGCCCTCTTGCCATAGCAGGGTTCAGTAGATTAAGAGCATTAAGCACATCATTCAATGATGAACCAGGAAAAGCTTCTAGACCATTTGATAAAAAAAGAGATGGTTTCGTCATGGGTGAGGGTGCAGCTATTTTGGTTTTAGAAGAGTACCAGCATGCATTAGAGAGAAATGCTAAAATGTATGCTGAAATATTAGGATATGGCTTATCAGGAGACGCTTCTCACATTACTGCACCTAGGGATGATGGGAGTGGAGCAATGTTGTCAATGAGACGTGCTTTGAGAGATGGCAGCATCAACAAAGATGCAATTACTTACATTAATGCTCATGCAACATCAACCCCTGTAGGAGATGGTATTGAAGCAACAGCAATAAAGACTATGTTTACCAATCACAGTTCAAATATATACATTTCATCCACAAAAGGGGCTCATGGACATTTACTAGGTGCTGCAGGTAATTTGGAAGCAATATTCACTGTATTGGCTTGTCATCATGGAATTATACCACCTACAATAAATTTAGAAGAACCTGTTGTTGATTTGAATTACGTTGCTAATGAATCAAAACCATGGAACGCAGACAGAAGAATTGCATTGAAAAATTCTTTTGGTTTTGGGGGAACAAATGCAACACTTTGTATTGGACAGTTGTAAAGAGGATCACAAATGTGGGAGCTTATACAAAGGAAGTAAAAAAGTAGTTTTTTATATTGTAAAAAAAAACTGTACAAATAATTAAGGAGTTTTATCATTAAAAATAAAACTTGTTTGCACTGTATTATATAGTATATTCAAAACTGAGTTTACAAATGTTTTCCGACTTTAATAACAATGGCGAAACAGCCAAGGTAACTCCCGACCTTTTGCTTTTCTAAGCTTTTTTGATAACGAGCAATAATTCATCATGTACATAATATTGAGTCGCATAAAGCATTGAAATAAAATAATTTGATCAAAAAATGCTACTTTAAATATTTCATTACTAAGCTTTCTAACAATTTAAATAGTAAATATATTAAATGCTGGTTTTTATCCAGTCAATCCATTCTATTATTGGAATCATTCAAACATGCACTTGCATTTTTTTCCAGTGCTAGGCACAATACAATGTTACCGAATATGGTTTTAACACTGAAAGATTTATCAATTGATATAATTTATTAGCTAGTAGATTTAGCAATTGCCAACATCTTTACACTAATCTATTGCATTATGGTTACATTATTATGGATCTATTACAAAATGGCCTATTATTATTTAGAAAATAAGACTGTGTAACATTGATTCCTTCTTATTGGATGTTTACAAAAGATGACATGATATTTAATTGTATACGGATTTTTCATCAAAAGAGAAACTATAAATTCCAAAATTTGTTTCACACAAAAACATAAATCAGTCTACAATATTTGCACGGATTGCTTATTTTATTAATCTTCATCTACTATATAAATAATGCTGGTACTGAGTATTTAGACATTTTACTGTGGTTGCATTATACATATTTGAAGAACATACTGGTATTATATTATATTGTCTAACAATAATAATATCTATTGAATGTAGAGGTCTAGGATTGTAACAATATGCATCATGATCAGTAAATGACCGACCAGATAAGAAGACTTATGTTTATGACTTACTGGTTTTCTGGATATTAGTAATGTATTATAAGGCGTATATTCATCTATAGACCATGGAAGCAGTTTAAAGTATATTGCCATTTCTGAATAAAATGACTGGTTTACAAAGTGCAGTTGAATGATGTGGCAGGGAAAGTACGCCAGCTAGGCAGCCTGCTTATCCTGTTTTTGCAGTAGCGGCGGTATTTGCGGCGTGCTCACACAAAGCTGAGCGAATTTTTGGCGGAGGTTCTGTCGCAACTCCTGTCTTTTTTCGGTTATATTTCTACGTGATTTGAATTCCATTACTTCCTCTATAGGAATATAACTGGTATCTTCTTCTTCGTCTGACGAACACGTGTCCTAAAATAGTGAAAGTATGTTAGCACTTACTACACAAGTCTAAAACAGGAATATAATAATATTATAACAACTTACCATTAACATTTCTTGTAGAGAAAGTGTAAAACCTGTGCACAAAGTCTTATCATTCTTAGTCAAATCTAAACAGTCGCCTCTCTCGTGATTGCAGAACCCTTCGGAACACGCCACCTCTGAACCTTCGGGCGAGCTCATTAGAGAGGAAGAGCCAGACATAGTTTCACAGCAACCTCCATTATTCCCGGATGAATAACCACAGTCTTGGGAATGCTCACTGGGCGAGAGGTTGCCGTTTTTGGTCCGTTTCTTGCCGGTTTTTTTGGGTGAGCGACGTTTATTTGTAGTGTCGTCCTCACACGACTGGCAGCCGTCGCCACTGGCTTCGTAACACTGGTGATTGATGTAGTCGCGTGGTGAAAGTAGATCAGTCGGCGTGTCTCGCTCCTCTAGCAGGCATTCCTCACATTGGCACTTTTCATCTGGTTCCTCTGAATCAGCTTCCTGTGTTGAATATAAATTTCGTATTAGTAGTTATAAAATATGCTGCAATAAAATGCAGAACTGATAAGTCTGTGGCATACTTTGCATTTGCTCTCAACTGCTTGCCGTTCCTTCTTCTTGCGTCGTTTTAGTTTCTTCTGTTCCTTTCTCTGTTGCCTGGTCTGTTCCTCTTGAGTGATTTCATCATACAGAAGTTGCAGTTTCGAGACTCCGGTTTTGTGTTCGACGGCAGTTTCAAACTTGCGATACAATGCCTCCACTGCGACCGCGGCGAGCGTCTGACACGTGCCTTCTTCTTCGCGTAGCCTCAGGGAGATGCGTTGCAGTCGCTCATAAATACATATACCGAGACATATAAGTACCTGAAAACATAGAGCTATGTTAATATTTTGTATTTACGATGTGGAGTTGGGGACACCAGCCCGTATTACCTATTATTTTGTGCCTAGATGAAAAAAAATACAAAAACCATCTCTACACATCTTTAATATTCAGGTCATCCTTAGATTCGACCTGACAGTCATGGCCTGGTAACCATACTGTATCACAAGAACATGTGAAGG
Organism: Oligia fasciuncula; assembly: GCA_963082905.1. Taxonomy (NCBI): domain Eukaryota; kingdom Metazoa; phylum Arthropoda; class Insecta; order Lepidoptera; family Noctuidae; genus Oligia; species Oligia fasciuncula. Next base: position 6,252,809 of record OY720393.1, on the reverse strand, counting down.
AAGGAGCAAGAAGGTCTTGCACCTTTGAAAGGCATCACTATGATATGGTGTGGTATCATTATGATATGGTGTGGTATCATTATGATATGGTGTGGTATCATTATGATATGGTGTGGTATCATTATGATATGGTATGCTATCATTATGATATGGTATTATGACAAACAGGTTACTTACCTCTTCTTGTGCAATTTCGAGTGTCTTAGCATGTCTTTCTCTATGGTTTCCGAGTAGTTCTGGTTCCGCTCTAGCGATGAGGTGCGCGATGTAGTCAGTCTTGGCTTGCAGGTGCAGGTGTTTGTCTAAAAGGCATCGTTTGATACCGCCGTAGAGTGCGCCGACGTAACCCTTTTCTTTTTGTGGTTCCTTTTCTTCAACTAATAGCTGATACGCTCTCAATACCTGCAGGAAATAAAGCATTAAATAAATAATAATTTCTCAAGTGACTATCAGTACATTGCTGTTTGAGTTTAGTTCATTAGTCTTCAGCCAGATTTAGGCCTCAATTAATTACAAAAAAACCGGGCAAGAGCGAGTCGGACTCGCGCACCGAGGGTTCCGTACCATCATGTTTTTAAATTTTCATCGGCGAGGCCATATAGGTCAGAGAATTTTAAAACTGCGCGCTACGGTGTAGAATATTGCAGTTTTAGGTCAGCGCTATCTCTTGACCGATAGGGGAACTAATGTAACTTTTGTTGATGATTTCTGAAAAAGTGTGCTATTTAGAGACATCGTTTTCTCCTCCATCCTGTAATCTTTACATAAACTTCTTTCACATAGAATTATTTCAGATTTTTCTCTTTGCAAACTTCGGAGTTAAGGGGGGAAAACCGTATCTTTTTTACATTTATCATCAAAAGTCGAAAACTACGCGCACAGTGTTTTATGAAGCCCGATTTTCGGACATCCCATTTTTATTGACAAACCTGACAAAAATAATCATTTAAATGCAAGATTTCGTATCCCCATTTAGCTGCCAAGTCTAGTTTCGGAGTTATAATTTTTTGAAAATCGTAATTTTTCCATCCGGATATAGAAAAAAATTAATTAAGCTTAAACTAAGCGTGATACGAAAAAATTATGTGAGGTACATTGATGGCCTATCTTATGTAGAGTATTTTAGTCCATAAATGAACCTCGCACCATTGTTAGATCCAGATTTATGCGAGTATTTCGGTTTTTAGATTTTCTTCATTTTCTCGAAAATTCCGCCCTTTCGGGAAAAGTTATTTATACAGAAATCATTCTATTTACGTCCCCAATACACCACATAATTATTACATCCCGAATCCATGGAACTCAGAAGTTATTCCAATTTAACTATTTTTGTTAGGGTTGTCAATTTTTTTTATCCTTATTTTATGAATTAAATTTTTCGCAAAAGTAAAAGTTTCGTAGTCAGAATGAGAAAAAGAACGTGCACCAGTTTACTAGTATCCTACTGAGGCCTTTCAAAAATATTTATTTATTTATTATTATTTACTAAAAACTCTATGCACAAGTAAAAAACATTGTACAAAGGCGGACTTGCATTAGGCATTTTTCTAACAGTTGACCTTAGGGTGGTCCAGAAACAACATGGCGGATGCAATTTTGATGAGGGAAACGGAAAGGAATTCCTATATAATACAGGCTGAATTTTCCAAGTGGGCGTGGATGGCCAAATCCGAAACTATGAGGAATAGCGAAAAGTACTCAAAGGAGTCGCGGGCTCGATTTTGATGAAAACTAAAACTGCATCATTGGATTTTTGAAAAATCAATATTTCTAGCCAGGAACCGTACCCGTTGATTTTGAAAAAAAAAACCACACATTCGATAGTGTCGCTGATAAGGATCGCATTCTGGGAAGTAATGACATACGGGAAACTAAAGAAAAGAGCTAATTTTTAACAAAATACCTTGTTATTTATCTTATGTTACCTACCTATTAAACCTTAACTGTTTAATTGTTCAAAATGTGATGACCATTGTTTTCAATACATAGCTGGATTCAACGTCTCAAGGATTGTACTGCATTTAACATTTGAATTTAGATCAAAATGTTGTGAAGGTGACTGAGCTGCGGGTGTATTGAGCATAATTTCGAACAAGGTACAGGTAATGTCGGTATGAATACCTACTCTAAAATAAGAAGCAGTTTATTAAAATCCAACATTTTTCTTAAGTTTGCCTTATGTCATTACTTCCCAGAATTTGATCCTTATTAGGGACACTATCGAGTGGCGTAATAATACAGTGTGTTTTTTAAATTAAAATCAACGGGTTCGATTCCTGGCTATAAATATTGATTTTCCAAAAATCCAATGATGCAGTTTTAGTTTTCATCAAAATCGAGCCCGCGACTCCTTTGAGTACTTTTCGCTATTCCTCATAGTTTCGGATTTGGCAATCCACGCCCACTTGAAAAATCACCCTGTATATACATTATTGATATATACATAGATACATATGAACAATATTGTTAAGAAAAAAGTATTTGGTACGTACTACAAAAATACTTAAATAACACAAAATGCCTGAATCTGCCTTTTAACATACATCGGTAAACAATATTGTATTTAGGTACCAAGCTGGTATCCTGGCGTCGTCAGATAATCCAAACCACCGATTTTAATACAAGGTAGATATATTTTTTCGATCGAGAAAATTATGAAAAACTAAAAACCGAAAAAGTCGTATATTTCTGGATCTAGCAAAGTTACGAGGTTCATTTGTGCACTAAAATACTCGGCATAAAATACACCATCAATGTACTTAGCATCAATATTTCTTTCACGCGTATTTTAAATGTAATTATTTTTTTTCTGAATATCGAGATAGAATTTGGTCGATTTTCAAAAAATTATAACTCCGAAACTAGACTTGGTAGCTAAATGGGGATACGAAATCTTGCATTCAAATGATTATTTCTGTCAAGTTTTTCAATAAAAATGGGATGTCCGAAAATCGGGCTTCATAAAACACTGTGCGCGGCCTAAAAAAAAAGAAAAATGTTTGAAAATGTGCAAACAACGCTCTTTCATATAATACCCCACATGCCCTAGTAGCCCCACTTCGCATTTTTAAGACGCCCTTTCAGTCCCTATTGCAAAAAAAAAAAAAACTTATTTGCAAAATAGTTGGGCAAACGTCATCTAAATCTATTCCAATTGTCAAGTTGATAGCATTAGTAGTTCTTGAGATATCCAGCTGTGGCAGACAGACTGAGTCGCACCATAAGCGTTCCTTTTTACCATTTTGGTACGGAACCCTAAAAAGACGCTAGAACATCGCAGTATTTGTAATCTATACTAGACTAGGGGGTGTAATCTCCGGGATTACCAGTCGAATTTGAAATATTCTTTTTGCTTTTGATAGCCCTACTCATGAGGCTATATAACATCACGCTAGGACCCTAAGGAGTCGTACAAACTAAAATAGAATGCTAAGCGAAAACGAAGTACTAGCGCGGGTAGGCGATGCGATGCGACGGAGTGGGTGGGGGAACAACAAATTTCACGCATACGAAGTTGCGGGTAGAAGCTAGTCCTAACTAATATTATAAATACGAAAGTGAGTTTGTTTGTTACGCTTTAACACTAAAACGGCCGAACGAATTTAGATGAAATTTGACACGTGGGTAGACCATGACCTGGAGAACGACATAGGCTTTTCATCCTGGATCGCAAACGAAAGTCGCGGGCAACAACTAGTTCAAACACAAAATCTCAACTAGGTGTGCTAAACAAAAATATTACCCTCTGCGGGAAAAGGGTAACTGACGTATGATAAGTGATAACAAACTGTTTCTGTAGCAATCATGCATTGTACAGGAGATAGCAAAGATGTTTATTATTTATAACTTTATAGAATTCTAGAATCATATTTATGTTGATTATAAACTACTATCAGTGATAGTAGTATCTAATCAACATAAACATCTTCCTTACTCTGTCGAAGTTATGTGATAGTCTGGGAAAGGAAGGAAAGATGATGCTCAATTGAAATAAGCCTATTTTCAAGAAGCATTGGTTTACTGTATGAAAATTATTTAAGGTGAGAATGATTAATAAGAAACGGAATCTTGCTTATTTTTCAAAAACTGGAAGTTATATAAAAAAATTATCAATAACAATAACTTTTGGTAGCGAAACTCAATGGTATTGCATCATCATTCATTAACAGCCTTCAGCAGTCCACTGCTGGACATAGGCCTGCACACCATTTAATATTATTATTATTATTTGGTTAGACACACTAGCACCTAATTAGCTGAGATAGATATTTAATCTGTCCAGTCGATTCTTGAAGCAGTTCAGTGTGGGAGCCGTCACAACATTTTCCGGGAGCCTATTCCATGCTGCTTCAACTCGGTTAGACAATCGCATTAACAGCAATGATTTGTCTGCAACTTTTATCAGTTGCTTTTCCATTGATAAATATTATAAGTTATGTAAGTGATAAGTGGGACACGAGTTATGTTGTCTTATGTGCACCTAACTTTGCTTTGGCCTTTACGCACCATATTTAAATTAAACTTCATAAAAATCGTAGGTTCAAACCCTAGGTGCTTTACTTTGTGTAAATTATTTCATCACCACTGCTCTCAAAAAGGTGAAGGAAATATCGTAAGGAAACCAGCATGTCCTAGAACCAAAACATGACATGTGATATTAAAAATCCGCACTGGGCCCGGGTGGTGGATTACGGCCTACTCCGTCTCACCGAGAGGATGGCCTGCATCCCAGCCATGGAAAAATTTATAAGCTGATTATGCTAGAAGTCCTGTTACACTGCATACTTTTAGTTTTTGATAGGCAAGCACTTTGGTATTTCTAGTAAACAGATTTTTCTAATACTTACCAGCATAATAACCGTCTCATCAGCTTTTTTGAAAAACACAGCCTATTGTCAGAACGCCAGTACGGCTTTAGGCGCGGTAAGTCCACAGAGCAAGCCGTAGGGCTTTTAACTGACATTGTCTCTTCAAAGGTTGATGGGAGAAAACGGTCAATTGGTATCTTTCTTGATCTGGCCAAGGCATTTGACACGGTTTCCATTCAAATGCTATTAAAAAAGCTAGATTGCCTTGGCGTAAGAGGCATCGCTCGAGACTGGTTTAGAAGCTACTTAATGGATAGACAGCAGTATGTTGTGATCGGGGACAATGTCAGCAGAAACCTTCCAGTCACTTTTGGCGTGCCACAGGGCAGTGTTCTAGGGCCGACATTATTCACTATGTATATGGATGACATTTTGAGGTTGACTATCCCACGATCGGATATGATTTGCTACGCAGATGACACAGCTATTATATTTCACGGTGACACATAGGCGGACGCCACAGACGCCGCAGAAAATGGCATGCGTACTGTATCTGATTGGCTCGATAGAAATCTTTTAACCTTAAATGTCGCAAAAACAAGTTTCATAACGTTTTACATCAGCCGTTCCTGTCGTCCCGCGATTGATAATATCAAAATTCACAACATCCACTGTCATGCCACGAATTGCTCCTGTAATGATATAGGCAGAGTCAATTCAACTAAATATCTAGGAGTCACAATTGACCAGAATTTGTCTTTTAAGGAACATACTTCAACACTCTAAAAAAATCCGTAAGTTTATTTATATATTTAAATCCCTACGTGCCAGTGCCCCGAAAGACATATGCAGAAAAGTTTACCTAGCTCTTTGTCAATCGCCTGCGTCTGCGCGTCTGGGCCTGGGGCCTGGTCTGGGTCTGGGGTAGCGCAGCCAAATCCTATATGCTTGAACTCGAACGTGCTCAACGGGCTGTTCTTAAAGTCTTCCTTGGAAAACCGCGTCGCTATCCAACAGACGAACTATACAAAGAAGCAGGCGTCTTGCGTGTCCGACAGCTATATATCTTGAAGTCCCTTCTTAAACTTATCGCTGCGTCAGGGAGACAATTCACCTACATACAAAGAGGTAGAATAGGAGCTGATAGACTTCCAATCCCAAGAGTTAGAACGGTTTTTGCTACACGGTTTTCACTCTTTCTCCCTATTCGAGTTTTTAACACAGTCAATAAATCCACATTAAAGATCCCTGGAAATATACACGAAGCCAAGACTGCTATAAAGAAATGGCTTCAGGACTTGACCTATGATGAAACAGAAGATCTCTTGCGCCCCTTGAAGTAACTCTCACTCAAATGTCACTCTCATATGTGAGATGACACTCAAATAGTTAAGATCTTTCCCAGCCCCTGTCTTTAAACTTTCTAACACACACACACCCACCCCCACATACATACACACACCCCCACTCGTCCACACACACTACTCTTCCACCATTCCAATTAATAATGCCATCTTGTTTACATAAGTACATAAGTTCATAATTACGCATGTTGATCTTTTCTTTGATTTTACTATTTTTTTTTTATATATTATTTTATTATTATATTTTTTTTTTTTTTATATTTAATTCATTGATTGATAATATTATTTTGTTTTGATTTCTGAATGATTTTAATTCCTATTTTCATAATTAATTAATTGTTATTTGTCTTGCTGTGCTGTGTCACGCTGAACAGTCAATAATTCAATCTGCCATTTCTGTCTCTATTGGGCCACCAAGATACAGGCTGTGCCTAGTTTGGGGCCCACGGCTAGTTCTATATAAGCACTCTTTTAACAATCATGTTACTGTTTGTATGTTTGTTAACTTGTGTGTGTCAATAAATTGATTATTATTATAATATAATTAAAGTGGCTCAACATTCTCATGGAATGTAGGATCTAGTGCTTTTGGTATACTTTTTCCCTTCAACTCTGTTCTTAATTCGAACAAGGACTATGCATCCGAATTTAGAGTGTAAACCCATACTGTATGCGACAACAAGAAACCTACCTTAGTTTTACAATCAGCACAGAAGCGGTGTTTTCTTAGGTAGTTGTGGAGCGTATCGTGTAGCGTGTTGAAGTGGACGAGCGTGACGTGGTCGCGGGCGGAGGCGCGCATGGCGTCCCAGGCGGCGCGCCAGGCCGCGCGGCCGCCCCAGCCCCACGCGGCCCAGCCCCAGCCGCACGGCGCGCCCGCCCCGCTCGCCGCCGCCGCCCCCGCTGTCGTCGTGGTCTGCGCCCCCCAACCCCGAGCCGTACCCGCCTCTAGTGAATGTAGAGTACACCGCTGGGATTTCTTCCACCGTGGCTGACTGAGTATTAGACACTCAATGCCTGAACTGAAATAAATGATTAAGTTTTATTGGCTTCTGTCAAGGATGCTGTCATGAATTTTCAAATAAAACAACCAATTTAAAGTTGATAGAAAGGACAAATTAATCATTATTTCAGCCTAGCCCTTAACAACCTTAACCCATTTGGTGATTGATTGTATGAGCAGATAGGGAGAATGTTGCAATCTCTTATTGCATATAAATTAAAAATTATTTCAGACATTACAGTCCATAGATAAACACAGTATTTTGTTTACAAACTATCATATCATATCGATACAAATAAATGATTATCCTTATAAACTAGTAAAACATCATCATCTGCCAGGCCTTTTTCAACCTATGTTGGGATCAGCTTCCAGTCTAACCGGATGCAGCTGAATATCAGTATTTTACATGGAGCGACCGCCTAAATGATCTCCATAACCCAGTTACTGCGTAGTATGATCAGGGCTTGGCTTCTTTGGGACCAGAACCAATCAAATATTTCCGTAAGTTAGAATGAGAAAACAGATAATATACAGTAAGTAAAAAGGATAGTTAAATAAGAAGCATTAGAAAAATAACTTCAAAGTTGCCAACCATATTATGAGGTTACTCATACAAGCATGAGATTTGTGGTACGAGCCAGGTATGTTTGGAAGTGGTACTCAGGTATCCAAATGGCAAGAATGGCTAAGTATTGGTCCAGTACTTAGCGGTTCTCATAGCTTTAGTATTGGTTTCACTCTCTGATGGGATTGGTTGTCAAGCAAAGATCTACAAATGACAGCCAGGACCAACAGCTTAACATGCAACCTTATCGACCTGTGCAACTGTTATTATTTAGCCAGGTGCTTCATATAAGCTAGTAAAACCATAACAACTAATACCTGTGACCGTTGAGTAAAGTGGCTAGGGACTGTGGATGTATAATTTTGTCTTCTCTTATTGTCATTATTTCATCTGGTGTCAGCACCAATGGATCCAATGTGGGATGTCCTGATTTACATAGCTGATAAAAAAGGCGTTCCACACTGTAAAAAAAACTTATAAAATGTTAAGAAGTAGAGTTTATATAAATAACTAGCAACATGCCGTGCGGATGTCGGAAATTATCCCGAACGAACTTGCTACCAGGACAAAAATCCATTCAGTGGTTTAGGCATAAAAAGGTAACACAGACAGAGTTACTTTGGAATTTATAGTATTAGTATGGAGCTCCTGCCTGCATGGATGTCAGAAATTATCCCACGGAAACATGCTACTGAGTCAAAAAGTAGCCCATGTAAAGACATGGGCTACTTTAAGGCCCCAGGATGCCATCTATCTCCTTGGCAAATTTTATGAAAATCGGTTCAATGATTTAGGCGTAAAAAGGTAACATACAAGCAAAGTTACTTTCGAATTTATAATATTAGTATGGACTAGCAGCGCCCCGCGGTTCACCCGCATAAATGTCGATCCCGTGGGAACATCGGGATAAAAACTATCCTATGTCCTTCCCCGCGATCCAATCTATCTCTCTACCAAATTTTATCGAAATCCGTTCAGTGGTATAGGCGTGAAAAAATAACATACAGACAGAGTTACTTTAGAATTTATAATATTATAGGTTGTGTATTGAGCCATAAAATGATTAGAATAAATATCAAAGGTGAAAATCAGAAAAATATTTATCATGAGTTTTAAATCACAATATGCATGGTATGTAGAGCATTGGTACGATGGTAAGAAGCGATCAAGAAGGCTGTTGGAGGCAGCATTTACCAAGCAGTACAAACTGCAAAAGACTGCACAGCTTGGAGATGCAATGTATGTAAGTGGTTGCGATCCTCAGTATTAAGGAAGCAACAAAAAAGAGAGCAGAGATGCATGGTATAATATGCTAAAACATTACCACTCTTTTGCGTCGCGCAGTCGGGTAAAAAAGAGAGAAGAGATGCATGGTATAATATGCTAAATGCAGTATGATGGCCAAAATTTCTTTTGCCACCATATTGCATTTTTAATTTATTGACAAGTTCGTCAATCATTAAATAAAATAGTTTATTGTCTCCCCTGAAAACTTGACTATAAACACAGAGGTTTTGGCAAGCGCAATGACAATATTATTATACAGTAATGCAAAAATAATTCATCTCTTAGTGAGTCCAATGTTCAACATCAGTTTTCCTGTCTTTATGTTTATAAAAAGTTCTACTCATACATTAAATGGTATGCACAATATATGTATTTTGTTATACAAATGAGCATTTAGCAAGTATCAATACAATTTTAATATTTTTTTTATGTTTGTTAGTTTTAATACATCTTTAACATAAATTATATAGTAAAGGGGGACCTTTACCCTACAGTAGGTCACCATAGGCTGAATTATTATTATTTTATTAATCTTAGATGACCTACTGACCGCCCATATGTGTCCATAAATGCTCTCTTTAAGTTATGGTAATCATAATGGTGTAATGTGACAAATTATTGTTTTACTGATATTTTGTGATCATACCACATTAATTTATATTGCCAACTTTTTAGTAACTTTAATTTGTTGAGTAGGTAACTGTGTACACTGTTTTTGCTAATGTTTAACTAGTACTATTAATAGGAGAATAATTATATATTTCAAACTCCATTAACATTGAGCATACCATTCACACCATAACACAACATTCAGCTATCCAACAAATTACGAAATTGAACTAAATGGTACTGTACCTTCTTCGACAGCCTACACAAGGAATGCTTTGATTTAATACATTAAATATATCAGAAGCATCGACTCTGAGCGCTGCTTTCAGTTCGTCCGTCGTTAGGATTCTATATTTGCGCATAAATTCTTCGTACTCGCGACCTTTTACTTGTGGATTGTCGCAAATTAGACCCATTGTGTTTAAATCCATGATCATCTGGAAACAAAAACAAAATTCGTTATTCAACAAAGGAATATAGTCGCAAAATAAGGTCATCTGCAAGACGTCATTACATTGAATGAAATCAATGAACTTTTGATAAATTTGTCATAGTCGTAATTGCATTGCGTATTTCAACGGAATATTGGCGCATGAGTTTGCGAAGCATTATTTCTTTTTACAAAAAGACTGACTGATTATTTGCCATTAATAATATCCCTGAATAATCTAAGCTGGTGGTAATGTCAAAGTGCATGAAACCACTTACTGTAAGATTTTCGTAGATAGTTAGCGGCAATTGACGCCTTTTTATCACAGGTTCTTTTTCGCTGTTGTATATATCAACTAATTTCGCCATTTTAAAGATTAATCACATAAAATCGCAGATAAAATACACAAATATTACAAAATGACGGCCAAGTTCTCAAGAAATACACGTCGTGCGTTGCGTCTGACACAGCACAACCACAGATAATACTATATTTTTAAGCCACACAGCGTCTTGTCTGTGACATGCATGACACAGATTATCAATGGATCGAAAGGTCTTTTTTTTTTTTTGAGGATGGGAAATCATCAAATGACCCTCCCGCTCTGCGTGGAGCGGAAGGGAGTGTCAGACTCTTACTGATTAAAACCCAGCCGTGTATCCTTCCTTAGCCCTTTATGTTCCGGGGCAGCGGTAACCCTTTCGGACAATTCCGCTGACCCGGACAATCCCGTTGACCGATTGAAAGGTCTCCACCCGCTAGAACGGATCTTATCTTTGACCGTAACCGGCGCAATAGTGCCATTGTATTTTAAAATATTATTATCAGAGGTATTTTAAGCGATTGCTATATAAAAAATAACAAATATTTAATAAGTAAATAGATTGGGGATGTGTTGATCCGGAGTCCAATCTACATTTAGGGCCCTGTGTGGTTATCTGCCAACCCCCTTACTAATAAACGTTTTAGCGTCTGTATAGTTACACAACGCCAACGGTATATCTTCTTCTTTCGAAAGTCTGAAATAGAGAAATCGGTGTGTAAGGGTCAGTTCACACCGAGACGCGACGCGACGCGCTGTTTTCAAGATAGAAATACAATTACAGACCTTATCTACTACACAAAAAGGTACACGATTCAGTGAGCTACGCCGCGCGGCGGCGGTGCCGCGCTGCGTTGCTCGACGTAGTAGGTAGACACTGAATTGTGTACCTCTTAGTATAGTAGATAAGGTCTGTAATTGTATTTCTATCTTGAAAACTGCGCGTCGCGTCGCGTCTCGGTGTGAACTGACCCTAAATATTATATTATGATATATTATTATTACGTTTCGTTTATGTAACTTCTCTTCTTAGTCTGTGTGTTACATGCTCTGTGGTCAAATTTTGCGAGTATTGTAGGCATTGACTTGACATGTTTTTCCTATCTCAATGATTGTAGTACTATAATGTACTCTGTGATTGTAGGTAATTGTTGCATCTGTTGACAGATTGAGAATTTGTTTATTTGCTTGCCTGTATTACAAAGTCTCTAGATACCTACTAGATATTTTGTATAAACCGACCTGAATCTATTCATCACACATCACAAGTCTACAGATCTTCTTTCATCATGTCCAAAATATTTACACCCACTAATCAAATACGTTTAACCAACGTCGCAATCGTAAGGTTGAAGAAAGGTGGCAAGAGATTTGAAATAGCTTGCTACAGGAATAAGGTTTTATCATGGCGAAACAAATTGTGAGTCACTTATATAAATAATACTGCTTCTAGAATATTACAACCAGTGACGCCTAATAACCAAATCCATATTGTTTCAGAGAGAAAGATATTGATGAAGTTCTTCAGACTCACACAGTATTCACGAACGTCTCAAAAGGACAAGTTGCTAAAAAGGAAGATTTGGTAAAAATATTCAGCAAAGAGGACCAAACAGAAGTATGTAAGGAGATATTAGAAAAAGGTGAACTTCAAGTTTCAGACAAAGAAAGGCACTCACAGATTGATTCTCTGTTCAAAGATATTGCAACAACAGTTGCCGATAAATGTGTTAATCCAGAAACAAAGCGGCCATATCCAGTCTCTATCATAGAGAAAGCAATGAAGGACATCCATTTCTCTGTGAATGTTAACAAAGGAGCGAAACAACAATCACTTGATGTCATACAGCTGTTGAAAAAAGAGATCCCGTTAGAGAGAGCTCAAATGAGGGTAAGGATCTTACTCACTGGAAAGGAAGCAAGGAAGACTAAGGACAAAGTGGTGAAACTTGCTATGACTGTTGAAGAAGAGAACTGGGACTCTGGCACTGCAAATATCATCTGTTTGATTGACCCAGGTAATTTCAGAGTCTTGGATGAGTTGGTGAGGACAGAAACTAAAGGAACTGGACAGTTTGAATTGCTAAACTTAAAAGAAATGGTGGAAGGAGAACAAGCTCTTTAAATTATGTTGTATTATTATTGATTTGTTATTTTTTACTGTTTGCAGAGATAAATGTGTAACAGTGATAATGTTTTTGTATTTCAAAGTCAAGTTACTGATATCCCGACTATCATGAGGTTGACCTAGGGAGGGGGGACATTAATTTTATCTTTTAATTTTCATTCTTTTGTTTGTCATTGATGTCCCTTGTATGGAGTGCAACTATAATGTAGACTTTAGGTGTTATATTTACTGATAGCAATTTGTATGTTTGTAATTTTGTATCTTCTTAATAAGTGTTCAGTCATTTTTGTTAAATATATCTATAAAATTGTACAATGACTTTATTTTACAACACTAGCTGACCCGGAAAACATTGTTTTGCCATATAAATTATTTCTAGCTGCCCGGCGCTACTTCATTAGCGTGGTGTCCTACCCCTTACCCTACCCTTCCTACTCCTACCCTACTTCTAACCTACTCCTACACTACTTCTACCCTACTCCCATAGATATATTAAATTTTTCTCTGCGTAAGAACCATCCTCGTACTTCAAGGAATATTCTAAAAAAAGAATTAGCGAAATCGGTTCAGCTGTTCTCGTGATTTGCGCTTAGCTTAACACATTCAGCGATTCATTTTTATATTATAGAAGATGTTTTGGCATTCGAATATTCTAACATAATAATAGACCCTTACAAGTTTTTTTTTTTTAATCACATCATCTGTCTAGCCTTATTCCCAATGTTGGGGTCAGCTTCCAGTCTAACCGGATGCAGCTAAGTACCAGTATTTTACATGGAGCGACTGCCTATCTGACCCACAACCCAGTTACTGGGTAATACGATACCCCACTGCATATTGTAGTCTGTGCGATACCCCTTGGTAAGACTGGTTGTCAGACTTTCGAGCATTATTATACTCTTTGCTTCCGGGCTTCAAGGTAACTTCTCTTCTTAGCTTTCCAATATAGTTACTTTACTCTTTGGCTCCCGTATTATTATTATACTCTTTGCTCTTTGGCTTAGACAAAGAAGAAGAAAAGTATAGACGGTGGGTAGCGCCATTGCCGCCATTTCATTTCCACAAGAAAGGGATAAAGTATTGAGTTAGGAGTTAGGTATATTATAAGTAACAGAAAAGGATAAAGCTATACTATTTCCGTCTCTCAGTGCGTGCCCGTTATTTCAAGGCAGCTACATAAGTAGCCAATGTTATTTAAGTTAGTTTTTTGTCTCATGGGTGGCCACGCTACCCGATCTTAGAGTAAGAAAGCTATAGAGCATCGGATAGCGTGGCCACACATGAGACAAAAAACTAACTTAAATAACATTGGCTACTTATGTAGCTGCCTTGAAAAAACGGGCACGCACTGAGAGACGGAAATAGTAGGTATAGCTTTATCCCTTTCTGTTACTTATAATAACTCAATACTTTATCCCTTTCTTGTGGAAATGAAATGGCATGGCGCTACCCGCCGTCTATACTTTTCTTTGTCTAAGCTACCCGATGCTCTATAGCTTTCTTACTCTATAACGACCAATCATCACAGATCAGATTACTAAATAGTTACTTACGTAATTTGTATAGGAGGCATAGGAGCAAAATGAGCAAAACTGCAATTCCAAACGCGGTCAAAATTGCGCACGGGCCGTATGATCATACGGAATTTTTGCAGTTTTGCTCCTATGCCACCTATCCTCTATAGTTACTTTACTATTTGTCCTATACAAAATATTCGGTTTTGACGTGACAACGTCTTAAATTAGGTTGCGACTGGGAGTCACTTATGAAAAAGTGTAACGCTCGGTAACGTTACGATGAGTCACCGAACGAGAGAGAGGCCCGCCGAATGCCTTGCGTCTCTCTCCCACTCAACTATGATCGGATGATCGGTCGTTGTCACGTAAAATCTTCGCCCGTAAAACCGACTTTACAGGCAACCATTTTTTTTTACGCCACGCGCGCTGGTATTGATTCTCTTCACCTCTTCACTGGCTGGTGATTTGAGTACCTAGCCCAGAATCTGGAAAAGTGGCAACCTATTACAAAGGCGACAACATGCAACTGTCTGGAGACAAACCCGGTTCTAATTAATATTTTAGGTTTTTCGCCACTAGTAGTCTTAATATATAGGTATGTCAATGCCTTAAACCTATAGTAAGTAAATTTTATTTTATAGATAAATATAGTAGATAGATATTGCAACTATTTGGAAGATGTTTTTAATAAAATTAGTGTACAGTCAACAGCAAAAGTAGATGATCAAAATCAGAAATTGAATACCTACTGATGAACGGAGTTCGCGTCAGAACTCTGCCACACAGCCACACAGTGTCTGCACACAGGTCAACAACAACAACAACAGCAACAGCTCTGCCATACAGTTCTAACGCGAACTCCATTAATTAGTATTGAATTTCTGATTTTGATCATCTACTTTTGCTGTTGACTGTACCGAATTTATTTCTCTGAGGCATTATAGGTTTACCAGAATCTTATGGCATAAAAAAAACGTTGTGATTTTCCTACGGCAATGAAAAAAAATGATCCTTACGAAAATCACTATTTTTTTTATGCCATGAGATTCTGGTAGACCACTGACCTCTATAATTGTAATAAAGAGGTCAAAGACTACAATATGATAAAGAGGTCAGTGTGTTAGACCTATACATAGTTACTTTACTCTTTGACCTATACCTACCCTAACCTACCCAGCTGGATGTAGTATTCAGTTTCATCATCAATTATTTTAAATTAGCAATTCATTGCTTTGCTTAGTGATTTCATATAATTAAATAATTTTGTGGTGTACCAGTTTTCACGTAGGTATGTACCTAAATTAGTTCATATTTCATAAAATTATGATTGGATTTATCATGATTCAACTCTAAACCCTTCATGACGTGAACTAAACTGAATTCATGTTTGGCGGCTAAAAAACTAAAAACTAATGACCTCTGATGTTACCACTTTACCAGGTTAAATATTTGAGAAACGTAAATCAATATTTTAAGGTATTTAAAAGGGAAATAAAACATTAAAGTTCTATAGTAATATTACTCATTAGTCAATCAAATGGACGAAGTAAAATAATTTGTTTATAAGAATTAATAGTATTTTTTTTTGTAAAAGGACAAAAACCGGTGTTGAATCGATACGTGTAACGGAACGTTGAAGTGAATGTACCATCCAAATGACAAATTAAAAAGTTTTTATTTTTCTTATATTGGTACGGGATTTTATTGATTGTTTTCTTTCATAAGATTTTCGGCCAGACGGCGACTGAAATTGCAAGTTACTGTGATATATTTATTTTCAATAATTAACTATTCTTATCAACCAATTAAATGAGCAGGGATATCGAGTTATGTCTATAAGTAATGGAAGGTACAGAACTGGGTGGCGACCAGCAATTTTGTTTGAGATGGAACAATTTTCAAGCGAATATAACTTCTCAATTCGAGGCATTGCGCGATGATGAGGACTTCGTGGATGTCACCCTGGCATGCGAGGGGCACCGGCTGGAGGCACATAAAGTGGTTCTTTCGGCATGTAGTCCATATTTCAAGGAATTATTTAAAGTAAGTCCATCTTTCACTCCCCACACTTTGATGTGTCACCATTACAATGACTCTAGTGAAAGTTGTTATGTATAAAACACTTGATCTACTTACAAATGCCATGTCTCGCGTTCCGGTTAAGTACTCGTGATTTCATTTATTTGTACCTACTTTAAAATTCTGTTTCACAATTTCTAATTAACTCATTACCATTGGGGCTATAGATTACATTTGTCTTGGAAGCATTATAATGAATTCTTTATTCACATACTGTAACCATTACAGTCCATGCTAATGAATATTTTTGCCTAATTTTTAATATATTAAAAATGGTTTTGTAACACAGCTTTATCTGGGGTCATTGGTACTGAAATCTTTATGAGAATAAAGTTGACCTGCCAAAAAATGATGAAAGTTTCTTAGCCATACATTACAGCACATCATTTACTTATGAGCTCTTTCTATGTTTTTATTCCAATGGGCTTACTTTGTAGTCCAATCAATATTACAGATATAGTCAGCGGTACTTAATCATAAAATAACAATTTCTAATTGCTTTTAATCAAAGGTCTTTTCTGTTTACGTACACATGGTAAATCTTTGTTAATGATTAAGTTATTACAATGTGCATTGTTGTCTTAACTTTGTTCTAATGCAGTTCTTTGTTAGTTTGATGTGGTATGGGCTGTGGTCATTTAACCATTCGAATTTGATACACCATTCAGAATGACACAGCTGACTTTTGTGGTTTTATGATAACTGTAAAGTATCTTATCCAAATATAAAATGATACTTTCATTAAAACAATGCCTTCAAATTTTCCTTTTACGGTGACCAGAACACTAAAAGTTTATGTATCACCCTAAACAAGGTGAGGTAAAAGAAATAATGTTATAATTAGTCCTGAATATCACTGAAAATTTATCTTCAGTTGCCGCTGCCACTAAACAAAGGGTAAAAAGTCTGAAAATAGATACTGTTCATCGAGAAATCTCCATTTAAATGGAAGGGTGAATAGTCATTGAGTGTTTCATCAGACTATAAATAACTTTACTTTGAGACATTCTAATTTCTAGGTTAAGACTTAGGATTATACCAGTATTGATGTTCTCTATAAACATTTTTTATTATCACATTTTATCAATCTACCAACATTTTATCTTGTTACTAACAATGCATGAGCTAATTTAATCAAGCAATTATTAAACAAAGATAGTAAGCAACTATCTATATCATGTCTTCTCAACACAACATATGCATAGAACACTTTACCCTATTTAGTTATACGTTAACCTTTTGATTCCAATGTTCAAACATTATCCCCCTTGTTCATAAAAACTTGACATTCATAAACATTTGATAAACATTACCTGTCATTGTCATTCTCTTTTTCAAGGACAGAGACGGCAATAGTGTTTAGCTGTTGAACTCCCTATAATGTTTATGAACAATGGTTTTATTTATATTTTCTTGATTATAAATTATTATACATAATAAAACTAACATGTTTGGTCAATGCACTTTATTTTCATTCAGATTTCAATTAAAAATAAGTCATGTTTTGTATGGCAATAGCGGTTTTTTTATGGGTGTATTGTAGAAGTTGCAGTTATGAGTATTTATGAAGTTAAACGGACTAATTAAAAACAGTTACATAATTCTGTCATTTATCACGATGACGGCCGTTATTGTTGAATGTTATTGTTGATTAAACCCACATTGTTACTTTCAGAACAATCCATGTCCTCACCCTATAATATTCATGCGCGATTGCGAGGTGTCGCACGTGCGCGCGCTGCTACAGTTTATGTACGTGGGGCAGGTGAACATCGCGCAGGCGCAACTCAGCGCCTTCCTGCGCACTGCCGACGCGCTGCAGATCAGAGGCCTCACAGACTGTTCACAACACAACGATAAAGTAATTTATCTCATTACACTCTTTTACAGACAAGATGGCCATGTCCCCATACTAACACTCTCCTTCTTCATTCATCTGTTACAGAAAGTGAATCGAAAATCACCTCCTTCCCAACTACGTAATTTGCTCAGCGCCAAGCCGTCACACTCTACCTCCTCCTCCAAAGCCGCAAACCAAAATGTCGAGACGACCTCTGTTGAAGACCAAGAACAAACCACAAGTCGTCGTTCCACGAGAAATTCTCCCGATGTTGCCAGAAACAATCTCAATGAAGAAGCTCCTTTTCAAACTTCTAGTCAAATGAGGCCTAATAATGATGACTATAGAGAAATTCCCAATTACCCAGCTCTAAGGGTGAAAACTGATCTCGAAGCCCCAGAGGTGAAAAATGAAGAGAGTGATATTCTCATGGACCCTGGAGACCCTGACAGAACAGACAAAAGTCAAGAATTCAATGCAACCGATCTTCTGGAACCAAAAATGGAAGTAATGGAGCAAGAAGGCAGCGACGAGGAGCGTTCCAACTTTCCACAGATTTACTACAACGAGAACAACGCGCTCGCAAATCCGTTTGCTGCACTGCAAGGTTTGTAGAAATACATTCGTTTGGAAATGTTCCAAGCCATGATGAGTTTTGAGATATTGATGGTTTAAATTATTTTCGCAGGTAATATCGATCTGATGGCCGGGATGACCACGGAACTGCGAGACGAGAATGCGGAAGGTAAATATGTTCATTTTCTATTCACTATCACGTCATTATCACACGCACACGTCGACTCGGACAGCCGCGCCCCCGGCGAACCTCTTTTTTTAGCTTATTTTAACGAAAAATAATAATTCGGTGGTAGTAGAGAGCGCGCGCGATCTCGTACTCTGTCGAGTCAGGTGGCTAGGCGCGCGGGTGTCGGGCGACGCGCGGCCCGACCGCGGCCGCTCGCCTGCCGCGCTGGGCGCGCCGCACCGTGTCACCGGCCACTGTGTGCCGCAGCCCTTTTTCCACGGGCGGCACTAGTGTAATCCTATTCAAATGCTAACACCTATAACCTTATTTATAATTTTATAAACGAAAGTTTTTCCAGGCCTTGAAAAGATAGCACCTTGAGTGGTTATCAGTAGGATTGGGACAGTTATAAAATCTGTAGACATAATCAACCCTTTATTTCGCATAATTTAGGGCAAAATTAAAGCTCCATTCATCTAGACTTTAAGTTCACTTATTGATCTCATTCCTAATATAATTTGCTCATTAAAAAGAGTGATAGTCGATGTAAAGTAGTGCGATAGGATTGGCATTTGAATATGGTGTTGGGGTGGCACGGTGCGCGCGGGTGCCATGCGGCAGGCGCGCGGGCGGGGCCCGGCGGAGTGCGCAGTGCGAACTGGTGTTGTTGGCAGCGGGCGGCGCGGGCGCGGCCGGGGGCGCGGGCGCGGGCGGCGGGGTGCAGTGCGCGGTGTGCGGGCGCCGGTACAGCAACGCGTCCAACCTGCGCCAGCACGTGCGCCTCATCCACGAGGCGCAGCCGGTGGCGTGCGCCACGTGCGGCCGCTCCTTCAAGACGCCGCTGTATCTCCGCCGCCACACGCTGGCGCAGCACCCGCCCGCGCGCCTGCGTCTCAAGCCGCCGCCGCTCCCCGCGCTGCGGCCCGCCCAGAGCTTCCAACAGTAGCGGCACTAGCGGCACCCGCGCGCTCTCTCTACACGCACGCGAGAGGAACGTTACCGTCGAGGAGACGCTACGGCTACGTCCATTACTGCAATCTCCATAGATATGACGACGTGCCACAGATAACTGTTGCACACCCATTTATCAGTGGGAATGTTTATCGCGAGCTATTCGTTTAGTTCTTTTCCACCAACAAAGACACCATTTTGTAGGATTCCCCTCCCTGCTATGTCACACACTGAATAGAATCTAAAGGTAGCGTAGTGTCTCTTCGTACGGCGAAGTCGTGAAGATGTGGCTTATAAAGTCGTAACGAAGACTGTCAATAGATATATCTAGTCTGTGATCGGAGTGTCGCCGGGGGCCTATTTGCCGTCACACCTCTCCGCTTATTGTGTGCCTTTCTATAATATACCGAGTGCCAGATATATGTCGCATTAACGAGTTTCTTTTAGTACTTCCTTTTACACGATAGGAAGATGTTTTCTCCATTAATAGTTTAGCATAGCAATAATAATAGTAATGTTGATCATATAATATTATAACAGTTCAGAATATTTGTAACGATTATTTTGTCAAGTGCTTCCCCTGCGTCATTCAAGAAGTAAGGGGAATTTTGTTAATAATATACTTATAGGAAACCCACATTTTAGTCATAAGGCGATCGTATGACATTGAGTCATGGGCATGGACGCATGGTGGATAAGGGTTCTAGCTAAGTGACTAATTGAAGCTCGTTAAGGGGACGCATACAGTACCTTCCTTTCTGACAATAGACTGATTGTTGTTAAAGCATTTGTTGCGACCGGTGCTGATTTTACATAACATAACATAGGTTATTTACTGGTTACATAATTATTATACATACATACATTATACACGTTATCCACTTTTGACCGACACTTTCTGCCTGAGATAGAAATAAATAAATAATAGGTGTATTTTCATAATAGAGTATAATTTTTTTGTACTGCAGAAGACGGAAAGTGTCGAGCATATCCGTTTTATTTGTCGAATACGCGGACTCATGTACGCAGCTTTCAGTGTCCATAAGCCCGCGCTGAGCAACAATAGTGATATTTTTATACACAATAGTTTTATCTTTACACAATGTTATTGTTGAGTGATTGGACGGCTCCCGGTAAATAGTTTGTACAAAATCTCAGATATAATGAATAGTAAGTCTTCAAAAATCGTATATAAAATGATACATAACTACAATATATTAGTGTTTAGGGTGGAACACCACGTTATGTTGCCATACAAAACCTTGTGCATTGTTCATATGCTCACCACATTAAAATAATCAGTTGATGTTTCTATTAAATCAATGGCTTTCGATCGATTTTATTACACAATATAGATGATAAATATTCATAAACATTATATCATGAATTCATGATTTATTAATATGACCGAATGCGCGTTGTATTGGCTTGCTGAGGGGTGCCGATAGCTTAGATGAAGTTTATTAGTTGACGAATAAATAGTAAAGTTTATCGTCGCGTTATTTTAGTACTTACACTTATTGTTACTTGTCAGAGTATTATACTTTATTAAATTCTCAGAAAATAGCCATTCCAAGTAATGAGGATTAAATCAAAATGCTACACATTTTATGCTTAACAATTAGCGCAATACAAATACAGGTTCCTAATAGCTACGGTACCCTAATCCATTTGCGAGCAAGAAATAGTAATAGTTATATTTTAATAATGAAATGAAGCAGTTACAACGCTCAAACAGTTGGCTTCATAATAATATGTTAGCATATGTTGGTAAACAAATAGTTTACTAGATAATGTTGGAACCACAACTTGCCATAGATCCCACTAGCCCAGTGCCATGTAAGCACTGTATCAACATTATAACAACATATAACATAAGAGGAGGGATTTTTTTATTACTTATATTTTTATATAACTTTGAATTTTGATCGGTTATTTCTTTAATGTTTTTTGTTAGATGTATTAAATGATTGCCATGAAAAAAGCACATCTAGTCATTTTGTAATAAAAGCATTTAGAGGGGACACTTCTTATAGGTATGATTAGGGTTGTGAGTAACAATATTAGTTTATCTTTTGAAAATTAATTGTAAACATATTGGAATAATGTGTGATCTCAAATGACTTTATTTCCATGATCTCCAAAATTCGATCTTGCATTTATTTTTAACAGTGTTTAATATTTAAAATATTACGGACGAAAGTTAATTGCAATAATAATTACTCTAAAATAATCGCTTATACGTATTAGTAATAGTAATTTTAAAAAGCACTTTTCTTAAATAATAATTTTAATCCCAATTACTAAGTTAAGGCGCAGCTTTTATTATTGACATATTTAAATGAAAAATATAAATGTATAGAAAAAAAAATGAATCTCTTCACACTGCTGAACTTAAATAGAAATTATATAAAACTAGAAATTTTATCATAATGATAGTACTGTTTATTGATGTCATTAATACAGAATGATTACACTTTTTTATAATTTACTGCAATTAAGAACACATTAATGTACTCGTCGGCGATTAATGTCATTTTATTGAATCCGCCTCAGGTTCGTTTATAACATTGTCCCGCTTTCAAACCATGGTCAATCAAATGTTCTTTGTCTATAGTTAACTTGTTTCCTACAATCCGTTGTTTTACTGTTACAAACTTAGTATTTCAAGCAATTACTGACTGCTAATTTCTCTATCTTTAATGTGAAAATTAATAAAATGTAATTACGTTCATCTGCACATTCGCTTTGTGCAGATTATTACACTTGTGTACATACATCAATGTATTTTTTACTAAATATCAAAAAATAAAGTATTGCGAAGAAATTGTGATTTTTAGTTACCGGTGTGTCGAGGCGATCGAGTTTACCTTGATATTTCACTTGAATACTAAAGCCTTGGAATTGAAATTTTAACAAGTTATTAAATAATTTTATGCCATGGCCGCCTATCACTTATCGTGCTATGTATTGATTAGGAGTCTGTCTTTCTAATGAGACAACAATCTATCAACATATTTCCATTCATACTTGTTCTTTTTAACGAAGTAACCGTTGTTGTGCCTATAACATTTTGTGTGGTGTCATGTAGCTGTAGGGAGATGGGACGGTAGACGCAATCGTCCGGTCCCTGACGCCGTGTGGTTGGAGCAGCACCGCCGCGCGCTGCCCTTCGTCATCAAGCGGGAGAACGAGCGAGGGAGCACCGCCGCGCCCAGACTTGTAAGTTCTGCACAAAACATAAAGGACCTCATGGTATGGGATCTTCAAAACTATGGGAGATTCAAAACGTTTTAACATGACACTATTGGCTATCTTACAGGAACCGGGTGCCGATCTGGAGTTCGATTCCCAAATCCGTGCTTATGCACAAAGTTGCATTCACACCTGGGTCAGGAGTCGTCTGATAACTGATTATGTCAAAGCTTTGCGTGTGTCTACAAGCCTCTGCTTGACTTCATTCGGGATTAAAGATAATATTTTTTGCATTATCTTCTAGATAAAGTTGGGTGAGGGCGTAGAGATTCGAGAGGAGCTCCTGCGCGGTGTGAAGTGGGGTGACTATCGGAAGGTGACGCGAGGGCTGGCAGCGGCGCTGTTCTCGCCCATCGAGCTGGCAACGTGCTCGGTGACGGGGCAGCGCTGGTCGCGCGCGGGGCAGGAGTCTCGTCCTACGAAGCCGCCCCTGGACCGGCGCCGCGTGCACGCTCTCATCTCGTACGTGAGCCGCCACTTCCCCGACGTGGAGGTCAGCCGGATCAAGCAGGTGCTCGCCTACAAGTGCAAGGAGAACTGCGCCGCGCTCAGGATGAGGACCGCCAGGTGAACTTACACTTCGACGAGTCGTGTCGTGCCGGTAGCTAGGGACTTCTGCTAGTATAATTGCATAATACAGCCCTCTTTGAACTACATTAGATTTCTCCTAGTCCTCTTTTGGGTAAAAAGTTCAAGAAAAGGGTTTTCAACTACTGTTACAGGACCCTTTTTGACATAAAAAAATACGAAATTATTTATCATTCAGGTTGCCTGATAATCGGCAAAAATGCCCGGTCTATTTAATAAGGTTTTCTGATATCTTAATTTTCAACAGACTCCCCGCGTCAATTCAGGCGGACATGGAGATTGCAAGGCAAGCTTGCTTTATTATTTATTTAGTTAAATAATTATAGGATCTCTTGAATTGCAGATATCTAGTTCCCTTTGTTGTATGTCCCCGTGATATGTCGAGATAATGCTGAGCTACAATGGTCATATTTATAGCTTCTCGGGACTTTATCAAGTTATAAATGAGTCCAGACATCAGCTTATATTTTACAATCATTCCAAAAATAAACATGAAAAACCTTTTGGATTGGTGAGGTATAAAAGTGTAGTGGACCAGTAATTTCTTTACTCATAACCATCACTAAAAGAATTTGCGCATGCCACAAACGATGATAGGTATATTGACCTGAAGACTGTAGGTACCTACTGTAGTAGATGATAAATAAACTTTAATTTTTTTAATAATCTTAAGCAACGTACGAGAGGTTATCGCTTTACCATGTGTGCCATGCTTATCTCCATAAGTACTTGCGTTACGACATGACATCAGAGAATACCTCGAACAAATAAATAACGATATCGCTTGAATCATGTTATTAACGAGACAGTGTTGACATGTTTTCGCCATGCTGGAACGCTATGCTAAACATAACATTCAGATAGCGCACGGCCCGCCTGATAATGTGGGTCCTGGGGGCCAGAACCGGTCCCTTGACTTTCAAATTAAAACTTTTGTGTGATAATACTTCTATACTAAACTCAGATTTTTAATTTGTTAAGACTAAAATGACAGCTGCGATCGAATCTTTCTTGGTCAACATGATATTATTTAGTATATACATAATCCAGCTTATAATGTTCCCACTGCTGGGACACAGGCCTCCTCTCTTTTGAGACGGAGTGAGCCGTAATCCACCACGCGGGCCCAGTTGGTAAATGTCTTCGAATTTTCGGTTCTAGGACATGTCTGTTTCCTCACGATGTTTTCCTTCGTCCTTTTGAAAGCTGTGGAGATGATTTTTTTTTTCATAAACCCATAAGCATAATCTTTTGGAGGCGTAACTTAGCACGCTTCTGTAAAAAGGAACTTTAAAAAAAAGAAAAAGTCGTTTTTCAGCAATTATTTTTGTACAATGACAATGATAGAATGCGTAAATGGCGGCTTCAGGATGGGTCTTTTTACACCTTGTATCTTTGGTTCATTGACGTACATAATTATATGGAGTAAGTCTTGGCAAAATAAAATGTCAGCAAAATCCTCCGAAATTGTGTCAAGTAAGAATTAATCATGTTTTTTAATGAAAAAGTTATTTTCCATACAGTCATTTATCAGCTGCTATAACTTCTATGTATGAGAAATACCTTTTGCCCTGACTTGGGAGTTTGGGACACTTACAGGCTGATAAAGTTATACTTATCAATATTAAGAAGATTGATTGTTTCTATTTAGGGGGCTCATGACAGATTCATACTAGGCTAGATACAAAGATAACAGATAATCTAAAGTAAAACAATGTGGATTGCTGATTATTTAAATGGTAAATGACTGTTATCTATTATCTTTATTTTAAAGTTTAAAAACATTAGCTTTTGCTCGTGGCTTCGACCGCGTGGAGGTCGGAAATGATCCCACAGGAACTTTTCACTTAATGAAAGTTACTGCTTCTTTACTAGACTATTCAATTACATATTATTGTCTTTTCATACAAATCCGTTCAGCCGTTTTTGCGTGATTGAGTAACAAACATAGGTACAAACTTTCACATTATAATTCAAAGTCCTGACTGACTGATATATCAACGCACAGCCTAAACCGCTGTTCCTAGAGACATGAATTTTGGAGGGTGTGTTCTTTGTGAAGAGTAGGTATCCACTAGGAAGGGATTTTTGGAAATTCCACCCCTAAGAGGGTGAATGGGGGGAAGACGAAGTCGCGGGCAAAAGCTAGTTTATAAAATTAGTAGGATTAATCCCCTGTAAACTTTTGCAAAATATAATGTAGGAAAACAATATTAAAACAGTGCTCTCCCATGCAGCCCATTATTATATTAATTGTCCAAAAAGTTTGCAAACTGTGAGCGCTCTTTAATATTTGTTATAATGTACGGTTAACTCGAGGTTAGCCAAATTCTGCAAGTGTCATTGAATAGCTTATTTTATGCTTTACAGTGATTGCAGACGACATATTATTTGCAAAGGTTAAGTTAACCTATATAGGTACGGTCAGCATCAAAAGTCGATTAACACTTCAGTTTTCTTAATCTTGGTTATTGAACAAAATATTTGTTCAAAATTTGCATTGTACTTCTGCTGCAATTTAATAATAAATTATTATAATAATTATATAATAAATTAATAATATAATTAATAATATTTTGCTCAATAACTGAGATTAAAAAAAAAACCGGGCAAGAGCGAGTCGGACTCGCGCACCGAGGGTTCCATCATATTTTTTTAAATTTTCACCGGCGAGCTACTTACTGGATCTCGTTTAAACCAATTTTCGGTGGAAGTTTACATGATAATGTACATCATATATTTTTTTTTTCGTTTTATCATTCTCTTATTTTAGAAGTTACAGGGGAGGGGACACACATTTTATCACTTTGGAAGTGTCTCTCGCGCAAACTATTCAGTTTAGAAAAAAAATATTTTAGAAACCTCAATATCATTTTTGAAGACCTATCCATAGATACCCCACACGTACGGGTCTGATTAAAAAATAAAATTTTGAGTTTCAGTTCTATGTATGGGGAACCCCCATTATTTATTGTTTTTTTTTTCAATTTTTTTTTTTGTGAAAATCTTAATGCGGTTCACAGAATACATCTACTTACCAAGTTTCAACAGTGTAGCTCTTATAGTTTCGGAAAAAAGTGGCTGTGACATACGGACCCGGGACGGACAGACAGACATGACGAATCCACAATCTAAAAACTGAAGTGTTAATCGACTTTTGTTGCTGACTGTACATACTTAACCATAGCCTTTTGCACAACTATGATAGGGTTGGTTTACAGACTGATCAGTTGCAGCTGAATACCAGCACAGAATTAGGACAGATAATGACAGTTAATATAGATTGGAAAATAATGAATACGGTATTATTTAAATGGGTTTGAAGTTCAAGAAAACATTGTGGTTGTCATGGGAAATGTTGAACTAAAAAGTGTTACCTACTGGTTTAAATTCAATGATCTATTTTTAAATTATCAGTAACCTTTCCGTACTCCTGACCTTTATCGTGTTTTGATAATTCAATTTGATCGCCTGTTCTTTTTTTAGGGTTCCATAAGCAAAATGGCGTAAATCTGAACCTAAAAATTGCTGAAGTCAAACCATTTATTTCAAATAGGCATAAAAGGAACGAAACTATATTGAACGTTGAAATTTACAATAAAATAGAATTGATTCTAGCCGCCTTGTCCCAAAGGTAGTTTTCGTATGGAGAAGAACGGGCAAGAAACTCCACCATTACCTACTCTTTTAAAATGTAAAAGCGAAAGTAAATTGCCCATTGTATATTTTGTAGTGTTTGATGTATTTTTTTCATGTTATGTATTTTTGTGGTGTACAATAAAGTATATATAAATAAGTAAATAGTGCAGGGGTAGCTCTCGTGCATAAAACTGACCATGTTTTTGTTGCGTCTCGTTGTGAGGTCTTTGAAACGCTCTCTGATCATTCCCAATGCTGTTAAATTAATGATCTTGTCAAGTTTTTCACGCCTTCGTTCAATGATACATTAAGTGGGAGCACTAGAGATGTGTAAGGGTCGATGTAGATGTCGACAAAAATTATAAATTGTTGTAACAAAAAAAATAACACGTTGAAATATTTACTATAATTTTAAGACGTTACTAATACTGCCACGATGGCTATTATATTAAATAATATTGTAATATTCATATTCCGCGCCACTCGAGGCAGTAATACAATTTGTAGCAGGCTGTCGAACTGTTTCAGCGATTCGACCAATTATCTGCTGAGTGCGGCGGCGCGGCCACCGCCCTGCGACGTGGAGGCGCCCGGCGTGAGTGCGCGCTCCTCATACTCCAACTAGTAAGTATCCCTGCAGCTGATTTCGAAAATTTAACCTTGTGGTGTATGATTTTTCGCCAGGGATCCGTTTAGCTTGGATCGATTGAGAATTTTAGATATAAACTAGCTTCTGCCCGTGGTTTCGCCCGCGTGGTTGTCGGAAATTATCCCACTGTAACGTACTACCGGAACAAACATCCTAATGCTACGTTCACACGCGCGCGTTCAACTCGACATTCAACGTGCACATTCACATTCACGAGCGTGTAAACGGTACGCCCGAGCCCGTAAACGCGCCTGTGAACGTGAATGCCGCGAACCGGGCGTGCTGACTGACACGACGGCGTGCGTGTGAACAGCTTGAATTTTCGCCGACCTGGGGCGGGCTGCATGCCGCGCAGCCCGCCAGGCAGCCCGCCGGGCTGCACGGCGTGCATGTGAACATAGCATAAGATACTCCTTATAACATCAGCTATCTGCCAGTGAAAGTCTCGTCAAAATCGGTCTAGCCGTTTCGGAGATAAGTTGGAATATAAAGACAGACAAACAAAAATGTTAAAACATTGTTTTTTTTATAATTACCGTAAATACTTTCTTAACCTATTGACCGCCACACGTCAAAAATTCAAAAACGTCCCCTCGGCGTCAGTCTGTCATGTAGTCGAACCGTGGCGTGCTGGGCACATTTTGGTTTGACGTCTATACACGTCTGTGGCGGTCAAAAGGTTAAGTATTTATTAAAAAGCTGTTATTTTAACTTTACAAACAGACATTTCAATTTTATTTATTTGTAAAGATATTGTGTGTACCTATACGTAATGGCATAATGAGAAAGTCATAATCAGGCGGACATGAGCTACTTCGCTAAACTTCGAGTATGTTCCAGTTTGCGCTGTTGCATATCCCTTTGAAACCAAGTGAGTCAAGTGAGGGCAAGGAACCTAGTGATAATATTGTGATATCCTGTTTTTTATGTGTTTTAATATTATGATAATTAATATGATGTTGACACCGTGTTTGTTTTTAATTTTTAGCGAGGCTTCAAAGGCTCCAGCAGGCGGAGGGTCCGGCGGCGCAGGGGGCGCGGCGGGCGCGGGGGGCGCGGGCGAGTACTCGCGAGGTGGGGCCGCGGGGGGCGCGGCCGATGACGCGGACGGCGAGACGCAGTGATGGCCTCGCGCTACGGTGTTGCATATCAATTTCATAATCTTGTTATTTTTTACCAAAAAAGAAGAGAAAATAAAGATACTCGTCGCTCGGCGTCGCTCTCGAGGTGCGTTCGTCGGTCGACGCGCGCGCCGCTCGCTCGCCGACGGGCTCCCGTCGATCGTTTGGAAAGATTTATATTTATTTGCGCGGCGTCGCGACGACGAACGACGGCGGTGAGTTGCCCGTGTAAAATATTCATATTTATTTAGGTGATATTTTTCTATTGGCTACTGATAAGATTTTATCTCGTTATGTATCTGCCGGCCGCGCCGGGGATGCATTGTCGTTTGTAAGGAAGGGGAGTGGAGTCGTGCCCGAAGCTCTAGCAATAATTTATCAGGTTCCTAAGACATGTTTTGTAGTTAGATTCTATTTGCACGAATTTTCGCAAACACTGCCGCTTTATTTCTAAATTTTTTTTATAGACATCAGTCAGTCGTTTTATTGCTTTCTATATTTTATGTTTAAATATAAATCAAGTCATTTTCAACGTTACGTTAAAATAAATTTGTATATGAGGCATTTAAGTGCTGTACGAGGGACCGTTGCAATTGCAAAGTAAATATATCAAAATGGCATAATTTTTAGAGCTATCTTATAGATATTATAGTCATTTCGTTTTATAGGTGTAAATGATAATAAAGAATTTATTTTGGAGCGTCAAGGTTTGGATATTGTAAAGTCTTTGGAGAGCTGTGATCATGATGGATATAAAGCAGTCATATTTTTAAAATATACATTTAAGAGTTATAACGTAATTATACTATTGTACAGTCGGTCTGAAGGAGACGTAAGAGGTAATCAGTAGCCGACTGGCCGGGCGGCGACCGGGCGCGGAGTGCGCGCGCGCGGGCCGGCCAGCGCGGGCCTAGCTATGCATCTGCGCACAGATGTATTATCATATCAAAAAAGCAATAACTATTATTTGATAAAGAACGATTTATTTCATTTTTAAATACTATTTTAACCAAGTTGTTATAAATGTAGTTAGTAAATTGGAAAGATCTCTTGAGAAGTCCACGGTCATATTATATAGTTCTTTTGAACAATAACTAAATTCTCATAATGATAAACTCTCACGTTTACGTCATATCAAATTGTAATACTTAGTTTTTTCACTATTTTGTACATCTTGTGTACAAATAACATAATCAAACAACATCAGATCATAGAAACAGGCAGGTTACACGTTGCAAGGCTCGCGACAGTGGTTGGAATGGCAGTCTCATTGATACAAATTGTTTATAAGTCGGAGTGAACAAACCATGGGATTGTTATTTGTAATTTTGTAGACTGCCATACGATGCACTGTCGATCGGTCGGAGTCGCGATGAACTAGTGACAGATGTAACGTTGCACTGGAATGATAAACTCCGACGTAATGGTGGTCGATGTACAAATGGTTGCCGTTTCTGTGGTCCGAGCCGTGTACCTACACACGACACAGTACACTATCTGCACATCTTTAGCAGTCAACTGTAAGAGATTGGTGTACCTATGAATAAGTTACAGTTACCAGAGTTAGGATATATAAGTAGTCACGCAGTGCTACGTAGTAAAATCTTACTATTATGTAATATTTTACGATGCCAATTGAAAGTCTTAATGCTCAATTTTGCCAAATTTTACTTGCCGAGAACGCGTCTTGTCTATTAATTTCGTGTTTTAACATTTGGTATAGCACACATTCCCGTTACTAAAACACCTTTATGTATTTGAAAGTGAGAAGGGAATGGACAGATTGCTCAATATATGAAATATTTGTATTTCGTTTATAGTTCATAACATAACACATTCACATAGAACATGGAAATTTTTGGCCCAATGAAAATTATATCATTAGAGAAGTAAATGAAAATTTAATTGTAATTTAGAAAAGATAAATTGAGAGTTACAAGGATTTGCAAGTATATATATTTGTGACGAATGCTCGAGATGCAATATGTTAATTTAGTGCCAAATGATAAGTTAACTCGTAGCAATATATTGTATCCTAATGCTCTTGTGTAATTTCTCACGTAGTGTTAATGACCTATGAGGTTTCGAAGGTTTCTTTTACAAGACTATAATATATTTATACAGGGAAAGTGTTAGGTATGTACTGTTGTTTGGATTTAAGAGTGTTGTTGGGGTAAAATACTCATTGAGGCAGGGTGTAAAAATAAGCGTAAGTACCTCATCGTACAGCCGAGAACTGGATCCTTTAACTCCCTAGAATAGTTTTGAAAAATAATTTATTTGAATTTATTGTTTAAATATAAAATTTAAATCATCAGAAATAAATGCACCTCCACCTGAGACAGGGTAATGTCTTTACATGAACAAGCTTCCGCAGCTGTGAAAACAGTTATTTTTACACTCTGACCTATAAAGCACTGAATGAGCAATGGAACAAGAGAATTTATTTACTCAAATAAGTTTTTTTTAATTATTTACGATAATTTTGTACTAAATTTTAATATACATTATTTTGCATTTTATGATTGTAATGGCAGCTGTCCATATGATGTGAACGATACGATCGTTCACTATAATTTAGGGTTTCATAAATAAATTTAAAACGATACATCGAACATGACACATTGGGCACAAATATTATTAAAAGTATGTACTTTTTCTTTGCTTGCTATAATAACTGAAATCTAAATTACATTGTTCCTGATACTCGGTCGTAGTAAGCTTTGTGAAACCCTAATAAGCGTTAAAGTTGTAATGATGTAGAGTGGGGTGGCACGCGGTCGGTAGTCGCGAGCGGCGTGGCGACGTCGTCCGCCACCGGCCGCGTCCGGCCCACTCGGCCCTTAGTTTTCACTGAGCAAAATCTTTGAACTTTTGTATATAAAGAGAACAACATCGATGCCACTGTGCTCTGCACAGCGTTGTGCCAAAATTACGTGCTAGTCTTTAAAAACAAATGTTGTTATCATTTTCAGATTTTATTTAGTCCAGAATGTGTTTGTTCCTGTGCTGTGAAAATATTTTCTAACAAACCAACACTCGGTGATGGTAGTGGTGAGGGACAATGTGGTCGCTTTATTCTCGCGGTTGACGGTTCTTAGTTTTTAGTCTTGTAGAATATGATAATTAAAATGAACATTTCATCATTGGAGTTCCTTAGACGTATCATTTTGATATAAGTAATAAATCTAGGGCAATGGTGGAAATTAAATTGCCGGGTCTACGGCGCTATAAAATCGGTCCTTTGTTGTAAAACTGACCACATTGTAAACTAAAATTACGGATTTAGATCGACAACTATAATCAGAACTGTCAATACTCCAAGTTATCATAATCAGTCGTAGGACTAGCTTATTAATAGTTACAAAACCGATAGGTTATGCCAAGCCCTTTGTGCCTAGGTATAAAATTCTCACTTTTATAAAATTGACACGTTTGCCTGTGATATTATTTTTTCTATTAGTTAGATTAGTTGTAGGAACACATTCATTGTATGTGCAATGGCGGCAGAATTTTGGCAAGATCGAATTTTCCTCTAAAATTAAGTAGGTATAATAAAGATCGTCCAAAGCCACCAAGCTATAACTGTTCCCGTGTAAATGATTGTAGTTGTCGATGGTTGAAACTAAATTGTGTCATTAAAGACGAGTCATAAAAGCTAATTATTTAGAGTTACGAAGTGTTGTGTTGGTTTGTTGTTATATTTATAGTATTTATGAAAAATGCACATAATAATTTAGCTTTGAGCTTGTGCAATATTATTCCAAATTGTTTATAGAAGAAAACTGTTATAATTATTTCTAAATTGTTATATATTTTTATAAACTTAAAAGACAAAGGCAACTTAAATTACATTTTTGTTGTGCATTTATTATCAAATTTTATTATCAATATTGAACCACAAACTCATTGTGGACTGTAATGTCTGCGTCTGTGAAAACTGTTAATTAGGTACAGTAGATGGTTTTTTTATATATGCTAATATTGTGAGTCAATTCTAGTAATGTTAATGTTCCCTTTTATTTAGAATAATTTACGTTAATAAACAAATTAATCTAAGATTGCTCAACCAAGATGCAATGCTAACTGCAATGTAGATGTACGAAATAATTTTATATTTGTCCTTTTATATTATTTATCTGATATTTCAGTTTTATTCATTTGTGAGTTATGGCAGCGCATGTTAGTCTTATGTTTATTCTTAAGAGAGGCCAAATGTTGACTTGCTTATGTGAGACTGTTTTGCCAAGAATCAGAAAGTATATTATTACCTACATTGTTTTAAAATAAATGCTTTTATATAAAATCAATCCTTGTTTTCTAATTCATCTAACCTGTTACCTAACGACACTAATATATAAAAAAAAAATGCGGTGGCGTCAACCTGGGTGATCAAGTGATGACTGATGATGGTGCTGCTGAGTCAGCATTACTGACGACACACCATGAAACTTTTACCTCATAAGAGTTGTGGCTAACCTTCTGAAAGTTAGTGCTAAGTCATCGGGTCAACTGAGTCATTAGTTTAGTAGGTAACCAAACCTAGTTCCCCGATTCCATGAAGAAACCGCAACCCTATCTAAAAGAATTGATGATCTGAATGTGGCAAGTTGGTACTGGGTTCCGAAAACCGATCGTGATTCGTGTAGTTGTGGCATACATAAGCACATTGTCTGTATCGAGAAGACGTGACACGGGAGAGTTGAATGACCCTTAAGTAATCAAATAACATCTGTATTAGAAAACGTATTTAAATGTAAATAAATAAATGCATAAAATAATTATAGGATTTTTTAACTTTCATCTGAAGTTCAATGCCTTGAAAGGGGTTTTCTATTTGTAGCCCACCATGGTATGAGCTGGTCAATAAATACTCAACTACCTCATAACCGGTATTTGCGGAAAATACGATTTTTACCGGATGTGGATAGACATGGTTGGTAGACATGGCACTACTTCCGGTCTGTCAGTTTTTGAATGGTCAGCGTGACGCGGTGATTGGTCAACTGGCTACTCTAATAAAATAAATCAGTACGGTTTCAGTCTCACGTCTCCTTTTTTTGTATACATTTTAAAATCATAAAACTTGTGAAAACGAGTTACCGTAAAATTTTGCTCAGCAAAATTAATCGAAACTACGTTTCGTTTCACGTGTGGCCTTGTACTTTTATTTGCTGTCAAAGAAATCTACCGTGTAGTTATGAGTATATGACATTTAATGACATATGTCATTGTCAATCGAGAATCAATAAAATCTTAGACTTGTATATTTTCAACTTTGTTTCTTTTTAAGTTTACTTACATAAAAAATACAGATCTGTAATTAGATCATACCAAATCAATCCAGGCCTTTTTTATTATTTTATGTCTACGTATAAGAACAAATCTTTATCAGAAGGATATTAGATGGCGTTTCCTCAGCCTAACGCACAAAGAGGTTAGATTATTATTTATAATAGAAACAAACAATTTACAAGATTTTTTCATAAATCAAATAACCTATTTGTTTGTAGAGCTAACAAATAGGAAGATATTAGAAGAGCTGCAGTTAAAGAAACAGATGCTCCTGAAGCAAGGTGCTGTGGCTCCTCTGACTGCTACCTCTATATCTCTGACACAGCCCAGCCCTGTCAGCCAGCTGCCCATGTGCTCTATCCCCGCAGGCTCTGCTACTGCTGTAAGTAAAAGTCCGAAAGTATTGACCATAAAGTTAATTTATTTGAAGAGAAAGGTAATTTTGATGATTCTCCAATCATCAAAATTGTTTGTGTTGATTAAAACAGAACAGTTTGCCTTGGTTGTTGTTATTTACAGAAATTATTCTTATACTTGTGCATTCTAAATCTATTAAATACTAGCTGACCCGGCAAACATTGTTTTGCCATATAATTTATTTCTAGCTGCCCGGCGCTATTGTTCGCGTGGTGTCCTACCCCTTACCCTACCTCACCCCTACCCTACTCCTACACTACTCCTACCCTAATCCTACACTACTCCTACCCTAATCCTACACTACTCCTACCCTACTTCTACCCAACTCTACCCTACTCCTACCCTACTCCCACATTACTCCTACCCTACTCCTATAAGTAAATAAAAGTATTAAATACTATGTCCGTCTAAAACCGGATAAAAAGTATCCTATGTCCGTCTCCTGGTTCTAAGCTACCTCCCCACCAATTTTCAGCCAAATCGATTTAGCCGTTCTTGAGTTATAAATACTACTTTCTTTTATATTTATAGTTTATAATCATTATCATTACTTTTTTAAATAACACAGACATAAGTATCAAAGATAATAATACACATAATAATGTTTTAAAGATAACAATATGTTTTCTTTAGTACTATATCGTCCCAATAGATGTTGTTACGTTGTTATAGAATGCTTTAAATTGATTATATCTTTTGATAGACTGAAGCGATTGCGATGAAACAAAGACTAATCACTACTCCAAGTTCTACACTATATTTGAGTATGAAAATGAACCATATTGGTTTGTTACTTTTTACGTTGAACCTGTTCAAATAAAAAATCTGTCACATCCAAACAGACAAACCAACAAACAGACAAAAATTCCAAAAATTGATGGAATGGCATCTGGTGGTTATCCTTTAACACCCCATATATATTTTTTTATAATTTCAATGTACAGAAACGCCTCGTCTACAGATTTATTATATGTATAGAAAACCAATGAATAATGCCATTATTTTTCAAGGGATTTCCTCAACTGCCTGAAGCAAATATAGTGAACACAAGTCACAGAGCAGCATTACAGCACGCAAACGCTACATCCTGTGGCTACTTCGTCTCCCAAGACTCATCATTTGGTAACCAGATCCTCCCTGTTCTACCCAGATTTGATAATAAGTGATACAGCAGCAATGTCTGCTGTAATGAAGCTGAAGACCCTGCAAGGACATTTAGATAGCCTGAATGGGTTTGAAAAACCAAAAGTTCAGTATGAGCAATATGAGACACCAGCCCATCTTGCTGCTACTGCTCTTTACACTATTCAGGTAAATATTAAACTTCAAAATATTCAACTTCTGTCACTAATGAGAATGAGACACAATTACTTTTTCTATTGTTACCAAACATATTAACCTTGCCTAATAGTCGAGGGGCAAGCAAGTGTACACTTGCTTGCAAAAAAAATGGTCCACACCATGCTCTTCATCATGAAATTGACAAACGTTAAATTTTGTTCATTTCTGTTTGTTTAATCAAAATTGAACTTGATTTTGTTAACGGACTTCAAAAAGAAAGGAGGTTCTATACTCAACACCTATATTTGTAAGTTCGCGATTTTCTCAAAAACAAATGAATCAGTTTTGATAAATCTTTCACTAACTTAATCTACATATTTTCAGGAAGGTTTTAATATTATAATATATTAGGTTATTGTTAGTAAAACTTGTTGAATTATAATTTGTTTGAAATCAAAGAGCATGGGGCGAGTTGATTTATTTGCACACTGTTACCTCTTCACGCTTAAACCGCTGAACCGATTTAGATGAAATTTGGTATAGAGATAGTTTGAGTCCCAGGAAAGGACATAGTATAGTTTTTATCCCGATATTTCCACGGAATCGACACTTAACCGCGGGGCGCCGTTAGTACTTCCATACTTCTCTAAGCAGTCCTTTATTATATTTGTTACAGACACAATTTCAATCCATAGAAAACTGCACTGTACTCGACGCTGGCTGTGGTCCAGGCATATGGGGTATTGGCGCGGCGTTGCTGGGTGCTAGTGTGGTGACGGCCGTCGATATCGACGACGATGCGCTAGAGGTGTTCAAGGAAAACGTCGAAGAAATTGAAGTGACCAACATTGATGCTGTACAGTGTGACTTTCTGGATTCAAGAGTGGCCAGGTGATTATTGTTTGTTGCTGTTTTCAAATCTTTTTGTTTGAGCATAATCTTAATGTGTCCAGTGCAACTGTTTTTCCAGATAAGGTGTTTTGCGCACGTAGGATAGAAATACACGGTTATAGACAGACATGCGCATAGTCGAGGTCTCAATGCGCCTTCCTATAATCCGACTTATCTGGACTTACATTTCACGCGTGCAATTCGACTTATGTGGACATACATTTACACTCTTGTTAAAGGATCTATGAATACCCTGCATTCAGTTTCAGTTAGTCTTTTCTGTTGTATATTTTCAGATGGGAACATTACTTCGACACAGTGGTTATGAACCCACCATTTGGCACAAAGAACAATACTGGCATTGATATGAAGTTTCTCCGAATGGGCACTCGCCTCAGCTCTGATAGTGTCTACTCATTGCACAAGTCTTCCACAAGGTATTTATCCATAACTTAGTTGTACTATGTCGCTATAGTCGTTATAAATCACGAGCGTACGTCATGTGACTTATGGGCGACTAGAATCATTTCTATTTAGTTTTTTTTGACGTTCAAAAGTGCCTTTAATGTGCCTATTTGAAATAAATGATTTGACTTTGACTTTCTCATTGGCGTAAGGTTTAAATTGCATAGATTGACGCGAGCTCATAAAATGCAACAACTATGAAAGATTTATCTTCATTAGTAATATTGATTTAGTGTCTAATTTTACAGGACACATATACAAAAGAAGGTCAAGGATTGGGGGATGAAAGGCAGCGTCATTGCTGAAATGAAATATCATCTGCCGGCCACTTACAGGTTCCACAAGCAACATTCTATGGACATAGCTGTTGATATTTGGCGAGTATACCATCCCCATTAAGTAAATTAGTTATAAGGCATAGGAATTGGATTCAGGCATAACAAAATATGTAGGTACTGCCAAATTTATACTGTATATTTCATGTAAAAAAAAATAATATGATCGGAAGCAAGAACACCGTTTTCTTCCTTAAAACTTGAAAGCCTTTTGACTGTGTAATGAAATAATCAACTTTTAATTTTTTTCCCCTAATTTATGTCTGCATGTAAAACAAATTATGTACAGAACTTCGAAATGTACTATGTACTTGCTTTTGTGTAAGATATGTAAATTTTTAAACTTATAAATAGCTAAGATGGACTGACAAATAAACTTATCAAATGATTTTAAAATTATTTTATTTCTTTATTAAATTCTTCAGTCTTACAGTATCATACAGAGCTGCAATAAAAAAATACGGAATATAAATTCCGAAAAGAATGGATAATGTAGAAAATTAAATACTGTATACATACATCAAAATTACTTAAAACATATTTCGATATTATTACTTCTTATAAATATTTTTGGTTGTAGTGGTTACCCTGCCTGTGTCTATTCGTCGCCGAACTTGATGTTTTGTGCCAGTTTGATGGTTCCGGAGTAGTTGATGGTGACCGTGGAGCGTCTCATGTAGTTCTTCCAAGAGTCTGAGCCGCACTCGCGACCTCCGCCCGTAGCCTTCTCGCCTCCGAAGGCGCCGCCGACTTCTGCGCCATTGGTAGGAATGTTCACATTGACGATGCCGCAGTCTGAGCCGTGGGGGCCGATCCACTGTGAAAAGGGTCTATTTTAGGAGTGATCTTAGGTGAATAAAACGGACGTCGACAAGCGCCCAAAAGCTCTGTTGAAATGGCGGCAAAAAAATTAAATTCGACTCTTCTCATAAGGTTGAAATTAAAATACAATTTAAAAAAATTCATTAATTCCAGCTGTAATGTGCAGTTCGCTACTTTGATGGTATGAGCAGTGCCTTGGCTCGGATATTTTGGACAGTTTTTTTTTAAATTGTAGTAATTTAAACCTCTTTTTTTTAACGTACCTTGAAGACATCTCCAAGGTTTTCGGTAAAGAGACTGGAAGACAGGCCTTGTTCTACTTCATTGTTGTACTTGATGCCGGTGTCCAGGTCTGGAATCTCGATGCAATAGACGATGGGGGCGAAGCACTCGGTCTTTACTAAGGGGGAGTCGTGAGGCAGTCCTGTGACGATGGTCGGCTCTACAAAGTAGCCTTCGCGGTTCATTACCTGATAAATTAAAAAAAATCGTGTTTGAGGAAGTGTCTGCTGAAGTTTTTTGACACAACTTTCACCATCACCTCCCAAACTTGTTCAAGTCCACATAACAACATCAAGGCAAAAATAATCGCCGGAAAATGAAAAAAAAATGTCAGGTATCTTAATTAACGTGTTGAGACCTTGACAAGTCTTAATTTCCCAAAATTTACATTTGGCGTTACATTATCAGCAACATGTGCTGTTTTAGATCCTTATGAGACGATTATCAGTGCAGTAAGTTAATTGTGTTCATACCTTTCCTCCAAACTCGATCTTGCCTCCTTGCTTGACGATTTCGGCGACAGTCTTCTTGTAAGCCTCGACAGCGGCGGGTGTGTGGAGGGGACCGATCAGAGTCTCTGACAGGAGGGGGTCGCCGATCTTGCTGACCACGCCGGAGAAAGCCTTCGATAGACGAGCCACGACTTGGCTGTATACCTGCGACGACGAAGTTTTGGTGGTTGATAAGTTATCGTTATCAAATTGTTTTTTTTTTAGTTAACGGATACGGATATCCACTAAAAACAGTATATCCTCATGTTACGACTACATCGTCGCGATAAAGCGAATTGCATTTTTTGGCTATTTTCGTATTGGAGTAACCAATCTTACCTTCTTATGAATAAAGAGTCTTCTAGTGGTAGTGCACCGCTGTCCCGCGGTGCCTGCGCACGCGAACAACGCGGCGTTCAGCAACAAGTCAAGGTTAGCGTCCTCGTTCACAATGATGGCGTTGTTCCCGCCCAGTTCCAGCAGGTGGCGCCCGAAACGTCTCTGGACTTCCACGCCAACCTACAAATAGGTGTAAGTTAGTTGTTTCTTGCAGCAATGTGATATGGCTGCCTTGAAAATTCTCAGTCACCTGCAGCTTAGAAATACAGATTGCCTTGTTCATGTTCAACCTTTAGCTAGCAAAAAAAATACTTGTCTTTACTTCATACCTTCACCTATGCTCCCATTCGGAAATGAAGATAGCTGCTACGATTTTTCATTCAAACTCTACACATATTTATCCAAGACGATATATTTTTGCCAATCAGGCGAATAGCCTTTTGGCGTTATCAGATATAGCTGTGAAGGCCTTACCTGTTGTCCTACAGCCGTGCTACCAGTAAAGGAGACAAGCTTCATCCTCTCATCCTTTACAACCTTCTCTCCGATGTCTTTACCGCCGACGCACAGAGCGGCAACAGCGCCGGGAATGTTGTTCTTTTCTAGAACGCCCTCTACGATCTTAGTGACGGCAACGGCGATCAATGGAGTAGTGTCTGATGGCTTCCATACGCTGACGTCGCCGCAGACCTGGAAAGATTGTTATGTAGTTAATTGGAAATTACTGGTGAAGTTACAACGGGACTTGTTGGATGATTTGGTCAATAGAATTCAGAGACCAGGTATAAGCTAGTGCATGTTTAGAACTTATCGATATTTGATGAGAGTCTGATAAATGAATTAAGTAGGTACCTACAATGAAAGAAAAGTAATTCTAAAATTTTCTCTTGCGTAGTTTACTTTCTGTACTATAGGATATGAATCTAGCGCTATTAATTACGATTTAGCTAATAACCTTGTTAAAGAACTCAGTTGTGATAACAATTATTTTATATTTTTACCTTTGTTCTCTTCAAGATAAGATAAAAAATTAGGTACATCAATGTTACGCTGAGGTTTTTCCTCACAGCTCTTTGGTTTATAGTGATTGGATACTCAACTACCAAGAAGAAAATCTTCAGCTCGATTTTTAGTTTGCATATCCTGTTAGAAGTTCTTTAGTGAAGTTCATAAAGTTTTATCGTTTTATTAGTGAGGTTCACAATAGGATAATCTGGATTCTGGAGATTTCTTATTCATGTTCTGAAGAATATAGCGTGATGATTATCTACTTGATCCTTACATATCAACTCGTTTTGCTTCGTTTACGTTCGTTGAATAGGTATTAAATGACGGCACGGTTGGCGCAGTGGTTAAGCGATTGACCGCTGCGCTGCGTGTCGCGGGTTCGATTCCCGCACGAAACAAATATTTGTATGACCTACAAGTAGTTGTTCCGGGTCTGGCTGTTTGTGTATGTGAGTTTAAATGTTTGTAAACGCACCCACAATACAGGAGAAATTCCTAGTGTGGGGCAAAATTAAAAAAAAAAAATCCTTACCATAGCTATAGCGCTGTTCCAGCCGAACACGGCAACAGGGAAGTTGAAGGCAGTGATGATGCCGATAGCGCCGAGAGGGTTCCACTTCTCAATGAGCACGTGTCCAGGTCGCTCCGATGGGAAGATAGTGCCAGGCAGGGTTCGCGACAGGCCCAGGGCCAAGTCACACACGTGGATGTATTCGACCACCTCTCCAATAGCCTCGGGGAGGATTTTTCCTGTGGAAGTAGGTGGATAGGAATTGAACTACACTTTTTCTTTAGGGTTTTTATACGGTTGGTAAAACATCAGTTTCTATAAGTCTTTCCTATGGTGTAGGTAATATCACATTACGATGAACAGTCTGAAAAGTAGTCAAGAGTATGATATTACCTTCAACATCTAGTCATGAATAGTTACCTACTACCTAGATACGGCAAAAAGTAACGTTCGGTTCTTACGTGGCAATTACGTATCAGCATTTTACCTACGTAGGTACTTAACTAAATATTTTCTACATTGGTTACCACCAATGTAGAAAATATTTGCAGCTGATTACATAACTTAATAAAATTATCATCTTCCTTATCAGATATCTAATAATAATAATGTATGTTGCTATCTTTAAAATGTAGGTAATTAATTATCAACTTTATCTAAGATAATATTTCGAGTCAACAAACTCAATCAAGCACTGCTTACCTACTTAACAATATCTAATTGACCGATATAATAATGCCTCCAAGAGTAGCGATCCTCAAATGTAACTTAACCGGTAATCCGGTGTAGGCCTATTAGGCAGTCAAGTCCGCTTCTTTTCATGCTGGCAGCATTTTTACCACAGCATGATGAGCTTGGTTTATAGTTGGTACAAGAGAACTAGCTCAGAAATCTAAAGACAAATATGAACTAGCGATGTGTAGCTTAACTTACCCATTTCCAAAGACACGAGCTGTCCAAGAGGCTGCAGCTTCTCCCTGAGAGCGTCTCCTATCTGCCTGACGACCTCTCCCCTAGCGGGCGCAGGGAGCTCCGCCCACGTGTGCCATGCCTCCTGAGCCGCGGCGGCACAAGCTTCGTAATCAGCCGGGCTGGCTCCCTGAACCTCGGCGATGATCTTACCGTGGGCCGGGCTGAACGACTTGATTATCTGAGGACCAGTTTGTAACGCTGTTTAAGTCTTTGGCTAGCTAAGAAATTTTCGATCTTACGACATAATTACGTCATTGATAATTACCAAACCAATATTGTTAAACAAAAATAATCATATACCTATAATGCCATAAAAAACATCTAGAAAAGTTTTGCGTAGAATATAAAATATTCTTAGGTAGGTACGACCACGGAACTACACACATCAAAAGTGTCTAGGGATCAACATATATTTTTGCAATAACTTTTCTCCTGATTGATATTAATTAAAATTTTCTTTAAGGATTCATCAAATAAAGTGTTTTCGTTTGTCACAGTAACGATAAACCAAGTCACCTTTGCATTAATAAAGAAATTTGCCATTTTCCTAATAAAGGGATTTTTGACATTTGAACCACTAACACAAAAGTTCGAAAAAAAGACTGAAATAACAGTTTTCTTTAAAATTTTATTGGGTAACTTAAACAATTAATAATCCGTGTTTCTACCGCGAACACTAACAACACAAGAACATCGGTTTGGCATACTCAAAATGAGTTCATCCAAATCACGCTGTGGAATGGCCGCCCATGTTCGTTGCAACAACAAAAAAAGGTCTTCTTGCGACTGGATACCCTCCATATTCGGCAGAGCTCTTCTCTGTAGCATATCCCATGCATGCTCAATCGGGTTCAAGTCTGGCGACTGAGCAGGCCAGGGCAGGACATTGATGTTAGCTGCGGCGAGAGTCTGTCTTACAACTCTTGCGGTGTGCGGTCGTGCATTATCATGCATTAACTGAAATAAGGGACCGATTTGCACTTGTAGAGGAACGATGACGTCTGATACAATCGTCTCAGCATAAATTTGAGCGTTGAGGTTGCCTCTGATCCAAATCAACTCAGTTCTTCCGCCGATCCAAATACCCGCCCATACCATGATGGTTCCACCACTATAAGGATGGACTTCCTGGCAGGATTTTAATCGCTGTTGGCGTCCAGGGGTTCTCCAGTGTCGTATACGTCTTGTATCCGGTCTCATACCAAAACGAGACTCATCAGAAAAGCACACGAAACGCCATTGTTCTTCTGCCCAATTTCTGTGTTCAAGAGCCCATTGATATCGAATCCTACGATTGTGCATTGCTATAGGTGGTACCCGTAGCGGTCTTCGGGAATGAAGGTTCACTTCATGCAAGCGGTTTCTGACTGTTTGGTCGCTAATTAAGTTCCCTGAAGAGTGATG
Source organism: Oligia fasciuncula (assembly GCA_963082905.1). Taxonomy (NCBI): domain Eukaryota; kingdom Metazoa; phylum Arthropoda; class Insecta; order Lepidoptera; family Noctuidae; genus Oligia; species Oligia fasciuncula. The sequence goes on along the minus strand of OY720393.1, from coordinate 6,209,393 downwards.
AAGCCTCACGGCTAACATCATGGCGGTTATTGTTGGAGCTCTTCGAGTTAAGATTTGAATGTATCGGTCTTGTCTCCGTGTGGTGCAGCGATACCGTCCTCCATGGCGCTCAGCCACGGTACCAGTGCTTCGGTAACGTGTCCAAAGTCGACTGATAACACTCTGACTTGTATTCAGAGCTAAAGCCACAGTACGTTGCCGGGAACCAGCTTCTATCATTCCCACGACTCTGAGCATTTCTTCCCTGCTTAAATGACGTCGCCGCTCCATAATAACGTTGGTTTTAATCAGTAGTAGGGAAACAGTAGCACTAATAATGTCTTCAATGCGTTGTATGTTTTTATAGGGAAAATATTGACAGCTGATTTTCATCTTTTACTCGAATTTGATTCACAGTTCCTGATTCAAATTATGAAATGCACCAAAAAGGATCCATATAAATTTATAAAATCATAAATTTATTACAAAGCCACATCTCAATCTCAAGAAATCCGCATAAAAATGCTTGATCCCTAGACACTTTTGATGTGTGTATTCCGTGGGTACGACAAACTAGGATCATTTTTCAAGATTTGACCCTTTGATTTTGAACTATGGACTCACTCTGAAGTTTTAATGCAGCAAAAACGTAAACCTTTTTCTGTGTATTGTTTCGGGAATAAAGAACTGATTCTCTACGGCATCCGGCACTGAGACAAGAGCTTGGTCATCATCGTTGCCGGTTATTCTTGGTAGACACAGGTTACCTACAGTTCAGATATTAGAAAGCTAGTTAAAGCTAGTTATAGGTTTCTAAACCTATAAAAAGCAGCACGCACTTAGGCATTGACACGCCAATTTGCAGAGATAATATGTAAGTCATACCTAATTAAATTATATATCGATTCATATTTCACATTTATCATAAATGACGCAATGTCAACTCGCTACATTATTTTGAGAGCATATAGTTATCTTACTGAGCTGAAATGTGTAAACTGTATTGTCATCATTCTTAGGTTTGCGTCTATTTTATCTAAACAATGCTTACATATCTCGAGTCGTAAGAGTATTGTATCTAGTAAAAGAACATTAACGTGCATAAATGCATAAACCTGAAATAGCGCACTTAGCGGAGTACCTGTCTATAATGCAAAATTACTTTTACCCGACTACGGCGAAGCAAAAGGGAGGGTTATGATTTTGACCGGTATGTAGGGGCCCGATGCCAGAGAATTATGTACTTCTACGTCTTCGTAGAAGTAATTCTCTGGCATCGGGCCCTACTACGGTCCAGTTCGGCTCAGTATCTTTGTCAGCGTACATTGGACATTGCGTTATATATTTCATGGCTTTAGCCAAAAAGTACACGAGACCCGTTCCGAACAAAGATTTAATACAAAGACTAGGCTATGATCGTGTGCCACTCGATGAGGAATTCATTAACGAGTTGTCTTGGGTGTTTCCAGGCCCAAGCAGTTTCGGACTATAAAATTGAGTTTAATAAGTGAGTTAATAGCGCGATTATGGCCGGATAAAAAGCTACTGTAGCGGTATCTACAACGCCACATGCGAACAACGCGTCATACTACGTCACGCAAATCCTACATCGCGCAAGCAGAGTTTACCGCGCAATTAGCATAGATACAACGGCCCCGACATAAATCATTGGGCAGTTGCCCGCCAGACATAACACCCGTCTGGTCGGAGGATCCTCCCTTTTCTATAGAGTATGAGTGAACTTTACACCCTGTTCCTCATACCTCTATACTACCACCGACACCTCCACCTGAACCAGAACCTGAGCTCTTATTACCTACACCTCTACCACTGCCGCCGGAATAAAAACCAAAAGGAACTAGCACAAAGTAACTACCAACATTAAATGTGGATAATTTCGTTGACTCAACCAAGACTCGACGACATAATTTCCAATTCTGCCGCTAGTTCTTCGTAATATTGCAAAAATTAAGCTGATTTCCTAATGACATTCACGGCACCACCTCTATCGAAAACGAATGCGAGAATACTTAGGTAAGTCGTTATTTCAGCAGGTAGAGCTTTCAAAACGGGAACTCGTGGCATCTAAATGTCAATTTCGACTGTTTGGTACCTAATTAAGTCATTGTCCTATTGGATGAGCGATTTGCCAAACCATGAAACCACCAAAGTTTCCTAGTTATAATCTTAATCTTAGGTAACTTTTTCTGACTTTATTGCATCTATTGCTTACATTATAATTATTAGATATACTTAACGCTAATTTTAAATCATGTATTTTTTTAGATTGAATTTTACTTTTTACTTACTGTTTTTTATTTAAGTAAGTCCTAAGTACCTACTTACTGTTTTTTATAAGTAGGTACCTACTGTTACCGTTTTTTACATGATTACTAATATATCATTTTATTGATCAAGGTTGAGTTGGTATTAAATATGAATACCTACACAAAGCGTGATTATTTTAATCTTGCGCCATACCATGTACAAAATGTGCAGTAGGTACTTCTATCTACTAATGCATAGCAAACAAGCCAACTGCGTTTTTAATTTAAGGTTCAATTGCCTTATCTAAACAAATATTCTGTTATCAACTCACCTGACCGTTGGCCTCCCATTTTCCGTTGAACACACCTACATTCTTTTCTTGCAGTCCCAACTCCTTCAGGAAGGAGTACTTGGGATCGTCAATGAGGTAGGAGGACGCGTTGCGAGACATCGGCACTCTTATCAGTCGCAGGGACAACACACTTCGACACAATACACGGCTCATTTGTGCGTCTCTCGCAACAGTCTATCATAAAATACGTATATTACATTTAAATAGCAAGTTTATCATGTTTGTGAACAATTAAAGGCACTGCTACGTCTTATCTGACTGATAAAAAGTCAGTTGCTAGGTCAGGAGTAATTGATAGCTTTTTCCAATCGGTTTGTGAGGAGCAATTAGGTATTATCTTACTGTATTATACCTAGTTGTGTGTGTGTTCCCGCTTGGTATTACTTAATTAGAATGTTTACGACGTTAGTTTCAAATTCTTAATGAATTAGCTGCGTGTCCCTAAAGCTGGGGATACACATGCCCGTAGCTTGCACACTCCTTGCACGTGCCAGCTACTGTCATGTGTAGGTATACGCTAACTGGCAATACAACATACAAGTAGCTAGCACATTTGATTTACTTGCATGCCCGTTGAGGGAGGGGACGCGGGGGGTTGCCAAAGCATACTTTTGTGCGACGCGATGGTAGTTAATACTGGCATACAAGGGCACAACTTGCATGCCAGTATTACTTGCAAATGTATCCGCAGTGTGCCAGTTACGTACGAGTGTACGTGCCAGTAACTTTCATGCCAGCTACTTTCCCGATTTACTGGCATGTGTACCCCGCCTTTAGCCTAATAAATTCTACTTAGGGCAAATTTTTCAATAGTCGGATAACTTTTATCTGAAGAATAAATAAGACAGTTTGACATAATAATATTGTCTTTATATAAACTATACATACCTACAAAGAAATCTGTTCATCATCATAACCAGCCTATAACTCTTCCACAGCTGGGACACAGGCTTCCTCTCGGTGAGAGGGAGTGGGCCGTAATCCACCACGCGGGCCCAGTGCGCATTAACTAAAGTAACTACACTATAGTTAGGTATTTAACTGCTAATCTACTACATTTTCAGTGTATGAATATTATGCAATTATCAACTCTACTTGATTACATTGTGAAAAGATAACAGCGAGCTACTAAAAAATTCGGGGATTTCTGGAAATCCACCGGTAAGTTGGATGGGAAGCCAGGTCTCTCTGTAAGTGTGGGAGGGATGAGTGATCCCCGGGGAATTGCGAATATGTTCAAGGAGCATTTCCAAATTCGGTCCCCTCTCGGTCCCTCAATCGTGAACGAAATTGCTGAGCCCAGCGGTCGTGGAGTCAAACCTCTGATACGTTTCTCAGCTAAGCAAATAAGTGCAATCATAAACGGTATGAGCCGAGGCAAATCTCCAGGACATGATGGGCTCAGTATTGAGCACTTGAAGCACGCAGGTGTACATCTGCCGCGAGTCCTGTCTATGTTTTTCACAATGTGTATTAGTCACGCATACTTACCTGCGAATCTGATGAAGACCATCGTGACTCCCATTGTGAAAAACAAGACGGGTGATATCTCGGACAAGGGTAACTAGCGTCCCATTTCCCGTGCCACAATAATAGCAAAGGTGTTGGACGGTGTGCTTGACGCTTGTTTAAATGATTACATACATCTTCATGATGCGCAGTTCGGGTTTCGCCCCGGGCTTTCGACTGAAAGCGCTATTTTAAGTCTCAAGCATACCGTCCAATACTATATAGATCGCGGGACGCCGGTGTACGCCTGTTTCCTTGATCTTTCCAGGGCCTTCGATCTTGTTTCGTATGATGTGCTCTGGAGGAAGATGGTAAGCAGGGGTATACCCGCAGAAGTATGTGGACTATTTCAGCATTGGTATAGTAATCATACCAATCATGTGAAATGGGATGGTATGCTCTCTGAACCGTATAGGTTGGAATGCGGGGTGAGACAAGGAGGTCTGACGTCTCCCAGGCTCTTCAACCTCTACGTAGATGACCTCATAGAGGGACTCAGCAGCATGCGTGTCGGATGCAGTGTTGATGGGGTTAGCATAAACAACATCAGCTATGCTGACGACATGGTGCTGCTGGGTCCGTCTGCGGGGGCAATCAGAGAGTTGCTTGAGACTTGTGAAGCCTACGCTGCTGCACATGGATTAATTTATAATGTGAAGAAATGTGAATACATGGTCTTTAAGGTCGGCGGCAAATGCCGTGAAGTGGGACCCGAGCTACTTGTAAACGGGTCAGTAATTAAAAGGGTATCCACTTTTAAATACCTAGGTCACTTTCTTTCCGACGACCTTAAGGACCATGTAGATATAGAGAGGGAGCGCAGGGCACTCGCTGTCCGGTGCAACATGCTGGCCCGTAGATTTGCTCGGTGTACAGACCTAGTAAAAATAACAATTTTCAAGGCGTACTGCCAGAGTCTGTACACGAGTAATCTATGGGTCAATTACACCAAAAGGTCGCTGGATGTCTTGCGCGTCCAGTACAATAATGGTTTCAGGATGTGGTTGGGACTTCCTCGCTACTGCAGCGCATCGGAGATGTTTGCACAAGCTCATACCGATGGGTTTCACGCGATTATACGCAAAAAAAAACAGCGTCACTACTGAGGAGAGTGAGAGACAGTCGCAACAGCATCCTGAGAACTGTAGCGGAGAGTTTCAGCTCTCCAATTCTTAAGCAGTTTGTACGGAGGGTGATTGGTACCACGGAAGAGATAAATAAGGTTGGAAAGGCCCTCGCTGCAATTTTGTACTAGGACCAGTGTCGCCGCTTGACTCCCACTATTTTAATTTCTACACATACGCAATACTATGTTTACAAATATTTCGCACACAACCAAATCACACACACATAAATCTCAGGGCAGATATTCGTTCGCCCACTAGCAATAAGCTCCCGTAGGCATAGACACTCAAACACGCATAAATGCAATAAAAAATTTCATACACGCTAGTGCTTGACAAAGCCGATATTCTTTGTCGATAAATTATCTGATGAATTTATGGGGAAAAATGAAACATTAAATAAATATTAAGAAATTATTTTATTTTGATTAATTACAAATAATCACTGACCTTGGAATAAAACATATTTATTAAGTAATTGGCGCTTGCTATTAATTGCGAACGAATTTAGTACTCGTCTTTGTCGGCATTCAGTTTCCTCTACCTGTCACGTTAATCCATTGTTCCCTGGCGTCAGGTTCTTTATGAAACCTAAAATTTATAATGTATTGCATAATTCAAATTCCTCAATTTAATTTTACTAAATGGTGTAAATAAAAGTTTTAAGAATATAAACGTAAATATTTAAATATAACAAAATAATACACTTAATGCATAAACTTAAATAAAAAAACAGAGATCGAGTCCCTTTATAACATTCGGTAGGATTCATTCAATGATTAATATAATATTTAATTTACCTACTCAAAATACGTCTAAATAAAAATATACAATCATTAATTAAATATAAAGTAAACCAAAAATTATCTTTGTCAAACGTAAATATAGTCGAGAATTCTATCGATGATTTTATTTAACCACATGGTTACCTCACTATCGATAAACATGCGCCGTGCATCACAGCCAATCAGAGCAAAGGACGAAACGTCAACGGTTGAAGTGTAGAGGACGCAATGCATGCAGTACATTGTACGCGTACTTGGTCATTGTGTTGATTGAGCGAGTACACAGCGGGCAATGTATATTTTTTGTAAATTGTTGCAATAATGTTGTTAATGTTTGGTATTTCATAATGATCAGTATATTTTTATGTTTTTGACACATAATATTGTAATTAAATGTTATTTTGGACTTACCGATGGAAAGATATACCTCCTCGCTTTATACCTGAGGTCTGACTTTTTGTCTTACATGTTATAATTGCACAACACGGCATTATTAAGCAGAGTTCTGTTCTCCGAAGTATTCCGGCACGCACTGAACGCGGTGAATGTATGAATCGGTCGAATTATGATTGTCGAATCATAACTGTGGCGCGCTTGCCCCGCCCACATTACCATTCCAACCTTATTTATCTATTCCGTGATTGGTACTAACACTAGATAATAAGTTGTTTTAATATTATGTTACTAACACTCTATGGATTCTTTGGTCCGAAATAAAAATCATTAGGTATTATTATCTCCTTTATTCAGTTAAATTCTTATAAATTATATTTTTAAATATTAGTATAAAGAAATATAAAAACATTTAAAAATATAAAAAATAGTAGCCCACCGGTATCGGGAACAGGGTCCAAGCTACTGGGTCAGGGCTCCAGAGAGAGGAACCTCCTAACTATTCGGGCCGTGTCCAAGAAGTACCGCTTTCTGGATCAAGCCCTTGATCCAGCTGCCCAACGAGAGCCTCCTCAGGTGTTGGTCGAGGCTCTTGGCTATTAGAGGCTGTCACCACAACTATCGGCACAATGATCGCTGAGTCCACATCCCACATGTCGACTACCTCGTGAGCCAAGTCAAGATACTTGATTTGTTTATCTTTCTCGGCTTTCACGAGGTTCCCATCATGCGGGACGGTTATGTCAACAATCACTGCGCGCCGCTCTGATCGATCCACCACCACTATATCAGGCTTATTGGCAACAATAGTCCTGTCAGTGATGATGGATCGATCCCAATATAATGTGATATCACCATTTTCGAGAACTGGGTCGGGCACATACCTGTAGTACGGCACCTCCGATTCCACAAGGTTGTATTTCAGAGCAAGTTGCTGATGGATTATCCTGGCTACAAGGTTGTGTCTATGCAAGTACTCTTCGTTAGCTGTTATTATTATTTTCGTTTATTTGTCTATTTACACATCTAATTACATTTTTAAATATTTCTTAAAATATAAAATAAGTATAAAAAACATTTAAAAATATAAAAAAATAGCGATCCGCCGGTGTCGGGAGCAGGGTCCAAGCTACCGGTGGTTAGGGCTCCAGAGACAGGAACCTCCTCACAATGCGAGCCGTATCGAGGAGTACTGCCTTCTGAATCAGGCCCTTGACCCAACCGCCTAACGAGAGCCTCGATAGATGTTGATCGAGGCTTTCGGCCATCAGTCCATTGGCCGATACGACAATCGGTACAATGATAGCCGAGCTAACATTCCACATGTCAACAACCTCGTGTGCTAAGTCGAGATATTTAATTTGCTTCTCTTTCTCAGCTTTCACGAGGTTCCCGTCATGTGGAATGGTAACATCGACAATCATTGTGCGGCGCGCTAATCGGTCTATCACTACTATATCAGGCTTATTGGCAACAATAGTCCTGTCAGTAATGATAGACCGATCCCAGTACAATGTGACATGGCCATTTTCAAGAACTGGGTCGGGCACATACTTGTAGTACGGTACCTCAGAATCCACAAGTTTATATTTCAAAGCAAGTTGCTGGTGAATAATCCTAGCTACTTGGTTATGCCTGTGCAAGTACTCGCCGTTAGCCAGACGAGAACAACCAGAGATAATATGTCTGATAGACTCACCCGGACGGTGGCATGCCCGACACACGTCAACCGTCCCGTCCTTCATAATATGTCTCCGGTAGTTATTCGTTAAGATAACTTCGTCCATAATTGCACAGACAAAACCTTCAGTTTCCCCGAAAAGGTCACCAAAACGTAGCCAGGATACGGACGCTAAGAAGTCAACACCGGGCTCATGAAGAGCCCGATAGAAGCGCCCGTGAAGCTCCTTGCTTTGCCATACCTTCTTGCGGTCATCAGTAGAAAGTACTACAGGTTTGCGACAGTTCTCTTTAGCCATGGATAGCGGGGTGAGCCCCTTGTCCACTGCGACCACATCACGGTGCATACCCACTTCGGTTTTTAAAAAATATTCCCTGAGACTGCACACCTCGCGATTGTGGAGGGTCTTCGCATTTAAAAAGCCTCGACCCCCGCACTTCCGCGGGATATACAGTCTCATCACCGATGATCGTGGGTGATGCATCCGGTTTGCGGTCAGTAGTGTACGGACTCTTCTATCCAGGGCGTCGAGTTCGGTCTGAGTCCATTTGAGTATGCCGAAAGAGTACATCAAAACCGGCATGACCCAACCATTGAAGGCGCGCACCTTATTTCCGCCCGACAGAAGACTATTTAAAACCTTCTTCAGGCGACAAAAGAAGCGCTCCTTCAACGATTGCTCCATGTCAGCATCGTTGATGCCTAACGCTTCCGACATACCCAAATACTTATAGCTTTCGGATGAGGAGAGGGATCTGAGGCTTATGGAATCGGAGAGTTGAATTCCCTCGGATTCCATAATCTCCCCTCGCTTTACATGCATGACTGCACATTTGTCCACACCAAATTCCATCCTGATGGCGCTACTGAAAGTTTCAGTTACCTTCAGTAGCTCCATCAGACGCAATTTGTTGGGGGCAAAGAGTTTTAAATCATCCATGTAAAGGAGGTGAGATATGACCTGACCACCTCTTTTCAACCGATAGCCTAGACCTGAATCCTCCAGTAGTGTACTTAGAGGATTCAGGGCTAAGCAAAACCAAAGTGGACTCAAACTGTCGCCCTGAAATATTCCCCGTTTAATCCATACAGGCTCATCATTCCCCTGGATCAGTCGACATCCTGGATAACGAACGACCGTCTTCCATTGCCTCATACACGACTCAAGGAAGGTGCGTAGAGTTGCATCTATCTTGTACAACTCCAGCACCCTCATGAGCCATGTATGTGGCACCGAGTCGTAGGCCTTCTTGTAATCTATCCAACATGTCGACAGATCCTTGCGGGATCGACGAACCTGTTGGCTAATGGTAATGTCTATGAGGAGTAGCTCCTTAGTACCGCGGGATCCATTCCTACATCCATTTTGAGAGGCAGACATAACCGAGTTACTCTCAATGTGTGTATTAATTTTCGCTCTCAAAATAGATGTAAGATTTTTATTATTATTATTATTATTAGACCTAGAATGGCATCTGTGTTAGTAAAATGGCAAAATTTTGAGTTGGGAGGGAGTTCTCTCTCCTTCCTCCCTTCTCTTTGCTTCTATCACTTTCTCGTGGAAGTAGGAGATTCCATGCGCTCTCATCACGGACCATGACGGTGGCAGTGACTAGGTCACCGCACTCGACTGCCCAAAGTGGGCCACCAACGTGTGCTGTGCCATGCCCTTGATGTAGCCTCCACTGATAGCCACTGGGTGTTAGCTATTGGTCTATGACTCTATGCGACACTGTACTTAGTACTTACCAAAGCTGAAAGCATTCATGCACCAAGAGTATAGTGAGGCCGGATGCTGCATTAGATGGACATGGATGGACGTTCGCGACGGGTAGTCGGCGACGTGGTGACTTGTTCGACAGATGGCCTGGGCCACATGGCAGTGCTCTATTATTTTTCTAGAAACCCGCACGCGGGCTGTCCACATGCCCTGCAAAATACAGAGGACGGCCATAGCACGCCATCGCATCTCTCCACACTCCTTAGGTCCTATGCATATTAGATTATAAATAAAATAACTGTTTGAAAATTTAACAACAGACTTAACTTTATTAACTAAAGCTATAACATAAATTAACTACTTATTTATCCTAATTGAACTTGAATCAGTGGTCACATAATTGAACAAGACTTTTTGTCATCATCAACTATTCCTTCTCTCAGTTCTTTAGCTTTTTGTGCAAGGTAGGTGTTTTCATCTCTTTTTTGCATCCACTCTGGCAATGGTTTGTCCCAGTCAGCTGGTGGTGCATCTCGTTTTTTCCAGATATCATTTCTGTAATGGGCCCTTAGTCTTTCCATTCTTCGTGCTTTCTCACTTGCTATTAAGGCTTCCTGTAAATAAATAGAATAACATTTTAATATACTTTTGTAACTGGGATAGTGTGATCTACTCCTAAACTATAGGAGTTATGTGAATATTTTACTTGGAAACTTTTGCTCATTTTGTATGAATATTTTTCAACTTATTCATATTTTTAACCGACTTCAAAAAAGGATTAGGTTTCTCAATTCGACCGTATATATTTTTTTTTTAGTCAAGCATGAACATTCAACAAAAACCATTTCAATCGCATCCACTGCAGGTTCCCTTGTCGTACAGAAAAGGTTCTAGTTCTAATCCTATCTTACATTTTTCCACAAACTTGTTAACCTATTACAAAAACTTTTTGAATAGATTAATTTATACTTACAGCAGCCTTTATATCCCTCTTATCTTCCCATTTGCAGCAGTTGTCATAGTCTTTCTTCCACTGGTTGCAGTCCAGAGTCTCACCATAGACAAAATACTGCTGGAACCTGCCTTTAAAGCTTGTGCAATCTTTATATTCATCCTTGTATACCTGACATTCCCTTATCTGAAATAAATAGGCTATTTGACTGGAAAACATCTCAGATTATTTAATGGTGTCTAACGAGCCCACAAAAACCTATTACTTCAAATTGCATAATGTATTTCTTTTAAAAAATAGTTAATAAAAATGTACTGTTTAAATAAGCCGCCAAAACGCTATCTTTAACAATATGGCGTCGTGACGTCACGATTCACGTAAACAAACGTTGAAACGGTCGAGATACTAGACAAAAGTCATCTGTTCAGCAACACGGCTGTCAACGATAGACAGAAATTTACTAAATCATGACGTCATCTTAAGTTCAGCCAACCCAGACCGTTTTCGATTACGTGGCGCCAGATTTAAAAAGATGAAGTTTTTTCGGGTTTTTTTTTTATAAATAATACATTGTTTTGTAGTAAAATTAATGCAAATCGATTTTAAAAGCGATAATCTATACGAGTGTCAATAATTATGACCTTATTTTTTACATTGTCAAATAGCCTATTGTAGGAATAGCACCTTGAGAAAATTATGCATAGAGATTAAATATTCCCTACTATGAGATGTTCCTTGCTATTCATGACAGTCTTTGTTGATCTTAATTATGGTTCTGTACCAAAATGGTAAAAAGGAACCCTTATGGTGTGGCTCAGTCTGTCTGTCTGTCCGTCTGTCACAGCTGGATATCTCAAGAACTTCTAAGGCTATTAACTTTTAGAATAGGTTTGGATGACGTTTGCCCAACTATTTTGCAAATAAGAAAGAAATAAAAATATATATTTTGTTTCTGCAACAGGGACTGAAACGGGGTCTGAAAAATTCGAAGCAGGCTATTAGGGCATGTGGGGTATCAAATGAAAGAGTGCAGTTTGCACATTCTCAAACACTTTTTCTTTTTTTTAGGCCGAACACCTAGTTTTCGACTTTTGATGAAAAATTAAAAAAAATACCCTTATCTCTGAAGTTTGCATAGAGAAAAATCTGAAATTATTCTATGTGATAGAAGTTTATGTGAAGATTGCAGTAAAAATAAAAGGGTGTTTCTAAATAGCACACTTTCAGAAATCATCAACAAAAGTTACATTAGTTCCTCTATTGATCAAGAGATGGCGCTGACTTAAAACTGCAATATTCTACCCGCAGCGTGCAGTGTTAAAATTCTCTCACGAATATAGGCCTCGCCGATGAAAATTTTAAAACGGAACGGAACCCTCGGTGCGCGAGTCCGACTCGCTCTTGCCCGGTATTTTTTTAATCTTAAGTTCTTAGCAATTTTGGAGGCAGTCTTATTGCCACATATTACATCAACTGGTTACTACTCCAGTTTTTTTTTAACAATTATAGCTGTAGCCATCTAGAGCAGCGTTTCCCATTTGCTGGATCACAACCCAGTACCGGGCCATCAAAATAAAATACTGGGTCGCAGCATTCCTGCCTTGTTGGAAAGCAATAATACGAAACCCATTTACATTCAATTTAGACTCCTGAAACTAATTTGCCAGACGACTTGTTAATTGAAATTTCATGTGACACAGCACTCAAAGATAGATTCGAGATAAGACCACTCATAGATTTTTGGTTATCTAATAACCTTTTTAATGCCTTATGTATGCCCAAGTGTCAGTTCACACGGCGCGTTACGTCGTCGCAACGCATGAATTTTAACGTATTGCCGGCCAAACGACGCAGCGGACCATGTGTACACTATGGTTATTTGTATGTAAAACAACGCAACGGCAGCAGCGTGCGTCGACGCAACGCGCCGTTTGGACTGGCTCTTATGCCTTTTTAATACCTATAAATGTGAAATTGGGTTTTCAACAGTAGTTTAGGTACCTAAAAAATAAATATACCTAGTAACCGACTTCAAGTAGAACCAGGCCTCAGGATAAAACTTCCATCAATTGCGGCGAACTTGATTCCTTGGTAATAAAAAAAATAAGCACTGATCTAGGGAATGGACCCCATGACCTAGGGCCTTGCATCAGAGCTAAAGAAAAAAAATATGTTTATTTGCGTTTAGCTAGTGACCATTAATACAAATTGTACCTGGTTTATTTTGTACTTAGAATGAAGAATGCTTCAAAAAAAATTATTAATTTGAAAAACTATATTGAACTATTTGGCTCTAATGTATAATTAATATTACGTGAATGAAAATGAGGATGGGCGCTGATACCTATAATACAAGATATTTATAGTTACCAATTGACATAAAATAATAATATTTTAAAACAAACAGAACTGGAAAAATATGGCGGAGACCTTTGCCCAGCAGTGGGACAATATAGGAATTTATAGTTATCTTAGCTTAGGTATTAGTTGCAACTCTAACATCGCACACCTAGATCTAAACAGTGATTAACACAAAAAAACACTTTTTTCAGGAAAGTTGAAAAACTGATTACTATGTCCATATGCACTGCAGGAGTTTGCTGTCTTGATCAATACTTTTTAAGTTGAGTAATGGAACTATTTTTGAATCTGTTTTGTTGGTCGCTAGGTAGTGAGTTAGGGAATTCGATGGTATGCATACCTCAAAAATTGAGATTTTAGAGTTAGCTGTCTTTAGATCTAGGTGTGCGACATGTAAAATAATGTAACTGCCTTTCGGCCTATATTATTGTAAACCTGTCGCTATATGCTAATTTTGAAGGTACAAATAACCATTTTTATTATTTTTTTTTTTAATTCAAGGGGCACTATTCAAGTTCCTTTGCTGAGTAAGTATAGGTTCCTGAGTAACAAGAAAACGATACTGACCACCCACTTGTCCTCCGGTTCTTGCCCTTCTTCGTTCTTTATTGTTTCCTGATTTTCATTTTCACTGACTGGAGCGATTTCAGTCATGGTTTTATTTATTATCCTAAGACCATAGGATGCAATTTAATTAATAACCTCAAATGCCCGCTTACTTACATAACCTCTAAACTTTGTACATATATGATTTCTATCAAATATGTTTGTTTGTGTATAAAGTACTATACAGTAACTACATTATTCACGGATTTATAATTATTTAATATTCTATCTAGGTTAGCTTTTGGCAATATCAAATATACAACAGATATCAGATGACATTTGCATTTGACACTGACACTGACATGACAGTTACAGTTGCCCTGCATTCCGAGTTGGGAAATAATCGATGTGAGCGTGCTTAAACCCGTTCGGTACGGGTTTAAGCACGCTCACATCGATTATTTCCCAACTCGGAACGCAGAGTTACTCTTTCTTTGGTTACCCTGCAGGGCTAGCATGGGCTGGGGATAAAACTTTTGTCCACCGGTTATTTCCACTGACAAGGGATAAAATTATTTTATCCACCTGCCAAAGCACGGCAACAGGGGGAAAGAGAATTATATCACTTTTTGACATTAGACGTGGATACTCACCCCCCGCATAGAGCATGGCGACTAGTGGAAGAGAAAAATTACAGATATTTTGACTTAACAAAGGGAGAAAGTCCTCTTCTTTAGATGGTGGGTTTAAGTATATCTCTTGGAGAAAATGTAATTAATTGTAATATAAAAATGTCTCGTGCTTACTGGAGCTTAGTGTTGTCGTCGGAAAGGGAGAAAATCGAGCGAAAAATACACCGGCGTTCAATTCGCGATTCCTAATCCCTTCGAATTAGGGTCACTTCACACCGAGACGCGACGCGACGCGCAGTTTTCAAAATAGACATACAATTACAGACCATATCTACTACACTAAAAGGTACACAATGCAGGGTTTACTACGTCGAGCTAGTGCAGTTCAACTTCTGCCCTGCTTTAAGAGGTGATGGTAAGCCCCCAGGTCACAAGTGGCCCTCTCGCGTCCGGCGCTGGTGCAAGCCATGGTCCGGGGCGAGAGGGAGTGGGAGGCAGTCACCTCCTTCTGCGAAGCAGTCTTGCTAGCGAAGGAGGTGGCGGGACGGATGAGGGAGAGAGCCTCCCGTCCCAGCCGCCGCGGGAGACGCTCCGGGCGTCGGGAATCACGGGACATTTCCCGGCCACCGTAGGCGCGGGCCTGCGGGCGGAGAGTAATGGGTAGCTCACCGTCCGATCAGGACCAGACCCGTGCCGGACGGCGCGTACGTGTTCCACGCGCGCCTCAAAGAGATGTCAGCACCGAGGAGGGGCCCCATAGGGCCGAAGCCTGCCGGGTCAGCGGGATTGTCCGAAAGGGTTACCGCTGGCCCGGAACATAAAGGGCTAAGGAAGGAACATGGGTGGGTTTTAGTCAGTAAGAGTCTGACACTCCCTTCCGCTCCACCCAGAACGGGAGGGGTCATTTGATGATTTCCCATCCGAAAAAAAAAGCCTCCAGGTCAGTGTCAAGTTGTATCTTGATCAAAATATGATTCGCGACAATAACAGGTACATATTTAGAAAAATTATAATCATTCGAATCATTAATACATCTTTCTAAGTTAGATCACTTTTCCATAATCTGACGAATCTAACCAAATCCACCACCAATCTACTTATTCTGTCTCTATCTTTTTCATAATCTGAAGTCCGCCTACCTTTTTGTGCGAAAAGTTTAAATAAATAAATAAATAGCCTTACTCTGCCTGATAGTTCCAGAGAGAACCAATAAAAAAAAGAAACTCTTCAGCTTTATTATTAGTATAGATTATAACCGCATCATATTGTAGTCTTTGATTATAACGGGGTTTAGGCTTTGTAGACTGATTATGTAGCTGGGCGCTCTTTCCGACGACGCCGATTGATGCAAAGGCAACACGATTTCCTTTAATTTTTTATCATAATGCTGGCGCTTCTGTTGGATTGGTGCATTAGAGATCGATAAAATTTCAATAATATACTGCTGGAATTTGGAAAGAAATGACAGAGTTTTTAATATGGAAACCTTGAAATGAGGCACCGTGACTACCGCCACCCCACCAATGGCATGGTATATCTCGTAAACTACTGGAGTACTAATTTTGAATTTTGGGTACTAATTTTATCTTGCAGGGGTACTAATTTTATATGTGGGTTTGAAGAAAGCGACAAGCTTCTCTAACTTGTAATCAACATTCAAAGTCGTGGTCCTGCTAAACAATTGCGAGAAAGTTTTCATCGTTGATTTCTCGGTAAACACAAATGTTACAGTGATAATAATAATATAATCTCCTTACCTTGTAACGTCAGTTGTCATATTTGATTATTGTTGTCAATCTGTGAAAATAGTTAATTAAAGCCAAGATTCTATTGGTTTATCTTTCTTTATTATGTATCAATTTAATTAACTATTATAACTAATATGTCGAAGAAAAATACAGAAGGTGAAGAAGAGCTAAGAAACAAAAGCTATCTAGCCAGATACCTTCGCCCGGAAAAATTTGACGTCGAGACTAATGCTTCCGGAGCTGGTGAAAAATGGCGACAC
Source organism: Oligia fasciuncula (assembly GCA_963082905.1). Classification (NCBI taxonomy): domain Eukaryota; kingdom Metazoa; phylum Arthropoda; class Insecta; order Lepidoptera; family Noctuidae; genus Oligia; species Oligia fasciuncula. The sequence goes on along the minus strand of OY720393.1, from coordinate 6,193,083 downwards.
TGGTTTCATACCTTTACTAATTTTCTGGCAGAAGAAATTCCGCACGGAACAACCAATGTAATAAAGCTTAAACTACTAGCAAACCACCTCACTGCTAATATCTTTACTCATATACGAGACTGCGAGTCTTACGATGATGCTGTATCTATTTTAAACAAAGCCTACATTACGCCCCAAAATGAGATATTAGCCCGTCACATTCTTGCTACACGAAAACAGAAGAGTGATGAGACAATTTCTGAGTACTGCCGAACTTTAAAACTACTGGCACAAGACTGCAACTTCCAATCGGTCTCGGCACTAGAACATAGAAATCAAGCGATATGTTGCGCCTTTATAGCAGGTATTCTATCATCTAAAATAAAAGAACGTTTATTAGAAAATACCTCTATACCCTTGGATGAAGTTCTCAAGCAGGCCGTGACCATTGAAACAGCTGAGAAATATTCCGCCACAATGAGCATTAGTATCTCTACTGCACTAAACGCTCTGTCGACGCCTGCTTTACTTAAAGAAACCTCACAACCGCAAGTTATACCAAGTTCTAGCGCTGCAGTATCAGTTCCTCTGACAAGACATCAATCAACAAAGCGCTGTTTCTTTTGCGGTGGGAATCTTCATCAGAGGTTTAAGTGTCCTGCTTTTCATGTTTCTTGTCAGTTATGTTCCAAAAAAGGACACTTTGCGTCAGTTTGTCGGTCACGGAGTTCCACCACTAGCAACGCCATATCCACTCCTATAAACCCTACTTTATCACAACCAGAGTCTATCAGCACTGTATTTTCCGCTGCATCGCCGTCTACTTTAAAACAAGCAACAGTAGCCATCACAGTAAATGATATTCTCGTAGACGCTCTTATAGATACAGGAAGTTCAGTGAGTTTCATCGAGAAAAATATAGCTCATAGGATGAAATTGAAACAAAGGCCATATAAACAGACCATTAATCTGGCATCGCTTAGCCACACATCATATGTCGATGGAATATGTTTTGCTACTCTTATTATTGGCAAACATAAATATGTAAACCGTCCTCTTCTAATAGTGAACAACTTATGCGCAGATGTTATAATTGGGCATGATATTTTGAAAGATCATTCTAAGCTTGAATTCCAATTTGGAGGTACTAGAGATGCTCTCCAAATCTGTGTAATGGAAGCTTCTGTACCACCAGCCACCATTTTTACACACCTGTCTGAAGACTTAGTTCCTGTCGCTATTAAATCTAGACGCCATAACAAAGAAGATGAAGAATTTATTAACATAGAAATAACAAAACTCTTAAAAGATGGTATAATAGAACCAAGTATATCTCCATGGCGTGCTCAGGTTCTGGTTACTGGTGGTGGAGGACATCGAAAGCGCATGGTCGTCGATTACTCCAGAACTATCAATAGGTTTACATGCCTTGACGCATACCCACTTCCTAACATAGAATGGATTGTTTCAAAGGTAGCTAAATTTAATTATTTTAGCCAGATCGATTTGAAGAGCGCATATCATCAGGTACCGATATTAGAAAGAGAAAGAAAATTTACTGCGTTCGAAGCTTGTGGAAAACTTTATCAATTCACGAGAATACCATTTGGTGTAACCAATGGTGTAGCCGCCTTTCAACGAACTCTTGAATATATTATCGATAAGGAAAAACTACAAGGAATCTTTGCGTATCTTGACGACGTTACTGTTTGTGGCAAAAACAAGGAGGAACACGATATAAATTTGCGACAATTTATGACCGCAGTAAAGAAATACAGACTAACGTTACATGAACAAAAATGTAACTTTAGTAAAAGTGTTGAGATACAATGTTATAGTTTTAGATTGCAACACTCCCTACATAGATAGTAAGCTAGTGTCTATGATGTTTTTAGTCTATGTGCACCTACTGTAGAAGGGTAATTCTTCAGGGACAAAATTTTCGATGTCTGTGGGTATATTTCTGTAACCAACTAAAAAAAAGGCATGTAATATTTTTTTTTGTACAGTTTAGCTTTATCCCTTACTGGGACAAATGATTTTTTTTTAATAATTGCTGTCTAGGTCTAGGTACAAAATAAAAATATTTGAAGGTCGTTCTTCTGATTCATATAGCGCGTCCGTTTGCCATTTTCCGGAACAAAATGGTCGATGTCGCATTTTCCTTTTGATACATCAATATAAATTATAATTATATCGAAAGGAAATGAATTGTCCTCTTACAAAAAAAATGTGTATTAGTTATAACTACGTTAGTCTGTTTATAAATAAGTAAAAAAGAAGTGTCCGGCGTATAATACTGATTAATGTGGCGTAAGCTGCGCTTGACCGTACTTGGTCGGGTAATAATAATGAGAGTCTGGCTTCCAGCGCGGGGGGAAGCCAGTCGTGCAACGGACGACCTAGAAGGTGGACGTGCGGCTGGTTGGCTTAGATCCGGTGTTACGAAGGAAAATACCTGATTCATCTGTGTTTGGTTCAGGTGGCATCCTGATTACAATGCCTACTTTATAAAATTTATTTTATTGTTTTAAAACTTCAATCTGTGTTTCGTGTGATGCTTTTGGGTTATAGATTCGTGTAGAAAAATGAAAATAATGAAGTCTGTATGTACGATGAGTTATGCATGATTGTAGGCAAAATCCTGATTCATCTGTGCCTGATTCGTATGGTCAAAACCCCATATGAATAATAAAATAAATTAGTTTTTCCCCTCTCCAGCACGATAGGAGCGCTTTTGTTGCGTAATTCTCCTTGTCCAATTTTTGACCGTGTACAAGTCAGTAGTTTTAATCTTATTTATTATTATTTACTTAGCTATAACCTTTTGAATAATAAAAAAATGACAGGAGTATAATCTTGTTCTAAATATGATACTTTTGATATGTCTTAGTCCTATTTAATAATTAATAATTATTGTTTAGAATTTACATTCATAACTAACGGTTATTTATTACTTTTTATTTCTGTTTCTGATTAATATGTAACACATTCTGATTCATCTGGGCACAAAATTAATATCTTGAAAACCACTTTATAAAAACGAGTCCCTCATTCAAATAAGTATATGTTATTTGGTATACGTATTTTCATATGAACATGTGTTACAGAGCTGAAAGTGAAATTAAATTTTGGCCATATGGATCAGTCAAAGAATCAAATTTCGAAGAACTACCCAGAAATGCTACAAGTTTTGTTTTTTTGTGTTACTACGCCTTTGCTAATAAAACCCTGCTAAAACTGGCTAACCGTGCTTCTTATTACTGCCCCTGTTTACAAAAAGTACGATAAGCCTTTTGGGTTACACGATTACAAATAATACGATTGAGCCCGATAGAGATCGGCTTGTTCCTCTTATAAATTTGCCGCTACCATCTAATGCCGCTGAACTCAAAAGAGCACAAGGGCTGTTTGCCCACTACGCCAAATGGGTCAACAAATTTTCCGAGAAAATCCAACCGTTAACTAATGCAACCCACTTTCCTCTTAATGAGACTGCGCAGAACAGCTTTCAGCAACTAAAAGCAGACATACAGAAGGCAGCATTGGTTGCTATTGATGAAATGGAAATATTAACAGTTGAAACAGATGCTTCCGAGTTTGCTTTAGCCGCGACACTTTCCCAAAAAGGTCGCCCCGTTGCATTCTTTTCAAGAACGCTATCAGACAGTGAACGCAAGCATGCTTCTGTAGAAAAGGAAGCTTGTGCTATCGTTGAAAGTCTCAGGAAATGGCGGCATTATCTACTGAATAGACATTTTATTCTTATTTATACAGCATCATATTGTAGTCTTTGATTCTTATCACGGATCAGAAATCTGTGAGCCACATCTTTAGCCAAAGTCATACAAGCAAAATAAAAAACGACAAATTCGAAAGATGGAGGCTAGAACTATCATGCTACAAGTATGACATAATTTATAGACCAGGTAACGAAAATGTAGCAGCTGATGCCCTCTCGAGAGTTTGCGCATCCATGAGTAACAACAAGTCTACATCAGCTTTTGAGCGACTGAATATTGATTTTAAGGGACCTTTGCCATCAAACACTAAGAACAAGTATATACTCACGATAATAGATGAATTTTCACGGTATCCATTTGCCTATCCTTGCGCGGACATGACCTCTGTGACTGTCATAAACTGTCTCAGAAATATTTTCTTTGAATTTGGTCAACCCCTATATATACACAGTGACCGAGGTGCTTCCTTCATGTCAGAAGAACTGCAAACCTTCTTACGAAATTGTAACATCGCGTCTTCTCGCACAACGCCGTATAATCCGCAAGGAAACGGCAAGGGGGCCTAGACAAAATCCCTTTTCTGTAAGCGTTAACGCCAACGGAAAAATCAAATTGTATGGAGTTGACATTTGCTTACCAGATGTCACGTGACTGCTGCTAAATTCGTAGACAAAGTCAATATTCCTCATGCGGAAAGGAACGCCGAAGCGAGCGTGACAGATAAACGACAAAAATGTTCATCAAAATGGTAGACAAATGCCACTTTTGACAAACGCTAATGATATTTTGACGTTTCCGCAACACGCTTTATTACCTGGGGGCCTAGACAAAATCCAAGCGTTTTCCGTGCACGCGTTTTCCGCTCACGCTAAGGACAAGACGTTAGCGTGTTGAAAATGGTAGACAAGTTACACATGAAACGCAAAACGCCCATTCCGCAGCGTTAACCGAAACACTCTATAATTAGTCTATGGAATAGTGTGTAGCAAGTGTCACATTCTCTCCTGTCATTGTCAAACTCAATCGCGCGGTAACAATAATATTTAAAAGTGTTGTGTGTGTTGAAAGTAAAAGTGTTTTAATTACAAAGAAAGTAAGTGAACGGCTTTAAATAATAATTCAAGTTAATGTAAGAATTGTGATCTAGTTAGTATCTTTAAAAAAATTGAATATTAATATTGTTAATAGAAATAAAAATTTTCATTGCGATGAATAATCATCAATACATATATATTTTTCAATTTTGGATGGAATCTAGACTTCGTGCGAGTCCCGAGCAATTTAGTTTGCTGATAGAATTTATGGAAAGGCAGGTTTTTTACGATAATAATAATAATAATAATATTCCACAACTATCACACAACGCCGTCTAGTCTCAAGCTAAGCAGAGCTTGTGTTATGAGTACTAGACAACTGATAAACATACTTATATATTTCTAAATACATACATATATAGATAAATTACACCCAGACACAGAACAAATGATCATGCTCATCACACAAACATTTGTCCTGGGTGGGAATCGAACCCACGACCTCCGGCATAGCAGTCATAGTCACTGACCACTAGACCAGCAGGCCAGCCAATGTGATGTTTTGAACGATGTTTTGTCATTTATTTCAAATTCCTATCCCATTTTTAACTAGTAAGATTGGGCCTACTTGAGATTACGGAATGCATAATGTAAACAAACTCTCAATGGTGCACTTATATGATTGTGGTTCTTACATTTGTTATTCCTTTATAGATAAGCTCGATTCCAAACCTTAATACTTGTTTCTTAGATAGGGTATTAGAATGCTAATAGCAAACTATGTTTACAATTCCGACATCTCCACAATTTGCTCCATGTTACGACGATGTTTTCTCGTTTGACGTCTTTGCAATGCTGCTTCATTATTAGCTGCCCATAATAATCTCAAAGTATGCATTTCCACTAATTAATTTGAATTGAATACACAAAAATTGTTCACAGTTTACTTTTCTAAGCGTTAGCGTGAGGGTCCGATCTCCCGGTAATAAAGCGTGTTGCGGAAACGTCAAAATATCATTAGCGTTTGTCAAAAGTGGCATTTGTCTACCATTTTGATGAACATTTTTGTCGTTTATCTGTCACGCTCGCTTCGGCGTTCCTTTCCGCATGAGGAATATTGACTTTGTCTACGAATTTAGCAGCAGTCACGTGACATCTGGTAAGCAAATGTCAACTCCATACAATTTGATTTTTCCGTTGGCGTTAACGCTTACAGAAAAGGGATTTTGTCTAGGCCCCCGGGAGATCGGACCCTCACGCTAACGCTTAGAAAAGTAAACTGTGAACAATTTTTGTGTATTCAATTCAAATTAATTAGTGGAAATGCATACTTTGAGATTATTATGGGCAGCTAATAATGAAGCAGCATTGCAAAGACGTCAAACGAGAAAACATCGTCGTAACATGGAGCAAATTGTGGAGATGTCGGAATTGTAAACATAGTTTGCTATTAGCATTCTAATACCCTATCTAAGAAACAAGTATTAAGGTTTGGAATCGAGCTTATCTATAAAGGAATAACAAATGTAAGAACCACAATCATATAAGTGCACCATTGAGAGTTTGTTTACATTATGCATTCCGTAATCTCAAGTAGGCCCAATCTTACTAGTTAAAAATGGGATAGGAATTTGAAATAAATGACAAAACATCGTTCAAAACATCACATTGGCTGGCCTGCTGGTCTAGTGGTCAGTGACTATGACTGCTATGCCGGAGGTCGTGGGTTCGATTCCCACCCAGGACAAATGTTTGTGTGATGAGCATGATCATTTGTTCTGTGTCTGGGTGTAATTTATCTATATATGTATGTATTTAGAAATATATAAGTATGTTTATCAGTTGTCTAGTACTCATAACACAAGCTCTGCTTAGCTTGAGACTAGACGGCGTTGTGTGATAGTTGTGGAATATTATTATTATTATCTCCTTTATTCATTTAAATTCTTATAAATTATATTTTTAAATATTAGTATAAAGAAATATAAAAACATTTAAAAATATAAAAAATAGTAGCCCACCGGTATCGGGAAAAGGGTCCAAGCTACCGGCGGTCAGGGCTCCAGAGAGAGGAACCTCCTAACTATTCGGGCCGTGTCCAGAAGTACCGCTTTCTGGATCAAGCCCTTGATCCAGCTGCCCAACGAGAGCCTCCTCAGGTGTTGGTCGAGGCTCTTGGCAATTAAACCATTGGCTGTCACAACTATCGGCACAATGATCGCTGAGTCCACATCCCACATGTCGACAACCTCGTGAGCCAAGTCAAGATACTTGATTTGTTTATCTTTCTCGGCTTTCACGAGGTTCCCATCATGCGGGACGGTTATGTCAACAATCATTGCGCGCCGCTCTGGTCGATCCACCACCACTATATCAGGCTTATTGGCAACAATAGTCCTGTCAGTGATGATGGATCGATCCCAATATAATGTGATAGCACCATTTTCGAGAACTGGGTCGGGCACATACCTGTAGTACGGCACCTCCGATTCCACAAGGTTGTATTTCAGAGCAAGTTGCTGATGGATTATCCTGGCTACAAGGTTGTGTCTATGCAAGTACTCTTCGTTAGCTAGACGAGAACACCCGGAGATAATATGCCTGATTGATTCTCCCGGCCGGTGGCATGCCCGACAGATGTCAACCGTGCCGTCTTTCACAATAAATCTCCGGTAATTGTTCGTCATCATAACTTCGTCCATAATTGCACAGACAAAACCTTCGGTTTCCCCAAAGAGGTCACCGAAACGCAGCCAGGCTACGGACGCTAATAGATCAACATCGGGTCCATGTAGGGCCCGGAAAAAGCGTCCGTGAAGCTCCTTACTCTGCCATACCTCCATGCGATCATTAGTGTCAAGCACTACTGGCTTGCGCCAGTTCTCTTTAGCCAAGGAGAGCGGGGTGAGGCCCTTGTCCACGGCGACTACATCTCGATGCATCCCCACGTCGGTTTCTAGAAAATATTCCCTGAGACTGCATATCTCGCGATTGTGGAGGGTCTTAGCGTTTAAAAACCCTCGACCTCCACACTTTCGCGGGATATACAGCCTCATTACCGATGACCGTGGGTGATGCATTCGATTTGCAGTCAGCAACGTACGGACCCTCCTATCCAGGGCGTCGAGTTCGGTCTGAGTCCATTTGAGTATGCCAAAAGAGTACATCAAAACCGGCATGACCCAACCGTTGAAGGCGCGCACCTTGTTTCCGCCTGATAGAAGACTATTAAGTACTTTTTTCAGGCGGCCAAAGAAGCGCTCCTTCAACGATTGCTTCATGTCAGTAACATTGATGCCTAACGCTTCCGACATACCCAAATACTTATAGGTTTCGGATGCGGAGAGGGTTCTAAGGTTTGTGGAATCCGAGAGTTGGGTTCCCACGGATTCAACAATCTCCCCTCGCTTTACATGCATGACCGCACATTTGTCCACACCAAATTCCATCCTGATGGCGCTACTGAAAGTTTGAGTTACTTTCAGTAGCTCCATTAGTTGCAAATTGTTGGGGGCAAAGAGTTTTAGGTCATCCATGTAGAGGAGGTGCGATATAACCTGACCACCTCTCCTCAGCCGATAGCCTAGACCTGAATCCTCCAGCAGCGTGCTTAGGGGATTCAAGGCTAAGCAGAACCAAAGCGGACTCAAACTATCACCCTGAAATATGCCTCGCTCGATCCTTATCGGTTCGCTATTCCTCTGAATATTTCGACATCCTGGATATCGAAGGACCGTCCTCCATTGCCCCATACACGACATCAGGAAGGTGCGCAGAGTTGCATCTACTTTGTACAACTCCAACACCCTCATGAGCCATGTATGTGGCACCGAGTCATAGGCCTTCTTATAATCTATCCAGCATGTCGACAGATCCTTTCGGGAACGACGAACCTGTTGGCTAATGGCCATATCAATGAGGAGCAGCTCCTTAGTACCCCGGGACCCGTTCTTACATCCATTTTGAGAGACAGACATGATGGAGTTGGTGTCTATATGTTTGTTAATTTTAGTTCTCAAAATGGATGTAAGAACTTTATAGACCGTCGGTAAACAAGTGATCGGTCTATAATTTTTGGGATCCGCGGTACTACCTGATTTATGGAGCAGGTGGGTTATTCCTGTCGTTAGGAACTGGGGCAGTGACCCTGACTCTAAGGCTGACTGGAACTGGGATGCCAAGCAGGCGTGCGACCCTTGGAACCATTTTATCCAAAAGTTGTGCAGCCCGTCCGGCCCTGGAGATTTCCAGTTAGGCAACGGTCGGACTGCACGAGCAACATCTTGGGGGCTGATGGTAAGTACCCCCATTTCTGGTATTAGATCGCACGCTCGCTCAATCTTCCCAGTCCAATCACCCTCGGTGTGACTGACAGGCACCGACCAGATGTTTCGCCAGAACGAGCACATGGCGTCATCATCCGGTAGGCACGTGTCAGTAACACCTTGGTCCGGTCGCTCCCAAGCCCTATAAACCCACCTTTCATCACTCTGGAATGTGCGATTCTGAGTGTATCGCTCCACTCGCCGCCTGTATCGACGAATACGGTTCGCCCATGCATACACTTTCTGCTTCAGGAAGTCGATGCGCTCCGTGACACAAGACATATAGTCTTGAGGACTGATATCAGTCCCCAAGAATGCCCGTCTCACAAAGCGCATCACTCTAGGGCGAGTATTGCCCTCCCTGAAGCAGATTAGTTTGCCAATGAGCGCTCTGGCCCCACCAATACGGCGTTCAATTCTGCACTGCCAAGCTGGTACGGCTGGTTTCGGTCGTGTAGCTCTAGAGTCATTGGCAAATTTGACATGAGCTACACGACATGCCGCTGCAGCCGCGCAGTACAGAATCGAATGAGCATCGGTGAGGTCTTCGCAGCCATCAAAATAGTTTGACAACTGCGAATCCAGAACCGCCACCAGCGCCCTATTTTTGTTATGCATGGGCAAACGAGGTAAGCGTGGCCTAAGTTCGGGTGACATGAAGCGATATTCCCGAATCGCATCCTCCAAAGCACTCCTCAATTCCTCATTACATTGGGTACTTACGTTTGTAGCCCTGTCATTACTCCCCTCGTCAGCATGACTTGTATCAGACTGCGGTAGTAGTACAGCAGTCTGCGACTGGGGAGTGATGACATGGCTACTCTGTATTTCACTTCGCAGGCGATCAAGTACAGTGTCATCCAACATATGGTTACGCTGAATGACACGCACCTGATCCGATAATCGTTGTGCCGAAACGTTGACAGCTGGTTCAAGCACCTGAAACAGAGAGAGCATCCGAACACGGTACGCGGTCAGATTGTTTCCCCCCTCTGTAGCCCCATAGTATGAGCGCATGACATTTTCATTGATGGATCGTGTCCATCTCATGCGCTGCACACTTCCGCCGGGAGCTGGGACCCTATCAGAGGCCGGTGGGCCTCGAGGTCCTAAGCCATCCGGCGGCCGGCGTCCTCCCCGTCGACGAGCAGGTGGTGGCGTCGTGGGCGGAGAGAAGTACTCGTCGCTCGAGCTCGACGCAACTGCCGCGGTCGGTGTCGTCACAGCGCTCACAGTGGGGCTGGGTACCGGCGGCGGCGAGGCGGAGCTGAGCGAAGAGTCCGGAGGTGGAAGGCGTGCGAGACGTCTAGCGGCGGCAGATCGTGTCAACATTTTCTATTTTCCTTCTTCGTTTTTATCGGAGGTGACATGACAAATGTCACCTCCTCTGGTTCGGCAATTTTTGATTTAGATTTATCAAAATTATGGTCATTGTAAGTACTATTTTATGGTATGGTATTATATGGTATTTGGGCTATGGCTGTAGTAGTATTTTAAAATACTTCTAAAAACTGCTTTTATAAATTGATTTCGGAAAATGGTTCAAAATGACGACTCGTTGACATTGGTGTTGCCAGTTTATTATTATTATTATTATCGTAAAAAACCTGCCTTTCCATAAATTCTATCAGCAAACTAAATTGCTCGGGACTCGCACGAAGTCTAGATTCCATCCAAAATTGAAAAATATATATGTATTGATGATTATTCATCGCAATGAAAATTTTTATTTCTATTAACAATATTAATATTCAATTTTTTTAAAGATACTAACTAGATCACAATTCTTACATTAACTTGAATTATTATTTAAAGCCGTTCACTTACTTTCTTTGTAATTAAAACACTTTTACTTTCAACACACACAACACTTTTAAATATTATTGTTACCGCGCGATTGAGTTTGACAATGACAGGAGAGAATGTGACACTTGCTACACACTATTCCATAGACTAATTATAGAGTGTTTCGGTTAACGCTGCGGAATGGGCGTTTTGCGTTTCATGTGTAACTTGTCTACCATTTTCAACACGCTAACGTCTTGTCCTTAGCGTGAGCGGAAAACGCGTGCACGGAAAACGCTTGGATTTTGTCTAGGCCCCCAGGTAGAAAGATTGAATGGAACGCTCTGGAGAACAATACAACTTTACTTACGTTCAAAAAATCTACCCATTGAAAACTGGGAGCAAGCTTTAAAACCGTCACTACACTGCGTACGCTCCCTTTTGTGCACATCGATAAATGCTACTCCACATGAGAGACTATTTAACTTTCCTCGAAGAACACCTGTTGGAGAATCCCTTCCATCGTGGCTCGTTCCAGGTCCAGTATTGTTAAAAAAAATATGTACGAGGTTTTAAGACCGATCCCTATGTGGAGGAAGTTGAGCTCCTGCATAGTAACCCAAGTTACTCGTACGTGAGACGCAGCAATGGCCAGGAATCGACGGTGTCTAACAGGCATAGGTATGAGCGTTATTTCACGTCACTAGTTACAATAACTGCTTATGGGGCATGTAACCGAATCACTAGTTTCGAGTCACACATAAACTAGTGATTTTTGTAACTAGTTACATTACCAATGCAGTGATCGAATGAAAAGCGAGACACGAAACAAAAGTACGTTGCGAGTCGTTTCTACATGGTTACTACTCTGTGCCTGTGTGCCTACTTCTTTGTACTGACCGGCAAAGCGAGCCGAGACTTCCCGAAATCACGAGTGATGGACGACACGATGAAATCCGAACATGCACACACCAAGTCGCCAACTACGAAAATGATGCGTATAATTTTCATACGTATTACTTAGGACTTAGAGATTAATTTAGATTGGTCATTATTTTTAACCTTCGACGGGCGGCGTACGAACACAAATTTGAAATTGTATTAGTATTTGTTTATGATTACTTTGACAAGTAAACCTTGTTTAGTTCGTTGGTGAATATTGCACAAGTATGTACCTATGTATGTTGCATTTATTGTGAAAGTGACTTCCATGCATATTTTCGTAATATTTTTGAATAAATTGTGAATAGTGTAGTACGTATAAAAAAAACAGTGAATAAATAACTTTTTCGTCATGTCTCGATGCAATTCGAGTGTCCTGTGGAAGTTCTTCCAAAAACTACGTAATGAAAAAAAATCAAAAAAAAAAAACAAAAATAACAAGAAAAAAAAATGCAACAAGTGTGGTGAATTATATAGCTTCAAATCCTCAACCGCCAATTTAAAAACGCATTTGAAGAGGAAACATCTCGTATTATATTACGTTATAGCATTAATGATGTAACTGCTTAAGGTAATAATTGACATCGCTGATTGTGACATTTGCACGCCATGTTATGGCAGGATATGCTGAAACAAATTCATTGTAACACCCTATGTACCATATTCTAGCAAATAAATATTTTGATTTGATTTGATTTGATTTAACTACAAAAACTAATTCGTTCAAAAAACCTACAGCTTGTGACATGTAACGATTACGTAGGTAACCATATAAATGTTCGTTTCGCAAATACTTCGGTAACACCATTTTGAATCACTGAATAGAATATGACAAATAACTAGTTACAAAAATCAATAGTTTTCAAAACAGGTTAATGTTCGTTTCGCAAATACTTCGGTAACACCATTTTGAATCACTGAATAGAATATGACAAATAACTAGTTACAAAAATCACTAGTTTTCAAAACAGGTTAATGTTCGTTTCGCAAATACTTCAGTAACACCATTTTGAATCACTGAATAGATTATGACAAATAACTAGTTACAAAAATCACTAGTTTTCAAAACAGGTTACGCCTTTAAAGAAACTAGTTACGTTACGTTTCGCGAAAATCACGTAACGACCCACACCTAAACAGGCATTTGGCACCGCTTCCTGTTACGTTGGTGGATGAAACTGAGATAAGTTGTCGAAATACGGAAAACAGAAATGATTCAAACGATGATGAAAATGATGAAGAAGAAATTTTTAGAACTCCTGAAGCTAATGACAACGGTGCCGAAGTACCTCAGGCCGTTCGTAAATCTGCAAGGTTAAGGAGACTCCCAATTCGTCTTAATGATTACCTCCTCGATCAAGAAGAAGAGGGGGTGAATGATATATAATCTCCTTACCTTGTAACGTCAGTTGTCATATTTGATTATTGTTGTCAATCTGTGAAAATAGTTAATTATAGCCAAGATTCTATTGGTTTATCTTTCTTTATTATGTATCATTTGTACACTTAGAATAGCTGTAGCGTTTTCCCTTTTTCGGCGCTCATGGTGGTCCTGCTGAAGGGAGCGTGACTGCCGGACCACCATCAAAGTCGATTCCAATTTTGTTGTTCGAGTACTAAAATTATTTACCAAATATGGAAGCTTAGACAAAGAAAAGTATAGACGGCGGGTAGCGCCATTTCATGTCCACAAAAAAAGGGATAAAATATTGAGTTATTTATAAGTAACAGAAAAGGATAAAGCTATACTATTTCCGTCTCTCAGTGCGTGCCTGTTTTTTCAAGGCAGCTACATAAGTAGCCAATGTTATTTAAGTTAGTTTTTTGTCTCAAGTATGGAAGCGATTGGCCATAGAGTAAAGTAATTTGGCGTTGGTGGTCGCGGTAGTCACGGACATCACTTCATTGTCATTTGCCATGGATTCCAGAATGGGCCGGAATTGAGAATAAGTAGTAGGAGTAGGATCGGTAGTTTGAATCTGTGCCAAAGACACAGAACACTATTACTCCTAGCGGAGGCCAAAGAGTAAAGTAACTATGTAGGAAATCTGTGCTTTAGGTAGGGTGCTATTAATTTACAAGTTAGGAAAGCAAGCTCTTGAATGCTTAAATCTTGTTTCTTTATCTTTTCTGCAAAAGTTGACAAAGTTACCACTGTACAGTAAACAGCAAAAGTAGATGATCAAAATCAGAAATTTAATACTAATGAACGGAGTTCGCGTCAGAACTGTGTGGCGTCGAAGTAGTACTACTTAGAATACTTACTACGTAGAATACTTTTGAATCACGTCGACGCCACACAGTTCTGACGCGAACTCCGTTCATTAGTATTGAATTTCTGACTTTGATCATCTACTTTTGCTGTTGACTGTACCACTGAGAAAACTAAACCATTCCTTGAAGGGGTTCGCGACTGACTATCATAGGCCGTTTGTGTTGGGTTATGTGGTATAAAACGCTTGGTGGCGGGTCCGATTGAGTGTCGGTTTTTAAACACAAATTAAAAATAAGTGCATCCACAAGTTACTACTTTGTGTTGATGACTTTAATGATTATAATTCTTTAAATAAATATTTGTCACGGTCGCAAATCATATTTTAATCAACGTACAACATAATACTGACCAGCAAATTGCAAAAAACGTACGAAAATTTGAATTTCGCGGACTGTCCTAGCGCTTTACGAAAGACAGGGTAATAAATATAATCTAATGAGTACCTAATAAAAACAAAAGATTTTTTTTTTAAACTTGTTACATACAAGTAGGTTTTGTAAGAAATTCTACAAGGAAGACTCCGTCCCTTTGGGCGAATTAAAACAAAAATTGCCTTCTTATTGTTGACTGATGACTAGGCACTAGGCAGCATGGTCCCTGACCCTAGCCTGTTCCACAAGGAACAAAAAAAAATTGTCATGGTTGACGTTCTCGTATTGTACATCTGTGGTTGACGTCTATCAAAAAGTACTCTGTGGTTGACGTATTCCTTGGGTTGACGATTGACGTTAATCATATATTATATTACTTAAATTACTTTACTCTATGACGTTAATCCTGTCAAGTCGAATTCTGATTTCTGACCCAACTCTGGCAATTTCTGACATAATATTCTAATTTTTGTGAACTTTGCACGTATTGGAAGATAACCATATTTAAAAGAGTTGTGAAACTGTGTATTTCCAACAAACATTCTAAGTGAGGTCTACTGTGTTTAATGTTGATGTTTTTATAACTTCTCGAAGATGTCTCTGAATAAACTGGTTGGTGGCGACTGTGGGGGTAACAACGCCCTAGTTCAGCTATCAAATATAGTGCGTCGTGATGCTTCTCTCTCACAGCCAGTCTCACAAGCTGATAGATTCGTTAACGAATTCATGGCACAAAATTCACAGATACCACAAACCTTCAACATGAATGCTTTGCTCAACAACTTACCTAAGGAAAATGTAATGAAAAGTGGCGCCTCTACTTCGTCATATGTACCAGATCTTAGTACTCACATGAACAGATCATGGAATTCAGGTCCATCCACTTCATATATGTCACATGCTATGATGCCAAGTTATCACATGATGCAGCAACCAATGTTTTATCCACAGCCCATGTCACAGTCAAATGTTCCAATGCAATATGCATATGAGGCAGATGTTGAAACTATGACAGATGATGATGTGAAAGGTAAAGCTCAAGAATATGTTAATACCGTGAAGGATGATGATGAGATGGCCTATAGTCAATTTATGTCTTTTATGAAGAAAATAAGTGCTGGAGAGCTTAACATAGGTGAATCTTCACAGACAGGCCAAAGAAAATTAAGCAGAGATGAAATATTAGATGAAATGGCTGAAAAATATAAGGAAGAGTGGGATAAACTCAGTGATGTTAATAATTATTGGGACGATGAAACAAGAAATGGAATTTCTAAAGAATACTCATTCTCTGACGGTAATGTTATGTTGGAGAATAGAAGTGCCCTTGAAATAGGCAAGGAGAAATTAAAAATGGGGGACATTCCTGGAGCTGTTCTGTGTTTTGAGGCTGCTGCACAACAACAGCCTGACTCAGCTGAGGCTTGGTTCCTTCTTGGAACAACACAAGCTGAAAATGAACAAGATCCTTTGGCAATAACAGCTTTGAAAAAATCATTAGAAATTAATCCAACACAATTGGAAGGATACATTACATTGGCAGCTGCATACACAAATGAAAATATGTCTAAGTTTGCATATATTTCTTTGTTGAACTGGTTGAAAGCTAGTCCTAAATATTCTGATATTTTTCCTCAAGATGTGGACCCTAGAAAACTGGATGATAAGGAGTTAGCAGCTCATGTAAAATCATTATACCTCAAGGCAGTGCAGTTGAATATGAGTCAAATTGACCCAGATGTACAGAATGCTCTGGGAGTTGTTTTTAACATCAGTCAAGAATATGATAAAGCTGTAGATTGTTTCAAAACAGCTTTAATGGTGGCAAGTGATAATGCAAAACTGTGGAACAGACTGGGAGCTACTTTGGCTAACAGTGACCAATCTGAGCAAGCTGTGGATGCTTACCACCAAGCCCTGAATTTGGAGCCTGGATTTATCAGAGCTAGGTATAATGTTGGTATCACATGCATGAATTTGGGAGCCCACAGGCAGGCTGCGGAGCATTTCCTAGTGGCCCTGAACCAGCAGCATAAAGCTATGAGCATGTTTCCAGATTCTTCTTCAACTGACACCAGTTCAACTACAATTTGGACAACATTAAGGATGGTATGCTCATTTATGGGAGAACATGATGTTGCAAAATTGGTAGATGACAGAAATTTGAGGGAACTTAACAAGTTTTTTGAGTTGGAGTAATTTTTTTCAGTTCTCAATTTTGGTTGGGGGATAAGTTTTTATTTGTAAATATGTATAATATTATGAATAATTTTTAAATGTATCCAATTAGAATATAATATAATGATTTATTGAAATCTTTACTTTCCATGCTAATGTAATTTACCTTTATGGGAAATTTTGGGTCATAAGTGAGTGCCTCATTTTAATTTGGGACTGAGTAATAATAAAGTATTTTCTATTTTCATAAGCTTTTGTTTTATTATTTTTTCTGTTGAACTATTTTTACATGCAGAAAACTGCAATCTGTGTCACTTAGGGGGCAGCCTTGCGGATGCTTATTGTAAAACCAGCAAGGTTTTTGCTGTACCTTTATAGTTTTTTGCTTTAACTTCCTTTTTTTAGCATTGCTACCAATTTCATTAATTGTTTTTGGATACCTCAATCCCACTTTTCCAGATTGAACTTCAAAAATGTTATGATTATTCTTGAGCAGTGTTTGTATTCCTCCACATTCAGATTTCAATATATTTAGTTGTTCTTTAGGTATAAGATGAACTAGTTCATTAAACTCTGCTATCCTTCCAATAGACCAACTGGAGTCTGACTCACTGCATCCCTCCAGCAAGTATCTGCTAACACAGTCAACAATTGAATCTATTACATTTTTATCTACTTGTGTACAATTTCTAACTTTTTCTATTGGATCTCGAGCTTTGAAATCATTTTTATTCTGTGATGAATCTTTTTTTGTTAAATCATCTATTTTATTGCAGTACTCTTCATATTCCTTCTCTGGATATATTCTGCTGCTACTAACTAAGCATATTCTCTTGGTACTTGGAATCTTAAGTCTATCTGTGTCTATTTTAAAACCACAAGCTTCACATAACTGCGTTATGTAATCCAAATAATCATGGTATTGGCTTTTATATGAGTTTCTACGCTGATATTTGCTTCCATCAAAGTTGAAGGCACAACAAGGAAGTAGAAAGAAATTGCATTTATATGAACTCTTTGCTGTGATAACTGGTATCCATGGTGTTAGCTCATCAGAATGATTGCCAATAATCCAGTCCACATCAGGAAATATTGATGTATCAGATGGAGTAATAGTTTTCTCCTACAAAAAATAAACATTTTTAACTTGAATAGAATAAAATTGTAGTTATAACAAATTGGAATTTTTTTACCTTACTATAGGAAATATTCATATCATTTTTTTTAATACTTTATACTGAGAGGTTGTACTGAAATATATTATTACAATCACATTGTATGTGTTTTATTCTTACCTTTAATATAACATTAGAAGGATACATATCCCAAATATTTCTTTTTCGAACATCTAAACCTAGTCCAATGTGGCCTTCCTTGGTTAAGATGTACACCAGTAAACCATTTCCACATCCTAGATCAACAAATGATTTCTTTGTATTGGTTCCATCTCGTTCCCAGAGGAGTAACAGATATGTAGCTATTGCCACATCTTCATACACAAACTTTGATGCATCTGTACATTCTGGCCAAATCTGTAAAATTAACAAACCATTAACAAAATATCTTATTTTTAGACCAATTGCTAAAACCCCACTGTTCAATCATTATAATGTATAATAGAGTCAAACTTTCGAACTATGAGAGAACTAAACATTTTATGTACTTACCTTGACCATCTCTTTTCCATATTTCAACTTTAAATCATTGTACTTTTCATAATACTTAGTTTGGGATACTAGTGACAAAGATTCACTGCATATCTTGACCTTGGTGTTATGGTTTGTAGATTCTGAGCCCCACTTTATAAGTTGTGGTAGCAGTATGTTGACAATCCAGTTGTATGACTTAGAATTTTCATCTGAAAAAAGAGAAATCTAAATAATTACAAGTACCCCTTTTTGAGACAGCCCTTACCACTGTGACTGTGGAATAATAAATACAAACCATTTGCTGCATTTAACACAATTTGACTGTTTTTTAGTTCAATTGTATATGAGAACTCAGGACATAACTTCTGTTCTAAGGTTACTGGTGTGACATCGTAGAATCTGACTAAGCTTTTATCTTTTTGTAAGAAGACAAGCTGGTACGCCTGATTATCTGTGTAGGTTTTCGGAAGCAGTTCCATCAGGATGACCTCAATCGTGCCGTCGGCATCAGACGTGGTGTCAGAACATTGATTTTCAACATTTAATTCAAGAAGAATATGGGTTTTATGTTCTTCAATATTGTCACTAGTAATTAATTCTTTTAGCCGACTTATAGTTGGTGGCAGTTCACATGTAGGAAGTCTGGGTTTATAACAATATTTAAACCATAATTTTTTGCCCCATAACCTCCTGTTGACAACATGAGGTTTAGTAACTAAAATATTAATAGATTCCCAGAATGCATCTGGAGTCAGCGTAGTGCGAATAGATTTAGAAGTCACTTTCATTGCTTCTAGTAAAATAGCCAAGCTCGTAACACTGATTTTATTAAAAAATAAAGTACTTTACGATATAGTTTACTACTCTTGCTTGTTGATAAACAGACAGCCACAGCATCATATTGTAGTCTTTGCAGACAGCTGTTCTGTTTTATTTTAGGCTGATAGCAACAATTCTTTAGAGTTACTTTACTCTTTGTTCACGACTAGTCTTATCAAAGTACTCTGTGGTTCACGACTACGAATTAAGGCTCTTACACACCGGCGCGACTTGTCGCGCGACGTGTCGCCTGGCGATTCTGCGATATTATCGCGCCGCAACACCTTTCACACAAGCGCTACACCGTGTAGCCGCGATATCGCCGCGACACCATACAAAATGAACATTTAGTATGGTGTCGCGGCGATATCGCGGCTACACGGTGTCGCGCTACTCGTCGCGACACCGTCGCGGCGCGACAAGTCGCCCCTGTGTGAAGTGTCGCGCGCGTTTCCATAGAAATTGTTCTATGGATATATATCGCAGAATCGCGTCGCACTGTCGCGTCGCGCCTGTGTGTACAAGCCTTTACTCTTTGACTACGAAAAAATGAACGTGTAATTTCAGTATACTATAATGTACTCTGTGCTCCGTCGTAACGTGACGTGACGTGAGGACACAGAACACTATTACTCATAGCGTGAGGACACACGCCGGGCACGTACAGACGCCAGCACATCAAGTTACTACAATCTGTCAGATTTCTTTAATAGATTTTCGACTTTATTGCTAAAACATAAGGTTCAAGGTTGATTGGGAAAATCTGACAGTTTCGGGTAGGTTGACCTGCTGGCGTCCGTACACTTAGTATTTTATCTATGCCGGCGCCGGGCACTCGCGCTGAAAGCTGAAACCCTTTGATCCAGTGTTGCCACCTTAGCCCTTTTCGGGCTAGATCTAGCACTTTTTACTGCACTTTTTCTTTTCGGGCTAAAGCATGAAAAAACGAGTTCATCGTTTTTTCATGCTTTAGCCCGAAAAGAGCAATCTAGCCCTTTTCAAGCGAGACGAAAACTTCGCACCGCGATTACCAAGTTATGAAACAATGCGTGTCATGTAGATAGATTTCGTCAGTTTACACTTTATGATCACTAATTGGGTATATTTTTAGTTTTGCTATGGTAACATTGGTAACCCTACGGCCCTACCTACTCTTTCTGCTTCTTTACCTCTCTCCCTTGAATTTGTATGTATATTTATAATTATATATTATAAGTATATATTATATTAAATAGTATGTATGTGGATATAACCTATTTATGTATTTGTGTAAGTACCTAGTTTTATTAGCTTTTTTAATTTTTATCATTGTTCTTCTCAACCAAAGCACCTGCCATCCAATCTCTTCACCACCCTTGGTTGACTGGTAGAGAATGCCTAAGGCATTAAGTCCGCCTTTGTACCTTTTTTGTGCGAAAAGTTTAAATAAATAAATGAATTCCCAAAGTTTGTTTCTATGAATAAACCTTTGTTTCTAAGAATAACTCTGATTTTTAACAATTTAATAACTTAATTATAATTAGATTTTGGACGTTCTGAAATGAATACGTTTCAAATAAATTTTTTTTAACCCTTTGCATTTGTATATATGTTTTTTTCACTTTCTAGCACTTTTCATGGCAAAATTTGCTAAATCTAGCTCTTTCTAACTTGTCCGACTGCCCCTTTTGAAAAACCGAGGTGGCAACACTGCTTTGATCCGTGCCACAAAAACCGACCACAAACGGCAAAGAGTATAATAATATAGAGGGACAAACGGATTGGTGGTGGCAGATCATTGAGATATAAATTTTATAAGTCAATGTGGCAGATGCATCTGCCGGCGTCAAATACCTACCACAGCCTATCAAATTGTGGTAGGTATTTGAGGTCCGAAAGGGTTACCGCTGGCCCGGAACATAAAGGGCTAAGGAAGGAACATGGGTGGGTTTTATAGACTACTATTAAATACTAGAGACATGTAACCAACTTTTATTTAGACCGGGGCATGATTAAATACTAGAGACATGTAACCAACTTTTATTTAGACCGGGGCATGTTCTGTGGACCGGGGCGGGCGGCGGCAGCGGCGCGGCGATAATTGCTACTATTGTGATTGTGACTACATCAAAAGCTACTATGATAGTTAGATATCACAGAGCATGCTAATGAATAGTTTAATCATTTTCAATCATTAGTACTCTTTATGTGTCATCAGTAGTTTTCTTATTAGCGCACGCCAAATAATTTAGCTTCCTATTGGTGAAAAAAATAGTTAAAATCGGTCCAGTACTTTCGGAGCTTATTCGGTACAAACAAACAAAAAATCTTTCCTCTTTATAATATTAAGTACCTCATTGAGGTATATAACTAGAGAAGCAAACCTCATTAAAATGTGTCAAAAAAATGTAACCACTATTTAAACGCGACGACGTAGCTTTGAAACCACTACACATTTAAAAGTAAACATATCTGTCATACTTACACAAGTCGCAAGAATAATACCGTCGCTTAAATTAGACAAAGACCGCAATATAAACATGCAATGGCGGGAGAGTGTTGCCTAGCCATGCGAAATTTTACCCAACTTTTTAAGCCATAAAAAAACGAAAAAAAAACATTAAACGTTATGAACGTTATTTTTGAATTATGTATTTAAATATTTAAAAACAATTATTTTTATGTTACAATGTTATTTTTTTGTAACACATTGTCACACATTTAGTTTTATAAAATATTACCCTATAAATTAAAAACTCCCACATAATGTGGGAAACTAAAACTAAGTTTTTAGTGGCAACATTGAACTTAATTTACAAAATTCTACATTTTATTTATTTTTATTGCGTTTTTACGTTGATATAAACACAGAAACAATAAACTTACGCGTGGAAAGTAATTCCGGTTAATTTATTGTGTTTTTGTGACCTCGAATCGCACTCTTTCACTACGCATTTTCCCATTTTGGCGGTAATTTTCACTCGGCTAACTTCGGTTGGCGTCACACAGAGCACTGAACTGACATTAGCTACGATTGAGGATTTGAGGCTGTGGTCTTGATCCCAGTGGCAACGCAGTCTTATCAAAGTACTCTGTGGGCAACGCCTTGGCGCGGTAATTGCTAATCTAGTGTATGTATATCAATGAAGTACCTACCTATCACAGACTACTTATAGATACTATGCTACTTATAGATATCATTTCATTCTCCCGTATTATTATTATATTCTTTGATTTCATTTACCATCCGACGCCGCGCAGCCGCGGCCGTTGTACGAGGTCAAACAATTAATTATTCTCAGGGGCCACCCGTGTATTTGCCGTCACTTCATTCTATTTATGTTTTTGGAGTTGATAGTCTTTTGTCCGGTATATACGTGGAGTAACAATGAGAAATAAAACTTTGAGCGAGTGTTATACGTTATTAGCGGTACGAACGCAAAACTCCGTACAGTAAGTACAAAATAATCATTTCTGTTTGTATTCTTGTTTTTGTGATCACGAGTGTCAAATAAGGTAGGTATTATAGTTGGTAGTTAAAGCAGTAAATTCACGTTCATACATACATAGGTAGTTTCAATTAAAAGCCAATAAATAAGTGTCTGTTATTTATTGATTTAACATATACTCCATTTACAACAGCATTAGACAGAAGTTAAAAAAGACTCTTTTAGGGGCACACTTTGTAATAAAAGTACAACAAACATTATTACAGTCAAGATTGATGTGGAGTTAAATATAATAAATGTAAGTAAAAGCTGTCACACTTATTTGTACTTATTTAACCTATCTACCTTCTGAAATTACAAGGCTTTCATTTAATATTATTTAGTTTTTACATAAAATATTGTCGTGTCAAGGTTTAAAATCTAAAAGAAGCAGGGGAGGACAGGACCGGAACGTTTTTCATGTCACTATAACTCTACCAAATCTAAAATGTTACAAATTCCCTTCTAAGTGGTGGCAGCACGTGTTTTTTTATTTTGTCGGTTTATGATATCATCCGTCCATACGTCAAATTGCGTAAATATCTGCAGTATTATTCTGCAGTTGTCAAATTGTCATTCACTCACTGGTGGATACTTGTTATTGTTGAATTTTCGTGGTTTAGTTGTTATTTGTTACTGTTTTTCTGTTGTTATTGTTTTGTTATCGTTATTAGTGTTAGTTTTGTGTTGTTCGTACAAAGCGGTACGTTTTGTTGAACTATGGACACGGACGATCCCGGGGCAGGCCCGAGTGGCTTGCAAGCGCAACATGTGCGCTCTGGAACTGCTAGTAGCGCTGATCAGTGTCAACAGCGAAAAAAACGAGGCCTCAAAGTAGATCACGATGTTAAAATATTGTCTCCTAAGAAAAATAGAATAAAGCAAACACCGCTTCGTTCTACAGAAAAAAGAATAGTGATAAATATTTATGAAGATGTTAAGGGGGCCCGAAGGTACTCCTGTTTATAGAACGCAGTTAATTAACAAAACTGCAGAAATTGCGGGTAAGGATCATAAAATGATTACCTTAAAAAATAAATGTATTTGAAAGTAACATGCATTGTAAGGTAATAACATACTAAATTACTAATCTTAATTTATAGGCATATCTCGTGCAACAGTCTATAATGTACTCAAAGAGTACAATACAGAAGGTCGCCTGCAATCGCCACCTCCTCGCCAACGGAAATACTCAAAATCTGATGATTATGATGATATTACGTTAAGTGGAATACCAAGAAAAATTCATTATTTTTTCTTTGATAATGAGCTACCAACGTTGGACAAGATTCTGCAAGCTAACTGGAAAAGGAAGGCGGCTTATCATTGGCCATATTGGTAAAACTTGATTTATATGTATTTTTTTTTAAATTACTTTACCATTGTTACATAACAAACCATGAATAAAATAATCTCTCCGTTGTCACTGAAATTAAGTCTTAATGCCTCCCCTCGGAGAAAGATGTTTATGGGTAGATTATGGGTTTATGGTAGTAGATTTACCTGTTCAAGGACAGTAATGATGCAGTCAATTTCGGTTGCTATTTAAAGGTTGAGATCTATTTCCAGCAGTCAAGTAATCTATGCCACCGGTGCACAATTATTGATTTGCTTTTATTTCATTTCACAGGATCTACAGAAGGGTTTTAAATGGATGGTGAATTAATATTTGAAGCCAAAAAGGGTGATGGAGAGAGTACCATTCTGAAATGGATGCACACAATTTTGAAAAGTGGTTCAAATTAATATTGTCAATTATTGAGAATGGTGCTGTTATTGTTATGGATAATGCGCCATATCATTCGAGGAAAGTGGAGAAGCTGCCAACTACAGCCACACGAAAGGCAGATATTCAAGAGTGGCTAAAAAACAAAAATATTCCTTTTGAGGAAAAAGACCTTAGGGCCACTTTATTAGAAAAAGTGAAACAAATAAAACATTTGTACCAAAAGTTTGCTGTAGATGAGATGGCTAAAGAAAAAAATATATTAGTATTGCGCCTCCCCCCTTACCACTGCGAGCTCAACCCAATAGAATTAGTTTGGGCTCAAATGAAGGGATATGTAGCCCAAAACAATAAAAGTTTTAAATTAGAAGAACTGAAGCGGCAGGCACTCATAAACATAACTGCAGAGAAATGGCAATCTTGCATTGCTCATACAATTAAAGAAGAGGAAAGGTTTTGCCAACTTGATGGTATAATGGATAATGTTGTAGAAAGATTTATTATTAACGTTGGTGAAACTTCTTCATCATCATCATCAGAGGATGATGAATAATTGGGAATGGAACATCTATCATCTCCATTATATCATTAAGGTGGCAAAACTTTTTCTCTTCTTTAATAGCAATAAATCTCATCTCACACTTCTATGTCTCTGGAAAATGTTTTTATAGTTGGTATTTAGCTTGCGAAAGTGTATTTTTGTTAATCCTCTGGCATTCTAAATTATTATAGTTAAAATTATGACTTGTTACCATCAGTCAAGTAGCGTTTTGTGTCGTATTTACTTGGTTTGTTAAAAACATAATAAGGACATGCCATTGTGATAAAGTTGTTTTTAATAAACTGATTGTTACTAAAAATTGTTTCATTTTATGTACCTATCCAAGCATTGTGACGAGTAGATGGATGGAATATGCTTTATTGTATGCCATACATTGTTACTTACAAAAAAGCACATACATTATTTATTAAAATCGTTTGAACTTAACATGAAAATAAAAGGTTTCGTACTCCTGCTTCTGCGAGCCTCTTTTTTTCTAATGCTATTATAAATGGAGTATAGGTAGGTAAGTGCTGTTCATACGGGTACCTACATACATACGTAGGTGACATGGTCTTTTTTCCTTTACCTGTGAAATTTTACTAAGGTATTTTCAATGATATTATAATTTATAAGTGTAATACTTATAATATCATTGGGTATTTTTCATTTATTTTTAAACTATTTGGGCTCAGAAAAATACCAGTCCAACTACCCTAAGTTTAAAAAAATGGTGAAAATAGAGCCACCACCCATAGAGTCACACTAATATTATAAAGGCGAAAGTTTGTGAGTGTGTGTGTGTGTGTTTATATGTTTGTTACTTCTTCACGCTCAAACGGCTGGACCAATTTTGATGAAATTTTGTATGGAGGAAGCTGACACCCTGGATTAACATATAGGCTACTTTTTATCCCGATATTCCCACGGGATCGACATTTACGCGGGTAAAACCGCGGGCGCAGCTAGTAAAGTAATATAGCCACCTCGCCTTGGTAAAGTCATAGATATAGGTGTATCTATATCTGTGAGTAAAGTAATATATCGGGTACATTACACCCAGATTAAGGCTGCGTTCCGAGTTGGGAAATAATCGATTTGAGCGTCAGTGTGACCATCATTGAGCTAAATACTACAGAAGCAAAAATGTGTCAAAAAAAATGTAACCATTATTTAAACGCGACGAACGGCGACGTAGCTTTGAAACCTGTGCTACACATTTAAAAGTAAACATATATCTGTCTCACTTACACAAGTCGCAAGAATAATACCGTCGCGGCGTCGCCGCGTCGCTTAGATTAGACATATATTACATTACTCTATGGATTAGACAAAGACCGCAATATAAACATGCAATGGCGGGATGGGGTTGCCTAGCCATGCGAAATTTTACCCAACTTTTTAAGCCATAAAAAACGCAAAAAAAACATTAAACGTTATGAACGTTATTTTTGAATTATGTACATATTTAAATATTTAAAAACAATTATTTTTATGTTACAATGTTATTTTTAACCGACTTCAAAAAAGGAGGAGGTTTCTCAATTCGACCGTATATATGTTTTTATTTTTATTTTTTATGTGTGTTCGCGGATAACTTCGTCGTTTATGAACCGATTTTAATTATTCTTTTTTTGTTGGAAAGGAGATATGCCAAGGGTGGTCCCATGATAAGGAAACTGATGATAGCATCCCAGTGAAATCGAGGGGAACATTCGAAAATCGTAGGAGCGACTAGTGCGTTTGTTAATTTTTTCATTAAGTATTTTAAAGCACTACAATTTAATGAAGGCCTGGAGTAGATCTGATGATGAACACGAAGAACAGTTAAGGGAACTCCTCAACAGTTTACAGTAGCTACCTTGTGTAAAGTAACTTGAGCATTTGCTCTCGGAAATCATCATTTGGTAAAGTGGAGCTGATGATGAAGACCACCTATGGCCATCGGAACTACTCAATGACAAATATTTCACGGGTTGCGATTCGATTACTTTAATATGGTTGCTAAACAATTTATGCTCGTTACAATGCGTATGGTGAAGTGGAGCTGATGGTGACTTCTCAATCAGCTCCAGTTCTCCTGGTTCTTACTAGGAGAACTCAACAATTAACGTTGCATCGGGAAAAGCAATATTTTGTAAAAGGTGATGAGTAGTTGACATTAGGCTATTGTAACTTAAATAAATTACAAACTGACCCACTAAAAAGTGACAAATAAAAACTTTCATACAAAAAAAAAACCGACTTCCAAAAAACACTTTAAAGTGAAAAATAACTTTAATTTCGAAAGTCGGTGGCAAAAAACTAAAATACAAATCCAAAGACACTACAGAAATTAAAGTTATTTTTCACTTTAAAGTGTTTTTTGGAAATCGGTTTTTTTTTGTAAAAAAGTTTTTATTTTGTTACACATTTAGTTTTATAAAATATTTTAAATCACCTATTCTACATGTAAATTAAAAACTCCCACATAATGTGGGAAACTAAAACTAAGTTTTTAATGGTAACACTGAACCTAATTTACAAAATTCTACATTTTATTTATTTTCAGGGCCGTCTTTACCTATTCTATTGTGCAGGGTGTGCGTTGCACACGGGCGCAGCGGTCCTAGGGGGCGCCGAGCGCCGCTCGCTTCGGAGCCCCACTCGGCGCGCGCAATGGCCGGCCACGGCACTTTCAATGACCAACGTAAAAAGAGCTCCGCTTTCCATACATTTTGTATAGCATCTGGAGCTCTTCTTATATTTGTCGAATTACACCAAAGCAAGCCGCGCCACGAGCGCGCGAGCGGCTTTTACAATATTAACATTTTTTTCAACATGAAATAAACTTTATTACACATCATTAAAGATTATATTTTGAGTGTAGTAGTGAGTGTCACATCGCTCGGCGGCACCTGTTTCAATGATTCGTTTGAAAACACGCCGACAATCATATTGCGAATAATGCGAATTCAACTGTTTGGTATAGACAATAAAGTTCAAATTGCCATGCCATGGACGAACGTCAAGCGCGCGGCATTTCTGAAAAGCGTGAGTACGCGTGGTGCGTGCCGCACTGTTCTACCGCTCGCTACACGTAATTTTGCGAAATAAGCCTTGGCGCCATGGATTAAGTTTTATATTTGAGTAAACATGTAAATATGAAATTTACTTCATATTTGCGGCTTTTCTTTTGATTGAAATTTACCTAATAAGTAAGATTTAATTTTGATATTAGCTGAATTAGTCTGCCACAAGCACAACTGTTGCGAATTTCGACGGGGTCGGAGCACTCGTCAAAAATTATTTAGCTACGCTACCAAATTTTAGTCTCAAAACTGAAAAAACAAATCATTTTTTGAAAAAAAAAAAACATAAACTTGTGCTTTGTTTTTTCTTGTCACTCTTTCCTTCCTAAAAATACTTTTTACCCGTGTGTACAGTGGCCCTCGCTCGCAGTGAGCTTCCCAAAGTCAAATGTTCCCAATTGATATTGAACTCTGGAACATAGTGCTGTCATATGGGCTCCGCATGAGGCCAAGTACTCAGTAATGCTGGAACGCGTACAGAACAAGTTCACGCGCCACTTGTACAAAAAACTATATGGGGTATATCCGTTTTACCCGCTGATGTACCCCACTCTGTTTGTGCTCGGTATGGTCGGGTACAACCAACTGAGGGTACGACGGGAATTCACGCTTGTTGCATATCTGGTTAGGTTACTTCGTGGCATTGAGCATAACCCAGGAGTACTGCAGCGCCTGAGTGTATGTGTACCAGACCGCTATGTGTGGAGGCGGCGCCGCCCGCCACTGTTGGCCGTGCCGGTTGCCAGGACAAACCTTCTCGCCAAAACACCATTGACTCGCGCTATTCGGGTTATTAACGATCTTCACGTGAAGATCGATGTATTTACATGCCATTTGAGTGAGCTCGCAAAAATACTGCTGTTCCTTTTATGTTATAATGTAGATTAGAGTAGGCTGTATAATATGTTGTTGTTTTTATTTTATTTTGTTTTTATTTTATTTATGTAATTTGGTGCATACTTGTGCTAATAGTAATGCTAATGTTTTCCTTATTCATAGTTTTAAATTGTAAGTTAAATTAATTTTAAGACCACACTATCGCATTGGGTTACCTGTAATGATAGTGGTAGGGAGATTTTAATAAATAAATAAAATAAATAAATAAATAAACTTTGTTTGATATCAGGTCGTAATTAGAATGTAGGAATTTCAAAATTTGGACATTGATGATGTAACATAACATCTATAGACATGTTAACATGGGTACGTTTTGGCTTGTTAGGGTAAACACCAGAACACCCTGTATAATTCTAAATATAAGTACAGTCAAGAGCACACCATGGTATCCAAAACCGACGAATTTCTTCTTCATCTCCAAACAATAGTTTATTATCCATTGGGGAAATTTGACAATTTGTGGTAACTTGATGTGCTGTTACTTGAACCCTTTGTACCCATTCCATTTTGACCGCGCGCTTACTAGGGGACGCTTTTTTTTACTAAGGGGCACTTTTTTTTTTTTTTGCGGATTGGAAATCTTCAAATGACCTCTCCCGCTCTGGGTGGAGCGGAGAAGGGAGTGTCAGACTCTTACTGACTAAAACCCACCCGTGTTCCTTCCTTAGCCCTTTATGTTCCGGGCCAGCGGTAACCCTTTCGGACAATCCCGCTGACCCGGCAGGCTTCGGCCCTATGGGGCCCCTCCTCGATGCTGACATCTCTTTGAGGCGCGCGTGGAACACGTACGCGCCGTCCGGCACGTTCCTGGTCCTGATCGGACGGTGAGCTACCCATTACTCTCCGCCCGCAGGCCCGCGCCTACGGTGGCCGGGAGTCGTCGTGCGGCTCCTGACGCCCGGAGCGTCTCCCGCGGCGGCTGGGATGGGAGGCTCTCTCCCTGAGCCGTCCCGCCACCTCCTTCGCTAGCAAGCTACTAAGGGGCACTTGGGTAATGTTTGCACACGGGCGCTACATGGGCTAGAGACGCCTCTGTTTATTTCAATGCGTTTTCACGTAGATATAAACACAGAAATAATAAACTTGCGTGTGGAAAGTAATTTCGGTTAATTTAATCGCACTCCCACTACGCATTTACCCATTTTGGCGGTAATTTTTGGTCGCGTGTCACTCGGTTAACTTTGGTTGGCGTCACACAGAGCACTGAACCGACATTAGCTACGATTGTGGCTGTGGTCTTGATCCCAGTGGCAACGCATTGGCGCGGTAATTACTAATCTAGTTTAACATACACACATCAAAAGTGTCTAGGGATCAAGCATTTTTATGCGGATTTCTTGAGATTGAGATGTGGCTTTGTAATAAATTTATGATTTTATAAATTTATATGGATCCTTTTT
Source organism: Oligia fasciuncula (assembly GCA_963082905.1). NCBI lineage: Eukaryota > Metazoa > Arthropoda > Insecta > Lepidoptera > Noctuidae > Oligia > Oligia fasciuncula. The sequence goes on along the minus strand of OY720393.1, from coordinate 6,162,881 downwards.
GGTGCATTTCATAATTTGAATCAGGAACTGTGAATCAAATTCGAGTAAAAGATGAAAATCAGCTGTCAATATTTTCCCTATAAAAACATACAACGCATTGAAGACATTATTAGTGCTACTGTTTCCCTACTACTGATTAAAACCAACGTTATTATGGAGCGGCGACGTCATTTAAGCAGGGAAGAAATGCTCAGAGCCGTGGGAATGATAGAAGCTGGTTCCCGGCAACGTACTGTGGCTTTAGCTCTGAATACAAGTCAGAGTGTTATCAGTCGACTTTGGACACGTTACCGAAGCACTGGTACCGTGGCTGAGCGCCATGGAGGACGGTATCGCTGCACCACACGGAGACAAGACCGATACATTCAAATCTTAACTCGAAGAGCTCCAACAATAACCGCCATGATGTTAGCCGTGAGGCTTCATCACTCTTCAGGGAACTTAATTAGCGACCAAACAGTCAGAAACCGCTTGCATGAAGTGAACCTTCATTCCCGAAGACCGCTACGGGTACCACCTATAGCAATGCACAATCGTAGGATTCGATATCAATGGGCTCTTGAACACAGAAATTGGGCAGAAGAACAATGGCGTTTCGTGTGCTTTTCTGATGAGTCTCGTTTTGGTATGAGACCGGATACAAGACGTATACGACACTGGAGAACCCCTGGACGCCAACAGCGATTAAAATCCTGCCAGGAAGTCCATCCTTATAGTGGTGGAACCATCATGGTATGGGCGGGTATTTGGATCGGCGGAAGAACTGAGTTGATTTGGATCAGAGGCAACCTCAACGCTCAAATTTATGCTGAGACGATTGTATCAGACGTCATCGTTCCTCTACAAGTGCAAATCGGTCCCTTATTTCAGTTAATGCATGATAATGCACGACCGCACACCGCAAGAGTTGTAAGACAGACTCTCGCCGCAGCTAACATCAATGTCCTGCCCTGGCCTGCTCAGTCGCCAGACTTGAACCCGATTGAGCATGCATGGGATATGCTACAGAGAAGAGCTCTGCCGAATATGGAGGGTATCCAGTCGCAAGAAGACCTTTTTTTGTTGTTGCAACGAACATGGGCGGCCATTCCACAGCGTGATTTGGATGAACTCATTTTGAGTATGCCAAACCGATGTTCTTGTGTTGTTAGTGTTCGCGGTAGAAACACGGATTATTAATTGTTTAAGTTACCCAATAAAATTTTAAAGAAAACTGTTATTTCAGTCTTTTTTTCGAACTTTTGTGTTAGTGGTTCAAATGTCAAAAATCCCTTTATTAGGAAAATGGCAAATTTCTTTATTAATGCAAAGGTGACTTGGTTTATCGTTACTGTGACAAACGAAAACACTTTATTTGATGAATCCTTAAAGAAAATTTTAATTAATATCAATCAGGAGAAAAGTTATTGCAAAAATATAAAGTCAAAGTCAAAGTCAAAGTCAAATCATTTATTTCAAATAGGCACATTAAAGGCACTTTTGAACGTCAAAAAAAAACTAAATAGAAATGATTCTAGTCGCCCATTCGAAAAGGTAGTTTTCGTATGGAGAAGAATGGGCAAGAAACTCCACCGTTACTCTTTTAAAAATGTTTTACAAGGTCTTGTATACATAATAAAATTTATATGTGAACACGATGCACCCATAATAAAATTAGTCTACCACAAAAGGTAAAAAGAATTAAAAATTAAGCAATGACAGGTAAATCAAATAAGTGATAGATACATGGTGCTCACATATTTACAAGTTATTTAAAAAAAAAAATGCAAAAGTAGTTGAACTTTAACAAGTGTGTGAGCCACTGTAGTCGCAGATTGTAAAAATGAATTAGAATAAGATGTCATAATCAAAAATATATATATAAATTAAATTAGGAACAAGTTTGATTTTGTCTAGACTTTTAGATTGTCCTATGGAGCAGGACCAGCATGTTTCCAAACATTCTTATCTTGGATATAATCCTCTAATTTGTAATATCCTTGTTTACAAAGTGTACTTTTAATATGAGTTTTAAATTTTCTTTCATTTAATTGCAATATGTCACAAGGTATTTTGTTGTAGCATTTAACACAGTACCCCATAAAAGATGTATGTACTTTCGATAATCTGAAAAAAGGTTGATCTAATTTATCTTTATTTCTAGTATTAAAATTATGCCTATCACTTATTTTATTAAAAAGATGTTGATTTTTTCTTACATACATAATATTTTCATAAATGAATTGGCAAGGTACCGTCATGATATTAACCTTTTTAAATAGTTCCCTAAGAGATTCGCGACGACGTAGATTGTAAATGGCTCTGACAGCTCTCTTTTGTAAAATAAAAATGGATTCAATGTCAGCAGCCCGACCCCATAGTAAAATGCCATATGACATAATACTGTGGAAGTAACTAAAATAGACCAAACGCGCGGTTTCTACATCTGTTAACTGTCTTATCTTTCTAACAGCATAAGCGGCGGAGCTTAGCCGCCCCGCAATAGATGTTATATGAGGTCCCCATTGTAATTTCTCGTCTAGCGTGATTCCTAGGAAAACTGTCTGATCAATAAAAAAAAAATGAATGAATGTGAAATCATATTGGCCATTCAATATGATTTCACATTCGCTACTTCTAACATTCGGTAATTTAAATCTAATGCATTTGGTTTTTTTTTCATTAAGTACTAAATTATTTACCGTAAACCAATCTTGGACCTGAAGAATAGAGTTATTCACGTCGTCAAGATTTTGTGACCGTCGGTCTATTTTAAAGATTAATGATGTGTCATCTGCAAATAACACCATCTTCGGTTGATTTTGAAGTAATTGGGGTAAATCATTGATGTAAACTAAAAAGAGGAATGGACCCAATATCGAACCTTGAGGAACACCCATTGTCATTTCAGACCCTAATGAGTTTACGCCGTTTACTTGAACTTTAACCTTTCTATCTTTCAGGTATGATCTTAGCAAGTCAAGTGCTGCTTTTCTAATTCCATAGTGCTCCAGTTTCATCAGAAGTGTCTCGTGGTTTACGCAATCGAACGCCTTAGAGAGGTCGCAAAAGATTCCAATGGCATCTTGTGCTTCTTCCCAGGCGTTAAAAATGTTCTTTATAAGGGTAACACCGGCGTCAGTAGTGCAACGCCCTTTGGTGAAACCGTACTGGTGTTCATGAAAGATGGAATTTTTATTAAAGTGACGTAACATTTGATTGAGCATCAACTTTTCAAACACCTTACTGAGAACTGGTAGAATTGACACAGGTCTATAATTGTTAGGATCTTTACTATCACCGGATTTGAACAATGGTACTACTTTACTATGTTTCATAAGATCCGGAAAGACTCCTTGGTCAACACTGGTGTTAAATATGAAAGCTAAATAGGGCGCAATAGTTTCGATGAAAGATCTACATACTGTTACAGACATTCCCCAGAGATCTTCTGTTGATTTAATGTTAAGATCTCTAAAAGCTTTTATAACAGCCTGGGGGCTTGCTGAAACCTAAACTCCAAAGGGCATGCCTTTACATTCTTTTTAAGTAAGGCAGCAGAAAGCGTGGGGGATGAATTTAAAGCTTCAGTAGTTTTAAGGGGAATATTAGAAAAAAAGTTTTCAAATTCCTGAGCTATTTCTACATCTGAGTTGATGGGGCCATGTGCAGTCTCTAAATTAAATTCAGTGTTAGGCTGTTTTTTCCTACCTGTTTCATTATTTATTATTTGCCAGGTAGTTTTTATTTTATCATCAGCTGATTTTATTTTATTGCTAATATAAAGAGCTTTAGCTTTTTGGCACACACTTTTAAAAGTTTTTGAATATTTTGCAACATACTGATGAAAGTTTGTATTATTCATATGTTGCTTTCATTTGGGTCACCTATATTATTAAAATTCTGATCACATAACTTACTGGCCAAAGAATTATTTAATTTCTCTAACTTTTTACATGTAATTGTCCTAAACCTTATTTGAATTTTTTGTAAAGGCATGTAGGAGCTAAATGTTATTTTTTGTCCACTGTGATCAGATGGCAACTTATTTACAATTTCTTTGTGTAAGTAATCACAATTACAAAAAACATTATCAATACAAGTGGCAGAAGAAGCTGTCACTCGGGTTGGTTCAATAAAAACATTTGACAAATCAAATGACCTAAAAAGACTTAACAATCTGACAGTATTCGAGTTATTTTCCAATAAATTAATATTAAAATCTCCACATACTATTATTGACTTACTACTAGTACTAAGTTTCTTTAACACATCTTCCATTACAGAATCAAACACGGATAGATTCTGGTAACTTGGAGGTCTGTATACACATACTATAACATGCTTATCAAGCTCAACACAGGACAATTCAATGGTGTGTTCAACAGACAGTCCGATTATGTCTTTTCGTTCTTTTGATTTAATAGAATGTTGTAATATGTTGATCCCTAGACACTTTTGATGTGTGTATATATCAATAGTGACCATCTTATAAATGGCGAATCTGCCACAGAGTGGGCAAAAAATCTGCCAAAACCTGCCACACTTGGCGCCAAAATTGCCAAAAATATAGGCATATTTTTGGCAATTTTTCATTGAATTTGGAATGCACACCAAATTCAATGAAATTTATTTAATCAACAAAAATATTTAACAATTTTCTTATGCATAGTATGCATACCTATGTAGTACTTACTCTACGTATCCGCATTTGCCTCCAAATTTTCATCATTTTCAGAGTAGATACACATAGATTTTGACGACATCTTTTTGATCATGTTTTTAGTTGGTTAAAATATGACACAGTCTCTGTGTTCCTTAATCCCCTTTTTTGTTGTATTCTCTTCGTAACAAATGATTCGTTAAACATAGCCGTACATGATACATATCAAAAGAGAATGAGGTAAAATCAAAAGTTGATTGGAAACCAAATCAATAAATATATTCCTTTGATTACAGTTCATAATCGTATGACGCACTTGTTTAAAAATAGAATAAGCGGGAAATCCCCGTATAATTTGGCTATGAAACAGAAGTTGCCAGTTCGATAAAATTATTTGTAATCTATTAAAACCTAATGTAACTTTAAAAAAGATGAAAGCATTGAAAATTCAAATGAAGTAATGTGAATTTGCTTGAAATCTTTTAAATCTGCCACTTTTGTAAATCGTCAGCATGATCTGCCATAGAGGAGTGAAATCTGCCAAAATGGCAGAAATCTGCCACAAATGGTTACACTGTTGAGCGTGCCGAATTAGCGTGAGCGCGATAACGATGTCCCGTGAATCGTCATAGATGACGTCATGACATGCGCCATCTTGCGATAACGCTGACCATGCCTTCTAAGCGTGCGTCCAGACTGGGGCGCGGGGCGGGCGCGGGCGCGGGTGCGGGAACGCGCGCGGGCTGCCCTATGGGGCTGCCTGTCCGCATAGACTAAAGTATATATTGCCTGTCCGCACTGGAGCGCGGCTGCGTTCTGCGTGTGGTCGTGTCCAGTCCAGTGCAGTGTGACCAGATTAATTTTGCGAAAAAACCGAAGCACCTCAAAAAATACTAAATATCTTATCTGAATGAAATATAATACTTAGATTAAATCCGTGTAATTACCTGAACATGTTCGCGGGGACAATCGCTACGGTGTTACCACAGTTTTTATCCAAAATATACTTCCGCCAATATGCCTACAAAAATACCAAATTACTGATGCTCGGAAAAGTCGATACAATATACCGAAAAAGTATTAAAATACAGCCGGTCGATTCTGTAAAAATCTCACCGTGAAAACTTAAGTGACGTGAGTTTTTTTTGCTAGGAATTGACAATACTGACAGCTCACTTCACCTAAGTTTTCACGGTGAGATTTTTACAGAATATCACCGCTGATCGATCTCTGGAAAATCTGGTCACACTGGTCCAGTGTTTGCCCGCGCCGCTCACCGCGCCCGCGTGTCCACTATGGACACTTCAATGGAAGTTCATAATCATAAGTTTGAGATCGCCGCGCCGCGCCCGCCCCGCGCCCCCGCCCCATTGTGGCCAAGCGCTAATAAAATCACCGTGACTGCTGTCAAAAATGAGAGTGTGTGTGTTTTGTTTTGAGTTACATCATATATCTTTAAACTAATGTGGCATTTTCGAAATTGTGCTTCTGGCTGACAGTCGCCACCTAAACAATGAAAAAGAAGAAATGTGGTGTTTATACAAAAAAATACTGCTGAAATATTTTTTTGACATTGAGTCTAAGCACTGTGAGCGCGTTCACGAGCGTTTGAATTGTTGAGAGCGATTACCTACAGTTAATTCGGAATGCGACCTAAATGGTCTAAGTCTAGAGCATATCGAGTTTTAGGAAAAGGCTGTCACACATGGTCACACAGGTATGACGGTCGACCGACACAACTCTTCACAAACTCGAACTTTTTCTAAAACTCGAGAAAGTACTCAGACTCAGGTACGCAAGGCTACAAGTCTAAGGTCAAAACTTTAATAATACTCTAAAATACTTACCAACTATTTTGTTTTAGAAATGTCCGCCGAAGTTACTCTTCGCCTTCAGCGTCACAGGAGCCGAAACCATTCAAGTCGATACCTGGACTCTCGTCTTTACCATTAATCGGACCCATACATCACTTTTTGCCTATAGTCGGTAAGTTAATTGACTTTTATCCCCAGGTCATCCACTTTGCTCGTTTCGTAATAAAAATAATGGTAGTCCGTGCAGGTAGGTACCTATGTGATTCTTGCGAATGCATAAAATGCATTGGTAGGTAAGAGCACAGCAATCTTCTGCCCAACCTGTTTATTTATAAAAAATCATAATTTCAAAATATATTATTTGCTTGGAAATTAATAAGACTTGTTAATAAACTTGGTCGATAAATTATTTATCTTACAAAAATCAGCATCTTAATTGCGTAACACAATATCAACCTCAATCTGAAACATTTTAAAGGATATTGCTAATTCATTGCTTCATAAATGTTCGAATTTGTCTGCTCAGCAACGTAAATAACGCAATGAATGTTGTTGAACTGTCAAAATGAAATGATTTTATTTTTGTAAGTAGGTTTGGACGGTTTGGACAAACACTTTTACACGTCAATCATAATATTTTTTTAAAACTAGATGAGGTCGGCGTTTCCCATGTGACTGCTCTGAGAAGAAAGGCCGAAACAAACTCAGAAGTCCAGTCTCTTTTAAAAGCCCAGACATAATCTTGGCCAGGTAACCAGGTTATATGAAGACCATGTAACATGTATATCGATGTCTAGATGGTCTTTTTAGGAAAGAACCTCACATATTGAGAGGACCTGTCCAGTCAGTGCACACATTTGTCAGAAATCGTGCAGCTCAACTCAATACTTAAGGAGCTCTCGTTGAGCTCATTAAGTATAGAGTTGAGCTTCGACGAACAATACCAAAGAAAGGACATTTGGGTAGGCCACATAAATTACTCAAACTGCCAGACCATGACAAAAACTAACAGAAAAGAGAAAAAAAAAAAAGAATAAAATGACCTTGTCTTCACATTCACAATAATTAAAATAATATAATACGTTACAAAGAAAGAAAAGAAATCCGTTACAAGGTACTAATAGTGTGTTACGCAATTACCCCGCTGCTCTAATCAAGGTGTTCTAATCTAACTAACCTGTACTGTCCCACTGCAGGGCACAGGCCTCCCTCTCCCTTTTTCACACAATTCTGTCTTTTGCCAGTCTTTACGGTAGGAGTCAAGCTCGTCCCGCCATCTCCGTCTTGGCCTGCCGCAATGGCGTCGTGCGTTTAGTGGGACCCAATCGGTGGTTTTTTAATCGCGCACGGTTTTTTAACTGTCGTCGGTTTTGAGCCGAGCATTGAGAATCCAACAGAGCGCACCCTAGCGCGTCTAAAAATACATTGTTGGATTTTCAAGTCTCGGCGCTAAGCAGTGCGTTGAAAATTCAGTGCCAAGAGTGGGTTCAAGGGCTTAGTGGATAATAAAGGCAGAAATATTTTATATGCTTATCCCACGATTGAGTAACAGTAACAGAACTCGAAATAGATTCTTGTTTGATGCTATGATATCATATGTAGGTAACAAATCAAATGTACAAATCTACCTACCTATGAGATAAGAGAGATAAAAGACCAGTTTATCATAAAATTAGTCCTTCACAAAGCGCTAAAGCCTTATGATAGAAGAGTTAAGTATAAACTGTATTGTTTTTCTTCAGGACAATTTGGACCAAATGTAAACATTTTCCATATGCTTGGTACTTTTCGTGAGAAGTTTGGTCCTATAGTTAAAATGGACGGTGTCTTAGCAAGGGCTAATATGGTCATCTTGTTCGAGCCGGAGCATATTGATCAGGTACGTTTGTGGATTGAGTTGATATACCTATTGATATTAAATAAATGTAAGTAAATATACTTAAGGTGAATGCGCGTGGTAGACCGCGAAAATACAAATTTCTTACGTTTTTCGCGGGCTACAACTTATTTATATCCACCTTAATTTGTATTAAGCTTGACTGTAACTTTCTCTAAGCCATAAATTGAGATAGACGTATCCGGTTTCGGTACGGTGAAGCGCTATAAGCCCCGCAGCGTCATATCCGCCCCAATCCGGCAGGTAGTGGGGATACGTTTGCGGAGCGCATGACGATATCCATGAATCTCATTGGCGTTCGGATTTCCGAACGGTTTAGTCGCGTTTAAAAGTAAACCGTTACTTTTATAAAGGGTGTCCTACTTTTTAGTGTTAAATAAAAATTAATTTGTGTTAAATGATGAAC